>OX467116.1:52500-5895309 GCA_950106695.1 Biston stratarius | reverse complement strand
TGTGTTATTTCTATGGGGAAAATATGCTATTAAATATAAATGCAGATATGTTAAACAATTTGCGTTTAATATTTCGCTGACTTAACAAGAAGGTCACAAGATAATCCCACCTATATTACTTGACAGTTCCTCGATCCAGTAACTGGTTTAATGTAAACGCTCCGCTGTCGCTTAAAAGGTTTTTATTTAGTAACTAGTACGATTTCGTAGTATCAAGCATTGAGAAAGGCCGAATAATATGTTTAATGGCAATTATCTCTCAAAAATCGCGAATTTATCATGTAGTTGTAATATGGCAATGTTTACTATCTTTATTTTGAAACAACGGTGTTACTAACGAACTAAACGAATAAAATTCATTTTGTCAAGTATTTTAAATCATACAAGTAACAGTCAGAGTCGATGAGAGCAAAACTCAAGCGAGTCAGGTATGATTGGTTATATATTGGTGGTAGCTCTCCTTAACAGGAGGTCGTCTAGGGTGGTACCACCTCTGTACCAAATATTCTGCCGCCAAGCAGTAGTGTGTAAACATTACTGTGTTCCATTTTGAAGGGTACTGCAGCTAGTGAAATAATAGAGCTGTTGAGACTAACCATCAAAAGTTTCAAAGTAATGAGCGTCAAAGCTGCGATACTCTGGACTTTGTGTTACTACTCAAAGTTCTGTGTCTGGCTGCAATTCCCATGATCAGGCGTTATCTCTTACCATGCAAAGAGCGCCCGTTCGTCTCAGTACATTTACATTTTTTTTAAAAGCCTTTTTAACCCGAAATTTACTTTTTTTAAAGTTGTACTATCGGTACCAGATAACTAATAGAATACAAATGTATATAAATACCTAATATATATATAAACTAGCTTACGCCCGCGACTTCGTACGCGCTGACTTTAGAATTGAGTTCAAAAAGATAAATTATATATTATATAGAATTAATCAAAATCCTTTCTTAGCGGATGCCTACGCCATAACATCTACCTGCATGCCAAATTTCAGCCCGATCTGTCCAGTGGTTTGGGCTGTGCGTTGATAGATCACTATGTCAGTCAGTCAGTCAGTCACCTTTGAGTTATATATATTTAGATAACTGAGCGTCTTGGTATTTGATGAGGTTTGATACCAATCAACCATCTTGGTATTTGATGAGGTTTGATACCAATCAACCATCGCTCAAAGTTCTGGTCTATACCCGAGAGTCAAAATAATAAACGTAAATGAAAATGGATATTCGAAATTTGATAATCCATAACAAAATTCGGCTTCAGTTGTTTTTTTTTTATAATAGTGCAAGTTTACCTAGAAGATACCGGCTAATCCAAATTGTATCAATCGTGGAATACCTAATCAGGTAATGCGTTCCACTGTTTAGTGGTCCACAATGAAAGTGGAATCAAATCGCTTTGTACGAGTTTTTGGAACGTCGACCATGATTTATTAAAAAACTGATAGATTTATTACTATCTCTATTATCGAATTGTGTCGACGCATGGTAACTCTGAAGTTATTACTTATAAACCTTGCTTGAAGTTAATCAATCTTAATCAAATTCTCTTTAACGTGAAATATCTTGCGTGAAAACCAGACAGTTTAAGCAAAACTTTTATGAGTAAGGCCAGTAGTATCAGTTTTGGCAAAATAAGCCTATTTATATAAAAAAATATAAGGATAGTTTGCAACCGTAGAATGTTAGTAACACCGTTGTTGGACCGTACACCAAAAGTATTAAATTTAATAACTCTGATCAAACGATAGTTTAAAAAACAAAACGTAGTTTCACCAAAATAAAAGCTGTGTTATTGGGTTTTTCTTGGTCATCTGCGGATCTTGACGCAGATTGGAATCAGGCAAAACCCTGTTAAAAAAAAGTACTTTTGGTGTACAAAGAAATCGATTATCGAACGATCAACTATCTAGTCAAGAGACCCCTAAAACCATTGTAAATATATTAAAGAAGAAAGCCAAAAACGGTCTCAACATCACATCGTTTAACATTGCACAAAAAATCAATGAAAAAGTATTACAAATACATTAATGTCAACTGATAGCTTTAAGAATCGCGATGCTGTATAAGATACAGTATTTTTTTTTAAAAGTGCCACCATAAAACAGGAAACGAATAAGAGAAGGTTAGGCAATAATTTTGCAGCTATATGATAGCTTTAAAGATTTAAGTCGTTGACTGCGCTAAAAACATGTAACCTCGATTCACTTTCATATTTCGTTTGGTAGTGTGTTCCAGCGAAAGCAATTTTAAGGATACTCCTAAAAGTGGAGGGGTAAAATGCATTGCAATCCTAAGTAACAAATTATCTATAACAGTAGATAACTTGATACTGAGTTATGTTATAATTAAGAGATAACGACTATAATACGAACGAAAAAACGAAAAAAAATGCAATTAAGTCGAAAAGTTGATCAATTTCTTTGGCGATGATACAATAGTTATATACTCTCTTTAAATCTCGCAGTATGATTATGAAGAGCTATCCAGAGATTCCATCGTCAAGTATTATATTTCTTAGAAGGTCAGTGGGCAAAACGTCTTGCAATCTACGTACTTAAGGGGCTGATAACTCAGTTCAGTAAATTGTTTTTTTTTTTTATCGATGACACTTATCATTCCCGGTTGTTTGTCATATATGTGAAGCGATGTCAAAATTTATCGGGCAGCGTTTTAACTTTGGGAAATAATTTTATTTTTAATGTTATCTAGTCCAGGAAAGATTGCAAACAGTAGCCCTACGATCATCGGTAGAGATCGTAAACACGAGAACTGTTTTGACGACGACGATCGCGAGCAGTTAAGAAGCAAAATACTCATTAGGACTAGTCTCGGACTACTATTATTTAACGATAGTTATCTTGTACGATATCTAGGCTACATCGATAGGCCGCCTAAGATCTACGGGCAGTCTAAGAATGTAATGTGATATAATGGTTTTTACCACAGTCTGTTTGTCCTAAAGACTAACTGAAGCATATCAGTGGCATCGATTCTGCTGTATCTTAATTTTGCAGGACGAAAACTGTTGTATCCTTTTCTCACACAATAAGACGCGGATAGTTTTAGTCCTGTCAAATAAGTTTAACGATGCAACAGAATCAACACCAATGCCATACAAGACTTGTAACAATTATTATTAGAACTAGTTTATTTAAAGCTGTTATCACACTAGCGTTTGACTCGCATGCGCGGTTGTCCAACGATTGAGCAGCGCTGATGCTGCGCTGAACGCTGAAAGCGATCTAATAGGCCAATATGCTAACGTTCATACGCGTGCTACTTCTCGCCAATGAGAACTAATAGTTTAAGACTCTTTGAAGGTTCTAATACGGTTAGCGTTCATCGCCAACGAAGTTGACAACAATCTACTTGATATTAATATAAAAACATGCTATATGTGCATTACGCAAAACAAAGAGGTCCGTCCCCAAAACAAACTCAAATGCATTTCGATGAATAGACTGACACCAGCTTTGCAAAACGCATCGTTGATCAAATGATAAAATTTACATCGGTAACAACTTAGAGTAATATTCAAACATGTATGAATTATCCAACGCTATGTTTGTTAACACTTATGAATTTCAAGATTAAAAATAATACATTTTCGCCAAGCGTGCTGTCAAATATAGAAGAGCAGTAGCACACCTTCGCTAAGAAACTATTATAAACGAAACTGCTAAAGTTACCATAAACTCAAATTATATGAGTACATTTCTTAATATGTAGTGAGATGGATGAATCTATTTAAGCTAAAATATATCATCAGCGTAAAAAACTAAAACTGTCTCTTCCATTGCTGTTAATGTTCATACATTAGCGAGTCATAGAAAAAAATATTTTTAAAGTGTTTTCTTCCTCTAATTTCAGACTCAAACTTCAAATATTTTCGTTGTGTAATTTTTTTTTCTTGTGCAGTGTTGTTGCGTTTTTGACAATGATTTATGTATTTTATTAAACGAACTTCAATCTTATGGATTTATTTTGACTCGCCATTTGTAATACACGTCTGGAATTCGGTTTCAAAAGTAGGTTCGTTCGCAAACACATAGCAACGAAAGTGTGCTACCGTCACCAGAATCATTCATTTATTTATAAGTGTAATAATACCTACATACTTGCGTATACATAAGTGTTAATAAATCAAATGTTTTAAAACCAAATCATTAATATAAAGACTTTAAAAATCTATAAATTTTTGTAACAAAAAATATCTCAAAAGTATTGTCACGCACAAACAATGTGATGTATGCGAATCATTTACAAAAATCACACATGCCTTTGATTATAGTACTAATATATATAACAAGATATAGAGTTCCATACTATTTTCAACATAGGTATAAGGCCAATTTAGGGTTGTTAGATAGGGGCCACGAAACAAACGATGATGACAGCAACGACAAATAATACAATTTAGACAAAACGATTACGAAATTTATCACTTGTTTCGTAGCCCCAATTTCTAGTTAATTGTTGCTTCAACTAGTATTTATGAAATACTCCTTTAATAGATAGATATTGGACAAAAATTATATCGAACGTTTAAAAATGATTTCCTTAAAATATTTTTATGAAAATTTTACGAAGTGAAAGAACATTATATTTTGTAAGGCAACGAAGAGACTTTCCAACATACATTCCCTGAGACTGAGCGAATAGAAGAGGCTAAGCACCAACAACAAATATTATTAGTAAGATCTGTAAACTAGACAAATGTACTGTAATCGAAAACATATGATACTGCCTAATTTTAAAACAGAGATGGCGCTGTATTAAATAACAGATTGATTGCCTGAAGTGTCGTATTTTAGCGATTGCTGTTTTAAATGTGATAATAATAACAAAAATGACATCGTAACAAATATTTAAAGATCATAACACCCGCCTCTACGTTAAAATGTTATCGAAATATAATTTTATGCTCTGTCCCACTAATAGGTACCCTCAAAAACTAAAATAAACAATTGACTCGCTAAAATATTCATTAATTTATCTTTGACCCGGTCATTTTTATACAAACGTACACAATTACATGTCGAGTCAAATTTCAAAAGCTTGCCACGTTCGTTTTAGAGGCACTTTTTTTAAAAACTATTTGTCCGATTTTTTGATGCAACTTACTATTTTTAACCAGCATTACGAACATGAGTGAATGTATTTATGTTTTTTTTTTTTTTTTTCAAATCAATGTTTTGTTTAAAAACGCATTCAGTCTATTATATACCTGTAAAGATTTAACAAAATCAGACAGATAGTTATAGAAAAAAAAACTCGTACGTTTTTATAAAAATGACACACATTTTGGGGCTGTCTTAAAACTGATGTGGGACAGGGCCAGAAACAAACTTTTATACCACCAAGCAAGACTCTAAAGGCTGTGAAACAACTTATAATTCGGTTTGGCAAACAAAATAGATTATTCAATTTTTATTTGTAATAAAGAAGTGGGTTTGGGATGTTTTACCCTAGCGAAACTAACCTCATATTGTGTCAATTTTGGAAACGGTAATACAAAAGTTTTCCACTGAAGATGTTTTCATGTCAGGCCAATTTTGAAGGCTTTCAATTATACATATATTAAAAATGTTGCAATTATTCTTCTTCGTTTTTGGCGTTGCACTTTGTGCGTTTGCCATTTTCAAGTATGTTTTATAAAAATAAATCTAAATAAATTTGTCTAAGTTACGAGTCCGGTTATGCCCTACAAGAATCGAAGCGTGTTTCGGAAGCAACACAAAATGTCATCTTTGATGTTTCATATGTCACTTTCCCTTACACGCGTACGTAACTTGACACTTTATGAAGAAAACATCACTATTGACAATAGAAAAACCCTAAATTTTGGAAAATAGTATAATGCGGCGACACGAACTTTCCGCGTTCCCGCCAAAATTGTTCTTGCCTAATATACTGTAATGAAAGAGATAGCAACATTTTTAGTAAGCCTAGATCTGTCAACTAACGCCTCCAAAGTTGGCCATATTGTTTTTTTTTTACAATAGACTATGTACGTTTGTTTCTTAAATATTTGATCAATTACGCCATGAATACGAATTTATAATGCTATTAAACGAAATTCAAAGATTACTAAGAACAATATTATTATTTTCTTTAATACCTCAATGTTAATTTAAAACCGCTCAAAGATGAAATGTGTTCCTTACCTATGTATAAATAAATTTTCTCAGTTTTTTTTTTCTACGACTCATTTTCATTTGTACAAATTGTGTTTCAAATTCCACCAAGCAAGACATTTTTCTCAATTGGAAATAGATATGAAATGTTTTGGAACTTATTTTGTCTTACAATTATTGTCATAAAACCATGTACCTAAAAACGATTAAAATTTGTGTGTATGCATTCACGAGTGTTGCCAGGCCGAATTGCCTAGACTTAGATCAAATTGTTGTACTTATCCATCAAAATATAGTGATAATAAAAGGGAATGTCGATCGTTAGTGGATCAAAGAACGTGATAACAACTGTGTGAAAATTGGTTCACTCACTTACTTTTGTTGAATTAATTATGTTATGTTTCTGCTTTAGTACTTTCTAAACTAGACTTGCATTGTAAAACTAAAATCCAAGTGTTTGTTTACATTACGCTACATTTTGGAATGTAAATTATTATACATTATTAGCGAAGAATGGGTATAACTATTCTTAAAACTTTTTTTAACCCCCGACGCAAAAAGATGGGTGTTATAAGTTTGACATCGATGTCTGTCTGTCTCTGTGTGTGTCTGTATGTGGCATTGTAGCTCTAAAACGGATGGACCGATTTCGATGCGTTTTTTTTTCATTTGAAAGCCAGTTTCCTTGCTGTGGTTCTTAGCTATGTTTGGTTAATTGCGTAAGGGGTTTTTTAAATTTTTAATTTGTCAGAGTAATTCTTTTGACTATAAAAGAGGAACATTCCACCATGCATTGTTTTGTTATATCTCACAGGTGGCTGAAAATTAAACGTGAGTAATCCAGCATAAGTAAAACAACAAGAAATCACCTAACTCCTAACCGTTAAAGAGTTGTACCTTCCTTCATCAGCTCACGATGACCATACTCAAATGTCTCAATAGCTTTAGAAAATATACGAAAAACATTGTTAATACCTATAACATTTGAGGGGTCCCCTCGATTTCCCTGGGATTCCATCATCAGATCCTGACTTAGTGCCAATGAGACCGCCTCAGGAGTATACTCTTTCAAAATACATACAGTTGAACATAGACCCTCCTCCTTTTTTGAAGTCGGTTAAAAATTTGTCAAAACCACGTCCGTTTTCTGTTTCTACTTACAAGTTAAAATATTTTAACCTAGTAATTTTACTAGGAAACGAATTATATGCGAGTTGTACCGGAGAAAGTACTAAAGTTAACATGACAGGAAAGTTGATAATCATCTTTCGTTTTTTTTTTTTACATGTGAGTGAATCTAAGTATTTCTTAAGAAAATATTTTTGTTTTAATAATAAGAACCGAATGCTTTAACTGTTATTCCTTTTAAAAGAATTCGATGTTGCGTCTTAATATACATGTGTAATGTATTTCAAGTAAAATTTAGGTAAGTAAATGCTTTAGTATGTCTTGCGAGATTTAAAACATTTTCTATTGACTAAAATGTGACGATATAATCAAAAACATGTACAACCCCTTTGCCTTTGACTGCTTTTTGAATTAAAAGTAGTTCAGACATAAATACAAAATGTTAATATACTTTTAAATATATACCTACAGGATCGTTAAAATATCAGAACGAAATATAAATAAATTGATGCATATTTGGTACTTTTACTTTATTTATTGACATTAACTATCCAAAAGTTTAGTACTCACGTCAATAAGTGAAAATTTATAAAGTGAACAAAATTTAGAAAGATGCTTGTATGAAATTAATCTTTAAACTAACTTACCCTGTATGTGAAGTTCTATATACGCTCTGTTAAACTATCGATCTTGTACATACAAGTGCTTCGATTTAATCAAGAAATGTAATAGAGTTCCAGTAAACCTAACGAATAATTATCGACAGTAAGTTCAAATAGATTAAAATTAAAACTTATTGCTTAAATTCTAAATTCCGATGGTTTAGACCTATAATACTGCGGATATAAGAATATAAAAAGAAAAAAAAAACACAATACACAGACATAAATACATTTTAAAAAATTACCTGTCTGCGTAATTTTTTTTTTTTTAACAAGCCAATGTACGCAGATAATATTAAAAAAAAACAAAGAAGATTTAGAACGGAATTAAAATTATAGGTTAAAAAAAAAACATTTTTGAACGAATATTTTCTGGAAATCAATTGATCTATATTTTATAGACTTGAAAGTCACCTTCGTAACTAAAATCGAAACGCCTGTATGAACCGCCTTTACTGTTTGTATTGTCCTGTGTTTTGTTTCTTCTCTCCTTTATAATTTCTTTTATGTCAATTAATTCTAAAACATGTCAAATATGTATCAAAATGTTTTTTAATTAAATGTTTCGAATTTAAATATTGTACTTATAATATTGATAAATATTATGTACTCCGCGTATTTATTACCGATTCTTCATATTATGTATGTGTACCTATCTCGACTAAATAATATATCCTTATGTGTAGTAAACTTGTGTTTTTTTAAATCCCAAGCTAATTGAATGACGACTCCAAATCGTGATGCACGAGTTAGTGTTAGTTAATAGTTATAGGTACCTACTTGGTACATAATTAAGAGCAATGTTTTTTTTTTTATAAATTCTTGACAGGCTAGGTAGGTGTTTTGACCACAGCTCACCTGATGTTAAATGACGGTGTGGTCGAAGATGGTAAAGCACACCTAGCATGGAATGGAACTGGCTCTCAAGTGAGGCTGCCGGAACACACCGTTAGATGCTTGGCGGCAGATTTTCAACTTGAGGGTGGTAGCTAGCCAGCCGAGTACTAGAAAGTACCCTACCACCACGCTATGGTTTCCTTCACCGGCAGCTCAAGCTCATTGTTGGGGTTTGAACCCACGCCCTTCGGTATGCGAACTTACCGCGCTAACCACTGAGCCATTATCGCTACGCAATGTGAAAAAGTGGCCATCAAGTGGCAGGCCTCCTGATGGTAAGTGGTCATCGCCGCCTATGGACAACTACAAAACCCGGGGCATTGTCAGTGCGTTGCCTTTCTTTAATGAGGACCCTATTCACAAGGTGGTAAGCCATTCCACATAAGACATTCGCGGAAAAAACAGTCAATTAAAAAACTAAAGAAGATTAAAGGGATTGACATAAGCTGTCCACGTGACATATTGACAACTGATGTCAATCCCGTAGATTTTTATATTACTATTTGATTTTGCGTGGTGGTAGGGAACTTTCTAGTACTCGGCTCGCTAGCAAGTTGAAAATCTGCCGCCAAGCATCTAACGGTGTGTTCCGGCAGCCTCACTTGAGGGTTAATTCCATTCCAGGCTAGGTGTGCTTTACCATCTTCGACCACACCGTCACATAACATCAGGTGAGCTGTGGTCCAAAATCTAGTATCTCAGACAAAAAAAAACGTCGATGATAGAATGTAACTTTGTGAGGTAACAGGTGAGTTAGTGGTCAAACGCAAGCCTATTTATTGATAAAAAAAAGTAGCATCAGGCTCTTAGTATGATTTGGAATTATTCGTAGTGGGCCGAGACCTTACAAGCCTTACCTTACTGTATTTATACTGTCTTGTATCAAGAGATTTTGGTGTAGGCAGTTACCTAGGCGCCCACTATAGTTTTATAGATAAAGGTTAGATAATAAACGTGTGTTGGAGTAGTATGACATAGATATACAAGGATTCGATCAAATGTATAATTATAGAAAAAATCTTTATTGTAAATACTTCAACACTACTTTTTTTTTAAATTGTAGATAAGGTTGGGTTTTACCATCTCACCTGATGTTAAGTGACTAAAAAATTTCGAATTTTTTCCTTTATTTGTACTATACTAGCGGCCCGCTCCGGCTTCGCACGGGTATAAACCTCAAAAATAACAGTATTTCTCCACGATTTAATGGATGTCTTTATACATATAAACCTTCCTCTTCAATCACTCTTATCTATTTAAAAAAAACCGCATCAATATCCGTTGCGTAGTTTTAAAGATTTAAGCATACATAGGGATATAGGGACAGAGAAAGCGACTTTGTTTTATACTATGTAGTGAAGTGATGAAGACAATGCTTCTTGCCAAATTTCATAGTTCTAGGTCATCGGGAAGTACCCTAAGGTTTTGATTCCCTAAGTGCCGAAATATGCGGTTTTTGCGATATAAACGGCTGTAACTCTTTTTTTATGATAACTGGGAATTTTACTTTTTCGCAGCTGTGAGGGACTGGGTATAAGGTTTTAATTTCAACTCTATACCTCTACGTACGTCTGTTTCTTACCAACAAATACACAATGGACTTAACCTAAGTGCATTTAAGACTCCAAGTGGGTCACTAAGAGAAGATTGATGTATTCCTACAGTACAAGGTTTACTAATTCATCAATGCTATCATCTCTTTCTAATCTGCCGAGGCGGAAGAAGACGGAATACGTATTGTTAGTCGTGGGAAAGACGTTACTCATGTCTTGTAGGACGGTGCAAGGAAATGTATTACCTTCACGACTTATTTGGCTAGACACCTTGAAGATGCATTAGGATAGTGTTTGATTACAGTTGTTTCGCGAATCAAAGTTTGCATTGTTTAGGTCTGTGCAAACAGCGATGTCATTTTCAAATTCTTTTTATTTCAGGTAGGTACTTCATACCTAATGTGAGCATACGTTTCGTTTTGAACGGTACTATCCCGATGTCACCTAAGAAAACTTTGGGACGCTATATTGTCCCGTTTTCATTTACAGAAAGGTAGATACTGATATCAAAATATATAAACGATAATTAAGGCCTTCTCTACTTATAAGAAATTTTAGCGAAAAGTGACAGATTGGAAATATCTAAACATTTCGTCAGGAACTCGTCGGATAGAGTATATTCAACACTTCCACGCTAACAATCTGAATGATGCAAATACTTATTAGCATTTTGATATTGTTAGTGTTAAATTGCAATCAAATAATTAAAATAAAATTAATTATATATAAAATAAAAATTCAGTGAACTTTTTTTAATTATTTGACTATGGGCGATTGGCTATATAGTCAAATAATTTGAAACCTATATTAAATTATTTTTAGTGAATATGTTACGTTGTTCCTGGAATCTACGCGTTTAAATTCATGCACTAAACTAAAACTATATCTAAATAGACTAATCTTAATCAACCAGCCATTGCTGCAAGGTTTTTCAAGACTTCAAAATATATTTTCTGAGTAAAAAGTTTGTATCTATGATTTTTTTGTTGTCTTTTACGGGCTTATAATTAAGATTTTTGTTACTTCTACATTCCTTTCCCTTTAAACCTTTATTTTATAACTATTTAGATAGAGATACTTATTTATGTGCACCAAAAATAAAAAGATAAAAGGAACTAGAGCTAGTGCTATCAAAAAGGTAAAGGTAAAAAACTTATAGATTTTTATTTTTAATTCTTCTTCTACCCAAAATAGTAGAAATAAAACGAAATGGATGTAACTCTGAATCTGGCCGACTTTGTTAATGAAAAGTAACCCTATATAAACTATATAATAGTATGTAAGTATGTCGGTCATAATATTAAGAGACCGACCGTATGCACACCTGTGTCATATTAAACAAGTGACTCACCGGTAAAGGTGGAATTCAGGTGTCGGACAACTTCTAAGTACATATTGCAGCTGGGGACCTAGTTTTGGAATCTGTTTAATATTTAGTTGATCTGGTTTTTTATTCTCTATAGGTTCAGGTTTAAGTAACAATGTGGTCTAGGATGGAGCACGCTTATCTAGAAGTGTGTTTTACTCTGGATTTGAACTTATATTGTGCTTATATTGTATTGACCTTAGGTACATCGACGCTATATGTTTACACGTGGTTTTAGTTGAATGTAGGGTACTACCAGCTATCAAAGCTATAAATAAATGATTACAATATATTCAATTGTAAAAGTAAAGAGACGAACGACCATGACCACGACCACTGCAGCAGTATCCAGTACTTTGAGTAACAAAACAAAGTCAAAGGCAACGCTATTTTGGCGTCCATTACTTTGAAACATTCAATGATTGGTCGCGAAAATAGTTTTGTTCATTAATTAGGAATAATAAATTGGTTAAAACAGTGTTTCCACCTTGAACTATAGCTATTTAAATAGCAGTCGGTTTATATAAAATTTTAAGTCTTCAGCTTGTTAAAATTAAATAATACCTACATTTTCACAATTAACACCGCGGTCAAAGCATTCTAAAGGTCATATGGTATGATACGATTAAGACATACAGGGAGTTAAATCTTGTAAGTATAGCTTTCATTAATTTAATTGACTGCTTTAAGCCGCAAATGTGCACTAAAATAATTACCGGTTACCAATCAGTAAGCTGCGAGAACGTGAGTCGTTGCAAAATAGTCGGCAATTCGATTTAGACCAAAGTAAATTCAGTACATTTGATTGCAATACAATTTGCGATCAATAAATTATAATTTTAGGTTGCTCCATTGCCATATATTTCCACGCCCATAGAATAAAACCTGTTTTTTTGCAAACGTCACTTTGACATGTGCATTCCCGCGCTTTGGCGGCCAATCGCGAGGCAGTGTCGCGTGGACTAGACCCGCGCACGCGCGCATTCTACTTTTAAAAAATACGTTTGAAAAGTTTTGAAACTCGTGATTTATTTTATCTGTGAAAAAGTTTGTTTATTCAAAGGAGGTTGTGTTATTAAAAGTAAGACTTGGGTGAAGTTTCTTTTCTGTGGATCGAAGGTTTGTGTTTTTCTTATCTCCGATGAGGTAATATCGCTGAGTAAATAAATCACACCAATCATCTTGCGAAATAATGTAGTGACCGGTTGTATCTATTAGTTTTTGCTCGAAAAGGTTTCATAATTCTCTCACGAATAGTTCAGTGTCATGTGAATTATTGCCCTGTATTATGGTATATTAGTTTGGCTTTATAGACTTATGGAAGCAAGTTTGATGGAAAAATCGAATAATCTTTAAATTTTATGAAGAACTATCATTTTCGACAACACCATCACTTAAAATCAGATGAGATGTGGTCCAACACCTAGCCTGTTAACCATAGAAAAAAAACTAGCCGCTCTTTGTCATTTCTCTTTTTAAGCCCCCGACACAAAAAGAGGTATATTATAAGTTTGAGGTCGATGTCTGTGTGTATCTGTCTGGCATTGTAGCTCTCAAACTGATGGACCGATTTTGATGCGGTTTCTTTCATTTGAAATCTAGTGTTTGGTTAATTGCGTAGGGGGTTTTAATTTTATTTATATATTTTACGGAAGTCATTATTTTTCCGTGATAATATATAGCTTAAATCAATTTCTTGGGCAACTTCTGAATCTGCCCTATTTTTTATAAACTGTCCTCTCCATTTGTAAGAAGCGTACGGCCATAATCCACCACGCTGGCTAAGTGTGGATTAGCAGGCATCTTTGCGAAACTTCTTTTTAAAGAATTCTCGTACATGTAGATTTTTCATGATGTTTTTTCCTTCGCCGTTTGAAGTAAGCGGCAATACGCATATACTTAGAAAAGATAGACTTAGAGATGTATGTCGTAGGATTCGAAGCCAGGACCGTCAGATTGGAAGCCAAACGATTTCTCAACAAGGTTGCTGAATCTTTACACTTTTATTTTGAAAAACCCGGCGGGCATCTAGTTTTTCGCATTTGCCTAACCAGATTCGTAAAAACTACCTGGTAATTAAGTTATTTTATTTAGCAAGCAAAGATTGATAGAGATTACTGTAGTTAATTGCTAAATGGAAATATGTTTTTGCGCTGATTTTTGGGACGATGTTGAAACCTTTATAAAGCAAATTGTATCTTGGTAGTAAAGAATGTATAATAATGCGAGAAGTTTAAGATGTTAGCTTAGTTGTTAGCGCAGATGAATCGCACTTTTAAGAGTGTGGATTCAAATTTCAATAAAGAGCTTAAGTTGCTGGTGATGGAAAGCATCTTGAGGAAACTATATCATGATGGTAGTGTACTTTAGCTACCACTTTCAAGTTGAAATGTGCCGCCAAGCACTAAACTCTGTTTTCCGGCAACCTCATTTAAGAGCCAGTTCCTATTTGAAGCTAGGTAGCTAGCTAGCTTTATCATCTTCTTAAATGAGCAGGTCGAATATAGAACCTGCCAAACGTTTTCCAAAAAGTTAAGCAATGATTTTATTAAAATTGGAAGAGTTGAGAAAAAAATTATTGAAATATTTAGTCAATAGGTTCTTAATATATAAAATTACATTAAAATATTAGTTTTTGATATTAAGTAAAGTTTTGGATAAGTTTTATAAAATTGTTAGTTAAATTTAAATCCTCATCACTTGTAACTGAAATGACTATTAAGCGGATATTAACTAAATTTATACCTCGAACACTCAAAATTAAATTAATTTAGTACACGAGATAACTAAGGCAATATATTATAGCACACAGTCATGCAACGTAATTTTATACACATCAATGCATAACACCTGGAATTCTTAAACTTTCACGACCTGAACACAATTATGTTTATCACCGGGTCTTGATCGCGCAAAAAATACTATGAAATTAGTTTTGTTTATTTACCTCGACGTTTCGGCCATGTTGCAAGGTAAATAAATAAAACTTATTGCATAGTATTATGTGCGTGATAAAAATAAAAACACTAAAAATGTATACTTAATTAAAAAACAAAACGGTACATGTTTATATCATTTATATGTAAATGTTTTCATAGAGCGTGATACGCGCTCTAAATGAAATGATTATAAATTAAGTATTGTTCTACGGTTTTTGTTCCATTATAGAAAACCTCTAAAGTTTAAATGCATTGATATGAAACTTTTTTTTAAAATATGTAATAGGCTTAAGGTTGAGCGCCATCTTACCCGATGTTAAGTGATGATGCAGTCTAAGACATTAGACTGTATTTATTAATAATTATATAAATTACAATAAGGATAATAATAATTATAATAGTTAGATAGAATAAATTATTAATTAAATATGCGGACATACTTCTATTAAAAAAAAAAACTTAATATGCTTGTATAATTAGCAATTTTGTAAATTGATGCATAAAGATGGATCACGCTTGCCTAGAAGATACCGATTCACTCTCGGCTTGAAGTCATTCAGATTATATCCCACCCAGGCAGCGCATTTCACTGTCTAGCGGTTCGAACAATGAACGTGGAATCAAATCGTTTCGTTGCGAGTTTTTGGAACGGTGACCATGAAACGACTTTTCTATTTCAAAATGTTCACAGAGTGATTGGATGGAAATTAGAAAGAAACCTTGCGAATTTGCGGTATTTAGTAGGCATGACAATTTGCGAAAAGCATATTCATATTTCTCACACTAAAATGTAGGAATAAAACAACGCTTTATAGTTTCAGTTTGCGTGGTTTATTTAGTTGCTATATATGGTTTTCACTGTCGTTGTATATATTTTTTTGCGAAAGGTTTCTTTGTTTGAATTTGAATTTTTATGTAGAGAAATTCAATGTTTTTGTTACTAAATCGCCAAAATATTTTGCACCTGTGCGAAACCGCCCCATTCACTATTGACATTTTATTGTTAACACCAAAGTTACGGGTAATTTTTCCATTCATTTTTAAAAATAACATTTAAAGTATCAAAATCACAACATATGTCAATATAATGAAAATGTCAATATAACAATAAAGATAAAGATAAAGATTTATTTATTTGCAATAACATGAGTGAATTGTATGATGACCGTAACTAAATTATGAGCTTCATGTTAATATCATGTTCAATATGTCAAATATAAAGTATGTCAATATGATTTAATGACAATACATTCGATGCTGCAACGTAGGGCGCGCGTTTAAGTCTTTTCTATGAAATTTTTCTTAACTAACCGATATTAGGTAAAAAAAATATATTTTTTTTTATTTGTGTTTTGTTAGATTTTTTTTATTTCCATGAAAGTAGAACTTCTACTGTTTACTTTGTAAGGTAGGTCAACGCCCTTAAATATTGCTTCATTTTTATGAGCCAAGTTATATAATTGTACTATAGTATTCCGTAGTGACAATGGAGCAGAGTTAGTGGGAACGGGCTTTATATTTCGTGACCTCCATCACATTTATTGCGTATAATCTGATATGTAAGTAACCGTAATATGTATAATCCGTGCCACAACCACGGTACAATGGTAAAACAGAGATGATTCGTAATCACGGTACACTAATAAGAAATGAAAAAAAAAATATCGTAGGACATTGCATACAGCGCCAACTGACCCCAAACTAAGCAAAGCTTGTATTATGGAAGACATATAACTGATAGAATACTAAAATACTTTTTCGTTCTGTAAATATACAGGACAACCAGACATAGTACATACATTTGTTTAAAGCACAAAATGTTTGTCCTGGGTGGGAATGGAACCCATGCCCTACAGCTATTAAAACAGATATACTACCAATGAGAGTATCTATCTATAGATACTCTTCAATGTGCACGCCAGAAATAAAAATACACAATGTACATAAACTGTGAGACTCGATGGAGTGACGATATACGTAGGACAGCTGGCGGTGGATGGAAGCGAAAAGCCGAAGATCGGGCTGAGTGGCGTGTCTTGGGAGAGGCCTATGTCCAGCAGTGGACTTCGATAGGCTGATGATGATGATGATGATGATGACATAAAACAAAATAACCTTATAAACTAGTGCAACTAGTGGCGACCTTATCGCTAAAAGCATTTTATTTCACATTGACAGCCCTGTTGGCTCATATATATCTATCGTCAGCCTATCGCAGTACCTGCTGAATATATACTTCATTTAGCCCAATCTAGTCACTGTTGACGTAAGACAGCAGCATATCGTCACTCCATTTAGTCTCAAGGCGTCCTATACAAGTATTTTATTGCTAACACAAAAAGTTATAGGTCGTTAATCCATTCATATTAAAAAAATTACAAAACATAACATAATTATCAATATAATAATATGTCAAATATAAAATATGTTAATGTGAACAAATGTCAATAAAAAAAATATAACTACTTTCTAGTAATTTAGTAATCATGTAATTGTTATCGGTTTTGAAACAGATGTGCTTGCTTACAAATACATTTTTTTAATATAAATGTTTTTTTTTTTTTATAATTAATGTATTTATGTACTGCTATAATATATTTCGTCAGTGCAGTGTGATTGGTACTGCAACACACCAATAACGGTAAAAGAAACAAATTTAAACGCATGCTTCGTGTATTAAAAAAAAATACACAACCATTCACGAGAACTTATTTTGATACAAAATCATAGTAAAGCAACTCAGAAATTGTTATTATTAAGACAAGCAATTATAATCGCGTGTTTTCAAACGGTAGGTAACTCGAAACTAAGTTACCTTCCGATAATTATATAACGTACACATTACGGGATCGATAATTACGAACAACTACACGCAATGTTACGCACCACTAGGGATGGGCTAAAATATCGATATTTATTTGCAATTAGCTGGATGCTGTATTTCGTACCCAGTGAGGTAGAGCTCAACCTCTACCCTCACATATGTACGTATAAAACCTCATTCGAATTATCACGATCATTTTAAAAAAGAATAAGCTAAATCGGTTCAGCCTTTATCACAAAACACAAACAAGAAACATGCATTTAAACATGCGTTTATCAGCAAACTTATTATTTACAAACTTATTAGTTATTATTTATTTGGTGGTAGTTATAGGGACAACTTTTTTTTTGTTTTTGACATCACACTTTGTGCATTTGCCACGATATTTTCAAGTTATATTTCAACATATGTGAAAGACACACAAAGTGTTAGTGTAGGAAAGGGATATAATGTTGATCCATTGACGTTTGTAGTAAAAATATCACTACTTTATTAGGGTGTGACCGGACTCGACATTGATTTGATTTGTGTGACTTAGACTTGTTTTAATTGATTTATATTTAAATACTTGAAAATATCAAAACACTTGACACCGAAAAATGCACAAGTCGCAACGTCAAAAAGAAAGTAGTTTTTTTTTTTTTTTTTTAATATTTTGGTATTTGAAAATTCAACTATATCAAATATCGGCATGAAATATAAAATTCTCGTGATAGATATTCGATCAGCTGTTTGTTACGGTCAACTGTACGCCTCAGTATACAAACCGCTAGGCATTCTATCCACCTAGATCATCGGTACAGTTTTAGCAGCCATTTCAAACTGTTTTATCTACTTTCTAGTGATTCTAGTTTGACATTACTGACAGTAAATCTTAATATTATTTTCTAGAAATACCTCTCAGTTCCGTGGAGCTTCGTTTATGATTATGGTATGCGGAGAAAATTCCAGTAGTGATGAATCATCACATTTTTCTTGGAATTTAGGCCAATTTATACGATATTCATTCAGTGCAAAACAAATATACATATTTTATTGATAGCACCAAAGTTACACGTAATTTTTCCATTCATATTAAAAATGTCAAAAATCATAACACATGTCAATATAATTAAATGTCAATAAAATAATGTGTCAATATAAATAAATGTCAATAAAAAATAAACTTAAGTAATTTGATAATCACTTATTTTAAATAATTGTCAAAGTCGTAAAATAAGGTCCAAGTCAAAGTTCTTAATCATCGATTTATTGTCGGATATATTAATTGTTTTTTTTTAGGCAAGCATGCTCTATTGTCGTCCGCATATCAGGTCGATGGAATCTAACGGGGAACACCTATACGGGTAGCAAATTCCATTTATAATTTTAAAATTTTCGCGACTTGAACACATATTTTGTTTATTACCGGGTCTTAATCGCGCACAAAGTACTATGAAAATAGTTTTGTTGATTTACCTCGATGTTTCGGCCATGTTGCTAATTTCATTGCTAATTCTAATTTTACTCGGTGGTAGATCTCCTTAGTAGTTGGTACCACCGCAGTACCAGATATTCTGCTGCCAAGCAGTGGTGTGTAAACATTACTGTGTTCCGGTTTGAAGGGTATACTGCAGCTAGCTAAATTACTGGGCTGTTGAGACTAACCATCTATTGTCTTAAAGTAATGAGCGCCAAAGCAGCGATGCCCTGGACTTTGTTTTGCTACTCATAGTTCTGTGTATCGCTGCATTGGTCATGGACAGGTGTTCTTCATGACAGGTATCTCTTACCATCAGGGGAGCGTCTTATTCATCGCATTACTATTACTTTTAAAAAAGTGGTTCGTACAATGAAGGTACTTTATTTAATTAAACCATTTCAGTTCAAGTTTTTAGAACAACAACCATCGATGTTCAAGGCTCCAAAGCCTATTCCGAACAAAGGAGTAATTTCTTAGTATGTTTCTCTATGCTTAGATATTTTTTTATAAACGTACTTAACATGTAGGTATCGTAACCGACTTATCTGTTCTATTGAATGAATATAGTGTGACTCAATGTTTTACAAGGAATTTAGGTAAATACATATGTGTGAATTTTATTCATCACCTGTCCGAGTTAAGAGGAATTTATCACATTGCTTGACCTTCACCTCGTCACAGAATAAATAAATATATTGCTGCTAAAATTAGTAGGGAAAGATTAATTATGAAAATTAACCAATATTTTATTAAATAACTAAAAGAATAAACATCGTAGGACATTATACACAGCGCCATCTAGCCCCAAACTAAGCAAAGCTTTACTATGGGAACCAGATAGCTGATAGAATACTTATATACCTATTTGTTTTTGTTGTAAATACATATTTATGATACATACGGAACACCCAGACACAGAACAAACACTTATCGTCTCAAAAACGTTTTTTCTAGTGGGAATCGAACCCACACCATACAGCTATTGAAGCAGGTATTCTATCAAATAAGCAGTCAATTATTTATTATCAATTAATTATTTTTATGTAAATAAGATTTTTATGGTAGCTAGCCAGCCGAGTTCTAGAAAGTACTCTACCACCACGCCATGGTTTCCTCACGATATTTTCCTTCACCGGCAGCTCAAGCTCATTGTCAGTGGGTTTGAACCCACGCCTTTCGGCATGCGAACCGACCGCGCTAACCACTGGGCTATCATCGCTACAAACTACTTAGTTGCTGTTACGCTACTTACGTTGCTGGTACGCTACATAGTTGGTGGTCAAACGCGGACTTATCCGTATTAATATATATATTAAAAATAACTCCCTTAAAAACTTGAAAACGATATCAATATATAAACCTGTCATCTGTGGAATGGTTTACCTTGGGTTTTACCACCGAATTATAATATGTATCGCTTCAAATAAAGGGTTCGCAAAGGTAGGCAACGCATTGACAATGCTCCGGTTATTGTAGGTAACGTCAATTGTTTGCCACTTTAAAAAAAAAACAGATTTATTTGCATAAGTGACATAGGTTGGTTGAAATCGCTAACTGACCAATGTTCCCAACACACTACGGATTCAACTCACGCCTTTTAAGCAATAATACTATATTCACCTACAATTATCACCGTTATACTCCTACGGTAACAAAATTCGAGAAAAAACTTGCATTTATAAATGAAACCATTCACAATTCTGTCGTCATGTAGTACTATATACTGCAAACTTATTTATACAGTTAAGTGAGAGAGCCACTATAATTTTTGTCAAACAAAACTGACAACTATTATTGAAACATTTTAGTTCTTAGCATTTTCACAGATAAGTTGGTAACATTGTAAAGCAAGTATTGCTAAGAAAATGCAAATGAATGTGAGTCAGTTGGAAAATATGTGGGCTGTAGGCGTAGGAACTCTGAATGCAAAGTAAATGTTGTACGGAAACAGGTTTTGTGTCGACGTATTAAGGTTCAAGACAACAGCAGTATTATAAGCTTTGTACAAAACAGAGGTAAAGTACATAAATGTAATATTTCAAGCTTTGTTTTAAATTAAACAATTGGACTTACTTACTAGGACTTTTGTTGCGATGTTAGCTCAGTGGTTAACGCGGTCGGTTCACACGCCAAAGGGCGAGGGTTCAAACCCCAACAATAAGCTTGAACTGCCGGTTGAAGAAAACATCCCGAGGAAACCATGACATGGTAGGGTATTTTTACTTCTCGGCTGGCTAGCTACCCAATCAAGTTGAAAATCTTGCTGAATTATTAACTTGAGGGTGGTAGCTATCCAGTCGAGTACTAGAAAATACCCTACAACCATGTTATGGTTTTCTTACGATGTTTTCCTATACCGGCAGCTCAAGCTTATTGTTGGGGCTTGAACCCACGTCCTTCGGCGTGTGATCCGACCGCGATAACCACTGATCTATCATCGTTGATGTCATAAAAACAAGGCGCTCATCTGATGGTAAGAATGGTAATAGTAAGCCTGCCCCCCCTTGCAGCTAGATTTTTTTATACGAGCACTTATGTCGATATCGCAACAATAACCACAGCGTGTAAAAATAAACAAAGTCTTTGCAAAGTATAATTAAAGCTTATAAAAAGCTATGACTATAAAAAAAACTGCATACCAACATCTTATCTTAGAATTAATGGAGATATTTCTCACAACCACCTGCCTCGAAAAGGTCACGTTCAATGCAAGAGTAACAAAATAAAAATAAAAAACAAATTAAACGTAAGCGGCTGCCTTTTGCAACCTTTGGTAGGCTGCGTGAGATGCAACGAATAACGAGACAAGTCAATTAAAGATTGTGGTTCCGTATTGTTCATTTCATCAATATCATCATATGCGATTATGCAATTATGGATGTATTATACATAGTACCTGGTTGACCGAGCATTGCTCGGCTGAAAACATGGATAAAACGACGTTTTCTGAAAATGAAACCTAGCTAGATCGATTTTTCGCCCCCGAAACCCCCTGGATACAAAATTTCATGAAAATCGTTGGAGCCGTTTCCGAGATTCAGAATATATATATATACAAGAATTGCTCGCTTAAAGATATAGATAAACCTTCCTCTTCAATCACTCTATCTATTAAAACAAACCGTTGCGTAATTTTAAAGATCTAAGCATACATAGGGATATAGGGACAGAGAAAGCGACTTTGTTTTATACTATGTAGGTACTATATGCATCATGCCACTGATTTCAACGGAGAATTTGTTCATAAAATCAAAACGATGCTATTTCAAGGGGTGCTTGTACAATCTTAAAGGAAAATATAATTATGTTTATCACCGGTTCTTAATCGCTCACAACTGATGATTTATGTTGCTATAGAAGTATTTATGTATATTATGATTAACTAGCGACCCGCCCCGGCTTCGCACGTTTGCAATGTAGATACTAATGTGGTACATATGCATGTATTAAACATATAAACCTTCCTCTTGAATCACTGTCTGTTGATGGAAGCCGCATTAAAATTAGTAGTTTAAAAGATCTAAGCGTACAGACGGCGGGTTGCGACTTTGTTTTATACTATGTAGATATAGTATAATACTACACGCTCCGGATTAGAGTAATACGAAGTTTTTTGTCAGTGTGCCGTCCGAACTAAAAATTGTTTTGAAAATGTCTTTTATATCAAAGACCTTTCCCACGGAATGCTATAAAAGTAAGCTCGCAAAGCGGTGGTTTTATTCGGCCTGCACGCGAAAATGCGTTATAAACTTAGTAGTATGTTTGTAGTTTAACTTTTATTGCTTTTCGTGTTTTTTTTGTTGTAGGTCACAAACTGTAACTTAAATGTGTTTCAGTGTGTTAAGTGTGTGAAGTCAACTGTAAGCAGTATGTCTCTAAAACAGATAAATTATCCGTTGCAACCGACTTTTTGTTGAAAAAGACAATAGAAAACGCACGGCAATATTATTATTTTTTAAGGAAAATATTTAAAAAAAAGTTTTTGAAATACAATTACATACAAATATTTTATTTATAACACCAATGTTGCAAGACAAATTCCGTTATACCTATCATTTCAAATTAATATTTTTATACATTAAAAATGTTGTCAATGAATAAAAAACAAAATGTCAATATAAACACACGTCAACGTTAAATAAAATACATATGAAACATTAATAATCAACATAAAAATATGTCAATATAATAAAATGTCAAAAAAAACATCAGTACTTAAGCAATATCGCAGTAACACCATTACAATTGCAACAGTATGCTCAGATTTTTGCTTATTGAAAATTTAACACAACTTATATTCACCGTTTGCACGAAAAATTTGGATTGTTAACTGTTGTTACTTGGGGTGTAAGATCAAAGGGGGTCGTTGTACTTTGTTTAATATATTTGTCAAGCTAGGTTTCTGACCACAGCTCACCTGATTTTAAGTGACGGCGTGGTCGAAGATGGTTATAACACCTAGCCTAGGATGGCACTGGCTCTCAAGTGATGCTGCCGGAACACACCGTCAGATGCTTGGCGGCAGATTTTCAACTTGGTGGTAGCTATTAGCTGGTGGTAGTAGCTAGCCGAGTACTAGAAAATACCCTAGCACTGTGCTTTTCCTCATGATGTTTTTGTTCACTGGCAGTTCAAGCTCATTTTTGGGGTTTGAACTCACCAGCGTGTGAATCGACGGCCCTAACCACTGATTTACATCGCTACATGGTACTTATCATTATGAATAACTTTTGACATGAGATCAGCGAAATCGCGAAGTTCTTTGACTTTGTTGTCTAACCATCGAAAGTCTCAAAGTAATGAGCGCCAAAGCAGTGATGCCCTGGACTTTGTTTTGCTACTTAGCGTTCTGTGTATCGCTGCAATGGTCATGGACAGGTGTTATCTCTTACCATCAGAAGAGCGTCTCGTTCGTCTTATTGCATTTACATTAAAAAAACCTTGACCAAATGTCTTGAGTAGCTAATTTTTTTGGAATTTTTGAGTCGTCTATAATAAATGTTGTTTATAATGAGTACAATGACTTCCTTTCGACTTAGTATATACTAACCCTATAACCCAGTGTAACAGTATATGTAGTGTTCCCAATACAATAAGTAAACTACACAAGCTGCAAGCTTAGTGACAATATTTCCTGTGGGCACTAAATTCATCGATAAATAGCTGTAGACACTAACTGTAAACCAGACAATGGAAAGTCATCCGCCCCTTGACTCAAGACCACAAAAAGGTCATCTCATTACCATTCGAAGCACGTTGCAACTCCCGAGGTATGGTACCAATGAACCCTATTCCTCAGACCTCTTTAGTCTCCAAATCACGTATTCCACCATATCATCACGTTGGTCGGAAGCGGCTCTAACTGTCGAAGCACTTTTACGGAAAAATAGCCTCTAAATAATGGTATGTGGGTTGAAAATTGGGAACGATGCTAATGGTTTAACGCTGCTTCTGAATTTGATATCATAACAGTCGGAGATTGGTCCTGGTCGAAGATGTTTAAGTAGTCTTAACTGTTTCAAAATGTAGCCAGTCTTATTGACATTAGCAAATTGTTACGTACTTTTGGATAGGCTCTAAGAATCAGACTTATAGCTAACTAAATACTCTCATTAGGAAAAAATCTCGTACATTATTCGCTCTATTCGTGTTCCTATCGAATCAATATCGATGATAGCTCAGTGGTTAGCGCGGTCGGTTCGCACGCCGAAGGATTCAAGCCCCAACAATGAGCTTCAGCTGCCGGTGAAGGGAGACATCGTGAGGAAACCATAGCGTGGTGGAAGGGTACTTTCTAGTTTGTTTGACCATAGGTCACTTCATATTAAGTGACGTTGTGGTCGAAGAAGGTAAACACACCTAGCCTGGAATGGAAATGGCACTCAAGTGAGGATGCCGGAACACACCGTTAGGTGCATGGCAACAGATTTTCAATTTGGTAGCTAGTAAGTCGAGTACTAGAAAGTACCCTACCACCATGCTATAGTTTCTTTACGATGTTTTCCTTCACCAAAACCATTATTGTATTCCACTTTAGAATATGTCAAACATGCTATTGACTACTTGATCACCTATAACTTACCCTTATTTACGCACAAACTACCCTTGTCTGTCTAATATAGTCACAAAGTATAAAGTCCTCTACCCACCCTCAAGAGTTAACTTCCAGTAAGAATTGATGCAACAGGTCATGCATTTCAAAATTGCGGACAAAGCTGTGACCCCGTAATCTTCTCATGCCTCGAAACAATTGTTTACTTGTATCTTGTACTTACCTTACTCAGTTCTACGTGCAATTATTCGTAGAGAACGTAACAAGAAATGTGTAATCAGTTATTTAATAAAGGATTAACATCCTTCCGCGTCGAGTAATGATGGGTTTTCTTTCAGTTTTTGTTTGCTTGGGTTGACTGTTAAAGTTGTAAGTAAGTGTTTACAGAGATATCAACTCATTTATCTTGTTTCTTTTTAAGTTTTTTTAAAATTTGTGGAAAAAATAATCCTACTAATATTATAAATATGAAAGTTTGGATGTTTGTTCCGTGCCGTGGTGGTGCCGGCGTAAGAATAGTACCCCACCCTCTCTACCCGTGGTAGCCGTAAGAGTCGGCTAAGGGATGTAATCCGGAAGATGGGCAGCAGCGTCTTCCTTGAACAATCACACCTAACTGCGCTCGCCAACCCGCCTGCCAAGCGTGGCGAGTATTGGCAAAACCCTCCCAGGAGGAGGCCTATGTCCAGCAGTGGACGTCCTATGGCTGATGATATGTGATGTGATGTGTGGATGTTTGTTACTCAATCACGTAAAGACGGCTTAACGGATTTGAATGAAATTTTGCACACATATAGTTACTACCTAGATTAACATATAGGATATTTTTATTATCAGTAAAATGAAAATTATTAGTTTATAAAATTATTATAAATTATTAGTTCCTGTGGAAATAATAAAAAACGAGCTACCGGACGTATCCACTTGAAATTTGGCATAGATGCGTCTTATGCGACATTATTCCGGGATTAAAGGTATAAAATTGCGCAAGTTTTATGACTATTGTTTATTTGTTACGTAGACATATATTTCATTTCTCAATTAACCTAATTCTAAAGTTAACGCGGACGAAGTCGCGGGCGTAAGCTAGTATTATTATAAAAAAACTTGGAGAGATGTTGTCTGTGAAGCAGGGCAAGCTGCCATTAGTTAGGGCGGTCGAATGAGGGGTTTCCTAATAATGCGTGCTGTGTCAAAGATCATAGAAGTGATCTGATCCGTGACCCAACTGTCTAGCAATAGCCTTTTAAAGTGTTGGTTGAGACTTTTTTGCTATAAAGCCGTTTACAGTGAGCCTTTTAAAGTGTTGGTTGAGGCTTTTTTTTGCTATAAAGCCGTTTACCGTGAGTCTTTTAAAGTGTTGGTTGAGGCTTTTCGCTATAAAGCCGTTTACCGTGACAACAAAGGGACAATGATCGTGAAGTCAACATCCAATACACCGGTTATCTCGTCATTATTGTTTAAATGGAATCGAGCTTTTGTTACACACAAGCCTATGGGCATACCCATCTTTTGGTCCAGATAAATCGAAAACTCGTAATATAATTAAACATATCATGTAAATTGCGTCAGTAATAGCTCAGCTTTCTACTTATGTAGTAACCAGTAAACATAAACATTTACAACAGAGTGTTTACAACAGTTTTCACTTTGTTCAGGTTCAACGCTCTCTGATAAGGAGTTTTGTCGAGGAAAAGTGAAACAAATCGATCTCTGCGGCTGTTAACGCCATTATAAACGGCAGACTTTAGTCAGTGGGAAGATTTTTAAGTTCAAGCCTGTTCACTTGTGGGGTCTACGTTAGAGGTCACGAATTTAGCCCTTACCGAAAATCGTACTTGTGTGGTATTCGCCAGTCCTTTTAGGTCATTTTGTAGATCCGTTCTGAAGCTGAAAATCGTGGGTTTGATTCCTACTTAGGACAAAGATTTGTGTGACGAACATTGATAAACATCAATATACCTGTTCATACCATTGTCATGTTCTATGTCTGGTTGCTATAAATGTATCTGTTATAATCATGTATGTATTTACAAAAAAGGATATAATGATGATGTGATATGATGTGATCATTTTGAGAGAGCCCCAAACTAAGCAAAGCTTTTAATCTGGGAACCAGATAGCTGATAAATTTATGTAGTTTTTTTTCTATATATATTTAGAATACATACAGAACACCCAGACAGAGAACAAGAGTCGGAATCGAACCCACACCTTTAGCATTTGAATCAGACCTAACCCGATGAGCTAACAGTGACTTGTAAAAAACTACTTTAAAATAAAACTAGCTGTACTCCGTGGTTTCATTTGTTTTGCGTTTTGTGGAATAGATAGAAACCTTACTATGTATTGATCCAGGATATAAGCTATACGCATTCTAAGTATCATCCAAATCTGTTAAGCCGTTACAGCGTGCACAAGTAACAAACATACAGACATACACCTTTACTACTATATATCTAAGCGTTGATTATTCTCTCTAGTTAACATTTTAGTCCGCAGTCTGTGGTGGCCTTTAGCGTAAAGTGTACGTGCTTGGATTATATGAAAGTTGGTGTCTTGTTGATGGAAACTCTTTGTACTAAATTTAGAGCCTTTTCTTGTCTTTAACTTAGTTTACATCTATAGTTGCTCTACTATTTAAATTCCGCTCTGAATACTTTTGCAATGAAGTTTAGCGTTTACAACGCACGAACAATGCGATCGAAAGTGATTTTATGTATCTAACTACAAGGTTCTTTTGTAGAGACGTTTTATAGCAAAAGTGCAGTTGTTCATATCGTCCACTTGCGACGACAGTGTGATATCTCAAAAACCATAATTTTATGGAAATCTGCTTTTAAACTTTTCATCGTCAGCCTCCCAAGACACGCCGCCACTCAGCCTGATCTTTGGCTTTTCGCTTTCATCAACCGCCAGCTGTCCTACGTATATCGTCACTCCATCGAGTCTCAGGGCATCCTACGCTACTTTTTTTTTAATACAGATAAGTCCCCGTTTGACCACCAACTCACCTGATGGTAAGCGATGATGTGGTCATACATAAAGCACGCAGACTTAGAAGATACCTTTTCACTCTGGCCTTACAAAGACCTAGATTATATCTCTCAGGAAACAAGGAAGCTGGCAGCTTGCCAATACTAACGTACGTAATACGTTTGCCAATTCGGTCTCCAATCTAGAACACGTCTACCCCAGCGGTTATCGGTTCTGCGACCGATATGTCCAGCTCATTGCCGCTTCAGCTTGCTAATACGCTGAGCTATGTCTGTGATTTTAGTTCTCTGGCAAATTACTTCGTTCCGGATACGATCCCTTAGAGAAATGCCAAGCATAGCTCTTTACATAGCTCGTTGAGCGACTTTGAACTTACGAACTTTAAACTGAGTGTAACTCTTAAATTGTTGTCAAGATAGCTTTATTATGTGTAAAGTGATTATAGTATAACTAATATTGAAATGACATATCAAAAAGAAAAAAAAACACTTTTGTAAGTAAACTAACCTCATTATAGAGTTTGGAAAAAAGCTTATCACGTTGTTTCAAATAAAAAGTAAGCTTGTAGGTAAGTTTAGTTGTCACGTTGAAGATGATGTGGAAATTGACATTTAATACGTGTCCTCGTGATGTCACGTTTTTCATGAAAACCGAGAGGACTTCACACCTCAAAGTTTAGGTGACAACTGAATTGTTACTGTGAGGAAGCCAACTAGATTACCAAACGAGACTGCACTATATCGTGATATTTTGTCTTTTATCTTTTTGAAAAAAATATCCTGTTTTTGGAGATTTAGAATATTAGTAAAACGAAAAATCGTATAATTCGAGATGTGACACTGTCATCGCAACCAGGCGATATATAAATACAGTGACCCCCCTTTCGGTTTCGTATAAAAAGCCTATAACCCTGTATTATAAATGGTACTAACTTCAGTAAGTCATTCATAACGGAGTTTCAAGATATTCATATAACAACACGTGATCACACAGCGAGTGTTCTATGACAACTGACAGAAGTGTGGCGATATCAACGGTAGTTTACGTACGGTATAATTTATAGTATACACTGTACATGTTATATTAATGAGTGCTTAAAGTCATCTGCGTCACACAAGAAAATAGAAAAATATTTTTTTTTGCTTCGTTAATTTAGTACGTATAAGCACATAACTAAAAAAAACTGAGGTGCGTGCCGTGAAATTCGAATATAAGACTTCCAGATTCGAACCCAGACGGTTTCCTAACTAAACTGCCGAAACTTTTATCATTTATGTATTACGTAATTATAGCAAAATATGCTAGTGCTATAGATCTATGAGGAATATCGATAGATTGTAGCGATCATCACTATTTTAGCCTCTCTGCTCAATATCGATCACACCGCATCAAGTAATGCATATAAGCCCTATACCTTTTATCCTACCTATATTCCTATAGAACTGCAGTACCTACAAAATTAAATGTATGTAACAGCAATTAAATCAAGTCTAGGCACATAGGAAGCTCGCATTGTTCCCCATTAAAGGCAGAGGCGGGACATTGAATCATCGGAACAATGGTTGAGAACGAACCAAGGGCAGAAAGCATCGATTTGTCATGAACTCTTGTATGACTTCACAACCTTTCTAAAACCCTCCTTCACCTACAGAAATTCTCAAGTTTACCCCCACGCATGACAGAAGACAGCGGGATCTGGGAATCTCTTATCGTTTTTTTTTTTAAATCTAAGGTAGGTTCGCGTTTGACCGCCAACTCTTGAGCTGCCGGTGAAGGAAAACATCGTGAGGAAACCATAGCGTGGTGGTAGGGTACTTTCTAGTACTCGGCTGGCTAGCTACCACTCCCCTCAAGTTGAAAATCTGCCGCCAAGCATCTAACGGTGTGTTCCGGCAGTCTCACTTGAGAGCCAGTTCCATTCCAGGCTAGATGTGCTTTACCATCTTCGACCACACCGTCACTTAACATCAGGTGAGTAGTGGTCAAAAACCAAGCCTGTCAAGTTTTTGAGTTTATCGCGAACAGACAGGCAGACAGACAGACGCGGCGGAGGACTTTGTTTTTTAATATGTAGTGATGTACTACGTAATTAAAGCAAATTTATATGCTGGAACCATAAATATCGAAAGGAATATCGATCGAAATTCATGATGATTCATATTCTGAGATCTTTGACTGCCCCTTTGATCAATATGTAATAGGTATATCAATGGATTGCCTAGTGAAGAAAGGACGGACTACAGTGGAATGTTCATAGATTTTCTTAAAACTGACGTTTAGGCGAGACATGTTCTTCAATCAGTTCCATTCCAGGCTAGGTGTGCTTTACCATCTTCGACCACACCGTCACTTAACATCAGGTGAGCTGTGGTCAAACAACTAGCCTGTCAGACATAAAAAAAAAAAAAAAAAATCACTTTGATACTGGGTCACGTTGCATGCTTTGCGTAAATGACTTTAGTCAGAACTTAGATGATGTAATTTATCTATGCTACCAACGACATCCTACTATCTGTCGTTATTCTTCATAGATATGCTCGATATCGTTCTTGTGCTTCATTCCTTCATTTTATAGAATATTTATGTATGTCCAAAGTACGTAAAAGCTTTTGGTAAAGTTTCCACTACTTTACTAGGATGTGGACTCTTGTGACTGTAAAACTTTCACTTGATTTTAATACTACACTACTTGGTAGTAGATCTTCTTAGCAGGAGGACGTCTAGTTAGGTATCACCGCAGTACCAGATATTATACCGCCAAGCAGTAGTGTGTAAACATTACTGTGTTCCGGTTTGAAGGGTACTGCAGCTAGCGAAATTACAGGGCTGTTGAGACTAACTATTGATGAAACAGCGATGCCCTGGACTTTGTTTTGCTACTCAAAGTTCTGTGTATCGCTGCAATGGTCATGGACAGGTATTACTTACCATCAGGAGAGCGTCTCGGTCGTAAAAATAAATTAAAAAAAAGAACTTGAGTCGCTTGAAAATATTATAGACAATAGACAACATTTTATTCATGACGTAAAACAAATTTCTAATACATTAACAATATATAAAAAGAGAAATAACAAACATAGATAAAAAAATTAAACACAACAAAAAAAATTAAAGAAATGAATCCACTCGACACTGGCGTGATGCACAAAGTTCGATGTCAATTAAAAGAAAAACAATATAGCCTCCTTAATAGCACCACCTTGGAGGTAGTGGGCCAAGGTTTTCACATCACAATACTTAACTGTACAAGACATTATCTATAGTAGGCAGGATTAGCTGTACGAGTACACATAAGTTATTACATATAAAAAATGCATGTAATCATTTCGAGAATCAATTAAAATCATTGTTTAGATCAGGTAAATACTAATGGACGCTAACCAATTGGATTTTTATAAACAGAACCGTTTAAATGTTAATATTGTACCTGCAAGTAATGTACTGGATTCGGCTCAGACTTGTTTTATGAAGGCTTCCATTGCTGGCCGTCAGCCACTTACTGTAAGAAGGGTAAAGCCACCACGCTGGCCAAATGCAGTTGGTAGACCGCCTACATCTTCGAGGGTATTAAGAAGTCTCAATAAAGGTTTCTTTACGATGAAAATAAATAATAATTAGGAAGGATAATAAATGATATAATACAAGAATAGATGTGGGCCAGTTTAAGATAAAAAAACATGGTGGGTCCGAAGGAAATAAAAAACATTGTAGGACATAAAACTACCTAATACTGCCTAATTATGCTGAGGTGAGCCCCTATTTTGTAACTGTCTCTTATTTGTCTCTGTTTGTCCTTTTTAGGGTCCCGTACCTCAAAAGGAAAAAACGGAACCCTTATAGGATCACTTTGTTGTCCGTCCGTCTGTCTGTCTGTCTGTCAAGACCCTTTTTCTTAGGAACGCGTGAAGGTATCAAGCTGAAATTCATATCAAATACTCAAGTCTACTGCCCCTTGGAGCTGTGAAAAAATCAAACTTCTAAGCCAACGCAATCAAAAGATACAGCCGTTTATGCTGTAAATTTTCGACACTCGCACGAGAATCAAAACATACAGGGTATTTTCCGTGAACTCAGAATCTTAAAATTTGGTACGAAGCAACGTCTTATAGCACAGATAAAAGAAAAATTGCGAAAAGCATAAATTACCATTAAATAAACATAACTTTTATTACATACCATACTTATATACCTACAGGTTTGTACGCAACTCTCGGTGCGCGAGTCCGACTCGCACTTGGCCGGTTTTTTGTGTTACAAAATTAAAACTTTCTGTCTAATATATTCATGTTCGTGTTCGAGTTACTGTTTGTGTTCGTGTTCATATTAATATTAAGTACCTGGTTGACCGAGCATTGCTCGGCTGAAAACATGGATAAAACGACGTTTTTTGAAAATGAAACCTAGCTAGATCGATTTTTCGCCCCCGAAACCCCCTGGATACAAAATTTCATGAAAATCGTTGGAGCCGTTTCCGAGATTCAGAATATATATATATACAAGAATTGCTCGTTTAAAGATATATATATATTTATTGGTAGATTCAATTTACAGGTCAATAATATGTACATACAGTAATACACATAGTAATCATTTATTATAAAATAAATAATACATATAAAATAACTGCAAATAAATAAAATAAGTAATAAGTCAATTTAAGTGTCTTTGTAAAACTCGTTAAATACGTAGTACAAGCTCGACAAGCCATTTTTTAACCGTATATTATAGGAGTGCAGTCCGACGGTTGCAGTAACATTGGCAGATGATTATACTCGTGACCGTTGGGGCCATAAAGTGTGTTAACTTAGCGGACATCTCCAAGGAACGCGAGACTGAGACAACACAAAAACAATTGAGTTATCGTTCGTTTATATTCCAACATTGCACGAAGCTCGGTATCATAATTCAAAACGAGATTAATATCTCACATTCTTACATCAAATTAGACAATGACCCACATAGCACTGTAATTAAATAACTATTTTCTAATCAGACCGTAATACTTAAGGTCGGCCGATATTTACATACATGATCACTATTTAATTTTATTAATGTAAAATTAATGAGACGAACGATTCGCTCTCCTAATGGTAAAAGATATCGCCTGTCCATGACCATTGCAGCGATACACAGAACGTAGAGTAGCAAATCAAAGTCCAGGGCATTGCTGTTTTATCAATGGCCCTGTTATTTCGCTAGCTGTAGTACCCTTCAAACCGGAACACAGTGCTTACACACTACTGCTTGGTTGCAGAATATCTGGTAGGCACTGCGGTGGTAAAACCAACGACCTAGACTCTAGACGAACTCCTGCTAAGGAGATCTAAGACCAAGTAAATATCACAAAACACGTAATATCCGTAGACGAACTAAAGGAACCAACATAGTCCAGCGAATTAGCAAGTTGAAGTGGCAGTGGGCAGGGCACATAGCACGCAGAACTGATGGGCGATGGGGCTGCAAAGTTCTAGAGTGGAGACCACGGACCGGCAAGCGCAGCGTAGGACGTCCACCCACAAGGTGGACAGACGACCTCATAAAGACCGCAGGAACGCGCTGGATGCGAGCCGCTTCCAACCGGTTTTTATGGAAGTCAATGGGAGAGGCCTATGTCCAGCAGTGGATGTCCTACGGCTGAGATGATGATGATGATGATTAATATCACAGTAGTAAATAGAACTTGTATGTTAGGTACAGTTCCCACTATTGAATTGAAGATTTTTTCCCATGTCGCTCCTTGACCCCTGTCTTTATTGTTGGCAAAAAGTTTGCCGCACATTCTAGGTCTTAAAGCCTTTTTAATTATTTTCTTTCGCATATTTAGTACATTTTTGTAACTTTAACTTTTTCGTGTGTATTGGTTACCTAAGATGTTACTTTCTGTCGATCGCGCGTTGTCGCGCCGTCATTTGATGATTGTTTTAATTAAGACGTCATTTTTCTACTTTTAGCTATTCTAATTTACAATTTTATTATTAAAATATAAAATTAAATTTTCTATTTATAATCTGCAATGATTGAAAACAACATCATATTTAAAAATGTTATTTGAATTTGGAACACAAAGGTGCAATGACTTATTGTCTCTATTCACCATAATTATGCTATTGTTGGCATTCCTTAGTCTAGCAATAAATAAAGTATGTTCCCATAGCATTATATAAAGCAACTTCTGATGATAGGAAATGTTCGAAGTGATAAAACAATGCATTGTTTAGGTTATTGCAGTTTGCTCACTAATCCCCAATCAATAGGTTAATTATGGGTAGGAATGAAAATACAAATATTTTTGCGAAAAGGTTATGCATAAATATCGGAGGATATTACACACAGCGTTATGGAAACCAGATAACTGATAGAATGCAAATAAATGTAATTTTTAGAGATGATAGCCCAGTGGTTAGCGCGGTCGGTTTACACGCCGAAGAGCGTGGGTTCAACTCCCAACAATGAGCTTGAGCTGTCGGTGAAGAAAAACATCGTGAGGTGGTGGTAGGGTATTTTCTAGTACTCGGCTAGCTAGCTACCACCCTCAAGTTGATAATCTGCCGCCAAGCACCTAGCGGTGTGTTCCGGCAGCCTCACTATAAAGAGCCAGATACATTCCAGACTAGCTGTGCTTTACCATCTTGGACCACACCTCACTTAATATTAGGTGAGCTGTGGAGAGACACATAGCATGTCAACCACAAAAAAAGTAAGCAGTTACCTGATAGTAAGCAGTTCCAGATTAGGTCAACACAATCGCCTCTACCTGGTTACACCTTGAGTTACTGAAAACCATAAAAAAGATGCATACATTTCTAAGTAAAGTAATTTGATGTTTTCTACCTTCCAGATACCTATGGACACGAAAAAATAAAGAACAATCCTCTCAGCCAACTTGAGACGATGTAGTTTCGCTTTCACTTCACTTCGCTTCTGAATTTTATCGACAATGGACATAAGAACAATGATGGATGAAATGACTACATAAATAGAAAATTATCAAATGAAATGGGTCTAGTGATGTGACAACTCAAAAATAAATAGAATAGAGCTAAGACCTTTGTGGCAGCCATAAAAGACGTAGAAGTCTTTCCCAGGGATGAGATTCGAGAAGAAAGAAAGATGTCGACTGGGAATGATTTGACTGATATAGACTCTCCCAAGCTGGCCATGAAGCCAGCTGTTAGCAGGATATTTTGTTGCAGCGTGACAGCTGCTTCTGGATTCGTTGCTGCTTATGCTTTGGTAAGACTTTTTTTTTCAATATCCCACAACCTGAGCATTTTTGTGGTACACTTTACTAAAAAACTATCACGCCTTCAGATTTGTGCTTTAATATAATAATTTAACTTCATATCTAGATGTGTTCTCTGTCAAAAAATAATAATTTTATAACCATAAAAAAAAATAACATTAACAATTTTGTATTCATGTTATTGTAACAACAGATTTTGATACTATTTTCGCTGTTATTTGGATATATGTATATATATTTTTACTCTATTTTCTATAAATTCTGTTTTGTAATCAAGTCGCCAAAAAAGTAACATCCTTGTGAAACTCAAGGTAGGTACCTTAACATTTGTGAGAATTTAACATCAGACGAGTTAGCGGTCATCCTATCAGTAATAAAAAAAAAAAACAGAAAAGATAAATAATCATTACAAAAAATGCATCAAAGCAAACGCAATATAGATAGGTAGGTACTTACTTTCTATAATATTTAAAGTAGTAGCAGAAAAGCAATTTAAAAAAGAATCTAATCTTCTAAATAAATTAAAAAACTAACGGGTCGAGTTCGTAAGTAAATACATTTTTTTTATTTTTGGCGTCACACTTTGTGCTTTTGCTAGTGTTCAGTATTTCGATATTACCAAGCATTTAATTTTATAATATAAGTCAAAGTCAAACACAGTAAGTCTAGAGTCCAGTCATGCTCTAGTTAAGTAGTGGTGGTTATAAGCTTCGACAGCGTTTTAGAAGCAACAAGAATAGTCATGTTTTACCACATTATAATACTTTTCTAAACTCTAGCACGTAATTCGGCGCTTTATGAATAAAATACCACATTTTCCCCTAAAACAATTGAAAAAACACAAGTTTTTCAAATTAATTTAACGCGGCTGTACAATTTTTCCGTCACTCTTTTAAGAAACACTATGGAAAATCTTAGCGAACGATATACATAACTTGTATGTCTCATGCAAACATTTTACAAATTCATTCACGTAGGAAATCTCGCGTCCAATCTAAGATGAACTTCCATCCGACTAGTTTAATTCTGTCGGTGTTGTTTTAGTGCCACTCTAAGAGATCAGGTTAACTGGTAGCTTGGGACCTTGCAGTTATCTCATAGGATGACGAAACTGGGTGTAGAAGTGAGAGTTAAAATGTTAGGTACGGACTTTATAAGGGCTTTTGCGTATATTATAGCCGTTGTTTAATTTTTATTTTATTATCTAAATAGGTAAACTACTTTAGGTATTTAGTTCTATGCAAATTGTAACTCGAATACTAATTTTTTTTGTCGTATTCGAGTGTTAGCCGCAAATCGGGAGCTCGTTGGGCCAAAATCACGACACGTTCACTAAAGATGGCAAACGACCTTCTGGACGGAGATGGAGGGACGAACTTGACTCCTGTTTGAAGCACTGGACTCAGGTTGCAAAAGATGGAGAAAGATGGAAGGAGGGAAGGGAGGCTTTTGCCTTGCAGTGGACAGTATAGGTTGATAATAATAATAATATGAGTATTCACTAGCATGAGAAAACATTGAGACCTTTTTTAGAATAAAGAAAGCCTGATTAGTGCAAAACTTCGTTTATGCGTTCTTCTTATTCGCATTTATTTTTTTCAAAGCTACGCAATAGCAAACCTTATTGGACTTGTATACGATATTTGGTCGCTTTTTCGTGAGCGAACTTCATTAGCAATCAAAAGCTTTTACAGCATCCTCGCAAACTTTCCGTAAGCCCAAAGGTTGTAAAGATTATAATCGGATCTTACAACAGGGTATACTATACCGAATCCCTATTCTAATTCCCTGACTCCAAAGCTTACCAAGGTCATGCTAGTCTAAGCAGCATTATCACATTTCAGGTTGCATACGCGATAGCACTTATCTATGAAGTAGTATGGGTCGTGGAGTCTCAGAGCGGGTTGCCGGTGCCTTCAGCGCTGCTGATGACGTGCTACTGCTTCGTAATAGCGGCTACAGTCACGCTTGTCCACGGCCTTATATCTGTAAGTATCTCTGACACCCTGATAAGACTGTTCTAATCTTCTCGTCTATCCCTGCCTCAGACGACGAGCGCTACTTTGTCGCTGCTGATGGTTGCGTCAGTGTGGGGCTGGCTTTTCGCTGATTATTTTCGAAGGGGAAGTAGGGAAGTTTATGTTGAGAATTTTGTTACTCTAGTCAAAAATTACCGACCCATACGAATTAAAATTCGAATTTAAGTTCCTGAAATCCCCACTGATGCGGAAGTTAGTATAAGTATACCGCGTTTTCCTGCCCTTATCACGTAAGCTGCGTGTTTTTATTCTCCCCTTCATCTGATGTCATTTTTTTAAATGTAAAAGTAATGAGACGAATGAGACGATCTCCTGATGATAAGTAATGAGTAATAACCGGAACACAGTAATGTTATAATTGTGTTACTTAGCAGGAAGTCATCTAGGTAGGTAACATAATAACATATTACGTGCCGGCAGAATTTCTGGGACTGTGGTGGTACTTAATTAGACGACCCTGTACTAAGGAGATCTACCGCCAAGTAAACATTTCTATATTAATTCCACTTATATAATTATGCATATCGTTCTGATAATAATCTGAAAATGTGATTGAAGATAAATTTGCGATCACCTTACTGCTAAGTGACAGGATCTCCTCTCTTTTGTTCTTACTTGTTCTATTCATAATTCACTCACTAATCGATTTCTTGTGTGGTTTTCAGAAAAATAACAGATGTCTGCTGGCTTGGCTGATAACAGTGATTCTGGTGCTGATCCCAGAATGTGTCTTGGTGTTTTACATGTCCATTTACCATTGGGTAAGTCATTCTTATTTATATCAAACAAGAAACAAAGAAGATGACTGGGAATTCGAGGGTTCCTTAGGAAAAACCTTTGTAACCAAGATAATATTTTTGATTTGAAAGAAATAATAAGGTTTCTGATTTCGACGAAAGGGGTTCCGACGTCGGCTCTAGCTACAGAGTTGACAGGATATAGGTATTAAGGTTCAATAATGAACATGAATCTTCGGTGTATGAAAGTATCATAACGCAGCCGATAATCTTTTACCAAACATGTTTATGTACACTGGTGGTGTGAGGTCTGGCAGCCTCACTTAGGGTTGTATCTTGTACCTGGATTTGTCAACCTTATTTCCGCATCAACCATGCTTTTATAAACTGACACACTGGTAATATCTTCTCTTTATGAGAAGAGTAAGGTTACAACCACCACACTAATCAAGTATTGATCGACAGACAACTCTCTGGCAGCCAGCCAGAGAGTTGTCCTCACGATGTTTTTCCTCACCTAACGATATTACGCACATAAATTATCAGGGCGAGCGAAGCAAGCCCTAACACTATTCCACTACCTGAGCATTTTTGTGGTACATTTTACTGAAAAACTATCACGCTTATAGATTTGTGCTTTAACATAGTAATTTAACTTCATATCTATATGTGTTATTTGACAAAAAATATAGTAAAAAAAATGAACATTAACAATTTTGTATTCATGTTATTGTTCTACTAACGCCATTTGTTAGAAAACCAAAGAATAAACATCGCTGCAACAGAACTAAACTCAATACTCCAATACATCGTAGTTAATCCACTTAATGCTAGATGACACCACTAGAATCAGGTTGTAAAATAACAACTGTCTTAAAAATTATAACCCATTAGAAAAACTACGCAATCCCTTACAAAGCTCAGCTTTTGCTAGTAAATTAGAAAAGACAGAGGTGCGTATCGATCGGATACGAACTCAGGAACTTCTAGATTAGCAGTCAGATGATCTCCTGGTCTGTAAAAAGTGTACTATATTGTTTCTGTGTCCAGGGTCTTCAAGGAGTGTATGGCGGCGCAGAGCTTGCGTGCTACGTGGCGCGTCTGCCAGCAATCGTTTGCGGGGTGGTGCTGGTGCAATCGGCGTATGCGATACGGGAAGCTAGGTATGATATCTTGTCTAAAACAGCTCTGTTACGGTCTGAAGAATAATCAATCTAACAATTAAGACTAACCATCGAATGTTTTAAAGTTTTAAGCCGCTAGAACTGATACTCTGAACTTGGTTTTACTTTTCAAAGTTCTGGGTACCACTGCAATAACCATGGACAGGCGTTGACTCTTACCATACTGAAATAATACATAATTCGTGTAGGTTAAAAATCAATGTCTTTCATCTGAGGATACCTACTGTACAATGAGGAACTATAGCTTCATTTACCCCCGAAACAAACAGAAGAATCTACTGTAACTGTGTGTCTATCTGTGGCATCCCAGTTCCCAAACGGCTGAATCGATTTTGGTTAGGTTTTGTTTGTGCTCTTAGCATTGATTCAAGAAAATTTGTTCAGCCATTTGAAGATAATTAGCTTTTTTCTAGTTGAGGAATGGATGTGAGCACCTTCCACAGGTCTGGTCGAGTCGAAATGGTAATCCATTACAAAATTTTAAGTTTACTATTGTTAAAATAATTGCAGAAACGCCGGTTATCCCGCGGGTGCTGCAGTGAGCGGCAGCGAGTTCGACGCCAGTCATTATGTACCAGAAGCACCGAGTGCTTTCACCAATGATGGCTTCATGGGTGACAATGGTATGGCAGCTATATCATTCTTCTGTGTTACATATGCAACAGTATTGTTAGTAGATACTTAAACTCAAAAGGTTCTTGGCTCTTTGTGCACTACATAATCACATGACAACAAGGCGAAATTCTAGTTCTTAGTTTGTAGTTATAGCTTGGAACTTTCTATGTTAATATCAAATTAAAAAATGTGACGACGTGTGTTAGAAGTTTGTTTTAAACTATCAAAGTAAACTTTATAAGCATGAAACGTTATAAACACTGAATGCGTTTTCGCCAAGGAGTGTCATTTAAGTTAGAGAATCTGGGGCTTAAAACCGTAATGTGTTTTATTCGCCTGAAATGTTTACATACTACTGCTTGGCGGCAGAAGATCTGGCGATAGTACTTGCTTAGACGACCTCTTGCTAAGGAGATCTACAACCAAGTAAATCAACATGTACACTGTACATAATTGTGTTTTTAACTGGTTTTTATTTGTTTTTATATATTAATATATTTTTTTACTAAAAGCTGCATCTAGTAAAATTACAGGGCTAATAAGACTAAACACCAAGTGTCGAAGCAATAAAGCCCCAGATTTCGTTTTTTTTTTACTGACAGTTTTGGATATCGCCGCAATGGTCATATGTACCGACTGTACAATATCAATACAGTGTCAGAAATAACGCCTGTGCATTATTTCTTACTATCGTAGCTCAGAGACTTTGTGATGTGTAACTGTATAGCTTTAAATATTCTTCCAAAGCTAACAACACAGATTCTCTTTCTTAACATATCTCTGAAGAGTGACTAAAAGTATAATTTAACTTAATACACATTAATATGTGACATTTTTTACGTATATTCTCATGTTCCAGGTAAATCAGGCTCGATGCCCGACCTTCGTCGACACCTTGCCTCTCGCCAGTCCAACCACTACCCACCAATTTTACAACCACCACCCGCATACTGGCAACACCTAGCCGACCGTCAATACGCAGCCAGTCTCCGAGGCTTCCCCAAGCAGTACCAGCAACCACAAATGTACGGTACTTGGGTCGGACCAAGAACAACAGACAATCCATACAAACGACGACATTCTATTGTAGGCGCCTTCACTGACGAATATCCTAAAGGATACGAATTTGAAGATCGTACGGATTGCAAAAGCGAGATGGCATACCCTTATTATAGACCGTATCCTTACGATCCGAGGATGATGTATCCACCAGATTATGATCCGAGGTTTTACCCGGATTTTAAAAGGGAAGATGCGTCGTATGGCGTGAATTTGTTGAGGCATGATTATCAGTTCGGATCGAGGGAAAGGGTGTTTTATAGTTTGAGAAATAGTCATACATCTGTTGGTAACGAATCTGATGATTTGACGAAGTATAAAGATGTTGCTCTTTAAAAGATGCAAATAATTTGTATTATTTAATCCACGAAGATGCTTCTTATATTCATAATCATAATTATTTTTGTTAGTACGTGTATAAACGATGCATATGTGATGCCTCTAAAACTCACGAGAAATACTTATTGAAGAAATGGATACGTTTTATCTAAGTTACATATTTACCTATTTTAATAGTTGCCTATTTAGTGCTAAATACTTCGCGCAAATATCATCGCGATATAAGAGTTACTGAATAGGTTTCAAAGTCTTCATCAGACAGTCAGTCTTCAAGGTTTTTCATTGCTAAACATCAGACAGAGACAGCAGCATTTTTATTAAGTTCAGATATGTGAACTAATAAAAAAAAAAACTAATTATGTATGTAAATATGTTATTTGAACCAAACATCTTTAATTTTTTAATTATGTGCATGAATTTTCTTTAGAAACTAGTTCGCCATAAATGTGCGCCATGACAACTCTGTTGGCTCATTGGTAGTATATCTGCTTTAAGAGCTGTAGGACGTGGATTTGATTCCCACCCAGGACATACATTTTGTGGTATGAAAAAATGTCCTGTGTCTGGGTATTCTTCTATATGTATTTTAAGTATGTACTTATCAAAAAAAAAAAGTATCGTTGTATTTCATTTGTCATTTGAATTCCATGATACAAGCTTTGCTTAGTTTGGGGTCAGATGAAGCGACGTGTAATGGAGTTACGATTTATTTCTTTATTTTGTATATTTAAAATTCATGCACCTGATTCTTCCATCACATTAAGCTTTTGAAGACTTGCTAAATAAGTTACATAAAAATTAGGTACCTCTAAGTAGGTAGGTATACGTCTCCAACTTAACTAACTTATGTAGGTAAATTTATATTGTAGCGTCGAATAGTATTATACTGAAGAATCTATTTACGAACTGAAAATTATCTGAATATGCATTTTGAGGTTTAATTCGTAAATTTGTCTGGTAAAGTGCTTTAATTTAAAGCTTAGAATTTATAATTTAGAAATATAGCATAAATGTTTAATATACTGAAAGTTACAATTACCTTCTAACCTCGGTCTGCCAAGAAGTTCTATATTTTTTTAATTTTACAGTTACGTCATAGCAAACTAATTAATTGTAATACGAGAGATCTATGCATATACTTAGTTTCACAGACAAATAAAATCATTCTATCAAATCGTTCATTCATTCATTGACTGCCCTGTTGGCTCATTGGTAATATGTCTGCTTCAAGAGCCGTAGGGCGTGGGTTCGATTCCCACTCAGGACAAGCATTTTGTGGTATAATCATAGATGTTTGTTCTGTGTCTGGGTGTTCTGTATATACATATCATAAGTATGTATTTACAACAACAACAAAAAGTATTTAAGTATTCTATCAGCAATCTGACTTCCATAGTACAAACTTTGCTTAGTTTGGGGTCAGATGGCGCTGTGTGTAATTTACTTCGATATTTATTCATTAATTTAATCAATCAATTATTTCTTTCAATTAATCGTTCATAAATGTATTGCTGGATAGAAAATATAAAGCAGCGTTAGTAGGATCATATCAAATTTGTTCAGACAATGAACGCGGGCAATGAATGTGAGTGGTCATACGTATGTATAGAGGTTAAATCTACAAATATTTCTTTCCCTGCAACGCGTTGGACCCGGCAGCCACACGGCGATACCTTCGAATTCGAAGTTTCCTTCTACTTTAAACTTAGATACATAAATAGGTATTGCTTTAAGGGTCCCGTACGTTACTAAGAATTTAGGAAAGAAAGAGACAAAGTTAACTAACGGCAGTGGATAACAAACCAAGAGTTTAAAAAAAACCTATAACTCGACTGCAATTAAAAAAGCAATAATTAAAGGAATAAAAATGTTTTTAAATAAAATTATTATTCCTAATTAAATTTAAACATATAACTTAAATAATTATATTTTTGAAATCCTCTTTTAATTTTCTTCATTTTGAAACCCTAGTCGATAGGTTTTGGTTAACTTTTTTTTATTAATGTATTATATTTCGCGCCAAAAACCGGCATTTTTTTTCGAACACTTATGTTTTTAAGACGAATATACCTTAACTGTCAAAATCCATCTAACTGTTTGGAAGATACGAGGTAATAAAGAAATTTACATACAAACTAGATACGCGCAAAAAACATAACCCTTCCTTGGCAGTCGGGTAAAAATTGAAGATGAGAATGTAACCGAATTTTTCCTTTGGTGCTAATATACTATGTATGTATTGAGTAACTAAATATTATTTTTTAGTTTTCCTTGTGAAATTGATATTTAGCCCTAATTATGATAAATTTTATACTGTTGTAAGTGTAATAAGTACTTACGTAACTATGTTAAGTAACATGTAAAAATGTCTACATACGGATAATTATTATACAAATAAATATGTAAAGAATTAGCGTAGTTACCTAAATAACCAAAGGTGTAAATATAATTTTATAACTCTTTCTTTTGATATAAGAAAAAGTCATTACTTTTTATAAAAATAAAATATCATGAAGTAACCATTGTATTTTATTTTAAACTAAGCAAACTTGCATTTATCGCATTACCTACACTACGCTACCCATATCCCGGCCCCGATATTCAGCCTTGAACACCGCCGGAAGGTAGCAAGTCAATTATCTACAAGTCTACAGGATTCATTTCGGAGAATGTGCTGCTTAGCTTTGCGACCTTATTCTTCCATCCCCTATTTACTACAAGTAGAAAGATTGCATAAACCACCAAACATAGTGGAATTTCCTTGGTTACGTACCAAACGTTTTGACTTTACGTTTCTCATTCGTACGGCCAAGGAATGGAATAAACTGCCAGCTTCCTTGTTTCCTGAGATTTATAATCTAGATCTTTTCAAGGCCAGAGTGAATAGGTATCTTCTAAGTCTGCGTGCTTCATCTTCGACCATATCATCGCTTACCATCGGGTGAGTTGGTGGTTCATCTAAATCCGTTGCGTAGTTTTAAAGATCTAAGCATACATAGGGACAGACAGACGTGAAGTGACTTTGTTTTATACTATGTAGTGATGTATTTTAAAATTAAGTTTATAAAATGTGTTAAAGTAGACATTAGTAGGTACCTATTCTAGTTCTATATTAAACATACTAAAATAAGTTAAGATGCCTATCAGTTGGTTTTCTGCCGGATACACATTGGAGAGTGCGTTACAAATATGCATGGCCTAATTCTACCCTGCCCATTCTACTATCGGACAGCCAGAAGCTCTAAAAAGCACCCTTCCACTTCATCACACGAACCGCTAAACAATGTAATTTGCTGCACGAGTGGGTGTTAAATATCCGATAAATACAATCTGGGTGCTTTCAAGTCACGAGTGAATCGGTTTCTTTTAGGCAAGCGTTCTTTAACGTAGACCATTATCTTCGCTTATTAATTATCAGGCAAGATTGTGATTATAAACATAAGCCTATTTGTAATAAAAAAAAAAAAATTGTTAGAGAATATGTACTTAGCAAAATGTCCAATGTATAAAAAACATTTTGCAATTGATGCACTTTATATACTAAACCTGCATTTTCCCTTAAAACCAATTTATCTAACGAAAACTTTTTAAAATAAGCACTTCCCACATTAATTTCATTAAAATCAATATATTGGAGGCTTGAAGTCAAATTGGCCAACTTTGTGGCCAAGCTAGTCAAACGTTATATTGTACACCAATTTGCTTGCTTACATACTTACACTTACTACACAAATATCTTGTTGCATTTGAGTGGTGTAAGCTTGTGGCGATTTGTATGCGTGTTGCTTGAGTAGCAAGCAAAAATTTTTGGGCTTGTTTAATTTTACAGTTCTACACTTTTCTATGCATCTCTTTATCTGTACAATAAGTACAAATATCTAAAAACAAAGTATACAATGTGAGTCAGATAAACTCAATTTGATTTCTATTAAGATGCTACGTGTTTACTTAGTACTTATATTCGATGAGATATAATAGTTAACGATATGAAACAGATTTTAAAAATGCGCGAAACATAACGTTTCGTTTCACGTTCAAAATTTTTCGTTGTTTTTATGTCTCTAAAGTTAATTGAAAAATAAGCAGAAATTTTGAATTGACATAGAAATTGGAGATTAAAACAAGTTATTCTAAAACTAATAAGTTTTTTTTTCAATACGTTCTTAAACATTTTTATTAATTTCTTGGTCGAGTCATCGTATGACTGAAACGTTCCAATGTACATTGCCATCACAAAAGCTTGTAATCAACCCAATTATGATTTGGGGAGTCGTTGCGCAGCATCGGTTCGCTTCAACGACACAGCAGCCGGAGGCGCAACGATAAACAATGACTACTATGTCCACAGATTAACCCTTATTATGTATTAAAATAATAATAATATTTGAGTGCAATCATTTCCAAGATAATAGTTTATTAGTGTTAGGTTACTAATGGTTACTCCCAAAGAAGTCCTCTGTTATAAAATATTTTCTTTATGATTAATAACTCAATAAATAGCATTTAATATACCTAACTTTCGAGTAGCACGATTCTTCGCCATTAATATTATAAATTTTAAACTTTTTCAAAAAACTTTCCTTGAAAATGGGGTAATAAATTTTGTTGCCTTTTTTACAGTTGATACACAAGTTTTTCAACACCATTCAAAACAGCTTGGTATGTCATAATTAGACGGATAATTTAGAACGTTAATCAATTGAGATAAAGTTCAGTATACTCTAAAGAAATAATTGACAACGTAGGCTTCTGTGTGCAATGAATGGACACTGTATTCGATTGCTGTCTTGCATGGAACCAATCATCAGCCGGCTTGTTTTGAGTTCTTCATTTCTTTGGCCAGCGTTGCCATTTATACGGATTTATCCGTATTTATACGGATTTCTCAACTCTCCCACGGATAGCTTTGACATACGGATTTTTATACGGATTTAAAACATAATATACTATGTACCTACCTGCATTTAAAATAAAACAATTATTTATTGTCTGAGGAAGCTTACGAACGCATTGTATTTTACGGCCATCAAAGTCTTGTGTCTTCAAATAGTTTATATATTTCATAATAATCCTAATAATTTGGGACAGAAACTTCCATAACTGAATTATTTCAATGCACGTAAACTCAGTTTGTTCACAATACCTATCTGATTTTATTCAGGTTCCACCTATGATATATGAGACCCTATTTTATAAGTTTTTGAGTTTTACGTATTCCAAGTGAGCGGGACATACCAACAAAATTAAATCATTCAATTCCCTGCTGAAATAATAAGATAAAAAGTAGCTCAACTCATTCTTCACCTTCATAACGGATATTATACGGATTTATCAAGACCCCAAACGGATTCGGCTTCGAATATGGTTGGCAGCACTGATTTCTGTGGCCTGTTGCTGTCTCTTTCTTCTGTATCAGTCAAAAATTCGTGTTTTATGTGATGTGTACTTTGACTTCACTTCATGAAGTTTTATTAAAGTTTTTGACGCTAAAACTAATCCAAAACTAACTTTGTTTACCGTAAAAGTTGTCTATAGTTGTAGATGTTGTTGTTTAAGTGGTAATATTCGTGCAAAATAAGTTTTGAATATGGTTTTGTGTATGTAACTGTATAGTTCGGGTTCGTGTAGGTGTCTCTCAATATCGTGTGAAAGTGTTATCTCATAAAATTCGGATCCCATTGTTCTGTTTCCTGTTGTCTTGGGAATACTTTTGCGTAAGACGCCTTTGCAATGTGTTGAGAATAATAAACTGGGACAAAAGTTGTTCGGTAAGTTATTATTACATTGCTACTTACAATAAACGTACACAACTTTTCTGTCAGGAATAATCAGGAATATATCCAATTTGTGACTAACAATATGTTTAAAATAAGCTCTACTTTTTGTCTTTATGAAATATAAAGCTGTTCTCTGATTCAGTTTGTGTTGTCATAATCTTTGTACATTTTTACAATACTTTATTTACCTAACTAAGAGTAGGTAGATATAATAGTATTCTAATAAATCTGTTAGTGTCAGATCACAAGTTTACAAAGTAGTTTTCTATTAGGTAAATAGGCACAAGTATTTAACAAATTTTCACAAGTAGTGCATTTTTATGATTGATTGTTGCATTGTATTAATTTGTTAAATGTACACATCAAAATGTCAACACTTCAGAAAACTTATCTAAATCTCAAGCTATTCTTGATCAACTTGCCAACCAACCGATCGATCCACTCCATTAGGTCCATCATAGTTGAATGAAATATTTGAAATGATATTACAGAATTTGACTTGTAATATTGGGTTTATCAATAAAATATTTGTATTTGGAAGTAATTGTATTTTTATAACAGCTTACATTCTTAACACATTTCATTCGAGCTCACTCCTAAATTACCTTATATTACATGAGCACACACAACTAATAACCAGAGTCTAAGTATTTATTTAATTTAGACCCTAGGTCATATTGTCATTTTAATATCAAGCAAAGACAGTAAAACAAGCTTTTTTTTATGGCTAAGAACTGTGGTTGTAACACTTAACAACTGTTTTGACCATAGTTCTGTTCAGCTGATGTTAATTAGGTTATGATGTAGCTTGAAACACGCACACTTAGTTTAAAATGGCACTTCAGTGGATCTCGATCAATTGCTGCTGGAATACACATATAAGTTAGACAGACTAAACAAAAACACCAATCAAAAATCTGAGTGTACCAAAATCTATAAATATGTATTTCCGCACCCATAATCAAGATCCACTAAAGTCCTATTTCAAACTAAGTGTGTGACATCTTTGTTTTGCCATGGTGCTCTTGGTGGTAGATTTTAAACTTTAGGGTTGCAGGTAACTAGGTTCCCTCATGATATTCTCCTCGATGGCATCTTAAGTTCACTGTGGTGATTTGTACTCACATCCTTCCATGCACAATACAAGCAAGCAAAAATAAACATGCTCTAAACTATTATAGCTATGAAATAGCCCAATTACAAATAAAAAACCAATTTTTTGCCAGAAGTTTGTTTCACTAGGTATTTCACTGTATTATGATCAGGTATACCTAATGTGTGGTTTATAAATTTCAGCTTGGCAACTATTGCAGCTATGATGAATGTGCCATCTCAGGAGAATGCTGCACTCTTGTCATCTGGTAAGCTTTTGTACTTTTATTTATGTTTATAGTCTTATAAATCTTAGGTGCCAACTCCTTAGCATGTGATTAGGAATTCGGAAAGTCAAGTGCTACATTCATTGATGTATGTGATGACTTGAATCTTGATCACAAAATAGTAATTAATATATAGTTTAGTGTATTAATAGACTGAAGTGGCAGTGAGCTAGACATGCAAAGATATTTACAGTGGAGACCACAATCGGAAAACGTAGCATATGTTTGACTTGATGGAGTAACAATATACAGACAGCTTGTCGTTATCAAAACATAAAAGTCGTAGATCAGGCTCAATAGCATGCGGTGGGAGAAGCCTGAAGATATTCAGCAGTTGACTGTGATAAGTTGATGCTGTTGAATTAGTTTCTATACCGAAAAACTCATATTTACTCAGAAATTTTAATTTTTTTGCTAAGGGATCATAATTAATAGATAGATAGTAATTAAAGTAGATAAGGTTCATGATCTTCTTAGATGAATCTGGCCTTTGTATGTACTGTCATAAAATTATTGCTGAAAAGATTATCCAAGCAGTGAATGTGAGCATTGATACATGTCTAAAGGTCCTTTAAACCTCCATCTGGATCACAAGTCCTAGGCAATGTATGGGAGTTCTCAGTTCAGCCGTGAGATGAACCCAGTAGCATTTAATGGTATCGCTGTGTGGGTACATAGTAATACCATTAAAAAGAAGTTCATTTCAAGAAACATATTTGGTGCGAATGTAACCCTTACAAAAATTTAGAGACAAAGTACTACTTTATTTATGTACATTTCTCAAATCCATATATTGGCGATATTGGTATCTGTAAAAATATGATGGTTGTGTTCATGGGAGTGTGGGAGTAGTTTGGGGCACAATTTTTGTAAGCCAAGTATTAAGTGATAGGACAATAACGGACATAAAACACTTTTCTTAAAAAAATAGTGATTTGACGAAAAATTAATGAAAAGATCTTTTTTTATTCTTTATAGGTTTGAGTTTGCCTACCCTGCCTGAACTAGCTATACCAAACAATTAAGTTCTAAAACAATAAAATTACTTAGTTTTAGAAAGGTCTTGAGTACTCATGATTCAATGTAGGTCAGGCCACATAAACTCTGGGAAAACTATATTCAGACTCTCTTAGTACAAAGGAAGTGTTTTTTACATTACAATGTAAAAATGTTACCATAGTATAACCATACCATAGTATGTACCATAGTATAGTAGTATACCATAGTGTATTGTTTTAGTGTATGTTACCATAGTATAGTCGTAAACCAACACATAATATTATAGTTTTATCATACTTTACTAAACAAACAGTAAAATTTGTTTTAGTAATAATAAATGTAGGATATTTCACGTAGCTGCATCTAGCCCCAAACCACCTACCGTAACAAAGCAATACATTATGTGAAGAAGCATATGACCACAGTTAGCCTCTAAATACCACTATGAATATCTATGAAATAGAATAAAATATTTACGATATATAAGTTGTTTATTTAATCATCATCATTATCTCAATGATGATGTCCACTGCTGGACATAGACCTCATCCTTTGATTTCCATAAAGACAGGTTAGAAGCGGCTCGCGTCCAGCGCATTCCTGCGGTCTTTATTAGGTCGTCTAAAGACTGTCCTACGCTGCGCTTGCCATCGGCCATCGGTTCTGCGTGCTATGTGCCCTGCCCAATGCCACTTCAACTTGCTAATCCGTTTATTTAATACACGATACATAACGAATAGTTAGTACACCACAATTTTAGATGAGAATATTTTGTTATTTCATACTTTTTAGAGCGTGATTTTTCAGTAGTAGTTATTTTTTACTTAGGCGTTGATTAACATTTTTATATACGCAAGGGCGTTAGGTTAATATATCCGCCATATTGGATTTACTGTGACGTCATGTACAAGTAAGCTATAGCTAAGACGCGTCGATACAAACTTAGTTTGTTGATTAATAATTTAGGAGATACGAGAGAACAAATGAACATGCACACATAAAGCCACTAAAATAATATACCTTCTGCGTTCCCCGATTTCAGTAACAGAACCAGACCTGTGGAAAATGCTCGCATCAATTTAACTAGAAAATAGCTGATAAACTTCTAACGGCTGAACTGATTTTCTTAAATTCGGTATCTAAAGAAAAAAAAAACTGATTCCAAAACAATTTCGAAATGTTATATTCCTGTACATTATTTTTACGTTTAAAACTCCTTAAACTATGAGATAGAGGTTTCTTTTAATAAACAGTTGATCTCTAATGAGGTCATATAGTAGGCTGTAGTAGGCTACTTTGAATGCCTAAAAAAAGCAATGGCAATACAAAACATAATCTGTGAATGTCAAGTCAACGGCAGCCATAGTAACCTCTTCCATAAACGTACGTCGAGTTGTTTTTCGCTTTATTCATACAAATATATGGATTATTTTACTTTAAACGTTACTCGGACTTTGATATAGCTTTTATGAGACTATGATATAAGAAGTCGTGCCGTGGTGGTGCCGGCGTAAGATTTGTATCCCACCCTCTCTACCCGTGGTTGCCGTAAGAGTCGGCTAAGAGATGTAATCCGGAAGATGGGCAGCAGCGTCTTCCTTGAACAATCACACCTAACTGCGCTCGCCAACCCGCCTGCCAAGCGTGGCGAGTATTGGCAAAACCCCCCCAGGAGGAAGCCTATGCCCAGCAGTGGACGTCCTATGGCTGATGATGTGATATAAGATTTGTTTACTTCATGTCAATTGTCAAAGTCAATCAAAAGTGTGTACATTCAGCCTACTTTATGACGTCATCGCTATAAAAAGTTTGAAAACATTAAAAACCAACAACCGCATAGAAAGCCAACATAATCAAATTAGTTTCATAAAATAAAGTTTACTATCAGCAATAAATACTAAAATCTAATACCTTTAAACGACCACCCTCCCCTTATTAATATACGATGCAATTTGTGGATGAACCCTGCATGCCTCCATGGCATAATGAAGAATCATAATAAAAACGTATGAAATCTAAGTAAAAAAGCGGTAACGATATTTGTTTTTTTTTTTTTTTTAGTGGAATTTTGCTGTTATTGGTGAAAAGAAACCCCTGTCTGTTTTAGTAAAATAACTCTATAATTGTTGCCGAAATCCGGATAATCTTTCCAATTACGAGACACTTCATCAAAGCCTGTTTTAATTCGCATTCGGCTTTTCCTCATCACTGCATCGAGTTTCCAAAGTAGCTTCCACGGAAGGCTTCGTGAGATCGATCTCACGCATGCGCCTTAGGCCCTCGCCCGTACAAAGGCCAGCCAGCTCCTTCACCGTCGCCAGGCCTGTCAAAATAAATCGGTTTTCGCGAATTCCACACGCCAAAAAATTACCATCAATTTATATTTTCAACAAAAAAATATTTGGCCCACTATCATGTTAACTGTTTTCTCCAAATTATATCATACTTTTTTCAATCTCATGAACTAAGAACCTCATTTAATCGATCGACATTTGTTTTTTTTTTCCCTTCTAATTTGCTATGGATCTCGTGTGTATTTGTGTGTGCTAATTGAATTTGTGGAGTGGAAAAATGTAGTCAAAGATTGGAGAGGTAAGTGCGTTTATTACTTGTAGATTCTTACTTGTTGCGTTTGCGGCTTTAAAGTCTGGTTACGTAATGCGTGATTATAAAGTTAGTCTGCATTATTGATGTTTCTGAATTAACTACATATATTCTTCGGTTCTGTTTATATTGTTAAGCCGTCATTGTTCTTTTCGTTAGAAATTAGTTTTGACACGACTGTTCAAAAGGAGTTTTATATTTGAGATCTATTTATGAGTAGAGATTTTTGCGTTCCACTTTAACTTCTAAATATTACTGTTTTTATATTACTGTTTTTTCTAGAATTGTTTATGATATATAAAGCTTTCTTATCGATTTAAACATGACTATGATATTTGTACAACAACACTCCTTTCCCTGATAAAAGCTTGCAAATTAAAACCTTTGTTAAGCTGTCCCGTTTTGGGCGCCACATTTCATGAAAATATTTGCTTGATTTCAATTCAAAGGACTGGCTTTCGAACTGTCGGGTGTGTCAAACCATCGGCAGCTCGTTTCCTCATCTGTATTAAATATTTAATAACTGTACGCGCTCTTGGACGAGAACTGCGAAGGATTTCGGGTAATATTAAAAGGAGCACACTTAAATACAAATTGTCATTACTTTCAGCCTGAAAAGTCTTACTGCTGAGAAAAGGCGGTCTTCGCCTTTGTTAACCGATTCTTTTTCGCGAGGGCTTGGTACGTCACGCCACCTTCGGTCGTCTGGATCGCCCCCGAGAAAGAAAAGAAAGGGAAAAATAATTTATTTGAAACTATACGAACTATACATATAGACAGCAATAAAACAAAAAATAATATAGTTTTCTTACGTAGTTCCTGTGCCTATCTTCTGGTTTTATTATCGTCTGATTGAATTATTCTAGTGATAATAAACAAAAAGCAAAATATCCAATTTCGTTTACTTGGATGACATATTTTGTCTAGTTTTCTAAAATCAAACTAACGAACTGACTATTTCTATGGGAACAATCTGAAAGTATACCGCTTCAAAGTGAGTTAGATTTTAAATCGGCTTATAAATGATGGAGTTTTGAGGTACCAAACATTAAAAAAAAAAACAGAATTGAGAATTCTTTTTATAAAGTCGGTTAAAAATAAAATACTATAGAAGAAAATTGCTAAATGAAAAGTTGAAACTTTCTGCTATCATAGAACTATTAACATAAATCATTAACTTATAATATTGACATATTAGTATTTTGATAATGTAATTACATTAGACATAAATCGGAATATGACTTGTAACTTTAGTGTTATCAATAAAATATGTAGAGTATTTATAACTAAACAAAAATAATTCGTAGGACTCTAGAAAAGATTTTAAAAGGTCCATAATATAGTTTATAAAAAAATACCACCAAGCTAACAAAGCATTAAATTGTTTTCAAATTGTAAACCAAAACAAAGATATGGCCTTCCAAAAAATTCTGGTGGTTAAACTACTCACGACTTTTGACGTTATGAACGCAATCCTAGCTTTTAAATAACATTCAAGTTTTCATTAGACTCGTAACTGCCCTGACCTTTAATGCCGTATTAGTTCTGTAAATCTTTTTATTGGCTCTTAAAAGATTATCGTCTAACCTACAATGTCACATTTGTTAGCAATTATACTTTTTCAGATTAGGTATTTTTACTTGAAATTATAGGGTACAATGTATGTGTAGCGATGATAGCTCAGTGGTAAGCGCGGTCGGTTCGCATGTCGAAGGGCGTGGGTTCAAGCCCCAACAGTGAGCTTGAGCTGCCGGTGAAGGAAAACATCGTGAGGAAACCATAGCGTGGTGGTAGGGTACTTTCTAGTACTCAGCTGGCTAGCTACCAAGTTGAAAATCTGCCGCCAAGCATCTAACGGTGTGTTCCGGCAGCCTCACTTGAGAGCCGGTTCTATTCCAGGCTAGGTGTGCTTTACCATCTTCGACCACACCGTCACTTAACATCAGGTGAGTTGTGGTTAAAAACCTAGCCTGTCAGAGTTAAAAAAAAAAACGTTTTTTGTGGGCGTAAAGTTGTTGAAATGCAATGAAATTTATTAGCCAATTAGGTACATCGTCTATTAAAGGTTGTTCGAAAGTTAACATTTATAACGAAGCATTTTTACCCATGCCAGGAATTAACCTGTGCTATGGCATAACAATACCCTCCGCCGGACAAGAAAATCACAACATGCACGTCATATACAAATTTAAAGTCTATTTAAGTATTCTATCAGTTATCTGGTTCCCATAGTACACAGGCTTTGCTTAGTTTGGGACTAGATGCCACTGGGAAAATGTACTATGATATTTATTAATTTATGTAATCCATTGATAATGCGAGGCCATGAAAAGCAATAATATATTTGCATTCTCACACATTGAGATGGAAAGAAACAGACAATATCAGTACTCCGACATTTACTTAGTTTAGAAAACAATGGACTATTCTCACGGTCCACAAATTTAAAGTCGCACAGCGTGCTGTGTATGGTAAGAGCTACGTTTGGCAATTCTCTAAGGAATCGTATCCGGAAAAGAAATAGTTCGCGAGATAACTAAAGGCAGTGTATTAGCGAGCTAGAGTGGCAGTGGGCTTTCCATAATATCTGTTCCAGAACCGCTAACAGATGTGTTCTAGAGTGGAGACCGCTAATTGGCAAACGTGGTGTAGGATTTTTGTTTTACTTATGCGTTTAACTATTAAAATAATAATAATAATCTTTATTACCATACATACAAATTTGCAGTTTAACAATAGCACAATTTCACATATTTAATTATTATTTAAAAATTTGTATATAGGTAATAATTATTCATCGGAAACTCACGTTTAATTTTATCGGAAGTACTGACTATAGTTTCGGCCACAACGCGCGCGCGGCCTCGTCTTACTTCGCGTAGTACAAGTAGTGTAGGATGTTCCTGAAACTAGATGGAGCAACGATTTACGTAGGATAGCTGGCGGTGGCTGGAAGCGAAGCCAAAAATTAAGTTGAATTGCTAATAGACACAAACAGAGATAGACAGAAACAGAGTAAAGTTGCATTATTTGTCACAATGCTGAGTTGATATTGTTGTTAGTCGGATCAGACATGTTTTTATACCTCGCTGCTGATGTTGGTTTTTTTTTATATTTTCTTTATAGCCTATTATATATATTTGTATGTATATATATTTTGTTTTTATTTAAATACATAATTATATTTTTAACAAACTATATGTATTATATTTATAGTTTAATTTTTTTAACTTAATAGTGTTACAACATCTCCCGTCTGTTCTAAATCTGTTTCATGTTTTCCATTCTTGTTTGCCTAGAAGAGATCGCTCTTAGCGATAATGCCGCCGTTCATAAGATTCTTTTGTTTTCTGTACTTTTCTTTATATTTTTGGTGTACACAATAAAGTGGTTTCTTTTTCTATCATTCATATTCTATCTATCTAATGATGATGAGTGAACATTGAAGACGTATTAGAAATTATGAAGGTTCGTATGGCAACCCTGTGTCCGAATAACTTAAGGCTGCTCTACTTGGTTAATATTATCAACTGATACATGTTTAATTAGCTTGTTTGTTTGCGAATTTGTATGGCTGAGGTGATATTTGTGTAAGGAGGACCTTGGAATTTCGATCAGCTTCAATTGTTGGACGATTCGCTTCAGGCAAGACGATGACTTTAAAATACTAAGTTCGAATCAGCCGAGTACTAATGTCAGATTTAGACCGCTAAAGCCGTACACAGCTTGACAAGTATTTTTTTGACAAGCAACCGAGGGTTTGATATCCGCAGTACTTTCAATAGAGCCTTCAGTGGTATTACGGTAAATTTCAATAATACTAAGTTGAAAATACAATCTACAATGGTACCCTAAAACATCAACGATCCGATTAGGCTGCCTAGAACGTCACGACCTCTCAACTCTAAAAAACTTAAGGTCGTTTGAAATGTCAAACATGTAAAGAAATAATAGAAATATAGATATCCTAAATACAGTTTGATAAATCTCTTACCATAAAATGAAAAATAACTTCACAGGAGAAACAAAAAGAAAAGAAACAATTTATTAAGAAGCATGCATCAATCATAGTGAGTCTTGGCCTCAAGTACATAAAAAAAAAAAAAAAAATATCTAATCTATCTAGGTATCTAATTTCTTTAATTTAGTTTTTTATCATAGCTCACCTGATATTAGCTGACGGTGTGGTCGAAGATCGAACACTTAGCCTGGAATGGAACTGACTGGCTAGCATAACAACTCATAAATAAAGAACAACTCCACGCAACCGCGAGGTTAAGTTTGTTACTAGCAATCCTATATATATACTTGTATTTATCTTAAAATGAAATACACCTGTCAATTTGTCCCGCTAGATTTAACTTTCATGCCGATTTGTTGATGCGATACGGATATTTTTGCACTCTTGTATTCGTGATAATATATTAAAACCGCCATACACAGCTTTACCAAATCCCAAGTTCACCTCAAGTGATACTTAGTATATATTCTACCACCAAGCAGTAGTGCGTAAACATTATTCTGTCCCGGCTTGAAAGGCTGCAGCTAACGAAATTACTGGGCTGTTGAGACTAACCATCTACAGTCTCAAAGTAATGAGCACCAGAACAGCGATGCCCCGGATTTTGTTTTGCTACTCCAAAGTTCTGTGTATCACCGCAATGGTCATGGACAGGCGTTATCTCTTACCATCAGGAGAGCATCTCGTTCGTCTTATAAGTTTTTACATTTTAAAAAAGTTGTGTTAAACATTCTTCGTGTACATGTATACGAAAGCAGTAAGTAAAATAGACGAAACCGGTCGTATTGTTTCACAAGCAAAGCTATTGTTTACTGAGAAGGACTTGCGTCTCAGATTGCCGCAAGGATAAGTGATAAGACGAGGGTAAGACAGTAGCTTCTTGGGGTATTATCGGTGTCGCCTTTTCGACAATCTGACTATTGATATTCAAAACTCAGTGAAATCAATTTTAGGTACTCAAGTATTTTAACTTGACAACATCTAAAGTAAGCTCAAGTAAAAGGAGAAAATATAAACCAGCGCTTCAAGAACATTATTCTTCAAGCATGGACACACCTTATCTCTTACCATCAGGAGATCGCTTCGTTCGTCTCATTCCACTAATATTATAAATGTGAAATTTTTGGATGGATGTCTCTTACTCAATCACACCAGAACGGCTGAACGGATTTTGATGAAATTTTGCACCTGGAATAAAACATAGGATACTTTTCATCATCATCATCCATCACCACGCGGGTAAAACCGCGGAGCGCAGCTAGTAACTTGTACATAAAATAATGGACACTTTTTTGCACGTTGTAACTATGACAGCCCCGTTGGGTCATTGGTAGTATGTCTGCTTAAAGAACTGTAGGGCGTGGGTTCGATTCCCACCCAGGACAAACATTTTATGGTATAATTAAATGTTTGTTCTGTGTACCTCCCAACCCTGTGTACCCAATTCTGTGTACCCAATTTCATCAGAATTGGTCCAGCCGTTTAGGCGTAAAGAAGTAACAAACATACAATATTAGTGTAGTTATATATGTAGGTACTTAATCGTGAAAGAAAAAGTAAATCTTATTTAAAATCAGTATGCACTAAGGAGAGACTTGTACAATATTTCATATGGTAAAACTACACCTCAAAATCTGAGAGAGAGAATGTTCCCTGATAATGCTTATCTAACGCGATCACGGTTTACTGATTGCAGTTTGAAATATTACACCTGAGAACATCGTTATCTGATACGGCAATAACTTTCCCACAAGAATAAACTATTACATACTTACACAGTCCAACGGTGATCTGTGCATTCTTACCACGTTGTTTTTTTTAAATCTTGGATATGTCCGCCCTTGACCGAATCACCTGTTAATAAAGGTTGAAGATAAAGTACACTCCGTTACTTAACATTAGGTGAGCCGTGGTCACACACCTAGCTTGTCAACAATTTAAAAACAACCTGGGATGGGAACTGGATTTCAAGTAAGGCTGTTGGAATATACCGCTAGATGCTTAACGGCAGATTTTCAACTTTGGGATGGTTGCTGCCTGCTAGAAAATACCTTAACATACTGGTAACTAACGTAAATATTTATCTACTCGTAAATAAGCGATTGTTTAAATCTTCAAATGAGTCTTTAATTAGTTTCTAATCCCAATAATACTTCAACATTTTCGTTAGGGTTTGCTTCCACCAAAATACCTAAGTTAATTTCCCAAAATATTCAGACCATCAATTCAGGTGAGGTAAGGTCACGATTATGACCTATCCCTAAATAGCCAAACCAGTTTCGTCCTTCAAAGCGCGGAATCTAGTTCAATTCTATTTTAGTTTTTATTGCCTATTCAATAAGTTTCTATTTGGTGTCTTGAAGTTATCCGACTGTAATAGGCCAGCCAGCTGTGCGCCATTTAGAGCCAAATAAGAACTTATACTGTACATGTACTGACGCAATTTTTATTTTTGACTGGGTAATTATTTGTCCATAGCTCACCTGATGTTAAGTGACGGTGTGGTCGAAGATGGTAAAAACACCTAGCCTCGAATGGAACTGGCTCTCAAGTGAGGCTATTGGAACACATCGTTATGTGACAGATTTTAGAGGGATGTAGCCAGTTTTCCTTCGCCGACAGCTCAAGCTCATTGTTAGCGTTTGAACTTACGCCCGTCGGCGTGTGAACCGATCGCGCTAACCAAAGGGACTAAAGGAAACAAGGGACAAGGGGAAAGGGATCGCTACATTAAAAAAAATGTAGAGGTAATGAGACGAACGAGACGACCTATCCATGACCATTGCAGCGATACACAAAAATGTGTAACAAAACAAAATTCAGGGTATCGCTGCTTTGGTGCTCAACACTTTGAGACTTAGATGGTTAATATCAACAGCCCAGTAATTTCGCTAGCTGCAGTATCCTTCAAACCGAAACAAAGTAATGTTTACACAGACGTCAGAATATCTGGCACTGCGGTGTTACCTAGGGTTCCCAACTTTTTGTACGAGATATAAAGTATATTAAGATCGGAGAAATAACATGAACAGTATTTTACAAAAGAAAACATTTTTTTTTGAAGTTTTAAAAACATTTTTTGGAGCTTCTTGTTATATTTTTTGATATTGATATGATTTATATAATGATCATAAGCCTCTCCACAATTAAAAGTAATATTGAAATACATGAAGAGTTCATTTTTAGGGTCCGTACCTACCTCAAAAGGAAAAATCGGAACCCTTTATGGGATCACTTTGTTGTCCGTCTGTCTGTCTATCAAGACCTTTTTTCTCAGGAACGCTTGGAGGTATCAAGCTGAAATTCATATAAAATACTCAGGTCTACTGTCCCTTGGAGCTGTGAAAAAATCAAACTCCTAAACCAGCGCAATCAAAAGATACAGCCGTTTATGCTGCAAATTTTCGACAATCGACAAAGGAATCAGAGCCTACAGGGTACTTCCCGTGAACTCAGAATCTTGGAATTTGGTACGAAGCGACGTCTTATAGCACAGATAAAGGAAAAATTGCGAAAACCATAAATTACCATAAGAAAAAAATATTACTTATATACCTACAGATTTGTACGGAACCCTCGGTGAGCGAGTCCGACTCGCACTTGGCCGGTTTTTTAAATTAAATCTATAGAAGCTCTATTTCTGTCATCCCGCCACGTTGTATGCAAAATGACTATAAAAACGGTTGTTTTGTATACATGCGTTCTGCACTACGCATGCGGCACTCACTTGACATTGACAGATTCGTTCTGAAATGTAGTTTGTATACGGACGTTTACATTTTATACAGACTTAACGTATGGCTCCGGATACCAGCGGACATAAAAACAGTATTTTGTATACATATTTATTATAGAACAGTAAAAAGTATTAACGAACGAAAAAAGGAATAATACTGTTTTTAACATTATGGTTGGGAACCCTTGTGTTACCTGTTACCAAGACGACCTCCCGCTAAGGACGTCTACCACTGTCGTCTATACATACAAAAATTACGGGACAAATTATTATTCGCCAAAGCGACTTAATGTTTTGGTACAAAACGTTAAAATAAATCGATAATGGTTTTTTAGTTCGGTAAGGTTACACACGTTAGTTTTTAATTTGTTGATTAGTAGAATTAGGTCATGGTACAGATAGTTAAACTACCGTTAGTTTTATGATACGGCTGTTACGTGACGCTTTGGCATCAAGCGCATTAATGGTCGCATAATGGGAATGGGAAATGTCATGGTAGCCTTACTCAAGGGCTAAACACTGTTGACTACCATCAACAGGGTTTAACCCTATAAAATCGAATGATACAAACGACTGTCCTGGCGGTAAAGATAGCGCTTGTCCATTACCATTACGTAAGTAAAATATATATAAGTAGAACATCTTCGCGATAAATAGGCGACACAAGTGGGAAGAGGTGCGGTGGGGGCAGAGGACGCTTGCCGGCGATCATTACGTGAGTGCCGGCAGGGCAATCGGGGTTAGCAGATAAATGTCATTGTTTTCTGTTCGTGTTGGTAGGTTCATATTTTGTTTCGTAACGATGATAGCTCAGTGGTGATAAGTTCGCATGCCGAAGGGCGTGAGTTCAAACCCCAACAATGAGCTTGAGCTGCCGGTGAAGGAAAACATCGTGAGGAAACTATAGCGTGGTGGTAGGGTGCTTTCTAGTACTCGACTGGCTAGCTACCACCCTCAAGTTGAAAATCTGCCGCCAAACATCTAATGGTGTGTGGTCTAACGGCAGCCTCACTTGAGAGCCAGTAGGTACCATTCCAGGCTAGGTGTGCTTTACCATCTTCGACCGCATCGTCACTTGACATCAGGTGAGCTGTGGTCAAACAACTAGCTTGTCAAACATAAAAAAAAATAGGTTAGTGACTTTTGCCGTGGTGGTGCCGGCGTAAGAATTGTATCCCACCCTCTCTACCCATGGTTGCCGTAAGAGTCGGATGTAATCCGGAAGATGGACAGCAGCGTCTTCCTTGAACAATCACACCTAACTGCGCCCGCCTGCAAAGCGTGGCGAGTATTGGCAAAACCCCCCAGGAGGAGGCCTATGTCCAGCAGTGGACGTCCTATGGCTGATGATGTGTAGTTACTTTTTAATAAAAATTTATTAAAAGTCACACAAGTTTACGTGTGTCTTATAGATTTGATGTAAGCGAAGCTACGAACAAAAAAGATCGATTGAAGATTTGTTCGTACATGCGATGTCGACATCTCTACACGCGTCTCGCGCTAAACCTGCGCGAATCAACGCTAGTAGGGAAGATTTTACTCAGGGTCGCGCGCTCCAAGTACTTTTAACATTACCGTGTTTAAAAATTTTTTCAACCATAATAAATGTAATGGCGAGTACCGATAAAGGGTTAACATTTGGGATAGTATAGTACCTAATTCGTTTAGCTTTTATTAATATAGACGGCTAGACAGACAATAGGTACTTAGTTAATTAACAATTCGCAGAGAATCCATTCTGCGGTCACTTTTTATGGGGTAAAATAATTAATTTTTGGATAGTTACGTATTATGTTTTAATGTCCTTACTTAGTAATGTCGATTAAAGTTAAAAAGTAAATAAAATAAATAAATATCGTAGGTCATTTACACTCAGCGCTATCTGAAACTAAGTAAGGCTTGTACGATGGAAGTCAGATAACTGATAGAATACTTAAATAACTTTTTCTTTTGTAAATACATACTTATAATACATACAAAAACACCCAGATACAGAATAAACATTTGATTATACGATTAAATGTTTGTCTTGGTTGGGAATCGAACCCACGCCCTACAGCTCTTTAAGTACATTTACTACCAATGAGCCAACAAGGTTGTCGTACTAGTAAGTAAGTACTAGTCTGTGATTGACCGTTAACTAGTCTGGTGGTAACCGATGATGTGATTAAAGATGAAGCAGGCAGATTTAGGAGCCAAATTCAATCAGCCCTTGAAAAAAATTAGAGTTTAGGTATATGTAAGGCGCTTTGCCAAATGTCCTCCAATCACTACATATAAAACAAAGTCGTCCGCCACGTTTGTCTGTTTGTTCGCGATAAATTTAAAAACTACTCAACGGATTATTATGCGAGTTTCATCAATAGATAGAGTGATTCATGATGAAGGTTCAGGTACATAATATGTCAAAGTTTTGTGTAAATTGGTTGACATATGATGATAATTGTTAGAAGTGTCGGATAAAGTCAAGCAAGAAGTTGCACCGAAAACGCTGCCTAATGCCTTTGTGGTAGATCAAAAGCCGCGTGTAAACAGTGCGCAGCTGAGGCTGGCCGCTAGTATACTTATATATATTTACACATATATTTTATATCTCTGACAGGTAGCTAGCCAGCCGAGTACTAGAAAGTACCCTACCACCACGCTATGGTTTCCTCACGATGTTTTTCCTTCACCGGCAGCTGAAGCTCATTGTTGGGGTTTGAACTCACGCCCTTCGGCATGCGAACCGACCGCGCTTACCACTGAGCTATTCTCGCTACATTATATATATATTATATTATTATATTTATTTCCGGTAAATTGGCGCCCTTAAATTTGGAACATGTAACCGGCAACTTTCCGACAAACACTTGGAACTTTGAAAACCACTCCTCCGAAAGCACCCAAAGTGGTAAAGTATTGTTTCCCATGAATAAAGTACATTTCGCAACTTTTACAAGTTTCAAAACAAACATGTTTACCTTTTGCCACAGAACGGCAAACATCGGAAACACAAAAGCTGTACATGTTGTTGAATTTTATCTTCCCTGATGAAGATTCTTTCCGAGTACGTTATTATTTTGTTGAAATAGCAGATTTTAGTTCTAAAAGTGACACCGTTCTCGAATTGATTTCAAAATTTGTTACATTTAAGCATATACTCCAAAGATACCCTATTTTGGACAGCCAGGAGCTCTAAAAAGCGACACCGCTTCATGGTTGATATTCCAAAAACTCGAACGAAGTTGGATTCAAGCTTCTTCGTACGGACATTGGAATTTACTGTCCGAGTGGGTGTTCACCGATAGATACAGTCTGGGTACCTTCAAGTCGCGAGTGAATCTGTTCTTCTAGGCAAGCGTGCTCCACCACAGACCCCATCTTCGTGTAACATCAGGCGAGATGGCGGTCAAGCGCAAGCCCCTACCGCAGATAGGGTTTTGTTTTTATAAAACGAAGATAGGGTCTGTGGTGGAGCACGCTTATCTAGAAGAACAGATTCACTCGCGACTTGAAGGTACCCAGACTGTATCTATCGGTGAACACCGGAGAGGAAATTCTAATGTCCGTACGAAGAAGCTAAAAATGCGGCTAGATAAAAGATTAAAGCTTAGTCCTTAAGGAAATAGTTTAGATTGTTGCACATAGGTAAGGCTTGTCGTCGCGGTCACTGCTTCAAGTCACGCCAGTATGGGGCAAACCAAGTGTTGTCAAATAGGTCCATAATCGCTGCCACAGTTAGGCGCTTATAAATTGTCACTCAAGGCATATATATAAAACATGATAGTATAGTCAGAAAAATCCTTTAGTCTGTGAAACGGAAGGGTCAGAACATGAACAGAATATATGAACATCGCCATTTACATAACGATATGTAACAAAAACTCGACTTCTTTCATTGTTGCTACGAACCATTGTGCTTGGAAACAAGGCACGCTGACTGATCTGACACGATCTAAAGCTGGCTACAATGTCGCGACCCGTCCAAGTTGGCGTGAACTGTTTGCAACTCTCCCAGTTGCTTCCACTTGAAGCTTTTGTTCAGATGTCGAGATGTCAGGCAGGTCTGTTTATTCTGGTTGTTGTTTTAATGTAGGGTTGTAAAGATATGTTGTGGCAAGCTTTTTCCTTGAATTTGCTAACCGTTTTATGCAATTCGGAGTCAGCATCGGCCGAATTTTTAATTTCATAAAGTTTCGAAATTGTATTTTCTTCTAGGCACAGTTTTATATTGTCATATGTAGTAAGAACATTTTTGGCAATTGAAAGCCTCGAAAATAATTGACAAAGATATACTACGAGTTATAGCGAGTTCTACGTACGTAAAACTAGAAGAGAACTTGAAAACAAGAAGTACGTGCAAAACGACCAACCACTGTGTACCATAAATATCTTCTGGCACCTACAATTTGATATCTACTACGCCCGGTAAAGATAGTCCAAGATATTATGTAAGTCGCTTCACCTTTGACAGGCGATGATGTACATTGGTTTGATGACAGTCGAATGTTTTCAAACCCGTAAAATCTGGGAATAGAATAAATACTTAGAAATATTCTGGGCAAAATTGCTCCTTATTTTTCTACTGATTCTTCTCCAAAATCTTGTCTATTGGTAAGGCTACTACTACGTAAAAAAATCCCTATACTTCATTCGAAACTCTATCTGTAAGTGCAATTTAATAACAGTTCCCGGGTAAACATTACCCAGATTACACTCTATTCCAGGCCTTGACCCGGTATCCCGGACTGAACTAGGTCGCTCCCGGTTCGAAATGATTATGCATTTTGCATGCTGCTTAACGGGAAAATGTAGAAATGGACCGCAGGTATAGTAGCATTTGTATGTAGCTATATGATTTGTTTGCGATGGCAGAGAATTGATTGTTTGAATTGAAAGCTTTTGCTTTAATTGGTTTTACGTTGTGTATAAGCTTTGTTTTTTTATGACTGGGTATCGTTTGTATAACATTGTTTTTTTTTCCCTATGACATTGATGTCGTTAAGTACCTAATGGTTTAGTTTTGAATTTGTCTTTAGTCTGTTTAGATTGATCGATGTCTGTAGTGACTTTTTTGTCAAAAATGCGTGCGTGTTTGTCCACCTACTCGAATGACGTAAGCGATGATGTATTCGAAATTTAATGGGCAGACTTTGAAGAAAACAGACCAAAATGACCTTTTTTTTATTACAAATAGACCTTGCGTTTGACTGCCTGATGTTAAGCGATGATGCGGTCCACGGTGGAGCACGCTCGCCTAGAAGAAACAGATTCACTCGCGACTTGAAAGCACCGATTGTATATATCAGGGAACACCCAGTTGGGCAGCAGATTCCATTGTTTAGCGGTTCGCTTAATCTAACCTAGATGTAATCCACGATTTTTTTTTCTTAAGATTTAATCTCTTACTGTGCGTAAAGGATTTCCGTTTCCTGCTGTGGACTCTCAATAAAATTTTAAGCAATAAAATCAATTACTGCTTCTTAAGAAATTCCGATTTAAATCCAGCATTACAGATTCACACATAGTTTCCAGAGAGATACTCGTCCAGTTTTGCGTCCGAGCAATCTCTGAGATCAATACTACGCGAACTCGTTTTATATCTAGTTTACATCTCATATCTTAGGGATGTCCGTTTGAAAATTAATATCCCTCCGTAGAAAGGGTAGAGTTGTGGTTTTAAATACGGACCGTTTTACCTACGTATATCGTCATTCCATCGAGTCTCAGGGCGTCCTACGCTACGTTTGCTGATTCGCGGTCTCCACTCCAGAACACGTCTACCCCAGCGGTTATCGGTTCTGCGACAGATATGTCCAGCACATTGCCACTTCAGCTTGCTAATACGCTGAGCTATGTCTGTGACTTTGGTTCTCTGGCGAATTACTTCGTTCCGGATACGATCCCTTAGAGAACTGTCACTTCAAAACTCACTAATATGATGCGTTATGACGATAACTTTAGCTCTCTGGCGAATGAATTCGTTCCGGATACGATTTCTTAGATAAACACTGAGCATAACCCTTTCCATAGCTCGTTGAGCAACTTTGAATATATAAACCGTTCCAGCTGTGAGTGGCGGCGTTTCGGCAACGTAGGCCATAATGGGTAGAACGCACTGATTTAACACTTTCATTTTGAGACTGCGGGATGGATGACGAGAAGTTATTTCCCGAATGTTCATAGTTTCATCACAGAATCTTTATCCTAGCTGATACTTTGATAACGAAAGTAACACTGTCTCTCTGTCTGTAATCTTCCATGTCAAATTATGGAATAGGTAATAGAGATGGATATACTGGTCTCATAAGTAGCTTTTGCGTTTCCGACAGCTATACATATATTTATTGTCGTTGATTTATTGCGGTGGTTGTTTGCATCGACTATGGAGCAGTCGTGAGTTGAGAGTGCAGAGTCATTTCGGGGTATTGTGAAACTCTGAAACGAGTCTCTGTCAGCAGTTTTATTCATAGCATTGCATCTTTATTTGCTTTATTTTAAAGAAATGATATAGCCTGACCTTTATTTGCGGAATTTTGTTTGTTATGCTTACCTAGTTCTGTTCGTTGAAGAGTCAGAATTTATGTTAAAGATACACCTGGTTTTAGACTGTCGGGAAATCGATCGCCAAATTACAATGCCATATTTTAACTACGCCTCTTTACTTTATGAGTTGACATCAGGTGGTTTGTGAGTTTTATGTGACTGGAATTCAAAACTCAGTTATAAGGAATTCTATAAGAAAACTTAACGAAGAAATGTATCCAAAACGGCCAACCAATCTGTGTGTTTTATAGATGACTTTGAAGTGAAATTGTGTGAAAAAGGTGTGGGTTCAAATCCCAACAATTATACTTACGAGGATACGTTTGTTTACCATCTTCGCCCACACCGTCACTTAAGTGAGCTGCGGTCAAACACCTAGCCTGTCAACTATTTTAAAAAAAGCTACTCTGCAGTTGAATTGTACGACGCAAGTGTGAGAACGTATTATCTAATATGTAGTACAACCAAACTACACTGAGAAAAGTAGTTCATCTTGCCGGTCGGCGAGTTAATAGCCTACTCTTGCGTTAACGCTTAGGGTTCTTATTTTTATTTTTAGTTAAATATTATTTGCATATTATGAGCAGCACTATAAAACAGCGCAAAATAAAATGGCCGGCAAAGTGTAAATAATAAAGTGGACGGTGAGAGCAGGCGAATGCAGCGTATTGGAACGCGCGCGACCAAACTCACGGTAAGGCCCAGACGGCCGGCACCCGAGTCTCCCCGAGATTATGCTGTGTACGTGACAGTGTGTACGTACACGGTGCCCGGTACGCACGCACACATTCAAATCGGCAGCGGCCAATTTCTATGAAGATGACCTACTGTTCTTAGTGTACTGTGGTACATCCTTGTATATCACTATTTTCAATTGATTTTTATATCGAAAATATTTAACCCCTAGGCAACTAGTAGACAAAACAACGTCCGCTATTCGAATGGTTTTCATAGAATGCTATGCTTTGTTCGAAGTTTTACTTCCAATTGAATGAAAATATAAATAGTTATTCAGTTTTTATTGATATTGTAGCTTTGTGCCTACCGTGTTAACGTTAATGTGATCAGTGAAAACATCAATGTAATTAGTTTGGTAGTATGTATAAATGTTTTTAATGGCTTGAGTATAGAAATATCAATAGGTATATATGTATATAACACTACTTACTATGAACGCTTGTGGGGCTTAGGGAAATCCTGTCATATCGGAGCGATAGACAAAAATTATTGGTAACTTTCACATAGTGAAATCTACCCTCAAATTACGCAAAACTTAAACTTTGAGAAACAGATAAATACGTATACCTTCATCATCATCATTTCAGCCGTAGAACGTCAACTGCTGGACATAGGCCTCCCCCATTGACTCCCATAAAGACCGGTTGGAAGCGGCTCGCATCCAGCGTGTTCCTGCGGTCTTTATGAGGTCGTCTGTTCACCTTGTTGGTGGACGTCCTACGCTGCGCTTGCCGGTCCGTGGTCTCCATTCCAGAACTTTGCAGCCCCATCGGCCATCAGTTCTACGTGCTATGTGCCCTGCCCACTGCCACTTCAACTTGCTAATCCGTTGTGCTATGTCGATAACTTTGGTTCGTCTACGGATCTCCTCATTTCTGATTCGATCTCGTAGAGAAACTCCGAGCATAGCCCTCTCCATACGTATACCTTAGAAGAGTTCAAAGACATACATACCTATAACAAGTATATATTTACAATTTAAAAAATCGACTCCTGGACCCTTAGGCCAACTAAACGCACTGCTCCAATAAAACAGCGAGGTTTCGGAGTAAAGGATAAATCAATTTCGATAAAATTTATATGGGACCACTCTGAAGTATGATTTACTAAACAAAAAAAAAGATATAAAAATTTACTCATAATTGGCGGAATGATCGCGTTACATACATACAAAAAACATACAGTCGAATTGAGAAGTGGTAGGGTACTTTCTAGTACTCGGCTGGCTAGCTACCACCCTCAAGTTGAAAATCTGCCGCCAAGCATCTAACGGTGTGTTCCGGCAGCCTCACTTGAGAGCCAGTACCATTCCAGGCTAGGTGTGCTTTACCATGTTCGACCACACCGTCACTTAACATCAGGTGAGCTGTGGTAAAACACCTAGCCAGTAAAACATAAAAAAAAAAACTTTTTACTTGTGTGTGTTGTCTATAGTTTTGTTCGTTGCAGTATATAGTGTATTTTTAAAAGTAAATGTTTTCTCTCTTTATATCTAAACTAGCGGCCGGCTCCGGCTTCGCACGGGTATAAACCTCAAAAATAACAGTATTTTTCCACTATTACATGGATGTTATTATACATATAAACCTTCCTCTTCAATCACTCTATCTATTTAAAAAAACCGCATCAAAATCCATTGCGTGGTTTTAAAGATTTAAGCATACATAGGGATATAGGGACAGAGAAAGCGACTTTGTTTTATACTATGTAGTGATAGTGATTTGTTGTTACAGACGAGGGTGGCGGCAGTTCAGACTGCCACACTGACAGCAGTGAGGACGAGGTCACCGAGCACGTGACTCGCTCCACACCGGCCGCAGAAATGGCCGCGGCCAGGGCTCAGGTCAGTACTTTTCAAATACTAACAGCAAAGTAAGTAAAGTATCTTTAAGTAGAACATCTTCACGATAAATAGGCGGCGCAAGTGGGAAGAGGCGGTGCGGTGGGGGAAGAGTTTCAATTAAGTAAGTAAAATGTCACAAAACCATAGCGTGGTGGTTTGGTACTTTCTAGTATTCGGCTGGCTAACTACCAGCCTGGCTAGCCCTCAAGTTGAAAATTTGCCGCCAAGCATCTAACGGTGTGTTCCGGCAGCCTCACTTGAGAGCCAGTTCCATTCCAGGCTAGTTGTGCTTTACCATCTACGACCACACCGTCACTTGACATCAGGTGAGTTGTGGTCAAACAACTAGCCTGTCAGCAATAAAAAAATAATTTACAAAGTTGTATTAAAATCCTATGACAGAAATGACGCTTCATTGATCTTCGAGCAATATTTAATTTGTAGGTTTAAATACTTTCGATTGCGAAAATTTTCATAGTCCACAGACATTTTTATTGTTCTATATATAGTACCTACCTAGTATTAATACCTACATTAGTATTAGTACCTAGTATTAATAGTATAAATAGATGCATAAAATAAAAAAAAAGTCTCGCCATCTATCAGGGAAGTGTAATACTTATAAAGGGTTATAAGTTTGGGGGGTACTAAGCCGAACTTTTCTTATGGGTACAACTTTAAATTCCCAAAAATTAACTGCTTTATTGGTCAAGAGTTGATTAACATTTTGCAATAGAAAAGCTTTTTTTAAATTACATTTTTGCCGTACTAGTAATAATAAGTGAAATTAGATCCTTTTCGGCTTAGTACACCCTAAGCTTATATAACCCTACATAAAAGCAAAGATGGCGGGTTTCTTTTTACATTCAAATTCAAATTATTGTATTGACATAAAAACGACAATAAAACACAAATATGTTACAACGCAACATTTTAAAAGATATACTTAAAAAATCCTCGAAATTTCACATTGAAAAAAAAAATTACAAGAATATACCATGTCAAATATTTATCTCATCTTAAGATTTTTTTAATTGTAATTGGATTTAATTAATTTTTGACTTGTAGCTGATGTTATAAAATAAAACTATGACTATGACTAATAATGTCACAGATCAGTACAACACAACGTCAACACTAATATTGAACTGTTTTCTCTTTACACCTATCTTGATCGGTCAAGTTTTCACAATATGTCAAAAAATATGCTAAGATGCTTTTCCAGTTTTCGAATAAAGTGTCAATATTAGTGTTGGCGGCAAGGAGGGCATTAAAGTTACAGCGGGCAAGCAAACGCAAGCGCGCGGCATTTAAATCGGTTTTGATCGTATCCGGCCTGATGTTAAGCAGGGACGCGGCCTATCATCTAGCACGTCTTCCTAGAACAGTAGTCGGCAACCCGCGGCTCGCGAGCCGCTTGCGGCTCTTTTGATGTAAAGTAACGGCTCTCCTGTTCCAAACGCAAAAATCTATTATTTTATTATCATAACCTTTAAAAATCGGGTAATTGATCCCGAGTGAGTACTATGTCTCAGCCACTTCCAATTATTCTAGCTAAAATACTTTAGTTTCTTGCTTCTTAGGATCGCCTGAGAATCAGTAACCGTTCTTCATATATGTTTATTTTGGCTCGTTTTGTGCTAAAACATTTGTGTGCACTATATTGAAAATATTTTTTTAGTGGCTCTTTTAAAACTTGTACATTTTTAACGTTTTGGCTGGTCCGTCTTAAAAGATTGCCTACCCCTGACCCAGTGCCGGATTTATATTTTGTTACGAGTATAGGCCACTCTCTATTTCCGCCGCCCCATGTACCTTTCTAAAATAATAATTTTCCATATGCAGTAAGAAAGGAACTAAAGATAATTAAAAGAATAAATTAGTCACTAAGAAAGGGCATTAAAGAAAAATAATTTAATTTTTTTTACTAGTAATAATACCTAGGATTGATAATTTTCGATATGATTGAGTTTCTATGAGAGTTTAACGTATTGTATAAAAAAGCAAGAGACAACCGGTGAACTTGTCTGACTTTTATCCTCTGAAATTAAGTGAGCTTCCACTAAAATCTGCCGTCCTTAGGACGCTGCCGCCCCTAGGCCGCGGCCTATATGGCCTATTGACAAATCCAGGACTGCCCTGACCTAGAAGAAATCTATAGAACGTGTAGTGTAATAAGAATTTAAACTCAACATAATTACCAGAATAGATGGCCATTTTGTACATTTGCGTTGAAGTTGCAGGTTCCGACGATAAGCGTGACCCCGCACAGTCCGGGCGTCCTCGATGACAGTCTACAACAGCTGCGAAGACTCCATGCGGCCGTGCAACGTATGCGAGCTGCTCCCTTGCCTCTATTGGTAAGCTTTTACTTGACTATCTATGTTAAATAAATAAATATCGCAAGACATTCACATAACGCCATTTGACCCCAAACTAAACAAAGCTTGTACTATGGAAGTCAGATAACTGATAGAATACATAGATCCTTTTTAGGGTTCCGTACCCAAAGGGTAAAAACGGGGCTCTAAAGACTTCGCTGTCTGTGTCACCAGGCTGTATCTCAAGAACCGCGATGGCTAGACAGTTGAAATTTTCACAAATTATGTATTTCTATTGCCGCTATAACATAAATATTTAAGGGGGGCTGCCCATACAACAAACGCGTATTTTATGCCTTTTTCATAGATAATGGTACGGAATCCTTCGTGCGCTAGTCCGGCTCGCACTTGGCCGGTCTTCAAAATTTTAAAGTCTTTATTTTTTTTTTGTAAATACATACAGAACACCCAGTCACAGAACAAAAATTTGTTTATTCCGCGAAATGTTTGTCCTATAAATGTTATGCTATCATGAATTAATTCTGTAATTCGTTTACCTTGGGAACAATTTAGAATTGGAATTTATTGGCCTCATTAAACTTTCTGTTACACTTGGCAAGTCATAAGCACATACATAATTACAAAATAACTTGTTTTTTTTTTTGTTTGACAATCTGGGTGTTGGACCACAGCTCATCTGATGATAAGTGACGGTGTGGACGAAAATGGAGATGATTTGATTTTTGTCATTTGTTTGATGTCAGTATAATTTCCAATAAAATAACTTTGCAATAAAATGAATCTATATAATAATATGTCAGCGTAAAGTCAAATTCACACAAATCACAATTACATTATAAAATTACAATACACTAATATCAAGTAACTTTATAATATAATTTGATACTTTAATGATCTAGTACCTGGATGACCGAGCTTTGCTCGGCTTAAAACACGGATAAAACGACGTTTTCTAAAAATGAAACCTAGCTAGATCGATTTATCGCCCCGATACTTTTCATGAAAATCGTTGGAGCCGTTTCTGAGATTCAGATTATATAATTATATATGTAGGTATGTACATTGTACATATATACAAGAATTGCTCGTTTAAAGGTATGTTTGTTTTAGGCAACGGGTAATAGTCGCCTCAGCACGTCTTGTCCCTCGCTCTGCAAAGATGGAGTTACAGAGCCAGATTGCTCGTCGCCAACGCATCTGGACTTCTATCCCCAGAGCAGAAAAGGGAGCGGTGAGTATTTTTTTACACCACTGCTCTAAAAAAGAGTAATGTTTTCAGGGTTCATGTATATGTATGTATATTGCCGTGGTGGTACCGGCGTAAGAATAGTACCCCACCCTCTCTACCCGTGGTTGACGTAAGAGTCGGCTAAGGGATGTAATCCGGAAGATGGGCCGCAGCGTCTTCCTTGAACAATCACACCTAACTGCGCTTCCCAACCCGCCTGCCAAGCGTGGCGAGTATTGGCAAAACCCCCACAGGAGGAGGCCTATGTCCAGCAGTGGACGTCCTATGGCTGATGATGTGATGTGTGTACAATTGTATATATAATATGTGAGTTTCTTTATTCCATCATAACTTTCAAATGCCTGAACAGATTCGGATGCATGTGCTATCGTTAGAATCCTTACATCACCTATAGAGACACTGGCTATACATTACTTTGGAAAAAAGTGGGCAGTCGTGTTTTTTTTTTAATTTTCATTAAACTTGTGTAACTAAACACAATCACAATCGGCTGGGCAGCGTTCGGAAAACTACGCAGCGTTTTCTGGTCCGAATTACCTCAGTGCCTCCAGTTGAAAATCGAAAATCTTCGACCAGTGTGTGTTACCAGTGATGACTTATGGCGCTGAAACGTGGTCTCTGACTATGTGCCTTCTTAGTAAGCTTAAAGTAGCACAACGAGCTATGGAGAGGGCTATGCTCGGAGTTTCCCTACGTGATCGAATCCGAAATGAAGAGATCCGTAGACGAACTAAAGTAGCCGACATAGCCCAGCGGATTAGCAAGTTGAAGTGGCAGTGGGCTGGGCCCATAGCACGCAGAACTGATGGCCGATGGGGCTGCAAATTTTTGGAGTGGAGACCACGGACCGGCAAGCGCAGTGTAAGACGTCCACCCACAAGGTGGACAGACGACCTAATAAAGACCACAGGAACGCGCTGGATGCGAGCCGCTTCCAACCGGTCTTTATGGTAATCAATGGGGGAGGCCTGAGGCTGATGAAACTGATGATGATGAACTAAACATTTGAAGTTGGTTTAGGCATATCTTCTATTAATAGATTTGGTTGTTTATTTCAGGAGAATCTAGGCAATGGGGTCTCTGGGACCGGCGTGATGAAGGGCGACGGAGCTCTTGGGCAGCTCTTGAACCAGGCGCCAGGCTACCGGACCAGCATCGACAGCGCAAGTCAGTTATATTAAATCAGAATGTGTTGAATATCTTTGTATTTTTAAACTGTAACTATCATAGCTTAGTGGCACGCGCAGACGGTTCACACTTCTAAGGGTGTAAAGTAAATAAATATTGTAAGACATTACACACAGCGCCATCTGACCCCAAACTAAGCAGAACTTGTGTGATGGAAATCAGATAACTGATAGAATACATAAATACTTTTTAGGGTTCCGTACCCAAAGGGTATAATGACCTGTAACTTTGGTGTTATCAATAAAAGATTTGTATTTGTAAAGTAATAGCGAAGCAAAGTAATGAGCGCCAAGACAACGATGCCCTGGACTTTGTTTTACTATTCAAATTACTGTGTATCGCTGCAATGGTCATGGACAGGCGTTATCTTAATTATTATTATCTTATTGTAACATTTAAAAAAATATGTTAACATCAGCAAAAAGTTGGCAAAGCATTCTAAGCTCTAAATGTCAAATTAAAAAAGCGAGGCTTCCTTTGAATCGATTGCAATGTTTTATTTTGTGTGAACAATACCTTCTACGTTCCAGCAATCTCAACGGGCATAGTGCTTCGCTGTCATCAATGGAATCAGAAGGCGAAGTGCCGAGACCTGTCCGACATTCGACACACTCGCTCAACGACAATGATCTCGCTGTAAGTAAGCCTTAACCTAATATTGTGCCTGGAGAGTAGGAAAATAATAAATTTTAAAGAAAGAATAAGTTGTAGCAATGATAGCGGACGCATATAGACCTACAATACACGGGACATTGCCAAACGAAAAAAAAAAAAAACAATCTATAATGAAATTAACGAGATGCCTACCTTATGACAAGAGATCAGGCTTGCTAATGACGCTTACAGCGGTACCAAGAACTTGGAGTAATAAAGCAAAGTCCAGTAATAATGAGCATTGCCACATCAATGCTCATTACTATAAAACAATCAATGGTACTTATATCTTGTAAGTTTTGTAATTTCGGTAGTTGCCTTCGAAACTGGATCAAGTATTACGTAAGCACCAAAGTGGGGGGGTCTTTGTTTTGCTTATTTTTCATTATATTGGGGATGAGGCGATCTGAATGGCGATAACGTTAGCAAAGTCATATAAATTATGCTGATTGTTCATTTTCCTTGTCATCGACACACTTTAGCGACATGGCTACTAATTAAACCAATATTTACTTAAGCATAGGAAAGGGAAGTAAAAGCTTTGCTTACTTTTGCTGACAAGGGGAAGGAAGGGGTTAAGAATTACTAAAATTCTGCTTACGTAATACTTCTACGCGATCCTTTTTGCCATACACTTGCAAATTGTGAAATGATCTTCCTTCTTCCGTATTCCCGCGGAGTTACAACATTGGTCTCTTTAAAAGGCGTGTAAAAAGAATCTTTAAAGGTCGCAAACGTATTTGTATTTGTTGCCCTTGGTATTGCAGGTATCCATAGGCGACGGTGATTGCTTACCATCAGGCAACCCGTCAGCTTGATTGCCACCTATGGCATAAAAAAAATATTGTCCCCTATTGCTCGGCAGCAGAATATCCAATACTGCAGTGATACCTTCCTACATCTACAAAGACGTGAATCTGTTTTCACATTATACAGAAAGACTTCGAGAAAGTAACAGCTGCCCTCCGAGCGGGCGCAGTGGTCGGAGCACCATGCATCACGGAAGGTTCTAGGCTTATTCCCAGGCTCCCCCTACAGAAATCTGTTTCCACGCCGAGCATCGTAGCGGCTGTACAACCGCCACAACCGCAGCCACCACTCAATATGTAAGTTTATATATAGATAAGGATTTATTTTCTTTGGTAAAGTTTATACGGGGATTTTCTAAAGCAAACTCTTTTCACTACACATGGAAACCGTTATGACATTTTCAACCTTATTCCGGTTCAACGTAAAGTTGTTTTGAAATAGTTATAAGTGTAGACCGTGTTTTGTTTTTTTCTCTTTAATATAAATTTAATTCGCTCCGAAAATACTGTAAAACTATTCAAAGGTTTTTGGGTGGCTTGAGTGACAAAGTTAAAGTAAAAAGTTGTTTGAATCAGTTTGATAAACAGAAAACGAAACGAGAAATAATTTATAGATTATTCACTGCATGAATTAAAAACTACCCTCATTTTATAAAATTATATAGTTCCATTTTTTGTTTAATAATATATGTTTACGTTTGACCACACGCAACATGATGTTAAGAATGATCCGGTCTAGGATGGAGCACGCTTACCTAGAAACCTGTTCACTCTGCTAATGTATTTACATATGTAATGCAAGCGTATTAACATCTCTTGTTATTTGTGTGCTTGAGTTGTCGGTAAAGGAAAATATTTTGGGGAAAAGTAAAAGGTGTAAGTAAGTCAAAATCTAACGCTCAAGGAACTAATAGCATTATTAAAATAGCTTTATAGCTTTTAAACTGTCTATAGTTAATTAATCTAAATTTTTTTAAATTTAATATTATTTTGTTTATTTATTTTTTCTTCAAATAAGCACACTGTATTTATGTATTTTATTTAAAATGAGGGTAGTCACAAATTTTCAAACTGTGCATGTGTGTCGATGTTTTTTTGTATGCACTGTTGCGCTTTGCTCTAATTGTTTTGTCATTTTATAGCACCAGAATCAGATCGTACTAGACTGATCAACTTTTTTTTTGCACTTATGATATGGAACTGACGTGATTTAAAAAAAAGTAAAACTGCTATTGTAAATTTAACTAATTCTTAAAATGAGAGAGACCTCATTTCTAGCTTCAAAAAAACCATTCAATGAATCAATTAGTAAAATATAGATTATATATGACTCATCTTAAACTATGTAAGATTACAACAACAAAAAAACACCAATAAATAATACCGAATTGTGACACAATCAGACCTTTGGAAGATGTTTAGATTGATTAATTAAAAAAAAAAAATAGCTGATAATTATCTAAAAGCTGAATAGGTTTTTTAAAATTATAGGTAACTAAAAGTTACTTTATAAAAAAAAAAACAAAATCGGTTCAACTGTTTAGAATCCGCGATGTCACAGACACACAGAAATACACAGGTTAAACTTATAACACCTCTGTAAAAGTCGGGGCTTAATTAAGTAAAAAAAAAATTACTCTAACTACCTTTACACATATCGAGTATTTAAATACTAAAAATTGTATTTAACAGAGTGGATACATGATTTAATAATGTATCTATTAAAAAAATATAAAGAATCGCGCTTTAGAGAGGTTAAAAGTAGATCACGACAGTCCTATATCCATCTCGCTCGGTCAGCCTGACAGGGCGCGGCGCGAGCGATTCCGAAAGCGACGAAGACGCGTCCGCGGCCACAGAAGGCGCCGTAGCAACCACGAGAAGAAACAACACCCACCAAGAGCACCTCGGATTGCACCGTCTAGCTTTCCTAGAACAGTAAGTTACTAAATAAATATGACAAATGACGATCCTATACCCATCCCGCTCTATTAACCTGACATGGCGTGGCGATACCCAAAAGCACATTGGAATACCTTTAACAGGACTTAATGACAATCCCATGACCATGTCACTCTATGAACCTGACTTAATGCGGCGAGAACGAGACACCTCAGATTGCATCACCTACTTGAAGAGTAAGTTATAAATAAACAACAATTTTCTAACTATCTCATTCGATGACCTTGAAAAGACGCAGCGAGAGCAAGACAACAATACTCTCTAATCATATTTGGAGTTACTTCGTCTTATTTTCCTGGAACAAAGTATTAAAGAAAACGTGGCGTCAACCTGACAGCAATGTGCACTTAAAATACCTCTTTTTATAAACAGTAAGTTATAAAGAAAATACAAATCCTATACCCATCTCTCTCGACGAGCCTGATAGGAGCGTGGGCGTGAGCAGGACGACACTATTACTACCAGTAGCATTTCGAATCGTCTCGCTTTTCTTGAACAGTTGGCTGAGGCAGCCCCGGATCTAGGAGGGAGGGTAATTTCAAACCAAATATGCTTGAAAAAAAAGCTTGTTTCATATCTTTGTTCTATCGATTATTCACTTGATTTTAAAACACCCAACCAACCGTCGCATTTAGAATTGGGCTGAATAACCGCGGAGGTTTTTGATACCGAAATATGACTATGAGTCTCATCTCTAGAAAAACGCGCTTTTCCGAGTTTTGAATTGTATATACACCGAGCAAAGCTCCGTCGCCCAGATACTAAGTAATACCACAGTACATTAAGAACAGTAAGTCATCTTCATAGAAGTTGGCCGCTGCCGGTTCGAATATGTGTGTGCGTATCGGGCGCCGTGTACGTACACACTGCCACGCACACGAGCATAATCTCGGGGAGACTGGTGCCGGCAGTCTGGGCCTTGCCGTGAGTTTGATCGCGCGCTTTCCAGTACGCTACACGCTCGCTCGCATTCGCCTGCTCTCACCGGCCACTCTATTATTTACTCATAAAAACCTGGCGCTGTTTATAATACGCACATAATATTTACCTAAAAATAAAAGTGACAACCCTAAGTGTCAACGCAAGAGTAGGCTATTAACTCGCCGACCGGCCTTAGATGAACTACTATTCTCAGTGTACTTTAGTACAGACAGAGACAGAGCAATACAGACTTAACTACAGAGTGCAAATTCATTAAAGGATTCTGCCGGTTACAAAAATGCCACTTATTATACATACTATGACATTTTTAGACTATTTATTTAAACGCTGGATAGGATAGTCTATCAAATTTCTGCTTCAGTTGGAATAAGTGGTAAATCCGGGGCTGGGCTGAGGTAGATGCAGTAGGAGCAGCATTGCTGATGACGGTACTGTTTAGAGTTTATAAGTTCTTAGTACAGACATTTTAGCATAGAAATATGCTAGGAAGGCGTGGTACCAAACGATTGAAATATGTATGGAAACTGGGACAGTAGCGCCTCATTTGTTTCCGTATTTTTCACAAATTACTAGCTTATAAAATCAAAGTAAGTAAAGAAATAATAGCTTAAGTCTTACATCTAAGCATGATTAAAACGCAAGCTTTGACTGTTGTTCATTTTGCCACTTTCTTGAGTTGTGCTTTTGGCGATTTTTGCATGTGCTTTTCAAACTCTTGGGTTAAACTTATCGAGTTCAAACTTAACAGGGTTAAGCTTGGGGTGTTTTAAGCTCAAAAACGGTCATTGTACTTATCATTACGAACAATGTTAATCTGTGAGTACAACTCTTAAATCGTTATGAAAATCAGTTCTGAAAAAGTTCGTTGACCCCTTGACCATTATTACTTGGTGGTAGATCTCCTTAGCAGGAGATCGTCTAAGTACGTACCGCAGTACCAGATAGTCTGCCGCCAAGCAGTAGTGTGTAAACATTATTTCGTTCCGGTTTGAAGGGTACTGCAGCTAGCGAAATTACAGGGCTGTTGAGACTAACCGTCTATTGTCTCAAAGTAATGAGTGCCAAAGCCATGGCTCTTACCATCAGGAGAGCGTCCCGTTCGTCTCATTGAGTTTACATAAAAAAATATATAAAAAAAACAAACGAGCAAGTGATTTTTTCGCGATTTCAGAGTTGTGTTTATAATAAAAGTTATTCATGATGATAAGTGAAATGACCTGCTATCGGCATAGTACACCTTATAACCTAGTATAATTGATGTGTCACTGTGGCTCATTTTATCGATTCGGCGAGCCTGTATAGGTCATTGTACATCATTATTTGTTATTCTGTTTATATTGTTAATTAATAATTTGTTGATGTTTCGAACAGAGCGGCGTTTGACCACCACGCTGAGAAAAGGCGAAAACGGGGCAGCTTATTCTTTAGGAAGAAAAAGGTACGTAATTTGAAAATCTGTCTCCAAGCACCTAACGGTGTGTTCCGGCAGCCTTACTTGGAAGCCACTTCCATCTCAGGCTTGTGTTAAAAATGTGTTAGATATAACCATATACAAAATACAATAAATCAGTCAGTTATCCACATTGGCCAAACACATCATCAGCCATAGGACGTCCACTGCTGGACATAGGCCTCCTCCTGTGGGGGTTTTGCCAATACTCGCCACGCTTGGCAGGCGGGTTGGCGAGCGCAGTTAGGTGTGATTGTTCAAGGAAGACGCTGCTGCCCATCTTCCGGATTATCCCTTAGCCGACTCTTACGGCAACCACGGGTAGAGAGGGTGGGGTACTATTCTTACGCTGGCACCACCACGGCACACATTCATCATCATCATCATCATCATCTCAACCGTAGGACGTTCACTGCTGGACATAGGCCTCCCCCATTGACTTCCATAAAGACCGGTTGGAAGCGGCTCGCATCCAGTGCGTTCCTGCGGTCTTTATGAGGTCGTCTGTCCACCTTGTGGGTGGACGTCCTACGCTGCGCTTGCCGGTCCGTGGTCTCCACTCCAGAACTTTGCAGCCCCATCGGCCATCAGTTCTGCGTGCTATGTGCCCTGCCCACTGGCACTTCAACTTGCTAATCCGCTGGGCTTTGTCGGCTACTTTAGTTCGTCTACGGATCTCCTCATTTCTGATTCGATCTCGTAGGGAAACTCCGAGCATAGCCCACATTGGCCATGATCAAATTTAAATTTGTCTTAAACTTTCATAGTCTCGAAAAATGTCAAAATCTTTTTGTATACTTTTTCCGTAGGTCGCACTAGTGTCAGGCGGGCTTTATACTTTGAGCTCTGTGTAATATTAATGTTAATTTATAGGACAAGTCGCGTAAAGCAGCCCACGTGTGGCAAGCGGCTGGAAGCGGCGGAGATTGCGACTGGTGTGGGCGCGCTCTGGCTGACAAGCCCTCGCTCTACTGTGACAGTAAGTTTTAATACTTATATGGACTGACGTAGACCGGTACTATAATGTCAGAATATATAGTATACTACACTCAGCAGTATGAATAATTTTTATTTTACTTTATGTTCGTTACTGTTCAATCTTAGTCTGTTTCATATATTAAATTTTTCATTTTTCCACAGCTATTTTCTTTCGCGATTTTACGGTCGCTTCCATATAATATATAAAAATGAATAAAATGTTATCATAGCTATTGTCTTTCGCGATTTCGGGGTACATATAAAAAAAACCGGCCAAGTGCGAGTCGGATTCACGCACGAATGGTTTATAAAAACGAGCAAAAGAATCATGTTTGTTGTATGGGAGCCCCCTTAAATATTTATTTTATTCTATTTTTAGTATTTGTTGTTATAGCGGCAACAGAAATACATCATCTGTAAAAATTTCAACTGTCTAACTATCATGGTTCATGAGATACAGCCTGATGACAGACGGACAGACAGACAGACGGACAGCGGAGTTTAAGTACTAGGGTCCCGTTTTACCCTTTGGGTACGGAACCCTAAAAACTACACAACCTTGGTTAGTTAAATTATTGTCCAGTTTAATAGAATGCTTAGAATATGTTATATTCAATTTCAGATTGCACGAATACGGTGCACCAAAATGTTTGCAAAGACTACATCGTCGAATGTAACAAGCCAAAAACTTCTAAGGTACGATATTCATACTTTTTGGATTTTGAATATATAAGGTCTTACTTATAGACGTTATTAAGTTAACTAATTGTCGGTTAACTTCTCGCCAACAGGAAATGTCATGCGTGGAAATGAGACAGGCCAGGTCAAGCAGCGCCATCTATTATCGAAATGTGGCAAAAATTTATTACACACAAATTATAGTTTGTTTTCGTTATCCAGTGCGTAGATTGTAAAAAGTCGCACGCTCTACTCTTCTTAGAGTAGTATATAGTATACCATAGCAGTTCCAGAGCTAACGTGAAGTGGCACCTATTTTTACACGACTGCCCAAAAAAGGAGTAGAATGTTTTCAGGGTTGATGTATGTATGTCTATGTGAGTTTCTTTATTCCACCACAACTTTTATACACCTCAACATAATATTTGAATGGATGAGATATTTATTAGAAAAAAATAACTCGCGATATTACTGGGCTGTTAAAACTAACCATCGAGTCTCAAAGTAATGAGCGCCAAAGCAGCGATGACCTGGACTTTGTTTTACTATTCAAAGTTCTGTGTATCGCTGCAGTGGTCATGGACAGGCGTTGTCTCTTACCACCAGGAGAGCGAGTTCGTCTCAAGTTTTAGAAGAAGTAAGCGGGCGTTTTTAATATTGAGATAGATATAGAGATGTTAAATCTTCATAATGTACTGATTACAGACTTCAGTTGGCAAATCGCTGAGCGCAGCAAGCGGCAAAAGCAGCAAACGTAGCTCCGTTTCTGGCCAATCACAAAACTCTACTAGGTAAGTACCCGCAAGAAGTTTGACATTCCAAATTTAAGTTTTTGAAAATTAACCAACGACAATAAACTTTGGTTTTAAAAGTAGACGAATATTTTGGCACCAAATATTTTGCCGCTTTATTTTTTTTATTGAAAGCAGTAATTGGCAAGGGAGTTGAGATTTACAATGCCAATGCGGTAAGCAGTTTGCGCTAATGCATTTTGTGTTTAATTTGCGAGCGATAAGTAATGAATACACAGTGTAGACAGTAAGGACTTGTAAAGGATATTTGTTTGAAATTGCACATATAAAAACGTAAACAATCTCGATTTTAAGGTTTTGATTGATTGAACTAAACTATCTAAGGGCATAACACATGGGTACGACACGATTTTCAATCGCATCGCGTCAATTATCCCATATTATCGCGTCATTTTATCCCGTCCAAAACAAAACGTAGTGTATTGACACTACGTTTTGTTTTGGACGGGATTGGTGTAGATGAGATTTATTTGGACAAGTTTAGCTAATAAGTCCAGTGAGTAATTTTTTAACAGAATAGTAAATTTTACATCTATTCAATAACTAGAAAGGAACTGATAATCTTAAACGGATAATAAAAAGTTATTAAAAAATAATTCCTGTAGAATGTGAAATAAAAAATATTAGATTATATTTCAATATTAATGGATGCAATTCAATTGCACCCAAAAATTATTTCTTTACCTCCCATTACATTTCTTGCCAAAAATACGTCTATAGCTTTACTCACTCATAAAATTTATTATGACAGCTCAAAACGTGCGCACTGTATACTTTATTATGTGGGTATTGAATGAGACTGACCCGTCACGATCGGCTATGTAACGCCCGTTCGGGTAAAGTCGGCTCTCGTCGACTGAGGGAGCGAGAGAGCTATAGTCAGTTATAGAGTATAGGCGTTGTGTCGCACTTGTGTGTTGTAGGTTCCCTTTTAATTTTGTCAACCGTAAAATAATTAACTTTTTTAACACATTAAATTTAGACGCCATTGAAAAAATCTTAATAATAAGCATGGCTTTGCTATAGATGTTTTTAACTTTTTATGACAGCTTGTATAAATCAAATATACTTTTGAACAGTGTCCTTACTGTTATTATACTGTGACTGATAAACGTGGTATATTTTTAGAATATTTTGTTTTGTCTCTTTCGATTAGATAAAAACAAAAAAGGACAAAACGTACATAAAAATATACTACGTAAACTAAATGGGTATATTAATATTAAAATTAGGAATAACCAGAATATTCGAAAATTAATCTTAAGAGGATACACAAGTATGTAGTATTAAATAAAAGTTTTTATTTCTAAATATTTTTATAAGATTTTTCTTCACTCTTATATTTTGCTTTGTATTTCGCTGGTTTTTATTTAGTGTACACTGTACATTCTCGTATTATGTTAGTACGGTTTAATTCAAAACGTTGTGCATTTTTATTTGTCCTGAGAGCTTTGGTTAATTTAATTGGTATTATTTTCTTTTGTTTCTGTGAACGGTTTGCCTTATTTTAATGTACAGAAAATGTTTTGTGGAAGTATTACGGTGTCGGCTGACATTTTTTTAAACGATTTTTAATATAAAATTAATTTTTATTAATTTTTTAAAACAATCTTTTACATTCGCGGCAGCCAGGTAAAGCCAGGTTGAGTCCAATTCACCCACTCGGAGAACAAGTAACAACAGTCAACAACAATACAATACAACAAACTGAAGAGTTCCAAAACTTATGTTTTACAAGTGACCGGTATTGGTGTTTTATTCATAATTCCCGAATTATGTGCACGAGTATGGGAAAGTGATATAATCTAGTAAAACACGAATTTGTAGTCCAAAAAGTAGTAGTCATCACCACGTTACCATGACTACATACTCGACTAAGATTTACTTTGTGTGACTTTGACTGTGACTTAGACTATTTTTTAAAAATAAAATTTACACTGATAAACGCCCAAATTGCGACGCCCAAAAAAGAGAAAATTAACATTGGAAGTTAAATAAAAGCATGTAAAAAAAGGTCTAACATTGATCTTTTCTTTTGTCCATAAAATGTTTTTCTCGTAGGTTCGAGTCAAGATAATTCGTTTTTAAAGTATGACTGCTATAACTTATACTTTGAGTGCCAAACTAACATATAAGTATGTACTTTAATAAATTTGAATAAAATATCTAACAAAGTCGAACTCCTTAGTAAAAATACACAATCAGTCGCAAATAATTAGGTAAAAACTTTTTTGAAATACAATTTGCCCATTCTCAGTTGATACTTTTAATCTGACTGTGACTGAAACATTAATATGCCAATTAGGCTTATGCTCTTATATCCTATGTCAGGTCGTTTCAACAAGGGGATTTCTTTGAACATGACTGAAATACCTCTTAAAACATTTATCAGTCAAGTCAACCGTAATACTTCCACATAGTCCCGCGTACCCCGAACAGAGAATGAACTTACGCACACATGTGTACACGTATTCTCGTGTTCGTAACGCACACAGCAAGAAGCAGAGCGGATGCTACTCGCCGTGGCGTCGCGTTGCAACAAAACTCGGCGTGCAGTAAGTTGTGCGAATGAAAGCAGCAACGCGCTGCCTATCTCTATCTCTCTCATTCACACACACCATCCATCGTTCGATTTGTGTTTCTGTCTCGCTCTGTTTATGTTCCGACGGCCAGGTCTACGATGCATGTAGATGATGTGAGTTTGTTGAAGTCAGCTTCGCAATTGCCTTGTTAGATGCGCTCGGGCTTCGAATCTGATATTCTGATCGATCAGAAATATCGCCCATGGCTGAGCAGAATATTATACCTGATTGATCAGATATTATTATTTCTGATGCTTACATTCCAGATTTATGAAAAATTTTCATCAAATACATTATTTCTGGCTGATCAGAAATTATTGTTTCTGACTTGATTAGATATATTCAAGGGTATGCGGAACGGTAGTAGTAAGTCGAAAGGAATAATTGTACTCATTTATTTTTACTATAAGACGAAAAAATCGGTTATTACATACATTTTAAATATTGTATATAATAATATTATGTTTATTCAAATTTGCACAGATATACGTACGACTTACGCTAATGATAATTTATAAGTAATAAATAAAAAAAATCCGACGTAATCAAACGTGAGTAACCCGTATACCCGTACCCGTGCCGTGGTGGTGCCGGCGTAAGAATAGTACCCCACCCTCTCTACCCGTGGTTGACGTAAGAGTCGGCTAAGGGATGTCATCCGGAAGATGGGCCGCAGCGTCTTCCTTGAACAATCACACCTAACTGCGCTCGCCAACCCGCCTGCCAAGCGTGGCGAGTATTGGCAAAACCCCCCCAGGAGGAGGCCTATGTCCAGCAGTGGACGTTCTATGGCTGATGATGATGAACCCGTATAAATAAAGCGAAAATGCAGATATTTTATCATGATTTCTGGGTTGGTCACATAGTAAAAATTGTTTATATTGAAGAGTACAAAGACTTCCTTTCGGATTCGTATTACTATAGTTCGTATTCTTGTACACCTGATGGATCTGAAATATTTAACATTATATGAAATATTACATTTCTTCGAGATAAAAAGCCTTTGTGTTAATCTAGGGTGTCAGCTACCTTCGTACCAAATTTTATCAAAATTGGTCCAGCCGTTTGAGCGTGAAGAAATAACAAACATACACAATCACAAACTTTCTCCTTTATAATATTGTGTGATAACGCGATAAAATATTTTTGAATTAAAAAATGCTTAACTGCCATCTCACCTGATGTTAAGTGATGATGCGGTCTAAGATGGAGCTCGCATGCCTAGAAGACACTGATTCACTATTATTTGTGGATATTATTTGTGGTGGATCAGATATCTCAAGGTTAATCAGATATATTATTTCTGTTTGATTATAAATATTTCTCCTCGATCTGGTATAATCAGAAATATGAGTGTAGATATTCTCAGTTAGGTTTTGTCGTAAAGGATTATATAAAGAATAGAATAATCGATGTTGCTGTAAACACAGCTTTAAGCCTATGGAAATAAAGTGCATTGCTGATGGAGTAGTTTGTTTGAAATTGTATTCAATGTTCAATATTATTAAGGAAAAAACCACGCTGCTATTTCAAAGCTTTTAAGATGTGTCAATCTCAACGTGTGTTGATCAAAAGTCGTTTAACAGGAAAAAAAGTGTTGAAAAGAGAACTCTATGTCGTGTAAAGTACAGCTGAATTTCACGACGCAAAGATAAATTTTCAAGTGAAATTATGTTGCACGTTATACGAAATAAGGTTTATATTTCAATGTCTTTTACGCTTTCTGTACGACCTTTGTCAATAAGGTTTGTTTCTGCGCGAATTTTGTTTTTGAAATGATTTGTTCGCGTAACATCATGACTTCTAGATTTGTATTCGAATCATCCACGACGCCTTACTTGTGTATCTTTCTATCTTTCGATTGAAGGTAGTTTGGAATTTCTCTTGAGAGTAATGTTGTCGTAGTCTTTATTATTTTGAAGTTGAGGTTCATTTTCGTTTGTTACTGCTGTTTGAATTTGGGTTTTCAGGTTGTCTCTTCAAGGTTTAGACACTATAGTAGTTGGTAGATGAAATTATTATAAATAATAAATTATCATATTGACTAATAACATTTATTTAGGGTAGGGTTTAGTTTAAAAAAAAACTGTAATAATTTATATTTTATGGAAATGTACAAACTCTCTAAAAACATGTATGTTTTCGAATGAGATTAGCCGAAGTAAATGTTATAGCTTTAAGTTGAATAATTAACTTATTTATATATTTAGTCATTTTTATATTTCCTTGAATAGACAATGTTTTTTTTTTTTCAAAATGTTTGTCTTTTAATATTGTCATGAGTATTTTTTCAAATTAGTAACTTTAAATGCATGGACTATAAAAACACGTCAGCTTTTCCAAATTTCAGATCGCTTCTTCTTATTATTTAGGCTTCGCTCAATTAAATTTAATTACTAAATTTAAATTTAACACTTACACGGTTTAATGTAGCGAAATTTTACTGTATCATACGAATCATTTGTTTTGTCGGATGAATTTTGACCCCGTCTGTACCTTTTTGGTATTTTTATTTTTATTTTTTTATGGCAGCACAGAATAATGCATCGGAGTAAAACTATTCATTTTCGATTCTAGTTTGAATATTGCAAAAGAATGAACGCCTAAAAAATTATTCTGTGGTGTTACCACGTTATTGTATTTCCCGATTTGACGGGTTAATCTGATTGTTTATGTGTTATTTCAGCACGGGTCATATTTATAATGACGATAAAGATTCAGACCACAAACACGATCAGAGCAAGTGAGTAATTCTCATTAAATACTACATTAAGTTTAAAGAAATAAGAGTGTTTCAAATGAGATGTTAAAATCTGTTACAAATTTACACCATATACTCAATAAAATAAAGTATCAATTTATTTGACAGTGCTTCAGACGACGCTGGCGTGACGGAATGGCCTGAAGTGTATCTAACTCCAGACCAACTAGGTGACGAAGCTAATCTCCTCGGTCTTGGACTGACCGAGTCTGATACTTGGGCTGCGGGAGCGCCCAAAGGACTTGCCAAGTAAGGAAAACGTCATGTACTGCTGACCTGTACGACCTTTTACTTCCATCCCCTTTTTACAACAGGACAAGTAAACTACCACCCTTATATAGTGATTTGCAGTGTCCTTTAGTCTATAGATACGGGTCACCAATGGATATAATTGAGTGGTTCAATACTATTCGTGCTTCATCTTTGGCCATATCATCGGTTACCATCAGGCAAGTTGGTGCTCAAACGCGGACTTATACGTGTTAATAGAAACAGAAAGATAGAAAGAAATATTTTTTTATTTTTGTAATTCGCAAAACAAACACAAATCAGTTAAATAGGGCTCCATCTCATCAAACTAACTGGTTTGACCAGCGCTGGTCTTCCGGTGAGCCCTTGTAATGTTGGAATTCTAAAGATATGTAGTTGTATGTTTTTCTTCACATCACATCATCAGCCATAGGACGTCCACTGCTGGACATAGGCCTCCTCGTGGGGAGATTTGCCAATACTCGCCACGCTTGACAGGCGGGTTGGCGAGCGCAGTTAGGTGTGATTGTTCAAGGAAGACGCTGCTGCCCAACTTCCGGATTACATCCCTTAGCCGACTCTTACGGCAACCACGGGCAGAGAGGGACACAAGAGGACGTGCTAAGGAAATCTACAACCTTAACCCATTTTCTTTTGCAGGCAACTAGGAGATAGAGAGACCAAAAGGCAAGAACATATCTACGAGTTAATACTGACTGAGAAACATCATTGTCTAACAATAAGGCTCATGCAAAAGGTGACTTTTTTACAGAAGGCTTACGTTTTATCATATTTGTTGAATGTTAAAATGATATTCTCAAACTTTTAGAAATTAAGTTAAAAAAAAGTTTATTGATTATATTTCAAGAACTCCGTAAAAGAAGAAACGCTTAAATCAAAGAGGAAGCTGAACATGTGTTTTTTTGAGACCTGCTAGGAAATTCACACACAATCACATAAACTTTACTTAAAGATAAAATCGATTTTTAAATTAAATTGATAATTTTGTAGCGATGATAGCTCAGTGATTAGCGCGGTCTGTTCGCATGCCTAAGAGCGTGGGTTCAAACCCCAATAATAGGCTTGAGCTGCCGGTGAAGGAAACCATAGCATGGTGGTAGGGTACTTTCTAGTACTCGGCTGGCTAGCTACTACCCTCAAGTTGAAAACCTGCCGCCAAGGATCTAACGGTGTGTTCCGGAAGCCTCATTTGAGTGCCAGTTCCATTCTAGGATAAATGTGCTTTACCATTTCCGACCACACAGTCACTTAAAATCAGGTGAGCTGTGGTTAAACACCTAGCCTGTCAAATATTAAAAAAAAACAAATCTATAAAAATATCCTCTGTCAACGTGCGAAAACGAGACAGCCTACTTTAAGCATATCTTAAATTTAACCTACATTTATAAATAAGGCCATAAGCACATTATAATTTTTCCATTTCGAGTAGGTATTTTAAATATTTCATATTAGACAGGTAACCTTGAAATACTGGCAGTTTACGGTGATATACCCAATCATTACTGCGATGGAAAATTATCTATATCGTCAATCATTTAAAGTTTAATATCCTTTACAGATGTTCGCAGAAGGCATGACACGTTTCGCTGGCGTGTCGGCCGCGCAAGTCTCTAGAATGTTCCCTCGTGTTGAAGAACTGTGGACTCTCCACGCCGCTCTATTGTTCAAGTTAAGACAGAGACAGAAACATGCGCCGACCGTTGCCACTGTCGCTGATATTCTAGCCGAGACGTTTGCCCCGCCCGCGCAGCATAAACTGAAAGCGGCTTATGGTAAATACGGAAGACTAGATCTAGGTTTTTGGACGTGAAACAGCTATTGGCGCATCTTGACAGTAAAACCGACTCGTATGCCGTGACGGCAAATGGTGTGACTCTTGCCGTCTGTGTGACCGTGTGTGTGTGTGCGTGCGCGCGCGCAGCGTTCTCCGACAAAGCGTCCTGTGACGGCTGACTTTATTTTTTATTCCTTGGTTGCCTGGAAGATTCAGAAGGTCGTCATTTCTGGTTCATAAGATTTTTATTACAATTTTTATTACTGATGTTTGTAATACGGAGTCGATATCTACATAAAATTTATTTATGGAAATCGTACACTGTGCAAGTAACTTGGGTTTTTCAAAAAGCGTGTTAATAGAATCTTTAAAGGTCGGCAACGTATTTGTAGTGCCGCTGGTATTGCAGATAGGCGACGGTGATTGCTTACCGTCAGGTAATCCGTCTGCTTGATTGCCACTTGTTGCATAAAAAAATCTAAAAAGGTTACAGAACAAGTAAACATTTACTTAAAAAAAACCGACTTCATTTGGTTTTCTCATGGATGCCATTGTCAGAACTGGAAATAATGGGACCACACGGGAAGCACCAGCTTTCACATAAAAAATAATCATCAAAATCGGTTCACCCAGTTGAGGTAACAAACATTTTTAAAAAATCTGTCGAATTGAGTACCTCCTCCTTTTTTGAAGTATGTTAAAAAAGTAGTTGAAAGGTAATATCCCGTGATATATATGTCACACAACGTAAGGTTGCCATCCTGCTATGTTTTAACATTATTATTTTATAGTGTCGTTGGTTTTATTTTAAAATCTTAGAGTTTTTTACTTGGTTGTAGATTTTCTTAGCAGGAGGTCGTTTGGGTAGGTACCACCCCAGCACCAGATATCCTGCCGCCAAGTCTAGTGTTTAAACATTACTGTGTTCCAGTTTGAAGGGTACTGCAGCTAGCAAAATTACAGGGCTGTTGAGACCAACCATCGAATGTCTCAAAGTCATCAAAACAGCAATGCTTTGGTTTTATGATGCAAATTTATGTGTAACGCTGCAATGTTGATGAACATGCGTTATCCCTTGCCAAGATGAGAGCTACTTATTTTTACATGAAGAAGACATCTTTCGCTTAGTGTTTTTTTTAATACTTTTGGCAAATGTCCATTGTTTTCAACTATTATTCAATTAACTTACTTTCAATTTATCATCGTTTTGTGTTTACGTTTAGGTGAATTTTGCTCCCGACATCGCGACGCAGTGGAGGTCTTCAAAGAGTGTTGTACACGAGAGCCGAGACTGGCTAGATTCATCAGGAAATGTCAGCAGAATCCAATGCTTAGGAAAAAGGTGCGTAAATGCTTGGTGGTCAAAAGTATAAACTAAGTATTATTTTATTTGTAGTTATTTTAACAAGTCTCAAGGCACAAAGCCCACATCGTTGAAGTTTGGCACCGATGGTGGACGTGGGTAAACGGGCGAGGTGGATTAAACCACCATTTAATGATAATGACATTGACGTTCTGGAATATTATTGCAAAGATACTCCACCGAACAAGTAATGCGCCCGCGCGATTCAAACCGATCATCTTCATCCGCCCCGCACGTTATCGTTACTAGCGCTCGGAGTCTTGTCAGAGTGGAGAAACGTCAACTGTCAGCTTTTCTTTCGTCTTGGCATCGCACTCTGTATATTCTGCCAGTTTCAATGTTTTTGTATTATGTGTGCAGTCTTTAGTTTTTTTTAATCTTTATAGTCAAAGTCCAGTCTTGGTCAAGTCCAGTCCATGCCAGTCAAATCTAGTCATGCTTTAGTAAAATAGTGGCTTTACTATAAGCTTTAATGGAGATTTGGAAGTAGCACGAAAAGTTATGTTTCACCGTATTATATCACTTTCCCATACTCGTGCTTGTAATTCGGCACTTTATAAATAAAAAAACCACTATTTTTAGACATAAACACTCGAAAAAACACTAGTTTTGGAAAAAAAATATAATGGGGCGACACGACTCTTTCCGCGTTCCCCCCAAAACTCCCTCAAAGTTCCGTTTCTTGCCATTCTAAAAATAGTCAAGCGCCGAGAAGTCTAATACTCTTGCGATTCATATTTAATTTTCAACCGACTTTGAAAAAAAATATTGTACATTGTTACTATAGGGGTGAAAGTAACTTATTTAGCCCCGAAACGGGGTTTAGCGCCCTAGCCTAGCGAGGGCATCAATAGTTCGAGGGAACACTGTGCTTTTCATTACGAATACAAGGAAAGTAAAAATAAAAATATCAATTAGCTAAAAAAAACAAATGAAGATCGGATTGCCGCTTTGCCGCCTATTCTTTTTCTGCGGCCGTCTAGCTATTCAGCCATTATTGTATATTTTCATCATTGAAATAATTGTGAATATTTTGCCCAAATCTATGTTATACTTGAAAGTACATTATAATAAAGTCATTTAAAAAAAAAAAAAAACTAATTAATACTTAACTTTATGTTATTACAATTTTACATCGCGCTGTAATGAAGTGGCTGTATAGAAAGTTGGAACATGGTTCAATAGAAATGTGAAAATAGAACTGGGTTTTTTTTAAAAACAATTTGACAGCTGAAAGTATTACTTTCAAGCCGCTCCTCAGGCAACTTCAGACCTATGTTCCGAGTATGAGTAATGAAAATATATTATTTCTTGGATCCCTCATCTATATATATATAACTCAAAGGTGACTGACTGACTGACTGCCTGACTGACATAGTGACCTATCAACGCACAGCCCAAACCACTGGACGGATCGGGCTGAAATTTGGCATGCAGGTAGATGTTATGACGTAGGCATCCGCTAAGAAAGGATTTTGATTAATTCTACCCCCAAGGGGATAAAATAGGGGATGAAAGTTTGTATGAAACTTTGTTAATTTTAAACCGATCGGGCTGAGACTTTGCATGCATAAAGCTACTATGACGTAGGCATCTAGCGCGGGTGAAACCGCGGGGCACAGCTAGTTTCATATTATAAAACTCGTAAAAGTACAACAAAAATATCCGCATACTGGCTCTGTTGCCGCCCGAGCCCCGGACGTATATCAATCAGTTCGTAAACATTTACGCGCCGATATTTTGACGTGACAACGTCTAATAACTCGATATTACGGGCTGCATGCACGAAAAAGTTGACGTCATTGTCCCGTTACGCTCGATGTCCCGTCCCGCAAGCGAGAGAGCGGCACGAACGAGAGAGAGGCATGATCGGCTCGAGTGGTCGGCTCAGTTCGGTTCGTGCTGCATCTATTGACGTTATCACGTCAAACTACCGTCCGTAAACCGACTTTACAGAGAGCCAATTTTTTACGTTCTATTATTTCTAGGGAGTACCGGAGTGCGTGTTATTCGTCGCCCAGCGGTTGACCAAGTACCCACTGTTATTGGAACCGTTGCTCAAAACTGCCGGAGATGATGTTAATGAAAGAGAGTTGCTGCAGAAAGCACTTTGCGGAGTCAAGGTATGGCAATAATGTTAAATCCAGACTGATATTATCAAAACCTGCACCTAAACAGCTGATTTGGTTTTACTATAATTTAAATAGATACTTTATATCATGAGGATTAGCATAGGCTACTTTATTTTGTAATTTTTTGTACATACTAGCTTACGCCCGCGACTTCGTCCGCGTTATCTTTAGAATTAGGTTCAGAGAGAAATGAAACATGTGTAAGTAACAAATAAACAATAGTCATGAAACTTCACATCACACAACATCAGCCATAGGACGTCCACTGCTGGACATAGGCCTCCTCCTGGGGGGGTTTTGCCAATACTCGCCACGCTTGGCAGGCGGGTTGGCGAGCGCAGTTAGTTGTGATTGTTCAAGGAAGACGCTGCTGCCCATCTTCCGGATTACATCCATTAGCCGTCTCTTACGACAACCACGGGTAGAGAGGGTGGAGTACTATTCTTACGCCGGCACCACCACGGCACATCATGGTCATGAAACTTGCGCTATTTTATTATTAGATTAAGATAAAGTTTAAAGTTTATAATGGGATATTTTTCAACACCTTTGTTAGAATTTAATAATATTTACGTTCAACACAGCGTTTTCTTGATTAATAATGTATGTATATGACGGATGACCAATGGCATCATTGTTTTTTTAAAAAGCGTGACGTCAGCAATGACTATCATCAGGGTGATAACTCATGCTCGGCGAAGTAGAAAACTTGTTTACTTGCAGTAATTTATTCACTTTCACAATATTCAAGATATCTACAGTTTTTATTGTTAAAATTGTGTATCAACAAGGATTTCAAATATGACGTAATATTTTGTAGGAAATCCTTGTCGACGTAGACAACCAAGTGGCGGCCAAAGAGCGCGAGGACAGAAAACTAGAGATCTACCATCGGATAGACGCGAAATCTTTCGCGAACTTTCGCGGACGAAAATTCAAGAAAAGCGACATATTACAGGGAAATCGGAGTCTAAAGTAAGTATTTAAATGTATGTTTGTAATCTGTATGTTTTATTCTAGTTATGCGTTTGTTCTTTTGATGGTAAAACATAAGAATTGATTGATTCAAGGTATATATAAACAATAGACAATTTTAAAAATCTATCCGAAATATTACTTAATATCTAAAACTAAAGTTCGACAGCGAGAAGATGATATAAATTCCTGTGGTTATATTCGGCAGTTGGGAAACCGCCTGACTTCCAATTTGGACGTTCTGGGTTCGAATCCCATGGCACGCACCTCTATCTTTTTTAAGTTATGTTCGTATTGCTGCTGACTTCAAACGGTGAAGGAAAACATCGTAAGGGAGGTACATGGGAGTTCATTAAAAAACGTTCTCGAAGATTTGTTAAGTCTGCCAACCCGGACTTAGCCAGCGTGGTGGACTTATGATCTGACCTTTCTCACAACGAGAAGCCCAGCAGTGGGACACTTAATAAAAAAACAGAACTGATCCGGATACACCGAATAAAAATATCTTTAAAAAACCGGCCAAGTGCGAGTCGGACTCGCGCACGAAGGGTTCTGTACCATTATCTATGAAAAAAGGCACTATATACAATGATAAGTTAGCGGTAGGACGGCCGCTCATGGCGATAGAGCTGCTGATATAGTATTAGTTGATTATGTTATTGATGATATTTTTGTCGTAGGTTCGAAGGCGTTGCGACACTGATGCAGGGCCGAAGCAAGATGCAAACGCTTTTAGTCATCGTGCTTACTGACGTATTATTCTTTCTGCACGACAATAACAATAAATACACGTTCTTCACGCCCGACAATAAGGTATATTTTTTTTATATTACAAATAGGCTGACGTTTGGGCGCCATTTCACCTGATGTTAAGTGATGATACGGGGTAAGACGGAGCATGCTTGCCTAGAAGATACCGATTCACTCTCGACTTGAAGACACCTAGATTATATTCATCAGGGAACACCCACTCAGGCAGCGCATTCCACTGTCTAGCAGTCCGCACAATGAACGTGGAATTAAATCGTTTCGTTCGAGTTTTTGGAACATCTACCATGAAACGATGTTGCTTTTTTGAGTTTCTGGCTGTCCGATAGAAAAATGGACATGGGGGAATCAGACCATGTAGTTTTGAAGCACACTCTCCGAAATGAATCCGATAAAAAATCGACAAACTAGCGACTTTGCGACGATGTTCTAGGCTTTGTAATTTAACCTGAACAATGGAGTCGTCGCAGATGAGCGTCTCACATAATCGTTCTTGTTGATTTTATATGATGTAATGAAATGGACAAACCTCTATTGGATGTAATATACGTATATAATGGAGATTACGTTTGTCCATGACCATTACAGCGGTACCTAGAACTTTGGCTAACAGAACCTAGTCTTGGGCATCTCTGCTTTGACGCTCATTTTTTTTTATACTGATAAGTCCGCCTTTGACCACCATCTCGCCTGATAGTAAGCGATGATGTGGTCGAAGATAAAGCACGCAGACTTAGAAGATAATTGCTTTGAGACATTCGATGACGAGTGTCGTAAACATGTAGGTGTGTCTGAAAAAAGTTAAAAGACCTGGAATGGACTTGGCTCTCAAGTGCCAGAAGATCCAGATGCTTGTCGGCAGATTTTGAACCTGAGGGTGCCAGTCGAGTACTAGAAAATATCTTATCACCACACTATGGTTTCCTCACGGTGTTTTCCTTAAACGGCAGCTCAGGCTCATTGTTTGGTTTTGAACCCACACCCTTGGCGTGTCCCGACCCGACCGCGGTAATCACTAAGCTATCATCACTACAAATAGTTAAAAGTCGGATGTCGTCTTAACAATAGTTTCACATTTCAGACAGGCGTAGTATCACTAGTGAAACTTCTAGTGAGAGAAAAAGCCGGCGCGGAAGGTCGGGGCCTTTATTTGATCTGCAGCGGACCCAGCGAGCCGGAAATGTTCGAACTCAGAGTACATCGTCCCAAGGCCATACACGACTGGATAAAGAACATCAGGTATCGTATACAGGGTGGCATACTCCAAGAATTACGGGTCATATAACGTCAGACGTGTTCAATCGGTCGAAGTGTTTAAAGAAAACCTATTCGAAAAGAGGCGAAGGGTTCCTCGATAAGTGCGAGTAAAATGGGTCATTCCGGTGCATTTAATAACAGTGACGAAATTACTTTTTAATTTGGATCACAAATTAATTAAAAAGTTTGAATGCAATTTTGATACTGGCTGGTAATAAAAAAACGTGCCGACGCGGCATTGGTTAACCAAATTAAAAAACAAAGACGCGGGATATTCTTATTCGTTTTTTTTTATATTACTTTTAAGCAAAATTTAAATATTTCATTGGTATTTTTCATAAATAAATAAACAACACTTTTGCAATATTTGTGTTTTTTTTTCTCTTACTTGGCATCACACTCTGTGCATTCTGGCAGTTTCAATGTTTCTGTATTTTGTGTTGTCAATTTTCAGCTTTATCTTTATAGTCAAAGTCTAGTCTCGGTCAAGTCCAGTCCGTGCCAGTCAAATTCAATCATGCCTTAGTAAAGTAGTGGCGACTTTACTATAAGCTCGATGGAGTTTTGGAAGCAGCAGGAAAAGTCATGTTTAACCACATTATATCACTTTCCCTCACTCGCGTTCTTTATTCGGCGCTTTATGAATAAAACACCACAATTTAATACATAAATACTAGAAAATACAATAGTTTTGGAAAAAAATACAATGGGACGACACGACTCTTTTTGAATTCCCGTCAAAAAACCTTTTGTAATATTACAAGTTTTTCTATCCAATTAGGGCGGCAGTACAAAACTGCCCTGAAGAGGTGGAAGAAGCGGAAGCAGGAGCGCTGGCGACATCTGCTGAAGAACGACAGAGACAACTAGAAGTGAGACATGAGAATATAAGACTGATTACCGGTAAGATATTCTTAAAATCTTAAATATTACATTGTTCTGTGGTTTAGAAAGTGTTTGCAAGGTGTTCAAAATTATGCGATGATTTTGGTATTAAATCGGGTTCAATCTTTTATTGTTTTTCTTGGTTTTTGGCATCTTACCTTGTACATTTGCCGGTTTTAATAATTTATATAATAAATCAAGTTTAATAAGTCTATGTCAAAATCATACAAAATATGTGAAAGTTGAATCGAAATATAGATTTAAGACTTATCGCATAATTTATGGGAGCCCTACGGTTATGGCTAACGACCAGAGTAAAAATAGTGTTACCTTTCTATTTTAATTGAGGCCTTAACTAAATTGCTTTCTTACACTTTTTGTGTGTGATTCTTTGTAAATGTACCTACGCACTAATATATTAGAAAATTAGAATCACATTCGTAAATTTTCACGAATATTCTTTTAATGCAAATTAATAATCGTTTTGAAATTGAAGAAAAATCTGTGGATTCATCGTAGTTTGTTAATTTTAAAAGCTACTTCTGTAGCGATGATAGCTCAGTGGTTAGCGTAGTCGGTTTCGAACGCCAAGGGCGTGGGTTCAAACCCCAACAATAAGCTTGAAAACATCGTAAGGAAACCAAAACATGATGGTAGAGAACTTTCTAGTACTCGGCTGGCTAGCTACCACCCTCGATTTGGAAATCTGCCGCCAAGTATCTAACGGGTGAGACCCAGTTTCATGCTAGGTTAAGTGTGTTTACCATCGTCGACCACACCATCACTTAACATCAGGTGAGCTGTGGTCAAACACCTAGCCTGTTAAAATATAAAAAAAAGGTTTTAGTTTTCTTATCTTACTGATTTATTACTTCCTACACATAGAAGAAAACACTTTTGAAAATGTAGTTTAATTATTTCTGTCTTTATTGAAAATGATAAATTTGCATGAATCTACTTTCATTAACGTAGGCAGTTCTTCTTCGTTTGGATATAACTTTCTTCGTAAATGCTGTTATCTTTGTCACACTGTAGCAATATGAAAGAGATGTCATAAATCCTAGACTGAAACACATTTTGCAGTCTTACTATTAAAATGTTACGTTGCTAATTAGTCCTTATTACCTTTTTATTTAGCACTAGAATACAGTGTTTATAAAAAGTATTTTTATGGGCACAGATGAAACGCCGTGGTGGCTAATAGAAGGTGATTTCAACACATTTATAGTTGTTTGCATGTGTGTTTAGATGTTTTTTTATAAAGCATTATTCTCAAGGTTCTTTAGTATTTTTGTTTCTGTAGACTTTATATAAGAAGTTTTTTATATATATATTTTTGTACTTATATGATTTTGTAGCGATGATTGCTCAGTGGTTAGCGCGGACGGTTCGCATGCCGAAGGGCGTGGGTTCAAACCCCAACAATGAGCTTGACCTATCGGTGAAGGAAAACATCGTGAGGAAATCATAGCGTGGTGGTAGGGTACTTTCAAGTACTCGGCTGGCTAGCTACCACCCTCAAGTTGAAAATCTGCCGCCAAGCATCTAACGGTGTGTTCCGGCAGCCTCACTTGAGAGCCAGTTCCATTCCAGGCTAGGTGTGCTTTACCATCTTCGACCACACCGTCACTTAACATCAGGTGAGTTGTGGTCAAACACCTAGCCTGTCAGCCATAAAAAGAAAAGTTAGTTCTGTCTTGAAACGAGAAGGTTTATTTAGTACTTTTATCATAATTAAATTCTATATATATTTTTTGTATAATTCTTTAACTCCTTAGCAGCTAGCTGTGGACCTAGCACGTGTAGGAATCAGTTGTCTTTCCCCTGTTTGTTGTGACATGTCAAAGTAAAATAATTCATAAAACCTCTGTCTTATTCTGACAGAATAAAAAGAATGGATTTTTTTTATTGCTCTTGTATTAGGCCCGCTGCTAAACAATTTGGGATAGCTAGCCCTGCATTTTTATAATCTTTATCTAAAGTTAATTGTATGGAATTGATGAAGAACTCCAAGTTTTTACACAAAACTTAGATACAAATCAATACGGTCTGACAGTTGACTTAGTTTCGAAACTGATTACGTAATCGAATAATTCTCGAATTTTTAATCGAAAATCTAACTGTTGAACGCCTCTAGTGCCATTGAAAACTGCAGTAGAAATAATCAATCGGCAGCGATGCTAAGATGGGCCCATTTGGCATAAATACTTTTGTGTAAATTGTTTTTATTTGTCTGTTGTATTGTGTCAAATTTTTTTTTTTCTTTCTTTTCTTATATATTGACAGTCATGTTGTTAGTATTTTTATATTGTTTATGTTTTTTACGGAATATGTATTGTAACTTTTATGTTTTTATATATAAAATAATATATCTGACGATACGTTGTAATGGCGTATTTTTTTTAAAAATAACTTTTATGCTTACTTTTGACCACCATCTCGCCTGATGTTAAGCGATGATGCGGTCTACGATGGAGCACGCTTGCCTAAAAGAAATCGATTGTATTTATCGGGGAATACCCACTCGGTCAACCAATTTCCAATTGTCTTTTTACAGACAAGATTGAAGCAAACATCTACAGCTCAGCCTTAATAAATGTTCACAACACTAACAAATTTATAAGTGATTAATTGAGTATCTAACAAAAATAATGTTCAAGTATTTTGGGCATTCTTCATCAATGAAATGGGACTTTTTTTTCTACTTTTGTGTATAGTAAAAACTCATGTTTCTATTACAGAGGCATTAAGATCTAAGGACAGAGAACACGCGACGCTGCTAGAAGAAAAAATGGCCTTGCACATGAAAATGGTCGGACATACAGGGACTTCTATGTTAGATATACCTAACACAGGTAAAAAAGCAATACGTATTAATTTAATTTAAATGTCTACTATAGAAGAAGTGAGTAAAATCAGATAGTGTCGTTCTTTTTTACGCAACTGAAAAAAAAGTGTAATGTTTTCAGGGTGTGTGAGTTTCTTTATTCCACCATAACTTTTAAATACCTAAACAGATAGAATAGAATATTTTATCGGCCTTATTAATACATATGTTACATTAGGCACAAAATTACAATTTCACTTATATTAAAATTATGTAAAATAAAAAAAAAAAAGATTATAAAAAAACAAATGACATAATAATATCCAGTGATTAATATAAAATGTCAATAATGTCCAATTAGATTTTAGATGTATAGTTTTTTTTTTAATGTAACAGTTATGGGACGAATGAGACGCTCTCCCGATGTTAAGAGATAACGCATGTCCATGACCATTGCAGCGATACACAGAACTTTGAGTAGTAAAACAAAGTCCAGGGCATCGCTGTCTTGGCGCTCATTACTTTGAGACTAGATGGTTAGTGTCAACAGCCCTGTAATTTCGCTAGCTGCAGTACCCTTCAAACCGGAACACAGTAATGTTTACACACTACTGCTTAGCGGCAGAATATCCGGTACTGCGGTGGTACCTACCTAGACGACCTCCTGCTAAGGAATAATAAAAATATAAATTAGTAAAATATTAATTATGAAACGAACTAAATCTAATCAAATTAATGTAAAGGATACATTTTATGTGCCATCATAAATTACGCCACACAAAATTTTTGTTTTTGTCGCAGATGCTCGCGTTTGTTAGCCAAAGCTTATGTATGGAGATCATTCATTCCCCTTTTTACATGATGCCTTGATTTGTAGACCTGCTCCCTTAGCGTCAAAACTAATTTATGCATGACCCCTAAGATCGTTTAGTTGGTTGAATTTGAGTTTGTCTAACCAAGCCGTCCGATAGAAGGAAAGGGAAAAATCGGACAATGCAGATCCTAATTTATTTATTTGTGTGCAGGCATGAGCACGGCATTCCCTGGAGGGTTGGTTTTCCCGGACTACTTGAGACTTGCGGCGCCTTCACAAGACACTCACGCACTGTGGCAAGAAGTTTGCAGAGTCGTAAAGGTCAGTAATGTATTTAAATCTGACACTTAAAGCCCTGCAATCCTACGTTTCGAGTATGTCTGCTATCTCAGTCAATTATCAGTCCAATATTGTGGTTTTTAAGGTCTTATTTAGCAGAGCAAAAATATGTCTGTTACAAAAGTTTTCAGTGTCATCTTTGATTTAAATTTCCATGGAGTCGGTCATTCTGATTACGTTTCCACTTTTACAAAGTAGGTACAAGTAGGAATTTTAATAAAATGAGGTTTTATTGCAAAAGTTACATACACAATACAATACAACTTTATTATACACCAAACATATTACAACATACAAAAAATAAAAAAAAATAAGGGAATGAAAATAACAACACAAACATACAACATAGAATAATAAATAAACGGTGTACAAGGACGGCCTTATTGCCTAGAGCGATTTCTTCCAGACAACCTTAGGATGGAACGTAACATAATAGATATAAAAAAATTGAAAAAAGAGTCATATATAAAGAGTTATGAGTTTGGCGAGTACTAAGCTAATATGGAGTCATTGTATAATCATTATGAACAACTTATATTACGGGCACAACTCTAAAATCAGCTGTGACCAAATGTATCAGCTGATGTTTTTGCGATTATTTTTCTCCCCATAAAAATGGAAAATAATAAATTAATACTAGAGGTATACTACATTTGACGCAATGCATTTTGTAAGTACATAGGTATTATACTTACAGTACATACAGAACACAAAGACACAGAAAGAACATTTTATGTTATACATTCAAATGTTGGTCTTGAGTAGGAATCACACCTATACCCTACAGCTCTTGAAGTAGATATACTACCAAATGAGTTAATTAAAAATACCAATCAAATTGAGAACCTCCTCCTTTTTGAAGTCGGTTAAAAAGTAAGTTTGTATAAGGCTTAGTGCCCATTACTAGTGTCAGAGTTAATGTGCCCCACAAAGATCTCAATACTCGTAAACTCTAATCTCATTACTGATAAACCTTAAGGGTGTATCGTATTCTGGGGTTATAATCTTTAGTTAACACGGAAGATGACTCCAGAATACTTTAAGATTAACTTCCTTAAAGTAAGTGTTTTCCCCAAAGGACGCGTTAGAAGTATCGAGCAGTACTTGGTCCCCCAGTGGAGCCCTAGGGCGCAGCACTAGCTCGGCGGGCGAGCGTCACTCGGCGACTTACGAGAGCCCCGCACTGCCACGTCGCGCTGACACCTTCGCTGGTTTCGACGCTTCCAGGCATAGAGGTAGGTACTACTCACGGTGGAAATTACACAGATTCTTTCTATATGGTTGACATGCGAGGTGTTCGACCACAGCTCACCTGATGTTAAATGATGTGGCAGCTGGCAATTGCTATCCTCGTCTGACTAGTGATGTTGCACGTTAGCTCTCTTTAACTCTACCTTTAATATTTACCATCTTTAACAGCCGGCAACCCTTATTTGCGGCCAGATTTAATTAGGCAACCGTTTATCATAATAAACAGAAGTTAGCTTTAATTTGATATATAAATAATAAATGTACGTTATGAACGTATAAATGTATCAAAATCATACCTGTTTACACTTGGCTGCGAAGAGGCGCGGCCAAGTGCGCAACGGCAACTGTAATTTTTCAGTCTTTTGTATATTGCCGTAAAGAGAACGATAATTTATTTAAAAAAAAAAAAAAACAAAATTTTTCCGAAAAATCAATTAACAATAATTTAATTAAAAATATTAGCGGCCACATTTTGATAGGCAACCTGGTAGATATATATTCTCCTAATCATAAATATGTGTAAAAATTTGGATGTTAGCAAATACTCGATGAGTGCACTAATTCTGCGGCTGGATCTAAGAATATAGTGCTAATTTTGTTGTGAACAATAAATAGTTTTATTATTATAGTACCTGGATGACCAAGCTTTGCTCGGCTGAAAACACGGATAAAACGACGTTTTCTAAAAATGAAACCTAGCTAGATCGATTTATCGCTTCCGAAACCCCCTGCATAGTAAATTTCATGAAAATCGTTGGAGCCGTTTCCGAGATTCAGATTTTATATATGTATATGTATATACAAGAATTGCTCGTTTAAAGGTATTAGATAGATATATAACACCCAGACACAGAACAAACATTAGTCGTCATATAAATGTTTGTCCTAGTGGGAATCGAACCCAGGCTCAGCTCTTAAAGCACTCTATTAAATGAGCTAACAAGGCAGGGCTAACAAATAACCCTGGCATACACAGTACAAATTCACATTTCTTGGTGGTAGGGTACTTTCTAGTACTCGGCTGGCTAGCTATCCTCAAGTTGAAAATCTGCCGCCAAGCATCTAACGGTGTGTTCCGGCAGCCTCACTTGAGAGCCAGTTCATTTCCAGGCTAGGTGTGCTTTACCATCTTCGACCACACCGTCACTTAACATCAGGTGAGTTGTAGTTAAACACCTAGCCTGTAAACCTTTTTTTACATAAGTAATTTTTTTTATAGGCGTAATACCTCGGCTGTCGACTGACACTCCAACGGAGACGGGCGAAGCCGACGGCGAACGTAGCGCAGAACGTCCAACCGACCAGCTGACCGGCGACGCCGCGCTGAAGTTGCAACACGCCATATACACGCTAACTTGCATCGTTTGGCAGCAACTGACAACCATACACAGGTACTGTATGAGCATTCATGCTCACCATCGAAGGTTTCTTGCGGCGGCGTCGTGTGTCGGTCGTTCTCTTCCCTCAGATATGGTTGAGGAGGGCGATGGCTGGCACATGCGTCATACTCGTGATCGGGTGCTGCTTGCGGGTCGCTGCTCTGCTCGCGGTTCAGACACTAAATACTTTGACCTTAGATTAATTAAACTAACTTCCCTTTCCATGAATTGTACATAAAATTAAAATTTTACAATTTGCAAAGGTCACGGTGTCTGTGGAATACAAAAAAGTGCAAAAAGGCAAATACTACAATACATTTATAGCGATGATGGCTCAGTGGTTAGCACGGTCGGTTCGCATGCAGAAAGACGTGGGTTCAAATCCCAACAATGAGCTTGAGCTGCCGGTGAAGGAAAACATCGTGAGGAAACCATAGCGTGGTGGTAGGGTACTTTCTAGTACTCGGCTGGTTAGCTACCACCCTCAAGTTGAAAATCTACCACCATGCATCAAACGGTGTGTTCCGGCAGCCTCACTTGAGAGCCAGTTCTATTCCAGGCTAGGTGTGCTTTACCATCTTCGACCACACCATCACTTAACATCAGGTGAGTTGTGGTCAAACACATAGCCTGTCAGCTATAAAAAAAAAATAGAACGGGCAGGGACGTAATTGTGTAACGTAAATCTGGAGCCGTGGTGGTGCCGGCTTAAGAATTTTACCCCACTTTCTCTACCTGTGCTTGCCGTAAGAATCGGCTAAGGGATGTAATCCTGAAGATGGGGAGCAGCGTCTTCCTTGAACAATCACACCTAACTGCGCTCGCCAACCCGCCTGCCAAGCGTGGCGAGTATTGGCAAAACCCCTCAACAGTAGGAGGCCTATGTTCAGCAGAGGGCGTCCTATGGCTGATGATGATGATGACGATGAAATCTTGAGCACACTATCTAAAGAAACTATGTATAGAATTCGATAAACTTAGCTTCGTTGCCTATTCCAGCTTAGAGGCGCAAGTTATGGCGTGGCGGTCTAGTGGAGGTGCCTTGTCTCGCTCGCACGACGCGCAGCTAGAAGAGTTGAGGCATGCGCAGGCGCGACTTACAGCTGAACGCGCTAATTGGGAGGCTACCAAAAATGCTGACTACTCAGCTATTGCCGCTGGTAAGATATAATATTAATAAATTTTACTTGGCAGGTGTTTGTCTAGATAGGTACCACTGCAGTACCATAGGGGCCGTTCAAGTATTACGTATGCACCAAAATGGGGTGGAAGAGTCTTTACTTTGCTTATTTTTGACATTGGGGATGAGGCGATCTGAATCGTGATAATATCAGCAAAGTCGTATAAATTATGCTGATTGTTTGTTTTCCCTGTTTTCGGCACACCTCGTTTTAGCGAAATGGCTGCTAATTAAACCAATATTTACTTAAGCATAGGAAAGGGAAGTAAGAGCTTTGCTTACTTTTGCTGACAAGGGGGAGGGAGGGGTTAATAATTACTAAAATTCTGTTTACGTAATAAATAAAAAACAAGCGACATGCCCCGACTTCGCGTGAGTCCAATATTTTTTTTACGCAAATGCCATGAGACGATCTAGTCGCTCTCCTGATGGTAAGAGGTAACGCCTGTCCATGACCATTGCAGCGATACTCAGAAGTAGCAAAACAAAGTCCAAGGCAACGCTGATTTGGCGCTCATTACTTTAAGACATTAGATGGTTACAATACCATATAACACTACAATACAATATAACACTATAATACAATATAACACAACAATACAACATAACACAACAATACAATATAACACTACAACACAATACAACACTACCACAATAAAACGAAGTTAGTATTTTCCTTAAGTATTAAAAGTGTTAGGCGAAACCTTTTTGAATAATGATTTAATTCCACAGAACGAAGACAATTACAAGCGGCGCGACAAGAGTTGGCGGAACAACAGAAAGACGTCGAACAACAGAGAGAGAGACTGTACAGGCGTCTCGAGCGGTTACAACAGCATGGTGAGTAAAAATATCGTGAAACTTTAGATTACATATATAAAGCAAAATAACTGGTATATAACTAATCCGTCCACAAATATATTCAAATAGATAATTGGCTGATTAAACAGCGCAATAAATCTACATGAAAATATAAGCAGTTTTTTAGGGTTCCGTACCTAAAGGGTAAAACAACAGGACCCTATTACTAAGACTACGCTGTCCATCCATGTGCCACCAGGCTGTATCTCATGAACGTTGATAGTTAGACAGTTGACATTTTTACAGATGATGTATTTCTGTTGCCGCCATAACAACAAATACTAAAAACAGAATAAAATAAATATTTAAGGGGGCTCCCATACAACAAACGTGATTTTTTTGCCGTTTTTATAAATAATGGTACGGAACCCTTTGTGCGCGAGTCCGACTCGTACTTGGCTGGTTTTTAAATGTATAGTAATGACACGAACGAGACGCTGTCCTGATGGTATAAGAAAACGCTTGTCGATGACCATTGCATCGATACACAGAACTTTGAGTAACAAATTAAAGTCCAGGGCATCATTTATATTTCAATGGTGTACAGGCTAGGTGTTTGACCACAGCTCATCTGATGTTAAGTGATGGTGTGGTCGAAGATGGTAAAGCACACCTAGCCTGGAATGGATGCTTGCCTAGGTTTAAGATACGGATTCACTTTTTTTCTTATGTTTGACAGTCTGGGTGTTTGACCACAGCTCACTCGATGTTAAGTAACGGTGTGGTCGAAGATGGTAAAGCACACCTAGCCTGGAATGGTACTGGTTCTCAAGTGAGCCTGCCGGAATACACCGTTAGATGTGTGGCGGTAGATTTTCAACTTGAGGGTGGTAGCTAGCCAGCCGATTACTAGAAAGTACCCTACCACCATGCGAAACACCTACCTTAGATTGTATCTATCTTAATTGTATGTTTGTTTGTTCGTCATGAAGTCTTTTTCTACAGTGACCATATCGAATTGACTCTGCGACCGAAGCCGCGGGTAAAAACTAGTCAGTTGACGTTTTTAGATGTAATTGTGTCGTTTTTCAGGTGGATCTCAGGAGGAAATAGCGAGCGTTGGCACCCTCTCGCCTGATTCTAGCGTCAGCGATACTACGCGCCGAAAAGAGCCTAAATGGAGAAGTGGGTAGTTTGAAATATTCATTTTTCTTACTGCATGCACGCTCGTGATTACTGAAGGGGATATAGACAAATAATTTTTGAGGGGTTGGCACACTTAAGTGGCAAATAAGGTTACTGATCACTATATACTTAAAAACCGAAAATAATCACGGATTATTATTATTTAAATCTTTAATTGAATAACCTTCATTTGACCTTAATATAACGTCACGCGGAATGGAAAACATGTCTGAGCATACAAACCAAAAAAAAGCTAAATGTCATTAAGTTCTCTAATGTCAAAGTATATAAACATAACAAAATTATCACTCATTGCGAATAACAATAACAGTTGATTTTTATTCAAAAATGAACAAAATTCAACAGTTATTTTATCTGCCTCTCAAGTCAATTTGCAAAATGCAAAGAATAGTTTTTTTAGAAGTTAGGTTATAGCTTGTAATAATATTTAATGACATTGACACATCTATGGTCATTTTTATAATACAGACAACGGCCTCAATCTGATAAAGCCAATGATGACTTCATCACCTTGAATATTCTAAATTAAAAAAAAAAAACAAATTCGTTTCCTAAATTGCTCTATATTTTCATAATCTTCTTCTTCTCTTATATATAAAAATGAATCGCCGTGCGTTAGTCTCGCTAAAACTCAACTTGACTGATTTGAATATATTGTTTTTTGTTTTCTTCGCTACAGTTCAGGGAAGGTTTAAATGGAAAAATAATAGAGAAAATCCAAAAGAAAAGCTATAAAAAAATAATGGTAATTTTGTATGCAAAATCGCCTAACTGACGTGCTATGCACAAGATGTCATCAAGTGTCACAAAAAATACTATTTAATTTGACATCTGGCGGCGAATCAATCAAATCAATTTTAGATTATATGAAGTTCATCGGGTCAGCTAGTCTGAAATAAAAATGGAAGGCAAGATGTTTTGAACATTCCCCATTCGAATAATGACGAATACACAACATACGATTTCACCGCCATCGCGGGTTGAACTGTGTCGTAGGCAAATGGCAAGGCCAGAAAAAAATCTTATACTCAGCAGTGTTATGGGGAAGGTTGTGGCTGATTATGATGATGATATAACACGTTGTATAACCGTTCCAGATAACCGTGGCTCGACGGGTTCCGAGTCGTCAGTGAGCGCTTGCAGCGTTCGCGGGGCCGTACTACCGCCTCCTCAACTTTTATCAGCTCAGAACGAAACTAGAGCTACAGTGCATGCTTCTGCTATATCTGTAAGTTTTTTTTTTATTGATAATACCAAAATTCATATCATAATCATATTCAATTTTACTCATATATTCAATTTAAATTCATATATACTTCATATGGAAGTTTTGTATTTTTGTAGCGATGATAGTTCAGTGGTTATTGCGGACGGATTACACGCCCAACGATGAGCTTAATAATCAATCTGTGTAAGAAAATGTCGTGGGGAAACTAGCACGTTGGTAGGGTACACTAGGGGCGTAGCTACCGTCGTATCAGCCGTATCAATGATACGGGGCCCCCGAAATACTGGGGCCCCAATATGTATAAGCAAAGATTCGTAAGCCTTCAGGCCGCGACAACAACGGCTTCATTTGATTATATGTTCGTTAACAAGTTTGTGAAAGAATAATAAACATGATCCCCGTGGTGCTATGAAATGAAAGTCTAGTAGAAGGGCCCCGACAAATGTTGATACAGGGACCGTCTAAAGCGAAATACTTCACTGCCCTTCATTTGGACCCCCCAACTAATTTTGATACAGGGCACGCTACGGTATTGGGGTACACTCTAGTTTTCGATTGGCTAGCTACCAACTTCAAGTTAAAAATCCACCGCCAACCATTTAACTATGTTGCGGCAACCTAAATTGATAGCCAGTTCCCATTCCTAACTAGGTTTACCGTCTTCAACTACACCATCAGTTGACACCAACTGACCTGTGGTGAAACACCTAGTAAAAAAAGCAATCTCTTGAAACAATCGTCAAAGTAAAAAAAGATTCCGACGAACTTAGAACTTCATCTTTTTTTGAAGTCGGTTAATAAAGTTTAGTATCTAGTAGCCAAGATCTAAGCTTATATCACACCAGCGACCCGCCCCCGCTTCGCACGGGTGCAATGTTGATATTAATGTGGTGCATATGCATGTATTATACATATAAACCTTCCTCTTCAATCACTCTTATCTATTAAAAAAACCGCATCAAAATCCGTTGCGTAGTTTTAAAGATTTAAGCATACATAGGGATATAGGGACAGAAAAAGCGACTTTGTTTTATACTATGTCGTGATATTTTGTTTGACTTATTAGTAGCGACTCAGACTTAATAAAATTTCCGGGAGAAATTCCCGCATGTTAAGCGTAATTGTAGGATCACGTAGTCTACTCCCATTTTCTACACAACGTTAAAATATAATAAAATATTATATCTCGTTTTATCACATCACTAATGATTAAATTGTAAGTTATAATTTGATAACTCATCACTAGACTATCTTTTCTATCTCTTTCCGATGTGTAATAAAACGAAATGGTAGGCTGTGTGATACATATATATATATATTATATATATAGACAGTCCTGTTAGCTCATTTGATAGAATATCTGCTTCAAGACCTGTAGGGTGTGGGTTCAATTCCCACTGGGACAAACGTAAATGGGACGATAAATGTTTGTCTTGTGTCTGGATGTTCTGTATGTATTATAAGCATGTATTTACAAATAATGTTAGTATTTTATCAGTTATCTGATTCGCACAGTACAAGCTTTGCTTAGTTTGGGGCTAGATGATGCTGTGTGAAATGTTCTACAATATTTATTATTATTACTTATAAGTGCTTATTGTTTAAATATTGAGTTACAAGTTCTCATATCAAATACAACTATATAACTTACTAAACTATAACCTTCTTACGTAACTTAGTATAAAAAAAAAATATAAACGTAACTTTGAATTTTTTTTCGTTGTCTAGTGTTTCTTTTTGACGTCCACTTAGTAGATTTGCCAGTGTTTCATCACCATCATAGCCATAGGACGTCCACTGCTGGACATAGGCCTCCTCCTGAGGGGTTTTGCCTGCGCCAGTGCCAGTGCCAGTGTTTAGTGTAGCTATATATTCAAGTAATTTTCAAAAATTAATATCAATATTCTTACGCGTGTAATTCGGTACTTTATGAATAAAACAACAATATTTAACCAAACAAGCAAAATAAAAGTTTCAGAAAAAATAAAAATAAAAAAATATTGTAGGACACATTACACACAGCGCCATATGACCCCAAACTAAGTAGAGCTTGTGTGATGGAAGTCAGATAACTGATAGAATACATAAATACTTTTTTTTCTGTAAATACATACTTATAATACATACAGAACACCCAGACACAGAACAAACATTTGTTTATACCAAACAAACATTTGTCCGTGGCGGGAATCGAACCCACGTCCTACAGCTCAGGCAGACATACAATGAGCCCAATAAGCCAACAGGGCTGTCAAAAAAAAATTATACAATGCGGTGAATAGAAAAGATTCTCGTTCCCGTCAAAACTCGCCTAGTGTCTTGTCTTCTTCTGTCAGTGGCATAGTGTTTAAATACAGACGAGTATAATTTTTAGGAAAAAAAAACCGTCTCCCATTGCCTCTAAGTCGCCTTTAAGCCCAAACGGAGTTCTGGTGCCTACCTTCCGGTTCATCGTCATCAGATGATGAAACCGGAAGGTAGGCAGTTCAAACCACCGAAAAGTCATATGAAAGAAAAATTCGCAATTTCGTTTATTTGGATGAAATTTATATCTTGATAGTAATATCCTATTAAATAATAATTTTCCGAATCGGTTTATAAAAAAGTTTTGTGGTAACCAACATAAAAAATACAACTAAATATATGCTGAAAAATACTCCTCCTTTTTTTGAAATCGGTTAAAAAGAAAGCTCTGTATTAGTTAGGCGTTAATTACATTTGTAATAACTAAGTGTGTCACTAACATTCCTACAACCCCCACCCCCACCCTTTACTTATTTATTAAATGTGTTACTTTACTTGTTGGTACATCTCCATAGCAGGCTAGCAGCACGCCGCTGTACCAGATATTCAGCCGCCAAGCAATAGTTTGTAGACATTACTGTGTTCTGGTTCGAAGGGTATTTCAGCTATCGTATTTACAGGGCTGTTGAGACAAACCACCGAAAGTCAAAGTAATGACCGCCATAGCTGCGATGCCCTAGACCGGGGTGGCGAACCTTTACGGACCAATGTGCTATTTATCTAAAGAATTGTTAATAAGGGGAAAAATGTCCCTTTAAACAATTTTCATCATCATCATCATCATCATCATCATCATCATCATCATCATCATCATCATAATCATCATCATCAACCTTTTGTAGTCCACTGCTGGACATACGCCTCTCCCAAGTCACACCACTCAGCCCGATCTTTGGCTTTTCGCTTCCATCTACCGCCAGCTGTCCTACGTATATAGTCACTCCATCGAGTCACAGGGCGTTCTACGCTACGTTTGGCAATTCGCGGTCTCCACTATACTACGGTCTACATGAAACTAAATATTATCAACTCACAACTTTATTTTTGACAAAAAAAAAACACTTTGTATTGTGTTTTGGTGAGTGCCCAAAATTTTGTGTCGCGTGCCATTGGTTCGCCATCCCTGCCCTAGACTTTGTTTTGTTACTGAAAGTTCTGTGTACCGCTGCAAAAGTTATGGACGTGCGTTATCTCTTACCATCAGGAGAGTGTCTCGCACGACTCATATTTTTTACGTAAAATAATTAAAAAAAAGTAAAAGTTGCATGTGAAATGAAAGTATTGAAAGTTGAAACCTCATGTTAATTTTGTTCCAGCAAATGGTAAAACAGCAATTACCACTAAAATTAGCCAGCGGCAAAAATCAACAACCTCCGCCGGGGTATCACAGGCTACACGAGTCGCCGAGCGACGTGAGTACCTTATTACATCGATATAGAGCCTGTTTTACAATAACATTTGATATTTGAGTCATTAATTGTCATTGTGATATATGAAAAGCGATTGCATGAAAGCGTGATTTTAATGTATTTTGACTATTCAACATTATCAATTTACTTCATACCGTATATAATTATCTAGCGATGATAGCCCAGAGGTTAGCACGGTCAGTTCACACGGAAGGGTGCGAGTTCAAATATCAACGATGAACTTGAACTACCGGTAAAGGAAAACATTCTAAGGAAACCATAGCATAATGGTAGGGTTATGCACTCTTCTGGCAATCTACCACATTAAGTTAAAAATCTGCCGCCAAGCACTTAACTAACCAAAAGTGTATTGCGGATGTCTCAATAGAGAACCAGTTCCATTACAGACTAGGTGTGTTTACCATCTTCGACCACACCGTCACTAAACATCAGGTGAACTGTGGTCAAACAACTAGCCTGTCAACCATAGATTTTTTGGAGTAAAACGTTTTTGACTACATTGTTATTTTTAAAAACGAATCGCTTGCTTACAATTTAAATTGTTTTACTAATAACAGAAGATGTAAGATTGAGTGAGTGAACGATATAAGGTGAATATTAGAGTGAATGTTGGTATGAGCGAATGAATGAATGAGAAAACCGTTTAATGTTTTCATTAGAGATGCTATACCTACGTAGAAAATAACGGCTTCAGATATGGCATGCTATTGTGTAGTTGTTTTAGAAGTCATAATTTTATAATAAATTTTCCATGTAGATATATATAAAGTCCTGTAACAGATCGAATGGTTGATTGGTTTTCAGGACATCGACTATCCGAACGTTTTTTAACAACAAAAAGTATTTTTAATCTGTAAGTAAAATTATTTGTCGAGTACCTAGTTTATCTTCCAAATTAGTTGTTGTACTTATGAAATTCTTTACTCTGTCTTGATATGTTTAATAAGGTTGTTGATTTGTTTGAACTATTGGAAGGGCTGCCACAGCCACCCCGCTCTAGCGAGTGCAAAAGAAACAAAGATATACTTTGTCTCTTTCTTCTTCGTTGGACAGACGGCGGCTTACTGAAACATCCGCGAACAAAAATTTGATATTTGTTAATACATACTACATATTAATTTATTTTAGTGACGATGAACCAAACTTTACGTCATTATTGTATTGGTTGGTTCTTGTATTGGTAAAATTTCTTTCGTAACTTCATAATATTCAACAACATTTTGTGATACCATTACGAAAAAAAACATTAGGTATGAAAATTTTCTGCTACCAACAAAAAGGGTAGAATATTGTGTTTTGGTCTATTTATACCTATTTTCATATTAAATAATGCTTATATACATTACTTAGACATTGAGTATAAATTACATAAAATTTAAAAACGGAAATATGAACAACGCTGTTCTGAAATCAAATTAAACCCAAATTAATCAAATTAAAATTTTTTGGTGACGCAAGACCACAGATATAAAATTCATCTTGCCAGATTTCTATGCAATAAAAAAGGAAAGATGCGTTAGAACTACCTTAAACTTACTTACTTACTTATGAGTTAAACCTTTTGCTATTCAAATCAATACCTTATTTAACATCACACAAGACTGTAAACTGTAAAGCAAACCGCACACCAAAATTGCTTCAGTAGTAAAACTGTATAAACCACAATTGGCTTTCTAATCTGTTCTAAATATAGTAGACATATCGATGTGTACAACCATTTCGTCTGTTCAGCTTTTGATGTTACACTTTCCACATAATGGAGACACGTGTTTGAAACCCGGGCACTAACCTTATTGCCAATCAATTCTATGTACCTAAAAGGCACAAAACGTGTGTTTTCTTGTGTTTTTATCATGTCTTTTGTTTTATTCATAAAGTGCCTAGTTACTTTCGTGAGTGTGGGAAAGTGATATAATGTGGTAAAACATGACTTTTCGTGTTGTTTTCATAACTCCGTGGAAGCTTATCGTAAAGTCACTATTATTTTACTACGACATAACCGGACTCAACATTGACTTACTTTTTTGTAGTTTTAACTTATTTCACTCTATTTATTTTAAAATACTCAAAAATATCAAAATACTTGACACTGGCTAATGCACAAAGTGCGACGTCAAAAACATTTAAAAAAATGTGCGCAAAACGTTGTCACTGTAAAAATAAAAAACATTTTATACGAAATAAATTTTGTATTCTATCATGTAAAAAAAAAATGTTACGATGTTTTTAATTTATTCACTATATTATTTATTACTTTTAAGTCATAATAGCCCTGTTATTTCGCTATTCAATACGATTCAAACCAGAATCCAGTAATATTAAAACACTGCTGCTTTGTGGTTCAATATTTGATACTGCAGTGGTAGCTACCTAGACGATCTTCTGCTATGGAGTTCTCCTACGTAACTCTTATGACGAACTTAACGACAGTGATAGAAATTGCATCATAGGTTCTAGAATATTTTTTGATTTACTTATGCAGGATCACTCACGGTTCATTACGTCGGATACCCAGATCATAGTCCCAGCTACACCGGTAGAATTATTCAAGGACTCAAAGTTGTTCTCTGAACAATGCGCGCACGGCCTTGTCTTGTTTCGCATAAGTAAATCAAAATTGTTTCAAAACCACGTTAGTTTCCATTGTATCGCAGAGGATATGTAACACAATTTCAAAATACTATTAAAAGCACTTAATTCAAAACTTCACGTCAAAAACTATTTGATCACGTAACTTTATTTGAAAATTGAATTTACGTAACATGACATAAGATTCATATTTCGATGTTTTGTTTTCCGTTTTACAAGCGCGTTTCGTATGTGGGAAGTATTTGAGCATGTTCACACGAGCGCTTAGAGCGTTGAAAGCACCTATTTATTTGTGATTCTAGTTGTCTTAGCCGAGTAGTGCAACGTAGTATAAAGTTGATTTGGACTCTTTGTGTAATTTTTTAGAAATAATAATACCAAAATCGAACAGTAAGAAATATAAATTAAAGTCTGCTTCACACAAAAACGATTGTAGCATCTATATGGGGCCGGTTTAGTACACGTGAAAAGAGAAGAAAGACGTTGGTATACTACTACCATATTTAGCACACACGCTCTCAAAAAATAGTTCCTAAAGGCCATATTCCATTACTCACATGAAATTCCCTGTCGAAAACGCGGATGGCGTCAATAAAGTTATACGTTGATAAAAGTTTAATTGGACAGTTGTAAACGAAGTTGAGACATAGTAGTTGCGTTTTTAAATTGGAAATTGGGCACCTGGGTGAACGCGTTATGTGTACTTATAAAGAATAAGGTCCCATTACCAAACCCTAAGGTGACCATACGTCCAGTTTTGAACGGGACTGTCTCTTTTTCCATTTCTCCATCTAGTCTTTTTCATTATAGTTTTGGGACGCCAAGTTTCCCGTTGTCAGTTACAGAAGGGTCAACACTGATAACAGTTCCACGCTAACGACCTGATTCACGTTTTTGGATATTCCTCACGTACGCACAAAATGTTTTGATTCCACATTTTTATTCGCACATCGAGATTGTGAAACCTATGCATATGTGTTCCCTTTAAGTTACAATATGGGTGTGTTCTAGAGTAAATAGTTTAATAGGCTTCATCTTAAACCACATTATTACTCAACATCAGGCGAAGTGTAGTCAAACGCAAACCTATTTAAAATAAAAAAGTGTCTCTGGAACAAACGCGCTTGTAGGACACAGCTCTGTTGGCTCATTGGTAGTATGTAGCTTAAGAGCTGTAGGGCGTGGGTTCGATTCCCGATCAGGACAAACATTTTATGATATAAGCAAATGTTTGTTCTGTGTCTAGGTGTACGTAATTACAAAAGTATTTTAATTGCCGTGGTGGTGCCGGCGTAAGAATTGTACCCCACCTTCTCTACCCGTGGTTGCCGTAACAGTCGGCTAAGGGATGTAATCCGGAAGATGGGCAGCAGCGTCTTCCTTGAACAATCACACCTAACTGCGCTCGCCAACCCGCCTGCGTGGCGAGTATTGACAAAACCCCTCCCCAGGAGGAGGCATATGTCCAGCAGTGGACGTCCTATTGCTGATGATGTGTAGTATTTTAACATTAAGTATTCTTTCGTAACTTAATATTTATTGTTCAAATGTTACATGTATGCATTTATCTTGCAGCAGCAAGGCCAAGGACTTGTGATACAGCACACTCGAACTGGCAGTTCGCCCGCTCCGCTCCCCTCACAGCAACACAATACAAATAACAAGGCTACTAGGTAAGCATAAGAAGTTTCAAGTATATCTGACTTTCGGTCCACCCCCATTGAAGTCGCCGTAGCTCTGGAATAATGCCATCGTGTTTTGTTTTTTACTTTTTTCAAATTTTGGAAACAATCAAAGAGTTTTGACGAGAAGGTGGAAATTTCATATCGGCCTATGTTTATTTTTTGCAAAACTTGTGTTTTGTCGAGTGTTAAAATAATAGTGTATATTATATTGGTGTTTTATTAACCGACTTAAAAAAAAGAGGTTTCTTAATTCGACCGCATATACTATATACGGTCGAAATAGTACAGTAGAATACTATATAGTGTATATATATTTTTTTTATGTGTTTTCGCAAATAACTTCGTTTATGAACCGATTTTGATGATTCTTTTTTTGTTGGAAAGGAGATATCCCAAGGGTGGTACCATGATAAGGAAACCAGGATCTGATGATGGCATGCCAGAGAAATCAAGGGGAACCTTTTACTTTTATAGTTGCGTTCGAAGTCGGTTTTTTTTTGTTAAAAATTATACTTGTTCATAAAGTGCTGAATTACTGAAGCGTGGGAAAGTGATATAACGTGGTGCATGACTTTCTTGTTGTTTCCAAAATTCTATCGAAGCTTGTAGTAAAGTCACCACTACTTTACTAACGCATGACTGCCTGACTTTGTGTGACTTCGACTGTGACTTTAGAATTATTTAACTTTATTTTGAAAATGCCGAAATACTTGACACTTGCAAATGCACAAAAGCGAAGCCACAAACAAAGAAAAAGACGAATAGGACACAAAAGACTTACTATATTTTTTTCATTTTAGAACGAATACTTACCCGAAATTACCCGACAAGTTCCGAGTGCGTTCACCGGAAACCCCGCCGGCAACAGTGACCACGCCTCCTGTCCAATCAGCGCCGACGGAGGAAGAGGTTATATTTTTCTGACAGCAACGGCCGCCGGACGCGCAAACGCGCTCCTGAGACTGCCTTATCTCTTAGACCTTCCAACCTCTTGTGGTGTTATGGACACCTGGTAATTTCAGTTCGTCCGATTTTTAAGTGAAAAAATTAATTTGCGAATTTCTGTTATATTGCTATGGGCGCCTAGTACTTAGTTTTTCTGTTCTACGGTTTTTAAATTCTAGACTTCGATCGGAGAAAGGCGATAGTCGCCTGGTTTTGAGGATTTCGTACCAAACCGACTACGTGGTATCAAAAAAATCGCCGAAACGTTTCGGTACATAAATTGCAATGTGTTCAGCCCTGTTCCGGCAACAAACAGTCACTTACGTTGCATTTTAAGCCTTAACCTTTATGTTTAGAGTTATCATTTAAATTGTTTATAAATTTGGGGTGTAGTAAGTTAAAAAAATGGTTATTATGTACGAATAATTTTTTAAACCATAACCGCAACTTTGAATATGTAAAAAAAACAGCTGTTCCGAAGACGAAGAAGAGAAAAGTTTGTTGACCAATTTGCAGCTGATTTCTATTAACAATTTTAAAGTTGTGATGAGGATTTAATTTAAATATTTGTCCGAAATATTCCTTAATATAATATTTAAAACTAAAATCAGACATAAACTTACAAATTTCAGACATCAAACATTAACAATTTTAAAGTTGTGATGTAGTAAGTTAAAAAAATGGTCATTATGTACGAATAATTTTTTAAACCATAACCGCAACTTTGAATATGTAAAAAAAACAGCTGTTCCGAAGACGAAGAAGAGAAAAGTTTGTTGACCAATTTGCAGCTGATTTCTATTAACAATTTTAAAGTTGTGATGAGGATTTAATTTAAATATTTATCTAACTTGACGATAATTTTAAATATTTGTCCGAAATATTCCTTAATATAATATTTAAAACTAAAATCAGACATAAACTTAAAATATAAATAAATTAGAACAACCATATATTAGTCTTTATATATTCTCGCTGCAGTAACCAGTTTCCGCCACGTGTTTTTAACCCCCGACGCAAAAAGAGTGGTGTTATAAGTTTGTCGTCGATGTCTGTCTGTCTCTCTGTGTGTGTGTCTGTCTGTGGCATCGTAGCTCTCATACGGATGGACCGATTTCGACGCGGTTTTTTTCATTTGAAAGACAATTGCGGTGGCTCTTCTTTTAATTTATTTCTCTACACGAGGCATCCTCAGGACGTGTTGGCTCTTCAACCGCTGCATCAATCTCGGCCAAGCGATTTGTGGTTATTTTAATTAGATATATTTAATTTATTCAGATTTTAAGTTAGTGTCGGATTTTAGCGTTTTTTGAGATTCAAAATCAGTTTAACCAAAACCACTTATAAGTGGAAATACACTAAAAATATATCTATTGAATACTCATGTGACCGACTGAACTATACATTTCCGTGATTACTTGAAAGGCAGTTTATTAAAGTATTATTTTATGTTTAGTTAAAATGTTGTCCCTTTTCGTCATTAAAGGCAGCAGCTATACTTACATCCTTATAAAGGTAGAATCCTGAATAGTATTGAAATATTCAAGGGAACTTTTTTTTAAGTTAAAGGGATGGGACACAAAAAACATCGACTAATGTTTTGTCCGCATTGTAAAATTATGGTAATTTGAATTTGGTTTTCAGTAGTTATAATCAACATTTTATTCGATATTGTACGTTGTTTTTTTTTCTTTTAATGCCATTTTATAGATACTGGGCACTGGAAGGGTTTCCGTCGCTGCGATACCATAGAATACTAAGAAGTTTCGTTTCTGTCGATTGGTACGATATAATACGCGACTATAGACCAAAATATGTTTTGTACAAATAATACTTGAACAGGATTCTACTCTTCTGGCAACTATCGTTAATTTAATCGTTTATTTATTAATTTCTAATAATTACGTATTGTTTAAACCAATCACGTTTGAAAAGGAGTCTATTTTAATTTTGGTAGATTTTTTTGTAACAGAATTCCGACAAAATGTTTATGAATGGAATTTTTTCACTAGTTTTAGTCTTATTATTTTCCTTATAAATTCCAATTTTTGTAATCCAAGTACAAACAACAATCAGAGAGCTTATAAAATATCAAATTATTCCACTATTAATTAAACTGATCTCTATATTCGTACGTTTAAAGTATAGTTTTGTATTCTCAGTATTTTTCCAATCATTTTATGGATGGCAACTTTTTGCACTGTATTTTAAACGTTCCTCTTTTTTTTCGGAAGGTCGATAGAGATATTGAAAGGCCTTCATAGAATTTTAGAAGTAATTAGATCTGATAAATGTAGCTGAAATTTCGACTTTAGCACATTGTTATAAGACTCTGAAATATTATAAGACGGTGGGCGATAATTATATTTTAATGTAGAGATTGATCCATCGCTTATATTTTCTTGGTTTCATATGTATGAAAAATCATTTCTTTTCCCTTATAGTTATTCTCTTGAAACGAATGAAATTTAGCATAAAGATGTCTCATCGTGCCAATATTTCATATAGATAATTTCTGAGATATTTAAACAAAATAAGGGAATTTATTCTGTAGTCAGTTACATTAAAGTCTTAAATGTATTGTTATCAATTACGAGTTATAAGCGACTGGATCAACATAAAACATTAAACGTTTTATTCGTAGAGCAAATAATAATCTACGTTTTAGCGGTCTATAGATTGAAAATATAAATATTGTTACACTAGATGTTTTGGGTAAAAAAAAGAATTAACTCTTGTTGTTGAAAATATATATTAAATTGTCATAGAATATGTTGAGAGCATTTATTTTTTTAAGATGAGAAAATGTAATTGAATTTCTTGAGAAAAGTGTCTAAAAGTTGGATGGTAAGTGCTCGCAACACATACTGAAATTAAAAATATTATTCGTAATTAAATCGTTGTTATAAAACGTTTTTATGAATAACTCATAAGTCACTTGTTATCCGGTGGAATTATTATACATATAAATAAAGTCTATAAATTTTATTGCTATAATACTATTCGTGTCTAAATTAAAAAAAATAAAGGGTCAAGAGTTATTTTTGTAATTTGAATTCTGCACGCAACGTTTTTACATTCTATTAAATAAATCTAACTCTTTACTCTGATATTCAATATTTCAAAAGTTTTATTACAATAGTCAGTTTTAATCTATTGGATCACGTTAAAAGTACTGTTATTGTAAATAATATGTTAAAATAATTTTAAGAATAAACCTACTTAATTTAGACGGGTTATAACAATAAAGTATTGATGTAAATGTATCTTTATTCTATAATGTATTGTAGTGGTTTTAAACAATAGGTTCGAACATATTACTTTCTAAAATTTAATTAATGTTCAAAGTCAAAAATATTAATAAGGAGCAATACAATTTTAATTACAACCGATAGCAAAAATGTAACTTGTAAAAGCTATAGATTTACATCAACATTCCGAAAAACACTATAGTATGATGCAATAGTCGAGAAGCTCATAATCACTTGCTTCCAAGCATTTAATTAAGTCATATTATTTATTACGCTTTTATTTTATAATCTAGCTAAAATTTCGATAGTTTTATTCGTTAAATCTATAGTTTTAAAGATCTTTTGCCCTTTTGTTAAAAATCAATTTTAAACTCGATTGTGATATGAAGTGAGAGCATATATGAATGAATACAATGTCATTGTGAGGTAGATCAGACGTTAAAGTTTCTACAGATAGCATGATCTGATGCCGGCCGGATTTCGCGTAATACGATAGAGATAGTTAGATATACATTTTACACAAGTAATCAATAAGAACCAACTTATGACATTACTAGCTTATTTCTTTTGCTGTCGTCAAAGTTGACTTGTTATTCCTTTGGGCTTTTATAGGATCAGGCGTCATACCATGCTTACTGTAGAACACGCATCTGTAGTATATGTTTATAGGACTTATACGTTATCCAATCATTAGATCCAGCGCCACAAATAAGACTTGACAGACTTGCTGCGGCGCTCTCTTCTAAATAAATATCCAATATACATTACAAACACCTATAATTAGGTATTTAATATAAAATGAATAAAAATACTGTCAAACTACTGTCTTTAAGAGCCCGTTCTCTGATCGGATAGTCACTAACACTTATTGTAAATTTTCTTTTTTATTCTTGTGTATTTGCTTCGGATCCGACATATGTATATATTTTCTTGTATTCGATTAACTGAAAAAAAATCGTCATTAATCGTTATCCTCATTTGAATAATTAACTGTCTCTGATAAGCATTCGACTGGGAACGGACTATAGTCACTTTACTCACCATGTAAGATTTAACAAAAGCGTACTAACTTATAACAATTTAGTAAAATTCTCTTTGTACAAAACTGATAATGTAAATTGAGCTCTATTTCTATAACGGTATTAGCTAATCGCAACTAATTATGTAGGTTTGCGTGCAGATGTTACGTGTAAAAATAACTGATAGCAGATTAGAAAGAGAGAGAAAGAGATGGATGTATCTGCGTATATGGATGATGTTATAGTTTATTCGGTAACGTTCTACGACAGTTCAATAACTTAGTACGACAATGTTTTCAGTACAAACATCTGCACTCAACAGTTGTTTTAGCTCATTTAGAATACTGTTGTTAAATAAAACTTGTAAGACTATGTATAACTATTTTTCGTGCATTTACTGTAATCCTTTTTACTATTTAGTCTCTAGAGAAGGTGATATTTAACAACTATTTTCTTGTTTAGGGTCTTTTCATACTGTGTGTATATATTGATGTTGATGTTTGGATATTGTGAGATATATTTATCTTATAAAAATAATTATTATACTGAATGAATTTGTTTATCTAGGTATGAGATCTTGCAATAAATTTGGCATGCATATTCGTTTTTACTAAATTTAATAAATTTGTGGCAATCTACGACTAAGTGGTTAAAATTTAATGTTTAATGGTTGGATTAGGGATTCTAAGAGTTGATTTTCGTAAAGACCGAGGGTCAGCGGTCACTTGACTTCAAAGCATCATGACAATAAATATATAATGTTCTATTTTTCTGAATGGTCGTAACAATGTTCCATGCATTAGAAATAAAGCTATATAGAATACATTTTAGTTTGCAGTGCTTCTTACAAACAAATGCCATTTAAATCTTAGCATTTTATGTTTACAACAAAAAGAATGCATTTTTACACGTTCCTTGAAAAAAAGCTTTCCTATTCGATGTGTATTTTTTAAATCTTAATCCTACGCATTTTACTGCATTTATCTTTCTGTACTACATTTTTCGAAAGACCATTAGATACTAGTTATACTTCGCATAATAATTTTATTCTCAATTCTAAAGTCCGAATTCAAGATTATCACATCAATTCTGCTAAAGCTAAACTAATTTGACAATAACAAATATTGACTACATCTCTTTTATTCGTGTGTGTGGAAAAAACATTGCAAAAATTTTAAGAGCCCTCTAATTTCGTTTATATTAAATGCGCGCTGTTTTAGTGCAATAAATTTGTAAAATAAATAGGTAGACAATAAAAACAATAAACCAATCAATGAGAAATAAGAGCAATAGCTGCTCAATATATTATCAAAAACAGCGTACTTTTACTGTCACTAATAAAACCCATTCGCTAAAAGCTCGCGACAATAGGTAAAGATAAAATAGGATAACGCTAACGATAATTTAATTGGTTATAACCAAATTGATAATACACAACGTGGTTATAAATCCAAGTTTTGAAATTGCAGAATTGATGTTAATGATTATAAGCGACACGATTTCTTGTTCGATAGCTGTAATTTTGATCAGGTTTCATATAAATAAATATCATTGTTATGAACTTTTTCAATATTCTCATGTACATAACTTGATACAGGTATTCGACCTGTAAAAGCACACGTCCGTGCCTTCTTACAACGGTAGCAGTTTTTATTTCGTATTATACATTATATTCCATGTATTAATAGATATAATTTGCTATTTTAAAAGATTATTGCAACTGGTATTATTAATTTTCTTATTAGAGTCTAGCGTTGTACAAAATATAGTGAAAGGCATCAAACTGACTGTGTTTATTGAAATTTCTTTGCGAATTGAAATCTTATCGATTGGGGAAAATTATTAAACGATTTCACTGTTTGATGTTAGGGTGAATGGGAAGATTATTTTGGACTTTCACTATGGGATTAGTCCTACCATCGCAAAGATAAAAATCAGCTAGTTGTTAAAAGAAACAGATTGGATTGTAACAGATGAGAATTGTTGTAATTTCAGGGTTGGTCTCATTTCAACATTTACTGATTTAACTTGTGAACAATTGTTTGAAATATTTTGTACAACGCGATTCAATAAAGATAAAATAAATAATACATATACTTTATCTTGTAATTCAGTATCTTAATCACCCATTAGTTAAAGGCTTACTTTAGTGAGATATATTTCTGTAAAACATAATCATTTGTGGCAATATGTTAGTTAAAAATAAGCTTTAATTGATGTACTTAATAAGTTCCCTCCATTTTAAAATATCGGTTTTATTATTTTATAGATTGTCGACAATACAAATGTATTGCTCAAATTAATTATGCTCATTTACTCCCAATTATTATTGTAGTTAATTGATATTATTTAAAGTATTTATGATTCGATATTGTATTCATTATTTATAGCAATGAATCATTTTCCTTTGTCGATATGATCTGTGAGCGGGTTACGCCCGCCTTGTATTTAGAATAGATAATGAAATAAATTTACTTAGTATCATACTACATTTTTTTTATTCCGGATGGTATTCACGCTATAAGCTGAAAAATATTCCTACTTCGATTCATATATAAAAAAAGAAGCAAAACATTTACTGTGAAAACTACAGTAGGTATTATATGTATTTAACTTCTATCTCGTTTTCGCTGGAAAATAAAGAATGGTGAGTCTTATCACGGTCTTATCATTGACCGTGATATACAGGGTGATATACTATAGAATCAGGATATATTTTAAAATTATAAATAATCTTGCGTTTGAACGCCATCCCACTTGATGCAAAGTGAAGATGCGGTCTACGATGGAGCACGTTTGCCTAGATACCGATTCAATCTCGACTTGAAGGTAGTATGGAGACAATAGATATATTGAATCAATCGGAGAACACCCACTCGGGCAGCACATTTCATTGTGTAGGGGTTCACACAATGAAAATGAAACATCTAGCAATGATAGCTCAGTGGTTAGCGCGGTCGGTTCGCATGCCGAAGGACGTGGGTTCAAACCCCAACAATGAGCTTGAGCAGCCGGTGAAGGAAAACATCGTGAGGATACCATAGCGTGATGGTAGGATACTTTCTAGTACTCGGCTGGCTAGCTACCACCCTCAAGTTGAAAATCTACCGCCAAGCATCTAACGGTGTGTTCCGGCACCCAGATGTAATGGCCTCACTTGAGAGCCAGTACCATTCCAGGCTAGGTGTGCTTTACCATCTTCGACCACACCGTCACTTAACATCAGGTGAGCTGTGGTCAAACAGCAAGCCTGTCAAGCAATAAAAATAATGAAAGTGGACTAGTTTGAATATTTAGAACGGAAAAAAAGAAAAAAAGAATGGGTACAATCAACTTGATGTTACAGGTATGTTATATTTGTTTTTAAAAATATATTAAAATAAGTAAACTAATATTTAAAGAAATTAGTATTTATAAAGTAATACGCGGGTCATTCATTGTGTTTCTTTAAACTAAAATTCTTTGAGTTTCTAAGATATTATTCGTTACCACTACTACTAGTTATTTACGACTTTTAAAAAGATGACTGTCTCAATAAAAATTAAAAATATATACCTTTAACAGTATCGTGTCATGCATAGCGTTTTTTTGGAAAGATATAAATTTCTTAAAGTTATAGATATGCAAAACTATATACCTATTTAGAACAAGAAATATTACTTACCTGTAATATGTTAAAACATTTGAATGTCTAGCTCTGGCTGTGGACAAAAATGAGACTAAATGAGCCATGTTATGCCTGGGGAGGCATAACACGGTCAATGAATTGGAAAAAATCCACATAGAGGATAAATTTTATATTAATGGTTTCGCACCGCGTGATTGCTCTGATGGTAAGAATTGTATAGTTACCCAATAAGTTGGTAACGGGGTACGAGAAAAGCGTTTGTAGTAAATTGTGGAAAGATTTCACATAAATCGATGGACGTTGGACCATTTTCTACAACGTCTCCGACCTGACCTTAACAGGAGGTAGGTAGGTACTACGCAGTATCTAAAATTCTGTCTGTTTAGTGTGTAAATATTAGGCACTGTGTTTCGGTTTGATGTGTACTGTAGCGAAATTAAGTACTGGGGTATTGAGACTAATCATCCAATGTCTCAAGGTAAGCACCAAAGTACAGATGTCCTGCTCCCGTACTATGGAGCTGTATTGCGATTCCTGTTAGGCATTCAGGAAATAGCCACGCGAACATGTATCATATGCTTGCGTAATAAGGTCCGCCGTCGCGTAGCTTTTTCGTGAGCGGCTAACAGATACCACAATAGAAGCTCAGAGGGGCTGGACTTAGTTCCGAAGTTGGCTTAGTTTGGTTTAGTTTCTTAGTTTTGTAGCGATGATAGCTCAGTGGTTAGCGCGGTCGGTTCGCATTCCGGAGGGCGTGGGTTCAAACCCCAACCATGAGCTTGAGCTGCCGCTGAAAAACATCGCGAGGAAACCATAGCGTGGTAGTAGGGTACTTTCTAGTACTCGGCTGGCTATCTATAATGTTGAAAGTCTGCCGCCAAGCATCTAACGATGTGTTCCGGCAGCCTCACTTGAGAGCCAGTTCTATTCCAGGCTAGGTGTTTTACCATCTTCGACCACACCGTCACATAACATCAGGTGAGTTGTGGTCAAACACCTAGCCTGTCAGCCATAAAAAAATTACTAAAGTTATAGGTACTGCTACTCTAGTCATATCTCTTGCCATCAGAAGAGCGTTAAGTTTATCTCATTACTTTTGCCTTAAACGCAAAATAGGTCACATACGCCTTAAAATAAAAGCTGCATTCCATTGTATTCTGCAGTAACAAATTGGCATCGATCGAGACGGGGCAGTCGTCCGGAAGCACAGATAACTGTCCGACGCAAGTAGCTACTCTTATAGGAATAACTGGGTGGAATGGCTGGAGCGATAACGCTTCACTGTTCTTTGGATGGTGCGAGTTTAGTTTGACTGACTAACATGGGACTAGCGTCTTTTCGGAAAGGTAATGTTTTTCAAAAAGTATGGAAATTTGGCGGGAACGGAAAGGTCGTGTCGCAGCATTAAATTATTTGCATAAAAATACGATTGTTTTATTATTAACTAGCGGCCCGCTCCGGCTCCGCACGGGTATAAACCTCAAAAATAACAGTATTTCTCCACTATTAAAAGGATGTTATTATACATATAAACCTTCCTCTTCAATCACTCTATCTAATAAAAAAAACCCCATCAAAATCCGTTGCGTAGTTTTAAACATTTAAGCATACATAGGGATATAGGGACAGAGAAAGCGACTTGTTTGTTTTATACTATGTAGTGATTATAGTGATGAAGCCGAACTGTGTGTGGAAAAGTCAAATAGATAGGAACCAAAACTTCGTCGAAGCTTTAAAGTCACCACTACTTTACTAGGGTATGACTCGACCCTGAGTTACAATGCATGACTTTGAATGTGATTTAGACTTCTTGCACTTGATTTAACTTAAAATACTTGAAAATGTACCTAAAAATAACTTTTCATACTTGGCACTGACAAATCATTAGCCAATGGACGTCCACTGCAGGACATAGGCCTCCTCCTGGGGGGGTTTTGCCAATACTCGCCACGCTTGGCAGGCGGGTTGGCGAGCGCAGTTAGGTGTGATTGTTCAAGGAAGACGCTGCTGCCCATCTTCCGGATTACATCCCTTAGCCGTCTCTTACGGTAACCACGGGTAGAGAGGGTGGGGTACTATTCTTACGTTGGCACCACCACGGCACGACAAAGTGTATTGCCAAAAACAATAAAGATGAAAAAGAATGATAATATAAAGATGATATGTACTTACATTTACCTACTTCTATGCAAGATAATAATTTCTAACGAACAATCTTTTAATGTCAACTAAACAATTTTTTTTTACTCGTTCTCTCTTTTTCCTAATAGATACAATCTAGGTGCCTTCAAGTCGCAAGTTACTCGGTTTATTATAGATCAGCGTGCTTCATCCTCGGCCGCACCGTCGTTTTCCATATTTTTTTTATGTAAAAGTTATGAAACGAATGAGACACTCTCCTGATCATAAGAGATAACATGTGTCCATGACCATTGCAGCGATACACATAACTTTGAGTAGCTAAACAAAGTCTAGGGCATTGCTACTTTGTGTACATTACTTTGAGACTCCATGGTTACACTCAACAGCCTTGTAATTTCCATCAGATGAGTTGGTGGCCGAACGTCGATCTATTTCATGTTATTAAAAGGCAAGTTGGCGGGCAAACACAAACCTAGGCAGTAATTTAAAAAAAAAAAAAATTCAACACGACTGTCCAAAAAAACGTGTGTAATGTTTTCTGGGTTCATGTCTTCTTTATTCCACCATAACTTTTGGAGAGGCCGGGAAATACCTGTTGTAGTTTTCTTCGATAGCTGGTGCTGGTCGGAACGTCCGTTCCTTCCCAAGTAGTACGATTTTAATTTCACACTAAATATTGCTCACCACACAATTGGCACAATGTTCTTAGGTATTATCACACTCGCGGTTAGAATTTTAGAGTTTTGTTTGATATATTGATGACGAGCCAAGGGAAGCGTATTGCGTACGTGTTAACCGCCAATTCACGACTGACTTGTGTGGCAGGTAGTGTGAGGAAAGTGAGGGTAGGAAAGAATGTTAATAAGAGGGTAAATAAAAATAATTATATAAAATGAATAGATGAGTGAGATTTATGTATAGAGTTGTATGTATGAGTAGGTATGTGGCGCAGCCAACTTTTAAATGCCTGGACAAAATTGGATGTATCGCTTAAATATAATATAATCTCGAATGACACTGGCTTTAATTAAAAATAAAAAATTAGATGGGCACGCGTGTTATTTTTTTTTTTAATAAAGCTTGTTTGTGTTTTTGGGTTGTTGCTCTTTCAATTCCTTGTGTAAGATCATTTTCTCTGATGTTAAGACGCTTTCTTATAAAATTACTCCCAGAACCCCAAAATAGCCCTCCAGCCGCAATTTATTCCCTCGCGGAAGATATTTTTATTCATGAATATGAATTGCTTTGTTTAAAAGGATCAAATTTTTATTAAGATCTCTCGAGCTACGACCGAGTACAATATTCTTTATTAAAATGGCCGCTCAAGATTTGAATTGCGAATTTTCAAGACTATGTAAATAAGTATGACTATTTATTTATTAGAAAAGAAACTAGCTGAATGTCCGGCACTACCTACGTACTCGGCAGTGGCGGATTTCCTTCGGTTGTAATATTAAATAACCAAGTTCTATATATGTCTTCGCTGTTTCTTTTTGGAGAGAAATATCTAGCGAGATTACAGGGCTAATGAGAATCACATCCAGAGATGGGGTAAGGCGTGAGCGACGTGGGCCACTGTTTACGGCCTCGCGATTCGAGTGGCCTCGCGCCTCGGATATTATCCATTATCAAGCCGTAAGCGTGACGAAAATTGTATTACTCGTTATGAAACATTTTTGTTTTATAATGCGTTTAATTTTATCGGAAACTCCGACTATAGTTTCGGCCACATCCGGTGGCTTTCATCATGGGGACAAAGCTAAGACAACGCGCGCGCGGCCTCGTCTTGCTTCGCACTGCCTCAGCTTTGTCCCCATGATGAAGGCCACCGGCCACGCTATCCCATCGGCGAGAGCTGGAGATTCCGATTCTGTTTGTTTACGTTACTGTCACGTTTCTCAACGGCAACTTTTGATAGCTATAATCAATGGAATAGTAGTAACATGTTCAAAGAAGAGAAGAGGGCCTTGCGAAATATACCTTGCCCACATCTAATCTAGGTCTTGCCCCGCTACTGCTCACATCAAATGGCCCAAAAAAAAGGTTGTTTTACTTAAGTGGGTGGCAAGTGCTTTGTAAACTATTCCAATAAAACAAGTCGATTATGGTTTTTTTTAAGTTATGAGCGCCAAAGTATCGACGTCAGAAATACTTGTTTTGTGATCAGAACTGCTGCAGTTATGGGCAGGCGTTATCTCTTACTATCAGCAGAACGTGTCATTCGTATCGCCATTACATGAAAAAAAATATGTAAAAGTAATGAGACGAACGAGTCGCTTTCCTGATGGTAAGAGATAACGCACATCCATGACCATTGCAGCGATACACAGTTATTTGAGTAACAAAAGAAAGTCCAGGTCATTGCAGCTTTATAGCATTGAAGTTCGAAGATGCGACATTGTTTCATGGTTGACATTCCAAGAACCCGTACGAAACGATTTGAATCTACTTTCTTTGTTCGAACGGCTAAAGCGTGGAATGCGTTACCTGAGTGGGTGTTCCCTGATGGATACAATCTGGATGTCTTCAAGTCGAGAGTGAATCGGTATCTTCTAGGCGAGCGTGCTCCATCGTAGATCGCATCTTCACTTAACATCAGGTGAGATGGCGATCAAACGCAAGCCTATTCATAATTAAAAAAAAGACTTTCGATGGTTAATCGCAATATCTTTGTAATTTCGCTAGCTGCAGTACCCTGTAAATCAGAACACAGTAATGTTTACTGTTTGGCGGCAGAATATCTGGTACTGCGGTGGTACCTACCTAGACGACCGCCTTCTAAGGAAATCTACCACCAAGTAAACCAACCACAAGGTACCGGTAATCTTATACCATGATATACATATAAGTTTTATTGGTCTCTATCACATCACATCATCAGCCATAGTTCGTCCACTGCTAGACATAGGCGTCCTCCTGGAGAGGTTTTGCCAATACTCGCCACGCTTGGCAGGCGGGTTGACGAGCGCATTTAGGTGTGATTGTTCAAGGAAGACGCTGCTGCCCATCTTCCGGATTACATCACTTAGCCGAATCTTACGGCAACCACTCTATTTTAATATTGGTTATATTGGTCTCTATAGGACACGAAAAATATTTAATTTAAAAGTTTCGAGTACCCATCCTAGTCCGAAGCGATGGAACTCTTCGGAACGAAACAACCAGCTTAATATTTTATTTTTAGCACTAACTTTTTACTTTCCAAAAGGCTGGCAGTGAATTCCACTCCGTCACGAGTTACGACTTCATGTAATTTACCTACTCGTCAGAATGAGGCCTCAAAAGAAATATTCACTTACAACGGCCTCCCTCAGAGTTAATAAGTGAAACGCATCACGTAAAATAAATTTGTCTCCCGAACTTTGTACGGGGGTTCCGTAAAAAAGTAACGATAATAAAACACGCATTTGTAAAAGTTTGAGGCTTTTAAGTACGGCTGTCGTTATTACAGAGTTTTGGAAATATGCTGGACTTTTGATAAGCACAAAAGTCAACGCGTATACTTACAAAAGTTGCACCGCACCACAGACATCGCAAAGTTTATCGGTTTTTTTGTCAAATTCATTTCGGGGAGTGTGCTTCAGAACTACATGGTCTAATTCCCACATGCCCATTTTTCTATCGGACAGCGAGAAACTCGAAAAAGCGACATCGTTTCATGGTCGACGTTCCAAAAACTCGAACGAAAATCCTGGGTACCGCTGCGAAAGTTATCTCTTACCACCAGTTAAACGTTACGTCCATTTCATTACTAAAGTTAAAAAAAAAAAAAACAATCTACCTTGTTTTAGTTGTGTCTCGACTTTTACATCCAGAGTTTGTGTTAAGGTAGTTCTTTGTTACAGTATTTCAAATTAAAAGATTATTAAATTACTAGTAAGTAATTTTTGAACAAATTATTATATGAACAATATTTTATATATTGGCATATTTTTATGCTGACATATTTTTGTATTGACATATTTTTATATTGACAATATTTTTTTATTGACATCTTTATATACTTTGACATTTTGTTTTTATTACATTGACATGACAGTGTTCTAAAACTCATAAACGATAAAACGTAATGATATTACGGAATTGAAACGGAACGGTTTACGGAATTATTGGTGTTATCAATAAAATATTTGTATTTGTATTTGTTGAATAGCAGATTAGTTGTGGGGTAGTTAGTATTGTTTTTTTTTTGCGGAAAAAAATCCCTACAAGTATAAATTTACAATTTAAAAAAACCGACTCTATGCTCGCTAGGACACGGCTAGGTTTTATGTATTACGTTTAAAAAAAAAACAAACTACTTAACCGAATTTTCATGTAATTTCTATGGGATCAATCTGCTAGCTACCTACTACTAAAATTTGCCGCCAAGCATCTAACGGTGTGTTCCGGCAGCCTCACTTGAGACCCAGAACCATTCCAGGCTAGGTGTGCTTTTCCATCTTCGACCACACCGTCATTTAACATCAGGTGAAGTGGTCAAAAAGTTATACAATCGAAATAAAAAAATCTGAAAGTATATCCTTTAAAATAAAACGATATAAAACACGTTACGGGTCCCTATAAAATTTGAGGGTTACCCTTGATTTTTCTGGAATCCCATCATCAGATCCTGACTTGATGCCAACGAGACCACCTGAACAGTATACCCTTTTAAACTAAAAAAGAATTTCTCGTATCGGACCAGGTGTCTTTGTGTAATCCAAAAAAGATGCAGACGAATTGAGAACCTGCTCCTTTTTTAGAAGTCGGTTAAAAGGTATATAAGTTGTTTGGGAAAAAGGTGTAAGTTTCCGCTCTTTGTACGTGCATATGAGGATTGTTCTACAAGTTAACCTAACACTCTTCCAAGCAAATAAAAACAAAGACAAGTTTTCTCAAAAACGTTTCATTCCACTTAATAGAAACTGCATTTTTTGCTTCTTAGCTTTTCGACCACAGTATTTTAATAATGGTCAGCTAGCATTACAGCCGCAGTGATAGAGTAAACGACAAACAAAATCTTATTGAGGACCTCGGCCAGCTCTCGCTTGTCTCCGTATGTGGTGATCTCATGGTCCATCTCTTCTACTGACCCGCTTGGCATACACACTTCTTCTTCTACGTCTTCCTGGCGAGAGTAACCTCCGTTTACTGATATCTGGGGAGTAAATTTTTTTTGAAAACAATCGTGTACTATTTGTTTGTATTTTCGAGATGCTCTCTTGATGGTAAGAGATAACGCCTGGCCATGACCATTGCAGCGATACATATAACTTTGAATAACAAAACAAAGCCTAGGGCATGTCAAGTCCACTTGGTGGTAGATCTTAGCAGAAGGTCGACTAGGTAGGTACCACCGCAGTACCAGATATTTTGCCGTCAAGCAGTGAGACTCGATGGTTAGTCTCAACTGCGCTAGCTGCTCCCTTCAAACAGGAACACAGTAATGTTTTTTTTTTTGCTGTCAGGCTAGGCGTTTGTCCTCAACTCACTTGATGTTAAGTGACGGTGTGGTCGAAGATGGTAAAGCACATCTAACCTGGAATAGAAGCCAGCCGAGTACTAGAAAGTACCCTACCACTATGGTTTCCTCAAGATGTTTTTCTTCACAGGCAGCTCAAGCTCATTGTTGGGGTTTGAACCCACGCCTTTCAACATGCGAACCGACCGCGCTAACCACTGAGTTATCATCGCTACAAACTTTACACACTACTGCTACTTACTTTGTCTCTTGAATTTCTAGTTACTGCTGCAATGGCCATGGACGAGTTACCTCTTTTTTTATCTTTGTAACCATGTTTAAACTTACTTTTACAGGAGGCAGGCAGAAAATTATTCGCAGTAATGGAAACGTAAGAAGTTCGTGCATAAACGAAGTCTTGCATAGCTTTTCAGCGAGCGACGTCAGTAAAAAGACTTGTATTAACATGGCTAAAAGAACTCCGCACAGCACTGTTATATATAGAACCACTGAAAAATAAAATAAATATGTTAGGCACATATGTAAAAATTACGTAAAAAGAACAGTGGAAGGTGTATTTAGACTTGGGCGTCTAAGTCCTTAACACAGTTTCATTTTAAATAATAAATAACTTACTATAATAAATAAAATACTTATACGGGCTGACCGTTTGAACATTAGCAATATTCAAAGATATATTAGTTAGTGGTCATATAAAACGTATAAAGAAATAAAATCGAAACAAATATTAAAAAAAAATCTAAGGAAACCTTGGTTAAAGTTTTTCCCAAGACTCCAGAATTTATGGACAGCGCGCAGCCTTACGCGCCGAACTAGCGCAAGACATAACCACCGTACGCCTGTAACTGTTATCTAATCTGGGACCACGCGAGACTACCAAGTAGTTTTCGGTGCGCGTGATTTGAGTGTCCGTATTTTTGTTTTTGCTCAGGATAATTGGGTCAAATGTTAATCACCTATTTTTTCATTTATTTGGAACGATAATCTAGTATTGAGCCCCCTGTATAAATAATTAAATATTGCTGATGTTCAGACTTTCACAATGTATTTTTTTTTTAATGTAAAAGTTATAAGACGAACGAGGCGCTTTTCTAATGGTAAGAGATAACGCCTCTCCAAATGTCCATGACCACTGCAGCGGTAAACACAACTTTGAATAACAAAACAAAAATCATAACATCGCTGCTTTGGTGCTTATTACTTTGAGACATATTTTACATATATATATATATCATGTAATTGCGATTTTAAAACCAAATAAAATATATCCCGACAGCCAGAACTGTCATGGCGTATGAATGACGTCATGCCGTGTGAAACAATCATACGTGGAACGGTTGTGTCAAATGTCAACAACAGCAATGGCATTTCGCATAACGTGACGTCACATTCGGGTTTTCACGGTCAAGTGACTGAAATATTTCCAAAAAAATCTTTATATTATAATTATAATACTAGCTTACGCCCGTAACTTTGACCGCGTTGATTTGAGAATTGCCCCTAAACAATTAGCGGTATGAAATATAATTTACGACCTCTTCTCATACCTACCAAATATACATTTATATAAATGTATATTTTAATAAAAATAGGTCAAGGCGTTTCAAAGAAGCGCGACCACACCGTGACACGAAATTTTTATGAATATAGATATAATTTAATTGTTTGTCATGATTTATCATTAAAAATGTTAATTCCTCCCTTTTGTTTATATTGGACATAAGCTAATAGCTGTTCGACTTACATATAGAAGGTACAGTGTGTGTTGGCACTAAGTAGTCAATATTACTCAGTCCCATGCAAATGACGACAGCACAGCCTGCGTAGAACCACACCCTCGATAACTCAACGGGTTCACCCCAGAATGACATCAGCACGAAAATCATCAGCACTAAAACAACATACGTAACTTCTTAGCATTCAATGGAATCGCGATGTATCGCAAGGACAAAATCCATACAGACTTACATTTCAGGTGTAGGTTTTATTTTTTACAATATAGGAATAGGTCGTCAAATTAATCTTAATCTAGAGTTAAAATACTACTTTGTGTGTATACTGCGATCAGACCAGCGACCCGCAAGCAGCACCTGATCACGAGTATGACGCATGTGCCAGCCATCGCCCTCCTCAACCATATCTGAGGGAAGAGAGCGCCCGACACACGACGCCGCCGCAAGAAGGAGCCGTCGATGGTGAGCATGAACGCTCGAGGCATACACACAATCCTTATTTTTATTTATATCTAAAGATTACATACAACATTTGGATTTTAATCACCTCCTCATCACCTCCATCACCGCCACGTTCCGATCTTTGATAGCTTAATGGTAGGTATAGGTTTAAAGGGCTCCTTTACAAACGCATCAATACTCATCTACGCTGCCGTCTTCCCATCTCTACCTAACCCTATGAGATATGATTCTAACAACGTTGTTTTAGATATTCTTTTCAGAAATTAAAATTTGTTTGTTCTTGGCCGTCTTTTAGATTATGGAAAGATTTTGCTGGAACTTTCGCGTTACCACTTCTACTGCTCATAAATTCATAGTTAATTCAATATATCAGGTCAAATGTGGTAAAATAGTTAAAATAATCGTTGATTATAATGATTACCATATTTCGGCTTGCAGGAGAGTCAGCGTCTTACCTAACAGCGGAGTATAGAAGGCAATATTGTAAGTAGTGGCTTTCCTCTTCAAATTCAAGGTGAGTATATATCTATCACTTTTGTGGGTGTCGTTGTCATCATAAAAATTATTGGAGTATATCATGTCCCATATAGTTGGCTTGATAGCTATACGGTTGTACGAAGCTTCCCATTCGCTTTCAATCACTTGGTCTATGTCTGCAAACTGGACAATAACGGTTACATAAACTTAGGATATACTTAATTGGAAACAAACATTCACGTGTTTCACACATGTGAATGGGTGCTGAACTGCTTGCTGAAACACGTGTAATTCACCAAAGTACCAGTTCAATAAATAAATAATAAGACGTTACACACAGCGCCAACTGACATAAAACTAAGCAAAGCTTGCATGACGCTTCTTCGGAAAAGGCTCCAAAGCCTTGAACATCGTCGCAAAGTAGCTTGTCTGGATTTGCTTTGGTGAGTGCACTTCAGATTTACATGACCTAGTTCCACCGTGCCCATTCTACTAAAGGACAGCCAGGACCTCCTAGAAGCGACACCGCTTCATGGTCGATATTCCAAAAACTAGTACTAAACGGTTCGAATCTACCTTCATTGTACGAACCGCTAAACAATGGAATTTGCTGCCCGAGTAGGTGTTCCCTGATACAATCTGGGTGCCTTAAGTCGCGAGTGAATCAGTTTCTTTTAGGCGAGCGTGCTCCACCGTAGACCGCAACTTCGCTTAATATCAGGCGAGTTGGCGGTCAAACGCAAGCCTGTTTGAAATATTAAAAAAACTTTTGTTTTTGTAACTATATATATGTAAGTATATATTTATAATACATATAGAACACCGAGACACAAACCAAACATTTGTTTCTACCACAAAATGTTTGTCCTGGGTGAGAATTGAATCCACGCCTTTTTAAGCAGATTACTACCAATGAGCCAACAGGTCTAAGATTTTTCGATCCGCCGCAGAAACTTGCCAGTGACGCCCTCTCCACAGCGTTTGAGATACATTATTTATTTAAAAAAACAACAATTTATTAACAGTGTAAGATTGTCTTTTTTTTAAACATATGAGTATGTTGCACTCAGATATTGCCTTTCCAATTTTAACGAAATTTTAGTCTTAATTTGTTTTCATTAAAAAAAGATAATAAATAAAAGACGCTAAATATAAGAAAGTACGCATTAATATTTATCGTCATTGTCAGAGACGACGCCTGCCCACCTAACCTAAAATGGAACTGGCTCTCAAATGAGCCTGCCGGAACACACCGTTAAGTGCTTGGTAGCAGAGGGTGGTAGCTAGCCAATCGTGTACTAGAAAGTACTCTACCACTACGCTATGGTTTCCGCACGATGTTTTCCTTCACCGGTAGCTCAAGCTCATTGTTGGTGATTGAACCCACGCCCTTCGGTGTGTGGACCGACCACACTAACTACTGAGCTATCATTACTACAAAAATAGGTTAAGCAAAGTGTAAGCAAGTTTCAGTTGTAAACTAGGAATACATACGACTGCAAGTTTATTATCGCTTTGGTCCATAATATCCAAAGTTATCTTCTCGTGAATTTCCCAGGGTTCTATTAGTATAGAGCATGTGTATTCATCATGAGGCCACCTGAAAATAGTGAATTTTGTTTCTCATTTATACACTTTCCCAGAACTAGAGGTACTACTATTTTGAAACACATCTTCATGCTACACCAATAGATGACAATGTTGTCGATGTGTTAAACTTTCTCTTATCTTCACTTTATTTTCTTTCTTTGTTTCTTTATCTACTTGGGAATGTGGCAGTCAACCCATGTAGTTTTTCAACCATGAAAGATAAGGAAACTCACATGTTAGAACCGCGTGGTGCAGCTAATATATAACCTCTAACGCAACTCAGGCAACCTCAGGCAACGTGCCCAAAATACTGGCCGCATTGTCCCATATGAAAAGTGTATTTAGTCATAACTACTTGGGAATGTGGCAGTCTATCCATGTAGTTCAACCATAAAAGATAAATAAACTCACATGTTAGTATTTTCAGTGTCCATACACCAAGTGGTAATCTCATCTTGGAAGTGAAACGTCGCATCTCCACTGTACACCATCGATATCAGGTCTGGGTTTTGGGTGTCAAACGGTTCTGCGCTGTCTGAGCTGTGTATGGAATTGACATCAGTTTTATCCTTCAGATTTGAAATGATAGATGTATTTTACGTAATAAGTAATTTTATATAGTGGACTTATTAGGTGCGTCTAGATAACCCGCTAAAAAAAGGAGAAGATTATCCACACAAAGGAGAATTCCATCAATGTTTAATCTACGACCATCCATCAGAAATCGTCGTGAAAGTCCAGCCGTGCCAATGTTGATTTAGTCCAATTCTTCGTTAACTTGTAGCACTATGTCACGTACAAAGTAGTTTTGATGTATTTCTTATTATGGATGAGTATATTACGCGCGTGTGCCATAAGATTGTAACGTGCGCCCGATGGAGATCACTACGACAAAGCTTCAACCGTTCAATGACAGTAAATATAAAAATTGATGAAGCAAAATGTTCACTAGGATAAATGATACCATTTTCTTGTTGAGATTGAACGTCAACAAGTATGATAAACTTTCTAGGTGTATACTTACTTGAAAACAAAGAATATGGGTCTCCATATTTGACCCTGACGAAACTTTAGACTGGTAGTTCCATTGAACTTTGTGGGATTCCAAGCCATGCCATCGTCCGACCAACTCTGAAATTTGTTCTCTATGAATAATTATAAAATCGGTTTTAAAAACTTCGTGATAAATCTATTCCGTCAGCTATAAGATCTTGAAGAAAGTTGGCTGGTATAGTGCCACTTTAGTGACATATTCCATTAGGCGGTCCAATGTCTGGCGCGTCATTATTATAGACATTATCTTGACTTTTTTTTATAGTATAAAAATAATGATACGATCGATACTCTTCTAATGGTAAAAGATAACGTCTGTCCATGACCATTGCAGCAATACACAGAACTATGAGCAGCAAAACAAAGTCCAGGCCATCATTTCTTATGGCGCTCATTACTTTGAGACTTTGGATGGTTAGCCTCAACAGCCCTGTAATTTCGCTACCTGCAGTACCCTCCGAATCGGAACACAGTTATGTTTACATACTATTGCTTGACAGAATATCTGGTAATGCAGTGGTACCTACCTATACAACCTCCTGCTAAGATCTATCACCAAATGGCTTTATTTGTGCCCGACACTGAGTAATAGAATTCAAACATTATATTAATATTCTTATATTGTGTAGATACTTATTGTACCCCAGTAAAAAAAAAGACATTTAAATGGTAGTTTAGTGGCGATAACATTAAGAAGTAGTATCATGGTTTAAAGCTAGGGGACGAAGATGCATATCATGTCGTGGCGGATGTCCCCGGACCGAAGTTTAGAGTTATGAATTCCCAATAAAAACCAACCACAACTTGAGGGATGTCGAGTGGTGCAACACTGGCTAATCTCTTATCGGAAGAGGCCAGTATACTGTTCCGCATCATCAATATACGTTAAGCGTAGGATGTAATAAAAATTGTACATATTTTAAACCCTCTGACAAAAAAAAAAGATTTAAAAAAAAGTTGTGGGACTATGGGAGTACTTATTACAAATGTGTCACTGTTCACCACTGGTCGTCAGTGAGAATGATTTATAAAAATGTGTGGTCGCTGTCCACCATTGGTGGACATTGGGAATAGACGCACCATAACGATGGCTAGTCTGGTCTTAAGTTTGGACTCCAAAGCGTTGTACTTGATATGTGTCACCCTGACGCTAAGCTGGACCTGGACTACCGGGCTCGGGGCTATGGAAGGCAACTTGGCCATCAGCAAGCTCCTCTTCAGTTCATCCGAGTTGGATAGTTTGGGTTGTATTAATTGGGAATCAGGAGTTGTTGCTGAAATAAAAGATTATGTTATTTTATTTGGGTACGAGATAATTTCTTGAGGGTCAAACTTTCCGCAAGGTTTTGATATTAAAATGTGAGTAAGTATATTACCGTCATCATCATTGGCAGGACAGTCAAACAGGAACTTGGCTTCGACTCCAGCCCAGGAGGCAAAGCTAAAATACTTGATGGGAAGCGTATGCGCATCATAGTAGGTTAGTACTGGCAGACTGTCTCCCTCTTTGCCGAATTCCACTAGACCTTCTGGAAAAGGAGAATAGTGACCTTTTATTACCATTGAAGTTTAAAGCAATAACGCTTGCGTAATAAAGCTTTTTTCTTGATTGCGTAACCGTTAATGATATTAAGAATTCACGGAACCCCTCGGACTTGTCGGTTCATCAACAAGAATAAAGTCAAAACCAAAAATCTTACCGTCAGAGATTTTGATATAAAACGCCGTGAAGTCTATCGCAGATAGGATGCTTGGTGTCTTGGCAGAACTTCTTGCATTTCGTTTGAGATTTAATCGCAGTTCTGTAAACTTATTTCCGCCACCTCCAACGACTGTCGAAATAAAAATTACTTATATTCATGCTCAAATAAATTTTGAAGAACATTTCACCCAGAGCTCTCTAGCTAGAAAAACTTGTAGTTATTTGCTTCCAAAAAACATTATGGGAACCAAAATTGTTAAATATTACTGAGAATCTAACATGTCAATTTGTTCTAGCATGTCAAGATTCAGGCCCTACTTAAGCGATAGGGAATAAGAAAATTAGACAGCGTGCCTAGTAAATGAAAACTTAGTCAGCCGAGTTTCCATTTATAATCCAACGATTAGATTTTCCAGAGTGAGTATTTGGAACGTGTGTACAAAGTACAAATTAATTTTCTATTCCAAGCTCACCAAGAAGCTATCCATAGCCTCCGGAAAGACGTCGATTCCCTTCTATCGTTTGTTTGTCGGGGAATGTTCGGAAAAGCTCTTTATGGTTCCTATATACAGATTACAGATTCCAAACTCAGTAATTTAAATTCACCTAGCTTTTTTTTTGTGGGATAACGAAACTGAATATATACAACCATCAGATAAAAAAAGTAACTCGATAACGCAAAAAGTGCAATGCCAAAAAGATGAAGAAATGCTTCTAAAATAACCGAAGAATTGGATTCCTACTTGACGATGGCAAATAGTTCTATAGCGCTAAGACAAAAAATAAATAAAGAGAAAAACAATTTTTTTTACCAATTTCATAAACGGAATCAGTCGGTCCAGGTTTTGGCACAGGAGACAGCAAGATATGCCCGTTGCTAGCCGCCTGGACGGCGATGTGCATTTCGAAATAAGTGACGTCATTGTTGTCTCTTTTAATTGTTGCGTGTTGGAGGCTGGCTTCGTCTATGTGGTAGAATGTGTCATAGTTGTATCCGCGACGAGCGATATATTCTTTGCAACGAGATGCCACTAGAATTAAAAGGTTTTTTTTTTAATTTGATTAGGCTAAAAGAGTAGTAGTAGTAGGTAAGTAGGTAGGCAATGGGTAATTTTATAAGATAAAATACGTATGCTTTTATGAAAGGAACTTATTTATTTTAGATTTTTACTGGATTGACAAATATTAATTAAAATTCGTTTATTTCAAGTTTTTTTAATTTTTTTTATTTATGTATTTACTTATAGTTGTATTCTAGTGGTCATTATATTCTAGATATAACAAAGAAATACTTAAATTGAGGTTACACTTTACAAGCAGTTTACGCTTATATTATTACTTATTATTAACTAAAACGGTTACATAAAACCAATTACATTAGCTAATTATGATGCATATAATATACATGACATTGTCGGTTACAACAATATAGGTATACAGGTCAGGATAAATAAAGTTAAAAAGAAAAATAAAAATTCTAAAATAAATGTATAAATACACAATGTCAAAATATAATATATTAAACTTTATAAACTGAATTATGGAAACTGACGTGGTTTTGACACGTTTTTGTTTTACTTATGCGGGATTACTAACGTTCAATTATATCGGATTCTCCGACTATACGCACCAACGCGCACGCGTTGTTTTCAACTTTGTCTCCATGATGAAGGCCACCGGATGTGGCCGAAACTATAGTTGTAGTATCTGATATAATTTACACGTGAGTGAATCCCGCATAAGTAAAACAAAAATGGATTATTAATCATATTTGTTAAGCCAATATTAATTGTTGTACCAATATTAAGCTTGTCTAGGTAGGTGCCACCACATTACTAGATATTATGCAGCCAAGCAGTAGTGTGTGAACATTACTGTGTTCAGGTTTGAATGGTGCTGCAGTTAGATAAATTACAGGGCTCTTGAGACTAAGCACCAAAAGTCTCAAAGCATTATGTACCAAAGCAGTGATGCCCTGGTAGTAGTAGACTTGCCACTAGGCTGCATGAAGCTGTTTTGCTACCAATCCCTGTGATCCATGTCGCCGCAACACTTTGAATGCTTCTCGTCAACAATGCCATTCATGTCACTGGGGCTACACTAGCTATAGCAGCTGTAGGGGTACTATACCAGCGGCCCAGAGATTAGCTCCGATACTTCAAGGAGCTGGGCTGGCTCGGGTAGATGCTGATAAGAGGAAATGCACAAAACACCCCAAGCGAGACGTCGGTGAAGGACTTATGGCTCCCACTTTGAATAAGAATCAGGCACACACATTCTATACAAAAACACGTTTTAGAAGTCACTTACAATTAGTTGCAGATTATTATTATTTTGCATTATTATTTTTTCTATTAATAATTCTTAAATAGTGTGCTCACTTTAAGTTCTTGGTCCTATTGACTATTATTACCAAAAAGAGGCCAAGTGCGTGTTGGACTTGCGCACCGAGGGTTCCGTACAAACCAGTAGGTATATAAGTAAAAGTTATGGTATTTTTATTTTTTATGGTAATTTATGCTTTTCGCAATTGTTCCTTTATCTGTGAGATAATACGTTGCTTTGTACCAAATTTCAAGATCCTGAGTTCACGGGAAGTACTTTGTTAGGTTTTTATTCCCTTGCGAGTGTCGAAAATTTTGTAGCATAAACGGCTGTATCTTTTGATTGCGTTGGCTTAGAATTTTAATTTTTTTTACAGCTCCATGAGACAGTAGACCTGAGTATTTGATATGAATTTCAGCTTGATACCTCCACGCGTTCCTGAGAAAAAGGAACTTAACAGACAGACAGACGAACAACAAAGTGATCCTATAAGAGTTCCATTTATTTTCCTTTTGCGGTACGGATCCCTAAAAACCGATGACTTTGTTCAGGTCATTTAAAATTAAGACCTCTCGGACACCGTCATGATAAAAGTATATATACGCATTTGAGTGTTGAGTTGAGTATTACACATTATGTGCCGTGGTGGTGCCGGCGTAAGAATAGTTCACCCTCTCTACCCGTGGTTGCCGTAAGAGTCAGCTAAGGGATGTAATCCGGAAGATGGGCAGCAGCGTCTTCCTTGAACAATCACACTTAACTGCGCTCGCCAACCCGCTTGCCAAGCGTGGCGAGTATTGGCAACACCCCTCCCCAGGAGGAGGCCTATGTCCAGCAGTGGACGTCCTATGGCTGATGATGATGATGATGATGACGCATTTGATATCATTGTAATAGGTTTATTGTGACCAGTATAGTGTCATCCATCTTCCCATGGCCCGTTTTCCTTGTAGCACTTCTTCCTCATAACACAAGCGCTGTGCTTCGGAGGCGGGAAGCGAACCGAGGTTGCGTCGATAGGAGGAAGGTAAATGCTTGAAAACGTTACCCAGAAATATTATTTTGATTTTTGCCTACACATTTTTTGCCGCAAATAATGATATTTATAACTATTAAAATATCTCCTAAACTCTATCATGTGTTTGGTTTAGAATGTAGGATTCGCAAAATGTCCACCATTCCACAATGTGTATTTTGATATTGGTGCACTTTCAAATACGTGCATTTCTTCGATAGAGAGAGATAACAGGCATTTTTCAAAATATGTATTTTTTAAGTACGCCATTATTATGCCAAATGTACCTACCTATATTAATTTAACCTTAAAATTATAACCTTCTTATGTAAAAATGTTGTGTGTCTATTTAGTATAAATATTCATAGAAACAAAATAATATATAAGTGCAGCAAAATGGTCTATGAAAAAAAAAATTACCTTTACTGGAATTGTCATTTGAGAGAAATGCACTTTTAACGAAGTTCGCTAATTGTAAAATGCACATTTTGGAAGACATCTTGGAAACTTTACAATTCAGAAATTAACCCGTTGACTTTCAAACTATAAACCATAAGCATTACGTATTTTTCTTCGGAACTACAAAACAAATAACTAAAAGGATATCCAAATATACTTACTGCTATAAGTAAAATTGTAATTATTATTTATTGCAAAAGATTTATCAAAAAACACCAACACAAAGCACATACAAATATTCCACTTCATTGTTATAAAAAAAATCTATCTTAATTCCTACAAAGGCGGATTAAGTTCATAAATCCAGACTGAAATTAGAAAAACAACATAAATAAGAGATCACAATTTAAAAGTTCGCATGATACTGCTGTTGCAATGTGAGCCGCTTCACTGGTGCAGTAGTTAGCAACCTTTTTATACTAAGACTTAGTTTTTTTTTCACAAGAATTAAATTATCGTGTTTCCTTTTAAGGGATATATGTACGTTAAAATACATACAGTACGCCCAGACACAGAACAAACATCTATATTCATCACAAAGCTGTTAGTCTTAGTGAAAGTAGAACTTTGTAGCTCTCGAAGTAGAACTTTGACAAAAGAGCTAATAGAGAGGTAAAAAAAAATATGTTAGAATTTCTCAATAACTAGCTTGCAACGCACTCGTGTCATCCATTAGCCATATGAAATGAATTCTGTTGCGAACCCGATTTTTTTTGTGATATGACATATTGACATTTAATTTCATTGAAATTTTGACATTTTGATTAAAATCAACATACTATCGCATAAGTAGTTTAAAATAATTATGAGGTAAATGTAACTGGGTGAGTGGCGGCGCGCAGAGCAGTAAACATATTCATGCACGCAGTCCGGCGGAGCGCTGGGAACTGAACTGAGGTCCGGCGGTGCGCTCAGAACTGAGGTCGCGCGGCTTACTCAGTATATTTATGTAAACATCGTGGCGCGTCATTCCTGCGGCACGTCATGTCTGCGGAGCGTACACGTGCATGCAGTCCGAGCGAGAGTTGAGAACTCTCGTCGCACAGCGCGCGTCGTATATTTATGTGGACGCGTTTTTGGTGACATATCGAGTTATTAATGTTTGGTTGCTTTGGTTTGGTCTCTTTGGTATGGTTTGGGAGAGGACCCAACAAATAGCATATAAGCAACAGAAATAAATAAATAATTTACCTGAGCTCTTCTTTCTTCCAAAACCAGCAGTCGACACAGACACACACAAGCGCTGAACACCAAGTAAGATCCCACAAATCGGTTATTCCTCAATAAACAAATTTAATTTAATGTTGAGGACCCCTGTCCAAGCTCAACCCTGTATAACAAAACATAAGCTTGTTACATATCGCCGCTGGCCCGCGTTGTTTCCGATACGGATACTAAAATAAAGGATTGCAATACGAGTGTTAATATTTTTTAGTTAGCATTTTCGCATATTTTTGTGCAGAATTTAGACAATTTTTTTTCGGAACACGCTTGCGTTCGACCACAGTCAAAGTAAAGCGAGAAGATATGTATAATATACTTTAAATACATACTTTACAGTAAAATATATAATGTTTTTTTTTAAATGTATAGGTAATGAGACGAACAAGACGTTCTCCTGATGGTAAGAGATAACACGCGTCAACGAAAAAGCGTCATCGTTTCATGATCGAGGTTCATTGTGCGAACCGCTAGACAGTGGAATACGCTACCTGATTGGATTATCTGGGTGTCATCAAGTCGAGAGTGAATCGGTATTTTCTAGGCACGAGCTGTAATTCTATCTTAGACCGCGTCATCACGTAACATCGGGTGAGATTGCGAAACGCAAGCCTATTTATTATTAATAAAAACCCTTTTTTCTGGTTATCAGACTAGGTATTTGGCCACAGCTCACCTGATATTAAGTGACGCTGTGGTCGAAGATGGTAAACACACCTAGCTTGGACGGCTTTAAAGTGAGGCTGACGGAACACAGCGTTAGATGCGTGGCGGCAGATGTTCAACTTGAGGGTGGTAGCTAGCCAGCAGACTACTAGAAAGTACTTTACCACCTTGCTATGGTCTCTTCACGATGTTTTCCTTCACCGACAGCTCAAGCTCATCGTTTGACCCCACATCCTTTGGCGAGTGAACCGACCGGGCTAGCCACTGAGCTATCATCTCTACATAACTTGTAGTAGACCAAATGCACTTGCGCAATACTAGCTATATATTAACAAACCTTGAATTAATATTTGCATAATCTTTACAATATTCATATAAACATTCCTATTATTTTAAATCAGCTGCGAAGGAAACGACTGTAGTTTATCAGCGGACGTCAGATAACTCGAGCGTTTGCAATATTATTGTATGGTTTTTTATTTAGTTAAGGGTTTAGATAGAGTTTACATGATAATAATAATTGCATCCTGGTTTGATTGGAGATACCACAAAAATATATTTTTATTGTTTTTTTTAAAGGTTTATAATAATAATAAATATTGTAAGACACATTACACACAGCGCCATCTGACCCCAAACTAAGCAGAGCTTGTGTGATGGAAGTCAGATAACTGATAGAATACATAAATATTTTTTTTGTAAATACATATTTATAATACATACAGAACACCGAGACACAGAACAAACATTTGTTTATACCATAAAATGTTTGTCCTTGGCGGGAATCGAACCCACGCCCTACAGCTCAGGCAGACGTACTCCCAATGAGCCAACAGGACTGTTTGACAGGCTAGGTGCCTGACCACAGCTCACCTGTTAAGTGACGATGTGGTCAATGATGGTAAACACACCTAGCCTGGAATGTAACTGGCTCTCAAGTGAGGCTGCCGGAACACACCGTTAGATGTTTGGCGACAGTTTTTTTTTATGGTTGACAGTCTATGTGTTTGACCACAGCTCACCTGATGTTAAGTGACGGTGTGGTCGAAGATGGTATAGCACACCTAGCCTGGAATGGTACTGGCTCTCAAGTGAGGCTGCCGGAACACACTGTTAAATGCTTGGCGGCAGATTTTCAACTTGGGGGTGGTAGCTAGCCAGCCGAGTACTAGAAAGTACCCTACCACCACGCTATGGTTTCCTCACGATGTTTTCCTTCACCGGCAGCTCAAGCTCATTGTAGGGGTTTGAACCCACACCCTTTGGCATGCGAACCTACCGCGCTAACCACTGAGCCATCATCGCTACTAATATTTATAATTTAGCCCAAATTTTTCTGGTCCACTTATGTCATCAATGAATTCCAATTCCTACAGTCCAATTCTATCATCAGATAAGCTTCATGGTACCAAAACATTATATTGTCATCGATCTTACATATTGTTTCACCACAATTGGATACCAGCAAGTGGTCGAAAAATTTGACAAATATTAACATACGATTTTTGCAAGTTAAATAAAAACTTGTGAAAAAGGCAGATTTTATAACCTTTTTCGGATATCAATTCAAAAATAAAGTGCGGCAAAACTAAACTAAAATCTCTCGATTTTTTATTTTTGTAACCGTTTGTTAGATGAAAAGCTTAACAGAAATGGAAACTTTTAATCGATCCGTTGGACACTGGCAGGGCTGACAGTAGTGGCAGTACTATAAAAGATCCAATTCTGACAGAGATCGTTAAAAAAACGGACAGTATTCAAATAAATTCCAATGCCTCTCGTTAGCGATCGTGCAGCCCTAAACAATTTCGATGCGCCACAGTGTTACTTCTGTAACTCGAATTATTTATGTTTCAACATCGTGATTTGTGTCTCTATCACTGAAGATTGGCCGTCAGCGTTCCGCGCTGCCAACGCTGGTCCATTCTCGGATATTTCGCAACCAAGACTTCTATCTTCTTTCAGCACGCCCCTAACCGTTTTGGCCATCAGCGTTTTGCGCGTGCAACGCTGGTCCATTGTTAGATATTCCTTAACTAAGATTTCTATCTGCTTTCAGCGTGTCGGTTACTCTTTTGATCGTCAGCGTTCCACGCTGGCAACGCTGGTCCATTCTCGGATATTTCGCAACCAAGACTTCTATCTTCTTTCAGCACGTCCCTAACCGTTTTGGCCATCAGCGTTCTGCGCGTGCAACGCTGGTCCATTGTTAGATATTCCTTAACTAAGATTTCTATCTGCTTTCAGCGCGTCGCTTACTCTTTTGACCGTCAGCGTTCCACGCTGGCAACGCTGGTCCATTCTCGGATATTTCGCAACCAAGACTTCTATCGTCTTTCAGCACGTCGTTTACCCTTTTGGCCGTCTACTCTGGTAACGCTGGTCCATTGTTAGATATTCCTCAACTAAGACTTATATCATCTTTCAGCGCGTTTTAATCTTGTTTTGTCCGTCATTATGAGTTAAAGCAGTTGGTATATCTAATAGCTCAATGCATGGTAAAAATACGTAGCACAATCAAAGTATGAAACCGTTAAATAATGAAATCTGCCGCCCCCAAGTTGTTCCCCGATAGATGCAATATGGGTGCTTTCAAGTCGTGAGTGAATCGATTTCTTCTGGGCATTATTGTGTTCGTGTATTGTTTTTGTATAGTATGTTGTGTCTTCCTTAGTATTATAATTTTATCTGTAGTTATATAGAAAAAGTGCTAAGTTGAATACAACAGCTATATGTACATGCTTTGTTTTCTAGCCTGTACTTCCTGGCTTACCCGTAGTAAGGTTTAGTTTGTTAGCATACATTGTGGTGCGACAAGCTTGAAATATCTAACGATTTTTCACGATCTACCAGAGCGTTGAAATTTTCCTTTTTATTTTTTACAGAGCTGTAATATAATGGTAATAGCTCTATTACTACTCCATTGTGATAAATATAATATTTAAAAAAAACCTTATTATTTTGTATTAGTAATTATAAACTTTAAGAAAATACTTGTATTATTTTGATACTGGCGACCCACCCCGAATTTGTACAGAATAGAAAATAATTAAAATTGACACCAATGTTACAACATTGGTGTTATCAATAAAATATTTGTATTTGTATTTGTACGCTCTCCTGATGATAAGAGACAACGCATGTTCATGACCATTCATAATTCATTTATTTCATAATTCATTTATTGTATAAAGTGCCAACCGCAGGAAGGAGTTAGTGCCCGAGATTCAGATCTTCTTGTTCGGGTGCTAAAATTCCCTTTATTTTGTACATTTTTCTTAGTTTCAATAAATTACTATTATTATTGCATAAAAAGTTCAAAAGCATTGCTGCAATACACAGAACTTTGAGTCAAAAACAAACTCCAGGGCTCGCTGCTTTGGCGCTCCTTATTTTGAGACTTTCTATGGTAAGTCTCAACAGCACTGAACAAAAAAAAAAAAAGAAGAAGAAAAAAAAAGTCTAATAGTTATAAAAAGTCAATTTTAACAAGTCTAAGTCACACAAAGTAAGTCATAGTCGAGTCCGGTCATACCGTAGTAAAGTAGTGGTTCCTTTACTACAAGTTTTAACAGAATTTTGGAAGCAACACGATAAGGACCACATTATATCACTTTCCCATATTCACTTTATGAATAAAACACCAGTATTTTATTTTACAAAAGTACTCTAAAGACACAAGTTTTGGAATATAATACAATGTAGGAACATAATTTTTTCGCGCTCTTGCTAATACTTCACTATCTGTGTTCCCATTCCTACCTTGCTGCGCTATTATGTATACAATTTCCTGGTTAATCTTGACAAGCCCAGGTCTTTAAATGGACTTTGCTGATATTCCAATCGCTCCCACTTCTACTGCATATAAATTGACTATGTAACCATTTATGGTCAACACATTTGTAAGGTCATAATATCTTTTTAGATTTGTCGCGTAGTCTTAGGTTATTTTTAGGTTATTTAACGTAAAAGCTTTGAGACGAAAATTACGCTCTCCTGATGGTAAGAAATAAGGCATGTTTATGACCATTGCAGCGATACACAGAACTTTGAGTAGCACAAAGTAAAGGGCATCACTGCTTTGGCGCTCATTACTTAATAGCCTCAACAGCCTTGTAATTTCACGAGTACTTACTCTTAGTTAAGTTTATACTGTAAAATTGTCTGTAGTAATAAAATTGGTGTGAACAATAAAGAGTTATATTATTATTACTCTTTAAACCGGAGCACAGTAATGTTAACACAATACTGCTTGGCGGTAGTATATCTGGTATTGGGGTGGTACTTACCTAGATGCCCTGCCAAGGAGATCTAAGTAAAGATTAGGGATATTTGTTTCCTTTGATACAGTAATGTAACTGGCTTCCATAGGTCTTCCACTGCTGGACATAGGACATAGGCCTCCTCCTGGTTGTGCCAATACTCGCCACGCTTGGCACGCGGGTTGGCGGGTTAGGTGTGATTGTTCAAGGAAGACGCTGCTGCCAATCTTCTGGATTACATCCCTCAGCCGACTCTTACGGCAACTACGGGTAGAGAGGGTGGAGTATTATTCTTACGCCGGCACCACCACGGCAATGTACACGTTTGCGTTTTAGAAAAGTAACACCTAGCTAGCTTACGTCGTTGCTGTAAAGCTGTAATAAATTTCCGACGTAATAAGAAGATGTTATCTATCTATCTAACTAATACCTTTAAACAAGCAATTCTTGTATATATGTATATATATATAATCTGAATCTCGGAAACAGCTCCAACGATTTTCATTAAATTAAGTATGCAGGGGTTTCGGGGGCGATAAATCGATCTAGCTAGATTTCATTTTTAGAAAACGTCGTTTTATCCGTGTTTTCAGCCGAACAAAGCTCGGTCATCCAGGTACTAATTTTAATGTGTGTAACTTGACCAAGAGTGCTCTCAGATATAATAAAAAAAAAAAAAAATTACTCGTTTGAGAAAAGATAAGAAGTTTGTTCTCGTATTGCTTTTTAGCCTGGAACACTCTATTTTTAATCTAAATTAGTTTTTATCTACGTCATTAGTAGTATCTCTAGATGCTTAATTTGTTGAATGATTTAGTTTGTTTTTACTAAGCAGACATACTAATATTAAAAAAAGTATCATCATTTATCTTACCCCGGAATTATTTAAAACGTAAAACATTTCTATTTCATGCCAAACACTGCGCGAACATATTTCCAGGAGCTCTTAAATACAACGCGCAAAAACTCCCAACTACATTTTTAAATTCTCATTATTTCACCAACTTGAAGCCCATTTAGCTTTCGCCCGAAAATTCGAAACTTCTCTGCTTGTGTTTACAGGCTTCTGAATTGATTGCTGAAATCCAAACGAGCCGATTCTCGGGAGAAAATTGAATTTTTTAAAACCCATATGCGAGCTTTTACGTTGGACCATAGACTAGTTTTATTTGGGAAAACATTGTGGTAATAATTTAGGAGATGCGACGGGCGATGTTCAAATAAAAGTCAAAAAAAATTCTCTAGCATCCACATGCGCTTTTCTGTCTACGTTGGACCGCATACATTCGTAGGTACCTAAACTATGTATGAGCTCGTTGGTCTACACTCCACATTGCGTTGCAAAACGCATAGCTTTTTCATTTGGGACGTTTTGCGGCAGAGGAAAAATGGATTTCGTGTGGATTTCATAAGTTCTTTGTTGGATATTGACTTTGAAGAGTTTTGCGTTTTTTCATTGGAAATAGAGGCAGCTGCGTGTGTCGTCTTTTTGCTGCGTTTCCTCGTCCATTGATGAAAAGCAAATCTTTTTCTGTGTGGAAAACGGATGTAATTTTGTATGTTTTGTGGTTACTTGGTGGTAGATCTCCTTAAGAGGTCGTCTACGTTGGTACCACCGCAGTACCAGATGTTTTGCCGCGAAGCAGTAGTGCGCAAACATTACTCTATTTCGGTTTGAAGGGTACTGCAGCTGGCAAAATCACAGATTGATACTAACCATTGAAAGTCTCAAATTAATATGCGCCAAAGCAGCGATACCATGGACTTTGTTTTGCTAATCAAAGTCTTTGTATCAAAACTCAAAACTCAAAACTCAACCATTACCATCTCTTACCATTAGGAGAGCGTCTCGTTCGTCACATTACATTTATATTTTAAAAAAACCGTGCGGAGTATTTTTTGTGACATCAACTCGAATCACATTTGTAATCACATATAATGTTGTAATAAATAAATGGCTATGCGCAGTAATTTAAGCGGTAAAGTAGGTACATACAACGCAGCGACAAATAATTAATTTTCCTTGTCAATGTCATTTTCATACTTCAAAGAATTTATTACAAAACGAATTTCATTGTAAATTTATTATCGTAAAATGTACACTGATTTTATTACCCGATAGGTTTACTTATCTGTATTGATGTTTTTATATTATCTAGAAATCTATACGTTGACTTTCAGATCTTCTTGATTACTTATGTAACAATATGGAGGGGTCTAGATTTTTCGACAGCTATGTCAGTTCATTTGGTTGTAGCTTTGCCTCTTATGTTACTAAAACCTAACTACTAACGATCAGAGGAGAAACATTAATATGAGCTGAAGCTTATATTTATCATAAATGTATAAATATAATACTCAAACGTTGGGCAAAATAAAGGCCAGCGTATTAAATATTGTAGGACATATTACACACAGCGCCATCTGACCCCAAACTAAGCAGAGTTTGTGTGATGGAAGTCAAATAACTGATAGAATAAAAATTTTTTTTTTTTGTAAATACATACTTATAATACATACAGAACACCCAGACATAGAACAAACATTTGTTTATACCATAAAATGTTTGTCCTTGGCGGGAATCGAACCCACGCCCTACAGCTCAGGCAGACATACTCCCAATGAGACAACAGGGCTGTCAACTGCTTTTAGTTAGGTGTGGCGTCGATCACACGAAATGATAAGTCTAATTAATTACCTACATTTTTATTTATTTATTTTATTGTCATACCAACTGTTGATATTATAAACTACATCCAATATAACAGCAAAAATAATATACCTACTGAGAAGTTTAAAATAATAAAAAAGAACGTTGAGTATATATTTATTGACAATTTTGAGTGACCTAAAAGTCGAAGTTTGTGATAAGCACGACTTACGTATATGACAAAATTTGAGATTGCTAAATTAAAACTTTTTGATGCATAATTTGCATGATGGTAGGGTACTTTCTAGTACTCGGCTGGCTAGCTACCACCCTCAAGTTGAAAATCTGCCGCCAAGCATCTAACTATGTGTTCCGGCAACCTCACATGGGAGCTAGTTCCATTCCAGGCTAGGTGTGCTTTACCATCTTCGACCACACCTCACTTAACACAAGGTGAGTTGTGGTCAAAACACCTAGAAAAAAAAACCTAGCCAAAAAAAAATAACTTTTTTTCTTCCAGGGAAAATCCTTAATGGATACCACCGGTCCCCGGCGGAGCTTGGTGGTTCTGTGGGAATCTCTGCCAGAATGGTAAATCCCTATGTTCCTTCTCCGCGCTTGCACACTCTTCCACAGCTGTTAAATTAAAACCTACCACAACATTAAATTGAACGCGATTGCTAAGTATTGTAGTAATCGCAGTCATCATTGCATTATCAAACTTACTTGAAACGTCAAATATTGGTACTTAATACCATATAATTACGTTTTACATCTATACTGTTTAAATTCCTAAACAAATAAAACAGGAAAGATTATTATGTCTTTCATATTTCCGCTGGCACTTTAACAAGCAAAATCAAGCACTTTAGATAAGCGCAAGTGAAATCTATAAAAGGATCCAAAAGGCGTTTTAATACTCTTAGTTGAATTAGATTTCAGAAAAAATGGCTAAATTAAAACTTATTGGTGTAGCAGCAGGGGTTCAGCTCTTGAGTGTATTCTTGGGTTATGTTGCTGCAGAAAGTGAGTTTCTTTTCACTTACTTCTTCGTAGTTCACTTTTTTTAGCCCCCGACGCAAACCAAGGAATGATATAAGAGTTACGTGTGAATTTATGTTAGTCTGTAGCATCGTAGCTCTCAAACGATTACACCGATTTTGAATTAGTTTGACTAAAAATGTGTTCAGCCAGTTAATTACTGCACTTCGAAGTGGACTACGATAGGCTGATAATGATGATGATTGCCACTATTTTAAGTTGATATGTACGCAGTATTGCCATTAAATATTCCACCCATCTCACTGGAGCTACTGTGCCAGCGGCCCAGAGCTTTGTTCCGATACTTCAAAGAGCTGGGTTGGCTCGGGTATTAGATGCTAGCAGGGGGAAATGCACAAAACCAAAAGCACCGTCAGTGCAGGATTTATCGTCTCCAATTTGAATAAGAATAAGAATGTTACCTAGTTGTCTGTTTCATGACTTCAATGAATACACTGCAATCTTAGATTTGATTGTTTGTATTAACTTTTTGTACTGCGATTTTGCTTCTAGAATACGTGATGTGCTACTACGGTACTTGGGCGACTTACCGCTGGGGTCTAGGCCAGTTCGATGTGGCTCACATTAACCCAGACCTCTGTACACACGCGGTTTACACGTTTGCGGGTCTGGACGATCAGGGGACCATCATCTCACTCGATCCTTGGCTCGACTTGCCAGATAATTGGGGACGGAGTAAGTTTTTTTTCTTTGTTTTTGGCTTCGCACATTTACAAATAGGTGTGTGACTTAAAATCAAGTGAAATCTAAAGTGTAAAGTGTGGTTTGTATTGTGTGTAAAGTGTGAACACACACCACACCGCGGACTCATATCGGCTTGATAATAATATTCTCCAACCCTATTTAATTTTTACGTAGACGTCTTTATTTTCGTTCTCAGCAGTTAGCATGTCGGCTACAACGGTATTTGTGTCAACAACTTGACTTACGCTGATTACATGGTGCTGCAGAGTGCGTCGATTAAATCTTGAGTAAGCTTTTACATGCCTGTAAGAAGTACGCGAGTGGTTAAAGTTAAAATATAATGATAATAAGAGTCCATATTTATGGTCCTTGGAAATAGAAGGACGAGATGTTTTTAGAACGCTCTACCGGATCGATTAAATTTTGTTTCCTTTAAAATGGTAGAACAATTTAAATACCTGTGGCATATAGCAACTACTGATTTCTGGGACCATGTCTGTACGAGTGAAATTAATGATAATCCGTATTTTTGCACGATGCTCAGATGAGGGCAAGGTTACGGTTTTTTAGAGCCTACTGTACATCGCTCAACATGTACAGCCTGTGGGTTTATTACACAGAGAAAAGCTACAATGCAAATACAAATACAAACACAAACCACGAGCACGAGCACGAGCTCGAGCACGAGCACGAGCACGAGCACGAGCACGAGCACGAGCACGAGCACGAGCACGAGCACGAGCCGCGGAATGCGAAACACAAATACAGATGATACAGGCTAGATGGCTTAATGACGGATGGATATATAGGTATAAAGGCAAAAAAATGGTGTGGCAAGCTTTGACGGAGTTTTGGAAGCAACACAAAAATAAACATATTTCATACTTGCATGATTGTTTCAGGCGTTACTTTGCGGAATTTAATTTTAAGGTATTAAAGTGCCATAGTTATATTAATTAGATATTCTTAATTTTTTTAACTTTTAGATTTTTTACTGTTTTTTTGTTTTTTTCTTCTTCAGGTAATTAGTTTATTTTGGATAAATATTTAAAATTATATTCAAATAGAGACTGATATAACTCATGTTTCACATTATTTTGTACTATATATAGTATTAAAATATTCGTATATGCCCAGAAAAATTAAACAATTTAATTCAAGATGATTCAAAGCGACTGCAGTGCAAACAGAAAACTACCCGTTTAACTCGTTAAAATAAATATTTCATTATTTTTACAAATCCAAGTTTGTCTTGTTAACATTGCAATAACATTTTACTGAAACTTGCAGACAACTTCGGCGCATTCAACGCGCTCAAACAGAAAAACCCGCAGTTGAAAACTCTTCTTGCTGTTGGCGGATGGAATTTCGGATCGGCGAAATTCTCTATTGTATGTTTGTTTTATTTACTTTTCTTAAACTTTAAGCGCAATATATTTTAAGTAATGAGACGAACGAGACGCTCTCCTGATGATAAGAGATAACAACTGAGAAGACTCCGGCAAGAAACTCGGCAAGGCTTTTTTTTTTTGTGGATCTTTCTTTTCATATTAGTTTACAGTTATAGATATTAATACATTATGCTTACTACAATTGTCACTTAGCCAGGGGAATGTAAGTGCAGAGAGAAGCTACTACAACCATATATTTCTGTCTTCCACGTAATGAGCCACCTTATAGTAGGCTTTGTCAACTAACCTCTGCTTTATTAAATAAACTTGTACTGTAGTGAAAAGGGGATGGAACTTTTTCTTCAACTACGAAGCATGGTTTAACTTTATTCTTCTCTTTTGTTCAGATGGCAGCAAACGCTACTCTTCGAAAGAACTTCATAACCAGTTCCGTGATAATGCTCCAAGACCACGGTTTCGATGGTTTAGACGTTGATTGGGAGTACCCCAACCGTCGCGACAGTGTAAATGGTCAAGCCGATATTGACAACTATACGGAGCTGCTGAAAGAATTGAGAGAAGAGTTTGATAAGCATGGATTGTTCTTAAGCGCTGCGGTGGCTTCTGTTAGGGATATGGCATTGCTATCTTACGATATTCCTGCTATTTCTAGGTAATTAAGTTTTTTTTTTATATTTGACAAGCTTGGTGTTTGACCACAGCTCACCTGATGTTAAGTGACTATGTGGTCGAAGATGGTAAACACATTAACCCTGGAATGGAACTGGCAAAGTTGTTTCACATTGATAATGCGAAAGTTAAGTGTAAATTTTCCCACCTTCAAGCGACGACGGTGAGATGGCAAAAACAGCATGGTAAGGAGAACTGGCTCACAGTATTTTTGTATTGGTTGACAAGCTAAGTGTTTAACTACAGCTCACCTGATGTTAAGTGACTGTGTGATCGAAGATTAGCACACCTTGCTTGGAATAGAACCTACGCTCAAGTGAGGCTGCCGGAACACATCGTTAGATGCTTGGCGGCAGATTTTCAACTTGAGGGTGGTAGCTAGCCAGTTGAGTACTAGAAAGTACCCTACCTATAGTTTACTCACGATGGTCACTGGTAGCTCAAGTTCATTGCTGGTACACTGCACTATCTATCATATTAATTTTAATCAATTTTTTTGGATTAAGTTTTATTTATTCAACATTTTATTATACACTGGACATTATTGTTATTACCAGACAGTGACATTTGTATATTTTTTCTGTTTTAATTTTACGTAACTTTATTAATGGAATTATAATTTTGACTTATCTAGTGTATATGTGTTTATAAGGCCAATAAAATATTCAATTCTATTCTATTCACTAACCACTGAGCTATCATCTCTACAAACAAGATTGGCAGAAAACACTGAGTTGCTTAGCCATATATTAAAAGTATTATTTAAGTAATCTAATTTCACTTGTTGCCAGATCTCCTTAGCAGGAGGTCGTCTAGGTACCGCTGCAGTACTAGATATTCTACCACCAAGCAGTAGTGTGTAAACATTACTGTGTTCCGGCTTGAAGGGTACTGTAGCTAGCGAAATTACAGGGCTGTTGGGACTAACCATCGAAAGTTTCAAAGAAATGAGCACCAAAGCGGCGAAACCCTGAACTTTATTTTGTTACTCAAAATTCTGTGTATCGATGCAATGGTCATGGACAGGCGTTATGTCTTAAGGAGAGCGTCTTCGCGTTTCATTGCACATAAAAAAGTACAATTGGACCAATTCTACTATCATAAACAAGAAGCTCTAAAAGCGACATTATTTATGGTTGTCGTCTCATTTATGGTTATTTCTATGATTTTCCAGATACCTGGATCTTATAAACTTGATGACGTATGACATGTACGGAGCTTGGAACCCAGTGACAGGTCACAATGCCCCCCTACATAGGGGCGAAGGAGACGAGGCCGCTAATAAAGAAGACTTGTATACTATCGACGTTACCCTGCAGTTTTGGCTGGATCAAGGTAAATCTTGTAGAGTTATCGAGTATAAAACTTTTCAATTAATAACAGTTTATTAATTTTAATTTTTTATCGTTTCTAATTTTATTTATCTACATAAATCTATTTTTTTTAATTTGTTGACAGGTTAGGTGTTTGAACACAGCCCACCTGATGTTAAGTGACGGTCTAGTTGAAGATGGTACTACAATTATAACAATTCTACAATACAACAATACTAATATACTATTACAATTGTTAGCTTTTATTTTGATGTCGCGGGCAAATTTAATAGTTAACTTGATTATTATTTATTACTGGAGAGTCACGACAGGATGCGTCCGCCGGGTTTGGGGGCGCGGCGTGAGAGTTAAGGGCGTTAACGAGGTTTAGAAAAGATATGGTAACTGGAATATATAAAATTAATAATCTTGGAAAAGAAGGGTTGGTACCTTGGATTTCTATATTAAACTAGCGACCCGCTCCGGCTTCGCACTGGTAGTAAGAATGGGTATAGTAAGCTATCCTTAAAAGGTAGGTATATGCGGACTTTTTAGCAGATCTATAAAAGAGAAATATCCCAGCATGCATTGTTTTGTTATATCTACGTTTGGACTTTTAACGTAGCGCAATCTATTGGATACTTAATCAAACCAGTTAATAAATTACCTTACACCGGTATCTATTAGAATTTTATGGAACTCACAGATAATTATACCTCTTTGTCGTATAATAAACAAATAATTTGCGATAAAAAAATATTGCGATTATAAATTGAGATATAAACTATCCTATATCTCAAGTTGGATCAAACTGCACACAGTGTGCAAGATTTGGTTAAAATCGGTTCAGTAGTTGAGAAGTTCATCGCGGACAAACAACGTGACACGAATTTTTTATATATAAAGATAATTTTATACATAATTTCGGGTATTAGCATTGATCTACAAAATCTGGTATTAGTGAGTTTTTAACTAAAGGTATCCAAGTTCACGATTTTTCTTCTAGTACACATAATTTGTTTGTACATATTATTTGTTGTATTGTATAGGTGCACCACCTGAAAAGCTTGCCATTGGCGTGCCGTTATACGGAAGGACATTTACATTGAGCGATCCGAACAACCCTGCCGTCCGTGCTCCGGCAGCCGGCGCCGGCATCGCGGGCCCTTATACTGTTACTGATGGTGTTGTTGGATATAACGAGGTAAGGCCAATGATATGATAAACTTCACCAAAGTACTCACTCGTACACGTTGAGCGATCTTTTGGTGTGCACTAAGCGCTTTAACTTAACATTAGGTGAGTTGTGGTAAAACATTTAGCCTGTCAGCCGTAAAAAATCCACATTTTTATTGTCGTGGTGTGGACCGGATTTTTACTCAGTTTGCCGGTGTCTCTTAATTTTTTTAATGCTTGACAGGCTGTGTTTGGCTACAGCTCACCCGTTGTTAAGTGACGGTGTGGTCGAAGATGGTAAATACATGAAATCGAACTGGCCCTACAGTATAGATGCCGGAACAAACCTGTGCTTGGCGGCAGATATTCAACTTGAGGGCAGTAGCTAGCCAGCAGAGTACTAGTACCTTAACGCCATGCTATGGTTTCCTTCATTCATAATGTACCGATTTATCTCCAGTTAAAACTAACGATCTGTATACATTTTGAAGCGATGATAGTCCAGTGGTTAGCGTGGCGGGTTCACACGCCGAAGGGCGTGGGTTCAAACAGGTAGAATATCTCTTTCAAGAGCTGTAGGGCTTTGGTTCGATTTCCACCAGGACAAACATTTGTGACGATAAATGTTTGGTCTGTGTCTGGGTGTTCTGTTCATAAGTATGTATTTACAAAAAAAAGTATTCTATCATCTATCTGGTTCTTATAGTACGAGCTTTGCTTAGTTGGGAGCTAGATGGCGCTGTGTATAAAGTTCTACGATATTTATTTATTTACCTACTTCACGTTAATATTTGCCGCCAAGCACCTAAGGGTGTTTTCCTGTAGCGTCACTTCAGAGCCAGTTCTATTCCAGGCTGGGATGTTTACCATCTTAGACCACATCGTCACTTAACATCAGAACAGACATGGACAAACACATAGCCTGTCAAACAATAAAAAAGAATCGACCAACTTACACAGCTCGCAATAAGCAAAGCAATGTACCCACTTACGAACATTCGCTGATAAATAATTCTCACAAAACTTTCCAAACACATGTAACTTCGTTCACTGAATTTCCACTCTTATTGAACAAAGGCGAGAGTTTTCAACACCTACAGTTATATTTAAGTTATCCGTTATAACAACCGACACCAGAGTTCGTAACTTCCCCTGCGACTTGAGAGCATCCAGATGTCTTAAATTAAATTTCGCGTCCTTTTGAGGGTAGGACGCTGCCGGTTTTTGTTAGCGCCTTTGTCACTGCTTTTTTAGTTTGTTAATGAAATTGTTGAGTACACTAATTAAAAGTTGGCGAAGGAAATTTGTAATCTGCTAGCAATTTTTTAAAAAGAAATTAAACGAAAATTGTTATTGTTTTTCTAGGAGTGTTCAAGGTATATGTATATATGTATTTAATTTATTTCCGTTTAATGTTTATATCAGTTATAATAGTAACGAGGATTTAAATTTAACTAACTTGACAATAGTTTAAAAAACTTGAAAACAATGTAAAAACCTTGACAACAATTTAAAAAACTTGACAATAATTTAAAAAACTTTTCCGAAACTTTACTTAATATCTAAAACTAAATTTGACATATACTTAAAAGATAAAACAATTTAAATAATAAACTAACTAAAAATTAAATTAAAAAAAGGCATAAGTATTTATATCCTCTTCTCGCTGCAGTAACCAGTTGCCGACACGTATTTCGCCTCTACACGAGGCATCCTCGGGACGTGTTGACTCTTCGAGCGCTTGGCTAAGACTGAGTTTAGTAAATACATTGAAATAGATAAAATAAATATTGTAGGACATTACACACAGCGCCATCTGACCCCAAACTTAAGTTGTCTGGTTCACTTAGTATACTTAACTAAGTGAACCAGACAACTGATTGAATACTTAAATACTTTTTTCGTAAATACATACTTATAATACAAACAGAACACAGATACCACATTTTGTTTATACCACAAAATGTTCGCCCTGCAATAAACCAACACGACTGTCAAATTGATTATGATCTTGATATATATGTATAAATCTTCTGTACGTGTGTTTGTCACCTAACTCTTCTTAAACGGCTGAACCGATTTGGATGAAATTTTGTGTGTATATTTTAATAGGTTCCTGGATGGTTTGAAAACACAATTGAACCCGATAGATGGCGCTGCTATCGGTATGCCTGTTGACTGTTAGGCGATACGAAGTTCGCCGGGTCAGTAATTAAAATATAAAAGTAATTAATTATATAAAATCGAAAAGTAATTTTTGTTGTACATAAGTTGTCCCCGCAGTAAAAGTTATAAGTACATCCCAAGCTTTTAAGCCTGTATACGATAACTTACTTGGCATTTATACGACACTCAACTTTGTTCCAGTTCTGCGTCAAGCTTCAGACAGAACCTTGGACCCAGGAGTACGATGAAAGCGCCAAAGTACCCTACGCTTACAGCGGCCAGAATTGGGTTTCTTACGACGACGTGGACTCCATAGTTCAGAAAGTTCAGTATGCCATGGAGAATGACCTTGCAGGGATCATGGTGTGGAGTATTGAAACTGACGACTTCCACGGAACATGTGGCGGTGGAGACTTTCCTTTGCTTAGAGCTGTCAATAGGGCTGTGGGAAGAAATGTCTCAGGGCCTATTTCAGTTAATCCTAGCTCTGAAGACGAAGCTCCATCACCAGGTATTTAAAAAAAAATCTCATTATGTTTAAATACTTTATGGTACCATAAAGATCTGCGCCTGCACTTTTAGGATTAGTAAATAACTTAAATATTTTTCCAGAACACTATTGATATTCCATTCATCATCATCATCCATAGCGTTTTTTATCACACTGCTGGGTGGAGGCCTCTTTCTTGTTATGCCATCTGCCTCGGTCCTGTGCCAATCTGGTCCAGGTTCGACCCGCGACGGTGACATTATCGTCGACCCATCTTGTGGCTGGATGACCAACTCCGCTTACTTTGCCTAGGCCACCACTTTGTTGCAACCTTACTCCACCTGACATCACTTTGCCTAGTAACATGTCCTGCCCACTTGAGGTTCATAGCTGCGATACCGACGTCTCGAACTTTTGTTCTTCGTTGGATATCGATATTGAGAACTCTGTCTTGGAGTTTGTTGCCGTTTGTATTTCATTATATTATATTTTTTATTCGCAAAGCGATGTTGTGGAACTCTTTGCTGGAGTTTGTGTCCCCGTTACTATAAGGTTATCTTCAAATCCAGAGTAAATAAGTTTCTTCTAGGTAAGGGTGCTTCTGTTGTGTGTGATGTTTCGGCAGATTAGTTGGAAGATCGTCTGGCTTCTAATCTGGAGGTCATGGTTTCGATCACGCCCTTCTCTTTTCTAAATTACGTGCGTATTGCCGCTAACTTCAAACGGTGAAGGAAAACATCGTGAGGAAACCTGCATGGACAAAATAAAAAAATAAAAACTCGAAGATCTGTGAAATCTGCCAGCCCGCACTTGGCTAGTATGGTGGACTATATGGCCTTACCCTTCTCACAATGAGCGAAGCCCGCGCCCAGTGGGGCAATTTATAAAACTAAAATTATTTCACAGCGAGGTTGCGGAATTCTTTGCCAAAGGCTGTGTTCCCTGAATGACTATTTCAAAGTGTGTTGTTGTTGTTGTTTTCCTTCACTGGCAGCTCAATCTCGCAGTTGGGCTTTGAACTCACGCTCTTCGGCAAGTAAACCGACCGCGCTAACCATTGAGCTATCACCGGTACAAAACGCATACATTGACATACATTGTCTGCTATCGTATACCTAAGTAACAACAGGTTTACAAGCTTTCAAATTAAAATACGAGTTGGTGTCACATTAAAAACTCCCCACGATTTTTTTAAATGTCAATGTAATGTGATGAACGAGACGCTCTCCTGATGGTGTGAGATAACGCCTGTCCATGACCATTGCAGCGATACACAAAACTTTGAATAACACAGGACATCACTGCTTTGGTGCTCATTACTTTGAGACAGATGGTCAGTCTCAACAGCCCTGTAATTTCGCTAGCTGTACCCTTCGAACTGGAACACAGTAATGTTTACACACTACTGCTTGGCGGCAGAATATCTGGTGCTGCGGTGGTACCTACCTAGACGACCTCCTGCTAAGGAGATTTACCACCAAGAAAGATCACACGTTGTTGGCCAACGTCAAAACCTTGTTCAAAGTCGTTGTTTTTTTCACAATTTTGGAATAGTAGTCATAGTAAAATGTTGACCTCCATTCGGCTCAGAGCAGTGGTTTTAAACTTTGTTTTTATTTTTCAGTACCAAGCAATTCTGTAGAGTCTTCGGCCGATGCCATTTGTGCTTCAGAAGGATTTGCTCCGGATCTTGAAAACTGTTCCTCATTTTACATGTGTGTGAAGAATGCAAGTGGTTCTATGACAGCTTGGGGCTTCGATTGCCCTGAAGGCTTAGTTTGGGATCAAGGACTTACTGTCTGTACCTATACTAATGGTGCACAGTGCATTCTCTCAATTTAATCCCTCTACGTACTAAGGTTGCCTGGAAGAGATCGCTTTAAGCGGTAAGGCCAAGTTGTTACACTGTTATTAAGCTGTTTCTGTATTTTTTTATGTTTTAAATCATTTTAATATCAGCTGTTAATAAAATAGTAAAAAGTTTTCGGGAACATCTTTGGCTAAAGATTCATTAATGTTACTTATACGAGATATAAGTTCATCTTTTGTTTTTTAGCGGAAAAATTATGTTATATAATATTATTTTCCAAAATAAATGTTTTTTCGAGTGTTTATATAGTTTATATATAAATAGAGGTGCTTAAAAAAACAATGAGTATAAAATATCGTACCACATTTCACACAGCGCCAACTAGCCCTACTAAGCAAAGCTTGTATTATGATTTAACTTTACAATCTTGTGCAATATCGCCTCTTTGGCGTAGGCCTTCATAATTTGGTCTATAGTTTAATGTCTTCCCATTTTTATTCATATTATTTTTATATTTTTATTGACTTGAAACATGACATTGATGCTATTAATAAAATATTTGTATTTAAATATTCTTTATGGTTGCCGAGATAGGTGTTTGACCACAGCTCACCTGATGTTAATTGACGGTGTGGTCAACAATGATTGTTGATATATAAATATTAAATTTGTTACAAATCACCATCGAGGGAATTGTATCAATGTTGTTCATCATCATATTGTCACATGATACAAATCAGTTACAATAGTTATTTATGATACTAGTGCGGTATGTTGGTTTTTACAAACGAGTAGACGAATGTAATGAAATGTAACTTACCATAGTCACGAGTTTGTAAATGCCAATTTCCGCACGTGTGTCATACAACATTTTTCAAGTACAACAGTTATGGAAACAAACTTTGATTATATCAGTGACTCACTTCTGGAAAGTTGCAACAATCTTTGACGTTTCTAATATAAAAATGGCGCGATTTTTTTTATTTTTTTTTCTCTTTCTTCTTGGCATCGCACTCTGTGCATTCTGCCAGTTTCAATGTTTCTATGTTTTGTCAGTAGTCTCCATTTTTCAGCTTCTTTATCATTTATAGTTACAGTCAAAGTCTAGTCTTGATCAAGTGCAGTCGGTCCCAGTCAAATCAAGTCATGCCTTAGTAAAGTAGTGGCGACTTTACTATAAGCTTCTGTATGGAGTTTTGGAAGCAACACGAAAAGCCATGTTTAACCACATTATATCATTCTCCCACACTCGCGCTTGTAATTCGGCACTTTATAAATAAAACACCACTATTTTTAAGCATAAAAACTCGAAAAAACACTAGTTTTAGAAAAAAATACAATGAGGTGACACGACGCTCACCGCGTTCCCGCCAAAAACTCTGGCGCGAATTTGCGCCCCGTGCGCGTGGTGCTAATTAGAACGTGGTGATATGTTAGGAATTATTCAAAAATATTTAAATTAGTTTGTAATAGAGCAAAAGCCATTACCATTGCCAAAAAAGTTAGTGATTCAACTAATAAAATTAAAACTGTCTGGAAAATCATAAATACAGAGACTGGTAAAAATAAAAAGGAAGATGACGCAATTAAACTTAAAATCAATGATAAGCTTATAACGGATAAATTTGAAGTAGCTTCTTCTTTTGAATCGTTTTTTTCAACCATACCTTCTGAAGCTACTAAGTATCTTGCATCTTCTCCTAAGAAAGCGGAGTGTCTCCTTAAAGATAATTTTCCAAAATATATTCCAAATTTTTTATTTAAGTTTATTGATACTAGTGATATTTTAAGAGCCTTCAAGTCCCTGAATATAAAAAATACAGAAGACCTGTGGGGCTTATCAGTTAAAGTTATACATTCAATTATAACTAGTATTGCACCTATTTTAGCAGATATTTTTAATCAATGTATTATTAATGGTTCCTTCCCCGATTTGATGAAACATAGTAAAATCGTTCCAATATTTAAATCTGGGTGCAAAAATAATCCTTCCGATTATAGACCTATCTCTGTTCTTCCAGCGTTAAGCAAAATCTTTGAGAAAATTATACTAAATCAATTATTAACTCATTTTGTCAATAATCAGATTTTACATGATCACCAGTTTGGATTTACGAAAGGCCGGTCAACGTCAGACGCTGGTGCTAAACTTTTAAAGCATATTTTTGAGGCCTGGGAGAATTCACAGGATGCGGTTGGCGTATTTTGTGATCTCTCCAAGGCGTTCGATTGCGTGGATCATCACACCCTAGTTCTAAAACTTCAACACTATGGAGTTCGTGGAGTGGCACTTGATCTTATATCATCTTATCTATCGAGTCGCCAACAAAAAGTAGGTATTAGCGGTATTACGTCCCTAGGGTCCTTAGTAAAAACGGGCGTACCTCAAGGATCAATCTTAGGCCCTTTCTTGTTCTTGGCATATATTAATGATTTGCCCTATATGGTAAATGAATTGTCCGATATAGTTTTATTTGCTGATGACACCTCGTTAATTTTTAAAGTCAATAGAAAAGATACAGACCTTACACAGCTCAATAACACCTTATCAGCTGTATCAAAATGGTTTGCCGCCAATAATCTTATGCTTAATTCATGTAAAACAAAATGTATAAGGTTTTCTCTCCCCAATTGTGCTAAGAGGGACACTCATATCTTAGTCGATGGTAAAAGACTTGATCTAGTGGATAAAACAGTCTTTCTCGGCGTAACATTAGATAGTAAAATACAATGGGGTCCTCATATAGAAAAGTTAGCTAGTAAATTGAGTTCCGCTGCCTTCGCGATTAGAAAAATTAGACAAATAACAGATGTGGCTACAGCCAGGTTGGTTTACTTTGCTTATTTCCATAGTTTAATGTCCTACAGTCTACTGCTGTGGGGCTCAGCTGCAGACTTTGAAACTATTTTTATTCTGCAAAAAAGTGCAATTCGCGCAATCTATTGTTTGGGTCCTCGCGAATCACTACGAAATCGATTTAAAGATTTTAAGATATTAACGTTACCGTCACAGTACATTTATGAAAACATTATGTTTGTCCGGAAAAACTTAAACTCATTTGAAATTAATAGTAGTCGCCATAACTTAAATACAAGAAATAAAGATAAAATTGTGACACCTAGATTCAGGTTATCTAAAGCTAATAAGTCTTTTCTCGGGAATTGCGTTAGATTCTATAATAAAATCCCACTTGAGGTAACTAAAATGTCCTATAATAAATTCAAAGATTTTATAAAGCAGAGGTTAATTGACAAAGCCTACTATAAGGTGGCTCATTACGTGGAAGACAGGAATATATGGTTGTTGTAGCTTCTCTCTGCACTTGCATCCCCCTGGCTAAGTGACAATTGTAGTAAGCATAATGTATGTATTAATATTTATTACTGTAAATTGTAACCTAATATGAAAAGAAAGATCCACAAAAAAAATGCCTTGCTGAGTTTCTTGCCGGAGTCTTCTCAGTTGAAGTGTAATTACGAGCCGGTGGTAGATTCAAACATGTAACTTAACGTTCATAAGTGCCTTACCAGGGCCTAAACTGAATAAATGACTTTTGATTTTGATTTTGATTTTGATTTTGAACTACATCATTCGTCTCATTTTCTCTTTAGTATTAAAGTGGGACAAACGTATTAAGCAAAAGCGTCCCAAGGAGGTTCGATCATTCAGCGTATTTACTCTCGTAATGTGAATCTCTTTGGTGGAATTCTTACATATTTTTTATGGAAATTAAAAAAAAAACCGTAAAGAATACGCACGACGAGGCACGACGCTATACAACGAAGTATGCTGTAAAACATGCACTTAGGTGAGAGTACCTATTTTACCGCACGTTCCGTTGTATGGTTTTTAACTTTCGTACAATGTATACAGGCTTCGTAAATGCATTTTTTGAGCAAATGTGTTGAAAAATAATTATTAAAACAACCGTTCCATCTTCTATAGAATAGATTGTCACCGCGGAAATTGGCCTTTCCCCTGAGATTAGTTTCGTGACGTAGAACCGTAGCCTCCGATTTTCTATTACGGATTTCCTTTAAAGGGCCTGTTATCGCTCGAAATGGATTTGGGGAAGGTCGGGGAAAGTTATTTTTGTTTATCTTTTATGCAATGTGGTTTCTTAGACGTGTTAGCTAAATTAAAAGCAAATACTCTAAGCAATGAGCGCTGACATTGCAAATGCCCTAGCCTAGAGTTTAATTTGTTACTAACAATGCTCATCATCTCTTTTTATCTTATAGGCTTCTAACTCATCTAATTTGTTAGTGGGCAACACCAACCAACGATTTTTTTATTTATTCAATTTGCCCTTTTGGGGAGGCTAAAGCTTTAAAGCCATACTGCCTTGTCTTCCGTTTTTGCAATTCATGTCTTACATCTATAGTAACAGTCAAAGTCCAGTCTTGGTCAAGTCCAGTTCGTGCCAGTCAAATCTAGTCATGCTTTAGTAAAGTAGTGGCGTCTTTACTATAAGCTTCGATGGAGTTTTGGAAGCAACACGAAAAGTCATGTTTCACCGCATTATATCACTTTCCCACACTCGTGCTTGTAATTCGGCACTTTATGAATAAAACACCACTATTTTTATACATAAACACTCGAAAAAACACTAGTTTTGGAAAAAATACAATGGGGCGACACGACGCTTACCGCGTTCCCGCCAAAAAACTCCCAACCAACGATGTCGACGTACCATAGACATATAATTATTTATCTGTAATCAGCTGACAGCTAAGTGGATAGTAAATACTGTCGATATTAATAATCATTCCCTATCACGGAGCAGTACGAGCTTTTGCAATTATTTAGTAAGAAATAAACGATCCAGCCCTGTATCTGAGTGTGTAATTGTCCTGCTGACGTAATTACAAATTACTTGCCGTTTAATGATGTAGTCTGTATGATGTAACCTAAATGATGTATCGTAAATGTACTTAGTGTTTTTAAAAAAGTTATCAGTCTTTTGTTAGAAGTTATTTGAGACATGCTTTTGGCTTAAAAATAACGCGCCGATATTTTTTTATGGTTGTCAAGCTAGATGTTTGACCACTCTGATGTTATGTGACGGTGGGGTCTAAGATGGTAAATCACACCTAGCCTGGAATGAAACTGGCTCTCAAGTGAGGCTAACATATGACGGACGAGACGCTCTCCTGATGGTAAGAGATAACGCATGTTTGTGACTAATGTAGCGAAACACAGAACTTTGAGGAAATAATGCTACAATAAAAGAACTGCAAAAGGCATGCAAGTATAAGCAGGTTACTAAATTAATTTAGTAACCTGCTTATATGCTTAAGATTTTTATGATTTAAGAAATCGTGAACACTGTCATAAACTTTTTCAATAAATAAATGATAAGAGCTGATTTAAACACTTCGATATCAACAACTCAATAAAACAACAACAACAAACAACACCAACAAACAACAATAACAACAACTTTCTTGTTACAATTTAAGATGTTATTTCCAATTGAAGTCGATATACCCGTATAAACCCGTGCAAAGCCGGAGCGGGTCGCTAGTTAATAATTAAATAATAAACTAAAAGTTAGTAATGTAAAAGTATTTTACTTGATAAAACTTGACCTATTTTGAGGTCTAGCTACGCCTCTGAATCTATGCAGGTATACAAATATATAACTACTATCTTCGAATCGGAGGGGATGTTGTACAAAAGATGAAATTAACCAATTTACCATAATATTAAGGTCGGTATCACCATCAAATGCTAATGATTGGGACTGGAACATTTCCAAGAAGGTATCCGATTCTGAGATCCGAATAATCTCGAATGCAAATTATTCGGCGCTAACGTACTTTGCTTCTTACTTAGGAATCTTTATAACGAACGATTTTCGATTAGTTTTTTTGTGACCGATTTATCGTCTTCATCAGCCTATCGAATTTCACTACTGGACTGCCTCTCCCAAGACACGCTACTTAGCCCGATCTTCGCCTTTTCGCTTCCATCTACCACTAACTCTCCTACGTATATCGTCACTCCATCGAGTCTCAGGGCGTCCGAAGCTACGTTTGCCAATTTGCGGTCTCCACTCTAACACGTCTGCCCTAGCGGTTATCGGTTCTACGACCGATTTAAATTACTATTCTTTAATGGCTTTAGCGTACAGTTTTCTGAATTGCATTCCACTATAGAAGCAAGTTTAAAGACGATTAAAATGTATCACACATTTTGTGACTTATTATTATTATTACTAATAGGCTTGCGTTTGACCGCCAACTCGCCTGATGTTAAGCGAAGATGTGGTCTACGGTGGAGCACGCTCGCCTAGAAGAAACCGATTCACTCGCGACTAGAAGGCACCCAGATTGTACTTATCCATCAGGGAACATCCACTCGGGCAGCATATTCTATTGTCTAGCGGTTCGTATAATGAAGGCAGATTATTTCTAATTTTTTGGAATATCGACCATGAAGTGGTGTTGTTCTACTTCAGTGAAAGTCGAAACGCTTAGTGTAAAAATGACTCCAGACTGCAATTTCGAATTCAATCAGCTTTTTCCTGGTGGTGTCTTCGCCTTACCGTGAAAACTTCCACAGTATTTTATAAACCCGTATCTGACTAGTAGGTATATAACTGGGTAACCATTTTATTATTATACCACTGAGTATATTATAAATAAATATCGTCGGATATTTCACAAAGCGCTATCTAGGCCCAAACTAAGCAAAGCTTGTAATATGGGAACCAACTGATAGAATATTTATTTACTTCCAGACACAGTACAAACATTCTCCTTCTTATTTGATTGATTCAGGCGTTACTTTGCGGAAGTTCATTTTGAGTGTTCAAGGTATATATTTAGTTTATTTCCGCTTAACAATCGTAGTCAACAAAACACTAATTTAAGTAAAAATAAAATAACCACAAGTGTTTAATAAGTGTTTTGTTTAATTTGTTTTAGCTTTTAATTTTGACAAATTTTAGCTTTAGATATTAAACAAAGTTTCGAATAAGTTATTTTAAATGATTGTCAAGTTAGTTAAATTTAAATCCTTGTCACTGTTGTGACTGAAACCACTGTTAAGCGGAAAAAGTTCTTTGAACATTCTCCTTATTCTTAGTCCGACACTTTTGGCAAAGTGGTCGTGGCTGTAGATGAACAAGGGTGCGTCTCGTCGTCACCTTGGTTCCCAGGGATGCTGCACGTCGCGCGATGTCTCTCCACTTGTGCCGATTTTCCGCATTACGAGTACACTTTACTGCGGTGGACTGTGTAGTCTTTTTAATAAGGTCAATCCAGCGATTCGAAGACCGACCACGATGTTTCCTGCCTTCTATGAACAAATATTACATAATCATATATTTTTTTAATGTAACTAACTATTCGTTTGCGATAACTCAGATGAATGATTCAAAATAGAATAAACCGAGCTATCTACCTCTCTGATTCAATGACAGGTTAGCAAGTGGCTTAGCTATTTTTAAATTACAAATAGGCTTGAATTTGATCGCCATCTCGCCTGATGTTAAGCGAAGAAGCGGTCTACGATATAGCACGCTGGCCTAAAATACACCGGTTCACTTGACACCCAGATTGATTAATTGTTCGCTTACCCTGAATATTAGGTTACCTAGCCTTGAATGAATGGAGTGTAATAAGAGTTTTAGATAGTTATTAAATAGCTATAGAGTTATGTGGGTTAAGTGTACGCAGCGGGTAAGTGTAGGCACATTAAGTATCTCGACAACCGTTTATAATTAAGAGACGGCATCCTAAAAGTTGCCGTAAGAGTCGGCTAAGGGATGAAATCCGGAAGATGGACAGCAGTGTCTTCAGCGTCTGAACAATCACACTTAACTGCGCTCGCCAACCCGCCTGCTGAGCGTGGCAAGTATTGACAAAGCTCCCCCAGGAGGAGGCCTATGTCCAGCAGTAGACGTCCTATGGCTGATGATGTGATCCTAAAAGTAAAATTTGACATAAATAAATAAATAATTAATTGAACAAAAAATTAAAATTAATTGTTTAATTTGTTTTACCTTTTAAGTTTATGTCAAATTTAGTTAAATTTAAATTCTCATTACTGTTGTAATTGAAACGACTGTTAAGCGGAAACCAACTAAATATATACCTTGAACACATCAGTTGAGATGTCAGTGAGAAAAAGAAAAAAAAATGGTTACTCACAAATAAAGTTTATTCGGCGGCCTGCCAAACAATGAAATGCGTTGCTCGTGTAAATGTTACCCAATAGATACAATCTCGGCGCCTTCAAGTCGCGAATGAATCGGTTTATTCTACGCAAGCGTGCTTCATCGTAGACCGCATCTTCGTTTAGCACTAGGGTAGATGGCGGTCAAATGTAAGCCTATTACATAATACATTTTGACAAAGCCTAATATAAGGTGGAAGACGTATACGTGGAAGACAAGGAATATATGGTTATAGTAGCTTCTCTCTGCACTGGCTAAGTGACAATTGTATAAGTAAGCATAATGTATTAATATCTATAAATGTACTTACCATATATGAAAAGAAAGATCCACAAAAAAAAAATGCCTTGCTGAGTTTCTTGCCGGGTCTTCTCAGTTGAAGTGTAATTACGAGCCGGTGGTAGATTAAAAAATGTAACTTAACGTACATAAGTGCCTTACCAGGGCCTAAACTGAATAAATGAGTTTTTGATTTGATTTGATTTGAAATTGCAAAAAAATTGTTCTTGGTGGCAGATCTCCTTAGTATTCTGCCGCCAAGCAGTAGTATGCTTTATCAGTTTAGTAGTATGTTTTTTTTTATGCCAGGCTTTATCTCTTACCATCCGAAGAGCGTCTCGTTCGTCTCAATACTTTTACATTAAAAAAAAAAAGTGGCTGACATGGAGACTGCCAAAAGAAGTTAAAACTTAAAACACGTCATATTAGCATGTCGGTGACGCCAATTTATAGATTGGCCGAAAACCAAAAATCGCTCAACTCGGCTAAATATTTTTTTATTTCAAAACACTTTTGGGATATAGTTTGAGAACTCCATTGCTTAGTTTGAACAAATCCCTTATTGCTAAGCACTGCAATTAGCGTCAGAGTTCTCGACAGATCATCAAGTATGTAACACGACAAGTTCGGTATCGGCGAGAGATCGGAGATTAGTCTGTTTAGTGTTAGAGCAAATGAGTTCGTTTAGACCACAGATTAGAAAAAAAACAGATAGATAGAAACTCTTTATTGTGTACTTGGAAAATAGAAAAAGGACAGAAAACAAGAGAATGTGCTATAAGTGGTGGCCTTATCGCTAAAAGCAAAATCTTTTCCAGGCAACCAAGAATGGAAAACACGATGCTGATTAAAAACAGACGCGAGATGTTGAGCTCTAAAAAGTTAAACTAATAAAAATAATATACATATATAAAGAGAGTAAAGTATATAGTAAAAATTGAGTATCCTTCTAATATTATAAATTAATCTGAAAGTTTGTTTGCTTAGAACTTTGGATGTTTATTACTCAATCATGCAAAAACCACTGAACGAATTTGGATGAAATTTGGTGCACATATAGTTTACTACCTGGATTAACACATAGGATACTTTTTATATTAAATCCTGTGGGATTTTAAAAAAAACGAACTATTGTACATATCCACTACAAATTTAGTATTTTATTTTTATTTAAATTTAGTACAATAACAATTAGCTAACCTAAATTCACAATTAAAACATAATAACGACAAATAATACATTATAAATTTGCTAACCCAAACATTGCACATATATAGATTCTTCTTATAGAACATTATTCAGGGATACAATTTTATCTTAATGTAATAATAAAACAGCGCAAGTTTCATTCTAATTTGTTACTTACACATATAAAATTTTTCTCTGAACCCAATTTTTAAACAACGCGGACAAAGTCGCTGGCGCAAGCTAGTAATGAATAAAGTGAAACCGTATATTGTTTGCTTGCTTATACAAACTGCACGGATTCAAACACAGACCTTATGTCACATATAAGCAATAAGGTGTTTGTGTGCGTGTACTTCGTGTAAGACAAGCAAAAATTGTAACGCTAATGAGTCACGCATTATGTACGCAACATTCCATCTATTCTTTTTAATAATCCGTGATTAATTTCGTATTTTCTATCTCCATCGATGTTAGAAGTAATTTTTACATGACTGCCCAAATAAGTGCTGTAATGTTTTTAGGTTTCATATATGATGAGTTTAAATTAGTGGAAGTATGAATAAAAGTTTAATTTTACGTAATTAGTTTAATGTACTTTACTCGTAGTGTCACAGAATAGAGAATATAGAGTGGCCAGAGACACAGTCTAACAAAATACATCTACATTAGAAGGCGCGACATTTAAATTAACTTTTCAATAATGTATATGCATGTGAGTGTCTTTATTTCACTATAACTTTTGAATGTCTGAACAGATTTGGATGTATGGGGTATCGTTAGAGACCTTATCAGCCCAAAAGGCACATAAAAAAGATTAATAATTTATTGGGCGTTCGAGTTTCTTAGTTAAGATTATTTTGTATTCAGATGAACAACGAAATACTCTTTTATGTTTGTAAGAGAACGTTTACTACATATCAATATTTATGCTAAAACTAACACAATTTTTATTACAGCCCTAACGAGGCTCAACTGAGAAAGTCTCAAAATAATGAGCAAAAATGCCGTTACGCCCCAAATATTTGTTACTAAGTCCTGACTACACTTTCTCGAAATTTATAGTATATAAACAGTGGGACGCAAGGTGGCCCACTGTTTATATACATAGCCGAAAGAATACTGGTATAATAGAATTTAACCTGAAAAATTATGCATCCCCTTAATTTTTTCATAATAAACCTTTTTAAACAGGAACCCAACTCTTTTGTTCTTACAAATATTTAATTGTAACTTGAAAAATACCCTTTTCGTGCCTTCAGGAGGAATGCTGCTCTTGCAATTTAGAAATATCCCTAAATTCGTCTTAATTAGATTCTTATTTACGAATTACGAGATATTTCACAAGACCAACGGTTTTTAATTAAACAGTGTTCACTTTCACTGCAACACAGTGACTGAAGCTTAGAATTTTTATCATTATTATTTCTACGCACGTTGTTCCATCGTCGGCCACATCTTCGCTTAGCACCAGGCTAGATGGCGGTCAAATGTAAGCCTATATTACTCTATAAAAAATATTGTCTATCGTAAAAAGTAAAAAACTTGGAACACGTCATATTTGCTTGTCGGCGAACCCATTAGTTTTGCCTCGACCAAAAATCGCTCAACGAGGCTGAATAAGTTTTTACTACAAAAAATAAAGATTTGTTAAATCAGTAGTGTGCCGAGACGCTCCGGTACGCTCTGAAGCCTTTCCTCTCCGGAGTCCTCCTCTACGATGTCAGGAATATTCCAGCACACAGAGCTAACTTCGACGGCTTCAGACCCGCGGCCACTCTCACGGACTTCATAAAGACAAGGTCTCCAAGTCTAATTAAAATTCTATTTATATTGAAAGATAGAATTCATGTATCACAGCGCATTATCATGAGCTAACTAACTGCTAATATTGCTGTACACTGCGCCGGTTCAATTCCGTTAAATTTCACGGATTCCGTGCCACCAATTATGGCTTTTTACACTTCGCCCTGTGGCCGAACGGATCAAATAAATTCAACTTTGACCCGCGACCTTTGTTCTTTAATTTATACGACCTGTTACTGTGAATACACTTTTGTATTTTTTTTTATTTATCGTCAGCTTATTGCGAAGCTGTTTGCTTTATTGGGCTATTGATTTATAGAGGGCTTTGTTGTTTGTTCGAGTATTGGAATTTCTTAGGCAATTGTTAGTCGCGACTGCTTATACTTTATAGAAATCCTTATTGCTAACTCGGAAAAAAATATATTATTCCTATTTTTTTTTCTTAGTCTTTAATATTCAGGCTTAAGATTGTTGGTGATGTTTGAAAAATAATTGGTTTCGAATTGCGTGCTCCATTTTAATTGTTTCAAAAGTGCTGATAAATGAATCAGTGATCAAGCGTTCTGCGTATATTTACATTAAATGCTGCGCAATTAAACTGTTAGGTACCGTTTTGATATGTTTGATGTCTCAATATAGAATGTTTCAATGCAATGAGCGCCTATGCAGTGAAGTTCTAAACACTGTTCTGTTTCTCAAAATTTTGAGTACCGCTGCAGTGGTCGTAGGCAGACGTTATCTCTTAGGCACCATTATGAAATCATCTTCATTGTTATAAAGAAAAACAAAAGAAATTGCTGACTGAATAGATGTTTCTCAATATAATATAATTGATACAATTGGAAACCGCATCTTCGCTTAACGTCAGGTAAGATGGCGGTTAAACGCTAGCCTATCTATGTATATATAAATAAAAATGGTGTTCTTTTGTAAGCGCACAATTTGAGAACAACTGAATCAATAGTTCTTAAATAGTCAGATTAAACTGGTTTGCTTAATAGTCGTGATACTTAAAATGAGGTTTATCTCTACATAGTATAAAACAAAGTCGCTTCGCAAGTTCGCTTCCATCCACTGCCAGCTGTCCCACGTATATCGTCACTCCATCGAGTCTCAGGGCGTCCTACACTACGTTTGCCAATTAATATATACATGAGGGTAAATGCCGACCTACACGCCGCTCTGTACGAAGTATTCAACTAGTAAGTTAATAAAAAAGTACCTTTGTGTGACCTATATGTATAGAGCAAGCAATACTGCAAATATCATCCAGTCAAAGTCGGAAAACTAATTCCAAATCGATTTTCAGACTACAGCTTCAATTTGAGCGTCAATCAATCCTTACAATAGCGAAAGCCTATTGTTATTCAACAGTAGGCTAATGATTTAATTACTTACTCGTATTCTGATGTGAGGCAGAGATCAGAATCCATTATGAATCTTACTATCTTCGGAGCCACATCTACCTGCGTTGTCATAACAAATCCTGACGCCGTGGGGTGACTATGTCTTAGAAATATTCGCAAAAACTAAGATGGTTTTGTTAAAAAAAAAACCGACTTTAAAACTATACCTATAAGTAACTAACTTAAACTATGAAGTAAAAAATTTAACTTGATGATTTACTCAAAAACCACTAAATCAATTTCGATAAATTTTATATGAACCTTTGAAGTGTAATCTACCAATCATCAAAAAGAATCATCAAAATCGATTTACAATTGGCGCAATGTTCGCGTAACATACATAAAAAAACATACATAAAAAAACATACAGTCAAATTGAGAACCTCTTCTTTTTTGAAGTCGGTTAATAAACAGCGATGTACAGTGTCCAATATGTAAGGAATTAGCCACACAAACTTTGCTTGACTTACATAGTACAGGAATTAAGTTTTGGTTAACATATACATAAATGTTTGATTATCAACTTGTTCAACAATGTGTGATATGTGCATATAACATATCTAGAATCTCGCGAAATCATTTCAAATAAGTTTATATCTTGCTAATTAAAGTAAAATAAATAAAAACACACTTTTGGGGAAACAGCGCCATCTTGTGGGATAAGTTGCTTAGCGGGACCTAACGTTTCATCATCTCAACCGTAGGACGTCCACTGCTAGATATACATAGCTCTCCCCCATTGACTTCGATAAATACCGGTTGGAAGCGGCTTGCAGCCACATCGGCCATCAGTTTTGTGTGTTATGTGCCCTTCCCACTGCCACTTCAACTTGCTAATCCGTCGATCGTTTAATGACGGTTACTTTAGTTCGTCTACGAATCTCCTCGTTTCTGATCTGATCTTGTAGGAAAACTCTGATATAGCCTCTATTTTGATCTATCTCGTAAGGCTTAGCCAGCGTTTGCAATGTAAGCGCACATTTACTTGCTTTTTATGACATCACATTACAAATCTTTGAAATTCTCAGTATATCACTCACATTCTCACATTTATAAAAAGCAAGCCTCTATGTGGGACAGACTTTACTGTTCTCGTTAAGCAACCAATGGAGATAGAAACCACACGGTTTCAGCTGGTCACAATTATAGTAGACTTAGAGAATAATAAATTACAGAATAAAAATAACAAAACAAAACTTTAAGCAAAAATCGATACACGAGCAATAGTGGTACAATGTTTGTCTATCTAAGCCACGATCAAAGTGACCGAGACCGTTCGTTCGAAACCCTATGCAGACTTCACGTCGTCTCCACCGCTCCGAAGTTGCTATGCCGTGAAGTTGCCACATTCAACGCTCTCCTCTCCCAAATGCAGTGATTAAAGTTTTTTACAGGAGATTCGAATGCAGCTCATCCTGGAAAAATAAAAATGGGTGGCAATCCTACCTAGCACCAATATCAAACCCTCACAGATAATTGAGTGGCACGCCCCGAGATCCCATTAAGGGATCTGTCAAGATCTCCGATAATTCTAGTTGGTCCGTTCATTCTAACGAGACTTTCTATTATTAGCTGAGCAGCGGCTCAGAGAGAGCTTCCAATGTGTGATTCCTTTGATTACGGTGTGAGATGTGGACGTAGCTTAGTAGGATTTCGTTGCACAAGGTTTTGGTAAGTTAGGTTTTGTACATATTTTAGGAGGTCGTCTAGGTAGGTACCACCGTGGTATCAGACATTCTGCCGATAAGCAGTAGTGTGTAAACATTACTGTGATTCAGTTTGAAGGGTACTGCTAGCGAAATTACAGGGCTGTTGAGATTAACTATCGAAATTCTCAAAGTAATAAGCGACAAAGCAGCGACGCTTTAGATTTTTTTACTACTCAAAGTTCTATGTATTGCTGCAAAGGTCATGGTGTTATCTTTTACCATCAGGAGAGCGTCTTGTTCGTCTCATTACTTTTATCTAAAGTAACGAGACCAGCCCTGTGATTTTGCTAGCTACATCACTACCGATGTAGAATGGACTTTTCAGCGTTGAACGCAGCGGTAGTACAAAGCTGGAAGGACCATTACAGCGATACACAGAACTTTGAGTAGTAAAAAAATCTAAAGCGTCACTGCTTTGGTGCTCATTACTTTGAGACATTCGATGGTCAGTCACGAGAGCCCGGTAATTTCGCAATACCCTTCAAACTGGAACACAGTAATGTTTACACACTACTGCTTAGCGGCAGAATATCTGGTACTACGGTGGTACCTACCTAGACGACTTCCTGCTAAGAAGATCTACCACCAAGTTCGACCAACTAAATTTGATTGCGCAGTTAGCTGCATATGTAAAGTGGACACTTAAACCTGGGTCTTAAGTCTTAGGTAATAGGTTCCTATCCCTGCAACGCGATGGACCCACTACCCACACGGCGATACCACTGAATGCTAAGAAATTTCTTCTTTTATCAGACAAAAACATATCAATAACTTGGCAGAAACGTATCTACATACTCGCAATCGCCTAAACCGAAAATACAAAGAAAAAGTTGGAAAAAGGCTTCGCAATCCACCATCCTTTCAATAACAACGTAGATGAATGGTTCCTTCCCATCCCATAAAGGTAGATTCCGATATTTCCGATATTCGTGTTCACAAACACGAATAGTATTACGATATTTGTCCTATTAGAATGGAGCTCTCTGATTGGCTGGACGGACTTTGACTTAGACGTGCAATCTGAGTAGAAATAAGAGATAGATTCGTATGGACATGCCAACTAATTTTATTTTGTGTTTTGCCGAACAGATATTGGGACTGTTATCAATATATTCAATTATGTTGCTAATGCCATGCAAATTTTTCTATCTGACGGCCAGAAGCTCAAAAACTGACATCATTTTATGATTGACGTTCCAAAAACTTGAACGTAACTATTTGATTCCACGTTCATTCTAGAAACCGCTGCACACTGGAATACGCTAAGCCATGGATACAGTCTGGGTATTCAAGTCGAGAGAGAATTGTTATCTTTTAGGCAAGCGAGCTTCATTATAGATCGTACTTAACATCAAGTGATATGGTTGTAAAACTCATGCTTACCTATATAAATACAAAACTAATGATGTTTGTTGGTAAGCGCATAACTTGAGAAGAGCTGAACCGATTTAGCTGATTCTTTCTGAAAATAAACACGATATTTCGAAAACGGTTTATATACGCTTGGGCAATAGCTGAACTATACAGAACCAGGTGAGAAGTACCGAGCAATCAGTTTATTATATAAATATATACCTAAATACAAACTTAATTTTTTTTAAACAAGTATATACTTACTTACTTCCATAGTACAAGCTTTGCTTAGCTTGGGGTCAGCTGTTGTGTGTTATGTCCTACGATATATTTGTATATTTATTAATATATTTCAATTAAAGCACACACACACGCACACACAGCTTATTTTAGGATGAAATTCTGACTAGGACGAAAGCATATAAAAAAAAAATTGTAGTAGAAACTTACCTAATTTGATTTTTTTACCTTATTTTCTGCCACCAAGCAGTAGTGTGTGAGCATTACTGTGTTCTAATTTGAAGGGTACTGCAGCTTACGAAATTACAGGGCTGTTGGGACTAACCATAGAAAGTCTCAAAGTAAAAAGCGCCGAAGTAGCGATGCTCTGGACTAATACTACTTAAAGTTCTGTGTATCGCTGCAATAGTCATTGACAGGAGTTGTCTCTTACCATCAGGAGAGCGTCCCGTTCCTCTCATTACTTGCACTTTTTTTTATCTTTTTAAAATGAATATGTCATAAAACAAAAGCAAATTCAATCACAGAAAATAAAAGCATATATTAACAATTGTTGTTTGGCCAGGTCCACAAAGTCTCAATGTCCTTTGTGCCCATTACACACATTCGGGTAATCCTCATGTGACAAGCAATGCATTGTAATACGCTGCCGCCTGCTGGACAGTTTTATCTTAGTGCGAACTGCCCCTTAGAGATGGCAGAATTACTTTACTTTCTCGCTTTCTTTTCAATTGGAACTCAACTGAGGTTGGAGTTTATACGAAAGAAAGAATGTAAACTTTAGAACTCCGGGATTTTTACTGCGTTTGTAACGATAATTTTCGAACATTTAAGTGATTCGAACCATGTACCGTGCCACATGTGTTGTGAAACGTCCCAACACCTAAATTCATCTAGTTCGTAAATAAATACGCAATAATTATAAAAGTGAAAGCTTGAATCTTTCTTTCTGTCTCTCTGTCGTTTTGTTTGTTACATTATTCTTTGTGCTGAAAGCCATAGCCATATATAGCTTTCAACATAAAGAATAAATTTTGATTATAAATTCGGCAAATCATATTGTATGCGCGCCGGTTGTTGGAATAAAGACGAAAGTTTGTAAGTGTGTTTGTATGTTTGTTACTCATTTACGCTCAAACGGCTGGACCAATTTTGATGAAATTTGGTATGGAGCTGACACCCTGAATTAAAACATAATGTATACACATAATAACCTTTATCCTGAAAAAATGGCGCGGGAACAGCGGGTTCGCGTTGCTTCCAAAACTTCATCAAAGCTTTTAGTAAAGGTGCCACTAAGTTACTAAAGCATCATTAGATTTGACTGGCACGGACTAGACTTGGCCAGGACTGGACTTTGACTATAAAGATAAAGAAGCTGAAAATTTGCACACATAGTACAGAAATATTTAAACTGGCAGAATGCACATAGTACAATGCCAAGAAGAAAGAGAGAAAAAAAGCTCTCAAAACTAACTTCAGTACTATTTATTTATTCAGCGCTTCAACGCCGGGACCCTCGTTTTCTCCATGGCACTAAGTTTCCCGTGTAAAGAGCCAATTTAAAAGATTATGTAATAGCACTAATGAATCTTATTCTTTCTTAATCTGAAAACTGGCGTCTCTCGGGGCCTACTACGTGTACTCGCTTCTTACACGATCCTCAATTCAATTAATAAGAGTTAATGCTCATTTATTATTGGCGTTATAACGGCAATGTATCTCTCAATACTCGTAATATAAAACAAAGTCGTTGTCCGCTTCTGTTTCTTCGTTTACTTCAATTCAATTCAATTAAATTGGGTAACTTTGAATATTTTTCTCATATTTTTATCGACTTATATCGAAAAATATTGGTCTTAGTATATTGTACCTACTCTGTACGGAGTGTTCTTTTATACTCTAAATGAAATAACTTAAATATATGAGAAATTTACGTTTTATTGGCTGTTCCTAGTTACTATGACTTTTAGGAAACTTTGAATCGAATTATTTCGGACAAATAAATCCTTTGTAATTGGCTTCTTATGTGATTTAGGTAAGATTAAAAAAAACTCAATTATAAGCTATAACATTTGACATTGAGAATATTTCATAGTTCCATTTGACGTAGGTAATCAAGACTCATTACTAAAAGTGTGTTGAGAAAAGAAGTGTGAATCTTCAAACCAGTTTTATTCAAAGTTATACGGAAATTCGAAGTTACCCGACTTGACTGTATGGCTTTTGTAAATTTCACAACTCTGCCAACTATACGGTTTCGTAATACGTATCAAGTAGGTAGTTTGTAGATCGATTCTGATATTATTTTAAATGCTCCGTTTATGTGTAAGAAAATAAGTTTTCATTTTGTAACGTGGTAAGGGATCAGGTGAAGCGAGCACCTCGGGCTAAAAAGAACAGCAATACATTAAGTGAAGTGACGTTGCCGCTATTGTCTCCTGCTCTTGCAGTTTCCGTGTGACCTGGTTACTGTCTTTTTCACCGTCCTACGTGGACGAAGCTATGCTATCATTTTGAAGTTATACTTCTTTGGTACGTTAGGAAATTTACTATTCAGTTGTGCGCGCCACATTGCATCACACGACTATTAGTATTTAAGAGTTATTTTTTAATGTAATATACATGTAATTTGTTCAATTATTTATTCGTGGAATTAATGACGTGTGTTTACTTGGCTCAAATTTGCTTGAATGCACAAGATTTTGTTTTTTATTTACGTACATAATTATATAACTTATTACTTGCGTAAATAAGTTCCTCCTACTTTTTTTTTTCCCTGGTGAAATTCTCTATTGATCGTATGGCCTGGACCCAAAAGAAGCGGGAAACTTCGCCAGTGTGAGCCTACCTACTAAAAGCTCGGTTTGTTTTATGTCGTTAAAGCTTCGTGGATGCTTGCGTACTCTGAATGAATATCAGCAAAAATGTAGAACGATTCACGATTTTGCGAGTCGTTCTTGCGCATTGCCTATATTTATATTATCAGTTAAAATTTAGTAGATTTATTATTATTATGGCTAGGCTATAGGCTAGGTGTTTGACCACAACTCACCTGATGTTAAGTGACGGTGTGGTCGAAGATAGTAAAGCATACCTAGCCTGGAATGGAACTGGCTCTCAAGTGAGGCTGCCGGAACACACCGATAGATGCTTAGTGGCAGATTATCAACTTGAGGTTGGTAGCTAGCCAGCCGAGTACTAGAACGTACCCTATCACCACGCTATGGTTTCCTAACGATGTTTTCCTTCACCGGCAGCTCAAGCTCATTGTTAGGGTTTGAACCCACGCCCTTCGGCATGCGAACCGACCGCACTAACCACTGAGCTATCATCGCTACAAAAAGGTAGGTGGTAGTAGGTGTTTATAATATAAAATCTAGCACCGAACTAAGTAATATTTTTTTCCTTTTGGCATCGTACTAGTGCATTTTACTAGTGACACATCTTTTATGTAAACTAGTAATAATCGGTAATTTATCTTCGATACGATAGCGCTTGGTTTTCAGCCTCTCATCTGTGATATTTGTATATTTAAAAAAAACATATGCGCTTACTAACGGACATCCTTAATTTTAAATATTAATACAATTATCCATCCAGTATGTAAAACCGTAATAATTTTTTATTGAAACACAATTGATTGATCCTATCGCTTGTATTCGCTTGTATAGCCTTGTATCGCATTGTATCCCCGATGTAGGCCAAAATACTAACAGTTTTTGGTATTCTCCGCAGCGCTCAACGTTTGCAGTTTTAATGAAGTTTCTTGCAGCTCGTGTTTTGTGGCGTTGATTAGCGGCCGGTTCCCAATAGCCTTCAATAGGGGTATTGGCTTTGTGTTGTAATTACATAAATAACTAGTTACCGTTAATTGATGCTGGGCACACGCACACATTAAGTTTAATAGTATTGTGTTTTTGTTTATTGTATTATTTGTAATGTTTGTATGTACGTATGTTACTTTTAATGCTGTAACGGCTCAACAGATATAAAATGAAAGATGAGAAAGTGAATAATAGATTTTATTATGGAAACTGACGTGGTCTTGACACATTTTTTTGCTTGATTTTTTTTGAATTAGTGCGAAGCAAGACGAGGCCGCGCGCGCGTTTTCTCAGCTTTGTCTCCATGATGAAGGCCACCGGATGTGGCCGAAACTATAGTCGGAGTTTCCGATAAAATTATACGTGAGTAATCCCGCATAAATAAAACAAAAATGAATAATAGATGAAAATGAAAATATAAAATTATTTGCTGTAGCAAACATGGCCTTGAAAATATTTACAATTAATAGAATTTCATGTTCGGACGTCATTTAAGTAAGTAACACTAATTCTATAAGGTACCTATTGATTTTACAAAACTTATATTTAATGTGTCAGAGATTGTTTTCGAAGACGTATAAAATCTGTCAACTCGCGCTTGATTAATGTGGTGGACTACAACCTTCCCCTTCTCACAATAGGAAGAACTCCGCGCCCACCAGTGGGAGTTTATAAAAACAAAAACGCTTTTATTACTTAGAAAATGTTAGATAACAAGCATTTGTAAAGTAAATATTTTGTTTTAGTTATCTACTAAAAACCGGCCAAGTGCAAGTCGGACTCGCGCGCCAATGGTTCCGTACAAACCTGTAGGTATATAAGTAAAAGTTATGTTTTTTATTGGTAATGTATGCTTATCGCAATTTTTCCGTTATCTGTGCTATAAGACGTTGTTTCGTACCAAATTTCAAGATTCTGAGTTCAGGGGAAGTACCCTGTAGGTTTCGATTCCCTTGCGAGTGTCGAAAATTTGCAGCATAAATGGCTGTATCTTTTGATTGAGTTGGCTTATAAGTTTATTTTTTCACAGTTCCAAGGGACAGTAGACCTGAGTATTTGATATGAATTTCAGCTTGATACCTGAACACGTTCCTGAGAAAAAGGGTCTTGACAGACAGACAGACGGACAACAAAGTGATCCTATAAGGGTCCGTTTTTTCCTTCTGAGGCACGGAACCTTAAAAACTGCTAATATAAATAGAAAGGATCTTTGTTTTTAAAATGAAAACAATAAATGATGTCAGTCAATTGGCTGCGATACGTAATAGTTGCCTATTCTGTAATGAAACCACAGTGCAGCTGTGTAACGGTAACAGCTAATACACTTCTTAGCCTCTATTAAAAAAAATGTATAAGCTAAGCTAAGCTTTCCTTAGTTTGGAGCTAGATGGCGCTGTGTGAAGTATATCTCCAAACTAAGCCAAGCTTGTATTATAAAGACATGTATAACTGATGTACTATCCTGCTGGTGGTATTGCCCCCTTGAATGGTAATGTTGATGCGTTAGGCCAAATAATGATCTTGCGTCGCATCGACCAAAGACTAATACACATTTTTTAAATAAATGATGAACACATGTTCCCCCACATAAAAACATATATGTGTGATCCCTGCAGGAGTTCGAATAGTTGTGTTACTGCCATGAAAAGTATAAGTTTCCGCGAAAAAATTAAACTATTTTCCAGTTCAGACTTTCTTATTTTCTAAACAAATTCGTATTGAAATAATTTCGCCTGTTGTAGAAACGGCAGCACGTAATAAATTCGACTTTTCACCCCCAAGAAATTGGATGGTATGTGAAAAATAGCGGGGCAGGGACCGACGAAGGGAAGGGCGAAGAAAGAAAATACATGACAAAATTTCTCGATAAAACTAAATAAAAAATTTGTGTCGCCTACACAGAATTTTATTGTCAACTTGTTCGTGTGTACGTGTTTATATATATTATGTACACATATAAACATCTATTTTGTGTTTATCCATGATCTTGTGTATAGTTTGAACGTATAGCCATCTCCGTCCAGATCCCGGAACAATGTGCTTTCATCTTTGCTTTTAATTAAATTTACATAGAAAATGGTTTGAATTCAACTAAGAGAGCCATTTAGAAAAAGTGCCCAGCGAATTTTTCGTTTTTTTTTTTTAATAACAACCTTTTTTACTATGGAAAATGACATGATTTTGACACATTTTTGTTATACTTTGCAGGGTTACTCACGTTTAATTATATCGGATACTCTGACTATAGTTTCGGCCACGTCCGGTGGCTTTCTTCAAGGTGACAAAGCTGAACGCCTCGCACGTGTATGCAGCGGTTGGTGCGAGGACACGGGGATAGAAGCAAAACGTGATCGTAATCATGTAGGTATAAGTGAAACAAAAACTAGTTCAGCCAGATTGGATACGATTTCAAGTGACATCATTTGATAAAAATCATTCTCCTGATGGTAAAAGGTAACGCTTTCCCAAGACGTTTAAAACGGTAATCATGAGTAATAAAAAAAAATTGACGTGCTTTAGAGGCTTGGCGTATTTTGATGGAGATTCTCATTAGAATTTTAATTCTACTAAGTTAGCCTTGCAAATCGGTACCCTACAATTTAGCGAAAGAATATTTGATATTGAAGTGATACCTATTTAACAAGATCTACCGATCGATTCTACCGATCTACCGATATTTTTTATCCCCACTCTTTCTCTTACGCCGCTCCTGCTTCAAAGTGCGGAATGGGAAGAAATTGAAATGTCTGCAGTATTGGCGAATACATCTTAGGTTTGGCGCGTTATTTGTACCGATCGACTGGCAGGTAGTAAAGTGATGGACGATTCGATTGCCTTGCTTTATTGGTGGACCCTTTTAGGCGTATTTAGGGGGTTGAAGCGTTTCAACCTGTAAATAATTTAAATAAATTGAGAACGCTGTAAGCTCTTAAGTAAGATTGAAAACGAAAGCAATAGAAGAGTTTTACAGCAATTTCTTTAGAAAAAATAATATCTATTATTGCACTAATTGTAGTTTAACAAACCTTACAACAAGGGATTAAACTTGTATCAAGTGAGGCTCTGGGCCGCTTGCATAGTAGCTCAAGTGAGTGGAATGTGATAGGTGGAATGTCAAAAGACATTTAAGACGAGATGTATTCAAGGTGTTGCGGCGATATGGATGATATGGATGATACCGAAGCAGCTTCAATGATAGCGAAGCAGCTTAAACGATAGCGAAGCAGCTTTAATAGTAGAGAAGCAGCTTTAATAATAGCAAACCAGCTTCAATTATAGCAAAGCAGTTTTAATAATAGCGAAGCAGCTTCCATAATAGTGAAGCAGCTTCAATTATAGCGAAGCAGCTTTAATAATAGCGAAGTAGCTTCAATAATAGCGAAGCAGCTTCAATAATAGCGAACCAGCTTCAATTATAGCGAAACAGCTTTAATAATAGCGCAGTAGCTTCAATTAGGTATAGCGAAGCAGCTTTAATAATAGCGAAGCAGCTTCAATGATAGCGAAGCAGCTTTAATAAAAGCGAAGCAGCCTTAATTATAGCGAAGCAGCTTCAATAATAGCCTAGCAGCTTCAAATTATCGATAGTAAAGAGTAGCCTAATTGTGTTGAGCTACAAAAAATCCAATTTAAAAATTAATTTATTTCGACGATAACTCATATATCATATCATATTATATACAATTAAACAATGTACAAAGAACAATAAAATACAATTTTCAATTAATTAATACGGCCTAGTAGAGTTAACGATACCTATAATTCCGATGCCACGTCGTAAACAAGAATCTATTTTATCCTGGAAAACCAATAAGTGATAGAACCTGGACGTGGATTGACGAATGGTCGGGATGGAAGTGGGCGTCGCCTACAATCTATTCCATTCTTAATTATTTTCTCAAGTGCGTCTCGTGGCTTCACCAAATTTTCCGCAAACTGTTTAGTTTTAACAAGCTTTTATTTAACAACCTTTATTTTGTTAATTGGCTTAGGGCAAATCTTTCAAACTAAATTAGAACCACTTCCTCTTATCCTACGGAGTTGTGACGCATAAGTTAAGTTCTAGTGGCAATGCTTTTTAAACGTGAAAATAATGTACAGGAAAGTAATATTTCGAAATGGTTTTGGAATCAGTAAAGTATTTTTTTTCTTTATATACCGAATTGGACATTTTAGTTATTCACTCATATAACTTAAATGGTGGAAATAACAGAATTTCACTTTCTCAAATAATATATGCCATAAAACTCCACCTGAACCGTCGAGCAATACTTTCTCAATAAATAAATAATTCCAAACTAGCTATTGTGGTGATAACTCATCGCGTGCGACATGAATTTCACTCCTGTTGGTATACGAAAATAAAGACTTGAACACACTGCCATATTTTAATTATATTCTATGCAGGGGATTAAATACATACATGAATATACACTGTAAAAGTTTGGACATCAGCAATATTGATACAGGGGGTTCAGTACTCGATTGTGGTTTCAAATAACAAAAAAAAATAGGTGGTTAATATTTGACCTAATTATCCTGAGCAAACACAAAATTACGGACACTCAAATCACGCGCACATAAAATGACATGGTAGTCGCGCGCGGTCCCAGATTAGATAACAGTTAATACTAAGTATGGTAGTTGTCTTGCGCTAGCTCGGTGCGTAAGGCTGCGCGCTGTCCATAAATTCTGGAGTCTTGGGAAAAACTTTACTAAGATTATCTTAGTTTTTTTTTGTTTCGATTTTATTTCTTTATACTACTAAGATGACTAACTAAGATGTATTTCAAAATAGCTTTTTTTTTTTCGTTATGGCTGACAGGCTAGCTGTTTGACCACAGCTTACCTGATGTTAAGTGACGGTATGGTAGTGGTGGTGGTGGTAATTGAAGTGGTATGGTGCTTGCTAGCTACCACCCTCAAGTTAAAAATCTGCCGCCAAGCTTCTAACAGTGTTCCGGCAGCCTCATTTGAGAGTCAATTCCATTTCAGACCAGATGTGCTTAACCATCTTCAACCACAACGTCGCTTAAATTCCTATGAGCTATAGTCAAACTAATTAAATTTTTATATAAGTGGAGTAATTTTATGTTTTGTAATCAAGTCGCCTACATATGTACATTGTACAATGTACAATGCACCCGTGTGAAGTCGGTGCTGCTCGCTAGTTCCATATAAAGAAAACGCCAACCATTTAAGTGTGGACATGGTTTTGCGTAAAGTTCTCGGCGCGTAATTTGAAGGGGTGCTCACGTAGTCCAATGTATTTTACGAACCTAATATGTTTTAATAACACGATTTGTATGACAGACATGCTTTGTTTTGATGATTTGCGCGTTGGAAGGTATACACTTTGTTGCTAGCTATTTTTAGGAATCCGTACCCGAGACCACGCTATGCCTATCTTGCTTGTATGTTATGACTTTTTTGTAACGATGCAATTTTTTTACAAGCTTTTATTTAGCTTGCAATGTATGTATCTATGTTTGTTTGGGGTGGAATCTTGCAAGTTAAATTTCACCTACTTCCCGATGTACACTCAAATTTGGTGTACTTGTCTTATGTATTTTCGGTGATAATACAATTAGGTATATAGTACCATGGAGCTGGTCTGGTGATGGAGACGGAAGATGGCCGAAGGAACTTCTGAACAAAAGATAAATCCATCGACTCTGGGCTCGATTGATTTGCCTTGAGTAGCACTTTATGCCCAGACGATATCCAGTCTGATGATGAAGCTAGAAGATGGCGACGGCATCATGATAAAACAACATAACCCCACCGAGTTTGCGCTCGATTGATTCGTTTTGAGGAGCAATCTCTTAAATACTAATCTACTGAAAGTTAAAAATGAATTAAAAGTAGGAAAATAATTACAAAAACAAACTTTTATCTGGGACATTAAACTAAACATTTAAAAATAAAGTCTAGTAAGTATTTGGCGTGTAGGTACTTACCTATATTCTTTCAAGCTTGAGACACTACCGTTTACAGGTTACAGTGTACTTACTATACATCTAAGCCTCAAACTTTTAAGAATATAGGTAAGTACCTACACGCCAAATAGGTACAAATTAAAATTTATTTTTAAATTTTTAGTTTATTGTCCCAGATAAAAGCTAGTATTTAAAATATTTTTTTTTACTTTTAATTTTTTATGATTAGGCTTGCTGTTGATAGCCATTGATCTACCATGGAGCACGCTGGCCTAGAAGATAACGATTCACTCTTGACTTGAAGGCACCCAGATTGTGTCTATCAGGGAACAACTACTCGGGTAACGTATTCCACGCTTTAGCAGTTCGAACAATGAAAGTGGATTCAAATCTTTTCGTACAGGTTTTGCTCTTTTGATAGCTCAGTGATCGGTGCGAGCTGTTCACACACCGGAGAACGTAGGTTCAAATCTTAATAATGAGCTTGAGCTGCCGGTTAAGGAAATTATTGTGAGGAAACCATAGCATGGTAGAAGAGTACTTTATAGTACTCGACTGGCTAGCTACCACCCTCAAGCTTAAAATCTACCGCCAAGCATCTAACGGTGTATTCCGGCAGCCTCACTAGAGAGCCAGTTCCATTCCAGGCTAGGTGTGCTTTACCATCTTCGATCACACCGTCACTTAACATCAGCTGAGTTGTGATCAAACACCTAGCCTGTCAGTCATAAAAAACCCAAAGACAAACAGATAAAATTATATATTTTTGGTCTCTTTACATAAATAAAAAGTGTATAAATTGTTTATACATACATGTTATAAACAGACACGACTTCGTTACAATTTTTATATTTTTATGTAGTGTAGATAGAAGATTTTCAAGGTAACTCTTTCAGTCACTTTCAATTTTACATTTGTTTTCGACACATATCAAAGGCTGACGACATTCCGTGGAGGGCGGTGCGCTTCCAAAGTGTATATTGTCGCATTCCTCACCTTCGCCTGTGAAATAAGTAGTTCTGATGATCTTAGTGAAGAAGATAATCTTAGAGTGTACGAGGTGTCGAAAGGGTCTTCGTAATCACCATTATGAACTACTTTTCTTGGTGGTAAATCTCCTTAGCAGGAGGTCGTGTAGGTATGTACCACCGTATTACCAGATATTCTACCGCCAAGCAGTAGTGTGTAAGCATTACTGTGTTCCGGTTAGAAGGGCACTGCAGATAGCGAAATTACAGGGCTGTTGAGACTAACCATCGAAGGTCTCAAAGTAGTAAGCGCCAAAGCCCGAACTTTGTTTTGCTAGTCAGAGTTCTGTGTATATGTTGCAATGATCATGGACAGGCGTTATCTCTTACCATCAGGATAGCGCCTTGTTCGTTTCAATATATTCAAATAAAAAAAGAAAAAAAAGGGCACAACTCTTAAATCCCGAAAATACATTTTATACTATTACAGAAATAAGTTAATAAAGTAATTTTTAAAATTTCTCTACTTGAACTGATAATTATGTTCATTACCAGGTCTTAATCGCGCACGATGTACTATGAAAATAGTTTTGTTTATTTACTTCGAGGTTCGGCCATGTTACAAAAGCAATAAAAACATCGCAAATTCAACCGGGAAGATAGATTCAGGTTGTCGGGGTCGTGAAATCCGATCGTGGTGCTCCTTTCGCAGTGTAGTTTCAGAACGGTCTGCTGATACAGTCAGTATAGTGAGCCGTGGCGAAAATCTTACGTTTTTTAAGACCATATTGAAAGTCATCGATATCATCGTCTCAGCCGTAGGACGTCCACTGCTGGAAATAGGCCTTCCCCATTAACTTCCATAAATACCGGTTGGAAGCGGCTCGCATCCAGCGCGTTCCTGCGGTCTTTATGAGGTCGTCTGTTCACCTTGTGGGTGGACGTTCCACGCTGCGCTTGCCGGTCCGTGGTCTCCACTCCAGAACTTTGCAGCCAATAATAATGAGAGTAGGAGAGCGCAACACTCATTTTTTCATTGACACGATTCCACTGCAATTTCAACATGACCGAAACATCGAAAAGGTAAATAAACAAAACTAATTTCAGTGTTTTGTGCGCGATTAACCCTAGAACTACAAACCCATTTCTTTTACCTGTGAACTACAAATCGGGGTAAATATTTACCCCACAAGATTTTTGCTCGTAAAATCGTTCTGAAAACAGTAATCTGACTTATAAGTACAGGAATGTTTTCGTTTTTTCATGCCAAAGAAAATGGTAAACAGCAATTTCAATTATTGTTTGAGCCTTGAACTTAATTATTATATACTCGTAGTAGGTCTTCAGTCGACACTGTCACTGACTAACTTAGAATAGTAGTTCAAAGTTTACCTGGCATATATCGACCGTAGCAATTAACATTGTCGGATCTACATTTTTGCTATTTTCATTTCATTGCATTAAAGGTCTTAGAATATGTCTAAAAATGCCCCCGAAAATTATTAAATTCTTAAATTAACATAATGGTAAAAAAAAATTAAGTCTTTTAATCGAGTTTGATAATTTTCGGGGGCATTTTTAGACATAGGTATTCTATGTAATGAAATACCTTTAATGTAATGAAAAGAAAAAAGCAAAAATGTAGATCCGACAATGTTAACTGCTACGGTCAATATATCTACCCCGATTTGTAGTTCTAGGGTTAAGATCCGATAATAAACATATTTTAATAAGCTAATAAGTTTAACAACTATTCATACATGAATAAGGACAAAATAGCTACAATGACTACTGCAATGGTCATGGCGTTATCGCTGACCATCAGTAATGTGTTTCATTTGTCTCATTACTTTTACATAAAAAAATGTGATTTGCTTACCAAGCTGAGTAATGCATGCTCCGCAACATCCACAGAAACCTCCATTTTTGCGGTACATTTGGGACGAAGAACAATTGCCTTCATTAAAATTGGGATTACATTTAACGTCGTCGCAATAGTTTGAAGAACAAACTATACCATACACAGCGGCAGTAGTAGCAGCGAAAACCAACAACTCTAACATACCCTTCATCCTGCAACAAAGACTATCTAATATATCGGTATAATATATTGGTTGCCTGGAAGAGATCGCTCTTAGCGATAAGGCCGCCACTTGTGGCACTAGCTCATAAGATTCTTTTGTTTTCTGTACTCTTTTTCTTTTTCAGTTTGCACAATAAAGAGTTTCTATCTATCTATCTATATCATTTAATAACTAGTATGTAACGATGATAGCCCAGTGTTGAGCACGGTAGGATTGCACGTTGGAAGGCGTGGGCCAGACCTCCATACAAATGCTTCGTTTTTTTTGTGGTCTAGCTACTGAGGCCTTTGAACCATGTCTTTATTTGGAATTACAGCACTTCACTTGTCTTCCGTTTTGCATCTTTTGTCTTACATCTATAGTTACAGTCAAAGTCTAGTCTTGGTCAAGTCTAGTCGGTACCAGTCAAATTAAGTCATGCCTTAGTAAAGTAGTGGCGACTTTACTATAAGCTTCTGGATGGAGTTTTGAAAGCAACACGAAAAGTCATGTTAAACCACATTATATCATTCTCCCACACTCGCGCTTGTAATTCGGCACTTTATGAATAAAACACCACTATTTTTAAGCATAAACATTCGAAAAAACACTAGTTTTGGAAAAAAATACAATAGGGCGACACGACGCTCACCGCGTTCCCGCCAAAACTCAATGCTTCGATATAACTACCTATTGCATAGACAACACACACTTGTAGTTTTTGTACATGCGCGAATATGTGCGTGGAAACTAAGGTTGTCACTGTATCAATAACATTATTATACACTTACCCAAGTGCTTTGAGACCTGTGCTACTTATTAATCGCTGTAGATTTACTATATTACCTACAAAAACAAGTTACAATCACTTCAATTTCAAATCAATTTAATTTGTAATAGATAGGTACCAAAAACATTCCTCTACAGATGTCAGGAAACATCACTCGAATAAATATTCAGTACGTCCTGGATGACCGAGCTTTGCTCGGCTGAAAACACGGATAAAACGATGTTTTCTAAAAATGCAACCTACCTAGATCAATTTACCGCCCCCGAAACCCTCTAATTTCATGAAAATCGTTGGAGCCGTTTCCGAGATTCAGATTATATATATACATATATACAAGAATTGCTCGTTTAAAGGTATAAGATAAGATTAGATACCTCGCATTTCAAAAGTGTTACCTATATTTTTGTATATTAGAATATACAAAAAAATAGGTAACACTGGACGAAGTCATCAATTTTACACAATAATTACAATTAGATACAATAATTGTTAATAATGTGTCATTTAGTTAGAAACAAAACAATCATGAAGTGAGCTGCGTGTGTATTTATTCGTATCTTGCGTTGTTGTTAAGTCAGAAAAATTGGCGTGGTCACGTGGTGCGTGTGACGTGTGATGCTCTAATCGGCTCCTTGACAGCTCAGAATTGCATGCGGGGTGAGGAAGCTACGATTGGGTGGAAGGAAACAGTGCCCGTTCTATACGTAGTGTTATTATCTGTTCTGTGGCATGGGGTCAAATCACAACAATTAGCTTGAGCTGCCGACGAATGAAAACATGAGGAAATGGTAGTAAGGTACTTTCTAGTACTAAGCTGGCTAGCTACGATTCTTTAATTTTTTTATTTTTATTATTATTTATTTTTTAATGGCTGGCAGGCTAGTTGTATGACCACAGCTCACCTGATGTTAAGTGACGGTGTGGTCGAAGATGGTAAAGCACACCTAGCGTGGAATGGATCTGGCTCTCAAGTGAGGCTGCCGGAACACACCGTTAGATGCTTGGCAGCAGATTTTCAACTTGAGGGTGGTAGCTAGCCAGCCGAGTACTAGAACGTACCCTACCACCACGCTATGGTTTCCTCACGATGTTTTCCTTCACCGGCAGCTCAAGCTCATTGTTGGGGTTTGAATCCACGCCCTTCGGCATGCGAACCGACCGCGCTAACCACTGATCTATCATCGCTACAAAAGTTTACTTTAAGTTGAAAATCTGCCGCCAAGCACCTAATATGTTTTGACAGTCTACTTTGGAGTCAGTATCATAAAAGTAACAATTTGGTATATACACTGTAACTTTGCTTAGTATTACACAATAAATAATAAATAAAAAATAAATTTATGGCTAGGTGTGTTTACCATCTTCAACTACAATGTCACTTAACATCAGGTGAGATTTGATCAAACGACGAGCAAAAAAAAAAATACCTATCACTCTTCGTTTTTTGAAACGCGAGGATGACTGGTAATAACTTACATTGTACATTTTTATGTACACTTAAGTGTGCAATAAAAATTTAAAAAAAGCTATTATTTATCTAATTTTTGCTTTTGTTACGGCAGCTTGTAACAATATTCCTAAGATATTAATGGTACATCAGTGTCCCGTCAGCCTGAATGGTTTATCACCTTATACACCAGAGACCGGAAAAACGGCGGTCAAACATAAGCCTAAAATCTAATTAAAAAAAAAACAGATCCCACGGAACATCCAAAATCTGTTCTCGATACTCGATAAACAAAGTGTTAAAATGTTCTCAATTCTTTATGAAGTTGAATGTTTTATAGATCAGATGTTTTGCCCCTTTCTGCTTTTTTTGTAATTGGTTTCCGTGGACCTCATAGTATATATCACAGTCAGTCTGCCATCATCTAATCAAGCAATATAGAGCATAAAGAGAACGCTCTCGAAAATAATAGTAAAGACTCAAAGTAATGAGCACCAAAGTAGCAATGCCCTGGACTTTGTTTTGTTACTCAAAGTTATGAGTACCACTGAATGAATAACTTTTTATTGTACACACTTAAAATTATATAATACAGAAGAAATAAACTAGTTAATAGGTGTAACAACTATCAACCTTATCACTAAAAGCGATCTCTTCCAGGCAATCTTAGGATGGAAAGAATTAGAGGAAGAAAAAAAAACGGGGTGTGTCAATAACGAGGATATGCATATAGGAGAATACAAAATTATGACATATATCTACATTCTAATAATTATATTTCCTAATACATAGAATAATTAGAATAACTCAAAATACACTCATACATATATAAAATTATTTATTTATTTAAATGTAAAATTAATAATTGTATAAAGAGGATATATATACAAATAAGCGACAGATAGTTATAATTATAACTGCGAGATATAAAAAAGTTTGGCGTGTACCACTGTAATGGTCACATAATGACTCAGAATAACGTCTCGTTCGTCTTATTAAGTCATCTTACTATTACATAAAAAAATAAAACTTACTTAAGCAGTTGATGTTACTTCTGCGGTGATAAAAACGATTTTGAAATGCAAAGTATCTGACTTCTCTTATAGGTAAGGAAAAACAACTACGATAATGTGACACGGTCTTGTCTGTCTTCAAGAACAATACTTATTATTATAAAGCTCTGTATAGATCAACTATTGCTATGTAAGTAGAAGAAAATAAAAAATAAAAAAAGCAACTGCAATACGGGCACTTTTCGTGGTTGAGTCTTATTCTTATTCAAAGTGGGGGCTATAAGTCCTGCACTGACGTCCCGCTTGGGGTGTTTTGGGCACTACCCCCTACCAGTATCTACCCGAGCCAACCCAGCTCATGAAGGATAAGAGCGAGGCTTTGGGCTGCTGGCATAGTAGCTCCAGTGACATGGATGGAATACTTAATGACATTGTTGACGTGAATCATTCAAGGTGTTGCGGCGACATGGATGACATGGTTGATGGCGTAGCAGCTTTATACAACCTAGTGATAATTCTAGTACGTTCTGTGACTTTGTAATGCAAAAGCACATGCTCCACACGCATCATTTACGCAAACGAATTACGTAAATGATAATACAGTCTAACAATACAAATGTATTTGCAGAAACAAAAAAAATATTTTTACAAAAGTGTAAGTTATACCCTTTGATAAGCATTAAAGTTGATAAATATGACTGCACATATAATAATATAGAAAAAAACCAGCCCAATGTAAGTTGCGCCCGCGTTTAAGATTCGCAGCTTAATAAATTAGCCACCACACGGAAATTTATGAAAGTAAGTGTGTTTGTATGTTTGTTACTTCATCACGCTCAAATGAAATTTGGTATAGAGGTAGCTGACACCCTTTTTTCCCGTGGAAAATCATTTGTGGTTACTATCGGCAGAATGACGCCATACCCACTAAAAACCCTGGCGTGCTCCGTCTCGTCGCCTAGAACCGGAGTAGCGAGCACGCTTACGCATTTATACGCTACAAAGTTAGCTGACACCCTGGACAAGATACCATAGCCTACATTTTATCCCGAAAAAAATTAGCAGGTAAAACCGCGGGGCGTATCTAGTTTATTTATAATCATGACCGTGTACGAGGTTTTAGAATTTAGCTGATGACATTGCTACGTAATAACCGTAAAGACTCAAGCAATTCCGACAAGTTTACAAGAACCATTATTTGAATAATAATTAACCTACGTACGTATTATTTACTGAAAACAATTGTTTTGGAAATTAAAATCAAGAGCAAAATTTAGGCGTGTCAAATTTTACACGCCTAAATTTTGCTCTTGATTTTAATTTTTCTAAAATAGGTATTTTTAATGACAACACCATGAAATATTTATGAAAACCACAATATCGTTGAATACGTAGTATTCACGTCAATCTCAATAAAGGTGATATCAGACGGTTCACTAGAAGGAACGTTCACTCCAGTGAATGCTTTATTTTTCTTTCATTCCATGTTCACACAACTAGGTTACAACTTCAATAGGTTCGCGCCTCAGGACTCTGACAAAATGACCGAATCCAAGTGAACGATCTCTTTTGTGTTCAGACAGTTCATTTTTCGTTCATTTCCAGTGAGAGTGAATGATGTCGAATGGCTACACTGTTGAATCGGTTCATTAATGAATTCATTCAGAAATCAGGTTTAATTTTGTGTTCAGACATTTTATTTCAAGTGAGAGGTATGGAATGAAAGCCGAAAATGAATGAAAAATGTACCGTCTGATATTATTGTCTGATTTCGGAAACGAACTACCGTTTGAATATACTAAATTGAATGTTAACGTGTTGCGTCGATGCGCTTGATTTTGAAATACTAATTGATACAATTTGCGCGCGCCTTTTTGTTCTTTTTTATCTAAAAGTAATGAGACGAACGGAACGCATTCCTGATGGTAAGAGACTACACCTGTCCATGACCATTGCAGCGATACACAGAACTTTGAGTAACAAAACAAAGCCTAGGGCAGCGCTGATTTAGCGTTCATTACTTTGAGACATTTTATAATAATAATGGTTTATTTGTTTTAAAGGTTTTTAATGTACAATTTATTGTACTAGAGGATATTAGATTTGATGAAAGTACCCAAAACTTAACCATGTCTGGGCTTAGGCGTATACTCGTAGAATAGTTTTTTATTTGTTCTGTAAAATTATGGATTTTGAGATGTCGTACTATCATCGCAAGTAGACGACATGTATCTATTATGTGCCGTGGTGGTGGCGGCGTAAGAATTGTACCCCACCTTCTCTACCCGTGGTTGCCGTAAGAGTCGGCTAAGGGATGTAATACGGAAGATGAGCAGCAGCGTCTTCCTTGAACAATCACACCTAACTGCGCTCGCCAACCCGCCTGCCGCAAGCCTGCTATGTCCAGCAGTGGACTTCCTATGGCTGATGATGATGATGATGATGGTGACCTATACCTATAACACTTTTAAGGCAAGCTCCAAATCACAAGGTATGAAAACCGAAAGTCGAATTGAATGAAAGTGTTAACTTACTAATAAAAGTAGAAATGTCAAAACTTTTTAGAACTGTATTAAGATGGGATAAAGATTAAATTCCCAATTTTTCCTAAAAAAACTAATTTTTAGGTAAATTTTAGGTGGAGGTTGGAACATGAAGATGAGATGAGAAACCCATGAAGACATTGCGATGTCTTCATGGAGTTGGATTCAAATCTCATACACAAACACTTTTACGGTTATCAAAACAGATATACTAACTTGAACGAGATAGCTTGCGAAAAAATACCTTTAGTTCAACGTAACTACGACCGAGCGATTTAATATGAGGCTTATTTTGTTCAACAACTCGAAGAATAAATATCTCTTTCCATTTAATAAGAACCGTTTCTGAAGATTGTAGGCACCTTTTTCCATCGTTGCCTCGTTTCTCTCAGGAGAGCTCATTATTCCGTGGCCCATTGAAGGGACAATCCGGGTCCTCGAGGGTCCAGATTGGGGTCCTCGGACTATCGGGGACAAAGTTGAATGGTCACGTACTCTTTATTTGGCAAACGCAATAGGAATGGCTTGTTGACGGAAAGTAAGAAGGCATAGAATTGGTAATGGAGAAATAACTCGTCTGATATCTCTTTGCAATGGTATCGGCAAGGTTTTGTGAGGCGATTACGGGGTGAAATTCTTTTGCCTTCTCTGTTACGAAAGCTTTCAAACCATGCTTTATTGCAAAGCAGTAACGGCGCATTTTGAATTAGAATGAATGAATGTTTTATTTATCTGTGATAGGTGCACATATAAATCTTTTTACAATTAACTTAGTCTGCTAGCTTCTACAAAGATTTTACAGACTTTAATAATATAATAATTACCTACTTACAGTCTATTTACAATACACCTCCTTCTGCACTGTACCTATTGCTAACCTAACTGTGACGCAAACACAAAGTAATAATGTTAGCTTATTCTCGTGTTTATAATGTTTTCTGCATGCATAATTATCTTTATGTACACACACTAATTTATACTTTACATTGCTAATTTCGTGTCAATAGATATTTGTTTTCGCTCATCCATGACATTATTTAAATCACACAGATATATATAAATAAGGAAATTTGTACAGCTCGCGGCGCAATGCAATCTGATAGCATGGTCACAGGGCGTTCAAGACACAGGCACTGCTTAGTTTGGGGTACGTTGCCATATCTATTAGCACTTCTTACATAAGATATCCCGTAACGCAATTTTGGCGCTTATTTCTTCCGCACACTTGCAAGATGGACATGGAGATGAGAGAGAAACTAAAAGACTATGAAATTATTTACTAGTAGTTTAACAATCTCTACAAAGATTATGAAATTACTTACTAGTAATTCAACAACCTCCAGACAGATTATAAAATTACTTACTAGTAATTTAACAACCTCCACACAGATTATATAATTACTTACTAGTAATTCAACAATCTCTACAATGATTATGAAATTACTTACTAGTAATTCAACAATCTCTACAAAGATTATGAAATTAGTTACTAGTAATTCAACAATCTCTACGGCATCTACAAACTTCAATTCAATTATTATTCAATTATCATTTATTCACATAAATAGGGTAACATAGAGATCTTTTAAAAATAATATACATAAGTCCTTCCTATTTTGCCATAACTCGATATGTGAACATACTTTTCAAAGATAAATAAATATAACTTATTAGAAACCAAAACAATGGGTATATTAAAATAAAAAAATAGAGTTACAACACGTCAATAAATTCGAAGTTGGTATCGACTATATTTTTATATTATATGTTCTTCCTTCTTCATGTAGATAGGTAGGGCATCAGCCTCGAGGCGCCGCTCCCAGAATATGTGAAGAGTTCGAAATCGACACCCAGCTCACTGGACGGATCTCAAGCACCTTTAGGTCCTTTGGTCGCGTTTTGGCTTAGTGTCTTTCCTGGGTCCTATCCATGAGGGCCCCATCCCTCTGTACTGACTACGCCGTCTTCTTCCATGCCACCAAGAGATCTCGAGGGAGCATGTCAGATACGCAACATTCTTTATTTTGTAGACGTCAGTAACGTTACCATCGTCGAACCGCCTTCCTGTTTCTGTTTATAGAGATGTATTATAATAAGAGGGTACGATGAGTTTTTCACCTCTAAAATTCTCAGTATCCGGTATTTACGTCAAACAGAAGTCCCGTAAGGCGGCTTGGGAATAGATCACGTCTGGCGTGCGTGTTCGTAGAAATATATAGTGAAAATGTTTGCGTCGCATCCCGATTGATTCGATTTGCCGCCGGTTCAGACGTGGAGGTGTAGAATAATGGAGAAACAGAAAACCATTTTAATTTTAATTATACTGATCAGTGAACGTAGAAATTTATAGAAGTGAGCGTTTGAAAATGTGCCAACGAAACTGTGTGTGTTCATGTAAGTGGTACCATATGGTCTTCTAATAAAATAAAAAAAAAACACTTAAAACGAATCGCAATCTATGGTTTTTTTTTATGGCTGACAGACTAGGTGTTTGACCACAGCTCACCTGATGTTAAGTGACGGTGTGGTCGAAGATGGTAAGGCACACCTAGCCTGGAATGGAACTGGCTCTCAAGTGAGACTGCCGGAACACACCGTTAGATGCTTGGCGGCAGATTTTCAACTTGAAAGGGTGGTAGCTAGCCAGCCGAATACTAGAACCTACGACCACTCAAATAGAGCTTATAAAAGAAAAACAGTGTTGGTTCGGATCCGACAGATGCCGGCAGAAAGTCTTTGCTGAACAGTCTTCGTCATTTATTCGAAGTCAGTTGAAACGGCAATTGCATTATATTTTTACATTTTCTTTTACAACGGCGATGGAACATCTATTTGGATGCATTGTAATAATGCAACTGCTTGGAATGCAAACAACTAAGATCAAGTAAAGTCACCTTCTGGTGAATTCCAACTGTGGTAATCATAAGTTCGAAGCGTCGTCGCAGCGATGCGGTCGGTGAAAACATACGAATTTGGCTCGTTTACTATCTATATGGCGCTTGACAGAAGGTTGGTATTTATCAGGTGGCAAACTAGCTCGCATTTGGAGAAAGAGGCAATAATTTTGTATAGTATTTCAGGGGTTCCGACGTGTGGATGGAATAAAACGGTAAGTAGTGAACTGCACAGGAAACGATGTGCCGGCTATCGATGGATATTATCGTAACGGAAACCGAGGTGCTTTCGATCCTCTTCGTTCGTTACGGTCCGACCACTTGCAGTTCAAGCTTGAAACGGCGGAACGGATTTGGGTGAAAATCATCATTAAAAAAATCGCCAAGAGTGTAGTAGCATTTGGCTTCTAGGATTAATTTTAACCGGTAAATAAAAAAATCTTCATCTTCTATGTTCTTAGGTGAGTTAGTTGATTCGTTAACATAGATTCACAGAAGTTGAAGTAATAATTCGTTACAGGATTTTGTGTACTTCAAAATCGACACTAACTTATTCTCGCCATTAAAGGTAAACGTCATACAAATCATCATCATCATCATCAGCCATAGGATGTCCACTGCTACTGACAAGGTGACGGTCAAACGCAAGCCTATTTATACAGTAATGACAAACAATTAAATAAATAAGAATAAATCGACGAAAAACCCAGTATGCTGCCTTTTTGCAAGCGAAGAAAATAACGTGAAACGCTACCTTATATCCCCCGATTCGGGACCGAAACAAGTTAATAACAGGTTTCTCATAATACATTTGGCCGGCACCAATTCAAGAAATATGAGATACCCACTTAAATATTCTATCTCCCGCGTAGGTTCGCGAGATATGTAGTTTGCTGAATTATTACTGAACAGTGATGGGGCTCGGTATTTTGGACGAATATCGATTGACCGGCCAATTTTTTCCGGCAAAAACACTACTTATTGCTACAATTAATAACTGTTTTTTCTATTACTTTCTATCCAAAGGTCGTCTGGAAGAAATCGTTCTAGGCGATAAGGCCACCGCTATACGCCATATATGTGTTAGTCTATGTTGTTTTTTAAGTCTTTTTTAAGTTTTGTATGTATGTTTGGTGTATAATAAAGTTGTATTCTATTGTACTATTATTCTTTCCAGGCATCTTTATTTCCCGTGAAGTATATTTTGGGTATATCCAGAGTAAACGGGTTTCTTTTAGGTTTTCGTGCTAGACGTAGTGCGTCGTAGACCGCTAACATCATCCAAAGTGTGGTTAATATAAATGCAATTTTGTATTAAAAATACGTAACAGATTTTTATTTTATTGTTTTTGCTATTAGCTTATTCTGTGGTCTAATTTGTGTAGATAGTCCTTCAAAATAGTTTATTTTTTGATAAAAACGTAAATACAGATAAAATTACCGTCCCTTAACTATGTTGTTTAAAAGATAAATGTGTCACTTTGCATACTTATTGTCTCATGAAAAAAAAGAACCTAACGAATAAATTAACTATTATTTTTTATATTAACCTATAATTTTTTTCTGTGCTTACCTTCTGCCATAACACAGTCATTGCTACCACACGGTGGTAGACTGTAACAAGTGAAAAAATAAATAATGTGTATTAAATATAAGAAACGGATGGTAAAATAGTGACAGACGGAAAAATGCCACCAAGAATTGACACTTTTGCTCTCGACCCCTCTCTGTGAAATATGTTATCATTTTGATAAAACAAATTTGTTTATGTCGGACACAATATTTATGCCGGACGTTTTCCAACACTAAACAAGCTCTTTCCGAGAAATACATTTCTAAGATAATAGTCGGTTTGTCTGTCTTTGAGTGAGTTGCATGTTCCTCGTTATTCTATGTAACAAGTAGTAATTTTGTACCGTTTCTTATTAACTGAGGTAACTGGATAGACGAAGTGAAATATGAGTATTCGAGAAAGCAACTCTAGCTGTATGGCATTAAGGTATTCAATTATAAGAAAGAAAATGGCGAAGTGAATAGATTTTTGTATTGTTTTCGTAGCTCTACGTAATTTCGTAGCACAATCGTAGAATAGTTACCTATCGTGCACTTATCGTAGCAAAGGTAGTAAATTAAAAGTAATGAAAAAATTATGTTGTAAATAACTTTCTTGAAAGAAAAAAAAAAACGATTTATAAGATCGGGGGTGTACCAGGAGGGTACTTACTTGTCCTTTTTAATATGGGCGTAACCGTACATTCGCTCCAGGGTCAACGAACTTTTTCTATCGAACAAATATTTTATATCAGATCGATGCTCATTGTAAAAGTTGTTCTTTAAACATGAATATAATGAACTTAATTGGCTTAGAACTAAGGTTTTTCGGTAAGCTGAAATAGATCTCATCGAAAACACGTCGTTTTTACCTAATCTAACCTAACAATAAAATTAAGATCATAGATTTCACTATGGAAACTGACGTGGTTTTGACACGTTTTTGTTTTACTTATGCGGGATTACTCACGTTTAATATATCGGAAATTCCGACTATAATTTCGGCCAAGCAAGACGAGGACGCGCGCGCGTTGTACTTAGCTTTGTCTCCATAATAAAGGCCAACATGGCCGAAACTATAGTTGGAGTTTCCAATATAATAAAACGCGAGTAATCCCGTATAAATAAAACAAAATTTCATAGATTTATTCAATGGTTTATTGAAAAATAATATCAAATTAAAACTAAACGATTTACTTACTTATTTAGTGACTTATATTAGTTTTTTTTATTCACTTCATTAAACATTTCTTAGTTATGTGATACAAGAAAACACTCTCAAAGTTTTGAACATTTTATACAAAATAATTACTAAGTATCTATTGCTTTTAATTCTGTTTCTAAATTACTGGTAATTGTCGCTTTGAACTCGAGCCAAATTAGCACGAGTCCCATGTGCATTACCTGAGCCAAGGACATACTTATCTATAGACTGGCATATGACGGAACTTGGGAAAGGCTCCAAAACGTTGAATATCGTCGCAAAGTGGCTTGTCTATCGGTTTTCTACCGGATACACTTTGGAGAGTGTGAGGAGTGGCACTTTAAGAAGCGGCACCGCTTCATGGTCGACATTCCAAAAATTCGTACTAAACGGTTCGAATCTACCTTCATTTTACAAATCGCTACACAATATAATTTGCTATCCGAGCAGGTGTTCCCTGATAAATACAATCCGGGTGCCTTCAAGCTGTGAGTGAATCAGTTTCTTCTAGGGGAGCGCGCTTCTCTATAGACCGCATCTTCGCTTAGCATCAGGCGAATTAGCAGCTAAATGCAAGCCTATTTGTAGTTTAAAATAAAAATAAACGTTGAGGCAACGCTAACACATATTTACTACTGGGATTTTTATAAGCTTTACCTACCTTTTGGTATGTACAGAAAGTATAATTTAGTCTGATTAATTATAATAGCGAGTCTTTATTTTTTTTCATTTCATATATAATTATGTATAATAATTAGTATTGAATAAAAAACGGCTTCATTGAAGTGAATACGATATCTCATAGCTATTTTTGCTCCTGTGAGTAATAACTATGTATTTTATTGTGGTAATTGATGTGGTTATGACACATTTCGTTTTACGTATGCGGGTTAAAGTTTTCAGTGCAAAGACAAAGCCGCGCGCTCTGTACTCTACTTTGCCTCCATGAAAAAGGCCACCGGATATGGCCGAAACTATATCGGAGTATCCGATATAATTAAACTTTAGTAATCTCGCATAACTAGAACAAAAATATGTTTATGGTATTAGTTTTATGTTTCTCAAAGTAATGAGCGCCAAATCAACGATAGCCTGTTCTTTGTTTTGTTACTCAAACTTCTGTGTATCACTACTAATGGTATATCTTACCATTTTGACAGCGAATCGTTCGTCTCAATACTTTTACATTAAAAAAATCTAATAGTTCTAATGTTCTAATTATGTTAATACATTTTTTGTACTTTCTACATTTCAATTTAAAAAAAAAAACCTTATAAAACCTATTTCATGTCTATATGGTATGAAGTCATTGAAATAAAGACTCGTAAAAAGTGATTGCGCACGAAATTAGCTCGACAAGTTTTGGTGCTTCAATGCTTATAAAGTTAGGTGAAAACTTGTGTTTTGCATCAGAGCATTCCTAGTGTAAAACACGAACCAAAAACATAAAAAAATTACTGGGCTCCAAATGATTAGCTATTCGCTGAAATAAAAGTAAAAATTGCTTTCGAATTGTATTTGATTTCAAAATTGATATTAATGAGGAATTCTAAATTTAATTTTGTTGTCATTTCCGTGAAAGTAATGTATAATTTTTAATGTATTTGTTTTAAAATATAATTTTTCTATATTTTACACATGAGTAAAAATTCTTCTATTAGCTAACGACTATATTTTTACCCAACTACGGCCAAATTTAAAAAAATGGGTTAAGATATAAAATATAATTAAGATTGATATCTAATATATTATATATATAATAATACCTTTAAACGAGCAATTCTTGTATATATATATATATATTATAGATTATTAAGAATTGCTCGTTTAAAGGTATTATGCTCGGCGAAGTAGAAAACTAACTTGTTTACTTGCAGTAACTTATTCACTTTCACAATATTCAAGAGATCCGACCGTTCCGGCGGCTCGAAGTCAACTGAAGTTTCGAAGTGTCGAAGGTTTTTTTTTTCTCTCTTAGTCTTAGGTTTACGTTTGACCGCCATCTCACCTGATGTTAATTGATGATGCGGTCTAAGATGGAGCACGCCTGCTTAGAAGATACCGATTCACTCTCGACTTGAAGACACCCAGATTATATCCAACGGGGAACACCCACTCAGGCAGCGCATTCCACTGTCTAGCAGTCCGCACAATGAACGTGGAATCAAATCGTTTCGTTCGCGTTTTTGAAACATCTAGCATGAAAACTTGCTTCTCGGGTGTTCCCCGATAATTATAATCTGGGTGCCTTCAAGTCGCAAATGAATCGGTTTCTGCAGTGTGCTGCATCGTAGACCGCATCTTCGCTTAACATCAGTCGAGTTAGCGGTCAATTGCAAGGCTATTCCGTAGTAATAAAGATAAAAAAAGAGTTTTTATTTTTATTAAATATATTTTGCAATAACAAGAGATAAATTAACTGATTGTGCCTAAAACATCCATCCGAGTATTTACAATAAACTACACTTGAGTCAAATAGATAGTTTTATTGGATCCTAACCAAAGAAATGGGATTCCAATATAGGGTTCTTCTAGTCAAACATTAATAAAAGCCGGGACACAGCATTAGTATTTTGATTAACCGCATTTCCTCCCACACTCAAGCCATATCGCTGGAGATCACCGATCTAGAGACGATGGAAGAAATCGAGCGTAGTTGTTATTCTTCTTCTTTTTTGGCTTTTGGCGCCGCACTTTGTGTGTTTGCCAATGTCAAAAATGCTGTGACATTTTCAAGTATTTTATAATAAAAAAACCTAGTTAAGTCACGTTTTAAGCCACACAAAGTAAGATTTGGTCGAGTCGAGACTAGTTATAATGATTTTACTACAAGCGATTTCGATGGAGTTTGGAATTAACACGAAATATCATATTTCACTATATTAGTTATATCACTTTCTGCGCGTAATTCGACGTTTTTTTAGTGTTTTTTTATACATTTAGTGTTTATGTATAAAAAAACACTAAAAAAAAGAACAAGTTTTGGAAAATAATACAATGCAGCACCATAATTCTTCGCATTCCCGCCAAAATTATTTTTTTCTTTGTGTCGTGTATGCTGACGTGTGTTTTTTTTTTCTCTTTCTTCTTGGCATTGCACTCTGTGCATTCTGCCAGTTTCAATGTTTCTATATTTTGTGAGTAGCCTTCATTTTTCAGCTTCTTTATCATCTATAGTTACAGTCAAAGTCTAGTCTTGATCAAGTCCAGTCGGTCCCAGTCAAATCAAGTCATGCCTTAGTAAAGTAGTGGCTACTTTATTATAAGCTTCTGAATGGAGTTTTGGAAGCAATACGAAAAGTCATGTTTAACCACATTATGTCATTCTCCCACACTCGCGCTTGTAATTCGGCACTTTATAAATAAAACACCACTATTTTTATGCATAAAAACTCGAAAAAACACTAGTTTTAGAAAAAAATACAATGGGGCGACACGACGCTCACCGCGTTCCCGCCAAAACTCCTGACGTGTGTTATACTCGTACATAATCTCTGTCAAAGAAGACTTTTTTCTTCTTTTGTGGCATCACACTTTGGCATACTTCCATTGTCAAGTATTTCATGACACAATCAGGTAAAGTAATTCTTACTTCAGTCAAAGTCAAATATAATAATATAGTTGATTTTGACATTATCAATAGTAAAAAAAGCGTAAAATCAAACACAAAAAAGTTATTTTTTTAAACAAAACACAGAAAATTTAAAAAAAAAATTTTTTTTATCAAAGAGTCTTCTATAGAGTACCGGAGAAAATAAAATATCTGAACAAAAGATTTATGGCACTTCAATTATATCTATTTACATGTTATATAAGAAGCATTATACACATACCACGTCTCATCTCTTGTGTCTTATAAAATGTGTATAAAATTTTTATAAAAAATTATATAAAATTATAAAAATGTGTTGTCGAGTACTGTTCCAAGGTAAATGTAAATTTATGATAAAAATAATAATAACCTTTGACCTTCGTGTGTGTTAAATCATTGAAGCATCTTATTTGTAAAAGAGCTTGGTAAGTCACATACAAGGTCTGTTCATAAAGTATCGCGAATTTAAAATTTCCGCGGGCTACGTATATTTGATTTTCGATTTTTTTGTGGCATTATGTTGGTATTCATGTCATGCACTCACTTGACATTGACAGTTTCGTTCTGAAATGTGGTTTGTATACAGACGTTTACATTTTATACAAACTTTACGTATGGCTCCGGATACCAGCGGACATAAAAACAGTATTTTGTATACTTTTTTTATAGAACAGTAAACAGTATTAACGAATAAATAAAAGTACAATACTGTTTAACAGTATGGTTGGGAACCCTATCCACAGACGCCGGGGACGGTGACCTTTGACAACTTTGCAACCATCTCTTATTAACCATAATTATCTTCTGAGGAAAGAGAGCAACCCGACACACTACGCTGCCGCAAGGAGCTTTCGACGGTGAGCATGGATACTCGAGTCATACACACAAGCCTTATTTCTATTTACATCTTTTATTTTATCATTTACTCTCGGAACAGGACCTCCACCGCCACGTTGCGATAATATGGGGGATTTTATAATTATACATTCAAGGTCTGGTTTAAAAAAGCAGTGCTTTTTTGTTTGACTAAAATTCTGTCTTCTTATAGCCACAAATTCTGTTGACTTATTGAAATTCCCCGCAGCAATCATTTGTTTTAATAATCATATCTCATACGGCTTGTTTACCGCTCGCACTGCAATTTATTGAGTACTTAGGTGAACGAGGAAAGCTGTGCGGTTAAGGCTAAGATATGTGAAATTAAGGACATAAAATAACTTTGAAAACTAAACTGGAAGCTAGCTAGCTAGCGCGTTCGACTGGACATATCCTAAGTATAGTAATTCTGACTATTTTCTTCGAAACTATTCAAGTTGATCACGTTGTAATAAAACAAAAATATAGTTACCTAACGAATAATCATTTGAAATCGAAAATCCCCTTTCTAAAACAGCAGAGATAGATTTCAAGCATATACGAGCAACAAATTTGCAAGTGTCCGTCTGTCAGCCAGCCAGCAGAACTGAGCGTGGGAAAATTATTGCCAAGCCGTGGTCAAAGGTTGTTTCCGAGATGTCAAATGTCACGGAGAACAATTTATGGGCAAAAGCGAGCCAACTTTCAGGCCTAACGTGAAAATCGAGCTCTAGGGATCGCAGGGACTTTTAAAGGTAAAAAGTTTCACAGTTTCGGAAGGTTGCGTTAACGTTTTTTAGAAGTTTCATAAAGTGTTAGCTTTTTGCGAAGTATATTTTATGACTTGTAAAGGTAAAGCAGCGTTAAAACGCTTAGCTGTGGTTTACGATTTGTTTAGAAGCAATTTTTTTTTACGTCAATGTAATGAGCGGAGCGAGGCGCTCCCCTGATGGTAAGAGATAACACATGTCCATGACCATTGCAGCGATACAGGGCACATAGAGTTGCAAATCAAAGTACATGGCATTGCTGCTTTAGCGCTCGCTACTTTGAAACTTTTGATGGTTAGTCTTAATTTCTCACTTAGCTATCGTTGCGACTATTATTTCGGTCACATTCGGTGATCTTTTTCGAGGAATCAGGACAGCACGAACGTGCATAACCTGTGAAGCAAGGCAACACGCGCGTGTCGTCGGTCACGGGATGTACATTTGTCGACAGTGCTAATATACATAGAATAATTTGAAGTTTATAGGACGTTATAAAATTATTTTGCTCGTAAATCATTGCTTTATCCAGCTTTCAACGATAATAATTCTTAAAGTTTTTACTTCAATGGCTACGAAATAAAAAACTCAATTTATGTTCCATGCTAATAGCTGTTAGCTTTGAAAATATATTTTAAATTTAATGGGAAATGTTTTGAGGTAGAGGTGCTTTCAAATTGCATATTTAAGAGGAAATAAAAAACCCATATTTTCGTCGTAGTAGTTCTGCTACTTGAACTAAAGAGAACGGGATCGATTCCCGTCTAGGACAAACATTTATGTGACGAACGAAGATATTTGTTCTTTACCTGGGTGTTCTAAATGTTTGTATTATAAGTATGTATTTACAAATATATATATATATATATTAGTATGTATTTATAAAAATACATATTATATTAGTTAACTAGTTCTCATAGTACACGCTTTGCTTAGTTTGGTACTAGATGGCGCTGTGTGATGTCGTCTTATATTTATTTGATAGTAATATATACTTGAAAATTTGTATTCGTTATAGGTAATTTTTTTTATGGTTGACAGGCTAGATGTTTGACTACAGCTCACCTGATGTTAAGTGACGGTGTGGTCGAAGATGGTAAAGCACACCTAGCCTAGAATTGTACTGGCTCTCAAGTGAGGCTGCCGGAACACACCGTTAGATGCTTGCATTGTTGGTATATAACCTATTCCAATACATACATGATAATATACACAATATTATTATTTTGAATGCCTCTCATCATCAATGTTATTAAGCATTCCATCCATCTCACCAGCCATATCAGCGGCCCAGAGCTCCGATACTTCAAGAAGCTGGGTTGGCTCGGTTAGATGCTGGTAGGAGGAGTGCACAAAACACCTCAAGCGGAACATCAGTGCTGGACTTATCGCCCCCATTTTAAATAAGAATATGAATATACAGGAAGAAATGGTAATTACGAGAAAATTTCATTATATTTTACTACCCGGTAGTAAATCACGCAGATGTAGTTTGGGGTGCCGTAGATTGCCGTGGTGGTGCCGGCTTAAGAATAGTACCCCACCCTCTCTACCCGTGGTTGCCGTAAGAGTCGGCTAAGGGATGTAATCCGTAATTGGGCAGCAGCGTCTTCCTTGAACAATCACACCTAACTGCGCTCGCCAACCCGCCTGCCAAGCGTGGCAAGTATTGGCAAAACCCCCCCAGGAGGAGGCCTATGTCCAGCAGTGGACGTCCTATGGCTGATGAAGTGATGATGTGTGTAGTTTGGGGATTGATGATAAATCTCATAGATGACGTTATAAGTATAAATTCCTAATCCCCACAGTCACAGTTGATATCAAACAACGATAAAAAATCAGATAATTAATGAATAAATATTGAGATAAGTTTTATTGTTATCAAGAGCAATCAAACAGTTTACTGAACCAAATAACGCCAAGTGTTCCGTTCGATTGATCACCGAATAACATCAATTCAATTCATTCGATTCGTATCTCCTAAAAATAGGGCGACCTTAGCTCGTTCGTTTATAAAAACACGACAAGCTGCCTCAAGATAAAAAAACAAATGATATTGAAAATGTCTTACACGGAAAATTAAACAGAGTTAACCCGTCTGCGGAAAATTCGTCGAAAACACAATTCGTATTTACAGGAAATACTCAGTTATTTTTCACTATAAGTAATTCATAGAGATTGTCAATTCGAGGAATTGTGATTCGAAGAATTGTTTTCGACGAATTTTCCGCAAATCAGTTAAACCGCGTTTGTAAAAAAAAGATTAAATGCGGATTGAAACATAACCAGAACATTTGTTACAACTACCTATGTAATGAACAATGGGTTGTAAGAGTTATAATAATCTAGCAGTTTTAGTATTTCCAGATAGTATAAAACAAAGTCGCTTCGCACCTGTACACTTAGATCTTTTCAATAATAGACAGAGTGATTCAAAAGTTTTTCTTTACTGTCTGAGCAAATAATCAGGGCGAGCGAAGCGAGCCCTAACACTACCCCACAACCTGAGCATTTTTGTGGTACACTTTGCTGAAAAACTATCACGCCTGTAGATTTGTGCTTTAACATAGTAATTTATCTTCATATCTAGATGTGTTATCTGTCAAAAAATAATAATTTTATAACCATTAAAAAAAATTACATTAACAACTTTGTATTCATTAGACAGAATGTTATTGTACCTACTACTAACGCAATCTTTTAGAAAACAAAAGAGCCAACATCGCTGCAACAGAACTAAGTTCAATACCTACTCAAATACATCGTAGTTAAACTACTTAATAATAGATGACACCACTACAATCAGGTTGTAAAATAACAACTCTTAAAAATTATTACCCGTAAAAAACTAAGCGAGCCCTCACAAAGCTCAGCTTTTTGCTAATTATACCTTAAATAGGTTTCTGCACTAACGATTGTATATTTATCAATGTTTTTTTTAGTCTGAACATGCTCGCGTTTAACTACTCTCGGCCTGAAGTTAAACAGTGAGATTTCTAGTATTCGGCTGGCTAGCTACCGTCATCAAGTTAAAAATCTGCCATCGAGCACCTAATGGTGTGTTCCAGTAGCTTCATTTGAGAGCCAGAACACGTACATATACTTAGAAGGAAAATATTTACTTTGGATTTCTAGACACCCATATTGTATTGTAATACTGTTGTCATATCATCAGCATACATGTTGCGAATATCGAGAGTCCTAACTTGCAACTCGAGTCAACTTGCAATCCAAATAAAACTACATCCAATGTACGAACAGCGTAAGGGTGCTCAAAGTTTAAGTGAGGTGATCGAAGCAGGGACCTACTTAAAGTAGATCGAAGCAATTTGCCTTAGGGCTTGGGACAGTTTTTATAGACACAAAAAGGATTAATGTTTCACATATCTTTTTTTAAAGTTTGAAAGCAACGAAATGTCTTAGTGTTCAATAGTATTGCTGTAGTGTCGGGTTTATGACTCTCACTTGATGTTAAGTGACAGTGTGGTCGAAGAAAGCACACTTAGTCTGGAACACTAGGTGCTTGGCAGCAGATTATCAACTTGAGGGTGGTAGCTAGCCAACCGAGTACTAGAAATTATCCTATCACCACGCTATGGATACCTCACGATGTTTTCCTTCAAAAGCTCAAGCTCATTATTGGGTTTGAACCCGCGCCTTTCAGCGTGTGAACCGACCACGCTAACCGTTGAGTTATCATCGCTATACCACATAACCATAGATGATTTTCAATGTTGTCTTAATACAATTAAAAACAACTTTTTAATATATTAACGATCGTAGAGAAGTACAAAAACGACAGTCTCTGGGAGAAATTCTAGCTCCGCTCCCGTTCTAAATTTCGAGCGGAGATTATCTCCGACCTTTTATCTCGCCGGCTTAGGCTAATCTCTTCGTAGACAGCTTGTTACAGAGTTTTTAGGACAAGTTTTTGGTGTGTTTTCGGATTGTTTAAAATTATTGTGAATGGTTATGCTATAGATTGTTATTGTATTATAGGGTATCTAATTAAACCATTATTTTAAAAGCGTTTCTATGTATTTTTATTATGTACTCGAAGTGAAGTGATAAACAAATAATTACATATGAAATTTAAAAAACTCCTACGCAATTAACCAAACATATCTAAGAACCACCGCAAGGAAACTGGCTTTCAAATGAAAAAAACCGGATCGAAATCGGTCCATCTGTTTGAGAGCTACGATGCCACAGACAACATACACACAGACAGACAGACATCGATGACAAACTTATAGCACCCTTCTTTTTGCGTCGCGGGTTAAAAATAAGAGATTATTGAATTACTAGTAAGTAATTATGATGTTTTTATTGACATTTAATCATGTTGACATATTTTATTTGGTGTTTGTGAGGTTTTCCTCTACTCGAGCTCTAGGCTCGGCTTACTGAGCTCCCGCCCCGAGACCCTCAGGGAAAGGGTGGCTCAGTTCCCCTGCTGACAAAAACTGAGTCTCCTAATACTTTGCTGACTATTGTAGTTGTGTGGATTGCAGCCTGTTTTTGGATAATGTGCGTCTGTATGTTTGTGTCTAATTTTTCGCAATACCTATGGAGGGATTTGGCTACCACTCCGGTTGCGCCTACTACTATGGGAATTATATCTGTTGTTGTGTTCCATAATCGGGCTATTTCTCGTTTTAATGGGTGGTATTTACTGAGTTTTTCTATTTCTTTTGCTCCAATGTTGTAATCTGATGGTACTGTGATATCTATTAGGTAAGTTTTGTTTTGTGTTTTGTCTATGTATATAATGTCCGGTCTATTGTGAACTATCGTAACGTCTGTTTGAACCGGTATCTCCCACATTAGTTTCGCGCTGTCGTTCTCTTTAACCTGCGGTTGGGTTAGGTGTTCTTGCCACCATAGGTTGTTAACTGGGAATTTATGTTTTTTAGCTATTGTCCAAAAAATATACTGTACTATATTGTTGTGTCTTTTAGTGTAGTAAGTGCCTGCTAACTTTTCGCAACCTGAGACAATGTGTTGTATGGTCTCGTCTTTGACTAAGCATAGCCGGCACTTACCATCCACTGACTTTTTTAAAATGTCTCGTTGATGCTGCTTAGTCATAACTGCTTGGTCCTGTATAGCAAATATCGCTGCTTCTAGTGATGGAGATACCGGTTGTTTTTTCAGCCATCGGAATGAATGTGCCCTATCTATATTTTCTTTTTCTAACACTGCTTTATAAAATTGGCCGTGTAAAGGTTTTGATTTAATTTTTCTTATTCTAGTTTTAACTATTGCGTGTTTTATTTCTTTATCTGTATATTTTTCATTTTTCCTGAGTCCTATTTCTTCTAGATTATCTTGTGTTTCTTTAACTATTGAATACTTATCCTTATTTCTGTCGTGCTCTGCTATTGCTCTTAAAATGTAATCTTTTTCCGTTTCTATGTAAATTTTGTATTTAATTATTTGCGTTTTGTGCAATGTTTCTAAGCTGGTTAGGCCTCTTCCGCCTTCATCTATTGGTAAATATAATCTTTCTATGTCTGCTTTCTGTTGGTGTGCTTTGTTCATTGCTAAAAGTTTTCTAGTTTTTACATCTATTCTCTTTAGATCTGCTGTTTTATAGTTGATTATGCCGAACGTGTACAGTAACACCGGAACTGCGTATATGTTGATTGCCCTAAGTAAATTTCGTGCATTTAGATGTGATCCTGTTAAACTTTTTACTCTTCGGAAGTATTCTTTTTGTATTTGTTGCTTAACTTCTCCGTGATCTATTTTTCCTGCTTCGTTTATGCCTAAATATTTGTATTTTTCATCTGTCTGTAAATGTCTAAACTCTTCTCCACTGAGCAGGACATGGCCCTCTCCTTGATGTTCCTGTCTTCTACCAGCTACTAGATGTAAGATGTTGCATTTGTTCAATCCAAATTCCATTCCTATGTCTTTTGTGAATATTTCTGTGCTGTCTATTAATACTTTCAGATTTGTCTTGTTGTTTGCGTAAATTTTTAGATCATCCATATATAACAAATGGTTTATCGTGGTGTAGTCTTTGAGTCTGTATCATTTGTATTCGTATTTGTTTAATATTTGGGAAATAGGGTTGATACCCAGGCAGAATAAGAGAGGTGAAAGTGAGTCGCCTTGGAATATACCTCGGCGGATGTATATGGGGTCAGTGGTTACAGACGCGTTTGCACCGCGAGCTGTCATGATCACATTCCACGTAGGTATGACTACCTCAAGAAACCTTCTGATAGCGGGTGGACATTTGTATAGGTCAAGTACTTTGAGTAGCCACTCGTGAGACATGCTATCAAAAGCTTTCCGATAGTCAACCCACGCCATGCTTAAATTCTTCTGACACTTGTGTGCGTCTTCGAGTATGGTTTTGTTGATCATGAGATGGTCTTTGCAGCCTCGTACTCGGCGTCTGCATCCTCTTTGTTCCGGAGCTAGTATGTCATTTCTGTCGCAGTGAATGTAGAGTTCATTAGCTATTATGGATGTTAGTATTTTGTACATTGTAGGTAGACAAGCTATAGGACGCCAGTTCTTCGGATCTTGGGTTTCATCGCTTTTCGGTATTAATATAACTTGTCCAGTTGTAAACCATTTATCGATAGCTTCTGTTCCCTTCATTAGTCTGTCGAATAGTTTTGCCAGATATTTGTGTGTGCTAGTGAAGTATTTAAGATAGTAGTTCTGTATTTTGTCTATTCCTGGTGTTTTCCAATTTTGTGTCTTCTTAATTGCTTCCTTTACTTTCTCTACGTCTATTTTTTCAAATTGATGCTGCACTATATCTTCTGCTGATTTTTCTATTTCCGGTATCCAAGTTGCTTCTTTATTGTACTCGATATTATTTGATAGTATGTTTGTCCAGAAATTCTGTATGTCGTCTTTCGTTGGAATTTGTGTAGGGTTGTGCTGTGTATTATTGAGGGACCTATAGAATTTGTGTTGGTTTTCTGCAAATAGTTTGTTTTGGATTTTTCTTTCATTCATATCATCGTATCTGCGTAACCTACCTGCCAAAGCTTTTACTTTTTGTTTCAGTAACTCAATGGTGTTATTCAGTTCTTCATCGTTAGCTATTTTATATTTATGATAAAGTTTACGTTTTAAGTTCATTATTCTATTGCTGTTAGATCCTCTTTTTATTTCAACTAATCGGCCTAATTCTTTTCTAAAATTGTCTATTTTCTGTTTTATTCTTTTCTTCCATGCCGGATCCTGTTTAGGTTTTTGATTAGATGGTGGTGTATATGGTGTTTGTTTATTTATGATAATTAAAGTTTTGGCAGCTGCATAGATTATGTCGTTGGTTTCTCGCAAGGTTTCGTTTGTCTCTAACAGGTTTGGCAGGTATTTATTAATTGTGTTTAAGTTATTAATGAATTGTTTGTTAAAATTTGGCTTGGGCAAGAATGTTCTGAGTTCCATTGGTGTTTCTTTAACTTCTGATAATACTTGTAAGAATTCAAGTATTACCGGATCCTGATTTTCGTTGACTAATACTGATTCATTAGCATGTGTAGCATTTGTATTATGTGTGTTCGTTGGTGTTTGTTCATATAAGGGTGTCTGTGTGTAAGTGTTTAACGTGGATGTGTCGTGTTGGTGTGATGTAACGGTTGAATGTTGAGTGCCTGAAGGATGGGCTATATCCTGAGTGTCTGTATTTTGAGGAATCGTTTCGGGGATGCTAGTTAATTGTGTGTTGTGTGTCAAGTCTGTCTGTTCAGCTCTTTTCTTGATTTGTTCTAGCACCTCTGTCGATATACATCTACGTGCAAGCACGCTGCGTACCTGGTTCGCCAGAGTGTTTCCTGTGAATTTTTGGGATTTTGGGTTCTGTGGGTTTCTATTTTTAAATATGGATGCAAGCCTCTTGATATAGCCTGCCCCTCCGGCCTTGGCTTTATAATAACAGAAGATGAGCTCTTCCACCTCATTTTGTGACCACTTCTGTCGTGCGTCGTTCCTAGATTCCGTGGTCGAAGCGGATGCACCGGCAGAGCTGGCGGGAGATGGCTCCCTGCTCCGCAAAGTAGCACCCGATGTTTCATCGGCTGTAGCATCTAGGGACCTACCCCGACCCCCCCTGTCCCCGACTCCCGACCAGCCGGTGCGTCGAGAGTCGCTGGCTAGCCCGCTGCCACGCCCGACACCAGCTACAAGCGTGCTCCGGCGATCGCCCCCGGAAAGCGGCCATATACTGTTTTCTCTATTATTGTGCTCCATGTTGATGGGTTACCTTGACCTTGTTAGCCGTGTAAATTACTTCTCTGTACACGTTGCCCGCCCCCCACGAGGTCTGATGTTCGACTCGGGCGTAAGGTAGGATTTCGGGGGGCACATATTTTATAATATATAATATATTATTATATTGACATATGTTATTATTATTATATTGTAATCTTTAAATATCAATGGAAAAATTACCTGTAACTTTAGTGTTATCAATAAAATATTTCTATTTGCTTTGCAGAGTTAGAAAGAACTTTAAGTAGCAATACAAAGTCCACGGCTTTGCTTCTTTGGCGCTCATTACTTTGAGAACTGCGATGGTTAGTCTCATCAGCCCTGTAATTTCGCTAGCTGCCATTTTAACCGGAAAACAGTAATGCTTACACACTACTGCTTAGCGGCAGAATCGGTGCTACTTACCAAGATGACCTCCTGTTAACCTCTAACTAACCCAGACCTTCGGCTGGTTAGCTGCTTGGAAGAGATCGCTTTTAGCGATAAGGTTGCCAATTGTTGTTCGTTTGTTGTAATTTCTTCTGTATTATGTAATTTTAAGTGTGAACAATATAGAGTTATTCATTCATTCATTCACCCTCAAGTTGAAAATCTGGCGCCAAGCACCTAACAGTGTGTTCCGGCACCCTCACTAAGAGACAGTTCCATTCCAGGCTAGCTATGCTTTATCATTTCTGACCACACCGCCACTAAACATTAGGTGAGCTGTGGACAAAAACCTAGCTTGTTAACCATTAAAAAAAAAACCTGTTTTTGTTTTTATAGTGAAGAAAGGAGGTCATTATAGAATAAACTCTAATATCGCAAAAAAGAGCTGCTGTTTTATGCATTATCGATAGTAAACACGATTAGTTTTCGAAATTTTAAAGTTAGTTTCTTATATTATCAAAAGTTGTTCTTGATGAGTACGACGCGGGTACGACGATATTTTTTACAACAACCGTTCCGCATAACCTTGTACATCTTTGTACAGTAAATTTTTAGTGTAGTCAAAGGTAATAAATTGTAAATTACTAAGCACTGCTACAATTTAACTAAGTATTTTAAGTATGTCCAGGAAAACAAAGTTAGGACCTAGATACAACACGGAAGTAACAATCTCTTGCTGCCAACAATGTATTTTGTCTGAAACATCACGAAAATTCCTACCAAACGTGCGCATTTTCCAAATACCTTGACTCGGAGTGAAATATCCTCGGTATATAAAAGAGAAGCTTCAAACATTGATCAATAAAGGACAGATCATTAATTCAAATTGTGAAATATGTGCTTTGACCACAGACTAAGGTCAGATACCGCACACCGAACATGAGAATGACTACAAGTTCACATCACATCATCATCATATCATCATCACATCATCAGCCATAGGAAGTCCACTGCTGGACATAGGCCTCCTCCTGGGGAGGGGTATTGCTAATACTCGCCACGCTTGGCAGGCGGGTTGGCGAGCGCAGTTAGGTGTTCTTGTTCAAGGAAGACGCTGCTGCCCATCTTCCGGATGACATCCCTTAGCCGACTCTTACGGCAACTACGGGTAGAGAGGGTGGGGTACAATTCTTACGCCGGCACCACCACGACTACAAGTTCGGACACAAAATAATCACGAATACGAACATGTTTTTACAGGTAAGTTTAATTATTTTGACGAATATCGATTTTCTATTTACAACTTCGAACCCAAAACCTAAACAATGTCAATCGGCATCGCAAATCAATGATAAGAAAATAATGTCGGCTTTGCAGCCGAGACTTGTCAACGCCTACCAGCCTTTTATCTAATCTTTTTTTGTAGTTATCTCTCTGTTCTGACTTAATCCCTGCTCCAGATGTCTATCTCAGTAATTATTCATGTAAATGCGAAAAGTTCGCGACGAATCCACGAAACGAACCGATTATAACGCTCCTGCGGTCCTCAAAGTTGGCAAACTTCTTTAAAAATTTAAGGAGGTAACAAATAAATAAATTATTCTGTTGTTATCGTTCTTGGCATTTATTCGAAGAAAACAGACACTTTATCTGAAAGGGATATTCTGAATTTTTACGAGTCTGTTTTGACCGATATTCAATCGTTTGAGATAAAACCCATCACAGAAAATATATTATTTATCTCCGTCTAGCATATTATTTTGGGTTATCCCTTTTTTTTATAACCTGTCTGGGCGTAGAACGTCTTTAAGACTCATCCAGTACTTTTCTTATGGCTGACAGGCTATGTGTTTGACCACAACTCGCCTGATGGTGTGGTCGAAGATGGTAAAGCACACCTAGCCTGGAATGGAACTGGCTCTCAAGCGAAGCTGCCGGAACACATCGTTAGATGCTTGGCGGCAGATTTTCATAGCGTGGATAGGATATATTTCCATATATCCATAGCGTGGTGGTAGGGTACTTTCTAGTACTCGGCTGACTAGCTACCACCCTCAAGTTTAAAAATCTGTCGCCAAGCATCTAACGGTGTGTTTTGGCAGCCTAATTTTAGAGCCAGTTCCATTCCAGGCTAGGTGTGCTTTACCATCATCGACCACACCGTCACTTAACATCAGGTGAGCTGTGGTCAAAAACCTAGCCTGCCAGACATAAAAAAAAGGTAACGTAGTAGATTATTTTGATCTATCTCGTAAGATTTAGCCAGCGTTTGTAATGTAAGCGTACAAACACATGTTTGAAAATTTGAAATACTCAGATTCCTAACTATAATGTGCATGTATTATATATAGTACCTGGATGACGGAGCTTTGCTCGGCTGAAAACACGGATAAAACGACGTTTTCTAAAAATGAAATCTAGTTAGATCGATTTATCGCCCCCGAAACCCCCTGCATACTAAATTTCATGAAAATCGCTGGAGCCGTTTCCGAGATTCAGATTATATATTATGAATACATATATACAAGAATTGCTCGTTTAAAGGTATAAACCTTCCTCTTGGATCATTCTATCTATTGATGGAAACCGTATTGAAATCCGTTGCGTAGTTTAAAAGATCTAAGCGTACAGACGGCGGGATGCGACTTTGTATTATGTACTTATGTAGCGATGTACTTATAATAAACAGAATTCACAGACACAGAACAATCCTTTATGGTCACATAAATGTTTCTCCTGGTGTATTGTGATTTTTGAGAATATCTAAGACATTGTAAATTTGATTTATTATCAATTAATAATAGAAAGATTATTTTGTATAGGCAAATGTAATTAATAATTAATTAATTTGCCGTGATAGTCTAATTAACTAAATATAATGTAAATATTAGTTAGTATTTAATGTAATAACATTGAGAGCTGTCTTATGGACACCCGATTGGAAAGGAGTTCCTTTAAAAGCTTTTTTTTTAATTATCAAATATTTTTGCACATTCTCAAAATTAACGGCAATTTAAATCGATTGAAATAAGTTTTAGTTTTAGGTAATCGGGAAGTACCCTAAAAATCACTGCAAAAGATGTCGGTTTTTGTTCAAGAGATGATCCCAGAGATAAAGTAGATAGTAGGTACATGACCTACTATCTCTATATAAATAAGTTATTCCACAGTCCAATATCTATTACAGTACTTGATTTATTGCAATGGGACCATTCAAGTAAGCAGAATTTTAGTAATTATTAACCCCTCCCTCCCCCTTGTCAGCATAAGTAAGCAAAGCTCTTACTTCTCTCTCCTATGCTTATGTAAATATTGGTTTAATTAGCAGCCATGTCGCTAAAACGAGGTGTGCCAATAAGAAGGGAAATAAACAATCAGCATAATTTATTTGGCTTTTCTGACGTTATCACCATTCAGATCACCTCATCCCCTAATGTCATCAAAAATATACAAAACAAAGCACCCCCTTTGGTGCTTACGTAATACTTGAACGACCCCAATTATCTTTTTTATTTCAAATTCACTTTTTTTTAATAAGTAGACTTTTTATATACTTAGCTTAGATCTAAAATCTGAAGCTCAATAGATTGTATCGAAAACACCGTGTAGCAAAGAATTGTAGAACAATTTGTTAATTAATAAAAATGCGTGTTTTATGATTATATTGGATTTGATTTGACTTATACTATGTATTAGCTAAACATTCAATTATTTTTTTCAATTTATTTCACACGAACGTAACTCTGAGGATTTTATGTTTTTAACACTACGGGCACTCTAGTAATGATTATGACTGTGTTGTAATCGATATACCTACATAAAAATTGAAAACCTTAGTTTATTTAACGTCTAAGACCAGTTAGGCCTGTTTATGCGTTAAATATTTTTTAATCACAAAATGCAAGACTCAAAAGATATAAGGCAATATAATAGGCAGTAGAAGTCTGCTTTTGCTGCATTTAATTTTCCGTCAGTCTCGTTGCTTTGACGGCTGGGTTTCTATCTCAAAGGGCTGGTATTAACTAGATTAAACCACAGTTTTTTTAGACGGATTTATCAGTGATATTATGTTTTCTATCTATAATATTACGTATAAGAGTAGCATCTACTATTTATATATGTAAATAAGTTTATTAGTTTGACGTCTTTACCCTATTAACCAACAATTTCAATAGCATTTCAAATTCAATTTGCAGCATAAGCGGCTGTATCTTTTGATTGCGTTGACTTAGAAGTTTGATTTTTTAACAGCTTCAAGGGACAGTAGACCTGAGTATTTGATATGAATTTCAGATTGTTACCTTTTCCACGCGTTCCTGAGAAAAAAGGAAAAACAGACAGAGTACAAAGTTATCCTATAAGGGTTCCGTTTTTTTCCTTTTGAGGTACGGAACCCTAAAAAGAGTCAACACAATAGGTACATAAATTGTGAAAAAATTACTCCACTGTAATTAGTACTAAACACAAAAGCTTTAGGAATTCGTGCAATCTAAAATTATCTGGTAACACTTCATAAACACAAATTAATCTGTTATAATGAGATCACGAACTTCCATTGTCTCCGAAATTCCGCTAAAGCTGAACAATGAACTAAATTCGCATGTCATGCTGCTAAATTACGTTAACTTTAGTTCCAGTTCAAATTTTAAAACTTTTAAGTGTTTTAACATACATTTTTATTTTACAGAGTATTCATACTCGAAGTGTTTCCAACGTGACGCTAATAATAAAATCAGCCTCATATAATAACTAGCCAAAAGCTGAGCTTTGTGAGGGCTCGCGTAATTTTTCTAACGGGTAATAATTTTTAAGACAGTTTTTTTAAATTGAGTTTAGTTCTGTTGCAGCGATGCTAACTCTTTGGTTTTCTAACAGATGGCGTTAGTAGTACAATAACATTCTATCCAATGAATACAAAACTGTTAATGTTCATTATTTTTTTATTGGTTATTAAATTATTATTTTTTTGACAGATAACACATCTAGATATGAAGTTATATTACTTTGTTAGAGCACAAATCTAAAGGCGAGATAGTTTTTCAGTAAAGTGTACCACAAAAATGCTCAGGTTGTGGTTGCTTCGCTCGCCCTGATAATGATATAACTCATTCACTTTTTTTTGCGGCACGCCATCTTAAACTATGTAATCTGTCGGGCTTTTATCAGTGCTGGCGTGACCGGCGTCCCATCAAGTTCATTGTTGGGGTTTGAACCTACGCCCTTAGGTGTTTGAACCAATCGCGCAAACCAATATCATCGCTACAAAGTAAATCCCAATACGTATACGTACAGTCCTAAAGATATGGCTTTCTATTTGCTGAACGGTTGTCGGATACGAGTGGAGGATTTCTCGAGTTACGTCTAAGCTCGGTTCTCTTGGGAGATTCAAAATGCAGTGCAGTTGGTTTTAGTCTGCAACTGTCCGATAGTTTTACTTTCTTTTGAGAGAAGTAAATCTGTTGTAAAAGGTTCTATTTTGTAATAAATATAATTATTTATGAATGAATCAATAATGCTATAACATTTTACCTACTCTTATGATCGTCTTAATTATTTTAAGAAGATCTTAATTACTTTCATGTGGTACATTTTCAAATCAGGCTTGTTTTTATAAGCTGTCCCACTGTTGGGCGTGGGTCTCTTCTCATTGTGAGAAGCATAAGGCCATAGTCTACCACGCTGGCCAAGTGCGGATTGGCAGACTTCATCATTTTGCATTCTCAACCATGTTTCAAAAATCAGTTCCTTCAAGAATAATATTAAAAATAACTATACATTTTATGTTGCTTCAAAATATATATATTGTTGAAACATTTTGTTGCAAAATAAATTGAACTACTACAGTGTCTTACAGTGACTTATGGTGCTGATACGTGGTATCTGACTATGTGCCTTCTTGATAAGCTCAAAGTCGCACAACGAGTTATAAAGAGGGCTATGCTCGGAGTTTCCCTACGAGATCGAATCAGAAATAAGGAGATCCGTAGACGTACTAAAGAAGCCGACATATCCCAATGGATTAGCAAGTTAAAGTGGCAGTGGGCAGGGCACAAAGCACGATGAACTGATGGCCGATGGGGCTGCAAAGTTATGGAGTGGAGACCACGGAGCGGCATGCGCAGCGTAGGACGTCCACCCGCAAGGTCGACAGAAGATCTCATAAAGACCACAGGGACGCTCTGGATGCGAGCCACTTCCAACCAGACTTTAAGGAAGTCAATGGGGGAGGTCTATGTCCACCAGTGGACGTCCTACGGCTGAGATGATGATGATGATGATGATGACAGTGTCCTACGTATTTAATTATTAATCTATAAGACCCAAAACCGAATAAACATCTCCGGAGAAACCTATTTAGTCATAAACACATCATAAATCTAAACACCAACTTTACACACACCACAATTTACAAGATTCATAACTTTATATATTTTATTGCATTAACCACCCATTCTGTGTAGAACAGAAACTGAATATGTGATATATAGATGTAAAACTTCATTACTATGAGCTTATCGCAGTTAAATGTTGGACATAGGCTTTTCCTAAGGCCATTCAGGCTTCGTTTAAATAACTCTCAAGAGTAGCAATTGTATCTGTTGTAAAAACGTGTCACAGGCTTACTGTTTAAAAAGATAAATATTGTAGAAAATTTCACACAGCGCCATCTAGCCTAACACTAAGTAAACCTTGTTTACTGTTAGCCTTGTTGTACTATGGAAACCAGAATAACTGATATAAAATTTACATTATTTGGTGGAAGGTCTCCATAGCAGATCGTTACGTAGGTACCACCGCAGTACCAGATATTAGCCAAGCAGTAACGTGTTAAAATGACTATGTTCTGGTTTAAAGGGTATTGCAGCTAGCGAAATTACAGGGCTGTTGAGACTAACTAGTGAGAGTCACAAAATAATAAGCGCCAAAGCAGCGATGCCCTGGACATTGCTTTACTACTCAAAGCTAAACCAATGAGTTTGAGCTACCGGTGCAGGAAAACATCGTGAGGAAACCTTAGCATGGTGGTAAGGTACTTTCTAGTAGGTACTCGGCTGGCTAGCTACCAGAAAATCAGCCGCCAAGCATCTAACGGTGTGTTCCAGCAGCCTCACTTGAGAGCCAGTTTCATTCCAGGCTAGGTGTGCTTAAGCATCTTCGACCTCACCGTCACTTAACATCAGATGAGCTGTGGTCAGACACCAAACCTGTCAACCATAAAAAAGCTAAGTCACATAAAAGTGCTTTCACTTTGGATCCGTATCGGTTCTCTTGTTGACTAGAACAATTGTGGAACCGGTTCTAGCACCGGGGCCAACAACGGTTATACAGCTGGTACTTGTAGATAAGCAGAAACTGCAAGATGGTATTATTAGTATGCTAAAAATTGTGTTTCTTAATTAAGTAGCTATAAAAAAACTTTTTGTAAAGTGGCTTGTAGTTTTTGGCATTTAAGTAATATTTTTTTTTGTTAAAGAGCGTGGGAATCTAACAAGCATGGGTTCTTCTTCCATAAAAAATATAAATTCTAGGAATTCTAAGCGTAAACTGCATTTAACTGAATCATATCATATAGTATCTGCGACGTGCTATCTTTAATGTCTAATAAATACAATAACAAATGAAATAATTTAAGAATCCCTATGCTGGTTACGCCACAAGCGCTATAAGTTGTCCCTCTGTTATTCTTGATCCCTACATCGCCAGTTCCGAGAGGTCATAATATTTGCATTTGGTCGTTATTTTTATTTCTTGCTATTGTGCCAAGTGGTTTAAGTCCAGTTTAATTGTCGTGATATAATTTATTATTGTTTTCTGTAATAACTGTATAATGTTAGTATAATACATAAAATGACCGATGTTGTAAGGGATCAAAAGTAGACAGCAGTTTCAATAACTACTTGACGTCTTATGATTTTCAGCTTAAGCTGTAACAATATAGCAAGTGAACTTAGTACTTAGCGTGGTCAGATCACAAGTCCTGCTTGTGATCCGACCACGGATTCGAAACTTTAACAATGAGGCTATTGGTGAAGGAAAACATCGTGAGGAAACCATAGCATGGTGGTAGGGTCTCTCATACCCTGCTGGCTAGCTTCCACCCTTATTATAAAAATCAATTGCCAAGGACCTAACAGTGTGTTCCGGCAGCCTTACTTGAGAGCCAGTTCCATTTCAGGCTAGGTGTGTTTACCATCTTTGACTAAACCGCCACTTAACATCAGGTGAGCTGTGCTCAAACACCTAGCCTGTCAACAATCAAAAGAGGACAACATTGAGAAGAAATCATCGTGGTATGATACGTTCTAATACTCGTTACCTCAAGTTGAAACTGCTATTAAATACCGATAAAAATAGTTCCAATTCTAGGATTGGTGGTTTAAATAAATAAATTAAAAAAAAACAACCTTTTATCTGGGACTATAAAATAAAAATTTAAAAATAAATTCTAGTATTTGGCGTGTAATTACTTACCTATATTCTTCAAAGCTTGAGGCACAGAGGTATAGTAAGTAACTAACCTGTAACTCATAACGGATAATAACGGGTAGTGCCTCAAGCTTTTAAGGATATAGGTGAGTACTCAAAGCGGTGGTTTTCTCAAGCTATGGCTTGAGAAAGGCTGTACCGATATAGTTGTTTTTTTTTTTATATGGCCGTGATAGTTCCTTTGAGGTTTATGTTTAAACTAAATTATGCCCGCGACTTCGTCTGACTTTAGAATTAGGTTCAGACAGAAGTGAAACACATGTAACTAATAAGCAATAGTCATGAAACTTGCGCTATTTTATTATTAGATAATCCCTGAATTACTCAGGTTAATCCGTATCATTTAATGCTCTATAATACGTATCTGTACCAAATTTCAAGTGGATACGTCCTGTAGTTAGTTTTTGGCAATCCCACAGAAACCTAAGATTTTCATGAGATAAAAATCTAAATAAACTATGTGTGGCAAATTTTAGGCAAATCCATAATTTTTTTATTGCAAATTATTTGTTTATTATACCATAAAGATAAACATCTGTGAGTTCCATAAAATTCTAATAGATGGCGGTGTAAGGTAATTTAAACTGGATTGAGTGTGTATCCAATAGATGGCGCTACGTTAAAAGTCCAAACGTTTCATATGCGCTACAATTTATTTCACGTTACACGCGTGTGTTCTATTTGGCTACAGCAACGCGTGGCCGGGTCTGCTAGCATTATTATAAGCATTGATCCATATACGTTGAGCTTTTTTTGTAGTTTTATTCATTTTATGCATATCCCAAGCGACACAAATCCAGTACAAATATGATCTTCTCATAACCCATAAAATAGCCCATCAAAATTCATCTCGAAGAAAAATCGTACTCGTAAAATGTATTATCAAAAGGAATCCTCGTCCTTACCAATTTCATGTTAAGTGACCTCTGTTTTATGGCGTCATAAAACTTTTTTGTATTATTGATGTAATACCTACTTGAACCAGTTCCTATTTCAGGCGAGGTGTGTAGGCAAGCACGAGTATGAGAAAGTGATATAATGCGATGAAACATGACTTTTTGTGTTACTTCCAAAACTCCATCGAAGCTTATAGTAAAGTCACCACTACTTTACTAAAGCATGACTAGATTTTACTGTCACGCACTGGACTTGACCAAGACAGAACTTTGACTATAAAGATAAAGAAGCTGAAAACTGAAGACTGCACAGAAAATACAGAAATTTTTAAACTGGCAGAATGCACATAGTGCGATGTCAAGAAGAAAGAAAAAAAAACCCTCAGAAATATCGTTAGGTTAATAGGTATATTTTTATGTAAAACTAATGAGACGAACAAAACGTTTTCTTGATGGTAAGATATAACGACTGTCCATGGCCATTGGGATACACAGAACTTTGAGTAACAAAACAAAGTCCAGGGCATCGCTGATTTGGCGCTCATTACTTTGAAACTTTCGATGGTTAGTCTCAACAGCCCTGTAATTTCTCTAGTTGCAGTACCCTTCGGACTGGTACATAGTATTGTTCACACACTACTGCTTACCGGCAGAATAACTGGTACTGCAGTGTTACCTACCTAGACGACCTCCTGCTAAGGAGATCTACCACTAAATATTATTTTCCAATAAATAAACCGTAACTGTGAATTACAATGTACCATATTTTTTTATCAACTGAGATACAAAGACATGCTTGCATTGGCAACTGGGAGCGCCTTAAATAAATACTATATCTACTAACATTTTTCTTTCCCCATACTCATAATGCAATGGTCAATGTCGGGAAAAGAAAACAGTTTTGTACATAAAATCCCAATACAGAATGATAAATTAAATCGCTTCACTCCCAGAACAAATACTTTATTGTTCGTATTCAATTGTATCAGAGAATAATGGCTTCCGCGCACTTATCACATATATCGCCATTGTTATACAGGGTTATGAGCATGGGCTGTACTATAATAAAAGGGAATCATTGTATAATATACTAGCGACCCGCCTCGGCTTCACACGGCTGCAATGTAGATACTAATGTGGATTTTCTTCACTATTCCTGTCGTGGTGGTGCCGGCGTTAGTATTGTACCCCACCTTCTCTACCCGTGGTTGCCGTAAGAGTCGGCTAAGGGATGTAATACGGAAGATGGGCAGCAGCGTCTTCCTTGAACAATCATACCTAACTGCTCTCGCCAACCCGCCTGCCAAGCGTGGCGAGTATTGGCAAAACCCATCCCCAGGAGGAGGCCTATGTTCAGCAGTGGAAGTCCTGGCTGGTGATTGCATTAAATGCATTAAATTCCGTTGCGCAGTTTAAAAAATCTAAGCATACAGACGACGCGGCGGAAAGCGAATTTGTTTTATACTATGTAGAGATATGAAGCTGCAACACCAAAACGAATCCCTCGATTTTGTTATCATCAGTTTTCATTTAAAAGTGAAATGAAGCAAATTTAAAGATGAATTCACTACGATATTTTATTTTGGTGCTTTAAAGCTGCGAGTGTTAGAAATCGTAGACATGTGGCAAGAGGGCAGCCTAATGCAAATCTATTTAGCAATTACAAAATAGAATAAACGGATCTAATATGTACGATGCTTAAGTACTATTAAAATCGTGTTGTCAATCAAATCGGCATTTCGTATTGGAAGCAGAGACACATTTTGAGTCGCTGCTGCGAGATATTTCTATTTCGAGTACCGTTCATAATTCACCATAAATATAAAGAATTAATTAAATGTACATATGCATAGCGTGGTGGTAGGGTACTTTCTAGTATTCGGCTGCCTAGCTACCACCCTCAAGTTGAAAATCTGCCGCCAAGCATCTAACGATGTGTTCCGGCAGCCTCACTTGAGAGCCAGAGCCATTCCAGGCTAGGTGTGCTTTACCATCTTCGACTACACCGTCACTTAACATCAGGTGAGCTGTGGTCAAAAACCTAACACGCCAGTCAAACATTAAAAAAAATAATGTATAATCGTGTGATCATAAATCGTTTCATATTGCATACAGTACTGTTTCTGTTAACGGGCTACAAAAGTTGTCAACATAATTTGACGACAAAAATCATCAAGTATGCGCATTGCTTTATCGTTCCAAACTCAATTGTACCGACCTGCATTGGGGTAAAACTAAAAGTTAGGACATAAATTTGTCCGATGTCTGACTTCGGGACAAACTGATATTTTTAGTGCTGCTTTTAACTTGGAATTGTTTCTGCTGCCGAGCCAAGACTATAGAATCTATTGGTGAACTATGGAAAGTAAGGTATCTTTATCAATCTCGATTATTATACATGAATAAAAAATAAAAAAAAACTTGGCGAATGTAACAAATACCTATTAGGTTTTTTTATTATTGCTTGACAGGCTATCTGTTTGACCGCAGCTCACCTGATGTTAAGTGACGGTGTGGTCGAAGATGGTAAAGCACACCTAGCCTGGAATGGTACTGGCTCTCAAGTGAGGCTACCGGAACACACCGTTAGATGCTTGGCGGTAGATTTTCAACTTGAGGGTGGTAGCTAGCCAGCCGAGTACTAGAAAGTACCCTACCACCACGCTATGGTTTCCTCACGATGTTTTCCTTCACCGGCAGCTCAAGCTCATTGTTGGGGTTTGAACCCACGCCCTTCGGCATGCGAACCGACCGCGCTAACCACTGAGCTATCATCGCTACATAATAATATAAATTATATAAAGTCACCATACGTCCCGTTTTAAACGGGACTGCCCCTTTTTCCAGTACTCCGTCCCGGTATCATTGAAGGAAGCGAATTGTTACATACATGTTGAAAATATCCCGTTTTTGACTTAAGTTTAAATGGTCACTTTAAGTAAGTTGGTTTATAGTATAGCTTAGCGAAGAGTTACATTGTTACGATATTGTTATATTAAGCAGTTGTTTTCTAATAAAAATATATTGGATCACTCACCTATTTTATGACGAGAATAGCTTGCCTTATATTGGTACTAGATTAATACAGGCTTGGTTTTAAATAATAGATAGATAGCTCAGTAGCTAGCGCGGTTGGTTGACACTTGCTCGGTGTGCGATCTGTTCACGTTAACAACATAAGCTAAAGCTAAATAAATCGTTATGTAAAAGTCATCTAAGTATCTTTACCAAGCATTGTGCAAATAAATATCGATAAATAAATTTATTTTGTTATCAATGAATAAATAAATATGTTTTTTTTTATAGTATAAAAAAAACAGCGATATTGTATTGATTTTGTAGCGATGATAGCTCAGTGGTTAGTGCAGTCGGTTCGTAAGCTGAAGGGCGTGGGTTCAAACCCCAACAATGAGCTTGAGCTGCCGGTGAAGGAAAACATCGTGAGGAAACCATAGCGTGGTGGTAGGGTACTTTCTAGTACTCGGCTGGCTAGCTACCACCGTCAAGTTGAAAATCTGCCGCCAAGCATCTAACGATGTGTTCCGGCAGCCTCACTCGATAGCCAGTTCTATTCCAGGCTATGTGTGCTTTACCATGTTCGACCACACCGTCACTTAACATCAGGTGAGTCGTGGTCAAACAACAAGCCTGTCAGCCATTTAAAAAGAAATACGTTTCACAGACACTGGGGTCCGTGACCTTGGTCAACTTATATTTATATAATTTTATTTACAATACAGAGAGAGGATTAAGTTAATCTTAATCTAGATTTAAAGTACTAGTTAGTGTATATACTGCGAGCAGACCAGCGACCCGCAAGCAGCACCCGATCACGAGTATGACGCATGTGCCAGCCATCGCCCTCCTCAACCATATCTGAGGGAAGAGAGCGACCGACACACGACGCCGCCGCAAGAAGGAGCCTTCGATGGTGAGCATGAATGCTCGAGGCATACACACAATCCTTATTTCTATTTATATCTACATTGATTCTGTTTTCATTCTAATATATGTTAATGTAATAAATATGTGTTAATGGTCTGTTTCTGGTGGCTTAAAAATGAGTTATACAAAGTAACACAAAAACAAAATCGTATTTCTACAAAATAAACGATTCAAATTCTTATAAACCATATTAATTGAAAGCTATTTACTTGAAAGGGTCCACTTAACCCCATCCTGTTTCTGCTACAGTTTTGACCTTTCAGCCTGAAATTAAAGGGATCTGTGGACGTAGCAAGGAAAGGGGGACTTGCCCCAGTTGCTCCTCATACAAAGCAAGGAAAAATCAGTTTTGTTTTGTCGAGGATAATATTGCCGTGGATAAGGGCTCAAGTTGCCGGTGGTAAGGTTATCAATTTAATATTTTTATTATTATTATAAAACTACACACAATTAAACATTATAAAAAACTCTAAGAAATGCAAGAAATGATATCAAAATTTGGTTCTACCTAATTATTACTAAACATTGTTTTATTGTTTTTATTCCACATAATTACCTAATTTAGCTGATTTTTAGATATGTGAAGTCATAATGAAACAACAAATAAATATTTCCAAATGTATGTTTTAAAAAACGTATGTCGTTAAATTTTTAAGTATATTTGCATGTTTAAAAAATTGTGTTTTTAAAACGGTCAGTTAAACCTTTATGTAACGATCAATAAATCTTTACAGTTGAATTACTAATACTTCAAAAACTTTTAAAAATACATTTTCTAAACTAAACGAAGCTAAAAGCATACATTTGGGCAAATCTAAGAATATCGGATGATTTGTTAATGAATTTAAAATGTGCCCCTTTCCTTGAAACTCAGAGTCTGCCCCTGTGACGCGAATAGCATTCCAACTGTTATTAACTCCAATTATTTTAATAACAAGAGAATCGATTACAAAAGTAAAGGAACTTAACGATCTTCATTTAGAACCGCAGTAAGGATTTAAATATTTTAATAGCTTCGAATTTATCATCAAGTTTAATTTAGGGGGATTTTATAGGAAAGCTTACTGTAATATACTGGGCTTTGGAGGCGCTGAGTCTATGAAGAATTACCTTTTCAAGTGTGTTATCATTATATAACACGTACTTAAGTGCAGCTGCGCCAAAGCTAGGAAGTAAACTTAAAACAAAAACCTTAAAACCACCCAGCAGTGAACCAGTTATAAAAACAGGGCGGACTCGGAAGTACGGTAGTTAAGAATAATATGTATTTTTTCCAACAAGATAATGTTCTATATTCTTTTGAGAAAATATATAAGTAAATTATTCACAGATCGTACGTGTAACTTCACATAAATTTACCCCAAACTTCCGTGGTCCAAACACAATGTCAAAAGAGAAATCTATTCGTTCTTCGAATAAGAACATTTGTATTCCCCTTACGTTCGACAAAAAATCCACGGAACTATCCTCCCATGACCAATAGTCGTTCCCATAATTTTATTAAGGGTAAAAATAAGGCACACATACTCTTCAGGTAAAGATAAAATACTTTATAGATACCTCAAAATCTCAAATTAACTGGTGGGCCAATGACGAGTTACGCATATTTTTTTTATTTGACATGGAAAATGAACTGGTGCTAACTGGTAAAATAAATAGGAGATAAGCGATAACACAAAAGCCATTACAGTTTATCATTAGCCGCATAACGTTTATTGAAGCTCCTAAGTATATGATTAAAGCACGATAGCTTATTTTGTTTCAAGCATAAAAATTAAAAGTTATAATAAATGTAAAAAAAATGGTGTGTTGCTTTATCATTAATACGATCATGTGAACGTGAACACGTGTACATTTTTGAACACTAAGAAGTCCTTCGGATTTCCAAGTTTCAAGTCCTCATTTAACGTAATGAATTCTTCTTTTAACTATCGAGAGGTGTAATTAAATTATAGATGATAGAGATATGAAGCTATAACACTAAATTGTATACAAAACAATTGTATAAAATTCCGTCATTAGTCATCGATTCCCTGTGTTGCAATGGCAAGTATTCTTCTATTAAGACCTATGGATATGACCTATTGATCTGTTAAATGTTAGTAATAAATCATACTTGTTTATATTATTCATATAAATAATAAACAAATAAGGATAGATATTTTATTGTGTTATATGTTTTGTGTGACTTGTTGGATTTCTAATTTGTACGTTTCGGAAAAAACGAACTAACACCACTGAGTAGCGTGAACATAAACTGTGCCAAGCTTATTTTTGGCGCTAGGGAGGTACCGGTGCCAGCAGTCAACGGTTTTTATTATCATTGTCTGTGAGTCCCATGTTTTTCAACATGTGATATATCTTCGAGACTGGGCGCCCCCATTTTAATCGAAACAAGAGTGAAAGGTAGCAGAAACAAAATCACTAGTTCGAGAATAGCTCAGTAGTTTGAATCTGATCTCTTTAGGCTATAAATAAGTAAATAATAGTTTGATGGATAGAGACACTTCATTATGCATATTAGAAAAAAAAAAACAGAGTACTAAAGAATTTTATGAGCTAGTACCACAACTTAACGCTAAAAGCGATCTCTTCCAGGCAACCAAGAATGAAAAACTCGTTACTGATTACGAACAGACGCGAGATTTTTGTAGCGATGATAGCCTAGTGGTTAACGCGGTTGGTTCACACATCGAAGGGCGTAGGTTCAAACCCCAATAATGAGCTTGACCTGCTGGTGTAGGAAAACACCGTGAGAAAACGTGTAACACTAAAAAAATATTATATTATAGGATATTGTATACAGTGCCATGGAACAAAAATGTATAATTATAATACTTATACTTAGATCGTCGCGGACCTTGGGCAGTGCCTAAGAGACAGGAGGTACGATCCGCGTTCGGGCTTTTATTTGCCAGCACATCTCGCTAGCCGTCCAACAAAGTTACCCAGCCAGTCCTATGGGACTCAAACGTTCCCGTGTGGGTCGGATCACGAGTGACTATGTGATATGTTCTTTCAACTTATATTAATGTATGTGTTTTAATTTGACAGTGGTTATGTATTGGATTCTGACAATTGAATTGTATATTTGACATCTAAATGACATGTAATAAAAATTAATGTAGGTATAATAAATTATTATTTTTTACAAATATTGCAAAATAAGAAAAATATATTTCGAATAACCGGACACAGAAAACCTCTGTGTTTTTTATAATTATTATACTTATCAACGAGACTTAATTACTTTCATTTATTTATCTCGACGTTACGGCCATGTTACAATAGCCGTGGTCACGAATTTGATAAAGTAAATTAACTGTCCTAATTTATTGCGAAATTCTAAAAGTTACATCTATGTTCGTTACATAAATGTTTGTCCTGGAAATCAAACCTACGTCCTACAGCTCATGAAGCGGAGCTAGTGGGAGCAAAAATATCTATATTGTATTATATTATGTAGATGACGGGTAGACGTGTTCTGGAGTGGAGACCGCGAATTGGCAAACGTAGCGTAGGACGCCCTGAGACTCAATGGAGTGACGATATACGTAGGACAGCTGGCGGTGGATGGAAGCGAAAAGCCGAAGATCGGGCTGAGTGGCGTGTCTTGGGAAGGGCCTATGTCCAGCAGTGGACTTCGATAGGCTGGTGATGATGATTATATTATGTGCCCACAAAATAATATTATTGTACAGATAAAGCAAAGGTCTTCTAAAATATGTAGCACTGTTTTTGTGCCATGTGTCACTCTATATTACATTAACCTATGATTGACGCGGGGCAGATAATAGAAAGGACATTGATACGACATGACTGGAGCAGTTGATAAAATAAACCTCTATCTCTAAAATAAACCTTTAGTCCAATCAAAGAACACACTGTTTGATGCTTCGCGGGAGATTTTCAACTTGAGGGTGGTAGCTAGCCAGCCGAGTACTAGAGAGTACCCTACTACCATGCTATGGTTTCCTCACGATGTTTTCCTTCACCGGCAGCTCAAGCTCATTGTTGGGGTTTGAACCCACGCCCTTCGGCATGTGAACCGACCGCGCTAACTGAGCTATCGTCGGTACAAATTTTTAGGTGTTTATCTTAAGTAGGAAATAAACCCACAACCTACAGCTCTCAAAACAGATACACTACTCAATGAGCTAACTATTAAGCAGCTTTATAAATTTATTTGAAAAAGCGTCTTGAAACAAGCGGTAAAAACTTGACAAAAAATTTGGGTAGTCACAAATAGGACAGCTACAAAATTTGATGTCAAGTTTTTACCGCTTGTTTCAAGACGCTTTTTCAAATAAATTTATAAAGCTGCTTAATAATCTACATTTTATCATGTACTATATAAAGTATGTTATTGTGTAACGTTTTCCATGTTTTCTATAACTAAATGTTTTACGAGTCTGGTCAGCGAAGTGAATGTAACTCCGGTTACAAAGACCCTTTGTTAGCAACTTGTCTGTTGCACTGAAATACAAACGTACTTAATACAATTGCTAGACAAATTGTAAACCCACTTAAATCCGCTGGTCTGTGATGCGTGATAACAGAAAAGAGTTTTCCTTTTCATGTACAAGAAAAGTAATAAGTCGAACGAAACGCTGTCCTGATAAATCAATGTCGGAGTTATTTTACACAGCGCCATCTAGCCTATATATTTTAGTACAACTAAATAAAGATCATTTTAATTATATGTAGTACCTGGATGACCGAGCTTTTCTCGGTTTATTAAGGAATTTGAAAAAAAAAAAGGGTAAAAAAATAATCATCTGGATTTGAACCGGGATCTTCTGGATTCGGGACCGCCCGATTTCACATCTAAGGTATTATAACCTTGTAGAAGGTGGCTAAATTTACCTATGTATTCCAATGATATTGTAGCAGTTTTTCATTGCCTGAAAACACGGATAAAACGACGTTTTCTAAAAATGAAACATAGCTAGATCGATTTATCGCCTCCTGCATTCTAAATTTCATAAAAATCGTTTGATCTGTTTCCGAGATTCTGATTATATATATACAAAACTTGCTCGTTTAAAGGTATTAGATAGATAGATTAGATAAAATAAATAAATATAGTAGAACATTACACAAAGAACTATCTGACCCCAAACTAAGCAGAGCTTCTGTGATGGAAGTCAGATAACTCATAGAAATCATAAGTACTTTTTTTTAATACATACTTAACATATAGAACACACAACAAACATATGTTTTATATCACAAAATGTTTGTCCTGGGAATCGAATTCACACCCTACAGTTTTTAAAGCAGATATACTACCAATAAGCCAACAGGGCTGTCAGTAAGTAAGATAGTTTGAATGATCTCTAATTTTAGGTAACACGCTCAAAATGTTGGCAGCATTGCCGCACTAAATTGTAAGATAACTTTTTATCTATTTACAAAATATAATTGTACTTGTACCTCTACTACTTTGCTACTATTTTATAGAAGTTGTACTAAAGTTTGCTGTAAAATAAATTGTTCCGAATGTAAAATTTGAAACATCAAGCATTACCTTTCAGTTGAAAATCAACACTTACGTAGTATACTTGAAAACTTCGGAATGAAGCGCGGTACGTATATAGAAGAAACTTTACGAACAAACATAACTTTCTCGCCCCCAGGTAGAATTAATATTTCGCTGTACGTCGCGTTCACACTAAAATACTGCGAATTCATAGGAAATAAGATTCAGTGAACATTTTTCACGTTCACTTTTTTTTAAAGTGATCTATGTTTGACCGTCATCTCACCTGATGTTAAGTGATGATTCGGTTTAAGATGGACCACGCTTGCCTAGCAACGCAAGTACTTGGTGGTAAATCTTCTTAGAGGTCTAGTAGGTTGGTACCACCGTAGTACCGGATATTCCGCTAAGCAGTAATGTATACATTACTGTGTTCCGATTCGAAGGGTACTGCAGCTAGCGAAATTACAGGGCTGTTGAGACTAAACATCAACCGTCTTACCACAAAAAAGTTAAACATCTGTTGAACACGTGTTTAAAAAAAGTGTTACCACAAAACTTCGTTTTACGATTGTCTAGAGTTAGACACGACTTAAACACTGTCTAAATTTAAACAACGGGCATAGCTAGTTTAACCGATGTCTAAGTTCTAATGTCAACCAAATAACTGTCAACAGAGAATTGACCATTACTACTTTTTGCTGTAAACATTGTGATCGTGGTGAAATTAGCAGTATCTTCTTCGTATTTCTTTTGAAAAATAGTTGTGAATACGATTACGAATACGATACCTATGGATATTATAGAAATCATTGATTTTATCGACGATATGGATTTAGAGGACCTTGAATTCATGGATCGCTTTCGCTTTTTCTTTATTTACTGTTTTATTATTCATATTGACTTTTTAACTTCGTGTTAAAACAAAATAATTATGATTCAAGACCGGTACAATACAAACAGCAACAGGCTTCAATCCAAATCCCAGTAGATGTCATGGCTGTCATTAGTCAGTTTTTTTTTTTTACTTTTGAGCGATACGTTCCATTTCTTTCCATGAGATCAATTCACTATAGCGTTACATTACGTTTTTGTTTGAACTTAACTTAATAGCATTAATTTAATAATTAAAATAGTATTTAATTTCATTATTAACTATATTTTGACTTACATACTAACAGTTGTAATGTAATAATTGTTCAGAAAATCATGTACCTAATCTCACGCGATCTGCGTAAAATGGAAGCGAAAGAACGGAACTACCTGAACTAAAAAAAAGGTTGAACGAATGTTTTATGGTGTTGCCAAGATTTATGAGTTAGACATTGTTTAGAAAGACACTCGCTAAACACAGTTTTGTGGTAACAAAAGTTAAACATGCGTTAAACATGTGTTTATCTTTTAGACAGTGTTTAGCTAAACATTTGTTGGACCACTGTTTTATCTGTCTTTTGTAGTAAGACCGCAACAGTCTTACCACAAAAAAGTTAAACACCTGTTGAACACGTGTTTAAAAAAAGTGTTACCACAAAACTTCGTTTTACGATTGTCTAGAGTTAGATACGACTTAAACACTGTCTAAATTTAAACAACGGGCATAGCTAGTTTAACCGATGTCTAAGTTCTAATGTCAACCAAATAACTGTCAACAGAGAATTGACCATTACTACTTTTTGCTGTAAACATTGTGATCGTGGTGAAATTAGTATCTGCTTCGTATTTCTTTTGAAAAATAGTTGTGAATACGATTACGAATACGATAGCTATGGATATTATAGAAATCATTGATTTTATCGACGATATGGATTTAGAGGACCTTGAATTCATGGATCGCTTTCGCTTTTTCTTTATTTACTGTTTTATTATTCATATTGACTTTTTAACTTCGTGTTAAAACAAAATAATTATGATTCAAGACCGGTACAATACAAACAGCAACAGGCTTCAATCCAAATCCCAGTAGATGGCATGGCTGTCATTAGTCAGTTTTTTTTTTGCTTTTGAGCGATACGTTCCATTTCTTTCCATGAGATCAATTCACTATAGCGTTACATTACGTTTTTGTTTGAACTTAACTTAATAGCATTAATTTAATAATTAAAATAGTATTTAATTTCATTATTAACTATATTTTGACTTACATACTAACAGTTGTAATGAAATAATTGTTCAGAAAATCATGTACCTAATCTCACGCGATCTGCGTAAAATGGAAGCGAAAGAACGGAACTACCTGAACTAAAAAAAAGGTTGAACGAATGTTTTATGGTGTTGCCAAGATTTATGAGTTAGACATTGTTTAGAAAGACACTCGCTAAACACAGTTTTGTGGTAACAAAAGTTAAACATGCGTTAAACATGTGTTTATCTTTTAGACAGTGTTTAGCTAAACATTTGTTGGACCACTGTTTTATCTGTCTTTTGTAGTAAGACTGCAAATATCTCAAAGTAATGAGCGCCAAAGCAGCGATGCTCTGGACTTTATTTTGCTACTCAAAGTTCTATGTATCGCTACAATAGTCATGGACAGGCCACCATACCATGTATGTCATGTATGGTATGTCTCTTACCATAGGGAGAACGTTTCGTACGTCTTATTTAAAAAAAAGCAAAAACAGATTCGCTCTCGATTTGAAGATACCCGGATTATATTCATCGGGGAACACCCACTTAGACATCGCATTCCATTGTCTAGCGATCCGCACAATTAACGTGGAATCAAATCGTTTCGTTCGAGTTTTTGGAACGTCGACTATGATTCAAGCACTGAACACAGTACTTTGCTTTGCGAAAACAAAAAGGTGATCAAATGCGGTTTGAATTTGCGGTTGGGCTTGGGTAAATATATTTTGTAGGGTTCATAGTGCACAAAAGTTATGTGGAATAAATCACTTTAAGTGATAAAGCCGCCACTCGTGACACTTGCTGATAAAATTCTTAGCTGAATTTTTACCATAAAGAATAGCGTTCCACGTTCGATCAGTTACACATTTGTTTTATTTTTTATTTTTTATAGCTGACAGGCTTGGTGTTTGACACAACTCACCTGATGTTAAGTGACGGTGTGGTCGAAGATGGTAAAGCACACCTAGCCTGGAATGGAACTGGCTCTCAAGTGAGGCTGCCGGAACACACCGTTAGATACTTGGCGGCAGATTTTCAACTTGAGGGTGCTAGCTAGCCAGCCGAGTACTAGAAAGTACCCTACCACCACGCTATGGTTTCCTCACGATGTTTTCCTTCACCGGCAGCTCAAGCTCACCGACCGCGCTAACCACTGAGCTATCATCGCTATAAACTCGGCTACGTTACTTGTTATATAGAGAACAAGGCGGTTTAGCGTGAGCAAAGTAAATGCAATTTGTTTTAGCACGGATTTTAAGTAAATCTTGATCAAAAGAGGTTTGGTACGAAATCCCTTGCTTTTGATCAAAGCGCATTCTAATGTGAACGTTGAGCAAAGTTTCCTTTCTTGATATACGTCGAAATGTGCGTCTGTATTTATTCGGGCCCGTTTGTTAGCTCGAAACACTGACTTTACAGAATAAATAAAATAAAATGTTCGTCCTTTTCAGACACTTATCAGCCCAAGGCACTTGTTTACTTTATTTCGAGGGCCTTGCGAAGGTGTATTTGTCAGAATTTGAATGATGCTTTATTACTTTTGGGTTTCACCTTTACTTTTTGAAATTCTTTCCTCTTGACTTGAAATTATTTTCGTTGGTTCATTTATTGTATTGTTCTCTTAAGAATATTTTGTTATTATCAAAGTTGACAATTTTTTTTTAAATTGTCAATTAGCTGAATTACCATAAACGTGCTGCATCATTTTGTTTAGACGTTTATTATGTCAAGGGTTTCCTTGGAAAGCTTAAAAATTCCTGATTGCTCGTCAAAAGTGAAACAACCAACAAAAATAAGTAAATAAATAATATTAAGTAAAAAAAGGATATATAATTACAATAATAACTAACAATATCCGTATCCGTATCCGTATCTGTTATTTAAAGAAAAGAAAAGAAAAATTTTATCTCAAAATCATGGTGCCAAGAAGTTGTAGTAAACCTATGCATAAAAATTAAAATACATATATGTATACACTTTCGTCCAATACTCGGCACATTATTATTATCAAAACCCATATAGCTCCGATTTCCACATTATTTTCCCTAATCCCGTTTCTCTCTTGAAACTATCAAATATCCAGAAAAGGCCGGGTTAATTAATCCACCGTTTACTCGAGTTAACCGGTTTTTATCTGGTTCGGTTTGGGTTTAACAGGTTTAGGCCGGTGTTTACGTAACCAGTAATTACGGTTCCATTTACGTTTGGCAAAGATTTGTGGACTATCTTAAGATGATATGTTTATATTGACATTCTAGGTATCTAAAAAAGCCATCTACTAAAAATCACGCAGGCTTATGTGTCGTTTTGCACACACTTCTTTGTTTTGATATTCTCTTCTAGGTACATAGAATTTGATTGCGGTTTCCTTTTTTTGCTAAAATATACGAACAAATACCAATAGGACGAAAACAGAACCAACGCGTCAGGCTCAGAAGTGACAAGCCGCAGCGTACAGTCGAGCACGAAATCGCTTTACTCTGGCATCCGTAAACATGCCTTTGACATATGAGGCTATTGACGATACATCGACAGGTTTTCAGCCGGTACAGTTGCTTGCCAAAGTGTTGGAAAGATGTGTTGATTTTATTGATTTCGTTAGACGTTTGATGCTGTTGGTAGTAACAGGATACGATGTAGCGATGATAGCTCAGTGGTTAGCGCGGTCGGTTCGCATGCCGAAGGGCGTGGGTTCAAACCCCAACAATGAGCTTGAGCTGCCGGTGAAGGTAAACATCGTGAGGAAACCATAGCGTGGTGGTAGGGTACTTTCTAGTACTCGGCTGGCTAGCTACCACCCTCAAGTTGAAAATTTAGTTCGTCTACGGATCTCCTCATTTCTGATTCGATCTCGTAGGGAAACTCCGAGCTTAGCCTTCTCCATAGCTCGTTGTGCTACTTTGAGCTTATCAAGAAGGCACATAGTCAGAGACCACGTTTCAGCACCATAAGTCATCACTGGTAATACACACTGGTCGAAGACCTTCCACTTGAGGCACTGAGGTATATCAGACGTAAAAATACGTTGCGCAGTTTTCCGAACGCTACCCACCCGCTAACAGCTGGTGACGGAACCCAAAAGAAATCATCTCAAATTCTTGTATCAGTAACTCTAGACCTTAATCTTTGAAACTTAACTCATCGCGGGTATGTCGAATCGTTTAGTTAGATTCATTTATCACAAAAAACTTTCAGTCAGTTATTTGCTCGAGGTTATTGATGGTAACTCTTGTTTACCTCGAGAAGACGTATGCGTTGCATTAGGCTTGACATGATGCGTACGACACAGGATGTTAGGAAATAAAGAATTTTAAAGAATATTTTAGTATTTTTGTTTTGGTTATACAGGGTTACTCATGTATAACCAACACAAAATTGCCGTGGTGGTGCCGGCATAGGAATAGTACCCCACCCTCTCTACCCGTGGTTGCCGTAAGAGTCGGCTAAGGGATATAATACGGAAGATGGGCAGCAGCGTCTTCCTTGAACAATCACACCTAACTGCGCTCGCCAACCCGCCTGCCAAGCGTGGCGAGTATTGGCAAAACCCCCCCAGGAGGAGGCCTATGTCCGGCAGTGGACGTCCTATGGCTGATGATGATGACTCACGTATAATTATGTATATTGGATACTCCGACCATATCCGATGGCCTTCTTCATGGATACAAAGCTGAGAACAACGCGCGCGCAGCCTTGTCTTGCTTCGAACTACGGGTCGCTGCGCGCCTCGCACGTTATGAGAGCAGTCGGTGCGCGGTCACCGGATGTGTCCTAAGCTATAAATACCGTGCATAGATTAAACTAGATCCAGGCGTGGGTTCAAACCCTGTCAAGGAGTTTAACTGCCGGTAAAGGAAAACATCGCGAGGAAACCATAATATGGTGGTTGGGTATTTTCTAGTACTCGGCTGGCTAGCTACCCTCAAGTAGAAAATCTGCCGCTTAGCGCCTAACGGTTTGTTTGAGCAGCCTCATTTGAGAGCCAGTTTAATTCCAGGCTAGGTGTGTTTACCATATTCGACCACACTATCACTTAATAAAATTAGAAAAGCTTCACGTTAAACCACCGTCACCACCAAACGGGAACAATCTTAAGCCACTAAGCTTTTCCATCAATCATTGCTGAATATTTTCGTAAATTTTTATTCATTCTCTTTATCAGCACCCTGTACGGTTGAATTATAATAAATGGCCTATCGTCAGTGATGTATGCGTGGATTATGTGGCATCAATCAAGAGATCGCTATCAGAACTGTGCTGTCAGGAGATTAGAAATTGGTGCTCAAATCAATCAAAAATTACTGCATGTAAACAATACTAATTCAGTAATACAGAGGTTTCGGCAGCTAGGACTTACTTGGTGGTAGATTTCCTTAGCAGGAGGTCGTCTAGGTAGGTGCCACCGCAGTACCACATATTCTGCCGCTAAGCAGTAGTGTGTAAATATTACTGTGTTCCGCTTTGAAGGGTACTGCAGCTAGCGAAATTACAGGGCTGTTGACACTAACCATCTAGTCTCAAAGTAATGAGCGACAAGGCAGCGATGCTCTGGACTTTGTTTTACTACTCAAAGTTCTGTGTATCGCTGCAATGGTCATCCTCTTCACATAAGGAGAACTTCTCGTTCGTCTCAATACTATTACATAAAAAAAAAAAATACTAAGTAATTCAGTAAAACAAGTAAAGAAATAGCAAAAGCATGATCTATGTTTTTTTTTTTAATTTGTCATTTTAGATGATAGCTGCGCCACGCAGTGTTAATAGTTACATCGGGATATATCCTATTTTATTATGAAAACTGACGTGGTCTTGATACATTTTTGTTTTATTTATGCGGGATTACTCACGTTTAATTTTATCGGAAACTCCGACTATAGTTTCGGCCACATCCGGTCCGGTCCTAATTTTAATAGAGATGGAGGGTGAAATCTGCCACTGACTTGGTGGCCTTGTTTTAATGGAGCTCGTGAGAATGGCCGTGGTTCTGAAGACGTCGCGGTGAGCTCTGTATGTTGGAATATTCCTGACATCGTAGAGGAGGACTCCGGTGAGGAAGAGTTCCAGAGCGCGCCGTCGCATCCCGGTACACTACCCGCCCCCACCCCCGCGCCCGTGCATCAACCGCTATCTTCACGTGCGAGGCGCGCGGCGGCCCGCACTGCGAAGCAAGACGAGGCCGCGTTGTCTCTGCTTTGTCTCCATGATGAAGGCCACCGGATGTGGCCGAAACTATAGTCGGAGTTTCCGATAAAATTAAACGTGAGTAATCCCGCATAAATAAAACAAAGATATAGCCTATGTGTTAATCTGCCTCATGACTGCCCTGTTAGCTCATTGGTAGTGTCTGTATCAAGAGCCGTAGAGCGTGGGTTCGATTCCCACTCAGGACAAGCATTTTGTGGTATAAATTAAAAATGTTTGTTCTGTGTCTGGGTATTTTGTATATATTCTAAGTGCCTACCTATGTATTTACAAAAAAAGTATTTAAGTATTTTATCAGCTATCTGACTGCCATGGTACAAGCGTTGCTTAGTTTGGGGTCAGATGGCGCTGTGTGTACAGCTACCACCATCCCAAATTTCTTCAAAATTGGTCCAGCCGTTTGAGTGTGTAGAAATAACAAACATATAAAGAAACTTACACACTCACAAACTTTCGCATAAAATATATTTATAAGATTAATATGATTTTGACCTCAGTTTGAACTCTCATCTTACTTTAAGCGACGGTGTGGTGGAAAACGGTAAACATACCTGGTCTAGAATAGCCACATATTTGGACTAAGGTGTAGAGTTTGTGAAGTTAGGGCTTGTAGAGTTAGAAGCTTGGCTCTACATTAGCTCTGATAACTTTTTGACAGTGCGTGCCATATGGTCTTGTCTTGGCAACATTTTACATGAAAATGTTTTTGATGAGTTGATACTTTTTTTTAATACAGAATAGTTTCGTGTTTGACCACGTCCTGCCTGATGTTAAGCAACGATGTGGTTTAGGATGGAATACACTTACCTAGAAGGAACCTGTTTACTTTAATTGGAAGTCATTCACATTGTACTTTTCGGGAAACACAGATTCCGGAAAAGAGTTCCACATCCTCGCTGTGCGAATAAAGAATGTGGATTCGATGCGCTTAGTGCGCACATGGGGAACGTCCACCATGTACGAGTGACGTTTTGGTCGCGTTTGTCCGGCCGTCCGGTAGTAAAAAGGGGCGGGGGAACCAAGTCGTGCAACTCCAAGACACAATCCCCGAAGTGTATTCCCACACAACAAGTGACGAGCGCTCGGTATCAAAAGGTGTTTGGTACAAAACGATACAACCAAATCTGAGGCGCTCTGCATGGTTTGCCGGTGCAGATATGAGTAGGGCGGATATTGTAACGGCCATGAGGCTTCGGTCCGGTCACATTCCGCTCAATAACGATTAAACAAACAACAACGATTCCTACACCTGATGGGTAAGTCCGACACGTCAAACTGCACGGAGTGCGGGGTGGTCGAAGACGCATATCATGTTGTGGCCGAGTGTGTTCGAACCGAAGCTGAGAGATCTGATTTCTTTTTAAAAACCGACCTCAACTTGAGGGATGTAGGGTGGTGCAACAGTTTACTGGCTAATCCTGAGGGATCCTGAGGGATGAGGCCTCATCGGAAGAGGCCAGGATACTGTTCCGCATCACCAATATTTATATTAAGCGTAGAATATAAGAAAATTGTATATGATTTGTAACAGACCTATGAGGGTGACATAGTCATGTCTGATTAAACCCTCTAACAAAAATAAAGATTAAAAAAAAAAAAAAAAAAAAAGTACTTACAAGTTTACGTTCGACCACTGATTCACCTGTTGGCAAACAACAATGTGATCGAAGCAGCTCACATATTTAAAAGATACCTATTACGTCGTAGAAGTTCTGCTTTATAAATGAGTGTACTGAGTTTAAATTTCCGCGTTACGTCGCGCCGCGTTGTGAGCGAAATTGAATTCCTCGGCTTAAGTTTAGCAGTTTACAAGACGATAAGACGAGATTAGCGACATATTGCCGTACCTATGCGGGTTAGAATTTAATTACGTATTTAAAGTTGACTATTAGTTATTGAAGATAAAAATAGTTTTAAAATTAGATTATAAGTTGTTCAGTGTGTGTTAGGTCTTCTTACTCCTGTCACTTGGTGGTGGATCACCTTAGCAGGAAGTCGTCTAGGTAGGTACTGCTGCAGTATCATATATTCTGCAGCCAAGCAGCTTAAACGTTACTGTGTTCTGGTTTAAAGGCAGCTTGCGAAATTACAGGGCTGTTGAGATTATCCACCGAAAGTCTCAAAGTAATGAATGCCGTAGCAGCGATACTCTGGACTTTGTATTACTACTCAAAGTTCTGTGTATCGCTGCAATGGCTATGGACAGGCGTTATCTTTTACCATCAGGAGAGTCTCGTTATAGAGAAAAAAATTGATTATTAAAAAGTACTTCTGTGGTTTTGCAATGCCACAGCACATGCTCTACGAAACTGTAGAGCATGTGCTGTGGCACTGTCCTCTACCAAACAGCCACGGCAAAGAGGACTATCTGTGGCTCCAAGCTCGTAGAAATGACCATCAGATTGCAACGACCGGTTATAAGGCCTTTTAAAAGACGAAGGTTCTGTCGTTCTTCGTTTGTGTTTCGTCGATTTTTAGTGATTTTAAATAAATAAATAAATAAATATTGTAGGACACATTACACACAGCGCCATCTGACCCCAAACTAAGCAGAGCTTGTGTAATGGAAGTCAGATAACTGATAGAATACATAAATACTTTTTTTTTTGTAAATACATACTTATAATACATACAGAACACTCAGACACAGAACAAACATTTGTTTATACCAAACAAATATTTGTCCTTGGCGGGAATCGAACCCACGCCCTACAGCTCAGGCAGGCATACTCCCAATGAGCCAACAGGGCTGTCAATTTATTTATTTTTTTATTTAAAAAATTTTCCTGTTAATTATTGGAAATTTTGGTGCTATTTCATATTTCATAGATTTTTTATTTATTTTTAGTTATACTCAATCAATGCAGAAATTTCAAAAAGCCTCTCTGCTTAAATATAATTATTTTCTTTCATATGCACGTGGAATAAGTGGAAAACACTAATAACAAAGTTTTAGGGTACCAAAAACTTTGTGGACAGGAAAGAAAGTGTAATTTTTGCTTTCGCAGAAAAGTAACATTGTGCCGATATTTAAAAAGAAGTTTTTGATTCTAATATACAGTATTTTGGCTGCGTGGTAATTGGTCTGCTTTGTAAATTTTATTCGGCTGTGTTTGATTCCTACTCAGGATTAATTAAAAGCATCAATCAAACTATAATTTTAAATCGTTTCTACAGTTTATTTCCTTCATTGTTGTGCGCCACTTAAGTTCAGTGAAATAAATCTACAAATTGAAGCTTTCCCAAACAACATTCCACGTTAAATACGCATTTGTCATAACCGAGCTCAGCACCACATTCGTCTTACAAAGGAAACTGTCCGACGTCCCGTTACTGTATACATAATGTATGGCCTACATGGGAAGAATTACAAGAATTTGTGCCGTTTTGTCCCACTTTTATGTGTGATATATGTGAATAGGCTAATTTGGTTCTATTTGCATATGTTCGTGCTTTATTTACAGCGTGCGCTGTATTCTTATGGCACTAGTTAGTTTAGCTAATATATATAACTACCAAATACAAAAGTTTGTTCGGATAATAATACATCATCATCATCATCAGCCATAGGACATCCACTGCTGGACATAGGCCTCCTCCTGGGGGGGTTTTGCCAATACTCGCCACGCTTGGCAGGCGGATTGGCGAGCGCAGTTAGGTGTGATTGTTCAAGGAAGACGCTGCTGCCCATCTTCCGGATTACATCCCTTAGCCGACTCTTACGGCAACCACGGGTAGAGAGGGTGGGGTACTATTCTTACGCCGGCACCACCACGGCACGGCTATGTTTATGTTTATTTATTCATAATTATAAAAATTACAAGTCAAGTCTTTGTATAATATTCATAATTAATCAAATACAATATGTATTTATAATATTTGTAACTTGTTTAGATTTCTTATCTATTCATGTCATTTTGAGTTTAGTGAAATCTTTTAAATTGTAAAATGCCTGTACGATTAGCCATTTTATAAATTTATATTTATAGGCTTCCCTAGAATACAAGTCTCTGATTTCTTGCGACAGCCGGTTATATACTTTAGTCGCGGTCACGTGCACTAATTTAGTTGTCTTGGCTTGCAGAACTAATACTTATATACAAAACATACCCTATTGCCCTGAGTGGGTGTCAAATCCACGCCTTACAGATCATGAATCACTTACTTGCTGGTAAATCTCCATGGCATAGCATAGACTTTATTATACTACTCAAAGTTCATTGTAACGCTGCAATGGTCATTGACAGGAGTTATCTTTTACCACCAGGAGAGCGTCTCGTTTGTCTGGTTACTTTAACATAAAAAAGCAGGACGCCGTCTAGGTAGGTACTACCACCAGATATTTTGCTGCGAAATTAGTATGTAAACAATGCTATATTCTGTTGAAGGATACTGTAGCAAGCAAAATTATGGGCTATAGAGACTAACCATCAAATTTCTCAAAGTAGTAAACGCCAAAGCTGTTAAGTTATGGACTTTGTTACTTTAAAGTTTGAGTACCACTGCAATGATTATAGACATGACGTCTCTAACTACCAAGAGAGCGTTTTATTTGTCTCACTACTTTTACACAAAATAGTTAACAGACATAATATACCATGTCGAAATCACATGTCGTATTTTGTACCTACACAAAAAAACATTATCATTTATTGTAGCCAAATTTATCAAATGAAAATGTTAATATTAGGGCCGCATGGTGCCTGGAAAGGCCTTTGGCTTGCATTTACTGCATATCGCATGCTAATTTCATTACTCAAGATGAAAATATATTGCTTGGCGGTGGATTTAAAAAGCTGGTATGTGGTAGAGTGGTCTGTTAATGCTTCAAAACTTATGAGCTTTCTTGTGAAATACTAGGACAGCTAACCTCAAAAGACATGGGAAGCCCAAAACTAATCAAATCATGTACTATGGAAACCAGATAGCTGATAGAATACTTCATTTTTTGTAATACATACAGAGCTCCTAGACATAAAATAAATATCTATGTTCGTCGCACAAATGTTACCTCTGAATAGTAAATGAACTAGAATTTCTTCGAAAACTAAAACATTAAAATATCAAAGATTCCAAATATGCGACTACATCTTAAAGGCCGATAAGCTTTACCTTCCTAAGTTATGGCCCTATCTTCACGGCCTGTAAATTGTTTTACCTTTCTTAGATATATGGTCCTTGTGCAGGACAGGATTTTTTATGATTTATATTCCTTGGGGTGAGATCGGGCCATCGGAGAGACCAAGCTTGTGACTGTTGCCTTTAAGGCACAGTTAGGGATGAAATAAGGCCTGCTTGAAATTTCTTTATGCGCTGTATTTAGCGGTAGTAAAAGTAAAGTAGACACAAAAACAAGCTTTACAAGCTTTAGTCTATAAAATTGAAGATTTGTCCCTAATTGATGATGTTGTGGTGGTGCCGGCGTAAGAATAGTACCCCATCCTCTCTACCTGTGGTTGCATAAAGAGTAAGAGTCGGCTAATGGATGAAATCCGGAAGATGGGCAGCAGCGTCTTTTTTGAACAATCACACCTAACTGCGCTCGCCAACCCGCCTGCCAAACGTGGCGAGTATTGGCAAAACCCCCCCAGGAGGAGGCCTATGTCCAGCAGTGGACGTCTTATGGCTGATGATGTGATGTGATGTGATGTGAGAAGAAACTCGCGGCCACCAATAGGGTACTAAAAAACTCCTACCACGTCAAAATATAATAATATTGATTTTACTGCAATTTATCTGTCTAAAATATAACACGATTACGAAGACAAGAGGGAATAGATTTCTTATGGGCAAGCGTGCGTGTAAGTGATGATGTAATCTAAGATTAAATCACTTCATAATTATTTATCGCCAGACGAGTTGCGGACATACGCTTATACATTTCTTCATTAAAAAAAAATTAAGTTAAAGTTTAAGTCCTTTGAGCGATTGACCCGAGCTTTCCAACAATAAAGTAGTAAAAACCCCTATAGGTGCAAATGTCAATCACCATGAAATAACGTCAAAAATGCTTTGTGCTATACAAAAACCTTTTTGAGAGAAGCCAATCCGTCAGCGTTCGAAGCGTCAAAAGACTTTGTTGTGGCCCTATGAATTGCCGCATAAAATTCGAATATAATGAAGTAGTTTGGCAGTTTGATTAATGAAATATTTTACGGGTTTAGTTAAAAGTAAGTTAACCTTAAAAGTCCAGTGCTATACTGTTAATCAAAGCCATAATAGTTTTGATAAAATTTAATACCACTCGCAGTCACTAATTCTAAAATCAGAAAATGTGACACTGGTTGATCCTAGTAATATTATAAATATGAAAGTTTTGACGTTTGAGTTAACACGCAAAAACGTCTGAACAGATTAAAATTTAGCACACACATTGTTTATTATCTAGATAACATATAGGCTACTTTTTACATCAGATTTGTCATTAATTTTATTTATTTATTTTATATGTTGATGATATGTTGACAGATGGACTAATTGACTGATGGACTGATGTACTAAGGGTCTGATGGACTGTTTGACTGGTGGACTGACGGACTGATAGACTGATGGACTGATGGACTGATGGATAGGTGGACTGATGGACTCAAAATCAAAATCAAAAGTCATTTATTCAGTTTAGGCCCTGGTAAGGCACTTATGAACGTTAAGTTACATGTTTGAATCTACCACCGGCTCGTAATTACACTTCAACTGAGAAGACTCCGGCAAGAAACTCAGCAAGGCATTTTTTTGTGAATCTTTCTTTTCATATTAGGTTACAATTTACAGTTATAAATATTAATACATACATTATGCTTACTACAATTGTCACTTAGCCAGGGGGATGCAAGTGCAGAGAGAAGCTACAACAACCATATTATATTCCTGTCTTCCACGCAATGAGCCACCTTATAGTAGGCTTTGTCAATTAATGACTGATGGACCGATGGACTGATGGTAAGATGAGAGATTAACACAATTTAAGGTTGTCATGGGTATTTCGTTACGAGTAATAATATATAAAATTAACTATGTGCGTGCCAAATTTCATCCAAATCCGTTCAGCCGTTTATTGCGTGATTGAGTAACAAACATCCAAAACATACATATAATATTTAACATTTATAATATTAGTAGGATTAACTTTTGCGAAAAAAACTTTTGCGATTTTGTCAAAATATTTCGTATGTAACTTTCATCATAGTAAAATTATTTCGAAATATCTCACTCGGAATAAGGATGTATCCAGTCAGTCATTTCCGCTTTATGCTTAGTGACATCACTTCCGCGAGCCGATAGAGCGCTACATTTTTACAGCTTTATAAACTGCTTCGGAAATAATGGAATGTTACAGGCTTTTGTGATCGTCTCATATATTTAATTTTAAAATATTCAAACGGTCGCTACTTTCATCATCAACATCATCATCATCATCATCATCATCATCAGCCCGTTATCGCCCACTGCTGAGCATAGGCCTCTGTTCTTGTACGCCACTCGTCCCGGTCCTGTGCCAGTCTTGTCCAGGTTCGACCCGCGATTTTTGTTATATCGTCTACCCAACGAGCTGGTGGACGACCAACGCTCCGTTTACCAGTTCTAGGCCACCAATCCGTCTACGCCTTACTCCACCTGCCATCACCCTGTTAGTAGCACAACAAATTTTATTGTGGTACATTTTTTTTTTTTTTTTATTACTGACAGGCTAGGTGTTTGACCACAACTCACCTGATGTTAAGTGACGGTGTGGTCGAAGATGGTAAAGCACACCTAGCCTGGAATAGAACTGGCTCTCAAGTGAGGCTACCGGAACACACCGTTAGATGCTTGGCGGCAGATTTCAGCTTGAGGGTGGTAGCTAGCCAGCCGAGTACTAGAAAGTACCCTACCACCACGCGTACTACTAACTATAGGCAAACATGGCAGGAAGAAAAACTCGCCAAGACGCACTGGCCAGCGTGGTGTTTTACGCCTATTACCCTCTTCTCTAAATGATAAGTACGCAGATAACTTTCATCATACGAACCGCTATCCAGTGGAATTTCCTGCCCGTGTGGGTTTTATCAGATAATTACAATTTGGATGCCTTCAAGCTACCAACTTCCTTGTTTCCGGAGAGATATAATCTAGAATCTACATGTAGAAATTAAATTAAAATCACAGTTTCAACAAGATTCTAAATATATTTAAATGTGATTGTTTGTAATCTTTTGTAGTTGTATGGAATCTTTTGATCGCCTGTAAAAAAACATATTCTATTCCAAAATAGGTATATTAGGCGAATATTTTTTTTAATGACTTTATTGTTACTATAAATTATTAATTGGCTTTACTTGCTTTGTGTATGCCTATGGTGAAATAAATTTATTATTATTAAATTACTTTATTAGTTGGCCGTGGTTCTGAAGACGTCGCGGTGAGCTCTGTGTGTTGGAATATTCCTGTCATCGTAGAGGAGGACTCCGGTGAGGAAGAGTTCCAGAGCGCGCCGTCGCATCCCGGTACACTACCCGCCCCCACCCCCGCGCCCGTGCATCAACCGCTATCTTCACGTGCGAGGCGCGCGGCGGCCCGCAGTGCGGAGCAAGACGAGGCCGCACGCGCGTTGTCTCAGCTTTGTCCCCATGATGAAGGCCACCGGATGTGGCCGAAACTATAGTCGGAGTTTCCCATAAAATTAAACGTGAGTAATCCCGCATAAATAAAACGAAAATATAAATTAAACTTAAAATCATGTAGAAAAATTCTGATTTTCACTGTCGAAAATTCGAGTTTCTTTACCATTGGTTGGGGTTTGAATTAGAATTTCAATCTGAAACAGAATCTCAACCTCGCACCACAAGCCCATAATTAGTTTTACGCAGCTTCTCATTCGAGACAGACAGTTATGACTTGAATTTCCCACACATTGTTGGTAAAAAGTTTTTGCCACAGCTTTTGCTGCAGTATTTCGGCATTCCTTTGTAACATTTCCTTACACCTATTACGTGTTTTGCTTGTTTAACCTCTTACACGGGAGACTTGCCGACGCATTTTGAACACTATACCAGTATATCTGCGCCTTACAGTTTTGCACATTGTTCTTAGGTTACAGGTTACAGTATTCTGGCATCTACTTTGGTCAAACACTTAGCATTACCATTCAGCATGGCAATGCTACCAGCATTCATTGCCAGCGTCATTTAAAATACATTGAATAATTGAATATTTAGGACATTAATTTGCGCGTTTTTTTATGGTTAACAGGCTAGGCGTTTAACCACAGCTCACCTGATGTTGAGTGAAAGTGTGGTCGAAGACAGTAAACACACCTGGCATGAGATAGAGCTGGCTTTCAAGTAAAATGATCTGTAGCACATTAATTTACATAAACGATAGTTAAATACCAGGGGTCTGTCCAATTTCTATACTCTGAACAAAGCATAAATAAATAATAATAATAAGTAAAGAAATACGTTAATCGCGTACAAAAGATCACATCACATCATCAGCCATAGGACGTCCACTGCTGGACATAAGCCTCCTCCTGGGGGGGTTTTGCCAATACTCGCCACGCTTGGCAGGCGGATTGGCGAGCGCATTTAAGTGTGATTGTTTAAGGAAGACGCTGCTGCCCATCTTCCGGATTACATCCCTTAGCCGACTCTTACGACAGTCACGGGTACAAAGGATATGTTTAAGAAATATAAAACCGAAATATCCACTAACAAGCCAGAGTCTCAACAACTAGAGTCCAAGATTTGTGTTTAATGCAATAAAACCCCCCATTGAAATGTAAATCAGGGCTTGCAGCAAGTCCCTTTTGTCTGCGCTTGAAATGAATTATGGCTCTTGACTTGGCCATAATTTTATGGATATTTTGTCCACAATTGTAGCAATAATAAAGCCCGTTTTAAAACTTCTGCCAAAGTATTTATGACAAGCGGTAACAACTGGTTGCTTTATTTGTCCAACTGAAGTTGTAGAAGCTTTTAAAGATCTTACTTTTATAAAAACAAAGTTCTGAAAAGTTAGTTGTTAATGTTAGTTTTCGTTACACGGGATTCAGTTAAATATATCAAAACCACGTCAGTTTTTATAGGAAAACATTGTTGAATGCGATAAACAAGTTAAGTCATGTCAAGTCGTGGACATGGCCGCGCGTACGTGAACAATAAGAAGTCCTTCCAATTTCAAAGTTCAAATCTTCGCTCAACGTTACGAATTCTTTGATCCTTTAACTATCGAGTGGTATAATGAATTTTTACCTGACTGTCAAGGAATGTTATGTTTTTAGTACGTATTTTTTTTTATTTTTATAGCTGATAGTCTTGGTGTTTGACCCCAACTCACCCGATGTTTTTAAGTCTTTAGAGGGTGGTTTTAAAAAAAAAACATGGTGGTTGGTTTTTGGCGCGAAATAGTATTAAGGTAATAAAAAATAACAAATGGGGTATCTAAATAAAGGCAATTATAAAACACATATTAATTATAAAATAACTTATATTTATAAGTTATATGTTTAAATTTCATGAGGAATAATAAATTCGTTTTTTTTAATCTATTTTAATCGCAGTTGGGTTATAGATTTTTTAAACTATTCATTGTGGATTTAGATGGCAGGTATCTTGCTGCTGCCTAGACGACCTTATGCTAAAGAGAGACCACCAAGAACTTTAACTACGTAGTAAAATGTCATATTGCAATGAATAGCGCTACTTTTTGAGGGAATATTCATTTCTTTCAGATGACACTCCGTGCACAAGCCAAGCATCCCTCTATTACAGTACTGCAAATGTAAAAGATATCTTGCTTGCAATGAATACTTCATTCACCACAAGTAAATTATATTTTTAGTGTGATATCAGTATGGACTTATACCAGATATTTATCGTAAAAATAAAAAAACAAATGATATGACTGGTTATGGTTTTATAATAATTTAAATAGCTTACTTGGAGACAAACAAATATTAGTATTTTTTTTTTTTTTTTTTGTGTATCTGTTTATAAGACCATCGATACGCTTTCCTGATGTTAACGCCTATCCATAACCATTGCAGCGATACACAGAACTTTGAGTAGTAAAACAAAGTCCAGGGCGTCGCTGCCCTGGCGCTCATTACTTTGAGACTAGATGGTTAGTCTCAACAGCCCTGTAATTTAGCTAGCTGCAGTACCCTTCAATCCGGAACACAGTAATATTTACACACTACTGCTTGGCGGCAGAATATCTGGTACTGCGGTGGTATCTACCTAGACGAACTCCTGCTAAGGAAATCTACCACCAAGTAAATTAACTTAAATTGCATCAGAGAGTCAAAGACCAAAGTACAGGACAAATGGTGAAACATGATAGCTCAGTGGTTAACGCGGCCGGTTCAGACTCCGAAAGGCGTAGGTTCAAACTCCAACAATGAATTTGAGCTGCCGGTGAAGGAAAACATCGTGAAGGAACCATATGGTGGCAGAATATTTTCAAGTACCTACTCAGCTGGCTAGCTACCACCCTTTATCTCAAGTTGAAAATCTGCCGCCAAGCACCTAGTATTTACCGGCAGCGTCGCTCGAGAGTCAGTTCTATTTCACGATAAGTATGCTCTGCTATCTTCGACCAGAGCGTCACTTAACTTTAGGTGAGCTGTAGTAAAACATTTAGTTTGTCCATCCAAAAAAAATTGACAAAAGGATCAGAAGATTTTAAGATTAAAAGACAAGATACAATGTTAATAGAAGAAGAAAGAACAAATATAATATTATGTAAAAGAACACATCTACCCCAGTCATAAATGATTCGATAATAGAGTTTTAAATCTTATCATATGTGCCGTGGTGGTGCCGACCTAAGAATTGTACCCCACCGTCTCTACCCGTGGTTGCCGTAAGAGTCGGCTAAGGGATGTAATCCGGAAGATGGGCAGCAGCGTCATCCTTGAACAATCACACCTAACTACGCCCGCCAACCCGCCTGCCAAGCGTGGCGAGTATTGGCAAAACCCCCCCAGGAGGAGGCCTATGTCCAGCAGTGGACGTCCTATGGCTGATGATGTGATGTGAAATCATATCTGCATATTAAAACTTACTCGGGCTATTTGGAATTTTAATTTCTGTAGAAGCGGTTTCTATTGCCCATACTGCTAGTTTGAGTAGGGGGCACTTTTTTGTCGCAAACTGATTTAGTGAGTGCAATATATTTTGCATATTTTTCCGAGGCGACATCCCGGGGAGCATTTAACTCTGCCTTGCTAACTTTATTTTTGGGTTAACGTTCTTTTTAGCTATTTTAGCAAAAATCCGGTCACGTTCAACCGAAATAGGTTCATTGATGTAGGTTTTACCAAGTTTCATTTAGAAGAAAATTTTGAATTCCAATTAAATTATTAATTAAAAGATTTATTCCTTTTCTTTACTAGCTGCACTCTGTCGTTTTGGCATTGTCTGGATGAAAAATCTATTTGTTAATTCAATCTGTATTCAAATTTGACATAAATTCGTCTAACAGTTTCAGTTTGTATAAAAATTGCAATTTGTTCCATAATATTAGTAATTTATCTGAACTTGTATGATAATAAATCGCTGATGTCAGTTACAAAGCCGGACGACTAAAGTGGGACTGGGAAAGGGGTTGCCACGTCAAACGATCGCTGGGCAGAGGTCATCATTGTTTGGACCCCAAAATTTAAGAGACCAAGGACCCAGACAAAGTTGTTATAACGAACTAAATCGTCACGACAATCACTGGACCACCAAAGACAAAGGGCACTCGGAAGGAGGAAAGGGAGGCCTTTGCCCAGCAGTGGTACACTATAGGCTGAAAATAATAAATAAATATCTTTAAAAAAATCACGAAAATAAAATTTACGTTAATGTAACTTAAAAACAAACATTCATCAAACTTATTCCGTTATTAATAAATATAACAAAAAAATATATTATTCTTTACAAAAAGAAAATTGTAACATTTAAATTTTTGAATTTTACTTGATGGTAGATTTCCTTAGCAGGAGGTCGTCTAGGTAGATACCGCAGTACCAGATATTCTGCTGCCAAGTAGTAGTGTGTAAACATTACTGTGTTTCGGTTTGAAGAGTACTGCAGCTAGAAATTACAGGGCTGTTGATCCATCGAAATTTTTAAAGTAATGAGCGCTAAAGTAGCTTGACCCTGGACTTTGTTTTGCTACTCAATAACCATATATCTTACCATAAGGAGATCGTTTCGTTCGTCAAGGTACTTTTACATAAAAAAAGACACTTCAAACCAGAGCACAGTAATGTTTACATACTACTGCTTGGCAGCAAAATATCTGGTACCGCGGTGAAATTTAGCTAGACGACCACTTTATTGGAGAACTGTGTTTGTTTGTGTGGGTACGTGTGTGTGTACTTATATGTTATGCGTGTCAGCGAATTTTGTCCGTTATTAGGTGTATTTTTTTTTTATAACTACATAATATAAACTAAAGACGATGGGGATTTTATTGACGCGTAGCAAGTATTAGAATCTCTTTATCATTTTTAGGGTTCCGTACCTCAAAAAGAAAAAACGGAACCCTTATACGATCACTTTGTTGTCCGTCTGTCTGTCAAGACCCTTTTTCTCAGGAACGCGTGAAGGTATCAAGCTGAAATTCGTATCAAATACCCAACTCTACTGTCCCTTGGAGCTGTGAAAAAATCAAACTTCTAAGCCAACGCAATCAAAAGATACAGCCGTTTATGCTGCAAATTTTCGACACTCGCAAGGGAATCAAAACCTACAGGGTACTTCCCGTGAACTCAGAATCTTGAAATTTGGTACGAAGCAACGTCTTATAGCACAAATAAAGTAATATTTTCAAAAAGCCAAAGAACCCTCGGTGCGCGAGTCGCACTTGGCCGGTTTTTTATTTCTTTGGCTTTGTGTATTTAGATTCATTGCCGGAGTCCGTGATCAGAAACTGAATATATTCTCAATGAACGTGACCTGCGAGTTTTCTTGTCACTTTATAAGTGATACATTTCTCATGAGTTTACACTCTGGGAACAATGAAACAACAATATATAGAAGGAGAAAACTTTGGAAACTTTGTTTATAGTCAACAATTTCGAAATGTATTAATTTGCAAAACATCATTTACTTATACATTACAGGGTTTGCATAGTTTGGGGTTAAGCTGTAATGTGTGTTTAAAAAATGGAAAATTACTTTATTATTTGTAGCTATGATAGCTCTGTGGTTTAAGCGGCCAGAAAACACGCCGAAAAGCGTGGGTTCAAGCCCCAATAATGAGCTGCGGGTGAACGTAGTGAGGAAACCATACCGTGGTATGGTGTTTTCTAAGACGTACTCGGCTGGCTAGCTACCACCTTCAAGTTGAAAATCTGCCGCCAAGCACCTAACTGCGTGTTGCGGCAGCCTCACTTGAGAATCAGTTCCATTCCAGGCTGGATAATCTTTAATTACACCGTTGCCTCCGTCCCGTAGATAAGAGGTAACGCCTGTCCGTGACCATTGCAGCGATAACTAGACGACCTCCTGCTAATGAGATTATAACCCCAAGTAAAATTATGGGACTCGAGTCTCTACCAGGTCTATAAGGAAATGCTGGAGTTACCGATGATATAATGGCTATAATCTTTACACTATCTTTCCAAGATGGTGTAGACGACAACCATGATTAATCTCACATGCTAAAGTCCGTGACATTTAGCCACAAAACAGTCACATTCTAAGCCCGCTTGTTAAAACTTTATTAATGACGTGAATCTTCAAGCAAACTGCGCATCCACACATTTAAAATATTTTGAACATGCCAGTCTTATGCAGTAAGTATTAAACTCTGTATGGAATAGAAGAGTAGGTATTACGTTACAGGGTTAATTTTTATTGGTTTTCGAGCACGGCTCATCTGTCAAGTGACAGTCGGAAATGGTAAGCATACTTAGCCTAGAATGGAACTAGGTACTTCTCAAGTGAGACTATCGGAACACACTGTCACTGTGCTTGGCGGCAGATTTTCAACCCGAGGGTGTAGCTAGCCAGCTGAGTACTAGAAAGTACTCTACCATGGCTATGATTTTCTAAGGTGTTTTCCTTAAGCTCATCGCTGAGGTCAACCCACAACCTGACCCACTGAGATGTCATCGCTAAAAAAGACTACGACTGACGTTGACTGACTGTACAATACAAATGAACATCGACTTTTGTATTAGCGTACCGATTTTTTACGGACTTTATTTTAATACATAATCCTAACAGTCATTTGTATTTACATATTAGAAATCTGTTTGTTAGTCCGTTTTGCCGTGGCTGCTTGCTGGAGAACGAAACTGTAGAGCATGTTCTGTGGCATTCTGAAGCCACAGAAAAAACTAGGATTGTCATTATATTACATGAAGCAGCTTCTTCATCTATTTCACTACAATAGGCTGACTGCTATTACGCTTTCATGTATAACTCAATCTTACCCACTGGAGCTACTTATGTCAGCTCCCCAGAGCTCCAATACTTGAAGGAGCTGGAGTGGCTCAGATAGGTGCTAGTAGGGGAAAGTGCACAAAACACGACAAGTGGGGCGTCCCTGTATCTTTATGCCTGTGATCATACGAGAGTCATGCAAAGGGGGCCTTTGGATGATCCCAACTCCTACCTACCTATATATATATACTAATAAACTAAATATATACCTCGAACACTCAAAATGAACTTCCGCAAAGTAACGCCTGAATCAATCAATTAGGATAATTGATTGATTCAGCCTACCTACTTGTAGTAATTTGATAATATTAATAAAAATTGTTGCATGTAGTTCTTAATCTTATCATGGCTGTTGGTAAGATTTCCAGCTAAAATTTAACATTCCATGCCACTGCATCCTTCTGCCCAATTTGTCACTTTGCCAAAAGGATAAAATCCAAGCAAATTCCGCAGTAACTCGACCTTTTCGTACAGTTAGAGAAGAAATATGTAGAAAGATATATTCTGGGCAAGTTAAATCAATCATGAAAAGTTATGTGGCTTTTAGTTAAATTTTGTTTTATTAATAAGATAGATAGATAGAAACTCTTTATTCTGCACACCAAAAATTAAAAAAAAGCACAGACAAAGAATCTTAAGAATCTTTTCTTTCTTTCTTAAGTTTTAATTTAACAAAATAATTCGACAGCAGTTTTCATTACGTGATTACTAAAGCACGGGGAAACTAACTAAAGAAATACAACTAAAGCATGATGAAACTAACTAAAGATATGAAACTAAACCACGGCGAAACTAACTAAAGAAATGAAACTAAAGCATGGTGAAACTAACTTAATAAATGAAACTAAAGCATGGTGAAACTAACTAAAGTATTACCTATATTGACAAAGCCTACTATAAGGTGGCTCATTACGTGGAAGACAGGAATATATGGTTGTTGTAGCTTCTCTCTGCACTTGCATCCCCCTGGCTAAGTGACAATTGTAGTAAGCATAATGTATGTATTAATATTTATAACTGTAAATTGTAACCTAATATGAAAAGAAAGATCCACAAAAAAATGCCTTGCTGAGGTTCTTGCCGGAGTCTTCTCAGTTGAAGTGTAATTACGAGCCGGTGGTAGATTCAAACATGTAACTTAACGTTCATAAGTGCCTTACCAGGGCCTAAACTGAATAAATGACTTTTTATTTTGATTTTGATTTTGAAAGAAATGAAACTAAATCATGGTGAAACTAATTAAAGAAATGAAAATAAAGCATATTTGCATTTGGTGCTCATGTGGCTTTGTCTTGCTTAGTCTGACTAATTCAAAGGGAACAAAGTATCGCAATGCCACTGTTAAAAATTTAATTTCTAATTCTCATTATCCATCTGATATTTTTGTTTCACTGGTGATAGGCTAGTTGTTTGATCGTAACTCAATTGATGTAACGCACACCGATGGATCGAGGATGGTAAACACACCTGGCCAGGAACGAAAATGAATGGATTAATCCAGCCAGTAATGGTTAAAGTAAACTTTGATGATTAAAATATGAGATTATTGAGATTATTAATTATTATTGACTTTGGTGTTATCAAAAAATATTTGTATTTAGAAAGTCACTTGTTTATCAAACGTTTTAAAGCTTAATTGTAGATATAATCAACAATTTATTTTTACAAAAAGAATCTGTCGTGTTTAGTAATTAAATTACCACTTAGCTAAGCTAAATACGGTTCAATTTATTTCGTTTGCCGAGACCGTTTGTATTTATCGTTCCTATTTCCACGTTGTACGCGACTGTATCCGCTTGCGCGAGTTGGTAAAGTCAATAAGTCAATACTTAGCCAAGCATTGCGGTGCAAAAACTTTAAAACTTGTTAAATAAGATACATTGCTGTTTTAAAGTATCGTTGGGACCGTTGATACTCATTAATATGGGTAAGCTCAGTGACATACGTCTTACGTATTTTTTTAAAAGTAGGCTTGTTTTTAACGAAATAAATAAATATCGTAGGACTAAGCTCCAAAACTAAGCAAAACTTGTACTATGGAAACCTAATACATAATAGAATACTTATAAAGTTTTTTTTTGTAAATACATACTTATAATACATTCAGAACACCCAGATACAGACAAAAACATTTATCGTCACATAAATTTGTGCTGTGGTGGTGCCAACGTAAGAATTTTACCCCACCATCTCTACCTGTGGTTGCCGTAAGAGTCGGCTAAGGGACGGAATATGGGCAGCAGCGTCTTCCTTGAACAATCACACTCAACTGCGCTCGCCAATCTGCCTGCCAAGCGTGGCGAGTATTGGCAAAACCCCCCCAGGAGGAGGCCTATGTCCAGCAGTGGACGTCTATGGCTGATGATGAAATTTGTTTGTTCTGGTGGGAATCAAATCCACGTCTTACAGCTCCTGTAGCAGATATTCTACCAAATGACCTAATGGAGATTGACATAACACGATTCCAATAAATTTTCTCGATAGCAAAAGTATCCTAAACTATGTTCGGCCTCGTTAGAATGTAGGTAAACGTTTAATGTATCTTCTGCTTTATTCACAGTTTGATGTCACTGGTCGGGATATCAGTCGATAAGTCATTTACGGATATGGTTATCGCTTCCTGGTTGTGTGAGTTTAATGTTAGCTACTGTGTTGTTTGTTTCGTTATTTGCTTAGATATAAGTACCTACCTAAAAGCTATACGCTCAACATTACATAAGTGAGTATTTCCACGGAACATTTCAAATAGGCTATAAGTTGAACAGCAAGCTTTAGTGTCAGATTCAATATGGCGCCCGAAGGCCTACGACATGGAATGTAAAGAAAGTATATCAGACCAAAAATTACCTGATTAATCATGACAAAGTCACTAACAAGCATAAAAAACCCACCATAAACATATAAATAGAAACTGTGACTGTCCTGTTAACTCATTTTGGTAGTGCATCTGCTTGACGAGCTATAGGACGTACATTTATCAAAGACATTAACAATAAAAAGAAAAATTACTACATATTATAAAACAAAGTCATCTGGCACGTCTGTCTGTTCGCGAAAAACTTAAAAACTACTCAGCAGATTATCATGCAAATTTCACCAATAGATAGAGTGATTCATGATGAAGGTTTAGGTATATAATTTGTCAAGGTTTTGAATAAATTGGTTGAAATATGATGATAATTCTTGGAAGTATCGGAAAAAGTCAAGCAACCTGGGAGCTTTCATTGAAAACGCTGCCCTTTGGGATACTTTGTTAACTTTCACGTGGATGAAGTCATGGGTAACAGCTAGTATATATACATATGAAGTATACATAATTATGAAGGCACGTGGCCCGCATCGTTAAATCATTCTGGCTTCATGTCAGGCGCCGATGATGGACGTGAGGGAACGGGCGAGGAGGATTAAAACCACCATTAACGACAATGACTTACTGGAATATTATTGCAAAGACACTCTTCTGAACACGTAATGCGCGATGCAAGCCGATCACTCCCATCACCCTGCACGTTATGCCCTCTAGCGCGGAGTTGCGTCAAAGTAGAGAAACGTCAGCTGTCAGACATCTGCTGCTAACAGTCACTGTCAGTTTCCTGTCTTGCCATTCTTAAAATATCTAAGCGCTGACACATAAAGAAGTTTTGGTGGGAACATGGAAAGAGTCGTGTCGCTCCATTGTATTTTTTACCATAATTAGTGTTTATTCGAGTGTTTATCTATAAAAATAGTGGTGTTTTATTCATAAAGTGCCGAATTGCAAGCGCGAGTGTTGGAAATTGATATAATGCGGTGTAACAAGACTTTTCATGTTGCTGAACTTTGACTATAAAGATAGAGAAGCTAAAAAAATTACTGCATACAAAATAAAGAAACATTGAAATTGGCAGAATGCTCAGAGTGCGATGCCAAGAAGAGAGAGAAAAAAACGATTCAAGTATAAAATTAAAAAACACAGAACAGTAACAAAATAACGAATTAGGTATATCCAACATCCGTTGATCAACTAGAAATGAGCTGATAATTTTTTAACGGTTAAACAGATCCTAGCAAGAATACTCTCGATTAAGTCATCTTGCAAACAAAGAAAAAACCTATATAAAAATAGGTTTCGCAGTTTGAGAGCTACTATGTCACAGACACGAGTTAACTAAACATTCTTTTTGTGTTTTGAGTTAGTAAAAAAAATTTATAAATAGAAAGAAGAATAATTTTATTTAGATATACTTTCCACAATGATTTCCATCGAGACCGGTTGGAAGCGGCTCGCATCCAGTACGTCCCTGCGGCCGTCATTTGGTCTTCTGTCCTTCTGTTGTGGGTAGATGTCTTACGCTCCGCTTGTCGGTCTGTGATCTCCACTCCAACTTTACAGCCCCATCGGCCATCAGTTCTACCTGTGCATTATTCTCATACCGTTCACATACTCCCAGGATCAGATATTTTTACTGTATCTAGTTTTCATCTATAGATATCGGATCATGTTAGTGGAGTCAATTTGAAAACTGCATGCACCAGAAATATGGAATTGTGTCAGCCATGAACCATATTTCGGATGTTAGTCGTTACTCGCCTTTTATTTGTTACACGTGCGTCAATCAACACCGAAATATTCACTTACATGTTCGTAGTAATAAAAAAAATTGCTTCCTGATATATACATTTTTTTTCACACACGCTCGTGCTCTTTATTTCTTCTTTCATTCTAATCCTAGCCTGGTAAGACCAGTGTCTTAAGCAAATCGTCACTTACCATCTAACAAAGTGATAGACGTGTCTTACTTTCTAATTTCACTTCATTTCTTACTATTTTTAGGGTTCCGTACCTCAAAAGGAAAAAACGGAACCCTTATAGAATCACTTTGTTGTCCGTCTGTCTGTCTGTCAAGACCGCTTTTCTCAGGAACGCGTAAAGGCATCAAGCTGAAATTTATATCAAATACTCAAGTCTACTGACCCTTGAAGCTGTGAAAAAATCAAACTTCTAAGCCAACGCAATCAAAAGATACAGCCGTTTATGCTACAAATTTTCGACACTAGCAAGGGAATCAAAACCTACAGGGTACTTCCCGTGAACTCAGAATCTTGAAATTTGGTACGAAGCAATGTCTTATAGCACAGATAAAGGGAAAATTGCGAAAAGCATAAATTACCATTAAAAAAAAACCATAGCTTTTACTTATATACCTACAGGTTTGTACGGAACCCTCGATGCGCGAGTCCGACTCGCACTTGGCTGGTTTTTTTTTACCTTTGTCAGATTAGGTTTTCTGACCACAGCTCACCTGATGTTAAATGACGGTGTGATCGATCGCTTCACAGGCAGTTCCAGCTCATTGTTGAGTGTGGTCCGAGTACGCTAACCACTGAGCTATCATCGCTACAAAATTAACATATAAATGTGAAAATTTGTGTTGAATACACGCTAAGTATACGGGCTGACAGTTTAAACTTAAGCAATATTCAAAGACATGTTAGTTAGTAGCCATATAAAACGTATAAAGAAATAAAATTGAAATAATTACAAAAAAAAAACTAAGAAAACCTTGGTTAAAGTTTTTTTCAAGACTCCAGAATTTACGGACAGCGCGCAGCCTTACGTACTGAGCTAGCGCAAGACATGACTACGTAGACTGCGAAGTAACTGTTATCTAATCTGGGACTGCGCGCGACAACCGTATCAAATTCAGTGCGCGTGATTTGAGTGTCCATATTTTTGTGTTTGCTCAGGATAATTAGGTCAAATATTAACCACCTATTTTTATTTATTATTTGGAACGACAATCGAGTACTGAACCCCCTGTATCAATATTGCTGATGCAGTATTTATACAGCTACGGTACATGTAAGTAAATAAGGTATGTGAACGCTAAATGTCCAACACATCAAAGTTTACACTGAATTCCAAATTATGGAACGGCAAACAACTCAAATATCCGACAAACTAGCTCGATCATTATCGACGAAGGGTCACACTTCGGTGAAGGTAGAATGAAATATTTAGGCAAATCGGGCATCATTACTGTTTCATTACTCAAAGTCCCTCGAATACCGAACTTAATTCATTTTAAATCGAGGGTTACAGAAAATTTAACTGTTGGTGAAGTTTGGACGACATCGATTATCCTGACGTCCCATACGGACGTTGAGACGAGTTTTTGGTAGAGATTTGTCTTTGTTTACGAGGGAATGATAGGTAGAGAAGGAAATAAATGCGGAAATGAGAAACTGGTGAGAAATAAACTAAACTTGTTTTTGGGAAATGGGTTAATTGTATAACGGAAAGCAATAGATGGTTAAAATACTTTATGAACGTTGTTGACTAGTCAGTTTTTAGAATATGAAAGTTACTTTGGGTTTTGATTTCTGTCACCCAATAATAAGCTAGTTGACTAAAATTGGTTAACACATTGGTTGTACAAAACATCAAAAGTGTTCTTTTAAAAAACAAAACATTTTATATAATTTAAAATTTAAAAAGTTTCAAACATGACTTATAATTTACCGCGAAAGCGGCCAGGACTATTTATGGCGTCTGAGTGACGTCACGCCGTGTAAAACGATTATAGGTGACTTATGATTATGTATGGTAGTTGTACTACGAAAATGTCAACAAGAGCAATGGAGCTTAGCACGGCGTGATGTCACACTCTCTGTTTGCGGTTTACGGTCACGTAATTTTGCTGCATTTATTTTCCAAAAATGGTTTAGTTTTTTATTTACTTATTATAATCATTATTAATCATAAGAAACTCTTATTTATTGGTTTTATTCCTGGTCGACACGAGCCTAATGTAATCGCAAAGTTTTAGCGGATTAATGGTAATTAACCTTTAAATTTAAAAGATCACTGGTTTTTTTTTTCTCTTTCTTCTTGGCATCGCACTCTGTGCATTCTGCCAGTTTCAATGTTTCTATATTTTGTGAGTAGTCTTCATTTTTCAGCTTCTTTATCATCTCTAGTTACAGTCAAAGTCTAGTCTTAGTCAAGTCCAGTCAGTCTCAGTCAAATCAAGTCATGCTTTAGTAAAGTAGTGGCGACTTTACTATAAGCTTCTGGATGAAGTTTTGGAAGCAACACGAAAAGTCATGTTTACCCACATTATATCATTCTCTCACACTCGGGCTTGTAATTCCGCACTTTATAAATGAAACACCACTATTTTATGCATAATTACTCGAAAAAACACTAGTTTTAGAAAAAAATACAATGGGGCGACACGACGATCACCGCGTTCCCCAGATCACTGGTTTCCCTAAAGGATTAACAATGTTTTTTTTTTTTATATTTGACATCACACTTTGTACAGTCTGCCAAATATTAAAAAAAAATCTTATTCTATATAATTCTTATTATATCTTAATACTTCTTGTTAAAGTCACACAAAGTAAGTCATAGTCAAGTCCGGCCAAACTCTAGTAAAGTAGTGGCGACTACAACAGTTTAGAAATAACTCGATAATACATGTTTTACTACATATTATTACTAGCTAACTCGTTGTTCGGCACTCCAATATTAAAAGGCCTAGAAAAAAAAAACACAAGTTTTGGAAAATAGTACAATGCGGTGACTTGACCTTTTTACAGTTCTGCCAAAACTACTACATTTGGCTTTCTAGGTTATGTTTTAATTTATTTCGTTTTCATTGACACCTTCTCAAAAGTAAGAGATTATTTTCTATATTTTGATTTAAGAGCAAAATTCAAAGCAGATGTACTATGAACGTAGCCATTAATGGGCGTGTACTACCGCCATTAGTTAGCCGGTCGACCGTATAAATTATGCGGCCAATTAGTTACATTGATGGCTGACAGTGATTGCTGATATCTGGATTAAGTAGGTGGCGACACACGGAACGACGATTTTATAAAAATCGCAACGTTTTGGTGAGAAATCGCAGGAGGATATAAAGGCAGTTGACTAACAGACTTCTACTAAAAAAAAAAAAATCTTAGCTGGTCTGGGTAAGGGAAGTATCGCCTACGTGACCTAAGATTTGACAAATCTACATACAAAAATGTGTTGACTGATGTAGGGGAATTTTTTAGGAAGGAAACAATTAAAAAAAAAAAAAAACTATACCAAAAAGGATTCATAGTTTTTCATTCTGGGTTGCGTAAATAATATTTAGCAAAAAAAAAAACGACTTGTATGGTTTTCTCAAGGATGCCATTGTCAGAACTGGACTAAATTGAAATGGGAAGTACCAGCTTTCAAATAAAAAAAGAATCATCAAAATCGATTCACCCAGTCGAAAGTTCTGAGGTAACAAACATAAAAAAAATACAATCGAATTGAGAAATTCCTCCTTTTTTGAAGTCGGTTAAAAATGAATGAAGACTCCGGGTGTAGTATTTTCGCTCGTCTCACAAATGCATCAATGTATTTTGGTCTTTTTACTAATGCGTGCTGTATAACCATCTATAACTTGAAAATACTAGAATGTATTGATACTGGTAGAATGCACAAAGTGCGATGCCAAATCGAACAAAAATTCCCTAGTTATTTAAACGTGCGAGTTCTTCCACGAATATGAATTGTATGTTTTTAACATGCGTGTTATATCTTAACTTGCGACGTCACCATGAATTCCCAATAAGACATATTATTATTAATAGATTTAGCTACCAATGCGTGTATAATTAGTAGTGTATGTAGTAGTTGCGTGGTGGTAGGGTACTTTCTAGTACTCGGCTGGCTAGCTACCACCCTCAAGTTGAAAATCTGCCGCCAAGCATCTAACGGTGTGATCCGGCAGCCTCACTTGAGAGCCAGTTCCATTCCAGACTAGGTGTGCTTTACCATCTTCGACCACACCGTCACTTAACACCAGGTGAGCTGTGGTCAAACAACAAGCCTGTCAGATATAAAAAAAAAAAAAACTTGAGATTGAGATACATCAAAAACTCAAAGTGTGCGAAAAATTTAAAACTAAATAAGTAGCAACTTTAGTCTTTACTCTAATCAAATAAGTCTTATTTAGCAATTGTATTGTATTGTATTTAATTTACATTCCATTGGAACATTAAGAACATGGACATGTCAGGTAACAAAAAATCAACAAATAATTAATAAAATATTAAATAAGCTGCTGTAAAGAGGCATTGTCACTATTTTACACTTACAATTAATTTATATCGTTCTCGATTGACCTGTTCAGAGCTACACAACTTCCATGCGTTCCTGTCTTCAGTGTAATGTGTAATAAGAATCTAATCTTGCAATGTCCGCTCGATCGTCGTCCTACCAAAACCACAGCGAAAACCTGTTGTACCGACGCGGTAACGTCACGTCGATACAGCAGTTCATATTCATATCGTCCACATTCAGCTATAAATCATTTGACAATGAATACTAAAGTATTTTTAGCCTTAATGTATTAGCATAGAGTTGCTATTCATTTGAATATTAGAACAGAAAATACGCTACAATTTTTGCATTGCAAGTATCCTTTGTTTCTTTTAACTGATTTTCAAGGTAAATTAAAAACGTGATTCGTTCTTCGATACATTTAGTTTAGTATTATAGTACACCTAACTTTGTTTGATACCCTTGATTTGTTACAAAATCAATTGATTCGCTAATTTCAATGCTCAAACCGCCATTGAAAGGTCAAAGAAACCCAATCGTTCAGATTGGAATTCTTTAGCAGCTTTGTGCCTTTGATGTTTAAATAGTTCGAAGTAATTGTGTGACTGTTATATCGACCAATACACATCAACGCGTCAATTTTCAGGAAATAGGTATTTTATACAAGTAATTTCACGTAGGTTAGATTATTTATTATTTAGACAAAATTAATCTCATTCATGTCAAAAAACTTTCTTATTTTTTCAAATTCTTTGTTTAATATCTTTTTCCTATTAATCTATATTTTCAATAGTATCATACGTTTAATGTTATCGTGTTCTTTATAGCGATGATAGCGCGGTCAGTTCGCATGCCGAAGGGCGTGGGTTCAAACTCCAACAATGAGCTTGAGCTGTCGGTGAAGGAAAACATCGTGAGGAAACCACAGCGTGGTGGTAGAGTACTTTCTAGTACTCGGCTAGCTAGTTACCACCCGCCAAGCATCTAACGGTGTATTCCGGCAGCCTCACTTGAGAGCCATTCCAGGCTAGGTTTGCTTTACCATCTTCGACCACACCGTCACTTAACATCTGGTGAGTTGTGGTCAAATAACAAACCTGTCAGCTATTAAAAAAAAAATTGCGTAAGATAAATTCATTTACTGTAGTTTTAAGCAATTCGTGCTCTGAACCCCATAGCACAGGTCATGATATTTAATACCTAATTAGATATTTTTTTAATGTAAAAATAATGAGACGAACAGACGGGACTCTTAATTTATTTACCAACGGCCCTACATATAATAATAAATGCTAATTTAATTGCTTTGTCAACTTTTGGCTAAAATGAAAACTCACGCGTGGATATGAGATGACTTATTTTAACCATAGATTACATTTTACCAACGTTTACATTAATGAGTGAGGTACTGCATAAATTAATATTTTCTATATACAAGGTGTATACAATGCTCTGCATTTGATTCGAAGTGTATCACATTATCTAGTAAGTAAAACATCTTATGAGAAGTCTAGTGGTGATCAGAAAAAGTAACTTGGTGGTAGATCTCCTTAGCAGGAGGTCGCCTAGTTAGGCACCACCGCAGTACCAGATATTCTGCCGCTAAGCAGTAGTGTGTAATTATTGCTGTGTTCCGGTTTGAAGGGTACTGCGGCTAGCGAAATTACAGGGTTGTTATTACTTTATTATATTATCAAAAAAAGCCATTGAATATTTTTTATACATAATTATAATAACTTTATAATTATCGTTCTTTGAAAACACTAAATAAAACCTCCCGATATAAAACTCCCAATGCTCTTTCAAAGTTGCCACGCGGAACGCTTTTATGCCAGAAATGACTCAAAATGCTAAGTTGTGATTATTTCTTGGACCATTATTCAAATTTGCTAACAGGCTGTGGAGGTATTAAATTCTTTTTAAAGCGGTACGATGTTGAAAGCTTTTTGTACTGTTTACATTGAGAAAGCAAATAAATGTGTAAGTTACGAGTTGGGAGCTGGGAGAGCTGGTTTGCAAATAATGAAGAGAAGAATAAGGCGCTCGATGGTTAAAGAAAATTAAAAATCGTGTTCGCGCATAATAAGCATAAGTATGCCTCATAACTAATGTGAAATGATATTTTATATAGTGACTAGCTTTTACCCTTCGTCTGCGTAGTGGTCGACATCAGACATCGTAGACTATTTATATATATATAATCTAAATTTATATAACTCAAAGGTGACTGACTGACTGACATAGTGATCTATCAACGCACAGCGCAAACCACTGGACGGATCGGGCTGAAATTTGGCATGCCGGTAGATGTTATGACGTAGGCATCCGCTAAGAAAGGATTTTGATTAATTCTACCCCATGGGGATAAAAGTTTGTATGAAACTTTGTCAATTTAAACCGATCGGGCTGAGACTTTGCATGCATAAAGCTACTATGACGTAGGCATCCCCTAAGAAAGGATTTTGAGATGCAGGCTATATAAGATTAGTAACTTTTCATCATCATCATCCATCACCACGCGGGCAAAACCGCGGGGCGCAGCTAGTATAGAATATGTAGTTATACCTATTTCTAAATCTTTCTATTTCTGTATGTATTATAAGTAAGTATTTCCAAAAAAAAAAAAAATTAAGTATTCTATCGGTTATCGATGATATTGTCACCGTCGCGGGTCGAACCTGGACCAGATTGGCACAGGACCGAGGCAGATGGCATAATGAGAGAGAGGCCTATACCCAGCAGTGGGATAAACAAGTTTGTAGATGATGATGATCAGTTATCTGGTTTCCATAGTACGAGCTTTGCTTACTTTGGGGCTAGATGGTGCTGTATGAAATGTCCTACTATATTTACGGTAGTCAAATGTAAAGAAAGATAATAGACAACGCTTTATTTGTGAAATAAATCAAATTTTATTACATTCAACAATACATACAAAAAGAAAGAATATACATAAATAAAAAAAACCCATTAAAAACAAAAATAAAGAAATGAATCCAGTTCCTGGTAATTGGCAGTTTCCATCTACCAGGGGCGCTGGTGTCCCATTATGATTACATTTTTCTATTACGTAGTATACAAATCACGCAAATTACGCTAGCCTTTTTGATCAACAAAAGAAAATCGCTAGCGTGCCTGAAGCCTTGCTCTCTCTTGCTGTTTAAATCCTTCCTATTCATCATCACATTCTCGAAGCATTTCTGCATAAACCAGCAAACGAAGCTGTCAAAAGAGCGCTTCTCATAATGAGAACTTCAAAAGAACAGGCTTATTATGTTACGTAGCCATTATTTAAACCTCAGAACGCAACTGTGATGCCATACATTCGGGGCGCAGTAAGGGTATCAAAAGAGAACTAAAGTCACCGACATAGCTCTGCGTATTAGCAAGCTGAAGTGGACAAGTGGACACATCAGTCGCAGAACTGATAACCGCTGGGGTAAAGGTGTTTTAGAGTGAAGACTGCGAATTGGCAAACTTAGTGTATGACGTATGATTTTTAAACGTTCATGACTTGAACACATAATTATTATCGGGTCTTAATCGCGCACAAAATAATTTTATTTATTTACTTCAAAGTTTCGCCCATATTGCAATAGGTCACGAGTTGATTCCAGACCACACAAACATCGAACCACAGCACACTGTGATAGTTAGAGATGAAAATTATGATAGTGATAATAATGATGATGGTGATAATAATGATGATGATGATGATAATAATGATGACGGTGATAAGTAAGGAAAGGAAAGGAAGTCTGAATCTTTCAGACTCAGACTTTAATAAAATAACTCATACTGTTTATACTGAACATGGCTGCAAAGGAAAACTTAAAAGATTCCTAGGCAGTTTTTTATTTAGTGTTTCCTAGAACGCCTGTGGGATTCCTCGAAAGAAGTTTCTTTGTGCTTCCGAAACAATTCACAGTGAGATATGGCCGGGAATTTAGCTCCGAGAATTACTGGTATGGTATTGTGATGAATATGTATGTAGATAGAAATCATTTATAATGTATTAAATATATTTCTGTTGCATAAAAAGTAAAGATGTGAATGACCAAAACTTAGAGAGAAATTCAATGATATAATTTCATAACAGGTAACTCTGATGGTCACTTCATTATCACTTCTATCAATTCAAACACGTGTTGTCTTGTAAAGGTTGCTTTTATCAATAAGACCGCTTTTTGTGCCTATCTGTAGTAAATTTCTTTTGTAATTTGAGAAGACCGTCTGTTGTGCCTATCTGAAGATTATTTCTTCTGTAATTTGATAATACTGTCTCTTGTGTCTATCTGTAGTTTATATTTGTTCCATAATTTGATAAGATTGCCTCTTTTTCCTACCTGAAATACATTTCTTCTGTAATTTGATAAGAATGTGTGTTGTGCTTATCTGAAGAAAATTTGTCTTATAATTTGATAAAACCTCCTCTTGTGCCTATCTGTAGAATATTTCACTTGTACTTTGATAAGATCGGCTTTTGTGTCTATCTGAAGTATATTTCTTCTGTAATTTGATGAGACCGCCTCTTGTGCTTATGTGTAGTATATTTATTTTGTAATTTTCTTTAATTATGATGGTCAATAGTGGTTATTATATTCTATTGTAATTTTGAATGTCACAAAAGGATGCTTAAAAAAACCGAAAAACTTTCACGTTACGAAAAATGTTCCTACGATTTAACCCAACATATTTTTCATGTCAGATAAGTATCTCGTAAATATCTTGCAGTGTCCTCGCACATTTGTACAATAAATTACTTTAATAATACTGTAACTCTACCATTAAATTGATTTAGAGCCGCCTTAAGTTTTATTCTTCGGTAAAGGGTTTAAAAGATCACAATATTGTGTCCTTATTGTCTTTTATTTCACAGTTTTCGTTGTCCTGAACCACATATTGTCGCAAAGAAAAATTTGACTATTTTTTATTAGACTTGCGTCCGCCATTGCTTTAGCATAGTTGGGAGACCGTCTGGCTTCCAATCTGGAGGTCCTGGGTTCGGATCCCACGGTAAACACCTTTGTCTTTTCTAAGTAAGCGATACGGATACTATGTCGGTTACCCTGTTTTGTATCCCAGTGATTTCGTCAGAGGTATGCAGGACTACAACACACTGGAGGTGCGTCGAGCAGTTTCCCTAGTACTTTACGTGTGGCGGATTTTAACCGGGCGTTTGATTATTCCGTCGGTTCTCGAACGTATAGGTTTGGCGGTCCCGACGAGTTGGGTGGCTGCTCGGCAGCACGGGTTGTTCAGGGTGCCCTGGCGCCGAACTAAGTACGGTCGGTTGGCACCGGTGCCGAGGGCGCTGAGCACGCTCAATGCCCTGCTGGCTCGCAGACGGGATATTGATTTATTTAATTGTACGGAACTGGAGGTACACAGAATGACAATAAAATTCTATGATGTGGTTAAAGTAGGAATAATAAAACCATATAAGTAAATGTTTTTAAATTATTATTTCTTTAGTATTTTTTATTGTGGTAATGTTGTATTTTAGTGTTAGATATTGTACTGTAGTATTATTATTATTATTTTTTATTGGTATTGTACTGTTATATTCTATTGTTTTATTGTATTGTATTGTATATGTTATTGTTACTTGTTCCCTGGGTGAGCGAATTAGGGCAACCTGTAATACTCACCCATGGAATTGTCTTTATGTATAAATAAATAAATAAATAAGTTATGTACGTGTTGCCGCTGTCTTCAAACGGTGAAGGAAAACATCGTGAGGAACCTTAGATGACCGAGAGTTAAGTGACGGTGTGGTAGAACATGGTAAATACACCTAGCCTGGAATGGAACTGGCTCTTAAGTGAGGATGCTGGAACACACCATTAGGTGCGTGGCGACAGATTTTCAACTTGATGGCAACTAGCTAGCCAAGTACTAGAAAGTATCTATATATAGTACTATAAGTATCCCACGCTATGGTTTCCCCACGATGTTTTCTTCCACCGCTAGCTCAAGCTCGTCGTTGGGGTTTGAACCCACGCCCTTCGGCGTATGATCGCGCTATCCACTGGGCTATTATCGCTAAAAAATCGACTGTAGCTTATTATATATTCAATTACCCTGCCCTACATCTATGCCTATTGTATGTATAGATTCTGTTGTATGTATGATGTCTTCTCTCGATCATTTCATCCTTTCCGGATCCGTTCCCCTTATCCTTTTCCTTCCGACATGTCTGAAGATTCTGGAGCCTTTAATACCTAATTTATGTTTATGCAAATGAAAGAACGATATTGTAATAATTATTGTAACAAAACCAGAATAAATATATTTTTTCTATGTAAGCGTGCTTCGTCTTAGACTGCACCCTACTTAACATCGGGAAGTCAAAGTCAAATCTATTTCGAATAAAAAATCTATGGTTGCCTGGAAGAACTATCTATTTCTCTCTTCTTCTTTCTCTCTCTCTCTCATCTCTATTAGTGATAAGGCCGTTTGACGTATAAGCTCGTAAGATCTTGACAGTAAAAATAATATTCTGCCGCCAAGAATTCTGCCATTCTAACCTAACCATCTGCAGTCTCAAAGTAATGAGCGCCAAAGCAGCGATGTCCTGGACTTTGTTTTGCTACTCAAAGTCCTGTGTATCGCTGCAATGGTCATGGACAGGTGTTATCTCTTTCCATGAGGAGAGCATCTTGTTCGTCTCATTAAAAAAAAAAGATTATTTTGTTTGGTACATAGAGTTTTTGTGTCATGAGTGTATATCTATGTATTTATTATTTTTCAGACAGTCTTCTCTATTTCAAGCTACCGTAACTTGTGAAATATTAAACCGAGCGCAGAGAAAATTAAAGACATAATAGAAAGAGTTAACTTTGCAAAGAAAGTTTCAACTTTATCTACGAAATAAATTGACTTAAATATTCGAGTACTCGTTTAAATTCTTGGGCCATTAAGTATCAAATTTCATTGAAAAGGACATGCTTTGAATAGTAATGCAACTTTACAATATGAAATTGGATCTTATGGCTTTTCATTAAGGATTTAAGAAGTCTGGATGACCTTGACGAAACATAGACCTTAGTGATTTTAGCCGACGTCGGCGCCTTCTAGTGGCTACGCTCGGTACTACTTAGACTAGTTCAAAGATTATTAATCGTATAGGAAACATGTATTGTGACGAGTATGTGGAATACTGCCAATTGTTTGTGCATTATGTTACGTGCACGGCGATAAACGTTCAATTAAATTTCAATGTGTTTTCATGCAAACTTTTCAGCTTCATCCAGTAGGAAGTAGCCGCGTTGAACGATTTTTTGGTAGGGGCAAAACTTATGGGTTCATGTTACCGACATGTTAATTTAAAGTGTTTTAAGTTTTTACTTCTGTCCAGTTTACCATCTTCTACCACACCTTCACTTAACATCAGGTGAGCTGTGGTGAAATACCTAGCCTATCAACTATTTGAAAAAAATGGGAAGAGAACCATATAAATCATAGAATATTGTTTTGACGGGAACACGGAATTTTTTGTGTTGCTTTCAAAACTACATCGAACCTATTTTTGATGTGATAGTAATGAGACGAATGAGACAATATAACGCGCCAATATAAAAGCGCCTGACATTACTGTACCTAAATTCCATAAAACTTATTATATCAAATTTAAAATTTTATCTGTGGTTTCCATCTATATACTAGAAATATGTAAATCGTAAAAAAGTATCCCGCTTTCTTTAATAAAGTTACGGACCGTCAGCCTAACTCGAGAACCCAGTACAGGCATAAGCTCATTGAGCCCAAGGCTAACCTCGCCATGTATAGTTCTGGCCCTAACTCGATGGCTGTAAAAATCTATAACAGGCTGCCTAACTTACTTAAGGATATAGACGAGGAAGATATTTTTATTTATCAGTTGAAATCTATCCTAATAGCCAAATGTTACTATACTCTTGACGATTTTTTCAATGATGATATTATTTATGAATAGTTTTATAATTGTAATTTTTGTTGTTATTTTATTGTTGTAATTTTTTGATGATATTATTTATAAATAGTGACTAATTAATATTCTAATTCAATTTGATTTAATATGACATTCTGTAATTTTCAAATAATAATAATAATATATATTTTTTGCCATACCCTAATGGGGTTATATGTATAGGCATAGCAATATAATATATTTGTAAGTCCTGCACCTGTACATATATTGCAATAAACAATTGAGTATTGAGTATTGACGCTCTTCTGATGGTAAGGGAGGACACATGCCTATGACCATTGCAGCAATGTACAGAACTTTTAGTAGTAAAACAAAGTCCAGGGCATCGCTGATTTGACGCTCATTACTTTCAGACTTTCGATGGTTAGTCTCAACAGCCCAAAAATTTCGCTAGCTGCAGTACTCTTCAAATTGGAACACAGTGACAGTTACACACTACTGCTTGGCGACGAAATGTCTGGTCCTACAGTGGCACCTACCTAGACACCTAGACGACCTCCTGCTAAGGATATCTACCGCCATTCAGTAATCTAGTGAGGTTGTCATAGTTCTACTTTGACCCGACTCTGACTTACTTTATGTGACTTAGACTGCACTTGGTTTTTCATCATAAAGGTACTTAAAAATATCGAAATATTTGACACTGGCAATATGCACAGAGTACGATGCTAAAGACAAATACGTTTTTTTTAAATTATTTTCGATGGTAAAACATTACAAGGATCGAAGATTTTTTTGGCGGGAACGCAGCAAGAGTCTTGTCGCTATATTGAATTTTTTCCAAAACTAGTGTTTTATGTTTTAAAATAGTGATGTTATTCATAATCCGAATGACAACCGCGAGTTTGGGAAAGTAATATAAAATGTGGTGAAACATGACTTTTCGTGTTACTTCCGAAACTCCATCGAAGCTTATAGCAAACTCGCCACTATTTTACATGACTGGACTTTGACTGTAACTATAGATGTTAGACATGAATTGCAAAAACCGAAGACGAGGCCGTATGTCTTTACAGCATTAGCCTACCCGACGGGGCAAATTAAATTAAGAAAAATATTACAACGATCCAAATTGAAATTTGTGGCTAGACTCAGAGTCGGCTTAAATATTCATAAACGGCTTAAAAAATTCTAAAACCAACAGAGGAAATGTAAATTCTGAATTAATTTAGATTGCTTACAAAATCCTGTGTCGCGTTTCGAGTAGAATTTTTAAATTAAATTCAAATTTATTACTTGAGCTTTAAATTATGTTTTTTTTTAAATCTTTTAATATTTGCAGCAAGATGCTCAGCGAAAAGTTTTTATGATAACTTCATTTATAGGACTAAAAATTTACCATCAAATGACTAAAAGTAAAAAGCTCTAAGCAGAGATGATGACAATGATTAATAGACAAGCGTTACCTTTTCGTAGCAATGATAATAATTGGTGTGATGAAAGACGTGAGTTTAAAACTCAACAATGAACTTGAGCTGCCGGTGATGGAAAACATCGTAAGGAAACCATAGCATGGTGGTAGGGTTCCTTCTAGTACTCTTTTTTTTTTTTTATCTGTCAGGCTTGGTGTTGGTCCACAACTCACCTGATGTTAAGTGACGGTGTGGTCGAAGATGGTAAAGCACACCTAGCCTGGAATGGAACTGGCTCTCAAATGAGGCTGCCGGAACACACCGTTAGATGCTTGGCGGCAGATTTTCAACTTGAGGGTGGTAGCTAGCCAGCCGAGTACTAGAAAGTACTCTACCACCACGCTATGGTTTCCTCACGATGTTTTCCTTCACCGACAGCTCAAGCTCATTGTTGGGGTTTGAACCCACGCCCTTCGGCATGCGAACCGACCACGCCAACCACTGAGCTATCATCGCTATTAACTCGTCTGGGTACCACCCTCAAGTTGATAATCTGCCGCCAAGCGCTTAATGGTTTATCCGGCTACCTCACTTAAGAGCCAGATCCTTTCCAGGCTAGGTATGCTTACCGTATTGTCGAACATCGTTACTTAACATCAGGTGGTCCAACGCCCAGTCTGTCAACCATAACAAAAATTTACATTATGAGAGAGTTTGGTTTATTATGCGATCTACATAATTATGTTGGAGCACGTTTTTATGGAAGAAATCAATTTACTCGCGAATTTAAGAGGCTCCGGTTACCGGATACCGGATCAACCCTTTTTTACACGACTGCCAAAAAAAGAAGAGTAACATTTTCAGGGTATGTATGTATGTATGTATGTAAGTTTCTTTAAACCACCATCCCACTACCCCACTTAATATTATAAATGTGAAAGTTTGGATGGATGGATGGATGTTTGTTACTCAATCACGCCAGAACGGCTGAGCGGATCTAGGTATAGATTTAGGCCCTGGAATAAAACATAAGATGCTTTTCATCATCATCATCATCCATCACCAAGCGGGTATATACTACCATATACACCCGCTGTACCGTAAAGTCATTCGCCGCGTCTGTCTGTACGCGATAAACTTTAAAACTACGGAACGGCATATCATGCAGGGGTACAGAAAAGGACATAGAGGAAAAGGATAATCGCGGGTAACACCGCGGGGCGCAACTAGTAACTTATAAATGACTGAACAGACATAGATAAATCGTTAAAATTCTAACATCGTCCCGAGTGACACTAGCTTTAATAAAAAAAGAGTTCAATATGGCAGCAGTGTGGCACCATTTCAAATCAACCAATTTATCAATGTGAATAATAATAAAAAACTGTCCAATAGCTGAGCGTGGTCTTCTCATTGTGAGATAGGTAAAGTCATAATCCGTTGTTCTGACAAAGTGCGGGTTGGTGACTTCACACATCTTCGAGAAATGTTTCATTTTCTGAGCTCTTCGACATGATGTTTTTCTTTCACCTTTTGAGGTCAGTGGCAATACACCCATAACCCAGAAAAGATGAGGTTCATGCCGTGGGATTCGAACCCAAGACCTTTAGATTGGAAGCCATTCGGTCTCGCAACTAAGGTGCCGGAACTTCATTTAAAAATTGATTCAGGCGTTACTTTGCGGAAATTAATTGTTAGTAATCACGGCTTGGCTCATTCAGCCAATTCATCCAAGTTCATTCTCGGCCAAGCGCTCGAAGAGTCAACACGTCCTGGGTATGCTTAAAGTGAACATACGTCCCGTTTTAAACGGGACTGTCCTTTTGCCAGTGCTCCGTCCCGGTGTCCCCGCGGGAAGCGGATTGTCCCGTTGACAGTTACAAAACGATTACTAATATCAAAATCTATAAAAGACAAGGTCTCTCTTAGTGTATAAGAAGTTATACTGAAAAGTGATTTATTAGAATAATCTAGTCGTTTCGAACGAAACTCGTTGGCTGGAAGGACCACATTAACAACTTGAATCATATAATCTTTAGTATCGGCCTGGAACAAGTATTCTTTATACATAAATTAAATTTTAAAAAAAATCAGGTATCAAAGTTATGTTTATTTTCAGAATGTCCCGTATTTGACTTAAGTTTAAATGGTCACTTTAAGCATGATTCGTGTAGAGGCAATACACGTGTCAGCAACTGGTTACTGCAGCGAAAAGAGGATGTAAAGACAAGTGTTTAGTTTTAGATATTAAGTAATATTTCAGATAGATTTTTCAAAATTGTCGTTAAAATCTTTATCACTGTTGTAGCCAAAAAGATTTTTAAGCGTAAAGACATACTATACGTATATTTTGAACACATAATTGGAACATCTCGGATTATATCTATCGGGAAAAATAGACTCAGCCAGCAAATTCCATTGTATCGTTGGTACGATACAAGTAGAATCGAACCGTTAAATAAAAAAACCTTAAATTTGCGTGAGTACACACAGATATCTCTACTCGCGTCTTTTCCAAGTTATTTTGCTTCACGGAATACGTTACTTTTTTATTCACAGCGTCATAGTTCTGATTAGCCGGTCCACTGAGCCGGATATCCGGGTGGCTCGCTAAGGCTCAGGCTTATGTTGTGCTTCAACAACATAGACGAGAGCGTTGGTTAACTTATACTGTATTTTTTTTCGTATTTTGTGAAAACTTGTGTTGTTAATCAAAATACCGCCCTAAGAAACGTTGTAGACGCAACAAATATTTGAAAACACATAATTGTGTTTATCACCGTGTATTAAGTTACAAATATTCAACCGACACTGATTGATTGATTGACAAACTTTTTTGTTTTACTTATGCAGGATTACTCACGTTAATTTTATCGGAAACTCCGACTATAGTTTCAGTGCGAAACAAGACGAAGCCGCGCGCGCGTTATACTCAGCTTTGTCTCTATTATGAAGGCTGGATGTGGCCGAAACTATAGTCGGAGTTTTAGATAAAATTAAACGTGAGTAATGTCGCACAAGTAAAACAAAAACGTGTTAAAACCACGTCAGTTTCCATAATAAAATTGACTTACTCTTTGATATCCACACCAAAAATTACATTAAAAAAAACTTGAGAAAGAAGTGTAAGAACTGGTGACCTTATCACTATAAGCGATCTCTTCCAGTTAACCTTAGGACGGATAGGATTTAAGGCAGAAAAAGATGGCGTTTTTAAATATAGGGTACGTAATTCAGTAGATATTTTGTAATTAATATCTTCCTCTTAATCGACATCTTCATTGCTGGAGGTCATGTTTTAAATGTAATTGGTGTAGCTTTAGGAATTTATTAGGTCTGACCAACGGGTAGGTGAAAGGGTTCCCGTCGACCTGGCCAACTATCATCAGCTTTTCCAGGCTATCAGAGTTTCTGCGAACGGTGTGTCCGAAATATCTGAGTATTCTCTGGAAGGAGATCGTGGACAGTCCTGTGGTTATTCCGAGCTCTTGGAGAATAGACACGTTGGTTTGACGTGCGGTACATGGAATTCGCAACATACTATAAGTAATAAATATAAGTTAAATCATTATATCAACGACATTGAATCAAAAATCCCGCCCCTGACTGTACCTGGTGCAAATTTATCCATGAGACTGGAGGCATTCCCGCGCTGGGGAGCAATGGCCAGCCTTTGCAGTAGGAACGAGCCGGAACGAGGGTCACCACACTAGTCTCTTATGCGTTACCCTATTTCACGCACCAATTCCCGAGCAAATAACATAATACATAGGTAGCTATAATATAGACATACACTCCGACAATTATACAACGTAATTATTACATCTGGATGTTACTGCGTTCAATAAGTTGGTACATATTACTACTTACAAAAATAATTAATAGCACCTAGTTAATTGTTAGGTATTTGTTAGGTGTACAAACAAACAACAACATTATATGATATGTAATTAGATACTAATCGAAACTTGGTTGTTTTTTTATTTATATTTTTATAGCTGTTTAGTAGGTGTTTGACCACAGCTCCGCTGATGTTAAGTGACGGTGTGGTCGAAGATGTTAAAGCACATCTACCCTGGAATGAAACTGGCTCTCAAGTGAGGTGCCAGGACACACCGTTAGGTGCTCGGCGGCAGACTTTCAACTTGAGGGTGGTAGCTAGAAAATACCCTAACACCATGCTAAGGTTTCCCCACGATGTTTCCCTTCACCGGCAACTCAAGTTCATTGTTGGGGTTTAAACCTACGCCCTTCGGTGTGTGAACCGGCTGCGCTAACCACTGAGCTACCATCGCTATAAAGTTACGCATGTTTTAAAGAGCATAATGTAAATTAGCTGACCTGCGCTTTGTGTACACTTTTCAAACGAGTGAAGAAAAGGTGTCCAGCAAATATAATGTATGTCGCGAATGAAGTCGCGGGTACAGCTAGTATAGACTAAATCTGTAATAGGCCTTATGTTAAGTTTGTAAGGCAGGGATCTCAAGTTTTTAAGTGCTGTAATTTTTTTTTAAATAAATTATGGGGCTGCAAAGTTCTGGAGTGGAGACCACGGACCGGCAAGCGCAGCGTAGGACGTCCACCAACAAGTTGGACAGACGACCTCATAAAGACCGCAGGAACGCGCTGGATGCGAGCCGCTTCCAACCGGTCTTTATGGAAGTCAATGGGGGGGAGGCTATGTCCAGCAGTGGACGTCCTACGGCTGAGATGATGATGATTAAGCTTTTGACTTAATTGGTTTAATAAATAAATATAAAATAAATAAGAACTTGTGACCCGGGTAAGTATAAAAGTTCCTAGGAAAGGCTACTCAACACGCACCAGCCTTCGTAATTCCCACCAATCGCTACAAGGCACATTAATACAGATAAAACTCAAACTTCCGAACTTAATCCTTTCGGAATGTAGATGGAAAATCCAGTGCAAAGTTGGCCCGGGTCTGTTCCGAAACTCGAATTACTAGCGTGATAACTGGATGTTATGAATTTTGTTATATTAAAGTGTCCGAGAATATTTACCCTGTAAAACTTTTTTACTTTTTACAATGAAAATTTTGACTCTAAGATTAGAGTCGAATTAGATAAGAATATTTCAATTTGGCTGTACTTTTTACAAATATGTAAGTACATACCGTGATATGCCTCTGCTCGATGCAACAAATTCTATGCGCGTAGGGTTATAAGCTTAGGCTGTAACGACCTGAAAGGGGTTATTGTAATAATCAAATTTAATACGCGAAAAGTTAAAAAAAAACATCTGTTATATGTTACTATGGAAACTGACGTGGTTTTGACACATTCTGGACATAGGCCTCCTCCTGGGAGGGTTTTGCCAATACTCGCCACGCTTGGCAGGCGGGTTGGCGAGCGCAGTTAGGTGTGATTGTTCAAGGAAGACGCTGCTGCCCATCTTCCAGATTACATCCCTTAGCCGACTCCTACGGCAACCACGGGTAGAGAGGGTGGGGTACTATTCTTACGCCGGCAAACGGTTTCAGTTACAACACTAACGAGGATTTAAATTTAACTTACCTACTTATCAACAATTAAAAAAAAAAATGCCAATAATTAAATTAATATAACCGAAACTTTATTAAATATCTAAAACTAAATTTGACATAAACCTAAAAGCTAAAATAAATTCAACAAAACGCTAATTAAAATGTAAAAAAAAAATACACAAGTATTTATACCCTCTTATAGCTGCAGTAACCAGTTGTCGACACGTGTTTCGCCTCTGCGCGGGGCATCCTCAGAACGTGTTGACTCTTCGAGCGCTTAGCCGAGACTGAGTCAAAATAATTAATCGAACTATTTAAATAGCGCAACAAGAAACCTTCATGATTATCTTACAAAGTTTTGTGCTGCTAATCGTCAAATAAGGTCTTTAGTTTTCAAGTTTCCACATTTACAGAAATAATTACATGGGTCGCCTTACCCTAGCGCCCCCTTCTCGGTTCTGGCACCCCTGGTCTCCCCTTTTTAGGGGTTGAATACCGACCTGTTTACCTTGGTCGACTCTTATTGAAAAACTTTTGGACATATTGCTATTGAAGAATTTAAGGGGTCAATTGGTTCATTTGATTTAAAGGTCGAAGAAAGGTCATCTTTATTTTTGTTTATTTGCTTGTAACTTTAGACGTATGTTTTCCGAGAAAAAGGGAAAAGCCTAACTGCTCCTGAGATACAAATTTGTGATGATATACTTCTTCAAACTGGTGACCTTTTTTACCCAGCGGTCGTTTGACATGCGAGAAACGTGGCCCACCACTCCATCTTCAGTCGTCCGGCTTTGTGACTGACATCAGCGATTTTGGTTTTGGAGCGTAGTTTTTTTTTTTTCATGATTGTCAGGCCACAACACTGTGTTTTTGTATTTGACCACTGCTCACTTGATGTTAAGTGACGGTGTGATCGAAGATGGTAAGGCACACCTAGTCTGGAATGGTACTGGCTCTCAAATGAAGCTGCCGGAACACACCGTTACATGCTTGGCGGCAGATTTTCAACTTGAGGGTGGTAGCTAGCCAGCCGAGTACTAGAAAGTACCCTACCATCATGCTATGGTTTCCTCACGATATTTTCCTTCACCGGCAGCTCAAGCTCATTGTTGTGGTTTGAACCCACGCCCTTCGGCATGCGACCGCCCGCGCTAACCACTGAGCTATCATCACTACGAATCGTGTAGTATCGATTAGTATCGTGTTCCTTATATAAATTTCAGCTTGATACCTCCACGCGTTCCTGAGAAAAAAGGTCTTGACAGACAGACAGAAGGACAACAAAGTGAACCTATAAGGGTTCCGTTTTTTCCTTTTGAGGTACGGAACCCTAAGAAGTTCTCGAAGATGTGTGAAGTCAGCTGACCCGTGGCCAGTAGGTGGACTACGGCCATACTCTTTACATAATAAGAAGAGGCGCGAGCTTACCAGTGTGATACTTTATAAAAACAGGGTTGATTCGGTAATGCTAAATGGATTCTCAAACCGTTTATGAAAGAAAACATAATTTTACCCCTCTCACGTTTCATGTTTTAGGCGGGATAATCTCTTACGAAATTAACTGCCAAAGAGATTCGCTGTCCATAAACACAGGCCTATCTAAAATGCAAATCGGGCAAAACCGAAAACACGGTAATCTACCCGCTGACCGTACCGCGAGATAACATGCGGCTAAATTAATAACCTATGATGAGTTGTGGCATTATTATGGGGATTATAAAACCGTGCTTTTAATTATCGGATTATTGCAGTTCACAGCTTATTGTAGCAATATAGCGTTAATAATAATATCGTTAATAAATTAATATCGTAGGACATACACACAGCGCCATCTGACCCCGAACTGAGCAAAGCTTGTACTATGGAAGTCAGATAACTTCAATACTTTTTTTGTGTAAATATATAATACAACACATCCCCCGTCTTTTCCTTATTTGTATCGTGTTATCCCCATTCTTGGTTGCCTGGAAGAGATCGCTCTTAGCGATAAGGCCGCCACTTGTGGCACTAGCTCATAAAATTATTTTGTATTCTGTACTCTTTTAACCTTTTTGTCCTAGGTGGCAGTGGGCAGGGCACATAGCACGCAGAACTGATGGCCGATGGGGTTGCAAAGTACTGGAGTGGAGACCTCGGACCGGCAAGCGCAGCGTAGGACGTCCAACCACAAGGTGGACAGACGACCTAATATAGACCGCAAAAACGCGCTGGATGCGAGCCGCTTCCAACCGGTCTTTATGAAAGTCAATGGGGGAGGCCTATGTCCAGCAGTGGACGTCCTATGGCTGAGATGATGATGATGATGATGATGATTATGATGATGATGATGATGATGATGATGATGATGATGATGATGATGATGATGATGATGATGATGATGATGATGACACTGGAAAGCCTTTATTACAGTTAAGCATTGATTCGATCTTCACAGAACTTGAAGCCTGTTTTTAACCCGTTTACGTTACTTTAAATTTTTCTCTTCGTAGTTATCATTTTTTAATCTTATCACGGTACGCCCGTTCACTAAATAGAAAATTTCCTTGCTAGTAGTTACGACAGCAATATCAGATATTTAACCACCAAGCAGTAGTGAATACTACATTGTCCGGCAAAGTACTTGGAGCGCGCTTCCCCGACTAAGTAGAACATCTTTTCTACTAGCGTTGATTCAAGCAGGCTTAGCGCGAGGCGCGTGTAGGGATGTCGACATCGCATCTACGAACAAATCTTCCATCGATATTTTTTGTTCGTAACTTCGCCAACATCAAATCTATAAGACACACGTTTTGTGTGACTTTTTAATACCTTTTTACTAAAATAACCTATTCAATTGTAAATGAACATTGAACACACATCAGAAAACAATAACATTTACGTGCTAATCCTGACAGGTGTGTCGGCACTCACGTAGTGATCGCCGGCAAGCGTCCTCTGCCCCCGCACCCTCTTCTCATTTAAGTTGCCTATTTATTGCGAAGATGTTCTACTTAGATATAGATTTAAATGATTTATTTTACTTGGTGGTAGATTTCCTTAGCAGGAGGTCGTCTAGGTAGGTATCACCGCAGTACCAGATATTCTGCCGCCAAACATTACTGTGTTCCGGTTTGAAGGGTACTGCAGCTAGCGAAATTACAGGGCTATTGAGACTAACCATCTAGTCATAAAGTAATGAGCGCCAAGGCAGCGATGCCCTGGACTTAGTTTTGCTACTCAAAGTTCTGTGTAGCGGTGCAATGGTCATGGACAGGCGTTATCTCTCAACATCAGGAGAGCGTCTCGTTCGTCTCATTACATTTACATTAAAAAAAAAACATTTTACTAATCGTCTATCGAAATTACAGGGCTAACCTAACTATCTAATGTCTCAATATAATGAGCGCCAAAGCAGCGATGTTCTAATTCAATATTCTGGGCAACAATGTGGTCATAGAAAAACGTTATTTCTTACCATCAGTAGAGCGTTTCATTTGTCTCATTACTTTTTTATAAAAATAAGTGAGAACAGATCTTGTTGAAATTTCACAAAGAAATTTAGTGTACATCATTGTGAAAACGGAAACATAATGCTTTGTCCCGGGAAATGGTGGAGAGCTAAAATTTTCCGAGAAAATTTATAAATATAAAACTAGCTGTGCTTGCGAATTCGTCCGCGTGGATACTCAGTTAGGGCGAAATTATTCTGAAATAGTTTTATCCGACCTTTACAAAAAAAACCGACCAAGTTCGAGTCGGACTCGTGCACTTAGGGTTCCGTACAAACCTGTAGGTATATAAGTAAAAGTTATGGTTTTTTTTAATGGTAATTTATGCTTTTCGCAATTTTTCCTTTATCTGTGCTATAAGATGTTGCTTCGTACCAAATTTCAAGATTCTGAGTTCACGGGAAGTACCCTGTAGGTTTTGATTCCCTTGCGAGTGTTGAAAATTTGCGGCATAAACGGTTGTATCTTTTGATTGCGTTGGTTTAGAAGTTTGATTATTCACATCTCCAAGGGACAGTAGACCTGAGTATTTGATATGAATTTCAGCTTGATACCTCCATGCGTTCCTGAGAAAAAGGGTCTTGACAGTCAGATGGACAACAAAGTGATCCTATAAGGGTTCCGTTTTTTCCTTTTGAGGTACGGAACCCTAAAAACGAACATTAACCTTGTTGCAATACACAATAAAATATAATATAAATAAATAAATATCGTAGAACATTTCACACAAAGCCATCCAGCCTATACTATACAAAGATATGGGAACTAGATTAAAGATTGCCCTGTTAATTAATTTAATAGAATATCTGCTTTAAGAGCTGTGGGGTATGAGTTCGATTCCCACCCGGACAAATATTTATGTTAAGATAAAAGTTTGTTTTGTGTTTGTGTGTTCTGCATATAAGTATGTACATATTTACAAAATGTAAGTAGGTACTCTATCAGTTATCTGGTTCCCATGGTAAAAGCTTTGCTCAGTTTAAAGCTAGATGGCGCTGTGTGATATGTTTTACGATATTTATTTATTTATTATTTACTAGCTGCGCCCCGCGGTGTTACCCGCTACCTTTTTGTCGGGATAAAAAGTAGCTTATATGTTAATCCAGAGTATTAGCTACCTCCATACCAAATTTCATCAAAACTAGTCCAGCCGTTTGAGCGTGAAGAAGTAACAAACATATAAACACATTCACAATCTTTTGCCTTTATAATATTACTAGCTGCGCCTCGCAGTTTTATCCGCGTGGTGATGGATTATGATGATGATGAAAAGTATCCTATATCTTATTCCAGGGCTTAAAGTACCTACATGCAAAATTTCACCCAGATCCGTTGAGTAGTTTACGGGTGAAGGAGTAACAGACAAAAAAACTCACATTCGCACTTATAATATTAGTTAGGATTAGGATAATATGATTTATGATATGATATTTGTAAACTTTTTTTTTGGTAAATACACACATAATACCCAGACACAGAACATTTATAGAGCTACAATTTTTCGAGATTTTTTTTAGATTATACGTAGAAGAAAAATATTACAGTTCTTTTATATCTTATCTAATCTATCTATCTATCTATCTAATACCTTTAAACGAGCAATTCTTGTATATATATATATATATAATCCGAATCTCGGAAACGGCTCCAACGATTTTCTTGAAATTTAGTATCCAGGGGGTTTCGGGGGCGATAAATCGATCTAGCTAGGTTTCATTTTTAGAAAACGTCGTTTTATCCGTGTTTTCAGCCGAGCAAAGTTCGCTCGTCCAGGTACTAATATTATAATTTCGCGAAAAACATTCTCAATCTAAAGGACACCGCCCAAGTATTCCCATTGATATAATCACCCTGGATTTTCCACAACGAATTGCTTCACATCACGGAAAAGAGACATTACATGTGAATTCTGTCATATAATGGAAGATAGTTTAGTAGGTGCAGCTTTGCTTTATGGTTGGAAATAGCCTAATGATGGCGAAAGTTATGAGATATTCATAATGGCATGAAAAGCGGTGTAATAGACTGGATTATAAAAAATATAGTGACAAGCCATAACCGTCGGGGTAATGTTTTTTTTTTTGAGTCCGGTAACCGGAGCAAGGTGTCTCAGTCTCATTGAGTAACGATATGGTTAGCGTGGTTGGTTTACACGTTAAAGGGTGTGGGTTCAAACCCCAATAATTAGTTTGAGCTGCACGTGAAAGAAAACGTGTTTCTAGCTACCGAGTAAGTCGAGTTAAAATTCTGTCGCCAAGCATTTAACGGTGTGTTCCGGCAGCCTCACTTGAGAGCCAGTTCCATTCCAGGCTACGTGTATTTACCATCTTTGATTACACCAGATGTTCTGTCGCCAAGCAGTAGTGTGTAAGCATTACAGTGTTCAGGCTTAAGGGGTACTGTAGCTAGCGAAAGTACAGGGTTGTTAAGAGTCCATCTAATGTCTCAAAGTAATGAGCGCCAAATCAGCGATGTCCTGGACTTTGTTTTGCTACTCAAAGTTCTGTGTATCACTGCAATGGTCATCAGCATTTTCAGTGCATCAGGAAAGCGTCATGTCTCAATACTATTACACAAAAAAATAATAGAAGTTCTCAACAAATAAAAACAAACAAAAGTTATAATTCTATGCAAAACAAAAAACAACTTTTTCATCTTTAGTTTTGGCGAGAAAAGGTGTCGTGAATAATTGAAACACTATAAGGACATACAGATCTATTCAAAATTTCTTAATGTTATGGAGTAATAAAATATCTTAAAAAAAGGAGATCTCAGAAATAACTTACAGAGTTCCAGTGCGGATATCAAAAAGAAATATTCATATTTTTGTAGGTTTGTTTTCAAAGGATATGGCTAAAATAACTTTTATACTTTTCTTGAAAACATCTATATTGGGATTTTACTCCAAGAATTCTATGACATTTGTATCCAACGAAACCTTGGATAAATACCTATTCCAGGGGTGACGAACCTTTATTTATCAATGTATCATGATTTCTAAAGAAATGTTTAAAGAGGCCATATACATCAAATAATTCTAACTTAGTGATTAATCAGATCACATCATCAGCCATAGGACGTCCACTGCTGGCCATAGGCCTCCTCCTGGGGGGGTTTTGCCAATACTCGCCACGCTTGGTAGGCGGGTTGGGGAGCGCAGTTAAGTGTGATTGTTCAAGGAAGACGCTGCTGCCCATCTTGCGGATTACATCCTTTAGGCGACTCTTACGGCAACCACGGGTAGAGAGGGTGGGGTACTATTCTTATGCCGGCACCAGCACGGCAATCGACTTAGTGATTAATGGGAAATTATTAAAACTAAATACTATATATATCACTAAATATATCAACTCACAACTCTTTATTTATTACCAAAAAAAAGCTTTTTGAACTGTGCTTTGGGGGGTGGCGTGCCCAAAATATTGGGTAGCATGTCATCAATGTCACGCGTGCCACTGGTTCGCCAGCCTTGACCTATTCTATCTGTTTATATCTTCGAACGCCATTTGATTTTTATAACTTGAAAACGACTAAATCTATTCAGCTGTTTTTTTAATGATCAATGGTATTTTGATTGAGTTTAAAATATACGTGACGACAAAAGGACTTAATACAATATAATTTACACCTGAATATAATCCTACTGATTTTTGTTTTACTTATGCGGATTACTCACGTGTAATTATATCAGATATTCCGACTATAGTTTCAGTCAAATCCGGTGGCCTTCATCATGGAGACAAAGCTGAGTACAACACGCGCGTGGCCTCATCTCGCTCCGCACTGCGGGCCGCTGCGCGGCTCGCACGTGGAGTCAGCGGTTAATGCGGGTAGAGTACCGAGTGCTCTGGAACTATTCCTCATCGGACTTTTCTTCTACGGTGTCAGGAATATTCTAGCACACATAGATCACTACAACGTCTTTCCATAGTTAGAAAATCCTATTGCACCCCATTCAGTCCTATCTACGGCTTTTTGTTTCCAGTTACTGCTTTACGTATATCGGAAACAAGTACAGTTATTAAATCGTATAAATATTTATTTTTCTATGCAACTTAATACGACCTTACCCTAATTAAGGTACGTTTCCCGTTTCAAGTTCTCAGGAAGCGGGTTTGTAACGACAACATGGTGGAACCAAATCACTAATTGGGACACCCCGGAGATGCGGTATTCGATGTTAATTACCCCAAAAATTTCATATTACACCCCACTATATCAAAAGGAACCTACAGTGCGAGACAAAGAATATAACATGACTGTTTTCTATATATTATTTATCATTATTTTATTCTAATACTTTTATTAAGTGGTAGATAAAGGTCTAGTATATAAATTCACAAGATTCACGTATTTTTGTTATATGTATGAGGGATTACTGACGTTTAAATAAAATTTAAACCTTAATTTAATTTGTGCCGTGGTGGTGCCGGCGTAAGAATTGTACCCCACCCTCTCCACCCGTGGTTGCCGTAAGAGTCGGCTAAGGGATGTAATCCGGAAGATGGGCAGCAGGGTCTTCCTTGAACAATCACACCTAACTGCGCTCGCCAACCCACCTGCCAAGCTTGGCGAATATTAGCAAAACCCTCCAGGAGGAGGCATATGTCCAGCAGTGGACATCCTATGGTTGATGATGTGATGATGTGAAATAAAATTTCGAATTCAAGATGAAACTAAATCCGAAGAAATCCGACCTGGTTTTACACGGGTGCAATTTATTTTGGCGCCTCGATTACAAAACATTTACTTGGTGGTGGATCTCGATGCAGGATATTGTTTAGGTAAGTACTACCGCAGTACTGGATATTCTGCCGCCAACCAGTGGTGAGGAAACATTACTGCGTTTCGGTTTGGAGGGTACTGCAGCTAGCGAAATTATCGAAGTAATAAGCGCCAAAACAGCGATGCCCTAGACTTTGCTTAGCTACTCAAAGTTCTGTGTGTCGCTGCAATGATCACAGACAGATGTTTTCGCTTACCATCGGAGAGCGTATCGTTTGTAGTAATGAGTCGTACGTATAGTACGTATCGTAGTAGATACGTTTTATGTAAAAGTAATGAGTACTTTTACATAAAACGTATATACTTATTCAAAAGTTTAATTAGGATTATTAAGATGTATTAGGGTATATTATAATAGGATCATTAAAAAATATCTATATAACATTGAAAATTGCATCAAAATTCTTTGCGAGGTCGAGAAGAAGTGATTAAGCAGAAACATGGACAGCGATTTTGTTTTTAACTATTTAGAGATTTCGGTTCCAAAAATTTTGGCTCGCACTGTATTATAGAAAAGGCCTACCTGTTTATTACGGGACGTCTTCCCAAGGGTGGATTATGGGCCTAATTCAGATTATGGTAATGGTTTTGATTCTTACTCAGAATAAAGCCATTTTGAGGGCGAAAAGGCCACTAAAGGTGTCACGAATAATTTTGTATTTCTCCGAATAAGACGTTGGCTTCACACACAAACGGCTATTTTTAAATTACCGTCCATCGCTCCCTGGTTTATGCTATCTCAACGTCACAACTTTTCTCCTATAATTTTTGTCGAGGCAATACAATTCTCTGTTTAGATTAAAATTTGTGCGTTCGTTTGAGATCACATACAGCGTTTTAAATTAGAATATTTATTCGACTGCGATAAAAAGGAGGGTTATTAACTTGTTAATAGAAAATTTTCATTTTGGCTAAATAGCCACAGGCCCATTGTTTTCTATATTTCTCTATAGATGGCAGCACTCTCTATGATTCTCTCTCTCTCTATGATTTGTGTTCTTGCGGTGCAATGTACAATTGCTTGTTACTAATAAAACAAAGTATAATTTCTCAGTTTAATCCATTTGGAACCCAAACCTTAATTAGGGTTATAATTTTAATAGTATATAATAGTTAATTTGTTCCCAGGCAGCAGAACCGATTTTGATTTACTTATTTTTTTGTTTGAAAGGTGACTTGATGGAGTGTTCAAGTTCATAGCTATTATTCTAGTGAATCTTCTCGGCTGTTTCAAGATTATGTATTAGCTCTTTTTAAGGTTCCGTACCCATAGGGTAAAACGGGACTCTATTACTAAGACTCCGCTGTCCGTCCGTCTGTCTGTCTGTCCGTCCGTCTGTCACCAAGCTGTATCTCATGAATCGTGATAGTTAGACAGTTTTTTCACAGATGATGTATTTCTAAAAACTGAATAAAATAAATATTTAAGGGGCTCCCATACAACAGACGTGATTTTTTTATAAACGGTCAAACACAAGCCTGTACGTTATTAAAAAAAACCTTTCGAACCGGAATTTAGTAATGGTTACACATTAATGTCTGGCGGCAAAATATCTGATAAGGCGACATCCTAAGGAGATTTACCACCTAGTAAAATCACCAAGTAAGATTTACTACCTTGTAGAACAAAATTGATAGGATGAATAGAAAGCAAAAGAATTTTGCCAACCAATGTCGCTATTAATAAAGCTGATATTATCTTCCTCAATATTAAATAGTGGGAGATATTCTATTTAACATTATTGCGTGGGTTGTTTCGATATACGATATAAATTAAGTTGTCATGCAAAAATATCAGGGTAATGACGATAAGCCTCAGGTCAAATAACTATGTAAGATATTAAATTTCATTATTTATTGGCATAGTCCTTCGAATAACTGTTCTTGTCAGCTTGTTAGGTCATTTGTTAGTAGATTTGTTTCAATCTCTGATAGACGTTGTTCGACTACCACTCAGGATTAACAATCGTGTGACGAAGAGGGATAATTGTATGTTTTTTTTTTTTGTAACAACGATGAGAGAACAATGAACGTGACGCTCTCCTGATGTTAAGAGATAACGCCTGTCCATGACCATTGCAGCGATAACAGAGCTTTGAGTAATAAAACAAAGTCCAGGGCATCGCTGCCTTGACGCTCATTACTTTGAGACTAGATGGTTAGTCTCAATATAAGGAAATCTACCACCGAGTAAAAGTATTATATATATAGAATAAAACGGAACGGAACGAAACGGAATACAACTTTTTTGTACACCAATGGATACATTCATTATAACATGAAAAAAAAAAACTTAAAAAGGAAATAAAGGAAAAAAAAAAACACAAAACAAAACAATCTCAAATAAATTGTGGTAGTACAACGGCAGCCTTATCGCCTAGAGCGATTTCTTCCATACAACCTTTGGATGGACAGAAATGACGGCACAGCTATTAAGGTATGTATGTATGTTAGTAGGTATATACATATATTAATATAAAAAAATTAAAAAAGATTTATCTGTCCCATAAATCTTACAATTGTTGCTTAGTTGGGGTCTAGATGGCGCTGTGTGCAACGTTTTTCAATATTTATTTTTTGAAAGTTCATTTGAAAAGAGTCTTTTTGATTTAACTGTAGGTTGGAAAACTAAAATCCGACTTCGTTCTTACAACGCGCCAGACTTTTTTTAGTCATTACACACAGCGCCATCTAGCCCCAAACTAAGTAATGCATATAATAAAACCAAATGTAAGAAAAAAATTACATTTCGGATTTACTTTGACATTATATACACGTGTATTGATAAGCTACGTTAATAATCAAACCTTTACTCAATTTATTATCCATTCACTAAAATCATAAGTTTTCATTTTGCCTGTTTGAGTTACAAATAAAGAGTAAATATTGACCTGCGGCACAGTTGCGACTAGTATATTCCTTCGGCTAAAATAAAAGTTTATTTTGGTTGAAGGCACGTTCAATATTTAATTGGAATTGACGATCTGAGCTTGGCGATTCGGAATTCGGAAATCTGGAAATGTGTGTCCAGTGATCGGTACGTATTGAGATTTGTCAACGATTTCGTGGGTTGTAACTATACCTATCCTACTAATATTATAAATGTGAAAGCTTGTATGTTTGGATGTTTGTTACTCCATCACGCAAAAACGGCTGAATAGATTTTGATGAAAGTTTACTACCTGGATTAATATATATTATTTATTTATTTAGCCTGTTAAACTTGGTGAGAGATTTAATCTTTATGGCTGTATCGTTTGGCTATAGGATGTCTCTCAACTCAATGTGCCTTTTGGCAAAGGCCTCCTCCAGTAGTTTCCACTGCTTCCTGTCTTGAGCAACACTCCTCCATTTGGGTCCCGCAGTAAGTTTCAGCTCCTCTTCCCAGCGCTTTAGTTGTCGTCCTCGGTGTCTCTTGCCATCTCTCGGATACCAATTTGTTGTAATTTGGCTCTACTTTTCTTGTGTAGATCTCAACATATGGCCGGTCCATCTCCATTTCTGGAGGTCTATTTTGTCCAGGATATCGGTTAATTTAGTTTTTGCTCTTAATTGCACATTGCTAATTCTATCTTGCCTTCTTGTTCATATGCTTCATACGTATAATAACCTAATGCATACATAGGGATATAGGGACAGAGAAAGCGACTTTGTTTTATACTATGTGGTGATAGTGATAGTGATGTTGTGATTAAAAAGCTTTATTAATACTCGGTTCTATAAACCGTAACTCTTTACTTTTTCACTAAAACAGATACACGCGAACTTTGAACATAAGAACCGAGTAAAAGAGACATACATTCCTTTCAAAAACAAATTTCAATTGGCAGACCTCAGTAAAAACCTTTAATCCCGAGCTTTAATACTTTGTAAAAGCATTGAAGTAGAAAGGTGCATTTGCTTCAGATATCACGCCCGGGCAGACTGCCCCGGGCGTAAGCAAATGGAATTACAATGTTGCTAACCCTTCACAAGTTCACACTGTGAATTGGCTAGTATCCAAGAATCAAGCTTGCGTACCGCCTGGTAGGTACTTGAGTGAAAACAATGTGCTGACGCAAAGGGAGTTGACATTATTGATAGCTTGGCTTTAGTTTTGACTTTATTTACGTAAATAAATATATAGTAGGACACATTAAACACTGCGCCATCTGACCCTAAACTAAGCAGAGCTTGTGTGATGGAACGCAGATAACTGATTGAATACATCACATCATCAGCCATAGGACGTCCACTGCTGGACATAGGCCTCCTACAGGGGGGTTTTGCCAATACTCGCCACGTTCAAGGATTGTTCAAGGAAGACGCTGCTGCCCATCTTCCGGATTACATCCCTTAGCCGGCTCTTACGGCAACCACGGGTAGAGAGGGTGGGGTACTATTCTTACGCCAGCACCACCACGGCAAACAGAGAGTAAATTGGATACATAAATACTTTTTTTTGTAAATAATTAAAATATAGTACATATACGGAATACCCAGACACAGAACAAACATTTGTTTATACCGTAAATTGTTTGTCCTGGGCGGGAATCGAACTCACGCCCTAATATCTGCTCTTAAGGCAGACATGTTACCAATGAGCTAACAGGGCTGTGAAAATGTAATGAGAGACGCTTTCTCGATGGTAAGAGATAACGCCTGTCCATGACTATTGCAGCGATACAAAGAACTTTGAGAAGTAAAAATTCAATTTTTTTTATTGAAGGCTTTGTATTAAATGTTGGTGTCATCTAATTGGCATCAACAGCTACCCTTTCAGGCATATAATATTTAGTACTTATTAGGAATCTTATTGACCAATTAATTGTTTTATAATTACATATGTAAAAAAATATACATTTTTATTTAATTAGCAAATAGCATAATCAATTGTTAATGCTATTAGATTTTAAATGTCATAAAATTACTATTAAAGTCAAAGAAAATTTTATTAATGTCATGGTATAATTAAATAGGAATATCAAGTTTATCATTTAAGAATTTGTCTATATTATAATAGCATTTGTCAAGTAATATTTTAGTTAAATTAGTTTTGTACACAAAACAAATGTAATTTCGCTAGCTGCAGTACCCTTCAAACCGGAACACAGTAATGCTTACATACTCGTGATTGGTGGCAGAATATCTGTTACTGCGGTGGTACCTGGCTAGATGACAGCCTACTAAGAAGATCTTATCGTAATCTTAGATTCGCAGCGATGATAGCTTAGTGGTTAGCGCGGTCGGTTCGCATGCCGAAGGGCGTGGGTTCAAACCCCAACAATGAGCTTGAGTTGCCGGTGAAGGAAAACATCGTGAGGAAACCTATATAGCGTGGTGGTACTTTCTAGTACTCGGCTGGCTAGCTACCACCCTCAAGTAGAAAATCTGCCGCCAAGCATCTAACGGTGAGTTCCAGCAGCCTCACTTGAGAGCCAGTTCTATTCCAGGCTAGGTGTGCTTTACCATCTTCGACCACACCATCACTTAACATCAGGTGAGTTGTGGTCAAACACATAGCCTGTCAGCTATAACACTATTGGACAAGGCATTAAGCAAGACATTAGGCAAGGCGTGGTCAAGCGAGAAACTATTAAAAATTCAAATAAAGAAACTATTAGAGTAAGACAAAATCCCGATGTTGTTCTAGTTTCTGAACGCTGCCATAGACCCGATACTTTATCAATATAATCGACAATGTTAGCATCTGGCGTGATGCCCGGATAAAAATTTGACTTTTATTTTTCTGGTTCATTTCGGTTCAACCATTTCTACTGTGGTAGTTTATAGAAGAGAAAACCGTTGGCGGGTTTTATTTCTACGCTTTTTTGTACAGAAAAAATATTGGCCAGGGAAAATATCTGGAATAAGTGAAATAACTAAAACAAAGTTCAAAACAGCCATGTTGGGTCATTGGTAGATCATCTACTGTAAGAACTGTAGGGTTCAATTCCCATCGCGGACAAACATTTTGTGGTATAAAACATGGCGGGGCTCAGCTAGTACAGCTATAAAAATCAGTAAACATTACGATCCTAAACTTAGAATAAACTAGATGTTTACAAAGAAAACTTTAGCAAAACCGCAATCACTTAAGTCTCGACTCTGGAAAGGAAGCGAAAATGCGTCAGAACTGCTTTAGAGTTTCAATTTACTCAAGTGAAAGAGTTTACAGGATAGAGGGCGCCAGTTGTCTACGGAAATGTTTAAAGTCATTTCCTATTGAACGCTTTCTTGAGAGAACGGAATTTTTACATTTAATAAGATTTTCTCGATGCCACTTACTTGTAACTTAATAAATTAAAATCCCTATTTTTCTTTTCCGTTTGAGAAACATTTTATTATAACTAGCTTACGCCCGTGATTTCGTTCGCGTTAACTTTAGAATTAGGTTCAGAGAGAAATTACAGGTAAGTAGCAAATAAGTAATAGTCATGAAACTTGCGCTATTTTATTGATAGATCAAGATAAAGTATACCTTTTATCTCTGAATATCCATAAGAGGCATCTATACCTTTCATGTGAATATGTCTAATAATTCGTTTTTTTATAATCCCGTTGGAACCTAACATTTTTCTGATATAAAAAGTATTCTATATATTAATTTTGGTAATAAACTATATCTGTGCCAAATTTCATCCAAATCCGTTTAGCCGTTTTTGCGTGTGAGTAACAAGCATCCAAATATACAAACTTTCACATTCATAATATAGGTTTGTGTATCTTGCAGTATTAACTATTATTATTAATTGGTACACTAATCAACCTGAAGCAGGCACCTACCGCAGGAAGAAGTCAGCATCTGGGTTAAATGATAAGTGACGGTATGGTCGACGATAGTGAATCCACATGGCCCGGAATAGAACTGATCTTGAACTGTTATTGACAAAGCCTACTATAAAGTGGCTCATTACGTGGAAGACAGGAATATATGGTTGTAGTAGCTTCTCTCTGCACTTGCATCCCCCGGGCTAAGTGACAATTGTATAAGTAAGCATAATGTATTAATATATATATATATAAATGTACCTATCTAATATGAAAAGAAAGATCCACAAAAAAAATGCCTTGCTGAGTTTCTTGCCGGAGTCTTCTCAGATGAAGTGTAATTACGAGCCGGTGGTAGATTCAAAAACGTAACTTAACGTTCATAATTGCCTTACCAGGGCCTAAACTGAATAAATGACTTTTTGATTTTTATTTGGTTTTGATTTTGTTCTTGTTCGGGTGCTAACACTACTCTCATAAAGAGAACTTAACGCTTGAAACCTCTAAATGAGCAGAGGTCAAAACATCTAGCCTGTCAAAAATACATATATATTACTTATTTAAACGCGACTCCGAACTTTATTGCCGAGGCATAAGATATCTGGTTGCTTGTCGTAAGCGCTTAACATGAATCTTATTAGTCTGAATTTTGTTTCGTTAGACAATGTTGCAGTGGTCATGGATAGGAATACAGAATAGTAAAACCATAATCTGTATGTGTGTTTGTAAAAAACATGCCTTTGTTTCAAGAATTAAAAGTACAACGAGAGTTTCACGTTCCCACCGTCCTTTTTCGGCATTTTTTCAGCATTTGTCGAATATCTACGGTTGTGTTTGGTGCCATCCCTAAGTAATGACTTTGTGGTGGTCAACTCTATTTCACCCGATGTTTTTGTCTTTTTAGAAAAAAAAACTATTCTACTTGAATTTTTTCTTTACAATATTATTATTATACGTTACTTTTTACATGAAGAATTAATAAAATCTTTTTAAAGTTTTAATTGTCTTTTTATCAGATGTTGTTGTGGTTGTTGATGTTTAAAAGAGTTTGTTGATCCTTTGAGCCGATTTTTACGATTTCAAAGTAAATGTGTAAAGTTGTTCATAATGAGTAGAATGAACGTCTTTTGACTTACACCCCTAACCTATAATCCTTATTTTATTACAGAAGTCTATAGTTTCAAACTATATAATATTAAATAATTCAAGCTATCTAATTTATGATATTATAGTGTGATAAAGTATCGATGATGTTTGCGCAAAAATTAAAAACCTACATGAACAAGTTTGGTATTTAATTTTCAAAGTAAGCGATTTGGAAAATAGCTTGTGTGATTCTGACAGTGGAATAGGTTCAAAGTGAAAATAATGTTAGGTGTGTGATATTAAAATGCATACCTACCTACTTTTTTTTATAGTGTGATTGGAAGTGTACCTTTTTATGTTAGTTTGCATTGTTTTTAGTTCAAAAGTGTTTTTTTTAATTCCCCAGGCGACTTTATTAATCTATAATTTCATTCAATTTATATTTTCTGGAAAAGTCGGCGTCGGCGACGGCGTCGGCGTCGGCGTCGGCGTCGGCATCAGCATCGGCATCGGCAATTTTTACACATTACTGCCACGAAGCAGTAGTGTGTAAACATTACTGGGTTTCAGTGTTAAGCTAACATCTAGCGAAATTACGGGGCAGTTGAGACTAACCATCAAAAGTCTCAAAGTAATGAGTGCCAAAAAGCGATGCCCTGAACTTTGTTTGTTACACAAAGTTCTATGTATAGCTGCAATGGTCATGGACAAACGTTATCTTTTACCAACAACAAGCAAAATAATATATAGTTAGTCTAAAAAAAAACTTATATTTTTTTTTATATTGTAGGACACATTACACACAGCGCCATCTGACCCCAAACTAAGCAGAGCTTGTGTGATGGAAGTCAGATAACTGATAGAATACATAAATACTTTTTTTTGTTGTTGTAAACACATACTTATAATTCATACAGAATACCCAGACACAGAACAAACATTTGTTTATACCACACAAACATTTGTCCTTGGCGGGAATCGAACCCACGCCCTACAGCTCAGGCAGGCATACTCCCAATGAGCCAACAGGGCTGTCAGTTTTAACCGCTTACTTACCGAAATTAAAAAAAGTTTCACGTCAAAAAAGCAACTAAGTATAATAAGGATAAAATCATGTTTCTCTACTTACAGTATATAGGCTAAAGCAACCTACATTTTTAATACTTATGCATAAAGTAGATTGTTCACCATTACGAACACTCGCTTGCAAATGTATGCGCGATCGCGTTTCGTTTGGCATCGCTGTAGAGACAACTTATACTGTGCAAACATTGTGCATTTAGATTGCGCGCTGTAGTTTGTGAACAGGGCTAGTCACAACAGACAAGATCAGTGATTATGGTGTTTTACTTTGTGGTAGATTTACTTAGCAGGATATCATCTAGGTAGGTACCATCGCAGTACCAGATATTCTACTGCAAGCAAGCATTACTGTCTTCCGGTTTCAAGGCGAAATTACAAGGCTGTTGAGACTTACCATCTAATAATGCCTTAAGGTAATGAGCGCCAAAGCAGTGATGCCCTGGGCTTTGTTTTGCTACTCGAAGTTCTGTGTATCGCTGCAATGGTCATGGACAGGCGTTATCTCTCACTATAAGAAGAGCGTCTCGTTCTTAACATTCGATTTTTAAAAAATTGGCTATAGTTCCCTTTCAAGCTACACTTTGACCACTTCCACTTTAACCGTTTTTACCCTACTTCAAAAAGAAGGAACATTATAATTTCGTACATTACGCATTTTTTCAGTTCCAGCAAACCAGTTTGACGTTTTTACCCGATTTCAAAAAGAAGGAACATTTCAATTTCATACTACACGTGTTTTTTCAGCTTTTCATTTCAAAGAAGGAACATTTCAATTTCATACTACACGTGTTTTTTCAGCTTTTCATTTCAAAGAAGGAACATTTCAATTTCATACTACACGTGTTTTTTCAGCTTTTCATTTCAAAGAAGGAACATTTCAATTTCATACTACACGTATTTTTTCAGCTTTTCATTTCCAGCCAATGCTTGTTATCTTATGTACGTTCTAAATACACCCAGATACAGAACAAACATTTATGTTTTTCAGACAAAATTAGTTTGTGATGGGTGGGAATTGTACCCACGCTTTACAATACACTACTACCGGCTGGGTACAGTACAGGAAATGAAAGGTAGCCAGTATACATACTATAGAACTACAACATTAGCAAAATAATGTAATACGGGATTTGTCGATCTTAGCATCGGACGAGACCGTAAAAGGCAATAAGACGTATCGTTGAATAATTAAATACAAGAGAGCATTCAGCTCACGCAACTAGCCTCGAGTCGTTCCTTCCATTTATTGCTTTTTTGTGTTCTCTGCCAGTAATAGCCCAATACTGTGTATAAATGGTTTACTGTAAGTATAAAATCGTAGTTTTATATTTTCTTTTATTTTATTTAGCAGTAATGAGACGAACGAGACGCCCTCCTGATGTTAAGAGATAATGCCTGTCCATGACCATTGCAGCGATACACAGAACTTTGAGTAGTAAAGCAAAGTCCAGGGCATCGCTGCCTTGGCGCTCATTACTTTGGGACTAGATGGTTAGTCTCAATAGCCCTGTAATTTCGATAGCTGCAGTACCCTTCAAACGGGAACACAGTAATGTTTACACATTACTGCTTGGCGGCAGAATATCTGGTACTGCGGTGGTACCTACTTAGACGACTCCTGGTAAGGAAATCTACCACCAAGTAAACATAGTTACATACAATTAATAGTTACATATAGTTACTACATTAGTAGTTTAGTAGGTAATACATCGAAGGGGTTATTGTGTGTATTAAACGTAAACAGAAGAAGCTTAGGGTGTCCTTTACCAAAAAGGAACGTGCTCAATTATTGGTCATAGCTCTGATTCGTATGCTGTAGAGCGTGGGTTTAATTCCAGCCCAGCGTATAAAAAATGTTTGAAGAAAATAGAAACGTTTGTTCTGTAAGTGGGTGTTCTTATTTATAATTATATCTGAAAAACTAAACCCAAGTTTTTAATAATAATAATCATTTATTTCCTTAAACTATATAACTTTACAAAAATTCTCTTATCAGGTAGATCATACAGGTAGGTAGACCTCGTAGGTTAAAAGCTATTCTAAATAAAATAATTAAAAATAAAGCTGTTCTAAAAAGGGACTATTATAATCTGTCAGTTGGTAGTAGTTTTTCTTCGCCTGCCGAAGGGCACGGATGTGATTATCACCCAATACAACTAATTTTTGTGTGATGAACATAGAAGTGTTCGTTCTGTATCTGGGTGTTCTTAGTATGTATTATATTGACAGTTGTAATCTAGGGGTGTATTTAAGCGAAAATAAATTATTGTGCTCTGTTAACTCTGATTCGTGTACTGATGGCTCATGGGGCTGCAAAGTTCTGGAGTGGAGACCACGGACCGGCAAGCGCAGTAGGACGTCCACCCACAAGGTGGACAGACGACCTCATAAATACCGTAGAAACGCACTGGATGCGAGCCGCTTCCAACCGGTCTTTATGGAAGTCAATGGCATATGTCCAGTAGAGGACGTCCTACGATTGAGATGATGATGATGATTTAAGTGAAAGAGGTTTAATATTCATTATTAAAAACATTTAATAGTGACACAAATATCATATCGTGGATTTGAATGCGCTGCACGGTCCAAGTAGGCGTTCCTCTATAGATACTAAACTGGGTGTAGGCAAGCGTGTTCTGACGTAAATCCCATCATCACTTAACATCAGACCAGATGGACGTCAAACGCAACCCTGTAAAAAGCTATGTAAACAAAAAAAAGATTCGTTTATGCGATCTGTTTTTTTTTTTGTAAAGCCAAAACTTATTCGATCCATTTAAAAAATCCTAACGAAACAAGCGGTTTAAAAGTAAACACAATCTTAGATGTGCCAGGCTCGTGGCTTTATTACTTCATTTTACGCTCGGGGTGTCTCAGTAATGGCCTGGTCGCCGCCAACTTTTCACGATGTTTTTGGTCGAATATTTGACTGTGATGCTTTCTTAGGACTTAGTTTATTGGAAATTTTCTTTTCCCATTTTTGTCCGATTTCAACAATAGTAAATATAAGTATAATTTCCTGGCAACAGTAAGTCCTTTTTACTTTTTATTGCTTAGTAAATACAGAACATTTATACTTTTCGAAAAATATAAGAAATCTCAATAATCAAAATTAGTCATATGTATCTATCTATCTAACCTTTAAACAAGCACTTTTTGTATATATATATATATAGATTTATATATAACGTTTTCTAAAAATGAAACCTAGCTAGATCGATATATATATAATCTGAATCCTGGAAACGGCTCCAACGATTTTCATGAAATTTAGTATGCAGGAGGTTTCGGAACGATAAATCGATCTAGCTAGGTTTCATTTTTAGAAAACGTCGTTTTATCCGTGTTTTCAGACAATGAAAAACCGAGCAAAACTCGGTCATCCAGGTACTAGCTTTTATAAAGGCTAATTATAGCTTTCCTAAATACGACCTTATCGAATACATCATACAACTGAAGATTGGCTACAATACCAGACGTCCTTGCAACGTAATATATCACGGCATTGATAACAAAATCATTACTAAAACAATATCTCTCAAAATTTACCCCACATTTATCCTCTCTATAAAACGTACCCTAAATTGACGGGTTCCCAAACTTTTCTTCTCAAGACTTATAATATTGGCAGCATTGATGGAAACACCATTATCTATCAGATACTTGAATCTCGTGTCGTTAAGCTCGCGTCACTTTTACGAGCTTGACGGTTCCATATTTTGAAAAGATAATACCGATCGAGTAATACATATAAACTTTAGAGACAGTGTCAAAGCTGAAAAAACAAAAACATACCTCATTTGTTTCTGATAAGTTGAACCTTTATGGTGTAAAATGTTTTTACCCGACTGCTAAGGAGGGTTATGGTTTTCGCGCGTATCTTGTATGCATGTATGTTTGTAAATTTCTTTATTACCTCGTATCTTCCAAATCCTAATGGATTACAACAAATAAGGTATCGTTAGATTCGTCTCAATAAACCAAGTGTTCTAAGAAAGTGGATTTAAAAAAATCAAGACGGTATTTTTTTTGGCGCGAAATAGTAATATAACTTACGCGATAATTAAAAAAAAATAACATATCCAATAGGGTATCTAAATAAACCAATTAAAAGAGGATTACAAATATATATAAGTTATATGTTTAAATTGAATTACGAATAACATTATTGTATAAAAAGTTTTTTTCCTTTAATCATATTTTACTACGGAAACTGATGTGGTCTTAACGTGTGGCTCCTTTAAGTACAGCCTGAATTAACACATAACATGATCAGCCATAGGACGTCCACTGCTGGACATAGGCCTCCTCCTGAGGGGGTTTTGCCAATACTCGCCACGCTTGGCAGGCGGGTTGGCGAGAGCACTTAGGTGTGATTGTTCAAGGAAGACGCTGCTGCCCATCTTCCGGATTAGGTCCCTTAGCCGACTCTTACGGCAACCACGGGTAGAGAGGGTGGGGTACTATTTTTACGCCGGCATCACCACGGCAACTTACGCCTTGACGCGACACTTACTTAGGGCGCTTACGCGAATTAAAACATAGGCTCGTTTTTTCTGAAAAAATATAGCATGTACATAATACACCCCGCAGTCACTGTTAGAGAAACCTGCAGCAGTTCCACGTGACTCAAAACATACATGTTTTTTTCTTTCTAAATCTTGATCCACGTCCATAATACTGTAAAAATAAAATACTCCGTCAAGATACCGTGACTCCGATCTACGCTAGCTTTATTACTCGAACAGGAACTTTCAAAAGGCGCATTATATGTGTATGTCATAAAACTCTTTGGCGAATTTTATGGGGTTTATCTTTTGTTCGGTTTCTGAAGAGGACGAACGGACATCTGATTAGGTCGGGTATATACGTGAAACATTAGGGTCGATAGCTGGCTCATAAACAACATTTTGAAGTGTAATCAAGGATGATGATAAAATTGTTTTTTGATTTGCTGTTATTTAAGAGATTTTAGTTAGACCTACCAAATATAAAATAAATAAATATCGTAGTATATTTCACACAGCGCCATTTAACCCCAGACTATCATCATCATTATCAGCCATAGGACGTCCACTGCTGGACATAGGCCTCCTTCTGGGGGGGTTTTGCCAATACTCGCCACACTTGGCAGGCGGATTGGCGAGCGCAGTTAGGTGTGATTGTTCAAGGAAGACGATGCTGCCCATCTTCCAGATTTCATCCCATAGCCGCCTCTTACGGCAACCACGGGTAGAGAAGGTGGGGTACAATTCTTACGCCGGCACCACCACGGCACGAGCAACCCCAGACTAAGCAAGCTATGGGAATCAGATAACTGATATAATGCTTAAATACATACTTATAATACAAACAGAACACACAGACATATTTATCGTCACATAAATGTTTGTCCTGATGGGAATTGAACCCACGTTGAGTGATATCCAGCAGTGGACGAAAAGACACTTTTGACACCACTATTAAACCAAAAGTATGAATTGCATCGAAAAATAAAGTAAATCTGTACAGAACAGACTGACTTATGATCTCCATTACGTAGAGCGACGTGTTTGAGAAATAACCCTTTTGGTGCAGCAGTAGGGTAAGAAGAAATGTTACCGAGACACACGGACACTGAAATCAACAAACACAAAAACTATAATCCCAACACTTAATTTTACCTCCATTAGACCTGTGGAAGATGCTCACATCTATGTATTTATCAACTAGAAGAAATATATTTTCAAACGGCTGAACAAATTTCTTAAAAGCTGAATTTCTAATAGCTGAAACACTTGATCAAGTCACCTTTCAAACAAACAAAAAGTCAATATCGATTCCGCCGCTTGGGAGCTACGATACCACAGACAGATGCACACGTTAAACTTATAACATTCTTCTGTTTGTGTCAAGGGTTAAAAATTAAATAAGGAGAGAACTGATAATTTTCAACCTTATTCCCTTACCGTTAGTAAAATCAGTCAAATCAGTATCGCTTATAGTATAAATATTTTTTAAACACAATCATGACAAAATATAATTTTTTTTGACTTGTATTTGTTTAACTTAGACTAGCATTGGCCTAGCTTTGCTACTTAAATGTAATTTTTTTTATACCTCGGATATAGTGTTTATTTTCTATATAAAAAGTACCTACTGCTAGGTACTTTTTATCTAAATCCCTTTTTTTTTATTTGACTTTCCTGTACAGTAATACAAAAAATACAAGGTAATAATGAAAGTTCGATAAAATTCATTCAACGTCATTTTGTGCCTTATTTTAATGTAACGACATTGTTTCTGTCATTGGATTTAAAAAAACTGTTGCCCGAAGAACTTAAGCGACTCGTGACCAATAACTATTTATGTATGCATATTGCATACTAATTACTATGAAAGTCTCAATAACATTACCTGCTGCCAAAGATCATAGAAGTAAGGAGCATCTCCAAATACATTTACCTTCTATTCATTGTTCATCCACAAAATTTTCTTTAAATGGGTAAGTTTTCTTTTTCTTCGTTACTGGCGTCGCATTTTACCAGTGTGCAGTATTTAGATATCTTCAAGTATTCTAAATACTGCACACTGTCTACTCTAAGTCATAGTCAAAGTCACACAAAGTAAATCAAGGTCAAGTCTGGTCAACCCCTAATAAAAAAGTGGCGATTTCACTACAAGCTTCAAAAGAGTTTCGGAATAACACGAAAAGTCATATTTCACCACATTACATCACTTTCCCACATTTGCGTTTTTAATTTGGAACTTTATAAATAAAACAATACTATCATTAAACACAATAAATATATAAGTATTTTATCAGTTATCTGGTTTCCATAATTCACGATTTGCTTAGTTTGAGGTTAGATGGTGCTTTTTGTAATGTCCTGCAATATATATTATGTTTTCTATGACAACCACCAACAAAAATCTTTGTAGCAACAAGCTCACCAAAACACCATTTGCCGTATCCTCACAAAGCTGTATGATAGGTCAATGTCAGTCGTTTTCGATGCATAGTAATGGCCAATTATCGTCGGGTTGAGCTTCAGTCATGGCGTTCGTTTCTGCTATAAACGAATGCTAATTGGGATAATTCCCGAACTTCAGTTTTATTTTAAAAGGATAATAAAAAGAAAAGTCCGTGTAATGAGAATTACCTTGTACGGATTAATGGATTTGAAATATTGCTTACGTTGTAATTTTTTTTGTCTGCGAACCGTTTAAACAGTAAATGATAGATAACATATAATAAATGCAGTATCGCATGGAATTTCAAATCGGTCAGAGTTTTTTTCTGTAACATATGTATACAGTGTTTCAGTGAGGTATAGGATTTTTTTCAGTGTACAACTTTGTGAACCTTATTTTACTAAATGTGGGAGAAAAATACGTCTAGACGAAATTGATCTCGTTTATAATTATTTTATATAAAAACACATTCTTTTTTAACTTTTTAACACAGTTGTTCATTTATCGTATTTCCATATTTCTTTAGAAAGCATACAAATATAAACGAAAATACGTAGAACATATTTTATAGATCAATGATTGCACAAAATCTTTTGAACTTTCACAACGGTGTAGCAAAAAATTCTTTTTTAATTTTTAATTAATTATATGGTTCACCTAGATGTTTGACCACAGCTTACATATTTTATTGTTGACAGGCTAATTTTTTGGTCACAGCTCACCTGATGTTAAGTGACGGTGAGGTCGAAGATGGTAAACACACCTAGCCTGGAATGGAACTGGCTTTCAAGTAAGGCTGCCAGAACACACCGTCCGATTTTCAACTTGAGGGTGGTAGCTAGCCAGCCTAGTGCTAGTACCCTACCACCTCGCTATAGTTTCCTCACGATGTTTTCCTTCACCGGCAGCTAAAGCTTATTGTTGTGTTGACAATAAATGAACAAGTATTTTAGCCTGGAAAGGGAATATGCTCTTAAGTCAGGCTTAATGTTACCGTTAGTTGCTTGGCGGCAGATTATCAACTTCAGGATAGTAGCTAGCCAGTCGAGTACTAGAAAATACCGTACAGTATTTTCCTTGGGAGATGCAAAAAGATTTGCTCATTATTCTATCGGACCGTGTGTCTCTAAGCTATTACAACCCGCATTTGCGCGGTGTTTAGAATTGTTGCTAATGTAAAAATGCATTTTGCTATTTGTTTCCTGAAGCAACAAAAATGTTGCTGATTTTGTTGGAAGATTTACTATTTTCGCTGTTGTAAATCAATTCACAAACAAAGATTTATTTATTATTTTTCCTAGCACTAGCGACCTGCCACAGTTTCACGTTAGTGCAATTTATTTTGGCGTCTTGATTGTAAGACCTTTAATTGCTCTACTCATACAAAACTTTAATTATGATGTATTGTATAAGCTTTTTGTGTAAAAAAAATATCTAATGACAGTAAAAACCCTATCAGCGGGGAAACAGACAGACACGGATAGCGACTTTGTTTTATATTATTTAAAGATTGTTCTAATGATAGGTAGATCAACACCTTGTAGTATTATCAAACTATTTTGACATAGCATGGTGGTAGGATAATATCTGGTAGGACGTCATCATCATCATCAGCCTTTTGTAGTCAATTGCTGGACATAAGCTTCTCTTCCCAAGACACGCCATTCAGCCCGATTCTCGGATATTCAATTCCATCCATCGCCAGCTGTCCTACGTATATCGTCACTCCATCGAGTCTCAGGGCGTGCTACGCTACATTTGCCAATTCGCGGTCTCCGCTCTAGAACTCGTCTACCACAGCGGTTATCGATCCTTTTTTTTTATGGCTGACAGGTTAGGTGTTTGACCACAGCTCATCTGATGTTAAGTGACGGTGTGGTCGTAGATGGTAAAGCACACTTAGCCTGGAATGGAACTGGCTCTCAAGTGAGGCTGCCGGAGCACACCGTTAGATGCTTGGCGGCAGATTTTCAACTTGAGGGTGGTAGCTAGCCAGCCGAGTACTAGAAAGTACCCTACCACCACGCTATGGTTTCCTCACGATGTTTTCCTTCACCGGCAGCTCAAGCTCATTGTTGGGGTTTGAACCCATGCCCTTTGGCATGCGAACCTACCGCACTAACCACTGAGCCATCATCGCTATAAAACAGGTACCGACAGATATGTCCAGCCCATTGTCACTTCAGCTTGCTAATACTTTTTTATTATTAGTACTTCTTTTTCGAAGCACCATCTTTGACCATAGAACGACAATAACGAATTTTTAATCCTTTGACTATTGAATGATGTAATTTTTTTTATATAGCTACCAAAGTATATCCCCCGATTTTGTAGTCATCGGTTTTCTGAATTACCTTCTAATATAAGCAAATTAAAAGACGGTATTCACGCCAAAAAGTAATAAGTTAGGCTCAAAGGTACCTTTGTTTCGGGAAAAGCTTATGTCCAGCAGTGGACAGTAACAATTTTAATAGAGCATCCCATGACAAGTAAATCTGCCTTCCACCAAACTACAGATCCTACGAATTAACAAACAATTTGCAGACATAAAGGCCGCTTCTTAGTAAATCCCTCGTCGCCACGTCAGCAACTATACAACGTGACATGGCTTTTGCTGAACGTGTTCAGAAGTAGAACTACAGCTCTCATCGTATTTTCTCTAGGGAGACAGAATTCAGCGTAGTAACGGTGCTTCATCAGTTACATTAAGCTTTGTCGTACTGTACCTGTGGTTTCTACCAACATTAGAAATAGCCGCAATTCTCCCTAGAATTTTGACTTGAAAGGAGGGAACTACTAAAATATTCCATTTGAGAACCTGTAGGTCAGTGTGAGGATAGTTGAATGGTAGACAGTGACAAAGATTGATATCGTTGTCATTGTTGCGAGCATTTACTTTTTTCCTAATTCTTTTTTATGGTTGACAAGCGAGGTCTTTGACCACAACTCACTTGATGTTAAGTATCGATGTGGTCAAAGATTATAAAGCACACTTAGCCTGGAATGGAACTGGCTCTCAAGTGAGGAAAATACCGGCGGCAGATTTTCAACTTGAAGGTGGTAGATAGCCAGCCGATTAATAGAAAGATTAGAAAGTTACGACCACTATGCTATGGTTACCTCATGGTTCAAGCTTATTGTTGTGGTTCTTTTTTACTTGGTAGTATTTCTCCTTAACGGTATGGAACCCTAAAAAACCTCACAAACCGTGTTACGGTTTTTGTAGCAATGATAGTTCAGTGGTTAGTGCAGTCAGTTCACAAGCCAAAAACGTTTTTTTATGTTAAAGTAATGATCAAGATGTTCTCTTGATGTTAAGAAAGAACGCATGTCCATGACCATTACAGTGATACACAGATACCTGGACTTTTCAGTAGCAAATAAAAAAGTCCAGGGCATCGCCGCTTTGACGCTCATTACTGAGTCATTAGATGGTTAGTCTCAAAAGCCCTGTAATTTCGCTAGCTTACTCTCTGGTCCGTCTGTCCGTGTGTCACCACAATTTTTTAAGGAACGGATGGGCCTAGCAAGTTGAAATTTATACCAGATATTGAGGTCTATAGTCCCTATTAGATGTATAATCAAGGTCCTGAGTCAACACGATAAAAAGATATGGGCAAATTTAGATTTTTGCGAAAACTTGTAAGTACCAAAATTTACCTTAATTTCAACTTTTTTTATTTTCCGAAATTGTCCCTTTACTTGTGCTGTAAGACCTTGCTTTTAATTAAGAACATACTATGAAACATGATTAGATAGTGTTGGTATCAAAGCTATTGTAAGCTCAGGCACTGCGTCCTACGACTGTGGTAAAGCTCTTGAATTATTGCGTAGTGAACGCAACGGTCGGCAACGTTTTAGGCAAGCAGTTGGGTGGTTGTTTGCGGTTGCTCGCGATCTATATAAAACTTGAGTTGTTTTATCGAGTAATAAAATTATTGCCTAAAAAAGTTCCGTCCTCATGCGACGTCCGATCTTCCTATATTTTAAAGTTTCAAGCACATTTGTTTTAGTAAATCAGTCTAATGTCGTGTCGCATAGGGTTGTATATAGCGGAGCAAAAATATGGCGGTTACGCTAGTTCTTGCGCGTTCAAATCAATTTTTAAATAATTTATTTTACAGAACTTGAAAGGAAAACTTAGCCTACCTAGACTACTTACTTAGATGGCCTCCTATTAAGGAGATCTAACACCAAGTGAACCATTCCTTTGAACTAAATTTCATCGGAAATTTAGTTCAAAGTAATGATCGCATTAAAAGATATATGAAACCTCCAAAACGCCAAATATTGGCATGAAAAAAGAAATACATACAGTCGAACATAGAACCTCTTCCTTTTTCGAAGTCGGTTAAAAATACGCTCACAAAGAACATAAATATAACTACAACGTTCCCAAAGCCTTTATGAATTTATATGTGGCAATTTTATAGCTAAAATTTTTGTTAAATTGATCCGGCGTTTGGCATCATAGCTTAGTTATTGAGATATGCTACAATGCGCCCATTAATTTCAGTTTTGGCATTGTTTTTATTTAATGTGGCAACTTTAATATAGAATAATACAGTAGCGGAGAAAAGAACTTTATGCCGAGTGGGAGGTTAGTTTGTTTTATTTCTCCTAAACGCGATATATTATGTACAGACATGTTGGTATAATTTGAAAGAGTATATCACATCACATTATCAGCCATAGGTCGTCCACTGCTGGACATAGGCCTCCTCCTCCAATACTCGCCACGCTTGGCAGGTGGGTTGGCGAGCGTAGTTAGGTGTGATTGTTCAAAGAAGACGCTGCTGCCCATCTTCCGGATTAGATCCCTTAGCCGACTCTTACGGCAACCACGGGTAGAGAGGGTGGGGTACTATTCTTACGCCAGCACCACCACGGCATAACGGAAAGAGTAAATAATCCAGTTTAATTTAAAAAAAAAAAAAATGGCTGTCTGGCTAGGTGTTTGACCGCAACTCACCTGATGTTAAGTGATGGTGTGGTCGAAGATGGTAAAGCACACCTAGTCTGGAATAGAACTGGCTCTCAAGTGAGGCTGCCGGAACACACCGTTAGATGCATGGCGGCAGGTTATCAACTTGAGGGCGGTAGCTAGCCAGCCGAGTACTAAAAAGTACCCTATCACCACGCTATGGTTTCCTCACGATGTTTTCCTTCACCGGCAGCTCAAGCTTATTGTTTGGGTTTGAACCCACGCCCTTCGGCATACGTACCGACCGCGCTAACCACTGAGCTATCATCGCTACAAAAAATTGATTTGTAAAAGCTGCTACATTTTCCGTAAAAACTAGAAAACATGTAAACTTTGTAGGAATATTAGAGTATTCTCCAATTTCAATTTTTTTTACGACGATTTCCATATGTCATACTCTTTACTTTTTTAATACCATAAATAAATATTTTTTCACCTAGCCGGACCTATTTTTTTTCAAGATAGCTCTAATATTTTGCCAGCTATTACTTTTTATTAATTTATAGGATCCGCTTGACTCCCTACATTCAAAAAGCGCGATTCACGGACGGTATAGCGGGGTATAGCCCGTATGCTACAAAAACATAAAATGCTAAAAAAAATATGTATACTGTAATATAACATCAAGTATGCTGTGGTCAAAAAACTTAGCTTGTAAAGCTGATCTGAAAGCACGTCATCAAAATATATGTTACTAGAAAGAAATTCCAAAACAAAAAGGATTTTCACATCTTTATATTATTTTGTTATTGGCCAACAGCTAACACGTTGTCAAGACTTTTGCGTTAACCTTTAACATACCTAAAATTTGCTTGAAGCAGAAAAATTACTAAAAGCTTAAAGGAAACCCATATGAAAAGTATTTCAGAACTGTGATCGTTTGAAAACTCGAATCGTTTGCCTGAAATGGATGGCTGAAAGTTCACGGATGCCGTATATCGTAACGTAAAATTCATGAATTTCAGACGTGAAGTTTTAAGCTTAGAGCTGTATTGGTATCTTACTAATATTATAAATGTGAAAGTTTGTATGTTTGTTACTCAATCACGAAAGAACGGCTAAACTAATTTGGATGAAATTTAAAACACATAGTTTAACATCTATAAGACACATCATCACATCACATCATCAGCTATAGAACGTCCACTGCTGGACAGGGTTTTGCTAATACTCGCCACGCTTGGCAGGCGGGTTGGCGAGCGCAGTTAGTTCTGATTGTTCAAGGAAGACGCTGCTGCCCATCTTCCGGATTACATCCCTTAGCTGACTCTTACGGCAACCACGGGTAAGAGGGCGGGGTAATATTCTTACGCCGGCACCACCACGGCACAAAAGCTGTGCCGTGTAGCTGTGCGAATAAAGAATGTGTACAGATGGGGAACGTCCACCATGTACGGGTGACGCTTTGGTCGTGTTTATCTGGCTGACCGGTAGTAAAAAGGAGCGGGAACCAAGTCGTGCAACTCGAAGGCACAATGAATGACTGAAATGTATCTGGTTTGTAGCGATGATAGCTCAGTGGTTAGCGTAGTCAGTTCGCATGAAATAGGGCATGGGTTCAAACCCCCACAATGAGCTTGAGCTGCCGGTGAAAAAATATCAAAAATATATATCGTGTTAAGAGATAACGCCCGTCCATTGCTATTGCAGCGGTATTCAGAACTTTGAGTAACAAAACAAAGTCCAGGGCATCGCTGCTTTGACTCTCACTACTTTGAGACATTTAATGGTTGGTCTCAATAGCCCTGTAATTTTGCTACAATACTTTTCAAACCGGAACACAATAATGCTTATACACTATTGCTTGACGGCAGGATATCCAATACTGCGTTGTAAGCTACTATCTCCTCTTTTATCTTTGTGAGAAGGATAAGGCCATATAAGGCAGACTTCACACCTCTTCGAGTTTTTTTTAAGATCTCTTAGCCTTGTATGGTTTCCTCACGATGTGTTCCTTTACTATTTGAAGTTATCAGCAATACGCAGATAAGCTAGTTAAGACAGATGACGCTGTGTGAAATGTCCTACGATATTTATCAGGGCGAGCGAAGCGAGCCCTAACACTATACCACAACCTGAGCATTTTTGTGGTACACTTTACTGAAAAACTATCACGCGTATAGATTTGTGCTTTAACATAGTAATTTAACTTAGTATTTAGATGTGTTATCTGTCAAAAAAATATAATTTTATAACCATTAAAAAATGAACATTAACAATTTTGTATTCATTGGACAGAATGTTACTATGCTACTAACGCCATCTGTTAGAAAACCAAAGAGTTGACATCGCTGCAACAGAACTAAACTCAATACTCAAATACATCGTAGTTAATCTACTTAATACTAGATGACACCACTAGAATCAGGTTGTAAAATACTACGCGACCCCTGACAAAGCTCAGCTTTTGCTAGTTTATCTACTTCGGTCAAAAGCTTAGCATTGACATTCAGCGTGGCAATGCTGCCAGCAAGTAGGTCAGTGTTTTGCTATTTATTATTTATCCCCAATAAACATTACAGTAAGACATAATTGTTCGCTTTTATTGCTTCTATTTAAGCGTCAATATTCCGTGTATAATCAATACGGAATTTAATTATGGCAATATATTCATCTCAATATTTAGCTAACATAGTGAAACTTCTTGATAGCTTTAGAAGCAAATGTTATTCACAAGTTGTACATAGTTTACGATAAGTCTAATTTATAGGAGGAAGCGGACAATTGTCAGTGGTTACCGGAATGAATAATAAAAATGTATGTTAAGTATGGTTATAATTTTGCTAAGTAACAGTATGGACGAAATAATTTATTTAGATAGCAACCTATCTGCCTTTTTATGTAAATATAATGAGGCAAACGAGACGCTCTATCTCTTACCATAGTAAGAGATAACGCATGTCCATGACCATTGTAGCGATACACAGAACTTTAAGTAGCAAAACAAAGTTCAGGGCATCATTGCTTTAGCGCTCATTACTTTGAGACACTCTATAGAGACGACATTATGTGTATATATATATATATATGTTTTTCAAACAGTTATTTCGCTAGCTGCAGTACCCTTCAAACTGTAACACAGTAATGTTTACACACTTTTTTTTTATGGCTGACAGGCTAGGCATACTAATGCTTGGCAGCAGAATTACTGGTACTGCGGTGGTACCTACCTAGACGACCTCCTGTCAAGGAGATCTACCACCAAGTGCTTCTTCGCCTTCGATCAAGTCAAACATGGAGTTAAATTTGTGTGTTTGTGTGTGTTAATGTGTTTGTGTGTGGTACGTGTTAATGAGTGGGTGTGTGGGTATGTATATTTGTTTTGTGTGGATATGTGTTAATGTGGGTGTGTGGGTATGTGTTTATGTGGGTGTGTGTGTGGTATGTGTTAATGTTTGAGTGTGTAAAATACGCGTAGTTAGGAATCGAATCTTTTAGCCGGGTCACCGGGTCTTTTAACTCACATATTATGTTAACGCTGTCACTGACCATAGACTTAATTTATTTTTTACTGTCCTTACTTTCTACAACACTGCGTTAATAAATTACACTCACAATAGTAAGTTGGTATAGTTTTATCCAAACAGGCATAAAATATTTTTATGATATTCATAAAGGTTATGGGTTGGTTTATTACAAGTAAATACCTACTATAGCTTCCGGAACATAATGTGATGAGTAGATTTACTGTTATTATTTTAGTTTAGTAACTAATCAGGATACTTTTAGGTTGGTACTCCCCCGGCGTGATAAAACTTTGTCTTTGCCGTTATAACTACCTACTGTATTCTAGTGTGCTTCGAATGAGACCTTACAATTTTCTTTTACTTTTGTAGGTTTCGTATGCCAAGGGTGGCAACAAAGCAAACGGATTGCCTGATGGTATTTTTTAAATGTTTGACAAGTTTGGTGTTTGACCACAGCTCACCTGATGTTAAGTGACGATGTGGTCGAATATGGTAAAGCACGCCTAGCCTGGAACAGAACTAGCTCTGAAGTGTGGTTGCTGAAACACATCGTTTAGCGGCAGATTTTCAACTAGCTTGCCAGTCGAGTACTTGAAACTACCTTACCACCATGCTATGGTTTCCTCACGATGTTTTCTTTCACCGGCAGCTCAAACTCATTGTAAATGGTCAATGGTAAGCGATTACCGTTGCTTATGGACACCTGCAAGTATCAAGGTCACTAACACGTAGCCGACCGTTAAGATTATGTTAACACGCTTTTTGAAGAATACATACATAAAAGTCGAAATAAAATAAAATTTCGAGATTTTATTCTCGTCAAGTTGCATTGCACGTTTTTAGTCGTGAATAAACATCATCATCATCATCAGCCGTATGACGTCCACTGCTGGACATAGGCCTCTCCCATTGATTTCCATAAAGACCTGCGGTCTTTATTAGGTCGTCTGTCCACCTTGTGGGTGGACGTCCTACGCTGGGCTTGCCAGTCTGTGGTCTCCAGTCCAGAACTTTGCAGCCCTTGCCGGTCCGTGGTCTCCACTCCAGAACTTTGCAGCCAATAAACAAAAATGTGAATAAACAGTTGAGGCGTTATTTAAAATAAAATTAAAAAATAAAACAGATTTTAACGCTTTTTATCCAAGATGGCGGCCCGGGCGACCACTCCACAAAGTCACAAACTTGGATTTTTCATCAGACTACAAACCTAAACGACATATTTCAAAATTGGTAGGTACTACCTTTTGTAGGATAAAAATCCTCACTGACTGGACTGTTTGTATTGGTATCACTCCGTCGAGTATTTTATAGTTTGTCAATTTAAAAACGATTTCATACATAAATATAATAAAATTTAAACTATAAAGACAACAAAATAAAATATATAATTTCTCTTTATACTTAGACAGCGGATAAATTCCACTGAACTTAAATTGGTAATCAGTAAATATTGATTTCTCTGTTTCTACGCGAGTATTTGTTTTGTTAAATTGGTACTCGAAAATTTTGTAACTTATGGTACTTATTAATATTAATACATCTACACATATTTGAACATTCAAGTAAATACATTTCAATTTATATATGGTACGTAATAAAAACAATAACAACATATTTATAGCGATGATAGCTCAGTGGTTAGTGTGGTCGGTTCCCATGCCGAAGGACTTGACACCCAGATTATATCCAACGGCGAACACCCACTTAGGCAGTGTATTCCACTGTCTAGCAGTCTACACAATGAACGTGGAATCAAATCGTTTTGTTCGAGTTATTGGAACGTCGAGAAATGATGTCGCTTTTTTGAGCTTCTAGCTGTCCGAAAGAAAAATGGGCATGGGGGAAGTAGACCATGTAGTTCTGAAGCACTCACACTCCGAAATCAAACCTATAATAAAACCGGCAAACCAGAAACTTTGCGACGATGTCTTAGTACTTTGTTTTGTTACTCAAATTTCTACTAGGTACCGGGGTATTTGTATGTTTTTTTTAATTTTTTTATAGCTGACAGGCTTGCTGTTTGACCACAGCTCACCTGATGTTAAGTGACGGTGTGGTCGAAGATGGTAAAGCACACCTACCCTGGAATGGAACTGGCTCTCAAGTGAGGCTGCCGGAACACACCGTTAGATGCTTGGCGGCAGATTTTCAACTTGAGGGTGGTAGCTAGCCAGCCGAGTACTAGAAAGTACCCTACCACCACGCTATGGTTTCCTCACGATGTTTTCCTTCATCGGTAGCTCAAGCTCTATAATATTAAGTTAGGATTATATGATTTTTTCTTCACGTAGTGAAGATTAATTTAAATTATAATAATATTATAATTTTTAGAGGGTTTTACTAATATATTTCAAAGTAATCTTACATCTCGTGAAGAGAAAAGTATTAATGATGTTTTCGGATTTTAAATTCCTACTCAGTTTAAATTAATACTCCGTCTGAGTATTTTTTTTAAACTTAAGGGTCTCTACGAATAATGTTTTCATTGGTATGGGATGCACTGCAATGGTAATTCTCTCCAGCTCTAGACTATTGAACCGCTTAGTATGCATCAGGCGCTGCAGCGTACGACGAACTCTGCAGCGAAATTAAACTTCTACTACAATCGTGGCTCAATTTCACACTAAAATTGTTGTACAATATCCTCTATGAATAACAACTACAAAATAAACATCATCATCATCACCAGCAGCATACTTTATCCCACTGCTGGGTATAGACCATTTTCTTGTTATGCCATCTGCCTCGGTCCTGTACCAATCTGGTCCAGGTTTGATCCGCAACGTTGACGATATCGTCAACCCATCTTGCGGCTGCACCAACGCACTACTTAGACTACTTACCTTGCCTAGGCCATCACTCTGTTGCAACCTTACTCCACCTATCATTACTTCGCCTAGCAACGCGCCCTTCCTAGTTCCACTTGGGACTTATAACTGCGATACCGACATCTCAAACTTTCGTTCGTAGCCGGATATCGGTATTGCGAACTCGGTCTTGGAGCTTGTTGCTAAGCATGGATCTCTCCATGCCTCTCTGTGCCACTCTAATGTTGTGCACAGCCCCATGTGTAAGTTTCCACGTCACACTACGTCTACATGTCATGGTGAGCGGGATCTACTAAGAACACCTAGTCAAGCTATGCCACGAGCGCTATAACTTATTCTTTGAAACATAAGGTTTTATTTGCATTGCTACAGCTACGCGTTAGTTAACTGGAACATTATTGACTTCGGATTATTTTAAAGACCTTACAATGTGTTTGTTTTATTATTTACGTGCTCTCTTAGTGTACGTCTGATAAAGATAATAATTGTTGATCGATTGAAGCAAATTTTAAATCTGTATAGAAATTTTTCATCTATTGTTACGTCTAACGCCACTCTATTAACGACATATAACAATAGAAACATGACAAAAGTCTCCAAAAAGGCTGGAAGCGCACTATCATTGATCAAAATTGTTAAATGGCACGGCTATTCCACTTGACGTAGAGGGTGGTCGGCAAACAGCCATAAATCTGGAAAGCACCACAGTGGAAATACTATCTCAGTAACTGTCCCAGTGCTGGAGTGAAGGGAGCTCGCTACCTAAATTACTAAGGTATCACATCACATCACATCACATCATCAGCCATAGGACGTCCACTGCTGGACATAGGCCTCTTCCTGGGGGGTTTTGCCAATACTCGCCACGCTTGGCAGGCGGGTTGACGAGCACAGTTAGGTGTAATTGTTCAAGGAAGACGCTGCTGCCCATCTTCTGGATTACATCCCTTAGCCGACTCTTACGGTAACCACGGGTAGAAAGGCTGGGGTACTATTCTGACGCCGGCACCACCACAGCACACTAAGGTATAACAGATAATAATAATTGATTAGTTCAGGCGTTACTTTGCGGAAGTTCATTTTGAGTGTTCAAGGTATATATTTAGTTTATTTCCGCTTAACAGTCGTCATTTACAACAGTGACTTTAAGTTTATGTCAAATTTAAGTTTAAGATACTAAGTAAAGTTTCGGATAAGTTATTTTACATTATTATCAAGTAAACTAAATATATACCTTGAACACTCAACGTATAACAGTGCAATTACGCTGTTTTTTTTAGTGTTTGACTACAGCTCACCTGATATTAAGCGATCGAAGATGGTAAAGCACACCTAGCATGGATGGAACTGGGTCCCAAATGAGGCTGCCGGAATACACCGTTAGATGCTTGGCGGCAGATTTTCAACTTTTAACCACTGAGCTATAATCGCTACAAGGTACATAATATATGATTGCTTTTAAACAACTTACAACATACAATTTAAAAAACAGAACCCATTACCCTAGGCCCAAACATTGCTAGGTTTTAAGTATTTTGGAAAACCAAACTACTGCAATTACTTACTACAATTTTTATGATTTTTTATGAGATCAATCTGAAAGTATATGCTTAAAAAAACGATGTATAAGTGACGGAGTCCTGGAGTACCTAATAAACGAAAAAAAAATACAAAAGAATTAAGAACCTTTTTTGAAGTCGGATCATAACTAAAGTAAGATAACTAGAGTAAGGTATTCGACGCGCAGACTATACTATGTAATTGTAAATGTCCATACGTGCCAATTTGAAGTTTTTTTTTTGGAACACAAAACAATACCTTCCCTCAACCTCAATAGCTGTGCGATAATTGCTGTCTATCCAAAGATTGTCTGGAAGAAATCGCTCTAAAGTCTAGGCGATCAGGCCGCTATTGTTTTACCACATATTAGTCGATGTTGTTTTGTTATTATCCTTTTTCTTTATCTATTACAATAAATTTACATTATATTCTGTTCTGTTCTATTCTATTCTAATAATACGAAGTATTAGTCTAGTTTTATTAAACAACGTTAGTAAAAAGTACCGTAGGCTCTTAGACTACATGTCACGAAAGCTGAAATTTGAAACAAAACCTAAAAACGTCGTATTTTTGCCATGTTCCTATATGAATTGCATTCGTAAGGCGGTTTTATATAAGTATTTATTTATTTAGTCAAAAAAAGACATTTGTATTTGAGGGAAAATTGGGAGACATATATATATTTTAGGTATATATTTTATGTGTAAAATACTGTGGAAAACTGATAGATTTGCTACCGTGTATAACGGTGTTCAAGGCTTAAAAGTTGCAAAAATTTTCGTAAAATATACATATATATAAAAATGTATTGGTCAATAAAACAAACTTGCAAGTAAAGTACATTGTTTCATAATAAATTATAATAACTTTATTTAAAATCTAAACTCGATAGTGAATAATATTTTAACCGCGGTAGATTAGAAACTTTGTCAAAAGGGCTTTCCAAACAACAATTATACGAAATTACGGTCTAATAACCCGCGGTCGGATTGGTGACCTTTTGGAACTATTTGGAGAGACTCAGTGGAGGGTTTAGTACAATTTAAGTGTCGCTTAAATATTTGTTAAGCAGCGTTTCCAATTATTGTAGTGACTGACTTGTGCGGACTGAACCGTAAATTCATCATCATCATCAGCTATAGGACGTCCACTGCTGGACATAGGCCTCCTCCAGGGGGGGGGTTTTGCCAATACTCGCCACGTTTGCCAGGCGGGTTGGCAAGCGCAGTTAGGTATGATTTGTTCAAGAAAGACGCTGCTGCCCATCTTCCGGATTGCATCCCTTAGCCGACTCTTACTCTTACTGTTAAGCGAAGATGCGGTCTACGATGGAGCACGCTTACTTAGAAGATACCGATTCACTCTCGACTTGAAGACATCCAGATTGTATCTATCAAGCAACACCCACTCGAGTAAAGTACTCCGCGCTTTAGCCGTTACACTATTTACACTGGGCGTGCGTTATGCGGTGGTCTTTGCTTTGCATCTGTAATACTTTGGGCGTTACGACGGCCCTAGAGTTGCGGTGTCACCCACCACTCTGTGAGACACTACCCCCCAATAGCAGCTAGCTGAAATTTTTAGCCGTAGGTACTATTTATCTATAAATAAAAATAATTATCTAAAAACAAAAAAAAAAACTTATATATTAATCATCATCATCATCTTCTCAGCCATTTTTAGAGTTTCTGTCTGTCAGATAGAAAAATGGCCATGGGGAATTAGAGATTTGACCTAAACAACCTAAAAACATTGCAATAATAATAACTTAAAAAAGGTTCGTTTCAAATTTGCTACACAATAAAACCTTCTAATGAAGTCTTCTACAAGTACTCGTTCAAAAATCCTATTTAACGTATTAACAAAGTGTATTTCTGACGATGAATCATCGAATAAAATATAAGGTGTGAAGGGAAATAGGACTTGGGTTCTGAATAATGAATTTTGTTGCTTGATAACATCTACTGATTTCTGATTTAACGTAAAATCATATAGGTATTGGTATACATCTTTTTATTTGTTTTTGGCTTCGCACAATGCGCATTTGTATGAGTCAAGTGTTTCGATATTTTATTAAACTTAAATTATCCTTATTCACAGTTCGGGCATGCTAAAGAAATGGTGACTTTACTTTTGTAGCGATGATAGCTCAGTAGTTAGCGCGGTTGGTTCAAACGGTAAAGGGCGTAACTTCAAACCCCAACACTCGGAAACTCAGAAAAATCAAGCATTGTATTATTTACCAACACTTGTGTACTTCGTGTGTTTATGTTAAACACTGTTATATTAAGTGTTCAACTATACGCACGTCTATGGGCAAGTGATATAATGTTGTGAAAGATGACTTTTCGTGTTGTTTCCAGTAATCTGTCGAAGCTGTTTTTTAAATGGTTGATAAGCTAGGTGTTTTGACCACAGCTCACCTGATGTTTAGTGACGCTATGTTTGATGATGGTAAAGCACACCTAGCCTGGAATGGAACTGGTTCTCAAGTGAGGCTGCCGGAACACATCGTTAGACGCTCGGCGGTAGATTTTCAACTTGAGGGTGGTAGCTAGCCAGCCGAGTACTAGTAAGCTAAAAATCATTGATAGCGTGGTGGTAGGGACCACCGCGCTTTGGTTACCTCACGATGTTTTCCTTCACCGGCAGCTCAAGCTCATTGTTAGGGTTTGAACCCACGCCCTTCGGCATGCGAACCGACCGCGCTAACCACTGAGCTATTATCGCTACGAATCGCTATAGGTATGTATGTGTGTCTTTTATATATTATATTTAAAATGTTTTATATATGTATATATTTTAATAATATTTTAATTCTCTTGTCAACACACCCCGTCCTTAACTTACTAAAACCCTCTCCGTACTTAGGTTGCTAGGAAGAGATCGCTCTTAGCGATAAGGCCGCCAATTGTTCAATGTTAAGTTTATACTGTTGAATTTGTTTGTAATAATAATTGGTGTGAACAATAAAGAGTCATATTTTATTAAAGCTGAAACAACGCGCGCTCGGCTTATGTATGACTATTTGCAAAATATCTTTCGTTAAGTTTTCGATATCAAAATGTATGAAAAATTTACTTGGTGGTAGATTTCCTTAGCAGGAGGTCGTCTAGGTAGGTAACACCGCAGTACCAGTTATTCTGCCGCCAAGCAGTAGTGTGTAAACATTACTGTGTTCCGGTTTGAAGGGTACTGCAGCTAGCGAAATTACAGGGCTATTGAGACTAACCATCTAGTCTCAAAGTAATGAACGCCAAGGCAGCGATGCCCTGGACTTTGTTTTACTACTCAAAGTTCTGTGTATCGCTGCTATGGTCATGGACAGGCGTTAACATCAGGAAAGCGTCAAGCACGTCTCATTACTGTTACATAAAAAAAAATAAAAAAAAACAGCAAACGGACATAAAACAGCAACAAAGCATAATGTGAATTGGTAGCCGTTTTTTGGTACATTTCGGTATAGAAATTCAGACACGGGCATCTTCTTATTACATGTGTGTTATTTAAAAAAAAAACTGTGTTAAAGTTAAAAATAAAATATATTTTTTATTAACTGGAGCTTGATAAAAAAAACCGTGTGAAAAGGAACCCTGAAACCTCAACAAGGCTCTATTCACACGCGCTGTTAGCCGCTAAACAATTGATGAATTATTATCACTCGTTCGCAGCCCTCCTATTCAAGAACGACGGAACAAAAAAGAGAAAAAAATTATATTCACCTGTTCTATTTTTCCATTCGTTCTATTTATTGCCCATATGAAATGTGAATAATTCAGGAGGGGCCGCGAGCGTGATTTGTTCCAACCGTGTTTTGTTTCTTCAAAGAGAAAAAGTCTGGCATTAGGGCTGGAAGAATTTAAAAAAAAATACAAATCAAAAAGAACTGATTACTATATATTATAAAGCAAAATCGTCCGCCGTGTCTGTCTGTCTATTCGCGATAAACTTAAAAACTACTGAACATACTATCATACAAGTTTCACCAATAGATAGAATGATTCATGAAGAAGCTTTAGGTATATATATCAAGGTTTTGTGTAAATTGGTTGAAATATGATGATAATTGTAGGAAGTGTCGGAAAAATTCAAGTCATCTGGGAGCTTTTATCGATAACGCTGCCTAATCCTTTGAGATATAACAAAACACTGAATGGTGGAATATTCTTCTTTTATAGATCTATAAAAAAGTCTGCGGTGGCATACCTTTTAAGGATGTATGAAAGTTGACTCTCACTTCACGTTGGTTTCTGTTCCGATTTACGCCCGCCAGGACTAACACAATAAACCAATAAACAGGATAGCTTAATATACCTGTGCGAAGCCGGGGCGGGTCGCATGCGTTCAGTAAAACCGTTTAAAAAAATTAGTTCTAGTAAACTTTCGTCAAGTTTTATCCAAAATTTATAAAACCTGAATAATCAGCTACTGATTCATAATTTTTTTTAACGGTTTTATTGAACACTAGCGACCCGCCCAGCTTCGCACAGGTATAGTAAGCTATCCTTAGTCTTAGCAGGCGTAAATCGGAATAGAAACCAACGTGAAATGAGAGTCAACTTTCATACATTTTTGTATGGAGAACTCGTCGAAAGTTTTTTCGCAAATTGCCACGCTACATCCTCTGTGTCATCTAGCTCCAAACTAAGCCAAATTTATACTAAAATATTCAGAGAACTAGAATACTTATATTCCTTTTTTGTACATACATACTTGTAATACACTAGCTTCGTCCGCGTGGAAGTTGACAAATTTTCACAAATTTTGCAGAATTTACGAAAAATTAATAATTATGTATTCCTTGCAAATAAATATCTTAATTATCATTTTTCGGTATGAAAAGTATGTTATATGTTAGTCTAGGTAATACGATTTCATCCAAATCCGTACAGCCATTATTGCGAAACAAACATCCATACATAAAAACTTTCACATTTATAATAACCAAACAAAAAATAAACGAAACACCCAGATACAGAACAAACAACCATATTCATCACATAAATGTATGTCCTAGACGGGAATTGAACCCACACCCTACACCTTATAAAGCTGAACTACTGTCAAATAAGCTTATAAGACAATTAGCAAAATTAAATTATTTGGTATTTAAATATTTTTTACAAGACAAAGCCCTGTTTGCCATTTTGGAATGTTCCATTGTTTTTCGAATTCCAGCCCTTAATAGAAAAGATTCGGTAATGAAGTTACAAAGCTCTAAAATGACGCCTTTGAAATCTTTGTTGTGGGATTTAATGGCATTACCCACCTTTAATAGACGAGGTTTTCATAAACCTCAGCGAAATATACAATATTTCGCTGAGGTTTGTTTTAGCATTTTCAGAGAATTTTTCGTTTCTTCAAAAGGGTTTTGTTTAGTTTTAAACGAAAATTTTATATTTGTTCCGGCTCGCGTACCCGAAGGTCCCCTTTTTAATTATATGCCTGAGTTTTTGAAATACAAATTCGTTCACATAATTATGTTTATTACCATGTCTTATGTGTTCAAGTACTTGGTCGTTGATCTCTTTAGCAGGAGGTCGTCTAGGTATGTACCACCGCAGTACCAGATATTCTGCCGCTAAGCAGTAGTGTGTAAATATTACTACGTACCGGTTTGAAGGACAGTGCAGCTAGCGATATTACTGTGCTGTTGAGACAAACCATCGAAAGTCTCAAAGTATAATAAGCGCCAAAGCAGCGATGCCCTGGACTTTGTTTTGTTACTCAAAGTTCTGTGTATCGCTGCAATGGTCATGGACAGTCGTTATCTTCTACAATCGAGACAGCGTCTCGTCCATCCCAATACTTTTACATTGAAAAAAAATATTACCTGCTGATCCATAGATCTCTAGGAAGTGGTGTTTTGACTATGTCTACTTTAGAAGGGTTCGAATCCAAAAAAAAAAGTTAAGGAAAATAATGGGTATATAGCTATTATTGTAATCATGTCATGCCTTTGTACCTGGTACAAAGCAGCGACAAGTTCCCACCAAAACTCACATAACCTATATCGTGTTCGATCATTAAAAAATCGTGTCAAACACAATATCAGGAACAAAACAATCACGTAGATAAATTGGTCGTTTTGCACACACTTCTTTGTTCCGAAGTTCTCTTCCAGACTCGTAGAATTCGATGACATGAACAAGCAAGCTTAAGTAATAAAAAGAACAACGAATACCCATTTTTTGTTAAATATTTTCAGCCAGTTTCTTTTGTTATGATGTAAGGATTCTCACGATACCCCATACATCCAAATATGTTCAAACATTCAAAAGAAACGAAAAGAAACTCACGTACATAATTAATTATATATATACATAATCCCTAAAATCATTACACTGCTTTTGGGCCACGACTTTTTGTAGCGATAGCCCAATGGTTAGCGCCGTTTACAAGCCAAAGGGCGTGGGTTGAAATCCCAACGAGCTTGAGCTTCCGGTGTAGGAAAACATCGTGACGAAACCGTAGAATTGTGGTAGGATACTTTCTAGTAATCGACTGGCTAGCTACCACCCTCAAGTTTAAAATCTGTCGCCAAGCATCTAACGGTGTGTTCCGGCAGTCTCACTTAAGATCCAGTGCCATTCCAGGGTAGGTGTGTTAACCATCTTCGACCACACTGTCATCTAACATCAGGTGAGCTGTGGTCAAGCACTTAGCACAAAATGTTTCTCCATAAATAAATCCATATTAAGTTTTTGCATTTACTCTACTTGTTGTGCAAGTCTGGCTTGCTGGAAATAAATAAAAGAAAAATTATGTGTTCACAACTTTAATTCGTCGTTTATAAGGTACATTATTCGCTAAAATCACTTTCAATGTAATGCACAGTTAGGCAAAGTTAAAAATACAATATTTTTACTGTAAGATGATTTTTTATACAGATTTGTGTAAATTTTCAATTCCATCTCTGAATTCCACTGAATAAGAGTTAATGTATCTTGAATGATTATTATTAAGACATTTTTATTTTAAGAAGTAGGTTAAAGTGAAGGTAGTCAAAAAATATGCAAACAATATATTTAAGATGATAAAGTAAATTTTAAGCATTAGAATCTTGTAAAATTTAATAAAATGACACATCTAAATATTTTTAATACGGGCTGACAGTTTTAACTTTAGCAATATACAAAGACATGTTAGTTAATGGTCATATAAAACGTATAAAGACATAAAATTAGAACAAATATAAAAAAAACTAAGAAAACCTTGGTTAAAGTTTTTCCCAAGACTCTAGAATTTATGGACAGCGCGCAGCCTTACGCACAGAGCAAGCGCAAGACATAACTACCATACGTAGACTACTCACTAACTGTTATCTAATCTAGGACCGCGCGCGACTACCATGTCATTTTCGGTGCGCGTGATTAGAGTGCCCGTATTTTTGTGTTTACTCAGGATAATTAGGTCAAATATAAGCCACCTATTTTTATTATTATTTAGAACGACAATCGAGTACTAAGCTCCCTGTATCAATATTGCTGATGTTCAAACTTTCGCGGTGTATATTTAATGATATTATCTGCTGGGCTCCTACCACCGCCAATCGCGCAGCCATCCTCGAACCGAGCGGTCTTATATGAGATGATGTTATGAGACCTGACGGAATAGCTTTAATTCCCTGTAAGATGAAACGGCTCCTTAGTATGGGACGCCACTTGCGTTGACACATCGGGATCGGCACATTTTCTAAGAACTTAGATTAAGACTGGCGTGGCTGCAGAATTTGCAGTAGACCTCAAAAGGCGCAAGTATAGTAGACAGCAAGCAGATCTTTGAGCTTAGATTAATTATTTTTATAATGAAGCTAGGCTAGGTGTGCTTTACCATCTTCAACCACACCGTCACTTAACATCAGGTGAGTTGTGGTCAAACACCAAGCCTGTCAGCCACAAAAAAAAGCTTGCGTTTGATCTCCATCTCATCTGATTTTAAGTGAAGTTGTGGTCTACGATAGAGCACGCTTACCTAGAAGATACCGATTCACTCTCCAGTTCCATGTTTTTATCCAGATTGTATCTATCAGGAAACACTCAATCGGGTAGCGTATTCAAGACATTAGCCGTTCGAACAATAAAAATGGAATCAAGTCGTTTTATATAGTTAAAAGCTAACTAAAGTAATAATTCGTTATTTTTTTATGTAATAGTAATGAGACGAACAAGGCGCTCTTCTGATGGTAAGAGATGACATCTGTCTATGACCATTGCAGCAATAATCGAAACTTTAAGTAGTAAAAAAGAGTTCCGAGCATCGCTGGTTTGGCTCTCATTACTTTGAGACTTTCATTGCTATTTATTTAACATAAACATATTTTCTAACTGCTTTCACAATGACCTGGCGTATAATTTTATAACACATCAATTTATTTTTATTCTGTAGGTGAATTACAATAAAATTACGCACCATGAATTGTATTTCTTTCTGAACTTAAAGAGTTGCATTCGCTTATTTTTAAATCTCTTCAGAATGCGACCCCTTAAATTTATAAAATCTATCAGATATTTTACAAGTGTTTATTTAAAACTTGACAATTATTTAATAAATTTAATAATATAACAGCTTTCAGAATTAAACAATAAATATTTATTTATGTATAGAAAACAATCTAATTGTTATCTTGCATACCTGATATAGATTTAAACATATATCTCATTACCGAAAATAAATACGTGCAAGTAAAACAATTATACAAATTTCCGAATCCGAATCAGGCCTGTTTTCTTATTTTTTATAGACTGTCCCACTGCTGGGCGTGGGTCTCTTCTCATTGTGAGAAGGGTAAGGCCATAGTCTACCACACTGGCCAAGTGCGGGTTGGCAGACTTCACTCATCTACGAGTACTTTTTTTTGTATGAACTCTTAGACTCAGGTTTCCTCACGATGTTTTCCTTCACCGTTTGAAGTCAACGGTAATACCCACAAAAGTTACATAAGACAGAGGTACATGCCGTAGGATTCGAACCCAGGACCTCCAAATTAGATGCCAGACGGTCTCCCAACCAGGCTGGCGAATTTATCACACAATAAAATAGAAATGCATTTCCTAAAAAAAACTTAGTTTCTTAAAACAAATCTCAATAAAATTGATAGAAGTACAAGTGTATATTAATTTAGTAATTGTAAAAAACAATAACGAACTTGCAATTGTGAGTGTCAATGTTAAAAACTACTGAGATTGCTACACAATAGTACTTTAAAATCAAATATGAAAATTTGCCTTGCACAAGGGTTTTCAATGTCGCCAAATTTTCTTATTGTATACACAATTTTTTATCACACATTATAAAATGATCAACTAGTATTGTAAATTTAAATTTAGCACTGATAAAACGAGGCGACATTATGAATGCTATTAAATATTTACAAACAAAATCTTATATACAACTTTTTATCCTACATAATCAGTCTATGTCAACAATAATTATGAGCTCTTAACTGTATGAGAATCTTATTCGATAACAAGAAAATTTAAAAAAGTTATTTAAAGATTTCAAAAAACCAACATCAGTAACATAATACCACATTTCGACTTGATCAGACCTGTGGGATCTCAAAACAGCAACTAGAAAACGAAGAACTAGAAGATTTGTCAACAAGCAAAGATTTAATATTCTTAAAACAGCTCCACTGTTTTTTTCAAAATATAGCTAAGAACACTCCAACCAAGTCGCTAATTAAACAAAAAAAACTAAATCAAAATCAATTCAGCAGTTTGGGTGCTACAATGCAACAGACAGGCACGCAAATACACACGATAAACTTTAAACACCTCTCTGCGTGAGTCAGCGGTTAAAAAACAAACAATTCCATTCCAGGCCAAGTGTGTTTACCATCTTCGACCACACCGCCACTTGACATCAGGTGAGCTCTGGTCGAACACTTAGCCATAAAAAAAAAACAATTTCATTAGAATTACTTAGTAAGAATTTTAAAAAAACTTGCTGATTAGGGAAAAGGATGTTTTTTAAAATTATAATTTGATATTTCCACACAATTTTATTTAGGACTCTAAGCAATATAAGTAGATTAATTATAATTATAGCCGGGACGATTATAGCTCAGTGGTTAGGGCGGTCGGCTTGCACGCCGAACCGACATACAAAACTATGTTCAAACCCTAACAATGAACTTGAGCTGGCGGTGAAAGAAAACATCGTGAGGATACAAAAGCATGGTGGTAGGGTACTTTCTAGTACTCGGCTGTCTAGCTACCACTCTCAAGTTGAAAATCTGCCGCCAAGCATCGTGTATTCCAGCAGCCTCTATTGTGAGCCAGTTCCATTCCAGACTACGTAAGTTTACCATCTTCGACCACACCGTAACATTAAAATAGGACTTCATCACGTACAAAACACTATATATTAGTTTTATTTTATTTATTTCCAAGTAAATAAAGACTCATATAAATACATAAAACAAAATCAAAATTAAAAATAATATAGTTACATAAAAAAAAACTTAAAAATGTCAAAAAATAAAATCGAGTTGTCAATAAAATTATAATTTTATAATAGTGACGACATTGAGTTTGTGCCACAAATACCGGTTATTACTGGTTTCTAATCGACATTAGAACTGCAAGATGACTGTCGCAGCCACGCTTTATGACAGTTAAGCCTATCGTAAATCATAGCCAGGGTGACTTCATTTACTTACGTCGAATTTTCGACCATGTTCAATATCTGTGGTCAAACTGACTAGAGAACGCAGTGGTATGTAAAAATATTTTTTTTATAGTATTTTGTGTGAAATGAAGACCCCAATGATAACCATAATTAGGTATTTAAATTGCGACAGTTAACATTTTTTTGTTATATCAGGATTCATTGTAAAGCTAGTACTAGTTAATAATAATTAGTGTTCCGTACCCAAAGGGTAAAACGGGATTTACCCCCCACAACATACAACAACAGACATGATTTTTTGCCGTTTTTTATTGATAATGGCACGGAACCTTTCGTGTGCGAGTCCGACTCGCACTTGGCCGGTTTTTTTAATTACATGTGTAGAATAGAATACAACTTTATTATACACCAAACATACATACATTATAACATACAAAACTTAAAAAAGTGATAAATATAACAAAACAAAAACAACATAGACTAATAAATATATGGCGTACAATGGCGGTCTTAACGCCTAGAGCGATTTCTTCCAGATAACCTTTGGATGAAAAGTAACAGAAAAATAGCTATTAGTATAACATGGTACTAACAAATAAAAAGTATTGTCCAACTATACAATGTCCATCAATTATATTTTACAACATTCTATACAAATTTACACAAATTGCTTTTAACCCTGAGACAAATTGTTTATACATTTAATTATAAATAACAATGTCAATATTATGTATAAACTACATCCAGTCCAGCTATCTGATTACTGTATAACTTTGTAACAGAAATTGTAGAAAAAATTGTAAAAGTAACACCATTATTGTGGGTAGGCGAGTTTCGGCAGCTGCACCTGAGAAAAAAAAACCTTGTATAACTACTTGCTGATAAATCTCCTTCGTATGTTCTATGTTCAGTGATTGACTACTAAATACTGATGATGGTAATAAAAGACCTCCTTAGCACAAGGTCGTCTATGTAGTTATCACAGCTGTACCAGATATTCAGTCACCAAGCAGTAGTGTCGTGGTGGTGCCGGGGTAAGAATTGTACCTCTGCTGGACATGGGCCTCCTCTTGGGGGGGTTTTGCCAATACTCGCCACGCTTGGCAGGCGGGTTGGCGAGCGCAGTTAGATGTGATTGTTCAAGGAAGACGCTGCTGCTCATCTTCCGGGTGACTACCCTTAGCCGACTCTTACGGCAACCACGGGTAGAGAGGGTGGGCTACTATTCTTACGCCGGCACCACCACGCCTATGTCCAGCAGTGGACGTCCTATGGCTGATGATGTGGTATAATATTATAACCCAGTATAATATTACAGTTAGTACTGATGTATTGTTGTGGAAAATAATGTAGTAGAAATTTGTAGAAACATATCCTATAAGATATTAGCGTACATAAAACTACGTTAACTAGATGTCCTACCTGTAAAGCTTCTTCCTAATGCCGAAGCTGGATTAGCACTTCTTTCCCGTAATATTAGTGTGTGACTTGTAGCGCTCCACACATCGAAGATAGATGCTTCACATCTAAAAAAAACACATTTTAATAAAACATTAATAGTACTTCGTGAACTAAGATTATGGTAATTCTTCCTTCGTATCTAGTTCCGGCTAAAGATTTTTCTTCTTTCATCCCTGCTCTTTTGGAAAACTGTTAATTATGCAGTACCGTTAGGCCCCAAATTAGGCAAAGCCTGTATCTTGGTGGCCTAACTTAATGGTTCAAAAGGAATTTCAAGTATGGTCATACCCTAGTAAAGTAAAGGAATCTTTAATACAAGCTTCAGCAAAGTTTCGGCAGCTACATGAAAAGTAATTATTCACCACATTAAATATAAATAAATAAATATCGTAGGACACGTTGCACACTTGCACACAGCGCCATCTGACCCCAAATTAAGCAGAGCTTGTGTGATGGAAATCAGATAACTGATAGAATACATAAATACTTTTTTTTTTGTAAATACATACTTATAATACATACAGAATACCCAAACACAGAACAAACATTTGTTTATACCATAAAATGTTTGTCCTTGGCGGGAATCGAACCCACGCCCTACAGCTCAGGCAGACATACTACCAATGAGCCAACAGGGCTGTCAGACATTATAGTACTCCCCACGCTCACATAAGTAAAAAGGCAAACACCACTATTTTTTGCACAAAACCATTCGAACAAGATTAATTATAATTTTTTTACATTGCAATTGGTTTGCGTTTGGCCACGATCTCATCTGATGTAAAATGACGATGTGGCCAAAGATAGAGCACTCTTGCCTAGGAAATACCTATTCACGTATTTTTTGAAAAACCCCGGGTTGTTAGTTGAAAACAGATAAAGGAATAAAACATCACCATTTTTTGCACAAAACCATTCGAACACATTTAATTTTTATTTTTTTACATCGCACTTGGCTTGCCTTTGGCTAATATCTCACCTGATGGTAAGTGACGATGTGGCCAAGGATAAAGCACGCTTGCCAAGGAAATACCTTTTCACGTTTTTTTTTAACAACCCACGGGTTATTAGTTGGTAACACAGATAAAATATTACATATCGGCTACATGATTTTTGTAGCGATGATAGGTTAGTGGTTAGTGCAGTCGGTTTGCATGCCGAAGGGCGTGGGTTCAAACCCCAACAATGAGCTTGAGCTGCCGGTGAAGGAAAACATCATGAGGAAACCATAGCGTGGTGGTAGGGTACTTTCTAGTACTCCGCTGGCTAGCTACCACCCTCAAGTTGAAAATCTGCAGTCAAACATCTAACGGTGTTTTCCGGCAGCCTCACTTGAGAGCTAGTTCCATTACAGGCTAGATGTGCTTTACCATCTTCGACCACACCGTCACTTAACATCAGGTGAGTTGTGGTCAAACACCTAGTTTGTCAAATATAAATAAAAAAAAATGTTTTTACTGCGTTTGATTTTACCCGCCAAAACTCTTCTTATATTCTACCCATCTCCCTTTCCTCTCATTTAGAATGAAAAAATTAATAAATTTATATTTACCGAATCATCAACGTAGGCACTGGAGATTGAACTGCAGCTTCTAGTTCTAAGGTAGCTAAACTGGACGCGTAGCCATTACTGTAGTTTAAAACGTGATTCGCTGTGAATCCTGGCACCTGTGTATAACAAAGAAAATAATGATATACATGGGAAACTTAAATCTACCCTAGACAAACGTGGCGGCATTGCTAATAAGTGATAAAGACTACACGGCTGTATAGGGCATGCTTAAAGCTTACTTTACCAAAAAAAAAAAATATGTGATAAAACTTTTATACTTTTCAAATTGAGGATCTTTTAGAAACTGCTCTTTATTTTATTAGTACAAAAGATAAAATAACATAAGTAATCTTCTTTTTAAATTTAAAGGGTAGATATAAGACCCGACACTATTGTAGACGGCATAACATAAAGATCCTACGCCGTAGTAGATGACAGACACAAAGGCCCTACGCCGTAGTAGATGACAGACACTAAGGCTCTACGCCATAGTAGATGACAGACACAAAGGCCCTACGCCGTAGTAGATGACAGACACAAAGGCTCTACGCCGTAGTAGATTACAGACACAATGGCCCTACGCCGTAGTAGATGACATACACAAAGGCCCTACGCCGTAGTAGATGACAGACACAAAGGCACTACGCCGTAGTAGATGACAGACACAAAGGCACTACGCCGTAGTAGATGGGAGACATAATATGTGCTACGCCGTAACATAAAAGCCCTACGCCGTAGTAGTTTGTAGACATAAGAGCAGACTAATGTTTTCACACCACTAGATTACGTCCTAGATAGCTCGGTGTTTAATAAATGGTGGGCCGGATAATGATCATAAATAGGCATACATTTTACTCGTACTCGTTCGACGGATAGATAATTATTTATGGATAGTTATTTATCCGAGTGTAATAGCATCGAGCATAATAAACTTTCAAATAATTGTTTTTTTTTTGTTTGACTAGGTGTATAGTTTACCTGATGTTAAATAACGGTTTCGTCAAAGATGGTAAATACTCCTAGCCTGAAATGGAACTGGCTCTCAAGTGAGGCTACCTGAACACACCGTTTGGTGCTCAGCGGCATATTTTCAACTTGATGGTAGCTAGCCAGCCGCGTATTAGAAAATACCCTACCACAATGCCATGGCTTTCTCATGATGTTTTCCTTCACCGGCAGCTCAAACTCACTATTGGGTTTTGAACCCACGCTTTTTGGTGTGTGAACCGACCGCGCTAACCACTGAGCTATCATTGGTACAAAATCTCCAGTTTTCCGAAACATCCAAGCTTTACAAAGAAGCCGCAAAAGACGTAGATAGCTTTCCACTTATCCGTACCCGTAACCAACTTTATTGAAACGTAACGTAATTCAGATTGATTTTTGCGTAAGACTTTGATGAAGGCTGTGGTCACAAAACCTAAATTGAAGTTTTCTGGAGAAGTTTTGATCTCGAAATTATAATTTACTAAGTTTGGGCGTTTTCACTTTGGTTACTTTGTGATGTTTGAGTTTTAGGACTATGTATATAATATATTGATCTTTTTACCCGACTGCCAAGGAAGGGTTATGTTTTTCGTGCGTATCTTGTATGTAATTTTTTTATTACCTTGTATCTTCCAAACAGTCGAATGGATATCGACAATTAAGGTTAAGGTTATTGAGACTAACCATCTAGTCTCAAAGTAATGAGCGCCAAGGCAGCGATGCCCTGGACTTTGTTTTACTACTCAAAGTTCTGTGTATTGCTACAATGGTCATGGACAGGCGTTATCTCTTAACATCAGGAGAGCGTCTCGTTCGTCTCACTACTGTTACATATAAAAAAAAAAAAAAAAAAAAAAAATTAAGGTATCGTTATATTCGTCTCAATTACCCAAGGGTCTTTAGAGGGTTTTAAAAATAAATCATGGTGGATTTTTGGCGCGAAATAGCAATATGATAATTTAAAAAAAAACTAAACCTATCAAGTAACGTATCAAAATAAAATAAATTATAAGGGTATTACAAAAATATATATAAACTAGCAGAACGGCCACGCGTTGCTGTGGTTAAATAGAATACATGCGTGTAACGAGAAATAAATTGTAGCGCATATGAAACGATTGGACTTTTAACGTAGCGCCATCTATTGGATACTTACTCAATCCAGTTAATAAATTACCTTACACCGCCATCTATTAGAATTTTATGGAACTCACAGATAATTATACCTCTTTATCGTATAATAAACAATTTAAAAAAAAATTGAGATATAAACTATCCTATCTCCCAAATTGGATCAAACTTCACACAGTGTGCAAGATTTGTATTATATTCATAAAATAAAGTCTATCAGTAAAAAATATGAAATACATACAAAAAAAAAAACTTTACATACCGTATTATAATTAAAGTTATATTGTCTGTCTTTTAAAAAAAATAGAGTAATATGTCTTATCAATAAGAAATTTAAGCGATCTAGAGATTCTTCCTTTTAGTTAGTAAACCTAGTTATATATAAGAAAGTATTGCATGTCCGCTAGGATAAACTGTTAAAAACATATATATAAGATTAATATGTACACAGTTTTAAGTAATAAAGATTATCTTATCTTATCATATTAAGAAATTGGAAAGTCGAATTAAGCTGTGAAAAGTGCCAATAATAATCAAGAAAAAAGCTCACCATTTGCTCATTGACGAACCATGTGATGTTGGCGGCTGGGAGGGAGGGAGGCGACGAGCAGTTAACTCGTATGTGATCCCCGCCGACGTACGACATCCGATCCGACGACACGTTCGGACTTATTAGCGGAGGCTCTGTTGAAGTAATACTCATATGTCATCATCATCATTATCATTTCACTCGTAGAACGTCCACTGCTGGACATAGGCCTCCCCCATTGACTTCCATAAAGACCGGTTGGAAGCGGCTCGCATCCAGCGTGTTCATGCGGTCTTTATGAGGTCGTCTGTCCACCTTGTGGGTGGACGTCTTACGCTGCGCTTGCTGGTCCGTGGTCTCCATTCCAGAACTTTGCAGCCCCATTGGCCATCAGTTCTGCGTGCTATGTGCCCTGCCCACTGCCAACTTGCTAATCCGTTGTGCTATGTCGGTAACTTTGGTTCGTCTACGGATCTCCTCATTTCTGATTCGATTTTGTAAAGAAACTTCGAGCATAGCCCTCTCCATAGCTCGTTGTGCGACTTTGAGCTTATCAAGAAGGCACATATATAATGAAACTCTTTCGATGTTCTCTTTTGACGTTGTTTTTAAATTTTCTTCCACAGTGGGAGGCACTCAATGAATGGATAGTAATACAATTGGGGAATAAACTTGGTGTTGCAGCTACATATATATCATATGGGTATATCTAAAATCCCACAGCGCCATCTACCCCCAAACTAAGCAAAGCTTGTACTATCACATCTCACATCACCAGCCATAGATCGTCCACTGCTGGACATAGGCTTCCTCCTGGGGAGGGTTTTGCCAATACGCTTGGCAATTATTTTTAATTATGTTTTAATTATTTTAATTTATAATATAATTAAATGGAATTATTTTTTTTGTATTTGTTTCGATTTTATTTCTTTAAACGTTTCATATGACTACTAACTAACATGTCTCTGAATATTGCTAATGTTCAAACTGTCAGCTCGTATAAGTTTTTCATAACGATGAGTGACTCCCTATCAATTTAGTACTTCCTAACCTTATAGCTCTGTATATTACTGCTTGCACACACTTTTCCAAACTTTCCTGTACTCTTTGCTATATATTCGTTAATATAATACCAGTCGTGTGCCGTGGTGGTGCCGGCGTAAGAATAGTACCCCACCCTCTGTACCCGTGGTTGCCGTAAGAGTCCGCTAAGGGATGTCTTCCGGAAGATGGGCAGCAGCGTCTTCCTTGAACAATCACACCTAACTGCGCTCGCCAACCCGCCTGCCAAGCGTGGCGAGTATTGGCAAAACCCCTCCCCAGGAGGAGGCCTATTTCCAACAGTGGACGACCTATGGCTGATGATGATGATGATGATGAATACCAGTCATCAAAAATTCCATTTGCCGATGTGAAATTTAAAACTGAATAGTAGCATATTTGAGCATTTTTTTTAGCGAAACGCCAACTTCGTTTTGAATATGCAATATTTCAGCGTACCTAATAAAAGACTCCAAAAGCGAAGAGAACATTACGAAACCAGATGGCAGTTTTGAATAACATCTGTGCTACTTCAATTTCGAGATTTGTTTTCGAAACAAAAGCCTTACCAACTTACAGATTATTTTATCCTGTTTCTAAGAAGGTTGTGTAAAGCCTACTGAGAAACGAGTTTTGCTACAATAATTCGTCAATTGCTGCTCTTTTTCTCACATATTTTGGTATCGAAAAAAGAACGAAAGATTTTTAGCAAATTACCATTCAACTTTGATCAACTCAACTGCAGAGCAGTGTACACTTTGTTCAATACTCCAATTAATGTATTTAGTTTTAGTGACGAAACTAATTAAGCATAATACGGAATTGATGTAGTAATTTTTTTTAGATAATAGATTACTTCACGAATTGTAGGTTTTGTGAGTGTTTATGTGTATATTCATAAAGTTTTGAATTAGATGCGTGAAAAATCCAGTTTTGAAAAATTGTGTAAATCCGATCAATTATTATTTATTACTTATTATATGAATTCTATTGAAAGAGAATTTAACACGACTTCAATATTGAATTAGCAAATGTCAACACAATATAATCGTTTTGACGGAATCTCTGAAAAGTCATATGATCGCAAAAGAAAACATGAGGTATGTACTTGAAAACACTTGAAATTCTTGACATCAAGAGAATACACAAAGTATGTGCTGATCACGATTGAAGGAAAATAACACAATGTCGTGAAACACAACATTTCGTGTTTCTTACAAAACTCTTTCGAAACTTGAAATAAACTCGCCACTACTTTACTAGGGCATGACCAGACTTCACTTACTTTGTGTGGCTGACTGTGACTTAAATACATTTTATTTATTTATCTTAAAATACTAGAAAACATCAAAATAATTGACGCTGGCAAATGCACAAAGTGTTATCCCGTTATCCCAAGAACAAAGAAAAATAAAAAGTTTCATTTTACAAGTAAAGAGTTTCTATTACATATTTTTTTTGTAAAAAAGCTGTATTCAGTATTGGTAAAAGCAACGAGACATCTTACATTTTGCCAGTTCGTCATTTACCTCATCCTTTTTCAGCAAGACTGTAAAAATTCACTCCACCGAACTCGTTTACCCCACATTGCCGGGGCGGAAAACAATTATTTACGTTGATCGCTAAAAGCCCTGGTGTTACCCTACATTTTTCAAAGCGGAACAAATTAAACGAACTTTCCAGATGCGGGCGAAGATTGTTCTTTAAATCGAACTTATAAAGTTTAAATATGTTTAAGAAGGGAAAAGGAATTTAGCCATTCATCAAGGAACTGGCTCTCAACTGAGGCTACCAGAATACACCATTAGGTGCTTGGTATATTTTCAACTTTAGGGTAGTAGTTAGCCAGCAGAGTACTAGAAAGTACCTTACCACCAAGCTATGGATTCTTCGCGATGTTTTTTATCTCATTCATTTCAGAGAGTATTCTCCAGAACTAAGTTATACATGGTCTAATTCCCCCATACCCATTTTTCATCCTTTCATGGTCGACGTTCCAAAAACTCGAACGAAACGATTTGATTCCACGTTCATTGTGTGGACTGCTAAACAGTTGAATGCGCTGCCCGAGTAGGTGCTCTCCGTTGGATATAATCTGGGTGTCTTCAAGTCGAGAGTAAATCGGTATCTTTTAGGCAAGCGTGCTCCCTCTTAGCCCACATCATCACTTAGCAACAGGTGAGATCAAACGTAAGCTTATTTCTTATAAATAAGAAAACAACCAGCTCAAGTTCATTGTTGAGGTTTAACCCACGCCCTTCGGCGTGTGAACCGGCCACACTTACCATCGATTATCGCTACAATAGTTGTCTGATGCAAGTGCCTTTTAAAACTTAATTAAGAGATAGCTGTGGCATTAAATTCGCTATCTGTGCTATAGCTTCTTTATCACTCGTTTTTATCTTTTCTTTTAATAGCTTTTTCGATGAACTCCCACGCTATATTTCATGATGGGAAGTTTAAATGGAGATAGAATTTTTTAAGCTACCACTAACTTTACACTAGATAGACTGGACGTGACTGTGTCTTATTTCGTGCAACGGTCCCAAAATTTATTTTTTAAAATAAAAGCGAGACCTACTATGTGGTGGTGATGGTGATATGATGTGGTGTTGGAGACACATGCTGAAAATTTCCTGGACAGCGTTCCGCACCAACAACTCCATCCTCAAAGAGCTTCACATACGGGACAGGCTTTCGTCGATTGTGCAATTGTGAATACTGATGTACTTTGGGCATATCTCCAGAAATGAGCACTCAATCGAGAGTCTTGTTGTGCAAGGCCGCATTGAAGGTAGAAGACATCGTGGTCGGTCTCCGAAACGCTGCCTAATCCCCTTGAGATGTAACAAAACAATGCATGGTGGGATATTCGTCTTTTATAGATCTACAAAAAAGTCCGCGGTGGATATCTTACTTATTTAATTTATAATACCTTTAAACGAGCAATTCTTGTATATATGCATATATATTTTCTGAATCTCGGAAACGGCTCCAACGATTTTCTTGATATTTAGTATGCGGTGGATTTCGGGGGCGATATCGATCTAGCTAGGTTTCATTTTTGAAAACGTCGTTTTATCGTCCCAGTCATCCAGGTACTACCTTTTAAGGATAACTTACCATACTCATTCTTACTACCCGTGCGAGTGCTAGTGATGGATAAAACTGTTGCTCTTTTGTTACTTATACATATTTAATTTCTCTCAGAACCCAATTCTAAAGTCAACGCGAAATAAGTCGCGGACGCAAGCTAGTAAATAAACTTACCTACAACCACCATCTGAGCAGACTTGATATCAGTGTGAAATAGTGGAGCATCCGCTGACACTTCACACTGGTACTCCCCCGTCAAGGTCCGGTCTACTTCTGTCAGTGTCACTCTGTTCTGATCTGAAGCTGCCACCTGTATGAAACAACCAATATTTGGTATTTTAGTGCTAAATGGGAACAGTGCTGTTAATGGAGCAGTGCCAGCGGTGTCAAGGTACCGGATGCTAGCCTTACAGGGGTGCAGCACAAACCGTGTACGATGCATATAAGATTGGAGCATATATAAAGATTGCATCCAGGCATTACATATTAGTTACGTCCTTATCGCTTTTAGCAATAAGGCCGCCAATCGTTTTACTATTTTTTAAGCATATATATATAGATTGCATTCAGGCGTTAAATGCTAGTTACGTCCTTATCGCTTTTAGCAATAAGGCCGCCAATTGTTGTACTTTTTGTTGAGCATATATAATGATTGCATCCAGGCGTTAAATGCTAGTTACGTCCTTATTGCTTTTAGTGATAAGGCCGCCAATTGTTGTACTATTTGTTGAGCATATATAAAGATTGCATGCATGAGTTAAATGCTAGTTACGTCCTCATCGCTTTTAGCAATAAGGCCGCCAATTGTTGTACTATTTTTTGAGCATATATAAAGATTGCATCCAGGCGTAAAATGCTAGTAACGCTAGTGCTTTTGCTGTACGTCGTATTTTATATTTTTAGTTATTCTAGTTAATCTATATATTAGTTTTTTTTTATATTGACAGGCTAGATGTTTTGACTACAGCTCACCTGATGTTAAATGACGGTGTGGTCGAATATGGTAAAGCACACCTAGCCTGAAATTGTACTGGCTCTCAAGTGAGGCTGCCGAAATACACCGTTAGATGCTTGGCGGCAGATTTTCAACTTTGAGGGTGGTAGCTAGCCAGCCGATTACTAGAAAGTACCCTATCACCGTGCTATGGTTTCCTCACGATGTTTTCCTTCACCGGTAGCTCAAGCTCATTGTCGGGGTTTGAACCCCCGCCCTTCGGCATGCGAACCGACCGGGCTAACTACTAAGCTATCATCGCTTACACATCGATATGTTATTATTGGAATGTAGATATATTTATGTTATAGTTATGTTTTCACTTATATGTATATATCCTTGTTATTGACACACCCCGTCTTTTTTCTTCCTCTAATCCTTTCCATCCTAAGGTTGCCTTGAAGAGATCTCTTTTAGCGATAAGGTCACAAATTGTTACACCTGTTAATTAAGTTTTTCGTTTTCTTCTGTATTGTATATTTTTTTGGTGTGTACAATAAAAAGTTAATTAATCAATCAATCAATCGTGATATAGCAATACACGTAGTAAATCTACATTATAGTGTTACCATTTACGTAGCTAAAAAATCGACTTGTAAAAGACACACAATCGATTGATTGTGCTTCGTGTACGAACGATTAAACAAACACTAGAACATGCCTCGCGTCGCTGATCATATTTGTTATTGAAATTGGAGCATTCCACATCCGAACGAAGCTTTTGTCGAAATATGCAAACGGCGGAGCCCAGTGATTGATTGATTGATTATTCGATAATTTGCAAACCAAATCTCGACAAGAGCCTGTTTCGGTACAGTTGTACTTTGAGTTACGCTATGAGCTTGTGTTTTAGCTATATGAGGTTATAAATTTGGGAACTAAAGTCACATTGACAGTGGGCTGGACATATTTATCACAAACCCGATAACCAATGGGATAGCAGTGTTCTAGAACGGAGATCGCGATTTGACGAACGTAGCGTAGAACGATTTATGGAGGGACGATATAGATAAGAAAGCTGGTAATGAATGAAAGCGAAAAAATTTTTTTTTTAATATAAAAGTAATGAGACGATCGCGACGCTCTCTCGATGGTAAAAGATAACGCCTGTCCATGACCATTGCAGCGATACACAGAACTTTGAGTAACAAAACGAAGTCCATCGCTGCTTTGATGGTCATTACTTTGAGACTTTTGATGGTTAGTCTCAATAGCCCTGTAATTTCGCTAGCTGCAGTACCCTTCAAACCGGAATACACTAATGCTTACACTCTAGTGATTGGCGACAGAATACTTAGTACCTATCTAGACGACCTCCTGCTAAAGTGATCTATGATGTAATGAAAGGAAATTTGTTTATCAATTACATACATCTTCTGTCAGAAGTTATACATAAGTGTTGTTCGAGAGCAAAATTCATAGAGAAGCATTGTTACCCAAGTTAATGAACCTGCTTTATGGGATAACAATACCCTCCGCCGATCTAGAAAATCATTACATGCACGTCATAAACAAAAATAGAAGAACGTATGGAAAGTTTTAGTGTTGTATCTATAAATACCATAGAGTTTATCGTAATTAGATTCGATTTTTTTTACTTACATCAACCTTTATTTCAGCGACAGGAAAGACTTTCGTGGCTGGGGACTCCTTAGGCACGAACCGGTAGAACTCTATCATATTTCGATACCATCGTATCGAATACAACTGGGCACCTGAAAATAAAATAAACAAAATTACAGAATAAAGCTGCTTAACACACTTAAGGACGTGCGTGGTAGAGTACTTTCTAGTACTCGGCTGGCTAGCTACCACCCTCAAGTTGAAAATCTGTCGCCAAGCATCTAACGGTGTGTTCCGGCAGCCTCACTTGAGAGCCAGTTCCATTCCAGGCTAGGTGTGCTTTACCATCTTCGACCACACCGTCACTTAACATCAGGTGAGTTGTGGTCAAACAACAAGCCTGTCAGCAATGAAAAAAAAAAGGTCTTCTTTGAGATCTCGGCTTAAAGAAGAAGTGATTATAATGATGTCTCAGTCAACTTAAGTAACTTATTTACAAATATCAATTTCAACCTTCTACATACCTTCTAACTCATACGAGCACATAAGCTCAGCGTTGCTACCCGTCATAACCGCCTTTGGAACATGAATCTGCAGAGATTTTAGCGAGTTCACAGTACCTGAAGACAAAGAAAAAATAATTAGAATGTTAAAAATGTATCAATTTTTCAACGGAAGAAGTATCACAATCAACGTTTACGATGACAGTGAGTTAATACGCGAGTATATATTGTACTTTGATTCGGCTCCTTGAAAAATGTCATCAGTTGTGACTGAAAGTACATTTTTTTATGGTTATCTGGCTAGGAATTCGACCACACTTCACCTGAAGTTAAATGAAATCCACGAAGGAAAGAAAGAAAGGAAGAAAGAAAGAAAGAAAGAAAGAAAAAAAAAAAGAAAGAAAAAAAAATAAAGAAAGAAAGAAATAAAGAAAGAAAGATGTGAAAAAAGTCAAAGATGGTAAGCACAACTAGCCTTGAAAAGAACTGGCTTTCAAATGAGACTACCGGAACACACCGTTAGGTATTTTGCGGCTGATTTTCAACTTGAAGGTGAAACAACAGCATGCTATAATTTCCTAATAATCTTTTCCTTTATTGGCAGCTCAAGAGTTTTGTTGGGATTTGTGTATCCACTCCCTTCAGCGTGTGAACAAACCACGTTAACTTAGAAGCACAATGTTTTACTGAAACTACTAAAACGTTGAGTTGACACCCCCACTTCCGTCCCCCCTATTTACAAGCGTCAAAATAAACAAGACAGTTAACTGGGAACATAAACACCTCACCTAACAGGACATCAGAACTGGTAAAGAGTTACATCACAAAATTTTACGATAAAACCGGTACATTTTTACCTTAAAGGTGAGCAAATACTGAGTTTACGACACTCGTTAGAAGTTAGGCTATAATGTTAAACGACGTCCTCAGAGTAATGACTCAGTTAGATTTAGCAGTACTCGAGTTTGGGTAGTGCAAAACTAATTGAACTGTACATCTATATGAGTTATAATTACTTTTATATATTTAGCTTGCGTATCCTCAAAGTCATTGCAATATCTATATGGGATTTTAAGGCTAAGTAGTTTTTAGGCAGAACAAAATAGTCAGGTTAAAACTTTTATGCAAAGCTAGACGAGGCCGCGCTTTTTTTTATTTTTTATATTATGTATAGGCTTCTCGCTTGATCGCTTGATCGTCATCTTGATCGTCAGCTTGATCGTTGTGGCTTGATCGCCATCTCACCTGCTGTTAAGCGAAGATGCAATCTAAGCACACTTGCCTAGAATATACCGATTTAGTCTCGATTTAAAGACACCTAGATTGTATCGATCACTGAACACCCGCTCGGGGAACGTATTCCACGCTTTAGCCGTTCGAACAATGAAAGTGGATTCAAATTGTTTTGCATTTAAAATTAGCGCGTTTTGCGTTTAATAGGATTTTGTAGCGATGATAGTGCAGTGGTTAACGAGGTTGGTTCTCATGCCTGATGGGTGTGAGTTCAAACCCCAACAATGACATTGAGCTGCCGGTGAAGGAAAACATCGTGAGGCAACCATGGCACGGTGGTTGGGTATTTTCTAGTACTCAATTGGCTAGCTACCAACATCAAGCTTAAAATCTGCCGCCAAGCATCTAATGTTGTTCCGGCAGCCTCACTTGACAGCCAGTTCCATTCCAGGCTAGGCTTTACCATCGACCATACCGTCACTTAACATCAGATGAGCTGTGGTCAAACACCTAGCCTGTTAACAACAAAAAAAAGTTATAATCATTTTTATATGTTTATCCTTAAAGTCATTACAATGTCTGTATGGGATTTGGCTATGTGATTTTTAAGAACAAAAAATAGTTAAAAACAATTACGTACAGCAAGACTAGGTCGCACTCAGCAGGAGGTCGTCTAGATAGCCACCAATGCAGTATCTATTCTGCCACCAAGCAGTACCTACAGTGAACTAGTCCAAAATATACTGCCACTAGCGAAATTTAAAGGCTGTTGAACTGGCTGATTAGTATCATTGAATATTTCAAAGTAATCTCCAAATTCTAATTGCCAAAACAGTGATCTCAAATTTTTTTAAATTTAAAGTTCTCGTTACCGTCTCTTACCATCAAGAGAGTATCTCGTTCGTCTCATTACTTTTACAAAAAAATATATCATGTCGTAACTTTATGCTTACTCTTTACATACAAACTCTTTGGATCCTACAAGTAAGTCTTTGACACTGTCTTGTTCAATACAACTACATTCTGTTTATCGTGGTTCTCTACTTCAATGTGACAGATACCTCTTGACATTTTATTATTGCCTGGTAGTCCCACTGGCAAACACGTTAAGATTATTTTTACGGCAATTTTTTACGGCTTCAATTAATAGCAGTTTCTAGTTTTATAGCTCGTGAAAATCAGAATTTAATATTTTATTAGTAATTTTGAGTTGAATGTTTTTCAGAGGAATAAAATTATTGATTGAAAATCTTTCTGAAAACGTAGACTTCATGATGCTTTTTGACGGAAAGAAAGGAGTAAGGAGTAAGAAAACTGGTGAAAAGAAAAGAAAACTGATATATGATTTAAGTCATGTAGTCAATTTATCGACATGCGAAAATAAATATATGTAGAATCGTTGTTCATCTCTAAGTCATTCATGAAAAATACTGCTAAATTCACGTTGTGTTTATTCAGCAGTAATTGGAACGAAAACCAGAACAAAACAATATTATAAGCATACACACACAAACAAATGCAAACTTACACACACACACCCACACACATGAATGCACACTCACACACTAACACACTCACACACGCACCCACGCATATACACACACACACAAACACACGTACATAAATAACTGAAATTCTAACTTATTGCTAAAAAATTAATATACGAGTACATATTTCGCTAGAGAAGTAAAAACGAATCGATATCAAACTTAGATTACTGGAACCGCAGTTTTACATTCGTCGCTGCGTTGTCTAAACAACCAGAAAACAAAGAGATAAAAGCTTTTTGAATCTCCAAATTTATGGTTTGTTTGTGAAAACGGAACACTATTCGGTAGAGTGGGTGCACATCCGGCATTATTACTGTCCGGCCACTTTTACTGCATAATTAAATTATTTTGGTCTATAATATTTATTGTACTGTAAAAAACTTAACATTTTGTTACTTAAGTTAAACCTTAAGTTATGGTTGCTTTAATGTACGTTTGTTTATTTTCTTTTATATATACCTATAAATTTTATTTTATTGTGGAAACTGACGTGGTCTTGACACATTTTTGTTTTACTTATGCGGGGTTACTCACGTTTAATTTTATCGGAAACTCCGACTATAGTTTCGGTCACATTCGGTGGCCTTCATCATGGGGATAAAGTTGAGATAACGCGTGTGCGGCCTCGTCTTGCTTCGCAGAGTCAGTAGTTAAAAAGTGTCGTTATTCCTATTTCCTCGCAATTTTTCCGTTTTTTCACTCTATAAGAACATTACTAAAAACATTAGCCGAATTGGTCGAGCCGTTTTCGAGTTTTGCGCTTAGCAACGCATTTGCTGATTGATTGATTGATTCATTGATGATGATTGATTCATTGATGATGATTGATTCATTGATGATGATTGATTCATTGACAGCCCTGTTGGCTCATTGGGAGTATGTCTGCCTGGCTGTAGGGCGTGGGTTCGATTCCCGCCAAGGACAAATATTTATTTGGTATAAACAAATATTTGTTCTGTGTCTGGGTGTTCTGTATGTATTATAAGTAGGTAATTACAAAAAAAAGTATTTATGTATTCTATCAGTTATCTGACTTCCATCACACAAGGTCTGCTTAGTTTGGGGTCAGATGTGTGTAATGTGACCTACAATATTTATTTATTTATTATTTATTTTTATTTATAGAGATATAAGTGTGATTTTATTATGCTGAACTAGTTATTTTAGAAACTAATTATTACTTCAAACGTTGCTATATATTTTGTGTCTAAAATTCCGGCAAATCCATAACGTGTCCCATCCTTACGACATGGTAAATCCTAGCACACGCTGGATATTATTTTAATACTTACCGGGACCGATATTCATGCGACGGCACGTCTGATCCGGGGACAGTACACATGTCCTAATACTTGGACATGTGGGGATATCAAAGTATTTTGCGCTTGGAACGAAAAATATTTTGAGTAAATGAAAATGTTATAGGATTTTTGGCAGGAACGCGGAAGGGTCGGGTTACCGCATTTTTTAAATAATTTACAAGCTTAGTGTTTGACCACAGCTCACCTGATGTTAAGTGATGGTTTGGTTGAAGATGGTAAACACAGTCAGCCTGGAATGGAACTAGCTCACATGTAAAGCTGCCGGAATACACCGTTAGATGCGTGGCGACAGATTTTCAACTTGGAGTGCTAAAGTACCCTACAACCATGCTATAGTTTCCTCATGATGTTTTCATTCAATAGCAGCTGAAGCTCATTGTTGAGGTTTGAACTCACATCCTACGGTGAACCGACCGCGCTAACAACTGAGCTATCATCGCTACAAAACAAATGATTACTACACTACATTACACTATTTGTTATTTAAACAAATAGTGCTTTTAAATAAATTCTCAAATTTTATATATTCTAAATCTGCGAGCTTCATCTTCATCCACATCATCGCTTACCGTTAGGCGATTTGGTGGTCAAACGCGGACTTATACCTACGTATTAAAAAAAAAACAATATGGTAGAGTGTGAGAAAGTAATAATATAATGTGGTGAAACATGACATCGCGTTGCTTCCAAAAGTTTGTCAAGTAAAGTTGCCCTACTTTACTAATGCGTGACCAGACTTATCCTTACTTTGTGTGACTTTGACTTGATTTGGACTTATTTTACTTGAAATTTCATCAAACACTCAAAAATATCGTAATATTAAACAATGAGAAATGCAGGAAGTGCATTGCTAAAAAGAAAAATGCTACTTACATAGTCATGATGGTCACGATTAAAATGTACACGAAGCAAAAGAAATCATTTTAAAAGGTGGCAGTTTGGTAACTTTCCCATAAATTGAACCAAAAAGAATACAATAATAAGCGAAAACTTTTCTGTTTCAAAATAGTCTGTATATTTATTTACGAAGAGAATTTTACGTGTTAACAATAAATACATTTTTGTTCGCCCATAATAACTTTTATTTCTGCGTCGACGATTGTACGAATTGTAATTTTTTATTCCACAGTCGTGAGTAAGTGATATATGTGAAAATCATTTCCAATATTTTTTATTAAAACATGACTGTTTTAAAAATTGATCATGGGAAGACCACTGCTAGATACAGATCGGACTGAGAAGCGTGTCATGGGAGAGCCCATGACACGCTTCTCAGTCCGATCTACGGCTTTTCGATTCCATCCACCGCCAGCTGTCCTACGTATATCGTCACTCTATTGTGTCTCAGGGCGTCCTACGCTACGTTTGCCGATTCGCGGTCTTCACTCTAGAACACGTCTACCCCAGCCTATTACCACTTCAGCTTGCTAACACGCTGAGCTATCTGTGACCTTAGTTCTCTGGCGAATTACTTTTTTCCGGATATGACCCCTATCCTTACGACTATTTTAAAAATAAATACACGAAAACAAGATAAATAGTACGCTACGAGAGTCGGCTATGAGGTTACTTAAAAAAATTTGGATATAATTTCGTCAACCTTTGAAGAAAAATTACTTAATCCGCTACGTTATATTCTTAACAAGGCTTGAGTTTATTACAAGGTCTGAGTTTATTACAAGGTATGAGTTTATTACAAGGTCTGAGTTTATTACAAGGTCTGAGCTAATAACAAAGTCTGAAATTATTACAAGGTGTGGGTTTATTACAAGGTCTGAGTTTATTACAAGGTATGAGTTTATTACAAGGTCAGAGTTCATTATAAGGTTTGAGTGACTATTACAAAAGTCTAATTTTTAAAGCATGGGGGAAAATGCACTAGATTGTTAAACATAAAAAACAACGTATATGCAAAATACGTTTATTTAAAAAATAAGTTCTTTTCACCATACTGCTATTACATTAGAAACACGACTGGCATGTTAGGGTGGACATAACGTCGTCCGTTACTGGGATAATCCCGTCGTTAGAGCAATTATGAAAGTTTAATTGCGATGTTTTTCACAATTTACCGGTTTAGAGTGCTGCCTTAATTTTTAATAGGAGATTAAAGGTACAGGTGTTTTTCTAATTATAACTTTACAAGAATATAAAATGCAAGGAAAATAGTGAAACTTATCTAAATATACTTTTTAAAATAATAACAAAATTATACTATTCAGTGCACTGCGCACGTTCTACCTTTACGTGTTCATCGTATGTGGCCGAAACTGTAGTCGGAGTATCTGACATAATTAAAAGTAAGAATTTTTTTAAAACTTTTATTACTAAATTTATTATATTAAATTAATTTTATTAAAATTTTTAAGAAAAGTATTTTTTTTTCTTTTTTTAAAACATACAGAACCTAGCCACAAAATTCGTGTTTACTTTTGAAGTACAAACGTTCACTAGGAAGATTATACGTATGAATGTCCCGTGCTCACGTGACAGTAGATGTGGCGGCGCGGCGTGACAAGCCGTCGCGGGAAGTTCCGCTTGTTTTACAAAATGTGTTATTTTGCAAACTCTATGGCACTTATCTCTATGCTGTAATTTTTTTACGTGGTGTGCCTACTGAACTTATGTTTCTACAAAGTTCTAATCTTATATGTATGTTTTGTCCTGCTGTTTCACTTACATTTTAATTATACTAGCGACCCGCCCCCGCTTCGCACGAGTGCAATGTAGATATTAATGTGGTGCATATGCATGTATTATACATATAAACCTTCCTCTTTGATCACTCTATCTATTAAAAAAACCGCTTTAAAATCCGTTGCGTAGTTTTAAAGATTTAAGCATACATAGGGATATAGGGACAGAGAAAGCGACTTTGTTTTATACTATGTAGTGATAGTGATAAAAGGCTATGTGTTAATCCAAACACGCTATCGCTGTAAATTTATAGTTTTTTTAATGTAAATTTAATGAGACGAATAAGATGCCTGATGACATAATGCCTGTCCCTGACCATTGCAGCGATACACAGAACTTTGAGTCGTAAAACAAAGTCCAGGGCATCGCTGCCTTGGCGCTCATTACTTTGAGACTTTCGATGGCTAGTCTCAAAAAGCCCTGTAATTTCGCTACCTGCAGTACCCTTCAAACCGAAACACAGTAATGTTTACACACTACTGCTTAGCGACAGAATATAGTGTGAAGAAGTATCAAACATACACACAACCAGACAAATTTTCGCTTTGTAATATTAGTGTGAATAGACGAACAAGACGCTCTCCTGATGGTAAGAGATAGCGCCTGTCCATGACTATTGCACCAATGCACAGAACTTTGATTATTAAAACAAAGTCCAAGGCATCGATTTTCGATGTTTAGTCTCGACAGCCCTGTAATTTCGCTAGCAGCAGTACCCTTCAAACTGGAACACAGTAATGTTTACACACTACTGCTTGAAGGCAGAATATCTGGTACTGTGGTAACCTAACCTAGACGACCTCCTGCTAAGGAAATCTACCACCAAGTAATGATAAATCACCTACAAAAACAATTTGTGGTCACGTAATTTGTAAAGTCATAATATCTATTTAGTTTTGTGGTGTGGAAGTTAGGGAAGTTGGTTTCCCATAATATAGTAAGTTCTACGAAGACTACAGGCTTGATTTTTTTTGAGAAAAAATTTGTTGATTTTTCATGAAAGAGCGAAGTACTCAGAGATTTTGTAATGTTTTTTTATACTTATCCATCAGAAGAATGCCGTCGTGAGAAGTAAGTTTCTAACGTGGAGCGTCGATTATCCGAACGTCGATCAACCGAAGGACCGCTTATCCGAACTAGGACACCTGCCCCGACTTGCACGTGACCCCCTTCTCCCGCGCTACAGTGCTCGTGCACATAACTTTTTAGCTAGTACATGTTTTATTACAAGACTGCACTTTTTTGTTTAATTCCTATTTATCACATAAGATATTAATATGGTTTTCATTCACTGGTACATAAATATATATGACAGTTCGATTAATTATCCGAAAAAAAAAACAGTTTCCGAACACCCATGTCCCCCCCAATTAGTTCGGATAATTGACGCTCAACTGTATATATTTTTTGTAAGTATTTTACTATCATCTGTATCGAATGCACATTGATAAGTTATTACTCTCTCGGCATAATAATCCCTTCCGTAACATAATTGTGTGTTTGTATTATTTGGATATTTATTTATATTTTTAACTAGTAACCTGCCCCGGCTACGCGCAGGTTTACAAGTGGCTTTTGATCTATCTCAAAGGGATCAGGCAGCGTTTTTGATGAAAGCTCCCAAGTGGCTTGACTTTTTCTGACACTTTCAACAATTATCATCTTATTTCAACCAATTTACACAAAGCCTTGGCAAATTATTTACTTAAACCTTTCTCCTGAATCACTCTATTGGTGAAACTCGCATGATAATCCGTTCAGTAGTTTTATTTTGGTGTATCGAAAACAGACAGACAGACAGACAGACGCGGCGGACAACGTTGTTTTATAATATATTGTGCTGGCTTTTAATTCAGAATGACAATACCGTAAACGTAATGATATTTTATTTCCATCTCGCGCTTATAAATATTTATTACTCACAAAATGCTCACAGTTTATGTGAACTAAAGTCTAATATTAAGTGATTTACGTCTGACCTTTTTCGTTGAATTTACATTCAGTACTAAAAAAAATATTAACATGCTTTTGTTAGTGTATAATTATTAACCCAATTCAAAATAAGAAGTTTTTAATTTGATTAAAATATGAAAGATGAAACTGGTAGTGTTGAAGTCCAACATATATACGTATTTTGACCAATATATGCATAACATTTGTGGAAAAATTTGCGTAGTGAAACTTTATAAAGATTCAGAGATCACGGGCTCAATGCAAATCTTCAATTCTCAGCGGTACTTAAGCTCATCACAGCTTACCTATATAATTTTTTTCTCTCTTTCCCCCGCATCATTATTCCACGAGTTCATTACTTTCCATCCCACATACATTGTACAAGTCTTTGTCGCTAACAAACCCTCAATTGGAACAAAGGTAAACGTCATTGTTCAGAAGTATTATGCAAAAACACTTTGATCTCTGGAACATTCCCGATTCGTCCCCTAGGGAGAACAGTGTATATAAATTGCAGTATCCCAAATTGAGCATAAAAAACGAATATTTTATTGCTTTATATAGAAAATTGTTCAATTAATGAAAAGGCTGATTTAAGCAAAATTTACATTAATAGTTAAAAGATTTTTATTTAAAATAAGTTTAAATTCTGTTAAATGTCTTGATAAATACCGGTTTCTTTAATCAAAAAAGTAAAGTCTTTTTTTTTAATTTATTTAAATAATGAGTCGCTCTTCTGATTGTAAGAAATAACGCCTGTCCATGACCATTGCAGTGGAACACAGAATTTTGAGTGACAAACAAAGTCCAGGGCATCGCTGCTTTGGCGCTTACTTTGAGACTTTCGATGGTTAGTCAACAGCCCTGTAATTTCGGCAGCTGTAGTACCCTTCAAACTGGAACACAGTAATGCTTACACTTTTCTGCCTACCTAGACGACCTCCTACTAAGGAAATCTACAACCAAGTAGATTTCCTTAGTAGGAGGAAATCTACTTGGTTGGACATTACGATGTATTGACAAAGTTATGTTTATTTTCAGAATGTCCCGTATTTGACTTAAGTTTAAATGGTCACTTTAAGCATGATTCGTGTAGAGGCAATACACGTGTCAGCAACTGGTTACTGCAGCGAAAAGAGGATGTAAAGACATGTGTTTAGTTTTAGATATTAAGTAATATTTCAGATAGATTTTTCAAAATTGTCGTTAAAATCTTTATCACTGTTGTAGCCAAAAATATTTTTAAGCGTAAAGACATACTATACGTATATTTTGAAAACATAATTTGAACATCTCGGATTATATCTATCGGGAAAAATAGACTCAGCCAGCAAATTCCATTGTATCGTTGGTACGATACAAGTAGAATCGAACCGTTAAATAAAAAAACCTTAAATTTGCGTGAGTACACACAGATATCTCTACTCGCGTCTTTTCCAAGTTATTTTGCTTCACGGAATACGTTACTTTTTTATTCACAGCGTCATAGTTCTGATTAGCCGGTCCACTGAGCCGGATATCCGGGTGGCTCGCTAAGGCTCAGGCTTATGTTGTGCTTCAACAACATAGACGAGAGCGTTGGTTAACTTATACTGTATTTTTTTTCGTATTTTGTGAAAACTTGTGTTGTTAATCAAAATACCGCCCTAAGAAACGCTGTAGACGCAACAAATATTTGAAAACACATAATTATGTTTATCACCGTGTTAACCTTATGACGGACAGGATTTAAGGCAGAAAAAGATGGCGTTTTTAAATATAGGGTACGTAATTCAGTAGATATTTTGTAATTAATATCTTCCTCTTAATCGACATCTTCATTGCTGGAGGTCATGTTTTAAATGTAATTGGTGTACCATACTCTTCCGCGTGTTTCTGTCCTCGGCGGTCTTCATAGCTTTAGGATTTTATAAGGTCTGACCAACGGGTAGTTGAAAGGGTTCCCGTCGACCTGGCCAACTACCATCAGCTTTTCCAGGCTATCAGAGTTTCTGCGAGCGGCGTGTCCGAAATATCTGAGTATTCTCTGGAAGGAGATGGTGGACAGTCCTATGGTTATTCCGAGCTCTTGGAGAATAGACACGTTGGTTTGACGTGCGGTACATGGAATTCGCAACATACTATAAGTAATAAATATAAGTTAAATCATTATATCAACGACATTGAATCAAAAATCCCGCCCCTGACTGTACCTGGTGCAAATTTATCCATGAGACTGGAGGCATTCCCGCGCTGGGGAGCAATGGCCAGCCTTTGCAGTAGGAACGAGCCGGAACGAGGGTCACCACACTAGTCTCTTATGCGTTACCCTATTTCACGCACCAATTCCCGAGCAAATAACATAATACATAGGTAGCTATAATATAGACATACACTCCGACAATTATACAACGTAATTATTACATCTGGATGTTACTGCGTTCAATAAGTTGGTACATATTACTACTTACAAAAATAATTAATAGCACCTAGTTAATTGTTAGGTATTTGTTAGGTGTACAAACAAACAACAACATTATATGATATGTAATTAGATACTAATCGAAACTTTGTTGTTTTTTTATTTATATTTTTATAGCTGTTTAGTAGGTGTTTGACCACAGCTCCGCTGATGTTAAGTGACGGTGTGGTCGAAGATGTTAAAGCACATCTACCCTGGAATGAAACTGGCTCTCAAGTGAGGTGCCAGGACACACCGTTAGGTGCTCGGCGGCAGACTTTCAACTTGAGGGTGGTAGCTAGAAAATACCCTAACACCATGCTAAGGTTTCCCCACGATGTTTCCCTTCACCGGCAACTCAAGTTCATTGTTGGGGTTTAAACCCACGCCCTTCGGTGTGTGAACCGGCTGCGCTAACCACTGAGCTACCATCGCTATAAAGTTACGCATGTTTTAAAGAGCATAATGTAAATTAGCTGACCTGCGCTTTGTGTACACTTTTCAAACGAGTGAAGAAAAGGTGTCCAGCAAATATAATGTATGTCGCGAATGAAGTCGCGGGTACAGCTAGTATAGACTAAATCTGTAATAGGCCTTATGTTAAGTTTGTAAGGCAGGGATCTCAAGTTTTTAAGTGCTGTAATTTTTTTTTAAATAAATTATGGGGCTGCAAAGTTCTGGAGTGGAGACCACGGACCGGCAAGCGCAGCGTAGGACGTCCACCAACAAGTTGGACAGACGACCTCATAAAGACCGCAGGAACGCGCTGGATGCGAGCCGCTTCCAACCGGTCTTTATGGAAGTCAATGGGGGGGGGGGCCTATGTCCAGCAGTGGACGTCCTACGGCTGAGATGATGATGATTAAGCTTTTGACTTAATTGGTTTAATAAATAAATAAAAAATAAATAAGAACTTGTGACCCGGGTAAGTATAAAAGTTCCTAGAAAAGGCTACTCAACACGCACCAGCCTTCGTAATTCCCACCAATCGCTACAAGGCACATTAATACAGATAAAACTCAAACTTCCGAACTTAATCCTTTCGGAATGTAGATGGAAAATCCAGTGCAAAGTTGGCCCGGGTCTGTTCCGAAACTCGAATTACTAGCGTGATAACTGGATGTTATGAATTTTGTTATATTAAAGTGTCCGAGAATATTTACCCTGTAAAACTTTTTTACTTTTTTACAATGAAAATTTTGACTCTAAGATTAGAGTCGAATTAGATAAGAATATTTCAATTTGGCTGTACTTTTTACAAATATGTAAGTACATACCGTGATATGCCTCTGCTCGATGCAACAAATTCTATGCGCGTAGGGTTATAAGCTTAGGCTGTAACGACCTGAAAGGGGTTATTGTTATAATCAAATTTAATACGCGAAAAGTTAAAAAAAAATCATCTGTTATATGTTACTATGGAAACTGGCGTGGTTTTGACACATTCTGGACATAGGCCTCCTCCTGGGAGGGTTTTGCCAATACTCGCCACGCTTGGCAGGCGGGTTGGCGAGCGCAGTTAGGTGTGATTGTTCAAGGAAGACGCTGCTGCCCATCTTCCAGATTACATCCCTTAGCCGACTCTTACGGCAACCACGGGTAGAGAGGGTGGGCTACTATTCTTACGCCGGCAAACGGTTTCAGTTACAACACTAACGAGGATTTAAATTTAACTTACCTACTTATCAACAATTAAAAAAAAAAATGCCAATAATTAAATTAATATAACCGAAACTTTATTAAATATCTAAAACTAAATTTGACATAAACCTAAAAGCTAAAATAAATTCAACAAAACGCTAATTAAAATGTAAAAAAAAAACACAAGTATTTATACCCTCTTATAGCTGCAGTAACCAGTTGTCGACACGTGTTTCGCCTCTGCGCGGGGCATCCTCAGAACGTGTTGACTCTTCGAGCGCTTAGCCGAGACTGAGTCAAAATAATTAATCGCACTATTTAAATAGCGCAACAAGAAACCTTCATGATTATCTTACAAAGTTTTGTGCTGCTAATCGTCAAATAAGGTCTTTAGTTTTCAAGTTTCCACATTTACAGAAATAATTACATGGGTCGCCTTACCCTAGCGCCCCCTTCTCGGTTCTGGCACCCCTGGTCTCCCCTTTTTAGGGGTTGAATACCGACCTGTTTACCTTGGTCGACTCTTATTGAAAAACTTTTGGACATATTGCTATTGAAGAATTTAAGGGGTCAATTGGTTCATTTGATTTAAAGGTCGGAGAAAGGTCATCTTTATTTTTGTTTATTTGCTTGTAACTTTAGACGTATGTTTTCCGAGAAAAAGGGAAAAGCCTAACTGCTCCTGAGATACAAATTTGTGATGATATACTTCTTCAAACTGGTGACCTTTTTTACCCAGTGGTCGTTTGACATGCGAGAAACGTGGCCCACCACTCCATCTTCAGTCGTCCGGCTTTGTGACTGACATCAGCGATTTTGGTTTTGGAGCGTAGTTTTTTTTTTTCATGATTGTCAGGCCACAACACTGTGTTTTTGTATTTGACCACTGCTCACTTGATGTTAAGTGACGGTGTGATCGAAGATGGTAAGGCACACCTAGTCTGGAATGGTACTGGCTCTCAAATGAAGCTGCCGGAACACACCGTTACATGCTTGGCGGCAGATTTTCAACTTGAGGGTGGTAGCTAGCCAGCCGAGTACTAGAAAGTACCCTACCATCATGCTATGGTTTCCTCGCGATATTTTCCTTCACCGGCAGCTCAAGCTCATTGTTGTGGTTTGAACCCACGCCCTTCGGCATGCGACCGACCGCGCTAACCACTGAGCTATCATTACTACGAATCGTGTAGTATCGATTAGTATCGTGTTCCTTATATGAATTTCAGCTTGATACCTCCACGCGTTCCTGAGAAAAAAGGTCTTGACAGACAGACAGAAGGACAACAAAGTGAACCTATAAGGGTTCCGTTTTTTCCTTTTGAGGTACGGAACCCTAAGAAGTTCTCGAAGATGTGTGAAGTCAGCTGACCCGTGGTCAGTAGGTGGACTACGGCCATACTCTTTACATAATAAGAAGAGGCGCGAGCTTACCAGTGTGATACTTTATAAAAACAGGGTTGATTCGGTAATGCTAAATGGATTCTCAAACCGTTTATGAAAGAAAACATAATTTTACCCCTCTCACGTTTCATGTTTTAGGCGGGATAATCTCTTACGAAATTAACTGCCAAAGAGATTCGCTGTCCATAAACACAGGCCTATCTAAAATGCAAATCGGGCAAAACCGAAAACACGGTAATCTACCCGCTGACCGTACCGCGAGATAACATGCGGCTAAATTAATAACCTATGATGAGTTGTGGCATTATTATGGGGATTATAAAACCGTGGTTTTAATTATCGGATTATTGCAGTTCACAGCTTATTGTAGCAATATAGCGTTAATAATAATATCGTTAATAAATTAATATCGTAGGACATACACACAGCGCCATCTGACCCCGAACTGAGCAAAGCTTGTACTATGGAAGTCAGATAACTTCAATACTTTTTTTGTGTAAATATATAATACAACACATCCCCCGTCTTTTCCTTATTTGTATCGTGTTTTCCCCATTCTTGGTTGCCTGGAAGAGATCGCTCTTAGCGATAAGGCCGCCACTTGTGGCACTAGCTCATAAAATTATTTTGTATTCTGTACTCTTTTAACCTTTTTGTCCTAGGTGGCAGTGGGCAGGGCACATAGCACGCAGAACTGATGGCCGATGGGGTTGCAAAGTACTGGAGTAGAGACCTCGGACCGGCAAGCGCAGCGTAGGACGTCCACCCACAAGGTGGACAGACGACCTAATATAGACCGCAAAAACGCGCTGGATGCGAGCCGCTTCCAACCGGTCTTTATGAAAGTCAATGGGGGAGGCCTATGTCCAGCAGTGGACGTCCTATGGCTGAGATGATGATGATGATGATTATGATGATGATTATGATGATGATGATGATGATGATGATGATGATGATGATGATGATGATGATGATGATGATGATGATGATGATGATGATGATGATGATGATGACACTGGAAAGCCTTTATTACAGTTAAGCATTGATTCGATCTTCACAGAACTTGAAGCCTGTTTTTAACCCGTTTACGTTACTTTAAATTTTTCTCTTCGTAGTTGTCATTTTTTAATCTTATCACGGTACGCCCGTTCACTAAATAGAAAATTTCCTTGCTAGTAGTTACGACAGCAATATCAGATATTTAACCACCAAGCAGTAGTGAATACTACATTGTCCGGCAAAGTACCTACTTGGAGCGCGCTTCCCCGACTAAGTAGAACATCTTTTCTACTAGCGTTGATTCAAGCAGGCTTACCGCGAGGCGCGTGTAGGGATGTCGACATCGCATCTACGAACAAATCTTCGATCGATATTTTTTGTTCGTAACTTCGCCAACATCAAATCTATAAGACACACGTTTTGTGTGACTTTTTAATACCTTTTTATTAAAATAACCTATTCAATTGTAAATGAACATTGAACACACATCAGAAAACAATAACATTTACGTGCTAACCCTGACAGGTGTGTCGGCACTCACGTAGTGATCGCCGGCAAGCGTCCTCTGCCCCCGCATCCTCTTCTCACTTGAGTTGCCTATTTATTGCGAAGATGTTCTACTTAGATATAGATTTAAATGTTTTATTTTACTTGGTGGTAGATTTCCTTAGCAGGAGGTCGTCTAGGTAGGTATCACCGCAGTACCAGATATTCTGCCGCCAAGCAGTAGTGTGTAAACATTACTGTGTTCCGGTTTGAAGGGTACTGCAGCTAGCGAAATTACAGGGCTATTGAGACTAACCATCTAGTCATAAAGTAATGAGCGCCAAGGCAGCGATGCCCTGGACTTAGTTTTGCTACTCAAAGTTCTGTGTAGCGGTGCAATGGTCATGGACAGGCGTTATCTCTCAACATCAGGAGAGCGTCTCGTTCGTCTCATTACTGTTACATAAAAAAAAGACATTTTACTAATCGTCTATCGAAATTACAGGGCTAACCTAACTATCTAATGTCTCAATATAATGAGCGCCAAAGCAGCGATGTTCTAATTCAATATTCTGGGCAACAATGTGGTCATAGAAAAACGTTATTTCTTACCATCAGTAGAGCGTTTCATTTGTCTCATTACTTTTTTATAAAAATAAGTGAGAACAGATCTTGTTGAAATTTCACAAAGAAATTTAGTGTACATCATTGTGAAAACGGAAACATAATGCTTTGTCCCGGGAAATGGTGGAGAGCTAAAATTTTCCGAGAAAATTTATAAATATAAAACTAGGTGTGCTTGCGAATTCGTCCGCGTGGATACTCAGTTAGGGCGAAATAATTCTGAAATAGTTTTATCCGACCTTTACGAAAAAAACCGACCAAGTTCGAGTCGGACTCGTGCACTTAGGGTTCCGTACAAACCTGTAGGTATATAAGTAAAAGTTATGGTTTTTTTTAATGGTAATTTATGCTTTTCGCAATTTTTCCTTTATCTGTGCTATAAGATGTTGCTTCGTACCAAATTTCAAGATTCTGAGTTCACGGGAAGTACCTTGTAGGTTTTGATTCCCTTGCGAGTGTCGAAAATTTGCGGCATAAACGGTAGTATCTTTTGATTGCGTTGGTTTAGAAGTTTGATTATTCACATCTCCAAGGGACAGTAGACCTGAGTATTTGATATGAATTTCAGCTTGATACCTCCATGCGTTCCTGAGAAAAAGGGTCTTGACAGTCAGATGGACAACAAAGTGATCTTATAAGGGTTCCGTTTTTTCCTTTTGAGGTACGGAACCCTAAAAACGAACATTAACCTTGTTGCAATACACAATAAAATATAATATAAATAAATAAATATCGTAGAACATTTCACACAAAGCCATCCAGCCTATACTAAGCAAAGATATGGGAACTAGATTAAAGATTGCCCTGTTAATTAATTTAATAGAATATCTGCTTTAAGAGCTGTGGGGTATGAGTTCGATTCCCACCCGGACAAATATTTATGTTAAGATAAAAGTTTGTTTTGTGTTTGTGTGTTCTGCATATAAGTATGTACATATTTACAAAATGTAAGTAGGTACTCTATCAGTTATCTGGTTCCCATGGTAAAAGCTTTGCTCAGTTTAAAGCTAGATGGCGCTGTGTGAAATGTTTTACGATATTTATTTATTTATTATTTACTAGCTGCGCCCCGCGGTGTTACCCGCTACCTTTTTGTCGGGATAAAAAGTAGCTTATATGTTAATCCAGAGTATTAGCTACCTCCATACCAAATTTCATCAAAACTAGTCCAGCCGTTTGAGCGTGAAGAAGTAACAAACATATAAACACATTCACAATCTTTTGCCTTTATAATATTACTAGCTGCGCCTCGCAGTTTTATCCGCGTGGTGATGGATTATGATGATGATGAAAAGTATCCTATATCTTATTCCAGGGCCTAAAGTAACTACATGCAAAATTTCACCCAGATCCGTTGAGTAGTTTACGGGTAAAGGAGTAACAGACAAAAAAACTCACATTCGCACTTATAATATTAGTTAGGATTAGGATAATATGATTTATGATATGATATTTGTAAACTTTTTTTTGGTAAATACACACATAATACCCAGACACAGAACATTTATAGAGCTACCATTTTTCGAGTTTTTTTTTAGATTATACGTAGAAGAAAAATATTACAGTTCTTTTATATCTTATCTAATCTATCTATCTGTCTAATACATTTAAACGAGCAATTCTTGTATATATATATATATATATATATATATATATATAATCCGAATCTTGGAAACGGCTCCAACGATTTTCTTGAAATTTAGTATCCAGGGGGTTTCGGGGGCGATAAATCGATCTAGCTAGGTTTCATTTTTAGAAAACGTCGTTTTATCCGTGTTTTCAGCCGAGCAAAGCTCGCTCATCCAGGTACTAATATTATAATTTCGCGAAAAACATTCTCAATCTAAAGGACACCGCCCAAGTATTCCCATTGATATAATCACCCTGGATTTTCCACAACGAATTGCTTCACATCACGGAAAAGAGACATTACATGTGAATTCTGTCATATAATGGAAGATAGTTTAGTAGGTGCAGCTTTGCTTTATGGTTGGAAATAGCCTAATGATGGCGAAAGTTATGAGATATTCATAATGGCATGAAAAGCGGTGTAATAGACTGGATTATAAAAAATATAGTGACAAGCCATAACCGTCGGGGTAATGTTTTTTTTTTGAGTCCGATAACCGGAGCAAGGTGTCTCAGTCTCATTGAGTAACGATATGGTTAGCGTGGTTGGTTTACACGTTAAAGGGTGTGGGTTCAAACCCCAATAATTAGTTTGAGCTGCACGTGAAAGAAAACGTGTTTCTAGCTACCGAGTAAGTCGAGTTAAAATTCTGTCGCCAAGCATTTAACGGTGTGTTCCGGCAGCCTCACTTGAGAGCCAGTTCCATTCCAGGCTACGTGTATTTACCATCTTTGATTACACCAGATGTTCTGTCGCCAAGCAGTAGTGTGTAAGCATTACAGTGTTCAGGCTTAAGGGGTACTGTAGCTAGCGAAAGTACAGGGTTGTTAAGAGTCCATCTAATGTCTCAAAGTAATGAGCGCCAAATCAGCGATGTCCTGGACTTTGTTTTGCTACTCAAAGTTCTGTGTATCACTGCAATGGTCATCAGCATTTTCAGTGCATCAGGAAAGCGTCATGTCTCAATACTATTACACAAAAAAATAATAGAAGTTCTCAACAAATAAAAACAAACAAAAGTTATAATTCTATGCAAAACAAAAAACAACTTTTTCATCTTTAGTTTTGGCGAGAAAAGGTGTCGTGAATAATTGAAACACTATAAGGACATACAGATCTATTCAAAATTTCTTAATGTTATGGAGTAATAAAATATCTTAAAAAAAGGAGATCTCAGAAATAACTTACAGAGTTCCAGTGCGGATATCAAAAAGAAATATTCATATTTTTGTAGGTTTGTTTTCAAAGGATATGGCTAAAATAACTTTTATACTTTTCTTGAAAACATCTATATTGGGATTTTACTCCAAGAATTCTATGACATTTGTATCCAACGAAACCTTGGATAAATACCTATTCCAGGGGTGACGAACCTTTATTTATCAATGTATCATGTTTTCTAAAGAAATGTTTAAAGAGGCCATATACATCAAACAATTCTAACTTAGTGATTAATCAGATCACATCATCAGCCATAGGACGTCCACTGCTGGCCATAGGCTTCCTCCTGGGGGGGTTTTGCCAATACTCGCCACGCTTGGCAGGCGGGTTGGGGAGCGCAGTTAAGTGTGATTGTTCAAGGAAGACGCTTATCATCGTTTAGTCGACTCTTACGGCAACCACGGGTAGAGAGGGTGGGGTACAATTCTTATGCCGGCACCACCACGGCAATCGACTTAGTGATTAATGGGAAATTATTAAAACTAAATACTATCAACTCACAACTCTTTATTTATTACCAAAAAAAACTTTTTGAACAGTGCTTTGGTGGCGTGCCCAAAATATTGGGTAGCATGTCATCAATGTCACGCGTGCCATTGGTTCGCCAGCCTTGACCTATTCTATCTATTTATATCTTCTACGAACGCCATTTGATTTTTATAACTTGAAAACGACTAAATCTATTCAGCTGTTTTTTTAATGACCAATGGTATTTTGATTGAGTTTAAAATATACGTGACGACAAAAGGACTTAATACAATATAATTTACACCTGAATATAATCCTACTGATTTTTGTTTTACTTATGCGGATTACTCACGTGTAATTATATCGGATATTCCGACTATAGTTTCAGTCAAATCCGGTGGCCTTCATCATGGAGACAAAGCTGAGTACAACACGCGCGTGGCCTCATCTCGCTCCGCACTGCGGGCCGCTGCGCGGCTCGCACGTGGAGACAGCGGTTAATGCGGGTAGAGTACCGAGTGCTCTGGAACTATTCCTCATCGGACTTTTCTTCTACGGTGTCAGGAATATTCTAGCACACATAGATCACTACAACGTCTTTCCATAGTTAGAAAATCCTATTGCACCCCATTCAGTCCTATCTACGGCTTTTTGTTTCCAGTTACTGCTTTACGTATATCGGAAACAAGTACAGTTATTAAATCGTATAAATATTTATTTTTCTATGCAACTTAATACGACCTTACCCTAATTAAGGTACGTTTCCCGTTTCAAGTTCTCAGGAAGCGGGTTTGTAACGACAACATGGTGGAACCAAATCACTAATTGGGACACCCCGGAGATGCGGTATTCGATGTTAATTACCCCAAAAATTTCATATTACACCCCACTATATCAAAAGGAACCTACAGTGCGAGACAAAGAATATAACATGACTGTTTTCTATATATTATTTATCATTATTTTATTCTAATACTTTTATTAAGTGGTAGATAAAGGTCTAGTATATAAATTCACAAGATTCACGTATTTTTGTTATATGTATGAGGGATTACTGACGTTTAAATAAAATTTAAACCTTAATTTAATTTGTGCCGTGGTGGTGCCTGCGTAATAATTGTACTCCACCCTCTCCACCCGTGGTTGCCGTAAGAGTCGGCTAAGGGATGTAATCCGGAAGATGGGCAGCAGGGTCTTCCTTGAACAATCACACCTAACTGCGCTCGCCAACCCACCTGCCAAGCTTGGCGAATATTAGCAAAACCCTCCAGGAGGAGGCATATGTCCAGCAGTGGACATCCTATGGTTGATGATGTGATGATGTGAAATAAAATTTCGAATTCAAGATGAAACTAAATCCGAAGAAATCCGACCTGGTTTTACACGGGTGCAATTCATTTTGGCGACTCGATTACAAAATATTTACTTGGTGGTGGATCTCCATGCAGGATATTGTTTAGGTAAGTACTACCGCAGTACTGGATATTCTGCCGCCAACCAGTGGTGAGGAAACATTACTGCGTTTCGGTTTGGAGGGTACTGCAGCTAGTGAAATTATCGAAGTAATAAGCGCCAAAACAGCGATGCCCTAGACTTTGCTTAGCTACTCAAAGTTCTGTGTGTCGCTGCAATGATCACAGACAGATGTTTTCGCTTACCATCGGAGAGCGTATCGTTTGTAGTAATGAGTCGTACGTATAGTACGTATCGTAGTAGATACGTTTTATGTAAAAGTAATGAGTACTTTTACATAAAACGTATCTACTTATTCAAAAGTTTAATTAGGATTATTAAGATGTATTAGGGTATATTATAATAGGATCATTAAAAAATATCTATATAACATTGAAAATTGCATCAAAATTCTTTGCGAGGTTGAGAAGAAGTGATTAAGCAGAAACATGGACAGCGATTTGGTTTTTAACAATTTAGAGATTTCGGTTCCAAAAATTTTGGCTCGCACTGTATTATAGAAAAGGCCTACCTGTTTATTACGGGACGTCTTCCCAAGGGTGGATTATGGGCCTAATTCAGATTATGGTAATGGTTTTGATTCTTACTCAGAATAAAGCCATTTTGAGGGCGAAAAGGCCACTAAAGGTGTCACGAATAATTTTGTATTTCTCCGAATAAGACGTTGGCTTCACACACAAACGGCTATTTTTAAATTACCGTCCATCGCTCCCTGGTTTATGCTATCTCCACGTCACAACTTTTCTCCTATAATTTTTGTCGAGGCAATACAAGTCTCTGTTTAGATTTGTGCGTTCGTTTGAGATCACATACAGTGTTTTAAATTAGAATATTTACTCGACTGCGATAAAAAGGAGGGTTATTAACTTGTTAATAGAAAATTTTCATTTTGGCTAAATAGCCACAGGCCCATTGTTTTTTATATTTCTCTATAGATGGCAGCACTCTCTATGATTCTCTCTCTCTCTATGATTTGTGTTCTTGCGGTGCAATGTACAATTGCTTGTTACTAATAAAACAAAGTATAATTTCTCAGTTTAATCCATTTGGAACCCAAACCTTAATTAGGGTTATAATTTTAATAGTATATAATAGTTAATTTGTTCCCAGGCAGCAGAACCGATTTTGATTTACTTATTTTTTTGTTTGAAAGGTGACTTGATGGAGTGTTCAAGTTCATAGCTATTATTCTAGTGAATCTTCTCGGCTGTTTCAAGATTATGTATTAGCTCTTTTTAAGGTTCTGTACCCATAGGGTAAAACGGGACTCTATTACTAAGACTCCGCTGTCCGTCCGTCTGTCTGTCCGTCGGTCTGTCACCAAGCTGTATCTCATGAATCGTGATAGTTAGACAGTTTTTTCACAGATGATGTATTTCTAAAAACTGAATAAAATAAATATTTAAGGGGCTCCCATACAACAGACATGATTTTTTTATAAACGGTCAAACACAAGCCTGTACGTTATTAAAAAAACCTTTCGAACCGGAATTTAGTAATGGTTACACATTAATGTCTGGCGGCAAAATATCTGATAAGGCGACATCCTAAGGAGATTTACCACCTAGTAAAATCACCAAGTAAGATTTACTACCTTGTAGAACAAAATTGATAGGATGAATAGAAAGCAAAAGAATTTTGCCAACCAATGTCGCTATTAATAAAGCTGATATTATCTTCCTCAATATTAAATAGTAGGAGATATTCTATTTAACATTATTGCGTGGGTTGTTTCGATATACGATATAAATTAAGTTGTCATGCAAAAATATCAGGGTAATGACGATAAGCCTTAGGTCAAATAACTATGTAAGATATTAAATTTCATTATTTAGTCCTTCGAATAACTGTTCTTGTCAGCTTGTTAGGTCATTTGTTAATAGATTTGTTTCAATCTCTGATAGACGTTGTACGACTACCACTCAGGATTAACAATCGTGTGACGAAGAGGGATAATTGTATGTTTTTTTTTGTAACAACGATGAGAGAACAATGAACGTGACGCTCTCCTGATGTTAAGAGATAACGCCTGTCCATGACCATCGCAGCGATACACAGAACTTTGAGTAGTAAAACAAAGTCCAGGGCATCGCTGCCTCGGCGCTCATTACTTTGAGACTAGATGGTTAGTCTCAACAGCCCTGTAATTTCGCTAGCTGCAGTACCTTCAAACCGGAACACAGTAATGTTTACACGCTACTGCTTGGCGGCAGAATATCTGGTACTGCGGTGGTACCTACCTAAACGACCTCCTGCTAAGGAAATCCACCACCGAGTAAAAGTATTATATATAATTATAGAATAAAACGGAACGGAACGAAACGGAATACAACTTTTTTGTACACCAATGGATACATTCATTATAACATGAAAAAAAAAACTTAAAAAGGAAATAAAGGAAAAAAAAAAAACACAAAAACAAAACAATCTCGAATAAATTGTGGTAGTACAACGGCGGCCTTATCGCCTAGAGCGATTTCTTCCATACAACCTTTGGATGGACAGAAATGACGGCACAGCTATTAAGGTATGTATGTATGTTAGTAGGTATATACATATATTAATATAAAAAAATTAAAAAAGATTTATCTGTCCCATAAATCTTACAATTGTTGCTTAGTTGGGGTCTAGATGGCGCTGTGTGCAACGTTTTTCAATATTTATTTTTTGAAAGTTCATTTGAAAAGAGTCTTTTTGATTTAACTGTAGGTTGGAAAACTAAAATCCGACTTCGTTCTTACAACGCGCCAGACTTTTTTTAGTCATTACACACAGCGCCATCTAGCCCCAAACTAAGTAATGCATATAATAAAACCAAATGTAAGAAAAAAATTGCATTTCGGATTTACTTTGACATATACACGTGTATTGATAAGCTACGTTAATAATCAAACCTTTACTCAATTTATTATCCATTCACTAAAATCATAAGTTTTCATTTTGCCTGTTTGAGTTATAAATAAAGAGTAAATATTGACCTGCGGCACAGTTGCGACTAGTATATTCCTTCGGCTAAAATAAAAGTTTATTTTGGTTGAAGGCACGTTCAATATTTAATTGGAATTGACGATCTGAGCTTGGCGATTCGGAATTCGGAAATCTGGAAATGTGTGTCCAGTGATCGGTACGTATTGAGATTTGTCAACGATTTCGTGGGTTGTAACTATACCTATCCTACTAATATTATAAATGTGAAAGCTTGTATGTTTGGATGTTTGTTACTCCATCACGCAAAAACGGCTGAATAGATTTTGATGAAAGTTTACTACCTGGATTAATATATATTATTTATTTATTTAGCCTGTTAAACTTGGTGAGAGATTTAATCTTTATGGCTGTATCGTTTGGCTATAGGATGTCTCTCAACTCAATGTGCCTTTTGGCAAAGGCCTCCTCCAGTAGTTTCCACTGCTTCCTGTCTTGAGCAACACTCCTCCATTTGGGTCCCGCAGTAAGTTTCAGCTCCTCTTCCCAGCGCTTTAGTTGTCGTCCTCGGTGTCTCTTGCCATCTCTCGGATACCAATTTGTTGTAATTTGGCTCTACTTTTCTTGTGTAGATCTCAACATATGGCCGGTCCATCTCCATTTCTGGAGGTCTATTTTGTCCAGGATATCGGTTAATTTAGTTTTTGCTCTTAATTGCACATTGCTAATTCTATCTTGCCTTCTTGTTCATATGCTTCATACGTATAATAACCTAATGCATACATAGGGATATAGGGACAGAGAAAGCGACTTTGTTTTATACTATGTGGTGATAGTGATAGTGATGTTGTGATTAAAAAGCTTTATTAATACTCGGTTCTATAAACCGTAACTCTTTACTTTTTCACTAAAACAGATACACGCGAACTTTGAACATAAGAACCGAGTAAAAGAGACATACATTCCTTTCAAAAACAAATTTCAATTGGCAGACCTCAGTAAAAACCTTTAATCCCGAGCTATCCGTATACTTTGTAAAAGCATTGAAGTAGAAAGGTGCATTTGCTTCAGATATCACGCCCGGGCAGACTGCCCCGGGCGTAAGCAAATGGAATTACAATGTTGCTAACCCTTCACAAGTTCACACTGTGAATTGGCTAGTATCCAAGAATCAAGCTTGCGTACCGCCTGGTAGGTACTTGAGTGAAAACAATGTGCTGACGCAAAGGGAGTTGACATTATTGATAGCTTGGCTTTAGTTTTGACTTTATTTACGTAAATAAATATATAGTAGGACACATTAAACACTGCGCCATCTGACCCTAAACTAAGCAGAGCTTATGTGATGGAACGCAGATAACTGATTGAATACATCACATCATCAGCCATAGGACGTCCACTGCTGGACATAGGCCTCCTACAGGGGGGTTTTGCCAATACTCGCCACGTTTGGCAGGCGGGTTGGCGAGCGCAGTTAGGTGTGATTGTTCAAGGAAGACGCTGCTGCCCATCTTCCGGTTTACATCCCTTAGCCGACTCTTACGGCAACCACGGGTAGAGAGGGTGGGGTACTATTCTTACGCCAGCACCACCACGGCAAACAGAGAGTAAATTGGATACATAAATACTTTTTTTGTAAATAATTAAAATATAGTACATATACGGAATACCCAGACACAGAACAAACATTTGTTTATACCGTAAATTGTTTGTCCTGGGCGGGAATCGAACTCACGCCCTAATATCTGCTCTTAAGGCAGACATGTTACCAATGAGCTAACAGGGCTGTGTAAATGTAATGAGAGACGCTTTCTCGATGGTAAGAGATAACGCCTGTCCATGACTATTGCAGCGATACAAAGAACTTTGAGAAGTAAAAATTCAATTTTTTTTATTGAAGGCTTTGTATTAAATGTTGGTGTCATCTAATTGGCATCAACAGCTACCCTTTCAGGCATATAATATTTAGTACTTATTAGGAATCTTATTGACCAATTAATTGTTTTATAATTACATATGTAAAAAAATATACATTTTTATTTAATTTGCAAATAGCATAATCAATTGTTAATGCTATTAGATTTTAAATGTCATAAAATTATTATTAAAGTCAAAGAAAATTTTATTAATGTCATGGTATAATTAAATAGGAATATCAAGTTTATCATTTAAGAATTTGTCTATATTATAATAGCATTTGTCAAGTAATATTTTAGTTAAATTAGTTTTGTACACAAAACAAATGTAATTTCGCTAGCTGCAGTACCCTTCAAACCGGAACACAGTAATGCTTACATACTCGTGATTGGTGGCAGAATATCTGTTACTGCGGTGGTACCTGGCTAGATGACAGCCTACTAAGAAGATCTTATCGTAATCTTAGATTCGCAGCGATGATAGCTCAGTGGTTAGCGCGGTCGGTTCGCATGCCGAAGGGCGTGGGTTCAAACCCCAACAATGAGCTTGAGTTGCCGGTGAAGGAAAAAAATCGTGAGGAAACCATGGCGTGGTGGTAGGGTACTTTCTAGTACTCGGCTGGCTAGCTACCACCCTCAAGTTGAAAATCTGCCGCCAAGCATCTAACGGTGTGTTCCGGCAGCCTCACTTGAGACCCAGTTCTATTCCAGGCTAGGTGTGCTTTACCATCTTCGACCACACCGTCACTTAACATCAGGTGAGTTGTGGTCAAACACGTAGCCATCGTGTCAGCGATAAAAAAAATCTGACACCAAGTTAAACACTATTGTTACTACGTAACATTAGGCAAGGCGTGGTCAAGCAAGAAACTATTTAAAATTAAAATAAAGAAACTATTAGAGTTAGACAAAATCCCGAGGTTGTTCTAGTTTCTGAACGCAGCCATAGACCCGATACTTTATCAATATAATCGACAATGTTAGCATCTGGCGTGATGCCCGGATAAAAATTTTACTTTTATTTTTCTGGTTCATTTCGGTTCAACCATTTCTACTGTGGTAGTTTATATAAACCCGTTGGCGGGTTTTATTTCTACGCTTTTTTGTACAGAAAAAATATTGGCCAGGGAAAATATCTGGAATAAGTGAAATAACTAAAACAAAGTTCAAAACAGCCATGTTGGGTCATTGGTAGTTCATCTACTGTAAGAACTGTAGGGTTCAATTCCCATCGCGGACAAACATTTTGTGGTATAAAACATGGCGGGGCTCAGCTAGTACAGCTATAAAAATCAGTAAACATTACGATCCTAAACTTAGAATAAACTAGATGTTTACAAAGAAAACTTTAGCAAAACCGCAATCACTTAAGTCTCGACTCTGGAAAGGAAGCGAAAATGCGTCAGAACTGCTTTAGAGTTTCAATTTACTCAAGTGAAAGAGTTTACAGGATAGAGGGCGCCAGTTGTCTACGGAAATGTTTAAAGTCATTTCCTATTGAACGCTTTCTTGAGAGAACGGAATTTTTACATTTAATAAGATTTTCTCGATGCCACTTACTTGTAACTTAATAAATTAAAATCCCTATTTTTCTTTTCCGTTTGAGAAACATTTTATTATAACTAGCTTACGCCCGTGATTTCGTTCGCGTTAACTTTAGAATTAGGTTCAGAGAGAAATTACAGGTAAGTAGCAAATAAGTAATAGTCGTGAAACTTGCGCTATTTTATTGATAGATCAAGATAAAGTATACCTTTTATCTCTGAATAATGGTCCATAAGAGGCATCTATACCTTTCATGTGAATATGTCCAATATTTCGTTTTTTTATAATCCCATTGGAACCTAACATTTTTCTGATATAAAAAGTATTCTATATATTAATTTTGGTAATAAACTATATCTGTGCCAAATTTCATCCAAATCCGTTAAGCCGTTTTTGCGTGTGAGTAACAAGCATCCAAATATACAAACTTTCACATTCATAATATAGGTTTGTGTATCTTGCAGTATTAACTATTATTATTAATTGGTACACTAATCAACCTGAAGCAGGCACCTACCGCAGGAAGAAGTCAGCATCTGGGTTAAATGATAAGTGACGGTATGGTCGACGATAGTGAATCCACATGGCCCGGAATAGAACTGATCTTGAACTGTTATTGACAAAGCCTACTATAAAGTGGCTCATTACGTGGAAGACAGGAATATATGGTTGTAGTAGCTTCTCTCTGCACTTGCATCCCCCGGGCTAAGTGACAATTGTATAAGTAAGCATAATGTATTAATATATATATATAACTGTACCTACCTAATATGAAAAGAAAGATCCACAAAAAAAATGCCTTGCTGAGTTTCTTTCCGGAGTCTTCTCAGTTGAAGTGTAATTACGAGCCGGTGGTAGATTCAAAAACGTAACTTAACGTTCATAAGTGCCTTACCAGGGCCTAAACTGAATAAATGACTTTTTGATTTTTATTTGATTTTGATTTTGTTCTTGTTCGAGTGCTAACACTACTCTCATAAAGAGAACTTAACGCTTGAAACCTCTAAATGAGCAGAGGTCAAAACATCTAGCCTGTCAAAAATACATATATATTACTTATTTAAACGCGACTCCGAACTTTATTGCCGAGGCATAAGATATCTGGTTGCTTGTCGTAAGCGCTTAACATGAATCTTATTAGTCTGAATTTTGTTTCGTTAGACAATGTTGCAGTGGTCATGGATAGGAATACAGTATAGTAAAACCATAATCTGTATGTGTGTTTGTAAAAAACATGCCTTTGTTTCAAGAATTAAAAGTACAACGAGAGTTTCACGTTCCCACCGTCCTTTTTCGGCATTTTTTCAGCATTTGTCGAATATCTACGGTTGTGTTTGGTGCCATCCCTAAGTAATGACTTTGTGGTGGTCAACTCTATTTCACCCGATGTTTTTGTCTTTTTAGAAAAAAAAACTATTCTACTTGAATTTTTTCTTTACAATATTATTATTATACGTTACTTTTTACATGAAGAATTATTAAAATCTTTTTAAAGTTTTAATTGTCTTTTTATCAGATGTTGTTGTTGTTGTGGTTGTTGATGTTTAAAAGAGTTTGTTGATCCTTTGAGCCGATTTTTACGATTTCAAAGTAAATGTGTAAAGTTGTTCATAATGAGTAGAATGAACGTCTTTTGACTTAATAGGTACACCCCTAGCTTATAATCCTTATGTTATTACAGAAGTCTATAGTTTCAAACTAGGTATATAATATTAAATAATTCAAGCTATCTAATTTATGATATTATAGTGTGATAAAGTATCGATGATGTTTGCGCAAAAATTAAAAACCTACATGAACAAGTTTGGTATTTAATTTTCAAAGTAAGCGATTTGGAAAATAGCTTGTGTGATTCTGACAGTGGAATAGGTTCAAAGTGAAAATAATGTTAGGTGTGTGATATTAAAATGCATACCTACCTACTTTTTTTTATAGTGTGATTGGAAGTGTACCTTTTTATGTTAGTTTGCATTGTTTTTAGTTCAAAAGTGTTTTTTTTAATTCCCCAGGCGACTTTATTAATCTATAATTTCATTCAATTTATATTTTCTGGAAAAGTCGGCGTCGGCGACGGCGTCGGCGTCGGCGTCGGCGTCGGCATCAGCATCGGCATCGGCAATTTTTACACATTACTGCCACGAAGCAGTAGTGTGTAAACATTACTGGGTTTCAGTGTTAAGCTAACATCTAGCGAAATTACGGGGCAGTTGAGACTAACCATCAAAAGTCTCAAAGTAATGAGTGCCAAAAAGCGATGCCCTGAACTTTGTTTGTTACACAAAGTTCTATGTATAGCTGCAATGGTCATGGACAAACGTTATCTTTTACCAACAACAAGCAAAATAATATATAGTTAGTCTAAAAAAAAACTTATATTTTTTTTTATATTGTAGGACACATTACACACAGCGCCATCTGACCCCAAACTAAGCAGAGCTTGTGTGATGGAAGTCAGATAACTGATAGAATACATAAATACTTTTTTTTGTTGTTGTAAACACATACTTATAATTCATACAGAATACCCAGACACAGAACAAACATTTGTTTATACCACACAAACATTTGTCCTTGGCGGGAATCGAACCCACGCCCTACAGCTCAGGCAGGCATACTCCCAATGAGCCAACAGGGCTGTCAGTTTTAACCGCTTACTTACCGAAATTAAAAAAAGTTTCACGTCAAAAAAGCAACTAAGTATAATAAGGATAAAATCATGTTTCTCTACTTACAGTATATAGGCTAAAGCAACCTACATTTTTAATACTTATGCATAAAGTAGATTGTTCACCATTACGAACACTCGCTTGCAAATGTATGCGCGATCGCGTTTCGTTTGGCATCGCTGTAGAGACAACTTATACTGTGCAAACATTGTGCATTTAGATTGCGCGCTGTAGTTTGTGAACAGGGCTAGTCACAACAGACAAGATCAGTGATTATGGTGTTTTACTTTGTGGTAGATTTACTTAGCAGGATATCATCTAGGTAGGTACCATCGCAGTACCAGATATTCTACTGCAAGCAAGCATTACTGTGTTTCGGTTTCAAGGCGAAATTACAAGGCTGTTGAGACTTACCATCTAATAATGCCTTAAGGTAATGAGCGCCAAAGCAGTGATGCCCTGGGCTTTGTTTTGCTACTCGAAGTTCTGTGTATCGCTGCAATGGTCATGTACAGGCGTTATCTCTCACTATAAGGAGAGCGGCTCGTTCTTAACATTCGATTTTTAAAAAATTGGCTATAGTTCCCTCTCAAGCTACACTTTGACCACTTCCACTTTAACCGTTTTTACCCTACTTCAAAAAGAAGGAACATTATAATTTCGTACATTACGCATTTTTTCAGTTCCAGCAAACCAGTTTGACGTTTTTACCCGATTTCAAAAAGAAGGAACATTTCAATTTCATACTACTCGTGTTTTTTCAGCTTTTCATTTCAAAGAAGGAACATTTCAATTTCATACTACACGTATTTTTTCAGCTTATCATTTCCAGCCAATGCTTGTTATCTTATGTACGTTCTAAATACACCCAGATACAGAACAAACATTTATGTTTTTCAGACAAAATTAGTTTGTGATGGGTAGGAATTGTACCCACGCTTTACAATACACTACTACCGGCTGGGTACAGTACAGGAAATGAAAGGTAGCCAGTATACATACTATAAAACTACAACAGTAGCAAAATAATGTAATACGGGATTTGTCGATCTTAGCATCGGACGAGACCGTAAAAGGCAATAAGACGTATCGTTGAATAATTAAATACAAGAGAGCATTCAGCTCACGCAACTAGCCTCGAGTCGTTCCTTCCATTTATTGCTTTTTTGTGTTCTCTGCCAGTAATAGCCCAATACTGTGTATAAATGGTTTACTGTAAGTATAAAATCGTAGTTTTATATTTTCTTTTATTTTATTTAGCAGTAATGAGACGAACGAGACGCCCTCCTGATGTTAAGAGATAACGCCTGTCCATGACCATTGCAGCGATACACAGAACTTTGAGTAGTAAAGCAAAGTCCAGGGCATCGCTGCCTTGGCGCTCATTACTTTGGGACTAGATGGTTAGTCTCAATAGCCCTGTAATTTCGATAGCCGCAGTACCCTTCAAATCGGAACACAGTAATGTTTACACATTACTGCTTGGCGGCAGAATATCTGGTACTGCGGTGGTACCTACTTAGACGACTCCTGGTAAGGAAATCTACCACCAAGTAAACATAGTTACATACAATTAATAGTTACATATAGTTACTACATTAGTAGTTTAGTAGGTAATACATCGAAGGGGTTATTGTGTGTATTAAACGTAAACAGAAGAAGCTTAGGGTGTCCTTTACCAAAAAGGAACGTGCTCAATTATTGGTCATAGCTCTGATTCGTATGCTGTAGAGCGTGGGTTTAATTCCAGCCCAGCGTATAAAAAATGTTTGAAGAAAATAGAAACGTTTGTTCTGTAAGTGGGTGTTCTTATTTATAATTATATCTGAAAAACTAAACCCAAGTTTTTAATAATAATAATCATTTATTTCCTTAAACTATATAACTTTACAAAAATTCTCTTATCAGGTAGATCATACAGGTAGGTAGACCTCGTAGGTTAAAAGCTATTCTAAATAAAATAATTAAAAATAAAGCTGTTCGAAAAAGGGACTATTATAATCTGTCAGTTGGTAGTAGTTTTTCTTCGCCTGCCGAAGGGCACGGATGTAATTCCCACCCAATACAACAAATTTTTGTGTGATGAACATAGAAGTGTTCGTTCTGTATCTGGGTGTTCTTAGTATGTATTATATTGACAGTTGTAATCTAGGGGTGTATTTAAGCGAAAATAAATTATTGTGCTCTATTAACTCTGATTCGCGTACTGATGGCTCATGGGGCTGCAAAGTTCTGGAGTGGAGACCACGGACCGGCAAGCGCAGTAAGACGTCCACCCACAAGCTGGACAGACGACCTAATAAATACCGTAGAAACGCACTGGATGCGAGCCGCTTCCAACCGGTCTTTATGGAAGTCAATGGCATATGTCCAGTAGAGGACGTCCTATGATTGAGATGATGATGATGATTTAAGTGAAAGAGGTTTAATATTCATTATTAAAAACATTTAATAGTGACACAAATATCATATCGTGGATTTGAATGCGCTGCACGGTCCAAGTAGGCGTTCCTCTATAGATACTAAACTGGGTGTAGGCAAGCGTGTTCTGACGTAAATCCCATCATCACTTAACATCAGACCAGATGGACGTCAAACGCAACCCTGTAAAAAGCTATGTAAACAAAAAAAAGATTCGTTTATGCGATCTGTTTTTTTTTTTTTTGTAAAGCCAAAACTTATTCGATCCATTTAAAAAATCCTAACGAAACAAGCGGTTTAAAAGTAAACACAATCTTAGATGTGCCAGGCTCGTGGCTTTATTACTTCATTTTACGCTCGGGGTGTCTCAGTAATGGCCTGGTCGCCGCCAACTTTTCACGATGTTTTTGGTCGAATATTTGACTGTGATGCTTTCTTAGGACTTAGTTTATTGGAAATTTTCTTTTCCCATTTTTGTCCGATTTCAACAATAGTAAATATAAGTATAATTTCCTGGCAACAGTAAGTCCTTTTTACTTTTTATTGCTTAGTAAATACAGAACATTTATACTTTTCGAAAAATATAAGAAATCTCAATAATCAAAATTAGTCATATGTATCTATCTATCTAACCTTTAAACAAGCACTTTTTGTATATATATATATATAGATTTATATATAACGTTTTCTAAAAATGAAACCTAGCTAGATCGATATATATATAATCTGAATCCTGGAAACGGCTCCAACGATTTTCATGAAATTTAGTATGCAGGAGGTTTCGGAACGATAAATCGATCTAGCTAGGTTTCATTTTTAGAAAACGTCGTTTTATCCGTGTTTTCAGACAATGAAAAACCGAGCAAAACTCGGTCATCCAGGTACTAGCTTTTATAAAGGCTAATTATAGCTTTCCTAAATACGACCTTATCGAATACATCATACAACTGAAGATTGGCTACAATACCAGACGTCCTTGCAACGTAATATATCACGGCATTGATAACAAAATCATTACTAAAACAATATCTCTCAAAATTTACCCCACATTTATCCTCTCTATAAAACGTACCCTAAATTGACGGGTTCCCAAACTTTTCTTCTCAAGACTTATAATATTGGCAGCATTGATGGAAACACCATTATCTATCAGATACTTGAATCTCGTGTCGTTAAGCTCGCGTCACTTTTACGAGCTTGACGGTTCCATATTTTGAAAAGATAATACCGATCGAGTAATACATATAAACTTTAGAGACAGTGTCAAAGCTGAAAAAACAAAAACATATCTCATTTGTTTCTGATAAGTTGAACCTTTATGGTGTAAAATGTTTTTACCCGACTGCTAAGGAGGGTTATGGTTTTCGCGCGTATCTTGTATGCATGTATGTTTGTAAATTTCTTTATTACCTCGTATCTTCCAAATCCTAATGGATTACAACAAATAAGGTATCGTTAGATTCGTCTCAATAAACCAAGTGTTCTAAGAAAGTGGATTTAAAAAAATCAAGACGGTATTTTTTTTTTGGCGCGAAATAGTAATATAACTAACGCGATAATTAAAAAAAAATAACATATCCAATAGGGTATCTAAATAAACCAATTAAAAGAGGATTACAAATATATATAAGTTATATGTTTAAATTGAATTACGAATAATACATTATTGTATAAAAAGTTTTTTTCCTTTAATCATATTTTACTACGAAAACTGATGTAGTCTTAACGTGTGGTTCCTTTAATTACAGCCTGAATTAACACATAGCATGATCAGCCATAGGACGTCCACTGCTGGACATAGGCCTCCTCCTGAGGGGGTTTTGCCAATACTCGCCACGCTTGGCAGGCGGGTTGGCGAGAGCAGTTAGGTGTGATTGTTCAAGGAAGACGCTGCTGCTCATCTTCCGGATTACATCCCTTAGCCGACTCTTATGGGAACCACGGGTAGGGAGGGTGGGGTACTATTCTTGCGCCGGCACCACCACGGCAACTTACGCCTTGACGCGACACTTACTTAGGGCGCTTACGCGAATTAAAACATAGGCTCCTTTTTTCTGAAAAAATATAGCATGTACATAATACACCCCGCAGTCACTGTTAGAGAAACCTGCAGCAGTTCCACGTGACTCAAAACATACATGTTTTTTTCTTTCTAAATCTTGATCCACGTCCATAATACTGTAAAAATAAAATACTCCGTCAAGATACCGTGACTCCGATCTACGCTAGCTTTATTACTCGAACAGGAACTTTCAAAAGGCGCATTATATGTGTATGTCATAAAACTCTTTGGCGAATTTTATGGGGTTTATCTTTTGTTCGGTTTCTGAAGAGGACGAACGGACATCTGATTAGGTTGGGTAGGGATGTCGGCGTAACAGGGTTTTTTTTTCGAGTTTAATTTACTTGCACGTAAAAACCCCTTGGTTGTGACCTGTGTGTGATTTTTTAAATGTTTGACAGGCTAGGTTTTGTACCACATGAACCATAGCATGGTGGTAGGGTATTTTCTAGAACTCGGCTGGCTAGCTACCACACTCAAATTGAAAACTCACGGTGTATTTCGGCAGCCTCACATGAGAGCCAGTTCCATTTCAGGTTAGGTATGCTTTACCATCTTCGACCACACCGTTAATTAACCTCAGACAAGCTATGGTCACGGCGGTGCCGTGGTGGTGCTGGTGTAAGAATGGTACCCCACCCTCTCTACCCGTGGTTGCCGTAAGAGTCGGCTAAGGGATGTAATCCGGAAGATGGGCAGCAGCGTCTTAGCGTCTTCTTTGAACAATCACACCTAACTGCGCTCGCCAACCCGCCTGCCAAGCGTGGCGAGTATTGGCAAAATCCCCCCAGGAGGAGGCCTATGTCCAGCAGTGGACGACCTATGGCTGATGATGTGATGTGAAGCTATGGTCAAAATGTGATTCGACGAATTGCGAATTGACGATATGTGTCCTCGATGAATTGTGTTTTTGACGAATTGTGATTCGACAAATTTTTCGTAAATCATACAGTGACCTGCTTTCGGTATAGAAAATCCTATACTTATATAACCCTGAACACAAAACACGATTTCACAAGTTAACTTAACAGAACACTATCGTAACAGTTGGGCAAGCGAAGTTTCCCTGCATGCCAAAATCGTTAAGATAAAGTCAAACTCATGCATTCAACCTTACTTAACCCCCTTGACATGTTATTTAAACACGCCTTTTATCTTGATCTTTGATATACATTATAATATTTTATGGAATTAACGAAGGTAATGGAGTATATACGTGAAACATTAGGGTCGATAGCTGGCTCATAAACAACATTTTGAAGTGTAATCAAGGATGATGATAAAATTGTTTTTTGATTTGCTGTTATTTAAGAGATTTTAGTTAGACCTACCAAATATAAAATAAATAAATATCGTAGTATATTTCACACAGCGCCATTTAACCCCAGACTATCATTATCATTATCAGCCATAGGACGTCCACTGCTGGACATAGGCCTCCTTCTGGGGGGGTTTTGCCAATACTCGCCACACTTGGCAGGCAGATTAGCGAGCGCAGTTAGGTGTGATTGTTCAAGGAAGACGATGCTGCCCATCTTCCAGATTTCATCCCATAGCCGCCTCTTGCGGCAACCACGGGTAGAGAAGGTGGGGTACAATTCTTACGCCGGCACCACCACGGCACGACCAACCCCAGACTAAGCAAGCTATGGGAATCAGATAACTGATATAATGCTTAAATACATACTTATAATACAAACAGAACACACAGACATATTTATCGTCACATAAATGTTTGTCCTGATGGGAATTGAACCCACGTGGAGTGATAACATACACAGGATTGCTGGCATAGGTTGAAGACGACAAACCGAAGAGCGAGATGAATGGCGTGTTTTGGAAGAGGTTTATGTCCAGCAGTGGACGAAAAGGCACTTTTGACACCACTATTAAACCAAAAGTATGAATTGCATCGAAAAATAAAGTAAATCTGTACAGAACAGACTGACTTATGATCTCCATTACGTAGAGCGACGTGTTTGAGAAATAACCCTTTTGGTGCAGCAGTAGGGTGAGAAGAAATATTACCGAGACACACGGACACTGAAATCAACAAACACAAAAACTATAATCCCAACACTTAATTTAACCTCCATTAGACCTGTGAAAGATGCTCACATCTATGTATTTATCAACTAGAAGAAATATATTTTCAAACGGCTGAACAAATTTCTTAAAAGCTGAATTTCTAATAGCTGAAACACTTGATCAAGTCACCTTTCAAACAAACAAAAAGTCAATATCGATTCCGCCGCTTGGGAGCTACGATACCACAGACAGATGCACACGTTAAACTTATAACATTCTTCTGGTTGTGTCAAGGGTTAAAAATTAAATAAGGAGGAAACTGATAATTTTCAACCTTATTCCCTTGCCGTTAGTAAAATCAGTCAAATCAGTATCGCTTATAGTATAAATATTTTTTAAACACAATCATGACAAAATATAAATTTTTTAGACTTGTATTTGTTTAACTTAGACTAGCATTGGCCTAGCTTTGCTACTTAAATGTAATTTTTTTTATACCTCGGAAATAGTGTTTATTTTCTATATAAAAAGTACCTACTGCTAGGTACTTTTTATCTAAATCCCTTTTTTTTTATTTGACTTTCCTGTACAATAATACAAAAAATACAAGGTAATAATGAAAGTTCGATAAAATTCATTCAACGTCATTTTGTGCCTTATTTTAATGTAACGACATTGTTTCTGTCATTGGATTTAAAAAAACTGTTGCCCGAAGAACTTAAGCGACTCGTGACCAATAACTATTTATGTATGCATATTGCATACTAATTACTATGAAAGTCTCAATAACATTACCTGCTGCCAAAGATCATAGAAGTAAGGAGCATCTCCAAATACATTTGCCTTCTATTCATTGTTCATCCATTAAATTTTCTTTAAATGGGTAAGTTTTATTGTTCTTCGTTACTGGCGTCGGATTTTACCAGTGTGAAGTATTTCGATATTGTCAAGTATTTTTTAAGACAAAACTAATAAAATAAATCTAAGTCACAGTCGAAGTCACACAAAGTAAATCAAGGTCAAGTCTGGTCAACCCCTAATAAAAAAGTGGCGATTTCACTACAAGCTTCAAAAGAGTTTCGGAATAACACGAAAAGTCATATTTCACCACATTACATCACTTTCCCACATTTGCGTTTTTAATTTGGAACTTTATAAATAAAACAATACTATCATTAAACACAATAAATATATAAGTATTTTATCAGTTATCTGGTTTCCATAATACATGATTTGCTTAGTTTGAGGTTAGATGGTGCTTTTTGTAATGTCCTGCAATATATATTATGTTTTCTATGACAACCACCAACAAAAATCTTTGTAGCAACAAGCTCACCAAAACACCATTTGCCGTATCCTCACAAAGCTGTATGATAGGTCAATGTCAGTCGTTTTCGATGCATAGTAATGGCCAATTATCGTCGGGTTGAGCTTCAGTCATGGCGTTCGTTTCTGCTATAAACGAATGCTAATTGGGATAATTCCCGAACTTCAGTTTTATTTTAAAAGGATAATAAAAAGAAAAGTCCGTGTAATGAGAATTACCTTATACGGATTAATGGATTTGAAATATTGCTTACGTTGTAATTTTTTTTGTCTGCGAACCGTTTAAACAGTAAATGATAGATAACATATAATAAATGCAGTATCGCATGGAATTTCAAATCGGTCAGAGTTTTTTTCTGTAACATATGTATACAGTGTTTCAGTGAGGTATAGGATTTTTTCAGTGTACAACTTTGTGAGCCTTATTTTACTAAATGTGGGGGAAAAATACGTCTAGACGAAATTGATCTCGTTTGTAATTATTTTATATAAAAACACATTCTTTTTTAACTTTTTAACACAGTTGTTCATTAATCGTATTTCCATATTTCTTTAGAAAGCATACAAATATAAACAAAAATACGTAGAACATATTTTATAGATCAATGATTGCACAAAATCTTTTGAACTTTCACAACGGTGTAGCAAAAAATTCTTTTTAAATTTTTAATTAATTTTATTGTTCACCTGGATGTTTGACCACAGCTTACATATTTTATTGTTGACAGGCTAATTTTTTGGTCACAGCTCACCTGATGTTAATTGGCGGTGAGGTCAAAGATGGTAAACACACCTAGCCTGGAATGGAACTGGCTTTCAAGTAAGGCTGCCAGAACACACCGTCCGATTTTCAACTTGAGGGTGGTAGCTAGCCAGCTGAGTACTAGTACTCTACCACCACGCTATGGTTTCCTCACGATGTTTCCCTTCACCGGCAGCTGAAGCTTATTGTTGTGTTGACAATAAATGAACAAGTAGTTTAGCTTGGAAAGGGAATATGCTCTTAAGTCAGACTTAATGTTACCCTTAGTTGCTTGGCGGCAGATTATCAACTTCAGGTTAGTAGCTAGCCAGTCGAGTACTAGAAAATACCGTACGGTATTTTCCTTGGGAGAGGCAAAAAGATTTACTCATTATTCTATCGGACCGTGTGTCTCTAAGCTATTACAACCCACATTTGCGCGGTGTTTAGAATTGTTGCTAATGTAAAAATGCATTTTGCTATTTGTTTCCTGAAGCAACAAAAATGTTGCTGTTTTTATTGGAAGATTTACTATTTTCGCTATTGTAAATCAATTCACAAACAAAGATTTATTTATTATGTTTCCTAGCACTAGCGACCTACCACAGTTTCACATTAGTGCAATTTATTTTGGCGTCTTGATTGTAAGACCTTTAATTGCTCTACTCATACAAAACTTTAATTAGGATGTATTGTATAAGCCTTTTGTGTAAAAAAATTATCTAATGACAGTAAAAACCCTATCAGCGGGGAAACAGACAGACACGGATAGCGACTTTGTTTTATATTATTTAAAGATTGTTCTAATGATAGGTAGATCAACACCTTGTAGTATTATCAAACTATTTTGACATAGCATGGTGGTAGGATAATATCTGGTAGGACGTCATCATCATCATCAGCCTTTTGTAGTCCATTGCTGGACATAAGCTTCTCTTCCCAAGACACGCCATTCAGCCCGATTCTCGGATATTCAATTCCATCCATCGCCAGCTGTCCTACGTATATCGTCACTCCATCGAGCCTCAGGGCGTGCTACGCTACATTTGCCAATTCGCGGTCTCCGCTCTAGAACTCGTCTACCACAGCGGTTATCGATCCTTTTTTTTTTATGGCTGACAGGTTAGGTGTTTGACCACAGCTCACCTGATGTTAAGTGACGGTGTGGTCGTAGATGGTAAAGCACACTTAGCCTGGAATGGAACTGGCTCTCAAGTGAGGCTGCCGGAGCACACCGTTAGATGCTTGGCGGCAGATTTTCAACTTGAGGGTGGTAGCTAGCCAGCCGAGTACTAGAAAGTACCCTACCACCACGCTATGGTTTCCTCACGATGTTTTCCTTCACCGGCAGCTCAAGCTCATTGTTGGGGTTTGAACTCATGCCCTTTGGCATGCGAACCTACCGCACTAACCACTGAGCCATCATCGCTATAAAACAGATACCGACAGATATGTCCAGCCCATTGTCACTTCAGCTTGCTAATACTTTTTTATTATTAGTACTTCTTTTTCGAAGCACCATCTTCGACCATAGAACGACAATAACGAATTTTTAATCCTTTGACTATTGAATGATGTAATTTTTTTTATATAGCTACCAAAGTATATCCCCCGATTTTGTAGTCATCAGTTTTCTGAATTACCTTCTAATATAAGCAAATTAAAAGACGGTATTCACGCCAAAAAGTAATAAGTTAGGCTCAAAGGTACCTTTGTTTCGGGAAAAGCTTATGTCCAGCAGTGGACAGTAACAATTTTAATAGAGCATCCCATGACAAGTAAATCTGCCTTCCACCAAACTACAGATCCTACGAATTAACAAACAATTTGCAGACATAAAGGCCGCTTCTTAGTAAATCCCTCGTCGCCACGTCAGCAACTATACAACGTGACATGGCTTTTGCTGAACGTGTTCAGAAGTAGAACTACAGCTCTCATCGTATTTTCTCTAGGGAGACAGAATTCAGCGTAGTAACGGTGCTTCATCAGTTACATTAAGCTTTGTCGTACTGTACCTGTGGTTTCTACCAACATTAGAAATAGCCGCAATTCTCCCTAGAATTTTGACTTGAAAGGAGGGAACTACTAAAATATTCCATTTGAGAACCTGTAGGTCAGTGTGAGGATAGTTGAATGGTAGACAGTGACAAAGATTGATACAGGTATCGTTGTCATTGTTGCGAGCATTTACTTTTTTTCCTAATTCTTTTTTATGGTTGACAAGCGAGGTCTTTGACCACAACTCACTTGATGTTAAGTAACGATGTGGTCGAAAATTATAAAGCACACTTAGCCTGGAATGGAACTGGCTCTCAAGTGAGGAAAATACCGGCGGCAGATTTTCAACTTGAAGGTGGTAGATAGCCAGCCGATTAATAGAAAGATTAGAAAGTTACGACCACTATGCTATGGTTACCTCATGGTTCAAGCTTATTGTTGTGGTTCTTTTTTACTTGGTAGTATTTCTCCTTAACGGTATGGAACCCTAAAAAACCTCACAAACCGTGTTACGGTTTTTGTAGCAATGATAGTTCAGTGGTTAGTGCAGTCAGTTCACAAGCCAAAAACGTTTTTTTATGTTAAAGTAATGATCAAGATGTTCTCTTGATGTTAAGAAAGAACGCATGTCCATGACCATTACAGTGATACACAGATACCTGGACTTTTCAGTAGCAATTAAAAAAGTCCAGGGCATCGCCGCTTTGACGCTCATTACTGAGTCATTAGATGGTTAGTCTCAAAAGCCCTGTAATTTCGCTAGCTTACTCTCTGGTCCGTTTGTCCGTGTGTCACCACAATTTTTTAAGGAACGGATGGGCCTAGCAAGTTGAAATTTATACCAGATATTGAGGTCTATAGTCCCTATTAGATGTATAATCAAGGTCCTGAGTCAACACGATAAAAAGATATGGGCAAATTTAGATTTTTGCGAAAACTTGTAAGTACCAAAATTTACCTTAATTTCAACTTTTTTTATTTTCAGAAATTGTCCCTTTACTTGTGCTGTAAGACCTTGCTTTTAATTAAGAACATACTATGAAACATGATTAGATAGTGTTGGTATCAAAGCTATTGTAAGCTCAGGCACTGCGTCCTACGACTGTGGTAAAGCTCTTGAATTATTGCGTAGTGAACGCAACGGTCGGCAACGTTTTAGGCAAGCAGTTGGGTGGTTGTTTGCGGTTGCTCGCGATCTATATAAAACTTGAGTTGTTTTATCGAGTAATAAAATTATTGCCTAAAAAAGTTCCGTCCTCATGCGACGTCCGATCTTCCTATATTTTAAAGTTTCAAGCACATTTGTTTTAGTAAATCAGTCTAATGTCGTGTCGCATAGGGTTGTATATAGCGGAGCAAAAATATGGCGGTTACGCTAGTTCTTGCGCGTTCAAATCAATTTTTAAATAATTTATTTTACAGAACTTGAAAGGAAAACTTAGCCTACCTAGACTACTTACTTAGATGGCCTCCTATTAAGGAGATCTAACACCAAGTGAACCATTCCTTTGAACTAAATTTCATCGGAAATTTAGTTCAAAGTAATGATCGCATTAAAAGATATATGAAACCTCCAAAACGCCAAATATTGGCATGAAAAAAGAAATACATGCAGTCGAACATAGAACCTCTTCCTTTTTCGAAGTCGGTTAAAAATACGCTCACAAAGAACATAAATATAACTACAACGTTCCCAAAGCCTTTATGAATTTATATGTGGCAATTTTATAGCTAAAATTTTTGTTAAATTGATCCGGCGTTTGGCATCATAGCTTAGTTATTGAGATATGCTACAATGCGCCCATTAATTTCAGTTTTGGCATTGTTTTTATTTAATGTGGCAACTTTAATATAGAATAATACAGTAGCGGAGAAAAGAACTTTATGCCGAGTGGGAGGTTAGTTTGTTTTATTTCTCCTAAACGCGATATATTATGTAAAGACATGTTGGTATAATTTGAAAGAGTATATCACATCACATTATCAGCCATAGGTCGTCCACTGCTGGACATAGGCCTCCTCCTCCAATACTCGCCACGCTTGGCAGGTGGGTTGGCGAGCGTAGTTAGGTGTGATTGTTCAAAGAAGACGCTGCTGCCCATCTTCCGGATTAGATCCCTTAGCCGACTCTTACGGCAACCACGGGTAGAGAGGGTGGGGTACTATTCTTACGCCAGCACCACCACGGCATAACGGAAAGAGTAAATAATCCAGTTTAATTTAAAAAAAAAAAAAATGGTTGTCTGGCTAGGTGTTTGACCGCAACTCACCTGATGTTAAGTGATGGTGTGGTCGAAGATGGTAAAGCACACCTAGCCTGGAATAGAACTGGCTCTCAAGTGAGGCTGCCGGAACACACCGTTAGATGCATGGCGGCAGGTTATCAACTTGAGGGCGGTAGCTAGCCAGCCGAGTACTAAAAAGTACCCTATCACCACGCTATGGTTTCCTCACGATGTTTTCCTTCACCGGCAGCTCAAGCTTATTGTTTGGGTTTGAACCCACGCCCTTCGGCATACGTACCGACCGCGCTAACCACTGAGCTATCATCGCTACAAAAAATTTATTTGTAAAAGCTGCTACATTTTCCGTAAAAACTAGAAAACATGTAAACTTTGTAGGAATATTAGAGTATTCTCCAATTTAAATTTTTTTACGACGATTTCCAGATGTCATACTCTTTACTTTTTTAATACCATAAATAAATATTTTTTCACCTAGCCGGACCTATTTTTTTTCAAGATAGCTCTAATATTTTGCCAGCTATTACTTTTTATTAATTTATAGGGTCCGCTTGACTCCCTACATTCAAAAAGCGCGATTCACGGACGGTATAGCGGGGTATAGCCCGTATGCTACAAAAACATAAAATGCTAAAAAAAAATATGTATACTGTAATATAACATCAAGTATGCTGTGATCAAAAAACTTAGCTTGTAAAGCTGATCTGAAAGCACGTCAACTAAATATTTGTAACTAGAAATAAATTCCAAAACAAAAAGGATTTTCACATCTTTATATTATTTTGTTATTGGCCAACAGCTAACACGTCGTCAAGACTTTTGCGTTAACATACCTAAAATTTGCTTGAAGCAGAAAAATTACTAAAAGCTTAAAGGAAACCCATATGAAAAGTATTTCAGAACTGTGATCGTTTGAAAACTCGAATCGTTTGCCTGAAATGGATGGCTGAAAGTTCACGGATGCCGTATATCGTAACGTAAAATTCATGAATTTCAGACGTGAAGTTTTAAGCTTAGAGCTGTATTGGTATCTTACTAATATTATAAATGTGAAAGTTTCTATGTTTGTTACTCAATCACGCAAGAACGGCTAAACTAATTTGGATGAAATTTAAAACACATAGTTTAACATCTATAAGACACATCATCACATCACATCATCAGCTATAGAACGTCCACTGCTGGACAGGGTTTTGCTAATACTCGCCACGCTTGGCAGGCGGGTTGGCGAGCGCAGTTAGTTCTGATTGTTCAAGGAAGACGCTGCTGCCCATCTTCCGGATTACATCCCTTAGCTGACTCTTACGGCAACCACGGGTAAGAGGGCGGGGTAATATTCTTACGCTGGCACCACCACGGCACAAAAGCTGTGCCGTGTAGCTGTGCGAATAAAGAATGTGTACAGATGGGGAACGTCCACCATGTACGGGTGACGCTTTGGTCGTGTTTATCTGGCTGACCGGTAGTAAAAAGGAGCGGGAACCAAGTCGTGCAACTCGAAGGCACAATGAATGACTGAAATGTATCTGGTTTGTAGCGATGATAGCTCAGTGGTTAGCGTAGTCAGTTCGCATGAAATAGGGCATGGGTTCAAACCCCCACAATGAGCTTGAGCTGCCGGTGAAAAAATATCAAAAATATATATCGTGTTAAGAGATAACGCCCGTCCATTGCTATTGCAGCGGTATTCAGAACTTTGAGTAACAAAACAAAGTCCAGGGCATCGCTGCTTTGACTCTCACTACTTTGAGACATTTAATGGTTGGTCTCAATAGCCCTGTAATTTTGCTACAATACTTTTCAAACCGGAACACAATAATGCTTATACACTATTGCTTGACGGCAGGATATCCAATACTGCGTTGTAAGCTACTATCTCTTCTTTTATCTTTGTGAGAAGGATAAGGCCATATAAGGCAGACTTCACACCTCTTCGAGTTTTTTTTAAGATCTCTTAGCCTTGTATGGTTTCCTCACGATGTGTTCCTTTACTATTTGAAGTTATCAGCAATACGCAGATAAGCTAGTTAAGACAGATGACGCTGTGTGAAATGTCCTACGATATTTATCAGGGCGAGCGAAGCGAGCCCTAACACTATACCACAACCTGAGCATTTTTGTGGTACACTTTACTGAAAAACTATCACGCGTATAGATTTGTGCTTTAACATAGTAATTTAACTTAGTATCTAGATGTGTTATCTGTCAAAAAAATATAATTTTATAACCATAAAAAAATGAACATTAACAATTTTGTATTCATTGGACAGAATGTTACTATGCTACTAACGCCATCTGTTAGAAAACCAAAGAGTTGACATCGCTGCAACAGAACTAAACTCAATACTCAAATACATCGTAGTTAATCTACTTAATACTAGATGACACCACTAGAATCAGGTTGTAAAATACTACGCGACCCCTGACAAAGCTCAGCTTTTGCTAGTTTATCTACTTCGGTCAAAAGCTTAGCATTGACATTCAGCGTGGCAATGCTGCCAGCAAGTAGGTCAGTGTTTTGCTATTTATTATTTATCCCCAATAAACATTACAGTAAGACATAATTGTTCGCTTTTATTGCTTTTATTTAAGCGTCAATATTCCGTGTATAATCAATACGGAATTTAATTATGGCAATATATTCATCTCAATATTTAGCTAACATAGTGAAACTTCTTGATAGCTTTAGAAGCAAATGTTATTCACAAGTTGTACATAGTTTACGATAAGTCTAATTTATAGGAGGAAGCGGACAATTGTCAGTGGTTACCGGAATGAATAATAAAAATGTATGTTAAGTATGGTTATAATTTTGCTAAGTAACAGTATGGACGAAATAATTTATTTAGATAGCAACCTATCTGCCTTTTTATGTAAATATAATGAGGCAAACGAGACGCTCTATCTCTTACCATAGTAAGAGATAACGCATATCCATGCCCATTGTAGCGATACACAGAACTTTAAGTAGCAAAACAAAGTTCAGGGCATCATTGCTTTAGCGCTCATTACTTTGAGACACTCTATAGAGACGACATTATGTGTATATATATATATATATATGTTTTTCAAACAGTTATTTCGCTAGCTGCAGTACCCTTCAAACTGTAACACAGTAATGTTTACACACTTTTTTTTTAATGGCTGACAGGCTAGGCATACTAATGCTTGGCAGCAGAATTACTGGTACTGCGGTGGTACCTACCTAGACGACCTCCTGTCAAGGAGTTCTACCACCAAGTGCTTCTTCGCCTTCGATCAAGTCAAACATGGAGTTAAATTTGTGTGTTAGTGTGTGTTAATGTGTTTGTGTGTGGTACGTGTTAATGAGTGGGTGTGTGGGTATGTATATTTGTTTTGTGTGGATATGTGTTAATGTGGGTGTGAGGGTATGTGTTTATGTGGGTGTGTGTGTGGTATGTGTTAATGTTTGAGTGTGTAAAATACGCGTAGTTAGGAATCGAATCTTTTAGCCGGGTCACCGGGTCTTTTAACTCACATATTATGTTAACGCTGTCACTGACCATAGACTTAATTTATTTTTTACTGTCCTTACTTTCTACAACACTGCGTTAATAAATTACACTCACAATAGTAAGTTGGTATAGTTTTATCCAAACAGGCATAAAATATTTTTATGATATTCATAAAGGTTATGGGTTGGTTTATTACAAGTAAATACCTACTATAGCTTCCGGAACATAATGTGATGAGTAGATTTACTGTTATTATTTTAGTTTAGTAACTAATCAGGATACTTTTAGGTTGGTACTCCCCCGGCGTGATAAAACTTTGTCTTTGCCGTTATAACTACCTACTGTATTCTAGTGTGCTTCGAATGAGACCTTACAATTTTCTTTTACTTTTGTAAGTTTCGTATGCCAAGGGTGGCAACAAAGCAAACGGATTGCCTGATGGTATTTTTTAAATGTTTGACAAGTTTGGTGTTTGACCACAGCTCACCTGATGTTAAGTGACGATGTGGTCGAATATGGTAAAGCACGCCTAGCCTGGAACAGAACTAGCTCTGAAGTGTGGTTGCTGAAACACATCGTTTAGCGGCAGATTTTCAACTAGCTTGCCAGTCGAGTACTTGAAACTACCTTACCACCATGCTATGGTTTCCTCACGATGTTTTCTTTCACCGGCAGCTCAAACTCATTGTAAATGGTCAATGGTAAGCGATTACCGTTGCTTATGGACATCTGCAAGTATCAAGGTCACTAACACGTAGCCGACCGTTAAGATTATGTTAACACGCTTTTTGAAGAATACATACATAAAAGTCGAAATAAAATAAAATCTCGAGATTTTATTCTCGTCAAGTTGCATTGCACGTTTTTAGTCGTGAATAAACATCATCATCATCATCAGCCGTATGACGTCCACTGCTGGACATAGGCCTCTCCCATTGATTTCCATAAAGACCTGCGGTCTTTATTAGGTCGTCTGTCCACCTTGTGGGTGGACGTCCTACGCTGGGCTTGCCAGTCTGTGGTCTCCAGTCCAGAACTTTGCAGCCCTTGCCGGTCCGTGGTCTCCACTCCAGAACTTTGCAGCCAATAAACAAAAATGTGAATAAACAGTTGAGGTGTTATTTAAAATAAAATTAAAAAAAAAACAGATTTTAACGCTTTTTATCCAAGATGGCGGCCCGGGCGACCACTCCACAAAGTCACAAACTTGGATTTTTCATCAGACTACAAACCTAAACGACATATTTCAAAATTGGTAGTTACTACCTTTTGTAGGATAAAAATCCTCACTGACTGGACTGTTTGTATTGGTATCACTCCGTCGAGTATTTTATAGTTTGTCAATTTAAAAACGATTTCATACATAAATATAATAAAATTTAAACTATAAAGACAACAAAATAAAATATATAATTTCTCTTTATACTTAGACAGCGGATAAATTCCACTGAACTTAAATTGGTAATCAGTAAATATTGATTTCTCTGTTTCTACGCGAGTATTTGTTTTGTTAAATTGGTACTCGAAAATTTTGTAACTTATGGTACTTATTAATATTAATACATCTACACATATTTGAACATTCAAGTAAATACATTTCAATTTATATATGGTACGTAATAAAAACAATAACAACATATTTATAGCGATGATAGCTCAGTGGTTAGTGTGGTCGGTTCCCATGCCGAAGGACTTGACACCCAGATTATATCCAACGGCGAACACCCACTTAGGCAGTGTATTCCACTGTCTAGCAGTCTACACAATGAACGTGGAATCAAATCGTTTTGTTCGAGTTATTGGAACGTCGAAAAATGATGTCGCTTTTTTGAGCTTCTAGCTGTCCGAAAGAAAAATGGGCATGGGGGAAGTAGACCATGTAGTTCTGAAGCACTCACACTCCGAAATCAAACCTATAATAAAACCGGTAAACCAGAAACTTTGCGACGATGTCTTAGTACTTTGTTTTGTTACTCAAATTTCTACTAGGTACCGGGGTATTTGTATGTTTTTTTTAATTTTTTTATAGCTGACAGGCTTGCTGTTTGACCACAGCTCACCTGATGTTAAGTGACGGTGTGGTCGAAGATGGTAAAGCACACCTACCCTGGAATGGAACTGGCTCTCAAGTGAGGCTGCCGGAACACACCGTTAGATGCTTGGCGGCAGATTTTCAACTTGAGGGTGGTAGCTAGCCAGCCGAGTACTAGAAAGTACCCTACCACCACGCTATGGTTTCCTCACGATGTTTTCCTTCATCGGCAGCTCAAGCTCTATAATATTAAGTTAGGATTATATGATTTTTTCTTCACGTAGTGAAGATTAATTTAAATTATAATAATATTATAGTTTTTAGAGGGTTTTACTAATATATTTCAAAGTAATCTTACATCTCGTAAAGAGAAAAGTATTAATGATGTTTTCGGATTTTAAATTCCTACTCAGTTTAAATTAATACTCCGTCTGAGTATTTTTTTTAAACTTAAGGGTCTCTACGAATAATGTTTTCATTGGTATGGGATGCACTGCAATGGTAATTCTCTCCAGCTCTAGACTATTGAACCGCTTAGTATGCATCAGGCGCTGCAGCGTACGACGAACTCTGCAGCGAAATTAAACTTCTACTACAATCGTGGCTCAATTTCACACTAAAATTGTTGTACAATATCCTCTATGAATAACAACTACAAAATAAACATCATCATCATCACCAGCAGCATACTTTATCCCACTGCTGGGTATAGACCATTTTCTTGTTATGCCATCTGCCTCGGTCCTGTACCAATCTGGTCCAGGTTTGATCCGCAACGTTGACGATATCGTCAACCCATCTTGCGGCTGCACCAACGCACTACTTAGACTACTTACCTTGCCTAGGCCATCACTCTGTTGCAACCTTACTTCACCTATCATTACTTCGCCTAGCAACGCGCCCTTCCTAGTTCCACTTGGGACTTATAACTGCGATACCGACATCTCAAACTTTCGTTCGTAGCCGGATATCGGTATTGCGAACTCGGTCTTGGAGCTTGTTGCTAAGCATGGATCTCTCCATGCCTCTCTGTGCGACTCTAATGTTGTGCACAGCCCCATGTGTAAGTTTCCACGTCACACTACGTCTACATGTCATGGTGAGCGGGATCTACTAAGAACACCTAGTCAAGCTATGCCACGAGCGCTATAACTTATTCTTTGAAACATAAGGTTTTATTTGCATTGCTACAGCTACGCGTTAGTTAACTGGAACATTATTGACTTCGGATTATTTTAAAGACCTTACAATGTGTTTGTTTTATTATTTACGTGCTCTCTTAGTGTACGTCTGATAAAGATAATAATTGTTGATCGATTGAAGCAAATTTTAAATCTGTATAGAAATTTTTCATCTATTGTTACGTCTAACGCCACTCTATTAACGACATATAACAATAGAAACATGACAAAAGTCTCCAAAAAGGCTGGAAGCGCACTATCATTGATCAAAATTGTTAAATGGCACGGCTATTCCACTTGACGTAGAGGGTGGTCGGCAAACAGCCATAAATCTGGAAAGCACCACAGTGGAAATACTATCTCAGTAACTGTCCCAGTGCTGGAGTGAAGGGAGCTCGCTACCTAAATTACTAAGGTATCACATCACATCACATCACATCATCAGCCATAGGACGTCCACTGCTGGACATAGGCCTCTTCCTGGGGGGTTTTGCCAATACTCGCCACGCTTGGCAGGCGGGTTGACGAGCGCAGTTAGGTGTAATTGTTCAAGGAAGACGCTGCTGCCCATCTTCTGGATTACATCCCTTAGCCGACTCTTACGGTAACCACGGGTAGAAAGGCTGGGGTACTATTCTGACGCCGGCACCACCACAGCACACTAAGGTATAACAGATAATAATAAATGATTAGTTCAGGCGTTACTTTGCGGAAGTTCATTTTGAGTGTTCAAGGTATATATTTAGTTTATTTCCGCTTAACAGTCGTCATTTACAACAGTGACTTTAAGTTTATGTCAAATTTAAGTTTAAGATACTAAGTAAAGTTTCGGATAAGTTATTTTACATTATTATCAAGTAAACTAAATATATACCTTGAACACTCAACGTATAACAGTGCAATTACGCTGTTTTTTTTAGTGTTTGACTACAGCTCACCTGATATTAAGCGATCGAAGATGGTAAAGCACACCTAGCACGGATGGAACTGGGTCCCAAATGAGGCTGCCGGAATACACCGTTAGATGCTTGGCGGCAGATTTTCAACTTTTAACCACTGAGCTATAATCGCTACAAGGTACATAATATATGATTGCTTTTAAACAACTTACAACATACAATTTAAAAAACAGAACCCATTACCCTAGGCCCAAACATTGCTAGGTTTTAAGTATTTTGGAAAACCAAACTACTGCAATTACTTACTACAATTTTTATGATTTTTTATGAGATCAATCTGAAAGTATATGCTTAAAAAAACGATGTATAAGTGACGGAGTCCTGGAGTACCTAATAAACGAAAAAAAAATACAAAAGAATTAAGAACCTTTTTTGAAGTCGGATCATAACTAAAGTAAGATAACTAGAGTAAGGTATTCGACGCGCAGACTATACTATGTAATTGTAAATGTCCATACGTGCCAATTTGAAGTTTTTTTTTTGGAACACAAAACAATACCTTCCCTCAACCTCAATAGCTGTGCGATAATTGCTGTCTATCCAAAGATTGTCTGGAAGAAATCGCTCTAAAGTCTAGGCGATCAGGCCGCTATTGTTTTACCACATATTAGTCGATGTTGTTTTGTTATTATCCTTTTTCTTTATCTATTACAATAAATTTACATTATATTCTGTTCTGTTCTATTCTATTCTAATAATACGAAGTATTAGTCTAGTTTTATTAAACAACGTTAGTAAAAAGTACCGTAGGCTCTTAGACTACATGTCACGAAAGCTGAAATTTGAAACAAAACCTAAAAACGTCGTATTTTTGCCATGTTCCTATATGAATTGCATTCGTAAGGCGGTTTTATATAAGTATTTATTTATTTAGTCAAAAAAAGACATTTGTATTTGATGGAAAATTGGGAGACATATATATATTTTAGGTATATATTTTATGTGTAAAATACTGTGGAAAACTGATAGATTTGCTACCGTGTATAACGGTGTTCAAGGCTTAAAAGTTGCAAAAATTTTCGTAAAATATACATATATATATAAATGTATTGGTCAATAAAACAAACTTGCAAGTAAAGTACATTGTTTCATAATAAATTATAATAACTTTATTTAAAATCTAAACTCGATAGTGAATAATATTTTAACCGCGGTAGATTAGAAACTTTGTCAAAAGGGCTTTCCAAACAACAATTATACGAAATTACGGTCTAATAACCCGCGGTCGGATTGGTGACCTTTTGGAACTATTTGGAGAGACTCAGTGGAGGGTTTAGTACAATTTAAGTGTCGCTTAAATATTTGTTAAGCAGCGTTTCCAATTATTGTAGTGACTGACTTGTGCGGACTGAACCGTAAATTCATCATCATCATCAGCTATAGGACGTCCACTGATGGACATAGGCCTCCTCCAGGGGGGGGGTTTTGCCAATACTCGCCACGTTTGCCAGGCGGGTTGGCAAGCGCAGTTAGGTATGATTTGTTCAAGAAAGACGCTGCTGCCCATCTTCCGGATTGCATCCCTTAGCCGACTCTTACTCTTACTGTTAAGCGAAGATGCGGTCTACGATAGAGCACGCTTGCTTAGAAGATACCGATTCACTCTCGACTTGAAGACATCCAGATTGTATCTATCAAGCAACACCCACTCGGGTAAAGTACTCCGCGCTTTAGCCGTTCGAACAATGAAAGTGGATTTAATTTTTTTCGTGTCGATGCAATAAGTAAAATTTTGTCTGATTTACACTGGGCGTGCGTTATGCGGTGGTCTTTGCTTTGCATCTGTAATACTTTGGGCGTTACGACGGCCCTAGAGTTGCGGTGTCACCCACCACTCTGTGAGACACTACCCCCCAATAGCAGCTAGCTGAAATTTTTTGCCGAAGGTACTATTTATCTATAAATAAAAATTAATTATCTAAAAACAAAAAAAATACTTATATATTCATCATCATCATTATCATCTCAGCCATTTTTCGAGTTTCTGTCTGTCAGATAGAAAAATGGCCATGGGGAATTAGAGATTTGACCTAAACAACCTAAAAACATTGCAATAATAATAACTTAAAAAAGGTTCGTTTCAAATTTGCTACACAATAAAACCTTCTAATGAAGTCTTCTACAATTACTCGTTCAAAAATCCTATTTAACGTATTAACAATGTGTATTTCTGACGATGAATCATCGAATGAAATATAAGGTGTGAAGGGAAATAGGACTTGGGTTCTGAATAATGAATATTGTTGCTTGATAACATCTACTGATTTCTGATTTAACGTAAAATCATATAGGTATTGGTACACATCTTTTTATTTGTTTTTGACTTCGCACAATGCGCATTTGTATGAGTCAAGTGTTTCGATATTTTATGAAACTTAAATTAGCCTTAGTCACAGTGAAATGCCAAAGAAATGGTGACTTTACTTTTGTAGCGATGATAGCTCAGTAGCTATCGCGGTTGGTTAAAACGATAAAGGGCGTAACTTCAAACCCCAACACTCGGAAACTCAGAAAAATCAAGCATTGTATTATTTACCAACACTTGTGTACTTCGTGTGTTTATGTTAAACACTGTTATATTAAGTGTTCAACTATACGCACGTCTATGGGCAAGTGATATAATGTTGTGAAACATGACTTTTCGTGTTGTTTCCAGTAATCTGTCGAAGCTGTTTTTTAAATGGTTGATAAGCTAGGTGTTTTGACCACAGCTCACCTGATGTTTAGTGACGGTAAGTTTGATGATGGTAAAGCACACCTAGCCTGGAATGGAACTGGTTCTCAAGTGAGGCTGCCGGAACACATCGTTAGACGCTCGGCGGTAGATTTTCAACTTGAGGGTGGTAGCTAGCCAGCCGAGTACTAGAAAGCTAAAAATCATTGATAGCGTGGTGGTAGGGACCACCACGCTTTGGTTACCTCACGATGTTTTCCTTCACCGGCAGCTCAAGCTCATTGTTAGGGTTTGAACCCACGCCCTTCGGCATGCGAACCGACCGCGCTAACCACTGAGCTATTATCGCTACGAATCGCTATAGGTATGTATGTGTGTCTTTTATATATTATATTTAAAATGTTTTATATATGTATATATTTTAATAATATTTTAATTCTCTTGTCAACACACCCCGTCCTTAACTTACTAAAACCCTCTCCGGACTTAGGTTGCTAGGAAGAGATCGCTCTTAGCGATAAGGCCGCCAATTGTTCAATGTTAAGTTTATACTGTTGAATTTGTTTGTAATAATAATTGGTGTGAACAATAAAGAGTCATATTTTATTAAAGCTGAAACAACGCGCGCTCGGCTTATGTATGACTATTTGCAAAATATCTTTCGTTAAGTTTTCGATATCAAAATGTATGAAAAATTTACTTGGTGGTAGATTTCTTTAGCAGGAGGTCGTCTAGGTAGGTAACACCGCAGTACCAGTTATTCTGCCGCCAAGCAGTAGTGTGTAAACATTACTGTGTTCCGGTTAGAAGGGTACTGCAGCTAGCGAAATTACAGGGCTATTGAGACTAACCATCTAGTCTCAAAGTAATGAACGCCAAGGCAGCGATGCCCTGGACTTTGTTTTACTACTCAAAGTTCTGTGTATCGCTGCTATGGTCATGGACAGGCGTTAACATCAGGAAAGCGTCAAGCACGTCTCATTACTGTTACATAAAAAAAATAAAAAAAACAGCTAACGAACATAAACCAAACAAAGCATAATGTGAATTGGTAGCCGTTTTTTGGTACATTTTGGTATAGAAATTCAGACACGGGCATCTTCTTATTACATGTGTGTTATTTAAAAAAAAACTGTGTTAAAGTTAGAAATAAAATATATTTTTTATTAACTGGAGCTTGATAAAAAAAAACGTGTGAAAAGGAACCCTGAAACCTCAACAAGGCTCTATTCACACGCGCTGTTAGCCGCTAAACAATTGATGAATTATTATCACTCGTTCGCAGCCCTCCTATTCAAGAACGACGGAACAAAAAGGAGAAAAAAATTATATTCACCTGTTCTATTTTTTCCATTCGTTCTATTTATTGCCCATATGAAATGTGAATAATTCAGGAGGGGCCGCGAGCGTGATTTGTTCCAACCGTGTTTTGTTTCTTCAAAGAGAAAAAGTCTGGCATTAGGGCTGGAAGAATTAAAAAAAAAATACAAATCAAAAAGAACTGATTACTACATATTATAAAGCAAAATTGTCCGCCGTGTCTGTCTGTCTGTTCGCGATAAACTTAAAAACTACTGAACATACTATCATACAAGTTTTACCAATAGATAGAATGATTCATGAAGAAGCTTTAGGTATATATATCAAGGTTTTGTGTAAATTGGTTGAAATATGATGATAATTGTAGGAAGTGTCGGAAAAATTCAAGTCATCTGGGAGCTTTTATCGAAAACGCTGCCTAGTCCTTTGAGATATAACAAAACAATGAATGGTGGAATATTCTTCTTTTATAGATCTATAAAAAAGTCTGCGGTGGCATACCTTTTAAGGATGTATGAAAGTTGACTCTCACTTCACGTTGGTTTCTGTTCCGATTTACGCCCGCCAGGACTAACACAATAAACAGGATAGCTTAATATACCTGTGCGAAGCCGGGGCGGGTCGCATGTGTTCAGTAAAACCGTTTAAAAAAATTAGTTCTAGTAAACTTTCGTCAAGTTTTATCCAAAATTTATAAAACCTGAATAATCAGCTGATTCATAATTTTTTTTAACGGTTTTATTGAACACTAGCGACCCGCCCAGCTTCGCACAGGTATAGTAAGCTGTCCTTAGTCTTAGCAGGCGTAAATCGGAACAGAAACCAACGTGAAATGAGAGTCAACTTTCATACATTTTTGTATGGAGAACTCGTCGAAAGTTTTTTCGCAAATTGCCACGCTACATCCTCTGTGGCATCTAGCTCCAAACTAAGCCAAATTTATACTAAAATATTCAGAGAACTAGAATACTTATATTCCTTTTTGTACATACATACTTGTAATACACTAGCTTCGTCCGCGTGGAAGTTGACAAATTTTCACAAATTTTGCAGAATTTACGAAAAATTAATAATTATGTATTCCTTGCAAATAAATATCTTAATTATCATTTTTCGGTATGAAAAGTATGTTATATGTTAGTCTAGGTAATACGATTTCATCCAAATCCGTACAGCCATTATTGCGAAACAAACATCCATACATAAAAACTTTCACATTTATAATAACCAAACAAAAAATAAACGAAACACCCAGATATAGAACAAACAACCATATTCATCACATAAATGTTTGTCCTAGACGGGAATTGAACCCACACCCTACACCTTATAAAGCTGAACTACTGTCAAATAAGCTTATAAGACAATTAGCAAAATTAAATTATTTGGTATTTAAATATTTTTTACAAGACAAAGCCCTGTTTGCCATTTTGGAATGTTCCATTGTTTTTCGAATTCCAGCCCTCAATAGAAAAGATTCGGTAATGAAGTTACAGAGCTCTAAAATGACGCCTTTGAAATCTTTGTTGTGGGATTTAATGGCATTACCCACCTTTAATAGACGAGGTTTTCATAAACCTCGTCGCGAAATATTGTATATTTCGCTGAGGTTTGTTTTAGCATTTTCAGAGAATTTTTCGTTTCTTCAAAAGGGTTTTGTTTAGTTTTAAACGAAAATTTTATATTTGTTCCGGCTCGCGTACCCGAAGGTCCCCTTTTTAATTATATGCCTGAGTTTTTGAAATACAAATTCGTTCACATAATTATGTTTATTACCATGTCTTATGTGTTCAAGTACTTGGTCGTTGATCTCCTTAGCAGGAGGTCGTCTAGGTATGTACCACCGCTGTACCAGATATTCTGCCGCTAAGCAGTAGTGTGTAAATATTACTGCGTACCGGTTTGAAGGACAGTGCAGCTAGCGATATTTCTGTATTGTTGAGACTAACCATCGAAAGTCTCAAAGTATAATAAGCGCCAAAGCAGCGATGCCCTGGACTTTGTTTTGTTACTCAAAGTTCTGTGTATCGCTGCAATGGTCATGGACAGTCGTTATCTTCTACAATCGAGAGAGCGTCTCGTTCGTCCCATTACTTTTACATTAAAAAAAAAAATTACCTGCTAATCCATAGATCTCTAGGAAGTGGTGTTTTGACTATGCCTACTTTAGAAGGGTTCGAATCCAAAAAAAAGTTAAGGAAAATAATGGGTATATAGCTATTATTGTAATCATGTCATGCCTTTGTACCTGGTACAAAGCAGCGACAATTTCCCACCAAAACTCACATAACCTATATCGTTTTCGATCATTAAAAAATCGTGTCAAAACACAATATCAGGAACAAAACAATCACGCAGATAAATTGGTCGTTTTGCACACACTTCTTTGTTCCGAAGTTCTCTTCCAGGCTCGTAGAATTCGATGACATGAACAAGCAAGCTTAAGTAATTAAAAGAACAACGAATACCCATTTTTTGTTAAATATTTTCAGCCAGTTTCTTTTGTTATGATGTAAGGATTCTCACGATACCCCATACATCCAAACATGTTCAAACATTCAAAAGAAACGAAAAGAAACTCACATACATAATTAATTATATATATACATAATCCCTAAAATCATTACACTGCTTTTGGGCCACGACTTTTTGTAGCGATAGCCCAATGGTTAGCGCCGTTTACAAGCCAAAGGGCGTGGGTTGAAATCCCAACGAGCTTGAGCTTCCGGTGTAGGAAAACATCGTGACGAAACCGTAGAATTGTGGTAGGATACTTTCTAGTAATCGACTGGCTAGCTACCACCCTCAAGTTTAAAATCTGTCGCCAAGCATCTAACGGTGTGTTCCGGCAGTCTCACTTAAGATCCAGTGCCATTCCAGGGTAGGTGTGTTAACCATCTTCGACCACACTGTCATCTAACATCAGGTGAGCTGTGGTCAAGCACTTACCACAAAATGTTTCTCCATAAATAAATCCATATTAAGTTTTTGCATTTACTCTACTTGTTGTGCAAGTCTGGCTTGCTGGAAATAAATAAAAGAAAAATTATGTGTTCACAACTTTAATTCGTCGTTTATAAGGTACATTATTCGCTAAAATCACTTTCAATGTAATGCACAGTTAGGCAAAGTTAAAAATACAATAATTTTACTGTAAGATGATTTTTTATACAGATTTATGTAAATTTTCAATTCCATCTCTGAATTCCACTGAATAAGAGTTAATGTATCTTGAATGATTATTATTAAGACATTTTTATTTTAAGAAGTAGGTTAAAGTGAAGGTAGTAAAAAAATATGCAAACAATATATTTAAGATGATAAAGTAAATTTTAAGCATTAGAATCTTGTAAAATTTAATAAAATGACACATCTAAATATTTTTAATACGGGCTGACAGTTTTAACTTTAGCAATATACAAAGACATGTTAGTTAATGGTCATATGAAACGTATAAAGACATAAAATTGGAACAAATATAAAAAAAACTAAGAAAACCTTGGTTAAAGTTTTTCCCAAGACTCTAGAATTTATGGACAGCGCGCAGCCTTACGCACAGAGCAAGCGCAAGACATAACTACCATACGTAGACTACTCACTAACTGTTATCTAATCTAGGACCGCGCACGACTACCATGTCATTTTCGGTGCGCGTGATTAGAGTGCCCGTATTTTTGTGTTTACTCAGGATAATTAGGTCAAATATAAGCCACCTATTTTTATTATTATTTAGAACGACAATCGAGTACTAAGCTCCCTGTATCAATATTGCTGATGTTCAAACTTTCACGGTGTATATTTAATGATATTATCTGCTGGGCTCCTACCACCGCCAATCGCGCAGCCATCCTCGAACAGAGCGGTCTTATATGAGATGATGTTATGAGACCTGACGGAATAGCTTTAATTCCCTGTAAGATGAAACGGCTCCTTAGTATGGGACGCCACTTGCGTTGACACATCGGGATCGGCACATTTTCTAAGAACTTAGATTAAGACTGGCGTGGCTGCAGAATTTGCAGTAGACCTCAAAAGGCGCAAGTATAGTACCCTAGACAGCGAGCAGATCTTTGAGCTTAGATTAATTATTTTTATAATGAAGCTAAGCTAGGTGTGCTTTACCATCTTCAACCACACCGTCACTTAACATCAGGTGAGTTGTGGTCAAATACCAAGCCTGTCAGCCACAAAAAAAAGCTTGCGTTTGATCTCCATCTCATCTGATTTTAAGTGAAGTTGTGGTCTACGATAGAGCACGCTTACCTAGAAGATACCGATTCACTCTCCAGTTCCATGTTTTTATCCAGATTGTATCTATCAGGAAACACCCACTCGGGTAGCGTATTCAAGACATTAGCCGTTCGAACAATAAAAATGGAATCAAGTCGTTTTATATAGTTAAAAGCTAACTAAAGTAATCATTCGTTATTTTTTTATGTAATAGTAATGAGACGAACAAGGCGCTCTTCTGATGGTAAGAGATGACATCTGTCTATGACCATTGCAGCAATAATCGAAACTTTAAGTAGTAAAAAAAAGTTCCGAGCATCGCTGGTTTGGCTCTCATTACTTTGAGACTTTCATTGCTATTTATTTAACATAAACATATTTTCTAACTGCCTTCACAATGACCTGGCGTATAATTTTATAACACATCAATTTATTTTTATTCTGTAGGTGAATTACAATAAAATTACGCACCATGAATTGTATTTCTTTCTGAACTTAAAGAGTTGCATTCGCTTATTTTTAAATCTCTTCAGAATGCGACCCCTTAAATTTATAAAATCTATCAGATATTTTACAAGTGTTTATTTAAAACTTGACAATTATTTAATAAATTTAATAATATAACAGCTTTCAGAATTAAACAATAAATATTAATTTATGTATAGAAAACAATCTAATTGTTATCTTGCATACCTGATATAGATTTAAACATATTTCTCATTACCAAAAATAAATACGTGCAAGTAAAACAATTATACAAATTTCCGAATCCGGATCAGGCCTGTTTTCTAATTTTTTATAGACTGTCCCACTGCTGGGCGTGGGTCTCTTCTCATTGTGAGAAGGGTAAGGCCATAGTCTACCACACTGGCCAAGTGCGGGTTGGCAGACTTCACTCATCTACGAGTACTTTTTTTTGTATGAACTCTTAGACTCAGGTTTCCTCACGATGTTTTCCTTCACCGTTTGAAGTCAACGGTAATACCCACAAAAGTTACACAAGACAGAGGTGCATGCCGTAGGATTCGAACCCAGAACCTCTAGATTAGATGCCAGACAGTCTCCCAACTAGGCTGGTGAATTTATCACACAATAAAATAGAAATGCATTTCCTAAAAAAAACTTAGTTTCTTAAAACAAATCTCAATAAAATTGATAGAAGTACAAGTGTATATTAATTTAGTAATTGTAAAAACAATAACGAACTTGCAATTGTGAGTGTCAATGTTAAAAACTACTGAGATTGCTACACAATAGTACTTTAAAATCAAATATGAAAATTTGCCTTGCACAAGGGTTTTCAATGTCGCCAAATTTTCTTATTGTATACACAATTTTTTATCACACATTATAAAATGATCAACTAGTATTGTAAATTTAAATTTAGCACTGATAAAACGAGGCGACATTATGAATGCTATTAAATATTTACAAACAAAATCTTATATACAACTTTTTATCCTACATAATCAGTCTATGTCAACAATAAGTATGAGCTCTTAACTGTATGAGAATCTTATTCGATAACAAGAAAATTTAAAAAAGTTATTTAAAGATTTCAAAAAACCAACATCAGTAACATAATACCACATTTCGACTTGATCAGACCTGTGGGATCTCAAAACGGCAACTAGAAAACGAAGAACTAGAAGATTTGTCAACAAGCAAAGATTTAATATACTTAAAACAGCTGCACTGTTTTTTTCAAAATATAGCTAAGAACACTCCAACCAAGTCGCCAATTAAACAAAAAAAACTAAATCAAAATCAATTCAGCAGTTTGGGTGCTACAATGCAACAGACAGGCATGCAAATACACACGATAAACTTTAAACACCTCTCTGTGTGAGTCAGCGGTTAAAAAACAAACAATTCCATTCCAGGCCAAGTGTGTTTACCATCTTCGACCACACCGCCACTTGTCATCAGGTGAGCTCTGGTCGAACACTTAGCCATAAAAAAAAAACAATTTCATTAGAATTACTTAGTAAGAATTTAAAAAAAACTTGCTGATTAGGGAAAAGGATGTTTTTTTTAATTATAATTTGATATTTCCACACAATTTTATTTAGGACTCTAAGCAATATAAGTAGATTAATTATAATTATAGCCGGGACGATTATAGCTCAGTGGTTAGGGCGGTCGGCTTGCACGCCGAACCGACATACAAAACTATGTTCAAACCCTAACAATGAACTTGAGTTGGCGGTGAAAGAAAACATCGTGAGGATACAAAAGCATGGTGGTAGAGTACTTTCTAGTACTCGGCTGTCTAGCTACCACTCTCAAGTTGAAAATCTGCCGCCAAGCATCGTGTATTCCAGCAGCCTCTATTGTGAGCCAGTTCCATTCCAGACTACGTATGTTTACCATCTTCGACCACACCGTAACATTAAAATAGGACTTCATCACGCACAAAACACTATATATTAGTTTTATTTTATTTATTTCCAAGTAAATAAAGACTCATATAAATACATAAAACAAAATCAAAATTAAAAATAATATAGTTACATAAAAAAAAAAATTAAAAATGTCAAAAAATAAAATCGAGTTGTCAATAAAATAATAATTTTATAATAGTGACGACATTGAGTTTGTGCCACAAATACCGGTTATTACTGGTTTCTAATCGACATTAGAACTGCAAGATGACTGTCGCAGCCACGCTTTATGACAGTTAAGCCTATCGTAAATCATAGCCAGGGTGACTTCATTTACTTACGTCGAATTTTCGACCATGTTCAATATCTGTGGTCAAACTGACTAGAGAACGCAGTGGTATGTAAAAATATTTTTTTTATAGTATTTTGTGTGAAATGAAGACCCCAATGATAACCATAATTAGGTATTTAAATTGCGACAGTTAACATTTTTTTGTTATATCAGGATTCATTGTAAAGCTAGTACTAGTTAATAATAATTAGTGTTCCGTACCCAAAGGGTAAAACGGGATTTACCCCCCACAACATACAACAACAGACATGATTTTTTTGCCGTTTTTTATTGATAATGGCACGGAACCTTTCGTGTGCGAGTCCGACTCGCACTTGGCCGGTTTTTTTAATTACATGTGTAGAATAGAATACAACTTTATTATACACCAAACATACATACATTATAACATACAAAATTTAAAAAAGTGATAAATATAACAAAACAAAAACAACATAGACTAATAAATATATGGCGTACAATGGCGATCTTAACGCCTAGAGCGATTTCTTCCAGATAACCTTTGGATGAAAAGTAACAGAAAAATAGCTATTAGTATAACATGGTACTAACAAATAAAAAGTATTGTCCAACTATACAATGTCCATCAATTATATTTTACAACATTCTATACAAATTTACACAAATTGCTTTTAACCCTGAGACAAATTGTTTATACATTTAATTATAAATAACAATGTCAATATTATGTATAAACTACATCCAGTCCAGCTATCTGATTACTGTATAACTTTGTAACAGAAATTGTAGAAAAAATTGTAAAAGTAACACCATTATTGTGGGTAGGCGAGTTTCGGCAGCTGCACCTGAGAAAAAAAAAAACCTTGTAGAACTACTTGCTGATAAATCTCCTTCGTATGTTCTATGTTCAGTGATGGACTACTAAACACTGATGATGGTAATAAAAGACCTCCTTAGCACAAGGTCGTCTATCTATGTAGTTATCACAGCTGTACCAGATATTCAGTCACCAAGCAGTAGTGTCGTGGTAGTGCCGGGGTAAGAATTGTACCACTGATGGACATGGGCCTCCTCTTGGGGGGGTTGGGTTTGCCAATACTCGCCACGCTTGGCAGGCGGGTTGGCGAGCGCAGTTAGATGTGATTGTTCAAGGAAGACGCTGCTGCTCATCTTCCGGATGACTACCCTTAGCCGACTCTTACGGCAACCACGGGTAGAGAGGGTGGGGTACTATTCTTACGCCGGCACCACCACGCCTATGTTCAGCAGTGGACGTCCTATGGCTGATGATGTGGTATAATATTATAACCCAGTATGATATTACAGTTAGTACTGATGTATTGTTGTGGAAAATAATGTAGTAGAAATTTGTAGAATATCCTATAAGATATTAGCGTACATAAAACTACGTTAACTAGATGTCCTACCTGTAAAGCTTCTTCCTAATGCCGAAGCTGGATTAGCACTTCTTTCCCGTAATATTAGTGTGTGACTTGTAGCGCTCCACACATCGAAGATAGATGCTTCACATCTTTAAAAAAACACATTTTAATAAAACACTAATAGTACTTCGTGAACTAAGATTATGGTAATTCTTCCTTCGTATCTAGTTCCGGCTAAAGATTTTTCTTCTTTCATCCCTGCTCTTTTGGAAAACTGTTAATTATGCAGTACCGTTAGGCCCCAAATTAGGCAAAGCCTGTATCTTGGTGGCCTAACTTAATGGTTCAAAAGGAATTTCAAGTATGGTCATACCCTAGTTAAGTAAAGGAATCTTTAATACAAGCTTCAGCAAAGTTTCGGCAGCTACATGAAAAGTAATTATTCACCACATTAAATATAAATAAATAAATAACATAGGACACGTTGCACACTTGCACACAGCGCCATCTGACCCCAAATTAAGCAGAGCTTGTGTGATGGAAATCAGATAACTGATAGAATACATAAATACTTTTTTTTTGTAAATACATACTTATAATACATACAGAACACCCAGACACAGAACAAACATTTGTTTATACCATAAAATATTTGTCCTTGGCGGGAATCGAACCCACGCCCTACAGCTCAGGCAGACATACTACCAATGAGCCAACAGGGCTGTCAGACATTATAGTACTCCCCACGCTCACATAAGTAAAAAGGCAAACACCACTATTTTTTGCACAAAACCATTCGAACAAGATTAATTATAATTTTTTTACATTGCAATTGGTTTGCGTTTGGCCACGATCTCATCTGATGTAAAATGACGATGTGGCCAAAGATAGAGCACTCTTGCCTAGGAAATACCTATTGACGTATTTTTTGAAAAACCCCGGGTTGTTAGTTGAAAATAGATAAATGAATAAAACATCACCATTTTTTGCACAAAACCATTCGAACACATTTAATTTTTATTTTTTTACATCGCACTTGGCTTGCCTTTTGCTAATATCTCACCTGATGGTAAGTGACGATGTGGCCAAGGATAAAGCACGCTTGCCAAGGAAATACCTTTTCACGTTTTTTTTTAACAACCCACGGGTTATTAGTTGGTAACACAGATAAAATATTACATATCGGCTACATGATTTTTGTAGCGATGATAGGTTAGTGGTTAGTGCAGTCGGTTTGCATGCCGAAGGGCGTGGGTTCAAACTCCAACAATGAGCTTGAGCTGCCAGTGAAGAAAAACATCATGAGGAAACCATAGCGTGGTGGTAGGGTACTTTCTAGTACTCCGCTGGCTAGCTACCACCCTCAAGTTGAAAATCTGCTGCCAAACATCTAACGGTGTGTTCCGGCAGCCTCACTTGAGAGCTAGTTCCATTACAGGCTAGATGTGCTTTACCATCTTCGACCACACCGTCACTTAACATCAGGCGAGTTGTGGTCAAACACCTAGTTTGTCAAATATTTAAAAAAATATGTTTTTACTGAGTTTGATTTTACCCGCCAAAACTCTTCTTATATTCTACCCATCTCCTTTTCCTCTCATTTAGAATGAAAAAATTAATAAATTTATATTTACCGAATCATCAACGTAGGCACTGGAGATTGAACTGCAGCTTCTAGTTCTAAGGTAGCTAAGCTGGATGCGTAGCCATTACTGTAGTTTAAAACGTGATTCGCTGTGAATCCTGGCACCTGTGTATAACAAACAAAATAATGATATACATGGTAAACTTAAATCTACCCTAGACAAACGTGGCGGCATTGCTAATAAAGACTACACGGCTGTATAGGGCATGCTTAAAGCTTACTTTACCAAAAAAAAATATGTGATAAAACTTTATAAAAGTTTTATCAATTTAACTTTTCAAATTGAGGATCTTTTAGAAACTGCTCTTTATTTTATTAGTACAAAAGATAAAATAACATAAGTAATCTTCTTTTTAAATTTAAAGGGTAGATATAAGACCCGACACTATTGTAGACGGCATAACATAAAGATCCTACGCCGTAGTAGATGACAGACACAAAGGCCCTACGCCGTAGTAGATGACAGACACTAAGGCTCTACGCCATAGTAGATGACAGACACAAAGGCCCTACGCCGTAGTAGATGACAGACACAAAGGCTCTACGCCGTAGTAGATTACAGACTCAATGGCCCTACGCCGTAGTAGATGACATACACAAAGGCCCTACGTCGTAGTAGATGACAGACACAAAGGCACTACGCCGTAGTAGATGACAGACACAAAGGCACTACGCCGTAGTAGATGGCAGACATAATATGTGTTACGCCGTAACATAAAAGCACTACGCCGTAGTAGTTTGTAGACATAAGAGCAGACTAATGTTTTCACACCACTAGATTACGTCCTAGATAGCTCGGTGTACGGTTTTACTCGTACTCGTTCGACGGATAGATAATTATTTATGGATAGTTATTTATCCGAGTGTAATAGCATCGAGCATAATAAACTTTCAAATAATTGATTTTTTTTTTGTTTGACTAGGTGTATAGTTTACCTGATGTTAAATAACGGTTTCGTCAAAGATGGTAAATACTCCTAGCCTGAAATGGAACTGGCTCTCAAGTGAGGCTTCCTGAACACACCGTTTGGTGCTCAGCGGCATATTTTCAACTTGATGGTAGCTAGCCAGCCGCGTATTAGAAAATACCCTACCACAATGCCATGGCTTTCTCATGATGTTTTCCTTCACCGGCAGCTCAAACTCACTATTGGGTTTTGAACCCACGCTTTTTGGTGTGTGAACCGACCGCGCTAACCACTGAGCTATCATTGGTACAAAATCTCCAGTTTTCCGAAACATCCAAGATTTACAAAGAAGCCGCAAAAGACGTAGATAGCTTTCCACTTATCCGTACCCGTAACCAACTTTATTGAAACGTAACGTAATTCAGATTGATTTTTGTGTAAGACTTTGATGAAGGCTGTGGTCACAAAACCTAAATTGAAGTTTTCTGGAGAAGTTTTGATCTCGAAATTATAATTTACTAAGTTTGGGCGTTTTCACTTTGGTTACTTTGTGATGTTTGAGTTTTAGGACTATGTATATAATATATTGATCTTTTTACCCGACTGCCAAGGAAGGGTTTTGTTTTTCGTGCGTATCTTGTATGTATGTATGTAATTTTTTTATTACCTTGTATCTTCCAAACAGTCGAATGGATATCGACAATTAAGGTATCGTCAGATTCGTCTCAATTACCCAAGGGTCTTTAGAGGGTTTATAAAAATCATGATGGTGGATTTTTGGCGCGAAATAGTAATAATTTAATTAACGCAGCGCCGTCTATTGGATACTAACTCAATCCAGTTAATAAATTACCTTACACCTCCATCTATTAAAAATTTATGGAACTCACAGATAATTATTTATACATCTTTGTAGTATAATAAACAAAAAATAAATAAATTGAGATATAAACTATCCTATCTCCTAAATTGGATCAAACTTTTTGTATTATATTCATAAAATAAAATCTATCAGTAAAAAAATATAAAATAAATACCAAAAAAAACCTTACATACCGCAATATATAATTCAAAAAGTCTGTCTTTAAAAAAAAATCGATAGAGTAATATGTCTTATCAATAAGAAATTTAAACTATCTAGAAATTAAGAAATTGGAAAGGCGAATTGAACTGTGAAAAGTGCGATGACAATAATCAAGGAAAAAAAGCTTACCATTTGCTCATTGACGAACCATGTGATGTTGGCGGCTGGGAGGGAGGGAGGCGACGAGCAGTTAACTCGTATGTGATCCCCGCCGACGTACGACATCCGATCCGACGACACGTTCGGACTTATTAGCGGAGGCTCTGTTGAAGTAATACTCATATGTCATCATCATCATCATTTCACCCGTAGAGCGTCCACTGCTGGACATAAGCCTCCCCCATTGTCTTCCATAAAGACCGGTTGGAAGCGGCTCGCATCCAGCGTGTTCCTACGGTCTTTATGAGGTCGTCTGTCCACCTTGTGGGTGGACGTCTTACGCTGCGCTTGCTTGTCCGTGGTCTCCATTCCAGAACTTTGCAGCCCCATTGGCCATCAGTTCTGCGTGCTATGTGCCCTGCCCACTGCCAACTTGCTAATCTTAATTTATTTTATTTATTAATATTAATTTATTAATCATTGTGCTATGTCGGTAACTTTGGTTCGTCTACGGATCTCCTCATTTCTGATTCGATTTTGTAAAGAAACTCCGAGCATAGCCCTCTCCATAGCTCGTTGTGCGACTTTGAGCTTATCAAGAAGGCACATATATAATGAAACTCTTTCGATGTTCTCTTTTGACGTTGTTTTTAAATTTTCTTCCACAGTGGGAGGCATTCAAGGAATGGATAGTAATACAATTAGGAAATAAAATTTGGTGTTGCAGCTACATATCTATCATATGGGTATATCCAAAATCCCACAGCGCCATCTACCCCCAAACTAAGCAAAGCTTGTACTATCACATCTCACATCACCAGCCATAGATCGTCCACTGCTGGACATAGGCTTCCTCCTGGGGAGGGTTTTGCCAATACGCTTGGCAGGCAGGTTGGCGAGCGCAGTTAGGTGTAATTGTTCAAGGAAGGCGCTGCTACCCGTCTTCCGGATTACATACCTTAGCCGACTCTTACGGCAACCACGGGTAGAGAGGGTGGGGTACTATTCTTACGCCGGCACCACCACGGCAAACTACTATGGCTTGTACTATGGGAACTAGATAACTGATAGAATACTTATATATAATACTGTGTTGTATATATAATTACTACATACAGAACACCCAGACACAAAACAAATTATCAAATTTATCATCATATAAATGTTTTTTTAGAGGGTCCCACATCTTACAGCCTTATATAAAATAAATGAGACGAACTAGACGCTCCCCTGATGGTAAGAGATAATGCCTGTCCATAGCAGCGATACACAGAACTTTAAGTAGTTAAAAAAAAGTCCAGGGCATCGCTGCTTTAGCGCTCATTACTTTTGTCAGCTCATTACTAACAGCCCTGTAATTTCGCTAGGTGCAGTACCCTTCAAACTAGAACACAGTAATGTTAACACACTACTGCTTGGCAGCAGCATATCTGGTAATGCGGCACCTACCTAGACGACCTCCTGCTAAGGAGATCTACCACCAAGATATACAGCCAGTGTCAAGTAGTTCATTTTGTTTCATGTTATATGTCTTAATCAAGTAAAATGGTAATATGCTATGGATAACACTTATTTTATACATGTTTTAAAAATAGCACAAATAGACATGTTTGTCACAATAGTTTTTCTTAAAAGAAAAAAAATACATGATTATAATCTTCTTAAATTTAGATATGCCAAAATTTGTTTATCGATTACAAGCGTTTTGAAAATGCGTCAATTATACACAGTGAAAGTTTAAACATCAGCAATGTTGATACAGGGGGTTCAGTACTCGATTGTCGTTCCAAATAATAAACAAAAAATAGGTGGTTAATATTTGACCTAATTATCCTGAGCAAACACAAAAATACGGACACGCGTAAATCAATTCATGGTAGTCGCGCGCGGTCCCAGATTAGATAACAGTTACTACGTAGTCTACGTATGGTAGTTACAGTTATGTCTTGCGCTAGCTCGGTGCATAAGGTTGCGCACTGTCCATAAATTCTGGAGTCTTGGGAATTATTTTTTTTGTATTTGTTTCGATTTTATTTCTTTAAACGTTTCATATGACTACTAACTAACATGTCTCTGAATATTGCTAATGTTCAAACTGTCAGCTCGTATAAGTTTTTCATAACGATGAGTGACTCCCTATCAATTTAGTACTTCCTAACCTTATAGCTCTGTATATTACTGCTTGCACACACTTTTCCAAACTTTCCTGTACTCTTTGCTATATATTCGTTAATATAATACCAGTCGTGTGCCGTGGTGGTGCCGGCGTAAGAATAGTACCCCACCCTCTCTACCCGTGGTTGCCGTAAGAGTCCGCTAAGGGATGTCTTCCGGAAGATGGGCAGCAGCGTCTTCCTTGAACAATCACACCTAACTGCGCTCGCCAACCCGCCTGCCAAGCGTGGCGAGTATTGGCAAAACCCCTCCCCAGGAGGAGGCCTATGTCCAGCAGTGGACGACCTATGGCTGATGATGATGATGATGATGAGTACCAGTCATCAAAAATTCCATTTGCCGATGTGAAATTTAAAACTGAATAGTAGCATATTTGAGCATTTTTTTTTGCGAAACGCCAACTTCGTTTTGAATATGCAATATTTCAGCGTACCTAATAAAAGACTCCAAAAGCGAAGAGAACATTACGAAACCAGATGGCAGTTTTGAATAACATCTGTGCTACTTCAATTTCGAGATTTGTTTTCGAAACAAAAGCCTTACCAACTTACAGATTATTTTATCCTGTTACTAAGAAGGTTGTGTAAAGCCTACTGAGAAACGAGTTTTGCTACAATAATTCGTCAATTGCTGCTCTTTTTCTCACATATTTTGGTATCGAAAAAAGAACGAAAGATTTTTAGCAAATTACCATTCAACTTTGATCAACTCAACTGCAGAGCAGTGTACACTTTGTTCAATACTCCACAAAAGGTAATGTATTTAGTTTTAGTGACGAAACTAATTAAGCATAATACGGAATTGATGTAGTAATTTTTTTTAGACAATAGATTACTTCACGAATTGTAGGTTTTGTGAGTGTTTATGTGTATATTCATAAAGTATCGAATTAGATGCGTGAAAAATCCAGTTTTGAAAAATTGTGTAAATTCGATCAATTATTATTTATTACTTATTATATGAATTTTATTGAAAGAGAATTTAACACGACTTCAATATTGAATTAGCAAATGTCAACACAATATAATCGTTTTGACGGAATCTCTGAAAAGTCATATGACCGCAAAAGAAAACATGAGCTGTGTACTTGAAAACACTTGAAATTCTTGACATCAAGAGAATACACAAAGTATGTGCTGATCACGATTGAAGGAAAATAACACAATGTCGTGAAACATAACATTTCGTGTTTCTTACAAAACTCTTTCGAAACTTGAAATAAACTCGCCACTACTTTACTAGGGCATGACCAGACTTCACTTACTTTGTGTGGCTGACTGTGACTTAAATACATTTTATTTATTTATCTTAAAATACTAGAAAACATCAAAATAATTGACGCTGGCAAATGCACAAAGTGTTATCCCGTTATCCCAAGAACAAAGAAAAATAAAGTTTCATTTTACAAGTAAAGAGTTTCTATTACATAATTTTTTTGTAAAAAAGCTGTATTCAGTATTGGTAAAAGCAACGAGACATCTTACATTTTGCTAGTTCGTCATTTACCTCATCCTTTTTCAGCAAGACTGTAAAAATTCACTCCACCGAACTCGTTTACCCCACATTGCCGGGGCGGAAAACAATTATTTACGTTGATCGCTAAAAGCCCTGGTGTTACCCTACATTTTTCAAAGCGGAACAAATTAAACGAACTTTCCAGATGCGGGCGAAGATTGTTCTTTAAATCGAACTTATAAAGTTTAAATATGTTTAAGAAGGGAAAAGGAATTTAGCCATTCATCAAGGAACTGGCTCTCAACTGAGGCTACCAGAATACACCATTAGGTGCTTGGTATATTTTCAACTTTAGGGTAGTAGTTAGCCAGCAGAATACTAGAAAGTACCTTACCACCAAGCTATGGATTCTTCGCGATGTTTTTTATCTCATTCATTTCAGAGAGTGTTCTCCAGAACTACGTTATACATGGTCTAATTCCCCCATACCCATTTTTCATCCTTTCATGGTCGACGTTCCAAAAACTCGAACGAAACGATTTCATTCCACGTTCATTGTGTGGACTGCTAAACAGTTGAATGCGCTGCCCGAGTAGATGCTCTCCGTTGGATATAATCTGGGTGTCTTCAAGTCGAGAGTAAATCGGTATCTTTTAGGCAAGCGTGCTCCCTCTTAGCCCACATCATCACTTAGCAACAGTAAGCTTATTTCTTATAAATAAGAAAACAACCAGCTCAAGTTCATTGTTGAGGTTTAACCCACGCCCTTCGGCGTGTGAACCGGCCACACTTACCATCGATTATCGCTACAATAGTTGTCTGATGAAAGTGCCTTTTAAAACTTAATTAAGAGATAGCTGTGGCATTAAATTCGCTATCTGTGCTATAGCTTCTTTATCACTCGTTTTTATCTTTTCTTTTATTAGCTTTTTCGATGAACTCCCACGCTATATTTCATGATGGGAAGTTTAAATGGAGATAGAATTTTTTAAGCTACCACTAACTTTACACTAGATAGACTGGACGTGACTGTGTCTTATTTCGTGCAACGGTCCCAAAATTTATTTTTTAAAATAAAAGCGAGACCTACTATGTGGTGGTGATGGTGATATGATGTGGTCTTGGAGACGCATGCTGAAAATTCCCTGGACAGCGTTCCGCACCAACAACTCCATCCTCAAAGAGCTTCACATACGGGACAGGCTTTCGTCGATTGTGCAATTGTGAATACTGAAGTACTTTGGGCATATCTCCAGAAATGAGCACTCAATCGAGAGTCTTGTTGTGCAAGGCCGCATTGAAGGTAGGAGACATCGTGGTCGGTCTCCGAAACGCTGCCTAATCCCCTTGAGATGTAACAAAACAATGCATGGTGGGATATTCGTCTTTTATAGATCTACAAAAAATCCGCGGTGGATATGTTACTTATTTAATTTAATACCTTTAAACGAGCAATTCTTGTATATATGCATATATATTTTCTGAATCTCGGAAACGGCTCCAACGATTTTCTTGATATTTAGTATGCGGTGGATTTCGGGGGCGATATCGATCTAGCTAGGTTTCATTTTTGAAAACGTCGTTTTATCGTCCCAGTCATCCAGGTACTACCTTTTAAGGATAACTTACCATACTCATTCTTACTACCCGTGCGAGTGCTAGTGATGGATAAAACTGTTGCTCTTTTGTTACTTATACATATTTAATTTCTCTCAGAACCCAATTCTAAAGTCAACGCGAAATAAGTTGCGGACGCAAGCTAGTAAATAAACTTACCTACAACCACCATCTGAGCAGACTTGATATCAGTGTGAAATAGTGGAGCATCCGCTGACACTTCACACTGGTACTCCCCCGTCAAGGTCCGGTCTACTTCTGTCAGTGTCACTCTGTTCTGATCTGAAGCTGCCACCTGTATGAAACAACCAATATTTGGTATTTTAGTGCTAAATGGGAACAGTGCTGTTAATGGAGCAGTGCCAGCGGTGTCAAGGTACCGGATGCTAGCCTTACAGGGGTGCAGCACAAACCGTGTACGATGCATGTAAGATTGGAGCATATATAAAGATTGCATCCAGGCATTACATATTAGTTACGTCCTTATCGCTTTTAGCAATAAGGCCGCCTATCGTTTACTATTTTTTAAGCATATATATAGATTGCATCCAGGCGTTAAACGCTAGTTACGTCCTTATCGCTTTTAGCAATAAGGCCGCCAATTGTTGTACTTTTTGTTGAGCATATATAATGATTGCATCCAGGCGTTAAACGCTAGTTACGTCCTTATCGCTTTTAGCAATAAGGCCGCCAATTGTTGTACTTTTTGTTGAGCATATATAATGATTGCATCCAGGCGTTAAATGCTAGTTACACCCTTATCGCTTTTAGCAATAAGGCCGCCAACTGTTGTACTATTTTTGAGCATATATAAAGATTACATCCAGGCGTTAAATGCTAGTTACGTCCTTATTGCTTTTAGCTATAAGGCCGCCAATTGTTGTACTATTTGTTGAGCATATATAAAGATTGCATGCATGAGTTAAATACTAGTTACGTCCTCATCGCTTTTAGCAATAAGGCCGCCAATTGTTGTACTATTTTTTGAGCATTTATAAAGATTGCATCCAGGCGTAAAATGCTAGTAACGCTAGTGCTTTTGCTGTACGTCGTATTTTATATTTTTAGTTATTCTAGTTAATCTATATATTAGTTTTTTTTTAATATTGACAGGCTAGATGTTTGACTACAGCACACCTGATGTTAAATGACGGTGTGGTCGAATATGGTAAAGCACACCTAGCCTGAAATTGTACTGGCTCTCAAGTGAGGCTGCTGGAATACACCGTTAGATGCTTGGCGGCAGATTTTCAACTTTGAGGGTGGTAGCTAGCCAGCCGATTACTAGAAAGTACCCTATCACCGTGCTATGGTTTCCTCACGATGTTTTCCTTCACCGGTAGCTCAAGCTCATTGTCGGGGTTTGAACCCCCGCCCTTCGGCATGCGAACCGACCGCGCTAACCACTGAGCTATCATCGCTTACACATCGATATGTTATTATTGGAATGTAGATATATTTATGTTATAGTTATGTTTTCACTTATATGTAAATATCCTTGTTATTGACACACCCCGTCTTTTTTCTTCCTGTAATCCTTTCCATCCTAAGGTTGCCTTGAAGAGATCTCTTTTAGCGATAAGGTCACAAATTGTTACACCTGTTAATTAAGTTTTTCGTTTTCTTCTGTATTGTATAATTTTTTGGTGTGTACAATAAAGAGTTAATTAATCAATCTATCAATCGTGATATAGCAAAACACGTAGTAAATCTACATTATAGTGTTACCATTTACGTAGCTAAAAAATCGACTTGTAAAAGACACACAATCGATTGATTGTGCTTCGTGTACGAACGATTAAACAAACACTAGAACATGCCTCGCGTCGCTGATCATATTTGTTATTGAAATTGGAGCATTCCACATCCGAACGAAGCTTTTGTCGAAATATGCAAACGGCGGAGCCCAGTGATTGATTGATTGATTATTCGATAATTTGCAAACCAAATCTCGACAAGAGCCTGTTTCGGTACAGTTGTACTTTGAGTTACGCTGTGAGCTTGTGTTTTAGCTATATGAGGTTATAAATTTGGGAACTAAAGTCACATTGACAGTGGGCTGGACATATTTATCGCAAACCCGATAACCAATGGGATAGCAGTGTTATAGAACGGAGATCGCGATTTGACGAACGTAGCGTAGAACGATTTATGGAGGGACGATATAGATAAGACAGCTGGTAATGAATGAAAGCGAAAAAAAATTTTTTTTAAAATATAAAAGCAATGAGACGATCGCGACGCTCTCTCGATGGTAAAAGATAACGCCTGTCCATGACCATTGCAGCGATACACAGAACTTTGAGTATCAAAACGAAGTCCATCGCTGCTTTGATGGTCATTACTTTGAGACTTTTGATGGTTAGTCTCAATAGCCCTGTAATTTCGCTAGCTGCAGTACCCTTCAAACCGGAATACACTAATGCTTACACTCTAGTGATTGGCGACAGAATACTTAGTACCTATCTAGACGACCTCCTGCTAAAGTGATCTATGATGTAATTAAAGGAAATTTGTTTATCAATTACATACATCTTCTGTCAGAAGATGAATATCACTACATGCACGTCATAAACAAAAATAGAAGAACGTGTGGAGAGTTTTAGTGTTGTATCCATAAATACCATAGAGTTTATAGTAATTAGATTCGATTTTTTTTACTTACATCAACCTTTATTTCAGCGACAGGAAAGACTTTCGTGGCTGGGGACTCCTTAGGCACGAACCGGTAGAACTCTATCATATTTCGATACCATCGTATCGAATACAACTGGGCACCTGAAAATAAAATAAACAAAATTACAGAATAAAGCTGCCTAACACACTTAAGGACGTGCGTGGTAGAGTACTTTCTAGTACTCGGCTGGCTAGCTACCACCCTCAAGTTGACAATCTGTCACCAAGCATCTAACGGTGTGTTCCGGCAGCCTCACTTGAGAGCCAGTTCCATTCCAGGCTAGGTGTGCTTTACCATCTTCGACCACACCGTCACTTAACATCAGGTGAGTTGTGGTCAAACAACAAGCCTGTCAGCAATGAAAAAAAAAAAGTCTTCTTTGAGATCTCGGCTTAAAGAAGAAGTGAACAACGGCAGATTATAATGATGTCTCAGTAACAAACTTAAGTAACTTATTTACAAATATCAATTTCAACCTTCTACATACCTTCTAACTCATACGAGCACATAAGCTCAGCGTTGCTACCCGTCATAACCGCCTTTGGAACATGAATCTGCAGAGATTTTAGCGAGTTCACAGTACCTGAAGACAAAGAAAAGATAATTAGAATGTTAAAAATGTATCAATTTATCAACGGAACAAGTATCACAATCAACGTTTACGATGACAGTGAGTTAATACGCGAGTATATATTGTACTTTGATTCGGCTCCTTGAAAAATGTCATCAGTTGTGACTGAAAGTACATTTTTTTTATGGTTATCTGGCTAGGAATTCGACCACACTTTACCTGAAGTTAAATGAAATCCACGAAAGAAAGAAAGAAAGGAAGAAAGAAAGAAAGAAAGAAAGAAAAAAAAATAAAGAAAGAAAGAAATAAAGAAAGAAAGATGTGAAAAAAGTCAAAGATGGTAAGCACAACTAGCCTTGAAAAGAACTGGCTTTCAAATGAGACTACCGGAACACACCGTTAGGTATTTTGCGGCTGATTTTCAACTTGAAGGTGAAACAACAGCATGCTATAATTTCCTAATAATCTTTTCCTTTATTGGCAGCTCAAGAGTTTTGTTGGGATTTGTATCCACTCCCTTCAGCGTGTGAACAGACCACGTTAACCACTGCACTGTCATCGCTACGAAGATTGCACTTAGAAGCACAATGTTTTACTGAAACTACTAAAACGTTGAGTTGACACCCCCACTTCCGTCCCCCCTATTTACAAGCGTCAAAATAAACAAGACAGTTAACTGGGAACATAAACACCTCACCTAACAGGACATCAGAACTGGTAAAGAGTTACATCACAAAATTTTACGATAAAACCGGTACATTTTTACCTTAAAGGTGAGCAAATACTGAGTTTACGACACTCGTTAGAAGTTAGGCTATAATGTTAAACGACGTCCTCAGAGTAATGACTCAGTTAGATTTAGCAGTACTCGAGTTTGGGTAGTGCAAAACTAATTGAACTGTACATCTATATGAGTTATAATTACTTTTATATATTTAGCTTGCGTATCCTCAAAGTCATTGCAATATCTATATGGGATTTTAAGGCTAAGTAGTTTTTAGGCAGAACAAAGTAATCAGGTTAAAACTTTTATGCAAAGCTAGACGAGGCCGCGCTTTTTTTTATATTTTATATTATGTATAGGCTTCTCGCTTGATCGCTTGATCGTCATCTTGATCGTCAGCTTGATCGTTGTGGCTTGATCGCCATCTCACCTGATGTTAAGCGAAGATGCAATCTTAGCACACTTGCCTAGAATATACCGATTTACTCTCGATTTAAAGACACCTAGATTGTATCGATCACTGAACACCCGCTCGGGGAACGTATTCCACGCTTTAGCCGTTCGAACAATGAAAGTGGATTCAAATTGTTTTGCATTTAAAATTAGCGCGTTTTGCGTTTAATAGGATTTTGTAGCGATGATAGTGCAGTGGTTAACGAGGTTGGTTATCATGCCTGATGGGTGTGAGTTCGAACCCCAACAATGACATTGAGCTGCCGGTGAAGGAAAACATCGTGAGGCAACCATGGCACGGTGGTTGGGTATTTTCTAGTACTCAATTGGCTAGCTACCAACATCAAGCTTAAAATCTGCCGCCAAGCATCTAATGTTGTTCCGGCAGCCTCACTTGACAGCCAGTTCCATTCCAGGCTAGGCTTTACCATCGACCATACCGTCACTTAACATCAGATGAGCTGTGGTCAAACACCTAGCCTGTTAACAACAAAAAAAAGTTATAATCACTTTTATATGTTTATCCTCAAAGTCATTACAATGTCTGTATGGGATTTGGCTATGTGATTTTTAAGAACAAAAAATAGTTAAAAACAATTACGTACAGCAAGACTAGGTCGCACTCAGCAGGAGGTCGTCTAGATAGGCACCAATGCAGTATCTATTCTGCCACCAAGCAGTACCTACAGTGAACTAGTCCAAAGTATACTGCCACTAGCGAAATTTAAAGGCTGTTGAACTGGCTGATTAGTATCATTGAATATTTCAAAGTAATCTCCAAATTCTAATTGCCAAAACAGTGATCTCAAATTTTTTTAAATTTTAAGTTCTCGTTACCGTCTCTTACCATCAAGAGAGTATCTCGTTCGTCTCATTACTTTTACAAAAAAATATATCATGTCGTAACTTTATGCTTACTCTTTACATACAAACTCTTTGGATCCTACAAGTAAGTCTTTGACACTGTCTTGTTCAATACAACTACATTCTGTTTATCGTGGTTCTCTACTTCAATGTGACAGATACCTCTTGACATTTTATTATTGCCTGGTAGTCCCACTGGCAAACACGTTAAGATTATTTTTACGGCAATTTTTTACGGCTTCAATTAATAGCAGTTTCTAGTTTTATAGCTCGTGAAAATCAGAATTTAATATTTTATTAGTAATTTTGAGTTGAATGTTTTTCAGAGGAATAAAATTATTGATAGAAAATCTTTCTGAAAACGTAGACTTCATGATGCTTTTTGACGGAAAGAAAGGAGTAAGGAGTAAGAAAACTGGTGAAAAGAAAAGAAAACTGTTTATTATATGATTTAAGTCATGTAGTCAATTTATCGACATGCGAAAATAAATATATGTAGAATCGTTGTTCATCTCTAAGTCATTCATGAAAAATACTGCTAAATTCACGTTGTGTTTATTCAGCAGTAATAAGAACGAAAACCAGAACAAAACAATATTATAAGCATACACACACAAACAAATGCAAACTTACACACACACCCACACACATGAATGCACACTCACACACTAATACACTCATACACGCACCCACGCATATACACACACACAAAAACACACGTACATAAATAACTGAAATTCTAACTTATTGCTAAAAAATTAATATACGAGTACATATTTCGCTAGAGAAGTAAAAACGAATCGATATCAAACTTAGATTACTGTAACCGCAGTTTTACATTCGTCGCTGCGTTGTCTAAACAACCAGAAAACAAAGAGATAAAAGCTTTTTGAATCTCCAAATTTATGGTTTGTTTGTGAAAACGGAACACTATTCGGTAGAGTGGGTGCACATCCGGCATTATTACTGTCCGGCCACTTTTACTGCATAATTAAATTATTTTGGTCTATAATATTCATTGTACTGTAAAAAACTTAACATTTTGTTACTTAAGTTAAACCTTAAGTTATGGTTGCTTTAATGTACGTTTGTTTATTTTCTTTTATACCTATAAATTTTATTTTATAGTGGAAACTGACGTGGTCTTGACACATTTTTGTTTTATTGATTACTCACGTTTAATTTTATCGGAAACTCCGACTATAGTTTCGGTCACATCCGGTGGCCTTCATCATGGGGATAAAGTTGAGATAACGCGTGTGCGGCCTCGTCTTGCTTCGCAGAGTCAGTAGTTAAAAAGTGTCGTTATTCCTATTTCCTCGCAATTATTCTGTGTTTTCACTCTATAAGAACATTACTAAAAAAATTAGCCGAATTGGTCGAGCCGTTTTCGAGTTTTGCGCTTAGCAACGCATTTGCTGATTGATTGATTGATTCATTGATGATGATTGATTCATTGACAACCCTGTTGGCTCATTGGGAGTATGTCTGCCTGGCTGGGCGTGGGTTCGATTCCCGCCAAGGACAAATATTTGTTTGGTATAAACAAATATTTGTTCTGTGTCTGGGTGTTCTGTATGTATTATAAGTAGGTAATTACAAAAAAAAGTGTTTATGTATTCTATCAGTTATCTGACTTCCATCACACAAGCTCTGCTTAGTTTGGGGTCAGATGTGTGTAATGTGACCTACAATATTTATTTATTTATTATTTATTTTTATTTATAGAGATATAAGTGTGATTTTATTATGCTGAACTAGTTATTTTAGAAACTAATTATTACTTCAAACGTTACTATATATTTTGCGTCTAAAATTCCGGCAAATCCATAACGTGTCCCATCCTTACGACATGGTAAATCCTAGCACACGCTGGATATTATTTTAATACTTACCGGGACCGATATTCATGCGACGGCACGTCTGATCCGGGGACAGTACACATGTCCTAATACTTGGACATGTGGGGATATCAAAGTATTTTGCGCTTGGAACGAAAAATATTTTGAGTAAATGAAAATGTTATAGGATTTTTGGCAGGAACGCGGAAGGGTCGGGTTACCGCATTTTTTAAATAATTTACAAGCTTAGTGTTTGACCACAGCTCACCTGATGTTAAGTGATGGTTTGGTTGAAGATGGTAAACACAGTCAGCCTGGAATGGAACTAGCTCACATGTAAAGCTGCCGGAATACACCGTTAGATGCGTGGCGACAGATTTTCAACTTGGAGTGCTAAAGTACCCTACAACCATGCTATAGTTTCCTCATGATGTTTTCATTCAATAGCAGCTGAAGCTCATTGTTGAGGTTTGAACTCACATCCTACGGTGAACCGACCGCGCTAACAACTGAGCTATCATCGCTACAAAACAAATGATTACTACACTACATTACACTATTTGTTATTTAAACAAATAGTGCTTTTAAATAAATTCTCAAATTTTATATATTCTAAATCTGCGAGCTTCATCTTCATCCACATCATCGCTTACCGTTAGGCGATTTGGTGGTCAAACGCGGACTTATACCTACGTATAAAAAAAAAAACAATATGGTAGAGTGTGAGAAAGTAATAATATAATGTGGTGAAACATGACATCGCGTTGCTTCCAAAAGTTTGTCAAGTTAAGTTGCCCTACTTTACTAATGCGTGACCAGACTTATCCTTACTTTGTGTGACTTTGACTTGATTTGGACTTATTTTACTTGAAATTTCATCAAACAGTCAAAAATATCGTAATATTAAACAATGAGAAATGCAGGAAGTGCATTGCTAAAAAGAAAAATGCTACTTACATAGTCATGATGGTCATAATTAAAATGTACACGAAGCAAAAGAAATCATTTTAAAAGGTGGCAGTTTGCTAACTTTCCCATAAATTGAAGCGAAAACTTTTCTGTTTCAAAATAGTCTGTATATTTATTTACGAAGAGAATTTTACGTGTTAACAATAAATACATTTTTGTTCGCCCATAATAACTTTTATTTCTGCGTCGACGATTGTACGAATTGTAATTTTTTATTCCACAGTCGTGAGTAAGTGATATATGTGAAAATCATTTCCAATATTTTTTATTAAAACATGACTGTTTTAAAAATTTATCATGAGAAGACCACTGCTAGACACAGATCGGACTGAGAAGCGTGTCATGGGAGAGCCCATGACACGCTTCTCAGTCCGATCTTCGGCTTTTCGATTCCATCCACCGCCAGCTGTCCTACGTATATCGTCACTCTATTGTGTCTCAGGGCGTCCTACGCTACGTTTGCCGATTCGCGGTCTTCACTCGAGAACACGTCTACCCCAGCCTATTACCACTTCAGCTTGCTAACACGCTGAGCTATATCTGTGACCTTAGTTCTCTGGCGAATTACTTTTTTCCGGATATGACCCCTATCCTTACGACTATTTTAAAAATAAATACACGAAAACAAGATAAATAGTACGCTACGAGAGTCGGCTATGAGGTTACTTAAAAAAATTTGGATATAATTTCGTCAACCTTTGAAGAAAAATTACTTAATCCGCTACGTTATATTCTTAACAAGGCTTGAGTTTATTACAAGGTCTGAGTTTATTACAAGGTATGAGTTTATTACAAGGTCTGAGTTTATTACAAGGTCTGAGCTAATTACAAAGTCTGAAATTATTACAAGGTGTGGGTTTATTACAAGGTCTGAGTTTATTACAAGGTATGAGTTTATTACAAGGTCAGAGTTCATTATAAGGTTTGAGTGACTATGACAAAAGTCTAATTTTTAAAGCATGGGGGAAAATTCACTAGATTGTTAAACATAAAAAACAACGTATATGCAAAATACGTTTATTTAAAAAATAAGTTCTTTTCACCATACTGCTATTACATTAGAAACACGACTGGCATGTTAGGGTGGACATAACGTCGTCCGTTACTGGGATAATCCCGTCGTTAGAGCAATTATGAAAGTTTAATTGCGATGTTTTTCACAATTTACCGGTTTAGAGTGCTGCCTTAATTTTGAATAGGAGATTAAAGGTACAGGTGTTTTTCTAATTATAACTTTACAAGAATATAAAATGCAAGGAAAATAGTGAAACTTATCTAAATATACTTTTTAAAATAATAACAAAATTATACTATTCAGTGCACTGCGCACGTTCTACCTTTACGTGTTCATCGTATGTGGCCGAAACTGTAGTCAGAGTATCTGACATAATTAAAAGTAAGAATTTTTTTAAAACTTTTATTACTAAATTTATTATATTAAATTAATTTTATTAAAATTTTTAAGAAAAGTATTTTTTTTTCTTTTATTAAAACATACAGAACCTAGCCACAAAATTCGTGTTTACTTTTGAAGTACAAACGTTCACTAGGAAGATTATACGTATGAATGTTCCGTGCTCACGTGACAGTAGATGTGGCGGCGCGGCGTGACAAGCCGTCGCGGGAAGTTCCGCTTGTTTTACAAAATGTGTTATTTTGCAAACTCTATGGCACTTATCTCTATGCTGTAATTTTTTTACGTGGTGTGCCTACTGAACTTATGTTTCTACAAAGTTCTAATCTTTTATGTATGTTTTGTCCTGCTGTTTCACTTACATTTTAATTATACTAGCGACCCGCCCCCGCTTCGCACGAGTGCAATGTAGATATTAATGTGGTGCATATGCATGTATTATACATATAAACCTTCCTCTTTGATCACTCTATCTATTAAAAAAACCGCTTTAAAATCCGTTGCGTAGTTTTAAAGATTTAAGCATACATAGGGATATAGGGACAGAGAAAGCGACTTTGTTTTATACTATGTAGTGATAGTGATAAAAGGCTATGTGTTAATCCAAACACGCTATCGCTGTAAATTTATAGTTTTTTTAAATGTAAATTTAATGAGACGAATAAGATGCCTGATGACATAATGCCTGTCCCTGACCATTGCAGCGATACACAGAACTTTGAGTCGTAAAACAAAGTCCAGGGCATCGCTGCCTTGGCGCTCATTACTTTGAGACTTTCGATGGCTAGTCTCAAAAAGCCCTGTAATTTCGCTAGCTGCAGTACCCATCAAACCGAAACACAGTAATGTTTACACACTCCTGCTTAGCGACAGAATATAGTGTGAAGAAGTATCAAACATACACACAACCAGACAAATTTTCGCTTTGTAATATTAGTGTGAATAGACGAACAAGACGCTCTCCTGATGGTAAGAGATAGCGCCTGTCCATGACTATTGCACCAATGCACAGAACTTTGATTATTAAAACAAAGTCTAAGGCATCGATTTTCGATGTTTAGTCTCGACAGCCCTGTAATTTCGCTAGCAGCAGTACCATTCAAACTGGAACACAGTAATGTTTACACACTACTGCTTGAAGGCAGAATATCTGGTACTGTGGTAACCTAACCTAGACGACCTCCTGCTAAGGAAATCTACCACCAAGTAATGATAAATCACCTACAAAAACAATTAGTGGTCACGTAATTTGTAAAGTCATAATATCTATTTAGTTTTGTCGTGTGGTCTTTAGGGATGTTGGTTTCCCATAATATAGTAAGTTCTACGAAGGCTTGATTTTTTTTGAGAAAACATTTGTTGATTTTTCATGAAAGAGCGAAGTACTCAGAGATTTTGTAATGTTTTTTTATACTTATCCATCAGAAGAATGCAGTCGTGAGAAGTAAGTTTCTAACGTGGAGCGTCGATTATCCGAACGTCGATCAACCGAAGGACCGCTTATCCGAACTAGGACACCTGCCCCGACTTGCACGTGACCCCCTTCTCCCGCGCTACTCGTGCACATAACTTTTTAGCTAGTACATGTTTTATTACAAGACTGCACTTTTTTTAATATGGTTTTCATTCACCCATGTCATATGAAAGATGAAACTGGTAGTGTTGAAGTCTCAGATCAAAAACTACGTTGAAGTCCAACATATATACGTATTTTGACCAATGTATGCATAACATTTGTGGAAAAATTTGCGTAGTGAAACTTTATAAAGATTCAGAGATCACGGGCTCAATGCAAATCTTCAATTCTCAGCGGTACTTAAGCTCATCACAGCTTACCTATATCATTTTTTTCTCTCTTTCCCCCGCATCATTATTCCACGAGTTCATTACTTTCCATCCCACATACATTGTACAAGTCTTTGTCGCTAACAAACCCTCAATTGGAACAAAGGTAAACGTCATTGTTCAGAAGTATTATGCAAAAACACTTTGATCTCTGGAACATTCCCGATTCGTCCCCTAGGGAGAACAGTGTATATAAATTGCAGTATCCCAAATTGAGCATGAAAAACGAATATTTTATTGCTTTATAGAGAAAATTGTTCAATTAATGAAAAGGCTGATTTAAGCAAAATTTAAATTAATAGTCAAAGGATTTATATTTAGAATAAGTTTAAATTCTGTTAAATGTCTTCATAAATACCGGTTTCTTTAATCAAAAAAGTAAAGTTTTTTTTAATTTATTTAAAAATAATGAGACGAACAAGTCGCTCTTCTGATTCTAAGAAATAACGCCTGTCCATGACCATTGCAGCGAAACATAGAACTTTGAGTGACAAACAAAGTCCAGGGCATCGCTGCTTTGGCGCTCATTACTTTGACACTTTCGATGGTTAGTCTCAACAGCCCTGTAATTTCGGCAGCTGTAGTAGCCCTTCAAACTGGAACACAGTAATGCTTACACTTTTCTGCCTACCTAGACGACCTCCTACAAAGGAAATCTACAACCAAGTAAAAGTATTTTTTTTTTTGCCAAAAGCATCTACCCAGATGTTATTTATATACGAGTTTTGTTTATTTATTTATTTCCTTATTTAATTCAATTACCCACTGTGCTTACAGAGGATCCAAAGCGTAGAGACACATCCATATTTACAAATACTTAAATTTATAATAATTCAAATCACCAAAAAAATTTATACAACATGCCAAAAAATAACTAGGTCTCGAAAAAAGCCTTCCGGGATCTGAGCAATGATATCGTTGAACAGAGTAATGGCGAGTGCTATAGGAGCGTACTGCGCCGTTTCGTTTGTTGCGACAGCCAACGATATATAATTGCTTAGTTTTTTAATGTAATCTTTAGTTCTATATCACAAAGTGATAGATCACTACAGGATCTAGCAGGAGAACGTCCAGGTATGTACCACCGCAGTATCAAATATTCTGCCGCTAAGGAGTAGGGTGTAAACATGATTGTGTAAGGAGAAGAGTGTAAACATTACTGTGTTCTGGTTTGAAGGGTACTGAGCTGGTGAAATTACAGAGCTATTGAGACTAACCATCAAATGTTTCAAAGCAATGAGCGTCAAAGCTGCGATGGCCTTTGTTTTGTTACTTAATGTTCTGGGCATCGCTGTAATGCAAAAAAAGCCATGAACAGGCGATCTCTTACTCATTACTATTATTACAGTCATTTATTTTTTAAATATATATGTAAAAGACAAATAATATAAAAAACTTAAAAATTAGGGTGCCGCCGGCAGCGGGGCAGGGCTCAAGCTGCCGGTGGTTAGGGCTGCAGAGTGAGGAACCTCCTAACAATGCGCGCCGTATCAAGGATCACTGCCTTTTGGATCTGACCCTTGACCCAACCATCTAGCGAGAGTCTCTTAAGATGGTGGTCGAGACTCTTCGCTATAAGACCGTTCACCGTGACGACTATCGGCACAATGATCGTCGAATCAACGTTACTATTATTATTATATACACAATAACAAAGTCAATTTACTGTATGAAAGTGTACAGTTTCAGAGAGTATACTAATTTATCTCTCTTCCAGTCCGATTGCTTAAGCGCACAGGAACGATTCGAACCATTAAATCTTTGGTTTATATCCGAATGGGGATATTTTGGTTTAAAGTATTTCAGAGAAATATAACGAGTATCTAAATAGCTCTCATGCGTGTTGAAGATTGTAGCGATGATACCTGAGTGGTTAGCGCGGTCGGTTCGCATGCCGAAGGGCGTAGGTTCAAACCCCAACAATGAGCTTGAGCTGCCGGTGAAGGAAACATCGTGAGGAAACCATAGCGTGGTGGTAGGGTACTTTCTAGTACTCGGCTGGCTAGCTACCACCCTCAAGTTGAAATTCTGCCGCCAATCATCTAATCGTCATCATGTGTTCCGGCAGCCCCACTTGAGAGCCAGTTCTATTCCAGGCTAGGTGTGCTTTACCGTCTTCGACCACACCGTCACTTAACATCAGGCGAGTTGTGGTCAAACAACTAGCCTGCCAGCCATAAAAAAAAAGATATTTTTTCTCATAATCAGACAGAATAATTACAATACGTGATATGTACTACATCTTCGATGACGTGTTCGGAGCACTCACTTTGTTCAGCTTAACTTCATATCAGTGTATACACCTTGTTCCCATCACCGGGAAGTCGGAGAAAACTTCAAATTATATTTTTTTTCCGATTATATGTATACAAAATCTAGTCTGTACATATCTATATTTGTTACTGCAAGGATAATTTATATCCCGGATTAATATAAAGCTTTTGTGTTAATCCAATTTTTATTCCAGGAAACACAGACGAAACCGCAGGGTTTAATTTTAATAATGAATTTAATTTTCTTATTTTACTGGGGTCACGTGTTAGTTGTTCGTAATTTTATTCCCAACTTTAAACAACTTTGTATTTTATTTCTACCATGCATTTTACTTTATAGCATACTAGCGACCCACCCCGGGCTTGTACGGATTTACACGGGGTTTTTTATCTATATCGTAAGGATTAGCCAGCTTTTACAATGTAAGAGCACAAAAATACGCTTTTACTAAAACCTTAAACACATTACAAACCCTTAAAATTATCGGATTTTCTCTTCTTTAATAGGCATATAAACCTGTTTCTTGATCACTCTGTCTATTGATGAAAATCGCATTAAAATCCGTTGCGTAGTTGCAAAGATCTAAGCGTACAGACGGCAACTTTGTTTTATACTATAGACCTATATTAAGTACTGTCGTGACCAAATATAGCGTGGGTTAGACGCCAGCTCAAGCGAAGCTTTTATAAACTAATGACATAAATCCACACTAATTCACCTAGTTCTATAGAATAATAGTTAGTACTCTGTTATATAATTGTGACCGAAAAGTTGTTATAAGTGGATCAAAATAGAAACAGCGCGGCGCGTTGAAAATTAGTTATTGTTTATATACAGAGTATTTTTCAATTAACTGGCCACCGCTCTTAGACAGCTTATTTTTCTTTTATTCATTTGAAGGGCTCAGTTTAATATGCGTATATATTATATATATATTAAAGTTATATAAATATAGATGGACGTTTGGTAAGGGCCCGGGGCGGGAGATTTTTCAAGTAAGGTTTGACTTTACTACTAAGTACTTTGACATTCTTAATCATTTTATTATTAAACATATTATAAATTTATTAATATGGTATATGTCATATATTGTTAGTGTCAAGTTCCCAAATATATAAAATTTCACAAAGCGTTTTGATGTCATATTTTTATATTCGTACAGCGAGGTTGTGGAATTATCTGCCGGAGTCTGTGTTCCGTGTTAGGTACAATATGGGAGGCTCCAAATCTAGAGTGAATAGGTTTCTAGGCGAGCGGGCTCCATCTTAGACCGCACTACTGCTTAACATCAAGCAATGAGTAGTCAAATGCGTTTTTTTTTAATGCGTCAAATCAGACACCTATCCCGTATCAACCTTTTTTTAATACTAAATTAGTTTGCGTTTGACCACGCCCTGATGTTAAGTAGGGTCTAGTGAAAGATGAAATACGAAAGCACGTTCCTAGCACAATGTTGGACTTACCGCACTGAATGCTGATGGCCATCTTTTGCACAAGGAATAAGCCTGAGCGGGAGTTATAACCCTTGTCTCTTATTTGGCGTCCAATATCAAAAATGAGGCCTTTGATCGTAGACCTAACTGGTCTCCACTGTAATAGACACAAAATAATAAAGTGGACCTTGTGAGGCGTATTTTAGAACAGCAATAAATAGCGTAAATAACAGTGTACCTACTTGCGTTTACTAAGTGAGTTTTTCATCAAATAAGAATTATTGACGTGTTATTGCTGTTTCCATTGAATACTCGGATATTTTGGACACGTCGCTCGCACAAACCCTGATAGCCTGGATGATGGTAATTGGTCAGGTCGTCGGGAAAAGATCGCGCGGTCGCTCACCAACCCGTTGGTCAGACCTGATAAAGACGATCACTGGCCTGCCAATTACTAGAGGTATTAAGACCGCCGAGAACAGAAACACGTGGAGGAGCATGCTACACCGAGCTTGCTTAAGACTAGACACGAACTTTAGCAATGAAGATGCCGACTAAGAAGAATATTGCTGTTTCAATCTAATACAAAAAAAATATTTATACTACATAATAGGTCTACAAACGATTAAAACAACAATAACACGTCAATAATTTTTATTTGATGAAAAACTATTGTATAAATTCTTACCTATTTTGTCTACCTATCCATTATACCCTCAATCTAACATAAAGTATGTTTTCATCATGATGCTTCAACTTTGCGACAGAATCCTTAGTACGAAATCACATTAGCATTAAAATATGCGGATCCTTTGAAAAGTTCCGGCTTTGTGTTAGGGATCCGAAACTCACGAACGGCTAATCACTTAAGTTTCCGATAATGTCTTGTACGGCCAAAGTTGGGTGACGTTATGTGGGATTTTTTATATGTAGGGCTCGAAGGACCAGCATGTAATTAGATATTGTGTCATCATACTTAATTAAACAGTAAATAATTTTACTTATAGAAAGTTTTATTGGTAAGCATATATTGCTATATACTGTCTATGATTCAAATCTTTAAAGTCAGGATAAGATATAGATAGCTCTGCTTCATGAGGTGTTGGTGCGATTCTCACCCAGGACGTAGACGTTTGTTCGGTGTCTAGGTGCTATATATACCTACAAGTATTCATTATACCAGTTGTTTGTCACAATACAAATTTTGCTTAGTTTAGAGTTAGTTGGCGCTGCGTGGAAATGCAGTCCAATATTTATTAGATAAATATGCAATGCATATTTTTGTTTTCAAAAGTATTTACGCTACCTTGATGAAATTTAGTTTTAATACTTATATATAACTTTATAAAATATATAAACCAATAATTTATTTACGACATAAAAACAAAATAAAACACAAAAAATAACAAACATTAATAAAAAAAATAGAAAAATAAACACATATTTATATCACGAACCTTAGATGTTATTTTAATAAATAAACGCGTTCTTCAAACGATAATTATAATATGTGATGACGAAACATTTTATTCCAATAAAAAGTACGCAAAGGTAAACGAAAATAACACGCAAATTCTTCAATATTGATGTTTACCACAAAGTACGACAAACGAGGTTTCGACAATAATAATAAATGTAAGAAATTACTTTTCATCTCTTATAATAAAGTTATGAGAAACCAAGAGAGAATGTCTCCTCGAAGGAAAGTTCTGAGAGGCGAGAGCGAAGGTTTTTTATTATTCAAAAGCTTTGCTCATGACGTCTTGATGAATGTTGTAAAGAAGTTTAAATTTTATTCCTCGCTGGAACTAATGGAAGCAAAAGGAGCAACGGATTGGAATCTCATATTTTTAAGGATTAATAAAATTTTAAATAAGTATTACGAGCAGACTTCAAAGATATTTTGATAAGAAGATTTGTTCATGAAAGCGAATTTGTGTTGATTGCTTACTATTTTAGATAATCTTGAATATGTCTTTTAAATTAACGGCAATATTGGATTTTCTCCCGTATACCACCCAAATAATGTAGCAGTCGAATGAACCTATATAATGTTATGCGAAATGGTAGTAGATACTCGACCAAAAGAAGACTTCTTACAGTCTTCTTTAATTGCAGTGTTTTTGATAAATAAATATCGTAGGACATTACACACAGCGCCATCTGACCCCAAACTAAGTAAAGCTTGTACATGGCAGTCAGATAACTAATAGAATACTTAAATACTTTTTTTTGTAAATACATACATACATACACCCAGACACAGAACAAACATTTTTTTTTAAATGTTTGTCCTGATTGGGAATCGAACCCACGCCTTACAGCTCTTAAAGCAGATATACTACCAATGAGCCAGCAGGGCTGTCATGATGGTAAGAGATACTGCATATCCATGACTATTGCAGCGATGCACATACTTTTGAGAAACAAAACAAAGTTCAGGGCATCGCTGCTTTGGCTCTCATTATTTTGAGACATTCGATGATTAGTCCCAACAGCCCTGAAATTTAGCTATCTGCAGTACCCTTCAAACTGGAACACAGCAATGTTTACACACTACTACTTGGTGGCAGAAAATCTGGTACTACGGTGGTACCTAGCTAGATGATCTTATGTTAAGGAAATCTACCACCAAGTAAAACTTAGACAAGGATTGCCACATTTGAATAGGTTTGGACTTGTCAACTAAAACCTTTTATTTCTTTAATTTTTATCTTATTGACACTTTCACTATCTTATTGGCGTCCTATCATGATGACATTGTGATTCTGTTAACTATGAAAGAATAATGATTAAAAACTGTATTTAGTTCATGATTTTTAATCATGAACTAAATTAAAATACTAATATGTGACTCTTTCTTAACAAAGCAAGTTCTTACATTTTAACGATACAAAACACTAAAAAGCTCTCCTGCGAAAATGTTCTTTTCGTATTCGTCGCTTCTCAGTTATAAAGTTTATGATTTTCTGTAACTGTGATTATAAAAACTGTTTGTTACTCTCAAGACAGACACTTTTATGACCATTTTAAAAGTGTACTTCACGGTAAGAAAATGGGATCGTAAATAAGTTTATTATACCCGATAGGTTACAAGAATGGCTTAGCAAATAATGAATAAACGAATAAGAATTAAGAGCTGCTCTAAAAAACACCGGACAAGTTGTCTACTTAGAAATGAACAAAATGCTTTGACGACATTAGTCTAAAGACTTTATTTTAGAAATGTACATTTTTTTTATTTTGACAATAAACCTCGTTTTAAAAAAAAAAATATGTCGTGTTTGTAACTGCCAGCATGCCTGGTGTCAAGCAATGATGGTCTACGATGAGATAAACAATCTTCAATGATCTTCAGTGTTGTATTAAGTTCCTCCTATTTATTAATTGTAAAATTATATTTTCAATTTGTTTTTTTTTAATGGTCGACACGCTAGATTTTTGTCTGCAGCTTACCTGATGTTAAGTGATAGTATGGTCGAAGATGGTAAAGCACACCTAGCCTGCGATGGAACAGGCTCTCAAGTGAGGCTGCTGGAACACACCGTTAGGTGCTTGGCGACAGATTTTCAACTTGAGGATGGTAGCTAGTCAGCCAAATACTAGAAAGGTTAAGCCACCGTGCTATGGTTCCTACAAGATGTTTTCCTTCACCGACACCTCAAGCTATTTGTTGAGGTATGAACTCGCGCTTTCTGGCGTGTGAACCGACCACGCTTACCACTAAGCTATCATCGCTACAAAATATATAATCACTTCAAAATTTCAGTTGTTTTTTAAATTTTATTTTAGCAAATATATTAATGGAACCTCCATATTTGATAAAGGTGGCCTTTATATTTGAAATTATTCAAACAAATTTTGAAATCCTATTCACAGCGTGATACAAATCATCAGCAAACAGTACAATGTCATCCAAATAAGCGAGAACCGTTAAAAACAAAAGCCTAAAAGTGTATTCAGCGTTTAGTATAGAGACAATGACGTTACAATGAGGTCCTTAACAGTCGCAATTATGAGAACAAAGGGAGGCGGGGTGAGCTTCTAATGTTCGGATCACTGTCTGAAACAATGTGTTGAGAGTTCGACTTGCCAGATAGCGCCCACAAGCTCCACTGAGAGCTGTCAGACATCATACGCAGGTTACCTACATTTGATATGTTGCTTACGCTTGGATTGTAATGCAGAGAATTAATGTTGTTGATTGATAAATTATATCTTTATTATCATAACGTAGTAGATAGATAGGAATTTATCACTGTATAGGTAGGTATCACAGAGGTATCAACAGAAATGTAAATGTAAAAAAAATCTTATGAATTAAATCTTATGGCGGCCTTATCAAGTGCTCCTTGATATTTTTATCCCTTCTAGATAATCATTGAATGGGATAAACAACAACTGTAATAGATGTATTTGGCAGTCGTTATCGTACTATTAATAAAGTTACTAATAAAGTCAGTACCAACCGTAATAGGTAAATAAATTATAGTATGCTCGGTGTTGTTCAAGAAAAACGTGAAAGGCCTAGGCAAACCTGATTCCAATCGTCGTTGTGGCGGGTCCAATGGTCGTATCCTTCTTCTTGTAAAAATCAATGTGGCGGAGTGACCCATTAGAAACTTATATAAAATAAACTTTACGTTCCTTTCCAACACGGCTCTTTTATTTGATCAGCTACTTAAAACCCACATTAGGTTGACTAAAATCATTCTAAAAAACATCAAGAAAGAAATGCTTAACTACGAGTATAATATTAACATTCTTCTAAATTGATTGATCATATTGATGTCTAAAAATTCGAATAGGTTAATTCTTAAAAACGTTACATCCAAATAAACGTTAATGTAAATAGGGATTGCTCCCTACTTTAACGTTTCGTAAATTACGATATAGTTTCAGAATTTTAGCCACGTAACCAATTATGTTATGGGTAACATTTGGTATAAAATGGTATTAATTTCTCTGGAGGTTTTCTCTGAGGTTCACTTAACTTTTGTATATTATTAATAGACTTAACACAACGTGTATGAATTAATTTCAATTTACTACGCTTGTATTTAACGCTAACAGCCTAACCACACTTGACCTAAGTCTAGACTAGAAACTAGTTAACATTATTAATAATTTTAGAGAACACTGATAATGTTTAACATTTATTAAATGAAAACTTATTTGTTATTTGTGATGTAAATAACACATACCTATATGTAGATACTAACATAGTAAATAATTTGGTCTAACTCGTAACGTTTAGCCAGCGTTTGCAATGTAAGCGCACAAAAACATGTTTTTTTTTACGATACCACTTTGCAAATCTTTGAAATTCTCGGATTTTCTCTACTATAATATGCATTTACTGTATTATACATGTAAACCTTTTTCTTGAATCACTCTATCTATTAATGGAAACCGCATTAAAATCAGTTGCGTAGTTTAAAAGATCTAAGCGTACACACGGCGGGAAACGACTTTGTTTTATACTATGTAGAGATAAACATAGACAACTACTTATATAAAAAAAGCAAAACAACTATTTCTACTACAAAACAAGGACGCTGTGAAGATTGCTGCCACGTGGTAGGGTCCGCAATACACTGGCGGCATTGCCTCGTTGTATTACTGCCCCATTGTATACTGTATTAATGCCCCGTTGCTCAAGTTTTGACATGCATAGGTAGGTGCTAGCTTTTAGATTCCCCGAAGCGAGGACCAGCTGCTTCGGAAGGACTGTAATAAAAACGTGATCAAAGCGTCATGCACCCATACATGGTGGACGTTCCTCATGTGCGCACTAAGCGCTTCTTTATTCTTATACACATTCTTTATTCGCACAGCGAGGATGTGAAACTCTTTGCCAGAGTCTGTGTTTCCCGAAAAGTATATCATGAGTGTCATCAAATCAAAAGTAGACATAGACTACTCAATATGCCACTTAGCCCGAATATCTTCAACTTTTTGCTTCTAGCCACTCCCCACTGCCTTAGGTATATCGTCACCCTACCCAGTCTCAGGGCAAGTAAGTAGAGGTACATACTACTATATAGTAATCTTACCTGTCACTGCAAACTGCGGTAATTCAATCAAAAGCCGATAATTAGAACTGAATTGCTAGCGAAACACGACAGGTTGTGTTGCATTTAACGCAGCGTTTGCTGTGGTTTGTACGCCTATTGATTTTGGCAAGCCATTGATACTAAATTGTGAAGGTTTGCAGCAGTGTCAATGCATAGCTTACACCACGTATACCTACTATAAGTGAAGGTTACATTGTTTATTTACTGATATTTTAGTGATGCGTTTGCTAAATATATATAGCCAATACTTGGTCATGTAATTTATGAATAGTCAAAATCTAAATACAAATTAAACTTAAAAACTATTATCGTCTTTGTTTTTGGCTAGCTGCGCCCAGCGGTTTTGCCCGCGTGGTGATGGATGATGATGATGAAAAGTATCCTATGTTGTATTCCAGGGCTTAAGTATCTAAATGCAAAATTTCATCCAGATCCGTTCAGCCGTTCTGGCGTGATTGAGTAACAAACATCCATCCATCTATGCATCTATCCATCCATCCATCCATCCATCCATCCATCCATCCATCCATCCATCCATCCAAACTTTCACATTTATAATAATAGTGGGATTTGAAAATATCGACTAAAATAGTGAAAGTCACAAAAAGTTAGTATTGGTCAAGTCCGATCATGCCAATGTGGTGACTTTACTAAAAGCTTCGATTGAGTTTTAGAAGCAACACGAAAAACACTATAACATTACAAATAAGAATTATTTAGACCTCTACAAGTTGTAATTTGAACAATTTCAATGTTATGTTTCTGTATATTTCCTTATTTGTGTCAATACCTTAAAAATATTTATATCGTCTTCATACCTAGAGAAAGTTGAAGCGTGTGTTTTCCACGCCATGTTCTTACGGACGGGAATTATGTTTGGTTGTCGGGAAGTTTATGTAAACACGAACAAAGGTTTAGATGACGTGTTCCTTGCTCCAAATTATGTTTGGTAGCTATTTTGTTTGGCTTCGCGAATTAACATTTATACCATGTAGAATAACTACAAGAAAAATACATTAGTAACAAGCTAAAATGCTTGAAAAGCAGACAACAGAAAAACCATACACTTTGACGCTAAAAATCCGCTTTTGTTTGTACTTTTTATGCAATATTTTACTGATTGTAGGAATTTTACATTGTCATTTATGTACATAAGTCTTATTAGTCATTTAATAAATACTAACAATATCGTCGAAATTAACTACAAAGTATTCATCAACATCGGTTTAGCTGTTTAGTAGTTTTTTTTATTATAAAAGTAATGATACGAACGAGACACTTTCCTGCTAGTAAGAGATAACGCCTGTCCATGACCATTACAGTGATACACAGAACTTTGAGTAACAAAATAAAATCCGGAGCGTCGCTGCTTTGGCGCTAATTACTTTGAGACTTTTGATGGTTAGTCTCAACAGCCCAATAATTTCGCTAGCTGCAGTACTCTTTAATCCGGAACACAGTAATGTTTACACACTACTGCTTGGCGACAGAATATATGTTGCTAAGGAGATCTACAACCCAGTAAAAGAGTTTTGGAAGTAGCACGAAAAATCGTGTTTTAATCATTAGTTACAACCACTATTGTAACATCGCAAACACAAGTTTTGAAAAATGATACTATGCGCTAACATAATTTTTCCATGTTCCTATTAAAACTAATTTTTTTCCATCGCAAAAAGACACGAGAATTCCACACACGTTTTTGTTTTCAAGTCCTCTTCCAGTTACATACAATTCGTTGTTTGCGTCAGCCATCGTGCGTAACTAGAAAAATAAGACATAAGTATCACCAAGGGTATTATGATGCCTCCGTACAAATTGTTCGTGTAGACATGCCGTCTAAGATATTGTTATGGACTATCATATTGTAGGCATAACTTACCTTGGGGACGCTGGCAAATGGGGCTTCTTAATATTTGCACAAACTTCTTACAAGGAAAAAGGATATGAAAGATTAAGGCATTGACTGCCATGTTAGCTAATTTAGTAGAATATCTGCTTCAAGAGCTTGAGAGTGTGGGTTCGATTCCCACCAGTACAAACATTTATGTGACGATAAATAAATGTTTGTTCTGTGTCTGGGTGTACTGTATGTATTATAAGTCATCATCATCATCATTTCAGCCGTAGGACGTGAGACAAAAAAAAACAGTAATTGACTTCCATAGTACCAATTTTGCTTAGTTTGGGGTTAGATGGCGCTGTGTAATAAATTTATATAAATAAATAAATAAAAAATTCGGCTTAGTACATTCCAAGCACCATAGACTCCAAAAATCATGATCCTTCTCGTCGCATAGGAGATAAAACATTCTGTCTCCTAAACACCAAAAGTTCCATCAATGAAATTTAATCCAGTGAAACATTAATCATAAACTCCTTACACACCGTTCACTAGGTTTATATCCAGGCTGTTTACGGGGCATTACTGTGTCACATGGAGTAGTTACAAGGGAGATATGGCATATCAAATTGCTCACTAGGCTATCTTTTAAGCTATCTAGCTATTAGTGATCTATATATAGATCACCACGACGACCAAATGTAGATAAACTTCAAGGACAATGTTCCTCGAATTTGTACAGCTCCACTCACTAGGTATGTATGTTAAGGGTTATTTTGGCTTTACGTAGGCGACTTTTCATTAATTTGTTTGACATGCTATTTGTTTGACCACAGGTCACCTGATGTTAAGTGATGGTGTGGTCGAAGATGGCAAACAAACTTAGCCTGGAAAAATAGCGTAAGTAAATAAATAATAAGACTTAATTAATCTTTGTAATAAGACTCCGCGGTAAAACTGATAACGATTTTTCTGTCTGTAACACGTCTATTTTAAAGTGAAGTCAACACTTATCTTCGTTGCTATCACTCATCATCATCATTATCATCATCATCACCATCCTATCGAAGTCCACTGCTGGACATAGGCCTCTCCCAAGACACGCCACTCAGCCCAGTCTTCGGCTTTTCGCTTCCATCCACCGCCAGCTGTCCTACGTATATCGTCACTCTACCGAGTCTCAGGGCGTCCTACGCTATCACTCACCATTTAGTTATTTATTATGCCTTAGCAATCTCGCTTGAGACATTCGGCTACAAAGGCTTGTCCATAGCTTAATGTTACTAGTTTATCGGTTTTTGCCAGATATATTCTGTAGCGTATGACTTATAATATAACAAGCTTGCAAAAAGCTTCAAGGTGGTGTTAGCGACGCGCTCATTATTTATGTAGGTAGTGTATAATAGTATATAAGTTAATTTTAAGATACGGGTAGGCTGCGGATTCGTCGCAGCCGCCCGGCTCCCGGCGGTCTGTTCTTGTCGGCCGAGAGGAGCGAGCGGGTGCGTGCTGCGCACCGCGCCATATAATGCCATATATCCCCATATTTTATACGGTCGATAAGCTCAAATTGTACTAATATTTTTGCAAATAAATAACAAATATAATAAAGTGTTTTCTTCTAACTAACCCGAGGTCACTTCTCATATTCAACAGGTGGCTTGACTTTTTCCGATACTTCTAACAATTATCATCACATTTCAATTTACACAAAACTTTGACAGATTATACACCTAAACCTTTTTCATGAATCACTCTATCTAGTGGTGAAATTCACATGATAATCTGTTTTTTTTTTATTGATAGTTTTTTGTTTTATTTATGCGAAATTACTCACGTTGATCACGTGAGTAATCCCGGGAGTAATAACGTGAGTATTAATCACGTTTATCATGGGGACAAAAATGAGACAACGCGCGTGTTGTCTCAGCTTTGGATCCATGTTGAAAGCCACCGGAAGCGGCCGAAATTATAGTCGAAGTTTTCGATAAAACTAAACGTGAGTAATCTCGCATAAGTAAAACAAAAACTATGTCAAGATCACGTCAGTTTCCATAGTAAAAAGATATGTAGCTGCAACACTGTATCCCACGATTTTGATATCATCTGTTTTCTGAATTGCCTCGAACGAATGCCAAAGTAAACTTTTGCTCCTTTAATTTTGCTTATACCACCTCCTCTTTATAATTCTCTACGACCACATCATATCAGGCACGTTAATGCAACCTTTTAACCTACATCGGATGAAAGCGTCGTTATACTCGAGAGTGTAAAGCAGGTCGGAAGTTACACCGAACTGTACGAAGTGTACAATGCTGAATGATCCAGTTCTGTGTATAGTTGTTGAATAGAGTTTACCTGTAGTTTATTGTTTTGTATTTGGTGTGGTTCAAACTACATATATAAAGAAATAAAGTTTTGTAATACACAAAAAACAAACAGAGTCAAATCAGGGACAGTTACAAAATGGGGCTCACCACAGCATATATGCATATTATTGTCCATCTCTTTCTTTCATATAGTTAATGAGAGAATGCTGTTCTTGTCTCCCCTTCCAATTCCTAATAATAAGCTGGCTGGCTGCAACTTTCAAGTTGAAAGTCTGTCGCCAACCACCTAACGACGTTTTCCGGCAGCCTTAATTGAGATCCTTCCTTCCCAGCCTAGATGTGTTTACCATCTTCGACCACACCGTCACCTTACATCAAGTTAGCTGTGGTCAAACACTTAACCTGTCAACCATAAACAAATCTATTTACTCTGCCCTTGAAAAGATCCAGATTATATTCCTTGACAATACGAATGAGAAACGTGGTGTCAAATCGTTTTGTTTCCATAGAAATTTCATTATGTGGAAGTGATAGTGGGTCGTGGGATCTCTTACCATCACGAGAGTGCATTGTTTAACTCATTCACTGTCAGTATAAAAAAGATACCGTAAACACTAAAGAATAATAGATAACGCTTGTCCATGGCCTTTGCAGGGGATCCCAAAGCATAACAAAGTCCACGGCATCGCTGGTTTGGCACCTGTTAGCGCATAAACAGCCAGTAATAACACTAACTGCAGTAGTTTTCAAATTGGAACACAGTAATGTTTACACACTACTGTTGGTGCCAGAATATCTGATATTGATAGACGAGTTGCTAAGGAAACTACCACCAAGTAATATCGTACAAAATAATGATTTTAGTACAAGAAGACGAAAGAACAAACAAAACAAAAATTTTGGAAGAACAAATTACGTAACTGCGAATAAAAAGTACCTATCCAAATACTTCTGAGGGGGTTCACCACGTCACAATAAAATGGGCTGCGAATTGTTTGGAAGTGGCTTATGTCAGACCACAGCACACTAAGAACAGTAGACCATTTTTACACAAATCGGCCGCGCCAGATTAAATGTGTGCGTGCGTACCGGGCGCCGTGTACGTACATACTGCCACGCACATATTAGCATAATCTCGGGGAGACTCAGGTGCCGGCAGTCTGGGCCTTGCCGTGAATTTGGTCGCGCGCGTTCCAGTACGCTGCACGCACGCTCGCATTCGCCTGCTCTCACCAGCCACTTTATTTGGAAAATATCGTAAGGAAACCATGCGGTGGTAGAGACCACCACACTATGGTTTCCTCACGATATTTTCTTTCACCAAAAGCTGCAGCGTGTGACGGTTCACCACGCTAACCACTGGGCTATCATTGCTACATCACATCATCAGCCATAGGACGTCCACTGCTGGACATAGGCCTCCTCCTGGGGGGGTTTTGCCAATACTCGCCACGCTTGGCAGGCGGGTTGGCGAGCGCAGTTAGGTGTGATTGTTCAAGGAAGACGCTGCTGCCCATCTTCCGGATTACATCCCTTAGCCGACTCTTAAGGCAACCACGGGTAGAGAGGGTGGGGTACTATTCTTACGCCGGTACTACCACGCCAAACATACGTGCTTCATATTCGACCACATCATCACTTACTATTAGATAAGACCGTGGTCAAACGCGGACTTATACGTGCTATAAATAAGAAATAACGCCTACCTATAACCGCTGCAGCAATACCCAAAACTTTGAGTTAAAAAACAAAGTTCTAGGCGATGGCATCCAGTTCTTTTAAATTGTGTTATTCCCCCTAATTCTTGGAAAAATACTAAAACACGAAAGAATTTTGCTTATTATTCAAATATTGGAGCTCTGTTACTATTTTATATTGTACGTTGAACGGATCTTGTGCTAAGCCGAGGTATTTACTAGGATTTATTAGTCTTGCCGATATTTTGGTTAGTAACATAAGGTGAAAATGAACTCACTGAAGCTGTGGTAATCCACGCTAAATTAATGGTAAGTAAAAGCTTCTATAAGCCGGTCGTGTGACTTAAACTGAATAGGTATTTTATAAGCATGCTCCATCTTCGGCCACATCGTCGCTTTCCATGAGGAGAGATCGTGGCCAAACGCTTGCCTAGTCCGGTGTAAAAAAAGGATAGTACCAAACTTCGCTTGGTTTGGGGTTCGATCCTTGACACGGCACGTATTGTTAGGAGGTTCCTCTAACCACTGACAGCTTGAGCCCTCCGGCGATACCGGCGGCACCCTAGTTTTTAGCGTTTCGTACCCAAAGGGTAAAAACGGGACCCTATTACTAAGACTTCGCTGTCTGTCTGTCCGTCCGTCTGTCTATCACCAGGTTGTATCTCAAGAATAACGATAGCTAGACAGTTGAAATTTTCACAAATTATGTATTTCTGTTGCCGCTATAACATCAAATACTAAAAACAAAATCAAATAAATATTTAAGGCTCCCATACAACAAAGGCGATTTTTTTGCCTTTTTCATAAATAATGGTTTCCGTACCAAAATACTGTTTCAATAACAACTTAGAAAAACAAATCAGCTAGCTAAATCATACGAAATGTTTTCCATAAAACATTTTTATTCAGGAAAGTAACACAAATTGAAATAACTAACACATTCCTGAAAACATGCTTCTGTTTCATATTTCAAGGGCTCATTATTTTGTACGATGTGTGTTAACATTTGCATACCAAACTTGTAATTTACCTAATTTACAAAAGTAAAAAAATATACGAATTATTACAGTATCTAACTGAATAGTTGTAAAAAACGAGCTGAAGAGTTTAAAGAATCTATAACTCGACTGCAATTAAAGTAACTATAATGAAAGGAAAAAAAAAAAACTTTTTAAGCAAATGTATTATTCCTATTTAAATTTAAACATACAACTTATTGCCTTTATTTCGATATCTAACAATCGATAAGTGGCAATGGGCTGGACATATCTGCCGCTGGGGTAGACGTGCTTTGGAGTGGAGACCGCGAATTGGCAAACGTAGCGTAGGACGCTCTGAGACTCGATGGAGTGACGATATACGTCACTCCATCCATCCACCACCAGCTGTCCTACGTGACAACTGGCGGTGAGGACAGCTGGCGGTAGACGGAAGCGAAAAGCCGAAGATCGGGCTGAGTGGCGTGTCTTGAGAGATGCCTATCTCCAGCAGTGGACTTCGATAGGCTGATGATGATAATGATGATGAGATATCTAACTTGATAGGTTTTTTTTTTTTTAAATAACGTAGGTATTACTATTTCGCGCTAAAAATCCACCATCTTAATTATTACCACCGTTGTGACACTTGGGTTATTGAGACGAATCTAACGATACCTTAATTGTCGTAATCCATTCGGCCGTTTGTAAGAGAGAAGACGATATAAAGAAATTTACAGACATACATACAAGATAAGCGCGAAAAACGTAACCCTTCATTGGCAGTCGGGTAATTACGTGAATAAAATATATTTCAAAGTAATAAAAAGTCTTGTGTTTCGTTTGCAAAATAAGTAAAGTTTTATTGTAAATATAAAACTAACTAACAGCACTCAATTAATATTCAAAACTAACAACCTCTTTGAGTAAAAACAACTTTTTCAATATAAAAACAAATTCTCTACGAGCGTTGCATAACGTATCGCATTTTCATTATTCATGGTGAGAGCTGTGATTAATGCTTAAAACTAAGTAGAAATATAAGGCAATATTTCTAAAAGTAGATATAAACCTTAAATCAGTCTATTTATTTTAGATTGCCCTGTTAACTTATAAACTTTTAGCAATGATAGCTCAGTAGTTAGAATGGTCAGTTCGCACTCCGAAGGGCGTGGGTTCTTTTTTATACGAAATTGGTTTACCACCACTTCTTACATCTCTCTTACTCTTCTTGACATCTTACTGAAGGGTACTGCAGCTAGCGAAATTACAGGGCTATTGAGACTAACCATCTAGTCTCAAAGTAATGAGCCCTGAACTTTGATTTACTATTCAAAGTTCTGTGTATCGCTGCAATAGTCATGGACAGGCGTTATCTCTTAACATCAGGAAAGTGTCTCATTCGTCACATTACTGTTAAATAAAATAAATAAAAAAACATGATAGAATACGAAATTACAACAGTGTTCGCTTTTGTAAAGACCTAAAAATAATACGTTGTTAAAATGGCTATGCGAACATTTATCAACTCTAGACTATTTCCCTTTATTTTCAGATACGACGATTTAAAGTTTATCCCGTGTAGAGAGCTTCATGAATATTTAAAAACATGTGGGCGGAGGAAAGAAGATAATTTAATGAGTGGAAGAGATAAAATTATAAAAACATAATTATTTCGAGTATGAGGGTTAGAATTTTTGTGCGGTTTTTAGTTGTAGGTTAATAAAGCAGTTCCTTATCGCACGTTATCTTTCTCTTTTGTTTGCGGGGTGAAGGGCTACACCGAAAAATGTGCAACAATGAAAAACGGTACCAAAAACTGTCGTTTTTTTTGCAGTGATTTTTAAAGCACTTTTCAATCACCTATGAATTTAAAACTTTTTTCAATAGATTCAGCTTGGCGTCAATTTTGAGAATATGCAAAAATATTTTATTATTTAAAGACAATAAAGCCTTTAAAAGAACTCCGTTCCCACCGGGAGTCCATAAGACATCTTTCAATATTTTGTAATTCCCTCCTACAAACATTTTTATTGCTAATTTTTTAAAAGAAATGAATAATATTTATTGACAAACTAGTTGCGCCCCGCGGTTTTACCAGCGTGGTGATGGATGATGATCATGATGATGATGATGATGATGAAAAGTATCCTATATTTTATTCCAGGGCCTAAAGTATATATATGCAAAATTTCATCCAGATCCGTTCAGCCGTTCTGGCGTGATTAAGTAACAAAAGTCCGTCCGTCCGTCCATCCATCCATCCATCCAAGATTTGGGTCAAGCGTTACTAAGTCATAAACATTCTACAAACACTCCATAACGTCTCCGCAAAGGTATCTTTTGTTAATGTCATAATTACAAAAAACTAACCATCGAATGTCTCAAAGTAATGAGCGCCAAAGCAGCGATGCCCTGGATTTTGTTTTGCTACTCAAAGTTATGTGTATCGCTGCAAAGGGCATGGAGAGACGTTATCTCTTAATACCCATCAGGAGAGCGTCTCGTACGCCTCAATAGGTTTAAATAAATAAAAAATTGGTTATAATCAGTTTTATTACCAATAATTTTGTGCCAACACAAATCTTTTTTATTTCAAGCACAAAATAATTTCGTAAATAAATTAAATTTCACGCTCTGGTGGCATTGAAACAAAAAATCATAAAGCCGTCCAGATGTCAGAATTATACCAAGAATTTTCCAACCTTTTTTTCATTTAAGAAAATTGTTAGACATACGCAAAAGTTTCCCATCTCAGACAATTCCAAAACGCCGTCGGGAATAAGCTCTAAAATATGCCAAAAAAACATTTCACCCGGCTTGTTTATAAAACCTCTATAAAGACGTACCATTTAGGGACCTTTTCTAAACGACTTCTTGTTCAAGTATTTGGTGAGTTGGCCATAAAAGGTACCACAAACCCCTGTGCTAAGATATTATCCTTTAAAATGTCCAACGCATGTACAGCCATACACATTTCACTCACAAACGCACAGTGTACCAACAAGCTATCAAAAGACAGCTTATTTTAGCCCGTATTACTTAGCTATAAGGCTGGAGAGGTTGTTTCCAGTGGCGAGTGATCAGTGACCGCAGTTTTCTCAAGTGGGGTCCAGGCCTCATTATTTTTTGGGCGAAATATTTGCGACACAGCAGTTTAGGGGTATACACTCGAAAGCTTTTAGTGGAGTTGGTTTGAAATAAGCAATGAGCTAGCAAAGGGTAGTTTTGTATGCAAACGATATTATAATGCTTTAGAATGGAGGACTATGATAAATATAAAACTTTTGAGCCTATGCCTATAAAACTTACTTGGTGGTGGATTTCCTTAGCAGGAGGTCGTCTAGGTAGGTACCACCGCAGTACCAGATATTCTGCCGCCAAGCAGTATTATATAACATTACTGTATTCCTGTTTGAAGGGTACTGCAGCTAGCGAAATTACAGAGCTGTTGAGACTAACCATCAAAAGTCTCAAGATAATGAATGCGAAAGCAGCGTTCCCCTGGACTTTGTTTTACTACTCAAAGTTATGTGTAACGCTGCAATTGTCGTGGGCATGCGATATCTCTTAGCAGCAGGAAAGCGTCTCGTTCATCTCTTTACTTTTATAATAAAAAAATTATACACAAAGCGATCCGACCCCAAACTAAGCAAAGAAACTATGGAAATCAGATAACTGATGGAATACTTATAGTTTTAAATACATACAATAGTACTTAACTGTTGTCCATATTGCCTATAAAAAATCTTAACCTAGGGTGCCGCCGGCAACGGGGCAGGGTTCAGGTTGCCGGTGGTTAAGGTTGCAAAGTGAGGAATTACCTCACAATGCGTGTCGTGCCAAATATCACACTGCCTTTTAGATCTGACCCTTGACCCAACCGTCTAGCGAGCCTCTTAAGATGTCGGTCAAGGCTCTTCCTTATAAGACCGTTTACCGTGACGACTATCGTAATTAGTAAATACATTTCCTTTGTATAACAAAACACAAACAGCTTTAATTAAATTAAATTGTTCGATCAATCATCGATTGGAGAAAATTAACGAGAGATTCCGGATAAAGTTTCATTCGAGTAATTTCCGGATGTCTTCCTCGTTGATTCTACTCCAGCGATTTTTAATTTGTGAGGAATCATCGAACTTAAATTAGGAGGTAATTTCGAAATTTCTGAAATGAAACATTTGGTATGCTTGACAAAATTGAATTAGAATGTAAAAAATTAATTATTTTAATTTCCTGGAAGATGGTCTTAGTATAGGATGCCACTTGCGTTGATATTTTGGCACCGGCACATCTTTCCAGAACTCAAGCTGCCGAGGTTGTAGAAATTGCAACAACCTCAAAAGGTGCAAGTATAGTACCCTGGATAGTGGGTACATATTAGAAACTTGAAACTTTGGTACCATGGTACCTTAGAAACTTAAAATGGTAGAAACTTGAAACTTTGGTACAATGGTACCAAAGTTTCTGATATGTACCCACTATCCAAGATACTATACTTGCGCCTTTTGAGGTTAGATCTTGTCTGGTCGACGCCACACGTGACCAAAACACTGACCTCTATTTTTCCTAACATTTGAGACCTGTTTTAACACGGCAATGAGGCCAGCGTTAGATTATTCCTATTGATAACGGCTATTAGATTAAATATCGTAGGATGTTTCACAAAGCGCCATCTGTCCCCAAACTGAGCTAATCTTGTACTATGGGAACCAGATAACTAATATACTAATATATTATGTTCAATATATACTTTTTTTGTAAATAAGTTAATAAGTAAATAAATTTTTGTACGCATCTATGTCCGTCATATATATGTTTGTTCTAGGTGGGAATCAAACACAGGACAAAAATAGCTTTTGCTATTAAAGCCCACAGCAAAAAAAAAAAAAAAAAACAGTATTATAACCTCAGAGCGTTGTATAATACCAATAGTATTCAATGTACTTTCATTTGAATGTAAAATTTCATTTAAGCTACTATCTCTCACCATTTTGCGATTTAACAAAGGAATAAAGATTATTGTTAAGCGAAAAAAGGGTGCACAGTATTATGTTTTAAAAAAGATGCAATTTTTAAATGAAGCGCTCGAGGTCGGAAATATGAAAAGAGGCGCGGTCACACAATGCGCTGCGATTCGAGGGGATAAAACGGTTTTTTTTTTAAATATATTTCTTAAATAACAATAATAATTGCATCGTGAATATAGCGCTAAATTTAAAAAAAAGATTAAAAAGAGAAAAAGTACTTAGTAACTAAGTTGTGTCGTGATGACAATGTTTTAAAATGTCTCATCTAAACATTCCGTGTTGACAATGTTTTAAAATGCCTCATATAAATACTTTATTTTGTTACATTCATTTGTTTTTAATTAAATTTTACCTTTTGTAGCGATGATATTTGAATATATGAATAGCGCGGTCGAATCACTCTCCGTGTGATTACAAATCTCTCCAATTAACTTAAACTAAAACATCGTGAGGAAACCATAGCATGGTGGAAGATTCTTTTTTTGTACTCGGCTGGTCCATCACTCACAAGTTGAATATCTATGTTCCGATATTTCAGAGCCAGTTTCCATTAGTCCTAGGTATATTTAACACCTTTGATCACACCGTCACTCAATCTCAGGTGAACTGTGGTCAAATACGGAGCCAGCCACCACAAATATACAAATCGAACTAACTAAAATAGTTTAAAATATCCTAATATTTATATAGGTATAGTGTTTCGGGTAAATATAGTAATATAATATAATATCCTAGAGCATTTTACACAGCGCCATCTAACCCCAAACTAAACAAAGCTTATGGGAAACAGATAACTGATAGAATATTTAAATACATGTCATTTTTTTTTTGTAAATTCAACTAACTAATAATACATACAGAACACATAAAGAGAACAAATTAAGATTATGATTGTTTTTTATTATGAACACGTTTATGATTGTGACACAAATGTTTTTGTCCTGAGTGGAAATCTAATTCAGACTCTACAGCTCTTGAAACACATATAACTACTAAATAAGTCTCTAAATAAATAGTACCTTTGGGGTAAGATATTAAAAACCGTGTAACTGAACTGAAAGCCAATGGACACTTTTTTTTAGATTTTTCGATATGACGCGCGCCGTTCTTACTAATGTGGCCTCACCCTAATAAGAGAACAAAGCAAGCTCCAATAACAAGGGATCTATCTTTCCAGTTTATGAATGGTCAGATTGGAGAGATATTTTTTATTCAGTATCGGTTTTATAGCCATTGAATTTCTGTGGAGTTTTAATAATGATGAAAAGCTACTTTGCCAGTACAATAGGATTTATAAGTTGCCGGTATAAAAATATGTTTTGTGCAAAAAATATTTTGCTGTTTTTTCTAAATGTTTTTTTTTTTTTGATCGTTGGACATACTTCAGAGTATTTTATTCTGCTTATCAATATGAAGATTCTTTCTTTCTTTCTTTAAATTGTTTTTGTTTTCGTCGTTGGGATTAGAACCCATGCCTTTCGGCGTGTGAACCGGTCGCATTAACCACTGAACTATCATCGCTACAAAAAATGTTCTAGGATCACTTATATTTTGGGTCTGACGTTTCACCCAATCGCCTAGCAAGAGTTTTTTAAATTGTCGTGACTTTTCATTTTATTCGTTTACGAAACTCAATAACTTCTGTAACCTAATAAATGTGTGCTATTTTAGCATGGTCCACGTTCCAAAAACTTGAACGAAACGATTTGGTTCCACGTTCATTGTGCGGACCGCTAGACAGTGGAATGCGCTGCCTGAGTGGGGTTCCCTGATGGATATAATGTAGGTGTCTTCAAATCGAGAGTGAATCGGTATCTTCTAGGCAACGTCCATCTTAGACCGCATCATCATTTATCAGGTGAGATGGCAGTCAATCGTAAGCCTATTTATTATTTAAAAAAAATATCATGAATGAGTATTGAGTATTGGCCGTGGTGGTGCCGGTGTAAGAATTGTACCCCACCCTCTCTACCCGTGGTTGCCGTAAGAGTCGGCTAAGGGATGTAATCCGGAAGATGGGCAGCAGCGTCGTCCTTGAACAATCACACTTAACTGCGCTCGCCAACTCGCCTGCCAAGCGTGGCGAGTATTGGCAAAACCCCCCTAGGAGGAGGACGTTCCATGGCTATGATGATAAGTGAATATGCATGTGAAATAATGTTGTATCATACAAGTGTTGCTCGTTACATTTTAATCACACAAAGTTAATGCTTACAAAGTGTAAATTCCACACCAAAGATTAATTGTTGTAATGGCAATTTATCATTCCACAAGCTGATTATTGTGACGGCAGAGTTGACGAGCTTTTAATGATGAGTGGTTACAGTAATCATTTTGATGTTAACGTTGTTATATAGGTAGGTAAGTGTGTACCTAACGTTCATTAACGCCTTTGAGATTGTATTAGTTGAAGGTAAGTGATTAATATTCTAGTTTGATTTATAAAGGCGAATTCATTCAACGACATATCACGTGAGATCCAGTTCCATTCCAAGCTAAGTGTGCTTTACCATTTTCGACCACACCGTCACTTAACAACAGATGAGCTGTGATCAAACGCCTAGCTCGTCAAACATAAAAAAACGTATCATCGATGCTGCTCCGACCAAATAGAAAAGTCGACGCATGTCGTACAATATTACACTAAAAACCACAAATATATTATAGTATTTAGATTTTTAAATGTAATAGAATGAGACGGGCAAGACGCTCTCTTGATAGTAAGAGATAACATTCAAGTTCATGACCTTCGCAGCGATATACAGGACTTTGAATAGCAAAACAAAGTCCAGGGCATCACTGCTTTATATAGCGCTCATTACTTTGAGACTTTTAATGGTAAGTCTCAATAGCCCTGTAATTTTCTAGCTGCAATACACTTCAAACCGGAATACTACGTATACACACTACTGCTTAGAGTAAGAATAAATAAATATCATAGGACATTTCCCACAGTACCACCTAGTTCCAAGCTAACCAAAGCTTGTACTATGGGATCCAGATAACTAATAGAATACTACTTATATACCTAACCTTTTTTTTCTTCGCAATACATACAGATATCTGGTACCGTGGGGTACCACCCACCTAGACGACCTTATTAGAAATGAGGTCGTCTAGTTACAAATAGACTTGCGTTTGACTTGCGCCTGATGTTAAGCGAAGATGCAGTCTACGGCAAAGCACGCTCACCTAACAGAAACCGATTCACTCGCGGGCACCCAGATTTATCTATCAGAAAACATCCATTTGAGCAGCAAATTCCATTTTTTAGCGGTTCCTACAATGAAGGTCTATTTGAACCGTTTAGTTCGAGTTTTTGGAATATCGACCATGAAGCGGTGTCGCTTTTTGCAGTTCCTGGCCGAGTCCTTCTTGACTAAGTGTAGACTTTCTTAGCGGAAGATTGGGTTCTATGAGAAGGAAGGAAGAGCTTATATGGGTACCACCGCAGTATATACTGCTACCACACTATGTGTAAACATTACTGCGTTTCGGTTTAAAGGGTACTGCAGCCAGCGAAATTACAGAGGTATTAAAGCATTGAATGTTTTAAAGTAATGAACGCCAAAACAGCGACGCCCTGGACTTTGTTTTGTTACTCAAATTTCTGGGTACCGTAGCAATTGTCGGTATAATCACCGTCAGAAAAACGACTCATAAGTGTCGTTTTTGTCTATTCTATACTAATGCTAGCGACCCGCCCCGGATTTGCACGGGTAGCATATTATGTTTAGGTTGATGAGGACTAATACGGTAAAAATAGATTTACAATTACCGCCTTGTACATGCCAATTTTGTTAGAAGATAGGATGGGTATAAGCTATCCTGAAAAGGCAGATATATGCCATCGCGGACTTTTTTAAAGATCTATAAAAGAGGAATATCCTGCCATGCTTTGTTTTGTTATATATCAAAAGGCGTTTAGGCAGTGTTTACGATGAAAGCTCCCAGGTGGCTTGACTTTACCGACACTTCCAACAATTATTTATATTTCAACCAATTTACACAAAACCTTAACAAATTATATACCTAAACTATTCTCATGAATCACTCTTATCTATTGATGAAACTCGCATGATAACAGACAGACAGACATACGCGGCGGATGATTTTGTATCATAATATGTACCTAGTGATTATTTAATATGAAAGTAACTCTATCTGTCTGACATGTTTTCACGGCTAAACCAGACCATAAATCTTCTAAATATATATAACTCAAAGGTGACTGACTGACTGACATAGGGATCTATCAACGCACAGCCCAAACCACTGGACGGATCGGGCTAATATTTGGCATGCAGGTAGATGCTATGACGTAAGCATCCGCTAAGAAAGGATTTTGATTAATTCTACCCCCAAGGGGATAAAATAGGGGATGAAAGTTTGTATGAAACTTTGTCAATTTTAAACCGATCAGGCTGAGACTTTGCATGCATAAAGCTACTATGACGTAAGCATCTAGCGCGGGTGAAACCGTGGGGCACAGCTAGTTTTAATATAAAAGTAGAAGGCATCTTGAAAAAGGACATAAGTTACTATTAGTCGCGGAAATAAAAGTTAAAGTGGTTGAAATAGGGGTGAAAGTTTATATGGGAAACCAATCGTTCATAAAGTTTAGAGCTATAAAAAATATGGGCAAACCATATGTGGCGTATTCACAAGTATCGAACTGACAAAATATTCACTAAGCAAAGGTCGGAAAAATCAAAAACGTATACCTACTACGAAATGTTATTACAGTTATAAGTTACTAGACAGCCCCGTTGGCTCAGTGGTATTATATCTGCCTTAAACGCTGTAGGGCGTGGGTTCGACTACCGTCCGGGACAAACAATTTATGGTATAAACAAAATAAATGTTTGTTTTGTGTCTAGGTGTTCCGTATATATTGTAAGTATGTTTTACAAAAAAACCGGCCAAGTGCGAGTCGGACTCGCGCACCAAGGGTTCCGTACAAAGCTGTAGATATATAAGTAGAAGTTATGGTTTTTTTAATGGTAATTTATGCTTTTCGCATAAGACGTTGCTTCGTACCAAATTTCAAGTTTCTGAGTTCACGGGAAGTACCCTGTAGGTTTTGACGGCCCTGTTGGCTCATTGGGAGTATGCCTGCCTGAGCTGAAAGTACTTTCTAGTACTTGACTGGCTTTCTACCACCCTCTAGTTGAAAATCTGCCGCCAAACACAGGTTTGTTCCGGCATCCTTTTTGCAAAGCCAGTTCGATTTCATGTGTTTACCATCTTCGACCACACCGTCACTTTTTTTTTCTTTATGTCTTTCATGCTATGTGTTTGACTACAGCCACCAGATGTTAAGTGACGGTGTGGTCGAAGATGGTAAAGCACACCTAGCCTGGAATTTTCAAATTTTCAACGGTGGTAGCTAGCCAGCCTAGTACTAGAAAGTACCCTACCACCACGCTATGGTTTCCTCACGATGTTTTCCTCCACCGGCAGCTCAAGCTCATTGTTGGGGTTTGAACCCACGCCTTTCGGCATGCGAACCTACCGCGCTAACCACTGAATCATCATCGCTACAAAGTAGTCACTCACAAATGATTTTTTCTTATAAACTAAATACCAGATAGGTATCTAAACCAATTGGAAGTGTCCACAAAATCGGTCACCACAAATCCATTTTCGCGTCAGTTTTCTATTACCACCTACTTTTATCGGATCTCGTAACGGCCGGCATCAGAAGCCCTACACTTTCAACGTAATCCAATAACAATAAAAGAAGCAATAAAACGTGTATTATTTATTGGAATGGGCTGCTATTTTTTCAGATGCACGTTTGTTCTGGTTTAGTAGGAAGAGTTAAAATATTTGGCAGTCCTGTTGCCTCATTTCTAAATATATATAACTCAAAGGTGACTGACTGACTGACATAGTGATCTATCAACGCACAGCCCAAACTACTGGACGGATCGGGCTGAAATTTGGCATGCAGGTAGATGTTATGACGTAGGCATCCGCTAAGAAAGGATTTTGATTAATTCTACCCCCAAGGGGATAAACTAGGGCATGAAAGTTTGTATGAAACTTTGTCAATTTTAAACCGATCGGGCTGAAACTTTGCATGCATAAAGCTACTATGACGTAAGCATCTAGCGCGGGTGAAACCGCGGGCATAGTAGCTTTATGCATGCAAAGTCTCAGCCCGATCGGTTTAAAATTGACAAAGTTTCATACAAACTTCCATCCCCTATTTTATCCCCTTGGGGGTAGAATTAATCAAAATCCTTACTTAGCGGATGCCTACGTCATAACATCTACCTGCATAACAAATTTCAGCCCGATCCGTCCAGTGGTTTGGGCTGTGCGTTGATAGATCACTATGTCAGTTAGTCAGTCAGTCAGTCACCTTTGAGTTATATATATTTAGATATCAGTTACAAGTCAAAAATTAAATTACAATAAAAAAAACATATCAAATAATTATTAAAAAATAAATGGGAAGAACTTATAATACATACAGTCATAATTCCTTAGTTAAAATCGAATAACAAATTATATAAAATTAATACTATTTACCTAAGTACAAACTTTTAAAAATAATTTAATCTAAAAGTCCGTCAAAGGGATATGTAGCCGGAATGCTATGCAGCATTGCCACGCTGGATGGCAATGTGAAATCTGCCGCCAATCAACTAACGGTGTGTTCCGGCAGCCTTACTTGAGAGCCAGTACCATTCCAGACTACTTTACCATCTTTTACCACACCGTCACTTAACATCAAGGGAGCTGTGGTCAAACACATAACATGTCAACCATTAAAAAAACTGGCTTCCAAGTGAGGCTGCCGGCACTGCTTGGCGGTAGATTTTGACTTGAGGTTGGTAGCAAGCCAGCCGAGCACTAGAAAGTACTATACCACCATGTTATGGTTTCCTCTCTATGTTTTCCCTCAGCTCAAGCTCATTGTTGCGGTTTGAACCCACGCCCTTCGGCATGCGAACCAACCGCGCTAACCACTGAGCTATCGTCGCTAACAGTTCCATCCCAGGCGAGATGTGCTTTACCATCTTCGACCACACCATCACTTAACATCAGGTGAGCTGTGGCCAACTACCTAGTTTGTCAACAATAAAAAAAATAAAAAAATAAAAAACCAGCACTAGATCACTACAAACAGACCACGAGACACCAGGAATCTTACCAGTGTCACCAACATTTTTCTATCCCGACTGATTTATGAAAAAGAGGAAATTTATGAGCGGTCCGGTCAGCTTTACGCAGCTCTTTACTATCGCCACTAAAATCGGTTATTTCCGATTAGATCTCCCCGAAGTAAGAGTTATGGGATACAGGTTATGGAAAATGTTTGCGAGCCCTGCTTCCGGAGACTAAGACCTTTTCACATAAAGCTATTGTATTAATATGCTTAAATACGTAAATATACGGATTAGGACTTTTTTTGTGGGTGACAGGCTAGATGTTTGACCACAGTTCACTGATGTTAAGTGACGGTGTGGTCGAAGATGGTTAACACGCCTAGCCTGGAATAAAATTGACATTCAACTGAGGCTACCGGAAACATTTAAGAACTTAAGGGTGGTAGCTAGCCAGTAGAGTACTACCCTCACACACAAGCAAGCAAGACGAGGCCGCCACTCAACTTTGTCTCCATGATGAAGGCCACCAGATGTGGACGAAACTATAGTCGGAGTTTACGATAAAATTAAACGAGAGCATAAGTATATCGAAAATAAAACAGTTTTTCTTCGTGATTTCAAGATCTGTCATTATTATAATTATCACTACATATTATAAAACAAAATCGTCCGCCGCGTCTGTGTCTGTATATCTGACTGTTCGCGATAAACTGAAAAACTACTGAACTATCATGCGAGTTTCACCAATAGATAGAGTGCTTCATGAGGAAGATTTAGGTATACAATTTGTCAAGGTTTTGTGTAAATTGGTTAAAATAATTGTTGGAAGTGTCGGAAAAAGTCAAGCCACCTGGGAGCTTTCATCGAAAACGCTGCCTAATCCCTTTGAGATATAACAAAACAATGCATGGTGGGATATTTCTCTTTTACAAAAAAAGTCCGAATGAAACGAACAGGGCGCTCTCCTGATGGTTAGAGTTTATGCCTATCCATGAACATTGCAGCGTTACACAGAACTTTGAATTACAAAACAAAGTCCAGGGCATCGCTGCTTTGGCGCTCATTACTATAACTTTTGATGGTTAGTCTCAACAGATCTGTAATTTCCCTAGCTGCCCTTCAAATTGGAACACAATAATGCTTACACACTTCTGCTTGGCTGCATAATATCTGGTACTGCGGTGGTACCTACTTAGACGTCCTCCTGCTAAGGAGATCTACCACCATGTAACCCAGTATTATAATTATTAATAGTGTTGTCTGAAAGGGTTTTCATTGTGTTGTTTTGAGTGGATGGCTAATGCTGACTATGCGAGTCATATATAACGTGTAGGTAGATATTATATAAGTTCAGCATTTCTCATCGAAGTGTACGTATCAGCTATATAAGTTCTGAAGAGTAATGTTGTAAAAACAAGCAATAGTTGACTTGTTATTGACTAGAATGAAAATGGAAATATATTATTTAATTTTATTGTCAAACCAATAAAGCAGCCACTAACATAGTTGATACAAATCAAATACAAAGTTAGCAAAAATTAAGTGCTGCCTCCATTATAAGTATAAATCTCATATAATATCACAGTATGCTTATTTTTTTTGTAACATAATTAAATAAAAAACCGGCCAAGTGCGAGTCACACTCGCGCACGAAGGCTTCCGTACCATTATCTATAAAAATGCCAAAATAATCATGTCTGTTGTATGGCCCCCCTTAAATATTTGTTTTATTTTAATTTAATAATTTATTTTTAATGTGAATACATAACTAAATATTCTGTGAATATTTTTGTGTTTTGCCGTTATCAATATCGAGCAAAAACGAGCAAATCACGTTTGTTATATCACATCACATCATCACATCATCAGCCACTGGAAGTCCACTGCTGGACATAGGCCTCCACCTGGAGAGGGGTTTTGCCAATACTCGCCACGCTTGGCAGGCGGGTTGGCGAGCGCAATTAGATGTGATTGATCAAGGAAGACGTTGCTGCCCATCTTTCGGATTACATCCCTTAGCCGACACTTACGGCAACCACGCGTAGAGAGGGTGGGGTACAATTCTTACGCCGGCACCACCACGGCAAACTGCTTCTACTAGACTAAACAACTTACTAATACATGACATCGTTGCCATGGACCAACAGTATCTGATCGCGTGTTTCAAATCCATAACTAAGTCTCTTTTAAAAAGTATCTTTTTAATAAATTTTCCTACTTAATTCCAGCCCTAAATAAGTTAAATGTCACACCGATCAACGTTTTTTCATAATACCCACACATTAATTCACCCGCCTACAAGAGGTTAAAGCTTTTAAGCAGTAAATAAAGATCGACAAATGACGGCGACTAAAATAAGATTTATCGAAGAAAATGTTGAAGTAAAACGATTTTAGGCATGAAAAGCACAAGGTGGACACACGACCTTTGAAATTAGACTGCAAAGTTACATTTTTATTCCGTTCGAACTCTTTACTCGTAAGAGCGTTGATACACGGGCATTGAAGATTCGTTGCACAGTGCGGTGTGTGCTATTAGGTATATTTTATTTCATGAGTAAATGGCATAATAAATTGTTAATGTCATAGTAGATTTTATTTGTCATAAAATTATTATTAAATTCAAAGATAATTATGATGATGAAAATACCTGACGAAATGAAAGCTAATTAAAATAATAAAAACGTAAAATAAAACAAATGCTGTATAAGAAATATAATTTTGAACAGTACTTATTCATTTGCGTTAATAATAATTATAATAATTAAGCTATTTTTGTTTTTACTTCTTTAGGAACTGCAATGACCTACAACTTCACTAACTACCATCTAATTAACTACTTACCATCTTCGACCACACCATCACTTAACATCAGGTGAGCTGTGGTCAAACACCAAGCCTGTATAACATTTAAAAAAAATATACCAAATTATAATAATATTTTTATTTGCCAGAATGTTGGCATCTACTTTGGTCAAAAGCTTAGCATTGCCATCCAGCGTGACATGCTGCCAGCAGTCTGGCCACGTATGCCTCCTCTAACAGACTTTTAGAATAAGTTATTTTTATAAATTTGTAAATAGTATTAATTTAAATATTTTGTTATTAGTTTTTGTCAGATTAAAAATTATATAGACGCATTCCTGATAGAAAAATAGCACATTATCACTATATAAAATATTTTTATTTTATTATTATTTTGAATAATCTAAACATTAATATTAAGATTAGTATATAAACATTATTTATTTGCATGCCAATGTAAATTTGTACTTTTTATGTATATATTGTATGTATTTTTAATTTATAGTATGTTTTTTGTTCGTATATGTTTTATTATGTTATTCACCTTTTTTCCCCGTCATTTTATTTAATTATTTTTTTACACCAACCTTAATAGCTGTTTTTCTATTTCTTTCCATCCTAAGGTTGTCTGGAAGAAAACGCCTAAGGCCGCCGTCGTACGCCAAATATTTATTTGTATGTTTTAGTTTTGTTATTGTCTTTATCTATTGTTTAAGTTTAATATGTTATAATGTATGTAAGTATGTTTGGTATATAACAAAGTTGTATTCTATTCTATTTTAGTTTTTTCGACAGTATGTCACGTGCCACAGTTTGATTGATTGATACGAAGGCGAGGAATATGTACGGAAATGGGATTCGCGGCGAACGATACAAAAACACATTTTACAAGGCAGACCACAATATAAACTTGCTATATCTGACAGTGTTGTAGATCACCTTTAGGACACGAGCATTGTGCTCTGATGGATAAAGCACTTTTTATTGCCTTTCATTCGTATTTATTACTCGGTGGTAGATCTTCTTGCCGTGGTGGTGTCGGCGTAAGAATTGTACCCCACCTTCTCTATCCGTGGTTGCCGTAAGAGTCAGCTATGGGATATAATCCGAAAGATGGGCAGCAGCGTCTTCCTTGAACAGTCACACCTAACTGCGCTCGCCAACCCGCCTGCCAAACGTGGCGAGTATTGGCAAAACCCCCCCAGGAGGGGAGCTATGTCCAGCAGTGGACGTCTTATGATTGATGATGATGATGATGACATCTTCTTAGCAGGATATTGTCTAGGATGATATTTAGATATTCTGCCGTCAAGTAGTAGTGTGTAAGCACTACTCTGTTCCGGTTTGAAGGTCTCTGTAAGTAGCGAAATTACAGGGCTGTTGAGACTAACCATCGAAAGACTCAAAGTAATGATCGCCAAATCAGCGATGCCCTAGATTTTGTTTTGCTACTCAAAGTTAGCCGTGGTGGTGTCGGCGTAAGAGTTGTACCCCACCTTCTCTACCCGTGGTTGCCGTAAGAGTCGGCTAAGGGATGTAATACGGGAGATGGGCAGCAGCGTATTCCTTAAATAAAAAATACATAACTGCGCTCGCCAACCCGCCTGCCAAGCGTGGCGAGTATTGGCAAAACCCCTCCCCAGGAGGAAGCCTATGTCCAGCAGTGGACGTCCTATGGCTGATGATGATGATGACTCAAAGTTATGTGTACCGCTGCAATGATTATGGAATGGCGTCTCATTACTTTAAAAAAAAAAAATGTTTTAGTTGATTACTCTGAATGGGTGAATCTGGAGACATCACAAGAGACAAGAGATTTATTTATGTATATAATTTCTTTTTAAATTTCAATATGACCCAAGTCTCATATGTATATATGTCTCAGTCTCGGCCAAGCGCTCGGAGAATCAACACGTCCCGAGGATGCCTCGTGTAGAGGCGACACACGTGTCGGCAAGTGGTTACCGCAGCGAGAAGAGGATATAAATACTTGTGGTTTTTGTTTTTATTTTAATTAGTGTTTTGTTTAAGCTTTTAAGTTTATGTCAAATTCAAATTTAATTTAATTAAAGTCCCGGGTAGGTTTTTTAATTATTATCGTCAATATTTTTAAATTATTGATAAAGTTTTTAAAAATTATTGTTAAAGTTTTTAAAAATTATTTTCAAGTGTTATAAATTTTTATTAGGTTTTTAAAATTTAAATCCTCATTTCTGTTGTAGTTGGAACGACTCTTAAGCGGAAATAAACTACATATATACCTAAAATACTCAAGTCAATATGCTACACGGTGGCCTGTTTTAAGTTTTAAGCTGTAGTGAAAAGTAGAAATTTAATAGTAATATATTGCGCTCTTTACAACTTATCCATATAATCCAACGAGAAAGTTATTAATACGAAAGTTTGTCTGTTTGTTTCATACTTCTTCAAGCAGTAAGAGCTTAACTGATTTGAATGAAATCCGCAATGCAGATAGCTTATACTGCTGAAAACGTGGTACGCAGTTTGCACTTAATAAGTAACTCGTAAAAATTCATATTTAACTACAAATAAATAAATGTGGTAGGTTTTTTAAATCCAATTTAATTAAGAGTCTTTTGTGACATCCATATGGCAGTCCCGTCGTATTTTTTACAATGTTTTTTTTTTTACAAGAAATAAAATAATTTTACTTACACAGAACACATACTTATACACACTCTCTCATACACACATTCACTCCCCCACATACACACTAAATAATCAAGGTGGGTCACTTCAGGCGACTTACATAACTGACTTACCCTGGCTGCTTCAGAATAAGATATTTACACAGCGCCATCTGACCCCAAACTAAGTAAAGCTTGTACTATGGAAGTCAGATAGCTGATAGAATACTTAAACGCTTTTTTTGTTATTAATATATACTTATAATACATATAGAACACCCAAACACGGAACAAACATTTGATTATAACACACAATGTGAACACTGAGTGGGAATCGAACCTACGCCCATAATATAGCACAGATTTCTTAAAATCTCTCAAGTTATCCACTTACTTTTTTTATATAGTATCCTTTTAATGTTCATTAACTTTTTAGTACCTTCGCTGGTGAATATTTTATCTAAAAATCCATTCAGAGAAAAAACAAATCTGTTCTCTTTGATTCTACCCTTTCTCAATTACCTTTTGTTTCATTCAAATACCTTTGTAAAGCTCTTTTACATTCTCGTTAATTAAATTAAACCTTCCTCGTTTAAAATTAATAATTACATAATTAATGTCCTTTTTTAAGGATGCCTTCCACGGATATTGTTATTTCTTGGTAAAAATTACCTCCCAAAGGCCCAAAAGGATTTCACAGAGTAGCGAAATCTCTTGGCCATAAAGAAAAGTGTTGAATAAATAAAAAAGCTTTCATTTTTATTAGGTACGTCTCCCTGCTTTTCTGTAAAAGATTTGAAATTGAATTTTAATTTTATTACTTCTGAACGTTGTGCTTTATTACCAACTGTTTGTTTCAGCGCTTGTTTCTTATAATTTATTTAAATCATTGCTAACTTCAGCTTGATTGGTACGGCGTTTTTTTTTAGCCTGTAATTATACACCTATATTGATATTTTCCACTCACACATATGTACCTATGACGCAGGGTGCTCCGTCTTGGTATACTCACTTAGGAAACGAATAAATCTACTTCATATTTTCATACAAATTAGATGTTTATCACTTCGTATTCGTATGACGTTTATGAAAGTCACAAAGAACACGCAATGTATTATCAAATGGCCAATCGCTTGCTTGCCATTATTTGACATCATATATAACAAGCTGAAGAGTTTAAACAATCTATAAGCTAACTGCGATTAAAATAGCTATAATTGAAGAAAAACATCTGTTTAAACAAATTTATTATTCCTAATTAAATTTAAACAAATTACTTATATGTATTTATGTAATCCTCTTTTAATTTTCTTTATTTTGATACCCCACTCGATAGGTTTTGGTTATTTTTTTATTAAAGTTTTATATTTTGCGCCGAAAATCCGCCTTTTTTTTTAAACACATACCTACACTTGGTTTGTTAAGGCGAATATAACGATACCTTTGCTGTCGAATTCCAGCCAGCCGTTTGGAAGATACGAGGTAATAAAGAAATTTATATACATACAAGATACGCGCGGAAAATATAACCCTTCCTTGGTAGTCAGGTAAGCATGACTTCCTGTTTCCCTTGGTCTCACTATAACTTGAGAACGACTTTTCCGATTTCATTCATCTTTTTTTTTTATTGTTGTAGTTTGTAGAATGTTCTTACGGAAAGAAAATTGCAAGGTTTAGATTGTTTTTTGTTAAATTTCACGCGGACGTATTCGCGGGTAACAGCTAGAAAAATAATAAGCACATACATTTCAAGAAGAAAAAAAAAAAACAGAAATATGCGTTGTGCGATTTGAACCCAGGACCTCCAGATTGACTATTAAATGGTCTAACAACGAGACTCTCATAGCTCCAAAAATATATTGGGGGACATTTTACATAACGCCATCATCAGCCATAGAATGTCCACTGCTAGATATAGGCCTCCTCCTGAGGGGGTTTTGCCAATACTCGCCACGCTTGGCAGGCGGGTTGGCGAGCGCAGTTAGGTGTGATTGTTCAAGGAAGACGCTGCTGCCCGTCTTCCGAATTACATCCCTTAGCCGACTCTTACGGCAACCACGGGTAGAGAGGGTGGGGTACAATTCTTACGCTGGCACCACCACGGCAAACATAGCGCCATCTAGCCTCAAACTCTAATCAAGCTTGTACTATGGCGACCAGACAACTGATAGAATACTTTAAAATGTAACAAATAGAAGAACGTCTAACTGACTGGATTGTTATTTTAATATTATGATTATGATATCACATATAACTGGAGCAAAGGTGAATTTTGCAATAATAAGTATGCTGATAATTTACTTTGAACTACCACTCTAAGATAAATAGCGTTTGTTTATCTGTTAGTATGTGTTGTGGCTCTTTTATGACAGAGTCACATGTCGGGCACAGATATTTCCCATCAGAAAAATCTTCCACCTAGAATGGCTCAATTAATGATGTCGAGTTCCAAAGTTCTGCGTCTCTTCAGTCGATTCAGGCAGTCTGGTAGTGTGAGCTGGGCAGCTAGCTGGTTAGGATGCTTTTCCAGTCTGGATTTATATTTATCTGCACCCGCCTTAATTTCCTCTTCTACAGTTGGGATACATAATTGTTCGTGTACTTCAGAGTTTCTTATAAACCAAGGCGCATTGCTAATCTGTTTCAGTATGTAGTTCTGGGTTCTCTGGTGTTTGTTTACATTAAAATCACAGGTGGCTCCCCATAATTGTATCCTATAAGTCCACATTGGTTTTATAATGGTCTTGTATACAAGTAACTTGTTGTTAATGGATAATTTCGAATTTCTTCCCAGTATCCAATACAGCTCTTTATATTTTAAGTTCTTCGCATTTATTTTTAATTCAACATGTTTTTGCCATATCAGTCTGTGGTCTAAGTGCAGTCCTAAGTACTTCACTATGTGGTAACTCTCTACCACCCAGGTTCAGTGAAAGACATGTTTCTCTACGCGGATTGAACGTAGCTTACATTGATTTATTAGGACTAACTTTGATTCTCCACTTGTTTAGCCATTTGTTGATTTCTGACAGACTTTGCTGTAGCTTCCGAAGCTTCTTTACTAGATGATAATATTGCTGTCATCTGCATATATAGTTACCCCGGATGTTTGCGGTAAATCTGCAGTAAATATGAAGTATAGTACTGGGCCAAGTACGGAGCCTTGTGGCACCCCAGCAAGTATATCATAGAAGCCGAACGTACAATCGCTTTCTCTTGAAATATTCTATCGGTGAGACAAGATTCCAGTATCCAATAGAAGGTGTGAGGTAGGAGTAATTTGATATTAAACAGAAGTCCCTTCTGCCACACTCGATCAAAGGCTGGTTCTACGTCAAGGAATGCCTAGGAGCAATATTCCTCATGCTCAAGGCTATCACTGATCTGCACACTCTGTGAATTTGTTCAACGGTACTATGCTTAGGCCTAAATCCATACTGGTGATCTGGAGTTATATACATAGCGTGCGAAAGTCTTCGTAGCAATATTTTTTCTAAGATCTTAGAAATAAACGGAAGCAAACTTTTAAGTCACACTAAGAGGACACTTCGTATTATGGCTTTCCAGCTTTGTGGATCATAATGACTTGAGAGACCTTCCACATTGCAGGGAAGTATCCTACTCTAACAATACAGTTGAAAAGTATAGTCTAGTACCCTAATTCTGATAGCACTCTTTTGTCAATGAGATCGAATCCTGAAGCCTTTTTATTTTCCAATTGCATGATTGTTCTCTTAACCTGATTTGGTGTAACTATCTTTAGAGGTAGGTCAAGTTGGAAATCTTGTTGAAGAATATCGTCTACATTTGCTTAGTCTAGCCCGGGTACTGAAGGGCGCCGGGGGTTAGCCGGGGCGCATGACATATCACAATCACTATTTTTCGACACTTTCATACAAAAAAGGGTGGTAGATATACAAAATAGAATCAAACCCATATTCTAAAGCTCTTAAAGCAGACATACTACCAATGAGCCAACAGGGCTGTCAACGAGCTAGGTCGCGCTTAGTCAGCCTGTTAGCGCATAAAAAGTTACTTATCTTAAACGTAGTATCTTGTAACTGCTCGTGTTAGCTACAAGTGTCATGACATGAGATAAACGCGTGGTATATAAACAGCTAAAACCGATTCCCAGATAATTAATCAAACGAGTAAGTTTATACACTGAGTTATTGATTTCGATTGTGTTCCACCATTTTGTAAACTAAACTTTTTGTTTTAAATCACATTAATATTATAAAGGCGAAAGTTTGTGAGCGTTTTTATGAGTTAGTTCTTTACGCTCAAACGGCTAGACCAATATTGATGAAATTTGGTATGTAGGTAGGTGACACCCTGGATTAATACATAGGATACATTTTATCACAAAAAAAATTGCGGGTAAAGTCACGGGGTGCAGCTAGTATATGTATAAAAAAGACGCAGATAGACAATACTTTATATTTGACAAAATAAAAAACTTTAAAACAAAATAACATAACGACAGCACAAAAAAAAATAAGTATTTGGTTGAGTTTCATCTCAAGCCGGCTCCACGCTTTAGCTGTTCAAACAACAAAAGTGGATTCAAATAGTTTCGTATTGGTTTTTAGAACATCAACCATGAAACGATGTCAATGCTATAAGTAAAATTATGTTTCAGATTGCGTGATGCGGTGGTTTTTGCTTTGCATCTGTGTGGGCGTTACGACGGCCCTAGAGTTGCGGTGTGATCCACCACTCTGCCAGACTCTACCCCCCAATGGCAGGTGGCTGAAATTTTTAGTCGAAGGTACTTTTATCTATAAATAAAAAAAAAATATCTAAAACTCTTATATGTTAATCATCATCATTTCAGCCGTAGTACGTTCACTGCTGGACATAGGCCATTGATTTTTATTATGTGGAGAGCACATGCAGGCAAGCGTAGTGTAGAACACCCAGCGGCCAGGTGGTATGACGAAAGGCGTAAAGCGGCGGGTAAACACAGGATACAAAAAGCTGTCCATAAAGCGGACTTCGCGAGCAATGAGCATGCCCACTTCGGGGCCCGTTAAGACCGGATAAAACCGCCTTTGTAGCTGCTTGCTCTTCCATACTTCCTTACGGTTCTTGGTACTTAGCACTGATGGTTTGCGCCAGTTCTCGTTTGCTAAGGAGAGCAGTGTGAGGCCTTTGTCAACTGCCAGAACATCTCGATGCATCCCGCACTCGCTGTCGCGGAAATAATCCCTGAGACAGCACACTTCACGATTATGAAGGTTCTTGGCGTTCAAAAAGCCACGACCCCACATTTCCGTAGAGTGTACAGTCTCATAACAGACGAACGTGGGTGAGTTGCGATGAGTTGTGAGCTGTTGACAGACTCTTCTATTCAGGGCATACAGCTCAGTCTGAGTCCACCTCAGTATGACAAAGGAGTATATCGGTAGAGGCATCACCCAAGCGTTGAAGGCCTTATTGCCACCAGACAAAAGACTGTTAAGCACTTTTGTTAGGTGACAAAAGAAGTGTTCCTTCACCGATCTCTTGATGGCCTTTACTGCTATACCCAACGACTCTCGACTCATGGTCGATGCTCCGAAAACTCAAACGGGACGATTTGATTCCACGTTCATTGTGCGGACTGCTAGACAGTGGAATGCACTGTCTGAGTGGGTGTGGGTGTGTGGGTGTGTGTGAATGTCTTTAAGTCGAGAGTGAATCTCCTAGGCAAGCGTGCTACATCTTAGACCGCATCATCACTTAACATCAGGTGAGAAGGCGGTCAAACGTAAGCCGATTTATTTAAAAAAAACTCTGGCGTAACGAGTTAGGTCTCAGCCTCGGAGAGAAATTTGGGAGTCATTGTTTCGGAAAGCTGTAAATCTGGACTTATTGTTAATATTATTATTATTTGTTTATATTATTATCCTTTTTCGTCTTTTAATTGAAAAAAATTGTAAATAACTTTTTACAGGTTATAGAGTTGAAATGAATTATGAAGATTTTTTTTTATGCGGAATGTGAACAAAAGTCGTTTGAATCCCACGGAATGCCACATTTCGCCAGTGAGTTCAAAATTTCAGATGTGCGTTTGTTTAAATGCTCGCTGGGAAATGCCTCGATAGCAGATGCGCTTGCGACTCTCAATGTCACGCTGCAGCCAGTCAATGGAGAAACATACCTTAAGCTTCATAATATCAGGTTTGAACCTCATCACATCTCCGGTATCGAATTCCTGACAAATCTAACAGTAAGAACAACTGAAATTCCAGCCGGTTTTGGCACTGGACTACCAAATCTACGTTCTCTGGTCTTTGATAATGTAAAGATTGAAGCTGCGGAATTTCATCTCTTGCCGCGCACACTCAGAACTTTAGAGATTAAGAATAACAACTACGAATCTCTATCGGAGATTGAAAGGGAAGATATATCGGAAACTATACTGTCGCTACCAAACTTGGTGGAATTGGCGCTCGATAGCGATCTGGTTGACATTGAAACGGTCAAGACTAACGCATCAAATCAAGAGAACATATCATCTTCGCTCAAGTCTTTCACATTTTATAGTAATCAAAGGCCAAGGTTAGCATCACTGAAGCGGTGCGACAGACTGATCGAATTTCGATCACTTTGGTCCGCTCACGAAGAGCTGCCGAATCAGATGATAGCGGCTTGTCCACTTCTGGAAACCCTGAGTTTTGATTATTCATCCAAATTGGCAATATTGCCAGCAAAACTACTGGAAGGTGCAACTTCACTAAAAAGTCTTAGTATAAAGTATGGTAAGATTCAATCGTTACCTGAAGGATTGTTACAAGGCGCGCCAAATCTTAGCATACTGGATCTGTCATACAACCAACTGAAAACTCTTCCAAGGCAAGTGCTACTTCAATAATCACATACTAATACTATACATATGAAAGTTTGTGTGTGTGGATATTTAGATGTTTGCATGTTTGGATGTTGGGATGTTTGTTACTCAATCATGCAAAAACAGCTAAACAGATTTAAATGCAATTTGGCACACATTTAGTATATAGCTGGAATAACACGTACGATACTTTTTATATCAGAAAACCTTAGGTTCCACGAGGCATATAAAAAAACGAACTACTTAACGCATCCACTTAAAATTTGATATAGATGCTTCTTATGGAACATTATTTGGGGATCAAAAGTAATAAATACTTTATCTTAATCTAATAATAAAAATTAGTGTTATTGTTACATATTTAATTTCTCTCTGAACCTAATTCTAAAGTTGTATTTTTATAATATTTTTTATGTTTGACAGGCGAAGTGTTTGACCACAGGTCAACCGATGTTTAGTGACGGTGTGTTCGAAGATTGTATAGTTGTATACATACAGCCTGAAACGAAACTGGTTCTCAAGTAAGCCTGCCGGTACACAGCGTTAGCTGCTTGGAAGCAGATTTTTTAACTTAAGGGTATTATCTAGACAACCGAGTAATAGAGACTACCCTTCCACCATATTATAGTTTTCTCACGATGTTTTTCCAAAGCCGCCTTATAGTAGCCGTAGCAGAAATGCAATGTTTGCAAATCTAGTGCAAATAAATGTGTTTAGTAAAATAAATAAAAAATTGGAATTTTCAGCGGTTTCTTCCAGGGACTTCAACTGCAGTCCTTGACACTGAAAAATAATGATCTGGAGAATGATAATATAATCAATCAGTTGTCGTCAGTGACATCCTTAACTGAGTTGAACCTTGGATCCAACAGAGGTATCGGGCCCCTATGCGAGGACGAGATTAGTAAGTTCAAGTATATTTGGAATAATAATGCATTTGGGAATTGATACATTACATTGAATTTTTACTTGGTGGTAGATCTCCTTAGCAGGAGGTTATTTTGGTAGGTACCACCGCAGTACCAGATATTCTGCCACCAAGCAGTAGGGTGTAAACATTACTGAGTTGCGGTTTTAAACAGCTAGATAAATTACAGGGCTGTTGAGACTAACCAACGAAGGTCTCAAAGTAATGAGCCAAAAGCAGCGATGCCCTACACTAGACCTTGTTTTTCTTTCCTAAGTTCTGTGTATCACTTCAATGGCCATGGACAGTTGTTATCTCTTACCATCAAGAGAGTTCTCGTTCATCTTTTTACTTTTACATAAAAAAACCATTGATTTCACACCAATGTCAAGTTTATACTGCGTTAATTTTTGAAAACTGAAAGTAGCAGGTTTTTCTTCAGCCATGCTTAATTTAGCAAGTTGAAGTGGCAGTGAGCAGGGCACATAGCACGCAGAACTGGTGGCCGATGGGGCTGCAAAGTTCTGGAGTGGAGACCACGGACCGGCAATAGCAGCGTAGGACGTCCACTCTCAAGGTGGACAGACGACCTCATAAAGACCGCAGAAACGCGCTGGATGCGAGCCGCTTCCAACCGGTCTTTGGGGAAGTCAATGGGGGTAGTCTATGTCCAGTAGTAGACGTCCTACGGCTGAGATGATAATGATGATGATGATGATGATGATGATGATGCTTAACTCTTGCTTAAGAATATTATTTTAGGTTATTATTACAAACATTTTATTTACAGGTTATTCGCCATTATCAAATTTGACACAATTAAGGAAATTGGATTTATCGTCTACAGACGTTAATTATATTTGTCGCGATTGGAGAGAAAATCTGAAATTTTTGGAGTTTCTTAACTTACGAGAGTCTAGGGTCTGGCGATTGCAAGTGAGTTGTTACTTTTTAAAGGTTTGAAAGCAATCTAATAAATGCGTCTAATTTCGTCATGATTTAATCAAACTTGAATAACCTCGTAAAACTAATCGTAAATAAGTAAAACGTTTGTAAATTTTTTGTTGTGTTTGCGTTGTGGTTTTTTCAAACAGACATAAAGATTTAACCATAAACATCGTGTAAATGAATACATTAAAAATAAAACATTACATTAGAAATCTAAATGTCACAACAATTACACATGCAGCCGGCAAGCATAACAATTAGAGTGAAAACAATTATTTTATTAAATAAATAAACGTTATAAGGTGGTTATTTATTATAACGGTAATTACGGTCGGTCCGCCGGTTGGTCAGTCGGACGGTTGACAGTTGCAGTTATTTTTAACACTAAAGAACCTGGCATGGTTTCGAGACGTTTTTTTTTAATTTGATTACTCACATTACTATAATTTTAGAATCCGACCTAATCAAATGTGATTAGTCTCGTATAAGGAAAAAAAAATGTCAAAATCACGTCGGTGTCGGTCATTAAGATAAATAATGAATACTACGGAAACTCGTGTGGTACTGACACATTTTCGTTGGTTTTACTTCGATGGGATTACTCACGTTACTGTAGTCTAAATATCTGACGTAATCAAAAGTATGTAATCTCGTAAAAGGAAAAAAAAATGTCAAAACTACGTCAGTCTCAGTCAGTAAGGTAATAAATACCATGGAAACTGATAATATTAAGATACTATTTTTTTTATTATACAAGATGAAGCACGTTACTGTAATCCGATTGTCAATTGTAAATGCTTCTCATTGAAATAAATAATTAAAAACATATTGGAGGATATTTCACACAGCACCATTTAGCTCCAAACTAAGCAAAGCTTGTACTACGGGAACCAGACAGCTAACAGAACAAAAACTACTACAATACTTACTTTTTTTGTAAATACGTACAGAACACCCAGACAGGAAAAAAAAAATACCAAACTTATCCAGTAGGGTATCTAAATAAAGCCAATTAAAAGAGATTACAAAAATATAAATAAGTTGCTTTTTTCAAATTTAATTAGAAATAATAAATTATTTTAAAAAATATTCCTTTAATTATAGCTATTTTAATCCCAGTCGGGGTATAGATTATTTAAACTCTTCAGCTTGTTTCATCAAACGTAAGTAGCCACGTATAATTAAATAAACGAAAACATTATTTTTTATCTGTTTCCAGTTCTCAGATTTCCAATACACGCGAGATGCTTCTGTCAAAAATGCGGTGGTTCGATTACATGAGCTTGTTCGGATATATTTTAGCGAAGACGACTACAAGGATGCATTAACAGCACCAGAAACTGGTGCCACAATAAACTTTGGTGACGAAGAATCAATGCTGTTTAATAGTCGATTCCATATACCATCTCCTTTTCAAATGGAGTGCTACTGCGATGTATTTTATTGGTTCCGTAAGGCCGTAGACATCGAGAATCATCCCATAAAGGTTAAAGGCATCGAGTGCAGAGAAAACAAAAAATTTATAGACATGACGCCTGAAGAATTCTGCCCTGACCGTACGTGAGCTTCTTTGATATGCAACATATAGTCAAGAAATGTTGATATGAAATATAAACGATTAACTTACTGATGGTATTTTGAGAAATAATTTCCTTATGTTCCATGAGAGTAAAAAGCAAAAATTTTTTTTTTTTTTTTTTTGACTTTAGCAACACCTATATATATTTTTAACTCAAAAACCTACCCTGGAACGACATCCTATATCCGCGCCTGAGCAAGCGATTGCTTCTTTAGACAATTAAGAATATTAGTATACAAATAAGTAACAAGTTCTCTGTAGATAGATATTATAATATCGCTAGGCTGGTTCGAATCCCTCTGGCCAGTTTTTTTTTTTTTTTTAATTAGGTAGATAATAAGATAAAAGTAAAATTAATATTAAAAAAACCGGCGAAGTGCGAGTCGGACTCACGCACGAAGGGTTTCGTACCATTGTCTATGAAAAAGGCAAATAAATCGCGTTTTTGTATGGGAGCCCCCTTAAATTTTTTTTTTTTTATTATTTATTTAGTATTTGTTGTTATAGCTACAACAGAAATGCATAATTTGTAAAAATTTCAACTGTCTTGCTATCGCGGATCTTGAGATACAGCCTGGTGACAGACAGACAGCGAAGTCTTAAATAGGGTCCCGTTTGTACCCTTTGGGTACTGAAACCTAAAAAGGAGCTATTAAAAAGTTAAATAAGAAGTAAAAAATAAATGTAAGTGACATTTGTCATGTATAATATAGGTTTGACCACAGCTCACCTGATGTTAAATGACGGTGTAATCGAAGATGGTAAAGCACACCTAGCCAGAAAAGGAGCTGGCTCTCAAGTAAGGCTGCTGGAACACACCGTTAAGTGCTTAATTTTTAACTTGAGGTTGGTAGCTAGCCAGCCGAGTACTAGATAGTACCCTACCACCGCGCTATGGTTTCCTCACGATGAATATAAGATAAGATATTGAGATAAGATAATTTTATTAATAAGTAGATTTACAATCATCCTATGATATATAATAAGAGTTGAGCATCGTACATATTTCGTCAAAAAAAAAAACACAATTTCCTTGTATAATATAATAAAAATAGTTATTAAAATAATATTATTAATGCTGTAAAGGGGCATCGTCATATATATTGCTAGGTAGGTGTAGAACATGTACTTGTTGTCCAAAAATTCCTTAATTGTATATATTGTTTTGTCCAGCAGAAGAATTTTAACTTTACTATTAAACACTTTGTCACTAGCAGTGTTTAGAATTCTATCTGGGAGCTTATTATATAGTTTTTGACCTATGCACATCGGAGATTTTTGGAGATGCAAATCCTAGGACATATTGGCTTCAGACTTGGGTTGCTCTTGCAATTTCTAATGCTGTTGGTCTCATTAGGATGTTTTCCATCACCGGCAGCTCAATCTCATTGTTGAGGTTACTAACCCACGCCCTTTGGTATGATATACCCACATACTTTTAAAGAAAAAAACAGAGATACATGTTGTGGGATTTGAACCAGATTTACAATTAAATAGTCTCACAACGAGACTCTCATAGCTCCAAAAATATATTGAGGGACATTTCACACAGCGCCATCTAGCCCCAAACTCTAATCAAGCTTGTACTATGAAACCAGATAACTGATGATATTTTAAATTGTAACTAATAGAACGATGTCTAACTGACTGGATTGTTATTTTAATATTATGATTATAATATCAGATATAACTGGAGCAAAGGTGAGTTTTGCATAAAAAAGTATGCTGATTATTTACTTCGAACTACCGCTCTAAGATAAATAGCGTATGTTTATCTGTTAGTATGGGTTGTGGATATTTTATGACTGAGTTCCGTTGTAATTTTTTTGTTTTGTCCAAAACAGTTTTTTTTTAACGATTTACTATTAATATATTTGACCACAGCTTACCTGATGTTAGGTGTTAGGTGATGGTGTGATCGAAGATGGTAAAGCAGAGCAACATAATCAGTAAGCAAACGACTAGTAATGGAGAAAAATTAAAATTAATAGCCAAACAAAAGTTATTTTGATTTGAAATGGCAACTGCAGCAGAACGGCAATTTCATAGTTAAAAACTTTATATTATAATCACTATTTTTCGACATTTTCATACAAAGTAGGGGTGGGAGATATACGAATTGTGCATTCCCAGGGCACAATTGCCAGGAGTTTAAGGGATATATAGTTCCCTTGGGCCTGTGGAGTGTGGATGCCAGTGTCAGGTGTCATTGTAGCAGTTACCTATTCGTTTTCTTAATTTTTGAATTTTTTACATTGAATATATATAAAACACTTACATTTTAAACACTTAAAAACTAGGGTGCCGCCGGCAGCGAGACAGGGCTCAAGCTGCTAGTGGTTAGGGCTGCAGAGTGAGGAACAGAATATTATTATTGTTACTTATAACTCAGAACACACATTTGTTTACACCACAAAATGTTTGTCCTGGGTGGGAATCGAACTCACATCCTGAAGCTCTTAAAGCAGACATACCACCAATGAGCCAACAGGGCTGGGTGCTTGGTGCGCTTTAAATAAAAACAGCCTGTTAACGCATCAAAAGTTACTTATCTTAGACTTAGTATCTTGTTACTGCTCGAAAAATATAGTCTTAGCTACAAGTATCATGACATGAGATAAACGTGGGGTATATAAGCAACTAAAACCGATTCCCAGAAAATAAATCAAACAAGTAAGTATATACACTAAGTTATTGACTTCGATAGTGTTCCACCATTTTGTAAATTGAAACTTTTTTTTAAATCACAGTAATATTATAAAGGCGAAAGTTTGTGAGTGCGTTTTTATGTGTTAGTTCTTTACGATCAAACAGCTAGACCAATTTTGATGAAATTTTGTATGTAGGTAGGAGACACTCTGGATTAATACATAGGATACCTTTTATCACAAAAAATTGCGGGTAATGTCACGGGGCGCAGCTATTACATATATAAAAAAGACGCAGATAGACAATACTACAATTTTTGACGAAATAAAATCTTTAAAATAAAATAACGTCACAACAGCACAAAAAATAAGTATTTGGTCAAGTTTCGTCCCAAGCCAGCTCCACGCTTTTGCAGTTCAAACAATTAAAGTGAATTCAAATCGTTTCCTATGGGTTTTTAGAACGTCAACCATGAAACGATGTCGATGCTAAAAGTAAAATTATGTTTCAGATTGACACTAAGCGTGCGTGATGCGGTGGTTTTTACTTTGCATCTGTGTGGGTGTTACGACGGCCCTGGAGTTGCGGTGTGATCCACCACTCTGTGAGACTCTACCCCCCAATGGCAGGTGGCTGAAATTTTTAGTCGAAGGTACTTTTATCTACTATCTTTTGTACCTATTTAATTAATTATTATTATTATAAAATTATTACAATCGATTTCTTCTAAGCAAGCGTATTCTATCGTGGAACGCATCTTCGCTTAGCATCAGGCGAATGGCGATCAAACGCAAGCCTATATGTTATAAAAATATCTCGTCATTACAGTTCTTTTTGCTGTCGTTTTGATTGTTCACTACATTCTCCTAAAACTTAGTGGTACAATGTCCTGCCAATCCAGGGTTTTAACGCAATTTTACAGTTGGCATTTGGAATAAATGTAAAATTGGAAAGTCAATATCATTAAAAATTCAGTCTACTTTTGATATGTGTAACTATAGCTCTATTACTATTTTTACTGATAGTGTCTGACAAGTACTTATTTGACATACTGTGTTTTTATTATCATTTATTTGATTACTTAATTTTTGAATTTTTTACATTAAATATATATATGAAACATAAATAATATAAAAATTTAAAAACTAGGGTGACGCCGGCAGCGGGGCAGAGCCGAAGCTGTCGGTGGTTAGGGCTGCAGAGTGAGGATCCTCCTAACAATGCCTACCGTGTCAAGGATCACTACCTGTTGGAGCTGACCCTTGACTCAACCGTCTAGCGAGAGTCTCTTAAGATGTTGGTCGAGACTCTTCGCTATAAGATCGTTCACCGTGACGACTATCGGGACAGTACTCGTCGAATCGACATCCCACGAGGCGGTTATCTTGTGAGCTAAGTCAAGGTACTTGCTGAGCTTGTCCTTCTCGGCTTTCACGAGATTCTCGTCATGTGGGATGGTGATGTCGGCGAGTATTGCCCGGTGTTGGCTCGATCGACCACCACGATATCAGGCTTATTAGCGACAATAGTCCTGTCCGTGATGATAGACCGGTCCCAATAGAGCAAAGCACGACCACTTTCAAGAACTGGCGCTGGTAAGTACTCATAGTAAGGTACCTCAGACTCGAGAAAGCCGTATTGAAAAGAAAGTTGCTGATGGATGATCCTGGCTACTTGGTTTTGCCTGTGCAAATACTCGCCGTTAGCAAGATGCGAACAACCGGAAATAATATGTTGGAGTGATTCTCCGGGATGGTGGCATGCCCGACAGATGTCGACTGTGCCGTCGTTCATGATGTATTTCCGATAGTTCGTGTTCATCTTGATGACTTCGTCCGCAATTGCACAGGCAAAACCCTCAGTTTCACCAAATAGGTCCCCGAAGCGTAGCCAGTTCACCGACGCGAGCATATCCACATCAGGACCTGTTAAGACCCGATAGAACCGCCCGTGTAGCTGCTTGCTCTTCCACACTTCCTTACGGTCCTCGGTACTTAGCACTGATGGTTTGCGCCAGTTCTCGTTCGCTAATGAGAGCGGAGTGAGGCCTTTGTCAACTGCCAGAACATCTCGATGCATCCCGCACTCGCTGTCGCGGAAATAATCCCTGAGACTGCACACTTCACGATTATGAAGGATTTTGGCGTTTAAGAAGCAATTTTCGTGGTATGTACAGTCTCATAACAGACGAGCGTGGGTGTAGCATGCGATGAGTTGTGTAAAGCTGTAAATCTGGATTTATTATTATTTTTATGATTTTTCGTCTTTTTTTAATGTGAAATTTTGTGTGTTTATGTAGATATACCTTTATGATTTTTATGACATATATTTAAATGTATGTATATCTTTTTTATGTCAACAAAATGATTTAAATTTTGAATTTGAAAAAGTAATTAAAAGAATTTGTAAATAACTTTTTACAGGTTATACAGTTGAAATGAATTATGAAGATTTTTTTTATGCGGAATGTGAACAAAAGTCGTTTGAATCCCACGGAATGCCACATTTCGCCAGTGAGTTCAAAATTTCAGATGTGCGTTTGTTTAAATGCTCACTGGGAAATGCTTCGATAGCAGATGCACTTGCGACTCTCAATGTCACGCTGCAGCCAGTCAATGGAGAAACATTCCTTGACCTTGATAATATCAGGTTGGAACCTCATCACTTCTCCGGTATCGAATTCCTGACAAATCTAACAGTAAAATCAACTGAAATTTTTGCCGGTTTTGGCACTGGACTGCCAAATTTACGTTCACTGGTCTTAAATAGTATAAAGATTGAAGCTGCAGAATTTCACCTCTTGCCGCGCACACTCAGAACTTTAAAGATTAAGAATAACAACTACGAATCTCTATCGGAGATTGAAAGGGAAGATATATCGGAAACTATACTGTCGCTACCAAACTTGGTTGAATTGACGCTCGATAGCGATCTGGTCGACATTGAAACGATTAAGACGAACGCATCAAATCAAGAGAATATATCATCTTCGCTCGAGTCTTTCACATTTTATAGTAATCAAAGGCCAAGATTAGCATCACTGAAGCGGTGCAACAGACTGATCGAATTTCGATCACTTTGGTCCGCTCACGAAGAGCTGCCGGATCGGTTGATAGCGGCTTGTCCACGTCTGGAAAGCTTGAGTTTTGATTATTCATCCAAATTGGCAATATTGCCAGCAAAACTACTGGAAGGTGCAACTTCACTTAAAAGTCTTAGTATACAGTATGGTAAGATTCAATCGTTACCTGAAGGATTGTTACAAGGCGCGCCAAATCTTAGCATACTGGATCTGTCATACAATCAATTGAAAACTCTTCCAAGGCAAGTGCTGCTTCAATACTCACATACCAATACTATAAATATGAAAGTTTGTGTGTTTGGATGTTTGAATGTTTGGACGTTGGGATGTTTGTTACTCAATCATGCAAAAACGGCTACACAGATTTAAATGCAATAGCCATATTGCATTTAAATCTGTGTAGCCGTTTTACCCGGATTAACATTTACGATACTTTTTATATCAGAAAAATGTAAGGTTCCTCTAGGATTATCAAAAAACAAACTACTGAACGTATCCACTTGAAATTTGGTATAGATGCTCCTTATGGAACATTATTTAGGGATTAAAGGCAATGCTTTATCTTAATTTAATAATAAAATAGCGCAAGTTTCATGACTATTGCTTAATTGTTACTTATATATATTTAATTTCTCACTGAACCTAATTCTAAAGTTGTTATATTTTTATGTATTTTTTATGTTTGACAGGCGAAGTGTTTGACCACAGGTCAACCGATGTTTAGTGACGGTGTGTTCGAAGATTGTATAGTTGTATACATACAGCCTGAAACGGAACTGGTTCTCAAGTAAGCCTGCCGGTACACAGCGTTAGCTGCTTGGAAGCAGATTTTTTAACTTAAGGGTATTATCTAGACAACCGAGTAATAGAGACTACCCTTCCACCATATTATAGTTTTCTCACGATGTTTTTCCAAAGCCGCCTTATAGTAGCCGTAGCAGAAATGCAATGTTTGCAAATCTAGTGCAAATAAATGTGTTTAGTAAAATAAATAAAAAATTGGAATTTTCAGCGGTTTCTTCCAGGGACTTCAACTGCAGTCCTTGACACTGAAAAATAATGATCTGGAGAATGATAATATAATCAATCAGTTGTCGTCAGTGACATCCTTAACTGAGTTGAACCTTGGATCCAACAGAGGTATCGGGCCCCTATGCGAGGACGAGATTAGTAAGTTCAAGTATATTTGGAATAATAATGCATTTGGGAATTGATACATTACATTGAATTTTTACTTGGTGGTAGATCTCCTTAGCAGGAGGTTATTTTGGTAGGTACCACCGCAGTACCAGATATTCTGCCACCAAGCAGTAGGGTGTAAACATTACTGAGTTGCGGTTTTAAACAGCTAGATAAATTACAGGGCTGTTGAGACTAACCAACGAAGGTCTCAAAGTAATGAGCCAAAAGCAGCGATGCCCTACACTAGACCTTGTTTTTCTTTCCTAAGTTCTGTGTATCACTTCAATGGCCATGGACAGTTGTTATCTCTTACCATCAAGAGAGTTCTCGTTCATCTTTTTACTTTTACATAAAAAAACCATTGATTTCACACCAATGTCAAGTTTATACTGCGTTAATTTTTGAAAACTGAAAGTAGCAGGTTTTTCTTCAGCCATGCTTAATTTAGCAAGTTGAAGTGGCAGTGAGCAGGGCACATAGCACGCAGAACTGGTGGCCGATGGGGCTGCAAAGTTCTGGAGTGGAGACCACGGACCGGCAATAGCAGCGTAGGACGTCCACTCTCAAGGTGGACAGACGACCTCATAAAGACCGCAGAAACGCGCTGGATGCGAGCCGCTTCCAACCGGTCTTTGGGGAAGTCAATGGGGGTAGTCTATGTCCAGTAGTAGACGTCCTACGGCTGAGATGATAATGATGATGATGATGATGATGATGATGATGATGCTTAACTCTTGCTTAAGAATATTATTTTAGGTTATTATTACAAACATTTTATTTACAGGTTATTCGCCATTATCAAATTTGACACAATTAAGGAAATTGGATTTATCGTCTACAGACGTTAATTATATTTGTCGCGATTGGAGAGAAAATCTGAAATTTTTGGAGTTTCTTAACTTACGAGAGTCTAGGGTCTGGCGATTGCAAGTGAGTTGTTACTTTTTAAAGGTTTGAAAGCAATCTAATAAATGCGTCTAATTTCGTCATGATTTAATCAAACTTGAATAACCTCGTAAAACTAATCGTAAATAAGTAAAACGTTTGTAAATTTTTTGTTGTGTTTGCGTTGTGGTTTTTTCAAACAGACATAAAGATTTAACCATAAACATCGTGTAAATGAATACATTAAAAATAAAACATTACATTAGAAATCTAAATGTCACAACAATTACACATGCAGCCGGCAAGCATAACAATTAGAGTGAAAACAATTATTTTATTAAATAAATAAACGTTATAAGGTGGTTATTTATTATAACGGTAATTACGGTCGGTCCGCCGGTTGGTCAGTCGGACGGTTGACAGTTGCAGTTATTTTTAACACTAAAGAACCTGGCATGGTTTCGAGACGTTTTTTTTTAATTTGATTACTCACATTACTATAATTTTAGAATCCGACCTAATCAAATGTGATTAGTCTCGTATAAGGAAAAAAAAATGTCAAAATCACGTCGGTGTCGGTCATTAAGATAAATAATGAATACTACGGAAACTCGTGTGGTACTGACACATTTTCGTTGGTTTTACTTCGATGGGATTACTCACGTTACTGTAGTCTAAATATCTGACGTAATCAAAAGTATGTAATCTCGTAAAAGGAAAAAAAAATGTCAAAACTACGTCAGTCTCAGTCAGTAAGGTAATAAATACCATGGAAACTGATAATATTAAGATACTATTTTTTTTATTATACAAGATGAAGCACGTTACTGTAATCCGATTGTCAATTGTAAATGCTTCTCATTGAAATAAATAATTAAAAACATATTGGAGGATATTTCACACAGCACCATTTAGCTCCAAACTAAGCAAAGCTTGTACTACGGGAACCAGACAGCTAACAGAACAAAAACTACTACAATACTTACTTTTTTTGTAAATACGTACAGAACACCCAGACAGGAAAAAAAAAATACCAAACTTATCCAGTAGGGTATCTAAATAAAGCCAATTAAAAGAGATTACAAAAATATAAATAAGTTGCTTTTTTCAAATTTAATTAGAAATAATAAATTATTTTAAAAAATATTCCTTTAATTATAGCTATTTTAATCCCAGTCGGGGTATAGATTATTTAAACTCTTCAGCTTGTTTCATCAAACGTAAGTAGCCACGTATAATTAAATAAACGAAAACATTATTTTTTATCTGTTTCCAGTTCTCAGATTTCCAATACACGCGAGATGCTTCTGTCAAAAATGCGGTGGTTCGATTACATGAGCTTGTTCGGATATATTTTAGCGAAGACGACTACAAGGATGCATTAACAGCACCAGAAACTGGTGCCACAATAAACTTTGGTGACGAAGAATCAATGCTGTTTAATAGTCGATTCCATATACCATCTCCTTTTCAAATGGAGTGCTACTGCGATGTATTTTATTGGTTCCGTAAGGCCGTAGACATCGAGAATCATCCCATAAAGGTTAAAGGCATCGAGTGCAGAGAAAACAAAAAATTTATAGACATGACGCCTGAAGAATTCTGCCCTGACCGTACGTGAGCTTCTTTGATATGCAACATATAGTCAAGAAATGTTGATATGAAATATAAACGATTAACTTACTGATGGTATTTTGAGAAATAATTTCCTTATGTTCCATGAAAGTAAAAAGCAAAAATTTTTTTTTTTTTTTTTTTTGACTTTAGCAACACCTATATATATTTTTAACTCAAAAACCTACCCTGGAACGACATCCTATATCCGCGCCTGAGCAAGCGATTGCTTCTTTAGACAATTAAGAATATTAGTATACAAATAAGTAACAAGTTCTCTGTAGATAGATATTATAATATCGCTAGGCTGGTTCGAATCCCTCTGGCCAGTTTTTTTTTTTTTTTTAATTAGGTAGATAATAAGATAAAAGTAAAATTAATATTAAAAAAACCGGCGAAGTGCGAGTCGGACTCACGCACGAAGGGTTTCGTACCATTGTCTATGAAAAAGGCAAATAAATCGCGTTTTTGTATGGGAGCCCCCTTAAATTTTTTTTTTTTATTATTTATTTAGTATTTGTTGTTATAGCTACAACAGAAATGCATAATATGTAAAAATTTCAACTGTCTTGCTATCGCGGATCTTGAGATACAGCCTGGTGACAGACAGACAGCGAAGTCTTAAATAGGGTCCCGTTTGTACCCTTTGGGTACTGAAACCTAAAAAGGAGCTATTAAAAAGTTAAATAAGAAGTAAAAAATAAATGTAAGTGACATTTGTCATGTATAATATAGGTTTGACCACAGCTCACCTGATGTTAAATGACGGTGTAATCGAAGATGGTAAAGCACACCTAGCCAGAAAAGGAGCTGGCTCTCAAGTAAGGCTGCTGGAACACACCGTTAAGTGCTTAATTTTTAACTTGAGGTTGGTAGCTAGCCAGCCGAGTACTAGATAGTACCCTACCACCGCGCTATGGTTTCCTCACGATGAATATAAGATAAGATATTGAGATAAGATAATTTTATTAATAAGTAGATTTACAATCATCCTATGATATATAATAAGAGTTGAGCATCGTACATATTTCGTCAAAAAAAAAAACACAATTTCCTTGTATAATATAATAAAAATAGTTATTAAAATAATATTATTAATGCTGTAAAGGGGCATCGTCATATATATTGCTAGGTAGGTGTAGAACATGTACTTGTTGTCCAAAAATTCCTTAATTGTATATATTGTTTTGTCCAGCAGAAGAATTTTAACTTTACTATTAAACACTTTGTCACTAGCAGTGTTTAGAATTCTATCTGGGAGCTTATTATATAGTTTTTGACCTATGCACATCGGAGATTTTTGGAGATGCAAATCCTAGGACATATTGGCTTCAGACTTGGGTTGCTCTTGCAATTTCTAATGCTGTTGGTCTCATTAGGATGTTTTCCATCACCGGCAGCTCAATCTCATTGTTGAGGTTACTAACCCACGCCCTTTGGTATGATATACCCACATACTTTTAAAGAAAAAAACAGAGATACATGTTGTGGGATTTGAACCAGATTTACAATTAAATAGTCTCACAACGAGACTCTCATAGCTCCAAAAATATATTGAGGGACATTTCACACAGCGCCATCTAGCCCCAAACTCTAATCAAGCTTGTACTATGAAACCAGATAACTGATGATATTTTAAATTGTAACTAATAGAACGATGTCTAACTGACTGGATTGTTATTTTAATATTATGATTATAATATCAGATATAACTGGAGCAAAGGTGAGTTTTGCATAAAAAAGTATGCTGATTATTTACTTCGAACTACCGCTCTAAGATAAATAGCGTATGTTTATCTGTTAGTATGGGTTGTGGATATTTTATGACTGAGTTCCGTTGTAATTTTTTTGTTTTGTCCAAAACAGTTTTTTTTTAACGATTTACTATTAATATATTTGACCACAGCTTACCTGATGTTAGGTGTTAGGTGATGGTGTGATCGAAGATGGTAAAGCAGAGCAACATAATCAGTAAGCAAACGACTAGTAAAGGAGAAAAATTAAAATTAATAGCCAAACAAAAGTTATTTTGATTTGAAATGGCAACTGCAGCAGAACGGCAATTTCATAGTTAAAAACTTTATATTATAATCACTATTTTTCGACATTTTCATACAAAGTAGGGGTGGGAGATATACGAATTGTGCATTCCCAGGGCACAATTGCCAGGAGTTTAAGGGATATATAGTTCCCTTGGGCCTGTGGAGTGTGGATGCCAGTGTCAGGTGTCATTGTAGCAGTTATCTATTCGTTTTCTTAATTTTTGAATTTTTTACATTGAATATATATTATATAAAACACTTACATTTTAAACACTTAAAAACTAGGGTGTCGTAGGGTGTGGGTGGAGCAGCGAGACAGGGCTCAAGCTGCTAGTGGTTAGGGCTGCAGAGTGAGGAACAGAATATTATTATTGTTACTTATAACTCAGAACACACATTTGTTTACACCACAAAATGTTTGTCCTGGGTGGGAATCGAACTCACATCCTGAAGCTCTTAAAGCAGACATACCACCAATGAGCCAACAGGGCTGGGTGCTTGGTGCGCTTTAAATAAAAACAGCCTGTTAACGCATCAAAAGTTACTTATCTTAGACTTAGTATCTTGTTACTGCTCGAAAAATATAGTCTTAGCTACAAGTATCATGACATGAGATAAACGTGGGGTATATAAGCAACTAAAACCGATTCCCAGAAAATAAATCAAACAAGTAAGTATATACACTAAGTTATTGACTTCGATAGTGTTCCACCATTTTGTAAATTGAAACTTTTTTTTAAATCACAGTAATATTATAAAGGCGAAAGTTTGTGAGTGCGTTTTTATGTGTTAGTTCTTTACGATCAAACAGCTAGACCAATTTTGATGAAATTTTGTATGTAGGTAGGAGACACTCTGGATTAATACATAGGATACCTTTTATCACAAAAAATTGCGGGTAATGTCACGGGGCGCAGCTATTACATATATAAAAAAGACGCAGATAGACAATACTACAATTTTTGACGAAATAAAATCTTTAAAATAAAATAACGTCACAACAGCACAAAAAATAAGTATTTGGTCAAGTTTCGTCCCAAGCCAGCTCCACGCTTTTGCAGTTCAAACAATTAAAGTGAATTCAAATCGTTTCCTATGGGTTTTTAGAACGTCAACCATGAAACGATGTCGATGCTAAAAGTAAAATTATGTTTCAGATTGACACTAAGCGTGCGTGATGCGGTGGTTTTTACTTTGCATCTGTGTGGGTGTTACGACGGCCCTGGAGTTGCGGTGTGATCCACCACTCTGTGAGACTCTACCCCCCAATGGCAGGTGGCTGAAATTTTTAGTCGAAGGTACTTTTATCTACTATCTTTTGTACCTATTTAATTAATTATTATTATTATAAAATTATTACAATCGATTTCTTCTAAGCAAGCGTATTCTATCGTGGAACGCATCTTCGCTTAGCATCAGGCGAATGGCGATCAAACGCAAGCCTATATGTTATAAAAATATCTCGTCATTACAGTTCTTTTTGCTGTCGTTTTGATTGTTCACTACATTCTCCTAAAACTTAGTGGTACAATGTCCTGCCAATCCAGGGTTTTAACGCAATTTTACAGTTGGCATTTGGAATAAATGTAAAATTGGAAAGTCAATATCATTAAAAATTCAGTCTACTTTTGATATGTGTAACTATAGCTCTATTACTATTTTTACTGATAGTGTCTGACAAGTACTTATTTGACATACTGTGTTTTTATTATCATTTATTTGATTACTTAATTTTTGAATTTTTTACATTAAATATATATATGAAACATAAATAATATAAAAATTTAAAAACTAGGGTGACGCCGGCAGCGGGGCAGAGCCCAAGCTGTCGGTGGTTAGGGCTGCAGAGTGAGGATCCTCCTAACAATGCCTACCGTGTCAAGGATCACTACCTGTTGGAGCTGACCCTTGACTCAACCGTCTAGCGAGAGTCTCTTAAGATGTTGGTCGAGACTCTTCGCTATAAGATCGTTCACCGTGACGACTATCGGGACAGTACTCGTCGAATCGACATCCCACGAGGCGGTTATCTTGTGAGCTAAGTCAAGGTACTTGCTGAGCTTGTCCTTCTCGGCTTTCACGAGATTCTCGTCATGTGGGATGGTGATGTCGGCGAGTATTGCCCGGTGTTGGCTCGATCGACCACCACGATATCAGGCTTATTAGCGACAATAGTCCTGTCCGTGATGATAGACCGGTCCCAATAGAGCAAAGCACGACCACTTTCAAGAACTGGCGCTGGTAAGTACTCATAGTAAGGTACCTCAGACTCGAGAAAGCCGTATTGAAAAGAAAGTTGCTGATGGATGATCCTGGCTACTTGGTTTTGCCTGTGCAAATACTCGCCGTTAGCAAGATGCGAACAACCGGAAATAATATGTTGGAGTGATTCTCCGGGATGGTGGCATGCCCGACAGATGTCGACTGTGCCGTCGTTCATGATGTATTTCCGATAGTTCGTGTTCATCTTGATGACTTCGTCCGCAATTGCACAGGCAAAACCCTCAGTTTCACCAAATAGGTCCCCGAAGCGTAGCCAGTTCACCGACGCGAGCATATCCACATCAGGACCTGTTAAGACCCGATAGAACCGCCCGTGTAGCTGCTTGCTCTTCCACACTTCCTTACGGTCCTCGGTACTTAGCACTGATGGTTTGCGCCAGTTCTCGTTCGCTAATGAGAGCGGAGTGAGGCCTTTGTCAACTGCCAGAACATCTCGATGCATCCCGCACTCGCTGTCGCGGAAATAATCCCTGAGACTGCACACTTCACGATTATGAAGGATTTTGGCGTTTAAGAAGCAATTTTCGTGGTATGTACAGTCTCATAACAGACGAGCGTGGGTGTAGCATGCGATGAGTTGTGTAAAGCTGTAAATCTGGATTTATTATTATTTTTATGATTTTTCGTCTTTTTTTAATGTGAAATTTTGTGTGTTTATGTAGATATACCTTTATGATTTTTATGACATATATTTAAATGTATGTATATCTTTTTTATGTCAACAAAATGATTTAAATTTTGAATTTGAAAAAGTAATTAAAAGAATTTGTAAATAACTTTTTACAGGTTATACAGTTGAAATGAATTATGAAGATTTTTTTTATGCGGAATGTGAACAAAAGTCGTTTGAATCCCACGGAATGCCACATTTCGCCAGTGAGTTCAAAATTTCAGATGTGCGTTTGTTTAAATGCTCACTGGGAAATGCTTCGATAGCAGATGCACTTGCGACTCTCAATGTCACGCTGCAGCCAGTCAATGGAGAAACATTCCTTGACCTTGATAATATCAGGTTGGAACCTCATCACTTCTCCGGTATCGAATTCCTGACAAATCTAACAGTAAAATCAACTGAAATTTTTGCCGGTTTTGGCACTGGACTGCCAAATTTACGTTCACTGGTCTTAAATAGTATAAAGATTGAAGCTGCAGAATTTCACCTCTTGCCGCGCACACTCAGAACTTTAAAGATTAAGAATAACAACTACGAATCTCTATCGGAGATTGAAAGGGAAGATATATCGGAAACTATACTGTCGCTACCAAACTTGGTTGAATTGACGCTCGATAGCGATCTGGTCGACATTGAAACGATTAAGACGAACGCATCAAATCAAGAGAATATATCATCTTCGCTCGAGTCTTTCACATTTTATAGTAATCAAAGGCCAAGATTAGCATCACTGAAGCGGTGCAACAGACTGATCGAATTTCGATCACTTTGGTCCGCTCACGAAGAGCTGCCGGATCGGTTGATAGCGGCTTGTCCACGTCTGGAAAGCTTGAGTTTTGATTATTCATCCAAATTGGCAATATTGCCAGCAAAACTACTGGAAGGTGCAACTTCACTTAAAAGTCTTAGTATACAGTATGGTAAGATTCAATCGTTACCTGAAGGATTGTTACAAGGCGCGCCAAATCTTAGCATACTGGATCTGTCATACAATCAATTGAAAACTCTTCCAAGGCAAGTGCTGCTTCAATACTCACATACCAATACTATAAATATGAAAGTTTGTGTGTTTGGATGTTTGAATGTTTGGACGTTGGGATGTTTGTTACTCAATCATGCAAAAACGGCTACACAGATTTAAATGCAATAGCCATATTGCATTTAAATCTGTGTAGCCGTTTTACCCGGATTAACATTTACGATACTTTTTATATCAGAAAAATGTAAGGTTCCTCTAGGATTATCAAAAAACAAACTACTGAACGTATCCACTTGAAATTTGGTATAGATGCTCCTTATGGAACATTATTTAGGGATTAAAGGCAATGCTTTATCTTAATTTAATAATAAAATAGCGCAAGTTTCATGACTATTGCTTAATTGTTACTTATATATATTTAATTTCTCACTGAACCTAATTCTAAAGTTGTTATATTTTTATGTATTTTTTATGTTTGACAGGCGAAGTGTTTGACCACAGGTCAACCGATGTTTAGTGACGGTGTGTTCGAAGATTGTATAGTTGTATACATACAGCCTGAAACGGAACTGGTTCTCAAGTAAGCCTGCCGGTACACAGCGTTAGCTGCTTGGAAGCAGATTTTTTAACTTAAGGGTATTATCTAGACAACCGAGTAATAGAGACTACCCTTCCACCATATTATAGTTTTCTCACGATGTTTTTCCAAAGCCGCCTTATAGTAGCCGTAGCAGAAATGCAATGTTTGCAAATCTAGTGCAAATAAATGTGTTTAGTAAAATAAATAAAAAATTGGAATTTTCAGCGGTTTCTTCCAGGGACTTCAACTGCAGTCCTTGACACTGAAAAATAATGATCTGGAGAATGATAATATAATCAATCAGTTGTCGTCAGTGACATCCTTAACTGAGTTGAACCTTGGATCCAACAGAGGTATCGGGCCCCTATGCGAGGACGAGATTAGTAAGTTCAAGTATATTTGGAATAATAATGCATTTGGGAATTGATACATTACATTGAATTTTTACTTGGTGGTAGATCTCCTTAGCAGGAGGTTATTTTGGTAGGTACCACCGCAGTACCAGATATTCTGCCACCAAGCAGTAGGGTGTAAACATTACTGAGTTGCGGTTTTAAACAGCTAGATAAATTACAGGGCTGTTGAGACTAACCAACGAAGGTCTCAAAGTAATGAGCCAAAAGCAGCGATGCCCTACACTAGACCTTGTTTTTCTTTCCTAAGTTCTGTGTATCACTTCAATGGCCATGGACAGTTGTTATCTCTTACCATCAAGAGAGTTCTCGTTCATCTTTTTACTTTTACATAAAAAAACCATTGATTTCACACCAATGTCAAGTTTATACTGCGTTAATTTTTGAAAACTGAAAGTAGCAGGTTTTTCTTCAGCCATGCTTAATTTAGCAAGTTGAAGTGGCAGTGAGCAGGGCACATAGCACGCAGAACTGGTGGCCGATGGGGCTGCAAAGTTCTGGAGTGGAGACCACGGACCGGCAATAGCAGCGTAGGACGTCCACTCTCAAGGTGGACAGACGACCTCATAAAGACCGCAGAAACGCGCTGGATGCGAGCCGCTTCCAACCGGTCTTTGGGGAAGTCAATGGGGGTAGTCTATGTCCAGTAGTAGACGTCCTACGGCTGAGATGATAATGATGATGATGATGATGATGATGATGATGCTTAACTCTTGCTTAAGAATATTATTTTAGGTTATTATTACAAACATTTTATTTACAGGTTATTCGCCATTATCAAATTTGACACAATTAAGGAAATTGGATTTATCGTCTACAGACGTTAATTATATTTGTCGCGATTGGAGAGAAAATCTGAAATTTTTGGAGTTTCTTAACTTACGAGAGTCTAGGGTCTGGCGATTGCAAGTGAGTTGTTACTTTTTAAAGGTTTGAAAGCAATCTAATAAATGCGTCTAATTTCGTCATGATTTAATCAAACTTGAATAACCTCGTAAAACTAATCGTAAATAAGTAAAACGTTTGTAAATTTTTTGTTGTGTTTGCGTTGTGGTTTTTTCAAACAGACATAAAGATTTAACCATAAACATCGTGTAAATGAATACATTAAAAATAAAACATTACATTAGAAATCTAAATGTCACAACAATTACACATGCAGCCGGCAAGCATAACAATTAGAGTGAAAACAATTATTTTATTAAATAAATAAACGTTATAAGGTGGTTATTTATTATAACGGTAATTACGGTCGGTCCGCCGGTTGGTCAGTCGGACGGTTGACAGTTGCAGTTATTTTTAACACTAAAGAACCTGGCATGGTTTCGAGACGTTTTTTTTTAATTTGATTACTCACATTACTATAATTTTAGAATCCGACCTAATCAAATGTGATTAGTCTCGTATAAGGAAAAAAAAATGTCAAAATCACGTCGGTGTCGGTCATTAAGATAAATAATGAATACTACGGAAACTCGTGTGGTACTGACACATTTTCGTTGGTTTTACTTCGATGGGATTACTCACGTTACTGTAGTCTAAATATCTGACGTAATCAAAAGTATGTAATCTCGTAAAAGGAAAAAAAAATGTCAAAACTACGTCAGTCTCAGTCAGTAAGGTAATAAATACCATGGAAACTGATAATATTAAGATACTATTTTTTTTATTATACAAGATGAAGCACGTTACTGTAATCCGATTGTCAATTGTAAATGCTTCTCATTGAAATAAATAATTAAAAACATATTGGAGGATATTTCACACAGCACCATTTAGCTCCAAACTAAGCAAAGCTTGTACTACGGGAACCAGACAGCTAACAGAACAAAAACTACTACAATACTTACTTTTTTTGTAAATACGTACAGAACACCCAGACAGGAAAAAAAAAATACCAAACTTATCCAGTAGGGTATCTAAATAAAGCCAATTAAAAGAGATTACAAAAATATAAATAAGTTGCTTTTTTCAAATTTAATTAGAAATAATAAATTATTTTAAAAAATATTCCTTTAATTATAGCTATTTTAATCCCAGTCGGGGTATAGATTATTTAAACTCTTCAGCTTGTTTCATCAAACGTAAGTAGCCACGTATAATTAAATAAACGAAAACATTATTTTTTATCTGTTTCCAGTTCTCAGATTTCCAATACACGCGAGATGCTTCTGTCAAAAATGCGGTGGTTCGATTACATGAGCTTGTTCGGATATATTTTAGCGAAGACGACTACAAGGATGCATTAACAGCACCAGAAACTGGTGCCACAATAAACTTTGGTGACGAAGAATCAATGCTGTTTAATAGTCGATTCCATATACCATCTCCTTTTCAAATGGAGTGCTACTGCGATGTATTTTATTGGTTCCGTAAGGCCGTAGACATCGAGAATCATCCCATAAAGGTTAAAGGCATCGAGTGCAGAGAAAACAAAAAATTTATAGACATGACGCCTGAAGAATTCTGCCCTGACCGTACGTGAGCTTCTTTGATATGCAACATATAGTCAAGAAATGTTGATATGAAATATAAACGATTAACTTACTGATGGTATTTTGAGAAATAATTTCCTTATGTTCCATGAAAGTAAAAAGCAAAAATTTTTTTTTTTTTTTTTTTTGACTTTAGCAACACCTATATATATTTTTAACTCAAAAACCTACCCTGGAACGACATCCTATATCCGCGCCTGAGCAAGCGATTGCTTCTTTAGACAATTAAGAATATTAGTATACAAATAAGTAACAAGTTCTCTGTAGATAGATATTATAATATCGCTAGGCTGGTTCGAATCCCTCTGGCCAGTTTTTTTTTTTTTTTTAATTAGGTAGATAATAAGATAAAAGTAAAATTAATATTAAAAAAACCGGCGAAGTGCGAGTCGGACTCACGCACGAAGGGTTTCGTACCATTGTCTATGAAAAAGGCAAATAAATCGCGTTTTTGTATGGGAGCCCCCTTAAATTTTTTTTTTTTATTATTTATTTAGTATTTGTTGTTATAGCTACAACAGAAATGCATAATATGTAAAAATTTCAACTGTCTTGCTATCGCGGATCTTGAGATACAGCCTGGTGACAGACAGACAGCGAAGTCTTAAATAGGGTCCCGTTTGTACCCTTTGGGTACTGAAACCTAAAAAGGAGCTATTAAAAAGTTAAATAAGAAGTAAAAAATAAATGTAAGTGACATTTGTCATGTATAATATAGGTTTGACCACAGCTCACCTGATGTTAAATGACGGTGTAATCGAAGATGGTAAAGCACACCTAGCCAGAAAAGGAGCTGGCTCTCAAGTAAGGCTGCTGGAACACACCGTTAAGTGCTTAATTTTTAACTTGAGGTTGGTAGCTAGCCAGCCGAGTACTAGATAGTACCCTACCACCGCGCTATGGTTTCCTCACGATGAATATAAGATAAGATATTGAGATAAGATAATTTTATTAATAAGTAGATTTACAATCATCCTATGATATATAATAAGAGTTGAGCATCGTACATATTTCGTCAAAAAAAAAAACACAATTTCCTTGTATAATATAATAAAAATAGTTATTAAAATAATATTATTAATGCTGTAAAGGGGCATCGTCATATATATTGCTAGGTAGGTGTAGAACATGTACTTGTTGTCCAAAAATTCCTTAATTGTATATATTGTTTTGTCCAGCAGAAGAATTTTAACTTTACTATTAAACACTTTGTCACTAGCAGTGTTTAGAATTCTATCTGGGAGCTTATTATATAGTTTTTGACCTATGCACATCGGAGATTTTTGGAGATGCAAATCCTAGGACATATTGGCTTCAGACTTGGGTTGCTCTTGCAATTTCTAATGCTGTTGGTCTCATTAGGATGTTTTCCATCACCGGCAGCTCAATCTCATTGTTGAGGTTACTAACCCACGCCCTTTGGTATGATATACCCACATACTTTTAAAGAAAAAAACAGAGATACATGTTGTGGGATTTGAACCAGATTTACAATTAAATAGTCTCACAACGAGACTCTCATAGCTCCAAAAATATATTGAGGGACATTTCACACAGCGCCATCTAGCCCCAAACTCTAATCAAGCTTGTACTATGAAACCAGATAACTGATGATATTTTAAATTGTAACTAATAGAACGATGTCTAACTGACTGGATTGTTATTTTAATATTATGATTATAATATCAGATATAACTGGAGCAAAGGTGAGTTTTGCATAAAAAAGTATGCTGATTATTTACTTCGAACTACCGCTCTAAGATAAATAGCGTATGTTTATCTGTTAGTATGGGTTGTGGATATTTTATGACTGAGTTCCGTTGTAATTTTTTTGTTTTGTCCAAAACAGTTTTTTTTTAACGATTTACTATTAATATATTTGACCACAGCTTACCTGATGTTAGGTGTTAGGTGATGGTGTGATCGAAGATGGTAAAGCAGAGCAACATAATCAGTAAGCAAACGACTAGTAATGGAGAAAAATTAAAATTAATAGCCAAACAAAAGTTATTTTGATTTGAAATGGCAACTGCAGCAGAACGGCAATTTCATAGTTAAAAACTTTATATTATAATCACTATTTTTCGACATTTTCATACAAAGTAGGGGTGGGAGATATACGAATTGTGCATTCCCAGGGCACAATTGCCAGGAGTTTAAGGGATATATAGTTCCCTTGGGCCTGTGGAGTGTGGATGCCAGTGTCAGGTGTCATTGTAGCAGTTACCTATTCGTTTTCTTAATTTTTGAATTTTTTACATTGAATATATATAAAACACTTACATTTTAAACACTTAAAAACTAGGGTGCCGCCGGCAGCGAGACAGGGCTCAAGCTGCTAGTGGTTAGGGCTGCAGAGTGAGGAACAGAATATTATTATTGTTACTTATAACTCAGAACACACATTTGTTTACACCACAAAATGTTTGTCCTGGGTGGGAATCGAACTCACATCCTGAAGCTCTTAAAGCAGACATACCACCAATGAGCCAACAGGGCTGGGTGCTTGGTGCGCTTTAAATAAAAACAGCCTGTTAACGCATCAAAAGTTACTTATCTTAGACTTAGTATCTTGTTACTGCTCGAAAAATATAGTCTTAGCTACAAGTATCATGACATGAGATAAACGTGGGGTATATAAGCAACTAAAACCGATTCCCAGAAAATAAATCAAACAAGTAAGTATATACACTAAGTTATTGACTTCGATAGTGTTCCACCATTTTGTAAATTGAAACTTTTTTTTAAATCACAGTAATATTATAAAGGCGAAAGTTTGTGAGTGCGTTTTTATGTGTTAGTTCTTTACGATCAAACAGCTAGACCAATTTTGATGAAATTTTGTATGTAGGTAGGAGACACTCTGGATTAATACATAGGATACCTTTTATCACAAAAAATTGCGGGTAATGTCACGGGGCGCAGCTATTACATATATAAAAAAGACGCAGATAGACAATACTACAATTTTTGACGAAATAAAATCTTTAAAATAAAATAACGTCACAACAGCACAAAAAATAAGTATTTGGTCAAGTTTCGTCCCAAGCCAGCTCCACGCTTTTGCAGTTCAAACAATTAAAGTGAATTCAAATCGTTTCCTATGGGTTTTTAGAACGTCAACCATGAAACGATGTCGATGCTAAAAGTAAAATTATGTTTCAGATTGACACTAAGCGTGCGTGATGCGGTGGTTTTTACTTTGCATCTGTGTGGGTGTTACGACGGCCCTGGAGTTGCGGTGTGATCCACCACTCTGTGAGACTCTACCCCCCAATGGCAGGTGGCTGAAATTTTTAGTCGAAGGTACTTTTATCTACTATCTTTTGTACCTATTTAATTAATTATTATTATTATAAAATTATTACAATCGATTTCTTCTAAGCAAGCGTATTCTATCGTGGAACGCATCTTCGCTTAGCATCAGGCGAATGGCGATCAAACGCAAGCCTATATGTTATAAAAATATCTCGTCATTACAGTTCTTTTTGCTGTCGTTTTGATTGTTCACTACATTCTCCTAAAACTTAGTGGTACAATGTCCTGCCAATCCAGGGTTTTAACGCAATTTTACAGTTGGCATTTGGAATAAATGTAAAATTGGAAAGTCAATATCATTAAAAATTCAGTCTACTTTTGATATGTGTAACTATAGCTCTATTACTATTTTTACTGATAGTGTCTGACAAGTACTTATTTGACATACTGTGTTTTTATTATCATTTATTTGATTACTTAATTTTTGAATTTTTTACATTAAATATATATATGAAACATAAATAATATAAAAATTTAAAAACTAGGGTGACGCCGGCAGCGGGGCAGAGCCGAAGCTGTCGGTGGTTAGGGCTGCAGAGTGAGGATCCTCCTAACAATGCCTACCGTGTCAAGGATCACTACCTGTTGGAGCTGACCCTTGACTCAACCGTCTAGCGAGAGTCTCTTAAGATGTTGGTCGAGACTCTTCGCTATAAGATCGTTCACCGTGACGACTATCGGGACAGTACTCGTCGAATCGACATCCCACGAGGCGGTTATCTTGTGAGCTAAGTCAAGGTACTTGCTGAGCTTGTCCTTCTCGGCTTTCACGAGATTCTCGTCATGTGGGATGGTGATGTCGGCGAGTATTGCCCGGTGTTGGCTCGATCGACCACCACGATATCAGGCTTATTAGCGACAATAGTCCTGTCCGTGATGATAGACCGGTCCCAATAGAGCAAAGCACGACCACTTTCAAGAACTGGCGCTGGTAAGTACTCATAGTAAGGTACCTCAGACTCGAGAAAGCCGTATTGAAAAGAAAGTTGCTGATGGATGATCCTGGCTACTTGGTTTTGCCTGTGCAAATACTCGCCGTTAGCAAGATGCGAACAACCGGAAATAATATGTTGGAGTGATTCTCCGGGATGGTGGCATGCCCGACAGATGTCGACTGTGCCGTCGTTCATGATGTATTTCCGATAGTTCGTGTTCATCTTGATGACTTCGTCCGCAATTGCACAGGCAAAACCCTCAGTTTCACCAAATAGGTCCCCGAAGCGTAGCCAGTTCACCGACGCGAGCATATCCACATCAGGACCTGTTAAGACCCGATAGAACCGCCCGTGTAGCTGCTTGCTCTTCCACACTTCCTTACGGTCCTCGGTACTTAGCACTGATGGTTTGCGCCAGTTCTCGTTCGCTAATGAGAGCGGAGTGAGGCCTTTGTCAACTGCCAGAACATCTCGATGCATCCCGCACTCGCTGTCGCGGAAATAATCCCTGAGACTGCACACTTCACGATTATGAAGGATTTTGGCGTTTAAGAAGCAATTTTCGTGGTATGTACAGTCTCATAACAGACGAGCGTGGGTGTAGCATGCGATGAGTTGTGTAAAGCTGTAAATCTGGATTTATTATTATTTTTATGATTTTTCGTCTTTTTTTAATGTGAAATTTTGTGTGTTTATGTAGATATACCTTTATGATTTTTATGACATATATTTAAATGTATGTATATCTTTTTTATGTCAACAAAATGATTTAAATTTTGAATTTGAAAAAGTAATTAAAAGAATTTGTAAATAACTTTTTACAGGTTATACAGTTGAAATGAATTATGAAGATTTTTTTTATGCGGAATGTGAACAAAAGTCGTTTGAATCCCACGGAATGCCACATTTCGCCAGTGAGTTCAAAATTTCAGATGTGCGTTTGTTTAAATGCTCACTGGGAAATGCTTCGATAGCAGATGCACTTGCGACTCTCAATGTCACGCTGCAGCCAGTCAATGGAGAAACATTCCTTGACCTTGATAATATCAGGTTGGAACCTCATCACTTCTCCGGTATCGAATTCCTGACAAATCTAACAGTAAAATCAACTGAAATTTTTGCCGGTTTTGGCACTGGACTGCCAAATTTACGTTCACTGGTCTTAAATAGTATAAAGATTGAAGCTGCAGAATTTCACCTCTTGCCGCGCACACTCAGAACTTTAAAGATTAAGAATAACAACTACGAATCTCTATCGGAGATTGAAAGGGAAGATATATCGGAAACTATACTGTCGCTACCAAACTTGGTTGAATTGACGCTCGATAGCGATCTGGTCGACATTGAAACGATTAAGACGAACGCATCAAATCAAGAGAATATATCATCTTCGCTCGAGTCTTTCACATTTTATAGTAATCAAAGGCCAAGATTAGCATCACTGAAGCGGTGCAACAGACTGATCGAATTTCGATCACTTTGGTCCGCTCACGAAGAGCTGCCGGATCGGTTGATAGCGGCTTGTCCACGTCTGGAAAGCTTGAGTTTTGATTATTCATCCAAATTGGCAATATTGCCAGCAAAACTACTGGAAGGTGCAACTTCACTTAAAAGTCTTAGTATACAGTATGGTAAGATTCAATCGTTACCTGAAGGATTGTTACAAGGCGCGCCAAATCTTAGCATACTGGATCTGTCATACAATCAATTGAAAACTCTTCCAAGGCAAGTGCTGCTTCAATACTCACATACCAATACTATAAATATGAAAGTTTGTGTGTTTGGATGTTTGAATGTTTGGACGTTGGGATGTTTGTTACTCAATCATGCAAAAACGGCTACACAGATTTAAATGCAATAGCCATATTGCATTTAAATCTGTGTAGCCGTTTTACCCGGATTAACATTTACGATACTTTTTATATCAGAAAAATGTAAGGTTCCTCTAGGATTATCAAAAAACAAACTACTGAACGTATCCACTTGAAATTTGGTATAGATGCTCCTTATGGAACATTATTTAGGGATTAAAGGCAATGCTTTATCTTAATTTAATAATAAAATAGCGCAAGTTTCATGACTATTGCTTAATTGTTACTTATATATATTTAATTTCTCACTGAACCTAATTCTAAAGTTGTTATATTTTTATGTATTTTTTATGTTTGACAGGCGAAGTGTTTGACCACAGGTCAACCGATGTTTAGTGACGGTGTGTTCGAAGATTGTATAGTTGTATACATACAGCCTGAAACGGAACTGGTTCTCAAGTAAGCCTGCCGGTACACAGCGTTAGCTGCTTGGAAGCAGATTTTTTAACTTAAGGGTATTATCTAGACAACCGAGTAATAGAGACTACCCTTCCACCATATTATAGTTTTCTCACGATGTTTTTCCAAAGCCGCCTTATAGTAGCCGTAGCAGAAATGCAATGTTTGCAAATCTAGTGCAAATAAATGTGTTTAGTAAAATAAATAAAAAATTGGAATTTTCAGCGGTTTCTTCCAGGGACTTCAACTGCAGTCCTTGACACTGAAAAATAATGATCTGGAGAATGATAATATAATCAATCAGTTGTCGTCAGTGACATCCTTAACTGAGTTGAACCTTGGATCCAACAGAGGTATCGGGCCCCTATGCGAGGACGAGATTAGTAAGTTCAAGTATATTTGGAATAATAATGCATTTGGGAATTGATACATTACATTGAATTTTTACTTGGTGGTAGATCTCCTTAGCAGGAGGTTATTTTGGTAGGTACCACCGCAGTACCAGATATTCTGCCACCAAGCAGTAGGGTGTAAACATTACTGAGTTGCGGTTTTAAACAGCTAGATAAATTACAGGGCTGTTGAGACTAACCAACGAAGGTCTCAAAGTAATGAGCCAAAAGCAGCGATGCCCTACACTAGACCTTGTTTTTCTTTCCTAAGTTCTGTGTATCACTTCAATGGCCATGGACAGTTGTTATCTCTTACCATCAAGAGAGTTCTCGTTCATCTTTTTACTTTTACATAAAAAAACCATTGATTTCACACCAATGTCAAGTTTATACTGCGTTAATTTTTGAAAACTGAAAGTAGCAGGTTTTTCTTCAGCCATGCTTAATTTAGCAAGTTGAAGTGGCAGTGAGCAGGGCACATAGCACGCAGAACTGGTGGCCGATGGGGCTGCAAAGTTCTGGAGTGGAGACCACGGACCGGCAATAGCAGCGTAGGACGTCCACTCTCAAGGTGGACAGACGACGTCATAAAGACCGCAGAAACGCGCTGGATGCGAGCCGCTTCCAACCGGTCTTTGGGGAAGTCAATGGGGGTAGTCTATGTCCAGTAGTAGACGTCCTACGGCTGAGATGATAATGATGATGATGATGATGATGATGATGATGCTTAACTCTTGCTTAAGAATATTATTTTAGGTTATTATTACAAACATTTTATTTACAGGTTATTCGCCATTATCAAATTTGACACAATTAAGGAAATTGGATTTATCGTCTACAGACGTTAATTATATTTGTCGCGATTGGAGAGAAAATCTGAAATTTTTGGAGTTTCTTAACTTACGAGAGTCTAGGGTCTGGCGATTGCAAGTGAGTTGTTACTTTTTAAAGGTTTGAAAGCAATCTAATAAATGCGTCTAATTTCGTCATGATTTAATCAAACTTGAATAACCTCGTAAAACTAATCGTAAATAAGTAAAACGTTTGTAAATTTTTTGTTGTGTTTGCGTTGTGGTTTTTTCAAACAGACATAAAGATTTAACCATAAACATCGTGTAAATGAATACATTAAAAATAAAACATTACATTAGAAATCTAAATGTCACAACAATTACACATGCAGCCGGCAAGCATAACAATTAGAGTGAAAACAATTATTTTATTAAATAAATAAACGTTATAAGGTGGTTATTTATTATAACGGTAATTACGGTCGGTCCGCCGGTTGGTCAGTCGGACGGTTGACAGTTGCAGTTATTTTTAACACTAAAGAACCTGGCATGGTTTCGAGACGTTTTTTTTTAATTTGATTACTCACATTACTATAATTTTAGAATCCGACCTAATCAAATGTGATTAGTCTCGTATAAGGAAAAAAAAATGTCAAAATCACGTCGGTGTCGGTCATTAAGATAAATAATGAATACTACGGAAACTCGTGTGGTACTGACACATTTTCGTTGGTTTTACTTCGATGGGATTACTCACGTTACTGTAGTCTAAATATCTGACGTAATCAAAAGTATGTAATCTCGTAAAAGGAAAAAAAAATGTCAAAACTACGTCAGTCTCAGTCAGTAAGGTAATAAATACCATGGAAACTGATAATATTAAGATACTATTTTTTTTATTATACAAGATGAAGCACGTTACTGTAATCCGATTGTCAATTGTAAATGCTTCTCATTGAAATAAATAATTAAAAACATATTGGAGGATATTTCACACAGCACCATTTAGCTCCAAACTAAGCAAAGCTTGTACTACGGGAACCAGACAGCTAACAGAACAAAAACTACTACAATACTTACTTTTTTTGTAAATACGTACAGAACACCCAGACAGGAAAAAAAAAATACCAAACTTATCCAGTAGGGTATCTAAATAAAGCCAATTAAAAGAGATTACAAAAATATAAATAAGTTGCTTTTTTCAAATTTAATTAGAAATAATAAATTATTTTAAAAAATATTCCTTTAATTATAGCTATTTTAATCCCAGTCGGGGTATAGATTATTTAAACTCTTCAGCTTGTTTCATCAAACGTAAGTAGCCACGTATAATTAAATAAACGAAAACATTATTTTTTATCTGTTTCCAGTTCTCAGATTTCCAATACACGCGAGATGCTTCTGTCAAAAATGCGGTGGTTCGATTACATGAGCTTGTTCGGATATATTTTAGCGAAGACGACTACAAGGATGCATTAACAGCACCAGAAACTGGTGCCACAATAAACTTTGGTGACGAAGAATCAATGCTGTTTAATAGTCGATTCCATATACCATCTCCTTTTCAAATGGAGTGCTACTGCGATGTATTTTATTGGTTCCGTAAGGCCGTAGACATCGAGAATCATCCCATAAAGGTTAAAGGCATCGAGTGCAGAGAAAACAAAAAATTTATAGACATGACGCCTGAAGAATTCTGCCCTGACCGTACGTGAGCTTCTTTGATATGCAACATATAGTCAAGAAATGTTGATATGAAATATAAACGATTAACTTACTGATGGTATTTTGAGAAATAATTTCCTTATGTTCCATGAAAGTAAAAAGCAAAAATTTTTTATTTTTTTTTTGACTTTAGCTACACCTATATATATTTTTAACTCAAAAACCTACCCTGGAACGACATCCTATATCCGCGCCTGAGCAAGCGATTGCTTCTTTAGACAATTAAGAATATTAGTATACAAATAAGTAACAAGTTCTCTGTAGATAGATATTATAATATCGCTAGGCTGGTTCGAATCCCTCTGGCCAGTTTTTTTTTTTTTTTTAATTAGGTAGATAATAAGATAAAAGTAAAATTAATATTAAAAAAACCGGCGAAGTGCGAGTCGGACTCACGCACGAAGGGTTTCGTACCATTGTCTATGAAAAAGGCAAATAAATCGCGTTTTTGTATGGGAGCCCCCTTAAATTTTTTTTTTTTATTATTTATTTAGTATTTGTTGTTATAGCTACAACAGAAATGCATAATATGTAAAAATTTCAACTGTCTTGCTATCGCGGATCTTGAGATACAGCCTGGTGACAGACAGACAGCGAAGTCTTAAATAGGGTCCCGTTTGTACCCTTTGGGTACTGAAACCTAAAAAGGAGCTATTAAAAAGTTAAATAAGAAGTAAAAAATAAATGTAAGTGACATTTGTCATGTATAATATAGGTTTGACCACAGCTCACCTGATGTTAAATGACGGTGTAATCGAAGATGGTAAAGCACACCTAGCCAGAAAAGGAGCTGGCTCTCAAGTAAGGCTGCTGGAACACACCGTTAAGTGCTTAATTTTTAACTTGAGGTTGGTAGCTAGCCAGCCGAGTACTAGATAGTACCCTACCACCGCGCTATGGTTTCCTCACGATGAATATAAGATAAGATATTGAGATAAGATAATTTTATTAATAAGTAGATTTACAATCATCCTATGATATATAATAAGAGTTGAGCATCGTACATATTTCGTCAAAAAAAAAAACACAATTTCCTTGTATAATATAATAAAAATAGTTATTAAAATAATATTATTAATGCTGTAAAGGGGCATCGTCATATATATTGCTAGGTAGGTGTAGAACATGTACTTGTTGTCCAAAAATTCCTTAATTGTATATATTGTTTTGTCCAGCAGAAGAATTTTAACTTTACTATTAAACACTTTGTCACTAGCAGTGTTTAGAATTCTATCTGGGAGCTTATTATATAGTTTTTGACCTATGCACATCGGAGATTTTTGGAGATGCAAATCCTAGGACATATTGGCTTCAGACTTGGGTTGCTCTTGCAATTTCTAATGCTGTTGGTCTCATTAGGATGTTTTCCATCACCGGCAGCTCAATCTCATTGTTGAGGTTACTAACCCACGCCCTTTGGTATGATATACCCACATACTTTTAAAGAAAAAAACAGAGATACATGTTGTGGGATTTGAACCAGATTTACAATTAAATAGTCTCACAACGAGACTCTCATAGCTCCAAAAATATATTGAGGGACATTTCACACAGCGCCATCTAGCCCCAAACTCTAATCAAGCTTGTACTATGAAACCAGATAACTGATGATATTTTAAATTGTAACTAATAGAACGATGTCTAACTGACTGGATTGTTATTTTAATATTATGATTATAATATCAGATATAACTGGAGCAAAGGTGAGTTTTGCATAAAAAAGTATGCTGATTATTTACTTCGAACTACCGCTCTAAGATAAATAGCGTATGTTTATCTGTTAGTATGGGTTGTGGATATTTTATGACTGAGTTCCGTTGTAATTTTTTTGTTTTGTCCAAAACAGTTTTTTTTTAACGATTTACTATTAATATATTTGACCACAGCTTACCTGATGTTAGGTGTTAGGTGATGGTGTGATCGAAGATGGTAAAGCAGAGCAACATAATCAGTAAGCAAACGACTAGTAATGGAGAAAAATTAAAATTAATAGCCAAACAAAAGTTATTTTGATTTGAAATGGCAACTGCAGCAGAACGGCAATTTCATAGTTAAAAACTTTATATTATAATCACTATTTTTCGACATTTTCATACAAAGTAGGGGTGGGAGATATACGAATTGTGCATTCCCAGGGCACAATTGCCAGGAGTTTAAGGGATATATAGTTCCCTTGGGCCTGTGGAGTGTGGATGCCAGTGTCAGGTGTCATTGTAGCAGTTACCTATTCGTTTTCTTAATTTTTGAATTTTTTACATTGAATATATATAAAACACTTACATTTTAAACACTTAAAAACTAGGGTGCCGCCGGCAGCGAGACAGGGCTCAAGCTGCTAGTGGTTAGGGCTGCAGAGTGAAGAACAGAATATTATTATTATTGTTACTTATAACTCAGAACACACATTTGTTTACACCACAAAATGTTTGTCCTGGGTGGGAATCGAACCCACATCCTGAAACTCTTAAAGCAGACATACCACCAATGAGCCAACAGGGCTGTGAACGAGCTTGGGTGCGCTTTAAATAAAAACAGCCTGTTAACGCATAAAAAGTTACTTATCTTAGACTTAGTATCTTGTTACTGCTCGAAAAATATAGTTTTAGCTACAAGTGTCATGACATGAGATAAACGTGTGGTATATAAACAGCTAAATCCAATTCCCAGAAAATAAATCAAACGAGTAAGTTTATATACTAAGTTATTGACTTCGATTGTGTTCCACCATTTTGTAAATTGAAACTTTTTTTTAAAATCACAGTAATATATAAAGGCGAAAGTTTGTGAGTGCGTTTTTATGTGTTAGTTATTTACGCTCAAACGGCTAGACCAATTTTGATGAAATTTGGAATGTAGGTAGCTGACACCCTGGATTAATACATAGGATAACTTTTCTCACAAAAAAATAATTGCGGGTAATGTCACGGGGCGCAGCTAGTACATACATAAAAAACGCAGATAGACAATACTTTATTATTGACAAAATAAAAAACTTTAAAATAAAATAACGTCACAACAGCACAAAAAAAAAGTATTTGGTCGAGTTTCGCTCAAGCCGTCTCCACGCTTTAGTAGTTCAAACAATGGATTCAAATCGTTTCGCACGGGTTTTTAGAACGTCAACCAATTAACGATGTCGCTGCCATAAGTAAAATTATGTTTCAGATTGACACTAAGCGTGCGTGATGCGGTGGTTTTTGCTTTGCATCTGTGTGGGCGTTACGACAGCCACAGAGTTGCGGTGTGATCCACCACTCTGTGAGACTCTACCCCCCGATGGCAGGAGACTGAATTTTTTAGTCGAAGGTACTTTTATCTAGTCCGTCCTCACGTGGAGTACTGTTCACACCTTTGGAACGGAGCACCCAAGTATCAACTTGAGGCCCTTGATCCAATACAGCGTAGAGCTGTCAGAATTGTCGACGACCCTGGGATCACCGATGACCTAGAGCCACTTAGTTTGCGTAGAGACGTTGGGTCTTTGTGCGTTTTCTACCGCATATACAACGGGGAGTGTTCTGAAGAATTATTCGATCTTATGCCGGCGTCACGGTTTCATCACCGCACTAGCCGCCATCGTTTAAAAGCTCATCCACATATAATCGATTCATGGAAATCGCACACTGTGCGATTCACGCGATCCTTTTTGCCATACACTTGCAAATTGTGGAATGATCTTCCTTCTTCCGTATTCCCGCGGAGTTACAACATTGGGCTCTTCAAAAGGCGTGTAAATAGAATCTTAAAAGGTTGGCAACGTATTTGTAGTGCCCCTGGTATTGCAGGTATCCATAGGCGACGGTGATTGCTTACCATCAGGCAACCCGTCAGCTTGATTGCCTCCTATGGCATTAAAAAAAAAAAAAAAAAAAAAAAAAACTATCTAAAAATTGTATATGTTAATCATCATCATCATCATTTCAGCCGTAGGACGTCCACTGCTGGACAAAGGCCATTGATTTTTATTGTGTGGAGAGCACGTGCAGGCAAGCGTAGTGTAGGCTACGGCCAGGTGACATGACAAAAGGCGTAAAGCGGCGGGCAAACACTGTATACAAAAAGTTGTCCATAAAGCGGACCTCCATAAAGACCGCTCTTATTACAATCAGTTTCTTCTAGGCAAGCGTGTTCCATCGTGGAACGCATCTTCGCTTAACATCAGGCGGATAGCGGTCAAACGCAAGCCTATATGTTATAAAAAAAACTCCCGTCGTTATAGTCCTTTTTACTGTCGTTGTGATTGTTCACCACATCCTCCTAAAACTTAGTGGTACAATGTCCTGCCAATCCAGGATTTTAACGCAATTTTACAGTTGGCATTTAGAATAAATGTAAAATTGGAAAGTCAGTATCATTAAAATTTCAGTGTACTTTTGATATGTGTAACTTATAGCTCTATTACTATTTTTACTTATAGCATCATTATTGACATTAGATAATAATTATTAGACATACTATGTTTTTATTGTTATTTATTTGATTACTTAATTTTTGAATTTTTCATATAAAATATATATAAAACACATAAATAATATTAAAAACTTAAAAACTAGGGTGCACCCGGCAGCGGGGCAGGACTTAAGCCGCCGGTGGTTAGAGCTGCAGAGTGAGGAACCTCCTAACAATGCGCACCGTGTCAAGGATCACTACCTTTTGGAGCAGACCCTTGACCCAACCGTCTAGCGAGAGTCTCTTAAGATGTTGGTCGAGACTCTTCGCTATAAGACCGTTCACCGTGACGACTATCGCGACAGTGCTCCTCGAATCGACATCCCACATGGCGGTTATCTCGTGAGCCAAGTCAAGGTACTTGTTGAGCTTGTCCTTCTCGGCCTTCACGAGATTCTCGTCATGTGGGATGGTAATGTCGACGAGTATTGCCCGGTGTTGGCTCGATCGACCACCACGATATCAGGCTTGTTAGCGACAATAGTCCTGTCCGTGATGATAGACCGGTCCCAATAGAGCAAAGCACGACCACTTTCGAGAATTGGCGCTGGTGCGTACTTATAATAAGGTACCTCAGACTCAACAAGGCCGTATTGAAGAGCAATTTGCTGATGGATGATCCTGGCTACTGGGTTGTGCCTGTGTAAATACTTGCCGTTAGAAAGATGCGAACAACCAGAAATAATATGTAGGAGTGATACTCCGGGACGGTGGCATGCCCGACAGATGTCGACCGTGCCGTCCTTCATGATATATTTCCGATAGTTCGTATTTGTCTTGATGACTTCGTCCGTAATTGCACAGGCAAAACCCTCAGTTTCACCAAATAGGTCCCCGAAGCGTAGCCAGTTCACCGACGCGAGCATGTTCACATCGGGGTCCATTAAGACCCGATAGAACTGCCCGTGTAGCTGCTTGCTCTTCCACACTTCCTTACGGTCCTCGGTACTCAGCACTGATGGTTTGCGCCAGTTTTCGTTCGCTAAGAAGAGCGATGTGACGCCTTTGTCAACTGCCACAACATCTCGATGCATCCCGCACTTGCTGTCGTGGAAATAATCCCTGAGTACAGTCTCATAACAGACGAGCGTGGGTGTAGCATGCGGTGAGTTGTGCAAAGCTGTAAATCTGGGTTTATTATTATTTTTATGATTTTTGTCTTTTTTTAATATGAAATTTAGTGTGTTTATGTAGGTATAATTATCATTTATGATTTTTGTGACATACATGTAAATGTATATCTATATCTTTAAACGAGCAATTCTTGTATATATATATTCTGAATCTCGGAAACGGCTCCAACGATTTTCATAAAATTTTGTATCCAGGGGGTTTCGGGCGCAAAATCGATCTAGCTAGGTTTCATTTTCAGAAAACGTCGTTTTATCCGTGTTTTCAGCCGAGCAATGCTCGGTCAACCAGGTACTCGTTTTTATATCAACAAAATAATTTAAATTTTGAACTTGAAAAGTAAATGAAAAAAAATCATGACAATAACTTTTTACAGGTTATAAAGTTGAAATGAATCATGAAGAAAATTTTTTTTATGCGGAATGTGATCAAAAGTCTTTTGAATCCCACGGAATGCCATATTTCGTCAGTGAGTTCAAAATTTCAAATGTGGGTTTGTTCAATTGCTCACTGGGAAATGCCTCGATAGCAGATGCGCTTGCGACTCTCAATGTCACGCTGCAGCCAGTCAATGGAGAAACATTCCTTGACCTTGATAATATCAGGTTTGAACCTCGTCACTTCTCCGGTATCGAATTCCTGACAAATCTAACAGTAAGAACAACCGAAATTCCAGCCGGTTTTGGCACTGGACTACCAAATCTACGTTCTCTGGTCTTTGATAATGTAAAGATTGAAGCTGCAGAATTTCACCTCTTGCCGCGCACACTCAGAACTTTAGAGATTAAGAATAACAACTACGAATCTCTATCGGAGATTGAAAGGGAAGATATATCGGAAACTATACTGTCGCTACCAAACTTGGTGGAATTGGCGCTCGATAGCGATCTGGTCGACATTGAAACGGTCAAGACTAACGCATCAAATCAAGAGAACATATCATCTTCGCTCGAGTCTTTCACATTTTATAGTAATCAAAGGCCGAAATTAACATCACTGAAGCGGTGCGACAGACTGATCGAATTTCGATCACTTTGGTCCGCTCACGAAGAGCTGCCGAATCGGATGATAGCGGCTTGTCCACTTCTGGAAAGCCTGAATTTTGACCTATCATACAAATTGGCAATATTGCCAGCAAGACTTCTGGAAGGTGCAACTTCACTAAAAAGTCTTAGTATACAGTATGGTAATATTCAATCGTTACCTGAAGGATTGTTACAAGGCGCGCCAAATCTTAGCATACTGGATCTTTCATACAACAAGCTGAAAACTCTTCCAAGGCAAGTGCTACTTCAATAATCACATACTAATACTATAGATGTTAAAGTTTGTGTGTGTGGATGTTTAGATGTTTGCGTGTTTGGATGTTGGGATGTTCGTTAGTCAATCATGCAAAAACAGCTAAACGAATTTAAATGCAATTTGGCACACATTTAGTTTATGACCTGGATTAACATGTACGATACTTTTTATATCAGAAAAATGTTAGGTTCCTCTAGCATTATCAAAAAACGAACTACTTAATGTATCCACTTGAAATTTGGTATAGATGCTTCTTACGGAATTAGGGATTAAAGGTAATGCTTTATCTTAATCTAATAATAAAATAGCGCAAGTTTTATGATTATTGCTTAAATGTTACTTACACATGTTTAATTTGTCTCTGAAACGAATTCCAAAGTTATATTTTATTATGTATCTTTTTATGTTTGACAGGCTAAGTGTTCGACCACGGCTCACCTGATGTTTAGTGACGGTGTGTTCGAAGATTTTATAGTTATATACATACAGCCTGAAATAGAACTGGTTCTCAAGTAAGCCTGCCGGTACACAGCGTTAATTGCTTTGAGGCAGATTTTCAACTTATGGGTATTATTATTATTATTATTTATCATTATTTATTTATTGACATAAAAACGTTACACAGTCACATTTATGATATATTTATTATCTAGACAACAAAGTACGAGAAAGTACCCTACCCCTATAACATGGTTTTCTTACGATGTTATCCTTCACCGACAACCCGAGCTCATTGTTGGAATTTGAAGCCACGCCATTCGGCCGACCGCACCAATCACTGCCCTGCAAATTATAGTATTTTGTGCAAGATGTTGAGATAATAACAATGATTTTTTAAACTCAAAGCCACCTTATACTAGGCGTAGCAGAAATGCAATGTTTGCAAATCTGGTGCAAATGTGCTGCAATATGTTTAGTAAAATAAATAAAAAAAATTGGAATTTTCAGCGGTTTCTCCCAGGGACTTCAACTGCAGTCCTTGACACTGAATAATAATGATCTGGAGAATGATATAATCAATCAGTTGTCGTCAGTGACATCCTTAACTGAGCTGTACCTTGGGTCCAACATAAATATCGGGCCCCTATGCGAGGACGAGATTGGTAAGTTCAAGCATAGGTATTTGGAATAATAATGTAATCTGGAATTGATACATTACATTGAATTTTTAGTTGGTGGTAGATCTCCTTAGGAGGAGGTAATTTTGGTAGGTACCACCGCAGTACCAGATATTCTGCCACCAAGCAGTAGTGTGTATACATTACTGAATTGCGGTTTAAAACAGCTAGAGAAATTACAAGGCTGTTGAGACTAACCAACGAAAGTCTCAAAGTAATGAGTGCCAAAGCAGCGATGCCCTTAACCTTGTTTTACTTTCCAAAATGTGTATCATTGCAATGGCCATGGACAGTCGTTATCTCTTACCATCAAGAGAATTCTCGTTCATCTTTTTACTTTTAAATTAAAAAAACCCATTGAATTTACACTAATGTCAAGTTTATTCTGCGTTAATCTTTGAAAACTGAAAGTACCAGGTTTTTATTCAGCACGCTTAGCTCTTGGTTAATAATATTCTTTTAGGTTCTTATTACAAACATTGATTTTATTTACAGGTTATTCGCCATTATTAAATTTGACACAATTAAGGAAATTGGATTTATCGTCAACAGACGTTAATTATATTTGTCGCGATTGGAGAGAAAATCTGAAATATTTGGAATTTCTTAACTTACGAGAGTCTAGGGTCTCGCAATTGCAAGTGAGTTGTTACTTTTTAAAGGTTTGAAAGCAAACTAATAAATGCGTCTAATTTCGTCATGATTTAATCAAACTTGAATAACATCGTAAAAGTAATATATATATAATAAGTAAATAAGTAAAATGTTTGTAAATTTTTTGTTGTGTTTGTGTTTGTGGTTATTTCAAACAGTTATAAAGATAATTAGAATTTATTCAAATATCCATAAACATCATGTAAATTAATACATTAAAAATAAAACATTACATTAGAAATCTAAATGTCACACTAATTACACTTGCAGCCGGCAAGCATAACAATTAGAGTAAAAACAATTCTTTTTATTAAATAAATAAACGTTGCAAGATGGTTATCTTCTTCTAAATATATATAACTCACAGGTGACTGACTGACTGACTGACATAGTGATCTATCAACGCACAGCCCAAACCACTGGACGGATCGGGCTGAAATTTGGCATGCAGGTAGGTGTTATGACGTAGGCATCCGCTAAGAAAGGATTTTGATTAATTCTACCCCCAAGGTGATAAAATAGGGGATGAAAGTTTGTATGAAACTTTGTCAATTTTAAACCGATCGGGCTGAGACTTTGCATGCATAAAGCTACTATGACGTAGGCATCTAGCGCGGGTGAAACCGCGGGGCACAGCTAGTTCTTAATATTCTTATACACAAATGAGGATTTTCTTTCTTACTTTTTACCCGACTGCCAAGAAAGGGTTATGTATTTCGCGCGTACGGTGGTTTAAATGGTGGTGGTTGGATTTTTGGCGCGAAATATTATACGTTAATAAAAAAAAAAGAAGCGTATCTAGTAGGGTATCTAAATAAAGGCAATTAAAAGAGGATTACAAAAATATAAAAAAGTAATATTACGTCATCAGCCATAGATCGTCCACTGCTGGACATAGGCCTCCTCCTGGGGAGGGGTTTTGCCAATACTAGCCACGTTTGGCAGACGGGTTGGCGAGCGCAGTTAGGTATGATTGTCAAGGAAGACGCTGCTGCCCATCTTCCGGAGTACATCCCTTAGCCGACTTTTACGGCAACCACGGGTAGAGAGGGTGGGGTACTATTGTTACGCCGGCACCACCACGACACAAAAAGTAATATGTTTAAATTTAATTCGAAATATTGAATTAATTAAAAATATTATTCCTTAATTTTATAGCTATAACTCTTCAGCTCATCTCATCAAACGTAAGTAGCCATGTATTAGTAAATAAACGAAAACATTATTTTTTATCTGTTTCCAGTTCTCAGATTTCCAATACACGCGAGATGCTTCTGTCAATAATGCGGAGGTTCAATTACATGAGCTTGTTCGGATATATTTTAGCGAAGACGACTACGAGGATGCATTAACAGCGCCAGAAACTGGTGCCACAATAAACTTTTCTGACGATGAATCTTCAGTCCGTATACCATCTCGTTCTCAAACGGATTGCTACTGCGATGCATTTTATTGGTTCCGTAAGGCCGTAGACATCGAGAATCATCCCATAAAGGTTAAAGGCATCGAGTGCAGAGAAAACAAAAAATTTATAGACATGACGCCTGAAGAATTGTGCCCTGACCGTACGTGAGCTTTTTTGATATGCAACATAATTATAGTCAAGAAATGTTGATATGAAATATAAACGATTAACTTAGTGATGGTATTTTGAGAAATAATTTCCCTATCTATCTTTCTTCTGAAATATATATGTATGTCGGCGCGAGACCGACAAACATCAATAACAGTTAACAAGCCCAAACCACTGGACGAATCGGGCTGAAATTATCTTTGAACTAAATTCTAAAGTCAGCGCGTACGAAGTCGCGGGCGTAAGCTAGTGTTCCATAAAAGTAAAAAGCCAAAAATAGATATTTTGGCTTTGGCAACACCAATATATATTTTTAACTCAAAAAGTACCTCCCCTGGAATGATATCCTAGATCCGCGCCTGAGCAAGCAATTGCTTTTTTAGACAATTAAAAAGTAACAATTTGTCTGTAGCGTATATGAAAGGTTGCCTGGAAGAAATTCTATTCTATTATCTCCTATTTTTCGAAGTTTTAAGCTTTCCAAAGGTTGCTAAAGTTATCAGTGAAGGCTAGTTTCAAGAACCGCGCAAGTCACAAGCAGTAATTATCCACACCATCACTTAACATCATCTTAACATCTAATAAGTTGTGGTCAAACATCCAATTTATAAACCACAATATAAAAAAACTCGCGAATGTTTAGCAAAATAACAAAATTAAAACAACGTAACCCCTAGACAACATTAAAAGACTACTTTTCGTTACAGCAAACCACAATGTGAATTTATTACGAGAACTTTTTCCCTTCCAAGATGAAGTGCCTTATTATTCGGTGAACAATAAAAAAGGCCGATTCATCTGTTTTTTAGGGACGTAACAAATAAACACGGTGTTTACGAGTCATGTGAGAAGTGTCTTTTCCAGCTTATTAAGGAGAAAGCCTCGTTGTAGATGTGGTAAGTAAATAGAATAGAATCTTTGAGATGAGTTTTACGGAATTCTGCTCGAATATTTGAAGAACAAATCTTCAGATTGCGGTCACCATTATAAACATTTTTAGGATTATAAGCATGTAATGTACCTAATCTATTATATATATATAGGTCATCGTACTAATTATTATCAAGAACTTTCGCTATTTCGACGAATGAAAAATCATGAGTCCATAGATTAGGACGGAAAGAAAAGAACAAAAATAGACCAATACTTCTCACACTAACATTAGACTGAAGGAAAATGTAAATACTCAAAAACAATAAAGATTTCACTGATAAAATATAAACTAGAGACTTTCTAAGACTTTCCTAGAGATATCCTTGAAGAAATCAAAACGGGAAATGATGCATATATTAGATATGACAAGTCTCTCAACAGTCCATCAAAAGATACTAAAAAAAAAGCAAAAAAAAATTAAAGCCGGTCTCCACTTATGCCAAAAGATAAATCAGACACAAACAACCGGATAGGCCGAATAGCAACTAAACAACAGAGGCAAGCAATAAAAAAACCGGCAGAGGGAAATGCACAAAACACCCCAAGCGGGACGTCAGTGCAGGACTTATCGCCCCCTTCTTTTTAAATAAGAACTTTTACTACGGCCAAACCTCTGATATAACAAAAGAAAAATCTGCTGCTATATATAACACTCGGAGATCGAGGTACTCTATTAGAGCAGCAGGTTATTCCCCAATTAGAGAGTTATTCCTATAGTATTTTTTAGCTCCAGTCACCGTAGTCCGTGATCTTTGTCAACTTCTAATGTTAAGCAAAGACGAAAAGAGTTATGTTCTAAGATATGTGTGTTTGTTAGTATAAACGAAATTACATTCCAATAACATAATCGCCAAAAAAAATCACAAACGAGACTAAATACTTTTTGGCTTAAAAATTAGTTGATTATTACTTAAGTAATAATGGTTATATTTTATTAAACAATAAAATACTGTCTTTATACTGTCTTTAAAAAAGTACAGACTTCATCATCATCATAATCATCATCATCTACCTATCGAAGTCCACTGCTGGACATAGTCTATATACACGTCTACCCTAGCGGTAACCGGTTCTGCGACAGATATGTCCAGCCCATTGCCACTCTAGCTTGCTAATACGCTGAGTAGGTACTTACTCGTCTTAATATTTTCGTAAAAATAAGATTCTAATCCATAAATCTAAATAGAATTTTCAAATAAAAAGAAACAAACAAAAATCCTCTGGTACCAATTAACGAAAACAAAAACAAGCTGCAAGAGTTTACCGAAAAAATATTGTGAAATAGGTACAGCAACAATGATACGATCTTAATTTAAGACGAGCCTGAGGCTTTTCATAATGTGGGAGGAAATTCGTAAACATGGCACAAACGAATACCAGAACAGTAATGAGGTATCTTAGCGAACGAGAATCGAGATTCTTCCCCAAGATTTATAATGTAAGCGAACAAAAATATCTCGAATATGTACACGCAAAATTGTCCCACAGATAGTCACTTGAGCACGTTTCCGCGATATAAATTCTATCCACGCAAAATAAATTTTGTATAAAATTTTATCGGGAAAATTTACTGTCCCGTATTATGAGATCGTGATTATTAGCAAACAATTTCTTTTGTTGGCTTACTGGAATGGGACAGAATAGTGGAGCGGGAACTTTGGACACTTAATATGATTGGAATATATTTTGAGTCTATTATTTGCATCTGATGATCTATGAATATATTATAATCAACATCAACATCATCAGCCATAGAACGTCCACTGCTGGAAATAGGCCTGGAGGGGTTTTGCCAATACTCGCCACGTTTGGCAGGCGGGTTGGTGAGCGCAGTTAGGTATGATTGTTCAAGGAAGACGCTGCTGCCCATCTTCCGGTTTACATCCCTTAGCCGACTCTTACGGCAACCACGGAATTGAATTAGAATTTGAATTCTTACACCGGCACCACCACGGCAATATTATAATAATAATTTTATATTAATAGTGGCGGTAGGGTACTTTCTAGTACTCGGCTAGCTAGCTACCACCCTCAAGATGAAAATTTACCGCCAAACATCTAACTGTATATTCCGGCAGCCTCACTTAAGAGCCAGTTCTTGGTTAGGCGTGTTTCCCATTTTCGACCACACCGTCAACATCAGATAAGCTGTGGTCAACCACCTAACCTAAACGTGTCCTAAAGTTCTCCAGGCGTCTTCCACTTTTCCTATTCAGCTTAACATTCTAAATTACTTACCAATGAGATGAAATACAATGCAGGCAAATATCGCCCTTATCAGGGTCATTTTGATCACTAATTGCACTTCCTTCTGAACTTCTTTGCCCCTGTTACACTTAGCATTTTACTATTCTTTTTCAACAGCATTTAGAACTCACTTTTAGTTGTGTTTTTGTTAGAACGTTCCTTGTTTATATCAAGAGTATAAGTCATATTGACGTAACATATTTAATTCTAATCAATTTTTATGTGGATTTCACTGATTCAATGTAAACATTTCTGTGATTTTATTTGTAATAATTTTAAGTAGATTGTTTTGTTTTTGATTCATATACTTAGGTCACAAATTGTCATGCTTCATCAATGCTTTTCGTGTCCTCTTCAGTTACGTGTCAGCGTCTGAAACAAAAATATAATAAATAGAATTTCTAATTTATTTTAAAATATTTATCTGAATATTTATCTGGTAACGCGGAACGTGATTTAAATGCTGGTGATAAAACACGAAGGCCTCCGTAGTATTATCTATAAAAACGGCAAAAAAATCACGTTTGTTGTATGGGAACCCCCTTAAATATATATTTAATTCTATTATTTAGTATTTGTTATTAGCGGCAACAGAAATACATCTGTGAAAATTTCAACTGTATCACAGTTCATGAGATACAGCCTGGTGACAGACGGACGGACAGCGGAGTCTTAGTAACAGGGTCGCGTTTTACCCTTTGGGTGCAGAACCCTAATAAAAAGCATGTCAACAATTATAACAATCATGGATCTAGTTGAAGTTTTTGAACGGAAAGATTTCAAAAATTTCAACATACTCGTACCTTTAGCCTATATGGCACATACCTACTTATACTATGCCAGTGCACTAAGTTAAAAAGGCAAGACCCAGCACCCACTTGGCGATACTATTGAATGCTAAGAACTTTTCTCTTATACTGGTCGCAAAAGTTCGGATGGCGAGCCTAAAACTTTTGGAAATAGTGATTGACATAAGCTGCTCACGTGATATAGCTTATGTCAATTCCATACATGTTTTACGGTTTAAAAGTATTATCGCTAATCGACTGTCACTTTGTGTAGGCCTTCTTGTCTAAATCTTATACCTTTAAACGAGCAATTCTTGCATAGTATATGTATTTATATAATCTGGATCTCGGAAACGGCTCCAACGATTTTATAAAATTTAAGTAAACAAGTAAGGGTTTCGGGGGCGATAAATCGATCTAGCTAGGTTTCATTTTTAGAAAAAACGTCAAACGGATAAAACGAAAAAAAAATCGATTTATCCTTGTTTTCAGGCTTTGAAAAACCGAGCTCAGCTCGGTCATCCAAGTACTAGAGAATTAATATACACTTTAAAGTGACATTCGATTAGCGATAACGTTATTAGAAGCATAAACATGTATGGAATTGACATAAGCTATATCACGTGGGTAGCTTATGTCAATCCCGTACATTCTAGGAATTTTCTATTAGCGTCATTGAATAGATCGAATGTCTCTTTGTCTAGCCACAGTCCTACTAAACGATACGACTTCACCACAATATAATATAAACAAGCGAGTAATTCCAGTTACAGCCAATATCTATAGAATCCTTACAATATGTTACTTAATTACCATATCCATTGTGTCAAGTTTCTACACCGATTTACATTCCAATTGCCAGTGCTGGAATATTGGACTGGGTGGTGATCAAGCGCTCGAACCGCAATACCTAAATTTAGATCCAATATAGAGTTATGTTTGTTTCTATATTTCTATTATGTGATAGTGTTTTAAGCATAAGATCATGCTTAATGATGACACGTGTTAAGATTTTTTGATGATTGATCCGAAAATGTACCAAATATTTTATAGCAATCAATCAACCAATCAATCAATCTATACATCTGCTGACTAAACGCCTTCAAAATAGGCCTAGTTAAAAAAGTGGTTTAATATTAGAAGTTAGATAAGAACACATGAGTTTCTAGGTACTACCCTCGATATTATTTATTCTACCAAAAGCTCTGGTCGTGTATTAGTACGAAAAAAATTAATGAAAACTGATAAAGTATAAGTGTGACGTGAATAGTGGAAACTGCTTTTTTCATAAATGTTTTTATCGTTTATGTTCTGCGTACGTAACTCTTAAAAATTAATATGCTAGAGGCTCTGTACGATGCTGTCAATTCGCTAAAAGTAAATTGTGTTTTTTCAGTTTCTCTTTTATCCAGCTACCAAACCGAGTTTCATTTCCGTGCCCAGATGGAGAGTTGATAAAAGGATTCAATTTTATTGGGTAAACAGTATAATTCTCGATGACAGCGTTGAATGGTACTTGCTTCAAAATGAAATCAGCATTTGTGTTGATATGACTATAACGTTTTCAAATGTTTTTTTTTTTTTTAATTGTTTAAATGTGTGTCTCAGTGTCTCTCGGGATGATGTCACACGCTTACAAATAAAAAGTTGTATCTCAAAAATCACTACTCGTGGTAATTAGCTTTAAAGTTTTTACACTTTTTCCGAATCGTCTTTGACTGAAAACAAACAATTATTTATAATGCTTTTCATCACGTTTACTGTTGATATTATTCGTTTAAACTACAGAGATTTAAAAGATAATAGAATAAAATCGTGCTAAGTTCTATTAAAGTTGGAAAAATATAAAGATTCTAACGATACATACATCCAAATCTGTCCAGGCGTTTTATCATTATGGTGGAATAATACATACATGCATGAACCTCGAAAGCATTACACTCCTTTTTTGGGCAGTCGTGCAACAATACAATTCGGTATGTAAAGAAAAAAAATACTTTGCTGATTCCAAAACCATTTCGAAATATTACATTCCTGTACATTATTTTGACGTTTAAAACTCTCTAAACTATGAGATTGGGTATATTTCAATAAAATACACAAGATAAACTTGACTTTCAATGAGTCCCATAATGACGTCATGTAGTTCGCTGTGCAAAAGCAATGGCGAACCTAAACAAAAACTGTCAATGTCAAGTCAACGCAGCGTTGGATTTTGTACTATAATTACAGTATTTGTACAACTATTTCATGCTCCGTACTAGATACTATCCATATCTAAGGATAGTACGGAAAAATACTATAATTTCGTTACTTCATTTATAAAATACCGAAATAGGTAAATATAACACCCGTGCATTGCCAAATCACTTCATTGGGTTTGTCCTTTTTCTTTTTGGCATCATACTCTGTGCATGCTGTCAGTTCTAATGTTTCTGTAAAACAGCTGTAATAGATCCATATATTTTTTTAAATCTTAATAGATTTGCCAGCGGCGTAATAGCGTAATAATCCATACAAAAAAGTAATAGATTAGCAACATTAAGAAGCTTTGATAAACAAAATTCTTTATTTCATGTCAGTTGTCAAAGTCAATCAAATGTGTCAAAATATTATTTTTGTTTTACATGGCAAAGGCCTACTAGGGATATTCAGTCAACCTTATGACGTCATCGCTATCGAAAGTTTGAAAACGTATTAAAAATCAACTACCGCATAAAAAGCCAAAATATTCAAATTAGTTTCATGAAATAAAGTTTACTATCAGAAAAAAATATAAAATAAATACCAAAAAAAAACTTTACATACCGAATTATAAATAAATCATACATATGTACATCTAGTTTTCTTTTTTAGGGTTCCGTACGCAAAGGGTAAAAACGGGACCCTATTACTAAGACTTCGCTGTATGTCTGTCCGTCCGTCTGTCACCAGGGTGTATCTCAAGAACCGCGATAGCTAGACAGTTGAAATTTTCACAAATTATGTATTACTGTTGCCGTTATAAACAACAAATACTAAAAACAAAATAAAATAAATATTCAAGGCAAATACAGCAAACGCGATTTTTTGCCTTTTTCATAGATAATGGTACGAAACCCTTCGTGCGTGAGTCCTACCCGCACTTAGCCGGTTTTTTTTATATTGATGACCTTGATGTTGTGATGTGTTCAGTGTCGGTGAAAAAGAAAGTTAGATGGATATTTTACACAGCACCGTCTGGGTACCAGATAACTAATAAAATACTTGTTAGTATACTTTTGAAACTTAGAACAGCCTAATACAGAATCTATCTTACAAATGCACGGAAGTTATGCCATAAATATACCTACTTAAAATAAAGTATGTATGATAAAATATCACAAACCAAAACAGACCAGATTTTATAAACTATCCAACTGCGGGATCTCTTTGCATCGTGAGAAAAGTTAAGCCATCGACCACTGGCCAAAAGTGAATTGACCTATATACGTAGACTTCACACATTTACGAGACCAAGAACTATCGGGTAATGTTTGCAGCTAGCAATAATGCGTACACAACTTGGAAGCCAGTTCCATTCCAGGCTCGACATTTACCACACCGACACTTAAAATCAGGTGAACTGTGGTCAAACATTTAGCCAGTCAACCATACAAAAAGTCTTTAAAAAAACAGAGGTGCATGCCGTAGGGTTTGATCGCAGGACCTCTTGGACCTGAACGGTCTCCCAACGACTCCGCCGGAGCTTCAATATCGCAATGCCAAAACAAAATTAAATAAAACCATCGAATTCTATAAAGGGAAATTTTATTCCTTTAATGACGTCGGTCCCGATTCGATTCCCATTCGATGTTAACGTAGATAAGCCGCGAGATCCAATTCTGTCGGGTAAACTGTTTACAGAGTTTCGTTTGCCAGTATCGAATGGTAATGGGACGAATTGGAGATAATGGTGCAGTCCCTGCGTTTTCGGTTTCAAAACGGTTTGAATGAACGTTGATTGTAACGGAATTTGAATTTTAGTTATATATTAGGCCGGACTCGAAGACGGTGGTAAGATGAAATCGATGTTCATGATAAAGAATGGACCTCAATAGCAAAAAACAACCACCAAGCAATCAACCAAACGCTCGAAGAGTCAACACGCCCTGATAATGCCTTTTGTAGACGCAAAACACGTGTCAGCAAGTGGTTTCTGCAGCGAGAAGAGAATGTGGTTTGTGGTTATTTTAATTAGTGTTTTGTTTTTCTTTTAATTAGTGTATTCTTTAAATTTGTTGTAGCCTTTAAGTACTTGAAAGATCTGAATAATTATTTCATCATTAGAATACTACATTACCCGTGATGAACATAAGCTATATTTCATTTAAAAAACAATTAAGGATCTCTATAAAAACTTAAATATCCCAAGCTGTGAAAAATTTAACGAATTTTTATATTTTTTTTCTACTGTTTTATAGAACAAATTAATATCTACAAAAAAGTTACTATATATCTAACTTATACAGTTGTCACAATGACTACTTTTTCATGTTAAATAACTATATCTATCTGTGCGAAACTGGGGCGGGCTGCTGGTATTATGATATATCCTAATAGAATTACGTAGGTATTTATAGTTAACCCACATTAGATTTAAAAAGCTAAATAAACGCGAGGGAGGCAACACTTTTCCTTCTTTTATCTCAAACGGAACTGTCAGGTCCTGAATAATCCATGCCAGCAAGGCTAATGCCTATATATTTTCAAGTCACGTACTGTTCAAGGATATGATACATTCAATACACGCTCAAGATGAGTTATATATCTCGGTCATTTTACATTTTAAGACACATTTGGGAGGATTTAACATGGGAATTGGTTGACTGGGTTAGGAATGCTCACCTGTTTTTGTGGTTGTAGATATGACAGTCGCAAAGTAGCTTGTCTACCGTAAACATTCTTGAGAGTGCTCTTCAGAACTACATGACCTTCCGTCCTGCCAATTCTTCTATCGAACAGTCAGGAGTTTTAAGAGGCGACACCGCTTCATGGTCGTTTTTTTTATGGTTGCCATGCTAAGTGTTTGATCACAGCTCACCTATTTTAAGTGACGGTGTGGTCAAAGATGGTAAAGCACTAGCCTGGAATAGTACTGGCTCTAAAGTGAGGCTGCCGGAACACACCGTTAGGTGCTTGGCGGCAGATTTTCAACATGAGGGTGGTAGCTAGCCAGCCGAGTACTAGAAAGTACCCTACCACCACGCTATGGTTTCCTCACGATGTTTTCCTTTAGCGGCAGCTCAAGCTCATTGTTGGGGTTTGAACCCACGCCTTTCGGCATGCAAACCGACCGCACTAACCACTGAGCTATCATTGCTACAAAATATTCCAATAACTCAAACTAAATCTACCTTCATTGTATGAAACGCTAAACAATGATATTTGCTGTCCGAACGGGTGTTCCCTGATAGATACAATCTGGGTGCCTTCAAGTCGCGAGTGAATCGGTTTCTTCCAGGCGAGTGTGCTCCACCGTAGACCGCATCTTCGCTTAACATCAAGAGAGCTGACGGTCAAACGCAAGACTATTGCCAAAAAAAGACTGTTGACAACAAAGTCATTTAAAAAACTAGATCAGTTGAAGAACTAAATACTAAATTAATTTTCGATATTACTTTTATAATCAGCCTATTCTAATCTTTGTTTGACGAGCATAAATGTTTGTTCTGTATCTGGGTGTTCTGTATGTTTGTATTATAAGTACCTATGTATTTACAAAAAAGTATAAGTATACTACTTTACTGGGGCATGGACTGGGCTTGATCGTGACTTACTTCACAAGACTTATTTTTAATTTCTTGATTTTAACTTGATACACTTAATGAAATACTTTATTTTAATGAGCCGAACGAGATGTTTTCCTGATGATAAAAGATCATGCATGTCCATGACCATTGCAGTCATATGTCTATGACCATTACAGCGATACACAGAACATTGAGTAGCATAACAAAGTCCTGGTTATTGCTGCTTTGGCGCTCATTATTTAAGATATCGGTAGATGGTAAAACCAAACAAACTATTCCTTCATTTCGTTCAAACTAAACCAGTCGTATACTCGTATTCTGAGCAGACTTCTTAAGTAACAAAGTAGAATAGTTTCATCTAGATAAAAATAAAAGTTTTAAAAATGGTCATTTCACGCTAGATCTGCCCCCGTAGCCTATTTACTCTATCTTGGAAACGTTCGTTTGAATTGTCTAATAGAAACTTGAAACTGTAGAACTTGTGTAATGTACTAGAAAGATCTTGAATGGATATAGGGCTATAAACTTAGGGTGCACAAAGCCGAAAGGAGGTCATTGCACTGATCACCATGATGAAAAAATTATAGAGTAAATAAAATTTCCAACAAGTTTTCTTAATAGCACTTTTTGATCAGAGAACCTATCCAGTGACTAGACTAAAGGAATGTACCCATATTCCGTGACCCATTTTTAGCATCCGTAGTAAATGACAAGATAACCCCCCCAAAGTATTCACGTAGTAATTTATAAATTTTAATATGGTTTTCAAAGCGCTTGCCGCGTGAGTGCTTGCAAGACGCCATATTTGAACAAAGCTCTAAAAAGCGCGAGATTTCCCTCGAGGATATTGACTACGTAACGACATCTAAGACCTCCCCCCCTGAACGGGTCAAGTAGTATAACATGCGTTTTTCAAAAACAAACACGAGCAAGACCAAAAAATCAAACCCATTCCAGTCCTTTACCCATTAGTTTAGGTCGCTACAAACTAAGCACCAATATACAACAAGTCATAAATTAAACAGTGTTTTAACTACAAAAATTCAACTGGAACATCCCCTGGAACGAGTAACTGTCACGTTTCCGTGAAGCTAGTATCTCAACACCAGTCACGACAACTATCGGGATCATCTCGCAGACGTCGCCAAGATTTTAAAACTGTTTTAGATGAAACAATATAGGAGAGTCAGTAATCCTCCAGTAATCAGATTTCTTGTTCTGGCATCTTTTGTTTTAGAAAATTTCCTCAAGAACTGCTTTGATCTGCGACCAAACTGTCACTTAATCTCAGGTAAGATGTTGTCAAAAATCTAATCTGTCAAAATAAAAATAAAAATAACAAACATTATAAAAATAACACTGTCCAAAAAACTTAAGTGTTCTTAGGTAGGTGTTTGAAAAAACAACAAAATGGCGGATTTTTGGCGCGAAATAACGTTATTAAAAAAAACAATACCTATCGAGTGGGATATCAAAATAAAGGAAATTGGATTACGAAAATATATATATTTTATAAAATGTTTAAGTTTAATTGGAAATAATAAATTTGTTTAAAAAGTTTTTCCTTTAGTTATATTTTTTTTTTGTATTGAATAGATCGACGTTTGGCCACTAACTCACCTGATGGAAAGCGACGGCTATATTAATCGCAGTTTGATTATAGATTTTTTAAATTCTTAAGCTTGTTTATTACCTTTAACTCCTTTACTTTATCCTTATCTTTACTTTTATTACCTGTATACTTGTTATTACCTATATTGGGTTAAGCTTGAGGTTAAGCGGAGCTCAAATTAGGCCATTCAACAAGTTTCTCTGTAAGCACGAATCTGAAGTCGTGAAAATGAATCAACTGTTCTATAAAAAAGTTACGTTGACTTTTAGCCAAATGCATAAACTGGCAAATATTTTTTATTGTAATTTCAGATTTCTCTTTCAAATTTTGATATCCCAAGCATATAGCCCGGTAACTTAGCGTGGTACAATATCACACACACACATCATCAGCCATAGGACGTCCACTGCTGGACATAGGCCTCCTCCTGGGGGGGTTTTGCCAATACTCGTCACGCTTGGCAGGCGGGTTGGCGAGCGCAGTTAGGTGTGATTGTTCAAGGAAGACGCTTTTGCCCATCTTCCGGATTACATCCCTTAGCCGACTCTTACGGCAACCACGGGTAGAGATGGTGGGGTACAATTCTTAGGACGGCACCACAACGGCAAATAAGTACAATATAAGTACTAGAAAACAACAATCCTTCTTCAAAAGCACTTAAAAACTAGTCAATTACAAACTTTTCTTCATTTTACATCTGCATTACACTGAAAAGAAATTGCATGAATTTTAAAACTGCATCCGTACAGAATAAAAAATTCAAGTAGGTACGGCACCTTATTCATTGCGCAGAATAAAAACAAATAACAGATAATAATACTTCGAAAATGAGTGAAGACTTTTTAACTGTACATATCACAGATGCATACATCTCTGAATTTGCTTTCATAGTGGGAGAACAATTTGGAAAACAGATGATAACAAAATGAATGAAAACAAGCAGTCTGGTGTTGCATGCTACCTATAGTTATCTATCACCTAAATCTAATATATTCATATGCCAGTCAATAGCTAATGGATCAAAGAACTCGTTACATTAAAAACTTGAAAGATGAATATCTGGAAGACTTCTTGGTGTTTAAAAGTGTACACGTTTTCATGCACACTTGGCAGTATCAATGAGATAGCCATACTAACACAAATGCCCCATTTCCATAAAAATGTGCATGTAGTTTGTCTAAGATAAGTAAAAGTTTTAAAGGCCACGTAGTCTTCACTCATTTCTACGCAACATTGTATCTATTCTTTTTTCTAATCTGTGGGTTCAGTGCCATTTGCATCGGAGTTTTGGCGGGAACGCGGTGCGTGTCGTGTCGCCCCATTGTATTTTTTTTCCAAAACTAGTGTTTTTTCGAGTGTTTATGCATAAAAATAGTGGTGTTTTATTCATAAAGTGCCGAATTACAAGCGCGAGTGTGGGAGAATGATATAATGGTTGTGTTAAATAAAGTGGTTAACCATGATTTTTCGTGTTGCTTCTAAAACTCCATCCAGAAGCTTATAATAAAGTCGCCACTACTTTACTAAGACAAGTGAAGTGCTGTAATTCCAAATAAAGACTTGGTCCAAAGGCCTCAGTAGCCAGACCATAAACATAAAAAAATAATAATTTGCATCTGTTCTTTTTCTAATCTGTGATTGTGCCATAATTTAAAATGGCGGAACCAACATGGCGGCTCAATGTGGTGGACGCACATGGCGTCGAAGTGGAGTAGTTTATAATGTACAAACCACATGAATTTGTTTGTATTAGAATACTGAAACGCTTATGTGAACTTTAAGAGAAAGATTATGGACTTTTTGGTTTAAAGGTGGCTTTCCATAAGAATAATAGTGTTTTTTTTACAGTCGATTATAAGTTAAACCATAATTATAACTGTTAATTGTGAGTTTTGTAGTGATAATTTTAGTTTTCTACAAGCTTTTATTAATTTGCAATGTTTGTATCTTAGTTTGTTTAGATCAAATCTTGCAAACTGAATGAAGGCCACTTTCGCAGCATTAATAATAGCTCAGTGGTTAGCACGGTCGGCTTACACACCGAAGGGCGTGGATTCAAACCCCAATAATAAGCTTTAGCTGACGGTGAAGGAAACTAACATTTAACTTGAGGATAGGAGTTTGACATGGATAAAACCCAAAAAATATTTTATATTACAACCGTCTCAGCATAACTAAGTAACTTAGTCAAGTAGTAGTACCTACCTAGTTAGTTGTCACTAGTCACTAGTAACTTAGTCTTTCTATTGATGCCCGTCTCTTTTACCTTTTGGTCTCAATGTTTTTCATTCTTGGTTTGCCTCGAAGAGATCGCTCTTAGCGATAAAGCCACTTGTGGCACTAGTGGTATGCACAATAAAGTTTATATATATCTTAATGTGAAAATTAAATGTGAAAAAATTTGACACTTTTTTATTTAAGTAGTGAGTGATAAAATATTAGGCATTTTGTAGCATCTTACAGGTTTTTAATCCTTAACAAAGTCTAGTACATTTATTTATTCTAACTTATTTACACTATATCCTTGTTCACCAAAAATGTCTTACCCAAAATTCATAGCTCTCGTAAGCACCAGAGAATTCAGGCCAAAATTCTTTTCCAATATTACTGCGAGAGTTCGACGTGTCTTGCTCCTGTCATTTTATTTTGCGGGGGAAAACTGTCTTTGTTTTATTAAGGCATGTTCTGCTATCCCAAGTTCAAACAACAAACGCTGGTGCGTGTGAAACGTATTTTTTAGCTACAATTGATTACTTTTTTATGTTTAAATGATACGAATGAAACGCTCTCATATTGTTAAAAGATAAACTTATTACGAATAATTGTATCTTTTACCAATATTTTCTTATTTACTAAGCACGGCTTAGCAAAAAAAAAATAGTAGGACATTTCAAATAGCGCTATTTATCCCCAAATCTGACAGAATACTAGTTATTTATTGTTTTAAAATATATATTTAATACACTAGTAAGCCGCCCGGCTTCGCTCGGGTAGTAGAGCTTATTATGCCTACGTGTTTTGTCTGTCGTAGGACTCGTAGGGCTGATCTGTTTATATTTCAACCAATTTACACAAAACATTGCCAAATTACGAGTATATACCTAAACCTTCCTCATGAATTACTGTATCTATTAGTGCACAACTAAGTACTAGAAAGTACCCTATCTCTACGCAAAAATAAAATAATATATGTCAATATGATTAAATGTCAATAAAAAAAAAATACTTTACTCATAATGTTTACAACGCTAGAAAAAAACATTACGTTTAAATGTGAAATAAAATAACAAGTTGTTACTTTATTGTTATTTAGTTGTTACTGTTACTATCAATCTTATTAATCTGTTAAAAATATTATGTCCTGTATTCTTTATTAAAGAATAAAAGAAGAACTACTATTATCAAAATAAATCACCCGCAAAATAAGAAAAGACTATGAACCCGACGAATTTATCGGTTGACCTTTTTCACAAGCAAAATGGAGTTGTTTTAGACAAATCGCAACTTTGGCGCGAATGGATCGGACCGTTTTCTAAATGTTAGGGCAGCATGGTTAAGGGTCAAATACATTACACGTAACGTAATGGAATATTTGAATTGATCTATTGACTTTATATCGATGAAGCATGTTGAACATCACAACAAGACAATAAGAAGATATCTACAAGACAAAAGGGGCAAAAAAAGGTTATATATTGCATAAATAAAGTAAAATGGAGATGAGCAGCTCATATGATGAACAATAAAGACAAATTGGCAAAAACATAACAGAATGGTGTCCAAGACAAAATAATAGATGGAATAGGAGGCAGTATCGTAAATTAGATCTCGATATTATAGAAAATAGCGGGTCCAATGCTAGGAGACCTATGTTAAAAAGTAAGACAATCTCAAGACCTGTGTGAAATGAATCACCCAGATTACAATATTTTTTAAGATTGCTAAATATTATCGACTTTCACATCATCAGCCATAGGACGTCCACTGATGGACACAGGCCTCTCCCTAGAGGGGTTTTGCCAATACTCGCCACGCTTGGCAGACGGGTTGGCGAGCGCAGTTAGGTGTGATTGTTCAAGGAAGACGCTGCTGCTCATCTTCCGGATTACATCCCTTAGCCGACTCTTAAGGCAACCGCGGGTAGAGGGTGGGGTACTATACTTACGCCGGCACCACCACGGCAATTATAGACTTTACGTACCATATTTATTATTTTGACATAATTATGACTTCTTTTATTGTGAGATCCAAGGTAAACATCTTCAATATGTTCTTCTTGGACGATAAGAAACCGTATTCTTATTACGTGTTTTTTTTTAAAATGCGAAATCTATGAGACAAACGAGTCGCTCTCCTGATGGTTAAGAGATAACGCTTGTCCGTGACCATTGTAGCGGAGACCATTGTAGCGGTACACAAAACTTTGAGTGTCAAAACAAAACCAATTGTATCGCTGCTTCAGCGCTCGTTACTTTGAGACATTCGATGGTTAATCTCAACAGTTCTGTGATTTCTGTAGCCTTCAAAGCATTACACAGTAATGTTCACACACTACTGTTTGGCGATGGAATGTACAGCAGTGGTACTTACTTAGACGACTTCTTGCTAAAGAGATGTACCAAGTAAAATAGGGTTTAATAATGTTGCCAGATCCTTCTTGATGCTGGCATTAAATCTAGCATGGAATACGCTTAAAACTTATTTAATTAAAGAGTTTTATATTCTCAGTGTGCGAATCAAATATGTGAAATTCCTTGCCTTCATTTTTCATTTTTTTAAATGGCGTGCCATTGAGACTATCTTAAGTGACAAATTTTCCGTCATATTTCTCAGTTCACATTATGCCGGTACGCGTATTGTGATCCCACCTTAATTTTCCATTGGAACGCAACATTACTCGTCGCTTAGGTACAGCGTGTGAATAATGATTTGTTTACTGTTTCTTATCGATCGTCTTGCGTATCGTAGCGTATCATAGCGTATCGCTTGTCTCCGTATCGGGACTAACGAGCAGTTAGATATATCAATTACCGTTGCTTTTGTTAGTATCTATTATGTTTATTTTAAATCCATATTGATGATGAATGAAATAAATTGTAATAATAATTGAAGACAACGTTTTCCTGTAATTTTTGATTTGACAAAAACCCACTAATAGAAAAATGTTGTTAATGACTGTTTTGCATAGATTTACTAAATAATAAATATCTCCCTCATTAATATTTAAAGCAGCACTGTTTTGATAAAATATCATTATTATTATTTATGTAAAGCTAATGAGACTATCGAGGCGTTCTCCTGATACACAGAACTTTGTGCAAAAAAAAAACAAATTCCAGGGCATCGCTGCTTTGACACTCATTACTTTGAGAGATTTAATTTTGATGGTTAGTCTCAACAGCCCTGCCTCGCTAACTGCAGTACCCTTCAAATCGGAACACAGTAATGTTTGGACATTCCTGCTTGCAGAATATCTGGTACAGCGGTGGAACCCACCTAGACGACCTCCTGGTAAAAAATCTACCACCAAGTATATTGAGTATTATATGAGTAATGAGAAGAGTAAGGTCACAGTCCACCACACTGGCCAAATGAAGGTTGACACACTTCCCACAACAAAAATGCAGATTTCCTTTACCGTTTACAGTAAGAATAAATAAAAGGTATCCCTAATAAATAGGTAATGATAAATGAACAGTATGGCGTTTGCTTTTATTCTTTTAATAGAGTTCTTCTTTGTTAATAAAACATTCCGTATGTAAGTTCAGATGGGATGAGTATTGTACAATAAGTTACCAGAGACTATTAAAACTACCATCAGTTATGCAATTTTTATAAGTAAAATAAAATAAAAATTGATATAGGGAATATTGTATAGCATAAAAGAATATCTACAAAACGATTATGACTCCAATAGTGTTAGTGTTAGATAATATTTTTTTGTCATTTATGGTAACTTATTTTATTGATTGTTGTGAATAATATGACTAAATTTTGAATTGAATTATTTTTTTAAATTATTGATTATTTAGTTTTTTTTTTTTTTAATTTATATCATTCGTAATTTTGGTAATATATGATAATTATTGCCCCTTTACAGCTAATAATTACATTTGCAAACTGACGAAACATATTTTTTTTTAAATTGTATTGATAGAACTGTGTAATATAATAACTACATAGCTTAAGTTATTATGTTTAAATATGTTAATAAATGATTCTATTCTATATCTAAATGACTGAACTACACAAGTTTAGCACAAATAATTACCAACGGAACCAAACTCCGAGCTCGCTATTGCTGTCCAAGATTAGGTTTTCTCTCCACAAGCAGACAAGCTAATGAAGTTTACTTTGCGGGACAGTGAAAAGGATTTCCTGTGATGATAGCAAGTACAGTTTCATCTTTACGGTAAATTCTGGTATTGAGGCGCTTTCGGCACTTCTTCCGTCTAGTAATAGTGATGTGAGCTGTGGTCATCCAGTCCATCAACCATAAAAATGTATTAAGCTAATTGTGTTTTTTTTTAAATGATAAATATAATTTTATAAAACTAATACGAGTGGTAATGTATGCTATCATAGAGCTGCCTGCGAGCGGTAGCTGGTTAATAAAAAATGATAATACACAATACTTGGCCTCCAAAATTTAAATTACGCAGTACCTATGTATGCACTTGATTAATTACACCACTGAGTACAAAAGGCTATTAAATTTATCGAATGAGGCTATTTTAATGAGATCGCTATACATAAGCATGTCACGTATCGTAATTAACAAGAGTTTGTCTTGTTTGAGGTTTCAATTAAAACAAGTATAAATTTACAATTTAAAAAAAATATCGATTCCATTGCCAACTAAACGCAATGCTCCAATGAAACCGCGAGGTTTCGGAGTAAAGGATAAATCAAATTCTATAAAATTTATATGGGACATGAATCTATGAAGTATGATGATCCACGAAACAAAAAAATCATCATCAAAATCGATTTATAATTTAGCGGAATGATCGCGTAACATACGCGTAAAACAAACATACAACATTGAGAACCTCCTCTTTTTTTGAAGTCGGTTAAAAATAAAGGACACTTTAAACAGGTATACAGTGTATAAAATATACGAAAGTGCTTTCTAACAAAATGACTATGGAAATTGACGTGGTTTTGATTTTGTTTTACTTATACGGAATTACTCACGTTTTACGACTGTGTGAAGCAAGACGAGGCCGCACGCGCGTTGTACCCAGCTTTGCCTCCATGATGAAGGCCACCGGATGTGAGCGAAACTATAGTCGGAGTTTCCGATATAATTAAACGTGAGTAATCCCGCATACTGCGCTCTGCGCTTCAGGTCTTCGCTCAGAAAGCCGCTTTCCTAAAGTGGGATAGGGCCAGACATTTTAGCCGCATTTCGGGAGATCGTTCGGCCAAAGTCACAACACAGTGGTTATCCTGTATGAAAATATGAACTCAGGTTGCAAAAGATTGAAAAATATGGAGGGAAGGGAAGCCTTTGCTATGCAGTAGGACAGTACAGGCTGATAATAATAATAAACCCGCATAAGTAAAATAACATAATAAATAATTAATTTAACTAAATTTTTCAGAAATTGAAGTTGTTTAAAAAAAAATATCTCTTTTTAAATAAATATTGTAGGACATTTCACATGGCCATCTAGCCTCACACTAAGTAAAGCTAGTAGGAGAATCAGATAGATTCAAATTCAAATTATTTATTGACATAAAAACGGTTTATCAATTACATTTATGTTACAGAATTATACATCAATTAATGAGAAAACAAAACAACATGTCAAATTCAAAATAAAATATCAAATACAAATACAATGTCTAATCCAGATACAATGTTAAATTCAAATATTCTAAGAAGTACAATAAGTCATAGGTCAGTAAAAATATCGAAAATGATTATAATTATGCTTACTTGCAAAAAAAAAAACTCAACTTCTGTTTTCAAAAACTAATGCAATGTTAGTTTTTAGGCTTCCGTACCCAAAGGGTAAAACGGGACCCTATTACTAAGACTTCGCTGTCTGTCTGTCCGTCCGTCTGTCTGTCCGTCCGTCTGTCTGTCACCAGGCTGTATCTCAAGGACCGCGATAGGTAGACAGTTGAAATTTTCACAAATTATGTATTTCTGTTGACGCTATAACAACAAATACTAAAAACAAAATAAAATAAATATTTAAGGGCTCCCATACAACAAACGCGATGTTTTTGCCTTTTTCATAGATAATGGTACGGAACCCTTCATGCGCGAGTCCGACTCGCACTGGCCGTTTTTTTTTATATGTGAAATATAGTTTACTGTGCCATAACTGGTTATTCGCGAACTCAAGTGACAGAATCAAAAGAAGATCACAGGAAAGTTGGCAAATCAGGAACTTACTTTCTAATTTATTTGTCAATAAAAAGGTTAAACCAGTCGTTAAGGAAAAAATGTTCTTACATATTATTTCACTGTCGAACCGAAAAAATGTCGAGGGAAAAGAAAATTTAAGAAGTCCGTCTTCCAGCATACCGTAATAGATTACCATCTATCCCACTCACACAGTGAAGCGACACATGTGCGTAAAAGGGACAAAACAATTGTTTCTCACCCTAATCTATACAGACTCATCGGCCATTAGATGGGTATTCGCGAGAATCGTAACTTACGAGCCTTATTTGGGTTTGAAGTATAATTTATTATGTTCAATTCTATTCGTTCGTAAGGGAAAGGTTAAGCAATAAATTGGGCGCAGCTGCGCTACGGACATAAGTCGGAATTAGGTAACAAAAGAGCCGATTTGCGAGATGTCGGGGGGAATTCGCCGCAGTTTCTGTAGTTGTATCGACGAACATCAGGTGCCGAAATACGTTGCGGTTGCTTGCCACCATGGCACATTTGCCTTAATTTGAATATTTTGCCGAAATACCAAGGATGATCGACCACAGGTAACTAAGCAAGTTTGGTTTGAATGTCGCGTAACATATCACACTAATATTCACAATTTACTTCCTCTTGCTAAGGAGATAATGTAAGTAGGTAGGTACCACCGAAGTACCAGTTATTCTGCCCCAAGCACTCCAACGGAAAGTTTTGTGGAAAGCGGCTATTAACGTTAAAAAATCCTCACCGTAATTCGGTATGTTAAGAAAAAATACTGATTCCAAAACCATTTCGAAATATTACATTCCTGTACCATCGTTATTTTTACGTTAAAAACTCTTTCAACTTTTTGTAGCGATGATAGCTCAGTGGTAAGCGCGGCCAGTTCGCACGCCGAAGAGTGTGGGTTCAAACCCAACAATGAACTTGAGTTGCCGGTGAAAGGAAACATCGTGAGGAGTAGAAATCACATTAAATCAGATTGAATCATATCGAATCATATTGAATCAGATTGAATCCGATTGAATCAGATTGAATCAGATTGAATCAGGTTAATCAGATTGAATCAGATTGATCAGATTGAATTAGATTAAATCAGATTAAATCAGATTAAAACAAATTTAATCAGATTAAAACAAATTAACAATTTATTGTTATTTTAATCGGTGGATGTATAAAATGCCTGTGACAAGCCATTTTTTAAAATTTCCTTTGACAGATACCCCGGGACGGCGCGTCTCCTTCGGTAGCCGGTTTTATTATGTTCCTATTCTGTGAATCAGCTGGCAATTTCGATTACCAACTTTTTTTGAAAACAAATTATGTTGTCCACTCATTCTTCAACAAATCCTGCAAACATTTTACGAGACCTTTTTTAAAACAAACCGAATGTTTCAAAGCCCAAAAGTAAGCTTTAAAAAGCGTTTCTTTCCAAAGACAAAAGTAATTACCCGAGTTAGTTCAGAGCTGGCGTTGGTTCATTAATATGGTAATATCGTTCCTGCATCGAATTCAAGAGAGGAACGAGAAACTGGGATGCAGTCTGGCGTAACTAGGAGTGTGGATGGCTAAAGAGTAGGTGTATAGAATGGGGATCGTAACAGCTTTGATAAACTCTGCAGCAGACTTAGGAGTTACCTTACTACTGCTACGTTTTAAGTCATTCGACAAATTCTAAAGCAGAATTTTGACGTGAATGCATCTTTAATTTGTATACATAGGGGATGGTAATTCAAAAGACTATTCTTATTATTCGTAGGACATTACACAAAGCACCATCTGACCCCAAACTAAGCTTGTATAATGAGAGTCATATAACTAATAGAATACTTAAATACTTTTTTTGTAAATACATACTTATAATACAGAACACCCAGACACAGAACAGACATTTATTTATAGACAACAATTTTGTCATGGGTGAAAATCAAACCTAAAAAAAAGAGCTCTTGTTTATGGTTGGCAGGGTCGATGACTACATCTCACCTGATATTAAGCGACGGTGTGGTCGAAGATGGTAAAGCCGGAATGGAACTGGCTCTCAAGTGAGGCTGCCGGAACACACTACTTAGATGCTTGGCGGCAAATTTTCAACTTAGCTAGCTAGCCAGCCAACTGCTAGATAGTACTCTACCACCATGCTATGGTTTCCACACGATGTTTTCTTTCACCGGCAGCTCAAGCTCATTGTTGGGGTTTGAACCCACGTCCTTCGGCATGCGCTAACCGCTGAGCTATCATCGCCTACAAATTTTAATGCAGATATACTACCAATAAGCCAACAATCATCAACATCATCATCCGCCATAAGAAGTCCACTGCTGGAGATAGGCCTCATCCTGGGGGGTTTTTGCCAATACTCGCCACGCTTGGCAGGCGGGTTGGCGAGCGCAGTTAGGTGTGATTGTTCAAGGAAGACGCTGCTGTCCATCTTCCAGATTACATGCCTTAGCCGACTCTTACGGCAACCACGGGTAGAGAGGGTGGGGTACAATTCTTACGTCGGAACCACCACGGCAACAGTGCTGTCATTGTGTTGGAATGTATATTTATGATATAGTTATGTATTCTCCTATATGCAATATACTATATATTTATTTATTTATTTCAAAGAAACACACAGGAAAGTACGTAGTTTTTTCTTGTTGTTTTACCTGTACGCTCCATTCGTTCACATGGCCCCAACTACCTTCATTATAAAATCAAGAAGCGCTCTCCAACGCTATGAACTGCATAAATAACACAAGTCGTGCAGCTTTAGCGCACCGTTAGCTTAAAACATTCAGGATAAGTTTCATAACTGAAGTAGGTAATTTAAAGAAAGTGACCCAAGTCACACTAAAATGTTATCTCTGCAGAACTTGGAAGAGTCCAATTGTAATACAAGTCCCATAACTTTTTACGACACAGCTTCATTTACGAGCGTAACTGATACAAATTCTTAGAAATTCTGGAAAAATCTGGAGTTAACAGGTTCGTTTTGTTTGAGAATTCATCTTATCTTATTAACAGACATATTTTCTTTATAATTGGATGTTGTTCTGACTTTCAAAGTACTTTGCTTGCTTCTTTGGTCACGACATATAAAAGGGATTTTGTTTGTTTTTAGCAATTAGGTAGAGTACGTTTTTTATTAATAAAAGTTGACATAGAAATAGAAACAATGTTAAGCGATGATAGCTCAGTGGTTAGCGCGGTCGGTTCGCTTGCCGAAGGGCGTGGGTTCAAACCCCAATAATGAGCTTGAGCTGCCGGTGAAGGAAAACATCGTGAGGAAACGATAGCGTGATGGAATGGTACTTTCTAGTACTCGGCTGGCTAGCTACTACCCTCAAGTTGAAAATCTGCCGCCAAGCATCTAACGGTGTGTTCCGGCAACCTCACTCGAGAGCCAGTTCCATTCCAGGCTAGGTGTGCTTTACCATCTTCGACCACACCGTCATTTAAGATCAGGTGAGCTGTGGTCTAACACCTAGACAGTGAGCGATAAAAAAAAAGTTATTTCGGCAACTTATAATCTTGCTAAGTTGCCAAAATTGATAGGAACTGTAGTTGTATACGTTCTTTTGTTTGCCATTTTGTCGATTGTCGGAATCACACGTAGCGAAGATTGTAAGAAATTCGTTCTTTTGTTTGTTGTGATTACTTTGCAAGTGTTTGTCTCAGCTGCTAGACTGTCGTAGATATTATGCATATACACGTTATGATATTCTTAGTTGCTCACAAACTTTCTTCTCCATATAACGACAACTCCCTATAACGCCAGAAAAAAGTCCCTTCAGCGTCACTATATAGAGTTTACACTGTAGTTAAAATGGACAGGAATTTTAGTTAGTTTTAAATATTTTTTAAAATTTAAATAGTTTTAGTTCAGACTTTTTTCTAAATCGTACCTAAAATACTTAGTTATAACGTTTTTTTGGAAAATAAGCTTTAAAGCAGCCTATTTGCTATTACGAGCTAAATTGCCACAATTTTTATACAAAAATTGGGGCACGAACTAATGGCATTCAAAAAACAGGTGTCCTTTTACAGAGAACAAACATTTGCTTATCCACACCCCAACTCCGACCGACCGGTCCCTATCTCTTTCAAACTTTCTTCATTAGTAAAATAGCTTCGGATCGGCGCATGGAAGTTTTAATCCTAGAAAATTACATCGGGTACAGTGTCTGTCCAGATCAGTAATCAGGTAAACGGGATGGTAATTATTGGGATCGTAAAATATAATGAAAAATTTGACCCCATTAAAAACTAGATACGCCCTGAAATTTCCCCCGCGATATCACTATCACTACATAGTATAAAACAAAATCGCTTTCTCTGTCCCTATATCAATATGTATGCTTAAATCTTTAAAACTACCCATAGGATTTTGATGCGGTTTTTTTAAATAGATTGATTTTTAGAATAATTAGAATGATTTTAAATGATTGATTGATTTTAAATAGATTAAATAGAGTGATTGAAGAGGAAGGTTTATATGTATAATAACATCCATTAAATAGTGGAGAAATACTGTTATTTTTGAAGAGCTTTTGCCAATACTCGCCACGCTTGGCAGGCGGGTTGGCGAGTGCAGTTAGGTGTGATTGTTCAAGGAAGACGCTGCTGCCCATCTTCCGGATTACATCCCTTAGCGGACTCTTACGGCAACCACGGGTAGAGAGGTTGGGGTACAATTCTTACACCGGCACTACCATGGCAAAGTTGTTATATTTTGTGTTAATTTTTTAATTAGTTTTTGTAAATACAATTTTCATGAGCATTGACTAGTATGTAACATTTTTAATGGTATTTTTGAAACGAATTAAAATAAGACTTGTATGTTATCAATAAAGCATTGTATTGACGTTACCCTTTGGGCTCAGTATACCCTAAGCTTATGGCCCTGTACAACATTCAGTTCCATTAGTTCTCAATATCAGCGTTATTTCAGCCACGTTTTGAGAGTCGTTCGAGCACCCACTTCCGATTTGGCAGTCCATAGATTGTTAGATAGAAATACCGACATTACATCCGGTACGTGACTACAATTTGTATCAGATCATTATAGAACGACCAACATATCTTTGCAGTTGCCCAAACGAAAGAACTAAACATTTTCTTCACACGGTTCTTAGTGTTGTCTAGAAGATGCAATAGTTACTCCCTCGTTTAAGTGTACACATAAGTTGGTCATATTTTACTGGGCTCAGCATTGATGCTGTTGAGATTTGATCACAGGCGTTGGTTTACGGTTTCTGATGTTGACGAGGAAAATTAGCTGATTAACTTTATAACACAGATAGAAAATGATTGAAGGCAAACTACTTGATCCTACATATCTGTCCTTTTTCATTCTGTGTTTAGTAATGCAGAAAAGTTCTATAGATTCTATCTACCTACATTCTAAGCAGATTACAACTTTATTCTTATTCTCGTTTCTTATTTTACTAGGTGATAGATCACCTTAGCAGGAGGTCGTCTAGGTAGGTACCCCCGCAGTACCAAATATTCTGTCGCCAAGCAGTAGTGTGTAAATATTACTGTGTTCCGATTTTAAGGGTACTGCAGCTAGCGAAATTACTGGCTGTTGAGACTAACCATCTATTGTATCAAAGTAATGAGTACCAAAGCAGCGATGCCCTGGACTTTGTTTTGCTACTCGTTGTTCTGTGTATCGCTGCAATGGTCATGGACAGGTGTTATCTCTTACCATCAGGGGAGCGTATAGTTTATCTCATTACATTATTTAAAAAAACATTTATAATTTTCTATTTATATGATTTCGGTTGACTGCGGAATCTGACTTTTTTTTTATAGCTGACAGGCTTGGTGTTTGACCACAACTCACCTGATGTTAAGTGACGGTGTGGTCAAAGATGGTAAAGCACACCTAGCCTGGAATGAAACTGGCTCTCAAGTGAGGCTGCCGGAACACACTGTTAGATGCTTGGCGGCAGATTTTCAACTTGAGGGTGGTAGCTAGCCAGCCGAGCACTAGAAAGTACTCTACCACCACGCTATGGTTTCCTCACGATGTTTTCCTTCACCGACAGTTCAAGCTCATTGTTGGGGTTTGAACCCACACCCTTCGGCATGTGAACCGACCGCGCTAACCACTGAGCTATCATCGCTAGGAAATGTTCTTTCCGGGATAACGCACGTTTGATTTAGCCAAATATTTTGGCAAGTCAATTCATTTTAGCTTCATCGTACGACGCACCAAGCAATAGAATTTGCTGCTCGAGTGATTGTTCCCCGATAGAAACAACGCGGGTGCCTTCAAGTCGCGAGTAAATCGGTTTAGTCTAGGCATGTGTTCTCTAACGTAGATCAATTATTCTCTTAAATGCAAGATGAAGGTCGAATGTAAGCCTATTTATAATAAAAATGATCTCGATTCTTCAACTATATTTATTTATTGTTATTGCTTGAATTCTTTGTGTGCGAGTAAGCCTATATTAGAAGAATTGAATATATACAAGAATTGCTCGTTTAAAGGTATTAGATAGATATTAACATAATTTATTGCACTTACAAAATAGTTTTCAAAGTGAGATAAATTTAAAGGTGGAAGTGATTGTGATGGATATGAGAGGAACAATCTAGAGCTGCTTGGTATAGTGAAATACAGTACACATTTCGTAATATTCACTCCTTGAAAAGGGTCATCGGATATAAACAAACATTTTAAGGACATTTTACCACCATCTAGCCCCATATAAATAAATAAATAAATAAATAAATATCGTAGGACACATTACACACAGCGCCATCTGACCCCAAACTAAGCAGAGCTTGTGTGATGGAAGTCAGTTAACTGATAGAATACATAAATACTTTTTTTTTTGTAAATACATACTTATAATACATACAGAACACCCAGACACAGAACAAACATTTGTTCATACCAAACAAACATTTGTCCTTGGCGGGAATCGAACCCACGCCCTACAGCTCAGGCAGACATACTCCCAATGAGCCAACAGGGCTGTCAATACCTACCTACATAGTATGTCTGCTTTAAGAGCTGTATGGGCGTGGGTTCGATTCCCACCCAGGACAAACGTTTTGTAGTGTTGTAATAGTAACGATCATGTCTGTCTGCTCTGTTAGGTCATAATAATTATGGTAGTAGTTCTACTTTGAGAGCAGAAGTCACAAAAAACTTCGTCTGTAGTGGGAATCGAACCCACGCCCTTCTGCTCTCAAAGCAGAACTACTACCATAATAATATGATCTAACAGAGCAGTCAGATATGATCGTTACTATTATAAGCAGCTCGAACAAACATACTGTACCTACATAAAAAGAAAAAAAAAAATGTCATATTTAATTGTAAAATATATTGTTCACTATTTTGCTAACTCGCAATTTAATTTTACAATCCGAAAATTTTACAAATTTATTTTTATTTTCACGATTTTAAAACGAATAACGAGCTTTTTGCCGCGTTCATTCGTAAAGTTCATCCGCTAAGTTAATTCCCTTTGAATAAAAAAATTCGCTGAGTTCGACGTTTGAACGATGTAAATTACGCGTTTGTGAGGCGCGTAAGCGTGACACGCAATGCCAGTGATGTACTTAAGGGGGGTTAAGGGTTATGCCTATTCTTGACATCAAAAACCAAGCGCAATAAAAATTTCATTGGTACCTACATAGTTAACATAATGTACGTTAATAACCTAATATATAAATGTATATTTATATGTAAGTGAGAGTGAAATTTAAAATTAAGTCCTTTCAGTCATTAATTATGTAAATTTCAAGGGCATGTAAACTGTAGATACTGCGTGAAATAGGAACGTAAGGTAGCGAGAAAGAGACAGAATAAATGAATAATTAATATGTTTGAAAGAGCGAAAGGATATGAAGATATGAATGGAAGGTAAAGTCAATATAAAAGAGATGCCTAGATGTGAGATAATTGTAAGTGTGAAAGAGAAAGATAAAGTGTGAAAGGGACAGTATTAATAGTTTAATAGGTGCGAAAGAGAGAGATTAAAGCAATTACAAGGTTTCTGTTCATCTCACTCTTACATAATATATAAAAGTAATGAGATGAAGGAGATGCTCTCCTGATAGTAAGAGATAGCGCCTATTCGTGACCGTTGCAGCGATACACAGAACTTTGAGTAACAAAACAAGGTTGGGCATCACTGCTTTGGCGCTCATTGCTTTGAGACATTACATGGTTAGTATCAACAGCGCTGTAATTTCGCTAGCTGCAGCACCCCTCAAATCGGAACAAAGTAATGTTTACACACTATTGCTTAGCGGCAGAATATCTCGTACTGCGGTGGTAACCACCTAGATGACCCTGCTAAGGTCATCTACCACCGAGTAAGTGTTATAATTATGTACTTAATGTAGCAATTTGTGTTGTTATGTAAGTAATTTAGGCTTGTGTGTATGAGTATATAAATACACAATAAAGTATTTCTATTTAGTTATCCAGTCTCCTAGTTGGGTAACCGTCTGACTTTCAATCTGGAGGTCTTGCGTTCGAATCGCACGCATCTGTATTTTATAAGTTATATGCGTATTATCGATAACTTCAAACGGTAAATTAAAACATCGTGACGAAATTTGCATGTACGAGGGACGAAATTTGCATATTGAAAAAAAGTTTTTGAAGATGTTTGAAATCTTAGCTAGCGTGGTGCCTTATCTTTCTCAAAATGAGAAGAACCGTTCGAATTGTTTGTAAAAACAGGGGTGAATCGGAATCTAGCCCTCATGGCACAAGCTTTGCAAGTACAAGTGCTAGAAAGCGCCTTGTGAAGTTTTCACCGATATTTATTATTAAAAATTAAAAGAAGAAAACATTTTACACACTTCAAACATCTTAAAGCAGATAAAACTTTTAAGAGAGTGCCCCCGAAATGACAGCCTAGCTCCGTCCACCCGCATTCTGTCGGAAAACCAAACAGAAAAAACTCACGGTTCGTTACTGGTGACGTATGCCGTGTACGTGCACAAAAAATTGTTACGTCACCTACAAGAGATTAGGGGACGCCATCTGAAAAATATATCTTGGCGTATTTTACTTCACAAAGTGTGAAAAAAAAAATCACATTTATGTTTTTACATCTGTAGCGCTCACGCTTCACGTGTTTTGTATGCCTTAAAATATATTTTTTGGTAAGTTTAACATTTTTTTATACAATATAATAATTAATATTTTTTTCGGATTCCGAGGTCCATAGAATAGTCACAATAAACATAAAAAAAAAAAAATAGCATTTTTTTTTTAAAGATAGCCAGCCAACGTCGATATGTCGTCGTGCTCGGCAGCAGTCTGTCAACAAAACCATGAATAATTATATTCTTACACATGTCAACTCTGGACAGACTACCTATACCTTGAAATCCCGTAACTCTATCAGAGTGGCCTACAACAACATCTTTAGGCAACTTAGTAAGACTTGACATTTCTATTTAATTATACTATGACATTAACAATTGATTATGCTGTTTACTAATTAAATAAAAATGTATATTTTTTTGACAAATGTAACCGGGCCAACCCGCCTGCCAAGCGTGGCGAGTATTAGCAAAACCTCCCCAGGAGGCCTATGTATGTCCAGCAGTGGACGTCCTATTGCTGAATATGTGATGTGATGTGATTCATGGTTGACATTCCAAAAACTCGACGAAACGATTTGATTCCACCGGTGGACGCTAAACAGTGGAATGCGCTGCCTGAGTGGGCGTTACCCGTTGGATATAATCTGGATGTCTTCGAGTAAATCGGTAAGGCAAGGCAAGCGTGCTTTATCTTAGCCCGCATCATCAATTAACATCAGGTGAGATAGCGGTCAAACGTAATCCAATTTTTTATATAAAAAGTCGGTTTTTAGTGAATTACCATTCCACCGCTTAAAACAAATTCTTGGATTATAATTTCTATTGCAAGTTATTTTCCTTTGTTTAAACAAAACTGTTGTAGTACTAATTATCGTGTGATCTCCCAGAGGATAGGAAACATTGGCGACAAGGGCACAGCTTACAATAACAGTTACTGCAACAAGGGCAAGACAATTTTCATTAGACAACCCGTCTGTGTCCCACTCCGTCGAGAAGCACATACAAAGAGGAGGTGGTATCTATCTCTATATCTTTAAACGAGCATTTCTTGTATATATATATATATATATTCTGAATCTCGGAAACGGCTCCAACGATTTTCATGAAATTTTGTATGCTGGAGGTTTCGAGAGAGATAAATCGATCTAGCTAGGTTTTATTTTTAGAAAACGTCGTTTAATCCGTGTTTTCAGCCGAGCAAAGCTCGGTCATCCAGAAACTTATAATTGAAAGATTTATTACGCATTAGAAATTATACGTAGTTATTTTTGTTTTATTATTTTTATTTAATAGATATAATGGTTTATCTTTTTAATATAGTATTTTATATTTTAAAAAGATACTATAGTATAATTATAGACGGACACAGAAAATTATAGAAGAAAATGTCTTAATTTCTGTTTACCTGCTTAGTGACGATCTTTGAAGGAATACCCTATAATACAAGCGTAGCTTAGTGTAAGTTCGTTGTCCTGACTTATTTGTTCCGCAAGTCCAACTTATATAAGTTATGTCATTAAAATAACATTTTTACATAATGTGATTAAAAAAATCGTATCTAAGCAAAGCTTGTACTATGGAAGTCAGATATCTTGTAGAATACTTAAATACTTTATTTATTGTAAATACATACTTTAATATATATAGAAAACCCAGACACAGAACCAATATTTTTGATTATACACCATTATGATTGTCCTGAGTGGGAGTCAAACCCACGCCCTAAGGTTCTTGAAGCAGACATACTACCAATGAGACGACAAGGCAGTCAAAAAAAGTAAAAAAAAAATGTTAATGGTTTATGGTATTTTTATTTATGTTTGTTATTGGTTTTATTGTTATCTGGATTCAATTATAATTATATTATTATTGATGGGAGACAAAATCCCTTTGTTTCTTTTTTTAAACGTTTTTCATTATTTTGAGCAAACTTTGATGATGTGTAATTGATTTTACCACATCCATTTTGAATCTGCTCCGTGCACTAGCTTATTATAAACAGAATATGCAAGTGCAAGAGGATGAAGATTCTGTAATCCTAATAAAAACCTTAACGCTGCAGGAATAAAGGCTAGAATATATTGGTTTTCTGCTAATTGAGTTGGTGTCATCGCATATGACAAGACAATATTGAAATTAGTTAAAACTATTTATGTGAGCATGTTACACAAAGCACAGATGCAAGTAATATAATGAAAGTGTCAAAATATATTTGTGCTTGACTACTTCTAAAGTTAAACGAAACAATACGAGAGTAAACAGGATTTTTCTAGGTAAGCGTGCTTCTTCTTAGACTACTATGTTAAGCAGCATCAGACGGGACGTGGTCAAACGCAAACTTATATAGCAAAAAAAAAACTTTTCTTTTGACAAGCTAGGTGTTCGACCATAGCTGTTGTTAAGTGGGTCCATCAACTTTTTTTTGTTCGAAGGACGTTCTTATGATTCTTGAGTTTACACTCGAATATGTCGACTCAAGATCATTTTTCTGTTTTGACTTTTTAAACTAACAATAACATATGCAGGCATTTAATTACAGCCCTGTTGGCTCATTGGCTATTGTCTGCCTGAGCTGTAGGGCGTGGGTTCGATTCCCGCCGAGGACAAAACATTTTATGGTATAAACAAATGTTTGTTCTGTGTCTGGGTGTTCTGTGTGTATTATAAGTATGTATTTATAAAAAAAAAAGTATTTATGTATTCTATCAGTTATCTGACTTCCATCACACATGCTCTGCTTAGATTGAGGTCAGATGGCGCTGTGTGTAATGTGTCCTACAATATTTATATATTTATTATATGTCAGTGTAATAAAGCCAATATAAATAAATATAGTTTTATTAAAAAAACAATGGTTACCCAGGGCACAAAACCGTGCTTTTCATAGAAATCGGAAATCGTCTACAAACGTAGTCTGGAATAGCCTGAATTATTTCTAAGGACGACATCTAATAAAAATTTATCAATGATTACAAGGCCACAGTTAAGTTCTTTGGAAGAATCTGCTATTTCTTGATTACCTTAGATTAAAACTTTCGATTACATAATTTGTACTATGAACATGAAACATGGTTGTCAACAAACAATTGCCAATACTCGCCACGCTTGGCAGGCAGGTTGACGAGCGCAGTTAGGTGTGATTGTTCAAGGAAGACGCTGCTGCCCATCTTCCGGATTACATCCCTTAGCCGACCGTTACGGTAACCACGGGTAGAGAGAGAGCGGGGTACAATTCTGACGCCGGCACCACCACGACAAATTTAATAAATTTAGCTTATAATCCGCAAATACGGCCCTCTTTTTATCTCGAAAAACAACACCAATGCTTTAAATTATAAATGTAATTAGCAATAAAAAACTTTAAAGCTCTACATACTTATAAAACTACAATGTGAAATGCAAATACGCTGGCTCATCGTTCTTACAAAGACTGAATACATTTCCTTGCAAAATATAGATTTCGATAATACAATAAACTTCTTATTCATGGCAGAGTCTTTAGGGGATATTCCAGAACAGAATACTACATTCTGAAAGTTGTCGAAGTAAAATGAAAAATGGTATTTTCAGTGCGCTTTTCTCAATTCTACTTTGGGAGTCGAGTTTTAGGGAAATGTGACGGTGATTTTTGCATAATTTTTTCGCAGTCTTAAAAGGGCTCTTTTATTGGCTTGTATAAGACTTCTTTTTCCACTTTTTTTACTTTCAAATGGTTCGGATATGTAAAAAAAATAACTACGAGTACTTATTTAAGTATCTTTTTGAGCCATGTCCTGGAGTCATTACAAATCCAAATTCTCTATAATTTGCTCAGGTCCGAACATCAGATTACCATCTTAAATTATCTACAACTTTACAATAGTATCAAAGTATGGCTTTAAAAATATGAATATGACTCCATTGAAAAACTAAAACTTTGATTACAGTAGACTAAGGAACACAAACACATACACAAGTATACACACACACACACACACACTTACACAAACACGCGTGCGCGCACATACACACACACACATGCGCGCGCGCACTCACGAACACAAACGCGCGCGCACACACACGCTCACTCGCTCACACACCCACTCACACACATACAAACATACACATCGCATCATCAGCCATAGGACGTCCACTGCTGGACATAGGCCTCCTGGGGGGGTTTTGGCAATAATCGCCATGCTTGGCAGGTGGGTTGGCGAGCGCAGTTAGGTGTGATTGTTCCAGGAAGACGCTGCTGCCCATCTTCCGGATTACATCCCTTAGCCGACTCTTACGGCAACCACGGGTAGAGAGAGTGGGGTACTTATTCTTACGCCGGTACCACCACGGCACAAACATACGAACAATATGAACAACTATGAGTAGTAAAACAAAGTCCAGGGCATCGCTGCTTCAGCGCTCATTACTTTCGATAGTTAGTCTGAACAGCACTGTAATTTCGCTAGCTGCTGTAAACTGATATAATTTAGATTGCTTATAATCTGTATATATTCTTTTTATCTCGACAAACACGCGAAATGCGTCTTGAATTTATATACCTACTGTAAAATTGTCTACTTTTTTTTTTTGCTAACTTTTGAATGTGTTTAATTTCTTATGTTACATGTTTTTTGTGTATAAATAAACAAAAAATATTAATAATATATAATTATTATAAATTTTTCTATTGCTTTTAATTCATATGGAAAAAGTACTAGCAATTTGAGAAAAAATTACACTGATGTGCTTGTATTTTTTGTTAAATATTATTATCGAAAGCTTGTCTTAAATTTTATCGCAATTTGCTTAATTTTCTTTTCTAAATTTGTATTACAATAATTATAACTAGTTTGTTAAAACTATCTTGCCGTTGAGATAAATCATCTCACATAAATCAACGGTGGAACTAAAACAGTAACTTAATTTAGTTTCCAGAACCATTATTATTAATGAACGAAGAACTCTGGACTCCTTACGTTTTTTCTTTTTCTAGTCAATTATCTACCAGTAAATCAGGAAACGTATATTGCCCGCAATTCCGTTCGACCTTGCAAAACAGATAGGCGGTAAGAGGAAATAGGTATGTAGGTTAACCATGTTATATGAAAAATAAATTCGGTCAAAATAAAAATTCCAAATATTTACCGGTGAAACGGCAGCAGTTTCAGACAATATTTATTTGCTTCAGAAATTTTTAGTGTATTTGCCAATTAATTTTACCTCGAAATCTTTTTTATTTACTTTTTAAATTAAAACAAAATAACACATCGTCATATTATAAACAAACTTGAACTTTTTTGATTAAAAATAGGTTTTTGTTTGTCTAAATGCCTCACATAGAAGAAAACTGTTTGCTCTGAATTTAAAAACATCCCAATTTAACGTAACTTAAAATAAATGCTAACACCTTCTACCACTTAAAACAATTAAATAAAAGCAAAGAACGAAACATTCCTCTTTTCTTTAATATAATCCGATTAGAACAAAACAAAAACAATTCACAAGTATTTTATTACTTGAAGCAAACACTATATTAACTATGTTTTTTTTATCACGCCCACAACAGACCACCACTTGACCATTAGAGAAGAAAAATTGAAAAAAAATCTGCTCTTTTGTTCTCGTTGATCTGTCGAAGTTGGTGCAAAACAAATCAACTTTGCTTGCATAAAATATGTCTGATATATTCATACATTAAAACTTATTTTATAGTAATTATCTTTATATTCCTATGATACTAAGAAAATGGTATTAAATATTTAGTAAACAGTGATTTAAATTAATCATTTGAAATTGTAATATTTGCTCACAAACAATCTGTTTTCATTCCAACTAAATCGCAGTTAGCGAGCTTCAAACGGAAACTATTTAGTGTTTACCGATACTAAAGTTAGTTATAGTTCACCTTGAGAACGTGTTTCAAACTAAAACAGTCCTAAATAAACACGAACAAGGTGTCACCCTACCCGCTACTGAATGTGTAGTCACCCTTATTTATTGCTTACTCAAAAAGTCTAGGAGCAAATGCTCAATATTTTCACGTTCATTTACCTATTTAAGTCACATAATCACTAAGAACTAAACTGAACTAAAGTAACATACATAGCTTAGTGTATTAGCAAGCTGAAGTGGCAATGTGCTGGACATATCTGTCGCAGAACCGATAACCGCTGGGGTAGACGTGTTCTAGAGTGCAGACCGCGAATTGGCAAAGGTAGCGTAGAATGCCCTGAGACTCGATGGAGTGACGATATACGTAGGACAGCTGACGACAAGAAACAATTGGGATAAAGGCTACCAGTATTCATCGTAACGATTTGATTATTTAAGAAAAAAATATTAAATCATCTTATTTAAAATGATCCTAAACACTTAATGAGATCCAAAGCTTGTGTTTCAGATTTTAATGCTTTTGTACGCTTTTTGTACCACATGTTTTAGATTGTCCCGTCTATTGTATTGTGAATTAACTGAATGCTAGTTTTTTGATTGAAAACATTATTTATATATACAATAATAAATAAATAAATAGCGTAGGACATTACACACAGCGCCATCTGACCCCAAACTAAGCAAAGCTTGTACTATGGCAGTCAAGTAACTGATAGAATACATAAATACTTTTTTTTTGTAAATACATACTTATCATACATACAGAACACCCAGACACAGAACAAACATTTTGTTTATACCACAAAATGCTTGTCCTAAGTGGGAATCGAACCCACGCCCTACAGCTCTTAAGGCAGATATTCTACCAATGAGCCAACAGGGCTGTCAACGTCTATTCACATGCTACTGCTAGGTAAGGAATAGTTTTAATTTTACAAGTAACAAATAGGAACTGGGTATATTTCTAACTGTTATTTTTAATTATCACTACATCACTACATAGTATAAAACAAAGACGCTTTCTCTGTCCCTATATCCCTATGTATGCTTAAATCTTTAAAACTACGCAACGGATATTGATGCGGTTTTTTTTTTATAGATAGAGTGATTGAAGAGAAAGGTTTATATGTATAATAACATCCATTAAATAGTGGAGAAATACTGTTATTTTTGAGGTTTATACCCGTGCGAAGCTGGTAAGCTATAAGAAGATAACTGTTCCCATTGCATAGTTGTCTGGAAGAAATTGTTTTTGGCAATAAGATCGCTTCTTGTGGCAGTGGTTTTTGTCAGTATTTTTAATTTCTGTTCACAGTTAAAAGTTTGTATTTATCTAACAAATTATCCTATGAATGACGTCTCCAATTATAACACAAGCAAATGACAATACGAAACGTGAGCTTCCGAACTAAAAGGGTAGAGTGTTATGGCACATTCCGAACTGTTTTTTGTACTGCCTCAATTACTTTTAGAGCTATAAAGAACGTGAAGGAACGTAAATATAGGATATGAAGTACGGTTTTCGGATGTCAACGTATTGTTGTATATTTCCTCGGTTGGAAGCCCTTTGTTTTTGAAGTGGCGGTAGGCGATACGCCATCGCTTTTGCGATATTATTATCATATATTTTTATAAATCCACGATAAATATAGATGAGAATAAACAGTTTGATCCACAATGTTTTGACATCATCGTCATCAACTTCACATACTGCTCGACAGCAGACTTTTCCAAGGCATGCCATTTAGCGCAATCTTTTCCTTTAGTTTACAGGCTAGTTATTTGACCACAGCTTACCTAATGATCAGGGCCGGATTAACCCTATCGGGGCCCCTAGGCGTCATCTAGCCCCAAACTAAGCAATGCTTGTACTATGGGAACAACTTTTTTTTGTAAATACATACAGAAAACCCAGATACAGAACAAACATCCATGTTAGTCCTGAGAGGGAATTGAACCCAAACCCTTTAGTTCTCGAAGCAGAATTTTGCCAAATGAGCTAACAGGGCCGTCAGAAGTGACGTTGTGGTCAGAGATGGCAAACACATCTAGAATGGAAGTGAACTAGTACTTTGGTGAGGCTGCCGCACAACACGCCGTTAGGTTTTCAGAAAGTACCTAACTACCATGCTATAGTTTCCTCAGGATATTTTTCCAGTGAACCCTTTCGTGTGAACCCTTTGCGCTAACCACTGAGCTATCGTTGCTACTAAATTATTTCAGCTATTTGCTTGTAGTCACTGGTGTCTTACTTATATTGTCACTTCAGTTAGTCTTAGAAGGTCCTTAGCTATATTTACCGATTCGAATCAAATATAGCTCAGCGAAGCAAACTGAAGTAGTTGGCTTGGCTATATTGGTCTTGGAATCGATAACTACTTTATTAGAAGTACTAGCTGTGCCTCGCGGTGCTACCCGCTGTTCGCACGTGAACACTACGTTTTTTGGGATAAAAAGTATCAGCTATCTCCATACCAAATTTCATCAAAATTGATCAGGCCATTTGATTGTGAAGAAGTAAAAAACATACAAACACATTCACAAAATTTCGCCTTTATATTTTTATGTGTTTGACCAGAGCTCACCTGACCTAGCCTGGAATAGTGCTGGCTCTCAAGTGTGGCTGCCGGAACACACCGTTAGATGCTTGGTGGCAGATTTTCAGCTTAAGGGTTGAGGGTGGTACCTAGCCAGCCGAGTAATAGAAAGTACCCTACCACCACGCTACGGTTTCCTCACGATGTTTTTCTTCACTGGCAGCTCAAGCTCGTTATTGGGGTTTGAACCCACGCCCTTTGGCATGCGAACCTACTGCGCCAACCAATGAGCCATCATCGCTACAAAAAAAATATTTTTGCATTAAGATAGCAAATTTACAGTGAAATTAAATTATTGAAACTAACCACCCAATATCTCAAAGTAGTAAGCACGTGATACAAAAGCAATGCCTTGGAATTTGTTTTATGGTCTACAAGGCTAGGTGTGTTGAAAGCATGATGTTAAATGATGATGTGGTCGAAGATGAAAGCACATCTAGCCTGGAATGGAACTGGCTCTCAAGTTCTTTGTTCTCTAAGGTTTTTCGTACTACTGCAATGGCCATGAGCAGGATTTATCTCTAACAACCAGGAGATTGTTTCGTTTGTCTTTTTGGAAAAAAAAATATCTGTTAATTAAAACCTACAAAATTAGGAATAGTACATTTTTACCTTTTCATCCGCGTTTTTCATGATAAAAAATAGTCTAAGTGTATCCGGGGTAATAAGCTCATATTTCCAAATTGTAATTAAATCCATTCCTAATTTCAAATTTCATTTTAAATTTTAACTAAATCCGTTTCAAATTCCAAGCTCCATTTAAAATGTTATCCATATCCGTTTTAAATTCCAAATTACATTACAAATTTTATCTAAATCCATACCAAACTCCAAACTCCATTTATTATATTCCTTAACACGTTATAGCGCGACGAAGTAACAAACATAGGTACATATTTAACTACATCCATTAAAACAGACAAACTTCCACAATTAAAATATTAATGTCAAACCCAATCATCAATGCGTCCATTATGAAAGGTATAACAACCAATATTCAAAACGACGTTTTCAATAGGCTATCAATGCCAAATTACTTCATTGATGTAGAGTTGGCAAGAGATTTCGCATCCGTTGACAAGCTGAATTTGGATTTTTCATTTTGAATGTTTTTTTATAAATTGTTCTGATTTCCATTAGGTTTTTGTTTTGCTTTTATCATAAGACATCAGTACCTGGACGGCCGAGCTTTGCTCGGTTTTTCATTGCCTGACAACACGGATAAAACGACATTTCCTAAAAATTAAACTTAGCTAGATAGATTTATCGCCCCCGAAACCCCCTGCATACCAAATTTCATGAAAATTGTTGGAGCCGTTTCCGAGATTCAGATTACATATATAGTACATATAAATACAAGAATCGCTTGTTTAAAGGTATAAGACATATATATAGATATATACAAGAACTGCTCGTTCAAAGGTATAAGATCAAGTACCTGGATGACCGAGCTTTGCTCGGCTAAAAAACACGGATAAAATGACGTTTTTAAAAATGAAACCTAGCTAGATCGACGTATCGCCCCCAAAACCACCTGCATAGATTCAGAATATATATATAAGTATAAGAATATATATATAAATACAAGAATTGCTCGTTTAAAGGTTTAGATAAGATAGATAGATTATTAGATTAGATATTTAGGATATATTGTAATAAATATTTTTTTCGTAATGCACTTGTGTCAGGACATGGGTTCGATTCTCGCCCAGGACAAACATTAATGTGACTAATGTATGAGTAGATGTTTGTTCTATGTTTGAATGTTTATGCATTAGAAAAAGTACCATCTACGTAACGTACGTACGTACGCTACGTAGTTGGGTAACTAAGTATGTATAACTTATACATATACATATGTATAACTTATACATATACATATGTATAAGGCAACGGTTGCCAACACGCGACCCGCGGATGTCCTGCTTGCGGCCCGTGATTGTTTTGCATACTAGTCATAAATATCTAAAATTATAGATTCTAGATAGAAAATATTATAAATATTTAAAAAAAATTGGAACTTAGGAAGGTTCTTTGTGTATTTGTGTATCTTTTATTGTGGTTAACAGGCTAAATGGTTGACCACGGCTCACCTGATGTTAAGTGACGGTGTAGTCGAAGACTGTAAACACACTTAGCCTGGAATGGAACTGGCTCTCAAATGAGGTTCCCGTTAGATGCTTGGCGGCAGATTTTCAACTTGAGTAGTGGTAGTAGGGTGGTAGCTAGCCAGCCGAGTACTAGAAAGTACCCTACCACCACGCACAAACTGCATCTATTTTAACAATATTTTTAATTTTTTTAATTAAATTTTTTCTGTCAATTCTATGGGATATGACCAATTATACGTACACTAGCTGTTATCTGCGACTTCGTTCGCGTGAAATTTAACAAAATATTTTAAAGGGATTTAGGCAGCGTTTTCGATAAAACCTCCCAAGTGGCTTGACTTTTTCCGATATTTCCAACGATTATCATCATATTTCAACCAATTTACGCAAAACCTCGACAAATTATATACCTAAGCCTTCCTCATGAATCACTTTTATCTATTGGTGAAACTCGCATGATAATACGTTTGGTAGTTTTTAAGTTTATCGCGAACAGACAGATAGACGCAACGGACGATTTGTGTTTAACCCCCGACGCAAAAAGAGGGGTGTTTTAAGTTTGACGTCGATGCTGTTTGTATGTATGTGTGTGTGTGTGTCTGTCTGTGGCATAGTAGCTCTCTAACGGATGGACCGATTTCGATCCGGTTTTTTTTAATTTGAAAGCGTTAGTTCTTAGCTATGTTTGTTTAATTACGTAGGGGTTTTTTAATTATTTAATTTAATTTCTTGTATAATATGTAGTGATTAAGCTTCTAGGGTTAATATCACAAGTGAGGCTAGCCTTTATTTTATACCTGCCTATCAAAAGGTTGCCGACCGCTAATTTATGGAGCTGGCCATTAATGGTTTCATGTCATTTTCATGCAGTAGAAGCTTAGTGGGAGAGAGGAATTCAAGCAAAATCTCTCTATTATTCTGCCAAGTAGAGCTATATACTTATTATTGAAAACAGTATCCAAATCAGCGCTGGTAGGATCAAATCAAATTTGGTTGGGAACACGGGCAATGAAGGTTAGCGTTTATAAGTATATAAAAGGGCTTCTTAAACCTTCACCTAGGTCGCAAATCGTAGCCACTGTACGGTTTCCTATCCCTGCAATGCGAGCCGGCACTCGCACTGTGACACGATTGAATGTTAAGAAGTTTTCGTCTATATTAAATCTAATATCATAATAGTTATATTTATTAAAAACTGTTTAAATTATGATTAATTTAAAAAAGATATCACTATCACCATCAACATCATCATCAGCCTTTCGAAGTCCAGTGCTGGACATAGGTCTCTTCCAAGACACGCCACTCAGCCCGATCTTCAGCTTTTCCCTTCCATCCACCGCCAGCTGCTGCTGTCCTACGTATATCGTCACTCCATCGAGTCTCAGGACGTTGCTACACTACGTAAAAAATATACATTGTCGTCAAATGAGGACTACTAAGTTAATATATAATAAGTAAGTAGATTTTATTTTTTATTGACATGTAATCAGTGTTTGACATTTTAGTAATATATTTCATATACACATTTGAAATGATATTACTGAACTTTACTTGTGACTATCAATAAAATATTTGTATTTGTATGTGTTAATTTCGTGTAATATTTTTAGTTTTTTTTTTCAAACCTAATTAAAATCTTCTTTAAATTAAATCTATATCCATATTGTAAGTATACGAGTATTGTTTAAGTTATATAAATCTATAAGTTGTCTAAAATAAACATAAAATTTCAATTTTTTTTTTTATTTATATTATGTACAATAACAATTAGCAAACCTAGATTCATAATTAAAACAAAACAACAAATAATACATTATACATTTGCTAACCTAAACATTGCACACATCTTTGCTGAGATTGCACCAACCAGTTAAGTACCTACTGATATAAGGCTTTTAAATACCAATAATATTAAAAAGCTTAGTGTTATAGTAGTTGCGTAAGTTTGTATATTTTTTACAATTCTTCGAGCTGGAACGACATAGAATTGGGTGTAATTTGAAATACAGAAAACGTTTTCACGGGATTAGCGCACAAGCCCCTTTTTATGTCAAAAAACGAGGGTGAGATCACGGGGCGTAGCTAGTTCCTTATTCTTATGTCTACACCTTAACTCTTCTTGCGAGGCCCAGAAATTTTAATTTAATTTACTAATTCTGTTCATCACATTTAATTCATTGAAGTAACTTTTATTATTTATATTATCAACTTTTTTAAAATTATCGCATGAAATTTCGATTTTCTTGAATTTAGTGAATTTATTTTTATGTTTCTTTTTACAAAAGCTGACTGTCAATCATATTTATCCTTATTATTTTTTAACTGAAGATAAAAACTTCAACTAAATAAACGAAGGACTTAATTATATTATCAATCAATCTACTAGTGTATAAAATTTTATTAGTTGTGAAATTTGCCTATAAATTAATTTTCACCTACATTATTAATTAGTAAATAAATATAATAAAATCAAAATCAAAATATATTTATTTGCTCAGTACAGGTGTCAAAATGTTAGTACATAAATTAAAAAGGCACTTAAACCATACTTAACCCAGAATTGGGTGTGCAAAAATTGGATAAAATAAAATTACATTAAATAATGTCAATTTTGGATTAATTAATTATGTCAGTATTAATAGTTATGTAGATATTAGATTTAATTTTAAATATTGCAATATAAAAGCACCCGCAAGTTTATATTGCCCTAAGGATTTCACAATAAAACAAAATTACAAAGTGAAATTTTGTCAAAACTAATTCCATCGCTTATATAAATAAGTGCCTTTATATTAAACAAACGCCACACAAATTGAAACTTACCCCAACTGAATAATAAATACACAAAACAATCACTCTAGTTTACACATCACATTGAATTTAATACGTCAATGTTACGAAAACGATTTCCATGTAAATTTTGATCACATACTGGAATCCAATTATTGTGAGGATCACGTATACACCAATTATCAGGGCGCTCTCGGAACGGAGTGTACGTGTGTACGCCTCAACGTCACCGACTCGACTGACGTCTGAAAAGCCTGAATCCTGAAATTGTACCGCTCAAAATTCTCAAGCGTTTTGTTCTGAAACGCGTATTCTAGTGCAATGCTGCATTTTTTCGACACCTACTCGGGCTTAGGGGGTTTTTTACTCACCAAGAGAAACTATAGATCAGTATAACATTACAGATTGCTTGGCATTAAAGAGTGGGAAGCTATTTTTGTTAGTTTTCGCTTTTTGTTACAAATCTACGATAACACATTGTTTGTCTTTGCATCAGAACAATGACGATTAAGTAGGTTTTATCAAGTAAGTTTTTTTTTTGTTTTTGTAACAGTAATGAGACGAACGAGACGCTCTCCTGATGTTAAGAGATAACGCCTATCCATGACCATTGCAGCGATACACAGAACTTTGAGTAGTAAAACAAAGTCCAGGGCATCGCTGCCTTGGCGCTCATTACTTTGGGACTAGATGGTTAGTCTCAATAGCCCTGTAATTTCGCTAGCTGCAGTACCCTTCAAACCGGAACACAGTAATGTTTACACACTACTGATTAGCGGCAGAATATCTGGTACTGCGGTGGTACCTACCTAGACGACCTCCTGCAAAGGAAATCTACCACCAAGTAAAAGTAAGTAAGTATTATTGTATTTCTTTTAGTTCATTTTTTTATTTTTATTTTGGCCTTTTCAATAAATATTGTGGCTTAGCCTCAGTCGAGAAGATAAAGCTAACTTAGAGCTATAAGCATTTGTCTAGCTAAAAGAAATTTCGAGCTTAACTGAAAAATAAGATACCAATTCAATGAAAACTTATCGTATTAATTACAGAGACACAACTTCAAAGTTTCTCTACTTAATTCAAATTTACTCTAAGTTAGTTCATGACGTTAATTCAACGATTAATAATTTAACTTGCTATATATGTTAGAAAATAGTTAAAATTAAATGTTTTATGATTTTTGTGTTGGTTTGAATTACAATTTTACTTATATTTATGTACTTCATGGTAGTTTTGCTTAGCAGGTCGTCTAGGTAGGTATTACCGCAGTACCAGATATTCTGCCGCCAAACAGTAGTGTGTAAACATTACTGTGTTCTGGTTTGTGGGGCGAAATTACAGGGCTGTTGAGAGTAACCATCGAACCTCTCAAAGTAATGAGCACCAAAGCAGCGATGCTCTGGACTTTGTTTTGCTACTCAAAGTTCCGTGTATCGCTGCAACGGTCATGGACGGGCGTTATCTCTTACCATCAAGAGAGTCTCGTTCGTCTCATAACTTTTCACATAAAAAAATCTAACACACGTTTTGGTATTAGGATGTAATGTTGTCAACGAAGCTACCTAAATTTCAATTTCAGTCTAAGTGCTAACATAGTCGTAGAATTATGCAATTTACTGCTGTCAAAATTAGGTCGAATGTGTTTTTGTTCTCTAATTGCAGTTGAAAATATCCATTTGCACCTGGTATTTACATAGTAAATGGGACCAAATCTCTTAATGGCCCCGTTTTACAGAACGAAGAAGATATTAGAGGAGGCATTTTAACCTACTAATAGAAGTAATACTTAGTTTGGGGTCATTACACCATCTGACCCCAAACTAAGTAAAGCTTGTACTATGGAAGTCAAATAACTGATTGAATACTTTTTTTTTAACTTATATATGTAAATAGATTATGCAGTTTTCTGAAGTACACATCAAAGTATTCTTATTCCTTATGACAATAGTAATTGTTTTTTTTTTTATGGCTAGCAGGCTGTTTGATCACAACTCACATGATGTTAAGTGACGGTGTGGTCTAAACAGGTAAGCACATCTAGCCTGGAATGGAACTGGCTCTCAAGTGAGGCTGCCGGAACACACCGTTAGATGCTTGGCAACAGATTTTCAACTTGAGTGTGGTAGCTAGCCTGCCGAGTACTAGATAGTACCCTACCACCACGCTATGGTTTCCTTAAGATGTTTTCCTTCACTGGCAGCTCAAGCTCATTGTTGGGGTTTGAACCCACGCTACTTTCTGCCGGCGGTTATACCGGCCATTGATTTCTAAGCGTTGTTTGTTAAATGGACTATATCGTTCCTCTAAAAATGAGCTATCACGTACAAAAATATTTTTTTAAATCTGACGGGTAGTTCTACAGACTAACGCGCTCAAACAAACTTCCGCTTTATTATATTATTATTATAAATATAAATAAACAAATAAATATCATAGCAATAAATAGCGTAGCGTATAAACAGCGCTATCTGACCCCAAACTAAGAAAAGCTTGTACTATGGAAGTCAGATAATTGATAGAGTACTTAAGTACTTTTTTTGTAAATACATACTTATAATACATCAATTTTGTTTATATCACAAAATGTTTTTTTTATGATGAATAGGCTTGCGTTTGAATAGGTTTGCGTTAGGCTTGTGATGGGTTGGAATCGAACCCACACACATTTTGTAATATAATCAAAAATGTTTGTTCTGTGTCTGGGTGTAATGTATGTATTATAGGTACGTATTTACAGAAAAAAAGTATTCTATCAGCTAACTTCCATTCCAGCTTTGCTTAGATGGCTCTGTGTGTAATGTTCTACCATATTTATTTATTTTATTTATTTCATAAAGATTAATTACAAAATCTCAAATACGAGTATTCTTGCGATTTAATTAAGTATCAGTTTATTTTGAATATATCTCTTATCAAATTATAACCTTAAAGCTACTATAACTGAGTTGATTACCCTAAAGCAAATTAAGCAAACCCTTTAAATCTCTAATAGCATTAACACTTCTATACAATTCATTCATCTACCCTCCAAGTTTGCCGCGAGGGGAAAACAGCTCGTTATAATATAATTACTATAACATAAAATCCTTTAGAATTTGCTTCAAAGCAACTGCTAAATAGGTTGTAAGCTGAAGAAAGGGAGCGCGTGGTGTTGTATTTTTCGCAATTTTTTTGGACAGCTTTTTTATGATTGACAGGTGTTTTACAACAGCTTACTTTATGTTAAGTGGCGATGTGGTCGATGATGCACACATCACATCATCATATCATGAGCCATAGGACGTCCACTGCTGGACAAAGGCCTCCTCCTGGAGAGTTTTGGCAATACTCGCCACGCTTGGCAGGCGGGTTGATGAGCGCAGTTAGGTGTGATTGTTCAAGGAAGACGCTGCTGCCCATCTTCCGTATTACATCCCTTAGCCGACTCTTACGGCAACCACGGGTAGAGAGGGTAGGGTACTATTCTTACGCCGGCACCACCACGGCTACGATGATGCACATTAAAATGGAACTGGCGCTCAAGTGAGGCTGCCGGAATACACCGATAGGAATTCAAGTCGCAAAGTTATGCATTCTGGAGCCCGCGGTCTATAGCCGCGTACCCGCTTCCATTCGTGATACATCGTGCTACCGCGGTTTTGATCCCGGCTGAGGTATTAGCTACTAGATACCTTGTTTTATGACTGACGATTATTTGTTGACAAAAGTTGTTAGTTAAATTTCTGAGCATTATGCTTAACTGAGCCCTTATTTTGTAACTGTGTTTGGTTTTTGTGTTTTGTGTGTTACAAAATAGAAAAAATATTTCTTTCTTTTATATTATACTTTCTATTATGATTGAAAGTTCGTTATATAGAGGTTTTTGAAAAAAGTATTTGTAATGTAAAGATATAATAGGACCTTGAATAAGTTCTCGCTGTTTCTTCAAAGATGGCAGTAGCAGTACCCTTTTACTCGTTCGTGGAATTTCGAATGGTTTATTTTTTTGTTAATCCTACTGCTAGCGTCTGACATCGGTCTTAGTCGAGTAATTCCTCCAACTATTCGTTTTCAAATTTTTTCGGTGCGTTCTTTGTCCTCAAGTTCAAAGTTATTATTTTTGAAGCGTCGAAACCAGTCTCATCATGTCGTATCCGACAAAGCATTGTCACCATAAGTTTTAACAAGAATTATATGTGCTTCAGCTGCAGATTTCTATTGAATAAAGTAGTGCAATAAAATTCCCCGCAAATGTTTGGCACAAAAGTAGACATTCAGAACTAAGAAAAATTTACTTTGTTTACACTAAAGTGAACTACCATACACTGAAATTTAAGGTTAGATACACTACCTTGCATGTGTGTTACCATTCGAAATTCCACGAACAGGGTACTGCTACTGCCATCTTTGAAGAAACAGCGAGAACTTATTCAAGGTCCTAATATTTTGCATTATTAACTCTCACGGACATTTCGAAAAATTTGTTAAATCGAGAAAAACGTGAGGTTCGTTGTATTAAGGTTACACGGAAAATGAACGAGTGAATCCGTAAATTGCACCTAGTTTCTTAGAACCAAGCAATACTACAACAAACATAACATCAATTTTACAGTTACCTCTCTACTGTTCGCGACATTTCGATAAATTATCGTCGCTGTCAATGAATGCTCCATATTTCATAAAACAAGAGGATTCTACCAAACTTTAGTTATAAGCTGGTATCATTCGTGCTCTCTATCAATCAATGTCTGAAGTTGGTTTAAGCCCGGCTAATGAAGTTTGGATGATTTTATATTTTCCTTTTAGGTGTTAGTAAAGCTAGTAGATATTTATAGTACTGCTTTTTACTTTCTTGATGTACGACCCATGAATGGACATTGCTGGCTTCTTTGTTTTTTTTTTACGTCTGACAAGCTAGGTGTTTGAGCACGGTAGCGGATGAATGCGCAAGCGTGCCCGCTACTTGGGCTCAAGGGGCTGGGACGGAACACCCTAGGTTTTTTAGTGGGTAGGCCGTCATTCTGACGGAGAGTCCCACATAATCATCCTGCCACCTCCGTGGCAAGTGGTATCCACAAAGGATTTTCCCTGGGAAAAAAAAGTGCTCACCTGATGTTAAGTGACGGTGTGGTCGAAAATGGTAGAGCACACCTAGCTTGGAATAAAACTGGCTCCCAAGTGAGGCTGTCGGAACACACCGGTAGGTGCTTGGCCATAGACTTTTAACTTGAGGGTGGTAGCTAGCCAGCCAAGTACTAACATGCTATGTTTTTTTCTTCTTTTAAAAAAAATAGTTTTACGTTTGACTGCCATCTCACCTGATGTTAAGTAATGCTGCGGTCTAAGATGGAGCACGCTTGCCTAGAAGATACCGATTCACTCTCGACTTGAAGACACCCAGATTATACTCAACGGGGAACACTCGCTCAGGCAGCGCATTCCACTGTCTAGCAGTCCGCACAATGAACGTGGCATCAAATCGCACACAATGTTTTGGTTCACCGGTAGCTCAAGCTTATTGTTGGGGTTCACGACTAAACGGCTGAATAAATCTTGATAATTTTTTTATAATTTAAGTATTGGTAGTCTAGTTGGCAGACCGTCTGTCTTTCAATCTGGTAGTATTGAGTTCAAATCCCACGACACGCACCTCTGTCTTTTCTAAGAAATGTTCGTATTGCCGCTGACTGCAAACGGTGAAAGAAAATATCACGAGAAAATCGACATGTCCGTGAGTCTTTTAATTCTAGAAGATGTGTAAAGTCTGCTAACTTGCACTTGCCGAGCGTGGTGGACTATGGCCTTACATTAAAAAGAAGCTCTCGCAGCAGTAGAATAGGTTATAAAAACAGGGATGTTCCGTAGGCTAAGTAAGTCATATTAGTAAGCTTTCCTATGTGTTTGTTTGTCCGTCCTGTCTAAGGTAGAGTAGAGTACTTTCTAGTACTCGGATGGCTAGCTACCACCCTCAAATTTAAAATCTGCCGTCAAGCATCTAAAGGTGTGTTTCGGCAGACCAGTTCCATTCCAGGCTAGGTGTGTTTACCATCTTCGACTACACTAGCCTGGTCAAACAACTAGACTGTCAATCATAAAACATTTTTTTTTAATTTCACGAATAATCAAGACGATTTTTTGTATCGAGGTAAGTAAGACGCGGGTAAAAGCTATATATTTATGTAACGTTTTCTACAATTATTAGGTACAAACAAGCTACATCCCTTCACAATTTGAAGACACTGCTCGCCGAGGCGACAGTTTATCGATTTTAGATTAAGGGGCTTTTGACGTGCGGGCATAGCTTCGGAAAGATGTAAGAACATAGCGTACAATTTTGAATGCAATATTAAAAGTTTTGACAGGGTTCTTGACAAAAAAATTAATTTAAAACTTACGTGGTTGTGACTACTCGCTCATTTGATAAAGTGAGAGCTGAAGGCTGGGTTTGATTCTGTCTGTACTGTATTATTATTATTTTTAACGCTGACAGGCTAGGTGTTTGACCACAACTCACCTGATGTTAAGTGACGGTGTGGTCGAAGATGGTAAAGCTCACCTAGCCTGGAATAGAACTGGCTCTCAAGTGAGGCTGCCGGAACACACCGTTAGATGCTTGGCGGCAGATTTTCAACTCGAGGGTGGTAGCTAGCCAGCCGAGTACTAGAAAGTACCCTACCACCACGCTATGGTTTCCTCACGATGTTTTCCTTCACCGGCAGCTCAAGCTCATTGTTAGGTCAAACTAAATGCGATCCATTATTTTCCGAAGAAAAAAATCAAACCTTTTCTACCCTAATTCAATTATAGTCCTAGCATTAAATTATTCTGCTCATGACATCACAATATGCTCAGTTTGCTTACGACACGATGCGTTAAGATTGTCTAGCGGTCAAACAAGACCTGACGCAACGAATTGTGTATAACGTAAGCTAAGCGGATTCTCGTTGAAATCTACGAATGAAATATTAGTATGTAAATACAACTATTTATTGTGAAAGATTTATAGCACCTTTATTGTGGTTATCTGAAATAAAATAAAAATGAGTAACTTCATTTCTAACATATAAAAATTTCACCGCTCTCAATTTGTCCGTGTACCGAGACGTTATTTCTCTTTTTATATTTTTAGCATCGTACTTTTTGCCCGACTGCCAAGGAAGGGTTATGTTTTTCGCGCGTATCTTGTATGTATGTAAAATTCTTTATTACCTCGTGTCTTCCGAACGGCCGAATGGATTACGGATTATGGATTGGATTAACCCAAAAGGCCTTAGATAGTGGTTTAAAACAAATCGAGATGGCGGAGTTTTGGCGCGAAATAATAATACGTTAATTTTAATAAAATACCAAATCTATCACGTAGGGTAATTAAATAAAGGCAATTAAAAGAGGATTACAAATATAAATAATATATATATGTCAGATATATGTTTAAATTTAATTAGAAATAATAAACTTGTTGAAAAATAAATTAAATAAATTTGTTGTTTCCTTTCATTATAGCTATTTTAACCGCAGTTTTTGTAGCGATGATAGCTCAGTGGTTAGCGTGGTCGGTTCGCATGCCGAAGGGCGTGGGTTCAATCCCCAACAGTGAGCTTGAGCTGCCGGTGAAGGAAAACATCGTGAGGAAACCATAGCGTGGTGGTAGGGTACGTTCTAGTATAGTACACGGCTGGCTAGTTACCACCCTCAAGTTGAAAATCTGCCGCCAAGCATCTAACGATGTATTACGGCAGCCTCACTTGAGAGCCAGTACTATTCCAGACTAGATGTGCTTACCACCTACGACCACACCGTCACTTAACATCAGATGAGCTGTGGTCAAACACCTAGCCTGTCAAACATAAAAAAAGTCGGGTTATAGATTTTTTAAACTCTTCAGCTTGTTCATGTACCTATATAATATTTTGTTATATTTTTTTATGCAAACAACCCACTAGCCATTTGGAAGATACGAGGTAATAAAGAAATCTAAATTCATACAAGATACGCGCAAAAACAAAACCCTTCCTTGGCAGTCGGGTAAAAAGAATCTACGGTCTATTTTAGTTCATTTATGCGACCGTAATGGTGATAGGAACAAAGACTGTGTGACCGTTGTCAGGACAGTCTGATAGCACTGCCATGATTAGATGTTCAGATCAGAGGTCCTTTAATAATGGGAACGGAATGAGATAACTAAGGACATTCGACTGAAGCTTCCCTTGACATTTTAGGTAAATTTAATCTGGAAATTCGAGGACATTGTAGAGGATCTTTATCTTACCGATAGGTTTGATGAACCTGAAATAGATTCGGTGCAAAACCGCAGGTGACTCATGAACTGATTCGATTTCTTTTTTGAAGAGGTAATCATAGCTCACCTGATGTTAAATGTGGCGAAGATGGTAAACATATCTAACCTGATCTGAGGTCTGAGGTTTCTGCAGTGTGGCTCTCGAGTCGAACCAAGTGCGAGTCGAACTCGTGCAGCGAGGGTTCCGTTCAAACCTGTAGGTATATAAGTAAAAGTTGTGGTATTTTTTAATGGTAATTTATGCTTTTCGCAATTTTTCCTTTATCAGTGCTATAATATCGTTGCTTCGTACCAAACTTCAAGATTCTGAGTTCACAGGAAGTACCCTGTAGGTTTTGATTCCCTTGCGAGTGTAAAAAATTTGCAACATAAACGGCTGTATCTTTTGATTGCGTTCGCTTAAAAGTTTGATTTTTTTACAGCTCCAAGGGACAGCAGACCTGAGTATTTGATATGAATTTCATCTTGATACCTCCACACGTGCCTGAGAAAACGGGTCTTTACAGACAGACAGACGGACAACAAAGCGATCCTATAAGGGTTCTGTTTTTTCCTTTTGAGGTACGGAACCCTAAAAAATAATAAGATAAAAAAGGTATTGTTTTTTTTCTCTCTTATAATTTGGGTGACATTCATATGTCAACTTTTTTTTATTCGCCGCATCAGACGGGATGCCCGATGGTAAGCACTATTGATATCTACAATACCATGGGCATTACGAATATACTTTGCCGACTTTTAAAACACTTAAGACTTTTTAAGGTGGACAGACGACCTAATAAAGACCGCAGGAACGCGCTGGATGCGAGCCGCTTCCAACAGGTCTTTGTGGAAATCACTGGGAGAGGCCTATGTCCAGCAGTGGACGTCATACGGCTGATGATGATGATGATGATAATGATGACTTTTAAAAATTCTATTAACACGCAATTAAGTATTTGTTTTATATTTGACTTTTATAAAAAATGTATATGGGTAAATGAATTCCAATTTTTATCTTTACTGTTAGATTTTGGTGAAAACGCGCGTTGGTGGACCGCTGGGCAAAGGTCACCACAGATTGGACGCCAAAATTTAAGTGACCTCAGGGCTTACCCAGACGAAGGTGGTGTGACGAACTAAATCATTACGACAATCACTAAACCACCAAAGCCGAAGACAGGGCAGTCTGGAAAGAGGAAAGGGGTCTTTGCCCAGCAGTGGCATACTAGAGGCTAAAAAAAAGTTTATTATACAGTAAATTATCACATGTATTTTTTGTCCAAGAAAATGCTGGTGATTTTGTGTAGCCGAAGTATAAAGTATAAATCATAACGAGCTATGGAGAGGGCTATGCTCGGAGTTTCCCTACGAGATCGTATCAGAAATGAGGAGATCCGTAGACGAACTATAGTAGCCGATATAGCCCAGCGGATTAGCAAGTTGAAGTGGCAGTGGGCAGGGCACATAGCACGCAGAACTGAAGGCCGATAGGCCTGCAAAGTTTTGGAGTGGAGACCACGGAGCGGCAAGCGCAGCGTAGGACGTCCACCCACAAGGTGGGCAGACAACCTAACAAAGACCGCAGGAATGTGATGGATGCGAGCCGCTTCCAACCTGTCTTTATGGAAGTCAATGGGGGAGGCCTATTTCCAGCAGAGGACGTCCTACGGCTGAGATGATGATGATGAAAGTATAAAGTAGAATTGATAGTGTAAGAGGTTACTATGGTATCTGTCTCCGTGCCCGAAACGCCAATTAGTCACCTCGTGTGCGAGCGGCGCACACAACTCGTTAAGCTCCAGAGAGTGCCATGTCGCGACATAGCTGACAGTGGATCCAACTTTGTAATCAGCTGTAACTTTCTGCTTGTTTAGATATGGCTTCCGCGATTGTTTCGTGTACGACGCTCTTCGCTTTTGCAGTTCTAGAATTTAGATAGACAATTTTTAGAAATTGCTCTCGTATTTTTCAATGCTTTTTAAATCTAAATAGTGTTACGATATCTCCCGTCTGTTAAATATGTATCGTGTTTTCCATTCTTGGTTGCCTGGAAGAGGTTGCTCTAAGCGATAAGGCCACCACTTGGGGCACTAGCTCATAAGATTCTTTTGTTTTCTGTATTCTTTTTCTGTTTTTGGTGTGTACAATAGCAAAAGTTTATATTATTATCTATCTATCTATGATCTATTTAAATGTTTGTAAGTATGTATTAAACAAGCAAAGGGTCTCGCCGGGTTTCCATGTGAAATCTGCACTGGCGTCTTTTTTGACATTAGTGCCTTTAATAACCCCTAACTCCATTCGTTTTTGGAAAATGAGGGTTGCAACCCCTAACTTCAAAATTATTTTTCTACAAAACTATGATAAATATTCGCATGAAACCAACGCGACATGAAAGTTCTTAATTAGCTTTACATTACATATTTTTTTTATAATTTTTCAAATAACTATAGGGCTGCAAAAAAATATTGAAAAAAATAGGGGTGGTTCTTAGTAGCTATTTCTTGAGGTACCCCGACCAAAAAAAATCGTATAATCAGTACGTATCCAACTATAATATGTAATAATTACATAGATGTGAGACAGGTGGAACATATTTAAAAAAAAAAAAATGTTAGTGGACACATATTGAATTCTAGCTAATTCAATAAAAGTCATCTAAATTAAAATTAAAACAGCATTTTCCATGAAATATTAATCTTTTATTTTCCATATAAAAATATTGAAATAATTTAATCTTCGTCACTATTTTTTTCTATAGTTGTAGTGATCATTGTAACATCAAATATATGTGTTAATATTTCAGCGGGTTTGATGGTCTTCGATTTGTAACGGCCATGTGACAAATAATAAATTATTGATGCTACACAATTTTAAACCCACACTCTTTGGCGTGTGAACCGACCGCGCTAACCACTGAGCTATCATCGCTACATAGATTTACCACCAAGAAACAACAATCAAAGAAATAGAATCAATAATTCGTTTACATTTAAATTCTAAGCATATATGTATATAAATACACATACTGGATGTGTCCCTGGAGGAACTCGGAGATCGCGTCTTGTCACACCTGTGTCCCAACGGGATAGAATATAAATACGACTATAGATATGCAGGTATATATGGTAACGATTTGCTAAAGGCAGTCTGGGGCCATTAAGATGCCTCTTTAACGTTTATGTGGTGTCATCAAGATACGCTAAAATGTTAGTAGATGTCTTCGCGTGAATCGATTTCAAAAGTATTAGAATAAAAATTGTTTAATTTTTTGCCTGATGGTTTTTTAATTTTTTATTCTTTATTTTTTTGGGACTTTTATCAATATTAACATGCCAGTCATATCGTTTTAATATCCTAATAAGAACATCGTAGTAATACCTCTACTTAGGATGGGACTGGCAGATGCTTGAGCGTTTTTAAAACCTACCCTGCGGCCTCAGACGTCGGAGCTGATAGGAGATAAATCAACACACCCATATTCGCTTATTCAAACTTTAATTTGCAGCAACGTGATGATGTGGTGTGAACGACGATTAAAAACTACAAATTACCAACTGCAACTTAGAAATTTTTAAGGCAAGAGTTAATTAATTATTTTATATCAACGTGATCCATCGTCGGCCAAATCGTGGTTTTATATTAGGTCAAACAAATAAAAAAGCATATAAGATTACTTGTACTTGGTACTTGGTGAGCTGGCCTTCTCCGCATTCTAGGCCGCCAAAGGGCTTCCGGGCTCGCAGACGCAAGCTTCCCAGAGTGTCCTCGATGACCCGAGGATATTCGCAAAGTATATTAGCATTTAGACGTATACACGGGCTGACAGTTTGAAAATTAGCAATATTCAACGACATGTTAGTTAGTGGTCATATGAAACGTATAAGGAAATAGAATCGAAACAAATACAAAAAAAAACTAAGAAAACCTTGGTTAAAGTTTTTCCCAAAACTCCAGAATTCATGGATAGCGTGTAGCCTTACGCTCTGAGCTAGCGCAAGACATAACAGCCATACGTAGACTACGCAATAACTGTTATCTAATCTAAGACCGCGCGCGGCTACCATGTAATTTTCGGTGCGCGTGATTTGAGTGTCCGTATTTTTGTGTTTGCTCAGGATAATTGGGCAAAATATTAACCACCTAGTTTTTTTAATTATCTGGAAAGACAATCGAGTACTGAACCCTCTGTATCCATATTGCTGAAGTTCAAGCTTTCACGGTGTATAAAAAAAAATACACTATGTACACAAAGAGATATGTTAAAAATAAAAAAATACACAAAGTATCTACATATACGTAACGGGTAATATTTCCTAACTCTAAGAATTTCTTTGGATTACCATGATTCAAGTCCTCAACGTAACGGATTAATCCTTTAGCTATCTAGTGGCGTACTTAAATTTTTGATGTAAGTAGTTGATATGAGGCTGCGACACCAAACTGTATCCCGAGTTCGTATCATCAGTTTTCCACTTCCAACTATGAATACAAAGACGTATTCAAGTTAAAAACACGTTGACGCTTTCATTTTACTCGTTCTACAAATTCTAACACTTAGTATCTCCATAATTATTCGAACTGTACAGTTGAAACTAGGATGCAATGCGCAGATGGTGCCTGTTAGCCGCTTCGCTGCACTCTTTGCAGATACGGATTCACTCTTCCTGCGACAAAGCTTGAAAATTCGGTTCAACTTAGTTTTATTTATTTTAGTTCTAGCCAGATGTAGTACAGCATGAGTCCAAAAGTAATAGCCGAGAGATATTACCTTCTAAATGAACCATATGCCTAATGGTTCGATAGAATTTGATTATGTTACCAGCACCGACGCTTAAGTTTAGACTATTCTATAATTAAAACGCAGATAACTGATTTAGCAGTTATCTGGCTATAAGTTAAACTGTCAAAATATTAATTAAATAAAGAAGAAGCACGTCACGAAAAAACAAAAAGACCTAAGACTAATCTGTATCTTCCCGGCGAGACGAGCCTTGTCTAAACGTACCCAACGGCGTCTTCCCGCGCTGAATTGCCGAAGAAATTTGCTGTGTTAGGAACCAACCTGAACGGGGTCACGGCCTTTCCCTCTTAGCCGCATCCCCAGGTCTTAAACAAATTCCTTAGCTTCAAAGGCATATTTAGAATGTTTGCCTCTAGCAGCCGCCTCAGCTCCCGCACCAGCACTTTGCGTGGTGTTACGAATGTGCTTACGCACGTGGCACCCCAGATGAGGAAACATCCTCGCTGCCACGGATCCAGCGTTAGCATATCGGGCCGTTTACCATCTGACCGAGACAAACCTGGAAGATCCAAAACGCACGGCACTTCCGCTGAAACAAGAGCTCTTCTGATCACCTCATTAATTGCATGGTGACGGGCCCCCCTTTTTTTACACAATGGCTTTATCGATACAGACGTATCGATACGAGTGGCAAATGACACAAAATTACAGCTATTAGGTATGTCCTTTAACATCATAAAAAACACGCATCCTTTAATGACACTTTTATATCGTATCAAACGTAAAGGCCTGAAGACACTGCCTTGCAAGCTCCGCCCCAAGTGCGCGTAATGTGCCATGAAATCGATTGCAATAGCACTCGTTTTGGCCGACGATAAAAGAGAAATGCTTGCATGAACACATTGGAAATGATTGTAGTTTCTTTGGTGCTTGAATCGACGTCTTTATCGATACGACTTTAGCAGACTTTATAACAGCACTAGACGAATGTTTGTTACGAGCAGTTTACAAATGGAATTAAGTTCTTAGAAGGTTTATTTCAAGTCGAAAGTAATGTAGGTACCTATCTAGTTTCAATAAATAGTTGTATTGAATTTGTCGTCAGATCAATCTTTTCTACCCGACACAGAAGAGAATTATAGCAATTTGTATAAAATATATGATACATACATATAAAGCAGTTATTAAGGTATTCCAGTTTGATGGGTACTATTGCAGCTAGCAAAATTATAGGGCTGTTGAGACTAACGAAGAAATGTCGCAAAGTAATGAGCGCCAAAGCAGCGATGCCCTGGACTTTGATTTGTTACTCAAAGTTCTGCGTATCGGTGTAAGGGTCATGGATAGGCGTTATCTCTTACCATCGGGAGAACGTCCCGTTCGTCTCATTACTTTTACATTAAAAAAAATATATACGAAAATTTCTACGTTTACGCGAGCAAAAGTTAGTAACATACAAATACATATTAAAATTATTTTTAATAATAATAATTTTTTTTAGAATTAATCTTACTGATGTAATACTTATGTTCAGTATACAAGCAATAAAATATCGTAGAAATGTGGGTACAAATACCCTTGGTGCGTGAAAAACTCCTAACATCTTGTAAGGGTCAGGCAGTATCATTACTCATTATAATAGACCTCTACATCTCAAGTTTTCGCCGTACACTCATAAACATAGTCAGTTGGGAACCAGATGTGACAGTTGTCTGTGAAATTTGCTGAAATTCTCTCGAGATTTCCGTACAAATTCTAAATATCAAAATGCGCAAAACTAAATAAATGAATATTGAGACCGATTTTGAACGCTTTGGTAGTCAGATTTTGAGTTAATAGGTATCTCCAAGTCTGTGTTTCATCTTTGACCATACCGTCCTTCACCATCAGGCGAGTTTTTTCTTTTTTAATATGGTTAAGTCTGCGTTTGACCACCAATTCGCTAGTTGGTAAGCGATGATGTGGTTGAAGATGAAGCACGCAGACTTAGAAGAATCTCTCTGGGCTTGAGAATATCTAGGTCGCAAAAAATTAAGTACTTATATTAACTAAACGAAGCGATGTTCATTGCTTGAAAATACGCTATAAGGACAAAATATTGTTTCCCCGATTTAGATTGCAGAAAAGTAGTAAGGGTTTTTTGGACAACGCAATAGGCTTCTATAATGACATCTCAAAAGAAATCACAGCGCTTAATGAAACTGGCTTTAAAAAATTAGTAAAAGAGTTTTATGTAATAAAGCTTATTATAAATTGAAAGATTACACTGAAGATAGGAACGCATGGAAGTTGTCGAGCTCTGAACAGGTCAATCTAGAATGATTAAAAGTAATTGTAAGTAGCAAAAGCGTAAAATAGTGACAATGTCTCTTTACAGCACCTTATTTAATATTTTATTAATTATTTATTTGTTGTTTTTTTGTTACCTGACATGTCCAAGTGTTCCTAATGTTCCAATGGAATGTAATTTAGATACAATATAATAAATACAATGCTTGTTCCATTCCTTGGCCGTATGGCTGCGAAATGTAGACTCAAAACTTTTGGTACTTTTTTTTTAATGTCTGACTGTTTGACCACAACTCACCTGATGTTACGTGACGGTGTGGTCGAAGATGGTAAAGCACACCTAGGCTGGAATGGAACTGGCTCTCGAGTGAGGCTGCAGGAACACAGGAACACGTTAGATGCTTGGCGGCAGACTTTCAACTTGAGGGTGGTAGCTAGCCAGCCGAGTACTAGAAAGTACCCTACCATCATGCAAACTGTACTGAAGGAAATTCCACTTTCGAGTGGTTAATTAAAAGCTATCTTATGCGTTTTAAAACAAAACTTTGCCAACTTTTTCATTGCAGCGTACTTGACCAAGACGCATTTTTTTTGTAAATTTTAGATCTGTGAACCAACATTTATCGTATTCTGATATAAAAGGATTGTAATTATTTACAAAATGTCAACGTGCGTCAATGGAAACTGCTTTCTTGTATGCATTTTTCTATAATTTACGTACTACGTAATTCTCGTAAATTTCTATGCTAGCTCCTTTTTTATTTACGCACGTGTGCTTGACGACTTGACAGTAATTGAAGAGTGATCGGTGTAATTTTCATATATTTTCCGTGTCTCTGATAAAGTACTATAAGTTATACTGTAGTTGTTGTTATTACCAACGGTACAATACAACTATATGTTGATTATTATTTTTACTATTACGGCCAATTGATTCAATGATGATGAGTCAATAGATTTAATTATATACATACATCATCATTATCATCAGCAACAACCTTTCATAGTCCACTGCTGGACATAGGTCTATCCCAGGACACGCCACTCAGCCCGATCTTCAGCTTTTCGCTTCCAGCCACTGCTAGCTGTCTTACGTATATCGTCACTCCATCTAGTCTCAGAGCGTCCTACACTACGTTTTGTAAATTAGTAATTTTAGTTTTGATTTACATGGGGCAAATCAGGGCATCTGCTTCAAGCGGCAGTTTCAGAGGGCGCCAAAATCAAATATACATAGGTAAGTACCTAATACCTAATTGAAAAAAGTTGATTTTTGTTAAGATGCCTAGTTGGTTTTTGACAAAATCCTTAGTTATGAACGTATCCTAGTCGATTTTGTAACACGTGCACATTGTACATGATGTTTCTGTCAAGGGAATAGCCGTCGCATCTAGAACTAACGAACGAGCTGAATGTAACCGAACGGTCGTACGTCAAGCGACAATGTATGTTTAAGCTGTATATTGCATGTGGAAATAAACTTAATATATACTTTGAACACTCAAAATGAATTTATCATGCCAATTGAATCAATTAATCTAAGTACTAATAAAAATCAATAATATTTCTTCGTTTAATTACAACAAATATACAAGAACGTCTACTTTTATGTTGCCAAAGGCCACCAGCTGTCATTCTCGATTGGTGTCAAAGGTATTTCGAGCCGGACTGCAGAGCAGCATTTTCCTGTGCCGCTGTGTATAGCTGGATCTTTCCTGGTGTTGATATCAGGTCTGGGCATCTGAAGAAGAGAATAATCGCTTTTGGATCAGTTGTCTTATTGACAGAATTTTAAGCGTAATGCTGCACCGTGGTGGTGCCGGCGTAAGAATTGTACCCCACCTTCTCTACCCGTGGTTGCCGTAAGAGTCGGCTAAGGGATGTAATATGGAAGATGGGCAGCAGCGTCTTCCTTGAACAATCACATCTAACTGCGCTCGCCAACCCGCCTGCCAAGCGTGGCGAGTATTAACAAAACCCCTCCCCAGGAGGAGGCTTGTGTCCAGCAGTGGACGTCTTATTGCTGATGATGTGTGATGTGTGCTGCAAGCGATTAAATTCTTTGATGATCTTAATAATGAAATATTGCTTGCTAAAGAACTGCTATATCACATAATCCATATTGATAACATCTGTTCGAAGGCGTTTAAATCTCTTGGTTTTGTGCTGCGTAATTGCAGGGATTTTAAAGATCCTAAGACAAAAATATTACTCTATAATTCTTACGTCCGGAGTACCTTAGAGTACTGTACCGTTACATGGAACCCTTTTTATGAGGTCTACAATAAGAAGCTCGAAAGCGTACAGAAGCGTTTCATGTGGCACCTTGCTTTTTCTTGTAATGTTGCGAAGACCATCAGAGATTACCCGGCGAGGCTTAAATATTTTCATATGAGTTCTCTTTCGGATCGAAGACGCACGTTCGACTTACTATTCCTGTACAAACTTGTAAACGGAGCACACGATGTCCCTGAATTGCTGTCTAGCTTGAATTTTCCTGTGCCAACTACGCTAACCAGGGCTTCGAGGCTCAAAGTCTTAACGAATCCTAAATATTATACCAACCTCGGCAAAAATGCTCCTCTAAATAGAATTATAACACTGTTGAATAGTTTGCATAGCAGACATTCCTTGGACCTTTTTACTAGCACTGTTAGTAGTTTCAAGCGGGCTATTCGTAATATTGACTTAGTTGACATTTAAGTTATTGTATTGTTGATTTATATATCTAGTTTATCTTTGACCATGTATCAAACAACGACGAATCCTTTGTAGCTTTTAATTATAATTTTGACTGAGTATTGACTGATTTTTAGGTTTTAATGTTTTTGACATATTGTTTTTGAATTTAATAATTTTGACAGAATATTTGATTATAATGCATGCCGTCTTCGCCTGTAATTGCTGTGGCACTTAACTTGACATTTTGTAATTTCTAAATTTAATTTTTAAGTATTGGTGTACACTGTGTTGGCGGACTTATTAAATAAATAAATAAATAAATAAATAAATAATATTATACAAGTCGGTTTCGTACAGTTTTTTTAGTTTATTTTTTATAATATATATAATGTGGCCAAATCGAACACACACGTGTAACGTGAAATAAATTGTAGCACATATAAAACGTTTGGACTTTAAACGTAGCGCCATCTATTGGATACTCACTCAATCCAGTTAATAAATTACCTTACACTGCCATCTATTAGAATTTTATTGAACTCACAGTTAATATAATTATACCTTTTTTGTCGTATAATAAACAAATAATTCGTAATAAAAAATATTGTGATTATAAATTGAGATATAAACTATACTATCTCTGAAGTTGGATTAAATTGTTTTTTACAGGGTAATTTATTTGTACATTGATTTTTCTTTACTTTAAGAACGATATAAATTTAATTAAATAGCTCGTATTTCTTACAATAAATATTAGTATTTTTTTAAATTTAATTTTATTATTTATTATTAGCGTTTTGTATAGGTACTTATAGTTGTTATGAATAAATATATTATATCTTATGTTACTTATAAAAAAGGTAAAACTAAAGGAGTAAAATAAGTCAAAGTCATACAAAATGGGTCAAGATCAAGTCTGGTCATGTCCTAGTAAAATAGTGGCGACTTTATGGAGTTTCGAAAGGAATACGAAAACTCATGTTTCATCACATTATATGACTTTCCAACACTCACGCACGTAATTTAAAATAATAAATATATATAATTTTTTTATCGCCATATTTTTACTCTAGCACACTGTAGTCATCCATTCGAATCAATTCTCGTAAGTGCAAGGTTATCTCGTAAAATCCCAAAGGAATGTTTACAAAGAACATCGACTTTGCAAAATCTTATTAGCTTTCATCTCGATTAAACCTAATTGTATGCATCAACTTGCCACCGTGATTCCATTATGCAAAGCGAAATTTTCAACATCACATTCACGTGAGGCTGCATAAGGTTGGGATTTAGCCGAATAATTAAGCTGGAAATAATGCAGAAGACTGTTATTGTTGCATTTATTACACTGCCAACGTGCAACTTCACCCATTATGCTATGGGAATCACATATTTGCAAGATAAAATAAATAAATATCGTAGGACATTTTACACAGCGCACTCAGCCCCAAACTAAGCAAAGCTTGTAATTTTTTTTTTTTACAAATTGTTTGTAGCTGTCAATGCCAAAACTGACAAATATAACGCCCATTGTGTTAAATGGTTATTATTAAATTAAGATCCAATCCAATTGTGGTTAAAATGGCTAAGACGTGTAAGAAAATAAAACTTAAACAACTAGGTATAAGAAAATCTTTGAAGGAAAAAGGCAAGACATAATTATTATGTTAACCAAAAAGAACATGTACCGGCAAAAAGACCACCTTCGGTTAGTTTGTTTCTTTTAGTTTATATATCTGTGTTTATATGACTGTTCTATTGTTCTAAGAATTTTGGCGGGAACGCGGTAAGAGTCGTGTCGCCCCATTGTAATATTTTCCAAAACTAGTGTTTTTTTCGCGTGTTTATGTATAAAAATAGTAGTGTTTTATTCATAAAGTGCTGAATTACAAGCACGAGTGTGGAAAGGTGATATAATGCGGTGAAACGTGACTTTTCGTGTTGCTTCCAAAACTCCAACAAAAGTCGCCACTACTTTACTGAAGCATGACTTGATTTGACTAACACGAACTAGACTTGACCAAGACTGGACTTTAACTATAACTATAGATGTAAGACAAAAATTACAAAAACGGAAGACAAGTGAAGTGCTGTAATAAAATTCCAAATAAAGACATGGTTCAAAGGCCTCCGAAGCCAGATCATAAAAAACCAAATTATAAAAAAAAAAACTATTGTTCTAAGCAAACCTCTTTTTCGTAGAAAATAACAATATTTCACACCATTTGGGGTAATTTTTTTATAAATCCTTTCTTAGTGCACACTTACGTTACCTAAGGAACATTTGTGCAAAATTTCATACTCCTAGACCCAGCGGTTTCAGCTGTGCGTTTATCGATCAGTAAGTAAATCAGTCTGTCAGTAATCTTCTTTTATAGATATAGATTTAAATTAGTGAAATGGCCGGATGAAAATAACCCAACACTAGCCTGCATAAACTCTTTAACATGTATTCTTTCAGTAAGTATAGTTGGGGAAAAAAAAAACTTTTAGGGTGTTTTGAGAGTGCAAAGGTACCTGCCTGACCCTTTATGGTAATCAACTTGGGTCCAAATCCTTTACTAAGCAAATAATAAAAGGACAAAAGGCTGGGAATATCGCAGATTATGGAACGTACATGGTTATAAGTGAGTAGCAATGTGAAGCAGTAAAATAATATTGATTTTGCTGCTCTTACAATAACGCTAGCTATTTAGAAACACAATTTGATCGCTATTTCTTTAGTACGAGGATAGCATTTTATTTTTTGGAACTGGCTGGTTTAAAACCATTACGAAATAAACTAGTACTACAGTTGAAAATAGAACTCTTTTATAATTTAGAGATATATTGCGTCAATTTGTCATTTTTTTTTTTTATAATTTGGTGCCAATTTTAAATATTCTTGTCGCCGGCATTCTGCGTACAGACCTACGCATTTTTTTAAATATTTTATGGCTGGCTGGTTGGCCGATAGTACGAGTACATCCGATATTAAGTGACTTAAAGTGAATTTTCAAAATGTCAAAATGATTAAAATAGCTATAATTAAAGGAAAAAAGATGTTAAACAAAAATGTATTATTCCTAATTCAATTTAAACATATAACTTATATGTATGTTTGTAATCCCCTTTTAATTTCCTTTAGTAATCGACTTCAAAAAAGAAGGAGGTTTTATGTTCGACTGTATGTGTTTATTAAAATTTAGATACGCTACTTGATAGGTTTGTTTATTTTTTTTTTTAATTATCGTATTACTATTTCGCACCAAAAATCCACCATCTTATTTTTTTTTAATCTACCCTCTAAGGACACTTGGGTTGTTGAGACGAATCTAACGATACCTTAATTGTCGTAATCCATTCGGCCGTTTGGAAGATACGAGGTTATAGAGAAATTTACAGATATACATATACACAAGATACGCGCCAAATAACAAAGCAACATCGACTAATATGTGCTAGTATAAGCGGCTTTATCGCCTAGAGCGACTTCTTCCAGACAACTTTTGCATAAACAGAAATAATGGTAATAATAAGTACAATGCCTTTCTTTTGGCTCAGTACATGCCAAGTTTACCTTTTTTTATATAAATTAATGAAACGAACGAAACGCTCTCCTGATGGTAAGAGATAACGCTTGTCCATGACCATTGCAACGATACAGAACTTTTCTAAACAGAGCTATAAGGAGAAAGACAAAGACCCGTCTGTCTCGTTTCGCGAGCGGAAAGACTTTTATCTCGAATCATGCAGTGGGCGATCAAAGATTATGATTATAATATTTGTGATATTAAATTAAAAAACCTACTTGTAAATCTCTTTAATGATATGGTCGTCGTTTTTACATCGTATTTCCCACAGCTTCCAGTACTTGAATCCTTCACGGTGGAAGATGGTAGCAGCGCAAGCTGTGTCGTCCTTGATGTCATCGTCTAGCAGGGCTGAAGATAGAATAAGAATATTATAAAGTGGGCGTCAATAAAATAAAATTAATTCGAAGTTGATCCTGTAGTCAATAATGTTTATGTGAATAAAAAACTGAGCGTGTGGGTTCAAACCCCAACAATGAGCTTGAGCTGCCGGTGAAGGAAATCATCGCGAAGAAACCATAGCGTGGTGGTAGGGTACGTTCTAGTTCTGCCCTCGAGTTGAAAATCTGCCGCCATCTAATGGTGTGTTCCGGCAGCCTCACTTGAAAGTCTATTTCGGGCTACGTGTTCTTTATCATCTTCGACCACACCATAAGCGGCTGTGGTCAAACACATAGCTTGTCAACGGTATAAAAAAAAACTAAGTTGTTTTTGTATTAAAAACAGCTCAGTAACAATATTATTTTTATATTAAAAGTTTGACATTTAATATTTGAGTTTTTTTTTATTCGTTATTTTAATTGACTTGTAACTAATTAATTAATAGATCTCGTCGCCTTAACACATGTTTTTCTCGAACTACATTTAGTTGCAGTTGGTACTTAGTTACAAGTGAAACGGCACCACAACTTTCTTGAAATCTTGCTATGATCGTAATATAAAAGTTTAAAGTAGAAAATATCAGCAACAAAAGTTGTAATCCGTATGAAATAAGACAACTTTAACGCTCGTAAAAATGTTACTTATGTTTCCGCTTCTAAAGCTACATCTAGATTTATTTTATATTTGCTAGTTCATTTTTACTCGACTGCCAAGGAAGGGTTATGTTCTTCGCGCGTATCTTGTAATGTATGTATAAAAATTTCTTTAATACCACTTATCTTCCAAATTGCCGAATGGATTACGATAATTAAGTTTTTGTTTTATTTATGCGGGATTACTCACGTTTAATTTTATAAGGAAACTCCGACTATAGTTTCGGCCACATCCGGTGGCCTTCATCATGGGGACAAAGCTGAGACAACGCGTGCGCGGCCTCGTCTTGCTTCGCACGCTGCAAGCAAAGCGAAGCGAAGCAAGACGAGGCCGCGCGCGCTGATAAAACACAGCTAGCCTGGAATGATACTACAACATTAGCTACATTATAACTGGGTAAGATTTTTTAAACAAAAACAAAACATAAACGGCGTTCCTCTTAATTCAAACTACAACATCTGGTGGTGGCAATTAGCCACAGCAAACTAACATCAATCACACTAATATTATAACGGCGAAAGTATGTGAGTGTCTATGTATGTTTGTTACTTCTTCACGCTCAAACAGCTGAACCAATTTTGATGAATTTTGGTATGGTGGTAGCTGACACCCTGGATTACCAATTAGACTTTTTATCTCCAGAAAATTTAGCGGTTAACACCGCGGGGCGGTAGCATACAATACACTGAAATCATCAATGGGGCGATACAATATATTGAAATCACCTGTATCAATTTGAAACATACTGTCGACAAACGAAAGTATAATTAGTACTTATAGTAATTATAGGTGGTGGCAATTATGTATTGGTGCCCGCACTATATAACTGTACCAGCTTCCGTTCTAAAAACTTCTAAAAACCAAACAAGATCTTGGCTAAAAGTTTTTGTATTGAGACGTTGACATTTTTTTTTTATGCTGACAGTCTAGTTGTTTACGACAACTCACCTGTTGTTAAGTGACGGTGTAGTCGAAGAAGGTAAAGCACACCTAGCCTGGAATGGAACTGGCTCTCAAGTGAGGCTGCCGGTACACACCGTTAAATGCTTGGCGGCATATTTTCAACTTGAACCAGTAGCCAGCCAGCCGAGTACTAGAAAGTACCCTACCACCACGCTATGGTTTCCTCACGATGTTTTCCTTCACCGGCAGCTCAAGCTGTTGGGGTTTGAACCCACGCCCTTCGGCATGCGATCCGACCGCGCTAACCACTGAGCTATCATAAAATTATATATTGACTATTGACATATTATTACATTGGCATGACATTAGTATTCTGTCATTTGTAATGTTATTTTGTCATAAATTGGGAAATGACTAGTAACGTTGATATTATCTATAAAATATTGTACTGTAGATATAGTGTATACAAACCTTCCGTTAGAAAAGAAAAAAATAAATGACTGAAATCCTTTGCGTGGTTTAGGAGAAAGCAGATAAACAGACAGACGTAAGCAGCGATTTTGTTAAACGACTTCAAAAAAGAAGGAGGTTCTCAATTCGACTATGTTTTTTTTTGTATGTATGTTACGCGATCTTTCCGCTAATTATGAATCGATTTTGATGATTCTTTTTTTGTTTGTTAGATCAAACTTTAGAAGTGGTATCATATAAATTTTATCGAAAGCGATTAAACGGTTTTTAAAAAATAAACAAAAATCTAAAAATTGTATACATCGATGATATTTTCGTTTACTCTGAAACCTCGCTGTTTTATTGGTGCAGTGCGTTTAGTTGGCCAATGGATCATGGAGTTGGTTTTTTTAAAAATTGTTTTATAGAATTACTAGCAAAAAGATGAGCTTTGTGAGGGCTCGCGTAGTTTTTCTAACGGGTAATAACTTTTTAAGACGGTTGTTATAGTGTTAGGGCTCGCTTCGCTCGCTCTGATTACAAAGATCTTACGAGAATACACACCTGCTTAAAACTACGACACACGCTTCCTCTTTCTCTGGAAACTCGAGAATTATTCAAAAGGCATAAAGCTCAAATTATTTATGCTCGCTAGCATCATATGTTACCACGATTTCTCGATAGATCATCGTCTCACATGCTCTCAACGTCTTGAGAATAAATCAAAATATCGATTCTCGAACGACGAGTCGCGATTATGGGTGAATTTTATGGAAGTGATTTATAATACTTTTTTAAAAGCAAATCATCATTAGGAGAATTAAAAATTTCACACATCTTAAAATTTGGTAACGAGAGTTTGTTAAAGTTAACTGTTTTGGATAACTGTAAGCATGAAAATAAATAGAATAGGGAAAACATAGAAGAAAACTGCATATACTTAATGTTCACTAAGAAATAGCTTTTTTAACCGACTACGAGAGAGCGGGTTGTTTTTTGTAGGCTATGTATTTTGCTATGGAAACTGACGTGGATTTGACACATTTTTGTTTTACTTATGCGAGATTACTCTTTTTTTTATGGCTGACAGGCTAGGTGATTGACCTCAACTCACCTGATGTTAAGTGACGGCTTGGTCGAAGCTGGTAAAGCACACCTAGCCTGGAATGGAACTGGCTCTCAAGTGAGGCTGCCGGAACACACCGTTAGATGCTTGGCGAAATATTTTCAACTTAGGGTGGTAGCTAGCCAGCCGAGTACTAGAAAGTACCCTACCACCACGCTATGGTTTCCTCACGATGCTTTCCTACACCGGCACCTCAAGCTCATTGTTGGGATTTGAACCCACGCCCTTCGGCATGCGAACCCACCGCGCTAACCACTGAGCTATCATCGCTACTAAATACTAATAGCCTAAAATACTCACGTTTAATTATATCAAATACTCTATATTCGGTATCATCTGGTACATCTGGTGGTCTTTTTCATGGAAACAAAACAGAGTCCAACGCGCGCGCGTCTCCGTCTTGCTTCTGTATTAATTAAACGTGAGTAATCCCGCACAAGTAAAACAAAAACAGTCTATGTATGTTTTTAGATATGTTCATTTGTTTCCACGTATTTATTTAAGTGTGCATATATTATGAATCAAGTGATTAATGAGGGTATTACATATAAATAAATTACAGGGCTATTGAGACTAACCATCTAGTCTCAAAGTAATGAGCACCAAGGCAGCGATGCCCTGGACTTTGTTTTACTACTCAAAGTTCTGTGTATCGCTGCAATGGTCATGGACAGGCGTTATCTCTTAACATCAGGAGAGCGTCCCGTTTGTCTCATTACTGTTACATAAAAAAAGATATATAAATAAATAAATAAAAATAAATATCGCAGAACATTTCACACAGCGCCATCTAGCCCCAAACTAAGCAATACTTATGCTATGGGAACCAGATAACTGATAGAATACTTATACACATTTTTTTGTAAAAAATATCTTATTCTTATTCTCATCCACACCCTCATCCTCATCCTATTCCTGACTCTGACCCTGACCCTAATCCTGACCCTGATCCTGGTCCCGATCATATCTTTTCATCATAATTTTTAATAAACATTTAATTATTCTATATCAAATTCCGAAAAAGTTGTAACCTTTGCAGGATCCCGCTGGATTTAATTCAATTGAGCAATAATCCCGCAGGATTGAAAACAATGCTGGATTGCAATATCTAATCTAGATGAGAGTGAAAAGTTATAGAAAGAGGTTCTAGTATGGCCCGCTGAATCCACAGTTGGTCCGATTACCAGTACTTGTACATCATCACATAAAAACAACCATTTTGCGTTTAACAGTGTAGTTTGCAGTGTACTTGCAACAACACGAAGCAATGGATCGAAGCATTTGTCCCCTATAAAACTAAATCGTAAATCTCGGGACATGCTTGAGAGATTTGCTAGTCTTGCTGCTGTTTTATTCGGTCATTGTCCTGCTGTGTACAGAATAACAGTTGCTTAGTAAAAATTTGAATACGTCAATGTATAGTAGATGTCAATGTCAAAAGTGTGTTAGAACTGTTTAACAGAGGATATTGGAATTTTTTGGCGGGATGTTTTTTTCCTAAAACGTGTATTTTTTTGAGCGTTTATGTTTAAAGATAGTGGTGTTTTATTCATAAAGTAATGAACTCTAAGCGCAGAAAACTAAATATGGTGAAACATCACTTTTGCTGTTACTTCCAAAACTCCTTCGAAGCTTGTAGTAAAGTCGCCACTATTTTACTCAAGCATGATCCGACTTGACCTTGACTGAATTTATGTGACTGACTATTGTACTCGAATTATCAAAAATACTTGAAAATTTCGAAATTCTTGACACCGGCAGAATCAAATAAGTGAGAAATTCAAAAGCAAGCTATAAGATCTTAGCTTCAAGAAACTTTATTTTTTACTTTGACGATTGTTTAAAAATAAGAGAATATTTAAAAAAAAACATCTTTCTTCGAGGCATCGCACTCTGTGCATTCTGCCAGTTTCAATGTTTCTTTATTGTGTGCGCAGTCTTAAGTTTTCAGCTTCTTTATCTTTATAGTCAAAGTCCAGTCTTGATCAAGTCCAGTAGTGTGTAGTAGTAGTAGTGGCGACTTTACTATAACCTTTAATGGAGTTTTGGTAGCAACACGAAAAGTCATGTTTCACCACATTATATCATTTTCCCACACTCGCGCTTGTAATTCGGCACTTTATTTTTATACATAATCGAAAAAACCATAGTTTTGGAAAAAAATACAATGGGGCGACACGATTCTTTACGATTCAATATCCTCTGATTAATTATTAAATTACTAGAAAGTAATAATATTTTTTTTAAGGCATTTACTCATTTTGACATATTTTATATTTGGCATATTATTATAAACTATAATAAACATAAAATAATTGTATTTGAATACTGTTTTCCACTGCTACATCTTTCGTAGTCTCAACGAGTATAAACACTTTGCGCTCTAAAAGTTACATTGTGTAGAATGCGGCAAATGTTAGCTCTTAGAGAAATTGAATCGCAAGGTAAAAGGTAAACGTTTCTAGTTCGGAGAGTGTTCAATCAGAATTTTTCAAGTTTGAGCTTTTAATTCATCGCTTGCACGGACAGAATAGTTTTAAACCGGATTAGGAAAAAACGGAAAACTATAAAGTGTACTGAAATCCAGCTTTTACAGTTTAGCATTAAATTGTCGTTTTTAAGCAGTAAAACTTCAAATTGTTGTTATAAAAGTTATGTGACATTTCAATGCTTTCAAAACGTTTAAATATTGAAATTGTAACTTTGTTGCACATCAAAAGCAAAGCTTCTGAATATATTGTTATATTTTTTCAGAATTTAGCATTCCTATACAAATATCTCTCAGATACAGACATAGCTCAGCGTATTAGCGAGCTGAAGTGGAAATTAAGCCAGTAAAAATAGAATTTAACATCGCACAAAATTTCCAATCGTTTTTTTTTTTATAAGTTACTTACATCATCGTCAGCCATAAGTCGTCCACTGCTGGACATAGGCCTCCTCCTCGGGGAGTTTTGCCAATACTCGCCACGCTTGGCAGGCGGGTTGAGAAGCGCAGTTAGGTGTGATTGTTCAAGGAAGACGCTGCTGCCTATCTTCCGGATTACATCCCTTAGCCGACTCTTACGGCAACCACGGGTAGAGAGGCTGGGGTACTATTATTATGCAGGCACCACCACGGCAAGGTCGCGGTTAAGGTCACTTACTGATCATAAAATCACAAAATGCTGACAGATCCGGGTGGAGCTTCAAGCGCCACCTTGAAAAAAAGTTTGGCCGATATCTCGGAAACTATCCGCTTTAGGGCAAAAGTTATTAATCAGTAAGAGACATTAAACCTTATTAAAAAAAATGGATCGGAAATTTAGTGCGAGATTGACTAAAAAACGGCTATCTTTCTTTTTTTATTACCGCCTGTTACTCTCGTGCGTAACGTCACCTGCCGGCCTCGACGGAAGACCAGCGCCGGCTGGTTGCAGTCGGCATTATGCTGAGTTGAGGCCGGTTTGTGGCATAAAATGTATTTCTTTCTCTTTATTCTTTGTGTGTAATTTAGTTTTGTTTTATCTTTGTTTGTTATTTCTTTTGTTTCTTTATACCTATTTTGTTAATGTCTAAGAAATTTGTTTTGTGTCATAATAAAATATTGTCTATTGTCTATTGTCTATTTTTGGCCTAAATAGGCTGGACATATCTGTCGCAGAACCGATAACCGATGAGGTAGAGTATTCTAGAGTAGAGACCGCGAATTGGCAAACGTAGCGTACGACACCCTGAGACTCGGTGGAGTGACGATGTACGTAGGACAGCTGGTGGTGGATGGAAGCGAAAAGCCGAAGATTGTGCTGACTGGCGTGTCCTGGGAAAGGCCTATGTCCAGCAGTGGAGTTCAATAGCCTGATGAGGATGATGATGATTCAAATATCCCTAAAGACCACCCGATTAAGTTACATAGAAAGTACGAATTATAACCATTTATGGTCAATAAGTATTTATAGTTTTGTAGCAATATTAACTCAGTGGGGTCCGCAGTTGGTTCACTTGCCGAAGGGCGTGGGTTCATACCCCATTAGCTTGAGCTGCCGGTGAAGGAAAACACCGTCAGGAAACCATAGCGTGGTGGTAGGTACACTTTCTAGTACTTGGCTTGCTAGCTACAAGTACTTAACGGTATGTTCCGACAGCCTCGCGTTTTTTTTTTAATATTTAAAAATATTGAGACGAACGAGACGCTCTCCTGATGGTAAGAGATAACAGCTGTCCAAGAACATCGTAGCTTATAACTTTATATATACTATATACATACATACATTATTCATTTATTTAATTTAGCAATTTTTTTAAGCTCTGAACATTGTAATTGTTATTCAAAATGACGATTAAAAACTTCTTTTCGCTTTAGCGACAGTGTTTTGCGTAGCCTTGTATTTGCTAATAGAATTAATAAAAACTTCAGTCTTGTGCAAAAATATATATCTACTATAACATAAGTATTGTAGCGATGATAGCTCAGTGGTTAGCGCAGTCGGTTCGCATGCCGAAGAGCGTGGGTTCAAACCCCAACAATGAGCTTGAGCTGCCGGTGAAGGAAAAAGTCGTGTGGAAACCATAGCGTGGTGGTAGGGTACTTTCTAGTACTCGGCTGGCTAGCTACCCCTTTCTAGTTGAAAATCTGCCGCCCAGCATCTAACGGTGTGTTCCGGCAGCCTCCCTTGAGAGTCAGTTCCATTCCAGGCTAGGTGTGTTTACCATCTTCGACCTGAGAGATATAATCTAGATCTTTTCAAGCCCAGAGTGAATAGGTATCTTCTAAGTCTGCGTGCTTTATCTTCGACCACATCATCGCTTACCATCAGGCGAGTTGGTGGTCAAACGCGGACTTAACCGAATAAAAAAAAAAAAACCATAGCTCTTCCTTAGCAGTCGGGTAAACAAAAACTAATTGTTTTAAATACTTTACAGAGAACTAAGCGTAAACGTTCTGATATTTTTGAATTAATCACTATTTTAGTGTCCAGTCTCTGATTATAATTCTAGAGTACGGTTTACGCAGCATAAACTGGCAGTAGCGAAATTATTAAGTCAAGCACAAATTAATCACTAAGCGTACATTATTATTTCAGTAAACACAGTGGATGATTAATTCATGTACGGAGATAAACGACCAGGAGGCGTCTCTTGGCTGTGCAAACATTTAGTATCACCATCGTCAGCCTACGAACTTCTAAGCACATGGCAAGCAATTGTACAGCTAGTTGCAGTTATAAGTATTCAGTACCTGGATGACCGAGCTTTGCTCGGCTGAAAACACGGAAAAACTGACGTTTTCTCAAAATGAAACCTAGCTAGATCGATTTATCGCCCCCGAAACCACCTGCAGATAAAATTTCATGAAAATCGTTGGAGCCTTTTCCGAGATTCAGATTGAATCGTTTAAAGTTATTAGATTAGATATCCATATTTATTGGTAAGTTCAATTTACAAGTCAATATCGTGTACATACAGTGACACGTGTAGCTATGATAGCTCAGTGGTTAGCGCGGTCGGTTCGCATGCCGAAAGGCGTGGGTACAAACCCCAACAATGCGCTTGAGCTGCCGGTGAAGGAAAACATTGTGAGGAATCCATAGCATGGTGGTAGGGAACTTTCTAGTACTCAGCTGGTTAGCTACCACCCTCAAGTAGAAAATCTGCCGTTAAGCATCTAACGGTGTGTTCCGGCAGCCTCACATGAGAGCCAGTACCATTCCAGGCTAGGTCTGCTTTACCATCTTCGACCACACCGTCACTTACCATCAGGTGAGCTTTGGAGCAAACACCTGTCAACCAAAAAAATCACATCGTAGTAATTTTTTTACAAAAATTATAATTAATGATTTTTAAAAGCGATAAGCCATTTCTTTAACCTTATTTTAAAGGTGTGCTGTGTGCAACAACTGTGCTGTCGGCAGATGATTATAGATCGTCGGGGCGATGACGTGTGTTAACTTGACGGACTTTTTCAAGGAGCGCGGGACAGTGAATAGCTTGTGCTAATCGCGAGTGGAGCGGTTATGCTTGGAGCCGCACTCCGGGTACTATAATCAAAATGGCAGATAAGGTAACGTCAGGATTCCCAGCTTCGTACATGTATACACAGGTTAATTCTATAAATAAATACTTCGTAAGATCAACCTCTTTTAAGGATACCTACGTTCAGCATACCAATATTTTTTATCATACCACTTTTCCAGAACCTGAGCATTTTTGTGGTACAATTTACTGAAAAACTATCACGCCTATAGATTCGTGCTTTAACATAGTAATTTAACTTCATATCTAGATGTGTTAACTGTCAAAAAAAATTATAACCATTAAAACAAATGAACAATAACAATTTTGTATTCATTGGATAGAATGTTATCGTACTCCTAACGCCATCTGTTAGGAAACCATCGCTGCAACAGAACTAAACTCAATATACAAATACATCGTAGTTAATCTACTTAACACTAGATGACACCACTAGAATCAGGCGTAATCAGTGTTCCCAACTTGGAGGTTTTATAATAATTTAAAAAAACTGTCGAATTGTTACCCATTAGAAAAACTACGCAAACTCTCACAAAGCTCAGCTTTTTGCTAGTCTACGTAGGTTTAGCGTAGGTATTAGTGATATTGACAGACGGACAGGTGGACAATAAAGTGATAATATAAAGGAGTTCCGTTTTTTTCTTTTTAAGGTACGGAACCCTAAAAAAGTAAATCAAGAAAGCTCTACATAAAGTTTTTTCTCTTTTACGTTTTACAACATCTTAATACTGCTTATTTACTTCAATCTAGTTTGTTCTTATCTGTCTAAAAAGATTTAAGTATCACAATTGTTATAGTAGAATAAAAGTAGAGATGTGCCTGCAAATTGAACAGCGTCTCTTAGGCATTATCTAAATTAATTGATACTCAGCATTTATAGAAAAGCTTTAAGATGACCTTTTAAATTGAGTCAATTAATCGCAACTTGAGGCTTTGTGGCGGTTGGGAGTTAGAGAAAGTTTTCACTCACTTCGTGCTTAGACGCCTAATTGGTAGAGGTTTATTGGATAGGTATTTCGCCCAATTTAATTTTATTTTCGTTCAATTGTTTTTTCAATTGTTTTATGACACTTTTTTTTACAGGTTTGGTGTTTGTCCACAGCTCACCTGATGTTAAGTGATGAAGTAGTTGAAGATGGTAAACACACCTAGCTTGGAATGGAACTGGCTCACAAGTGTGGCTGCCGGAGCTGGTCTGCTTGGCGGCAGACTTTCCTGAGGGTAGTAGCTAACCAGCCAGGTATTTGAAATACACTACCACCACGCTATGATTTCCTCACAATGTTTTCGTTCACCGGTAGCTCAAGTACATTGTTGGGATTTGAATCCACGCCCTTCAGCGTGTGAGCCCTAACCACAGAGCTATAATCGCTACAAAATAATTCAACGCAAATAAAAGATGCGGCCGTTTACGCCGCATAATTTGACACTCGCAGGGGAATCAAACCTATAGGGTACTTCCCGTTAAACAAGAATCCTAAAATTGGGGTAAAAGCAATTTTTTGTATTTAGCACAAGTAAAGAAAAAAACCTAAAACCGTTATTTTGTGGTCACATCACAAAAACACAACACGTGTATGTAAGTTTTTTCACAACACAAACTTACATATTTGCATTTGGTAAACTGACCATCATCTATGTCGATGTATGAGGACAACAGTTTAACAACGGCAAAGTTACGTTTGTCCCTCAATCGAGTTTATCTTTTCGTTAGAGCAATGTACGAATGATTTACATACCTATAAGTTTGCACGGAACCCTCGGTGCGCGAGTCCGTCTTATACTTAGCCATTTTTTACGTAAGAAACAAACAAACTGCAGCGGGTGCTGGGTCGCTGGTCTGTTCGCGGTATATACACAAACTAGTACTTTAACCCTAGTTAAGATATAAATATCCTCTTCCCATACGTTAAAAAAATTTTTTATAAAATCCAAGTTAACAAAGGTCACGATGTCTGTGGAGAGTAATAAAAAAAAAACTCTCATTCGCATTTATAATATTAGTTAGAATTTTGCGTGATAAGGGACTGAAGTACGTGAGGTGTGATACTGAACGCTGATTAGCTTAAAAACGTAATAATTTCATTAGTGTCAATGGTGTACCTACGGTAATATTTAGGCACAACTTATGCTAATGTGTTGACTGCAAGTGGTACTTATAAGGTGTCTCTATAATGACAGATCGCTGAATAGAAACAACTACTAGAATAGTAATTTTAAACTGGTATTAGGAGGAAAATAGGTGATTAAACGGTCAAAGATCCAAGGGTGAAGGTGCAACTTGTCTAGCTCTTTAGAAAAACACAGCGTCCTATTCAAGTCTCGCTCCACTATTTCAAGTAAATTGTTCTTTTTCTACCTTTAGGAATATTTTTAAATCTTATTCTGCTTTAGAAGATCAGACGGCTAGCTAAAATAGTTTTAGCTACTCGTAAAGTTTATGAGATAAGGTAAGATTGTCTGTCGTAGGTAACATTTGACTGCCCCGTTAGCGTTTTAGGGTTCCGTATCTCAAAAGGAAAAAAACAGAACTCTTATCACTTTGTTGTCCGTCTCCCCGTCTGTCTGTCCGTCAAGACTATCTCAGGGACGCGTGGAAGTTTTAGTTAAAATTAAAACCATATGCGCAAATTTTTAGTTTCTGCAGCAGTACAAAAATCAAATTCAAGCAAAAAAATTACAGCCTTTTATTTCGCAAAAAACCGTATATTTCGACACTCTCAAAGGAATCAAAATCTTTAGAGTAGTTCCCGTTGACCTAGAACTATGAAATTTGGCAAGAAGCATTGTCTTATAGTACAAAATTAAATAAAGGAAAAAGTCCGGAAACTGTAGGTACATTATTAATTTCATTAAAAAAATAGTCTTTATGCAAGGAATGTGAACAAGAATTTATAATACCTAGTAGTTTGTACGGAACCCTCGGTGGGCGAGTCTGACTCGCACTTGTCCGTGTTTTTTGGTAATGTATATGCTTCTAAAGCTGGTGGGTATGGGTTTGATTCCCACCGAGGTGTTAAGTGTTCTGTATGTATTTTAACCAAGTATGTGTTTACAAGAAAATTTTTATATATATAAAAAATTGTCACGTTGCTTGTCCGCGATGAACTCCTAAACTACTGAACCGATTTTAACCAAATCTTGGACACTGTCTGCAGTTTGATCCAACTTGAGAGATAGTTTATATCTCAATGTATAATCGCAATATTGCAAATTATTTGTTTATTATACGACAAAGAGGTATACTTATCTGTGAGTTCCATAAAATTCTAATAGATGGCGGTGTAAGGTAATTTATTAACTAGATCCAATAGATGGCGCTACGTTAAAAGTCCAAACGTTTCATATACACAACAATTAATTTACGTTCGCGTGTGTTCAATTTGGCCACAGCAACGCGTGCCCGGGTCTGCTAGTAGAATATAAGTATTCTATCAGTGATCTAGTTTCTATAGCTTTGCTTATTTCAGGACTAGATGGCGCTGTGTGAAATTTCTAGGATATTCATTTTTTCTGATGAAATTCGAAAGATTTTGGCAGTATTTGAGGAAGTTAGTGGAAAGGTTAGGTAGGTCAAACTTCGAGAAAGAAGTCAATCGTCGAATCCAACTCGGCTGGGCAGCGTTCGGAAAACTGCGCAGCGTTTTCTCGTCGGAATTACCTCAGTGCCTCAAGTCGAAAGTCTTCGACCGGGGTGTGTTACCGGTGATGACTTATGGCGCCGAAACGTGGTCTCTGACTATGTGCCTTCTTAGTAAGTTTAAAGTAGCACAACGAGCTATGGAGAGGGCTATGCTCGGAGTTTCCCTACGAGATCGATTCAGAAATGGGGAGATCCGTAGGCGAACTAAAGTAGACGACATAGCCCAGCGGATTAGCAAGTTGAAGTGGCAGTGGGCAGGGCACATAGCACGCAGAGCCGATGGCCGATGGGGTTGCAAAGTTTTGGAGTGGAGTGACTTCCACCCACAAGGTGGACAGACGGCCTAATAAAGACCGTAGGAACGCGCTGGATGCGAGCCGCTTCCAACCAGTCTTTATGGAACTCAATGGGAGAGGCCTATGTCTAGCAGTGGACGTCATACGGCTGATGATGATGACGATGATGATGATGATGAGTGGAAAAGGGAGAAAGCTTATGCCTTATCGTAATTAGTATGATCGAGCTATTGATAATGAAGATAACTATATATTATATAATAAGGCTGATTCGGTACATAGGTATGACTTTAAGGTAAAAAAGCTTGAACTATAGATTTCGTGTTAAATAAAAGACCATTAGACCATTACATACACACATGCTGTGACGTAATGGAGGACTATCTATCTATAAAAATACTAATTGTCACTGCTAAGACTCCCTGCCAAAAGTCCAATCGAAACAAACAACTTCATTAGTCACCAAATCCAGTATCAATGTAATCACATAAACAAAGTGTAACATTCAATTTGATTAAGAATTCCGATCACGTTTACTGCAAAAAACTTTCTACACTATACTAGCAGTAAGGAGTTTTCTACTAAATGATTTGAAATGTCAACTCGACTGTGAATTCCTAAAAACACTCAGAAACTATGCACGAAGTTTGAATGTCTCTTAGTTATAGAAGTATACAAGTAATTATTGTATTTTATTATTATTATAATATTTGCCGCGGTGGTATGCCGGCGTAAGAATAGTACCCCACCCTCTCTACCCGTAGTTGCCGTAAGAGTTGGCTAAAGTATGTAATCCAGAAGATGGGCAGCAGCGTCTTCCTTGATCAATCACACCTAACTGCGCCTGCCAACCCGCCTGCCAAGCGTGGCGAGTATTGGCAAAACCCCACCAGGAGGAGGCCTATGTCCAGCAGTGGACGTCCTATGGCTGATGATGTGTAGTGATATACCTACAGGTTTGTACGGAACCCTCGGTGCGCGAGTCCGACTCTCACTCTCACTTGGCCGGTTTTTTATTTAAATTCTAAATTTCTGAGAAAAAATATGATTAGCTAAGAAATCCATACTGGTTATACTTTCTAACTTTGTTTTGGTCCAATCAAGAGATTTTGTTCCCACGACGCTTATGAGGAAACGCTTTGTCTATTTGTTCTCGGGATTTTCTGAGAAACAATCGTGGCTTGGATAAAAAATGAAGAAGTGATTTGTGGTTATCTCTTTGTAGTTTTGATTGGAGATATATCTCGTATCGTGTAACGTGTGCTCATTAAACTAATGATCGGTTGTAGCTAAGGAATAGTAATGGATAAATAATAACAGAGCCATCTTAGTAAGCTTAAAGTAGCTCAACGAGCTATGGAGAGGGCTATGCTCGGAGTTTCCCTACGAGATCGAATCAGAAATGAGGAGATCCGTAGGCGAACTAAAGTAGCCGACATAGCCCAGCGGATTAGCAAATTGAAGTGGCAGTGGGCAGGGCACATAGCACGCAGAACTGATGGCCGATGGGGCTGCAAAGTTCTGTAGTGGAGACCACGGATCGGCAAACGCAGCGTAGGACGTCCACCCACAAGGTGTACAGACGACCTAATAAAGACTGCAGGAACGCGCTGGATGCGAGCCGCTTCCAACCGGTCTTTATAGAAATCAATGGGAGAGGCCTATGTCCAGCAGTGGACGTCATACGGCTGATGATGATGATGAATAACAGAGAGAAAAAAGAGAACGCGGAAAGGTCATGATTTCGCATTAGGTATGTAATTTTCCAAAACTTGTATTTTTACCCGACTGCCAAGGAAGGGTTATGTTTTTCTCGCATATCTTGTATGTAGGTATGTAAAATTTCTTTATAACCTCGTATCTTCCAAACGGCCGAATGGATTACGACAATAAAGGTATCGTTAGATTCGTGTCAATAACCCAAGTGTCCTTAGAGATTGGTTTAAAAAAATAACCAAGATGGTAGATTTTTGGCGCGAAATAGTAAATCGTAATTTTTTTTTAATTAACCAAACCGATCAAGTAGCGTATTTAAATAAACGCAAATAAAAGAGGATTACAAAAATATACATGAGTTATATTTTAAGATTTAATTAGAATTAATAATAAATTTGTTTAAAAAGTTTAAGCTTGCTAATACGCTGAGCTGTCTGTGACATTATTGTGAGGTTATATTGGCACTATATTTTCAAGTTGTGGGTGGTAGCTCGCCAGCCGAATACTAGAAAGTACCTTACCACCATGTTATGGTTTTCTCACGATGTTTTCCTTTACCGACAACTCAAACTCATTGATGGGATTTGAACCCACGCCCCTCGGCTTGTAAACCCACCACGCTAACCACTGAGCTATCATCGCTACGATCAACTATTATATACCTCGTTAATTCATTTGGTAGATCTTTTGGCTTTGCTTTCTGAACTGTAGATCGAACCCACGCTGGGTTCGGTTCCCACACGGGACAAATATTTATGTCGAACATTAATTATGGAATGTTAAATATTATTATATACATTTTTATTTTAAAAGAACCTAAGTTTTCTATCAGTTATTTAGTTCCCATTTTACAAGGATAGATGGCGTAGTGTCAAAATGTCATCTAGTATTAATATTTCGACCAAAAAGTCTTAATAACAAGTTTTCAAACATTAGGTATTATTTTGTCGAGCTATTTTAACCGCTATTAACATACCCAAGTGAATAACAAACTAAAATTGATATTTTCATTTAAATTCAACGTCGCATGTTGGCATCAACTTAACCATTTGAACTTAGGCATGTCATTAAATATCCAAACTAATGATTAAATGTTAGGAGTCGATTTAACAATAGTATAACAGACTGATTAAGCACAGAATCGTAGTGATGCTGACGTAGCTTGTTTAAGTGTACATTTATTGTTTGTTTTATTTTTTAGAAGTTAAAAGTCGAAAACAGTTCGTCGAATCACAATTGGTCGAAAACAATTTGTCGAAAACACAATTTGTCGACAACACCGTTGGTCGAATAATATTTCGCGCTATAGTTGAAAATCTCTATGATTATTTTCCGCTATAGTTGAAAATCTCGATAACTATTTCCCGCTTCAGTTGAAAATCTCTATAAATTTTTGTCAAAAAACCTTGGAGTATTTCCTGCTTTGCTATGATTTTATCCCGCTATAGTTGATAAGGTTCATGGCTATTTCCCGTTATAGTCGAAAAAACTTTGAGTATTTTCAGCTTTTCTATGAATATTTCCCTCTGTAGATGGATTACTATTCACTTTGTTACTATTCTCCGCTATATAAGTATACCAAATTATATATATATATATATATATAGTTGTTAATCGATATCTTAATTGTCGAAATCCATCCAGCCGTTTACGAGATAATAAAGAAATTAACAAATATACATACATACAAGATACGCGCGAAATACATAACCCCTTCTTGCCGGTTAAAAGATCGGTTAAAAATAACAAAATAACAAACTATAGTTTATACCCTTTTCAATAATTATTCTAAGAAGCATTTACTTTGGACAGTGATGTAACGATTCTATTACATAATTATTATGGTGAGTTAACTGCCGATTAAGTAAACGAAATGTAAATCTTTAATCATCGATCAACGGAATGGTATAAACGAGCTCTTCGAATTCACGCGAACTAAAATTGAGGTTAAGAAATAATTAACGGAAAACCACTGTTAGGAGTAAATATTTTTTTTATAAAATTCTAAAGAAAAACTTGTAAGTTATCGGTGCTAATTAGAGCTCAATAAACCAATAAACGACAAGTACACTTCGCAGAGCTCTAATATTTTTAAACGAATCTAATTAAACAAATCGCGGTAGGTATTATAGTAGCTATTATAAGTAGGGAAAAGTATATTTTTTCCTCTTTACCTTGTAATGTTTGAGGTTTTTTTTATGGTTGATAGGCTAGGTGTTTCGCCATAGCTCACCTGATGCTATTTGATGCTATGGTAAACACACATAGACTGGAATGGAATTGGCTCTCAAGTGAGACTGCTAGTGAACTTAGGATAGTAACTAGCTAGCCACTATGGTTTCCTCACGATGTTTTCCTTCATCAGCAGCTCAAGCTCATTGTTGGAGTTTGAACCCACGCCTTTCGGCATGCGACCGCGCTAACCACTGAGCTATCACCTCTACAAACTGTTTGCGCGGCGGTAGTGGCTTGGAACTATCGGTACACATTCAAGCCACTTATGAACAGATTTGAGAACTCTTGTTGTAGTTTCTGATGGATGATGATAGATCTAATCCAAAGCTGAAACATACCTTTTTTCAAATCAAACGTTGCTAGAAATAATTCCTTACGAACACGAACCTTCTCGCCGTTAACGCCCGGTAAATAGCAATCATACACAAAAGATTTTCTTTGTAGATCTATAGAAGTTTTTCGTAGTCATAATATCTTTCTTGCCTGGGCCCATAACCTGATGGTTTTAAATTAGTGGAAGTGTGAATAAACGTTTATTTAACGTACCCAATTAGTTTTTATTTACTTTACTCGTAGTCGTTTGTCACAGAATAGAGAATAGACAAAATACAACTACATTAGAAGGCGCGACATTTAAATTACCATTTCAATATCTGTAATAATTGTTTGTAATTGGTATGAATAATAAAGAGTTATATTATTAGTCGACGCAATATTCAAAACAAAACAAAAAAAAATTACGATATTTCTGTGCCTCAAGCTTTTAAAGAATATAAGGAAGTCAAATACTAACTAGAATTTATTTTTCGAATATTTAGTTCATTGACCCAGATAAAAGCTTGTTTTTAAAAATATCTTTTATTCAAATAGTATTCTGTCCAAAAAAAAATATATGTACATACATGGGTACAGTCAGACATAGAACCTTCTCCTTTTTTGATGTCGGTTAAAAAGTAGATAGGTATAAATGCCATCGCGGACTTTTTTGCATTTATTTAAATTTAAATCTGAGTTCTTGGAAGATGTGACGTGAGTGAGTTGTGTACCTTCACTACCTAAAACATAACCGGTATACTCGTACAATCTACCTAAAATTATATCCTTTACCTATTACGCGAACCGATTGAATAGCCTTTGCATGAAAGTCTAGAACATATATGGGCAACAACCGGCCCGCGGGCCGGATCCGGCCCCCCTCGGCGTTTGACACGGCCCGCGAGACATTTTTAAATTTCGCGCGAAGAGAAATACAAACAACTGAGAGAGTTCGCGCGAAGAATTGTTTGCATTTTTGGAAGTACATATAAATGCAAACAATTTTTCTCGATGATGAAGACTAACAAGTCGAAATGCCGTAAGAGTCACAGATGAAAATCTGGAAAACTCGTTACGCCTCTGTACAAGTGGATTTTGAACAAACTTGTTTCTGAAGTTCAAACACAAATATCACATTAACCGTTACACGTAAATTTACTTCACCAATAACCTAATAAAATTGGCTTTTTTATTTTGTGTTATGGCCCGCGACTGCATTAATATAGTAAGTTTGGCACGCAACTAGCCAAAGGTTGCCCATACCTGGTCTAGAATCAATTTAAATTACTCAAACCTAACCAGTAAATTAGAAAGGTCAGTACGGAAGTGAAACAATATATTTTTGTGCATTTTATTTTGATACTAAACGTGGCGCAATAGATGTAAATATCGTGTGACGGATGTGAAACTAAATGCTGGTAGGTACCTATCCAATTTATACGGTTGTGATTGGGTTCATATCCGTCTTATGCACTGACCTCGACAAGGGTTACACGTATTAGTAATGCTATGTTGATAGGCTTTGCTAGGCTGGACTTTGTTTTACTACTCAAAGTTCTGTGTATCGCTGCAATGGTCATGGACAGGCGTTATCTCTTAACATCAGGAGAGCGTCTAGTTCGTCTCATTACAGTTACATAAAAAAAAGGTAATTAAGCTCATTCTTATCGTCGCGTCGTGTAAACTCTTTTGCAGATCGAATCGACCCTATTTTTATGAACTGGCCCACTGCTGGGCAGGAGTCTCTACTCATTATGAGAAGGGTAAGAAAATAGTCCACTACGCTGGCCAAGAGCGGATTGGCAGATTTAACACACTATTGAGAACTTTTTTTCTTAAAAGTAATTCTTGTTACTATTCATAATTTTATTGTAAGTTTGTTTATAAGAAAAATGTCCTTCGCTTTTGACAGAAGGTATGCGACCATTTATTTCGTAACTTCAGGGTAAGTCTCTAAAGATAAGTTATACATTGACAGCCCTGTTTGCTCATTGGGAGTATGTCTGCCTGAGCTGTAGGGCGTGGGTTTGATTCCCGCCAAGGACAAACATTTTATGGTATATATTATAGGATATTATAGACGAATTGAGAACTCGTTCAAAAATTCGTCTAATTTTTTTTTTTTTAATGTATATCCAACGATCACTTGAAGACTCCTGAACTGATTTGGAAAATTATTTTTTTGTTTCAAAGGATTATACTTCCCAGGTGGTGCCATTTAAATTTTATCGAAATCGGTCGAGCGGTTTTTACAAAATCAACATAAATCTAAAAACTGCATAATCGATGATATTTTGTTTACTCCGAAACTTTGCTATTCATTGGAGTGCATTTTATTAATATATTAAACCATAATATATAAAACCGTGTTCGAGCTTAGGGGCATGGAATCTGTTTTTTTTTTTTTTTTTTTATTGTAAACTTGTATTATATTTGTGTTCAGTTTGTACCTATTCAGCCAAATTTTAAGAAAATTGGACAACGATTTGCTTCTTTCAGGTCAGTTTTTTAATTAAATCTCGCCCAGCTTTCTCACTCAATATAAAACCTTATGAAAAGCTTGTCGTTCCATTAAGTTGCACGTAATAATTTTCAGCCGTTGAAAAATCAACAGAGGCCCTCGAGAAAGCGCCAGTCACTGAAGTGCGTAATAATTTTCAGCAAAATAAAGGCTCGCCACGAAATTCAGCATTTTCACTGTGCAGAATATTTTAATGGACACTGTTTTTTAAATGAAAATGTTAGTGATGTTTCGCGGTTTTGGCTGCTTTGTCATTTTATTTGTTTGTATTTTTTTTTGTCATCAACTGTTACATTGGATATTGAAAAACTTTTTCTTTTTCTATACGAAATAGGTCTGCGTTTGACCAAGCCTTGCCTTTTTTTATACGTGACAGGCTAGGTGTATGACCACAGCTCACCTGATGTTAAGTGACGGTGGGGTCGAAGATGGTAAAGCACACCTTGCCTCGAATGGAACTGGCTCTCAAGTGAGGCTGCCGGAACACACCGTTAGCTGCTTGGCGGCAGATTTTCAACTTGAGGGTGCTAGCTAGCCAGTCGAGTACTAGAAAATACCCTACCACCACGCTATGGTTTCCTCACGATGTTTTCCTTCACCTGCAGCTCAAGCTCATTGTTGGGGTTTGAACTCACGCCCTTCGGCATGCGAACCGACCGCGCTAACCACTGAGCTATCATCGCTACAAAATGTCGGCTGCCTAATGTCAAGCAGGATTATTACAGAATACAGATCGTCAAACTTGTAGTAAAGCCTGTTCAATAAGCCAGTTCTTCAGTTTACTCTTAAATGATTCCTGGAAAAAATCAAACCTTATAGGTCCTCATTTTGTTGTCCATGCATCAAGACCTCTGGAACCTGGATCTGGAACGCGTGGAGGTATCGAGTTAAAATTACAATCATATACGTAGAACTATAGTTCCTTGGTGCCGTAAAAAAAGCACACTTCTATGTTTACGTCGCAATAAATCGCATATTTCGACACTTACTCGTATAAGGGAATCAAAGCCTATAAGGTACTTTCAGTTGACCTAGAACTATGAAATTTGGTAATAAGCATTGTCTTATAGTACACAAAGGAAAAAATCCTAAAACTGTACATTTTTAATTTAATCACAATAATATAGGGTACCTACTTATGCAAGGAATGAGGGTTATTTTAAAGTGAGTTAACCGTATTATGTGGTGTATTATATGAAAGAGCTTCATTATTTATGTGTGTATTACTACTATAACCTCAATTCTAACACATATAATAAATTAGTACCTGGATGAATGAGCCTAAGTCGTTTTTTTTTTTGTCTTCTAAAATGAAACCTAGCTAGATCGGTTTATCGCTCCCGAAATCCCCTGTATACTAAATTTCATGAAAATCTTTGGAGCCGTTTCCGAGATTCAGATTATATATATTATCATACATATACAAGAATTTCTCGTTTAGAGGTATTAGATAAGTAAATTCTATAGGATCCGAATTTAACACTCGATTCCGATATTTATTGTACCTACTAGATTGTAAGGAGCCCTAAGGACGAGTCTGACTGGCACTTGTTTATGTTTTTAGGGATTCGTACTTCAAAAGGAAAAAACACGGAACCCTTATAGGATCACTTTGTTGTCCGTCTGTCTGTCAAGACCCTTTTTCTCAGCAACGCGTGGAGGTATCAAGTTGAAATTCATATCAAATACTCAGGTCTACTGTCCCTTCACATCACATCATCAGCCATAGGACGTCCGCTGCTAGACATAGGCCTCCACCTGGGGGGTTTTGCCAATACTTGCCACGCTTAGTAGACGGATTGGCGTGCACAGTTAGGTGTGATTGTTCAAGGAAGACGCTGCTGCCCATCTTCCGGATTACATCCCTTAGCCGACTCTTACGGCAACCACGGGTAGAGAGGGTGGGGTACTATTCTTACGCAAGCACCACCACGGCACTGTCCTTTGGAGCTGTGAAAAAATCAAACTTCTATGCCAACGTAATCAAAAGATACAGCCGTTTATGCTGCAAATTTTCGACACTCGCAAGGGAATCAAAACCTACAGGGTACTTCCCGTGAACTCAGAATTTTTAAATTTGGTACGAAGCAACATCTTATAGCACAGATAAAGGAAAAATTGCGAAAAGTGTAAATTAACATTTTAAAAAATACCATAACTTTTACTTTTATACCTACAGGTTTGTATAGAACCCTCGGTGCGCGAGTCCGACTCGCACTTGGCCGGTTTTTTTAATGTAAATGTAACAAGACGAACGAAACTCTCTCCATAGCCAGAGATAACACCTGCCCAAGTTCATTAGTAGAATATAAATTAAATCACACACATAAACACATTTCACATCAAAATTTTTGCTCTGTGACCTATATTTCAAACATAACTAAGTAAGAAGGGTAATTCATATTCCTCTCGCCTTCTTCCACCAAATAAACAGTTCATGCCATTTGGCATGTACAAGAAATTGTCGGATAAACTTTTAATTAGAGACGGCTATGCCGCACCTGTACTTTGTTATAACCTTATAACACTGAGGATAAACGTCGTAGAGAGAGGGCAAAGAAAAAATAGAATTGTCCATTACCATACTTATGATGGACTTAATATATCCTACTAAAGTTATATATGTGAAAGTTTGTATGCTTGGATGTTTGTTACTCAATCACGCAAAAAACGGCTGAACGGATTTGGATGAAATTTGGCACACATATAATCTACTAATTAGTTTTTTTTTTTCATCCTCTATTGTCCAACTGCTTGGCAAAGGCCTCCCTTTCCTCCTTCCAGACTACCCGGTCTTCGGCTTTGGTGGTCCAGTGAATATCGTAATGATTCAGTTCGTCACTCCACCTTCGTCTGGGTCCAATTTGTCTAATTGGATTATAATATAGAATGTAATTTAGAAAAATTTAAGGTTCTATCAAAAATCTTACAATTATTATAAATATGACAGTTTTAATGTTTTAATGTTTGTTATGCAAAAACGCCAGAACCGATTTGTATGAAATTTGGCACACATATAGTTTACTAACTGGATTAACATATAGGATACTTTTTATATCATAAAAATGTGAGGTTCCTGTGGAATTATCAAAAAACTAACTACTGGACGTCATCATCATCATCATCATCATCATCATTAGCCATAGGACGTCCACTGCTAGACATAGGCCTCCCCCTGGGGGGGTTTTGCCAATACTCGCCACGCTTGGCAGGCGGGTTGGCGAGCGCAGTTAGGTGTGATTGTTCAAGGAAGACGCTGCTGCCCATCTTCCGGATTACATCCCTTAGCCGACTCTTACGGCAATCACGGGTAGAGAGGGTGGGGTACAATTCTTACGCCGGCACCACCACGGCAAACGACTGGACGTATCTACTTGAAATTTGATATGGATGCGTCTTATGGAACAAAATTCAGATATAAAAAGTATCCTTTATCTTAATCTAATAATAAAATAGTGCAAGTGTCATAACTATTGCTTATTTGTTACTTATAGGGTTCATTTCTCTCTGAACCTAATTCTAAAATTATCGTAGACAAAGTCACGGGCGTAAGCTAATTATGAATAACAATGTAGCAATGATGAAATGCGTGATTAGTGCAGTCGATTCACACGCCACTTAATGAGCTTGAGCTGCCAGTAAAGGAAAACATAGTGAGGAAACCTTAACGTGGTGGTAGGGTACTTTATAATACTCGGCTGGTTAGATACCACCTTCAAGTTGAAAATTTGACGCACCTAACATGTGTTCCGGCAACCTCACTTGAGAGCGAGTTCCATTCCAGGCTAGATGTGTTTACGATCTTCGACCACATCGTCACTTAACGTAAGCTGTGGTCAAAAACCTAGCCAAATTATGATCGTTAGTAATAGCATGACTTGAAAATGCCTGGACCAATTAAGCTGTTTATTTTTTTATGTTCTTGATACTTCGAATAATGTTTCGAATAGACGTACAAAACCGTAGACTGGAAAAATCTCTTCTAAATGTTCTCAGCTCACAGCTTAACTCCATTTATCTTCATAATAATAGCTTTGTTTAATTAAGAGCGTAAAGAAAATTTGACATAAGTTAAGTTAAAATACAACTTTAGGAACGCAATGTAAATGTGGGCGAAGTAAAAGGGTTTTTCAATTTGTTTCAAACCAAATTTGAATTTGTTTGTGGGTTTGTATTGTGTGTTTTAATACTTTTTAAACGATAATGCGTCTAAAGCTATCTAAAACTAAAGATAAGTTTACGAAAACTCAAAATTTGTACTATTTTACTGCAAAAAAATTAGTGTAATGTTTTAGGGTTCATGTATATGTATTGAATTTTTCTTAAATGTCGGAATAGATTTGGATGTATAGATTACGTGAGAATCTCTACATCATACTGAATGACACAAGCCAAAAAAAAATTTGGCGGCATTATGGCTCTATTTTCAAATGTTAAAAAAAACGAATAAACAGAAGAAGGCTCCCATGCTCCCGAATCCAGAATCAACACACTTTTACAAGACGTCTTCTAGATTATATACAACCGTTTATCTATAACAAAATCAGCAAACATAGCGATGATAGCTCAGTGGTTAGCGCGGTCGGTTCGCATGCCAAAGGGCGTGGGTTCATACCCCCAACAATGAGCTTGAGCTGCCGGTGAAGGAAAACATCGTGAGGAAACCATAGCGTGGTGGTAGGGTACTTTCTAGTACTCGGCTGGCTAGCTACCACCCTCAAGTTGAAAATCTGCCGCCAAGCATCTAACGCTGTTTTCCGGCAGCCTCACTTGAGAGCCAGTTCTATTCCAGGCTAGGTGTGCTTTACCATCTTCGGCCCAGCGTCACTTAACATCAGGAACATCAGGTGAGTTGTGGTCAAACAACTAGACGTCAGCCATAAAAAAAAACAGTGTGCCATTTGCAACAAAACTTTAAGAGAATCTAAATATATAATTTTCAAATATTAACATTCTCTTATGATCAGACAAAAGAGCTACTAAAAATAATCGTTTGGTCTCAATTTCGCTGCTACCTCCCATTCTTGAAGAACACCCCACTAAACTACACAACACTGCTTTCCTATTCAAAACATGCCGTGACACTGTGGAGTGTGGAGCCTTTGGGAACCTCGATCCTTAGGGAGACCTGAGTCTCACTGACAACACACTCACACACATTCGGTAATATTTTTTTCTTTTTATTATTACTTTTTAAGTCGTTCTTTGGCATGGTAGACGCGTTTTTAACCGACTTCAAAAAAAGTGGAGGTACTTAATTCGAATGGTATTTTTTTTAAATGTTTGTTACTTCAGAACTTTCGACTGGGTGAATCGATTTTGATGATTCTTTTTTATTTGAAAGCTGGTGCTTCCCGTGTCCCATTTCAATTTCCGTGGTCCAGTTCTGACAATGGCATCCATGAGAAAACCATATGAAATCGGTTATTTTTGTTAAAAGGGTTCCGTACCATCTATAAAAATGGCAAAAAAAACAATTCTGTTGTACAATATATGGGAGCCACCTTAAATATTTATTTATGTTCTATTTTTTAGTATTTGTTGTTATAGCGGCAACAGCAAGACATAATCTGTGAAAATTTCAACTGTCTAACTATAACGGTTCATGAGATACAGCCTGGTGAGAGACGGACAGACAGACGAACGGACAGCGGAGTCTTAGTAATAGGGTCCCGTTTTACCCTTTGGGTACGGAACCCTAAAAATGAAAGAAAACGGGTCAAATTGAAAACCTTGCTTCTTTTTAAAGCGAGTTAAAAATAGCTCTCAAATGAGGCAGATAAAATGTAGAAATGCTCGAAATAAAAAGGTTAAAATTGCTATTTAAAAAAAAAATGACTTTCCTCGACTTTGGCAATCAAACTCCTCATTAACGTTAAATTGCAGAGTTTCAAGTTTCCAATATTCTCGAATCATAATAATTATAAAAACAAAAACTTTCAACATTATTCATTAGTCCAAGAAACGTATCCTTTGCCAAAAGTTACAAATATGTATAGTGTAAAAGAAACTGTAACAAAGGAACTAAGTCGAACTGAGTCGAACTTAGTACAGTAGTTCGACCGTGAAGGAAGTTTGTACTAACTTCCGAACAAGTTCTACCGTATGATTGTGAATTCAATTAAGAGGGTAAGAATTAAATGGATAAAATATGATTGATAACTTCAGAACGCAACTTTCTAACATTGTCTTCTTAAATTAAGAGTCACGTGACGTCACGATATTTTTACTTAGTAGTAGATCTCCTTAGCAGGAGGTCTGCCGCCAAGCAGTAGTGTGTAAACATTATTCAAGCAAAATTTAATTTAAATTTAATTTTGTGTGTAAGCAGTAGTGTGTTCCGGATTGAGGGGTGCTGCATCTAGCGAAATGACTGGGCCATCAAGTCTCAAAGTAATGAGCGCCAAAGCAGCGATGCCTTGGGCTTAGTTTTACTACTCAAAGTTCTGTGTATCGCTGCAATGGTCTTGGACAGGCGTTATCTCTTACCATCAGAGGAGCGTCTGGTTCGTCCCATTATTATATAATAAAAAAAAAAAAAAGTTATTGATTTTCTTTCCTCACAATGATTTCCTTCACAGATAACCCCGCTATATAATATTTTTTAATGAAATTAGTGTGATAAATTCAAAATATTCTGTATTACACTCGTGTTTGGTGCACACATTCGTGCGAAAGGCAGATAAGTCGCGAGATTTATCCCTCTCAATAGCTTCGGAGGCTAAGTATTTGAGTTATCGACTCAAGATAGACTTGAGTTATAACTTTAACACTGACTTACTGCGCTGAGTTATAAGAGTCACAACTAGTAGCTGGTTGAGTCTTTAAAATAGTTTAAAATCAGAACATATTTTAGAGTTTCAAGTAAATCCAGGTAAGTTTTTATATAGTACTGCTAGTTTTTACTGTCATTTAAAAAGAAGTGCCTTAATTATTTTTTTATACTAATACATTTTTTTTATTTATTACACCAAAGTTAAAGGTCATTTCCTATTCATATAAATAACATTTAAAATATCATAATAATATATGTAAAAATAGGTCAATATAATTAAATGTCAATTTAACAAAAAATAATTACTTTGCTAGTAATTCAATAATCGAGTTTTGGCAGGAACGCGGAAAGATTTGTGTCGCCCTTTTGTATTTTCTTTCTAAAACTTGTGTTTTTGCGAGTGTTTATGTATAAAAATAGTGGTGTTTTATTCATAACGTGCCGAATTACAAGCGTGAGAGTGGGAAAGTGATATAATGTGGTGAAACATGACTTTTTGTGTTGCCTCCAAAACTCCATCGAAGCTTATAGTAAAGTCGCCACTACTTTACTAAGACTAGCACGACTGACGGACTGGATTTGACTAGCACGGATTGGACTTGACCAAGACTGGACTTTGACAGTAAAGTTAAAGAAGCTGAAAAATAAAGACTGCACACAAAATACAGAAACATTGAAACTGGCATAATGCACAGAGTGCGATGCCAAGAAGAATAATTCAATATCTCTTATTTTTAAATGAACGTCAAAATTATAAAGCAACAATATTTTGCGATGTCACCTTTTTATCTAGTAAATAGTAAGTTTATTGCGTTTATGTTAACTGAAACGCTCTTTTACTCATCGTCCACAACTTTCTTTATCCCACTGCTGGGTATAGACTTCTCTTTTGCTATGCCATCTGCCTCGGTCCTGTGCCAATCTGGTCCAGGTTCGATCCACGACGGAGACAATATTATCGATCTGATCTTACGGCTGGACTTACCGGCTTTGCTTACCTTACCTAGGCCATCACTCTTTTGCAACTTTACTCCGCCTACCACTTCGCCTAGCAACTAGTCCTAGCTTCCCTTGAGGTTCATAACTGCGATACCGACGTCTCAAATTTTCGTTCGTAGCTGGATATCGGTATTGCAAACTCGGTCTTGGAGTTTGATGCCGAGCATGGACCTCTCCATGGCTCTCCATGCGACTCTAATTTTGTGCACAGTCTCATGTGTGTGTCCATGTCTCGACGCATTTGTCTCGGCAATTGCAATCATGGGGATTGCCGACAGAAGTAAAAACTTAAAACATGTCGGTGACATAGTCGCATTAGCATGTCGGTAACCCATAAGCTTAAACCCTATCAAAAAAACCTTTTCGTTTTAAAAAGAAGTTTTACACGTCAATAAATTAATTAATGATAACTTACGTTTATTTTCACTTCTGGTCAAATACGTCCAATCCCAAAATAATTGTCACATAATATAAATATAAAAAAGTTGTTTCCCATAGCAGTTGTCAATGCAACAAACTAGTTCACCAGTATAAAATTACCGTAATATGTTTAGACCAACTGGGCCGAGATCCCATTTCCGTATTCCAACTAGCTCCTAACTTGTTTACCTCAACTCTATTTGAATACCACAAAACGGATCCTTTGTCCCGGAGTGGTGATGCTATGCCAGATAAATATTGTAGCGATGTTGGCTCAGTGGACAGCGTGGTTGGATCACATACGAAGGGAGTGGGTTCTAAATCCAACAATGAACTTGACCTGCCGGTGAAGGAAAACGTTGTTGGGACACCATATCATTATGTTAGGGTACTTTCTAATATTTGCATGTTGATGGGCTCGCAGCGATGCCGTCGCGTGAGAGGCAGTTCCAATGGCTACCTACAACTGTTCATCTCCAGGATGAATCTAAAGTCCCTAATAATGCAGCACTGGAACTGACTGCGTATTAAGCACTCTGTCAATTTCAAATGTCAATTTATTTTTTAACGATGATGGCTCAGTGGTTAATGCGGTAGGTTCGCATACCGCAGGGCGTGGGTTCAAACCCCAACAATGAGCTTGAGCTGCCGGTGAAGGAAAACATCGTGAGGAAACCACAGCGTGGTGGTAGGGTACTTTCTAGTACTCGGCTGGCTAGCTACCACTCTCAAGTTGAAAATCTGCCGCCAAGCATCTAACGGTGTGTTCCGGCAGCCTCACTTAAGAGCCAGTTCCATTCCAGGCTAGGTGTGCTTTACCATCTACGACCACACCGTCACTTAACATCAGGTGAACTGTGGTCAAACACCTAGCATGACAGCCATAAAAAAAAAAACACGGTAATACAATTTTAGTTTGTAGACATTGTAACTTTGACATTTTATATTAAATTGTTTTTATTTATAATTGACATTTGGATTAAATTTTTCTGTTGTACAGATTTTTTATATGGACTGCATCTGAATTAAATTTTATTTATTTTATACTAGATACATCGGGCCTAGATACAAATTTATTATTTAGATAAACATTTATAATTTAGATATATAAATTTAAAATTTAGATTCTAAAAGGACCTATATAAATACGTTAATAAATCTATATTGAAAGACTCCCATAATTGTGTTTCACAGAACTCTGGTCTTAAATTAAAATTATCAAATTCTAATTCTTTACCATCGAGGTAGCTAACCTTTTCAATATTATCAAAATGGACTATCTTTTATATTTATAGAATGACTTTCAACTCCAAATTTCTTATCTTAGAGCTGTAATGAAATCGTTTTTCTAAATCCGAAGAACTTTTCTCATAGAATCGGTGTTAAAGTGAAATGGGTTCGTCCAATTTCCGGCAGTTTCCAACGCTTTTCTATATAAATTTACTTCCCTTTCTGTCATCCGGGATGTTATTAGAAAGAAAGAGAGAGAAGTTGATACTCATCGAGATACGATGTCAAAAACAGTGCCAATTAAAATAGTTGTCAAGTTAAGGAGGATCATTTGAAAGAGAACTATTTACTCTTATATACTTTGCGGTCTTGATGATGTTATTAACACAAAAAAAAAAAATGAAGCATTGTATAATTTTTGGTGTTTACAATAAAGAATTAATCAATCAATCAATCAGTAGCGGACAGTGACATTTTTTTTAAAAGTTTTTTTAAGTTTTGATCACAGCTCATGGTGTGGTTTAAGAAGGTAAAGCAAACCTAGCGTGGAATTGAACTGGCTCACAAGTGGGGCTGCCGGAACACCGTCAGATGGTTGACGGCAGATTTTCAACTTGAGGGTGGCAGCTAACCAGCCGAGTACTAGAAATTACCCTACCACCATGCTTTGGTTCTCCTTCACCGCTCATTGCTAGGGTTTGAACCCGTGGCGTGTGAATCGACCGCGCTAACCACTGAGTTATCATCGCTATATGACTTCGCTTTTACTTGGTGGTAGATTTCCTTAGCAGGAGGTCGTCTAGGTATGTACCACCGCAGTACCAGATATTCTGCCGCTAAGCAGTAGTGTGTAAACATTACTGTGTTCCGGTTTGTCAGCTAGCGAAATTACAGGGCTGTTGAGACTAACCATCTAGTCTCAAAGTAATGAGCGCCAAGGCAGCGATGCTCTGTACTTTGTTTTACTACTCAAAGTTCTGTGTATCGCTGCAATGGCCATGGACAGACGTTATCTCTTAACATCAGGAGAGTGTCTCGATCGTTGCATTACCGTTACATAATTTAAAAAAAACGTATGTGCCATCTAGTAAGAAAATATATGACCGTTGAATTAAAACAAGAATGGTGCATCTAAATTACTTTCGGCATCAATTTTATTGGTTATAACCTAACATTACGTATTTTAACACAAAATTTCATAACGTCATTCTTAGTTTCACGTTTTTTGCACTGAGCTGAAAGCGCAATATGCGGGCGGAGGGTACTTCACTGCTCTTGGCTTTTTATACCTCCACTCGAGGCGCTCTAAACAACTAAGGCCCCTCGAAAGGCTTATGAGCGCGCTGGTGCTATATATTATGTAGATATCTGTCATTGCATCTACGCATCTACTTTTTTTTTTCTCTTTCTTCTTGGCATCGCACTCTGTGCATTCTGCCAGTTTCAATGTTTCTATATTTTGTGAGTAGTCTTGATTTTCACCTTCTTTATCATCTATAGTTACAGTCAAAGTCTAGTCTTGATCAAGTCCAGTCGGTCCCAGTCAAATCAAGTCATGGCGACAAGTAGTAGTCAAGTAGTGGCGACTTTACTATAAGCTTCTGGATGGAGTTTTGGAAGCAACACGAAAAGTCATGTTTAACCACATTATATCATTCTCCCACACTCGCGCTTGTAATTTGGCACTTTATAAATAAAACACCACTATTTTTATGCATAAAAACTCGAAAACCACTAGTTTTAGAAAAAAATACAATGGGGCGACACTACGCTCACCGCGTTCCCACCAATACTCCATCAACTTTTTATATGCTTCCTTTCTTTTGGCAACGCACTTTGTGTATTTGTCAATAGATAGATAGAAGCTCTTTATTGTGCACAATAAAAATAGAAAAAAGTACAGAATATAAAAGAATCTTATGAGTTAGTGCCACAAGTGGCGGTCTTATCGCTAAGAACGATCTAGTCAAAAGTATTTAAATCTTACTCCCAATTCAATTGTCACACTAGTTTTTTAGCTTTAATTTTGACTGCCCTGTTAGCTTATTTGGTAGAATATCTGCTTCAAGAGCTGTAGGGCGTGGGTTCGATTCCAACCAGGACAAACATATTTATGTGACGATAAATGTTTGTTCTGTGTCCGAGTGTTCTGTATGTATTAAAAAATCTTAAACGAGATTCCCGTGCCGTGGTTGCCGTGGTGGTGCCGGTTGCCGTGGTGGTGCTGGCGTAAGAATAGTATCCTACCCTCTCTACCCGTGATTGCCGTAAGAGTCGGCTAAGGGATAGGGATGTAATCCGGAAAATGGGCTGCAGCGTCTTACTTGAACAATCACACCTAACTACGCTCGCCAACCCGCCTGCCAAGCGTGGCGAGTATTGGCAAACTTGGCATTTGAATCCTAGGATATTTTAAGAGTACATTTTTTTTCTCTAGAGCAGCTAAGTCTACTTTGAAATTAAATGTAAAGGTCAACACTAAAGCAATTAGTCTAAGTTTGTTAATCTTAGTTCTTTGTTTATGTTTCTCCAAGAGGACTTGTATAAATATTTAAATTACGTACTTATCTCTAAATCTCTGGATTTATTTTAATTTAAGATTAATGACGATTTAGACAAACACTCTAAATCTCAGAGTAGTTAAGACTTTTTTAACTAAATTTTTTTGCTCATTGGCATTTAATAAAATAGCGGCAGAAAAAAATACTAACTATCCCACTAATTATAAATGTGTAAGTTTGGATGGATGGATGGATGGATGGATGGATGGATGGATGGATGGATGGATGGATGGATGGATGGATGGATGGATGGATGGATGTTTGTTAATCAATCACGCCAGAACCGCGGCTGAACGGATCTGGATGAAATTTTGCATGTAGATACTTTAGGCCCTGAAACAAAACGTAGGATACTTTTCATCATCATCAACATCATCCATCACCACGTGGGTAAAACTGCGGGGCGCAGCTAGTAATATTATAAATGCGAATGTGAGTTTGTTTGTTGATTACGCCTTCACACGTAAACTACTCAACAGATTTGGGTGTAAGGTACTTTAGACCTTGGAATAAGATATAAGATACTTTTTATCATCGTCATTTATCACCACGCGGGTAAACCCAAAAGGCGCAGCTAGTATGAAATATACTATACAAGCGACTACGTGCGCTAGGAATTTCACAAAAAGTGTTATCAGTTTGTAGTAAAAAAAGTAACATATATTAATGCAGGCTATAAACTACATATATCTATGCCAAATTTCATCCAAATCTGTTTAGTAGTTTTTGCGTGAAAGAGTAACAAACATCCATCCATCAATCCTCACAAATTTTCACATTTATAATATTAGTAGGATACGATAGCATACTATTTACTATAAACAATCTTTGCTTTGTTTATCGAGCAAAGCGAAGTTTCCGAGATTACTAAGTGACAGATCTCCAGGAAGACGTCTAGGTAGGTATCCACCGCAGTGTCAAATATTGTGTTGCCAAGCAGTAGCATGTAAACATTACCGTGTTCCGGTTTGAAGGATGCTGTAGCTATCGAAATTATAGAACTATTGAGATTAACCATCGAATATCTTGGACTAAGTTTAGATTTCAGCGATGATGGCTCAGTGGTTAGCGCGGTAGGTACGCATGCCGAAGGGCGTGGGTTCAAACCCCAACAATTAACTTGAGCTGCCGGTGACGGAAAACATCGTGAGGAAGCCATAGCGTGGTGGTATGGCTAAGTCAATCAAATATGTCAAAATAGCTTTGTATACTTTTTTGTTTTACGTGGCAAGGGCATATTACGTATATATTCAGCCTACTTTATGTCGCTATAAAAAGTTTGAAAACGTATTTAATATCAACTACCGCATAAAAAGCCAAAATATTCAAATTAGTTTCATAAAATAAAGTTTACTATCCGTAAAAAATATAAAATAAATACAGTTTTACACACCGAATTGAGATTACAAATTAATAGTAGGTAAGCAAGTTGTACCCGCATTCACTTCACATGCCAAATGTAACTACGTCAGTACAATATCAAACAAAACCGCTGACTAGGTCCCTGAAAACGACATCTAATTCGCAATTACAATTCATAGTGCTATAAACCGACGTAACCAATCACAGCGGTCGCCCAAACTCAATTAACTTAATTGGGGAAGACTTCATTTGTTTTTTATTGCCAGCTGGCTTTTGCCTGCAGTTTTTCTCGCGGACTTTTAAAAACGCTTTTAATGTCAATTTCTGAATACTTTGCCTTAAATCTTATCATAATAGAAATGACCTACGTCTTTTATTGTCAGATAAAAGGACATAATATTCTTTGTGGATTAGCCTTTGCGCAACTAGAAAATACATATTTGTTTTACTTATGGGAAGCAAGACGAGGCTTCACGCGCGTTGTGCTTTGCTTTGACTCCAAGAAGAAGGGCACCGGATGTGATTAAAATTATAGTCGGTATATCTGACATACTGAAACGTGACCAACCCGCGCTTGGCCAAGGATGTGAACTATTGCCATACCTTTCTCACAATAAGAAAAGACGCACCCAGCAGTGGGACATTTGATAAAAAAAGACGGCTTGAAAGTGAAATAAACAAGAAGACTTAAATAAAATCAGAAACGTAAATAAAAAGAGTAAGAAGAAAAATAAAATAAAGGATATTAGATTTTTTGCAAGGTAGGGTAGTTTTAAAATAAATTTGCCGTTTTAGTAACACTGTTCGGGTTCAATGCGCTTTGGCGGTAACAACAGAACGCAACTTTGTGAAACTGCGAACTGGTAGAAAGAAGAAATAAATTACTTGCTCTCTATAAACTAAATTTTTTTATGGTTCACAAGCTAGATGTTTGTTCACCTAATGTTAAATAACGGTGTGGTCGAAGATGGTAAAGCACACCTAGCCTAAAATGGAACTGACTCAAGTGAGGCTGCCGGAATACACCGTTAGGTGCTTGGCGGCAGATTTTTATCTTGAGGGTGGTAGCTAGCCAGCCGAGTAGGTACTAGAAAATACCCTAGCATCATTCTATGATTTCTTCACGATGTTTTTCCTTATAGCAACTCTGTGAAATCATAATTTTAGTTAAAGAGTTTTGGCTGGAACGCGGTAAAGGGCGTGTCGCCCCATTGTATTTTTTTCCTAAACTAGTGTTTTTCGAGTGTTTATGCATAAAAATAGTGGTGTTTTATTCGTAAAGTGCTGAATTACAAGCGCGAGTATGCAAGTGATATAATGTGGTGAAACATGACTTTTCGTGCTGCTTCCAAAACTCCATCCAGAAGCTTATAGTAAAGTCTACAAAATATACTTTACTAAGGAATGACTTGATTTGACTGGTACCGACTGGACTTGACTAAGACTGGACTTTGACTACGGTTCAAAGACACTGACAAAATTATACAAGTGAAGTGCTGTAGTTCCAAATAAAGATATGGTTCAAAGGCCTCAGTAGCCAGACCATCGACATTTAAAAAAAAAAAATTAAATGTTCACACATACAAACATTTCTATCTTTTGTTCTAATATTGTATTGTTGACTTTCTTTTTTCGATGACGGCGTCTTTTTTTAAAATTGGTTTCATCTAACGTTCTGATGAGTCAACTCCCTGAAGTTGGATTATAATAAACTCTATCCCTTCACCCTTATGTTGATTTTCATATTTTTTTATATTTTGCCCAAAAAGCACTTTCGCAAATACGTGTGTGTGCATTGTACTAAACAGTTTTTTGTGTTTTTTTTTTTCATCCATTTCATTTATATTTTCAATTACTGTCAGACAGAGGTGTAATCTAAAACTAACGTTAATTGGGAACAAGACAGTATTCCAAAAGAATACTTAATAATTGCTTTAGTAAGCGCTGTAGCACAATAAAATCAAAATTGTATAGTTTTAAACAAGAAAAAAAATGTAACTGAGAAAGTTATTTATTTATTAGGTACTTAATTAACATCTGTCAGCTTTCTGGTTCTTATAGTACAAGCTTCGCTTAGTTTTGAGCTACATGGCACTAGATGAAAGTGCCTTATATATATTTTTTTAAATGTATTTATTTATATATTCCTATAGTTCCAGATACTTGAAAGCCATTTCCCATTCTAAACTATGAGACTTACTTATAAGCGTTACAGTTAGCCAATCCTTAAAATGATCTGTCTTCTTTATGCGAAAACTATTATAAATTTAAGCATTACTGAAATATTTTTTTAATAAGTAAGACCTTTAGTCTTTTGATATAATTATACGTGTGCGTTTTGTGTTTTTTATTCTCGGTTGCCTGGATGGTGTTTACTAGCTTATTGTAATGTTTATATCGTTTTATTAATTCCTATTAGTTACTTGGAAGAAAAAGCTTTTAGCGATAAGGCCGCCACTTGTGGCGTAAACTCAGAAATTTATTTTGTTTTCTGTATTTCTGTTGTGCACTATAAAGAGTAGTTAGGTATAAGAAAAATGAGACATTAAAGAGTTTCTTTATAATTAATTACTAGCTTACGCCCGCGACTTCATCCGGGTTGAAATAGAAATTAACCCTAATCAGCCAGTTAAGTTGTGATGATAAGCTTAAAAAAACTTACTGTGCGTTTAACATATGCCTAAGTTCCCCAAACCATAAAAACGTGAAGTGGACCAAACCTGCCCAAAACGCCATATTAAAAACGGAAACAATGCCACAATGAGGCCCTTGAACATGCCACGTAAGACACAGCCAGTTGCTCGCTTATTTTTGGCTTTAGTTTCAGCTAGAGGAAACATACATTCGCTAAAATTAGCTGTGATTTTTAAATTTACAAAATTCGTATAGTCGTAAAACTTAGGTCCTTGAAATTTATAGGTCCCCATTTATAGGTCCCATTAAAATAGATATAAAAAAGTAAAGTTCGTATAAACTTGACAATGGCTCTCCTGACACTACTGTTTAATTCAGTGACTCACTTTTCTGTAACATTACAAGATTAGTTATTCAATAATGATTGTACCATATTATTGTTTTATTATCAGATAAGCTACAAGCTTGCAGTATTTTAAATATGAAGCTTGAAATTTAGATTTTTTTTAAATTTTGTATTATAAAATTGTTTTACTAAATAATAAACCACTTAAGCTTAACCTTTCTTTAAAGATATGACAAAATGTAGAGGGAATAAAATTTGTTTGTTCCAAGTAAGCTTGCTCCATCGTAGACCGATCTTTTGTTTAAAATCTGGAAAGATCACGGTCAAAGGAAGACTAAATCTTCATATTTTTTGTCTTCAAGACCGGGGTCTTTATATTTTAATAGGGGTAAATTAAATAGGATATAATACAGATATTAAATTAATATTATTATTATATAAATATCATTAATATAGTTATATTAATTTCGAGCAGTATTTTTATTTATTTAATAACATCGAATGAAAATGACTACATATTTCTCATTCAAATAAACTTTACCAAAAAATAGCTACGAGGTGCGCTAGAAACGCTACGAACGCTACGAACGCTACGAATGCTACGGATGCGGTCGCCGAAGCCCATTTGACTTACTAGCGGACGTTTTAATAACTACGTCTCAACACAGAATAAGTAATACTGAGGGTGTACAGATGGATCACTCGAAAAAAAGTCAAGATCAAAAGTTATCTTAGTTTGCGCGGAAGCTATCTGCTTGTACTACGGTCGTACAAACTTGCTTGCACTACAAATTTCCAATCTTTACTTATTTTTTATATTTGAAAATCTAAACAATTTATCTGTAAACTCGAATATTCGCATTGAATATGAAATCAGTATCATAAATTGTATTTATTTGAAAAATTTACCGCCTTAAGTAAATCTGGACGAGTACAAAAATAAACTAAGCCCAGAGGCAATATTTTGTAAGAAAATGACATTGGATTATATTTATTTCCAACATCGGCGAATAAATCTTAAGCTCTCGATGTTTGTTTTCTTTTCGCGTTAATTTTGTGTACTTTTCTGTTTTATGCCTCATTTTTAACGCTTTGGCTGATGTTTCATTGAAGAAATAGTTAAAAGACTGACAATATAAAATATGATTTTACCAGCTACCCAACAAATACCATCTAGTTATATATGCGCTAAAGCATACACTTATGAATGAATGAAGGAATGAATTCACTCATTCATGAATGAAAATACTCATTCGTGAACAAATATATTCAGTTATAAATGAATGGTCGCTGTCTCGCAAATTCCTAGTTGAATAGCAAACTGTAATCGTCACCTTTTTTTAAATGTAAAAATAATGAGACGAACGAGACGCTCTCCTAATGGTAAGAGATAACGCCTGTCCATGGCCATTGCAGCAATACACAGAGCCTTGAGTAACAATATAAAGTCCAGGGCGATGCCATGCCATGCCTCAACAGCCATGTAATTTCGCTAGCTTTAAAGCAAAACAGCAATTACGCGCAAATAATTTGGTATTTCACCACAAGGTGGCTAAATTACTCCCAAAGACATTTTTAATATGTTTACAAAATATGCTCGGAAAAAATCTCATAAAAGTTTTAAAAGGTTTAAAAGTCTTTAACTTAATAATAGTGTTACAACATTTCCCATCTGTTCTTAAGATTTATCAAGTTTTCCCATTCTTGGCTGCCTGAAAAAGATCGCTCTTAGTGATAAGTCCGCCACTCGTGGCACTACATCATAAGATTATTTTGTTTTCTGTACTTTTCTTTCTACTTTTAGTGTGCACAATAAGTTTCTATCTATCTAAAAGTGATCGTACAATTTTTTAATATAAGTGATTTAACACTTATGTATTAAAGAGTATTTCACTAGTTCATATCTATTTTTATATTAGCTTTGTCTTTGATTTTGTTAAGGTTATAATTCATTTTCTCGTGTCTCGTCTCTAAATTCAACTCGATTCATTTATAAGGTCAAATAAGTTAAGGCTCATTTAGGATCCAAGGGTACGTTAGTACCCTAAGTAAACAGTTTACTAACGCGTTTGAATTTTAAATCAGATTTCGTTAGATGTATTTGGAATATAAACTGGCGATACATAGGTATCAATAATTTATTTATTGGTTCATCGAAATTCGTGTTTTTTTTTTCAAAACTTACCAAAGTTCATTTGAAACTATTTTCAGTAAATAGATTTAATCTGTAATGTTGTTTTATGCTAACTGAGCTAGTATACTATCAGCTATCTGTTTCCTATAGTTCCCACAGTAAAAGCTTTGCTTGATTTAGGGCTAGATGGCGCTGGTGAATGTTCGACGATATTTATTTTGATTTCAAAGACTTCGCGCAATTACAGATACTACCACTCAAAGTGCAAGGCACGCTGCTTTGGCGCTCATTACTTTGAGACATTCGATGGTTAGTCTCAACAGCCCTGTAATTTCTACTGTTCTTGTAATGTGTTCTTTAAATCATAGATGTTTTTTTTTTTTTTCTTTAAGTGATGGAACAAACTTGAAGCTCTCCTGATGGTAAAAGAACTACTTTTTTTAAATCCTTTTGGAATAGATTTCTAATCGCTTGTTTTTAATTAAGCTTTATTTATTTTTAAAACTTAATTTATATGAATTATGTAAATAAACGGTTGTGCCGTGGTGGTGCCGGCGTAAGAATAGTATCCCACCGTCTCTACCCGTGGTTGCCGTAACAGTCGGCTAAGGGATGTACCTAATCCAGAAGATGTGCAGCAGCGTCTTCCTTAAACAATCACACCTAACTGCGCTCGCCAACCTGCCAAGCGTGGCGAGTATTGGCAAACCCCAAAGGAGGAGGCCTATGTCCAGCAGTGGACGTCCTATGGCTGATGATGTGTGTGATGTGATGTAAATAAAACCTATTAAGTCCGTCCGCCTGTCACTCAATGTCAAGCTCACGGTTGGGTTTGAACTCACGCTCCCCGGCGTGTGATCCGCGCTAACCACTGAGCTATCATGTCTATTCAAACTTTGGGCGATAAATTTTTGGTGCTATGCATTTGTGTTAACACAAAACCCATGTACGGGAGTCCAACTCGTTGGCCAATTTTTTATAGTGATGTGAAATAATTCACCCTCCCTGCGGCTTGCGTTGTAAAGGGGTAACTTTAAAATAGCTCTCAGAACAATAGCAGTTGTCGTTCGCAGACTACAAGACAAAACGGGTAGGACGCCGTGTTTCGTCACGGACCACAAATTGTTTTTGTGGTAGCCCTAATTATTTTCACTCGATGACTTTTGTTAAGGAGCTTGAACGCCTGGATGAGCTAAAAGAAACGAGGTAGATATAATTCAGTATCGATGATACAAATACAAATAGCTCAGTGAATAGCGCGCTCGGATCCCACACCGGAAGGCGTGGATTCAAATCCCAACAATAATAATCATGTCGTGGTCGTGGTATAGTGATAGTGATGGTGATAGTGATGAAGATGGTGATGATGATGGCGATGATGATGTTGATGGTGATGTTGTAGTGATGGTGCTGGCGGTGGCGGGGGTTATGGTGATGGTGGTGGTGGTGATGTTGGTGATAGTGATGATGGTGATAGTGATGATGGTGATAGTGGGGATGGTGATAGTGGGGATGGTGATGGTGACGGTGATGGTGGTAATGGTGATGCTGATCGTAATCGACTCCGATCTTAACAGGAGGTCGTCTACTTGGTACCTCCGCAGTATCAAATATTCCGCCGCCAAACCAGCCAAGATTCAAACAGTTCCGGAGTTAGCGAAATTACAGGACTATTCTGAGCACTGGTACAACACTCATATGCAGACGGTAAATATCTCTGACCACTAAAGGAGCGTCTCTTTCGCCATACTACTTTAAGCATAACTTAACTTGGTGGTAGATTTCCTTAGCAGGAGGTCGTCTAGGTAGGTACCACCGCAGTGCCAGATATTCTGCCGCTAAGCAGAAGTGTGTAAACATTACTGTGTTCCGGTTTGAAGGGCACCGCAGCTAGCGAAATTACAGGGCTATTGAGACTAACGATCTAGTCTCAAAGTAATGAGCGCCAAGGCAGTGATGCCCTGGACCTTGTTTTACTACTCAAAGTTCTGTGTATCGCTGCAATGGTCATGGACAGGCGTTATCTCTTAACATCAGAAGAGCGTCTAGTTCGTCTCATTGCTGTTACATAAAAAAAAAGCGTAAACAAAGGTATTAAAGTCAAATATTATAACAATAATTGTTAAATATAATTTAAATAGATCAAAAATAAACAACCATGCGTGCACAAGCTCTATGAAAATAAAAAAATAGACAAATTTAAATATTAATATACTTAAAATGACGTAAGGATTCCAATGATACCTCATACATCGAAATCGGTTCAGGAATTTAAAAGTTATGGTTAAATAATAAAACTCACATACATACATACATACATATACTCTGACACAAAACGGACATAGTGAGAAAACTAAAAAGGACAAAACCTTTTGAGTTAGTGTATTAAGTTAGTTAGTGTCAGTGCAGTGAGTACTACATATTATAGAACACATGAACAAAGTGTCTTCCCCTTAATAGAGACAGTAAGAAAAGTGTTGATGGACACATTCTTAGATTTACTCAACTTAGCAATTTAAGTTATAATAATATTACTTATTAGTCTCAACTTGGCTAGATTGTAATAACAATGAGGTATCTAAAAACAAACAGATACATCATTAAAAAAAAAAAAATAAAAAAAAAAAAAAAAAAAAAAAAAAAAAAAAAAACTGAAAATATTACACTTATTTTTCAGGCAGTCGTGTAACCAGAATTCTATACGGCGTACCTATTGTATTTAAGAATCCAGTCTGCAGATTTTATGAGTTTGCGTAAAATTTTCTAGTATTTTCTTTTAGAAATTCATGAATAGAATATTCTAGTGTGCCACTTCAGTATTCTTTACATCTGGACCTCAGAGCGAGTCTGGGAGCGCCGGACGTACAAAGCACGTAATAAAAATTCAAACTTGTTGACACTTATATTCGGTTTATGTAGCTTAATTAGTTCAAAAATACGCTTTTTATACGATTCTTAACGTTATACGTTACGTCAGCGAAGACATTATGGAAGTTGCTGATGAACCTGGACCGTTTTTTCATCAGCCTAATGCAAATTCGCGGTCTCCACTCTAGAATACGTAGCCCTGGGTAAGGGGTAGCCCTGTGGTTATCGGTTCTGCGACATATATGTCCAGCCCATTGCCACTTCAGCTTTCTAATACGCTGAGCTACGTCTATGATTTTAGTTCTCTGGCGAATTACTTCGTTCCGGAACGTTCTCTTAAAGAAATTTCGAGCGTAGCCATAGCACGCTGAGCGACTTTTTACATACCATTATCGCTGTGAGTTTCGGCTCTGTAGGTCATGAAGGTAGGCTGAGTTGAAGACAACATTCAAAACATTTTTCGTCAAACTAAAAATAAATAGCTCTACTAAAAACGCCAATCTCCTAATGCCATTCCAATCACCATAATTATCCAGGGGCCGAAATAATAGCTTACAAAAATGTCATCAATTCCCGTGCGTCCTAAACGCGCCCACTTTAACTAATGGTAGGTCGGCATTTTCAATTTTACCAACGATTTGCATATTCAATGAGATAGCCTTGATAGCTCTACCTGTTCGATGCTTTTCTAGTTTGTAGAAGGCCCTCTTTTGGAGGTACGAGTATTTTTATTCAAAAATTACTTCACTGCAGATTCTGAACTAGAAACGTGTTAAGCATTTTGGAAATAGATCTGTGTTGGAAATAGTTGACCGTCCGTTGATACTGTAATATCCAGTTTGAAATTCCGGTCTAACGTAACGGGTAACACAGTATCCATACGCTTGATTCAAATAATTGAGAAAAGTGACGTCTCATCATCAACATCATCAGCCTTTTGGTGTCAAATTGGCCTCTTCTAAGGCACGCTACTAAGGTCGGTCGACAGCTTTCTGCGTCCACTGTTTGCTCCGCTTGTCCAGCTGTGGACACCGTCACTGAACATAAGCTATGGTCAGAGCCTAACCTATAACATAAAAATGATGCTGTCTTTTTCAAAACAGTTTACTAAAACCTTCTGACTTGGACTTTTTAAAACTATATGCTAACAATTAACAATAAAAATCAAAACATGTAAAAATGACTTAATTTAAATAAATTGCAAAACATTTTTACGAATCCGCAAATCTAATTCGCAATTTTTTATCTATAAAAATGAAACAATTTCGTATGAAGACACTTTTTAAATCATTACTCAATAAATAAAGCGGTCTTGTCCCTGCCTCGGAGTAAGCCATTACAGACTGTTATAGCACTCGGAGAATAAAGGAAGAAATAAATCGTCGCCTTCTTTAGAAATATCTCTTTTTTGTTGTGTACCGAAAAGAAGGAAAAACTTTAACAGACCAATGCATTCTTCGCGCGAGTCTGCGATGTCTACGTACAGAGCTGATAGCACGAACTTTCCTATTTGAACACATTTTTACTGACCACACTTGTAACCTAACAAAGTAACAATTCAAAAACTTTGAAGTCTATTTACACTTAATTCTAATTTAACTTTGTATAAATATCGTAAGACATTTCAAATATCGCCGTCTAGGCCCAAACTAAGCACAGCTTGTACTATGGTATCCAGATAACTGATAGAATACTTTTCTTTTCTCTTTCTTCTTGACATCGCACTCTGTGCATTCTGTTTTTCAAGTTTTGGAACAAAATACAATGGGATGTTTGGTACTCAATCACGTAAAAACGGCTGGAAGGATTTGGATGAAATTTGGCATACACGTAGCTTATCGCCTATCTAACACAGAATACTTACACCCGATTTATTTTATTTGCAAGCTTATTTATTCATTGACGGATTGACAAATTTTCAAATTGACAGATGTTACCCAGACACAGAACAAACATACAATTATCACATAAATGTTGTCTTGAACAAACAATTATCACATAAATGTTTGCCTGGGTGGGAGTCGAACCCACACTCTACATCTCTTGAAATAGATATTCTACGAAATGAGCTAACAGGACAGTATATGGATATGTTTTATGATTGATCTCTTTAGGAAGGTATATCAAGAATACCACAAAGTAAAACTGGTAATTGTTTTTAATATTTTATTTTTTTATTACCTACATAATCATTTTGTTTTTTTTTTAATCATTATAAATGAATAGTTCAATTTAAAAAAAGTTATCAACTCTATACGAATATCTTGTTTCGCGTCGTAAAGGACGTATAGGCCTATATCCCATACTCCCCAGTAATATCGTTAGGCGTGCGATATGCATAATCTCTCATACACTTGATTTATTAACTCAGCTTGATAAGGAAATGCTCAGATATTTTTTATAGATCGTCAAATTTAGGCGCCTTTCCCTTCTTTCGCTTATAGAACAAGGAAGTGAAATATGTTCTTCACCAGAGATTTTAGCACTACTTTTATTTACTTCCCTGTTAGCTTATTTGGTAGTACTGATGTTTCATGAGTTGTAAGGTTTGTGTTCGATTATAAGACAAACGCACCGGCTCCTCAAGTAGGAGAGGTCGGTACACATTCTGGGGCCCGCGGTCCACAACCGCGTACCCGCTTCCATCCGGGATGCAAGTTCCATCGCGTATTTAAGAAGCAAGCTAAGATATTCTCAGCTTCAAAAGACTTTGTTTGTCATCATCGACGTCAAGACTTTGACCATTATTAAAATTAGAGACTATTGACTTACTAGTAAGTAATTATAATTTTTTCATTGGCATTTAATCATATTGACATATTTTAAATTTTATATGTTATTGTATTGACATTTTCATTATATTGGCATATATTATGATTTTGATATTTAATTTTTTTTTTTCAATATAAATGGAAAAATGACCTGTAACTCTTGTCCTGTAACTTTTGTAGCGATGATGTCTTAGTGGTTAGCGCGGTAGGTTCGCATGCCGAAGGGCGTGGGTTCAATCCCCAACAATGAGCTTGAGCTGCCGGTGAAGGAAAACATCGTGAGGAAACCATAGCGTGGTGGTAGGGTACTTTCTAGTACTCGGCTGGCTAGATACCACCCTCAAGTTGAAAAAAAAAAAAACTGCTGTTATCAATAAAATAGTTGTACCTGCAAAACAAGTCCAACATTTTGTGGTATAAACAAATGTTTGTTCTATGTGGATGTGTCGTATGTAAATAAATAAAAAAAGATTCACTTTCATCTGACTTCCATAGGAAAACCTTGGCTTAGTTTAGGGTCAGATGGCGCTATATTTAATGTCCTATGTAATATATTTATTTATTTAAATGTGTTTGTTCTGTGGGTATTTTGTATCATTATAAGTATTTAAATCATAAAAGTCCTATTTGAATACTAGCAGCTTAACTGTAATTTATTCAAATAGTTTTTCAAGATTAACAGTAACCTTTGCGTATAATATTCAGAATTTTATCCAAATCTGTAGCTAGATGCTAAAAATGTCGTTTATTAAATAAATTTCGAACCGTTAAATAATAAAATAAACGCCTAAAAAAACTAACTTGACACTGAACTATAAAATTTAGAATGCAAAAAATACTAGACTCTGGCAAAATGCACAAATTGTGATTTGATTGTAAGTATTATTCTATTAATCTTGTGTTTCTGTCGAGTGTTTATACATATATAGGTATAAAAATATTGGTGCTTGTACTACATATTTCCGTTTTAGTAAAGTCACCACTACTTTGCTATGGCATTAACTGGACTTCACATGACTAACAATACATGACTTTGAATGATTTGCCGTGGTCGTGCCGGCGTAAGAATTGTACCCCACCCTCTCTACCCGTGGTTGCCGTAAGAGTCGGCTAAGGGATGTAATCCGGAAGATGGGCAGCAGCGTCTTCCTTCAACGATCACACCTAACTGCGCTCGCCAACCCGCCTGCCAAGCGTGGCGAGTATTGGCAAAACACCCCCAGGAGGAGGCCTATATCCAGCAGTGGACGTTCTATGGCTGATGATGTGATGTGATTCTAAGCCTTATTTTACTACATTATAATTCACAATATGAACGACTTGACACTGGCACATTGCATAAAGTGCGATGCCAAAAATAAAGAAAATAATAGAAGCAAATAATGATATATTAAAAATAAGACCTGCCGTTGTGATTAAATGAGGAAAAAACCAAATTCAAGTCATCTTTCCAGTGAGTAACGCAGCCGACCGATTTCCTTGAGAGAATGCCGCGCCAGCCAATTTTGTTTTTAAGCTTCAGCGCATCAGGTAATGATGTTTTGGTAGAAATGTGTAGCGCTTAGGCATCTGTTTTGACCTCATTGGATAAAAATAATAATTATATTTTTAAGACTTTGTAAGCTCGAAATGTATTCTAATTATTATTTTTTTTAAGTAAGAATCTTAATAATTTCTATTATAAATAAAGCACCGACGTAAACTCGCTTGTTTATCTGTATTTTATCGGATATTATTTCGGAGAGTGTGCTTCGGACGGCTATAGGCAGACACGGCCAAGGTGCCATCATTACATGGTGAATATTCCCTACGGACCACCAAGTGTGTACATAATTAAGAATGTGAAACGCTTCGATTCCACATTACACACAGACACACAAAATTTTGCCTTTATAATATTAGTGTGATAGTAGGATAGGATAAGTAGAACATATGTATTAAGTATTAAAATGATATGTTTATACCATGATGGTTATATCGTTAAAAATAAAAGTCCCCATTCAATTTAGGGTCATAAAAGTGTTCGACATTTTATTCCCGTGCAAATAGCCCAGAATTAACGCGATCCGCAGATGTCACAGTCACATCCCGTTTAAACCGAAAACATTGTAAGCTAACAAACACATAAATCTTTCCCGAAAAAAGGCGTATTCATACAAATATTTTGACGACCGCAACGATATCCTTATAGCCTAATAAATAAACATTACCGATGTGGATTTATTCGAGAAGAGAGAATATTTACGAGTCGCCTCCATTAACACAAATGGAGGCATCAACTAAGAAAATAATCCCGAATTTGCCGAAAATGAATTTCTTTGGTTCGTACAAGAAATGCTTATTTTGGCAAAATGTTTCACCACTAGAGTAAACTAATTCCGTCAGCTTGTTAGTGTCCGCATTAAATATTTTCCTTTTATATTTCATTCGTCTCAGTTCCGGGGTAGAAGAGGAAAACATAGATCACCTTGTCAGAACAGAAAATGTTGACGTCAGGAAAAATACAACTTCAGTAAACAAACAATTTGTCGGGAGCTAAAAATTTAATATTATGAAATAAAAAAAAAACATATTTTTTATTATTATTATTTATTATTTCAACCTATTTTGTCCCACTGCTGGGAAAATGCCTCTCTTTCTTTTTTCCATGCCTGTCTGTTTGGTGCTATTGAGGTCCAATTCTTATTATGAACATCAAGCTCATCTTTTCACCGTCTTCTAGGCTTAACCTCCGGGATATTTTTATTTTATTTAATAATATTTAGTTAAGTTAAGTTTAGTTAATGGTTTTGGGACTGTAATTTTGAAACCTTTGTTTTTTTTTAAATACGGAATAGATTCGCATTTGTCCACATACTGCTTGATGTTAAGCAACGATGGCGTCTAGGATGGAACACGCTTATCTAGAAAAAACCTGTTTACTCTTGATTTAAAGACACTCATAATTGTACTTTTTTTCGTGATTTGAACTCATAATTATGTTTATCAATGGGATGTAATCGCGCACAAAATACTATTAAATTAATATTGTTTATTTACTTCGACGTTTGGCAATGTTGCGTTTGTCGTTGTAACAACAGAATTTTGTGCACGATTAATCATAAGGTGTTAATCATACTCGTAATTATAGATTTTGGAAATCTAACTTTACAAAAATAACAATTTTTATTTTTGAAATATCACATCATCAGCCATAGGACGTCCACTGCAGGACATAGGCCTCCTCCTGGGGGGGTTTTGCCAATACTCGCCACGCTTGGCAGGTGGGTTGGCGAGCGCAGTTAGGTGTGATTGTTCAAGGAAGACGCTGCTGCCCGTCTTCCGGATTACATCCCTTAGCCGACTCTTACGGCAACCACGGGTAGAGAGGGTGGGATACTATTCTTACGCTGGCACCACCACGGCTACTATATTTTGAAATATGTATATATTATAATTTATATAATGTAAAATTCAATTTGTTAAATTAAAACGTTATAAATTTTAGTTCATTACGCTGCAAATTCAACTCAATTTGCTGTTAATTAATGTTTCAAATGTTTTTTGAGTTATTTTTTTATGTCCGTGTGCTACATGTTTGGTCACATCGTCGCTTACCAACAGGTAAGTTGCTAGTCAACCATAAACGTAACTTAAAGTAACAAAATAAAGTCCAATTCGTCATTGCTTCGGCGCTCATCATTTTGAGATATTTGATTGTCAGTCTTAATAGTCCTGTAATTTCACTTACTACAGTTTCCTTCAAATAGGAACACAGTAATGTCTCACTACTGCTTGGCAACAGAGTATCTGATACAATGGTAGTACCTAGATAGTCGACCTCCTGGTAGATCTCGTTATCAGTAAAAAGAGTATAGTAAAAACCATTTTATATCCGTCTAAAACTTCTATATTTACTATTTACGTAGTTAATTAAGTATTTAACCATAGATCTATATTATACTTCTTCCAAAACAGACATCACCAATGTAAAAAATGACATCCCAGTTTTGATGAACTGAAACAATAAAAAAATTAAAAACAATTACTTAATCAAAGAGCTTTTTTTATTTTTTATAGTGTTTTGAATTTCCAAAAGCGCAAGCTTATTTTATATGACTTCAAAAAGGACGAGCTTTAGTACTCTCCATTATGAACGATTTTTACTATAAATAAATATCGTAGGATACTTCAAACAGCGCCATCTAGCCCCAAACAAAGCAAACCTTGTACTCTGGGAAAGAGATAGCTAACAGAATACTTACATACTTTTTTGAAAATATAAACTTATAAAAGCAGAAAAACTGACATTTATCGTCATATAAATGTTTGTCCTGAGAGGGAATTGACCCACGCCCTTGTAAAAAAATCGTAAAAAAAACAGCTATTTTAATGTATAGAAAAAAATTATTGACCAAATATTATGAAGTAACTGATTTTTTTATACTCCCTTCGGCCTAATAGACGTTATCCGTAACCGTATTTTAAAAGTATCCAGATGTTCGTTTCTGTCAAAACCAATTCCCTTACCCAAGTGAAAGTCGGTAAAGATAGACTAATTGTTCCAAAAATATAAATTGGCATCCTTTGACTCAATGCCATACTAAATATGAGAATATTCTTCTTATGTTTTCGATCGAAGATATACCACTTTTCTGTGACAGCGTTCTGGAGTTGCCCACACTGAAAAATAATAAAAACTGTGCCAACAATAGTATAAATGGTAATAGGTACGGCAATATCGTAGAATAAGTCAAAAGGAAATTATTATATATTCATAATTGAGCACAATTTCTATTAAAATCCACTGTTGTAATTATATCTTAGTTCGTAGTTTTAAAGCAACTAAATATATTTGACCTTTCTTGCATTCAACTAGCATAACAATATAAAACTAATTGCATTATGACATCGCAAAAAAAGCTATTTTGTATAATTCGTAAAGCAAGAATTTTAAATAATTGATAGATTCAGGCGTTTTTCTTTGCGGAAGTTCATTTGGAGTCTCGGTCAAGCGCTCGAAGAGTCAATACGTCCTGAGGATGCCTCGTGTATTGGCAAAACACGTGTTGGCAACTGTTTACTGCAGCGAAAAGAGGATATAAGCACTTGTGGTTATTTTAATTAGTTTTTTTGTTTTAATTTATTGCATATTTTAAGTTAATATAGAATTTTAGTTTTAAATATTAAGTAATGTTTTGGATAAATTTAAAATTGTCGCTAAAATAGTTAAATTTTAATTTACATCCCGATCACTGTTGTAACTGAAACCGTTTTTAAGCGGGAATAAACTAAATATGGTATATACATCTTGCTTGAACACTCAAGCAAGAATTACATTTTACAAAGAAACACATTTTTCGCAATATCAGGGTGGTTCAGTAATGGTGGCTTAAATCGATGAGTACAAAGACTTCCTTTTAGCTTAGACTAGCGTTATATATAACCGCGAAGGAAGACGAAATTTCTTAGCATTCAATGATACCACGGTGCGGTTCTTATGTAGTGCGGGTTTTTCGTCATCAATGTCGTTAAACATTCCACCCAACTCACTGGAGCTATTAAAACAGCGGCCCAAACCTTGCTCCGGTACTTTAAGGAGCTGGGTTGGCTCGGGTACACGATGGTAGGGGAAAACGCACAAAACACCCCAAGCGGGACGACGGTGCAGGACTTATCGCCCCCATTTTGAATTAAGAAAAATACCACTATGTGGTTGTCAAAATCATCATGCCGCAAAGACGGGAACCCCTAGAGTGCCTAAGACTTGTGACCAAAATGTAGGGGCTTTTTAAACAGTCATCTTTACTGCCCGTGTTCCCATCCCTGCCTAAATAGTTTGCTGAAGGATATGACGTTAACTCAAATACCTCATTATCGACTTGTTGTCCAAGAAAACAAAACATCAGCACGACCAGTATAAAGCAAAATTCGTGTACGTAATACTTCATTGTATCAGGAGATAGCTTGTTCTGAAAATCAGACAAAATTTATAGCCACTACAACTGCAATGAAAATTACACATACCTACTGCAGTAAATTTGCTCACCGATATTGCAATTTTCACAGAACACATACAAACAAGCATAATTGCCACCAAAATCAGGGTTAAATAGAATGGTCTGCATATTATGTTCAGTTTATTAGAAAATCTGGAACAAATGAGTATATGAGATAACTATACCTCAAAAAACTTATATATAAAAAGCAAGACTTGTCTATCTGTCTTTGACTTCGGCTTTTCTGAGAATGGTAGTTATATTTAAGAGAGATGATCTATACACTAAAGTGAACAACTCTTTTTATGATATTGAACATGACATTGCATAAAAAAGAAGAAAATTATTTATCATCGAACGTAAAAAAACATAGACCATGTGGTTTTCTCTCGTGGTTTCTGCGTTTGATTCACATTAAAAGTGCACCTCAGAAAAAACAATAGATATTTTTGGAGGTTGCCAGGCTAGGTATTTGACCATAGCTCACCTGATGTTAAGTTACGGTGTGGTCGGAGATGGTAAAGCACACCTAGACTGGAATGAAACTGGCTCTCTGAGGCTGCTGCAGCAACCCGTTAGGCAGATTTTCAACTTAAGGGTCGTAGCCAGTCAAGTACTAGGAAGTACCTTACCATGACGCTATGGTTTCCTACGACGTTTTCCTTCATCAGCAGCTCAAGCTTATTGTTGGGGTTTGAACCCAGGCCCTTTTTTTTATGGCTGACAGGCTAGGTGTTTGATCACAACTCACCTAATGTTAAGTGACAGTATAGTCGAAGATGGTAAAGCACACCTAGCCTGGAATGGAACTGGCTCTCAAGTGAGGCTGCCGGAACCCACCGTTAGATGTTTGGCGGTAGATTTTCAACTTGAGGGTCGTAGCTAGCCAGTCAAGTACTAGGAAGTACCTTACCATGACGCTATGGTTTCATCGCGATGTTTTCCTTCACTAGGCAGCTCAAGCTTATTGTTGGAATATAAAACCAGGCCCTATTTAGTTTTATCGTATGGCCTCTAGGGATATTTGTTTTAAATGAGACTGAAGTCAATGAAAATTCAATTATGGGTTTAGATTGTTAAAGTTAAAAATTACATTTGATACCTTTTGATTTTAGCATAGTGGTCAACACACTGCGCCAGGATGACGCTACAGCAGGGTTGCCACGTTGTCGGCTCGTTCCCAGTTATTTCAACCGCCAGTTCATTTAGATGCCTCAGCACAAAGGTCAGAATTCTTAGCTGACGGATTATCTGACCCACGAGGAGTATAATGATTGATTGTAGACCTGGATACGCTGAAAATATTTTTTTATTAAATAATAATCAGTAGAATTGTATTGCATTACGTTGTTGAAATTGGGTCGTTGCATTGCGTTGTTTTAATTTAATATAGTTGACATTTTTGTGTATTCTGACTGTACAACTTACCAACCTATTATTATTTTATTATAATTATCATTCATTAATTACTTAAAATGTAATTATAATGCACCTAAGCATACATAGTTTTATAATGTTTCTTTTTTTTATAGCTGACAAGCTAGGTGTTCTGACCACAATTCACCTGATGTTTAGTGACAGTGTGGTCGAAGAAAAGATGGTAAAGCACACCTAGCCTGGAATTGTACTGGCTCTCAAGTGATGCTGCTGAAACACACCGTTAGATGCTTGGCGGCAGATTTTCAACTTGAGGGTGGTAGCTAGCCAGCCGAATACTAGAAAGTACCCTACCATCATGCTATGGTTTCCTCACGATGTTTTCCTTCGCCGACAGCTCAAGCCTACTGTCGAGGTTTGAACCCACGCCCTTTGGCATGCGAACCGACCGTGCTAACCACTGAGAAAATATTTATTATATATTAAAACATAATTATATACACTACATATTTTAAAACACATTATACAAAAACATGTCTACAAAATAGTTTCCTACGCAAATGTTTACAATTTAAATTTGAATACTAAAACTGAATTAGTAGAACATGAGCAAACAAAGAAAAAATTTGAATGGAATTAGTTTTAATTTTATGTAAGTGAAAATTCTAAGTTGACTATTTGTTTGTTATATTATTATTTGTTGGTTCACGTACTTACCAATACAGCATAAATAGCCACAATACGCGTGAAATATGAAGGATGCTACGTAAACTCCAAAATCGTCCAAAGACCACGGGAACCACATATCAAAAGCTGAAAAAAACCTCATGTTTGTGCGGTAACGATTGTTACATCATTTGGTATTATCATAGTCAGCTAAAGAGCAAAGAGCACTAAAAGCAAAACAGACGATAATAATATTAAGAATCACCTAAAAGTCGCAAGGTTTTATCCTGCTTCTGTATCATAAGAAATATCGGAGTACAGAGATAAAGAGTGGCACACAGAAAGACACTAGCTACATACGTCTTTAGTAACAACCGCGTATATTTTAATAGCTTATCCTGTGTTCCATTGACGATCGCTTTTAACTCCAATACTTTCTCCCCACGGTCCATTAGCAGAACATACTTTATCAGAGGCATTTCAAGCATGTTGTCTTTAAAAGCCATTTCTTTTAGAAAATCTCTGAAATTGTTTCTGAAACACAGGCAGATACCAAGAGAGATCGTCATGATTGCTCCGGTAGTCCAAATGCAAGCTCCTTGAATGAAAAGAAATAAGTCAGATGAGTTTGTAGTAACAAAACCAGTAGTGAAGATGAAGCACATTACTCCAATGATGAAGTTAAAGATTTGAAGAAGCAGCCATTGCTTGGATTGCCAGTTTTCTTTAGCAAATATGGAGATGCCAACAACGGAAAGAACTCTATGAAACGTACAGTACGTTTCGTCCATTTTTGTGTCAATGAGGTGAAAATGTTATTAACACAGTTTTTCAATAGAGATTTAATTAGGTACAGTCAGACACAAACGTTATAGTCAAAAAATGTGATTCAAAGGGATGAATTACACTGTCGACGGTACTTATTACACTGGTCAATAGCCATTTTGCCACATGGACCTTAATTGGTAAGCGTATTCTAACTGCCCAACCTCATCACGGACGTGTATTTTATTCTTATCACCTCCAGCTTTCTTGTGAAGTCAGATTCATTTTGGGTTATCATTAGAATGACAAAGATAGAGAATTGATTGGTGACTTGCAATAATATGTCGCTTAACATTTCTTTATTTACATTGACATATAATTTTTTTTAATAAATAAACTACACTTTTTTTATAAAAAAAAGTGTAGTTTATTTATTTATAGGCGAACGTTGGACCGCCATCTCACCTGATGATAAGTGATGATGCGGTCTAAGATGGAGCACGCTTGCCTAGTAGATACCGATTAACTCTCGACTTGATGACACCCAGATTATATCCAACGGGGAACTCCCACTCAAGCAGCGCATAACACAAACACAAATAGGAATATACATGTATACATAAAGGAAAGAAACAGATATGATACTACTACTTTGTAGCGATGATAGTTCAGTGATTAGTGCGATCAGTTCACACGCCGAAAGACGTGGGTTCAAACCTCAACAATGAGCATAAGCTGACGGAGAAGAAAAAGGAAACCATAGCATGGTGATAGGGTATTTTCTAGTACTCCGCTGGCTAGCTACCACCCTCAAATTAAAAATCTTCCGCCAAGCACCTAACGATGTGTTCCAGCAGCCTCACTTGAGAGCCAATTCTATTCCAGGCTAGGTGTGATGTTCCATCTTTGACCACATTGTCACTTAACATCAGGTGAGTTGTGATCAAAAACTTAGCTTGTCAACTATGAGAAAAAAACTTGGTGTATGCTTAATACCTCACAAAAGTGAAAACTCTCTTACGTAATAGTCACCGACCGAGTATAGCATGGACACATTGACTATAAGCTCTCTCGCTCCTTCAGTCGACAAGAGCCGACTTTACTAGAACGAGCGTTACATAACCGAGCGTGATGGTTCAGTCTCATTCAATACCCATAAAATAAACTGCACAAAGCACCTATAAAAAATTCACTTCAAAAACTTAACATTTATAAATAACATAAATATGATATTGTCCTGTAACTCTACGACGACATTACGCACTTTATTGGTCTTTCTACGTAACTTCGTGAAAACAATAAAACCTTTTGAATTTTCTTCACGACTGTCACAGCAATCATTCTAAAGTAGGCATATTAATAAGAGACAAAATGACAGGGTTGACGCGTGTCAATTTTTATTATTCTGTATATTGTAGTTAGAGTGACTGACACCTCTTTGATTTATGATTGTATTGGAGAAGACGTATTCAGTTAATGTGTCGTTTTTATGAGAAATGTTTTGTTAATAAGACGGTAATGATAAAGCAATTTTCAGTAAGGGCTCACTGGAAGACCAGCGCAGGTCATACCACTTACTATGACCAGTATTATACTTAGGTGAGCACCTATTTTTTATCTGTCTGTCTCTGTTCGTTTGTTTTTGTGTTTTTTGTTTTGTGTTACAAAATGAAATTAATAAGTTTCTACTTTTGTTTTTTAATATCCGTGTTTGTATGTCTTGTATTAGACTTGAAACGATTGCTTCTAAAAGGTGTTTTTAATAGTTTGACCATAGCTCACCTGGTGTAAAGGAACAGTGTGGTCGATGATAGTAAGTTGTAAGTTGTATGGTGGTAGGGTTTTCTAGTACTCGGCTGGCTAGCTACCACCCTCAAGTTGAAAATCTGCCGCCAAGCATCTAACGGTGCAATTTATTTCAATAAAATGTTATTATTACACAGCTATTTTTTGGTTTTTCTTAATTTTAAAAATGTGAAACAAATAAATTATATTTAAAAAAAAAACTTAAAAACTAGGGTGCCGCCGGCAGCGGAGCAGGGCTCAAGCTGCCGGAGGTTAGGGCTAAGAATGCGCGCCGTGTCAAGGATCACTGCCTTTTGGATCCGACCCTTGACCCAACCGTCTAGCGAGTCTCTTAAGATGTTGGTCGAGACTCTTCCCTACAAGACCGTTCACCGTGACGACTATCGGGACAAAGATCTTCGAATCAACATCCCACATGGCAGTTATCTCGTGAGCCAAGCTGAGCTTGTCCTTTTCGGCCATCACGAGATTCTCGTCTGGCCACTGGCCGACGTTATTATGAGTATTATGACTGCCTTGTTAGCTCATTCAGTAGAATATCTGCTTCAATTGCTCTATAGCCGGATTCGATTCCCACCAGGACAAAAATTTATCTGAAGATAAATGTTTGTTCTATGTCTGAGTGTTCTGTATGTATCATAAGCATGTATTTACAAAAAAAAGTCTAAAATAGTATTCTATCAGCTATCTGGTTCCCATAGTACAAGCTTTGCTTAGTTTAGAGCTAGATGGCGCTGTATATGAAGTCGATATTTGTTTATTTATATTTATTAATATTATTATTATATTATTAGACCCTAAGAGGTAGTATACAATGAAGTACTCATTACTAACGTGAGTCATTGCCGTTTTTAGGTGAAATGTAAAAAAAAATATATTCTAATTTAAAGTTAGTAAAAGTTTAAATGATAACTTTAAAATATTCTAATTTGAAGTTACCAGTTAAAGTTTTACTTCAAAATAAAAAGATATTTTTTGCGAGGAATAAATACTAAAGAGATAAAAGCATACGAATTCCATTACTTATAATAATTATGAAAGCCCGAAGCCCTGAGCAATAATATTTTTTTAAAAGCGTATTTTGCTTAATTCTCATTGTGCGCTCGAGCCATTTCCAATTTAACAGAATTTCTTTGATCTAGTGAGCCTATATCCAACATGTTAGTAAAAACTGTTTCTAGTTTAGTAATATCAGCGTGTAAGACAATTATTAACCGATTTCAAAAAGGAGGAGGTTCGATAGTTTTTTTTTTTTTAATGTATTTACACCGATTACTCTGATATTTATGATCCGATTTACGTGATTCTTCTTTGGTTTGAAGCGGAATAGTTGCTTTTTGGTCTCATAATTTTTTTATATAGTTAGGCCTAGTTGTTTTCATTTTATGAGCATTTTTATATGAAAATTTTTGTTTACGTGGACGATGTAATTGTCTTTGGCGAGACGTTTTTGAATCATAGTGAGTCTAGCTAGACTCATACTGTTCAAGTGTTTCTTGGCGTGAACATAAATTAACAAAAAATTTAGAAATAAACAATCTTTAAAAAAAGTAAATCTGACTTCAAAAAAAAAACATTAGCACTAAAAAGCGAAAAATAAACTTACTTTACAAAGTATTATTATACCTGCTAGGTACCTACTGATCTGTTTGAAGTCGGTGCCAAGCACCGGCACCTAAAATAGGCTAAGCACCTATTTTTTTTTATTGACCCAGGTTGTCTCTTGCGACAACACGGTTTCAATTCACTTTCAATCATCTATGCCTTATCGCAAGTCTCCGTTCATTCGAAGGATGGCATTACTAAGCTTCATATGAACAGTACGGATATCATTTTTATTTATTTTTCTAATTATATTATTAATCGATTAGGGTAGCTCAGTGGTTAATGCGTTTTGTACACTTATTCGTCATCATCATCATCTCAGTTGTAGGACGTCCATTGCTGGACATAGGCCTCCCCCATTGACTTCCATAAAGACCTGTTGGAAGCGGCTCGCATCTAGCGCGTTCCTGCGGTCTTTATGAGGTCGTCTGTCCACCTGGTGGGTCGTCCTACGCTGCGCTTGCCAGTCCGTGGTCTCCACTCCAGAACTTTGCAGCCCCATCGGCCATCAGTTCTGCGTGCTATGTGCCCTGCCCACTGCCGCTTCAACTTCCTAATCTGCTAGGCTATGTCGGTAACTTTGGTTCGTCTACGGATCTCCTCATTTCTGATTCGATCTCGTAAGGAAACTCCGAGCATAGCCCTCTCCATAGCTCGTTGTGCGACTTTGAGCTTACCAAGAAGTCACATAGTCAGAGACCACGTTTCAGCACCATAAGTCATCACGGGTATCACACACTGGTAATTAATCATAACTGGTAATTGTATCATACACTGAGGTAATTGAGACGAGAAAACGTTGCGCAGTTTTCCGAATGCTGCCCAGCCGAGTTGAATTTGACGACTGACCTCATTCTTGAAGGTGGACTTACCTAGTTGGACTGCTTGTCCTAGGTAAATGTACGTGTAACTTCAAGAACCGAGTTCCCAACTGATACTGGGGCGGGCTCAACATGGGCATTTTGCATCACCTTCGTCTTATCCATGTTCATTTTAAGACCCACTTGTTGGGAAACTCGATTAAGGTGTTCGAGCATCGTGCCGAGATCTTCCATCGATTCTGCCATGACCACAATATCGGTACACTACGATACACTTATTATATAAAGAAAATACAGGAGAAATGTCTTCAGCGTCAATTATATCTGCGTAATGTACCGTACTGTCCTTATACCATGCAAGGCTTGACTTCCTCAATTAACTTCCCTAATAAATCGAAGCTACCAAAGAGGCCATCCGTCACTCATGTACAAACACCATAAATCTCTCGCCTTTGTGTTACAGTTATTTTTCACTTTCACAGTTACGATATTATTCACTATGTGCTGGTTTGATTTATCGTCTGTTCTCATCGTCTTGTTTACGGTTGGCGATACGACAAACGACACGACTTCAACTAGCTGTCCATTACTTATAGATGTTCCGTTATCTTATTTTGTACATAAAACAAAACGAGCCTGTGACTGAAATTTTTATCGGAGTATTTTAATCAAACGAAAGCAAAATTACAGGGCTGTTGAAACAAACCATCTAATGTCTCAAAGTAATGTGCACCAAAGCAACTATTTTGTGACTCAAAGTTCTGTGTATCGCTGCAATGGTCATGGACAGGCTCTGTTACCATCAGAGCGTCTCATTCGTCTAATAACTTTTACATAAAAAAACGTAAGTAATACCATATAAGCTGAACAATCATGTGTATGAATTTCCAATTTGTGAGCATGATATAAAAGCTAATATAATGCATGGTTTCCGGAGTCTGTAGAGTTAAAATATTATCAAATTAAATTAAAAGTGTTATTATAAAACCCTATATCTAACTAAATGTACACCGTATGTATACCTGTTCGTCCATTTTATTACGGCATGTATCTTTCATCGTGCTACAACATTCAAATATTCTCTCATGTAGTTTTTTTTAAAGTTCAATGGGTTTGTGCTTGAACCTACATGACACCTAGAGTTCATAAAATTAAGAACGAGTGCGAGTCAGACTCGCGCTACGAGGGTTCCGTACAAACCTGTAGGTATATAGGTAAAAGTTATGGTATTTTTTAATGGTAATTTATGCTTTTTGCAATTTGTCCTTTATCTGTGCTATAAGACGTTGCTTCTTACCAAATTTCAAGCTCACTAGCTATAAGGCGTGGGTTCGTTTCCCACCCAGGACAAACATTTTGTGGTATGAACAAATGTTTGTTCTGTGCCTGGGTGTTCAATATGCATTATAAGTAAGTATTTGCAAAAAAAGTATTTAAGTATTCTATCAGCTATCCAACTTCTATACTAAAATTAAATTGCTTTGCTTAGAATTTATAAAAACACACGATTGATTTTGTATGATAATATGTTACCTTAGCGTGGTCGTAAGGTAATTTCTAGTACTCGACTACCTACCTTGAAAATCTGCCGCCAAGCATCTAACTGTGTGTTCCAGTAGCCTCACTTGAGAGCCAGTTCGATTCCAGGCTAGGTGTGTTTATCATTTTCAACCACACCGTCACATAAAATTAGGTGAGAAAAACCCCATCCATAAGAACAACCCACATCAAGGTTTCTTTATTAATAACAATCAGCTACGAAAAGTCGTATGCGATCAAACTAGCCAACGAGTCATCGTCATTGCATGTCGTGTCGTCCATTCTAAATGGTAAGAAGACTTTATTAGTGGATCCGAGTGTTTTCCTTATTCGCAGTGCTGATTTTGGCGTTATTGAGTGACGAGTACTTACTGGTAGACACGGCTGAACGGTCGGAATGACGTTTTGCTTTCAATGGTAATAATTTTGGTGATATATTATTGGTATTGTTCTGTTTTGGCTGCAAAATGTTATGATATATTATTGTGGTAAACATGAAAAATTCGATATCAAATCTAATTGTTTTGTTTTGGGTTGAAGTAATGGGAGTATGGGAGACTTCAAGATCTGAGTTGGACACCCACGGCACGCAGTTGAAAAAAAACATCGTGAAGAAACTTACATATATATATGTTTTATGGCTGACAGGCTAAGTGTTTGACCACAACTCGCCTGATGTTAAGTGACGGTGTGGTCGAAGATGGTAAAGCACACCTGGCCTGGAATAGAACTGGCTCTCAAGTGAGGCTACCGGAACACACCGTTGGATGCTTGGCGGCAGATTTTCAATTTGAGGGTGGTAGCTAGCCAGCCGAGTACTAGAAAGTACCCTACCACCATGTTTTCCTTCACCGGCAGCTCAAGCTCATTGTTGGAGTTTGAACCCACGCCCTTCGGCATGCGAACCAACTGCGCTAACCACTGGGCTATCATCGCTACAAATACATCGGATATATTATATACTATATATCCGAGAGTTCTTAAAAAATAATTCTCTAAGACATGTAAAATTCGACTAAGAATACGCACAAAATACTCTATACCCATCCATCCAGTCAGAAATATAATATAATTATATTAAATTGTATATTTTCTTATCCCATACCACACTGAAGAAGTATTTTGTATAGATTTATGCAACGAGTGAGCCCGTCCGATACATCTCACACCAGTTCTGGCGTCCTCCCAAAAAGGTCGAATAAGATAAATTTGAGATACGAATTAATATCTAAAACAGAGCAATGGATAGAAAATGTTTGTTGAATTGTCGCAGTTGAGAAGAGGTTTATCTATGAACGCCACGTCCTTATTTGGAAGTAGTTGAAAGCTGAATGGCGTGGGTTCAATTCATATTCAAGACTAACATTTGTGTGAGGAACATAAAAAAAAAAAATTATAGCTCAGTGGTTAGCGCGGTCGGTTCGCATGCCGAAGGGCGTGGGTTCAAACCCCAACAATTAGCTTGAGCTGCCGGTGAAGGAAAACATCGTGAGGAAACCATAGCGTGGTGGTAGGGTACTTTGTAGTACTCAGCTGGCTAGCTACCACCCTCAAATTGAAAATCTGCCGCCAAATATTTAACGGTGCGTTCCGGCAGCCTCACTTGAGAGCCAGTTCCATTCCAGGCTAGGTGTGCTTTACCATCTTCGGCCACACCGTCACTTAACATCAGGTGAGTTGTGGTCAAACAACTAGCCTGTCAGACATTAAAAAAAAGTACTTAAAAAAAAGTTCGCGTTAGCGTCAGAAAAGCGTGGTGGACTATGAGCCTTTGCCTTGCCCTTCTCAAGTTTATATAAACTAGACTGGTATAATTTCGTTAGATATTAACTAATTACAGTTTTGATACCCAGCTTACTCATAAAAACAGACTTATATGGTACTTTTACTTTTAACATAGAGAGTACAACCGGAAAGTACCTTCTAACAAGTTTTTTTTTAAATATATTTTCCGTTTGGATGTTATTATCTACCAACACAGTTTGAGTATTTGCCATACGCGACAATGGGGCCAGCGTTTCGGAACTATTCCCATTGATAGCGGCCTTTTGGATTAGTTTATTTTATTTCCCGACTGCCAAGGAAGGCACGTGCGAGGCGCGCGGCGGCCCGCAGTGCGAAGCAAGACGAGGCCGCGCGCGCGTTGTCTCAGCTTTGTCCCCATGATGAAGGCCACCGGATGTGGCCGAAACTATAGTCGGAGTTTCCGATAAAATTAAACGTGAGTAATTCCGCATAAATAAAACAAAAATGTAACAAGGAAGGGTTATGTTTTTGGCGCGTATCTATGTATGTATTTTTTTTTATCTCGTATCTTACAAACGGCCGAATGGATTACGACAAAGATTTGTCTCAATAACCCAAGTGTCCTTAGAGAGTGGAGAGTGAAAAAAAAAAAACAAGATCGTAGATTTATAGTAATACGTTAATAAAATCTATCAAGTAGGTTATAAAGACAATTAAAAGAGGATTTTAAATATACACGTATATATGAGTTATATGTTTATATTCAATTAGGAATAATTCCTTTAATTATAGCTATTTTAATGGCAGTCGGGTTACAGATTTTTTAAACCCTTCAGCTTGTTTAAATTAATTTAATAGTTTATCTGTAGTATGTTACAATATAATTTGTAGATAGTTTAATTATTAAAATAAATAAATTCTATAAGTATAAAAAAACATATATGTCAATACAAAAATATTGTCAATATAATGGAAAAAAAAGTTGTCTTCCTAATACATACAACGATTTCTTCCGCTTTGCTCTCAGAATGCTATCTTTATGCATATGGAGCTAATAAAGTGTATTTATTCGAATACATCCACTCAACGAATAATAGAACCAGCACAATGTCAAATAGTGTCTTCTTCCACAGATTAGAAGTTAGGAGAATATAGACGACGCAAAGTACAACGTATTCTTTGCATCGAAATGTGTCTTTGTGAAAAGTAGTAAATTAGACCTGATGAAAGTAGGCAATGGTGGTTTTATTATAAATTAAATAAATTTTTCGATTTCAGTTGTTGTACATACGTACGTATAATGTAATACGTGTATTAAATACATTAAATTAAAACTCTTTATCAACTTTGAACTCTCTGACTCTTTACTAACTATCTCTCTCTCTCTCGATTAGTAAAAAGTTTTTATATGTTATAGTTTCAAAATTGTAAAAAATAATAGGTATAATTTTAGACTCAGGTCAGTTCATGTCGAATTTGTGGATCAGACAATTTGTCTACAAAAATAAATACCTACTACTAATTAGCTATAGATATGTAGCGATGATAGCTTAGTGGTTAGCGCGGTTGGTTCACACGCCGAAGGGCTTGGGTTCAAACACTAATCTCGGCTGGCTAGGTACCACCAACAAGTTGAAAATCCGCCGCCAAGCACGTAACGGTTTGTTCCGGCAGCTTCACAAGCCAGTCCCATTCCAGGCTAGCTGTGCTCTACAATCTTCGACTACGCCGTCACTGAAAATCAGGTGGCCTGTCATGAAACACCTAGCTTGTCAACGATAAAAAAGCTCATTAAGACCTCGAAAACTACTACCAACTACTTTAACCAAGTATAATCATTGTTTGAGGTTTTCGAAATATAACAACATCTGTTCTCTATTAACTAAGTCTGTGGTTATCACGGAAAATATGAAAGAACAAAATAACCCTTGCTCTCTGGTCCTGAATGTAACCATAGAAAGGATCATTACACGGGGAAAACAACTTGACGTAACATTCTCTTTTGTATATATATTGTCCCTCGGGTATTGGGGCACGCCTTTTGACAACACTAGATAAAAGTTAGTTCGAAGTTTTAGTTTCCAGATAAGTTTTCTAGACATATTGGAGCACTAGTGGTTAAGATAGTATTTATTATTTTAGTAGAAGTTGTTTGAGCAAATTAAGATTCAATATGTTTATTGCAGTATGTAGATAGGAAAGGGTCTTATTCAATATTATAGAATATAATAATAAATAAATATTATAGGACATTACACACAGCGCCATCTGACCCCAAACTAAGCAAAGCTTGTATGATAGAAGTCAGATAACTGATAAAATACTTGAATACTTTTTTATGTATTTAATCATATTCATCGAGGAGCATACAACAACAGTGCTGTGGTGGTGCCGGCGTAAGAATAGTACCCCACCCTCTCTACCCGTGGTTGCCGTAAGAGTCTGCTAAGGGATGTAATCCGGAAGATGGGCAGCAGCGTCTTCCTCGAACAATCACACCTAACTGCGCTCGCCAACCCGCCTGCCAAGCGTGGCGAGTATTGGCAAAACCCCCCCAGGAGCAGGCCTATGTCCAGCAGTGGACGTCCTATGGCTGATGATGCGATGTGATACAACAACAGGAGGATCACAATTTTTATACATAAACGTTCGAAAAAGCACAAGTTTCCGAAAATAATGCAATGCGGCAACGCGACCTTCCCGCATTATCGCCAGAACTTTAAATTTTTAGTCATAGCCCGGCCAGCATAATGCCAACTGTATACAGAACCGGCGGATCTTCCGGATTACATTCCTAGCCGACTCTTACGGCAACCACGGGTAGAGAGGATCGGGTACTATTCTTACGCCGGCACCACCACGGCATATATGTTATTAATGTAATAAACGTTATTTTCTTCCTTTCTTTGTATGCGTTCAGTTTTCTTCCCCAAAATTCTTATCCACGTGAAAGATTCATTTCAACATCAGTCAACATCAGAGTAATATATCGGGCGTTGTTATCGCAAACCTCATAATAACATCCTTCGCCCTCGTTCCTAAGACATTCATATTCAACGTGCGGGGAAATTAAATACTAATGGCAACTTCGTACTTTAAAAAAAGAAGAATTTTGACGGAAAAATCATATCGTTGCTTTGTAGCGCTCGTGGCTTAGCTTTACTTAGTATTCTCAAATGATCAATGTTAAGCAACTGATGTTATTTATAAATTACTAGCTACGCTTCACGGTATTACCCGCTGTTCCCATGTAAAAACTACATTTTTCGGGATAAAAATGTGTCAATCCAGGGTATCAGCTACCTTAGTCCAAAATTGGTCCAGCCGTTTGAACGTGAAGAAGTAACAAACACACAAACAAACACACGAATAAACTTTCGCCTTTATAATACTAGTATAATAAATTTTAATTTTTAATTTAGAAAACTATTGATAACAAAATCAGGGGATACAATTTTAATATACCACTCGACAGTAGGATCAAATGATCGGTTACGTTAAGTGAGTATTTAAAACATGGCTTGATTTGCGTGGTCATCTGGATAGGTACCACTGCAGTACCGGATATTCTGCCGCTAAGCAGTAGTGTGTAAATATTACTATGTTGTGGTTTCAAGGGTTGTAGCTAGCAAATTTACTGGGCTGTTGAGACTAACCATCTAAGATCTCAAAAGTAATGAGCGCCAAATCAGCGATGCCCTGGACTTTGTTTTGCTACTCAAAACTCTGTACATCGCTGCAATGGTCATGGGCTTGCGTTATCTTTTACCACCAGGAGAACATATCGTTCGTCTTATTACATCAAAAACATTACCAACACATATTTATGTACGGCCGTGTCTATCTCGATTATTTCTCAAAAAAGCCTCAAGCATAAAACATATTCTAAAAATATAATAACAAGCAATTGCAATAAGAAAATTAATACGACAAACACTTAAATCTACAACAATGTAGTACCAAAATACGTCGTCATTAAAACCGTCAAAGAACGAGATCTAAACACAATACAGTGAACAATTATCTTCAGTAGAGCGGACTCCGTCCTCTGGATCGGACGCGCCCACACTAGTGTTAAACATCACGCGACACGACTCATCAGCCTGAGTATATTTGTTTTTCTTGGCAAATTATATTTACAAGCTTTGCTTAGTTTGGGGTCAGATGACGCTGTGTGTAATGTCCTACAATATTTATTTAATTATTATTTTTTATTGGACGTCCACTGCTGGACATAGGCCTCCTCCTGGGGGTGTTTTGCCAATACTCGCCACGCTTGGCAAGCGGGTTGGCGAGCGCAGTTAGGTGTGATTGTTCAAGGAAGACGCTGCTGCCCATCTTCCGGATTACATCCCTTAGCCGACTCTTACGGCAACCATGGGTAGAGAGGGTGGGGTACAATTCTTACGCCGGCACCACCATGGCACAATGTATATAAAGTATACAGAATGTTTCATATGTAAAAAATATTATTTTTAGATTATGTGTATTAGGAGAGGTCGCTTTTTGAAAGAGCGACCTCTCCTAATACAGATTGCTTAAACTTAACAGGAGAGATGAAACCCTTGTAAATTATAAAATGTAGAAACAAAGATATTTTTATTTTCATTTTTGAATTCACCTTACTATAGATTTTTTTCTGACTGGCTAGGTGTGTGACCACAGCTCACTTGATGTTAAGTGACGGTATGGTCGAAGATGGTAAAGCATACCTACCTAGCCTGGAATGGTACTGGCTCTCAAGTGAGGCTGCCGGAACGCACCGTTAGATACTTGGCGGCAGATTTTTCACCTTGAGGGTGTAGCTAGCTAAACGAGTACTAGAAAGTACCCTACCACCATGCTATGGTTTCCTCACGATGTTTTCCTTTACCGGCAGCTCAAGCTCATTGTTGAGGTTTGAACCCACGCCCTTCAGCATGCGGACCGACCGCGCTAACCACTGATCTATCATCGCTACAAAACTTTCATTTCAAAATGTAATGTCGCTTCGACTTAAATCGTTGCACAGACAAGCCAGTGTGTACGCTTCTTTAAACCGGATGCTAGAGGAAAACAATAAATTACAATCCCGCCCGTGTCCATAGAAGAAAATCGTTTTAATTTGTTCGTCGCTATTTGCCAGATTGGACAAATATTGGCACAAAGCATCAGTACTTAGTATAGGCGCCACAGTACAATATCAAACAGACAGTAAAATAACTTATGCAGAACTCACGATGATTAACAATCATGCAATATTTGGTTCGGTAAACGTTTTGAAGGACGGCCTGACACTCGCTGGAGTGACGATAAATATTGTAGAACAATTTACTCAACGCCATATAGCCCCAAACTAAGCAAAAACCGACCAATGCGAGTCGGACTCGCGCACGAAGGGTTCCGTAACATTATCTATGGAAACGGCAAAAAAATCATGTCTGTTGTATGGGAGGCCCCTTAAATATTTATTTTATTCTGTTTTTTAGTATTTGTTGTTATAGCGGCAACATAAATACATCATCTATGAAAATAGATAAGTTTTTTTTTAATCGAAAATTTCTTCCTAAGTTTTTTTTTTACTCTGTGACATGCGCACCGACAAATTGTCGAACGATTGCACTTAAGGGCTACCTTAAATGATTTCTATTTGTACGTATGGAAGATAAAGGACGGGTCTGTTGGTTTGGGCCAAAAGTACTCAACCGGGCGCATGAGGGTACTTAAGGAATCGGATTATAATGGGGAAGGAAACAGATTTCATAGACCAATTTTATGAAGAAATGTTTGTAAAGGTTTATTGTTACTTTTTTTTTAAATTCAATTTGCCCTATCGGGGAGGCTAAAGCTGTAAAGCCATACTGCCTTGTCTTCGGTTTTTGCAATTCATGTCTTACATCTATAGTTACAGTCAAACTCCAGTGTTGGTCAGATCCAGTCCGTGCCAGTCAAATCAAGTCGTGCCGTAGTCGTCGTAGTAAAGTAGTGGCGACTTTATAAGCTTCGATGGAGTTTTGGAAACAACACGAAAAGTTATGTTTTACCACATTATATCACTTTCCTACACTTGTGGGACACACTTGTAATTCGGCACTTTGTAAACAAAATCCTACTACTACTTTTATACATAAACACTCGAAAAAATACTAGACAAGACTCTTTCCGCGATCCTGCCATCAAATTCTCAAAATCAAACGAGTCCAGCGGGGTTACCATGTTTACTTATTGCCATTTATGTTAGACGATATCAAAAAAGTCACGTGACTACGAATACTTTACGATTCACGGTACCCCCCGCACTCCGCAGGGCATATCTGCTTTGGCGCTCATTAAGGTAAGTGCTTTGAAAGACTCTTTAATGACACTCATTATCGAGTGTCTCAAAGTAATTTTTCTATAATTTACAGTTTTGTACACAGAGATTCCGCTCTACTTTCTAGATAAGTACAGCCCATGAATGGAACTCATTGCCAGCTGATCTGTTTCCTTTAAACTACAATTTGGACGTTTTTAAGGTTAGAAGGAATAGATTTCTTCTAGATCGGCGTGCTCCATCCGCGGCGTCGCTTTCCGTCAGGCGAGTTGTTGGTCAAACAAAGATTTATTTTAAAAAAAAAACAATGTAATTTTAAGCCAAGACAGAATAACACTTATACACTGCAAAGTTTGTGAGTGTGTTTGTGTGTTTGTTACTTCTTCACGCTCAAACACAAAAACGGATTAACACATAGGCTACTTTATATCCCGAAAAAATGTAGCGGGTAAAACCGCGGGGCGCAGCTAGTATCGAATAAAAATATTGGATTCCAATTTCATCATACGAGTTACTAAATAGTGCGACGAGTTGGGTGTTCGCCGATAGACGCAATCTGGGTTCCTTCAATTCGCGTGTATAAATCGTGCGCTGTCGTGAACCCTATCTTCGCTTAGTATTAGGCGAGAAGGACGTCAAACACAAACCTATTTATTTATATAATAAAATAAGAAAAAAGATATAAGCTAAACGTTTGAGAATAAAGATAATAATGATGTAGAAAATGAAATTAAATACTCCCTTAATATGGGTATCAAATGAAAGGGATTGATTAATAGAATACTAAATAGAATGAGTTTTTTTTTTAAATAGCTGACGGCTTTGTGTGTTTGACCACAACTTTACCTGATGTTAAGTGACGGTGTGATCGAAGATGGTAAAACACACCTAGCCTGGAATGGAACTGGCTCTCAAGTGATGCTGCCGGAACACACCGTTAGATGCTTGGCGGCAGATTTTCAACTTGAGGGTGGTAGCTAGCCAGCCGAGTACTAGAAAGTACCCTACCACCACGCTATGGTTTCCTCACAATGTTTTTCTTCACCGGCAGCTCAAGCTCAAGCTGGGGCTTGAACCTACGCCCTTCGGCATGCGAACCGACCGCGCTAACCACTGAGCTATCATCGCTACGATATACGAATATTATGTAACGAAATAAAAACTAGAAAATTAAGTTAAAAAAAATGTTAAGTTAAAATTATAGTTGTGAAAAAAAACCGCCATTTTGTGGGCGGCAATATTGGATTTGCATTTTTTTAAAGTGAATTCTATTCCACTAGTCCTATTCCTTTCATTCGATACCCATTTTTGAAGGAAGTTGTGAAAAAATATGTAATAAAATCTTGTTGTCTTGGATTTACAGTAATACTGAATATATTTAATCGTATCATTATTGTGTCGACAGAACTAAAGCTGTAACCAAATATCAGATTAATCTGTCAACAGGAAAAGTGTAATATTTCAATTACTAAATTTGACCTTAAAAACAACAACAACAAACAGGGCAAGGTAAATAAAACCGTTAAAAATAAATACCTACTGTACTTTTTATTCTTTGGACAAGTTTATAAGAAACTCCATCAGAATCACTGTCACATCGGTAACACCTTACAATAATACCTATTAAAGAGTCGTATTCAAAGTAAAACAATAATGAAAGACAAAGAGGGCGAGCGATCAACATAACGAGTCTAATTTACTTTGACAGAGTTTCAAAAAGACAAGTTATGCTAAACTTTGGGGACCTCTGTCTTTTAGATAAATTTTCCCGAAAACGAGTTTCCAAACTTTTGATTGGTGTGAATACTTAGGAAAATTTCTCGTCAGCATGTCGCTGGCGATTCTTTTAATACCTACTTAACTTGTTAGAAGTTCGGATGTTCTGGAATGTTGATATTTTTATTTGAAACGAAAACATATAAATAAAGTCTCTTTTTGAGTAACATTATCCTAATGCAGTACAACCTCGATATAACGAAGCTGAAAGGAATTGCAATATCACGGCACACTGGGACCTTCGTCTACTACGCCGACGACATTGAAGACGATGCCATCAGTCGGTTCGTGCGTCGGCTGCGTCACCAAAGACCATCAAGGAGTACAACCTGCAGATGGCTATTAAAGATCGGAACGTGGCGTTGATGGAGGCACTAGGCCGAGAGGGGGCGATTAAAACGCAAATGTAATCTTTAGTAGTGTGTTGTCAATGTAATCATTAGTGTTATTCAAGTATTGTGTGTATGCCTCGAGCATTCATGCTCACCATCGAAGGCTCCTTCTTGCGGCGGCGTCGTGTGTCGGGTCGCTCTCTTCCCTCAGATATGGTTGAGGAGGGCGATGGCTGGCACATGCGTCATACTCGTGATCGGGTGCTGCTTGCGGGTCGCTGGTCTGCTCGCGGTATACACATAAACTAGTACTTTAACCCTAGTTAAGACTTAAGTTTCCTCTTCCCATATTGTAGAAAAATAAATAAATATATATATATATATATAATATTGTATAAATTCAAGTTAATAAAGGTCACGGACCCCGGTGTCTGTGGAGTGTAATTTTCTAAATAAAAAATTAAAAAAAGCTGAAAGGAATTAAATAATATTCGTAATGTACCAAGTAATTTGTTACAATGAGGTCTGTTGTATAGAGGTTAGGTCGGTCTAAGGTTCGTTTTAACAAGATAAGAAAACTTCACCACTGAAACGTCTACTGCTGGACATAGGCCTTCTCCTGGGGAGGGGTTTTGCCAATACTCACCACGCTTGGAAGGCGGGTTGGCGAGCGCAGTTAGGTGTGATTGTTCAAGGAAGACGCTGCTGCCCATCTTCCGGATTACATCCCTTAGCCGACTCTTACAGCAACCACGGGTAGAGAAGGTGGGGTGCAATTCTTACGCTGGCACCACCACGGCTCAACATTACTTATTCTTTCTTCTACTTGCCATATTATAGCGTACGGTAAAAGATATGTATAGTTTATAAGTTGACAAAAATCTTTAAAAAGAGTAAATTATATTTTCTATTTATATTCTGCAATTATTAAAAATCACTACATATTATAAAACAAAGTCTGTATGTCTGTCTGTCTGTTTGCGATAAACTTAAAAACTACCGAACGGATTATCATGCGAATTTCACTAATAGATAGAGGCTTAAGTATATAATTTGTCAAAGTTTTGTGTAAATTGGTTGAAATATGATGATATTTGTTGGAAATGTCGGAAAGAGTCAAGCCACCTGGGAGCTTTCATTTAAAAAGGCTGCCTAATCCCTTTGAGATAAATCAAAACCCGTGCGCAGTCGGGGCGAGTCGCTATGTAAAGAGGTTTTTGACAAGTATTCGTAATGTAAAGGTATATTTTCTAGGGCAGTTCTAGTAGTTCTACGGGGATTTTGAAGAACTTGTCGAATCGAGGAAATTGTTATATTGAGGTTCGTCATATTAAGGTTACACTGTATTTCATCTGTTTGTGATAGTACGGCTGTTTTCATTAAGTTTTGTTCACTGCCTTCAAATAATATATTTTAATGTTCCTTTCATGGGCATGTTCTAATTTTGGGTTGAGAAAAACATTCCTTTGTCTCTAGAAACTGCGATATACGTCAGTGCAAGTTTTGAATTTTAAAGAGACTTTTCTTATTTTTTGTATTCAAGTATATCTCGGCCAAGCGCTCGAAGAATCAACTGAGGCTACGTCGTGTAGTAGTAGGGGAGCCCACGATGCTAAATGGGGATTTACTCGAGCACCATAGAGACCTATGGGGTTGCAAAGCTTAGATGATAAAAAGAAAATAATGTTATATAATGTATTACCTTTTCATCGGTGGGGGGAGCGGCTATAGATTTTCAAAAATGTAAAAATACTGTGGTATGGACATACTCGAGCGCGTCAGATATTAATAGCATCCATATCCTATGTATTTTTAATAATGGATGTATGTTAATCTGATCGTTTGCATGATGTGGGTGGACGTACGTAAGGGTTGAAAATGAAAAAAAAAAATGTTTTGATGCATCAGATTTTTTAAGGGGGTGTTAAGTGAACCTAAAAAAAGCTCTCATTCAATAATCTGACGATTTAGATGTGACGCAAATTAAACATTGACGCATTATTAGAATGTGCAAAAAAAATCGCCATTTTGAAATGCTCAAGCGCGTCAGATTAAGATATATGTTCATCATTATGTCCTAGACGTGCTGTCTCATAATCTGGCGATTATCTGGAGGGATTCGTCTAATCTGACAATTAATTTTTATTTTTTTAATCGTTAAACTTAATTAAAAGAAAAGCTCAGGAAAGAGCAAATGAAAAAGTGTATGTTTTTTAAGTAGAATAGGTACTTGTATTTATAAGTTTTTTTTTTTTTTTTTAAAGCTGATGAATATAACATGAAATTAAAATATTGGTAAAAAAATTGATTCTTTTATATCTTATAACGGTATTAATAGTTTTGTCGTTGCAAGAAATAATAAATGTAGTTTTTTAAAATATATTTTTTTGTCTAAAAATTGAACTACGTAAACAGTTTATTCAATGAAATATTTTTTTTAATAAATATTTACTATATGAATTCATATTAGCACTCACTCGTCTGTTGATGTACCAGCAGCCTCAAACGAGTTACGAACGAGTTTGTGTCGAAACGCAGAGGGAAATATACGCAGCTGGACGCATTAAACTTTATCGATGACTTTTTGTTACTTCGGCTTGTGGAAATTGTCAGATTATATTTTTCAATCTGGAAGGAGAAAAGGGTGGTCTTAGACCAGCAGTAGGACACTGGAGGCTTAAAAAAAAGATTGATGTAAATTTCAAATCGTTTCACTTTAAAATAAAAGTACTAAGTACAACAACGCGTATAGCACCTTAACCTTGTCGTGGGAGAACTTTAGGGAATCACTTGCTTAAGTCGTAGTTCGATGTATTCTGCAATAAAATTATAGTGAGTGGATTCCTTGACAAATGGAATCTCGCGGTTGTGAACTGTTGTCTTGGAATAGCTTCAGTTTTACTGTTCTTCTTGACTTTGAATGGATTTGTTTTGAGAGTTTGGAGTGCTGGGGAGATGATATAGATTGACTATCCCGTTATCTCATTCGGTAGCTGCTCTGCTTCTTGAGCTTTAGGGCGTGAGTTCGATTCCTTTCTCGAACCATTTGTAGGCGACGAAAAATCAGTTATATGTTTCTATTTATATAGTGTGAATACCCGGTACAGCGGTGTTCTCCTTTGCAAGAAGTCCACAACTTAGGTACCACAACAATACCAGATATTCTGCCGCAAAACAGTATTGTGTAAACATTACTGTGTTTCAGTTTCTGCAGCTAGCGAAATTACAGGGCTGTTGAGACTAACCATCTAATGCCTCAAAGTAATGAGCGCCAAATCAGCGATCCCTTGGACTTTACTCTGTGTATCGCTGCAATGGTCATGGACTGGCGTTATCTCTTACCATGAGGAGAGCGTCATAGCGAAAAAAACTACATTCGGCTGTGTCTACGATACAAATTAACTCGAGTTTTTTAACATACATTTATTCACCTTTTACAAACCACATACCTACTCTATACCTACCTATAAGGGCTACCGAACAACAGCAGACCAAACAAACACCACTTTATTAAACTAAATGTATCTAACAGTTCCATAAAAGTTAAGTACTAGTATTTGCTTAAGTACAAACGGAAAGTTATCGTTAACCAATCATACAAGACCTCAGCTTTAACACTAAAATCTGCGCAAAGTATACTTTTTATGTGTGAAGTAAGGAGCAAGGGAGGTCACATAGATTTGGATCTCCAATCCTCAAGGCGCATTTCCAATCTTAGAACAAAGGATACTACGAATGTAATCCATTATCAACTCTATTGTGATATTTATATAGGTGTAAGTTACGTTTTTGATTTGTGGCAGTTATGTATGGTGACAAAGGAGTTCGTTTACAGCCTGTGGTAGATATAATGCTTGAAAAACGTCGTCTTTTGTTAAGGAACGGGGTTAAAAGCCCAAAAGGGTCATTGTACTAATTATTGAGACGATTTTACTATGAACACAACACTGTAAAAGGAGTTTTGGCGGAACTCGGAAGAGTCGTGTCGCCCCATTGTATTTTTTTCCAAAACTAGTGTTTTTTCGAGTGTTTATGTATAAAAATAGTGGTGTTTTATTCATAAAGTGCCGAATTACAAGCGCGTGTGTGGGAAAGTGATACAATATGGTGACACATGACTTTTTGTCAGGTTTTTTCAGGTTATCTAAAGGTAAAAGTCTTTTCTCGGGAATTGCGTTAGATTCTATAATAAAATCCCACTTGAGGTAACTAAAATGTCCTTTTTTTTAAATAAATTCAAAGATTTTATAAAGCAGAGGTTAATTGATAAAGCCTACTATAAGGTGGCTCATTACGTGGAAGACAGGAATATATGGTTGTAGTAGCTTCTTTCTGCACTTGCATCTCCCTGGCTAAGTGACAATTGTAGTAAGCATAATGAATTAATATCTATAACTGTAAACTGTAACCTAATATGAAAAGAAACATCCACAAAAAAAAATGCCTTGCTGAGTTTTTTGGCGGAGTCTTCTCAGTTGAAGTGTAATTACGAGCCGGTGGTAGATTCAAAAATGTAACTTAACGTTCATAAGTGCCTTACGAGGGCCTAAACTGAATAAATGGCTTTTTGATGTAGATTTTGATTTTGCGTTGCTTCCAAAACTCCGTCGAATCTTTTAGTAAAGTAAACACTACTTCACTAAAGCATGACTGGATTTGACTGGCATAGACTGGACTTGACCAAGACTGGACTTTGACTATAAAGATAAAGAAGCTGAAAACTGTAGACTGCACACAAAATATAGAAACGTTGAAACTGGCAGAATGCACAGAGTGCGATGCCGAGAAGAAAGAGAAAAAAAATATAGATAGATTTTTCCTAGATAAATTACTTAGAGACGGAACAAACTATTTTAGAAATGTTCACAGAACGTTAAGGAATCATCTGTATCCCTTACGACGTAAGAGATTAGTAACCCCATTTCGAATTCTCCCTGTATACTTAACTGTGTTTTAATTAACGAGTGTGGAGTTAAAATTGATTCGATTCGTGAATGCTACGCAATTTGGGGACCGCTTTGTGATGTACTTGGGACACACTGGCGCTTAGGATAAAGACTCAGTTTATCTTATAAGTATTTGAAAATCTCGTGTGGCGGTGTTTTTGGTTGGTGTTTTTTATAGCGATGATAGCTCAGTGGTTAGCGTGGTCGGTTCGCACGCCGAAGGGCGTGGGTTCAAACCCCAACAATGAACTTGAGCTGTCGGTGAAGGAAAATATCGTGAGGAAACCGTAGCGTGGTGGTAGAGTACTTTCTAGTACTAGGCTGGCTAGCTACCCCACCCTCAAGTTGAAAATCTGCCGCCAAGCATCTAACGGTGTGTTCCGGCAGCCTCACTTGAGAGCCAGTTACACTCCAGGTTAGGTGTGCTACACTATCTTCGACCACACCGTCACTTAACATCAGGTGAGTTGTTAAATAAAATAAAAAAAAAATCCACCGAAACGGTTCGTCCGGGTTTATGAATTTTTTTATGTATATTTGGTAAGTATGAAAATAGGTCTTAAAGTATATTTTATACCAGTGATTAGCTACTTTTTATCCCGAAAAAATGTAGCGAGTAACACCGCGAGGCGCAGCTACTATTTAATATAAACGTTGGTTCATATAAGGGCACTGGCCAGCTCTAGTGTCAGAACTAATGTGCCACTCGAAAACCGATGGAATAGCTCGACGATTACTGTTATAGAAATATACGCCCCCATCGCATCGATGATAGCTCAGTGGTTACACGGTCAGTTCACATGCTGAAGGCCATGGGTTCAAGCACTGACAGTGAGCTTGAGCTGCCGGTGAAGGAAAACATCATGAGTAAGCCATAGCATAGTGGTAGGGTATTGTCTAGTACTCGGCTGGCTAGCTCCACCCCAAAGTTGAAAATCTACCGCCAAGCACCTAACGGTGTTTTTTGGAACCCTTGCTTGAAAGCCAATTCCATTCCAGGCTGGGTGTGCGTTACCATCTTCGACCACAAAGTCACTTAACATCAGGTAAGCTGTAGTCAAACACCTTGTCAACCATAAAAGCTTTTTCATATTAAGTGCCATAAATGTTTATCCAAGCATTCCCAATTTCATCCATATGCGTTAAGCCATCATGGCGCGAGGAATTAATAAACTTATATACATACAAACAAACAATCTTTCGCCTACTATTAGTCTTATTCAGTGTGTGAACTGAATTCTCACGCGTGAAAACGAGGCAGCTTACATTAAGCACAGATTAAACTTTACCAACTTATTAATATACGTATACTAGCACCTGCCCCGGCTGTGCACGGGTTAACACGGGGCTGTTGATATTTTTTTTTTTTTTTATTAAATAGATTAAGCAGCGTTTTCGATGAAAGCTCCCAGATGGATGGTATTTTACTTTTTCCGACATTTCCAACAATTATCAACATATTTCAACCAATTTACACAAAACCTTGACAAATTATATACCAAAAACTTCCTTATGAATCACTCTATCTATTGGTGAAACTTGCATGATAATCCGTTCAGCAGTTTTTAAGTTTATCGCGAACAGACAGACGCGGACGAATTAGTTTTATAATAATTATGTAGTGACTATGTAGTATGATCATGAAAATGGTGGTACACTTTTTAGTTTTCGTCCTTCCCGACCGTGTGTCCAAAGTTAATAACAGCTAATTGCCAATGTAGACAATTAGGGATACAAATTAAAACGTGCGTTTTTCCCACTTCCGTTTCAATGTCGATTGCTAAGAACGTTAGCAAGAATTAATCACTGGATGTATCTCGCTTTATATGACTATTTTTTTAAAGAAAAAAATCTAGGCGACTTTAGAGCGTTAATAATAACTTCGGTCACGTAATTTTACTGCATTTAGTTTCATAGAAAAGACTTGTTTGATTCACTTGTTTGATTGACAGCCCTGTTGGCTCATTGGGAGTATGTCTGCCTGAGCTGTAGGGCGTGGAATCGATTCCCGCCAAGGACAAATGTTTGTTTGGTATAAACAAATGTTTGTTCTGTGCCTGGGTGTTCTGTATGTATTATAAGTATGTATTTACAACAAAAAAAAAAGTATTTATGTATCCTATCAGTTTTCTGACTTCCATCACACAAGCTCTGCTTAGTTTGGGGTCAGATGGCGCTGTGTGTAATGTGTCCTACAATATTTATTTATTTTATTTATTTATTTACACGGCGATGCAAAATGACGACAAGTATTTTCTATGAAACCGAATGCAGCAAATTTACGACAGTTTTTTTTTTTATTTACGCTCGTTTGACTTCACGCTTAGCCTGTAATTGCCATGCAGAAATTATGGCAGGCTAGTTGGAAGACCGTCTGGCTTCCAATCTGGAGGTACTGTGTTCGAATCCCACGGCACGCATGTCTGTGTTTTCTAAGTTATGAGCTTATTGAATTGGTGAAAGAAAACAATGCGAGGAAACCTACATGCACTCGTTCATAAAAAAACTCGAAGATGTATAAAGTGTGCCAACCCACACATAGCCAGCGTGGTAGCGTGGTAGACTTTCTTAATATGAAACGAAGCTCACGCCCAGCAGTGGGATAGTTTATAAAAACAACACACACACAAAAGTTTTTTTTTTTTTGTTTTGTATTCGGATATGGCTACGTGCCATACTGACAAAACCTATAGAGTAGGGTATCAAAATAAAGGAAATTAAAACGGGATTATATTAGTTACTAGCAGACCTGACCACGCGTTGCTGTGGCCAAATTGAACACACGCGTGTATTGTGAAATAAATTGTAGCGCATATGAAACGTTTGGACTTTTAACGTAGCGCCATCTATTGGATACTTAATCAACCCAATTAATAAATTACCTTACACCGCCATCTATCAGAATTTTATGGAACTCACAGATAATTATACCTCTTTGTCGTATAATAAACAAATAATTTGTAATAAAAAAATATTGCGATATAAACTATCATACCTCTCAAGTTGGATCTAACTGCACACAGTGTGCAAGATTTGGTTAAGATCGGTTCAGTTGTTGAGAAATTCATCGCGGACAAACAACGTGACACGAAATTATTATATATAAAGATATGTTTAAATTTAATTAGGAATAATATATTTGTTTAAAAGTCAGACAATAAAATCTTAAAATTGTATTTATTACCTCAATTACCTTCGCAGCAACAAAGTATTTGCATTTATAAAAGATTCTCTCGCAATTTTCTGCTTTAAAATATAAAATGCCGGTGGGTACTTTATTCCTTGGGGTAAAAGAGATAGCTTCCTAAGGTAGCCGCACTTCAAAGAAAAATGAATATCGATAGGTTTTTTTACTTTTTAATAACGATTCTTTCTGATAAAATGGACGCTATTTGAATAAAGGACGGTATTATGAGAAAAAGTTATCTAATCCGTTAAGATATTTTTCATTTAGACAGATTTGCCTGGTAAACGTTATTGTATTTGACTAAGAGAATACCTAAATTCACTTGGTGGTAGATCGCCTTAGATTGAGGTTGTTTGGGTAGGTTAGGTAAGAGATAACGCTTATCCATGACCATTACACCATTATACTTTGTAGCGATGATAGCTCAGTGGTTAGCGCGGTTGGTTCGCATGCCGAAAGGCGTGGGTTCAAACCCCAACAATAAGCTTGAGCTCGGCTCGTACTCGGCTGGCTAGCTACCACCCTTAAATTGAAAATCTGCCGCCAATCATCTAACGGTGTGTTCCAGTAGAGTTCTCACTTGAGAGCCAATTCCATTCCAGGCTAGGTGTATTTACCATCTTCGATCACACCGTCACTTGACATCAGGCGAGCTGGGTTCAAACAACTAGCCTGTCAGCCATAAAAAAAAACTTACAGCGATACACAGACCATTGAGTAACAAGACTTAAGGCTTTTGATGGTTAGTCTCAACAGTCCCGTAATTTCACTCGCTGCAGTACCCTTCAAACCGGAACACAGTAATGTTTACACACTACTGCTTGGCGACAGAATGTCTGGTACTGCAGTGGTACTAGAAGATCTACCACCAAGTAAAGCTAGTAGCTGCTAGCGGTGCTGTTGTAGCTTTAGTAATTATCTACATTTATGTCACCAACTCTCTGTTTTATGTCCATAAGGACATCCTAATAAAAGGACCTGCAGCACAAAGACTGTTTCAAAATCAAACACCGATTGAATGTCTGGAGATTTATTCTATAGTCGAGGTATTCTTTAATCAAACTTCTAGAGACTGAACTCGGAAAGATCTTCGTTATTTAAAAGCTTATTTTACACAAATTGTTCCTTTTACAAAGGCTATCTGAAAATAATGCTTGTGAAGCTAAAGGTTAATCGCATTCTATTACAATCGCCAAGTGCCTGAATACCTGAAGATATAGATAGATATATCACATTACATATCACATCATCAGCCAAAGGACGTCCAATACTGGACATAGGCCTCCTCCTGGGGAGAGGTTTTGCCAAAACTCGCCACGCTTGGCAGGTTGGGTTGGATAGATATATAGAAACTCTTTATTGTGCACACCAAAAATATAAAGAAAACAAAAGAATCTTATGAGCTAATGCCACAAGTTGCGGCCTTATAGCTAAAAGAGATCTTTTCCAGGCAACCAAAAATTTAAAACACAATACAGACGGGAGATGATATATGGAATACTACTATGGAAACTGACGTGGTTTTGGCACATTTTTGTTTTACTTGTGCGGAATTACTCACGTTTAACTATATCGGATACTCCGACTATATTTTCGGCCACATCAGGATATAGTGCGAACCTAGACAAGCTCTCGCGCGCGCGTTGCACTCAGCTTTCTCTGAAGAAGGCAAACGGACGTGGCCGGAACTATAGTCGGAGTATTCGATATAATTAGAGGTAAGTAATCGCTAAAAGCAAAGTAGCTTAGGGACCATTCAAGCATTACGTAAGCAGAATTTTAGTAATTGATAACCCCTCCCTCCCCCTTGTCAGCAAAAGTAGGCAAAGCTCTTACTTCCTTCTCTTATGCTAAATAAATATTGGTTCAATTAGCAGCCATGTCGTTAAAAGCGGGTTGTGCCGATAAAAAGGTAAATAAACAATCAGCATAATTTATATGACTTTGCTGACGTTATCACCATTCAGATCGCCTCATCCCCAATGTCATTAAAAATAAGCAAAGCAAAGACACCCCCACTTACGCTTACGTTACGTTTGGTGCTTACGTAATACTTGAACGGCCCCTTATCTGTCAGTTTTCAACCGCTTTTTTGTTTCCTCCCTGCCCATTCTACTATGGGACAGCCAGGAGAGTGCAAAAGCGTGCCTGCAGTCTCAATACAAAGCACCGCTGTGGAACACGCCAGGACTTTTAGTGGACTGGTCATTAGGATGGAGTCCCATCCACTATATTTCCGTAATCGACTGTAAAAAAGCATCTAACTCATCGAAAATAACGCACAAATCACACATCAATTATCTATGAATGGACCCAAAAGACCAACTTTGTCCCAAACACATATTTCAAGCTAAGTAAATGCATACTCACGTGCCATTCGAACAGTCTGAAAAGGCTTTCGCCAAAAGTTTCGGGGCTTTTACCCAAATATTAATAATTGAGTAAATCTCCCTCAACTCGACGCTACTTTATGTTGATTTTAAGTGATGATACGCCTCTAGGGTAGAGATAGGGTTGTAAATGGATTGTTAGAACGTGTTTGGGCGAAATCTTGTACCTAGATAGAATTATGCTAAATCTGAGACTGTATCAATTTATACTGGGGAAGTTGACGATGATTTGGCTCATTTTAGCTAGGTTTGTTCACTGAGTTATGAATATATTACTATGCTGAAAGGTGCCTTTTCTTGAGAGCCAGTTCCATACCAGACTAGATGTATTTACCATCTTTGACCACGCCATCACAACATCAGGTGAAAAAAGAAAAAAGAAACAGTGGTCATTGATACGCTATTATTACCAATTTTTAGTATGGGACAGCTTGCCTTTGTTATGCTAAAGCGAGCTATTCATGCCATATGTGAGGTTCAGGACGATGTCTCATGCGTCGAGCTTTTTAGAGATCTGATACATCGTTGCTGTGTGAGCTTATTTAACAGGTAGTCCTATTAACCCATACGAACATTGATAAATTTCAACGCAGGGACGTCCACAGCACGTTAGATCTTCGCAGCAATAAAAAAAAATAACCAACTTTGTAACATCGTCGCACCGGCTCGTCAAGTCACAGAAGTCGGTATACATTACCCGTACGTAACATGTATATGTTACGGGTAATGCTAGAAGATGGAGTAAACCTAGGTTTACCCGGATTAATTTATAACTATCTCAGTATAATGGGTAAAATTCGAAATATTATAATAACAAATTTGAATTTGAAGGTTACCCGTGTATATCTAAGTCCACCCAACGCTGATTGGGTAATGTAAGAAAAACCAAATTACTGATACACATCATCAGCCATAGGACGTCCACTGCTGGACATGGCCTCCTCCTAGGGAGGGGTTTTGCCAATACTCGCCACGCTTGGCAGGCGGGTTGGCGAGCGCAGTTAGGTATGATTGTTCAAGGAAGACGCTGCTGCCCATCTTCCGTATTACATCCCTTAGCCGACTCTTACGGCAACCACGGGTAGAGAAGGTGGGCTACAATTCTTACGCCGACACCACCAAATTTCAAATTACTGATAACTAAATTTTATTTAATTAAATATTAAATTAGCTTTAAATAAATATAAATTCGTAATCAAATGTTGGTAATATATAATATAAAATAAAATCACGACAAATAGTTTCACAAGTAACCTAACATTACCCAGACAGTGTTAGGTAGACTTAGACACGGGTAAACATTTTTTGTCAATTTTCGAAAGTTACCCAACATAATTGGGTAATGTTAAGTTAACCCGGAGAAACCTACGCTTACCTCTTCTTCTAGCATTACCCGTAACATATACAAATTTATGTCACCAAAACAGAAAATATTGTTAGATAAAGTAGTAGAAACAACAAAACGCGTAGGTTTCCATTAGAGTAAAACAATTACCCAATTGAAGAGACACGTACTTACATACTCTTGCTCGTGTCGTGACTTTGTGTTCAGTAACATTATACTAATTATAATTGTTTTATGCAAGTAGACATACGCCTACCTCTTAGTATGCGCTATAATGCGAAAATAGCAAAAAGCATAAATTACCATTTAAAAAAATACCATAACTTTTACTTATGTATATACCTACAGGTTTGTACGGAACCCTCGGTGCGTGAGTCCGACTCGCACTTGGCTGGTTTTTTTTAATGAACTCTAGATAAGCAGGATTTCTCCCGATGTTCTTCTTCGCCGTTTGAAGTTAGCGGCAATACGCACATAACTTAGAAAAGACAGGTGCGTGCCGTGGGATTCGAACTCAGGACCTCCAGATTGGAAACCAGATTGTGTCTCAACTAGGCTTCCGAAACTTCTTAGATTGGTTACATTGATAAAATTAAATTAGATCTTCTACGTACCTACCTATAGAAGTATTGGTAATTAGGCAAGAATAAAACTTAAACATTAAAATAACTAGTATAATAATTAAATAATTTCTTAAAAACTAAGTAAACTTTTTTTATTACTAGAACGTAAATAATTCAAATTATTTTATCGCTGTAATTCAAAGTGGAGGAGTTTTTAATTTTCTCTTCAAATATGCAAGATCAACTTCTCAAGTTCTGCGATAAAAAGTGATCAACTTCTCAAGTTCTGCCATATAAAGTGATCAAATTCTCAAGTTCTGCGATAAAAAGTGATCAACTCATAAAGTTCTGCGATAAAAAAATTATAATCTTCTCAAGTTCTGCGATAAAAAGTGTTCAACTTCTCAAGTTCTGCGATAAAAAGTAATCAACTTCTCAAGTTCTGCGATAAAACATATAGAGTATAAATAGCATAATCTCAAATGCTTAATTTTTTCAATTATATTCTAGGGATTCCACCCGACTTCCCATGCGAAGATTTCAAATAAACTTTCAATCCCCTTTCGATTTGTCCTTGTAACAAAATAATTGAATTATTTTCCCTCCTTATATTTAGGATCACAAGTCAATACCAGTTTTTAGGATGTTGAGATTAACCAATTAATTTCAGTTAGGCATTTCGCCTATATATTCTTAGGATTACGCGAAACGGTAGTTTTAATCTGAAAGTAGGTCATTTTCTTCCTTCAACATCATCATCATCATCATCATCTCAGCCGTAGGACGTCCACTGCTGGACATAGGCCTCCCCCATTGCCAGCGCGGCGCCATCCTTCAACATACCGAAAAAAAATCTGAAAACCAGCGCCTTTTGTTTGTGACAAACTGCAGCCTTTTTTTATAATTTGTTTTTTATTTTTAATTATAAAAAAATCTTGCTTTCTGTTAGAGGTCAATCACATTTTTTCTATAGAACTGTAGATATTTTTTAGCGATTGTATCGATGGTTGATAAAAGTTGTTCATATTAAGAAGTTATTAGTAAGTTGTGGCTCAGCACTGCTGTTCCGTGTAACGTCGTATTGATATAGATAAAATTATTCGAATAACTTGTAACAATGACTTTTTTTGCGCATTTTATGTTTTCTTTCCGAAACTTTGTTTAGAACGTTTCAATTTCGTCAGACTTCTTTTTCCTCGAATGATCATTCGCTTGTCTCTCGGTGGAGATAAAGAGGTGCGGATTGGAGGGTGTTGCCAGTCAGGGCATCTGAAAAATAACGTTACAGTTTTAGATGTAACTATATATTGTTTCTAAATACACACGACAAAACTCGGCATTCAATGGCAACACCGTACGGGTATTGGGTCCACGTTGCAGGGACAAGATTTTTTTTTAGTAGTAGAAGTTCCTGCGACTTGCAACCCAGGTCATAAAGTAAGGCTTGCATACAGAAAAATAAACCACACAAAAGTTGAGTTTGGGTATAAAAGAATATTTACATAATCTTACGGAAGTCTCTTCCTAGCACGCGTTTTTTTTTAATTTTCTTTACTTTATTTTTGACAAGCTAGAGAAGTGACGGTGTGGTCGAAGATGATAAACGCACCTAGTCTAGAATGAAACTGGCTCTCGAGTGAGGCTGCCAAAACACACCCTACCACCATGTTATGGTTACCTCACAATGTTTTCCTTCATCAGCAGCTCAAAGCTCATTGTTGGGGTTTGAACCCACGACCTTCGGCATGTGAAACGACCGCGCTAAGCACTGATCTATGATCGCTACAAAAACATTTTTAAATAAAATTAATATAAATTATGAATTGTGTTGTTGATATCGTGATATTATATATTGACATGTATCTACTTGATAATATTTTTTTTTACTAAGAATAACCAATAATTACAAAAATACCGTATAAAAAGTGACAACACAGTCAAAAATACGGGAAAAAAACTAAAATGGTTTTCCATGTTTCCTGCACCATAGAAATCCCCGCTAGAGTCAACGTGACTCCAATCACAACTAACCATTGTATAACGAACTCATATTGTTCAAGGGCGATAGCTACCGTTTCTAACCGATGTATCTAACTATAAGTACTTGGGTACTTTATATACAATATACATATGATAGAAAAGAATGGAAAAAGAGAACACGCTATGCTAACCCCACCTAGTGGGATAAGGACAGGAACATATTGATAAATATCTATTTACTTATTTTTCTTTATAGTTCACACCAGAATTACAAAAATGTTAACAAGAAAAGAAGTAAGAAGTTTAGGCAGTCTAGTTGGGAGACCGTTAGACTTCCAATCTGGAGGTCCTGGCTTGGCCTGGTAAAGTTTGCCAACCCGCATTTGGCCAACATAGTGGACTATGGCCTTATCCTTCTCACAATGAGAAGAGAACCGCGCCCAACAGTGGGCCAATTTATAAAAAAACAGGGCTGATTTGGAAGTTAAAAAAAAAACACATTTAACATTAAAAATATAATTAAACAATTGGCATCCTTATCGCTTAGAGCGATCTCTTCCAGGCAACCGTGTAAGGAAAGGTAAAAAAACGTGGTGTTTTATCAAAATGAAAAACACATAATATTAATAAATTGATTGATTCAGGCGACTTTTGCGGAAGTTTTTTTTATTTTTTTAATTTGAATTAAACTATTTATATACCTAATATATATATGTACAATGTACATTCATAATAAGTAGAGTTTTATTATTATTTTTAGTGTTATATAATAATGTGGGCTTCCACCACCACTTTCCACCCTCAAGTTGAAAATCTGCCGCCAAGCATCTAACGGTGTGTTCCGGCAGCCTCACTTGAGAGCCAGTTCCATTCCAGGCTAGGTGTGCTTTACCATCTTCGACCACACCGTCACTTAACATCAGGTGAGTTGTGGTCAAACACCTAGCCTAAATAAAAAAAAAAGTAATACGACGAAAGAGATATTTTCCGATAGCAGGACATAATCTTATTATTTTTAATTTAAGTCCCCGAAAAGCTAGTGAATAATTATTATTAGTATAATTAAACTTGTAAAACTTACTTTTCGATATCAGGTAAAAGCCCCCCCTTACAGCGCGCCTCCCATTTCGGCCAATACTTGAAACCTTCTTGCTCGAACACCATCAGGGCGCAGTTCCCATCATCTTTTATGTCTTCATCCAATAATGCTACAAACATAAAAATGAAACAAGAATAAGCGTCGCGCGCTCCTGTCATTTTTAAGCCTCGCTCACCGCCACCTCAATGCACTTCTTGCCAACAGTGATTGTGATATTTTTTGTGATAACTAAATAAATAAATATCGTAGGACATTACACACAGCGCCTTCTGACCCCAAACTAAGCAAAGCTTGTACTATGGCAGTCAAATAACTGATAGAATACATATATACATTTCTTTTATAAATACATACTTATAATACATACAGAACACCCAGACACAAAACAAACATTTTGTTTATACCACAAAATGCTTGTTCTAAGTGGGAATCGAACCCACGCCCCACGCTCTTAAGGCAGATATTCTACCAATGAGCCAACAGGGCTGTCAAAGAGAGCTTTAACGACTATCTTTTTACCCGACTGCCAAGGAAGTGTTATGTTTTTCGCGCGTATATTGTATATATGTATGTATCTTTATTACTTCGTATCGTCCAAACGGCCGAATGGAACACGACAATTTTATTATTAAGGTATCGTTAGATTCGTCTCAACAACCCAAGTGTCCTTAGAGGGTGTTTTTAAAAAATAATCAAGATGGTAGATTTTTAGCGTGAAATAGTAATATGTACGTTAATTTTAAAAATAGCCAAACCTATCAAGTTGGGTATCTAAATAAAAGCAATTAAAAGAGGATTACAAAAATATACATAAGTTGTATGTTTAAATTTAATTAGGATTTTTTTGTGTTGTTAGACCACAACTCACCTGATGTTAAGTGACGGTGTGGTCGAAGATGGTAAAGCACTAGCCTGGAATGGAACTGGCTCTCAAGTGAGGCTGCCGGAACACACCGTTAGATGCTTGGCGGCAGATTTTCAACTTGAGGGTGGTAGCTAGCCAGCCGAGTACTAGAAAGTACTCTACCACCACGCTATGGTTTCCTCACGATGTTTTCCTTTACCGACAGCTCAAGCTCATTGTTGGGGTTTGAACCCACGCCCTTCGGCATGCGAACCGACCACGCTAACCACTGAACTATCATCGGTATAAAAGTGTTATTTCCTTTAATTATAGCTATTTTACTCGCAGTTTATAGATTTTTTAAATCTTCAGCTTGATGACGTACTGTGAAACCTTAACTGACCAATGGGACAAGTTTTTTTAAATTAATGACTAGTTTACGCCCGCGATTTTGTCCGCGTTGAATTGGGTTCTGAGAAAAAAAAAAAACATGTTTTAGAAACAATAGTTTTATCCATCATCAAACTTTTACCTAGATTAAATATATATCAAGGCATCGCCGCTTTGGCGTTTATTACTTTTAATGGTTCGTCTCAACAGCCCTGTAATTTTGCTATTTTGAATTTTACACACTACTGCTTAGCGGCAGAATATCTGGTACCGCGGTGGTACCTACCTAGACGACCTCTTGCTACGGAAATCTACCACCAAGTGAAGGTACCACCGCAGTACCAGATATTCTGCCGCCAAGCAGTAGTGTGTTGACATTACTGTGTTCCGGTTTGAAGGGTACTGCAGCTAGCGAAATTACAGGGCTGTTGAGACTAACCATCTAGTCTCAAAGTAATGAGCGCCAAGGCAGCGATGCCCTAGACTTTGCTAAGTAATAACCTAAGTTATACTACTCAAAGTTCTGTGTATCGCTGCAATGGTCATGGACAGGCGTTATCTCTTAACCTCAAGAGAGTGTCTCGTCCGTCCCATAACTGTCACAAAAAAAAAGAAAAAAAAGAAGAAACCAACCTAGACGACCTCCTAAGAATACCTACCACCAAGTAAACACTTGTCGCCATCAAGCCACTAATTAAGCATGGGAACTATGGGAAGCAAACTAATGGAATACTTACATACACCCACACTTTTTTAAAATAAATACATACAGTAATACATTTATGTTTGATCTGGATGGGTATCGAACTCATGCCCTGCTACGTCACAGCAGATATACTAGCAAATGAGATGATCTCTCAATTATTCTACTTTTATGAACGTTTTCAAACATGATCGTCGGTGGAAGATACTTGAGGTATAAAATATTAATGCATATATATTTTTGGAAATGATTATTAGTTATGAGTAGTACCAAAATAAATTTAGTAGTTTATAGGTTTTTAAATAAAATTATTCCCAAACTTACATTCACAAGTAATATCGCATTTTCCTCCTTTTTTGCCTTCTTTGCAGTATTCGCTGCCAATCTGTAACAAAACATCAAAATAATGTTTACAAAAAAAAAATACTTTATTCCACTAAGCGCAAACACGGTTAGGTTACATTTTTTATAACGTAGTGCCTTTTTTTATGACTAACAGGCTTGGTGTTGGACCACAATAATCACCTGATGTTAAGTGACAGTTCGGTCGAAGATGGTAAAGCACACCTAGCCTGGAATGGAACTGGCTCTCAAGTGAGGCTGCCGAAACACATCGTTAGATGCTTGGCGGCAGATTTTCAACTTGAGGGTGGTAGCTAGCCAGCCGAGTACTAGAAAGTACCACCACTCTATGGTTTCCTCACGATGTTTTCCTTCACCGACAGCTCAAGCATTGGGGTTTGAACCCACGCCCTTCGGCATGCGCACCGACCGCGCTAACCACTGAGCTATCATCGCTACAAAATGAATCGTATATTACGGAATTTAACTTGTAACATTGGAGCTTGACCGAAGTTTACTTGTATGACATAATTTACTGAACCGATTTCTATGAAATTACTTTTTATTTAAAAGTGTGTCAAAACCAATAAAAAATATATTTCAAAACGATTTATAAATGACGGAGTTCTGAGACATCAAAATAAAAAATAATAATTAAAGCATGAGAATACCAATTCAGGCTTTTTTTACTAGAGACAGGCTAGGTGTTTGACCGGAGCTCATCTGATGTTAAATCACAATGCGATCGAAGATACTAAGCTAGCTTGAAATGTGAACTGGTTTTCAAGTGAGGTTGCCGGAACACACCCTCAGGTGCTTGGCGGCAGATATTCAACTTTCATAATAGAAATTGCCCTACCACCATGCTATGGTATCCTCACAATGTTTTCCTTCACCGACAATTCAGACTCATTATTGGGATTTGAACTTACGCACTTCGGCGTGTGATCTGACCAAGCTAACCACGCTACTGAGCTATCAACGCTACAATCGGCTAGATATGCTTATTAATTGTCTTACTTGAAATAATCCATAGTACTTCCGTCTCGGTGTTTTGGCCACAAAAGCTGATGTATTCCTGTCGCTTTCTTGTTCTATCAAGCAGACCCCTGCAAACGATAATGTTATATAGAATAAGGTTTTAAAATTGCCGGTCCGTGGTCTCCACTCCAGAACTTTGCAGTCCCATATTGACAAAGCCTACTATAAGGTGGCTCATTACGTGGAAGACAGGAATATATGGTTGTTGTAGCTTCTCTCTGCACTTGCATCCCCCTGGCTATTAAGTGACAATTGTAGTAAGCATAATGTATGTATTAATATTTATAACTGTAAACTGTAACCTAATATGAAAAGAAAGATCCACGAAAAAATGCCTTGCTGAGTTTCTTTCCGGAGTCTTCTCAGTTGAAGTGTAATTACGGGCCGGTGGTAGATTCAAACATGTAACTTAACGTTTATAAGTGCCTTACTAGGGCCTAAACTGAATAAATGACATTTTGATGATTTGATGAATGATTTTTTCGATTTCATATAAAACGAAATATTGTGTAATATTTTCAAAACTTTTTTTTTACATTTTAAAACCAAAGAGATATTTCTCGACTTTCTGCATGAAAAATTGTTCTAATAAAAAGATTATTTTTTGTATAAAGAGATTTAAGTCAGAACTTTTTCTTTCATCACCATTTTGCAAATATAAATAATAGATCTTAGCACGATTCTTTTTCTATTGTTTTTTAAATCTTTGTAGTTTAAACTTATATTAATAGTAAGCGTGATGACAACCATTATAAATAACCGTTAATTTTCAATTAAGACAATTCGGAAAAAAGTGCATCTACTCTAAAGCTAATACCCAAAAGTTGTGATTTTTGAGTTACGTCTTTTTATTTGTAAGCGTGCGACTTCACATCTTGGTTTGGTTAGATACATAGTGAAGAATTCCTGAGATACCGTATGCGCATACATTTGCCGCATAATAAGTTTGTCAATAAAATTATCTACAAAGTCAACATCGCTTGTTTATAATTACTTTCTTGTCTAAACGCCAGCTTCATTTCTATTACTTCATAAGGCCTTGTTAGCTCATTTGCAGGGGCGAAGCTACCGCTGTATCAGCCGTATCAATGATACGGGGCCCCCGGAATAGAGGGGCCCCATTATGTATAAGCAAAGATTCTCCTTCAGGCCGCGGCAACAACGGTTGTCCAGGATTAGACTTCGTTTAATTATGTTCGTTAACAAGTTTGTGAAAGAATAATAAACATGACCCCGTGGAGCTATGAAATGAAAGTCTGGTAGAAGGGCCCCCGACAAATCTTGATACAGAGCCCGTCTAAAGCAAGCTACTTCACTGTCCTTCATCAATCAATTAATTAATTTCTTCTGTATTATGTAATTTTAAGTGTGTACAATAAAGAGTCATTCATTCATTCGTTCATTCATTCATTTGGGCTACCAACTAATTTTGATATAGGGCCCCTCCAAGACACGCTACGCCACTGCTCATTTGGTTGAGCTGTTGGCCGTGGGTCGATTCCCGCCTACAATAAACACTTAAGTGACGATCTTCGCCAAAAATTGTGTCGTCAAATTAGCATTGCAAGTCTCAATGTCATCATCATCATCATCATCATTAACCTTTCATAGCCATAGACACGCCACTCAGCCCGATCTTCGGCTTTTCGCTTCCAGCCACTGCCAGTTGTCTTACGTATACGCTAATGAGAACCAAATCAGCGATATCCTGTTTTTTTTTTTTTTGTTACTCATAGTTTGTTATCGCTGCAATGGTTATACACATCATCAGCCATAGATCGCCCACTGCTGGACATAGGTCTCCTCCTGGGGGGGTTTTGCCAATACTCGCCACGCTTGGCAGGCGGGTTGGCGAGCGCAGTTAGGTATGATTGTTCAAGGAAGACGCTGCTGCCCATCTTCCGGATTACATCCCTTAGCCGACTCTTACGGCAACCACGGGTAAAGAGGGTGGGGTACTATTCTTACGCCGGCACCACCACGGCAAATGCAATGGTCATGGACAGGCGTTATCTCTTACTATAAGGAGAGAATCGCGTTTCTATCACTGCTCATCCGTCTTGCGACTGCTTTTACACTGCTCAGGTGTCAATCGATTCTTTATTATGCTCCGAATGTATGTCACCTTTTTCATTTATTATTACGTGGTAGTATTGTGTTTTTAAAGCTAAGCTTTATAGAAAATTTAAGCTTTACAAAAATTAGTTTAAACTAGGCCATATCAGTTTATACTAGGTCCAACCCATTCAGCCTAGGCGAAACTAGTTCTATCAAGCTTAGGATGAACAAGTTTCATCGAGGCATAACTAGTTTATCCTATCGGCTATAGAAACAACTGGTTAAGTCTAGAAACAACTAATTTATAATGATATTTTTGAAGCAATGTAGAATAGCTCAGTGGTTATCGCGATCAGATCACACAAAGGCGTGGGTTCCAGCCCCAACAATGAGCTTGAGCTGCCGGTGAAAGAAAAACATCGTGAGGAAACCATAGCATGGTGGGAAAATATTTCTAGTACTCAGCTGGCTAGCTACTACCCTCAAGTTGAAAATCTGCCGCCAAGCACCTAAAGGTGTGTTCGGGCAGCCTCACTTGAGAGCCAGTTCCATTCCAGGCTAGATATGCTTTACCATCTCCGACCACACCGTCACTTAACATCAGGTGAGCTATGGTCAAACACCTAGCTTGTCTGACAAAAAAAAACCGGGCTTAGCCGGTAACGTATGTACTTTAACTTTTTTGTCGTATAAAAACAGAACAAAGATAAGAATAATAATTTTTTATCGTGTCTTACTAGACGTGCTGATAGCACTGTATATTTAATAAAATATATTTCTGAACGATATCAGTGTTAACTACCAGCTAATAATGAAATAAGATTTTATTTCTGTAGTTAGAAGTGTATGATAAAACTACATGTCACACTGTCGTCGCAAGTGGACGATATCATTGCTACAGGGCTTGATTTCAATTTGACTTCTGACCACTACAGATAAGTGATGCAATTAGGAATTCCCAGAAATTCGATATACGTTAATATCGCAATATAAGCATAGAAACTATTTCGGTACATCGTTGAAGTCAGGACACAATCAACCAGTACCTAATTAAGGAGCAAGTTTTAGAGGTGCTAGTTCCTCGATAGTAAATTATTATATGCGACCGCATCCATCTCAGGATGTAGATACCTAATATGTCCATTTCAGCGTGTTAAATTTAATTTATGTTTTTTCTTAATTCTAAATTCTTTAAAACAATAATTTCATTCATTTTAAGTCAACGCGTCAATAAAGACGCGGGCGCAAACTAGTCTATATGTAAATTCTTGTCATTATATTATGTTGGTTTTTGCCTACACAACATTTTTCTTGTAAATAAAATAAAGATTAATGATTTTCCTTATACGTATTTTTTTATTTTTGAATATTTATCGTAGAAGCAACGGGACATAGCGGTCTGTTCGTTTTATAAGGTCACAGAACAAATTTCATTAAAAAACACGGACAAGAGCGAGTCAAATTCGCCGACAGAGGATTCCGTACAAAATGATAAATTCTTGTTCGCATTCCTTGCATAAAGACTATTGTTTTGTGATCATATTAAAAATTAACAGTTTTCTAATTTTTTCCTTTATGTGTACTATAATACAATGGTTCTTGCCAAATTGCATAGTTCTGGGAAGAAGTGTCATAGGTTTTAATTCCTTTGTGAGTATTGAAATATGCGATATAAAAAAGAAAATGCGACATTAATAGCTGTAACTTTTTTGTACGATATATGATTAGTTTTTTTTTTTTTTTAATAGCTGCATGGTACTACAGATTTGTGTCACATCACATCATCAGCCATAGGACGTCCACTACTGGACATGGCCTCCTCCTGGAGGAGTTTTGCCAACACTCGCCACGGTTGGCAGGCAGGTTGGGGTGATTGTTCAAGGAAGACGCTGCTGCCCATCTTCCGGATTACATCCCTCAGCCGACTCTTACGGCAACCACGGGCAAAGTTGTGGGTTACTATTCTTACGCCGGCACCACCACGGATTTTTTTTAGATTTGTGTATATGGTTTTAATTTCAATTCGATACCTCCACGCGTTTCCGACATAAAAGGTCTTGATAGACAAAAAGTGATTCTATAAGGGCTCAATTTTTCCCTTTTGAGTTACGGAATCCTAAAAATCAAAATGATTTTTCTATAATAACCCTCCAAATTAGCCACGTGAGTGAAACCACGAGTAAAAGCTAGTCTATTATAAAATAACTACACAAGCGTTTTACGACACATAATTTTACTTATGACTACTGTGCTTCATGAATTATGCATTGCGTTTCCACTTGTACGTCTCGGTAGAAATAGATTAAATTAATTATATCTCGGTGTGATAAGTAAATGACAGTATACATAAACAAAAATCAATTGTCTCTTATATGACGGAGCTTCACTTGAGAACGAGAGGACCGGTTTGGCTGATATCTTTCTTTGTGTTCGTAATTGTCAGGACAAGGTATTTATAAAAGTAAATAAATGTATGTAAAATTTGATGTTTTTTTTGATGCCTTCAAGTTGCGAGTAAATCGGTTTCTTCTGGACAAGCGTGCTTCAACGTAGACCATCACTTAGCATTAGGCAAGATGGCGGTCCGACGCAAGCCTATTTAAATTAAAAAAGAGATAAATTATAGTATGGTATAACTATATCAACGATAATAGCTCAGTAGTAAGCGAGGTCGGATCACACACCGATGGGCGTGGGTTCAAACCCCAACAATGAGCTTGAGCGATAAATTGGTAGGGTACTCTCTAATACTCGACTGGCTAGTTACCACCCTAAAGTTGAAAATTTTCCGCCAAGCGCCTAACGGTGTGTTCTGGCAGCCTCACTTGAGAGCCAGTTCCATTCCAGTCTAGGTGTGTTTACCATCTTCGACCACATTACGTCACTTAAAATCAGATAAGCTGTGGTCAAAATCCTAGCTTGTCAAACATAAAAAAATCGGTCACCTAGTTTTAATAATTCTGGGTAATTACAAAGTAATACAATATGCAGGCTTAATGGTAAGCGTGACGCACGACATCAAGCGAGCAAATTGCTCTTAGTTACTTTTTAGGGTTCAGTACCCAAAGGGTAAAACGGGACCCTATTACTAAGACTCCGCTGTCCATCCGTCTGTCACCAGGCTTTATCTCATGAACCGTGATAATTAGACAGTTGAAATTTTCACAGATGATGTATTTCTGTTGCCGCTATAACAACAAATACTAAAAAAATAGAATAAAATAAATATTTGAGGGGGCTCCCATACAACAAACGTGATTTTTTGCCTCAGCAAATGGTACGGAACCCTTCGTGCGCGAGTCCGACTCGCACTTGGCCGGTTTTTGTGGTCTGTCTATGAGCCCTCTCATTAGTCTATGGGTCATACTTAATTGTATAAACCCATTAGCGTTGACGTACTACAAATTATTCTGGTACCAAACCAAGTTAAGTATTGAACATTTCGCTTTTTTCTACTACAAGCATAAATAACGTGTAATATTTTCAATCTAAATAGTTTTTCATTGTCAAGTATCACTATAGCAACAGCAATATCATCGTGAGTTGCTATCGTTGCCTTCCCATCAAAATAGAGCCTTTGGGAAAACCCATGGACATAGTCATGAATCATTGTAAGGTTCGGCACACACTCTACACTTAGTTTTTTTTTAATTCTATATAGGTTCGTGTTTGTCCACACTACCTAATGTTAAGCAGTAGTGCGGTGTAAGATGGAGCGCGCGTACCTAGAAAAAACCTATTTACCCTAGATTTGTAGACACCGATATTGTAACAGACAATGTTGTGGAACACAGACTCCGGCAATGAGTTCCACAACCTCGCTGTAGATATGAGTTTGTCGGTTTGTCGTTCCAACACCATATATCATCCACCATAGGTAGTTTATTTTTATAACACCAAAATTATAAGTTAAAAACATGTCAAATTAAAAATGACAAATTATTGAAGCAAAATAACGATACATTTAATCAAACTTTTCGTATACAATATTATAAAATTTTTTCAAGCATTTTTTTTTTATTGTTGACAGTCTAGGTGTTTGACCTCAGCTCACCTGATGTTAAATGAAGGTGTGGCCGAAGATAGTAAAGCACACCTAGCCTGGAATGGTACTGGCTCTCAAGTGAGGCTGCCGGAACACACCGTTAGATGCTTGGCGGCAGATTTTCAACTTGAGGGTGGTAGCTAGCCAGCCGAGTACTAGAAAGTACCCTACCACCATGCTATGGTTTCCTCGCGATGTTTTCCTTCACTGGCAGCTCAAGCTCATTGTTGGGGTTTGAACCCACGCCCTTCGGCATGCGAACCGACCGCACTAACCACTGAGCTATCATCGCTACATCACTGCTTTTTATCCCGAAAAAATGTAGCGGGTAACACCGCGGGGCGCAGCTAGTATACTTATAATATACGGAACACTCAGACAAACAAAGGAAAACATTTATGTTCGTTGCAGTAATGTTTGTCCCGGGTGGGAATCGAACCCACGACCAATAGCTCAGGAAGCAAAAGTACCACCAAATGAGGCAACTGGGCAGTGAGGGATAAAATACGTTTGCTTTTAAACAATAAGCCTAATAGAAAGTGACAATAATAGATATATAGATAAATAGGTGATACGAAAGCATTATTAGAATCTTGTAAAAAAAAAAACTTAAATGATAAATACAAAAATATCATTATTTAATACCCAACACAACTATCGCAAATTAAAGTGTCGAGTGCGCGTAAAACCTATCCACCAAACAATGGATCATTCACAATGAAAATAAACATCATTTGCAACTTACAATTACTTAGGAACGTCCTTGGAAAATTGTTTTTTAGTAGTTCTCGTGTTAACTGACATCGCGTATACACTTTAGCGTTTACCGCTAAACAAATTATCAAAACTAGACACACGGCACGTCTGCACGGCATGATGGTCTCGTTACTACTGATAACACCTACCAAGTAGCATGACTAGCATGGTAATGTTTTGGTCTATAATGTTCATTTAAATGCGCTCGCGCACCTTTTGACATTTCGTTATTGATTTTAAGGAATTCCAGATTTATTTTACGCTATCGTTGTTTTCATTGTAATTTGAACGGTATGTATCTTTGTTATTTTTTAACTACGTGTATTTACTTAAATAATAAGTTGCTCTTTGATTGGTATACGTGTTCTTTGAAGTTTTTAATTGGGTTATCATAATGTTGTTGAAATTTGATAAATACCTAGTTATTCTAGTTAAAAAGGATAATTGAATACTATTTTTGCAGCGTGAAGAGAATATTTTACTTGTGACTATTTTATTATAATTAAATTTTTGTTTAATTTGTTTTGGCTTTAAAGTTAATGTCAAATTTAATTTTAGATATTAAGTAATGCTTCGGATATTTTTTTCAAATTGTTTTCAAGTTATTTGAATTTAAATCCTTGTCACTGTTGTAACTGAAAATATACTAAAAATATACCTTGAACACTACTATTTCGAAGTTAGTAGAATCTCTTTTACAAAATACTTTAGATATTCTGCCGCCAAGCAGTAGTGTGTAAACATTACTGTGTTTCGGTTTGAAGGTTACTGCAGCTAGGGAAATTACAGGGCTGTTGAGACTAATCATCAAGTTATGAGCGTCAAAGCAGCGATGGCCTGGGTTTTGTTTTGCTACTCAAAGTTCTGTGTATCGCTAGTGGACATGGACAAACGTTATCTCTTACTATCAGGAGAGTTATATCCGCCTCATTACTTTTTCATTAAAAAAAATTACCTCGCACAATTATTTTACAATTGTATATTCTTATTGACATTTTATTAATTAACTTTGACATATTTGAAACTGGGTCCCGGAGGTTAAACGGCCACCAGGCTGGTCCAGAAGACGGTGGAGAGATGAGCTTGATGCTCATAATAAGGATTGGACCTCAATAGCACCAAATAGACAGGCATGGAAAGAAGGAAGAGAGGCCTTTGCCCAGCAGTGGGACAAAACAGGTTAAATAATAATCATATTTGAATATTATAATTGTATCGATTGTTTTTTTTTTTAATTCTATTTTTATTATGTAATACATATCAATCATCTTTTCTACGTATAATTACTTATTGTGTGTGTTAGTTTCTTTACATGCCGAAAGGTCAAACAGGTCTTCTGTAATGTATCCTTTCCATCTATCTAATTGTATACCCGTACTTATATCTGATTCTCGGAAACGGCTCCAACAATTTTCATGAAATTTAGTATGCAAGGGGTTTCGGGGGCTATAAATCGATCTAGCTAGGTTTAATTTTTAGAAAACGTCGTTTTTTCCGTGTTTTCAACCGAGCAAGGCTCGGGCATCCATGTACTGTTCAATTATTTAAAAAGAAACAACCATTAAAGTATTATCTTTTCGTATCCACGTCCCACAAGGATATCGCATTGTTTTGGTACGTTAGATAGGAAAAATGGGCACAAAAATAGCTCTCTATTGTACCAAGTATAGTCGCATGCAAAACACTCAATCTTAGCTGAAAGTCGCGTACACAAGTGTAAACAAGAAGCTCACAAAAATAGGGCAAATTCACACTAGAGAACGACACTGGAATGCAAATACTACAGAACTATTATAGTAGGCGAGCTTACGATTACTTTAATTAGGGTGAATGAGTAAAATCCATGATCTGCTTAAGCGCTGCACCGTTGGGTATGCAGACGACAGCACTGTCGTAGAGAGCTACATGCCCAGTGTACGTACTAGTGGACTGGAAGTCCAGTCTCTTAGAGAGGCTATGGTCGAGCGCACGAACTTGTCCCTCAAGGCAGTCTTCGACTGGGGCGATGCCAATCTGGTCAAGTTCAATGCAGCTAAGACCCAGGCGTGTCTGTTCTCCGCAAAAAAAGCCATTTGATCTGACGCCTGTTTTCCACGGTGTGTCCGTTCCAATTTGGGACAGCCTTGAGCTCTTGGACGTAACTATGACCCCGACTCTCGACTTTACTGAGTACTGTTGTCACCTTCGGGATAGATCGGCTGAGTACCAGCTTGAGGCGTTGGAGGCCATTGAGAAACGTGCCAAGAAACTAATAAGCAATGACTTACTTATTCAGAAAAGGCTCCAAAGCCTTGAACATCGACGCAAAGTTGCATATCTGTCAGTTTTCTTCCGGATACACTTTGGAGAGTGCGGTTCAGATTTGCATGGCCTAAATCCACCCTGCCCTTTCCTTTATCGGACAGCCAGAACCTATGAAAAGCGGCACCGCTTCATCGTAGATATTCAAAAAAACTAAAAACGAACTATACGGTTAAAATCTACTTTAATTGTACGAACCGCTAAATAATAGAATTTGCTACCTAAGTGGGTTTTCCCTGATAGATACAATCTGGGTACCGTCAAGTAGTGAGTGAATTGGTTTCTTCTAGGCGAGCGTGCTCCGCCACAGACCGCATCTTCGCTTAACATCAGGCGAGATGGCGGTCAAAGCCTATCTACAATTAAAAAAAATGAATTCCTCAGTTATTAATATTAAAAACAGAGAAATTGGAAATCAGTTTCAAAGTTCCACACTCAAAGTGTCGTCTTATATGTCCCACTCTATATTATGGAGTCTATGAAGCTTATAATTTATTTCGCTTATTTGTCATTTCGGCAAGGAACGAACGTAAATAAAAAGAGTTGTAGGTACGCAAAGAACATTGGTCAAAAATTAAATCTTGTCTCTGCTTTCTTTCTGGAAATATTGTTTATATAAATATATCGCTTGTGCGTCTTCATCGCAAAATATAGTGGATATGTAGAGTAGTAATGTGTATCCCAACAATGAGCTTGAGCTGCCGGTGAAAGCAAACATCGTAAGGAAGCAGAATAAATGAGGCTGCAGGAATACACCGTTAGGTGCTTGACACCAGATTTTCAACTTCAGGTTGGTAGCTAGCTAGTCGACTACTAAAATTACCTTACCACCATGCTATAGTTTCGTCACGACGTTTACCTTCACCAGCAGCTCAAGCTCATTGTTTAGATATGAATCCACGTTCTTCATTGTATAATCCGACTGAGCTAACCACAATGAGCTATTATCGTTACAAAAAAATAATCATAAATTATCTTCTAACCAACATAACTCGATTTTAAAAACATAATATGCAAACCTCTAACACAGCCATTGTCTCATTCGGACATTTCCCATCCAAAATTAGAATATATTGAACTTTAATATATCAAACAAGGAAGCACCTTATAAAGCATAACATCGACCTCCCACACTATCTAGATCTGGCATCCTTGACATTTTATTACGTGTGTGGCGTCAGACTGCGTCATTCTCTCTTCAATACTTCTGTTTGAGTGAATCACGATGTCAATGGACTGGTTTCATTGTCGAATACGAAATTGTCTTGCCTTGTTATGTTATTTGCTCTTTTGTTTTTTCTGTGTGTAATAGTAATGAGACGAACTAGATGCTCTTCTGATGGTAAGATATAAAGGCTGTTCAAAACCATTGCAGCGATTCACAGAACTTTGAGTACCAAAACATAGTTCAGAGCATCGCTGCTTTGGCGACTTTGAGACGTTAGATGGTCAGTCTCAACAGCCCTGTAATTTCGCTAGCTGCAGTACCGTTATGTTTACACACTACTGCTTTGAGGCAGAATATCTGGTACTGCAGTGGTAGTGTGCACTGCTAAGGAAATCTACCAAGTTGTGTTTTCTTCACTATTCTTTAGAGACAGTCGTCGTTAAATTAGCCTTTAAAAGCAATCACCATATTAATTTTGACCACCGTTCTCACGAACAAAGTCCAACAATAAACAAGTTTTATAAAATAAACTGAGGCCAGTTGCATTCCAGGCTAGCTGTACTTTACAATTTTCGACCACACCGTCCTTGACATCAGGTGAGTTGTAGTGTGATAAAAAAAAGTATGCATATTTTAACCAATGCTTTTATTATTATTGATAGACTAGATGTTCAACAGCTCACGTGATGTTAAGTGACGGTGTGGTTGAAGACGGTAAACACACCTAGCCTGGAATAGAACTGGCTCTCAAGTGAGGCTTTCGGAACACACCGTTAAATGATTTTCAACTTGAAGGTAGTAGCTAGCCAGCCGAGTACTAAGTACCTTACCGGCCTTCCACCATGTGGTTTCCTCACGTTGTTTTCCTTCACCGGCAGCTCAAGTTTATTACTTGGGTTAGAACCCACGCCTTTCGGCATGTGAAACGACCGCGCTAATTACTGGGCTATGATCGACCTACCTACCATCTGTAGTCTTTGTTCTACGAAGCCAAAACGTGGACACTCACAGTTCGGGCAGTCCACACAAGTTGAAACTCACTTAGCGAGCTATGGAAAGAGCTTGGCATTTCTCTAAGGGTTCTAACCTGGAAGGAAGTCATTCGCCAGAGAACTAAAGTCATCGACATAGATATTAGCAAACTGAAATGACAATGGGCTGGACATGTCACAAAACCAATGGGGTAGGCGTGATCTAAAGGACGCCTTGATTCTCGATGTATTGACGATATACCTAGGATGACTGGCAGTGGCTGGAAGCTAAAAACTGAAGATCAAACTGCGTGACGTGTCTTGGGAAAGGTCTATGTCCAACATTGGACTATGATAGACTGATGATGATGTATTTTAGATTCGACAACATCATACACAACGCGGTAAAATATGTGGTCAAACGCGAAATAATTCCAAAATGGTATCAAAAACCTATTTGAAGATTTTTCACTCCAACCTTTTTTTAAGTCTGCACCAAACTTTAAGTATGAAACGTTTGCGCAAACGACTGCACATTACATTTCTGCAGACTTACCTTGCATATTGAAAATCGCAGTGCAGACTTTAAAAGTTGGAATGAAAGTCGTACATCATACGAGGACTTCATTTCATTCACTTCGGTCATACTAAGTGTTATGACAGCGCTGGTCTCCCTGTGAGCTCTATTAATTATTAATAATGCTATTATTTATGTTTGTCATATAGTATTGGAAAATTTTACCTTAATACTGACTAAACTAGCCAAAAGCTGAGCTTTGTGAGGGCTCGCGTAGTTTTTCTAACGGGTAATATTTTTTAAGATAGTTTTTTTTTTAATTGAGTTTAGTTCTGTTGCTGCTATGTTAACTCTTTGAATTTAGAACAGATGGCGTTAGTAGTACAATAACGTTCTATCCAATGAATACAAAATTGTTAATGTTCGTTTATATTGTGGTTATAAAATTATTATTTTTTTGACAGATAACACACCTAGATATGAAGTTAAATTACTATGTTAAAGCACAAATCTAAAGGCGTGATAGCTTTTCAGTAAAGTGTACCACAAAAATGCTCAGCTTGTGGGATAGTGTTAGGGCTCGCTTCGCTCGCCCTGATTATTTTCGATTGCCCTGTAAACTGTAATTTTATTTATGGTACTCAGCTGACTAGCTACCACCCTCAAGTTGAAAATCTGCCGCGAAGCATCTAACGGTGCGTTCCGGCAGCCTCATTTGAGTGCCAGTATTATTCCAGGGAAGGTGTGCTTTATCATCTCGCCCACAACGTCACTTAACATCAGGTGAGCTGTGGTCAAAAACCTAGCCTGTCAACCATAAAAAAAACTCATTTGGTAGCAGGTCTGTTTCCTCAGCTGAGGAGCGTGGATTCCAGGACAAACATTTACATGACCAACAAAGAAGTTTGTTCTGTACTAGATGTTCCGCATAAGTATGTGTTTACAAAAAAGCTATAAAGGTATTAGGTATATCAGTCATATGGTTATCATATCTCATTTGCTTAGTTTTAGGCTACATGACGTAAGACATTGGTGCAACGCTTGTAGGTACACGTGTGTGAAGTTAGCATCTCAATAGTCAGCATCTCAAAAAAAAACTTCAGATTCATTGGCATCCAGCATAGTTCTACAGTTCTCGATAAGATTTAACAATAGTTCTATCGATTTTGCTATCAAAACCGGACTTTGAAAAATGAGATGCTAACTTCACATATAAATCATAGCATCTCATCGAAATTCGCGGATTTCACGTTAGTAGAGATGAAATTCACTGAGTTCTACAGTTCTTGATAAGTTTTAACAATAGTTCTATTGATTCTCGATAATTATAAATAATTATAATCATCACAATCACCAAACAGAGGTGAGATGCTGGGGTATAAGTGCGAGTTCTGGGTTCAATATGGCTTTTAAATGATAGCTGGGGGCTCTTTACACGAGTTCCGAAAGAGTTCTACTCTTTCGAACATTCTCAGTAATTATAAATAATTATAATCATCAAAATTTTCGAAAAAAGGTGAGATGCTGGGTTATTATTTTGAGTTCTGGGTTCAATATGGATTTTAAATGATAGCTGGGGACTCCTTACATGAGTTCCGAAAGAGTTCTACTCTTTCGAACATTCTCAGTAATTATAAATAATTATAATCATCAAAATTTTCGATAAAAGGTGAGATGCTGGTGTATAACTGCGAGTTCTGGGTTCAATATGAATTTTAAATGATAGCTGGGGACTCCTTGCATGAGTTCCGAAAGTGTTCTACTCTTTCGAACATTCTCAGTAATTATAAATAATTATAATCATCAAAATTTTCGAAAACAGATGAGATGCTGGGGTATAACTGCGAGTTCTGGGTTCAATATGGATTTTAAATGATAGCTGGGGACTCCTTGCATGAGTTCCGAAAGAGTTCTACTCTTTCAAACATTCTCAAAAATTATAAATAATTATAATCATCAAAATTTCCGAAAAAAGGTGAGATGCTGGGTTATTATTTTGAGTTCTGGGTTCAATATGAATTTTAAATGATAGCTGGGGACTCTTTACACGAGTTCCGAAAGAGTTCTACTCTTTCGAACATTCTCAGTAATTATAAATAATTATAATCATCAAAATTTTCGAAAACAGATGAGATGCTGGGGTATAACTGTGAGTTCTGGGTTCAATATGGATTTTAAATGATAGCTGGGGACGCCTTGCATGAGTTCCGAAAGAGTTCTACTCTTTCAAACATTCTCAAAAATTATAAATAATTATAATCATCAAAATTTCCGAAAAAAGGTGAGATGCTGGGGTATTATTTTAAGTTCTGGGTTCAATATAGATTTTAAATGATAGCTTGGGACTCCTTACAAGAGTTCCGAAAGAGTTCTACACTATCGAACATTCTCAGTAATTATAAATAATTATAATCATCAAAATTTTCGATAAAAGGTGAGATGCTGGTGTATTATTTTGAGTTCTGGGTTCAATATGAATTTTAAATGATAGCTGTGGACTCTTTACACGAGTTCCGAAAGAGTTCTACCCTTTCGAACATTCTCAGTAATTATAAATAATTATAATCATCAAAGTTTTCGAAAAAAGGTGAGATGCTGGTGTGATATTTTGAGTTCTGGGTTCAATATGGATTTTAAATGATAGCTGTGGACTCCTTACACGAGTTACGAAAGAGTTCTACTCTTTAGAATACTCTCAGTAATTATAAATAATTATAATCATCAAAATTTTCAAAAAAAGGTGAGATGCTGGTGTTTTATTTTGAGGTCTGGGTTCAATATGAATTTTAAATGATAGCTGGCGACTCCTTACACGAGTTCCGAAAGAGTTCTACTCTTTAGAACACTCTCAGTAATTATAAATAATTATAATCATCAAAATTTTCAAAAAAAGGTGAGATGCTGGTGTATTATTTTGAGTTCTGGGTTCAATATGGATTTTAAATGATAGCTGTAGACTCCTTACACGAGTTACGAAAGAGTTCTACTCTTTCGAACATTCTCAGTAATTACAAAAAATTATAATCATCAAAATTTTCGAAAAAAGGTGAGATGCTGGTGTTTTATTTTGAGGTATGGATTCAATATGAATTTTAAATGATAGCTGGGGACTCCTTACACGAGTTCCAAAAGAGTTCTACTCTTTAGAACACTCTCAGTAATTATAAATAATTATAATCATCAAAATTTTCAAAAAAAGGTGAGATGCTGGGGTATTATTTTGAGTTCTGGGTTCAATATGGATTTTAAATGATAGCTGTGGACTCCTTACACGAGTTACGAAAGAGTTCTACTCTTTCGAACTTTCTCAGTAATTATAAATAATTATAATCATCAAAATTTTCAAAAAAAGGTGAGATGCTGGGGTATTATTTTGAGTTCTGGGTTCAATATGGATTTTAAATGATAGCTGTGGACTCCTTACACGAGTTACGAAAGAGTTCTACTCTTTCGAACATTCTCAATAATTACAAATAATTATAATCATCAAAATTTTCGAAAAAAGGTGAGATGCTGGTGTATTATTTTGAGGTCTGGGTTCAATATGGATTTTAAATGATAGCTGGGGACTCCTTACACGAGTTCCAAAAGAGTTCTACTCTTTAGAACACTCTCAGTAATTATAAATAATTATAATCATCAAAATTTTCAAAAAAAGGTGAGATGCTGGTGTATTATTTTGAGTTCTGGGTTCAATATGAATTTTAAATGATAGCTGTGGACTCTTTACACGAGTTCCAAAAGAGTTCTACCCTTTCGAACATTCTCAGTAATTATAAATAATTATAATCATCAAAATTTTCGAAAAAAGGTGAGATGCTGGTGTGATATTTTGAGTTCTGGGTTCAATATGGATTTTAAATGATAACTGTGGACTCCTTACACGAGTTACGAAAGAGTTCTACTCTTTAGAATACTCTCAGTAATTATAAATAATTATAATCATCAAAATTTTCAAAAAAAGGTGAGATGCTGGTGTTTTATTTTGAGGTCTGGGTTCAATATGAGTTTTAAATGATAGCTGGCGACTCCTTACACGAGTTCCGAAAGAGTTCTACTCTTTAGAACACTCTCAGTAATTATAAATAATTATAATCATCAAAATTTTCAAAAAAAGGTGAGATGCTGGTGTATTATTTTGAGTTCTGGGTTCAATATGGATTTTAAATGATAGCTGTGGACTCCTTACACGAGTTACGAAAGAGTTCTACTCTTTCGAACTTTCTCAGTAATTACAAAAAATTATAATCATCAAAATTTTCGAAAAAAGGTGAGATGCTGGTGTATTATTTTGAGGTCTGGATTCAATATGAATTTTAAATGATAGCTGGGGACTCCTTACACGAGTTCCAAAAGAGTTCTACTCTTTAGAACACTCTCAGTAATTATAAATAATTATAATCATCCAAATTTTCAAAAAAAGGTGAGATGCTGGGGTATTATTTTGAGTTCTGGGTTCAATAGGAATTTTAAATGATAGCTGTGGACTCCTTACACGAGTTCCGAAAGAGTTCTACTCTTTCGAACATTCTCAGTAATTACAAAAAATTATAATCATCAAAATTTTCGAAAAAAGGTGAGATGCTGGTGTTTTATTTTGAGTTCTGGTTTCAATATTGATTTTAAATGATAGCTTGGGACTCCTTACAAGAGTTCCGAAAGAGTTCTACTCTTTCGAACATTCTCAATAATTACAAATAATTATAATCATCAAAATTTTCGAAAAAAGGTGAGATGCTGGTGTATTATTTTGAGGTCTGGGTTCAATATGGATTTTAAATGATAGCTGGGGACTCCTTACACGAGTTCCAAAAGAGTTCTACTCTTTAGAACACTCTCAGTAATTATAAATAATTATAATCATCAAAATTTTCAAAAAAAGGTGAGATGCTGGTGTATTATTTTGAGTTCTGGGTTCAATATGGATTTTAAATGATAGCTTGGGACTCCTTACAAGAGTTCCGAAAGAGTTCTACTCTTTCGAACATTCTCAGTAATTACAAAAAATTATAATCATCAAAATTTTCGAAAAAAGGTGAGATGCTGGTGTTTTATTTTGAGGTCTGGATTCAATATGAATTTTAAATGATAGCTGGGGACTCCTTACACGAGTTCCAAAAGAGTTCTACTCTTTAGAACACTCTCAGTAATTATAAATAATTATAATCATCAAAAATTTCAAAAAAAGGTGAGATGCTGGGGTATTATTTTGAGTTCTGAGTTCAATATGGATTTTAAATGATAGCTGTGGACTCCTTACACGAGTAACGAAAGAGTTCTACTCTTCCGAACATTCTAGGTAATTACAAAAAATTATAATCATCAAAATTTTCGAAAAAAGGTGAGATGCTGGTGTTTTATTTTGAGGTCTTGGTTCAATATGAATTTTAAATGATAGCTGGGGACTCCTTACACGAGTTCCAAAAGAGTTATACTCTTTAGAACACTCTCAGTAATTATAAATAATTATAATCATCAAAATTTTCAAAAAAAGGTGAGATGCTGGGGTATAACTGTGAGTTCTGGGTTCAATATGGATTTTAAATGATAGCTGGGGACTCCTTACATGGGTTCCGAAAGAGTTCTACTCTTTCGAACATTCTCAGTAATTATAAATAATTATAATCATCAAAATTTTCAAAAAAAGGTGAGATGCTGGTGTATTCTTTTGAGTTCTGGGTTCAATATGGATTTTAAATGATAGCTGTGGACTCTTTACACGAGATCCGAAAGAGTTCTACTCTTTAGAACACTCTCAGTAATTATAAATAATTATAATCATCAAAATTTTCAAAAAAAGGTGAGATGCTGGTGTTTTATTTTGAGGTCTGGGTTCAATATGAATTTTAAATGATAGCTGGGGACTTCTTACACGAGTTCCGAAAGAGTTCTACTCTTTAGAACACTCTCAGTAATTATAAATAATTATAATCATCAAAATTTTCAAAAAAAGGTGAGATGCTGGTGTATTATTTTGAGTTCTGGGTTCAATATGGTTTTTTAAATGATAGCTTGGGACTCCTTACAAGAGTTCCGAAAGAGTTCTACTCTTTAGAACACTCTCAGTAATTATAAATAATTATAATCATCAAAATTTTCAAAGAAAGGTGAGATGCTGGTGTATTATTTTGAGTTCTGGGTTCAATATGGATTTTAAATGATAGCTTGGGACTCTTTACAAGAGTTCCAAAAGAGTTCTACTCTTTCGAACATTCTCAGTAATTACAAAAAATTATAATCATCAAAATTTTTGAAAAAAGGTGAGATGCTGGTGTTTTATTTTGAGGTCTGGGTTCAATATGGATTTTAAATGATAGCTGGGGACTCCTTACATGAGTTCCAAAAGAGTTCTACTCTTTAGAACACTCTCAGTAATTATAAATAATTATAATCATCAAAATTTTCAAAAAAAGGTGAGATGCTGGTGTATTATTTTGAGTTCTGGGTTCAATATGGATTTTAAATGATAGCTGTGGACTCCTTACACGAGTTACGAAAGAGTTCTACTCTTTCGAACTTTCTCAGTAATTACATTACAATTTGATGATTATAATTATTTATAATTACTGAGAATGTTCGAAAGAGTAGAACTCTTTCGGAACTCGTGTAAAGAGTCCACAGCTATCATTTAAAATTCATATTGAACCCAGAACTCAAAATAATACACCAGCATCTCACCTTTTTTCGAAAATTTTGATGATTATAATTATTTGTAATTACTGAGAATGTTCGAAAGAGTAGAACTCTTTCGGAACTCATGTAAGGAGTCCCCAGCTATCATTAAAAATCCATATTGAACCCAGAACTCAAAATAATACCCCAGCATCTCACCTTTTTTTGAAAATTTTGATGATTATAATTATTTATAATTACTGAGAGTGTTCTAAAGAGTAGAACTCTTTCGGAACTCGTGTAAGGAGTCCCCAGCTATCATTTAAAATTCCTATTGAACGCAGACCTCAAAATAAAACACCAGCATCTCACCTTTTTTCGAAAATTTTGATGATTATAATTTTTTGTAATTACTGAGAATGTTCGAAAGAGTAGAACTCTTTCGGAACTCGTGTAAGGAGTCCACAGCTATCATTTAAAATCCATATTGAACCCAGAACTCACAGTTATACCCCAGCATCTCATCTGTTTTCGAAAATTTTGATGATTATAATTATTTATAATTACTGAGAATGTTCGAAAGAGTAGAACTCTTTCGGAACTCGTGTAAGGAGTCCCCAGCTATCATTTAAAATTCATATTGAACCCAGAACTCAAAATAATAACCCAGCATCTCACCTTTTTTCGGAAATTTTGATGATTATAATTATTTATAATTTTTGAGAATGTTTGAAAGAGTAGAACTCTTTCGGAACTCATGCAAGGAGTCCCCAGCTATCATTTAAAATCCATATTGAACCCAGAACTCGCAGTTATACCCCAGCATCTCATCTGTTTTCGAAAATTTTGATGATTATAATTATTTATAATTACTGAGAATGTTCGAAAGAGTAGAACACTTTCGGAACTCATGCAAGGTGTCCCCAGCTATCATTTAAAATCCATATTGAACCCAGAACTCGCAGTTATACCCCAGCATCTCATCTGTTTTCGAAAATTTTGATGATTATAATTATTTATAATTACTGAGAATGTTCGAAAGAGTAGAATTCTTTCGGAACTCGTGCAAGGAGTCCCCAGCTATCATTTAAAATTCATATTGAACCCAGAACTCGCAGTTATACACCAGCATCTCACCTTTTATCGAAAATTTTGATGATTATAATTATTTATAATTACTGAGAATGTTCGAAAGAGTAGAACTCTTTCGGAACTCATGTAAGGAGTCCCCAGCTATCATTTAAAATCCATATTGAACCCAGAACTCAAAATAATAACCCAGCATCTCACCTTTTTTCGAAAATTTTGATGATTATAATTATTTATAATTACTGAGAATGTTCGAAAGAGTAGAACTCTTTCGGAACTCGTGTAAAGAGCCCCCAGCTATCATTTAAAAGCCATATTGAACCCAGAACTCGCACTTATACCCCAGCATCTCACCTCTGTTTGGTGATTGTGATGATTATAATTATTTATAATTATCGAGAATCAATAGAACTATTGTTAAAACTTATCAAGAACTGTAGAACTCAGTGAATTTCATCTCTACTAACGTGAAATCCGCGAATTTCGATGAGATGCTATGATTTATATGTGAAGTTAGCATCTCATTTTTCAAAGTCCGGTTTTGATAGCAAAATCGATAGAACTATTGTTAAATCTTATCGAGAACTGTAGAACTATGCTGGATGCCAATGAATCTGAAGTTTTTTTTTGAGATGCTGACTATTGAGATGCTAACTTCACACACGTTGTAGGTACTTACTATGGGAAACAAGTGTGAAGTTGGCAGCCAAAAGTAGCTGCCTCTAACACGACCAAATTAAGATGACATTTTTGTGAAGTTAGCGGCCAACGCTAATATGACCTCTGATTCTCTAAAAACTTCCATGAATTGATTACAGGCGCCTTCTGAAATGTGCACAATGTGTAGACGGACAGTCTGTCTCCATCGACTCCAAACCGAAGTTCTTCACCACGTGGTAGAAATTAGAAGAGGTGGCCTCTTTCCCTTGGTCAGACTATCGTGTTGGCGACCGGCCTTGTGTACTCTTTTTTTCGGTATTGCCAACAATAACCAGCTTTTAAAGGTTGCCATCCCCTTTTCGCATTATATGGCCAATATATGACAGCAATCGCTGCAGACATATGCCGAGTTGGGAGAGAATAGATACATTTATGCGTTTGGCCGCACCACATTTTGAATGCATCTATTCTCTGTCTATCTCTTGCTCAGATTGTCCACGTCTCCAGACATAGAGGAAGATCGGGCTCTGACTAATCGAGCTTTTGTTTTGTTGCTTATTCCCCGATTGTTCCAAATACTTCGTGAAATAAGTATAAGCAAACACACTTTCATAATTATGCATTTTTACAATGACAAATTTTGTGAATATAAAAATCAGGAAATACCAATGGAAAAATAAAATAGCTAAATAAAAAATGTTAATTCATTTTATTGGAAAAATACAAAAAGTCTCGTCATAAATTAATTATTTACAACAATATAAACTAATTAAAGCAGAACCGAAGTCCCTCGAACATTTATACAACGCCTGCCGCATAAAGATTTATTCACATTAAGTGGTTCAAACGCGACATAAATAAAATTCGTCCTTTTAATTATTTAAATATTGTAAGTTAGAAAATAATACATTTATTAGTGGAATAAACTATCTTTTTTTTGCAGACTATAAAAGGGAGGAAGGTTCTCAATTTGATCCTTTTTTACCCGACTACGGCAAAGCCAAAATTGTTATTCTTTTAGCAGTCTATATAATATGTATATTTGTTCTACTGTAGCACCAAAACAACTCATCTGATTTTAATGAATGAGGTGTCAATCGATTCGTTTTAAAAAAACGTTATTATGTTTCAGGTAACATATGCTGTATTTTAATTTTGACAAAATGTTATTTTTCCCTTTAATTATAATAGTTATTTTACATAGTTTTAAAACTTTTTAGCTTATTATCCATAAACGTTCAGTTACTAAATTTATGTGAAAAATACAACAAAAGCACAATTTCAATAGCATTTTTATGGCTGACAGGCTGTGTTTGTCCACAGCTAACCTGATGTTAAGTGACGGTGTAGTTGAAGATGGTAAACTTACCTAGCCTGAACTGGAACTGACTCTCAAGTGAAACACATCGTAAGGTGCTTGACGACAGATTTTCGACTTGAGGATGGTAGCTAGCCAGCCAAGTACTAAAAAATATTCTACCGTTATGCAAAAAAATAAATTTATTTAATCAATTATCATGCAGAGAATTAAGTTACGGATACTGAAAGAGTATGTTTTTTGTCAACAATTGTTCGCGCATATTCTGTCCCAATGTGAACAGACCTTTATGTGTTAACTTTAATTACAAAGCAAAATTATAAAGCTTGATTACCGTACGACGCGTGTTATAGAATTAACTTACGAAACTAAACTAATAACTTTTGGGGCAATGTATGACCAAGTCATGACTGTACGGAAGGACCGAAGTGTCTCGAAAACATATCTAGAACCTATTTCACGTATTTCAATTTACAAATATTTTGCGATAATTGTACGCAAAATATGCAATTTATAAAAATTAAGATATAGGTTTTTTTTACATTAGATTAAATGAGATATAAATCTTTTGCAAATTATATAGAGCTTTAGACAGAGAGTCTTTTGACAAGGTTATTAAGTAGAAAAATATGTACATAGATTCATTTATAAACTGCGCTTTCGTTTATATTGGAGATAGATATAGATTGATGAATTTTTCCATTGTGCACATTAGAAATAGCAAAATGTACAGAAAATAAAAGAACCTTATAATCTAGTGCGACAAGTGGCGGCTTTATCGCTAATAGCGATATCTTCCACACAAACAGGTATTTGTTAATAAAAAATACTAACTTATTATTTACATTAGTAAAACCATTACTTTTGACTTTAAATTTGTTAAAAAATAAAAGCAGCCTCGTGTTAATTTAATTAAATATTTATTATTTCAAAACCGTATCTTCACGGAAGATATGATTTTGTTTTAGTAAAAGCACAATTAAACTAAAATACTAAATCAGTCGTTTTATGACTAATAAATATAGAATAATTATTATTTTTAGAGTTTAATGGAGACTATGTGTAAAAAATATATGTATTTATCTACAGTACCTACATCAAGTTTTAGATTTAGTTTTTTTTTTATTGCTTCTTATTGTTTGAACCATGAGTTCCTATAGTTTGAGCTATAATGTCAGTTTTAATAAGATGCCTTAAACGGACGTAAGAATTTGGATCTTTAAGATAAATTATTTATATATAATATAGAATAATGAATAGGATAAACAGCCTTGAGCAGCAGTCATTCAACCCTCGACAGCAGTAAGTTGTAAATGCTACTCGCGGTTACATATCTAAGATCAAGCTACGTTACGACGAGTACGAAACCATTACGAAATAGCAATGTTCACATCGTTTTGTTTTTCTCACATTCGTTTAGTTTTATTGGAATCGACGTTAATGAGCATTATTTCAAATTAATGCTCAATTCATTACATTACTATTAGTATAATTACGTTTTAAATTTACAATACTATTACTTAGAAATAATTAATTTGATACAGTCTACAATAATAATATAATAACATTTATCTTATCATGACAAGAGGTTTACAAACATTATTTCGCGGAATTAAACATCTTTACTGTTTCACAGTATTTCAATATAATCATATTTTTCGTTATCAAACATGCTACCACTTATTACTTTACTAATGTAAATATGTAAAACGATTTAAAATTATTGAGATAATGTTTACTAATTGTAACAATAACTAATTAATCAGATTTACCTTTACTGCAAATAGGGTTAAGGCATGTACGATGCTTTTAGCATCGGCGATCGGTGATTTTGCAACTGATTTTATCGTGACTGACATTTTATCATGTTTAGACGACTATTTCGTTTGATTACGGCATCGAAAATTCACGTTGCAACGATTGCATCATATTTCAGCACTAACTGTTCGATTGCTATATCAAAATCGCGTGATTGCAAATCAAATTCTATTAATGAGTGTTTAAGGTATAAGTATGTTTAGTTTATTGTTTTAACTAACTTAGTTAAATTGAAATCCTCATTATTGTTGTAACTGAAATGACTGTAACCTTTAATAAATACCTTGAACACTCAAAATGAACTTCCACAAAGTAACGCCTGAATCAATCAATTCTATTAATGTTAGGCCCAAAGAACACCAGCCACTTTTAGCATCGCTGACCAGTTTATCTATTTTTTGTAGTTACTCAAAAGCTTGATGCAGCACATTAAACAAACGCTACGCTCCGCATAGATTTAGATGCCAGTCGCAGTAACTTAGTGAAACTTTACCGTGTACTCAGTATTGCACTACATTTCGACGAAACCAAACCTTCGAATTCTGATGAAACTGTACTGGTTCTCGTTTTGTTGCTAAAACGGATTGCATTGAAGCAGTCGCTGAGCCACCAAAACCCGATGCAGTGTCGATGCTGTTGTAAAATCGGCAGACGCCGATGCTAGAATTAGCATGTTGGCACTTATATCGGAGAGAAGCAAAAAGATAGTGGCAACACAAGTCAGTAGCTGCATAGAACGTTCTAAAAACGACTTGATCACAGCGTCTAGAAACTTTATGTGTACGTCTAAGTGTTGCGGGTGCGCCATCAAACTTCCATAATATTCAATTGAATCGGTGATCGCCGATGCTAATAGTTGCTATTATAAACCAGACCCTAAACACAAGTAATTTTGTAAAAATCACTTAATTGTGAATTATTTTTATTTCTTCTAACAACATAAAATATCCACGTAGATAAATAAGAAATGACAAATAAAAAGCTTTAAACTATCAATTTTAAATAGCACCTATGTATATCAAAAAAATTAATAACATGAAACAAAAATCGTAAAACAATAATTCATAAATTAATCTGCCCATCTCAACAGTATTCAAACGACTAGTAAGATTTAGTGACTCAAAATTACACTTTCGAAGTAGCTGTCAACATCACATAGTTAGCTCTAGGCAGTTCTTCTTGAATGGTATCTTGCCTGAAGCATCTATGCGGCTCAAACTCCGCTGGTTTCTTCAGCATCTTCCTTACAAACCATACCAACCCGATGATGATTACCATCAAACCCAGAGCCACGCCAATGAGAGCTGTATTCAAATTTTTGAACCCCGCTCTCATTTCTAAAGAGCCTGATTCCAAAAGTTGTGGTACAACGCAAATTGGACGTATGTCTTCTGTTTTAAATTTCGATAAAGTGGCGCAAACTTCGTAAGGCCCTAGAATGAAACCCTCCATAGTTATTTCTAAAGTTGGTTGGCATGGAGTATCCTTCTGTGCCATTAGAGCCCCTCTTGAAAGGACAGCTAAGACGATATAACAGTTAGGTATAGCTGGGTACCGAATATCGTTGGAGAGTCGTTGAGATCTTGGCAGGCCGTACTGAGGCCTCTGAGGAAGGCCCCTTACTGAAATGAGGACGGTGAGAAGCCCATCTACTGTCACGTTCGATCTGACTTCGGAGACCCTGCAAAAATATTCGTTACTGTAAAATCAAACTTGTGGTGTCCACCAAGATATTTTGGGTTGAAAATGAAAAAATCTAGTCACCAGGACTTCAAAAGTATTTAAAATCTCCTCACCTCAAGTTTTCGGTCCTTGCCACATCTGGTGCTCTAGTAATGACCACAGGTACAGCAGTAATTATCGTGGGTCTCTTGCGTACTGTTTGAGGGTTGCTGCATCCAAGAACTAGAGCAATAGGGTTATCTTCGCTATCCATCTCTTCTAGGGCAATGCAGAATCTGAAAAATTACGAACAGATATTAATAAGGAAATTAGTCCCTAAAAAATTTAAGGTGACCGTTCAGGAGTTGAGTACGCTTTTGCCTGGCAGAAAATTTCTTGTCGAATTTTAATTCCACATATGGCCGATGCGGTCTGTTTTTTGCTTTCTCCTCAGCTGGCCTACCCAAACCAACCGAGCTCCTTGAAATGGCCGAGCACGGCCTTGGACCGCTGGCATAATTGTTCCACTCCTATTTCATCAGACGTTGTGGTATTGGAAACTTAATCAAAAGCATCCTTCTGGAGTTCTGACCTTGCTCGTATGCTCTCCGTTATTTTACCGTACTTTTGTTTAGTGTTTTTGGTGCAAAATCTCGTGGAAGTCGTCTAGGTGGGTACCATCGCAGTACCATAAATGAATTCTGCCGCCAGCAGAAGTGTGTAAATATTACTGTGGTTTAAAGGGTAATGCAGTTAGCGAAATTACTGGGCTTTTAAGATTAACCATCGAATTTATTGGGTTGTTAAGATTAACCATCGAAAGTCTCAGTAATGAGCGACAAAGCATCGATGTCCTAGACTTTCTTTTACTACAAACTGCTGTGTATTTCTCTTTACCATCAGGAGAGGGTAATTAAAGCGTCTTAATATTTCTACAAAACAAAACTCTCCAAAATAGTTTCAAGTATAACTTTTAAAATTCAATAAACGTCAAAGTTAGTAACGAACAGCCGAAGTGACAAAATAATGGGAATTAATTTCAAAGTAACAAGTAATCTATTCGAAGCGGCTGAAGAGGAAATGAAATAATTTTGATTCCTTTAGGGACTTGCGGAGCAAGAAATTATACTCAGAAAATGTTAAATTTATAATTTTCATAATGGTATTGAAACATTGTAAATTGTCCATCGTAAGAGTTCGCTAATATTAAAAAAATTGATTAAAATATTAGAGCTGTAATATTTCCTCTCAATATGGCACTGCAGTGGTAACTACTAGACGACTACATGGAAAACAACCACCAAGTAAAAAAATCTAGAACTTAGAATCTTTTACTAGGATACATATATTTTATAACTTACAGTATCATACGATTAAGAATATCCATCAAGTGCACACACTAGAATCAAGACACTATAATCAATATGAAGTATCTATTTATGTTTTAGCATTAGCATTAGATTTTATTCATTTTGTTTTTTGCTTTAGAGGTTTTTTTTTAAATTTTTCTTGTAATACCAGAAAATATAGTTTGAGTCACACTCTTTGCACTATTTACTGCTGTTTAGGCTTACCTAATGCTTCCTAAGGCTACCTAATGCTTCTGATTAATATTTAGCGCTGCTTCTTACTCATAATGTTCATCTTGTATACACATTTGTCCAAGAATAGAATATAGATCGAATCCTTTTTATTATCTGCCTTAAGTGGGTGATAGACGTACTAACTTAAAGTACGCGGTTTTTAAGACCGCGAACTTACTCGGCTCGACGTTGGCGACACACGTGAATCTTACGCTCTCTGTAAATGCGATGTCGTCGACAGAAGAAGCTTTGTGTTATTTAGGAATTATATCGTATTACATTTTATGTTCTTTACGGTACCCAGCCCTTAATGTTTTTTTTTCTCTTGGCGTTATCAATAGTACCATCTCTTTCCACCTTACGTATTTCTAATAAATTATTGTATGCTTGAAACTTTATATTTTTCTCTCTATAATCGTTGCTTCTAATTTTCCAAAGACAAGGGTTATTACGGAAGGCTTCTATAAATTCAGATAGCAGTTCATGCGAATAAGTTCAGAAATCACTCATTTTGAGAAATTTCTGAATCAAAATTAACAAAAATTACAAAATCTTCAAACACTACAAGCATTACGCGTCCACGGACTGGCGAAACTAAATGGTGGCTCGCGGCTCGCCGTGCTGCCACACGTACGAGCAGAGGACGTTCAAACTTGTCGGATCGCCAACCAACTTACTCGACTGTTTTAAAGAACTTAGGGTGACACACCAGCGAAAAAGGTCGTCCAGCCACAAGTTCGCGAACTTACTCGCACGTGTATTGAAATAAAATAAGTTGTGTTTATAATACTTACGTATATTGATCCAAAGGATCTATCTTAAATCCTCTCAATATAACATTCCCTGGTGCTGCTCTGTGACATGCCGAGTGCTTCGGAAGGCCTTGAGCTCTAGACGCAGTGACTCCCGAGCACCTGTAGCGATGTGTGGACGGGGGATCCACTGACCAGGACAGGTAGACCTCTTCATCGTCATAGCAAGCGTCGTTGAGATGGACCTAGGTGAAATGGTTAACTCTAGAATATAAATGAAACAAAAGATACCTGCCTAGCAACCAAATGATTAGTTTAGGGATAAATAGATACAATATGGTTCACGGTTACTTAAATGCAGTGACGAAGCAAAACTAAAGCTTTTAACGCCGACGGTTAAGTACAAGAATTGAAGAAAGGTTTCTTTCTACTATAATTTTGCTATGTATATATTATTTTTACGTGATTTTGTTTGGCTGGGTTATCGGCAACATTGACTCAGTTTTTACTTAATTAGATATACTTCTTTTGTTTACATTTTATTTAATAACTTCTGATTACTATTATCTTTTATTTTTATTTCTGACTTTATTTTTGTTTAATGTGAACCGTATTTTATCCTATTCTACTTCCTACTTAATATTATAAATGTGAAAGTTTGTTTGTTTGGATGTTTGTTACTCAATCACGCAAAAACGGCTGAACGGATTTGAATAAAATTTTGCATACATATAGCTTGCTATCTGGATTAACATATAGAATACTTTTTATATTAGATTTAATTCATTTGTTCATTGATAGATTGACAGATGTCAGATTGACAGATTTTATTTATATAATTTCCGGCAATCTAACTTGAGAGACAGTTCCCTTTAAGGCTAGGTCTGCTTACCGCCATACCGTCACTTAACATCAGTTGAGCTGTGGTCAAACACCTAGCCTGTCAATCATAAAAAATCTATAGTTTTCATTTTTACTAGGATTTTTGATTTACAATAAAATTTGAATGTTTTTGGTAATATACTAGGTAATAGTAATTTAGTTCCAGTTTTTAATATGTACAAAATAATAGTACCCTAGAAAAAAACGTAGTATGCAACCATTACGTTTTTTCCTAGGATCTTTTCCTAAATTAGCGTCTAAGTATACGTCAGGTGAGATGGTAGTCAAACGTAAGCCTATAATCCTATTAAAAAAAAAATCTTTAGGTGTTATTTTTTTATGGTTGGCTGGCTAGATATTTAACCACAGCTCATCTAGTGCTGATGTGATCCAAGATGGTAAACACAACTAACTAGCCTTGAATGGAACTGGCTCTCAAGTAAGGCTGATGAACCACCGTTTGATGCTTGGCAGCAGATTTTCAACTGGAGGGTGGTCGCTAGCCAGCCGAGTACTGGAGAGTACCCTACCACCATTCTATGGTTTCCTCGCGATGTTTTTCTTCACCGGCAGTTCAAGCTCATTGTTGAGGTTTGAATTCACGCTCTACGGCGTGTGAACCAACCGCGTTACGAACTGAACTATAATCTTTTAATCATCATTTTTGCTCACCTTTGACTTAGAAATGGGTAAATCATCTTCCGTTGGCAGATCCAATTCTTCATCATACATTTCGTCATCTAGCCCATCTTGCTTTTCTTCATATGTACTCTCATCACCATCTTCAGAAAGTCTATCATTCACATCACCAGTGAGGGTGTTGGGCTTAGAATTTGTATCGATCGATTCTAAATGTTCGTTGTCATCGCAGAGTTTGTTTTTCGAAAGTCTTGAAATAAGTGCGCCTTCGAGATGGGGTGGCGTGGCGCAGACTGCTGCAGATTGGTCAGTCTGAGGCAGTTTCACAGCTTCTCGGAGCCATCTGGCGAAGCTGGCCATGAGACAGTCGCAGTTCAGTGGATTATCTGAGAAAAAATAAGGAACTTGTTGAAATTAGAAAGTTGGCAGATTGAGTAAAAACTCAATTAGCTTTGAACACTAACGATATAGCAAGAGGCAAACACGACTTAAGCGTCACCCGTACATGGTGGTTGTTATATTTTTATTCGCGCGGCGGTGATGTATCGTTGAAGTTGAAAGGCACGGTGTTTGACCACATCTGATGATATGTGACGGTCTGATCGAAGAAGCACACGTACCCTGGAATAGAACTGACTCTCAAATGACTGCCATAACACCCATACGTAGGTACTTGGCGACAGAATTTCAATTTGATAGGTATATAGTCCGCATATTTGATAGGTAGGTATATATTATATAGGAGTTTCCCTACGAAATCGAATCAGAAATGAAGAGATCCGTAGACGAACTAAAGTAGCCGACATAGCCCAGCGGATTAGCAAGTTAAAGTGGCAGTAGGCAGGGCACATAGCACGCAGAACTGATGGCCGATGGGGCTGCAAAGTTCTGGAGTGGAGACCACGGACCGGCAAGCGCAGCGTAGGACGACCCACCAGGTGGACAGACGACCTAATATAGACCGCAGGAACGCGCTGGATGCGAGCCGCTTCCAACCGGTCTTTATGGAAATCAATGGGGGAGGCCTATGCCCAGCAGTGGACGTCATACGGCTGACGATAATAGCTCGTCAGCCGATTACTAGAAATTAAATGTAATTTTTAAATTTGCGCGACTTGAACACATAATTACGTTTATCACTATGTCTTTATAGTATTTTATGCGCAACTAAGACCCGGTAATAAACATAATTAATAGAAAACACCCTACCACCACTATGGTTTTCAGAAGTTGTTTTCCTTCACTGGCAGCTTAAGCTTATTATTGGGGTATAAATCCATGCCCTTCCGTGTGATTCAACCGTCCTAACTACTGAGCTAATATTGCTACGACTATTATGTCTATGTTTCCTCAAAAGTTCAATATGGTAGAATTCAATTCCAGAGCAAACAAGTTCCTTTAAGGTAAGCGTATTTCATCTTAGATTTAATCAAAGCCCTGATTCTCTCACATGAAATTCGTTATCGAAAAAAATACTCGTATAGCGCTATAATGTTATTTAAATATAAAATATTGGAGAAAATTTCACAAAGGGCCTTCTAGTCCCAACCTGAGCAATGTTTATACTATGGAAATCAGATAGCTGATAGAATACTTAACTCCTTTTTTTAGGGTTCCGTGCCCAAAGGGTAAAAACGGGACCCTGTTACTAAGACTTCGCTGTCTGTCTGTCCGTCCGTCCGTCTGTCTGTAACCAGGCTGTATCTCAAGAACCGCGATAGCTAGACAGTTGAAATTTTTACAAATTATGTATTTCTGTTGCCGCTATAACAACAAATACTAAAAACAAAATAAAATAAATATTTAAGGGGGCTCCCATACAACAGACATATTTTTTGCCGTTTTTATAGATTATAGTACGGAACCCATCGTGCGAGAGTCCGACTCGCTCTTGGCCGGTTTTTGTAAATACATTGAACTCAGACACTTATGTTATGGTCTTGAATGGGAATCGAACCTAAGTTTTGCCCCTAGCAAAAATTGTTCAACGCGGCCTAAGAAGTATTATTACAAAATGTGCTCATAGGGAAGTAAGACCACAGAAAGGGTGTGGTCAAACGCAAACCAATACCATTTAACACTTTGTTATGCAAAGGGCAAATTCACTTAACATTTTATCAGTTCTAATAATTAAGCTACTTGTTCCCCCGGCGGTTAGAAAACTTAATAATTTATGAAGTTAGTTAATGGTAAAAGTTTATTTTATTATACTTTGACGTTTTTAGTAGCTTTAAATATACATAAGTAAGTTTAAGAGAAGTTTTCTTAGATAACTTCAATTCACGGCTTTTGTTATTCCCCTTTAAAACGTACCTAATGTGTAAGAAGAATTTTTAGACTGAATACGAATTATTTAGAATTTTTCATAAAAGGTCATTTGGATCTATTTTATAAGCTGTCTCACTACAGTCTCTACTTACTGTAAGAATGGTACGGCATAGTCTGCCACGCTGGCCAATTAATGTAGGTTGGTAGTCTTCACATTATATAAATATTTAATTGTTTTTTTTTAAATGTTTGACAGGCTAGATGTTTGACCACAGCTCACCTGATGTTAAGTGGCGGTGTGGTCGAAGATGGTAAAGCACACCTAGCCTGGAATGGTACTGGCTTTCAAGTGAGGCTGCCGCTGGCACACCATTAGATGCTTGGCGGCAGATTTTCAACTGGAGGTTAGTAGCTAGCCAGTGAGTACTAGAAAGTACTTTACTAAGTACCACCATACTATGGTTTCCTCACAATGATTTCCTTTACCGGCAGCTCAAGCTCATTGTTGGGGTTTGAACCCACGCTCATCGGTATGCAAACCGACCGCGCTAACCACTGAGCTATCATCGCTACAAAATTTGTTCCGAAATTTTTATCTATTTTCGTTAATAACTGTGTTATTTTTTTGGTACTACGACTAGAATATAAACAATAAAAGTTGTAAAAAAAATAATTAGCAACAAAACATGTTTAGACAAATTTTCTGTGCGATGAATAGTTTGCCCGATATAGCGTCAAAACACTCAGCCAGCAAATTCCATTCTTTAACGGTTCGTACGATGAAGGTGGAATCAAACAGTTTAGTTTGAATTTTAACCTATTCACTCTGAACTTAAAAATATATAAATTATATCTTTCAAGAAACAAGAAAGCAGATAGCTTGTTACATTGCTTTGTTAGTCAAAATTGCGCGTACCACCACAATATAAGTAGTCATGGACAGGCGTTATCTCTTACCATCAGGGGAGCATTTCGCTCATCGCAAAATACTTATAATTATAACTATTACAATGAAAATTGGTTTCAATTTCAGGCTGAAGTACTTAATTTTTTTATCACTGTTGTATAGCATCGTGTGAGATGTGGTCAAACACCTATCTTGTAAAATTTGTTTAAGTTTGCGACAGTCAATATAATAAAAACAAATGCTCAATTTCGAGCAATGAATTTAAACGATTCTACTTAAGTATTATTACACCTATTTACTTTTTAAATCACACTTAAAACTCTAAGTTCTTAGTTCGATCTTTTTCCTTATTAAAATGTCCCGATGGAATCCCCACGTTCGATCTCTTGTAAATCGATTAACAAAAAATTGCAATCACAAAAATATACAATAAAGTCATGTTTATGCGCAATTTCTAGCTATTTTGTTGAATACAGAAAAGTTAGTAGAGATATAATGTAGGTAAAAACTTCTTATTTTCCTTATAAAATTGTAGGTTTATGTATTTTAATGCTTTTGCGTTTAATCCTCCTTTAGCCAGCCATTCGTTTGATAGTAAGCGAATATATATAGCCTTATTAGATGTTACAATTCATGATTATGAAAAGTGTAGATTTAAAAATACAATTTCAGGAAAATAATTTTACTAAGTAATTGCGAATTGGTAAACGTAGCGTAGGACGCCCTGAGACTCGATGGAGTGACGATATACGTAGGACAGCTGGCGGTGGATGGACGCGAAAAGCTGAAGATTGGGCTGAGTGGCGTATCTTGGGAGAGGCCTATGTCCAGCAGTGGACTTCGATAGGCTGATGATGATGATGAATTTTATTAATAAGAATATAGTCATAGTAAATATATTTTGGCTGTATATCTGTATTAGTGTCATAAAATTAGACTGCTTCAGTGATTTTCTATGATAAAAGGCTTGCGTTTGATCGCCATCTCACCGTGAAGATGCGATCTACGATGGATCACGCTTCACGCTTGCCTAGAAGATACCGACTCACTCTCGACTTGAAGACCCCCAGATTGTACCTATCAAGGAACACCCACTCGGGTAACGTATTCCACGCTTTAGCCGTTCGAACAATGAGAGTGGAATCTAATGGTACGGGTTTTTGGAACGTCAGCCATGTAACGATGTCGTTTTTTCTAAGTTCTGGCCGTTTGATAGAAAAATGGGCATGGGGGAATTAGAACATGCAAATTTGAAGCACTCTCCAAAATGAAACCGATAAAAAACCAAACTCAAACTAACTGAAGTGAAAACTTCTTTATCTGCGTTGAAAGTTTTTTGGTAGGGGCAAATCTTATGGGTTTGGATCACCGACATGACGAAGTGACCGCGTCACCGACATGTGAATTTGATTTGTTTTAAGTTTTCAGTCTCCTGTCGGCAGTCCCCATGACTACCTATTTTTTTCGTATAAACGTAATTAGACGAACGAAACGTCTTCCTGGTGGTAAAAAAACGCCTTTCCGTGACCATGGTATCCATAATTTGAGTTACATAACTGCTTAAGTCCACGGGTCGCTGTTTCCTGTGTTGTTTTCTTTGTTAAGGTTCTGTGTCGCTGCAATGGTCATGGACAAATATCCTCTCTTACACAGCGGCAGCGACTCATTGGTTTCGTTACTTTTTTTTAAACCTAGTATTTCGTTGACTGATTTTTAATAATAGTGAAAAATACATCACTGTATCGATATATCACAAATGACAACAAAAGTGTTAGAAGCCAAGATTATTTCGTACAAAAAACACCATAAAGAAAAGTTCACAATGGCCGAAATAGTGGAGTCATCGCAATAACGTATAGAAGGGAACAAAGATGCCGTCACACCAGACAATGTTGGGTATCGACAAATATTTCAGCGAGACGCACGGGATAACAAAACAGCCAAAATTTTTTCTGTCTTATAATTAATTTATATGAAACAAATACAAATTTAAAATGTACAAGCCCACCGACATAATAATAGAATACCAGACACGTTCAAGCATTTGAAAGATGTCCATGTTTATTTATTAAAATAGAAAAAAGCAGATAATCTTAAAACGGCTGCACAATTTTTCTTAAATCATAGCTAAAAAAACTCCCGAATAAGTCGCTTTTCGAACAACAAAAAAAAACTAAATGAAAATCGATTCAGCCGTTTGGTTGTACGTTCACGCTTTTATGGCTTAACGGATTTAGATGCAATTTGGAATGCAGATAGTTTATACTCTGGATTATTAGATTAACTAATTTTCAATTCGTAAATAATTAATAAATATTGGAGAACAATTTACACAGCGTCATCTAGCCCCATAGTAAGCAAAGCTTGTACTAAGTGAACCAGATGACATAATACATTTATACACTAAATATTATAATTATATATGTATCATCAGCCATAGAACGTCCACTGCTGGACGTAGGCCTCCTTCTGGGGGGGGTTTGCCAATACTCGCCACGCTTGACAGGCGGGTTGGCGAGCGCAGTTAGGTGTGATTGTTCAAGGAAGACGCTGCTGCCGATCTTCCGGATTACATCCCTTAGCCGACTCTTACGGCAACCACGGGTAGAGAGGGTGGGGTACTATTCTTACGCCGGCACCACCACGGCAAGACTTGTATGTATGTAATTTTTTTATTCTCGTACCTTCTGGTTATGTACTCGTTAATGTATTTCTTGCACAATTTGCTCATTATTTTATATGATCGTGTGTATTACAAAACTGCGTGTCACGCGCCAATCATTACCTTCAGTCGCCCTTTGTAGATGCTCGGCAAGTCGGTGAGGAAGGCCATCCTTATCATCACAGAACAGATTCAAGTTATATAACATGAAACAAAACTGACAAGTATTGCACCTGATTATACTGGGATGTTTACTCACGTTTGATTGGTCAGATAATCGCGGTCGGATCACGTCGGAAGACGTAGGTTTAAATTTCAAGAATGAGGTTACGCTGTCCGTGAAGGAAAACATCGTGAGGAAACCATAGCAAGACGGTACCTCTAATACATGGCTGGCTAGCTACCACTTTTAAGTTGAAAATATATTGCTAAGCACCTCGCTTGAAAACCATTCCAGGCTACGTGTGTTTACCATCTTCGACCACGGCTTCATGTAACATCGTGTTAAGCTGTGGCCCTATACTGGGCCAAAAAAGCCACACAGATATAGTTATTTGTATAATTAATGCATTTTTACTTTTAATCTATATTACTTAAAATCAATTGTCTAATGTATGCAAGCGCATAACTTGACTACGACTTAACCGATTTAACTAATTCAAATACAAATATTAATCGATAACATTAAAGTTACAGGTCATTCAGGATTCTTTATTTGTTGTGTCTTTTCAAGATTTGTTTGTAAGAAAATGTTTGAAAATATGTATGGCAAATTCGATTTTTATAATCTCCATATAATAAAGTGAGTCAGTGATTGAGACAGAAGATATGAGGGAGTTAGCCAAAAATATTGCAAGATTTTTTAAACATTCATCATCATCATCGTCACCATCGTCAGCCTATCGAAGTCCTCGAAGCTATGCTCGACATTTCTTTATGGGCACGTATCCGGAACGAAGTGATTCGCCAGAGAACTAAAGTCACAGACATAGCTCAGCGTATTAGCAAGTAAAATGGCAATGGGCTGGACATATCTGTCGTAGAACCGTTAACCGCTGGGGTAGTGTCCTAAAGTGGAGACCGCGAATTGGTAAACGTAGCGTAGGACGCCCTGACACTCGATAGAGTGACGATATACGTAGGATATCTGGCGGTGAATGGAAGCGAAAAGTCGAAGATCAGGGTGAGTGGCGTGTCTTAAGAGAAGCCAATATCCAGCAGTGGACTTTCATAGGCTGATAATAATACAAAAAATTACAGATAAAATCATCGCAACAAAATATATCGGGATCGATTCTGAAATCGCAAAAGAACCGTTCTGTAGGAAAATTACATTTACCAAATTACATAAAAAAACATTAATGTCGTGGTTTCGAAGTTGTTCCCGTAAAGGTTGTTCACAATTAAGAGTACAATAAACTATTTTTTGGCTTCATACTACGAAAGTAACGGTACCGCGTACCCCTATAATTTTTCCTCATTTATTACCACGTATTTCATATTACAAATACTTAAAAAGCGTAACATTTCTTAGTATACCATCGTTCTATGCCACAACCACAAAAAAACTTACCTTCAATTGTAAACCTTTGCAGATCCTTATGTATCGATAGCGCGCCATCGTCGATCATCGATATGTCGTTATCGTGCAGGAATAGTGACGTCAGCAAGTTTAGAGACTTCAGTGGTTCGGCCGATAGAGAGCGAAGAAAGTTGTGCGAGAGGTCCAAATGGACTAGACTGGTCAGCTGCGCTAAGGATGCTCCTGTGAAACATCGATAAAATTTTAGGATAGCTCGATGAAAATTTATAAAATCGAATCGTGTTTTTTTTTATTTGGTTACAGTGTTTTGCAGCTACAGGCTGGTAGCTAGCCAGTCAATAACTAGAAAATACCCTACCACCACACTATGGTTCCCTAACGATGTTTTCCTTCACCGACAGCTCAAGCTCGAGGTTTGAACCAATTATCTACCGCGCTAACCACTGTGCTATCATCGCTACAAACGTTTGTGTGTTTTTTTAAATGTGTAACATAATTTATATTTGTTTATTATTTTCGTGAATGGTAAACAGCATTACACAGTGAATGATTAATTAGTATAAAAAAAATATCTTTTCTTTCTCATTATTATTACAGATAATAACGAGATGTGACGTTCAATAACGTATTTTCTATTCGTCTTTACTCTATTCTGACGTTAAAAACACTAGATCCAGATTATTTACGATACGCTGAAAAAATCAAAATCATAAGTCATTTATTCAGTTTAGGCCCTGGTAAGGCACTTATGAACGTTAAGTTACATGTTTGAATCTACCACCGGCTCGTAATTACACTTCAACTGAGAAGACTCCGGCAAGAAACTCAGCAAGGCATTTTTTTGTGGATCTTTCTTTTCATATTAGGTTACAATTTACAGTATTAAATATATGCTTACTACAATTGTAAAACGATTTTGTTGCTATGTTCCAGACAATACAACCAATAATCATGCCTCTTGCAAACAATAAATAGCCTTATTTACTCCGTTCATCTGAATAAGATTGCTAAATATCGAACACAAATACTTAGAGAAAAGGTTTTTTTTATATTTCCGTTACAAAAGCCGTTCCAATTTTTTACCGGAAATTAAAATGTCACAGAATAGACATTATCCTGAAAATACACATCTAATCAAAGAAACATTCAAAATGCTTTTTTTTTTATAGCTGACAGGCTCGTTGTTGGACCACAACTCACCTGATGTTAAGTGACGATGTGGTCGAAGATGGTAAAGCACACCTAGCCTGGAATGGCCCTGGCTCTCAAGTGAGGCTACCGGAACACACCGTTAGATGCTTGGCGGCAGATTTTCAACTTGAGGGTGGTAACTAGCCAGCCGAGTGCTAGTAAGCACTCTACCACCACGCTATGGTTTCCTCACGATGTTTTCCTTCAACGACAGCTCAAGCTCATTGTTGGGGTTTGAACCCACGCCCTTCGGCACGCGAACCGACCACGCTAACCACTGAGCTATCATCGCTATAACAATGCTTAAATATATATTTTTTATATTGAACTCTTTTTATCACACTAAAATATCTACTTTTTTTTCGTTAAAACAGTTAAACGAATTTGAATGAAATTGGAAACCAAGGTAACTTATTGAACTACTAACTTTTGGTCGTGGCTTCGCTCTATTCTATAAGTCAACAACTGTATTGTTTTTCCGGATGAAAGGTACCCGTTGTGTTCCGGTGCCCATTATAACGCGTACGATGTAGCGATGATAGCTCAGTGGTTAGCGCGGTCGGTTCGCATGCCGAAGGGCGTGGGTTCAAACCCCAACAATGAGCTTGAGCTACCGGAGAAGGAAAAACATCGTGAGGAAACCATAGCGTGGTGGTAGGGTACTTTCTAGTACTCGGCTGGCTAGCTAGCCTCAAGTTGAAAATGTGCCGCCAAGCATCTAACGGTGTGTTCCGGCAACCTCACTTGAGAGTCAGTTCTATTCCAGGCTAGGTGTGCTTTACCATCTTCGACCACACCGTCACTTAACATCAGGTGAGTTGTGGTCAAACAGCTCGCCTGTCAGCGTTAAAAAAAAACATAAAATTCCATGATGATCGGTTGCGTAGTTAAAGAATGAAAGCTCAACAAACAAACTCACATTCGCATTTATATTCTTACTAGCGAACCGCCCCGGCTGAGCACGGGGCTTTTGATCTATCTCAAAGGGATTAGGCAGCGTTTTGAATGAAAGCACCCAGGTGGTTTGACTTTTTCCGACACTTCCAATAATAATCATCATATTTCAACCAATTTAAACAAAACCTTGATATTTTATATACCTAAACCTTCCTCATGAATTACTATCTATTGGTGAAACTCGCATGATTATGCGTTCAGTAGTTTTTCGACAGTGTTTTACAACAATGATGAGGATTTGAATTTTACTAACTTGGCAATAATTTAAAAAACTTATCCAAAAATTAATATCTAAAACAAAATTTTTACATAAACATAAAAAAATAGATGTACTTAACAAAGTACATAATGGACATAGCCTACTATAAGGTGGCTCATTACGTAGAAGACAGGAATATATGGTTGTAGTAACTTCTCTCTGCACTTGCATCCCCCTGGCAAAGTGACAATTGTAGTAAGCATAATGTATTAATATCTATAACTGTAAACTGTATAAGCTGTAACCTAATATGAAAAGAAAGATCCACAAAAAAAATGCCTTGCTGAGTTTCTTGCCGGAGTCTTCTCAGATGAAGTGTAATTACGAGCCGGTAATAGATTCAAAAATGTTACTTAACGTTCATAAGTGCCTTACCAGGGCCTAAACTGAATAAATTACTTTTTGATTCTGATACCTTGAACACTCAAATTAAAGTCTGCCACTTACCCGACACTGCGACAATTTCGTTATGCGACAAATCCAAATGTGTCAAGTTGGAAAGATGTTTGAATGCGTAGTCCTCAAGCACGTCTATTTGGTTGTTGTGCAAGTTTAGATGGGTTAAGTTAGTCAGACCTGCAAATAATGGAATAATGCATTCAATTTGTGACGTATGCAAGTTTCGAGCTATTGTATGCAATTTACCTATGTTTTTTATTTATATATACATAAATACAATCCCATGGGTGAGCATTACGGGTTGCCCCGATTCGAAGCCAGGAAATAAGTAGCAATAACATAGACAATACAATAAAAAACCAGCCAAGTGCGAGTCGGACTCGCGCACGAAGGGTTCCGTACTATATCTATGGAAAAGGAATAAAAATCGCGTTTGTTGTATGGGATAAATTTAATATTTATTTTATTTTGTTATTAGTATTTGTTGTAATAGCGGCAACAGAAATACATAATTTGTGAAAATTTCAACTGTCTAGCTATCGCGGTTCTTGAGATACAGCCTGGTGACAGACAGACAGCGAAGTCTTAATAATAGGGTCCCGATTTTACCCTTTGAGTACGGAACCCTAACAATACAATACAATATAACAGTACAATACAATAAAAACAATACAATACAATATAATACTACAATACGGCACTACAAAAATACACACAATAAAAATAAAAAACTACTACTACAGAATTACTTGATGGTAGATTTCCTTAGCAGGAGGTCGTCTAGGTAGGTACCACCGCAGTACCAGATATTCTGCCGCTAAGCAGTAGTGTGTAAACATTACTGTGTTCCGGTTTGAAGGGTACTGCAGCTAGTGAAATTACAGGGCTATTGAGACGAACCGTCTAGTCCCAAAGTAATGAGCGCCAAGGCAGCGATGCCCTGGACTTTGTTATACTACTCAAAGTTCTGTGTATCGCTGCAATGGTCATGGACAGGCGTTGTCTCTTAACATCAGGAGAGCGTCTTGTTCGTCTCATTATTGTTACATAAAAAAAAAATATAATAATTTAAAACATAAGTTTATATTACTTCTGTGGTTTTCTTATGGCTATTTTAACCACATCATATAATTTTATTGTCATTCTGTGTACCTCCAGTTTCGTACAATTAAATAAATCAATATCCAATATATTATTATATTCCATTTTTTTCTATCTTTTGCAACCTGAGACCATTTTTCATACATGAATCAAGTTCGTCCCTAGATCTCCGTCTGAGCCGTCCAGGAGGTAGTTTGCCACCTTGTTACATGTTTACTAGATGATAAATTTTAGCAGATCTTTTAGATACCGATGCAGTATAATGTATCATCATCATCAGCCGCATGACGTCCACTGCTGGACATAGACCTCCCCCATTGATTTCCATAAAGACCGGTTGGAAGCGGCTCGCAACCAGCGCATTCCTGCGGTCTTTATTAGGTCGTTTGTCTACTTTGTGGGTGGACGTCCTTCACTGCGCTTGCCGGTCCGTGGTCTCCACTCCACTCCACTCCATGGTTGACTGACTAGGTGTTTGTACCTTTTGTGGCGGTTTGTTCGAAGATGGTAAACACATCCTAGATTGGAAATAGCTCGCAAGCGAAATTACCGGAATACACCTTTAGTGCTTGGCGGCGGATTTTCAGCTTGAGGGATTCAACCTGGCGAAGGAAAACTTCGTGAGAAAATTATAGCGTGGTCGTAGAATAGGTACTTTCTAGTCCTCGGCTGGCTAGCTACCACTCTGAAGCCAAGCCAAGCCAAGCACCTAACGGTGTATTCCGGCAGACATACTTTAAAGCCTGTTCCATTCCAGGCTAGGTGTGATTACCACCTACCACACTGTCACTTAACATCAGGTGAGCTGTGGTCAAACACCTAGCATGTTAATTTTTTTTTTTTTTTAAATGTCCACATTTTTTTATTGAAAAGTACCTACTTACCAGCCAGAGCTCCTCTCCGTATACTGGCGAACGTGTTGTCTGATAGCTGAAGAGTAGTCAAGTACTGAAGCGTAGGTACAGTGGTAGGCCCCACCGGGCCTTCTAAAGCGTTGCCTGACAAGTCCAAATCTCGAAGCATATTCGCCTCCTGAGAAATAGATGCGAGCAATTTATTTGGAGGTCGTTTAAGTAGGCGCCCACTGCAGTATCAAATATCCTGCAGTGAAGTTTTGCGTATCGATGAGAGCTTAGTAGTGTGGTCAGTGGCGGATTTACCAGCAGGCTGAGTAGGTTGGATCTTAGGGCGGCAAATTTGGCTCAAAATTTTATTATGCCTTACAGAAGAAAAAAAAAACTTTATTATATACACGGAGAAAAGTCTTGAAAACACCGAATATTCCAAGGTCTATACATAAAAAAAATCTAAACGCTGTGTAAATGTATGTATGTGTGATTTGTATTTGTAAAGTGTACTTTATATTTGTGTATATTATTTATTAAAATATTCCAATAGCGTTTCAATATTACAATTTAAATTCAGTAATTTTAATTAATTAAATATTACTGTATAAAGCGGATGTAATTATGACGATAGAGCACACATCATAAAATTGCAATTTCATTGACAAAGAAAATGTTATTAATATGATTGTAAACTAGGGTATTGAATTGCAGAGGTTAGTAGGGGCGGCAAAAATTGAATAGCCTACTGGCGGCAAATATGTAAATCCGGCATTGAGTGTGGCCGGCTTACACGCGACATGGCGTGGTTTCAAATCCCAACAATGAGCTTGAGCTGCAGATGAAGGAAAAAGTCGTGAGAAAACCATTGCATGGTACTCAATTATTACTAGTACTCAATTGGCTAACTTCTACTCTCAAGTTGAAAAACGCCAACCACTTAATGGGTCCACTTGTGTGTTTCGGCACTTTCACTTGAGAGCCAGTTTAATTCCAAGCTACGTGTGTTTACCATATTTGACCACATCGTCACATAACATCAGATATGTTCTGTGAATATAAATAAATAAATGTAAATATAAATAAATAAATATAAATATCGTAAGACATTACACACAGCGCCATCTGACCCCAAACTGAGCAAAGCACGTTCTACGGAGGTCGGATGACTCATAGAATGAATAAATACTTTTTTTGTAAATACGTAAGTACTAATAATATGAAACACCACGAATGCTTGTCCTGTATGGGAATCGAACCCACGCCCTACAACTCTTAAAACAGATATACTACCAATGATTCAATAAAGCTGTCTGCAGATACGAACAGAACCATATAATGGCAGTATGGCATAGTTCTTTGTCTGAGAACCAAGAATTTATTTGAATGGGCGCAGTAATACTCTCTTCCAATTTCTGTATAATTAATATCTGCCATTCGTTCCGTTCTTCCCTCTAATGAAATTACGTTTTCCCATTATAGACGTTGATTTGCAACGTCGTGCGAATGAGTTTTATTATTGCCTAGTTATTTCAATAGCTGTACGTTGAGGTGTCAAGTATGATTGTGTAGGTAATTTCACCCATATACATATCGACTGGAGTTTCCTGGAGAGAGATAGTACATTACACTTAGCCATAGTTATTTAGTATCACAAAAAAAATACCTACTTTTGTGTATTTTATTTTAATATCACATCATCAGCCATAAGACTCCCTCTGCTGGACATAGGCCTCCTCCTGGGGGGGGTTTTGCCAATACTCGCCACGCTTGGCAGGCGGGTTGGCGAGCGCAGTTAGGTGTGATTGTTCAAGGAAGACGCTGCTGCCCATCTTCCGGATTACATCCCTTAGCCGACTCTTACGGCAACCACGGGTAGAGAGGGTGGGGTTCTATTCTTAAGCCGGCACCACCACGGCAAATTTAATATACTTTAATGTATTTGTATAAAATTACCAGAATTATAATTTTAATGTCAGAATTTTAGATAAATACTTAGTACATAATTCTATTACGAATAACAGTAATAGATTACAGACTAAATGTTATTCAAAGTAGAAAATAATTTTAATTACTAGTTTATACCACAATCCATCTATTTTACAATAAAAACTCCGTGCTGAACAATGATACATTATATTTCTAACATAGCTACAGAATCTATTAGCAAGTGAAAGTGTATTTGTACAAATTTACCATAACTATGATTTTAATCTCAGAATTTTAGAAAAATAAATCTTAATTCTATTACGAATAACAGTAATAGATTACAAACTAAATGTTATTCAAAGTAGAAAATAATTATAATTCAATAGAATTTAATTTAAACCGTCGTACCGAATTACTAAGAACAATATTTATATCAACAGAAATAATTGCTTTACGTACGTCATACAAATTTAGTATTACCGTAAACCAAGCTCTGTTTTAATATAATTAAAATATTTACAAAAATTTCAATGTATTTCGTAAAAGAAAACTTTTGTATTCTAATTTTGCTGGACTTATGTTAATAAAAGAGCAATTTACATTAATAAAACAAACTAACATAATAAGTAACATAATTATAGCTTTTGATTACGGATCCTAGAAAACTGCTTTGTGTGTAAAAGGTTCGTAATATACTTACAATATTCGTTTATCTTTTATAATTCATAAACAAGCATAAGCGTGCTTTTGTTGGATTTATCAATGTATTTACTTTTGTATTGTAGATAAGTTAAGCTAATAAGCTTAGTAGCCGAATTTTCCGAATGAAAAACCATACAAAGCATTTATATAAACAATTTCAATACAAGTCGTATTCTTTTGTCTCCGACGCAAACGGATTAATGTGTACAGATGAGTAGTATTACGTGTTTATCTATGTCTCTGTATGATTGATTGGTAGATTTACTCTAAACTGTACACTAATAAAACTGACTTCAAGAAAAAACATCAGCACTAAAAAGCGAAAAATAAACTTTACAAAGTATTATTGTACCTGCTAGGTACCTACTGATCTGTTTGAAGTCGGTGCTTAGCCTAGCCTAGGTACTTACTTGGCACCGACTATTATAAACGAATGTCGAATTATATATTTTTAAACTAAAGGCATCAAAATCAAAATCAAAAACTCATTTATTCAGTTGAGGCCCTGGTAAGGCAATTATGAACGTTAAGTTACATGTTTGAATCTACCACCGGCTCGTAATTACACTTCAACTGAGAAGACTCCGGCAAGAAACTCAGCAAGGCATTTTTTTTTTGTGGATCTTTCTTTTCATATTAGGTTACAGTTTACAAGATCGTACATAAAAGCTTTTCGATCTTTTGCATCGTAAAAGACGTATATCTTCCGATGCCTTGAAATATCTTTTATGCTTTAATATCTGCGAACGTAACTCACCTTCAAAGATGCCAATGCGGGTACTTTCAAGAGATTCCCTCGCAGCCTCAATACGCTCAGCTTTACCAGCGGTTTGAATGAATCTGGAGATATACTCGTCAGTTGGTTATCGCTAATGTCCAGGAATGTTATGTTCTGAATGCCCTGAAAATGTTTTCATTCGGTTAAAGTTTCATCTCTATGTGTATTTTTTCTGCGTCTTATCAGCACACTCTGTATTTAACTCATTAGAATCCTTTCCATACTGAGGTGCCCTGGCAGAGATTGTTCTTAGTGATAAGGCCGTCAATTGTTCCACTAGTGACAAGTATATAAAAAAATCTGCCTCCAAACATATATGTATTTACATGTTTTAGGTAGACCAGCCATCGTTTCAAATTTTCAAAAATCTGCCAGTTATACTTTTTAAATATAGCACCTGAGGACCAGCCATCGTTTCAAAATAAGCAAAGCTTGGGAACCAGATAACTGATATAATACTTACATACTTTTTTGTAAATACATACTTATAATAAATACAGAACATACAAAAAATGCTCGTCTGCCCGAATGAAAAAAATAATTATAACTATTTGTTATTTATATTTTAATTATTATTCTTGTTACTATCGAGCTAGCTTTGATCATAATAGAGAATTCTAGAACGTTGAGCAAAGATTTCATTTCATCTATTCCGATTTCATTTCCACTAAAACGTTACCTAAATGATAACCATATTTGCAAAACGGGACCTAAAATCAACCGCTTAAAGCTCAATCCCAATCTCGATCCATAACGCTATTTCAAAATTAGACTCGTGGTATACGAAAAGCAACTTTACCTTGAATGAGTTTGGGTCCAAAGTGTGTATTTTGTTGTTAGACAGGTCCAATCTATCCAAGTTCCAGAGGCGGGATAACGCCTCGGTCGGTACAGATGGCAGCTGATTGTTCGGTAAACCTGCAAATGTTCGTATGTGCTTATTTGCTATTGAAAAAGGTTAGGGGCTGTGATTTCGCTTTATGAATATCGAATTAAAGGATGAATCGAATTATGTATTTAGATTTGGGAAAATGGGTTTGCAGGGATGATACTGTTTTATCAAAATGTTATAGCAGAATTTGGGGGTTACATGTTTTTATTAGTTTTAGGTTTACTTGAAGTTTTGAGAATAAGAGATTGCTAATGTTATTCTAGGGAAATATCTTTGTTTTCAAAAAAGGATGGTAATAATAAATCATCGTAACATTTTGAAAGCGATCGAGGCTTGACTAAGTCGTCTCAGAAGATCACCGATGTTAAACAACGTATTCCAATGAACTTGAGTGGTATATATTTCTGAACGTTATGTTAACGATGGAGCGTTTGTTGCTTCAACGCATTCTGTCTTCTGGTCAGTCATTATAGTTTTCTTGAAGCATCGATAGGCAGAGATTTCAGATCACAAAGATCACAAGATTCTGCTCAAAAGGATCAGTTGTTGTGATAACAAAGATCCGGCTCGAAGGACCAGCTATAGGTAGGATGACACGATAAATTGTATGTCCCAGTTCGTTCTATATTTCTATAAATAACAACAACTTTCAGGCATGTTGGAGGACTTTGGGTGGTGCATTAACTCTGATATTAGGGCTGTCCATTCAGCCCTAGCTCTAGCACTTCACTTGGTGGTAAATCTCCTTAGCAGGAGGTCGTCTAGGTAGGTACCACCGCATTACCAGATGTTCTGCCGCCAAGCAGTAGAGTGTAAACATTACTGTGCATTGGTTTGCACGGTACTGCAGCTAGCGAAATTACAGGACTGTTGAAATAAACCATCTAATATCTCAAAGTAATGAGCGCCAAAGCAGCGATTCCCTGGACTTTTTTTTGTTACACAAAGGTCTATGTATCGCTGCAATAGTCATAAACAGGCGTTATCTCTTACCATCAGTAGAGCGTTTCCTTCATTTTATTACTTTTAATTATTTTTTTAGGCCTCTTGTGTCCCACTGCTGGCCAAAGGCTTCCCTTTCCTCTTTCCAGACTGCGGGGTCTTCGGCATTGGTGGTCCAGTGACTGTGTCGTGACGAACAAGGAACACCCACTCAGGCAGCGCATTCCACTGTCTAGCAGTCCGCAAAATGAACGTGTAATTAAATCGTTTCGCTCGAGTTTTTGGAACATCGACCATGTAACGACGTCGTTTTTTTTGAGCTCTGGCTGACCGATAGAAAAATGAACATGGGAGAATCAAGCCATGTAGTTCTGAAGCACACTCTCCGAAATGAATCCGATAAAAAATGGACAAACTAGCAACTTTGCGTCGATGTTCTAGGCTTTGTAATTTAACCTGAACAATGGAGTCGTTGCAGATGAGCCTCAACAATACAAATAATCACTGTGATTTAGTCATCTAGAGCCGCAGGTTCTCCTACCTGTGCTAGTTTCCTTAGGGTATTTCATTTTTATTAAATCAAGCCCAATAACTCCGGGGAAATCAAGTAATAGAGCAAGATCGGATAACAAGATACTTAATCGAAATTACTTTACTAAGACAGAAGGCGAAAAGATTTAGATATTTTTGTAATCTACTTACTTATTCCTTCTGCTAAAAGGTTATTACAGAAAATTCTAATAAAGAGGTTGCTTTTAGAACTTTAAAGTACTTTAGGAAAAAAGAAAGCACTTTTTTATGGTTAACAGGGTAAGTGTTTGAGCATAACTTACCTAATATTAAGTGATGGTAAGGTCGAAGATCGTAAACACATTTAGTCTAGGGTGGAACTGGCTCTCAAGTGGGCTGCCGGAACACACTGTTAGGTGCTTGGCAGCAAGGGTGGTAGCCACGCAATAGTTTCCTTATGATGTTTTCCTAGACCGGTTCATGCTCTTTGCCTTACTCATAAAAGTTGCTTTAAGTGAATTAAGTTATGTATTTTTTGTAGATTGATCTCTTTAGATTTTCGCATTAACAGATATTCCGCCGCTAAACAGTAGTAAGTTAACATTACTTTGTTCCGGTCTGAACGGCAATGCGGGTAGTGACATTACAGGGCCATCCAGATTAACCATTAAATACTTTAAAGTATTGAGCGCCAAAGCAGCGATGCTTAAGACTTCAGATTTTTTACTTAACGTTCTGTGTGCTGTTGAACATGCGCTATCTCTTATTATGCATTTCATAACTACTACTCATTCAAAAGATGACAAAAAAGTTTTACCTAAAGCAAGTAGAGTAGCAGCGACGTCACTGAAGGCCCCTTGCTGCACTCGCCTGATGTCCCCCGAGGAGATGACTAGCCCGTGTAACCCCGCCCCCGCCAGCTCTGACACCGAAGACGAGGAGAGGATAGTCACCCCACGCAGAGAGCAGTCAAGGAGGGACACTGCGGTATTTTTGTTTCTGGCTTTTTGGTCGCGTAGGTGTCGGCCAATTTTCTGAAACAGAAATTTATACATCATAATGTGTACTGTCAATTTTTTTAAATAAAAGTAGTAAGACGATCGAGACGTATTTCTGATGATGAATTCTTTTGAAGGGTATTTTGAGCCATCCAATGTCCCAAAATAATTAACGCCAAAGCAGCGATGTCCTGGACTTTGTTTTGTTACTCAAAGTTCTGGGTGTCGATGCAATGGTCATAGGCAGGCGTTATCTCTTATCAGCAGGAGAGTGTCACGTTGGTAACATTACGAACATTGTTCATCTATTAAAACAACAAACACACAATTCCTCTGTAAAGCGAAACGAAATGGAAATAAATTAAATAACGAATACAGAACCCAAATTTTGATACGTTGCAATTTTATTCCGACAATGGTATTTTAATAACAAGGTTCCTCGCCGGCAACATTGTTCAAACTGAACACTTTTGTCACAGCATAATAACAAAATTTACCAAATTAAGGTACCAAACCTTACCTACCAAACATTTTCACAATCACACCAATGTTATAAATGAATGTGTGTGCGTGTGCGTCTGTATGTGTGCGTGTGTGTCCGTATGCGTGCGTGCTCGTTGCGCATATTTGCGAGTGCGTATGCGTGCATGCGAGTGCGTGCACGTTCGTACGCATGCGCGTACATGCACGTGCATGCGCGTACTTGCCTTTGTGTGTGTATGTTACTTCTTCACGTTGTAACGGATTTACATGAAATTTTCAATACAGATAGCTTACACCATAGATTAACAGATCGACGTAAGATCTAGTATTATTGAATTTTCACGCGATAAAATAAATTATTAGAACGATAAATAATATGCAAATAATTACCTGGTCAATAGTCCGGAGTCTGACGGTTTCTGTTTAATTGTACTATTGTATGTTTTGCAATAAATTGAGCTGAATTGTTAATAAAGCCTTTTAAAACATAGTAAAATAATAATACCAATTGTATTATTATTTTACTATGTTTAGTATAATTGTATTATTAGTTTACGTATGGTTAGTAGACAAGTATTATGAATTTTTACCTTGAAAACATAGATCTATTCCTGCGATCGAAGCCTTCAAACATTTTTCAAAGCAGTATTGTAAGCTGACTTGCGTCCATATTGGAATAGAAGGGATTCTGTTCCAATTACACTGTACGTCCAGACTAACGTTACTTCTCCATCCACGTTCCTTAGAATTATTATTTCAGGAGCCCGGGAACCTTTTAATTAGAATACTAGTGAAATTAGGGATTCATTTATTAATTACCACCTTTGATCGTGGTAAAATTATTTAATTTTCGTTACGGGTAGAAATAAATTCTTGTTAAAATTATTTTGTTTTGATTTGATATTATTTTTGTCGTTCTGTTGTTTTTGTTTTGTTATTCTGTTCTGTGTATCGTTGCAATGGTCATGAACAGGCGTTACTACTTACTCTTACTAGGAGAGCGTCTTTTGCTTTTTTACTTTTATTTATATATATTTTTATGGTTGATCAGCTAGGTGTTTTGCCACAATTCACCTGATGTTAAGTGACGGTGTGGTCGAAGATGGTAAACAGACCAAGCATGGAATGAAACTGGATCTCAAAGAAAAATATTTAAAAAAATTGTTCTGGAGTGGAGACCACGGACCGGCAAGCGCAGCGTAGGACGTCCACCCACAAGGTGGACAGACGACCTAATAAAGACGGCAGGAACGTGCTGGATGCGAGCCGCTTCCAACCGGTCTTTATGGAAGTCAATGGGAGAGGCCTATGTCCCTCCTATGTGTGGGAGTGGACGTCCTGCGGCTAAGATGATGATGATTCCATTGAAGCGAGAGCTCTCACAAATTAATTGATCACAGAACACCATAGTTGTTTTTATTTCCCATTCGGTAAACACATATTAAGTACCGACGTCAGTCGAAGCGGGAGAGGGGTCTGACGGGACCCTTCTCAAACAGCCTGCAGGTGTCAATCGAACGCTTTTGTTTACTCAACGCCACCGCAGCTAGTTGTGGCTCATTTAGAAAAGTTGTAACTATTTTAACTCGAACGTAAACGTTACTGAATCATAGCTTTTAGTAATAAGGCCGCCACTTGTGGCACTAGCTCTTAAGTTTCTCGTCTTTGTTTTATATTTAACTATTTGTTACCCGCGAAATCGGCCTCGTGGAATTTATAAAAAAAAAATGTGCAACACATGTACATGTTGGTGGTAGATTTCCTTAGCAGGAGGTCGTCTAGGTAGGTATCACCGCAGCACCAGATATTCTGCCGCCAAGCAGTAGTGTGTAAACATTACTGTGTTCCGGTTTGAAGGGTACTGCAGCTAGCGAAATTACAGGGCTATTGAGACTAACCATCTAGTCTCAAAGTAATGAGCGCCAAGGCAGCGATGCCCTGGACTTTGTTTTACTACTCAAAGTTCTGTGTATCGCTACAATGGTCATGGACAGGCGTTATCTCTTAACATCAGGAGAGCGTCTCGTTCGTCTCACTACTGTTACATATAAAAAATAAAAATAAAAATGTGCATGTGACGAGAACTTATAAGTTTTACCCATACCAAAAATTGCTCAACGTGACCAAGGGGCCGTTCAAGTATCACCAGAGTTGGGGGGTTGCTTATTATTGATGATTTGGGAGACGGGGGGTTCTGAATGTCAGAAATGTCATATAAATTATAGTGATTGTTTATTTTCTTTGTTATTGGCACATCACGTTTTCTACATGTTGTTGAATCTTCTTGATACTTATACTACCAGGTAAGTTACCTGGAGATGGCTTTTTGCGAAAATACCACTAGTTAAACCAATGTTTATGTAAGTATATGAGGGGGGAGTAATAGCTTTGCTTACTTTTATTGACACGGGGGAGACATTCAAGTATTCTGCTCACGTAATACTTGTATGGTAATGAAGATTTCAATTCAAAAAAACGATTCTAAAACCCGAAAATAATCGAATAGCATTATAATCAATCGAACATGTAATGTTTTTTTTTGTTGCATTTAAAATAATTGAGTATTATTGAAGTTTTTAACTATTGTAACGGAAGCGCTAAGTTGACAACCGGAAATCAAACCATGCCATGTTGGACACGCCCCCCTCACGCCATTTCCTGCCGCCAGCCGTGCCATGCCTGCCTCGGAGGGAGGTAGTCTTTAAAAAGCCATGCCTAGACATTTATCTGCCTGTTCGGTTTTTGGATTAAACAATAGTGAGTGTTTTCATTCCTTTTCATAACACTATCGAGAACATAAAGTAGAGGATAGAAAACGTATTGTTTCGGAATCAACATCTGGGCTAGATACAAGTCCTCTAGATAGGTATAACACATCAATAGTCTTTGGTCTATTGGATATTTGGTCACTAGCTTAGTATTCGTGGAATGTAAGGCATTGTTTGGGGCGGAGTGAATTGGGTTTTAACGGGTCTAGGACATGACGCAAGTGTGGATTGGATTTGAGATGTAACTTATATCCGAAGCACAATTTTCAATATTGCGACACTGAATTAGAAATTTATTCATAATAATATATTACAGAACATTTTAAATATGAAATAGGTACGTATATAAATATCAAATATATATGGGTTTGTTGTCAATTTAGACTGTTTTTAGGGTTCCGTACCTCAAAAGGAAAAAACGGAACCCTTATACGATCACTTTGTTGTCCGTCTGTCCGTCAAGACCCTTTTTCTCAGGAACGCGTGGAGGTATTAAGCTGAAATTCATATCAAAGCTGTGAAAAAATCAAACTTTTAAGGCAACGCAATCGAGAGATACAGCCGTTTATGCTGCAAATCTTCGACATTTACAAGGGAATCAAAACCTACAGGGTACTTCCCGTGAACTCAGAATCTTGAAATTTAGTACGAAGCAACTTCTTATAGCACAGATAAATGAAAAATAGGGAAAAGCATAAATGACCATTAAAAAAAAATACCATAACTTTTACTTATAAACCTACAGGTGTGTACAGAACCCTCGGTGCGCGAGTCCGACTCGCACTTAGCCGGTTTTTTAATGTAAACCTCAACACTGGCAAGTGCGCGCAACCGCTAAATAAGGCCTAGTTTGGGGCCCATTGATAACAAAATTTGTGAAACAAAAACTTTTGGAATAATATAAAAAAGCGTAGAAAATATTTTAAAGGATCTGGGGGACTCAAAGGACTCTAAAAAGATCAAATGTTTATCAGGACAAGCAGAAGAACTCGTGGACGTTCCCAGTATTCGTACGCAGCGATTCCGCTCTATTTTCTTCTCTCTTTCTTTCTTGGACGTTTTTAAGGCTAGAGTGAATACATTTCTTCTAGATCGGCGTGCTCCTTCCTCGGCGGCACCGTCGCTTTCCATCAGGCGAATTGGTGGCCAAACGTAGATCAATTTAATATAAAAAAATGTTTCCGAGGACTCAGAAGACTCAAAGCACTGAAAAGAGTCCTGACTCGCAAGCCCAATCAATATGTTTTCTTGTAAAACGAGTCAAGTCTTGGAATTGAGGCTAAAAGACTTTGTTTGTTTAAAAAACAGCAACGAAATAAATATTTATATTTCATCTGCTTTTGTTTTTCATGATTTATGTTTTTTTAGCGATGATGCGACGAGTACAGTCAGTTCGCACGTCGAAGGGTGTGGGTTTAAACCTCGCCGATGAAGTATCCATAGCGTGGTGGCAGGGTACTTTCTAATACTGGACTGGCTACCATCTCTCGAGTTTAAAATATGCTGTTAAGCATCTACGGTGCGTTCCATTAGCCTCATTTAAGAGCCAGTTCCATTCCAGGCTAGGTGTGCTTCACCATCTTCGACCACATCGTCACTCAACATCAGATGAGCTGTGGTCAAACACCTAGCTTGTAAACCATTTATTTTTTGCACTTTAAAGTTGTGTCACGTTATTTTTTTCTTGACTATATACAAGTCTAACAAGACAGTAGTCGGTTCTTGTTGAAAATGTTAGATCAATTCAGATTCGTTCCTTAATCAATCACTGGTTGTCTTCACAAAGCAATTCACAACTGACTAGCATTCCGGAGACTAGCCACTGTTTATTACGCCCTATCTGTTCGATGATTTTGCTGGCCTGTTGCGTTTGACACTACGACTCTGTACAATAAAGTAAGTTCGTATAGGCTGAGTGTCTAACTCTAGTGTCAGAGTTGATATGCCAAGGCCACCATCATGAATTTTTGTTCAAAAATAATGTGAGGAACGAGACGCTGTCATCGTAACGCCAGCCCATGATGGTTATTAAGACATACCCATAACTTTAAGTAATAAAACAAATTTTAGGGCATCAGAGACTTGACGGTTGTTATGACAGAAATATATAACAAACAACTCAGGCTCTATCCACGGTAACACACAAACAAATGCCACTCACGCTCACCTATCCGAAAATTTAGAGATTTAGAGCTCCGAACGCTACTCTTGATAGGTATGAGTATTACATGACTTTCTATTACAATTTAAACGTAAAATTATTATGTATATAATCTGGACTTAGTCGCACACAAAATACTATAAATGAGTTTTGTTTATTTGCCTCGATGTTACTTTCATATTACAATAGTTTCCGTTACAAGTTTAGCTAGCGAGTCAGCTCAGAGGCACGAAAAGATAACACTTGCAAGTTGTAGTTCAGCGGGCAGTATACGAAGCAGAAATTCAATCAACTTGCTGAGGTGTACAGAGAGTGTTGAATACAGACTTGAAAAGTAACTCCTCCTTTAATAAGGCAATATCAGTATGATTGTCGTCATTGCACACATACTTGGAACGCAATGTGATTGGCAGCACAACGCAGCGTATGTGGCAAGTTGCACGTGCACTCGGCCGCGGGGCGCGTGCTAAGCATGGGCAAGGGGCATAGTCTGTGTAGCTCACGTACCTGTAACGCAGTGTGGTCGCCAGCACAGCGCAGCGTGTGTGGTAAGTCGCACGCGCACTCAGCAGCAGGGCGCGTGCTAAGCATGGGCAAGGGGCATAGTCTGTGTAGCTCACGTACCTGTAACGCAGTGTGGTCGCCAGCACAGCGCAGCGTGTGTGGTAAGTCGCACGCGCACTCAGCAGCAGGGCGCGTGCTAAGCATGGGCAAGGGGCATAGTCTGTGTAGCTCACGTACCTGTAACGCAGTGTGGTCGCCAGCACAGCGCAGCGTGTGTGGTAAGTCGCACGCGCACTCAGCAGCAGGGCGCGTGCTAAGCATGGGCAAGGGGCATAGTCTGTGTAGCTCACGTACCTGTAACGCAGTGTGGTCGCCAGCACAGCGCAGCGTGTGTGGTAAGTCGCACGCGCACTCGGCCGCGGGGCGCGCGCTCAGCACGGGACAGCGCCATTGCGCGCTCGCTTGGGACACACAGCAGACAACTGCCAGGGCGCCCACCACCCACATTCTGTTGACAATAAATAAAATATTATTAATTTAAGATTTGTCATAAAAAATCTAAATTGAAATTGGTTTCGTTTCAAATATCGAGCTATTTTTTCGAACCATTTCATTCCGATTTAAAAAAAAAACTATTGTTGATAGACTAGGTGTTTGACTATAGTTTATATGATGTTGAGTGACGTTGAATTTGAAAATAATAAACACAACGTTGCTACAAATTGACTTCTCAACAGCATTTGGTTCTTTGAAATGTATGACTTCACACCTCTAAAATGATGTGATGTACATAATGTATTAGATGTGAATTTAAGATGTCTTCTAAGTTTTCCTATATTAACTTTAATCACATTGTCGCTTACCAACAGGCGGGGTGCTACAAAAAAAAATAAACTTGCATGACTATAGGAAAATTCATAGCTTTTTATTACACATAACGGACTCTGATAATCAAAAAACATTTTCATCTGCAACAGCAAAAGTTACCCATACCCCTTCTTCTATCAAAACAACTCTAACACACGACCCCCACCCACCCTAGCGTCATCATAGACACCTACGTCGTAGCAGACGTAGCAAACCTCTACGGCGTAGCATAAACTTCTCTAAGTGGCACAGTAACAGCCATACGAAAGGCAATTTTGCTATAATCGCGCTCTCGTGTAAGAATCGCTGCACCGCGCGTGGATGCGACGTAATAGACCAATTCTGGTGAGTGACGGCCGGACGACGGTACGATGGGGAACAAGGGACAAGATTAGAGCGTTTTTTATTTCTTATTTCTTTCGTCTCGTCCTTCAAAAACTTTTGAAAAGATCGAGTCAACGTCTTGCACATCAACAGAAAAACAATACACGGCAGGAAGATTTCATAAAATAAAGTGACTCATTTTAAATTATTTCGCGCGTACCTAAGGAGATATTTTGGTAACATGCAGCGATGAAGATTTATAGATTTACGAGTATGACCAGAAATACAAATTTATATAAGTTGAAAGATTTAATGAATAAATAAATGTTGTAGGACATTTCACACAACGCCATCTGACCCCAAACTAAACAAAGCATGTATTAAAACAAATACTTTTTTGTAAATACTTATAATCCATCCAGATATAGAACACAAGGAGGTAAGATAGGAACTCAGCTGAATTGAACGGTAGATCGAAACAGAATCAAAATGATAATGACAATGTTTTTTTTACTTTTTAAGGGTTTTTAATCCGCTATCCTCTTGAAGCTTATACCACAACCCGTTTGTCGGGAATAAGTGGGAATTGCCCGACAATTGATAGGAGAGTAGGTGACGGACGTGCGTTGACCTGACGACGTGGGAACCATTCGCCTGAACTGGACTACGTTACTGAAGTGGATGCTATTACAAATACTTTATTATTGGTAACGTTTGACCCCAATTTATCAATGACAATGGTAAATGTGGGGCAGTTCCATTGGTAGTAGATCTCCTTAGCAGCAGGTCATCTAGGTAGGTACCACAGGAGGACCAGATATTCTGCCGCTAAGCAGTAATGTGTAAATATTACTGTAAACCGGTTTGAAGGGTACAGTTAGCGAACCTAACTCTAACTCGAGACTATCTAATGTCTCAAAGTAATAAGGGCCAAAACAGCGATGCCCTGGACTTTGTTTTGTTACTTAAATTTCTGTGCGTCGCTGCAATGGTTATGGACATCTTTTATCATCAGGAGAGCGCCTCGTTCGACTTTTTCTCGGTGCGTAAGACTGCGCGCTGTCCATAAATTCTGGAGTCTTAGGAAAACTTTAACCAACGTTTTCTTAGTTTTTATTTGTATTTGTTTCGAATTTATTTCTTTATACGTTTCATATGACCACTAACATGTCTTTGAATATTGCTTACGTCCAAATAAACGTGTCGTACAAACCATACTATCACTCAGTTGCAAATGTCACTCGCAGTCACACCTCCGGAGACTGACATAATTAGATTTTTGTATTTACTTTTTGGCCACGCTGCAATAGCAGAGGTTGGCTGACGGCTGCAACATGACCCAATCGTCGAAGTAAAAAAAAAACTTATTTCATAGTATTTTGTGCGCGATTAACATTATTACATAATCGCGATGATGAACATAATTACGTAGATCTTTATAACTAAGCAACAAATGATCCGTGCAGCCTTTGGATTTTCAACCAGAAGCTGATATCTAACCAGCCGATCACTAAAAAGTACCCTACCGTAACTACTCAAAAGTAACATTTCACGTAGGTTTATTCTTAAATTTCAAACCACGGAAATGAACAATAAAGTTGAAGGTCCAAACGTTAGAATCGTCACCTCTTTGTAGATAAGCCCTCGTAAGCACAAAAAGGATAAGTAAGCCTACAAAAGGGTACTATAGAGCCTAATAAAATATTTGTAACGAACGTCCTCTTAAAGGCATACGCGCTTACCAACCAATACAATCAGACCTGTAAAATTCTTAAAAGTGGCACGAACCGAAGCTCAGTGTTATTTGGCTTTTGTCCACGATATATTACTGCGTGTTAGTGCTTTTGGCAAGGGATGAGAAGTGTATACAAATTCGTGCGCAAATACAGTTTTATGAGGGAGGGGTTTTTATTGTGATTTTGGGCGTAACACGCTTAAGAGATTTGAAAATAGGTGCTTTTGTTATCCATTGATGTGAAAGGTTTTTGATCTGTTTAATACAACGAATTCTATGTACCTTTTTTATAATAAATCTGAGAACGGGATATTGGTAACCTTACATCATCGTGTAACAAATACAGATAGTACATTCGATATCAGAGAATATCATGTACTATAATAATTAGGGTTGCCTCATCCTAACCTGAAGTTTTAGAAATTATGCAAGATTTTGGGCAAATAGAAAAATCTAATTATTTTAAAATATTCCAGATAGATTCCAGATATAGCCGTGGTGGTGCCGGCGTAAGAATAGTACCCCACCCTCTCTACCCGTGGTTGCCGTAAGAGTCGGCTAAGGGATGTAATCCGAAAGATGGGCAGCAGCGTCTTCCTTGAACAATCAACCTTAACATCAGGTGAGTTGTGGTCGTTTGACCACAACTCACCTGACCTGAAACCTAGCCTGTCAGTGTTAAAAAAAAAAAAACACACTTAACTGCGCTCGCCAGCCCGCCTGCCAAGCGTGGCGAGTATTGGCAAACATATTATACAGTCAAATGTTTTTGATTACAGTAGCGATACGCCTAATCTATTTAAAAGGTACCATAAAGACAATCCTTTTTTTTTAAATGTTCAGATGATAATAATAAATAGGTAGTGAAAACTTTAAATATACAGATCCATATAGCGTTAAATTTCTAAACAAAACTGTATAATTTTCGCCAAAGTGACTTTTACTACATTTCTGCGCCGCAGTATCGACATGCAATGGTTAATAAAGTAAAAGTAAAAAAAAAAAACATGCTTCTAGAATTTATAGAATACTAGATTTTTATTTTTTTATTTTTAGGTAAAGCTTGTTTTTAAAAACATTTTTTAACTTTTAATTTATATTTAACATTTTAGAAGATAAGTTTTTTAGAGATTGCTCGAACGAATCAATCAAGACCAAACTCGGTGAGGTTGTGTTGTTTTATCACAAAGATGCCTTGGCCACCTTCTAGCTTCATCATCAGAATCTGGATATCGTCTAGAGTCTAGACATCATTATGCCTAGACGTTAGTCAGTTGTTCCTCAAGACGAATCAATCGAACCCAAACTCGATGGGTTTATCTTGTTTACTTCAGAAGTTCCTATCGCCATCTTTCATCTCCATCATCAGACCAGCTCCATGATACCATATTATTGTATTGTAACCAAAGATACATAAGTATACCAAATTTGAGTCCAATCGGACATCGGGAAATGGGTCAAATTTAACTTGCAAGATTTGTTAAATTTATCGGAAATTGAATCAATTCGCGTCGTATATGTCCCTAAAAGACCCAAAAGTTCTAGATGGTATGGTGTAATATTCGTCAAAACTTGCTTTACCTTCGTGTGCGAACTACCCAGTGAATAAAGCCAAGTTTATCCTAGAATATGAAACTTATTTGTAGTTTGTCTCAAAGCTGTGTCAGTTTCTTGCCAAAATCACCTGTAGTTTAAACAGAGTTGGTCAGAGCGACGAACAAGCTCCAACTAGTTGGGTCACCATTGAAAACTAACAACCGTCTTGCAATATTTGTGAGGCTAAACTAGTTACCTTGTTGTAGTTTTGAAACTTGAACGTTTAGTTTTGTTTTAATATTCATTCAAATATGGTAAGAAAATAGCTGATCGAATAACATGCGGAATTGTCACATTGAACAGTGGTAAGGTTTTGACCAAAATAAACGCTCTGAAACAACCAATCTGGCCAGGTTTAAATACGTTACGGATTATAAAACGTCGTCGTCGGCCGCGTCTATATGTCTATCTGTCTGTTCGCAACAAAACGTATTATCATGCGAGTTTCACCAATAGATTCATTTTGTAGCAATGATAGCGCAGTGGTTAGCGCGGTCGGTTCGCATGCCGAAGGGCGTGGGTGAGCAACAATGAGCTTGAGCTGCCGGTGAAGGAAAACATCGTGAGGAAACCATAGCGTGGTGGTAGGATACTTTCTAGTACTCGGCTGGCTAGCTACCACCCTCAAGTTGAAAACCTACCGCCAAGCATCTAACGGTGTGTTCCGGCAGCCTCATTTGAGAGCCAGTTCTATTCCAGGCTAGGTGTGCTTTACCATCTTCGACCACATCGTTACTTAACATCAAGTGAGTTGTTGTTAAATATCTAGCCTGTCAGCGATAAAAAAAAAAAAAAATATATAGGTAGGTTTAGGTATATATTTTGTCAGGGTTCTGTGTAAATTGGCTGAAAAATGATGATATATGTTGAAAGTGTCGGAAAAATTCAATCCACCTGGGAGCTTTCATCGAAAACGCTGCCTAATCCCTTTGAGATCAAAAGCCCCGTGTAAATCCGTGCGTTGGCTATAAGCAGATGTGATGGTGGTGGTCTTTGAGTAGGGTGCTACTCCCACTACAATAAAGGAGTTTTATTTGTGTAGTCATTCAATATGACTGTCCTGGTCAAAGATGTCTCGTCTCTCTTTTAGCGGACTTATAATTTCTGGAATTGTTAGTTGCCCCGCAAGTTGGTTTGGATGCTTTTGCAGTCTTTCTTTATGTTTATATCCATAAGACGCAATTTCTTCTTTGACTATAATAATAATAATAAACTTAACCATAATGCATAAGTACTAAAAATTACAGTGGTCTTTGCACTAAGCTAAAGCTTGTATCGCAGGGGTCCATACACATGTTAACAATAGTTTGTCTCATGGGCTAAGAATATTAATTGTCTATAAAATATATATCATAAGCAACATGCATTGCCATGGTGGTGCCGGCGCGTCACTTAACATCAGGTGAGCTGAGGTCAAACACCTAGCCTGTCAATCATTTTAAAAAAACCTAACTAGTCTGCCGGAACTTCAAATTACATTGTACCAAGGTTATATTAACTGTACCTATTTCTTCCCCGACAATCTCAACCACTTATACGTAAAGCTGTCGCAATCTCGATGGTCTATTCAGAGCTGACCTATATAAGTCAAGCCCTCCGATCGTTAAGGATCTTGTCCCTATTTCCGCTGGTGCATTCGCCAAATGAATAATTGCCCACTTGAGCTATCAGTGCACATAAGACCTCTGGCGTGGGTGGCTGCGAGACCCTTCAAATTTTATCAGGTATTTTTATTTTGGAATCACTTTATCTATACATATATATATATATCTACAAATCAAATGATATTCGTTGGTAAGCGCATAACTTGATTTACTGCATCTAACAAAATTACAAGGCCATCGAATGTCTCAAAGTAATGAGCAAGCAGCGATGTCCTGCATTTCGTTGTTCAAAGTTTTGCATGCCTCTGCAATGGTCATCGACAGACATATTATTTTACTATCATGAGAGCGATTCGTTTGTCTCTTATTTTTTGTATAATAAGGTTTTAGATGATAATGGCTATTTCAAGACGTAGGTAGGTAATCTTTATTTGAAATGAAATGAATGAAAATGAAATGAAAATTTATTTGGCAATTACAAACGTCGTTTAACAAAATAATTTTTACATAAATATTGTTCAGAAGTATAATTCATAGAGAAGAATTGAATTCAACGTGTCTTTGCCGCCAGTTCTTTGCTGCTTGTAAGCGAAAGTTTTTTGACTATCCTACCTTAGTAATACCAAATTGGTACTGGTATAATACTGTAATTTTTATTAAAATGTTAAGGCGACACTCGCCAACTCTTGACAATTTTAGTTCGTTTTTTTAAATTAAAATATAACTTTTGCATTTTTTTTTAATTAATAATGTTTAATCTTTACAATTTAAACACATAATTATGTTTTTGTATATCATCGCTTTTTTTTGTTATTTTCGTTATATTTTGTGCGTAATGAAGTCGCATTGATAAACATAATTTTTAGAAAAGTAAATTGGAATTGTTAACGATTGAAATTTAAATCAATGATGACACTAAAAATGTGCTTGGTTAGACCTGCTAAAAATGTCCATTGTGAAAATATGCTAAGCAAAGCTATAATGAGATCTATTTTGAAAGTAACATTGTCTTATTCATGTCTAGAACTGATTCACATATTCTAGTTGTATATAAATGCAAAATGCATTTAGAGTGGAAAATGTATGAAACAAAAATGGGATCCACACGTACAAACAAAGCAGTTTTGTCAGCCGTAACTCGTAAACCTTGCGATAAGCTAGTTTTATTTGATCTTTTACTAAAAATGTTACTATTAAGGGCCGGTTTTCTCAAAAACCTAAACAGTCGGTTAGTCATCCATTTAATCAAGTTATTACCACCATGGTGGTAGTGTACTTTCTAGACCTCGGCTAGCTACTACCCTCAAGATGAAAATCTGCCGCCAATAGTATGTTCACCTCACTTCAGAGCCGGTTCTATTCCAGGCTAGATGTGTTTACATAATAAAGACGAAAGTTTGTGAGTGTGACTATATGTTTGTTACTTCTTCATGCTCAAACTGCTGGACCAATTTTAATGAAATTTGGTATAAGGGTAGCTGAAACTCTGGATTAACACATAGGCTACATTTTATACCAAAAAATGTAGCGAGTGCAGCTATTATAAATATATAAAATTAAATTATAACACTTCATCATTTTAGCCAAAAATGTATTTATGCATAGGACCCATAGGACATTATCCTTTATTACATTAAAATGTGTTACATTTCTATTCATGATTGTGTGTGTGTAAGTTGAGCAATTATAATAATTTATTATAATTAGATCGTATAGTTCAGAACGCTAATTACCAGAATAGTTAAACGGATGTTTAACTAACCAGCTATTTATTCCGTGGTAAAGTTGTAAACATCAATGTACGTTTTCGTTTGAAATTGTACTGTAAAGTTAGTTTTATGATGCGAACTATGTTTTATAGTACAAACACGACTGTCAGAAGTTTCATCCACTACCAACTATTGTATATTTTTATAGTTATTTATATTTATTTGTTAGAAATTGCGTTTTAGGCCCGATTTTACAGTTTTTTTATTTTCTTGATAAACAAAATTTCGTCGCTAGGAAATAGTTTCTAGAAACAGTAGTATCTTAATTATTAGAAAAAAAATTATGGTTGACAAGCTAGATGTTTGACCACAGCTCACTTGATATTAAGTGACGGTATTGTAGAAGATGTTTTAGCACACCTTGCCTGGAATGGACCTGGCTCTCAAGTGTAGCCGGAACACACCGGTAGGTGCTTGGCGGCAGATTTTCAACTAGAGGGTGGTAGCTAGCTATTCGACTACTAAGAAGTACCTTAGTGCTTTGGCTTCCTCACGATGTTTTCCTTCACCAGCAGCTCAAGCTCATTGTTGGGGTTTGAACCGACGCCCGTCGGCTTGTCAACCGACCGCGCTAACCACTGAGCTATCATCGCTACAAATAGTACCCATCGAATAGTTCCCAAAACTTTGTGCAAAGTAGAGGCCAGCGTTTTAGTCACGTAAGGCGTCGACCAGACAAAATGGTAACTTGTGTAATATTTTTAATTCTTCTCATTTACTTTGATATCTGTTAGGCGCTCACGAAAAAGCTACGCGATTTTGAACCTTATTGTGCAGGCATACGATATGTGGTCGCTTATATAAGTAGCTTAGAGTACGGGGGCTTGTCCTTACGGTTCTAAAGTTTCAACCGCAAAAGGCTCAAAAATGTGCCCACTGTCCAGTGTACTATATTTTCGTCTTTTGAGGTTTTGTAACAGACGAGTTACTGCTCGTAATTTTCTTATTCAAAGCTTGCCAAAACATCACTTTTTGCAAAACTTGAGTATGTAGGTTGAATTCCTGGTCAGTGGTAATATCTCAACGTGGTAGAGAGTGATTTAATTCCGCAGAGAGCTTTTTAAATTCTGTAATAACCTAGTTCTTGATGTTAGGCCACCTAATTTGATTTACCCTAAAATATGATGCTGTAGGAGTGTGTTTATGCTATTAATGATTTTTTTTAAATGAAATATACATAATTGATTGATACAGGTGTTACTTTACGGAAGTTCATAAGTGTTCAAGAATATTTTTAGTGCATCTCCGCTTAAAAGTCGTATTGGTTTAAATCCTTTGATATAAGCTGTCGATATGTCACGTGGACAGCTTATCTCAGTCCCGTACATTTATAGGTTTTCTATTAGCGTTTTCGCTAATCGAATGTTACTTTGTCTAGGTCTTCAGGGCCTATCACTCGTATCATTACTTAATGTCTTCAGTTTTTTCTATAAAAAATTATGTCATAAATACAAATATTTTATTAATAACACCAATGTTACAAGTCAATTCCGTAATATCATTTCAAATATATCATTAAAAGAGTTTTAAAACACTGTTTACATTGTAATGAATAAAAAAAAACATAATAATGTATATGATGTATGTATATCAATATATAAACATGCCAATGTAAAAAAAATATTGTCAATATAATAAAATGTCAAAAAAAAACATAACTACTCACTAGTAATTTAATAATCTTTTAGTTTGAAAAACACTGAAATAGCAATTTAGTCGCAGTTATTACATGTAAGTATTAGATGAGGACTCTGTGTCAGATTCAAGTTCCGAAATATTCAAAAACAAACGCTAGCGGCAACGTTCCGACCCATAACTCGGTTCCGTTCGAATCCCGGAAGCAGTCTTTGTGGGGGTTCAGTAGACGGACGGATTTGTTGTCAACACATGCATCACTAATTACAATAGAGCTCCGGCTAATCCGAACAATAATCCGTACTACGTAATGACCCCATCCGCATAAATCCGCTCACAAATCTCCCACCGCGGCGCCACTGAACTGCAGGACAGATGAACACATATTTTCAGTTCTGAGAGCTCTTATGATGTGCCCACGCTACTCTGACCACGCTAAAATGACCTAGGCGCAGTGGTGCCAGACACCGTGAATGAGAGATCGTAGATAGGTAAAATAAAGTCGTATTTCCTAAGAAGGCTACTACAAAAAAAGTACGATTCTGAAAACTTTATAAATTTTAAAATAAAGTTTTATTGTAATCAAATCAGCATAATGTACACACTACTTATCTACGTAAAGAGTTTTACTATTCATTTTATTCATCATTTCTTGTGTTGGAGAATATTTAACACAACATCCATGGCGTTTTAAATGTCGTTTTGCTATAAGTGTGCTTGGCTCATATCCCAATTTTTCAACCTCCAAAATCGTGAAAGATTTCTCACAATCACAAACTGTAGCTCAATAACATTTGTATATTCAAGAAGTCCGTTAGCAGCCTTTACTATACTCCATCCAATTTGCCGAATAAAAAAGGATGCAGCTCTACAGCCTGGATAGCTGTGTCCCTTTTTATTCGGGCATATAGGGCCAAATGTAGTACCGCCATCGAGTGATTCGTAAATTGGTCAGATTTTACCTGTAACGGGTCTAGAGAAATCCTATCAGTGAGGTGAAAAAATATAGTGCTGTGGTCTGTTGGTTAAATCTATATCGGTTTTTACGAAATGAAAAAGTCGTAGGAATTATGTACGATTTTGATTTTTGGATCGTACATGTTAAAAACAGCAAAAAAATCTTATGAATACTACTTAAATCGTACATCTGGCAACGCTGACTAGGCTCCCACAGATTTCCGATAGCGTCCCGCTTCCGTTGATTATTTTATATAACTGGCAAACAGTCACTTTGTCAAGCCGTGGTCACTGATTTGCGTTTTTGTCTTTTTCCCGTTCGTCTGCTCGGTCCCGTATAATGGCGAGTGCACAAAGTGAGCGGCGCAACGGAACGCACCTTCAGTGCCTCGCCCGCCGCTATAATTGAGTTTCAAGTTTTTGTTGAAAATAAAACAATTTCGACCGACGACCGAATTGGGTAGGTCCTGCCTTTATTTTCTCAGCGGGAATAATGAGTTTGAAATAACAGGGCCAGTAATTTTCAGCGACTTAGCTGCCAGTCTATTCCCAGGTTGTTAACAGGACGCTTTGAACGTTTTCTCTGAATGTAAAAACTCTTGAGCGCATCTCTTCTATTTACTTCCTTAAGTCTAAGTAGTATAAAACAAAATCGCTGTTTTCCCTCTGTCTATTTCTCCGTTTTATCACGCAACGGATTTTGATACGGTTTTCACTTTCATTTAGATTTTTTTAAATCGAATTTTTTGTATATGCAATATTTATACAAAACTTTTATAAAGTAGAAAAATACAATGTTTTGTCAAATTTCTAAATTATTTTTTTCAGTGAAGATGAGGCGGGTGGGTGTTTTGTTTTAAAAAAATACTGTTATTGTACTGTGCAAATAGCTTTGGTTAACACAAAGATATTATTTATTTAGGACGCACTGGAAAAGTATTATTAAGTAATTTATGCATAGTAAACTAATACTGATACTTGCCGTGGTGGTGCCGGCGTAATAGTACCCCACCCTCTCTACCCGTGGTTGCCGTAAGAATCAGAACGGCTGTCCATCACCATTTCAGTGATACACAGAACTTTGAGTAAAACACCTAAATAGAATTGTAATAAGAAGCTCACAGTACGGGACGTTTTCTATATCGCTAAAAACCATAACCATGTTTAGAACTCGTCCGTAACTAAACTCTAGTCTGAGTTGGTAACTGTATTGTGGTTACCATTTCACGTTTAATTTGCATTTATAATCGAGTGTAGGAAACGTCGGTCGTCGAGAAGTTTGTTTAGTTGAGAATTGGGTTTGATAGCATTTCAAGTACTTTATGAAAGTTAAAAGTTTGCCAAATAGCAGCGATCTAGTAGCGACGATAGCGCAGTGGTTAACATGCCGAAGAGCGTGTGTTCAAACCCCAACATTGAGCTTTTTCTGCCAGTGAAGGAAAACATCGCGAGGAAAACATAGCTTAGCGATAAGGTACGTTCTAGTACTCGACTGGCTAGCTACTACCCTCAAGTTGAAAATCTGTCGCCAAGCATCTAACGGTGTGTTCCGCAGCCTCACTTAAGACTTAGTTCTATTCCAGGCTAGATTTGCTTACCATCTTCGACTACACCGTCACTTAACATAAGGTGAGCTGTGGTTAAAGCCTAGATTATCAAACATTTTAAAAAAAGTCGAAAATATGTCCCAAAATTGTAAACAAAAAATATTTAATTGAAGCTTAATAAAACCCTTTGATAATAGAAGTAAAAAGAACATACAGGTTCACGTTTGACCATATTCTGGTTACTCGTTTATACTTACTTTCTCACATACACAAATGTGTACATTTTGCTAAAAAAAAACGTATTCATCATCAGCCATAGGACGTCCACTGCTGGACATAGGGGCATTTGCCAATACGAGCGCAGTTAGGTATGATTGTTCAAGGAAGACGTTGCTGCCCATCTTCCGTTATACATCCCTTAGCCGACTCTTACGGCAACCACGGGTAGAGAAGGTGGGGTACAATTCTTAAGCCGGCACCACCACGGCAAAAATAATAGTAAAAAAAAAAACGTATTACCTATAAGACTATTATTATGTATTGACTACCTACAGCCGCCTCAAAACTACTATTTTCTTGTTCACAGCATGTCCAGGATATCAGAAGTTCTGCTTCTCTTGGTAGCTCTATGCCTCGTGCAGAGTTCTCACGGCCATGCCAAAACATTCACCAGGTGTCAACTCTCTAGAGAACTGCTCCGATACAACTTCCCGAGAAGTTTGATACCTAATTGTAAGTATTTCTTTGTTAAACTAATTAGAGTAACAAAATCTTCTTTTGATGGTAAGAGACAACGCATGCCCATGACTATTACATAGACATACAGAACTTTGAGTAACAAAACAAATTCCATGGCATCGCTGTTTTGACGCTCATTACTTTGGGACTTTCGATAGTTAGTTTTAACAACCCTGTAATTTCGTCAGCTGCAGTACTCTTCAAACCGAAACACAATATGTTTACACACTACTGCTTGGCGGCAGAACACTCGTACTGCGGTGGTACCTACCTAGACGACGTCGTGCAAAACAGATTTACCACCAATGTACAAGAAAATAAATTCGTGGCGTTGGCTTTTGTTGGCGGAGACGCTGCTGCCCATCTTCCGGATTACATCTCTTAGCCGACTCTTACGGCAACCACGGGTGGTAGCTAGCCAGCCAAGTACTTAATAGTAAATACCTTACCACCGCGCTATGGTTTCCTTACGATGTTTTCCTTCACCGGTAGCTCAAGCTCATTGTTGGGGTTTGAACCCCAGCGTGATAACCGACCGCGCTAACCACACCACCAAAAATACTAAGTAAAATTGGTTATAAATAAATAAATAAATATTGTAGGACACATTACACACAGCGCCATCTGACCCCAAACTAAGCAGAGCTTGAAATTATATGGCATATACACTATACGTATACATTATACAGTAATTAAGTATGGTAGGTTCTAATTTTGTAGCTAATAAATAAAGTAAATAAAAGTAATAATAATAAATAAAGTAAATAAAAGTAGTAAATAAAGTAATGTAATATATATTCCATGGAACACTCCACGTCGCGCTCCCAGGCCGTTTATCAGACAGCTTTTAGAGATACCAGGTGCATCGGTTTTGGTAATAAATATGAATGTTCCCATTTATTACTCTGGAAGTTGCTGACTCAAATATAGCTACAGATAGTTTTGTAGCGATGATAGCTCAGTGGTTTGTGCGGTCGGTTCACATGCTAAGCATCTATTCTTGAGAGTCAATTTCCATTCCAGATAAGATGTATATACCATCATCGACCACATCGTTACTTAATAGTAGAGCTATACCACAAAAAAGGCTTAAAAATATCGATATACTTTTTTTTTTATGGCTGGCAGGCTAGTTATTTAACCACAGCTCACCAGATGCTAAGTGACGGTATGGTCGAAGATAGTAAATCTCACCTAGCCTGGAATGGAACTGGCTCTCAATTGAGGCTGCCGGAACACACCGTTAGATGCTTGGCGGCAGATTTCAAACTTGAGGGTGGTAGTTAGCCAGCCGAGTACTAGAAAGTACCTTACCGCCACGAAAATATATACTTAAAGATAAAGACAAAGATATTTTTATTTGCACAAACATGAGTGGTTACATAATATTGGTTTTAGGTTATAAAAGTTTCATAATTTTTTTGCCTCAGTGGGCGTGCAAATTTTGTCACAGCTAAGAAGATTTGTCATATAATTCAGATTACGTAATTAAATGTCTAAATAATTATAGCAAAATGTAATCAATGTCAAAGTAATAATATTATTAATAATAATTGGAATGGATGTCAATATCATAAATGTCAAATAAAATTGTTTAAATGAATCCTTCAGAAAGTCGTCAATCTTATAATAGCACTTTATAGTCAAAAATTGTTTAAATTTTCTTTTAAACTGATGCGTGTCTTGTTTCTTGATACTTTCCGATATATGATTATAAATAGCACAGATACTGACTTGACACTGGCTAATACACAAAGTGTGATGCCAAACACGAAGAAAAACTACTGAACCGTCAAACGCTTGACTGTCAGTTTAATCTTGGTATCACAGATAACATATATTTCCTAGATTGAATATCCAGGAAATATACGGTTCCAAGACTAACATCCGCGATAGATCTAAGCTAAAATCTTGGAATCTGAGATATCTTACGTTTCTACTATACGGAATTACGCGGAACAGGAGAATTAAGCAAAAAGAAAGAAAGACCTCAGGATAATGGCATTTTATATTATAGTATTGCCAGTGAGAAAATAGGTAATTGTGCTCATCGTTATTAACAACTAACTTTTACTTTGACACCGAACATGAAACCGCTTTTCCAAGCAATAATGTCATAATATATATCACATAATGTAAAGAATTACTGACATTTTGTGATATTTCAAGATCAGTCTTCTTTTTTTTTGCTTCGTACTTTATGTATTTGACAGTGTCATATTTCAATACATTTAACTATTTTATGATAATGCAAGTCAAGTCACGGTCAAAATCACACAAAACCAGTCCTGGTCGAGATTGGTCTTGCCCTAGTTTAATAATGGCAACTCTACTACAAGCTTCGATGGGGTTTTGGAAGCAACAAGATAATATTATTTTTCCACAGTCAAGCCCATTATAAATAAAACACTACTACATATTTTTATTTATACATAAACACCTGAACAATAACTAAAAGTTAAATTATTTATTACATCATGTATTTTATTAATATAAAATGACATAAAAGTGTAGTTAATAAAATTGATTTAAAAAGATGCATTATTTATTTGCGTATAGGTATTTTTTTTTTAATTTTTTTTATTTGTTGTTACAAATACCATAACTTCAAAATACAATTGTAATTTCAATAAAATGTTCTAAGAACAACGTCTTGATGTTAGATAATAAGTTACTCTCAATGACTTCTCGTTGGCTTGAATACTATCGTTACGTGGAACCTTGTAGCACAGGAAAATCAAAGCCATGAATGACTTATTAGTCGCGGTTAGCATGTCGAGCTAAATATATTAGAGTCAAGCTAAAGTTAGTACATAGATATATTGTATTGAGAGGAAGAACATTTCAGTAATCCCGTTGGTGCTGTGGCACCGTCTGAGCGACGTGAACTATATCCTAATGTTGTGGAGGTAGAGTTTAACTCCTACCACTTTAATCTTGATCTCTTGATCTTGATCTCAAATTAATCGCAGAAAAAATCGGCATGTGGCCTAAATACTATATAAACACAACGAGTAATATTTTTAGCGTATTATAAATATTTTTTAAACACTTATAAATCTTTCTTTTTTTCGAATCTTTTGAATTTTTCGAAATATTTCATGTCTTCACTCATTGTAACGAATTCTTTTATCCTTTAGTAACTGTACTATAATTAAACTACTGTACTGTAATTAAATGCTAGATTTAGATAATAGATACGTAACTGCAACTCCAAAGTGTGTCCATCGAAATTTTTAACATCAATTTTCTATATTGTTAAATACTAATTCTGCATAAACAATAAAGGCAACTTTTTTTTTTGACATGCTAAGTTTTTGACCACAGCTCACCTAATATTATGTGACGGTGTGGTTGAAGATGGTAAAGCACACCAAGCCTGGAATGGCAATCAATTGAGGCTACCGGAACATACCATTAGGTGCGTGGCGGCAGATTTTCAACTTGACGGTAGCTAGCCAGCCGAGTACAAGAAAGTACCCTACCACCATGACATTGCATGGTGGTAGGGTACTATTACCTTATTACTTTATTAAAAACTTTTGCTGTATTAAAACACTTTTTTATGTATTATAAAAGTAATGAGACGAACCAGACACTCTCCCGATGGTAAGAAATAACGACTATCCGTGACCATTGCAGCGATACACAGAAAATTGAGTGACATAAACAAACTTAAAAAAAAAGTAAAACCGACTTCAAGAAAAAAGAGAGAGTTCACGTGATTAATGGATGGCCCCTATACTAGCACACTGATAGTACCTCCTGGCCTAAATAGTCAGCAAGGTCATCAACTGTATACAGATAAAAAATTCGAGCCAATAGTAGTGGTAAACTAATTGGAACCTCTTGAGAATAGTGACGTGCAATCGCGTGTACTTACCGCCGCATGAGATATAATAGAGACTGCAACTCAAACCGAGACTGAATTTAATAGCATGAAGCCAAATTCTATGCTCAGAAAGCAGTCTTTACACTAATTTCTAGTACCTACTCGACTGGCTAGCTACCAACCTCAAGTTAATAATCTGCCTCCAAGCATCTAACGGTGTGTTCCGTCAGTCTCACTTGAGAGCCAGTTCCATTCCAGGCTAGGTGTGTTTACCATCTTCAAACACACCGTCGCATAACATCAGGTGAGCTGTGGTCAAACACCTAGCCTGTCAGTCATAACAAAACCACATAATAGCTTTAAGAATAAGGAGATTGATAGTAATAAAAAGTAGCGTAAGTAATTAAACGTAGCATAGGACACCCCGAGGCGCGATGGAGTGACGATATACGTAGGACAGCTGGCGTTGGATGGAAGCGAAGCCGAAGATCGAGCTGAGTGGCTTGTCTTAGGAGAGGCCTATGTCCAGCAGTTGACTTCGATAGGCTGATGATAATGGTGATGAATAATCAAAAGTATTGATGGACATAGACACAGCGCCATCTAGCTCTGAATTTACAAACTGTTCTTTTATTCGGCGCGAACCCCATTTTATCATGAGAATGGGAAGGCCATATTGGCCATTATTGTAGGAATCGTTCACCTATCACACTATTATTACAAAGACGAAAGTTTGTGAATATTTTTGTATGTTTCTTCAAGCTCAAACGGCTGGAGCAATTTTGATAAAATTTGGTATGGTACTCTAGGTAGGTACCACCGCAGTACCAGATATTCTGACTCCAGTAGTGTGTTAACATAACTGTGTTCCAGTTTGAAGGGTACTGCAGCTAGCGAAATTACTGGGCTGTTGAGACTAATAATCGAAAGTCTCAAAGTAATGAGCGCCACAGCAGCGATGCCCTGGACTTTGTTTTGCTACTCAAAGTACTGTGTATGGCTATGAACATTCGTTATCTCTTACCATCAGGAGAGCATATAATTCGTCTCATTACTGTCACAATTAAAAAAAAAAGTTATACACGTGCTCAACAAAAGTTTTTAGATTACTAATATAAACGTTTTTACTTTAATCTCTAGAGAGCGTCCACTCTTTAACGAATTAGCCAAACCCTTTTAGTCCTTTTACTTGATGACGGATGTCCACTTGAAATCTCTTACTTGCCCACTTAGGTCCTACTGGACCATGCTCTGTAATTGATGATGTAGGGATGTGGTATAGTTACGACAACCACAAACTTGGTCGGATTGGACGGATTCGCTAATCCAAGTACATAAATATATTAACAAGATTTTTTTTTAAATCTAAATCATCGAAAGAAAATAATCATACAGTATTTTTATATGTAAGGCTGTTAAAATCTTCAACAAGCTGCCTAATTTGATAGAGCATAAATAGGTAGGTATAAGACGATGATTATTTTATTACACGGTTGAAATCTATCCTAAAAGTCAAGTGTTTACCATACTCTTGATGTCTCAGTAACCTATGAAAAGAAAGATCCACAAAAAAAATGCCTTGCTGAGTGTTTTGCCGTAGTCTTCTCAGTTGAAGTGTAATTACGAGCCGGTGGTAGATTCAAAAATGTAACTTAACGTTCATAAGTGCCTTACCAGGGCCTAAACTGAATAGATGACTTTTTGATTTTGTTTTCTTTTTTATAAGCTGGCCCGCTCCTGAACGCGGGGTTCTTCTCATTGTGAGAAGGATAAGGCCTTAGCCACCACGCTGGCCAAGTTCGGGTTGGCGGCTTCACACATCGTCGAGAACATTTTTTTTAAGAACTCTCGACATGTAGTTTTTCTGACGATGTTTTCCTTCACCGTTTGAAGTTATCAGCAATACGCACATAACTTAGAAAGACAGATGTGCTTGCCATGGATTCGAACCCAGGACCTCCAAATTGGAAGTCAGACAGTCTCCCAACTAGGCTACCGAAGCTTCATTACTGATTCATTTTTTTAATGATTATTGAATAAAATATAATGGAACTTTCTGCACTCTTTGATTTTCGCCATGAATTAAATCTCCTTGCTCTATTTAAATCTCCGCAGCGTTGATTTTCTACTGACCTGTAAAGACAGCACGGCTCTGACACGCTTAGTTAGTTAATTTTGACACTTACAAACTTATGTGTAACATACTTCGTCACATTTTCGGCATAAAGAATACCGTTCCACCCGAATTCAACTTGAATACGTATTGGAATAACGCAATGGAATTCGAATTAAGCCCGCGTGGTATATTTTCTATTCCTAAGACAAATTTAAAAACGCAACAATGATACACGTCCGTTCTGAATTGTCAATATTGACTTCATAAGCTAAACGTTATAAACGCTATAAGCTTCGACAAGAAATCTCATGTACTAGGATATCGACGTCTTTTGTAAAGACTACCTTGAAGTGTTAACGATAAAATAGGTTCTCATAAAAAAGAGCAACGCCATCTAGTGTAAGAGATAGCAACGCTCAGATTTATTCCGGCTATTTATCCGTCAGTAAAGCTACAAGTGCATCTCTAATCTCTCGCTACAAGTATAACCATCGCGTATTAATTTGAATTAATTCGAATTAAAGTACGTTTTCGTGCAGTGTCAATTAAAGCGGCTCTAAGCAATTTCAAACTTTAATGAAAGGGGATCTGGCAGTGTTTCGTCACTTGAATGATGCCCCCTTTTTATGCAAATAGGGGATCTTGGGGGAGAAAAGTCGCGCGGCCAGTTTTTGGGACTATTCCGTGTCCCACGTAAACTTTTGGAAGATATCATTTATACCATTTATTCGATTTTTATTTATTTTTATATTGTTCCTTCCAACACAAATCATAGTCTTTGACAAGCTGGACATTTGTTTCCTCAATTTACTCCATTATATTATAATGATCGGTCAGTTTGATAACCTTACAAATGGTAAAATAATAATTATGTTTTAAGACTCAGTGGTCTTAATCGCGCACAAAACGCTAAACATAAAACAAAATTATGTGTTCCAGTCGCGAAAATAAAAATCTACATTTCAAACACCATTTTTGAAGTGAAAACTTCTTTAGGCATACTGTGCACTTTATTTTGTGGGTATTGAATGAGACTGAGGCGTCACGCTCGACTATGTAACGCTCGTTCGAGTAAAGTCGGGTCTCGTCTACTAAGGGAGCGAGGTATAGTCAACGCGTCACTGCTAGACTCGCTCGGTGACCGTTACATGGAGAGTTTTCACTTTTGTTGTGTGTGCTTATATTTTTTAATAAATTTATATATGTGTATGTAAACTCTTTTTCGTTATTAATTTTTATATTTATCATTTCATAAAGTATAATACCAAAATTAAAGAAAAAATTATGCATTTTAATATTATAATAATCAATAGTTTAAAACCCTTTAGGAAACCGGCAGAATAAACAGAATGTGACGCCAAAGAAAAACGAAAATATCTCCTATTTTCTAATACTTATCGCTGTAAATAAAACAACGTAGGACAACACCACAAGATCCGTTTAGTTCACTCGACCGCATTTAATGTTATTATTTGAATAAAGAATTTGGAAGTCTCTGAACGTAATTTAAATAAACAAGTGGTCGGTCTTATTGTTCAGTTTTCGCGATCCATGTTGCAATCTGTGCTGGATTTACTTAAATAAATGCTTGGGATCCGTGTTTTAACCGGAAAACAGATCCTGACGCCGAAAGCACTGATCTTCTTTAATCTTTTGCACCCTGAGATCTGAGGCAAATCAATTTAATCATTCTTAAGGCCAGACAAAATATATTATTTCAATTTTGTTTTATTTTTCTACATCCTTTGATGGGTTTACCGAGTTTTAAGTCAGAAAAATTTTTTTTTTTTTGTTCGCAGTTTTACTCTTTACGCTACGCACAGATAACAATTCACTTTGCTCACTATTCAAAATTCTGGAAAAATACTTCTGTGACTTTTCAGTGTTTACGTGCATAGCCCCCAATGATCCATCTACCTACCTTCCGATTTCACCATCATCTGATGATGAAACTGGAAGGCACCCATACTTCGTAAGAAAACAATGTAACTTAGTTATGTTTGGGCTCAAAGGAAAAGGAATCGATTATTTTTTTTTAAAAAAAAAATTTATTTTCTTTTCCAGTTTGAGTCTAATCAGATCAGCAGAAAGTTTGAATCTAAATAAAAATAATTATAATATGACACAATGTATTTTATAGCCATAGCACGCGGTTTTACAGGTTAACATTTTAACATTATAAGCCAGAGACAGTCACCGCTGCTCAAAGTCTAAATGGCTTCAAACACAAACAACACTGGCTTATCGTTTAAAGTTTTATGACATTAATGAATTAGTAAAAATATATTGAAATTGGTTATTATTATTAGATATAGTATTTAGATATTCTTGTCACATTATAATTGTTATTTTGTATAATTATACACAGGATTTTCTTGTATTTTATTTTTAATCGCTGACAAGCTAGGTATTTGACCACAACTCACCTGATGTTAAGTGACAGTGTGGTCGACGATGGTAAAGCACACCTAGCCTGGAATGGAACTGGCTCTCAAGTGAGGCTGCCGGAACACACCATTAGATGCTTGGCGGCAGATTTTCAACTTGAGGGTGGTAGCTGGCCAGCCGAGTACTATAAAGTACTCTACCACCACGCTATGGTTTCCTCACGATGTTTTCCTTCACCGACAGCTCAATCTCATTGTTGGGGTGTGAACCCACGCCCTTCGGCATGCAAACCGTCAGCGCTAACCACTGAGCTATCATCGCTACATACTTTTATTGTATGCTAAAAGTGTCTTGTGAAAGTACCTATTTATTAATAAAATAATTTGACCTTTGACTTTAAGCTTAGGGTATACTAAGCCGAAAGAGGATCATAAAAACAACTTTTGCTATGGGTACAACCCTGGAATCGCAAAACAATCTGCTGCTCTATAGTCTAGTCATAGTCATGGGTTAACCATTTTTTCCTAAATAGACTGAAATCTGATGTTTTTTTCACAGGGGTGTGCTTGATAGAACACGCGAGCGGCAGAACCACGGATAAAGTAACTAACCACAACAACTCGTATACCAGCTACGGACTTTTCCAGGTGAGTAAATTGTGATTTCTATCATATGCATTAGATCATCATCATTAGCCTTTTATAGCCACTGCTGGACATAGGTCTCTGCCAAGGCACGCCACTCAGCCCGAGCTTTGGCTTTTTGCTTTCATCTACTTTCAGCTGTCCTACGTATATCGTAACCCCTTCAAGTCGCAGGACGTCGTCCTACTCTACGCATTAGATATCAAGATTGATTAGATTATAGCGATGATAGCTCAGTGGATAGCGCGGTCGGTTCGCATGCCGAAGGGCGTGGGTTCAAGCCCCAACAATGAGCTTGAGCTGCCGGTAAAGGAAAACATCGTAAAGAAACCATATCATGGTGGTAGAGTACTTTCTAGTACTCGGCAGACTAGCTACCACCCTCAAGTTGAAAACCTGCCGCCAAGCATCTAACGGTGTGTTCCGGCAGCGTCACTTGAGAGTTAGTTCCATTCCAGGCTAGGTGTGCTTTACCATCTTCGACTACACCGTCACTTAACATCAGGTGAGTTGTGGTCAAACACCTAGCCCGTAAGCCATAAAAAAAACAAGTGCTATTTTAATTTATTCATTCAGTAACTAGCTAAATTCCCGGTACTTAATACCTGGTTTACAATTGCAGCGCCACCTACCTTGATCAATTCTAAAACATCCAGAAACTCACATAAGGACACCCAAAGAAATTCATTAAAAATCAGTGTCGAGTTTTCGTGAGACTAACGCATGATAATTAATTTATATCCGAAACTTGGCGTGAGTTGAACTTGAGCTGTCGGTGAAGGAAAACATCGTGAGGAAACCATAACGTGGTGGTAGGGTACTTTCTAGTAGTTACATGGAGGTAGATTTCCTTAGCAGGAGGTCATCTGGGTACCAGATATTCTGCCGACAAGTAGTAGTGTGCAAACATTACTGTATTCCAGATTGAAGGGCATTGCAGCTAGCGAAATTTCAGGGCTGTTGAGACTAACCTTCTAGTCTCAAAGTAATGAGCGCCAAGGCAGCGATGCCCTAGACTTTGTTTTGTACTCAAAGTTCTGTGTATCGCTGCAATGGTCATGGACTGGGGTTATCTTTTACCATCAGGAGAGCATCTCGTTCGCGTCATTACATTACATTAAAAAACAGAAGGAGCTGGCCCGGCTAAGTTCTGCCCTCAAGTTGAAAATCTACTGCCGAGCACCTAATGGTGTGTTCCGTCAGCCTCACTTGAGAGCCAGTTCCATTCCAGGCTAAGTGTGTGTTACCATCATCGGCCACGCCGACACTTAACATCAAATTAGGTGAATTGTGGTCAAGCACCTAGCTTATCAACCATAAAAAAAATGCTTCCCTGACCGACCGCCCTAACCTAATTTTCATTACATCTATGAAACATATATTTCCCTTACGTAACATGAAACAAAATTAAGAGTGATTATTACAAGTTAATATAGTTTTCACATAATTGACTAATCAGATATCATGGGCCGTAATGCTCTTAATTAACATATGATTAACTGTGATATTCGAATAGCAAATTAATTTATATGACATTCTAATTATGTACGCGTTGAGATTCCGTTCTGTTATGGAATTGTTCCAAAAATCATATAAATTCTAAAGTGATACAAGGTATAATTTATGAGTTTTGAAACGCGCAAGTAATAACACGAAACATATTTGTTTATTTTACTTTGGAAACTGACGAAGTTTTACACATTTTTGTTTTACTTATGCGGGATTACTCACGTTTAATTATATCGGAAACTCCGACTATAATTTCGGCCACATCCGGTGGCCTTCATCATGGAGACAAGGTTATGTGTATTTACCATCTTCCACCACACCTTCAGTAAACAACAGGTCAGGTTGGTAGATTTTAAAGTTACTATACAATAATTTTACTATATACAATTTGACGTCAAATTTTTTAGTTCCGACTGAGGTAGTGTTAACTAATTCAATTGAAAACATATTGGGCACAACAAACAACTAATTGGGTATAACAAATATGGGGCGTTCAGACACATGACGAGAATTCTCAGTGAGAAGATTCGTTAAGACTTGAAACGATCACGCGGTAAACGTAATTATAAGCTTTAGCGATTTTAACACTAATGTACCTATACAGTTAGTTTTTAGTTTTTAAGTATTTTACAAGCAACTAGCTTACGCCCGCGACTTCGGCCGCGTTAAAGTCCCTGTAATAAACATAATTGAACTTAAAGTACCGTTCTCACTCATAATGTATTTTATTTTGCTCCGAGGTCTTAAGTTCGAATTCCACTGCACTCTTCTCAGTCTTTTCTAAGTAAGTTATGTATTGCCACATTCAAATGGTTAAGGAAACGAAATGTACGAAAGCTCTTTTGAAATAATACTCAAAATATGTATTATCCGAATGTTTTTGTGTAGTTTTTGTGATTTATTCTGAATAAGTGTAAATTGTAATGTTTTTTGTACACTAGAAACAACACACACTTTGGAACATACATAATACAATGCAGCGACATAACTTTTCCGCGTTCCCGCGATTCCATTCTCGAATGTTCTCGGGGCTTCTCGCCATGAGTGTACATGCGTGCTAATGTATTTCAATGACGTGTGTATACACGTTCTGTTCCATATTGATTGAAATAATTAATTTTCTAGTTAATTAATGGCGGAAGTTGGTTTCATCGGCTTCGGATTATAACGTAATGTTTGTACAGGCTTGTGTGGCAATCCATGAAAACCTTTGACAAATTAACTGATGATAATACATTCATTCATGATAATAATCACCTTGTTTACATTGTTACATACGTTTCCGTGTAGTAGGTACATATAGGTGTAATTCGGTATTCGAATATTAAATTCAATATCAAAACAATTCAAATTACAATGTAAAAAGCAAATATGCGTTCGTTTTTTTTTTCTTTGTTTTTGGCATCACACTTTATATTTACACTAGCTGCACCCCGCGTTTTTACCCGCGTGGTGATGGATTATGATGATGATGAAAGTATCCTATGTTTTATTCCAGGGCCTAAAGTATCTACATGCAAAATTTCATTCAGATCCGTTCAGCCGTTCTGGCATGATTGAGTAACAAACATCCATCCATCTAAACTTTCACAATATTTATAATATTAGTGGGATTTTATCAGTATCAAGTACCTATTTCGTAATATTTAGTATGTTGATAAATCTAGCGAAATAAATCTAAGTCTCAGCTAAAGTCACCTTGTTGAGTAAATCGCGGTCAAGTCCAGGCCATGAAATAAAAAAGTAGTGTTGACTTTTTGAAATATAAAAGTAAAGAGACGCACGAGACGCTCTGCTGGTGGTAAGAGATTGAAATAAATTAGAAAATTTAATAATTTCAGAACCTAAAATTGGTTACATAAGTATTTTTATAGTCCATGGATAATTTGAGCAAAAAGGAATTTTACCTGAAAATAATATCTGCAATACAGCATGATTATTCGCGATCTCACCAATACTCGACCTTTTCATAGATTTAGCTCTATTCAGAGGCGGCGTAAGGCGTGGGCGACGTGGGCCACTGCCTACGGCCTCGCGATCCGAGGGGCCTCGCGGTCCGAGGGGTCTCGCGCCTCGAAGGCTTATAAGTTACCAAGCCGTGAACGTGACGAAAAAATTTTACTCGCCATAAAACGATAAATATTTTTGTTGACCATTTTATTTTTAACGCATCTGCTGGCGTTGCTTCGCTTTTGCGGAGAATCCTGCCGATTCGAGCAGGAGATTCCGATTCTGTTTGTTTACGTTACTGTCACGTTACTCAACGGCAACTTTTGATAGCTACTCTTCCATTCCCTGTTCGCTGTACGTTACATGCTCATACCAGCCCATAGTCAAGATGATTACAAAATAAAAGCAATGGACAGCAAACAATGAATGGAATGTAGTAACATGCATGTTCGAAGAAGAGAAAAGGGCCTCGCGAAATTTACTCTGCCCACATCAAATTAAGGTCTTGCCCCGCCTCTGGCTCTAATGACAGATTTATATAGAGCTATGTGATTTTCCACGTTTAACTCCCATACCAACAGCGGCAATTCAGAATGAGTTGCCACTAATTTACACAAAAGTTGTAATCACAGTTTCCATTAGTGTGCCAAACTGTCCAGGAATCTACATACAATTACATAGAAGCACGCGTGATTGCGAGCACTAATCACTCAAATGTGACATTCGTGTGCTCCCACTGAAATATAAATGTTGTGGTACATTTCATAATTATTCTATTTCATGCACACTGGGCTGGCATAATGCACTGAGCAGACAAACAAAACCTTTTTTGGTGATTAAGGGCAAAAACCACTACCTACTGTGTCCCGCAGGTTAAAAGGCTGCTAGAAGTCTGATTAAATTAAAAGAAAACCCCCTACGCAATTAACTAAACATAGCTAAGAACTACCGCAAGGAAACTGGCTTTTAAATGAAAAAAACCGCATCGAAATCGGTCCATCCGTTTGAGAGCTACGGTGCCACAGACAGACTCACACACAGACAGACAGACATCGACGAACTTATAACACCTCTCTTTTTGCGTCGGGGGTTAAAAAGTCAAGCTCGATGCTCACGATAACAATTGGACCTCAATAGAACCAAGCAGAGAGACATGGAATGGAGGAAAAGAGGCCTTTGCCCAGCAGTGGGACAAAATAGGCTAAAATAATATATTTTTTTAAATCTTATTTCGTTTTGGCGTTGCATTTTGTGCATTTGCCAGTGTTTTGATATTTTCAAGTTGCATAAGTTCAATAAGTCAAAATCACAGTCAAAATCATTTAAAGTAAGTCTTGATTGAGTCCGGTCAAGACCTTGTAAAGTAGTGGCTACTTGACTACAAAACACTAACAAAATAACACCTATCCATGGCCATTGCAGAAATACACAGAACAAACAAAGTTCAGGGCATCACTGCTTTGGCGCTCAAAAGCCCTGTACAATCGTATGTACATACAACAGCCCTGTAATTTTGCTAGCTGCAGTACCCTTCAAACCTGAACACAGTAATAGTAATATTTACACACTACTGCTTGGCGACAGAATATCTGGTACTGTGGTTGTACTCACCTAGACGATCACCTGCTAAAGAAATTTACCACCAAGTAAACAGTAGTCGTTTGTTCACCCATGGTTGTTCAATACTTTGCAACGGATTTTGATACGTACAGTTTTCACTTGTTTTTTTTCCGAAAGAAAACCGAACTGGTGCGAAACCAGGACGGGTTGCTTGTTATAAATAAATTAGAGAAAGGTACAAACAATATTTTATCTGAGACATTTTTCTTTGTAAAGTGATTTACCTAGCTCAGTCTAGCCTCGAGGGCGGCGCATAGGACGTGGTGGTGCGATTTGCATTGTCGCGCTCGTTACTTGCTCGCGGCAAATCAATTCAAATCTACGTACGTCTTCAGGCGATGTGATACTAGGGATGACCCGTGTCTTCGTTCCACAATATCGATATCGATAAAATGTATATTATTAACAAAAGTCTCGTCACTTGATTTCTCTGTCGAAAACTTCACACAAAACCTATATAGACAGACACGTAAAAACTTTGTGGTTAATTTTGAAGATCGCTAGTTTTAACCTATAAAAATTTTGCTATATTTTCTTTGCATTCAATTAGATAAGGACAGCGACATTTTGAATAAGTTTAATGTGACAATTAAAGTCTTCAAAATGGACTTTATTTTCATGTAGCAGTATATGATACATGCTACTGTACCTAAATTTAATAGTAAATATATTTTGTATAATAAAAAAATGTAAAAACAAGCGTAGACACAATTTAGCAACCAAACACGGAACTATTGATAGTGATGATAGCTCAGTGGTTGATACGGGTGGTTCATACGTCAAAAAGTGTGGGTTTAAATCCCTGCAATGACCTTGAGCTGAGGAAACCATAGAATGGTCGTAGGGTACTTTCTAGTACTCAACTTAACCCTTAAGTTCAAAATCTATCACTAACGCTTAACGGTGTTTTCAAGCAATCTTATTTAAACGCCAGTTCCATTCCAGACTAGGTATGTGTAACATACCCAGCCTGGAATGGAACTGTCCAACATCGTCACTTAGCATCAAGTGAGCTGTAGTTAAACGCCTATCCTGACAAACATAAAAAACAGTTTATGCAAAAACTTTTTTTTTACATTTTAAAACGTTTAGAGGTAACTAATTATTCCATTCATATTATCATTATTATAAAGTATATTTGTTCTACGAATTATTCAGTTTTGTAAAATTACTCCATTTTTGTAATGAGACTGCCCTTTGCACTATCTAAATCTATATCATAACAGTGCTATATAATATATTTTCTGTTGTAATTACGTGATAGTTTGAGCTACATATTACAGATTTCGAATCGAAAATTAATCAATTTTGACGTTGAAAATGTCCTATATCACATAATTTATGTCGATATATCAGCCCCGGTGGGATAACAATCAGTAAAAACAAGTTAAACAAAATTTGCATAAACCGCCAAATCTGTTCAGTTTCTGCGGCCACGTTTATATTGACAAACGTTTTCATATTTCACTGAAAACAATAATGGGATGTCAATAATATTTACCAACTGTTTATGTATTAATTAAATATTTGTAAAAAATTTGGAAAAAGGTTAAAAATCGTGGTATAGCATTTTTGAACGTCTTAGTGTTCCTACGAGTACATATGAGGGCTTCTTAAAGCCCTTCGAATTCCCATGTCTCCAGTTATTACATAAAAAAAATACGTAAGAATTGGTGCAATTAAACTTTGGATGTGGATGATAGATATGAGCTACAACACCAAAACTGTTTTAAGAGCTGCAAGGCATGGGTTCTATTCCCACCCAGGACAAACATTTTGTGTTATACACAAATGTTAGTTCTGTGTCTGGGTGTACTGTATTTCTACATAGTATAAAACAAAATCGCTTCCCGCCGTCTATACGTTTAGATCTTTTAAACTACGCAACGGATTTTAATGCGGTTTCCATCAATAGACAGAGTGATTCAAAAGGAAGGTTTACATGTATAATATGTACCACTTTAGTATCTACATTGCACCCGTGCTAAACAGTAAGTATTTACAAAAAAAAAGTATTTAAGTATTCTATCAGTAATCTGACTTCCATCACATCCATCCATTCATTCATTTTTCACATCAATCCAGACATTCCATCCATTTTTCTCTACTTATTTTGGGAGTCAGATGGCGCTGTGCGTAATGTCCTACGATATTTATTTTATTTCAGAGTTTGTTATCATCAGTTTTCCGAAATGAATCCCAAAAAGTAAGCATATTTAAAATAAAAAAAATAAACTACACACTTGCTAAGCCTGATATGTTCATATAATAATACAATACATATAATACATAAACTTTTACGTTTATAATTAATTTACTAACATTGTCTTTACTTCAACACTATCATCGATAACAATCCATCCAAAGACGAAAGTTCATGGTAAAATAAAAAAAATGTGAAACATCTAAATATTCTATCGACACTACCTCAGCTCTATTTCTAGTCTTGCAAGTCGAAGGCCCGATTGAAATCAGTCGTCGCTCGGTAAATATCTTCTTGAGCTAATACTTTCCCCTGAGATTGCTAATCTCGATTCTGATGACGGTTCAATAGGTAACCGAATGTTTGCACACAAACGAACCCGCATGTTACCTGCGTATATATGTATGTGTTTCAAAGTGTACGGTTTGAGTTCAATATCGAAGGATGTTGTCTTTGATCAAGATTGGAAATATGAAGTTTATTTGACACAGAATACTTGCTAGTTTTTATGTAAAGCTTACAAGTTCATTATACAAGAGTAAACGTGCTAAATCCAATTATATTTTTTCTTCACCAACTGTTCGTATTTCGACAGCGTTTTTTTGAGATTAAAATTACTCCATGTACTCAAGTATACTCCCACTGTAAATTAAGTAAAGTAAGTGTGTTAATACAGTTGTAAGTGTACAATAAAAAATTAAACAAACAAACAATTCAGGGTGTAATTATATCCTATTAATCCCACTTCCCACTAATATTATAAATGTGAAAGTTTGGATGGATGGATGTTTGGGTGTCTGTTACTCTATCACTCAAAAACGGCTGAACGGATTTGGATGAAATTTAGCACACATATAGCTTATGACCTGAATTAACATATAGGATTTTTTATCCCGGGAAAATGTTAGGTTCCTGTGGGATTATCAACAAACTAACTACAAGACGTATCCACTTCTTATTGTGAGAAGTTAAGGTCGTAGTCACCATGCTGGCCAAGTGCGGGTTCACACACTTCACACATTTTCGAAAACTTTAAAAAAAATCTCAGACATATAGATAGATAGATAGAAAAAAACTTTATTGTGCACACCGAAAAAGAAAAATAGTACAGAAAACAAAAGAATCGTATGAGCTAGTGCCCCAAGTGGCGGCCTTATCGCTAAGAGCGATCTCTTCCAGGCAACCAATATCATACGTACAACATATCTCTAGTTTTACTCACGATGTATTCCTTCACCATTTCAAGTCATCGGCAAAACGAACATAACTTAGAAAAGACAGAGGTGCGTGTCGTGGGATTCGAACACAGGACCTCTAGATTGGAAGGCAGACGGTCTCCCAACTAGGCTACCAAACCTTAATATCCTAAACGACAGAATTGTTATTGTTTTTTTTTTTTATTCCTGCTATCTGTACAATTTGTACCAATAGAATCATTATTAAAGCTCTAGAAAAAACACTCCTATAAAAATAAGAACTATCGCTCTCTAAAGCAAAATCAGAATTGAGATATGCAACACGCTCCGATTGAGAAGTACAAATAATACCGTCTCAGATATTCCAGTCTCAGTAAATGTTTGCTTAATATTCATATTTTTCTTAGAATATATCGGCGGAATTCCTTAGTAAATTACCATTTTCCTTAAAAAAAAGTCTAAGTTCTTAGTGTGTTTTTAGTATCTATCTACATATTCTTGTATTCTATATTATTATACCTAGTATTTATTTTTATTGCTCCAAGTATCTAACCATAGTTGACAAACTTATAATCAAGTAAACACGCAACCCTGTAAAAGTGTTGCAAAGTCGATACTAGCATGAGTACATTTTTCATTTTTTTTTTTTTAAATGGGCTTGCTCTTTACCGCCATTTTGCCTGATGTTAAGCGAAGATGCAGTCTACGATGGAGCACGCTTGCCTAGAAAAAACGGAATTTTAGAGTTTATGTACAATGACAAATTGTAATTTAAAATTATGATTAAACGTTTTTCCTCGATGGAAAACTTAACAAAAAAAAATATCGAACTGTTATAATTATATTAATAGCCGTTATTAAATAATACCTGTAATTAACAATAACTGTTAATTTTTTTATTATAAAAATATTTTGGTAGTGGACTACCCACTTGTATATATACAAATTAATTATATATTAACAAGGAAGTTACTGAACGTCACGACGCAGGATGTAGTGCGAGGTTCAGGATAACCACCACGGAGTATTCAATGCTGTATTGCAATAAACGCTTATTATAATTGTTAATAATTATTATATCTCTAATATTTTTTTAGATTGGTGGTATATCTCCTTTGTCTTGATAAATACAACCGTAGTACCAGATATTCCGCCGCCAGGCAGTAGTCTGTAAGTATTCCGGTTTCAGGGTACTGCAGGTAGAGATATTACAGGGAGGTTGAGACTAACCATCGAAAGTCTTAAAGTAATAATCTCCATAAAAGCGATGCCCTGGACTTTGTTTTGTTACTCAAAGTTCTGTATACCGCTGCAATGGTCATGTATGTACATGCGTTATTTCTTACCATATCAAAAATGAAAAAAAATTTGCTGTGATTTATTTATTGAGAGAGAAAAGTAGAGGTTTACGTGGCTTCTTTAATAAATCGGTATTTGTATGCTGTCATGGTACAAGATATAAGATTTACATATGCCACTGAATTTCTTCTCCGAATATGATATGCAGGTTCCCTCACCATGTTTTCCCTTACCGAACAACCAATGGCATGAATTTTTAAAGCTTGCCGCGCACTGGCGCGGCATGTTGCACTATAATTTAGTCGTTTTCAAACCTAGAGTAAAAGATATCTTGTAGATCAACATGCTCCATCTTTATTGTCGGCGAACCAGCGAGTTGATGGCCTAACGTAGATCTTTTTGACAGCCCTATCATTTCATTTGGTAAAATTCTGCTTCGAGAACTGAAGGGCGTGGGTTAAATTCCCATCGCGACAACCATCTGACTTTTTTTTATGTTTGACAGGCTAGGTTTTTTACCACAGCTCGGTGTGGTCGACGATGGTAAAGCACACCTAGCCTGGAATTATACTGGCTCTCAAGTGAGGCTACCGGAACACACCGTTAGATGCTTGGCGGCAGATTTTCAACTCGTAGCTAGCCAGTCGAGTACTAGTAGAAAGTACCTTACCACCATGCAAAATGTTTGTTCAAATTTACAAAGTATCCTTCAGCTGTCTAGTTCCATAGAAGCTTTCCTTACCTTAGGGCTAGATGGAGCTGTGTGAAATGTCCTCCAATATTTATTTATTTATTTATTTTTAAAAAACCTTCTACGATACATTGAATTACTTTCTAGTACCATACGAAAATCTAGGTGGCGTCGCACTCGGTGCGTGATTCGGTCAATTTGGCTTTACCTTAGCCACTTCATAATAGTAACGCGTGAAGCTAATAGATAGTGTTTTTTAAATTTCATCTTCGTTTCTTCATGTTTTTTGGTGGTAGATTTCCTTAGCAGGAGGTCGTCTAGATAGGTACCACCGCAGTACCAGATATTCCGCCGCAAAGCAGTAGTGTGTAAACATTACTGTGTTCTGGTTTGAAGGGTACTGCAGCTAGCAAAATTACAGGGCTATTGAGACTAACCATCTAGTCTCAAAGTAATGAGCGCCAAGGCAGCAATGCCCTGGACTTTGTTTTACTACTCAAAGTCCTGTGTATCGCTGCAGAGATCATGGACAGGCGTTATCTCTTAACATCAGGAGAGCGTCTCGTTCGTTTCATTACTGTTACATTAAAAAAAAAGTTAAAACTAAAACATGTTATAAAGGTGTCAATTCTAATCCACAGTTCGTTACGTGAACCGACGCGGTCGAATGGACCGGTAATGACATTACCGCAACTAATTCATAAACCGACAGATCTCCAGCCACGTCCATGTAATAAAGTAGAATATGACCACAGCTTAGAAAAGACAGTAAGGAAAGTATTTTTTGTAACAGAATAACTAAAATGCTTGGTATGCATATGATTTGAAAGCTTATAATCCAGTCAGTAAGGATTTTTACCTTACAAAAGGTGGTGTATTATAGTAATTTTGAAATATGTCGTTTAGGTTTGCATTCTGATGAAAAATATAAGTTTGTGACCTCGTGGCGTGGTCGTCCAGGCCGCCATCTTGGATGAAAGATGCTAAAATCAGTTTTTTTTTTCTATATAATTCAAGATGGCTGCCCGAGCGACCAAACTAGCTACACGATATTATGACCACACATAAGATTTGCAGTCACGTAATTTATCCAAACACCAAACGTCACTAACCTAAAGTAACACTTTGTTCCGGCATGTGCCATTTGGGAGCCAGTTCCATTCCAGGCTAGATGTACCATCTTCGACCATACCGTCATTTAATTTTAGGTGAGCTGTAGTGAAACACCTAAAAACCATTTAAAAATTTCTTTTTTAACCCCTAACGCAAATAGAGTAGGGAGTTATAAGTTTGGCGTTGTATATTTCTATTTTCAACCTTACATGACATTTGAAGTAAATCTGTTCAGCTGTTTGAAACATAGCTCTTTTCTAATTGTGTTTAAGGTACTAAGACAAACGTATTAATTCTTTAGTACCTTTAAGGTTGTAAAGTTGTAATGTCTTGTAAAAGATTTATGCTACGTTTTATGATTTATTTATTTTTTGTATCTTATTTATTATATTCAGTCTTGTGCGTCTAAAGGTTGGTACTGAAAACCGGCGCTGCTGAGAAATCGGCAGCATTAATGCTGAGAACTAACCTTTTTTGTCGCACTGGACACTACAGCGACAACTATTATAACTATTCATTATTATTATTTTGTCATTATTTATAAGAAGTGTGTTGTTGTTGTAGTGTTGTGTGTCAAAATAAATGTATCTTTCTTCCTTTCTACGCATTGCTTCCTAAGAATCTCAGTGTAGTATAAAATAGCTAAACTGGCAGCAAGATGCACTACTGTACTTTCCATCTATGATATTACTATTATTACTATCTGCAAATCCAGCCAATCCTATCGCTGCGTCAGCGGGGAATCGCTACACGAAATGGAATTGGTTCCACGAATCTTTCTGCACAGACTGGACGTACTTATAGGGAACTACTTGAATCATTTGGTTTTCTTTTTTGTCCTATAGAAACCGCATATTTTTTTTAATCTTTCCAAAACTGTTGATTTAGAAATTTGATAATTTATGTGGCGTACCTCACAACCTTTATTAGGCAACACAGGTTGGTCAAATAAATAATAAATAAATAAACATCGTAGGGCATTTCGCACAGCGCCATCTAGCCTTACACTAAGCAAAGCATTTACTATGGGAACCGGATAACTGATAGAATACTTATAAATACTTTTGGCTTGCGTTTAACCGCCAAGATGTGGTATATGGTGGAGCACGCTTGCTTAGAAGAAACCGATTCATTTAGGTGTGATTGTTCAAGAAAGACGCTGCTGCCCATCTTCCGTATTACATCCCTTACGGCAACCACGGGCAGTGAAGGTGGGGTACAATTCTTACGCCGGCACCACCACGGCAAGAGTGGAATTAAGTCATGTAAATCTAAAACTGACGTTCGAAACAAACTTACATACAAACTTTCGCATTTATATTATAAAAATAGTGTTCCGTTGTCAGTAACCTAAAATAAATTAATTTTATTTATTATTGCTTGACGGCAGTATCAGTACCCTCAGTACCCTAAGTATACTTAAAAAGAATCGAGGTAAATTTTTTGCGCGAAATAGTAAAACGTTCATTAAAAAAAAAATACAAACCTATCAAGTAGGGTATCTAAAAGCAATTAAAAGAGAATTACAAAAATATTTATAAATTACATGTTTAAATTTAATTAGGAATAATAAATTTGTTTAACAAATTTTTTCCTTTAATTATACCTAGCTATTTTAATCGCAGTCGGATTATAGTTTTTTTTATACTATTCAGCTTGTTAAAGATATAAAAATATATTTTTTTAAATGAAATATGTTCTTCAAAGTTGTAGGTCGCTGCAATGGTCATGAACAAGTTTTGTCTCTTACCATTAGGAGAACGTTTAGATTATAAGATTAAATTTACGTTTAAAAAATCTACAGTCTCAATCGAGCTATAGGTATTATAATAGGTATAGAATTGCGTAAGTAGCTCACAACAGAGAAGAGAAGGCATTAGGACGGGAGCTCGTGTCTGGTCCGCTGAACTGGATGCATATCTAGGCGATTAGCCTTTGCTACATGCATTAATAGATACATAGATAAAAATTCTTTATTGCGCAAAACAAAATAGAAAAAAATTTAACAGAAAACAAAAATAAAATCTAATGGCGGCTTTATCGCTAAAAGGGATCTCTTCCAAGCAACCAAGAATGAAAAACACGTTACTGATCAAGAACAGACGGGAGATGTTGTAACACTATCACATCACACATCATCAGCCATAGGACGATTACTGCTGGACATAGGCCTCCTCATGGGGGGGTTTTGCCAATACACGCCACGCTCGCCAGGCGGCTTGGCGAGCGCAGTTAGGTATGTTTTGTAGTTTGTTCTGACTTTTGACATTGGTATTGAAAACTTGACGAAAGTGTTTACGAAAATTTTTTGACCCACTGACTGCATCACTGTTTCCGAACATAGATTTGTGTTATATTACTGACTGCCCTGCAGGCTCATTGGTAGTATGTCCGCTTTAAAAGCCGTAGAACATGGGTTCAATTCCCATGGGTCTCACTCAGGACAATAATTTTGAGGTATAATCAAAAACGTTTGTTCTGTGTCTGGGTGTTCTGTATATATTATATGTATGTATTTACAAAAAAAAAGTATTTATGTATTCTATCGGCTATCTGACATCCATAGTACAAGCTTTGCTATTTTGGGGTCAGATGGCTATGTGTGTAATGTCCTACGACAATAATTTATTTATATTTATTAATTTGTTGTTACAGAATTTGTTAGAAAGCTTTATTACTCGTATTTTAAATCAATGTGATTGCAAAATCAAAAAATCAAATGTCATTTATTCAGTTTAGGCCCTGGTAGGGCACTTATGAACGTTAAGTTACATGTTTGAATCTACCACCGGCTCGTAATTACACTTCAACTGAGAAGACTCCGGCAAGAAACTCAGCAAGGCACATAATACATACATAATTCTCACATAATTTTTAAACAATATTGATAGAAAAGGCAATTATTCAAGACTTATTGAAAATATATTGTCCTATAGTAAAGAGTAAAACCACAAAGCTCTCTACTAGTTGCTAACACATTAATTCATTTGTCGACAAACAGCCACGTACATATGTACAACGTAGTCTATCCTGTTAGAACATTCTAGAAAAATAGAAATAAAACCAAGAGAACATCCTTACATAATACAATACTTGTAACGTGACTCGACCAAGCTTGTTCCATAAAACGTCGTCACCGATTCAAATCGAATATTGAAATCGAGACATCGAACAGGACATTTATTGGACACCCCACTTCACACCACTGTCCTGTTAACCCGACCGTAACTCGATACCGGTATCGAGTGACATCGGTGTCGATAAATCGAGTTGCGACAATGCATCTGTTTAGATTTATTTGTCCAATTTATGTCAGGAATAATATTCGAGTCGTTATCGTAAATTCACCAACATTTGACAAAGATTATTCATAATTTGAGAACTAATAATTCTTCATTTGATATTGTGAAACAATTATTACGATGAAAGAGTGATATTTATTTAAAAAATGCTAACCTTTAAACAACCTTTTGTTTTAACTTCAAATGCAAAACAAACACGGGCATAATTCTAATTTGGCAAGCCACACGTGATTTCACGCACAATTGCACACGAATTTAATTATTCCAAAGGCGTAAAGGCGTTTTAGCAAAAAAAACAGAGAGATCGCAATGTAAATTTTAGAATTGCAACTTAGTCCGGTCACTTTTATTCTGAGTAATCAGCAAGTTTGCAGGATACTACTGTAGAAAGACAAGGAACCAGAACAAATGCTGTGGAGTTTTTCATTGGATTGAACCGTTATCCAATTAATACGTCATTTTTTTTTTTTTTTATAGATAGGCTTACGTTTGACCGCCATCTCACCTGATGTTAAGTGTTGATGCAGTCTAAGATGGAGCACGCTTGCCTAGAAGATACCGATTCACTCTCGACTTGAAGACACCCAGATTATATCCAGATTATATATATTAATTATATTGATATTTCTATGGAATCCGATCGTTTCGACACATTTTTGTAAAACTTATTGATGGCTCAGTGGTTAGAACGTTCAGATCGCACGCTTAGCGCCGAACTTGAGGTATCGGTGAAAGAAAATATCGAGATGAACACCGCCGAAAGGTAGCAAGTCTGTCAATTTTCTACAGAATTCATTTCGGTGAATGTGCTACTGAGCTGTACGACCTTGTACTTCCATCCCCCTTTTACTACAGGATAAGTAGAAAGACGGCCCATTACCACCCATACATAGTGGAATTTCCTTGGGTACGTACCAAACGTTTTGACTCTACGTTTCTCATCCGTACGGCCAAGGAATGGAACAAGCTGCCGGCTTCCTTGTTTCCTGAGAGAAATAATCTAGATCTTTTCAAGGCCAGAGTGAATAGGTATCTTCTAAGTCTGCGTGCTTTATCTTCGACCACATCATCGCTTACCATCAGGCGAGTTGGAGGTCAAAGGCGGACTTATCTGAATAAAAAAAAAAAGATGAAACATTAGCATAGTGGTAGGATACTTTCCTAAGCTCGGCTGGCTGGCTAGCTACTACTCTCAAGTTGAAAATCTGGTACGCATAATTGTGTGTTCCAGCAACATTACTTGAGAGCCAGTTCCCATTCTTGGTTGCGCGTATTTACCTCTTTACATTAGGTGAGCTGTGGTAAAACACTTAACCCGTCAGTCATAGAATTCAGTCAAGATTATTAACGTTAGGTCAGAAACTTCTGACAACCTTAAGAATTAATGCATAAATACGTTCACTAAACAAGAAAAATGAACTATTCCCAAAGGGCATGTGACTTGACCATAAATCACCGGTAGCCGGCAAAAAAATATCATCCGGAAAATCTCTGGACATCTCTATTTACAGTGTCATACTGTAGGATTTTTGTACCGTCAGCAGAGCATATACGTTTTTAATTAATTCGCTTCTTATTTATATGTAAAGTAGATGTGTTATTCCGAAGTGAAAGTTTAAAAAAATCTATAAAATATGTATTTGTTTATAGGTTTGACTGAACCATCGCTCTATGGTTTATGAAATAATTATGAATTCTTTATAAAATGATAATCTGACTATTATATGCTAATTACACTTATATACCTAAGGTGGAATAAATGATTTATGTTTATTTATATGTTTACACACTATTACTTGGCAGCAGAATACTTACCTATACAACCTGTTACCTATCCCTTTCTATCTATCTAGACAACCTCTTGCTAAGGAGATCCACCACCAAGTAAAAAGTGACGGTGTGACCTTGTGAGTGAATCCTTTAATCCAAATAAAGTCCCCTTAACGTCTTAAGAGGAAAGCAGTCAACTAAGACAATTGAAAATTAGGAATTTCACCAAGCTATTTCTGTCGCGCCGCACGCAGCACCCGCGTACATACTGAGCGAAAGGGACAACTGCACCTCGGACTCATTAACCCGAAATAAAATGAGCAAAATCGAGGTTTCGTATTCCTCTGTTTCCTCCTCCAAATTTAGACCGATTTTAGTAATTCTTTTAACAAGTAAATAAGAAGGATGTGTTCTTTGCCTGTGTGTTTTATTTTTTTAAGATTATGTCTATGAGATTGGGAATTTGGACGTTGAAACACAGCGTTGAAATTAGGTAAATTTTAAGATTTTTGAAGATTCCTAGCTCTTATAAAAAAAACATATATCAAAAAATCAAAACAGAGGGGCATGAAACTAGCAAGTATATACTTCCTATCTAAAAATTATTGCTCTAGTATTAAAATCCTGGAAGGAAAATGGGGAAAACGTTTGTATGAAAAAAATGACGACTTGTTTCCTCTTAAGGTGCGTGGACTACTATAAAACAACAAGTGCAAGGGAGAAGGAAATACATCAATCTATCTCTTTCTCCGTCGTTGATCTCATAGTGGTGTGTTAGATTACTCATTATCCTGTCTTGTTTACAGATTCATAACAAGGACTGGTGTAAGAAGGGCCGGAAAGGGGGGCACTGCAATATGAAATGCGAAGGTAACGATAACTTGATTGCATTTGCGTATGATTACTGAAGCTCTATTCACCATCGTTTATACTCATATTTTTTTTCATGTAACATTAATGAGACGATCGAGACGCTCTCCTGATGTTAAGAGATAACGCCTGTCCATGACCCTTGCAGCGATACACAGAACTTTGAGTAGTAAAACAAAGTCCAGGGCATCGCTGCTTTTGCTTACTTTGAGACTAGATGGTTAGTCTCAATAGCCCTGTAATTTCGCTAGCTGCAGTACCCTTCAAACCGGAACACAGTAATGTTTACGCACTACTGCTTGGCGGCAGAATATCTCATATCTGATAATTACCATTATTAGCGTGGTTGGGCTTGCCGTTTTATTTTTATCATAGAATCAACTCGCATCGTTAAGACAGGATAATGCACGAAATGCGACGCAAAGAAAAAATCCGACTACGTTAAAAATTATAAATCAAAAGCGAACCGTATTACAATTTTTTTGCGAACGCCATATCAAAATACCATACATTATGTCACTTTCTAAACTCAGACGAGTCTAAAGACACCTCATATTCCGAAAACTGTGAAACGGTTGTCACGGCAGAGCGTTCCACAGAATACATTATTACGCTGAAAATACATTACCGATCTTCAGTCAGGTAAAACGAGTTTTAAGTCACCTGAAGCTTTATATGAACTCGCAAAAAGCTGAGCTTTGTGAGGGCTCGCGTAGTTTTTCTAACGGGTAATAATTTTTATACGGGTAATAAATTATTATAAAACCTCCAAGTTGGGAACATTGATTACGCCTGATTCTAGTGGTGTCATCTAGTATTAAGTAGATTAACTACGATGTATTTGAGTATTGAGTTGTTCTGTTTCAGCGATGTTAACACTTTGGTTTCCTAACAGATGGCGTTAGTAGTACAATAACATTATTCCCAATGAATACAAAATTGTTATTATTCATTTGTTTTAATGGTTATAATAATTTTTTTTGACAGATAACACATTAAGATGTGAAGTTAAATTACCATGTTAAAGCACAAATCTATAGGCGTGTTAGTTTTTCTGTAAAGTGTACCACAAAAATGCTCTATGGAATAGTGATAATAAATGCATATGCACCGCATTAGTATCTACATTGCACTCGTGCGAATCCGGGGCGGATCGCTAGTAATATTATAATATCTTAACCAAAGGCGGACCGGGAGCTTTATGCTTTGTGCTTGTAGCCTGGGCTAATACATACTACTTAGGGGCCTGCCTAAATAATCATCCAATTGCAATTTTGTCAAAAACCTGTTCTCAATACACTATATTATAGTACTAGGTACACGGCTTAGGAAAAAAGAGGAGAAACAAATATTTTATTTATTTAGTATGAATTAGACACAAACAGCAACTGTGAGACATTATTGCAAAAAAAAAAAACAATGTGTAGTTACAATTTGCTATACTAATTATAAAGCAATATAATATGTATTTGGATTTTTTTGCTGCAAATTCCTATAGTTGTAGTTAGTCCAACACATTGTAAATCCTTTGATAATTCACAATTTATGGAAAGAACAGATAAATGTTTTATTCGCTAGTTTGACATTTTCCTATATTTGTTTTCTATATACTAAACCCAGGAGAAAGAGCGCTCCGTTTCACATGTAGTGGCAACATTAAAAAAATCTTTAACATTATAATAATCAGGGAAAACAACAAGTTTATTTTCATAAATAAACATATAAATTTCACTGCATTTTGTTTTTAATGGGTGCCCTTTATATCCAAGGGGCTTAGACCCAAAAAGCCATTATACTGAGGACGTTTGAACATCAGCAATATTGATACAAGGGGTTGAGTACTCGATTGTCGACCCAAATAATTAAAAAAAAGATGGTTGATATTTGACCTAATTATCCTGAGCAAACACAAAAATACGGACACTCAAATCACGCGCACCGATAATGACATGGTACACACGCGGTCGCAGATTAGAAAACAGTTACTGCGTAGTCTACGTATGGTAGTTATGTCTTGCGCTAGCTCGGTGCGTAAGGCTGCGCGCTGTCCATAAATTCTGGATTTTTGGGAAAATCTTTAACCAAGGTTTTCTTAGTTTCCTTTTTGTATTTGTTTCGATTTTATTTCTTTATACGTTTCATATGACCACTAACTAACATGTCTTTGAATATTGCTAATGTTCAAACTGTCAGCCCGTATAGATCTGCCCTGATCTTAACTTAACACACGCTTAGTAGCGCTTTAGTCACAGAATAAGTGATAGTAAATATCTAAGATTAAGATTAAAAAGTTGAGAAGGAATTTTATTGAAACTAATCCAGCAAAACCTTACTCGATCCCAAATAATGGAATTCCATTTTGTAGCGATTTAAATTCTTTCATGGCAGTCCCTACATCACTTAGCATTGCTTGCATTCTCATGTCGTGTCTTCGCATGTTCGGACTTCGGGCATCTTTGAAATGTATTGTGAAGAGACGGGTCAATCTAGATCCAAAAACCACTCACAAATTGATATGCCCTGCCTTGTTAGCTCATTTTGTATATCTGCTTCAAAAGCTGTAGAACGTGGGATCGATTTTCACCAGGGCAAATAATTATGTGACGATAAATGTTTGTTCCGTAGGTATTATATGTACAGTAGAGCGTTAATTATCCGAACTAATTGGGGGACATGGATGTTCGGAAACCCGTTTTTTTCCGGATAATTAAACTGTCATATATATGTACCTATTTATGTACCGGTGAATGAATACCATATTTATATATTATGTAGCAAATAGGAATTAAACAAAAAACTGTGCAGTCTTGTATAAAACATGTACTAGGAAGTTATGTGCACGAGCACTGTAGCGCGAGAAAAGGGGTGCATGTTGGGCTGGCGTCGTAATTCGGATAAGCGGTCGTTCGGTTCATCGACGTTCGGATAATCGACGCTCCATCTGGTTCCCATAGCACAAGCTTCGCTTAATTTAGGGCTAGATGACGCTGTGTAAAATGTCCTACGATATTTATTATTGTTATTGTATAGGCGTTGAAATGATAGATATTTTGCACAAAATGTGCTAACCCTGACTACTTAAAGCAAACTTTTCACGATCTAATTACGTTTATGAATTTACCAACTTAACATTTTAGTTGTGACCATAAGTTTGGTACTATGGTTCCTTATGGATCAAAAGTTTGGTACTGTGTACATTATTTTAATTTAAATTAATATCCCATAGCATAAAATATTTAATGACATTTCATACGTCATCTAGCCCGAAACTATCTTATACTGTGTGAACCAGATAGATATCACATACTATTGGAAATATATACAGAACATCCAGACTCAGAACAACCTATGTATATATTTATGTCCGTCAAACAAACGTTTGTCCAGGAATCGAATCCACGTCTCTCGGCTCTCGAACCAGAACTTCAACTTTTGACAGCTAACAAAGCAGTCATAAATCAAAGTACAGCGCGATTATTTTCCCTCATATATAAGCATAAATTTCTCTTTTCAACTTTTCGAAATGTTTTTGTTTGACACTCAATTTTGTTCACAAAATAAGTAATTCAATGACGTAAACTGAACGTCGTAAACCAGAGCCACGAGAACTGCTTCCACACGACACTCTTCACTTATTCAAATCCAATTTAAAGAAACTACGAACACGTTATTGGTAGGACGATACTTTCGGATGTAAATTGAACTACCCATGCTGATGTTTTGAGCTGGGCATGCTGATGTTTTGAGCTGGGCATGCTGATGTTTTCTAATTAGAAACCTTATTGACGGTTTTTAGGCGGGAACGCGGTGAGCGTCGTGTCGTTTTTGTTTTATGTTTTTTTTTCGAGTTTTTATGCTTAAAAATAGTGGTGTTTTATTTATACAGTGCCGAATTACAAGCGCGAGTGTGGGAGAATGATGTAATGTGGTTAAACATGACTTTTCGTGTCGCTTCCAAAACTCCATCCAGAAGCTTATAGTAAAGTGGCCACTACTTTACTAAGGCATGACTTGATTTGACTGGCACCGACTGGACTTGATCAAGACTAGACTTTGACTGTAACTATAGATGATAAAGAAGCTGAAAAATGAAGACTACTCACAAAATATAGAAACATTAAAACTGGCAGAATGCACAGAGTGCGATGCCAAAAAGAAAGAAAAGAAAACCTTATTGACGTCGCTATTGCGTTTGTCATATATTCACGTATGTCACGTATTCTGGTGCTGTAAGTTTGACGTGTCTGTGTGTCTGTCTATAGCATCGTAGCTCCCGAACGGATAAACCGATTTTGATTTTTAACCGACTACAAAAAGGAGGAGGTTCACAACTTGATTGGTATTTTTTTTTGTATGTGTACAGATTACGCTGATATTTATGATCCGATTTACGTGATTCTTTAGTTTGATGCGGAATAGTTAGTTGCCTTTAGTCCCATAAAAATTTAACATAGTTTGGACAGTTGTTTTGATTTTATAAACATTTTTGTTTACGTGGCAAGACGTTTTTGAATCTAGCTAGACTCATACTGTTTAAGTGTTTCTTGGCGTGACCATAAATTAACTAAAAATTGAAAAATAAACAAACTTAAAAAAAAGAAAAACCGACTTCAAGAAAAAAAACATCAGCACTAAAAAGCGAAAATTAGATATTCTGTCAGCTTTCTGGTTCCCATAGTACAAGCTTTGCTTAGTTTGGGACTTGATGGCTCTGTGTGAAATGTCGTCCAATATTTATTTATTTTACGTAGATGACCTCCTTCTTGCTTCACCAAAAAGTTAATATAACTGCAAAACATTGAAATATTTCTCTCGATTTTTCCACAGATCTGATCAACGAAGATCTGGCGGATGACGTCAGATGCGCCAAGCGGATCTACGACCGGGTCGGCTTCAAGGCCTGGCCATCATCCTACTCATACTGCAAAGAGAAGGCAATGCCCGACTTGTCCCGATGCTAGAAACCTTTCGGGAATAAACCAACACATGAAGCAGTTCATTCAATTTTAAGTCTTAGCATACCACCTTTTTGTGTTCATTTTACGATATCAGTTTTAACATTCCACCGGGCGGTGAATACCTAACCTCGAATGGTGATTAGGAGATATTCCATCACTAAAGGTTATTGGATTTCCATAGACCAATTTACTATACACATTACTCGGACTCTGATATCACCATTAAAGAGATTATGATATAAGATTTGTTCACTTCATGTCAATTGTCAAAGTCAATCAAAAGTGTCAATATTCTATGTATACTTTTTTGTTTTACATGGCAATGGCACACATATTCAGCCTACTTTATGACGTCATCGCTGTAAAAAGTTTAAAAACTTATTAAAAATAAACTACCGCATAGAACCCCAAAATATTCAAATTAGTTTTATAAAATAAAGTTTATTATCAGATTTTTTTGTTTTATTTATGCGGGATTACTCACGTATAAATTTATCGGAAACTCCGACTATAGTTATTATCAGTATAAAATATAAAATAAATACAAAAAAAAATTACATACCAAATTGGTTTACTTGAAATTAACATTTTCTATGATAGAAATAAAATATAATAGAAAATATCATGAATTACAAAGACATCCACAGAAAAATCACGTCGATTAGTTGGCCGTTACAACACACTTTGTTTTGAAGTTATCTTCGATTTACACCTAATAGAGTTCGTTGGTAGATCCTGATTGTTTTAATAAACCAAAACACCTCATTATTGTGTTCATTGAGTGGCAAAGTTTTTGTACTAACAAAAAGATTTTATGATTATGTAATGTGTTTATTAAATATAAGTCTTTAATAATTAAGTAGACGTAATTATTTTTGTATGTGGTTTTATAACAATTTGTTTATGTTTTGGCATAGAATTTGCATGGTAGATTTTAGTCTAAAATTATGCTAATTAAGTTTCATTTACTAAAACTTTTAGTATTGGTTTTTTTTTTTCTACGAATTATATTTTTATTTAAATGTATTAAGCCAGAAAAAAAATCTAAAATGTAACACGAACATCACAAATAAACATTTATAATTCTTAAAACCATCGCACATTTTTTGTACAAATTAATGACAACTAAGGCCTATTCCTTTTTGTATTTTATTTATCGTACATATTTTTATATTTACATATTTTTTATTAAAAATACTGATACCTGATATGTTTTTTTTGTTTTATCGTCCATAGTTTTATCACATCCCTCCATCGAAATTACCTGCAAATAAAGATAATCGTTTTATTGACAAAAAATATTATTTATCATTGTTCTTGGCAGGCTGATATTTTTTACAAGATCATAGAGGGATATAACTTAAGTAAACCGATCGTTTTCATAAAACTATTACCTACTAGTTTTGGGGGCATGCATAAATTACGATAAATCTTGAATGGAAAAGAGGGGTCAACAAAGTGTGACATTGGGAGAAAAAGACGAAGTAGAATAGAATATTTTATTTGCCTTATAACTGCATATGTCACACTAGACACGTCAAAATTGCGTTTTGATTAATACAATTAGGTACAGAAAATTAAATAAGACAACAAAAGTCTTACTCTTTACTCTTCTCACTGCAGTAACCCGTTGCCGACACGTGTTTCACCACGAGGCATCCTCAGGACGTGTTGACTCTTATACGTAATGAACTTCCGCAAAGTAACCACAGGATTAATCAGTTATATTATTATTCTCTTGTAGCTGATGTTTTAAATTATTAATTGACAGATTTTGAGAGTGGTTCTCATAAACATGACCATGTAAGACAAGAACAGGGTAGGTACTTACTATAAAAATCATAAAATTTGTTTGTCGGAATATATGGATGCCTTAGCTCTTTTCACTTCGCGACCCTAATTATTGTTGGCTTGATCCATATTACTAGAAAACAATATAAGGATCGTAATACCTGAATTTACTTCGCTAATAACTTCATAGTCTGGAATTCCGGATATAGATTTTAGTTGCATGAATGAATGAATAACTCTTTATTGTACACACTTAAAATTACATAATACAGAAGAAATAACAAGTTAATAAAAGTATTATTAATAGGAATATTGCGCATAAATAAATATTATTATTTTTATTAGTTGTTGTAGCATGCGCCTGATGTTCTTTTAGCAAGATACTGTAGTGAATATTGCTCTCAAAAAACCAGCAGGCGTCACGTTCTTTAAAAATCTTTCAAGCTCTAAGGAATTAGTAAAACGATAACAGACGCTACAATTTCAATCAATAGTGACGACAACTCCACTTTTTATTTGAGATAGGCACCTAACTCTTAGGAATAACGGTAAACAGCTTAATCCGTAGTAAATTTTAAGAAATTGGTTTATAGAATTTTAGAATACACGCAGCATACAAGTTTATAATTAAAATTATAATGTCTACTGTCTACATGGTCTTACATGGTAGATCACCTTGGCAGGAAGAAGTTAAGGTAAGTACTACTGCAGTATCAGATATTCTACGCTAAGCAGTAGTGTGTAAACATTACTGTGTTCCGATTTGAAGGGTACTCTGGCTACTAAGTTATAAAGACTAGATGCCAAAGCAGTGATGTCCTGGACTTTGTTTTGTTACCCAAAGTACTGAGCACAGCTGCAATGGTTATATAAATCACACTAATATTAAAAATGGAGGAAATTGTGAGTGTGTAAGTGTATTTGTATTTGTAACACCGGGTAACAACGCGGGGCGCAGTTAGTGGTCATATAATAATAATGGCCTTATTGTCTTTTTTTTTTAAACCAACAATCTAAACAGATTTCAAACAGAAATTCCAATATGCCTGCCTATAACAAAATATTCAATACCACTTTGAAGAGCGTTGGGAACCGTTTTATTTTACAGTTTTCATCGCTTTACAATACGTCGGGGTCAAAACACGTACCAATCGTTTGGGTAAATTGGCAATTTTACAATATCCGATACGACTGCGTCGAGCTTGCTTATATAGGCGAGTTCGAGACGCAATTGTCACAAAAAAAAATTTACTTGTGAAAGAGAGTTTCATGATCTTGATGAATTCTTATAAATAGTATGTCGTGCCGTATACATGTTTACGGACGGACTAGATAAAAAAAATAATGTGCCTGACTGCCCTGTTGGCTTATTTGGTAGTGTGTCTGCTTCAAGAGCTGAAGGGTGTGGGTTTGGTTCGAGCATAAATGTTTGTACTCGGTTGGGTGTTCTGTATTTTCAAAAAATATGTATAAGTATTCTATCAGTTATCCTATTCCCATAGTACAAACTTTGCTTAGTTTGAGGCTAGATGGCGTTGTAAGAAATGTCTACGATATGTATGTATGTATGTAATTAAATATATATAAACATACTAAGTGGTATAACCAGCGTTGGTCTTCCGTTAAGCCCTTGAAAAAATACAGATATAAAACGAAATACGATTTACCAACAACAATAGATAACAAAAACACGATTTCTCTTTTGTTTTACACGATTGGCTCACGTTTTTTTTATTTTAATGGCTAGCTCTTACCTAACTTCCTAGGGAACTTACGCATACTACGTGACCCATTCAAGGGGGATGGAGGTCTGCAAAATACCACGCTTAGTCACAGGGGGGCGGGGGCTAAGGTTTTTGAAGTTCACGTAGTCAATATCATCGAGGGAAAATTCGCGCTATTTGAGTTTTTTTTTTTTATGGCTGACAGGCTAGGTGTTTTGACTACAGCTCACCTGATGTTAAGTGACGGTGTGGTCGAAGATGGTAAGGCACACCTAGCCTGGAATGGAACTGGCTCTCAAGTGAGGCTGCCGGAACACACCGTTAGATGCTTGGCGACAGATTTTCAACTTGAGGGTGGAAGCTAGCCAGCCGAGTGCTAGAAAGTACCTCCACGCAAAGAGCCATATTCAAATATGACATCTTGCACGCACTCATGGCGTCACGCGGCAAACGCTGTATTAATAAGGACAAATTCTGTTTGCAAAAAATGGTTGAAAACCATATTTAAGAATTACGACGTAAAAACTAAAGGTATATACCACGGATGGTCACCAAGGGGGGGTAAAAATTCACGTAGTATGGGTGCGTTCCCCTATCTACTCGCAAACGTTCCTAACACGTACGGTCGATTTTTGTCGTATAATGTGAAGAAGTTCGATTTCATATGAACATCGGTTTTCAGCGCTTTTCTGTTCCATCTTTTTTTGGGAGCTACAAAACGTGGACACGCTGGACTGTAGGATGAGAGAGAAATACAGACAGGTTATGTCGAAGTCGTAAAAAGTTACAATGGCTTGCGTTATTGCTTTTTGGAATCTACTACCGTGCGGCCGCATTTGGGAAAAGTGGCCTAGGCCGATCGCGATTTATAACCGATTTGTCAAAAAAGTAGGAATGTCCTCAATAATGTATATATTTTGTATTTTTAGGGTTCCGTACCTCAAAAGGAAAAAACGGAACCCTTATAGGATCACTTTGTTGTCCATCTGTCTGACTGTCAAAACCCTTTCTCTCGGGAACGCGTAGAGGTCATCATCATCATCATCATCATCAGCCGTATGACGTCCACTGCTGGACATAGGCCTCTCCCATTGACTTCCACAAAGACCGGTTGGAAGCGGCTCGCATCCAGCGCGTTCCTGCGGTCTTTATTAGGTCGTCTGTCCACCTTGTGGGTGGACGTCCTACGCTGCGCTTGCCGGTCCGTGGTCTCCACTCCAGAACTTTGCAGCCCCATCGGCCATCGGTTCTGCGTGCTATGTGCCCTGCCCACTGCCACTTCAACTTGCTAATCCGCTGGGCTATGTCGGCTACTTTAGTTCGCCTACGGATCTCCTCATTTCTGATTCGATCTCGTAGGGAAACTCCGAGCATAGCCCTCTCCATAGCTCGTTGTGCTACTTTAAGCTTACTAAGCAGGCACACAGTGAGAGACCACGTTTCGGCGCCATAAGTCATCACTGGTAACACACACTGGTCGAAGACTTTCGACTTGAGGCACTGAGGTAATTCGGACGAGAAAACGCTGCGCAGTTTTCCGAACGCTGCCCAGCCGAGTTGGATTCGACGATTGACCTCTTTCTCGAAGTTGGACCTACCTAGTTGGACTGCTTGTCCTAGGTAAATGTACTTGTCAACAACTTCAAGAACCGAGCTCCCAACTGATATTGGGGTGGGCACAACATGGGCATTCAACATTACCTTCGTTTTGTCCATGTTCATTTTAAGACCCACCCGTTGAGAAACTCGATTGAGGTCTTCGAGCATTGTGCTGAGTTCCTCCGACGACTCAGCCATGACCACTATATCGGCAAATCGAAGGTGAGTGATGTATTCGCCATTAATATTGATGCCGAATCCTTTCCATTCCAGGAGCTTGAAGGCGTCTTCCACTGTGGCAGTAAACAGTTTCGGAGATATAACATCTCCCTGTCTAACGCCTCTTTTCAGTGGAATAGCCTTCGAAGTCTGCTCCTGTACTTGGACCGACATAGTAGCGTTATTATACAAACACTTCAACACTTCGATGTACCGATAGTCAATATGGCATCGTTGGAGAGACTCAACCACCGCCCATGTCTCGATCGAATCAAAGGCTTTCTAATAGTCCACAAACGCTAGACATAGAGGCAAATTATACTCTTCGGTCTTCTGTATAATTTGCCTTAGCGTATGGATGTGGTCTATGGTACTGTAACCTTTACGGAAACCGGCTTGTTCGGAAGACGCGTAGAGGTATCAAGCTGAAATTCATATCAAATACTCAAGTCTACTGTCCCTTGGAGCTGTGAAAAAATCAAACTTCTAAGCCAACGCAATCAAAAGATACCTACCGCCGTTTATAAATAAATAAATAAATAAATATTGTAGGACACATTACACACAGCGCCATCTGACCCCAAACTAAGCAGAGCTTGTGTGATGGAAGTCAGATAACTGATAGGATACATAAATACTTTTTTTTTTTGTATATACATACTTATAATACATACAGAACAAACATATGTTTATACCAAACAAACATTTGTCCTTGGCGGGAATCGAACCCACGCCCTACAGCTCAGGCAGACATACTCCCAATGAGCCAACAGGGCTGTCAAGGTTTATGTTCCAAATGTTCGACACTCGCATGAGAATCAAAACCTACAGGGTACTTCCCGTGAACTCACAATCATGAAATTTGGTTCGAAGCAACGTCTTATAGCACAGATAAAAGAAAAATTGCGAAAATCATAAATTACTATTAAAAAAAATACCATAACTTTTACTTATATACCTACAGGTTTGTACGGAACCCTCTGTGCGTGAGTCCGACTCGCACATGGCTGGGTTTTTTTAAATGTAAAAGCTATGAGACCAACTTATGTACTACTGATGTGTGTCTGCATTTCCATTTTGGCGTCACCAGCTTTGGAGAAAAGTCTATTTAATAAAAAATTACCATCAGATTTTGTTGGCAAAAATACGAATGTTTAGCAGAAATAAATTTCAGAATACATGAGTCGTATTTGGGAGCGGAAAACTTATTGCTTATTCAGCTGCATTGTCGGGCCTAGAGCCAATTCCGATTAAGCCTCACCTTATCTTACTGTTGTGTCACCAAAAACTTTATACGTGGAAGTAATATAGCTGCATTCTTCATAATGATAAACTCACAGAGATACATATATGAGTGTAGAGATGGCCAGACATGAGACCGATACCAAAGCTATCCTGTGCAGTAAACTAAGGGAGCATATTGGAAGAGATCGCTCTTAGCGACAAGGCCGCCACTTGTGGCACTAGCTCATAAGATTCTTTTGTTTTCTGTACTCTTTTTCTTTTTCAGTGTGCACAATAAATAGTTTCTATCTATCTATCTATCTATATGAGCTGTTTTTGAGCCATTCTGATTTTCAATCATAGTTGCCTAGAAGAGATTGCTTTTTGCGGTAAAACTTGTTAATACACAACACAGGTTCATTCGTTACCTGTAGATTTATATCTGGTATGTAGAAAAAAAGAGTTAGTCCTATTAAGTATTACCTATCTTAGTCCATTAGCCAGTCCATTTATTATCAACAGCGTTTAACCAAATCATATCTAATGAACGTTTTTTTTTCAGTTGTCTATTTAGTTTAGGCGCTTTTAAATCTAATACAGCTGCAAGAATACAAAATCGTATTGACTACACTGCATACTGTCGACTCAAGCTCAACTCTCTGGACTTCTCTATAAAATAACATCTCTGTGTATATTGTTGCAAAGGATGCTTAGCACCACAATGAAGAATCATAATCAATGGTTTCCACGTACGTCGTCCATTGTAAACAATCCATGTATCATACAAGAAAATTCTTGGGAAGTAGTTTTTATCCAGCTGTCTCGTGAGGATGGTATACCGTTTATTGTGATTTTGAAAGCGTGGTTTGTTTGTATGTTAGTTTTTCTGTTTATGTATATTATATTTAAGGTATTAAATAAAAACAGCGCATAAATTACTTATATACTATTAATTTAGAGCATCTAGATTCTAGATTCGTAGCGATGATGGCTCAGTGGTTAGCGCGGTAGGCTCGCATGCCGAAGGGCGTGGGTTCAAACCCCAACAATGAGCTTGAGCTGCCGGTGAAGGAAAACATCGTGAGGAAACCATAGCGTGGTGGTAGGTTGTAAATGTAAGTGCAAGTTAAAAATCTGCGGCCAAGCATCTAACGGTGTTTTCCGGCAGCCTCACTTGAGAGCCAGTTCCATTCCAGGCAAGGCCATCTTCGACCACACCGTCATTTAAAATCAGGTGAGTCGTGGTCAAATTATAGACTGTCAGCTATTTTTAAAAAAAGGACATAGGTACCATTAGCTGCCATTCTACTTAATTAGTAAAGTTTTCGTGGGTTGACGGAAAGTAGGTATATTCTGAATATAGGTATAGTAGGTATATTTCTGAAATACTATAATAGGTAAGAAGGTTATAGGTGAGTTTGTCTGGAAGAAATCGCTCTCTGCGATAATGCCGCTGTTGATGTTTACTAAATTATCTCTTTAACAATGTTTTTTTCTTTGAAAATGTAATGTGACGAACGAGACGCTCTCCTGATGGTAAGAGATAACGCTTGTCCATGAGCATTGCATTGAAACACTGAACTTTGAGTAGCAAAACATCTAAGGCATCGCTACTTTGGCGCTTATTACTTTGAGACTTTCGATGATTAATTTCAACAGCCTTGTATTTTGCTAGCTGCAGTACCCTTCAAAGCGGAATACAGTATATTTACACACTACTGCGTGGCGGCAGAATATCTGGTACCGCGGTGGTACCTACCTAGACGACCTCCTGCTAAAGAGATTTACAATTAAGTAAACACCAATGTGTTCCGATAGTATCACTTCGCGTAGATGTGTTTACCATCTTCGACCAAACCGTCACTTAACATCAGGAGAGCTGTAGTCAAACACCATAAACCAAACAACCATAAAAAAATGTAAGAATGGTCACTTTATAACACCGTTGCAAAACCTGTACTATTGAATATTTTGCCCTTTAATACAAATGTGAAATTTACGACGATTTTATTTATTTTTGATAGGACAAGTTCTAAACCTTATCTAATCTCATGGAACACGTTTGCTCACGCACTCAAATATTTCCCAATTTTATTCAAATTATCTTAACAACTTTCTCAATGAACACCCAAATAAAGTTACAAAAGAATTCAAACGCAATAGAGATAAGTTGTAGAGTAAGTTGTTCCAAAACCTACGCGAACATCTAAATATTTCTGTATGCCGCTATTAAAATGGTAATTTCATTCACTTCCCATAGAAAGCTGTTGTGAATGTTACAACAAACTTGCACACATTCGAAGCAAAGTTGTCGCGTGTGAAACACAAAGTGAACCATAGTAATATATTATGCACGTATATAAATATTGGAGGATATCTCACAAAGCACGTCTAACTTCAAACTAAGAAAACATTGTAAAGATGATGCGAGAGGGGTTCAAATCGCAACAATAAGCAACAATTTCAAGAAAAAGCTTGAGCTGCCGGTTAAGGAAAACATCGCGAGGAAACCATAGCATTATAGTAGGCTATTTTCTAGTCTTCCACCTTCAAGTTAAAAATTTACAGCCAAGCACCTAACGGTGTGTTTCGACGGCCTCACTCGAGAGTCAGTTCCCATTCGAGGCTAAGCGTGTTTAACATCGTCGCCATAATGTTACCTAATATCGGGTGAGCTGTGGTCAATGTCAAACACCTAGCCTGTCACCGGCAAAAACAAATATCATCTGTTACTGTATCTATCTGGTAAATATTGATAATTTTACTATTTTTAAACGGGAAAATATTGAAGTTTTGGAAAATAGTAGCATAACTAGAAATAATTTAAAAGCTTACTTTTTTGCTCAGTCTTTTTGGGCCGATTCCCACTGATGCAGAGACAAAAAGAAGCGTAGCGCAGGAAAGTTACAATTTACAAATTTTATCGCGCATTCATGATTTATACACAATTACACACACACAAATATCATCAGCCATTCCACTGCTGGATATAGGCCTCCTCCTGGGGGGGTTTTGCCAATACTCGCCACGCTTGGCAGGCGGGTTGGCGAGCGCAGTTAGGTGTGATTGTTCAAGGAAGACGCTGCTGCCCATCTTCCGAATTACATCCCTTAGTTTAATTAATTAATTAATTAATTACAACTCTTACGGCAACCACTGGTAGAGAGGGTGGGGTACTATTCTTACGCCGGCACCACCACGGCACGGTGATTTATACATAGGTATATACATACACATACAAATTTATATACCTATGTAGTATGTATATTTAGTTTTATTTAAATACATAATTATTATTTTCACACACTTACTATATGTATTGTTTTTACTAGTTATTTTTTTTAACTTTATAGTCCTACAACATCTCACGTCTATTCTTAATCTGTTTCGTGTTTTCCATTCTTAGTTGCATGGAAGAGATCGCTCTTAACAATGAAGCCGCCAGTTGCGGCACAAGCTTATAAGATTATTTTATTTTCTATTTTTGGTGCGCACAATAAATAATTTCTATATATTTATATATTTATCTTATTTTCTTCACCTAAAAGTTTAATTATTTTTTGTGGAAACTATACAATTATTCTATATATTGAAATCCAAAATAACGTAATTTTTAAACTTTCGCGACATCAAAACATAATTAATTTTGATATCGGGTAAACTATTACAAATTATTATTATTCAAAAACTATTTTATGCGCGATCAAGACTCTGTAATAAAGCTTTAATTGCATGACAACAGGACAACATAATTATGCTAAAAAATATTTAAAAAAATATAGATTCATTGCACTTCGTTTCGCTGCGACTCTACGTTTCAGTGGGAATTGAACCATCCACGTCAAGAGGTCATAAATATATAATCGGCCTTTAAAGAAAATCCCGGCGACAGTAAAAACTGAATTCATCTGTAATGCCAGAGCCACTGGTTACTTTTAGTTCGTCAATGTAACTGTTCAGTTTCAGTTACTCAACTTGAAACAACCGCTTCTATACACACGCACGTAAAATAAAATAAATTGTTACACCTAATAATTTATTATATTTTTCTTCTGTACGGTATATTTTTAAAACTGTATACCGTATCTATATGGTTATATGCTTGGGAAATACTGCAAAAACAGTCATTATGTCGCTAATGTATCTGCTTCAAGAGCTGTAAGGCGTGGGTTCGATTGCCAACAGGATATACATTTGTGTGACGAGCACGAATGTTTTTTCTATGGCTGGGTGTTCTGTATGTATTATACATAAGTGTGTATTTACTTAGGTGTGTTGACTGATTGATTAACTCTTTATTGTCCACACCAAAGAATACATACAGAAGGAAAAATAAACTAAATTAAAAGATGTAATAAGTAGCGACCTTATCGCTCAAAGCGATTTCTTCCAGGCAACCTTAGGACGGAAAGGATTAAAGGAAGAAAGACGGGGTGAATTTTTTTTTATATTATCGTAGTACACTTTACACAGCGCCATCTGACCCCAAACTAAGCAGAGCTTGTGTGATGGAAGTCAGATAACTGATAGAATACATAAATACTTTTTTTGTATATACATACTTATAATACATACAGAACACCCAGACACAGAACAAACATTTGTTTATACCATAAAATGTTTGTCCTTGGCGGGAATCGAACCCACGCCCTACAGCTCAGGCAGACATAGGTACTACCAATGAGCGAACAGGGCTGTCAATATATTATTATAAATATACATAATTATAGCAATAGGAGAATTCATAACTGTAACGGTTTTATATGAGTTATCTGGTTCCCATAGTACAAGGTTAGCTTAGTTTAGATCTAGATGGCGCTATAATATAATAATGTTCTGCAATATTTTTGTGTTTTTTTTAATTTTGTCCTGGGTTTTTTTTAATGGCTGACAAGCTAGGTGTTTTGCCACAGCTCACCTGATGTTAAGTGACGGTGTGGTCGAAGGTGGTAAAGCACACCTAGCCTGGAACGGAACTGGCTCTCAAGTGAGGCTGCCGGAACACACCGTTAGATGCTTGGCGACAGATTTTCAACTTGAGGGTGGTAGCTAACCAGCCGAGTACTAGAAAGTACCCTACCACCACGCTATAGTTTTCGCTTTGGTTTGGTTGGTTGATATTTACATTTTATTAAAACTTTAAACACTGCCATCCACTAACCTTACTAACTTCACGTACAGGCAGATTCCCACATATCGATTCGTCGATAGGTCGTTGACGCGGTCGGAACTCGAGTTTTCGAGTTTTTGCAATCGATTCCACCCCGAGTTGAATGCCATCACTAACGAGCAAAGTTTTGTTTGCCGGTATTAAATACCTGTGAAGCCATGAAGTACTAAGGCAGACTGAAAGTATAGAGCGAGACATCTTCAAGTAATTCTGGTATCTCTTTATAAAATCTATAATTTATTTTTAGTTGACTTTGGCTATGTCGCTGCCCATCTGATGTTGAGCTTTTGTCTGTTGTGGTCGGAGATGGTAAATACTCCTAGTCTAGAATGGAACTGGCTCTCAAGTGAGGCCGCCAGAACACACCGCTAGATGCTCGGCGGCAGATTTTCAACTTGAAGGCGGTAGGTAGCCAGTTGAGTAAGTACTCCAAAATACCCTATAGATCTTTATCAACGGGTGTCAGTTTTGCCCCTTGATAAAGATTACCGAATATGATCAAAACTGTATTCAAAGAACTGCATGGTGGAATTCGATTTGATTCCACGTTCATTGTGCGGACTGCTAGACAGTGGAATGCACTGTCTGAGTGGATATAATCTGGGTGTCTTCAAGTCAAGAGTGAATCGGTATCTTCTAGGCAAGCGTACTCCATCTTAGACCGCAACATCACTTTACATCAGGTGAGATGGCGGTGAAACGTAACCTATCCCATCCCACTAATATTATAAATGTGAAAGTTTGGATAAATGGATGGATGGATGGATGTTTGTTACTCAATCACGCCAGAATCGCTAAACGGATCTGGATGAAATTTTGCATGTAGATACTTTAGGTTCTGGAATAAAACATAGGATACTTTTCATCATCATCATCATCATCCATCACCACGCGGGTAAAACCGCGGGGCGCAGCTAGTATCTTATAAAACAAAAGTAAATATAACAAAAATATTTTGCGAAAACTTTTTCGCAAGTTATCATGCAAGAGGCAGGTAGGTAGGCAGGCCAATGCAAGGCAAACTACTGTATAATATAGTAGTTAAGCGGATACTTAACTAAAACAAAAGTGTTTGCTAACAGCAATCAGCGCACGAGATTGTTTAGATTGTGCTCGGCGCGGACACATCAATCGCGGTCAACACAATGGCGGGCTTGATGTAAGCCTTCAATATTTGGACGGGCGTATTTATCTTGTGTCGATTGTATCGTAGACAAAGGAAGCTTCCTTGTAGTCTGTGAGGATGGTGTGATGGGAGGGTCCCGCATGGATTTTCAAACACAATTTACCATAACAACTACTACTCACTTGAAATTTAGTATAGATGCGTCTTGTGGAACATTATTCAAGGATAAAGGGTAACCTTTATCTTAATCACTACATAATATCTGTCTGTCTGTTCGCCATAAACTTAAAAACTACTGAACGGATTATCATGCAAGTTTCAATAATAGATAGAGTGATTCACAAGGTAGGTTTTGGTATATAATTTGTCAAGGTTTTGTGTATATTGGTTGAAATATGATAATTGTTGAAAGTGTCGGAAAATGTCAAACCACCTGGGAGCTTTCATCGTCACTACATATTATAAAACAAAGTCGTCCGCAACGTCTGTCTGTTCGCAATAAACTTAAAACTGCCGAACGGAGTATCGTGCGAATTTCACCAATAGATAGAGTAATTCATGAGGAAGGTTTTGGTATATAATTTGTTAAGTTTTTCTGTAAATTGGTTGAAATATGATGATAATTGTTGGAAGTCGGAAAAAGTCCGAAAAAGTCAAGCCACCTGGGAGCTTTCATCGAAAACACTGCCTAATCCCTTTGAGATAATTATAACAAAATAATGCATGGGCATTCCTTTTTTATAGATCTACAAAAAAGTCCGCGGCGGCATATATCTACCCTTTAAGGATAGCTTACTATACCCATTCTTACTACCCGTGCGAGGCCGAGCGAGTCGCTAGTCTAATATTAAATAATAGCGCAAGTTTGATGACTATTGCTTATTTGTTACATGTATACACATATTTCATTCCAATCTGAACTTAATTCTAAAGTTTACGTGAACGAAGTCGCGGGCGTAAGCTCTATATTACTAGTTGCGACCCGCGGTGTTACCAGTTGTTTTTTTTTTTTTTCGGAATAAAGAGTAACCTATGTGTTAATTCAGGATGACAGCTACCTCTATACCAAATTTCATAAAAATTGGTCAATCCATTTGAGCGTGAAGAAGTAACAAACGCCATCACAAACTTTCGCCTTTATAATATTACTAGCGACCCGCCCCCGCTTCGCACGGGTGCAATGTAGACATTAATGTGGTGCATATGCATGTATTATACATATAAACCTTCCTCTTCAATCACTCTATCTATTAAAAAAACCGCATCAAAATCCGTTGCATAGTTTTAAAGATTTAAGCATACATAGGGATATAGGGACAGAGAAAGCGACTTTGTTTTATACTATGTAGTGATGGTGATAGTGAAGTGTGTTAATACCTATAGTTATTTCTGGAGACAGCCACCCCACAATGAATGCTTATCCATTATACATGACCTTCGGTAATCGATCACGTTCATCGCATTGTCTTCACATTTGCAGCTCAGAGATTCGTTACCTTACCTGGAAGAATGTGGAATGCTACGTTTTTCTTCTGTCCATCAAACTCAGTACAGAGCGACAACATTTATATAAATGCGGTGAAGCAATGAGGTTTTAGTTATCGTTTTATAGTAATATAGTTGACAGAAGTTTCGGCAACCTAGTTGGCTAGTTGGGAGACAGTCTGACTTCCAATCTGGATGTCCTAGGTTCGAATCCCACGGCACGCAACTTGTCTTTTCTAGGTTATGTGCGTATTACCGATAACATTAAACTAGAGATGAAACGGATAGTGGTTTGGCCGGATACAGGATATTCGGCAAGCTACGAGGCCGAAGCGCCGGATATTCGGCTGTTACTGTTTCAATGAAGTGGCAAAGGATAATAGTAGTGATTTTCGCGATCTAGAAAAACAAAATCCAATTGCTAACGAGATTGACTTGTTCTTAAAGAATCTCGAATCGATCGCAATTACGGCCCGCAGTTGTCAAGGTTTGCTAGAATTTATCTTTCAGCACCTGGCAGTAGCGTTTACAGCGAAAGGCTATTTTTAGAAGCTGGTCTGGTATACGAAACCAAGCGGAGTCGCCTCTTACCAACAAATGCGGAAAATTTGATATTCATTCACCACAATTTGCCACTTGTTAATTTTGAGTACTACACTAATTAATGAAACAAACCTTTTTGGCGTGCGATTATAAAAATAAACGGTGTCTATAACCTATTTAGCCTTGTATAAATAATAAGATTTTTTTAATTTTACTATCCGGATACTGAATTGCTATCCGGTATCCGGCCGGATAGTGAAAACAAGGCCGGTTAGGCCGGATACCGGATATCCATTTCATCTCTACTTTAAACGATGAAGGAAAATATCTTAAGGAAACCTACTTAACTGAGCTACCCTCGCCCAGCTGTGGGCCAGTTTATAAAAACAGGGCTAATTTGGACATCCCAAACATACTTGTAACCCTGTTTAATCCGTAGATAGATTTTCAGATGTTAGCTTATGTTGGAACTTCGTCTCGTCCGCCTTGCGGCCGACTGCTTCCCGGTATCATTTCTTGTTCCTTGTATGGATCACTACTTGATTAGGAAGGAGCGGAGGGAATCACATTTTTAAATAAACGCGATCTCTGTGTCAATCAAAAGGAAAGTGTTGCACTCTTTCTTCATTTCTAAATTCATAGACAACATTTTCTGTCTATGGCAGGAGGCCAAACTCTAACACTGCCACACGGTTTGAATCTGCCTTCACTGTGCGAACCTCTAGACAATAGAATTTGCTGCCTGTGTCTGTCAATCTGGGTGCCTTCAAGTCGCGAGTAAATCGATTTTTTTAGGCGAGCGTGCTCCACCTTTATCCCCATCTTCGCGAGTGGGCGGTCATACGCAAGCCTATTAGTAATGAAAAAAAACACCTTATATAACTTTTAGTTGTACCTTTATAGTTATTTAGTTTATTTAGCACAACAAACAGTTATTCAAACACCTTAAGAAGGCAAACCTTGTTTCTCTTGAAGAATATTTGCCTAAATAAGAGGTGCTAATTTTTCAACATTGAAATACCTTTAAAGAAAATTCTATCCGTACAAATTACTGACTGTAAATCACTCCTACGCACGAACACACTCGTATTTGGCTTAGTTATTATCTTTTTTGTAGTGAAGGAGCCATCGGTTAATATTCATAAGGTAGACTTTGATAAGCATTTCAGTCGGTATAAAAATCTACGTGTATTTTACTATGGAAACTGACATGGTTTTGACACATTTACATACATTTATTACATACTCAGCTACTATTGATGTTGTAATCAGCTTTGTCTCCATGATGAAGGACACCGGATGAGGCCAAAACTATAGTCGGATTTCCGATATAATTAAACGTGAGTAGTCCCGCATAAGTACATATAACAAAATTGACGTGTAAAAACAGATTTATTTTTTGTAATGAGACGAACGAGACGCTCTCCTGATGGTAAGAGATAACGCCTATCCATGTCCATTGCAGCGATACACAAAATCAAGTAACATAAACATACAGTCGAACATAGAACCTCCTCCTTTTTTGAACTCGGTTCAAAACAAAGTCAAGGCAACGCTGCTTTGGCGCTTATTACTTTGAGACATTCGATGGTTAGTCTCAACAGCCTGTAATTTCGCTAGCTGCAGTACCCTTCAAACCGGAACACAGTTACACACTACTACTTATATGGCAGAATATAAAATATGTGGTACTGCGGTGGTACCTATCTAAACAATCTCCTGCTTCGGAGATCTACCACCATGTTATCTGCCTATCTGGTAGTCAAAAGGGACATCAAATTGTTCACAACTAAGGCGCAGTCTCCGAAATACACACACACGCAAACACACATACACACACAAACATATACACAAAATTTTCATACTAACATATTATTATGTTACGCACATACGATTATGTTACTCGACCAAGACCTGAATTCGAGAGTAGGGGCAAAATGTAAACCAGCGCTGTAAGAATTTAATTCTTACAGCATAAAGCTGATTTTGCCCCATTGGCAACATTAATTAATTTTTATTTATAAGTCACATATGTATATTTTTTTTTCTGTTTTTAATTGTTGTCAATAAATTTTATTATTATTATTATTATTATTAAATGTATTCACTAAAAAACCAACAAGCTAGTAATCCTGCTCTCAAAGCTTTGTAGTCGAGGCTTTATCAAGGTGTCATTGCCAATTAACCTCTTGGCATGCTTCTCGGTCGACTCCAACGGCCCAAGTTAGTTGGCAGATCTGTCTTCAGAGCTACAGGATTTCATACATTCTACGTAGGAAACATGCGCGGTCCCTAAAGCAGGAGTCGGCAAAAAGTTTTAGGTGGGGTCCAGAAACTGAGGGAAAATTTTAACGAGGACAAGAAAAAAACAACAAGTTTAATTAAGTGCTCTGCAAAGTCTTGGAATCTTGTAGCAAACTCGTTCCTAAGATCGGCCAAAAATTTTACAAACATTGCAATGTCTTCTTCAGAGTTCTCCTTTTTATAATCAAGAATTTTCGAAAAATTAATAAATTCTTGTCTTGTAATATCTTTATCAAAGATATCCAGCTTACGACGAAAAGCAGACACGCTTTGTATCAGATCACATATTAATTTTCCATTTCCTTTTAACACTGTGTTGAGCGCATTTAAGTACTAAGTTTAGATTCTATGTGGCTTCAAAATATTATTTAAATTAATAAAGGTATAGGAGATATCTACGTATTAATTTATACTTGGTATAGTGTTGGCGGTCCGAGGTTCGACCTTTCGCGGTCCGCCTGTTGCTGATCGTTGCCCTAAAGGAACGTAAAATTGAAGAACTAGTCACCCAAAAACATACCTAAATAACTTCCGACGGAATGGTCGAGTTAGAGACCGTGTTCTAAAATTGGAAAGTAAAGGTAGGTGCACACCTACGCCTTGCGGAGGCGAAGCGCTGTGACAGAGCGGAGGCTAATGTCTTCGCTTAGATGGCTTTGTAGAGACATGAGGATAAGCTGGCATGCGATCTCTTGGAATATTTTGAAAACTGATTAATTCAATCATTATTTTGTGATAACATTGGTAATGTACTTATGACTGAAATTACCTGATATTCCAAAAACTTAAAGGTTCAAAATTCAAAATTGTGTATTTAGAATAGTTTACAAAGTAACTAAAAAAACAAAAAAAACTGTTTCGCGGGGAATAACGCCCAACCAACCATGTTTTTATTATTATTATTTTTCTTTATTTTTATTGTGAAATTTTGTATTTTTTATTAAATGTAATTGTTTTTATGTCAAAAATTATAATTTGAATCTCCGGGTAATATTAAGTATTCTGAATCAAATTATTATAAGTTTCTTAAATAATAACTGGTGCCGTGGTGGTGCCGGCGTAAGAATAGCACCTACCCCACCCTCTCTACCCGTGGTTGCCGTAAGAGTCGGCTAAGGGATGTAATCCGGAAGATGGGCAGCAGCGTCTTCCTTGAACAATCACACCTAACTGCGCTCGCCAACCTGCCTGCCAAGCGTGGCGAGTATTGGCAAAACCCCCTCAGGAGGAGGCCTATGTCCAGCAGTGGACGATCTATGACCGATGATGATAATGATGATGAAATAATAACTTATTTAAGTTTATTATATACTTTATAATTGTGATATTTTTAAAGTTACGTTATTATATAAGTTTTACACATTTTGGTAAATAAGATAATAATAATCGAAATAACTTATTTATATATGCATAAATATATATCTACTTCGCTGATTACAAAAACAATATTTGTGTGTGTGTGTGTGTGTGTGTGTGTGTATTTGTGTTTGTATGTGGGTGTGTGTGTGTGTATGTATGTGTGTTTGCATGCATGTGTGTGTTTACGTTTGTGTGAAAGTGATATTTACTTTCATTGTGTAAACCGGCAAACTAGAATACGCTGTCAGAGTGGGTGTTCCCCCATAGTACAACCTTCAAGTCGCGAGTGATTCGGTTTCTTCTAAGCAAACGAGCTGCATCTTCGATCGTATCAACGCTTAACATCAGGCGAATAGGCGGTCAAAACCAAGCCTATTAATAATAATAAAAAAACCAGCAAAAAAATATTCATCATACTTATCTTGGTTTTGTCACGCTCACATTTTATATTTATACGCGCCCTAAAATCACGTTATTATTAATAACACACGTAACCAATAATTTATTTAAATTGACCATAAACATTTAAAAACCGCGTTGTGACTCGCTGGACGTCGTCCGACACCAAACACATTTTGTATTGTTCGCATAATTTTCACATAAAACAAACAATCATACCGGTTTTTTTTTTATATTTCTTTAAATATCTGCATTACACTGATATTTATATAACAATACTTAGTGGATTTAATTTAGATTAAATTACAATAAGGCAAGTTATTTTATAAATTATTATCATCTGTGTTGTGGAATATAGTTTTCTGCGATAAAATTTTAATTTCATGACTAATTACATAATAGTTTTGAAACTAAGTATATGAACAGCTGGTTTAATATGAAGGGACTGAGTTATTTTTAGTTTAATTGTGCTTATGTGGTACTTTTATTATTATGATTTATAATTGTATGTGGTTTTTATTATATTTTATAGACAGATTAACTTTATAATGGTTTTTCTCTTTTATCATTTTGACGTAAATACATTTTTAAACTCATTTCCATTCCGTCGGGGGCAATCGATATCATCTACATCCAAAATTTATTTACATCACTCGATAGAGTTTTTTCTTCTCTTTTTTCTTGGCATCGCACTATGTGCATTTTACCAGTTTCAATGTTTCTGTATTTTGTGTGCGGCTTCTTTATTCCGGTTTTTGCAATTATTTCTGACATCTTTAGTGACAGTCAAAGTCCAGTCCGTGTCAGTCAAGTCCAGTTATGCCTTAGTAAAGTAGTGGCGACTTTACTATAAGCTTTGGTGGAGTTTTGGAAGCAACATGAAATGTCATGTTTCACCACATTATATCTTTTTTTCGCACTCGCGCTTGTAATTCGGCACTTTATGAATAAAACACCACTATTTTTATAGATATGCATAGGAAAAATCAAGTTTTGAAAAAAATAATGAGCGCCAAAGCAGCTGGACTTTGTTTTGTTACTCAATGTTATGTGTATTGCTGCAATGGTCATGGATATGCGTTGTCTCTTACTATCAGGAGAGCGTTTTGTTCATCTCATTACTATTATATATAAAAATGTATATTAAACGAGCAATATTTATGAAAATATATTTGAGAACAGCCCTAACGATTTCGATGAAATTTGCTATACGGAGGTATTTCGTAAAAAAATAATCTAACTAGGTTTTATCACGTTAAAAACGCGTTTTTCCGAGTCATCAAGAAATTTTGCACGCATCGAGCAATACTAGGTCACCCAAGTACAATAAATTATACCAGTTGAACTCCAAATACCTACATCTATTTATAATCAACGCGATCCATTCATTCATGACGCATTTCAACACATTTTCTAAACATGCATTTTGACAGCCCTGTTCGCTCATTGGTAGTATGTCTGCCTGAGCTGTAGGGCGTGGGTTCTATTCCCGCCAAGGACAAACATTTTATGGTATAAACAAATGTTTATTCTGTGTCTGTGTGTTCTGTATGTATTACAAGTACTTATGTATTTACAAAAAAAAAAGTATTTATGTATTCTATCAGTTATCTGACTTCCATCACACAAGCTCTGCTTAGTTTGGGGTCCTGGTAAAACCTATTTGTTAATCCAGGGTGTCAGCTACCTTCACACTAAATTTTATCAAAATTGGTCCAGCCGTTTGAGCGTGAAGAAGTAACAAACATATGAACACACTGGCAAACTTTTGCCTTTAATATTAGTGTTACTAGCGACCCGTTCCGACTTCGCACGAGTGTCATTTATTTTGGCGACTTGAATGCATTGAATTTCACTACTTATATGATGTATTTTATATGGTTGACAAGCTATGTGTTTGACCACAGCCTAGCTTAAGTGACGGTATGGTTGAAAATGGTAAATAAATACACCTAGGCTGGAATGAAACTGGCTCTTAAGTGAGGCTGCCGGAACACACGGTTAGGTGCTTGGCGGCAGATTCTCAACTTAAGGGTGGTAGATAGCCAACCGACTATTAAAAAGTAGCCTTCCACAAGCAGCTCAAGCTCATTGTTGAGGTTCAAACTCACGCTCTACAACGTGTAAGCCGTCCGAGCTAACAACTGACCTATCATCGCTACAAATATAAATTAACCGATTTTCAATATAAAAATGTGCCACTGTCAATTCAGGGTATAATCTATCTGTATTCCGATTTTCATGTAAATCTATCCAGCTGTTTTAACGTCAAGATGTAACGAACATACAAAGATACTTTATAACTTTTGGATTTATATTATTACTGTAATGTTGTTACAGAAGAAGGAAGAATTAACAAACGTACATACAAACACTAAATATGCAAAAGTTTGTATGTATGTTTGTACATTTGTTACTCCTTCACGCTGAAACGGCTGAGTGGGTTAAGATGAAATTTGGAATGCAGATAGCCCTGGATTAACACATAGGCTACATTTTAGTCTGGAAAATTGAGATTAAAACCGCAGCTAGTTAATTATTGTTACTGTAATAGGTTTGGGTTTGACTTACCGAAACATTATGTAGATAATAGTATCTACCGAAATATATGTATGTAGATAATAGTATCTACCGAAACATATGTAGATAATAGTATCTACCGAAACATATTATGTAGATAATAGTATCTACCGAAACATATGTACATAATAGTATCTACCGAAAAATATGTAGATAATAGTATCTACCGAAACATATGTAGATAATAGTATCTACCGAAACATATGTACATAATAGTATCTACCGAAAAATATGTGGATAATAGTATCTACCGAAAAGTATGTAGATAATAGTATCTACCGAAACATACGTACATAATAATAATAATAGTATCTACATTATCATGTTTCGGTAAATCAAACCCAAACCTGTCCGTAAATAGGTACTAAACATGTGGTCGAACATAGGTACGGAATAAAACATGTATGTCTAGAAGATAACTATTCACTTCTATACACTGTAACACTCAACAACTAGTGATGCAAATAATAGATAAGCTCCTTAAGAAGCTTAGATAAAATTAAACTCAAAATAAAACAACACTTTCAAACACAATAAGATGACTTTAGCGCAGATTATGAAATAAAGATACCTACATCAAAGTAGTGTAACGTAGTAGTGTGTGTAAAGTAGTAGTAGTGTGCCGTGGTGGTGCCGCCGTAAGAATAGTACCCCACCCTCTCTTATTATTACTATTCTCTTTATTATTACTTTCTTCTTATTTGAAGGGTATTGCAGCTAGCGAAATTACAGGGCTGTTGAAACTTACCATCCAATGTCACAAAGTAATGAGCCCCAAAGCAGTACTTTGTTTTGTTACTCAAAGTTCTGAGTACACATACAATGGTCATGGAGGGCGTTGTCTCTTACCATCAGGGGAGCGTCTCGCTAGCCACATTACTTTTCCATAAAAAATAAAAATAAGTTTTCCTTCAGCGCTTCAAACTAAAATAACTAAGAAAACACAAAGCTGATTCGAACCCAGTACCTCCAGATTGGCATCTCGTAACCAGGCTGACGTAGATTCCAATTTGACTCGTCGTTTGTTGGTATTTGTACTTCTGTCTTTTCCCATTGTCTGTGTTTCACTATGGCTCCATTGATGTGCGGCTGTGGGCCTATTCAAGGCGCGTGGGCCCGCGCCCGCGGCGCTATTGTATCAGACGTGAGTGGGCGGCCTTATAATCATAATTATGTACCCACCAGATATGTAAATTGAAGCTTCGTACGTGCTGGTTCTGGATTTAATTGACTGATTAATGTGTGAATTTGCAACTGGTAAGTTAATAGAGATTATAATTAATACAATACTAATTGTATTTGAATTAATTAACAGCTTTCAGTAGTCACATAATAATTGGCCGGTCAATTATAATCAAACAAATCAATTGATTAGAAGTAAATTCGATGTTCGCAAAAAGTCGAACAAAACGGTATGATTCCACTTTCATTGTACGAACTGCTATAATTATAGTGGAATTTACTGCCGGAGCGGGTGTTCCCCGATAGTTAAATAAATATAGACAGATCTGAGTGCCTTCAAGAGTTCACGAGTGAATCGGTTTTATATAGATAAGCGTATTCCATCTCTTGACTTGAGGCGAGATGATGGTCAAACGCAAGTAAAAAAAACTGATTTTTTTCTTACATTGGATTATCGTTTACGTAATACATAATTCTTAGAAATAAATATGCTTGTACCACAGCTATACCTACTAATACAATTAATTAATTTGATCGACGAAAAATTTATTTTTCTTTTCATTTTATTCTGTCTGTTTCTCCGCTTACGTAGATACTTCTCCACATAACGGATTTTAATACAATTTTTACTGTCGTCTAAATATTTTTACGGAAAGTTATTGTTTAATACATCCTAATTGAAATTATCACCAAAATAAATTGCATCCGTGTAAAAACGGGTCGAGTCGCTAGTAAAATAAACAGCAGCACCAATGCTTAAATCCAGAATAGAACCTGTATCTACTTATTCATGATCCATCATTTCACAACAACAACGGAGTCGACGGTGCTCAGTGAACCGTCATGGCTAAGGGAAAGTTAGAATATTAAGATAGATCATTTGATAAGTAATTTGATATGGTAGGGACATTTGTACTTCTATCTGTAAATGGAAAGCATTGATTCAATATAATTATAAAACATAATTTAAGTCAATTTTGTTCAATTTAAAATTATAATTAATATTTAAACGTACTAGCGGCCGCATATGGTTTTGCACATACAAACCTTACGGAAAAAAATATCTATATAATTATTATTTTCTGCTTGAACTTTTATTATAATTTGGCTTTTTTGGTGACTCAAGTGAGGTTGGTGGGACACACCGACAGTTACCTACTTCGAAAAATATTTTTCAGCGATGTCCTGGACTGTATTTTGCTACTCAAAGTTATGTATATGGCAGCTATAATAATGGACAATCGTTATCTCTTACCATCAGGAGAGCGTCTCGTTCGCCCCATTACTTCTACATAAAAAAAACATCTATACCAAACTAAAGACAGGACAGGAAAACGATGTTTAACAAACAATTAATTACTTATTCCGAACAGCATGGCGTTACCACACTGGATCGGATACGGCCTACGCCACAATTAGTATGTGTAAATTAACCTACTAAAGCCGATATACACAACATACCGAGTATAGTTCAATGGGGGAGCCACTGATATGTTTTCTAAATAAAATGGGACTGTCGTCTGTAACTTTTTTGTAGTTTATTCACTTCACCAACAGTACGTATAATTTGGTTCTGTGGAAGTATTTAGGCTGTGCGGTATGTATGGCCACAACATTCCAGGTGTATTCTTTTGTATTTACGAGCTGCTTTCTGCTCCAATTTTTCTTTTATGTGCAGGGTTTACCTACTTGTTGGTAGATCTAGTTAGCAGGAGGTCTTCAAGTTAGGTACCAACGCAGTATTAGATATTCTGCCGCCAAGCAATAATGTGTAAACATTACTGTGTTTCGGTTTGAAGGGTACTGCAGCTAGCGAAATTACAGGGCTGTTGAGACTAACCATATAATGTCTCAAAGTAATGAGCGCCAAAGCCAAGACAAGACAAGCCAAGCCAGATCATGTTTTGTCATTCAAAGTTCTGTGTATCGCTGCAATGGTCATGGACAAGCGTCACCTCTTACCATCAGGAGAACGTCATGTTCGTTTCAATACTTTTACATAAAAAAAAAAATGCTTATTAACTTCGAATGTACAGAGTCAAAAGGGAGCCATTGTATTCATTAGTAGGTATATATCATTTAAACAACTTTAAAATCGTGAAAAAAATCAGTTGTTCCATATAAAAAGTTTGTTGGCCAAGAATCAAATGTGTGGAGCTAATAGTTAAATGAATGCAATGACCCTCTTCCGGCTTACTATACCCGATTCATATAACACGGTATAAGCTTAACTTAGATTTATTCTACAGTGTTATGAGAAATATCAGGAAATAAATTCTATGACATTTAACGTTGGTAGGCTTGCGTTTGACAGCCATCTTGCCTGTTAAGCGAAGATGCGGTCAACGATGAAGCGTGCTTGCCTAGAAGAAACCAATTAAGTTTTGACGGGAACGTGACAAGGTTTTACGGGTGTTTATGTATTTATAATTGTGGTGTTTTATTCATAAAGTGACCAATTACACACGTGAGTATGGTAAAGTGATATATAAAGTGTCATGACTCGATCAAGACTCACGTGTGACTTTGACTGTGACTTAGACTTATTTAAGTACTCTTTTTTTTTAAATGGCTGAAAATTAACTCATTATAAAATCACGATATCATTTTACAAAAGTAAGTTCATTTAGTCATGTTATTACTAACTATTAAGTAATTACGAGGCTAATTAAAGTAATACAATATTATGGAGGGTCCATTTAAGGGTTAATTTTTCCATAGTAAAACATAAATATTGTGCTAATTATAGTATATTTAAAGGTTCATTTTTCCATAGCAAAACATAAGTTAAGGACTAATTAAGGAAGCTATATTAGGGCTAATTTTTTCACAGTAAATCATACATACCATGCTAATTAGAGAGTCTTTTTAAGGGTTATTTTTTCCATAGCTTAACACAATTTAAGGACTAATTAAGGAAGTTATATAAAGGCAATTTTTTCCATAGTAAAACATAATTAAAAGGCGATTTAAGGGGACTATTTAAGAGATAATTATTCTATAGTATTACAACATTAGCGTGCTAATTGGAGGGTTTATTTAAGAGTTAATTTTTCTATAGCAAAACATAATTGCAGAACTTGTTAAGGGAGCTATTTAAGGGTTAATTTTTCCTCAGTAAAACATAATAACACGGCTATTTATGGGTTAATTTTTCTATAGTAAAACAATAATAATTACACAATTAATTATCCTTTCTTTTTCACAATTCAGAGTGAGTGTTCCCTCATAGAAACAGGTATATTTAAGTCAAGTCTTCAAGGCAAGTGTGCTGCATCGTAGACCGCATCTTCACCTAACATCAAGTGCGATAGCAATAAAACGCGCCTATTTATTATATTTTTTTATTTTTTATATTACATTTAACAACAACTTTTAAATTTGAATTATTTAACAACTTTTACTATGGCCATAGTAAAAGATGTTCATAATAATAAAATTATTACAACGCCCCCTTTCGGCTAAGTACGCCCAAAGCTTATAGCCCTATATTTATGTAACTAGGTGGAGGTAAATGATTCACAACTCAAACTTGTGCAGCTGATTTATGTTACACAAGTTTACGATCCCGAAGACGTAATGAAAAATCATTGTACGATTTTGTTATTCAAATATATTTTTTATAGAAATCACCATATTTAGAGCATTTCAAACTGGATTACCATTTTCGTGAATCGTGAATGCTCTTCGTGTGAGGTAAGGCGAACATTATGATACACATTCCGAAATCTCTGATCCGGTGATTGTAGAGTCGTGTAGGTGTTTACTGCCCATACAAATGAATGATGTTTGACAGTGTTGAATGGAAGTTAGTCAATGGAAAGGTGAGATAGGTGTTGCCACATGTTCTGTGAAGTAGATGTTTTGACGAGAATATGTCTTTAAATTTGCTTTTAAAGTGGGAGGTAATTTAGAAAGCTGGTGATAACAAAATTAGGGTGTTTAAGGTATCATCATCATCATCAGCCGTATGACGTCCACTGCTAGACATAGGCCTCTCCCATTGATTTCCATAAAAACCGGTTGGAAGCGGCACACGTCCAGCGCGTTCCTGCGGTCTTTATTAGGTCGTCTGTCCACCTAGTGGGTGGACGTCCTACGCAGCGCTTGCCGGTCCGTGGTCTCCACTCCAGAACTTTGCAGCCCCATCGGCCATCGGGTTAGTTTGGTATAAACATTTGTTTATACCAAACACACCCCAATTTTTGCGTGTCCTAGTGCATCAAACATTCATCGTTCCTATGCTCTGCTAGGATAATTATATTTGCGTTAAACTCACTGGAAGCTCAAGTTTCGGGACATGAACCAACAATAAGAATAATGGCATAACAACACTCTAACAACTCAATCGTCATCTCTACAAATAATCAAGCGAGTTATTTAAGGAATTAATTTAAAAGTTACTATTTCAAAATAAAATTTAATTACATCCTGAATAGGTAGTTCCATAATAAAGATGCGTATGGAAGTATTAGGATAATTTAATTATCATAATAATAATAATGATTCTGTGACACACTAACATTTAATTTAAATTGAAATGAGTTTTCCTGTAGTCATTTGAATTACCTCTCTGAAAATTTGTCTTATAAATGTCCGTAACAATAAAAAATAATGGTAAACATAACAGTAACCCATAGACTGTGAACACCTTTGTTTAACCGACTCTATCCTAGAACAATGGATAGCTATAACATGGTCCTCTATAATATGGGCCGGAATATGGTCCAGTTAAATATGGGCCGGTTGAATATGGGCCGGTTGAATATAGGCCGTATTTTTGCGCCTCTAGGGAGCTGTGGTGATTGAATGCATTGCGGTGGAACTGTGATTATGTTTAAAGTACGCTATTGAAGTTTATTCAGAGATAAACTAAAGTAACATTATGTTACAAACGAGTCATTCCATTGTTTTATTTACAATAAATATTTAGTTTTTTCTTTTCAGATTTCACAATTGATGAAATTAATAGCAAGGATAAGACAGTATACAGGACCGCAAAAAGGACTTTTACTTTTTTTATATTTGACAAGCTAGGTTTTACTTGGTGGTAGATTTCCTTAGCAGGAGGTCGTCTAGGTAGGTACCACCGCAATACCAGATATTCTGCCAAGCAGTAGTGTGTAAACATTACTGTGTTCCGGTTTGAAGGGTACTGCTGTTAGCGTTTACTGGGCTGTGGAAACTTAATCATCGAAAGTCTCAAAGTAATGAGCGCCAAAGTAGCGATGCCCTGAACTTTGTTTTGTTACTCAAAGATCTGTCTATTGCTACAATAGTCATGGCCATGTGTTATCTCTTACCATCAGTAGAACTTACAATCATTAATTAATTAACATTCATCTTATTATTTTTACATAAAAAAGGTGTTCGACCACAGCTTACCTGATATTAATTGACGGTGTGGTCGAAGATGGTAAAGCATACCTAGCATGGAATGAAACTGGTTCTCAAGCAAGGCTGCCGTAGCACACCGTTAGGTGCTTGGTGGCAGATTTTCAACTTGAGGGTGGTAGCTAGCCAGCCGAGTACTAGAAAGTACCCTACCACCATGCTATGGTTTCCTCACGATGTTTTCCTTCTCCGACAGCTCAAGCTCATTGTTAGGGTTTGAACCCTTGCCTTTCGGCGTATGAACCGACCGCGCTAACCACTAAGCTATCATCACTACAATATTGATATTGTAGTGATGATAGCTTTTTTGTCAGAATGTCTATCTTAATTAACTAAAATAAGATGCATACATTCCTACAAAAAAATATGTATATAGACTATATACGTATATATAGTCATTTAAAATCTAGACAATCAAAATTTTTCAACCTCAATTAAGTCACGAGCTAATAAAATAAAAAATATTGGTACGGAAATTTAACACCTACTAAACATTCTGGACCATTATCAGACCTTCTCTATATGGACACAATCAACGCCTTAACTAAACTCGTGTTAAATATTTAAATGCTAGTTAATTGATTCTATCGGCGCCATATCGATTAGTGATTCCGTATATTATCGTATGCATCCTCAATACTTAGTACCTACTTAGTCTAGAAAAAAAATAAGTGCCTAACTAAGCTTATTACGTAAATAAATTATTTTGAGACACAAAAAAATAAGTGCCTAACTAAGCTTATTACGTAAATAAATTATTTTGAGACACAAAAAAATAAGTGCCTAACTAAGCTTATTACGTAAATAAATTATTTTGAGACACAATATATGTCGTATGCATCCTTAATACTTAGTACCTACTTAGTCTAGAAAAAAAATAAGTGCCTAACTAAGCTTATTACGTAAATAAATTATTTTGAGACACAATATATGTCGTATGCATCCTTAATACTTAGTACCTACTTAGTCTAGAAAAAAAATAAGTGCCTAACTAAGCTTATTACGTAAATAAATTATTTTGAGACACAATATATGTCGTATGCATCCTTAATACTTAGTACCTACTTAGTCTAGAAAAAAAATAAGTGCCTAACTAAGCTTATTACGTAAATAAATTATTTTGAGACACAATATATGTCGTATGCATCCTTAATACTTAGTACCTACTTAGTCTAGAAAAAAAATAAGTGCCTAACTAAGCTTATTACGTAAATAAATTATTTTGAGACACAATATATGTCGTATGCATCCTTAATACTTAGTACCTACTTAGTCTAGAAAAAAAATAAGTGCCTAACTAAGCTTATTACGTAAATAAATTATTTTGAGACACAATCGATCGGCAGTATTTAAAGTTTTTTTAATGACAGAGAAATCTTTTTAAGATATCTGGTGTATGGATTATTGGTACATGCATATTCAGGACTAGCTGCGCCTCGCAGTGTTCATCATCATCATCATCAGCCATAGAAAGACCACTGCTGGACATAGGCCTCCTCCTGGGAGGGTTTTGCCAATACTCGCCACGCTTGGCAGGCGGGTTGGCGAGCGCAGTTAGGTGCGATTGTTCAAGGAAGACGCTGCTTCCCACCTTCCGGATTACATCCCTTAGCCGACTCTTACGGCAACCACGGGCAGAGAGGGTGGGGTACTATTCTTACGCCGGCACCAACACGGCAACGCAGTGTTACCAGCTACATTTTATTTATTATTTTTGGGATAAAAGTAGTCTGTATTAATCCAGGGTATCAGCTACCTCCATACTAAATTTCATCAAAATTGGTCCAGTCATTTAAGCGTGAAGAAGTAACAAACTCACAAACTTTCGTCTTAATAATATTAGTGTGATTTCGCCTATTAAAACTCCTTCCAACATTTGAGGTCGCAGGGCGGGTTTTTAAATGCTTAAGCATCATGCATAGGTATTTTATGAAAACGCACTGCAAGCAGTTTGCCTTTGGCATCGCTACCGGAGAATACAATGGTACGGGCCACACCGGGCCATTATTTTCGCTGGGCTCACTTGATTGAAAGACCATATCCCCAAATCTGACCACCTTAGCTCAAGACTCATTTCAACCGGCTCTTACAATAGGTAGAGGATACCAAAGCAGTGTCCTAAAATCCCGTCGCTAAGTACAACAGTATACGTATCACAAGCATTTTAAATATGAAACAACGAGAGTAACAGGAAAATATGTTATATATCTCTCTCAGAAGGCCACCGTGATAAGTGCGATGAAATCCGTATAAGAAGCGATGTCTGTGTTATGTTCATATTTACCAATATATCGGAAAAAAACATCACTCAAACAAAGATGTGAAAAGTGAAATAAAGTTGTCGATAAAAACTATTTTTATCGACACTTCCGGTAACGTCAATTTATCACAGCGCCGCGACATCAAGAAGTTGTAAATCCTCAAAGCAAATAATAAAAGTAAGTGCTTTAGCGGATCTACAGGAAAACAACAAACAACACTTAACTACAGTCTCGTAAAATAAACCGCTAATAACATGGGAAAAATATGAAATAAAAGGCAAAGTAGATACATAACATATCTTAAGCTATGAAGTTTACCCTTAAACTTGGTTGGGGCATAAAAAATAGGAGTAAACTGTCAGCTGACTGACAGAATGCGTGGCAATGAGAGGGATTGGCAAAAAGACAAGGCTCGATCACCACTCAAGCAGAGTCGAAGTAAAGCGCTGTGCAGTTTTTTGACAATAACATTTTAAAATGCCCTAATGCTCGCGTTTTTTCTTTTATTCCACGTGATGTGAGCTTGAATTAAATTAGAGGAGAACATGCCATATCTGGATCAGTCCAGTTTTTTTATAAGCTATTTTCTTGCTGGGAGAGGGGCTATTATTGAAAAGGATAATGTCATAGTTTGACTAATTGCCATACTTCATACATCTTCGAGAACATTCTCAGATATGCAGGTTTGGACACAATGTTTTCCTTCACCGTTTGGAGCTAATGCCAAACCGCACATAACTAAGAAAAGACAGCGGTGGAGAGTTTTGGGGAAAGCAGAAAAGTCGTGTAATCACGTTGTAAGTATTCTCTTAAACTTGTACCATTTTCAGTGTTTATGTGTACAAAAATAGTGGTGTTTTATTTATAAAATGCCGAATTACGGTTAAAAGTGTGAGAAAGTGATATTATGTGGTGAAACACGTATTTTTCGGTTGCTTCAATTAAAGTTTCTAGAAAATTTTACCACTGCTTTATTAAGGCATGACCGGACGAACTTGACTAACTACGCATGACTTTGATTGTGACTTAGACGAACTTCACTAGATTACATTTTGGGCGTAGATGACAGACATATAGCTGCAAAACCAAAGCCTCAAATTGCGCGCCAAAGCGATTCCCTGGAGTTAGTGTTGTTATTCAAAGTTCTGTGCATTGATGCAATGGTCATTGACATACGTTATATCTTACCATCAGGAGAGCATCACAGGCATCAAGGCGTAAAAACAAAACAGCAAAAATACTCTTTTGAGAATGTTCTTAGTAGGTATAGGATAGTAGGTAGTCGAGAAATATAACGTGCATATGCGAAGTTACAAAGTGGTTCGCGCTTAAAAGCTTTTGCGGATAATCGTGTCATTAATTATTAGGTATAGCAGTTAGCCTGTAATGAAACTCTATTATACGCGGAAGGCTCGCCAGCTGTCGTCTTTTTCGGGGACTTTTGGAAGGTTCTAAATATTTTCTAGTTATAATGGAATAGAGTTTTATCCTTTTTTTTGTTTGATCACCAAATGTTATGCTGACATTTATTTAAATAGTGATTGTTGACGCCAATCGAGCACACACTTCGTTTTACCAACTGCAGACTAGTGTACACAACTTGTTCGGTACTCCCCAAAAAATAAAGAATAGTATATCTCAATTGTTTTCCTGACAATCAAAGTATAACATACCTACATAGGTACATACATACCTAAATCAAAATGTATTTATTTTTTAAGTACAGGTGTCAAAATGTTGGTACATAAATTAAAAAGCCAAAAAAACAAACAGCATCAAGATTCATTTGCGGCAGTATAACGGCTGCCTTATCGTCTAAAGTGATTGCTTCCAGACAATCTTTGGATAGACAGAATAGATGGCAAAGCTATTATAGTTGGCGGTATAAAAAAAAAACAGAACAATAATGAATTTATTTTAAATATACCTAAGCATATATTTTTTTTTAATGAGTAAAAAAAATGTATGCTTAGGTAGCGAGAGAAGATATGGTTGAACGCAGGCGTTGAGAGAAGATATGGTTGAACGCATGAATCAGGCTCTTGCTTCCGTGTCAAAATGGGGTGACGAGAACCTGGTCAAATTTAATGCTGGCAAAACCCAGGCATGTCTTTTCTCCGCCAAAAAGTGTCCGTTCACACTATCTCCAACATTCCGAAATGATTCTGTACCTTTGGCAGACCACCTTGAACTTCTTGGGTTAACCCTTACCCCATCACTTAACTTTGGGCCCTACCTAGAGTCAAGAGCTAAATTAGCTGGGAAAAAACTGGGCGTCTTACGTAAGGTTAGGCGATATTTCACACCGGGGCAGCTGCTTGCATTGTATCAAGCACAAGTCCGGTCGTGTGTGGAATATTGCTGCCACCTTTGGGACGGTTCTGCCAAGTACCAACTTCAAGCTCTTGAATCGGTGGAGCGGCGAGCTGTTCGACTTATTGGTGATGAAAAGTTGGTGGGAAAAAAACTTTTAAGCCTTGAACATCGCCGGAAGGTAGCAAGTCTGTCAATTTTCTACAGAATTCATTTCGGTGAATGTGCTACTGAGCTGTACGACCTTGTACTTCCATCTCCCTTTTACTACAGGACAAGTAGAAAGACGGCCCACTACCACCCATACATAGTGGAATTTCCTTGGGTACGTACCAAACGTTTTGACTCTACGTTTCTCATCCGTACGGCCAAGGAATGGAACAAGCTGCCGGCTTCCTTGTTTCCTGAGAGATATAACCTAGATCTTTTCAAGGCCAGAGTGAATAGGTATCTTCTAAGTCTGCGTGCTTTATCTTCGACCACATCATCGCTTACCATCAGGCGAGTTGGTGGTCAAATGCGGACTTATCCGAATTAAAAAAAAATAAAAAAAATATTGCCTATATAAGTATACCGTGCCGTGGAGGTACCGTGGTGGTTCCGGCGTAAGAGTCGGCTAAGGGATGTAATCCGGAAGATGGGCAGCAGCGTCTTCCTTGAACAATCACACCTAACTGCGCTCGCCAACCCGCCTGCCAAGCGTGGCGAGTATTGGCAAACCCCCCAACAATGGGGGAGGCCTATGTCCAGCAGTCGACGTCCTACGGCTGATGATGATGTGATGTTATGAATGGAAAAATGAACTTTGGCGTTATCTATAAAATATTTGTATTTAAACAATCACGCAAATTGGTTGGTCATTTTGTACCCACTTCTTAATTTTGAAGTTCCCTATAGGTAAGTAGGTACATATAATTCAATGAGTTAAACAACCGACTAATCAGGCCAGGACATTCAGGTAATTCCAGATTTCCTATAGTAAGTCCTGCCTGATAGCTGACAGGTCTATCCTAGGCTAGCTCTTGCTAATAATTATGTGGGTAAATGGATTATCCCGGGGAATATTTCACATTAAGCGGAACTTTAAACACGGCTATATTGGATACACGTCGTAAACATTAATTTAGGCCTGAAATTTCAGTACTTATAATTTAGAAAATGAATATCATTGATTATTAATTATTTACTTTTATATACTTACTATATGTATTATATACCTACATATATACGTATATGTATGTTTTTTATATAAAAGTAATGAGACGAACGAGACGCTCTACTGATGGTAAGAGCGTAGTCCAGGGTATCGCTGCTTTGGTGCTCATTACTTTGAGACTTTCGATGGTAAGCCTGTAATTTCGCTATCTGCAGTACCCTTCAAACCGAAACACAGTAATGCTTACACACTACTGCTTGGCGGCAAACATCTGGTACTGCGGTGGTCTCTACCTAGACGACCTCCTGCTAAGGAAATGTACGTACTACCAAGTAAGTAGAATAGTTACATCTGTTTTTTAAGATGTATCGTATTTTCCATTGTTGGTTGTCTGGAAGAGATCGCTCTTAGCGATAAGGCCGCCGTTTGTGACACTAGTTCATAAAATTCTTTTGTTTTCTGTATTTTTTTCTATTGTAGATCAATATTTTTAATTTCTTTCTTTCTATTACTATTTAGGTATACACTAATTTCATTAGCAACGCAACAGAAGTGTCGCATAAATCGGACTATTAACCCCATTGCTCCTATAAATCCAATGGTAGTAATTATCAATACCGACTCAATAGAAGTTTATGATCCGAAGTAACCTAAGTTATGTTTATTGGTCCGTACAGCGCGTAAAGCTGGGTACTCATAATACGGGAGCCGTTACCGTAACCATTATCTACTGTAAATTGGTGTATCTACTCGTATGTTTACACATCGATATCTATAAAAAAAATCCGTTACTTAGTTTTCCGTTAGTGAAGACTCGACAATTTTTACAAATGCATCAAAGATTTTAAACACTACACAACACTTTCGATCATTTTTTATTTTTTTTATGGTGTTTGACCACAGTTCATCTGATGTTTTTTTTTAATTCCAATTTGGTTAAGGGACTTTTGTGCCATCCACATGGCTGCCCCATCGTATTTACTAGAATGTTTTTTTTTACAAGTAAAAAATAATACCAGACACAACACATACTTATACACACTCTCTCATACACATATTCACTCCCCTGCATACACACAAAAAAATCAAGGTAGGTCACTTGAGGCGACTCACATAAATGAAAAGCTCCCTGGCTGCTTCAGAACAGGATTTGGACAGCAGCCTGTTGTAGCTACCAACATCCAGTCTATTCAAATGGCACCTGATGTTAACTAACGGTATTGTTGAAGATGGTAAAGCACATCTAGCTTGAAATAAAACTGTGTATCAAGTGAGGCTGTCGGAACACATCGTTAGGTGCTTGGCGGCAGTTTTGAACTTGAGGGTGTAGCTAGCAAGCCGAGTATCAGAAAATACCCTACCACCATGCTATAGTTTCCTCACGATGTTTTCCTTCACCGGCAGCTCAAGCTCATTGTCGGGGTATGAGCCCACGCTCTTCGGCGTGCAAACCGATCGCGCTAACCACTGAGCTAACATCGCCAATAAGATTTTTTGTTATAAAATGATTGAACTTTAATATGCTAGTGATAGTGGCTGTAAACTAAGTAAACTACTTTTTTCGTGACAGTACCGTGTAACGGTAACAGTAACAGCTCTTTAGTGAGTACCCGGCTTAAAATATAAGTGCACTTGTCTTAAATTATAACAAACTCAAGAGCTCACAACTTGGACTTTGATATTGTTTACGGAGACCGTTCAGCTGAACGCCAACTTTGCATAAAGTGTAAGCTTCAAATTAAGCACAAGTAAGTTATGCCTTGTATAGGTAACATTGTATGACCGGCTTTTGCAATGTAAACGCACAAAAACATGTTTTTTACGATATCGCGTTCCAAATCTATCTTTAAATCTAATCTTTGCCGTGGTGGTGCCGGCGTAAGAATAGTACCCTCACACCCTCGCTACCCGTGGTTGCCGTAAGAGTCGGCTAAGGGATGTAATCCGGAAGATTGGCAGCAGCGTCTTCCTTGAACAATCACACCTAACTGCGCTCGCTAACCCGCCTGCCAAGCGTGGCGAGTATTGGCAAAATCCCTCCCCAGGAGGAGGCCTATGTCCAGCAGTGGACGTCCTATGGCTGATGATGTGTGATGTGATTACAAATCTATGAAATTCTCGCATTTTCTCTTATTAATCGCTTAATATAATATGCAGTATGATACATATAAACCTTCCTCTTGAATCTACCGATCTATTGATGGAAACCGTATTAAAATCCGTTGCGTAGTTTAAAAGATCTAAGCGTACAGACGGCGGGAAGCTTACTTAGAAGGAACCTATTTACTTTGAAGACACCTATATTGTACCTAACAGGGAACACAGAGTCAAGGCCGTTTTAAGCATATTCAGCGCCGGGGTGCAAGGCAGCCTGCAGTCGAACTAATGAAACTAATTGTTGAAGAGTATACAATTGATTATTTATAAAGTAGTTTCACATTGCAATGGTCAAGCATTAAGATTTAATTTTCATAGTTTGTCTATTAACATCAATCAGGTATCAATCAGCCTACTATAAGGTGGCTCATTACGTGGAAGACAGGAATATATGGTTGTAGTAGCTTCTCTCTGCACTTGCATCCCCCTGGCTAAGTGGCAATTGTAGTAAGCATAATGTATGTATTAATATTTATAACTGTAAACTGTAACCTAATATGAAAAGAAAGATCCACAAAAAATGCCTTGCTGAGTTTCTTGCCGGAGTCTTCTCAGTTGAAGTGTAATTACGAGTCGTTGGTAGATTTAAACATGTAACTTAACGTTCATAAGTGCCTTACCAGGGCCTAAACTGAATAAATGACTTTTTGATTTTGATTTGATTTTGGTCGCGAGATTTCCGCTCGCAACCCCTTGAACCGTCGGGTAAATACGGCCCTGCACAGAATATACAGAACAGCATTCCACAATCGCAATAATTTCGCAGCCCGCAAACAAACGAGAACGATAACGTTCCAAAAACGTACCGTGCTTTCTTTTGCGACACCAGCGCCGTACACATCATTAATCCTTCGAGCTGTTTCTGCAGCACTGGTGCCACGGTAGTACTCGTACTCGTAAATATACCGTTTTTAATGTTTTCCATTGTGCTGTAATAAGCGACGCCAAAGAAAAAATATAATGAGGAAAAACAAATGAATGACTGTTTCCAGAACTCAAATGTACCAGCTAAATGAATTTATAAATTTGAATTTGGAATTCTTAACCAAAGAGGAGATATTTCAGATCAAAGTGGTCAGTGCGACAAAACGCTAATTTCATATGTAAGGACCTAATATTTTTTTATTTACATAAGTTGCGTGACTTTCATCACCCTGAGATGTCATACGGCTAACCTTGGAATGGAGTGGCATTACCTTCTTTGTAAATACCATAGGCCAATTACCATAATTGTAATTAATTCATTTAAGCAGAGGTTTGTAGATGCATTCAGTAATATTGAGATTGCTGACAATCTGGATTGAATGAATTTGAATATATGTACCTACTTATTCTGTTCTGGCGTGGGAGTTACTTATATATGTGTGTGTTTAATGACATTCTATTATGGGAATCTCTGAGAGAAGTAATTAGTAAAGTAATATACACTGTATATAATCATAGCATAAGGATAGCAATTGAATTAACTTTATCTAGACACTGTATATCAAATTTTTCATTTGTTGCGGAAGTGATACTTTGCCATTTTCTTTTATCAGTTAGTAGCCCGTCACATTTATATCTTGATTTTGTAGCTCAGATGATAGCTCAGTGGTTGCCGCAGTCCGTTCACAGGCCGAAGAGCGTGAGTTTAAACCCCAACAATGACCTTGTGATGGTGAACACACTACACACTACACATTACTGCTTGGCGACAGAATATCTGGTACTGCAGTGGTCGTCTAGGTAGGTACCTACCTAGACGACCTCCTGCTAAGGAGATCTACCACCAAGCAAAAGTAGTACGACTTTTTCTAGTAGTTTCATGACATAAATAACAACACGAGTTTTTCGCTTTTGTCAACTTCAGCTCAAAATTGGATTTGAACTCACGCCCTATGCCGTGCAAACCAAACGCGTTAACCCTTGGGCTATAAACTAATGAATAATGCTATTGCATCGGCAGTAGACCCATTATTTCAAATCTAAACTATATTTTATCGATCACATCACTGCATCCCACACGATTATGAAATGTGAAGTCGCACGTCGACTCGTACCAAGCATTTACATTATACGAACTTACTAACAATTTCACTAACCACTTCCGTTTAAGTCCTGCATAAAATCACTAATTCCAATATCATCTCTTCAATGGATACCGGGTTAACGTAAGGTCTCATTTGCATTTTCCAACTCAATGGACATAATTTTCTGTCATCAAACCGGCTGCTAGTAAATTTGAGACTCTGCATCATAGGGGATAGATCTTATATTGACTTGAGCGTGTGATTTTATTCAAAACTGGAAGTTTCGAAATGCCAAGTCATGAGGGTATTATTTTCTCCCACGCGAGATATTTGAGTAGCTATATCCAACGTGTGCTCGAATTTGTAGCTAGCAAAATACTTTTCGTTTTAAGACTCTTTGGTCCTACAATTTAGGTTAGGTTAGGTTACAATTTTCCATTTACGAGAACTACGCGCAAATGGAAAAGATCGCTTTTAGCGATAAGGCCCCCACTAGTGGCACATTTTTTTAAATGTTTTCTGTGCTTTTTTTCTATTTTTAATGCGCCCTATAAAGAGTTTCTATCTTAATATATAGGTATAAATCTTCTATACGTGTGTTTGTCATCTAACTCCTCCTAAATGGCGGGACCGATTTGGATGAAACTTTGCGTGTATAGATCAATGGGTTTCTGGATGGTTTGAAAACACAATTGGGTCCGGTAGGTGGCGCTACTGTCAGTATGTCTGTTGACAGGTCAGCTAGTCTATCTATAAATAGCTTGCTTGTATACTGCAAACCTGGACTTATATGTGTGTGCGTGTACTTAACGTATGGTAAGAGGAATTTGTAGGACCAAAGTGTCTACATCCATTTTCTATGCAATACCTACATACGTTACAACTTTACATATGATCTGAACTTTTTCTAATCTTTAATAAATAATAATAATAATATAACTCTTTATTATTCACACCAATTACAAACAATTATTACAACATAAACTTAACACTAGTGGAACAATTGGCCTTATCGCTAAGAGCGATCTCTTCCAGGCAACCTTAGTATGGAGAGGATATTACTAAGTTGAGTACGGGGTGTCTTGACAAGAGAATTAAAATGAAGTAAAAGCGTTTAATCTTTGATTTTCTTTAACAAGATATTTTCTAGGTTAGCTTTTAAAAGTTATTTTCAAACAATAAAATAATGAGCTTTTGTTTAATGTTGCAAGTACCTACCATTATATCTGTAGGTATAGTTATTTTCAATAAACGACTGTCAAACATTTTCTTCTGGGTATATCAATAGCCGCAAGATGGGTCCACGATATCTTCACCGTCGGGGGTCGAACCTGGACCAGATTGATATACGATGGCATAACAAGAGAGAGCCCTATACCGAGCCCTATGGATAATGATGATGATATCAACCCAAATATGTAAATATATGCGTACATATTCTCTAAAAGTCTTATTTAAATTTAAATTATGCGGAAATACTAACTTAATGACTACTTAGAATCTTCATTAGCATTCTATCAGAGTGCATTGAGATGCTAAGTCAAATATGCTAGCAAACGTCTATAAAATAAACGTTTAATATGTTGTATATTAAAGATAACAGCACTATGCGTTTTATTACTTATAAAATATATACTATACTATTATTATTGAAACATCTTTCTCTGTAATAAAACTGTTAGGTAATAGCTTAGAAAATGATATTCAATTTTATTGCAAGAGAGATTAAATGCACTACTTGAATATCAAATTTTAAGTCAAGTGTAGCAAAATTAGTATCGATTTCGTTAGTTTTAGAAGATAGAAGATAATACATCGTAAAGTGTTACTAGATTAGTCTATTATAAAAATAAAGATATGATATATTGCCAAATAGCAGCGTTTGTAATTCAAAACATTGAATCGGGCATGGCCCACGCGAATACGTGCTCCAAATGATAGTTTACAAATGTTTATTATCTGTTAATGAGACACTCATTAGCTTGTTACACTCACCTTTCCGTTCTAATGGTATCGCATTGTCAACACAGCGCCCACCTCACTAACACATTCACAACACTATGCATGACGTCACTTCCTACTTGCACTCCATCTATCGATATCGATTCGGCCGCGTCCTTGGATGCACTATTTTGGAACGTCAAATTCAAATCTGTCAGAACTGTCACCGAGTTACTTTTAATTCTATTTTTTATATTGGCAAAGGCAAACGCTGCGTGTGAGCCACTCGATGTGCGCGAGAGTTTTAGAACTAAGCACGCGTTGAAGCCTCGGTCTTCGCCCCCGCAACTTTAGGCGCGTGGGCTGACCGAACAACTGTTGGCCAAAGCCGAATTTGCGTAATATATTAACTTTATTTAACCGCTCTCGAGATCCGAGATAGTGCTAAGTAAACACAATGAGACGACCGGCGACAACAGGGGACCGGATGAAAATGGCGAGCTTTCTTTATAAGCGTATGTTAGAATTTTAAATGAGTATCGAATAATGCATTCGACATAAAAAGCTATCGGCGGCTAACAATATTATGTGAGCCGGTGCGTTGGGAAGCGACATGTCTCCGAGCACCTTGTATGGAGAAACGGGTTCGTCCGCGGGCCCACACGTTCGACTTTTTGCCGCTTGGTGCAGGAAAGAGGCGAACCTCTTCGACCAGAGTAACCTGACCTGCCGCACCTCTCACTCCTACTCAGTTTAGTTTCACGGTTACATTGACAACAATGTCACCGGGTGTCTACGTATATTGGGCAGTTAGCCCGTAGGTACGGCCATTGCTTAGGTCGTGTTCTTGCAGTGCACGTATCGTTATAACATTGGTAATGAAACAGCTCTCAGATCTGAGATCCCTCAGAGTCCTAATTAGTAGTCTCATGCTGAGGTGAGTATTCGAATATGTAGAAAAAATACGCACTTTTTCAAGCAAATTAGACGTTGGTGAGCAGCTTAGTCTTATTTTAGGTGATAGATCTCCTAAGCTAGTTCGTCTTGGTAAATACCACTGCTATATCAGATATTCTGCTAAGCATTAGGCAATGTGTAAACATTACTGTGTTCCGGTTTGAAAAGAAGCGAAATAACAGGGCTATTGAGACCAACCATCAAATATAACAAGCGCCAATTCAATCTGTATGTAACAAAATTACAATTTAAGTTACTGGTTATCGCTGCAGTGGTCATGAACAGACGTTATGTCTCATCTTACTATTAGGACAGTGTTTCGTTCGTCTCATTACATTAAAAAAGACGAAGGAATGTAGCTAGCAAACGTAAGTATGAGAGTTGGTGGATCTGTGAAAACGTAAGACAATTGAAAAAGATTATCATCATTATCATCTTAGCCGTAGGACGTCCACTGCTGGACATAGGCCTCCCCCAATTGACTTCCATAAAGACCAGTTGGAAGCGGCTCGCATCCAGCGCGTTCATACTGTCATTATTAGGTCGTCCGTCCACCTTGTGGGTGGACTTCCTACGCTGCGCTTGCCGGTCCGTGCTGTCTACTCCAGAACTTTGCAGCCCCATCGGCGATCAGTTCTGCGTGCTATGTACCCTGCCCACTGCCACTTCAACTTGCTAATCCGCTGGGCTATGGCGGATACAAAAATCAAAAAATCCGGTTTTAATAAATGATAATAAATATATACTAACTAGCTGTTACCCGCGACTACGTCCGGATGGAATTTATCAAAAAAAAAAAAAATATCCAATCTTCTGTATAATTTTTATTTTGGCTTTTCGTACGAACCTTCTACAAAGTATTAGAAAACTTTAAAAAATTATGAATGAAATCGGTAAAGTCGTTCTCAAATTACGACGTCACCAAGAGAAACGGGGATTAATTTTTACCCGACTGCTAAGGAAGGATTATATTTTTCGCGCGTATCTTGTATGTATGTAAATTTCTTTATTACCTCGTATCTTCCAAACGGCCGAATGTATTACGACAATGAAGGTATCGTTAGATTAGTGTCAATAAACCATCTGTCCTTGGAGTAGTTTAAAAAAAACAAGATGGTGGATTTTTGGCGCGTAATAGTAATAAATTACAAAATAACCAAACCTATCAAGTAGGCATTAATAAAGGCAATTCAAACAGGATTACAAAATTATATATAAGTTATATGTTTATATTTAATTAGGAATAATAAATTTGATTAAAAAAATCCTTTAACTATAGCTATTTAAATCGCAGTCGGGGTATAGATTTTTTAAACTCTTCAGCTTGTTATATAAATGAGATAAAAGGTACCTATGTAGTATGTAATACGGTTATAGTTATATATACAAAATGTGCATATAACTACTTAGATAAATTGACTGATCAACATATTTGCATAATAATTTTATTCTTAATAAGATAACGGTATATTTATTTACATTGTAGGTCAATCTATCTTACGAAGCTTCCTACACAAATTCCTTGAATATATTATAATTGTATACTTAGCAACTTATCCAATTCAATACTAATTTAAAATATTCAAATATAATGAAACCAACAGATCTTATTTTTAAATTCCGACACCTGCAGACTACAAAGGGATGGTATAAAAACGTGTGTATCTAGGTATTTGTATGTGAGTGTAGAGTGAAAAACGGTCAGGAATAGGAACGGTCGGTTCTTATCTTCGATTCAAGAAAATCTGTTCTGCTGTTTGTAATTATTTTTTTATGTTTGGCAAGCTAGGTTTTTACTACAGCTCACCTGTTGTTAAATGACAGTGTTGACGAAGATGGTAAAGCACACCTAGCCTGGAATGGAACTGGAACTCTCAAGCGAGGTTGCCGGAATACGCCGTTAGGGGCTTGGCGGCTGATTTTCGACTTAAGGGTAGTAGCTAGCCAGCCGAGTACTAGAAAGTACCCTACCACAATGCTACCGGTAGCTCAAGCTCTGACGTGTTGCCGTTCTGGCGAGATTGAGTAACGAACATCCATCCAAACTTTTAAATTTATAATATTAGTGGGATAAACAAGAATTGTTCGTTTAAAGCTATTAAATAGATACGCCTGTCGTGATATTATTCACAAGTCAATATTATTTAATCTCAAAATTAAAAACAATAAATTGAATTACCTATCTCCTAAATAACAGGTAGGTAGGTAGTAACTATCGCAATACTAGATATTCTGCCGCCGAGCAGTAGAGTGTAAATTTTACTGTGTTCTGGTTTGAAGAGTACCTACTACAGCTAGCGAAATTACAGGGCTGTTGAGACTAACCATTTAATATCTGAAAGTAATGAGCGTCAAAGCAGCGATGCCTTAAACTTTATTTTTTCAGTAAAAGTTCTGCGTATTGCTGTAATGGGACAGGCGTCAAAAATTCTGTGTGATAATTTTTAAAGATCGGTTCTCTGCGCTTACTACCTTAAAAATATGTCTGCTAGTGTGGTGTTTGACAACTGCTCACCTGATATTAAGTAACCGTGTGATCGAAGACAGTAAACATAGACATAGTAACTTGTTTTGGAATGACTTTTTGCGGCAAATTTTCAATTTAATTGTGGTAACTAGCCAACCGAGTATGAGAAAGTACTCTACCACCACGTTATGGTTTCCTCACGATGTTTTCTTTTCTCCATATCCTTCAGCGTGTGATTGAGTTTGTGACCAAACCGTAAAACCATAAAACAATAAGCTCACTTCTGCTAGAAAAAGTGCGTACGAATGGACATTGCTCGTACAATTTGAAAAGGTGCTCTATTCTATGAAGTAGGTGTGTAGGTACTCTACACATTTAAAACCAGAAGAACCACCTCCTGTGGTGAGAGGATATCTCTTACCAACCTAGAAGACTTGCAACCACCAACTAAATTATGCGTATTTATTTACATAAATACCCAGGGAAGTAGCTTCCCTTAGACGGGCCTTGTATCAGATTTTGTCAAAGGGCCCTTCTACCCGACTTTCATTTCATAGCGCCACGGAAGTCATGTCTATTATAGTCTCAGAGTCTACGGGGGCCCCGTATTATCGATACGGTTGATATGGCGGTTGCTACTCCCCTACAAATAATATTGCACTTGCTTCACGAGATTTGTCAGACTCACAATCGCATTTATTGACAAAGTCCCGACATCTGCTTCCCAACGGATCGGTCCAATTAAGTATCTCGATGCAACTTTATCAAACAGAGTACGTAAACAGAAATGAACTTTAAATCAATGATGTTAAGTTTACAAAGGCGTATAATAGTCAAATTGTTGAGAGAAGATTCTCGTTCATCATTTTGATGCCAATTTGCAATATTAAAACGTTCTGCTGCAATTATTTAATATACCTACCTACCTAATTTGTTTATTGAATGCTAGACTTTCAAGGAATAGCTGTTATTTAATATTCAATATACCTACTTTCTGTTATGTCCTGTTTTTTTGTGATTGTTATTTTCTAATAAAATATTGCACCGTGCCGTGCGTATTGTGATGTGGTGGTGCCGGCGTAAGAATAGTACCCCACCCTCTCTACCCGTGGTTGCCGTAGTATGAGTCGGCTAAGGGATGTCCACTTTATTGCCCGCGGGCCTGGGTTTGGCCAGTCTTGATTAGGTCATTTAATGTAGAGCAGTAGGTCTCACCTTGATCACAATGCCTACTTTGTCTTATGTAATATTATCTTACCCGTCCCGACATTTGTAAAACAACAGCACACATATGCAAATGTAATTATATTAAGAGGCCGACATATTTTATTATAATAAAAATAAATATCGTAGGGCATTACAAACAGCGCCATCTGACCCCAAACTAAGCAAAGCTTGTACTTTTTTTGTAACTACATACTTACTTATAATACATACAGAACACCCAAACACAGAACAAACATTGAATTATACAAAATGTTTGTCCTGGGTGGGAATAGAACCCACGCTCTATAGCTCTAAAGCACATATACTACCACTGAGCCAACAGGGCTGTCCAACTTTAAAGAGGAAACTCGAAACTGCTCTTCAAATATTTGACTAACTTCAGTCTTAAGCTTGCTTGTTCCAATAGTTAATTTGTCAATGTAAACAATTTAATGAAGACTGTTTCTAAAAATACATTTCATATTTACGTTAATAACGTAAGCTAAGGAAATCATCAGTATCCGAAAAAAACAATGATATCATATACTTATGTGAAGTTCGTACATGCAACATTATGAATGGAATGCTGACCCTTACCCTCATACAAAACCGATTCGTGTGCACGACATGAAATACGTCATGTGCAAGCCGAACCCGTTTATTTCCTGTACTTCCCGCTCGTCAGTCCCTCGCCGCTCGTGTATCACAACATTTGACAAACATTTTAATGATCAATTGAGTACCGAGTTCCATTGAACAGATAAGCATGCGATAACGTTGCTTACTTTGACCCGGTACGACCCTTAGATAAAACGCTCCGTTAGTGCTATTTGTGCGGTGGCAGCACGCGAATTAGCTGGAAATGTATTGGTTCATGGGATAATTGTGACAAAGAGACAATGAATTGGTGTGTGATCCTTTTGTGTGTGTGCTTTTGCGGTGTGGTTCACGGGTCAGCCAGTGAGTATCCTTCATCATCATAATTAGTATCATCATTGTTCTGTTGGACGCAAAAGCAGTGTTCAAAGCGCATCACTCAGCCCAATCAAGTAATACATAGGTACCTAATAGAAGAGACGATCCGAACACTTCAACTACAGATCAATGTATATACTAAAACCTTGATATAATTAGTGAATAAAACCTATAATTTCGTAACATGACATTTCGTCTAATTTTTTTTTTCAATCATAAAATTGGTCTTGAATGATATTGTCATATATACAGAACAATCACGCAATTAGCAATTTTATTGGGTGGCCGCTTTGCAGACACAACTTTGTTTACTAAGTACCTACTTAAATTTCGTTGGTCCGATGTTTTAGTTTTTGCTTCTAGTAGCTGTTAACGTTTATCATTACTACATCAAAACTCTAGAGAGCATCGTTTACACCAATTGTTATCGGTTAGATGTGGCCCAGTCCACTGCCACTTTTACTTATCTGCCATCGTGACCCATTGCATAAGACCTTTTCCCTTCCTATCTCGAGCCTATATTTTCTCTTCCTATGTCGCGAGATCTCGACATTGCTCCATATTTTGGTCTAGTCTCATTCCGATGTGTTTGATACTCGGACTTACCCACTCAAAACCTTAATTTATAGACCAGTCAATGCCATTATCCTACCACTAAATTGAAAAGAACTTCAGTCGTCCATTTCAGATGACATGGACCACAGTTGTGTCCAATTTAAAACTTAGTAGATACTTCATTTGATCTAATTTTATTAATATAATAAGTAGATGTACATGGACTTTGAATGTGATAATTAATAAATAGGTTATGCAATCAGTAGAAGTTTCGGGAGGCTAGTTGGGAGACCGTCTGACTTGCGATCTGGAGGGCCTGGGTTCAAATGCCACGGCACGGACCTTTTCTGAGTTATGTGCGTATTGTTGCTGACTTTACACGGTGATTGAAAACATCTTGAGGAAACCCTTCTCACAATGAAAAAACCGGTCAATTGCGAGTCGGACTCGCGTACGAAGGATTCCGTACCATTATCTATAAAAACGGCAAAAAAAATCACATTTGTTGTATGGGAGCCCCCTTAAATATTTATTTTATTTTGTTTTTTAGTATTTATTGTTATAGCGGCAACAGAAATACATCATCTGTGAAATTTTCAACTAAATATCACGGTTCATGAGATACAGCCTGATGACAGACGGACGTACAGCGGAGTCTTAGTAATAGGGTCCCGTTTTACCTTTTGGGTACGGAACCCTAAAAAGGCCCACACCCAGCTGTGGGACAGTTAATAATACGGTTTAGTAAACAATCAGATAAGTAACAACTTCATACCATGAACTAAGTAGGTCAGGATATTCTAAATGATAACTTATAAGCTCGCGTAATCATACATAACTAAGTCGGATCAGGTTTAATTAGCCAGCACTGTTTCCTTCTATATGAGCGACGTACTGCTCGGACTTTAGTAAAATATCTTCATTGAGCTGATGACTAAAGACATTGATATAAAAACAAACATATTAATCCCCAGTTAGGACACCGACTGATGATGATTATTCTCTTACACACGTTTCAATACTAACTACTAACAAATCTAATCCATCAGGGACGTAGCAATCGTTGTATCAGCCGTATCAATAATACCGTGCCCCCGTGCTACAACAACATGTGTAAGCAAAAACTCGTAAGCCTCTTACGCCGCGGCAACAATGGACGTCCAGGATTAGACTCTGTATAATTATATGTTCATTAACAAGTTTGTGAAGGAATAATAGACATGACCTCCTTGGAGCTATGAAATAAATGAAATTCAAATGAAGGGCCCACGACATAACTTGGTGGCTCGTCTAGGGCAAGCTACTTCATTGTAACATTAACTTACGTAAGTGACGGCCAACTACAATAATAATAATAATAATATAACTCTTAATTATTCACACCAATTACCTACAAACAATTATTACAACATAAACTTAACACTAGTGGAACAATACAAGTTATGACATATGGCAAATCAGTATAGGAACCTGTAAACTGATCTCCGCGACAACGTAGATCATAGTGTGTAGAAATTTCATATTTTCGCATCGTGCGCATTGCCGCGTTTCTCGCTGCCGTAGGACAACGGGTTAACTTATCTCCGTACGAACATTGGCCACACTCATCAAAGAGTTATAGAGAGAAAGAGTTAAAGAGCTATATTATAATTATCATCAGCTCTTTGTTGTCCACTGCTGACCGTAGGCCTCTCCTAATGCAAGCAACTGAGCTCGGTCTACAGCTTTCTGTATCCAGTCTTTGCTCGCCGCTTTAAGCAGGTCGCCACACCACTTGACCGAAGGGTGGCCTACACTACGCTTACCCACACTGACATAGGCTACGAGTAGGAACAATGGCTGTTTGATCGCGTCGCATCCTGTCGCGTTTGTCGATCACCTAGGACAGCGTATAAACTAATTTCCGCGAATACGCAGGCCACGTATAATACAGCTCGGCCAAGTGCGAGTCGGACTCGCGCACGAAGGGTTCCGAACGATTTTATCTATAAAAACGGCAAAATAAAATATCTGTGGTATGGGAGCCCCACAAATTTCACCTGTCTAACTATCACGGTTCATGAGATACAGCCTGGTGACAGACGGGCAGACAGACAGACGGACGGACGGTATATTATAAACCTAGACCAATTTTGATGAAATATGGTATGGAGGTAGACGACACGCTGAATTAACACCATGGCTACTTTTTATCCCGAAAAACTGTAGCGGGAAACACCGCGAGGCGCAGCTAGTTACGAATAAAAAATAAAAGACAGGTATAGGTACTCTTTGATTTTCCAAGGGTATATACGTATAATGTACGAGGAAGAAAACAATATTAGGTATAACAGTCATTTAGTTAACATATTCTTTGTCTTTCTTTTTGGTATCGCACTTTGTGTCACAATTCACAGTCAAAGTAAGTCTTGCTCGAGTCCTTTCATACCATACCATAGTGTCACCGATAAAGTTTTGGAATGTCATGTTTAACCACATTATATTACTTTTCACATTACACTCGTGCATGATATTCGGCACTTCACAAATGTACTGATTTTATATAGAAACACAAGTTTCGAAAAATAATCTAATCCTGCAACATGACTTTTCCGCGTTCCAGCCAATAAAAGCTATAAATATAATTGCTTACTAAAAGATTATGTTGCTTGTTCTGATTATTATTATCGTATTTATGTGGATACTACAAAAATCTAAGTAATGAATCACGCCAAGATCCTTCCTGAAACTTGAAACCGCTGAGTAAAGGCATTATAATCTTGTCCTGACCTTTGTGGTTGTCGCAATCACGCCAGGGTTTATCTTTAGGAATGCCTATTTTATTTTCTTCTGTTTGTAATAACATACTCTAAATTGATAAACTCCACTGACTCAATCTGTAGTGGAATTACTTAGTGTCGATAATAACGTGATACTTTAATCAATTCAGTACTAATAAAAATTAAATGAAATATTAAACTGTTAAATGAAATATATATAACGTTGTACGCCAAATTTCGCTCAGAACGAAACACAGCTGTCAATTTCGGGAGTTTTGGCGGGAACATTGAAAAATTCTGTCGGCTGCATTAGATTGTTTTACTCTCAGGTTAGGGTTTCACTCATGTTTTTGCTACGGAATAGTAACTTTTTTTTTCATAATTTTCCGAATTAATCCAACGAGTAGCTGAATGCAATAGAAGCTGATAATAATATGCATATTATGTTAAGTCACCACTACTTTACCAGAGCATAGAATGAACGTGACTTTGACTGTGATTAACGTTTTTTTAATTAACAAGAAATAATACATACCTACTTAAAAATACCGAAACACTTGACACTAGCAAATAAAACAAAGGGCGACGCCAAAAATTAAGAAAAATAATTTGTTTTGCTTGTAAACAACTTATAGGAGAATTTACCGAACAGGAGAACAAATATTTTATTGAATAGATACATAGATAATTTCAGCTGAAATACTCTTCTCAATTTATCTTTGTTACCTATTACAGATTCTCTCAAGGATCCTTACATTTGCGGACCACCGTCTTGTGCACGTAAGTTACACATAATTTTGTACTATAATTCTAATCTTTATTTATAATTGTATATTAATGCCTATATAATTCTTTCGCAGTTACGATATTAGTGTCTTTATTATTTTACAGAGTCAGAAAAGTTTAAGTACCTTTTGGATGTGATATACCATTATGAATACAAAATAAATGTTGAGACTTATTTCGCTGGATCGAGTAACAATCGATCTATTCTTGATGTCAACTCGGAGGTAAGTAGACCTTAAAGACGACAAATTCCTTTACATTAATTTAAAAAAAAATTATTTTGATATTTTTTTATTTTATAAGTCACATCTTACGATTCCATCTCTGATCTCTCAAGGCTTATATATTTTACTAAAATGTTAACTTAGTACTAGCTTAATCTCTAATAACTGTCCAGCCAGTTACATATCTATAAATGCATTAAATAATATTTAAAGGTATAAGATATACAGAGAACTGATAGAATACACAAATACTTACATTTTTTTTTGTTATAATGTAATTGTAATGTTTCAGGTGTCAATACAATTCATAACACCCTGCGAAGGACTGCTGCAGCTCAGTCGTGTGACTCTAACAGATCAAGATGAGAACTATCCGGTGGAGCGAGCTGAGAAATTTGTGCAAGCTGTCACTGTTAATGATCTTAGGTAATCACACTGTCCTATTTTTAGTGTTTCAATCATTCTAAACTATATGAAAACCATCAAAGGGTTTTGGGAACCACCCACGTTTTGGGAATTTGGAAATCTTTATGATTTGAATGATCATTTCTTCCACGTACCTGTAAGATATGGAATTTCCTTCCTGCAAAGGTATTCTGCTAAGTTACGACATGAAGTGTCTATGCTAGATGATGATGAACTTGACCTTCCATCTATCAGCATATTGACAAAATAAATTTTTATTTTTTATTTTAGTAGTTAAATCAAACTGAAATTACTAATGTTTGAAGAATAAGAAGCCTTATAAAGTTAGCATGAGCTCTGAGTGTTTAATCTGTAGTTTAGTGCAGCAGAATCCATATAATGTATTGATCAATTTGTCCTCAGATTTGCATTCCACGATGGCATCATACAGGAGATATGCCCTGATTTGGAGGAAGAGGATTGGGTGCTCAATTACAAGAGAGCCATCCTAGCCCTGTTTCAGAATAGCATGAAGAGATTTGACATTAACTTCAAAGGAGTCGAGGTATAAAACATACAAGGTTATACAGAACAGTAGTTCACAAACTTTAGATTTGTGAGACAATTGTAATCATCTATAAACACCACATTTACTATGGAATCGCCTCTGACATTACACAAAGAAAATTTAGTTGTTCCATTCAATATCTCGTGGTTGAATGAAATTTTTCTTAGAAACTGCTGTTTTTAGTTCTACTATAGTAACTTGTTACAGATCTTAACTAATATTATTTTTAACAGTTTATAAGTTTCAAGCTTAATTAAATCCTTAACCTTATTGTAACCCAAATGACTTTTTACCGGAAATACATTAGAGATCTCACTTCAGAAAATCATAAGATAAATATTTGCAGTGACCAAATTAATCAGATAGGTTTTTAGTGAAAAAATTCTGTCTATTTCCAGCAAGATATCCATGGAACATGCAATGTGGACTATATAGTACGGGGCCAAGAGAATACCAGCCTCATACTAGTGAAGACTAGAGATCTAACACAATGCACCAATAGATATAAATATATGTCTATACTGCAAACAGTGAGATACGACTTTCAAAGTGTGAGTACTTGCCACGGGTAATATATTGTCCCATACAAAAACGGCACTATGGTTAATCGGGATATTCTTCGAGCTAGAAGATGCTGGTGTCGTGCGGGGGAACTAGATGTCGCCACGCTCCGTGTGTGTTTCGGACTATATGTTGGCCACTTCGTAGTAATGAAATGTCAAACCAATAGATGGCGCTGCTTTTTGAGTGAATTTTTATTTCGTAATTCGAATTTAGATATAGTTTTTTTTATCGTAGTACATTAGGTACACGCAGCGCCATCTAACCCGAAACTAAGCAAAGCTTGTACTATGGAAGTCTGATAACTGATAGAATACATAAATACTTTTTTTAAGTAAGCCAAAAGAGATATTATAAATGTAAAAAAAGAACAAACAAAATCTCTTCTGATGAAATATAACGCCTATGACCATTGGAATAGCACCCAAAACCTGGAATAACAAAGAAAATTCCAGTTTTTTTTTTAATGGCTGACATGCTAAGTGTTTGACAACAGCTCACCTGATGTTAAGTGACGGTGTGGTCGAAGATGGTAAAGCACCTAGCCTGGAATGGAACTGGCTCTCAAGTGAGGATGCCGGAACACACCGTTAGATGCTTGGTGGCAGATTTTCAACTTGAGGGTGGTAGCTAGCCAGCCGAGTACTAGAAAGTACCCTACCACCACGCTATGGTTTCCTCGCGATGTTTTCCTTCACCGGCAGCTCAAGCTCATTGTTGGGGTTTGAACCCACGCCCTTCGGCATGCGAACCTACCGCGCTAACCACTGAGCCATCATCGGTACAAAAACCTGGAATAACAAAGAAAATTCCAGAGCATTGATGTTTAGACGGGCATTACTTTGAGACGATAGTGACTCTCATTAGCTACAATAATAAATTTCACACTAATGATTGAGCTAACTACCCTTTGAACCGGAACACGATAATGCTTACACGCTATCGCTTGGCGTTAAAATATCTGATACTGCAATGCAGTGGTTCCTAAACAAATGCAAATACAGAAGTTTGTGTGTGTGTGTTTGTAACTTCTTCACTCTGTAACGGCGCAACAGTTCGGATGAAATTGGATATATCTTTTATTCTTGCCTATTTATTTTCTTATATCTTCTTATTTTAAAGCGAATAGGGTCCTTAAAGGTAGGCAACGCACTGATAACGCCCTGGGTATTCTAGGTGTCCATAGGCGGCGGTGACCACGTACCACATCGATTGTCCTAGAAATGGCATTATATCTTATACCTTTAAACGAGCAATTCTTGTATATATATCCATATAATTATGTAATCTGAATCTCGGAAACGGCTCCAACGATTTTCATGAAATTTATGCAGGCGGTTTCGAGGGAGATAAATCGATCTAGCTAGGTTTCATTTTTAGAAAACATCGGTTTATCCGTGTTTTCAGCCGAGCAATGCTCGGTCATCCAGGTACTTTTTATTATGATATAATATATATATATATGTATATACTGATGAGTCATCCTAGACAAGAGTGCATTGACTCCTAGGTTAGAGCGAAAATTGAGTGTAGAAAAAATTAAATGAATGTATTCGAATTATGCGCTGCCGTACCGTTCATCTGATTGCGACGAAACCTTATCAACTTCTTGCTTGCACTTGCGTGAAGTTTATAGGCATAGCATAATTGTTTTCTTTAGCGGCAGCAACGCATCGGGTACCAAGCCAAGTACCGGCCAAGGAATGGAACAAACTGCCGGCTTCCTTGTTTCCTGAGAGATACAATCTAGATCTTTTCAAGGCCAGAGTGAATAGGTATCTTCTAAGTCTGCGTGCTTTTTCTTCGACCGCATCATCGCTTACCATCAGGCCAATTGGGAGTCAAACGCGGAATTATCCGAATTAAAAAAAAAAACATCTAGTTTTATATATTAAGAAACTAATATTCTTTTCAGAAATTCCAAACCTGGCCAGTACTTAAATCGGAAAGCAAATGCCGAATAACCGTCGACCATTATCTCTACAAGGCAGTGAACTGCCGCGAGCGTCATCTATTCCTCCCTTTCTCTGGAAAGGACTCTTCTGGCGCGGTCACCACCGTAGTTCAAGACTTGGTCTTGGTTAATGAAGTTAACAAGACTGATAGTGAAGTAATGGAGTCGCAGCCTAAAGGTGAGGTGTTTTTAACTGACTACGCAAAAAATAAAGTTTGTTAATAATAAATAATCTTAGCATTTGCTTTAATGTGAGATTTTTTTACTCGACTACGTAAAAATGGAGTTTTATTCAATGATCTTTGTTTTATTTCTTCTTTATCTCGTAAATATTATGTTCATGTATCTATATACATATTATATATATATATATATATAATTTAGTAAATAGAGTGGCTATCGAGGTGTCTTCTTCTGAATCTGCCCTGTTTTTTTATTAAGCTTTCCCACAGCTGGGAGCGGGCCTCTTCTCTATGTGAGAATGATAGGGTCATAGACCACCATGATGGCCAAGAGCGGGTTGTCGTGTTACTCCGTGTGTAAAAGAATATATTTACTTGTCCGTATTTCTACGAGTTAAAAAACTATTATTTTGGTATACCTACTGTAATGATGTAGAGTAAAATTATTTGCAGCATCTAAATTATTTGAGTTCATTTCGAAGTGGCTCTGCTTCAAAAGCTTAAGGGCGTGGGTTTGATTCCCCAGTATTAAATAATGTGAATTTTACTCCATCACATGTTGCGTTAAAAGATTGCTTTCACTGATAATGCCCCCATACTGACATGCGATATCAGCTAATAAAGTTCTTATCTGTATTATTATTTTCTTTTAAACACAATAAGGAATTTCTGTCCATAGTTGATAGGGCTACTATATTTCCCATTTCAGCGTGGACGGCTATATCTAGACGCTCTAACCTGCTTCATCAACACACCCGGTACATAGGAGACGACACCGGCGGACTCAAATCAGCGAGAGAAGTACTCAAACTGCTGTGCATGTGAGTTATATTGAGCACATTTGCGCAACGATTGAAAAATAAGAATAAGTTACGTTTTCAATAGATAGCAATTATTTGGCGATTCTTTTTTATTAATTTTTTACAAAACAAATAAGTTGCCATCTAAACATATATGAAATACTTTTTATTCTAGATAAATACAGGGTTTTAAGCTTGGGGTACACTAGGAAAGGGGGTCATTGTAGTTGCCATTATAAACAACTTTTACTAATGGTATAATTATGAATACGCGATTAGCTGTTCTATTAAAATAGTACTTTGACATTTGACCAAATTTATATAGTGGCTGATTTTTTTCTTATGATTTTAGGGTTCTGCCTTGTGTTTAGGGTAAACGTTGTTCATGACAAATGTGAGTGTTAAGTGAAATTAACACCCCAATCTTGTAATCTTGTGTGTGTCTGTCCTGAGGACCTAGACAAAGTAACATTCGATTAACTGTGACGCTATTAGAAAAGTCAAAAAATTTATGAGATTGGACTTAAGGTGTCGATAAGTCACGTGGTCTATCGTTAACGAAATAAAATTTGCTAGACTATGTATCTTTCGTTCGATTCCATGAAACGAATTGACTTCGTCAATCGATTACTTTCATAGAAATGCGTAGCCAAGTGGCCGAATTTTAACAATCGTTATGGCTAGTTTGCGACTTAATTGATGGAAACACTAACGATTGAAATAATAAAATTTAACACTAAAAACACACACACACTATGTAATGTAAATATAACACTACAAAGAAATTCAGCTGTTCTTTAAATTTTTGTTAAGGTTGACGACATTTGATTTCTTTACGTATGTATTTTAGGATTAACCCCATAGTAAAAAAAAAAAACCTGATGATGAGTACAACGACCTCCTTTCCGCTAAGTACTCTATACTCTTAGCCTTGAATAGTTTCTGAGATTTCGAGTCCGTTATAAACTTTCACATTTGTAATAGTAGTGTGATATGTTCCCAGGGTAAAAGACAACTCGGAAACCATGCGCTCCAATGTAGATGAGTACATGGACAGTAGTTCTACAGTGGGCCTGTGGGGCCGCCTTGTCCGGTCTGCCAGGCCCCTGCACTACCCTGCCTTATCTCAGCTGCTCAGCCGAGCGCCTAGTATATGCGACAGAGCCGTGTAAGTATATTAACTTGTGATATTGTTTGTGGAAACTTACAAATTAGTACAAGTAACTAGTTCGTTCGGTGGGACTGTGAGGCTGCTGCTCTACCCTGCCTTATCTCACCTGTTTAGGGTTCTGTACCTCAAAAGAAAAAATCGGAGCCCTTATAGGATCACTTTGTTGTCTGTCTGTCTGTCTGTCTGTCTGTCTGTCTGTCAAGACCCTTTTTCTCAGGAATGCGTGGAGGTATCAAGCTGAAATTCATATCAAATACTCAAGTCTACTATCCCTTGGAGCTGTGAAAAAATCAAACTTCTAAGCCAACGCAATCAAAAGATACAGCCGTTTATGCTGCAAATTTTCGACACTAGCAAGGGAATCAAAACCTACAGGGTACTTACCGTGAACTCAGAATCTTGAAATTTGGTACGAAGCAGCATCTTATAGCACAGATAAAGGAAAAATTGCGAAAAGCACAAATTACCATTAAAAAAAATCATAACTTTTACTTATATACCTACAGGTTTGTACGGAACCCTCGGTACGCGAGTCCGACTCGCACCTGGTTTTTTTATGTTTGACAGGCTAGGTGTTTGACCACAGCTCACCTGATGTTAAGTGGCGGTGTGGTCGAAGATGGTAAACCACACCTACCTAACCCAAGTTTTCCCCCTAAAATGCCAAACCAAATTATTTTTTAGCAACACCCTTATCCGTATCAAACATCTACAAAGGGCCAAAAAAAAATAAAAAAAATAAGAAATTTAATGTTTATAATTGGTTGTTCAATTTCAGAAAACACATTATGGATGCCCTTCCGTACATAGCGAGCACAGGCTCCGTAGAACTAATAAAGGACATGCTGATACGTGACGTTGTCGACAAGGAAACCAGGCATGAGTGGCTAATGTCTATGGCTATGATACCTAGGTAAGAAAAAAAACTCTTTAAACGGAAACTTTTTACTTTTAAGATTTGATTGTTTGTTTGTTTGCATTGAATAGGCTTCAAAACTACTGAACCGGTTTCAAAAATTCTTTCACCGTTAGAAAGCTACACTATCCCTGATTAATATAAGCTATTTTTTTCCCGAAATTCCCTTGGGATCAAGATTTACGTGGGTGAAACCGCGGGGCACAGCTAGCCACACACCATACTACAACCTGAGCATTTTTGTGGTACACTTTACTGAAAAACTATCTCGCCTATAGACTTGTGCTTTAACATAGTAATTTAAATTCATATATAGATGTGTTATCTGTAAAAAAAAATATAACCATAAACCAATGAACATTAACAATTTTGTGTTCATTGGATAGAATGTTATTGTACTACTAACGCCATCTGTTAAAAAACCAAAGAGTGCAACAGAACTAAACTCAATACTCAAATACATTGTGGTTAATCTACTTAATACTAGATGACACCACTAGAATCAGGTTGTAAAACTACGCGAGCCCTCACAAAGCTCAGCTTTTTGCTAGTAAAATGAAAAAGACAAAGAATTTAATAACTTAATATTTATCACACTTCACACTTCACGCTTATATTATAAAGGCGAAAGTTTGTGAGTGTGTTTGTATGTTTGTTACCTTCTTACGCTCAAACAGCTGGATCAATTTTAATGAAATTTGATATGAAGGTAGCTGACACCCTGGATTAACACATAGGCTACTTTTTATCCCGAAAAAATGTTGCGGGTAACACCGCGGGGTGCAGCAAGTTTATTACAAAAAGCAATCTTTTTCAAGCGACCTCACGATGAAAATTTCTTTGCTAACATATCTTTCTACTAAATTAGCTAACAACCTTTTAAAATCAGAAATGATTTTATAAAAGACTTAACAGAGTAGTTTCGCTCTATGACTTAAATTTTCAAGAAAATTGACAACCGTACTTTAGGTTACATACTTACCATATTTCATTAAGTCATTACAGCGTAAAACAAACAGACTAACATATACACACACAAACAGAGAGAAATACACACGCACGCAGCCACGCACATACACACTAGTATATAATTAGTAAAAAAAAAAGATAAAAGAACTGATATTTTTCACATGTATTTTGAGTCGTAGAAAAAAGTATTTTATCATAAAGCATAACACCTGATCTTAAATGGTTGTTAACTTGCTACCCATATTAATTGATGTATAATAAAATCTATGGTATAAAGTGCGAGACGTACGTAACTGCTATAACTTACCCATAAACATTGGTTAAACTTAATCTACGATCAAAGTCTGTCTCGTTTTTACACGTGAAATTTCACATCGAAGTTGACAGAAAATTTTATACTTTAACCTATATTTATAAGTAAAGCCCGTTTTGTTTTGTTACCAGGCCAAAACTAGCGATGTTAGACAGTATGTTAGAACTTCTTCGTAGCCAGAAGAACGACAAAGTAATCAGTTTTACTGTCTCCTCTATGGTGCATTCTTACTGCAAACACAGCGGTAAAGCTTGTAAGTAAAAGTAATTCATTTGATACTACAGGGTGTTAAAATTTTAATATAATTCAGTTGGGTGTGCCTTAAAGTTTTAAGTTGAATGGTTATCATTTTATTGTTTTACTTATGCGGGATTACTTACATTTACTTAAGTCGGAAAACTGCGCAGCGTTTTCTAGTCCGAATTACCTCAGTGCTTCAAGTCCAAAGTCTTCGACCAGTGTGTGTTACCAGTGATGACTTATGGCGCTGAAACGTGGTCTCTGACTATGTGCCTTGTTAGTAAGCTTAGAGTCGCACAACGAGCTATGGAGAGGGCTATGCTCGGAGTTTCCCTACGAGATCGAATCAGAAATGAGGAGATCCGTAGACGAACTAAAGTAACCGACATAGCCCAGCGGATTAGCAAGTTGAAGTGGCAGTGTGCAGGGCACATAGCACGCAGAACTGATGGCCGATAGGGCTGCAAAGTTTTGGAGTGGAGACCACGGACCGGCAAGCGCAGCGTAGGATGTCCACCCACAGGGAGGACAAACAATAAAGAGCCGATGCGCCTGTTTTTTTTATTTATATATCTGACAAGCTAGATGTTTGACAACTCACCTGATGTTAAGTGACGGTGTGGTCGAAGATGGTAAAGCACGCCTAGCCTGGAATGGAACTGGCTCTCAAGTGAGGCTGCCGGAACACACCGTTAGATGCTTTTTGAAGTTATTAGTATGTAATCATATCGTGTATTTATAGCGAGAGAATGCTGCGAAGAAGAAACTCCGAAGAAAATTCTAGAAATATTCGAAGCAATAGTTACGAGTATAGCACAGAAAGGAATAATCAAAACCAGAGAGGATAGACAAAATGTAAGTAACATATTCATTATACAGGGCTATAAGCTTGGGGTGTACTAGCCGTCGTAAGAATGGTACCCCACCCTCTCTACCCGTGGTTGCCGTAAGAGTCGGCTAAGGGATGTAATCCGGAAGATGGGCAGCAGCGTCTTCCTTGAACAATCACACCTAACTGCGCTCGCCAACCCGCCTGCCAAGCGTGGCGAGTATTGGCGAACCCCTCCAGGAAGAGACCTATGTCCAGCAATGGACGTCCTATGGCTGATGATGTGATGTGATACTAGCCGAAAGGAGGTAACTGTGACTGTAGTTATAATAACTAGGTATGTATTTAGAAAAAAAGTATATAAGTATTCCATTAGTTATCTGGTTCTCATAATACAAGCTTTCTTTAGTTTGGGGCTAGATGGCGCGTTGTCAAATGTACGACGATATTTATTTATGAACAATTATGGTAACAATTTTTTTTTTAAAAGTTAAAAAAACAGCATTTTCTTAGTTTCTTTTTTTTTAACTTGTTCCATACCTTTAGTATAAAAGTCAACTAGGTAACGTTTTCTATAGCTGTTAATTTTGTCACGATATCAAAATTATGCAATCATTAAAATATATTCATAATGACTTAGTTATTTACTTACTTGGTTTCGTCACAGAATACATAATAGTACGCATACAGAAGATTCACTCCGCAAAATCGATTAAAGAAATAACGACTCTTGCTACGTCACAATTAAGTGCAATTCAGATCGCGCAACGATCATATACCTAGAAGTTGCCTCTCTTTCTATCGCGTAACTCTTAACTCTTCTGGTTGCCGCGCGTACTTACGTTTTCGATACTTACACGGGAAGTTAGTAACACTTAGTTCACTAGCTTATGACCCTGTATATCTATGTATTTATAGGTTTTACCCAACTGCTCTAAGACTATATTACATTTTTAAGGAACACTTTTTTTTTAATTTATTGACCATTTACCCTTTCAGATAATGATAGCGATCAAAGCGCTCGGAAATATTGGTGGTTTCAAGGAGAAGTTTTCGGACGTCCTCCTTAACCTTATAGGCGACAGTATGGTCCCTGTTCCGATTAGATTGACGGCCATCGATGCGTTTAGAAGAACGCCTTGTGTTGAGACACGGTAATGTATACATATGGAGTACCAAGAGACGTTAAACCGTTTCAAATTCGTGAAATTTTTTAACACAAGTTTTGCTAGATGGTGAAATGTCCTAGGATATTTATTGATTATTATTAAGTCAATATAACTTTTATTTTCAGTGAATACTTTCTAGAAACTTATCGCGCAGACTTAGTTGATATAGAAGTTCGAATAGCGTCTTATCTGCAAGTAATGAGATGCCCTGACTTGAAGACTATAAGGGAAATATTCCATTCGCTGAGGCATGAAACTGTCAATCAAGGTAATCGATGCGAACATCCCTTAGTGTTACAGGGTTATTAGCTTCGGTTGAATTATGCTAAAAGGGGATCATTGCACTTATAATTAAAAACAGATTTAATTTCAAACACAATTCAGAAATTACGAAAAAATTCAGCTATCTATACACCGTGAAAGTTTGAACATCAACAATATTGATACAGTGGGTTCAGTACTCGATTGCCGTTCCAAATAATTTAAAAAAATAGATGGTTAATATTTGACCTAATTATCCTGAGCAAACACAAAAATACGGACACTCAAATCACGCGCACTGAAAATGACATAATAGTCGCTCGCGGTCCCAGATTAGATAACAGTTGCTGCGTAGTCTACGTATGGTAGTTATGTCTTGCGCTAGCTCGGTGCATAAGGCTGCGCACTGTCCATACATTCTGGAGTCTTGGGAAAAACTTTAACCAAGGTTTTCTTAATATTTTTTTTGTATTTGTTTCGATTTTATTTCTTTATAGGTTTCATATGACCACTAACTAAACATATCTTTGAATATTGCTAATGTTCAAACTGTCAGCCCGTATACATTTTTTTAAATTAATTAACAAGCTAGGTGTTTGACTACAGCTCACCTTATGTTAAGTGACGCAGTGGTCGAAGATGGTAAATCTCACCTAGCTTGGCGCTGTGTGATATTTATTTATTTATACTTCAAAAATGAGATATTTTTGCGCAGCAATGAAGCAAGACCGGGGATGGTCTAGTAATAGCGGCAAGATTTGCGTTTAAGACGGCAAATACAAACCTATCAAACTTATCTAAAGTCTTATCTCATTCAAGCTAATAAGTAAATCAAACCTTAAAAAATGATTACACAAGTCCATTTTCAGCTGCAACGTTTGTATGGAGTCACCTAAAGAATCTAGGCGAGTCATCACTCCCGTCCCGAGTGGAAATCCAAGGCCTTCTCTCGGGGAACACGATGCCTCAGTTGGAAGACAGTCCCGATTTCCGCATGTTTTCTAGAAATTACGAACAGGGAATGTTCTTTGATCAGTATAATGCTGGTAAGTTGCGTAGTGACAATATGATTTCTATTTTCACTAGACAGTAATGGTCTTCGCAATTACAGGTTTATGTTAAAACACACGCATACAAAAAGTTCTAATGTAATTTTTGTTTTTTGTATTATTTATGCGGGATTACTCACGTTTAATTATATCGGATACTTCGACTATAGTTTCGACCACATCCGGTGGTCCGGTGGAGAGAAAGATGAGTAATTCTCTAAGAAATGTCTAATGTCATTTGTTAGACCTACAAGGGCTTACCGGAAGACCAGCGCTGGTCATACCACCTAGTATGGCCTGCATTATGCTGAGGTGAGCCCTATTTTGTATGTAACTGTTAGTCTTTTGTTTGTTTGTTTTTCGGTGTGTTATGTACAAAATAAAATTATTTTCTTTCTTTCTTTCTAATCTTGCATCGCTTGTGTGTAATTAAGTTTCATCTGTTACTTGTTCTGTAGAGCCCGATTTAATTAACGTGAGTAATCCCGCATAAGCAAAACAAATTGTGTTAAAACCACGTCAGCTTCCTTAATATTTTTATTTTTAATTTTTTCTGGTTTTTATACGTTGTTATATTCGTTGTAAATAAACTTTAAAAAAAAAAGTAAAACCGACTTCAAAGGATAGAAATGTGTGACAATTCTCTTTTACAGATTTCCAATTTCGTTTAAAATAACTTAAAAGTTTCGTTTAAAAGTTTAAAATCTTAATACACGAAAAACTATACTTCTGTGAACTGCCCTCCTACATATTTAATATATTATTCGAGAAATACCTATAACAATATTATTTTACTTCTCAATTATGTAGTATTTAGTATTTACAAATTATGATGATTTATCTACACAATTACAGTGCCAATTTTTGTCTGAACATCTTAACTATTAATTTAAATTGACAAAGCCAAGGCATAAGGTGGCTCATTACGTGGAAGACAGGAATATATGGTTGTAGTAGCTTCTCTGCACTTGCATCCCCCTGGCTAAGTGACAATTGTAGTAAGCATAATGTATTAATATCTATAACTGTAAACTGTATAAACTGTAACCTAATATGAAAAGAAAGATCCACAAAAAAATGCCTTGCTGAGTTTCTTGCCGGAGTCTTCTCAGTTGAAGTGTAATTACGAGCCGGTGGTAGATTCAAAAATGTAACTTAACGTTCATAAGTGCCTTACCAGGGCCTAAACTGGATAAATGACTTTTCGATTTTGATTTTGATTTTGAATAAAGTATTATTATACCTGCTAGGTACCTACTGATCTGTTTGAAGTTGGTGCCGAGCCAAATATATCTCCTCTGTTTTTGAAGTCGGTTAAATAGAGTACCTATCTAAAACAACATTGGCAGGATCATATCAAATTACGTATTTAAATTTACGTTTCGTATGCAGGTGGAAATTATGAAGCAAACGTAGTGTTCTCTCCTGACTCGTACATACCGCGATCTCTGTCGCTCAACCTGACAGTCGATATGTTTGGTGAATCTATCAACATTTTTGAAGTAAGTTAAATCCACAGATGCGTACTCACAGCGAAACTTTTCTGTCTCTGAAGTTAGGCTCTGCGAACCATTGCTCAAGTTCAGATATGAAGAAACGCTACTGTGCAACGTCTTGTAGCCTTGTTAACTTCAGAGGCACAAAGTTCCGCTGTGATACTTTACATCAGCGGTCGGCAACACGCGGCCCGCGGGCCACACGCGGCCCGCGGAAGTCCTACGTGCGGCCCGTGATTGTTTTGTAAATTGGTCATAAATATCCAAAATATTATAGATTCTAAATAGAAAACATTATAAGTATAAGAATTACATTGCCTTTATTAAAATAAAAAAACAATAGCATTTTTATTCCGATCTATTCTGTGCGATATGACCAATTATACCTACGTATATTAAGCTTCTAGGGTTATTATTGCTTATTGGGTTATTATTGAGGCCCGCATTTACTTTATTTTGCCACTTTGTGGCCCCCTGCCTGTCAAAAGGTTGCCGACCCCTGCTTTACATCATCTAAGTCCATAAAACTAGGTTCTCATTGGAACTTTAGTTGATCGTTGTAATTTAAGTTTTTTTTTTTTAAATTAAAGATAGGCTTGCGTTTGATCGCCATCTCGCCTTATGTTAAGCGAAGTTGCGGTTTACGGTGGAGCACGCTCGCATAAAAAAACTGAATCACTCGCGACTTAAAGGCACCCAGATAACAAGCTCATGCAAGCTTTAGAAGAGTACTAGAAAATTTTGCCGTGGTGGTGCTGGCGTAAGAATAGTACCCCACCCTCTCTACCCGTAGTTGCCGTAAGAGTCGGATAAGGGATGTAATCCGGAAGATGGGCAGCAGCGTCTTCCTTGAACAATCACACCTAACTGCGCTCGCCAACCCGCCCGCCAAGCGTGGCGAGTATTGGCAAACCCCCCAACAGGGCTGTCATATATATATATATGTATTATGTATATTATATGGATAGACCGAATAAAGTCGGTTGCTTACGTTCTGCGCATATGGCTGTTTTATTAAACTGAATTGAAAAAAAATTACTGTGGTATCCGGAGTATTTGGGATAATATAACGGCAATTAAAAAAAAAACTTACAGATGAAAGCCCGAGCAGAAGGCTTCGAACGCTACTTCGAAAGTTTCTTCGGCAACAACGGTCCTTTGAACAAGAACAAAATCGTCGAAAAAGTCAACAATCTTCGCGTTTTACGAACGACTAACGAAGCGGATGGCGTACGAGAGAAAATCGACGATCTCAACTACAAGAACGAAGCTCTGAAGCACCGTTTTCCCACGGCAGAGTTGGGGGTAAAGATATTCGGTAATGAAATATCTTTTTGGAACGCTGAGGGCGATGAAGAGATATTTAAAGCGTTGGAAAGATTTAGCCCGCAGATGAGAGTATTGGAGATATTATCTGGAAAGGTAAATCCTATCATTTTCAGTAATGTATTTACTTATTCATGAATCCTAGGTAGAAATCCTAACACTTTATCCATTTATTCACTCATTCATGAATCCTAGGTAGAAATCCTAACACTTTAGCCATTTATTCACTCATTCATGAATCATAGGTAGGAATTCTAACATTTTAGTCATTTATTCACTCATCCATAAATCCTAGGTAGGAATCCTAACATTTTAGTCATTTATTCATCATCATCATCATCAGCCGTATGACGTCCACTGCTGGACATAGGCCTCTCCCATTGATTTCCACAAAGACCGGTTGGAAGCGGCTCGCATCCAGCGCGTTCCTGCGGTCTTTATTAGGTCGTCTGTCCACCTTGTGGGTGGACGTCCTACGCTGCGCTTGCCGGTCCGTGGTCTCCACTCCAGAACTTTGCAGCCCCATCGGCCATCGGTTCTGCGTGCTATGTGCCCTGCCCACTGCCACTTCAACTTGCTAATCCGCTGGGCTATGTCGGCTACTTTAGTTCGCCTACGGATCTCCTCATTTCTGATTCGATCTCGTAGGGAAACTCCAAGCATAGCCCTCTCCATAGCTCGTTGTGCTACTTTAAGCTTACTAAGCAGGCACACAGTGAGAGACCACGTTTCGGCGCCATAAGTCATCACTGGTAACACACACTGGTCGAAGACTTTCGACTTGAGGCACTGAGGTAATTCGGACGAGAAAACGCTGCGCAGTTTTCCGAACGCTGCCCAGCCGAGTTGGATTCGACGATTGACCTCTTTCTCGAAGTTGGACCTACCTAGTTGGACTGCTTGTCCTAGGTAAATGTACTTGTCAACAACTTCAAGAACCGAGCTCCCAACTGATATTGGGGTGGGCACAACATGGGCATTCAACATTACCTTCGTTTTGTCCATGTTCATTTTAAGACCCACCCGTTGAGAAACTCGATTGAGGTCTTCGAGCATTGTGCTGAGTTCCTCCGACGACTCTGCCATGACCACGATATCGTCGGCAAATCGAAGGTGAGTGATGTATTCGCCATTAATATTGATGCCGAATCCTTTCCATTCCAGGAGCTTGAAGGCGTCTTCCACTGTGGCAGTAAACAGTTTCGGAGATATAACATCTCCCTGTCTTACGCCTCTTTTCAGTGGAATCGCCTTCGAAGTCTGCTCCTGTACTTGGACCGACATAGTAGCGTTATTATACAAACACTTCAACACTTCGATGTACCGATAGTCAATATTGCATCGTTGGAGAGACTCAACCACCGCCCATGTCTCGATCGAATCAAAGGCTTTCTCATAGTCCACAAACGCTAGACATAGAGGCAAATTATACTCTTCGGTCTTCTGTATAATTTGCCTTAGCGTATGGATGTGGTCTATGGTACTGTAACCTTTACGGAAACCGGCTTGTTCGGAAGGCTGGAAGTCATCGAACCTGCGACTGAGACGGTTCGTAATGACCCTTGAAAACAGCTTATAAACATGGCTCAGAAGCGAGATGGGTCTATAATTCTTCAATAAAGTGTTGTCACCTTTCTTGAAGAACAGCACCACCACGCCTCTGTTCCATGCTTCTGGCGTTATACCTTCGAGTAAGACGGAATTAAAGAGCTTCTGAAGGACTTTAAGTACCGGTGTTCCACCCGCTTTCAGAAGCTCCGATGTGATTCCGTCATCACCCGGCGCCTTGTTGTTCTTAAGCTGTTTCAGGGCCATTCTAATCTCGTACAGGCTGATGTCCGGGATATCTTCGGTATAGTGCCGGGTCAGCTTGGCTCTTGGGTCTTTGGCCGCGCTGCTAACAGGCTCAGCTACCGAGGTGTATAACCGTCCATAGAACCTTTCGACCTCCTCTAATACCTCTGCTTTGGTCGACGCTATACTACCATCTTCTCTCTTCAGCTTCGTCAACCGGCTTTGCCCAATAGACATGTCTCTTGCGAACACTTTGGAGCCTTTTTTCCGCTCTATCGTCTCTTTAATACGATTAGTATTAAAGATACGTATGTCGTGTCGCAAGGATTTCGATATCTGTCTATTGAGCAGCCTATATGACTCTGCATCATAGGCAGACTGTAGTCGTAACGAGCGTCGTTCAGCCATGAGGTCTAGAGTATGGTCGGACAGTTTTTGAGGTCTATTTGTACGACGGGGTCTAAAAAACTTAGAGCCCACCGCATGGACAGTTTCTACGAGCCTGTTATTAATCTCGTCCACCGTAGCAAGATTCTCTAGGCAATCGAAGCGATTGGAAAGTTCAAGTTGAAAGCTTTCGGGGTTTTGTATATGGGCGCGAGTAGGTCGGAGCGTGGACTTCATCAAGCGTGACCTTTCAAGCTTGACGTTAATTTATTCATTTATTTAGTCATTTATTCACTTAATCATAAATCCTAAGTAGGAATCCTAACATTTTAGTCATTTATTCACTCTATACATTATTATTCATAAATTACCTTTGAATTATGTGACGCTTCTTTGTTTTTTAGGAAATTTCATACAATAAAGCATCTTTATTCCTTGACACTACATTCTCAATCCCAACGGGTTGTGGTCTACCAATGAATATGAACCTTATGGGAACAAGTTACGTAAACACGAAGATGTCAGGAACAATGGTCGATAAGTACATGCAAAACGGGAATCTTGACTTTGAAGGCAAACTTCGGCCAAGGTGAGATTTATACACATTTGTGAAATGTTTATAAAGTGAATTTTTAAATGACAAATAATTTGTACACTATCAAAGAAAAATGCCTTGGTAACTGATTAATAAGCTTTCAAAAGTATTATTTTTCAAAATGTATTTTGCACCTGTATGATTTAATAGTACAACTAAATCAGTAGCGTCATCTATTAGAGTTTTTTGGAGTGTTGATTTAAACAAAAATGTTCTGGGTGTATCAATATATAACACCAAAACGCAACTACAGTCTGTAATTATTATTTTATTTATTATATCATGCAAATCATCACACCGTCCGAATAATATCTGAAATATCTGCAACTTTTCAAACACATTTGTTACTGCTGTCTTATTCGGAATTCTTATTCGGATTGGGGGTGATAAGTTCTGCACTGCCGTTCCGCTTGGGGTGTTTTGTGCCTTTCCCCTACAAGCGCCTACCCGAGCCAACCCAGCTCCTTGAAGTATCGGAGCGAGATCCGGGGTCGCTGGCATTACTGCACTTTATCGTCAGTCTAATACTGTGACAGTTAGGGTTTTACTTTCCTTTTTATACAATATACTATGGTAATTCTCGCAAATAATTATGCTAGAGCAATTGTTCCTTAATTTTCTCAGCGTGGCGGTGAACATAGCAGCAACAATGAGCGTAATAGCTGACGGGCTAAGCTCGAGCGGCATCCGAGTTAACTGGCGGCTCTATACCGCCACGGGAGTCGAAGCCAAACTGGCCGTCAGAGGCGCCAGGCTTATTAGACTCGACTTGGAACTCCCCGACGATAAGCAAGAGATATTCGCCGCTAAGTAAGTGAAACTATTTCATCAGCATCAACGATTTGATTCCAATTTCATTGTCCGAACCGCTAAATAGTGGAACTATATACCAGAATGTTCTTAATGTTATCAAAGGTGTGTGAAGTTTATCTGTATTTGACTATAACCTTACAGTTCTGAATAAGAAGAGTCCCGAACCCAGCAACGAAGCAACTAATTAAAAAAAACTGATCTAAAAATTACGTATTATTAACTAATTGTAATCAATTTTTAGTAAAGGCACAACTGTCAATGTCAAACACTGGCAAATGCATAAAGTGTGGCGATGCCAAAAACTAAGAAGAAGATATCGGATTGTTAAGAAGATTCTTATATCGGAGTGTTTTATCTCCATCCTTTCTAGATGTCCAAGCCAGCTGCGTCTATGGGATTATGTCTCGCCAATGATGTTGGGCGACAAGCTCGTCGCCCGTCGCCGGTCCTTAGTTCCAGGATACTTTCTCATATATAGTTTTGTGTCGTAGGTCTGAGCTGATAGTCCTCCACGGCGAGAAGGAGCACCAGCAGGAAGGATTAAACCAAAACAGGATAGAACGCAACACATGCAGCTGGTCCACGTTCGATAAAGCTATCGGAATCAAAGTTTGCGCCTCTTATCAGGTAAATAACACATTTGATCTCTTTCAGGTAGGCACCACCGCAGTATTCCAGTTTAAAGGGTATTTCTTCGTCTTAGTCGGACATTCTTGGCAGAGTGGTTGTGGCTGTCGATGTTCAGGGTTGTGTCCTGTCGTCACCGCTGGTTTCCAGGGCTGCTGTACGTCGCGCGTTGTCTCTCCACTTGTGGCGACTTTCAGAATTGCGAGCTACGGTGGACGCGAGTTGGAGGCCGATGTATTCTGCCTTTTCTGCAACCTTATACTACAAGTCTCTCGATCGAGTCCTCATTTCTGGAGAAATACCCAAGGAACTTCAGCATGTGCAATTGCACAATCGATGAAAGCCTGTCCTATTAGAAACTCTTTGAGGATGGAGCCCCCAGTCCTCAGCCCCTCTATCCCCATAGTCAAAGTCCAGTCTTGGTTAAGTCCAGTCCATGCTAGTCAAATCCAGTCACGCTTCAGTAAAGCAACGGCGACCCCATTACAAGCTTCGATGGAGTATTGGAAGCAACACAAAAAGTCATGCCTCAAACCGCATCACACCACTTCCCCATACAAGCGCTTGTAATTCGGCACTTCATAAACAAAACACCACTACTTTCATACACAAACATTCGAAAACACACCAGTCTTGGAAAAAAATACAATGGGGCGACACGACCCCCTCCGCGACCTCTTTACATACGTATAATCGCGCACCTTCGCTGCCCATGTTCCTATCACTGCCTAACCAATTTGATATGTATGTAATTATCTATGGACCAACTTTGTTTTGTTACATAATGTTTTGGGTCTACACCAGGCATCCTCAGGATGAACTCCCGAAAAGTAATGCCTGAATCAAAAAGGTTTTAGTTTTCCAATGTATAGCTTGTTTTTTACTTCCAGTTCCCCAACATGACTAATCTACGCAACGCCCCATACTTTTTGATGAGCGGTCCGGCGAAATACATACTTTCTTTGGAGAAAGCTGACCCCTCTGCGAAGACATACGCCTTCCAATACAGCTGGGATAAGAACGACACCACAAACGTTATTGGATTCTCGTTTGACACGCCTAACAGCAATGTGAGTGTTTTCATCCATCAATTCAAAAGTTCCACAAATATAAGATATCACTCGTTGTTTTTTATTATTATTTATAACTAGATGCTTCGACTTTGTCCGCGTGGAATTTAACAAAATATCTCAATGGGATTAGGCAGCGTTTTCGAAGAAAGCTCCCATGTGGCTTGACTTTTTCCCACACTTCCAACATAAATCATCATTTTTCAACCAATTTACACAAAATCTTGACAAATTATTAAACCGCGTTTTTTCTATTTATGTACGTGGATTATACATTTTGCATACAACAAAACAAACTCAGTCGCCAGGTCCTTTCTTTAAATTACCAGTTTACTTTACAGGAAAAACGCACATTCAACGCTCTCCTAAGTCTTTCCAACACGTCATCCGACGCTTCTATCACCTTCCAATCGTCTAAAAGTACGATCAAAGCTAAAGCCAAGTATAAAAACTTGCAATACGACAAATCTCTTGAAGCCAGTTTGGACGTGGACGGCAACAAGCAGTTTGACAGTGTTATGTCTTTAAAGAGACATGATATAAAGCACGGATTTGTTTGGATTCCGCACGCCTATTGGGTGGTTGATAACGACAGAGTCGCTGAATTATCTGGTAAGTTATTATATAGAAATGTATTTATATTTTCTGCGAATTTCTTTTATTGCAATAACGGGCTTAAATATCTCTTCAGATCGTCACACAGAATTTTTACGTCTACTAACATTTTTTTATTATTTTTAAAGGTGTATTCAAAGTGAAAGCTAAAGGCGGCATAACACAATGCGATATACAAGCTGATTTCCAAACGAAACAACTGGCTAGCCATCTGATAGGGTTCTATACTGTTAACGGGCCAACACACGGGACCAAACTTCACCTAGACTATCAGTTCTACAAGAATCCTAAACAGACTATTAATGTGGAAGGCATTTATAGCGAAAAATCAACGTCATATAGACATGACATGTATGGAGAATTAGCTATGCAGTTCACAGCGTATCCGGTGTATGATTTCTATGCTGTTTTGAAGAATGTTGTAAGTATTTTTGCGCTTACAGTAAGTTTTCTGTAAAAAATACTGTGACAGGAGGTTATCTAGTAGTTTATTGTGTGAGTTAATTGATTACAATAATGGCTGAAATGACTTTATAAAACTGGTGACGAAAAAAGAGGAAATATCCTTCTAGGTAACTTCTAGGTTACAAAACAGTTAAAAAACTATCGATAGATTCTGCGTTTGTAACAAGTAACTGAAAAAAAGAAACATTGTTCTTAGATAACTGGTTACAATAATAACCGAAAGGTGTCATTTTTATCTAGTGACGGAAATAAGGAGTAAAAATTCTCCTTAGATAACTGGTTACAAAACAGTTACAAAAACGGTCGATAGATTCTGCGTTTGTAACCAGTTACTGAAAAAAAGAAACATTGTTCTTAGATAACTGGTTACAATAATAACCGAAACGCTTAATTTTTAACTGGTGACGGAAAAAATCTCCTTAAATAACTAGTTATAAAACAGTTTCGACTGGGTCTTCATTTGTAACTAGTAACGGAAAACAGAGGAGACATTCTTCTTAGATAACTGGTTACAAAACAGTTACAATAACAACCAACAGGAAACCCTACATTTGAAACTATGGAGACGGCAAAACTCTTCTTAGTTACTATAAGTGTTAGTTTATTAATTCTTCACCCTGCAAAATTTACTTAAGCTCGTAATACATTGGGTGTAACACTTGAGCTACTCTTTCAACTCGATAAATATGGGTTCTTTAGGATAGCGGTTGAAAACACGGAGCGATATAACTCGATTTTTTTTCTTCAGAAAACGCAAAGCCACGTTGACGTGAGCTTCAACGTTAGCGGTTCTCGAGAGACGAAACTAGATCCATCTTTCTCTTACACGTTCGTACGTTTCGACAAACTGAATGGAGTAAAACTGAATACTCGACTAACTCTTAGTCGGCCTAGGCTAATCGATATGAACTTCGAGTTTGAAGGGGTGAGTACCTTAACTTGTCTGGTGCATTACCATGTGTATAATCTGATAATTACTTTTATCTCGGTTGAGCCCAGATGGACTCTGACATGGAAATTATTCGGAGTTAGTCGTAATAGTAAGGTACTAAACTAAAAAAAAGATAATGAACTTTTTATTTTAAATAACTTTGAATTTGAGGCCAACGTAGAAATTGTTAAAAAGAATTAGTTGATTTTTCGTAGGTGTGCAATTCGGATGGCATTTTTATTAAAAAAAAAACGGATTGCAAATGACGCCGACGTATGTACCTGTAAAACAAATGAAATTTCAACAGGGCAGTTACGGTTCCTTAACATTCCAAATTAAATGCAGTGCTTCGATACGATATAAGGCAATTTCAATGTTGGCAACCATCTGGGCCAAAACATGATCAGCTAGCATATGAATTTGCATGATTTTTTTGTACTAAATAAACAATAGAAAAACGTATTGAAAGTGGGACAGCGCCCTTGGAATAAATGGATACTGCTTTTTTTCATACATTTGACTATTGTTTACATACTAATGTTATTCACGCAAATGAATATACTAGAGGCATTATAGTGAATCAAGCTTAATTTAAGAAGAAAATTCAAAGAGACAGGGCCTTTGGGGACTAGGGGAGTCATGCTTTTCTCAAAGCCTTGCTTTCGAATGTAGCTGCCAGCATGTTACATGAGCTTGGTTGGTTCAAAATATCATGGTGTTACTTTAAGTTTATCTCAGACAGACACAGCTTCTGATAGCGGCTGCGAATTCTGCCTCTATCGTGGACAGTAGAGGCATCCGTCACTATAAGCCGCGTTAGTTTGGTCACGCATAATCGTCGTAATCATATTATTTTAGCGTCGCAGTTTGTGACTTTTTCCTGTATCTATTTTTTTTTAAATCTCTATCAAGTCACTTAATAAATCTTGTACGGTGTTTGGGAAACAACATGAAAATAATTGTTTCACCGCATTATATGATTCACGCGATCCTTTTTGCCATACACTTGCAAATTGTGGAATGATCTTCCTTCTTCCGTATTCCCGCGGAGTTACAACATTGGGCTCTTCAAAAGGCGTGTAAATAGAATCTTAAAAGGTCGGCAACGTATTTGTAGTGCCCCTGGTATTGCAGGTATCCATAGGCGACGGTGATTGCTTACCATCAGGCAACCCGTCAGCTTGATTGCCACCTATGGCATAAAAAAAAAAAAAAAAAAAAAAATTGCATGGTCCCTCCTACGAATAACTCTCCACTTTATGATTAAAATACTATATTTTAAAATGTTTATATAATTTTTTTTTCGGTAAAGCTAACATAGCTATGTCGCTATGATAACATTACTTGTACCTATAATTTAAATTCTATTACTTACTTCATAAATCATTCTGACTACGTCCGAGAGAGGCTCGGCCAAAATGCTATTACCAATTTATCCAAGAAAACACATGTAATGGAAAATAATACAATGTGGATATAGAAAACGAAATGGGGATATAAAGTTTCTGCGTTCTCGCCAAAATTTCCAGCCGCGGATTTCGTCGATCGTCACGAAATGCCGCGTTTGTAGGGTAAAGATTATTCCGTGTAGCATTAAGTGCTCTTTCTCCATCAGATCGGAGCTAAGTACACGGCTCTAGCGCTATTAAACTTCAACCCTAAGTCCCGGTCCATCGTGGTATCCGGCTCGCTATTCTATCCAGTCGGAACACAAGTCTACATAGACTCGGAACTCAATATGACGCTACCGACGCTGCATCCTGCGACTATACGGGCTAAGGTGCATGAAAAGCAACAGAACGAGTTCCAGGTAAACAAGAACAGACACTTTTTTAACTTCCCTGTTAGCTCATTTGTTAGTCTCAAGACTTATAGTGGATTCAATTCACGACAAACTTTATTTGACGAGTAGAAATGTGTGTTCATCACGTTGGCCAAGTGCGGGTTGGCAGACTTCACACATCTTCGACAACTTTCTTTTTTACAAACTCTCTGAAATGTTGGTTTCCTCGCGATGTTTTCCGATGAAGAAGAGAAGAGCGTATAAGAAGAGCGGCAACAGCGCGCGGCGCGTCTCGTGTAGGCGCGTTCGGCGAACTGGCAACGTCGCCTCAATATACACAACTAATCGTATGCTTGGCGTATGACACTGACAAAATAAACTAAAATATCAATCACATTTATGCTAATAATCTACTGTTTTATTCAAGCAATTGTAATTTACCGCAAATAATCAAAATAAATGCCAGTGGCTGTGATTTCACAGTAAAATTATGCTCCATTTATCCATAAATGGAAAAAATCATTAGTATGAAAATCGAACCACCTTAACCGTTTTAAGTTATTGGCAATACGCTCATAGCTGACATAGAAACGAAGTGCGTGCCATGGGATGGATTGTGGGTGTGCCGTGCCGAACCCAGGACCTGCAGATTGAAAGCCAGACGCTCTCCCAACTAGGCTGCGAAACGTCGAATCCTTATCATCATCAGCCATATGACGTCCACTGCTGGACATAGGCCTCCTCCTGGGGGAGTTTTGCCAATACTCGCCACGCTTGGCAGGCGGGTTGGGAAACGCAGTTACGTGTGATTGTTCAAGGAAGACGCTGTTGCCCATCTTCCGGATTACATCCCTTAGCCGACTCTTACGGCAACCGCGGGTAGAGAGGGTGGGGTACAAATCTTACGCCGGCACCACCACGGCAAACGTCGAATACTACTTACTAGAACTTCATTCTAATACTTGTATAATACGAATTATTTTGATCTACAGGTCAACGCAAACGGCGTGTGGTTCACAGGCACAGATTTCAACATAGACGCGTTATACCAAGACCTGTCTAAGACTAACCTAGCTTCCCACCATCTGAAAGTTCTTATAAACAGCAGTCAATTCAAGAACATCGCTATTGACGGCCGGTTCACACAGGACAATCGGCAAATTACGTTCATTGGAGAGGTACTAATGTGAAAATGATTTGCTTAACGATAAATACAAGCTCTTAATCGATTACAGCGATGATACATCGATTATAAAGTGTACATGCTGAAATATCGAATCAAAGAAATCACGAAGGTTGAGTTAGTTGCCATTACAAATAAGTTTTTTTTTTTGTTTGTTTAAAATATACGCTCCATAGATTCCAGATTCTGTGACCTATGTTAACTTTTTAGTTTTTTTAGAGAGGGATTAGGGAGAGATAGTTTAATTAAACTTCTTCTAAGGTTAAAGTACTAGTTTGTGTGCATAGGTACCGCGAGTAGATTCGCAAACAACACCCGTCTGTCACCTAATGTCTTGATCAGTTTTATAGTAAAATTTGTTCTCAACAATGAGTACAAGGCTCCTTTTCGTTTATCGAAACCCAAAAATGCATAAAGGATACAAGCTTAATTAAGAAAATTAAAAAAACACTAATTCCCACTAATATTTCACTTTTTATTTTTTCATAAAATTGATACCCATTGTCATCGATACCCCATACATCCAAAAATTTCCAGGCATTCAAAAGTTATGGTAGAATAAAGTAACTCGCATACATGAACCCTAAAAACGGTTCACTCCTTTTTTCTGACAGCCCTGTCATTGGTAGTATCTGCTTTAACATCTGTATGACGTGGGTTCGATTCCCACGCAGGATAAACATTTTGTGATATAAACCAATATTTGTTCTGTTGTTCTGTCTGTAAGTTCCAAAGTATTTAAGTATAATATCACTTATCTGATTCCAATCATACAAAATTTGCTTAGTTTGGGGTCAGATGGCCCTGTGTGTCATGTCGTACGATATTTATTTATTTTATTTTATGGACAGTCGTGTAAAAATTTAGTTCATCACCGGGTGTAAATGATGCACGTAATCAAACTTATTTATTGTATTTTGTGCACAATTAAGTCGCGCTCATTAACAATTATGTATTTTTTTATAATTTTATCATCATAACGATATCTATTGTTCGGACCAATATAATCGTTTTCTGGATAACTCTCCCTTTATTAAGTGATCACCAAACTCACTTATTAGCATAAATATAAAAACATGGTATAATAGGTATAATGCAAGCACGCTACACCACTATGCTTCATCGCTTTCCGTCAAATGGGATGCGCAAGTTTGTTCATTCGCAATGAATGAAACACTTCGTTCAATGAATGACGCATGCCTTTCGTATCGTTCATTCACTTATCATTAGCTTCGTATTTCAGGGTGAATATAACGAAGATAAATACCGTACGCTGATCCGGTACGTGCTATTATCCGAACTGAATTTCACGACATATGCGGAAATCGACATGAGTGGAAAAGCTTACAGTATCAGTTTGAGTGCGGACTTGAACAACAATACCAATGTCAATGTTGACATGCATTTTGATCAGTGAGTATTTTGAACCGACTTCAGAAAAGGAGGAGGTTCTCAATTCGTTGAAATCTTCTTTTAACCCTCGACGCAAAAGAGGGGTGTTATAAGTTTGACGTCGCTGTTGTCTGTCTGTCTGACTGTGTGTGTGTGTGTGCGAGTGTGTGTGTGTGTGTGCGGTGTGTGTGTCTGCGGCATCGTAGCTCTCAAACGGATATGTGTTATAATTTTAATATTTTTAATGTAATTTTTAAATATGAATTGAAAAATTACCTGTAACGGTGTTATCTATAAAATATTTGTCATAATTACAATATCACAATGGAATTTACTGTCAGAATGGGTTTTTTTTTATGGCTGACAGGCTAGGTGTTTTACCACAACTCACCTGATGTTAAGTGACGGTGTGGTCGAAGATGGTAAAGCACACCTAGCCTGGAATGGCTGGCTCTCAAGTGAGGCTGCCGGAACACACCGTTAGATGCTTGGCGGCAGATTTTTAACTTGAGGGTGGTAGCTAGCCAGCCAGGTGGTAGCCAGTACTAAAAACTACTCTACCACCATGCTATGGTTTCCTCACAATGTTTTCCTTCACCGACAGCTCAAGCTCATTGTTGGGGTTTGAACCCACGCCCTTCGGCATGCGAACCGACCGCGCTAACCACTGAGCTATCATCGCTATAAAGGGGTGTTCCCTTATAGATAAAATCTAGGTACCTACAAGTCGCGAGTGAATCGGCTATTTCTAGGCGAGCGTGCTCCACCGTAGACGTCATCTTCGCGTAACATCAGGCGAGTTGGCGGTCAAACGGAAGCCTATATACGTTATTAAAAAATTAAGCTATCTTAAAACTTCTGTTTGAAAATAATTTTACAAAATATGTGCCGCCACAGCAAGGAAGAGGGTCATACGATTCGTGTCACATAATTAATAGATGGCTCCTAACCATAAAACAGATAAAAATATTTTCGAACATTTAAATTTCAGGTTACGCGACGTCCATATATCGTACCAGCGTTGGTTGACCGCTAGACAAAAACGTCTGAGCGCTGCAATCAACTGGGACGCGAATCGCGACCCTTCGCAGAAAGTCAGCGTGGACATACAACTGGACAATAAGGACACTTGGCATCATGTCGGGTCCGCGACTTTATACTACCCAGGGCGGATGATAAACGGACAATTTGAGTTCTTATGGGAGAGTAAGTAAAGTTCATATATGCTTAACACGGTTATTGCAATCCAACAACCTTATCAACCTTAGTTTATTATTTTTTGCATTTCCCATTGTCAAGAAATCAATATTTTGTGTGTTATGAAAAAGTTGTACTAAATAACTCGGAGTCGAAGAAATGTACTGTATGTATTTACAAAAAAAAAAGTATAAGTATTTTATCACTTATCTAACTTCCATAGTACAAGCTTTGCTTAGTTTGGGGTCAAATGGTGCTGTGTAGAATGTTTTTTGTTGGTTGACAGGCTAAGTTTTGGGCCACAGCTCACCTGATGTTCAGCGACGGTGTGCTCGAAGATGGTAAAGCACACCTAGCCAAGCTCAAGCTCATTGTTAGGGTTGAACCCACGCCCTTCGATATGCGAACCGACCGCGCTAACCACTGAGCTATCATCGCTACAAAAATGTGCTAAGGTACTTTTTTGACCTTGATTGAAAAACATGCCTTTTTTTGTTTAGACTGGTTCTGCGAATGGATGCTACGGATGGGTTGGTCTCACGAAGCGAATATACTGTGGAAAGTGAAAATGTATTCTGAAGCAAAGAACGAAACTGTGTACGCATTGCTCTCCAAACTGAATACACCTTTCGCTCACATGAGAGACACTAGTTTCAACGTTATGTGAGTATATTACACATAATCAAACTTACTTTACAAAGTATTATTATACCTGCTAGGTACCTACTGATCTGTTTGAAGTCGGTGCTTAGCCTAGCCAAGGTGCCGGAGCTTGGCACCGGCTTCAAACAATCATACAAAGTATTATTATACCTACTAGGTACCTACTCATCTGTTTGAAGTCGGTGCTTAGCCTAGCCAAGGTGCCGGTGCTTGGCACCGACTTCAAACAAATCATACAAAGTATTATTATACCTGCTAGGTACCTACTGATCTGTTTGAAGTCGTTGCTTAGCCTAGCCTAGGTGCCGATACTTGGCACCGACTTCAAACAGATCAGTTATATAGTTATTATAGGTACCTAGCAGGTATAATAATACTTAGTAAAGTAAGTTTATTTTTCGCTTTTTAGTGCTGATGTTTTTTTCTTGATGTCGGTTTTACTTTTTTTTTACGTTTGTTTATTTTTTAATTTTTATTTAATTTATGTTCACGCCAAGAAACACTTAAAAATTATGAGTCTAGCTAGACTCGCTAAGATACAAAAACGTCTTGCCAAAGACAATTACATCGTGCACGTAAACAAACATTTTCATTAAAAAAAAATGAAAACAACTGGCCAAACTATGTTAAATTTTTCTGGGACCAAATGGCAACTATTCCGCATAAAACTAGAAAAGATTCACGTATATCACAGAGTAATCGGTGTAAATACATTTTTTTTAAAAACAACCTTATTGAGAACATCCTCCTTTTTGAAGTCGGTTAAAAATAGATGAAGTATGAGATGAAAAAAGCCGCTTCGACATCACACTGTTACACTAATCCTAACGGTGATATATACACTAAAGCAGCGGTTCCCAAAGTTGACTGCGTTCCGACCCATCAAACAAAAAAAATCACAAGATCTTTTCCCATCTTTTTTTAATGTGAAAGTAATCTTGGCGGTAAGAGATAACGCCTGTATCCATGACCATTGCAGCAATACACAGAACTTTGAGTAGCAAAACAAAGTCCAGGGCATCTCTGCTTTGGCGCTCATTACTTTGAGACTAGATGGTTAGTCTCAATAGCCCTGTAATTTCGCTAACTGCAGTATCCACACTACTGCTTGGCGGCGGAATATCTGGTACTGCGATGGTACCTACCTAGACGACCTCCTGCTAAGGAGATCTACCTTTTGTGTTTCGGCGGCCACCTCACTTGAGAGCCAGTTCCATTCCAGATTAAGTGTGTTTACCATTTTTAATCTTTAAACACGTCGTTTAACACCAGGTGAGCTGTGGTCAACACTTAGCCTATCATCAAAAAAAACTATTTTTTTCCACCAGGTGGCGTTACCACGACAATCTCCAAGCTGTAAATGGAAGCATGAACTGGCAGGAAGATTATCTTGCCTTCTCGCTCTTAGCGGACTATCTCTTTCAACCAAACGAGTTTTATGGAGAAATCAATGCTTTAGTCAACTCGACTATTCCGACGTTGCCGCGCGCGGCTGCCGTTGCCAAGCATAGATCAATTTGGAAGAAAAGCGCTGATACCCTGCTTAAATTCCAGGTAATTTTCTCTTTATTAGGATTCCATACCATAAATGGAAAAAATGGATCACTTTGTTGTCCGTTTGTCTGTCTATCAAGACCCTTTTTCTCAGGAACGCGATGAGATATCAAGATGAAATTCATATCAAATACTCAGGTCTACTGTCCCTTGGAGCTGTGAAAAAAATCAAACTTCTAAGCCAACGCAATCAAAAGATACAGCCGTTTATGCTGCAAATTTTCGACACTCGCAAGGGAATCAAAACCTACAGGGTACTTCCCGTAAACACAGAATTTTGAAATTTGGTACGAAGCAACGTCAGCACAGATAAAGGAATTCGAATTTTCTTCGAAAAGCATAAGTTACCATAAAAAAAATACCATAACTTTTATTTATATACCTACAGGTTTATACGGAACCCACGGTGCGCGAGTCTAACTCACACTTGGCTGGGTTTTTTTACTAAAGGAGGATTATGTTCATAGCTATCTATGTATGTATGTAGGTATGTGTGTTCTACCTAGTGGCGTAGAGTGCCTTGCTACGCCATTAAAAAAAGCGTTCAAGTATTACGTAAGCACCAAAGGGGGGTGGGAGAGTCTTTACTTTGCTTATTTTTGACGACATTGGGGATGAGGCGATCTGAATGGTGATAATATCAGCAAAGTCGTATAAATTATGCCGATTGTTTGGTTTCCTTGTTATCGACACACCACGTTTTAGCGAAATGGCTGCTAATTAAACCAATACTTACTTAAGCATAGGAGAGGGAGTAAGAGTTTTGCTTACTTTTGCTGACAAAGAGGGAGGGGTTATTAATAACTAAAATTCTGCTTACGTAATACTTGAATGGTCCCTTACGGCTAAATCAAAATCAAAAGTCATTTATTCTGTTCAGGCCCTGGTAAGGCACTTATGAACGTTAAGTTACATGTTTGAATCTACCACCGGCTCGTAATTACACTTCAACTGAGAAGACTCCGGCAAGAAACTCAGCAAGGCATTTTTTTTTGTGGATCTTTCTTTTCATATTAGGTTACAGTTTACAGTTATAAATATTAATACATTGTACTTACTACAATTGTCACTTAGCCAGGGGGATGCAAGTGCAGAGAGAAGTTACTACAACCATATATTCCTGTCTTCCACGTAATAAGCCACCTTATAGTAGGCTTTGTCAATACGGCCTACGGCTCTTGAAGCAAGCATACTATACACTTACACACTTATATATAACACTTGTTACAACAGCTTATTATTAGATATGGTATCTGTTATTTGTCTCTTTTATTTTGATAATTGGTAAGAGTTTTTTTTTTTTAATTTTAGTACAACGACGACGGTGTTCTTTTGATCAACTCTTCGTGGTACTTGGACAAAAGACGACATGAAAATAAAATCACTGGGAAAGTAACTCTGCTCACACCGTTCAAAGTAAGATTTCATCATGTTATTAAGAACTAACCTATGTATTAATCTAGGGTGTCAGCTACAAAACTAAACTCCATACCAAATTTCATCAATATTGGTCCAGCCGTTTGGGCGTGAAGAAGTAACAAACATTCACACTTGCACACACAAACTTTCGCCTTTATAATATTATACCATAGCCATCAGTACTTGTAGGTACTGATTTTTTTGTTCATTGTTTTTTTTTAAATTTTTGGTGTCAAATAAAATCATATTTTATTGTATTCTGTATTAATGTATATCTAAAATTAAATATTTTCAGGGTTATACGAAAGGTTTCTTGCGAACAGAAATCACATTGAGCGACAAAAGGGACATACAAGGCATCACTTACTTGGATTTGGAGGAAAAAGTACTTAAAATTGACGTTGACGGTGCGTATCTCAAATTATAATAATTATTTTTATTACAGAATGGCCGGGTCTGTTTCTGTTTCTGTTTTCTGTTATAAACTGTCTATTTATTGTTATATAGTAGTAAGTCTGTGTGTGTGAGAGAGCGGGAGTGTGTGTGTGTGTGTGTGTGTATGTATGTGTAAAATAATAATCTACCAAGTTAGCCAAGTGTGGTAGACAATTTTGGGAAATTCACTTGGTGGTAAATCTCCTTAGCTGGAGGTCGCCTACCACCGCCGTACCCAGATATTCTGCCTTCAAGCAGTATATCTGTAGTAGTGTCTGAACATTACTGTGTTCCGGTTTGACGGGTACTGGAGCTAGCGAAATCACTGGGCTGTTGAGACTGAACATCTAATGTCTCAAAGTAATGAGCCCCAAAGCAGCGATGCCCTGGACTATGTTTTGCTACTCAAAGTTCTGTGTATCGCTGCAATAGACATGGACAGGTGTTATCTCTTACCATCAGGAGAGCGTCACTTTCGTCTCATTACTTTTACATAAAAAAGATTTTTTTAAGTTTAGCTTGTTTTACTTAATGCTTACACTGGTAGAAGGCCCAATGTGCGTCTCCGAAAAATTCGTCGAATCATATTTCCCACTATAGTTGACAATCTCTATAAATATTTCCCGAAAAAACTTGAAATATTTCCTGCTTTTCTATGATTGTTTCCCGCTATAGTTGCAAAGACTCATGACTATTTTCCTCTTAGTCAAAAAAACTTTGAGTATCTTTAGCTTTTCTATGAATATTTCCCGCTGTAAGTGGGGTATTTGTTACTATTTTCCGCTATGCAATACACACAACCGTACTGTACTGTTGACAATATCTATTATTATTTCCCGCTAAATTAGAAAATCTCTGACGATTCTCCGCAATAGAACAAAAAAACACTACCGCTACCGCAATTGAACATCTCTAAGAATATACAAAATAATTTATTTCTTAAACTGTACACTGTACAGATTACATTATTGCTTGTCCCTGTCTAGGTGAGGACCTGTTTCCCGGGGACTACCTACGCTTGCGATTATAAACTATAAGTATCGGTGCGGTGCGGGCGGTGTGTTCGTATATGCGTGTGCGTGCGCGTGTTAGTGTATGTATGTGTGTGCGTGTGTGTGTGTGTGTGTATGTGTGAGTATGCGTGTTTGTGTGTGTATGTGCTCAAAGCAATTTTATTTAAATTATTTTATTGATTTTAGTAATTTCTTCGTATCTTAATGTGTTAGTGTTTGCAAATATTTGAAGACTATTATTTTACATTCTCTTGCAGATTTGTGTCGTATGTCATATAATTTACTAATTTTGTTGTAAATAAATGGTTATATTACCTGCTATAGTCAAAAAATGATTCCACGAATTGTGTTTTCGCCGAATTTTTTCGCAAATCCCCAAAGTGCGATGCCAAAAATGAAGATAAAAAAAAATATTTGTGTGTTCTTTCGTCAGGCCACATGCGTCGTATAACTAACTGCATGTTAGTGGTGAACGTGACCAGTCCCGATGCAGATCTATCGCACACTAGCGCGAGATTTGGATTCGTGGAGATAGACAAGCATCTAGTGGCGATGGTGGTCACTCCCAACACTACCACTGGTGAGTACAAAGAATTACAGCGGATGGTAAATATATTTGTAGCGATGATAGCTCAGTGGTTAGCGCAGTCGGTTCGCATGCCGAAGGGTGTGGCTTCAAGCCCCAACAATGAGCTTGAGCTGCCGGTGAAGGAAAACATCGTGAGGAAACCATAGCGTGGTGGTTGGGTACTTTCTAATACTTATTAACCTGCATAGTGTCAGATATTAGAGTGAAACTTCTCACACGAAAACTAACATTCTAAATTTAAAATTATACCTTTTTTTCTTCTCTCTATGTTATATCTTTCTTCTCCCTCCTTCGTGTAACAAAATGTGCCTAAAAGTGACGCCTTCAAATTTCATTCTCAATACTCGTCTAATTTTATCGAATCGCCGCCTATTGGGTTTCAATTCAAAAAGATATCTGGTTCCCATAGTACAATTTATGCGTAGTTTGGGGCTAGATGGCGCTGTGTGAAATAAAAAGGCCAGGAAAAGTTTTCATCGAATTGATAAAAAGTGTACTTATCATGTTTTAGGTGTTGAAATTCTCCTCAAGTTGACTTCCATGCAAGATTTCCACATTTTCGGTCACGTGGCACTGCCTGTACAGTATTTGAACCGGGCACTGTTGACTGCCAAACGGGGAACAGAAGAGGTAAATATCATAATGTGAAAAAAAAATAGTTTGAGCTTTACGTTGGTTCACTCTGTGCATTCTGCCAGTTTCAATGTTTCTGTATTTTGTGTGTAGTCTTCATTTTTCAGTGTCTTTATCTTTACAGTCAAAGTCCAGTCTTAGTCAAGTCCAATCTGTGACAGTCAAATCCAGTCATGCCTTAGTAAAGTAGTAGCGACTTTACTATAAGCTTCGATGGAGTTTTGGAAGCAACACAAAAAGTAATGATTCACCACGTTTTATTACTTTCCCACACTCGGCTTTGTAATTCGGCACTTTATGAATAAAACACCACTATTTTTATACATAAACACTCGAAAAACACTAGTTTTGGAAAAAAATACAATGGGGCGACACGATTCTTTCCGTGTTCCCGTATATAATAAACACCGTGGTCGACCACATCGTCACTAACACCAGGCGAGCTGTGGTAAGACAGACCTAGCTTGTCAACCATTAAAAAAGGCAATACGAAATGAAATGTTTTCTCTCACTATCCCATACTCGTGCACTTAAATCTACTATTTAAATATAGACTGGAAAATAATACAATATTGTATGTGTTTTATTTTCTTGTTCTTGCCAATCCTGGAATTTGATTTTGAAGAAAAAATATTATTGACTTAGCAAATTTCTAAAACAACGTGATTTGTTATAGCTCGATTTCCGCGTCGGCTGGAGTAACATGGACTTTGGTTTCACCGGCATCTGGCAGTGGCGGTCACCCATCAACTTCGTGTACCTTTACAAACTGTACACACCTTTGGAAGGGTTCGAGGAAAATGGTTTAGTATTGAAGAACATATATGGAAACGGACTTGACACGGAATTGTCTCTTCGTTTGTCTAAACATAAGGTAAATTTTTCATGTAATATGGCTAATTGGATAGACCAGTGGTCATCAAATGGCGGACCGCCGATCTGTTTTGTGCGGGCCTTAAGTAAATAGCACTTTTTTTAAATTATTGACAGGCTAAGTGTTTGACCACAGCACAGCTGTTGTTAAGTGACGGTGTGGTCGAAGATGGTAAACACACCTAGCCTGGAATGGAACTGGCTCTCAAGTGAGGCTGCCGGAACACACCGTTAGATGCTTGGCGGCAGATTTTCAACTTGAGAGTGGTAGCTAGCCAGCCGAGTACTAGAAAGTACCTTACCATGACGCTATGGTTTCCTCACGATGTTTTCCTTCACCGGCAGCTCAAGCTCATTGTTGGGGTTTAAACCCATGCCCTAAATCTAGAACTGATCAGAGTAATCATCGAAAGTAATTAGCGCTAAAACAGCGATATCCTGGATTTTGTTTTGTTACTCAAAGTTCTGGCTTCGCAAGCGTCATGGCGTGGTGGTGCCGGCGTAAGAATTGTACCCCACCCTCTCTACCCGTGGTTGCCGTAAGAGCGTCTTCCTTGAACAATCACACCTAACTGCGCTCGCCAACCTGCCTGCCAAGCGTGGCGAGTATTGGCAAAACCCCCCCAGGAGGAGGCCTATGTCCAGCAGTGGACGTTCTACGGCTGATGATGTGTATGTAATGTAAAGCGTCATGGCTAAACATTACGTCTTACCATCAGGTGAAAGCTTCGTTCATCCGTTCACTAATTGCTTCTTTCTATAAAAACCGTTTTTTTTTTGCAGTTTGGTATCGCTATACTTCTCGTCGACAACGGTAAAGGCCTTCTAGACGTTATAAACGACATGTTTAACCACACGACTCCCAACAAACACGACATGATTATGGAAAACTTCGACACGAGCGCTAAAGTCGTCATAGATACTCTTTACTACCCTACCATAGCATTCGATGCGAGACTTATGAAGGTAAATATTATTATGGGTGTTCTGTGTGTACTATAACTATGTAGTTAAATTTCCCAAACACAGATTTTAATTTTTTTAAAGTATATTTAATGAAACTACCGGCCGATTTAGAGGCTCACAATTGAATGACGCTTATAATTAATTATAACTAAAGGTAAACTATGCTACTAGGGTGGTCTAACGCCACCAAGTCATTTCCAGCAAGCTCCAGTTGCGGGAACTGATATAGCTTTGCTGAGTAAGGCTTCGATAAGAGAATTCTAGAAGTAAACAACTTAATCTAGAACGGAGGGACGTGGGGGATACATAACTATGTATTTACAAAAAAAAAAAAATATATATGTATTCTATCAGTTATCTGACTTCCATCACACAAGTTCTGCTTAGTTTGGGGTCAGACGGCGCTGTGTGCAAAGTGTCAAAACAAAACTGTTCATTGACAGCCCTGTTTACTCATTGGTATTATATCTGCTTTAAGAGCTGTAGGACGTGGGTTCGTTTCTCACCCAGCACAAACACTTTATGGTATAAGCAATTATTTATTCAGTATTTGGGTGTTCTGTGTGGTCTCTAGCAGCTAAGAACTTAGCTTGATTTTTAAGCAGTTGAAGTTGCATCCCGGACGGAAGACAGTACGCAGTCTTCAAATCTAGAGTAAAACGCCTTCTTCTTGGTAAGCGTGCTCCATCTTAGACCGCACTACTGCTTAACATCAGGCAAAGTGTGGCGACACGCGAACCTATTATGATTTTTTAATAAAGTTGTAGAAGGTTTAAGTATTCTATCAGTTATATGACTTCCATGAAATAAGTTTTTCTTAGTTTGAAGTCAGGTGTATATTTATGTTCTAGTTATGTATTAGGTATTTTTTAATGTAATAACTAGCGACCCGCCCCGGCTTCGCACGGGTAGCAAGAATGGGTATAATAAGCTATCCTTAAAAGGTAGTTTTTTTTTTTTTGTTTTTCTGTAGATCTATAAAAGAGGAATATCTCACCATGCATTGTTTTGTTATATCTCAAAGGGTAGCGTTTTTGATGAAAGCTCCGAGGTGGCTTGACTTTTTCCGACACTTCCAACAATTATTATCATTTCAACCAATTTACACAAAACCTTAACAAATTATATACCTAAACCTTCCTCATGAATCACTCAATCTATTGGTGAAACTCGCATGATAATCCGTTCAGTAGTTTTTTAATTTATCGCGAACAGACAGACAGACAGACGCGGCGGACGACTTTGTTTTATAATATGTAGTGATAATGAGACGAACGATACGCTCTCTTGATGGCAAGAGATAACGCATGTCCATGACCATTGCAGCGATACACAGGACTTTGAGCAACTAAAGTCTAGAGCATCGCTGATTTAGCGCTCTTTAGTTTGGGATATTAGATGGTTAGTCTCAACAGCCCTGTAATTTTGCTAGTCGCCCTTACCCTGTACCCTTCAAATAAATATAAATATATTTTTATTTTATTTTTTTCTAACCGGAACACATTAATGTTTGCACACTATCGCTAGGTGACAGAATATCTGGTATTGCGGTGGTACCTTCCTAGACATGCTCAAAAATCAAACGTAACTAACACAGTTAAAAAAATTGTTTGAATTTTATTTTTAAAGCACTTGTAATTATTTTCCAGTTCGTCGGTCCAGATGAAGAAGACATTCTAGAAGCGAACGCGACTTTACACTTGCCAGATAAACCACCCATTGTATTGACAGATGTCTTCATACTAGAGGTAAAAAAAATCATGTCTTTTTACCGTTAGGGGAGATGGAAGCTTTAACTTTCCACTTGCTACGATCCTAGCACAAATCTTTCGCTGCTTTTATTTTCAATAGCGTTTATTTATTAAGTACCTGGATGACCGAGCTTTGCTCGGCTGAAAACACGGATAAAACGACGTTTTCTAAAAATGAAACCTAGCTAGATCGATTTATCGCCCCCGAAACCTCCTGCATACTAAATTTCATGAAAATCGTTGCCGGTTAGGTGTGGTTGAAGATGGTAGATACTCCTAGCCTGGAATAGAACTATTCTATTTGTTCTAACCTGTATATAGTCTGTATTAATAAAATACACACGCTAGCGACCCGCCCCGACTTTGCACGGGTGCAATAAAGATACTAATGTGGTGTCAGTGTGGATTGATCAATATTACTACTACAATAATATGCATGTATTATACATACAAACCTTCCTCTTGAATCACTCTGTCTATTGATGGAAACCGCATTAAAATCCAATTAAAAATTATAAATATATAAATCCATTAAAAATTTCCGTGGTGGTGCTGGCTTAAGAATAGCACCCCACCCTCTCTACCCGTGGTTGCCGTAAGAGTCGGCTAAGGGATGTAATCCGGAAGATTGGCAGCAGCGTCTTCCTTGAACAATCACACCTAACTGCGCTCGCCAACCCGCCTGCCAAGCGTGGCGAGTATTGGCATAACCCCCCCAGGAGGAGGCCTACATCCAGCAGTGAACGTCCTATGGTTGATGATGTGTGCATTAAAATCTGTTGTGTAGCTTAAAAGATCTAACACGACAAACGGCGGGAAGCGACTTTGTTTTATACTATGTAGAAATAAATATGACTGACCATCTAAAAGGGCCTCAATTATTACACACTAACCTATATTTTTTATTAGATCTTATTGCTAAACTAAAATAATCCATATATTTCTTAGAAATAAATACTTTTTATTCTGAATAAAAACGTAAATAATCGCAAGTAAATAGTAATAACGTTTTACTTGGTGGTAGATTTCCATAGAAGGAGGTCGTCTAGGTAGGTACCACCGCACCATATAATCTGCCTCCAAGCAGTAGTGTGTAAACATTACTGTGTTCTGGTTTGAAGGGTACTGCAGCTAGCGCAATTACAGGGCTATTGAGACTAACCATCTCGTCTCAAAGTAATGAGCGCCAAGGCAGCGATGCCCTGGACTTTGTTTTACTACTCAAAGTTCTGTGTATCGCTGCAATGGTCATGGACAGGCGTTATCTCTTAACACCAGGAGAGAGTCTCGTTCGTCTCATTTCAGTTACATAAAAAAAAACTTATTCTGATTCCAATGTTTTTTTTTTAGACATACACTTCAATGCGTAATACGCTGAACTTAGTGACACCGTTCCCGGCTGTCAGAGAACTGAAATCGGTGTACACAGTGGACCTAACTATTGGACAGTCATTCAACGTAACCCTTCTAGTGCTGCTGTATAATGGCACTTATTGGCATGAGGTAAGATTGAGAATTTGAACCTACGTTGGTTATAATGCAGGTAACTGTTTTGTCAGCTCATCTGATGTGGTCGAATGGTTAACACACATAGCCTGTAATGGAATTGGCTCTCAACTAACCTAACCCTTTATGAACCATTTCACGTTTACAGATATCTTCCAAAATTTACTACGAATACGATGCTGGAGAAGACGATACCTACCAATCGTACGTGGGTAGCGTTGGCATTGCCACGCCGCTGGCAGTGCTGCCGGCATTAGAGGCCAGGGTATCGGCGCGTTTGGAAGATGCTCTCTGGAAAATGTCCGCTGATATTGGAATGCCAGCGTTTACTATCACCGCACTGGCCAGTCTCGAGGTAAAAAAAAACAGCTATAGTGTCAGTAACATACCTATTTTCTGATGACTTCTACATCTTTATATATAAAAATTTCGTGTCACGTTGTTTGTCCGCTGTGAACTCCTCAACTACTGAACCGATTTTAACCAAATCTTGCACACTGTGTGCAGTTTGATCCAACTTGAGAGATAGGATAGTTTATATCTCAATTTACAATCGCAATAAATTTTTTATTGCAAATTATTTGTTTATTATACTACAGAGAGGTAAAATTATCTGTCAGTTCCATAAAATTCTAATAGATGGCGGTGTAAGGTAATTTATTAACTGGTTTTAGTAACTATCCAATAGATGGCGCTACGTTAAAATTCCGAACGTTTCATACGCACTACAATTTGTTTCACGTTACACGCGTGTGTTCAAAATTTACTTACGAAACATTTTTTTTTTTGCAAATTATTGTACGTGTTTTTGTCACCTTCTAAATGGCTGGACCGATGTGGATGAAATTTCGTATGTGTGCTTCTATGGGTACCTGGATTGTTTGAAAACAATTGGACCCGGTAGGTGGCGCTGCTGTCGGTATGTCTATTGACGATACGAATTTCGCCGGGTCAGCTAGTAATATACATATAGTGTCAACATTAAGTAAATATATATAATAATAGTTCAGTGTTCGATATGTATTATATGTAAGATATGTGTGATGTGTTTTGTAAGTTTCGGCATCCTTGTTGGGAGACCGTCTGACTTCTAATCTGAAGGTCCTGGGTTCGAATCCCATGGCACGCACCTCTGTCTTTTCTATATTATGTGTGTATTGTCGATGACGTTAAACTGTGAAGGAAAACATCGTGGAAATAAAAAAAAAGATGTGTGAAGTCTGCCAACTCGCTCTTGGCCAGCGTGGTGGAGCTTACCGTTCTCAAGAGAAGAGGGATCTATCTGATCTTCGCGCTTCTAAATCTTCTAAATCTGTGTTCTTCATCTTTGACCACATCGCTTATCATAAGACGAGTTGGTGGTCAAACATGGACGTATATTTGTTAAAAAAGAAGTTAAGAGCGTTTATAAAGTTTTTTGGTCTCTTATGAAACTATAAAGACTTTATTTTCACCTATTTAGAAAATGTTTTCATCCACAGCTCGATGATCCCTTCGTGGAAACTTCTGGAAGCCTGAACATGACGTCGTCATACTTAGAAGATTATTTCATCAAGATGGAGTTCAAGAAGGACTTCTCGGACTTTGAAAATTCAATCGGTGGAGGGATTCAAATACAACAAGGAAACCAGAACAACTATGTAAGAGTTTTGTTATCTTTTTAAGTATCTCTCTTTTGACGATTTTTTTTCTCACTTCTAGCAAATAGCTAGAACAAAAATGTGTACGACTTGTAACAAAAACTCTTTTTTAAAACTTTCATTTCCCTTATTTTGACTTATTAGCTTTTTGAATGTATCTTTTCTTCTCTCTCTCTCTCTCTCTCTTTCTCTTTCTCTCTTTCTCTCTCTCTCTCTGTCTAACTGTAATTTAATTTAACTGTGTTTTATGTCCCCTTTAGTCTTATAAACAATTTGTTAAGGTTAGATTCTTTTGAAATACTTGCTGCTTCTCATATCTCAAGTGAAAAATATATATAACTTGTTATAAGTTCCTTTTTTTTCCTTTATCTTCTCAATTTTTCTAATTTTTATGTCTGTCTCTTAACTCTTATTGACAATTTTATAAAATTAGATTTCTTTGAAGTATTAAATTTGCGAAATTGTAACGACCATACTAAGAAACAGAGTCAATCAACTTACGACAAATTAAACAAATCAATTTACGACACTTAGGTGCGTTCTAAGTAAAATTACTCATGACTGTTCCATATTTCTGTAAAATCAATCTACATTAAACTTTGTTCCAGCTATTCGCGGATGTGACGTGGCGGCCGCCTCCCTCCCATTACATCCGTTTCAACTCCCGCGGCGCGCTGCCCCCCGTGTTGCCGCCCTCGACCCTCGCCTTCCAGTACAGCGAGGAAGATAACCAGAAGAGTCTCGCTGCTGACTTCAACGCAGAACAGTTTTATTATTCTATTAGAGCAGATAAAAGGGCAGAGTCGATTAGCGTGGCCCTAAGTTCGCCACATGAGGGATATAGGTAATACATAATCTTTATATATAAAAATGTCGTGTCACGTTGTTTGTCTGCGATGAACTCCTCGATTACTAAACCTATTTTAACCAAATCTTGCACACTGTGTGCAGTTTGATCCAATTTAAGAGTTAGGATAGTTCATATCTCAATTTATAATCACTATGTGTTTTTATTGCAAAATATTTGTTTATTATACGGCAAAGAAGTATAATTATCTGTGAGTTCCATAAAATTCTAATAGATGGCGGTGTATGGTAATTTATTAACAGGATTGAGTAAGTATCCAATAGATGGCGCTACCTTAAAAGTCCAAACGTAGATATAACAAAACAATGCATGGTGGGATATTCCTCTTTTATAGCTATGATAGCTCAGTGGTTAGTGCGGTCGGTTCGCATGCCAAAGGGCGTGGGTTCAAACCCCAACAATGAGCTTGAGCTGCCGGTGAAGGAAAACATCGTGTGGAAACCATAGCGTGGTGGTAGGGTACTTTCTAGTACTCGGCTGGCTAGCTACCACCCTCAAGTTGAAAGTCTACCGCCAAGCATCTAACGGTGTGTTCCGGTAGCTTCACTTGAGAGCCAGTTCCATTCCAGGCTAAGTGTGTTTACCATCTTCGACCGCACCGTCACTAAACATCAAATGAGCTGTGGTCAAGCACCTAGCCTGTCAGCAATAAAAAAAAACGCAACTAATTCTCGGTTATTTGTTTCCTGTACTTTCAGAGCAATGAAGATTATAACGGAATTTGAAGGCGAAAATATAAGAGGGTCTTTCGTGACCGACGCAACTGAATACAGTATAACTGGAAAAGTTTTGAATAGACAACCCCTAACGGTAAGACAATTAATAAAACTTTTGTAGCGATGATAGCTCAGTGGTTAGCGCGGTCGGTTCGCATGCTGAGTTCTGAGTTCGTGACTTCAAACCCCAACAATGAGCTTGAGCTGCCGGTGAAGGATAACATCGTGAGGAAATCATAGCATGGTGGTAGGGTACTCTCTAGTACTCGGCTGGCTAGCTACCACCCCCAAGCATCTAATAGCTCGCTCTTAGTTCTATATAAGAATAATCTTTATTACCAAATTTACACTTAACAATTTCATAATTTAATTTACTATTTTACGATTTGTATAGCGTAATTCATCAAGCCCCAAGTTTTTGGTGACCCAAGGTCACAAAGTTGCTTGTTTGGTGTCGCGCATATTTACGAAACAAGATTTGTTAACATATTATAATACACAAGGAAATTATGTATAAATACACATATAAATAAAATAGGTGTGTGTAGCCCCGACACATATGTAGGCGTCAAGCAGAAATATCCCACAGTTTTTAGTGGGTAGGCCGCCACTACACGTAGAGACCCTGCTTCCCTCGAAGCCGGTGGTATCCATTAAGGATTTCCTTGGGTTTATATCAAAATTGGTCCAGCCGTTAGAACGTGAAAAAGTCACAAACATACAAACACACTCACAAACTTTCGCCTTTATAATATTAGTGGTCGCATGTCAAACGACCGCTGGGCAATAGTCACCACAGTATGGTCGCCAAAATTTAAGCGACCTCAGGGTCGACCCAGACGAAGGTAGAGTGACGAACTAAATCATCCCGATAGTTACTGGATCACCAAAGCCGTAGATCGGGCAGTCTTTTTTTTTATGGCTGACAGGCTATGTGTTTGACCACCGCTCACCTGATGTTAAGTGACGGTGTGGTCGAAGATGGTAAAGCACACCTAGCCTGGAATGGAACTGGCTCTCAAGTGAAGCTGCCGGTACACACACGCAGGTGCTTGGCGGCAGATTTTCAACTTTAGGGTGGTAGCTAGCCACTCGAGTACTAGAAAGTACCCTACCACCACGCTATGGTTTCGTCACGATGTTTTCCTTCACCGGCAGCTCAAGCTCATTGTTGGGGTTTGAACCCACGCCCTTCGGCATGCAAACCGACCGCGCTAACCGCTGAGCTATCACCGCTACAAAGTGAAAATCTGGGAGGAGGAAAGTTGCCTAACAGTGGGACACTAAAGACTGAAAAAAGAATTGTGTGATAACTTAAATATTTCTTTCTTTTTCAGATGGCAGTAACACTAATTCCAAAAGGACAGGGCGACACGATTAGCATCAATATAAAATTCGAACAATACGCTAAGACGTTTCAACTTACAGCGCATATTACTGGCAAGGTCACCGCCACTGTTCACGCCAAAGCGGAGATGGAAGACAATTATAACGATATTAACTTTAAGGTGAGCAGAAACCATAGAGATAACATACTATAGATATGCCATTCATAACCGAGCGCTTTAGATATGAACCACTACATGCAATTACACATATGTTTTTGTTTTGAACGGAGGAATTTTGTAATAGTCCACCTTTGGTAGTAGATCTCCGTAGCAAGAGTTTTTTTAATTTTTATAGTTGACAGGCTAGTGTTTTTCCACAGCTCACTTCATGTTAAGTGATGATGTCGTCAAAGAGGGTAAACTCACCTAATCCTAGAATAGAACTCTCAAAAAAAGTCGTCTTTGTTTTGCTATTCAAAGTTCTGATTACCGCTACAATGGGCATGGAAAGGCGTTATCATATAAATTATATGATGTGCTGAGTGGGAATCGATACCACGCTCTAGAGGTTAGTCAATCGCGGGGTAGTCAATTGGTATTTTAACCCCAACACGCCTATTATCAAGCATCGATTCTAATGAAAATAAAGCGCATAAACTGAAAAGATATCACTCTAACCTTTATGAAATTAGTTTAAAAAGTTCTTTTTGGCTACAAATATGCTTGCATTTGATCACATTTCACATCATGAGCCATAGGACGTCCACTGCTGGACATAGGCCTTCTCCTAGGGGGGTTTTGCCAATACTCGCCACGCTTGGCAGGCGGGCTGGCGAGCGCAGTTAGGTGTGATTGTTCAAAGAAGACGCTGCTGCTTATCTTCCGGATTACATCCCATAGCCGACTCTTACGGCAACCACGGGTAGAGAGGGTGGGGTACTATTCTAACGCCGGCACCACCACGGCTAACGCTTTAGCCTGATGTTAAGCGAAGATGTGATCTACGATGGAGCACGCTTGCCTAGAAGAAACCGATTCACTCTCGACTTAAAGACACCCACATTGTATCTATCGGGAAACATTCACTCGGGCAGCGAATTCCACCTTCTTCCATCTTATTCACCGAACCGTTCAGTTAGAGTTTTTAAATATTAATCATGAAGCAGTGTCGATCTTCTGGCCTGATAGTAGAATGGACAAGGCGGATTTAGGTCATACAAATCTGAAGCGCATTCTCCAAAGTCTATCCGGGTTGCCGTGATGGTGCCGGCGTAAGAATAGTACCCCACCCTTTCTACCCGTGGTTGCCGTAAGAGTCGGCTCAGGGATGTAATCTGGAAGATGGGCAGCAGCGTCTTCCTTGAATAATCACACCTAACTGCGCTTGCCAACCCGCCTGCCAAGCGTGGCGAGTATTGGCAAAACCCCCCCAGGAGGAGACCTATGTCCAGCAGTGGACGTCCTATAGCTGATGATGATGATGATCCGGTAGAAAACCGACAGACAAGCGAGCGTGCTCCACCATAGACCGCATCTTCGTAACATCAGGCGAGATGGCGATCAAACTTAAGCCAATCTACAGTTAAAAAAAACATTGCGTCGACGTTCAAGCCTTTGGAGCCTTTTTAATAGTACTTTTTTATCAATTTTCAGGTGGATATCCCCAACTCAAAATATTCGGATAACATATATTTCAAATCGCGTGTGGACAATTACCCCGAACTACGGAAAGTGGTATCGGTCCAAGCTGCCACGCCTTTTGAAAGGCTCAGCTTTATGAAAGGAGATACTGATTTTGTGTAAGTAGTATTTACAGAATAGTATCATCTTGTACTGTATGGAAGCAATAAATATCTTGAATTTTGATTTTTAAAACAAAGAAGTGTGTGCAAACTATCAACCCGAAGCAAGTCAAATAATACATCATACGTCAGTCATATAGTGTATTACCTTTTTGACATTTATAAACCTAGTTTTTTGACATCAGATTTTTTTTTTTATTGTGAGATAGATATAGTTGATTAGAATAGTCGTTTTATCTCAATAAATTAATTTAATTTAATTTAATTTAATTGTCATATGTGACATTATTTATGATTGAAATCGTTGTGCCCACATTAAAAGTTATACATAACTTTCTGCGCCCCGCGATTTTACCCGCGTGGTGATGGATGATGATGATGATAATGAAAAGTATCCTGTCTTATTCCAAGGCGTAAAGTGCAAAATTTAATCCAGATCCGTTGAGTAGTTTACGCGTGAAGGCGTAACAAACAAAGAAACTCACATTCGCATTTATAATATTAGTTAGAATAATTATAAATACAATTATTTTATAGGCTAAATCCCCAAACTTATAACCCTCTGTATGTATTATAAGTATGTATTTAAAAACAAAGTACATAAGTATTCTATTAGATATCTGGTTTTCATAGGAAAAGCTTTGCTTAGTTCGGGTCTAAATGGCGGTGCGTGAAATTTCCAACGGTACTTATTTATTACTGCGCCCCGCGGTTTTACCAGCGTGGTGATAGATGATGATGATGATGAAAAGTATCCTATGTTTTATTCCAGGGCCTAAAGTATCTACATGCAAAATTTCATCCAGATCCGTTCAGCCGCTCTGGCGTGATTGAGTAACAAACATCCATCCAAACTTTCACATTTATAATATTAGTGGGATTAATATTCAAGTAGATTCGAAGAGACCTTCCCTTCGCTCAGTTCAAAAGCTAACATACTTGAATGTGGATTACAGGTTCGGCCCAAAAACTGGATACCTTCTCTGCAAATATGAACTACCCGACATGAAAGGCGAAGGCGACTTGAAATGGAGCTTCCTCATTGGAGATTTGTTCATTAAGGTACGCAAACAATATGAACTTATAAAAACTTTCCCTAATCACTTTGTACCCGATCTAATAATTTTGATATTATTATTATATCTCTATTTATTTTCCAGGCTTTAGGTCATCAGCTAGTGAAAGATCTTCAGAAGAGTGTAGACCTGGACATCTATTTCGGCAACAGCACATCTCCAGACAAGCTGGAGAAAACTGACGGTGGATTCCGAATGGACCTCGACCATATTTGGCAGTGAGTCGACGTATAGTTTTTCCTGTCTCACACATAATAAAACTAACAGATAAATTCAGACTATTCATAGTAAACAGTTTTCTTTTAGATAATACGTGGTTCATCCTAGACCGCGTCACTGTTTAACATGAGACAGAAAGAAGTAAAACACAAACCAATTTTGAATATATTTTTGACCTGTGACTTTGGTGTTATCAATAAAAGATTTGTATTTGTATAAAAAAACCCATTAAATATAGAAAAACTGTACTATGGTAAATCGGGCTGTATTCGGGGGCTTACATGGCGCCACTCTCTGTCCATGTGTCGGGTTATTTTACATTTACGTGGACCACTTCATAATGAAGTATCAAACCAACAGATGACGCTTATTTTTGAGTAGTGTGGTAATTATGACACTTCTTTTTTGAGCAGTCTTTTAAAAATATTACACTTCTTTTTTGGGCAGTCGTGTAAAAATATTACAGTCCTATTTTTACCAGTCGTGTAAAAGTATTACACTTTTATTGAGCAGTCGTGTAAAAATATTACAGTCCTATCTTAAGCAGTCGTGTAAAAATATTACGCTTCTTTTTGAGCAGTCGTGTCTACGTTTTGCTGGGTGACGTGTTCCACGAAAAATGGGAAAAAATGAAAAAAATCCTAAAAAATCGTTTATGTATATCGGATACTTCCACTATAATTTCGGGCCACATCCAGTGGCCTTCATCATGGAGACAAAGCTGAGTAGTGTTTTTTTAATAACTTACAGAATCGGCGCAAATGCATCATTCGGCATGGTGATGAGCGAGCGCGTGAATTTACTGCTGAATGTAATTCTACCCAAGCCAAACGTCGATGTACATACTTTATACATAGATGGGTATATGGGAGGGGCTGACCCCACCAAAACTTTGGAAGCTGAATACAGAACTGACGTCACGAAAATTATCACTGGGGTCAAGGGCAAGGTAAGGCTTTTTCAGACTGTTAGCTCTTTTGAAGAGAAAGATAGTTTTTTAGGGTTCCGTACCCAAAGGGTAAAACGGGACCCTATTATGCATATTGAGCATTATAGATCCAAGCCAAAGTTTAGATTGAGGTAATTTTAATTTTATTTATTTTTTCGTTTATATTTCAATGTAATCTTATGGACATGCTCTGAAATAAAGAAATATAATAAATTACTAAGACAACGCTGTGCGTCCGTCTGTCACCGGGCTGTTAACACATGAGCCGTAACACATTTTTTAACGCTTACTGTCTAGGTGTTTGACCACAACTCACCTGATGCCAAGTGACGGTGTGGTCGAAGATGGTAAAGCTCACCTAGCCTGGAATGGAACTGGCTCTCGAGTGAGGCTGAAACACACCCTTAGGACGTGCTTGGCGACAAATTTTCAACTAGTGTGTAGTGAGTGTGGTAGCTAGCCAGCCGAGTACTAGAAATAACCACCACGCTATGTTTTCCTCACGTTGTTTACCTTCACCGACAGATCAAGCTCATTGTTGGGGTTTAAACCCACACCCTTCGGCGTGTGAACCGACCGCGCTAACCACTAAGCTATCATCGCTAAAAAAATATAAAACAAGTTACAATTAAAGAGAACTAAGCTAAGGATGCGATTGAATCATCAGAAGTTATAAATAACTTAAACAATTTTCTTTTTAGCTCCTCATGTTACCAGAAAGTTTCGATACCAACTCTACAATTACTTGGACATCCGCATCTCAATACCAACGCATAACTAACCAGTTATTATATAAGTGGGATACTAATGGGTCCAATCTTATCGATTACACTCTGTCTTCGCCACTTTACGTTGAGGAACCTACGCTGTATGTCAAAGGATCATATCAAATTGACATGGTACATGGATACAAAGTTGTCAAGTAAGTGCATGACATAATCAAACTTGTTTAGTTTGAAATAAGGTACTAATTATTATAACCAAACTTTTACACTTTGTTTTCATCTTGTTACGTTGAGGTACCAACGTTTCATGCCAAACAAACGGTAGTATCAGATTGACATGATACACATGTCAGATTGACATGGGACACGGATATAAGGTTGTACGGATACAAGTGGGATACTAATAAATCCAGATACAATGATTGCTCGATTTACGTTAGCCAACCAACGCTTCATATCAAAAGATAGTATCAGATTGACATTGTACACATATCAGATTGAGATGGTACATATGTCAGATTGACATGGTACGCAATACAAAATTGTCTAATACGGGTAATTTTTATCGCTAATCTAATAATACAGGATTACGCAGAACGGTAATACTTAAGTATTTTATTATGAAACTAACAAAAAATACAATAAGAAACAGTTGCCAATACTCGCCACGCTTGCCAGGCGGGTTGGCGAGCGCAGTTAGGTGTGATTGTTCAAGGAAGACGCTGCTGCCCATCTTCCGGATTACATCCCTTAGCCGACTCTTACGGCAACCATGGGTAGAAAAGGCGGCACTATTCTTACGCCGGCACCACCACGGCAAATTCAAAGATTCATTTACCGAGTGCAAATGACATTTTTGTATGTGCCAGCCGTTATTTTAAGTCGGTGCCATTCTTAAAGTTGTTAATAATAGTACGTACAAAGCTCTTTTCAACCCTTCTACAACTGTGACTTTTAAGCTTTCGCGATTTGAACTTAATTTTTGTATTCTGTGTGCAATTAGGTCCTGGTATTCAATAATTACTATATTTAGTTCTATTAACATGACATGAAAAATTGTTTTAATTTTTTTTTTCTTTTCTAGGGGTTCAATCTATCGTCCTGCTAGAACTCAAATTGGAGAGGTAGATGTGCGCTATGGAGGTATTAAGCACACAGATGGGCATTTTAACTTAACCACGCCCTTCCAAAAACTACCCTGGCTCAAATCTATATTCGATGTAAGTAGTTTACAAATCTAATATAATCTACCTTTAAACGAGCAATTCTTGATTTATTTGTCTTGGTATATTTGGTGGTTTGTCTTTTATATTCTGAACCTCGGAAACGGCTCCAATGATTTTCATGAAATTAGTATGCAGGGGGTTTAGGGGGCGATAAATCGATCTAGCTAGATTTAATTTTTAGAAAACGTCGTTTTATCCGCTTTTTCAGCCGAGCAAAGCTCGGTCATCCAGGTACTAGTCAATGATACACCACAGGTGTGTGTGTTTTTAATACCATAGATAAACTTTATTTTTTACAGCAAAGATTTCCAATGCAATAAAAATCTTTCGACATCTAGTCAATCCAACTGTCACCCATAAAAAAGCAACGTTTATAATTAGGGCCCCAATTATATTTTCAGATTAACAACTTAGAAGAACACTCTGATAACAAAGTGGATCTGTTTTGGCCAAACAAATCAGCATCAGTCAATACGACGCATTACTACTCGAAACAAGATGGCGGCTTCACGCAGACCGGAGAGATATCTTTGTCTATACCACTTAGTTCTCAGCATCTGGTCAACACTCAGTATTATTATATACAAGGTCCGTAGCAAAAAAAAAAACCTTACTTCTTGACTAGTATTATAAAAGCATGTTCGCTCTTTACTCTGTAAGACGGTGTTACTTTTAACTCTGTAAGACGGAGTTACTTTTAACTCTATAAGACGGAGTTATTTTTAACTCTGTAGGACGGTGTAACTTTTGACTCTGTAAGACGTAACTACTTTTGACTCCGTAAGACGGAGTTACTTTTAACTCTCTAAGACGGAGTTACTTTTAACTCTGTAAGATGGTGTTACTTTTATCTCTGTAAGACGGAGTAACTTTAAACTCCGTCTATACTGTCGATTTTCCTCTTGTAAGCTGAAACTCATAAAACATGTTTAAATTAAATAGAGCACGGACACCAGAGTTCGTGGGGAGTAGATTTTAATAATATAAAAAAAAAGAACTCCGTGTTTCTTTCTGTTACCTATCGATGGCTAATTGGTATTGGTGAAATTTTTAATTGTTTTAGTATGTTACTCGAGAACAGACGTAGCGCTCAATATCCCCAAAAAAAGACCTTGATAACTAATTGATTCAGGCGTTACTTTGTTTAAAATAATAATATGTAATGTAGTGTTATTATATGACTCTAAAGAGCACTAAGAACAGTATTGATGACAATGACGCAATCTATCTGCGTAGTCTTCATGTATTTTATCTTGTATGATATTTACCTGTATTAAAATGTTTTTCAGGAGAAAAAACTAGCAATGGTAACGCGACAATTGATTTTGACGGCGAACGGTTTGTAAAAGGTTCCTTCAACCAGCTTTTGGAGAAAAGCGAGAGGAATTTGGATGTGTCTACTACACATGTAGAAGTTGAAAATGCACACACGCCCGTCGGCGTGAAATATGTACATGAGTATGATGGGACGGGAAATATTGTAAGTACTAACCGCTTATGTGCAATGCTAAGAAGTAAAATTAAACAGGTTCGTAGCGATGATAACTCAGTGATTAGCAAAGTCGCATCTCATGTCGGAGGGCGTGACTTCAAATCTCAAAAATGACCTTGTGATGCCGGTGATGGAAAACATAGAGAGAAAAGTACTTGGCTTGCTGGCTACCAACATTAAATTAAAAATCTGCCGCCGAGCAGCTATCGGTGTGTTCCGCCAGCCTCTTTCAAAAACCAGGTCTTATTCAAGTCTGAGTCATGTGTGATATCATGTATATTTACCATTTGTAGCGATGATAGCTCAGTGGTTGGCGCGGTCGGTTCGCATGCCGAAGGACGTGGGTTCAAACCCCATCAATGAGCTTGAGCTGCCGGTGAAGGAAACCATAGCGTGGTGGTAGGGTACTTTCTAGTACTCTGCTAGCTAGCTACCACCCTCAAGTTGAAAACTTGCCGCCAAACATCTAACGGTGTGTTCCGGCAGCCTCACTTGAGAGTCAGTTCCATTCCAGGCTAGGTGTGCTTTACCATCTTCGACCACACTGTCACTTAACATAAGGTGAGTTATGGCCAAACACCTAGCCTGTCAGCCATAAAAAAAACATCATCGATACTCTCTCTACTAAAACATCCAAATGTTTTTCAGGACGTAAAACAAGCCACAATCTTCCACCTCCACAACGCCGCAAAATTCAATGTCACAGGCAAACTAGATGTGGTCACATACGACATAGGCAAGAACGCAAAATTGATGATCATACACGGGAATCGAACCTGGACCTTCGATAACCAATACGAGACAGTTGACAAAGAACTGAAGCAAGGCAGCAAGGTCAAATGGGCTAACGATGTCTGGATACAGTACGATATACATGTGACGAATATGACTACAGTAAGTTTTTTTTTTTTGTTAAATGAGACTTCGTTTCACTTTTTTACGTCACCATGTCACAAATAAAAAGAGAAAGAAACATTATTGCTTATAACAACTATGGTATCGTCCTTAAAATGGGATCCCTTCAACGTCGTTATATCCGGTTTCTTTATTTTCTTTGATAGCGTGTTGACAGTAATTTCACCAATGTATTCACAAATTTGCATTCCTAGTTAAGTAAAAAAAGTCTAGTAATATAACTTTATTTAATTGTAAAAAGTATTATTACAATGCTTTTGAATATATCTAATATAAAACTTCCATGCTGAAAATATTGCTATAAATTATTTTCATTTCAGCCCGAAACAGAGTCCCAAAAAATAGTAATGAATGTACTGTGGCCGCTGCGTACTTTCAATTTGGTCGCATTATACCACCTCCAAGACACGTTACTCGACGGCAAAGCTACGTTGAACTGGAATGTTAAGGAAGACAATAAGACTGCAGAATTGAGAGGGGCATGGGAAAGTCCGCCGTATAAGGAGGGTACTTTGCATAAGATTGCGTTGGCAGTCTCTCATCCTTCGTTTAGAAAGGTAACTTGATAATTTAAATTTTTATTTTAATTATAGGTATTACCGGTATTTTTTTCTGATACTAAACAGCTAAAAGTTTTCTTTTGTGGTAGATCTTCTTTTCCTTTTGAGGTCGTCTAGGTGGGTATCACAGCAGTACCAGATATTCGGCCTCCAAGCAGTAGTGTGTAAATATTAATGTGCTCCGGCTTAAAGAGTAGCAAGCAAATTTTGAGTTAATGAGACTAACAATTGAATGTCTCAAAGTAATGAGCGTCAAAGCAACGATACCCAGGACTTTGTTTTGTGACTCAAAGTTTTGAGTACCATTACAGTGGCTATTGCGTTATCTCTTCTCCAGGACAGCGTCAAACCAGTCTTGTTGCTTCTTACATTAAAAAAAATATATCTTTTTCAGGATGTGAATCTTAAAGGCCAGTACATAAGCTCACCCGCTGTGATGTCTAATGTATCTCTAGATCTCCAATACTCGGATTATGAAAACGAATATCTCAAACTGAAGTCAATCCTAACGGACAACTCAAACGGTCCAATCAGAGACTATTCCTTTGCCCTCACTTGCAAACATCCGTCGACTAACTTGGATCTAGACATGAAATCAGACGTTAACATCCACAGTCGGTGGTACTACTTCAATAACCTGTATAGATTCCAGAAGAACCTGTTCTACGAGAAACTGAGAAATAATAAGCTTTTGATTGATATGACGAACAGTTTTGTTCAATGGGAGGTAAGTACTCTAATTAGAATTTTAAATGCATGGAAATAGACTTTACAATGGAATATTCAGTTTAGCAAAAGTCCAACCACCAAAAGTCTTGACCAAAGACTACATACAAGAGCAAAAATAAACTTAAGTAAAAGGTGTAATAACTGGCAACCTTATCGCTAAAAGAGTTAAGGTTGTTTATTGCCAGTTGTGCTATATTTCAGATTAAACTAATTGATGATCTGAGACAAAAAGACAGACAAAAGAAAAAAATAGGATAATTAAGAATATTGAATAGAAATAAAAAAAGGAAGTTTTTTTCAGAAACTTAACTAACCGCGAGTGATATTTCTAGCTGAGTACTACCGTGAGCCATAAGCCACGTTAACTTGTTGGTCACGGTTTGTTTACCAATAACAGCAACCATTAATCTGTTTCATGTCATATGCCTTTAGACGACTACCGCGGCAATGGTCAAGGGCAGGTGTTATCTCTTACCATCAAGAAAGCGTTTTATTGAACTCATTACATTTTCATTAAAATAATAAAGATGTTTCGACAATATTTCGAATGCAATACCTAATTAGTCCAAGTTAAAAGGCTTTTATTAACGAATCTAAATGTCACTGTCTTTTTTCTTTGCAAGCCATTAGACAAGGACAGCAACTCTTTTAATAATCTATCAACTAAATGAAAATACTTAAACAAAATTAGTTTTGTTATGTATTTTATCGTCATAACGTTATGTTTATATTTCCAGAGAACCAACGAAACATATTTCTACAAAGTGAACAGTACGTGGGACCTTACGTACCCCGAGTATAACATTAAATCCTATGTAAATCGCCCAACTGGAAACGACACGGGCTTCGCCACTCTTTCTATGAAGGATTACTCACTCATATCTCACTACAATAGCACGGACGGTAAGATTTTCTTAAGATTCTACCCTATTCATTCTACTATCAGACGGTCAGGAGTAACTCAAATGAAACTATACCACGTCGCGTTCATTATACGAACCGCTGAACAGTGTGATATGCTACCCATCTGTGTGATCTCTGATAGATACAATCTAGGTGCCTTCAAGTCGCGAGTGAACCAATTTCTTCTGGGGAAATTTATTCAAAGCCTTAAACATCGACGCAAAGTTGCTTGTCTGTCGGTTTTCTACCGGATACACTTTGAAGAGTGCGTTTCAGACCTGCATAATCTAAGTCCACTCTGCCCATTCTACTATCGGAAAGCCAGGAGCTCAAAAAAGTGACACCGCTTCATGGTTGATATTCCAAAAACTCTAACTAAGCGGTTTGATTCCACATTCTTCGTACGAACCGCTAGACATTGAAATTTGCTGTCCGAGTGGGTGTTCCCCGATAAATACAGTCTGGGTGCCTTCAAGTCGCGAGTGAATCGGTTTCTTCTAGACAAGCGTGCTCCATCTTAGACCGCAACATCACTTAACATCAGGTGAGATGGCGGTCAAACGTAAGCCTATTTGTAAAAAAAAACACTCATCATCATCATCATTTCAGCCGTAGAACGTCCACTGCTGGACATAAGCCTTCCCCATTGAATTCCATAAAGACCGGTTGGAAGCGGCTCGCATCCAGCGTGTTCCTGCGGTCTTTATGAGGTCGTCTGTCCACCTTGTGGGTGGACGTCCTACGCTGCGCCCACCCGCTCTATATTGTAAAATTACTAATCCTCTTTACAGACATATCATACCACATGATAGGTCGTATAGTAGATACCCGTTCAGCGAAAATTGATGCTTGGCGTGATTTTGATGACGTAACTACCGTCGACCTCGCATCCTACATCCGCTTGAACCATTCCCGCCTTCTAACCAGCAAGATCGCTTGGCGACCACAAATCTTCGGGGAAGTGAAATCAGCAGCTATATACACCCTAAAGATGCTATACAGCCAAATAAATGACACCCTAGTCATACTAAAAGAAGCCCCAATGGAAGCTCATTTAGCGTTAAAGAACATTTGGGTCGACGCTAAACCAAGAGTTAGAGATTTACTCGACGATTTGAACGATCTACACGTAATTAAAGACGATTTGGACGAATTTGAAGCATTCCTAAACCAATCTTATAATAACAACGATTTTTATGTCAAAGATATTGTTGTGTTCACTTATGAGATTTTAGACGAAATGGCCATAAGCAATCATTTGGAGAGTTTGCCGGGGATAGTTAATGATATGTGGGGAATGATGGGCAACACCAGTCGTTCTATTAAAGACAGTTTGACGTACGTGGTGGACACGATAAAGACTGCGTATTCTAATTTCCTACAGTCTGTGAATAAGGCTTTGGATGCAGACTTTATGGAGTTGGTATCGGAACGGCTTGAAGCGATGATATTGCAGTACGATAACTTTATAAGAGACTTGCATATGAAGTTTTTGGAGTATTGGGAGGTACGTTTTTTCTGTTTATTCGATTACGCGTTGAATTGGTTAGGAAAACATCGTGAGGAAACCATAGCGTGGTGGTAGGGTACTTTCTACTACTCGGCTGGCTTGCTACAACCCTCAAGTTGAAAATCTGCCGCCAAGCATCTAACGGTGTGTTCCGGCAGCCTCACTTGAGAGCCAGTTCCATTCCAGGCTAGGTGTGCTTTACCATCTTCGACCACACCGTCACTTAACATCAGGTGAGCTGTGGTCAAACACCTTGACTGCCAGCCATAACAAAAAAAAGTTCTACTTTGAGACCTGAAGTTGCTCAGAGCTAGCGTGGATTCGAACTCAGGACCAACATTTGTGTGCCAGGCACAGATGTTATGTATCTACAAAAAAAAACGTATTTATGTATTCTGTTAACAATCTGGTTCCCATAGTACAAGATTTGCTTAATTTGAGGCTAGATGGCGTTGTGTGTTTATTTATTTATCATCAGTCCACTGGACATAGTCTTCTACTAATGGCCACTTAGTCCGATCTTATGCTTTTCGTTTTACTGTCCCCTGTCCAAACCATCGAATCTCAGGGTGCCCAACTTTACGGTCTCCACACAACTAGAACAGTTTTACCTCAACGATTTATTATAGAACTTCCATAAGATAATAACTTTGACATCTAGGTCTTGCGCAACAAGGTATAAAGTTAGTTGCTTATCATTTATAATCTGATTACATTTTAATAATTGTATCATGGGCTTTAATTCTAACTATAAAAGTTAAACAAAAATATACCATGTCGGCACTAAATAGAGTCCAATTTCTACAGGTAACCTGGGTGAACGCGACGAACAGATTAGCGATTTACTGGCAGCAAGTACTAAAGTCTATAGAACCGCTATTCTTCAAGGTTCTCCATTACTCAGAGTCCTTTGTATTCGCGATAGGGAAAGGCGTCATGGATTTCTTCTATAACAGAACACAGGAGCTGACGGACTCGCCCTATTTCAACTACGTGTCTACGTTTGGTCATGAAATGGACAAGTATGATATTATTTTACTACTTGCTTTTAAAAGTTACTGTAAAGAACAAATATATTATTTTTATTGTTGACATCTCACCTGGTGTTAAGTAAAGGTGGTGTCGAAAATGGTAAACACACCTTGCCTGGAATGGAACTGGCTCTCAAATGAGGCTGTCGGAACACACCATTAGTTGCTTGGCGGCAGATTTTATATTTGAGGCTGGTTGCTAGCCAGCCTTGTATTAGAGGGTACCCTATCACCATGCTATGGTTTCATCACGATGTTTTGCTTCTACGACAGCTCAAGCTTATTGAACCCACACTTCCGAGCAATTCTTGTATATATATATATTCAGATTATATATATAATCTGAATCTCGGAAAAGGCTCCAACGATTTTCATGAAATTTGGTATGCAGGGGGGTTTCGGGGGCAAATAAAATCGATCTAGCTAGGTTTAATTTTTAGAAAACGTCGTTTTATCCGTGTTTTCAGGCAATAAAAAACCAAGCAAAGCTCGGTCATTCAAGTACTGAAACATTAAGTATACAATCTTAATTATTTCAGAATTTACAAAGATCTAGTGAACAACGATCTGATAACCAACATTAAGAAATACAGCAAAAAGATTTGGAACACACTTTGGGCCAAAATCGAGAAATACATTCCATTCAAAGATGAATTCACTCAACTGTACACAGAGTTCAGAAACGCTTGGCAGAACTTCCTGAAGACCCAGCACGTCGTTTATGTCAGAGAAAAGGTAAAAAAAAATTACTATCGCCAAGGAAGTATTATGTTTTTAGCAGTATATGTTTGTTTGTATGTGTTTTCCACAGTAGCGTCGAAACCACTCATCCAATTTTTATGAATGAGGGGAATAAATCAATTCATTAGTCTACTCTGGGTGATATAGGCTAATTTTTTTCTGTCATTATACTTTTTTCCGCAGTCGGGATAGATTTTTTTATTATGGTTCCGTACCCAAAGAGTAAAAACGGGACCATATTACTAAGACTTCGCTGTCTGTCTGTCTGTCCGTCCGTCTGTCACCAGGCTGTATCTCAAGAACCGCGATAGCTAGACCGTTGAAATTTTCACAAATTATGTATTTCTGTTGCCGCTATAGCAACAAATACTAAAAACAAAATAAAATAAATATTTAAGGGGGGCTTCCATACAACAAACGCGATTTTTTCCCTTTTTCATAGATAATGGTACGGAACCCTTCGTGCGCGAGTCCGACTCGCACTTGGCCGGTTTTTTACCTTGTTTGCTAGTAAGTGCTAGTGACCTTTTAACTTACTTGAAGGTTTCAAGTATTAGATTAAATCGGAAATAATACGATTTTGCAAAATTTTAACGTAGGTATCTGTCCATCTTACACATCAGTTTGATGACCGAATTTCATACTTGTACTTCAAATAACCTACTTAACAATATGTGCAATAACCAAAAATTCGGAAGCAGAAGTACATAAACCTGTAAGTTAAAAAAAGTAACATAAAGAGTAATACTCCGACTATAGCTTCGGTCACATCCGTTGGCCAACATAATTACACGAGAGTAGTCCCGCATAAGTTAAACAAAAATCTGTTTAAACCACGTCAGTAATACTAAAATTGTAACAATCATACCCGACTGCGACAAAACAAAAAAAGGAAGGTTATGTGTTTGACCTGTATGAATGTCCGTCCTTATGATCCCTACGTATTATACCCTACTATAGCTGCTCTATATAATTACTTGAACCGATTTTGATGAATAAATAAATAAATATTGTAGGACACATTACACACAGCGCCATCTGACCCCAAACTAAGCAGAGCTTGTGTGATGGAAGTCAGATAACTGATAGAATACATAAATACTTTTTTTTTGTTGTAAATACATACTTATAATACATACAGAACACCCAGACAGAACAAATATTTGTTTATACCAAACAAACATTTGTCCTTGGCGGGAATCGAACCCACGCCCTACAGCTCAGGCAGACATACTCCCAATGAGCCAACAGGGCTGTCAATAATTATATGTCATTAGATTCGTCTTCATTGCGCAAGTGACACTATGTATCAGATCAGTCCAGTGGTCGGATTTTTTAAACTTTTTACCCGTCTGCCAAGAAAGGGTTATGTTTTTCGCGCGTATCTTTTAAATTTATTTATAACCTAGTATCTTCCAAGCAGCCGAATAGACTACGACAATTAAGATATCGTTAGATTTGCCTCAATAACCTAAGTGTCCTAAGAGGGTGGTTTAAAAAAATGAAGATGATGGATGACAGGCGCGTTACGTTTTAAAAAAAAAACTAAACCTATTATGTAGGGTATCTAAATAAAGGAAATTAAAAAGAGATTACAAAATATATATTGAATTTATATGTTTAATTTGACTATTATCATAGATAATCCGATAGCTTTTGTACAATATGCTTAGTAGATTATTACTTTATTTTTAGTGCGAAGAAGCCTACACTCGATTGAAATGGTGGTACGACTACTTCCTAATAGGCGAAGCTTTGCAAACTGTCGGTGAGATACTGTACGAGAAACTAACAGACTTAGCCAAGACTGCTCTACAATATGAAGAGGTGTAAGTACAAAAATCTCTTGATATTATACAATATGTTTTTGTAATTAATTATATTCTATGCGTGCTTAAAAAGCGTACTAAGTCAAAAGAGCGTCATATGCAACAACTTTTACGATGAAACCAACCTAGAAATTAATTTTTAAGTTGTTTCATAGTAAAATGTGATTGACTTTTAACGAAATGTATAGAACAGTTGATTTTCTTCAAAATTTCAGAGTTGTGGCCATAGTAAATAAATAAAAATCCTAGGACGTTTCACACAGCGCCATCTAGCCCCAAACTAAGCGAAGCTGGAACTGTGGGAACCAGATAACTAATAGAATACTATTTTTTTTTTCTTAAATACATGTATACTTATAATACATATAGAACACCCAGACACAGAATAAACATTTATGCTCGTCACACAAATGTTTGTTTGGAGTGGGATCGAACCCACAACCTACAGCTCTTGAAGCAGATACACTACCAAATAGTCACCAAGCCAACAAGGGAGTAAAAAAAGTAAAAAGTCAAAGTAAAATTTGCAATGATGAGAACGGTCACGGTCTTGGCTTAGTATACCCATGCTGATAATCATGTAGTTTTTTTACGAAGAAATATCCAGAAATTGCGTCTTAAAGATTGCTAGTTATTTATTAAATTAAATAATCAATACATGTAACAAATTCAGGGTGTCATTTTTGAAAATGTTTCCTATTTCTCTCCAGACATCGCACACCAAAAACAAACTTCATCTTCGACCCGCGAACAGGCGAGATTCTTCTAGAACAAAAGCTACCGTTTTCCTGGCACGCCTTCAACAGAACACCAGATTTCACTGAAATATCCGAGTACCGAGCAGTCAGGGACTTTATGGACGAATGGTTGACTTCCAACAAGAGCATCTGGTCTTATTATTACGAGATCAGGCCATATATGGACTTTAATAACCTTCTACCGCCGTTTGATGGTAAGACTAATTGCATAATTTATATCGATAGGATTTTAATGTTTGACAGCCTAGGTGTTTGACCACTACTCACCTGATGTTAAGTGACGGTGTGGTCGAAGATGGTAAACATATCTAGCCTGGAATGGAACTGACTCTCAAGTGAGGCTGTCGGAACACACCGTTAGATCCTTGACGACAGATTTTCAACTTGAGGGTGGTAGCTAGCCAGCCGAGTACTAGAAAGTACCCTACCACCATGCTATCGTGAGGGATACGATGATTCCCTTCACCGGCAGCTCAAGCTTATTATCGGGGTTTGAACCCACGCCCTTCGGCGTGTAAGCCGACCACGCTACTCATTTAGCTATTATCGCTACGGAACTTTATTTGATATTTCTGATTTTTATTCATTGACATTTATCGGTGTTTATGACATATTTGAAATAATATTACAAAATTAGACGTGGAACTTTGGCGTTATCAATAAAAGTATAGTAATTAGTGTTGTGTTACCTATGCCAAGACTCAGCAGTAGGATAAGTAATGGTGTGGATGATGATGATGAATAATATGTAATGCATTCTCTCCTTCCAGGTATGGCAATAATGACAGGACAAGGCACACTGGTGACATTTGACAAGCGGGTCTTCACAGTGTCGGAGGAGGGCACTTTCCTTCTCAGCAAGGATTACAGGCTTGATAACTTCACGGTTCTAATGGAGAGCAACAGCCAAGGAAGATATAATTTGATTGTACTGACGGCCAGGAAATTGATACACATTGATTTGTATAAGGAGGTGAGAGAGACATTTTCAAATTCAAATTTATTTATTTTTTATGGTTGACAGGCTATGTGGTTGACCAAAGCTCACGTGATGTTAAGTGAAGTGGTCGAATATGGTAAACACACCTAGCTTAAAATAGAGCTGGCTATCAAATGAAGCTGCCGGAATACACCGTTAGGTGTTTGGCGATTTTCAACTTGAGGGTGGTAGCTAGCCAGCCGAGTACCATAAAATACCCTGCTACCGCGCTATACTTTTCTCACGATGTTATTCTTCAACGGCAGCTTAAGCTCTTTGTTGGGGTTTGAACCAACGCCTTTCGGCTTGTGAACCGACCACGCAAACACAGTACTTGTTGCACAATAATTGATGTGACAATTTGTGATAAAACTTTCGTGACTAGCTTGGAAATAGCGATTTTGTAGCGATGATAGCTCAGTGGTTAGCGCGGTCGGTTCGCATGCCGAAGGGCGTGGGTCAAACCCCAATAATGAGTTTGAGCTGCCGGTGAAGGAAAACATCGTGAGGAAACCATAGCGTGGTGGTAGGGTACTTTCTGGTACTCGGCTGGCTAGCTACCACAAGTTGAAAATCTGCAGCCAAGCATCTAACGGTGTGTTCCGGCAGCCTCACTTGAGAGCCAGTTCCGTTCCAGACTAGGTGTGCTTCACCATCTTCGACCACACCGTCACTTAACATCAGGTTAGTTGTGGTCAAACACCTAGCCTGTCAGCAATAAAAAAAAAAGATACTTTTACATGAAAATTAAAAAACTATTGTAAATTTATGTTCATAGCAAGTGTCCATAGAGAGCGTCGTGCTGAGTCTGCCGGCGTTAGTCGACGGACTAGTAGTGGACAGACAAACAGACACGCTTTCAGTGCAAGGGAGCAACGGACTCGACATACAGTGCAATTTCTTATTCAAAACTTGCAAACTCGAAGTATCTGGTGAGTGACATAAAAATTGGCGACATATTTACTCATAATCATAGCTTAACAAACTCAAGAGTTTAAAAAATCTATAGCCCGACTGCAATTAAAATAGCTGTAATAATTAAAGAAAAAAAACTTTATAAATAAATTTATTATTCCTAATTTAAACATATAACTTTTTGTAATAATCTTTTAATTTCCTTTATTTTGATTACTTTAAACATAATTGTATTTTATATACCTAATATTATAATATATATAATACTTTAAACATTATTGTATTGATTTGTACAATAACTATAAACAACGTTTATAAGTATTTCACTCGCGAAAAAGTATAAGTTTTCGTAAATATTCCAACGCAGCGAAATATTTTTACCCCGTTCCCATTTTATATTAGAGAGCTTTACTTTTAAACGCTGCTTAATAGTTCATCGTAATTTGGAAATGGGACTGGCCACTTTGAGCATAGTTCATCTTGAAGCAATGTTTATGAGTAGAATTTGAAAATATGTAATTTGATACGGCGAAATGGTTTTTCCTCGTTACCCCATAGACTCTAAGAGGTTTTTTACATTATTTTCAGGTTGGTACTACTCAACTTTAGGGGGCTTACTTGGTACATTCAACAACGAACAATACGACGATCTTCTCCTCACCAACAACACGATAACTGAGTCACCTGCCCTCGTCACTCGCAGTTGGAATCTCGCGCCGACCGGACGTGCGTTGGACAACAGAGAGCAAAACAACGATACGCAGTGCGACAAGTTCTTCGCTAACAAACTGTCGCCGCTACATCCTTGCTTCTCTTGCGTGAGTTGAATTTGCAGTCATTTTAACAAACTTTATAGGTACTGGATATAACACACACTACTATCGTTCTTATCACAGTTAAGTTAAAGAAAAAATACTGTAAATTTGAGAATTTTCGTGCTATTGAATATCCCAAACAATTAATGGTATTCGCTGATTTATGAAAAAAAGTATATTCCATCTATTTGTAGCGATGATTAGCAATGATTCACTTGTTCGGAAAAGTCTCCAAAGCCTTAAACATCGACGCAAAGTTGCACGTCTGTTAGTTTTCTACCGGGTACACTTTGGAGAGTGCGGTTCAGATCTGCATGGCCTAATTCCACTCTGCCCTTTCCTTTATCGGACAGCCAGGACCTTTAAAAAGCGGCACCGCTTCATGGTAGATATTCCAAAAACTCGAACTAAACAGTTTGATTCTACTTTCATTGTACGAACTGCTAAACAATGGAATTTGATGCCCGAGTGGGTAGCAAAGGTGACTTCAAGTCGCGTGTGAATCGCTTTCTTCTGGGCGAGCGTGCTCCACCATAGACCGCATCATCACTTGACATGAGGCGAAATGGCGGAAGGCTAACTACAATTTTTTTTTAAATATCTCCGTGGTTAGCGTAGTCGGTTAACACACCAGAAGGTGTGGTACAAATCCCAACAATGTAATTGAGCTGCCCGTGAAGGAAATCATAGTGATAGGATATTTTCTAGCAATCGGCTGGATATCTACTACCCTCAAGAGTCAAGTTGAAAATCTACAGTCAAGCACCTAAATAATCCCGCAGCCTCACCATTCCAGGCTAGGTGTACTTGCCATCTTCGGCCATATCGTCACAACATCCAGTGAGCAGTGGTCAAACACCTGGACTGTCGACCACAAAACAAACACTAACCGGCGGAAGAACTGTCCCACTTTCCCTAAATTTTTTGTCATTTACGTAGTACATGAATCTCACAGATTGTTATACAAGAGCCTCTGGTTTTGTTTCCCTGCTGTTTTCACGCTTGATCTGCTATTTAATAAAATTTTAGGATAATTTTCCATTGTAATCATAACAGATCGACGCGACGCCGTTCTTCGAACAGTGCCAGTCGGGAGTGTCAGCATGCGCACTAGCCAGCGCATACCTTCAGCTGTGTAACCAGCAGCACGTGCCCACGCATGTGCCTGACATCTGCCAACAGTAAGCATCAATATACAACGTGCATGCGTCCTCAGTCTCTCAGCCTAGTTGGGACAACGTCTGGCTTGCAATTCGAAGGTCCTGGAGTCGAATTCCACGGCACACAGTTTTGTATTTCCTAAGTTATGCCTTAGGTTCAAACAGTCGCAGAAAACATCGTCAAGAAACCTGCATGACTACTTGATTAAAATATATAACTTTGTTGTTCCCATCACGACGAAAACTTCCAAGCATTTAGAGGTATCACAGTGTAGGTACCAAGTCCCTCGCGTTGCAAAGACAGGAACCCGTACAGTGTTTAGATCTTGCGATCCAGGTGCAAGTTTAAGGGGCTTATTTAAATACGTATTAATTCTCACCTTCACTGCCAGTGTTTTTATTTCTGCCCAACCAAATTTGATATGATCTTATAAAGGCTGCTTCAAATACTCTTTCCAGGAATTCATTTATAGATGTTCTTGACATGACGAAAAGTCTTTTAGTAAATTATAGAGAGGTTTTTGTTTTATTTATGATTTACGATTTTCATGAAATTTAGTATGCAGGGGGTTTCGGGGGCGATAAATCGATCTAGTTAGGTTTCATTTATAGAAAACGTCGTTTTAAGCGTGTTTTCAGCCGAACAAAGCTTGGTTATCCATGTACTTATTTATGATATAAGTAATTGCATTAAATTTTAAAATCTTTTTAGATGCGTCACTCCACAAGGCGACACTATCGAAGAGGGTGAATTCCACGAACTGCAATATGTACCCAAATCCACCGACGTAGTGTTCATAATTGAGGCGCAGTATTGCAACAAGAATATTCGGAAGAACAAAAACATGGATCTGTTTGTGGAAGCGTTCGATACTAAACTTCAGGCGAGCGGACTCTCTGATAACAGGTATGTTTTTTTAAATGATTTAGAATGGTATTGTAGGAAATTGGGGCACTATTTTATACACCTTTACTACCCGTTACCTGCCCAAGTAACCACAATCCAAACTCCTCGCTGCACACGAACTCCGGACAAGGAATTCCATTTCCGGGAAATGAATAAATTTTTATTTTTTTTGTTTTTTATTGTACAGATACGCGATAGTCGGTTTCGGCGGACGCGGCGTGTTCCGGCGCCCGCGCACTCTCTACGTCAACAACAACGCGTTCACTAATGTCATCGACATCTTGCATCATTTCGACAGCTTTACTATCGGTTAGTATACCGCCCCATTGTTAAGGGTTCTGTACCAAACGGAATTCAATAAAAGTAAATAAGTTTTTTTTTTTAATAGTTTACAGTCTAGGTTATTTTGACCGCAGCTTACGTGATGTTAAGTAACGTTGTAGTCGGAGATGGTAAACACACCTAGCCTAGAATGAAACTGGCTCTCAAGTGAGGATGCCGGAACACCGTTAGGTGCTTGGTTTACTTGAGAATAGTAGCTAGCCAACCAAATACTAGAAAGTCAAGAACACACGATGTTTTCCTTCACCGGCAGCTCAAGCTCATTGTTGGGGTTTGAATCCACGCATTTCGGCAAACAGACCTCGCTAACATAAAATACAACAAGTTCGTATAGGTTGAGTGGAATGCCCTAGTGTCAGAGTTAATGTGCTCGCAAGTTTCTGACGGATGCTGTTACTGAATTATAGAACAAAAAGGACGTGGGTTCATATCCCAGCAGACCGCCGTTGTACGCCATATATGTACATTAGTCTATGTTGTTTATGTTTTGATATAATCTTTTTTTCTTATTTAAGATTTGTATGTTTGGTTTACAATAAAGGTATATTTTATTCTATATACCTATAATGACAGATAATAAAAAAATTAAACATAGTTTCTTAAAAGTATATAACGTTTAACATTGTTATAGCAACTGTATAATATAACCCACGCTCGCAATAAACGATTTTTATTTTGAATGTTTATTCGGAAAATAATTAAGGGGCCACTACTTCGTTGCCCAAGGGCCTCCATACCTCCAAATCCGGCCCAGGTCGTGCTCTTCCTTTTCGCAAGGGTGTTGTGTATGCATTTAAAAAAAAGTATTTAAGTATTCTATCAGTTATCTGACATCCATCATACAAGTTTTGCTTAGTTTGGGGTCAGATGGCGCTGTGTGTAATGTCCTATGATATATTTGTGATGTTTTTATTTCAGAAAAGTCCGACATGGTCCGCGGCAACCGTTCCGCTCGAGCGGACATGTTCTCAGCGTTAAGCTTCTCTACTAGACTGCCGTTCCGCGCCGCCGTCCCAAGGACCTTCATACTGATGCCTTGTACTAAATGCGACCACGGCTTTATGAAGGTAACTGATATCTATATTTTCTACTACGGGAGACCGTCTGACTGGAGATCCTGAGTTCAAATCCCAAAGCACGTATCTGTCTTTTCTAGGATGTTAGCGCTAGCTTCAAACGGTAAAAGAAATTGTGAGGACACCTGGCATGTTTAGTTATTTTTTAGGGTTCCATACCCAAAGGGTAATAACTTTTAACTTTACTTACTTACTTTTAATCCAATTAGAACCGCATACATTGCGAATTATACTAATATAAAATTTAATATTTAAAAAAAAACTATAAACTAACAAACGAATTATTATACCTAATATATATATACTAATTAATTATAATGGCACTCTATTACTATGACTCCGCTGTCCGTCCGCCTGTCTGTCTGTCCGTCTGTCACCAGGCTGTATCTCATGAACCGTGATAGTTAGACAGTTGAAATTTTCACAGATGATGTATTTCTGTTGCCGCTATAACAACAAATACAAAAAAAATAACAATAAAATAAATATTTAAGGGGGCTTTCATAATTATTATTTTTTAATATCTTTTTGCCGTTTTTATAGATAGTGGTACGGAACCCTTGGTGCGCGAATCTGACTCGCAAATGCCGGTTTTTTAATGAAAAAGTAGTGAGACGAACGACAGGATGGTAGCTAGCCAGCCGAGTACTAGAAAGTGCCCTGCCACTATGCTCTGGTTTCCGCACGATGTCTTATCCGGCAGCTAAACCTTATTGTTAGGGTTTCAACCCACGCCCTTCGACGTGCAAACCGACCGCGCTAACCACAGAGCTACGAAGTTATTTAAACCCATTGACGCGATTTTACAAATTGTGTACGACGCAAAACTAAAAATGTCTTTTTTTTTTTATAGCTGACAAGCTTGGTGTTTGACCACAACTCACCTGATGTTAAGTGACGGTGTGGTCGAAGATGGTAAAGCACACCTATCTTGGAATGGAACTGGCTCTCAAGTGAGGCTGCCGGAACACACCGTTAGAGGCTTGGCGGCAGATTTTTAACTTGAGGGTGATAGCTAGCCAGCCGAGTACTAGAAAGTACTCGTGGTAGAGTCTTCACGCTATGGTTTCCTCACGATGTTTTCCTTCGCCGACAGCTCAAGCTCATTGTTGGGGTTTGAACCCACTCCCTTCGGCATGCGAACCGACCACGCTAACCACTGAGCTATCATCGCTATAAAATGTTTGACCAAGACCAGTTCCAATGGTGCTAACGTGCTGTTTGTTTCAGCTGGACTATTCTACAATATACCACAACCTGATTGAGAACTCGGTCACCCTTCACATACTCATGGACGACGACTTCATGCTGTCTAAAAAACGCGTCGCTAAATACCTCTTCGGTAAGTTTACGAAATGAATAAAATAAGTTATTGATACGTCATGCACTTAAATTCATTATCTCTATTCACTGGCCCGAACAAGTGTGACTTTAATCACCGACTAGCCTTAATAAGCGACAATGTGGTCGAAAATTCAGCCCGCAGACTTAGGAGATACTTTTCCTCTATAACTTTGAAAATTAACAGATAATAAACCCTCGGGAAACAAAAGCCCGCAGCTTGTTCTGTTTCTTAGCAGTACAAATAAAAAGAAATTAAAATTTAAAAAAATATTTTTAAAATCGAGCTTTTATGTGGTACAAGGAATTAAAAATTCAAAAATAAATTCTAGTAAGTATTTGGCGTATAGTGTACCTATATCCTCAAAAGCTTCAGGCACTACCCGTTGGTATACTATACCTCTGTGCGACAAGCATTTAAGAATATAGGTGACCTACACGCCAAATAATTACAAGAATTAATTTTTGAATTTTTAGTGCCTTGCCCCAGCTTGTTTAAAAAAATAAAAAATTGTTATTATTGCGAAGATCCAACTTGTTGAAGACACCCCGGCGTTGAAATTTATCTATGTTTGTATGGGTGTACAGGGCTAAAGTAAATGAATTTACACACACGGCAGTCGAAAAAACCGGCCAAGTACGAGTCGGACTCGCGCACGAAGGGTTCCGTACCATTATCTATAAAAAGGCAAAAAAAAACGCGTTTTTTGTATGGGAGCCCCCCTTAAATATTTATTTTATTTTGTTTTTAGTATTTGTTGTTATAGCAGCAACAAAAATACATAATTTGTGAAAATTTCAACTGTCTAGCTATCGCGGTTCTTGAGGTACAGCCTGGTGACAGACAGACGGACGTACAGACAGACAGCGAAGTCTTAGTAATAGGGTCCCGTTTTTACCCTTTGGGTACGGAACCCTAAAAATCTATGATGATCATAGACCGTCATACTTCTCCTGTAGTAAAATAGGGATGAAAGTAGAAAATTGTACAACTCACCAGCCCGTATAGTATAAATTTATTAAGAATATGTTTTTCCGTGTGAACGCAGGCTTGGACAGTTCCTTAGCGTATACAAATAAGGACTACGAGCGACTGGTCGGAGACTCCGGTCTCAGGAAGCAAGTGAAGCTGCCTAAAGACAGGCTGGGACTCTGTACCTCGCTCGCCTTGGAGACCAATGGTAAACCTATCTTCCTGTTTAATCGCTATTTGCAATGGTTAAATCTTCAATTGATATAGAATACATACCTACTTCGATGCTGTTAGTTTAACATCCTACTGTTGGGTATTCCGGTTTACCGGCTGAGGTGGGTATTTAAAAAACGCTAAAGCGAACGGGCAAAATGTATAAAATTTAAAAAAAAAACCGCTCTAGTAAAAGAATACTAACGCGCGCGCTAAACTCTTAGCGCTCTGTCTCCTTGAAAAAGGCCACAGATTGTAGCCGAAAATGTAATCGTAGTATACGATATAAAAGTGAGAAATCCCCCATAATTAAAAAAATGTGTCAAAACCACGTCATTAAATTAAATACCATCATTATATTTCCTAGTCTAGCGTCTACAAGCAAATGAAGCAAAATTCTTAGTGTAAAGGTTTTGTAATTGGCTTTTGGGCAGCAAATTATTAGTATTGTATTTAAGTTGGTGGTTAAAAAGAGTCGAATTTGGAGTTTTTTTCAAATATATGTCTCTGTATTGTATTATTTTCCAAAACTTGTGTTCGTGTGTATAAGAGTGATTTATTTATGAATTGCCAAATTACGTGTCAAAATGTAAAAGTTATATGATACGGTGAAACATGACTTTTCTTGTTGCTTCTTAAACTCCCAACAAAGATTGTTGTGCGCTTGTTTCGCTTGATTTATTATAAAAGGCTTGAAAATATTGAAATACTTCGACATTGGCAACATCTACAAAGTGCGATGCCAAAAATAGAGTCGATATTTTATCGCGACCGGCGCCCGTGCTAGGCTTAAAAGGCAATATTGCACTGTAGTTTATTTATTACTTGGACCGTTCGAGTGAGAGTAATTGTGTATCCGCAGGCACGATTTGGGCGGGAGGCAAGCTGCAAGCGGACCGGCCAACGGCGCGGCGGTTCTCGTCAGTGTTCGGGGGCCGCGCGGCCATGTCCGCGCCGCCGTGTGCCACGCCGCAGCGCTGCGAGTGCCGCGAGGCGCGCCTGCATTGCCGACTCTGCCACAACACGCAGTCCATGGTAGGATACAATAATAATAATATAATAATAGCCTTTTATTCCTAAACATAGGGTTACAAGAGGTCCCTAAGTTCGGTGTGCCTTTTGGCATAGGCCTCCTCCAATTCCTTCCAATGGATCCTGTCCCTTGCTACTCTCAACCAGAATGGTCCCACTGTCTGTTTCAAGTCATCTTCCCATCTCCTAACTTGACGACCCCTATCTCTTTTGCCGTCTGTTGGTTGCCAGAGGGTGACTTGCTTGCTCCATTTGTTAATGGGGTGGCGTAGCAAATGCCCATCCCATCTCCATTTTTGGATGTCTATCCAAGGTAAGAATGTGTGTGATTTTATGATTTTTATACCATGCTAGGATACTCATACTCAATTTATCCTGAGGGTGCAGGATGGCGACTTGCTTTTTTTTTATAGATTTTGTTAACGAAAACTTGAAAGTTTTTTTCCAAAATTGACATCCTACCTTCTTCCCGGTTGAAATCGCATTATTTTATAAAAACCGCTTCACAAAACATTCTTGAACAGTAATATCGTTCAGCGGAGAGGAATAATCCGCAGCAAATAGGTTTTATAGAATTTTGTCTGACGGTTTTTGAAACGATGGTTTTTAATTGAGTTTAGTTCTGTTGCAGCGATGTTACCTCTTTGGTTTTCTAATAGATGGCGTTAGTAGTACAATAACATTCTATCCAATGAATACAAAATTGATAATGTTCATTTTTTTTTATAGTAATAAAAAAAAAATTTTTTTTGACTGATCTAGATATGAAGTTAAATTACTATGTTAAAGCACAAATCTATAGGCGTCATAGTTTTTCAGTAAAGTGTACCACAAAAATGCTCAGATTGTGGGATAGTGATAGGGCTCGCTTCGCTCGCCTTATAACACTTCCTTTGGAGTATCATAATTATATTTGTAGTGTATTTCCCCTTAAAAGTCGTTTTGCAAAATACACTAAAAATATATCTCTTGAATACTCAAAATGAACTTTCGCAAAATAACGCCTGCATTATTTAATTACCCTTCCTTTTGGCTGTAGTCGGGTAAAAAAACAAGCACGTAAAGGAATCATGATCATCTACTCTTATCAAACCTTCGTTTTTGTTTATGTATCACAAGTAAAAAGTACGCAAAAAATGAACAGATTAAACTTTTTACCCAATAGTGCTCTATGACCTGTGTTGATAATAAATATTGCGTTACTAACTTGATAATGCTTGTACTGTAATTTTGGTAGCGCCTAAAAAAATTGAAAGATTTGAATTAAAACCGTAATTTTGGAAAGTATTCCATTCGTTTTTCTACATTTAAAAAAGTATCCGTCTTAAAAGAAACCTTTTCGGAGCAGAAAAAAATGCATTTTTTTATCATTCATTAGCTGAAAATTTGTCCACACCAAAAATTGCATACAGACTAAGAAACAAGTAAAATTTTAACAAAAAAAACCGACTCCATATGGTTTTCTCATGGATGCCATTGTCAAAACTGAACCCAACGGGAAGCACCACCTTTCAAATAAATAAAAAAACATCAAAATCGGTTCACCCAGCCGAAAGTTCTGAGGTAACAACCATTTTTAAAAAACCAATCGAATTGAGAACCTCCTCCTTTTTGAAGTCGCTTATAAATAAACTTAATTAATAAGTGTAACACACTGACTTGAGGATAGCTTGCCAGCCGAGTACTATAAAGTACCACTGCTATGATTGCCTCACAATGTTTTTCCTCTATGGGCAGCCCAAGCTAATTGGTGGGATTCGAACCATGTCCTCCAGCGTGCGAGCTATAATCGTTACTTACAGTTGTGTAATTGAGATTTTTGTTTTCAGTTGGAGATGTCCTTCTTCAATACGGATGACATCGACGATTTGATCGACATGGCGATGGACCCGCCCACTCTACCCTCTTTTAGATAATTCCAACTATTAGTAGCAAATGATCAATTAGTGACTATTGTAAATATAACAGTACACTGAATAGTTTTACAAGCAAAAATTACATTTACGTATATCTTATTTTTACAATAATGTGTGTGTTGTTACTTTTGGATAACATTTGTATGATTATGTAGTATTAGAAATTAAAATTCTACTTAAGTAAAATATTTTAAGTAATTATCTCTTGTTTTTTATTTTAACATACTTGGCATGATTATAAGTTTTTGTAGCATTTTTACTGTCAAGAGTTATCGAAACTTTATGATACACAATTTTATCCTTTTGAGCGCCAGTGTCACCTATACGTGACTAGCACTTGTGCGCCAACGACGTCTATAGGCGACAAAAAAACCCGGCTCACAATAATATAAAATAAAAATACTGAAAAATTATTACTGGCATTCTAATTCAACATTCCTCAAAATAGAATATCTCAGCAACATATGAGTATAAAGAAACAAGTCTCTAGAGCCACAAGTACTTAGAAATATTGAAATAAAAAACATTGGTTCTTATTCAAGCAATTTGTTTACTTTGGGCCTTGGCGTACAGGACACGGGAATGCGTTTGTGGCGTGGCGCTCAAAAGGTTAAATGATGTTAACCTTAGAAATCATAAACAAATTTAAAAAAACGTTTATAAATCTTATTACGGAAATACATATAAATAATGGAAAAAATTGTGACTATATTACCCGGAGCATAATAACAAATTGATTGACACACAACTCATTCATCTAAAATCTAATGAGTTGTGCAGGCGCTATGGATAAACGAACAAACATACACTTCTATAAACATATACTTCCTTTTGGCTATACCATAGTCTGGTAAAAAGAAAGCTTATGTATAATATCAGCTACCACTGACATAAATACTTATATTGAAATCTAGTGTATGTGAAGCCAGAGAACCACCATGAGAAGAGCTCTGCATAGCTTCATGGTTGATTTTCTTGGAGTCACAACCGGGTGTAACAAATCACCTGATCCTCGAAACTTTTTTTATTTTTATGGCTGACTAGCTAAGTGTTTGACCACAACTCACCTGATGTTAAGTGACGGTGAGGTCGAAGATGGTAAAGCACACCTAGCCTGGAATGGAACTGGCTCTCAAGTGAGGCTGCCGGAACACACCGTTAGATGCTTGGCGGCAGATATTCAACTTGAGGGTGGTAGCTAGCCAGCAGAGTCCTAGAAAATACCCAAACACCACACTGGTTTCCTCACGATGTTTTCCTTCACCGGCACCTGACGCTCCTTGTTGGGATTTGAACCCACGCCCTTCGGCATGGGAACCGACCGTGCTAACCACTGAGCTATCATTGCTACAAAACTAAAAATAATATGTAGACACTTATATATCTAACATTGAAACTATGAATTGGAAACAATCAGTCTTTATTAAACAAACCATAACTAGATATATTCTCTACATTAAAAAAAACAATAACCATTTTAAAATTGCTACCGTTTTATTCTTACAAATTATAGAAACATAGATAATTTCAAACCTATAATTCTATTATAATCAAATTCTATTACTATGTATCCATTTGAATGTATGTGTACTAATTTTCTAGCTACAATAACAAACTGCTAAATTCTAACTCTAATTTCGACAACATTTAGATTTATATGATATCTCTACAAAAATTAAGACAGATATATGACACAGCAGCTGTAAACCCGCAGTGGCATTCAGAAGTTGATATGGAACAAGACAAGTCAGTCCAAGATGGTAAGAAAAAACTAGCCTAAAAATTAAAAAATTAAATCTGAACATCATGGTATTGATGTTCTATTATTTATCAGTCCTGTTATTTTATGCTAGGGTTTAAACTTTACAACGTGATTTTTATAATACGAGATATCTTTACAATTATAATTTTAGGCATCAAATTTTGAGGTTCACTAGGATAATCAAAATAGCCCATATGGAGTCACTCAAAATCAAACTCAATACAGAAATTCTACAATTGTGTGAGAGTGTGAGTGTGAGTCAGTCTAGCTAGTTTACTTTTTCCCAAATTCTAACTACTACATTGTCTTATGTAACTTATATGCAAAGATGACTGTACCAACAAGAAAAGCAACTGCCGAGGCTTTATACAGCATGTTATATAACACTTTGTTTTGGCCTCCGACTGAGTTAACTATTAGGTTATTCATGATGAAGACTTGGTTACTCTCATTGATTAGGGCATCCTTCTCAGCATCAGTGAGGTGGTCTGCAATCTCATTCATAGCTGTTCGGAAGTCCGTCTTCAGTTTAGGAATGTCAATGTCACTAAAGTCTGTTACTTTGTCTATGTAAGGTACTTCTTTTGCATTTTCTGAAATGAAAAAATATGCTTATGAAAATTTAACACTAGTAGATTGTTATTCTTAATATGTCTAAGGATATCTTTAAAATTAACCAATTACTGTGAAAACTGACCATTAAAGGAGTATATGTAATGTAAAAGGTTTTTCAAAATTCAAATTGAATTTGACAAACTTTTACAAACCATAAACAAACACAGATTATATTATTGATGGGCAGGCATTAATAGGATTTAGAGTTTTATGATTTACAAACATACACACACACACACATCATCAGCCATAGGATGCCCACTGCTGGACATAGGCTTCCTCCTGGGGGGGGGGGTTTTGCCGATACTCGCCACGCTTGGCTGGCTGGTTTGGGAGCGCAGTTAGGTGTGATTGTTCAAAGAAGATGCTGCTACCCATCTCCCGGATTACATTCCTTAGCCGACTCTTATGGCAACCACAGGTAGAGAGGGTGGGGTACTATTCTTACGCCGGCACCACCATGGCACAGTTCAGTTTTATGATAATTATACAAATAAGAATGCTTACTGTTTCCAAACATCTGCCTTTTCTTAGAAAGTATCTGGCCTCCACTCAGCAATCCTAAGTACAAGTGGTAGATGTATGCCATAAGCAGCATTGGATTGTCTTGCTCTAAGTCTTGGAGATGTTGGAGATAGTTCTCCAGTGCAGGGGCTTTCGGGATTGCTTGCCAGTCATTTCCTAGGTAATGAGCAAGATCTTCTTCAAAGGCTTTTTTGCTGGAATTAAATCACACTTTACAAAAATCTCATCTCTCTATTTATTACCATTAATGTGAAAGTTTGTGTATTTTTTTTCCTTTTACTGCAAAGGCTTGACTGATTGGGATGATATATCGAATATAGATCAATACTCTGGATTAACAAAGGCAGTTCATTTCTGTAAAATGCAGATGAAACCCTAGGATGAAGCTACTGTTTTATTTGTAAATTTTTCGCACTGTAATGACTGAATGTATACTAAGTAAAAATAGTAATCTGGATAGCTGATACCACCACTTTAAATTTCGAAAAAAAATTTAGTTCCCGAGCGGCACTAGTCATTATTAGTAAAGCTCAAATGTTCACAATATTAAATTTCACTTACCGGTACAAACTTTTGTGTACAAACAGCTTATCCAAATCGGCATTGTGCAATCTCTCTTTAGCATCTTCGAGATATGCAAATATGTGATAGAAAATAAACAGTCCTCCGCCCCAAACTTTTTCGTCTCTCAGGGCTAAAACATTAAACGAATATATGAGTTGCAGAAACTGCAATAGGTAAAGATAATAAAAGAAAATAAAAGTGTACTTACAAATTGCGAATTTCGCATTGACCAAAGCGTCGCTGATGTTGTGAATTTTTCTCGTAGCTTTTCGCATACGTGCGGAAAAAGTTTCCAACTTCTCAGACATTTTCTTTATGTATTTCTTTACCTAGTTCTATATATTATTGCAAAATTACGAATAATATTACTCACAAGGAGATTACGACTGAAATGAATCAGCTGTTTAGTTTGACAGATATCGAAGTAATGAACTTTTGACATTAGCGTTTCATAGTACCTAGTGATAAAATAATCATCAACTCTTTTTTGTCCATTTGTTTTATCAAATACCAGAAGAAAAAACAACAAATTGTTCTTATCATGATAAATACTATAAGAAGTGATCGTTTAAATTTCTACACTTCCCTACTTATCTTTAAATGTATAATTAAAAATCCCAAAGCGTTTTATTTTTGCTGTGAAGCAGTCATCTTAGTTTGACAGTTAGTAGAGGTCACAACTATAGCTATTCTATTTCCGTTTCCGTTGGCTGTCTCTACTTGCTTTCGGTTCAGTAATTTGATGTTTTTTATTCATTTGCTCTAGTTATTGTGGATTAGGAGCAATTTAGTAATAAAGAAGTAGTGTCCCCTTACAATCCGTCTGAATGATTTATTCCTCTTCGAGTTAAACGATCTATTTTGCAACATCCACGCGAAAACACAATGGGTGATTCTAAAAAAATAAAGGTAAATATATAGAAAGATTGTTTTAAATAATGTTATTACTTGCTTTTTTAATAATTCTACTATATTAAACACGTAATTGTTGCTAAATTCAACTCTACTATACGTTACTTTTTACATTTATGTTTTAAAAGTAAGTAAACGATATTGTTTACTAATTGATAACGTTATCATTATTACTTTGACATTTCTTAAATTGTTATCTAACCTCCGAGTGCATGTACGTGATAAACCAATTTAATACGAAGCGATGGCTTATGACTTAAAAAAAGAAGAGGAGGTAAAGGAATACGTCGAGAACCTCGGTATCGAGTACAGGTTCGGTTGTTACAAAGAGAAAAAGCCTGAAGTATGTCACCTTCTGGGTGATTATTTGGAGGCAATCAAAAAAGACTTCGATAAAGCCGGCAAAGTTTATAAAAGCAACTGCTTGGACTACAAGTTCGGGAAGTCATGTCTGAAGATCGGCAACTATACTCTAGTTGGGCGGGGGAAAGATAAAAGTAACGCAGGGGAAGCTCTAACCTATTTTGAAAAAGGCTGTGAATATAATGAACCTGGCGCTTGCCTTCACGCGGGCATGCTGCTTACGGCCACAGGACCCGGCGTTAGTATCAAAAGAGATGTTCCTAAAGGTAAATATCTTTATACTTATACTATGTCTTATATGATATTATGTTTTTCTGCAAAATATAAGATAAACTTTTGACCCCCTTGCTGGACTACTACAGTGAACTGTTTAGTGAAATTATTAAAAAAATCTTAACTCACTTGCTCAAAAATTCAACTTTGGGAGTCTTGATACTTTTGCGAAATTTTCACACTTTCCATTCTAGCCTATTGCTTACCATCGTCAACCAAACTATTACCTACTTTGATATCAGGGTTGTGATTAAATGTGTAGCCTATCAACCATTATTTAATTTATTCAAATTGAGTAGATCTATGTCTATATCATTAAACAAGACTTACATGTGAAGCTGAATTGTATACAAAGATGAATTTCACCACAGTAAAATGTGTGCCTCAGCAAAAAATTCTCTCATCTGCAAACATAAATTTCCAAATTAATTTAGACATTACCAAAAATTTGTTATAAAATTAATAGTCATAATTAATCACTAAATTAATTATGTAATACTTTTGTTTTTAATATGTAACCTTTAAATTGTTACCTTTTATAGAATATTCGCTTCAGAGAAAAACCTCTTGAAATTTGATAAAAAAATGTTACAATTATGAAGTTATAGTAGCTATGACTTAGTAAGAATTATATGTAAACTTACAGAAAATTCTATGACTTTATGAAAAAGTTTCAATAACTTGCCTAATCTCAAAAATGTATTTTAAGGATTCCGAAGATATAATAATATCTGTGAGGATTTTTTGATGAATATTTCCTTATTACACCTACTACCAAAAAATCATCACCTCTCATTTTTACAGGTTACAATTACTTGAAGAAAAGCTGTGACGGCAATGACGACATGGCATGCCATTATCTCTCTGGAATGTACATATCTGGGGTACCCAAGAACGTACCAGAATTCAATCCGCACAATCCAGAGAAGAATAAAAACATAGAATACCTCATCAAATCAGACATGAACCAAGCATTTACATTTGCCAAGAGAGCTTGTGAGCTGGGGAACATGTATGCGTGTGCAAATGTCAGTATGATGTACAAAAAAGGTGAAGGCTGTGAGAAAAATCCAGAAGAAGCAAAAAAATTCTTTGAAATTGCACACAATCTACAAAAAGCACATGAAACGACAAAAGAATTGAAGTTTCAACAGGGTTTAAAAGATTAATTTGGTGGCGACATGTTTCAACACTGCATTTATATTTGTCATAGTCTCAGAGCATTAAGACCTTTAGTACTTTGATGCAACTGGCTTTTGATGGATGTATATTAAAATTGCATGTCAATACAATTTTAGCCAAGCTTTGTCAGATGCGAGAAGTGTGCATATTCACTACAAAAAAACTTCTAACACCACAATTTAGTTATTAATTGTGGCTCTAGTATATTATGTTATTAAAATGCTGGTAACTTACATATATATATATTTTATGGCTAAGCTAATACAAGTAAGTATGTATTTACAAAAAAATAAATTATATTTGTTCTATCAGTTATCTGGTTCCCATAGTTCAAGCTTTGCTTAGGTTGGGAGCTAGAAGGCACTGTTAAAAAAAAATTACCATACTTGTCTAATCTTAAATTAAAATGATTTCTCTTCTCTGCCTACATTTTCACAGTAAAACATTTTTGTGGAAAATGAGATGATTAAGTTTGCCTCTTTATATCAAAATTTTAAAATCATAGGTTAACGGACCTCTAATTTGTTACCATTAACCCTGTACTTATAAGAAATAGCTGGAAGAATATCCATTTTATAAAAATAAGTTGGAACTTAAAAGTGTTAAATTTATTTTAGTTCACAAAGTTACAATCAATGTGTTGAAGCTATGACAATTATGCATTTTGTAGAATAAAAAGCTTGATTTGTAGAGATCTAATAATTATTAGATTTATAATAAATTATGTACAAAATAAATTATTGCTAACAAATTCCAGTTGTTTTTATCTCCATCCTTTACTGTTTCTGGCGTGTTGGTGAATTTACACACAGATTAATTTCTTTTCGAGTCACAAGATTCAAGATAAATTTATTTGTTAAAATATGGCTTAGTGTACATTTTTACAAAACAGCACACAGGTCTTATAATTATAGTATAGTCCACATATCCTTGCCCTGACTATTTAATTACTATTGATATTTTTTTATATTTTAACAAATAATTGCCATTGATGGCACGCAACACAATATTTTGGGCTCGCCCACCTATTTTTTTTTGTAATGAATAAAGAGTTGTGAGTTGATAGTAGTTTAGTTTTAATATTTTCCCAATAATCATTTAATAATGCATGCGGCATATCTAATGCCTCATAAAACATTTCTTTAGAAAAATGGCACGTTGGTTCGTAAAGGTTCGCCACCCCTGCCCAAAGGTAACGGGAAACATACTTTAAAACTGTCACTCCATTAACCTCAGATCGGCATCATAGGCGGGTCAGGATTCGACGACCCGACGTTGTTTGAGAACCAAGTGGAGAAGGAAGTGAGTACTCCTTTCGGCAAACCATCAGATGTGCTGATCGAAGGCCAGATCAGCAGAGTCAACTGCGTGCTGCTAGCCAGGCATGGAAGGAAGCATCAGTATCAACCAAGGTAAAGGTACTAGATATTAGACACATTATTATATTGACATATACTTTACTAGCAGACCCAGCCACGCGTAGCTGTGGCCAAATTGAACACACGCGTGTAACGTGAAACAAATTGTAGCGCATATGAAACGTTTAGACTTTTAACGTAGCGCCATCTATTGGATACATACTCAATACAGTTAATAAATTACCTTACACTGCTATCTATTAGAATTTTATCGAACTCATTATACCTCTTTGTCGTAAAGTTAACAAATAATTTGCAATAAATAAATATTGCGATTATAAATTGAAATATAAACTATCCTATCTCTCAAGTTGATCAAACTGCACACAGTGTGCAAGATTTGGTTAAAATCGGTTCAGTAGTTGAGGAGTTCATCGCGGACAAACAACGTGACACGAAATTTTTATATATAACTATGTCAGAGGTTCTCAAACTAATCATCTACCGCCCACTTTAAAAATCAATTATTTACCAATTTTTTTACTTTACCGCATCTTAAAAACCACAGTGACATTCATTACGTTCATCATTGTATACTTTTTTTTAGATCTTTATGAAAGTTAAGGGTCAGTCGGGTGTAATTGATCTATGGGTATACATATGTACTTGCAGCGATATCAATTACCGCGCCAACATATGGGCGCTAAAGCAAGCGGGCTGCACACACATTCTGGCCACCACCGCCACCGGCTCGCTGGTCGAGGAATACGCCCCCGGAGATCTGGTGGTGCTCGACGACTTTATAGACAGGTGAGACATAGCCATAAGCAGTTAACAACTTTTTACTTGATAGTAGATCTCTTTAGCAGTAGGTCGTCTAGGTTACTACTACCGCAGTACCAGATATGCTGCCGTCGAACAGTAGTGTGTAAACATTACTGTGTTCCGGTTTGAAGGGTACCTACTGCACCTAGCGAAATTACAGGGCTGTTGAGACTAACCATCGAAAGTCTCAAAGTGATGAGCGCCAAAGCAGTGTTGCCCTGGACTTTGTCTTGTATTCAAAGTTCTGTGTATCGGTGGAATGGTTATGGACAGGACAGTCATATTTTACCATCACAAGAGCGCCTCGTTCGTATCATTATATGTAATACATTTGTTGTGATACTGTCGCGTCAATGTAACTATAGCGTCAATAAAACTATCGTGACAATAAAACTATCGCGACAATAAAACTATCGCGACAATAAAACTATCGCGACAATAAAACTGTTGCGAAATTAAAACTATAGCAACAATAAAACTGTCGCGAAAGCTTAAATAAATGGGCGCTGAAACAGGCCCGATGTATGTAACACGTATTAACTTGCTACGTCGATATGTGAGCTATAACCTTACCTTACACAGGCAACAAGGCTTACAGTTTGAAAACTGTCGCGCCAACAAAATTACCGCACCAATTAAAAAACTACGCCTCTGTTATATTACATGAAGCGATAAGTCTTGTTAGTTAATTTTTTCAATGTTTCCAGAACGTGGGGCCGCGCGTGCACATTCTATGACCGCACTGAGTGCGGGCCGCTCGGTGTGTGCCATCTGCCCATGCGGCCCGCGTACTGCGACCGAGCGCGTCGCGCGTTGGTCACCGCTGCTCACGCTAGGGGATACAAATGCCACGAGACTGGCACGGCCGTCGTTATTCAAGGACCGAGGTAATGGAAAGATAGAGTATGTGTCCAAACTTAGTTAGAAATTATAATATTTATACTGTAGTATAACTCGCGGATATTTTAATTATGTCACCTTTATAGAAACGCTCCAATTATTGCAAAAAGAGAATTTAAAAATCTATTTAAAGTATTTTTAAATAGTTTAGATATTGCAAAGTTGATTCCGCTAATTTACAAAAAATCGATTGGTAAACGCGGGCAGTTCATTCGATCAATCGGCAATCGAATTATTTTGTAGCGATAATAGCTCAATGGTTAGCGCGGACGGTTGACACGCCGAAGGGCGTGGGTTCAAACCCCAACAGTGACCTTGAGCTGCTGGTGAAGGAAAACATCGTGAGGAAACCATAGCATGGCGGTACTTTCTAGTACTCGACTCGCTAGCTACCACTCTCAAGTAGGAAATCTGCCGCCGAGAACTCAGCCTCGCGAAGTTAGAAGAGTGTATGAACAGTGATCACACACTTCGGATCACTCGTTCCACTTTGACGAGGACTTAGACATGCATCTACTATTTTATCTGAGCTTCACATTTTTTTCTTTTTGGCATCGCACTTATGAAAGTTTGCTAATGCGTTAGGTATTTTAAAATAAAAGTTTTAAAAGCATGAAAATGAAATAAAAAAACACTAAAAGACATGCTTCATAACATACAGTAGAATCCGTTTAGTACGACTTCGCATATAACAACCAACCGTTTTTAACGACCTAAGTATAGGCATATGTTTTGTTTTAATATGAGCCACTATGAACGTACATCCGTTTATTACGACTCCGCTTACAACGACCGACCGCTTTTAACGACGGAATGTCACACAGAATTGACCGGTTACAACGACGACAAGCGTTGACGTGTTTACAAATAAATCGTCTTACCTACGATTTATTTGTAAACACGTCAACGCTATCTCCGCCCCGCGCACCCCCCTTTCCTATGCCTTGCATAATGCAGCCCGTACTTCTTACTATAGAAATGAAAACCAATAAACAATTACAGAATGTTTGCACTAGACATTTCGTTAAGTATTATGTACGTGCACATAAATATTTTGATTTAAATGTTTTTTTTTCTCTGATGGTCACATAAATATTAACATCTAATAACGTATATATGTGATTATTATAGTAAAAAACATAAATTAAAATTGTCATTTTGTTTAGTATGACTTCCGGTTAGTACGTCGTAATATCACCGGTCCCTTGGCCGTCGTTATAACAGGATTCTACTAGTATAATTATGTAATTTAGCACTAGCATTTTTTCAGCACTTTGGTATTGTTACTTACGTTCTGAGCACCTTAAAATTGTGTAATGGGCTGTGTCTTTCTATCAAGAGATCGTTTCGTTTGACTCATTGCTTTTACAAAAAACCTTCATATCCGACACTTAAATTTGCAGATTCTCAAGCCGCGCCGAGAGTTTGATGCACAAACAGTGGGGCGGGCATCTTGTCAACATGACTACTGTGCCAGAAGTTAGTTTTATTTTTTTATTATTAGGTATATATAAGCTTGCGTTTAACCACCAACTCGCCTGATTTTAAGCGAAGATGTGGTCTACGATTGAGCACGCTTGTCTAGAAGAAAATAATTGTTTTTTTTTATGCACCGCGAGTTGTTAAATCTTCCGACTGCGGCTATTTTTTCTTTGTTTTTGGGATTGCACTTTAGCCATTTGCCAGTGTCAGGTATTTCTATATTTTCAAGTAGGTACTTACAATAAATCAAATTAATTAAATCTAAGTCACATAAAGTAAGTCAAGGTCAAGTCAAAGTCAATTAAGGTAGTGATAACTTTACTACAAGCTTCGATGGAGTTTTGGAAGCAACACGAAAAAGTCATATTTCAACATTTTTATTTTATATTATTTTCCGTAAAACTCTAAAACTTACAGCTATATACCAAAACGTTTTAGAGTTAAAAATAAAAATATGTATATCACTTTCCACAAGCACATGCATGTAATTCGGCACTTTATAAATAAGATGCACAAACATGCATGATGCTGCATGTTTGTCGGCTAAGGAATGTAATCCGGAAGATGAGCAGCAGCGTCTTCCTTGTACAATCACACCTAACTGCGCTCGCCAACCCGCCTGCCAAGCGTGGCGAGTATTGCCAAACCACCCAACAGGAGGAGGCCTATGTCCAGCAGTGGACGTCCTATGGCTGCAGATATGTGTAAGAGTGTGTGTGTGTGTGTGTGTGCGTGTGTTTGTGAGTTAGTGTGTGTGAGTGTGTGATTTTTTTCCAACAAGTCTAGCGCCCCCTGGTGCGAGTAAAGTAAAACAGTTTTAGCTTAACTATTTTTAATCCATATTAAAGTCTATAAGTTAGGTGCATAAGTCAATAACCACAGAGATCTTTTGCATATGCACCACATTAGTGTCACATTGCACCCGTGCACAGCCGGGGCGGGTCGCTAGTAGTACATGTTTTATTAACATTTACGTTTCCCATTATCAGGTCGTGTTGGCAAAAGAAGCTGGGCTGAGCTACGCGGCGGTGGCTCTGGTCACTGATTACGATTGCTGGAGAGAAAATGAGACTTCGGTAAACTGTTTTTTATTTATTTTTATTTAAAAGTAATGAGATGAACGAGACGCTCTCCTGATGGTAAGAGATAACGCCTGTCTATGACCATTAAAACGATATATAGAACTTTGAGTAGCTAAACAAAGTCCAGGGCATTGCTGATTTGGTGCTCATTACTTTGAGACATTAGATGATTTGTCTCAACAGCCCTGTAATTTCGCTATCTGCAGTACCCTTTTCAAGTCTAAGTAATTACTTTATCAAACGTTGCGATACAACATAATATTTTTGTGATGACACCAGTCACAAAGTCAAATTTCCATTCATGTCTAAAATTAACTTATAATATAATTCAATTTCAATAAAAAATAATAACCTCTTAATTTTGAATAATCGTCAAAGTCAACAACAAACAAGATCTATTGTAGTTCTCAGCTCGGTTCACCCGAACGGAAGCGGGTACGTGATTGTAGATAGTTGGCGCCAGAACGTAAGTATACCTACCAACCTCTCAGACTTGACGAGCCGATGCGAAAGCATTGCTAGATGGTCTTTTAACCTTTTGAGTGCCTTTACGTGACTTGCACTTGCGGGACCTGTGCGCTAACGACGTCAATAGGCGACAAAAAACCCAGCCCTCAATAATATGAAATAAAAATATTAAAAAAATATAACTGGTATTCTAATTCAACATTCATTTCTTTTCATAGGTTTTTTTTTATTAACGTACCTATTACTAGTTCACGCCAAAAATTCGCATTTTTTTTTTAAACACCTATTTAAGAACACTTTGGTTATTAAGACGAATCTAACGATAGCTTAATTGTCGTAATCCATTCGGCCATTTGGAATAATAAAGAAATTTGTATACATACAAGATACGCGCGAAAAAATAACCCTTTTTTTGGCAGTCAGGTAAAACGGATTATTCGGAAGTACATAGTGAATAGCGAAACAAGGAATAAATTTATTATATTAAACAAAACACTAAAAGGCGAAAAATGTTATAATTATGTTTATTTTCTATCTCACAGGTGTCTGTGAGCGAAGTGCTGGCGACGTTCTCCAAAAACGTGAAGAAAGCTGCGCAAGTGATTGTCGACGCCGTACAAATACTCGCCGCGGAAACTGACCTCGCTTATTTGGACACACATCAGGTAGTAAATATGTAGTAGAATAGCATCCTGGTTGCTTTCTTTACACTGTTTGAAGATTGACGAGTTGCATCGCATGCGTTTTCTGGGATAAATACATCCAGACTATAAGCTAACCTGCTTTCCAATTTTCATTCAATCATTTACATTGTGAAGAAGTAACTTACAAATTTTCACATCATCATCATCATCCACAGCCTTCCTTATCCCACTGCTGGGTATAGACCTCTCTCTTGTTATGCTATCTGCCTCTGTCTTGTGCCAATCTGGTCCAGGTTTGATCCGCGACGGTGGCGATATCGTCGACCCGTCTTGCGGCTGAACGACCATTAGCCAAGGCTCTTAATAATTATATAATTTTCGCAAAGTTCTATTAACTGATAGCCGATGGGGCCGCAGTTCTGGAGTGGAGACCACGGACCGGCAAGCGCAGCGTAGGACGTCCACCCACAAGGTGGACAGACGACCTAATTAGGACCGCAGGAACGCGCTGGATGCGAGCCGCCTCCACCAGGTCTTTATGGAAGTCAATGGGGGAAGCCTATGTCCAGCAGTGGACGTCCTACGGCTGAGATGATGATAATGATTACTACTACTACTGACTATTAGTTGATATTTTTTTATAAATGATTACATATAAAAGGAATTAGAAGTCCTTTACAAGGTGTCGTCTAGGTAGGTACTGTCCCAATTCTGCCACAAACCAGTAATACTATTTTTTTTTAAATGTAACAGTAATGAGACGAACGAGACGCTCTCTTGATGATTAAAAGATAACGCCTGTCCATGATCATTGCAGCGATACACAGAACTTTGAGTTGTAAAACAAAGTCCAGGGCATCGCTGCTTTGGTGCTCATTACTTTGAGACTAGATGGTTAGTCTCAATAGCCCTGTAATTTCGCTAGCTCCAGCATCCTTCAAACTGGAACACAGTAATGTTTACACACTACTGCTTAGCGGCAGAATATCTGGTATTGCAGTGGTACCTACCTATGCGACCAAAGGAAATCTACCAACAAGATTTTTTTTTTTTTTTTACATCAAACAAGGTTTATGAAATTACAGGGCTATTGAGACTAGCCATAGAATGCCTTAAAACAATGATTTATGTTACTCAAAATTGTGGGAACCGCTGCAATGGTCATGGTTATGCATTGTCACTTACCATCTATGAGTGTTTCGTTTGTCTCATTTCTATAACATTAAAATCATCCTTTTTTTTCAGGAACTCGTAAGTTCAGCGATCATGTTAAAGGAATAAATCTCAAAGTTATTTAATCCATTATTTTTATGGGAAAATAAAATATACTTATAATCTTAATAATAGCCGTTTTATTGATCCAAATCCTTATAAAATGATCAAAATCGTTCCTTACTTTAATTACACGCACATACACCAATATTTATCTTAAATTTTAACTACAAAACTAGCAATCTTCTTTGCTACGATCATCTTGCCTTTGTATTTTTAACTTCAAAGTTACGAGGGATAATCCAAAAGTAATGACAATTGGATATTTATAGTGATCCCGAAACTTTGAGAAAAGTGTGTTAGCTTACTCATACTGTTACTAGTTACAAGTAAAAAAAAACATATAAATACACAACACCCTTGGAATCTACACTCATTTGAATACGAGCAGTTGGAGCGATAGCACGAAAATAGAGAAAAACAAAGACCAGGCAAGAGTTAAGTACTTCTGCTTTAAAAAAATGTCTACCAAAGACCTAGCAGATTTAGCAGAAACGTTGGGGGAATGCACTCCATATTCTGCAGCATAAACGCAGCGTAGGACGTCCACCCACAAGGTGGACAGACGACCTAATGAAGACCGCAGGAACGCGCTGGATGCGAACCGCTTCCAACCGGTCTTTATAGAAGTCAATGGGGAAGGTCTATGTCTAGCAGTGGACGTCCTACGGCTAAAATGATGATGACGATGATGATTCTGCAGTTTAAGATGGGTAGAACATAAACTGAAGACGAGCTTCACGGAGATCGGCCACACCAAAGAAAATGTGAAAATAGTTGAAGAACTCGTCGTGTTATCTGATCGAAAAGCGACCATCAGACACTGTTGATACCACATGGATCTCATACAGCAACATTCAAAGGATCCTCAACTGCACATAAACAAAGTGTCCGATCATTGGGTACTCAGAATTTCAGCCGCCGAAAAAGAGTTAACATTTCAAGAGCAAATCTTTAAAACTACCAAGCTGACGCGAATAGATTATTGAAACGATTTATATCCATAGACGAGACCTAGAATCATCACTGTCTATGACCTGGAAAAGACCGTCTTCACCAACTCCCGAAGAAATTCAGACACAAAAGGTTATGTTGTCAGTATTTTAAGATACCGAAGGTATTGTTCGGATGCTTTACCTTGACCAAATCAGGAGATTGCGGGAACTTATTAAGGAAAACCAAACGAGACGTAGACGAACCAAAGTTCTTGACATACCCCAACGGATTAGCAAGTTGAAGTTACAGTGGGCAGGGCACATAGCACGCAGAACTGTAGCCGATGGGGCTGCAAAGTTCTGGAGTGGAGACCACGGACCGGCAAGCGCAGCGTAGGACGTCCACCCACAAGGTGGGCACACGACCTAATAAAGACCGTAGGAACGCGCTGGATGCGAGCCGCTTCCAACCGGTCTTTATGAAAGTCAATAGGGGAGGCCTATGTCCAGCAGTGGACGTCCTACGGCTGAAGTGATGATTATTAGAGAAAAGAAACGGAGCAAACTTCGAGCTGAAGTGTCGTTTTAAGAAGGCAACATACCACTACATAAAGTCGAAGTTGCAATGAAATGAAAAAGGATTTCGAACTGCTTCAACACCTATCCTATCCATCCATCTACCCTATCCACCGGATCTATCTCCCAGTGACATTTATGTTTCCTCAGCTGTTTAAACAGGTCGGGGATAAAAAAGTTTTGGACAAGAAAGTAAAATTAAGGATGGTGAACAGGACCGTCTTTACCCGGGGGTTCAAGGGATGCGGTGCACCCAGGCGCCAGAATTCTAGAGGGCGTAAGCCGAGACCGCCATAATATAGATAATTTCGAATAGGTAACCTACTAAGACAACGAGACCGGAGCTGCGGGCACAGTTATTAGTTAATTATACGCCAAAACGCAAAGTAACAAAAATTATATAGCGTTTTTTTTTTCTTTTTTGTTGACAAAAGCCCTATTTGTCACTCTCTTTCCCACCTCTTGGTCTTAAGACGGCTCCGCTGATGAAAATTGTATTTTACATTACTTTTGAATCACCCCTCGTGTGATCGCTTATTCATTCAACGTATTACGTATTTTAAAAGTGCAAAAATCATTTAAAAAGTACTATTGTTTAAAATTACTCTTATAATTAAGTAAAAGTATTCTAATATCTTAGTTAAAATATATTTTAATTTTATGCTTGTGAATCAACTGTACCTGGGAACAAAGTTATCTAATATTAAAACAATCGATGTATAAACAGGTCAAAACGTCAACAAATACTTTTGATAATAATTTTTGTAGCGATGATAGCTCAGTGGTTAGCGCGGTCGGTTCACACGCAGAAGGGCGTGGGTTCAGACCCCAACAATGAACTTGAGACGGTGGTAGGGTATTTTCTAGTATTCGGCTGGCTAGCTACCGGCCTCAAGTTGAAAATCTGCCGCCAAGCATCTAACAGTGTGTTTCAGCTGCCTCACTTGAGAGCCAGTTCCATTCCAGGTTTTACCAGCTTCGACCACACCGTCTCTTAACTGTGGTCAAACACCTAGCCAGTCAACCATAAAAAAAATTGCCGTACAACATTTAAGTACTGTTCTTTCGTGATGATATTACACTCAAATAGAGTGGCTGTACGTGTGATGAGTAACTCACCTAGTCGGCGTGAGCGCCGCTAGTTCTTGCTCCACGGGTTGCGGCCGTGTTGTCCCGGTATCATGTCCAACAGGTATTGTCTCTGTGCTTCGGCCATTCGCTGCATTTCAGCCGCCATCGCGGCGTTGCTTCCGCTTGAACCGCCCTTACCCGCTGAAAGGTATGCGAGGGAATTAAGTAGACTTTATAATGATATATTAATTGAACTTTGTAGAGGATACAGCTCCTTGGCAGGAGCCTCTAGGTATCACCACTGTATTATGTGGTATCTCCTTAGCAGGAGCCTCTAGGTATCACCACTGTATTATGTGGTATCTCCTTAGCAGGAGCCTCTAGGTATCACCACTGTATTGTGCGATATCTCCTTAGCAGGAGCCTCTAGGTATCACCACTGTATTGTGCGATATCTCCTTAGCAGGAGCCTCTAGGTATCACCACTGTATTGTGTGATATCTCCTTAGTAGGAGCCTCTAGGTATCACCACTGTATTGTGCGATATCTCCTTAGCAGGAGCCTCTAGGTATCACCACTGTATTGTGCGATATCTCCTTAGCAGGAGCCTCTAGGTATCACCACTGTATTGTGCGATATCTCCTTAGCAGGAGCCTCTAGGTATCACCACTGTATTGTGCGATATCTCCTTAGCAGGAGCCTCTAGGTATCACCACTGTATTGTGCGATATCTCCTTAGCAGGAGCCTCTAGGTATCACCACTGTATTGTGCGATATCTCCTTAGCAGGAGCCTCTAGGTATCACCACTGTATTGTGCGATATCTCCTTAGCAGGAGCCTCTAGGTATCACCACTGTATTGTGCGATATCTCCTTAGCAGGAGCCTCTAGGTATCACCACTGTATTGTGCGATATCTCCTTAGCAGGAGCCTCTAGGTATCACCACTGTATTGTGCGATATCTCCTTAGTAGGAGCCTCTAGGTATCACCATTGTATTATATAGCGATGATAGCTCAGTGGTTAGCGTGGTCGGTTCGCATGCCGAAGGGCGTGGGTTCAAACCCCAACAATGAGCTTGAGCTGTCGGTGAAGGAAAACATCGTGAGGAAACCATAGCGTGGTGGTAGAGTACCTTCTAGTACTCGGCTGGCTAGCTACCACCCTCAAGTTGAAAATCTGTCGCCAAGCATCTAACGGTGTGTTCCGGCAGCCTCACTTGAGAGCCAGTTCCATTCCAGGCTAGGTGTGCTTTACCATCTTCGACCACACCGTCACTTAACATCAGGTGAGTTGTGGTCAAACACCAAGCCTGTCAGCTATTAAAAAAAAAAAAAAAAAAAAAATATGGTATCTCCCAAGCAGGAGGTCGTCTAGGTTGATACCACCGCAGCACAAGATATTCTGCCGCCAAACAGTAATGTATATACATTCTCGTGTTCCGATTTAAAAGGTACTGCAGCTAACGAAACTGTTGAGAAATATTGTACGTCCAAAACGACAAAACTGTTTTGAAGTGCTCACTGCCTAAAAGTAATATTTAAATGTTTATCACCATAAATTGTACACAGTTTTAGACAATAAAAGTATTTCATTTCATTTCGATGGTCATTGGTCATGAACATACGTTACCTCTTACCATCTAAGAGGGTGTCATGTTCGTCTCATTACTTATATAACTATTATTTTTTAAAGTTACCATAAATATGTTTGAATAATAAATCGGTACGTACAGCGCTTACCTAGCGCCGAGGCTTGCGCCATGGCGAGTTGGTAAGTGTAGAGCAGGGGCGAGAACTGCATCATGGCGGCCGCGGCGGCAGCCGACATGCCGGCGCCCCCCGCGCCGCCCGCGCCGCCGCCCAGCCCTGCGATAATATAGTTATTTATGATACTAGTGCAGTATGTCGGTTTTTACAAACGAGTAGACGAATGTTACCATTGTTTTTGTAGCGATGATGGTTCAGTGGTTAGCGCGGTAGGTTCGCATACCGAAGGACGTGGGTTTAAACCCCAACAATGAGCTTGAGCTGCCGGTGATGGAAAACATCATGAGGAAACCATAGCATGGTAGTAGGGTACTTTCTAGTACTCGGCTGGCTAGCTACCACCATCAAGTTGATAATCTGCCGGTTCCATTCCAGGCTAGGTGTGATTTACCACCTTCGACCACACCGTCACTTAACATCAAGTGAGCTGTGATCAAACACCTAGCCTGTCAGCAATAAAAAAAAAGATCTTAGCTTGGTACTGAAGCACGCGGTTGAAGTGCTTCCTGGACGGGTAGAACGCTTTTCAGCTTAAGAGACAGTAAGACATAGCAGTAAAATCCTGTCAGTTTTCATAACATTATTCGCAGTACCTCGGAGCAGCTGGTGCTGCAACGCCTGCATGGCGGCCGCGCTGTGCTGCTCGAACGCCATCTGGGCCGCCGCGGCCGCCGCCAGCTACAATGAAAAAATATATTAAAAGTAAAAAATATTTTAAAGTAAAATTTTGCCAAAATTAAACTAGCAAAAAGCTTAGCTTAGTTTTTCTAACGGGCAATATTTTTTAAGACAGTTGTTATTTTACAACCTGATTCTAGTGGTGTCATCTAGTATTAAGTAGATTAACTACGATGTAATTGAGTATCGAGTTTAGTTCTGTTGCAGCGATGTTAACTCTTTGGTTTTCTAACAGATGTTGTTAGTAGTACAATAACATTATATCCAATTAATACAAAATTGATAATGTTATTTTTTTTTAATGGTTATAAAAATATATTTTATTGACAGATAACACATCTAGATGTGAAGTTGAATTACTATGTTAAAGCCCAAATCTATAGGCGTGATAGTTTTTCAGTAAAATGTACCACAAAATACTCAGGTTGTGGGATAGTGTTGAGTGTGAGTACAATTTTTAAAAACCCCCCTACGCAATTATCCAAACATAGCTAAGAACGACCGCAAGGAAACTGGCTTTCAAATGAAAAAACCGCATCGAAATCGGTCCATCCGTTTGAAAGCTACGATGCCACAGACACACACACAGACAGACATACATACATCGACGTCAAACTTATAAAACCTCTCTTTTTGCGTCGGGGGTTAAAAAAAATCGACTTCATATGGTTTTCTCATGGACGCCATTGACAGAACCGGATCAAAGTGAAATGGGACCAAACGGGAAGCACCAGCTTTCAAATAAAAAAAAGAATCATAAAAATCGGTTCACCTAGTGAAAATTATGAGGTAACAAACAATTTAAAAAAAACGAGTCGAATTGAGATCCTCTTCCTTTTTTGAAGTCGCTTAAAAACAAGCTTCTATATGGGACAATGAATAAATTGTTTAAAATAACTTCTAGTAAGTATTTGGCGTCATCATCATCATCATCATTAGCCCCATAGGACGTCCACTGGACATAGGCCTCCTCCTGGGGGGGTTTTGCCAATACTCGCCGCGCTTGGCAGGCTGGTTGGCGAGCGCAGTTAGGTGCGATTGTTCAAGGAAGACGCTGCTGCCCATCTTCCGGATTACATCCCTTAGCCGACTCTTACGGCAACCACGAGTAGAGAGGGTGGGGTGCTATTCTTACGCCGGCACCACCAGGGCAAACGGTATTTGGCGTGTACCCACCTATATTCTTCAAAGCTTGCGGCACAGAAGTATAGTAAGTACCTAACCTATAACGGTCGTGTATCCTGGTCGTGTATTAAAGAGTACATTACCTGGTGTTGTTTGCTACTGCTTCCCTGGCTGTTAGCGCTCGAGGACGACGCTGTGAACAAGGAGAACTTTTTATAAAGTATTCGTTACATAAACAAACTGCAAATTTCATCATCATCATCTTCAGCACGTAATCACGTAAATTGGCATTTTATGAAAAAAAAACACTGCGCTTTTTTTTAAACTTTGTGTGCCTTGCGAGCTATAAAAACATCAGCTAATACATATAGTCAAGGAACTTTTTTATGGAACGTTTACGTGATTCTTCTTTAGTTTGATGCGGAATAGTTGCCATTTGGTCCCATAAAATTTTTACATAGTTTGGCCCATTTTTTAATGAAAATTTTTGTTTACTTGGACCGGCGAATGAAAATACATAGAAGTATTCCATCAAGTGAATTGTTCGTTTAGCTTGGCCCAAAGTTCCGAACAAACTCGCGCATCGTCGGAACCACTCGGAAGTACTCTGACATCGGCCTCTGATTGGGCTCATAATGTCTATCAAATAACAATCGACCTTATTTTACATGCAGTTGAGCTGAATTAGCCGTGTGATTATTATTTTTCGTTACACTTCACATGTCTGTCACTCGCTGTCATCGCGACACTCGGGATGTTTTATTCTTTAAGGTGCAATGTAAATAATTAGTCAGTATATTATATAGGTGTTCAACATTCTTTTGACTATCTATTATATTCATTTTATCAGAATAATATCATCGTGAGTCGGACATTTAAAATAATATTATTATTTTTAAATATTATCGACCGAGCGAATCGAATGTCTTAGTGTTAATTCGGCATTTGTATATTTGTTAGATGATAACAGTCGAACTAATGTTTATGAAATTTGGTAGAGACATAGTATGCGGCAATATTTTTTTTGTGTTCGTAAGTGAGAGAAAACGGGCCGGGATTTGTTGAGTGAACTGTGTATCTAAGGGGGTTGAAAATTTCAAAATGAGCTTATTTGGCCAAGTGGGGTTATGAAAGGGTTTTGTATGTGAATTCTAAAACAATTTTTGTTTAATTTTAAACCTCATATTTTTGAAGTTATCAGCCAAAATCTAAGAAAAATTAGTAGATAACGAGGTCTTAGTCCGGGGCGAATTACTACTTTTACCTGGTGTATTTTATTACCACCCATAGCAAAAGGAGGGATGTTATAAATTCAAAGCTTTTGCTGTCTTTGGGTGTGTATTTTATTTTACGTGCCCTAACGTACGTATTTTTACATTTTTACGTGTACTTTTTCTTGACCCAATCGGGAGCAGTTTGTATTTTTTTAAAACCAAGGAGGCTGAAGAGGCCCAATTTGCAATAAATTCTTCACGTACACACACAGAGCACATCCAAAGGCCAAAAGCCCCATGACACCACTTTTGACATAAAGGACCATATATTCGATCAAATAAAAGAATTTAATTGTTCGACATATTTTTTTACTATATATAAAATTTTGTTGTTGGTTGGCAATGTTTGGCATAATACCATCCTCATAGAAAAAATATTTTGATTTAATTTTAATAAACAATTATCAAAATAATAGCCTAGAGATATACTTACACATGAAAACTTATTCCCATATCCTTTTTGTGGACATGTGATTGATTTACACACCATTTCACAACACAAGAAGGCATTTTTTAATACCTAAAGTCACTTTATTTTAGCTGACTGACGCCATATTGCCGGCTAGTGCATACTAGATTTGCTCGGGGCGTAATTTGTAAGCCCCACCCACCGGAGCGTAATCGGCGTTGGGTCATTTTCAAGCGCTAGGAATTCTTCTATGTATTTTCATTCGCCGACTTGGACCATGTAATTGTCTTTGGCATGACGTTTTTGAATCTTAGCGAGTATAGCTAGACTCATACTGTTCAAGTGTTTCATGGCGTTAACATAAATGAACTAAAAATTTGAAAATAAACAATCTTTAAAAAAAAGTAAACCCGATTTCAAGAAAAAAACATCAGCACTAAAAAGCGAAAAATAAACTTACTTTATTAAGTATTATTATACCTGCTAGGTACCTACTGATCTGTTTGAAGTCGGTGCTTAGCCTAGCCTTGGTGCCTGTGCTTGGCACCGACTTCAAACAGATCAGTAAGCAGGTATAATAATACTTTGTAAAGTAAGTTTATGTTTCGCTTTTTAGTGCTGATGTTTTTTTCTTGAAGTCGCTTTTACTTTTTTTTTATGTTTTGAATGTTGGGCTCGTTGAGAACAACAAAACAACGATGAGTACAGTGATCGTTTATCGGTTTAGTATCCTGCGGTTGGGAGCTTAGGAGTAGCTAAACGGTTTGAAACTACTTTCATTGTACGAACCGCTACACAGTGGAATTTGCTACCTGAGTGGGTGTTCCCTGATAAATACAATCTGGGTGCAAGTCTCAAGTGAATCGGTTTCTTCTAGGCGAGCGTGCTCCACCGTAGACCGCATCTTTGCTTAACAAAAGGCGAGACGGCGGTCTACCTATCGAACGCAAGCCTATCTAAAAAAAAAACCTGTATGATAAGAAAAATAGTTTACTTTTATACCCGCTAAACCGAAGTTTCGGTATTCTAACTGGGAGACCTTCTGGCTTCCAATCTGGAGGTCTTGAGTTATACCACGGCGCGCACCTCTGTCTTTTCTAAGTTTTGTGCATTGCCACTGACTTCAAACGGAGAAGGAAAACATCGTGAGGAAATTCACAAGCCCGAGATTTTATCTATACTAATATTATAAAGAGGAAAGATTTGATTGTTTGTTTGTTTGCATTGAATATGCTTCTAAACTACTGAACCGATTTCAAAAATTCTTTCACAGAAAGCTACATTATCCCTGATTAACATAGGCTCATTTTTATCCCGACATTCCCACGGGATCTGGACTTACGCGGGTGAAACCGCGGGACACAGCTAGTTGAAAATAAAATAACGAAGTTGTGTGAATTCTGCCAACCAGCCCTTGGTCAGTGTGGTGGACTACGGCTTTACACTTCTCACAATGAGAAGAGCCCCACGCCCAACAGTGGGAGAGTTTATAAAACTGGGCTGATTCGGAAGTCTTAAATTACTAATTTCTATACGCTCCATGTCCCCTTTGGTTCGCGCCCGCCGCCACTTTAATGCGCTCCTAGCCGCCAACACTGATTTTGACATTTGGAAAAGCACCTTAGCATATTTTTTGACATATTTTGTGAAAGCTTGACCGATCAATGGGATAGCGTAACAGCTCTATCACTTTTGATGATGTTTTTACCGATAGTATAGCATTATTGACATTAGAGATTTATTTGACATACCATGATATCATTATTATTATTTAAGACATTTTGTTACTCTCCTACAAGGGAGGTACATTTCGCACGGGCCGGAACCAAGTGCTTATTCTAAGGATAAGAATTTCCTAACAATGCTGCATGTGTTGAGTATGGTTGCTGTTTGGAGTAGTTTGTAAGCTGTGGGTGGGATGTTGATGGTTTTTAAGCCCGCGTGTAACGTTTTAGGTATCATCCCACTGCTTGAAAGTATTATTGGTATCGTCTTGGTGTTATTGATTTGCCATTGGGTTTGATCTCATTATTATTTTTGTTTGTTTATATTATTATTGTGATTAAATTGTGAATTGAGTTGAAATTAATATTATTGCATTCTGTTTTATGTGTTATGAAATAAATAAATTGTGATTTTTGTGACATAAATGTAAATAAAATATTTACATTTTATGTCAATAAAGTAATTTGAATTTGAATGCCTCTGTTATGAAAGTTATTTTTACCTTTTCCTTTCTTAGCCGGCACTTCGCTGGAGTCCCCACGGGTGCGCTCCGAGTGGTGGCTGCGCAGAGACTCCGACGACGACATTGGTCTAAAACACGCAGACATAAATACATATATACAACACATACATTGATGTCGTCGCATGGTATTTTTTCCAAAATTCTTAACTAGCATTATGAGCGCTACATGATAAACACTATTTATAGCGATAATAGCTCAGTGGTTAGCGCTGTCGGTTCACACGCCGAAGGACCTGGCTTCAAACCTACAGCTACAGCTTGAGCTGATGAATGAAAACATTATAAAGAAACCAAGAAAACTTACGGTGGTATGGTATTTTCTAGAACTCGGCTGACTAGCTACCACCCTCGAGTTGAAAATCTACACGCTATCGCTTAACATCAGGTAAGCTGTGGTTAAACACTTAGCCTGTCAACTATATTAAAAAAAACTCGTACATATTTGTAGTATGAGATATGTTACCTGGGTGCTGGCGGGTGCTGCTTCGGGGGCGCGGGGGAGGGAGGCGCGGGGGGCGCAGGGCTCGGCGCCGCGCCGCGCGACCCGCGACCCACCGACGACATCGACTGCGCACAATATTACCCAACTATACTTACCAGTTTGACCAAAATACTTTTATTTTGGTCAAAGGTGGCATGTATAGTTGGATGAATAGAAATGGATGTGCTCAAGGAAAGCGTTCCATTGGGTTAGCTTGGGGTAAAAGAGGCTTATTTTTAAGAACTACGTTTAGAAGATAACAAATTATTAAAAAAATTAAAAACCCCGACACGATATCAAACATAGCTAAGAACACTTCCGACTAATTCACCTTTCAAACAAAAAAACTGTTCATCCGTTCGAGAGCTACAATACCACAGACAGACACACCCACACTCAGACACGTCAAACTTATAACACCCTGTCGGCGTCGTTTTTGCGTCGGGGGTTAAAAATCAGTCCATACAATTATTTTATTTGATCTCCGGATCTGATATTTATAAGAACTTTTTAATGACACTATTAAATTCATATATAAAAAAGAAGCATACAATTAACTAGATAGTAAATTTTTATTCATTCCCACGCAATCACACATGTTATTTCATGCATCTCAAATGTCATCAGATCATGCACTCAGTTGAGCCTATTAGCGTTAAGCACTACTTTTAACAATGCCCGATTACTAGTAAAAAGCAGTTAACCCGCAATATCTATCTATCTATATCTTTAAACGAGCAATTCTTGTATGTATTCTTGTATAATGTGGATCTCGGAAACGGTTCCAACGATTTTCATGAAATTTAGTATGCATGGGGTTTCGGGGGCGATAAATCTAGCTAGGTTTCATTTTTAGAAAACGTCGTTTTATCCGTGTTTTCACCCGAGCAAAGCTCGGTCATCCAGGTACTATGTATATTATCTGCTATTTAAATCATACATTAGCACTTTTTTGTTGTAAAAGATTTAGAGGGTACAGAGATACAGAGCGTTAACGCTAATAGAAAGGCCAAAAATGTACGGGACTGACATAAGATGTCTAAATGTCATGTAGACATTGTAGACGGCCTTTCTTTTAACGTTATCGCTAATAAAGGCAATATTAATACAATATTACCTAATCTAGGCCCCCTTGTCTTATGATAAGCGTCATGCTTGTCATATGGCATATGGCAAAACCTTCACATTTCGATAAAGCATAACCATTCGATGACTAAAAGCCTGATGTTATTAAACTGTTCCGAAAATCATACAGTTTTATGACTGTATTTTTTTTAATGTTCTAGTGCATTCAATAGGTAACCTTTTTCTATATCATAAACAAAAAATACATAATCAAACATGGTAATAGAAATAATTATATCACTAAGGACCTTACTTACTTTAAGCATTGGCTAACTTTTAGCAATGTTTATCATGTCTTACAGTTAATTCATTGGCTAACTTAACAAAGAAGGCAAAAAAGATTTTTACTGCGTCCCCGCCAAAACTCCTAGTCACATGTTCCCTCTATAAATATGTAAATGTTGAATTTTTGGGTGAATGAATGGGTGTGTTAGCACACATATGTGTGTGTGTGTGTGTGGTGGTGGTAGGGTGTGTGTTGGGGTGGTAGGATGTGTGGGAGGTAGGGTGTGTCTGAGGGTGGTAGGGTGTGTGTATCCATGTATGTGAGTTTAATTTAAATGTGTAAAGTATTATCAACTATGTAGTAGGATCAACTAGAATGTCTTCGGTCTTTGTTGAAGAAGCCAGATTTTAGTGATGGCTAAACAAACATGGTGGTTAACCAACATTTTATTAATTCTATTGTGGATAAAAAATATATTGTATTGTACATTATAAGCGATTAGAAGAAAAGTTGGCAAAGGCTTTTCGCAGAGAAATAAACAGGCATGTCTGTTAGTAGTAGTAGTGTCTAGTATCGCTAATATTAATATGAAACAGTCCACCGTTGGTATCGCCTTAGTATCGTGGTATGTGCTCACCACGTGAATCCCCGGCGAATGGCGACCGGTGGCGGGTAACTTAGTCTCTATTTCGATTGGCTTCCGCGGTTTCTAAAATTACGACACAATTGCAATATTAGATTCAATGAGGAAAAAGCTTCTAGTCATTTTAATATAACATGTTACATAACATTTTTAAGAGCTTAGCTATTATAATATCGATAAAAATTCATCGAATTATCAATATAAAAAAATCGATAAAAGTATTGATTCATTTTCAGTCCGTCACTATTTATATAGTGACGAACTGTGACCGGTGTCAATCGTTTTGAGACCATTATTATTTGTTTATTTTTAACAAAACTGAATGCACTTAACACAAATAATTGTTAAAAACTAAATTTTGTAGGCATGTATAGTATTGATAAATGAATCGATGTAAAATTTTATTTGTACCATCTGACTCATTGACAGTAAAAACTATTTCAAAAATATCGATAGATTAAAAAAATATACAACATTTATCAAAAAAACTTTCTCAATAAAACTAATTCTGAAGGTTTTAGTTCACTGCAATGAAAAAACATAGCAACGTTCGTCAAAATTGGTGTTAATTTCGATTTAAAAAATTATTAGTGATTGACAAACTAATTATCGATAGTCCGTATAGACTATACTAGTATTTTTGTAGCGATAAAAGCTCAGTAGTCAACGCAGTCGGTTCGCATGCCAAAGGGCGTGGGTTCAAAGCCCAACAACGAGCTCGAGCTGCCAGAGAAGGAAAACATCATGAGTAGGTGGTGGTAGAGTACTTTCCAGTACTCTTCTGGCTAGCTACCACCCTCAAGTTGAAAATCTGCTGCCAAGCATCTAACGGTGTGTTCCGGCAGCCTCACTTGAGAGCCAGTACCATTCCAGGCTAGGTTTGATTTACCATCTTCGACCACACCGTCACTTAACATCAGGTGAGCTGTGATCAAACACCTAGCCTATCAAACATATTTTTTTTTAAAATATATAGATCTTTCAAAATGTACGGTACGTACCACGGTGGGGCGATGACTGACAGAATGCGCTGGCGGAGGCGCGGGCGGCGGCGAAGCGGAAGGCAAGGGGGCGGCCAATCTGCGCTCGATCTCTTGTTCCTGCTGCAATGCCCTCACAAAGGCGGTCTTCAGTCGCGCAGTGTGCTCCGCCTGCCAATAAGGGCGTGTTTAATGCTGTGGGCGTGGATGTGGGCATGACTAGCTCGCTACGAATATAATGATAAACGAAGATACAGGCAACTGTATTCTTTTATCGAAATACCTGGAGTGTGACGTACTACTAAATTTTCTGTATAAGGCAAGGGCAAATATGAACACAATTTATATTAAAAAAAATTGCACAAGAGCTTTTTTTATGTGATTTTTTCTTATTCGACCACTATTTTGAATGGAATAATTTAGTATCGTAGCAATGACAGCTCAGTGGTTAACGCGGTCGGATCACACGCTTGAAGTCGTGTGTTCAAATCCTATCAATAAGCGGAAAAGGGTAGGGTATTTTCTAGTACTCAGCCGGCTACAACCTTCAAGTTGAAAATCTGTCGCCAAGCACCTAACGGTGCGACAGCCTCACTAGAAAGCCAGTTCGACCACACCGTCACTTAACATCAGGTGAGCTAGGGTCAAACACTTGGCCATCACTAGATAAAAAAAAAAATTAGCCTATTTGATTAAATCTTCTGTTATAGAATGCTTTCTTAGCTCTAAAAGAAACATATTAAAAAAGTAAGTTTAACTTAAGATTAAAATCAGTATATTTATGGGATTGAGGCACAGTAGACCGCCTCAGGGCATAAAGTTTCTCACTCCAATTTTACTTTCAAATAAATTTTCTACAAGATTATCTTTGTAAATGACATAGCAACAATTGTAATTTTACTTTTCTGGCAAGTATTTTTACACTGACTATATTTTTTATTCAAGCAAATCAACAGCCATAACTATCAGTTTTCAAACGCAAACAAAACGTGGCAGTATTTTAGTGATAAAGTATAAACTAAGACTAACTTTGTTCGTTATGTCGGGTGTAAGCGAGATGTCAGGAGGCTGCGAAAAAGGAATGGCCTATATAACTATGGAAAACTTGCTCATAATTTTAATTTATAGGGATAAATACGTTCTAAAGATATCATTTAATAAGTTATATGGAAACTTAAACATTATACATAAACTCAATGTTTGCAAAACCATATTGTACTTATTCTATTTATCGTTAAGTTATTATGTAGTAACTGATAGATTCGTCTCTCATCAAATAACTGTTAAGATGATATAATTTAATTAGCTAAACCATTGAACCAAAATTTTCAGGGTTATAACCCGATAGGAGGTCATTGTACTTATAATTATGAATAATTTTTACAGCGAGTTCATCCCTGAAATTGTAAAAAAAGGAGTGTATCGTAGACTACAATACATAAATAAATAAATATTGAAGGACATTTTGACAAAGCGCCATTTAGACCCAATCTAAGCTAAGCTTGTACTATGGAAACCAGCTGACAGAATACTTAAATACTTTTTTTGTAAACACATACTTATATTACATACAGAACACCCAAAGTTGAGTTACAAACTATAGTTGTAATTAGAGATGAAACGGATAGTGGTTTGGCCGGATACCGGATATTCGGCTGTTATTGTTTCAATGAAGTGGCAAAGGATAATAGTAGTGATTGTCGCGATCAAGAAAAACAAAATCCAATTGCTGACAAGATTGACTTTTTCTTAAAGACATCTCGAATCGATCGCAATCTCGACCCATACATTTGGTGGTCAGTTAATTTTAATCAGTACCCGCAGTTGTCAAGGTTTGCTAGAATTTATCTTTCAGCACCTGGCAGTAGCGTTTACAGTGAATGGCTATTTTCAGAAGTTGGTCTGTTATACGAAGCCAAGCCGAGTCGCTTCTTACCAACAAATGCGGAAAATTTGGTATTCATTCACCACAATTTGCTACTTGTTCATTTTGAGTACTAAAATAATTAATAAAACAAACATTTTTGATGTGTGATTATAAAAATATATGTCCATAACTTATTATATGTGTGTTGAATTTTTTGAATTTTACTATCCGGAATCCGGCCGGATACTGAATTACTATCCGGTATCCGGCCGGATAGTGAAAACAAGGCCGGATACCGGATATCCGTTTCATCTCTACTTGTAATATCAGATATAATTAACCGTGAGTAATCCCGCAAAAGTAAAACATAAATATACGAGTCGTGTTACCTGAAATAAATTAATAAAATGTTTTTTATTCGTGTTATAAAAAAGTTCCTTGACCCTTTACGTAAATTTATAAGCCAGTCGATTCTTTTCGCAATTTTATAGTTGTTCCCATAGTAAAAATTGTTCACAATGTTAAGTTTGTTTTGGCTAAGCACACCACAAGTTAAGTGAGCTCTGTACCATTCTGTTTAAGTGATTAAATGCTTTCAACAACTGAAATTCTTCGAATCAACAGTCATTTAGTGTGTGAAACGATAAATCGCATCAGTTACAGCTTACCGACTTACTTTAACTCTATATATACATATACTAAAATCGTGTAAACTATAATAGGTAGTAAAAAGTTTAATATCTACAAAGTTTGGATCTGTTAAATCGAACAAGTTATTAATAGGAACGGATTTGTATAGATAGACGCGGTAGTTGATAAAACTGCAATGAAGATAGCGTCGTATCGATTCCTAACACCGTACCAGCGTGAAGTGAGCCGCACGCTGCCGCTGTATAGCGACCAGTTACCTTGAGCGCTCGCTTCACGTTCCCAGAGACGCACAGTTCGCAGAGGCGGCGCGCGGTCGCGGCGTGCGGCGGTGTGAACGTAGCGTCGAGCCGGCGGGCCGGCGCGCGCTCCCAGCGCCACACCGGCGTGAAGTCGCATCCGCATTGCGCGCATACCGCTGGAACGCTGCTACGAGGCATGCTGTCAACGAAATGTTCACACTTCACTCTCGTTGCAATAAAACTCACTGCAAAGGGTTTTTTGTTCGTAACCCTTTGACGACTACGGGCCCAAATGCATCCCAAGAATTAAAAAAAAAAAAAAGTTTTTTTTAAATTAGTTATTTTAACACCCAAAGAATCGTTCTGAATAGCTAAACTGAATATAGTAGCTCTCAAAGTCTTCTGGTCCTGACAGGGATGTTGAGTGACGATGACGAAGATCGTAAACACAATTAGCCTGGAATGGAACTGGCCCTCGAATGAGGCTGCCGCAACACGCCGTTAGGCGGTTGGAGGCAGATTTTCAAGTTGAGTACCACCCTCAACTTGAAAATCTGCTAGCCAGCCGAGTACTACTAAGGACCCTACCACCATACCCTGCTATGGTTTCTACACGATGTTCTTGCACCGGCAGCTTAAGTTAATTTTTGGGATTTGAACCCACGCCCTTCGGCTTGTGAACTGACCGTGCTTACCACTGAGCTAACATCGCTGCAGTGGTAGATTCTATTATTGAAACATAACACTTTTACTTTTCACATACTTCTACATGTCCACCGATCACGCAATATGTTTTTGGTTTAAATAATTTTGACAGAATATTCGATTACATTCCGTCTTCGCCTATAATTGTTGTGGCACTTGACATTTTGTAATTTATGTTTTAATGTATCCGTGTACACTGTGTCGAAGGACTTATTAAATAAATAAATAGAAAAGTCGTGGTGAAAATAGTATTGATATAAAACCGCCGTGATAAAAATATATAGCTTTTAACAAAAACGCGACCATAGCAGAATAGAAACGTTATTGTTGTAACGTAAAATTAATAAAAATTATAGCACATGTTACATGTACTCACCGGTCCTCATTGGTGAGATAGTCGACCACGTGCTCCAACCCGACCAGATAGACGAAGTCCGTGTTAGACGGAGACGGGATGAAGTTCATCTCTGGCGGCGGGGGTTTCGGCGGCGGGATCTGTCATAGAGAAACAATTGATTTTCTAAACATATTTTCACTGTCTATTATTAAAAGCGATGTAAGAAAATAATGAAACAATAATGGTTATTAAATGATACAAAAAAACTAAGACTGTATTAAAACAAAACAAAAAAAAAACAGTAAAACCGACTTCAAGAAAAAAAACATCAGCACTAAAAAGCGAAAAATAAAGTTACTTTACAAATTATTATTATACTAATACTGAAGACTATATTACTGAAGTCGGTGCTTAGCCTAGCCTAGGTGCCGATGCTTGGCACCGACTTCAAACAGATCAGTAGGTACCTAGCAGGTATAATAATACTTTGTAAAGTAAGTTTATGTTTCGCTTTTTAGAGCTGATGGTTTTTTCTTGAAGTCGGTTTTACTTTTTTTTTAAGGTATGTTTATTTTTCAATTTTTAGTTAATTTATGTTCACGCCAAGAAACACTTAAACAGTATGAGTCTAGCTAGACTCGCGAAGAATCAAAAACATCATGCCAAAGACATTTATATCGTACAAGTAAACAAAAATTTTCATTACAAAAATTCATAAAATAAAACAACTGGACCAAACTATGTTAAATTTTTATGGGACCAAATGGCATCAAAGTAAAGAAGAGTCATGTAAATCGGATCATAAATTTCAGCGTAATCAAGTACATACATTTTTTTAAACCAATCAATTTGAGAACCTTCTCCTTTTTTTAAGTCGGTTAAAAAAACTGTCCCACCTGTAGAAGAGTCTTCTCCAATTGTTTCCGGAGCGCCAGCTTGGCGGCCGCTTGGCGCTGCGCCGGGGTCTGCGTATCCTCAGAACTGCGAGTACTCGCCTAATTGAAAAAAAAAAGGAAATTTCGATTACATATAGGATGCGAAGTACATCGTACCTAGGACAACGTTCGGCTTCCATTCCGGACCATCTGGGTTCGTATCTAACGGCACGCAGTCTTTTCCAAGTTATGTGTGTACTTTTAATGTCGGCTACCTTCAAACGGTGATGGTAATTATCGTGAGGCATGCCGGTTAACATGTCTGCGAGTTCGTCAGAGATGTGTGAAGTCTGCCAACCCGCACTTGGCCAGTAGAGTGATTCAAGAGGAAGGTTTATATGTATAACTAGCTGTGCCCCGCGGTTTCATGCGGATAGATGCCTACGTAATATTAGCTTTATGCATGCAAAGTCTCAGCCCGATCGGTTTAAAATTGACAAAGTTTCATACAAACTTTCAACCCCTATTTTGTCCCCTTGGGGGTAGAATTAATCAAAATCCTTTCTTAGCGGATGCCTACGCCATAACATCTACCTGCATGCCAAATTTCAGCCCGATCCGTCCAGTGGTTTGGGCTGTGCGTTGATAGATCACTATGTCAGTCAGTCAGTCACCATTGAGTTATATATATTTAGATAGATAATGTGGCGAAACATGACTTCGTGTCGCTTCCAAAACTCAAATGTAATTATAGTAGAGAAATTTCAACAATTTCAAAGACTTGTAATACGAGTCGTATAAAACATGTTTTTGTGTGCTTATATTGCAAACGCTGGCTGAACCTTACGAGACAGATCAAAAGTGCCGTGTAAACCCGTGCGAAGCCGGGGCGGGTCGCTAGCAGATTCTAACCTTCCTCTTGAATCACTGTCGTTGATGAAAACCCCATTAAAATCGTTGCATAGTTTTAAAGATCTAAGCGTGCAAACGGTAAACCTTAAAAGACATTTGTTTTGTTATATATCTCAAAGGGATTGGGCAGCGTTTTCGGTGAAAGCTCCCAGATGGCTTGACTTTTTTCAACAATTATCGTCTTATTACATCCAATTTACACAAAACCTTGACTAATAAAATAAAATACCTACCTAAACCTTCCTCATGAATCACTCTATCTGTTGGTGATACTCGCAAGATAATCCACAAATTACACATTGGTCTGTGTTTCAAACTAAGTACAACCCGGGTGTGTTCAAGAAAAATGTGAATAGGTATTTCCTAGGCAAGCGTGCTCTATCTTTGGCCACATCGTCACTTTCCATCAGGTGAGATCGTGGCAAAAGGCAAGCCTAATCCGTTGTAAAAAAAAAAACACTACAAAAACGCCCACGATGACATATATCTTTTAAGGTTCACAGTTTGTACGCTTAGATCTTTTAAACTATGCAACGATTTTAATGGGGTTTTCATCAATAGACAGTGATTCAAGAGGAAGGTATACATGTATATGCACCATTTATCTAGGGCACCCAAGATACAGGCTTGGCCTAGTTAGGGGCCCATTGTCGTTTTCCTTTGAAATTAGAATATTATAACCATGTAACCACTTGTTTAACTGATTGACATTTTGTGTAATTGTAATGAGACAAACGATATGCTTTCCTGATGGTAAGAGATAACGCCTGTCCATAACCATTACATCGATACACAGAACTAAGAGGAGCAAGGGGCATCGCTGCTTTAGCACTCATAACTTTAAGACTAGATGGTTAGTCTCAACAGCCCTGTAATTTCGCTAGCTGCAGTATCCTTCAAACCAGAACACAGTAATGGTGCCTATATAATGGTTATGGTAGAATATCTGGTACTGCGGTGGTACCTACCTAGATGACCTCGTGCCATGAAGATCTACCACCAAGTGAAGTATGGTCTAAACGGCTTTTTAATTTATTACCAACAAATATGACACCAGTACTTAGCAAATAAATACATTTTGATTTTTGTATACATATATTCACTTTGCCGTGGTGGTGCCGGCGTAAGAATAGTACCCCACCCTCTCTACCCGTGGTAGCCTTAAGAGTCGGCTAAGGGATGTATTCCGGAAGATGAGCAGCAGCCTCTTCCTTGAACAATCACATCTAACTGCGCTCGCCAACCCGCCTGCCAAGCGTGACGAGTATTGGCAAAACACCTCAAGAGCAGACCTATGTCCAGCAGTGGACGATCTATGGCTGATGATAATGATATGTACTTAACTCCTATTCATTTTATCGATTAGCAGCTATTCGCTTTCCATGTTTTACTTTTTTTTAAATTACATTATTATCTACATTGCACCCGTGCAAAGCCGGGGCGGGTCGCTAGTATATGATAAATGAAATCAAATTCCCATACTTACTGCATCGCTTGTGCTGCTTGTGACCGATGAATTGTCCTGAGCAGGCTTGCAATAACGTAATATAAAATTTAATATTTTACGTTTCAAATACCACGGTTTTACAAAAGCTCTTACTGACCCTGTTAGCTTATTTGGTAGAATATCTGCTTCAAGAGTTGTAGGGCGTAGGTTCGATTCCCACTAGAACAACCATTTATATCACAATAAATGTTTGTTGTGTCTGGGTGTTCTGTATGTATTTCCAATAAAAAAAGTATATAAGTATTCTATCAGTTATTTGACTTTTATTGTACAAGTTTTGCTTAGTTTGGGGTTAGATGGCGCTGTGTGTAATATTCTACATTTATATATTTATTTATTTTCTATATGTATTTACTATATGTATTATATTTTTTTTTTTAAACCCATTTGTGTTACATCTCCCGTCTGTTCTTAATGTGTATTGTGTTTTTATATTTGGTTGCGTGGAAGAGATCGTTCTTAGCGATAAGGCCACACTTATGGCACTAGCTTATAAGATTCTTTTGTATACTGTACTTTTTTTATTTTTTTGGTGTGAAAGAGTTTCTATCTATCTCTATTTTTTCTTTTTTTGCTTTATTCATTTATTTTTAGATTTCTCCAAATGAAGGAGTAACATTAATTATTTTGACCAATCGATTGAAATCATTCGATTTATGTCATTTGGCATATAAATCGAAGAGGAAAATCAGTGGTAATCGGACCTAAAATCACAAAGATATGCCTTCTATTATAATGATCTAGGTTATTTAGATGTAGCGATATCACCACACATTGATTAGTCTTGGCCATAAACAAATGGACATTGAACAAATATTGTATGTTTACCTTAGAAGACGCATGTTGGGCCGCTGGTGGAGGCGCTGGCGTGATGGTAACCGACGGGGTGATACTAGCGCCACCACTCGTAGAAGACTGGAAATTAACGCGCCTTTTAAAGCTTCCTGTCATTTAAGCAGTTATGTGTACTATCTGTTAAAGTTATTAATAACAAAAGCATATGGTGTGTAGTATTTGTGGTCGTCTAAGTACCACCGTAGTACCAGTTATTCTGCCGCCGATCAGTAGTGTGTAAATATTAAAACTTGACTTGAGCGACAGATAAAATAATTATTGCATTTTGGTGATTTTTTAATAAAAATCAACAGTTATAAATTCAGTTCCATGCTGACCAAACATTCGCAATGAGTGATAATTTTGTTATGTTTACATACTTTATATACATTAGACAACTTAATGACATTTGGCTTTTTTTTAAGCTCAGACATGTTTTCCATTCCGCTGTCGGTGACGTCATACTAAGGTCAAATGAAGGTTATTCAATTAAAGCTTAAAATAATATCAATCCGTGATTATTTTCCGTTCTTAAGTAACTGATAATGATCAGTAACCTTACTCTCCTCGAAATGGTTTTGAAAAAAAAACAAAAAATTAACATTCCACATTGCACAAAAAAAAAACAATTTCTCAGTCACAATATGCCGCAATATTCATCAGTTAAATGAGATCACAATATGTCAGACAGACAGACGGACACAGTAAACTTAAGTTGAGTTGGAGACCCATTAGTGAAATAATTCTACTCTGTAAACATCACTCAATTTCTGTGCATTAAAAATGTATTTTTTTCTTTGAATGCCTATATTTACCTGGGTGCGATAAGGGCCAGGAGTTAACGTAGCTCCCCCTGGGAGACTGGACATGCGCCGATTGGAATTACCAGGGACTATGCTTGTAGAAGCGCTTGACGTTGTACGCTGCAATAATAACAAAATCGAAAACATAAAAATTAGAACAAGACACATATATGCTATGGCAAACAGCAAAAGCATTTTTGCTGAGATGAGGCCTGTTTGGCGGCATCATACGTATGTGTTTTTAGCGTTAAGTGAGTTGGCTCGCGTAGATGCTGGTAGGGGGAAATGCACAAAACACCCCAAGCGGAACATCGGTGCAGGACTTATGGCTCCACTTTAAATAAGAACAAGAATGCAAAAAAGTGAGATACCAAAAATGAAGAAAAAGACAGTTGTACCTTATTTTGATGCGCAGGTGGCGGGGCGGGAGTCACGGTCACTCCGGGTGGTACCACGCAACCACTGCCTGCAAGTGCTGTACCAGTACTGGGATCCTGCAACCAATTATTATCAACGTTACTTAACATAGTAAAGCTTATTATTAATCCCCGACGCAAAAGAGGGTGTTATAAGTTTGACGTCGATATCTGTTTGTCTGTCTGTCTCTGGGTGTATGTGTGTGTTTGTGTGTGTGTGTGTGTGGGTATGTGAGACACAAGACACAAATTTTCGCCTTCATATTTATTTATTTATATTATGAACACCAACATTGTGTACATTATCGTATGACAAAAAGTAAGGAGAAAAAACGGCCAAGTGCGAGTCGAACTCGCGCACGAAGGGTTCCGTAACTTTATCTATGAAAAAGGCAAAAAAAAATCGCGTTAGTTGTATGGGAACCCCCCTTAAATATATAGTTTGTTTTGTTTTTAGTATTTGTAAAAACAAAACAAACTATAGCGGCAACAGAAATACATAATTTGTGAAAATTTCAACTGTCTAGCTATCGCGGTTCTTGAGATACAGCCTGGTGACAGACAAACGGACGGACAGACAAACAGCGAAGTCTTAGTAATAGGGTCCCGTTTTTACCCTTTGGGTAAGGATCCCTAAGAAAGAAGTATACAGTAAAAACAACAATCAATTCATAATTAATACTAAATCAAATGTCAAAGAATAATCATATGATAATAAAATCTACATGTCAATTTTTGTCAAAGAATGATCGCATAGACCTCTTAAAAAACTGTTAATATTATATTAGTATATGATATTAGTGTGATCTAGTTAGATCATTGTGAAAAACAATACCTTGGTAGGTGGCAGTCCAGTGGCTTGCTGCGATTGCCGTATCTTTCTCAGCAACACTAGTCGAGTCTCCTCTGCTCGTAACTTCTCCCTCAAATCACGGAGACGCCGTTCACGCTCCCACACTTCCTCGCTTGACAACTCCTGATGAGAAAAGATTGCAATTTGTCAACTTGTATTTTTTTTTATTAATTTGCCCCATCGGGCAGACTAAAGCTGTAAAGCCATACTGCCTTGTACTTCATTTTTGCAATTCATGTCTTACATCTATAGTTACAGTCAAAGTCCAGTCTTGGTCAAATCCAGTCCGTGCCAGTCAAATCAAGTCATGCCTTAGTAAAGTAGTGGCGACTTTACTATAAGCTACTGGATGGAATTTTGGAAGCAACACGAAAAGTCATGTTTCAACACATTATATCACTTTCCCACACTCGCGCTTGTAATTCGGCACTTTATGAATAAAACACCACTATTTTTATACATTTACACATTACATATACATTATTTTTGTGCCGTGGTGGTGCCGGCGTAAGAATTGTACCCCACCCTTTCTACCCGTGGTTGCCGTAAGAGTCGGCTAAGGGATGTAATCCGGAAGATGGGCAGCAGCGCCTTCCTTGAACAATCACACTTAACTGCGCTCGCCAACCCGCCTGCCAAGCGTGGAGGCCTACGCCAGCAGTGGACGTTCTATGGCTGATGATGTGATTTTTATACATAAAGAAACACTCGAAAAAACACTAGTTTTGGTAAAAAATACAATGGGGCGACACGACTCTTTCCGCGTTCCCAGTAAAACTTCAAGATCTTGTAAATTGTAACACTTTCGCAATTACTTGCAATTTTTTTTAATGGTTGGCACAGCTCTCCTTTTATAAAATGACTGGTGTGGTCGATGATGAAAAACTGAACACACCGTTAGGTGCTTGGCGACATATTTTCAACTTGATCATAACTTGATTACCACCACGCTATGGTTTCTTCACGATGTTTTGCTTCATCGGCAGCTCAAGCTGATTGTTAGGGTTTGAACCCACGCCTTTCGGCGTGTGAACCGACCGCGTTATAATCTATATATATTTTTTCTAGATCAGCATCCTTGACCGCGCCTTCGCTTTCCATCAGACGACAATTTGGAAAGTAACTGACATATTGTAAAGACATTGCAATATTTTTTTGTTTCTTTCATCGATGATAAAAACGCATCTCTTTTTACGTAGAAGGGATAATATGACACATACCCTGTGTAGAGGCATCGGTTCGGGCAGTGGGGGTTCATTCTCGTCGTCCTCCTCGTCTTCGTCGCGCGGCTCGCGTGGAGAATCAGGCGCGTGTGCCGTGATCGATACATTCACACCGCCAGAGTTCAGCTTACTCGTTACATCTGTGCATAATATAAATAAATAAATATCGTGGGACATTACACACAGCGCTATCTGACCCCAAACAAACAAACCTTGTACTATGGCAGTCAAATAACTGATAGAATACATATATACTTTTTTTTGTTGTAAATACTTATAATACATACAGAGCAATAATATATACCACAAATTGTTTGTCCTGAGTGGGAATCGAACCCACGCCCTACAGCTCTTAGGCAGATATTCTACTAATGAGTCAACAGGGCTGTCAGGGGTATATGGGGGTATGGGGTTACTTATAGTTACTCAGCTAAAAGGATGTTCTTTGCACTCATTATTATATACCTACTACTTTTACGGCGGGACCTACCCTGACAAATAGCGAATATAAATCAGCTGTTCTATATAAAAACGTCATTCGCCTTCAACAATATGAGGCATCAGTATTTTTTCGCATTTTCTTAGCCGGTCTCATAATGAGTCGTAAATATGAGTATATGACCTCCTTTCGCCTAGTATTACCGTTCACCGTTAAGTAGGTATACCAACAATGGACTAATCCAGTTTTTCTCAAAGTGGGCGACAACGCCCCCTTGTGGGTGCCTAGAAGGAAGCGGTAAGGGGCCCAGAAAAAATTGGGGTTGGGGTTGAAGTGGTTTAGGGAGGGTGATGGCTGAATTGTACATTTTTCAATACAAGATGAACTTAATATTATAAAGTTGCGTTTTAATTGCTCTCACTGGTAAAAAAAGTCTCGTTTAGAATGTAAGTTTAAACTCCAGACCAGCCTAATATAGTTAAATTAAAGTAATGAATGTCAGTGTGGTTTCTTAGATGTAGTAAAGTAAAAAAGCTGTTGTTGTTTTTTCACTTAAAAATAATTGTTTTTCAAAGTGGTAGGTGAAATAAGTTTGAGAGCCTCTGGACTAAACTAAAGCCGATATATCAAAAAACAGTCATTCGATTTACGACATCTGTGTTTAATGCAAACATTTCATTGTATAAAAAAAATTAATCTCAAATTTTATAGGGACTCATGATTTTTTTTTTTTTTACTTTTCTAGCATTTGCGTCTGGTACTTATCATCTCATGTTGCTGAGCTGATGATGGAAAGTGTAACTCCTTCACTATTCGGAGATTTTGGATAATTCTTTAAATATTATAGGCTTGTACAGACAGCTACTTATGTTCCTCTGAGTTAATCATGTGAGCTGATGATGAAAAGCACAACTCCAAGGAAGGATATCTTTTAGATTAGTCCCCATAAAAATTTCATAATTGATTCAGTAGTTTGATTTTTAAACCTGAAACCTGGCCGTGTTTGGGCTAATGTCATGGGGTCAGTTTTTGTTTAATTGTAAATTTATACTTGTTGTTCCATATTTAGGAGTATATTGTTATTATTTATGCAGTATATTGGTTCTATTCATATTAATAGAATAAGTATTTAAATATGTATTATGTAATATGTATATGTATAGGTGTTTATGTAAATGTATTTTGTACACACGCCGCCGTTTTGCCAAGTCCTATCCACGCTTAGGTTGCATGGAAGAGATCGCTCTAAGTGATATGGCCGCCATTTGTTGCACTTGTAACTTGAATTTATTTTTTCTTCTATATGTAATCTTTGGTGTATAAGAGTTAGGCAATCAACAAATCAGAATAACAACACATAATTTGACATTCAACCTTATCGCTATAAGCAATCTCTTCCAGGCAACCTTAGGACGGAAAGGATTTAGGGAAGAAAAAGACGTCAACAATATAGAATTATCTATCACAACATAAAAAAGGCGTAGCTTATTCGTAATTGCCTTGATTATTCACAGTTATTCTAAAATAAAACATCATTTCGATAAACTAATGTTATTCTTACCAGTAAAAGGAGCAGGAGTTGGTATAGACTGCTTTCTGTGCGGCGGTGCGGCTGGCAAGAGCACAATATCAGGGCTCTCAGCATAGCTACGCTGTTCTGAACGGGGGCGAAGCACCCGCTTGCCGCTGGCTCCCTGTAAATAACCATATTCATAATTTAACAACAAATACCATATTTCCTTGAAGTATAAACTTAGGGATGGTGATCTACCTCATACAGTGAATAACTTATTACTTTACACACAACTGCTTGGCAGCGAAATATATATTACTGTAGTAGTACCTACCTAAACAAGCTCCCTCTAAGATCCTACCTAGTAAAAGATGCTGTACTTTTTACTATAAAATGATTACTATAAGTTAGTTACATTAATTTATTGTATTGGTAAATTACAGGAAAACCAAACTCGGGTAAAGCCAGTTACTGCTGGTGTTAGGACGATAATATATATAGTGGTTTAAGTAGGTATGTTTATATGCTAACTAGGTAACTGTGGTTTCTTTCGCTTGGACACTAATATGTATATAAGATTATAAAAAAGTAGCCTATGTGAATCTTCAGTATACATTAAAAGTAAAATATTTTACAACCATACTTTTATTTAGAATACCTTTATTCTTATTTTTTACTTTATAGTAAAAAAATATTTTTATCATGTACAACATACATGTGTAAAGTAGTTATTTTAACTCATGATAACAAAAAACACTAGCCCAAATTCGACTGTCCTACCATTTGCCATCATAGAATTCTAATCCCTAGATCCTTGATAATTTGTCAGATCAGTTCAATGGTACCATAATATTGCATTGTCAGCGAAGTTACATAAATATGCCAAAAGCTCAATTGAAAGCCAATGTCAAAAAACACAATCACACTCATACAAACAATGTCCCACACCCCTCCCTACTTTTTACACGTTTCGTGCTTGCGCACCAGCATCAGTATAACAATGTATCTGCTAAAGATATTATAATTCTTCGAAACATGTGAGAGAAAGTTTTTAAACAACGACTACAAGTTGCAAAAAAGTAGATATTCATTAAGAAGTACTTTAAGACTAGTTAATTATAAGATTGTCACACAAATAAATATATATGTTTTTTACAGTTTTACAATACAATCCAATAACCTGACACCCCCTGGTTTTTAATAGATTAGTGAGTTTGTGAACTTATTTGCACAATCCAAAACATTAATTACATAACAAGCAGTATTATGTTTACTTACTCTATCAATCTTCCACGGATAGGCATGTGAAAACAAAATGATTATATAAGAATAGAATGTAATAACATCCACATGGATACATATATACCTACAATGGTGTTATTAATATTGCATGGATCAGAAATATGATAAGAAACAATAAGTTGTTTTTCCTGTTTAATTAACCTTGAACAATTATTTCAAGATTTAATAACATTACTATACACATATTTATAATATAAAACCCTAAATTAGTACCCTACTGACAGCAGGGTAGGACTCTAAGTTACCTGCGGTCATGGTTGCAGGAAGGAACCTCCTAACAATGTGTGCAGTGACAAGGATTACTTCATTTTGGATCCTAGATCCTACCACCTAGCTTGTGTCTCTTAAAATGTTGGTTGAGGCTCTTCTTAATAAGGTCTTTAACTATGTCAATAATCGGGATAGTGTTTATTGAGCCAACAACCCACATTGTGGTCAAGTCAAGGTACTTGTTCTTCTCTACTTTCTCATTATGTGGGATGATGCACAAGCACTGTGTATTATAAATACAAAAGGATCTCATTTCATGAATATTTTTTTTAATTCTGATAATGATAGAGTGAACTAAGTTTCTAGAAAATAGTGCCAAGAAAATATTTAAATTCCTCTCCAATAAACTAATGAATTCTATTATTCAAATTGAAGTGTAATTATAGGCTAGAATATATAATAATTTTAACATCATAAATTTACTTTTTCAATTGGACCCTTAGGAAGTAGATGTGTTTGTGCCCTAAATAAAATTGTGAATTATACAACACTACAACTTTTTCTTCTTGTTATGAAGCAAATTATTCTGTCTGAAGAACTTGACAGTGAAACAGATAGTAAAAACTTGGCTTCATTATTAGTTGTCTAGTTATATTTAGATGGTATAATAGTATTTTTATGAAGTCTAATCTCCAATTGTTCTGAACACAAATCATGGCTGTTTATGGGATATGTTGCCTTTACGAACTTGGCCTAAGAAAAAGAAGAAGTAGAAATTTATAGGAACATTTTTGTCAAGGAAGCATTCGTTCCACACAATCATTATCATCATTTTTTGAATCATCTTTTGTGAGGAGCTATGATATCATTATCATAGAAACTGTAATGTGTTAATAATTAACTATTAACAAAATGTTAGGTACTTAATTCATTTTACCTTTTAAATTTATTTAAACCCAATAATTTTATTAAATACTTACATGTGGGGGAGGCTGGGCTGGTGTTATTGTCAGTCCACTGGCTGTGAGAGCCCTTAACTCACTCAGTTCTGGAGGTAATGACCTGTCCCAGTGAAAAGTAGTAATCATTACAATCAGAAACAACAAACAAAACAATATTTTTGTGGGAGCTACTCATTACCTCACGCTGAGATCGACCGCTGAATCGTCGACATCCATTGTTCACTAGGATTACCTGAGGAAATATCAAAACTATTCTAATACATACTATTTATGTACGTTCATCCAAACAATACGGAAAGGCACCTCAACGCACGAAATTGTTTAAAACATGTGTTCTTTTTTAATCAGCTAAGATTAAAAAGCATTAGATGTATTTGATGAGATAAGCTCTATCGATTTTGTGATTAATTTCATGCACACGCACGCATTAGCCGAAGGGGTGACAATTTGACAAGACATTGATAGAAAACAATGGGCATGTCCAATCGTAAGCAATAATCAATAATTATAACAACTAATCATACCTAAATTATTAATATACCATGTGTTTTTACGAGTCTTTCGGATTGGATACACAATCAATCAATGTTTTATTACACAACAAGAAACACAAAATTGACAAAATAACAAGCCGCACGGAACCATTACAAAATAATTGTTTTTTTTTTTTCTTCGGCAAGTGTAAACTCACCTAGCCGAATGACTAGTTACATAGTACAACCATTGGGTACATACTAGTATAACTCATATTAATCAAACAATATTTGTACAGTATATTCATTTAAAGTATATTTTTGAGATCTCGAAAACGACCTTAACGATTTTGATGAAATTCATTCTACGGAGGTTATTAGGAAAACGCGATTTTCGGAGTTATAAATTGCATAAAGCGAGCAAAACTAGGTCACCCATTTCACCCAGGTGATAGATACGTATATCTAAATACGTACGTATTATATCGTGAGATAGGGCAATTTGACTTTGAATTTAAATTATGTACGTATAGGTATGCACATAAGTATTGGGTAGGTACATATTATTATAATGTATGTTTTAAGTAGATATCTGATAATTTCTGATGTAGCATACATACCCCATCCTTTACTTTTCCACAGATCCTTTCCTGAGGTTGTCTCAAAAAGATCACTTTGAGCGATAAGGCTTCCAATTTTTCACCATAGTTGAGCTTTTTCTGTAATATTTTTAGTTTGAACAAATACGAGTAATCTTTAAAGCCCTCTATTCATAGTAACATTGGATATCTATATGTATAAATAAAAATCAATTACCACATACTTATATGACGGAGCATCGCTTGAGAACGGCTCAATCGTTTTGGCTGATTTTGTTTTCGTCGTTTTGTTAGGAAAAGGTTTTTATGAGAGAGTTTTTTTGGAAAAGCTTGGAAATTTGGATGATATCAAATTTTCAAAAAAGTGCACCCGTGCGATGTCGAGACAGGTCACTAGTATAATTTATCTATATCATACTAGTGACTCACCTAGTAATGTTGATATTTATGATTACAACTAATCTTTCACTTCCTGTCGACACTCTACTGTAGATTTTATAAAAACAAATTCTTAGACAGTAGCGATGATAAAAATATTTAACGAACTCGTTAAATATTTTCCAAAACTGTTTTAAAGAAATAGGTAGCTGTCGACTGAAAAGTGATAAAACACGTCACATTAGCATTTCGGTGACGTGATTCATACGGTTTGCTCTTCAAGTTTGCTCCAACCAAAAGTTGTTCAACGCTAAAGAAGTTTTCACTTCCAAAACTGAGACAACGATCTTTTCATTTTACGCTGTAACAGACAAAAAACATTAACTTTATTTCGTTTACTCACAGCTAGTGGTATTTCTTCCGCTTACACAGTAATGAATGGGTCTATAAAGTTATTTTAAGTACCTATATTGTGTCTATGCTTTATATAATTATTCCATGTCTTCATTCACTAGAAGAAGATATCTCTTAGTAATCGATGTAATTTATGGTGTCGTTTAGCAAGTTTTGGCAGGAACGTGGTAAGAGTCGTATCGCCCCCATTGTATTTTTTCCAAAACTAGTATTTTTGGAGTGTTTATGTATAAATATCTCAGATGAAACACTAATAAAATTAGTGTTCTTTTTTAATTCATAAAGTGCCGAATTACAACCACGAGTTTGTGATATAATGTGGTGAAACATGATTTGTCGTGTTGCTTCCAAAACTCCATCGAAGCTTATAGTAAAGTCACCACTACTTTACTAAGGCACGACTTGATTTGACTGGCATGAACTGGACTTGACTTTGACTGTAACTATAGATGTAAGACATGGATTGCAAAAACCGAAGACGAGGCAGTATGGCCTTATAGCTTTAGCCTACCCGAAAGGGCAAATTGAATTTAAAAAAAATGCTCTCGTTTAGTCTATGGGCACAGAGTAATAAAATTGTCTATGGCTCTTTCGAACTGTTTTAATTTTTCAAGTGTTTTCGCAGTTCGCATATTTTTGTTTTGCGTTAAAATAAAAATAATTATATTTTTATTTTAAATATAATATTTTCGTATTCTGACAATAAAATGCCTGGTCCGGAGCTGTTAACAAGTCAAGGGTTACGTCTAGACGGCCGAAGACCTAATGAATTGAGACGTATACGGTGTAAACTTGGAGTTTTTAAACAACCCGATGGCAGTGCCTATTTAGAGCAAGGAAATACCAAAGTATTAGCTGCTGTGTATGGTCCTCACCAGGTATTTGCCATAAAGTGTATTTGCAGCGTTTTAACTTCAAAATTTCAAACATATCCATAAAAAGGAAATGTAGAGGTTATATTATTCTACCTCGGCGAATAGGTCATTTTGATAATAAAAAGTTGTTTATTTATTTCATGATAGGTGGCTAACAAATGCTAATGTGCTTTTATCTATGATGTTAAAATTATTCAGCTTATTCTTGAATGCGGTAAAGGATTTCAATAAAAACACACCCTCGGACAACTGTAGAAAGATTAAATTATTTATTACTTGTTATTTTGTACAAAAAATAAACAAATATTATTTTTATACCAGTAAACACAGAAACAAAATTATCACTACACCTCATCATCATCATCTTTCATCAGCCTATTGAAGTCCACTGCTGGACAAAGGTCTCTCCCAAGACACTCAACGATAGGAGATTAAACCTAAGTTTTTATTTTAAATAGTATTTATTTATTATATTCCAGGCTTCAAAATCTAAAATGTCAAACGAAGGAGTTGTAGTCAACTGCCAGTACAGCATGGCTACTTTTTCCACAGGTATGTTTTGGTTCACAAACTATGAACAACTTAGTAAAGAAACAATAAACAGTAAAGAAGCTTAACTTACCATCTTTTTCATCAACACCATTGTCTTATCATCACAAGAGCATCCTGTTTGACTTGTTTCTTTTTCTCATTATAAAGATTACCATAGTAAACATCAAAATTGGATTATTGGGTTATCGGTTATTGTTAAACATCATATTTAGTGGAAGACACTGCAGAGACACAGCGACAGTTACAGCTGCAGACAGATAGAGCTAGAGTTAGAGCTGCAGACTTATTGTATTTCTTTACATTATACTAAGTAATAAAGTTATTCATATTTGTAGTTTGATGTAGATAATAATTAATATGTCCAATATATCCTGATTGATACATCCATTTTAAAATTTGATAAAAAAAGCTGCCTTCTTTCCTGTGTTATTTTTTATAGATACATTAATTTGTAATCTGACACAATGCCAGGTTATTGTTTTACTAATTATACAAGTTAAGAATCTGTTCATTATATCGTATCATTTGATATCAAATACTACATAATAATTTGATGTGCAAAGGTTATGAAATTTGCTGTACTCTATTTACAGTGATGTCTTACCTTATAGCATTTGTAAAGCAAAGGCCCATTAATTGACACTGTAGGGACACAGTGTCTTTGGTGAGAGTGGTGCATTTCATAGCTTTGTTGTCACTTGTCGTCCCTTCATAGCTGTGCAAGAGTGCACTCATTTACAACTATGTAATCTGTCTGTAATCAATGTGAAAAAACAGAAATGGTGATCACCAGAAATATAGCGATATTTATCTACCACTCCGTCAGCAGCATCTTTAACCCCCACAGACATATTCTGATGGAGATAAAAGGAACACATCTAATAACCATAAGTTTCCTTTGCATAATTAAGTAAAAACAAGATTGTAATTGTATTTTCAGGTGAAAGAAAGAACCGTCCCCATGGTGACCGTAAATCCACAGAAATGTCCCTACACTTAAGACAAGCTCTCACAGCAGCCATTAAAACTGAACTTTACCCTCGCTCACAGATTGATGTGTATGTTGAAGTTTTACAGGTAAAAATATTTCTCTACTATTCAATCAATAAACATACATTTGGTTTTAACTGCAAGTGAATTTGATTTTGTCTATATACCATATACATATGTATAATATATATCTTTCTAAGTCAGATGACTTGTTGAATTGTAGCTAATGTAGCTGTCCCACTTGCCCTTTTTGTATTTTGATAACAAATTATAGGCCTCTGAGCGGCTTAGTAAATCTATCTTAATAATCATCTTATCTAACATTAATCTGCCGTCAAGCAACTAAAGGTGTGTTCCGGCAGCCTCACTTAACGATTACCATTCCAGGCTAGGTGTGCCTTACCACCTTCGACCACAATTTCACTTAACATCAGGTGAGCTGTGGTCTTGCCTGTCAACCAATAAAAAAAAAACAACTTTTAATACATATAAGACAGTTCTTGAATGTTGTTCAAGGACAGATCGAGATTGCATTATTTTTTTTCTATTTTTAGTATGTACTATAAAGAGTTTCTATCTTAACATTATTCACAGGCAGACGGTAGTTGTTACTGTGTCTGCGTGAACGCCGCCACCCTCGCTCTGATCGACGCGGGTATCCCGCTCCGCGCGTACGCGTGCGCGTGCAGCGCGTCCATGTCGTGGCGCGACGACGCGGAGCCCCTGCTGGACGTGGGGCACGTGGAAGAGGCAGCAGGAGGGGTGTGTCTCACTGTGGCCAGCCTACCCAGCACTGGTGAGTCATTGCCCTTTAACACCCTTCTTCATTTTTTTTTTTTTTTTTGGCGTAGCACTTTATGTATTTGCTAGTGCCGTATATTTTATTAAAATTAAGTCATTGTTGAGTCTGGTCATGCAGTAGTGGTGACTTTACAAGATTCAATATAGTTTTGGAAACAACACAAAAAATCATGATTCCCCACATTGTCTTCTTCTTCTTATTCCGTCCCTGATCCCGTTATTTGGGGTCGTGTCTTCTCACTTTACTGCGCCGAGACAAGCGGTCTTGGGTTGTCGCGTCAGGCAGTTGGGCTTTCTTGAGGTCCCTTGCGATGCTGGACCACCAGGTCATTGGCGGGCGGCCTCATTCATGATTCCCCACATTGTATCACTACGTAATTCGGGACCTAATAAATGTGTGATTTTATAGCGATGATAGCTCGGTGGTTAACGCAGTCGGTTCACACGCCGAAAGTTGTGAGTTTAAACCTCAATAATGAGCTTGAGCTGTCGGTGAAGCAAAACATCGTGAGGGAACCATAGCATGGTTGTAGGGTACTTTCTAGTACTCGGCTGGCTAGCAAGTTGAAAGTCTGCACCTCCGGTAGTTTCACTTGAGGGCCAGTTCCATTTCAGGCTTAATGAGTAGATCATCTTTGACTACACCGTCACTTAACATCAGATGAACTCTGGTCAAACGCCTAGCCTGTCTACTATAAAATAATAAAACTACTTTTTTAATACATAAACACTCGAAAAACCAAAAAAAAAACTCCAATGGCTGGACTTTGTTAATACTCTAAACTCTGAATATCGCTACGATGTTTGTATATATTGTTTATCATATTAATTCTTACTAAATAATCAGTTACAAATTTTGTACTGTTTCAATTTCTTTGTCATCAGTTCTCGTGATGGAAATTCTAACTTTCCCCTTTTCTTCTATTCCAGGACGTATAGCTCTACTAGAAATGTCTCATAGATTGCACATGGACTATTTTGATGTTGTGTTGAGCAGAGCAATGCAGGGATGCAGAGATATCGAGGTTTGTTACTGTTTAATGAGACAGTTTATATCAACGGTGACAGTAAGACACATTAGAATGTCTCAAAGTAATCTAATGAGCGCTAATGCATTAATGTCTTGGACTTTGTTTTATTATCCAGAGTTCAGGACTCCAAGTTGGCTAATGTATCAGAATTCTGTCTGCGTTCGATAGAGGCGCAGCCAGAATTCTGCTTTATAAATAATCTAAGCCTTTAAAATTCATTCACAAATCATCAGCCATAGGACTTCCACTGCTGGACATAGGCTTCCTCCTGGGGGGGTTTTGCCAATACTCGCCACGCTTGGCAGGCGGGTTGGCGAGCGCAGTTAGGTGTGATCGTTCAAGGAAGTGCTGATGCCCATCTTCCGGATTACATCCCGTAGCCGACTTACAGCAACCACGGGTAGAGGGGGGTGGGGTACAATTCTTACGCCGGCACCACCATGGCAAAAATTGTATATTGTAAACTTAATTATAGAAATAGTATATAGAAGAGCGACATATTCGCCTCAGTGAAAAAGCTTGTTAAATTTGATTTAAAAAAAAGTTTTGGTGACTACAATGGCCATGGGCAAGTATATCTCTTCTGAGTCAACCCTGTTTTATAAACTGGCCCACTGCCACTGGGCACGGGTCTCTTCTCATAGTGAGAAGGGTAAGGCCATTACATAGTCCACCACGCTGGCCAAGTGCGGGTTCGCAGACTTTACACACTTTGGAGAACTTTTTTCTTATTACTCTCAATTATGAAGATTCCTCACTATGTTTTCCTTCACCTTTTAAAGATATCGGTTAATAACCTAGAAAAGACAAATGTTCGTGCCATGGGATACGAAACCAGGACCTCCAGATTGGAAGTCAGATGGTCTCTCAACTAGGCTGCTGAAAGTCTATAGTATATCTCTTACTATCAGAAAAAAAATGCTGGGCTTCTTAGTTCTTATCAGAAGAAAATAATGTAAGAAGTAACAATGAGGTGTATATAAGGGAGGTCTTTGTATTTGTGATTAGGAACATTTCTTACTACGGGCAAAACACTGAAAAAGAAAAACGTAATTCCAATAAAGAGTTAGCCAAGTGGGGCAACTTAGAACCATGTGACAGCTAGTATTAAATAGTAATAATTAGTATGTATATTATTTAGCATGGTGGTAGGATACTATATACTTGACTGTCTAGCTACCACCCAAGTTTAAAATTTGTCACCGAGCACCTGACGGTGTGTTCCGGGAGCCTTACTTGAGAGCTAGTACCATCCCAGGCTAGGTTTGTTTTTACCATCTTCGAACACACCATCACTTAACATCAGGTGAGCTGTGGTCAAACACCTAGCCTGTGAACAATATCTATACTATATAAAAATATAATATATAAATAATTTGTCACACAATAAAGAGCTTTATCACTAGTTTCCAGGTAGTATTTAACAGTAATGTTTTGTTGTTTTTCTTTTCTCTAAAAGTCTAAACAAACAATACCTCTTTATATAGTTTTAGTTGGAATGTGTCGTCAATACAATGATATCTTAGTAGATCATCATAGCTTAATAGATATTTATTTAACTTAAAATTTACAACATTTAAAGGATGTCTTGGCCATTTTGCATAAAAGCCATAATGATTTGCATGATTAGCTTGATGGCTTATACATTCTGTGTATGTAACTCAAATTTTTTAATTTATATAGGGTTTGTGTCACTCTCTTTGCACTATTTATGTCCTGATTTATAATGTTCATGCTGTATACACATTTGTCTAGTAATACATAATGCTGATGTAAAAATTGTGTTGTTTTGTGTAGGTATCGAAATAAATAAAATAATACTTTATATTTATTTTTTATTATTATGCAATAAAAAAGTCTCTTACATCCTTTATAAATTAAAAAGTAAATACAGTATATATAATAATAATTGTTGCAGGTGGTACTGGACAAAGCAGTCAGAGTACATTTGGCACAAGGCTGGACGAAACAAGATGTGGTTACTGTATGAAATAAACTATTTATACGAGCGTTTGTTTTTATTTTTGATTCCAACATGTCGGTTAATGAGTCTTACTATCTAAATGGCCTTGCAACTCGCTAGAACTCGAAATTCCTTGTCGAAAATAAGTAAAGTATTCATAACTTTATATGCTTAATACAGTAGTACCTAGATGGCCGAGATTTGCTCAGGTATTTTAAGAAGGAACTTGAAAAAAAAATCTGGACTCGAACCGGGGTCTTCTGGTTCCACCTGATTTCCCACCTGACCTCGTAGATGACGGCGAAATTTACCTTCGTATTCTAATGATATTGTAGCAGTTTTCATTGCCGCTCATAGACGATAACTTCGTAGCATTCCTTTAACGCTTACCTCAATTGCCCGTGTTTCCATCCCGGCCCAGCCAGATTTGATATGTTCCTAGCAACACTGCTTTGGATACTCTTTCTAATTTGTAGATGTTCTTGGTAGGCCGAGCTTTCTTAGAGAGAAACTCTCAAAATGATAATATGCTAGCCCCATTGAACAAAAGACAATTTATCATAACTGTGATACCAGAAATACTGGTGTTGCTATAAGGTATTTATTTAAACCAGGAGACAATTCAAACAACACAAATGTATGTAGACTTACATATTTATTAGAGATCTGAACAAAATAAGAAATTAAATTAATATGTACAGTCTATGTTAAAACTAACTAAAATTAGAAGTTAATAGGTACACACTTGCAGCCTAAATGTATGCATGGTAAAGGAGTCTTACCTTAGGATGAAGAACAAAATAAAATATTTCTTTTACATATTATGGCAAACAAAATAACTGGCAATAGCGAAAAGTTAGCATGAAACTGCAGTACTAAATAAATATATGAAAAAAAAAATTATGTATAAGAAAAATTTAAAGACATTCCACAAGCCGGATGTAAAAAAAATCAGTCCATCCGTTTCGTTACATTGCACTTCTATTTCAATAAATAATTTATACATACTTTTTAAATTAAATCAAGTACTAACATTGTACTTTTATTTAAAAATGAAAGCCCCCAATTAAAACTTAATAATATATTGCTACTTTTCAAGCCGTATTAAAACTGCTATTATATTAAAAATAGTACAAAATCTGCAACGTTGAGTTACATCTAATATATCAATAATATCGTATATAAGATATAACATAATTGCACATCTCTAATTGGCCGCTAAAAACGGCACAATATTATTAAAGACAATGAAAACGACTAAATGTTATTCCTTTCACTATGGATATACAAATTTATCTTAAAACACCGAGTTGCTAAGGCACTCCTACTATATAATATAGGAAAATCTTATGCGTAAAGCAAATAATAACGTGGCTGACATGAAAGTAAATATGAAACAAACAAAAACATTGTGTAATCTCGTTCACCGATGTACGAAAAACAAATTCAATTCCGATGGATACTTAACCTAATGCGTAATACAAATAAAATGTAAGTATATATATTTATCTATGGCGTTTATTATACTAAGTTATGTGGTAGAAAATTCTAAACATGTTGGAGTTGATGGTTACTTCGCTGCCACCGGTTCGGCTGCGGGCACTTTTTGACTAGGGTCCCCGACCGCTACTGGCGCTAATTCGCCTTCTAAAACAACAATTACGTTAAAACACTCAAACAATAATTACTTAAATATCATTTAACGAAAAAAAAAACAAATTATTATACAAAAACTTCTAATTAGGCTACGTGTTTGACCACAACTCACTTGATGTTAAGTGACGGTAAAGCACACCTAGCCTGGAATAGAACTGGCTCTCAAGTGAGGCTGCCGGAACACACCGTTAGATGCTTGGCGGCAGATTTTCAACTTGAGGGTGGTAGCTAGCCAGCCGAGTACTAGAAAGTACTCTACCACCACGCTATGATCACGATGTTTTTCTTCATCGGCAGTTTAAGCTCATTGTTGGGGTTTGAACCCACGAACAAGACGGAATAATCAGTTAAATAAGCACATAAATGTTTGTTTTGAGTGGAAATCGAAACCCACCTCTATAAATCTTGAGGCTGAGCTTTTATCAACTGAGTTATAAGGCAGTCATACATACCATTACTGGTTTTGTTCGGCGAGTTGTGTGGGGAACTATTTTGAGACTCGCTCGTGCTGCCCTCTGCTTCACCCGTTTCGCCCGCGGATGACGTTGCCTGAAACCGAAGACAAACCATCTAAATGAGTTTTTGGCGGGAACGCGGAAAGAGTCGTGTCGCCCCACTTTATTTTTTCCAAACTAGTGTTTTTTCGAGTGTTTATGTATAAAAATAGTGGTGTTTCATTCATAAAGTGCCGAATTACCACGAGTGTGGGGAAGTGATATAATGCGGTGAAACATGACTTTTTGTGTTGCTTCCAAAACTCCATCGAAGCTTATAATAAAGTCACCAATACTTTACTAAGGCATGACTGGATTTGACTGGCACGGATTGGACTTGACCAAGACTGGACTTTTTTTATTGTTAAGAAAAGGTGAATAATAAGGACTACACAAAATACAGAAACATTGAAACTGGCAGAATGCACAGAGTGCGATGCGAAGAAGAAAGAGAAAAAAAACCCATCTAAATAGACTGTTAGAATGAAATATTCACTTGACACTGGCAAAATGCAAACAACTTACCCTCTGTCGAACGGCATTCCGTGGTAATCTTGGTTTAGGCCCTTTCGGCTCTTTGGCTGGGTCGAAGTGGCAGTCGAATATCTCTATAAGCTCTTTTATGTCTTCCTCTTTGGCCGATACTGACAGCGATTCTAATTGCTTTTCAAGACCTAGGAGTAACAATATTTTTATTAATATTTAGCTTCTTATTCTTATTCAAAGTGGGGGCGATAAGGTGATACGTGGTGAGGTTTATGACCTAATGACCCCTGCCCCCACCCAAAATCATGTGTATTTTTAGTACCTACCTACAAAGAAACTTATTTTTTTTTTTAAATATTATCTTTAAATAAAGTACAAACTAATTTTATTTTTAAATTCAGGACCATGACAAAAATGTCTAGACAGATAGGTTGCAAGTTGTTTTTGACTGGCATAAAAATAATATTAAAGGCATGGTATAATCATACAAAAAAACATATATTGTACTAGTACATGAACATATTTAATGTACATTGTCCTCGGACCATGGATTAGCAAGACTTTCTTCAACACTAACAACTGGAAAGCATCTTGCAAGTCAGTTGTTGGCACTGTGCTTTGTTAAAAATCAACGTTGGCTTCATCAAGCCACTCGTTGTCATCATTCGAGTTTGACGAAAAAATAAATACATCCCCTTGTAATATTTCGTGATTTTTGCGTTGACTCTTGTCTGTTTGTACTTTTTTGTGATATAAATTAAAATTATTTCTTTCATTCATTGGTTTTTTTTAAATCTCTTGTTTACAGTAGAAGCAGACGAGGTGGTTTTTGGCGAGCCCACACTTTCTTTTTAGTAAAATTGCCATTACTTTGCAAGACTATAACTGGACTTGACTTACTTTGTGTGACTTTTGACTTATTTTACTTTACTTTTGTAGTGATGATACTCAATGGTTAGCGCGGTCGGTTCGCATGCCGAAGGGCGTGGATTCAAATCCCAACAATGAGCTTGAGCTGCCGGTGTAGGAAAACATCGTGAGGAAACCATAGCGTGATGGTATGGTACGTTCTAGTACTCGGCTGGCTAGCTACCACCCTCAAGTTGAAAATCTGCCACTCATCTAACAGTGTGTTCCGGCAGCCTCACTTGAGATACTCATTCCAGGCTAAGTGTGCTTTACCATCTTCGACTACACCGTCACTTAACATAAGGTGAGTTGTGGTCAAACACAACAGCTATAAAAATAAAAAAAACTTGATTTATAAAGAAGATTATTTTTACAGAGAAATTTTAACACAATTTTGATATAAGCTCAAGAAAGGCTTTGTCAGGATTGTCAGGCGAGCCACCACCGGCACCTGAATTAATGACCACGACCACTCTGTCAAGAGTGTAAACGACTACGAAGAAGATATAAGCATAATTTTCAATCAAATACTTGACACTAGTACTGGAAAATGCACAAAGTGTGATGCCAGAATTAATGAAATATATACCTTCCAGCTGGTGGTCCTGCCAGGCGGATTGTAGCTGCTCGTATAGCAGGCCAGCGTCGGCCAGCAGGCGTCGCAGCGCGGTCACGCGCTTACGCTCCGGCCGCGCCGAGCGCAGCAGCGGCGCGAACACCGGCCGGAACGTGTTCTGTCTGCAAACAAACAGCAGACTACATTACTCGCCTGAACATGATGTACCGAGACAACCCACAGCTGTTCTACAGTACCATTGAACCGTGACCTTTGTCAACTTAACATATTTTCACTATTGTCATACAATGGACAACTTCACAGATACATAGGTCTCGATGAAAACGAGAAAGTCAATATTCTAGCGAAGCAAGCCTTGGTTTTTTTTTTTAAATATCTATATCTTTAAACGAGCAATTCTTGTATATATATATATGAAGAAGATATTATATATATGTACGACGTGGATACTTTGCATCGACATTAAATTAACACACGGGTAGGCTTAATGATCAGTAATCATATAAGCAATATAAAAAAAAAATACACGCAAATTTAAAAGAAATCAATTTTCAAACAAACTAAATAATAAATCAAGTACCCGAATTAGAATCATCATGTAAATCGTTCATACAACTACAGCTGTGTGCGCTAGAGGGCGCGGCCATTCTTTGACTCCGTAGGTATCAATTGATTCAAACGAAACTGCACAGTGCAAGACGCATTGCGGTGCGCTCAGAGCACTAGGTATGATGTACATACATCGCATTCACAATCACTATTAACACTTTCTCATTTTTAACCGACTTCAGGAGGAGGTTATCAATTCGTCGGAATCTTCTTATTTGATTTTATTTTTATGTATGTTCACCGATTACTCGAAAACCACTGGACCGATTCGAAAATTATTTTCTTGTTTGAAAGGGTGTACTTCCCATGTGGTCCCATTGGTATCAGGTCTGGATCTGATGATGGAATCCAGGAGAAATCGAGGGAACTCTTTAAATATTATAAGCACACACTTTTGTAAATAAAACATGACGGACAAACGTCAACAATGATACTGCCAATGTCAGTAAATAGATTGGTTCATACAAATAGATCAATGTTTCAAACAGTTTGTATAAGTTTGTTAAAACCTTTTTAAACTTATAGTAACTCGTGCATTTGCAGTATAATGCATGGTTTAATAATATTTTAAATGATGGTGTAATGCTGTGAATTTGACATCATCAATGGCAAAATAACTACTTATGTTACACAGTCACATACAAAACACGATCTTATCAACACAAAGTAACAATAAGTTTTAATTGAAAAAAGTTTTTATAAGTAAACTTTTTGCAAATTCATCTCTTTGTAAGAACTAGTCTATTAGGTACTGACGTTGTCAAAGTTTGTTATTTATTGTTTGTTTACAAGAATCTAAAATCTTTGTGAATTAATAATGGTTCATGAATAAAAATCAGAGTACTACCACCATCTCCTAGCTTCATCATCAGAACTTTACCGCACCGTCTGTTAGCAAAGTTATTTATGAGGAAAAGAAAATAGGAAGCGCGGTCAAGTTTGTGCGAGCTTTCAGCTCATTCAGTAAGTATTTCTTTATCGTATGCATTTAAGAAACGCGCACACGCGTGTCTTTGCACGGTTCTGTGCACCGTTCGCTGTTAAAATACAGGACTATCTTAATTTAATAGTATTTCTTTTTTAATTGATAATACGTTTTGATCTGTCTCCGGCTAATGACATTTGCGCTGCAGTTTTTAGATATAGGTTGCTCCAAATGGTATTTTTGAAAATTGTGAATAATTCAGTAAATAATAACAATTAATGAAATTAAAGCATACCGAATGTATAAGAACGTGGAACTGGATATGTGTTTTCATTTAATGTCGGCGCAGTAGCGCCTCGCTGTATATTCTACGATTTTCATGCATTTCAAATTTAGTATGCAGGGGGTTTCGAGGGAGATAAATCGATCTAGCTAGGTTTCATTTTTAGAAAACGTCGTTTTATCCGTGTTTTCAGCCGAGCAAAGCTCGGTCATCCAGGTACTAACAGTAATGAAACGAACGAGACGCTCTCCTGATGTTAAGAGCTAACGCCTGTCCATGACCATTGCAGCGATACACAGAACTTTGAGTAGTAAAACAGAATAATAAACTTTTAGTAGTAAAAAAAGTCCAGGGCTTTGCTGCCTTGGCGCTCATTACTTTGAGACTAGATTGTTAGTCTCAATAGCCCTGTAATTTTGCTAGCTGCAGTACCTTTCAAACAGGAACACAGTAATGTTTACACACTACTGCTTAGCGGCAGAATATCTGGTACTGTGGTGGTACCTACCTAGACGACCTCCTGCTAAGGAAATCTATCACCAAGTAATTACCGTTAAAAGACCGTATTATATAAACTACAACACTGTTAAAAACACCGAGTCACATTTAATTTGAGGAGTATTTTGACATGAGGTCTTAATCAAGCGGAGTTTGGTGTCCAACCATCTAGCCCCACCCAATGATACACTCATGGATCAATACCAATATTTTAGGCAGGCATGACACTGTAGTAACATTAGGGTTTCGTACTGGACACATTCCATGTTAGGAGATCTTGATAGTTTTGGAGACTCTCCGTCACAGTTCAAGTATGATCTTGGCCGGTGCTGGTAGCAAGCTGAATTCTTAAATTGGTTGATTTTTAATATTTTAATTTATAATAATTTCATTTTTAATTTTGAGTATTATTTTGATTTTGATTATGGTGTTAGTTATGAATTTTATTTTGATTATAGATTTATTGTTTTAATTTTGAATGTAATTTGTTTTTAATTTTAAATTCAATTTATTTTTAACTGTTGTTATGATTGTTATTTAATTTAATTGATTATCCTGAATTTATTAATTGCATGTTGTGCTTCCTTAGATAAGCAACACATTTAGTATTATTTAAGTTTTAATTATATAAATAGTACATAGAAGCAATGTTACCAGAGAGCAACATATTCGCCTCAGCGAAAAAGCTTAATTTAAAAAAAAACGTACCTCTCGAGTAGTTTTTTAAGGTTGTCGAGCGCCGAGAGCTCGGTGGTGACGGGTCGCGCCCACAACCGTGCCGTCTCCACCATGTCGCGCGTGGCGCCCTCGCCGCCACCGCCCACCTCCTGCTGCTCGCCTGCGAATATACGCCGTATTACGAATAGCATACGATGTAAATTTGTAGCGACTCTAGCGAGTTCGCTGCAGCGGCTATCGACGACAACATGCATTGTAGTAACCAATCAGCGTTGAAAGACTGCATCGCGCAAGCGAAATTCTACATAACATTAGACCAACACACGTTGACGTTTTTGAATTGCCATTCAAGTTAAGCCATCACGTAAAATCTACGCGACTGCGAACCTTATTGCGCAGGCATACGGTCATGTTGCTTATTCGTGAGCGCCTAACTTGAATAGCGATAATAAACTCATTATACGAAAGCAGTACAAGTACAACGAATTTTTTTTTTTGACGGAAACACGAAAAATAATGTCGTCACTGCATTGTATTATCTTTACGCCTTAAGTTTTTTTCTAAAAAGTATTTCTTTTTTAAATAAAACGTAGATGAAGCTTTTTAGTAAAGTCACCACCAACATAACCTGGACGATGACTTTGGTTGTGATTAATACTATTTTTTTAATATTTTGAAACGCTTGAAACTTGAAGTAACATTAAGTAGTTCTTATATGTAACATAAGTGAGGCAAAACATACAAAATGTGATGTAAAAAAGAAATAAAAAAAAACCTGACAAAATTTTAAAACACTTGAAAATAATAAAAAAATTGTCAAGTTTTTTTAATTTAAATCCTCATTTCTGTTATAGCTGGAACGACTGTTAAGCGAAAATAAACTAAATATATACACTCAAAATGGACTTCTGCAAAGTAACGCCTAAATCAATTAATTAAATTAAAAAAGTCCTGACTACACTATATAACAGTTTTCCTCGGGGTAACACCTGGCTCAGTAGGGGTTTGAGCAAGCACTTAAAGACACTGAGTTCGTAAACTTGCCCGGACTTCCAGTAGTAACTAACCTTGTGCAAGATGTTCTAGAATCCGATACGCAGCTGTAGCTCTATCCAGCGCGCTATCCACAGCCAGCGAGTCAGCGTCCAGCAGAACTCGAGCGAGCACTCTCAAAGACACTGACTTCACTGTCGACTTGCATTTATCGGCTGCGAGCGCGTAGCTATCCGCGAAACCGGCCACAATCGACTTAAATCGGTCTAAAAGCTTGTACCTGTCAAAGAATTTAAAATTTAATATACTGCTTAGCTAAATTCAATTAAATACTAATCTAATTAATTACCTATTTAGAATTAAAAAATGTTTTTTTTTTTTTGTGTATTTGTTAAGTCTTCGACCAGTGTGTGTAGAGGACAAAATCTAGTATTTATTTTCATTCTAATTCTGTGACAGAATTATTTTCATTAATGAAAATAAATACTAGATTATGTCCTCTACTAAACTCAAAAGACCGATTTACGCTATCTGTCACACAGGTCAAGAAATCACGTTTGCCACCTTTTTGCGTTTTTCTCGAAATCAACTTTCTGCACGTAGCCGCCTTTTGCCATATCAGGGCAGTGTTAGTTAGTGGTCATATGAAACGTATAAAGATATAAAATCGAAAAAAAAACGAAGAAAACTTTGGTTTAAAGTTTTCCCAACACTCCAGAATGTATGGACAGCGCGCAGCCTCATGCACCGAGCTAGCGCAAGACATAACTACCATACGTAGACTGCGTAGTAACTGTTATCTAATCTGGGACCGCGCGCTCATGCAATTTTTGGTGCGCGTGTCCGTATTTTTGTATTGGTCAGGATAATTAGCTCAAATATTATCCACCTATTTTTTTAATTATTTGGAACGACCATCGAGGACTGATCCCAATGTATCAATATTGCTGATGTTCAAACTTTCATGGTGCATAAGATAATTATTTTATGTTGATTTGTTTTTATTTTGCACTGGGTCCCAAAGTATACATCGACAACAAGAACCAGTTGCATTATCTGTTCAATCTTATAAATACCAGACTTAAACAAACAATTTACTCTCTTGATAGTAAAGAACAATGGCCCTAAATGGAACAATGAGCATTGCAAATGTATTCAGACATTCACCTGATGTAAAGTGATGGTGTGGTCGAAGATGGTAAACACACCTAGCCTGGAATGGAACTGGCTCTCAAGCGAGGCTGCCGGAACACACCGTTAGATGCTTGGCAGGTTTTCAACTTGAGGTTGGTAGCTAGCCAGCCGAGTTCTAGAAAGTACCCTACCACCATGCTATGGTTTCCTCACAATGTTTTCCTTCACCGACAGCTTAAGCTAACCACTGAGCTATCATCGTTATAATTTTAGTTAGTTATACATATAAGACCTTACTTGGTGAGCGCCTCAAGTAGCATGGTGGGGCTGAGGCGTCGCGGCTCGTGGTATATGAGAATAACGCTGCCATCCCCCTTCTCCTTCTCCAGCCAGTCCAGGAAATCGGAGAGTGCTGAGATCTCAGACTTGGTCTTCAGGATCTATCAAACATATCCATGTATATGTTAAACAAGCTAATATATTGGTTGGAAAACTAAAACCCGCCACGACATATTTTTGATAACGATTACCACAGCACATATTATATCTTGGGTTATAAGCTTCGGGTGTACAAAGCAGAAAGGGGGGGTTGCATTTGCATTGCACTTTACTATTTATTACTATTATTAAATTTGTATTATTATATTTACTTAGCGGTAGATTTCCTTAGAGGAAGGAGGTCAGACCAGATATTCTGCCGCCAAGCACTAGTGTATAAACATTACTGTGTTCTGGTTTGAAGGGTATTGCAGCTAGCGAAATTACAGGGCTATTGAGACTAACCATCTAGTCTCAAAGTAATGAGCGCCAAGGCAGCGATGCCTTGGACTTTGTTTTACTACTCAAAGTTCTCTCGTTACACAGGCGTTATCTCTTAACATCAGGAGAGCGTCTCGTTCGTCTCATTACTGTTACATAAAAAAAACTTATTATCAATAACTTTTACCATGGAACACAAGCTGAAGAGTTAAAAAATCTATAACCCGACTGCAAATAAAATAGCTATAATTAAAGGAAAAAAACTTTTAATTCTATTCCATTTTATTATTCCTAATTAAATTTCAACATATAACTCCAATATAGTTTTGTAATCCTCATTTAATTTCCTATATTTAGATACCCTACTTGATAGGTTTGGTTATTTTTTAAAAGATAATGTATTACTATTTCACTGCAAAAATCCACCCTCTAAGGACACTTGGGTTATTGAGACGAATCTAACGATTGACGGCTGTTTAGAAGATACGAGATAATAAAATAAATTACATCCATACAAGATATACGCAAAAAACATAACCCTACCTTGGCAGTCGGGTTACAAAACTGCGAAAAAATTGTTGTTTTTTTTTTTAACTGCGATTTTTACGATTTTATTCTCGATTTCAGAGTTCTGCCCTTACTGAAAGTTGTTCAATATGACGAGATAATCCTGTGTAAAAAAAATCATAAATAAACTGCTAAAAATCTTAACCCTCTCTTTGGCGTGGTAAGATAAATAAACTTCGAGACTGAAGAGGTTTGCGTCACTAGATGGCGGAAAAGCACAAAGACTCCGGGCAGAACGTCATTATCGCCTCCATCTAAAATTGGACTATAGGTCGCGGAACTTCCGTAATGCACATTACATATGGCAGCACAGCAAGCCTTACCTTATGAGTATTGGTGTCCTTGAGCATACGGTATCGTCCCACGGTGACCACACGCACGTTATGGCGGCGGCGCGCGCCCGGGTTCAAATCTCCGTACGGCATTATGTACTGGGAGTACGTCTGTTTCGGTGTGTACGCTGCTATCTGGCAAATCTGCAACAAATAACAAATATAATATAATAAGTACGGAGTTTTGGCGGGAACGCGGAAAGAGTCGTGTCGCCCCATTGTATTTTTTCCAAAGCTGGTGTTTTTTCGAGTGTTTATGTATAAAAATAGTGGTGTTTTCTTCATAAAGTTCCAAATTACAAGCACGATTGTGGGAAAGTGATATAATGTGATGAAAGATGACTTTTCGTGTTGCTTCCAACACTCCGGTAAAGTTTGTAGTATCGCCACTGTTTTACAGCATGACTAGATTTGACTGGCATGGATTGGACTTGACCAAGACTAGACTTTGACTATAAAGATAAAGAAGCTGAAAACTGCACACAAAATACAGAAACATTGAAACTGGCAGAATGCACAGAGTGCGATGCCAAGAAGATGTTGGTGTTTTTTTTTTGTTTAATAGCTAGGTTTGGTGTTTGGCCACAGCTCACCAGATATTAAGTGAACTGAACTCAAGTGAGGCTGCCGGAACACACCGTTATATGCTTGGCAGCAGATTTTCAGTTTGAGGGTGGTAGCTAGCCAGCCGAGTACTCGAAAGTACCCTACCACCACGCTATAGTTTCCTCGCTATGTTTTCTTTCACCGGCAGCTCAAGCTCATTGTTGGGGTTCGAACACACTCCTTTCGGCGTGTGAAGCGACCAACTAACCACTGAGCTATCGTCGATACAAAACGCAACTTCGAACGAACGAACAATAGAGTTACAGATATAATACATACAGGTTGTAAAAAATATTTAACTTTTAACGAGTTTTTTTCACCTTCGTATTTCGGTAGGTAACAGATTTTAGACAAAAGTAAAATGTAGAATATTAATCGATTTTTGAAACTGCTATTTCAGGCTAGTTTTAGAATAGGCTAGAAACGAATTATATTTATAAATTTTGTTGAACTATATTTATAATGTTTGTTTTATAATATTGAAAAAAAATATGTTTTTTTTTCCAACAAATTCAAATACAGATTGAATATTTTATTGATAACACCAATGTTACAACCCTGCAACAGAAAACACTCACATAAATATTTCACTGGAAATCCCACCCAAATGAACTAACAGAGTTTTAATGTCTTGCTTACCTCGTCGATAAGCCTGCGTCCAGTAGTGTCCATATCCCAGCCCACGAGAGAGTACTTGCCAGGCGGGAGCCCTGCCGGCTTCTCAGCGAGCGCGGGCGGAAGCTCGGGAGACTCCATCTCGCCGCCGTTCACCTTTGCCTCGGAAACCATGGCCATTAATTACTAACTGAAACAAACAAACACACATTTGTAGTACATATATGCAAGTATTCAGAAAACGTAGGCATCAGTTTTGTTTTTCCTGTATAATTTGAGTTTATCCAAGCGTTTGTTTAAAAGAATAAGGATCCTTTGGAACCTTACTCCTTTTAGAAGTAAATAAAATACCGGCACGAAGAATTTCTCACATGATTGTTGGCAACAAAAATGAATTTTATAAAGTAGACAAATAAATTCTTATAGATGGAAAGACAAGAACAAGAATTTTCACAGCTTACAGAGCTATGGTATAGAACTATAGAAGAACTGGTAGACAAAGGTCCCTTTTGTGGTGGACAAGATGGACAATAAACTACATCATCTCTCAATCCATGAATTGTGCCATCAAAAACAAGGAAAGCTCTTTTAAATAAGAATATTTTCGTAATGGGGGTTCAAATATATTATACTATACTATCTATAAAAGAAGCAAATTCTAGACAATTTTAAACTTAGTCTGAAGTTAGTTGATAGATAATGCTACTTATACTATTGCTACTTATCTATTTGTAATTTGATCAGTCCATAATGTCTAGAAATGTTTTTACTAATGACTTACAATAAGATAAATTTGTTTGCCTATCATAATTTACACACCATAAAGGCTTGGATATAAATCATATGTTATCTTAAGACAATAATATTGTACCTATGAATAAAGTAAATGTTATTTCTAAAACATAATTAAATAGAGATTGTTTAAAATAAAACAATTTGAGTTGGGTAGATCCAGCCAGGGGGGAAATGAGCATTACAGGTGAGCCAGCAATGTTCACTGCAGGACATTTTTTACGCCACAAGTGCCACAACAAGTCTGATGGTCACAAATCACCATCACCTATAGACAGATATATATGCAATATCAAGGCTACACATTACAAAGATTTAACTTGTTAACTCTTGTTTCGAATATGATGGTCTTGCTCCAATATTTTAAACTGGGTGTTCTGGTAATGACATTTTTTTTTAATGACATATATGCTTGCGTTTGACCACCATCTCACCTGTTGTAAGGTGAAGATGTGGTCTACTATGGAGCACACTTGCCTAGAAGAAACCAATTTACTCATGACTAGACCCACTTTACTAGACTAGTACCCAGTCCAGCAGTAAATTCCAATGTCTAGCAGTTCGTACAAATAAGGTGGAACCAAAACCACTTAGTTTGAGTTTGTGGAATATCAACCGTAAAGCAGTATAGCATTTTAGAGCCAATAGTAGAATGGGCACAGTGGAACTAAGTCATGCAGATCTGAAGCACAATCACCAAAGTGTATCCATTAGAAAACCGACAGACAAGCAACTAATAACAATTCCGCCAGTTGCCTTTTACACACACAGAGAGAGAGCCTAAGATATCGGCACTTGTGTCACAAAAGTAAATTTCAGTAGAGTACCTTCATCTTTACTTTGTAACTTTGTAAATGAAAACATGAACCTAAGCCATACTATTATTGTTGTAAAAGATAAAATATTACCTACGGTAAAATGATAAGTGCATAAATAGTGATGTCACACACCTAAATATATGTTTAGCTGTGGTATTTATATTAATAATCTATGGAAGCAATGTAGGCGGGTTCTAATAGGAATAAATCACAACATATTAAAAGAACCATATTGAATACGATATTAAATTCCCATATTTGATTGAATAGTGTCATAATTTTGTTTATAAATACCACTTTGTTCTATTAACTCTGGCCATGGCATTTTCCACACTTTTGCTTACTTCTCTAGATGGTATAAAACAAAGTTTCTTCCAGCCATCTGTACGATTAGATCTTTTAAACTATGGAATAGATTTTAATGCGGTTTCCATCAATAGACAGAGTGATTCAAGAGGAAGGTTTATATGTTGTATATGCATATGCACCACATTAGTATCTACATTGCACCCGAGTGAAGTTAGGGCAGGTCTATATAAATAAAAATCAAATGATGTGTTTATTTGAGAGTGGTTAAAACTGTTTGTGATATTACAAATGCGGTTCATAGACATGAAGTAGAAGGCCTAGCATTACCACAGCAGGTATGAAGTAACAGGCACTCAGCTAGTATTAGGTATTTTTGTGTACTCTTTTGCACAATTGACTATTGGTTATGTTATAAAAAGGAAATTGTGATGTCACAACTTAGAAACTCTTTATTGTGTATACCAGAATTTATAAAAAGAACCTAATTAATCTATTTTTAACTCTATTTAATAACTATATGACACATTCAAGAGAGATTCTACGTTATTTTGGTCTCAAGACATCAAGCCCATTAATGTCCATTGAAACGTGAAAAAGTAAATGGCAATTAGGAAAAGAAAACCCCTATATTACTACAATGGATGACACTAAGAATAATGTCTTATAAGAATATTGTTTATTTAAATTAGTTTAGTTAAAACTATTAAGTTTTTTTTTTGCAAAAAGTGACTTGAACTTAGATTTTAGTTTTTATTATCTATGGTTAATAAATACCTATTATACTAAAAATAAATTTGCATTAGTAATCATTTAATTGGTTGTAGATACACTTCATTACCAAGAGAACTTTGTCTGCCAATAAAGTGGGGTTTCCCCTACTATTACAATGACTAAGAATGTCTATTTCACATTTAACAGAGTTAGTAATACTTGAGAAAATAAAGGGTGATAAAAAAAAAAGTGATACTATAACAGACATTTTCAGTTTTCATCAATAGAAAGACTTATGCCATAAGTTTAAAAAAGGGTACAAGGGTAAGATGCACAGGCAAGTTTATAATTTGCAACAACCTAAGTAAATTAGTTTTTTCTCTTGAATATCACAATTTATTATCAACATTGCTAAACACAAATCTTCACACTCTTTCTCCAATTTTTTTTTTGTTTTGTGCTATAACGTAATGTCATTAAGCTTATGGAACTTAGTGGAGTAATTTTCAAGATTTCATTTCTTAATACTTTAGCATAATAGTTATTAGACACAATGGTAATTAAAAATATAAAGTTAAATTTCAATTATATGGTCCCGCCGTGTTTATATACTATTTAGTAAACAACAACGTCCTTGAAAACTGGATCTTGGACTAATTATTTATTTATAAAGTTAAAGGTCACACAACAACAAAATTAACACTAATTTGTTTAATGTTAAAAAATTCTTTAATATGGCAAGATTAAGGGACAACAGGGACACTTGGATAAGGACTCAAATTTCTAGTTACAATTATGCTTTTTTAAAATATCCAGCAATAATAAAAGGTAGGTAGAATCATGAACTGAGGTTGGACATGAGTCACTCACGATCATTAGGGCCCGGTTCCTTCTCGGATTCCAAGAATCCAGCATAATGTTTAAAGTAGAACACAATAGACAGCATAATGTATTATTAGGATTGATCACACATTGTTGCAGTCACTAATCACAGAGCCGGCTAGAAAAATAATCGATCCTGTGAAAGTACAACACGCACTGCCAGAACCATGTAGGTAAATATCAGCCTTAAGAACCGAAATAGACCTAAGAATCTAACATTTAATGAGATACTTAATAAATACGCCGAGACAACCGTAAATAAAAAGAAATGAAGAAAAATCTGAAATGTAGGACACGTGGCGATCTTTTTCTACAGACATTTTGCCCCACCCCAGCACGTCAAAATAATTTGCCAAGACTCACCACCAAAACTTGATGATGATCAGATGTTGATAAACAATAGTCGCGGAACGAAGACGCTTCGTGATGCCTTCAGAGAGTTACGAAGTAAAATAAATTGAAGTAAAAATATCACAAAATCTCAGCACGTGTGCGGCAAATGGCAAACCGCAATAGTGTTGTGAAAACATAACATCCAGTCAGTCCCATTCATGGATCGATTCATTCAGTAGTAAATCGAATTGATATTAGATCTTTCCAATAGGCTCACAGTTTTTGGTTAGTTAACTATTTTGAGTATCGTTAAAAACAAAAAAAAATATCTTTTTTTTTGTAAGTTTACAACAATTTAGTTTGTTTGGTCTTTTAGGCATAAATTGCCTGTGCCAGAGGCCACCGCTCTTCTAATTTTACACAACAATGTATATAATTAAAAGTAACTATTATTATTTAAAAATCAGATCTTTACTACGTACAAGCTTCACAGACCAATCAAATAAAACAGGAATAGATTTAAGTGAAATAAACTGAGTTTAATTTAAATGTGTGTGCGTGCGCGTGTGTGTGTGTGAGTGAGTGCGCGCGCGCGTTCGCAAGCTCGCGTATGTGTCGTATATATGCACGCGGCACAAGCAGCTGCGGATCTAGGATTTCTTTGGGGTAAGAGGGATGGAACGGGGGTGATATCGAGTAATATCTGGCAAATGATTTGCACTGAATTGGTTTAAAATAGAAACTAGCTAAATGATAACTCATACTGCTATAATGTTATATATCACGATTCGAAATGTGTACATTTTAGCACAATAAATATTTATGATACATTTTAAATGTTTTGTACTCATACTTAAATTTTTAGATAGGTCGAAACTCTTTATTGTGCACACTAAAATAGAAAGAAAAATACGGAAACTAAAATAATCTTATGAGCTAGTGCCACAAGTGGCGCCCTTATTGCGAAGAGCAATCTTTTTCAGGCAACCAAGGAATGAAAACATGATACATCTAAAGAATAGACGTGAGATGTTATAACAATATTAAGTTAAAAAAAATAAAGTAATAAAATTAAATATAAAAGGTACATATAGTAAGTATGTCTAAAAATAATTATCTATTTAAATATATATTTTTTTATGCCATAGGTGGCAATCAAGCTGACGGGTTGCCTGATGGTAAGCAATCACCGTCACCTATGGATACCTGCAATACCAGGGGCACTACGAATACGTTGCCAACCTTTTGAAATTCTATTAACACGCCTTTTGAAGAACTCAATGTTGTAACTCCGCGGGAGTACGGAAGAAGGAAGATCATTCCACAGTTTGCAAGTATATGGCAAAAAGGACCGCGTGAATTGCACAGTGTGCGATTTCCATGGATCAATTATATTATGTGGATGAGCTTTTAAACGATGGTGGCTAATGCAGTGATGGAACCGTGACGCCGGCATAAGCTAATCTCATTGAATAATAATTAAAAAAATTAATATAACGATTTTATTAATATGAATAGGCTATAATATATATTTGTACATAAAGATGAACAAAAATAAAATTAAAACCATTATTCCTATCTACATTTAATAAATTTAGATCATTATTTTAAAAGATTCGAATAGATCGACCGTTGCACAACACTACACTGGTCACGACAAGCTGTAATATTGCGTTCGAAAACATCGATTATCGGTTAGATAATGCTCTATTATTGTTACTACATTAGGTTATTGTAATGAATTTGTATAAGGGATACAAGTCAGAGTAGTTAGTTTTAATCAATAAGATATATTAAGTTTTAGCTTGAATAGCACACATTTCTAAAATCTCTAGTGCGCGCCAGTTCTATGACAAATTTTATTTCCCATTTGAAAAATATTTTTTTGGTTTGTAAGCGCTATATTTACAAATTGTCAATGTTCCAAGGTTTATTTTCTAAAGCGTTGATTTTTTGTCTGCTTTTATTACACAATTTATTATATAGCGCTATCCTGCTGTCACTACTAAAATGCTTTAATTAATAAAAAATATTTTAGTGTCATAGTACTATGGAACATTTCAAACGTAATGAAATGTATATATGTCAAGACATTTTTTGGAAATAAATTTAAATAAATAATTTACACTATAGCGGGACTTTTATACGATGACTGAACAAATAAATCAATATATAAACCAGATATCACTAGCTAGAACAGAAATAAAAAACTTAAGGTAAGTAGATGTTTATTTGACACGACCAAAACCTCGATGTTTTTTAAATAATTTCATATTTATTTAATGCAGGCAGCAAATATCTTCACTAAAGCATGAGCATTTAAAAGAGATTAAGCATATTAAGTCTACACTGGGAGCATTACGTTGTGCTAGCTGCGGAGACACAGGTGATTTTAATATATTACATGGCTTATATCTTGACTTTCTGCATTCAGAAGCATCTGTTTAACTTCATAAAATTAAAATGTTATGTTCACAGCAACCACATTAGCGAATGTGTCTCAATATGAGCCTTCAACGTCATCCAATGGTGATGTCAATCCTTTCCGACGTATAGGAGTGATAGAAAGCTCCTTCCAGAACAAACGTGCAGTCCCACGGCAGCCTTCTGTAATGGCGAATGCACACGGAGTCGTGGTTATTGACACTGCTGTGTTTAATAACCCTGAGCATGCTTTGGAAGGCTTGGAAGAGTTCTCTCATATATGGTAATTTTATTTTTTGAAACCAACATAGAAACAATTTTTATAAATATAACAATGTGTTATGCCATAATTACAAAATGTTTAGGTTTAGTAAGACAATCTTATAACGTCAAGTTCACTATGTTTTCAGTACCCAATATTGTGTGTAGTCCATTACTCCCTTGTCCAGTATTTCTACTTGACTTTATCACAAGCTTCTTTTGTTGTCTGTACATTTATTTTTAAATTTCTTGTGTACACAATAGTTTCTATTTTTTTGTTCTAAGAAACTATTAAATATTTTTTCAGGATAATTTTTCATTTCCACAATACGGAGAGCAGTAGTGTGCCAGCCAAGGTGGCGCCGCCTAGGCTCGACGGTGAACGTCGGGGGGTTTTTTCTACTCGTTCACCACACCGGCCTTGTCCCATCGGACTCTCACTTGTCAAGATACAGAGCATTGAAGGTTTGATAAGCTTTTTGATTTACTTAAACCGGATTATTCATGTTTTATTAAGTTGGATACTCTGACTATACATTCGGCCACATCCGGGGACCTAAACATTTGTTAAATTACTACTTCGAATCAAATAATAATATAAGGAAAACTCAGATTGGACATACATATGCGTGTATATCAATATGGATATACATATTGTTAGCACAATAAAATAATATAATAGATAAAACAATTAATGGGTCATAAAACCACAACACAATCCACCTACTTCATTTTGCCATATACATATTTGATATACAAATGTGCGACCATGTGGTTTCTCATTGCAAAGCCACAGAAGATACCAGAATTACCACTATGTTGCACAAATCTGCTTCGCTTTCATCCATTTGCAGCAACAGCAAGAATGCTTCCCATCATCAATAATATTAAACATTCCGGCCAACTCACTGCTACTATACCATTCAGAGCCGTGCTTCGATACTTCAAGGAGTTGGGTTGGCTCGGATCGATGCTGGTAGGGGGATATACACAAAACACCCCAAATGGGCTGCCGGTCCAGAACTTATTGGCCCCACTGTAATAAGAATACAAATGTTTGTATTTTTGGTTGTAATTTTTTTTTTTTTTTTTTTTTTCTCTTTTAATGATGTATCTGTTTGTTTTTAGATACCTCATTGTTATTACAATCTAGCCAAGTTGAGACTAATAAGTAATTTTATTATAACTTAAATTGCTAAGTTGAGTAATTACAATACCATTTTATTTTTATTTTTTATGTTATAAATCTTATCCTACTAATATTATAAATGTGAAAGTTTGTGAGGATGGATGGATGTTTGTTACTCTTTCACGCAAAAAGTTTGGATTTGGATGAAATTTGGCACATATAGTTTATAGCTTGAATAAACACATAGGATACTTTTTAACAGACTTCATAAAACTATAAAACTTCATAAATTCTATGTTTGACTGTATGTATTTTTTTTATGTATGTTCACCGATTTCTCCCTCATTTGTGGACCGATTCTCAAAATTCTTTTTTTATATCACAAACTGAACAAACTTTTTGTTTTATTCCACACGGACGAAGTTGCGGGTGACAGCTAGTTATTCATATTTGGAACGTGCTCATTATCTCAAGATTAGTCATCACTGATTCAGATCACTGATTAGTCCATAGTGTTTATTTTGTAAAACAGTTTTGAGATGCGAAAATTTCTTTTCTACTATGTTTTAATTATACTTTCATTCATTCCAGGAAACAAAATAAACTTCCTTGGAGTGGACATGGTGAATGGCACTCCAGTTCTGGACATAAAACCCTATATCCCTCAGTATGACTGTCCTAATTTGTTTGTTGATCCCCTGTCAACACTTCACAGACCTCCTACTGAAGGGATCAGCGATGTCACTGAAGCTGTTGGGGGTATCACGTTGGATGATGGGGGATTTGATAGCAGGAAGTGAGTTACAATTCTCATTAAAAACTATCTGAATGCAAATAAACCATTGGTTTTGGCAGACTATGTCCATTCAGATTAACCTACAATCTACTCATATTAAAAGTACTACCAATACTTTATCATTACTTTTACATTAAAAAGAAATAAAATCGGGGTGCGGCTCTATCATGGACACTGGCATGTCTATGTGACTATGTGTACATTTTTGAAGACTAAAAGTCTAAAAAAAGACCTTATCAATGAACTGAAGGACTTGAAACAATGAAGTCTTTTGGATTTCTTGTTTGAAGTCCTGACTCAACTCACTCAAAAAATTATTTGATAATTTCGCTGTGGAGTGGTGTGATTAAAATTTCACTTAAAATTGTAGATGATAGAAATGTAGCTGCAACATCCAAATGAATCCTCCGATTTTGTTATTAAAATACTTTAGAATTGCCTGCAAATTTAAAGACATATTCACTTTAAACCGTTTTCATAACTTTTCAGCTTAAATCCTCGGGTCACAAACCCAATCGGCATTGACACTAGTCCATCCCGATCTCCATTCGAAGATATACCGTCACCTGGCACCAATGTTCTCACCCCAGTCTCACCATCACCTGAATCACCAATAAGTGAAGACTTATTACGGACTAGGACACCTTTAAGAAGAGCAGATACAGAAAGAGGGGCTCCGGATGGTCAAGAAAGATTCACACCACCACAATCAGCTTTAAATGCCAACGATGGCATAAGAGTTGCGTCATGGATAACCAACCCACCGTCACAAGCTTTCGAGGTTAGATTCACAGATGATGCTTTTAATAGACTGAATGAGTTGATCAGTGATCGAGATAGAGCACAAGCATTTAAAACTAACTTGGAGAATTTGTTGTCCGATGATCCTAGATCTCACTATGTGAAGTCAAGATATCCCGATCACGAATATAGTTGTGTACTCGAAGACTTATCTATAAGTTGTGTGTTCGATTCTAGTTCTTCTGTTTGCACGATTGTTGCTTTGAGGAGTGCAGAAGAAATGCAAAGTAATTAGCCTTAATTATAGTCTATTGATCGGATGCTCATTGGAAGTTGTATACTTTGTATATATCTGAATGAAAAGATGTGATTGGTTTTGAAAGTTCCTTATGCATATGAAGCATGTCATCTGGGGCCATACGAGATCACTTATACTATGTGTCATTATAAGCTCGGGACGCACGAAACTTCAAGTAGAGAAGCTTAATAATCTAGTATTTAATTATTTTTTTATCAGTAATTGTTGGGACATTGCGATTTTTATACGGGCTGATAGTTTAAACATTAGCATTATTCAAAGACATATAGTTAGTAGTCATATGAATAGTATAAAGAAATAAAATCGAAACAAATACAAAAAAAATATTAAGAAAACCTTGGTTAAAGTTTTTCCCAAGACTCCAGAATGTATGGACAGTGCGCAGCCTTATGCACCGAGCTAGCGCAAGACATAACTACCATACGTAGACTACGCAGTAACTGCTATATAATTTGGGACCGCGCGCGACTACCATGTCATTTTCGGTGCGTGTGATTTGAGTGTCCGTATTTTTGTGTTTGCTCAGGATAATTAGGTCAAATATTAACCACCTATTTTTATTATTATTTGGAAAGACAATCGAGTACTGAATCCATTGTATCAATATTGCTGATGTTCAAACTTTCACGGTGTATACTGAATTGTTATTTATTGGACCACCTGGAACACTTTGGGAATCAATGATCAATGATCATTACTTTGAGATTTTAATCTCAAAGTAATGAGCCCCAAAGCAGCGATGCCCTGAACTTTGTTTAGCTACTCAAAGTTTAGTGTATCGCTGCAATGGTCATGGACAGGCGTTATCTCTTACCATCAAAGCGTCTTATTACTTTTAAAAAATATTATGAATTTTCCGACTTGTAATAATGAAATACCACAACGAAGTGTTTTTTTTTTTTTTTAATCTTGCTTGTTGAAGCGGAATCTCGAAAATTAGTAATTTTATTTAGTAAAATAAAAGAGTAATAAATTTATTTTCTTAACAAAAGAAAATTACACAAAACAATTGAAAATAAAAACTTTTCATTCACTTTTGTTTTAAAGAGCATCTATCAATGATCATCTGATGACGATTGGAATGTTGTTTAATGAGATTTTAATTCAGGCCTAATAATGAAGTTAAAAATATATTTTAATAAGTTGATTTATACTTTCAATACAGGGTGTCAATAATAACGCTGTACAGCCTGCTATTAAACTGTAAAGAGTTCATGTACTCCCATTATGCAGAATTTTATCTTGGAAATGACCCTAAAATTAGTTCTATATTATATTTACATTTTACTATGGGAAGGCATTTTTTTTCATGATTTATCATAATCATCATAGGGTCTCTTGATTATTATTTTGTAGCTGTGATAGCTCAGTGGTTAGCGTAGTCGCTTCACACGCCGAAGGGCGTGACAAGCGAATGTCAAGGACAATGAAGGAAAACATGAGGAAACCATAGCATGGTGGTAGGGTACTTTCTAGTACTCGACTGGCTAGCAACCACCTTCAACTTTAAATTCTACCGCTAAGCACCTAACAGTGTGTTCCGGCAGCCTCACTTGAGGGCCAGTTCCATTCCAGGTTAGGTGTGCTTTACCAACTTCGACCACACCGTCACTTAACATCAAGTGAGCTGTGGTCAAACACACAGCCTATCAACCATAAAAAAAAAAACTAAAATTTACTCATAAAAGCGCCATTGTTATGATTTGAAGCTTCATTATTACGAAGTTGATCATGTAAAGTCAAAATAGCACGAAACACGCGCAAAGTGTGCTGTCATTTAGAAGCCCTGCATGACACTAACATAATCCAAATAATAAAGAAAGAAAGAAAGAAAAAAAATGAATTTTATTTTGTAACACAAAAACAAATTAAAAATAAACAGATAAATAAGAAATAGTTACAAAATAGGGGCTCACCTCAGCATAATAGCCTAATACTGTAGCACCGTTTATTATATGGGTGATGTATCTGGATTCGGTACTAGTATTATAAAATTTTAGATAATGGAGAGTACTATGGGTTCTTTTGGCTTGGGACTACTCGGGTAGTTCTGTATGCTGCTGTTAGCTTATACAATAGCTTTGGCTACCTACGAGTACAGTACCTAAATACTTTTCTCAGACGAATTTTTGAGTGAATCTCAAATCTCTATTTATTGTAATATAATGTTTGTCGCCTAATTATTTGCTTATATTTATATGAGGCACGCAATAAACTTTGTTGGCACAAAACTGTGTTTTACTATCGTCTCATATCAACAGGCGTGTTGGAAGACTTATACGCGATCAAAAAAATTGTTAACTAGTTACAGGGATATCATCATCATCATCTCAGCCGAAGGACGTCCACTGCTGGACATAAGCCATTGACTTCCATAAAGACCGGTCGGAAGCGGCTCGCATCCAGCGCTTTCTTTATTAGGTCGTCTGTCCACCTTGTGGGTGGACGTCCTACGCTGCGCTTTCCGGTCCGTGGTGTCCACTCCAGAACTTGCAGCCCCATCGGCCATGAGTTCTGCGTGCTATGTGCCCTGCCCACTGCCGCTTTAAACTTGCTAATTCGCTGGGCTATGTCGGTTGCTTTAGTTCGTCTACGGATCTTCTCATTTCTTATTCGATCTTATAGGGAAACTCCGAGCATAGCCCTACAGGTTGAGAAAATAAAACTCGTCATAATAATAACCCGCCCCATCAATACCAACAACGTGTTTACTTTAAATTAGTTTAAATTGAGGTTATATCATCCGCATAGGCTTTTTTAAAGATTATTTTTGCATTTTCTCAAAATTGACGGCAATCTGAATCGATTGACAAAAGTTTTAGTTGCCTAGGTGATCGGAAAGTGCCTCAAAAATCACTGCAAAAAGATGTCGGTTTTTGGTGTCGTTTTTCATTGTTACACATTTTTCGGTTTATTCCTTCAGCCCGCAAACAAATCAGAACGATAACAAAAACAAAGAATTTAGGAGAATTCTCTAAAACTTTAATGTACTGTCATGATTATGTGTTGCAACCTATTACATATTAATATCTTAAAGCGGGACCGTGGACGGTTCAGGACCGGCCGTCTCTCAGTGGCACGGGCGGTCTGGGCAACTTGCCAGATAGCAGCGGACTGTATGGTGTGGAATTGCCAGCCCGTTGTCCAGACCACACAGTCCCCATAGAGATCGTCCACGGTCACGGTCGTCCACAACTAGTTGGAAGTCTTAATCAAAATAATACAATATTATATGTCTATGACATAGAACACTTGATACAGTGGTCTCAAAGTAGTGAGCGCCAAAGCAGCAATACTCTGGCCTTTGTTTTACTACTCAAAGTTCTGTGTATCGTTACAATGATCATGGACAGGCGTTATCTCTTACCACCAGATCGTTTCGTTCGCCTTATTACTTTTACACAAAAAAAAACTGAAATTTTTACAACATTCTTGTATACGTGACATAATAAAGCATAACAATCTGCGGAAAAAACTTCGTCAAAAACAGAATTTAATGTTTGTTTGAGCTCTCGCTTACGTCCCCCAGGAACGCTGATCCATTTTTTAATTTGTCATAAACTTGCCGATTTTTTTTTTTAAATTTAAGTACACCTTTAAGTAAAGAAAACAAAGAATGTTTTTAAAAGATATAATTATATTCGTTAAATAATAATCTGCTCTGAAATCATAATAAGTTGGCCTTCAACTATAAGTATAATTAAAAAGTTAAATTTGACTAAATAAAGATTTTTATATAGGTATTCACGACAACCATCACCTAATAATATGAATTATGAATATTAGTAATTGTCCAACTATACGAACATACATGCAACGATATGTAACCAAATATCGTATCAGTGGTATCATGTAGTCTTTGATACATATCGAAACAGACTTAACATCTATATACTATAATAATACTTTTAAAACTTAAAGAAATATTTTTTAATCAATGTTTACAAGCGAGTAAATTTAGAGGAGCCCTGGGCTAAAAATGCGCCAACCCTATAACATTTTATTAGTTAGCTTTGATTACATAGATGGGCATCTAGAAGCAGAATGATAATAAATACTTTTAAACTTTCTTAAAGAAGAAAATGTTTTTTCCCGAGCCAAATCCTCCAACAGATTCCAGAATATTCAATTCAAAAAATCGCATTCGTACATTTTGCAACATTATCGTTTCAGTATTCTCATCTGCTCTCCATAATATTTCTGGAGATACATCGCTCCAAACTTCACCATCAACGGAATAACGGTAGCGAATTTTCAAAAATGTACCATTTCCACCATCTTCTCTGGGAACGTATTCTACCCTTTCAATGTCGTAAACATCTTCCAAATCGAAAGAAAGGATAATTGTCTTCCCACTCCCACAGTCCGCTTGTCCGGGCATTCCCCAGTGCGTATGCCAAATGGAGTTAAGATTTGTTTCGGTCAATTTGCAAACCTCTTGATTTGGCTGACACGGGATGTTGCACGTCACAGAAACACCCTTTACTGTATGTTTATATGGATCTGGTCCAGTTTTAACATTTAAATAATCGCTCCATTTGGATACTCCTTCGTCGTTCGCAGATCGAATTCTAAAGTTATGCTCGGTTTCGCTCCTGAATTCTTCTAGTGTGAAAGTTTCGCCTATAATACTGCTGAATATAACGCCATCTCTCTCGATCTCATAGAATGATGCATCACACTTTTGCCATTGTAAAGCCACGGAAGTTGCTGTTATTCCGTTTTCGCGAACATTGAAGTTGTTGGGAGTCTTAAGTTTTGAATTAAGAGTATTATTACTCATAATATTCGTAGTCTCATCATTACTCTTATAGCCACTAACTTTGATTTGTATTTCACTTTCCGTTACATCAGTTTTATCGATTTTGATCAGTAGAAACTTTTGAAACAACTCATTATTGTCATTGAAATCTTTAAGATACTGGTTGATCAAGAAACATTGATCGAAGTAGTAACCATTTTTAACATTATCAAAAGCTTCATAGCTATCAGCTTTGCTTATGTTTATTGATTCCCCATCAATAGCCGCTTTTACGGATATAATATTGTTAGCTGTCATGATTCTAAGTAATGTAGTTCGTTCTTTCACTATGCTTTCGTAATGTCCCTTAGTTTTGAGTACATTAATAAACAGGTTATCTTTGTCAGTTCTTACTGTTATTTTGGTCTTGGCGTATTGTTTAACTAAATATCCTGCTGATTTACCATCATCTTCGTAAATGTCGAATTCTGTTTTTTCATTCGGATAAATATTGATTATCCTGCAATCTCGTTTGATCTCATTCGGATTATTATTATCGTTTACAAACGGTATAATCGCACCTTCCTTCACAAATACAGGTATTTTCCATAGAGGCGCTTTAAAATTATTGTATATTTTTCCACCCTGATATTTTAGACCAGTAAATAAGTCTATCCAGATTTGATTTTGATCTGGTAAGTAAATACCGTGGCGAACTATTTCATTTTCGTACGATAATGTCTTCTGATACACTGGAGCAATTAATAAATTCGGCCCCCACATGAATTGATACTGGGAATCTTTCGTGTAAGCTGGTTCTTCGTTTGGAAACTCCAAAAACATGGCTCTTACCATGGGCAGGCCGTGAATGGATTGATAAGCGAGTGTATAATTATAAGGAAGCATCATCGATTTCAATTTTAAATAGGCCCTGTTAATAGTCGTGACTTCGGGGTCGATGCTGAAAGGCGTTTTCTGGATATTGCCCCATCCGTCCATGTTCAACTGAAGTGGTGTAAACGTTTTCCATTGGTAATCTCTAATGTTAACCTCTCGATCGTTTCCACCGTAGATGCCATCCAGATCGGAACCTACTACTGGTAATCCGGAGAGACCAGCCCCAATGTAGGTCGGAATGTGGAAACGAATGTATTCCCAAATACCACCAGTTTGGTCTCCACTCCAAATCGCCGAGTATCTCTGAGTGCCTGCCCAGCCGTCGACCATCATTATCAAAGGTCTTACTTGACCCTCCACCCTATTGACGTATATTTCTGTCGCATGCTCCACAGCGCTGAGTCCGAAAGAATAGCCGTCGCCTATCCATGCGACGTCACATTTTAATGCTACAGCACCTATGCCTACTTCCTGGCTTAAATCTCTTTCGCCTTTTTTAGGATGCTCCGGATCTTTCGGTTCAAGATTACTTTCAGTCCATAAAGCTACTTCGACGCCTTTTTTATTAGCATATTGAATGAACTCTCTCAAGTTTTTAATGTCACCTTTCAAAGTATCAGTTTGTCCATATCCTGAACCGTAACCGTCATTTGGAATGAACCAACCCAACGGCATGTCGTGTCTGTTGTATCTATCGATCATTGCTCTAGCAGAAAACTGATAATTTTTCTTTTCTCCGTTGAGCGACTCCAAAATACCTAGTTTATTCACCATATTTTGTGGTTGATAACATTTGTAAAATTTACCATCTTCAAACTGAATGGCCCCTTTCAAATGACTGTTTACTTCAACCCAATAGTCTCTGTTAAATGTGTTAAGATGAGCTTCATAAAACGCATATTCTGGCATAAAGATTGGTTGCCCAGTAAGCTCATAGTAATCATTCAAAATGTGTTGTGGCTTTGGATTTATGAAGTAAAACGCATCAATATGGCTTTCTTCATGAGCTGTTGCAATTATATCTGAAATTACCGATCCGAAATCGTAATAGCCTGATCGCCAAGTATTTCTTAATACACCGTAGCCGTACGAAGACCAGTAAAAAGGACTTGGAGAAGTCACGCCTCCATCTACCCAATTGTTTGTGTTCTCGATTTGTATGATTTCTCCTTTATGAGTAAACCTACCATTTTGCATTCCTCCTCCAAAAAAATATTCTTTTTCATTATGTAGCAGGTGTTGAATTGTCTTTTCGTTATTATAAAGTATAGGTTCTAGTTCATTTAAAACATGCTTCTCTACTCTTCGATCGTAAACATCGAAAGTTCCTTTTAGCATGCTAAAACTAATTCTTATTTCTTCTGTTTCAACAATGTATTTCTCACGATCGAATGTGACAGTTGAGTTGTCGAATGCTACTGTGCCGTAATCTTTCACGTCCTTTGCATTTATTTTTGCGACATCACATGGGTGTCGTGGCGTCGGATAGTCCAAGAACTGCCTTGATGGCGACATGTAATATCTGAACACGTGATTGTTTAAAATAGTTAATTTAGCTTCTTCTCCCCCTGCATACTCAATTGTATAATCCTTATCTGTTTTTAGAAAGGAGTAGATGCCTCCTAAGACTTTATCATCGTCACCTTTCTTAGACATCTTTCCAAGTTGGTGATCCACAGTTGATAACTCTGAAAGTAAATAATTTTCTTCAAGTAAAAAAGTTTTAAGTATATAATATACAAAATAATTTGCTTTATCTATTAAGCTAGTTATTTTTACTAACTGCAATTATTGTACTTAGGCTACGTACCTTGTTCAAGCGAGTAAATTGAACGAAGTGTGAAGCATGAATACAATGTTAGAAGTGATTCAGCCATCAGTGAACCCATGTATTTTATACGTTAGTCGCTATCATGTTGCCCTCGTTAGAGACAAAAGAACATTATTTACAATATATTACGGAACTAATACTTCGAAGATACTATTGTTGTAAATTTGTAACATGTAACAAATATTAGTTCAGGGTAGGTCGGTTTGTTTGTTATTCTGCAAAGATGGTAACCGTGGAAATAAATACTTAATAACTATTTCCTCAACAAAAACAAGAACAAAAGTCACCGACATAGCTTAGCGTATTAGCAAGTTGAAGTAACAATGGGCTGGTTTTATTTGCTGCAGAACCGACAACTGTTACGGTAGACGTGGAGACTGAAAATCGGCAAACGTTGTGTAGGACGCCCTGAGATTAGATGGAGTGACGATATACGTAAGACAGTTGCCAGTAGCTGGAAGCGAAAAGCCGAAGATCGGGCTGAGTGGCGTGTCCTGGGAGAGACCTATGTCCAGCAGTGGACTATGCAAGGTTGTTGATGATGAACTATTTCCTATTTTATGTGGTAATAGTATTTTAAATTGAACTAATGTTAATATTTCTTATGATGTATTTTGAAGGCTTTAGTGGACAGATCTAATTTGAGTAAAAAATGTTGCTGTCTTTTTCTTTGCAGACAAGTAGGTAAGTAATATTTTTAGTAATTTTAGGTCTGTTCTATAAAACCTTTAGAATTAGTCTTAATTAGACGGTTAAATCTATTAGACAATTATGTAGTGTTAGAAGGATGCGGTACCTGAGTCACACAAGAGAGAGAGAGAGAGAGAGAGAGAGAGAGAGAGATGGATGGTTTATTTGTGTTAGATCTCCTTAACCTCTAGGTAGGTACCATTGCTGTACTAGATATTCTGCCGCCAAGCAGTAGTGTGTAAACATTACTGTGTTCCGGTTTGAAGGATACTGTAGAAAGCGAAATTACAGGGCTGTTGAGGCTATTGAAAGTCTCAATGCAATGAGCGCCAAAGCAGCGATGCCTTGGACTTTGTTTTACTACTCAAAGTTCTATGTATAGCTGCAATGGTCATGGACAGGCGTTATCTCTTACCATCAGAAAAACGTCTTGTTCTTCTCATTACTTTTACATAAAAAGAGAGAGAGAGAGACGCCTCTTTCCAGCATTTGTCCAATAGGCGTTTTTCTCTCTCACATTTTTATGCAATAATGTATTGTTTTGAGTCTGGCATGATGATGGCTATATTTGCTCATAACAATTTACGTAATAGCTTTCGTCTAGTTTTCGATATGAAAAATAGACGGCACTTCACATTTCAGTTTAGCCTTCAGAGACGCAGAGAACTTTATTTTTCTCATAATGCCATGATAAAATTTACATCGATATCGATACTATACCTAAATCTAAGTTAAGACTTATATTATATAATGAAAATATTTGTACCTACATCTACTAAGGGAAAATATTTGAAACTTTGAATTTTAATAATAAGACCTATACAATTTATGACAATTATATTCTTACACATAAAAAGATTTTGATTTTGATAAATCGACTAAAACTACAGTTTAATAATCATTTAGGAAGTACTTAAAGCCATGATAGTTTAGTTGGGAAAGGACCTTAACTTACGTCGTCGAAGGGCGTGGGTTCAAACCCCAACAATGAGCTTGAGCTATCGGGAAAGGAAAACATCCTGAGGAAAACATAGCGTGGTGGTAGGGTAATTCTTAGTATTCCACTCGATAGCAACTGGGTGGTCAAGTTGAAAATCTGTCGTCAAGCACCTAACGGTGTGTTCCAGCAGCTTCTCTTGAGAGCCAGTTTCATTTCAGGCTAGATGTGTTTACCGTCTTCGACTACACACTGTCCCTTAACATCAGATGAGCTGTGGTCAAACACTTAGACAGTCAAACTTAAAAAAAGGTTGTAGCACATGATAATTGTAATAGCACTAACTTTGTAGGTAACAAGCCGACGACTTAAACACTGCAACCGACCAGAGTTTCTCAAACTTATATATCCCATACCGTTATTTCATAGATAATTGGCAAACGTCTTAATAAAATCAAATTTAAATAAAGTTAAGTGACATGAAGTTTCCATTAAACAATATCCATTGTTTCTTATCGTTGTTATTTTGACTCAAAATTAATAATAGTTTCAATATTATATGACTTAATACAAATTCGATTTCCATTGCAAATGTCTTGAATCAGAAGTAATCAAAATGTTAAAAAAGTCGCTATGCTTGCTTCTTTCTATTAGACCTAAATGATTTTGCCCGGACTGAAGCGAAGGTTTATACTTGAAGTCTTGAACCAATCAACATTTAAAAACGAACTGGACCTGAGGATTTAAAATGTCAATTTGCGAAAAAACACATTGACAGAAAAATGACAGCTTTTTATCTTAGTTTTCAACCCTAGAACTACATACATACCCTTTTTTTAACCTGTAGGTAAACTACAAACAGGGTAAATATATTAACTCTACTGGATTTTTGGTTGTCAAGGTAGTCAAGGTTTAGTTGTTGTATTGTTGTTGAGTCGACAATGCCACTGACTATCTTAAAATCGTACTTCAAAGATTACTCGGGGTAGATATCTACTTTGGTTTGTAGTTCTAGGGTTAAGTGCTAAGTGCCCGTGGCATTGATCACTTTTTTCACACAACCAAGATGTATGAAAAAAAGTTAAAATAAAATAAAACATTAAAAGTCATTTCGCAAATTATAATCTCAGATTTTAATTATTTTTTTTCAAATTCATGAACCGTCGATCCGATGTGTAATATTCTTGCAGGTTAGTGTTTAGAAGTTCAAATATGAGAATGTGAAATGAAAAATATGAAAATATAAGATATTGTGTGTTCAAGGTATATATTTAGTCCTTTTGTTTAAATCCCCATCACTGTTGTAACTGAAACGACGGTTAATCGGAAATTAACTAAATATATACCTACCTTGAACACTCAAAATTAACTAAGTAACAAAGTAACTCAATCAGTTACAAGATGTTGTGACATTACAGTTCTGGGAGTAGTAAGAATTAACAGATCCGCGGAACTGCCGAAATGTATGCTGTCTAAAGAGGACACCCGATTGTGTGGAGAGAGAAAAAGCTTCGAGGTAAGAGAAAAATCATTCGTCGTATTGGTCCGCCGCGGTCTGATTGGGGTTGGAGAATCGCTGTCTCAAGCAAAGATAAGTTATTAATTTTCAACTACACCATCTCGCAGTAGTATAAAACTGTGTCCGCGTCCATCTTTTTATCCGATTACTTCTTAAAAGTGTTTTCATTTAAGTATTTTTTTTACAACAGGTTTGTATAAACAATATAATTCAGAGTAATTCAATGTATTGCAGGGCTTGGAAACCGGAAAAATTTTCAAACCGGTTTCGCTTAAAATACCTACGAACTTTATTATTTCGTTCTGTTCGAACTAAACCTCTAAATAAAACGGTTAATGTAAAGAACAATATTCAGAAGGTTTTGCTCGAAAAACCGGTATAGAACGAAAAGGATTCGTTCTTTTCCATTTGACTTACCTATACCTACCACTACTATGAAGAAGCGGATCTATCCCGCCGCATCCAGCGCGCCTCTGTCGGCAGACCGCACGAGCTCGCGGAATAAACCGGTTTATAAAGGTTTTTGAAAAGGTTTTCATAACGCTCGCGCTCCGAACGAAATAACCTTAATAACGTTACTAACCGGGTGTTTACCGGTAAATTTGAAACCGGTTTCAAGGCCTGAATTGTATTGTACTCAAGTCACAAAAATAAATTGTATGTAATTCTTGGGAATTTCAGCCCTAAGAGGGTAAAATAAGGGATGAACGGTTGTATATAAGTCCGTTATTTTAAAAGTGAGATGCACGAAGTTTCATATACCTGCTTCTGGTTAGAAATAAGTGTACAATGTACGAGTATATCAGCGTTTTCAGATTATTTTTAAAAGTTATTTTAAAAGTACATAGCGAGCGAAGCTGCGGTCAACAGCTAGTTGAGCTTTTACTGTAAGGGTTGATCTCACAGTAAACATTGTTAACAATGATTACAGCTCTTTTCGCCCTAGTTACCTGGTACGTTTGGCGTAGCTCCGTACCTGTTATACTTAAACAAAAACAAAGAACCTACAGTTATTAGAACGATAACAAAATAAATAAGACAAAGGGAATACGTTGTCCTGCGAATATTATAGACAAAGGCACCTCAATGTGTGGGGTGTGGCGTTGTGTAGTTAGGTAAGTAGTTTGTAGATGATTCATAAAATGATAAAAACAATTTTACCACCTGCCTACCTTTACATGTTGTAAAATTAAATAATAAATAATAGCAACAATACACTCTAATTAAATAGTCATGTTTTAGAAATATAAACTTCATACCGGGTTATTGACAACTTGGGAATCTCTCCTTATATGCCTCCTAGGCCAGGGGGGGTATAACATACAATTTGATGACGTGAATAAGTCTTTCAATTTGCCTCCATAATGGGAGGCAACTGATGATAACTAACTCGGGGGGATTTAGTTCCGAAAATTTGGTGTTGCAGTGTCATCTACCTTCATCCAAAATTTAATTTCAACAACAAAAATAACAAAGCACTTTGTGTGTTTTGCCAGTGTCACGTAATTTAAATGTTCAAGTGGGTCAAGTTCTTAGCAGGAGGTCGTCTTTACTACAGCAGTACCTCATATTCTGCCACCAAACAGTAATGCGTAAACAATAACTGTGTTCTAATTTGAAGGATACTGGAAGGAAATTGCAGGGCTGTGGAGACTAACCATCGAAAATCTCAAAGTAATGAACGCCAAAGCAGCGACGCTTTGGACTTTGTTTTGCTACTCAAAGTTCTGTATCGCTGCAATGGTCATGAGCATGCGTTGTCTCTTACCATCAGGACGTCTAGTTCGTCTCATTACTATTACATGAAAAAAAAAAGTTTATGTGTATTACTATAAAATTAAGTAAAATATGTTTGGGAGAGTTACCTAAGGGCACATAAAGAAAATTACAGTCAAAGTGTAGTCCAAACCCGTAGGGGTAAAGGTTGCTTTGCTGTATGAGGTTCAAGTTCAAGTTTTTAAAGTTCATTGAGTCATTCGCGTTTAACTTGAACTTGGGGTTGGTGCTCTATAACCCTGTACAAACATCACTATTTTGTTGAGTTTTTAGCATGTCAGTTGTTTTATTTTTCCGAAGTGTTTTGTTGGATAGAATTATTGTTTCGGATCTGTGCCTATCCATTCCGAAATTTATTAGATGTTTCAGAAAATAATTATGTTCCAGTTTTAATCTTAATTTACTTGATATAAATCAAAATAAAATTATTACAAAAATATTAATTTATTGTTTGGTTTCATGTAAGTATAAAACTCAAAACTCAAAACTCAGTGCTTTATTTCCTTTAGACCTTACAGGACTCTTGGACACGTCACAAACGTATAAGTACCTAAGTATGTAAGTACCTACTACCTAATATAACAATATTTTTTCTAATAGGTAGATATGTATAGGTTAGGTATATGTAGCGTTATGTGGACATTTTTTATTTTATCAAATCATAAGTAGTAGATAGGCAGTATCTAGAAAGGTACCTACTGTCTTATATATACATAATTATTTTGTGTTTGCACCTACGATTGTTGTGATAACACAACTAGGTATATTTGTTAGGAATACCTAAATACTCCTTGTAAAGTTCATAGAGTACACATGATGTTACTGTACCCATTCATAAATAGATTGGCAATCGTATATATGGGAAAAAGTAAATATAAGCTGGTTTTTGTTATTTAACTTCCACGCCACTTCCTTTATTTTAATACTATTCACTTACTTATTTTTGGTTTAGTTTAATATGTAGCCCATTGATTTACAAGTACTACACTAAGCCTGCTATTTTCTTGAAAGCGCCACCCACTCTGCTTTGTACCTACAACAACAAACAAAAATGTTTTATCAAACATGCAATGCAAGACAGATAACAGACAGCTCGATTTATACGGTTTTTTTAAATTTATGTTGGTATCACACACAATGAATTTTCTAATTCGTTTATTGTAATGGTCTAGTATAAACGTGTGAAACTTCTCATCTATCTAAGTAATAAAATAACTGTAGGAAGTACCTAAGTAAATACTTATTAATCAATAATATTATTCGTCCTTAAGTTAAAGTGGCTAAATAAAACGGCCTTTGCCAAGTATTTAAAAAACAAATCTGACAATATCGAACATTGATTTAAAAGTGACAGTGTGGGATTAGTCCGAAATATACTTATATTGCCAACAACTCTAATGGCGTTAATGGAAACTATCGCTTTCTGTCGTAAGCTGATAGTAAATTCGAATCATTTTAAGTTTCTTTATAGCGCATTTGTCATCTTGGTCTTGGCTGGTATATATCGGGCTATGATCCATGACTGACACTTTCGAAATTCGACGTCTTGGAAAAAATAGGTTTTGGTTGCTTTGCTTGACGCTATCCAAGTATTGAAATAAAGTTATTTTCAATTTACTCAAACATTAAACCTTTGTTTGTCGTATTTCAATCACTTCCTGGTAACCGAAGGTATGTTTTATTAGTATTTAATAATAATCTCTTAGATTTCACATAGGTCAGTTAATCCAAATCGCTTTGTCATGGTCCTAACCTGGCCGGTGTTTGGACTCGAATACACTCTAAGAATGTAAATTGTTTTGTTTTTAGATGTTTCTCACCAGATCCGAATATGACCGTGGCGTGAACACGTTCAGCCCTGAAGGACGGCTCTTCCAAGTGGAATACGCCATCGAGGCTATAAAATTGGGTTCTACTGCCATCGGGATCTGCACATCTGAGGGAGTTGTATTAGCTGTCGAAAAGAGGATTACCTCTCCTCTAATGGAGCCTACTACAATTGAAAAGATTGTTGAGGTGGACAGGCATATTGCATGTGCTGTTTCTGGTCTGATGGCTGACTCGAGGTAAGACTTAAAATTTCCTTTTAAAATATCTTTTATAATTATATGTTCTTTTATTTATTGGTGAATTAGCCTGCATTCAATTATTTGATTACAACATTATTTACACAAATATTGTACAAGAAGCATACAATTTTAATGGGTATATAACCAATTTCAAGATTTCACTTCAAATTGCCAATGGGTTCTCCTTTGGTGTATTATTAAACATATTATTAAAAATAATACTATAATATCTATGATATACAGTCATGCTTCACATTCTCTATTTACTAGTTCTTAATTTCACAAAGCTATACATATTGTTCTTCAGGACCCTGGTTGAACGTGCCCGAGTGGAGTGCCAAAACCACTGGTTTGTGTACAATGAGCGTATGAGTGTTGAGTCTTGTGCCCAAGCCGTCTCTAACCTGGCCATACAGTTTGGTGACAGTGATGATGACAGTGGCACAGCCATGTCCAGGCCTTTTGGAGTTGCTGTCATGTTCGCAGGTACACTACATACTATGGTACCTTTGACATTGCATTTTGTGCATTCTGCATCATCAGCCTAATTTAGTTCAGTGCTACTGTTTATGATTGAAGATAAGATGGGCCTATATTCCATCAGTATTGACTATTTGAATATGTTTAAGTTTTCTATGAGTCACTGTCATAGGAGGTCAAACGCAAGGACCTAAGGTCAATCTTCAATAAAATAATATTTAAAAAAAAGCAAGTGTTAAGACTGACAAGACCTTCAATGACATTTTGTAACCTGGTGCCCTGTTATGCAGAAGAGAAAAGACTAGTAACTTTAGGATGTACCCATACTACATGACCTGTTCTGAGGGGGAGGGTGGACTTATCAAGTATTATGGTATTTGATGAGACCTCCCCTCCCCCCTCAGTAATAAACACATAATATAGTTCTAGTATCTATCTATAGATAATGTATCTGTCATATAAAAAAAAGAACTGATAATTTGGGTTATTTTCTTGTCTTGCAGGGGTTTAGCAGGCGCTCTCTATGGTTGTCTAAGTCTATTTTGATTTGACATTAGTCATAAGTTTGAAGTGTTGAATTAAAGATCATACTTTTTTGGGCAAACTTTTGTTTGAGACTATGTTATCTGTGTATTGATTAATTTTAAGCCAATAATATAATGTGTTTCAGGTATTGATGAGAAGGGTCCTCAACTGTTCCACATGGATCCGAGTGGCACATTTGTGCAGTATGACGCTAAAGCCATCGGCTCAGGCAGTGAAGGAGCTCAGCAAAGTTTGAAGGTAATAGGTGTTATATTTGGTATGAGGATAATAATGAACTATAACAACAAATTGCTGTGGTGGTGCCGGCATAAGAATAGTACCCCACCCTCTCTTCCCGTGGTTGCCTTAAGAGTAGGCTAAGGGATGAATCCGGAAGATGGGCAGCAGTGTCTTCCTTGAACAATCACACCTAACTGCGCTCGCCAACCCGCCTGCCAAGCTTGGTGAGTATTGGAAAACCCCCCCAGGAGGAGGCCTATGTCCAGCAGTGGACATCCTAAGGCTGAAGATGTGTGAAGTGTCATAACAACTTGGACACATTAAGGTGTAATTATTTAGAACTGAATATTGTTAAGGTATCTTCATTATACTAGGAGTTTGTTTGGTAGTATGGTAGGTGGTCAGTACATGTATCTGAATACCAATATGTGAAACAAATTTGGTTGAGTGTGGGGTCTCGCACCATGACACAAAATATTTATCAGTCACATATATCATAATTATACAATATAAGTTAAAACTCTTTGCACAAGTTCAACTTACTTGGCGGTTTTTTAGTATTTGCTATACTGTGTCGACTCTAATCATAAGTATGACTCTTCCATGTCCTAGCTTAAAGATTGAAGATGTCAAGGACATGGTTAGGTTTAAAACAATGGTTACCTTAATATTTATAGATCAGGCCATCGTCAGGGTAAGGTTTAACCAGAAATCAACTCAAAAATATATTTTTTTTAAATCTATGTAATGCAATAACTTAATGCTGATTATATCCATCCTGCTCTGTATTTTATTTCTTACTTAATCAACTACAAGTAACAACAATAATATAATCAAATAAGTTCAATTAACTACAGGTTTATTATTATATGACAGGAAATATACCACAAGTCGATGACACTTAAAGAGGCCATCAAGTCTGCACTGACCATCCTCAAGCAGGTCATGGAGGAGAAACTATCCGAGAGCAATGTGGAAGTTGTCACCATGACTCCAGGGTCAATGTTCCACATGTTCACCAGAGAACAGCTGGCTGAGGTTATCAAGGATATACCTTGAGTATTCTCTATTTTTATCCATAAACGTCTGATAAGCTAATATACATGGGCTATGCGGAACAATGGTGCCGAGTTAAAAGGGGATTATTATACTCATTTCAAACAACTTTTACTGGGATCAACACTGAAATCGTAAAAAAAACAGGTTCTATAATAATTAATTGTGGTTGAGATATATTTCAGTTAAACTAAAAATTGTTTGTAATGATTGAGTATGCTCAGTTTGACTTAGTAAATTTTGTATTGCTCTGTCTGTGATTGGAACTATCATGTAACAAAAGTCAGAAAATTTCAGCTATATCAGACGTTTTTTACTTTTGAGGGTAGATGAAGTTGTGTGGTGGAATTTAGCTCTTTTATTGTACGCTTATCAGCTTTTTAAAAGTCCAGGAAATTGCACTTTCAGCCGTCATTATTTTGATGTAAAAACGACATTTATGTAACGACAATAAAATAGCTACTAATCCACCTCTAGCTTTATTTACCTTCTGTTTAAGGATATTTATGTAATTTAGAGTAATATTTGAAGTAAATTGTAAAGAAATCCAAGTAAATAGCATTTTTATATTTAGCTTATATTTTTATATTCAGAATTATTTGAGTATCATTTCCCAATTCGATAATGTACATTAGAAAAGTAAAGTGATTTAGATAAAAAATAAATCTAAAAGCCTTTTTTCACTACACTAATTTGGAGCTCTGCAGTTAGGGTGCGCATGATAACTTGTTACTGTTTAGCCTCGCTTTATCTCTAATACAAATATTTGATAACATCAATATTACAAGTCAAATTTTCCTTTATTTGACATCCCTTTTGGCTCATTAATAGTATATGCTTTAACAGCTGTAGAGTGTGGGTTCGATTCACTCCCAAGACAAACATTTTAATGTTTATTCTGTTTGGGTGTTCTGTATATATTTACAGAAAAAAGTAGTTATGTATTTTATTAGTTATCCAACTTCCATCACACAAGCTCTGGTTAGTTTGGGGTTAGATGGCACTGTTTGTCCTATGATATTTATTTATTATTCGAGGCATAAGCTTCCCTGAATACCGTGTAGTGAAAAAGGCCTTTTATTTATATTATACATAAATTTTAAGTATACATAATTTTCAGTTTAGTTGAAATATTACTTTGAAAGGGAGTGCTTGTGTTGAATCTACTGTAAGCATTGTTTGTTCAATAAAGTATGGTATCTTTTATTTGTTATTTAGTTATTTTACCCCATATATATATTATATAGTTTCCTATTTCAGTACAAAAAACATATATTAATTAAATTGTATCATTTTTCATTGTATTAATAATAGTTTTTCTATTTGTACATGGTGTAGCGGATTATATATGTAGTTGTACGTCTAAATAAATAATAGTAACTATGTCAAATTAAGAATCTAATATTGTGGGGTCTGTATTTTTCTGTGTAGTTCGAGGATTGCGCTTTACCGTCTTCTCGTGTACTAAGTTACCAACACTGAAATCGAACTCCATACAAAATGCGTTCGAACTACTACTATCTATATTAAATCGCAAATTAAAAGGCAATTGGTCTGTTGCACCAAAACTTATCAGATTTTGTGAATGAGTTCAATCGTTTCGTTATTATGCTCCGGGTGATGGTATGGTATACATGCAGACATTCGTACCTATATGGAAATTCAGGTGTAACATTTATAAATAGATTCCATTCTTCGTGTGATTGGTGAGCTAGAATTCGCGAGTATGCTCGGAATTAGCGTTCCTGACCTACTAGATGTTTCGTGGAAAATTTGGTAAATATCTGAAAAACATATCGCACGATTTTTTTTTATGACCAAAGAATCAAGATCAAAGTACCTTTTCTAACGATGGTCCGTTAGAAAAGGTACTTTGATCTTTTCTTTTAATGGCTGACAGGCTATGTGTTTGACCACAACTCACCTGATGTTAAGTGACGATGTGGTAAAGCACGCCTAGCCTGGAATGGTACTGGCTCTCAAGTGAGGCTGCCGGAACACACCGTTAGATGCTTGGCGGCAGATTTTCAACTTGAGAGTGGTAGCTAGCCAGCCGAGCCGATATGTACTTACCTACGTATGGAAACAGCTGGTATTTTATCGTGATTTAAAATTGTTGCTCATAATGTTGAGTAGGTACAATGTTCTTTCGTAAATCTCGCGTTTATAAACTTATATAAGCTTAGCGTAATGCCAATTTTCTGTCAGATTAAGGACTCTGATACGGCGGTCTCTTTAGTACACTTGTATGAAAACGATCTGGGGCTCCCCTCTAGCCTCCGATTCTAGGGCCGACCATACGAGTGTAGTTTTTATCAACAGATGATAGCAGCCGTGCCGGAGTTGCAAGCTAGCGAAACGAGCTCCCGGAACACCATACAAGACTTGTCGAAGCTTCGACTTGGAAGGCAGACCGTGTAGAATTGAACTTTATACGGGTTGACAGTTTGAACATTAACAATATTCAAATACATGTTAGTTAGTGGACATATGAAACGTATAAAGAAATAAAATCGAAACAAATACAAAAGAAAACCTTGGTTAAGTGTTTCCCAAGACTCCAGAATGAATGGACAGCGCGCAGCCTTACGAACCGAGCTAGCGCAAGACATAACTACCATACGTAGACTACGTAGTAACTGTTATATAATCTGGGACAGCACGCGACTACCATGTCATTTTCAGTGCGCGTGATATGAGTGTCCGTATTTTTGTGTTTGCTCAGGATAATTAGGTCAAATATTAACCACCTATTTTTTTAAATTATTTGGAACGACAATCGAGTACTGAACCCACTGTATCAATATTGTTGATGTTCAAACTTTCACGATGTATAGTTTCATACCTTTGATAGATTAAACAAAAGATTTCGCACCATCTGCGTCCCATTAAAAACTCTTCAAAAATACTTTGGTTGTTTTATAGTAGTTTGATATTCGACCACGTTCACACTTAGTTGATTAAAATCGTCTTTCAGTCGATTGTGCTTTCGATTGACCTAATGCAAACAACAATCGATCGATTTGGTTGTGAGCTCTGCATCAGATGTGTTGTATTGCGAAATTATAGGGTTGAGACACCATCGAATGTCTGTCGAGTAATGATCGATCAAGCTTTAATAAAGCTTTTGTAGCTATGATAGCAGAGTGGTTAGCGCGGTCGGTTCGCACGCCTTACGGCGCGGGTTCAAACCCAACAATGAACTTGATCTGCCAGTGAATGAAAACATCTTGAGGAAAATATAGCTTGGTGGTAGAGTACTTCCTAGTAATCAGCAGACTAGTTACCGCCCTCAAGTTGAAAATCTGCCGCAAGCATCTAACGGTGTGCAGCCTCACTAGAGCCAGTTCTATTCCAGGCTAGGTGTGTTTACCATCATCGACCACATCGTCACTTACATCGAGTGAGCAGTGGTCACACCTAGACTGATATCGAAAAAAAAAACTCATTTTTCTACATGAGTGACAAAAAGACGTATTATTACTGTTATAGCTCTCCTGTTGGTAAAAGATAACGCATATCCATGACCATTGCAGCGATACACAGAATAATAACACCAAGTCCAGGGTATCGATGTTTTGTCGCTCATTACGTTGAGACATTCTATGGTTAGTCTCAACAGCCCTGTAATTTCGCTAGCTGCAGTATCTAGCCGGAACAAAGTAATGCTAAATTAAAACAAAAATTGTATTTTTTTTTTTAATTCCCAATATATAAAAAAAAAACTACGAAATGTAGATAAACTTATGTCATTAGGACATATTTGACGATACCTAGCATATTTCTCTAGGCGTTAGATTAGTTCATATAAAAACAGATAAGTACAATCGAGCAAATCAAAGAGATCTCGTAGATTTTTTTTTAAATTTTGTTCACTTTTTCTGGAGTTACACACAGTTATAAGTTTGTGGTGTACTAAGCAGAAAAGGTTCGCTTAACATTCATCATCATTGCAGCCGTAGGATGTCCACTGTTGGACATAAGCCTCCCCCATTGACTTCCATAAAGACCAGTTGGAAGCGGCTCGCATTCAGCGCGTTCTTGCGGTCTTTATTAGGTCGTCTGTCCACCTTGTGGGTGGACGTCCTACGCTGCGCTTTAGCAAAAAACTGTTTAAAATTTTACAAATATTCTAAGATGTAAGGCTCCAAATCCATAGGATTAACGTTAGGGCCCAGTCTTGCCACAGGCACACCGTTTCTATCAACAACAAATTTGGAAAAGTTCCATTTGATAAATTGCCCCATCGTGCCCCCCTGTGCTTCCTTCAAAAACTTCCACAAGGGATCTGCGTTGTCTCCGTTAACATCGATCTTTTCAAACAAATCGAATGCCACTCCCTTTCGTTTTGTAAATGATAAGATATCTTTGGAAGTGCCCGGTTCTTGCCCGTTGAATTGGTCGCAAGGGAAGGCCAATATACGTAGACCTTTGCTGTGATACTTTTCATGTAATTTGTTGAGTTCTTTGTAGTTAGTCTCCGTCAGGCCACATTGCGAAGCTACGTTGACGATTATCAGTACATAGCCTTTGTATTTGTCTAGTTTGATTTTATTACCGTGTATATCTTTAACGGTGAAATCGTAGACGGTTTCAAGTTTTGTCGTTGGATTTCTGAAACGTAATATAATAATAATATTTTTATTCCATCTATTCGAAAACAACAAGGGTTTAACTTTAATTAATCATTTAGGCTATTTAAATTTAGAGTATGAAAGAACACTCACAGAGTACAATATAGTAAAACTGTGAGTCCGAGAAAAGTATTCAGTTGCCCAACTTGACTGTATACAAACATATTACAAAATGTTATGTGTTTTACATGAATAATAGGTAGGTATATAATATATACATACATATATGTATATTCAAGTGCGAGGCGCGCAGCGGCCCGGAGTACGAAGCAAGGCGCGCGAGTGTTGTTCTCTGCTTTGACTCTTTGAAGAAAGCTACCATCATGCTATGGTTACCTCTAGATGATTTTCCCTCACCGGCAGCTCAAGCTCATTGTTAGGGTTCGAACCCACACCCATTCGACCGGGCTAACTACTTAGCTACCATCGTTATAAAACTTACACTAACAACTTACAGTTGTCTGTGGAACTTCCTAAATAAAGCTACAGCGTTGAAAACATCATTTGCAAGTAATTCGGGGTTCTCTAACGCGGCGAAATGTCCACCGTCATCGACCACTGTACTGTGGAGGTAATTTTTGTACTTCAACTTCAATATTTGGTCGGGGTTGTAGGCCAATTCGTATTTGAATTTGATGCCGCATGTCGGTACCGATGTTGGGATTCTGTTGGAAAAACAAGCGTATTATTTATAAATAAAATAAAAATCGGTATGACAGTTTGAACATTAGCAATATTCAAAGACATGTTAGTTAGTAGTCATATGAAACGTATAAAGAAATAAAATCGAAACGAATACAAGAAAAAAAATAAGAAAACCTTGGTTGAAGTTTTCCCAAGACTCCAGTATGTATGGACAGCGCGCAGCTTTACGCACCGAGCTAGCGCAAGACATAACTACCATACGTAGACTACATAGTAACTGTTATCTAATCTGGGACCGCGCGCGACTACCATGTCATTTTCGGTGCGCGTGATATGAGTGTCCGTATTTTTGTGTTTGCTCAGGATAATTAGGTCAAATATTAACCACCTATTTTTTATTATTATTTGGAACGACAATAGAGTACTGAACCCACTGTATCAATATTGTTGATGTTCAAACTTTCACGTCACTTTAGAAGCTGATGACGGGTGAAACCGCCAGACACAGCTAGATTCAGATATAGCTCAACCGATACTTACTGATCAAACACCATAGCATAAGACTTAGTATTTATAGTTTCAGCGTAAACTCTCATACTAGTGGTGATACTGGTTGTTGCCCAATATATCATCACGTTGTCTAGGAGGTGTGTTAGAGAGAATTTCTTTAAAAGATTTCCATCGTAAGCCTTTCGGAACTCAGGGTTAGTCCACGTTGAGAATTTTTCTAGAATATACGCCGCTAAACCGGCGGGTGAATCTGTAAGGGCCGATCCTGGAAAAAATTACGAATGTTGAAGTAATCTGCCGAAATCGAATCCTATCCTAAAACTTCTGCAAAGTACAGTATATTTTGTTTAAACCTTTCAGGACCAGGAGACTTTGAGAGCTACTACATTCAGTTTAGCTATTTAGAACGATTCTTTGGATGTTAAAATAATAATATGATTTTTTTTGGAAATTCTTGGGACGCATTTGTCCCCGTGTTCGTCAAAGGGTTAAAAATATAAAAAATCTGTTGCTGTCTAAGACTTTATACAAAGTAGACTATTGTCGAAGGGCGTGGGTTCAAACCTCAACAATGAGCTTGAGCTGCCGGTGAAGGAAAACATCGTGAGGAAACCATAGCGTGGTGGTAGGGTACTTTCTAGTACTCTACTGGCTAGCTACCACCCTCAAGTTAAAAATCTACCGCCAAGCATCTAACTGTGTGTTCCGGCAGCCTCACTTGAGAGCCAGTACCATTCCAGGCTAGGCGTGTTTACCATCTTTGAACACATCACCACTTAACATCAGGTGAGCTGTGGTCAAACAATAACCTATCTACTATTAAAAAAAAGTTGTAAAGATGAGTAAAGCCCCCATTGAGATAGTATAGCCCAAGCTTATAACCTATCTATGTACATTGGTGTACTCACCAACAGTGTCGGGTTTCGTGGACTGGATGTGCATGTATCCAGTTTCCTCCAAGTTGTAAGCGAATTTATCGCCAACCGGGTACAACCTGTCCTGTAGTTCAGGAGTCTCCACAAAGGAAGGCCAAATCGAACCTTAGGAATAAACATGATACCTTAGAACAAGGATGGCGAACCAATGGCACTTCAATATTTTGGGCACGCCACCCACGACAACACACAGTGCAATTTTTTTTTTGAGTTTTGTGTATATCGTTTTTAGTTTCATATTTTCCCATTAATAACTAAGTCAAAATTATTTGACGGCAAGTCTATGGCCACATTAAACATTTCTTTAGAAAAAATGGCACATTGGTCCATAAAGGTTCGTCACTCTTGCCTTAGTAGAAAAATACACCCGAAATAAAAAATATATCAATAGTAATAATTACTATTAGTATTTTTGAACATTTTAAAGTTGTGTCTTAATTATTTGTATGCCTCAGCGGGCAAGGATATGTGTACTGTACTATAATTATAAGATCTGCGTGCTGTTTTATATATGTCGCAGGCAATTTGTATGATTTCGCAAAGCGCATTGCCCGTTTTAAAACACTCGTCGTTTTCAAATATGCCGTTTCAATTGATTGTTATTGTAGGATGACCATAATAAAACAGGTTGAACTAATCAGACTTTATTCTAGCAATCAGATTTCAAGACTTAAAATAAGAGTAAATCACTTAAATTTGACGCGGCAATTTGTCAGCAGCCTTTGAATTGTACATCAAATGTTGTGGCATTTTATATAATGACAAGGCAATTTACAATTTGGCTTAGGCATATTTCAAAACTGCGAGTGTAAAGAGATAATAATATTATGACATTAATAATAAAGAGTTTAAAAAGCGAAATCATATGTACACTAAGGCACATTCTAATGAAAAAATAGAAAAATTAAGAATCTTTTTCAATCTACTTCTTCTACTTAATTGCTTTTTGATTTTTTAGTTATGTGGACTTACCAAGGGATATCCACATCTGAGCCAGAGGATTGAACACGAGCGCCGGGAAGTTGGTGTGATATCCCAGCACATTGTCCGGGTATAGAGTTGCCATGATGGAACCAACTGTGTGGCCTAGATCTCCACCTGACAACAATAAACTTATTTTCAATACAATATTCTATTTTCCTATGGATAAATAAAAATATAAATTGTGTTGCATGAAAAATAAAATTAAAATAATGTGCATAATTAAATTACCCTGACAACCATTATGTATTGCAATAAAAGAATGTGAAAATATTTTTTTTTATTAAGCAAATAAACAAGACTTTATTATTATTTGATTATAAGTTCTTTGTACCGCTTGCAATGCTCATGCACGACAGGACAGGCGTTATCTCTTACCATCAGGAAAACGTTTTGTTCGTCTAACCTTTGTATTAAAAAAATACTTTTTAAGACATAAAACATTTCTTTTTTATGGCTGACAGGCTAGGTGTTTTGACCATAACTCACTTGATGTTAAGTGATGGTAAAGCACGCCTAGCATGGAATTGCACTGGCTCTCAAGTGAGGCTGCCGGAATACACCGTTAGATGCTTGGCGGCAGAATTTCAACTTTAACGTGATAGATACATAAGGTGAGTTGTGGTCAAAAACGTAGACTGTAAGCAAATAAAAAAAAAAAGATGCTGTGGTTTAAGACCAGACCATGTTTGTTCAAACTGAAATGTGTACATTTAAAACCGCAGCTGCTAAAATTGCCGCGGTTACATTGTACAATGTACATATAATAACTTTAAGACAGTTACTCTGTGGATAAAGTTAAGGTATTAAAATTGTAATAAAAATAAAACATGAAATACGTCACCTTGCACATAGTACCGCGACAGTCCGATGCGCTGCATCAAGTTGTTCATAATGACTGCCATTTCCATCGGCCCTAGACCGGACCGCGCAGCACCCTAAAAATTTAATTAAAAAAATACTATATTAAATGACTTCATACAATAAATAAAAAATACATAGACTGCTTTATACAACTTTGTTCATGATGTTTATTTTTAGTTCAGTTCTGTACTCCATTGTCGGGGAGGTAGGAAGTCGGCCTCAAGGTCGAACCTCCATGCCGAGGTAGATTCAAACATGTAACTTAACGTTCATAAGTGCTTTACCAGGGCCTAAACTGAATAAATGACTTTGATTTTGAGGTAGGGATTAACTTTTGCAGCTGTGTCATTTATCCTGCGCCGGCGTAAGAATTGTACCCCACTCTCTCTGCCCGTGGTTGCCGTAAGAGTCGGCTAAGGGATGTAATCCGGAAGATGGGCAGCAGCGTCTTCCTTAAACAATCACACCTAACTGCGCTCGCCAACCCGCCTGCCAAGCGTGGCGAGTATTGGCAAAAGCCCCCCAGGAGGAAGCCTATGTCCAGCAGTGGACGTTCTATGGCTGATGATGTGTGTCATTTATCCTGTTCATTCCAATGTTACCTGAGAAAAGCCGCCTAAGGCAATAAGACCACCGTTCTACTTCCACTTGCTTCCTTGCGTTAAGGTTATAACCATAGTAAAATTGTTTTATTGGAGCAGCATCGTGCCGCATACCAGCTAGTTTCATATAAACTAAAATATAGCTTTTAGTGTTCAGGGCAAGGCAGTTTAAGTGTATATTTCCGTTGTTTCCCATCTGCTTCTTCACCATGATGAGTGACACATTTTTGAAAAAGTTGACCTCTGCTCACCAGGCGTGGACTGTAACGAATTTGTGGTGGCGGTCACAGCATAGGTTTTTCTGTAAACCTGCATTAACACACCAAAACTCTAATCATCAACATACTTGTGAGTATCCAAACCCAGGCAGGCTCGGTACAATGACTTCGAACACAAAGCTCTGGCCTTCACGGGCTCTCGTCAGATCAGGGATCATCTCATAAAACTCGCGGAATGAACCTGGCCATCCATGTAATAGAAGCAGCGGTACCACCTGGAAATATATAGTACATTAAAAAAACTACTTTAGGAGGTAAAACGCCTGCAGTCAGCATTGGTACAAGATGGCATGGTATATGTGACATACTACTTGTCTGTAGTATGTATCTTAAAGCTATGTAATCATAAATGGTAATAATAATTTAAACAATGTCTCAACCAACATCAAGAGATTCTCTAGGTGGTCAGGTCAATGGTCATATCCAAAAGGTTATCTTAAGCATGGCTCGCAATGACAGGAGGTTCCTCACTCTGCAGCCCTAACTACAGGTAGAAGCCAGCCCTGCTGCTGGGAGCGCTTTAGCTTTTATGTTCTTTATGGTTTAAATATATAATTATTAAATTAAAAATTTTAAAAACCCGGTATGCAATTAACCAAACATAGCTAAGCACCACCGCAAGGAAACTGGTTTTCAAATGAAAAAAAAAACCGCATCGAAATCGGTCCATCCGTTTGAGAGCTACGATGCCACAGACAGACATCGACGTCAAACTTATAACACCCCTCTTTTTGCGTCGGGGGTTAAAAAATATAATAAAATTTCGCTAGCGATCCAGTGAGGAAATGCCACCAGTTTGATGGGTACTTTTGGTAGCAGGTTCAATCGGTGGACTTGATGTTTAATTATGTTAATTGACATATACAACTTGTATTGATTATTAACACGTGATTGTGACTTGTAAACATATATTAAATAATAATACATATGTATAATATTTGTGAATGAATAAATTTACATGATATAGACTGACTGCAGTAGTCTGTAAGCATTACTATATTCGGGTTTAAAATATACTAACTGCAGATAATCGACCGGGCGATGAGAATAATCCCCGAAGCAAGTAAGGGTACTGATAAAATAGCATCCACGCATCTGGACAGCAAAAAATACGAGCTGATCACAGAAGACAACGCTATAGAAGGTGTTATACCATCGTGGAACATGTATACAGACGGTGCTAAGAACAAGACTGGAGCTGGTTGCGGCTATTACTCGCCGGAGCTTGGGTTCAAGGAGGCTATAGCCTTAAATAAGACCACGACAGCATTGCAGGCAGAGGCCATGGGCCTACTGCTGGCTGCAAGGGCAGTTGTGCCTTTTGGTGAATTTCTCGCTGTCCCCGGCGATCGAAACGAAGATGATAAAGATGTCCTCATGTTTACTATCGACAGTGCGGCCACCATCTACGCATTAAGAAGACCAGTGACAAGGTCTAGAGTTATTGCCGAGTGTCATATGGTACTGCAAACACTTTCAAATAGGTACAAAACCATAGTAAAATGGACAAAGAGCCATGGAACATGTTCAGGTAATAACGTGGCGGATACTCTCGCTAAGGAAGGTGCAAAAAAACAGGTAAACGATGACGTAGCAGCTCTATGCAAACCATCAGCGATGGAAGTGCGTGAGCTGCTGCGTCGCCACACCGAAAATGAACAACAAAACCTGTGGGATAAGAAGGACGACTACAAACATGGTAAGACCGCTTTTCCAATCCTTAACAGGAAGATCACTAACAGTCTACTGAGATTGCAACGACAGGACCTCCGTCTTATGGTAGGTCTCATAACCGGTCATTGCAATCTAAATAGCCATCTGTACAAGCTAGGAGCCACAGATAGTCCGCTTTGCCGTGGCTGTTTGGTGGATGACGAAACTGTAGAGCATGTGCTGTGGCATTGCAAAGCCACAGAAGTAACTAGGATCTCCACTAGATTGCATGAAGCAGCTTCCACATTTACATCTAAATCACCGCAACAGATAGACTGCTTTTCGCCATTATGCATAACTCCATCTCACCCACTGGAGCTACTATGCCAGCGACCCAGAGCCTCGCTCCGATACTTCAAGGAGCTAGGTTGGCTCAGGTAGACGCTGGTAGGGGGAAATGCACAATACACCCCAAGCGGGACGTCAGTGCAGGACCCATCGCCCCCATTCCGAATAAGAATAAGAATAAGAATACTAACTGCAGCTAGCAAAATTAAAAAGCTATTAAGACTAACCACCCTATCTCAAAGTAATGAGCGCCATAACAGCGATGCTATGGACTTTGTTAAGGGGCTGGATTGCTTTGTAGCGATCCTAACAGGGAAATGTACAAAATATCTCCAAAATACAGCTATTATATAGCTTGAATTATCAATTTTTGGAAGGTGAAAAAGTCACAAATTCTCTTACTTCAAGATCATCCACATTTTCAGGCAGAATTCTCATGAAATGTATATCCAATCCTTGTATTGTAGTTTTAAAGTGTTTGTATTGGTTGAGGAAGTTCTCTCTATCCTTAAAGTTGTATTTGTTGCGCCAGTAGTCAACTACTTGTGTGAGGAAGTTAGAGTTGAAGCCGTATGTGAAGCCTGCATTCTCTAATGGTAGAGGAGGCTTGCGATGGTGAAGGAGACGGTCTTTGAGATCGTTTACTATCTGCAAATGATAAGTATAATAATATCACTTGTTAATAACTCGGTACCATTTATAATTATGTTTAAAACCGGGACTTGAATGTATACAAAATACTATAAATATAATATATATTTACCAAATGTTTCAGCCATTTTATAGTATTTTGTGTACAAATTATATGTTCATATCGCGAAAATTTTAAAATTAATTTTGGTAACATACTTTTATTTTTGTTTTCATTTCCTGAGATAAAAAGTATTTATTATCCATATTTCTGTTATGTTGGTATTTTCTAGCCATATATTTATAATAGAAAACGTTTAATTTAACCCATGGCAAACCCAAAAAATAAAACAGTTATGACTCGTATATGCCACAATGGATAAGATGACTGATATAAATTTTTACCATTCAATGATATCACCAAGACAGTTTCGGGTCCATAGTCTTACATTGTATGGGAACCCAAACAGTGCGTTGCAATCCAGGTGTTGGTGTACACTATTTTGGCTCCAGCATAAATCTTTCAACAGATACTAACCCATATATTTTAGTGGAAATGTAACATGTAGCAGCAAAATATTGTCAGTACAAACATAGTCTTAACTTACATTTTGATAAAACATAGATATATTGTACTAAATTGGTTTGTGTTTGTACAAATGAGGCCTTATTAGTGCAACGCTGCTTGAATGATTATAATGTGTATTATGCATTTACATATGAAAGCTTTTGAATAAAAAAGTTTTGATATTTCACTTTTTGTAGTTTTAATTTAAAATTTTTACATAATATTCTAGTATGTTTACATACATACCTCATCATAAAATACAATTTTGAATGGCCTGATTGAGATGTCAGGTTTTGGCTCCAAAGGATATGTTCCCCAATACTGGTTGGCGTCTGGCTGAGGCAAGTCTGGGGTTTTAGTGAGGTAGCAGGTTGCTAAGTATGCCAGTAAGAGGGCTATAGCCGAGCATAAGATGAATGTCATTAATCCAGTCTGAAAAGAAATTTCATAGTTTTAAGTTTAGTTTATCTTTGTTCTTTTTGTTAAGTACACTTTTGTTATAGTACTAACGACCCACCTCAGCTGCGAGTTTACATGGGGCTTTTGATCTATCTCAAAGGGATTAGACAGTGTTTACGATGAAAGCCGCCAGGTGGCTTGACTTTTTCCGACACTTCCAACAACTATCATCATATTTCATCCAATTTACACAAAACCCTTAACAAATTATATACCCAAACCTTCCTCATGAATCACTCTATCTATTGAAACTTGCATGATAATCCGTTCAGTAGTTTTTAAGTTTATCGTGAACATACAGACAGAAGCGGCGGAAGACATTGTTGTATAATATGTAGTGACTAAGACAAAGTATTAAAGCTCTTAAAACATCCATAACATTTGTGCAGTTGGTTATTGTTAACAGACCAGGATGTCCACGATAAAATATATATTATATTTTGAGGCTAATTTATTTGAGCACTAAAAGTGGAACGCTACCAGCAAAATTTCTCTATAATAACGTTATGTTAAATATCCTCTCTACTATAATAATTTTACATTAAAGAAATCAATCGGAAAGTAAGGTAGCAGAAAAAAAAATTGGAATTATTTTACGATACTTACCCCATGTTTCTTTTCTTTTTTAGTTTGTCCGGTTGCTTTAGCCGGCGTTTTGGGATTTTTATTCGTCATCTTGTCGGGCGAAACTGAAGACCCTGAAATATGTATCGTATCTCTGAATGTAACTGAAAACTGTGTTTACAACACTTGTGGCAATAATATTACGCGAGATAAAACTGGATATTATACTTATTTTATTGATAATAAATAAAAATAATTATAACCTAATCAAAATTTGTTTTGAAAACAAAAGCAAAATAAAAATGACAAATCATTACTTATCCGTTACCTTGACAGTGACATAATATAATGGCATTTTTTTACGTTTCAACTTTGGCGTCGCATGAGTTGAAATAATGTAAGTAAGTTGTTCAAAAAACTTTTAGTTGTAGTTCAAGTTAATCGTAGTCATCATCATCATTTCAACCGTAACACGTCCACTGCTGGACATGGACCTCCTCCAATGATTTTCATGAAGACCAGTTGGAAGCGGCTCGCATCCAGCATCCAAACTAATAATTGTAGTACGATCCGTCAATAAACTAAGTCTTACTCGTTTTCACAAAGGAATGTTGACTTTGTGAGGCTATACTATTACATTTTGGAGGCAACATAAACATCCACAGCATTCACTTTAGCCATAAAGACACGGCACGACCAACGGTTCCAACATTTTGTGGCCTCAGCTGGAATCGCGGTTAAGCCTTAACTATCAACTCTGTTGTGGAATACGACCATAAACAAAGTACACACAATACTACTTGGTGTGAAGAATATCTGCTAACGTTAATAATAATCTACGTCTATGTAATAATCTGTCACGTTAGTTTATTTGATAGTAGCATTTGCTTTTTGAACTGAAGGGTCTGAGTTCGAATCTCATCCGAGACAAATATTTATGTGACGAATATGGGCGTGTGTTCTATGCTGGGTGTATGTATTTACAACAAAACAAAAATATTTAAGTATTCTTTCAACTATTTAATACCCATAGTAGAAACTTTGCTTAGTTTGGGGTTAGACAGTGTGAAATATCTATTAATATCATCTAAGATTTTTCTGTCGCATTTGAGATACATTATCAATTACTTGGTGGTAGATCTCCTGAGTAGGAGATGGTTTAGGTAGGTATGATTGCAGTACCAGAAATTCTGCCGCCAAGCAGTAGTGTAAACATTATTGTGTTCCGGTTTGAAGGGTACTACAGCGACATTACATGGCTATTGACACTACATCCATCAAATGTCTCAAAGTATAATGTGAGCTCCAAAACAGCGATGCCCTGGATTTTGTTCTGTTAGTCAAGATTCTGTGTAATGCCAGGCTCTTTTTATGTCTTGCCATCAGGAGGCGTATCGTTCCCATCACTACACTAACTTAAAAAAAAATTGCCTTCCCTTAGATTCGGGGCCTACCGATATTTATATAATTACCTAAATATAGCTATATAGCTATAACATCTACATATTTTTTGTTACCAGACACAAAGTAAGCAGTTAAACTTCGTATATAGCTGGATTGCAAAGAAAGTACAAAAATTAAAGTCAACTTCTCATCCACAATAACTGATTTATCGTTGCGTGAAAACGAATATGGGGAATAAATCCAAATGAACGGGCTGTCACTGTGGCCGCGATCCCGGCTTAATTGAACCAGAGGGGGCAATGTGGGGGCTCTTTTTAATTTTACCGCTCAACCGGAGCTGGCTCAGGGATGCACGGAACTTTCAAATTAACCTCTACTGTTTTATTCGCAGTAGAAGTTGTATAAATGCGAAGAAGTTCGATTGAGGTTTAGTTTTGTTACTCTGAATAGTTTGGTTTATATGGTTTATTGTGGTGCCGTGATCTGCCGTGGTGGTATCGGCGTAAGAATAGTACCCCACCCTCTCTAGCTGTGGTTGCCGTAAGAGTCGGTTAAGGGATGTAATCCGGAAGATGGGCAGGAGCGTCTTCCTTGAACAATCACACCTAACTGCGCTCGCCAACACGAGGAGGAGGCCTATGTCCAGCAGTGGACGATCATCTATGGCTGATGATGTGTGATGTGATGTGGTTTATCGAAAGAGAAAAATGGAGACAGATTTTTTCGGCATAATAATTATCTATCTACCTATTGAAGTTAGCGTGGATATAAACCTCCTGAAAGAAACAAACCTGTGATATTATATGAGGTAAATAGATTTAAGTGCAAATAGTATATAGGTAGATAAAACGTGAATACATAAAATGCTGTCCCGAAAAACGGAGATTAAATCCGTTGGCGCAGAATATGCAATGTAAGCATTAAAAAAATAATGTGCAGCAGTTTTCTTATGAAGTAGTTTACGTCAGGTTCTCATAATACTTCTAATGATACTATTATATGGATTTAACTACTGTTTTATAGTATAAAAATGATGTTTGGTAGCATACAGTAACAACGTTTCGTTTGACATAAATAGTCGCAAAGCTTGCTTTGTGGTGTAGGGTTAAAACCTTGGATTGTGCAAAGTTTTTGTTAAACAAAAACATTACACACAAATATCTACCTACAAATATTTTATTGATAACACCAAAGTTACAAGTAATTTTTCCATTTATATTAAAAACGTCAAAATCATAAAAACATGTCAATATAATTAAATGACAAATAATCTAACTTATGGTAATACATAATATAATGAAATGTTAACATAATTAAATGACAAATTAAAAAAGAAAATTTACTAGTTTAATTTAATAATCCCTGATTATATTCCCGATAAACGTCAAAGTCATAAACAAAAGTCTGTTCAAGCTAAGATCTCAACTTGCTTCTGAAACACGCGATGGATGGTGCATCCCGAATAGAAGCGGGTACAGAAAAAATATAGTTGGGTACATAATATACTTGGATGCTGTTCATGCCTAACTTGTCATACCTATTTTAACTCTTTTGTGAGAGCTGCTGTAACAAATTAGATAGGCGTTTCGTTGTGTGATTTAGGTGACCTTGTAGCGATTCAAAAGAGCATTATTCATCATTACTTTACCAAAACGACCACAATAACTTAGTTTTCTTGTGTATTTCTTCATCAAAATTCAAAGCTTTGTAACTAAAGTCAATAATACTAGAAGTAAAAGTTTTAATCCTACACTTTTAGCGTTGCAATTAGGTTTAAAAACCCAGCTTATACAGAAAAGGCTTATACAACAGGCTACCGCACGAGATTCGAAGCGCTCCCTCTAGACAATCATATAAACGAAAACTAAAGACTTGGCTTGTCGAGCAGGCATTCTATAAGTTCGATGACATTATGACTTTAAAAGTAGTATAGTTTTTTAAGATTATTATTTTAATATTAATTAATTTTGATAATTATTATTTAGTAGTATTATTTTTGACGTGTAACTTTGTTATCAATAAAATATGAATATGAATATGAAAGCAACAACCCTATATTTCTTCTCACCGTGCTTTCAGCGCTATCACGGCTCTCAGCTTGTCACCATTTTCCAATTTTTCCCGCACACTTCTACCTGTATTCTCTATTTATAACGCCCTAAATACACTCCCAGGCATACAACTTTGGACTTTATAAAGTAAGCTATAGTATACAAAGAAAATATGACGGTATAGTACTTACGACTGTTCGTATTCAAGTCTAGATTAGCAATGCGGTTTTTCGAATGAAATCCTTTTCAGCGATGTTTTCAGTAGAAATTGACGGGTGGATTTAATATCGGTTAACTTTTAACATTGTATTATTAATTTTATCGGTACAGCACAGACAGTAGTTGCGGTTGAAGTGTAATTAACTGATAAATGAATACTGATAATGCGTTGGTTGAAGTTTGGTTTCGATTGTTTATATTTTGGATGTGTTTGGTTGAGACGAGCAATTTAGTTGCAGATAAGAGAACTATCGGAATCAATGTTGACTTGACCTAACCGCCGAACAAGCATTCTATAAGCCTTGTTATAATTGTTAAGGAATTAATTAGCACCGACCCATTTCAGAGTAAAGGCATTACTTTCCTCTTTCCATTATACCTATGTACCTACCGAGACTTGTTGACAGTATTTGCAAGAAATTTTTGTTGACTGGTGGGAACTGTCATAAATTGATCAAACAAGATATCAGAAGATAAAGATATAGTTCAAAGACGTTGTTGTTTAATATTTTTCATACATGAGTATAAAATGAGGGACTGGGTTTATTTCGAGTTGAAATTCTCAGAATTGTACTATTTTGTATGTAGAAGTTATACAGACCGACAAAAATATGTTTGCTTGATTTACTTGCATAAATACACCGCGTACATATACCTACATCTCTAGATGTATGTAGGTACGCCGCGTATATTTATGCTTATTATGAACACAACTTTTTGAATCATTAGGTATATCTCAGAACCGGTGACTATTAGGAGAAAAAGTGTGGAGACCATTATACCTCTTATGTAGTATAATAAGCAAATAATTTGCAATAAAAAATATTGCGATTATAAATTGAGATATAAACTATCCTATCTATCAAGTTGGATCAAACTGCACACAGTGTGCAAGATAAAATCGGTTCAGTAGTTGAAGAGTTCATCGCGTGACACGAAATTGTTATATATAAAGATATTCCAAGTGAAATGTATTTACTAGCCTATAAAAGAGCTTTAGATCTATTCGCGCAACCACAGCAAACTTGGTTATCTATTCCCAAGGGTATACAAGGAGTCTTGAGGTGTTATCGGACGGCGACACTCCTCGGGTCCAGTGCGGTTCACTTTAGTTCCATGACATTGATGAGATCACTAAATCGCTCCGGAATTCAGTGAACAGTAGTATTTATCTGAGATTAGAGATAGTTATATTAACTTTTGGTAAAAAGAGTTAGTCGTAATATCCTGATGGATAGTTCTAAAATTATATTGTATGATTGGATTATACTGGACTAAAATGGCTTTTTAGAAGAGAAGCGTGCTCCATCAAATCAGATATAATCGCATAATAAAAATAAATAAAACAAAAGTCATTTATTCAGTTTAGGCCCTGGTAAGGCACTTATGAACGTTAAGTTACATTTTTGAATCTACCACCGGCTCGTAATTACACTTCAACTGGGAAGACTCCGGCAAGAAACTCAGCAAGGGATTTTTTTTGTGGATCTTTCTTTTCATATTAGGTTACAGTTTATGGCTTTACAGTTATAGATATTAATACATTATGCTTACTACAATTGTCACTTAGCCAGGGGGATGCAAGTGCAGAGAGAAGCTACTAAAACCATATATTCCTGTCTTTCACGTAATGAGTCACCTTATAGTAGGCTTTGTCAATTAACCTCTGCTTTATAAAATCTTTGAATTTATTATATATTTTTTTTTTTTTTTTTTATAACTAATAGGCTTGCGTTTGACCGCCATCTCGCCTGATGATAAGCGAAGATGCGGTCTACGATGGAGCACGCTCGCCTAGAAGAAACCGATTTACTCGCGACTTGAAGGCACCCAGATTGTACCTATCGGGGAACACCCACTGGGGCAGCGAATTCCAATGTTTAGCGGTTCGTATGAAGAAGGTGGAACCAAACCGCTTAGTTCGAGTTGTTGGAATATCCACCATGAAGCGGTGCCGCTTCTTAAAGCTTCTGGCTGTCCGATAAAAGAATGGGCAAGGTGGAATTAGGTCATGCAGATCTGAAGCGCACTCTCCAAAGTGTATCCGGTAGAAAACTGACAGACAAGCAACTTTGCGTCGATGTTCCAGGCTTTGGAGCCTTTTCTGAACAAGCGAATCGTTGCTTATGAGTTTCTTTGCACGCTTCTCAATTGACTCCAACGCCTCAAGCTGGTATTTGGCCGATCCGTCCCAAAGGTGAGAACAGTACTCCATGCATGAACGAACTTGTGCTTGGTATAAAGTGAGCAACTGTTCCGGCGTGAAGTACCGTCGCACCTTCGAAAGAACACCCAGCTTTTTGGCAGCCAATTGGGCTTTCGACTCAATATAGGAGCCAAAATTGAGGGTTGGAGTCAAAGTAATGCCCAAGAGCTCAAGGCTGTCACAAATTGGAACGGACACACTGTGGAATGTAGGCGTCAGATCAAATGGTCTCTTTTTGGCGGAAAAGAGACACGCCTGGGTCTTAGCTGCATTGAACTTGACCAAATTGGCATCGCCCCATTCGGAGACTGCCTTTTATAGGACATATTAGTTACCTCAAGTGGGATTTTATTGTAGAATCTAACGCAACTTTGTATCTATTGGGGAACACCCAATCAAATACCAAATTCTATTGTTAAGTGATTTGTAAGATTTTAGGTAGAATCAAACCTTTTAGTTAAATTTTTTTGAATACATATGAAGCTGAATTTTACTCGTTATAACAAGTAATCTTGAAAATCTAAAAATGAGGGTGACAGTTCAGTGAAATACTTTTCCACTGAAAATTATCGTTTCCTAGCAGCAAATCCAGTTTCTACTGTGCTCCAGTTACTTGTAAAATCTACGTTAAGCTAGAGGGTTAAGGTTTAAATTATGTCGGTCCGCTAACAATGCCAGATTGTGCCCCAATTTACAATATACTCCATCATAGTTAGTAAGGTTTTGGTAGTTAAAATTTTAAGAAGTTGTATTCGATTTTTGAGTTATGATTTACCTGTAAATCAACACATGAATATTCTCTCTATTTATAAATATACAATACGACAATACAAAGTGTTTTAATATTGCGTATTTAGTAGGAAGTTAGTGGTAATCTTTTTTATTTGGTGGTAGATCTCCATAGCAGGAGGTCGTCTAGGTAGGTACCATCACAGTACTAGATATTCTGCCGCCAAGCAGTAGTTTGTTAACATTACTGTGTTCCGGTTTGAAGAGTAGTGCAGCTAGCGAAATTACTGGGCTGTTGATTATTGACTGAATGGAAACCATTGAAAGTCACAAAGTAATGAGCGCCAAAGCAGCAATTTCACCCTACCCACACTATCGGACTGTCACACCAAGAGCTCTAAAAAGCGTCACCATTTCAGTGTCTATGTTCTAAGAACTTGAACAAAACGGTTTAATTACACTATCATCATACGAATCGCTAAATAGTGGAATTCTGTAGAGATGTTAGTTCAGTGGACAACGCGGTTGAATCACACGCCGAGAGGCGTGGCTTCGAACCCCAACAATGAGCTTGAGCTGCCGGCGAAGGAAAACATCGTGAGGAAACCATAACATGGTGGACCCTACCACCATGTTATGGTTTCCTAGTCTACTCTCTAGTACTCGGCTGGGTAGCTACCACTCTTAAGTTGACAATCTGCCGCCAAGCATCTAACGGTGTGTTTCGATGGCCGCACTTAAGAGCCAGTTCCATTCCAGGCTAGGTGTGTTTACCATATTCGACCACACCGTCACTTAACATCAGGTGAGCTGTGGTAGCTGTGGTTTTGGTCCAGGATCATATACGGCTTGTACAGCACTGCTCTAGATTGGTCACTGTTTCTAAGTTACATTGTAGTAAGCGAGGTTAGATAACGTCACAGGTTGGCTTACGAGTCTCGCTCGACGCTTCACAGAATGGGGATTTACCCAATATTGGCTTAAGACAGGGTTGCTACCTACGTCGTAAGAAATTAGTACTTTACACAGATTAGAAAAAAGGAATTCGGACACAGAGTATCTTAGAAAATAAGTCAAGTCTTTAGCATATTATGTTACTTATATTTAAATTTCGCAACTTGAACACATGACTATATTTATATTTTTATAAGACCAAAATGGGGATAGGTGTTTATTCCCCAATTTTTGTCAGCGTTGTCTCCCATTGTCCGTTCAGCTCGCGATGGTAAATAAACAAAACTAGTTTATCGTACTTTGTGCGCGTTTAATCCTCGGCGGATTGTGTATTATGAACGGAATGAACATGTAATTAAGTTTCCTTGGTTGTGCAATTTAATAGTATGACTAGCGGAACTTGTAGGATAAAGGAATTTTTACCGTTATACAAAACGTATTGTAGTCAAGTATTGTGATTTACGACATACGTAGAGACTATGTGGGTTTTTGTTAATGGAAAAATCGGTCAAAATAAATCTATTAATATCCACTCTAATACCACCTATCATTAATTTTGCATCGATAGAGTTGTACTGGGCGAAAAGGAGTTTATTGTATTCAGCATTTCATCAATTTCACAAATTCAGCCTAAAACGTAAGAAGATGTTTGCCAACCCTACATCATCTCGTTACGTAGCCGGTCTCTCCACGGCATGATCAGATAAAGGCGGGCGCTCAAGTTTAATTGAATTTCCTCGCAAAGTTCCGCCACCCCTAGCTCTCGAGAGCTCTGATTGGTGCAGCGCTCGCTCCCGCCAAAGACATTGTTCCCAAACTCGATGTTAGGGGTGTGCTATATATGTTTCTATGGATTTACAGGGCTGGTCTACTAGGTAATTGATGTTAGAAGTTCCTTTGTCATCCGAAATAGGCTCTGAGCGTTACGAAATAAAAAAAGGGGTAAGAACAAATACGAAAAGGGGTTTCAGGAAGTTTTTTTTAATGTAAAATAGATTCGCGGTTGGCCATGCCTCGCCGAAGCGAAGGCTAAGGTGGAGGACGCTTGCACAGAAAATACCTTTTCACTCTTCGTTTGAAAACTTCTGATTGTACAAGCTCGGAAATAATGCTACAGTGAGTTGAGTAAGATCTTATATTACGAATGATGATTGTGCTTTCAAAGTATGTACATCACATCATCATCATCATCAGCCATAGGACGTCCATCAGACATAGGTCTCCTCCTGGGGGGGTTTTGCCAATACTCACCACGCTTGGCAGGCGGGTTGGCGAGTGCAGTTAGGTGTGATTGTTCAAGGAAGACTGCTGCCCATCTTTCGGATTACATCCCTTAGCCGCCTCTTAGGGCAACCACGGGTAGAGAGGGTGGGGTACTATTCTTACGCCAGCACCACCACGGCAAAAGTATGTACATACGTAATCGAACAACGTCAACTGAAAAAAGGTGGAGTGACCTACCAACCTTGGACGTCCTGCAGCTAAAGGAAGAAGGTCCAACTCATATAGCTCCTGAGCGGACTTGCCAAAATGCAGCCTGTATACTTTAGTAGCAGTCTTGTATTATACGTAGGTTGTACGAAGATAATAAAAAAAGTAATTTACAACAAAGTTTGTCAGGCTGACATAACCAAATGTTATGTAATATAGGGTGTTTATAGCTAACCTATTTACTTATTGAAACATTGTAGGGTAACGTCTTAATAGAAACTTTACAGCATGTCTCATAAAAAGTCTCGTTAAACCACTTAATTTACATTCCTAAACTATTCCGAGTGCATGCAGGGTTAGACGGAACAAGGCGAGTATGCTAATGCAATAGGAGGTTATATACTCATCATTATGAATTACCTACATGTTTTTTTTTTCATTTTAAATTATTCGCTTTTGTGAGATTTACCTAGAGATCACGAAAAAGCTTGTTTCGTGGATCTCTTGCTTTTGGCATTTTCAAGGCTCAACGAGAAAGTTGTTCATAATGGGATCAATGATCTCCTTTTAGCTCAGCGTATCCTTTCTAATAAACCCTGTTAGCCACGTTAAATAAATCTCATGAGCAACTTGCTTATTAAAGCCAGTTCGTGTGATGAAGAATTCATTGCGCAAATTCAAGGCTTGCTGCTGGCCAAAACCTTATTTGGTATCATGAACCTTATGGGTATAGTAATAATGTTTGTGAATGTGTATTTTTTTCTATTACCAAGGTTGCTGTGGCGGCATCCTGTTCGTTCCAGTTTGCGTAAATCTGGAGCGGATGTCTGCAGATGTTCCGCGTAACTTATAAAGATAATAGTCATTGTCTTGTTGGAACGTAAGTAGTACTTATTATTGTTATATTAATTCTCTGGTATTGTGTTTCAACCAACACATTGTTTATTTTTTGTTTCCAACCGGTCTTCATGGAAAATATTGACGGGGGCTTATGTCCAACAGTGGGCGTCCTACGGTTGAGATAATTGTGATAATGATTATGTTTCTAACTTCTTTACATCTTTGGCAATATTTAGGCTGATTTTAGCTAATTTGAATATCACATCACATCATCAGCCATAAAACGTCTACTGCTGGACATAGGCCTCCTCCTGGGGGGGAGGTAGTGAGCCGGACGGTTGTCCGGCTCACTACGGGAGATTAGTACGCGAGCACCTAGACAACGTTTTCCCCAATTCTTGGATTGGGATACGAGGCCCGATCGAATGGCACGCACGTTCCCCAGATCTAACACCGCTTGATTTTTATGTCTGGGGGCGTGCTAAAGAGTTGGTCTATGAGGTAGAAATTAGCACGAAGGAAGAATTGCTGACAAGAATAAACGACGACTTCACAAAAATGAGAGCTGAAATGACGCTTAATACAACGACTAAAGCAATACGCCGTAGATGCCGGGCTTGTATCCGTAATAGAGGAGCTGTGTTCGAACAGGATATCCAATAAACGTAATTTTTTGTTTTTATTTATGTTGTTTGATTTTCTCTTCCACTTCATTTACTCCACAAGCTGGTAAGTTTTATACCAACTTTGTATGCCATTGTAATAAGTGATGAATAGAGAAGTATTTTAAAGCATATTACCTTAAAAAATACTAGTGTTTTTTTTTTAGATTAATGTCAAAGCTGACCTTTGAGGAAAAAATTCTGTCATTTTTTCACTTTATGAGCTCTGTATCAATTATTTAGCCCTGACTTGTGTCTGATTCTGCTTTGCATAGCCTGAAGATGTATCAGAGACCAAACTCAAATAAAAACATCCGGTCCAAAACAGGTTTTACAAAAGCTATGGTCGTTAATAGGTAAAATTTCAGAGAAAACCGGGAAAATCGCAAAAAAAATCTTTAAAAAAAAATTTGGAGGTCAGGGATTTTTTTTGGCTAACTTGTATTATCCAAATGGGTCCCCGACCACACCCATTCGGTTTGTCTAACCCTCTACCAAACACCCGGTATATATATATATACATATATATATATAAATCTAAATACCTTTAAACGAGCAATTCTTGTATATATATATATATACAAGAATTGCTCGTTTAAAGGTATTTAGATTTTTGGTTTTTAATCAATCACTTGTTACAGACTGAACGATTGCTACTGACTGTTTGACTAATCACTTTGAACAAATTGGACGACACGCGCAATCAGGCTTCATACTCCGATTATGCATTAAATTATAGAAGGACTAGCTTACGCACGCGACTTAGTCTGCGTTAACTTTATAATTAGATTCAGAGAGAAATGAAACATATGTAATTAACAAATAAACTATAGTTTTAAAACTAGCGCTATTTTATTATTAGATGAAGATAAAGGATACCTTTATAATAATGTTCCATAAGACACATTTATACCAAATTTCAAGTGGTTACATCCTGTAGTTCGTTTTTTGATAATCCCACAGGATCCTAACATTTTGTAATATATTATATTATATATAAAAGTATTCCATATGTGAATCCAGATAACCAGTCATCAATCATCCAGTTTACTTGGTGGTAGATTTCCTTAGCAGGAGGTCGTCTAGGTAGGTACCACCGCATTACCAGATATTCTGCCGCTAAGCAGTAGTGTGTAAACATCAATCGCTGCAAGGGTCATGGACAGGCGTTATCTCTTAACATCAGGAGAGCGTCTCGTTCGTCTCATTATTGTAACATTAAAAAAAAAAAAAAAATTGTGCCAAATTACATCCAAATCCATTAAGCCGTTTTTGCGTTATTGAGTAACAAATATCCAAATATCTAAATATACAAACTTTCACATTTATAATATTAGTAGGATCGACATTCTACGCGAACTCATTAAATCAGTAATGCTTATTAAGGATGTTTCGACCTCAGATAAATTAATGGTTAACTCGAAGGTTTCGACAGAAACGCGGCAAAATCTTGACAATAGACGACACGTTCTTTGTGACACAAAGAAAAATAAATATTCCGCCACCAAGCTGTAGTATGTAAACATTACAGGGCAATTGAGACTAACTATTAAAAGTATTGAGCACTAATGGATGGTCTGTACTTTGTTTTGTTACTCAAAGTTCTGTGTACCGCAGCAATTGTAATGGACAGGCGTTATATCTCACCATCAGGAGATACACTACTTTTACATAAAAATATATATATATACATATAGCTTCGTAGAGTTTTCATGGGTAATGATGAGTATTATAAAGATGTAGAACATTATTTTATCGATCTAGTTTTCTAAAACTAAAGTACTAAAACTTCGTCTTCAGGTTTACCTACCTAGTTCAATTATTACCTATTCATTTATTACGTAAGACGATTTTTGACATTCTTTACCCGTATGTAAGTAAAAATAAGAATAGGCTGACCCTCTCCTAATAATGTTAATATTTATGTTTTAGCCGTTTAATATTTATTACGTAAGAATTTAAAGGAAAAATTAATGCATATAATCAACTTTGGTTTTGTTTTAAAGATTCTCTTTATCGCCTTGGCACTCGCACTTTTCATTATACTTATAATGCTTGCACTACTAACTCTTCTGTGCTATAATCTTAACTTTGGGCAATTTTGTGATCTTACGTAGGAACTATCGAGACCCCCTCTCACCCCTTGTAACAAAAAATAACAATGGTCAACCCCGTTCCCCACTTAAATTGTCTTACGTAATAAATAAATTGCCCCAAATTTCTTTTAAACAAAACCAAGCCTACATTTTTAAGTATAAGTAATTTCGTTATGTTTATTACAAATCATTATGCGTAATGACGATTACTTGTTTTCTTTTTGTAGAAAGTCTCAAACTAAAACCTTGCAAAGTTAGAAAGATGAAAGTAATTCTAAAAATGCGTGTCTGCCCAGTGAATGTGGAATTAGATCTTGTAATTCAAGTTGAACGCTCGCTATAAATTTGTCTCTCTGTAAAAGTAAAAAGTGGTTCTATCTGTTTAAATAGCTACTCCTAGTAAAATGAATGCTTATATTGACATGAACAAACAACAATTCGGAAGGTAGATAAAGAAAAAAAAAAAATTACGGATTCCAAAACCATTTCGAAATATTACATTCCTGTACATTATTTTTACGTTTAAATATCTTTAAACTATGAGGGCTTATTTTAATACAATAAACTTGATTTTCAATATTTAAAAATTATTTTTTTGTCAATAAGGACATATTGCAAAATTGGCGACTTTTTAAATGATAGATTAATGGACTACATTATTATTAATCAAAATCTACTAATTATTGTATGGCATATTTCAAATTAAATTAATTTGTATGTCTGTAAACATACAACAGAGTGGTGGCCTAGGCAAGTTAAGCGGAGCATTGGACGTCCAGCCGCAAGATGGGTCGACGATATTGTCTCCGTCGCGGGTCGAACCTGGACCAAATTGGCACAGGACCGAGGCAGATGGCATAACAAGAGGCCTATACCCAGCAGTGGGATAAATAAGGCTGTGGATGATGATAATGATGATGTTTTATTTTTTAACGCTGACCGTCTAAGTGTTTGACCACAACTCATCTGATGTTAAGTGACGGTGTGTTCGAAGATGGTAAAGCACACCTATCCTGGAATAGAACTGGCTCTCAAGTGAGGCTGCCGGAACACACCGTTAGATGCTTCGCGGCAGATTTTCAACTTGAGGGACTGTAGCTAGCCAGCCGAGTACTAGAACCCTACCACCACGCTATGGTTTCCTCACGATGTTTTCCTTCACCGGCAGCTCAAGCTCATTGTTGGGGTTTGAACCCACGCTCTTTGGCATGCGAACCGACCGCGCTAACCACTGAGCTATCATAGCTACAAAATGATGTCTGTAAAAAAACCAAACCATTTTGTACTTTACATATTATATATATTTTAAGATCCTTATGTTACACGGTAAACAATAAAATGTTACTGATTTCTGATTTCTTATCTATTTGTTCAGTTGAGCGACGCATGAAGTAACTATGTATGCAGATCAGCGCATACCGCAGTAATGGCGGTTACGTACAAATAATTGAGCGTCCATTAACGAGTTTAAGCTCACGTAACCAATTATAATAACGGTATTATGAAATAGCCGAGCCTATGTGCATCAACCCAAACTAAATCTGTTAGATCAGCGTATTGCGAACTGAACTGTGCTTTACCATCTTCGACCACACCGTCACTTAACATCAGGTGAGCTGATGTCAAACACCTATCTTGTCAGCCACAAAAAACTTGTTTTATTTGATTAAAACACTAAAAGTAAGTCAGTTCTATTCCATGCTAAGTTTGCTTTAATATCTATGATCACACTATCAATTAACATCAGGTGAGATGTGGTCAAGTACCTTACCAGTCAACAGTAAAAAAAACACTTTAAGGTTTACAAATAAGCTGTCATATTCAAATGTAACACAAGCTATTACCAGCGAATTCGTTCGCATGAAAGTTAACAATGAATTTCACCACCACTACATGTCGTTAAATCATAAGTAGAATAGTCATTGCTATTGTGTATTGTGACACTTGACGACATCTGGTGGTAGTTAGTGGTAGTGCCCTTGAACATTTTTTTAACATTTTTCTTATATAAAAAGACCTCTATATTTTAATCCAGGTAATAAACTATATTTGCCGTGGTGGTGCCGGCGTAAGAATAGTACTCCACCCTCTCTACTCGTGGTTGCCGTAAGAGTCGGCTAAGGGATGTAATACTGAAGATGGGCAGCAGCGTCTTCCTTGAACAATCATACCTAACTGCGCTCGCCAACCCGCCTGCCAAACGTGGCGAGTATTGGCAAAACCCCTCCCCAGGAAGAGGCCCTATGTCCAGCAGTGGACATCCCATGGCTGACGATGCTAATAAACTATATGAGTGCTAAATTTCATTTAAATTAGTACAACCTTTTTTGCGTAATTGTGTAACAAACATCTAAACATATACAAACTTTCGGTAGGATATCTAGGTATTCGTTAGTTATGAAACTGAAATGTTACTACCACATCGTCCTTGAAATTCCTCTTACTTAGAGAACCTTTGAAACGAAAACTAAGCGTAACAATTACAAAAGTACCTTTTTAATAGCTTCTGTGCCAACACATTCAAACGCAATGTGTGTACAATCAAAAGCAATGTGCACACATACCTACAGTCTACCGCTACGTTATGATTAAGTAATATCCGACCCACGGTAGCACTCAGAAATAAATGCCATTAACGGTCACGAATCCGATTTTTTTTAAATAACCTAGTTTGATCATTTCATATTTCATAGCTATCTAGCCTCAAACTAAGCAAAGCTTGTGCTATGGGAACCAGATACTACTTATATACTTTTTGCTTAGTCAATCACATCATCACATCATCAGCCATAGGACGTCCACTGCTGGACATGGGCCTCCTCCTGGGGGGTTTTGCCAATACTCGCCACGCTTGGCAGGCGGGTTGGCGAGCGCAGTTTAGTGTGATTGTTCAAGGAAGACGCTGTTGCCCATCTTCCGTATTACATCTCATAGCCGACTCTTACGGCAACCACGGGTAGAGAGAGTGGGGTACAATTCTTACGCCGGAACCACCACGGCAATACATACTTAGTCAATACATACGTATAATAAATATTATGAACCTAATAACTGTGTTTCGGTTTGAAGCATACTGCAGCTAATAACGTAGCGTAGTGTACAGGGCTATTAAGACGGACCATTGAAAGTCTCAAAGGATAAAGCGTCAAAGCATCACTGTCCTGGCTTTTATTTTGCTACTCAAAGTTCCTTGTATCGCTGCTATGGTCATGGACATGTGTTATCTCTTACTATCGACATCCTGTTCGACTCATTACTTTTACATTAAACAAGTGAAATTTTAACAAAAAAAATCCGCTTTCATATGGTTTTCTCAGAATTGGACCAAATTGAAATGGGAGCACCAGCTTTCAAATAAAAAAATAATCATCAAAATCGGTTCACCCAGTCAAAAGTTCTGCGTTAACAAACATTTAAAAAAAAAACAGTCGAACTGAGTATCTCCTCCTTTTTTGAAGTCGGCTAAAAATACCTACTACTCAGACACAGAACAAACATTTATGCTCGTCACACAATAGCTTGTTCTGAGTGGGAATCGAACCCACGCACAGCTCTTGAAGCAGATATACTTCTAAATGAGCTATTAGGTCAGTAAATTTTTCAGATAAACTTATTACACTTCTGCTTGCGTCAGGGTTAATAAAATTGTTCAATAAATAAATTATACAAGTAGGACATAACTTTATAACTTTTGCGATTTCATACGATTCGTATGATCGCGACTTTCAGTTTGACACTGATTACAGACTAGGTTGTGCCGGTTTATCCTTGTGTACTAGGAGAAACCCGTATAGCCTAGGCAAAACTAGTTTCCCCTAAAATCGGGCCTGACCGGTAACATAGGCACCTTGTTCACTACTTCACAAAACATTTTGTAAGTTGATAAAATTGTTTATTTATTTATTTAGATCACCAACACTATACACATCACAACATTTAAAAAATCAACAACATAAAAAAAAAAAAAACTAGATGTTATAGCAATTACAGGTGACGACAACATGCATAAAATTATGTTAACAACTAATTAATTAAAAAAAAAAACGAAATGCCAATATTATACATAAATGTCAAGTTAATTTTAAAAAGTCTTAACTAAATAATCAGTACATATAATAAAATATTAAATTAAAATTAAACAATATGAAATAACAAAATTAAAATTTTAAAATTATATTATATCGTTTTAAATTCAAATTGAGATAAAATTGTTTGTTATAATTGTTTTGACCAAAAACTTTTTACATTCTTATAAAAACTTCGTAAATAACAGTTATCTACAAAGGGGTTACATATCAATTGGTGACATTAGAAAAGTGTAACAGGAGTAAATGGCAACTATATATTTAATGTATATTAAATATTTATCTTGAATACCTAAATAAACGTCCGCTAAGTAACGCCTGATTCAATAATTGTTTTTTGTGAAATGAACTGTTTTTTTACCCGACTACGGCGAGGCATAAAGGAGGGTTATCATCATATTACGTACATTGATTATATCGTTTACATACTAAAGTGATTATCGCGTATTTAATATGTTATAGCTATATATCAATCACGTAGATTGGTTGGCCGTTTCGCGCACACTTCTATGTTTCTAGGTACTTAGATAGAATACGTTGACTATTTTTATAACTAAATATGATTTTTTTAATATAAAAGTATTGAGACGAACGAGACGCTCTCCTGATGATAGAATGGTAGGAGAAAACGCCTGTCCATGACCATTGCAGCGATACACAGAACTTTAAGTAGCGTAACAAAGACCAGGGGCTCGCTGCTTTGGCGATCATTACTTTGAAACTTTCGATGGTAAGTCTCAACAGCCCTGTAATTTCGCTAGCTGCAGTACCCTTCAAACCAGAACACAGTATACCGTAGTATGATAGTAATATATCGCGTTCATATAAAGTTCATTACAACCATTACAACTTTTATATGAGCAGTATGTCAAGGCAACGATCTCGATGCATTCTTGATCAGTGCGGATGAAGTTGTATCATCGTTGAATCAAGTATGTGTGAAAGTTAGGTAACTGTGGTGGAGTTAATAGTAAAGTAAGTAGAGACTCTGTGTTAAAGTGAGCGACAGCGAGAGAAAGTACGTTATTTTAAGTATTATCATAGTTACAGATTGTCTTAAATAAATGCTGGAATGGGCCCATTTGACATAGCTTTTTTTTTGATAAGCATTTTTTTGATGGTAAGAGATATTACATCACTATTGCAGCGATACACAGAACTTTGACCAACAAAACAAAGTCCAGGGCCCTGCTTTGGCGTTCATTACTTTGAGACTTTCGATGGTTAGTCTCGACAGCCTTGTAATTTCGCTAGCTGTAGTACGCTTCAATATGGAACACAGTAATACCTACGATTGCTTGGCGAACTCTGGTGGTTCATACCTAGACGACATCATGCTAAGGAGATTTAATTCCACGTTCATTGTGCGGACCGCTAAACAGTGCAGGTGAGTGCGTTGCCTGAGTGGGTGTTCTCCGATAGACACAATCTGAGTATCTTCAAGTCGAGAGTGAATCGATGTCTTCTAGACAAGCGTACTTCATCTTAGTCATATATATCAGTTTCAAAGACAGATTAAGATTATTTTGGATTTTAATTTTAAAATATAATTGACATTTTTCTTTTAATTATTTTGACTGTATAACTTATCTATTATTATTGTTTAATTTAATTTGTAATTCTAATCCTAATTAACCAATGACATAATTGACTTTTATATTAATTCTCTAGTGACTTTCTAAATATATAATTTTAAATGCGCCTAGACATACATAGTCTTGGAATGTAATACGGATCTGTAAATTGAATTTTGAGTTGTAGTTAATTGTTATTGCATTCTGTTTTGTGTGTTTTTGAAATAAATAAATAAAGTCACGTCATAACTTAACGTCAGGTGATATCTCAGCAAACAAACGCAAACGTCAAACGCATGTCTATAATTTAAAAAAATACCACCACGTTTTTTTATTTGTTTGTAGGTATTAAGTCGAATGAAAGTTTTTCTTTTTATCTATATTAATAAGTACATAAGTAAGTTTGTAGTGCGAAGAAAGACGAGGCCGCGCGCGCGTTGTACTTTGCTTTGTCTCCATGAGGAAAGCCACCGGATTTGAAAGTATAGTCAGGGTATACAATATAATTAAACGTCAGTAATCCCGCATAAGTAAAACAAAAATTCATAAAAATTCTTCAAATTAGAAAATAAATAACCATATCAATATTTGCATAACGACGTATATAACTACGTTTTTCAATATAATTATCTAACACTATGAAAACTAACGTGATATCATATTTTTGTTTTACTAATGCGCGATTACTCACGTTTAGTTATATCAGAAGTTAGACGGGACCGCGCGCATGTTGATTTCAGCGTTGCCTCCATGAAAAAGGCCACTGGATGTGGCCCAAACTATAGTCGGACTATTCGATATATTTAAACGTGAGTAAGCCCGCATAAGTAAAATAAAAAACTGTTCAAGTGCGAGTCGGACTCGCGCACCGAGAGTTCCGTACAAACTTTATAAGTAAAAGCTATGTTTTTTAAATGGTAATTTATGCTTTTCGCAATTTTTCCTTTATCTGTGTTATAAGACGTTGCTTCATACCAAATTTCAAGATTCTGAGTCCACGAGAAGTACCCTGTAGGTTGTGATTCCCTTGCGAGTGGCGAAAATTTGCAATATAAACGGCTGTACCTTTTGATTGCGTTGGCTTAGAAGTTAGATTTTTTTACAGTTCCAAGAAACATTAGACCTGAGTATTTGATATGAATTTCAGCTTGATACCTCCACGCGTTTCTGAGAAAAAGGGTCTTGACAGACAGACGGACGACAAAGTGATTCTATAAGGGTTCCGTTTTTTCATTTTGAGGTAGGGAACCCTAAAAATAAATATCAACTTTTTTTGTAAATTTATTTATATTAAATAGAGATCTATTTAATATTCGGCTACTAACGGTGCGGCTGAGGATGGCGCAAGTCGATCTAGAATAAATCTATTTATTCTAGCCTTAAAAACGCCCAGATTCTATCCGCTATCTCTATTACTGTGTTGCCACCTTATCCACATACAGTGGATTCTTGTTTCACCAAACAGTATCGCCGCAGTTGCTATGCAATACCACATCGCGAACACCATTCACTACGTTGTATTGGTTCGCGGACTAAATGCTGAGGCAGTATTGCTGTTTTAAAAATATTTACATTGAGTTTTGTCTGAAAGATATACATCTTACGTTACGTCTATACGTTGTAAGCCAACGATGAATGTAAGGAAATTAGGAAACTCCTCACACAAATTTCCTCACCGACAGCTCAAGCTCATTGTTGGGGTTTGAACCCACACAAATACGGCGTGCGAACCGACCGCGCTAACCACTGAGCTATCATCGCTACTTCATACATTTTGATTAAGGGTCAACGATTTTTTTATATGGATCAGGTTATGTTTTTCCCTGATGATGATCACAAACAAAATAATTTAAATTAGTTCACTAAAAGCTTGTTGTATTGTATGGTTTACAGGGGCCTAGCAACCGCTGTATCAACAATATACAAAATAATAATAGACAAGCCTCAGGTGGAGCTATGATATGAAAGTCGGGTAGAAGGAGCCCCGAAAAGTTTTGATACAGAGCCCGTCTATGGCAAGCTACTTCACTGATTCTTTACTACTAGACTGGTCTAGTTTATACGATGGTAAGCCGAAACGAATTGCCGTGGTAGTGCCGGCGTAAGAACTGTACTCCACCCTCTCTACCCGTGGTTGCCGTAAGAGTCGGCTAAGGGATGTTATACGGAAGATGGGCAGCAGCGTCTTCCTTGAACAATCACACCTAACTGCGCTCGCCAACCCGCCTGCCAAGCGTGGCGAGTATTGGCAAAGTATATTTCAGCTTGTTGGACATATCTCTAATCAACTCTAATGAATCGATTGATGGCAGGCGGATGAGAACGTTTAGGGAAGACTTTTAAAATAACAAGACATCATATACATATTTGATTATCGGTAACCTCAATACTGGTTTAGTGAGTAGCCAAAAAGAATTAAAACTTACCTCCTTACGATCGATTTTACGTAACAACTTATGCTCTTACTTTTTTTTTCTTTTTGAATCGCAGTCTCCTATCACCTACCCACCTAATTATTATTATGCAAGTACTTATGTGTTGTATAATATTTGTGCTGGTATGTGTATCAAATCGCAGTCATAATAACTATGTGAGGCAATTGTTGTGTTCCAATGAGGTTTTAATTTCAAGTATATACCGTTTGTAAATAGCCCATATTTTTTGATGTGAATACGCCTTTATTTTTGTCCCCATAACCCACTATGCAACGGAAGACAATTCAAAAAACTGATGACGACAAAATTGGTGAATCGATGTGTCAACATACATTTCATTTGATTTTAAACCGACTTAAAAAAAGGCGGAGGCTCAATCAATTCGACAGTTTTTTTATTATTATTTTTTTAATTTTATATTTGGTATCTCAGAACTTTCGACTTTTTTGACTGGAAATTTGGTCCAGTTCTGACAATGGTATCCATGAGAAAACTAAATGAAGTCGGTTTTTTGTTGTTAAAATTTGTTCATTTCTATTTACAATGTATTTAACTTTGACATAATATTTGAATTTGACATTTTATTTTAATAAATATAAATAAATATTGTAGGACACATTACACACAGCGCCATCTGACCCCAAACTAAGCAGAGCTTGTGTGATGGAAGTCAGATAACTGATAGAATACATAAATACTTTTTTTTTGTAAATACATACTTATAATACATACAGAACACCCAGACACAGAACAAACATTTGTTTATACCAAACAAACATTTGTCCTCGGCGGGAATCGAACCCACGCCCTACAGCTCAGGCAGGCATACTCCCAATGAGCCAACAGGGCTGTCAATATTATATTTAATTTAATTTTATTTTGAACCTGACACGTTTTTCTGTTTTCTTATTAATTAATGCATAAGTTTGTGACATAAATGTAATTGAGTAACATTTTTATGTCAATAAATAATTTGAATTTATTTATTTGAACATTACTGTGTTCCGCTGTGAAAGGTAGGTAGTGCAATTAGCGACTAACCATCTAATCAGCGTGACCGTTTTTGGTATTTTTAGTACGAAATTGGTATATTTGAGACTCTGCAGAATGATAAAATAATAGGTAGCGTTGGTAGGATTATATTAAAATCAACATGGGCGGTAGCAGCGTTAATATTTATGGATTCCTGTACGGGCCACTGTACGGGACACTGTACGGGCCACTGTACGGGACACTATACAGGATCCGTTCCTGTAATACGACGGAAGAATAAAAAGTTTATGCTAACATTTATTTTTGGTATCATAAAATCATTATCATTTATACAATAATCTGTAAAGTATTTTAAATTTGTTTTAATTTAAAGTAATGCAAATTATAATATGATCTTGAGAATTAGATTGTGAGATAGTGAGCTATCAAAGACTCTACAATCAAGTTTTGTAATGATGCATTGCGATTGCGAAACGAGATATCCGACAACACTGGCTCCTAACATGAAGAGACAGACAGACGGTTTATTAGAATCCTTTTTGACTTTCGTCTTCAAGACACTCAAATAACAATAATTAAAACAAACTCTGAAGACTTTCGTTCAGCGGTCGGCAACCTTTTGCCAGGCAAGGACCAATTCGTTGGGTTTTCGTTCATAATTTTGTTGATAGGTATCTGTCTATATAGGTGATTATAAAAATGCACAAAAAAACAGTTAAATTCTATTAATAGACACGATGTTTACTTTTTCTTTTTTTTTATGGCTGACTGGCTAGGTATTTGACCACAGTTCACGGCAGATTTTCAACTTGAAGATGGTAGCTAGCCAGTCGAGTACTAGAAAGTACCCTACCACCACGCAAAAATGTTAACGACTAAGGAGCAGTGAATGATAAAGAAATGGGAAAAAAAATCTAAATCTGCTATAAGAGTTGTCGGGTTCGATTCCCACCCAGGACAAACATTTTGTGGTATAAACAAAATGTTCGTTCTGTGTCTGGGTGTTCTGAATGTATTAAAAGTATGTATTTACAACAAAAAAAGTATCTATGTATTCTACCAGTTATCTAACTTTCATTGTACAAGCTTTGTTTAGTTTGGGGTCAGATGGCGCTGTGTGTAATGTCCTACGATATTTATTTCTCTACTTACATGCAATCCACTTATCGCTTATGATTGAAACGGCAAGCAAAACTAGGTGCTGTTTATAACAAATCAATCATTTGTATATTACATTTATCTGCAATCAAAATAACTGGTTCTAAAACATATTTCATCACAATATTGCAGTTTTGCTAGAATGCATTAAAGTTCAATGTCTAGATATCTTATTGACATGACCCAAAGGTTGTGTGAAGATATTAATAAATTGCAACGTTGCGTCGCATAATTTCGTGTTAAATAGTTAATTGATAGGTTTTTGGGTTAGATAAAATAGATTCGACCACTTGAGACGACAGTGTGACATCTCAAAAACCATAATTATACAGAAAAAGGCTTTTAAACTATTAAATGAACATAACTCTTAAATTGTAATCAAGATAGCTTGTAACTAGTATTGTAATGAAATATCAAAAAGTATAAACACATTTGGAAGTAAATTAACTTCATTATAGAGTTTGAAAAAAAAAAAAAACTTATCACGATGTACCAACTAAAATGTAAGTTTACAAGGTGGTAAGTTTAGTTGTCACGTTGAATGTGTAGTGGTATCCTCGTGATGCCCCTTATTTCATGAAAACCGAGAGCACTGTACAAGTGTACACCTCGAAGCTTAAATGATAACTTAACTGTCACTTTGTCGTAGCCAATTAGACCACCAAACAAGACAGCGCTATATTGTGTTGTCTTTTCTCACTTTTCTTTGTAAAAAAATATCCCGTTTTTTAAAGATAATAGAACGCGACTTAGAATATCAGTAAAACGAAAAATCGTATAATTCGAGGTGTCACACTGTCGTCGCTAGTGGACGAATGACTGATTCTACAATTATTATAAGTAATCAACGATGTACTATAAAACCTTATTGTAAGTCATAGGTGAGAAGTGTCGAGATCCGACGCAGTACTAAGGTGTAAGATATCGGATCAGCAATCTGGAGGCAGGACAAGCCAGGGATGGTAAGTGGACTAAGGCCTAGACGGATTGGTGGCGAATTGGTAAACGGAGCGTTGGTTGTCCAACAGCTCGTTGGGTATACTGCATAATAAAATCGCAAGTCGAACTTGGACAAGATTGGCATACAAGAAGAGAGGTCTATGCTCAACAGTGGGCGATTACGGGCTGATGATGATGATGAATAGGTACTAAAATAAAACTACAAAAGTATGTACTAATTTTAGATACGAATCAGTCCCGATTTTATAAACTGTCTCATTGCTGGATACGCGGGATTCTTTCATTGAGAGAAAAGTAGTACCTACACCACGCTGGCAAAGTGCAGGTTGGCATACTTCACACGTCTTTGAAAACATTGTCAATTCTCAGACATGTCGGTTTCCACGACATTTTACCTTCACCGTTTTGAATTCTGTTTTCTTATTAAAATTGTGAATAATTGTTTTAGCCAACAAACTTTTTTACCTACCATTTGTAATTTGAAACCGACATTGCATACAATATTTACAACACGTCAAAATATTTCACATTTATTGTCCAAATTCGTAATTTTATCTGGGTTTTGGTAATTTCATCGGGTTAATAAAATAAGTATAAGTGCGTGAAGAAAAATGTGCATGTTTGGGTTCTGTATACATACGTACTTTTAATTTCTTAGCGCTGTAAAGTCCCTGATGGCTACCACTAAGATGTGATTGACAATGAAGCATGATGAGTGACTTGTCCCGCACCCGCACTTGTCAAAAGACCAAGATTATTCTTAGGAAACAAGGAAGCTTAAGCAAAAGTCTAGAGCATTGCCGCTCTCATTACTTTAAGACATTCGATGGTTAGTTACAAGAGTTTTGCTAGCTGCAGTACCCTGTAAGCCTTCCGGCTTATACTACTGCTTGACAGCACGATGTCTGATACTACGGTGGTACATATCCTGCTAAAGAGGTCTAAGAAATAAATATATGATGAAGCTGATTGTATTTAGTGATTTCATAAGTGTTCCTATAATTTACTTCACAATGATGAATACATTGTACCATGTTGGAGGAGGGAGTCTATGTTGAGGGATTGATGTTTTGTAGCGATCATGGCTCAGTGGTTAGTGCGGTAGGTTCGCATGCCGAAGGGCGTGGGTTCAAACCCCAACAATGAGCTCGAGCTGCCGGTGAAGGAAAACATCCTGAGGAAACCATAGCGTGGTGGTAGGGTACTTTCTAGTACTCGGCTGGCTAGCTACCACCCTCAAGTTGAAAATCTGCCGCCAAGCATGTAACGGAGTGTTCCGGCAGCCTCACTTGAGGGCCAGTTCCATTCCAGACTAGGTGTGCCTTACCATCTTCGACCACACCGTCACTTAACATCAGGTGAGCTGTGGTCAAACACCTAGCCTGTCAGCCATAAAAAAGGGACTAACCCGTTAGCTCATTTGGTAGTGTCTGCTTCAAGAACTGTGAGGCACGGGTACAATTCCCACTCCCACTAACATTTATAATTGTTTTGTGTCCGTTTATTCTGAATATATTTTATGTATGTTAGTATGTATTTGCAAATAAAATTAAGTATTCTATTTTATTCGTTTATTATTTATGTCATTTCTTATTTTTAATAATGGTAAAAATTTATACATCAAATTTTTTTTAAATACCAAAATTTAACATAAGCACGGAAAGGAGCTTTTCCAGGAAGCGGTGTTAAAATTACCAATTTTTTTCTGCTCATATCTTGTTGAACCCTAAAACTTTTAAACAAGTTTGTCAATGCTGCTTTCGTAACATAAAACATTCATTTTATAAAAATCCGGCTATACCTACTTTTAATTAGGAAAACTTGTGGCGTTTCGTATTCTTTCATCATCATTTACAGTCATCTTTATGCTACATGCTTTTCTACTCTTCATCTCTACATAGTATAAAAAAGCAAAGGATTTTTAATGCAGTTTCCATCAATAGACAGAGTGATTCAAGAGGAAGAAAAATGTATTATACATATAAATGTATAATACATGCATATGCATCACATTAGTATTTACATTGCACCCGTGCGAAGCCGGGGCAGGTCGCTAGTTTAAAATAAAATAACATCTATGGTCTAAATTGTTTTTCCTAAGTATTTTTGTCATTGTTGATAGACTAGATTTTTTGTATTATGTTGATCATAGCAAACACGAAGGCAAATCTGTGTGTATATTTGTTTTTTGCGTTAGTAGAATTAACGATCTTAACTTTTTGAAATGTTGATTTTACGGAGAACGAAAATATAGATTGATACAAAGATAAAAACTCTTTGTTGTATTAATGCACACTACTGCTTGGCGGTAGAATATCTGGTACTGCGGTGGTACCAAGACTAACTCCTGCTAAGGAGATCTACCACCAATAAAAATTGTATTGCGAGTTAGTTGTTGCGAGTACAGAGTTGTGCTTATCGAGATAGAAGTAGTATAAACATTTTGTCTACATAATTATTAAGTATTTACTTATGCAACAATTTTATCGCGATTCTCGAAGTTTATTGACAAATACATAAATTAAGCATTATCTGTACTCAATCCGTAAAATAATAGGTTGCATAACGAAATGGGCGCATTCCACAGATATTCTAGATATGTCTAGTATTGTCCTGTGTAAAATAGTACAAAACTTTCCACCATATCACATGTTTGAGTTCTAGTATTTTAATATTTTACCATGGTAGCTCTTTTGGTTGTAGTCCTTTGTAACCATGATAGCTCAGTGGTTAGCGTGGTCGGTTCACATGCTAAAGCTAACGTGCTTAGTATTTAGAAAACTCTAGATTAGCGGTTCTCAAACTTCTTTTGGCGTCGAAGCCCTTATAATATTATTGAGGATTCCACTACTATTTTACAGTTAATTATTTTTTTTAAACTTTATGCTGGAATATTTAGATGTATCTTAAGTCTTTAGTGTTTTATTTCATTATTTTCGCGGAGTCCTCACAGAGGCTTTGGACCTCTAGGGTTCCGCGGAACACACTTTGAGTTGGCGGCTCTAGAGAATATGACATCTGTGGCGCGTTCGGTAGACCTGATTATTGTAAGGAACCCTGTATTTCAGCAAACGCAGTGGTAGCCAAGTGAAACCTTTCTCTTTGATTAATTACCGCTTGTTACGTACCTACGAGTATCGATCGGAATAAGAATGAGATTGGACTTTTATTAAATAAGTATATATATGTATATAACTAGCTTTTGCCCGCGACTTCGTCCACGTCACGTAGTGGTCAGACAACGTGAAGTATACCTATTTCTAATTATTATTATTTTGAATAGAGAATATAATTATACAGAGAGTTTGGAATCGATAAGTTAAAAAAAAAGTTCCCCATACAAACCTGCGCCCCTTTTTATGGGGTAATTTTGTAAAATTTGAAACAACGTTTTTTATTACTTTTAATAAAGAGTATTTACTGTGAGTTTGAAATTGGTACTACCAAAAATAAGGTTTCATATAAATTTCCAATCACTATTTTTTTTTTTTAATCTTTTCAGAGTGCACACTTACTTTACCTAAGGAACATTTGAGCAAAATTTCATGCTTCTAGATCTAGGTTTCAGCTGTGCGGTGATCGATCAGTCAGAGAATCATCTGTCAGTTTCTTTTTTTTCAGATATACAAGAGATAATATTCCAAAAAAAATAATGTTAATCGTCATGATATAAAGTATCTCATTGTTAAATTATATATTAGTCAATCATTGCAGTCAAAGTAAAATATACAATTACATGTATATATTATATAATAGATATTGTACGATGACATATGTTCTGTAGTTATATACGTATATTATGTAATATTATTTAATCCTTTTATATATCGTCAAGTCAATCACTAATATTATAAAGGCTAAAATTTGTGAGTGTGTTTGTATGTATGTTATTTCTTCACACTCAAACGGCTGCATTATCTTATTGACATTTTCATTCTATTGACATGTATTATGATTTAGATATTTTTAAATATGAATGGAAAAATGACCTCCAACTTTGGTGTTATCAATAAAATATTTGTATTTGATGTTTTCCTTCACGAATAACTCAAGTTCATTGTTGGAGTTTGAACCCGCGCCCTTCGAAGTGTCATCCGACCGCGTTTACCACTGAGCTATCATCGCTACCTTAACTGTGGAGTGTTATCGTGTGCTCCAATCGAGTGTCTGTACTTCGCAAAATCTTTTATAACTTAAAGATTTGTGAATAAAAACTCAAAGCGGGTTTTCAACGTACTGCAATGGCAAAAAGATAACAAATAAGACAAGACGCCTGACTGGAATGATATATTACAAGAAAATGTTATAAGCCACTTGAAAATGCCAATTTCAAAACAGACGCCCATTTACAAAATTGATTAATGAACACATAATCTATAAACAGACACAGACTAAATAGCAGTAGCTACTGAAGAATTAATAGTGATCCATTCTAAAGCTTTACAACTTTTCTGCGAGGATGTAAAACCTGCTAAAGTTGCATTACCTATGTCACAGAATAAACAACAGTCCGTCCATGTTAAATAACTACTTTTTAATACCCTTGAGAGATTTGTTTGTGTGTGAATATGTTCGTCTCTTTACTTCATAGATTAGATTAAATTGACAGGTATGAGTTTAACAGTATAATATTTTGCATTGCTTTTTTTTATTTGCCCCATCGGGCAGGCTAAAGTCATACTGCCTCGTCTTCGGTGTAAATAGTTACAGTTAATAGGTAGCTAGTTATGCGTGCGTTTTACACTGGTAAAACGCATAAAGTTGTAGCGATAATAGCTCAGTGGTTAGCGCGGTCGGTTCGCATGCCGAAGGGCGTGGGTTCAAACCCCAACAATGAGCTTGAGCTGCCGGTTAAGGAAAACATCATGAGGAAACCATAGCATGGTGGTAGGGTACTTTCACGTACTCGGATAGCTACCACCCTCAAGTTGAAAATCTGCCGCCAAGCATCTAACGGTGTGTTCCGACAGCCTCACTTGAGAGCCAGTTCCATTCCAGGCTAGGTGTGCTTTACCATCTTCGACCACACCGTAACTTAACATCGGGTGAGTTGTGACCAAAACCTAGCCAGTCAGCCGTAAAAAAAAAATGCATGACCGAACTTGTGTTTAGTATTTAAGCAACTGTATCGGCGTCGTACCTTCGAAAGGATACCCAGCTTTTTGGCCGCCAATTGGGCTTTTGACTCAATATAGGGACCAAAGTTGAGGGTCGGGGTCAGTAACGTTTAAGAGCTCAAGACTGTCACAAATTGGAACGGATACACTTTGGAAAGTAGGAATCAGATCAAATGGCCTCTTTTTGGCGGAGAACAGACACGCCTGGGTCTTAGCTGCATTGAACTTGACCAGATTGGCATCGCCCCAATCGACGACTGCCTTGAGGGACAAGTTCATGCGCTCGACCATAGCCTCTCTAAGAGATTGGAATAATTAAAACATTTGGAACTTAAATCGTTCAGTGGAAGTTTTTCAATACTTCTATACAAGCAATCTGAACCATTTTGAACCAAAATGTTGAATTTTTTTAGATACCTATTGTATTTACGTAACACAAACTTAAACCAATACAACTATAAGAAATATAAAGAGTATAAATCTTAATAAATTGTGGACATCTGAAAATTTTAACAAAAAATAAATAGTCAAAATGAGATACTACTAATAATAATAATAGGTCAAACTTGCACAAAAAGAAAACACATTCATTATCTTAGAGAATAATCTATCTATTTATTTCAGATTTAAAAATGGTTCTGATAACTTAATTAATGCGCAGTTTTTATAGTTTGACAAAATCTTACATAGATTCGTTACCGACAAAATAAAAACCCAATTCAAATGTCTCGTTACCTCGATAAATCGATGATAAATAATCGATTTCTTATAAATGCTATTTTCATCCATTCCATAAAAAGAATTATACTATAATACGGTAAATATCTTTTAGACAAACGTGCTCCATCGTAAACCGCTTCACTTAACATCAGGTGCATATATTATTAAGCCTATTATTTGAAAAAAGATAAAACCAAAGAAGAATACCTCTAAATAGGATGCTGTCTTTGTCTAATGGACTGCAATGAAAAAGGCAGTGTTAGTTAGCTTAGGTCTGTGATCCAAAAGCTGCAAAATTGACCTCAATAAAAAAAAAATGGAGCAAATAAAACTATGATGACGATAAGTCCCTAACGATGAGTTTAAAGTAACTATTTGTCAGCTTTTTACAAGTAAAAAGTTGAATCGATTTAAAATATATTAGTTATCGTTTGTGAGTATGACAAAACAAGTTATAGAACACTTTTCATTAGGAAAATACGGAAAAATTGGAAAGTCCTACTTAAAGTCCGAAATTAAATTAGTGTTGATTCATTGCAAATATCGATGTAATTAATTCGGTGATTTCTAATAATAATATTTAGCTTAATGTGAAATCGTTAAATATATTTTTTTCATAATAATCATACAATTTGTGTCTGGTTTTGACAGTTCTGGTTTACCAAAATGTCAAAATAATAAAGTGGATTGTCGCTCAGCTGTTTGTTCCAGTTTTGAAGAAAACAAATGAATGTTAAAATTTTACAATTCGAATCATTATCGAGCCTACGTTTACCCTTCTTGAGCTTAAGTTGTATCTTATTGAAAGTGGGAGGGACGGTATATATGATGATGGAGGCATTCGCTGGCCACACAACCTGTCTTCGGCGCCGAACGAAGACGCAGAGCAACATGAAGTTCTTGGTGAGTACGAGTAAAAACGTGAAGTGAAAAGTGATGTGTCGGAAAGTGTATTCGATTTAAAATAAAATAAAACGATAATCGTGCGGATCTATATTGGTTGTTAGTTTTGAAAGTGCGAAGTGGAGCATCTCTATAATGTTTGTGGAACAAAAGTGTGCCAATGATTTGGGCTCACGATTGTTAGGTTCCAGACAAACAAAAACAAAAAAATATTCAGTTAGTTTTCCATGAAAATGTTGATAGACAATTTGGTTCATTGTTTTTTTAAGAATATTTCAAAATTGAAAATATTGGTTTAAAGATGCTCTACTTACGGTGTCACTAAAAAAAATAACCCTATTATTTCCGTTTAGAAAAGTTTCATCTATTTTATAATAATCCCTTTTATTTTGATTTTAATATTATAAATTATAAATAGTTTAAATATGCACAAATCAATAGAGGTAGGCTTTTTGGCTAACGATTAATAGACATATCATAGATCATACGCTTTATTGAACTGTTCTACTTGTACCTATTTGAAATACGTCATATTATCTAAATTAATGTTGTGTACTTTTGCATTATATTCAAAACATCATAAAGTATTATTATTGACAAAAATATACTTTCAATTTACGTTGAACAAAAATGAAACACTTTCAAGGAAGTCAACATATAGTGTTACATTAATGTTCAGTATGCAATTCCGGTTCATATTCAATTTCAATTTTTTTTTTCATTCAAGATTTACGCAATAACCAATATAAAGTACTTTTTAAAGCATAAAAGCTCTTTACTTGTGTAGTTTTCCTTCTGATTTTCTAAAGGCGCCATAATTTCCCGCAAAAACGTAAATATAATTAGGGGTGAAAAACCTTTCTGAATTTTTGTATATTTTATCCCATTGCTTGGCTTATAAATATTAGGATAAATGAACGATTCCTTTACAGGCCAGGTGTAGCTTAACGATTTCAAATAAGTCAGTTATTTTCTTTTATATGATTTTTGATAGTTACTGAGCTTTGAACATCGACGCAAAGTTGCTAGTTTATCGATTTTTCTTTCCAAAAAGTAACAATCTTAATATAAATACAGTCTAACTTTCCTTTCTTTCTTAGACGATCCTCTTAGCAGAAGGTTGTTTAGGTAGGTACCACCGCAGTACCAGATATTCTGCCGTTAAGCAGTAGTGTGTAAACATTACTGTGTTCCGGTTTGAAGGGTAGTAGCTAGCGAAATTATAGGGCTGTTAAGTTATCAAAGTCTCAAAGTAATGAGCGCCATAGTAGCGATGTCGTCGAATTGTTTTGCTACTCAAAGTTTTGTATATCGCTGCAATGATCACGGACAGGCGTTATCTCTTTCCATCAGGAGAGCGTCTCGTTTGCCCTGTTACTTTTATATAAAAAAAGAAAAAAAACTTTCTCATTTATAATATTAGTGCAATAATAGATGGACTTCTTAGTACTCAATTGTATCACTGTATGGGTGGTGAGTTAATCACGTTTCAGGAACCAGAACTCTTACAGTGCTTAAGATTTATGACCTAGGTGTTAGTTTAAGGAAACCCCTGAAACTAACATACACATAGGCAAGTTTACATATATATCAACATGTTTATCCAAATTTGATATTATCATACTAACGTTTCTTTTTGATACTTATTCTAGTGTGATACGGATCTTTGGTTGAATTTTCACCTCGCGGTTGTAAAGTCAGCGATTTTGTCATAAGATATAAGCTACCTAACTCTATTAGGGACATACAAGACTAAGATTCTTTTTTTATTTATCAGTTGAAATCTATCATAGAAGCGAAATATTTTCACGTTTTTGACGATTTTCAAACAATTTTATCGAATAATGAATATACTTAAAAACATGATTTTATTTACATTAAATGATTTAAGAGAACGTTCTGCTCTCCTTACTTTTAACCAGACCTTAATGAGGTTATATGTAATTAGGTCTAAAAATAGTATATTATATACATATGTCCTGCACCTGTACATATACGTATAGTAAATTTCATCTAAGTCCGTCCAGCCATTTCAGTGTGAACAAGTAACAACCATACACAAATACAGATACACTTTCGTATTTATTATATTAGTGTACTATTATAATATTTTGTTTCGATCTTGATGCCTAAAGCTCGAAGACTTACAATAGTTAGATGAATCCCGCGAGATTTATAATTCGTAACTGTTTTATCATAATTAAACTTGTACGTAATAATTATAGGCACTTTATTCTTTACGCAACAAGATAATTCATGATAGTTTCCCAGCGTTTCCTCGTTCATCTGGAACCTAATGCTATTTACTTTTAACTTTCTTTGAGAAAGCTGAGACAAATTGTACTGTGTTTAGTTTAATTTCATGCAATTTCTGTGCGTCACACTAATACACAAGTGTTTGTTTTGTTACGTAACTATAATGAATGTGTTTGTGACAGAAATGTGATACATCAGTAAAATAATTAGCCAGTTCTATTCCAGCCTGGGTGTGTTTACCATCTTATACCATACCGTCACTTAATAACAGGTGAGCTGTGGTCAAACACTTAGCCTGTACTAATAGTTCATTTTTGTATTTTTATTCCAAAAAAAAAACTCAACGCTAACACTTGCTAAGTTATTCTTATAACTTAATGTTCTTTACTAAGACAATTTAACTCATATTTCTGTTTCGTGTATATCACACACTGACAAAGTGCGCGTCGAACTCTTTTGCTCTACTTGTCTCAAGGTTCTGATTTCGCTTTCCTTTCGTTTTCAATTCGCTCAAAAACACTCTACACATTGTCTGTATCTTAAATCAAATTTAACGACTCTAATAACTCGCTTTAGTAATGATTATCTCAAAAGTAATTACGATGTTTATCTCTAAAAACTGATTACGATATGCTTTGGCGAGAAATAATTAGTGTTCTCGCGCTGAGTAACAGTTTGATCCTCATTTATAAGTGAAAAAATATAGTATTAAAAAACTATAAACTATTAAACAGATAGCCTATTAACTTTTAAACGGATTTTAAAGATATACGTGCTATTATTATTATTATTTTTATAGTTGTTAACTTATGTAGATTTTCATACATTTGTTTACAAAAATATTTCTACTATACTTATAAAAACTGTTTTAAAACTGCTACTAAACGACAAATAACAATATATAAAAATCTATATGTGTTTGTGTTCTATGGACTTCAAAACGGCTTGACCGATTTTAATGAAATTTTCACACAAGCTTCAGATTAGCCCAGCGGGTTATTCTGTGAAGTTTGGTAGCGATTAACATATTTTTGCTTTTTTTTTTCTATAGTGCACTCGGGCGTATCCGGGGTTAGACGTTAGTTATTAATAGGTATATTCTAATAGTATAAAAGTCTTTTTAAAATGAAATCCAATCGCTGGTAGCTTATGCTTAAAATAATGAAATATCTTTTCTCAGAACATCTAATGTTTATTCAGTAAAAGGCGCAAATTAAGAGCAAACCGGCGCCAAATAATTTAAAAAAAAAACCACTAATAAACTACACTAAAGCAATACGAAATAAACTAAAACCAGACCAGATCAGAGTTTGACTAAACCAGATAAATCCAAACCGGTGCATAGCAGTGCTTGGAAGAATAGATAGAACGTTATCTCGATCGGATTAGCATTTCACCGAAACAAAACTAGTTTTCCGTCAAACCGGTCTAAGTGTTACTTACGCTATCACCAATTGAGCTTGACGGATGCCGTGATAGATCAGCTGTAATCGACGTGTTACGTAATCATGTTACTACAACGATTACTGACGAGTATGTCAATAGCTCACAGTTATGTTTGGTATTTATCTTTTTGTTGATATATAGGTTTGCGTTTGACCGTCGTATTTCGGAGCGGTCTACGAAGGAGCACGCTTGTCAAGAATCAATTCAATTCACTTGCTACTTGAAGACATCCAGATTGTATCTAACAGGGAACACCCACTCGGGTAAAGAAACTGTATTACATGGTTTGCAACATAGAATAGTTACTACTTATGGACGTTAAATTCGGTCAATTGCGTTTTTTTATCTAGACAAAAGAAGAATAAGATTTTTTTAGTGTAACATTAATGAGACGAACGCGCTCTCGTTGTGTTAAGAGATAACGCCTATCCATAAACATTGCAGCGATATACAGAACTTTGTGTAGTAAAACAAATTTCAGGGCATCACTGCTTTGACGCTCAGTACTTTGAGTATAGTTAGTCTCAACAGACCTTTCAGAGACTTATTTTGATGGTTAATCTCAACAGAAGTTATTTTAGAGACATACTTCATCAGCCATAGGGCGTCCACTGCTGGACATAGGCCTCCTCCTGGGGGGGTTTTGCCAATACTCGCCACGCTTGGCAGGCGGGTTGACGAGCGCAGTTGAGTGTGATTGTTCAAGGAAGACGCTGCTGCCCATCTTCCGGATTACATCCCTTAGCCGACTCTTACGGCAACCACGGGTAGAGAGGGTGGGGGTACTATTCTTACGCCGGCACCACCACGGCAGAGACATAATATTTATGTTATCTTTAACTCTCTAAAATAAAGGTGTCTTTGCGAACGAAATGACAGCTCGCAAGTCATACCTAAGTCTACTCTTTATAAAAGTCACAATGGAAAGCTCGGCACACCGAAAGGTTAGGTTAAAGGTTTTTGCTTGATATTTGAATACCTACTAACTTTTGTGTTGAAATTTAATTGCTCAACACAATAAGAACAATGCTAAATATTTTATTGCTATCGACAATTTAGTATTTACTGATTGTCGGGGTTTGAACCTGCACGAACATTAAAGATTTGAGCAAAAAGTTTATTTACTCGAGAATAAGGATCCAGTCAAAGATTTTTGTTATTAAATGATCGTGATTAATGTCATAAATTTGTTTTTAAAGTAGCTTTAAAGCTAAGGGAATAAAGTGAAATCGAATTATTATTTTGAACTATTTAATGATAGATATATACAATTTGCGGATACTGCACAAATTCTTAAATGCACGGCGTTAAAGCATAACATAACAAAAAAACGAGTTAGTAAAAATTGACAGCAAGTCTATTAAAATCAAGTTGTCTACTTCCCAGAGAAATCTGTAAGCTTCCTCAAGTTAAGATTCCAGTGTTACTCTAAGCCGGTTGCACGCAAATTGTCGCAAAACGGCGGAACACTCAGCCAGTTCCGCTGGAATACCTGACTTAGTTATGCAAATTTTACTTTCTTTAAGCAAGTTAGAGAATTTTTATACATTTAAAAAGTATTAAAAAAAAACGACTTCAATAACAATGGCTAGGTCATTTAGAAAGAATAAAGAACATTTGAAAAGAAACCAGTTTTGTTAATAATGAAATGTATGATAATTTTGACCTCAAAAGTATGATGTTGGCAGATAAAACTAATTGATATTGAGGCAGTTTTTTTGTGTGTCTGTTACCTCAGATCTTCGTCATTTATAAACCGATGTGAAAAATTGTTTTTTTATTTATAAGAATATATATTCATATTTTTGTCACATATAAATTAAAAATACCTATAAAACCAAGCCATGTTTGGACGAAGGAGTGTGGACTTGTGGAGTCAGTTTTTTTTAATTATTGTTATTGTATAGTTGTTATTTGGCAATGTGTTGAAACAAACCTAGATTAGTGGGCATGCTAATTTTCGATAAAACTTTTGTGATGTTTTCGATATCAACATATGTATGTATATGAAAAATGGTTTAGCAATTTTTAAAACTTCAGAAAATGGCATTAAAAAATTAGGATCTCTCTCACATGGTGGTTCCCTCACGATGTTTTCCTTCACACGCACATATCTACATAGTATAAAACAAAGTCGCTTCCCGCCGTCTGTACGCTTAGATTTAGCTCAATAGGCAGAGTGATTCAAAGGGAAGATTTATGTATAATAAATGAGTATCTACATTACACCCGTGCGAAGCCGGGGCGGGTCGGTAGTTACTTACGAACCCAAGACCTTCAAATTGGAAGCCAGACGATCTCCAAACTAGTCTGCCGAACCTTATATTTTGTTAAAACATCTTTTATTATTTCTTTATATTTGAAAACGTTCCTTATCGAGTGACAGGTTAAACTATAAAATTTTACGAATCGTAAACTTCAAGGCGTAGAGACTAAGTAGGTAGGTACTCAAACTTTATAACCGTGTGAATTTGTCTTTCACTGAACACTTTATTGCTCTAAGTTAAGTACATACTTATAAACCAGCTTAATTATTAATTACATAAATACAATATACGTAAGTTGTTAACATATTTGTGATTATCGTAATTTTACTTTCACTTGGAAAAGTTAATATAGATAAAAATTACAAAGGTATTAAATTCACAAATGCAAGAACAAATTATGTACTTAGCGCGTTTTTTTTGTCTACTACTGAAGATCAAAGAGATTTAGATTTTACAAGGTTATAAGCTTGGGATGTATTTACCCGAAAGAGGGTTTTGCATTTATCATTATGAACAACTTTTACCATGGGCACTCCCTAAAATCGCGAAAAAAGGCATTTGGTCAACAGCCTAACAAAAAACTTTTTATATGAAACATCTTTTAGACGTTACTTAAAGTTAATCTATGATTAAACCTTAAATTTCCCATTTACTCCCAACAAGGGCAATTACGTAGTACCCACGTAAATCTCAATCATTGCTAAAAGATTAATAACAAAATCTAATTTCGTAAATAAAAAGCCAGTTAGATTTGATTACAAAAGCAACAAATAGGTTACTGACGCTTTAACATATACTCGACATAGCATTTCCACATCTGTTTGTTTGTTAGTCATCGTTACACGCATGATGGTTGAAAGATTACGGGTTAGTGTAACTTATGGCTTCGACAGTCGAGCAAATTTATTACTACAGTCGATAATCAGTCTAATATAGAAAATAACTAAGGTCTTATTTAGAAGAGTATTAATATGGCGGTTACGCATCTTCGACTTTTGAAGGCTTTTTTGTTTGTGTTAAGAAATTCTAAAAAAATAAAAGGACTTATCTATTGCAATATAGTCTCATAGCAGGTCTCGAAAAACACATTATTGATTATATTATATTTATTTTAAATTTCTATCAAATGAATCAATAAAAATTACGTTTATAATTTTGTGAAGTTCTTGAAAATACAAGAAAGTTAATAAAAGAAAACTTTTTTCGTAAGTTTTATATTAGAGGATAAAACACAAATAAAAATCGTTTATAGTTAGAAAACAGCTTCCTAAAATAGTTTGACGCTCATTTGGTTAGGTCAATAATTTAGTATAAAAACGTAGCATTACAAGACAAAATTCCATTTTCAAAACAAATAGAACCGAATGCAAAAAATCTTTTAAATATGGAGTATTAACATATACAATTTTAAACTAATGCAAAAAGAAACTTTTAAATTTGAAATCAGAATTAATGATACCAACGCAAAAATATAATTATATAAATGGTAAATGCACATCATTAATTCCATTTTTGAAATTCAAAAGTTATTCATTAGTCATTACGCGAGTTAACATTCATTATGCTAAGTATTCTATAGGCATATTTTGTTTATGCAATGTTATATAACATGTCAAAGATGGGCGGAAAGGCGGTCATTACTGTCAAGATTAAATATACACTAACGTAACTCTTAAGAATTAGAGTTTTGTAAGTAACGTCCCATATAATAAATAAATTTGAGAATCAACCTATGATTCTCAACCAATATTGCATTCTGAACAGAAATGAAATGGACAAAAAAAAAACTCGTGAACCAAGTTTATTTCAAACTTTTGAAAAACAAATTCTGTTATTTAGCGTTTCGTGCGATGAAAGTGGCATCAAACCGCTGAGTTCCTTCTTCTGTTGGTTAAAAAAAAAGGAAATTGATGCCAACTGCTCGTAAAACTGCATCTACCTTTTACGGTTATTTATTTTGTAATTTATGATCAGCATGATTAAGATCGACATTAAGGAAGTGCAATAACTGCAATACTCAATCATAATAAACAGTTACCTAATTTTATTTTAGATAACGTATAACTGGCACAAAGCACGACTCGTGCGTGGATTGTATCGGAACCATTAGGCGCTTGCGCAACAAAAAATTACACTACCAGGTAGAAGTTACGAAAACATATAAAATACGGTCTATAAAGTAAATGTGGACGCGTAAATTTCATTAATTTGTAATTAAACGGAACTGAATCAGCAAATGTAAAAAGATTGACTTGATTTTTATAAATATTTAGTAACAATAAATATACACTTTATATGAGTAGATAGTTTTGGAGACAAGAACAACCTTTTACAATTTTGAGCTTACGCTTAGATAAATCTCTGACTATATCGGTTTTTAGAAATTAGTTGCCTAAAATTATATGAAACATAAGTTTATAATTTGAAATGTCATAAATCCGTGATCATAAAATTCACCAACCGTTATAGTCTGAATTTATAAAAAATACAATACAAAATAATAAATAATTCTTTAATATTGACACCACAAAAAACAAATTACAATAGGTAAATTGAATAAGCTCAAAAGGCGGTTTTATCTTTCTTATCGATATTTTAAAACGTTGTAATAGAAATGAAATATTTAACAAAAAAAACAGAAAGTATACCAAAGTATCATAGTTACACGCAAATTCTGCAGCTTACCCCAAGGACAATTTAGAAAGTGAAATATATTTGTATTCTATGTACATTGTACATAGAATTAAATCTGCGATTACAAAACTAGATCACGTCACTTTTACTTCTCTCAATTCTATATTCCATGTGCATTCACTAGATGCATTATTTGTTAGGATTAGTATTATATAGAGCACATCCTGCTCTCTATGTCTGTTTTAATTTACATTTCACTTTATTTATCGTTTAATTTTCCACTCTATATATATAGTTAGGTTTTAGATTTTGAATACATACTATTGATTACATCCATCATTGCTGAGAGTGCTGAAGCATTGATAACTCATCTCATATTCTTCATTGGTTTATACTATTGTCAGTTATTTATATTTATTGATATATCCTTTTGTTCTTCTATTGTAGTTTTTTGTTTTGTTCTTCAGTTAGGCTTTTTTTTGCTGTCAAGTCAAATTAAACTTTGCCTGTTCAACCAAACTTTGAATGTTTTTTTTTCAAAATTATCATGTTTTTCTCTTTAGTTTAAAAATCCCTGAAATAAAGATTTGTAACTTAACTACTTCTATCTACAGCCTTCTTGTTCTAGTTTTATTGCTATAATTATGTGACATTGCTTAGATATTGATATCAAATTTTACTGTAAGTAAAGTTTGACTGGGTTTTTTTTCGAAAGTTGATCGATGTATAAAAACTTATTTAAATATTTTTTTTAATACAACTTTAATTTTCTTTTGCCTACAGGTTGTTTTAGTGGCAGCTTTGGCCGTGGTGGCCTTTGCCAAGGAGGAGAAAGGCGCACCAAAGGCCGCGACCGAAGAGAAGAAACAGGACAAACGCGGCATCCACGATCTTGGAGGTTACGGCGGAGGATTCGGTGGTGGCGATGAAGGCCACAGTTACGGAGGCTATGGGGGATACGAAGGTCAAAGCTTCGGAGGCCAAGAAGGTGGCCATGGACACGATTTCGGCGGAGAAGTGAGCTATGGAGGTCATGAGTTCGGTGGCTCCAGCGGCGGCGGCGGCGGCGGCGGCGGTGGTGGAGAGTGGAAGCCTATCCAAAGCGGAGGAGACTACGGCCACGGACATGGCCACCACCACGAGCATGTCAAAACCATTGAAGTAATCAAGAAGGTTCCCGTGCCCTACACCGTCGAAAAGCACGTTCCCTACACCGTGGAAAAGAAAGTTCCTTATGAAGTCAAGGTTCCCTACCCTCAGCCTTACACCGTGGAAAAAAAAGTCCCCGTTACTGTCAAGGAGTACGTCAAATATCCCGTGTACGTCCCTGAGCCTTACACCGTTGAGAAGAAGGTACCTTATGAAGTGAAAGTCCCAGTCGACAAACCTTACGAAGTCAAAGTGAAGGTGCCCACTCCTTATACCGTTGAAAAGAAGGTTCCCTATGAAGTCAAGGTTCCCTACCCTCAACCTTACACCGTCGAGAAGAAAGTTCCCTACCCAGTAAAATATGAAGTTAAAGTACCTCAGCCTTACGAAGTCATCAAGAAGGTACCTTATGAAGTGAAAGTGCCAGTTGACAAGCCTTACAACGTGTACGTACCCAAACCATACCCCGTTCATGTCGAGAAACCTTACCCTGTTACTGTGCACAAGCCCGTGCCCTACGAAGTGAAGGTACCAGTCGACAAGCCCTACAAGGTTGAGGTCGAGAAGCCTTACCCAGTACACGTGAAAGTTCCAGTTCCCAAGCCCTACGATGTGTACAAGAAGATCCCTTACACCGTCGAGAAGAAAGTGCCTTACGAAGTGAAGGTCCCGATCGACAAGCCTTACCCAGTCTACAAAGAAGTGCCATTCCCACTCGTGAAAGAAGTTCCTTACCCTGTGAAAGTGCATGTGCCTTTCGTGATCAAGAAGGAGGAAGAGCACCATGGTCACGTTGAGCACTACGGTCATCAAGAGCAACACGGTCACCAAGAACACCACGGATGGCATTAAATTGTAGATAGTTATTAGTCACACCAGTACCTTGTAGGCTAAGTTCCAAAATGTGATCATTAGTATTTTATATTATTAGTGTGTGTCGATCAGCAAAATTTCGCTCACGTCTGTAAGGTTGTGATTGGATGATGTAAGGCGGCCGCATAGCACCGGGATGGGTGCGCGGTTTGTCCGGTTATAGAATATTGTTATTATTTGTTTAGCTTATACTTGCTTTGTTATTGTAATGTATATAACTTGTCAAAGTACTTGTACTTTGCGTTGAGGCTGATTAAACGTGTGAAAATTGTTTGTTTGGGATTTTATTTCATCTTAGCTTCGATGATTTTAATCTACAGCTTCAGCGAGATATCAAATGTGGCATGTCATACACAAAAGCTTGCAGTTTTTTTCATCAAAATAAGTGCTTCAAAGACTTCATAGTTTATAGTTTTAATACATAAGTTTTAAGTAAGTATACGTATGGTTAGTGCCGACATGTGCTATTTCCAAAACTTGCCATTACAGGCATACAAATATTGGTTGAATCTAAATGAATTCAATTATTTAATGGCCAAAATGTTAAAGGATTCTAAGTCCAATGATACTTTTAGTATTCAAGTTATTTCACTGACAATAACAATAACTTGAGGTACATTTATCTACATATGCTTTTACTCATGAAACGAAATGTCTAAGTTCCAACTTTTAAACCTCCACCTAAGCCGGTACGAAATCTAACTTTTCTCACGACAAGAGCATATCTGTATGTCTGCTTAGTTTTTCTAAACAACGCAATGGATACGGTTTTCACTGTCATTTAGATATTTTTAAGGAAGTTTTGCTCGTACATCTTTTTTTTTTTTTGCATAATTAGAGAAATCTAATGTATTTAATCAAGTCGCCCAAATATATTGCTCCCATTGGAAGAATATACAATTGCTACAATCGCTATTCGGATCGCTAGAATAGACAAAGTAAAAGTAAAGACAAATACGAATACAAATTTGTAGTAGCACCCAAGTACAAATATTTTATTGATAACACCAAGTCAATGGCTTTATTTTAGTGTTATGCTACCAAATGATCATCACATCACAATAGTTTTTGATTATTTAGACTTGAATTAGAATGGCCAATCAGCATTAGGGGGCTAAGGCCCTCAATAGTTCGAAGATAGCTTTTATAGCTTTTATTAAAGTATTGTTTATAGAGTATTTTATATTATTGTTTATTATTACTTTAATGTTCATAAAAAATATCCGAGATAACGTAGAATATGAGATATCACCTGGCCAAATAAACCTCCTTCTTAGGCACCAACCTTATGTTTTTCTAACCTCACCTATCAACAACATTTTTATGCAAAAGTAGCGAAACGAAATTCTTTCCTGATAGTATATAACAACGGTCAAGAGTAATGTCCAGCAGTACCAAGAACTTTGTTGTTTAATCTCATTTCCTGATTTTTGTTCTGACGTGCTTTTTGTTTTTGGCTCTAAAAACTCAAACTAAATCCAAAAACAATAAACGTGAAAGCAGTAGGATTTCTTGTGTTATTATTTTATTCTGGCCTTAATGCAAACTTGCACCCGTAACGTGATCTGGTTTTTACAAGCCATAAACGAGTTCTCAAAAACAGTAGTGTAATGTTTTTCGGTTTCATGTATGTACCTATGTGAGTTTCTTTATTCTACCATATCTTATAAATGTTTGAACAGTATTGGATGAATGGGATGTAGTTAGAATCCTTAAATTATCCCAAGTGAAATAAGTCTGTCTTAATTAAGCTTGTTTATACAATTGTTTCTGAAATGAAACTTAAAAATATAAGGTTGATAAAATTATAAATATTCAACCTTTTCTTATTCATCTATTAGTTCCATCAATTCAAGGTGTTGATCAAATGACTATGTGAAAATCTATGTATATGCATACAAGTATATAAATCCTAATATTTTATTTTGTATAATAAGAGAAACTTAATGTCAATTTAATCAGTCGCTCAATCGCCATATATGAAATGATGTTCATTGATAAGCACATAACTTGAGAACGGCTAAACTGATTCAGCTGTTTTTTTAAGATCATGATATTTTGGTTTGTTTATAAACAATGCGAGGGCAAATGCCTATCGTTACCGCAACGACAACGAAGTACCTGACATTCAGCTAGTACTAATTACAAATACAAGTGGAGCTGACCCATAAACTCAACAGCGTATGAATAATTTGAAACAAACGGACATTTAGAAGAAATGAAAGTGTGCATGAATGCAATTAAAAAACCAAGGCCAGAAAATGATGTCATACGAGAATTCGAGACACGATCGTAAAACATAGACAATAAAATTAATGCATGACCGAAATACACTATTTTAGCTTGTAAGTGTTCACTTTAGAATACTAAACACGCGACAATGAGTCGATTAATTTGAATACTTGTATGTGAATGAAAATTTTACATCTACTATTCTACTAATGGATTATTTATATTTCGTCCTTTTTTTATGTTTAAGAGAGTTTGTTTATAAATAAATAGTCGTGTTTTAAATCTTGAAATGAAGTCAGATATAGTAGAATCCCATAGAAAAAGTGATTAGAACTTCGAGTAGACAATTAATATATCTGAGGATTAGAACAATGATTAATATGAGTTCCTTTCAGCTTTGTAGGAACTACCGCTGTGACCTTTCCTACGCGGAAATATACACCGTGATTAGTTTAAAAAAAATTACTAGGTATACCGAATATTTAATATTAGTAATAGGCGCATCTACTTGGCCCCTGTGATATCAGGGCAGGGTTCACTAGTTCTATTTCAACAACTAATAAGCTTACATAGGATAAATGTATATAAAAACTTTACTCATAAATTTTAATTAATGTACCACGTTTTAGGAAAAATAAACAACTTGTATTTTGTATCTACATATCTGTATCTGGATCTGCATCTGCATCTGTATCCGTAAATGCATCTGTATCTATATACTACCCCTACCTATCCTATTGACATATACCTATTGACTTCCCTGTTGGCTCATTGGTAGTATGTCCGCTTCAAGAGCCGAAAGGCGTGGATTGGATTCCCACTCAGGACAAGTATTTTGTGGTATAATCAAAAATGTTTGTTCTGTGTCTGCGTGTTCTGTATATATTATAAGTATGTATTTACAAAAAATATTTAAGTATTCTATCAGTTATCTGACTTCCATAGTAGACGCTTTGCTTAGTTTGGGGTCAGATGGCGCTGTGAATGTCCTACGATATATAAAATAATAATAATTTTAAAACATCAAATTGGATGTCGTATTCACTTGAAATTTTGAATACTATATTTGGTTTTTTGGTATTTTGAATTTGGTTTGGTGACTTACGGAATGTTTCGGCATAAAAGGTTTTCTTTATCTTAATCAAGGTAATAAACTATCTGCGATTCAAATTTCAACCAAATCCGTTTAGCTGTAATTGCGTGACAGCGTGATGTTTATGTTTAAGTCTAGAACATCGTCCCAAAGTTGCTAGTTTGTCGATTTTTATCGGATTTATTTCGGAGAGTGTGCATCAGAACTACATGGTCTGATTCCCCCATGTCCATTTTTCTATCGGACAGCCAGAAGCTTAAAAAAGCGACATCGTTTCATGGTAGATGTTCCAAAAACTCGAACGAAACGATTTGACTCCACGTTCATTGTGCGGACTGCTAGACAGTGGAATGCGCTGCCCGAGTGGGTGTTCCCCGATGGATATAATCTGGGTGTCTTCAAGTCGAGAGTGAATCGGTATCTTCTAGGCAAGTGTACTCCATCTTAGACCGCACCATCACTTAACATCAGGTGAGATGGCGGTCAAACGTAAGCCTATCAATAAAAAATTAAAAACAAATCTTTATTATGTTTATTACTTACGTATTTATCTCTGAATCCAATTCTTCTCTCAACGCGGACGAAGTCGTGGGCAGAGAAGCTAGTAGCAAATAAACCAAGTAACAAGGAGATTTTCCGGAGAAGGGGATCACCGTGATGTAATTCAATCACATCACATCATCAACCATAGGACGTCCACTGCTGGACATAGGCCGCCTCCTGGGGGGGTTTTGCCAATACTCGCCACGCTTGGCAGGCGGGTTGGCGAGCGCAGTTAAGTGTGATTGTTCAAGGAAGACGCTGCTGCCCATCTTCCGGATTACATCCCTTAGCCGACTCAAACGGCAACCACGGGTAGAGGGTGGGGTACTATTCTTACGCCGGCACCATCACAGCAAATCTCTATATAATATCTCGCCTTGCCTCCCATTAAATCTTTTTTTTTTTCAAAAACAAAAAATCCCAAACTTTGTCATTTTAAGTCTTTATATCAAGCGAAATGATAACCAAACGAAATCATATAAAAATAATGTAATCGCGTTACACACGCATCAAGAAAACCAGATCACGACAAAAGAAATAAATCCAAAAAAATAAAACCTTGATTTGCCAAATAAAATTCTGTTGCAACTTTCGCAATCCCACTTTACAACCTTTTACTCTATAACAAACCTTTCGATATTAATTTTATGGCCAGAATTTCGCAAGGGCTGGCAATGGTGAGTATGTTGTTAAAATCAGTAATTGGGGCATTACAAGATCAGATAACAAGTCATGCACTGGTAGCTAGTATGGCTTGGTCTGTGAGACCTTGAGATGTTAAGTTTTAAAGGACTTTTGGATTTAGTTTACTGCAATGAGTTAGGAGATTTTACGGCACGTCTTCTTGAATTTGTCTCAGTGTTGGTTGCGGTTCTTTTTCACTCTGATAATATGTGGCCTATCGTGCTGGTCAACTGCGGGTTGACAGATTTTACATATCTTCAAGATTATTAAGAACTGTCAGACATGTTTTTTTATTATATTTTTGTTTTACTTATGTGGGATTACTCACGTTTAATTTTATCGGAAACTCCAACTATAGTTTCGGTTACATCCAGTGACTAGTGCAAAGCAAGACGAGACGCGCGCGTTGTACTCAGCTTTGTCTCCATGATGAAGGCCACAGGATATGGCCGAAACTATAGTCGGAGTTTCCGATAAAATTAAACGTGAGTAATCCCGCATAAGTAAAACAAAAATGTGTGAAAATTACGACAGTTTTAATAGTTTTTTTAATACTTGACATGCTTAATGTTTGACTACAGCTTACCGGATAGTGCTTGGAAGTAGATTTACTACTTTAACCAAGTAGCTAGCCGAGTATTAGAAATTACCCGACCACCACGCAAAAAGGTTTCCTCGTAATGTTACCTAGTGGCGACGCACATAATTTAGAAAAGACAGGTGCGTGGGACGTAGTGATTGCGTTGAATTCCAATTTAGATTTTTCACAACTCTAAAGTATTGCAGACTTGAGTACTGGATATTAATTACAACTCAATACCTCCACGTGTTCCTGAGAAAAAGTGTTTTGACAGACACACAGACGTACAACGAAGTGATCCTATAAGGTTTCTTTTTGAGGCACGGAAAAAGAACACCAAACACAGAGTATGACGTCACATTATACGAAATATACACTATAAATATATATGGATTAACGTGTTGCATCCTCGGCCACACCGTCATTTTCCATCAAGCGTGTTGGTTGCCAAACGTAGATGCATTTCATATAAATAAATATATGATAGTTTGACACGGTATGACGTCATTTAGACGACAGACCTGGCCGTTTCTGCGGTAAATTTAAACTGGTTTTTGGAATCGCATAATAGGTTATGTAAATGTGCAAATTTTAAAAAATAACTTACGTAGGATGTACTAAAAATCAAGGATATTTAGTAATTATTTGGATTACATAGTCTACTAGCCTAATATTTGTCTTCCTCAAAGATAGAAAGATGTAAGTAGGTTTATTACAAACAGATATATATGATGCTAACGAGGTAAGCGTAACTGAACTAAATTGAGTAACTCAAGTTACTCGATACTTACTGTTAATTATAATGTTTAATAATAAATTTATCTTGGTAGTGGCCGGCAGCGTTAGAAATATTTATTAACAACTTCCTAGGTGTCTTGTCTTGTACGGATAAGTAACAGTTTATATTGACTCTACTTTCATATCGAAATAACGTCATTTGATCGACGATGAGTGATGGCAGTTGACGGTTAATTCTATATTTTTATGGTTGAAACGAAAGTTTTTTTTTTACAAAATCTTATTGTCTTGAAAAGGGAATATAGTTACAATATATGCTCGGAGTTTACCTACAAGATCGAATCAGAAATGAAGACATTCGTAGTCGAACTAAACTTACCGACATAGCCCAGCGAAGCAAGTTGAAATGGCAGTGGGCAGGGCACATAGCACGCAGAACTGATTGATTAATTGATTGATTGATTAACTCTTTATTGTACACACTAAAAATTATACAATAGAGAAGAAATAATCTTAATTAAAAAGATGTAACAACCGGCGACCTTATCGCTAAAAGCTATCTCTTTCAGGCAACCTTAGGATGGAAAGGATCAGAGGAAGAAAAAGACGGGGTGTGTCCATAACGAGGATGGCCGATAGGCCGATTTTTTACTGATGTAAAATGATGAAAATTGCATGAAACGTCTCCAGTTACTAGTTTCAGCATAATTTTAATTGACGATGATTGTAACTGACAAAACAGTTTATCTATATTAGAAGCGATTGTTGATGAGCACAAGTATTGGCACAGAGCAAGCGCAAGTGCCTTTTGTTAAAGCGTTTAAAGTTCATAGTGTTGCTTCACGTGTAAATATGTGATCTATTACGGGTTCTATATTGACATATTTCCCAAGTACGGGCTATAAAATTTTTGCCGTCCTCGTCAATTGTCAGTTCCTACATTATTTTTATAATCCTACTAATATAGTTAAAATTCACAACAAATAGTCTTTTAGGAATATTTCCCAAAGTCTATGTTCAACAGACAAAATCAGCATGTGCTGATTTCAAATAAGAAAAAAAAATTGGTGTTTAGTTAGCGAAAACGGGGGACTTAGTACATAGAATCCTGAAAGTGAATGTTTATTTGTTTCTTTGGATGTTTGTTACTCAATCACGCAAAAACGACTGAACGAATTTAGATGAAATTTGGTACACATATAGTTTAATACCCAGATTAACATATAGGATACTTTTTATATCACAAAAATGTTAGGTTCCTGTGGGATTATCAAAAAACGAACTACTGAAAGTATCCACTTGAAATTTGGTATAGATGTGTCTAATGGAACATTATTCTGGGATAAAAGGTATCCTTTTTCAATCTAATATCAAAATAGCGCAAGCTTCATGACCATTGCATATTAGTTACTGTTTCATTTCGCTCTGAACCTAGTTCTAAACTTAACTAAGTCGCGGGTGGAAGTTAGGTTAGGTAGGTAACTTTTTCTTTTGGCACACCTCTGTAATCGCGAATAAATATCACCAAAAATATGTTGAACAAATGTATGAAATACCTGATTTTATTCGTGATTACAAATTTGTAATAGAAGTTGTTCATATTGATAAGTACAATAACATCTTTTGGACTTGGTACACCCCTAGCTTAAACTTCAATTAAGGTGGTAACCTCATGCAACAAACTTCTTAGTTACATTTCTATCTTAAAAAGTTTGTCGTAGATTTTAGTTGGTTTCGGATTCAATGTTGCACCAATTTCACGTATACAAGTCACGTTGCATGACCACTTATCCACTTTATTTCAAGATTTTAAACTGTTGAGGCAAATTGCATCGAGCATAAATTTGCATTAAAATGAGTACAATTTCATGTCACTGATATTATTATTGTAAAATGTTAGTAGGAAGTGTGCTAACGGATCACTCGGAGCAATGTTGGGTTACGTCCCATTAAAGCCCGCTATTCAAACACTGACTTCTGAGTATAAAACAAAGTCTTGCTGTCTGTACGCTTAGATCTTTCGAACTACGCAACGGATTTTAATGCGATTTCCATCAATATACATAGGAGGAATAAAAATATCAAGAGGAAGGCTTATATGATAATTTACATGCATATGCAGCACATTGCACCCGTATGAAGCAAGAGCGAGTCGACAGTACACAAAAAATAAACGAAATTTAAAGGCGATATGAAGATGTTTCTTTTATATTTGGCATTACATTTTGTGCATTCTGCCAGTGTCATGTAGTGCATATTTTTTGGCTTTAGTAAAAATTTAGTAAAACGGGTCTTAGTCACAGTCAAATTCCCAAAATAAAGTCACGGTCAAGTCCAGTCCGTACCCTATAAAGATAAATTAACTCTTTATTGTTTACAACTACTTAAAGATTATACACATAGTTTAATGGCAAAAAAGCAAAACTAAAAAAAAAAGCTCCATCTATGTATAATAATATCGAGCATGTCTTCGAACATGTATTCACGTGAATGTGCCGCCGTACGCGTTGCAGTGCAGGTATTATCGCCGGCACAGGCGCTGAGTAAAATCTCTACTTCCACGTATTACGAGACACATGGTTGTGTAATAGCACTTATTAGCGTTAGGGTCTATTCAGATAGACGAGATATCTATACGCTGACGTTGTGGGTTGGTAAGAGATATGTGCGCAAAGAAAAACAAGCCATAGGTGCAAATCGTTGCACTTTTAACCGACTTCAATAATACTTATATGGTTTTCTCATGGATGCCATTATCAGAATTGGACCAAATTAAAATGGGACCACACGGAAAGCACCAGCTTTAAAAAAAAAAGAATCATCAAAAATCGGTTCACCCAGTAGAAAGTTCTGAGGCAACAAACATTAAAAAAAAATACAGTCGAATTGAGAACCTACTCCTTTTTTTAAGTCGGTTGAAAAACACAACACAACAACACAATACAAACGGATAAATAAAAAAATACTTTTGCCGAATTTATGTGGTCTTATGTGGACCTTATTTGTAAGCTCAAAGTATGCTATGCTCGGAGTTTATGTTTACGAGCTGGAATCAGAAATGCGGAGGTCCGTAGATGAACTAAAGTTAGGTGCCGATATAGCCCAGTGGATTAGCAGGTTAAAGATACAGTGGGGAGGGCATGTAAAACGTAGAACTGATTAGAGCCGATGGGGCAGTAAAGTTTTGGCATGGAGGCCACGGACCGGCAACCGCAGCGTAGTACGTCCCACGTCCCACCCACAAGGTGGACAGACGAACTAATGAAGACAGCAGGAACGCGCTGGATGCAAGCCGTTTCCAGCCGGTCTTCATGGAAATCATTCATCAGCCTATGTCCAACAGAGGAGGTCCTATGGCTGAGAAGATTATGGCGATGATTATGTGTACAATTGGGGTCCCAATTGGGAAAGAATCATTCCACTGTTTGGCAGTCCGGACAATGACAGTGGAATCAAACTGTTCGTGTTTTTGGAATTTTACATAATTTTTTTAAGGTATAGGTCCTTATTTATATCATGCCGAAATTATTCACTTTCTAATCAATATATGCTTTAGTTTTCTGGTGCGTGTAGAAAACGACTATGGCGGAAACCGTCCCGGTTCGCACACGTCATTGATCACGTCACGTCACGTCAGTTCTTATTCTTAATACCGTGTGTATTTGAATGGACCTTTACGAAGTACACGTGTTAGTAACGCCATTGTGACAAATCGCCCGTACAGTTCTCATTCTCAGGTAGAATTGTACTTAATTCATGCTTCGAGTTTAATTGCTGAGAATTGTTTGCTTCAAAATAGCATTTCTGACGCTTGTCTATTATTTGTACAAAATGTGTTTTTTTTGCTTAACGTTTTAATTTCACTGGATATTAATACACAGGTTTTATTTTATTGTATATAATAACACTTACGTAACTTCTATGTCTGTGACTTTTTTTCTCTGGCGAATTACTTCGTTCGGTATACGATCCCTCAGAGAAATGCCGAGCATAGCTCTTTCCATAGCTCGCTGAGCTACTTTTAACTTATGGATCATACCCGCTATGAGTGTCCACGTTCAGCTTCGTAAGTTATGACAGGTAGAACGCACTGATTGAAGACTTGTCTTGAGACTTTGCGGGACGGATGATGAAAACATCACATTCCTTTTTTGTGCAGTCATGTAAAAAGCTGCGTTTATATCCCAATACAATTACGCAATCTGAACAAAATCAACAACAGATACAAATTGGTATTTGATCCAATTTGGAGATGGTCGGGCCATTGAAAAATTATCTTCCGATAAATCGTTGGAAATAACATTTCTATCCACCACATTACTTATCAGTAGTATTTAATCAGGCGGATTAGATTGGGATTGAAATGGGGTGAAGATCGTTTAAGCATATAATAGATAAAATATAAGTCGTAGGCGCAGTACAACAACTCACAGGAATTCAGTGCTCGATATTTAACGTATGTAATATTAGCGTAATTATAATTATGTAAAAAGTGGCTCTAGCAAGAGTTACGAAATAAATTATTTATCAATGATGTACAGGCTGACAGTTTGAACATTAGCAATATTCAAAGACATAGTTAGTTACTAAGACATACACACAGTTAGTGGTCACATGAAACGTATAAAGAAATAAAATAAAACAAATACAAAAAAAAAAAAAAAAAAAAAACCTCAGTTAAAGATTTTCTCAGCAGAATTAATAGACAGCGCGCAGCCTTACGCACCGAGCTAGCGCAAGACATAACTACCATACGTAGACTACGTGGTAACTGTTATATAATCTGGGACCGCGCGCGACTACCATGTCATTGTCGGTGCGCGTGATTTGAGTGTCCATATTTTTGTGTTTGCTCAGGATAATTAGGTCAAATATTAACCACCAATTTTTTTAATTATTTGGGACGTCAATCGAGTACTGAACCCCCTGTGTCAATGTTGCTGATGTTCAAACTTTCACGGTGTATACTACGTCCCTGATTTGTATTTGTATAGTCTGGTTATGACCATGGCTAATTCAACATGGCTGAAAATAAACAAAACTGCTTTATAGTGTTTTTTTCGCGATTAGATCTCCCAGTAATAAACATAGTTCCTTACTGCTACATTTTATACGTGACGCATGCGGTTAAGGGCGGAAATTTGAAAGGGAACTGAACAAATAAAAGGTTTTGCCTTTATTGCCTCTTTATATGCCGATAAGGGACGGACACCTGTATTCCGGAAACAAATTACACTCGTATTGAATTTCTGGACGAAGTGGTTCTGATAATTATGTCATTCTCACATTAATAAGAGCCTAAAACAATTGTGAAGGATGGATACATGATTAGGAAGTAAGAAGTCGTGGTTTGAGGTTTTTGTGCGGGTTCGTATCCCGTAGTAAGATTAATTTGAGCAATTTGTTGGACAAACGATCTGGTTCATTATGGTATTATTTTTAACTAGGTAGATGCGATTGCGACCGGTAGGTTAAGTGACAGTGTGGTCGAAGATGGTAAAGCAAACCTAGGCTAGAATGAAACTGGCTTTCAAATGCAACCGCACGGAAGACACTGTTAGGTGCTTGGGGATAGATTTTCAATTTGAGGGTGGTGGTTAGCCAACTGAGTACTAGAAAATACTTTTTCACTATACTAGGGTTTCCTCACGATATTTTTCTAAATGAAAAAATTAAATCAATGTTGGAGTCTTACAGTAAACTATTTGGAATTTGCTAAGTTGACCACTCGACAAGGACACTTTTGCGAGTTACTTTACCGTTCCTACCTATAGCATAAACTTTATATCCATTCGGTTTGTAGCATAATTAATACTATAGTCTATAATATAACCGTATAGCATAAGTATAAGTAAACTAAAGTATATGCTATACGATTTACATTATGGAAGCGAAAACTCGACGAATTGGTTTTACGCAAATAACAATAAATATTTTTAAGCACGGATTAGTCTTTACTTTTAGCTCCTACACAAAAAAAAAACTAAAGACTTAAATGTAACTACTATTTTTTATTTAGTAGGCGTCGCTTCACGGAATGCCGGTTGCCGTTCAAAAATATATTTTTTGTAGCGATGATAGCAGTGGTTAACGCGTTCGGATCACACGCCGAAGAGCGTGGGTTCAAGCTGGCGAAAGTAAGAACTATTTTAATTACTTAGTTAGGTACTATGTCGTACATAGACGATTATAAAGGATGTTTCTTGTAGCTATGTTAAGTGGCGAAGTGGTCGAAGAAGGTAAACACGCCTAGCCTGGAATGGAACTGGCTCTCAAGTGAAGCTGCCGGAACACGCCCTCAAGTTCAAAACTGCCGCCAAGCACCTATCGGTGTGTTCCGGCAGTCAATTCGACCACATCGGCACTTAACATCGCTACAAGAAACATCCTTTTTTATCGTCTACGATATAGTACCTAACTACCTAAGTAATAATGATAGTTTAAATTAGGCTTTGTAGCAAATAGTCGAACAAATTGAGAAATGCCAGTTTTAATATTATTTTTATGCTGAATGAATGTTACATTATTATTTCAAAACGAATAATCATTTTGTTTTGTCTACTATTTTGTAGGTGCTTCAATTTCCATCGTAGTTTGATTGGCCGATAAGAATCACCTGTGTTTTCCCAGCGTAGAGATCATAATGTCTAGAAGTACCATATCGGTAAATATAAAGCACTGTCCACAGATTAGAAAAAGTATAGATAAAATGTGGTTGGCCGTTAAGAGACGTCCAGTAGATGTAAAACAATTGAACAGTATGTACCTCATACATAGTAGCAACGAAGTGGATAGTATAAGCGGGCGCGCACATATCGAGATAAGTGGCATAGAGGGGCCATGACGGCATAAGAGAGCGTCAAACCGTTTACCGTCACGGCGTACGACTAGATTTTACTGTCAAGGCGCGCCAATAGATGTTTCACATAAAAATACCGGTTACTATTATATTTACGGTCTATTTACTGAACCGAAGTATTGTCGCAATTTCTACCCAATTACAAACAAAGAGTGAATAGGGTTCTCAAAGGTAGGTAATGCGCTGGCAATACCCCGGGTATTGTAGGCCTATAAGCGGTACACTTACCTCCTTTCCATTATGTAGCCTATCGCTTGTATGCTCTTTAAGTTTTGTATTTGTTTTTATGTGAAAAAAAAAACAAATACAAAACTCGCCAATAGATATGGCTCTTCTGTCCCCTTTAGAACTCTACATCGAGTCACAAACTACAAATGTTCGAGCTCTATATTTCAAGGGAGTCATCCCTCTATCTCGGTCACGATCTACCGATGGTCAAACTAAACTATTCTGTTACATTTTTAAATATTTAGTTATTTTATGAAGTCTTGTTTATTACTTTTAGGGTGGCTATTAAGAATTCAGTCCTGTTAACTACATTGCTAATAAAATAACTATTTAGCTAGAATGATGTTGTTAATCAACTATAAATCATTAGTTAATAGAGCTTTGCATCATAATAGGATACTGGCTGCGTCCCACGGTTTTACCTGATTTTACATAAAAAGCAATGAATATAAGGTTATAGAAACACAAATACACATATATTTTATTTAAATGCTATTTAATTAATTTATTATTTAAAAATGTATATCAGTGTACACTTATGAAAGTTAAGTTCGAACGTTACATAAATAAATAAAATGTCAATTTCCAACATAAAAAGGCAAGAAAAATAATCAAAATAGCAACCAAAAATAAATAACATTAGTGACAATATATTAAACCAAACACAAGATGCGGAGATAGTCTTTGTCACAGATAAAATAAAATAATACAATAAACTAATATATCTATGGTACAAAAATAACATACAAAAAATAACAAAACATTTTTTTAAATTAATAGGTACCTACTAATACCTCTTTAAATACAAATATGCTACGTTGGATGGCAATGCTAAGTTTTAAGTTAAACATTTGTGTTAATTTAAAGAACAAGCCAATATATAAATATCGTAAGGCTTTTCACACACTATCAACAAAGCACTATCTAACGCTAAAAGCAAAGTAAGCTAAGCTTATAACTCAAGAAGACTTTTTTAATTTTTAGAAAGTTAGCGAAGATTTCTTTATTCTAATTTTGCTTGACGAAGAGCTAACGAAATTACGGGGCTGTTGAGACTAACCATCTTATGACTCAAAGTAATGAGCGCCAAAGCAGCGACGCCCTAGACCTTTTTTTGTCACTCAAAGTTCTGTGTATTGCTGCAATGGCCATGGACAGGCGTTTTCTCTTACCATCAAGAGAGCGTCTCGTTCGACTCATTACAATTACCTACATTTAAAAAAAACCTGTGGTATAAGACATCGCTAGCATATAATTACTTAGTAAATAAACATCGTAAACTCAACTTCTTCGTGATAAGTATGCCAAATATTTAGTCCTAAATAGCAATAAGAACAACAAAAATCCTCAACATTCCACAATTAAGCATTGACGCTATCTCATCAGAACATTAAATTTAAACGGCAAGCTTTGACACCCCAAAAAAATTTAAAAATATGTCGACCTCCCAGCTCCAGTAGGGTGGTTGCTGCATTTTTTTGCACCCCAGGGGGCAGTCAGGGGATGTGACGACAAGTCGGGCCAGCAGGTTCTTTGTTATGTTAATATTGAGGTCATTATTACCCTGTTGGATTGGTAATTGTCATTCCGAACATATATTTGACTCGTGTTTGGGCATTTTTTGTATTTATTTGACTATCGGTCAACATAAACAAAGGTAGAATTCATTCATAATTATTGTGATATATTATTATTATTTATATTTAGTGAGCATTTAGCTGCGCCTGACATAAAGTGAACAGCAAGAGATATTTGAAGTGAAACAAATTTCGACTTGAGTAACCTTCGTTACATGAATCAAGGCTCTATTTACTGACATTTAAGAACATGTGTTACTGCAGATGGTCATCAGTCTAATGCTGTGTTTTATAGAGTTTCACTTCGCAAAGCAAAAATATGACGGTTAAGCAAGTTCCTGCGTCGATCTTCCATTTTTGATTTTACATAGTTCGGTAAGAAGAATAACCAAAACCAAAGACATATGTACGTATTGCTATAAACATTCTCATAATCTTTCCTAGGTTTCTTATTTTAAGTGTCAGTTTTTGATTTATATTTTTGCGAAGTTAATCATTCGATTTTACGTTTCTACTTTTACGGAGGTCTTAAACATTATGTTCAGTTCGGTTTTAATAAATAAAATATTTACTATTATGTAAAATAATTATATTTTAGTCAATAATATTTTAAAATATAATACATTTTCTATTGATAATAAATTATAAAATTACACGTCAAGTTACAATAAGCATGTACTTAAAGTAGCACTTGATTCATGGAAATCGCACACTGTGTGATTCACGCGATCCTTTTTGCCATACACTTGCAAATTGTGGAATGATCTTCCTTCTTCCGTATTCCCGCGGAGTTACAACATTGGGCTCTTCAAAAAGCGTGTTAATAGAATGATAAAAGGTCGCAACGTATTTGTACTCCTGGAATTGCAGATATCCATAGGCGACGATGATTGCTTACCATCAGGCAATCCGTCAGCATGATTGCCACCTGTGGCATATTTTTTTTTAAAGTAGTACTAAAAATATTTCAAATTTGTAAGTATGTTGATATGCGGACATATTTTTACTAGAAAAAACATCGTGGAATGCTTTTATCGTAAGCCAAGGGACTTGACCATTTCGTTACTAACTTTTTAGCTTTGTAAACTTTTTGTGATGTGAGTTACATCTAAAAATTTGCTTACACATTTCAGAATCAGAGTCATTTAATAGCCATAAATAACTACGATTGTTACGGCCAAGTCCATATAACTTATAATTTTACTTGGTGGTAGATTTCCTTAGCAGGAGGTCGTTTAGGTAGGTACCACCGCAGTACCAGATATTCTGCCGCTAAGCAGTAGTGTGTAAACATTACTGTGTACCGGTTCGAAGGGTACTGCAGCCAGCAAAATTACAGGGCTATTGAGACTAACCATCTAGTCTCAAAGTAATGAGCGCCAAGGCAGTGATGTCTTGGACTTTGTTTTACTACTCAAGTTTCTGTGTATCGCTGCAATGGTCATGGACAGACATCAGGAGAGCGTCTCGTTCGTCTCATTACAGTTACATTAAAATAAAAAAACAATAAAAAAGCGTCTGAAAATTAAACTTCAGCTAAGTTATCAAACCAAATAACATTTTCACTATAGGAAATTGAAAATATGTAGCGGTGTTTCCATATACAAAAATGAGGTTTTAGAGACATTCATTGACAAATACTCATTTAAATAGTAAAATGGATTGCTTTCAAAGAAATGTTTTAATGTCTGTTTAATTGTTTTAAAATTCAGTTCGGTAATACAAGGAGATAATTTATTGTAGATTAGTATTTTGGCATGATTTGTTCTTAGTTATATAGTAAGACTAGTATGTCGCGTGGTTGCGCGGGCCGCAAGCGGCCCGCGGAGGGGGGTATACAGCAAGGGGGGCAAATCAGACAGGTGTTTTTGTACTTTGTGTTTGACTTTAAAAAACATAAAAATGGGTAAAGAATCGCAATACGGTTCAATATTGGCTGATGATGATGATGGTGAATTAATGACCGGCATCCTGGGACTGGTGGTGAATTAATGACCGGCTACCTAAGACCAAGTTCAGTAAAAACTTTAAAAAAGAAAAACAAAATGAAAGAAGTAAAGAATCGCAACAAGGTTCAAAATTGGCTGATTGTTATGATGATTAAGAAAGTAGGTACGTTACCCTAAGAAAAACTCCATTAAAAAAAAAGTAAAACAATAAGTACTTCGCGTGGTTGCGCGGCCTGGGGTGTACGGCGAGGGGGGAGGTCAGACAGTTATTTTTTTTGTATTTGACTTATAAAAACTTAAATAATTAAAAAGCAGAATCATAAATGGGTAAAGAATCGCAATACAGTTAGTTTGGCTGATGATTATTATGACCTATTTATGACCAAACCCAAAGACAGTTAAAGATTGGTGAAGTCGTCAAGTTCAATTAAAAAAACTTAATACTTACATATTTAAAAAAAACTGTACAATTTTGCACATGATACAGATTAGTGCAGTGTTGTTGACAAACCCTCTATACTATATTAGATGAAATTAAGTAAATAAAATTACTCGCGAAATACTATAACAATTACAAATAGGTACCTATCTAAGTTTCGACAGCAACAAGACTGATTTGGACCATATAAATAACTTGTAAGTAAATACTCATTCAAAAATAATCACAATTGTAAGTTTAAAAAGTAGATAGAATAGATGTACCTACACGAATACATATATGTACTACCAAAACTACTTAAAGTTTATCAGTACCTAATTATGTTTATCACCGCGTCTTAATCGCACACAAAATACTATTATATGAAAAAAGTTTAAGTTTATTTACCTCGACAGTTCGACCATGTTGCATTAGCCGTGGTCTTTTGATGTGTCCAAAGTTTAAAAATTAGATATGCACTTATACATCGATCTTTAAAACACGAAAAGTAATTGAAATTAAACAACACTCACGTCCTACTGAAAAATACTGTAAACAATAATTACACATTCATCTTAAAAGAAGTAAGTAGGTACATTTTTTTTAAACACTGCTAACGTGTCAAAAGTCCCTGAGCGAGTAAATAAATAAGAGACACAGATTAGTGCATCATAGGAATAATAATATAGACAAAAAAAACGAGTTTTTGAAAACCGACCTTACTCGCAGGTAATAAGGGATGCAAATTAGTACGTCATAGGAACAATAGACAAAACGAACCGTTTAATAATAACCGACTTTACTATGCAGATAATAAAATGCAAAAACCGACCTTATTTCGCAGAGCATAAAAATTAAGTTTCCCTCACGATGCAGTTTATCTTTTCGTTTAAGCTATGTTCGGTGCGTTCACTTGGCTTTATATCGGTATGTTAGGCGCTCACGAAAAAGCTATGCGTTCTATGTTATCGAAATGTGTGGGAGCTATGTTAAAAAAAATAGTAATCGAAAAAGTAATTTCAGATTCGGGTTCAGGGACTTTAAAAACCCCGAAGCCAAAAATTGAGCGCTGTAGGACCATTGTAGGTTAACGATGACTCCCAATGACTATGGCGATGGCCACCACCCGAATGTGCTCGACGTTCCCTATTATATTTGTTCGAACACACCCCGCCTATCTCTAACCGCTTCGGAGATATTAGAGGTTACATTTTGTATGGAGGTCACGTTTTTTTGTATGAGACCTATATTTTTTTTTATCTCGTCTGAAAGTTCCCAAGGTGTAGAGAAGATTTAGTTCGAGAACCACCCCGATAAAGTTTACCGTTTCTGAGATATCATGGGGTACCACCTCGAGGAGTCGACCTTCCGAAGGTCACGCACTTTTTCCAAAACCACCAAAGCATTCTCTACACGAAAGTATACTTACATTTCTCCCATCACTCTCCTTTATATGAAATCTATTCGAGGGCCGAGTCGAAAATAAAAATGTATGGCAGCCATATTAAAAAATAATAATTTCGAAAAACAAATTTCATATTCGGACTCGGGGACCTCGAAAACCCCCGGAGCCAAAAATTCAGCGCCCTAAGACCTTTTTGAAATTTTGGAGGTCATACAAGGTCAAAGGTGACCTTGAAGATGACCTTTACCGGAAAGTTCTCGACGTCCCCTATGACATTTGGTCGAACACACTCCGTCTATGTCAAACCGTTTCTGAGATATTAGAGGTTACATTTTGTATGGCGGCCATGTTTTTTTGTATGGGAGGGGTGTTTTTTTTCGCCCCCCCTAAAAGTTCCCAAGGTTTCGGGTATATTTAGTTAAAGTGCAATAGTAAAAATGTTTTTAGTTTCTGAGATCCGTTGGGGTACCATCATCAGGAGCTGACCTTCCGAAGGTTTGGCATTTTTCCCGGGCCCTCTGAACGATTCTCTATACGGACCTATATTTTGTTTCCCCCTAAAATATCTCCTTGTATGACTTCTATTTCTCTAAGTGAGTCAGTCAGTGAGTGGTAATTCAGCTTTATATTATATGAATAGAAACTCCTTAGAAAACCTTATGAGCAAGATCCACGAGTAGTGGTCTAAACGCTGAAACTATGATCAATAAAAATAGGTAGGTCAAATAAATTACCACAAAAAACGTTTAGTATCCAATGTCCAGTCTTATCAAAAAGAGAATCATTAGTGATACTTTTGAGGCGCCGACTAACCTCGCTATAAAAAAGTTTCCACGCTATTAGGTCCGCAAAAACATTGATAAAGGACACAGGTTGGGGACACAAGCGTGCCTTTTATTCAGGGCTATTAGCTTGGGGTATACTAGGCCGGATGGGGTACAATGGACACAACTCTGATCCTACTCAACATTATAAGTGTGTAAGTTTGTATGTTCATCCATCACGCAAAAACGATTGGACAGACTTGAATGCAATTTGGCACACATAATTATAGTTTTAATCTAGTTTAACGGACTATTCAAGTATTACATAAGCAGTATTTAATAGTCCCTCCCTCCCTCTTGTCAGAAAAATTAAGCAAAGCTCTTACTTCCCTCTCCTATGCTTAAGTAAATATTGGTTTAATTAGCTATGTTGCTAAAACGAGGTGTGCCGATAACAAGAACAACGAACAATCAGCATAAAATATGACTTTGCTGACGTTATCACCATTCAAATCGCCTCATCCCCAATGTCGTCAAAAATAAGCAAAGTAAAGACCCCTTTGGTGCTTACGTAATACTTGTACGGCCCCATACTTTTTACCCGACTGCCAAGGAAGGGTTATGTTTTTCGCGCGTATCTTGTATTTAGGTATGTATGTAACTTTCTTTACTACCTCGTATCTTCCAAATGGCCTAATGGATCACGACAATTTAGGTATCGTTAGATTTGTCTCAATAACCCAAATGTCCTGAGTAGGTGGTTTAAAAAAAAAACAAGTTGGTGGATTTTTGGCGCGAAAAATAATACTTTAATTAAAAAAAACTATCAAATAGGGTATCTAACTAAAAAAAGGCAATTAAAAGAGGATTACAAAAATATATATAAGTTATATGTTTAAATTTAATTAGGAATAATAGATTTGCTTAAAAAGTTTTTTTCCTTTAATTTTAGCTACTTTAATCGTAGTCGGGATAAAGATTATTTAAGCTCTTCGGCTTGTTATTCCAAAAATGTTAGGTTCCTGTGGAATTATCAAAAAAAAATAACTAGGTACAGGACGTATCTACTTGAAATTTGGTATAGGTAAGTAGATGTGTCTTAAGTAACATTATTCGAGATAAGGTAACCTTTATTATATTAATATAGGTACAATTATGTAGCGCAAGTACTTATATATGTTTAATTTGTCTCTGAACTCAATTAGAAGAAATCACGGGCGCTAGCTAGTAACGAGTTGGCGTACTTTTTCTATAGCATATGATATTTTTCATGATTTCAGATTGTACCATGTAAAAAGTTGTACACAAGGAGAAATGCACGCTACTTTGCCTCGTAAAAGTTTAAACTTTTTAAATAGTTTGTTATTTCCAATGACCGGTTGCATTCTACGAATAATCTACGCATCTATCCTTACTTTAAAAACGGTAGCTCCAAAAAGTAAAACCAAAACATTCCTGACATATCTTCCGAACAGATTTTATCTTAAATTCTAAAGTTTACGTTTATAGAGAAATATTTGGACCATGAACATTTAATCGTTTGGAAAAATGATTATTTATCGATAATTAATTACCGGAATGGTGATGAGAAATGTGATGAAGCTACCAGGTGTTTCTTAGTGAACGAGTTTACTAAAAAGAAGGGTAACAAATAACCTATATCATGTCTGGTGGAATACAACCAATGCCGTATTTCTGTTTAATTTCTGTTTGTACGTAATATACAATACTTTTTACTGGTGTTTGGCCACAGTTTACTTGATAGTGTGACGGTGGTAGATGATAAGTGAAAGGGAACTGGCTCTTAAGTGAGGCATCCGGAACACACCGTTAGGTGCTTGGCTGTAAATTTTTAGATAGAGGGTGGTAGGCAGCCAGATGACTACTAGGAAGTACCCTACCACCACGCTATGGTTTCCTCACGATGTTTTCCTTCACCGGCAGCTTAAGTTCATTGTTGCAGTTTGCATCTTCTTATTATAGGCTGTATCAACAACCTTGACAAGTCTAAGTTCTGAGTACCGCTTGCAATAATCATAGGAAGGCATTTTTTTTATTAGGCATTATGCTAAAGCGAGTCCATATTTTGAAACCGTTCCTGATTTGATTTTGTGTTACAAAATAAAAACTTTATATCTTTCCTCAATACTAAAATTACACAAATAGTCACCCACGTGACCGGAGCTACGGGTGGGACAAGACATCCAATAAAATAAGCTAAATAACTTGTTAAAACACAATTTAAAGCCTATTATCTTCAGGGACCCATGGCGGAACTGCCTTTTTGTCCAAATCAGCCGCGCGCCAGGGGGCGCTACCGACTCACGGAGATATAACTCAATCTACGGTTAGACTCAACGACTTTATTTTAAAAAAGCTTTTTGGATAATTTATGACGGTTACCGGAAGATTTTAGCTCCGATTGTGGCTAGTTTTTGAATCGACAAAAGTATACTGAAATTCGGACAGTCTAGAGAGATCAGCATATCATTTTGCGAGATTTACGTAAACGATAAAACTTATGAACACCGGGGCAGCGCCCCTGACGGCAGTGCAACGAAGTTATTTTTTACCAATTTTTCCATCGTTCACGTATTAGGTAAATATCGCAAATTGATATGTAACAGTAGGCATATTGCATATGTCGCAGGCAGTTTGTATGATTCCGCTTTTTACAAGCGGCGTTCAAAACTGTTATTTCAAAACTACAAGTGTTTTTAAACGGACGATGCTGTTTGTAAAAAGCGGAATCATACAAATTGCCTGCAACACATACATTGCATGTATTGGTGCGTAGAAGCAGTTGCACACCGTGGGAAGCACCAGCTATCAAATAAAAAAAGATGCATCAAAATCGGTTCACCCAGTTCGAAATTTCTGAGGTAATAAACATAAAAAACAGGTGTATTGAGAACCTTCTCCTTTTTAAAAGTCGGCTAAAAAGTATATAAGTATTCTATCAGTTATCTGGTTCTCATAGTACAAGTTTTGCTTAGTTTGGGGCTAGATGGCGCTGTGTGAAATGTCCTAGGATATTTAAAAAAAAAACTCAACATAATTTATACTTTATAATCATGAATGTATATTTGTATTTTATATGTACCTATATATTTTGTATATTTATTGTATGTATTATTTTTATTTTTATAGTATGTTTTTCTGTTTGTATATATATAAATATTCTCTCTCTGTCATTTTATATAATTATTATTATTTGCTTTTTTTACACCAACTCAAATATCTATTCTTTTAATTTCCATCCTAAGGTTGTCTGGAAGAAATCGCTCTAGGCGATAAGGCCGCCCTTGTACACCGTTTATTTGTTGTTTCTTTGTTTTGTTACTTTCTTTCTCTTTTTTTATTTTTGTATGTATTTTTATAATATGTTTGGTGTATAATAAAGTTGTATTGTATTGTATTGTAATGTAATGACGCCTTTTGGCCTTTCTTATAGTCGAAGTCTACATCTTAGTAAAAAAAAAACAACGTGTCGATTTTAGAAAAAAGAAAAAATAAACACGAAATTTCACATCATTGCGCCACATGTTAAACCAAACATCCAGAGTAAAATAAATAGGTGCAGATTATGAGTTCAACACTTGTTTACAATGTAATCAGCAAGTGTGACAACACACAACACGAGGGTGACCGCACGTCGCGTCGGATAATGCCCGTAATGGCCATCACAGTATGGTTCCCATTATATTGTCACCCTACTGCCACTCGCTGGTACTCCACCCTAGTTGTTTTCGATGTTTATTGTAATCTAATCAAGAAGGATCGAATAGTATGGATATTTTGAACGGATTTATTTTACAAATTTTATGTAAAAACAAATATCGTAGGGCATTACACACAGCGCCATCTCACCCCAAACTAAGCAAAGCTTATATTTACTTTATTTATTTATTTTATGTAACAGTAATGAGAGATAACGCCTGTCCATGACCTTTGCAGCGATACACAGATCTTTGAGTAGTAAAACAAAGTCCAGGGCATCGCTGCCTTGGCGCTCATTACTTTGGGACTAGATGGTTAGTCTCAAAAGCTTTGTAATTTCGCTAGCCACCGTACCCTTTAAACTGGAACACAGTAATGTTTATACACTACTGCTTGGCGGCAGAATATCCGGTACTGCGGTGGTACCTACCTAGACGACCTCCTGCTAAGGAAATCTACCACCAAGTAAAATAAGTAAATTATACCGATAATATTGTTCTGTGTTTTCTGTGCTTTTTTGAAGTCTTTTTTATATATAATTTATGTACATATTATATCAGTTTTTTCTTAAAGTGTATTGGATTTGGTGGTACATATACACTTAAATCTTTAAAACAAAAAAAAAATTTTAAACAAACTTTAATGAACTAATCTAAAATATCGCTATCAATGGGAATAGTTCCCAGAACGCTGGCCCAATTGCCGCGTTGTATGGCCATACTCAAACGTTGGGCAAAATAGGTCAGCTTTTTGGTCACTTGTGGGGTCAACCATACGAAATGACAGCTCTTTGAACATTTTCTTTGCTCACGGTTCCCACGGTAATATTGTTTTACTAGAAATTATCACACACACATCATCAACCCTAGGACGTTCACTACTGGACATAGGCCTCCCCCTGGAAGGGTTTTGCCAATACTCGCCACGCTTGGCAGGCGGGTTGGCGAGCGCAGTAAGCTGTGATTGTTCAAGGAAGACGCTGCTGCCCACCTACCAGATTTCATCCCTTAGCCGACTCTTACGGCAACCAAGGGTAGAGAGGGTGGGGTACTATTCTTACGCCGGCACCACCGCGGCTAAGAAAGTATAATTAATATAAATAAAATTGTGGTTAGTCCATACTATTCCAACATGACAAAGAATAGTTGAGATTCGAGCATCCCAATTACTTGCTTATTTATGTGTGACGTCATTTTAACTACTCTCCTCTACCAGATCGACTTGACCCCCTATTCATTTTGGTTTTCTTTGAAATAGATACCTCTGCAGAGAAATACTGATGTCTAGGTTTAGTGGTTAGCGTTATTGCGTACAATCATTCAACACCATTTCACCAGAGCATTTAGACCTTCTATTCATATTTTCTCTTAACATTTTCCTCTGTCAAAATATGGCCTCTGAGGTCTCATTATTATGGTGTATTAATGTAAAACAGATGTGGTGACAAGTAACTGTGGTGTGGTGTAACAATGTATATCTGTTTATAACTTTAGCAAAGTGCGTGTAATGAATTTCAACATTCAATCATGTGGTTTGCGTGTATTGATGATGATGTTATAGTCCATCTGTTACATTTAGGCATTTCATATACGTTTGTAGATAAATTAACAATAGATCATCTTAGACAGATAGGGGAACAGAAATTTTATATTCGTAAAGCAGAATTACAGGAAAACTAAAAAAATTATATGTAAATAATGAAGCTTTAATATTACATTTGCCGTGGTGGTGCCGGCGTAAGAAATGTACCACACCCTCTCTACCCGTGGTTGCCGTAAGAGTCGGCTAAGGGATGTAATCCGGAAGATGGGCAGCAGCGTCTTCCTTGAACAATCGCACCTAACTGCGCTCGCCAACCCGCCTGCCAAGCGTGGCGAGTATTGGCAAACCAAAGGGAGGAGGCCTATGTCCAGCAGTGGACGTCCTATGGCTGATGATGATAATGATGATGATGAATATTACATCGTTCTGAAAGCGAAAGGCGGAAAATCAAGTGACGTGCTTTGAGTGCTGACCTGTGTAGTAGTGGCTGGTGATGATGACAGGATTGCTATAATTTGGCTAAAAGTTAGGCTCTTCTAGAAGCCTTTTGAAAACCTTATTTTGATAGCTCAGGAAATTAAAATTTTCTCTACTGCTTCTTTTTTCTCTGTGTTTTTTTTTTTTTTTTATTGCTGACAACCTAGTTGTTTGACCACAACTCACCTGATGTTAAGTGACGGTGAGGTCGAAGATGGTAAAGCACACCTAGCCTGGAATGGAACTGGCTCTCAAGTGAAGCTGCCGGAACACATCGTTAGATGCTTGGCGGCAGATTTTCAACTTGAGGGTGGTAGCTAGCCAGCCGAGTACTAGAAAGTACTCTACCACCACGCTATGGTTTCCTCACGATGTTTTCCTTCACCGGCAGCTCAAACTCATTGTTGGGGTTTGAACCCACGCCCTTCGGCATGCGAACCGCCGGCGCTAACCACTGAGCTATCATCGCTACAAAAGCGATATCCTTAGGTGCCTACCTACACGATCTCCTCGTGTATGTGGGTACTAACGTATTATCAGATATTCCACCGTCATTAGTGTGAAAACATTACTGTGTTCCGGTTTAAAGCTAGCGAAATTACAGGGCTGTTAAGACTAACCATATCGAAGTAAGGTACTTTCTAGTACTCGGCTGGCTAGCTACCACCTTTAAGTTGAAAATCTGCCGCCAAGCATTTAACGGTGTGTTCCGGCAGCCTCACTTGAGAGCCAGTTCCATTTCAGGCTAGGTGTGCTTTACCATCTTCGACCACACCTTCACTTAAAATCAGGTGAGTTGTGGTCAAACACCTAGCCTGTCAGCCATAAAAAAAACTACCACCAAGTAAATAATGTAGGTATTAGTAGTACATGCGACGATACACGCTTATGAAACTAAAAATTATTCACACGAAGCTATCACAAATCCAGTGGGAAATATCACAATCTATAAGTATATCAGGGCCTATTACACTCCCATTCTGTCATGTCAACAAATCTACATTTCGGTACAGTGAGCTCTGACTGACGGGCTTTTTGTGACAAAACGCCGAGGATCAGGGTGAAGTGGGGTAAAGACGCCACGCGACCGAATTAACTTTGTGTAATCCCGATCACTGATAGACTCAGGGGTGTGCTGAGCGCTAACTTATAAATTGCTTTTATTTATTTTAAAAAAAATATGGATATTATACTTCGTCAGTAAAGCATTTCTTCTTTTGTTTTGTGCCAGCTATTAGCACGTAACGTAAAAAAACAGGTTTCTTCTGTGTTCATCTTAGAACGCATCCAGCTTAATATCAGGTTAGCCAAACTCGAACAAATATTGATTTTTTTTAAACTAGGAAAATTGTGAACATATAACTCTAAGGTGATAAAAAACTATTTATTTGGTAAGTAAGTACACACAACAATATATAACCACGGGCTCAAAAAAGCGACATTGTTTCATGGTTGACGTTCCAAAAACGCATATCAAACGATTTGATTCCACTTTAAATGTACGAACAGCTAAAGAGTGGAATAAGCTACCAGAGTAGGTATTCCCTGATACATACAATCTGAGTGTCTTTAAATTTAGTGTGAATCGGTATCTTCTAAGTAAGCGTGTTCCATCGTTGACCGTATCTTCACTTAATATAAGGTCAAATGGCGGTCAAACGCAAGCCTATTTAATATTTAAAAAAATACTTGAATTGTATTGTTTCTGATGTAATGGATTTTCATTATAAAACTTTACAACATTATCGTTGCTTTTTTGTTCAAAATATATTTATTTTAGAAGTTTTCTTACTGTGTCGAATAATTTACTGATCTGTTATATTTTCCCCTTTATTTTATTTTTACCAAAGAGGCAACCCTAATAGCAGTGTTATCTCTCCGCGCATTCGCTAACTAGTGAACGTTTTTAATAGTTTAATTCGGATTAGATAATTCCCGAGGGTGGTCTCACGGAGCCCGCGGCGAGGGTCGGGGGCTTCGGGAACCCCTCTATGACAGGTTGACTTGAGGGTTTTGCGTTTATTGGATTTAGTGTTATGATAGCAGTTGCTTCGTCTTTTTTGTTTGATTTTAAAGAGGGTTTTAATTGGAGTGTTATCAATAAATTGATTATTGCTTTAATAGAAAGTTATGAGAAGTATGTAATACAAATTAAATGTCAAAAATTAAAAATACGTAAATCTTATACCTTTAAACGAGCAATTCTTGTATATATAATTATATATGTTACATATATATATATATATATATTATGAATCTCGGAAACGGCTCCAATGATTTTCATGAAATTTAGTATGCAGTGGGTTTCGGGGGCGATAAATCGATCTAGCTAGGTTTCATTTTTTAGAAAACGTCGTTTTATCCATGTTTTCAGCCTAGCAAAGCTCGGTCATCCTGGTACTATATATAAAACACGTAAATAATACAAAAAACTTAAAAACTAGGGTGCCGCCGGCAGCGGGGCAGGGCTCAAGCTGCCGGTGGTTAGGGCTGCAGAGTGTGGAACCTCCTAACAATGCGCGCCGTGTCAAGGAACACTGCCTTTTGGATCTGACCCTTGACCCAACCGTCTAGAGTCTCTTAAAATGTTGTTCGAGAAAAGTGATATAAATATAAATTGCTCGTTTAAAGGTATAAGATAAGATTTAATGTAAAAATTTAAAAATTATGAAGAAAAATAAATAACAATAATAATACTAATTGTTTTAAGAGGAGTAATATCAACAGCTTAACAGTACATCTCTTAAAATTCCCATTAAGGGTGATATAACATTTCTTACGGTTAGTAATGATACGAACGATACTGTGGCAGAGGTACGAGACGATGGTAAGAGATAACGCCTGCTTACGACCATTGCAGCGGTAGTCAGGGAACAAAAACAAGGTTCAAGGCATCTCAGCTTTGGCGTTCATTATTATTATTTTTTGGCACTCATTATTTTTTGTACACAAACAATGCCGTCTTCGCATTTGCAAAACTTGAATTGCAGATGAAATGTTATCTCTATATCATAACATAAAAATATTATTGATTTAAAATTCTAAACCATATTTGGCAGCTTTATGATGAACCTGCGGTTTCTTACTTAATTGTACAACGATATAATTATATTGAACTGAAATAAGCCAAAAAATAATAACTTTAACATTAAAAAACACCTATATGAGAACCTTCACCTTTTTTGAAGTCGGTTAAAATGTTGTCGCTTGAAATGGATCCCATTATAATTCTTTTGAGATTGCATTTAGCCTCAAAATAAGCAAAGTTTGTACAATGGGAACTAGATAACTGATATAATACTTGTATACTTATTTTTTGTAAATACGTACTTATAATAAGCACCGTGTTTGCCGTGGTGGTGCGTAAGAATAGTACCCCACCCTCTCTACCCGTGGTTGCCGTAAGAGTCGGCTAAGGGATGTAACCCGGAAGATGGGCAGCAGCGTCTTCCTTGAACAATCACACCTAACTGCGCTCGCCAACCCGCCTGCCAAGCGTGGCGAGTATTGTCTACGACCACACCGTTACTAAACATCAGGTGACCTGTGGTAAACAAAAAAAAAATATGTCGATGTGTGTCCTATACAATATTTATTCATTATTATTTATTACTCTATGAAAGACTTTGTAATTCCAAAGCGCAATTCCAAAAAATGCAGGGAGAAGGAATCGAATTTGGTTTAATGACCACAAATCTTTTAATCCTGGCAATTGGTTTCGGAATGATTACGGGGATAATGAGAGCGGCACATAAGTCAAATGATAGCCTACAGTGCGGTAATAGTGCATTATTGCTCCTTCTAATATTAAAGCTGGTTAATGAGACCGAATGGCATAAGCGTTCTGAAAGCTTTTGATATACAGTAAAAAATGATACAGCACGAGATGATAGCAAATGACAACAAAAAGCTTTCTAGACTAGCCACGCAATGAACAGAAGACAAGTAAATTATTAAAAATTAAAAAAAAACTCGACACAAAATCAAATATAGCTAAGAACACTACCAACTAATTCTCCTTTAAAAAAAAAAAAAACTATCAATATCGGTTTATTCGTTCGGGAGCTACGATGCCACAGACAGACACACACATACAGAAACGTCAAATTTATAACACCCCGTCGTTTTTCCGTTGGGGGTTAAAAATAGGAAAGCACTAGAGGTGGCATAAACGCGTCAACGGATCTAATCTATCGAAAAAATTAAGTTTTCTACTGTCCTTCCTACTAATGTTATTATTATGTTTAGACATTCGGATGTTTGTTCCTCAATCACGCAAAAGTTCGTTTTTTGTAGCGATGATAGCTCAGTGGTTAGTGCGGTAGGTTCGCATGCCGAAGGGCGTGGGTTCAATCCCCAACAATGAGCTTGAGTTGCCGGTGAAGGAAAACATCGTGAGGAAACCATAGCGTGGTGGTAGGGTACTTTCTAGTACTCTAGGCTGGCTAGCTACCACCCTCAAGTTGAAAATCTGCCGCCAAGCATCTAGCGGTGTGTTCCGGCAGCCTCATTTGAGAGCCAGTTCCATTCCAGGCTAGGTGTGCTCTACCATCCTCGACCACACCGTCACTTAACATCAGGTGAGCTGTGGTCAAACACATAGCCAGTCAGCCATCAGCCAAAAAAAAAGAAAATCTCGCTAATTCGGCCAATTCGGCCGATTAATAAAACGACAATTCGGCCCAGAAACCCTACATTATCCGAACTGCGTACCGCCACACCTGATAGTTCCAATTACCGGGAGATGAATGGTCGGCGAGTTAAAATGCCGCGTGATTAATCCCAACTCGTGAATTAATTTGGTAAGAGCCGTGATTTGGCAGTCAGCCTGCATGACATAATTTGGACGTCGTGTGTGAGCGGCATTGGGTTGGAACTGTGGAGAGAGACTGCTCTATTTCTATAAAATTATAGTAGGGTAGGAGTTGTTGCGTTTTGTATATAGTTTGTTGTAGTTGTGTTATGTATAAATATATTTTATATAGAATTAAAAGAGGTTTTCCGATAAATATAACACGGCTGCCTTCCAATGCTGCCTTGATATCAACTAAACCTTACTGATATGTTACCTATATCAGGTTCTTTTCAAAGCAGAATTTAATGGAATCCTTTCTCCATACTTTCCTTCCTAAATTAACGGTGTACATTATGCCTTCAGCAAACACGCAGAACTAATGCGTAATAACGCAATAAACCACCAATAACTTCAATAAGCCACGAAATTGACAAATGAACGAGCGCCCTTAAGCGTTTTTAAACAAAAATCTGGTTTTAACTTAAAAAACCTGACGCAAAGATCCTAATGAAAGGCCGAGTTGAACCTTCTCCTTATCGATGTCATCCAATAAAAAAACCCGGCCAAGTGCAAGTCGGACTCACGCACCGAGGGTTCCGTACAAACCTGTAGGTATACGAGTATAAGCAAAAGTTATGTTTTTTTTAAATGGTAATTTATGCTTTTCGCAATTATTACTTTATCTGTGCTATAAGACGTTGCTTCGTACCAAATTTCAAGATTCTGAGTTCACGGGAAGTACCCTGTAGGTTTTGATTCCCTTGTGAGTATCGAAAATTTGCAGTCGGCTGTATCTTTTGATTGCGTTGGCTTACAAGTTTGATTTTTTCACAGCTTTAAGGGACAGTAGACCTGAGTATTTGATATGAATTTCAACTTGATACTCCACGCGTTCCTGAGAAAAAGGGTCTTGACAGACAGACGGGCAACAAAGTGATCCTATAAGGGTTCCGTTTTTTCCTCTTGAGGTACGGTACCCTAAAAATAATAAACGAAGAATTTCTATCTGCACCTTTATGGCTAGTACCCCGGCTGTTATGATACCCTTGAAGAGCAGATCAAAATCGACTTCAATACGCACTTTTTATCAGCTTTTTGAAATGAGAGTTCATACATTTTTCATCACGACGGATGTTGCTAAAGTCGACAGACAACGGTAAATATGCTACCGATTTAAAGAGATTTGAACCCAGTAGCTTGGGGAAGATCAGAAGCGTGGTTTTAAAATTTACAGGGTTATGTTTGTAAGTCAGTTTGAGTGCAATTAAAGCTTGAAAATCCCGTCATTAGTGCATGCGACAATATTCCACGCTGTTCTTGTTGGGACCGGTATATAAAGTATATTATGGTCACGGTGGGCGTATGAATGCTATATTATGACGGGCATGATCGTGTGTTGGAAAGTTTTGGTGTCAAAAAGCAGCTGGACTGTAACGAGAGATCAGTTTCATAGGAGTCTGTTTTGGGGCATTAAGATGAATAAAAAAGATTTTACTACCTAAGTACTGTAAGCTGTGGTCAAGTATCTTCCTTTTCAACTATAAAATTAGTGTCATGATTGAGTTCATATCGATTCTATATTAATTTGTTGTAGAGATAAAAAACAGGCAGTATTATCTAAGTAGGACCTTTTTTTATAACAGGTTCGGTGTTTGACCTGATGTTAAGACTGTGTGGTGGAAAATGGTAAGCTCCACTACTGAATTATTAGTATTTAATTAGTATGTATTTGTACATTATTTTAATTATCACTAATTTAATTATTAGGATGTATCTTTAGTAGAATATGTATTTATTTTTATGTTTGACAGGCTAGCTATTTGACCACAACTAATCTGATGTTAAGTGACGGTGTGGTTTAAGATGGTAAATACGCGTAGCTTGGAATGTAACTGGCTCTCAAGTGAAGCTGCCGGTACAGACTGTTAGATGCTTGGCGGCAGATTTCAGCATGGTAGCTAGCCAGCCAAGTACTATAAGGTACCCTACCACCACGCTATGGTTTCCTCACAATGTTTTCCTTCACCGGCAACTCAAGCTTATTGTTGGGTTTGAACCCACACCCTTCGGCGTATGAACCGGCCGAGCTAACCACTGATGTATGTCTATGTATAAGCTTATTTGTCATCTTAATAATTGACGTTTCCTTCCTATTCTTGAATCATTTCCATTTTGATCATCTGGGGTTACCTGGCGGAAGAGATCACTTTTAGCGGTTAGGCCGCCAAATGTGCTTGATTTTTTTTTTCTTTTGTTTTAGATATACAAAATAATAATCTTTGGATTTAATGTTAAAGAGTTTATATATCTACTTAAGAAGAGAAAACTGAGAAGTTTTAAATATCATAATAGGCTAACTATTTAAAAACATAATATCTTTATCAGTATTGAGTATTTGTACGTATGCTATAAATTAAATCAAACAATAGCTACAGAATAAATACAAATAATAATTCTTTGCACAGCGTCTATTTCTTGCGAGATTCATCAACAACCCGACCACGAAATACCTTTAATTCAATATTGTCTGTCTTCCAAAATTCCACGAGTTTACCAATGCGGTTTTTGCTGCGCTCTCCTTTCCCATAGCCGCCGATGTTTATGGCGAAACAAAAGACAATCGATGACTTTTTCTAAAAACACCATGTAAGTAAAATACCAGCTTGCGGCGCTCGCACGACGGTCATTCCTCCGGGAGCCGGTGACCAATCATAACGCGATATTTATGAGTTCGAGATTCAGGAGTAACCCAAAAAATTTCACCAACAATACTCTCAGTTCGCGACCTTTTTATGTCTTCTTCCCGTCTCGCATTTTTCTGGCAAAACTGTTTGTTTACCGGAAAAAATTACGCCTGTTAGTTGAAACGGTTCGCATAAATAAAAGATGCGGTATCGGAGAATTTTGATTCGGTTGTTTTTGCAGAGGGAATACCAATTGTGAGCGAAACTATAAAAACTCGAATGCTGCACAATTGAGAAGAGAACGTAGTGTCAAGTCCTCGAGAACTTATAAATGATTTGCACTAAGCGAGGTGAAGTGCTTTTTGTTAATCTCACGGACGTTCTGATGGATGGCTATGAACGGAAGATTTGTTATTGCAAATGTAATGCTTCATAAGATAGACTGGTGTAGGGTATATGTACAAACATTTTTTTTTTTTTTTTTTTTTTATGTAACTGTAATGAGACGAACGAGACGCTCTCCTGATGTTAAGAGACCAGACGCCTGTCCATGACCATTGCAGCGATACACAGAACTTTGAATAGTAAAACAAAGTCCAGGGCATCGCTGCCTTGGCGCTCATTACTTTGGGACTAGATGGTTAGTCTCAATAGCCCTGTAATTTCGCTAGCTGCAGTACCCTTCAAACCGGAACACAGTAATGTTTACACACTACTGCTTTGCGGCAGAATATCTGGTACTGCGGTGGTACCTACCTAGACGACCTCCTGCTAAGGAAATCTACCACCGAGTAACAATATGGAACATTTAATCCTTTTTACCACCGTTACATGTTTGGCGGCAGATTTTCAACTTGGGGGTGGTAGCTAGCCAGCCGAGTGTACTAGAACGTACACTAACACCACGCTATGGGTTCCTCACGATGTTTTCCATCATCAGCAGCTCAAGCTCATTGTTGGGGTTTGAACCAACGCCCTTCGGCATGCGAACCGACCGCGCTAACCACTACGCTATTATCGCTACTCAAATGTTCCGGCAGGCTCACTTGAGAGCCAGTTCCATTCCAGACTAGGTGTGCTTACCATCTTCGGCCACACCGTCACTTAACATCAGGCGAGTTGTGATCAAGACCTAGCTAGTCAAATATAAAAATATATATATATTAATATATTTTCCTAAGCTTATGTATTTTTTTATTTTGATGTACGTACGGATGGCAAGTGAACAGTAGCATTGATGTAACCATCAGTTAGCACGTAAACTTAGGACTGTTTAAAATTGTAATTTGTATTTTAACTAAATTACAATTTTACGTGTATATTGAAGTAAATTTAGCATGTTATTTTGATGCGTAGTCTACGTTTTTGTACTAACATTTTACCAATTATAGCTATATCCCACTAATATTATAAATGTGAAGGTTTGGATGGATGAGTGGATGGATGGATGTTTGTTACTCAATCACGCCAGAACGGCTAAACAGATCTGGATTAAATTTTGCATGTAGATACTTTAGGCCCAGGAATAAAACAAAGGATACTTTTCATCATCATCATCATCATACATCACCACGCGGGTATAACCGCGGGGCGTAGCTAGTATTATTATATATTATAGGCCGATTTATTAGGACGTTAACATCAGTCAGAGAGTTCTTAAAGATCTGTGATGTCTGCCAACCCACACTTGGCCAGCGTAGTAAACTATGGCCTTAACCTTCTCACAATGAGAAGATACCCGCGCCCAGCAGGGACAATGTATAAAAAAGGCATTACTTGGCCCCAGTCAAGGAGAAAAAACTAGCAATCATAATCTTCCATGCGCTACTCAATTGCTTCAATATGGTAGGCGTTGGTTTGTTTTGAAGCAGTAAAACTGGCGCTTTATTTATGGATTGTATTGGTAAATCATCACTTGTAATAACTTGTCCCAAAATTTCTTAACTTGTGGTCGTAATCTAATAACAACAGACAAAAACTTGCGTTTAGGCAGCATGTGTGAAATGGATCGATGGCAGCACGCGAACGAGCTTATTTCACATGTTTATCTGGACACTGGCTAATTTACTGCGGTTTTCTGGATGCCCGGAAACGGTGGTCGGAACCCATTTCGAGTGTTTGTCTCAGTTTAGCCACGCAATAATAGCCTTCTTTTCAACTACAGCAAAAAAGACTTTTGCATTGACTTATGTTATTTGCAAGGACAGGGCAAATGATGATATCTATTTTAATATGGAATAGATCTACGTTTGGCCACTAACTCGCCTGTTGGAAATCGACGGTAGGTATATCCGAAACTGCTCAACCTAGAAGATTATTCACTCAAACCTTAAAAATGGTCAAATTGTTACTCACAGGAAACAAAGAAGAAGGCAATGAGTAAATATGACTCCATTATACGAGAAAATATGGCTGTAAGCATCAAGAAAGTAATGAAAGTATTGCGTACGAATATTATAGTGGGGAAAAAACGTCGACGAGGAACGGGTGGAAGTGGTTCTTTGCTTGGTATTTTTTTTAGGTATGAATTGTCTGTGGCAGAAGATTCCGCTCTTTCATAAAGTCAAAACGTAGGGCAGTGGCTTCCAAAGTTAACTGAATCGCGACCCACTAACTAAAAACTTCCAAATTCGAGTCCGCACTGCTTGGTTGTCATGAATGATAAGCATAATTATATGAAAAAAAAAAATGTTCAAATAAAAAAACATTTAGTTTTAATCAAAAATATTTATACTTTATATAAAACAAGGGGTGCTATTTTTCAAAAAGATTAGTATAACTTCAATTTTAGTTACTTTTAATGCGTGCAATTTGCCCGGACGGTCATTTTTTTCAGGGTCCACTAAATTTCTTTTGCGACCCACTGGTGGGTCGCGTACCCATACTTTGGGAATTACTGACGTAGGATAATCACCAGTTGATCGTCTAGTTTCGAATAAGAAATTGTATACAATATTTTTTCATGACTGGTTGTAATTTGTACTGAAATAGATTTCTATTTCAATATTTTTAGTAAAAGCTTAAAAAAAATTAATATGTTAAAAATCTAAAAAATTATGTTATTTAATTTTATTTAACATAGCACTATCAAGTCCTTAACTAAGCAAAGCTGATGACGAAATGGCTGATAGAATACTTTTATTTGTTGTAAATACATATTTATAACACTGAATATCCATACATATAAGAAATATTTATGTTCATCACAAAAATGTTTGAACTGTGTTGGAATCAAACCCACGCCCCGTAGCTTTTGAAGAAGAGCTACTATCAAATAAGCAAGGGCAGTCATAGATATAGTTTGAACTTTCGCGTGATATCCTAAAATTAACACCTTATTGATGAAATGGAGAGATTACTAAATTGTTATCCAATCATGTTGTTAAAAAAAGTGTGAAAATTGGATTAATTCTGTTACAAGCAAGTTTGATGAAAGAATAATATTATTCTGTTACTTTCGTTCTTCAAAATTGAATGAATGAATGAATGAATGAATGAATGAATGAATGAATGAATGAATAACTCTTTATTGTACACAAAATTGCTGGACAGAGGTCAAAATACAAAAAAGGGCAGCTGTTCTACGGCAAGCAGTATTGTTTTTTGTCTCCGTCGCTCTTACGTCAATCTAAGAAATAATATAACTTTCTTAGGAGTTTTATTTGTAAGTCAATTTAATAAGTACCTACACGCACCAAACGTTTTGACTCTATGCTTCTAATTCGTACGGCAAAGGAATGGAACTGAAAGGAATTCTTTGTTTTGACGTGAATACGTTTTTAAATTTGCTTATTTTTATGGTTGACAGGCTAGGTTTTTGACCACAGCTCACCTGATGTTAATTGACGGTGTGGTTGAAGATGGTAAAGCATACCTAGCCTGGAATGGAACTGGCTCTCAAGTGACGCTGCCGGAACACACCGTTAGATGCTTGGCGGCAGATTTTCAACTTGAGGTAGCTAGCCAGCCGAGTACTAGAAAGTACTCTACCACCACGCTATGGTTTCCTCATGATGTTTTCCTTCACCGACAGCTCAAGCTCATTGTTGGGGTTTGAACTCACGCCCTTTGGCATGCGAACCGACCATGCTAACCACTGAGCTATCATCGCTATAAGTGTGTAACGTCACACAATGCAAATTTGATTTACTCGAATTTTTATCGATTTATGATCGTTAAACACATCACCATCGTGGACAGATATTTTCTGTCTTAAAATCTTTATATGTAGGTAGTCTAAAAATAAATATCTAGGTATACCTAAAACAAAATTATGTAATATTATAGCCACGAAAACAGAAATCACAAAAAGTGTTTACAAGAATTTTTATTCGAATTATATTATATTTACTGCACTGGTATAATACTTACCGACGGACCCCACCTAAATAAGCCCACCCAAATGACTTATTTCTGTCAAATTCCAATATAGTGAAAAATAACAAAAAAAAAAAAAACGTACCGATGCTTCTTGCTTAAAGAAGGTAGATTAATAAGTTCCATTTTTAAATCTGTACCGTGGACCAATCGCATGCCAGTAATTGCGCGCGCGCGAGTCGCGTGCGCAGCCAGCCGCCCGCGGCGTCAAGTGCTGCCAACATGCTGAAATTATGAGCTAATCACACAGGGTGGCCAACGTAACCGATTTTTACGCGGACTAATTGCTTCTTTACAATAATGTTGTCTTTATTGGTTGTTACCGCTTCTGTTTCTTCAATTTCCTGGTGTAAGTAGCTATAATGTAATAATGTAAAGAGTCGTTGCATCGTAATGGAAAATTAGTCCAATATTTAGAAGCTTAACATATAAAGATTTTAAGACAGCACTAGTAAAGATATCTGTACGTGATACGGGTGCGTACTGAGTGAATAGGTATCTTCTAAGTCTGTGTGCTTCATCTTTGACAACATCATCGCTTACCACAAAAAAAAAAAATATGTAAATCTTACCAATTGATGTGCTAGAACCTCTATACCATTATATTGAACACCTGCCTACATTCCAAAAACTTGATCACTTTTTGCCTCCATATCTCAAAAGTTCCAGAACCCAAGCGCGTTATTTTTTGCACCATATTTATAGTCAATTACCGCGACAATGTAGACACATAAGCACTTCACTTTCCTCTCACGTCCTGCTCTAACCCGTTTATAAATTTATCACAAATTGGATCTCAATAAATTACGAATTAAAAATATCGATCATATAAGCAAACATCGCAAGCGAAGCGTCAAACAAATCGCATCTAGTTATGAAGATGGGCCATAACGACCACCGATCGAGCGGATTCACGTAAAATCGATTATGTCAAATTTTAGTCCACTTTTTCTTCCAAATTATAAATGAGTGAAGCCCAGAGGCTTGTACTTCGCCCGTATAATGTACCGATGTGGAAATTCATTATTCTTATAAATATTCTGAAAGTGAAGACCAGTCCAGAGTTTTTGTTTAGATTGCGCTTGTACGAGATTTTTAGCCATTGATTTTTAATGGTAGAGGTTCAGTTCAGGTTATTACCTTGTTGATAATATTGCCTTGTCGACAGCCCTGTTGGCTCATTGGGAGTATGTCTGCATGAGCTGTAGGGCGTGGGTTCGATTCCCGCTAAGTACAAATGTTTGTTTGGTATAACAAAATGTTTGTTCTGTGTCTGGGTGTTCTGTATGTGTTATAAGTATGTATTTACAAAAAAAAAGTATTTATGTATTCTATCAGTTATCTGACTTCCATCACACAAGCTCTGCTTAGTTTGGGGTCAGATGGCGCTGTGTGTAATGTGTCCTACAATAGTTATTTAATATTGATTGCGATTTAATTTTTTGCAGTGGTGATGGTTTTGCATGTTGCATTTTTCGTTCACAATATATGCTAGGATGGATTGCTTAGTACTTAAATATAATATCTATGAAAGAAACAACATCTGGAATAGATTTAGTTTAATATATTTAGTATGATAAGATCAGAAGGCCGCACTCGGGGTTTGCCAGCAAGCGTAGGAACTGGAACGTATTGTCTTGGGAGTCGAATTAACAGACCATATAAGAAACACCTTACTACGCTCTAAAACCAAAATCGCTAATATCAGCTACAAAACCGGACGACTAAAGAAGGACTGGGCAGGCCACGTTTGTCGCAAATCGAACGATCACTGGGCAAAAGTCACCACAATTTGGACCCCGAAATTTAAGCAACCTCATGATCGATCCAGGCCAAGGTGGTATGCCGACCTAAATTGTCACGACAGTCACTGGACCACTAAAGCCGAAAACCGGGCAGTCTGGAGTCCTTTACTCAGCAGTGGGACAATAGAGGTTGAGAAAAAAAGATTTAAAAGGAGTGAGGTAAAGTTTAGTTTAAAAAATTATTGTGCTAAATTTAACGCAAAGAAAAGCTGCACGGATAAAAAGAATTCGTTGATCCAAGCAAATATGCGTATATATATGCACCATGCAGTAAAATGTTTTGATCTAAGGCGATATATTTCTTTAAATTCCAAAAGAATATTCAATTAGACGAATTTAAGTTGCGTTCAATTAAAATAATACTGTAGATTTATTGAATATACATAAATCTTGAATTAAGATAATGGTAGTCTTCGTTCCAGTGAACGATTTTCAAAAACATTAGCAAGACGACTGTTTCTTACAATCAAAAGAAATAAAATCTTGTTCTAAGCTTTGGCGTATTTAGATTAAAGAAATATACAGGATCCGATAGAAAACAAACTGGTTTTTTGTTTAAATAAAACAATAACACTCTTGGTTCAAATTATTTGATGTTTTAAAAAACCTCTATTTAAACTTATAGTCAAGATAACGGATATCTTATCCTAAGCTCTGCGCGTTTTCCATTAAGGTACTATATTTTTCCAGATAGCAAATAAAATCTTATTTCAAGTGAATAAATGTATCAAACTAAGTTGAGTTTTTCCAGATAAAACCGTTATTTGTTTATGCAGAAGAAATCGTAATATTGAGTGAAAAATTTAGTGTATCGTAACAAAATGATAAACTTTTGCCTTGGAACTAATATCTGGTTCGTATACAAGCGTTGATATATTAGCACAAAGTAATATTTGGACTCGCACAAAACGATTGAGTTTTGTCCTGAACTATGATTTGCTTAATTTAATAACGTTTGTATATTAGCATAAAGCATTATGTGATTCTTGTAAGAAATTAGCCTTTGAATCCAAGCATATAAAGTTTTCTTTTAAGAAAATATTTACTCTGTCTAAAATATAAGAGATCTATAAAGAAACTGACAAAAACTTGACTCAATTGTATGTATCCATCAGAGCTAACCCACTGGGTAGCCCCCTATTCAGGGGGTTGAGCTCCAACAAATCCAACCAACTGAGTCAAGAAGACTAACCATTCCTGAAACATAACAAAACAAATGTGAAAATCAAGAAGCTCTGTATATTAAAACACTTTTAACTACATTGAGATTTATATCACAATTACACTATCATATTGTTAGTTTCCTTTTTGATGTCTTTTGGGAGTGATTAGAGAAAAAAGAGTAATTAACTGAGCATTCAATATATTTTAGTAAAATCACATACAATTAAAAATAATAGTAGATACAATTAAAAACACAATAGTATAATTTAACAAACAATAGTATACAATTAAATGTAGAATGGTAGTATATACAGAATATCATATTGCTGGACTGTTAAATAAATATTTTCACTCGGCTTAGGGGATTGTGCATTTAACACATGAAATGACTTGAATAGCAAGTCAAATGCTTCTTTCATAGAGGTGAAAGCGTATGTAACACTGTCTATGACAATATAGGTTTGCACGACCTTTTGCAAACTTCCAAGCAAGAATATGTATGGTTGGACTTGCAGTTTTCTTTTCGTAGATTTTACAATTTGTTTCAAGAATTAATGTCATCAGGGTTCTGAAACAAAATAATACAAATTTTAATACTATAAGATTCAAAGTTCTGACTAGATACTGGATAGACTCATAGATAATGCACAACCTAAACCACTGCTCGTAGAGACTTGAAATTTGGAGGCTGTATTGTTTTAAAGCGTAGAGGTGTACCTACTAAAATATTTTTTTGAAACACAACCCCTAAGGGTGTAAAATGGATGAAAACTTTTGTATGAAAGTCCTTTGTTTTTGAACTTATAGTTGTGGAAGTAATTATAATTTTATTAGGTACTAAAGTATTTAATAATATGTGGAAGTTAGTATTTGTATAGTTCATTAAAAAAAAAAAACTTTGGCTTAAACAACTTTCAAGAGTATGCCTAAATCTGGGATTGCATTTAAGGAAGGCTGACTACACTCATTTCTTTTTTATATCAGTTTAAAAAAATTAACAATAATGTGAATATAAAACATAATCAAATAATATAAAATATGTACCTACTTAATAACTTGTGTCTCACTGGCACAAGCTGCCTGTGGAACAGAATAGGAGAGAGTACAACCTGTGCTTGGGACTGCAGGGAGGAACTGCCTGACAATGCATGCCTAGTATTTTCAAGTCATTTAAGAGTTATGAACATACTGTTCCTATATTTTCTATTGATGATTTGTTATTCTACTCACCAATTCCGCTCCACCTGGTAATTGCAACACATTTCCCCTCGATGAAAAGTCCCGGCCATTCTCATACTTAAGCTCTTGCCTTGTCTGTGAAGTTTTGCGCTATCTTGAATTTACTTCCTATTTACGACCATAGTTCTGTTTGATAGTCAGCCATTGAATGTCATCTTCATGAATACCTGAAATAAACAAACATTGTTCTTTGGTCATAAATACATAAATATATGTATAATACTAGAGACAACTTCAATATCAAAAGGAAGAATTAACCGACAGCATATAGCTACTACCTTTTATCCTATTTAGAGATGAAAGCTTCTTACATATAAAATTGCAGTCAGGAAAAAGAAAAGAAAAATTAATATTTTACAACTAAGCACTCACTCAGTAGGACGTGATGTTTTTTTTTGTAACTGCATTTTCTGTCTCAGACCCTCTCCTTCTCTTGGAGCTTTTAATCAGGAAGTTTCTGACTTTATCGACTAGTTTACCTCTTGCTGCAATGGTTCCAGAGCTAATTTTTTTACCGGCCGAGTAAAATATGTTTCAGCTGTTTCATGTGGAAAAAGAGTTATGATTTTCCCAGCAACCATCATAAGTGAGACGCCTGTAACAAATATATATTTCAAATTATAGACACAAACACTAATTAACACTAGCTAACTGTAAAATTCACCAATACGAGTACATACAGAAAACAGTTCAAAGGTAAGGTAAATAAAAAGTTAAGTATAGCACAATAATAAAATTGGTTTAAAGGTTACTCACTACAAAATGCTTGAAGTTACATCTTGGGGCATCTGCCGTGATATCAATAGAGCTACAAGATTTTGCGTTTCTTCGTTTGGATCAGCCGCTTCCATGGCTTATATATCATATACTTAGATTGCTTTGCAACCTACACTAATTATTATTGAAGTCGAAGCTTAGGTTTCGAAGATTCACAATTTTACAGTTCAGTGTGCAGTCTGCACAGCCACAACGACAACTACTGAATAGAACGGCTGACGGCAACGGCATACTTTTTCCCGCTTAAAAATACAGGTGTTGCACCTATCAAGAAATAAATGTAGCCAAATCTCCCAAGGTGCCAAAGGTCACTTAATAATATTTCAAAGTATGTACGAAAACAGCAATCAACAGCACGATAGTTTTGTGGTGGTAGTGCGAGGCCTGTGTGAATTTTTTCTTTGAAACTGCTGGTTTTTTCCCCAATCACAGAGTTGGCCCTATATCACATCATCAGCCATAGAACGTCCCCTGCTGGACATAGGCCTCCTCCTGGGGGGGTTTTGCCAATACTCGCCACGCTTGGCAGGCGGGTTGGCGAGCGCAATTAGGTGTGATTGTTCAAGGAAGACGCTGCTGCCCATCTTCCGGATTACATCCCTTAGCCGACTCTTACGGCAACCACGGTAGAGAAGGAGGGGTACAATTCTTACGCCAGCACCACACTGCCCTATATCATAAGCTGTTATTCTTAACGATGACTTTTTCGGCTTTCTAAAATCCAAGCTTAAAAAGTTGATTAAAATAATTAAAATATCGTATATACTCGGTGGGGGCGATTGGGACGATCAAAAAGAGCTAGATTTAGAAACGAAAGGTGTAAGCTGGCAACACTGGTTATGTCTACAGATAGTTTCAAAAGAACACCACCGTGTTTTCGATGCAAGAAAATGGTTTTCTTATATTAAAGAAATATTACATTTTACTAGAGTAATATCGCTTTCGTTTAATTTGATTATATATTTTGAACGAAAGACTAATAAATTTTTGAATTGACATAAAATCTCATTGATCTGATGCTATTTATGTTCTTTAAACAAGAAAATCTGAGTATTAGAAGAAACCATTAGGTATTTTCGATATATAATGTATTATATCGAAACAACGAAATTTACTTCAGGATAAATTAATAATTACGAATAAAATAAGAAGAACATTATTTTACTTCAATTTATCAGCATTACTATTTCAAAATAAATTGCTTAGATGGAAAAGAAAAAAAAGGTGTAGCGAAAATAACGAGAGTTTGAAGTCAATGATATTGTGTGTTCAAACCAAGCCAACGGTTATCCTTGTTTTAAAGAAATACAACATTTCATTAACATGCTCTTTGCTTCAGTTTAATCAAATTATTCACTTTCTTTGGAGATGAATTATTAAGGATATCTTCAGATAAACTAAATTTATTGTATTGGAGCAACAACACTCTTTAAAATACTAACGGTAGCTTCATGACAATGACATCGAGTATTTGAACCAAGACATTTGTATTCTTAGTTTAATCAAATGTTACATTGAGATAACATTTTATTACTTTCTTTTAGCTTTTTCTTTTATTTTATGCAAGACCGTCAAATCATTTCATCCGATACCATATATTTTTATAACAGGTAAATTAAAGTATTGAAACAAAAAATTGGGTTATTTTTTGACAAGTAGGATTTATTGTGTTGAAACAACGATGTTTGGTTCACGTTAAAGTAATATTGCTAAATTCAATCAAGAAAGTTACAAATTTAATTTAATATCCTATCATTATATTTTAAACTAATTTCTTTGACTGAAGGAAATATGTTCAAGAAAACGAAATGTCTTGACCAAAAGAAACCCTTTCGACTCTTTTTTTTCCGTGTAGGTGTAAATACATATACTAACACCATAGATACATCAATAAACAAAAATAAAGACATGTGAATAGAAATAAATAAACCACATACAAATAAAAAAAACTACCGTCAGGCAACTAACCTTGTGTTCCGGCAGTCTCACTTCTGAGTCAGTTCTATTCCAAGCTAGGTGTGCTTTACCATCTTCGACCACACCGTCTCTTAACATCAGGTGAGATGTGGTCAAACACCTAGCTTGTTAACCACAAAATAAGTATGTATTATATACTATGCAACATAAAAATAGAAAAACTGAGAACAACGATAAAAATTAGATGCAAATAAAAAAAAAACAATCAAGTTGAGAACTTCCTCTTTTTTGAAGTCGCTTAAAAATAAATAGAAAGCTATGTAGTTAAAAGTAGTATTTAGCTTCTTTACATCTTTCAACTCAAAAGCTCTTGTTACATGCCCTCTAAAACCTTATTTTTATGGAAAAGTAATAGGACAAACGAGACGCTCTCCTGATGGTAAGAGATACCGCCTGTCCAACCAAACAAAACAAAGGCCACTCTTCAATTCGGCAAAGGATCACTTCTTTGCGCTCATTATGGCTTTGAGACTTTCGATGGTTAGTCTCAAAAAATGCAATCGAACCGCCTAATTTTATGAATCAATAAATTTTTACGAGGATTCTTATTTAAGTGCTGGCTTCCAATTCTCAGTGAAGATTATATTCAAACATGTCTGGCAGCGCGTTTTGCTTGCGAATGTCATAATTCCATAACATACGGCGCTGTCTTCAAATCACCTGTCTATTATGACTAACGCAAGTACATATTTAAACACAAAGATAAAATTATTAGAGAAGAAAAAAAGAAGCAAACTTTTATTTTACAACACAAAAAACAAACAGAGGCAAATAGGAGACAGTTACAAAATAGGGGATTACCTCAGTATAATGCTGATAATAAGCTAAGCACATTTAGATGAAGTATATAAAATATGTACAAACCGGAACGAAGTAATTCGCCAGAAAACTAAAGTCATAGATATAGCTCAGCGTTTTAGCAAGCTAAAGTGTCAATGGGCTGGACAATCTGGACATATCTGTCGCAGAACCTATAACTGTGTTCTAGAGTGGAGACCGCGAAATGGCAAATGTAGCGTAGGACGCCCTGAGACTCGATGGAGTGACGATATAGGTAGGATAGCTGGCGGTTGATGGAAGCGAAAAGCTGTTGATCGGGCTGAGTGGTGTGTCTTGAGAGAGGCCTATGTCCAGCAGTAGACTTTGTAATTGGTGATGATGATGTGCATACTATATGGTGATACACTTGGTGGTAGACTTTAGCTACAGGTCGTCTCGGTATGTACCAGATATTCAGCCGCCAACCAGTAGTGTGTTAACATTATTGTATTCCGGTTTGAAGGGTACTGCAGCTAGCGATATTACCACCTATTGTCTCAAGGCAATGATCGCTAAATTAGCGAGGTACTAGACATTGTTTTGTTACTCAAAGTTCTGTGTATCGCTGCAATTGTCGATCGAAACGCTCTCCTGTTGGTAAGAGACAACGCCTGCTCATGACCATTGCAGCGATACACAGAACTTTAAGAAGCAAAACAAAGTCTAGCGCTACGCTAACTTGGCACTCATTAGGTATCATTAACTATTTGAGACATTAGATAGTTAGTCTCCAACCCAGTAATTTCGCTAGCTGCAGTACCCTTCAAACCAGAACACAGTAATGTCGTTGTTCGTCTGATAGATCAGTACATTTATATTACTGACCTTTACCTAAACACGGTGTTTACTTTAGCAATCACAAATTTCATATTGTGACAATCTTCTTCTTCTTAGTCGTTTACACTCTTGACAGAGTGGTCGTGGTCATCAATTCAGGCGCCGGTGGTGGCTCTCCTGACAATCCTTCGCCATTCTCCGCGTATGGACGCTTTTCTTGAGCACTCACTCACAGGACCGTGCAGAGCAGCCTTTATCTGGTCGGTCCAGCGCAATGGGGATCTGCCACGCGGTCTTGTGCCCTCAATTTTGCCCTGCACCACAAGGCGCTCAACGGAGGCGCCATCGCGCCGCGATACGTGCCCAAATAAAGTGAGAATACGAGCTTGAACGATGGAATATAGACGCTGCTCGATGCCAAGTTCTTCCAGAATAAACTGATTAGATCTGAACTCAGTCCACGAGATTCCCAGCATTCTTCTCCAGCACCAAATTTCGAGAGCGTCGATCTTCTTTTTCTCACTTTCTCTCAGGGTCCACGTCTCAGCAGCATAAAGAAAAATGGGAAACACGAGCGCCCTTACGAGTCGTATTTTGGTGGCCTTTGTAATATTTCGGTTTCCCCATATTTTCTTCAGCTTGTCCACCGCTGACCTCGAAATAGCCTTGCACCTTTTGATTTCATTTGATTGTGATAATATTCAATAGTTAATCGTATATAGCGTTAACTAAACAAAATTATCCGATAAGGGCGTGAGCACACGCAGTGGATCGGAAAATCCGTGTAACTTTCACACGTCGCGCGTGTCTGTCCGCCACGTGCCGTGAATGGGAACACATGGATTACTGGGCACTCAAGTGGTTAATGTCTCAGTACGATTTGCTAGCAAACTTATTTCTGACTTTTTTTATAACATGTATGAACGGATTGTCATGCGAGTATCACCAAAAGATAGTGTGTCATGAGGAAGTATATAATTTGTCAAGGTTTTGTGTAAATTGGTTGAAATATGATGATAATTGTTGGAAGTGTCGGAAAAAGTCAAGCCACCTGTGAGCTTTCACCGAAAACGCTGGCTAATCTCTTTGAGATATATAACAAAACAATGCGTGTTGGGATATTCCTCTTTTATAGATCTACAAAAAAGTCCGTGGTGGCTTTTAAGGATAGCTTACTGCACCCATTCTTACTACCCGTGCAAAGACGGGGCGGGTCGGTAGTCATAAATAAATTTACAAACACCTTATTCCCACTTAGTAAACACTCTCACCTCACCCGGCATCTGTTCCACATTAAAGACACCTTTCAAATCGCATGTTATTAATCCAATCAACTCAAGTGCAATCACAGTTTGAGTACCGCAATTAAATCACTATTTAATGTTTACGTACAAATTGCTATACATTTGAGTGTCGCAAATCTGAAACAACACAAGTGCAGAAAAAATATCGTCACTCCGTTGAGTTTTAGGGTCCTACGCTACGTTTTATAATTCACGGTCTTCACTGTAGAATACGTTTACCCCAGCGGTTATCGGTTTTGCGGCAGATATGTCCAGAACATTGCCACATCAGATAAAAAGAAAAAAAAAATTAAAAAAAAACAATTAAGTTACGGATAATTTATAAGAAATGTTTTGTGTAACAAGGAATAAATCATTGACTTACACAATCTGGTCAGTGATTAGCGCGATCGATTCAAACGTCGGAGGGCGAAAGTTTAAACCCCAACAATAAGTTTGAGCTACCGGTGAAGGAAAACATCGCGAGGAAACCTTAGCAAGGTGGTATGGTACTTTCTAGCACGACTGGCTAGCTATCAACTTGATAATCTGCCGTCAAGCACCTAATGGTGTCTTCCGGCAGCCTCATTTGAGAGCTAGACTAAATGTGTTCACCATTCGATCACACCGTTACTCAACGTCAGCTGAGTTGTGGTCAAACACCTAACATGTCACCAATAAACGAAATTACACTGCCTGTCGCGCCTCCGTTTAGCATTTTCAAGGTCAGCCTAGATACTGTGAGCTTTTAATTGCGATTTAGACGCTTAAAAACCCACGTGAGTAAAAAAATAGGGATCTCAATAAAAAAGTATCTAGTACTGATCTAGTACTTTTAGAAAACATTCATTTGAAACCACTGTCGGCGCTGTGTGAAAAGTCGTCCAATATTTTTTTATTTACTTCCTGATCTATATTTAACTATGGAAACTGACGTGACACACATTATTGTTTTACTTATGCGAGATTACTCACGTGCAATTAAATCGATAACTCTGACTTATTATAGTTTAACGTGAGTAATCCCGCATAAGTAACACTATATTTAAGTTTATTTCTGTCAATAACAAGTTATTAGCGCGTAGGTTCTCGTCCGCAACAGATTATAAAAGCTGAATTCAGTTTAATCAGCCTTTTAACGTGAAGTATGTACATCGTAGTATTATCGGTACACTCGGCAAATTACTCCAAATTACTGTGGTTTTGTCAACTCGGCGCGTACGCAGGTGGCGGGCACCCATGCGCCATGGGCGATAGGATCGCGGAAACTATAGTCAGTACCCTAGATTTTAACATTCTCAAGTTTTTTACATATGTATGCAATCTAACTCTTTTATTATGGAAACTGACGTGGTCTTGACACATTATTGTTTTATTTATGTGGGATTGCTCACGTTTAATTTTATCGGAAACTCCGACTATAGTTTCGGCCACATCCGGTGGCCTTCATCATGGGGACAAACCTGAGACAACGCGCGCGCGGCCTCGTCTTGCTTCGCTTCTTTGGAATTTCCGATAAAATTGTAATTACATTTTTGTTTTATTTATGTGGGATTACTCACGTTTAATTTTATCGGAAATTCCAAAGAAGCGTTTCCTGTTTTCTCATTCCCTGTTCTTTTTTTCTCTAGTTCTGAAATAGATAACATATATTTGACTAAATGAGTCTCAGCGACGAGTCATGTTGATCAAAGTTTGATTATGCATGAAATACCTACTGTTCTCACCTTTGAGACGGATTGGCTAAATACCAGCTTGAGGCGTTGAAGGCCGTTGCTAAGAAACTCATCAGCAATGACTCGCTTGTTCAGAAAAGGGTTCAAAGCCTAGAACATCGACATAAAGTTGCATGTTTGTCAGTTTTCTAGAGGAAACACTTTGGACAGTGTAGTTCAGATTTGTATGACCTAATTCCACCCTGCCCATTCTTTTATAGGACAGCCAGAAGGTTTAAAAAGCGGCACCGCTTCATGGTAGATATTCCATAAACACGAACTAAACGGTTCGATTCCACCTTCATTGTGCGAACCGCTAAGTAAAGGAAATTGCTGCCCAAGTGGGTATTCCATCATAGATACAATCTTGATGCTTTCAATTCATGAGTGAATCGGTTTCTTCTAGGCAAGCGTGTTCCATCACTTAACATTAGGCGAGATAGAGGAAAACACAAGCCTCTAAAAAAAAGTTACAGTCCGACACGTTATCAGTTTAACGATAGATATAACCGCTCACCAGCCCATTGCCTCTTCAGCTTACTAATACGGTGAGCTATGTCGGTTACGTAACAAAAAAGGGCAATCTAATGAAATAATAAAAATATCTGTCAGTTTGAAATAACGTTAACTTATTGTTCTCCTTCCGTATCCTGAAACAATATATTATTATTCAACGTAATTTATGTCATGAATATAGTAAGTACTTATGTATATCGGTATTCATTGTTCAGTAGCTATTAATTTATTTGCAAACATGTAAATCTAAATGTACATATTTATTGGCTAAGTACAAGTCTCAAAATGTTCTCATTAGTACTGGATCGTTGATCGCAGATTTAGATCCGAGTTAAGCTACTGTTTTGTAAATCCAGTATTCCCACCTTTGGATTGAAGTGATGGACCGATTTCGATAGCGCGTGCTTTGGCCACCGGGCGGCCGTTTTTAACGTCTCAGATACTGACGATAACGATTGGTGACGAAACTGATGGGTAGGTACTAACCCGCTAAGGAAGACATTTACAAACTAGATGTTACGTCTTCAAAATCTGGGTTAGTCAAGTTGAATTCTTATACAGAGGGGCTGGTACATCAATTTGTGAGATTCACGTTCTACGGAAACGGCTTAAAATATATGGAAACAGATAGCGCTCCTGGCGGAAGTAAATGGAGACTACAAAAAACTACTTCTCATACTCATTCTCGGTCGAGCGCTCGAAGAGTCAACACGTCTTGAGCATACCTCGTGTATGGGCGAAGCATGTATCGGTAACCGGTGATTACAAAGATAAGGTGATATAATAAGTGATGATTTTTTTATTACTTTACATCATAGATATTAAGATCACTAACATCAGATGAGCTGTGATCAAACACCTAGTTTATCACCGTTAAAAATAAATGGAAAAAACATAAGGTCATTCCATAGATTTTTTAACATAATTATAAGTTTGCATTTGATTACACCCTATTTAATGCTAAGAAGCCATACATTTCTACGTAGTCGGATCAAAAAAGGTAGACTAACAGCGTAGCCTTAGTAAGAAACCCGTGAGGTATTAAGAGTACAGAACCCTTAAAAATACCATACAGCTTCGTATACTAAAATATTTTTTATGCTCTGTAATTTTACTGTAAGGATTAGGCGCCCACTTCCGTTTATTAACTAATGAAGAACAAAAATAATTTAAAGTCGGTGTTGCTACCAATAAAATAATAAATATTGTTACTGGCAATTCGGACCTTAATTGTGGAGTACAATTCTATAATTTGACTTTTTTCGGACTCGTAAATATTTGAGAACCAGTTGGTGTCCATACAATGTTGATCACTAATTTGTGTTCTTTAGTTTTAACGATTTCAAGTTCTTAAAAAAAAATCTCTGCACTGAAAAGTAATTATCAAGGATGAGGATTTAATTTAACTTCAACCAATTATATTACTAATGACTTGTAACAAACTAATCTCAAAAATAATAATATCTGAATTAATTTTTTACTTGGCAACCACCCAGACGAACTCCTGCATCAAGATCTCCTTTGCAGAAGCTCGTCGTCTGGGTCAGTACCTCTGTTGTCAAGCAGTAGTGTGTAAACATTACTGTGTTACGGTTAGGAGGGTACTGTAGCTAGCAAAACTGATACTAACTATCGAAAGTCTTAAAGTAATGAGTGCTAACGCAACGATGGACTTTGTTTTACTACTTAAAGTTCTGTGTATCGGTGCAATGGTCATGGACATACGTTATCTTTTACAATCAGGAGGCCATCTCCTTACTCATTACTTTTACACAAATAAAAAAAAGTACCTACTCCTGTTTTTTAAGCCTTTGTATCGAGTAATTTCAATACTATATTAATAAATCGACGGTCCTGTTTGCTCATTTGATATAACATCTAATTTAAGCGTGGCGTGGGTTCGATTCCCACCAGAACAGACGTTTATGTGGCGAAGCAAGTTTGTATTGTCTGGGTGTTCTGTATGTATAACAAGTATGTTTTTATAAGAAAGAAAGGATGTAAGTATTCTATCAGTTATCTGGTTTCCATTGTACAAGCTTTGCTTAGTTTAGGGCTAGATGACGCTGTGTGGAATGTTCTACGAATATAAGATATTTATTGTATGATGACGACTATAATTTAGGTTTTACATATGTATGCAATCTAACTCTTTTATTATGGAAACTGACGTGGTCTTGACACATTATTGTTTTATTTATGTGGGATTGCTCACGTTTAATTTTATCGGAAACTCCGACTATAGTTTCGGCCACATCCGGTGGCCTTCATCATGGGGACAAACCTGAGACAACGCGCGCGCGGCCTCGTCTTGCTTCGCTTCTTTGGAATTTCCGATAAAATTGTAATTACATTTTTGTTTTATTTATGTGGGATTACTCACGTTTAATTTTATCGGAAATTCCAAAGAAGCGTTTCCTGTTTTCTCATTCCCTGTTCTTTTTTTCTCTAGTTCTGAAATAGATAACATATATTTGACTAAATGAGTCTCAGCGACGAGTCATGTTGATCAAAGTTTGATTATGCATGAAATACCTACTGTTCTCACCTTTGAGACGGATTGGCTAAATACCAGCTTGAGGCGTTGAAGGCCGTTGCTAAGAAACTCATCAGCAATGACTCGCTTGTTCAGAAAAGGGTTCAAAGCCTAGAACATCGACATAAAGTTGCATGTTTGTCAGTTTTCTAGAGGAAACACTTTGGACAGTGTAGTTCAGATTTGTATGACCTAATTCCACCCTGCCCATTCTTTTATAGGACAGCCAGAAGGTTTAAAAAGCGGCACCGCTTCATGGTAGATATTCCATAAACACGAACTAAACGGTTCGATTCCACCTTCATTGTGCGAACCGCTAAGTAAAGGAAATTGCTGCCCAAGTGGGTATTCCATCATAGATACAATCTTGATGCTTTCAATTCATGAGTGAATCGGTTTCTTCTAGGCAAGCGTGTTCCATCACTTAACATTAGGCGAGATAGAGGAAAACACAAGCCTCTAAAAAAAAGTTACAGTCCGACACGTTATCAGTTTAACGATAGATATAACCGCTCACCAGCCCATTGCCTCTTCAGCTTACTAATACGGTGAGCTATGTCGGTTACGTAACAAAAAAGGGCAATCTAATGAAATAATAAAAATATCTGTCAGTTTGAAATAACGTTAACTTATTGTTCTCCTTCCGTATCCTGAAACAATATATTATTATTCAACGTAATTTATGTCATGAATATAGTAAGTACTTATGTATATCGGTATTCATTGTTCAGTAGCTATTAATTTATTTGCAAACATGTAAATCTAAATGTACATATTTATTGGCTAAGTACAAGTCTCAAAATGTTCTCATTAGTACTGGATCGTTGATCGCAGATTTAGATCCGAGTTAAGCTACTGTTTTGTAAATCCAGTATTCCCACCTTTGGATTGAAGTGATGGACCGATTTCGATAGCGCGTGCTTTGGCCACCGGGCGGCCGTTTTTAACGTCTCAGATACTGACGATAACGATTGGTGACGAAACTGATGGGTAGGTACTAACCCGCTAAGGAAGACATTTACAAACTAGATGTTACGTCTTCAAAATCTGGGTTAGTCAAGTTGAATTCTTATACAGAGGGGCTGGTACATCAATTTGTGAGATTCACGTTCTACGGAAACGGCTTAAAATATATGGAAACAGATAGCGCTCCTGGCGGAAGTAAATGGAGACTACAAAAAACTACTTCTCATACTCATTCTCGGTCGAGCGCTCGAAGAGTCAACACGTCTTGAGCATACCTCGTGTATGGGCGAAGCATGTATCGGTAACCGGTGATTACAAAGATAAGGTGATATAATAAGTGATGATTTTTTTATTACTTTACATCATAGATATTAAGATCACTAACATCAGATGAGCTGTGATCAAACACCTAGTTTATCACCGTTAAAAATAAATGGAAAAAACATAAGGTCATTCCATAGATTTTTTAACATAATTATAAGTTTGCATTTGATTACACCCTATTTAATGCTAAGAAGCCATACATTTCTACGTAGTCGGATCAAAAAAGGTAGACTAACAGCGTAGCCTTAGTAAGAAACCCGTGAGGTATTAAGAGTACAGAACCCTTAAAAATACCATACAGCTTCGTATACTAAAATATTTTTTATGCTCTGTAATTTTACTGTAAGGATTAGGCGCCCACTTCCGTTTATTAACTAATGAAGAACAAAAATAATTTAAAGTCGGTGTTGCTACCAATAAAATAATAAATATTGTTACTGGCAATTCGGACCTTAATTGTGGAGTACAATTCTATAATTTGACTTTTTTCGGACTCGTAAATATTTGAGAACCAGTTGGTGTCCATACAATGTTGATCACTAATTTGTGTTCTTTAGTTTTAACGATTTCAAGTTCTTAAAAAAAAATCTCTGCACTGAAAAGTAATTATCAAGGATGAGGATTTAATTTAACTTCAACCAATTATATTACTAATGACTTGTAACAAACTAATCTCAAAAATAATAATATCTGAATTAATTTTTTACTTGGCAACCACCCAGACGAACTCCTGCATCAAGATCTCCTTTGCAGAAGCTCGTCGTCTGGGTCAGTACCTCTGTTGTCAAGCAGTAGTGTGTAAACATTACTGTGTTACGGTTAGGAGGGTACTGTAGCTAGCAAAACTGATACTAACTATCGAAAGTCTTAAAGTAATGAGTGCTAACGCAACGATGGACTTTGTTTTACTACTTAAAGTTCTGTGTATCGGTGCAATGGTCATGGACATACGTTATCTTTTACAATCAGGAGGCCATCTCCTTACTCATTACTTTTACACAAATAAAAAAAAGTACCTACTCCTGTTTTTTAAGCCTTTGTATCGAGTAATTTCAATACTATATTAATAAATCGACGGTCCTGTTTGCTCATTTGATATAACATCTAATTTAAGCGTGGCGTGGGTTCGATTCCCACCAGAACAGACGTTTATGTGGCGAAGCAAGTTTGTATTGTCTGGGTGTTCTGTATGTATAACAAGTATGTTTTTATAAGAAAGAAAGGATGTAAGTATTCTATCAGTTATCTGGTTTCCATTGTACAAGCTTTGCTTAGTTTAGGGCTAGATGACGCTGTGTGGAATGTTCTACGAATATAAGATATTTATTGTATGATGACGACTATAATTTGCGATAATTTGCGTGATTTCACGAGTGCCGTGGTGGTGCCGGCGTAAGAATAGTACCCCACCCTTTTTACCCGTGGTTGCCGTAAGAGTCGGCTAAGGGATGTAATCCGGAAGATGGGCAGCAGCGTCGTCCTTGAATCTAACACCTAACTGCGCTTGCCAACCCGCCTGCCAAGTATGGTGAGTATTGGCAAAACCCCCCAGGAGGAGGCCTATGTCCAGCAGTGGACGACCTATGGCTGATGATGTGACGACGACATTGCGACGCTGCTGATATTGTGTAACGTCTTCTAAATTCGCATACCCGTTCCGAGTGACCCCTGATTGGATCCGCGGCAGGTACGTCGATAGCTCGAGGCGCGCCAGACGCGTCGCAGGCTCTTTCGAACGCCGTTTATTTACTTAATGATGATCACACGCAAGCGAAGCCCTCTGCGGGCCACGCGCGCAACGCACAGCTTTCGTTTTTTGATTCGTTTTTTTTAAGCTACCAGTCCTTTTAGAAGTAGTTTACTGCCGTAAAAAGGTCAATTCTAGCTTATATTTAAATTTAGTAGAATATTGCTTATTGACTATTTGATAACGTAAATAAATAAATATCGCAGGACATTTCACACAGCGCTATCTAGCCCTAAATTAAGCAAAGCTTGTTCTTTAGGAACCAGATTGCTTTTTTTTAGCATAAATTCTTTTTTTGTAAATACACATACAGTCCACTCAGACAGAACAAACGTTTTTTTATAGTCAGACAAAAAAAAATATTCTGGTGGGAATCGAACCCACGCCCTACAGCTCTGGAAGCAGATATTCTATCAAATGAGTTAACAGTCATCTATGCTGAAATATTATTTCTCAATTATAGTAAGGCTAGAAGAGGGTTACCACTTTAAAAAAACACTATGCTACTTAACGGTCGTCAACAAGCTAATTTTGTTGACTAATCAAGCCTTGCCAAATTATACAGATTCCTTTTTGCATTGAGTTTATTCGGCATGCCTCATTATTTAGGAATCTGAAGCAAATCAATTTGAAGAGTAAGTAGCTCTGCAAAAACAGCACCATCTCGTAAGATCATCTGTCAACGAACTGTCACCTGTCAAATAAGATATTTTAATTTCGGTTTTTAGTGCTTGCAACTTTTATTGCAAACGGCCAGTTGTTAAGCGTTTAGCAAAGTTTTGGCGGGAACAAGGAAATGTAGGTATCGCCGCATTGTAATGTTTTACAAACATTGTATTATTTTCAAATACTTGTGTTTTCTTAGTGTCTAACGCTGTGTGAAATATGCTATGAAATTTATTTATTACTAGCTGTGACCCGCGGTGTTACCTGCAAAATTTTTTCGGGATAAAAAGTCTACGTGTTAATCCAGGATGTCAGCTACCTCCATACTAAATTTCAGCAAAATTGATCCAGCTGTTTGAGCGTGAAGAAGTAACAAACACATACTCACAAACTTACGCCTTTATAAAATTAGTGTGATAGGTACCTAGTATCCAGCACATCTATTCTAGGTTTCCTTAAATAATATTTTAAACTTCCTAACAAAAAAGGTACCTGACATCGTTAATTAAATTACAATAAAATCCAAGATATCAGCTACCTCCATACTAAATTTCAGCAAAATTGATCCAGCTGTTTGAGCGTAAAGAAGAAACAAACACACATACTCACACACTTTCGCCTTTATAAAATTAGTGTGATAGGTACCTACTATCCAGCACATCTATTCTAAGTTTCCTTGAATAATATTTTAAACTTCCGAAAACAGAAAAGGTACCTGACATCAATAATTAAATTACAATAAAATTCGAACCGGCTTCTAATACCATCCTAACTTTTACCAAAAAGAAACCATGTAATTTATAATCAATTAGTACATTAGCTAAAGGTGTACCGTGTTTAATGGGACATTTTTTACGTCGCACGTGTCTTGAAAAAAGTTGACAAGTCTAGGAGAAAAAATATTATGGACATGACTAATGTTCCGAGGGTTTATTTTATGGGTAATTTGGTATACGAGTTTTGGACGTAAATAAGTCTATAAATTTACTTCCTTAGTGGAAGGCAGTTCAGAAAACAGTTTTTTTTTTTTTTTTAAACTTAATGAGACGAACGAATCGCTCTCCTTATGGTAAGAGAAAAGTCTGTCCATGAATATTGCAGCCATACACAGAACTTTGTGTAACAAAATAAAGTCCAGGGCATCGCTGCTTTTTGAGACTTTCGACGGTTAGTCTCAACAGCCCTGTAATTTTGCTAGCTGCAACTCTTCAAACTGGATCACAGTACCTATTGTTGTTGATGACAACAAAATCGGGGGACACAGTTTGACTTTTTTATCTTACACCTCTCGCTAGATGAAGGATCAAAGTATTTCTTACGTTCTGATAAACATTTTGTATGTAATAAGTTATAACTTAGATTAGTGCGGTTTATATGTTGAATAGTAACTCACCTGTGTTTTTTTTAAATGAGAAAGTATTGAGACGAACGAGACGCTCTTCTGATGGTAAGAGATAACGCCTGACTACAACTATTGTAACGATACACAGAACTTTGAGTACTAAAATAAAGTCCATGGCATGCTTACTTTGGCACTCAATACTTTGAGATTCAGCCCAGAGTAAATTCGCTAGTTGCAGTACCTACCCTTCAAACCGAAACACAGCAACGTTTACACACTACTGCTGGGCAGCAGAATATCTGGTACTGCGGTGATACTAAACAATCTCCTGTAAAGGAGATCTACCACCAAGTAAATATTTGTAAAGATGTATTTACAGAAAAATGTATAGGTAGGTATAAAGGTATACAAGTATTCTATTAGCTGGCTGATTCCCATAGTAGAAACCAGCTTTGCTTAGTTTGAGGCTATTTTTATCTATTTTTTTTTATAGAAAACTGCTTTACTTTTGTTTTATTTATACAAGAGCTCACGAAAAAAACCCTTTTTATTCGAAAGCTAATTAAACAGCAAACAATTTTCTTTACGTCTATTGAACTTATAAGTGACGCCCTAAAACATTGCATCCATATGTCTGCAATAAAGATTTTAAATTTAAAAGATATTACGGGTTTGCTATAGAAAAGTTAAAAAAACCATAACAAAAGTCTAACCATTTCAATAAGCCTATAGGCCCATAAAACTTCGAATAAACTTTTTACCCGCATTTAATATTCCGAATCAATTTTAATCGAATAAAGCCCGCATGTCTAATTAGCAACCTTTTCCCATTGAACCGACACGATTTAAAAAACGTGTTTGAATGCGAATCCCCAGTTATCTATTTAGACACGCCTTCGTTTTAAAGCCGTATCGATTAAAGCATGCCTATCTCTTTCACACGTATAAAAACTGTGCTGTTGCTCTTTCAGTCGATTCGAAGTGTAAATCGAATAAAGGCGTAAATTAATAATAGATCGATTTATATTTTTGGTTCTCAGATTGTATATAAAATTTAAATAGAAATGATCGTACAAACATGCCTAGTTACATATATAATTGTATTTGAAGAAAAGTAGGTTTTAAGTTATATTTGTACTACTATTGTTGTAGAAAGATATGCCGGAAGATTTTTGGCTACATGAAATAAAAAACCTTTTAAAGTAATACGGGCTAAGTTATTTGTATCACTTCGGTAATCAATTTTGAATCTTTTGAATACTGACCTAAGTATATGTACTCTATACTAGATGATACGTTTCGAATATTCACTACGGACAACTTAATTGCACGATAATCCATGTCGTAATGACCGATATCGGGAGATCTATACTGATTTTAGCTATTGTCACCCAAAGTTCCGAACGACATTTCCCGTTTTTTTTTTTTGCATTTTAAACTAAACTTATAAAAACATATTTATTAAGTAAAGTAATAATATAGTAATAAGCCAATTCTGTTGCAGATTAAAGTTAATGCAATTAGAATGTAGATAATAATAATCAAAACCAATAAACCTCTTTTTTAAGCTAGTTGAAAAGGTTTTAATTTTAAGATGAATTTTTTTGCAAAGTTTTTTTGTTGTTGATTACTTGACTATAGCCGTTTTGTCTAAATGTAATTTGGTGTGACATGCACCACTGAACGATTCACAACACACTTCAATGTTTTGAGAACATATTCAAAGAATTCGTTCCATTCGACTAACAATTATAAAATAGGTAAATTATATTTTAAAAAATTATCATAATTTTGTGTAAAAAAATTATGCGTACAATTCAAAAATGAAACTTCTTCTTTATTTTTTAATGGGTTTCGACACGTTTATCTGCCTGACCCAAATTTAACTAATAGTTAAATTTGGGATTTTCGACCACCTAAAATTGTCATGTAACGTTGAATTTTATAGAATAACAACGACTTAAGTGTAGTTTTATAGCAACGTAAAATAATGTAAAAATCGGCACCCGCTTTCGGAACAATGAGTAATTTACGAAATCGGAGGTTAATTCCACAACTCGTGGCCAGAAAGTTGTAAAAATTGTTATATTTCTTGTTCTTCGTTGTAATTGGTAGTTTTGGGCGGAAGGCAGATGCGTGTGACTTCATTTCACGAGAAATGTTTTAGCGGGTTTAAACTAGGGACTTGGCAAAAAAAATTACACTTAGGATATTTGTTTATGAAAAAACAATGAAACGAACGAAACGCTCTCCTGATGGTAAGAAATAATGCATGTCCATGACCATTGACCACAGAGTAGTAAATCTATAGAAAAATGTAAGTGGAACAGCGCCTCTGGCCGAAGTACCTAAACGAAAACATTTGACTATCGCATCGTCTATGTAGGTACTACGTGATTCTCGCAAATTAAAATATTAATCTGAACTTTGAATGCTCATAACAAGATAAAGTCCAGGGTGTAACTGTTCTGACGCTCATTACTTTTAAGACACTATTAACAATGATATTTGCACACTACTACTTGGCGACAGAATATCTTATACTAAGGTGCCTAGACGACCTCCCGTTTAAGAGTTTTATATCTATAAAACCATACCTACCTAGTAGATAGGTAAGGTTTATAATTTTACTTAGGTAGGTTTAATTCTTAGAGAAAAGACTAAAGTTTATGGTTCAAATAATAGAAAAAACTACTAAGATTTATTTTGGTTTCTAAATACGAGTAGGTAGACATATGCTTTCTAATATTTAAACATTTTATCCGACTGCCTAAGAAGGAGGGTAATGTTTTTGGTTTTGTATTTATGCCGTTTTCTACCAACCTTGTCGACGAAATAATCAAACGTAACATAATAGGTATCTTCGCTCACCAAATTTCGACTTCTGATTCCAATAAGTCAATTCAAATGGCTCTAAAAGTAAGATAGCTTCTTGGAATGAAAGCAATTAATTATTATGAATTTGAATCTTAGATTTTACTAATAAAAGTATCGTTTTATGGCTTCCATCACGGGTGAAGAAATCAAATCCAGTTATTGATGTTCGAATTTGTTCCGCTTTCTTTTCAATAAAATAGTCCTCACAACAATATTACACTTTCATTAAAGCACGGCGCTTAATTTCAAATTTAATTTAATTGCAAGTAATTAAAATTACACTTATGGATTAAAAGATAAGTTTGACTATAACTTTTTAAAGGAGAATGGCAAAGAAATAAATGGCATTATTGTACAGAATCACCTTAAATAGGTTTTTTTGGTGTTATGGCAGTGGGCAGGGCGCATAGCACGCAGAACCGATGGCCGATGGAGCTGCCAAGTTCTGGAGTGCGGACCACGGACCGGCAAGCGCAGCGTAGGACGTCCACCCACAAGGTGGACAGACAACCTCATAAAGACCGCAGGAACGCGCTGGATGTGAGACGCTATGTGCGAAGCAAGACGAGGCCGCGCGCGCGTTGTCTCAGCTTTATCTCCATGATGAAGGCCACCGGATGTGGCCGAAACTATAGTCGGAGTTTCCGATAAAATTATACGTGAGTAATCCCGCATAAATAAAACAAAAATGTGTCAAGACCACGTCAGTTTCCATAATACTATAGATATAGGTTCGTGTTTGACCACTTCATGCTTGATATTAAGTAACGATGTGGTTTAGGATGGAACGCGCTTATCTAGAAGGAACCTGTTTGCTCTTGATTTGAAGACTCCGGCAAAGAGTTCCACATCCTCGCTGTGCAAATAAAGATTGTGGATTCGAAGCGCTTAGTGCGCACATGTGAAACGTCTATCTTGGTAGGTTATGTGTAAAATTATTCTTTGAAATTTACGTATGGATTTAAAACTGGCTTTTTGACGAAGGATAGGTATATAGTAAGGAGACCAGAACATCCCCGGAAATTAAACACTGTTTTTTTTTTTTTTATTTGCCATCCATGTATTTGACCTCAGCTTACTTGATGTCAAGTAACGGTATATGGTCAAAAATGGTAAAGCACACCTAGCCTGGAATAGAACTGGTTCTCAAGTCTGGCTGCCGGAACATACCGTTAGCGAAATTTTAACTTGATAAAATTTAGAATGTAGGTACGTAGATCGTTACGACAGTCAGTGGACCATCAGAGCCGGGTAGTCTGGAAGGAGGAAAGGGAGGCCTTTGCCCAGCCGTGGGACACTACAGGCTGAAAATAAATAAATAGATAGCATAAACTTTGGATTAATACATGGGCTACTTTACTTAGGGGCCGGGAATATACAAGTGTTTGCCCAAGGATATCACCAATACAACTAGATACAACACTAAGATAAAATTGAAAAACTGACTCGTTCAAAGACGTTTTTATTCAATTGACGAGTTCTTTATTTACAAAAAATAAAATAAAAATAATAACCGACACAATTAATGTAATGGTATTTGTTATTATTATTTTTGATTCATAATCACACTAATATTATAAAGAGGAAAGATTGAAAACGTGTATGTCTGTTTGTTACTTCTTCACGCTCAAACGGCTTAACCGATTTGGATAAAATTTGGTATGGAGGTAGCTGACACCCTAGATCAACACATAGGCTACTTTTATCCCGAAAAAATGTAACGTTCACGTGGGAATAGTGGGTGTGAACCCGCGGGGTGCAATTAGTCAATAAATAAAACTAACATTTTCCTTTAACTCCACAGTTTTCGTGCCCTCATTACGCAAAGTCCAGCACCTCCCTATAATTTGAGGGTGCGCGCGATCAGCAGATAGCGCGGGTGCAAACACAAAGTACAAACACTTTGGTGCGCCCAGTAATTACTTACACCTGGGTGGAGACAATTGCATATGTCCTGGAGACATTAAATATGTTTCGATTATAAAAGTTAAAATGACTTTTAATTTGGTCGGTCTTAATCTAGATCACTCAACTCTATTTATTCGCATAACTATCGATCCGCCCCGGCTCCGCACCGGTGCAAAGTAAGTAGGTACTAATGTGGTGTCAGTGATTTTGGGCAATTTTGATCAAGGTACTATAAATGCACAACGTATCTGACGCATTATTATAATATTATAATAATACTGTTTTTTTTAAATAGCTTCGTAAATAACCCATAAATAATGGTTAGGTACTGAGTTATTATGGAAACTGACGTGGTCTTGACACATTTTCGTTTTATTTATGCGGGATTACTCACGTTGAATTTTATCGGAAACTCCGACTATAGTTTCGGCCGTTTCTACAGTTTTCTGAATTGTCTCCTACTAAGGAAGCAAATTTAAAGTCATGTTTGAAACATGATTTTACCGTGATTTTAATAAAATTTTAAATGTAACCTATAGGTTAAAACAAGTTACTTTTCGCCCGGTAAACGCGGGCAAAACTGCATGGCCGAACTAGTTTATAATAATAGGGTGGTTGTCACTTTATCAGCACTTGGCAGTCTCGCAGTGTTCCTGCGATGCCCTGGCGACATGAAATGTACATATTTTATCGAGTGTAAAGCTCTAATTACACTGGAGTGCAGCCAGTCATAGGATGACACGCCCGTTTGTCTGTTTGATTTTGGTGCAAGAGGAAAGTGAGTAGCGAGTAAGTATCTACTCAAATTGACTTTCCAGTCACCTCATCTGGCAATAGCTTTGAATGCTGTAAGACGTGGGTTTGATTTTCACTCAGGACATTAATCATTTTTTATGTAAAAATAATGAGACGAATTAAACGCTCTCCTTATGGTAAGAGATAACATATATTCATGATTATTGCCGCACTACACAGAATTGAAGTTCAGGGTTTAGCTGCTTCGACGCTCATTACTTTGAGACATTCGATGGTTATTCTCAATAGCCCTATAATTTCGCTAGCTGCAGTAACCTTTTAAACCGAAACACTAATGACTATTTACACACTACTGCTTGGTGGCAGAATATATGATAATGTGTTGGTAATTACTAAGACGACCTGCTGAGGAGATCTACAATCTAGTAAAATTGTGTGACGATCATATATGAGTCCTAAAGTCACTACTAGGACATGGATATGACTTGACCGTGATTTACCTTATGTGAATTTGCCTTATTTGATTTATATCATGAGACAATATAATTCACACTGGCACAATGCACAGAGTGCAATGTCGAAAATGAAGAAAAAAAAACAACGTAATTCACCTTTTTCTGGAGTCCGGTACAACATATTTTTTTCATTTTTTCTCTCATTACGTGTCCCGTACATTTATGGTAGGGTGACACCGGTCACGGTGTTTGCCCCGCGCTTATTACCCACCTATTTCTCGGTGGCCGTCGCGTCAGTCTACACCAACCCCACTAATAAGCTCGCGGCCACACATAATGACCATGTCTCTGACATATCAGACCATAGTACCTCTTTGAGACAAACCTAGAATTAGACAAAGAGTTTGTAATTATTCTAGAGTGAACATACACAATTACGAATTTGACACATATTGCTGACAAATATGTTGTTCTTATTTTAGTATGGAAACCTCAGGAAACTGAGGTGGTTTTGACACATTTTGTCTTTTACTTTTGTTGTATATAAAAGTAAAAGACCGTTTGCCGTCACAGCTACGCCGCTTTGGGATAATACCTACTACTTACATCATTTTAAATTTGAATAATATTTTTCATTGTTTTTTTCCAATTTATAATTTGAATTGAATATTAAAGTTTATATCTAAGAAGGTATAGCAGCTTATGAAAATTGGACTCATGTGTAAGTCTAGCAAAGCAAACTAAAAAATAACTTTAAAATTTTCGATTCCAATATGTATAAAAGTACATATGTATAAAAGTACATATGTATAAAAGTACATATGTATAAAAGTAATAATACATTATTAGCCGTGGTGGTGCCGGCGTAGGAATAGTACCCCACCCTCTCTACCCGTGGTTGCCGTAAGAGTCGGCTAAGGGATGTAATCCGGAATATGGGCAGCAGCGTCTTCCTTGAACAATCACACCTAACTGCGCTCGCCAACCCGCCTGCCAAGCATGGCGAGTATTGGCAAAACCCCCAGGAAGAGGCCTATGTCCAGCAGAGGACGTCTTATGGCTGATGATATGTACTTATATAAAAGTAATGAGACGAACGAGACGCTCTCAGAGAATGGAAGACATAACGAATTTCCATGACCATTGCAGCGACACACAGAACTTTGACAACAAAGTCCAGGGCCTCACTGCTTTGGTGCTTATTACTTTGAGACTTCCGATGGTTAATCTCTGTAATATCGTTAGCTGTAATACCCTTTAAACTGGAACACAGTAATGTTACGCGTTGTTGTTATTTTTAAGGAGAAAATGCAGAATACAACGCGGCCGCAGCGTCGTCTTGCTTCACACAAAAGCAAGACAAAAACAACAAGGCTTCTAATAAAAAAAAGCTTGAAAAAGGCCACCAAATGTGGTCGAAAATGTAGTCAGAGTACATAATAAAACGTGAGTAATCCCGCACAAGTAAAACAAAAAAATATGTTGTTCTTCTTTTTTGCTTTTGGCATCGAACTATGTGTCTTTTTCATTGTCAAATATTTCGATATTTTCAATTTTTATTTGTTTTATCTCGTCTGTTCAAATGGCAATTAACGCTGGCGTACCTCAAGGGTCTGTACTATTCGGAACTCTATTTTTGCTGCATATTAATGACTTGCCTTAACCCGGTATATTTGGGTATGCTGATGACAGCATAGTTGTGGAAAGGTACACATCCAGTCCTAGGGCTAGTAAAGTGGATATCCAGGCATTGAGAGAAGATACGGTAATGCGTTTGAATGAAGCACGCGAAACTGACTGAGGCGACGAAAATCTCGTTAAATTTATGCCAATAAGAAACCGGCATGACTTTTCCTTTTTTTTTAAAAGAGCCAATTCTCACTGTCTCCTACTTTCCATGATGTATCTGTTCCTTACTTTAGCTCCCACGCTGAATTTTGGTGCTTACCTCGATTCTAAGGATAAACTGGCGGCAAGAACCTCAGTATTGTTAACAGGTACAGGTTAACAGGTTTGCCGCGGTGGTGCCGGCGTAAGAATAGTGCCCCACCCTCTCTACCCGTGGTTGCCGTAAGAGTCGGCTAAGGGATGTAATCCGGAAGATGGGCAGCAGCGTCTTCCTTGAACAATCACACCTAACTGCGCTCGCCAATCCGCCTGCCAAGCGTGGCGAGTATTGGCAAAACCCGCTCAGGAGGAGGCCTATGTCCAGCAGTGGACGATCTATGGCTGATGATGATGATGATGACAGGTTAACAGGTTAAGAGGTACTTCTCACCGGGACAGTTGCTTCACTTGTATCAGGCACAAATCAGGTCGTGTGTGGAGTACTGCTGCCACCTTTTTGTTGGAGCACCTAAATAGCAGCTGGAAGCTTTGGAAGCTGTGGACCGACGTGCTATGAGACTTACTTATCGATGACAGCGATCTAGTCACCAAAAAATTGCTAAGTCTTGATCATCGTCGCAGAGTAGCATGTCTGTCTATTTTTTACCGGATAAATTTCGAGGAGTATGCGCAGGAGCTCCACGACCTTATTCCACTTCCGTACTTCCTTCTGTACCACCACAGGACAAGCAGAAGAACGGCACACTATCATCCGTTCCTCGTGGACGTTCCCAGTATTCGTACACAATGATTCCGCTCTACTTTCTTGATACGTACAGCCCATGAATTAAACTCATTACCAGATGATTATACATATTTTTTCAAGTTATATGCATATGTAACTACCTTAAGCTATGTCTGTTTCTTAAATTTTCGTCATTATTATTATCTACTATCTGTATCAAAATTGTGTAGTAAACGGGCTTATGCCAGTTGCTAAATAGTTTTGGTAAAATTACAGATATGAACAGGTCCCAAACACCAGTTATCAAGAGCGATAAATTCAATTATTGAAATAGCCAAAACCATTCTACTTATCTACCAAACGGGTACGTAACAATACAAACTGTTAACAGAACTTAATCCACTTAACAAAGCCCTCGACGAACCTCCCATTCCTATACGAGTTATCTATTTGACAGCGTTTAGCTCTCCGCCCCGCGAAATACCAGAAATATTCGACAACAAACTTTTATTTGCAATCACATTCGTTTTTATTTCATTGAAATAACGCCTAGAATCGTATGAAGCAGCACAAGGAGTGAGGATGGAAAATGACCAGTCAAGCAAGACCTGTATAAAAGCGTCATCAGTGAAGCGGGTAAGAAAGCAGTGGGGGGTCGCGTAGGTCTGTTTTCATTGGTCGTTCTAGTAGGTATGAGGGAAGTGTGAAGACGCTAAGAGGTGTATCGTCCCCACCGTTCCGTTCCGCGGTAGGCGGGGCCGGCACGGTCGGGACAAGCGCGTCGCGGCTCGCGCAGTGAGCCCGCGTACGACGGAACGGCACGCGTTCCCAAATCGAATCTGGAACGTCCGTCGCGCACATTTTTCGCCTCTTTTAAATTTGGTGTTTTAAGTATTTAACATAAGGACTTTTCCGATAGGAACTTTTTTTTGAGTCATGTGTCAATTCGGTTATGTCTTTTGATGCTGGTTTGAAAAATTGATCACGGGTTTTTGGGTAAGTTTTTTTTTTAAGCGAGCGTTGTTTATGGTTTTTAGAATAAGTTTAACTTTTATTCATAAAGGGAATGGTGATTATTAAATTTGAAAATTATTGAAGATTTTTTTCAGTCAATAAATAGAATTTATAATTTATTTTAGTTTTAAATTAAGCGTAAAATATGCTTAATTTTTAATATTATAAAATACTAGAAAATGTAAAAATAAGATTTATTTTACAGTTATTTAACATAAATAAAAAAAAGATAAGTGATTAAATGTTTGCTTAAGAAAAGACATCAACGCGCATTCGGCTATCTTGGCGGTTATCTTGTCTCTAGGTAGATATTATTTGACATAGATAGGAAATAATTGAATACACATCGTAATTATTATAATTTGTTTTTTTTTTTAGTAAAATAATTTATTTTCATTAGGTATGTGCAGAATTAGAAGATATTGTTGATTGTTTAGTTTAGATATAAAGCTTAGTTGTACTTAAAAATCAAACATTTCAACTTCTCTATCTAATGCATAATAACATTCGAATAAAGTTTGTAGTTATTAGTTTAAAATATTATCGAAAATTAGGGATGAAATATTGAGAAAAAAATTTAGGCCTATATTTTTTTGCAAGATAACAATTTTAATAATGTATGTAATGTATAGTTTAAATGGAATCGTATACATATGTCATTAAGTGTTATCGACATTTAAACTTGCTAGTAAATAGCATTATTTCTACAACAATATTTAAAAAAAAAAAACTATAGGTAATTAGCAGATTAAAGTCATTCCCTACTAATTGTTAACTTACATAGGTTATCCTAAAATTGACAACGAAAAATTATACTAATGTAATCATTAATATCCCACGGTTGGGAATATCCTCGAAGACTGGGCGGTATTCTAACACTCAGGCCCGTTGATGGCTAGCAGATTCACATACGTTACTGAATGACTTCTCCGGATAAAGTAATAGTTATGCAGGGCCTCTAAATAATATAAAGTCGCTGTCTGTGTCTATTTGTCTGTTCGCTTCATTCTAAGCCACGCAACAGATTCTAATACGGTTTTTCACTTTGAAAGTTTTTTCCGAAAGGCTTGTGTATCAAATACATCATAATTCACTTTTATTTATAAAGAGAAATTCAATATTTTGTAATCAAGTCATCAAACCCGTGCGAAACCGGGGCGGTTTGCTAGTTTTTGATACACATACATAGATTTTAAAGGATATCTTAGTGTCAGACCAATATGCCCGAGCATTATGAGCCAAGCTTTCGCCCAATGGGCTGCCATAGGTTGCGGATTTAAACCCGCCCGACGCGAGACACGAACAGAAGGGTGTTTTTAGTTTAACGTGTGTATTTTTTTATTGTAAAGGTAATGAGGTATACGAGACGTTTTCCTTATGGTGAAAGATAACGCATGACCACGACCATTGTAGCGATACACAGAACTTTGAGTAGCAAAACAAAGTCCGAGGTATTGCTGCTTTAGCGCTCATTACTTTAAGACTTTCTAAGGTTAGTTTCAACACCATTGTAATTTGGCTAACTTTAATACACTTCAAACCAAAACACAGTAATGTTTTCACACTACTGCTTGGCAATAGAATAAGGCTACGGCTTGGCGGTAAACTAAGGCAGTGTGTGTATTTGAAAGGTGACTTTATTGTGATTGTGCTTAGCTATGATTCAATAATAGATATTTACCTATTCAGCTTTTTTCATCTTCCAAAGATTTGATTAATCCGAAATTTGGTGTTCTGTTAGGTTGACTGACTGACCAAGACCTGTCGGGAGATTAAATTCAAAATCTTTTATTTAATGCTGTGTTTTAAATGTGTGTTGGTGTCATCAAATTGGTATCAACAGCTACCCTTTCAGGCATACAATATTTAGTAGGTACTTATTAGGAATCTTAATTACCAATGAATTATTTTATAACATTACATTAGTCAAAAAAAATATGCATTTTTATTTAATTAATAAATAGCCTAATCAATTGTTAATGTCATAGTAGATTTTAAATGTCATAACATTATTATTAAATTCAAAGAAAATTATTAATGTCATAGTATAATTAAATAGGAATGTCAAGTTTATCATTTAAGAATTTTACAATATTATAGTTAAAAAAAATTGTAGTTAGTATTTGTTGCAAGATGTACTTATTAAATATTACCTGAACCCCATGTTGTATTAGCGTTTTCTGGGATAAAAGTGTTAACTCAAGGTATTGTTTATGGTCACTAGGATAGCTCCTATAAACGGCTTCATCATCATCTGAAAATGAAGGTACCTGGACTCCGTAATAAAACAATGTAACCTAGGCTTAGTCAAATAGAGACGGTTTTATTTGTAAAATCGAATATATTAGTGTATTGTTGGCATATAATGTTAGATAGTTTTTTTTTTAAATCAAAAACAGGCAAGCGTTTTTTAACAGTCTTAATTTTTAAAAAGACAATTTTAGTTGTTCTATGTACAAAGTTTTATATTGTTATAAAACCTAGCTTCTGTCTATTGTAAAAACTGTTAACTGTGGCTGTTATAAATTAAAGTCATGAAAGGAATAATCTAGCATTTCAATTAAAACAAAGATTTGAAATAGTAAAAATCACACACGATACGACATTTATATCTACACAAAAAATCGTGTCGGCAAAATACAAACAATATATAATTTACAAAAATCTACTAATAAACTACAATTACGTTAATTAACATGCTTAGATACACTCGTATTAAAATAAAACATGTAAAATAACTATATTATTTATGAAATATTATATTAAACGTTTTATATAAAGTTTATTTATGTTAGCAAGTGGCGTATCCGTCACGCGACGAGCATCGTGGGATTCTAATTATCTAGCTGATAAAAAAAATATAATTACCTCGTTTCTGGTGGATAAATAATTGTAATTGTTGTATGCGCGGTCCCAGAGAAAGAAGTTTTGTTTGAAGGTATTTTGAAAGGGTATGTGTTAAGTTACAGGATAGAGCGTTTTAATTTGAATATGTGTATTTTTTTTATTGTGAGATTCAGTAGATAAGAATTGTGAGGGTAGTAATGATTTTAGTAAGATTGGCTCTGATCTTAAACGGTATAAGTTGGAAGATATAAGCGTGTCACACACTGTCCGACTGCAGATGTACGCCCACTACAAGCCATGACAGTGTAGCAAGCTAAACGGAATTAGCTAACCGCTTTTTAGCCGCTACCGTAAGTTGAACCAGAGTGGGGCTGCAAGCGTGCTTATCTGTTTTAAAAATCGGATAACACTAAAATTTAAGATTCTTAGATATGGTTCCTCAATAAAGAATAAAACAGAGTAATTACTATCACAAAAAAAAAACACAGAATATCTTATACTAATTTGTGGAAAAAACTTGCAATTTTTCGATACTAAAGTATTTTTAAAATGATAAAATTTTACGTAAATTCCAATTTCTATTTACGTCCACCAGAGTCACCGATTCATTTTTTATACATTTTCACATTGAAAATATGATAAAAGTTTTTCACAAATTGCCATACTCTCTCGGCAGCAGTTCGACTTCAGTTTCTTGACAAGCAGCATAACGTGTCAATTTTTTTTTAAATACTGCTGGTCTCTGTAATTCTCTAATAAATAACGTACGACATTGTCTATAAATTTTCTTTGTAGAAAGATTTTATCACGTAGGACGAGGCAGTATGGCTTTAAAGCATTAGCCTGCCCGAAGGGGCAAATTAAAAAAAAAAAATATTACAATATGTATTTTTTTTTGTCGTGAACACACTTAAGGAACCGGCTACGTTAGATATGCAAGAACGACGTTCCATAAGATAAAACTTACGGCTATGCCATCATTTCTGACAATGTTGATGTAAATTAGATTCGAATTTTAGTTAGTCCTTTTTTTAAATCGCATTTAAAATCCAAAAGGCTGATGTGATTGATTATTTGTTATCTGCGCGGATAAAACTGTGCAACAAAGTAAAGTAAATTAAAATCGCTGTCTCCTATGCCTTGTGTAACGTTATCCAAGCTAAACATTTGTCTGGCTGCGTGGTTATTATCCGCGGTGTAATGCAAACTATGTTTGCAAGTGTATCATTTAATGTGAGCTTATCACGAAGGATGGAAGAAATCAGCTACCGAGGAATTTGATCAAGGCATTGTGTGAAGTTGTGAACTGTACTAACGATTATTTAGTTGACGTAAAAAATGTAAAAAAAACTGTTCAAGTGGCAGTAGGACTTTTACATTTTTTTTTGTAAATTAGAAAAATGTTTTTTTTTTTTTTATCACAATCTTTTTTTTTAACGCTGACAGGCTAGGTGTTTGACCATAACTCACTTGATGTTAAGTGACGGTGTGGTCGAAGATGGTAAAGCACACCTAGCCTGGAATAGAACTGGCTCTCAAGTGAAGCTGCCGGATTACACCGTTAGATACTTGGCGGCAGATTTTCAATCCTGACTAAGACCTGTCTGATGTTTTAGGTCTAAGAAGTATGCATACATAGAAGAAACTCAACTATGTGAAAGCAAAAAACGAACGAGACGCTCTCCAGATGGTAACAGATAACGCATATCCATGACCATTGTAGTGATACACAGAATCAAGTAGAATGAACTACTAAATAGCAAAACAAAGCCCACGGCATCGCTTTTTATTTTCTTATGGCTGTCAGGCTAGGCGATGATAGCTCAGTGGTTAGTGCGGTCGGTTCGCATGCCGAAGGGCGTGGGTTCAAAACCCAACAATGAGCTTGAGCTGCCGGTGTAGGAAAACATTGTGAGGAAACCATAGCGTGGTGGTAGGGTACTTTCTAGTACTCGGCCGGCTAGCTACCACCCTCAAGTTGAAAATCTGCCGCCAAGCATCTAACGGTACACACCGTCAGCCTCACTTGAGAGCCAGTTTCATTTCAGGCTAGGTGTGCTTTACCATCTTCGACCACACCGTCACTTAATATCAGGTGAGTTGTGGTCAAACACTAAGGCTGTCAGCCAAAAAAAAATTTAAAAAAAATCTGGAAATTCAATCCTTACAAAACTCTGTTTCCTTAAAATTAAAACACATTACGAGCTGATCAAAATATACAAATGGTTGCTATAAATGCAAAGTTCCTTAATAGTATCGAATTTTAAATATTCAACTTCTGAAAACTGCCAAAATCCCCTAAAGGCACTACTGGTATTCGCATCAAACCTGATGATGAATGGGCTCCATTAGCACCGATGGCTGCTAACAATTCCCAAATTTGGCGAGTTAATAAGCTACGTTACGCTACAAAAGTATGAAAACAGCGTCGCGTGTTTTCCTCACGTCCTCCTAACAAGTCTTTAATTAGCCACTTCCACTTTTAACACCCATTTTGTATACTTTAACACCACACTTTCGCAGTTTTTCAACACTCAATTATCAGTTTGGATGCGACGCCCTGTAATTCGGCGCAATTAGAATCAAATGAGGTATTGACCATATTATTGAGACTCAAATTATTTTTTCCAAAGCGACCAAATTATCTGTTAAGTTGGCTAAATGGAGAACTAAATATATTCCATGAGAGATGTAGTATTTTTTTTCAGAATATGCAGTGGTGGCTCTCTCATATACATTTACTGATGACTGTGTTGTTTTGCAGTTCAATGGCATCGTTTGTCTCGTTTTTGCACGTGTTAAGTATGAGGGAGGAAAGTGAAAGGTGTATCGATCTAGGGTCTGTCAAAGAAATTAAGATGAAAGTGTTAAGTTGAGTTTTGGCGGGAACGCAGAAAAAGTCGTGTCGACCCATTATATTTTTTTCCAAAACTAGTATTTTTTCAAATTATTATGTATAATAATAGTGGTGTTTTATTCTTAAAGTGCCGAATTACAAGCGCGAGTATGGGAAAGTGATATAATGTGGTGAAATATGACTTTTCGTGTTGCTTCCAAAACTCCATTGAAGCTTATAATAAAGTCGCCACTATTTTACTAAATCATGACTAGATTGGACTGGCATGGACTGAACTTGACCAAGACTGGACTTTGATTACAAAGGTAAAGAAGCTAAAAACTGAAGACTGCACACAACATACAGAAACATTGAAACTGGTAGAATGTAACGAGTGCAATGCCAAGAAGAAAGAGAAAAAAAACCATCAAGTTGGTGCGAATACAAATTGTATAACTAGTGTAATATAAAGTTAACATATACCTATATAGCATTTTGACTTGTAATATTTGTCTTTGTAAACAAATAGGCAGGACACAATTACCTACTCTTTTCAGAATAGTCGTGAAAAAAATAATCAAAGGCTACATAGAAAAAGTATATTGGACTAACCAAACGTAAGAACATAGGACGTTGCCGTGGTGGTGCCGGCATAAGAATAGTACCCCACCTTCTCTACCCGTGGTTGCCGTAAGAGTCGGCTAAGGGATGTAATCCGGAAGATGGGCAGCAGCGTCTTCCTTGAACAATCACACCTAACTGCGCTCGCCAACCCGCCTGCCAAGCGTGGCGAGTATTGGCAAAACCCCCAGGAGGAGGCCTATGTCCAGCAGTGGACGTCAGTGGCTGATGATGTGAAACGTAGGAAGCTAATCATTTTTGCAATTTTAGTGTCGACCTCATAGTAAAAGTTGGTAGTCCCTTTTGCCTTGGCATATCCCAAGTTTACAATCCTGTAAATTGCTCATTCGCTACCGTGATCGATTCTTCTAAGCTTTTGAAATTTACTTTACATCAAATTAGCTCGAAGTTACGACCGCAGACGAAATACAAGTATCCACTGTGTTGCTGGATAGCCCCAAGCATATCGTCAACTTCAGCAAGTGTGAAAATTATATCTGAGCTGAGAGTATCATTACCGCCAAATTACAAATGCTTATCATAATTACACCAGCGTAAAAAAAGATTTCCGTAAGTTCAAACTCACTCAGCGAGCTATAGATAGAGCTATGCTTGACATTTCTCTGAAGGATCGTATCCGGAACGAAGTAATTCACCAGAGAACTAAAGTCATAGACATAGCTCAGCGTATTAGCAAGCTGAAGTGGCAATGGGCTGGACATATCTGTCGCAGAACCGATAACCGCTGGGGTAGACGTGTTCTGGAGTGGAGACCGCGAATTGGCAAACGTGTTGGTGTGCTTTACCATCTTCGACCATACCGTCACTTAACATCAGGTGAGCTGTGGTCAAACACCAAGCCTGTCAGCCATAAAAAAAATTAAAAAAAATCTTAGCGTGGACCGCCCTGAGATTCGATGGAGTGACGATATACCTAGGACAGCTGGAAGTGGATGGAAGCGAAAAGCCGAAGATCCGGTTGAATGGCGTGTCTTGGGAGAGGCCTATGTCCAGCAGTGGACTTCGATAGGTTGATGATGATGATGATGAAAAAAGATTTAATTTTTCATTATGAACTGCCCTGTTATCGCATTTGGTAATAGTTCTACTTTGAGAGCTTAAAGAGCGTGGCTTCGATTTCCACTGAAGACTAATTTCATAAGTGTGACGAATATATTATAGATGCTTGCTCTGGGTTTTTTGTTTATACTTTGTGGTACATCTTTTAGCAGGAGGTCGTCTAGGTGCCACCGCAGTACCAGATATTCTGCCGCCAAGTAGTAGTGTGTTAACATTACCTACGTTCCGGTTTGAAGGGTACTGCAGCTAGCGAAATTACAGGGCTGTTGAGACTAACAATTGAATGTCTCAAAGTAATAATCGCTAAAGCAGCCTTGGTCTTTGTTTTGCTACTCAAACTTCTGTGTATCGCTGCAATGGTCATGGACAGGCGCCATTAGGACAACGTTTCGTTAGTCTCTTTAAAGCCATGTTTGGGCTCAAGTCGGTTTTTTTTTAATTGTAAATTTATACTTATTAATGTTTATATTAAGATTGTTGTGCTATGTTTTATAATGGCAACATAAATTACAGTTTCCACTCACGCCTAAACTGTCACTAAACTGTCCTAACACATAAATTAAGTCGAAATATAAATTAACATCATTAAGTCTCACCCGATTTGAGAATGCGATTTATTATAGAAGAATCGCATTAAAGTCATACGATTTTAAGTCACAAACTCCTGATCACATGTTTGATACATACTGCTCTGGGCTACATGTCTCCCAATAATTTAAACAAGGTAGATAACTGCCAAAATTACCGAAGACGCTACCAATTTGACTGTTATTTCAAAGGTGTAGAGTCTATATTAATATACGTAGTGGTGCAGTAAAATTTGTGATGTTTTCAATAAGTTCGTGAGGAATAAAACAATGCCTTACAATTTTCAAAATTAGGGATGATTGATGTCGTATTGCTGATTAGTACGAACTCATACATACAGGGTTTCGCGGAAGAGTACAACCGTGTACTAAGTCGAAAGGAGGTTTTTTTTTCACTTCGGAAATTATTCAGAACTAGCTGTGCCCCGCGGTTTCCCACGCTAGATGCCTACGTCATAGTAGCTTTATGCATACAAAGTCTCAGCCCGATCGGTTTAAAATTGACAAAGTTTCATACAAACTGCCGTCCCCTATTTTATCCCCTTGGGGGTAGAATTAATCAAAATCCTTTCTTACCGGATGCCTACGTCATAACATCTACCTGCATGCCAAATTTCAGTCCGATCCGTCTATATGGTTTGGACTGTGCGTTGATAGATCACTATGTCAGTCAGTCAGTCAACTTTGAGTTATATATATATTTAGATAGATACTTTTTTTAGGTTATTAGTTTTGGTATACAATTTATTTTGATATTGTGCTAGCAACTTATACTCTGTTCAAGAATCTTATATATTTTATGTAAATAAAGAAATGTCACGAAAAGTCACTGTCAAAGTGTTATGACAGTTGCCCAAAACATTTTTCACTTGTTAATTTTGTTTCTATTTCCCCCGGCTTTGTTCTCGCGCGGCATGATTATAACAAGTTAATTAAAAGCAAAAAACAGCATTCTATACTCGGCTGAGTCCATTTTGCGAACAAATTTCCGAAAGAAATTGATCAAACTTAACAGAAAGTTTCAACAACAAGATAAGCATTATTAACATTAACCAACAAGTCTAACAAAAAAGCACAATTTCATGAACGCAAAAGCACATTCAAGTTCCAGATAACAAAAACCAATTAAACGGGAAAAGACGGCGGCAGAAATGTTTTAAAAAAAACCTTTACAATACATATTTTTTTACATATTTTTAGGTCTTTAGCACTAGTTTCTGTAGTACTCGGTGGAAGCTGCATCCTGGACGGAAGCGGGTACGCGGTTGTCTCAACTGAGTCTTTAACTCAATGTTACTGAATCGACTCAATTAAGTAGTACAACAACTATAGTCACTCATCATAAGGCACGTAAGACTTACGTGTTAATTACGGAACTAGAGCACCGACCACTAAACATTTTAAGGCTTCAGGGAATAGAACGATTCTGGATGTGGCACACATTGTGTTTTAACTAAAATGCATTGCCGTTCGCTAAAGTTCGTAAGTTCGTAAAGCTGCCAGAATGTTGGGTGCGTTGCTAACAGGTGGGCTTTGGGCATGTGGATTGTTTATATAGTTTTACCAGGTTTTCTAAACTATGTAATTTCTTTAGATAATTATTTGATTCATGCGTCTCTTTGCGAAAGTTCATTTTAAGAGATTATCTCTGGTAAATATGGAATCGAAAGTATACTACAAATAAGAAGATATTGTGAACGTTTTTTTTTAAAATATTGTTATTATTTTAATTTCAATGTTTGACAATTGTTATTAATGTATAATATAACTTGATTCAATGAGCTTGAAATTAATTTTTAATTTTTGTGTGGTTCCTTTAATTTAATTTGACATTTCTGTATTTAGTAATAAGTACCTGGATGACAGAGCTTTGCTCGGTTTTTTTTAGTTTTTTTAAATATGAAATCTATCTACATGGATTTATCGCCCCCGAAACCCCCTGCATACTAAATTTCATTAAAATCGTTGGAACCGTTTCCATGATTCAGAAAATATATATGTATATATACAATACATATATATATTATTATACAAGAATTGTTCGTTTAAATGTATTAGATAGATTAGATAGATATCTAGCCAAAGTCTACTGTATGTTCACAATGAACTAGATTGTTGATTGTCCCTTAATATTAACACCTAAATTTACAGTTCTACAATAAAATACTATATTTATCTGAAATCTAAGTAGGTACTTGTTATATCGCACATAATTTCTTTAATTCTTTGGAATTCAAGAAAGTAAATTTGTGCGAATTCATTATAAAATTTGTGCTTTAAAACCGTGCAAGTAGCAACCGGTTCCATAGTTTCATGTCGCACGAAAATGCTAATTCGACCCGGGGCTTATTTTTCCGATGTCAGAGTTAATAATGAGTCGTTTTTCACTTTAGGTAGTATCAGGGTTCTCGACAGGATTACCTCATCGGGGCAACAGAAAAACATGTTTAAAAATAATGAGCACTGTATTAGTTCAGGGTTGATGTATAGTTACGTTATTTTTAGGGTTCCGTACCTCAAAAGGAAAAAAAACGGAACCCTTATAAGATCACTTTGTTGTCCGTCTGTCTGTCTGTCAAGACCCCTTTTCTCAGGAACGCGTAAAGGTATCAAGCTGAAATACATATCAAATACTCAGGTCTACTGTTCCTTGGAGCAACCAAAAATCCAACTTCTAAGCCAACGCAATCAAAAAATACCGTCGTTTATGCTGCATTTTTTTTTTGACACTCGCAAGGGAATCAATGATGATGATGATGATGACTTCCCGTGAACTCAGAATCTTTTGAATGGTACGAAGCAACGTCTTATAGCACAGATAAAGGAAAAATTGCGAAAAGCATAAATTTACTATTTAAAAAAAAACATAACTTTTACTTATGTACCTACAGGTTTGTACGGAACCCTAGGTGCGCAAGTCCGACTCACACTTGGCCGGTTTTTCATATCTGAATAGGCTTGCGTTTGACCGCTAACTCGCCTGATGTTAAGCGAAGATACGGTATACGATGGAACACGCTTATCTAGAAGAAATCTTTCTACTTATGACTTGGGCAGTAATTTTTAATTTATATTTGATAGGCTAGTTTTTTGATCACGGCTCACTTGATGTAAAGTAACAGTGTGGTCGAAGATATTAAGTCAGCGAGGCTACCAGAATACACCGTTAGGTGCTAAGTACCTTACCACCATGCTATGGTTTACGCACAATGTTTTCCTTCACCGGCAGCACAAGCTCATTGTTGGGATTTGAAGCCACGCCTTTTGGCGTGTGATTCATCCGCGCTGACCACTGAACTATCATAATATAATATAATAAGCCTTTATTGCTGTTTACAAATTAGTTGGAATTAGTAATTTAAAACATGTTGTTTATCTTAAAGTAATTTGTCCAATTATTAAGTTTCGGCGTTCGGTGTATTTTCCCTTAAACAGCTTGTCTCTTGACAAAGGCCTCCTCTAATGATTTCCATAGGTCTTTATCTTTAGCCATTCGGATCCACTCTGGACCGGCTACTCTTTTTATGTCATCTTCCCAACGTTTCGTTTGCCGCCCCTTGCTTCTAGTACCGTCTCATGGGTACCACTCTGTTACTATTTTGGTCCATTTCTCGTGTCTCTCTCTTAACACATGTCCTGTCCACCTGAACTATCATCACTATACAATTCCACTGTTTAGCGATTCGTATGATGAAAGTGTAATTAAATCGTTTTGTTCAAGTTTTTGGAACATAGACACTGAAATGGTGACGCTTTTTAGAGCTCTTGGCGTGACGGTCCGATAGTGTGGAATTATTAGATAATGATACATTTCGATGTCGGTTCAATTTGCGAAATTAAAAGACTGTTGAGACTAACCATCCAAAGTCTCAAAGTAATGAGCGGCAAAGCAACGATGCCATGGACTTTGTTTTGCTACTCAAAGTTCTATGTATCGCTGCAATGGTCATGGACAGGCGTTATCTCATACCATCCGGAGAACGTCTTATTCGTCTCACATTTACATATAAAAACAATCATTATCCAATCCTGTCGATTTATGCATGCAAATTACGTGTCAGCAAAAGCACTATGAAATATAGAGACCTTGTTTTTCGTTGCAATGTAAGTCCACGCTTGACCCCCACTGCCCCGTACCTGAATCCGGCCCTATTCATTTATGAGGTTAATTAGGAATTTTCAGCAAACATGATTCATTATCAGTTGAAACTTGCCCAAGTTGAGTTTGTAGTTGAATTTAAATGACATTCCTCGCTGAGGTTTACAATCAGCGACACCTAAATGGAATTTACGGATTGTTTTTAAGAAATTGCAAACGAAGTCTAGTATTTATTTTCATGTTTTCCTTATGCTTTACAGGCTTTGCGTTTGAACACAGCTCACCTGATGTTAAGTAACGGTGTGGTCGATGATGGTAAACACACCTAGCATGGATATAGGCCCTTTCTAATGCATGCCACTTAGCCCGATTTTCCGTTTTTTTGTTTCCAGTCAGTCCTTCGCTGTTGTTTTTTGGACAGCCCTATTGGTATTGATAGTATATCTGCATTAAGAGCTGTATGGCGTGGGTTCGATTCCCACCCAGTACAAACGTTTGTTCTGTGTCTGTGTGTTTTATATATATTATAAGTACGTACAAAAAAGCATTCTATTAGTTATCTGGCTGTTATAGTACAAGCTATGCTTTGTTTGGGGTTGTGTGTAATATTCGTAAGATATATGTATTTTTGTTTGTTTCTCAAAAAGGTTCTTATTTTCTTTAAGTACCGTAAGTTAACACCAAAAGAAGATATAATTAAACGCGTGGCAAAACTAAAAAAATAACAAATTGATGTTCAAATTGATACTCCAATTATCTACCCTTTTAAATAAAGTTCCACATAAACGTCTACCGGAGTAAGCCCTATAACTACGAAGGTGTTAAACCCTGGAAATAAAACAAACCGCCGTCGCAGCGGTGGTCTCACTGTGTGGCGCGTGAATGCAAATGCTCTCGCGCCGCTATCTCTATCTGTGGCCACAGTCACACCGACTTGTAACTACGTCAAGAATTATATAAATCGCATTGAACTTCATAGAAGACGTTGAGTTAGCTCTAAATCTACCGCCAAGCATCTAACGGTGTATTTCGGCAGCCTCACTTGAGAACCAGTACCATTCCAGGCTAGGTGTGCTGTACCATCTTCGACCACACTGTCACTTAACATCAGGTGAGCTGTGGCAAACACCTAGCCTGTAAAGCAATAAAAAAACCCGGGTATTTGGTGAATCCAAACAAATTTTTTTGCAATAACGTTGTCTAGTTGGTTTCATACTTCCTAAAATATTATTTGGCGCATATGACAGAAATCAGTCTATCTCGCTTCTTCTAATGAATATTTTGATGCGTCTAACTCTGTTTCGAAATACAGAATTCATTTAATTTGAAGAACTGGAGTCGTTTTTTCGGTTTTTTTCGGATACATTTCGGGGAGTGTACTTCAGAACTACATGCTCTAATTCCCCCATGCCCATTTTCCTATCGAACTGCCAGAAGCTCGAAAACCCGACATCGTTTCATGGTAGTCGTTCCAGAAATTCAAATGAAACGATTTGATTCCACGTCCATTGTGCAGATTGCTACACAGTGGAATGCGCTGCCTGAGTGGGTGTTCCCCGTTGGATATAATCTGGGTGTCTTAAAGTCAAGAGTGAATCGGTATCTTCTAGGCAAGCATGATCCATCTTAGACCGCAATATCACTTAACATCAGGTGAGGTGGCGGTTAAAAGACAGACTATTTCTTATTTAAAAAAAAATGGATTTGAAAATCTACCGCCAAGTCTCTAACGGTGTATTCCGGCAGTCTCACTTGAGAACCAGTTCTATTCCAGGCTAGGTGTGTTTTACCATCTTACTTAACATCAGGTGAGTTGTGGTCAAAAACTTACCTAGTCAACTATAAAAAAAAAATGAAAAATAACTACTACTAGTTCCTTTTACCATTTAAAAGATAATGCTTTTATGATCGTACGGCTGTTTGACGCTACAGAAGTTATATTTTGAGATAATAAAGAGTTTAAATAAGAAATGTGTAGAGAACAAAACTAATTTATTCTAATTGTACATACATACTAAAATAAAAGTAACTACCTTATCTCACAGGCTGCTATCAAATAGTACTGAAAACTCGGGTCCCATTTCCACGTTATATGGCAATACTAAATCTTTCTAGAAAACGTGGAATTAAAAAAATGAGGCTAGTGTCTGATTTTAGTAATAAAGATTTAAAAAAAACAACGAAAATTCTTTATAAGCTGATGACGTACTAATCTAGAATACTGACTTTTTATTTCGTGCTATTATAAAATATTTTATGCATGGCAATAAGGATCATAATTTAAGTAATATTAAACGTGCTATATTGTACTTTACTCACACATTTAAATTTGTACTTTTAAATTTCAAGTCAAGTTTTATTATAGTTTATATTCAAGAGTAATAAATAATGAAAATTAAGTTGCTGTTATACACTTTACCTTTTAATGTTGAAGTGTAATAACTTCAACCAAACAAACCATGTTTAATATTCTTCTGAGTAATTAATATTTTTTGTATAATTTAAAACTCTACGTAATGTACAATTTTTTTTAAAATAACTTATAGGCTTGCGTTTGAACGTCATCTCAGCTAATGTTAAGCGAAGATGCGGTCTACGATGGAGCACGCTTGCCGAGAGGAAGCCGATTCACTCTCGATTTGAAGACACTCATCGTGTTGATTGAATCAGGCGTTACTTTGCGGAAGTCCATTTTGAGTGTTCTAGGTTTATATTTAGTTTATTTCCGATTAACAGTCGTTCCAGCGACTGTTAAGCGGAAAGTGATCACTTTTACTGAAGAAAGAATTACACTTTATAATTTTACACAGATGTGAATCCTTTTCTTCCTATCCTCCTCCTATAGTAGAATAGGATATCCTATCATACTATCGTACTAATATTATCATAATCCTACTAATATTATAAATGTGAAAGTTTGTGAGGATGGATGGATATTTGTTATTCTTTCACGCAAAAACTACTTATTGGATTTAGATGAAATTTGACATACATATAGTTTATAGCCTGATTAACATATATAATACTTTTTATACTGCAAACTGAACAATTTTTTATAAATTCCACGCGGACTTAGTCGCGGGTAACAATTACTAGTAATTAATATGTTAAAGAAAGTATAAATCGATCTGATCACTAACGGCTGCTTCCAAGTTAGTATTGCGACAGATGTACTTTCACTGTCCTTGGACATATAGATACACACACACATACATAAGAACCTTTGCTTTTCTTATAATATTAGTGAGGTGCTAATAGTTGAGTGTTACGCTACTGTATAATGGAGGTCCGAATTCGATTCCTGACGTGCTACGTCTGGCCGGTGACTGGTTAGCGTTAATGAAGATATATTCATCCTTACTAGTGGCGATTGTGAGATCAATAAATGCTGGTCACACTTACATACTATATTAATTAATAAAGTAAAATTATACCGGAGTGCAGTAGAAATAAATACACCCTGATAAACTTTCGCAGAGTAGTAAAACATTCTTAACACTAATTGACAGGAAACACCATAGCCTTGTTATAAAGATAATATTGCATTTTATTAAACACACTGGAAGCGCTAAAATATTTTGGACTTCCTGGAGCGGGATGCGTTATGTGCCCGAAGACTTCATAGCGGCAATATGTTTAGTGGACTGTATCTGTTAATTCGCTAGGCACGCTGATTACACATCAATTAATTTACGAGCGATAACACAGAGGAAAAGGAAGAATGGGAGACCACGCACCTTGGCCTCGTTCCTCTCGCAAATAGTCCTGGCTGCGCAGCACAGTATGCACTTTGTAATGCACTCCACACACTCGCGGTAGAAGGAATGTTTGATGTTTCAGTTTAGTTTTCGTTTTCCTTTATTCACGTAGTAGATTTTATGCACACTAGTGACGCCGATGATCGGTCACGTAGCACTTGGTCGTTGATGACTATTATGGCGGTAGTCGAAAATAATAGGAATAGGGAGTGAAAAGGTCAGCAATCGCTCATTAACCATGTGTAGGAAAGTAATATGCATTGATTGCGAATCCTACCCTAACTGGCGGTAACACACACTATTAATATAATTGTGAAAGTTTTTTTACTTGTTGGTATTTCTTGTTTTGGTACGCTGGCTGTAATATTTATGTTAATCACCGGGTCTTCATCGCGCACAAAATACTATGAAATTAGTTTTGTTTATTTACCTCGACATTTCAGCTAAGTTGCAATAGCCATGGTCACGAATTGACTGGACACGAATGGTTTAAGAAGCGATTGAAAACGACAAATATCGCAATTTCAACCGGCAAAATGGATTTAGGTTGTCGGCGTCGTGGAATCCGGTTATAGACAAGTGCTAGTATCGCGGTTAAGTTTCAGAACGGTCTACTGACCGTTCTGAACGGTCTGAAGATTCAATTTTTTTCAACTAGACGACCCGCACTCTTCGAGGTTAACTTGTGTCCATGGCAACATGGCCAAAATGTCAAGGTAAATAAACAAAACTAATTTCATAGTATTCTGTGCGAGACTAAAACCTGGCGATGAACATAATTATGTGTTCAAATAGCGAATGCTTAAAAATTACACTGGTTGTAATAGTTTGAAGGATATTGATATATACCTAATTGAAAACTTGAGAAAAGGCACAATGCAAGAACGTTCTATGGACGAACAAGAAAAAGATAAAATAGCATTTATCCCAGAAAGTTTGTACTATGATAAACAGATAGCTGATATAATAATACTTGTATTTTTTTTAATAAATACATACAGAATTCCCAGACACATAACGAACATCTATATTTGTCACACAAATGTTAGTATTGAGAGAGAATCGAACCCACACCCTTGCTCTCGAAGCAGAAATACTACCAAATAAGCTTAGGTTGCCTGGAAGAGATCGCTCTTAGCGATAAGGCCGCCAATTATTCAACTTAGTGTTAAGTTTATATTGTAAAATTGTTTTCAGTAATAATTGGTGTGAACAATAAAGATTTATTATTAACATGGCAGTCAAGTTGCGAACGTTTGCGTCTAGGTACCTAATAGATGGAATTAAAATCGACCCTAATTAACCACAAAACAACTAAGCTGTTGTCATCTGTTCTCAGAATAAGTATAGTATAGACCACACCCGCGCTAAATCTCGACAGAATGCTACCGACTAAATTATACGCTCTTTAAAAACAAACAGAACGGTTGGGTTCCGTTGCTTATAATTAAAACCTTAACTTGTTTCTTCAAAGTAAATAAATGTGATTCAAACTCGTTATCTTCTAGAATCTGGCCGAAAAGGGAACTTGGGGTACTTCTTCTTTGTTTTTGGCATCACACTTGGTACATTTGCCAGTGTCAAGTATTTTCCATGTTTTCAATTATTTTAAGATACATTTAATGAAATAAGTTTAAGTCACAGTCTAGTCATGCCCTCGTAAAGTAGTGGTGAATTAAATATAAGTTTCAAATGAGTTTCGGAAACAATATGAAATGGCGAAACGAAAATATCATCACATGATAACACTTGCACAACCATACACTACACATTCGTGTGTATAATTAAACACTTTTAAATTAAAACTCTACTACTTTCAAATACAAATATTGGATAATAATAGCTATGGATGTTTTCGACAAATACCTTAAATATAAACGGAACCCAAACAAAAAGGGGCAAGAGCCCGATTCCGGGCGCGTTTGATAAAAAACAAAGTAGTGGTGAATTGATTAGCATAAACGCGGCCGGACCTCCCGCGGCTCAGTTCTCAATTAAGTCACTTGTCTTCTCGCGCGGTGTGCGCCCGGTCTTATCGCGATCCACCGGATTTTATGCTGAATTTTATACCTAGGCGCCTACGGTCGCGCGTTTCATTTGTTTGCGTTTGCACGTCGTTTGTTTCGTGTTACTCTGTTTTGGTAGGTTTTTAACATTTGGTATATTCGTCACAACATAGGCACAATGTTTAATCACACACTCATTTATAAATGCGAAAGTTTTTATCATCACTTCACTATCACTATATACGAGTATTATTAAACAAAGTCGTTCGCCGCGTCTGTCTATTCGCGATAAACCTAAAAACGGAACTACTGAACGGATTATCATGCGAGTTTCACCAATGGATAGAGTGATTAATGAGAAAGGTTTAGGTAAATAATTTGTCAAGGTTTTGTGTAAATTGGCTAAAATATGATGATAATTGTTGGAAGTGTAGGAAAAAGTCAAGCCACCTGAGAGCTTTCGTCGAAATCGCTGCCCAATTTGAGATATGACAAAACAATGCATATTCCTCTTTTATAGATCTACAAAAAAGGTCCGATGTATTTACCTTTTAAGGATATCCTACTAAACCCAATCTTACTACCCGCGGGATGCTAGTATACATATAAAAACAAATATTGTAGGACATTACACACAGCGCCACCCGACCTCAAATTAAGCAAAGCTTGTAATATGGAAGTCAGATAATAGAATATTTTTTAATAAATACATCCTTATAATGTACAGAACACCCAGACACAGAATAAACATATTTTGTATATACCATAAAATGTTTGTGTTGTTACCTCTTCACACTGCAACGGCTTATGGCTATTTTTTCAACTTTTAGCAATTTATGAATCAAATTAAAAATTACATTGATTTTAAGTCAATTATAACAGCTTTTAGGACCAAGAGATATATTCTATTAGTATTTTATACAAATATTAATTAAAGAAAGTGATGATGATGGTTGTACGAAATGAAATGAAAACAGTAAAGATTTAAACAACAATCAAACGACAATGAAGAACTGCGTGGTCAGAAATTCCGTTGAATGTCGCCTCACAATACCCTAACGAAATTAACACTAGCTGACCAGAGCGCACTTACAAACTTAATAAAAACGTTAAACTATGCACAAATTAAATCTGACACGCACGTTTCGTTTCACGCAAAATGCGAGCCGGCGTTGCGTTCCGTTCCGTTTTAGATTATAATTTCCTAGCATAACAAGTTAACCTTGGGGAGTTTGGCGGGAAAGCGGAAAAAAATCATTTAAAAAAATCTTGCGTTTTCTTTTTTTAAATTTCGTGTTATATATTGTGCCGTGGTGGTGTCGGTGTAAGAATTGTACCCCACCCTCTCTACCCGTAGTTGCTGTAAGAGTCGGCTAAGAGATGTAAACCGGAAGATGGCCAGCAGCGTCTTCCTTGAATCACACCTAACTGGACTCGTGAACCCGCCTGCCAAGCGTGGCGAGTATTGGCAAAACCCCTAGGACGGCCTTTGTCCAGCAGTGGACGAACTATGGCTAATGATGTTATGTGTGATATGCTAACCTTCTCTAAAAATCTTTTCTAGGTACAAATTCGTTTACTGCCATTTTAATATCGTAGCACGTATATTTTAGTGTGCCTACGAATACGTTAGCACTTCAGCAATTTGGTCCTCTTGTATTTTGGTCTCGATAGCGTGTCGGCTTATGACCCTAGTCATAATTCAACCATTTTGTCGCACCGTATTATGGTAATAGTTTTTATAATATTTTTGATACGGTAACCCTCGCTTCCGTTGTGCTCGAGTCGCGGTTGCTTTTTAATTTGTTTTGTGTTTGCGTTTGGATATTTTGTGCTAAGGAAACGTTGCCAGTAAAAAGAACATTCGTCAATATGGTAACGAAAGTTTACAGACTTTGTATCTATGATAGCTTATTGGTTAGCGTGGTCGGTTCACTCGCTGAAGGGCGAGTAATTCCCATGAAAGTGTTTGAGTCGCTCGTGAAGGAAATTATCGTGACGAAACCATGGCATAGTGATAGAGAACTTTCTACTCTAGAATTTGGTACGGGATTCGAACTTAGGACCTTCAGAATGGTAGCCTCATGGTCTCCCAACTAGGTAGCTATTTTTTGTTGTTAGGCTAGACATTTTATCACAGCTCACTCAATGTTAACTCACGGCGTGGTCGAAGAAGGTAAACACACTCTGGAAAGGAACTAGCTATTGTTTCCTCGCGATGTTTTGTTTTAAAATCTTTGTCATAACTATTTCATTAGACATTATCTATTTTCTTCTTAATATATATGGTTCTTCTGTATGTGTGTTTGTCACATAACTCCTCCTAAACGTCTGGACCGAATTGGATGAAATTTTGTGGGTATATTTTATTTGGTTCCTGGATGGTTTGAAAACACAATTTGACCCGGTAGGTGGTGCTGCTGTCGGTATATCATTGAGTGTTAGGTGATATGAAGTACGCCGGGTCAGCTAGTACCTATATATATATATATAAAAATCTGGTGCCACTGTGTTTGTGGTCGCAATCCTCCGAAACGACTCTTCCGATTTTATGAATTTGGGTATGAGAATAGGTCGTAAAGAATATTTCATACCGTTAGGTGATTAGCTACATTTATCCCGAAAAAAATAAATTTAAGTGACAAAACAAGGGGGACAAAGAATACGGGGACGTGATTTTTCCACGTTTTTGTCTATTCTGTGGTTGGAAGTACAGCTCTATAAGTAGAAGGCTATCCAAGGCACGCATTTTAAACTGATATTCGCGTGCGGCCGCTTGTTCCTCGTTTTTGGATTTTCACGGTGACCAACCGGCTGATAGTATCGCCCGCACGCACCCACTCACTTAATTCCTGATTTAGTACCGCATCATATTTTGATAAGTATTTTTAATTTGAATAAATTATGATTTAAGGGTGTTATCGTGTATTAATGGGCGGTTGTAATCACAACCGTGGTGCTTTCATGCTATAATGTCACAGTGGAATTGTGGCTTTTTGTACACGAAAACTATCGTGGCAAGGGCCGGAGAAATGTACGATAAAGATGTCACGTGGAATTTCTTGTGTTTCGGGAGCCTTTTTAAGATCTTTTAGCGAGATAAGCAGGTTTACGAGAAAGCCGAGTTTTATGTACGAATAAATTAAAAAAAAAAAGTTTTATTGTTATTTTTAAAGCGTGCTTTAAAATTGTGCGCGTAGGCATGATTTCGTTTGTGAAATTGGCGCCGATCACGGAATGCGATTCATATCTTTTCACTTCTGGATTTGGATTAAAAAAAACTTCGGTTATAAAGTGAAATACTCTTGTAAACTTACCAAAATGTATACGTACAAATGTTTTATACAAACAAATTGAAAATGTTTGATAAACATTACAATATATTTTTTTTAATGATTATGAACTTTCATTATACAAAAAATCTGTTTAATCTAAGAATATCAATTTAATATAAACAAATGTGTGCCGTGGTGGTGCCGGCGTAACAATAGTACCCACCCTCTCTACCCGTGGTTGCCGTAAGAGTCGGCTAAGGGATGTAATCCGGAAGATGGGCAGCAGCGTCTTCCTTGAACAATCACACCTAACTGCGCTCGCCAACCCGCCTGCCAAGCGTGACGAGTATTGGCAAAACCCCCCCAGGAAGAGGCCTACGTCCAGCAGTGGACGACCTATGGCTGATGATGATAAACAAATCTCGACGGATATTTTACATAGGGCTATTTAGATCTAAATTATGCAAAACTTGTACTATACTAACCATATAGCTGCTAGAATACTTATATACATTTTTATAAATACATAGGGAACATAGAGCAAATATCAATGGTCATCGTTTGATTTAAATTTACTTATGAAATATTTTACTTACCTAGTTTTATGGCAGTTGACGAGAATTCCGGAGGCCTGAAAATCGCACTAAAAAAGTCTAGCAATGAATCAATGAAGACTCATGAAGATACTAACAAGACATATATTTAAAATACACTAGAAGTTGAGGTATCTACTCAACTTAAACGATGATATGCTTGACATGAAATATTATTGAGAGGCAGATGAGAATTTAAATTAATTTATGAAGATCTAACGATGATGATGATATTTATCATTCTTTACTTGGCAGGAGGTCGTCCAGGTAAGTACCACCACAGTACTGTGTTCCGGTTTAAAGGGTACTGCACCTAGCGAAATTACAGGATTTTTGAGACTTACCATTGAATGTGTCAAAGTAATGAGCGCCAAAGCTGCGATGCCCTGGACTTTGTTTTGCTACTCAAAGTTCTGGCTATCACTGCAATTGTCATGGACAGGCGTTATCTTTTATAATGTGGAGAGCGTCTCCTTAATTTTACATAAAAAAAGATCTAACGTATTTTTTTTTTTACAGGTACAGCTTCAATATGCCTCATACAGGTGAATATTACTTTTGCGTATGATAGATTACTAGTGATGCTTGGCGATGCTGCACAATTTGGGTTTAAATTCATTCAATAAGGTTTAATTGCCGCGGCAGATATAAACGATGAGGAGATTTCAGTTGTAGCGCATTTCTTAGTACTCTTTTCGATAAATACCATCAAGTAGAAAGTGTGACATGCGTCAATCGATGTGTTCCTGAATTCTCATTTAGAGTCACACTAATTTGACCTGACTTGTTCTAATTCTAGGTATATGGCTTGCTATATTAAATCACAACGCAACAATATTTAATTACTAGCCATTCATTAATTGTCATCTATGCAGTATTTTAGTTAGTAATAATATTGAATTAAATACGTATTATGCCATTATTAATTCGTCAATTTACCCAGACTTACAAATTCAATGAGTCTGTACAGTGGATTTGATATTTTCTATGTATCACAATAAGTAACTGACAGTAAGTGATTGAATGAATATTCATGACCGCAATGGTCAACAGTATAAAGAAATATGAGCACTTAAGGCTTTACTAAAAAAATTGCTCAAAGGAAATCTATGCTGTATATGATGTTTCACGTCGGTGTGAAGTTGACAGATAATTTTAGACACTTGTTTTAACTTAAAGCAAAGTTTATAAATAAAATATAAGACCTTAAAATTTAAAATCTTGTGCCGAAAAAACTTAGCAAAGCGGAATGAAACCCGCAAGGTGTCCATACCGAGCAGTATATAGATTTCGTTAACGCAATTGCATCACAAACATATCAAACAATACCATCAAGACGGTAGCGTCCCATTAGGCTCGACAAAGCTCAGATCTTAATTAACTTTAACTGTCGACATTAAGGTTAAATACTGACGATCCCTTAGTTATCAGCTATGCAGGACTTTACCTCATGCGTTGAAATCATAAGCGTTTCAAAGAACCCCATTTTAGGGTTGTCAATTTAGTTATTTACCATATTATACAGTCTGTAGTCTCTGAATCAAAAAGTATAGGTAATCATTGAACTAAAGTGTAGGTTTCTCATATACTATATTAACATTTGGTAATGTACTTATATAGTTTGGTTGATATTGGTGATTTTTTGTGAACTTTGAAACGAAAAGCTTTCAGTACAGTAATGAAATAAAAATAGGTTAAGTGTACCAGATTAGGTGTACTATTAATGGTGGTTTTTACGAATAGCTGCTCACTGCATAATCATCTACGTGATGTCAAAATGGTAAAAAACTTTCTGCTGTCAACCCTGGTGCATCACTACCGTCCCCAGACCCATTAACGGTAATTAAGAGAATCGAGAGCCAAATCTCATATCGAGATAAAATCGAATCCGTATCGAGTAGCCCACCCGCGACTGCGCGACCTGTTCTCTAACACAGCTCTAGTTAGTGTTGGCCCGATAGAGATTTTGTGCGCGCTATATTAAATAGATTCATTGTTTTTTTTTTGCTGATGCCTATATCATTTCATTTCATTATGATAGTTAAGCGTTATTTTATTCTGTTTTTGTATGGTTGGCAAGCTAGATGTTTGACCACAGCTCACCTGATGTTAAGTGACGGTGTAGTCAAAGAAGGTAAAGCACACCTAGCTTGGAATGGAACTAGCTCTGAAGTGAGGCTGTCGGAACACACCTTTAGTGCTTGGCGACAAATTTTCAACTTTTAACTTGGGTGGTAGGTAGCCAGCCGAATACAAAAATACCCCATAACCATGCTTTTCCTCACGATGTTTTACAACTACTGAGTTATCGTCACTAAAAAATCACTTTTGTAGGTTTTACAATAAGATTTTCAGTTTTTTATTTTAGATATCATACGCAGGTATTTTTATTACAACTAAACTTACGTAAGGCCGCCATGTCGCCTGATGTTTAACGAAGATACGGTCAGCGATGGAACACTAGTTAGCTTAGAAGAAACTGAGTGATTCGCTACTTGAAGTCACTCCGCTACTTGATCTATCGGGAAACACCCACTAGTACAGAAAATTCCATTGTTTAGCGGCGGTTTGTTCGTAGAAGGTGGATTTGAACCGTTTAGTTAAAGTTTTTGGAATATCAACCATTAAGCCGTTTCACTTTTTAGAGCTCCATTCTAATTGAAAAGTTAATTAATTACAGGGCTGTTGACAGTGGCGAAGTCGCAGTAACGAGGCCCTTTGTGAATATATATCTGGGTTAGACAATTCAAAAGTATGCACTACCCAGCTAGTTCTTACACGATGGGAAACTCCATTCAGTAAAATATTTAGGTCAGGCAAATTTTATTATTATTTAATTACTCTTCGATTGATTTGCCAGATGTTATAGATTAAATACCCAATTGTGGAAATATTCAAAGAAACAACACTGTCACTTGTAAATATTACTTTAACATAGTTATTATTTTGGTGAATATTTTTTCAATCTTAAGTCATCCACAAGGGGGGTCTCTTGCCAGAACCCTATAACTGTGGGGCCGTGGGTGAGGGGCCACTTCGCCCACGCCTAGCTACGCCATTGGCTGTTGAGACTAACTATCGAGTCTCAAAGTAATGAAAGCCAAAACAGCGATGCCCTGGACTTTGTTTTGTTGGTCAAAGTTCTGTGTATCGCTACAATGATCACGGGCAGGCGTTATCTTACCATCAGAAGAGGGTCTCGTTAGTCTCATTACCGTTACATAAAAAAACAGTCATCTTTAAAATCTTAAAAATCAAGTGTGCGGCCCAGTAGCCAAAAAAGTTGAGCAACGCTTTTTTAATACATTATACATGCTTTACTCACATTCGTTTCTTATTAACATCTACTGACACCGACAATTAATGCAATCCACCTCCAAATTGAAACCTTATGTCTAACCCATTAAGGCGAAAAAATATCACCTTTTCGATTATTAGCAAAGAGAAACAGTTTAGAATCGATATACATCTCGCGAATCATAACTTCTTTGAAAGCCGTGATTTCCACTCGTATAAGAATTATTATAAGTCCAATACTTCTTTCAGATCCCACACGATGTTTCCGGTTTTCTTAATTTGGTTATTATACTTATGATAATATTTTAGATGCGTTTATTGGTGTTTTATTTTTTATTAAAAAATCAAAGCATTTTTTTCCGATAGTGTAACGAATATTTAGCTCGACAGGTTTTTCGTGAATCCATTAAATAAAATGGTTTTTAAATGGAATCGTAACGGTCGCTGTAAATCTTTTGTTAAATACATCGTGTTTCATCCTAGCCCATATCGTTGCTTAACATCTGGCGGACGTGGTTAAAGGCGAAACTAATCCGTATAAAAAAAGTAACAGTATTTTGAAGAGGTGTATACTAAAGGGTGATTTTAAAAATATATAAAATTTACTGTTTTTCACAGGAAAATGATATTTCTATATAGAACTATCAATTAAAGTTGGTTAAAACAAATGTTACGCTAACTATAAAGAAACATACTTTGAATTATGTAGAATTTGAATAGAATTGCTGTGAATTGGATACCTATAGACTCCAAAAGCGACCTAAAAACGACTTTTTTTTTTATGTAAAGGTAAACGCTGGATGCTAGGCGCTTTGGAAACAAGCTTTCTTTTCAAGCTTATTAGGAGCCTGTGTTATAATTTTAGCGCTCCCTGAAGGGTTTTGTAGCGATGATAGCTCAGTGATTAGCGCGGTCGGTTCGCATGCCGAAGGGCGTGGGTTCAAACCCCAACAATGAGCTTGAGCTGCCGGTGAAGGAAAACATCGTGAGGAAATCATAGCGTAGTGGTAGGGTACTTTCTAATCGGCGGGCTAGCTACCACCCTCAAGTTGAAAATCTGTCGCCAAGCATGTAACGGTGTGTTCCGGCACCGTCACTTGAGAGCCAGTACCATTCCAGGCTAGGTGTGCTTTACCATCTTCGACCACACCGTCACTTAACACCAGGTGAGCTGTGGTCAAACACCTAGCCTGTCAAAGTTGCTCCGGTTTGCCCCTCTCTAGATCTCGAGCTGACGATATACTGGGGATGAAAAAGGACGTACGAATAAATCAGTCATTTAAAATGTAATGATACGGCTCTTCTATTCTCTTGACTACTCTCGGCGGCCTCACACCTGTGCCTATCGCGACCTCAGATCGACTAAAGAGGCAGCACCAGTTTTTTAGGGGACATGTCAACGTGTGCCCAGACGTCTCTGACGCCAAATTAGAGTATTGAGCAGTGGGCTTGGGCGGTCACTGTCTACTCATGACGGTGAGGATTATTATGGATACGTCCCACAATCACAGATATATTATTCTACATACTGTGCTAGCGTGTTGTTGCTGTAGTGTTGTGTGGGGATTTTTTTTTTCTTCTTTATATAGACTACGTACTAGAAGACGTGTCGAAACAGTCTGCATCTATACACAACATAAAAAATTTGGCAAATTGATTTCGATAAAAAAAAATTTTTCGAATATAAAAAACTGCAATAATGACAAGTCAAAACAATCACGCATATTGGTTGGCCATTTTGCACACACTTTTTGTTTTGACATTTTCTTCTAAGTATACATCTAATGCCTTTAAATGAGCAATTTTTGTATAAGTGTATATATGTATATAATCAGAATCTCGGAAACGGCTCCAACAATTTTTATGAAATTTAGTATGCAGGGGGTTTTGGGGGCGATAAATCGATCTAGCTAGGTTTCATTTTTAGAAAACGTCGTTTACCAAAAATGAAAAATCGAGCAAAGCGCGGTCATCCAGGTACTAAAACTTATTGACCACAATATATTATGTGCGTTGCCTTCTGCCTTGGATAAAATATATTGTGCACATAATATAATTATATTTATATAATTATATTACATTATAATCTTAGACCGCATTTTTGCTTAACAACAGTCTGTGATCAATTGTAAATCTATTTAAAACTAGCCAACTGCCCGTTATATAACTTCGTACTCGGTGAAATAGCGCTTATCCTGTCATATAATTATGTATATACAATATACATACTACCTTACGCCCGCGACTTCGTCCATGTGGACTTTAGTATTGGTTTCAGAGAGAAACCAATACTAAAGTCCACATATGTAAGTAAGAAAAACGCAATGGTTTAATCCGTCATGTAACTTGCGCGGTGTTTGAACCCACGCCTTTTAGTGTGCGAGTCGTCCGCACTAACTACTGAGCTATCATCGCTACAGATGTTTTCTTAGCATTCTATGTATCTGGGTATTGCTGTGATCATGCAAACATAAACCATTAAAAAATGTGTTATTTGTTTCATCACCATAAAACTGTTTTGACAGGCATGGCCGTATTAGTCTCGTCGTAACGGTTACCACGACGGGTCCATATCAAATGGATCTAAGACATCAGATTCGATTTTCTACTCGAATGTTTACAACTATGTTACAATTTTATATCGTAAACTTTATTTCCTTTTATTATTGTTAATCAATTTAAATAAAAAAACTAGTTTAGGGATATCGTAAACTTATAAACGGTGGAAACAGGATAAGTTAGATTTTAGTAATTTTGGTTATGTAATTTTATTAGAGTGGGAGATATTGAAGACGCTGGGAAAGTGCTTATAACAGTTTTGATAATGCTTAGCATAGCTTTAAAAAACATTATTCTCATTGATAAGAACATTCACAAATATGAAATTGCGAAAAATTCAGTGCCTTTGTAAAATGACTCTCGGATAAACAAACTTTTTTCTGCAACAGCATTTTTTTTTTTACAATTTTAGAATCGTGCTCATTACACCCTGTTCATAAATAGTGAGTAAATAATAATTATATTATTAATAATTAAGATTAGACATGATTACAGAGATAATATTATAATCTTCCGTATAATCTCTAATCTTTTTCAGATTATAATAATCATCTTATACCTACATATGAAATCTAGAAAGGAAATTGAACCTTTGAAATTACTTTTTTTTAATCAGAATTTAATGAGACGAACGAGAGGCTCTCCTGATGGTAAGAGATAACGCCTGTCCATGATCATTGCAGCGGTAAACAAAACTTTGAGTAACAAAACAAAGTCCAGGGTATCGCTGATCTTGTGGTCATTACTTTAAGACTTTCCATGGTTAGTCTCAACGGCTCTGTTTTTCGCTACCTCCAGTACCCTTCAAAACTGCTTGGCGGCAGAATATTTGATACAATGGTGGTACCTACCTATCTAGAATACTAAAGAGATTTATCTCTTAGTAGGTTTGTTTATTTTGATTTATACATCTCTATGTAATACGTTATATCTTCAAATATGTAAAACTGTGTAAGCAAGACAATAATAGACTCTATGTTTTTGAAATAATGTTCAATCTTTTGGTGTGTACATATTCTTATCGTCCGCCGGTAAAATTTCCACATGAGGCGACATGAAAGGGTACCACATTTGTTCGATCTTCTTTGCTTCTCCCGTGAGTCTGTTCTCTGGTCTCTCGTGCCACTCAAGTATCTTCCTCGCGCGTGGCTTGAGGAACTTCATATCGTCGTAAGAGATGCCCATCTTGAACCAGGAAACTGCGTAACCGGTACCTAGAAAACAGTCAGTAGTATCAGAGACGAAAGTTCTTAGTATTAATAAAGAGAATAAACAATTTTCTCGGGAAAATAAGAAAGTTACAGACAGAAGCTTACGATCATAGTTATCGATGATGTCAGGTCTATAAGTGCCCATCGTGTAGAACCTTAACTTTTTCACGGCATCTTCGTAATCAGGACAACGGCATCGATCCATATTTTTTTTATTTTTTTTAATACGAAATATTTACATAAAATTAGTTATAAAAATGATAAAATCAAATCAATGCAAGAAACGCGTGGGCTGGTCGTAGAGACAAAATGTCAATGTCAACAAACAACTTTATGGTTCGATTAGTTTTTTTTTCTTTTTTGGCCACTGCCGCTTTATGAATGGAACATATTTTTTTATGTTTTCCATTAAATCGTAGAAAGGCAAGTTTACGGACATAAGAAGAAATAAACATCACCGTGATTATTATTAATGAACTATTCGAGGTTCGCATAACGATATCTTCTTGCTTCATACAAGGAAAAATAAATAAATATCATAGGACACGTTACACACTGCGCCATCTATCCCCAAACTGGTGGTGGTAGGGTACTGTCTAGTACTCGGCTACCACCCTCAAGTTGAAAATCTGTCGCCAAGCATCCAACGGTGTGTTTCGGCAGCCTCACTTGAGAGCCAGTTCCATTCCAGGCTAGGTATGCTTCACCATCTTCGACCACATTGTCACTTAACATCAGGTGAGATGTGGTCAAATAACTAGCCTGACAACCATAAAAAAAAAAAAAAAAACTAAGCAGAACTTGTGTGATGGAAGTCGGATAACTGATAGAATACATAAATACTTTTTTTTGTGAATACATACAGAACACCCAGATACAGAACAAACATTTGTTTATACCATAAAATGTTTGTCCTTGGCGGGAATCGAACCCACGCCCTACAGCTCAGGCAGACATACTACCAATGAGCCAACAGGGCTGGCTGGTAAATTTATCTGAGTACCTACGGTATCGTCGGTACAACATGTCTGGCTCACATTTGACCGGTTTTAAAATTCAAAGATATGCGATGTCGATCTAGGTATGGCGTGGCTTGTAATCTGATAAAGTTTTCGGCCGCGAAACCTGCCACACGCATGTCACACGTCTATCGCTCAATAGCGTTGAGCAAAAACATTTGGTTCGGTATAGTGTCACGTCACTTAAGTCGATAGGAAACCTAAGGCTTGAAACCCACTTAAGTGACGTGGTGTGTCATTTAAAACGAGTGACTTATTTTGAAAGAACCAGAAGTTTTTTATGTAATCTCTATCTCTACATAGCTGAGCTACATAGTATAAAGTAAAGTCGCTTCTCGCCGCGCCGTCTGTGCGCTTAGATCTTTTAAACTACGCAACGGTTTTTAACACGGTTTCCATATAGACAGTGTGATTCAATATGAAGGTTTATTGTGTATGATACATGCATCTTATACTCAAGAAAATAACTGAATAAAAAACAAAGTCCAGAGCATTGCTGTTTGTGCGCTTATTACTTTGATGGTTAGTCACAAAAGCCTTATAACTTAATTTCTTTGTCGGTATTTTTTTATTACTTTTGGGTATCGCTGCAATGGTCATGGACGGGTGTTAGCTCTTACCATCAGGTAAGCGTTTCGTTTGTCTCATTACTTTTATTTGAAAAAATAAGCAGTATTCAAATTTAAATTATTTATCGACATAAAAACGTTTAAAAACTTTTACATTGTATATTTATGTTTATTAATTATTATTGTTTATTAATTTGTATTATATTATTTACACCACTAACCTTTAATATCTTGGCCATCATTTCTGTCCACCAATGGTTTTCTGGAAGAAATCGCTCTAAGCGATAAGGCCACCGTTGTACACGTTGTACTACCACGGTTTAGTCGATGTTGTTTTGTTTTTTTTCTTTATCTCTTTTTCAAGTTTTTTATGTTATAATGTGTCGATTTTTGGTGTACAATAAAGTTATATATAATTCTATTCTATATGTCAAAAAAATATACATTAATAAATAAGAAAACACATTTGATAATTATGTGGTATTAAAACTAAACCTATAAAACCCAAAATAACGATAAATACCATATCAAATTCAAAATAAAATGTCACACCACCACGTATCACGCCCATCCAGCGCCTTGTAGTCCATCCAGCCTTTGTTTCATATTTAAGAAATTATAATGAAAACAAGTTAGGTAGGTACTGTTTATAAAAACACTTCACTTAGTGGTAGATTTCCTCAGCAAGTTCGTTTACCAACGCATTACCCGATATTCTGCCGCCAAGCAGTAGGGTGTAAACATTTACTGTTCCAGTTTGAAGGGTACGGCAGCTAGCAAAATTTTAGAGTTGTCAAGACTAATCATCTAAAGTCTCCAAGCAATGAACGCCATAGCAGCGATTGGACTTTGTTTTATTTATGGTCATGGACAGGCGTTATCTTTTACCATCAGGAGAGCGTTTCGTCTCATTACATTTATAAAATAAAAAAAAACCTATTTATGAAGGATTTTTTCTGAATATATATAACTCAAAGGTGACTGACTGACTGACTGACATAGTGATCTATCAACGCACAGCCCAAACCACTGGACGGATCGGGCTGAAATTTGGCATGAAGGTAGATGTTATGACGTAGGCATCCGCTAAGAAAGGATTTTGATTAATTCTACTCCCAAGGGGATAAAATAGTGGATGAAAGTTTGTATGAAACTTTGTCGATTTTAAACCGATCGGGCTGAGACTTTGCATGCATAAAGCTACTATGACGTAGGCATTTAGCGCGGGTGAAACCGCGGGGCACAGCTAGAATAACCATAAAGCTACATCTCGACCGTTAGTAGCATCCGACCCAAATCGTCTCCAATCGTCGACGTAGTAAAATCAGTCACATGTTATGAACCTGGCCCATAACCCATCGATATATTGCCGATATATTCGCAAAGGAAAAAAATAAATAAAAAATCGACGAGTTAACGCTGTAACTCGCACTTATGGTCCCTTTTACGATTATTGTTAAACTGGAAGCGTATTAGGGATTTACTGATCCAGTGTTAAATGCAATCAGAATTGTAAAATGATGTAGCTATATGTACACTGTATAGGGTTATACGCTTAGGGCAAGACTGGCCAATACTTTTCCGCGTCAGCCCACTACTTTTTTTTTAAATATTGGATAGGTTTGCGTTTGACCGCCATCTCGTCTGATGTTAAGCGAAGATGCTATGGTGGAGCACGCTCGCCTAGAAGAAACCGATTCACTCTACTTGAACTACTCTACTCGACTTGAAGGCACTCAAACTGTATCTATCAGCCCACTCGAGATCTGACGTCGCACTAAGGTGACTGAGGTCGGAACAGCTATCATGAAACTAAAATGGAGTTGGGCAGGACATGTTGCTAGGCAGAGCGATGGCAGGTGGACTAAAATGTTGACATCGGTTGCTCACCATCTCATTGGGTCGACAACATCTTAAAGATCGCAAGTCAAACCTGGACAAGATAGACACAGGACCAGAACAAGTGGCGTATAAGAAGATATGCTCAGCAGTGGGCGATTATGGGCTAAAAATGATGATTAAAATTATTTACTCAAAGTTCTGTATACCGCTGCAGTGATCATGAACAGGCGCTATCTATTACCAGCAGGAAAGCATTTTGTTCGTCTCTATTACTTTTATAGAAAAAAAAAAACACGCGTTCTTTTCGCCATTGAATCTTTTCCTACATATAATAGCTAAAGATTGATTTTTCTACTGTGTTAACTTTCATTTTTGGTGTGGGCAATTCGGTATAAAATTAATTAATCAATCATTCCTTGTAAGATATATTTTATAAGCATGCAATTTACTTTTTACACCTAAATTTACAGCCACAAGACGTTAAATATTAAAACTTTCATAAATTGTATGTATAACTTTTAAGATTTTGAGAAAACAGCAAACTGCTTATCATAAAATGCACGTAAGTAGTTAGCTGTTAAATGAGTGCGGCAACAAAATCTAGGATGAACAGATTAGCGTCAAATATATCCTAGTTTTATTACGTTTCGTAGCCCTAACCATCTCGTTATGTTGAAAATGTACAAGGTTATAAGCGTGGAGAGTGTTATGCTGAAAGGGTATGAGGCATCACCATCATCATCTCAGCCATAGGATGTCCACTGCTGGACATAGGTCTCCCCCATTGACTTCCATAAAGACCAGTTGGAAGCGGCTCGCATCCAGCGCATTCCTGCGGTCTTTATTAGGTCGTCTGTCCACCTTGTGGGTGTCCTACGCTGCGCTTGCCGGTCCGTGGTCTCAACTCCAGAACTTTGCAGCCCCATCGGCCAACAGTTCTGCGTGCTATGTGCCTTGCCCACTGTCACTTTAACTTGCTAATCTGCCGAGCTATGTCGGTTACTTTAGTTCGTCTACGGATCTCCTCATTTTTGATTCGATTGATCGATCGAAACTCCGAGCATAGCCCTCTCCATAGCTCGTTGTGCGACTTTGAGCTTACCAAGAAGGCACATAGAGACCACGTTTCAGCACCATAAGTCGTCACTGGTAACACACACTAGTCGAAGGCTTTCGATTTGAGGCACTGAGGTAATTCGGACGAGATAATTGCTCTTAGTATAATCAAGAACTTTTACTATACGTAGGCCCAACTCTAAAATTATTTATTTGATTCTTTATTGCACAATCAATACAGTAAGTACAATAGGAAGGTGTATTGAATGAGGACTTCAAACATGGAAATCCGAAGAACTGCTTAGTGTTCAAAAATGTACATGACACAGTCAAACATTTTACATTAAACCCTCGATTTCAGAACCGTCATAAAAGTCAACTTTTTTAAGCAATCAAAGATGGGAACACTGCGGTTATGGAGGCTCTGAATCGTGAGGAGGCGATTTCAAATGTAAACAAACGAGGACATATGTAAATAGTAATAAGGATTGTGTGTATGCCTCGAGCATTCATGCTCACCATTGAAGGCTCCTTCTTGCGGCGGCGTCGTGTGTCGGCGCTCTCTTCCTTCAGATATGGTTGAGGAGGGCAATGGCTGGCACATACGTCATACTCGTGATCGGGTTCTGCTTGCGGGTAGCTGTTCTGCTCGCGGTATACACACAAACTAGTACCTACTTTAACCTTAGATTAAGATTGATATAACATACTTCCCTCTCCCTGTAAATAAAGAAAAAAAAAATGTTGACAAAGGTAACGGACCTCGGTGTCCGTGGAGCGAATATTATAAATATAAATAAATAAATAAAAAGTTTTATTATTATAATGAGTACAATAACCCCATCCAGTTTAATACATCCCACGCGTATAACCCTAAAATAAATATTATGAAGTACCTCGGCGTATGGTAATCTTGCAACAGAGTAAGTTTTATGAAGTTTTTTTTTATGTTAAGTAGATTAACAATAGATTGCTTTTTAGGGCTCCTTACCCAAAGGGTAAAACGAGACTCTATTCAATAGAAATAGTATCAGGAATTATAGAACTCAGGTGCATGCGAAGAGAACTCCCATTTATTTGTGATCTAAACAATTTTTTTTTATTTTTTTTATTTATAATTTGAATTGAATATTTAAGTTTAAATCTAAGAAGGTATAGCAGTTTATGAAAACGGAGCTCATATAGTGTAGGTCTAGCAAAGCAAACTAAGAAATGATTCCAATATGTATAAAAGTAAAAATATATTAGCGCCCCTGGTGGGTTTATATGAAATCAATCTATTTATAATAAAATATATATGTATCTATCTTTTTTTCAGTACATTAGTATCGAAAATTTGCCGAAAGGTTTTTTTTTGCAAATTATAATGCAAAACCCACTGGTTATAACCGTTTAGGATCCAACGGAAAATGCATTAGTAATATGCGCACAACGATTAAGATTAATTAAGGGGTCAAAAGTATTTCCTTGTTTAAAGCACGTTTAAATTATAATGGAACATCCTGTAACTTCTCTGTAAAATATAATGCTCGACACTCAATCGGTAGCCAGAACGTTTCAGTATGTCTCGGTGCAAGTTTACGATCTCTTCCAAATGAGATTTTATCCCAACGGCAGTCACAACCTACTTCGTATTATTTTGTGCAGTTTTTTTCTTCGTTTTGGCATCGGACTTTGTGCATTTTGCGAGTGTTGATATTTTCATGTGTTGTAAATCAAATATCAAGTCATAATTATTATGGTTGGCAGGCTAGGTGTTTGACCACAGCTCACCTGATGTTAAGTGACGGTGTGGTCGAAGATGGTAAAGCACACCTAGCCTGGAATGCCTCTCAAGTGAGGCTACCGGAACACACCGTTAGAAGCTTTAGTAATATAAACATTATTTATCTGCATGCTAATGTATATTTGTATTATATATGTATATATTTTGTTTATTTATTGTATGTATTTTTAATTTATAGTAAGTATGTTGTTCTGTTTGTATATACATATATAAATATTCTCTCTCTGTCATTTTATATAATTATTATTGTTTACTTTTTTACACCAACTTCTATTCTTCTAATTCTATCTATTCTATTCTTCTATCTATTCTTTTAATTTCCATCCTAAGGTTGTCTGGAAGAAATCGCTCTAGGCGATAAGGCCGCCCTTGTACACCATTTATTTGTTATTCATATTTTTGTTTTGTTTCTTTTTTTTATGTTTTAATTTTTGTATGTTACATATACGAGTATGTTTGGCGTATAATAAAATTGTATTGTATTGTATGTTTTCCTTCCCCGGCAGCTCAAGCTTGTGTATGTTAGTGCTATGTCTAAGTCTCAGTCATGTCCAGAAAAGACAACGTTTATAGTAAACTGATTTCCTCACTGCCCCTCGCTCATTGATTTATAACGTCAGCAATTGTTTTTTTCGAAAGAAAGTAAGAAAACATTAATTTAATCACACACAACATTAAAACAACACATTAGGATATCCTAGTAAGAATGGGTATAGTAAGCTATCCTTAAATTGTAGATTTATGCCACCACGGGCTTTTTTGTAGATCTATAAAAGAAAAATATCCCACCATGCATTGTTTTGTTATATCTCAAAGGGATTAAGCCAGCGGTATCGATGAAAGCTCCCTTGTGGCTTGACTTTTTCCGACACTTCCAACAATTATCATCATATTTCAACCAATTTACACAAAACCTTGACAAATTATATACCTAAACCTTCCTCATGAATCACTCTATCTATTGGTGAAACTCGCATGATAATCCGTTCAGTAGTTTTTAAGTTTATCGCAAACAGACAGACAGACAGACGCGGCAGACGACTTTGTCTTATAATATGTAGTGATGATAGTAGTACGTCGTAGTTTAAAGCAGTAAGTACTAAAGAAGGCTTAGATCTTCCTCATTACCGTAGACAAGCCTAGAGTACAACCTAATTCAGCGAACAGACATTCGAAAAACTCTTAAAACTTTTACGATTTCCTTAGCGTCTTATAATCACGTACATTATTAGAAAATAACAACTTCATTAGAAATTCGCACTTGTAAACTCAAACGCAGCCATTCTGTTTTTTAAAGGACCACTTTAGACCGTAGCTAAGATTTCCCAGAAACCGTATAGTATTTCAATATAGATTCCGCATTCAGTGGACCAATCAAGACTCACTTCTTACCATACATCGACATGTAATCAAATTAACCTATGGGATTAGATCCACAGATTCGCGGAACAATTTCTACCAGACAACGCCAAACTAATGTGATTTGGCCTTTCCGATACTTTTAATGATATCCAACACTATAACACAACATCTACCTTACCTTATGTGGATATGGCTGAGATTTGAATGACGGGCTGTCCGTCATTAAAGAGTGGTCAAGAAAGAGCAATCGTAAAGCAAGGAAAGTAATTTGCATCGGATGAAGGTTCGTTTTGCGCGACAACACCGTGAAATGGCGCGCGGCGGGTGCCGATTCTCTAGATGCGCCACTTTTTGTTGACTATTGTGTCGAGATGAGAGTCAATCACAGAAATGCCGTGCAGTCTATAGGTGTGGTAGTTTTCCTTTTACTTATTTACGGAATTATTTCTCGCGTTTATGATCGAAAAATAACTAAATCAAATTTGTATAGTGTGAAACGAGAATTTCACATTTTACAGAAAAGTTACCCGACTGCTAAGATAGGGTTATGTTTTTCGCGCGTATCTTGTATGTATGTATGTAAATTTCTTAATTACTCCGTTTCTTCCAAACGGCCGAATGGATTACGACAATTAACGTCTCATAACCCAAGTGTTCTTAAATAGATATTTGTAAAACTAAATGGTTAGATTCCATAAAGGAAATTAAAAGGAGATTACAAAAATATATTGAATATGTTAAAATTTAATCAGGAATAATTAATTTGTTTATAAATATTTTTCTTTCAATTTATTCGCAGTCGGGTTATAGATTTTTTTAACTTATCTTGTTATTTTTTGTTGTGATTGTGACATCTCGCATTCTAGGTTAGGCGTTTACCATCTTTGACCACATTTACATTTAAAATAGGATGAACTGTGTTTAATTAAGCGTGTAAACATCAAATACGATTATTGAACATTACATTTATCGCTTACATATCGTATTTTACGAATCCTTTTTAAATAAAATACTAACTTTCAAAGCTTAAATCATGACATATTCATAGCGCTATATCGACAATACATATCGTGCGATTTGCCACAAAAAGTAGCACGTCTGAATCGCCTTTGAAGAAACGCCGTAAATTCAGATTGCTCCAAACAAATTAGAACGTTAATTTTATTACATTAAGGTAATAAATCGCTCGGCAGGCGATTGTTTTATGGTTTTATAATGCGGACTTTAACGGTAGCCGATGCGTAGGTGCCAGCGATAGCCTTCTAGAAGTATAATGACATGTGTGAGCGTTTGGTGGAACTGATTATTGAAGTTTGAAGAGTTTATTGATCACTCAACATCGGCGCCGCCACTCGAGAACTGTTACGAGATCTGTGGCACGAGTTTAGGGTTTTCTTTGTTACAGACGAAGCAAGTCAGTCGAACTTATCGAAATGTGATTCAAACTGAAATGTTACATAAATATAAAGTACCTGGTTGACCGAGCATTGCTCGGCTGAAAACATGGATTAAACGACGTTTTCTGAAAATGAAACCTAGCTAGATCGATTTTTCGCCCCCGAATCCCCCTGGATACAAAATTTCATGAAAATCGTTGGAGCCGTTTCCGAGATTCAGAATATATATATACATATATATATATACAAGAATTGCTCGTTTAAAGATATAGATAGATAGATAATATGTACTTAATTGTAAGATATCCCTGGGTATGTTATGATTTGTTTCATTTTTTTGTCATCGAAAACGGAATATTAAAATGTACATACTAAAAACCCTGGAATGTTTCCACCTCGGCGCCTGGTGTCGAGGCTGCTGGCACGCTTTCGCACTCTTCCGAGTCTCTCTCGCTACCCAGCCCTGCGCCACTATCTAATCTAATACCTTTAAACGAGCATTTCTTTTATATATCTAATACCTTTAAACGAGCAATTCTTGTATATATATATATATATATTCTGAATCTCGGCAACGGCTCCAACGTTTTTATGAAATTTAGTATGCAGGGGGTTTCGCTATTAATTTCATATTTAGAAAACGTCGTTTTATCCGTGTTTTCAGCCGAGCCGAGACATCCAGGAACTTATGATTATAATTAACAATTTTGTTAAATTTTTCATACAATAGCGAACTTCTCTTTTTTTTTTCATTTTTTTTTTTTATAAATTTTATTTGGCCTTGCATTTTAGGCGTTTGTTAGTGTCAAGTGTTTTGATATTTTCAAGTATTTTACGGTTTTAGGGAAGTCAAAATCGAGTCCGGTCATGCCCTAGTAAAGTAGTGGTGACTTTACTAAAAACTTTGGTGGAGTTTTGGAATTAACACGACAAATCTTGTTATATCACATTACTTCTCATTCTCACACTCGCGGATGTAATACGGCTCTTTATAAATAAAACACTTATTATTATTTTTATGCAAAAAGACTAAAAAACACAAGTTTTCGTAAATAACATGATGCGGTGAATAGATTTGCTTTTGCTTATATCACTTCACAAAAACAAAGAAAAAGAGTTAGTAGCTTACCCGATATAGAGATACGCAAGGTAGGTTCAAAATCCCAGCAGTGAGCTTGAGCTGCCGATGAAGGAAAAACATCGTAAGGAAACCATAGCATGGTGGTAGGGTATTTTCTAGTACTCGGTTGGCTAGCTACCGTCAAGTAGACAATCTTCCACCAAGCACCTAACGGTGTGTTCCGGCAGCCTCACTTAAGAGCTCGTTCCATTCCTGCCAAGGTGTGCTTTACCATATTCAACCACAATATCACTTAACATAAAGTGAGCTTTGGTCAAACACCAAGCCAGCCAACCATAAAAAAAGGATCAGAACGTTTTCCATTACACGTAACGATTTCCATAGCTGAGTACAAAACACTTCATTGTTAACTTCTACCGGCATTCAGTAACTTAAAAGCCCAAAATTGTAAATTAATCTACTTCATAATCGACTTCTAGTTTAGATTATCATTTCATATAATTCTTTTGCCTATTAAAACCATATTTAAGCACATAAAATTCCCTTAACTTGTCGATCTGTTTTTACCTCGTAAAATATTTACGAGCTTCTAGAAAGATAACGCATCTATATCTTTAATTAGAAAGTTAAATATGTTTTTGTATTTTTTATTATAAATGGCGGTTCGGGAGGTTGTATGTGAATTTGGCAATCAAATACGTATTAGCTTTAAATAAGACAGGCAGGTGCACACTCGCAACCATTTAAATTTTGTAGTCCCTTTTGTCAATTGAGTTGTAAGCGTTGAAATATAAATTATTTTTGTATTGAGCCATTATGGAAAGTAGAGGTTTTTGTTTATTATTTTTAATATTTATGTTGTTAGGTACGCCGAAAAGCATTATTAAGCCATAAATTATACCATACTCGTAACTTTTTTTAGCAATGGATTACGTAACTTTTACCCTGAACTATATTTTTACATTATCATGCACAGCCTTCTTTATCCCACTGCTCGGTAAATGCTTCTCTCTAGTTATGCCATCTGCATTATTGTATTGTATTGTATTGCCTCGGTCCTGTGCCAGTCTGGTTCAGTTTCGACCCACGACGGTGACAATATAGTCGAAATTTTAACATAAACAGATTTTATCGCGTTTTCAAGTTTTATAGTTGACAAGCTATGTGTTTGACCACAGTTCAACTGACGCTAAGTGTCGGTGTGATCGAAGATAGTAAATACACATAGCCTGGAATGGAACTGGCTCTCAAGTGAGGCAGCCGGAACATACCGTTAGGTACTTGGAGGCAGATTTATTGTGCCACCATGCAATTTTGATTTGATTGCATCACAAAGACGTAGGTTATGGTCAAGTTAAGTCGATGTCCTAGTAAATTAATGGTGACTTTGTTACAAGCTTCGAATGAGTTTTAGAAACAACATGACAAAACATGTTTCACCACATTTAAGATAGGTGTCATTTGCACATATTTGTAAAACACTTCACACTCTTTTGATTAAAACACCCACCCGAAAACAAAGCTTTTATCAAATAATACATGACTTTTTAAGTCCTAAAACTCTTCTGTCGGGAACCTCTTCCTACAATACAAGTTTTGCTTTTTTGGGGGTTAGATGGAGCTACATGAAATGTCTTCAAAATTCACCAGTATTTATGTTTATTCCAGGCCAAGCTGGCGTGAACCAGCTGGGCGGTGTATTCGTGAATGGACGGCCGCTGCCGGATGGCGTGCGCAAACGTATCGTCGAGCTGGCCATCATGGGCGTCCGGCCCTGCGACATCAGCCGTCAGCTGCTGGTCTCCCACGGCTGCGTCTCCAAGATCCTCACTCGATTCTACGAGACCGGGTCTATTAGACCTGGGTCTATCGGCGGAAGTAAGACTAAGGTAAGTCCGTAGTGTCGTTATCACGAATGGATATACAGTAAAACCCGTTTAAGACGATTTCACAGGGACCCAACCAAAAACGCGTCTTAAGCGAGAAAGCGTATTATGCAGGATAGGGAAAATAAAACGTACTACTATTATTATGTACCTATTATGTTCTAATTTCGTACATAGCTATTAAATTATATATTTATAAATTACATTAAATATATAGTGTAATTATAATAAAGTTATTAAAAGTAATCACTCATTTTGGTTTGACAGAAAGATTTTGATGCATTAGCAATTACAAGAGTTTCAACATAATTTAACTTTTGCAGTGCGTCTTCGCTTTGATTCAGAGAAGCTACATAGCGTATTCATTAACAGCTGATAATGCCTAGGCGTTTGACAAACTCGGAGTTAACTCATCTTCGTCTTCATCATTATCATTATCAATAAAATCTTCAATTGATTGAATTTCGTACGGTGCAACATTGTCATCAATGGAAGAATATCCAGGAAAACCCTTCAGTATCACGGATTCTTCTTCTTCTTTTATTAGGTGTATTAAACAGGATGACGAATCGAAAACATGTCTCAAGTAAACTATCTCTCAAGTACTGGCGTAAAATGGTGTATTATGCGAGAAATCGTATTAAGCGGGTTCTAATTCAATTAAAAGGTTCAATACTATAAATGATACATTGTATGCGAAGGTTTGTAGACTTGAATATGCAAAAATGAGAGTCAAGATTTTAGCAGTTTTTTAATTTATTTATACATAAAGACAATTCCATGGGTGATCATTACAGGTTGCCCCAATTCGCCCACCCAGAGAACAAGTAACAATAGCATAGACAAAATAAAACAATACAATATAACAGTACAATACAATAAAAACACTACAGTACAATCTAACACTGGAATACAGTAATGTTCATACACGACTGATTGGTAGCAGAATACCTGATATTTGGATGGTAGGTAAGTATGTAACTAGTACACTAGTCACGTTATTAAAATATAAAGAAAGAGTTCGTCTTTTCTTTATATTTTATTAACGTGTATGTGATGGTGGAAGATTAAAACACAAAATATATTCATGCTTACCTTAAAAAGATCTCGATTATATTTCTCTTAGACTATTCAACCGATGAAAAGTTTATCTAAGCGTCATAACATCGAAAAACATTATTAGTAATATAAGAGCAAATAAGTTTTAATTTATTAGTATCAAATTATCTGCGGAAGACGCTCTCATAACCTTTCAATCCAATTGCCAGAAAAAAAAAAGTCGATTTCGCTCTTTGGAAGCTACGACGCCTCAGACAGATACATAGATACATACGTTAAACTTATAACACCTCTCTGTTTGCATCGGGTGTAAAAAGGGTACAAAAAACCCACATACCAAACACTTTTTCTAAACAAATCCACAAGGAAAACCACACAAACATCGATGTTGAGTATGCAATATAGAAGTGAGATCGTGCTCTCAAAGCGAATCGGTCGGGTCACGGCGGCAATCAGAAGTAATTATAAACTATAAAAATTCGACCGACGCGCGGCTTTCGGCTTCTTGAGATGGTCTTTCGATATGGCCGGCGATGGGTCGATATCGAGGTAAGGAGAAAGGGTTCCGTACACTGATTTAAATGTACTTCGTACTTGACGTCGCGATCCAAACAATTTTTTTTTACTAAACTGCAGTAGTGTTGTTTGTTTGTATCTACTCTGCAAATTTATTTCGTGAATATATATTTAAAATACGTAAAATGACATAAAATTAAATTGTTATAGACATAATTATAATTTTGATCATAAATGACAAAAGTCGTCGAAACAATAACGCATAATGTTTGGCCATTTTGGACACACTTTATTGTTCTAAAGTTCTCTACGAGATGTACAGAATCCGTTGGTTCCGTACAATAATTAAATTCTCTATTTAAAAAAAATATTGGCAATCTTGGTGTTTGTGACGGTATGTTCGAAGATGGTAAAGCACACCTAGCCTGTAATAGAACTGGCTCTCAAAAGAGAGTTTTCCTTTACCAATTTTCAGGTTCAGTCCAATGTTTCTTCATCAGTTTTGATGACAATGAATTTTTTGGTAGACCTGATCTAACTCTACATCCAATATTTAACTCCTCTACACATTTAATTTTGATAGCCCGTTTTAAATTGCGCTATTACTTGGCTGCTACATATATAAAAGCTTGTATTTTTTTTTATAATCACGACCATGAACTTCACAACGGTCAATAGAAACAAAATTTTGTATATATATGCATTTTCTTTAAACTAGCTTTATAATTAAAAATTGAGGCTCGTTGCTTGAGTGCGTGTTCTTCAATGGATACAATAGTCTTCAAGTTGATAGTGAGTCGGTATCTTCTAGGCTAGCGTGCTTTATCATAGATCACACTTAACATTAGGTAAGAAAGCGGCTAGGTAAAATAAATAAATATCGTAGGACATTTACACAAAGCGTTATCTGACCCCAAACTAAGCACAGCTGTATTGTGGAAGTCAGATAACTAATAGAATACTTAATTTTTTTTTGTTTAATCATCATCATCATCTCAGCCGTAGGACGTCCACTACTGGACATAGCCTCTCCCATTGACTTCCATAAAGACCGGTTGGAAGCGGCTCGCATCCAGCGCGTTCCTGCGGTCTTTATGAGGTCGGCCACTTTAGTTCGTCTACGTATCTTCTCATTTCTGATTCAATCTCGTAGGGAAACTCCGAGCATAGCCCTCTCCATAGCCCTCTCCATAGCTCGTTGTGCGACTTTGAGCTTATCAAGAGAGACCACGTTTCAGCACGATAAGTCATCACTGGTAACACACACTGCTCGAAGACTTTCGACTTTTTGTAAATACATACAGAACACCCAGACACAAAACAAACATTTTGATGAACCAACAGTACTCTAAAAAAATGAAATTGTCAGTCTTTAAGGTTCCTCTTCCGCCCGCGGAACCCCAAACTCAAGTCCGGTAAGCGTATTCGAGATCGACCTCAGTGGATTCGGTACGCCAATAAAACGACCGTTTGTTCTTACACAGACGGACGCCGCCAGAAATTGATTACAACAAAATACATTCAAATCACCGAAAACTTTTATTAGTGCTGTTATGGGAACACTTAATTGACTACTAATCAACGTTAGAGGTGCTCTTAGAACGAACGACGGAAAACTGAAGCTGCCTGTACTTACTTACGATCTGAGAGGCTTTTATGTATGAAACAATAGAAAAATGTGATAGCGCCCCTTAAGTAAATATACCTCGAGTAAATAGACTGCTCCTCTCATACATTTGACTATTGTTTTCGTACTTGTTTCTCTTACAAATTATTAAGCTAGATATACAATATTGAACGCGAACAAAGCTTTTGTCAGTAATGAAAAATAATAAACTTAACTAAAGTTTTTTTGAATGAAAAGAACTTATTTTCTTAACTGTTATGACTCAAACGCAACGCTATCTTGAAGGCCTAAACAAAGTAACATTCGATTAGCGATAAAGCTAGAAGAAAGGTAAAAAAAATACGGGATTGACATAAGCTGTCGATTTGTCACGTGGGCAGCGATCAAAAATCCAATACATTTTTGGACTCTTCCATGAGCGTTATAGAATTTCGAATATATGTTACTTTGTCTAAGCCCTCAGATGATACGTGACACTTGTCCATGACCATGCAGCGATATCTAAAACTTTGTACAACAAAATAGTGTCCAGGGAATCACAGCTTTGTCCCTTATCAAGTACTTTAAAACATTTGATGGTTAGTCTCAATAGACTTATAATAACGCTATCTGTTCCCATCAAACCGGAACCTAGCAATGTTTACACACTACTGTTTGGCGGTAGAACATCTGATACTATGGTTGTACCTACCTAGGTGACCTCCAGTTCAGCATATTTAGATCAACTTATGGAAAGACAATAAATCACTTTTTGTCTATAGCAAATGGTACAGCCTCATTATCCATCCCAATGGAGAACCGCATAAATATTTTTGAATATAAATCAATAATCCATAAAGCTACATACAAAATTTCATCAAAATTCGTTTAACCGTTAGATAGCCAAGTAAAAACAAATACATATAAACATTAGCGTAAATTATTTTCTGTGGTTTTAAAAAACCCTCGCCTATTTTGGTTTTAACTTTGAGCTAGCGTACAGCGGAGTGGCAACGTCGCCCTTTTTCTCTTTAAAAAAAAACGAGTAAAAGCGCGACGTTGCCACTCTGTCGCACCCTAAGTCAAAAGAAAATCAAAATCGGCGAAGATTTTTTAGAACCACAGAAAATAATTGACGCGAATGTTTATATGTATTTGTTTTTACTACTACATAGCGCGGCTCTACTCTTGCAAAATAAACGTAACTAATCTAATATATCATTACTAATATATAATACGTAACTCACCTTGACGGCGTATACCTACTAAATATAGCGATAATGGTTCAGTGGTTAGCGCGGTAGGTTCGCATGCCGAAGGGCGTGGGTTCAAGCCCCAACAATGAGCTTGAGCTGCCGGTGAAGGAAAACATCGTGAGGGAACCGTAGCGTGGTGGTAGGGTATTTTCTAGTAATCTAGCTGGCTAGCTACCACCCTCAAGTTGAAAAATCTGCCGCCAAGCATCTAATGGTGTGTTCCGGCAGCCTCACTTGAGAGCCAGTTCCATTCCAAGCTAGGTGCTTTGAATGCACTTTGCTTTACCATCTTCGACTCTTCGACCACACCGTCACTTAGCATCAGGTGAGCTGTGGTCAAGCACCTAGCCTGTCAGCCATAAAAAAGTTATCCATAAATTAGGGCTATATTGAGTCATGAAAAGTTACAATCATAACAAGAAAGCGTAAGTTAGTCAAACAAAGTTTGTATGCTGAACGCTTAACCTTAATATAAACTTAAAGAAATCAAATTGCCATAATAGTCAAAAGATATCCCAATTGGTTTAAAATAATAGTAGTTTAACTATTAAATCGATTTAATTTACATTTTATTAGAAACCAGCTATATATCGACTTCATGGGAAAAAGCACACATTGAATATTATCATCCAACATCTTAGAAGTAAATAATTTTAATTAAATTCATTGAATTTATTTAAATTAGAACACGATTCTTTACAAATTTCTGTATCTCTTACTTATAAACTACTAGCTGCGCCCCGCGGTGTTTCCCGCTAAATTTTTTCGGGATAAAAAAGTGCCTTTATGTTAATCTAGGATGTCAGCATTGTCAGCTCCCTTCATACCAAAATTCATAGAAATTGGTCCACCCGTTTGAGCGTAAAGAAATAACAAACACACACACTCACAAACTTTCACCTTTAGAATATTCGTTTTACCGAGTCCTATCCATACCCAAGTTGTCTGGAAGAGATCGCTCTAAGCGATAAGGCCGCCGATTGTTGCACTTCATTTAAATGTTATTATTTCTGTTCTTAATCTTGGTGTGAACAATGAAGAGTTATCTATCTAACCCTTTTAACGAAATTTGACAATAGATTCTTGAGACTCTAGTGACGTTGCTGTATACAGCAGCTACAAGCAGAAAAATGGATCGTGATAGCCAATCAGCGAAGAGAAACCTGCATCGCGCAAGATAAATTTTACGGTACATTAGTGCACTACAAGTTTTAACGACATTCTATCATAGTTGTTCCTGGAAATACCAACTTGTGCAGTACCCAAGACTAAGTTTATTCCGTGGTAGATGGTGAAATTGGTAATAAGTATTGTTTTAGAGATTACTTTAAGTTATATTCTATCGAAAAAATGTTGAATGAAAAAATATTGATGATGTTCCTTATAGAATCATCATCAATATTTCATATATGTTACGTTTTTTGTTTTAAAATACGTGCATTTTGGTAAAAAAATAACAATTGCGAAAACATTTTTATTACCTACCTTAAATAAAGGTAAAAAAAAAATGTATTCGTGGATTTCAATTTATTTTTTATGTATGCAAAACATCGTGAGGAAACCATAGCATGGTGGTAGGGTATTATGTAGTAATCTAGCTGGCTAGCTACCACCCTCAAGTTGAAAATCTGCCGACAAGCATCTAACGGTATGATCCGGCACCGTCGGTTGAGAGCCAGTTCCACTTCAGGCCAGGTGTGTTTACCATCTTCGACCACACCGTCACTTAATATCAGGTGACCTGTGCTCAAACACCTATCTTGCCAACCATAAAAAAACCTAATTAAATTTAAAATAAAAAAAAGCAACGATTCGAACACTTCAAAAATAACAACACTACTTCAAAATCAATCCGAAAACTTTTCCCTCGAAACTTAAATTAACCAACTAAGGAATCCCAAAGTCATTAAACTTTAATTGCAGTAAAATGGAAGCCGAATCGTTATTACCTAGTATTATCCGAAATAAATGCTTCTGTAGCGATCACCGATTATTCTAGAAAAGCGTGTCTTATAACTTTGATTGGTCGGAGCATGAAATCGGACTGTTTTCGCTATTTTATAAATAATATTCTGGATATACCTATACAGTTTCTACGACTGCTATCTAAAAAAATATATTCCAAATTCCATAACGTTTCATAATAGAAGAGTCCATAAGTTTACGGGATTAAGCTATGCATAAGCTGTCGATATATCACGTAGGCACTTATCTATTAGCGTTATCGTTAATCGAATGATACTTTGTCAAGGCCCTCAGTTATATACTTAGGGAGTTCACTGAGTGTCGGGAATGGCCTAGCAAAGTTATACGATGATGCAAAATGTTACTGATTCTATTTAATTTTCTTGTACTAAAATGTAATCTAATCTAATGTAATGTTTATTTTATGTAAAAGCAATGAACAAGACGCTTTGCTGGTTGGAGGAGATATAACATTTGCAGCGACACACAGAACTTTGAGTAACAAAACAATGTCCGGGGCATCGCTGTTTTGGCGCTCATTACTTTGAGATATTCAATGCCGTGGTGGTACCGGCGGAAAAATTGTACCCCACCCTCTCTACCCGTGGTTGCCGTAAGAGTTGGCTAAGGGATGTAATCCGGAAGATGGGCAGCAGCGTCTTCCTTGAACGATCACACCTAACTGCGCTCGTCAACCCGCCTGCCAGGCGTGGCGAGTATTGGCAAACAATATATAATATAATCGAATGTTACATTGTCTAGGCCCTCAGAATCCTAACATCTTCTTCGGTCTTGGTCAAAACTTGGCATTGCCATCCAGCGTGGCAATACTGCCAGCATTCTGACCACATTTCTCTTCATTGTGAACAAGATAACGTTATGTTTTACAAATGTTTAAATAGTGAGTATTGATTTTAAGACATTTTGTAGTCGCCCTAATATTATAAAGGCGAAACTTTGTGTGTAACTATTTGTTAGTTTTTCACGCTCAAATGGCCGTACCAATTCTGATAAAATTTAATATGGAGGTAGCTCACATCCTGGATTAACACATAGGTTACTTTTGTCCCGAAAAAATGTAGTGGGTAACACCGCGGGCGCTGCTAGTTGTTAAACAAAAGAAAGAGTTGCAACAACTACCATTTTACCACTGAATCAAACGTTCGCAGTCTCTACAGTCGTTCATGTGTGGCCGGTAAAAATGTTAACTTTGAACTGTTTGAAGCTAGCGGTAAATATTTGTCGGGTAAAACGGGCGGGTATCGTGGCTTCCCACAGTATAGATTAGTCTCGGTATCATGAGAGGTTCTCGCATCGCACACATGCTTGCTTTGCTTTGGACTTTGACTTAGACACGCCTGGAATGAGTGAAACAATGAAACGCTTTATATTTGTTTCGACACGCGGAAGGATTTTATTGTCGGGGAATCCGATCGTTTTATGGTAAACTGCAACAGTTCGTATTTTATAAGTTTTGAACATGCATATGTGTCTAGTGTGTGCAAATTTACCTAGATCCACTTATGGGCATCTGAGCGGAAATTGAGTGAAATAAGATGTAACTTTTTTTTTTATTTTTTTTTTAATAGCTGACAGGCTAGGTGTTTGGCCACAACTCACCTGATGTTAAGTGACGGTGTGGTCGAAGATGGTAAAGCACACCTAGCCTGGAATAGAACTGGCTCTCAAGTGAGGCTACCGGAACACACCGTTAGATGCTTGGCGGCAGATTTTCAACTTGAGGGTGGTAGCTAGCCAGCCGAGTACTAGAAAGTACCCTACCACCACGCTATGGTTTCCTCACGATGTGTTTCTTCACCGGCAGCTCAAGCTCATTGTTGGGGTTTGAACCCACACCCTTCGGCATGCGAACCAACCATTCATAATATTCATTCATACATAATTCATTCATAAGTATTAGGTTCAAATATAAGTCAGATAGATGGTTAATGTAGGCATATGCTTTTAATACGAATACTATATTTAAAAAAAAGATATTAAAACATGAAATGTCAAAATGGAAAATATTAACATATCAAAAAGTGGGACATTTTATAAAATCAAGGCTGAATCGGTAAATATGTTCCGAAAACTTACATCTTTTTGACCTGAATACATCTTTGAATTTGCTTCCATTGTAAGAAGCAATTCAGAAAACTGATAATAACAAAATCAGGGGATATAATATATACATATAATAAGTATGTAATAAATAATTATGTATTTAATAAAATAATATATATATAGGTTTTTAGACTTTTTAGCTTGTTTTAAATCTCGAAGCTTCATTGCTTAATTTAGAACGGTTGGTACAAATCACTCACATTTGTTTACCAAGGTCCGATAAACAATAAACCAAAGATTCAATTAAAAATCAACGATTAAAGGAAAATCACAATAAATTTTTATTTGGTACACTCGATCTCATATGCATCATATAAGTAATTTGGAGGTGCCTTCAGAATTATGGTTTTGACCTTATAAAATCCGAGGTCCGAACTGTCCAATCAAACAATTTTACACGATCTCCGGTAATTATTTTGGATCTGAGTGAATCGCTGATGGTTTCGGTAACAATTTCGATACCTCAATTAATGTAATTAAAAGAAGCCGATGACTTAAATTGTTTACGTGTCCTCTAGTTTAATTTGTAAGCTACTAACCGCCCCGGCTTCGCACGGGTGCAATGTGGACACTAATGTGGTGCATATGCATGTATTATACATAGTACCTGGATGACCGAGCATTGCTCGGCTGAAAACACGGATAAAACGACGTTTTCTTAAAATGAAACCTAGCTAGATCGATTTATCGTCCCCGAAACCCCCTGCATACTAAATTTAATGAAAATCGTTGGAGCCGTTTCCGAGATTCAGAATATATATATATATACAAGAATTGCTCGTTAGATATAGATAGATAAACCTTCCTCTTGAATCACTCTGTCTATTGACGGAAACCGCATTAAAATCCGTTGCGTAGTTTAAAATATCTAAGCATACAGACACAGAATACATAATAGTAAAAGATACACACGGCAGGAAGCGATCCTTAAAAGGTAGATATATGCCACCATTGTTTTGTTATATCTCAAAGGGAGGCAGCGTTTTCGATGAAAGCGCTCAGGTCTAGACAAGCGTGCTCCGTCGTAGATCGCATCTTCACTTAAAACATCAGGTGAGATAACGATCAAACGCAAGCCATCATAAAAAGATGGCTTAACCTTTTTCAACACTTGCAACAATTATCATCATATTTCAACCAATTTACACAAAACCTTGACAAATTATATACCTAAACCTTCCTCATGAATTTCTCTATCTATTGGTGAAACTTGCATCATAATCTGTTAAGTAGTTTTTAAGTTTATCGCGAATAGACAGACAGACAAACGAGGCGGACGACTGTTTTATAATATGTAGTGATGAACTTATAGTAACTTATAGTAACTTATGGGAACTTATAGTAGGTACTAGCAATCAGGTAAGGGTTAATCTCTTAGTTAAGAGTTGTCAATTGCTTGATTATTGTCATATTTTTATATGACATAACTTCTAAATTGCACTTTTGTAACTTTATATTTGTAGCGATGATATACTTGGTGATCTTGTAGATCTCCTTAGGAGGTCGTCTAGGTAGGTACCACCGCAGTACTAGATATTCTGCCGCCAAACAGTAGTGTGTTGACATTACTGTGTTCCGGTTTGAAGGTTACTGCAGCTAGCGAGATTACAGGGCTGTTGAGACTAACCATCTAATCAAGTCTCAAAGTAATGAGCACCAATTTAGCGATGTTATGTGTATCGCTGCAATGGTCATGGACAGGCGTTATCTCTTACCATCAGGAGAGCGTATTGTTCATCAATTATTTTTTTTACATAAATAAAGCTCGATCGCTTGGCGAAGAGCGTGGGTTCAACTTTCAACAATGAGCTTGAACTGCTGGTAAAGGAAAACATCACGGGAAAACCTAACATACATGTATTAAGTCATCATAGGTCGAAGGTAGCTTAGGTCGAATACCTGGTCTGCCTGTTTGCCGTGGTGGTGCCGGCGTAAGAATTGTACCCCACCTTCTCTACCTGTGGTTGCCGTAAGAGTCGGCTCAGGGATGTAATCTGGGAAATGGGCAGCAGCGTTTTCCTTGAACAATCACACCTAACTGCGCTCGCCAACCCGCCTGCCAAGCGTGGCGAGTATTGGCAAAACCCCCCCAGGAGGAGGCCTATGTCCAGCAGTGGACGTCCTATGGCTGATGATGTCATGTGACCTAGTCTGTCAATCATTAAAACGCATTTCAAGCTTGTCGTGTCCATCAAAACTTCACAATAACTTCCGTCAAAATCGTATAAAACTAATCATAAACCACGATTAGGCAATTACCACTTATTAAGAATATTAATAATCCGTACCGAATAATTTTCTAATGACGTGTAAGCCCCCACCAGAACAAATATAAAGATGTTCTAACTAAAATCCAGTGTGAAAGTAGTGTTAGCCGTCCTGCCATAAAACTGCCGCCTAATTACGGCCATTTGGCCGTAAATACGGCACTACAGCCATCCATCATAAACGCAGTTGTAAAGGAGATAGCCGAAGAACATGCAAATATGGACGCTGTGGACCACAGATTAAAGAAACAAGCGATATCGCACGCCGTTAGTTTTATTTAATGATTGTCATGCTAGGTGTTTGACCACAGCTCATCTGATGTTAAGTGACGGTGTGGTCGAAGATGGTAAACACACCTAGCCTAATGGAATTGACTCTCAAGTGAGGCCTTTGGAACACATTATTAGAGCTTGGCGGCCACCAATAAAAATGATACCAATTTTATTATGGCGGTATAATGGGTAGGTACGGAACATGCGGCGCACGAGTTCGACTCGCACTTGACCGTTTTTTTTAAACAGGACTCGTTTAATATCCACGGTTTAAAGTATTAAAATTGAAATGGCCATGGCAGTTCGCGGTCTATGGCACATGACACCCGAGGTGTCATACGACTTGGTTACAGGCCACCCTTTATGACCAATTAGAAGGTTGGCGCGCTCTCGCGAAATAGTATGGTAAGTATGGTATGACATTCAGACCCTTGCAACTGCGCTTGAAAGTTGTTTAGATTTAAAGTGCCACTTAAATGAATTTTACTGCAAACTTTTTTCATACAGGGTTATTGGTAACCAGCTAATAACTTAAGATCCACTTCTGTCAGGCCCAGTCTAAGAAAGTCTTAAAATGCACTAGTACAGGTACAGAAAATATAATATAATTTTATCAGACTCTAAGTAATTAAAATAAATAAATCTTCTATAAATGTAATTATTATAAATAAACATCAAAAACAATGCAGTCTATGCTTTGTGTCTGTGTTACTTTTCACTATAGTTACGTCTATCACTATAGTTATTGAAAATTATTATTTGTTTATTTAAACGACATAGAGGTATAATTATCTATCAGTTCCATAAAATTCTAATAGATGGCGGTATAAGGTAATTATTAACTAGATTGAGTAAGTATCCAATATAACAAGGGTTTTGATATTATTAACTATTTTATGTAAAATCAAATTAAATAAGTCATAATAAGGCAAGGTCGAACCCGGTCATGCCCTAGTAGAGTAGTAGTGACTTTACTACAAGCTTCGCAAATGTAATAATTAGTAATAAGTATTGTGTGTATGCCTCGAGCATTCATGCTCACCAGCGAAGGCTCCGTCTTGCGCCGGCGTCGTATGTCGGGTCACTCTCTTCCCTCAGATATGGTTGAGGAGGGCGATGGCTGGCACATGCGTCATACTCGTGATCGGGTGATGCTTGGGGGTCGCTGGTCTGCTCGCGCTATACGATGTCAGAGGAGTGTAATTTGTAAATAAAATAAAAAACTTGTAGTTTTTTTTTTCGACGGTATTTTGTTAGCAACGCGAAATTTTATGTTTCATTATATGATACACACCACTTACTTTTGTACATTCGCGCACGTAATCTAATACGTTGTTAATAAAATACCAATATTTTTACATGTGATCACTCAAAAACATATAAGTTTGGAAAAATAGTAAAATACGGTGACATGATTTCTGCGTTCCCACCGAAAACATCCGCCCAATTTCTGTACGCAACGTTATATTTGTACTATGTACTTTTTTTCTAATTAGTGGTTATAGTCAAATGTTTGATCAGCCCCGATGATAGCATGCATGGAACCATTAACTTAATTTACACTATCGGTCCATAGAAATCGCATTAAAAATCGCTAGAACGTTGTTTAAAAAAATACAATTCCCGCGCTCCGGTGTTGCTCGCTATTAAAATCGAGTGGGTCGGTAATGTGTGGACAGTGCTGAATATTCGATGTTGCCACGTTATGTTGCTTGACAAAGCTGTTAATGTCACTCTAGCATGTCATTCGTTTCGATGGTTATCATAGAAATTGCAATAAAATAGATAGCGAATTTTTTAATTTTTTTATATTTTTTTAACTTTTTTAACGCAAAATATATTCTTTGGTTCTTATTATTAAATTAAATTAATATTTTGGTTATGGTAATCCAATAGTAAATGAAATGGATATCTTATTCGTGATTTAATTTAGCATAGACGGTTATCTGCTATCTCTATCTCTCTCACTCACCCACACACACATCCACACACACACACACACACCCTCACACACCTACTCCCACAAACACATTCTCACACACACTCACTCACACCAAAGCTCCGCCTCAACGTTCTGCTATTATAATAACTAAAGCTTTTTAAAGTCTTTTTTGTACAAAATCAACAAAAACTATTTGTAGCTAAGCATGTTATTTATACTAATGTTAGCTTAAAAAGACTTGGGCTAAATACTTTTCGTAGATAAAAGTACCTACTCAATTCTAAACTCAATTCTAAAGAGGCTTTGTTAACCTACCAACTGCCAGATCTAATTCAGATACCACAAATGACCGTTCAAGCTACTAAAAAAGTAAACAGAAAAAATAACGAAGGACAGGTCGAAATATTAACATGTTATATTAGGATAAACGGTGTCGCGCTGTCCACTGTCCTTCAAATTAAAGGACACCAAGCAAAACATCAATGGAAATGCAGTTTAAAAAAGTACAAGCAAATTTCAACTTAAGCGTATCAGATATAAATTTGTATTTTCACCCAAGAATATTTGTGATATAATCAATTGAAAAAAATACAATTTAACGGATAATTTTGAACTTTATCACAATGGTGTAGAGTTTACTAGAAGTAGTATTTTGAGGGCATTGATGATTGCTACGGATGGTAGGTGTATAATTGGTTTTATTCGTGTGGGGTGGTTTTTTTTCGTGTAATGAACATTGTCCATTCCGATCGCAATTTGTGTGCTTTGTAATCTACATGCACTAATTTTGTAGGTGAATGGGGGTTAATATAGATTTAGACACACGTTCAAGTTGAGGCTTTATATAGTTTCTTTTTTCTTTATTTTTGGCATCGCACTTTATTGATTTTTATATTTTCAAATATTTTACCGTGTCACTGTCAGTCACACAAGTAAGTGAAGGTGGAGTCCAAACGTGCCTTACTAAAGTAGTACTAAATTAATTTTATTTTTTTAAATAATTTATATTAAATGAATAATATTATTATGTAATATTTTTTATTGTGTTGTATTGTTTTAAATTGTATTTTATATTTAGGCGCTAATGTTATCTCAATATTATAATTATATTAATTTACTTTATGCCTCAAAAATGTTTTGGTTTGAACTGTAAATTTTTACGGACTATAGTAATAAATAAAATAAAATAAATAGAAGCTTTGACTGAGACGCTTGCCTAGAAGAAACCCATTCAGTGTCAATTTGAAGACTTTCATCCTTGTATCCATCAGGAATTACCTACACAGCCAGCGCATACCACTGTTTAGCGGCTCGCACAATGAAAGTGGAATCAAATCGTTTTGCTCGAGTTTTTGTAACTTCAACCATAAAAGGAAGTCGACTTTTCATGTTATTTCCTAAGCTCTATTTAATTTCGTAATGGACCACTACTTTACTAGGGCATGCCTGGACTTGACCTTAGTATTGTGTGACTTCGACTTCACTTGATTTATCATGAAATACTAAAACTAGAAATTGCAGAAAGTGCGATGCCAAAAACAAAACAAAAAAGAAAACTTAAAATTTGTAAAACATTTCACATTTTAAAATATACAACATGAATTTAAAAAAAAAAACTTATGTTGTAGGTACACACAAAGCATAGTGATGAAATTTTTTCACATACCTATCTACTTACTAGATTAAAATGATTTGCCCTTACCTATTACCTACTAGCACACATTAATGTACCTATAATCAAAATGTTTTATTATCGATTGCAAACTAAGTATTTTGACCCACAGCCAGTTCCATTCGACTCATAAACAATTTACGGCTCCAAATATTATTGTCCATTATAAGCAAAACCTGTCCACTACAACCACAGGATTTTCACAACTTAAGTCGGATTTGCGTCCATATCGCTCACTTTATGGTGTATTTCTGGATTATTCTGTCAATATTATTATTTGCCTTTTAATACCGTAAAGCTGGCATATAAAACACATATAAAACATATTGGAAATGTCGACAATATCGACGTTTTATCGCAAGATTTGTAGCTTCATCCTGACATGATAACTCAATCCGTATGTAGGCGATATTTACGGGTATTGGTGTGATACAGTGCTGCTAGATCAAAACACCAATTTAGCGCTAATGGAAAAAAAGCGCTAGATTTGATAAAATTAGCTTACCAAAAAAAGCAATAAATGTCGCACTAGCTTTGATATTACTAGAAAAACACATACACATGAAATGTATATACCTATTATCTGATCAATGTTTACAATCAATACGTTTCTTTAGGAAACATTTCGGCGCGAATGAAATCTCATATGTCAAATTTAGCATACAGCTTATTGCCAGCCACAAATCAAGTAATTAAATCGTGCAAAAAAATCTAGGAGTAGCTGTGTTGTGGACACGACCAAGTGTACATGAATACGTATACATTTTTGAACACTAAGAAGTCCTTAGTGTTTAAAAACCAAGGACAAGGTGTGTTCAAGATGGACAGACGATTTAATAAAGACCGCAGGAACGCGCTGGATGCGAGCCGCTTCCAACCGGTCTTAATGGAAGTCAATGTGGGAGGCCTATGTCCAGCAGTGGACGTCCTACGGCTGAGATTATGATGATGACGATGGTGATGATGATGACGACGATGATGATGATGATGATGATGATGAAGTCCTTCGGATTTTCATGTTTAAAGTGTACACCCAACGTAACGAATACTTTGATCGTTTGCTGCTACAATAAACAGTATTCCACATTTTTTTATTATCATTTTACTGGATTGCCTCTCATTATGGAAGCAAATTTAAAGAGTCAGAAACAAATCCCACGTAATCGAAAAGGTATACGTTGTCTAATTTTTTATGTTGCGCGTTAACTACGCCAAAATAGCGCTAAATCTAGCACTGAAAACGATAAATTGGCAGCACTAAAGCGATAACTTTAGGTTGGATTACCATAGAATATAGTCAGGGATAGCTGGATTATTGTCTGGAATTCTGTGAACGGAGATCAATCATCGTTACGAGCGGGTATGGTAGGGATTATCGCCTGTCTATGACTAGTTAATCTCACACTCGATATTGGATTGCCATTTTTTGAAGATAAAAACTTTGGAACTTACAAAAACTCTTTATTGTTTTTGACGTTCGTACTTTAATAACTTTTTACCCGACTGCCAAGGAAGGGTTATGTTTTTCGCGCGTATCTTGTACCGGATTACGAAAATTAAGATATTGTTAGATTCATCTCAATAATTTAAGTGTTGTTTTTAAAAAAAAATACAGTTGAACGATTTTTGGCGCGAAATAGTAATAGGTACGTTATTAAAAATTAATAACTAAACGGTTTAAAAAGTGTTTTTCTTTAATTATATCGATTTTCTTCGCAGTCGGGTTATAGATTTTTTAAACTCTTCAGCTTGTTAATTATTTTGTAGTGATGATAGCTCTGTGGTTAGCGCGGCCGGTTTACACGCCGAAGGTCGTGAGTTCAACCCCAAACAATAAGCTTGAGCTGCAGGTGAAGGAAAACATCGTGAGGAAACCATAGCATATGGTGGTAGGGTATTTTCTAGTACTCGGCTGATTACCTACCATAGCTACTAAGCATCTAAGGGTGTGTTCCGACAGCCTCACTTGAGAGCTACTTCCATTCCAGACTAGGTCCATTTACCATCTTCGACAACAACGTCACTTAACATATTCAGGTGAACTGTGGTCAAAAGACTTAGTCAACCATTAAAAAAATTTTTTTTTTTTCAGTATCTTCTCTGTAAATTTCTTATACCTACTGAAACCGTATAAACAATTTTGAGAGTGAACAGAAGAAGGAATAGAAGTCGAAAAAACATTTGCTCAGAATATAACAGTATTCCCGTACCAAAATCGATCAAACCAGCAGATGTAAACTCACGCCACTCGACCGCTAATGTCCTAGACATTTTGCTTCCTACCCGCACGACGTAATTACGCACAACTTCTTCAGAGGACAAACTTAATGAGCTTTCATACTTATGACCCATAAAAACATGTCAGCTAGACCGTACACCTGCAGCCTTCCTCTTATTAATATCGAATCAATCCGCCATTAATGCAACGGTCCCTCTCACGCCCCCGCATGTTTCATCTTTCACCCCATCAAGAAGGTGGATCTAATAGAAATCCGTAATAAGAAACGTTAATCGTGCACACGCATCGACAGTTACTGGTCGCCATTTTGTAGTGCAAAAACTGATATTGGATGTGTCAAGGAATGATGGATGTGCGTGCGCAAAAACCGGTAAACGGAACGGGCCGTGACGCGAGATCTTGAGGCTACTTACTGTATTACGCGGGTAAAGACCTAGTCGTATGAACTGAGAATATAGTATTATTTATAATCTGTGGATTAAATAGTCTATAGTTATGTCAACGGGATTGAAATAAACTTGTCTGATCCTTTTTTAGTCATATAGATCGTTTGTTGTTATTATTTGGGGTTCTAAAAGTAAAAGGAAAACATGAGAGTTGGCACAATGCGCAAACGTGCCATGGCTGAATAAAAAAGAAAAAAAAAGAACGAAATATATGTTTTTGGCGAGAACGTGGAAAAAGTATGTCACCGGCTCACCGCATTGTGTATTTCAAACTCAGATCAAAAACTAATTTCAAAGTTCCGAATTACGTGCATGAGTGTCAAAAAGTAGCGAGTAGTAGAAATGCACAAAAAGAGTTTTATATCCATAAGACTTTTATATACAAGGTATAACATTAACGCTCACGGTCAGAGACATGCAATAGCGAGCCTCATTAGGTCTGTAATTCCGCTAGTTATGAAGCTCACCAAGCCCTAACAGTAAATAATGTTTACACACTGCCTGGTGGTAGTATATTTAATATTACCACCAAGTAAAATACTTGAAAAAAAAAACATTCCTGTTTTTTAAGCCACTCAGCTAGCTTAGACATTTGAGAAAAATACGTAGCGATAGTTTATTTTTTGTGGTTGACGGGCTTGGTTTTTTACCACAGCTCACCTGAAGTGACAGTGTGGTCGATGTTGGTAAACACACCTAGCCTGGAATGGAACTGGCTCACAAGTGAAGCTGCCGGAACACACCATTACATGCTTGACGGCTTTTTAACTTAAGGGTGGTATCTAGCCAGCCGAGTATTAGAAAGTACAACCATGCTATGGTTTCCTCACGATGTTTTCTTTCACCGGCAACTCAAGCTCATTGTTGAGGTTTGAACCCACGCCCTATGAACTTGCACTTTAGCAAAGTGGAGAGCAGCGCCACGATAAAAATACCGGGTGTAAATAGAAACTATACTTCTTCATACATTTATCTATCATTTGTGAAATAAGCAGGTACGGTAACATAAAAAAAATCCGTTGTGGTAATGAAAAACGTAAGAACCTGCATTTTGCGGCACAGGTTTTCTTAGTGCAAAATCCAGGGTATTTGTTAACTTTTTGTATTTTAGTACTTAGTACTTACACTACTTCTTATTCAAAGTGGGGGCGATAAGTCCTGCGTTTACGTCCCGCTTGGGGTGTTTTGTGCATTTCCCCCTACCAGCATCTACCCGAGCCAACCTAGCTCCTTGAATTTATCGGAGCGAGGCTCTAGGGCGCTGGCATAGTATCTCCAGTGAGATAAGTAGAAAGTGATGACGTTGATGATGAGAAACAATCGAGGTGTTGCGGCGACATGAGCTTTTGCATTGCAAAGCCACAGAAGCCACTAGAATAGCTACTAGGCTGCATGAAGCTGCTTCGCTATACCTGTAAAAGTTACAAAATATACATACTGTATTAGTATACTACAGTATTTTTCACACTGGTGTGAAAAATAAAATAAAGGAATAAAGAAAGGAAAGGAATGTAATAAAGGAAGACGTTCCTTGAACAATCACACCTAACTGCGCTCGCCAACCCGCCTGCCAAGCGTGGCGAGTATTGGCAAAACCCCCCCAGGAGGAGGCCTATGTCCAGCAGTGGACGTCTGGCTGATGATATGAAACGTTATTCAAAAACAAATATTTTTTTGATAACACCAATGTAACATCATCATTTTTAATTTTTCCATTCATATTTAAAAATAAACAATAAGAATATCAAAATCATATCGTATTTCAATCCAATGAAAATATCAATAAAATAATAATATAATATGTATGTCAAAATCGATAATTCTGGAGAAAAAAAAATGTACTGCCACTGTTCTTTTATTCCTCTGTATTCTTTACGACGAGAATGCGAGTAGGTACCTAGCTAGATATATAAAATCGAAAAGAAGCGAAAGATGTGTGATAGGATCATATCTAGTGTAAATACTCTATCTATGTGAAAGTGTTCTAATTTTGTCTACAGTTCAATTGAAATCGATGAAAAATAAGGTTTATTTTCGTGAACATATTTTTTTAATCTTTGTTCGTAATCTGTGGCATCATAGATAGAAAAGAACAGTGTGTGGCATCTGTTTGATCGAATCAATAGCTAAAACAATTATCGAAACGTAAATCCATTACAATCTACTTTTTGCCGCTAAAACCAAAACGCAACTTCCTTTCATGTGTGGTGTAAAAAAATAATTATAGGACTTTTAAGTAGCCTGTCAGACTTAATGTGTAAATAGTAGGCTTGCTTCGATACGGGGGTGTGTTAGTTCGTCCCAAGAGCCGAGGCGTCAATTTTACCGGGAAACTATATAATTACGACATTAGAACTCGATCGATGCTTTTTTTTATCGATTGTTCTTTTTTCTTTTGTAATCGATTGATAGTATTGAAAGCTCTCAGTTTTGGCGCGTTTTTTTTTCTCTAAGTCGAAGGGCGCGTTCGTGTTACGGGTGTGACCTGTAATTATTTATTGATGCGTTCAAAAGTTGCTGCTGTCATAATATTTTAATTTTTTTTTTGTTTTTTTCTGTAGTCGTTCGTATTATAACAAAAAAGAATCCGTATTACTGTGAACGGTTTTTTAAATCATCTTTTGTATTTAATGTCTTAGATATACATATTTCGTTTCAGTATTAGCGAAATAAGTCAATTATTTTACGTTTAAACAGGATACATTTAAAAGCAAAAAATATGAAAGGAGAGACTGGACTCTTGCGGTTAAGGACGCCCCAAGCTTATAACCCTGTATTGAGTTACGCAGAATGGTAGTACTAAGCCAAAAAAGCTTAATCATTGTTATGAAATACTTTGGTTATCAATTTACCCTGAAATCACAGGAAAATTCAGGTATTCTCGCATTTTGCCGAGGTTGAATACGTTTAAAGTAAGGGGTTCTTTCGTCATAGTACTAAGAAGGTTCCGTTCCGTTCTGCGTAGCCCCGTAAATCAATTAATCGCTCAGACACCAGATAAATCCGTTATACCTTCGTAAATGTTCATGGTCGACGTTCCAGAAACTCGAACGAAACGATTTGATTCCATGTTCAATGTGCGGACCGCTAGACAGTTTTTTTTTTAAATTTAATATAATTCAATATGTAACTTCACAAATTATGTATATCTAGACCGCTAGACAGTGAAATGAGCTACCTGAGTGGGTGTTCCCCGTTGGATATAGGTAATCTGGGTGTCTTCAAGTCGAGAGTGAATCGGTATCTTCTAGGCAAGCGTGCTTCATCTTAGACCGCATTGTCACTTAACATCAGGTGAGATGGCGGTCAAACGTAAGCTATTTATTATATAAAAAAAAGATAGTAAAATGTATGAAAAATGGGAAAACTTATCGGGCGTTAACAAAAACTAATTTTTTCATTGCGTTTTGCTACTGATATTTACTGCGTAATTTTTTTTTATTTTTTTTTATGCTAAAGGTCACATTCTGTTGTCACCGATGTTTAATATCAAATTTCCCAAATAACGCTATTACTTGTTGATGAAACGAGATAGTGCTGCCCCGGTTCCGAATCTGATATCGATAGAAACACTCGATTATCGACTACCTTTAATGAGCAAAGCCGCGGCACTAAGTCATTACTTTACGACCAGTTTATCATCAGAAGTGGTCAAATGAGGAAACTGAACATTTTTCACAGAATAGTTCTAAGTAAATTCGATGGTGGCTCCCAAACTACAGATAAAGCACGTCACTTACAGCTGAGCGTTCGCACGAAATTTCATTTCGTTATTATTACACTCGGATACACTATTATTACTTTCACAACACTTCACAGTGAAGATACGTCGTAATGAAAATTCCTACACTAATAAAGTCGTGTTTGCCCCCGCTTAATAAACAGGCGGTAGATGTTTATCGTTGTTTTCTTTATCGATTATAGAGAAGGGGGGAATCAAGGATCACGCTTGCACTCCTCCCCAACCCCTAGTTACCTACTCTACATAATATTTAAAAAAAGTTTAAAAAACAAACAATTAACCTAATAAGTTAAAAATAAATTCTAGTATTTGACGTGTAAGTACTTATAGGTTACAGGTCAGTTACTTTACTATAGGTACTTCTTTACCTCAAGTGACTGTCAAGTAAGGCTGCCGGAACCCACCGTTGGATTGATTGATTGACTAACTCTTTATTATCCACACCAAGAATCATACAATAGAGAAGAAAAAGAAAATAAACTTCATTAAAAGGTGTAACAAGTTAACAACTGGCGACCTTATCGCTAAAAGCGTTCTCTTCCTGGTGAAAAGTGGTGCTTTAGGTGCTTTGCGGCAGATTTTCAACTTGAGGGTGGTAGCTAGCCAGCCGAGTACTGGAAAGTATCCTACCATTATGCTTATGGTTTCCTCACAATGTTTTTCCTTCACCGGTAGCTCAAGCTCATTGTTGGGGTTTCAACTCACGCCCTTCGGCGTGCGAACCGACCGCGCTAACCACTGAGCTGTCATCGCTAAATTCCTGTTTAGTCATGTGATAAAATAAACTGTAGTTGAAGCACAGCTTTCACACTACGTCATTTGCGGTAAAACGATTCTTAGGAAGAAAACGGTATCATCTATGGACAGTATAAAATCGTCATTAGCTTCACCAGTGTAAAACGCATTGATTCATACTTATGATACTTCAACGTAAGCTTGCGGATAAAGTACGTAACAACTAGATATAGTTACGAGACAGGCAGAATTAACCTGCGATAAGAAGCGAAAATACAGAAACATTATTTTAAAGGTTTAAATATAGGTAAAGATCTTATAGTCTGGTTAACATAATGAAGTAGTGTTACGTTTACAATAATTCGCGGTCAGAATCAATAAAAAGAATGTCTAGCTTCACATCACATATCACATCATCAGCCATAGGTCGTCCATTGCTGGACATAGGCCTCCTCCTGGGGGGGTTTTGCCAATACTCGCCACGCTTGGCAGGCGGGTTGGCGAGCGCAGTTAGGTTTGATTGTTCAAGGAAGACGCTGCTGCCCAACCTCCGGATTACATCCCTTAACCGACTCTTATGGCAACCACGGGCAGAGAGGGTGGGGTACTATTTTTACGCCGGCACCACCACTACTAGTGTAGCTTGTACGGAAATTATTATTAAACTAGCTGCGCCCTGCGGTTTTACCCGCGTAGATGATGATGATGATGATAAAAGTATTCTATGTCTTATTCTAGGGCCTAAAGTACCTACATGCAAAATTTCACCCAGATCCGTTGAGTAGTTTACGCGTGAAGGCATAACAAACAAACAAACTCACATTCGCATTCATAATATTAGTAAGAACAAATATCGTAGGACATTTCATATAGCGCTATCTAGTCCCTAACTAGACCCTAACAGGCAAGGTAGATGGCAAACGTCCCAGAGGACGCAGTCCCACGAGATGATCGGACCAAATACGATCTTCTCTGAACATCAACTTCCACAATGCCCTTCATGAAGCCAAGGATCGCAGCAGATGGAGGGAAATCGTACGGGAGAAACTGATGCAGCGGGGGAGTCACGACCCTCAGTAATGAGGAAAACGACGCGAGGAGGAGAAGTCCCTAACTAAGGGAACAAGATAACAAGATAGAATACTTATACATATACTAAACTTATGGTCTAGGTAGGTGGATCACGATGTGTCCGGTGTTCTGACACATCGTTATCTTGGTAAGGATGCTTGGGCTTCGAGGTGGTAGGTGTCCGAGAGGAAAAGCGCTGTCGAGGCCGCAGAAGAGTGCGAAAGCTTGCCCCGACACAAGGCGCCGAGGTGGAACACTCCAGGGTTTTTAGTGGGTAGGCCGTCATTAAGAGAAGAGTCCCACATAACCACCCTGTCCGGCCCAAGGGCTTGTGGTGTCTGTAATGGATTTTCCCTGGACAAAAAAGAACCTGGTACCACAGCCGTAGGTACCAGATATTCTACCGTCAAGCAGTAGCGTGTAAACATTATTGTGTTCCGATTTGAAGGGTACTGCAGCTAGCGAAATTACAGGGCTGTTGAGACTAACCATCGAAAGTCTCAAAGTAATGAGCGCCAAAGCAGGCACTTTGTTTTTACTACAAAAAGTTCTGTGTATCGCTGCAATGGTCATGGCGTAATCTCTTACCATCAGGAAAGCGTTTAGGTCTTTCGATCGTTGATGCCGCAAAAAACATTTGTATTATGACTTTTCGCGCAAGTGCAATAAGTTAACCTTTCATCGCAATCGGATAATGCATTTAAACAAAACAACGAAAACAAACTTGTTATTGTTTACACAAGATTGTATCTCTCCCCTCTCTCTCTCTCTCATTCTCTCTCTCTCTTTCTTTGTAAAAGTAAAGTAGCTGTCTGCGTTTCCCTATTTTTCCCCTTTTTAGCTAACTTTCCTTCTTTCTCTACTTATCACGCAAATATATTTAGATACGGTTTTCACAGATATTTCAATTACGATTTTTCTTTTACGGTTTGTTTAAGTAGAGAATTTCAATAATTTGTAATTAACTTCAATGTTTTTGGGGGGGCTCACTAGTAATAGAATAAAAATAAAACTAGCAGCCTTATCGCTAAATGCAACCTCTTCTGAGAAACCTTAATATGAAAGACGTAAGCATGTAGATTATTAGAAAACAATCTCTCTCGTCTGACCCCAATCCTTTCTTCTTTCCAGCAAGTTGCAACTCCGACAGTCGTGAAGAAGATACTCAGATTAAAGCAGGAAAACCCTGGCATGTTCGCGTGGGAGATCAGGGAGCGACTGCTGAGCGCCAGAGTGTGCGAACCCCACTCCATACCCTCAGTGTCTTCTGTGAACAGGATCTTGAGAAACAGCGGACTGGCGTGGAGCGATGATGACAGGGTCGGACATGGTAAGTGTGACTCTATCATCACCATACATCCTAGTAATATTTAAAATGTGAAAGTTTGTATGTTTGGATGTTTGTTACTCAAACACGCAAAAACGGCTGGACAGATTTGGATAAAATTTGACACGCATGTATTTTATTACCTGTATTTACATATAGAATACTTTTTATATTAGAAAAATGTTAGGTTTCTGTGGTATTATAAAGATCGAACAACTTGATGTATTCACTTTAAATTCGGTAGGTATAGATGTTTCTTATGGAACAATAATCAGGAATAAAAGATATTACTAAAATTTTATCTTAATCTAATTTAAAAAAAAAACGCAAATTTCATGACTATTGCTTATTTGTTGGTTATACAAGTTTCATTTCTCTCTGAATCTAATTCGAAAGTCAATGCGGACGAAGCCGCGGGCGTAACTTAGTAATGTTATAATTTAGTACGTAACCTAATCATATCCTAAACTTATTTTTAGGGTTTCGTACCCAAAGGGTAAAAACGGGACCCTATTACTAAGACTTCGCTGTCTGTCTGTCCGTCCGTCTGTCTGTCACCAACTGTATTCAAGAACCGCGATAGCTAGACAGTTGAAATTTTCACAAATTATGTATTTCTATTCCAACAAATAATAAAAACAAAATAAAATAAATATTTAACCATACAACAAACGCGATTTTTCATAGATAATGGTACGGAACCCTTTGTGCGCGAGTCCGACTCGCACTTGGTCGGTTTTTTGTATTTATTATTGGTACATCCCGTTTTCTACTTGGTCTGGAATCCTTTCCACCCTAATGTTGTCTGGGAGAGATCGCTTTAAGCGATAAAACCGCAAACCGTTTTTTGTAAGTTTATTTTTTAAATTGGATTAAATATACAATCTTTCGTGTGAACAATAAGGAATTTATATTAGAGCCTACTTTTATCTAAAGATTCAAAAGATCAGATGTCTACCAGTGAAGAATTGTTATAATAAAATTACAAGTCTTGTAATTTTGATTAAGTACCAATAAATTTATTATGATTAAATTGACAATTAAAAAAAATATGAAATTATCTCCGTTTGGTGAACGAATTCATAATTTTGTAGTTACAACTGTCCGATAGAGCAGATGTTTATATTTATCGTTATATAATTTAATTTCCCTAATTTGAACATTACAATTATGTCCCCAAAACGTGTTGTTTGATTTAACATTAATTAATTTAAATCAAATTTAAACAGCTAGCTATTTCCGTCACCTGCTGGCCAATGCACTGTTGTGCATGTTCTACGTACTGGGCACATACTTAAAGGACACATTTTCTAAATCTAAAGTTATTTTAATAGGGGAATAAATTGTTATTTAATCTTTAACATTTTGTTCCGTAATTTATTTACTGTCCACCGATGTTTCTTTCTTTTTATGGCATCGAACTTTGTACATTCGACCAGTGGCTCAAGATAAAAACTAAGTAGAATTAGTTTCAACTAAATAAATGGTATTTATTTTTTTAATATACTTGACAGACTAGGTGACCACAGCTCACCTGATGTTAAGTGACGATATGGCCGAAAATGGTAAACACACTTAGCCTGGAATGGAAAGCTGAAGCATAAAAAGCTGGCACAATTAACTATCATTTTGTGTCCAAGTAGCTACGAACCTAAAGTAGCGATGAACCTGCAACGAAGTTTTGGAAGTAACACGAAAATACCTAGATCCATGTTTTACTATATTATAACCAAATCACTTCCAAAAAATCGTACGTTTAATTTCGCATTCGAAGATTAAAATATCATTATTTTAAACATAAACACTTTAAACACGTTTGGAAAAAAATACTATGTAGCGTCATGATTTGTCCGCGTTTTCGCCAAAGCTTTTGTCCACTTTCTTACACACACTCACTCACTTTCATACTCGAACATAAATGACACCTAAAAAAATCTTGTTTGTTAAATGTCATGACATGCACATTACATATACGAGTACATATGCATACATATACATATGCGAACTTATCTATTGCAAGCCACACCTGTTCAAAGTGATATAACTTTATAACATCCGCTAAAGATCGATAATACATACATAGGTTACGTTTTTTGTTTTTATATATGTGATCCTATTTATACTTGTTTGACTTTCTACTACTTACATAGTATTTACAGCGACCTATCGTGACTCAAGATGGTGAGATACCAAGGTCACTACCTGAATGCCTTGAAAAAGTATCATTATCATCATTATCATGTCAGCCGTAGGACGTCCACTGCTGGACATAGGCCCCTATTGACTTTCATAAAGACCGGTTGGAAGCGGCTCGCATCCAGCGCGTTCCTGCGGTCTTTACTAGGTCGTCTGTCCACCTTGTGGGTGGACGTCCTACGCTGCGCTTGAAAAAGTATAATTAATCATAACTATTAATTTTGTTTTGTCATACTGTTAGGATCTGACCTTTTCTCATTGTGAGAATGGTAAGGCCATAGTTAGTCCACCACGGTGGTCAAATGCTGGAGATTAAGTACATTGAGACATAACTATGTACAGGTTCTTCACGAAGTTTTCCTAAGCCATTCGAAGCTTACGTCATTATACAAATATTATAGAAAAATACAGGAGTGTGCCGTAGGGTTTGAACCCAGGACCTTCAGATTAGGAGTGTCGGGCTCCCAAACAGAAAAGAAGTTGAAAGACCGCCTGGTTCGTACAAATAGGCTGTCATAGCTTGTCGTTTTAATATAAGACATTGTTATAGTTTTATCAGTTTTCTTTATATTCCTTTTCTTTACTTTCAGAGTCATATCCGCAGCCAGAGCTCCCGAACCTGATAGACTACATGTCTCTTAAGACGTCACTTCCTCCCACACCCCCTCAAAACCCTCCTTACTTCGTTCACTCTGGGATCCGTGTGCCTCCGCCAACAGCATCAGACGCGCATCTCTACGACCGAAGACTGGCCACATCCTGGCTCCTTGCCAATCAGGTTCAGGCTCAAGGACTCCTTAAACCGTATCCGATATCACCATGGCAGAGAATAATGATGCCGTATCACACTGACGCTAAAAACTTCACCCCGTACGCGAACATCAGCAACGATTTTTTGAGAATCACCTCGAATGATGTCAAAGCGGAATCTGAACACATTTCTGTAGAAGCCAGCGATGATAGCACCGATAGGCCAGACGAAGACGAGCAGAAGGAAAAAGAGAAAAAGAAAAATCCGTACTCCATCGAGGAGTTATTAAAAAAGCCTGATAAATTGCCGAATGTGTCGCCTCCGGTTGCGTTTCAAAACTTCCTCCGACAGCCAAGTGGCAGTATGATACAGTACAGTCAAGAAAAAGATTTGAGCAACAGAAGTTCTCCAGCCAGTTACTGCTCCGCACAAAGCGTTTCTAATGATTGTTTTGTTGAATCTAGCAGTCCCGAAATCAAGGCTGGAAACTGAATAGCACAAAATTATACATTAGGCAGCGATTTTTGTATTTTTGACGTCAAAAATATAGATTAAGTTGGTCTAGCACATTCATTTGCGAGATTATAAAGTACTGCGATACTATAGTTAAATGTATTAAAATAAAAACAATTTTTATTTAGGGGAGTACAAATTAAAGCTTCCATGTACCTACATATAATATTTTCATCGGTTACGTACTTAGTAGTACTTAGGTCTCTTTCGCAGGAGATAGTCTAGGTAGGTACCACCGCAGTACCAAATATTCTGCCGCCAAGCAGTAGTGTCTAAACATTACTGTGTTCCAATTTAAAGGGTAGTTGTTGAGACTAACCATCGAAAGTGTCAAAGTAATGAGCGCTAAAACAGCGAAGCCCTTGTCTTTATTTTACTATTCAAAATTCTGTGTATCGCTGCGATGGTCGTGGACAGGCGTTATCTCCTACCATCAGGAGAGCGTCCAATTCGTCTCTTTATATTAACATCTTTTTTTAAATAAGTAGAATGTAAAAATCCTAAATGGATATGCTAGCCCCACAGATACAAAAATTTTGTAGATGATTTCTGGCATCAACTGGTTTATTTGGAAATGTCGTGGTAAAAAGGTAAAATAGGTATCTACACTAGTAATTAGTGGTTAGGTTGATTTTCAAAAGTAGATATTCACAAATAGGGATGATTTTGAGGCATTCGTATGCAATGTATGCCGACATCCATACAAGGTTATAAGTTTGGGATGTACTAAGCCAAAAAGGGATTATTATATTCTTCATAACTTCATTCTTCTTCTTTCTTTAACCTTGAAAGTTTGAACAACTTTCACAAATACACAACTCTGAAGCTGTTAAAAAAATTAACTACCTACTCGATCAGAATCAGAATATGTCACTCACTGTGTACAGTCACTGTGTACAAAGATAATATCGTCCACTTACGATGACAGTGTGACACCTCAAAAACCATAGTTTTACAGAATACGGCTTTTAAATGAGATAACTCTTAAATTGTTCTCATGATAGCTTTATTATATTATGTGAAGTGATTAGAGTATAGGTAACTAATATTGGAATGAAATATCAAAGAAAAATACATTTGTCAATAAGTAAATACACATCATTATAGAGTTTGAAAAAAAAAGGAAAACTTATCATGTTGTTCCAAATAAAATATAAGTTTACAAAGTGGAAAGCTTAGTTGTCACGTTGAAGATGATGTGGAAGTTGACATTTAATACGTGGTATCCTCGTGATGTCTCACCTATATATCCTCATTTTACACCTCGACGCTTAGGTGACAACTGAACTGTCATTATTTCGAAGCCAACTAGACCAATCACCAAACAAGACAGAGATACGTGATATTTTGTCTTTTCTCTATTTTCTTTGTTGTTTATTGCAGAAAAAATATCCCATTTTTGGAGATAATAGAACGTGAGATCGCGATTCAAAATATGTATAAGTAAAAAGAAATATCGTATTATTCGAATGTCACACTGTCGTCGCAAGTGGACGATATGTTATAGAAATATAGGTATCATTATTTCTATGGATCTGCTGATTTTGGTCCCAATTTAAGAGTTGTATCCAGAGTTAAAGTTGTTAATTAGTGATGAGTCCAACTTATTTTAACTTACAAAGTACTCCTTTTGGCTTGGAACAACCCAATCGTATTACTGTAAAGGTATATGGATACCATAGACTACATCAGTAACTATTTAAGTAGGAACATCGTTCAACCTCGTGTACACTATGTTTATTTCCTTACATAAATTTAAGTTTAATAAATTGCAAAGTAGAAATTGCCATAAATTCATTTGTTTATAGTTGTGCCTATATAAATTAAGTACCTTTTCACACATAATCATAAATATAAATAACAAAATACATAATTAGATTCTGTATTCTTGATTACTTTGTAAAATAATTCGTTAATATTTTTAGGTAGGTACATAATAGGTATGTCATAATTTATAATTCTGTGATATTCTAGTAAGAAATTATTTATTTTAATATTCGTGTACTATAATTTAAAACATATTTTTAATCCTGTACCTATAGGTAATGTATAATAATGTAAATTTAATAAGTAAATTTATTAAAGCATTCCTACTTTTGAATCATTCCAAAATTTTAGAATAAAATTGTTACCTATCAGTTATTTTATTTTTCTTAGTGTAGGTAAGTATTACATAAGACACTGTAAATAAATAAATAAAAAATAGCTTAAATAATTAAATAAATGTCATCGTATGTGTAAGTAAGATAATTAAATAAAATTGAGGATAGGAAATGGACATTATATAACAATAAATTTACTTATTTGTAGAAAAATGAAATCCCTCTTCAAGCCATAATCGAGTATTTAATTTTAATTATCTCCAGACCCATGAAAATACATCAAAATAAAAAAAAAATTACAAAGTATTTTTATTTTCTAAACAATTCAAATTACTTGGTGGTAGATTTCCTTAGCGAAAGGTTTTTTTAATGATTGACAGGCTAGGCTAGTTGAGCATATCCGCCTGATGTTAAGCGAAGGTGTGGTCGAAGATGGTAAAAACATCTAGCCTGCAATGGAACTGGCTCTCAAATGAGGCTGTCGGAACACACTGTTAAGTGATTAGTGACAGATTTTCAACTTAAAGGTATCCAGCCGAGTATTAGAAAGTACCCTACCACCATGGTATGATTTCCTCACGATGTATTCCTTCGCAGGCAGCTCAAGCTCATTGTTGGAGTTTGAACTAACGTCCTACGGCGTGTGGACCGACCGCGCTAATCACTGAGTTATTACCGCCACAAAAATTTCGTCTATGTATCTGTGTGGTATCTACCACCGCAGTTCCAGGTATTTTGCTGGCTGGCAGTAGTGTGTAAATGTTTACAAAATGTTAGTGTGTAAATGTTTAATGTTACTGTGTTCCGATTTAAAAGACAATGTAGTTAGCGAAAGTAATGAGTGCTAAAGCAGTGATAGTGACTTTACTACTGTAAGGAAACTTGTTCACCAATATGAACTCGAAAATATACAGAGTACAAAATATTTATTTTTAACTATACAATAGACTTTCGCTGTCGAACAGAAACGGATACATAAAGTGCACGACTTGTTGCCGTAGCATCCCTCCTAGCCAAGTTCAGTTGGGTGATGGTGCTACGCCAGCGCCCTCTAAGCTAACTTTAATAATAGTCAATACATTGCTTAATTTCTTATTTAAACAACACATCTACAGCTACTCTCTATTGTCCCAGTATTATAATTATGTCCCTATTTATGAAAGTATTACGATTGAGACGACAACATTACGTTTAATATAAAAACTCTTTTCTCCGACATATGTATAAGGTTTCTTGGATCAAAAAAAATGTCGTGTGAAGTGGGCGGTAATGTGAGTAATACATGGTAATGCCTCATAATATGCCCGTATCATGGCAAATGTATGAAATTATAAGGTTTCCGGTCACCGCCACGACGCATTTCCATAAAACATCTATTAGGTACACACCGACCATGGTATTTGTTGAAGAAATATCGGAACTAAACCTCATATACAAGAAGCACTCCGTTTTGGTTAGAAAATGCGACGGTAACGCTGTCATCCAACTGTGTAATTAATTTCGTCAAACTGTACGCTTGAATTTGCATATGGTCTATGCGATTACAAAAGCAAAATACCGGCTGATTTTATACAATTCGTAGGAACAACATTCGAACCGATTAGTTCGGAATAATTATTACAGACTACACTCGACATTTTCTAATATAGGTTTTCTATCGCACAAGCGCGATTGTTTTATTTTCTGTACTCTTTATTTTTCAATTTTTGGTGTGCAAAGTTTCAAGACGAAAGTTTTCAGACGGTTTTATTCCTCATGACTTACAGTGCCGAAACGTCACAAACACTCACATTTTTTTTAAGTAAAAAGTAATGAGACCAACTAGACGCTCTCCTGATGGTAACAGATAACGCATGTCCATAACTGTTGAGATTTACCATCGAAAGTATCAAAGTAATGAGCGCTAAAGCTTCGACACCCTAGACTTTGTTTTACTACTCAAAGTTCTGTATATCGCTGCAATGGTCATGGATAGGCGTTATCTCTTACCATCAGGAGAGCGTTTCGTTCATCTTATTACTTTTACATAAAAAATAAATATTATGTTTATTATTTTTCATTATGTGTTGCTTAAGTGTTTGTGTAAAAAATAAGTTCTTATAGTATTATAATGTGGCGAAACATGACTTCGTGTCGCTTCCAAAACTCAAATGTAGCTTGAAATGAAGTAACAATTTCTTTACTAGGGCATGACTAGAATCCAACTTGACTTTTTTGTATGACTCTGATCATGACTTAAACTTTTCACTTTATTTTTAATATTACATGAAAATAACGAACTGGCACAATCAATAAAAACTTAAAAAACAAATAATTACTGGGCACTGGCAAAATACACAACGTGTTATGTCAAAAACAAAAAAATAATATCTGACGTATATTATTTTGTCACCAAGAGTTTTGGCGGGAACGCCGTAAGAGTCGTGTCGGTCGTCCCATTGTTTTTTTTCCAAAACTAGTGTTTTTTTTGAGTGCTTATGCATAATAATAGTTATGTTTTATTTTATAAAGTGCCGAATTACAAGCGCGAGTGTGGGAAAATGATATAATGTGGTGAAACATAACTTTTCGTGTTGCTTCCAAAACTCCATACAGCAGCTTATAGTAAAGTCGCCATTACTTTACTAAGGCATGACTTGATTTGACTGGTATGAACTGGATTTGACCAAGACTGGACTTTGACTGTAACTATAGGATATGTAAGACATTCATTGCTAAAACTGAAGACAAGGCAGTATGGTACTTTAGCGTGCCGATGGGGCAAATTACTAAAAAAAATATTTTGTCAATTGTCAAAGTTGTCAAGTTGTCACTTGCGTGTTTGTGTCCCTGTTCAGCTGTTAGCAGACAACACTGACTAGAAAAATAATTAAAACTTAGAAGGAGAAATCGTCTTCAAGATCGTAAGAGAGTTATCGATGATATAACTGATTAATTCAATATGGACACAGATAATTTGACGAAACAGGTGACTATCATTCATGAAATTGTAACCTGATGTGCTTATGCGTGTTATTTTTTTACTTAATTATTTGAAATCTTTTAGGCAGAAGAAGTAGAAGCATTAAGTGCTATTTACGCCAACGACTGGAAAATAGAAGGCGAAGCAAGCAGGTCATACAGTATAGTGATAGAGAAGGGAAAAAACGAAGTAATATTGTATGTAACTATGCCAGAAGATTATCCTAGTTCAGCACCCCCGAAGTATGAGTTATCAGCCCCGTGGATGGACAGAAAAGCAAAAGGCCAGCTGCACAGTGCATTAGACGAAGTATATCTGTAGGTATCTATCATTATTAATCTATCAGTATTAACATTATTTCTATGTATTATTGCTTTTGTAAGTACCTACCTATAATTAATCCTTACTTATGGTCTTTATTTTATTCGACTGCAGTAGTTCTGCTTCCCGAGCTGTCTCTACAGCTTGGTTCGATTTCTACCTGGGTCAAACAATTATTCCATGTTACATTTTTTTTTTTAAGTATCTGTTTTCCAGTTCTTTTAGTATAATTATAGCTTAGTTTAAGGCTAGATGGTGCTGTCTGAAATGACTACCGATATTTATTTAAAGTCACATTTTGCTTGTGTCTGTTTAATTTATTCTTCTGAATTAGACTACATATATTGATATGGCTAACACCCTTACTGGCAGAACTTATCCCGAGAGGTTAATAGGTCCATGTGAACCAGAGCATAGTGCTAGTCCATGCTAAAGTGTAGAAGTAAACACTGTGTGGGTTGTGTTCGTTTGCAGTCAATACTTACTGAAATACATATTGCTATATCACCTTGAAATCAGTTAACGGGAATGAACACTATCCAAAATCTAATTTCCATAGAATCGGGGATTACATAATTAAAAAAAGTTCAAGGACTTCATGTTATGTAGATATTGAACACATAAACATAGTTGCAGATGGCTTATTTATTTTATGTTCTTATCAGAATAGTCAGCGGTAATTGTTTATTATTTGATAAGACCATTCTTATAATGATAGTTACAAAACTATAATGTTATATTACATTTTTTTTTTATCGCTGACAGGCTAGGTGTTTGACCACAGCTCACCTGATGTTAAGTGACGGTGTGGTCGAAGATGGTAAAGCACACCTAGCCTGAAATGGAACTGTCTCTCAAGTGAGGCTGCCGGAACACACCGTTAGATTGGCGGCATCACTGATATAATTGAAGTTTGCATATTTGCTTCGTGAATGCCACTCACAGTCATACTGAACTGCAGTGATAATCAAATCGAGCCGTGCCATATATGCACACATGCTATTTAACTGCCCTCTTAGCTTATGTAGTCTATTTGAGGACCTACAGATTGTGGGTTCTATTGCCATCCAGGACGAACGTAATATTTGTTGTGTTCTATGTTATATATAAGGTTGTTCGGAAAGTAATTTCGTTTTTTCCCGACAGAGGATTTAATTGTATTTTTTTGCACCCAACTTCACATTTAAGCCGTATAATTTTTATATGCTTTGAGAGCTCATATATCAAGGCTTGTGTGTGAAAAATTCCAATAAATTCTACGCAGTAGTTTTTGGTTGTCGCCCTTTTAAATATGGAGAGCGATAAGCAGCATTTTCGACATATCTTACTGTTTTACTACAAAAAGGGTAAAAATGCTGTTCAAGCCAGAAAGAAATTGACCGATGTGTATGGAGAAGGTGTGTTGACAGTACGCCAGTGCCAGAACTGGTTCGCTAAATTTCGATCCGGCAATTTTGATGTCGAAGATGCACCACGTTCGGGAAGGCCGGTTGAAGCTGATAAAGACGCGATAAAGGCATTAGTTGATGCGAACCGGCGAATAACAACACGTGAGATCGGATTGAGGTTAAATTTATCAAATTCAACAGTTTATGACCACTTGAAAGGCCTGGGACTTTCCTCGAAGCTCGATGTATGGGTTCCCCATGTTCTCACAGAGAGAAATCTGTGTCGCCGCATTGACGTCTGCGATTCGCTCCTCAGACGTCACGAAAATGAACCGTTTTTGAAGCGCATCATTACTGGGGACGAAAAATGGGTTGTATACAACAACGTCAAACGCAAGAGGTCATGGAGCAAAAAAGATGAACCGGCTCAAACCATTTCCAAAGCCGATATTCACCAAAAAAGGGGATGCTGTCTGTTTGGTGGGATTTTAAAGGAATCGTTTTTTTTGAGCTTTTACCGGATAACACAATGATTAATTCGGAAGTCTACTGTCATCAGCTGGACAAACTGAATGATGCACTTCAACAGAAAAGGTCAGAACTAATCAACAGGAAAGGTGTAGTGTTTCACCAAGACAACGCGAGACTTCACACAAGTTTGGTCACTCGCCAAAAGCTTTTACAGCTTGAATGGGATACAATGCCACACCCACCATATTCTCCAGACCTGGCACCATTGGATTATTATTTGTTCCGGTCACTCCAAAATTTTTTACATGGTAAAACCTTCACCTCAAATGAGGAGGTCAAAAACCACCTCGATCAGTTTTTTGCCATCAAAGACCAAAAATTTTATGAGCGTGGAATTATGCTACTACCAGAAAGATGGCAAAAGGTGTTGGAACAGAACAGCCAATATATAATTTAATAAAGTATTTGTTTATTATCCGAAAACTGTCTTTCATTTCCACGAAAAAAAACGAAATTACTTTCCGAACAACCCAATAATATAATGGTTCCCATAGGACAAGCTTTGCTTAGTTTAAAGCTGGATGGCACTTTGTGAAATGGCCTCAAATATTTATTTATTTACTAGTAGATGGATTCAGGCATTACTTTGCATAAGTTCATTGTAAGCTTAAGATCTATATCCAGAGGCTTATTAAATGTGGAGAGTGCCCTAAGCAAGCACCTCATAGGCGACACTTTAACAGCCATATTAAAAGTATTACTAACTTCCAAAGACTGAGGAATCATCTCATTGCATAGCTGGTAGTTGGTGATTATACTATTATGTGAACAAGTGAAGGTGCCGTTTGGCGTGGTGGTGCCGGTGTAAGAATAGTACCCCACCCTCTCTACCAGTGTTTGCCGTAAGAGTAATATAAGGCTAAGGGATGTAATCCGGAAGATGGGCAGCAGCGTCTAGCTTGAATAATCACACCTAACTGCGCTCGCCAACCCGCCTGCCAAGTGTGGCGAGTATTGGCAAAATCCCTCCCCAGGAGGTGGCCTATGCCCTCAGTGGACGTCCTATGGCTGATGATGTGAACAAGTAAAGAACATCACTTGACACTTTGCTAAATTACCTAAAGAAGATGCGGTTTCGGTCACTACATGATCGCGCATTCCCCATCATAACCTCACTCCCCTAGACATGTGCCTAGTTTGCCTTGGAGATAATCCGCCACTGTCTATATCTCTAGTGTATTTACACTTATAAGTCATTTTGGTGACAAGAATTTAATGTAATTCATTTTTTTTAATATTTGTACCTAATATAATCCGAAATAATAATTGTAATATTGATCCGAATTTTATATCTAAAACTAAAATCCTATATAAACTTAAAATGTAAAACTAAACACTGGTAGTTATTTTAATTAGATATTTGTAATTTATTTAAGTTTTAGATTTTAATTTTATTGTAGTTAGAGATTTATTTTGTATCAATACTTAATTATGCATTATATTATGCTCAGCCTATTAGGTGAAGAAGGTAGTTTTGTCGGGGTAGTGATCAATCATCTAATTTTAAGTGTTTGTGTCTGGAATAAGAACTGGCTCTTAAATAAAACTCACGGACACCTTTAATTAGGTGCTTACTATTAGATTTTCAGTCTATCCAGCCGAGTATAACATACATATAAGCAGTAATAATGTTTCTGTTACAGAGAAAATGTTGGTGAAACCGTGGTATTTCAATGGGTAGAGAGGATACGAGAGATATTGCAGACAATGAAACCTCCTGACACCAAGAAGGTGGAAGAAGACAAGCCCACTGCTGTTATGTCCTTAGATCTGGCTCTGGTAACTATACAATTTTGCTAAGGAAAAACAGAACTTAACTAACTAGAATACGAGAACCAACCCTATTTATGAATTAACTAGCTGTTACCCTTTGTCCGCGTGAAATTTAACAAAAAGTTTGTTTAGTTTGCAGTATCCTATATGTTAATCCAGTTCATGAACTATATGTGTGCCAAATTTCATCCAAATCCGTTCAGTAGTTTTTGCTGGAAAGAGTATCAAACATCCATCCAGCCGCACAATTTTTATTAAGATCAGAACAAAATGTTAAATTCAAAGTCATTGGGTATATGTCGCAAAAAAGTAAAATTAATATGGCAGTTTGTATAACTAAAATTGGCATCTAAAACTACCTGGCTGCCTGGAAGAGATAGCTTTTAACGACAAGGGCGCTTGTGGCATTAACTCATATGGTTCTTTCGTTTTCGGTGCAGTTTTTTATCTAAAAGACCTATTGGCTTGTCTTGGCAGTAAAACCGACTCGTATGCCGTTACGGCAAGCGGCGTGACGCCCTCTTATGCCGTCATGCGCCTGCGACGTCTTTGTGTGAGCTGCATAGTTTAAATTAAATACTTCACATATGCTAGGTGTCCCATGATAGCCATTCTTTTTTTTTATTTCTGGTATGCACACTAAAGAGTTTCTGTTTAAAGACTTTTTTCCATAAACTATGTCGGATGTATAATCAATAGACAGTTTTTCAATTTAATTATCGTTTTTACTCCATTCCATATTTGAATGAGTTTTATATTTCCAGTTAGACATAAACTGTCCGGACATAACTCACGGGGAAGTAATCATGGACAGAAAAAGTTCTTTCCAAGGACACGCTGCTGAAGTACACAGCCTTGAAGATGTAAAGTAAGTTTTGACAAACTGCTACCAACTCTTTTAAGATGATAAAGTAAGCAAAAAACTAATATTGAATTTTAAAAAAACTATTTTTTCTAATTTGCCCCAATCAGCCAATAAGGTGTATTTATACACCAACCCACTACTGGGCGCAGGTTTTTTTGGAAAAGACCCAAACTACACTGGCCAAGTGCGAGTTGGCATCATCTTAGAGAACATTAAGAACTCTCAGTCAATTTTTTTTTAAATGCCTGTTGACATTGTGTTTTAGTTATATGTGATGAAACATACCTATATTCTCATGTTGTTTTTAAACCTCCTAGAAGCTTCTACTAAAACAATACCCTATTATTATTAGGGTATGGATTGGACTGTGTCTATTATGGCACAGACTGGACTGAACTGTGGCTATTAGGACACAGACTGGACTGTGACTATTAGGGCACGAACTGGACTGGACTGTGACTATTAGGGCACAGACTGGATTGGACTAAGACTAAGACTCATTTTATCACTAATACACGACGCTTGAAACTAAACAATTTTTTTTAATGGTTGACAGTGTAAGTCTCGGACCACAGCTCACCTTTTTTTTTAACGCTGACAGGCTAGGTATTTGACCACAACTCATCTGATGTTAAGTGACGGTGTGGTCGAAGATGGTAAAGCACACCTAGCCTGGAATAAAACTGGCTCTCAAGTGAGGCTGCCGGAACACACCGCTAGATGCTTGGCGGCAGATTTTCAACTTGAGGGTGGTAGCTAGCCAGCCGAGTACTAGTAAATATCCTACGACCAAACAATGTTTTCCTTCACCAGCAGCTCAAGCTTATTGTTGGGGTTTGAACCCACGTCCATTGGCATGTGAACCGACCACGCTAACCACTAGGCTATCATCACTACAAAGACTTCTATATACTTGTAAAGCTCAAAGTGCAATGCAAAAGATAATCCTTTTTTATTTTGATACATAAAATTGTAGTGATGATAGCTCAGTGGTTAGCGCGGTTGGTTCGCATGCCGAAGAGCATGGGTTCAAACTCCAACAATGAGCTTGAGCTGCCGGTGAAGGTAAACATCGTGAGGAAACCATAGCATAGTGGTAGGGTCTAGTACTCGGCTGGCTAGCTACCACCCTCAAGTTGAAAATCTGCCGCCAAGCATCTAACGGTGTGTTCCGGCAACCTCACTTGAGAGCCAGTACCATTCCAGGCTAGGTATGCTTTACCATCTTCGACCATATCGTCACTTAACGACTAACCGAGCTGTGGCCAAACACCTAGCCCGTCAAACATAAAAAAAAACCTCTAAATTTGAATACGTAATCTTTTCAGTTCCGTTTTATCTAAACTAAAACAAAACAAGAAAGTCCTTAACGCCACGCATAATATGTACGCTTACCGTATAGAGCGTAAGACTTCTAAAGGACTGAGCGTGCTTCAAGACTGCGACGACGACGGCGAAACGCACGCGGGCGGCCGGATGCTACATCTGTTACAGATACTGGACCAGAAGAATGCTCTCGTTGTCGTATCTAGATGGTAAGATCTCTTTACACTTCATTTGACATTGACGATTATTTAAAAACCAGCAAAAAGCTGAGCTTTGTGAGGGCTCTCATAGTTTTTTTAACGAGTAATAATTTTTGAAACAGTTTTTTTTAAATTATTTTATAACCTCCACGTTGGGAACCCTGATTACGCCTGATTCTAGTGGTGTTATCTAGTATTAATCAGATTAACTACGATGTATTTGAGTATTGAGTTTAGTTCTGTTCCAGCGATGTTAACTCTTTGGTTTCCTAACAGATGGCGTGAGTAGTACAATAACATTCTGTCCAATGAATACAAAATTGTTTGTTTTAATGGTTATAAAATTATGTTTTTTTTTTTGACATATAACACATCTAGATATGTAGTTAAATTACTATGTTTAAGCACAAATCTATAGGCGTGATAGTTTTTCAGTAAAGTGTACCACAAAAATGCTCAGGTTGTGGAATAGTGTTAGGGCTCGCTTCGCTCGCCCTGTTAAGAAATTATTCTATTACTAGTAATTATATTTTTTTTTAATTGACATTTAATCATATTGAGTTATTTGACATATTGACATATTTAGTATATTGAAATTTTCATTATATTGACATATGTTATGATTTTGATATTTTCAAGTATGAATGGAATATCAATAAAAGATTTGTATGTGTATAAAAAAATTATCAAGTGTGAATTGAAAACGCGCTATGATTTTAAACTATTATTCTTAAAGTTTATACGTATAGGCTGAGTGATCAGCCCTAGTGTCAGCCGAAAAAGGAGTCAATTGTATTCATAGTTGTGAAAAACTAAAACTCGCGAAAAAAATCCAAAAACCCTCATCACTCACTCGTCGAAGAGCGTGGGTTCAAAGCCCAACAAAACGCTTGAGCTGCCGGTGAAGGAAAACATCGTGAGGAAACCATAGCGTGGTGGTAGAGTACTTTCTAGTACTCCGCTGATTTTAGAACCAAACTTTTTTTAACCGACTTCATACAAGGAGGAGGTTCTCAAATCGATTGTTTTTTTTTTTAGTATGCTTGTTACCTCAGAACTTTCGACTGGGTGAACCGATTTTGATGATTCTTTTTTTATTTGAAAGCTGGTGCTTCCCGTGTGGTCCAGTTCTGACAATGGCATCCATGGGAAAACCAAATAAAGTCTGTTTTATTTTTGTTAAAATTTTACTTGTTTTGTTCACGGGCTAGGTTCACAGCTCATCTGATCCTGGCGCCAGATTTTCTATTTGAAGGTGGTAGCTAGCCAGTGGAGTACTATAAAGTACCCTACCACCACACTATGGTTTCCTCTCGATGTTTTCCTTAACCGGCAGCTCAAGTTCATTGTTAGGTTTTGAAACGACCGTACTATCCACTGAGCCATTACCGCTACAAAACCAAACCAAAATAATGAAGCCTCAGACCATGACCATGAATGACCATTTTGACCATGTAAACGAAGGTTAATTGACAAAGCCTACTATAAGGTGGTTCATTACGTGGAAGGCAGGAATATATGGTTGTAGTAGCTTCTCTCTGCACTTGCATCCCCCTGGCTAAGTGAAAATTGTAGTAAGCATAATGTATTAATATTTATAACTGTAAACTGTAACCTAATATGAAAAGAAAGATCCACAAAAAAAAATGCCTTGCTGAGTTTCTTGCCGGAGTCTTCTCAGTTGAAGTGTAATTACGAGCCGGTGGTAGATTCAAATATGTAACTTAACGTTCATAAGTGCCTTACCAGGGCCTAAACTGAATAAATGACTTTTTGATTTTGATTTTGAAGCCGTGGGTAAAAGCTAGTATTTTATAGAATATTTAACGTTTTTCAGGTACGGAGGCATTCAGTTGGGTCCGGACCGTTTTCGGCACATCAACAACGCCACGAGGCAAGTTCTGCAGCAAGCTGGCCTGCTGAAGAAATGACATTAGCTTGCACCCTAGTCTACTTATGTTGATGACTACCTAATAATTACAGCATTTGAGTTTTATTCTATGACTTAAAATTGATTAGGTTTCCTATATATTTTTTTTGTATTTATAGCATACTAGCTGTTACCGTGTTACCCGATATTTCATTCGCATGGAATTTAACAAAAAAATCCGGCCAAGTGCGAGTCGGACTCGCGCACGAAGGATTCCGTACCATTATCTATAACAAGTAATTAAATTGAAAATGTAAAAAACCCCTACGCAATTAATCGAACAAAACTAAAAACTACCACAAGGAATATGGCTTTCAAATTAAATAAACCGCATCGAAATCGGTCCATCCGTTTGAGAGCTACGATGGCACAAACACACACACACACACACACATACACAGAGAGACAGACAGACACATCGACGACAAACTTATAACATCCCCCTTTTTGCGTCGGGGGTTAAAAACGCCAAAAACATCATGTCTGTTGTATGGAAGCCCCACTTAAATTAAGAATCTGCCGCCGAGCACCCAACGGTGTGTTCTGGCAGCCTCACTCGAGAGCCAGTTCCTTTCCAGGCTAGGTGTGTTTATATCTACGACCACGCCGTCACTTAACATTAGGTGAGCTGTGGTCAAACACTTAGCCTGTCAGCAATAAAAAAAAGTTACCGATTCAGTCGCGACTTGAAGGCACCCAGATTGTATTTATCGGGAAACACCCTCGGACAGCAAATTCCAATGTCTAGCAGTTCGTACGAAGAAGGTGGAATCAAACCGCTTAGTTTGAGTTTTTAGAAGATCAACCATGAAGCGGTGTCACTTTAAAATCTATAAATATAGATGAACTGATTTATGTTATTTTTATACAAGTTTATAGGTATTTATAGTTTAGTATAATTATCTTATACAAGCTTATAGGTATTTAGTTCTTCAATAGAAAATATTCATTGATTCTTGCCAGGGTGTGATTTTGTTTTCTTTCTAATTTTAAGCCATAGAAGGAAACAAAACTTATTTTAATCAATTATGCTGTGTATAAGATGATTTTAAGAGATAGTTACTAATAACAATGTATAACATTCTGGTGCTACAGTAGCTTTGTTTTTTTTTATATTATTTTTAAAAAGCCAAATATAAAATGAAAAAATGTACAGAAAACAAAATAACTTTATAAAGAATTCATTGCTCAACAACACGTAATCGAAGCCACACTCAAACAGAATAACTCACTTGGTGATAAAACTCCATAGCAGGTCGTCTAGGTAGGTACCACCGCAGTACTACATATTCTGCCGTTAAGCAGGAGTGTGTAAACATTACTGTATTCCTGTTTGAAGGGTACTGCAGCTAGCGAAATTACAGAGCTGTTGAGACTAACCATCGAAAGTCACAAAGTAATGAGCGCCATGGCAGCGATGCCCTGGACTGTTTTGCTACTCAAAGTTCTGTTAATGGTCATGGACAGGCGTTATCTCTTACCAACAGGAGAGCGTTTTGTACGTCTCAATACTTTTAAAAAAAAAGAAACAACAAAAAGTTCCTTCCACTGTTTTTTTCTTTCGTCTTCCCAAAGAAGGAAAGTCCAAAAAGTTCTGTGTATCGCTGCAATATTCATGGACAGGTGTTATTTCTTACCATCAGGAGAGCGTCTCGTTCGTTACAATACATTTAATTAAGGCCCTAGATATCAATAATTTCTTACGGCAACTGGCACCAGAAAAGGTATACATTCGAGTCTCAATTATTACACTTTTGTAAATAATGTATTTTTATTGTTATCTGAATATTGTGATATATGTACTACTATGCAATTAAATGTATCAACTTTGTTGTTTGAAGTTGGAATTATATTAATAAATTAATATAAAAAAATATGGCTTTTATTGTTATTACCAATTAAACTATTAATAATCAACAAGCTATTTCAATACCATAGACTCTACGGTATTGAAATCGATCGATCGATCGATCTATCTGTGCTTACTCTATGGCATAGAGTAAGCACAGATAGATCGAATTAGAAATGAGAGGAGAAGTAATCGACATAGCAGGCAGAACTGATGGCTGATGGGGCTGCAAAGTTCTGGAGTGGAGACCACGGATCGGCCGGCAAGCGCAACGTAGGACGCCCACAAGGTGGACAGACGACCGCAGGAACGCGCTGGATGCGAGCCGCTTCCAACCGGTCTTTATGGAAGTCCATAGGGGAGGCCTATGTCCAGCAGTGGACGTCCTACAGCTGAGATGATGATAATGAGAGTAAACACTGATCGTAGTAATAGCTCAGTGGTTAGCGCAGTCGGTTTAGACGCTAGAGGGTGTGGGTTCAAATCACAACAATAAACTTTAGCTACCGGTGAAGGAAGCCATAGCATGGTGATACTTTCTAGTACTCGGCTGGCTAGCTACCACAAACTCGTTAATAATCGCCAAGCACCTAACCACCTCATTACTTGAAGGTCAGTTCCATTCCAGGCAAGGTGGGTTTACCATCTTCAACCAAACCGTCACTTAACATCAAAAATTACATTGCTCTTGAGACTAACCGAAAGTGTCATAGTAATGAGCGTTAAAACAGATTCTCTCTGCACTTGCATCCCTCTGGCTAAGTGACAATTGTAGTAAGCATAATGTATGTACTGTTATTTATAACTGTAAACTGTAACCTAATATGAAAAGAAAGTTCCACAAAAAATGCCTTGCTGAGTTTCTTGTCGGAGTCTTCTCAATTGAAGTGTAATTACGAGCCGGTGGTAGATTCAAACAATAAGTGCCTTACCAGGGCCTAAATTGAATAAATGACTTTTTGATTTGATTTTGAGATATTTTGTTCCTCAAAGTTTTGGGTAGGCTGCTGAAAGTTATATGCAGTGATTATCTCTTACCATCAGGAGAGCGCATCATTCGTCTCATAACTTTATTATTACATGTTATTATTTAACATACAATTTTCCTTTGTTTAGGTTAGCGTTAGATAATGGTGGTACCATTTCAACGGAGTTGAAATTTGACATGTTGGTTCAGTTCCGACGACAATACATTTTTATGGTAAGACCTGATTCTACATTCAGAATTGGCTCCAGACGAAGGAACTGGAACGGTCAACAGTACAAACACAAAAAAACGCAAAATTTTTCTAAAAAAATTTTATTTACTTCAATACACAATATATACATAATTCTTATAAACTGTAAAAATACTTTGAAATATTTAAGGAGTTTCATTCTTTTTCATAATTTACAATGTTAGTTAAATATTCAAATAGCCTTTGCCTTAATAATTGCTTTTGAGTAATAGAAAAATGTATAAAAAAAATGAAACAGCAAAATGAGAAAAATTATGTTTTCGAGTTGTATTAATTTTCCAAAACTTATGTTTTTTTCGAGTGATGTGATGTTTTTCATAAATTGCCGAATTAAGTGCGTGTGGGAAAGTGATGAAAATGAGGTGAAACATGTTATACCAAAACTCCGTCGAAGCTTCTCGTAAAGCTGCTACTATTTCACTATGGTATGACCGGACTTGACTTTGAGTTACAATGTGTGACTTTGACTTTATCTCAGACTAATTTCACTCAGATTTACATCGTATATTTGAAAATATAGAAATGCTTTACATTGGTAAAATGTACGAAGTGCAATGCCAAAAATGAAGAAATGGAGTTTCCATAAACAAACCAGTTATTATTAAAAAAAATATCATTGGCGTACGCCACGTAACTATTACTCTATTATTTCTATGCCAGAGCCTATGTACACCAAACCACTATCTACATAATAATCCCATCCCATAACAAAGTTTGTGCGTTAAAAATATCGCAATACACCGGCAAATACACAAAGTGCGATGCCAAAAATAAAGAAGAAATATAGTCATGAGGTCATCTCTTATGATTTCTAGCGTCATTGTCTGCTGTCTTTACCGTTATGCATTTCTTATCTAAGAATTTCAGTAAATCCTGAAACAAAAGACGATACATGGTAAATATATGGTACGGTATTTGTAGCGATGATAACTCAGTGGTTAGCGCGTTCGATTCACACGCTGATAGGCGTGGGTTCAAACCCCAACAATGAGCTTGATCTGCCGGTGAAGGAAAATATCGTGAAGTTCTAGTCAGCCGTGTACTAACATACTAATGTTGGTAGTACACGGCTGACAAATTTGCCGCCAAGCACCGAAACGGTGTTCCGAAAGCCTTACTTGACAACCAGTTCTATTCCAGGCTAGTTGTGCTTTACCATCTTCAGCCACACCATCACTTAACATCAGGTGAGCTGTGGTCAAAAAACTAGCTTTCAAGCAAACTTTGTAGCGATGATAGCTTAGTGGTTAGTGTGGTCTACTACGTACTCTATCAATGTCTTATTTTTAATCCAGATATAGATAAACAGATTTCTCTGCTAAGTAATCATGCTCCATCTTAGATCACATCACTGTAAGATCAGGGTGAGATTAAATGCAAACTTTTTTATTTTTTTTAAACTTATATACACCTTACCTTAGGATCGTATCTATAGCCATATCCGACGAGATCTTTATGTATAAGGTCTATTTCCACTGGTTCGTAACAAAGTATCGCTTCTCTTAGCCTGCGCTGGGAGGATACATAGTTGTAAAAAGCTATATGGAGAGGTACTCGGCAGGAATGGACCTGGAATTGTCAAGGTATATCGTAAGTATCAAAGGAAAAGTAAAAAGCGCCAAAGCAATACCCTATCTTTGGTTTGTTACTCAGAGTTCTATGTACCGTTACAGGAGTCAATAGTCATGGACAGGAGTTATCTCTTTTGTAGCGATGATAGCTCAGTGGTTAGCGCAGTCGGTTCATACGCTGAAGGGCATGGGTTCAAACAATGAGCTTCAGCTACTGATGAAGGTCATTGATAATCTTTTAATTTTAAATAATTGTGAAAACAATTTATATGCTATCTGCAAATTTCGTTTAAATCCGGCACGCCAATATATTTTTTTATTTTTAATATTAGGGACAAATGAATGAAGGTAAAACCTACCTTAGCTTTCTCCCTCTTTTGAAAGACCCAATCTGCAGGACTGCATTCAATCTCATTTAAAACCGATGTTTCGATTGTAACAACCTCCTTTCTTCTGATTTCCATATTTTCTACATCGCATACATTTTCTGAAACTTCAGAATCCTGGACTTTGAGGTTACTCTTCTTTTTTCCTTTTCGAATAATACCATTAGCATCTTCATTAATCTTCATTAGATCATTTTCTTTGTCAACGTTTGGGACGTTCTTGCTTTCTGTATCTTTTGAACTTTTTCTAGGCGATGTAAGAAGTTTTCTTGGTGATATAAGTTTCTTAGATAAATCGTCATTTGGTTTGCGTCTTTTTGGTGGCGAATTTAGCTCATTAGCGTTTTCGATGATAGGATGTGTTTCATTATAAATGTGAGTTAATAGTTTTATCGCTGGAAATATTAAGTATAAGTTGTTAGGATACAATTTTGTAAGCAAGGTCATTGTCCTTATAGTTATAGACAACTTTTACTATTGGCACTCCTCTGAAATAGTAAAAGTATCAACTGTCCCATAGAAAAAGTTTGTTGAACCTTGACTGAATGTTTGGAGCAGCTGATTTTTTATATAGCAATTTCAGAGGTGTCCGCAGTGTTATGCACACTAATATATAAGGTTATGAGCTTAAGGAGTACTAAGCCGAAAAGGAGTCATTGTACTTATTGTTATAAACAACTTTTACTATGACCATAATTCTGATACTGTATCGCCATATTTGTAATTTTTATAAATTTGTAAACAGCCACTGCTCCCAAGCAACTTTAAGATACACGTAACAACTTTGATTATATGACGTTTGACATTTTCCAGATACATTGGTTTTTAAAAAGCTTTAAATTGTATAGTGCGTAATCAAGGCTTTGTCTGGAACCCTGGATTCCATTTAGTTTTTATAATCCTAATTTAAATATTTAAGTTTTTCATAGCGATGAAAAATAATGTCATAATATGAAAGCTCATACAACTACATGTCATAATTAATGTGCCTGCATCAGTGCCCGGTTAACTAAAAATCACCCCCCATTTTATATGAAACCATTGAACATGGGACTCCCAAAACTCACACATAGCCAGATCTTTAACTTTTGTAGAATATGCATAAAATATATGGATTGAATTAGATCGACAGACTAGAAATTATTTGACTGAAATGTGGTTCACAAATTCAAAGTTGCTCAGCAAGCTACAAAAAAATTATGGAAATTGTTAATCAGATGTCAAATGATTGTCTGGTTAAAGATAGTAACTAACAATACAAATGGTTGAACATTCTAGAATATGAACTGAGGTTTCTAGTAGACCATTAGATGACTAGTGACTAGAAAAAACTGGCTTAAAAAATATTGCTATACAATATACTGTATTCTAGCGATAATAGCTAGGTGGTTAGTGCAGTCATTTTACACACCGGAGGACATGGATTCAAATCCCAACAATAAGCATGAGCATGCTAGTAAGGGAATACATTGTGAGTAACCATAGCATGGTGATAGGGTTCTTTGTAATACTTCGCTGGTGAACACCTTCAAATTGAAAATCTGCTGTCAAGTACATAATTCCGGCAGCCTCACTAGAATCCCAGTTCCATTTCAGGCTAGATGTGTTTACCATTTCTGACCCCACTGTTACTTAACATCAAGTGAGAAGAAAAAGATATTTTACTCACCTCTTTTCCTTTTAAAAGGCTTAATGCCATATTTATCTAACTCCTTGTGGATATCAGGTGTAGACATTGATTCAAAATTAATCAACGGTGTAACATTACTAGTTTTGATTATCATTTCACTATTTTTTGGAGTAATTACTGTAACCATGTTACTACCAGATGCTGTTTGTGGTGTAGCTATTTCTATGATTCTTCTATGCTTTATTGCATTTATTTCAACAGATTTCTCAATATCCTTTCTAATGACTCTGTAAGATTTTTCGATTTCATCTTTATTTGTAATAGTTATATCAGACTCTATTGATTTTTTAGGTGTTTCTAAATTGGATAAGTGATCCATAACAGATATCCCACCAAACACAAAGTTGTCTTGTGGTATTTCTAATTTAGATTTACATACAGAATAATCTAGTTCTTTATCAGATATTTCAAATATTTCAGAGTTTTGACTGCAGTTTGATAAAAAGCTATTGTTTTTTGAAATAATTTCAATATTTTCTTCTTGATTTTCATAAGTAATGGGTTCTGGATTTTCAGAATAGACAACTTCATTGTTTATGTCAATGTTTATAATTTCATCATAATCTATTGACATATCCTCTTCTTTACTAAGTCTGCTGCAGCTTTGTGAATTTTTCAGATTTGGTATGTCATTTTCAGAAGAATTGTTACTGGTTGAAAAATTCTCTGATTCATTAAGAAGCTTAGGAGTCTGAGCTAGTTCTTCAGAGGTATCTGATTTTTGAGTTAAATCAATCTTATCTGTCTGGTCATTATATTGTCTGTTTGGGCTAAATGAAATATTTTCTTTGCCAATATCTTTAGTAGGAAAATTTGCAGGATGGATATCATCTGGAGTATTTTTTATAACGATTTGTGAACAGTTTTTGATATCTCTGGGTTGTGGTAAAGAGTAGAAGCTATTTTCTGACATATTGTCTCTTGGACTCTGCAAGTTATTATTTTTAATAGTCTTCTCTTCAGTATACTGTGTAAGATCTATTTTATCATGAATATCTTCATTTATTGTGACGCAGGGACCACTTTCCTTTAGCTCTTTTGAGCTGTCTGAGTGATCATGATTATACTCTTCAAAAAAGCTTTGACTGTGCATACTAACTTCATCATATCTTTGAATATTATGAGTCAAATCAATGTGTGCATCTCTTTCTCTCTGAGAATTTGTTCTACTATTAATATTGGCATCTCCTTCTCTCTGAGAATTTGTTCTCTTATTAATGATGGCATAATCGTCTATATTCACAATTATAGTATCTTCTAATGATTTAGTGGCAGTTAAGCTTACAAATGGTAATTCATCACTAGTATTTGAAGATTGAGTTAAATCCAGACTTTGGACATCTCTGTCAAGATCTATATTTTTTAGAGTGTTTTTACTTTCAATACCATCATTGGTTTTTTTTGGACTATTTGTCAAATCTAAGTCACAGCTTCCACTATATTTTGAAATTATAGGTTTTTTAATTTCTTTGGTATCAGCCTCATATCTTAAAGATTTTTCTCCAATAATATCAGAGCTTTGTGTAAGATCAATATAATTATGTGATGTTACACATTCAGTCAATTCCATAAAATCATGTGATCTTCTTTTTGTTACATTTGTTTTTTGAGATAACTGTGATATTGTTTGATCTCCAATACCACAATGATTTCTGGATTGAATTTGCATGCATTCTGTTAATTCCATGTCATATGAGTTTGTATTTGTTGCATTTTTATCAGAAATTTCTATTAGCTCAGACTGAGATTTTTCCGCAATGTGTTCAATAACACCCATACCTTCAGAGTAAGTTTTATGTTCATCTAGGAAGTTATTTTTACTAACAGTATCATTTATACCACCATCATCTAATGTATCTTCACCAAACATATCTGGTGAACAGCTTCTGTATGTATTTCTTGAGATTGGCTCTACTAAGAGTTCAACACCTTCTTTATCTTCTAAAGTATATATATTATTTTTATAGCTTTCTCCTTCTTTTATACTGCTTATAGTCATTAAATTATCTTTTACATTTAATTTACATGGATTAGTATTAAAATCTCCTTTTACTTTCTCTCTAACAACATCTTTGCAGCGTTTTAGGGATCCACTCAAAATAATATCTAGCTCATCTTGTGAACACTCTATTTCACTAAAATTCATACTTATTGGCTCAAATAACTGTGGACTTTCTGGTCTTCCTGGTATTTTAGACCAATCTCTCAAGAAATTCCCTTTACTTACAGATTTCTCTATTAAGTTTTCTACATAAAATGTATCTATTATTCGCAATATATTGTATGTAACATTTGAAGCTAGGAAATATATTGGTTTGTCAGTAGGTTCATAGTTTGAATAATACAAGCTGCAATGTGTTATGTTCTGAAACAAGACCTGGGAATATCTATTTGCAATTATTTCCTTTTTCTCAATGTCACTAGTCTGTATTAATTTGTAGTTCTTTCTATGTTTACGAATTTTACGAGTATTGGTAGCTATTTTTACTTCAGGTACTTTAAATCCATACTCTAGAAGTGTAGTCCTTATTTTGACTATTTTATCTTGTGAAGTTACTATTTGTGAACTTTTAGCTGACTCATTTGAAGTTGATGCTGTATCTTGAAGTGACTTAGACAGAGCAATAGCTAATTGTAACTGTTCTGAGTCCACATCTATGCCAGCTTTCTTACATACCTTATCAAAATCTCTAGAATATGATTCTAATTCGTTTTTTTTCGAGCGCAATGCTGTTCTGATATCTTTCTGACCCACAGGTCTTTTTGGAGCTTTTCTAGTTCTGCTAGTCTTCTTTGCAGTAGTTTTAGGCCCGGCACAATTTGTCTTGGTCTCTTGGAATTCTGACAAGCTCTCATCCATAGCAGAATTAGAAGTAAAATATTTACTTTTCACGGCAGATGAATTTTTTGCACTGCTGACAAAATAAAACAAATTTGTTGACTTCACATCTTTATTACAATAACTACATAACGGAATTTAAATCATAATTACCTACTATCTACGTCCATTACTTAAATGGTAAATCAGGCCTACTCTCCTCTTTCATTAGTTGTCTGATTTTGTCTGCAGTTCTATTTGGGAGACCACTAGCAATCATGAGTCTCCTTTCAACTTCTTCTACAGGGTCTTCATACAAGCCTTCAGTAGCTTTTCTGATGGTAAGAGTCCGTTTCGCAAAACTGAAAAGAATAACAACATTATGTAAACAATTACCAACCTAACCTTAAACTTTGATATCAAATTGCTCTACAAGAGTTTGTGTACTTACTGGAATATTAGTCCGGCAACTATACCCGTACTAACTATTCCAATTCCTAGATAATTACGAAATTGAGCAGCCGGAGTTCCTTTTACACGTCTAGGTTTCCATTTTGACGTATCAACACCGATACCCATGTTTTGTTTGCAGTTGCTTTGGTTTGATCACAGTTTCACAGTCCAGTGTTCACAACATAAAGCCAGGCAGCTATCGTACCAGAACCGTAAAATTATTGTACATGGATCTAAATTATCGTACCCATCAGGATAATTACTTTTACATTTTAATAAATCATATGAAAGTAACAGTAATATGTTGCAAATGCTTTATAGTTTAAATCATACAAACTTCTGTTTTTTAAATAAAAAAATTGTACATTCAACGTATGGCATATTGGCGAAATGTCGATATCGATCGCTAATTAATTGACAGACGCTAGCATCCAATGAAATGATTAAAACATGAAGCGACATGTGTTCCTTAGAAAGAAAAGAGACAATAGATGACGCTGAGAGCAAAAAAAAGAAAAACAATCGTATTTGTAATTGGGCTATGGCTTTCAGTGTAATTCTTAAATTTTACATCGTGGAAATTATCATACATTCTGCGTATGATAGTAATATACCTTAGTATATCGTACGCAGTCATGAAATTATCGTACATATACGATAAATATCGTACGATTCCGGTGTCACAGACTAGTTAGATATAATCTGTGTATATATTTTTTTAAATTTAATTTGCCACATCGAGCAGGCACTAAAGCTGTAAAGCCATACTGCCTTGTGTACAGTCAAAGTCCAGTCTTAATCAAGTTCAATCCGTGCCGGTCAATCCAGTCATACCTTACTAAAGCTATTACGGCTATAAGGCTTTACTATAAACTTCGATAGAGTTTTGGAAGCAACACGAAAAGTCATGTTTTACCATAATTATTATATTACTTTACAGCATTCGCGCTTGTAATTCGGCACTTTATGAATAAAATCACCAGTTATTTTTATACATAAACACTCTAAAATCCACTAGTTTCGGAAAAAAATATAATGGTGTGACACGATTTTTTTCCGCGTTCGCGCCAAAACTCTCATATTATAATCTGTAGAAGTATTGCAAAAGTCGTAAGTGTTTTTTCTTCGTTTTGGCGTTGTACTTTGCGCATTTACCGATCTCAAGCGTCTCAATCTTTATATATTTTCAAGTGCTACAATAAATCAAGTTAAATAAGCCTGAGTTACAATTAAAGTCACACAAAGTGAGTCACGATTGAGTACGATATTACGTAGTAAATTAGTGAAGACTAACCATCGGAAGTCTCAAAGTAATGAACGCCAAATTAGCGATGCCCTGTTTTGTTGTTTATAGTTTTATGTATCGCTGTAATAGTCATGGATACCTACTAAATTGAAATCAGATAGTGCTACCAAATACCAAATCAACTGCTGCAAAATACTTAAATATATGAATAAGCGGCATATTTATGTTATGTTGCATAAAAAATCTTACATCTAACAAACGTTATTTCCAAAACATGACTGGAATTAATTGTACGTCGACATTGCCTTGTTAATAAAATTTATTTGTATTTAGTTTATTTTGCGTCAATCGCTTTCAGCTTGTTTTGCGAGTTATGAAAAATAAATGAACGCAATGCATGTCATTCAGCCATTTTTAGTAGTTAAACCTTGGACCCTTCATGTATCTAACCTTGGACCCATATAATTCGTCTGAGAGTTAAACAGAGCTAGTTACATTAGCTAAACTAGATGGATGATCGCAATAATCTATTTGTTTATTTTAATTCCGAATCATATATAACTACCTAAGCTTAATTAAACAAAAATATTTTTAGTTGTTGATGTGCATGAAATCTGTTTATCGATGTTTGATTTTGTCGACTTGACTCAACCGAAAGTGTGTTGCTCACGTTTTGTTAGAAGGAGTTTAATCGACTTCAAGATCGACTTACGAAGAGTGCATACTAAATGGTATATAATAGGCACTTAATTTTTAATAGGTGCTTCTAAGGCGACTTTAATATTATACTAATACCTATTATAATATTCGAAAATTAACGCCAACGAAAATGGAGATCTGAAATAAAATATCCCTTACATTATGACATAATACATATTAAATACTTTTTCCAGACCACGATCAAACACGTTTGCACTCATTAGAAAACGATATAAAATATATAATTATTAATTATTAATAATATTAATTATTATATATTGTAATTATTATTTTTATAATTTCATCATTGGATACTATAATGTTATTTTGTACACAATATAATACCTACTGCTAAAAACAAAAATGTACGAAAAAAAAAATTTTAAACGCACTTCAGTTACATAAATATATAAAAACCATGATAACCTATCGCTACAAAACTGATCTCCATTAATTTCTATTCACTGAAAATAACGGCACAGGTCGTAACGACTAATGGCTGAAGATGAAAGTATTTACTATAGCTTCCAAGTTGAACCTTCAGATTCGAATGTGTTATGAAGTAACTTTGTGCATTGCTTCAGCGACGTATTTTACGTTATTTGAAGACACGCCGGCGACTGATATGCGCCCGTCTTTCGTCAGATAGACGTGGAACTCTTTGGTCAATCGTTCTACCTGTTCAGGCTTCAATCCAGTGAAGCAAAACATACCAATTTGATCAGTTATGTGTTTCCAGGAACCTTTATTACCCGCACCCTCAATACCAGCGCGTAGCTGCTTGCGCATTTCAATGATACGATCCGCCATAAGCTTAACGTCACAAAGCCATTGTTTTTTGAGCTCTGGATTATTAAGTATCTCCTGCGCCAAGCGGGCGCCATAGAGAGGTGGGCTTGAGTACATGGTGCGGATCATGATCTTCATTTGCGACATGACTTTGGCAGCAGTTTGCGCATCACCACAGTCCATAGTCAGTGTGCCGGTGCGCTCACCATATAAGCCCATATTCTTGGCAAAGCTCTGAGCAAGCGTAATGTGATGTCCATCCTTAACAAACAGTCGAACGGCCGCCGCATCGTTGTCAACGTTACCGGTGGCAAAGCCCTGGTATGCCATGTCAAAAAATGGAAACAGCTTCTTATACTTGATGGCCTGAGACATTTGTTCCCACTCGTTGGGCTTGGGGTCTACGCCGGTAGGGTTGTGAGCGCACGCGTGCAGCAGAATGATAGAACCTTCAGGAATTTTACAAATGTCTTCAAGAGCTCCCTGCAAATTGAAACCATTCGTCTTGGGTTCGTAGTAACGATATTTCTTTTGTGGTAAGCCAAGCATATTACAGATCTGTGCATGGTTTCCCCATGAGGGATTTGGAAGCCAGATAGTCTTTTCCTTGGCATAATGCCTAGAAATAAATTCTAGACCAAGGCGCAAGGCGCCCGTGCCGGACAATGATTGTACTGTGCAGTTGGATTTTCTCTGCAGCATAGGACAGCAATCGCCAAATGCCAGTTTGGCAGCCGCAGTTGTGAAAGATGCCGTGCCGCCAATGGGAGCATATTCGTGGTTCAGCTTTTTATTTTGAATGAAGTCCTCAGCCATTCTTACACTTGGAAGGACATATGGCTTTCCCGTATCATCTCTGTAGGCTCCAACACCAAGGTTGACCTTTTTTGAGTCTTTATCTTTCCTGTAGGCTTCAGTGATACCAAGAATTACATCAGGTGGTCCCATTTTGACATTGTCCCAAAACGAAGAATTTCTGACCAATGCACAGCTCACCGGAGTTTTAAAATTGTAGTTTTTCGACGTCATGCAATAGACCGCCAACTTTTTTAACGCATGAGCCATATTTTTAATATATTTAATCTACAATCTTGAAAAAAAACCTTGCTACGCGGCTTCCAATGTTATATACCATGTATGAATATAAATTGCTCAAAAAAGGGGTAAAAATATCAATGTTGGTGCGTAAATTTTATTTATTTTAGTATGTTGGTAAGCCTTATCATAGGATGTAATGCGAGATAATTGGATCGAACTAGCAGGAAGCTGCTTGGAAGTTTACGCCATGACAATAATTTTGTATTTGCAACGGTAGTTTTATAACTACACTGAGCAGCTGTTCAGCAACTGCTGTTAAACGTTACCAAGCAGCACGTTATATAACTGTATGTAATATAAACCTACTCTAGCATGTTAAATCTTTGAGGACTCTTCATCGGGCTGCCGGTTAAAGACTTGGTAACATGAGAGATAATAACAAACTCTTCAAGTGTCATGAGGGCGCACATGTAAAATTTATAACAAAATCCGTTAACTCAAAAATTATCGGACATTAAAAGATTACTTAAATAAACTCTCTACAATAATATTTTGTAGATTTTGGATGCATCTTAATGTTTTGCAAATGTCAATTTGATGACAGTGTCAGTGGTGGATAATCTTCTCTTATTCATTGTTTTTGGTGTCGCTCTTCGTGTATTTGCCAGTGTAAGTTTAATCTAAACAAAACATAGCAGTTACGATGTTCTTTCAATCCTAGAGACATGATAGACAGTTCTTAGAAGCTTATTTAGTAGACTTCATAGGACGCAGTTAAAATATAACACAACCATACAGTACACCAATAGTAAAAAACAGGTATAGGGTCCTAAATCTTTCCCAGGGCTCCTAATAAATATACCTTAGAATAATACACCGTGAAAGTTTGAACATCAGCAATATTGATACAGCGGGTCAGTACACGATTGTCGTTCTAATTAATTTAAAAAAAAAAGGTGGTTAATACTTGACCTAAATATCCTGAGCAAACACTAAAATACGGACACTCAAATCACGCGCACCGAATAATACATGGCAGTCGCACGCGGTCCCAGATTAGATAACAGTAACTACGAAGTCTACTTGGTAGTTGGTAGTAATGTCTTGCGCTAGCTCGGTGCGTAAGGCCGCGCGCTGTCCATAAATTCTGGAGTCTTCGGAAAAACTTTAACTAAGGTTTTCAAACCAATCCTAGTGGTGACTTTATTAAAAGGCTTTACGACCAATACGAAAGGATAGTACTTTAGCACATTATATCACTTGCCCACATTCATGTGTTTTATAAATACAGGCACTTTAGGATTAAAACACCACCAATTTTTTTTTATTAATGTTTATGGTCTGGCTACTGAGGCCAAGTTTGAACCAAGTCTTTAAATTGAATTACAGCACTTCACTTGTCTTATTAAAGTAGTGGCGACTTTACTATAAGCTTCCGGGTGGAGTTTTGGAAGCAACACGAAAAGTCATGTTTAACCACATATCACATATATCATTCTCCCACACTCGCGCTTGTAATTCGGCACTTTATGAATAAAACACTATTTTAATGCATAAACACTCGAAAAAACACTAGTTTTGGAAAAAAATACAATGGGGCGACACGACGCTCACTGCGTTCCCGCCAAAACTCACACCATCAAATACCATTGGGCTAATGTTGCTAGGCCTACATAGTAATAATATCTCAATGCTATATACAAACTTTATTAAAGATTAAAATAAAATTCAAGTTTTAGAAAATCATAAACTACACTATTTACCACGTTCCCGCTAAAATTCTAACCTAAAGATATTTTCTAGAATCATACTCATTGTACTGGACTAGAGGGTGCACAGAGCTTAAGAAAAAAAAACATTGTATAGAAAATTGAATAGGTAGGTACCTACTTATTATATGTAGGTGTGCGTAAGAACGATTAGAACACTATTAACCATTAAATGAAACGAGAGATTCATTAATAAAAAAAAAAAAAGAATATAATTAAACAACATTGTATCCCGGTCTTGGTGCGAACGGCACAGGATTGGTGTCAGGGGCCAGCAGCAACCTGGAAGGGGAAGGTCAGTTATTTTTTAAGGCAAAGAGTTATGTCCAAACCGGAACACAGTAATATTTACACAATACTGCTTGGCGGCTGAATATCTGGTTCTGCGATGGTACCTACCCACACGACCTCTTGCTAAGGAGATCTTACCACCAAGTATGTATGATGAAAGTTGAATCAAAGTGTTTAAAAATTCAAATTTTTATTTGCTACGGAAAATTTAATCCATTTACAAAAACAGTTCAAACCTAAACTTTTTTTTTGGGTGGCACGGTGATTATTTGGGACTCTCCGCCTAAGTGGCGGCCTACCCACTAAAACCCTGGGGTGTTTCTGCTTGGCGCCTATATGCCGGGGCTACGGGGACGCTTTATCCCTCTTTCCTAGAGGACTGGGCTGGCTGGATAGCCACAACGGTCCAGCTTCCAGCCCTTGGATAGGCTAACTGTTCCTTCCATTCTCCCAGCATGGACCGCCGAGCGTGGAATTTCTACACTTCGACCTTCCTAGGGGCTGGTTCAAACCTAAACCTAACCTAACATTAACATCTTGAGCAAACGATTTCGGTTCCTTTCAATTTCTCTGACCATCGTCGGAACAAAATGTCGTCTAGTTAGTGGAGAGAGCAGGTTCAGCGGCGACAGTTTTTAGGATGACGTTGCTACTACTCCGCAGTCTCTTGACCAATGGTGCCACCTTTTTCCTAATTATGGCGTGAAAAGGCGTCAGTTCGGGTTTTACAAACATTTCTTTTTTATTTAGAAAGTTATGGGACGAACGAGACGTTCTCCTAGTGGTAAGAGATAACACCTGTCCATGGCCATTGCAGCGATACACAAAACTATGAGTAGCAAAACAAAGTCCGGGACATCGCGACAACCCAGTAATTTCGCTAGCTGCTACCCTTCAAACCGGAACACACAACACACACTACTGCTTGGTGGCAGAATATCTGATACTATTGATTGAATTTTTCAAATTTGGTCAACTGTAAAATACCTGACATTAACGTTTGCTCTCCTCCAACGATTCCACATCACGTAGTGATCCTTCCAAAGTAAATACACAGTCACGGAGTATCCGCAAAGAACGATTGCCATGAAGAAATCCATAGCAGTTTCGGTAATTCGGTGGGAAATGCCTGGAACGAGACAGAAATTAACGTTCAGAAAATACTAGTCTAAAATATACTGTGACTCCAGTATATCAATTTGCAACGTCGAGTAGGCTGGTTATTTTATCTGAGATTTGCAAAAATTGCATTGTCCGTAATCGATAAATAATCAACTGCATGAACAAAAGTTGTTTTAATTTAGTTTTGCCAGTCATTGTCCCGCTTTATTGTCTATCGATAATTCTCGCAAATTGATATGCTGGGCTGGCCCCTCTCTAAGTATAGCTTAATACTTAGAATACTAATCAATATTTTTTAAATTTGTTAATAAAATACACGACCTGGCTTCGCACAAACATAATAAACCTTACAAAAGAAATATTTTAAATAATAGTAGAAATCGTGTTTTAAATCAGTTGCGTAGTTTAGAAGAATTACACAAACAAACGGACATGGGAAATGTGACTATATGTTACTATTATATGTATATTTAAGAAAAACTTTTTGTAATACTTTTTTGGTATAATGTTTCTATGTTTTTAAAGCAATGGAAAATTGTTGTTCCTTCACTATTATCATCAAAATGAATACATATTTAGAAATATCCTTGTTATTGTAGGTGATGTCGAAACGCATTTTCTTCTGAACACTTATCTATATTTACACATAATTAACAGCTTTTAACGTTACACAAATGCTTGCACGTGGCGGGAATCGAAACCACGACCAGGGAACAGAGGTATTATAGACTAAGCTATAAGACAGTCAAATAAATAAAAAAAGTTGTACCTATACTATTAATAACTATTGATATCATGGAGACTACTTGGTAGTTTAAAATCTGACGAAAATTAATCATAATTAAGAAAAAATTAAATAGACTATATGTATAGTAAAGATACCTCATCAACAATCAACAAAGAAAACAATCTAAGTACCTATACAATAGACAGTAGAAAAAGGTAATTTTGCTTTTGCGAAAAAAATTATCAAAATTACAGATTAAAAAAAAAATGAAATAAAAACTTCAAAGCAAAACATCCTTTTCCCTTAGCAAGATTCAACTAAAAAAAAAGCAAAAACAAAACACACCTTCTTCCTTCCTAGCGGGACCGTCGGGCTTACCGAATTTGTTGCCTTCTATTACAAAATATTGTGTGCCGACGATGCATACTGCCAATAGGCCTGCAGTCACTGTTGAGAGGAGCCAAAAAATCAGGCAGTCGGACTGTAACAAAATTTCACACATATACCTTTAGAGTATTATTTACATAAGTTTACTTGTGAGACCTTTTTTTTTTGTCGCTGACAGGCTAGTTGTTTGACCACAACTCACCTGATGTTAAGTGACGGTGTGGTCGAAGATGGTAAAGCACACCTAGCCTGGAATAGAACTGGCTCTCAAGACCTATTTTGAACTTATTCTTGACAGATAAAAATGTTACAGTCGTCTGGACTGCAATGAAAAAGACATAAACCACTCTCCTGCTACGTGTTCCCGTGCTATTTAAAAAATATTTTTGACTCCCTTTTATATCCTAAAATAATAGAAGAAAAACCTAAGAATCAAATACGTAACTACTTCAAGATGGCGAATGCGTCTATAGCATAGCCAAAAACCTACACTAGCAGACCTATGTAAATAGGTAGGTCTAGATTAGGTACTTTTAAGAATTTAAGATAGGTAATAATTGACTTATAAATTACGCATGCTTACTGAACATAGGTAAATAGTGTTTTACTAAAGCTAATGACACCGTAATTAAGAGCGAAATAAAGTACTTGAATTTTGAAGTGAACAATGTTGCTAATCATAATTATTATGTAGGTACCTAATTCTTTATTCATAATCGTGATTATTTTAGTAAAGCGCCATCTAGGGATAACTTTGCGAACTAATGTAACTATGAGGTTTTAGATATGTTTTGAATATAAAAAGTCCGTAGTATTAACAACAGGTGGCGCTCACACAACTGTATTATCAAGTTTTGACGGGAACTCAGAAAAAAAGAATCGTCGTTGCATAGTAAAAAATATATATATTTTTTTTAAATTATCTAATAAATTGGTGTTGTAATCAATAAATACCTAATTATTTACACAAGTGTAGGCATGCGCTATATAGATTAGATAAAACATATTTGTCTTAATGTGTTGATACAAAAACAAGAAGTTTCTAGTAAAGTCATTACTGATACAATGGCACAGACTGAACTTGATTGTCACTAACTTACTTTGCATGATTTTGTACTTATTGTAGGTATTGTGACTGAGATTTATTTTGATTGATTTTAATATGAGACAATTAAAATTTAGAAATACTTAACACTGGAAAAATGCACAAAGTACGATGCCAAGCATAAAGACAAAAACCATGTTGCCGTAGTGTAGGTACCTATATGCATGAAAAGTGGTATTGAATCATTAAATTCCTGAAAACGTGCGCGCGTATAGAATAATGATATAGGTAGTAGGTACTTTATGCGTCGAATCAAGACCTTTCGTATTGTTTTTAAACTCCATCGAAGATTGTTGTAAAGTCACTTCTATTTTACTACGGCATGATCATACTCGACTTTGTCTTACTTCGTGTAACTTAAAATTTACTTCTCTTGATTTATCATAAAATACTTCAAAGTTGAAAAATGAAAAAGAATGACTCAATGTTTTATTTGCATAAATATAGTTACAAGCCAAGTCAAAAATAAAAAGGTAAGGAATCAATAATAAACACCCTTCACTAGGCATGCAAAAAAAAAAAATAAGCATTACTTAGTAACACACACTAGTTTAAATTTCGTATCAAATCGTAATTGTCTGATGTTAACATCCGACTCGACACTTTGTTAATTAATACGCTTATTAATTACGACTAATCTCTACTTAGTTGCAAAATCAGTTTGTTGTAATAGTTAAGATAACTTTGATAATATTACGCTTTGAAGATTTGAGCACAAAGCTTGAACAATATCTCTGTTGTTAATTTATTTGATGTGACGTAATCAAGACGTATATACTATTTATAGAGCTATATTTCTATTTGAATGATTAAGTTGGAATTAGGGCACTCCCAGAAGTTAATGAGGCCGTGTAATGCTACCTCATTATAAAACTTATAATCAATGTACAGTCTGTGGCATTTAACGGAGTAAATGACAGTTCTTGTACCTACGTGTACTTATCTACGTACCTAGTATTACATATTTTAGACCCTATTTTTTTATTGCGAAAATATCTCATGATCATGTTTTAAAAAATAAAACGATCCCGAGAATATCATAAATATTAGATATTTGTTTTTACTTTGTTTTCTGGTTAATTTATATGCAGTAGAAGTAGAAGAGAAAAGAATATCAATATAAATACATTATGTTTTTAATGAAAACTAGGAAAACCGCGTTTTTCTAGAGTTGAGATCGAGCTAGATCGATTTTTCGCTCCTTAAAACCGCCTTCATGTTTAGCAAATTTCATCAGAATCGTTAAAGCCGTAATCCAAAAATAATGTACTTATACATACACATAATTATAAACATTTATACAAATACTTCTACTTTTATAATATTAGACTGTACAAACTGTACCTAAGTGTCGTTATATTTTTTTTTTAAATTAAAACATTTAATTCGTGTAGGACTTTACATTAGATTAATAACAAGTGTAATTGACAACAGCTGCATAAATAGTAAATATTAGTATTAAAAAAATTAGCTATGCTATAAACCAAATAATTTTCATTGTTTATAGACTAAAACGGTACAATACGCCAATTACAATAATCATTAAAAACAATATTGTATAAACAAAGCGTCTATAGACAAAGTCAAGGAGTTTTGACGGAAACATTGTGAACATTTTCATGTATTTCTGTATAAAAAAGGTAGTGTTTTATTCATAAATAAATTGCCGAATTACAAGCGTGAGTGTGGGAAAGTGATATAATATGAAAAATATATTTCGTGTTGCTTCTAAAACTCTATTGAAGCTTAATTATTATTGTACCTGGTAAAGTAGCCACTACTTTACTACGGCATGACGACTTGATCGGCACGGACTGAACTTTGACTGTAACTAAAGATGTTAATAAAGAAGCTGAAGACTGGAAACTGCACACAAAAATACAGAAACATTGAAACTGGTAGAATGCACACCAAGAAGAAAGAGGAATAAACTTAAATATTTTTTTTTATACCAATGAGTCCGCGTTTGACCATCAACTCGCCTGATGGTAAGCGAAGTAAGTAGATGAAGCACGCGCACTTAGAAGATACTTCACTCTAGCATTGAAAAAATCTAAATTATATCTCTCAGAAAACAAGGAACAAAACACTGAAAACACCTTTACCTTCAAGCCTGCATAACACGTAGGACGAGATTTACAGCTTCAGTCTGCCCGTTGGGGAAAATGAAATTAAAAAAAATAAACAAAGTCAAAAGAAGTATGAAGTGTTCAAGTTGTAAACTCGCCTCCATTTGATAAAACGATTCAATCCACAAGATAGCACGCCGCCAAGAATGACTTAACCACGCGCGAAAAATAAAATATTAGGGATGTGATCTCATAAAAAGTGACGAGTTGGTGACGTGTCGACGTTCTGACGTGACATTGCTTGGCATATTGAGATTCGTCACGTAGCGGCTTCGTATCCCGTGGTAACGATTTATCGACGTAGCGTTTATTATCGTTCTTATTTCCTAATATAAAGTCTTGACTTCGATTGGACAGGTTCTGATTTTTACCAACCTGCAAACTTTGGCAGAATGCACAAGTAGGTAAATCAAGTAATTTAAAATCTTTGATAGACGTAGTCATGTCCTGAAAAAGTACTGCAATTTTATTAGTTACTTCTATTCAATAAGAAGTTCGATAAAATGTCCTAGTAAAATTTTAGGGAAAATTATCGTATAGGCAACATCGGGTTTGATTCAATTTGCGCGCCAATACTGGACAACTACAAAAGAGAGTTTTGGCGGGAACGCGGAAAGTGTCGTGTAGCCCTATTGTATTTTTTCCAAAACTAGTGTTTTTTCGAGTGTTTATGTATAAAAATAGTGGTGTTATATTCATTAAGTGCCAAATTAAGAGCGCGAATGTGGAAAAGTGATATACCTAATGCAGTGAAACATGACTTTTCGTGTTGCTTCAAAACTCCAACGAAGCTTATCTATAGTAAAGTTGCCACTACTTGATTTGACCAAGACTGTACTTTGACTGTGTTGACTTTGTTAGACATAAATTGTAAAAACCGAAGACGAAGCAATTAAGATAAAGAAGCTGAAAACAAAAAAAAACCTTGAAACTTGCAAAATGCACAGAGTGCGATGACAACAAGAAAAAGAAAAAAAAATAACAAAAGAAAAAAAAACCGTTCTTTTTTTGGTTTTTATATTTTCAAAGACTTCTTTGTTTGTGTCAAGTATTTCGATATGTTTAAATATTTCAACACAAATGAAGCAAAAATAAATCTCACCGACGAAGTCACACAAAGTATTTTTATACATAAACACTTGACTATACACAAGTTTTGTAAATTAATACATTGTTATATGATTTTCCAATTTCCCGCCAAAACTCTTTCAAATACTTCGTCGGAAAAACTTAAAAGAGTTTACACGTGACCAAGATGCTGGCCTTTATTTTGCACAGAAAGTAGGCTTTTGGGCTCTATGTTTTATCTTTCAATATTTTGTATTTTATAATTCAATACTACCACATCACACATTATCAGCCATAGAACGTCTACTGCTGGACACAGGTCTCCTCCTGGGGGGGGTTTGCCAATACTCGCCACGCTTGGCAGGCAGGTTGGCGAGCGCAGTTAAGTGTGATTGTTCAAGGAAGACGCTGCTGCCCATCTTCCGGATTACATCCCTTAGCCGACTCTTACGGCAACCACGGGTAGAGAGGGTGGGGTACAATTCTTACGCCGGTACCACCACGGCAAATACTATGGTCATATACCTATAGTGTATATATAGTCAATACTATATATACACAAATACAAATTTTACTCGAGTGGGAGGAACACACGACGTTCAATTTCTCACAACAGTTCATCACTTACCCTCTCGACCGCAAGATGGCGCTGTCATTAACAAAACCACTTTTCAAGCTGTCACGCGGCACGCACACTTATTAATTCCTGTCTTCCACCTCTCATATTGAATTTGCCCATGTCACCCTCTATAGCAGTTAATTTCACATGATTAATGACAAGTAAAATATCTAAAAGTTTATCAAGACTTGTCAAGCAAATTTTATGAAGATTTCGCGTTGATCGTAGATATACAGGGTGATTGAATTACTTAATAACTTATCGGAGGCTACTTACCGAAACCATAGATGTTTTTTTTTTGTATTTGTCATCGCAGTTGTATAAAATCATACAAAGATTGAAAAAAAAAAATGCGCTATGAAAAACATAGCACTTTTGTAACAAAAATATTTTTAAAGTTGATGTACAAAAGTACAAAACTAAATTTATAGGTACATAATTATATTCTAAAACGGATTACTAAGCCTCTTCCAGACTTTAGCGTTTGTTGTCGTTGGAAAACACATAAGTTTCCATTTAGAATTCTAGTTTAAAAATTGTATTTTAGGTCGAGATAAAATGTAGGATTATTGAAAATCTTGGAACTTTTTCATCAACTATGCCAAACTTGTACGTCTTGTATTTGCGATTCGCGTTCGTGAATCGCAATAAGAACCACAGATTACCTACAGGGAGTGGCTTTAAACTGGTTCCCGTACTTGAAATAGGATGGACCCAGCACCCCAAGGCAATGGAATGCAAACAAGTTTTGCTTTAGTTGCCAGTAGTCAAAATTTGCTTATAATATTATGTTGCTAGGTAATTATCAATAGCCCTGTATATTTAATACCTAATATACATATATTCCTTTGCAACTTCTGACACGAGACTTTCTTGAAGTTTGTTTGGTTGGATTGGAAGTTCTGTATGGGTAATTTCCTACGTGTTGGATATTATATAGGGATTCATCTTTTATAACAAACTAGCGACCCAAATAACTTAGAATTTGTTTTGAGAACTTTATTACAAAATGCTGTATTTCCCTACTTATACGAGAGTTTGATTAAGCTGTGTGTTAAAACCTTTCGTAAAATCTGGACAGTGAAAACAGTATTAAAATTCGTTGCGGAAGAAGCGGAGAAACGGACTAACGTGGACCGCGACTTAGTTTTATACTATTTACATATGAAAACACCATATCATATCATCATAGGACACGTTACACACAGCGCCATCTGACCCCAAACTAAGCAGAGCTTGTGTGATGGAAGTCAGATAGTTGATAGAATACATATATACTTTTTTTTTTTGTAAATACATACTTATAATACATACAGAACACCCAGACACAGAACAAACATTTTGTAACATAAAATGTTTGTCCTTGGCGGGAATCGAACCCACGCCCTAGAGCTCAGGCAAACATACTACCAATGAGCCAACAGGGCTGTCAAAATGTTTGTATATTATACTTCTTGCTACATTATAAAATAACTACATAATAGACATAATATATCGTCCACTTGCGATGACAGTGTGATATCTCAAAAACCATAATTTTACAGCTTTTAAACTTTTAAATGATTTTTTAAATTGTTGTCAAGATAGCTTTATTATGTATGAAGTGATTAGAGCAATAGAGTTCCTAATCTATCGTATAACATAATATAAGAATTATTTTAAAATCTCTTTCTGAAAATATATTCTTGCGAGCGTAAATATTTGACATCGAGTTATTCGAGCCCTTATCAACATTAACTAGATCTTATCATGCTAGATAATTAGAACTGACATGATATTGACTCGTACTCACCACAGATCAGATACAATTTGGAGTTGGCATCCGGCCATTATACAATCTGCCCTGTTCGTATGTTACCTTTTTACGTCCAAGCGGCGAGATGGTATTCATCTTTGGCTGAATTTTATCGTCATCACTATCGCTATTTTTCATCACAAAGCGTGTAAAACCTAGCTGTCTCATAATTTGATTATTCATTAAATCAAAGAATGCCAATTTATCGTTGAAAAGCTCAAATTGGTTCCAAAAAGTCTTTGTCAAGGATGATGTCAGTATGTACTCAATTTTACTGTATGTAAGAGTATGCTAACTGTGGAATGCGTTGGCCGAAAAAGTATATCCCGATATAAATCATTAAACCCTCCTCATGAATCACTCTATCTATTGGTGAAACTCGCATGATAGTCCGTTCAGTAGTTTTTAAGTTTTTCGTTAACAGACGGACAGATAAGACGCGGCGGACGAAATTATTTTATAATTGGTATGTATGTAGTGATTATCTATAGTACATGATTTGCTTAGCTTGGGGTCATATGACGCTGTGTGTATGTAATAACATTGTTACAGCTCTGTTGTGAAGAAGCGCGCTATACTATAAAATTGACTTGAGACGATGTATTAACTAAGGCCCATAAAGATTGTTAAGTAGGTTAGTAAATAAAAGACATCTTTACTTTACGACTTTTATTTTAAATCACGATATAGAGCTAGCTCATGCCATATCCACTTAGCATTCGCTCTGTGGTCCTCACAGAGACGCAATCTATCACTGTAGGCTCTAGAGCTGAGAGCAAATTAATTTAACCCTTAATTAGTCTACATGTAGCTTTCGGATTTTTGAGCTCGGTTGCTTAATTTTGTTTATTGGTCGGAGTGTGTGTGATTAAAATTTAATCTTAAATTTTTTACTAGACAGCGAAGTTGTTTCTTATTTAAGCTTCTAGGTAGGTTTTATAAAAAAAAGTATTTACTTAAGCGGAAGTAGATACTGCTGATTATTTGAATTTTAGAGCCTTTTTCATATTAGACTTTGACATATTATGTTATGTGTACATAGGTACTTTGACAGAAACTTGATGTAATTTATATTCTGTAGCGCGAGTGCAACCTTCTTGCTCTGACATTCGCATTCTAAGTTATAAGTAAATACCATTTTTTTTAAGATTAAGTTTTCTATAAATCTCAAGAGAGTTTCAATTATTATAGATACTCATGTTAATTATATCGGATGCTTAGACTATAGGTACTTTCTTCAAGGAGTCAAAGCAGGGTACAAAGCATATTCCGCGCAAGTAAAACAAAAATGTGTCAAATACACGTCAGTTTCAAGTATTTACTCGAAGGTTAAAAGTACCTTAACTCAAAAGATAAAAGAAAAGAAAATTAGTAGTAACGTTTCAAGTAGCCATGTATAATAAAACCAAAACACCCTTTCTTTCAACAAAAGGCCGCAGAAACAATGTAACAAAAAATAAATACAAAACATAGTACCTACAAAATCCGTCATTGAAGTCCCAGATTCAAGACAATGTTGTGCAACACGGCCCAAGCCGTAAACTAAGTTTTACGATGCAAATGGCCCTTTAAAAGGCCCGGAGGCCGTTGTATCGGCCGAGAAATAGAGCAAAACATTCGAAACCGTGCAAAAATGTGAAGACGAATAGGCGGACGGTGGGGCACAAATGGTGCGGGTAAATCGGAGTGGCCGCTTTAGGGGTGGTCTACATTGATTGACGTTGTACTTGGAGTTTGGTAAGAAGGGTATATCAGTCAAAAACAGGGCTATTCGGAAATAAGTAACAACCTCTAACAGGCAACTTTCTTACATAATACTTTTTTACTTGGGTTTCTACTTGTTCTATGACTTATTGTCATTATAACGGCTGCAATTTAGTTTTATGTGTCTCTGGCTGTCATACTAGGTATTGATCTGTACAAAAATAGAAAAAAGACCTTCTATTTCTTATTTGTTTTTGGCGTCGCACTTTGTGCATTTGCCAGTGTCAAGTATTTCTATATTTTGAAGTAATATTAGATAAGTCTAAGTTTAATAGTTAAAATTACACAAAGCCAAGGTCAAGTCTATTTATATCATGGTAAATTAGTGGCGACTTTACTAATAGCTTCAAAGGAGGAGGAAAGGAGGTTTGATGAGACCGATTACATCACACACATTTAAAAGTTATCTGTCAAGTAATCATTTACAGTGTAATATGCCTATAAATGCGTAATATATAGTACCATCTCTTTTCTTTTCATTGATTCAAATCGAGATAGCGTTACATTTAGTTGGCCTGTGTTAGTTCGGTCTATATATCTATCTACTTAATGATATTTACGTTCGCTCGAAGTATGTTAAAGCCGGCGATCTTTGAATGTTCACGACCAAAAATACTAGTGTACAAGATACTTTATAAACCAATATGCACACCTGCAAATGGCTCCTGTTCCGTGGATTGCCGAACCACAGCCGCAGCGCCTGCAGGACCGTGTACCGCGGAGTTCGGATTGCTGGGTAACTGCGAACGGAAATTACAGTGTAAACCAACCTTTATAGTCCGATAGTTATGGACAATACGAACATGAGTTTTGAACGTAGAAAATCATTATGATTGGATTGTATTTACTTTCCAAAACTTATGTTGACATGAATATGTCTTTTTTGCTTCCATCGTAAGAAGCAAATCAGAAAACTGATTATAACAAATTTTGGTGATAGTATAGTTTGGTGTTGCTACATAATTATCTACATCCAAAATTGAATTACACCACTCAATAGCTACAGGATCAAAGAAATCGTTTTACGTTGAACGAAAACTTCAAACATGGAATTTTACTTGGTGGTAGATTTCCTTAGCAGGAGGTCGTCTAGGTAGGTACCACCGCAGCACCAGATATTCTGCCGCCAAGCAGTAGTGTGTAAACATTACTGTGTTCCGGTTTGAAGGGTACTGCAGCTAGCGAAATTACAGGGCTATTGAGACTAACCATCTCGTCTCAAAGTAATGAGCGCCAAGGCAGCGATGCCCTGGACTTTGTTTTACTACTCAAAGTTCTGTGTATCGCTACAATGGTCATGGACAGACGTTATCTCTTAACATTAGGAGAGCGTCTCGTTCGTCTCACAACTGTTACATAAAAAATAAAAATAAAAAATGGAAAAAGTAAGCCTGTTTCGCGCTATGGCGTATATCTGCAACTTTGCCGCAATCCATGGTCCGGCAGTTCTACTTTGCCTCAGTGCCCTCAATAATCGAGTACGGCATCGAGCTCTGGGGACTAGCTACCGACTGGGAGCGTGCTTTCAAAATGCAAAAGCGAGCCGTAGGTACGAGCCAGCGTTGCCAGACGTCCCGATTTTGGCGGGACGTCTCGATTTTGAAATCAAACTTAAATGTCCCACGCGGGACAGGCTCAGTCCCGTTTTTCGGGAATAACTCGACCGTGCGTGCAGCGTGCTGAGGAAGCGTGGGCGGGTGGCACAGACAAGTGTGGACTGGCCGCCCGCCCAGCGCGTAATAAAATTTAAAATATCATATTTTTATTAAAATACATTTTCTATGGCTATATTTGCTATCTATTGTCACGTAAACGTAATTTGAACTCAAATAAAAAGATAAATTATATTAATTTTTTTTTGATTATAAACGTTTTTTTACTATGTCCCGCTTTCGACGAAAGCTTTTTTCACTCAAAAAGTTCCAAAATCCCGACTTGGCAATAAAAAAATCTGGCAACGCTGGTACGATCCTTATTTCGAGTATCACAAGACACTTCTGCGTTGCCGTCCATATGGGAATACTTACGATTCCGAGTATAGTGTGCCTCCAGGCGGTGTTGCACGCGCGGGATCACCTCCATAGAGTACCATGTGTATTTTGGAGACTCAAACAAACGATCGTGTCACCCGCGCCGCCTGCGCTCGCGGGCCTACTACTTGCAAAGACGCTAAAGCTGGTGCATGTCTTGGGGCCGTCAGTGTAACCGGCTACCGAAGGAGGTAAGAGATGCGCCGTCCAGGGTAGCTTTCAAAAGTATTTCTAAAAACTGACTTGTCGAACAGGCATTTTACAAATTGGACGATATTTTTAAAAAACAATAAATTGTTAATTTTATTGTTTTTAATTTAATTTAATGTGTAAACGTATTGTTTTTTGATTTACATATAGTACCTGGATGACCGAGCTTTGCTCGGCTGAAAACACGGATGAAACGAGATTTTCTTAAAATGAAACCTAGCTTGATTGATTTATAGCCGCCGAAGCCCACTGCATACTAAATTTCATGAAAATCGTTGGAGCCGTTTCCGAGATTCAGATTATATACATACATATACCTATAGGTACAAAAATTGCTCGATTAGATAGATAGATAGATATATGACATGTAACAAAGTTGTTACCAATAAAGAATTTGAATTTGAAATCCGAAGGACTTCTTTGTGTTTAAAAATATACACGTACACACGGCCGTGTCTTTTTATGTATCGTATTATTGTATGGCTTAGACTTATTGATTTGATTATTATCTTAGACTAGCTGAATGTCCGGTACTTCGTACTCAATGTGTAAGATCTCGTGTAAACGACATTCGAAGTATTACGATTATTATAAAAAAGTCAGTTAAATCGGACCAGCCGTTCCCAAGTTGTACGTTTACATACACAAAGAACATAATTTGTTTTTAATTAGATAGATTTGAAAATATGCCGTGTATTATAAGGACTGCAAAAACAAAGATAAAAGAACCACTATGGCATATATTTTCATACAAATTTCATTTCATTTAAATTTCAACAATTTGCCTAAGTTGAGTGCATTTTTTGCCAACAATAATAAATTTCATTTCATTTAGAAAAGTTCTTTGTTACAAACGAATAAAAAAATATTTTTATACTGCAGTAAAATCTAGTTAAAACCACAGCTTAAACCCTATTACTTCAATTAGCTGTATTCAATCAGAAATCGACTCAAGTACCGACTGTATTGATTCAAACAGTAACTAAAGATTTAAAAAGTTATTTTATAAAGTTCTTTTATCCTTCTCACAGTGAGAAGAGGCCCCACACTGAAGTAGCATAAATTGAAAAAATAACGGTTTATCCGGGGAAACAGGCTCTCAAGCTCAGTACCTAAAAAAAATCGGTCAAGTGCGAGTCGCACTCGCGCACTGAGGGTTCCGTACAAACCTGTAGGTATATAAGTAAAAGTTATGGTATATTTTTTTTTACGGTAATTTATGCTTTTCGCAATTTTTCCTTTATCTGTGCTATACGAGTAAGACGTTGCTTCGTACCTAATATCAAGATTCTGAGTTCACGGGAAGTACCCTGTAGGTTTTGATTCCTACTTAGGTTCCTAAGTAGGTTTTGTGAGTATCAAAAATTTGCAGCATAAACGGCTGTATCTTTTGATTACGTTGGCTTAGCAGTTTGATGTTTTCATAGCTCCATGAGACAGTAGACCTGAGTATTTGATATGAATTTCGGCTCGATACCTCCACGCGTTCCTGAGACTTTTTCTCACGAACGCGTGGAGGTATCAACTTGACAGATAAACAGACGGACAACAAAGTGATCCTATAAGGGTTCTGTTTTTCCTTTTGAGGTACGGAACCCTAAAAAGAAACGCGATAAGAAGTAATAAAAATAAAGTAAAAAAGAAGAAGAAAGAAATTACAATTATAATTACTATAATAGATAGATAAAATAAATATATCATAGGACACATTACACACAGCACCATCTGACCCCAAACTAAGCAGAGCTTGTGTGATGGAAGTCAGATAAGTGATAGGATACATATTTTTTTTTTTAAATACATACATATAATACATACAGAACACCCAGACACAGAACAAACATTTGTTTATACCATAAAATGTTTGTCCTTGGCGGGAATCGAACCCACGCCCTACAGCTCAGGCAGATATACTCCAAATACTAGTACTACTTAATTACTTAATTTGGTACTTTGCTTCATTTGGGGCTAGATGGCGCCGTGTTTTCGCACAGTGCAAAGTATACGTAAACATTCTAATACCCTTCCTTGGCAGTAGGGTAAAAATAAATAATAGACACTGTATCTGGAATCCAGATCGTTCGGCTCCGATTCGGTAACCAACAAATAGAACTTTAACTAGACTGTTAAATAACTTCCAACAATAGTAACCAACTCGATGGATTAAGCGTTGCGATATTTCCAGCTACAGAAAAACTTTCACCATCCCAAGTGTCGTAGTTATAGTTTTATTAGAGTCTTGTATCTTTTTATAAGTAATACAATATTTAGGTTGGTTTTTTTTTGCCATTTTATTGGCAAGCCCTTAAGAGACAGCCCTGTTGGCTCATTCGTAGTATATCTGCTTTAGAGCTGTAGCTATGTTCGATTCCCACCCAGGACAAATATTTTGTGGTATAAACAAATCGTTTATTCTGTGGGTGTTCTGTATGAACACAACTGTACAAATTTTTCCGCCGCGTCTGTCTATCTGTTCGCGATAAACTTAAAAGCTACTGAACGGATTATCATGCGAGTTTCAAGAACACATTCTTGCACAGGTACGTATAAACTTTTAAAAACAAACTGTAGATAACGCTTACCTAAATCCGCACAATTCGCAATGATTTCTCCCGACCTGATTAAGCCATCGCTCTAGGCACGTTAGGTGGACGTTAGCGAGAGACCCCTTACAGTTGCACGGGGATATTAACCTGGGAACAAGGAGGTATGTTTAAATATGTGGGTATCTGTTATTTATATTTTGGTATAAAGCAGAACATTAAACATTAGCTAAGTTAACCAAGATACAAAAGCTAAGCATATTTAAAATCGCAACTGACTCGACTGCTCTATTAGTTCATTTGTTAGTATCGCTACTTTAAGAATTGTAGGGTGTAGGTTCAATTCTTAGTTCGGACTAACGTTATGCCTATAAATTATGATTAGCAGCAATCGCACGTGTTTATCGGAGCTCTCTAGCGAGGAAAATAAAAATTATTACTACACATTATAAAATAAAGTCATCCGCCGCGTCTGTCTGTCTGTTCGCGATAAACTTAAATACTACTGAACATCATGCAAGCTTCACCAATAAATAGAGTGATTCATGAGGAGTGTTCAGGTATATAATTTGTAATGGTATAGTGTAAATTGGTTAAAATATGATGATAATTGTTGCAAGTGTCGGAAAAAGTCAAGCCACCTAGGAGTTTTCATCAAAAACGCTGCTTAATCTCTAAAACAATGCGTGGTGGGCTATTCCTTTTTTATAGATCAACAAAAAAAGTCCGCTGTGGCATGGATAGCTTACTATACCCATCCTTACTACCCGTGCGAAGCCGGAGCGGGTCGCCTAGTAAAAGGAAATGACGTAATAAAGTTAAAGTAACTACCCATATCCAACGCATAACAATAGTATAATCTAATTCTTGACTTCCTTAATGATGTCGAGACGGACGCAATCTAGAACTATAGTGGCTACGAAGCATTTTTATATCACCAACTTAGTTACTAAGTAGACTCATTTAAGTTAAACATAACAGTAAAATCTGCTGAATGACACGTAATACTTGCCAGTCAGCACTATTAACTAAATTGGTGCTAAAACAACTAAGTTTACGAACTAAAATTTTCCTCAAACGAAAACAATTGTGATTAGATCTGTAAGTAATATTCTTTTGCAGAAAACATAGAATTAGATTGAAATTCGCTGTGAAAGTTGTGTGAAAGTTAAGGATTTCCTATTTTCTCAAGCCTCTATTGCCTTCTTGATAAGTTCAAAGTCGCACAACGATCTATGGAGAGGGCTATGCTCGGAGTTTCCCTACGAGATCGAATCAGAAATGAGGAGATCCGTAGAAGAAAGTTACCTACATAGCCCAACGGATTAGCAAGTGGCAGTGGGCAGGACACATAGCACGCAGAACTGATGGCCGATGGGGCTGCAAAGTTCTGGAATGGAGACCACGGACCGGCAAGCGCAGCGTAGGACGTCCACCCACAAGGTGGACAGACGAACTCATAAAGACGCTGGATGCGAGCCGCTTCCAACTGGTCTTTATGGAAGTCACTGGGGGAGGCCTAGGTCCAGCAGTGGACGTTCAGCGGCTGACATGATGATGACGATGATGATGAGTCTCTATTGGACTCTAAAAATGAAACCCGCTTTATAATTTCTTAATTGACACAGACGAATCATGTTTTCAAATTTTACGTTTTTTGTTAGTCTCCTGCAAGGTTATGAATAACATTGTAATCTAAAACTTATGCCTTTCATTGTAAGTTATTTAATTGTATTTCATAACTTAAAATGTTCTAACCTTTCTCTTCCACGTGTCATACAGATCCTGCAAACGTTCGACCCGATACTCGACAGTGAATCTCTCTGAGCTACCACCAAATCTGACCTCTCAGATAAACTTCCAGTCTTCTTCTTATCAGTTTTCGATATTTTAGGCTGTATTGTTCCAGTTACTAGCACTTCGTTTCCCAAATTCTGAACAGGAACACATTCAGTTTCAACGTTGCAGCTAATGTTTGGTATCTCAGCATGAACAGCTTCTATAGGCACCTCCCCCACCACTAGAGGGGTTTCCTTATTTAATTTGAAACATGAGATCATAAAGTTCTTTAAATCTATCAAAGTAGTCGTGTCTAAAGCTTCTTTGTTTTCAACTTGGTTATCTAATGTTAAAATTTTTTGGTTAGGTGCTCCAAAACTTAAAGATTTTAACGCGTTCGTAACATCTTTAGTTGTAATAATTTGTCTGATACAATGATCAGATTTGGATAGGCCCGCTTTTTGGCCTTGTTTTGGCCTAGGACTTTGTATAGATCCTGGTAAGTTCGTAGTTCTTGAAGGTCCTGCATCGTCTAGTCTTCTTTCTTCCGTGACGTTGATAGTTTTTTCCGTTACATTGTCTTCTTTGACGATTGATTCTTTCGTGTCTTCTTTTGCATTCGCTGCGGCTTGTTGGTCATCCATTAATGGCGTGGCATTTGTGTTAATCAAAATAAAATATTTTTACGAACTTATACGAATGTTGGATTGTTTGACAATGATTTGACGTTTCGTGTAAGCTGTGAAACTATCCTTTTTGATTGTGCATTGAATGAGTTTTTCAACTCCTTGTAGGAAATATAACTATTATCTGTTTCTGGCTGATTCATTAATTTATCAGTTATGTTAAATGTAATTGTGTTTTGTTCAAATCAAAACCATGTATTTTATTTTCCTATTCATGATTGACTTACTACGCAAATTAAGCATTTTCTAGTGTTACCTATCCACAATAAAAATGAAATGGTTGCCTTACTATGCAAAGTCTGTCTCAAGGCGACCTGTACTCCTGAACACAATATGGTTCGACAACCTCGTTGGCAAGACTCTTGTACTCTTTCAAGTAAATGTTAGACAGTTTCATAGTTCCATAAGTGTATTTAAACTTCTATAAAATATCCTCCGTGTCATCATACGATAGTGACTAACCATTATCTTTTTTGCTTTACAAACTTTTTTACCCTTAACATCACAGAACCTTATCTATCTAATACCTTTAAACGAGCAATTCTTGTATATACATATATATATATATATATATATATATATATATATATATATATATAAACTGAATCTCGGAAACGGATCCAACGATTTTCATGAAATTTTGTATGCGGGGGGTTTCGAGGGCGATAAATCGATCTAGCTAGGTTTCATTTTTAGAAAACCTCGTTTTATCCGTGTTTCCAGCCGAGCAAAGCTCGGTCATCCAGGTACTGACTAATTTATATACGGAGGCATTAACATAGTACCTACTATGTTATTTAATTATCCATCATCAACAAAAATAACGCATTCAATAAAATCTTTGCAGACAAAAAAGTGAAAAACAAAACGATATAAGCAGATAATCTCTTTAAAAATCTTTTTGAAAAAAAAAATGTGTCACGAATACAGTTAAATACATTATAACTTAAAAGCATGTTGGGTCTTGTAAAATAATACTACAAAGTACGAAATATGTACTAATTACCTGTTTGAACAACAGCTGCAGCTAACTAGCTCCGTTAAACAAAGTTGCGGTCCCGCAGTCTTATTACGTAAAATTCAACTGCAACAAAAAGCTGGTCGCTAAAAATTACGCGCATGGTGTCTCAGTTACGTTAGTCGCAAGTTGTTTGAAAATATTGCACAGACACCAAAATCATTTATAAAATTCAATTATCGTTTTAAATATTCAACTCAAAATCATTAAACTAATTCCAACTAACAATGTAAGTTAGGTACTATTGAATCACCAACGCGTTACTATAGTCAATATCAAAGAGCGAAAATTTAAATGCGACTTCATTCTTGCACGGTGCAACTCATCACAAACTGGTAGGGTTGCGTCAGCAAAATACCGCGTGAGGATTGCTATTTTTTCTTCTCTTTTTTATTGGCATTGCACACTATGCATTCTGCCAGTTTTAATGTTTCTGTATTTTGTGTGCAGTCTTCAAACGAAATCAAAAAATAATCATCGATGCTTTAGCGCTCATTACTTTGAGACTTCCAATGGTTAGTTTCAACAGCTACTGTATTTAAGCTGTACTTACTCTTCAAACCGGAACACAGCTATATTTAAACACACTGCTTGGCGGCAGAAAATCCAATCCAATCCCACTAATATTATAAATGTGAAAGTTTGGGTGGATGGATGGATGAATGGATGGATGGATGGATGTTTGTTACTCAATCACGTGAGAACGGCTGAACGGATCTTGATGAAACTTTGCATGTAGATACTTTAGGCCCTGGAATAAAACAGGATACTTTTCATCATTATCATCATCTATCACCACGCGGGTAAAACCGCTGGGCGCAGCTAGTCCCGCATAAGTAAAACAAAAATGCAAATCTAATTCTTATTTACAGTAGTACATTAGTCGTAACAAAAATGTAGGCTTTAAAAAAAAAACATTCACTAACAAATTAATTTAATAGTTTATTAGTACTTAAATAATTTGTAAGTATTTAATCCAAAATCGAAATTGCTTTTCGCACTTGGTTGCAATTTAAAATTAACATTTGAACGGATTAATTTAAACTTATTTTCATTAATTGTGCAAGCTGTCGTAAACATTACGCCACAGTTAAAATTAGTAAGTAGGAAAACTTAGTAAGTAGATGAACCTTTTAAGTATTTGCAGTGACACAAAAATGATGATTTCAAAATGTTTTCGTATAATATACAGTTTTTGCACGTCTTTTGAAATTTAGATACCCTTATATTTAGAACGAAATTCCCAAACAGTGTGCCATAAGAAATAAATCAGTCCGGGAATAAAAACAGTTTTCGAGTATGAACACTCCCTTATCTATAAAGAAACTGAGAATTTACTAAAAATTTGTCAACTAAGTATTGCTAATTCAATCAATCATACATACTACAATCATATTACCATCAGGACAGTCTCGTTCATCTCATTACTTTTAGTTGTTAATTGGAGTTGAAGAGGACCCGACACAGAGAAAAACCTCGTGCAATTTTCTTTGTAAAATTGTAACAAATTATTATATAAATGAAAAAAAAAACATCCAACATAATGCAGTGTTTTTATGTGAAGGTAATGAGACGAACGAGACGCTCTCTTAATGGTAAGGGATAACGCCTGTCCATTACCATTGCAGCGATACGCAGAACTTTTTGTAACAAAACAAAGTTGTAAATACAATTACAGATATTTTATTAGTAACACCAATGTTACAAATCAATTCCGTAATATCATTAAAAATCTGTCTATCTATCTATCTAATACCTTTAAACGAGCAATTCTTGTATATATGTATATACATATTTATATAATCTAAATCTCGGAAACGGTTTCAACGATTTTTATGAGATTTAGTATGCAGGAGGTTTCGGGGGTGATAAATCGATCTAGCTAGGTTTCATTTTCAGAAAACGTCGTTTTATCCGTGTTTTCACCCGAGCAAAGCTCGGTTATCCAGGTACTGTGTCAATGTAAGATTTTTACAACACTGATTACATGTCAATGAATAAAAAACAAAATGTCAAAATATACAAACATCTCCATATAAAAACATTGATGAAAAGCAAAGATTCAGTTCTGTTCATCTATTAACTGGGCCTTTGTTTTAGGGTTCGTTAAAACAAACCTCGTAAAGGAAACTTTTAAGTGACACAAAGTTGGTTGCATACTACAGCGTGGGCCCTAAATGTTTTTTATTGATGTGCATATAATTTTATGGGTAAACTTTTAATAAAAACTTTGGAAGTAAAGCCGTAAAGAGTTTAGAGTCGGTTTAGAGTGACAGAGATGCTGTCGGTACACCTGGTGTGATAAAAAATATTTTTTAAGCAAAAAATATATTCAGCAAGTTCCATTACAGACCATAACATAATGTGAGCTGTGTTCAAGCACCTAGGGGTGATAGCTTAGTGGTTAGCGCGGTCGGTTTATACACCGAGCGGTGTGGTTTCAAATCCAAACAATGAGTTTGAGTTGCGACTAAAGAAAAACATCGTGAGGAAACCATGGCATGTTAGCAGGGTACTCACTCCACTGGCTAGCTACCACTATTAAGTTGAAAGTCTGCCGCCAAGCATATATTAGGGTGTTCCGACAGCCTCACCATAAGCACCGTTAACCGTTAAGACAATCTCTCTTACAGTGGAAATTTCTTTTAAGCGCACTAAGCGTTTAAGACCACGTCTCTTGTAAGAACTGCTGATGTGAGGAACGCGTTGTTAGCATATGTGTTTCCAACTAAGTACAATCCGGGGTTGTTCGAGAAAAACGTGAATAGGTATTTCCTAGGCAAGCGTGCTCCATCTTCGGCCACATAGTCGCTTTTCATTTTCATTTTCATTTTCAATCAGACCGTGGCCAAACGCATGCCTAGTCCGATATAAAAAAAAAAACATACCGTCACTTAACATCAGGTGGTCAAACAGTTTAACCTGTCAATCATAAAATAAATTCGGTGGGAATAATGTGTTTTACTTAAAAGTTTTGGGAGACTTATTCTTATTCGGGATGGGCGCGATAAGTCCTGCACTGACGTCCCGCTTGGGGTGTATTGTACATTTTCCTCTACCAGCATCTACCCGAGCCAACCCAGCTCCTTGAAGTTTAGGAGCGAGGCTCTGTCGGGAGACCATCTAGCTTCCAATTTGGAGGTCCTGGGTTCAAGTGTGCTAAGGTGCGAGCGTGGTAGATTATGATCTTATCCTTCTCATTGTGAGAAGGATAAGATCATAAACCTATGCCCAACAGTGGACCAGTTTGTAAAAACAGGGCTGTCTAGGAATACCTACATATAGAACACCCAGACATAGAACCCACACCCTTTAAGCTCTCGAAGCAGAAGGACGTAAGAATTGGTGACAAAGTATAACTCCACAAGTGTTATGGCTGTTTGATTAATTTAATAAATGATTTTAATGTCACACAAAACGTTCTGAAACTGGGTCACATTCATTCTCCCATATTAAATGCCTCACAAGTTTACAAACTTAATACGTACATTAATATTCATGAAATTCATTATTGCTACCGATATCAGACACCCAGAGTAATCAGCTTTCAAATTATGATTACGTTGCCTTGGTGAGAGGTTGATATGTAAGGATGTTTGTTTGTGATGATAGCGATGGTAGCTCAGTGGTTAGCGCGGTCGATTCACACTTCGAAAGGTTTAAACCCCAACAATGAGCTTTAGTTGCCGGTGTAGGAAAACGTTGTGAGGAAACCATAGCGTGGTAGTAGGGTACTTTTTATTACTCGGCTGGCTAGCTACCACCCTCAAGTTGAACATCTATCCAAGCACCTAAGGGTGTGTTCCGGCAACCCCACTTGAGAGCCACATTTATTCCAGGCAACGTATGTTTAACATCTTCGACTACACCGTCACTTAACATCAGGTGAGCTGTGGTCAAACACCTAGCCTACGTCGGGTATTCGTCCGCTTGGAATTTACCAAAAAATTTTTGTTCAGTCGCAAAATTTACGAAAGGTAATATTTTATAATTCTGTATTTCTCGCAATGAAATACCCATACCAACCTAAACCTTATTCTTCTTCTTTGCGTATCGATGCTTTGTATTTTTAAAATATTGTTTATATGCCACTGTCACAACTAGACCAAATTGGGGCCACACGGGAAGCACCAGCTTTCAAATAAAAAAAGAATCATCAAAATAGGTTCACCCAGTCAAAAGTTCTGAGGTAACACACATTAAAAAAACAGTCGAATTGAGTACCTCCTCCTTTTATGAAGTCGGTTAAAAAGTAACATAATAAACTATAATTATGAGTGTTGAATTTCATCCAAATCCGATCAGCCGTTTTTGCGTGATTGAGTAACAAACATCCAAATATTAAAGAATAGAAACTTCGGTAGGTGCTGTACTTTTAAAATTATTAGCGATCTTGTCATAACGTGTTTTGTTACATTTGGTTCTTGCATGTGACCTTTGGTCTACTTACCGAAATGAAGGACGTTCCACGTAAAAAAGTCATATAATAGATAGGTTTATAAAGTAATCTATCTATATCTTTAAACGAGCAATTCTTATATATATATTGATCTAGCTAGGTTACATTTTCAGAAAACGTCGTTTTACCCATGTTTTCAGCCGAGCATTGCTCGGTCAACCAGGTACTAATAAATTAACTTAGCAATTTTCGCCAATATATAGAGATCTAGATGGCGGTACAGGTAATTCTGGAAGATTTACTCGTTTTAAATATATCTGCAAACTTACGGCAGTATGTATTTACGTTTCCATTTTCCTTTGGCATTTTTCTTTGGGAAAGAAGACTGAAAAAAAACCATAAATCTTTCATTCCTGGCCCTTAATTATTTTCTTCCGCCACCGTCCACCCAAATAATTTCAGCAAAAATAATTCCCACTGAAATAATTTCGGCAATTATTTTCAGTAAAATCGGCGAATTAATCAAAAGCCACTTCGTTTCTTGTACGGTGAGCGAAATATTTTAATTAGGTTGTCCGAAGCCCGGTGCGACCGACGTGTAAGGTTAGGTTTATTTATACAAGAGAAAACCATTTCGCAAAAAATAAATTCTAACAATACATTTTATATCAAAAAAGTTTTTTTAATTTAAAAGTAATGAAACGAACCAGACGCTTTCCTGATGGTAAGAGATAACGTCCATGACCATTACAGCGACACACAGAACTTTGAGTAGTAAAACAAAGTCCAGGGCATCGCTGCTCCCGCGTTCACTACTTTGATACATTAGATGTTGAGTCTCAAAAGCCCTGTAATTCCACTAGCTGCATAACCCTTCAAACCGGAACACACTACTGCTTGGCGGAAGAATATCTGGTACCGCCGCGGTGGTGTTAAAGTAAAGAGACGAACGAACGATACGCTATCCTGATAGTAAGAGATATAATTTTATTTATGTTTGGCAGACTAGGTATTTGACTACAGCTAACCTGATGTTGTCAACCCGCACTCGACCAGCTTGGTGGACTATGGTCTTATCCTTCTCATGATAAAAAGAGACCGGTACCGACCAGTGGGATAGTTTCTTAAAACAGGGCTGGTTTGGAACTTGATGTGAAGTGATGGTGTGGTCGAAGGATGTTAACATACCTAACCTGTAATTGAAGTGGTTCTCAAGTGTGGCTATTGGAACATACCATTATATGCTTGGCGGCAGAATTTCAACTTGAGGTTGGTAGCTGACCACTGACCAGCCAAGTACTAGAAAGTACCCTACCACCATGCTATAATTTCTTCACGATGTTTTCCTTCCACAGCAGCTCAAGCTCATTGTTGATGTGTGAACCCACGCCCTTAACCACATAAATACTATTAAAACTTTAAAAAACTATTTCAGGATAAAGATGTAACAACAAACACACAAACATTCACGATAATATTACCACATTTATGCTCGTATAAGGTCGTATAACTCGTATAACAGGAAATGGTAACAACAGTTTTTGTAATATCAATGAATACATTCTACCCACTGGTATTTAAAAAATTAGGGTGTGGCTGTGTCGAGGATGTTTTTGAATACACAGACATCCTTCGGATTTTTATGTTTCAAGTCAACTCAACGTAACGATTTCTTTGACTTTTTAGCTATAGAGTGGTGTAATTAAGTTTTAGAGGATAAATAAATAATAAATAAATAAAAATAAGATAATCATTTTAATCAGATGTATAGCTGCAACATTAAACTGTATTTTTTTATTATCTGTTTTCTGAATTGCCTTCCAGTATGGAAGCAAATTTAAACACGTTACACATCACACACAAAAAAAACACAGATCTACTTTATAAAATGTTCTTGATTGATAAAGACGCGAGTTGTTTTTTTACATCGGACCAGGCATGCGTTTGGCCACAATCTCACCTGATGGAAAGCGACGGTGTGGCTGAAAGATGGGGTACGTTTGCCTTTGTAAATTCACGTTCTTCTTGAACAATAGTATTTAGTTGGAAACACAGACGCTGGAAACGATTTCCACACATCAGCAGTTCTTGCAAAGTGGTGAAAACACTTAGTGCATTTAAAGGGAAACTGTAAGAAGGTTAAATTATAATATTAAAATGCTTGTTTCTCTTCAGCATAACTCCATCCTCCGTCACAGTCAGCTGCACTTTCGACAATACAGGTAAGCACTTACTGCACTAATTTATAATTACAGAGTCCCTACCCATGCTTACGTATTTTACCGACCAACGTTAATATACGACCACATTTATATGTGGTTGTATAATAACGCAGACCGACTCCTGTGAGTTAGGTCGGTAACGTTAGTGAGTCAATTCAATTCAATTTTAAAATATCTTTATTTGTCTGGAAGTATACACCGTGAAAGTTTGATCAGCAGTATTGATCCAGGGGTTCGGTACTCGATTGTCGTTCCAAATAATAAAATAAATAGGTGGTTAATATTTGACCTAATTATCTTGAGCAAACACAAAAATACGGACACTCAAATCACGCGCACCGAAAATGAAATGGCAGTCGCGCGCGGTCCCAGATTATATAACAGTTACTTCGTAGTCTACGTATGGTAGTTATGTCTTGGGAAAAACTTTAACCAAGATTTTCTTAGTTTTTTTTTATTGTTCCGATTTTATTTCTTTATACGTTTCATATGACTACTTACTAACATGTCTTTGAATATTGCTAATGTTCAAACTGTCAGCCCGTATATTAATTTTACAATTACTAGTGTAGAAAAATAACATAGGTAATTAGTTGTTTACATCTAAACATGTGGGCTCTTGTAAAAATTATATTATGTAAATAATAAGAAACAAAAAAGTAGAAATATGTAGACTTTAGTATTTAGCATTTCGTTAGATATGATTATTTTTATACACAAATCTCTATTGCTTTTTTGCAAAATGGCTAAGATATCGTGTTCTAGAGTGAAGACTTGCGGTCTTCACTCAAAAGTCGGCAATCGTAGTCTAGGACACCCTGAGACTAGATGGAGCGACGATATACGTTAGGTAGCAGGCAGTGACTGGAAGCGAATCAGGCTGTGTGGCGTGTCCTAGGAGAGACCTATGTCCAACAGTGGACTATACTAGGTTGTTGATGAAAACACAATAAAAAGAGTGGGAATCAAACTCAGCACAAACATTTATGAAGTTGTCCGTCTATCTCACCAGCAAGTATCCTAACGTACTAAATCACAAATATCGACAAAATAATAATTGGTTCGCACCTCCGAATAATACGTAGCTACAATTGCTTGATTCTGCAAACTTGGCATTTCCGTAAGGGTTACTTTTGCACCTACAAGGAAATCGGTTTTTTGTACTAATTCTGTGAGCAACGATGAAATATGGATAGGGGATAATAGTCCCTATGAGTAGATGGAGTTGACTTTTACATTTTTTCTAACCAAGGTAATTGGTTCTAGCCTCTTATAAGCAAGTGTGCGGAAATTGTGAAATAATTTTTCGAAGTATGTACGAGGTGTGTTCATAAAATAATGGGAATCTTTAAATTTCGCGGGTTTAAAGAGTTCGCTTGTCATTATTTTCGCATGATTGTTCTTGACAGAAGACATTGACATAAGATACGTTTTAAAAAAATACTTCATCAAGTTCGTATTATATCATGTGACGAATTTTTATTTATTCACTAAATAGATCAATATTATATTATACTGAACAAGGCATATACACTGCTCTGCACTTGAGTTGAACGGAGTTAGAATTCGGATATCATCTTGTACGTACCTATATACTGATAGTACTTTTGTTTAGGTTGAATTATCGTCAACCACATATCGTGTTCTAGTAGCCCTATTTGAGAGCCAGTTCGATCACACCGTCACTTAACATCAGATGAGTTGTGGTCAAACACTTAGCTTGTCAAACATTTTTAAAGTTTCCATTCTAGGCTAAGTAAGTGTGTTTACCATCTTCCATCACACCGTCACTTAACATAAAGTGAGCTGTTAGATACGTAGTCTGAATATTGAGCATTCATGATTTTAACAAGTATAAATTTACAATTAAAAAAAAACCGTCTCGATGACCCTTATGCTAACTAAACGCACTACTCCAATGAAACAGCGAGGTTTCGGATTAAATGATAAATCAATTTCGATAAAATTTATATGGGACCACCTCTAAAGAAAAATCTACCAAACAAAAAAATCATCAAAATCGATTCATAATTGGCGGAATGATCGCGTAACATACACACAAAAAAACATACAGTCGAATTGAGAACCTCCTCCTTTTTTGAAGTTGGTTAAAACTTTTTATTGAGTTTATATAGTTATATTAGTAAGAAGTAAAAGGACCTAAAGTATATTTTTTTATTGACTGAGTATCATAAAAGTATTCTGAAAAAATATATTACAGATCAGAAAGCCCGTCTATTTCATCACTTGATTATAAACTATATCCAAACGTGTTAAAACGTATAGCTTTTAATTAAACCAACAGATGTGTCCGAAAACAAATTCTAATACCCAAAGTACTATTACAGTCCCAGTAGGAATTATAGCCTAAACCCTCAACAAAAAATCAGTCCACAGTTTAGGCAAAAAGTTTTGAAATTGCCCTCTAGCCTTTAATTTGGGTTACGTTTTAGGATCAGACATTTTAATTTTATATTTTGTTTAGTGTTTGCGACCAGACGGATACTTTGATAAAACAATATTTGTTACTGTACGAAAAGTAGGTTACAATGTAAACACATATAACAATCGTATAAAGTAATAGGGGTTTAATGCACTGGCCACTTAGAAGAAAAAAAAAAAACCTACCTAGACGACCTCCTGCAACGAGATCTACCACCAAGTAAAAGTAAAAAAAAGTATTCTGAAGATATCAACTAATTGACATTGACACTGGCAGAATGCAAAGGTGCAATATAAGAAAAAAAAAATTGAACCACAAATTGTCAAAGAAAACGATTCGAATTTCGTAGTGCTATATAAATTTTGTTAGCCTAAAGAATTCTACTGGCTTCTTGGAGAAGGCTAGGCTTCGATAAATAAAGGCGAGACTGCACGAGACAATGCCACACAAATATTCCATTCTTGTACAGTAGTTCGTATGTGTTGCCAATTTGGAAGATTCAATTCTCGGCTGTTTGAACTGATACTTTGTATTGTATTTACAGAAGGATGTAGTTATCTAATACATTTTTTTATGGTTGACAAGCTAGGTGTTTGACTACAACTCGCCTTCTGGTAAGTGACGGTGTGGTCGTAGATGGTAAAGCACACCTTGAAGAGAAAATGTATGGAGAATTTTACTTGATGGTAGTAGGTACTCGGCTGGCTAACTACCATACACAAGTTAAAAATCTGCGGCATGTTCTGGCAGCCTCACTTTTCAGGCCAGGTGGGTTCACCAATTTCGATCAGAGCGTCACTTAACATAGGGTGAACTATGATCAAACGCCTAGCCAGTTAGCAATCAAACTGGTGTAGGTGACATTCTTGATGTTTGACCACAACTCACCTCATGTTAAGTGACGGTGTGGTCGAAGATGGTAAAGCACACCTAGTCTGGAACGGAACTGGCTCTCAAGTGAGGCTGCCGGAACACACCGTTAGATGCTTGGCGGCAGATTTTCAACTTGAGAATGGTAGCTAGCCAGCCAAGTACTAGAAAGTACCCTACCACCACGCTATGGTTTCCTCACGATGTTTTCCTTCACCGGCAGCTCAAGCTCATTGTTGGGGCTTGAATCCACGCCCTTCGGCATGCGCACCGACTGCGTTATCATCGCTACAAAAGGTACCACCGCAGTACCAGATATTCTGCCGCCAAGCTGTAGTGGCATAATACATTTTGTACAATAATCATATAACCATACAGCAATAAGTTGAACAATTTTAATTGTTGTTGGGACATATATCTACAAGATAATTGGTGGTTAGGATATTTGTTAGGTTTACAAACAACATAATGTGATATCTGATTAGATACTAACAGAAACTTTGCGGGCGAGACGCGAACCTTTTTTAAGAGAATAATGTAAACTAGCTAACCTGCGCTCAACATTGTATGCGTTACCACAAAGTAGTGTTCACTGCTAAAAAGCATTTTTTTTTGTCGAGTCAGTGAAGAAAAGTTATTCGGCAAATAAAGTTTTCAGGTGTTGTTAACGAAGTCTCGGGTACAGCTAGTATTATTATATAATACAAATATTACTACAAAATACACATTATTATATAATGCAAGCGCCCTGGCTTCGCACAGGTGCAAAGATACTCATATGATGCATATGCATATATTATACATAATTATAAACCTTCCATCTGAATCACTCTGTCTATTGATGGAAACCGCATTAAAATCCGTTGCGTAGTTTAAAAGATCTAAGCGTACAGACGGCGGGAAGCGTATGGGTTTAGTAAGCTATCCTTAAAAGGTAGACAATTGGTGGCGTTACATGCTACCACGGATTTTTTGTATTTACCATATACCATTATTCTCAAATGAATCGCTCCGAATATTAATCGCGATTGCAATCAGGAAATGATAAGGTAAACCAAACATATTTCAACCATCCTTGTAAATATTTAATATGCTACGGAATTTTATTTCAGAAAACAATTATTGCATCCTTTTTAATACCCCGAGATAAAATGTATTATTCGTGTGAGTGGAATAAATTACATCAGATTAAACATAATTCAAGGCGACACGAGGTGAATTTATTATTTTATTTCAGGGGATTTTGGTAATATTTGGTTCAGCTTGGAAATAGCCAGACAGCCCTGTTGGCTCATTGGGAGTATGTCTGCCTGAGCTGTAGGGCGTGGGTTCAATTCCCGCCAAGGACAAATATTTGTTTGGTATAAACAAATGTTTGTTCTGTGTCTGGGTGTTCTGTATGTATTATAAGTATGTATTTACAAAAAAAAAGTATTTATGTAATCTATCAGTTATCTGACTTCCATCACACAAGCTCTGCTTAGTTTGGGGTCAGATGGCGCTGTGTGTAATGTGTCCTTCAATATATATATAAAAAAATATATATATACATATATAAAAATGAATCCTAGTGTTGATTTTTTGGTTGGATGATTGTGTTGAAAGAGTAGGAGAAATTTGTAGCGATGATAGCTCAGTGGTTAGCGCGGTCGGTTCGCATGCCGATTTTTGGATTAAGGCTCTCAGAATCAGAGAACAAATTGATTTTGCCCTTTTTCACACCGATAGGTCACTATCAGTATAAAAACCGCCACAGATAAATCTAACGTCCAAACAAGGCCTTGTAACTATGGTCTTTGCCACACTCATTTTATAAAATCCCTGGGAACAATAGAGCGTTTGAATTAATGGATAAGCCATAATGTCTATAATGAGATTCCGTTTAGATATTTTGACAAATATCATTCTTTTAAAAATGCTATTAGAAAAAAGAAAGAAAGAAGAAAAAGAAATAAAGTTTATTTTGTAATACAAAAACGAACAAACAGACACAAATAAGAGATAGTTACAAAATAGGGGCTCACTTCAGCATAATGCTCGCCATACTAAGTTGTAGAAGAAGTGAAGTGAAAACTTGCAGAAAATTCGTCGAAAACAATTCGTCGAAAAGACAATTCGTCGTGTCACAATAGTCATGGACCTTTCAACTATAGCAGAAAAAATCCTCAGAGATGTTCAACTATAGCGGGAAATAATCATAGATATTTTCAACTATATCGGAAAACTAACTGGTGACGCACGTGGAAAAATCTTTGATTCGACGACTTGTTTTCGACAAATTTTGTAACGAACGCAAGTGAAGTGGTGGTGGTATATTAGAAGATTAGTTTGCTCAAAAAGTTTCACCTGAATCACCCTATTATAATCATGTTAATTTGTTTTTTGTATTATTTGAAATAGTATCCTACCATTCTTAAACGATCTACTGTATGTATCTTCTTAACCATATAATTGTCGAAAACTAGCAAGAGATCGTCTAGGTGGGTACCACCGCAGTATTGAATATTCTGCCGCCTTGCTGTAGTCTGCCCATAAAACTATATTCCGGTTTCAAGTGTACTGTAGATAGCCAGCGAAATTACGGAGCCATTGAGATTAATAAGGGTCTCAAAATAATGAGCGCCAAAGCACTTAAGTTTTGTTAATAAAAGTTCTGGGTACCGCTAATTATCATGGGAAGGCATTTCCTCTTACCATCAGGAGAGCGTTAAGTTCGTCTCCATACTTTTACATAAAAACACGTTTCTTTTACGTATGTTTAATTTTTCACGGAGAAAACTGCTTGGAATCTGATTAGCGTCACAAATAAGAGCATAGTATTTTCGCGTTTGCTCATACTTATAGCGACAGTTAATAGGCATTTAAGTTTGTTCCATGTCGTTGTCGCAGCTCCGGCCAACCATTCGAGTTAAACCGAGTGGAACATAAATTATTTCCCGGTCTCTTGTCACGTTCTGCGGTCTATAAAAAATGTCTCGAGCCCTCGTTGACATTTGTATCTTCGTGTACCTTTCGCACGTTTGTATTTTTTTATGAGAACTGCATCTTTACCTACTTTTTTAAAAGGGTTGATTTACATGTTGTAGTCTATAACTAACTTACTTAGAAATAATTTTGCTATGGGAAATGACTCTCAAAAGGCTGTGTTCCGGTTTAAAGGGTACTGCAGCTAGTGAAATTACAGGGCTGTTCAGTTGAGACTAACCATCTAATGTCTCAAAGTATGCGCCAAAGCAGCTATGCCCTGGACTTTGCTTTGTTACTCAAAGTTCTGTGTATAGCTGCAATGGTCATGGATAGGCGTTATTCCATACCATCAGAAGAGCATCTCGTTCGTTTAATCACTTTCACATAAAAAGAAAAAAGAACAACTTAATTAACTATCATAGTTACTGGCAATAAACAGGATCATATCACTTCATCAGCCATAGGACGTCCACTGCTGAACAGAGGCCTCCTCCTGGGGGTATTGCCAGTACTCGCCACGCTAGGCAAGCGGGTTGGCGAGCGAGGAAGACGCTGCTGCCCATCTTCCGGATTACATCCCATAGCCGACTCTTACGGCAACCACAGGTAGAGAAGGTGGGGTACTATTCATACGCCGGCACCACCAATAAAAGATTTGACTAAGTAGCGTGCTTTGGGAGTGACTTGTGTCTAATAGAATACGATAAATGCTTATGACTGCAGGTATAAATTTAAAATTTGAAACTGACTAACATTAGTAACGGAATCATACATTTCAAATCGATCAGACGTTGATAATGCTCACATCTATCCATTCACTAGAATAGAATTAATAATCTTCAAACATCTGAACAAATTTTCTTGAATGATAGCTGAGAACACTCTTTTTGAAATTAACAATAAAATCTATATTAAAATCTGTCCAGCCGTGCATGTTAAACTTATAACACCCCATTTTTGGGTAGGGAGTTAAAATAGATTGGAGGAGATCGGGGTGTGTACGCATTTACGTGAAAAACCTACTTACTGTATACGAGCACAAGATAAATAATAGTACCTACTAACATACAAGTGAATACAATAGAAACATCGGATATGGGTACAGTATGTGATCTGAAAACTAGGAGCTATAGGCTCTGCCAATGCCGACCATTCAGTTTTACGCGTCTCCAGTGTATAACTAGGGTGACTCTAGTTTATGCTAGGACACACTAGCTAGAATATTTTTAAGGAGGATCTTACTTGATGGTAGATTTCCTTAGCAGGAGGTCGTCTAGGTAGGTACCACTGAGGTACCAGATATTCTGCCCTAGCAAAATTACAGGGTAATTAAGACTAACCATCGAAAATCACAAAGTAATGGCCGCCAAAACAAATGCCCTGGACATTTTTTTTTTTATTCTATATAGTTTCGCGTTTGACCACGCTCTGCCTGATGTTAAGCAATAATGTTTTACTACTCAATGTTCTGTGTATTGCTACAATGGTACGACAGGCGTTATCTCTTACCATCAGAAGAGTCTTATTTGTCTCTTTGCTTTTTCATTAAAAAAAAAAATAGCAATTTGTAGTAATTACAAATCTCCATCCACATCAGCCGTTGTTTGTAAACTGTCCCACTGCTGGGCTCTGTCGTCGTATCATTGTGAGAAGAGTAAGCCCATAGTCCACCACGCTGGTCAAGTGCGGGTTAGCAGACTTCACACATCTTCGAGAACTTTTTTTATTAATTTTCGTACATGTAACACCTCACGATGTTTTTCTTCGCTGTTTGAAGTTATCGGCAATACGCACATAACCTAGAAAAGACAGAGGGGCCTGTCGTGGGATTCGAACCCAGAACTACCAGATTAGAAGTCCTACGGTCCTCCAACTAGGCTCCCGAAACAATTATTTATAATAATAAATAGTCGTGTTAACCTATTTATAATGATTATTCACAAGAGTCGATCTCCAAGACTCGGACATATTGTTGAGCTCTAAGTGATGCCATATCGATTGTGCTGAGATGGCCAGCTAATTCGCGCAGAATATGCAAATTGCAAATTGATAAGTATGCGTGCTTCATCTTCAGCCACATTGTCAATGGCGGACAAATACGATTTAAAAAAAATTACAACGACGTGTCTTGGACTTTATTTTGTTACTTAAAATTTAGGCAACCACTGCTGTCATGGACACGTCTTACCGCTTAACACCAGGAGAGCATTTCGTTCGTCTCATTACTATTAAATAAAAAATGATCTACGAAAACATCGATTGCTTATAAATATTAAAAAACTGTGTCAACGATGGCAAACGATCGAGAAACCATCAGATACTATAATAAAACCCAACAAGCATTGACGCTTACAAAATCATTTTGATTTTATGTATTTTTTATATACTTTTTTCGGGGTCCTGTAATGGTCACCCTATCATGCCGTCCACTCGTGTAGAAGGACCCTAATAAATATTTATGTAGGACATTCTCGATGTTATGCCGATGCCTCTAATATCTACATGTATGATAAAGCGCATTTTTTGCATATTCGGACGGTTATTTAAATGTTAGGAATGATTTTTCCTTTTCGGGTGTTTCAGACTCACTATAATAATCTAAAAGGGGATTTTTACTTTCAGTGTATTAAAAATATTTTTGCCGAGCTGCCCTCAAATCTAAAGCTTTTTTTAGAGTTTTGTATGCGAAGTATGTTTTGTGTGTTCAGTTATACTATTCAAGGCGACATTCATGTCTCCATCTGTCCGACTTTTATTAATCAGTATCTTTCGAAATATAATAGTTACGTGGTCGAAATTATTGGAGAATATACTATGGCAGATTACCTGACAAATGTTTGAAATATTTTATTTGTTTTTATCTATGGCGATTCAGCAGGAGAACGCGGCCAGTATTGTAATAGACTTTCGGGAAGGGTTTTATGAGCTTTGAGTATTTTTTAAATGACCCTTTGTGTTATATATAAATAAATTTATATTTTTGACATTGTATGCATCTAAATATATTTTAAAATTAAACAAACATTGACAAGTATAATTAATACTAGATATACTATATGCTTTATTACAACTGAAAAGGGCGTGGATAAGTGTAGATGCGTTACAAGATTATTAGTAAATAGAAACTCTTTATTGTGCACAACAAAAATAGAAAAAAAGTACGGAAAACAAAAGAATCTTATGAGTTTGTGCTACATGTGGCGGCCTTATCGCTAAGAGCGATCTCTAGTAGTTTTTGTTTTTCATTATTATTATGTTCAATTTGCTGTCCGAGTGGGCGTTCCCCGATAGATACAGTTTGGGTAGGGGTTCAAGTCGTGAGTGAACTGGTTCTTTTAGGCAAGCGTGCTACATCGTAGACCGCATTTTAGCTTAACATCGGGCGAGATAGCAAACGCAAGCCTATCACTAGATATTATAAAACAAAGTCGTCAACCGCGTTTGTCTGTCTGTTCGCGAAAACTACTGAACAAATTATCGTGCGAGTTTCACCAATAGATAGAGTGATTCAAAAGGAAGGTTTAGGTATATAATTTGTCTAGTTAAAATATCATGATAATTGTCGGAAGTGTCGGAAAAATTCAAGCCACAGCTTTCATAAAAAACGCTGCCTAATCCCTTTGAGATATAAAAAAAAACAATTAGTGGTGGGATATTCCTCTTTTATAGATCTACAAAAAATTGCATATATCTACATTCTAAGGATAGCTTACTGGACCCGTGCGAAGCCGGGGGTCGCTAGTAAGTTACAAAAAAAACTAAAAAATAAATAAAAATCTATTTCTAGCTATAACAAAATAAAATAAAACGAACAAAAATAACTACGTAATTAATCTATACAAAATTACCCAACGCCCTTTTCACATGTAATAAAGCATTTGAAACACATCGTAGTAACTACCAATACTAGTAGTTCAAAATTAAGCCATCACTTCATCACCCTATTAAAGACCAACAAACAAAGTCGACTAAATTATAGAACTAAACTTTTTCTATAAGTATTTCAGTAATACTCAAGGATAACGTAAGTGGCTCCCCCATTCAATGCTCAATGTACGTCAGCCGCATCGTACTTGGAAGACAATTGGGCAGCGATACAAGTTTTAGATCCCAGATTGGATGCTGGCCAAAGTCTGGGCCTAAAATATGGCCGGAGTTGTTCTGGTAGTAATTGGAAATTAGCCGGCTTGAAACGATCTTGGTCTAGTCGTTCTTAGAATTTAAAGTATTAAAACTGAATTTAAAAGAGTATCTCTTATTTTTGCTATTTGACGTGAATGAGTATTTTAACTTCCGTAGTGGAAGGAAATCAGAGATAGATCAGACAGAAAACTAGTGATAAAAAAATCTGGGGATACAGTTCGGCGTTGCAGCCAAATCCTATCATCAACACCCAAAATTCGATTACTTGACACGAGGGGATTGTTTTTTTTTTTAAATGTTTTACTAGCTAGGTTTCTGAACAGGTTACCTGATGTTAATAAGTGACGGTGTGGTCGAAGATAGGAAATGTCAGCCTGGAATGGCACTGGCTCTCAAGTGGCTTGTTACTGGTCAAAAATGTACATGTATTTACATACACAACTAATTTTATTTGCCACATTTTTTGTTATTTATATGTACTTTAATGTTTTTAAAAGGATTGGTGGTGAAAAAGTATTACAATGTGAACAATACGCAAAATTAGTTCGTAAGAATTCGTAGGCTAGCTACGATTCGTAGAGGGTCTACGAACCGTAGCTAGCCACGGTTTTTTAGTAGAGTACTTTTTAGTATTCTGCTAGCTAGATACCATATTCAAGTTGAAAATCACCGGCATTATTTCGGCAACATCATTTGAGATCCAGTTCCATTCTAGGCTAGGTTTGCTTTACCATCACTGACCACATCGTCACTTAACATCAGGTGAGCTGTGATCAAACACCTAGGTCAACCTTTAAAAAAATGTTTTAGCGGATCGAAAACGAGTTCCCATGCCATACAGTCTTGTAGAACAGTGGTGCGCCTAGTTACCAATGGGTTTGAATATCTAATGGGCAGAATTGAATCCCCCGCCTGCTCTCTCTGCGGGAGCCCTGAAGATGTTTTTCACCTCCTGGTGGAGTGTGGACGGACCGAGTCTATGAGAACAAATATGTCAATAAAATATGGGGTTAACCCCCGAGATGTTGGCATATTGCAAGGTATCTTGGCCGCACCCACATGCTGCTTCTATGTTTGAGATTTTTCGTAATAAAAACCGTAACTGTGAAGTAATTGGAATTCTTCTAGATTTCATCCAAAACTAGATCTCGAGAGCGTAATTTAAGAATAACAAGTAATTTATTTTTTCAGCGAAAGGTTCTTAGATTAGATTTTCGAGTATCACGAAAAGTGTGCTTGACAAAAAAATAACCGAGTGAAGTATCGTTGATTAAAACATTTTATTTGCTCTTTTTAACTGACTTCATAAAAGGAGGAGGTTCTCAATTCGTCGGAGTCTCCTTTTTTTAAATGTATGTTCACTGATTACTCGAAGACGCCTGAACTGATATGGAAAATTCTTCTTTTGTTTCAAAGCAAAAATTCTTTTTTATATACTTAACTTCCCAGGAGGTCCCATTTAAATTTTATCGAAATCATTTGAGCGACTTAAAAAAAATCAACAGATCTAAAAATTGTATACATCAATGATATTTCCGTTTACTCCGAAACCTTGCTGTTTCATTGGAGCAGTATGTTTAGTTGGGATTAGGCTAGGTGTTTGACTACAGCTCACCTGACGTTAAGTGACGGTGTGGTCGAAGATGGTAAACACAAGTCTGGAATGGAACTGGTTCTCAAGTGAGGCCGCCGGAACACACCGTTAGATGCTTGGCGGCAGATTTTCAACTTGAGGGTAGCTAGCTAACCGAGTACTAGAAAGTACACGTTATGATTTCCTCACGATGTTTTTCTTCACCGGCAGCTCAAGCTCATTGTTGGGGTTTGAACCCATGCTCTTCGTCATGCGAACCGACTGCGCTAACCACTGAGCTATCATCCCTAATATAGAATATATCTAGCCAAAGCAGCGATGCTTTGGGTTCTTTTTTGTTACTCAAAGTTCTGGATACCGTCGAAATGGCTAAGGCGCTCAGTAGTGATTCATTTATCTCTTTTTTTTTTACATAAAAAATTAGCAATATGGTGCCGCTTTCCCATCAAAACTCTAGTGAGATTTCACACCGATTTTAATTGTATTAATGTTCCGCAGTATCGATTAGGCTGATTGACAGTCGAGTTGTGATAAATTGATGCTCAACCGATTGTGATTAATTGTCTTCAGATAATTGATTCGTTCGATATCTCGATTACCGTTTAAACGATATAATTGAAGTGAAGGTGGTGATAGCAAGTGGTGTTTCGTAGTACAAGTAAATTATAAGGATTCTCCTTTCAGATTAGTAGTACTGTTCTGCGTTACCCTATATGAACAGTTCTGTCCTAATTTTCTAGATTTTTTTACCGATGATAGGTCAGTGGTTAGCACGTTCAGATCTAGAGGCGTGGGTTGAAATCCCGATAATGAGCTTGATGGAAACCGCGCCAGTGAAGGAAATCATTGCGAGGAAACTGTAGCATGGTGGAAGGGTACTTTTTGGTACAAGCCAGCTACTAATGTGCTAATTTAAAATTTTATTTAAAAACTTAACAATAATTAAAAAAAAACTTGACGATAATTTAAAAAAACCTGTCAGTAATTAAAAACCTCATCCGGAACTCTACTTAATAACTAAAACTAAATTTGACAACTTTGACAACTTAAAAGCTTAAACAAAACACTAATTAAAATAAAAAGAAAAACCACAAGTATTTATATCCCCTTTTCGCTGCAGTAACCACTTGCCACTTGCTTTTGTAAATCAATTTAGAAAAGATAAATCTGCGTGCAACGGGATTTGAACCCAATACCTCCGGATTGGCATTCAGGCGGTATCCTAACTGGCTGCTAAAGCTTCGTTCGCTTTAATTTCAACTTTAATGACAACCATTTGTAGCTTTTCGGAATTAAAAATCATACGTTGTATCTGCTAGCAGAAAAGATTTCTATCCTATCAGATCCTCGCCCTCGGTAATAGGTTCTGCCCGTACTGTTACGTGACTAGAACCTTCTAAGCTTGAGTACTGCGCTACAAACTTATCAGTGCAGACGTCTAAATGAAAAAACAAACGTTCTTCACGTTGCGCAGCAAGTTTTATAGAGAAGTTTTGGTAGTGGCGCCCCTAATACAGCTAACAGATAACGTAGTCGATCATATAAAATATTTTAGACGCAAAACTGCATTGAATAGCTTGTAGAGCTACGTAGATTGTTGTAATAATTTTATAAGGAAACTCGAAAAATGTGTGTCGTATTGTATTTTGCAAAACATTTTTCTGATTTACGATTATAAAGTGTTTTACTATGGAAACTGACGTGATTTTGACACATTTTTGTTTTACTGAGCGTCTACCGCTATCTTCACGTGCGAAGCGCGTGGCAGCCCGCAGTGCGAAACAAGGCGAGGCCGCGCGCGTTGTACTCAGCTTCGTATCCTTGATGAAGGCCACCGGTTGTGGGCGAAACTATAGTCGGAGTTACCGATATAATTTAACGTGAGTAATCCCACATAAGTGAAACAAAAATATAAAGTGTTGTTTTGAAAATATCAATGAAGACTGAATTACGAGGAAACATCTTGTTAATTTTAAAATTCCGTCGAAACTACTTGTATAGTTGTCACTTGGTACTTATTTTTACTAGGGACTAACACTGCAGTGGTACGTACCTAGACTACTTCCTGCTAAGGAGATCTCATCATCATCGTCATCATCATCATCATCAGCCATAAGACGTCCACTGCTGGACATAGACCTCCTTCTGGGGGGTTTTGCCAATACTCGCCACGCTTGGCAGGCGGGTTGGCGAGCGCAGTTAGGTGTGATTGTTCAAGGAAGACGCTGCTGCCCATCTTCCGGATTACATCCCTTAGCCGACTCTTACGGCAACCACGGGTAGAGAGGGTGGGGTACTATTCTTACGCCGGCTCCACCACGGCACAAGGAGATCTACCACCAAGTTATCTCTTTCTACCACGAAAGTGTTCCTTTCATCTCGTTAGTCTCGTCGTTCGTCTTGTTTTGCGTGGTGGTAGAGTACTTTTTAGTACTCGGTTGGCTAGCTACCACCCTCAAGTTCAAAATCTGCCGCCAAACATCTAACGGTGTGTTCTGGCAGCCTCACTTGAGAGCCAGTTCCATTCCAGGCTAGGTGTGCTTTACCATCTTCGACCACACCGTCACTTAACATCAGGTGAGTTGTAGACAATCACATGTCAGCTATAAAAAAAAAAAAACTATTATTTTATTTTATTTGTTCATGTATTTTTCTGCGAATTTTATTTCCGTCAATACATCCAGATTGCAACCAATTCTAACATCTATAAATTCAATGGAACACAAGTGTTCTGTCGTTGGTTGATTTGTGGCACTGGCTGTTGATTTATATGCGACTCCAAAGCATTGACGTGATTTGTGCAGGGTTTCTTTTATCAATAAATAAATAGGCTTGTGTTTGACGTCTGTCTTGCCTGATGTTAAGCGAAGATGCGGTCTACGATGGAGCACGCATGCCTAGAAGAAACCAATTCACTGGCGACTTGAAGACGCATGTCAAGCAAAGGAAAAATTGTGAAAAGCATATAAATTACCATTAAAAAAAAAAATACCATAACTTTTACTTATATACAGGTATATATAGGTTTGTACGGAACCCTCGGTGCGCGAGTCCAACTCGCACTTGGCCGGTTTTTAGTAATTCAATTAAAAGTGTACAGTTTTCGAATTTTTTCCTTTATGTGTATTATAAGACAATGTTTCTTGCCAAATTTCACAGTTCTAGGTCAAGGGAAAGTACCCCCTATAGGTTGTTTGTATTGATTCTACTGTGAGTGTCGAAATATGCGGTTTTCTTGCGACATAAACAGATGTAACTTTTTTTTACGATAACAAAGAAGTTTGATTTTTTCACAGCTGCAAGGGACTATAGATTTGCGTATATGCTTTTAATTTCAACGTAATACCTTTACGCGTTCCCGAGATAGAAGGTCTTGACTGGCGGAAAGACGGACAACAAAGTGATCCTATAAGGGTTCCTTTTTTCCTTTTGAGGTACGGAACCCTAAAAAAGATAGCGATAGCTATAGATATTTATAGCGATGATCAGTTAAAGTTATACATTCAATTATAACTAGTATTGCACCTATTTTAGCAGATATTTTTAATCAATGTATTATTAATGGTTCCTTCCCCGATTTGATGAAACATAGTAAAATCGTTCCAATATTTAAATCTGGGTGCAAAAATAATCCTTCCGATTATAGACCTATCTCTGTTCTTCCAGCGTTAAGCAAAATCTTTGAGAAAATTATACTAAATCAATTATTAACTCATTTTGTCAATAATCAGATTTTACATGATCACCAGTTTGGATTTACGAAAGGCCGGTCAACGTCAGACGCTGGTGCTAAACTTTTAAAGCATATTTTTGAGGCCTGGGAGAATTCACAGGATGCGGTTGGCGTATTTTGTGATCTCTCCAAGGCGTTCGATTGCGTGGATCATCACACCCTAGTTCTAAAACTTCAACACTATGGAGTTCGTGGAGTGGCACTTGATCTTATATCATCTTATCTATCGAGTCGCCAACAAAAAGTAGGTATTAGCGGTATTACGTCCCTAGGGTCCTTAGTAAAAACGGGCGTACCTCAAGGATCAATCTTAGGCCCTTTCTTGTTCTTGGCATATATTAATGATTTGCCCTATATGGTAAATGAATTGTCCGATATAGTTTTATTTGCTGATGACACCTCGTTAATTTTTAAAGTCAATAGAAAAGATACAGACCTTACACAGCTCAATAACACCTTATCAGCTGTATCAAAATGGTTTGCCGCCAATAATCTTATGCTTAATTCATGTAAAACAAAATGTATAAGGTTTTCTCTCCCCAATTGTGCTAAGAGGGACACTCATATCTTAGTCGATGGTAAAAGACTTGATCTAGTGGATAAAACAGTCTTTCTCGGCGTAACATTAGATAGTAAAATACAATGGGGTCCTCATATAGAAAAGTTAGCTAGTAAATTGAGTTCCGCTGCCTTCGCGATTAGAAAAATTAGACAAATAACAGATGTGGCTACAGCCAGGTTGGTTTACTTTGCTTATTTCCATAGTTTAATGTCCTACAGTCTACTGCTGTGGGGCTCAGCTGCAGACTTTGAAACTATTTTTATTCTGCAAAAAAGTGCAATTCGCGCAATCTATTGTTTGGGTCCTCGCGAATCACTACGAAATCGATTTAAAGATTTTAAGATATTAACGTTACCGTCACAGTACATTTATGAAAACATTATGTTTGTCCGGAAAAATTTAAACTCATTTGAAATTAATAGTAGTCGCCATAACTTAAATACAAGAAATAAAGATAAAATTGTGACACCTAGATTCAGGTTATCTAAAGCTAATAAGTCTTTTCTCGGGAATTGCGTTAGATTCTATAATAAAATCCCACTTGAGGTAACTAAAATGTCCTATAATAAATTCAAAGATTTTATAAAGCAGAGGTTAATTGACAAAGCCTACTATAAGGTGGCTCATTACGTGGAAGACAGGAATATATGGTTGTTGTAGCTTCTCTCTGCACTTGCATCCCCCTGGCTAAGTGACAATTGTAGTAAGCATAATGTATGTATTAATATTTATTACTGTAAATTGTAACCTAATATGAAAAGAAAGATCCACAAAAAAAATGCCTTGCTGAGTTTCTTGCCGGAGTCTTCTCAGTTGAAGTGTAATTACGAGCCGGTGGTAGATTCAAACATGTAACTTAACGTTCATAAGTGCCTTACCAGGGCCTAAACTGAATAAATGACTTTTGATTTTGATTTTTTTGATTTTGCTCAGTGGTTAGCGTGGTCGGTTCGCATGCCGAAGGGCGTGGGTTCAAACCCCGACAATGAGCTTGAGTTGTCGGTGAAGGAAAACATCGTGAGGTAACCATAGCGTGGTGGTAGAGTACTTTCTATTACTCGGCTGGCTAGCTACCACCCTCAAGTTGAAAATCTGTCGCCAAGCATCTAACGGTGTGTTCCGGCAGCGTCACTTGAGAGCCAGTCCCATTCCAGGCTAGGTGTGCTTTACCATCTTCGACCACACCGTCACTTAACATCAGGTGAGTTGTGGTCAAACACCAAGCCTGTCAGCTATAAAAAAAAAAAAAGATAAGTATACTAGAATTACTGGATATCAGACGAGTTCCAGATTATCGTAGATTCAAGAAATCAGCAAGAGACTCAAGTCTCTTACTGATTTAAGTTTCTTGCTGATTTCAACGTACCTATATAAATTTCTTTCCAATTGCTCCAGTCAGAATAAAAATCTAAAGTAATCACCTGATCCATTTGATTCTGACGTTATTTTTTTGGCCATCGGCAAATAGTATTGACTCACGTCTGATATCGATTTAACCTTTCAACGCGATTAGGGTTCTGCGGGAGTGCAAGGAAAACCAACTATAGTTTTTAATTGCGCATAAAATAATAAACACAAAATTGTGATATGGCTGTGTATTCACAGCCTTGTGTACATTTTAAAAACTAAAAAGTCTTTTAGATTTCCATGTTTAAGTCCATATTCAACAAAACGATTTATTAGATCGTTTAGCTATCGAGTAGTGTAATTATATTTTAGATATAATAATTATGTATTTGCAACAACAATTTCCCACGATTTTGTCATCATCAATTTTCTGAATTACTTCCCAATATGGAAGCAAATTTAAAGACATATTTACGTCGAAATTAAATATTGGAGAACAGTTCGCTCAGTGTATAAAATACGGTACACATAGTGTAAAAGCTTCAACCAAAGTTTTTTCCGTCCGACAAAGCATGTGATTTTGTCTTGAATGATAGGTCTTCTATTGCAATACAGTGAAGACAATGACATTGCAGAAACTTTTATCATAATACTAGAAATAAACCTAAGGCTTGTGTTTGTTAGTCATTTTACTTGATGTTAAGTGAAGATGCGGTCTTTGATGAAGCGAGCTAGCCAAATCGATACCGATTCACTTTCGATTTTAAAACACCCAGATTATACCAACCACGCACCCAGCACATCCCACTGTTCGACGGGTTCGCACAATCAAAATGAAATAAAATTAATCATTTATTATAGAATCATTTGCCGTGGTGGTGCCGGCGTAAGAATTGTACCTCACCCTCTCTACCCGTGGTTGCCGTAAGAGTCGGCTAAGGGATGTAATCCGGAAGATGGGCAGTAGCGTCTTCCTTGAACAATCACACTCAACTGCGCTCGCCAACCCGCCTGCCAAGCGTGGCGAGTATTGGCAAAACCCCCTCAGGAGGAGGCCTATGTCCAGCAGTGGACGTCCTATGGCTGATGATGTGTGTGTAATAGAATCATCATACAATTAAACAAATATTCGCATTATAACAATAAGTAAAAAGCAATCGGTATCTAAAACATTTATAATCAGAATAGCTCTTAACAGAACGTCTTATAGTAGTTTTGAGTTATTTACGTATAAAAAGAAACCAATGCTATAATTCTTATAAAATGCATGCATGACAATTTAGTCAACTTTGGAATTAAACCAAACACTTTCATAACTCCGAACCGAGAATGTCACTGCGTATTGTAATATCTTATACGGAACCGTCACATCGTCCCGCAAAATATCTTAAAACATTTATTTTTCTTCCAACTCATTTTACTTGGTATCGTGCAAAGTTTTATGAGTTCGCCAGTAACGACTACTATCGATTTATTTTCTTTTTTTGACCCAGTGTTAGGGTGAATCGGCAGTCTTTCAGGTAAGCTCGCGTTTGGCGGTTGATAATTCGTCGGAGTTGTTTTTTGCGGTTGCGATAGTGAGGTTAGTATTTGATTTTATTCTTTCATGTTCTGGGAGCACGCAAGAAAATCGATGTGACAAACATAATATATATTGGGCTTCTTAACCATCATCAACACCACCATTTTTATGAGCTTTACTTTTAAACACGTCATAATATTTTTTAGTCTTTCATTTTAAGTAATTATCGGTGGGATTATGACCCGTTTTACAAAAAGGTTTTAACATACTAGCGGCCCGCCCAGTCTTCACACGGGTGCAATTAGTTTTGGCTACTTGAGTAATAAACTTTTTTTTTGTGTTATTATAAGTAATTAGTCGAACGAAACGCTCTCCTGATGGTAAAAGGTAACGTTGTTAAATTTCATGAAAATCATTGGAGCCGTTGTCGAGATTCAGATTATATATGTATACATATAGGTATACATATATACAAGAATTGCTCGTTTAAAGGTATTCGATTATATCGTAGGACTTTATACTCAGCCATCTAGCCCCAAACTAAGCAAACCTTGCACCAGATAGCTGATAGAATACTTATATACTTTTTTGTTTGTAAACACATACTTATGATACGTACAGAACACCCAGACACACAACAAACATTTATCGTCACATAAATGTTTGCCCTAATGGGAATCGAACCCACGCCCTACAACTTTTGAAGCAGATATTCTACCAAATGAGCTAGCAGGGCAGTAAAAATCAATATTGCCTCACAATAATCGTTTCGTCAGTCACTTGAAGAGAACTGCCAACATGGCCTAAGCGACTCTAGCTCCAACAATAGGCGCAGCTGTCTCAAACCAAATAAACACTAGGTGGTTCTGACATGCTCTTGTTAAGTAGCAGCGAGTTGGTGTCGGTAAATATCCTTGTTTGCGCCTTGAAGCCCCTATTTAATTAACGCACCTGGTTGCTTTGATTTCTCTATCGTTTGCGGTGACCATGATGTAAGTAATTTTAGAAGTCAAATACAATATCTTGTATATTGCTTTTTAGCGTTCGGTACCTCAAAATGAAATAAAACGGAACCCTTTTTATACGAATAAGTCCGTGTTCGACCACCAACTTGCCTGATGGTAAGCGATGATGCGGTCGAAGATGAAGCACGCAGGCTTAGAAGATACCTACATATTTACTCTGGCCTTGAAAAGATCTAGATTATATCTCTCAGGAAACAAGGAAGCCGGCAGCTTGTTCCATTCTTTGGCCGTACGGATGAGAAACGTTGAGTCAAAACGTTTGGAATTTTTGGGAATTCCCAAAAACCTATGGTAGTGGGTCGTCTTTTTACTTGTCTTGTAGGTAATAAAAAGAAAATAGAAGTACAAGGTACACCTCAGTAGCACATTAACCCTTATAGGATCACTTTGTTGTCCGTCTGTTCGTCTCTCAAGATCTTCTATCTCGAGAACGCGTGGAGGTATTAAGTTGAAATTAAAACTATATACTTACGAAGATCTGTAGTCCCTTGCAGCTGTAAAAAATCAAACTTCTCAGTTATCGTAAAGAAAAGTTACAGCCGTTTTTGTCGCTGAAAATCGTATATTTCGACACTCACTAGGGAATCAAAATCTATAGAGAAATTCTCGTTGATTTAGAACTATTAAATTTAGTAAGAAGCATTGTCTTATAGTACACATAAAGGAAAAAAAAAGGAAAACTGTACATTTTTAATTTAATCACAAAAATGGGGTCTTTATGCAAGGAATGAGAACAAGAATTTATCATAGTTTGTACGGAACTCTCGGTTGACGAGTGTGACACGTACTTTTCCGTGTTTTTTAATAAATAAGCTTGCTTTTGACTGCTATCTCACTAGATGCGAAGATGCGATCTACGATAAAGCATGCTTGCCTAGAAATCAATTCACTCGTGACTTAAATACACCCAGATAGTATCAATCATGAAACACCCATTAAACTATTTACCGGTTCGTACATTGATAGTGAAAACCCTGTTTCGTTACATTTTATTATAGTCTAGAACATATTTTTATTGTACACTAAAACATAATCTTACATAATATCTTAAAAACAAAATACAATCAAACGTTAGTAATAAATACAAAGCAAAGCTTTCATGTTTAATTTGTAAAATGTATTGCGGTTTAATCCAATTAAGTTATTTAGTTAACGCGTCTATAAAATTATTTACGAAATCAAACAGTTAACGCTAATATGAAATAGTCACGCAACTATTATGTAGGTATTTACGTAACCAAGCAAGTTTAAACTTTATATAAAGAAGTAGAAAGATGTTTTTTTCAATGACACGTTTCTGAGCTTAGGGTAGCCTTGTTAGATGATTGTCTGATTGCATCTGAATCTGTAGGTCCTGTGTTCAAATCCTACGGCAAGCACTACTGTAATTTCTTACCGATGCGAACATTAGTAGCGGATGTAGTAGGCGGTCGAGGATTGCAACTGCTTAACATCGAGCTCACGAAGAAAAACTATTGCAATAAGCAAGTGAATTCGGATGTTTCGAAGTAATGAACGTCCAAGCAGTAACGCCTTAGACTTTGTTTTATGAGAATTCTAGATATAGCAATGACATAACTCTTATGACAGAATTGCATGCCGTGCGATTCGAACCTCCAGTTTGAAAAGCAGACGGTCTCCTAGCTTGGCTTTCGAAACTTACATTGAGACTTACTTACTTACCATCGAATTTCTCAAAGTAATGAGCACCAAAGCAGCTATGCCCTGGACATAGTATTTTCATGGACAGGCGTTATCTCTAAGTGTTTTGTTTGTGTCACTACTATAACATAATAATAAATTAAGATTAAACAAATATTATTAAAAACAATCTTTTATCTGGGACATTGAACTAAAATATCACTTGTATTTGGAAGAAAGAAAACCTCTAAAACTATTTGTTTTTTGTCTGACTAATATATTTACCATGGTCACAATAGTACAGATTGCTACTATTAGCTGGTAGCATCGCAGATGAAATACGTTGATTACTCAGCAAACCATCCGAGACACACGGCTTGATTGCCTTCTGCTTAGACTATGTTTGGTTTTAGCTTAGTATCGAAATTAATTGTAGCGTTTGACCATTACTTATAATAAGGATTTAATTATATACATGTTATCATTTGAAGACTTGCTACTAGGCTACCGTTAAAAGGTATTTGGGTTCAAGTATTTAATGAATAATCATGTCGATTTTGACCTAAATATATTTTTAAACAACATTGGGAGATACAGTTTGATGTTGAAGTTACATATCTGTCATCTACGATCAAAAAATTATCACACCACTCGACAGATAAAGTATTAATAATGAATAATCATGTCTATTTTGACCTAAATATGTTTTTAAACTTGCTTCTATGGTGGGAGGTAATTCAGAAAACTAATAACAACATTGGGAGATACAGTTTGATGTTGAAGTTACATATCTGTCATCTACGATCAAAAAATTATCACACCACTCGACAGATAAAGTATCTATTTCCAAGATGATTAAATCCGTAGCCGAAAATGGAACGTAAGGCTGCCGGATTGCACTTCTAGGCGTTTGGCGGCAGATTTTCAACTTGAGAGTAGGAAATACTAGAAAGTAGCATACCACCATGCTATGGTTTCCTCACTATGTTTTACTATGCGTAAGTTTATTACTGTGATTTCAACTCACGTTCTCCGGCGTGTGAACCGAACGAGCTAACCGTTGAGCTATCATCGCTACGTATAAGTCTAAGTGACAGCCCCATAACGTAATTCAATGTCAAGTCTGCTCATGCCTCAGATCAAAGGCTCATGCCTTTAATGACGTGGTGGCGACTAGAACCATCGACAAGGTTTAGGGGAGTAATAAATAATTCGTAAACGCAAATCAACACTTATTGAATTTGCACTTAAACATCACACCACAATTTTTGTCCAATAACACTCGGAAAAATATAAAATGAAAGATGATACAATGCTACGACATGATTTTTTCGCGTTCTCGCCTAAACTCTTAAGGTTTTCCTCTTTTTTCTGAGAACTAACCTCAGTGGTATTATTCGGGCTATCAATGGAAATACTTTACTTTTCTGTGATAACATTCTCTCGCAAAAAAACCTTTTTCCCAAGTAAGAAGGTTTGGTCGTATCTTTTGAACTTTTAATGATTTTGTCAACGGTTTGACCTGTTTTGACTCTGACATTTCTAATTTTTGTTTATTTACAATTTGTGATTTTTCAAATATTTTGATAGTACTTATATTTTTATTGATATAAAAATTGTGATTCAAATTAATAATCTCATAAAAGGTATTCTTCACAAAGTAATACATTCTTTTTTAATAGATTCTCGTTGGGCTATATCCTACCTGATGTTAAGCAACTATCTGGTCTAGGATGGATCACATAGTTCAATGCAATGTAACACAAGAAGGGGTGGTAGCTACAGCAGTACAGTTAGGAGACCGTTTGATAGTTAATCTAGAGACTTGGGCTCTAATCTCACACAAAATCTGTCTTTTTTAAAGAAATGTATGGCTGCTAACTTGAAACGGTAAAGGAAAATATCGTGAGGAAACCAGTATGTTTGAGGGTTGTTGATATTTTAGAAGATTTTCGAAATGTGCCACACCGCTTTTGGCCAGCGTGTTGGACTATGAGACTATGACTATTGGAAAGAGGAAGAAAAGTTTACAAAAACGGACCTGGTCTCTGAACCTATGAAAGGGTAGACATGTTGGCGAGAATGAATGTAATATACCTAACAGACATACATATACAATTATATATAAATGTTCTTGATTATATGGTTTAGTTTAGAAACAAGGGGAGTGAACATAGAGTACGAACATTGGAAAAAAGAAACGTGCTATTTCGATCCCTGTCTTATGTCAAGCAACGATATGGTCTAGGATAGATAATACTTAATTAAAAGGAACCTTTTCACTCTGAATTTGAAAACATTCATAGTGTACTTTTCGAGAAACACAAACATGCCGTACATCCAAATACATCAAAGTACATCCATGCTAATAAAAAATGTGAATTAAATGCCATCATCATTACTTTTCCAAATGATGATCAATGATTATGAAGTGGAAACCATGTTTCCTGCATTCTAGTATTGAAAACTTAGAGAAAACTTTTGCGCAAAATATCGCGACTCTTTTAAAAACATTAGAAATAGGCTTACGTTTGATTTCCATCTCACCTGATGTTAAGTGATGATGCGGTCTAAGATGGAGCACGCTTGCCTAGAAGATACGGATTCACTTAAAGACACCCATACTATACCCAACGGGGAACACCCACTCAGGCAGCGCATTCCACTGTCTAGCAGTCCGCACAATGAACGTGGAATTAAATCGTTTCGTTCAAGTTTTTGGAACATCTACCACGAAACGATATTTATTATACCTTTATTGTACTTTACAACCCTTGTCTAAACAGCTAAAACATAATGGCGAAACAAGAAAAGACCGAAAAACCCGAAAAGAATCCGGAAGAGGAAATAGAGAAAATGAAGCGGCTGGAGGAGAGAATCAAGGCGCCTTCGATATGGGGTCGGGTGCCTTGCGGGCTGCGGTTCGAAGATCTGCAGGACACGAGGTATGACGATGCCGTGCAGCTATTGAAGAGGCACTACTTAAACGAAGAGGTAAATCGCAATTTTATCTTTTTTTATGATAGGTGTTGACCATAGCTCGCCTGGTTGTGACAGTGTGGTTGAGGATGGTAAAGCACACCCAGCCTGGAATAGAGCTGGCTCTCAAGTGAGGCAGCCAGAAAACACCGTTAGGTGCTTAGCGACAGAATTTAAACTTGAATGGTAGCTAGCCAGCCGAGTACTAGGAAACTACCACCATGCAGAGTTGTACTTGAAGAAGTTGATGAAATACGCGACTTGGGAGTGATTATTGATAAAAAACTTACCTTTAGATCTCACATCGATGCAATGGTGAAAAAGTCTGCACCAATGATCGGGTTTATAAACCGTAATTCAAAAAGCTTTCGCAACATTAGTACTAAAAAAATGCTGTACAATTCACTTGTCCGAAGTCATCTTGAGTATGCATCTTCAGTCTGGAATCCGTTGTATAGTTGTCATTCGCAACGTATTGAGAGTCTGCAGCGTTCCTTCACTAGATCACTTGCATTTTCAAGTAGTGGCATATCGCACAGGATTGACTATGACACTCGTCTCGCATTTTTCGGAATGTCTTCGCTTCGAGTAAGGCGTAAACAACGTGATTTACATCTTTTGTACAAGATTGTTCACAATTGCATCGACAGTCCATATTTAGTTGAAAACGTCAAATTACGTGTACCTTATCACTACCCCAGAAGTAGGATAAATAAAATTTTTGGCCTTTCATTGTGCCGAACAAACCTCGGCTTGAATTCACCAATGGTGCGTATATGTTCAACTTACAATGATATCAGTGACAGTGTGGATGTTTTCTCTGGTTCCTTAGCACAATTTAAGAAGCTAGTTTCTGAGGTGCTTGTTGCTCGTAAATGTAAAAAAAAGTGAAGTAAAATGTGGGTAGATATCGAAAGCTCAGAAAAAACATTTCTTTTGTGTGCCTATGTTTACTATAAGTTGTGTTTTCCCTTAATATTGAAAATGAGGTTATGGTTTTGAATAAGTTTTGAAACTCATTTTAGAGCTATAATTTCATTACTTAATTCCTTCATATTGTAAGCAATTTGTTTAACAAGCTGTGTATGCCTATAACTGGCGCATGTATCGGAACATAACTCTTTGCAATGTGTTCATATTTTTTTGCAATATGTGTGCTGTTGGCGTACCTTAATAAATAAATAAATAAATAAATAAATGCCATTGTTTCCCCACGATGTTTTCCTTCACCGGCCGCTCAAACTCATTGTTTGGGTTTGAATCCACGCTCTTCGGCGCATGAACTGACCGCGCTAACCACTCAGATTTTTTCACCAATCAACATTTTTTCATAAATATTGTATGCATAAACAAGATTGGTAAAACTCGCTCTTGGCACTCAGTTCGTATGCAAGATGCAGTTTGTATAAATATGCAAGACGTGTTGTGTCGCATAATGCCATTTACAATGGTTGAATTGCCGCAATGGTTGAAGTTGTTCAAACTATTAACAACCTTGTAACTAGAATTATATCCAATGTTTCTTGAAAAATAAACCAACAGCAGAGAAAAACCTAAACTTAAGAAATGCCTGCGTTGCCCCAGACTTCCTTAATTAAGAAACTGACAAAAAGATGAATTGCCAGTTTGGAAATCTTAATTTACTTAATTAAGTTATTTTGCGCAGGCGAAAAACTGACCGAAAAACAATCAAGTTCAATTGAGTTAGGGCTAGAGTAACAGCGATTGGCGAATTGAAAATATTTTTTTTATTTTATTTATTTAACCTGTGTTGTCCCACTGCTGGGCAAAGGCCTCTCGTCCTTCTTTCCATGCCTGTCTATTTGGTGCTATTGAGGTCCAATCCTTGTTATGAGCATCAAGCTCATCTCTCCACCGTCTTCTGGGCCGGCCTGGTGGCCGTTTAACCTCCGGGACCCAGTCGGTGGCGGTTTTCGCCCATATAATCCTATCCTACTAATATTATATATGTGAAAGTTTGTATGTTTGGATGTCTAGATGTTTGAATGTTTGTTACTCAATCACGCAAAAACGCCTAAACGGATTTGGGTGAAATTTGGCACACATATAGTTTATTACCTGGATTCACATATACATAGGATTTTTTATATCAGAAAAATGTTTGGTTATTTTGTGATTATCAAAAAGTTACAAAGGCACTAACACTACCTACAATAGTTATTATTCTGCTTATGACTTCACCACCACCACCACCACCACGGTGATGACATTTTTGCTAAATTCCACAAATGAAGTCGCGGGTAACAGCTAGTGTTAAATATTTAATAGAATATTAATTTGAATAAAACCTGCGTGTGTAATAAATCATGTCTAATTAATGTGTAACCTATTTTTTATGATTTTTATTGTCGCTGTAAAAGTTTCATTGCACTTTAAGTATTCAGTCCCAATGTGAAAACTATCGATTCTACTACGATTTATTTGTATAGTCTTTGTTTTTGGTTATTTTTATGTCCTTAGTAGTATAATATTATAATATGTATATACGTATATTTACATACAGTATTATTTAAAATATTATAACATGTGTTTGTGGCTTTTTTGTTTTATTCTATTCTACGGTAGATCGCTTTTAGAGATAAGGCCACCACTTAGCACTCAATCTTAAGGTCATTGGTCTGTTATTTTCTTTTTAGTTTCTGGTAAAAATAGTATAGAATATCCATCTGTTTATATATTGTAAAATAAATTATGAATTATGAAATGAATGTGCTTTTATTCTGTGAATCTTTAAAGCATTTAAATTGATTATTTACATTAAATTATTATAAATTATATCTGAAAGGTCGTAGTGTTTTTGAAGATATATGTAGTTTGCCTTGGTCAGCGTAGTGAACAATATTACAATTTTTAGTTGCAACGATTTAAGTGCAAGCCACAATGCTAATTGCTATGGACAGCTTACTTACAACTAAGCGAGCTAAGCGAAGCTAAGCAAGCTAAACTATTTAGATTAACACTGCACAGTTACAGTTTGCTAAACTGGCATTGTTGGGTTTGCTATTTCATATAGTTCAGACTGTTCGTTTAGTTTAGACATATGTATGTACGCAATGTGAACCAAAGTATGAACAATAGGCCTTAGCTACTTAAACTGAGCTTAGCTCACTTAGTTTAGTAAGCAGTGTGACTTGCGCCTAATATCTGTTACGCTTGTTTAAGCTTATTACAGATATGCAACTTTGTGCCACGCTGCCACTGGGACCACACTCCAATCTCTTACGAATAGGTACTCGAAAAATTCTTCGTGTTTTTTTATTTTAATAAACCTCCTTTAAGCCTTTATTAAGCGAATAGCGTTATCCAGTTTAAATATAATTTCATTCGCATTTCAATTGGTTAGTTGATTAAAAAATCTCGGGAACGAGCTGAAAATACTTTTGCAAACAATTTTTTAATCTTTCTCTTTTGGAATTTTTCTGCGAATTGTGCACTTTGATTAAATTTACTTTGGGATAATTTTATTACAATAAACATTCAGGGTTTGGAGAAGATATGTCTGCTATGAGAGATATCTCTATGTTTGATGAATGTTCGAGGTGGTAGGTATGAACATTCATCAAACATATTTTATTTTTATTTTATTGCAGGCATTGTTAAACACATTTGAAAATGAATATATTCATGCATTTTGTTGAAGGTCAATGACACTATTCTATAAAACAGCTGTTTCAGGGTTGGTTTTACAGTAAAAGTTTCTTAAAATGTCGAGTACAATTAACCCCTTTTTTAATACGGAATAAGTTCGCGTTTCACCACATCTTGCATTATGTTAAGTTGTTTGGTATCGCACTTGGTGTCAGTGCTAAACAAAGAATGAAACAATAAATTTTTAGTTCATACCTTAGTAAAGTTGTGCTGACTTTCCTAGAAGTACGTCCACCATGTACGGGTGACGCTTTGGTCGTGTTTGTCTTGCCGCGCGGTAGTAAAAAGGGGCGAGGGGAATCAAGTCGTGCAACTTCAAGGCACAATCCCCGAAATGTATCCGGCAGAAAGCCGGTAGACAAGAGACCTTCCGTTGATGCTCAAGGCTTTGCAGCCCGTTTCAGTTTATTACATCTCCAGCTCATAACCCTGCATAAAAGGAGTATTTCCATTGTCATTAAAAAATATTATTTAAAAAAATAAAAACTTATAGATTGTTACAAAGAAAATATGTAGAGACTCCTTAATCCATTGATTCCCAAAGTGGTCCATGTGGACCCCCAGGGGTCCACGGGAGACTCGACGGGGGTCTATGTTGGCGTGACAAAAAAATGGGGTTCACAATTCGTAAGCGGTCCATGAAAATTTATCTGGTTTCCATAGTGAAGAACTAAAATGTTGACTTGACTTCACCTAGCAATGTAGGCAGATAATATTTTAAGAAGCTCAGCGACTGTTACTTGTAAAAACTTGCATATTCCATATTCAGTACAACGTGCAAATGTACAAAGTGTTACAAACCTTTTAACAAAAAAAAAGGAACAGATTGAATATCATAGAACGGGGAGATTTGCGGTCATTCCTAATAAAACTGAAGCCAAATATTGATAATTTGTCGGTCGGATAAGTCCACCGGAACCAGCAAAATTTTGAAAGTGGTCTATGAGAAAATAAAGTTTGGAAACCTCTGCCCTAGTCCTACAACTTTGCTTGCCAAACATAAACAAAAATTATTGCGTATTAAAAAAATAAAGCGTTTTTGTATTTTATCTCATTTCAGATAACATACAGGTCGTTGAAGGTACACGAAGACAAGGAAGCTACCGATGAGTTTATCCATAACGCGCGGATATGGATGAAGGACAAGATGTCCATCGCAGCTGTCAAGGAAGGCACTGACAAGCTGGTCGGTGTACTTATTATGAGGATACAGGAGAAAAGTAAGTTTATGTAAAAATAATGTAAAAAAATATTTTTCAACACATTGCGAAGGCTGTATACATTGTTCGGAAGTTAAAAATTACGTAAACATACAACTGAACGTGCGGTAAAATAGGTACTCTCACACAAGTACATGTTTTACCGCATACTCCGATGTATAGCGCCGTGCGTATCCTATACGGTTTTTTTTTATTTCTATAAAAAATATGTAAGAATTCCACCACAGTGTTTTACATTACGAGAGTAAATAAGCTGAATGATGGAACCTGGCTCGGTTTTTTTGGCAGGAACGCGGTGAGCGTCGTGTCGCCCCATTGTATTTTTTTCTAAAACTAGTGTTTTTTCGAGTTTTTATGCATAAAAATAGTGGTGTTTTATTTATAAAGTGCCGAATTACAAGCGCGAGTATGGGAGAATAATATAATGTGGTTAAACACGAGTTTTCGTGCTGCTTCCAAAACTGTAACTTCCAAAGCTTATAGTAAAGTCACCACTACTTTACTAAGGCATGACTTGATTTGACTGGGACCGACTGCACTTAATCAAGACTAGATTTTGACTGTAACTATAGATGATAAAGAAGCTGAAAAAATTAAGACTACTCACAAAATATAGAAACATTGAAACTGGCAGAATACACAGAGTGCGATGCAAATGCCAGAAAAAAAAAGACTCAAAGTCAAACGTGACTTTCCAGAAGTGAGTGACTGATATTTATAATCAAAAGATTTTTTCTTATTTAAATTTTAAGTAGGCACATCAAAAATAAAAAATAAATCTTGCTGTTCTTTTCTTTTGAACTGCAGTGCGACACTGACATTTTTTTTTTTTTAGTTTTACGGGCTTGGTGTTTGATCAAAGCTCATGTAATGTTAAGTGACAGTGTGGTCGAAGATGGTAAAGCACACCTACCCTGGAAAGGAACTAACTCTCAAGTGAAGCTGCCGAAACGCACCGTTAGATGCTTCGCGGCAGATTTTCAACTTGAGGGTGGTAGCTAGCCAGCTGAGTACTATAAAGTACCCTACCACCATGCCATGATTTCCGCACGATGTTCTCAAGTCTCATTGTTGGGGTTTGAACCCACGCACTTCGCCATGAGAACCAACCACGCTAACCACTGAGCTATCATCGCTACAAAAAATGTAAATGTAATGTATTTTTTTTTCTGTAAATGTAATGCGGTAAGTAATGACGATTCATTTTCTATAGGTACTTTGAATCATTTTTTAGACTTGCGCACATGAAGTTTAAAAAGTTACCTATCTTTGTAAATAGGTACGTTTCCAGACATTGTCCCAATTATTCTTAAGCAATAACGAAAAAATAAAACAATCTCGTTACCAAAGTAGAACATCGAACAAACAAACCATACATACTCGAGATACATCGACAAAGAAACCATATGTTTCTAAAGTAGGACAAAGTAACCAAAATACGTGGACAAAAATATACTCGTACATCACAGAGCGACCTTCATTCGCAGAATAATAAAGAAAAACAAAGTTTAAAAACAAAAGAATGTGTAACTCTCGCAAGATTCGCTCGAAGTGTTTACCTAATCGTATCCCCAGACGTCGACAGAATTACAGTAGAGCTTTCCCACCTTTATTTATTTAGCACCCAGCGTTGAGCAATTTGGTAAACGCGCCCACAAAGAGTAATTCCGACACAAAATGTAAGCGAACTCCTTCATAACGCAGTTTGGGAGCAGTGACGGAGCTCTGCACGGCTGAAAGTGCATTGAAATGTAATGAAATTTATTTGGCAATTACCTACAGATATACTATCAGAAGTTGTGCATAAGTGTTTTTCGAAAGTAACATTCATACCTCATTCATTCATTAGTTCCTCCTGGTGGAATGTGTTCGCCTCCAGCGGGAGAGACGGGCGCTTGAGGTGACTTACCATTTGAACACAACACAACAGGCTGCTGTCCGAACCCTGTTCTGAAGCAGCCAGGGAGCTTTTCATTTGTGTGAGTCGCTTCAAGTTAAAGTCGCTTGAAGTGAAGTGCGGAAAGAATCTTGTCGCCCCATTGTATTTTATTCCAGAACTTGTTTTTTTTTTGTTTATGTGTAAAAAAATAGTGCTGTTTCATTTATAGAGTGCCGAATTACAAGTGTAGGAAATTATATAATATGGTGTAATATAATTTTTCGTTTTCTTCCAAAACTCCATTGGCGTTTATAATAAAGTGGCCACTACTTTACTAAGGCATGTGGAGTCCGTGGTTTATTTCGTGTGACTTTGACTGTGACTTAAACTCCTTTAAGTTGATTTTTCGTGATATACGTAAGACCTAAACTGCCAATGTATAAATTGCGACGCCAAAAACAAAGACGAAAAAGAAATAACGTTTTACTAAAAAAAAAAAAAAAACGGGTTATGTGTTTTAGCGACCATATCACCTTTAATATAGTCATAAACAAATATTTTTTTATGTACAATACAACACAAAATTTATAGAATTTTTATCACAATTTTAACCAACTTATATAGATTTTTGGCCTCCTTCGACACTAGGTAAATTAGAATAGATAATATATAATAGCCTAGCCTTCATTTTGCTCCAACTAAATAGTAGTCTTCTAAAGGATTCGTTCCTAACAATAAATTACTTGCTCTTTACATAGTACAGAAATAGACATACAAAACGACCCACATTTCTATAGGTTTGTATCAACGTACTACATAATTGAAATCAACTATAATCTTTTGAAAAAGACAACATTTTTAAATTTCTCTACATAGTAAAAAAGATACGGAAATCGCCACAAAAATGGTAGAGTAATCGGGATAACAAATATGGACACGGTCAGAAACATGTCCTGCTTATTTAAATTGATTAAATCAATCTAAAAATGACGCCGTACCTAATCGGTGTACATACAAATATAAAAAATTGGCTGAGCTCCAAGGTATTTACCTACTCATCCCACGTAAGTACTAAATTTTTTCAGGATAAAAATTTGTTAGTAGTTAATCCAGGGTGTCAGCTACTTCCATACCAAATTTCATCAAAATTGGTCCAGCCGTTTGAGCGTGAAGAAGTAACAAACATACAAACACACTTACACACTCACAAACTTGCGTCTTTATAATTTTTTTACAAGGCCTGAATTGAGAACTGAATTGATTCTTTTTGAAAACAATTGAAAATTAAATAGGAAAAGCTTTCATTTGTCGCGCTATAATTTCGACAGCCCTGTTGGCTCATTGGGAGTATGTCTGCCTGAGCTGTGGGGCGTGGGTTCGATTCCCGCTAAGGACAAATGTTTGTTTGGTATAAACAAATGTTTGTTCTGTGTCTGGGTGTTCTGTATGTATTATAAGTATGTATTTACAACAAAAAAAAAGTATTTATGTATTCTATCAGTTATCTGACTTCCATCACACAAGCTCTGCTTAGTTTGGGGTCAGATGGCGCTGTGTGTAATGTGTCCTACAATATTTTTTTATTTTTATTAGTAAATCAAAATAAATCTTTACCCAAACTATAGAAGCAAAGTACAATGTTATTTAATTCCAAACATGTTGTAATCGATCGCAAAAACAATGTCTAAAACTATATAGTGAACTGAATGAGACTGTCAGAAATTGCAGATAAAACTTTTTCGACGTGATTTGAACACTACGTATGAAAATATAAGATTAAATATTGAATACACAAACCGCTATGTCAAAAACTAAAGAGAAATTCGTAAAGAAAAAAACAGGAAACCTAAAACTTTGGTAGTCTAAGTTGGAGATCGTCTCACAGATTGTCATCTTTCAAATCTCACGGCGCGTACCTATCTTGTTTCAAGTTATCTATTGCTGTTAGCTCTTAACTTGTGAACAATAACTTCGTGAGGAGACCTGGAGGGAATTCTTAATGTATTCGACGATGTACGAAAACTGCCTAACCGGACTTGTCTAACGTAGAAGACTATGATGACTCTCTTCTCTCTATAAGAAGAGGCGTACGCCCAGCTGTGGGACTTTAGTTTAAATTTAAAGATTAAAAAAAAAAGAGTTTTGTACGAAGATTGCATACTGCAGTCACAATTAAATTGCTAGTACCGCCTTCAAAGGTTCACCTCGCGTAACGATTGTTCTCCCTTCCTTATTCGCTTCGATACCATCAACATTCCCTTAATATAGACCTACCCCTATCGACTACTTGGAATCCAATTTACGTACAAGACTCTAGGCGCAAGTTATAGGATATTGAGGAAATTTGATTATCATCATTATTTTTTAATCTTCTTATTTTTGGCTTTGCACTTTTGTAAATTCTTCTATTGTCGTGTATTTCATAATTTTAAGTGTCTCATGATAAAATCAAGTAAAATAAGGCTTAGTCACACTCAAGGTTAAAAACGCAAGCCGCTGTCAAGTCTCGTTCATGCGCTAAGTAAAAGTCAAACTCGAAAGCTTTATTTTCATGACAACAGGGTGTACAAGGTCTTAAATATAATTATTTACGTCCATCATCATCGTCCAAAAAATATAATTTGATTACTATTAAACATAAAATTAAGTTATTAAGTTATTATTATACATAAAAATAAAATATAGATATGTCAATTATTGACGATTCATAATATTATATTTAAATAATACTAATTATTACATTTTTGTGGTGACTTTACGAAATAGGTGTGTCTATTTATGATTACAGAAGTTTCTAAGTCAGAAGTTATTCATATGCTACGTGATTATGTCACAAGCTAGTCATGCCCAGGATTTATGTGTGATTTTAACAATATCATTGACCCGTTTTGTTGTCAGATAATGTGTTCTTCGTTTACATTTTCAAAGTTTTAGTTTACGTTGTATTATTTTTCTATTTGTCTTCCGAGCTATCTCCTTTTGTGTTTTCATTCATGTCTTTTATCAGTTTCTCACTTGCAACCAAGAGTTGCTTTTATTTTATAAAGAAAAAAAACAATACAAACTGCGAGTAAAATCATGTGTTATGGAACATCCCTATGAGATGTGTCGCATCTCTAAGATATATATAGTCTGTGGTGTGGAGCTATGGTGTGGAATTATGGTGTGGAGAGTTGAGACAAATTGTAGGTTGTAATTTTGCATAAACCATTACCTACCTATCCAAAACTTTGTTTCGTATCCTACAATCTTTAGATATAGAAACCAATGAAGAACAAATAGAATTAGTGATGAACAAACAGAATCATCACACCGCGGTTTACTTGTGGTCAGTACTTATGTAGCGGTAATTTAAAAACTCTTTTCTTGTCCACCTTGTACCACGCGTTAAATCCTATAGCTGAATCGGAATTCTTTTTACGAATGCAGTAAAAATTTAGGCTCAAAGCGTTCGAGGAATCTTCCCCTAATGTTACTGGCACGAACGGTATCGATACAAGGGAATAGAGTTCCATTCGGTACATCGATACGTGAATAGTTTAGGGATGCGCGGTTTCGCATCTTATGACGGCGAACGCCTGTCTAATGTTTTTGCCGATTGTGACTGTACTTAATTTTTGATAGCCCATAATGTTTTTGTGTTTTGTTATAAATATGCTATTTGTACAGTGTTTATGTGCTTTCAAGCTTTTATGAATAGAGAATGCATATTTAAAAGCTGTAGGTAATAACAATATTTTTGATAATTTCCGGATTTGCAAACACTCCGAAATCTATAGATATAATTTCTTTAAAAACTGTAAATACAATAGAAGTCATCAGAGCAATAGATTATTTTGCTTGGTGGTAGGGTACTTTTTAGTACTCGGCTGGCTAGCTACCACCCTCGAGTTGATAATCTGCCGCAAAGCATTTAATGGTGTGTTCCGGCAGCCTCACTTGAGAGCCATTTCTATTCCAGGCCAAGTGTGCTTTACCAACTTCGACCACACCGTCACTTAACATTAAGTGAGATGTGGTCAAACACCTAGCCTGTCAAATTAAAAAAAAAATGAATAAAAAATTCAGCTATACATTAATATTACTTTTTTTTTTCTAATATTTACCAGGACTTTAAATCTGGAGGATTGATAGGATTGGATAAGATTGTCAAAACATAGTAGGGAAAACGCAGTAGCCACTTCGTAGCAGTCAAGCGTCAATTCACTAGATGTCACTTTTTTTTAGTGAATTTTATTTTCATGTTACTTGATTGTTAGGATAGCGAAACAGTGGCACACTTCTTTAATAGGATAGACATTGGTCAAGTGTGAATATGTCTCATCCCTATGATAGAAATTGACTAGACAGTTTGTGACTCTTTTGTGAATGCTAGATGTTTATTGAGACGCTTTACTCAGAGCGGGGTTTGATTGAGTTTGACTGAGAGGATCAAAATCGAGTGGAGTTCCACGATTGCATGGGAACTGAATCTTTGTCCATTAGTTTGTGTATAATATAACGAATGCTAGCATGCTATTTTGTTGACTAACCGTAAGTTTTATTGTTTGTTAAAACCGTTTTACCTGTTTTATATGGTTAACAGGCTATGTTTTGGCAACCTAGTTGGAAGACCGTCTGACTTCCAATCTGGAGGTTCTGGTTCAAATCCCAGAGCACGCACCTCTATCTTTAATATGTTATGTGCGTATTCTCGATAACTTCAAACGGTGAAGGAAAACATCGTGAGGAAACAAAAAGGTCTGAGCGTTTTTAAAAAAATTCTAGAAGGTGTGTCAATTCGCACTTGGCCAGCGTGGTGGACTTTTTTTTTATTGCTGACAGGCTAGGTGTTTGACCAAAACTCACCTGATGTTAAGTGACGATGTGGTCGAAGATGGTACAGCACACCTACTATGGACTATGAGACTCTTATCTTTCTCACAATGAGAAGATGCTCGCGCCCAGCAGTGGGCCGGTTTATAAAAAAACAGGGCTGATTCAGAACAGGCTAAATGTTTGACTTTAGCTCATCTAATGTTATGTGACGGTGTTGAAGATGACTTCTAAATGCATTTAACTTGAAATGGATAGTGACTTTCAAGTTAAACTGCTGGAATTTATCATTAGTTATTAATACGGTAAATTTTCAATTTGAGCATGGTAGCTCTCCAGCCGGGTTTTTATTTTTTATTTTATTAGAAATAGGCTTACGTTTGACCGCCATCTCACCTGATGTTAAGTGATGATGTGGTCTAAGATGGAGCACGCTTGCCTAGAAGATACCGCTTCACTCTCGACTTGAAGACACCCAGATTATACCCATCGGGGAACACCCACTCAGGCAGCGCATTCCACTGTCTAGCAGTCCGCACTGAATGAACGTGGAATCAAATCGTTTCGTTCGAGTTTTTGGAACATCTACCATGAAACGATGTCGCTTTTTTGAGCTTCTGGCTGTCCGATAGAAAAATGGGCATGGGGGAATCAGACCATAGGGTACTAGGGAGTAACTTGTTTCCTTATAATGTTTTTCCTTCACCAGCAGTGCAAGCTTATTGTTTTTGATCTAACGTCCTTGGTGTGTGGTTCGACCGCACGAATCATTGAGCTATTCATTGTTATTTTTTTGGGATTAATAGCCAGTGATAATCTAGTCTATAAGCTATCCGCATTCCAAACTTTATTCAAACCGGTTAAGCCGTTATAGTATGGAGAAGTAACAGACAAAAACTTTAATGATATGAGATAATGAGAAGTGAAATTGTTTCAAGAGACATGATCTCACATCTCACAAATAACGTTGGTCCTGGGTTCAAATCCCATGGCTTCTCTCTACTTTTTCTTATTTATTTGTCCATTGTCACTAGTTTCAAATATTGAAGGAAAACATAGCGAGGAAATCTGCATGTCTAAGAGTTCTTAATATTCTTTGACGTGTGTAGTCTACGAACCCGCATTTGACCAGTGTTGTGAACTATGGCTTTAGCCATCTCGAAGTATAACCCCACGCCCAGCTGTGAAACAATTCATAAAAACAGGGCTTATCCGTAGATATTGTAAGCCATAAATATAAAAATAAAATATTATTTTCTTTCCTCAGGTTCGTTTTCTAGAACATTCAGCAGAGTGAAGCTGACGCACAACCCGCTGTACACTGCCGTGATGACATTCTTCAATAAATTAGAGGAACCGTGCGATTTGTACCAAAAACTAAAGGCTAAGCGATACTTCAAGGTCTATTTGATAGCATTAAAAAATCGATACAGGCATCGAGGTAAATACTAAATATCTTTGCTACACTTTTATTAGGCGTATATCAAGCTTTGTTATTATTTTTTGTGTTTGACCACAGCTCACCTGATGTTATCTGAAGGTGTGGTCGAAGATGGTAAAGCACACCTAACCTGAAATAGAACTGGCTCTCAAGTGAGGCTGTTAGAACACACCGCTTAGTGCTGGCAAATTTTTAACTTAAGGGCGGTAGCTAGCCAGCCATGTACTGGAAAATACCCTACCACCATGCTATGGTTTCCTAACGATGTTTTACTTCACCAGCAGCTCATTGTTGGGGTTTGAACCCACGCCCTTCGGTGAACCAACCGCACTAACCTCTGAGTTATCATCGCTAAAAGTAACTTTGAAGTTAGGCCTGACCAACAGAATCGTTGAAGATGAGCATCTTGGAAAGTCTATATCTCTTAAGGACAAAACATTGTACACACTATTTTCTGGTAGCCTATAACGCAATCCATGGAGCGAACTTCTTGATTGGTTCCAATGCAAAACCTCACCGCAAGGCGATAAAGTTCGTGTTTACCCCCAAATAAAGAATTTACGATCGTCTCATAAAGTCTCACCAAGTTGCGACTGTAAGGAAATAGATATAAAACTGATATAACACAAATAAGATTCATTGGAAAAGTTACAAATGTAGAATAAGATGGAACTAATAGACGGTTCTTTTCACTTTCACTAGGAATTCTGGAAAAGATCCAAGCGATGAGCTTGTACTGGAATGGAATTTTATACAGAGCTCTAGGGGTTGATCAAATCTACTTACTCCTTGTTATGTCCGAACTCAAGTTGTTCAGAATAATAAAGAATATTTTCAGTTCCACACATTTTGTGAACTAAAGATGTTAAGAGTATTTTTATTTTGCTTTTTTGGTTGTACAAAATATTTGTATTTATTTTGTATTTTATTTATTTGGATCACCAACACTATACACATCACAGCATTCATAAAGGTCATCAACATAACAAAAAAAAACTAGATGTTATAGCAATTACAGGTCACGACGACATGCATAAAAATATAAAGTTAACAATTATTACGTATTTAATAAGTAGTTATATCAAGTTCATTTTTAAGTCAAATTAAATAATATTAAAATAAATTAAACAATATTAAATTACAAAATTAAAATATTATTATATTATTTTAAATTAAAATTGGAATTAAATTTGGAAATGACACGTAATTTATAGCTCAGTGGGTAGCGCGTTGGGTTCAAATCCCAGTAAAGATCTTGAGGATTAATAAAAACATCGCATCGTGAGAAAACCATAGTAAGGCGATAGAGTAATATCATCTCCACCACGCAACCTCAAGTTGAAAATCTGCCGCTAACCAGGAAGCCTTTCAGAAGCTTCACTTGAGAGCCAATTCCTGTTCCAAGGCTAGATGTGCTTACCATCTTTGACCACACCATCACTTAACATTAGATGAGTTGTGGTCGGGCATTTAGCCTGATAATCATAAACAGCCAATTTGGAATAAATTTGTATTGTGTTAAGTTACATCACTTAGCTTTCGAATTCCTGAAATATCTCGATAGGTATCTTATATCAGATACGATAAAAGCTTGGATTATAAAGGACTTTCTAAGAAAAACTACTTCGAATCTTGTGTCGTTAAAAAGAACGAACATAAAAGAACTTTGTGTTTTGTTCTTTAAAAACATTTATAAAATTCTTTTATTTTTCAGGTATTGCCAAAGAAATGTTAAAAGCCGCCATTAAACTCGCTGCAAGTGCTTTTGTACCAGGAATAGCGGGTAGATACTTATTTTAATTAATTTTCTATTCCAATCTCTTCTCTATCTCGTTTATAAATGGCATAAAACAAAGTACTGAGCGCAGCCATGTCCTGAACTTTGTATCGTTATGTATCGCTACAATTGTCATAATCATTTCTTCGTCCAATTTATTACTTTTACATTTAAAAAAAAGTTATAGATGGTGTTTTAGATTTCCCTAGCAGAAGGTATTCACCACCACCTCAGCACCAGACATTCTGCCGCCAAGCAGTAGTGTGTAAACATTAGTTAGCCAAATTACAGGACTGTTGAGGCTAACTATCTAATGTCTCAAAGTCAAACCAAAAATAATATGTAACCACTTAGTATGTCCAGCATTATTCTGAGGTGAATCCGTAACTTGTAACTGCCTCTTATTTGTCTCTATTTGTTTGGATTTGTGTTACAAAATAAAAAATAATTTCTATCTTTCTTCAAAGTAATAAGCGCTAAAGCAGCGATGCCCTAGACTTTATTTTGTTACTCAAAGTTCTGCCATGGATAGGCGTTACTTCTTACCATCAGGGTAACGTCTCGTTCGTCACATTACGTTTATATAAAAAAAAGTCGCTTTCCGCGTCTTTCTGTTTCTCCACTTAATTCTTTCACGCAACGGATTTTAATACGGATTTATACCAAAAAATTACACATAAATGAATGTTAAAATAAATAATAAGCCATCTACTTGTAAATACGCGGGGCAAAGGTCTTATTTATTACGCTGACCCCATAGATTGTGGTATACAGGACCCCATAGGTATTTTTACTCTAGTTACGAGACAGAGCGAGACCCAACTTGCTTTCCTTCAACCTCCAACATTAAAAAGAAAAATAATAATTATACTATCCGTCAGGTATTTTCACATCTGGACGCAGTCAGCAAATAGCCGAAGAGTTAGGCTTCAGGAAGCACGAAGAGATTTATTACACCAGATATATAGTCGATGAACAGGTAAGTTTAGGACATTCCTCACAGTATTTTTTTTGTTTTTGGCATCGCAATTTGTACATATTCTTAGTGCTTGTGAATATCGAGTATTTATTGAAAAATCAAGTGAAATGAAATATGTTACCTTTTTGTTTTGCTTATTACTCACGTTAAATTATATCGGAAACTCTGACTAACAAAAAATGTTTCAAAATTACGTCAGTTCCCATAGTGAAATATGAGTTTATTTAACTTTGCCAGACTCGTGTAAGTAATATGGCACTTTATGAATCAAAACATCGCTATATCAATACATATACCATCTCAATTTTACTTGGTTTCATATACTTGGTTAGATCTCCATTGCAGGATGTCGTCTAGTTAGGTACCGTTACAGTACCAGATATTCTGCCGCCAAGCAGTAGCGTATAAACATTACTGTGTTACGGTTTGAAGGTAGCTACTAGCGAAAGTATAGGCTTGTTGAGACTAATCATCCAAAGCCCCAAAGTAATGAACGTCAAAGCAGCGATGCCCTGTACTTTGTTTTGCTACTCAAAGTTTTGTGTATCGCTGCAATGGTCATGGACAGGCATTATCTCTTACCATCAGGAGAGCGTCTCGTTCATCTCATTACTTTTACAAAAACCTAGAATATAGAAAAAATAAATTGAAATAAAGATATTTTGGCAGAACGCGAGAAAATCATGTCATTACTTTGTATTATTCTCGGAAACTTGTTTTTTCTAGTGCTGATGAATTACGTGCGCGAGCGAGTGTGCGGGAAATTGATGTGATTTGGTGAAACATGTCTTTTCGTGTTGATTCCAGAACACCGCCGAAGCTTTTAGTTACTTGGCGCTACTTTAGTAGGTCACGATTGGCTTAATTTTTTGTGATTTAGACGTGTTTTACTTTTTTTATATACTTACTAGAAAATATCGAAGATATCGGTTTTGTAGCGATGATAGCTCAGTGGTTAGCGCGGTCGGTTAGCACATTGAAGGGCATGGGTTAAAACCCTAACAATGAGCTTGAGCTTACGGTGAAGGAAAACATCGCGGGGAAACCATAGCATGGTGGTACGGTATATTCTAGTACTCGGTTGGTTAGCTACCACTCTTAAGTTGAAAATCTGCCGCCAATAACTAACGGTGTGTTGTGGCAGCTTTCCTTGGGAGCTAGTGCCATTTCAAGCTACATGTGTTTACCATCTTCGACCACACCGTCGCTTAAGATAAGATGAGACGTGGTCAAACACCTAGTCTGTAAAAAAAAAACTTATATCACTCGAATTTTAGATTATGTACTTAAAAACATTATATCTCCGACAGGATAGTCGGAATATCCGATATAATTTTTAAGCGTGAGTAATCCCGCTAAATCCATAATCAAATACTTATTTATTTATTTAATTTTTAATTGCACACTTACTACAATATGTACCAATATGACTTAATGCTTAATAATTTTCTACCAGCCATCCCCATAGTATATGAAATGTGATTGTAGGGCCACATCAAAAAATAATATAATACTAAGACGAATATACTTATACATATGTATAAGTAAGATAATAAATAAATACACCGCTTAACACTGACACTACCACCGACCATCGACACACGATTTAATACCTTGACATCGACACAATGTATATATTACGACACCAAAAATAAAGAAAAAAAAACACTGCTACAGGTTGTAACTTTAAGTTTGTGTTCAACAGATGATATTCTGGGATATCGGCGCTGGCAACCACGGGGCTGCTCTCATGTCCTATCGGATTCCCGACGTGGAGGAACCAGACGAGCTCTACCACTGCGTCTCTTCTCGCTTCAACATCCAACCGATAGATGACGAAGACGGATTGATAAATCCATGATTCGTCCTATAAAAGGAATATAAGATGAGTTACTGTAAATTTTGTTTTAATTTTACAATATTACTTATACTATTTGACAGCCCGGTTGACTCATTGGTAGTACGTCTGTCTTAAGAGCTGTAGGGCGTGGGTTCGATTCCCATTTAGGACAAACATTTTGTGGTATAAACTAAATGTTTGTTCTGTGTCTCGGTGTATGTATTATAAGTATGTATTTACATAACAAAATAAATGTAACAGTAATGAGACGAACGAGACCCTCTCCCGATGTTAAGAGATAACGCCTGTCCATGACCATTGCAGCGATACACAAAATTTTGAGAAGTAAAACGAAGTCCAGGGAATCGCTGCCTTGGAGCTCATTACTTTGAGACTAGATGGTTAGTCAAAATAGCCCTGTAATTTTGCTAGCTGCAGTACCCTTCAAACCGGAACACAGTATAAACAAATATAACACAAGCAACGTGTATGAATGAGTGTGAGTATGTGTGTGCTTGTATGCGTGAATTCGTGCGATATTAGGTTGAATTTATCATGTATCTTTAACAGATTGTCCCACCAACATGTAAATTAACCCATAAAAGACACATTGCTGGAATAACGGGACGTTTTTTATGGCACTGTTCATAGAGGGACATTTCTCAAGTGTTTTACGATCTATAAACCCTTAAATTAGACACTATGGGTCAAACTGATCATTCGGATAAAGAGGGTCATGTTCAGTGGATTGAATATGATCTTAAACAACAAGCAATAAAGATCGATCTCATAGATCGGGAAATTAATCCCTTAATAAAATCGGGATTTTAATTAAGGGGGTATTACGTTACGCAGATTAGAGATGCTTGTATATATGTTTTTTGTGATTGATAGGCTAGGCTAACTGACCAATCTGACCATAGCTCACTTGATGTAAAGTGACGGTGTCGTCGAAGATGGTAAACACATATATCCTGGAATGAAACTGGCTCTTAAATGAGGCTATCGGAACACACTGTTAGATGCTTGGCGATAGATTTTCGATTTATGGGTGGTAGCTAGCTGAGATCTGGAAAGTACACTACCACCAACTTACGGTTTCCTCACGATGTTTTCCTTCCCCCTCAGCTCAAGCTCATTGTTAGGATTTGAAAACCTGCCCTGCGGCGTGTGAAACGACTGTGGTATCATCACTAAAGAAGCTTCACCGTGAAAAGTGCTTCATCATAGACCGCAACAAGCGGTCAAACGCAATCTCATTTATAGTTTTAAAAAAAAAACACCATTAGTGCCGCTTCTACCACCCTCAAGTTGAAAATCTGCCGTTAAACACCGAACGGTGTGTCCCGCTGCGTCACTTAAGAGCCAGCTCCATTCCAGGCTAGGAGTACTTTACCATCTTCAACCACACCATCACATAACATCGGGTGAGCTGTGGTCAAACAAATAGCTTGACAACCATAAAAATAAATTTAAAAAAAGTACGCTTGCCTAAAAGAAATCGATTCGCTCGCGACTTGAAGGCACTGAGACTGTATTGTATATATCAGGGAACATCCACTTAAGCAGCAAATTCCATTGTTCAGCGTATAAAAAACAAGAGACTTAGACCAAAACTAACACAGGCTTTCGACCGTAGGAAATGAGAATTTCAACACGCGTTCTTGAAAATATCCCTATTTTTATCACCCATAATTCGACAATCGATTTTCGGACATAGAGGGTCACTGCTCAACTTCTTTACGACCTATAAACCCTTAAACGGACGGACATAGAACATAAATTAGGGCAATTTACTCGGATCAGTTGGATGCCTCTGCAGTTAGAGCTACAGGTGAGATTGTTACAGCATTACCATCATTTGTAGCGATGATAGCTCAGTGGATAGGTTCACACGTCGGTGGACGTGGCGTCAAACCCTGTTAGGGTTTGACGCCACGTCCACCGAAATAAGCTTGAATTTTTTTATGGAAAACTAATGAGATGAACGGGACGCTCTCCTAATAGTAAGAGATAATGCCTGTCCATGACCATTGTAGCGATACACAGAACTTAGTAGTCCAGGGCATCGCTACTTTGGCACTCATTACTTTGAAAATTAGACATAATTTCGCTAGCTGCAGGACCATCTAAAACGGAACACAGTAGTGTTTACACACTACCGCTTGGCGGCAGAATATCTGGTACTGCGTTGGTACTTACCAAGAAGACCTCCTGTTAAGGAGATCTACCACCAAGTAAAAATTAACCATCCACCTAACAGTGTTTTCTGGTAGCCTCGTTTGAGACCCAGTTCCATTCCAGGCCATTCCATCATTTTCGACCACATCCAGACGTTGGAAGCCAGACAGTCTGTCCACTAGCCTATCTAAACTTTTGATCGTTCTGTTCTTTATATATCGTATCTAAATATTAGACGAATTCATCGTAAACTTTTGTACTTTTGTGTCAGAAAGATAGCGATAGGAAATCTTAAATTACTTTTTGCGTTCCTCGATCGCAACGCTTTTTGTCTCATAAAGTTCTATAATGATGTTCAACGAGACTTCCCTTACAGAAAAATAACTTATTTAATCTAACTTGGGCGGAAACATTCCGGATAAAGATCTCTATTTCATTAAATTGTCAAATTCGTGAAAGCGAATACTTGGTTTGTCTGGCATAATCGATCTCAATGGCCATTCATCAAGGTTTTGTTTTATGGGAATAAGTTTTTTTTAAATGGTTGATAAGCTAAGTGTTTTATCACAGCACACCAGATATTAAGTGACTGTGTTACAAAGATGGTAAAGCACACCTAGCCTGGAGTGGAGCTGGCTCTCAAGTGAGGCTGCCGGAACACACTGTTAGATGCTTGGCGGCAGATTTTCAACATGAGGGTGGTAGCTAGCCAGTCAAGCACTAGAAAGTACTCTACTACCATGCTATGGTTTCCTCACGATGTTTTCCTTCACCGGCAGCTCAAGCTTATTATTATCTCTCAATCCTTCATCTAACGTTCTCACCAGAATTTGCGCTTTTAGATTTCTACTTATTCCAGAATTTATATAACTTCTTGGCGAGAAAAAATTCAACACCCGAGTGGCAGTAAAAAATGCCTTGGAAGAATTTATTGCTTCTCGTTCAGCTGATTCCTTCAAGAAGGGCATCTATTGATGCCCTTCTTCACTACGTTGGCAAAGATGTATCGATTGTTTTTTAAATATAAAACGGCAATTTCATAGGTAAAGACCAATATTTAAACATTAGTTGATTGGCGTCTATTGAATTGTCTTTAAATTGATTTTAAAAAAATATATAATTTCACCGTTTTCAAAGCCTTCTGATAGGGGTGACCTGTGGAGTCTGTACGGGTGACCTTTTAAAGCTTTGCCATCTGGTTTTATTATAATAAATAATCTAAGAAGTTAAATTCGAACAAAAGTTTGTGTTAACGCTACTTTAAGTTCCTAATACCTAATTAAGAATCACGCCTTTTAATTTTAAGGGAAGCTAATTTGAATTAGGGAGTTTTAAGTCCAACTTTAGTACTTAGGCTTGCTTAATTGTATTACTTAGTTCGTATTTTCGTTGAATAACTGAGCATAAAGTTTGCTGTTAAGAATTAGGGTTGGGAAATGAATTATCGATATATTTTTGAGGCTTGTATACGATCTTTCTTTGGAAACTGACGTGGTTTTGGCACATTTTTACCCGACTCTCAAGGAAGGGTTATGTTTTTCGCGCGTATTTTGTATGTATGTAAATTTCTTTATTACCTCATATCTTCTAAACGGCTAAATGGATTATTAAGGCATCGTTAGATTTGTCTCAATAAAACAGGTGACCTTAGACAATGGCTTTAAAAAAAAAATAAGATGGCGATTTTTGGCGCGAAATAGTACGTTAATAAAAAAAAAACAAACCTATCAAATAGGGTATCTAAATAAAGGAAATTGAATGGGGTTAACAAAAATATATTGAAGTTAGATGTTTAATAATTAGGAATAATAAATTGGTTTAAAAAGTGTTTGTCCTTTAATTATAGCTATTTTACTCGCAGTTGGGTTATATATTTTTAAAACTCTTTAGTTTTTTGTTTTACTTGTATTGCATTACTCATTTAATTATGTTGGATACTCCAACTATAGTATTGTGTGCGAAGCAAGACGAAGTATCGCACTGTTGTATTCTGCTTTGATTCCTTGAAGAAGGCCACTGGATGTGGCTGAAACTATAGTCGGAGTCTCTTTACAATGTCATGATAGTCCAGTTAGAAGAAGACGTGACTTACATTCGTGAGATTGTGAGTTCAATTCCGGGATTGTGGTTTGTAAACATCATAAGGGAAAACATCGTATGGGGCAGCAATTTTGTTCATATTGATAAGGAAGACGAATTAACTTTTTGTGGATAAATACACTCTAAGCTCATAAAACTAATAACATCCTTTCCCCTTTAACAAACCCTAGTAGTCTAGCTTGGCGCTTGACGCAGGGATCCAGGATCTCCAGTGAGGAAACGTAGGTACTGCCACCCTCAGCACTGCGCTTCCGCTCCTCCCGGAACATTAATATGTCCTAACATCACGCCCGCCGTTGACAACGTGGGTTACCTAACGTTAACGACCTCTCCAACCGCCACGGATAGACGGTAGGAGCCCCAATTCCAATCACGCTAAGGCTAGTCGCCTTTAATCACAGTTTAACAGCAGGCAGGGAATACCGATACCGTATTCTATTGCCCGAAATCAGAGTAAAAAATTTGGGTGACCTAGTTAATACATTCATCTATCAGTTTTGTCACATCACTATGACCGTAACAAAATTATAACACAGGAAATTACAAAGTACGTTTTGTTATTCCGAAGGGGCCAGAACACAAATTGCCGTTTGCTAAGTAAATATTCAGACCAAGTTGGAATTAAGAGGCCGACGTCAATCAAAATGATCTTTAGTATGAGAAAGAGAGACAGATTGTCATTCAATGGGCGAGCAAGGGACGGATGACCTGAAGTTTAATCAAAAACAATCCATTTCAATATTATTTATTAGTAGAGCGAAAAGGGTTCGGGTTAGTACTGATGATGTAATTTGGTTGATATGGCAATTTCGATTTTGACAAAATGAAATAAGGTATGTCGGCGCGAGACCGACATACATCAATTATTTAATTGTTAAATCAATGTTTGAATAATTTGTTATGATTTGTAAAACTTAAAATCAAACTACTCGCAGATAATGTTATGTGTTGACAAAACATTGTTTGTGCATGCGTTGGTTTTGGTATAAATAGAGCCGTCCAACGACTTGCAAGGCTCTCCCCGCTACTCAACAAGCGCAGTAAAATGTCCCTTAGCAATAAGGTGACAATTTACAAAACTTGTATCCGCCCCGTCATGACATACGCCTCAGTCGTATTTGCCCAAGCATCCGACCTGGATCTGGAGAAACTTCAAGTTCTCCAGAACCGTTTCGTACGCAGTGCTACCGGTGCTAGCTGGTTCATGCGAAACGCTGACTTGCACTGTGAGCTCCCCTCCATTCGTCAGTACTTGAAGCATACCTCCCGTCGCTATTTCGAAGCGACACCCCACCACCCGGACCCCGCCATAGTCCAAGCCTCGAATTACACGACAGACGCCGAAGGCCGTGCGTTCAAATTCCAGAAACGAACTTAAGCTGCCGACTCGGCTGGCTAGCTACCACCCTCAGGTTGAAAATCTGCCGCCAAGCACCTAACAGTGTTCCGGCAGCCATGCTAAAGAGCCAGATGTTTATCATCTATACCATATGATGATTATACCATAATGTACGATACACGTACAGTCTCGGGAAAGAGATGATTCAAATGGACTGTATGAGGTGCATCTAGAACCAGGTGGGAAACGGATAGTCTATCCCCGCAAGCTGTCGAAGGTATAAGAAAAAACTCCACCAACCTTCAATCCACGACCGCCTGTACGGCTTCAGCTTTCGTCGCGGGCTTTGTACGATTCTAGCATGGCTAGAACTGCTGGTGGTCCAAATCTGTTCGCAACTTGACGGCACAATGTCACGGACACTGGTTTCGATGATTCTAGATTAATATTAGTTTGCGCGCGCGCCGTGAGCAGGGAACGTAACGCACGTCCGATCTCGACCGCAACGACAGAGCTTCTCTCGATCGACGGTTGCAAATGTGACAAATTGACGGAGCAAATTTCCGTCTACCCTCTTATTAGATTACCTAACCTGCCATCTAGTTGTGTTCACTATTCCACTTAAAATAATAATTATTAAAAATATTATGAAACGTATTATCGACTATAAAAAACGTCACGTGTGAGAGTCATCTGCAGAACGGTCACGCAGTTTGGTAGGCCGTTCTCTTTCATGTATATAGAATTGTTTTATTTTTAGGGTTCCGGACCTCAAAAAAGAAAGAAAACATCTGTCTGTCTTTTAAGACTCTTTTTCTCAAGAACTCGTGGAGGTATCAAATTGAAATAAATATCAAATACTCCGCAATTTTTAGGAGCTGTGAAAAAAATATAACTTTTAGGTCAACTTAATTAAAAAAATACAGCTATTTATGCCGTTATGGACGACCTTTTTAAACAACTGCCAAAAAAAAGTATAATGTTTTTAGGGTTCATGTAAAAAAAAGTATTCTATCAGTTATCTGACCATCATAGTACAAGCTTTGATTAGTTTAGAGTCAGATGGCGCAGTGTGTAATGTCCTGCTATATTTATTATTAGTTTATGTCATCATCATCAGCCTATCGAAGTCCACTGCTGGACATGGCCTCTCCCAAGACACAAAGCGATCTTCGGTTTTTCGCTTCCATCCACCGCCAGCTGTCCTACGTACATATATGTTGTTGCTAAAATTCTCCGAAATAGTCCGTATAATATACCTTATCCAATTTAAACATATATTACGCCACTCATCAATATAAACGAATTTCTCAATTTATGTAAATAAATTGATTTGCGTTCAGTTGTGAACGTCTGTCATTATTAATGAAGCAATTCAACTCACCCTTTGGTTGAGAAGGAGAGAATCAAAAGAAAATATTGGGAAACATCTTAAGGGGATTGGTAAGTATCTATTCCAAACTTTATCAAATGTAAAACAGCGCAATGCGGTTTCACTCACTTTTTTATATATTTGGTAGGCTGTGTTTGACCAAAGCTCACAGGATGTTAAGTTACGGTGTAGTCGACGATAGTAGACACATCTAGCCTGGAATAGAACTGGCGACAGATTTTCTACTTGAGGGAGGTAGCTAGCCAGCCCAGTACCTACTTAATAGTACCCTACCGCCACGCTATGGTTTCCTCACCATGCTTTCTTTTACCACGTCTTTAAATCCAGAATAAATACTTACAGAAGGAACTTTCCTTCTTGGTAAGCATGTTTCACCTTAGACCTCATCGGTTGATGCTATCAAATGCGAACATATTAAGTTTAAATTATGTTTGCATCAGGGGTCAAAAAACTCAATTTTTTCTATATACTATTTTGACCTCAAAGTCACGGCCAATCACTTTTAAATCACAAAACCATTGAGACGTGAAAATAAAGCCCTTTACATTGAAAAATCTCGAGTTATGAAACAAAGTAGACATTTTAATGGCACAGAGATGCGTGAAACCCTTTTTGATTGTACAAATATCAATATCACTTGTACTCGAATGTTAAAGGATAAAGAAATAATGTCTTTGTTATTGATTTTCGCTTAATATCAAGGTTTACTCTAGGTCGGTGAAATCTAGGTTCACCGAAAATGATATGACCGAAGTTTCTAGATATATTATTCATCCTAACCTCTTTTTGGTACACGACTAGATACACCCAGCGGTTTCACGTGCATTTTCAAGAATAAAACAACTATATATGTGTTAATTAATAGTGTAAATTATTAAAAAACAACTGTTTCCATTCGAATTCGTTAAGACGTTTTCAATGTAACAAACCTATACAGAATTTCTCTCTCCATCTCTATCTAACACAACCACATACTTATCACATGCACTCAGACACACACACACTCACTCACACACTCACTCACACACTCTCACATACTCACACACACACCCACACACATACACAAACACACACACACACACTCATACTCACACATTATGTATATTACGGATGAGATTTGAACCGTAAGACGTAACAAGGCGAAATTTCCTGACGCAAGTCTGTTAGTATATTTGGATCGCAAATTTGATCGCGAGCAAAGCCGCGGGCAGCAATTAGTTGTATTAATATATATCGCTGTCGAAACGTCAAGGACTGCCCTGTTGATTCATGTGGTATGTGGTTCATCTGCTTCAAAAGCTGCGATGTTTCGTTGTGTGGGCGTGGGTTCGATTTCCACTCAGGACAAACATTTGTGTGTCGAACATAAATGCTTCTCCTATGTCTGGGTGTTTTCTATATAGTAGGTATTTACTAAAAACAGTACCTATATAAGTATTCTATCAGTTATCTGGTTCCTATAGTACAAGCTTTGCTTAGGTTTTTTAAGATTGACAGGCTAGATGTTTGACCACAGTTCAGTTAATATTAAGTGACGATGTGGTCGAAGATGGTAAAACCACTTAGCCTGAAATGGAACTGGCTCTTAAGTAAGGTTGCCGGAATACACCGGTACTTGGCGACAGATTTTCAATTTGAGGGTGGTAGCTTGCCAGCTGAGTACTGGAAAGTATCCTATCGCGACACTATGGTTTCCTCACGATGTTTTCCTTCACCGGAAGCTCGAGCTCATTGTTGGGGTTTGAACCCACGCTCATTGGCGTGCGAACCTACCGCGCTAACCATTGAGCTGTCATCGCTACAAAGCTGTTAGCTTGGGGCTAGACGGCGCCGTGAGAGAAGTTCTACAATATCACATCACATTTATAACTACACTAATATTGTAAAAGCGAAATATATGTGTGTGTAAGTGTGTTTGTATGTTTGTTAATTCTTTGCGCTCAAACGACTGAACCAATTTTAGTAAAATTTGGTATGGAGGTAGCTGACACCCAGGATTAACCCACTGAGTTGTAACATTGGTGTTATCAATAAAATATTTGTATTTGTATTTATAGGCTACGTTTTATTAAACGTAGAAAAAATTTAGCGCGTAACACCGCGCGACGCACCTAGTTTATTACATATTTTAAAAAAAACAGCATTAATAAATCTACGGAACCTTTCACGTTTCGAAATTGACACAGTTTAATCACAAAAAAAAATTTGTCTAAACGCTTCAAAATAAAATGCTCGGATAATAGTCAAAGAAAAAAAATAGCTTTTGAGTAATGGATATTCCATTAAAATGTCCGGAGCACGATCGTTAGAAGTATTTTAATGCTTATGCAAGATAAAACGTTAGCTTACAAAAGGATCAAAGGATTTCATGATAGGTATGTCGCATATGTGCGCATATATGAATATGCAATGGACAAAACAAAGAAATACACTATAAAACATACAGTTCTGGTTTTTAATATTAAATTTTTACTTTACACAAACAGCTGAACACTTTTATAGCGGTGATAGATCAGTGGTTAGCGCGGTCGGTTTACACGCAGAATGGAGTAGGTTCAAAGTTTGAGCTGCCGGTAAAGGAAAACATCGTGAGGAAGCCATAGCGTTGTGGTAGGGCACTTTATAGTACTCGGCTGGCTAGCTACCAAGCTTATAACAGTGTGTTCTGACAGCTTCACATGTGAGCCAGTTCCATTCCAGGCTAGATGTGTTTACCGCCTTCGACCAGACCATCACTTAAGATCAGGCGAGCTGTGGCCAAATACCTAGCAAGTCAAACATTAAAAAAAAAATACTTCCACAGGCACTGGAAAGGAAAGGTTATGTTTTTCGCACGTATCTGGTATGTATGTATGTAATTTTTTTATAACATCGTATCTTCCAAACGGCCGACTGTCTCGATTGTTGGTGTACAATAAAGTTATATTCTATAATATTTTATTCGAAAAGTGTGTTGGGCGTTTTTTCGTAGAATTTACCTTTAAAGTTTTGATACCAAAACTCCCTGTCTGCGGTACCAACATAAATTAATATCGTACATGCGTAGCAACGCATGGCTGCTTAAGCCGCTAGAAATTACCATAATTTTCATTATTATTAGCTCTGTGAGCGAGTTTCATTTCCCACAGTAACCGTGGCCCGATAATGTGCCGGTTAAATTTCACAGTCTACTCACTCGAGAATTGTGGCGCGGACTCAGGACTGCATGCTTGGGTAAACAAGCCCTCATGTTAACTGTAAGGATGTGAATCAACAGACAATAAGAATTCGGTTTTATATCGTACCTACCTATCTATATTCAACAAAACACGCACGAAAACTTTGAAGACTCTAATTTAAATATGATCATGGCCAAACTGACAGATGATTATAATTATGAGTTGTGTATACTTTGCATGTAGTTGATTTTTCATATTTTTATTTTTATTTAATTATTTAATAATTTTGAATCATTGAAGACCAGCATGCTGTGGTTCCTTTAAAAAATAATCTTTAGCATCAATTTAGTATATAATTTGATGTATTTATTAATGTAGTTGCTAAAGTAAAGCATCAATAAATAAAAAAAAGAAAATAACGATTTTCCCCCGGAGATTGTAGACATACAGTAGATTCCTAGATAGACAGTCAAATTATACATACTCATATGTATATTTTTCATGAGATATATGTATGCTTTGATTGTAATGCTTACCGTCACTGCTTCCCATTCCTGCCCATTTGGCTGATCCTACCTGAGCACTGCTTTGTATATTCTTTACAGCAATTAATTTTTTGGCTAGTTGGCGTTCGAATTGATATTCTTAGTGTTACTTTTAGTAGTATAGCTATAATATAATTTTTATCCCATCTATTCAAAATTAGACTAAGGTTCCTTCGATAGTGCGTGTAAAATGGGTCATTCCGGCGCACTTAATAACAGGGATGAAATGATTTTTAAATTTGGAACACTATTTAATTAAAAAGTTTGAACGCAATTCACTTCGATGAAGTCCTGGCCGGTAATAAAAAAAGCGCACCTGTCGACGAGGCATCGGTTAACCAAATTAAAAAAAAAATGCGCAAGAACATCTTTTTTATTTTATATTACTTTTTATCAAAGTAATTTAATAATAAATAATATTCGTTTAATAATTAATATTTGTCACTATTCAAAGAATCTCATTTATTTTTCTTATAGAGGAGTATGAACAGCAGAGTGGTATACAAATTATTTAACTTCGAGCGACGTACTTTGTACTTGTCTGCTCTAGAATCCTTCGCTTCGCTCTGGATTCAAACAATCACTCTCTCCTTTAATACTTTATTATGGTCCCTTGTGATACAATCTACTTTTTCACTGTAAGTTTGACGAAAGTCTGTGTTAAACCGGTTACTTTGTAAGTGGCGGTTCTTAAAAAAGTATAGGTATAGATTTGCCTTAGACCACGCCCTACCTGATGTTAAGCAGGATGTAGATTAAGATAAAGCACGCTTACCTAGAAGAAACCTACTGACTCTGGATTTGAAGACACCCAAGTTGTACTTCGCAGGAAAAAAAGACACCAGCAAAGAGTTCCACATCCTCACTGTACGTATTAAGAATATTATCCTCTTTGTTACGAGGATTTATTTTGTATAGAACATAAAGTCATTCAGCTCTAAGGATAGTGGTACGGTGGTGTATAATACGTAGTACCCCAAATACATTTGTTCCTTAAGCCGGCCCTGCACATATGCGCTATCAGGACACCAATGGTAAGCAGTGAGCAGCGTTAATTGTGTCGCATTATAACGTCAAAGCGTGATTGAGTCTACATTGATGATTATACAAGGTTATACGCGTAGGGTGCACTAGCTAAAAGGGTGGCCATGATACTCATTTAACAAACTGTTACGAAAAGTCAGTAATATTAATTTCATCATCATCATAAATGTTTTGACGCAACAGATGATTTTTTTCACGATGTTCACTCATAAACTTGGTACAGGGTTATAAACATTGGCTATAAACATAACCCGAAAGGAAATCAAAATCAAAAGTCATTTATTCAGTTTAGGCCCTGGTAAGGCACTTATGAACGTTAAGTTACATGTTTGAATCTACCACCGGCTCGTAATTACACTTCAACAAAACCCGAAAACCCGTCTGAGAAGACTCCGGCAAGAAACTCAGCAAGGCATTTTTTTTTGTGGATCTTTCTTTTCATATTAGGTTACAATTTACAGTAATAAATATTAATACATACATTATGCTTACTACAATTGTCACTTAGCCAGGGGGATGCAAGTGCAGAGAGGTCAAAGTCAAAGGAGGTCATTGTACTCACTATTAAAGGCAACTTTTGCATAATATGTATGGGTTAAACTTTTTCTATGGAACTTTCAGTTCCATTCCAGGCTAGGTGTGCTTTACCATCATCTACATCGTCACTTAACATCAGGTGAGCTGTGGTCAAGCACCTACATAGTTTGTCAAATAAAATAATAATAATAGTCATTCTTAAAAACCGGCCAAGTGCGAGTCGGACTCGCGCACCGAGGGTTTCGTACAAACCTGTAGGTATATAAGTAAAAGTTATGGTATTATACTTTTCGCAATTTTTCCTTTATCTGTGCTATAATACGTTGCTTCGTGCCAATTTCAAGATTCTGAGTTCACGGGAAGTACCCTGTAGGTTTTGATTCCCTTGCGAGTGTCGAAAACTTGCAGCATAAACGGCTGTATCTTTTGATTGCGTTGGCTTAGAACTTTTATTTTTTCACAGCTCTTAGGGACAGTAGACCTGAATATTTGATATGAATTTCAGCTTGATACCTCCACGCGTTCCTAAGAAAAAGGGGCTTGACAGACAGACAGACGGGCAACAAATTGATCCTATAAGGGTTCCGTTTTTTCCTTTTGAGGTACGGAACCCTAAAAATTAGATACGAAATTGCAGATAAAAACCCTGGCTAGAAGAATGCTATAGGCTATTTTTATTCTGGAGCACGCGGGTGAAATCGCTGGGTGCTAGTATATGAACTATATCTGACACAAACGTTGCATTAAGGCGTATATTAGCGGTTATCATATTGGGTTCAGTAGCTCATTTAGATTTGAGAGCGTTCGTGTATGCACACGTGATAACAGGACAATGTTGAGGGAATACCTATGCAAACATTTTGAAGTTTATTAGCTTTAAGAACTTAGACTCTATTGCAATAAAATTAAATTATTCTTGACTTATTTGATAGGACTGAGTTGCCCTGTTGGTTTATTGGTAGTATGTCTACTTCAAGAGCCGTAAGGCGTGTGTTCGATTCCTACTCAGTACAAGCATTTTGTGGTATAAACAAAACGTTTGTTTTGTGTCTGGGTGTTCTGTATGTATTATAAGTAAGTATTTACAAAAAATAAAAGAAAGTATTCTATTAATTATATAACTTCCATAGTATAAGCTTTGCTTAGTTTGGGGTCAAATGGCGCTGTGTGTAATGTCCTACGATATTTATTTGTTTATTTACCTGTATATTTCATATAATACATAAGTCAAATCAAAATCATTTTTATATGACACTAGACGCGCCCTGCGGTGTTACCCGCAAACAAATTTCGAGTTAAAAAGTAGCCTGTGTGTTAATCCAGGGTGTCAGCTACCCCCTTACTAAATTTCATCAAAATTGGTCCAGCTGTTTGAGCGTGAAGAAGTAACAAACACACTTACACACTCACTAACCTTCGCCATTATAATATTAGTGTGATAAATACATATTAAGAGATCGCCCTTAGCGATAAGACCGCCACTTGTCGCCGCTCATAAGATTATTTTATTTTCTGTGCTCTTTTTCTATTTTTGGTGTGCACAATAAAGAGTTTCTATCTCTCTATCTATTCTTAAAATTGTCACAATGAAAATTGTAAAACAATTTTGAAAATAAATGTTTGAATCGAATACAAGACGTGTTTGCTACACAACAGGTAAAGTTGTAACTAGATTGCCAAAGATGTAAAGTTTTCTTTTTTCTTTGTTATTGGCGTCGCACTTTGTGCATTTCCCAGTATATAACATGAATAAGTTAAATAAGTCTTAAATAGTCGATGGAGTGACGATATACGTAGGACAGCTGGCGGTGGATGGAAGTGAAAACCCGAAGATCGGGCTGAGTGGCGTGTCTTGGGAGAGGCCTATGTCCAGCAGTGAACTACAAAAGGCTATGGTGATGAACTATTTTTATATCCTACTAGCTGCGCCCCGTGGTTTTACCCGCATGGTGATGGATGATGATGAAAAATATCCTATGTTTTAAATTCCAGAGCCTAAAGTATCTACATGCAAAATTTCATCGAGATCCGTTCAGCCGTTCTGGCGTGATCGAGTAACAAACATCTATCCATCCATCCATCCAAATTATCACATTTATAATATTAGCGGGATGGGATTTTTGTATAACTATTTCGTATCCTACCGAAGCCAGTTCTCATTTGAGACAAAGTAAACTTTGTAAGATTATGCGTAATTGGACGTATTTAGTTACATTGTCCGCTTGAGAGATTATAAAAATGAACTTTACTACCCCTTCGAGAGGGATGCATAAGTGATAAAATGCACAAAAAGTAGCAAAGTTGAAAAGTAAAGCTTACTTACTTACTTTTTAGCAAACTCTGACGGAGTTGCTTTATACTGTACCATTACTTCTTTTTATAGTTAGACGTAATTTAGGTGTGTTTACATCTGAGTGCTACCGTGCTTGCGTGGGCGGATGAAGTTGTCGGTAAGTAGTTAGAGGTTTATTAGGGTTTTTAGTTTTATACCAGTGTAATAAATGTGCCACGGAGTACTTAGATGACGTTTTTCAAAAAAAATCTTTTTGTCGGTTATTGAACTAACCTAACTAATCTAACCTAATCTGGTATTCAGAAACGGTATGAAACTTAGTAGTGGAATTTGATGCCCAAGTGGGTTCCCCGATAGCAAGTCGCTGTATTTTAGACAAACGTGCTCCATCGTAGACCGCGTATTTACTTAACATCAGGTGAAATGGCAATCCAACTTAAGTCTATTTATTAAAAAAGAAAAATATAAAAGAAGCAGTCATGAGGAATGCCTATGAAGTAAAATATTTAGTAGAAGCATGTCGGCGACGCGGTTATATTAGCATGTCGGTGACGCGATTCTATAAGTTTTGCTTACAAAAAAATCATTTTTCAAGAAGTGTTTACTGCAAAGCATTTGTACTTCTATTGATTGTTTTACGTACAACATGCTTTTTGACATTTTGTTTTGTGCATGTCACAGACTCGGAAACAAAATATCAGCTTACTAGAAAAATTGAAATTTGCAAATTTTATTAATATATATAAAAATCTCGTGTCAAGATATTTGTGGTCGCACTCCTCTGGAACGGCTCTACCGATTTTTTTTTTTTTTTTTAATGTTTATTTGATAGGTATAAATATAGGTAGTAAAGTCTTGACTCAACGCGGACGAAGTCGCGGGCGTAAGCTAGTAATATATGTTATTATCTTATACTCTTTTACGTTTTAAAGGAAAACGGCACTAAAAAATACCCACTTAGCTGGAAAATCGTTTCACATACAACAACTCCTCATATCGTTGAATTTCACGATCAAATATTACCCCGAACGCCACAAAATTGCGTTTCCGCGAACCAAATCTTTGCGTACCTTGTTTTGGGCATAAAAAATATTTTACGACAGCTTAAATTGCGACCACGTAGATCTTGAAAACAGTAGGATAAACAGACCGGGCAGAAGTTTTCTCTCAAAATCACTATACATTTTAGTTAGTAGTAGTTGTTTTACGTTTATATACGACTAGCTTACGCCCGCGACTTCGTACGCGCTGACTTTAGAATTGAGTTCAAAGATAAATTATATATTATATAGAATTAATCAAAATCCTTTCTTAGCGGATGCCTACGTCATAACATCTACCTGCATGCCAAATTTCAGCTCGATCCGTCCAGTGGTTTGGGCTGTGCGTTGATAGATCACTATGTCAGTCAGTCAGTCAGTCAGTCACCTTTGAGTTATATATATTTAGATGATGGCTCAGTGGTTAGCGCGGTCGGTTCACACGCCGAAGGCACAGTAATTGGAACGCGCGGCTCCGAGTGAGTAGAACATCTTCCCTACTAGCTTTGATTCACGCAGGTTTAGCGCGCGGCGCGTGCAGGGATGTCGACATCGCATTTACGAACAAATCTTCGATCGATCTTTTTTGTTCGTAGCTTCGCTAACATCAAGTCTTCAAGGCACACATAAGCTTGTGCCTTTTAAATAGCTTTTTATTAAAAAGTCACTAACCTATTAAATTTGAAGTTGAACACCTACCTACATAACATTTATGTGATTGATCGGTCGGCACTCACGTAGTGATCGCCGGCAAGCGTCCTCTGCCTCCACCGCACCGCCTCTACCCACTTGTGGCGCCTATTTATCGCGAAGATGTTCTACTTATTGATATTTTATTTATTTTGGCGAAGGGAACAATGAGCTTGAGCTGCCGGTGTAGGAAAACATTGAGAGGAAACCATAGCTTAGTGAGAGGGTATTTTTTAGTACTCGGGAGGCTAGTTACCACCCAGCTATACTACACAGCTATCAAGTTGAAAAGTTGTACCGCCAAGCACCTAACTGTGTGTTCCGGCAGCTTTACTTAAGAGCCAGTTCCATTCTAGGCTAGGTGTGCTTTACCACCTGCGACCACACCGTCTTAACATCTGACTATGGTCAAACAACTAAAAAAACTAATCTTTTTAAATTTTGGGAGTAAAAACTTCTTTAGCCGCGTTAAGTAATTTTTTGGTACAAAACTTATGGGTTTGTGTCTCCGACATGCTAATGTGACGTGTGGTACAGTTGTTGACAAACTTATTCCAAAATTTTGAGTTTTCACTTCTGTCGGAAGTCCCCATGTCTCTGTTTGATTCTTAAAAGTACTACGAGGAAACAAAACAAACGATTATATTCTCATCCATATATACCTACATTCACTTACACACACACTCGTACACAACACTTCTCACGACACGGGACTCCCTAGTGTGATATTCAGGGTCCATAGCGAGAAGAAGTTAGTCGGCCAGTAAGTTAGTTAATTGCCTTGTTTATAAAACATAATATATAATTTTTTTTAGTAATAGTTTAAGTTATAAATAACATTAAGTAATACGTAGCTTCACTGTATTTTTTTTTTTGCAAATAAATCATTATTAATATTATTACTGTTAAATTTATACTGTATTATAGAGTATCCACCAGTAAGGTTTCCTATATATATGTTGTTACTTTAACTCCAGCAAAGATACTACTGCTCCACTGACACCGACGACATCGATCGTTAAACGCGGTGTTAAAAGTAATTTAATGCCGTGACATTTTCTTTCAGCGCTGTAATGATGGACTTTAATTGGTAGTTAAATGTTTCGTGTACTGAATAAGGATTTTGAATTTTTTTCTTTTGTACCCTGTTTTACGGTAACCCAGTTGTTCATATACATTTTAGTTTTTTTTTTGTATATAAAATAGATCCTTTAGTTTTACTTATGCGGCATTCACACACATCGTCAGCCATAGATCGTCCACTGCTGGACATGGGCCTCCTCCTGGGGGGGTTTTGCCAATACTCGCCACGCTTGGCAGGCGGGTTGGCGAGCGCAGTTAGGTGTGATTGTTCAAGGAAGACGCTGCTGCTCATCTTCCGGATTACATCCCTTAGCCGACTCTTACGGCAACCACGGGTAGAGAGGGTGGGGTACTGTTCTTACGCCGGTACCACCACGGCAATGCGGGATTACTCACGTTTAATTTTAACAGAAACTCCGACTATAGTTAGTTTTATACCCAGCTTTGTCTCCATGATGAAGGCCACCGGATGTGGCCCGCATAAGTAAAACAAATATGTGTCGGTTACGGCTACTAACTTGCTTCATGGAAAACGATGGTGCGACCGAGGATGGAGCACGTTGATCAAGATAGTTAACTTCAGATGAGCTGTGGTAAAACATCTAGTCTGTCAACTATATAAAAAAGATATCGGTAAATTCTTGCTATAAAATGATTGCAGTGAATTTTTTTATAATGCATTACTTTGTATTTATAGCAGATATTTTAATAAACATCGGAGCTCGTAACAAACCGCCCGCCCAAGGTAATTATGACAACATTGAATTCTCGTTACCGAATCGAACGTCGCAGCGTAACGACCGTTACGCCGTTAGATTCGTGTTCCGCTATATTTACAGAGAAAAAATCTATGAGAATTACAATTAAATTTATATTTTTTAAAAATTCTATATTTTTATTTTATTTATTAGGCTTCACAATAACAACTACAATACATAAAACACCAAGTAATTAAAACTTAAGAATACTAAATGTGTTGCTTATCTAAGGAAGCACAACATGCAAATATTAAATTCAGAGTAATCAATTAAATTAAATAATATTCAAAACGACAATTAAGAGGAAAGCAGTCAACGGAGACATTTGAAAATTAGGAATTTCACCAAGCTATTTCTGTCGCGCCGCACGCAGCACCCGCGTACATACTGAGCGAAAGGGACAACTGCACCTCGGGCTCATTAACCCGAAATAAAATGAGCAAAATCGAGGTTTCGTATTCCTTTGTTTCCTCCTCCAAATTTAGACCGATTTTAGTATTTCTTTTAACAAGTAAATAAGAAGGATGTGTTCTTTGCCTGTGCGTTTTAATTTTTTAAGATTATGTCTATGAGATAGGGAATTTGGACGTTGAAACACAGCGTTGAAACTAGGTATATTTTAAGATTTTTGAAGATTCCTAGCTCTTATAAAAAAAAAAATATATCAAAAAATCAAAACAGAGGGGCATGAAACTAGCAAGTATTTACTTCCTATCTAAAAATTATTGCTCTAGTATTAAAATCCTGGAAGGAAAATGGGGAAAACGTTTGTATGAAGAAAATGACGACTTGTTTCCTCTTAATTTAACAAAATTAAATTAAATATAAATTAAAAACTAATTACATTCAAAATTAAAATTTAAGCAATATATATATATAATCAAAATAAAATTCATAACTAACACCATAATCAAAATTAGAATAATACTCAAAATTAAAAATAACAATAAAATTATTATAAATTAAAATATTAAAAATCAACAAATTTAACTACTCATCTTGTTACCAACACCGGCCAAGATCACACCTAAATGAGACTTGAACTGTGACAGAGAGTCACCAAAGATATCAAGATCTACTAAGTGATATTTATTGACCAGACTGCTAATTCTCGCTACAGGTGAGTTACTATAAGAAAGATTGTATAGCTAACTAGCGGCCCGCCCCGGCTTCGCACGAGTAGATATAGATATAGAATAAATATGTACTTGTTTTAACTCACCTGATGTTAAGTGACGGTGTGGTCGAAGATGTTAAAGCACGCCTAGCCTGGAATGGAAGAGGCTCTCAAGTGAGGCTGCCAGAACGCACCATAGATGCTTGGCGGCAGATTTCCAACTTGAGGGTGGCAGCTAGCCAGCCGAGTACTAGAAAGTTTTTTACCTACCCTACCACCACGCAAAACATGAAAAAGTAGTTATTGTGACATAACTGTAGTAGTTAGATATTTGATATCATGGACTTTTTTAGATATAAGTTTGTTCTACTACTGCAGAACATCACTTTGTTCCATTTTCAATGAAGTAAGGTTTTTTTTTCAATAAATTTTTCACAGCTTGTGTTACATTATTGAAGTTTTAAATAAAATATCACATCACATCATCAGCCATAGGACGTCCACTGCTGGACATAGGCCTTGGGGGTTTGCCAATACTCGCCACGCTTGGCAGGCGGGTTGGCGAGCGCAGTTAGGTGTGATTGTTCAAGGAAGACGCTGCTGCCCATCTTCCGGATTACATCCCTTAGCCGACTCTTACGGCAATCACGGGTAGGGTACTATTCTTACGCCGGCACCACCACGGCAAAAATAAAATATAGCTTATGTTTATCACGGATAATGTAGCAATCTAATGATGAAAGAATTAATCGGTCCAGTAGTTTCGGAGCCTATTCAATACAAACAAACAAAACATCAAATATTTCCTCTTTATAATATTAAGTGTTAGATAATAAAAAGTTTAGTAATTAAAGTTAAGTTAGAAAAATGTTTAGCTAATAAGTAAACAGGGTTATAACTTAAAGTGTGCTATGCAGAAAGGGGCTGTTGTACTCATTATGAAATAAATAATGTTTTTTTTTTATATGATTGATCTGGGCTAGGTGCAAAGTACTTACACTGAGAAAAGTAGTTCATCCTATGCCGGTCGGCGAGTTAATAGCCTACTCTTGCGTTGACGCTTAGGGCTGTCACTCTTATTTTTAGTTAAATATTATTTGCATATTATGAACAGCACTATAAAACTGCGCTACATAAAATGGCGGATAAAGCCACACCCCGATATTTTTGCAATCATTTAGGCTTTTATATTTTCTGATGAATCATAAAAACATTCAGCTTCCATCAAAATATTTACGCCAACTCTCTAAAAAAACACCCTTAATCCTACCACCTATCGAACTTCCGAATATACGAGAAAGTAAACTGAATTTACGATGGGACGAACTCAGTTATTACGTTGTATAAATGGTTTATATCACTTGATAGACCATTTAACACGACGGTGATATGTGGCGGATCCACATCGTTTGGAGAAAATACGTGGTATGGACGACCAAGATCTTATGAAGGAATGAATTATTTATTCATAATTTGGAAGCTAAAAAGACAAAATTTCTTGGTATAGTAAGTTTTAATTATTAAAAAAAATTGTTGCCGCTACTCGTTAGAGGTTTTTTTTTTTTATTGTTGACGGGTAGGTTTTTAACCACAGCTCACCTGATCTTAAATGATGGTGTATTCAAAGATGGTAAACTCACCTAGCCTGGAATGGAACTTTCTTAAGTGAGGCTGCTGGATTGGCGGCAGATTGGTGTTAGCTAGCCAGCCGAGTACTTGAGAGTACACTACCACCATGCTATGGCTTCCTCACGATGTTTTCTTTCACTGTCAGCTCAAACTCATTGAAAAATAACTCGAAATAGTTTGTAATTACTTATGGTACGGAAATATTGATATTTTTTTGATGCTGTGGATAAGTTCTAAGGCGACCAGCGAACTATGAAATAAGGTGTGTTCGACATTTCAATAAGGAATAATATTAATTAGGAAGTAATTAAGAATTCTATTTCAGAATGACTAGAGGTGTTCTATCACCTATCTGGCCACCAAAATGCAAGCTTTGCTTAGTTTGCGCTGTCTGAAATGTTCTACAACAATATTCATAATAATTCACTAATAATCTACCAAGTACATATATAAATCTACCAAGATTCGGGGATATATTTATCAAATTTTAGTAATTTTTATCTTCATAAATTATTTAAAAAATCTTACTAAAACTTTTTCAAATATATATTTAAGAACATTGTTACAAAGAAACGTAATTTAGAATTATTGACTCGATGGAAATTTAAATCATATATGACACTGAAAAATGTTCTTTTCTAGTCACGATAAGAAATTCTACCTATTCTAAAAACATGCGAATGCTATAGTAATGTCTTTAATTTTTTTTAAGACTTCGTACAAAAGAATTGGGTTTAGTTTTAGTTTTGCAGCTAATGCGATAAAAAACCTCAAAAATTTTAGTTTGCCACGTAAAAACTTGTGTAAAAGCCATATTTTTGCTTCACTATATGAGACGTTATCTTAAAAGTCATTAGATTGTTGATTGACTGCAATAATAAACGTGCTTGAAATTTCAGAATATAAGGCCTTAAACACAAACAAATTGTGACTTTGATTTCATTTAACCACATCAAAAACCCCAACTCTATCACGCATTTGATATTTCAACGAGGCGTTAGTGTCTCTAATATTAATAAAAAGCCAATGCTTTCTGTGGAAAATTTGCTATTGTGCTTTGACACGCCATTCGTGACTGCCCGTGTTTTAACTGCTGAGCGATGGAATGCGGTAACTGGCAAGTTATAGTGGGATAGTATGTTAAAAGTTTTTGCTTACGACCCATTTTTTTGATAAACTGTGGATGCCATACGTGCTATTTACATTATGAAAATACGAGGCGGTATTCGACTAAGACATGTAATTCCTAAATCATCATCTTCAGCCCGTAATATACCACTTCTTGTACGCCACTAGTCTCGGTCCAGTGTCAATCTTGTGTAGGTTTAAGCTGGAATTTTTAATATATCGTCGACCCAACGAGCTGGTTAACGACCAACGCTTAGTTTACCAGTTCGTGGCGACCAATCCGTCAACTTTTTAGTCCACTTGCCGTGACTCTAAATATATTATAGCGTCTATCTATTACTCCGCTTATAAGCCACGCTACAGAGTTAATACGGTTTTCGCTGTCATTTAGATATACTTTTGAGGAAGGTTTGTACATACTTATACACATATTCTTAATTATAAGCAGAATAAAATGTTTTGTAATCAAGTTGTCGAAAAGTCCTCATCATAAATTGTTTAAAGCCAAGGCAGGTCGCTAGTATTTTTGTTTTTGTGACTTTTTAATGTTTGACTAAGACTGGGTATGGTGTTAAGTGATGGTTTTGTAAAATATTGCAAACACACTTATCCTGGAATGTCGGAAATAACAATGGGCATAGAAAAATTAAAAAAAGTATTCAGTTGACTAGTTTGGGTTTTAGATATTTTACTAGTGATATATTTTTTATATTTTAAGATATTTTTATATTTTTTTATTTTACTAGTACAGTGTTTAACATAAATTTATTACGCTTAAACTTTGCAAAGATCAGGTCCAGGATAAAGATGAAAATGTTTCACCCAATTCCACATCTATTTTTTACTATATAACTCTAATTTATATAAACAAAGTATAATTATAAGTATAACAGTGCAAACATTGACAGTCCTGTTGGCTCATTGTTAGTATATCTACTTTAAGGCTTGGGTTCGATTCCCACCCAGGAAAACATTTTGTGGTATAAACATATGATTGTTCTGCGTCTAAGTGTTTTGTATTTATAAGTATGTATTTACAAAACTTTTTATTGTACAACAGATACTTCCAGTGCTTACAGATTACTTACAGATCAATGCGTACAGGGAGTCCATACTTATATAGAAATACAATTCAAATTAAATTATTTGTAATGATTATTTATTATTGTTGCTACCGCCAATGAAGGCGATAGCAGAACTCATGAACAAGTTCAATTTGTCGGTATTTATTATTGTTGCTACCGCCAATGAAGGCGACAGCAGGACTCATGAACAAGTCCAATTTGTCGGTATTTATTATTGTTGCTACCGCCAATGAAGGCGACAGCAGAACTCATGAACAAGTCCAATTTGTCGGTATTTATTATTGTTGCTACCGCGAATGAAGGCGACAGCAGAGCTCATGAACAAGTCCAATTTGTCGGCGAATATATCTAATCATTGTTGGTGAGCAAGCAGGTCGTTGAGCAGATGACTAGCATCGTACAAGCTTTGCTTAGTTTGGGGTCAGATGGCGCTGTGTGTAATATCCTACGATATTGTAGTGTATGTTTGTCACTGGCTCACGATATAACGGCTCGACCGATTTAATTGAAGTTCGGAATCGAAATAATTTGTATCGTTGATTAACATATAGAGGACTTTTTATTCCGGTAAAATGTTGCCGTAGCGGGTGTAACCACAGGATGTTATTGCACGTAAATTTAAGTAAAAATGCATATTACAAGTTTCACATTTAGCTGGTGTCTTTATTCACAGGAGAAACCTGCATTTTATAAAGCTTTTATTCCAAATGCTTTAAGACAGGAGTTGTTTGTCTTCCACAGTTTTGTATTGAACGTGAAATGTTGAAACTAACAGTTTGTCTTCAAAAAGGTATTAAAATGTAGAGTGATTTGTTATATTTTGTCTAAGTTTTAGGGTTATGTTTAGTGACGCAAAAATTATGAAAACTTTTTAAGAAAAACATAACAAGTTTCACGAGTATATAGGTTGTTTTCATATAAGGGTACTTCATCTTATATCACATCAATTCATAACAAAAGACGGAGAGTGATTAAATACAAACCCTTATGGAAATAAAAGCAAAAAAATCCTACAATTTAAAAAATAATATAATTAATCTTTTCTGAAACTCGACAACTTTTAAGAAGCGCAAAGGGAGGGTAGTACAAAATCTCCAGGTTTCCAAAGAGCTTAAAATGATCCAACCAGTGAAGACTGCGCGAATACTCAAATATCGCATTGAATGAAGATCTCAGTTGAAATCTAGTGCAAGGTTTACAATTTACTACATTTTACTCTACACTAAGTAAATAAATATAAATATTGTAATACACATTACACACAGCGCCATCTGACCCCAAACTAAGCAGAGCTTGTGTGATGGAAGTCAGATAACTGATAGCATACATAAATACTTTTTTTTTGTAAATACATACTTATAATACATACAGAACACCCAGACACAGAACAAACATTTTGTTTATACCATAAAATGTTTGTCCTTGGCGGGAATCGAACCCACGCCTTACAGCTCAGGCAGACATACTCCCAATGAGCCAACAGGGCTGTCAATTAGAGTTAATTACGTTATATTTAGAGGGCCCAAAACACGTCGGGCATTCTATCTACAAATGGAAAGATGGGCTAGCAATATGTCTCCAAGAACTAGAAGTCGACTCTTGACATCAACTGATACAAGATAGAGAAGGACGGCTTTATAGTGTCGGAGATCAAGAAATACTTTGAGTCGCTACGCCAAAAAATTGTAGTTTGTTCTCGTTTAATTTTTGAGTGTGTACCTGTTTTTTTTTAGTTTGTAAAACTTTGAGATTTCAACGCTCTAGGCTTTTATTAGTTTTCAAGATTAAAGTGTATATTTTTCGTTGACAAGATATTTGATGTGTGAAAGTTTAAATTGAGCTTTAATTTGTATGCAATTTACAGTTAAACATGTAAAAGCAAAATTGGTCGTTATTTGCATAGCTTTTATACAGATTGGTCTGTATTATATATTAGAGCTATATTTAATATAGTTGACAGTCTATGTGTTTGACCTCAGCTCATCTGATGTTAAGTGACGGTGTGGTCGAAGATGGTAAAGCACACTGAGCCTGGAATGGAACTGACTGTCAAGTAAGGCTGCCGGAACACACCATTTTGTGCTTGGCCCCTTTTTCGACCGCACTTATCAGGTGAGCTGTGGTCAAACACCTAGCCTAAAAAATAAAAAAATGAAAATAGCCAAGTTTTTTTTTACATCAACTACATTACAATTATATGGTACTATGGAGCTGGTCTGATGATGGAGACGGAAGATGGCCATAGGAACTTCTGAACTAAACAATATATAAACCCGTCGAGTTTGGACTCGATTGATTCGTCTTGAAGAGCACTTTTTGCCTAGACGATATCCAGGGTCTGATGATGAAGCTAGAAGGTAGCCACGGCATCTCTGTGATAAAACAACATAACCCCACCGAGTTTGGGATTGATTGGTAAAAATAAATTTAAATTTATAAATGTTTTGTTTTAACTGGGGCAAGGAAATAAAAATTCAAACATAAATTCTAGTAAGTATTTGGCGTGTAGGTTACCTTTATCTTTAAAAGCTTGAGGCACTACCCGTTACAGGTTTCAGGTTAGGTAATTACTATACCTCTACGCCTCAAGCTTTTAAGAATATAGGTAATACTAGAATTTATTTTTGAATTTTTAGTTCCTTGTCCCAGGTAAAAGCTTGTTTTTTTTTTTTAATTTATTTGAAGTCTGTTATAAAAGGAATCATGTAAAGAGTTTTAATACAATCACATCACGTTTGCCAATGCCAATACTCGCCACGCTTGGCAGGCGGGTTGGCGAGCGCAGTTAGGTGTGATTGTTCGAGGAAGACGCTGCTGCCCATCTTCCGGATTACATCCCTTAGCTGACTCTTACGGCAACCACGGGTAGAGAGGGTGGGGTACTATTCTTACGCCGGCACTACCAATAAAATACAATATTTAATACAACAATCATAACTTTTTGTTTTAAATGTCGAATTTAAAATAAAAAAAACTTAGCATTAACCTTCATTCCAATGCCGCACAATTTGCCTAAACCACGAAGGAAACAAATCGCACCACAGTAAACATAATGTAGCCATACCCGACGGCTCGCCGCAGACTAGCAATATCCGGAACGCAAAAAGAGGGTTCCCTTTGTTTCCTTTCTATTGATTGCGGCTGTGGCTGTCGCAGAATAGAACAAAATATGAAAAAGGATCTGTCAAAAGACGCTCTGTTTCCCTTTAAACGTAGGTAGGTATGTGATGTAAATATTAATTAAAACAATCAGCAGTTTTTTTTTTTTTTTTTTGTGGTTGTAGGGTCTATGTTTGACTAGAGCTGATGTTAAGTGACGATGCGATCGAAGATCGTAAACACACTTAGCCTGGAATGAAACTGGCTCCCAAGTGAGGCAGCCGATACACACCGTTAGGTACTTTGCGGTAGTTTTTCAACTTGAGGATGGTAGCTAGCCAGCCGAGTACTAGAAAGTACCCTATACCATGGTTTTCTCACGATGTTTTCATTCACCCGCAACTCAAGCTCATTGTTGGAGTTTGAACCCATGCCCTTCGGCGTGCGAATCGCTACAAAGTAATGTAAAAGTAATGAGACGAACGAGACGCTCCCCTGATGGTAAGATATAACGCCTGTCCATGACCATTGCAGCGATACAAAGAACTTTGAGTAGCAAAAATAAGTCCAGGGCATCGCTGCTTTGGCGCTCATTACTTGAGACAATCGATGGTGGTACGGAACTCTTCGTGCGCGAGTTCGACTTGCACTTGGCCGGTTTTTTCCGTCATTTAAGTATTCTTTCTCACGCACTTGGTACCAGGAAAACATCAAACTGGCAGCTGAAACTGCATACGTAGCGCAAATCCGTACAAGTGCACGGATCGCGGGAGTGATGGATGACCTGTGAGGCTTTGTTTGTACAAATGCTGTGCATTTATGCTGCCCTGGTACTACGGAGCGTGATAGCTCACGTGGGCCAATATTCGCTTAGATTTCTAGTTTGTTTTCGCTATTTGTGAAGCTATTGGATGCTTGAAATATTTTAGGTCGAATTTTTGATATAGCGTTCAATTCACGGAAGATATATTTTGCTTTCATCAAACCTGCAACTTGTCACAGAATTTCGTTTCAAAGTTATTTTTGAAAATATTGTTTTATGAAAATTAAATCGTAAGGAAATTTTAGTTAAAATATCGACTACGGAAGTTTTTTTTTTTTTTCTTTTAATGATGTATCTGTTTGTTTTTAGATACCTCATTGTTATTACAATCTAGCCAAGTTGAGACTAATAAGTAATTTTATTATAACTTAAATTGCTAAGTTGAGTAAATCTAAGAATGTGTCCATCAACACTTTTCTTACTGTCTCTATTAAGGGGAAGACACTTTGTTCACGTGTTGTATAATATGTAGTACTCACTGCACTGACACTAACTAACTTAATACACTAACTCAAAAGGTTTTGTCCTTTTTAGTCTTCTCACTATGTCCGTGTTGTCGAGGAGCTGGATAGCCTCGACGTTTACATGTTGATGAAGTCTATTTTCATGAGCTTCAGCGTATTTTTTAATGATGGTTGCGACCATGTCCACTTTGAGGTCCCGATGAAGGTCGTCGTTTCTTATGTACCAAGGTGCGCTTACTATGCCCCTAAGTACTTTGTTCTGAAATCTTTGTATCATCTGTGTATTGCTCTGTTTGGTACAGCCCCATAGCTGAATACCATAAGTCCATATTGGCATGAGAACTTGTTTATACAAAAGTAGTTTGTTGTGCACTGATAACGAATAATGTTTTCCAAGTAACCAGTACATCTTCTTGTAGCGAAGCTCTAACTCGTCGCGTTTCTTTTTGACATGAGCCTTCCAGCGAAGCTTTGCGTCTAGTGTCATACCTAAATATTTGGCTGTATTTTCGTATGGTATTAGATTGTTATTAATATACACCGGATGGTAATTCGATCTTTTGTTTGTAAAGTCTATGTGAATGGATTTTGACTCATTCAGTTTTATTCGCCATTTCCTTGTCCAATCAAATATGGTGTTAATGGCTGTTTGAACCTTTTCCACTGCTTTCTCTTGAGTGACTCCCGAAGACTGACTACGGAAGTAAAAAAAATATTGTAATTAAAAAGTTGACAAAGATCACGGACCCCAGTCTCTGTGTAGCGTATATTTAAAAAAAAACACACGGAACGGGACGGTGCGGAACAGAACGGAACGGAATGGAATGGACTATTGAGACTAATCATTGAATATCTTAAAGTAATGGACGCCAAAGTAGCGATGGCCTGGACTTTATTTTGTTAATCAATCATTCAAAGTTCTGAGTACACATATATATATATATATATATATGTACTCATAAATAAATAAAACATTATTTGTAGATATTATAATAATAATGTCAGTAATGCCTATTATCAAAGCATGTGATGTCGTATTCCACAAAAAATGCCAAAGATTTTTCCGCATCTGCTTTTATAACATACAAAATCTTTCTTCCAATAAATATTTGCCGACATACATAAACATTAAGGTCGACTAGTAATAAATTCCGATAAATTCAAACCCAAAAATCCGGTTCCCTTTTGTCATATCCTAGTGTAAGGCACGTTACGTATCTACTTATACATGCGTTATTCATTGTGTTTTTAAGGTAAGACGGCTGTGTGAAGATAAAGCGTTTTCTAGAACTTATATTTTTCCAATTAATTCAATAAATACATACTTCATACGTAATTCATTAGTACGGCTTACACCAATACCGTATGCAATAAAAATGAAAATAACTATATCATACTGTCATATTTGATCAGGACTAAATTACACTTTTCAAAGTGTGTTGTCAGGATACCTCCATACCAAATTTCATCAAAATTAGTCCAGCCGTTTGTGCGTGAAGTAACAAACAAACAAACACACAATACAACTACAATACAATACAACTTTATTATACACCAAACAAAAATTTAAAAAAAAAGATAAAGAAAGTAACAAAACAAAAATACAACATAGAAATAACAAATAGGTAAATGGTGTCTTGTACACCATTTATTTGTTATTTCTATGCGGCCTTATCGCCTAGAGCGACTTCTTCCAGACAACCTTAGGATGGAAATTATACACATAGGTACTCGCAAACTTTCACTATTAGAATATTAGTGTGAAAAATTGTCAAATAATCCTATGTCTAAGTTTTAGGCAGAAATATTCAAATCGTATTTGTCTGCAACCATAAAGACGAGCCAAGCCAACAGAACTGTCGATACATCAATATTTTTTATAAAGTTCAAGGTGTGTACACTTCATTTGCGCTAAACGCTATAACTGTTCGGTTAACGACATCTAGTACGTAGTAAATTTATATCACTGGTATTAATATTCAAAGTTTCCCAGTTTAAACTCTTGAAGCATGTCACCACATGAGTGCCTGAAGTCCTTCAGTTATAAAGTCAATGAACTTCTTTGAAAGTTTCCACGTAACATTTGAAGTTTATTAAGAGTTTGTATATGAACAGTATTTCCAATATACCTATGTCGTCGCAGAAGTTTCTAAGGCAAATGACCACTGCTACTTACAGTTGAAAAATATAAGTTTTGGAGTAAAATACAGTACAACGATGTATGAGAACTTTAATTTATTATCTACCTAGTAAAACAGCAGTTATACGCAGTTATTTATTTATTTCTTTCAGAGCTTAGCCTTCATTACAATTGCACACCGGAGAGAGAGATATATATAGATAGACATAGATACTAAAGTATTCATTAGTGTTGTGGTAAAACCACAGACTTATAATATTTTAACACTCCCTCTCAATTTAAGTTTACAGTTTACTTATATAAACTTGAATTGCTTTTAGTAACTTTTTTAAATTATACAATGGCAACACTAATATTTAATTTCGTAAGATCTTTTAATTATACAATGGCAGCACTGATATTTAAGTTGACAATTTGCATTTTGCATCATAACAAAAACGAAACGTAATTCTAACCTTAAAATATACTTAAAATCGCACAAGTTATTTGCAGACAAAGATCAGTTAATAAACTACTAAATAACATGTAAATTGTTTCTACAATAACTGAATTTAACACTGCATAACGCTTTCGTCATAATATCCGAGGTATTTTCAGTGGTACTTACATACTTTACTATAACAATATTTTTACTTACAATGTCTTTCACAAAATGATATTTAATGTCTATGTGTTTCGTATATCGCGTATTTTCACTGTTCATTATCATTTTTATAGCACTTTGATTGTCCACATAAATCACACACTGTTCACACTTTTCTTTAAAATCAATTGTTAGTCCTTGTACAAACAACATCTCAGAAATACAAGTTGCTGCAGATACATACTCGCTTTCTGCTGTAGATAAACTGACTGACTGTTGCTTCTTTGATGACCAAGATATTAGATTTCCTCTATGATAAATTAACATGCCACTGACACTTTTCCTGTCAGTCTTATTACTTGCCCAATCTGCATCTGAAAACGCTGAAATAGAAGGTATATTAGCATCTTCTCTCTTCTTAAATGTTAATTGTTTATCCACTGTGCCCTTTAAATAGTGTAAAATTCTCTTTGCTGCTGTCCATGTAGTTTGAGTAGGTTTTTCAAGATAGCGGCTTAAGTATGAAGTTGCAAAAGTTATGTCTGGCCGACTTATTGTAGACAGGTAATTCAAACTTCCAATTAATTCTCGATAAGGCACATTATTAAATATTTCTTCATTTTCAGGTACTTGAAAGTTGTGTTCCATAGGAGTCTTCATCTCCTTACAGTTACTCATGTTATATTTCTTCAGAAGATTTAAAATAAATTGTTTTTGTGATAATTTCATTGTGTTTTTATCTCTGTGTATTTCCAATCCCAAATATTTCTTTATTTTTCCTAAATTCTTAGCTTCAAATTCTTCTTCAAGTAATTTTGTAATTTTCTTGACATTTTCTTGATTTCCCATTAGCAAAATATCATCAACAAATAATATAAGCCATACTTCATTTCCTTTATATAAACAAATGTCATTTTCAGATCTCTTCAAGTTTATTCTTGTACAAAACTCATTAAATCTTTTATTCCAGTATTTAGGTGATTCCTTTAATCCATAAAGTGCTTTTTGAAGTTTTAGGACAGTTTCTCCTTTTTGATTCTTAACTTTTACTCCCTCTGGAACTGTTATGTAAACTTCTTTTTCAATTTTTCCATTTAAAAATGCTGTTGGTATATCTAGTTGAATTATTTCCCAGTTGTTATATAGAGCTTGAGATAATCCTAGTCTTATTGTTGTCATTTTTGCTACTGGTGAATAAACAAAATCTTCAGTTTGTTGTTGAAAGCCTCGTGCAACCAGTCTAGCTTTTTTAGATCCATCACTTTTAGTACGGAATACCCATTTTGTATCTATTGGCTTTGTATTTTTCGGTAATTCTGTTTCAATCCATGTTTCTTTATCCGTTAAAGATTTTATTTCTTTATTAATTGCCGTTTGCCAATCTGAGCTTTGTTTTATTGCTTCTTTGTATGTAGCTGGGTCGTTTACACTTGACATTAAACAATATGCTTCATATATTTCTTCTTCAAATCTTTTTGGTTTTCTTACTTCTCTTCCACTTTTTGTTGTTTTTTGTAGTTCTGTAGTTTCATAATATTTTTCATCATCATCATTTTCATCATTTTCACTTTGATGTTCTTCTTCACTTTGATTTTCATCTTGTACTATTTTATATGTCATTTTAGTTTGTTTTTGATATTTATTTTTGTATTCCTCATATTTTGTAATACTTTCATCAAAACGTACATCTCTTGAAACTATAATTTGTTCTGAATTGATATCCCATAATGTGTATCCATTAGTTGAATAGCCAACCATTCTGCATTCTCTTGCACGGCTTGAAAATTTGTCTCTCTTTGGTATTATGTGTGCCCATGCTTTACATCCAAATATTTTTATTTTGTCCAAGTTAAATTGTTTCTTTCTTATTTGGACTGGTATTTTATTTCCAATAGCTGAGCATGGAGATCTATTTATTAAAAATGTTGCAGTTAAAACTGCTTGTCCCCATAACCATCTTGGTAGATTTGATTCATCGAGCATGGTTCTGGCTTTATCATAAATAGTCCTGTTCATTCTTTCAGCTTTTCCATTTTGTTGCGGACTGTAGCTTTGTGTGTACTCTATTGTTATACCTTTTTCTTGACAAAATTGTTTTAATTTTCCTGCTGTAAATTCTCCACCATTGTCACACCTTATTCTTTTTATCTTTATTTCTTCTTGTCTTTCTATTTCTTTAATGAAGTTTATTAATTTTTCTGTAGCTTCATATTTATTCTTTAGTAGGTATGTTTGAGTGAAGTGAGAGTAATCATCTATTATAGTTTGAAAATATCTATATCCTTCTTTAGTGGGTTGCCTTGATGGTCCCGATATGTCTGTATGTATCAAATCGCCGACTTTAGACGATCTCGGACCTTGTAATCTTTTGAATGGTAATCTTGTAGATTTATTTTTGATACAAATTTCACATGGTATTTTACTATATGGTAATCTCATAATGGCCATGTTTTTCCGACACATATGACCCATTCTTCTATGCCATAAATCTTCAGTTTCTGTTATATTGCATGTTTCTTCTGAGTTTACTTTTAAATTTAATGTGTATAGCAATCCCTTCTTTTCTCCATAATATACTTTTTTGTTAGGCGCTACTATGATCAGTTTATTATTATTAAATATTACTTTCTTCTTATTTTCAACTAGTTTACTGACTGATATCAAATTGTTGCTCAAACCGGGTACTATTATGACATGTAATCTTAATCCTTCATTTTTGTAGTAGGCGTCCAGGTATCCTTGCTTTGTTGCTTTCAATATTTGACCATTAGCTATTTTGATTTCCAATTTAGTGTTCAAGTTTGTCACATCTACCAAATGTTTTTCATATTTCTCTTGTATGAAATGTTGAGTTGCTCCTGAGTCGACTACGAAGGTAATATTACCATCTTGTACATCTCCAAATAAAGCTTGATCGGATGCTAAAAACATTGGATTTTTGTTTACTGTTGGGTAAGCGGCTCCTCTTGTTCTCGGGCCTTTATAACCCTGGCCTCTTCCTCGGCCTCTGCTGCGACATTCAAAAGACCTGTGGCCTCGCTTGTGACACTTGTAACAACTTATAAATGATGATTGTGGCTCTGATTCCGTTTCTGTACTTTTCTTTTTAATTTCGTGGTCTAACAATTTAGCTTTGACAAATTCTAATTTAATTTCTGCATTTATCGTCTCTATTGCTGTTATTATATGGTTATATTCTTCTCCAAGACCTGTCATCAAGTAACATATTTTGTCTGTTTCAGGTATGTTGTCACCTGCAACTTCTAAGTCTCGAACTATGTTATCGAATTTTTCGAAATATTCTTCGAGGGTTTGTGTTGCGTCATGCTTTAATTGTATAAGTTTCCTCCGTAATGTAATTTTTGATATTATACTTTTTCGCTGAAATGTGTTATTTAATACTTGTATCATTTCTCGTGCGCTTGTGCATTCTTTTACCAAATTTAAATGCCGGTCGGTTAAGCATTGAACAATTACACTTTTGGCTTTGGCGTCCATTGGTCGCGACTTTTCGTCTAATTGTTGCAACGATAAAACATTACCCAGACCTCGTTCTTCTAAAATACATTTTATTCTGAAGAACCAATTATCATATGATTCTGGTTTTAGCTGTGGGAGCAGCAATTCTTTTTGCTGTGCCATGTTTTTTCTTTGTTGAAATGGCGTCCACTTTTAAATCGTAATTTTTCTACACGATCACTTTCCCTAGGTATTGTTAATTTAACTATCGAGCGTCGACGGCCCATAACCTATGAGAACTTTAATTTATTATCTACCTAGTAAAACAGCAGTTATACGCAGTTATTTATTTATTTCTTTCAGAGCTTAGCCTTCATTACAATTGCACACCGGAGAGAGAGATATATATAGATAGACATAGATACTAAAGTATTCATTAGTGTTGTGGTAAAACCACAGACTTATAATATTTTAACACGATGTTCATGTCAATACTTTTTTTTAAAGAAAGAGCGGCCAACAGAGCTACGATTTCACCGCTCCTTATAAACAAATGGAACGTTAGGGATGTTGCCATTATAAAAAGATGTTTTGACAGTTATCGTAACTTCTTAATATGTTGCAAGTGCATGGAAAGAATTAACGCAAAACTATACGGTATGAGACACGAAATGGGTATAAGCCTTTTGTCGAAGAAAGAAAGAAACTCTACAGAGCTCCTTTCTTTTTTCTTCCAAAAGAAACACCAAAAAGTTCATTTCTCTGTTTTTCCGAAACTGTTTACCAAACAGTTCTTTCCTTTCGTCTTCCTTAAGAAAGAAATTCCAAACTTTTTTTTTCCTTTTCTTCCGCACAAAAGAATGTCCAAATAGTTCTCTTATCTCTTCTTCCGAAAGAAACACCAAAAAGTTCATTTCTCTGTTCTTCCGAAACTGTTCTTCTCTTTCGTCTTCCTTAAGAAAGGTACTCCAAACAGTTCCTTTCTCTCGTCTTCTCAAAGAAGGAAATTCCAAAGAGTTCTTTTTTCTTTCTATGAAATAGACTTCAAAGACTTTCTTGTTCCTAGATAAAAACTTTGTTAGTAGCTACGATCGCTGCGCTTGTCTACTTACCCTCATTCTGGTGAGCGGCCGACATCGATCATCCCCCGCGCCACATCCGGCCCTACACACCCGGCACCCATGCACACTTGAGATTTTAATTGCCAACATATTATCGTGAAATGTGTGCACATTTTGGGATTTCAAACAATGAGGATCTCAGTTTATAATTATAGTACATTTTAAACTGGGAGCCACGGATAGTCCACTATGCCGTGACTGCTTGCAGGAGAATGAAACTGTGGAGCATGTACTTTTGCATTGCAAAGCCACAGAAGGTACTAGAATTGCAAATAGGCTGCATGAAGCTGCTTCGCTATCATCCATGTCATCCATGTCGCCGCAACACCTTGAATGCTTCTCGTCATCTCTGCCATTAAGTTTTCCACCTATCTCACTGGAGCTACTATGCCAGAGGCCCAGAGCCTCGCTCCGATACTTCAAGGAGCTGGGTTGACACGGGTAGACGCTGGTAGGGAGAAAGGTACAAAACACCCCAAGCGGGACGTCAGTGCAGGACCTATTGCCCCCACTTTGAGTACATCGTTGGTTTCAAAAGCATTTCTTAACTTTTTATTAAAGTTCAAAATAAAATGCTAAGTCAAACGAACATAATGAATAAAATGAACCCGAATTGTTTCGTCGAATTCTCTAATGCGGTTCGCTTGTGAGGACGTCGGAGCAACGCTCTCACACCTTCATTTGTCTTTGTTTAAAAGTTAGACCTCAGTACGGGTGCAGTGAGTTCAAGTTTGATTAAAATTGGTTCAGGTTCTGAGAAATGCACGAGATTCGAATTGCTAGACGAAACATACCAAGTAAGTTGTTTTAGCACTTGTAATATTGTTCCTTCCCCTGATGCGCAGTAAGAGTTACCTGTGACAAAAAATATGTCATAGGTTCAAGAATAGTGACGCTGATTTTCGGCGAGTATTCTAAAAATAAAAGCTTTTTAGCAAATAAAATGAACAAATGAATGAAAATTATAAACCTTTTTCATTTAATCTTAATAACTAAGTTCTAAAACTAATGTAAGTATACCTAAGTAATTTTGAGTCGTGAGTCAACACCCCTATTTTCCCACCATTAGGGTAAGATTTTCTTTTCCAAATTTATATGGGACCAATTTCGAGGTATAATCTATCCAATATAAAAAGTATTATCAAGATCGGACTATTCTGTAAAAAGTTATGCGTGGTCATACATTACAATCAGTGAGGGAACAATCAATCATCCCCTGTTGTTTTCCTACCCTTAGGGTTGTTTTTTTTTCCAAATGTATATGGGACCAACTTCGGGGTACACCTCATCCTCCGTTTTTTCGTCAGTTAAAAATGCAAAAAACATCGAACACTATCGAAAAAAGACTGAATATATTTTAGATAATAACCAATTTTAATGTTTGACAGGCAGATTTTCATATTTTTTTGTAAATACGTAGGTACTTATAATACATGAACACTCGCGGAACGAAAATTTGTTTATACCACAAAATGTTTGTCCTAGGTGGGAACCGGACCCGCACTCTACAGCTCTTAAAGTATAATATAATATATATACATATATATACTACTAATAAGCCAACAGGGCTGTCTTTGTTTTAAGACATAAAAATAATCAAGCCAAGGATTAAAAACGAGATTCAGAAATTCATAATTATCTAAAAGTAGGCTACTCATTCAGAAAGCAAACTTGCTACTAATTATATAAAATTGATCATAGCCATGTTATTTTTAGTACAAATTAATTAGCTGATATTTTTGTTATCAAAATATGACAAGGTTCAATTGGTCGTAAAAATAAAAGAAGACCCGAACCGTTTAATGATTTCAATGGACACATTTATATTGCCCGTCCTTCATTGAATTTAAAGCCGATTTAATTCCACAAAGCAATTGCACTTGATTTGATTTATTAAAGTATAAATTACACGTAAAGTTTGAAAGGTTTCCAAATTGGGAATAAAAATTGAAGCTGGATGATGAATTGAAACGGTTACGGAAACCTCCGATCACGCGGTGACGGAGATATAAAGACTCCTGGAAAGGATTTGTATAGTGTTGTAGAATCAAGACGCGGCGATTCACGCCGAGACTGAAACAAAACATCAAGACAAATGAAGAAAGATCAAGACTAATTTCTCTATAATCGGTAGCTATATCTACACAAGCTGTTCAAAGACTGTCCGCACGGTTGCGGACAGCCTCAACAGTTGTTCACAACTGCCAACCTACACGGATGCGCAGTGGTAGTCTCTGATGAGTGGAGGAGTCTGGAATACTATGAAATGATAGCAGCAAATAAGTAAATGAATAATGATGAAGAACGGGAATGTTTTTGCATTTCAGTAATCTTTTCTTTTGTATTTTTTACACTGAATAATGAATTAACTGTTAAATCTTATTAGATTTTGGTTTGTTTTGAATTTTGATACTATGTTTTTTTTTTTGTGATTTCAATTTCAGTATTCAAAAGATATATTTAAAGTCTATTTCTGCTTGAAAATGACGAGGATTTAGTTTAATTTTAACATAATTTTAAATATTTATCTAACATGAAGACAATTTTAAATATTTATCCATAATATTCAAGAATTCTCACGAATGTTGAAAGTTAATCGACTCCGGAGGATGCCTCGTGTAGAGGCAAAACACGTGTGAACAACTGGAAGAGGATAAACATACTTGTGGTCATTTTAATTAGATATTTTAATTTCATTGTACTTTTAATTTATTTCGGATTTTAAATATTATAAGGAATATTTCTGATAAATATTTAAAACTATATTCAAATTAAAAGTCACTGTTAACCAAAACGCCTTTTAAGCGGAAATACACTAAATATATCTTTTGAATTTTGAATAAATCAATCAATGTATTAATTTATTTCAATTATATTGTTTTCCAGTGTATTTAACTCTGTGAATTCAAAACACAGGCGGTTCGTATCGTTCAAAACCAGTGGACACATTCAATTTCATGGTTTACTGCCGCACTCGGCACGACACACCGGTTTTCTTTCGTATTTCAAACAGTGTATCATAATTTACAATATCACCACAATGAATAAGGGCTGGCATTTTTTTAGGTTTGTGTTTGACCGCCATCTCGTATGTTACTAAGCGAAGTTGCGAACTATTATAAAATAAACTAGCTTGCTTAGAAGAAACTAATTCATTCGCGATTTGAAGACACGCAGATAAGGTATATCCATCAGGGAACACCCACTCCAGTATATTTTTTTAAAATAATGAAATATGTCTGTCCGCAGTCTGTGCGTTTAGATCTTATAAACTACGCAACGAATTTTAATGTGGTTTCCATCAACAGACAGAGTGATTCAAAAGGAAGGTTTATATGTATAATACATGCATATGCACCACATTAGTGTCTACATTGCACACATGTGAAGCCGGGCCGGGTCGCTAGTTTTATAAAAGGTTACGTAAAACGATAGTAGTAATCAAAATGATCTTAAAATAATAACTTTTAAAATGGGACCGGTTCTAAAATAGCAAAAAGAAATTGTTGTTACAATTTGACGAGTTCAAAAGACGTTTCTTGTACCAGTTTTGCCACAGCAAGCCACATTTTTTTTATGGTTTCAGGCTTACTTGACTCAGGCGTATTTGACTACAGCTCACCTAATGTTAAGTGACGGTATAGTCGAAGATGACACACTTAGCCTAGAACTAATCTCTCTCAAGTGAGGCTGCCGGAAGACACCCGTGCTTGGCAACATATTTTCAACTTGAGGGTGGTAGCTAGCCAGCCGAGTACTAGAAAATACTCTACCACCATCCTATGGTTTCCTCACGATTATTTCCTTCACCAGCAGCTCAAGCTCATCGCTGTGATTTTGAACCCACGCCGTTGGCGTATGAACCGACCACGAAAAACTATCAACGCTACAACCCATAATTCTTAGTAGATAACAACCTACCTGGATGACCGAGCATTGCTCGGCTGAAAAACCGGATAAAACGACGTTTTCTGAAAATGAAACCTAGCTAGATCGATTTATCTCCCCCGAAACCCCCTGCATACCAAATTTCATGAAAATCGTTGAAGCCGTTTCCAAGATTCAGATTATATATATATATACAAGAATTGCTTTTTTAAAGATATAGATACCACACGAGCTACGAAAACCACTGAACTATCAACGCTACAACCCACAATGCTTATACCACACGAGCTACGAAAACCACTGAACTATCAACGCTACAACCAACAATGCTTATACCACACGAGCTATCATTAAAATTAGTTCAAAGGAAAACAACGGTAGCTCACGATTCCCCACCCCAACACTGACATTTACATATACATATGTAATACTGTAATACCATTTTCGTTATGTGAATCCGAGCCGTTATGATAATATCGACAATACCGCCCGCATGGCTGTTTTACCCTGATTGATGGGTAAATATTTATATGGCAATATAGATTAGATTTTTTTAGATGGGAAACTTTGAAAAGTTTAAGTGATAAGACTGCTATTGTTGCACAACTCAACCCTCAAAAGTTGGTTGAGTATTTTTATTTATATCTTTCTTTACATCGTTTCTTACTAGATATCATTGACAGCAATCTATATTATCCTAAAAGCTTTCAGAAACTTTTTCAAATTTGGGCGCTGAACCTCAACAAGGACTAAAAGTGCAAAAGCAGTGATGATAGCTCAGTGGTTTGCGCTGTTGGTTCACATACCGAAGGACGTGGGTTCAAACCCCAACAGTGAGCTTGAGCTGTCGGTGAAGGAAAACATCGAGAGGAAATCATGGTGGTATTTCGTAGTACAAGGCTGGCAAACTACTACCCTCAACTTAAAAATCTGCTGCCAAGTACCTAACATTGTGTTGCGGCATCCTCATTTGTAAACCAATTATTCCATTCCTGACTAGATGTACTTTACCATCTTCGACCACGCCGTCACTTAACATCAGGTGAGCTGTGGTCAAACACCTAGCTTGTAATTTAAAAAAAAAACTTTTATTTCAGGCAACAAGACAATCAAATACACTTAACATTAAAACACTATAAAACGAAACAAAAACCAATGCAAAATCAACCAACCAACAAAATGCATAACCATAAAAAACTATTCCGAGTTTAACTGTAAAAACTTCACAGAGCAAACTTGTACTTTCTATATATTCTTAGGGTATTTCATTTCTTTATGATATCACTTTGTCTGTGGTCTGCGATGGTCATATCCGCTCTGTAGTACATAATTTGTAGCTGAGAATCAACTTACAGAGTTGTCCATCTCTTTATCGTATTCTGTGCTCTGTGTTATGGCCTGACTCCATATCCCGTATTTGAATATAGGGCGAGGATTAAAAGCTCCAATATAAAAGATGTTATTTGGGTTAAACGTTTTATGGACTTACTCATATTTCACTGTGACTTTCCTTGCGTTGACTAAATAAATAAATCGATAATAAAATTAATACGTCATATTTGTATTTACAAGTTTACGATATAGACAAGTTATTTACATTTTCAAGACAGTCGAATCTTCGTTCTTGATAAACTAGCGCTGCCATTGTTTCATGGTTGACGTTCCAAAAATCCGTATGAAACGGTTTGAATCTTCTTTCATTGTTCGAACGTCTAAAGCGTGGAATACGTTTGGTATATTTGCTTCAAGAGCTGTAGGGCGTGGATTCGATTCCCACCCAGGACAAATATTTATGTGACAAAAAAATAAATGTTTGTTCATTATCTGAGTGTTCTGTACTTACGTATTAATAAAATAAGATATTTTCTATTGCTAAAAAAAAATTAAGAAAAATTGCTTTGATTGTTCAAAGTATATATTTAGTTTATTTCCGCTTAACAGTCGTTTTATTTACAGCAGTGATGAGGATTTCAATTTAACTAACTTAGTCTTCTTCAAAGTGGTGGCGATAAGTCCTGCACTGATGTTCCGCTTGGGCTGTTTTGTGCATTTCCCTCTAACAGCATATACGCGAGCCAACCCAATTCTGAAGTATCCGAGCGAGGCTCTGGGCCGCTGGTATATTAGCTCCACTGAGTTATTTGGAGAAGCATTCAAGGTTTTGTGGACACATGAATGATAGCGAAGCACCTTCGTGCATTCTAGTGGCAATTCTAGTGCCTTCTGTGGCTTTGCAATGCAAAAGCACATGTTACTACAGTTTCATTTTCTTCCTACTTATCATAATCTACGGATTTTATAAATTCATTACGTGGTAAAAGTTGGTAGTGAATTAAACCGAGATTATAAACTTTGCGGCCGACATAAACTTGAATCAGACTTTTTATGGATCTTTTATAGGTTAGAGAGTTCGCGTGATTTATTAATGCAATTGTACGCAACTAAGGCCGACGTGTTAATACTATATTTAAAAATTGGAGTGTGCTGAAAACCACACTACCATGGGGGTAGCTCGTCAGAGTAACAGTGTTCTAGGCACACGACAGAATTGAAAATTCTCTCATGTAACAGTCACCGAGTGTGAGAGTATAGCAGTGACGCGTAGACTATAACTCTCTCGCTCTCTTAGTCGACGGGAGCCGACTTTACTCGAACGAGCGTTACATAGCCGAGCGTGACGGCTCAGTGTCATTCAATAGATACCCACAATATAAAGTGCACAGTGCGCCTAAAGAAGCTCTCATTCAAAAAAGTTGTTAGATAGAAAAAGTGAACCTGTAATCCTTAAAAGTCTCGCAAAAACTTGAAATAGCTCGACTGATTTGAATATTTTTGATTTCCTGAATACTGGGATGAAAGTAAAGGTCGAATGAAGTGTATGGGAATTGCTAGTCCGGATTACTTTCAATAGATGGCGTTCGTAGCATACCTATCGTTTGACAGCTGCGTCATGCACAGCTGTCCGTGCGATTGTTTGAAATCGATTTTCTGTAGTAAAATTGTTTTTTTGTTTGTTTTAGACCAAGTTTATGTGATACGAAATAAGACTTGACAGTGACTTCGACTGAGACTTAGTTCAGTATATAAATATCGAAATACTTAACACTGGCAAAATGCACAAGCTGCAACGCCAAAAAAAAATAAAAAACAAAACGCTTTAATTTCTAATATTTTTATAAAAATAGTCTTATCCGCGTCTGTTGTATTTCTGAATGATGTTTAAAAGCGTCAGTAAATCGTTGTAGTGAATGAACGCAAAATTATTTAAAAGCTGTAAAAGAAAAAAGTTTATTTTTACATTTTAATTAAGATTTTAAATAAAGTAGATATAAAAAACAAAAAGTATTCACTCTAAACATAAAAATGCTTAAATTATAGATAGCAGGAAAGAAGGTAGTGGTCAGTAAGTTCTTTTCTTTTTGTGTAAGAATAATGAAGCAAAGAAAATGCTGTCCTAATGGTGAGACATGATATAAGTATCATTTTTTTTTCTTTATACGCCTCTTGGATATCTCTAGTGGCGCAGTGTTGTGGCAGATTTAGGCAACACGCGGACGTCAGAGTGCCGTCAGCTGTACGGTTTACGTTACTCTAAAACATTTATCTAAAATCTAATCTAAATTAATCTAATTATATAAATAATCTAAATCTATTAAATAATAATAATCTAAATCTAATAAATAATAATAATCTAAATCTAATAAATAATAATCTAAATCTAATAAATAATAATAATCTAAATCTAAAACACGTCGAATGTCTCCAAGTAATGAGCACCAAAGCAGAACGACCTGAACTTTCTTTTGTTATTCAAAATAGTTACCATTGCAATGATTGTAAACAGATATCAGGAGAATATTTCACGCATAATTAATAAAAAATCTTCGAAGTGTTTTTCTTCTTTCAATGTAAAAACTGAATTAAACCATCGAACAATTTACACAGCGTCTTTATTCAAGACTGCCCCAACATTATACCCCTTAAGTAGACTGTGCCAAGTTATCGGAACCCTATTCACTCTTACTGTGGGGAGATCATATCATAACAGGAAATCGGTCTGTATAAAAATATCTTTGTATAAACGGCTGACCCACTTCGCGGCAATTAGAGACTTTTCTTGCTTTCACTGCTCTTATATTGATATAGAGATTTATTTATATGACTTTTGTGAATGCGATTGTTGCAAACTTTGTTCATCGTGTGACATTCTATTTGTAGCGCTGATACCTCAGTGGAAGGAAATCATAGTGGGGAAACCATAGCATGGTGGTAGGATACTTTTTAGTACTAGCTAGCTACCACCCTTAAGCTGAAAATCTGCTGTCAAGTACCCAACGGTGTGTTCCGGAAATCTCACTTGACCAGTGACTCTTCGTATTAAAGTACCTTCTACATACGTATGGTAAGGCACTGTACTGGACGCCTCGGTTAACGCAGGTTTCAAATATGCTCATATAAAAACAGTATCTAAATATTACTTTTACTTTTACTTGGTGGTAGATTTCCTTAGCAGGAGGTCGTCTAGGTAGGTACCACCGCAGCACCAGATATTCTGCCGCCAAGCAGTAGTGTGTAAACATTACTGTGTTCCGGTTTGAAGAGGACTGCAGCTAGCGAAATTACAGGACTATTGAGACTAACCATCTAGTCTCAAAGTAATGAGCGCCAAGGCAGCGACGCCCTGGACTTTGTTTTACTACTCAAAGTTCTGTGTATCGCTACAATAGTCATGGACAGGCGTTATCTCTTAACATCGAGCATCTCGTTCGTCTCACTACTGTTACATTAAAAAAATAAAATAAAAAAAAAGCCTAGGTCAAAATCTGCGGAAATAAAGTCCATTTGAACTTTGTTCTCACGTAAGCGAACTTGAAACAGCGTTTGTAGTGCAACGGCATACTGGAATGAGTTTTGGGTTTTATAGCCCGTTCCTGGCTATCACTCTGTTTAGTTCAATAGTACAATACGATCGAACCTGCTGTGTTTACTTTACGATGTACATTACTATTTAATGGTATGGAATCAGTATTAAGTTTGTTGAAATCTTCGATACGGGGTCTATTGTGAAGTTATAGCATACAGTACAAAGATTGGCTGAACGTTTTTTAATTTCATTGTTTAAAAATATCTGTTGTAATATTTGATTGTTATAGAGTATTCAAGGTATTAGCAAGTTGAAGTGGCAATGGGCAGGGCACATAGCACGCAGAACTGATGTCCGATGGGGCTGCAAAATTCTGGAGTGGAGACCACGGACCGGCAAGCGCAGCGTAGGACGTCCACCCACAAGGTGGACAGACGACCTCGTTAGAACCGCAGGATCGCGCTAGATACGAGCCGCTTCCAACAGGTCTTATGGAAGTCAATAGGGGAGGCCTATGTCCAGCAGTGGACGTCCTACGGCTGAAATGATGAAAAAAATTATGATGTCGTTCAAGGTATATATTTAGTGAATTTCCGCTTTAAAGTCGTTTTGGTTACAACAGTGATGAAGATTTAAATTAACTGTAATTGTTGTTCAAATCTTGGTAAAAGTTGTTCTGTAATATTGGAACTAAAATTACGTGAAAGGTATAAAATCGCATATTTATTATATGGAACTTAATCACTTTTATCTTTTGTTAGCAGGTTAGTTGTTTGACCACAGCTCATATGATGTTATGTGACGGTATGTTCGAGGATGGTATAGCACACCTAGCATGGAGTGGAATTGGTTCTCAAGTGACGCTGCCAGAAAATACCGTTAAGTGTTTGACGGCAGATTGTTAACTTGAGGGTGTTAGCTATCCAGCCGTAATATACTAGGGTACATTGTCAGAACACCATGCTATGGGTTACTTCACTGGCAGCTCAAGCTTATTGTCAAGGTTTAAATAACCCAACCTTTTTTTTTGCCCAGGGAAATTCTTAATGGAGACCACCGGCTCCGGAAGAAGCACGATGGTAATGTGGTAGGTACTCTCCGCCAAAGTGGCGACCTACCCACTTAAAACCCTGGGGTATTTCTGCTTGCCAATGTGCCGGGACTACGGGAACGCTTTCGCACTCGTCCGCGGCCCCGACGGCGCTGGTTCCTTGGGACCCTTTCCTGTTAGGGATAGAGCTGAAAAGCCGCTATCCCTCTTTCCTTGAGGGGCGCGTGGAAACACCGCTCGCGCCACCTCAGGGGCTATTCTTGTCGAGCGATGGACCCCCGAGTCCAACGCTCAAGACCCCTGTTATGGAGGTTGGAGAAGGGCGTGGATCCTCCTCCGATGCCCGGCTCTCTGGCGGCGCATTGGGAGATCTGTTGTGACCTTCTTTTCACGCTCCACCGTTTCCTTCTGGAACATCACTTGTTCACAGAAGGATTAAATAGCCCGACCTAACCTAACCCACACCCTTTGGCGTGTCACCCGACCGCGCTAACCACTGTGCTGTATCGGTACAAGAGCTTCAAAGATTTAAGAGAATTAATGTTAACTTCGAGAATATAACGAATAAGTACTCTTAAAACGTTTTCCAAACGAACTGCTATGATGCGAGTTGTAGTTATAATACCTAAAACAAAAGTTTTAGTCCTTAAATCTCTGAGATAAAGTTTCAATTTGAAAAACAACACAGTCTTTTGTAACCTTTGGCCCGTCCATCAAAAAGGTATAAGAAAAATATGTGTCAGGAAGATTTCTCTTTCGATACAGGAAATTGAATAACAAATCCTTCTCGGGTGATGAGTGCTTGTTTCCTGCACTCTGGATTATTGGTCCCGTCTATTGAAGTCATCGATCTTTCATTTCGCGTCTTTGTTCTTTGGGGCCCGATTATGTGACACTTTTGCCGGAGTAGGCAATTTAGGGACGTCAAACGAATGATGGGAAATGCCCCGCAATTAGTTATGGGAGGATTGTATTTACGAATTGGTATTTTTAAGAATGATCAAAATCGAAATTGTTTGAATTTTTATGGCTTCAAAAATATAAATATAACTCTTTTGAAAAACTTTTAATTAGATTAGACTGTTTGAAGTCGGTGCCAAGCACCAGCACCTAGGCTAGGCTAAGCACCGACTTCAAACAGATCAGTAGGTACCTAGCAGGTATAATAATACTTTGTAAAGTAAGTTTATTTTTCGATTTTTAGTGCCGATGTTTTTTTTCTTAAAGTCGGTTTTACTTTTTTTTTAAGTTTGTGTAATATAACTATTATTGTTACTTCATTCGTACATAGTTTAAGAAAGAGCATTGGTTGCTGTTATACGCCGAAGACATTTATATGGACACATTTTCTTGTAACAATAAAATATTTTGTATTCATTAGGCAATACCTCAGTAGTAATTTCACTGTATTGTCTGTTTTCTACGAAATAAGAAAGTAAAAAGTAATGAGACGAAATACTCTCCTGATGGTTAGAGAAAATGCCTGACCATGTAAATTTTAGCTATATCCAAAACTTTATGAGAAACAAAATAAAATTTTCCCTAGTTACTGTTACCTAGTTACTACTGCTGCAGTATTCTTACAGTATAAAGCAGTAAAAATTCCGAAACGATTTCGATTACAACAATTGTTCTTCTATAATATACGATACATTATGTACAAAAAGTAATTCAAATTACTTTCCCATTTCAACCCGTAATGGCAACTGATAGTTCAACTTTCAACAATCCTTTGATTACCTCCCTAGTGTGGAAAGTTGGTTAGTTCAGAGTAACCCTCGTTCCTCCAGGGGACTGAAGTAGTTACTAGTAGAAAATAGCACAGGGACCTCTGTGAATTAAGGTTTTTGGTCAACAAAAAAGTTGCTTGTTCACATTTCATTGGTTTCCAAAATACAGTAATCACTAGTTTAGTGCTAATGGGTTAATTTTAATGTGTCCTAAATTTATGCTAAAATAAATTGATTTCGATTTGATGACTGCTGTCGACATTGAACTATCAACATCGCCACAAAGTAACTCAGATCTAAAATTTATAATCATAAGTGAATTTATAAAACACAGCGAGTCACACAAATGGCCCCATTCTAGCTTTCCTAAGTTTACCTTGGTCGTAGGAGTCGCCGCAACTTTGTGTATAAAGACCACACTTTAGTGCGTACTTTATGCCGTGAGGCGGACTTTATGTGTCTTTGAGATTTCAACGCTCTAGGCTTTTATTAGTTTTCAAGATTAAAGTGTATATTTTCCGTCGAAAAGATATTTGATGTGTGAAAGTTTAAATTGAGCTTTAATTTGTATGCAATTTAAACATGTAAAAGCAAAATTGGTCATTATTTGCATAGTTTTTGTACCGATTGGTCTGTTTTACATTTAGAGCTATTATACATAAGAGCAATATTTAATATAGTTGACAGTCTATGTGTTTGACCTCAGCTCACCTGATGTTAAATGAGGGTGTGGTCGAAGATGGTAAAGCACACCTAGCCTGGAATGGTACTGGCTCTCAAGTTAGGCCGGAATACAACGTTAGATGCTTGGCGACAGATTTTCAACTAGAGGGTGGAAGCTAGCCAGTCGAGTACTATAAAATATCCAACCACCATGCTATGGTTTCCTCACGATATCACCGGTAAATCAAGCTCAATGCTAGGGTTTGAACCCACGCCCTTCGGCGTGTGAACTGTCCGCAGTAATCACTGGGCTATCATCACTACTAAAGCTATCTTTCGTTGTTAATCGAGATTTCTCGTTGTTAATTATCTTGACGATATATTAACCGAAATAATTATCTCGAAATATCGCATTTCGCAAAAAACTATTATTTAACTATACTCCTTTGGCTTAAACTACCGTTCCGCGTAACCCTGTATGGGTTGGCGACCGAAGTCAAAAGTCCCATCGCAAATAGCTAGTTAAGTGTAAGTTCACACTGAAGTGTTACGTGCATTTGATTGCTCTAGGCTATTATAGGCCAAGAGCAAGCGGCATATTTGGAAACTGGCAATTTTAAACACTGTCATTTAACTTCAGGCGAGCTGTGGTCAAACACTTAGAAAAGAATGCACACCGTTCATTTACCAACTCAGTGAAACATTTTCATACCAATATCGCTATATACTATAAGAGATAGTTCTAACCGTTAAGACTGCTTGTTGTTGCATTATTGTTAAATGTTGAGTTTGAGAGAGTTTGTTGTTGTAATTTAGACGTGAACAATAAATCACCTCTCTAAATAATGAAAGATAAAAAAGGTTAATTTAAAGTCAACATTATATTATTTCATACCTACAGCATACTATTTAAATGTCACTAAAGAATAAATGGAAAGTCTTCATTATGCACAACAAAAATATAAAAAAAAAGTACAATACAAAAGAATCTAAAAACGAAAGTAAAAATAATGGTAATCACATTAATCAACTTGGTTCAATCGTGAACCAAGTTGATAAATGTTACTTAGATTACACTTCATAATTATGATGATTGATCTTTTTGAACATTTCAACATCATCACTAATACTTATAATTAAAACCTTAGTCATAATGAAGTTATTTCTTTTTTCTCGTGTCTTATTTATTTAAAAAGATTGCCGTATTTAAAAAATATATTGGTGGTGTTTTCACTGAATTTATCTTCTTCCACAAAAGCTGATTCTAATTCTACATAAGAGCGATAAGGCCTGTCCGAACCAACGGAGCTCTTTGAAATAGCGATTTGGGCCGCTGGCATAATTATTCCCCTCGTATTTACGTATTATATCCATAAAAGATACCGTATAAAGAAATTTTATTTGTGTTCATGAAGTTAGATTTGCATTTTGAATTGGATAGTGATGTCATGTAATTTTTTAGACTTTTTTCAATGAATCTTATACCTTATTCTACAGTCAGTAGACTCTTCGCTTAAGTCAGAATTTTGCATTTGATTCAGCCCCGTTCAACCTCCAGTAGTAAACAGCTATAATTAAGTAAAACGACGTACGAACAGTGCAGCTCTTAATGTACACACATGGTCGTACAGTACGAGTATTTAATAGAGATGTAACAAAAATCCGGCATAAACCCTCCGGACGAAAAAATGGCTGACGATTTTTTGACGAAACAATGACGGAAAAATTCGATGTATATATGGCCGGAGACCGATGTTTAATGACTACTATTCTTTTGTCAGATTAGATTAAGTTATTGGTAGTAAAAATTGGCCTTACTCAAAATAATGGTAAGGATAGTAAGTCACATTTTATTTTTGTATTGCTGAGAACTTATGGTAAGAAATTTAAAAGGAGTTTACAAATTAAACCCACAATTTAATTCCCAAAAATCCAGTCGCATGACTTTTTCAAGAATTTCATTCTGTTTTCTATATCAAGCTTAGTTACTGAACAAAAAGCAGTTGATTAGTTAATAGGCGAGATTTAAAGAGTTTAAGTTTTTGGGTCTACAAGTGTTCAAAAGGCTTTTATTTCATACAGTAAATTCTCTCCATCAAGTTAGGCCAGCACTTTGTCTCGAATTAGAAATTGTTTAAAATATGTTAAACTTTTACCTATAGATACTTTAACCTTCTCCATTTAATTATATGTTAGTTTAAAATGCTTTAGTTTTGTTTTATTTTAATTATCAGTTGACGTTAAATATAGCCAATTCAGTCGAAAATATCCGGCAAAAACAAATACCGATGCATATCTATAAAACATGGTCTTGTAAACACAAACACACGAAATTCGACTCAAATCCCAAGTAATAAAGTAACATACCTAATTTTGTTCAATTCTTGCGAAGTAGTTTTGTATTTGTGACTTTCTATATACTTAAATGTATAAGTATTTCTCTGTGACTGTGTGTCGTATGTGTATTAAATGGTCCGACAGTAATTGCTTTTATGAATACGCTTTAGAAAATGAAGTGAATTTCAGCATTATTTTTATGAATTTGCTTTGAAATAGATGCAACGCTTTCTGAGAATTTAATTAAGTTAAAGTATGGAGTAAGATTGGAGTGTTGATTTTGAATTTTCTCAGCTAGGAATGATTTGTATACACCAACACCACATCACTTATCACCTTCATTTAATCACCACCCAAAACTTAAATTAATTTTTTATTATTATAGAATCAATAGGTATTAAAAAGTAGTTAAATGTAACTTGTAAAGACAGACGAAACTTTTAAGCATTCAATGGTGTAAAGGAGGAGTTTAAATAAATAATACTTAGAGGTATTGAAACGATGATGTTTTTCTGATGGTAAGAGATGACCATTGCAGCGATACACAGAGCATTGAGTAACAAAACAAATTCCAGGGCATCGCTGCTTTGGTGCTCATTACTTTGAGACTTTCGATGGTTAGTCTCAACAGCCCTGTAATTTCTCTCGCTGCAGTATCCTTCAAACATAGTATGTTTGATGGGTGAACATAGTAATGTTCACCCACTACTGATTAGCGGAAGAAAAGCTGGTACTGCGGTGATATCTACTTAGACGACCTCCTGCTAAGGAAATCTACCACCAAATAAAAATTGGTGCAAGGTCCATCGCGTTGCAAGTTGGTTGGTTGGTTCCTATTACAGTGTCTAAGACTTGCGACCCAGCTGTAGGTTTCAGAGTATTCTTTAAATACATATTAATGCTTACCTCCTCTGCCCGTATTGCCATCCTTGACTCACCAAATGTGATATGATCCTACCAACTAGCAATGCTGCTTAGCTTTTTGCTTAAAACTGCTGCTTCTATCCGGCAATGAGTTAGATGTTCTTGGCAGACCGAGGTCGTTTTGTAGATTAGTACCTGGATGACGGTTTTCGTTGCCTGAAAATACGAATAAAACGACGTTTTCTAAAAATTCTTGTATATATGTATATATATATATAATCTCAATCTCGGAAACGGCTCCAACGATTTTCATGAAATTTTGTATGCAGGGGGTTTCGGGGGCGATATATCGATCTAGCTAGGTTTCATTTTTAAAAAACGTCGTTTTATCCGTGTTTTCAGCTGAGCAAAGCTCGGTCATCCACGTACTACATAATAATATCTATTCAGTAATGGTCATGGACAGGCCTTATCTCTTACCATAAGGAGAGCGTCTCATTCGTCTCATTATTTTTACAACAAAAAAAGGTTTATTCAGATTTATCCGTGTGGTCTTTGGGGATATTAGCTTCACATGGTAAGTACTGTACTACACGTCTAAGTTTTCTTGAGAAAAGTAATATGTCTGGCTTTTGTACAACGTTTTGCATTCGTGTCCATCATGAGGGTCCAGTCGGATTATTTAGGATTGAGTAAGGCTTGTTCGTAGGATTTACAATTGAGCCTTCATTTATAAACTGAATAATTTAGAAGTAAAAATATTTTAAAAACAAGCTTTTATCAAAAAACCTAAACTATAAAGTAAAAAAAATATGATGTTTCATACGCAACTGAAAGTACTCGTGATATAAAAAAAAACACTTGCCATTTGCCGTCATGGACTGCCAATCCCTATATCCAGTATCCTTCATCAAATCACCAAGAGAGCGGCTTTTTTTATGGCAGGTAGGCTAGTTGTTTGCCCACAGCTCACCTGATGTTAAGTGACGGTCTGGTCGAAGATGGTGAGCACACCTAGCCTTGAATGGAACTGGCTCTCAAGTGAGGCTGCCGGAACACACCGTTAGATGCTTGGAGGCAGATTTTCAACTTTGGTAGTTAGGCAGCCGAGTACTAGAAAGTACCCTACCACCATGCTATGTTTTCCTTTACCGGCAACTCAAGCTCATTGTTAAGGTTTCAACCCACGCCCTTCGCCATGCGAACCGACCGCGCTAACCAATGCTATCTACAAAATATCATAAATATCTATCATTGCTACAAATTCCAAAATCTCGTTTACCAAATTACATTATACATAAAAATGCATGTAAAATACAAGCTCGTAAAAATAGAAATATGTAATCACAACACATTAGCGTTCATTTTTTAAGCGTTAGTTCGAGAAAGATGAGATCATTCGGTTTTTTGTTATTTTACTAGAAGGTAGAAGACCGACTTAGCGGTCATCTTGGTAGGTCAGGCCAAACAGCCCTGTTTTTAGGGCTCCGTGCCTCAAAAGGAAAAAACGGATCCCTTATAGGATCACTTTGTTGTCCGTCTATCTGTCTGTCAAGACTCTTTTTCTCAGGAAAGCGTCGAGGTATCAAACAGAAATTAATACTAAATACTCAAGTCTACCGTCCCTTGGAGCTGTGAAAAAATCAAACTTCTAAGCCAACGCAACCAAAAGATACAGCCGTTTATGCTGCAAATTTTCGACATTCGCAAGGGAATCCAAACCTACAGGGTACTTCCCGTGAACTCAGAATCTTAAAATTTGGTACGAAGCAACGTCTTATAGCACAGACAAAGGAAAATTGCGAAGAACATAAATTACCATAAAAAAATACCATAACTTTTACTTATATACCTACAGGTCTGTGGAACCCTCGGTGCGCACTCGCACTTGGCCGGTTTTTTGTAAAATGTCCCACTGCTGTTGCACACGAACCTCTTTTAAGTATCATTTTACTTTATTTCAGAGAAACACAAGTTTTTTTTTATTTCGATCTAAATAATGCATTTCCATCAACTCGAATACTGCTCCGCTGCAAAAGGGCGAGTCAGTAATAAAATCGATAGATGCTTGGAGGCAGATTTTCAACTTTGGTAGTTAGGCAGCCGAGTACTAGAAAGTACCCTACCACCATGCTATGTTTTCCTTTACCGGCAACTCAAGCTCATTGTTAAGGTTTCAACCCACGCCCTTCGCCATGCGAACCGACCGCGCTAACCAATGCTATCTACAAAATATCATAAATATCTATCATTGCTACAAATTCCAAAATCTCGTTTACCAAATTACATTATACATAAAAATGCATGTAAAATACAAGCTCGTAAAAATAGAAATATGTAATCACAACACATAAGCGTTTATTTTTTAAGCGTTAGTTCGAGAAAGATGAGATCATTCGGTTTTTTGTTATTTTACTAGAAGGTAGAAGACCGACTTAGCGGTCATCTTGGTAGGTCAGGCCAAACAGCCCTGTTTTTAGGGCTCCGTGCCTCAAAAGGAAAAAACGGATCCCTTATAGGATCACTTTGTTGTCCGTCTATCTGTCTGTCAAGACTCTTTTTCTCAGGAAAGCGTCGAGGTATCAAACAGAAATTAATACTAAATACTCAAGTCTACCGTCCCTTGGAGCTGTGAAAAAATCAAACTTCTAAGCCAACGCAACCAAAAGATACAGCCGTTTATGCTGCAAATTTTCGACATTCGCAAGGGAATCCAAACCTACAGGGTACTTCCCGTGAACTCAGAATCTTAAAATTTGGTACGAAGCAACGTCTTATAGCACAGACAAAGGAAAATTGCGAAGAACATAAATTACCATAAAAAAATACCATAACTTTTACTTATATACCTACAGGTCTGTGGAACCCTCGGTGCGCACTCGCACTTGGCCGGTTTTTTGTAAAATGTCCCACTGCTGCTGCACACGAACCTCTTTTAAGTATCATTTTACTTTATTTCAGAGAAACACAAGTTTTTTTTTATTTCGATCTAAATAATGCATTTCCATCAACTCGAATACTGCTCCGCTGCAAAAGGGCGAGTCAGTAATAAAATCGATGACAAAAATTCCACAAATCTGACAATATGAAATCCGAGGCCTTTCATTCTTTGGATATCTCAATAATATCTTCGTACAATGCCTTTTCAATAACCCAGTATACACACGGACATAAAAGATTGCGAGCACATTGCAAATAATTGTTAGACGATATAAAAAAATCACCTTCAAAACAACGAGATTAAAAGGCATAATTAAATAATAACGAACAAATAGTAATTTGATGTATTTACAATCATCAACTACTATTTTCGTATTACTTTTTGAAGTGATAAAATAAAATAATTTGTGTACATAAATTTAATTCTTATAAAACATTGTCTCTAGATTTCATCATTGTATGACGTCCACTGCTGGACATAGGCATTCTCCCATTGATTTCCATAAAGACCGGTTGGAAGCGGCTCGCATCCAACGCGTTTCTGCGGTCTTTATTAGGTCGTCTGTCCACCTTGTGAGTGCGCTACGCTGCGCTACGCTGCGCTTGCCGGTCCATGGTCTCCACTCCAGAACTTTGCAGCCCCATCGGCCATCAGTTCTGCGTGCTATGTGCCCTGCCCACTGCCACTTCAACTTGCTAATCCGCTGGGCTATGTCGGCTACTTTAGTTCATCTACGGATCTCCTCATTTCTGATTCGATCTCGTAGGGAAACTCCGAACATAGCCCTCTCCATAGCTCGTTGTGCGACTTTGAGCTCATCAAGGAGGTACATAGTAAAAATAATAACTAAAATAATTATTTATCATAAATTTCTATTCTACTTAAATGTTCGTCAAACTTCCCAACCTTACATCTCTTACAGAGATATCTATAAATCGAGCAGCTCTCTGACCTTTGCGTTAAATGAGATTTTGGCCGGCTTTTGAAATATCGCATCATATCCTGAGTGTCGAGAGTTTTATTCATGGCGTGTGAGGACTGAGGACAGGGGCTAATGTATTTTGAATGACTAGACCTTCGGCGAGGGAGGAGACACGACGGAGGTTCTCATGCAAATTCTGAGTCCCCGGACAAATTGCTTTAAAGTGACATTGCTATATTTTTTTAGTAAGTTTTTTGTTATTGGTGACAGGCTGTAGTCAAAGATAATTAGATAGGTAGGTTTGACAATATCTGGTTTGCTAAGCCGGAAGGAGCGATGATATATGATAATATTTTGTAGCGATGATAGTTCAGTGGTTAGTGCAGTCGGTTCACACGCCGTAAGGCGTGAGTTGCCGTGGTGGTGCCGGCGTAAGAATAGTACCCCACCCTCTCTACCCGTGGTTGCCGTAAGAGTCGGCTAAGGGATGTAATACGGAAGATGGGCAGCAGCGTCTTCCTTGAACAATCACACCTAACTGCGCTCGCCAACCCGCCTACCAAGCGTGGCGAGTATTAGCAAAACCCCCCCAGAAGGAGGCCTATGTTCAGCAGTGGACATCCTATGGCTGATTATCTGAAGGCGTGAGTTCAAACCCCGTGCGTTGTTTAAAACAATGCGCTTGAGCTTGAGCTGCTGGTAAAGGAAAACATCGTGAAAAACCATAGCATAGTGGTTTTTTTTTATCTGACAGGCTAAGTGATTGACCACAGCTCACCTGATGTTAAGTGACGGTGTGGTCGAAGATGGTAAAGCACACCTAGCCTGGAATGGAACTGGCTCTCAAGCGAGGCTGCCGGAACACACCGTTAGATGCTTGGCGGCAGATTTTCAACTTGAGGGTGGTAGCTAGCCAGCCGAGTACTAGAAAGTACCCTACCACCACGCTATGGTTTCCTCACGATGTTTTTCTTCACCGGCAGCTCAAGCTAGTAAATAGAAAATTTGCCGCCGAAAATTTGCTGCAAAAATTTCTCATTGAATTAATTAGGTTCCAAAGATGTCAAGCGGTATACATATAAGGTCAATGTTCTATTCGTTTTGAAGTCATCGACTGAATAGTTTTGCTAATGGTCTAATTGAACTTTTCAAAGTCAAACAATAATTCGTAAGCGTAAAGGTGTGCGTGCATTCAGATAGATCTGCACAAAGTTTTATGAAATGAAAAAATAACTCATAGATCGTTAAAGGTGGAATAGTGGTGAAAGTAAATGATTACTTTTTATGTAGCATTTTTTTTAGTTACTATAATTATAGTTACGACATTGTTATTCTAATTGTTGATATGCATAACTTAGTGGACAGTGACTGTAGACAAAACGCCGAATATCGGACTTGGTGGTTTTGTAGCCAAGATAGATTAGTGGTAAGCGCGGTCTGTAAGCGTGGGTTCACACCTCAATAATGAACTTGAGCTGCCGTTGAAGCAAAATATCGCGAGGAAAACATAGCGTGGTGGTACTTTCTAGTACTCGGCTGGCTAGCTACCACCCATGCACCTAATAACACAACAATTGAAAAATTTGTTGCCAAGCACCTAATAGTGTGTTTCTACAAAAAATACCTGAACTTTTTGGTGTTTAAAACTTGTTGAAAGTTTTTTCGTAAAATATCATGTTAGACACTCTGGTTAAACTGCTAATGATGATGATAGTACAAGCAACTTGTCTTTATTTTGATAATTAACCAACTTTACTGGAAAATAGCAAACGCAGCATTAAATAGAAACATAAAATTTCAAGTTGAAAAGAATTTTCAACCTCAGACTAGCTCTTAACAGTAACTATGATATATCTTCATACATTCTCCTTTAGGACTTGTACGTGATTTGAGTTTAAAATTGATGCATTGGTTTGATAGAGACATTTTATATTATATTAATGCTGTGGGAACAAGCAGTGCCGTGTGACTTTGTCTACCGTTTTATTTTAGGTTATAGATACTTTTATAAGATTCTAACCTGCTAGCTCATTTTTTTGCATTATGAGCTGTAGAGCGTGGGTCGATTACCACAATGATAAAATTTATTTTTAAATTATTTTATATAGATCTACGTTTGGCCACGAACTCGCCTGATGGAAAGCGATGGTGCGGCCGAGGATGGAGGACGCTGATCTAGAAGAAATCTATTCACTCTATCCTTAAAAACGTCCAAGTTGTAGTTTATAGGAAACAGATAAATTAGCAATGAGTTCCATTCATGGGCTGTATGCATCAAAAAAATAGTAAAAAAAGTAATTAAACGAACGAGACGCTCTCGTGATAGTAAGAAATAACGTCTGTCCATGACTGTTGTAGCGATACGTAGATCTTTGACTAATAAAACAAAGTCCAGGGCATCGCTGCTTTGCTTTGACTGTTTATTACTTTGAGACTTTCGACTGTTAATCTCAATAGCCCTGTAATTTCGCTAGCTACAGTACCCCCTATACCGGAACATAGATATTTGGTCTGCATTTGGATGTATCTTGTAAGTCGGAATGTATTTAAAAAATGGTATAAGTTATCTTTCAGTAGTCTGGTTCCCAAAGTACAAGCTTAACGTAGTTTATGGCTAGTGCTGTAAAAAACTTGCCGTGGTGGTGCCGGCGTAAGAATTGTACCCCACCCTCTCTACCCGTGGTTGCCGTAAGAGTCGGCTATATAAGGGATGTAATCCGGAAGATGGGCAGCAGCGTCTTCCTTGAACAATCACACCTAACTGCGCTCGCCAACCCGCCTGCCAAGCGTGGCGAGTATTGGCAACTCCCCCAGGAGGAGGCCTATGTTCGGCAGTGGACGTTCTATGGCTGATGATGATGATGATGCTGTGTAAAACATCCAGCAATATTAACAACCCGTCCCAGATTCACACATTTAGATGACTTGATTACAAAATACTCTTTCTTTTCACACAATATGTATTATACAAATTTTTCATAAAAATATCTAAATAACAGTCAAAACAGTATCAAAATCCGTTGCGTGATTAAGAAGCAGTAAGCGGAGAAACAGACAGACGCGGGCAGCGATTTCCTTGTGTTTTTATAGATGTAACTATTTAGAAATATTTTTATTACTAGCTGACAGACTAGAAGGCCAGCGTGAATAGGTATCTTCTAAGTCTGCGTGCTTTATCTTCGGCCACATCATCGCTTTCCATTAGGCGAGTTGGTGGTCAAACGCCAATTTATTTGTATTAAAAAAAAACTGGGCGTTTGACCACAGTTCACCTGATGTTAAGTGACGATGTAGTCTAAGATAGTGAACACCTAGTCTGGAATGGAATTGGCTCTCAAATGAGGCTAATGTTAATAACTGTTATAGATATTTGGTAGCAGATTGTCAACTTAAGGGTGGTAGCTAGCCTGCCAAGTATTAGAGAGTACCATGTTGTATTTATAGTAGGTATCTACTATGGTTTCTTCACGATGTATTCTTTCACCGGCAGGTCAAGGTCATTATTGGACTTTGAACCCTTGCCCTTCAGCGAGCAAACCGACTGCGCTAACTACTGAACTGTCATAGCTACGAATTCATTAAAATTAGTCACTTTAAAGAAGATCTATAAATTCTAAAAAGATTAAATACCAAGTATATTTTCACCAAATTCAGCGAGGGCACTGCCCCTCGGCTTGTGACGTCATAACAGCTTGGCCAAGAAGTTTAGTGCGTCGATTGTCTAAGTGATTCGAAACTCTGCATTGTTCAAAGCCATTAGTTGTTCGGAACTCTGCGAAGTAACAATAGAGTTGGAATTTCTGCTGATAACGTGATTTATGTAGTCACTGTAAATGTCGTAAAGTATTTACGTGCTTTGAAGGTGGATTAAATATACGTTTTATATAGCTTAAATAACTTGTACAATGATGTAGGAGAGCGCAATTTTTTACCCGACTACGGCAAAGATGTACGACTCCGGCAATGATATACGAGAGCACTCATTTTTACCTAACTATGGCAAAGATGGACGACTGCGGGAATGATGTACGAAAGCGCACATTTTTACCCGACTACGGCAAAGATGTACAACTCCGGTAATGATGTACGAGAGCTGAAATTTTTACCCGACTGCGGCAAAGATACACGGCTCCGGCAATGATGTACGACTCCGGTAATGATGTACGAGAGCATACATTTTTACTTTTACCTAACTACGGCAAAGATGTACGACTGCGGGAATGATGTACGAGAGCATACATTTTTACTTTTACCTAACTACGGCAAAGATGTACGACTGCGGGAATGATGTACGAGAGCGCACATTTTTACCCGATTACGGAAAAAATGTACGACTCCCGCAATGATGTGCGAAAACTCACATTTTTATCTTACTACAGTAAAGATGAAAGACTCCGGTAATGATGTACGAGAGTTCACATTTTTACCTGAATGCGGTAAAGATCTACGACTCTGACAATGATTTACCTCACATTTTTACCCCATTACGGTAAAGATGTACGACTACAGGAATGGTCTACGAGAGCTTATGCGATGATGTACGAGAGCTCACATTTTTACCCGACGGCGGCAAACATGTACGACTCCGGCAATGATGTACGAAGAGTCACATTTTTACCCAACTACGATCAAGATGTACGGCAATGACATAATTGGCGTAGCTCTCGTAGCTTTCGCATGTATGAGAGATCACATTTTTATGCCATGATTCCATGCTATAGTTTACTTTATCGGCCGATCAAGCACATTGACGGTTTTGTTTTAATGTTAAAGTTATGAGATGAACTAAAACGCTCTCCTGGTGGTAAGAGATAACGCCTATCCATGACCATTGCAGCGACACTCGGAACTTTGAGTAGCTTTACTGTGAGACTTTCAATGGTTAGCCTCAACAGCCCTGAAATTTCGCTAGCTGCAGTACTCTTCAAATCGGAGCCTAGTAATGTTTACACACTACTGCTTGGCGGCAGAATATCTGGTACTGCGGCGGTACCTACTTTTAAGACACCAAAAAAACTCACTCCCTTCGGCGTGTGATTCGTGCTGTCATAGCTACAAGAAATTCTATTAATTTCTGCAAATACCTACATACCCTACAAATTATATATGTATATATACCCCGACACACAATATTCGTTACATTAGTATGTAAATCAAAACAAAAATCTATTCGAGAAGTAAAAGGTTCAAAGCTTGTTTTAGTATTTCTTCTTCAGCCTCTAACTCTAAAGCTACCGTCAGTCAAGTGTAATACTTACCTGTCGGCACGTAACTTAAATTACTTTATTACTTGCTCCAAAACTAAGTCTTCCCTGACTCTTCCGCTATTAGAGTACCGTGCTACACTTGAACAGTTCATGGAGCCAAGGAACAATGGGACTGGAAATGGCTCGTGAACACGTGGTCAAACAACTTTATCCGATCGGACTACGAGATTATTTTCCTATTGATTCTTAAAAACACCAGTGTCAGGAGATCCCGCTCTTAAATCTACATATATTATCAATACACAGGTATAATGTAAATAGTAATTGTGTGTGAGTTCGCGTGGGGATGTGTGTATGATAATGTATGTATGTATGTGTTAATGTGTGTATATGTATGTATTTACGTTTTTAGTGGATGTTAATGTGTATGTATGTGTGTGTGTATGAGTGTGTGCGAGTGTACGAGAGAGTGTGTGCAAGTGTGTGAGAGAGGGTGTGTAAGTGTGCGAGGTAGTATATGACGAAGCACGTTGCGTATATGTTACAGAGCGTGTATTTCTAGGCGTATGTTTTTAAATGATTGATTTTTATCCCTCCATCCATCCATCCATCCATCCATCCATATTGGGATAACATATTTGTACACAATGACAGTAAAGGTATCGTTATATTCGTCTTAAAAACCCCAGTGTTATTAGGTAGGTGTTAAAAAAAAAAACAAAAATGGCGGATTTTTGGCGCGATATAATAAAAATTTATTAACCAAAACCTATCGAGTAGGGTATTAAAATAAAGGAAATTAAAAGAAGATTACAAATATATTATATATAATTATGTTACTGTAAAAGCCCGATTATTGGTTAATCCTAGGTTTTACCAGTAAATCTTAGGACTTACCAACAGTTGGTAAATGTAAGAATTTGTAAAAAAGGGACGATTTTTCGGGCTTTTGCCATTGGAATTTAGTGCATACTAGGTTTTACAAGTGACGATCGGTAAATGTTGGTTTTAGGAATAAAACAATGAGTACTTCTTAATCATTTATTTCAATTAACTATCAGTCAAAACCGCGTACTTTTATGTATCATAATATATGAGAGTAATTATTAATCATTTATATTACTAATAGTTGAGCGGAGACGGTAGAGAGAGATAGAACGGGTAGCGGGGGGCTGCAGACTGTACGAGACCATACGCCGAACACGTTCTGACATATTTATTTCGTATTATACCGTGTCTTTAAGGCAAATCCTAAGATTTACCAAGTGAATGGTGGTAAAAGTTTGAAATAAACGATGATCCTAGAACGATTCGGACTTTTACCGGTAGAGTTGGTAAATCTTAGGTATTACTGGAAAATCTTAGGATTTACCGTAGTTCGGGCTTTTACAGTAACATATAATATATAAGTTATGTTTAAATTTAATTAGCAATAATAAATTTGTTTAAAAAGTTTTTTCCTTTAATTATAGCTATTTTAATCTCAGTTGAGTTATAGGTTTTTTAAACTCTTTAGCTTGTTTGTGTTTTAACAATATATTAAATAGTAACGTAGTCTTCCAGTAATACTGCCTTCTTTGTTTCGCAGTTTTCTTACAAGAATATAACCATTTTACTCATACACGGAAGCTTAAATTGGCATTAGCCCGAATACCTCCGCCCATATTTTATGTTAACTGAGCCAACTTACGGGCCCCACAGGATTTATACCAAGACCTTATGGATTTTTATAGAATTTTGAATTATTTCATCATTATACAGACTTTTTATGGCTTATATGTTTACTTACTTAACAAAAATTAACTTGGTAGAGATCGCAGCTATATAGGAACTATTCAATGCCATTTAGACAATTCGATAAACACGTTATTTTTTTTTCATTATTTTTGGCATTGCACTTTGCGCATTTTACCAGTGCCAAAGGGTAAAAAGGTAGTAGCGTTGATAGATTTGTGGTTAGCGCGGTCGGTTCACACGCTCAAAGGGCGTGGGTTCCAACCCCAACAATGAGCTTGAGCTGCCGGTGAAGAAAAACACCGTGAGGAAACCATAAGATATTAATAACCATAAGATATTTTCTAGTACTTATTTTCTACTGGTGGCTAGTTACCACCCTCGAGTTGAAAATCTCTCGCCAAGCACCTAAAGGTTTGATCCAGCAGTCTCATTTGAGAGCCAGTTCTATTCCAGGCTAGGTGTGCTTCACTATCTCAGACCACACCATTACCTAACATCAGGTGAGCTGTAGTCAAACAAACAACTAGCTTGTAAAAGAAAAAAAAAATATCAAGTGTCTCAAGATGAAATAATAAATTATAAGTAAAAAAAATATTTTTTAAAACACGCTTATATCTGGAAGTATTTGGCGTGTAGGTGTTATCTATATCCTTAAAAGCCTTCACAGTTTTTTTACTTTATTTCATATATTTTTTATTGTCTAATTTGGTGAGGAAAGGCTCTAGAGCGCGCCGGCGCATCTCTGTACACTACCCGCCCCCACCCCCGCGCCCGCGCATCAACCGCTATCTTCACGTGCGAGGCGCGCGGCGCCCGCAGTGTTACAGTCCGGTGACGCTGTAGAGGTCAACTGGCCAACAGCAAGAGTCAATTATAAAAAAAAAAAAAGAAAAAAAAAAGGCGCCCGCAGTGCGAAGCAAGAGACGAGGCCGTGCGCGCGTTATACTCAGCAGGAAAAATCCAAATGGATATAGCAAATCCATTCCGGAGTAATAAGATCAAAGCGACGAGAAGAAACGTTCCGTCCAATTAAGTGGATGCAAATTGGTGTGTTACTCTTGGCTTGAGAAAGGTAGAGTAGTTTTTAAAAATACACTAGCACTAACTGTGGCGACAATATTTCAGATAATAGCTCAGGGGTTACTGCATCTAGACCGCATACCGAGGGGAGTGGGTTCACATATCAATAATCAACTTGAGATAGGTACCGGTGAAGGAAAATATCGTAAAGAAAACATAGCATAATGGGTACATATAAAACTCGCCAGGCTATTAACATATCGTTCAGCAGCCTCAATTGAGAACCAGTTCCATAGCTAGGTGTGATTACCATCTTCAACAACACCGTGACTTAAAATAAGCTAAACTGTGGTTATAAACTGAATATTGGATCACATTTTCAAACAATGCTATCTAGCACAAGTTAAGAAAATTATGGGAACCAGGTTACTGATAAAATGCATACATAAAATACTAATTTGAGAAAGCACTCAGGCTTAAATGACACCTTCAGTCAGACCTTGAAAAGATCTAGATTATATCTCTCAAAAAACAAGAAAGCCGGCAGCTTGTTTTAGTCCTTGGCCGTATCAGAAACGTAGAGTCAAAACGTTTGGTTTGTCTTTCAGCCAACACCAGCTGTTCTACCTTAATCGTTACTCTATCAGGGCGGCCTTAACAACTTTTGCCGATTTGTGGTCTCCACTCTAAAATGCGTCTACTCCAATTATTGTCGGTTCTATGACAGATTTGATATTCTACCGCCAAGCAGTACTATGTAAACGCTACTGTGTTCCGGTTTGAAGGATATAACTGCAGCTAGCGAAATTACAGAGCTGTTGAGAATAAAAATCGAATGTCTCAAAGTAATGAGCGCTAAAGCAGCAATGCCCTGGACTTTGTTTTAGTATTTAAAGTTATGTGTATCGCTGCAATGGCTATGGACTGGCGTTATTTCTTACAATCAGGAGAGCGTATCGTTCGTCTCATTAACTTTCATCCGGTGACCTTTTTCACGGAGTAAAAGAAAAGTATGACGCAAGCGTGGCCTCGTGTTGCTTCGCATTATACCAATTGCACTTATGTCGGAATATCCGATCTAATTAAAGGTTTATATCAAGGATCAGGAAAGGGCTATTTCATCCTAACCCAATAATGTTTCGTACCCGTTCTATCTTTGTGATCATCTCTGTTACGCCATAAAAGCCTTGAGGGCTCTAAACGGTTCTCAGCAATTATCGGCATATCCCTTCCTGTTTAATTAATTTTAGTTTTTGTGCCCGTTGGATGCCGCAGCGAGGTATATTTGTAAAGAACAAGTGGTTGGTCTTTGTGTCAGATATTTTAAGCCGCTGAAATACTCGAGAACGTGTTAATTCAAAAACTTTCTAATCAGAACGTCTCAGGTGTAACAAAATTTGTTCAAACGTAATGTAACATTATCCAGCAGTTTTTAGTTTTTTTTTTTTTTTTTTTTTATGTTTGTTATGCTAAGTGTCAAAGTTTAAGTGACGGTGTGGTCGAAGATGGGAAAGCACACCTAGCCTGGAATGGAACTGGCTCTCAAGTGAGGCTGCCGGAATACACCATTAGATTCTTGGCGGCAGATTTTCAACTTGAGGGTGGTAGCTAGCCAGCCGAGTACTAGAAAGTACCTTACCACCAAGCTATGATTTCCTCACGATGTTTTCCTTCATCGGCAGCACAACTCGTTACAAGTTGCAGGTTAGGTACTCTGTGCCTCAAGCTTTTAAGAATATAGGTAAGTAGTTACACGCCAAATACTTACTAGAATTTATTTTTATATTTTTGGTTTATTGTCCCATATAAAAGCTTGTTTTTAAAAATATTTTTTACTTATAATTATTTGTAGTATTGGCGTTGGCTGTAACCCCATATACAAAATTCAGAGACCAGTAATATAGGTGAAATGTTTCCATGTTACAAATCTCCAAGGTCTTATAATAATTTATAATATAATCGTATATCTATCTCAAAGATCAACTAAGTCTTGCACACAAGATTAAATTGAAAAGCGCTATTTAGGCATAGTCCCTAGCCAATGTTCAACAAAGCACTTTAGTTACGAGATAACATTCATAATTTGACCTAACGTGTTATAAAAGTCGTATATGACGACCATTTCAGAGGATAACGACTTGTTGTAACAGGCCTAAACAGCGGTGCCCAAACTTCAGATGCTGGTGAAAGAAACCCGATGGTTGTAAGGTAATTTTTAGTACCTAATCAGCTGTCAACAGTCAAACTGAAAATATGTCTAAAATAATGTTTCATTTCGAACCCAGCTTCAATTTCGATCTAAATTGGTTTACCATCTTATACTAAACTGTCAGAAAACTATGATCAAACATCTAGGCTGTTAACCATGAATTAATCTATGATGATAATTGTGTGCTTTGTATATATAAAGCTTACATAGTGTCTGGACAAGATTTGCGTTGAAAATCGACGAAACAAGCACGGGACTTATGCCCAGCTGTATATATTAATAATTACTATTAAAACTTAGATTATTATTACTCAGAAATTATGGGCACCTATTTACTTATTAAAGCGGCAAATTCTTTTTTTTTTTTAATTCAAATTTCTCTCCAAATTAATAACTGGAATGATTATCCATAGCAGCGTTGCTCAAATCAAATTTGATCAGGGAGGGATGGGAACACGGGCAGAGGTGAGCGATAATACGAGGTACCTATCAAAAGGGAGATAGATTAACGTACATTTAGATTACCTTTTATATTTACTTACATCTTGATCGCAACTCTTAACACTGTAGAGGTCTCAACGAGATGAACCCGTTGTCAGCACGGCGATACCATTAAATGCTAAGAAGTTATGACTCTTGTATAGTATTGTCTTGTATATCTTCAAATCTAGAATAAATAGGTTTCTTCTACGTAAACATGCTTCATCTTAGACTTCTGCTTAACATCAGGCTGGGTGCGGTCCAACCCGCAACTACGTAGAATTTAAAAACAAAGTTCTGCTTCAATGAAAGACAAAACTCAAAAAAAGATGATATATTTTTGTTACCTGTTTGTTTCCGACACAAGATTTTGAAACCAGCCATTGAATAAAATTCCGACGACATATAAGACCAAATAGCTCGCGCCTGCGATTTCGTCCGCGTTGACTTTGAAATTAGGTTCAGAACTTTCATCCCGTATCCCCCTTTACAGTAAACTTTTGTTTCGAACCACGAGCACATATATTATATCATTTAATTTTTCTAGATTTCTAATTTTAAATTTTATTTCATCAAATTTCATACAAACTTTCAACCCTCACTTTAACTCCTTAGGGGATGAATTTCCGTAAATCTCTTCTTAGTGAACACTTACGCCATTTACTGACGCTGAAATACAGGTGTTATAACCTAGTTCAGCGGAAGAAACTGAACCTGTTTATATTTAATTTTATAAGTCATTTTAGTTAAGAAATATGTATTATGTATAATTTTTTCATGTAATAAATTATTATTATTATTATTTAAGCAACATTTGTGCAAAATTTGATGTTCCTAGATCCAGCGGTTTCAGATATACGTTGATCGATTAGTCAATGAACCAGTCTGTCAGTTTCTTCTTTTATAGATACACAAAAGACAATAGATCATATAAACAGGTTCCTTCTAGGTAAGCGTGTTCCATCATAGACCACATCGTTGTTTAACATCAGACAGTATGTGGTCAAATACGAAACAATTCCTTATTAAAGAAATACCATCAGCGAGTATTGCCACTTTTTCTTGCCTATTCTCTGCTAATAAAATAAAACTAGTATGTTTACTAAGATTTGACTATGTTAATAGAGATTACTTTCCAGTTGCCATTATCCAGTGGAGCGAATTATATCCGAGCAGTAAAAAACGGTTAGATTTTACTTCTTCCTTCCCGTTTCGTAATTTGACTGGATAATTTTGCCGTCCATTGGCATTCTACCACATTATCGTTAGCTTCCAAAGAGAGCGGAATACTACTTCCATCTTATTACTTACTTAAGAAATCTGAGCTGGAGACATTGAGTTTATTGACTAAACCAGTTTAGCCTGTGTGATAAAAAATAATATAGCAAGGATAAACTTTTCTCTGCTTTTTATTATTTATTAATTAAAATCGATACGTTTCCTGTGTCATAAATGAATAAAATCATCAAGTATAATCACATGAGGCGGCTCTGTCAAGTACCAACTTCAGGCATTGGAGTCAATCGAGAGACGCATCAGGAGACTAATTGGCAACGACACTTTACCGGAGTTTCGGCTTCAAAGCCTTGAGCATCGTCGTAGAGTTGCTAGCTTGTTGATTTTCTACGGATACATTTCGAAGAGTGTGTATTTGCACAATTTGGTTTCCCTGCACCTTTCTACTACTGGACGGCTAGACAAACGCGATCAAAACGTCATCCGTACATGGTGGATGTTTTCCATGTACGTACAAAGCATGTTGATTCCACATTTTTTATTCGCACAGTGATCTCTTTGCCGGAGTCTGTGTTCACTATTAGCACAATATGGGTGCCTTATAAATGGGTGGTAAATAGGTTTCTTCTATATAAGCGTTCTGAATCTTAGACCGCACTACTTCTTAGCATCAGGCAGGGTGTGGTCAAACACGAACCTATTATGAATTTTAAAAAAATACATTGCTATTTAATATTAGTTGGTAAATATATAATGTAAGTAAGTTTTAAAGACCGAAAGCAAATAGCCCTTTTTTATGTAAAAATAATAGGATGAACGAAACGCTCGAATTGGTTTGATTTTGAATCCCATGGCACTCACCTCTATCTTTTCTAAGTTCATGCGTGTCACTGCAAACAATAAACGAAAACATCTTAAGATCAACAATCAATATCAACATGTCCTAGAATGCTTATAAAATGTGTGAAGTGGCAACTCCGCACTTGGGCAGCGTGGTAGACTATGCCTTATTCTTACAACGAGAAGAGGCCCGCGTCCGGCAGTGGACCAGTTCATAAAAACAATGCTGATCCAGATCAGGAACGAAAAGCTCTTTTGATGGTCAGAAATAACGCCTGACCATAATCGTTGCAGCGGCACCCGCAATTTTAAGAAACAAAACAAAGTTCACAGCATCGCTGCTTTGGCGCTAATTATTTTCAGACTTTCGTTGGTTAGTCTAAATAGCCCTGTAATTCATTTAGCTGTAGTATCATCATCAGCCATCATTTAAGACGTCCACTGCTGGACATAGGCCTCCTCCTGGGGGGGTTTTGCCAATACTCGCTACGCTTGGCAGGCGGGTTGGCGAGCGCAGTTAGGTGTGATTGTTCAAGGAAGACGCTGCTGCCCATCTTCCGGATTACATCCCTTAGCCGACTCTTACGGCAACCACGGGTAGAGAGGGTGGGGTACTATTCTTACGCCGGCACCACCACGGCAAAACTGAATCCAGTCTGGATGTAAAGATTCTCGTGTATAACTCATTACACTCTAAAATCTGGCAAGCGATTTATGAAGGGGTTTTTATGGTAAATTAATGAGACAAACGCGACGCTCTCTTGATGGTAGGAGATATAACGCAAGTCAACATGTTTTTTTTAAATTTTATTTCAATACTTAAATTTGATATTGTTTAATTATTATTTAACTTGATTAAATGAACTTGACATATTTATTAATTTACATAATATTGGCATTCCTCAATTATTATTAATCATTATATTTGTATGCATTTGTAACATATAGTTTTTGTTTTTGTTAAGTTGATGACCATTAAGAATGTTGTGATGATATACAGAAGTTTGAGTGACAAATAAAGTACAGGCCATCGCTGCTACGGCGCTCAATACTTTGATACTTTCGATGGTTAGTCTCAACAGTCCCTTCAATTTTGAGAAACACTGTTCAAAGGACGGAAGTTATTGCGGTTGTTTTGAAGATATGAGCTCAAACAAAATCAGGAATGTTAACATCCTCTCTGCTAACTAAGGTAGCTAATATCAAAGATGGTCGTAACTTATTATGGGGCACTGTAGGATCACAAGATGTGTTAGTAGGTAACTGATTAGATTGAAGGTCGCGAACCGACTCTGTTAATTCATTCATTCATTCACCATCACAGAGTTTGCGACAAAAAGAGTGTATAGAAACATATCATTTTATTTAGAAAACATACAGTGATAAATATCTTAATTACTTTTATCAGTTTTCGCAAATTGAACCAAAGCTTGCAAGCTAATAGATATGAGAAAAGTATGTCGTAAAAGTAAAAGTAGTTTACTTGGTGGTAGATTTCCTTAGCAGGAGGTCGTCTAGGTAGGTACCACCGCAGCACCAGATATTCTGCCGCCAAGCAGTAATGTGCAAACGTTACTGTGTTCCCGTTTGAAGGGTACTGCAGCTAGCGAAATTACAGGGCTGTTGAGACTAACCATATAGTCTCAAAGTAATGAAAGCTAAAGCAGCGAGGGCAACGGACTTTGTTTTGTCACTTAAAGTTCTGTGTATCGTTGCAATGGTCATGAGTAGGCTTTATTTCTTACCATCAGGAGAGCGTCTCGTTCGTTTAATTACTTTTACATAAAATAAATTTAGTATAGTTTTTGTCTTATGCGGTAAGTGAAACAGAACTAAATCAGTTTGTAGTCATATTTAGTCTAATTAAATTCGTACTAGTAATTATTATTGAGTTAAATTCAGGAAAGTCTTCTCGTTTATTTACGAAGTTAGACGATCTTATGAAAAACTAATTTCGCCTGTAATTAGTAGCACTATAAAGGATTTGTAAGTATTTAGATTTCTTGCGGTTGTTTTGGGGCATTCAGATGCATGTTAGAGAGTATACAACAAATATGGACAATAGGTATTACCGGTTTTGGCCTACCATTTGACTATGTTACACAAAATTATATTTTATTGTGGAAACTGACGTTGTTTTTACACGCTGCTACTACTACTGACTCCTGACTACTGACTACTGATTAGTGACACTACTGACTACTGACTAATGCCCGCTGACCGCTGACCGTTGACCGCTGACCGCTGACCGCTGTCCGCTGACCGCTGACCGCTGACCGTTGCCCGCTAACTGCTGACTACTGATTACTAACTAATGATAGTACAAACTAAGTTCTGTGTAGAGCTGCATTGCATAGTCATTTTGCATAGTCATTGTTTTTAATTCTTAGCGTCTCGAACGTCTCATTACTGTAACATGTCAATAAATCAAGAATACCGTTCAGTTTTATTTCACACTAATTCCCGTAATAGTGTCATCATTAAGCGCCATCAATTCAAAGCAGCATTTCTCAGTAGCGCCTTGATTTGGGAATACGGCAGTCCCAACATGACCGCTGTCGCCGCCGCTGTCCAACGAGGTTCCTACGAGTATCGTTAATGATTGTGAACCACTGATGTAGAACGATAGATAGATGCTAAGTATTTGGAACTGAAGTTTCGTCAGTGTAGTTGAGAGACCGTCTGGCTTCCAATCTGGAGGTCCTGGGTTTGGGTTTGAATCCCAAGCCACGCACCTCTGTATTTTCTTAATAATGTGCATGTGTATTGTTGATAACTTCAAATAGTGAAGGAAATCATCTTGATTCACCTAGAAGTCTGAGAGTTCTTAAAAAAACTTCCCGTAGATGTGTAAAGTTAACTTGCACTTGGCCAATGTGGTGGACTACGAACTCATCCTTTTCACAATGAAAAAAGGCCCGCACCCAGCTGAGGGACAGTTCATAAAAAACAGAGTTAACTCGGATATGAAACTGAACCTACAAAATTACAGTATTCTAGCGACTTACCCCTGTAACTTTTGTTAAGCCTTATTTTTTATTATGAGATAAACTACGTTTTATTACGCAGGTCAAATCACGGAGAGCAGGTAATATATAAACTACGTACATTTATAGCACCCAAACACAGAGCAAATACCTAATATTCGTCACTTTATGTTTGTTCTAGGTGGGAATTGAACCCACACTCTTCAGCTCAAAATACAGAACTGCTATCAAAGTAGTTAACAGGGCATCGGAAAAAAGAACCAGAATGGGTAACATAATAGTATCATACATTTTATTAATATTTACGTAAAGTACGTACTTATAATATGATACTATTAGTATATTTTACACTTTATTAATTGGTATGTACTTTACGAACGTATTAATAAAATGCGAGACAGAGTACCTAGTGGGAGTAAATAGGATCAGTTATTTTTCTATTTATCGTTAAGTTACAACGTAAATTTAGCAAAGAGATATCCTAAGCTCTCAGATGGCACACGCCTGCCCTTGAGGTACCTATTCACTCTATATAGGGAGCTAAGATAGAAGATAGCTTCATAGCATCAAACTTGTGTGCACAACCTTATAAACTGAATAAAGTAATTAACAGTAACATGAAATGCAATACGAGACTGTAGTGATACAGGATGCCCTATTTAGATACCCAGAATACTTGAAAATATTTATTAAATAGATAGATATATGTACATAAATAGTTAAACGAGCGTGCGAGCTTGCTCCATCGTAAATCGCATCTTCACTTAACATCAGGTGAGATGGCGATCGAACGCAAGCCTATTCATCATTAAAAAAAAAACATACAAACAAACAATTAGATAAATTATTAAATAAATATTGTGGGACATTTCACACAGCGCCATCTAACTCCAAATTAAGCAAAGACTAAGTAAGTACTATGTAAGTAAAAAAAGTGTTTTCTGTACTTTTTTCTATTTTTATGTGTACATTAAAGAGTTTCTGTCTATGTTTGTTCTGTGTCTGGGTGTTTTGTATGTATTATAAGTAAGTATTTATAAAAAAAAAAGTTTGTAAGTATTTATAAAAAAAAAAGTTTTTAAGTATTATATCAGTTATCTGGTTCCCATAGTACAAGCTTTGCTTAGTTTGGGACCAGATGGCGTTGTGTGTAATGTCTTACGATATATACGGGCTGACAGTTTGAACATTAACAATATTCAAAGACATGTTAGTTAGTAGTCATATGAAACGTATAAAGAAATAAAATCGAAACAAATACAAAAATAAACAAAGAAAATCTTGGTTAAAGTTTTTCCCAAGACTCCAGAATGTATGGACAGCGCGCAGCCTTACGCACTGAGCTAGTGCAAGACATAACTACCATACGTAGACTACGTAGTAACTGTTATCTAATCTGGGACCGCGCGCGACTACCATGTCATTTTCGGTGCGCGTGATTTGAGTGTCTGTATTTTTGTGTTTGCTCAGGATAATTAAATCACATATTAAACACCTATTTTTTATTTAGTTAGAACGACAATGAAGTACTGTACCCTCTGTATCAATATTGCTGATGTTCAAACTTCACGGTGTATAATATATTTTAGCAACTACAAAAAAACTCTAACTCCATAAATAGACCGCTCGAAACTGCATTACTAGATATATTGGTCTGCATGTCGGACCGAGCGAAGTGGACGTTGATACATGAAACATCCTGTGTGAATTTACTTAGATTGTACCTAAAGGTAGCTGTCTAGCAACTTTAAGTTAATGGCTTCATGCATATAGTGACAATTAAATTGCAAGTGTGCAAATTATGCAAAAAATGCGACTTCTTTTTTCTTTGTGACTTAATGCCACTTCTCTTCTAATCGTTGATGTATCCATATTTGACTGTGTTCCATATAGGTACTATTTTGTATATACAACATCTTGTACTGTATGGAATTCAAATTCAAATTATTTTATTGACATAAAAACGATATATGTACATTTACATTTTGTAGCAATGATAGCTCAGTGGTTAGCACGGTCGGTTCGCATGCTGAAGGGCGTGGGTTCAAACCCCAACAATGAGCTTGAGCTGCCGGTGAAGGAAAACATCGTGAGGAAACCATAGCGTGGTGGTAGGGTACTTTCTAGTAGGTACTCGGCTGGCTAGCTACCACCCTCAAGTTGAAAATCTGCTGCCAAGCATGTAACGGTGTGTTCCGGCAGCCTCGCTTGACAGCCAGTTCCATTCCAGGCTAGGTATGCTTTACCACTTTCGACCACACCGTCACTTAACATCAGGTGAGTTGTGGTCAGACACCCAGTCTGTAAGCCATTAAAAAAAAACACAAAAATCATAAATCACAAAATTTCACGTTAAAAAAAAAAACTAATAATTATATAAATAAAAATAATAAAACACGGTATGTCAAATAATTAAATATCAATAAATATAAATATGTAGTACGTATGTATTGTATATACAATTAGTTATAAATATTTGAATCAATAAATATTTTAAATCTTGCACTAATATTAGTTTTTTTTTTTATTAAAAAGTAATGAGACGCTCTCATTATGGTAATAGATAGCGCCTGTCTATGACCATTGCACCGATACATAGAACTTAAATTGTAAAACAATGTCCAGGGCATAGCAGCTGCTTTGGCACTCATTACTTTGAGACTTTTGATGGTTAGTCTTAATAGTCCTGTAATTTCGCTGGTTACCTTTCAAACCGGAACACAGTAATGTTTACACATTATTGCTTAGCGGCAGAATATCTGGTACTGAGGTGGTACCTACCTAGACGACCTCCTGCTAAGGAGATCTAGAACCTTAATGTGCAAATTAGAAAAGTTCAAATTAGCTAAATATAACTGGAAAAACAAACATTGACCTTGACACTCGTAAAGCGCCAAGAAAACATAAAGAAAATTCCTATAATAAAGGAGATTCCCCGAAATCCCTCCAAGTGACTGCCTGAATTATTCATTCAGTGACTGAAAGAATTAATTTACGAATGCGCCGCTCAAAATTCCCGAATTAAAATCCAGGAACAATGGGAAGTTTTTTAATAAAATCTTCAAGCGTCAGGTGCCCGAACTTTGATTTATTGGCTTTTCAAATTTACTGTGAAATAGGATCCTGGATTATACCCTATGCTAATAACCAATATTAGCTAATTGAGAGTAAATATACGCCTTACGCTGTTTTTTTTACAAGCTATTTATTACCTTCATCTTTTGTAGCGATGATAGCCCAGTGGTTAGTGCGGTCGGTTCACACGACGAAATACGTGGGTTCGAAGGCTGTTTTTGCAGTACCATTGGGCCCCAAACTAGGCAAGCCTGTATCTTGGTGGCCCGGTTCACAAGTTGTAAACAATAGTGTTGTAATAAATATACTTAACATTTTATTTATTTATTGCATAATTCTCACCACTAAATCAGCCGTTTCAAAGGATATTAAAAAAAGTTGATTTAAAAAATAACTGTTTTTCTAATCAATCATATCTATCTCACAATTAAAAAAATCATAATCATATCGAATATATAATTTGAGGAAACGACAAAATAAATTGTTCAGATGTCAAAATTAATTAGGTTTATATATGTCAAAAAGGTTATACAAATGTCAAAACAAATTATACACGAATTATTTGATGTGTTTGTAGTATTAATATAACGTAGATATTTTAAATGGATATTAGGTTCAAAAGGTATGTAAGGCATACAAAATTGAAATTTCCTGGCGGAATACCATCAAACAAACCAAAAAGCTCCCTCAGGTTGAAAATCTGCCGCCAAGCATCTAACGGTGTGTTCCGGTAGCCTCACTTGAGTACCAGTACCATTCCAGGCTAGGTGTGCTTTACCATCTTCAACCACACCGTCACTTAACATCAGATGAGCTATGGTCAAACACTTAGCCTGTGAGCCATAAAAAAAAACGAAAGTCTCAAAGTAATGAGCGCCAAAGCAGCGATGCCGTGAATTTTGTTTTGCTACTCAAAGTTCTGTGTATCGCTGCAATGGTCATGGACAGGTGTTATCTCTTAGCATCAGGAGAGCGTCTCGTCTCGTCATCAAATTTTTACATAAAAAAGAAACATATTTTTTTTGAAATCTTCGACGATGATCACGGAAAAAAAGCAAAATTCTATAAAGTTTCGTTCAGCTCAGAGGTCTTGGTTGTTAACCGTCAAAATAACACTTCTATTTTCTCATAAAATGAACACTCATAAAATTAAAGCCCATGTTTTATGACATATGACGAGCGACACGGAACAGTAATACGCTTAACATGACGACTGTCAGTTAAATACTGGAAATATCTGCTTTCAGCCGGCTATAACAACTTTAAAACGGTTTGAAAGAGTTAATTGAGCAATCACAGCGCATAGCGCGTATTTTGCGGTTAAAAATTAAAATGAATTCAGTGTCCAGTTTACTGCTGATGGCGCAATGTAATTTTTAATTTATCTGTGCCAAAAAAAGGAGATGAAAAAAAGACAATTATGGTAATTACGTGTGTGAGTGTGGGAAAGTGATATAACGCGGTGAAATATGACTTTTTGTGATTCTACCAAAACTCCGTCAGAAGTTGTAGCCTCTACATAGACAGGATAGGATTTTTAGTGGGTAGGCTACCACTTTGGGGGAGTCCCACAAAATTCCCGAAGCTGGTGGAAAGATTTTGCCTTAGCAAAAAAAAAAACTATCTGCGTTCTACATTTCATTCGAATCTGTTAAGCTGTTACTGCGTGAACAGCTACAAACAACCGAACATATTATTCTTATGTATAATTTACTAGCGACCCGCCCCGGCTTCGCACGAGTAGTAAAAATGGGTATAGTAAGCTTAAAAGGTACCGCGGATTTTTTTGTAGATCTATAAAAGAGGAATATCCCACCATGCATTGTTTTGTTATATCTCAAAGGGATTAGGCAGCGTTTTCGATGAAAGCTCTCGGGTGGCTTGACTTTTTCCAACAATTATCATCATATTTCAACCAATTTACACAATACTTTGACAAATTATATGAATTACTCTATCTATTGGTGAAACTCGCATGATAATCCGTTGAGTAGTTTTTAAGTTTATCGCGAATAGACAGACACACGCGGTGGATGACTTTGTTTTATAATATGTAGTGATAGTGAAGTACTTTACTTGGGGTAGATCTTCTTAGCTTAGGGGTCGTCTAGGTAGATGCAACCGCAGTACTAGACAATATGCCCCCAAGCAGTAGTGTGTAAACATTACTGTGTTCCGGTTTGAAGGTTACTGCAGCTAGCGAAATTACAGGGCTGTTGAGACTAACCATCGAAAGTCTAAAAGTAATGAGCGCCATAGCAGCGATGCCCTGGACTTTGTTTTACTACTCAAAGTTCTGTGTATCGCTGCAATGGTCATGGACAGGCGTCGTCTCTTAACATCAGGAGCGCGCCTCGTTCGTCTCATTACATAAAAAATATTATGTCGGCGAATCTGCGGCCCGTAACTACTATAAAATAAATACAATAATAGCTCATCGGTCTATTCTATATTAAGCCCATGAATATTTATGGTCAGCAAGTACCGTCATTTCCCGCCGAGATTAAAAGAAGCCATTTGGATACTGCGTTTTATGTTTTCACCATCTGCTGATAAAAAGTTATCAGGACTTACTAATGCAAAATAAATCTAGCTAGTCGAAGTTATCGCTCTTATCGATCACTATAAAAGCACTCGTGGTCGCTCGACACGTCTTAAGATCAGCGCAATCTGCGTTAGCTAAAGTCCGGTGACTCTGTAGAGGCAATTTGAGGCAAATGGCAATAGTCGATGTGATTCAATATAAAAACGCATTTAGGGTGCTGTTGGGGTTGCCCCGGCACTGCAGCACCTCTGGGATGTTCTCCGAGTCGACTGTTTTTAGTCAAAAATGCGAAAACGGTGCACATCTCTGTATCGTAGGGTATGGGGCAGCCGTAACAGCATTCTAGATAAGTTTTCTAATAAGTTTGACTGTCAATTTGTCAAGTTGTGTTTGAGCAATTGAAATGTTAAATATTTGTGAATTCTTTTATTTACTAATCTGACTGTTTTATGCTAATTGTATGCCTATGCTGAAATATTTTTCTTTTCTGTGTATTTTTGTTGTCGGTCTTTTGTATGTTCAAAGTATATTTAGTTTATTTCCGCTTAAGCTTTTAGTAAAGCGGAAATAAACTAAATATATATTATATATACATACTTTAAACATTCAAAATGAACTTCCGCAAAGTAACGCCTGAATCAATCAATTGGTCTTTTGTATATTTAAAGTCTATATCTATTAAAAATTGTTAAAGAATTTTATATTTAATGATTATTGTTGTTTTTTAAATAAATCCCACTTTTGACGCAAAAAATAGAATAACGTAGATTTTATTAAATCTTATCACGCGAGCCGTGATAAGTCTTTCCATTCGCGTAAGCGAAACACTTATCTATATTCTAGCTTTGTCACGTTTCTACGCGGAAAAAGACAATGCCCACGCCCCTGATATCATTTCTCTTCTTGTCATAAATAAATATCGTCGGACGTTTCTCACAGTAATATCTAGCCCCAAACTAAGCAAACCTTTTACTGTGGGAACCAGATAACTGATGGAATACATATTTTTTTTCTACATACATATATTTAGAATATCCAGATATAAGCACTTCCTTTTTATTATTTGGTGGTAAATTTCCTTAGCAGGGGGTTGTATCACCGCAGTACCAGATATTCTGCCGCCAAGCAAACATTACTGTGTTCCGGTTTAACGGAAAGCAGCTAGCGAAATTACAGGGCTGTTGAGACTAACCATCGAATATCTCAAAGTAATGAGCGCCAAAGTAGCGACACCCTGGACTTTGTTTTGTTACTCAAAGTTCAAATAGTCATGGACAGACGTTATTTCCTACCATCAAAATAGGATATCGTTCGTCTCTTTACTTTTACATAAAAACCATTGGATAGTCTTATCCAGAAGATGGTAGAACAAGCTCTGCAATTTTATATCTACCTCTGGTTTTGAAGTACCAGCGCGAATTGGTTTGCTAAGTAGGTTAGCCGAAAGGTCTGTTCTGCGAAATTGCTCTGACCTATTTAAATAAAAAGTATTGTCAAAAATAGATTTGGCTTTTTCGATTGAGAAATATCGGTGAATATCGTAGACGTCTGTAACTTAATAATTGTGGAAGTTGTAAAGATACATTTAAAAAAATAATTATGTATGTATAATTCAAGTTTTTATTATAAAAACTAGCTGTGCCCCGCGTTACATTTTAAATGTTCGATTATATATTTGAGGATTTTAACCCTACTTTGCCAACATTGAAACCTTGAATATGAAACAATACATCTACAATGCAACACAGTGTAAAGCAGGGGAGGGGTTATGTGAAGCATAGCACAACTCGACAAAGCACAGGGCAGCACAGTAAAACAATACAACACTGATGTGATTTTACGCCGCTATCTTCACGTGCGAGGCGCGCTGCGGCCCGTAGAGCAAAGCAAGACAAAACCGCGCGCGTGTTGTACTCTGCTTTGACTACCTTGAAGAGCAACACCAGATGGGGTGTCCCGCATAAGTATTTTTTTTGGACATTTTATTATATTGAAAATATTGTTTTATATTGATATTTTGTTTTTTATTTCATCATCATCAGCCATAGGACGTCCACTGCTAGACATAGGCCTCCTCCTGGGGTGGTTTTGCCAATACTCGCCACGTTTGGCAGGCGGGTTGGCGAGCGCAGTTAAGTGTAATTGTTCATGGAAGACGCTGCTGCCCATCTTCCGGATTACATCCCTTAGCCGACTCTTACGGCAACCACGGGTAGAGAGAGTGGGGAACTATTCTTACGCTGGCACCACCACGGCAATTAACTTTTTAAATTATTATTATTATTCAAATTACGGTTTTTTTATTTATTTACGTGTAATCTGTATATTAAAACTTTTTTAATGCTATACAATATTTGAAATGATATTACGGAATTTGACTTTTGATTTGTGTTATCAATAAAATATTTGTATGTGTAACACAAATCCATATAATATGTACTTCATTACATAACAAAAGTTACAAGTTATGTTTGAGATCAAAAAATGACAATATAGCAGCAAGTAGAATACCATGTTGTCGTTATATGATCTTAATATGGTCAGGAATCTAATAATATAATATTCCTCGTAAGGTTCATGAAAGTACATTTCTGATTACGAAAATAGCTAGTAAAGAAGTGCTGATTCTTAAATCGTAGTGCTTGGGTCTTCTTTGGCATCTCACATATCTTTATGACTAGATTGTAAGTCTCGCTGGCCCAGTAGTATCTTCATGATAAGCCATAACAGAGATGGCAAACAAGCGCAGATCCACCGTTGTGGGGACGATGGGCATGTTTACAACCCTAATAGACTTGTGACGTCAGACTTTCGCGGTCTATTGAGATCGATAGGCATGATGATTGAAGCATGCTAGATATGTGACCTAACATATATTTTTTTTACAAATCTTGTCATCTCTTCCTGTCAGCGTTTATACCGTGGATCGATCGCTTTCTACTCTTCGCAGATTCACTTTGATCTTGGTTGCGTGTCTCAATGACACAGGAATGATTATCCGGCTAGCTCTCCTAAATATACCTACACAAAGACGTGAATCTGGATATCGAAGTTTATGCAAAAAAGAAACGTAGCTTGAATTTGCAGCTTAAGTAAGTTTCCTCTTCCCATATTGTAGAAAAAAAAAAAAAAATGTATAAATCCATGTTAATAAAGGTCACGGACCCCGGTGTCTGTGGAGTGTGATATTTGAAATAAAAATAAAATAAAAAAACTTATGTAAGCACCAAATTTTTTTTTATCGTAAAATGTATATTTTATTTTTTATGGCTGACAGGCTAGTTGTTTGACCACAGCTCACCTGATGTTAAGTGACGGTGTGGTCGAAGATGGTAAAGCACACCTAGCCTGGAATAGAACTAGCTCTCAAGTGAGGCTGCCGGAACACACCGTTAGCTTCGCACACGTCGCTTAACATCAGGTGAGTTGAGGTCAAAAACCTAGCCTGTCAGCGTTAAAAAAAAAAATGCAGCGATAAACAGAACTTTGAATAGCAAAGTCAGCAGTGTCAAAACAGCAATACCCCAGGGTATTGCTGTTTTGACACTCATTACTTTGAGACATTAGATAGTCTCAACGGCCCAGTAATTTCGCTAGCTTTAGTACCCTTCATACCGGAATACAGTAATGTTTACACACTACTGCTTGGCAGCTGAATATCCGGTACTTACCTAGACGACCTCCTGCTAAAGAGATCTAGGTACCACCAAGTAAAGGTTTGCCACTCCTGAGCTATAAGGTTTCACTATATTCCATTATTCGCTCTCTTGATGGCAAGAGATAACGCCTGTTCGTGACCATTATAGCGCTAGGTAACATTGTGGGACAAAATAAAGTCCAGGGCATCGCTGCATTGACGCTCAAAACTTTGGGACATTCGATCATTAGCTTCAATATCCTTGTATATCCGCTGCCTTCATGCCAGCCTTTGACAAACGATTCAATAGTGAAAAGTTTAAACTAAAAGAGAAGTTTACTATCGAGGAAATTCAATTCGATTCTGCATTTTTAAACTGACTTGGCTACTGTTGGGATCTAACTTGAAGACACAATCTTTACGAATAATCTTTATTTGTTTTCAATTCCTTTTTAGCATTATTGAGTCTCTATAGTTTTTATAATTCACTCCCAGTTTAGTGTAAAATGGAGTTTTTAGTGGTTTTCAACATAACTTTTAACTATGATTATTATATAGGGTTTTTAAGCATCACACACACATCAGCCATAGGACGTCCACTGCTGGACATAGGCCTACTCCTGGGGGGGTTTTGCCAATACTCGCCACGCTTGGCAGGCGGGTTAGTGAGCGTAGTTAGGTGTGATTGGTCAAGGAAGACGCTGCTGCCCATCCCTTAGCCAACTCTTACGGCAACCACGGGTAGAGAGGGTGGGGTACAATTCTTACGCCGGCACCACCACGGCTTGTAAAAATAATATTGTATCTAAATAGAACGAATGTATAAATATATATATTAACTAAGCACATAAAACAAGTTAAAGTTCCATAAAAATTACTAACCTAGAAATCCCTTTGAACACTTCCGAAACTTAACCATTAAAGCAGCCATTAAGCGCATCTATGAACTAAAAACGTTATCAAAGACAAGAAGCACTCGTAGATAAGTACGGAGCACTAACGACTTGCTTAACTTTGCCCGTAATTCGCTAAAAGGGGGTACCTTACTTGGTTTTAGCGTTTTCTTTATATAACGCTATTTTAGTAATATATTCCAGTGGAACTGTAAAGAAATTAAGAATGATAATTAAGTACTATTGGTAAAATACATTACGCAGATCAGAGCAAGTAGCATTTCGTACATCATCATCATCATCATCCACTGCCTTCTTTATCCCACTGCTGGGTATAGGCCTCTCTCTTGTTATGCCATCTGCCTCGGTCCTGTGCATATCGTAAATTTTATTTTTATTTCTTATTTTATATTATGAATACTCGGAAAATTAACAGCTAGGTACATACTTTTAATTATGGATGTACTTTTTTATTTTTTATTATTAATAGGTATGCGTTTGACCGACATCTTTAGCGGTCTACGGTGGAGCACGCTCTCCTAGAAGAAACCGATTCACTCGCGACTTGCAGGCACCCCAGTCCTGGATTTATCAATAGGCCATATAGGCCGCGGCGTAGGGGCGGCAGCGCTTAGAGGAAGTTCACTTAACTTCAGAAGATAAAAATCAAACAAGTTCACCGGATGTCTCATGGTTTTTTATACTAATACGTTAAATTCTTATAGAAACTCATTATTTAGAAAACTCATATATAGAAAATTATTATCAATTCTAGGCATTTTTACTAGTTAAAAATTGTTATTCTTGTTTCTTTAATGACTAATTCAATCTTTTAAATAACTTCAGTTACTTTCTTATTACATATGGATAATTATTATTTTAGAAAGGTACATACATGGGGCGGCGGAAATAAATTGGCCAACACTCGTAAAAAATATAAATCCGGCACTGAGGCACCCAGATTGTATCTATCAGGGAACACCTACTCGGGTAGCAAATTCTATTCATATCATCAGCATCAGCATATAGATCGTCCACTGCTGGACATAGGCCTCCTCTTGGGGAGGGTTTTGCCAATACTCGCCACGCTTGGCAGGCGGGTTGGCGAGCGCAGTTACGTGTGATTGTTTGAGGAAGACGCTGCTGCCCATCTTCCGGATTACATCCCTTAGCCGACTCTTACGGCAACCACGGGTAGAGAGGGTGGGGTACTATTCTTACGCCGGCACCACCACGGCAGAAAATTCTATTGTTTAGCGGTTATTTCCTATCACATCAAACAACATCATGTCCAAATGACCAACAGTATCTAAACGACCAAACAGCCTTCGATCGGATGCTCCGTATAAATATTGCGATGTAATCGCAGCAAAGTGCAAGTCACGCTCGTTCCGTTCAATAGATCATGAGTGAGCAGGGATTAAAGTTTCGAGCCGAGTCACTGGATGATAACTAAGTCCAATACAAAGCGATACTATAAAACATCTCAAAATAACTAACTTGTTTTAAGTTTGTAATCTTTATCAGCGTTTTTTTATTATTTCGTAGCGATGATAGCTCAGTGGTTAGCGCGGTCGGTTCGCATACCGAAGGGCGTGGGTTCAAACCCCAACAATGAGCTTGAGCTGTTGGTGAAGGAAAAACATCGTGAGGAAACCATAGCGTGGTGGTAGGGTACTTTCTAGTACTCGGCTGGCTAGCTACCACCCTCAAGTTGAAAATCTGCCGCCAAGCATCTAACGGTGTGTTCCAGCAGCCTCACTTGAGAGCCAGTTCCAGGCTACGTGTGCTTTACTATCTTCGACCGCATCGTCACTATTTTTTTTAAAAACAAGCTATCTGCTGACACCAAACGCCTTTTGTGAGTCGTGTAAAAACATTAAAGGTAACATTAAGTGCTATTGAATCGGTTCATTAAACTGAACGTAAAAATAAGAACCTTCGCGTTCACAGGCGACGCGACGTCTATTCAGCTTCCGGATTCCAATTAAATGCAGTTTTATTATGAAAATCTCAAGTGAAGTGCTAAAACGTCTGTCAGCGTTTTATTACTTAGGATTCTTTGAATATTACATTACCTCATAAAGTTTTTAAGAGCTTTATTTTCATTTTAAATATATTGCTCTAGGGTATCTCACGGTTTGTGTTTTATAATTTTCTTTATCATTTTTCTTTTTCATTCCCAATAATATTTTACTATAGGATTTATTTTTGGCTATGTGTTTGATCACAGTTCAAATTAGTTACTTTAAGTTTTGGCAACCTAGTTAGAAGACCGTCAGGCTCCTGGAGGCAACTAGAGGTCTTGTGTTCGAATCCCATGGCACGCAACATCTGTCTTTCTTCCAATATTTTAAGAGTTATAGAAAATAGAAAAACCGGTTCATTAAATGGGCCATAAATAGTAAACAGTAAGTTTTACAAAAAAAAAATACAGGAAATAAAAGACGAAAAAAATATGCGAAATAGTATTCTCTACAATAATAGTCTCAATAACTTTGGCCCTAAAGTGCATAGTTTATGAGATATCGGCCAAAAACTTTTTTTCAAGATAGCGCTTGAAGCTCCGCCTGGATCTGCATTTTGTGACTTTAAGCTAAACACTAAAACTTATTTAAAAAAATTGACAGGAAATTTAGTGCGAGGTTCAATTCTATTTTTACTGTCCTATTCCCTTTTTCACAACGAGAGGACGACTGCACCCAGCATTGATTCGGAGATAAAACTTTCCACTTAGTAGAAAACTAAGAACTTTATTTGTTTCCGATTTCAATCTAAAAACCAACTGAAGCAGCTTTAAAGTAGAAACTTTAAGACAACTTCGACTCTCCAAGGACAAAGTTCAGTGCTTTAGTGTTTGTGAAATGTTGTATCGACGTACGGCAAGTAGACTCGGGACGGCAAACGAAGTGAAAATATTAGTACTTACGTGAGAAGTTTAGCTTCAAAATTACTTTGTAAATATTTAAAAATACAAAAGAATACGACGTATGTTCTTTTTTAATTGTTTTTGGCACCGGATTTTGATCATTATTCCCATGTGAAGTACTTATTTGTTGGCAAGCCATCAAGTATCAGTCACAGTCAAAGTCAAAGTCACACAAAGTTATATTTTATTCTTTATCTAATCTTTGGTATGCACAATAAAAAGTTAATCAACCAAAGCAAGTCAAGATCAAGTCCGGTTATGCCTTAGTAAAGTTTTTTTTTTTTTTATACACAGCGCCATCTAACCCCAAACTAAGCAGAGCTTGTGTGATGGAAGTCAGATAACTGATAGGATACATAAATACTTTTTTTTTGTAAATACACACTTATAATACATACAGAACACCCAGACACAGAACAAACATTTGTTTATACCAAAAAAACATTTGTCCTTGGCGGGAATCGAACCCACGCCCTACAGCTCATGCAAACATACTCCCAATGAGCCAACAGGGCTGTCAAATTGCAACTGTACTAAAAGTTTCAACGACGTATATCCCCACTCCATTGAGGCTCAGGGCGTCCTAAGCTACATCTATAATGATTCAGATTCACGGTCTCCACTATAGAACACGTCTACCTCAACATACATTAACGATTCTTAAAGCTAACCAATTCCTAAAATACCCTCTCAACTATTAGCTGACGGGAAATGTCATACGTGGAAATGAGACAGACTACAACACTAATTTAAAAAAATAACTAAAAAGTATGAGACACTGTCCGTCACTTTACGGGTTAGGTACTTACTATACTTCTGTGCTTCAAGCTTTTAAGGATATACACGCCAAATACTAGAATTTATTATTGAATTTTTATTTCATAGTCCCAGATAAAAAATTGTTTTAAAATATTTTTTTACTATGAATTTATTTTTAATTTTTTAATAGACAATTATTAGTATTTTAGAGATTGCTCATCAAGACGAATCAATCAAGCCTAAATACGGTGGGGTTACGTTGTTTTATCACAGAGATGCTGTGGCCACCTTCTAGCTCCGTCATCAGACCCTGAATATCATCTAGGCAAAGAGTGCTTCCCAAGACAAATCAATCGAGCCCAAGCTCGATGGGTTTATCTTGTTTAGTTCAGAAGTTCCTATGGCCATCTTCCGTATCCATTATCAGACCAGCACCATAATAACATATAATAGTATTGTCACCAAAGATACATAAGTAAACCAAATTTGAGTCCAATCAGATATCGGAAAGTGGGTCAAAATTGACTTGTAAGACTTGACCCGTACATACATACATAGCTAGGTACATACATTGCAAGTTAAATAAAAGCTTGAATATAGAAAGAATATCAAGCTATAATTTTCAAAGTAACATATTAAAGCAAATAGAGATAGGACGCCGCCGGTGGCGAAGACATCCTGATGGAAATTCTATTCCATCGTGTGTCTGACACGGCCGTTTATCGTGAGACGTCGTATTTTACAATTGGAATTTACGAACATATACGGTAGCAGTGATTCTTTAACTTTATGTAGGTACGATGAATAGATTGAAAATGTTTACATAGTAAGTAACTATAAGGTGTTTTTTTATGGTTGACGTGCTAGGTGTTTAATCACAGCACACCTGATGTTGTGACGGTGTGAACGAATATGGTAATGCACACCTAGCTTGGAATGGAATTGGCTCTCAAGTGATTGCTATGGGCACACCTCTAAACTAAAATAGCGATAAGTAAAATAAATACATTTGGTTAAAAGTCGACAATTTTTTTTTACGCTTGACAGGTTAATTGTTTGACCACAGCTCACCTGATGGTAAGTGACGGTGTGGTCTAAGATTAAACACACTTCTTGAATTTCTGTAACAAACAAGACCTTTCTTCCTTTCTTCCTGCGTGCCTTCCTTCCTGCGCTCCTTCCTTCCTTTTTTCCTTCCTTCCTTTCTTCCTTCCTTCCTTCCTTCCTTCCTTTCTTTCTTTCTTTCTTCCTTCCTTCCTTCCTTCCTCCCTTCCTTCCTTCATATCTTCCTTCCTTCCTTCTTTCATTCCTTCCTTCCTTCCTTCATTCATTCATTCATTCATTCATTCATTCATTCATTCATTCATTCATTCATTCATTCATTCATTCATTCATTCCTTCCTTCCTTCATTCATTCGAATCTTCTGCAGTAACAGAGACAAAACGCTTAGGAGGACTGTTGGTAACATTTTTTAAATAGTAGAGCTTCTTTCGAGATCTAGCGCGACCATTACAATGAAAATTAAAACGAGCGGAAGAAACAAGTTTCCGTTTCTATGAAAGCAAAATGTCTCAAGACGGCGTTCTTCACTTAAACAAGCCTTTACACTCATTTTAAAAATACATAATTCAGATGAGAATTAATTCTAACTAGTTTGTGAATACGAATGCAGTTCCCGAGAAAGCTAGTTTGAACACAGACATTTGTGAAGATAGATACACCTTAATTTTTAATTTTAATATATCAAAATAATTGGTAATATATGAGTTAAGAGTTGTAGGGCGTGGGTTTGATTCCCAGGACATACATTTTGTGGTATAGGTACGACTCCCGGGTTCTGTGGAACGTATATTTAAAATAAAAAAAGCTTTTAGTAATTGATTTACTTATTTTGTAGAAATAGGTCACTCTTACCATAAAAAAAACTTTGTCATCGGAACTGAAACGACAGCCCGGTTAGCTTATTTTGTAGTGTATATCTGCTTCATGAGCTGCAGGTCGTGACTTCCATTCCCACCCACGACAAATATTTTGTAGTACCTATAAACCAGCATGTGGCCCGCGGGCCACTTGCGGCCCGTAATTGTTTTGTAAATTAGTCATAAATATCTAAAATATTATAGACTTTAGATAGAAAATATGATAAGACTTATATTATACGAAAATTGACTAACGTGTAGATGCAGCCATTTTAATACATTGACTTGTCAAATAAATCGATACCCTTAGTAAAGTATCGATTTATTTGACAAGTCGCCCGTGTGCGTCACGTTAACAATAAGCCTGTAAAAAAAAAAAAAAACAGCTGATTTATGTCTTAATTTCGTTAGCCCTGTATAGGAAAAGTCGGCCATTCTACCTCTATATAATATACCTATGTCTCTGCCAGTAGGAAATTAGACTACGCTAGCTACTTACTTATCTGAACACGGCTTATTTGAATTTCATGCCAAGTGATGCAACTTTTATCCCAGCGAGTTATTCGCTGGAGCAACTTTCTTTTGTGACGTATTTTATGTTGGTAAATATCTGTAGTTTGACTATCGTCTACTTCTATTGCAAAACTAGTTTAGTGGGGATGATCAGTTTTAAATAATAAAATTCGTATTTTTTTTTAAATTTTGATGAGAGACTTTTCGAAATCACCTTTTTTTTAAACTTCCGACTACTGGGCGTGATTATGGGGTGGGACTCTTATCATTGTGAGAATGGTAAGGCTACCCCTCTAGCTGTTACTAGGGTGGGGGGTCCACCACCCTGATCAAGTACAGGTTGTCAGAATTCACACATCGAGTTTTTTTTTTTAATCGCGGATATGTCATTTACTCTCTTTGTTTTCCTTCACCGTTTAAAGCTTGTGGCAATACGCACATAGGATAGGAAAGACAGGTGCGTGACATCACAGTTACACTACAATTTACAATCCATTGTAAATTGTAGTGTTATGTAATTCGGATTCAGGACCTCCAGATTGGAAGGCAGACCGTTCAAATATTACGTAAGCAGAATTTTTAGTAATTACTAACCCCTCCCTCCCCCTTGCCAGCAAAAGTAGGAAAAGATTTTACTTCCCTCTCCTATGCGTGCTATACAAAGCAAATACCCCCCATCTCCCATCCCTCTTTGGTGCTTAGTTAATACTTGAAGGGCCCCCAACGAAGCTGCCAAAACTTTGAAAGAATAAATGCCTGTCTGTCTGTCTGCTGGCGATAAACTTAAAAATCTGAACAGATTATCATGCAAGTATCACCAATAGATAGAGTGATTCATGGGGAAGGTTTAGGTCTTAGATTATATTATTGATGGGTCTCCGCGCGCGCTCCGACTAGAATGCGGCAACTTCTTATTGTAGTGTGTGTGTCTGATGGTATGTGTTCCCAGTGTTTTTCTTGTTTCTTGTAGTATTATTATTACACAGTTTCACTACGCAGATTATGACGAAAATTAATTAAAACACTCGGCAAGCCCACCTTGCACATTGCTTGCAACGAGACTGGCTCAGGTACGCCGACTTCGGCGTAGTATTTGTTGCCGCTTTTTAAAAGTACGCCGGCGGTATCTAGTCGGAGAGCGCGTAGAGACCCATCAATAAATAATCTAAGGTTTAGGTATATAATTTGTTTAAGTTTTGTGTAGTATCTACATTGCACCCGTGCGAAGCCGGGGCAGGTCGCTTTTGTGTCATGAAACATTTTGACCTTGTAGGGTCAGGTGAAATTTCGCCCGCTAGTACATGTCTATGTTATATACATATCCATCAAATATCCGAGACATTTACTACGTAGTAAATCTCCTTAGCAAGAGCTCGTCTACCACCGCAGAAATGCTTGGCTGGCAAATGCACTAAAGAGCGACGCCAAAATCAAATAAAAGTAGAAGTATTGGAATTCCAAATGAAATGAAACACAAAAAAGGTTGCATTCAAAGATAGGCACTAAATCTTTCTCCATAATAGCTCAAGTAATAAAACCATACATCACGTTACAAATGAATTATGGAGCAATAAAAATCTCAGCATTGACTTGCACGACACAAGCTGTCATCCATAATTACACGCACACCCTTCAGGGTTTACATTCACTCAGCTAGTCGACATTTTGAAGATTGAAGAACGAGATTCATGTATTATGAACGTACTTTGTGCCAACATTCAAACAAAGAAATCAATATACCAACATGCCATAATTAAAAGTCACCGTTACCAAACCACGAACTGTTAAAATAACCACTACACACATTTAGCATCTCATCACTCTATAAATATAATAGCAATAGTTTATGACATACACACATTTCTGGTTAATAATGTAAAACTTTTTATCGCCGTCTTTCTTTATTATCTCTCTCTCTTTCCCTTTCTCGCATATAGCATATTTCAACTTTTATAACTTTTTATAACACCCTCTCACTCACACGTGTAGTTTCCTTTCATCTTTCTTACATCAGTATTCTCTTTTACTCGTATAACATTCATATGGCGTTCTCTCATCCATCCCACAATTATACGCCTTTTTCTATCCCAAAGAACGTTGGACACTCTAGGTTAGAGACTCGGTTTCAAAAACAATTGAAAACATTTTTACTAATGCTATAAACAATTTAGTTTATGCAAACGAATGATCTTTATCTGGTTATCTTTATTTTTTTAAAGTTGAGAATTTGCGTATAAAATTCTCGTAATAGGCTTACGTTAGTTTTACAAGAAAATAACAAATAAATAGTAGATGTAAAAGTCTCTAACGCTTTACAGGGGCTTGATTTACACTTGACTGTATCTTGCTTGACAATAATTATGTAACCGAAGCTAAAAGTGATCAAAGCCACAAACTATTAAAAAAAAAAAAACACTTTTTAAGACCTTATGCAACATTATAGTTTTTTTGGCGGGAACGCGGAAAGAGTCGTATCGCCCCATTGTATTTTTTTCCAAAACTATTGGTTTTTCTAGAGTTTATGTATTATGAGTTAGTGATGTTTTAAGTGTGCCGAATTACAAGCGCGAGTGTGGGAAAGTGATATAATGTGGTAAAACATAACTTTTCGTGTTGCTTCCAAATCTCCACCGAAGCTTATAGTAAAGTTGCCACTACTTTAAAGACATGACTGGATTTGACTGGCACAGACTATAATTTGACTGGAACTAAAGCTGTTAGATATAAATTGTAAAAACCGAAGACGAGGCAATAAAGATAAAGAAGATGAAGACCGAAGACTGCATACAAATACACAAACATTGAAACTGGCAGAATACACAGAGTACGATCTCAAGAAAAAAAAGAAGCGACATTTTCTTGTCACTGTTAAAAAAAAAATACTGGGAATCAGTTTTAAAATTACAAGTTTCAAGAAACTTTTTCATTTTTTTATGGATATGGATATTTAGTTTTGAAAATTTCTTGTTACATCAAGAACTAAGGACAGTTTAGTGAGTTATGGCCCTTAACCGGCTCGCTCGCAATAAAAACAGTAGGTGGTGAATAAAAAATCCCTTATTCTGAACACGTAGGGCAATAAAATAAATATAAAAACACAATGATGCTTGACACGATGAAATAACGGCAGCCGCGAAATAAGAGAAGTGGCCGCCATTAAGGTGTCTACAGGCACGAATCGCGAGTAGTGATGGGGTTAAAACGTTGTGAAACTTGTCGATAATTATTTTATGTTTTTCAACGTCGATAATTATTTTATGGTTTGTTTTTTTTTTATTGCGGCATAAATGGATGAAAAACTCAAAAGAAAATTGAAATAATAAAGCAATCAAAAATATTACGATGCCTAAATCGCTTCAAGACACAAGATGAGAAGGATACTACTATAGTATGAAGGTACAAAACGCGCTAAGCATTAAGCTAATTAGAGATTATTAATTCAGAGTGAATAGGTATCTTCTAAGTCTGTGTGCTTCATATTCAACCACATCATCGCTTACCATTGTCGTGTGTTTAGAACTTAGTTTAATTTAACTTTCAACATATTTTTTAAGCGGGGGAAGATGTCGTGTGTCTGTTATTATTAAAAACCTAATAGAGAGTATGATAAAACTTCAGTCTTGGCTGAAATCATGTTTGATTCACATCAACCATCAGGCGAGTTGGTGGTCAAAAGCGGACTTAAACATATTTAAAAAAATCTACTAAAATCACTATACAATTGGGAATACATAGGAAGCTTTGTCAATAACATAAAACTATCGATATTATAAATTAACAACACTAACAAAATTTCTTCGCGACCGTCTTCACGATAATAGTCACGAGCAAGTAGTTGAAGCGAAGAACTCATTTTTTTTTTTTTTTTATGCGATCCAAAACTGAACTTTGATTTCGATCGTGAAGATGGTCAGTTACAAAAAGTTAAGCTCTACCCTTCAAATATTGCATTTAGTTTGCATTTTTATCTACTAAAACATAATTTATGCTAGACAGTGGGATGCGCTGCCTGAGTGGATGTTTCCTGATAGATATAATCTGGGTGTCTTCAAGTCGAGAGTGAATTGATATCTTCTAGGTAAATGTGCTCCATATAAGACATTCATAATATATAAATCATTATAAGTTGATAGTAAAAGTTTTAAAGGAAAAGTTTATTTCATTACTTTTAGCGCTTTTAAATTAAAGCTTGTTTAAAAAAAAGTTTTTTTTTTTTTACTATTTTTTGTTTTATTTCGAGTTATTCTCAGCAAGGTCTTTCATTTGATACCCATATTGTAGAAATGCATTAAAAATAGTTTGTCCGCCATTTTGGGTGTTCCGGTTTTGGTTATTCCATACATACATTGTATATTAAATAAAAGTAAAAAAAATAGCAATACTTATAGAAGAATGTAAATTGTACTTATTGATAGTGGTGCAGCACCTCTAACAGGAACCTTTTTTTATATATTTTACATTTCTATTTAATTAGCTGGAGCCTAAGGAAAATGGCTTTCAAACGCAAGCCATAAAAAGCAAATTCTACCATTACAGAATCCAACATTTTCCAAGTCTTAAAACGTCTACAAAGAATTCATTTTCAACACTGTAATGACTGGGTTAAGTAGATACAGACCTAATTATGTTCTTAAAGTTCTTAATCTTACCCGCAGAACCTCCTCCATACTTCCTTAATCAAAACTAACTTAGAGACCCAACCTTAATGTTTATTCATTGGCCGGGCAAACAAAAGGAGGTTTTAAAATTCAAAACTCGAGTCACAAATTGAATAAAGCGACGGTTAGTGACGGCGGCAGGCACCGTTGAAACAAATCAGCTGTTTAAGCTATAAGATATCCCTAAGGCTTCTGTATTAATCTTGCAAATGAGCCTTCCTTTCGCCCCTTCATGAATATGCAAGATTTTTGTTTCGGCTCCACGAGAAAAAGTTGCGTTAAATCTGGCTTTATCAGAATCTTTACGGAAAATCGGAAAGTTTTTCAGAAAGATTTAAACATTGAAATATGAGATAAAAATTCATTGAACTATGTCTGGAAAATGATATGGTTTTAGAGAAAAGTGATATTTAATCCTTGGAATAAATTTACTTCAAGTGGGAATCAGGTACTCGATCGATTTTTCAGTCAGTTTGTTTTCTAGGGTGAAGCATGAACCCAAAGTGGGTGCATCCATCGTACTGTAAGCTTCTTATTGCAATTTCTGTTAAGTTTTCACATAACAATCTACGCGATTGCAAACCTTATAGCACTGGCATACGATATGCGATTGCGCTGCTTTCTCCTCTATGTATCGTATAAAAGCAGTATTACTCAGTAGGTAATAAGTAGTACAAATGAAATCTTGTAAATACTTGTTTTGCCGTGGTTGTCGTAAGAGTCGGCTAAGGGATGTAATCCGGAAGATGGACGGCAGCGTCTTCTTTGAACAATCACACTTAACTGCGCTCGCCAACCCGCCTGCCAAGCGTGGCGAGTATTGGCAAAACCCCAGGAGGAGGCCTATGTCCAGCAGTGGACGTTCTATGGCTGATGATGTGATGATTTGAAATACTTGTACTACGACAAGAATACAAGCAAATTTACTTAGATGTTAATATACATTTTTTTTAAATGTGTTGATAGATCTCTAGGTATCGTCTAAGATCGTCTAGGTAGGTACCACCACAGTACCTGATATCCTGCCGCCAAGCAGTAGTGTGTAAACATTACTGTGTTCCGATTTGAAGGGTACTGCAGCTAGCGAAATTACAGGTTGTTGATACTAATAATCAAAAGTCTAAAAATAATGAGCGCCAAAGCAGCGATGCCTTAGACTTTGTTTTACTACTCAACTTTCTAAGTATCGCTGCAATGGTCAATGACTGTTACCTCTTACCTCTTACCATCAGGAAAGCGTCTTGTTCGTCTCATTTCTAATAAATAAATAAAATAAAACTGGAGAATAAGGAAACTGGCTTTCAAATGAAAAAAACCGCATCGAAATCGGTCCACCCATTTGAGAGCTACGATGCCACAGACAGACATACACACATGAAGACAGACAGACAGACATCGACGTCAAACTTATAACACCCGTCTTTTTGCGTCGGGGGTTAAAAAATGAAAGTAATGAGACGAACGATAACGCCTATCCATTACCATTGCAGCGATATACAGAACTATGAGTAACAAAACAAAGTTCAAGAGATCACAGCTTTGGAGCTCATTACTTTGAAACTTTCGATGGTTAGTCTCAACGGCGTTTTTTTCTCAATATTTACCAGCGTTGAGTTCAACAAAATGTATAAAGCTCGCTGTGCTCGGTGATTTGATCCGCCATCGGCTTTTGGGTGTCGTATCGTGATGTTAACTAGCCTATAACCTTCTTTAATAAATAAGCTATCAAATGCAAAAAACATTTTCTGTCTTCTATCGGATACATTTCGGAGAGTGTGCCTTAGAATTGCATAATTTGGTTCCACCTGCCTCTTTTTATTACCGGACGGCTAAGCGGACACGGCCAAAGTGCCATCCTTACATGGTGCATATTCCCCACGTACGGACTAAACGCTTCGATTCCACATTCTTAATACGTACAGCGAGGATGTGGGACTCTCTGCCGGCGTCTGTTTTTCCTGCGAAGTACAACTTGGGTGTCTTTAAATCCAGACTAAGCAGTTTTTTCCTAGGTAAGCGTGCTTCATCGAAGACTGCATCCTGCTTAACATCAGGCAGGGCGTGGTAAAACGTAAACCTATTTAGTATATAAAAATAAAATGCAAAAATATTTTTATGGGCAAGAAATGTTCAGTTGTCCTATTAATCACAGTACACTAACTGTAAGTCATCTTCATAAAAAAAGGCCGCTGTCGTTTTGATTAAGTGCGTGCATACTGGGCGCCGTGTAAGTACACACTGCCACACACACAATAGCATAATCTCGGGGAGACTCGGGTGCCGGCAGTCTGGGCCTAGCTGTGATTTCGCGCGCCCTCTCCTATTCGCCTGCTCTCACCGGCCATTTTATTCAGCGCAAATATTATGAAATACGCAATAGGTATACATATGTATACCGGTAGTGCTAAAAACAAACGGTAGTACTTTTTGAACCAGTTGAACTATTCAGTAATACTTCTGTTAAGGAGAAGCTTAAACGACACTTCCTGCATAAATTAGCTTTGATAAAATATAGGTAATTAATCAAAGTAATTCTAGAAATATTCCCTTAAACAAGATCATGTAAAATATTTCCAACTTTTGTCTGGTAGCAAGATGCCACATGTACGCATGAGAGTTCCAAATTCTATTCAACTTCGCGAATTTAGAAACTTTGGTCGTAAATATAATAACTTAACTGTATACGTACCTATAAAAAGTGGTAGCGGGTTACTAATTTCTGTTCTAGGTGGTAGATATCATTAGCAGGAAGTCATCTAGATAGTTTCCACCACAGTATTAAATATCCCACCACCAAGCATAAGTATGGAAAATGTTTTCCAGTTATAAAGGTCAATCGAAGTTATAGTACGAGAGCCCATGATCAAAATTTTTGGCTTATCGTTTTACGACTAAAACCGTATAAAATCGATAGATTTGGTTATTATGATTCCATTAAAGCTAATAAAAAAACTTTGTAGTCTGACCTGACCGCAATTTCTAAGATGTCAAATTTTTTTACGGAATTTTTTCAAAACAATACTAATATAAAAAAAAAACTATTTTTAAGCGGAAACAAACTAGTTGGCAATCAAGCTGAAGGGTTGCCTGATGGTAAGCAATCACCGTCGACCATGGATACATGCAATACCAGGGGCGCTACAAATACGTTGCCGACCTTTTAAGATTCTATTTACAAGCCTTTTGAAGAGCCCAATGTTGTAACTCCGCGGGAATACGGAAGAAGGAAGATCATTTCACAATTTGCAAGTGTATGGCAAAAAGGATCGCGTAAATCGCACAGCGATTTCAATGAATCAATTATATGTTTGATTACAACGGTATAGAAGTATGTGCACACATTTACATTAAACTTAGATACACATACACACACGCGCGTTCACACACACACATATATAATATAAATGAATCAATCAATTATTATTCATAGCTGTCTGATTTTCAGAATTAAGCTGAACGTTAGATTTTAGATACCAAAAACACAATGTCCATGACACGATGCGACATGGTTTTGGTCGTGGGCTCTTGTACTATTACAGAGGTACTAAAATTATATCTAAACTCTCAAAGTAATGAGCGGTAAAACAGCGATGTCATGGACTTTGTTCTGTTACTCAAAGTTCTCTCAAAGTCTTGATTGTCTAATTACTTCTTAGCGTAAAATAGGAATTTGAAACACGTAATGATTTCCAACTTGAAGAAGTAAAGTTAGGCAGTTCAGCAATAAAACTTGTTATCATTGTTACGGTTTTTCAAAACGTTTTTCTTTGCATAGGTACCTATAAAAGAAATAAAATAAAAGAAATTCCACACACTAGTGTGGAATTTCTTTTATTTTAAATAAGTTTGTGTTTAACTATACCCTGCACCCCACCCTCTCTTCCCGTGGTTGCCGTAAGAGTCGGCTAAGGGATGTAATCCGGAAGATGGGCAGCAGCGTCTTCTTTTAAATAACCTCACCCAACTGCGCTCGCCAACCCGCCTGCCAAGCGTGGCGAGTATTGGCAAAACCCCCCAATGAATAGTTCTAAAAAGACCAGGCCCCCAGTCCCCGGCAGCTCCACTAGTCCTGGTTTAGGTAGCGGCCACGGTAACGGTGGAGCAGGGGGTGCTAAGAATCCCCGGCAGACGCCCGGCTACCACCCCCAACGACGACTGGCCCTGGTAACACACAACATACGCACTTTGAGGACAGACGAGAAGATTGTTGAGCTGGAAGAGGAAATGAGTAGGTTACATTGGGATATTTTGGGGTTATCTGAAGTCCGGAGAGAGGGCGAGGACACGATAACCCTGAAGTCGGGTAACCTATTCTATTACCGGGAGGGCGACCAACAGTCCCAAGGTGGTGTCGGTTTTCTCGTCCACAAGTCCCTAACAACATTATTAGCATCGGAAGTGTTTCGAGCAGGGTCATATACCTAATACTCAGAATATCCAAAAGATATTCGCTGAAGGTCATTCAGGTGTATGCACCGACCTCGTCACACCCAGATGATGAAGTAGAGAGTATGTATGAGGACGTAAGTAGGGCCATACATACCTCCGAAACCCACTTCACTGTTGTTATGGGGGACTTCAACGCAAAGATGGGCATGAAGAGCGATGATGAGTTGAGAGTGGGGCAATTTGGATATGGGCAACGGAACCCTAGGGGACAGAGGCTGGCCGACTTTCTGGAGAAAGAGGGCCTCTTTATGATGAACTCTTTCTTTCAGAAGCCGCCTCACAGGAAATGGACCTGGATGAGTCCCGATGGTTCTACGAGAAACGAGATAGACTTCATCATGACCAACAAAAGACGGATATTCAATGATGTCTCTGTGATTCACAGGGTGAAAACCGGTAGTGATCACCGACTGGTAAGAGGCTCATTGAATATTAACGTCAAGCTTGAAAGGTCACGCTTGATGAAGTCCACGCTCCGACCTACTCGCGCCCATATACAAAACCCCGAAAGCTTTCAACTCGAACTTTCCAATCGCTTCGATTGCCTAGAGAATCTTGCCACGGTGGACGAGATCAATAACAGGCTCGTAGAAACTGTCCATGCGGTGGGCTCTAAGTTTTTTAGACCCCGTCGTACAAATAGACCTCAAAAACTATCCGACCATACTCTAGACCTCATGGCTGAACGACGCTCGTTACGACTACAGTCTTCCTATGATGCAGAGTCATATAGGCTGCTCAATAGACAGATATCGAAATCCTTGCGACACGACATACGTATCTTTAATACTAATCGTATTAAAGAGACGATAGAGCGGAAAAAAGGCTCCAAAGTGTTCGCAAGAGACATGTCTATTGGGCAAAGTCGGTTGACGAAGCTGAAGAGAGAAGATGGTAGTATAGCGTCGACCAAAGCAGAGGTATTAGAGGAGGTCGAAAGGTTTTATGGACGGTTATACACCTCGGTAGCTGAGCCTGTTAGCAGCGCGGCCAAAGACCCAAGAGCCAAGCTGACCCGGCACTATACCGAAGATATTCCGGACATCAGCCTGTACGAGATTAGAATGGCCCTGAAACAGCTTAAGAACAACAAGGCGCCGGGTGATGACGGAATCACATCGGAGCTTCTGAAAGCGGGTGGAACACCGGTACTTAAAGTCCTTCAGAAGCTCTTTAATTCCGTCTTACTCGAAGGTGTAACGCCAGAAGCATGGAACAGAGGCGTGGTGGTGCTGTTCTTCAAGAAAGGTGACAACACTCTATTGAAGAATTATAGACCCATCTCGCTTCTGAGCCATGTTTATAAGTTGTTTTCAAGGGTCATTACGAACCGTCTCAGTCGCAGGTTCGATGACTTCCAGCCTTCCGAACAAGCCGGTTTCCGTAAAGGTTACAGTACCATAGACCACATCCATACGCTAAGGCAAATTATACAGAAGACCGAAGAGTATAATTTGCCTCTATGTCTAGCGTTTGTGGACTATGAGAAAGCCTTTGATTCGATCGAGACATGGGCGGTGGTTGAGTCTCTCCAACGATGCCATATTGACTATCGGTATATCGAAGTGTTGAAGTGTTTGTATAATAACGCTACTATGTCGGTCCAAGTACAGGAGTAGACTTCGAAGGCGATTCCACTGAAAAGAGGCGTAAGACAGGGAGATGTTATATCTCCGAAACTGTTTACTGCCACAGTGGAAGACGCCTTCAAGCTCCTGGAATGGAAAGGATTCGGCATCAATATTAATGGCGAATACATCACTCACCTTCGATTTGCCGACGATATAGTGGTCATGGCAGAGTCGTCGGAGGAACTCAGCACAATGCTCGAAGACCTCAATCGAGTTTCTCAACGGGTGGGTCTTAAAATGAACATGGACAAAACGAAGGTAATGTTGAATGCCCATGTTGTGCCCACCCCAATATCAGTTGGGAGCTCGGTTCTTGAAGTTGTTGACAAGTACATTTACCTAGGACAAGCAGTCCAATTAGGTAGGTCCAACTTCGAGAAAGAGGTCAATCGTCGAATCCAACTCGGCTGGGCAGCGTTCGGAAAACTGCGCAGCGTTTTCTCGTCCGAATTACCTCAGTGCCTCAAGTCGAAAGTCTTCGACCAGTGTGTGTTACCAGTGATGACTTATGGCGCCGAAACGTGGTCTCTGACTATGTGCCTTCTTAGTAAGCTCAAAGTAGCACAACGAGCTATGGAGAGGGCTATGCTCGGAGTTTCCCTACGAGATCGAATCAGAAATGAGGAGATCCGTAGGCGAACTAAAGTAGCCGACATAGCCCAGCGGATTAGCAAGTTGAAGTGGCAGTGGGCAGGGCACATAGCACGCAGAACCGATGGCCGATGGGGCTGCAAAGTTCTAGAGTGGAGACCACGGACCGGCAAGCGCAACGTAGGACGTCCACCCACAAGGTGGACAGACGACCTAATAAAGACCGCAGGAACGCGCTGGATGCGAGCCGCTTCCAACCGGTCTTTATGGAAGTCAATGGGGGAGGCCTATGTCCAGCAGTGGACGTCATGTGGCTGATGATGATGATACCCTGCCTGATATTAAGCAGTAGTGCGGCCTAAAATGTAGCACGCTTATCTAGAAAAAAACCTATTTACTCTAGACTTTAAGAAACCCATATTGTACCTTACAGGGTATACAGACTCCGGTAGTCTCACAAACTCGGTGTGCAAATAAAAAATGTGGAATCAAAAGGCTTTCTTAAAGTATTCTTCTAATAAAATATTTTCAATAATAATCTTAATCAAAATGTTCCACATTATGCATGTGGAATATCCATATACGAATGACCTTTTGGTCGCGTTTGTCTTGCCATCCGGTAGAAGAAAGATGCAGAGCGAATAAAATTGTGCAGTTCAAGTGCACACTTTCTGATATGTATCCTCTTGAAATCACATATGACACTTTGAAATCAAATGCCTATATGGAATGTCGGAATGACAGTATTAGCGAGAAATACCTTGCCTTACCGTAAGCGCGTGATTCAACCCTTGTCTTTTAACTTTGTGTGCAATGTAACTAGCTTCTATTATATTACTATTTTCTTTTATGTATTACTCTATTGTTTTGCTATTTAGTGTTGAATTTATTATTCCTATTAATAAGTTTATAGTTTGTAAAACTGTGACGCTTACTAATTAGAAAAGTGACTTGTATAATTTTTGTCAATAAAATTCAAAATTTTAGTATCACCCTTCTGCTCTTAACAGAGCTGAGTTACTTACATTTGATAACAGCCTAAATAATATAAAAGGAATTCTAAAATAAGTAGCAGTGTACTAGAAGATTTTACGAACACCTAACCTAACCTACAAAGTATAGAAGTACTAGTAAGTAATTTACTAGTTTTTTTTTGCATTTATATATAATATTGAAATTTTGTTTTTTATTCAATGAAGACTTTACTATTACGAAGTTTTATAAACAATACTAAAGGACGTGGTTTACCATATTATTGATGCTTGCCAACTTTTAAGCGTGTAAATAAGCACTAAATAAAAAAAACGCTCAAATTCAATTGATCTATGGAAAATAGCGCATTGTAACCAGATATTTTTTACGTTCTTTTCAAAAGTGTTTTTGTGAAGCACTAGACTAGATTGTATATTGTATACTATCTTTATGTGTGTGTGCTTCTAGCAGGAAGAAGCCGATAGGTGCACTGTAACAAGTTCGGTAAAATAGCTCTACGCTAAAGTTTTTGAATAAACGACCGTCTCCGCAATTTGTTGGTGTTTTGTTTCCTTAGTTCTTAGGTAAGATAACCACAGCCAAGTGCAGTAAGTAGGTCTGCTTCCATTGTTGAATTAGATTTCGATTAGATTTTGGTTGGCAGGCTAGATAATATGTAACACAATAAAAAAACCTTTAAACGGATATAACAATTGGCGGCCTTATCTCTTCCAGGCAACCTTAGAATGGAAAGGATTCAAGAACAAATAGAAAACGGGGTGTGCCAATAATTAGTATGAAAATAAGCTAAGGATATTATCAGGTTATGGTCAATATTGGTGTTTGACCACAGCTCCCTGTCAAGTGACGGTGTGGTCGAAGATGGTAAGCACACCTATCCTGGAATGGAACTGGATCTCAAGCGAAGTTGTCGAAACACATTATTAAGTGGTCGCTGACAGATTTTCAACTTGAAGGTAGTAGCTAGCTAGCCAGCCGAGTACTATAAAATAACCTACCACCATGCTATGGTTTCGTTACGACGTTTTCCTTCACCAGCATCTCAAGCTTATTGTTGGAATTTGAGCCTACGCTGTTCGGCGAGTGAACAGACCGCGCTAACCACTGAGCTATCTTTGCTACAACCTAAACTAATTTAAATAATATATCTTGATATGAAAGTACTGCAGGAAACTTACTTTAGTATACTTTTCGAGTTTACTCGAAAATAACAGTTCCCTGAAAAAGATCATCAAAATCATTAAATAATTTTTTCGATGTTATAAAATGTTGCATAACCATTTTTACTACCAACAGCTACCTACCTCGTAACTAGTTAACTACCTCGCTGTTTTTCAAGTTCTTATTCTGCCTTATTTCAACTGTGGTCCGTATTTGAATGAGTATACGGTGGTATTTAGGTCGGTATTTTCCGGTGGTGTCTTGACACTTCGCGCAAGAAAATGTGCTCAGAATTTGTTGCACGACACAAACTAAAGCAAAATGAGTTGTTGGAGCCATTCGATCGTGTTTTATATTTGAATACAAACTGCTGTCAAGATATTGTTTGGGAGTTTTGACATTTGGTGCATACGAATGAAAAATATACACGCTTATATATTTTTCTGTGGTTAACTAGGCTAGGCGTATGACCACAGCTCAGCTGATGTTAAGTGATGGTGTGGTCGAAGATGGTAAACACACTTAGCCTGGAATGGAACTGGCTCTTTTTTTTTAGGTTAACAGTCATGGTGTTTGACCACAGCTCAACTGATATTAAGAGGTGTAGTCGAAGATGGTAAGGAACGGGTTTTTTTATGATTGGCAATCTTGGTGTTTGACCACTGCTCACCTGATGTTAAGTGATGATGTAGTCGAAGATGGTAAACACACTTAGCCTGGAATGGAACTGGCTCTTTTTTTTGAGGTTGACAGTCATGGTGTTTGACCACAGCTCACCTGATATTAAGTGGTGTGGTCGAAGATGGAAAAGAACTGGTTTTTTTAATGGTTGCTGTGCACATGCACAGAACATACATTTATGCTCGTCACACAAATGTTTGTTTTGGAATCGAGCCCACGCCCTACAGCTCTAGAAGCACATACACTTCCAATTGAACTAAAAAAAAAAAAGAAAAAAAAAAAAACTACTTTTTCATTTCTTTGCGGTTTTGAATGCACAATGTTATCTTTTTCATTTCTTTGCGGTTTTGAATGCACAATGTTATCTTTTTCATTTCTTTGCGGTTTTGAATGCACAATGTTATCTTTTTCATTTCTTTGCGGTTTTGAATGCACAATGTTATTAAAACATAATTATATTCTCGTGTTGAGACCCTGTCTTCTTACAGCTAAATCGGTTTCCAATTCACGGTGCTGAAATGGATTTGAACGCTCGTGCCACACGACAAGTTATAATTTCAGGTCGTAAATCTAGGTACATTATTGTACGCAAAATGTTTGAGAGTGTTCCTTCTATACGCTTTTTCTGTTACTTATTCTGTGGTACCTTCAGCTAACATCAATCTTGCCGATCTATCCAAACCCAGCTACACTAGTAATCAGTATTGATTGCCTCACGGATTGAGGTGTATTTAGCTAAATACAGTCCGGGTTAGGATCGTTAAGTGCAAGGTAGATGGAGATAGATGATTAGAACTATCGACTCTACTTATATTACAAACTTACTTAGCTTATACTTATAGTTATAATTGTAATTCCTATTTTAGTTTTTTGTTACTTTTATAGTCATGTTTCTGAATTAAATAAATATAATGATATTAGTGAACATTAATTGATTGATATTAGTGAGCATTAATTGATTGATATTAGTGAGCATTAATTGATTGATATTAGTGAGCATTGATTGATTGATATTAGTAAGCATTAATTGTTTGATATTACTGAGCATTGATTGATTGATATTAGTAAGCATTAATTGATTGATACTAGTGAGCATTAATTAATTGATTAATAATAATAGTGAGCATTCCTTTATTTTTTTAGGGTTCCGTACCTCAAAAGGTAAAAAAGGAACCCTTATAAGATCACTCTCTTGTCCGTCTGCCCGTCTGTCTGTTCGTGTGTCACCACTGATTTTCTCAGGAACGGGTGGACCTAGCAAGTTGAAATTTATACCAGATACTGAGGTCTGTTAGGTGTTAAAAATCAAGGCACTGAGTCAACCGGTGAATGAAGTATTTTCATTCGCCGGAGTCAACACGATAAAAAGATATGGGTAAATTTAGATTTTCGCGAAAACTTGTAAGTACCAAAATTTACCTTAATTTTCAACGGTTTTTATTTTTTGGAATCGGTGCACGAGTTCGACTGGCACTTGGCCGGTTTTTTTTGTTTATGGTTGACTTGCTATGTGGTGATTCAGTTGAATTTGTTGGGCGTACCTACTTAATCTGGAATGGGATGTGTACAATTCTTAGTTGTGGTTTTAGATCGCTACCCCAGGCCGCATCTGTCTGGGGCAGGCTTAAGGCTCTACATTCTAACGTTTCGAGCACGTATTTTACTGCAATCAATAACCTATCTAATAATGTGTTATCTAGAATCTCATTTACTGGAGCAAAAATATGGCGGTTATGGGTGGTTCGGGCGTGCCAAACGTACATAGATATTCGATTCACATTACTTGAGAAGAAAAAAAAATTAAGCACAATTACGTTTTACGAGGTTTTTAAACATAAAATATTTATCTATTACTATAAAATTCACAGGTTTTTTTTAAATGAAAAATAAATTTTTCTGTATCAGTTTTGATTTAAATTTATATCGAGATGATCTTTCTAAATTACGTTACTAATATGACAAAGTTCTTAAAAATATAATAACTTTTAATAAAATGAGAATAGCTTGTTTAAAAGTTAGATTTTAATAAATAAAATAACTTTCGCAGTGCATTCTAGTAATATCATTGAATTATGAATAACCCATAATTTGGATTCCTTTATTTTTAAAATTGGGTTAGATGTTTTACCACAGCATACCTAATTCTAAGTGACGGTGTGGTTGAAGATTGCTTGCATAGCTAGCGTGGAATGGGAACTTATTCTCAACTAAGGCTACCGCAACACGCATTTAGATGCATACATACAATTTTAATAAATATCTATTGAAGGAATTATTGAGAAAAATTTGTTTAAAAACAAGTAAAATTTTAACAAAAAAATTCGACTTCATTTGGTTTTGTCATGGATGCCATTGTCAGAACTTGACCAAATTGAAATGGAATCACACGGAAAGCACCAAATTTTAAGAAATTTTAATTTTAAGAAAGAATCATCAAAATCGGTTCACCCAGTCGAAAGTTATGAGATAAGAAACAAAAAAAAAACAAACAGTCTGCTGAGAACCTCCTCCTTTTTTGAAGTCGGTTAAAATGAAACAGTCTCTCAGAAATCCATATCCACTTCCATTCAATTAATTTAGCAAATAAAATGCACTAGGAATATTATATTATGCTAAATTTCCTAAATGACTTCGGGATGAGGAAAGAAAAGAAAGAAAGATTTTTTTTTTGATTTTCTAACACAAACAAAACAGACAAACAGTTACAAAATAAGGGCTCACCTCAGCATAATGCTGGCTATACTAAGTAGTTTAACCAGCGCTGGTTTTCTGGTGAGCCCTAGTAGGTCCAACAAATACACATAAACATATTATGAATAAATTACCAACAAGAAAAAACAAAACAAATGATTAAATGAGTCCCAAATGTCAAGTGCCTAGGGGCTTTGGGTTTCTAAGACTGGGCTTGGCTAAGTCGCAAGGTACTGTACGGGTTCCTATCTCTGCAACGCGATCTGCACGGTAACACCAAGTTTTCGTTCGTAGATTTCGTACTCTATGAACCCAGAAGCACAGCCTCGTACATATCGTTTCACGAAAGTAAACTTCCTGAACCAATATTGATAATCCCTGCTCACGGTGAGACAAACGTCGCAAGTTCCAACACACGAGCCTCGTGGGAACTCCAACACGTACTAAAGTCATTAATTAGTACATTTACCCTCCGCTCGGGTCGTTTACAATGAGGAAAGTTTTTTGATGTTATTATTTGCTCTTTGATGCACAACTGAGCGAAACAAAAGTTTCAGAGACTAGAAAAACTATTTGAAACGTATGTAGTTTTTAATGATTGGTAGACTTGATATTGTGATAAAATATCTTAACGTTCTATGGCTGATGATGTGTGATGTGATTGAAATATTATTAAATTTAAGAGACTTTTTTTTATTTCTGGATGGCAAAATAGAATATTGAGCCAAATTCGCCGCCCCTAAAACGTGCCGCCCTAGGCTCCAGCCTACTCAGCCTGCTGGTAAATCCGCCACTGGCAGTAGCTAACGTGCTTGAAAGAAATTACTACCTCAGCTGCATTGCCCTAAAATGCCATTAAATTACAACTACTTACCTCCGCAAATTTAGGCGCTATCAGGGCTGTCTGAACACTGACAGATATAATTAGTTGCCATCAAGCTACGAATGGAGTTTCATTAACGGACTAAAATGTTACCGAAATCGAGGGTCAAGTCACAAGAGACTAGTCTTTAGATTATTATATTATTTATTATTAGCTTAATCGCAACTTACAATTAACTGCCCAGTTAGCGCATTTAGTAGAATATCTGCTTCAAGAGCTGTGAGGCGTGGGTTCGAATCCCACTAGGACAAACATTTGTGACGACAAATGGTTGTTCTATGTCATAAGTGACTCACGCGCAAGCCACATGCAACGTACTATTACGTACACTGTGACCCTAGCAATTGTGACGTCACAATGCGATGTGGTGTGATGCAGCCTTAACTTATGGAAGAATATCATTTTTACCACCAACAACCGTAGTACCACATATTATGCCGCCAAGTAGTAGTGTGTAAACATTACTGTGTTCCGTTTTTAAGGGTACTGCAGCTAGCAAAGTTACAGGGCTGTTATGACTAACCATCGCAAGTCTCAAAGTAATGAGTGCCAAACCAGCGATGTTCTTGACTATGTTTTGCTATTTTACTGAGTATCGCTGCAATGGGTCATGACGAGGCGTTATCTCTTACCATCAGGAGAGCGTCTCGTTTGTTTCATTGCTTTAATATTAAAAAATGCATGTTTTCTCATAACTCTCTTAAACAATTTTGATGAAACAAGGATCCAAAAATTCCGCATACAAATTTGTTTCGTAGTTAATAGCGAATACATTGAAGAAACAGATAGACAAATTTTATTCAACCCCATTAAACAAACCTTCACTTAACTATTAGTGTGCTAATCTTCCGCTAAAGCCTGCAACTTGCACCATCCAACCTGCCAGCGGGCAAGTGATGAATACTTCATTACCGCGGATATAGGGCAAAGGTTGCCTTTACAAACAGCTTGTTACAATTTTATTTCGCGTAACGTTTCCTTGTACGTTGATACGTGAGCACTAAAATTGGCCTATTGAGGTAGCTTTTACTTTGTAAGCTATTTTTGGTCGAGATCAAATTTAGGTTTGAAGTTTATTTTTAGACTATTTTTAGTAAGCCGTCTTAGTCGCAGATACATTATTATGATTATTGGTTTTATGAAAATGAAGGAGGTTTTGGTATTCTAGAGATCTCTTAGGTGTAATTTCGCTTTCCGCGTCGTTTTGGTTTCAATAACGACGAAGACTTAATTACACCTGTGTTTTTAAAAAAATAATAAATAGTCTTACGTTTGACCGCCATCTCATCTGATGCTAGTTGATGATGTGGTCTAAAATGGAACACGCTTGCCTAGGAGATACCGATTTACTCTCAACTTGAAGACACCTAGATTATATACAACGGGGAACACCCACTCAGGCAGCGCATTCTATTGGCATAAAACATAAAAACTATCACTTCAAATCACAAAAAATATATTATTAATAAGATAAATAAAATGAGCATATATTTCTAACTAATTTAAATAACTATCCTCTTGTCACGTCGCGTCGCCTCTATACGAGGCATTCTCAGGACGTGTTGACTCTTCGAGCGCTCGACCGGGAATGAAAGAAAGGTTATCAATATGACTAGTATTTGTAACTTCATCAATATAATCCATTTGTAATGGCATATATCGATTATACCGTGTGTTAGTGAGTTTACCAGTTATTTAATCAGTTCAAATGTCATATCAAACCCCAAACATTAATTCAACCTTGCTGTACAAACGTAATATTTTTTGTTTACTGAATTTTCAATGCTCTTTTCAAAAAAGTTCCCAGGTACAACGAAAAAAAATCTACAACGCACCGTAAAGCTTCGCGGAACTCAATTGAAAAAAAAAAGGTTATACCCGGATATTGAGGTGAGCAGAAATGTGTGAAAAATCCACGCGAAACCCGTTTCGTTGGTGAACTGTGCGAATAATTTGATCTTTTGTGACTGCTGACCGTTTTTGAAATTGTACAGTTTGGTAAATGCGAAAAGTACAGTATAGTAGGTAGATATGTACGTTGGTATAATGCGTCTGTTATGCAACCTTAATTCTACTCTGGTCAAGTTTCTAAGCGTCTGGTACTTTGCACTGAGAAGGGCGAGGGTTTAAATCCTAACAATATCGCTTGTAATTCAGCACTTTATGAATAAAATACCACTATTTTTATGTATAAACACTCGAAAAAACATTAGTTTTGGAAAAAAATACAGTGGGGCGACACATCCCTTACCGCGTCCCGCCAAAACTCACGTCATCTCCAAAACACATTGTAAAGTTGCCAGTTCTAAAGATAAAGTGCACGCACACAAGGTCACAAAACCGCAGCACTTTTCACCAATCGCTCGTACCATTTTGTTTCATAAACGAGACCTTCTACAGCAATGGCAATATTTAGTTTAAAGTACAAAAGTGTAACCACACTAGGAGGTACCTATATACTTAAATTTAAAATTTAAAAATTCCGACCCTAGTTAAAAAATACAAATTTTTACTCAACCGGGCATATATACCTACTCTCATCCATTTATCATCATCATCATTTCAGTCGTAGGACATAGGCCTCCCTCATTGACTTCCATAAAGACCGGTTAGAAGCGGCTCGCATCCAGCGCGTTCCTGCGGGCTTTATTAGTGGGTCCACCTCGTGGGTTGATGTCCTACTCTACGCTTGCCGGTCCGTGGTCTCCACTCCAGAATTTTGTAGCCCCATCGGCCAGCATTTCTGCGCGCTATGTGACTTGCCCACTGCCATTTCATCAACGATAAAAGAAGAAATCTTCAAACGGCTGAATAGATTTTCTAGAATCATAAAAAAACCTGTTACGTCATATTTAAAATTAATAAAAAAAAAACATCAAAATCCACCAGATAACTGATAGAATACTTATATACTTAATTTTTGTAAATATATAAACATACAGAAACATTATTCGTTGTGTAAATGTTTGCCCTAGTGGGAATCCAACGCACGCCCTACAGCTCTTGAAGCAGATATTTTACCAAATGAGATAACAGGGCAGCTAATATGTTTCTTCTAGGTAAGCGTGCTCCATCCTAGACTGCACTACTGCTTAACATAAGGTGTGGCCAAACGCAGCGATGATATCCTAGTGGTTAGCGCGGTCTTTTAATTCGCCGAAGACCGTGGGCTTAAATCTTAAAAATGAGCTTGTGCTGCCGGTGAAGGAAAACATCGTGAGGAAACCATAGCGTGGTGGCAGGGTACTTTGTAGTACTCGGCTGGCTAGCTACCACCCTCAAGTTGAAAATCTGTCGCCAAGCACTTAACAGTATGTTTCGACAGCCTCACTTGAGAGCCAGTTCCATTCCAGGATAGGTGTGTTTACCATCTTTGACAACACCGTCAGGTGAGCTGTGCTCAAACACCTGGACAATATCCTGATAATATTCTTAACATATTTTCATTCTTATTATTGGCACACCCCGTTTTCTATTCGGTCTTGAATCCGGTTCCGGTAGCCCATCTTCGACCACACTGTTATCACCATGTGAGCTGTGGTCAAACATTGAGACAACCTATCTAGAATAATAATAAAATTGAGAGGTGTGTAATTACGGACCCGGTTCGAACGGAGTTTTAAGGGCTATTTTGTTTTTAAATTATATAATATTTTTGCCTATTTTCAAAATGTACGGCAAGCTGAATTTATTGAAAAACATTTTAGTTTCCTTTGTAATCGGGAATATTTTATATGTGATGATATGTGATGCTTCAAAAATCACTGCAAAAAGAGTCTAGTCCGTAAACAAATCAGAAAGTTAATAAGGAACTCCGTTCCAAAAAAAAATACAATATCGTAGTGGTCTACCACCCTACAGTATAAACGGGAACATGTGACATAACGGGAGCGTGTGTACTCGAGTGGTTTTTTTAATCGGGATATTAAACAGGATTTTACGAAACAACGCGTTCGGATCTGTATAATGTTCTGTTTGAAAATTCAGCAGACGCAAAATGGGGTTTCAGGGTGAAATGCCGTTGTTTTATACTGGTAATTGCTGCCGAGGTGTTTTAGCAGGCGGAAAAAAGTGACGGTACACTGTAGGTATTATTTTCTAAAACTTTTGTACCCATGATAGCGCAGTGGTTAGCTCGGATCACACACTTTGCCATGGATTCAAATCCCAATAATGAGCTTAAACTGCCGTTGAAATAAAAACATCGTGAGGAAACCATAGCGACGTATTACGGTACTTTTTATTTCTCGGCTGGCTAGTTACCACCTTCAAGTTATCAAATGAGTATTGCCTTGGTTTTGTAGAGACTTCAAACAAAGCTTATAAAATAAAATAAAAATATAGTCCCAGTGTCTCTGTTGGGATTATGGGTTCATTCCTTATTAAACGACTGCCCAAAAAAGTAGTATAACTTTTTCAGGGTTCGAGTATGTATGTGAGTTTTTTATTCCACCATAGCTTTTAAAAAGTTGATCAGAGTTGGATGAATGGGATATCGTTAGAATTCTTACATCATCCAGAGTGACACTGACAATTTTTTTACGCAAATGTGTTTTTTGTTTCATTCAATAAATTATTTTTTGGGCAGTCACATAATTACATAAAAGTAAGGTTCAGAACTCAACTTTAATTAAGTATAAGTCATGAGACGAACGAGACGCTCCCTTGATGGTAAGAGTTAACGTTACCATGACCGTTTACAGCGATACCAGTACTTTGAGTAGCAAAACAAAGTCCAGGGAATCGCTGATTTAGACATTAGACGGTTAGTCTCAACAGACCTGTAATTTCGCTAGCTGCAGTACCCTTCAAACCGGAACACAGTAATGTTTACACACTACTGCTTGGGGGCAGAATATCTGGTACTGCGGTGGTATCCATACCTAGACAACCTCTTGCTAAGGAGATCTGCAAATAAAACTCGCTCCAAACATTTTTCATATCACATTTGCGTCTCTAAATCCAGAGAGAAAATATCAAAATTTTAAACCCAACTCAGTTTGCCGAGTTACCTTGGCACAAACGTTTCTACATTTCTAAGCTTTTCTAAGACTCCACAAAATGTTACGAGAGCACCCACAATTGTTTCTCAGACCATTTCGACGGTGCAAACGTTGGAAATTCCAGTTTCTACTGACTTTCGAGAGTGGTGTTTTCATTTACTCAAGATTAAATTCATAAAAAGGGAAAGACAAAAGATTTGGTACAAGGTAGCGTAAAGTTGGGATTAAATTTTAAGTTACGAGCTAGTAGACGTTTGAGATTTTACATATAACGTGGCTTTGCCTTTTTACACGACTGCCCAAAAAAAGGAGTATAGTAGAATCCGTTTAGTATGACTTCGAATATAACAACCAACCGTTTTTAGCGACGTAAGTATAGACAAGTGTTTGGTTTCAATATGAGCCACTATGGACGTATATCCGTTTATTACGACTCCGCTTACAACGAAAAAGATCGGCGGGCCAGTTCCATTCCACGTGAGCTACGTGAGTTCACCATCTTCGACCACGCCGTCGCTTAACATCAGGTGAGCTGCGGTCAAACACCTAGCCGGTCAGCCATAAAAAAACGCTTTTATTGCCTAAACATAAATCGATAACAAAATTACAAGAAGGTTTCGCTGTCTTCGAGACCGATCCGGTGGAGGGACTAATACCCTTATCATAAAACGTAAAGGTTAAGGTCAGTGGGACAGTTTATATGATAAGGGCTAATCCACAATGATAAGCAATATAGTCAATTTGGATTGATCAGAAAAAATTATCAGTCTCTTCTCTTTTCTCCCTAAATTTATACATCCCTTGACCCAATCGCCCCAATTTTCTCCCGAGAAAAAGGCGAGGATCCCTGAATTTTATTCATCAATGTAATTGATTCCTTTCAGTTAATTTAACCCAATTAGGTTAGGAACAGATGCCTACATTTGTATAATGAATCGAAATAAGTCTCGGTGTCTTTGCAGCTGTGTTCTGTGGAAATCTTTTCATTTTATTCGTCGTGAAGTAGGAATTTATATCAATCTAGAGAGTAACTCTGTTGAATGTAATGATTCAATTGATATACATTTTTTTTGACAATTTCGATTAACTCTCATTAACTAAACTTATTGACACTCATTAATTAAACTTGTTGACATTAATTAATTAAAGTTATTGACACCCAATAATTATACATGTTGACACTCATGAATGAAATTTGTTGACATTCATTAATTAAACTTGATGACACTCATTAATTAAACTTATTGTCACTCATTAGTTATACTTCTTGACACTCATTAATTAAACTTGTTGACACTCGTTAATTAAACTTGTTGACGCTCATTAATTATTCTTGTTGACACTCACTAATTAAACTTGTTGACACTCTTTACTTAAGCTCTCATACACAAGAGACGAATCTCATTAGTGTTCATATACAAGAGACAAACCTCCTTAGCGTTCAATAGTACTTATTATCGTGCGGGTGCCAAACCATCGCAGAATCTTGAACAGTACCCGACTTGCGACCTAGAAAAGTTTAAAGAGTTCCTTTAGATACATTTTAACGCTGGACGTCTCTCTAAGCTTGAGTAATTATTCTAGTAAACGCGAACCTATTTTGAATTTGCTTATATCCTCGCTGTGTGCATGTTGATTATGATGATAAAAATCCCAAAAAATCGAAATATCGCTTTGAATATTTTTTTGCCACTATTAAATTAGACTTAAAATCTGTAACCACACAATATGTATCCCCACAGGGTCCAATTTATTCGTTTCAACATTTTCTTCCAATTTCAAGGCCCCAATTGGAATCCCAATCAAATTCCTACCCCCAATACTGAACTATAAATAAAATCACAATCAATTCGTCTCAAAGCGAGGGCCTGAATTATAGGTATCATTTTACCAATTATTTTGAAAGCGATACTAGAAATATCCGTTTGAGTTATTGAGGGTAGTACCGCTAAATCTCGAGAATGGAGTCGATATTTTTCGATTTTCTTTATGAAGATAAAGCTTTAGTCTGATGGTGGGTTATAGCTTTCGGGGAAGATTTTGCAAGATCAGAAGTATTGGGAGCTTCTGTTTTGATTTGTTAAGACACGATCTTACGTTCATGTTATATAAATGTACTTTGAAAAAACGGAAAAGTTTTTACCCGACAGCGGGGAAGCCGAGAAAGGCGGGTTATGTATGTTTGACCTGTATGTACGTCCGTCTCTATATTTCCTCGTAACTACTAAACGGCTGAACCAATTTTAATGGATGATAATATGTAGTTAGGTTCAACTTTATTGCGCTAGTGGGTTTGAAAATTAAAAGTTTAAGTTTAAGAGTTTAGATGGTAAAACACACCTAGCCTGGAATGGAACTGGCTCTCAAGTGAGGCTGCCGGAACACACCGTTAGATGTTTCAAGGCAAGTTTTCAACTTGAGGGTAGTAGCTAGCCAGCCGAGTACTAGAAAGTACCACCATGCTATGGTTTCCTCACGATGTTTTCTTTCACCGGCAGCTCAAGCTCATTGCTGGAGTTTGAACCCACGCCCTTCAGCGTACCGACTGCACTAACCACTGAGCTATCATAGCTACAAAAAAAGCTATAAGCTACGCTAAAGCTTCGCTTAATTTGGGTCTAGATGTGTAATGTTCTAAGATTTTATTTATAAAAATTATTTTGGTTGTGTTTGACCTCCACCCGACCCGCTGTGAAGAACACGAGTCGCTGGAAGATACAGCGTGTTCGCTCCGCGCATGAGAGCGTCGTAGAAATTATGGAAATTGCCTGTAATTATAGGACAATTGTGCCAGTTCGTGCTCTAATTCTAGATTACGGGCCATTGATACATACAGAGATTATGGCGATTATACCTTCAAGTTCAGGTAATAATCTTATGAAGCAATAGGTACTTATTGAATAGTTTTTTTTTGATATCGTACTTTGTAGTATACAAGGTGGACAGACGACCTTATAAAGACCGCAGGCACGCTCTGGATGCGAGCCGCTTCTAACCGGTCTTTTTGGAAGACAATGGGGGAGGCCTATCTCCAGCAGTGGACGTCCTACAGCTGAGATGATGATGATGATCGTACTTTGTACATTTTGCAAGTATTTCGACAAAGTGCTTCAAGATAAAAATCGAGTTAAATAAGTTTCAATCACATTCAAATTTATACATTTTTGTAGCAAAGAATCTCCATGTAAGATCAGGCGAGCTGTGGTCAAATACCTAGTTAGATAGGTTAGGTAAATATTTAAAAAAAAAAAGTGAGTCACAAGCAAGTTATGCCCATGCTCTAGTAAAATACTAGTTTTATTAGAAGCATCGGGGTTGACGCAACACAGAAATACGTTTAACCATAATTATTCTTATTAAATAACTTTTCCGGCCTCGGAGTTAGGCACTTTATGAAAATAACTCTTTTTTATACATAAACATAAAAAAGTTTTGGGAATTATTTAATACATATCATTCATCAGCCATGGGACGTTTCACTGCTGAACATAGGCCTCCTCCTGGGGAGGTTTTGCCAATACTCGCCACGCTTGGCAGGCGGGTTGGCGAGCGCAGTTAGGTGTAATTGTTCAAGGAAGACGCTGCTGCCCATCTTCCGGATTACATCCCTTAGCCGACTCTTACGGCAACCACGGGTAGAGAGGGTGGGGTACTATTCTTACGCCAAAACACTTTATTTTTGTTTTTTCAATAACGGTGATTTTTCTGTGGGACCAATACCTATAGTCAAAAAGTTTTTGGATTTCCATTAAAAATTAAAGCGTTCAAAAAAATATTGAGATTATATTTATTTAGATTTCAATGTGTAAAAGAAAAGGTGTTCATATCGATGGATAAAATCACCCCTTAAATATGTTCGTAGTTATAAAACACCTTTTATAAAGACAGTAGGTACAACCTTTCTAGCATATTTTTCTGTTTGATCGTTCTCTATGCGAAAATTAATTAGTTTTACTTAGCGCATTCTACTAAAAGAATATTTTTTGCATTGCAGCGTTACATTCAAGGTAAAAAGCGTTTCTTCTGACACAGAGACCGTTCCAAAAGGCTTAAAGTGTCAGCTCAAAGTCTCAATTATTGAGAATGGTGTTTTTGCTATTTTTTCTGGTTGACAGGCTAAGTGTTTGAACACAGCTCACCTAATGTTAAGTGACGGTGTGGTCGAAGATGGTAAAGCACACCTAGCCTGGAATGGAACTGACTCTCAAGTGAGGCTGCCGGAACACGCCGTTAGATGCTTGGCGGCAGATTTTTAACTTGAAGGTAGCCAGGCGAGTACTAGAAAGTACCCTACCACCACGCTATGGTTTCCTCACGATGTTTTCCTTCACCGGTAGCTCAAGCTCATTGTTGGGTTCGAACCCACGCCCTTCGGCATGCGAACCGACCGCGCTAACCACTGAGCTATCATCGCTACAAATGGGTCATATTGCCTAAATTAAATGTTTTTTTTTTATTTTTTTTTTATTAAAAATTAGTCAAAACCATGTCAAAACGTCCATGTCAAAAATTAAAAAGTGATTTATTCAGTTTGGGCCCTGGTAAGGCACTTATGAACGTTAAGTTACATGTTTGAATCTACCACCGGCTCGTAATTACACTTCAACTGAGAAGACTCCGGCAAGAAACTCAGCTGTCAGTTTACAAAGTAAAATTATAGTATTAGCTTATAGTAAAGTCGCCACTACTTTACTAAAACGTGACTGGATTTGACTGGCACGACTGAACTTGACCAAGACTGGACTTTGACTATAAAGATAAAGAAGCTGAAAACTGAAGACTGCACACAAAATACAGAAACATTGAAACTGATGCCAAGAAGAAAGAAAAAAAAACTGTCAATATAAAAATGTTTATTTATTCAATGAATTTGACAACATTAAGTATGTTTATTTATAACGATAAATTTTTCAAGAAAAAATACTTAGCTAAAACGAGTGTCAAAAGCAAAATTAAGGTCGTAAACTGGAGCGTAATATAAATCTACTTTTACGTCCTTCCGCAATTAGTTAGGTCGTAAAAGTATACTCCAGGAGAACTATAAGCAACTCAGGGTATATTGACATAGGTCGGTCATAAATTATAAAGTACACACAGCGGGTCTGTCCCGACCACTCCTAGCAGCAGGAAGTATTCCGTTTTTTGGTATAGGCGCCGGTTACCAGAGGCACACCACTACACTACGTCGGCCTCGCCGGCGAGGTCGCGGCCCTCCCAGATCCAGATCCGTCTAAGATCGGTTAGATTAGTCTAGTTTAGATTCATCACACACACTCTCAGTACAACCTAGTCTAGGGCTCAAGGGCACACCCCTTCCGGGTGGCCAGGGCAACTGTTAGCCCCCCTCTGGCGACTGCCCAAGCCGAGGTCCGTACCACTCAGAGGTGCCCTTGTGCCAGTAGTCCTTAATCTTTAGGCTCAGCGCGCTCCGCGCTCGCCACAGTCCGGTGACGCTGTAGAGGCAAACTGGCCAACATCAAGTCATAAAAAAAAAATATACACACAGACATAAATGATAAAACACAATGATTCAACAAAATGATGAAAAATGCACAACTATTAATTTTGGCGGTTGTAGATGTAGCTGCGACACCAAACTGTTATTCACCGATTTTGTGTCACTTTTTCACGTCAAAAACATTACTATTTTGTCACACTTCACTCGAAAAAAGCATGATGAAATGGCTATATTTTGTCAGCAAAAAAAATCTAAAAAAGCCTCACTGTACCTGTCTAAAGCAGGATACAAAGGTGAAAATCCTCTAGAAAGCGGCAAATACTGAATAGAAATCGGCCAAGAGAGTTCCGTATAAATATTTTATGTCTTGCCTGATAACGTGATGCGTTCTGTCTCGTTCAATTTTCTCTGTTATTTCCCTGTTTAGGGGGAAAAGAGATTTATACTATTTTCACGCGTGTTTTATTATGGGCGAAATGATATTCATTTGTTTTCATATTTTTCTCGGGAACGTATTGAGTTTTCTTTTGGGAATTCCGAGAATGCTTTTTTATTCAATGTTCGATGTTGTTAAGGAAAAAGGGGTTCGTTAGTTTAGTTTTTTTTTCACAGTGATTTTGTAACTTGACGAACTGGGAATTTCAAAACAAACCATATTTTTTTTAGTGTATGGATTAAAATTTAGTTATTGACTGTTTGAAAATGAATAGGTTTGTTTGTTTATTTGTACAATAGTCAAATGTTTTTTCGAGAATTTCGCTACATATTTTTTTTAAATATTGTAGGCTGCAAACTTGTAAATTAAGCACTAGTAGCATGAAGCATCGGCGTCCGCCAGCTCGTTGGGAAAACGATATAATCAAAATCGCGGATCGAACCTGGACAAGATTATCACATGATCGGGACGAGTGGCTTACAAAAAGAGAGGCCTATGCAGTAGCTGGCGATTACGGGCTGATGATGATGATGATACATAAAATAAATTATCTCTGAACAAATGTCTATTCTAAGAGTAAAAAAATAGTGTTTTTTTTTAATTGAAATATTACGCTTGTTTAAATAAATAAATATCGTACACACAACTCATCTGACCACAAATTAAGCAAAGCTTGTACTGTGGAAGTCAGATAACTGATAGAATACTTAATTTTAATTGTAAACATACTTCTAATACATACAGAACACCTAGACACTGAACAAACATTTTGTTTATACAAAAAATGTTTGTCCTGGGTGCGAACCCACACCCTAGCTCTTCAAGCAGATATACTACCAATAAGCCAACAGTGCTATCAAAATAAACCGATTCACTTGACCCAAAGACCGACACTGAACTCTTTCTGAAGGCCTGTAAAAAATGAGCTTAACTTTGTTTTTTGTAGAAAAAGTAAACTAAGTATTTTCGTCTCAAATCATAATCAAACTGAACCCCAAAATATAACCACCCTAAGGCACGCTAACTATAATTGCAGCTTCGGGTTAAAAGGAGTGAGATGAAAGGACACTCTCCACATAAAGGCTTACAGACTCTGAAAACATCTACAATGATAGCTGTGCCTTTTCAATCAACTTTATTGTTATGAAAATAACGTCGAGATTGCAAGAATCTCAGGTAAGTTAGTTTGCTAGATCACAATGTCTAGTTTTCAGTCTGGATTGCTATGGAAAAGGTTAAGTGCTGTTACTAGAATTGCTCCGAGGTAATGCTTAATAAGATGTGGTTCTTTGGATTCTAGTCTTCTAGAGTCTGAATCAGAGTTTCTCAAAGTGGGAGTGCGGAACCCTTGGAGTACATCATTTAACGTTGCAGAATAAAGGAAGTAATGACGTCATTATAAAAAATCTGAATTTCCTGAACATCTGCAGCTAGCGAAATTATTGGGCTGTTAAGACTAACCATCAAGTCTCAAAGTAATGAGCGTCAAAGCAGCGATGCCTTGGACTTTGTTTTACTACTCAAAGTTCTGTGTATCGCTGCAATGGTCATGGACAGGCGTTATATCTTACCATCAGGAGAGCGTCTCATTCGTATCATTATTTTTATGTAAAAAAAATATCTCATCGATTACAGGTAAGAGCTTGTTTGAAAAAAATCAAATTCTATTTATTTAGTCGATCACATAATTAAACATTAGCTTTAAGAATACAAGTAATAAATAAAAGTTCATTGCTTAGATATTAAATATCAAGAAAATATTTGCAAGAAAATTAGACATTAAGTATTCTCCCTAATTATTTATGAGCATAATAGTATATATTAATAATTATATTATTGAACATACTTACTCGGTTGAGTTCAAATGACTACGCTTTCATTACAAACAAACTTAATAACCTTCCAGTTTTTGAGTTTTTATACTCATCAAATTTGGAATTTTGTATCTATGTAATTATACACTGTGAAAGCTTGAATATCAGCAATATTGATACACAAGATTACAGAAGATGTACTCGATAGTTGTTCCAAATAATATTAAAAAAATTGCTAGTTAATATTTAACCTAATTATTCTGAGCAATCACAAAAATACGGACACTCAAATCACGCGTCATCGAAAATGACATTTTAGTCGCGCGCGGTCCCAGATTAGATAACAGTTACTAGGTACTTTGTATATGGATAATGTTCAAACTGTCAGCCTGTATAATTATGAATTTTAGTGCAGAAAAATATAATTTAAACGTAGGTTACAGTGATTATTACTATGTGGTTAGCGCGGTCGGATCACGCCGGAGGGCGTGACTTCAAATCCCAACTCTCGGGCTAAGGTGAGGAAACCATAGCTTGATGGTATGGTGCTTTCAAATATTCGGCTGGCTTGCCGATTTTTCGAGCTTCTGGCTGTCCGATAGAAGAATGGCCGTGGATAAATTAGACCATGTAGATTTTATTACTTTCAGAAATGAATCCGATAAAAATACAATAAACTATTACATAAACTATACGATAAGCTATTTTGCGATACGTATCGTCACAAAGTTGCTAGTTTTTTTAGGGTTCCGTACCCAAAGGGTAAAACAAGTCCCTATTACTAAGACTCCGCTGTCCGTCCGTCTGTCTGTCTATCCGTCTGTCAACAGGCTGTATTTTATGAACCGTGATAGTTAGACTGTTGAAATTTTCACATACGATGTAGGTATTTCTGTTGCCGCTATAACAACAAATACTAAATCAGAATAAAAAATATATAAGTGGCAACAAACATCTTAATTTATTTGCCGTTTTTATAGATAATGGTACGGAACCCTTCGTGCGCGAGTCCGACTCGCCCTTGGCTGGTTTTTTAGAATATCGTATAACTTCGATGTATCATCTTAGTAAGTGAGTTTTTAGATTGAAAACATATTACTTAAATTAAATCGATCAAAATCAAAGTCATTCGATTACCTTCACGTATATCGAATCGATTTAGAAATATACAGAGAATGATTCAGTAAAAAAATAAAAGATGAATATAAAGAGCAGCAAATACGATTGAATCAATCCAAAAATCAAAGAGAATTCGACATTAGTTCTAACTTCGATTGGTTCATTTGCTTCGAAGATAAAGCGAATGAAGTCTAGTGGATTTTATTTGAAATGCTTTGTATATTCTCTTGTTTTATTTGAGCTTGATACAACTTACAGGGCCAAGGGCTTGTTAGATTTAAAAAAAAAAACATATCAATACATCTTTAGATTTAAGGAATACTGGAGTTTTTTTTTTTTTAACGCTAACAGTCTATGTGTTTGACCACAACTCACCTGATGTTAAGTGACGGTGTGGTCGAAGATGGTAAAGCACACCTAGCATGGAATAGAACTGGCTCTCAAGTGAGGCTGCCGGAACACACCGTTAGATGCTCGGCGGCAGATTTTCAACTTGAGGGTGGTAGCTAGCCAGCCGAGTACTAGAAAGTACCCTACCACCACGCTATGGTTTCCTCACGATGTTTTCCTTCACCGGCAGCTCAAGCTCATTGTTGGGGTTTGAACCCACGCCCTTCGGCATGCGAACCGACCCTGCTAACCACTGAGCTATCATCGCTACAAAATAGTTATATCTTCAATGTACTTACTATATAATACTTACTAGCTTACGCCCGCAAGTTCGTCCGTGTCAACTTTAGAATTAGGTTCAAAGGTAAATGAAACTCGTGTAACTAACAACTGAGCAATAGTTATAAAACTTGCGCTATTTTATTATTAGTTAAGATAAAAGGTACCTTTTATTCCATAATGTTTCATAAGGCACATTTATACTAAATTTCAAGTGGATACGTCCAGTAGTTTTTTAAATAATTCCACAGTAACGTAAAATTTTTCTGATTTATAAAAGTATTCTATATGTCAATCCATGTAATAAACTATACGTGTACCAAATTTAATCCAAATCCGTGCATCCGTTTTTGCGTGATTGAGTAACGAACATCCACAACACATTTAAAATATTAGTAGGGTTCCAACTTTTTTTAAATATTAAAGTGAGACGAACGAGTCACTCTACTAATGGGAAGAGATAACGCCTGCCCATGACCATTGCAGCGATACACAGAATTTTTTAATATCAAAACAAAGTATAGGCCATCGCTGCTTTGACGAAAATTGCAAATTTTCTAATGAAATAAGACATTTGAATAATAATTATTATTAATTAATTATAACTAATTGGCTTCTATTGTAAATAATGAAATCGCTACATTATTTAATTTTGAATTTAATGAAAATCTAGTCTAATTTTAGAAGTTAAATTGCGGCTTACGTCTAGACGTAAAAGGTAATTACGAGCATATATCTTATGATATTGAGTAAAACTAGCTATGTTATGTGGGTGTTTTATGGGATTTTAAATTATTTTACACAGATTCACAGATAATAAGGTGAAAAATTTAAAAAAAATCTATAACCCGACTGTGATTAAAAATAGCTATAATTAAAGGGGGGAAAACTTTGCAAATAAATTTATTATTTCTAATTAAAATAAACTCATTAATCAACTGACCGCCATTCTACTTCAAAAGGCTGTCATACTGAACGCGTGCAGAATCGTGCGAAAGTTTCTGTCACTAGACGAATAGTAAATAAATAATACACACTGGTGTTCGTTTCGCCAAACATTAGTTTTTTCAAAAGGAAAACTATAAATAATAATAATATAACTCTTTATTGTTCACATCAATTATTATTACAAACAATTTTAACAGTACAAACTACAAAACTACTATTAAACATACAACTCATAGATATTTTTGTAATCTACTTTTCATCATCATCATCATCATCATCACCTCAGCCGTAGGACGTCCACTGCTGGACATAGGCCTCCCCCATTGACTTCCATAAAGACCGGTTGGAAGCGGCTCGCATCCAGCGCGTTCCTGCGGTCTTTATGAGGTCGTGTGTCCACCTTGTGGGTGGACGTCCTACGGTGGTCTCCACTGCGCAAGTAGTAGTACATAAACATTACTTTGTTCCCGTTATACAGGTACTGCAGCTAGCAAAATTACAGGGCTGTTGAGGCTAAATATCAAAGTAATGAGCGCCAAAACAGCAATGCCCTGGGCTTTGTTTTGCTACTTAAAGTTTTGTGTATCGCTGCAATGGGTCAAAGCACCTGTCTTTGACCCATTATTCTCTTATTATCATTATTATTTATTCTCTTACCATCAGGAGAGCGTCTTGTTCATCACATTACTTTTTCATAAAAAAAAAAAACATAATTATGTTTAAAGCCGCGTAAGTTTAAAAATTACTTAAGCTTAATATAGCTCCCGAAATGGATCCTAGTTACCTTATAAGTCAAACTAAACTCGATACTTCAAAGTTTGCTAAGTCCAACGCTACTATAAATTGTGCAAGTCAATATTCCAATATCAAACTGTAGCAATAACTTGGATTAGATCTCCTGGTAACTATCACCTAATCTATAGTTAGGGTGATAATAAATTTATGTACGGAACCCTGGATCGGTGTAAATCATGATTTATTGGTTTATGGTTGGTATCAATTTGATCGGCGGTTCAACTATTACAGAGGGTTCAAGGGACGGCTAAAGATTATAATAATTAAATTGTGATTATAGGGCTTTTGTAATGATTACTAGTTGTAGCGATGATATATCCAGTGGTTAGTGCACTCGGCAAATTTTTTTTATATGTCTGACACAGGCTTGGTGTTTGACCACAGCTCACCTGATGTTAAGTGCCGGTCTGGTCGAAGATGGTAAAACACACCTAGCCTGGAATGGAACTGGCTTTCAAGTGAGGATGCCGAAACACACTGTTAGATGCTTGGCGGCAGATTTTCAATTTGAGGGTGGTAGCTAGCCAACCGAGTACTAGAAAGTATCCTACCACCACGCTGTGGTTTCCTCACGATGTTTTCCTTCACCAGCAGCTCAAGCTCATTGTCGGGGTTTGAACCCACGCCCTTCGGCATGCGAAACTACCGCGCTAACTACTGAACCATCATCGCGACAACAGCTCATACGACAAAGTGCTATGAGGGCGTCTAGGCAGGTACCACCGCAATATCAGATATTTTTTACCAAGCAGTAGTGTGTAAACATTACTTTGTCCCGGTTTGACAGGTACTGCAAATAGCGTAATTACAGGGCTGTTGAGACTAAACATCGAAAGTCTTTAAGTTTCAAACGCCAAAGCAGCGATGCTATGGAATTTATTTTATTACTTAAGTTCTAAGTATTGCTGCAATGTTCATACAGGCGTTATCTCTTCTTATCAGGAGAGCGTCTCGTTCGCCTCATTACTATTACATAAAAAAGAGCGTGGGTTCGAACCCTAACAATGAGTTTGAGCTTCCGGTGAAAGAAAACATTGTGAAGAAATCATAATGTGGTGGTAGGTTACTTTCTAGTACTCGACTGGCTAGCTGTCATCTGTCGAAAATCTGTCGCCAAGCACCTAACGGTGTGTTCTCCATCTTCATCATTTTCAACCACACCGTCACTTAAAATCAGGTGAGCTGTGATCAAACACAATTTATCAACCATAAAAAATAAAAATAAAATATGAGTCGCCACATCATCTATAAGTTTTAAGTTCTAATTAACAACAAAAAAAAACAAACGATTCATTATCATGATCATCATCATCATTTCAGCCGTAGAGCGTCCTCTGCTGGACATAGGCCTCCCCCATTGACTTCCATAAAGACCAGTTGGAAGCGGCTCGCATCCAGCGTGTTCCTGCGGTCTTTATGAGGTCGTCTGTCCACCTTGTGGGTGGACGTCCTACGCTGCGCTTGCCGGTCCGCGGTCTCCATTCCAGAACTTTGCAGCCCCATCGGCCATCAGTTCTGCGTGCTATGTGCCCTGCCCACTGCCACTTCAACTTGCTAATCCGTTGTGCTATGTCGGTAACTTTGGTTCGTCTACGGATCTCCTCATTTCTGATTCGATCTCGAAACGATTAAGAAATTAAAAAAAAAAACCGAATCATTCAAGATAGGTATGTTTACATTACCCTTTTTTTTATTGCTGACAGGCTTGGTGTTTGAACACAACTCACCTGATGTTAAGTGACGGTGTGGTCGAAGATGGTAAAGCACACTTAGCCTGGAATGGAACTGTCTCTCAAGTGAGGCTGCCGGAACACACCGTTAGATGTTTGGCGGCAGATTTTCAACTTGAGGGTGGTAGCTAGCCAGCCGAGTACTAGAAAGTACCCTACCACCACTCTATGGTTTCCTCACGATGTTTTCCTTCACCGACAGCTCAAGCTCATTGTTGGGGTTTGAACCCACGCCCTTCGGCATGCGAGCCGACCACGCTAACCACTGAGCTATCATCGCTATACAACCCTTTTTCCCACATTGCCACTTTTTCTTTTGACGACAAAACCATTCAAAAATAACATAGCAGAACGCCTTGGAGAAACATCCAAACCCTTGCAGAGGGCAACCATTATCCCTTACGATAATCTCTTACCTACACACGGTGGGCGAATGGTCCATTTTTCATTTCACGGGCCCAGCCAACGACTTAATTTTTTTAGACAGACATAATTAATTAATTCAATTTTTGTTTTACTTATGCGGAATTACTCACGTTTATGATTACTCACGTTTATTTACGATGTTTTATTAGAAGTGGATCAAAATATATGAAAAAATTTAGTTTATAAATGGTTCACAATTTCAGGGTTTTATTAAAACATATATAGGCACTTTTTGTACCAATGTGTTGACTGAAAAAATAAGAGAGGTTTCAATTGATTAAGATGTCGGTGGGTTCATCGGACCTCGGTCGCTTCCCCCACTGCCATGCTTCGGGGGCCGCTGGGACCGCTTTAGTTTCAATAAGGCGAGATAAGAGTGGAAAACTGCCGGTTGGTGATAAATAATAATGGTAGTTGGGTTTGATCTTAAGTGCAGAGGTAGTTATTGTTTTTGGGAGATGTGTGAAAAAATAATGAGACGAACTGGACGATCTTTTGATGGTAAGGCTAACATCTGTCCACGATCAATAATAATGATGGATGGATGTTTGTTACTCAAACACAAAAACGGCTGAACGGATTTCGATAAAATGGATAAACTTAAAGGATACTTTTTAAACTTTTTTTAATTCCAATTTAATTACGGGACTCTTGTGTCATCCACATGTCAGTCCCGTCGTATTTTCTACCATGTATTATAAAAATAAAATAAAATAAAAATTGTATCTACACACAACACATATTTACACACACTCTCTCATACACACATTCACAACCCTGAATACACATTAAATAATCAAGATTCATAATTTATTATTCCTAATTCAATTTAAACAAATAACTTATATATATTTTTGTATCCTCTTTTAATTGCCTTTATTTAGATACCCTAGTTTTAGATTTAGTTGTGCTGTGGTGGTGCCGGCGTAAGAATAGTACCCCACCCTCTCTACTCATGGTTGCCGTAAGAGTTGGCTATACTAAGGGATGTAATCCGGAAGATGGGCAGCAGCGTCTTCCTTGAACAATCACACCTAAGTGCGCTCGCCAACCCGCCTGCCAAGTAAGGTATCTCACATCATCAGGCATAGGACGTCCACTGCTGGACATAGGCCTCCTCCTGGGGGGGTTTTGCCAATACTCGCCACGCTTGGCAGGCGGGTTGACGCTGCTGCCCGTCTTCCGGATGACATCCCTTAGCCGACTCTTACGGCAACCACGGGTAGAGAAGGGGGGTACTATTCTTACGCCGGCACCACCACGGCACCTTTACGGCAAATTTACATACATAAATACAAGATACGCGCGAAGGCATAACCCTTCCTTGGCAGTCGGGTAAAAAGAAAGACCCAGTTACTACGATGTTGTGTCGAACACATAATTGGCTTCAAAATTAACTCCCAACTAAAACAATTAAGCTTAACAACCGCTACGGATACGAAATTGTCAACATTTTTCTCTCCTTTTACAGAAAGTCAAATAGTAAATAGGATTTGAACTCCGTAAATTTTCCTTTCTCGTCTGAAAAGAGATTTTGAGCTTTGTGATACAGCGCTGTTAGTAATTTTTAACCCCCGACGCAAAAAGGGGGGTGTTATAACTTTGACGTCGATGTCTGTCTGTCTGTGTGTGTGTGTCTGTCTGTGGCATCGTAGCTCTCAAACGGATGGACCGATTTCGATGCGGTTTTTTTTTATTTGAAAGCCAGTTGCAGTGGTTCTAAGCTATGTTTGGTTAATTGCGTAGAGGGTTTTTAATTATTTTTTTTGTTTGTGGTATTTTTATGAGTGCATTGTGTATAGTTTGTCTCAATTACGGAGACAATACTAGACAAGGTTATAAGAAAATAATTTGTCACTCCATCTTTTATTGCAAAAACGATTTGTATCCCAAAGTAGGTAGATTTTTTATCATGACGCTTTTGTAGATTTCGTTTAGAAACGTGAATTTTTTAATGTTTTCTATAATTAATAAAGTTATTTTCTGACAGGCTAGGTGCTTGACTACTGCTCACTGATGTTAAGTGACGGAGTGATGAAAAAAAAATTATATCAATATTATTTATGTTATTTAATAACATTATTTATTTTATTATACTATTTCCATCCCTCTCACGCGATGGACCGGTATAATTTAAAGCTAAGATGTTACATCTCATTTACTTACTTTCAAAGTATTAAATTAAAGAATCAGTTAAAATATGTACATTCTAAATTTATTTTCAAATTTTATCTTTCAGATTGTTTCTCCAAGATTCTGCTTCAAAGGTAATTATGGAGTATTATTTTTCAGAGTTGATTACAGTTTCCGCTTTTAGGAAGAATCTTTATAATCAAATTTCCGCTTCCTTTTACTTTGGCTTCCTCCAAAACGGGGTAGTCGACTAAAGATATTTAGCTACAAGATTTTATAGTGTATATTTATGTTACCTACATACGTTGCTGGATGATCAATAAAAATGAAAACTCGTTCTGTAGTAATAAGTAATGTAATTCAAGTAATAAGTTTATGTTTAAGCAATGAGAAGAACGAGACGCTGTCCTGGTGGTAAGCGATAACGCCTGTCCATGCCCATTGCAGCGGTATTTTATTATTGGCGCTCATTACTTTGAGACTTCCGATGGTTAATCTCAACAGTCCTGTATTTTCGCTAGTTGCAGTACCCTCCAAAGCGGAACACATTAATGTTTACACACTACTGCTGGGTGGCAGAATATCTGGCACTGCGGTGGTACCTAAGCTGAATAAAAACATTGAAAGTGGCAGAATACGGCAGTGCGATGCCAAAGAAGAAAAAAAAAGAAGCTGCTTATTTATGTCACCAAAGAAATTAACAATTTATTTTTTATTAGAAAATAATTTCGATATTGAAATTCCTGTCTCGAAGTTTTTGGCGGGAACGCGGAAAAGTCGTGTTGCCAAACTAAGCGAAGCTTGTAGTCGGCATGGGAACCAGATAACTGATATAATATTGTTTTATTTTTATTTTACTTAATTCTTTCTTATAATACTGAATTATAGAACACCAAGACACAGAAGAAAAAAACATTGTCACATAAATGTTTGTCCTCGTGGGAATCGAACCCTTCAGCTCTTGAAGCAGATATTCTACCAAATGACTTTTCGTGTTGCATCCTAAACTCCCTTGAAGCTTGTAATAAAGCCGTCACTACTTTACTAGGGCATGACAAGACTTGACCTTGACTTTGTGTGACTTTTATTTTGACTTAGATTTATTTTATTTGACAGCCCTGTTGGCTCATTGGGAGTATGTCTGCCTGAGCTGTAGGGCGTGGGCTCGATTCCCGCCAAGGACAAATGTTTGGTTGGTATAAACAAATGTTTGTTCTGTGTCTGGGCGTTCTGTATGTATTATAAGTATGTATTTACAAAAAAAAAGTATTTATGTACCTATCCTATCAGTTATCTGACTTCCATCACACAAGCTCTGCTTAGTTTGGGGTTAGATGGCGCTGTGTGTAATGTGTCCTACAATATTTAATTTTTTATTTAATTTTTTTATACTATTTGTAAATATCGAAATAGTCGACATTGGCAAATGCGCAAATTGCGATGCCAAAAACAAAGAAGAAAAATAACATCCTATCTCGCCGTCGATGTACTTCTATTATAAGAAATTCTTAGAAAACATTCTTGGAACTGCATCCGGGAATTCCTGTCGAGTATTGCATTTGCGACAATATAACCGTACATAATCGGTAGTATACCGTATAATCGTATATCCATTTTTGAATGCCACCCGCGAAATTGCGTTCCACTGAAGCCCACGGTGGATATTATACGGGAAATGATTTATGTGGTAGCGGCTTATGTGGGTCTTATTGCTTTCGGTTAGGTGCGGTACAAATAGTTTAAATTGTTGTGTCGTAAAATTTTAGTGCCTTATGTTTATAGTTTTCAATACAAAACACTAATTAATTTAACTACCTAAGTTTGCTTGGAAGAAATTCTTAGTCAAGACAATATATTGTTACAATAATGTTTGACAAGCTGGGTGTTTGACCACAGCTCACCTGATGTTAAGTTGCAGTGTAGTTTTTTTTTAAATGTAATAGTAATGATACGAACGAGACGCCTGATGTTAAGAGATAACGTCTGTCCATGACCATTGCAGCGACACACAGGACTTTGAGTAACAAAACAAAGTCCTGGGCATCGCTGCCTTGGCGCTCATTACTTTGTGACTAGATGGTTAGTCTCAATAGCCCTGTAATTTCGTTAGCCGTCAAACCGGAACACAGTACCTAATGTTTACACACTAATGCTTGGCGGCAAAATATCTAGTAGTCGTAGTAGTCTAGTAGTAGTGTCGAAGATAGTATAGCACACCTAGCCTAAAATGGAACTGGCTCTCAAGTGAAGCTACCGGAACACACCGTTAGGTGTTTGGCGGCAGATTTTTAACTTTAAAGTGGTAGCTAGTCAGCCGAGTGCTAGAAAATACCCTACCAGCATGTTATGGTTTTCTCACGATGTTTTCCTTCACCGACAGCTGAAGCTCATTGTTGGAGTTTGAACCCACGCCCTTTGGCGTGTGAACCGACCGCGCATTACAATATTTTGTAGCGATGATAGCCCAGAGGTTAGCATGGTCGGTTCACTCGCCGATGGGCATAGGTTAATCAATGAGTTTCTAGAACTCGGCTGGATAGCAACCTCAAGTTGAAAACCTGCTGCCAAGCAACTAACGGTATGTTCCGGCAGCCTTACTTGAGAGCCGGTTCCATTCCAGGCTAGGCGTGCTTTACCTTCGACTACACCGTCACTTAACGTAAGGTGAACTGTGGTCAAACACTTAGCTAGCCTAAAAAGATAACGCTTCGTGAAATGTTCCTCTGAAATGTATTAATTTGTTTTGTATGTTTAAATATATGATTGTAATCAAAATCAAAATCAAAAAGTCCTTTATTCAGTTTAGGCCCTGGTAAGGCATTTATGAACGTTAAGTTACATTTTTGAATCTACCACCGGCTCATAATTACACTTCAACAGAGAAGACTCCGGCAAGAAACTCAGCAAGGCATTTTTTTTGTGGATCTTTCTTTTCATATTAGATTACAGTTTATACAGTTTACAGTTATAGATTATTAATACATTATGCTTACCACAATAGTCACTTAGCCACGGGGATGCAAGTGCAGAGAGAATCTACTACAACCATATATTCCTGTCTTCCACGTAATGAGCCACCTTCAGCAGGCAGGAGCAGGCTTTGTCAATAAAATAAAGTATTGTATGATTCCACATAATTATGCAGAGTTAAAATTAGTGTACTGTATGTAGTAAGTGGCTTCACTAGTAAAGAGTAAATAGATTTTTTCTTAGTGCCATTCATCCTAGATCACATAATTTTTCGACGTCTTTGGTAAATATGAAAGAATTTATCTCAAATTGATGCGAAGTATGAACCAATCCAATAATACTTAGAATAGTTGTAGACCAATTCGTTTTTGGTCAGCTTGTGTCCACTACCCGTGAACGGAGGGAGTCACGCCACTTACCTGCGTGACTTATTATTCTTATTCAGACTTATTTCGCGGCATTCCAACAAATATCTGAGACAAAGTAATGAATTTATGCCATTATATAAATTGTTTATACTTACTGCAGTAATTCGTTTTTTTTTTTATATCTGACAGGCTTGCTGTTTGACCACAACTCACCTGATGTTAAGTGACGGTGTGGTCGAAGATGGTAAAGCACACCTAGCCTAGAATGGAACTGGCTCTCAAGTGAAGCTGCCGGAACACACCGTTAGATGCTTGGCGGCAGATTTTCAACTTGAGGGTGGTAGCTAGCCAGCCGAGTACTAGAAAGTACTCTTACACCACGCTATGGTTTCCTCACGATGTTTTCCTTCATCGACAGCTCAACCTCATTTTTGGGGTTTGAACCCACGCCCTTCGGCATGCGAACCAACCACGCTAACCACTGAGCTATCATCGCTATAAATATAAAAAATATAAAATAAATTTAAAAAAAGCTCTACTTACCGAATTTTATGTAGATTGCTCTTAGGTATTCAAGAAAATCTGCCCGGTTGTTAGAACATTATAAGCTTTTTTTCACTTGAATGGGCGAGTTCGTCTTCCACTGAACGAGTCGCAACTTAATACTAAGTTACAGGAGTGGAAGATTTTTTAAAATTTTAAAGTTGTGGATGAAGGCAGGTGACAGATTTAAACTTACTAAAAATATCGCTGTCCTTTTTGTCTTGCAGTGTATAAGACAATGACTACAACATTTTTAATTACTTCTGATCGGTGAACTAAATCCAGAATTGTTCTTTGTCACACTAATACCAACTTATTGTTTATAGGAAAATTTATGAGCACAAGATAGTAGCTCAGTAGCTCAGCAAAAAGTGATGTTAGCTGTTAGATTTAAATTCTAACAATGAGCTTGAGCTGGTGTTGCATGAAAAATTACGGCACTTCCTACCCAATGTGGTAATGTAAACATAAAAAAAAAAAAAAAAATAATAACACAAAAAGGAATGTGATAATATTAATTTTAATTCATAAAACATTTTACAGATCTGTGTTACATTCTAAAACTATATATGTCTAGGTGCATTAATTATAATTACCTACATTTTAAAAACTCACTAGAGAATTAATTTTTAATTAGTCATCAATTAATTATTATTAAAATTATAAATTGAATAATAAAAGGTAAGGTAGTATATTTGTAGTACTATAAACGTACTATACAAGTCAATTTATAGTACATAAAAATATCAACTATATTTTTAAATTAAAATCTATATATAATAATTTTAATCTGTCGCTGAAACTGGTATAGATTTAAGTGAATCATATCGATATGTCTGTTAGAGGCGAGGATTTTATTTGTATTGGCGGCTCATTCTGACAATAGGGTTATAATAAGATGTGTTGTTGGCAAATACTTGTGAACTAAAGATATTATAATTGCGGTTACGATACCTTAAATCAATTCAACCACGTTTACAATATATATATATACAACTAATGTATATTATTATTTACATGACATTTATATGTTTGTCTCTAACACTGCAGTTCCCTACACATTCTATGCAGTATATTGTGGCATGCATTGTATTTTTATGACCCCACCGAGAATATTGGGTAGTTTGAATTTGTTGGATGCATTGAAATTGTGTTTATGGCAGATAGGTACGGACGCATAAATATCAAACTTTAGAATGCAACATTTTACATTCAGGTGCATAGATTTTGAAGAGCAGACAACAATATAGGAAAAGTAACGTGATTTTCTCCGAAACATTATTTTCATTTTACAATGGAAACATATACATGATTTTAACACATTTTGAAGTAGAACAAAAATACATTGTTTTTGAAAAGAAAATAACTTTATTGATAAATACAAAATATACATAAGAATCTTACGAATATAAATACAGTGTGGACTATAAGGGTATTGGCTATTTCGTTCGTTAATTTCTCTGATAAATATATAAACTAACACCACCTCTGCTCTTATTCAAAAAGACAGATCGCATGATACAACAGAAAATTATATGTCGTAGAGAGCTACATATCCAGTACGCGCAGCAATAGACCAGAAATTAAGTCTCTGAGAGAGGCCATAGTTGAGCGCTTGAACTTGAACTTTAAGGCAGTCTCCAAATGGGGCGATGCCAATCTGGTCAAGTTTAATGCGGCTAAAACCCAGGCATATCTCTTCTCCTCTATAAAGAGGCCGTTTGAACTGGCTCCCACTTTCCGCGATGTGTTCCTGCCGATAAGTGACACTCTTCAACTCTTGGGCGCTACTGTGACTCCAACTGTCAACTTTGGCTTTTTTATTGAGTCCAAGGATCAAAATTGGCTGCAAAAAAGCTCGGTATCCTCTCAAAGGTGTGACGGTACTTCACGTCGGAACAGTTGCTCACACTGTACCAAGCACAAGTTCGTTCGTTCGTACTGCTCGGACGTTTGGGATGGATCCGCTATATACCACCTAAAGGCGTTGGAGTCTATTGAGAAGCGTGCCAAGAGGCTCAACTGCGACTACTCTATTGTTCAGGTTAAATTAAAAAGCCTAGAATAACGTCGCAATGTCGCTAGTTTGTCGATTTTTTATTCATTTCGGAGAGTGTAGTTCAGAAGTATATGGTCTGATTCCCCCATGCCCATTTTTCTATCGGACCGCCAGAAGCTCAAAATAGCGACATCGTTTCATGGACGATGTTCCAAAAACTCGAACGAAACGATTTCATTCCACGGTCATTGTGCGGACTGCTAGACAGTGGAATGCGCTGCCTGTGTGGGTGTTCTCCGTTGGATATAATCTGGGTGTCTTCAAGCCGAGAGTGAATCGGTATCTTCTAGACTAAGTGCTCCATCTTAGACCGCATCATGAATTAACATCAGGTGAGATGGTAGTCAAAAGTAAGCCTATTTCAAATTTAAAAAAAATTAAAGCCGCTCAGAAAAACAATCACCTTTCCGAAAGGCAATTTCACTTAAAACCATCTTGTTATCCAGATTATTGCCGCAAACAATAAGACGTGCTTACACCTTGTTAGCTTACAAACAACCTTTTAAATTTCCAAACGTGCTCCACCAATATAATCTGATACTAGGAAACGCGAGAACCATTATTTCGAAACTTGCTCCCCTATCATAATGCCTTCAATCTTGTGATTGGCTTACTTCAGCTTAGGGTTCTAACTCCCAACCAAAAACAGGCCTTGAGTCTCACTAAATAGAAGCAATTTTCCTTTTATAATTGGTGTTACGAACCTTTTGAATTCAATTAACGCGGACCAGTGTTTTGTCCGTGTAAAACGGGTATTTTTTGGGAAGAATTATTAAATTTTATAGCGGATGTTTCGGACGTAAAAGGAAATAATTATTCGTATTTCAGTGCTTTTTTGGCGATGATACAGCGAACTTACAATTGGCGTAATTACTTACAAACAAATACAAATACAAATCAATTCCGTAATATTATTTCAAATATATCATTTGGAAAGTTTTAAAACACTGATTATATGTCAATGAATTAAAAACTAAATGGCAAAATAAAATATTTCAAATACAAACATATCAATATAAAAATATGTCAATATAATAAAATATTGTCAATTCAATATTTTCTATCGTAGTGAGCTTGAAAACTATCTTTTGATCCGTAAAATTCTAACTGTATTGCTAAAGAGATTCTAAAATGTCTTGACGCAGAGATGTAGATATTTTTTAGGGTGCCGTACATCAAAAGGAATGAAACAGAACCCTTATTTATAGGATCACTTTGTTGTCCGACTGTCCGTCTGTCAAAAGCAAGACCTTCTATATCGGGAACACGTGGAGGTATCGAGTTGAAATGAAAACCATATACGCTGATCTGTAATCCCTTGCAGCTGTGTAAAAATCTTACTTCTCAATTATCGTAAAAAAAGTTACAGCAGTGTATATCGCAATTCCGCATATTTTGACACTCAGAAGGGAATCAAAACCTATAGAGTATACTGCCTGTTGATCTAGAACTATTCAATTTGGCAAGAAGCATTGTCTTATAGTACACATAAAATAGTGTATAGTGGTGCCGGCGTAAGAATTGTACCCAACTAGCCCTCTCTACCTATGGTTGCCGTAAGAGTCGGCTAAGGGATGTAATCCGGAAGATGGGCAGCAGCGTCTTCTTTGAACAATCACACCTAACTGCGCTCGCCAACCCGCCTGCCAAGCGTGGCGAGTATTGACAAAACCCCTCCCCAGGAGGAGACTTATGTACATATGTCCAGCAGTAGACGTCTTATGGCTGATGATGTGAATCACAAAAAATAGGGTCAAAACCATAAACTTCAATACTCGGTTTCCGAACTATTTACCATACCTACTAGTTCGTACAGAATCCTCGGTGGGCGAGTGTGACTCGCACTTGTCCGAGTTTTACTGAATCCAAAACATTTTGATATCTGATACTACTTCAGTAGCAACTATCAGGGGGGCATTAAATTTATGCTAAGGAGATCTACAACTAAATTCCATTTATTCACCTGCAGATAAAAAGATCTAATTTGACTAAAGCCACTGCTAGACGTGAAACAAATCGTTCCCACTCACCACTCTTACTATAAACCGTGAATTCTTCAAACAAATCGTTTCTCCAAGCGTCGTGCTCTACCCAATTATTGAGATAAATTGTGCCTTCGGGGAGACGCAGTGCGCGCCGACTATATATTTTATTTCTCTGGTGTTTATTTTACTCCTAGGTTAAATTCGGGTTGAAAATGGACGTAGTTTTCACTGAATGTTGTCGCAAACTTTTTTGATTGATTGATTAACTTTTGATTGGTTGCCGTAAGAGTCGGCTAAGGGATGTAATCCGGAAGATGGGCAGCAGTGTCTTCCTTGAACAATCACACCTAACTGCGCTCGCCAACCCGCCTGGCAAGCGTGGCGAGTATTGGCAAAACCCCCCCCAGGAAGAGACCTATGTCCAGCAGTGGACGTCCTATGGCTGATGGTGTGTGTGGTGTTATTAACTTACTTTTTACTGTCCACACCAAAGATCACATATTAAAGGAAAATAAACTTAATTAATAGGCATAACCCGCGTAACAACTTTGAAACATGTACAGAAAGTAAGCACCAGGTACAAAAACAATGTGCAAACAAATTAATAATATTTTTGCTTTACTTATGCGGGATTACTCACGTTTAATTTTATAGGAAACTTCGAATATAGTTTCGGCCACATCCGGTGGCCTTCATCATGGAGGCAAAGCTGAGTACAACGCGCGTGCGGCCACGCCTCGCTCCGTACTGCAAAGACGCGCGCGCGTTGAACTAACGTATAAGTTTAGATAGTAAATTTGACAATAACAATGAAAAACAACAATAATGAACAGAATCAACAATTATACAACAAAATAACATTTTAAAAACAATTGAATTTCTGTTCGATTTCAAAAATTAGTTATGCATTTTTGGATGGCATTATCAGCATTTCTACTTTTGCTTTTGGTTTCCACTAAGCAACGAGTATTTCTTTGGAACGGGTTATTAAACTTAAACTTGCTTATATCTTCCAAGCAACGTGATTGTAGGCTAGGTGTGCTGTGCTATCTTCGACACTGTCACTTAACGTCAGGTGAGCTGTGGTCAAAATGCTAGCTTGCCATTCTTTAAAAAAAATATCTGTCGCCAAGCACCTAACGGTGTGTTACGGCAGCCTTATTTGAGTGTCAGTTCTATCCCAGGCTAGTGTGCTTTACCATCTTCGACCACACCGTCACTTATCATTAGGTGAACTGTGGTCAAACGTCGTGCTTGTCAATCAAAAAAAAAATGGATTAATTTGATCCTTTATTTTTTTTCCGGAAGTTTTTAAGTTAGAGTTGAGCTAGTGACAGATAATAACATTCTTATAAAATATGTAACTGTAGCGGCCCCGGCTTTCCACGGTTAGTAAGAATGGGTATAGTAAGCTATCCTTAAAAGATAAATATATGCCACCGCAGACTTTTTTGTAGATCTATAATAGAGGAATATCCCACGACGCATTGTTTTGTTATATCATAAAGGGATTAGGCAGCGTTTTCGATTAAAGCTCCCAGGTGGCTTGACTTCTTCCGACACTTCCAACAATTATAATCATATTTCAACCAATTTACACAAAACTTTGACAAATTATATAGCTAAACCTTCGTCACGAATCACTCTATATATTGGTAAAATGATAATGATAATCCGTTGAGTAGTTTTTAAGTTTATCGTGAACAGACAGACATATAGACAGACAGACGTGGCGGACGCTTTTGTTTTATAATATGTAGTGATATTAATATTTTTCTATGAATACAATTGTTTTAAAAAGATGCTAGCCTACACGAAGGCAATGGCACTCTAACTCGACTACTAAATAAAAATAAACTATTGCTTATATTTATACCACAGTAATGTTAAATATCCCCATAGGTATTTCTCTGCGCTCATCACATACAAAGCAGCCATTAAATTCCGATAATAATACAGAAAATTGAGTTGCATTCACAAACCAGCACTGTGGCTATGAAATAGAGTTGTGATCTTAACCGACCATTTTTAGGGTTCCGTACTCAAAGAGTAAAACGGAACCCTATTACTAAGAAACAGAAGCACTTACTTACAGACTTTATTGGTGGTAGATCTCCGTAGCAGGAGGGCGTCTAGGTACTAGCGCATTACCAGATATTCTGCCGCCAAGCAGTAGTGTGTAAACATTACTGTGTTCCGGCTTAAAGGGTACTGCAGCAAGAGAAAATTACAGGGCTATTGAGACTAATTATCTATTGTCTCGAAGTAATGAGCGCCAAATCAGCGATGCTTTGGACTTTGTTTTGTTATTCAAAGTTATGTATATCGCTGCAATGGCCTTAAATAAAATAAATAAATAATTGATTGATTCAGACGTTACTTTGCGGAAGTTCATTTTGAGTGTTCAAGGTATATATTTAGTTTATTTCCGCTTAATAGTCGTTTCGGTTATAACAATGATGAAGATTTGAATTAAAATTTAATTTAACTGGACGGCAATTTTATAATTCTATCCGAAATATTACTTAATATAATCTGACATAAACTTAATATAACACAACAAACAACAAAAGTCTTTATATTTTCTTCACGGTGCAATAACCAGTTGCCGACACGTGTTTTGGCTATAAACAAGGCATCAAAATCAAAATCAAAAAGTCATTTATTCAGTTTAGGCCCTGGTAAGGCACTTATGAACGTTAAGTTACATGTTTGAATCTACCACCGGCTCGTAATTACACTTTAACTGAGAAGACTCCGGCAAGAAACTCAGCAAGGCATTTTTTTTGTGGATCCTCATCCTCAGGACGTGACGTCTTGACGAAAAAAATTAGGGATTATTTTATTAGAGTTTAATACTTTAATTCGTATGTTACTTCGACTTTCATTTGCAAATATTTTGAGCTATCCTATTAAATCCCTGTCAATACCAAATACATTCCAATATCACAATGAAACTCCTAAATAAAGAAATCCATTCATTCGCAAGGAAAACAAGTAATCTCTTGAAAGAGGTTACCGGGGACAGCCATTAGAGATATAAATTACCTGAGTCGGTATTCTGTGAGAGCCGTTTTCGAGATGTTTTCATGCCACGTATACCGTGATGAGATTTTAGTGATTTTGTTGAAAATTTTAAAAACAAATCCTGAATTATAAAAAGTTGAAATTTCTACAATAATTTATAGATTTTAGATGGTATTATTAAAAAATTGAAATGTAAGATAGATAGATAGTGATTCACAAGGACTTGTAGCGATAGCGATGATAGCCCAGTGGTTAGCTCGATCGGTTCACACGTCGAAGGGCGTGGGTTCGAACCCTAACAACGAGCTTGAGCTGCTAATGAAGGAAAACATCGTGAGGAAACCATAGCGTGATTGTAGGGTACCTTGAACGGAGGAGGAAGGAGGTGGAAGTGGGCGTGGAGGTTTATCGAAAACATTTGTCAGACATAAGCCTTTCAAAATCAAAATCAAAAAGTCATTTATTCAGTTTAAGCCCTGGTAAGGCACTTATGAACGTTAAGTTACATTTTTGAATCTACCACCGGCTCGTAATTACACTTCAACTGAGAAGACTCCGGAAAGAAACTCAGCAAGGCATTTTTTTTTGTGGATCTTTCTTTTCATTTTGGGTTACAGTTTTTATAAAAGTATTATTTAAACAAATATTTATGCAGCTTTAAAATGTAATTTTACAAGAGTATTGCATGGTGGGATGGTAGTTTATAGTATTCGGTTGGCTAGCTACCACCCTCAAGTTCAAAATCTGCTATCAAATATTAACCTTCTGTTTCGGCCAGTTCCATTCCAGGCAAGGTGTACATATATATCTTCGACCATACCATCGCCTAACATCAGGTAAGCTGTGGTTGAAATCTAACTTGTCAACTATAAAAAATAAAATAAAACGTATTTATAAACGTATCTTAAAAGATCGTATGCATGACGAAATATTAAACATCCTTTATGATATCAAAAGTCACTAAAATGAAATGTTCTAGAGACCTTTAGTTAAGGGAATCAAGATAAATACAGTTTCAACTAAAACATCACGCATGAGAATATACTTCGTTAAAGATTACTGATAAATAGAGGACGCCAACAAAGTAGATGGGAGGACGACTTGAAGCTCACGGTTGGACACCACTGGAGAAGGGTAGCTTGAGATAGAACCCAATGGAAATTACTAGAGGAGGCCTATGCCAAGAGGCACGCTGAAATACTTGATATTCTTTAACACTGACATATTCGCAATATATTCACTTATGTATGGTTAATATCAGTATTCAGAATAAAGGGCTCATTATTATATAAATAGAAAAAGCAAATCAACCACGCATAGACTCAAGCCCGCGTGACACACTAGTTCATAACTTACCGCCCACACTGATCAAAAGCTTCATTTAAATAATGATGAAAAATTTTGTCTCATCGTTCACACGGGACCATTATTCTAGTGATTCTGGTTAGTGGATTGAATAATGGAAATACTATAGCGTAGTGTCACGTCAGGGACACACATTCACATAAATAATACGATTATCCGAACATCGATCAACCGAACGAACGTTTATCCAAACAACGACGCCTGCCCAATTCGCATGTGCCTCCCTTCTCTCGTGCTACTGTGCTCGTGCACATAACTTTTCAAGCGTTAATTGTACCTAGTACATGTTTTCTTACAAGAGTGTATGCACTTTTTTGTTCAATTCCTATTTGCCAAAAAAGATATAAATATATAAATATGGTATTCATTCACCGGTACATAAATATACGTCATCATCATCAGCCGTTTGACGTCCACTGATGGATATAGGCCTCCCCCATTGTGGGGGTTTTTGCCAATACTCGCCACGCTTGGCAGGCAGGTTGACGAGTGCAGTTGGGTGTGGTTATTCAAAAAAGACGCTGCTGCCCATCTTCCAGATAACATCGCTTAGCCGACTCTTACGGCAACCACGAGTAGAGAGGGTGGAATACAATTCTGACGCCGGCACCACCACGGCAATTACATAAATATACGTATAGTATGACAGATCGATTATCCGAAAAAGGCGATTTTCCGAACACCCATGTACCCCAATTAGTTCAGATAAATAATTGGCGCTCTACTGTACATAGAGAACACCCAGCCACAGAACAAACATTTGTTTATACCACAAAATGACTGTCCTGGGAGGGAATCGAACCCAAAATCAGCTGTTAAGCAGATATACTACCAATGAGCCAACAGGGCTGTCATCATCATTTGAAATTATATCCTATACGAGTAAAGTAAACAATATCTATGTATAATTTTCCCAATCGGTTTATAAATGACGATGTTCTGAGAAAACAAAAAATAATAAATACAACAGAATTGAATACTTTTTTTTTATAATTAATAGGCTTGCATTTGGCCGCCATCGCGCCTGATGATAAGCGTAGATGCGGTCTACGCCAACCGCGGTCTGCGGTCTGCGGTCTAACCTCTGCCTTTTTTGAAATCTAATAAAAATAAGGCTTTTTTTAAATTTATATAATAGTTATGAGACGAACCAGACGCTCTCGTGATGGTAAGATATAATGCCTGTCCATAACCATTGCAGCGACATACAGAACTTTGAGTAGTATAACAAAGTCCAGGGCATCGCGGCTTTGGCGCTCATTGCTTTGAGACTTTCGATGGTTAGTCTCAACATCTCTATAATTTTGAACCAGAACACAGTAATGTTTACTCACTATTGCTTGACTATAGAATATCTGGTACTGCGGTGGTACCCATCTACCCATCTACTATCTACCTCCTGCAAAGGAGATAAGATATCTACCACCAAGGGAAAACTTATATTTAACTTTTTCCTAGTTAAAAATGATAAAATAAAATATATAGACATATAAGTAGGTAATCGTTTTTCAAAGTTTTTATGCTTAGAGTTTACTATTTCAAATGCACAATTTCCAGAGAAAACTGTCCACAACCAGTTCGAATTTCCGCAACGGATATGAAATTCCTTCGTTCCTGCGATCATTTCGTTATTTTGAGTTTCAAAATGCACCTGGACTTTTAAATTTGGTCTGAATAACTGTTACTTTGGTTTTGCTAACGTTTAGAGTGCTTGAGATTTTTATACAAGTCATCATCATCATCATCATTTCAGCCTTAGGACGTCCACTGCTGGACGTAGGCCTCCCCCATTGACTTCCATAAAGACAGTTGGAAGCGGCTCGCATCCTGCAGTCTTTATTAGATTGTCTTGTGAGGACATCCTACGCTGCGTTTGCCGGTCCGTGGTCTCCACTCCAGAACTTTGCAGCCCCATCGGCCATCAGTTCTGCGTGCTATGTGCCCTGCCCACTGCCACTTCAATTTGCTAATCCGCTGGGCTATGTCAGTAACTTTAGTTCGTCAACGGATCTCCCCAATTTTGATTCGAATTTCTGTCTGTAAATGTAACTGGGAGGATTCCGCGGATGATTGAGATATATTTTTTTAATGTTTGACAAGCTAGGTATTTGACCAGAGCTCAGATAGCGTTAAGTAACGGTGTGGTTGGCTCGCAAGTCAAACTTTATATATAACTTTATATATAAAAAAATGTAGGATATCAAATAGTAGTTAAAAATAAAATTTTGTTATAGCATCGAAAATCACACAATCTAAATGCATTAAAGGTGAATTTATTCCTTTGAATCGGACCCCTGTCATCTTAACATCACTTATTCTGGTCATACGCTAACATCACTGCCAGAACCTCATGCCTCATAAATAACGATATAAGCTTTAGAGTCAACGTTCACTACCCCAAAATCAATCAATATGCATTTTTTGAAGTGAAAACTTCTTTAGCCTGGTTGAGAGTTTTTGGTCGGGGCTAAACTTATGGGTTTGCGTTATTAACTTGCTAATGTGACGTGCTTTGAGTTTTCACTTCTGTCGATAATTTCCATGACTGCCTATTTTTAGATAACTGCCCAAAAATTGATTAGCGTTATCGCTAATCAAATGTTACTTTGTCTAGACCTTCAGAGCTACTAGCGATTAGCCGTTAGCTAGTCGCGGTCACCCATCCGAAAATAAACCGAATCGTCCGTTGCTTAAACTCGTGTATAGCAAAATATCCAATACTTTTAAGCTTGTCGAACAAGCTAGCTGATTACTCTGGAACGTAAAGCCGTTGCTGTACAGATCAGTAGATTGCTTTTTCACTCCCTCCTATTTTATTGAAAGTCTCGTTAGGGTTATTTAGGGTTGACACTACTACTATTTAATATCGGTGTAGTGAGAAACGGAAGAGAATTGACTGTTACTTACAAAAATATTTGTTACACAGTTTCTTTTGGGTTTAAGTTAAGTCAGTATCTTAGTACGTGAATAGAATGAAATGGGATGGATGGTATGAGATGGGATAGGATGTGAAGGAATGGGATAAGACCGAACGGGGTGGAATGGTGTGGGATGGGACGAGACGAGAAGGTGTGAGATGGGACGGGACGGGACGGGACGGAACGGGACGGGACGGGACAGGACAGGACGGGACGGAACGGGACGGGACAGGACGGGATGGAACGGGACGGGACGAACATCCAGGATTCAAATTCTACGTATCTGTGTTTTTTGTAAGATTTATGTGCATTATTACCGCTAGCGCCAAACAGTGGAGAAGATAAGATTTGTGAGCATACCAAAATGACAGCTATTTTTTAAAGTTCTCAAATATATGTAAAGTTTGCCAAGTCACACTTAGCCAGAGTGGACTATAGCCTTAGCTTTCTCGGAATGAAAAAAAAAACCACGCCTTACAGTGGTCTAGTACAAAGTGAAATAATAAAATATCATAAACCACTTCAACTATGGGATCAATCTTGATACAACTGTGAAAATGTAGAGAGCTATCAGCTGTTAAAAAAACTCCATGACCCCACTTCTAACGCTCTTAGCATGATAAATAAATGCCTTATACAAATAAAAAAGAAAAAACCGGTTAAGTAAGACGGTTCCTTTTTACAATACACACTGTTTTCACAAATATAAGATTTATAGAAACTGTTTATCTGTAAGAAATCGCAAATGAATAAGAGCAATAACTTCCCCTAGTATTGATTGATTCAGGCGTTACTTTGCGAAAGTTTATTTTCAGTGTTCAAGGTATTAAATACGTAGTTTATGTTAACAGTCGTTTCAATTACAACAGTGATAAGGAGTTAAAATTTAACTAACTTTAGAACAATTTAAAAAAACTAACTAGACTGCTGGCGCTCGTAGAGTTACCACGTCCTGAGGACGCGTCGTGTAGAGGCGAAACACGTTTCGGCAAGTGGTTACTGCAGCGAAAAAAGGATATACTTTTTTTCTCTTTCTTCTTGGCATCGCACTCTGTGCATTCTGCCAGTTTCAATGTTTCTTTATTTTGTGTGCAGTTTTCATCTTATTTATCTTTATAGTCAAAGTCCAGTCTAGCTCAAGTCCAGTGGCGGCTTTGGTGGCTTCCTTGGAGTTTTGGAAACAACACGAAAAGTCATGTTTCAGATTATTATGTCACTTTCCCCACACCCGCACTTGTAATTCGGCACTTTATGAATAAAAGACCACTATTTTTATACATAAACACACGAAAAAACACTAGTTTTGGAAAAAATACAATGGGGCGACACGACTCTTTCCGCGTTCCCGCCAAAAACTCGAGGATATACTTGTGGTTATTTTATTTTCATTTTAATTAGTGTTTTGTTTAATGTGTTGTGTGCTTTTAAGTTTATATCAAAATTTTAGTTTCAGATTCTAAGTAATGTTTAGGATAAGTTTTTTTTTTAATTTTTGTGAAGTTAGTAAAATTAAAATCCTCATAACTGTTGTAACTGAAGCGACTGTTAAGCGGAAATATACTAAATAATATATATGTACCTCGAACACTCCTCTAGTATTGGTTGAAGGTCAAAAACCTCGAAAAAAAGAAACAAAAATCATTTAATATTGTCCGATAATACGTCAATACACAAGTCAACAACCTAGATACTCAATAAAATAACATGTAGCAATAAATTAGCCGACAGAATTCTGTTTGCCGCGCCGTTTTTTCATACTCTCATCGATATAATAAAAGAGAAAATATTGGCGTAATTTAGTAGTTCGACAACCCTAGGCTACGACCCAATACGGGGAAAAATGAATAAAGGGACCGACAAGAAGTTAATTCAGCAGAGTACCTACTCGAAGGTCACGGGCTACAATGTATTTTTTTTTTTTTTTTTTTTTTTTTTTTTTTTTTTTATTTTATTTATTGACATAAAAACGTTACACAGTTACATTTATGTCACAGACTTATGCATTAATTAATAAGAAAAAAGAAAGCATGTCAAGTTTAAAATCATATAAAATTACAAATTCAAATATTATGTCAAACTCAAATACAATATCAAATAGAAATGAAATATCAGGCTCAAATACAATGTCAAATTTAAATTTAACTGCAATGTCAAATACAAATATAATGTCAAAATCTAGAAACAATGTCAAATTCAAATATTCTAATAAGTATAATACGTCATAGGTCAGTAAGACCATCGTCAAGAGCTAAGTTGTCATGCTTCTTGCACCTGTCCCACTGATCAGTCAGATTTTCGCAATACAATAAAAGATTTGCTAACACAGTTTTCCAAGTATCTGTCAGAATATCAAAATCAGTGTTGACAGCAAGGAGCATATTGAAGTGGCGGCGGGCGCGAATCAACGGAGACATAGACCGCGCAACAGTACGACCCTGATCAACGTGGAAGAGGTTATGTGGCTTACCGCGCCTATTTGCCGGAACCCAGGGATTATCCGGGGCGAAAAACGAGGAGAGCAAATTATGCAGATGCAGAGAGTCGATAGACCCTCTCAGCACCTTACAGCAAAAAACCAGCTGGTCGAGTAGCCTTCTCACTTCCAAGGAGTTGTACCCTAACTGCCCTAGAAGAAACTTGGTTGGGTACATGTAAGGATAATACCCAAAGAGCTTTTTGTACAGAACCCTTAAGAAGACCTTTTGGACCTTCTCAAGCATCCGTGCGTAGGTGACATGATGAGGGTTCCATACACAGGCGCTCGATTCAAGTTTGCTTCTAACAAGAGCACCGTACAATGTTTTTAAAATATGTGGGTTATCAAAGTCCTTAGCATTACGCAGAACGAAACCTAGACGTCGGTAAGCCTCCTTCGCAAGATCTGACACGTGATCATGAAATGTCAGACCGCGATCAAATATTACCCCCAGATCCTTGATAGAAGATACTCTGTTTATGGCTACGTTGTTAAGTAGATAATTGAAATGTATTGGATTTCTTTTGCGGTCAAACGTCATTATGTTACATTTACTTAAATTAAATTGCATCTTATTTGTCTCACTCCATTTGAAAATACTATTGATGTCCTTTTGTAGGCTAAGACAGTCGTTAGGAGAACAGACTTCAATAAACAGTTTAAAATCGTCCGCATATAAAAGGCGCTTGGCGGCGTTCAACACTTGAGGCAGGTCATGGATCATGCAGGAAAAGAGATCAGGGCCAAGAACTGATCCTTGGCTTACTCCCGATTTAGTGTGATAAGGTTCAGATTTGTAACAACCATACTTCACAAATTGAAGCCGATCTCTCATATAGTCAGAGAAGAAGTCAAGGAGCCGCGGAGTGAAACCCATGGCAGACAGTTTATGAAGCAGTATATCATTATCAATTTTGTCAAACGCTTTTTGAAAATCGAAATAAATCACGTCGACCTGAGAGCCACGGTCCATAGCATTAGTGATATATTCAACTAGACATAAAAGGTTTGAGTTTACGGAGCGACCTGCTCTAAAACCATGTTGTTCGTCACCAAGCAGATGGTTTATTTGACGATACAACCCCCTATGTAGGACATATTCGAAAACCTTCGCCGGTGCACATAAAATTGCAATGGGACGGTATTGATCTACAAGTGTTTTATTACTATTCTTTGGAATAGGAGTCACTCGGGATATCTTCCACTGGGCAGGGTACTTACTATTTAAAAGTGAGAGATTTAAAATATGGTACAGAGGAAGAATGATATGCTTTTTATACGACTTAAGAATAAAGCCAGGTATGTTGTCCGGCCCTGGTGAGCTATTAGGCTTTAATTTATTAATAGCTCGCTCGATATCCACATGCGTCACGGAAGGTATGTTAACGTCACCGCACAAAACTCCGTTATCGCAGCAAGATCTACTATCTAGGAGAGGTTGTTTGTCCAAGAATACACTAGAAAAGTAACTTGCAAATGCTTCTGCGGCTTCCACACCTGTACATGACTTCCCTTGGTAAGTAACACAAGGCTCAAAACCACCCTTAGACTTAAGGCTACGCACATGACCCCAGAAACGCTGAGGTTGAAGTTGTAGCTGCTTTTCTATACCCAGCATATGCGATTTGTATGCTTCAGAAATACGCGTCTTTAAATTCGAGCGTAGATCCGAAAACAAACTATATGTAACAACACATCTAGAATTTATCCAAGCTCTATGCAATCTACTTTTACGACGGATATCGCTAATAATATTCGCGTCGAACCAGACTGGGTATCGGTTGCATTTCGAGGCCGACCTTTTCTTTTTAGGGACTGACAAATCAAATAGCTCATATATAATATTATAAAAAGCGTCTGAGGCAGCAGCAACATTTTCGCACTCGAGGACCGGTGCCCAGGAAGTTTCTTCGAGAAGTGAGCAGAAAAGTGCATTGTCCATTTTGCTGAAATTCCAATCGCGCGACCTTTCAATATTACTAGGTTGTAGGCGAACACCATTACTATTGCGTAATCTAAAATTCACCACTATCTCAAGTCCCGGGTGATATAATTGGTCGATGGGAACAAAGCCGTCACCCTCACAGACACATAGCAGTCGCGAATCACTATGCTCCTGCGCCAACACTACGTCAAGAATACTACCATGGGAATTAACAATGTCATTGTGGTCGATTAAATTACAGTATGTCAGAAAATAACAATAATAATTTTTAATATTATTAGTCGCGCTGACCATATTCAGGTCTCCAACAAGAAAGAATCTTACGTTGGAGCTAGCCAGGAAGGACTCAATTTTACATAACACATTCATATAAACGGCCTCGGCAGCCTTAGGTTTAATATATACAACACATACAATAAATGAAAAACCGCGATATGTAACAGCCGCCCACAGGTCTTCACCCAGTTCGGACTCGAGTTCCCGTCGACGAAGTACGGCGACTTCCGGTCTCACGGCTAGCAGCACTCCGCCACCGGGGGAGGTTCGGTCACGGCGCAGCAGCGTCCAGCCGTCGGGCACAACCTCTGCGTCCTCTACCGAGTCGTCGAGAAACGTTTCCGTTGCGGTAACAAGCAGATGGTCGGAGACTAGCATGCTAGCCCGCCATTTAGGCAGTTTCGTTTTTAACCCTCTAACATTTTGGTAGAAGATGTTAGCGGTACACGGCTCACAGCGCACCGACTCCGTGTCGAAATGTCCGGTCCTCCGCAGGCTTACGTTTCTTATAATTTATCCACGGCTTGACGCGTGCATTATCTGGCCAGACGTCAACCGAGAAACAGAGCTCATAGCAGTCTTCCGGAACTCCAATTTTAAACGAGTTGTAATGATTAGAGGTGTTCAACTTCTCTACGGTAAATACTCTATGTTGTAAAAGCTGGCTCAGGTATTTTTTGACGTCGTTCTCTTCCGATAACATATTCCATAAATGGAAATGTTTTCGTGACTCCGCCGCCTTGAGGAACGTCACAGCCGGTCCAGCAACGCAACGAAGTGACATGGACTTACGCGGTTTCCTGTGTTGTACCGTTGTCCAATTTTCGCTATCCGGTTGGGTGGGCGGAACAGTACTACTTCCTAAGGAGGGCCGCTCGGGAGATGAGACCGTGCAAAGAACAGAGTTCACCAATTGGGCTGGTTGTCTGGGCGAGGTAGGATTGTGCGATAATCTCACCTTATTATTCTTTAAAACGGCTTCAGAGTACTGCTTTCTTTCCTGTATGGGAGGTCCTGCTTGGGCATGAGTTTCAGATGAAGATGTGCCGCTTTCAGACTTCTTCAATCTATCTAACATGTTGTTCAGCCAGTTTTTATCTAACATGTTGTTCAGCCAGTTCTTTGTTTTTCACATTTTGAGTATTCTTATAGTGTCAGGTAGCACAATTTTTTAAATATCTATTTATTTATAAGTGTCTTATTATTATACACCGTGAAAGTTAGAATATCAGCAATATTGATTCAGTACTCGATAGTCGTACCAAATAATAATAAAAGATAGGTGGTTAATATTTGACCTAATTATCCTGAGCAAACACAAAAATAAGGACACTCAAATCACGCACACCGAAAATGACATGCAAGTCGCGCGCGGTCCCAGATTAGATAACAGTTACCGCGTAGTTTACGTATGGTAGCTGTCTTGCGCTAGCTCGGTGCGTAACGCTGTGCGCTGTCCCTAAATTCTGGAGTCTTGGGAAAAATTTAACTACGGTTTTCTTAGTATTTGTCTTGATTTTATTTCTTTATGCTTTTCATATGACCACTATCTAACATGTTTTTGGATATTGCTAATGTAAGAAGACCGTATAATAAGACCATCCTGTTAGCTAATTTGGTAATAGATCTGTTTCGAGAGCTAAAGGATGTGGGTTAGATTCCTATCAGGACTAACATTTGTATAACGAACATAGATGTTTGTTCTGTGGCTGCACGTTTCGTACAATTATAGCTATTTGGGACACCGTCTGGCTTTCAATCTGGAGGCCCTGAGTTTGACAGGCATCTCTGTATTTTCTAAGTCAAGTTCGTATTGCCGATGATTTCGAACGGTGAAGAAAAATATTGTGAGGAAACCTACATGTCCAGGGTTCTTTAAAAAAAGTTCTCAAAGATGTGTGAAGTCTGCCAACCCACACTTGGCTTAGCCTTACCTTTCTAACAGTAAGACGAGGCCCGCGCCCAGCAGTGGGAAATTTAACCCAACATTTTATGAAAAACACTGGCTGATTACAAAAAAATTCATTATCATAAAAAATCATTATCATTATCAAAAAGTCATATTAATGTTATATATTCTGTTAATTTCCATCCTAAGGTTGCCTGGAAGAAATCGCTCTAGGCGATAAGACCTAATACACCATTTATTTGTTATTTCTATGTTGTATTTTTGTTTTGTTACTTTCTTTCTCTTTTTTTAATGTTTTTAATTTTTGTATATTATAATATCTTTGGTGTATAATAAAGTTGTATTGTATTGTAATGTATAGAAGTATTCTAGCAGTTATCTGGTTTCTATTGTACTAACTTTGCCTAGTTTGAGGTGAGATGGTGTTGTGTGAAATGTCCTCCAATGCTAACTCGTATAGTCACTTTTAAAATCGATAAAATTAAACTCAGTCTCAGTCAAAGTCACATAGTAAGTCAAGGTTAAACTATTAAAAGCTTTGACAGTTTTTAATCGCGACTTGAAGGCACTCTATTTGAGTAATATACTAGATTGTATCTATTGGCAAACACCCACTCGAGTAGTACATGTTGGTTAATATCATAGCTATATCATAGCACTAGCTGGGATAAAAAAGTAGCCTATGTGTTAATCCAGGGCGTCAATCAGTTCTCCATACCAAATTTCGTCAAAATTGATCCAGCCGTTTGAACATGAAGAAGTAACAAACATAAGCACTCTCAGAAAATTTCGCCTTAATAATATATTTGTGTGAAGTAAGTACTGTGTACACAGAAACATGATGTTCGTTAACCCGCATTCAACTAATTTATCCATATTCAAGTTCTAAGCACAATTAAAAAAAAAAAACATTCCTGGATATCTTAAAATTACTGAATTGCGTTAACTTTCACCGGGGTATAATTCACGCTCATTAAATCCGGTAGAAACCTGTTACAGCAGGTTTTATCCTGTTAAAACCGATTATAATTAACTTTAACCGCTTATGTCCGGTTATACCGCGGTTCGAGTGACGTAAGTATGTTTTAATCAACGTGTCGCTTGATTGACATTGATTGAATTAGGCGCCCCGCTCTGTAAATGACACATCGACGTTCTTTGTGCTGTTGTGTGAGTAAATATGGCGTAGAAAATAAAAGGAACAGTAGGTCGGGGTGATAATAACTTAACCTGAAAATTCATAGATAGGTAGATACTTTTTATTGTGCACAATAATTAAAAAAATTACCGGAAATAAAATAATCTTATGAGCTGGTTTTATCGCTAACAGCGATATTTCAGGCAAGAATGGGAAACACGATACAGCTTAAGAACAGACGGGATACATATATTATGTAGTAACATTATTAAGTTAGCCTGTACCATTCCAGGCTAAGTGTGCTTTACCATCTTCGACCACACCGTCCGTTAGCATCAGGTAAGCTGTGGTCAAAAATATTAACGTTTTTTTTTTTTTATCTTTTTCAAGCTAGGTATTCGACTACAGCTGATGTTAAGTGACGCCGTTGAAAAGTTGAAAAAAGTTGAAAAAAAGTTGAAAATCTGCCGCCAAGGACTTAGGTCCTTGGCGGCAGATTTTCAACTTGTAGGGTGGTAGCTAGCAAGCCGAGTACTAGAAAATACCCTACCACTATGTTATGGTTTCTGGTTTCTTCGCGGTGTTTTTCTTTAGTACTTTCGTCCTTCACTTAGAGTGTGTAAAATATTTAGGTATTAATGAGAGAGAAATAGAGAAATATACATAACTTTACGCCAGAGGGACTGGCATACAGTTTCTCAAACTTACCCGTCGCATGGAGACCATGGGCGTGCGGACGTGGAGCCGTCTGTTACTCATTTGCTGGTTTGGTATCCGAGGTGGATTACAATGTGCCAGGTTTTCTGACATATCGTATTTTTGCGGGGTAGTTTGTACTCCCTGAGGAGGATTCGAGAGGAAAAGCGCTGTCGAAGCCAAGAAAGAGAGAGTTATTTAGCCTTACGTTACCAATGTGGGTAGCTGAGCAGTTGGCGCTCGCTTGATTCTATCACGATGACTTGCTATTATTAATAAAATTAGAGTTGAAGAATATCCGACACCGAGACAAACCTCGGCGAAATTTAATGGTGTGTATTATTTATTTAAGAAAAAAAGTCTTAAAATATCAAATAAAAAAGGGGTTCGCCGTTGTTTTCAAAGTCAAATAGGGGTACATGGAGCTATAAGTTTGAGAAACCCTTTTGTTGTCCATGGAAAATCCTTTGGGGAGACCAGTGGTTTGGGGCGGTCAGGGTAGTTATATGGGACTCTCCGTCCTAATGATGGGCTACCCACTAAAAACCCTGGAGTGATATTTAATTATTCTTATTCGATGAGTTCTGCACTGAGGTCCCGCTTGGGGTATATTGTGCATTTCCCCCTACCAGCATCTACCCGAGCCAACCTTGAAGTATCGGAGCGAAGCTCTAGACTGCTGGCATAGTAGCTCCAGAGGGTGGGATGGAAGTGTTGATAATGATGAAAAACAGTCAGCACTGGAGATGAAGCTGCCTCACGCAATCTAGTAGCAACTACAACTACAACTACAACTACAACTACAGCAACTGCAACACAGTAGTTTCTACTGTAGTTTCACAGTGCCACAACACATGCAATCTAGTAGCAACCCTAGTTTTTACTGTGGCTTCACAGTGCCACAAGACATGCAATCTAGTAGCAACCCTAGTTTCTACTGTGGCTTCACAGTGCCACAACACATGCAATCTAGTAGCAACCCTATTTTCTACTGTGGCTTCACATGCTCTACCGTTTAGTTCTCTTAAAGGCAGAGCGGGCTGTCCGTGCCTAAAGCCTGGAGTGTTCTACTTTTTCGCTTTGTGTCGAGGCTGCGGGCACGCTTTTCTGCTGTGCAAACTCTACTTTTTTTAATTGCTTGACAGGCTAGCTGTTTGACCACAGCTCACCTAATGTTAAGTGACGGTGTGGTCGAAGATGGTAAAGCACACCTAGCCTGGAAAGGTACTGGCTCTCAAGTGAGGCTGCTGAAACACATTGTTAGATGCTTGGCGGTAGATTTTCAACTTGAGGGCGGTAACTAGCCAGCCGAGTACTATAAAGTACCCTACAACCACGCTTTGGTTTCCTCACGATGTTTTCCTTCACCGGCAGCTCAAGCTCATTGTTGGGGTTTGAATCCACGCCCTTTGGCATGCGAACCGACCGCGCTAACCACCGAGCTATCATCGCTACAAACACCATCTACTTCGCACGGTGTATTAAATTAATTATATAATTGTAATCAATTTTGTGTCTAAAGGTGATTAGTGTCTATATTTTGCGCTGTGGTATAGGTGGCTTAATTATCAGTAAACCGTGTCTATTCATGACGTCACGCTTTAGGTAGAGTTTGCTCAGCAGGCGGCATTGATTGCCAGCGCCACACTGTTGCCAATTAGCTCTTTTCAATCAACTCTGTAAAACATTTGAAATATCGCCAATGATAAAAGAAGAAATTAAAACTGTTTTTTACCCGGCTGCCGAGGAAGGGTTATGTTTTTCACGCGTATCTTGTATGTGCGATAGTGGTGCCGGCGTAAAAATAGTACCCCACCCTCTCTACCCGTGGTTTCCGTAAGAGTCGGCTAAGGGATGTAATCCGGAAGATGGGCAGCAGCGTCTTCCTTGAACAATCACTCTTAACTGCGCTCGCCAACCCGCCTGCCAAGCGTGGCGAGTTTTGGCAAAACCCCACCAAGAGGAGGCCTATGTCCAGCAGTGGACATTATGGCTGATGATGTGATGTGTATCTTGAAATTATTGCCCAAATGCCATTTCGAAGGTACAATCACACACAAAACTCACTAAACAGTTCATAAAGCAGCGCAAAGCAATAGAATAATGCACTGTAATCCTTAGCTAGCGTGTTTAGAAAAACACAGTTTAGTCAGTACCTGTGCTCTGTTACATTACGGAGATTGTGTCCTGGAAATAGAAAACTTGGTGGTTTACTTGGTAGTAGATCTCCTTAGCTCTTTTTATATATATAGTACCTGGTTGACCGAGCATTGCTCGGCTGAAAACATGGATAAAACGATGTTTTCTGAAAATGAAACCTAACGAGATCGATTTTTCGCCCCCGAAACCCCCTGGATACAAAATTTCATTGGATTTTTTTATGAAAATTATTTGTTTATTATACGACGAAGAGGTATAATTATCGGTGAGTTCCATAAAATTCTAATAGATGGCGGTGTAAGGTAATTTATTAACTGGATTGAGTAAGTATCCAATAGATGGCGCTACGCTAAAAGTCCAAACGTTTCATATTATTATGCGCTACAATTTATTTCACGTTGGCCACAGCAACGCGTGGACGGGTCTGCTAGTATATATTATTATAAAGGTCTATACCTACTCTTTAGCCAGGTGATTAACATGTTGATCAAGTTACTGCATTGCACGTCACTGTAATAGTCATAATAGAAAAACTAAGCGTAACTGTGATTCCCGGGTAAGTTCGAAGCTCGTTTTCCTGTTTGCTCGCCGTAGGTACCTATATACTTTTTGTTTACGATTGTACCTTTTCAGAATGTAATCAGGGTTGGGAGTTTCACTATGAATGACTTTGCGAACTGTTTTTGAAAAGAAAAATGATGTACGGTACATTATATTATAGGTACATACGTATAATGCTCTTTGCATTTTGTAGCGATGAGTTCGATCACCAGTTCCATTAGACTAGGTGTGTTCAGGTGAGCTGTGGTCAAACACCTAGCCTGTCAGCTAAAAAAATGCATGCTTATTTTAGTTTTATTTTTTCTTGCGGGAGTAAGGTAGCAAGACCGCAGCCTTGCAGTTTTCCTCCTGGCAATTTTTTATACTATTGTTTTCCAAGGTAAAATTAGTATCTTATACATCATATATATATCTCACTCACACATGATGGCAGCATAAAACTGTGACTTTGATAGTAACTAAGACTTCACCTGATTTCCTATTAAATACTTTAAAATATCAAAGTACACTGGCAAAATGCACAAATTATGATGGCAAAAGCAAATAAAAAATATTGTGGTGACTATTTATCGAGAGTAATAATATCAAAATACTAGAAACAGGGAAAGTGCACCAATTGCGATGCCAAAAAGTAAAAAAAAGGGTTGTGCTGCCATCTATTGAGTAAAATATAAAAATTATTGATACTAGCACAAAGTTCGATAGCATAAACAAATAATCTGTCGAATAAGCTGTTTTTTTTAATTATCTCTCTGAAATTTTCTATTCTGCCAAAAAAAAAATCGTAAACATAGTCGTGCCTGCACGACCACTGTTATAATCCAGCAATCCCAACTTCATACATTCAAATTAGCTTCAAAGAAAGCGCGCGGCTTAGCAGGAATCAGCATATTCCGACGATTCATCACATCGCTTCATTTGGCGCCGCACTGCGACGGAAATAAAGCTTTTACGGCTGCGGAGAACTCGAGGTTTTATCTTTGAGGTCGGGGCGATAGTAAGCAACATTTAAAAAAAATATTTATAGCGACAAACAGAGCTATATATAAAAGGTCAAATCAAGGTCAAATCCACCAAATGTAAAATCAGAAAGTCTAGCATATCTATTTGCGTGATTCACATGCTACGTGAACGACAGAAAAAATTTAATAAGAAAGACCAAATATAGTAACGCCGTCGCACCGGCTCGTCAAGTCGGAGAGGTCGGTATACATTCTGGGACCCGCGGTCTACAACCGCGTACCGTACAGTTTGAAGGGTACTGCAGCTTGTGAATTTACTGGGCTGTTGAAAGTCAAAGTAATGAGCGCCAAAGCAGCGATGCTCTGAACTTTGTTTTGTTACTCAAAGTTCTGTGTAATGCTGAAATGGTCATGGTCATGCGTTATCTCTTGTCATCAGGAGAACGTGACGTTCATCTTATTACTACTCGTATTACATAAAAAAGAATTTAAAAAAAATTATTCACATCACTACATAGGATAAAACAAAGCCGCTTTCTCTGTCCCTATATCCCTATGTATGCTTAAATCTTTAAAACTACGCAACGAATTTTGATGCGGTTTTTTTAATAGATAGAGTGATTGAAGAGGAAGGTTTATATATGTATAATACATGCATATTCACCACATTAATATCTACATTGCACCCGTGTGAAGCGGGGGCGGGTCGCTAGTTGATAATAAACATAATTATTACAATCAATACAATAATGTTTGTTTCCAAAACAACTACTCAATTGATTCCATGTACAAGCGCTGCAGTGAATACGAGTTGCCAATTATAAAATTTAAAATACAAAATTCAGAAATCAGATCTGCTTTCCATACAAATCCGTTTACAGGAGCTGTTTACTGTAATTCATTAAATTACCGAACAAATTACAATATTTCATTATCATAAACTAAATAAACACGAATTCGTGCATTCTGTACGATGATTTAAATATAAGACAGATGTGTCAATCGCATTATCAAAACCTAGTTTAAAAAAAAACCATATCAACCTTGTTTTTTTAAACTATCCCACTGCTGGACGCGGGCCTCTCATTGTGAGAAGGGAACAACCACAGTCCAATACGCTGGCCAAGTGCAAGTTGGTTGGCTTCAGACATCTTCGATAACTCGAAAAGTTTTAAAAGGTCCGCAACCCCTGGTATCGCATCCATAGGCAACGGTGATTGCTTACCATCAGCCAACCCGTCTGCTTGATTACCACCTGTGAATCTAATTACTAACACTATACTATATAGTACCAGTGTAAACATTACTTTGCTCCAGTTTGAAGGGTACTGTATCCACCATAAATACAATACAATACAATGCAATGCAACGCAACGTAACGCAACGCAACGCAAAAAAAGAGAAAGAAAGTAACAAAACAAAAATACAACATAGAATAACAAATAAATGGTGTACACGGGCGGCCTTATCGCCTAGAGCAATTTCTTACAGATAACCTTAGGGTGGATGGTAAGAAAATAGATATTAAAGTTGGTGTAAAAAAATAAGGCTTTTGAGGCTAACCATCGAAGTCTCGATGTAATGCGCCAAAGCAGCGATGCCTTGGACTTTGTTTTTATTACTCAAAATTCTGTATGTCGCTGTAATGGCCATCCACAGGTGTCTCTTATCAGGAGAGCGTAACGTTCGTCTCATAGCTTTTACATAAAAAAATGGACGAAGATCGGACTGAGTGGCCAATCTTAGGAAAGGCCTGTGTACAGCAGTGGACTACGAAAGCTGACAATGATGATGAATATACTTAGGCCAGAGAATAAGCGCCGTGCATCGGTGTAACAATAGTGGACTATTATAGGCTGAAGACGAATCTGTTTTTAATATCAAAGAAATAATTGGAGTCAACCTGTACAGCTGTTTTATTGTATTGAGTAACGACGTATATGTTAATGAAGATCAAAGCCTCTATGTTTGTATCTATGTTTATTTATGTCAATGAACTAACAAGCCCGTCAGTAGTATTGCTTCATGAATTGTAAGCCATGACTCGCTACCTGATGAACTTATGTGACGAACATAAATGCTTGTTCTGTATTTGTATAATTATTCATCAGTTTTCTGGTCGAGGCTAGATGGCGCTTTGTGAAATATCTCTTTGGAGCGATGATGGTTCAGTGGTTGGTGCGGTCGGTTCACACGAGGGAAATTATCGTGAGGGAACTATAGCACGGTGGTAGGGTATTTTCTAGTACTCGGCTGGTTAGCTACCACACTCAAGTTGAAAATCTGCCGCCAAGATAACGATGTGTTCTGACAGCCTCGCTTGAAAGGCAAGCACTCCAACCTACGTGTGCTTTGCCATCACTGAACACACCGTCGCTTAACATCAAAAGAGCTGTGGTCAAGCACCTAGCTTGTCAAACATTAAAAAGATCTAGAAAAATCTATTCACCAACTTTCAGTACACCAAAACTTATATCAAAGAAGTTAACAATATTTTTTTGAGTTTATCGCCGTATCATTTTCACGCATGATAGACCAATTATCCCAATCGTATATTCTGCCGTCAATCAGTTGTGTGTAAGCATTACTGTGTTCCGGTTTGAAAGGTAATGCAACTAGCAACATTAAAGGGCTATTAAGACTAAACATAAATAATAATAATAATACCGAGCCCAACGCCGGGCAGTGCTCGTCGACATTACCATCCCACATGACGAGAATCTCGTGAAGGCCTAGAAGGACAAGCTCAGCAAGTACCTTGACTTGGCTCACGAGATAACTGCCATGTGGGATGTAGATTCGACGACCATTGTGCCGATAGTCGTCACGGTGAACGGTCTTATAGCGAAGAGTCTCGACCAACATCTTAAGAGACTCTCGCTAGACGGTTGGGTAAAGGGTTAGATCCAAAAGGCAGTAATCCTTGACACGGCGTGCATTGTTAGGAGGTTCCTCACTCTGCAGCCCTAACCACCGGCAGCTTGAACCCTGCCCCGCTGCCGGTGACACACTAGTTTTTAAGTGTATTATATATCACTCACAGTATATCAGTGTGGCAGCCTCACTTGAGAGCCAGTTCTATTCCAGGCTAGGTGTGCTTTACCATCTTCGACCACACCATCACTTAACATCAGGTGAGTTGTGGTCAAACACTTAGCATATCAGCTATAAAAAAAAAAAAAAATAGGTATATTTAATGTAAAAAAAATAAAAATTATGTAAGAAAAAAATAACTGAAATAATAATAATAATAAGCCTTTTATTCAGATCTTGTACAACAGCATAAATATTAAATCTTATTCTAGTATTTGTTTCTTATTTGTGTTTTGCAGATCTGTTTGCCAGTCGGCAAAGGCCTCCTCCAATCTTTTCCATTCGTGTCTTTCCGAAGCCACTCTGTTCCACATCACTCCTGCTACTTGTCTGATGTCGTCATCCCATCTTTTCTGCGGTCTACCACTTATCCGTTTACCTTCAAACAAAGCCTACAATTGACAAAGCCTACCATAAAGTGGCTTATTATGTGGAAGACAGGAATATATGGTTGTAGTAGCTTCTCTCTGCACTTGCATCCCCCTAGCTAAGTGACAATTGTAGTAAGCATAATGTATTAATATTTATAACTGTAAACTGTAACCTAATATGAAAAGAAAGATCCACAAAAAAATGCCTTGCTGAGTTTCTTGCCGGAGTCTTCTCAGTTGAAGTGTAATTACGAGCCGGTGGTAGATTCAAACATGTAACTTTACGTTCATAAGTGCCTTACCAGGGCCTAAACTGAATAAATGACTTTTGATTTTGATTTTTTGTAGGGTACAATCGTGTCACGATTTTACTCCATTTGTCTTGTTCTCTTATCGTGTGCCCTGCCCAACTCCATTTAAGCCTTCTAATTTTATATGTCATGGCTAGGACTTTTTTTTCTAAGACTAAACTTAGATTGTATCAAAGTAATCAGCGACAAAGGAACGATGTTGATGTCATTGTTTAGTTACTCAAAGCTCTGAGAATCACTGCAATGGTCGAACTTCGTACCATTAAGAGAGCCTTCAAAAGATTTGTTTTATTACTTTAACATTAAAAAATAAAACGATTAAATAAAATAATTGAATGATTGTCAACCAATATGCGGGGTTGACTGTCAAACAGATTGGCCCGGGTGCAATGCCGCGGTAAATTGAACACGGCCGTGTAAGCTCCCTCTGGCTTTTTGACAGTTGTGACGTACGACGTTACTCATGCCATGTAGAACGTCACTAGCATACCCTTTAGTTCTCTTACTTCATAATTCATTTATTGCTTGTATTTACAGGTGAAGGATGTATTTACAATGAAAAAAAGATACATTTATTTGCATAAGCATGTGTGAGTTTTACCACGGAGGATGTGGAAAATTAATTGATGTCGTTTATAAAAATAGTTTTTAATGCTCATGAAAAATCTATTTTATCGTTTATTTTATGGGATACTTTTTTTTATGTAAACGTAACGAGATGAACGATACGCTCTCCTGATGGTAAGAGATAACGCATGTCCATGACCATTGCAGCGATACACAGAACTTTAAGTAGCAATACAAAGCCAGAGGTATCGCTGCTTTGGCGATCATTACTTTGAGATTTTCGATGGATAGTCTTAACAGCCCAGTAATTTTGCTAGCTGCAGTACCCTTCAAACCAGAACACAGTAATCTTTACACACTACTGCTTGGCGGCAGAATATCTGGTACTGTGGTGGTACCTACCTAGACGACTAAGGAAATCTACCACAAAGTGAAACTCCGACTAAAGTTTCGGTCACATCCGGTGGCCTTCATCATGGAGACAAAGCTGAGTACAACGCGCGCGCGGTTCAATTGAGTGAATCCTTTATCTCATTCCTTCATTCATTTCGTCTGTAAATTATGTAATTTTAAGTGTGTACAATAAAGAGTTATTCATTCATTCATTCATTCAGTAATATTTTTTCTTAAGTTTGATTGACGCATTGCTGTACATAAATGTATAGTAGTCTTAAAACTTCAGCTGTTTTTATTACAGTTTAATTTGAAACGTGACAGACAGATAAGTTTTAAAACTGGTCTGCACGCTCTTCGTTAAAATTATGAATAAAAACGCGATAGTAATATTACTAAATGTCTGTTTTAATTGCAATTTTAGAGTTTTTTTGCCAACCTAGAGATATGTTTATAGAATCCTACATCATTTTTAACCGACTTCAAAAAGGAGAAGGTTCTCAACTTGTTTTTTTTAATGTATGTACACCGATTACGCTGAATTTTATGATCCGATTTACCTGATTCTTCTTTAGTTTGATGCGCAATAGTTGCCATTTGGTCCCATAAATTTTAACATAGTTTGACCCAGTTGTTTTCATTTTATGAACATTTTTGAGTAAACTGAGAGTGAGAGAGAGAGAGAGAGAGAAGTCAATATATCCTAATACATGCCTAAATCGGTGTGTCTTCTTGTAAAAGGTTTTAAAATAGTTGTCTGGTGGACATATATAAAAATGGAGCATCAGAATTTACGTGAAGTTAGTACGCTAAGTAATTATTTTCGGAGCTTTAAAGCGTCTGCAAAGCAATACGACCGACGGAAAGTGTCTGGGAGTATTGGCGACTTATTTTTAAGGATATTGCCTAAAATATACGTAAAAATCAGCTTGGAGAATTTACGTGAGGTAATGTTTTTATGTACCTTGATTACCTGATACCTGAAAATTAGCAGTCAAAGCCAGCTAGCAGGTAATTATGCGTTCTTAGTACATACTAACACTACTCAATAGTCCATATTTCCTTCGTCAGAAAATACGTGACGTCTGGCGGCCCTGCGATCTTACTCTATAATTTTTGAGGGCACAATAAAGAGTTAATCAAACAATCAAAAAAAACTCAATCACAAATTGATAGGTACCCTGACTACGTTCGAATACGGTACCAAATGAAATTGGTACTAAACACACAATGTCACAAATTTACAGGTGACAATGTAGAAGACAATAAAATTTGATGTCCCCGTAAGTTATTCTGAGCTACAAGATTGGCCCAATAAATGCATATAACGCTAGTTTAAGGTACCCAATCAGACAACAAAATATACAAAGCCTTCTGGCATTACAGTCAGATAGGACATCGTAAAAAAAAAATGTTTGAAGGACATTTCACACAGCGCCATCTAGCCCTAATCTAAGCAAAGCTTGTACTATGGGAACCAGATAACTGATATACTATTTTTATAAATACATTATTTATTATACAAACAGTTCACAGACACAGAACAAACATTTATCGTTGCATAAATGTTTGTCGTGGTGGGAATCGAACTCACATGCAGCTCTTCCAGCAAATATTTTATAAATGAGCTAACAAGCATTAAATTTAAAACATCAAATACTTAAAATCTGTTCATATAATAAAACTGGTGAAGGTCAAATCATATACCTACATTAAAGATTTTTTATATATTTAATGTTAGTATCTTCTATCTTTCTTTCTAAATATATATAACTCAAAGGTGATTGACTGACTGACTGACATAGTGATCTACCAATGTACAGCCCAAACCACTGGACGGATCGGGCTGAAATTTGGCATGCAGGTAGATGTTATGGCGTAGGCATCCGCTAAGAAAGGATTTTGATTAATTCTACCCCCAAGAGGATAAAATAGGGTATGAAAGTTTGTATGAAACTTTGTCAATTTTAAACCGATCGAGCTGAGACTTTGCATGCATAAAGCTACTATGACGTAGGCATCTAGCGCGGGTGAAACCGCAGGGCACAGCTAGTGTTAATATATTATATCTGATTCCCATAGTACAAACTTTACTTCTTTTTAGTAGTCAGTACATATTCTTATACGAAAATAGCTTGAGCTGTTCTTTGGGGTTCTAGTTCCATGCTGAGGTCTAGATGGCGCCACTCTCTGTGCGTGTTTCGGACAATTTTGGCTTTATGTTAGCCACTTCGTAGTAATGAAGCGTTAAATCATTGTATGACGCTTTTTTCAGGGAATTTTGGTTTCTTAATAAAACTCCTTGATTGGAATAATGTCACATTCACCTTATGGCGTAAGTGTAACTATTTTGTTTTATTCATTTTAATTTTTAATAAATGACATATCACATCACTCATCATCAGCCATAGGTCGTTCACTGCTGGACATAGGCCTCCTCCTGGAGGGGTTTTGCCTATACTCGCCACGCTTGGCAGGACAAACTAAAGTTGTCTGAATACCTGCTGGATCATTGCTTTTACAAAGTCTCAGAATATCTTACATATAGAAAGCCTTTTAACGCACAAGGCAATATTTGATTCTGCCATAATTGTTTTTCTTTTTAAATATCCTTATGTTTGTTGATCTATTGAATTATTGTTACGATTATTATTATTATTTTAATTGTAATTTTTAAATTTTAATTTTCAATTCTTATTTCTGACATTATCAATTTGATTTGCACTGTATAATGACCTTATGACTTATCTAAATCTATTAATTAATCTAATGACATTATTTAACAAGCATGTAATAATTGCATTTCATCCAGTTTTGCACACCCAGTTGTGGGTAAAGTATGGTCAAAGTGACTTATTAATTTATGTACCAACTTCTCGACACCTATACTTTGCAAATAAATATATTTTGATTTGATTTGATATGTTCTTCCCAGTCGGGTTATAATTTTCAACTTGCTTCATTTAGATTATAGTACCTGGTTGACCGAGCATTGCTCGGCTGAAAACACGGATAAAACGACGTTTTTTAAAAAATGAAACCTTGCTAGTTCGATTTATCGCCCCCGAAACCTCCTGCATACTAAATTTCATGAAAATCGTTGGAGCCGTTTCCGAGATTCAGAATATATATATATATAGTATACAAGAATTGCTCGTTTAAAGATATAGATTTACCATACACGTTTATAGTGTAAAATATTGTACAAATATTTACTCAAATAAATGTAGCACCTCCAAGTCCGCAAAATTACTTTAGACTTATCCAAACACATTTTCTGAATTGCCGTCAAACGCTTTCCCATATTGTAAACGCAATAGTTACTAATAGTTAGTTTGGTTGTTAGACCGTCGTTACGCGAAATTGGTGGGCTTTTTGGTATTAACACATGGAAATTTCTCGTATAACCTTCAATGTACGAAATAGGAAAATGTATTAAGAAAGGCCACGGGGTAAGTTTAAGTGTCGCCACAAGTATGAGCATATTTTGAAATTCTAATAGAGAGTATGAGCGTTGAAAGTTATAAAATGCCGATCTGGGTGCTTTCAAGTCGCGAGTGAATCTGTTTATTACTGATAAGCGTGTTCCATCGTAGACCTCATCTATGCTTAACATCAGATGATATGGCGGTCAAAAACAAGCCTATTTATTAAAATAAAGAAATATAAAGTAAATTAAAAAATATGGCGATCGTTTTCGATGTAGGAAAAGTATGACAAGAGTGTGTCATTCTAAATTAAAATGCTGAAAGTTATATTTATGTAAAGTGAACTTTTTTGACATGCTCCGAGAATCGAATTGAGTTAATTTTTAAAGTTTAAGTGACGGTGTGGTCTAATATGATAAACACCTAGTCTGGAATGGAACTGACTCTCAAGTGAGGCTACGCGAACACACCGTTAGGTGCTTATTATTGACAGATTTTTAACTTGATTGGTAGCTAGCCATTCGAGTACTAGAAAGTACCCTACCACCATGTTAAAGTTTCCTCGCGATCTTTTTCTTCATCGGCAGCTCAAGCTTCATTGTTGGTGTTTGAACCCACGCCCTTCGGCGTGTGAACTGTCCGCGCTAACCACTAAGCTATCATCGCTACAATTTATAAAAAAATGTATATATTGATGTATATATATTTTAGGTAATTGATTTTGACATATAAATGTTTTTATTTGACAATTAAATACTTGCATGATTTGATTTTATTTTGGCCTCTGGAGAATTTATTTTGTCGTTTACTTAATTTATTTACATTAGATAATGACTTTGACTGTTGATATCTTCAAGCACATCGTCACTTAACATCAGGTGAGCTGTGGTCAAACACTTAAACTGACAACAACAAAAAAATAACTGTTTTTGTCCTTTCTATGACGGGTGTAGTTCCATGGTCATTCGCCGTTTATTCGCATCGCATCTCGAAGGTGTTAACGACTTCGACGAACTCTAAAGTTGGATGGTATTTTTTCGGCTACATAAACTCGGAATATTTTCGGTAGGAAATGTTTTGGAGGCTATTATCCGCTTCTGATGTCGGGCTAAAATGTACTTAATTGCTGGAAAGAAATTTTTATACTCTTAGTTGGATAATGATTACGACTCTTTTTACCCCTTTAGGCCTTTGTTACTAGGTAGGTCGTCTATGTTGGTACCGTCGCAGTATTGGATATTCTGCCGACAAGCAGTAGTGGGCAAATATTACTGTGCCTCGATTTGAAGGGCACTATAATTCTTTTTTATTTTCTTTAAACATTTTACACATTTACAATTTAGGTTGGTTGTTCTCTTTTAGGCATGAATTGCCTGTGCCAGAGGACAACGCTCTTCCAATTTTACACAACAATTTATGTAATTATCAGTAAATTAAACTTCAACAAACAGATCTTTACCACGTACTAACTTTACAAAACAATCAAACAAAACAGGAATACATTTAAGTGAAATAAACTGAGTTTAGTAACTCAGCAATCTAAATGTTTGTGTGTTTATGACTGTGTGTGCTTGTGTGTGGGTGTATATGAGTGTGTGTGTATATGTATGTGTGTGAGTGAGTAAGTGTGCGAGTGAGTGTGTGTCGTATATATGTATGCACTATTTGTTTATTTATTTTATGGTTGACAGGCTAGGTGACCTTGTGTTAAGTGACAGTGTGGTCGAAGATGGTAAACACACCTAGCCTGGAATGGAACTGGCTCTCAAGTGAGGCTGCCGGAACACACCGTTAGGTGCTCGGCGACAGATTTTCAACTTGAGGGTGGTAGCTAGCCAGCCGAATACTAGAAAGTACTCAACGGCAGTACTTACTCAAGTAAGCTTCAACGGCAGCTCAAGCTCATTGTTACTCATGCCCTTTGGCGTGTGAACCGATCGCGCTAACCACTGGGCTATCATCGCTACAACTGCAGCTAGTAAAATTACTATTACAATAGACATAGACAGGGCCCTTATTCGAGAGCTTATGAGAATGTAATGAACCACGTTTACGTAACGTAGCGTAGGTAGCGTTCTAGGTCTGTCAAGAGCTCGTTTTGAACTGCCAATATAAACTTTGAAAGCGAAAGTAATCTTCGAGAAAAAGTAGGTAGTGCCCTTGGTAGAACACGGTATTGTTAACACACTACTGCTTAACGGCTGAATATCTGGTACTACAGTACTACCTACCTAGATGACCTCCTGGTTTGAATATCACAAAACAAAGCATTCTTAAATATTGAAACAGAAAATGCCAGACAAGATATTTTAATGTCACTCATTCATGTAACGATAAATCGATTGTAGGCATTGCTTATTCAGTCATTCACGGCCGACATTTGCATTCGCGGCAAACCGGTTCGAACCGGCGGAGACCGGAATTTGTTTCAGTTTTATCCGATTTTTCACGCGATGGAGTGATGAAAGTTTAACTTTATGAGCTCATTCTGTTTTATTTTTATCTTGCATATTAATTATTACTGACGTACATAAAAGTGTTCATAAATATTTAAGTAAATTCTGTTCAGTCAATTAATATTTTTGCTGGATTTATTACTTTTCATTTAATTTCGAAGTAATTTATATTTTTCTGTGCTATAGCAAATGACCTAAGAGGGCACTCTTAGGTCATTTGCTAAATTTAGCTTCGAAAGTTGAGAGCGTGGGTTTGAATCGCCACTCAGGAGTAACGTTTGTGACTAACATATATTTTTGTTCTGTATCTGGGGAGAAAAAAACGCTGTAGGTACTTACATATACTTTATAAAAAAAAATGTTGTCAAGTTTTTAAGCCACTGTCAAGCTGTCTTACGTATATCGTCACTCCACATAGTCACAGGGCGTCTCACACTACGTTTGATTTCTGATTTATGCCAATTCATTCAAGAGTCACCCTTCTCAAAGTGTCATTTATATAAATGTCATGAGAGTCAATGTTGCAGATTAAGCTAATCGTGGAAATGTAAGGAACCCGTCTATAGACTTTGAGTGTTAGACCGTCAAACTAATGCAGTGCTCTATCCACGAGGGTCCGATACGTTTTACATAATAAATAGACCAGTCTCAAGTTTGTCTCTGAGTATGAGCGAGCACCATACAGGGACTAAGTCAAAATATATTACAAGAATAGATTCATATTCAGATTATGTCATCATATTTGCTTGGGTTACAGATGAAAACTTAGGCTAATATATGACCTATAGATAGATAAGTTCTTTATTGTTTACACCAAAGATAGTACCTAATACAATAGAAAATAAAAGCTTTTTCAAAAATATCTGGTATAACAATTGGCGGCCTTATACCTGAATGCCATGTATTCCAAGCAACCTTAGGATAGAAAAGTTTTAAATACATATAGAAAACAGCGTGTACCATTAATAAGGATACATAATATGAAAAGGTTAATATCACTACATATTATAAAACAAATTCGTCTGGCGCGTCTGTCTGTTTATCTTTTTGTCTGTTCGCGATAAACTTAAAAACTACTGAACGGATTATCATGCGAGTTTCACCAATAGATAGGTGATTCATGATTAAGGTTTAGGTGTATAATTTGACAAAGTTTTGTTTAGTATCTACATTACACCCATGCGAAGCCGGGGTGGAACGCTAATATATGTATAAGAGTAACATAGACATCACATCACATCATCAGCTATAGGACGTCCACTACTGGACATAGGCCTCCTCCTGGGGGGGTTTTGCCAATACTCGTCACACTTGGCAGGCGGGTTGGCGAGCGCAGTTAGGTGTGATTGTTCAAGGAAGACGCTGCTGCCCGTCTTCCGGATTACATCCCTTAGCCGACTCTTACGGCAACCACGGGTAGAGAGGGTAAGGTACAATTCTTACGCCGGCACCACCACGGAAATCCACCATGCTTATGAAAAACCACTCGCAAAACCATGGAAAACATAGACATATGTAGATAAAATTCAAAAAAAAAAACATATTTTCTTGATAGGCTAGGTGTTATTGACCATAGATCAGTGACGGTGTGGTCGAAACCGGTAGTTACACCTAGCCTGAAATGGAACTGACTCAGTAAGCCTAGCGGAAAACACTAGGTCAGGGGACGCCAACTTGCGGCTAGCGAGTCGCATACGGCCCTTTCTGTGTATAATTACGGCCCTCTAGTTCCATACGCGAAAGTTTAAATGATTTAATTTTTAATGTTGTACGTAAAGTTTGACTTCTCTGTTAGATCATTTGGTAGTGTATCTGCTTCAATAGCTGACGTAGGTTCGATTCCTACCCAGGACAAACATATGTGTGACGTACATAAATCTTTGTTCTGTCTGGGTCTTGTCATGTGTATAAATGTATTTACAAAAACTATCAGTTATCTGGCTCCATAAAAGCTTTGCTTAATTTGGGGCTATATGGCTCTTTGTGAGCCGACCTAAATATTATTTTGTTTAAAATTGTTTAATTAAAAAAAAAAAAACAAGTATACATATATAAGCAATAAATACAATATTGAAACGAAAATGTTCGGTAGCTCTTTAAAAACTGGGAATTTTTGTAAATTGTAGCTTTTGGCTCTTACGTCAAAAAAGGTTGCCGACCCCTGCACTGGACTAGGTGCTTGATGGCAAACTTGATGTAGCTAGCTAGCCTAGCACTAGAAAATATTACGCGTTTTCCTTCACCGGCAGTTTAAGATCATTGTTAGGATTTGAACCCACATTCATTGGCGTGTGATCTGATCGCGCTAACCACTTAGCTAGCATTGCTTTAAAGTATATGGATTCTGTTTTTTTCTAACGTAATCTAATTGGAAGAAACGGAACGCTCAACTGATGAATAAAGCCTGCTTATAACCATTGGAGAGGTAACCAAAACTTTGAATAACGAAATAAAGTTCAGGGAATCGCTGCTTGGGCGCCCATTAGTTTGAAACACTCGATAATTTCAAAAGACCCATTTTGATCGAAGATAAAGCACGTACAAATGTTCTCTCGTGCATATTTGAGCACATTCTCTGTAGACTCTATACTTTCAAAACCGGAGCATTACTCTGATTAAAGGAGGAAAATAATGTCCAATGGCCAGGTGGAAAAAACCATAAGGATTCTTGTCACGTTTTCACATGCGATTCCGAGTTCTGCAACAGTACAGTATACAAGGAAGCAGTAAGACATCTTGATGCTCTCCTGTTTTTTTTTTATTTATTTTTTATTCCTGTATTGTTACAGGAATAAAAAAAAAAAAAAAAATTCGACAACTATTTCCATCCTGCCTATTCTATAATCGGACAGCCAGGAGCTCCAAGAAGCGACCCCGTCATGGTCGATATTCCAAAAACTCAACTAAATAGTTCAATTCTACCTTCATTGTACGAACCGCTAAACAATGGAATTCGCTGTTTCCTGATAGATACAATCTGGGTGATTTCAAGTCGCGATTGAATCGGTTTCTTTTAGGCAAGCGTGTTCCACCGTAGACCGCATCATCAGGCGAGTTAGCGAACAAAGCAAGCCTATTTGTAATTTAAAAAAACATCGGTTACTAAGTTCTAAACTACTTGATCCATGGAAGGTCGCGAACCTGTGTAAGATCCATGCATCGACTAGAAAACATTGGATAATTTTACCGAGTAAACAGAAACTTTATACTTTCGCGACTTGAACACATAATTATGTTTATCACCGGGTTTTAATCGCGCACAAAATATAATGAAATTAGTTTTGTTTATTTACCTCAATGTTTCAGCCATGTTGCAATAGCCGTGGTCACGAGTTGACTATTATGAGTTTTGTGCGCGATTAAAACCCGGTGATAAACATAATTATAAACAGATTTTCTTGAAACATAGTTAAGAACACTCGATCAAATCACCTTTCATCTTAAAGAAACTAAATCAAAATGCGCGCAGTTTGAAAGCTACATTAACAGAAATACACGTAAGTTTTCTAACACCTCTTTTTGCTTCGGGGGTTAAAAATATAACGCCATTAACTTAGCCATTTCAGCGTTACCATCACGCAACTCAGACCTTAACAAACAGGGAATCACTCCTTTGGCACTCTTACTTAAAAGTTTTTGATGGTGAATCTCATTAGCCTGTAATTTCGTTAGCTGCAGTAGCCTTTAAACCAGAACACAGTAATGTTTACACTCTCTACTTAGTTGTAAAATATTGTTATTATTTCTGATGCTACAACTATACGACCTTTTAATTAGGAGATTAACGTTGCCGCTCCGTCGATTGAGTTTCATAGTTTAATATTTATTATATTTTACTAAAATCATTTGTTGAAATTCTTATACTTTTTGAGTTATCTTTTTCAATGTATAAACTCGCAATTACCTCTTAAATAAATTTACTTATGGGGACGTTGGCTACTGTAAGATTAAGTACTATTTTATTGGCGTATATCGGATATTAAGTGAATTAGAGGCCAAAGCACAAGCAAAATTCAGACCAAACGGAGGCCAATAGGCCGCCTTGGGAATTCAGAAGACATCCGCATTGGGAACTCGTGAATTTTTAAATTTTGTTACGGTAATAATTTAAAACTTTGTTAGTTGGGATGTGGCATTTCAGTTTGATTTCAGCTGTTTTTCATGTTTCTACAATATTGTTCTGTGTTTTATCTTGGTCATATAAGCACACTTAAAAAGTATTTATGTATTCTTTCAGTTATCCGACTTCTATAACACAAGCATTGCTTAGTTTCAAATAGCGCTGTATGTCCTACGATTCATATATTTTTGGTAACGTTTTTTTATTATTAAAAAAAACTAATTTCATTTTGTTGTGCAAGTTTGAGTAGATACTATCGAGATTCTAATGAATTTAAAAAAAGAACAATTATAATAGTATTAATTCTTTATTTTTTCTTGATAAGTATAAACTAAATGCAATAAACAGATAACTGTCGATATCTCAACATGTTAAATCAAATTTTCATTTTACTAGAAGCAAGACTTATTTTGCCGTGGTGGTGGTGCCGTGGTAAGAATAGCCCTCTCTACCCGTGGTTGCCGTAAGAGTCGGCTAAAGGATGTAATACGGCGAGTATTGGCAAAACCCCCCCAGGAGGAGGCCTATGTCCAGCAGTAGACATCCTATGGCTGATGATGTGTGATGTAAAACTTTTTTATTCTTCTATAACGTTCGTTGGTTATTAATGTAGTTGTAATTTGAGAGGTCCTCCTAAAAACCAGAGATTATGGTCGGTTTCGTGTTGAGGTTGAGGACCCATTTGACATGACTATTTTTAAAGAAGGTTTGTATTGTCTCGAATGAATGTTTTAACTTACTTTTCTTCTCACCTGCGGTGCTCAGTTTTGGTACTTGACGAAACTTGAAAATACCCACGCCCATTTTTCTATCGGAAAATCAGAAGCTAAAAAGCGACACCGTTTCATGGTCAATGTTTCAAAAACTCGAATGAAACGATTTGATTCCACATTTATTTTGCGGACTGCCAGACAGTGCAGTGGGATGCGCTGCTTGAGTTGGCGTTCCCCGTTGGATATAATCTGGGTGTCTTCAAGTCGAGAGTGTATCGTTATGTTCTAGGCAAGCGTGCTCCATCTTAGACCGCATTATCACTTAGCATCAGGTGTGATGGCGGTCAAACGCAAACATTTATTTATTATTAAAAAAAAACCTTATCCAAACTAAGAGCAGCGAGCTATAGATCACAGCATAATCGGCGTCAAATTAAATGACCGTGTCTAGAATTTAACACTGCACTCAAAAACCAACATCTTGGACGCTGGAACAAAGTCAATATTCTGCAGTAACATTGGGTTTCATTTGGGACACATCTGTCTTACGCCCAATAAACAATACAATTTTAAAAAAAAAGTTCATTTAATTATAATCAAAACGATCTTTGATATTAATAAGATGAATCTCTTAATTGAGTAAATGACAGGAGATTTATTATGAAAGCGTCATCCTCCAAAACAAGATGAAGTTTCAATTATATAAATTGATGGCATTAAAACTTCAAAGTGATGCCTGCGGGTGTTCTCTTTATAGGGGACGCTTTGTATAACGTGAGTCAGTACAAGAACGCTACAAAGATATGAAAATTCACTCAAAATTAGTAGCGCCATCTATTAATACAACGCTTCAACTCTACGAAGTGACCAACGTAAAGCCAGAACGCGCTCAAAAAGTGGCGCCATCTAGGCCTGATCATTAGGAAGTATTTAAAAAATAGCAATGAATAGAAGTTTCTTCTCTTTTACTCTCAGCTAATGATGCATAAGTTTTACCCGCTTACACACGTATTCTTTAAATAATCGTTTTATTTAGGTTTTTTAATGTAAAAGTCATACGATTGACGATATGCTCTCCTGATGTAAATGACCATAGCAGCGATACACAACTTTGGATAACAAAATAAACGCAGCTTTGGCGCTTTGAGAAATTTGATGGTTAGTCTCAGTAAACCCTTTCACTGGCTGCAGTACCCTACTAACTAGAACACAGTAATGTTTACACACTACTGCTTGGCGATAGAATATATGTTACTGCGCTGGTATCTACCTAGACAACCTCTGGCTAAGGAGATCTACCACTTAGTAAAAGATGCTGAAGGGCCTGAAACCTGATAAAATACATTTTTTTTTAATATTTCCTTCGCTCCGTGAATAGTTGTTACTATTTTGTGGTTAATAAAAAAACAAATAACAATATGACAAAGCATTTTTTTTTATTTTACTATCTGTCTTATACATAGCTAAGTTTTTTATGTTATTTTATTCTAATTATCTTGTGGGTTTTAAAAATTACACGTATATAAACAAGTAATTTGAGAGCACAATTCATAACTCTATTGACTGCCCTGCTAGTTCATTTGGCCCTTTTAGTATCTGCTTGTGGAGCCGTAAAATGTGGGTTCGATTCCCACCAGGACAAAAATTTGTGACGATTAATATTTGTTGTGTCCCAGACACAATTATTATTCTGTGTGTATTATAATACTAGCTGTGCCGCGCGGTTTTTCCCACGTGGTGATGGATGATGATGATGATGAAAAGTATCCTATGTTTTATTCCTGGGCCTAAAGTATCTACATGCCAAATTTCATCCAGATCCGTTCAGCCGTTCTGGCGTGATTGAGTAACAAACATCCATCCATCCATCCAAACTTTCACATTTATAATATTAGTGGGATATATACATATATATATTCTGAATCTCGGAAACGGCTCCAACGATTTTCATGAAATTTTGTATCCAGGGAGTTTCGGGGGCGAAAAATCGATCTAGCTAGGTTTCATTTTCAGAAAACGTCGTTTTATCCATGTTTTCAGCCGAGCAATGCTCGGTCAACCAGGTACTATATATATATACAAGAATTGCTCGTTTAAAGATATTAGACAGATAGATAGATACAAGGTACTGCTTGGACTTTCTACTCTGCCTCTTTACCGCAGAAGCTTGTGACAATTAGTACAATCTATTGTAACCTCGGGCATTGTAATTAGTAAATCCGTTTAGAAAACATCTTTTGAAAAAGGGTTTTATTAGGTAAGTTTGATTGTGTTGGAAGGAGTCAGCAAGGACTTTGTCAAAGCATTTTTATGCTTTACTTATTCTGCTGCGATATAAATAGAAAATTGTTCAATTTTTTCGACTTAAAAGGTTACGAAGGCTGAAGTTAGTTGAGTCAATAACTCGATTATGACGAGGACGCGGCGCAACACACATTAGAGGGATGCCCTGCTCGGGCAAGTGAGCGTTGAGACCTCGTCACAATAGTGGGGAACGATCTCTTGCTTCCACCGTTGATACGCTCAATGCTTGGATGCGAGAGATCGTGGGAGGCGGCAGTTTCCTTCTGTGAACAGGTTATGCTCCAGAAGGAAACGGCGGAGCGCCAACGAGAAGTCACCTCAGACCTCCCAATGCGCCGCCAAAGAGCCGGGCGTCGGAGGAGATCCACGCCTTCCTCCAACCCCCATAACAGGGGCCTTGGGTGGAAAACTCGGGGGAGTCCGTCGCCCGACAAGATTAGCCCCAGAGGAGGCGCGCGCGGTGCGCCCGCGCGCCCCTCGAGGAAAGAGGGATAGAGTTTCTCTAGCTCCATCCAACAGGAACGTGTCTTAGGGGACCAGAGCTGTCGGGGCCGCGGACGTGTGCGAAAGCGTTCCCGTAGCCCCGGCATATAGGCGTCAGGCAGAAACACCCCAGGGTTTTTAGTGGGTAGGCCGTTACTTAGGCGGGGAGAGTCCCACATAATCACCGTGACCCCAAGGGCCGGTGGTATCCATAAAGAATTTTCACTGGTTAAAAAAAAAAATCTCGTTTATGGTCTTTGGTTTGTTCCAGAAAATAAGAGTTTCACCTTGAGACCGTGAGTGGTATTTTTTTCTAAGCTCGTCGGATGACATGTTAGTTGGTCCGGCTTGTTTGTTCTATATCCTATTACAAAAACCGTCTAACCATGACAGGACTCTTCGGGCGACATATCAAATCTGACACTAAGGTTCAACACTCAGCTTATACAAATTTACTTGCTATTTTTACAAAATATAAATCAAATATTTATTACAGTAGCCAAAATATTTATAGTTAAATCACAGAAGAAATAAAGGTAAATATTTTGAATACTATTTTAAATACTTACTTTATGGAAAACTACTTTCTTTATTTACTTAACTACTTATTTACTTTGCTGAATATCCGGTACTTTGTGCCCGGTGCGGTTTCCCTCGAGCTTTGCTCTTGCCTATATGTATGTATGTAAACATCAATAAAAAAATCACGAGAATTAATAAAAACGATTCAGACGTGCTCAAAGTGCTTACCAACGAACATCATTTGATTTTTATTTATATAGAGATAGATTACAAATCATAGATGTAATCTATCTGTATAAAAGTCATTACGTGTATGTTCCCAATGGAATCTAAAACGGCGTGACCGATTTCCATAAAACTTAGTAGTAATAGTGGTCGTCGTAGTAGTAGTAGCAGTAGTAATAGAGATCGTCGTAGTAGTAGTAGCAGTAGTAATAGTGATCGTAGAATTAGTAGTCATAATAATAGTAGTAGTCTTAGTAGTAGTATTAGTAGTAGTATTAGTAGTAGTAGTTAGTAGTAGTCATAATAGTAGTATATAATTCTATAATATACCTCTAAGAGTGGCAAAGTCGACGAGGTCACGATAATACACAGAATGAAAAATTATTTTAGGAATTCTTGTTCGTTTCAAACTGAAATAACATTTGTATGTTTTTTTATAGAAAACATCCTATCTCTCTTTTCACGCTTCAAAAATCTACGTGCATACAAAAACTGTCGAGTTTTTCGCCATAGTCCAGTGCGCAACAAAAACGTAACAAAAGTAAATGTCTATCTCATGCCATAAACTGACATAACAGCTTCCAAATTTCGTATCAGCTTTGTTTGCATTTGCAGCCAGACAGTAGAGTTTAAATTGGCTTGTAGCGTGTGTAACTGAATGAAACCTGAAATAGTTTTCGTGATGGTGTACCGTGAAAAACCATACATGTGTAAAGATAATGGCTTCGCACTGAATGAATAATCCCGATTTTTCAAATATCGGGATTATCACAAGGATCGGGATATTGTCATCGATGGAGAAGCGAACGGTATAAATTAAAACCACTATTTTTTATTAGTGGTGGATCACAGGTGTTTGATCGCAGGTCACGGTGACGGTGTGATCGAAGTTGGTTAACAATGTTTGGACCGGGAATTAGCTCTCAAGTGAGTCTTGAGCATTGACGTAACTTGTAGTAAACATGTTTATCGGCTTTCCACCAAACACATTTCATTTGTAACGCCAAAAACATGAAGTTGAATTATAGAATAACCGCTGAATTATACCAGTAAAGTCAGAAAATTTGCAACCATGCCGGACATTTCAGTGCATAATCTTTTGTATTTTACACACAATTTCTGGAATTTGATGAATTTATATTAACTGGGTCATATATATACACTCTTATATATATTCACTATATATACTCTATATACACGCTTTATATATAAAAATTTCGTGTCACATTGTTTGTCCGCGATGTACTCCTCAACTACTGAACCGATTTTAACCAAATCTAGCACACTGTGTGCAGTTTGATCCAACTTGAGAGGATAGCTTATATCTCAATTTATAATCGCAATATGTTTTTATTGCAAATTATTTGTTTATTATACGACAGAGGTATAATTATATCTGTGAGTTCCATAAAATTCTAAGAGATGGCGGTGTAAGGTAATTTATTAACTGGATTGAGTAAGTGTCCAATAGATGGCGCTACGTTAAAAGTCCAAACGTAGATATTAAAAAACAATGCATGGTGGGATATTCCTCTTTTATAGATCTACTAAAAAGTCCGTAGTAGCATATATCTGCTTTTTAAGAATATCTTACTATAGTAATTACCCATTCTCACTACCCGTGCGAAGCCGGGGCGGGTCGTTAGTTATACTATATTTGTTACTGTACTAGGTGGTAAATACCTTAATAAGGAAGTCGTCTGGATGGGTACCAATGTAGTGTGTAATTTTTTCTTTGAAGTGGTAATAGGACTAAAACTTGCGTTTTTCCCGAGTCGGTACTGGAGGCTACGGCGCTCCAATGAAACGAGAGTTTGTAGTGCGCAAAATCCCCGATCATCCAGTAACACAAAACATTAAAAATGTTTGCCGAAATTGAACAAAACAGTAACTGTTTTTAGTAATAATATCTAAATACTATATGAGGAGACGAACTCAAAGAGGTAGTACGTCTTTGAAAATAAAGATTTCTCAAAGTATGTCATAAATGTCTCAGGTATATCAACTTTAGTATTTGGGAATTACTATTAAAACTATGGGACTAAATAACGTTTACCAACGAATGTCGCAAAGTAATGAGCGCTAAATTAGCGATGATAGCCCAGTGGTTAGCGCGGTCGGCTCGCATGCCGAAAGGCATGGGTTCAAACCCCAACAATAAGCTTGAGCTGCCGGTGAAGGAAAAACATCGTGAGGAAACCATAGCGTGGTGGTAAGGTACTGCCTAGTACTCGGCTGGCTTGCTACCACCCTCAAGTTGAAAATCTGCCGCCAAGCATCTAACGGTGTGTTCCGGCAGCCTCACTTGAGAGCCAGTTCCATTCCAGGCTAGGTTGCTTTACCATCTTCGACCACACCGTCACTTAACATCAGGTGAGCTGTGGTCAAACAACTAGCCTGTCAGACATAAAAAAAAAAAAAAAAAAAAAAAAAAAAAAACCCTCAAGTTGAAAATCTGCCGCCAAGCATCTAACGGTGTGTTCCGGCAGCCTCACTTGAGAGCCAGTTCCATTCCAGGCTAGGTGAGCTTCACCATCTTCGACCACACCGTCACTTAACATCAGGTGAGTTGTGGTCAAATACCTAGCCTGTCATTCATAAAAATAAAATAAAATAAATCATGGATTTTGTTTTAGTGCATTAAAACATAGTTATAGTCATGGCCAAACGGTATGTCTTACCATCAGAAGAGCATATCGATTGTCTTATTTGCTTGCGTTCGCTTCATTATTTCTTACGACAAAGTTTATTCTACCATCGGAACGCCTCCACTAGATAGGACAAACATGTCTGCTAATGCAATATCTCGTCTGAAAACAATTTGCTACACACCATCCATGCGGTCTTTCTTTCATTACCTAACATATCCATTTATGTTCTATCCAGCCATTTATATCTCACAATGCATTTTGTACTTTATCTAAATGAATTTCAATTGAAATTTCTTTAGCAGGAGTTAATACTTGTAACGTTTTAGAAAGAATAGTCACGGTCTGGTTGAAAAGAGGTCCTGCTATGTTTTTAAAGTGAATTATTTTAAAAGAACGCGTCGGAACAATTTTCAGAGTGTTTTAAGTTCCCATAGAAGCGTTTCAGTGCTTTAAAACTTAAGAAAATTTGACGTTTCTTTTGAGTTTTTGAGATTTTGAAGAAAATGCATTTCAAGTTTTAGTCAGATTGAAAGATTTTAAGGAATAGATTTAGTAAAAGCTTTGTAAGTATTCTGGGAGAGTTATTTGCAGAAAGACAGGACAAAATCTTCAATTGCAAATTAAATTTTTATGTTTTATTATGTAAATCGTGTATCTATTTTATAAGGTAATAGACACTTGATTATATTCATAATTTGGTATAGATAATATTTGGAGTAAAATCTCCTTTAGACGCGTTGAGTGATTTTTAGTAATGGTTCAATACTGATTTCGATATTTTGTCAGATACTTTGAAAACTGTGTCAGCGAATTTACCGTATTTTCGTTTGATAGGCTTGTTATTTGATAAATATTTTGAAGTTCAAAATATTTTTTAAAAAATCATAAAAATTTACCTAATTGTTCGATTAAAATGATTTTAACACTCATAGAAATAATTTTTTTATAGCTATCCAAATTGTTAAAATAAGACACCTGACACTTTTATAAACACCGGTTTCAGTCGCTTAGATAAAATTTACCTGGTTTGATAAACAGGTAAAATTATATAAATCATCACTGTAGTGTGTGCAGTATCATGTAAAAATAGGTAAAGTAACTTAGTTTAGAATTTTAGTACAGGAAGATTGATCTAATAAGATCTGGTAGTTTAAAATAAATCAAGTAAATTTATCTAAACATTATTTAATGATTTTTGAGATTGCGGAAATTGTATCTTAGTGATTAAAATTACCCCAAACCTCCCTTCGTAACTGACATTTAACCAAGAACTGTATAGGTAATTATTATCATGCACGAAAATTTTATATTGAATAAAAGTATTTATCTTAAATTAAACGAATATGCTACGCAGTAGACCATACAAAATCAATAAGGACACTACTTAATTATGACATAACATTTGGTCTGAGATATTTTTTTTAACTAAACAATTATTATTGCTGTCGCAATTATAAATCACTCCACCATTTTCATAAATCACTTTCTAAAAAAATATAAATCACAATTGTCAGTAAATGAATGATTAATAAATTAAACATAGTAAATAAACCAAACAACATTCTTACAAAATAACAGCAAGTTTAACCTACTGTGCAAAGTGTGACAATTTTTAACACTATTATTAATATCGCTGTAATTACTATAATAACAAGACTTGTATTATTTTCACAACATAATCAGTCTCTAGAATAGAAACAAGGATATTATTCATATCAAAAATATAGCAATATAAAAAAAATCCTTAATCTAATTGTACCTTTACAAAATGTCTTTAGTACGAATGGCAACGTGAGATCTTGTTATGGTAACTAACAAGATCTCACGTTGCCATTCGTATGACAATTTTTGACATTTTTTGCGCGTGGAATGTTCACAAACTCATGTTTAAAACAATTAGGAATAACTTTGTCCACGCAAAGTTTGACTAAATCGTCATATTTAGCTTATTTTTGATATGAAAAGCTGCGATCGATAACAAGGTAAAAGAGATACCTTGGTTTTAGACTGAACTTCAACATCAAAAAACGCCGCAGTAGGATTCATAGATGTTTTATATTTAACGCTTTGCTTATCTTTTCGTCTGTTTTATATTTAACGCTTTGCTTGTCTTTTGTCTTTCAAAAACTGTCAGACCATACTCTAGACTTCATGGCTAAACGACGCTCGTTACGACTACAGTCAACCTATGATGCAAAGTCATATAGGCTACTCAATAGACAGATATCGAAATTCCTGCGACAGAGCGATAGAGCGGAAAAAAGGCTCCAAAGTGTTCGTAAGAGAAATGTCTATTGGACAAAGCCGGTTGACGAAGCTGAAGAAAGAAGATGGTAGTATAGCGTCGACTAAAGCAGAGGTATTAGAGGAGGTCGAAAGGTTCTATGGACGGCTATACACCTCAGTAGCTGAGCCTGTTAGCAGCGCGGCCAAAGACCCAAGAGCCAAGCTTACCCGGCACTATACCGAAGATATTCCGGACATCAGCCTGTACGAGATTAGAATGGCCCTGAAACAGCTTAAGAACAACAAGGCGCCGAGTGATGACGGAATCACATCGGAGCTTCTGAAAGCGGGTGGAACACCGGTACTTAAAGTCTTTCAGAAGCTCTTTAATTCCGTCTTACTCGAAGGTATAAAGCCAGAAGCATGGAACAGAGGCGTGGTGGTGTTGTTCTTCAAGAAAGGTGACAACACTTTATTAAAGAATTATAGGCCCATCTCGCTTCTGAGCCATGTTTATAAGCTGTTTACGCGGATCATTACGAACCGTCTCAGTCGCAGGTTCTATGACTTCCAGCCTTCCGAACAAGCCGGTTTCCGTAAAGGTTACAGTACCATAGACCACATCCATACGCTAAGGCAAATTATACAGAAGACCGAAGAGTATAATTTGCCTCTTTGTCTAGCGTTTGTGAACTATGAGAAAGCCTTTGATTCGATCGAGACATGGGCGGTGGTTGAGTCTCTCCAACGATGCCATATTGACTATCGGTATATCGAAGTGTTGAAGTGTTTGTATAATAACGCTACTATGTCGGTCCAAGTACAGGAGCAGACTTCGAAGGCGATTCCACTGAAAAGAAGCGTAAGACAGGGAGATGTTATATCTCCGAAACTGTTTACTGCCACAGTGGAAGACGCCTTCAAGCTCCTGGAATGGAAAGGATTCGGCATCAATATTAATGGCGAAAACATCACTCACCTTTGATTTGCCGACGGTATAGTGGTCATGGCAGAGTCGTCGGAGGAACTCAGCACAATTCTCGAAGACCTCAATCGAGTTTCTCAACGGGTGGGTCTTAAAATGAACATGGACAAAACGAAGGTAATGTTGAATGCCCATGTTGTGCCCACCCCAATATCAGTTGGAAGCTCGGTTCTTGAAGTTGTTGACAAGTACATTTACCTAGGACAAACAGTCCAACTAGGTAGGTCCAACTTTAAGAAAGAGGTCATCATCGAATTCGATCATCGAATCCAACTCGTCTGGGCGGCGTTCGGAAAACTGCGCAGCGTTTTCTCGTCCGAATTACCTCAGTGCCTCAAGTCGAAAGTCTTCGACCAGTGTGTGTTACCAGTGATGACTTATGGCGCCGAAACGTGGTCTTTGACTATGTGCCTTCTTAGTAAGCTTAAAGTAGCATAACGAGCTATGGAGAGGGCTATGCTCAGTGTTTCCCTACGAGATCGAATCAGAAATGAGGAGATCCGTAGGCGAACTAAAGTAGCCGACATAGCCTAGCGGATTAACAAGTTGAAGTGGCAGTGGGCAGGGCACATAGCACGCAGTACCGATGGCCGATGGGGCTGTAAAGTTCTGGAGTGGAGACCACGGACCGCAAGCGCAGCGTAGGATGTCCACCCACAAGGTGGACAGACGATCTAATAAAGACCGCGGGAACGCGCTGGATGCGAGCCGCTTCCAACCGGTCTTTATGGAAATCAATGGGAGAGGCCTATGTCCAGCAGTGGACGTCATACGGCTGATGTTGATGATGATTGTCTTTTCTGAAAGTCATAATACGGATCTTGCTTATCTTTTCAGTGAAGTTGCCAAAGTGATTAGTTGTTAAAGTGATAATAAATTCGTGATCAACCGATGTACGTGCAGCAGTAGTTGATTCTGTCGTTTCAGTGTGATCTGTTGTGGTGCGTAAGGCATAGGCACAGTATCGGCAAGAACCGAAAAAGCTAAATCTTTCGAAGTGTCAATGCTGATAGAAGCTGGCTCTAATGTTTTTTTAGCTGCAAGAAAAATAAAATTAATTTAAAATTATTACTTAATTATATCTAATACATAATATTATTTAAAAATAATTCGAAACGAAATGTTGTTTTGAAATATGTACTACCTTTGCATAATTTGATTGAATACTTACCATGTCTTCGTTGAATGAGCACCAAAATGTGAAGTATATCTTCCCTAAGCGACGGCGGGCGCCTGGATGAGAACCTGTATAGACGTGTCACGTCACGTGTCTCGCATACCTACACGACAATTTTTAAACTCGTGCAGTTCCTTAGCGACGAGAAAGTAAATTTTGCGGACAGGTAAATTTATCTACACGACATTCTTAGCCATTTAGCAAATCAAGTAAGACTATCTAACCGACATCATTAATATTAACAGTTAACAAGTAAAAATATCTAAGCTCTAATATTGTTCCACTTTATTTCAGGTTAACTTATACAAATGACACTGTCACAAAATATAATAATAAGTTAAAATGCATAACCACATAAATTACAATTGCTTTGTGCAGGTAAAATCCACTAAGTGGTTTCAAAGGAAAATTTCGTAACAAGTAAAAATACATAAATACAAATAAATGAAAAAGTCAATACATGAAAAACCGAATAAGTTCATATTCTTAATTGTTAGAATGTCGTAACTGATGGATATTCTTAAAATCACTTTTTTTTGGTCGTTTAGTAAGCACAAAATGTAGATTTAACTGAAATTACGCAATATCTAAGCGACAATAAAACTCGTCGTAGAACTATGAGACCGAGACCAATCGACGCAGAAAAATCTGGCGGTTCGAATGGTATATATAACTCATTTTACCGATTTATGTCGCTTAGTTAGGATTGCCTTTCAAGCGTCGATATGAACTGCTCAAATCATCGCCTCTTTTTTCTACGTCGGATAAAACAGGAGTGAGCCGGAATTCAAACATTAATTTATTACTCCCATTTACACTATGTTTACAGTCGGTTCAATAAACCGTTTGTCATGTTTATTATTTGGGACCTATAAATTTCGGGTATCAAAATTATTTAATGCCAGCGCAAGGTAGCCCTTATTGCCACGTAAATCTTATCATGGAGTTTGGTAAAGTTATTGCCCTGTGAAATTGTGATGAAAATGGTGCCGGCATTATTGTGGTGTATAAATTGACGGTATACTCGTATGTGTGACCTTGGTCTACTTGGTGGTAGATCTCCTTAGCAAGAGGTCTTCTAGGTAGATACCGCAGATGTTCTGGTGCTAAGTAATAGTGTATTAACATTACTGTGTTCCGGTTTCAAGGGTACTGCAGCTAGCGAAATTACAGGGCTGTTGAGACTAACCATCACATCATCAGCCATAGGACGTCCACTGCTAGACATAGGCCTCCTCCTGGGGGGTTTTGCCAATACTCGCCACGCTTGGCAGGCAGGTTGGCGAGCGCAGTTAGGCAGTTAGGTGTGATTGTTCAAGGAAGACGCTGCTGCCCATCTTCCGGATTACATCCCTTAGCCGACTCTTACGGCAACCACGGGTAGAGAGGGTGGGGTACTATTCTATATATTCGATAATGAGAGCAGTAAATAGGAGAGCATAATTATATATAATGCAATAGCATAAACTAAATAGACTTAATAGACTTTATTTGTTTTTCTAGTCTTCAGAAAACTTTAATGCACCCATCGAAAACGTAAATAATACTTAAACTAAATTTCTATCCTCGCTGCTTTACAAAGTTTACTACAACTCGATTGGAACTCGATCCGAGTACAATAAATTGACGTGTGAATGAGATCGGCCAAGTTTCGACATATCCAGCTTCGGAAGTGGAACAACTCCGTTTTAGAAATACAATAAACTTTGAGCTGAATTTAGAAAAGCTGCTAAAGATGGACGTCATAACAATAGAGTTAGGTGAAAATGTCTTAAGAGACTCGCTAGGCGGTTGGGTCCAGGCATTCCAAAAGGCAGTGATCCTTGACACGGCACTCACTTGTTCTCTTTTAATAAAATTAGTACCTGGATGACCGAGCTTTGCTCGGCTGAAACACGGGTAAAACGACGTTTTCTAAAAATGAAACCTAGCTAGATCGATTTATCGCCCCCGAAACTCTCTGCATACTAAATTTCATGAAAATCGTTGGAGTTTATATATATGTATATATATATATATATATATATATACTGATTCATCGACCAACGCTTTGCTCGGCCAAACTGAAGGGAATCCTTCTTAGAAATGCTCCCCCTTCCCCTAGGTCCCCTAGTCCTCGGGGACAGCTGCTTAACAATCGGAATTTTTCGTCCAATGCATATATATATATACATTTTATATTAGTTAGGATTTATCAACTAATCTTGGTTTATCATAAATCATATTTATTTACCATATTATATATATTTATACATATATATACAAGAATTGCTCGTTTAAAGGTATTAGATAGATAAATATATTAGATAGATATGGTTATTTTTCCGTCAGTTAGTCGGTTTTAAATTTTTAAACTTAGAACTGATCGCTGATATATTCTTATGAGAAAAAACATCTAAGTAGATCAAATTTTCACCTCAGTACATAGGATCTATTTCAGATCTATTTCAGTAAGTATTTTCAAATCAATTTAACATCTCAGAGTTGTCGACTGACTCGGAATGCGATCGGGAATGCATCGATTACACGATTCGAATTGAAGTGAACGACCGCCTGTGACGCCAACTGCTCTGCCGACTCAAGTGACAAGCGGAGACGATTTACCAATTTTTTTATTACTTGTATATTTTCTAAATAAATAATAAATAATTTATTTTTTACTTTTCAATTACAATTATACAATCCAATTTATTTATTTATCAATATAGAAATTGTATTTACTGTTTAGATTTTAATTAATTTTTATTAGTATCATTATTAAGCCTGTTTAATAACAGTTTGTTAGTTATACATACATGTCAAATATACAGTTATAAAGAAGCGGCAGAATTTTCTATCTATTTCATTAGTCAACTAAATTAAAATACAACTAAAATTTTAAGTAAGTTCAGGTAGATTGCTTTGTTTCTAGCGCTACCAATATCCAGCTGTACAAGGTTGGGGTAAGTATATTTATTAGGGTAAGGGGACACAGTGTATTTGCTGACAGTGGCGCATTCCATAGCTTGGTCAGTTGTCCCATAGCCGCGCTAGAGTGCACTCGACTTTAACTATGTAATCTGTCCGTAATCAATGAGAAGAATTAAAAATGGTGATCACCGGAAATAGAGTTTCATTATCTACCACATCCGACAGTCAGGAGAACAGGCAGATAGTTTGGAGTTGACGATAAATCTCATAGGTGACGTCAGCAGTAATCCTTCATGAAGCTCTACACAAATGGTAAAAATGGTGAAAAATTAACTGTTTAATAGAAAAATAACGTTGACTAATACATGGAATAAATTATTTTCGTAATAGTTTTTCATAATGTACAGCAAGTTCCCTTTCAGGTCAACACAACTTATACTTTTAATACTGTATGATTCAGCAACGTCGGCTAGAAACGTAACAAATATGTAACAAATCGCTTACGCTTATGTTCGGCACCAAACCAATTTTATACCAGTCATCTCGGCACAGTAGTATGAAGTGCAAAATCGACTTAATTATTGCACTGTCGATTTCATGGTTCGATGCCACTCGTATACAACAAAATTAGCTTGCATATTAGAAATTCTGCCCTAGTTTTTTTACCTGTCTACACAATGAGCTGTAGGTATAATACTTTAAAAACTAAAATTCGTCTATTTCCTTATTTATTAAAAACTTACGCCCGCGACTTCGTTCGGAAGCAATAATTTCACGATAGTTGCGTTATTTTATTACCTCGTTTTTTTTAAAATATTTGACCGGTTAGATGTTTGACCATATCTCACCTGATGTTAAGTGACAGTGTGGTCGAAAATGGTAAATTACACATATCGAATAGAACTACCTCTCAAGTGAGACTTCCAGAACAGACGGGACAGATTTTCAACTTGAAAGTGGTAGCTAGTCTGTCGAGTACTGAGAAATATCCTACCACCACTTTCCTCTCGGTGTTTTCCTTCATCGGCAGCTCAAGCTCTTTGTTGGGGTTTGATTTCACGCCCGGTGTGTCACCCGATTGCGCTAACCATTGAGCTATCATCGCTACAGATTAATAAATTTGATATACTAGGTATATCAAATTTCAAGTGGATACGTCTTGTAGCTAATTTTTTTGATAATCCACAAGAACCTAAATTTTTTCCGAAATAAAAAATATTTATATGTTAATCCAGGTAATAAATACCGAATGTCATCCAAAGTTGTTCAACCTTTTTTGCATGATTGAGTAACAAACATCCAAACGTTAAAACATACAAACTTTCACATTTATGATATTATAGTAGGATATAATATTATATCTGTTATTATATTATTTATTATATATCTACAATCATTATTATATAAATATAATGATTATTATATAACTTTAATTATTATTACGTAACTATAATGATTGTTATATAACTATAATGATTATTATATAACTATATTAGGGTTCCGTACCCAAAGGGTAGAACGGAACCATATTACTAAGACTCCGCTGTCCGTCCGTCTGTCTGTCTGTCCATCTGTCACCAGGCTGTATCATGAACCGTGATAGACAGTTAAAATTTACACAGATGATGTATTTCTGTTGCCGCTATAACAACAAATACTAAAAATCAGAATAAAATAAATATTTAAGGGGGCTCCCATAAAACAGAATGGTTTTTTTGCCGTTTTTATAGGTTATGGGATACGGAACCCTTCGTGCGCGAGTCCGAATCGAACTTGGCCGGTTTTTTGTTATATAACTATTTCAGGCTTATCTAACCTCTCAGATGATTGAAGTTACTATAACCTTAGTTTTAACATTTTTAAATACTGATCCAAGATATATTATTTTGCATAAACTTGATATTGCAAGGTATTGTCTGGTAGCTCCTACATGAAGTCTTTTCAGTTTTTACTTTTATTTGTTGGTTACTTTCATTATACGAACCGCTTAACATTGGTACAAAAAAAAAAAAAAAACTGTATCTGGGTGTTTTGTATAAATAAATAAAATAAATATCGTAGGACATTACACACAGCGCCTTCTGATCCCAAACTAAGCACTACTACACTACTACTTAACGGCAGAATATCTGTTACTGCGATGGTAGATAAACGACCTCCAGTTAATGAGATCTACCATCAAATTACGCAAAATAAAATAAAATAATATTTAATACAGCTTCCCCTTTCGGGTCAGTATACCCTAAGCTTATAACCTTGTGTAAAACTCTTTGAGTAAGACAAAAAGTAACATTCGCAAAGATCGATTGTTGTTCGATAACGCAATGAGCGGCATATTACCGTTTTTAGCACATTAATAATAACCTTGTCCAACGAACAACTTTTTCTTAGAAACCATAATTGTTATGAACAATAACGATTACATTTTCTAAACCATTCACTCCGTACAATAGTTTGTCACATGACCTACATTTGTGTAGCAACAACGCTAAATTGCTAACAGTATTGCTAGCTTTGGAAATATTCTGCTATTTAGCACATTTTTTTTTTGGTAAAACTTACTGAGATTTGTATCTATCAAGCTTTCAAGTGACTAGTATTAGCTCATTTATTCAGTTCTGTTTCGAGCAAACTTTGATCCCTACTCAGAACTAACACTTGACTTGTGACTCATCATCATCATCTCAGCCGTAGGATATCCCCTGCTGGACATAGGCCCCCCCATTGATTTCCATAAAAATCGGTTGGAAGCGGCTCGCATCCAGCGTGTTCCTGCGGTCTTTATAAGTATAGTATAGTATTAGTTAATCGCTATCGTCCGTTCTAGTGCTCATTACTTTGAGACTTTCTATGGTTAGCCTCCACAGCCCTGTAATTTCGCTAGCTGCAGTACCCTTCAAACCGGAACACAGTAATGCTTACTCACTATTGCTTGGCGGCAGAATATCTGGAACTGCGGTGGTGCCTACCTAGACGACCTCCTGCTAAGGAAATCTACCACCAAATTTTTCTGGCTTGTTAGAAAATATTTAGATACACTGGTAACACTTAACTACAATAGTGGTATTACCATAGCGTTGTGAAATTAATCGGTAAAAACTATCCATACGTGGGAACTGAGTTTTGCTACTTTGCAGCCACTTATATCATCCGAAGATTGAATTCTTGCAATTAAATAAACAACATAAACTATCTTTTGTAGTGAAGATAGCTCAGTAGTTATCCCGATCGGTTCCCATGCCGCGTGGGTTCAAATCGCAATGAGCTTGAGCTGCCGGTGAAGGAAAACATCGTGTGGAAAGTATATCGTAGTGATAGGGTACTTTCAACTACCACTCTTAAGTAAAAAATTTACCACCAATCTAACGGTGTATTCCGGCAGCATCATTTGAGATCCATTTAACCTTTTCGACCACAACGTCTCTTAGCATCAGGGGAGTTCTGGTGGAGCACTTTTTTTCTTTTTTTTTTCCCAGGGAAATCCTTAATGGATATCACCGTCTCCAGAGGAAGCACGGTGTTTAAATGGGACTCCGCCAAAGTGTCGGCCTACCCACTAAAACCCTAGGGTGTTTCTGCTTGATGCCTATGTGCCGGGACTACAGGAACGCTTTCGCACTCGCCCGCGGCCCCGACGGCGCTGGTCCCCTGGGACCCTTCCCTGTTAGGGATGGAACTGGAGAGCCTCGATCCCTCTTTCTTTAAGGGGCGCGTGAAAACACCGCGTGACAGCTGACAGAATACTTAAATGCGTTTCTTTTGTAAATACATACTTATGCCACTATTATTATAAATGTGAACGTGAGGATGGATGGATGTTTGTTACTCAATCACGCCAGAACGGCTGAACGGATCTGGATGAAATTTTGCATGTTAATACTTTAGGCCTTGGAATAAAACATAGGATATTTTTAATCATTATCATCATCCATCACCACGCGGGTAAAACCGCAGGGCGCAGCTAGTAATACATACAAACATTTATGTTAGTCACACAAATGTTAGTCCTGAGTGGGAATTGAACCCACGCCCCTCAGCTCTTGAAGCAGAACTACTATGACCTTGAAAAGATTCAGATTATATCTCTCAGGAAACAAGGAAGCCGGCAGCTTGTTCCATTCCTTGGCCGTACGGATGAGAAACGTAGAGTCAAAACGTTTAATACGTAGCCAAGGAAATTCCACTATGCATGGGTGGTAGTGGAGTCTTTCTAGTTGCTCTGTAGTAAAAAAATAAAATATATATATAAATATATTATATAATAATAAAATATATAATAAATATATTATATTATATTAATACATTTATGTAATGATTTTGACATTGTTTATTAGAGCAAGTAAGTATATAATGTTCTAGGTATATATTTAGTTTATTTCCGCTTAACAGTCGTTTCAGCTACAACAGAAATGAGGATTAAAATTTAAAAAACGACAAAAATTTAAACCACTTTTGTAACAACAACAGGTAAAATTTTAACAAAAAATAACCAACTTTATATGGTTTTCTCATGGATGTCATTGTCAGAACTGGACCAGCACCAGCTTTCAAACAAAAAAAGAATCATCAAAATCGGTTTACCCAGTCGCAAGTTCTAAGGAAAAAACATTAAAAAAATGGGTGCCGCCGGCAGCGGGGCAGGGCTCAAGCTGCCGGTTGTTAGGGCTGCAGAGTTGGAACCTCCTAACAATGCGCGCCGTGTCAAGGATCACTGCTTTTTGGATCTGACCCTTGACCCAACCGTCTAGCGAGAGTCTCTTCAGATGTTGGTCGGGGCTCTTTGCTATAAGACCGTTCACCGTGACAACTATTGGGACAATACTTGTCGAATTCGGTCGAATCAACATTCCACATGACCGTTATTATTATTATTATCGGAGAATACAAACTCGGACAGCAAAATTTAATTGTTTAGCGGTTCGTACAATCAATATGGAATTGAACCATTTAATTTGAGTTTTTGGAATATCAACCATGACGCGTTTACCTTTATAAGTTCCATGAGAAACAGTACCTACTTATTGCGTCTAAATAGTTTGAAACATTCTAGTTTAAGTCTCATTAGCCTTGTAATTTCACTAGCAATACCCACTAATTAACGTTACGTAACTTTTAACGCAGTTTTAATTAAGATCTGTATTTTAACAGGTCGCGCGTGCAATACTAAGTTCGCTTATGTAAACCAAACACCAAACATGCTATTTCTGAGTGTAAAGAACCCTTTGTAATTGAAGTTGTTGTAAGCCACATTAGTTATTAGGGCAAGTTAGTGTAACTTAAAGCTTAGTTACGTAAGTTATTGGAAAGTTTCCCTACGGATATCGTTAACTACTGCGAGACTAGTGAATGTCAAGGTGGCGTAAGTTGGCCTTGATTTAAGAGGGTTTTTCCTTCCTCTATAAATCTTCAATAGTTGCCAATGTATACCTATGCTCGATTTTTTGCATTGCTTTCCTCAAGGAATTAAATTGCGGCATTTGAATCTGCTTTTTAATAAAGTGCTTTTTGTAACCACCGCACTTGGTTACATTTGCCGAAGTGATAGGTTGCTGGCAGGCCGCACAAATTACTTCCATTTTGTTAGAAGAGTAGCTTGGGCGTAAGAAACGCACGCGCCGCGTCAACGGGGGGAAATGTCAAAAACAGGTAATGAATCATCTGATATCGTCTCATATAAAAGTAGGTTTTATCGGTAGAGTTATTAAAGGCAGGGGCGAACCACGACTTTGTGGGGCTACCTTAGGGGTCTGCCTAAATAATTGGTTAATTGCCATTACGTCAAAAAACCTGTTTTCGATCATGTGTAATAGATAACTACACGATTTAGGAAAAAAAAGAGGACAATCAAATAGTACATTTATTTAGTATGCCTTATACAGACAAACAGCAACCGAGAGACATTATCGCAAAAGAAATCAACCGGATATGTGTAGGTAGTTTACATTTAAGACATTAATTAAAAAAGCAATTTTTTGCATTTTTGCGTCACAAATTCCTTTATTTGCTTATCACATTGTAAGTCCTTCGTTAAATCACAATTTATGGAAAGAACTGATAAATGATTTAGTCAATAGTTTGATATTGTTGTTTTATATTTGTTTTCTAAACACGACATTCTGGAGAAAGAGCGTTTCGCTTCACTGGTAGTGGCAACGTTAAAACCATTTTGAGATATCTAATACCTTTAAACGAGCAATTTTTGTATATATATATATATATATATTAAAGCAGTCCCTGTTTTTACTTTCAGGAATAAAATATTTATAATATCTTTTTGATTTTTTATTTGATCGTGCGCTGGAGTTCGGGCACTATTTTGGTTCGCTCTGTTTTAAAAATCAAAACAACAGTTTGAAGTGCCTATACAGAACACAAAGTCACACCACTATAAATAATACGCTTAATAGCATAAGGTACACAAATAAACAATAAGTTCCGAACCGATAAAACCTACCTTTATATCAGACGATATAAGCTGATTCATTACCAGTTTTTGACATTTCACTCCGTAGACGCGGCGCGTGCGTTTATCTATACATGGATAAATTTTATACGCCCAAGTTACTCTTCTAACAAAATGGAAGTAATTTGTGCGGCCTGCCAGCAACCTATCACTTCGGCAAATGTAACCAAGTGCGGTGGTTGCAAGTCTTGTTATCATCCTATTTGTGTTAACGTCCTAACGTCGGATGCCTCTAAAATAAAAGATTAGAAGTGTCCGTCCTGTCGAGCCGTCATACCTCTGCATCAGAGCACGCCGGTGCATACACACGTTACACTCATTCATGGACACACACACATACAAGTGTACAACTCGCAGCGCAAATTATAAATTACAACAGCTAACCTTGTTACAGAGCGCCCAATATACAGGCTTTGCCAAGTTTGGGGCGCGTTTTCGTTTTCCTTTGAAATTAGAATAACTACTTGTTTATATGCCACTGATGGTAATAAAACTGTTTATTATTTATTTTATTATTATTATGTGATAGTGGAAATGTTCGTATTTAACTAAAAGTAGTTAACCATGAAAAACATTTTACCGGGAGCCTTATAAGATGTGTATAAAGTTCAAAATTCATAATAAACCTCTCATAATTTTCTCTTTCGACTGTTAACAACGAAATGGTCTCACGTACGGTACATTACCGCGTCGCGTAATGAACTTATGTAAGGGTACCTAAAATTCGAGTAAAGAGCTGGTGGTTTGTTTAACTGAAGTGTTTTTAACAAGTTCCTGTTTGACTTTGCAGATATGATAGCTCAATGGTTAGCGTGTTCGGACTGCACTCTGAGGGACGTAGGTTCATATTTCAACAATAAGTTAGAACTGCTGGTGAACAAAACCACCGTGAGGAAATCATAGCATGTTGCTATAACTGTCTAATTTAAAATCCTTTGACATTTGTTTGTACCACCGCAGTACGAGATACTCTGCCGCCAAGCAGTAGTGTGTAAACATTAATGTGCAGACTACTGCAGCTAGCAAAATTACAGGGCTGTTGAGATTACCCATCGAAAGTCTCGAAGTAATAAGCGCCAAAGCAGTGATTTCCTGAACTTTGTTTAGCTACTAAAAGTTCTGTGTATCGCTACAATAGTTGTTCGCGCACTGATGCTGTAAATCTCATATTATATGTTCCGGCATTACGCTATCCCTGTTTCCCTTTCTTTCTTCATTGCCAGTTAGAAAGAGACAGGGATGTAATAGCAAGGTGGGTGGAACGCAACTGTCAAAACGACGCGTACGTCGCTTCGCGTGAGGTGAAGAGCGGCTATCTCTTATGTTTTGTTTCAACTTTGCTCCCGCACGCTTGAACTGATACGTCAAAATTCAAGTGTTGTAGCTGTGATTATTTATGTACCTAAGTACTTACTGTGCCACTCTATCGTTATCTTCAATTATAACACGTGCCTCGTCATCAAAAAACCCGATCTAGACGGTCGTAGCCAGGCCGGCCGGCACGTGCTCACGATTTCACGCAAACCAAAAACGGAAGGACAGTGACCACGCCGAGTAGTAGGGTTCCTGCATTTTTTCTACTGGCCTTCCTGTGTTATTTTCATCGTCCCCTCGTCTTATGGTGCCTTACAACCACCAATAGTCATGGACAGCCTGTTCGCGCCCTCATGCGCTAAACCGCGTTTATTATGTTCCGGCATTAGCTATCCCTGTTTCCCTTTCCTTCTTCATTGCCAATTGGAAAGAGACAGGGATGAATGGCAAGGTGTGCGGAACGCTACTGTCAAAAATCTGCGCCATTGCGCATACGTCGTGTGAGCTTGAGAGGCGAAGCAGACATCTTTTTTATAACTACTACTGTACTACTACTATGCTATTACTGTGCTGCTCCATCACCTGTGCCTCGTCACAAAATAATAGACGATCGTAGCCAGGCCGGCCGACACGTGCACGCAAAACGGAAAGACAGCGACCACGCCGTGCAGATGAGTCCCTGCACCATTTCTACTGGCCTTCCTGTGTTATTTTCATCGTCCCCTCGTCTTATGGTGCCTTACAACCACCAATAGTCACAGCCGTTTTTTCTAACCATCAGAAAAGCGTCTCGTTCGTCTCATAACTTTTACATAACTAGCTCTAGCTTTTACTAGCTCATAAGATTCTTTTGTTTTCTGTACTCTTTTTCTTTTTCAGTGTGCACAATAAAGAGTTTCTATCTATCTATCTATAATTAAAAAAATCTATATTAAAATATCTTTATAAAACTTAGAAGCCTTTTTGCTGACGAGGCGAAAAATAATGGCTTCAGAACAGACACCTCTTAATCCGAGTGTTGAGCTTCCCTACTATGTCGACCGGTAAACGCCTGGAGGATCGTAAAAATGACAAACGAGCCAGCATTACCCGCGTGACACATGCGGCCGATGCAGCTTCGAGTGCGAATTTAAATTACGGACGCAAGTCAAATTGGCAGCCATTGGTTAAAGTTAGCTGTTGTATTCAAAAAGGATATAAACACGTTTTAAGAATCAAAACTTCGTAACCAATCTTAAGTAATACTATTTGTTTATTCACCACGACATTCCAATTATGTAATAATGGCAGTGGTCAGCTTATGAGCACGGGTAAAAGTACAAGTTTAAAATGATAAGTGTTGCATTTCTTCTTTGGTTTTGGATTCGCATTTGTTCATTTGCCAGTGATATTAAGTAATTGCCGTGGTGGTGCCGGCGTTTTGTACCCCACCCTCTCTACCCGTGGTTGCCGTAAGAGTCGGCTAAGGGATGTAATCCGGAAGATGGGCAGCAGCGTCTTCCTTGAACAATCACACCTAACTGCGCTCGCTAACCCGCCTGCCAAGCGTGGCGAGTATTGGCAAAACCCCTCCCCAGGAGGAAGCCTATGTCCAGCAGTGGACGTCCTATGGCTGATGATGTGAAAAAGTAATTCAAAATTTTAAAATAATTTATCTATTTATCAATTTCAAAGTCACACAAAGTAAGTTTATCTTGCATCTGGTAATGCCATAGTAAAGCAGTGGTTCAAAGTGGGGGCGATAAGTCCTGCACTGACATCCCGCTTGGGGTATTTTGTGCATTTCCCCCTACCAGCATCTACCCGAATCAACCTAGCTCCTTGAAGTACCGGAGCGAGGCTCTAGGGCGATGGCATAGTAGCTCCAGTGAGTTAGGTGGAAAGTTTGATGACGTTGATGACGAGAAGGATCGAAGGAGTCTTGAAAGTAACACGAAAACTGATGTATCATCATTGTTATGTCACTTTCCTACATTGGCGCGTGTAATTCGGCGCTATTGTTTATTTTATTTTATTTTTTGATAGACTGTGTTTGACCACAGCTCACCTGTGTGGTCGAAGATGGTAAAACACATCTAGCATAGAATGGAACTGGCTCTCAAGTGAGGCTGCCGGAACACACCGTTGTGTGCTTGGCAGCAAATTTTCAACTCGAGGGTGGTAGCTAGCCAACCGAGTACTACGAGTAGAAAGTACCCTGCCATCATGCTATGGTTTCCTCACGATGTTTTCCTTCACCAGCAAAAAAATCCGCGCTTTATAAATGAAATACCACTATCCTTATACTCATGAAAAACACAAGTTTTGGAAAGTAACATAATGCGGCGACACGACCTATCCGCATTCCATCCAAAAAACTTACCGTCTAGTAAGAATAGAATAAATAGCAAATGCACGATGTGCGACGCCAAAAATTTTAATAGCATTTTAATTTTCATAATTAATTTATTGCGTATGAATACAATAGATATAAAATAAAGGTGAGGTTGAATAGATTATAGTGTCATATTCGTATGCACATAATTATAATGCTGACTGGTACATTTAAATAATTATAAAATGTAAAAAAGGCATGAACATGGCATGCCTGTTCATGGTCAAACATGCGCGAAAGTTAAAATTAACAAAAAAATGCAATCAAGTTGGAACATAAAAAAATATATTTCATATCCTCAATTAGCAAAAAAATCAGCTGTTACATAGAAAAATGTCATTGACCTTCAGCTAAATGTATGAAACAGCTGATGTTTTTTTTTCGATTTCAAGGTCGTTTCTGTTGTAAAACTTATACACAATCATGAATGTCATTTCGGTTTAAAACTCGACCATAAGAACCTTCCTTTTTTATAACTATTACATTTTATAGCGATGATAGATCAGTGGTTAGCGTGGTCGGTTCACATGCCGAAGGGCGTGGGTTCAAACCCCAACAATGAGCTTGAGCTGTCGGTGAAGGAAAACATCGTGAGGAAACCATAGCGTGGTGGTAGAGTACTTTCTAGTACTCGGCTGGCTAGCTACCACCCTCAAGTTGAAATTCTGTCGCCAAGCATCTAACGGTGTGTTCCGGCAGTCTCACTTGAGAGCCAGTTCCATTCCAGGCTAGGTGTGCTTTACCATCTTCGACCACACCGTCACTTAGCATCAGGTGAGTTGTGGTCAAACACCAAGCCTGTCAGCTAAAAAAAAAAAAACATAGTAAGTACACTTTAAATGTAACACTTTTTATTTAGGTAGGATAATATTTTTTGTTTGGATCTCTGTGCAAAGTACGTTCCTATTTCTTAAATATCGTTCTTATGACTGTCGTCTTCCTGGAGTGCAGCAGCGTGGAAAACTAACGCACGGGGAACCTCGACCTTACAAAGACGCTCCGCGAGTCCGCAAACTGCTAAGCTTAATTGAACACACCTAACCCCTGAGGAATATATACTCGTATACCTATCATAATCTGGCTAATCATATCATCATCATCAGCCATAGGTCGTCCACTGCTGGACAAAGGCCTCAACCTGGGGGGGTTTTGCCAATACTCGCCACGCTTGGCAGGCGGGTTGGCGAGCGCAGTTAGGTGTGATTGTTCAAGGAAGACGCTGCTGCCCATCTTCCGGATTACATCCCTTAGCCGACTCTTACGGCAACCATGGGTAGAGAGGTGGGGTACAATTCTTACGCCGGCATTTCGCTGGCAATCCAGCGGGGGATTTCTGCCAGTTCGATGGGCGCTTTTGGATGAGGGCTCGTTCACGATGGACTTTTTTACTAAAACTTTTTTTTATTTTTATATTCGAAATATTTTTATTGTAGCATGTGTAATGCTCACAATAATAAGTAAAGTCAAAGTAGCATAGGATCTTATTATATAAAACGTGTCAACATGCTGCGCCCATTTAGGCATACAATAATAATTAAATACCAAAAAGTCCATATAAATATATAAAGTCAAACTAATGCAATGTCATAATATTACTCAGAATTTCAAGTAATTAATTAAATTTAAAATAATTTATCTTCCATATTATTAATATTCCTTGATTATATAATATCCTTTCGTCAACAAAAAATTAAATAAATATCTTTTAAATGCACCTATGCTTTCCGATTCCAGCACTGATTGTATATCTTTGGACCCATTCCTAGAATATTTTTGTTGTTTTTTTTTTTTTTATGGTTAACATTATGTTTGGCAACTTTTATGCATATTGACTCTAAAGATTTTATTATTTATTAAAAACTGAATAACAATAAAAAAAAAAAAACTGAATTTGATTTACCAACATAATTATGTATTTTTGCCGGTGTAAGGGTGCTCATTAGGTGTTTTGGATGTCCAGTCAATTATTTCCCACATAAAACAATAGTTCATCAGCAAATGAGTGCATAATAACTAGTATCTACCGTCCAATTGGAATTCAGAGCAGGTGCCTACTCGTGCCATAAATCCTAGGGCAAAAGTTATAAGCGACAAGCGTTTACTGAAAAGCAGATTGCAATATAGCTACGACAATGGTACTCACTTGGGTAACAGTGCAGTTACCTCACCGTTGGGCAGTTTAGTTAGTGGTGTCTTGACTTGGAATGTTGCTGTCTTTATCGATTACTGTCTATTACACAGGGATAGCAACATTTTGTTAGGTTTGAATTTCTGGACCAAAACTTTATAAATTAACGTACCTCTTTTCTAGGTTATGTGCGTAAATATTGCTGAAAACTTTAAACGGTGAAGGAAAACAACGTGAGGAAACATACACAACTAAGAGTTTCAAAAAAGTATCAAAGATATGTGAAGTCTGCAAACCCGCACTTTTCAAGTATTGTGTGTATGCCTCGAGCATTCATGCTCACCATCGAAGGCTCCTTCTTGCGGCGGCGTCGTGTGTCGGGTCGCTCTCTTCCCTCAGATATGGTCGAGGAGGGCGATGGCTGGCACATGCGTCATACTCGTGATCGGGTGCTGCTTGCGGGTCGCTGGTCTGCTCGCGGTATACACATAAACTAGTACTTTAACCCTAGTTAAGACTTAAATTTTCTCTTCCCATATTGTAGAAAAAATATATATATATACATATATTGTATAAATCCAAGTTAATAAAGGTCACGGGCCCCGGTGTCTGTGGAGGGTAATTTTCTAAAAAAAAAACGAAAATCTGCACTTGGCCAGCGCGGTGGACTTATAGTATATATATATATACTATAAGTATAATACTTATAGGCCTTATCCTTCTCACAATGAGACCCGCGTCCAGTTGTGGGCCAGTTTACAAAACATAGCAAACTCATAAATTAACAGCCCTGTTGGTTCATTGGTAGTATATCTGCTTTAGAACTGTAGGACGTATATAAACAGAATATTTGTTCTGTGTCTGGGTGTTCTGTATGTATTATAAGAATGTATTTACAAAATATATATAAAGGACATTAATATACATTGTATTTTATCTATTCAGATTACATAGTCATTCATCATTATTATTAAACATAGTACCTGGATGACCGAGCCATGCTCGCCTGAAAACACGAATAAAACGACATTTTCTAAAAATGAAACCTACCTAGATCGATTTATCGTCCCCGAAACCTCCTGCATACTAAATTTCATGAAAATCGTTGGAGCCGTTTCCGAGATTCAGATTATATATATATATATATACTTACATATATACAAGAATTCTCGTTTAAATGTATTAGATATACATCCATGTCAAAAAGGAATAAATAATTATTGTCAAATTAAAACACATAAGTAGGTAGAAGTGACACACACACTGTTTTTTTTAAAGAGGTATTTGAATATTCTATCAATTACCTGACTTCCATGGTACAAGATTTGCTTAGATTGGGATAAGATGGCGCTGTGTGTAATGTACGATATTTATTTATTTTATTTATCTTATTTGGGATTTTTCTATTTGATTTGTGTCACTGTCTGACTGATGACGTATGAACCGACATTCCGCTCTCACTCTAACAGATTTTATGTTTTCTCAATCCGCTTCATCTTATGACTTACTCTAAGCGGTCTGTCCAGTCCACATCCATTAGCCAAGAGCAGTATTGTTCAACGAATAACAAGCTTGTATGAAAATAGCACCTATTGTTCTTGCAATATGAAAAAATGCGAATAACGAGACTCCGTATTGTTACCATAGTGTTCATTCGAGTTTTTAAAACAGTAGTGTGTAAGCACTATTTAACACACTAACTTGAATTTTGTTGGGACTAACTGACCTTGTTTTGAATTTCATGGTTTTTTAATTTTTCATTTAAAATAAATACAATAAGTATGTACATATACCTTACAATTGGTGTATAGATAAACTTGGTATTGGTAGATATACTTGGTATTGGCGTATAGATAATTATAGATAAATATTATTAAAATCGTAATTTAAAAAAAAAAATCGTATGTAGAATTTCCATGTTAAAAACGAATGTACCAATTCTTTCTGCTTGTACCAGATATATTGTAAATCACATTATGACGTTTTGTAAGACATAAATTGTAAAAACTGAAGACAAAGCAGTATGTCTTTACAGCATTAGCTTGCCCGATGGGACAATTAATAAATAAATAAAAAATATTCCTCATTTATGTGTACAAGATGCTAAAGTTTAAATAATTAAATCATTACATGTAAGTATATATTTTTATTTTAAACTAATAAGTTGAACTAGACGCTTTTCTGATGGTACAAGAACAAGGCAATGACTATTGCAGCGATGTTTTGAACTTTGAATAATTACCCAAAGTTCAGATCACTGCTTTGTAATTTAATAAGCGCTCATTACTTTGAGACTTTGGATGGTTAGCCTCAACAGCCCTGTTATTTCGTTAGCTGCAGTACCAAAACCGGAACACAGTAATGTTCACACATTACTGCTTAGCGGCAGAATATCTGGAACTATAGTGGTACCTACGCATAAATCTAAGGAAATCTACCACCAAGTAAAGATCAAGTATAGATATACATATTTATTCTAGCGTAAGACCTGATATTATATAATTATGCGAACAAGAAATTAGGCCAGCATATATCAATCAAATTACAACATTGCCACATCGTATTGTAAGGTTTGATAATATGATGGGAAAATACGCAGACAATATCAGGTAACATTAACATAATTCACACACTAAACATGCAAAAAGTATAGCTTTTTTAGATAAAACTAAGAGAAAATCATTGAGTTATATGTGAACTTAGCGAACTTAAAGATGCCATCTATGTTATAACAAAGTTTTTTTTTTGTGTTTGATTACAATCCTGAAATTTTGTAGCGATGATAACTCAGTGGTTAGCGCGATCGGTTCACATGCCGAAGGGCGTGGGTTCAAACCCCAACAATGAGCTTGAGCTGTCGGTGAAGGAAAGCATCCTGAGCAAAAACACATAGCGTGGTGGTAGAGTACTTTCAAATACTCGGCTGGCTAGCTACCACCCTCAAGTTGAAAATCTGTCGCCAAGCACTTAACAGTGTGTTCCAATAGTCTTAGTTAAGAGCTAGTTCCATTCCAGGCTAGATATATTATGTTTACCATCTTCGACCACACCGTCACTTAACATCAGATAAGGTCCATACCTTACACCTAGGAACACCTAGGTCGTAACATTTTTTTTTTTTTTCACATTTATTGTCAGTCCAGATGCGCGCTAAGGGGTTAATAGGCAATGACACTGTTTTTTTTTTTGGGAATTGTGACTTCGAGTTACACGGCTTGGTCCCCCCCTTTTTACTACCGGACGGCCAGACAAACGCGATCGAGGCATCACCCGTACATGGTGAACGTTCCCCATGTGCGCACTAACCGCTTTGAATCCACACTCTTTATTCGCACAGCGAGGATGTGGAACTCTTTACCAGAGTCTGTGATTCCAGAAAAGTACAATATGGCTGTCATTAAATCAAGAGTAAACAGGTTCCTTCTAGGTAAGCGTGTCCCATCCTAGACCACATCGTTGCTTACCATCAGTCAGGATGTAGACAAACGCGATCCTATTCCTTAAAAAGAAGTAAATCCCCTTTAACTCATGGGTTAAAAACATCAACTTAAGACACAGCACTTTTGACAAAAACTTTTCTGACTTTGAGCATATCATAACGCTTTACGTAAAATTACACACACGATAGAATATCCCTATACGGCTTTTATTACAAAGAAAACCACGGTATCTGTATACCATTACAGCGTATATTCTCCGTTACGGCTTCATTATGGTAGAATATGGTTTCTACATGTTGAATATGAGATTTTTGAGAATATATTTTTATGGAAATGTGTAAAGCGTGTGTTTCGAGAGTGTAATATTGAGAGTGAATAAGGTGAAAACGGAATCGTTTGAAGTTAAAAAACATTTAATGTGTAATAATTCGTCTTTATTTTAAAACATCTAGAGAAAACTAAACTAACTTAAAATTAAATAAAAAGGCCGTCAGATGAGGGATATGTGGCCAGAATGCTGGCAGCATTGCCACGTTGGATGGCAATGCTAAGCTTTTGACCAAAGTAGATGCCAGCATTCTGGTCACCTGAAGCCTCCTTTAAACGTTTGGCCAGGTCCCGATACAGATCGTGAGCGGCCGGCCCCCACGGCCCTAAAGTTTCAACCCCAAACGGCACAAACAAGTACATTCTATCTAAATAGCTATATTTGTGCCCTTTGAGGTTTTCGGCTTTAGATGCGGCAGCACCAGCTTGTCCCGAAGTCACAGAAAGATGAGACGGCGCCAAGGTGTCGACACATGTGGCATCCCACACCAGAGGCCGTCCCATCCTCCATGGGATAAGGGTCATACCGTCAGGTCTCTTGCCGTCGTCCCGCATCAGTCCGTTCGGTTCTAAAACTGCTGGGACGCCGGCACTGACAAAAGCCCGACGGATGATGTCGTTCAAGCTGGCGTGCCGAGATATACGCCCGGCACTTTTACTACATGAAAGCGCGTGGTGACCGAGGCGATCCGCTGTTTCACCGCACGAACAGCGATGAGGGACCTGGCATAGCGCTCCTATCCTTAATGATATGGCCACTCGGAAAGTGTTATCATCTAAAAGATTACCAATGTTTTTTGAAGGAAGTGCATGTAACCAAAGCCCAGACTCCCAACGAGAGACGGCAAGAAGGCGAGCACGTAATAATTTATATATTATACGTAGATAGGTACATCTATAATTTGATTGCAGTCGTTTCCTGTTTGACAATATTATTTTTCTTTCTCCAATGTTTATCACTATGACTATCACTACATAGTATAAAACAAAGTCGCTTTCTCTATCCCTATATCCCTATGTATGCTTAAATCTTTAAAACTACGCAACGTATTTTGATGCGGTTTTTTTAATAGATAGAGTGATTGAAGAGGAAGGTTTATATAAATAAATATTTTTGAGGTTTATACCCGTGCGAAGCCGGAGCGGGACGCTAGTACACTACTATTTGGCAGCAGAATATTTGATATGGCGGCGGTGTTTGATAGTGCACATATTTTTTTTTTTCATAAAATTGCTGCAACGCCAATGCCGACACTTTGGCTCTCCTCCCAATCTGTAAGTTATCGTATTCGGTTAAATACCGAAAATATTCCGCTACGGTTCAACCGTAAATAAGATTTTTAATTTAAATATCTGGGTATTTAGCTGCTTCAAGTTTTGTGCATAATTAAGATAATTTTACTATGGAAACTGACGTGGTTTTGACACATTTTAATCGACTTCAAAAAGGAGGAGGTTCTAAACTTGATTGGTATTTTTTTTTATATTTATTTATGTACACTGATTACGCTGAGATTTATGATCCGATTTAAGTGATTCTTTAGTTTGATGCGGAATAGTTGCCATTTGGTCCCATAAAAATTTCACATATGTGATAAAAATAAAAATATCACCTGATGTTAAGTGACGGTGTGGTCGAAGATGGTAAAGCACACTTAGCCTGGAATAGAACTGGCTCTCAAGTGAGGTTGCCGGAACACACCGTTAGATGCTTGGCGGCAGATTTTCAATTCATTTTTAATTTTTCAAAGTACGAAAACGTTTGTTTACGTGGAAGATGTAATTGTCTTTGGCAATACGTTTTTAAATCTTAGCGAGTCTAGCTAGACTGTTCAAATGTTTCTTGGAAAGAACATAAATTAACTAAAAAATTAAATAAACACCCGCATACAAAATTTCATGAAAACCGTTGGAGCCGTTTCCGAGATTCAGATTATATATATATACATATATACAAGAATTGCTCGCTTAAAGATATAGATAGATAATTCAGTTTGTCAAACGTTTCTATGACTCCGAAATGCATAATGAAAACTTGCAAAAAAAAACCCCAAACTGCTTGTCGGTTTGTACAATCACCATTGCAGTATTATCAAAACCAAAACAAACACGAAAACTTTTAAACTGGAATGTGTGCGCCCTGTGTTATTATTCTAGTAAAAACTGCAGTTTTTCCCACGGCGGTTATTAAACATTAAAAATTTAAAACAAAACTGCAACTGTACGGTGACCATGATTATGCAAACAATATCAGGGTATCTGGAACGTATCGGGATATTTCAAATTTATGTTTATTTTTTACTTTTTACTTGGTGGTATTGTTTATAGTTTGCTTTTTAGTTGCCGTGGTGGTGCCGGCGTAAGAATAGTACCCCACCCTCTCTACCCGTGGTTGCCGTAAGAGTCGGCTAAGGGATGAAATCCGGAAGACGGGCAGCAGCGTCTTCCTTGAACAATCACACCGCCTGCCAAGCGTGGCGAGTATTGGCAAACCCAAGGAGGAGCCCTATGTCCAGCAGTGGACGATCTATGGCTGACGATGATATGTGATGTGACTTGGTGATAGATCTCCTGTCTCGTCTAGATAGCTACCACCACAGTACCACATATATTCTACCGTCAAGCAGCGTGTAAACATTACTGTGTTCCGGTTTGAAGGGTACTGCAGTTAGCGAAATTACTGGGCTGTTGAGACTAAACATCGATAGTCTCTAAGTAATGAGCGCCAAAGCAGCGATGCCCTGGACTTTGTTTTGCTACTCAAAGTTATGTCATAGACAGGCGTTACCTCTTACTATCAAGAGAGCGTCTCAGTAGTATCATTACTTTAACATTAAAAAAAAAACGAGTATTTCGATTTAATCACTACTATTATTTTTTATTTCATCATCATTACAATAATTCGCTTACAGAGCTTACACACTTAGCGAAGTAAAAAAATATTGTGCTTATGTTTATGTTATGCGTTTACATGATAATTTTTATTTATATAGAAAATAAAAATGCTAAATCATTCATAAGTAAGTCCAAGTGATATAATCTTTTGAACATATTGTAATCTCCAAAACTCAGACGAAACTTATAGTGAAGTATCCAAAAAAAAAAAAAGTTTTAAAGTTGACTTAACTAAAATCCTCTACGGAGTTTTGAAAAAGACACTGAAATACATAAACAAGTTGTTTTTCTTTTTTGATTATTTGGTAGAATATCTGCTTCAAAAGCTGGATTCGATTCTCACCAGGACAAACATTTATGTGACGATAAATGTTTGTACTATGTCTGGGTGTTTTGTGTGAATTATAAGTATGTATTTACAAAAAAAAGTATCTATGAATTCTATCAGTTATTTTCCTTCTATAGTATACTAGCTTTGCTTAGTTTGACATCAGATGCCGCTGTGTGTAATATCCTACGATTTTTTTTTTTTTTTTCACTAAGTCTCTCGAGGGGTACAAATCGAAAATTACCCAAATCAGATGTATTATAAAAACATACAAAATTAATCTTCACCAGCTGAAATTAAATGACAAATCTTTTTAAAATCTGAAGTGTTGTCACCAGAAATATATTCCCGTGTATATTCGTAGTCCGGAGAACAATGTGTATCTTTCACACGAGGCAAGTCCGCTTGACGTGTAATTTAAGCTTTTTTAAGTACAATATACGAGAGAGTTATAAGTAAATGTCGTTTTAAGGTACTATTTACTTTTAGTTGAAATAATGTAATATTAAGGGACTTCCAGTAACTAATCTGAGCGAGTTTTGGTACCGCAGTTGATAATTAAACTTATTTAGCTGTACATAGTGTCTTGTTTAGCAGAGCAAAAATTCGGCAGCTATATAATACGCCTTACTCCTTAACATCAGAAAGGGTGTGGTTAAACTCAAACCAACTTTATGAATAAAAAACGAGGTAGCTCTTCTAAGCAGAAGGTCGTCTAGGGGTTTTTTTATGGTTGACAAGCTAGGTGCTAGATCACAGCTCATTAACTGACAGTGTGGTCGAAGATGGTAATGCACACCTAGTTTAGAATGGAACTGGCTCTCAAGTGAGGCTGCCGGAACACACCATTAGGTGCTTGGCGGCAGAGTTGCTAGCTGAGTTCTAGAAAATGCGCTACCACCATGCTACGGTTTCTTAACGATGATTTCCTTCACCGGCAGCTCAAGCTTATTGATGGGGCTTGAACGCACGCTCTTCGCGTGTGAACCGACCACGCTAACCACTGAGCTATCATCTACAGTTGCTGATATTTCGTCACCAAAAAGCAATTCGTAAACATGACTGTTAGAACCTTGTTGTACTACAAAACTTTTAAAAGCAATGTGAAACAGAATTTTATGTGAAGCAAAGTTACAGTGAAATATATACTGCTAGGTATTTGCAACTTTAAGTTTAACTTCATCTCCTCTGGAGTGCAATGACACGTCTCAAAGAGCCGCGTTTGCTAAACGAATAAAAGCTGAACTTCCTCCGAGAATTCGCAGTTTACGATACCAGCAATATTTTCAATATCAGTTCACGATTTATGCACTGGAAGTTGAATTTGACATTGTATTTTATTATCTCTGTTGAAAAGTTTGTCAGGCGTTTCGAATTTTGCTACCGAAGATACACTAGTTGCCATGTGATATATTGTACCAATATCATATTGGCGCTACAAAGAAATTGACATCTTATATTTTATAGTAACTTTTGCCCGTGGAGTCGTTTTTTTATGTTTGACAAGCTAGGTGTTTGATCACAACTCACCTGATGTTAAGTGACGCAGTGTGGTCGAAGATGTTAAAGCATACCTAGCCTGGAAAGGAACTGGCTCGTAAATGAGGCTGCCGGAACACACTGGTAAGTGCTTGACAACAGGGGTGGTAGCTAGCCAGCCGAGTACTAGAGAAGTACCCTACCACCATGCTATGGTTTCTTCACGATATTTTCCTTCACCGGCAGCTCAAGCTCATTGTTGGAGTTTAAGCCCACGGCAATGTAAACCGACTGCGCAAACCACTGAGCTATCATAGCTACGAAAATATGTCATAATGTTATGTAATGAACCTATATGCATAACTAATATGTATTTGTATGTGTATTATAGAGAACTTAAAAACCACCACGCTGAAATATTAATAATAACTAGAATCGCAAGTACTAATAAATAACGACTAATGCGTGTCTACATTTCAATCCCATTAACCCATATAAATCCTCTCGGACAATTCAATTCGCCTGGTAAAATAACCACCACGCTTAAATATTAATAATAACTATAATTGCAAGTATTAATAAATAACGACTAATGCGTGTCTACATTTCAATCCCATTAACCCATATAAATCCTCTCGGACAATTCAGTTCGCCTGGTAAAATAACCACCACGCTTAAATATTATTAATAACTATAATCGCTAGTATTAATAAATAACGACTTATGCGTGTCTACATTTCAATCGTCATTTATTAAAGAAACAATCCCATTAACCCATATAAATCCTCACGGACGATTCAATTCGCCTAGTAAAAAAACCACCACGCTGAAATGTTAATAACTAGAATCGCAAGTATTAATAAATAACGACTAATGCGTGCCTAAATTTCAATCGTCATTTATTAAAGGTACAATCCCATTAACCCATATAAATCCTCTCGGACGATTCAATTCGCCTGGTAAATGGTAATAAACCTTTATTTCCATATTAATTACTCTACCAATAAAACCGACATCGTCAAACACATGTGTTATATCGAATCGAGTTATCGTCCATTATTTAAAGCTCCTTGTTTATTTTATTATTAAAATAAAAGCCTACTGCTGCCAATCGATTTGATTGCAGCTTCTGTATTAACTAGAGAGTAAACAAATCCCACTAATATTATATATGTGAAAGTTTGGATGGATGGATGGATAGATGTTTGTTACTCAATCACGCCAGAACGTCTGAACGGATCTGGATGAAATTTTGTATGTAGATACTTTATACTCTTGATACTTTAGACCCTGGAATAAAACATAGGATACTTTTAGGCCGCCACTCATAAGACTCTTTTGTTTTCTGTATTTTTTTCAGTTTTTGGTTTACATATCTAAAACAAGAAACTCGAACTCTCGAAACTTGCACTATATATATGGGAACCCGATAACTAACAGAATACTTGCATTCTCGTTTAGTTTTCGTTTTCAAACTTATAACACATACAAAGAACAATCATCTATATCAGACTCATAAATGTTTTATTGGGTGAACATAGAATCGTTCAAAAGCAGAATTTCTATCTAATGATCTTAAGCCGTGGTGGTGCCGGCGTAAGAATAGTACCCCACCCTCACTTACTACCCGTGGTTGCCGTAAGAGTCGGCTAAGGGATGTAATCCGGAAGATGGGCAGCAACGTCTTCCTTGAACAATCACACCTAACTGCACTCGCCAACCCGCCTGCCAAGCGTGGCGAGTATTGGCAAAACCCCCCAGGAGGAGGCCTATATCCAGCAGTGGACGTCTTATGGCTGATGATGTGTGATGTGTGATGTGATCTTACAAGTTTTTTTTTTCTAAATAATACCTATTCTCTATTAAGTTTTGGTTTAAGATAAAAATTCTACCGAAACAAGCAATAACCCAGATTTTACTTAATCTTAGCCATAAAATTCAATGCCAATTAATATCGGCTTAAAACAATAAATTGTAACATGACCTGAGCGTTGTTAATTCAGCGAGGACAAGTAAAATAGGCAAAGAGCTTTTTTTTATTATCGATATAATTAAACGTGAGTAATCCCGCATAAGTAAAACAAAAAACTATCAAAACCACGTCAGTTTCCATTGTAAAGCCTAAATATCTTTAGAACAACTAGCTACGCCCCGCGGTGTTACCCGCTTATTTTTTCGGGATAAAAAATAGCTAATCACTACGTAATTGCATGCTAGTCTATGAATATGAATAGGTATTTTACCTTATAGCAGATATATTCCCCACACCTTAATCCTTACTCCCTTACACACATATGTACATATATACAAACTCTCACTCTCACTCACAAACACACTCATACACGCACGCACACACACACACTCACTGCCGCCAAACACCTACTGGTGTGCTCTGGTAGCCTCACTTGTTCCAGTTGAACCAGTTCCATTCTAGGCTAGGTTTTACCATCTTCGACTACACCGTCATTTAACATCAGGTGAGCTGTGGTCAAACACCTAATTTTTCAACAATAAACTTAATGCAAATTGTCATGCTTAAAATACTAAGATAAGAATAAAGTTCAAGTGTGCAATAAAATATTGAACAATTTGTCAAGTAACATTTTATTTAAAAAAAACTAGTATTTTTTATTTGTTTATTCCTTATATTATATTTTATTACAAGTATTATGATAATATTTTCAATTGTATTTAATTATGACATACTAATATTTTGAGCATTTACCACAGATCCTTAATTTCAAAATAATTATCTAGCTATTGTGAATTTTCTTTAAAACTCATTTTTAACAATAATTAATAAGCGTTAACGGTACATGAAAATATTTGGTTGAACATATTTCATGACTATTTCAATATACATCATGCAATCACAACTGCATAACAATAGAAATTTGATTGATGCCTGTCTCAAAAAGGTACTTAAGTCGTTGCAATGTCTGCTCCCCGACTATACTGAGTGCACTATACAACCGATTTTTTTCCGCTTACTTTCAATCGTTCGCAGTCAGTGCACTGCAAGTTCTCGTAAAGAATAGTACTTACAACCAACAGTGTGTGTTACCCCAAAAACTTTGTGAAGAAAAAATATTAAATTAAAATGTCTCAAATCTGGGTTCCTCCAGATATCGCGGAAGTATGTCCGGAACAAATAGCTCCTCTAACACAATGTTCCTCCATCGGTTTTATGTATTTATCTTTATTAACTCAATTGTTTGGAAGATCCATCGACAGTGTGAACAAGAATCCATATTTTGATTATTCAAGTGAAGTGCATAGTGCGTTCAGAGGACCACATGAAGTTGAAACAAGTATAGCGGGCCCGTCTCATGTTCTAGGGCCAACGCACGTACCACAGTCTCAACCATATGGTCAGCAAGTAAATTTAGGGCAACCTCATATTTCTCCAGGACAAACTGTTTCTCCTTTAAGTCATTCTTCGCCTTTAGAACAGTATCAGTCTTTTGGGGCTCCAACGTTTGACCACAATCGAGGACCTTTCGGACTAGAGGAGTCTAGATTCCAATCTGGGCAAATTGGATTCCAGAGACAACAACAATCTCATTTTCAAGGACCAACGCAATCAGAATTCCAGAATAATGAACAACATAGAATCCAAGAGGAACGATCTGGATTCCACGGACCGTCATCATATACTTCAAACATCGCTCATCCCTATAGCAGAGCTCAAGCCCCGTTCGGACAATACGATACTCAGATTTCTTTGGGTCCAGTGCCGGTCAAAAGTCAGTTACCGCAGTTTGCTACCGGATTAGGCTCAGTTTCGCAAACGGATTTTTCAATCAATCACGACGAAAAATCTCACAGTCACAACCCGAAACTCACCCGATTTTCGGATACAACGTTTTATTCCAAACAGGGGAAACCGGATCAATCGCGATGGCAAAAAGAATACCAACGTCCGAGTGATTTTAAATTTGCAAGTTCGTTCGGAAAATATGATGAATCTCCTGTGTTCGATTTTGAAAACATCAAACGTAGCTTTCAAGATATAGACGCAGCGGCAGCGGCTACTGACACAAAATTGGCCGAAGAGAAAACACCTTTGACTAACTCGAACAAAAAATCTAAGAAAAGTAGAAGAAGAAGGCAGGTAGTTGAAGAATACGACTTCATTGTGGTTGGCGCTGGTTCAGCAGGTTGTGTTGTGGCGAGCAGGCTATCTGAAGTTAAACACTGGAAGGTAAGAGATTTATTTCTGAAAGAAACTCTAATTGTAATTTTAAACTTTCGCAACTTGAACACCGAACCCGATGATAAACATGATTATAATCTCCAATTATTCTTAAATCCAATCACGTTTAAGACTTTTTATTTCAACAGAATAATGAGAATTTCATCCAAATAAGTCCAACCGTTTACATACAGAGAAACTATTGCATTTACAATGTTAGTGTGTTACACAAGTAATAAAAGATAAGCACAAGGCCGAATTATAACAATAGATAGGGATAAAGAAGGATACGGATAACGATGATTATTAATATAAAAAAATCACAAGAACACTTCATAATAATCAAAAGAATAGGCATTGTATCAATACATTCAAAATATTGGTATTTCGTAAACCTACAAAAATATCAAGTATCTTAACAGAGTTTTTTGGAAGTCTTTTGAAATTTTGGAATAACGATACTTTTATTGACCTTTTTGTTAGGTGAATTGCAATAAAATGCGTATTTTGACTGCATATAAAAGGAATGTTACCGAAAACAAAAACATGTTTTTATTTTTAGGGCATCCGTTTTTGGTACAGTGCGATAAAAATGTGAAATGCCGTTTTGGTCTTTTACAACAACTCTGATTTGTCCAACTTTGACGTTAACTTTACCAGATTTTTTTTAAACTACTAAATACTATTCTGAAGTGTATATTTATTAATATTACAAATTGTAACAAGTCATTACATAAACATTTGATTTAATTTGGTTGATTAAAACGGCTAAAAAGCCAGTTACATTAATTATTCATTCATATACATTCAATATTTAGACATTTTTACAAGAAAAAATAAAATCATGGTTAATATTAAAATATTAAAACATTTACAATTACTATTAAAAATAATGTCAATTTAGGTAGGTACATAATTATAATAAAATATCTCAGTCAAACAAGTAAAATTTTAACAAAAAATCCGAATACATTTGGTTTTCTCATGGATGCTATTGTCAGAACTGGGAGCACACGGAAAGCACCAGCTTTCAAATGTAAAAAAAAGGATCATCAAAATCGGTTCACCCAGTCGAGAGTTCCGAGGTAATTAACAAAAAAAACAGTCGGATTGAGTACCTACCTCCTCCTTTTTTGAAGTCGGGTAATTAAACAATACAATATAAAATAAAAATATAGTACGTTCGTTCATATTTAATTAGAGTCATTAATGCCGTGTGTTTTATTTTTTCAAATACTTTTTCTTATATGGACCACCAAAGCCGGCAGTCTGGAAGGAGAAAAGAAGGCCTTTGCCCAGCAGTGGGACACTAGAGGCTGAGTTTTTTTTTAATGTACGTTGTAATTATGTTACCGAAGCCAGTTTTAAGAATTTTGTTTATTTGTCGGTTTGTCCTGTGTGTATGTGCGTTTGTGCACGCTAATGTCAGAAACGGCTTAACCGATTCAATTATTATTTTTCGTTGGTTTATTGTGGCAAGATTTCTTCTTCTTTATTGATGACACCAAGGTTACAAGTCAATTATAATATCATTATATTATATCATTTGAGAACACTGATTACAATCATGACAATGAAATAAAAACAAAATATCAAAGTATACAAACATGTCAATATAAATATTGTCAATATAAAAATACTGCCAATATAAAAATATGACAGCATAAAAATGTGTCAATATAAAAAAAAATTGTCCATGTAATAAAATGTCCAAAAAGATCATAATTACTTACTAGAAATTTAATAATCTTTTAATTTGAAATATTCGCCAATGTCGTAAAACATGGTCTCTAGCAGCCAAGATCTTAACTTGGTTCTGAAGCACGCGGTGGAAGGTGCATCCCGGACGGAGGCGGGTACACGGTTGTAGACCGCGGGCCCCAGAATGTATACCGACCTCTCCGACTTGACGAGCCGGTGCGACGGTGTTACAACCTGGTCTTTCTTTTTATTGCTACGAAGATCTAACGAGCTGAACATTCATATGCCTGTAATATGGCAAGTTCTAGCAGCAAAATTGTAACTGATTATCTTAACATAAGTTCTTAATACGAATGAACTTTATTGATAATTTTGGTATTATCAATAAAAGATTTGTATTTTGTAGGATTTATGAATAAAATAAATGAATAACCAAATCGACTTATAAACAGATAACTCCATAAGATGAAATGCCGGCAAGAACCTATTTAAATCAACTTTATATTTTTAACACAAAATTACAGGATATATTACAGATTACTCTAATAACTATCTTACCGAAGAATGTAGTGACCGACAATGGTTTGTGAAATATTTTCAAACTCGATACAAAAACTTGATTTACTTGTAAAACACTAATTATGTCAAGTGAATGTGTAGGTCGCAATGAGTCCAATGCCAATGTTATAGACTTTCCACTGCAGTTGCAAAAAAGCAAGCGACTCATAAAAATTATAATTAACTATTTTCTCTACGCTTATTCAATTATTATTATTATAGCCAATCAACAAAGTTTTATTAACATGAATATTCTATCAAGATTGCCATAATTCTAGTTACAGCACAAAATATAAATAACATAAATGTATGCTGTTGCCAAAAAATAATATCAGAATATCACTTGAGACTTTTTTTTTTATGTAAAAAGTAATGAGACGAACGAGACGCTCTCCTGATGGAAAGAGATAACGTCTGTCCATGACCATTGCAGCGATACACAGAACTTTGAGTAACAAAACAAAGTCCAGGGCATCGCTGCTTTGATGCTCATTATTTTGAGACTATCGATGGTTAGTCTCAACAGCCCTGTAATTTCGCTAGCGGCAGTTCAAACCGGAACACAGTAATATTTACACTCTACTGCTTGGCGGCAGAATATCTGGTACTGCGTTGGTACCTACCTAGACGACATCCTGCTAAGGAAATCTACCACCAAGTAAACCTAGTTCCACCTAGTTCCATTCTAGGCTATGTGTGTTTTCCATCTTTGACCACACCGTCACTTAACATCAGGTGAGCTGTGGTCAGATACCTAGCTTGTCACGCATTAAAAAAAATATCAACGCTCACGTACACCGCCTGTGTTCCCATACGTGCCTAATTATTCTAAATAAAGTTGTAATGGGTACTCTTAAAAAACAAATGGTCTTTCATTCATTATTATCTGGAACTGAATGAAGGTTCAGATAATTTTGAAATCGATTGACGAGTTATGTAAATAAAACTTTTAGAAGCGATGATAGCTCAGTGGTTAGCGCGGCCGGTTCGCACGCCGAAAGGCGTGGGTTCAAACCTAACAATGACCTTGAACTGCCGGTGAAGGAAGACATCGTGAGGAAACCATAGCATTGTGGTAAGGTACTTTCTATTACTCACCTCAAGTAGAAAATCTGCCGCCAAGTACCTAACAGTGTGTTCCGGCAGCCTCACTTGAGAGCCAATTCCATTCCAGGCTAGGTGTGTTTTCAATCTTCGACCGCACTGTTACTTAAAATCATGTGAGCTGTGGTCGTTTGACCACAAACCTGACCTGTTTGATCTAGCCTGACAAATATAAAAACAAAGCTTTAGTTACCTCCCGGATCAGCCGTATTTTTTAAACTGTCCTACTGTAAATGAATTGTATCTGGTACTTAACTAGGTACCTATCTAGACGGTATCCTGCTAAGAAAAGTTCTTTTTTTATATTTACCTAAATTATTGTCATGGACTAAAAGTAAGAACGTTTTCCTCCTACAATGAAGCGCGAATAAGGAAATGCCATGCCGATACATCCGCCAGAATTGTAACCATCCATTTTTTGTAATCCCATAGGGAAGGAACCCTTTCCAATAAAACTATCAATCTAAAAGGGGCTGACAGCTTCCCTCTAAAATGTAGGTAAGATGGCGGAATGCCTACACTCTGAGAGGGTTTTGAGTGGGCCTTTATTACATGTTTACATCGGGAACGATCTCTTGCAGAATGAACGTTAGATCTCCGGAATTGATACAGTTGCTACCGAATCCTATCCTACTATTATTATAATCCTATCCTATCTTATCCTACTAATATTATAATCCTATCCTATCTTACTAATCTACATAGTATAAAACAAAGTCGCATCTCGCAGTCTGTACGCTTAGATCTTTTAAACTACCTACGCAACGGATTTTAATGCGGTTTCCATCTATAAACAGAGTGACTCAAGAGGAAAGTTTATTATGTATTTATAAATACATGCATATGCACATTAGTATCTACATTGCATCCGTGCGAAGCCGGGGCGGGTTGCTAGTCATATTATAAATGTGAAAATTTGTGAGGATGGATGGATGTATGTTACTCTTTTACACAAAAACTACTATGACCACTACTATAGGATACTTTTTACTGCAAACTAAACAAACATTTTGTTAAATTCCACGCGGAATAATTCGCGAAGTACTAAGAGGAACTGAATGATGATGATGTTGATTTATTTCGATACATAAAACAGAATACAATTTTTATTTATGTAGATGACAAATAGTTTTTTTTTATTAATGTAAATGGGCTTGCATTTGACTGCCATCTCGCCTGATGTTAAGTGATGATGTGGTCTACGATGGAGCACGCTTGCCTACAAGTAACCGATTCACTCGTGACTTAAAGGCACCCAGATGACACCCAGGGAACACCCATTCGGGCAGCAAATTCCACTGACACTATGTTCGTATTATGAAAGTGGAATTAAACGGTTTTGTTCGAGTTTTTGGAACATTGATAATGCAATGATGACGCTTTTTAGAGTTCCAGACAGTCAGAATGTTATACTTGACCGTATTACCGGTGCAAATACAATTAAAAGCAATGTCAAACACTATTCACTTCTAAAATCGGCACCCAAATCAAATTAATCGACATTTAATTATTATCAAATAGATATTGATACTGACCTTCAGGCTAACAATTAGATCAATGAGATTTATTGTGACACAACCCTTTTTGTCGCCAAAGGCGTAGAAAAAAGAATTAGAGCGTGACCATTTCGCAATAGTAGAAGCCTATATTATCGGGCTGTTGGGAGCCGTGACCCGTAAGTCCCTTTGCTTGATCCCTTTCTGATTCACTAGTCAGTTTAGTGACGATTTTGTTAGGTTTCGGAATTTAAAAGGTTATTGGATTTGGATTTCGTGTTTTAATCTGCTCAAAGCTGTATTATAATGAACATTTTATAAAGACAATACGTACTTGGTGGTAGATTTCCTTAGCAGAAGGTCGTCTAGGTAGGTACCTTCGGAGTATCAGATAAACTTCCGCCAAGCAGTAGTGTGTAAACATTACTGTGTTCCGCTTTGAAGGGTATTGTAGCTAGCGAAATTACAGGGCTGTTGAGACTAACCATTTAATGTCTTAAAATAATGAGCGCTAAAGCAGCGATGCCCTGAACTTTGTTCTGTTTCTCAAAGTTCTGTGTATCGCTGTAATCATGGATAGGCGTTATTTCTTACCATCAGGAGAGCGTCTCGTTTTCTCAGGGTTTCTTAAAGTGGGGTCCGTAATAAGTGTGACAGGGGTACGCAGGAGCTCAAAGTAATTCTTAAAAATGTGCAATAAAGTAACTCATCATTTCCTTGATCATCTTGGCTGGTTATTGTTGAGCAGCGCGAGGCGCGAGGGAACTGCCTACGTCTCCCCGCGCCCGCGCCCCTATTACCACCCGCTTGTTCAGTCGTGACAACACATCACTTGCGTGAGTACATTACCAATAAAAGTGATTTTTTAAATTAGTATTTTTTTCCATATAATTATTAGGGACCGTGGCATTTTAAAAGTTCTGGAAGTGTTCCGTGACTGCACATAGTTTAAGAACCCATGTTTACAGTGTAAAAGATGTATACGATATTCTCTCTAGAATATTGTATTGCATTAGTCACATCATCAGGCCTAGGACGTCCACTGCTGGACATAAGCCTCCTCCTGGGGGGGTTTTGCCAATTCTCGCCACGCTTGGCAGGCGGGTTGGCGAGCGCAGTTAGGTATGATTGTTCAAGGAAGACGCTGCTGCCCATTTTCCGTATTGCATCCCTTAGCCGACTCTTACGGCAACCACGGGTATGCCGTGGTGGTGCCGGCTTAAGAATTGTACGCCACCCTCTCTATTGCATTAGTCATTGTTCTTAAATTCTGATGGCTTTGACAAAATACTTCAACAAATGTGAAATCGTCCGTGGAAACAGTGACTTTCACAGCGTGCTCATTGTGCCAATTACTGTTGTCTTAAAATTAACTAACAAAAAACTGCCGCGAAATCGTTCATGGTAAGAGCGACTTGTGTGATATAACATTGGTTATGCCAATATTCATTACGTATTATATTTTTAAGGTCATGTCATATTCTTTTAAAAACTCAAAGTGGTCTTGTGCACTTATGGAAAAGTGGCTTTGAAAGTAATATTTAAAAAACTCGAAGCTTGAAAGAGTTTTTAAACTCACAACTACTACTTTAATTTATTGATAGATATGTTTACTTTCAACATTGGATCCGGTTATGGCACAGAATAAATAATAATATGGTCAACATGGTTTTTGATGTAATCAGGTCTTTAAATTTGCTTCCATAGTGCGAAGCGATTCAGAAAACTGATGATAATAGAATCGATGGACACTTTTTTTTTAATACGTATAAGTCGGCGTTTGATCACCAACTCGCCTGATGGTAAGCGATGATGTGGTCGAAGACAATGCACGCATCTGCGATATAATTTACATCTTTGCAAGGCCAGAGTGAATAGGTATCTGCCTATTTACTCTGGCCTTGCAAAGATCTAGATAATATATCAGGAAACAAGAAACCGGCAGCTTGTTCCATTCCTTGTCCGTACGGATGAGAAACGTAAAGTCAAAACGTTTGGTACGTACCCAAGGAAACTCTACTATGTATGGGTAGTAGTGGGCCGTCTTTCTACTTGTCTTGTAGAAATCGTGTTACTTTCGTACTGACAACTTTGGCTTGTCTTAACCTGGACTTGATATCGCTTGTGCGCACTGTGTTACTCCAATTGACAACATGCCGTATTTGTATACAGCGGAAGAGTATGTAAACATGCATTTTATTTATGGTGAAAGTAAAACGATTACGAGGAGCTGCGTGGTAAACGAAGGTACGTAGCGTACCGGTTGTGCGTACTAGTTGTATCTCCTTCCAAGTCCTTCCAGGACCGGATTTGGGAGGCGGGGCTGCTGCCCTGGGGCCTCCACAAGAGAGGGGCCCCCACAATTGTAACTAATTATTACATTCTTTGTTGACATAATTTTATTTGTCAGCAATAATTGTTTGAAACACTTGCTGGAAAATAAATCAATAAAAATATATATAGGTACGAATTAGGACCAACATATGCAGTTTATTATTGTTGACTACCAATTTGCATACCAGATGATACAATATAGAAGAGCGTTTAACATTGTTATAACAACTGTAAAATATAACCCATACTCGCTATAAACGATTTTGAATGTTTATTCGGAAAATAATTAGGGGCCTCCGCTCCTTCGTTGCCCCAGGGCCTCCAGACCTCCAAATCCGGCTCTGAGTCCTTCCTTGCAACCAAAAGGATCTAACTGTAATGAATAGTAAAAAATCACTAAGCATCGACGTCATTATCCGTCTCCCTTACTCATGTCACATAGAATAGTATCTAGCACAGCCCTCTATTGCGGTGTGCCGCCACATGCACCAAACTGTGTGCGCTGTACGACCTTGTACATCCGTCCCCTTTTTACTACAGGACAAGTAGAAAAACGACCCACTACTACCCATACATAGTAGAGTTTCCTTGGGTACGTACCAAACGTCGTTACTCTACGTTTCTCATCCGTGTCACATAGAATCGTATCTAGCACAGCCCTCTATTGCGGTGTGACACCACACGTTTGTTCATTGTCGAATTCTTCGAATATTTAAGAACAAACAAGTATTGTTATTGGACCATTAGATTTATAAAATGAGGATGTTTTGCAAAAAAAAAATTGTAATAGTTTTATGGATAGAAAAGTAGCTAGTGTTGCACTATTTTAGAATCTTGACTAAATGGGCCATCTTTTGAAGTAACTTTCCTAGGGTACAGTTTTTTTTTTTTTGTAATGAAGAGTTGAAGTTAGGTGATATAATTTTTTCCACTACGAATCAGAGAAGTTAGGTTAATTTTAACAAACCTAGCAATCTTTTTTGTTTGATTTGTGACTGCAATTAATAGCACGCTTATTAAAGACCACGTCAGTGAAATAATCACTGTAAAATAGTGAAATTTGATGTCACAATAGCCAAAGATATGATATAAGATGTCGATTTTCCTAATTTTTATAGCCAATTAAAACTGAACTAACTTGTATAGAATTTTTCTTTTATTTTTCCCATGACCCCCCCTCGCCCCGTGCTCGCTTGACGTTGAGTTTCGGGGCACACTGTATACTTAAACCTTCCTCATGAATCACTCTATCTATTAGTGAAACCGGCATGATAATCCGTTGAGTAGTTTTTAAGTATATCGCGAAGAGACAGACAAACAGACAGACAGACGCGGCGAACGATTTTGTTTTATAATATGTAGTGATTATTGTGTTTAAAAGATTGTTTCATAGTGTGTAGTGTTAGGTGAATTTTAATTTTCCTGATTAAGCTTGTTTTTTTTTATTATTACAACTGATAGAATACTTAAATACTTTTTCTTTGTCAATATATGCTTATACAGAACACCAAGACACAGAGCAAACATTTTGTTTATGCCACAAAATATTTGCCCTGCGTGGAAATCGAACCCACGCCTTACAGTAGGAACCATCTAGTTGGATTTACTAAAAGGCTTTTCACAACACGTAATCAATACGAACTTAAAATCTATTAATTGGACTATTTGAAATATGCTTTTAATAATTAAAATGTAATTACGTCGCTTTACAAGTAAATTATAGTCGGATATTCCTGTGTTTATTTTTTTTCACTGATCGATTATATTGCAAGGGCAATCTTACAATAAAGCAATTAAGTAGTTACACTGTAGATCGAATGTCTTTGTTAGGTGTATCAGGTAAAACTAGATTTTGTAATATTTCTAACTCTATTTGCGTAATATAACGCGTCCATTGTTAGAAAAGTGGATTGAATTCGATGTATTGTTGTAAACGCTGTTATTTTTAGGCGTTACTAAATAACTGTTTAATATTAAGATTATTTTGTGACCTACGCAAGAAACTTGGCAAATATTCGCCAAATCTTTTGATTGATTCCGTAATAATGTTTTATAGAACTTAATGGAGTTTTGCAAAGTTTCGATCTATGATTGCAAAATAACACAATCTTTCAGTTTTTTTTTTTATGTAAAAAGTTATGACGAGACTCTCTCCTGATGGTAAGAGATAATGCATGATTATTGCAGCGATACACAAAACTTTGAGTAGCAAAACAAAGTCTAGGGTATCGCTGCTTTGGCGCTCATTACTTTGCGGTTTTCGATAGTTAATCTCATTAGACCTGTAATTTTGCTAGCTTCATAATCTTTTGAAGCGATACACATTAATGTTTACACACTACTGCTTGGCGGCAATATATACGATACTGCTGTATTACAGATCAGTCAGTGTCAGTATCACAGGTCAGTGGTTAGCGCTGTTGAAGAGCGTGTGTTCAAAACCCAACAATGAGCTTCAACTGACGGTGAAGGAAAACATCGTAAGGAAGGTAAAGGTACTTTCTAGTACTCGGCTGGCTAGCTACTACTAGTCTACTAGCTACCACACGCTAGTCGTAAATCTGCCGCCAAGCACCTAACGTTATGTTTACCATATTCAATCATACCATCACTTAACATCAGGTGAACTGTGGCCAAACACCAAGCCAACAATTAAAAAAAAGAAGCAAAAGGCATTGTTCTTCTAAAAAAAAATTAAATATGTAGAAAACTTCTAAAATTCAAAAGACGTTCTTCTATTCGAATAGAACGTTGTTAAAAACCTGATCCAATTAAGAATTCAAAGCGGGATCGGTCTAACGATTGTGATAGTCCAATCAGCTGCAAACTGGATACCGGACACAGAAGTTTCCGCGAATTTATTATTCACTTAATTTGCATCTATATTTTAAAACTTTGTAGTTTCTGCAAAGTTTCTTTTTCCTATCCATTAAGAAAACGTTTTGACTGTCCGAATGAAAATATATTTTTTTAATTTTTACATGACTACTCAAAAAATGAGTGTAATATTTTGAGGGTTTCACATCACATCATCAGTCATAGATCGTCCACTGCTGGGCACAAGCCTCTTCCTGGGGGAGTTTTGCCAATACTCGCCACGCTTGGCAGCCGGGTTGGTGAGCGCAGTTAGGTGTGATTGTTCAAGGAAGACGCTGCTGAAACGTGAAGTTCTTGAGTGCTTATTTCTCAGATAGCGACTGAATTTAAGCTAAGATGATATCTCTATGCGATGTTATCCGGAACCAAGGTATTGATAGATTGTTTTTTTTTAATGTAAAAGTATTGAGGCGAGTTCGAGATTTTCTGCCACCAAGCAGTAGTATGTAAGCATTACTGTGTTCCGGTATAAAGGGTACTGCAGTTAGCGAAATTACAGGGCTGTCGAGACTAACCATCGAAGTATTTCAAAGTAGCGATTGTTTTGTCACTCAAAGTTCTGTGTATCGCTGCAATTGTCATGGACAGGCGTTGTCTCTTACCATCAGGAGAGCGTATCGTTCGTCTCATTACTTCTTTTTTTTTAAGTAGCGAGTTTTGTTTTTCAGAAGTTTTTGTAATATAGATACATATGTACATATTTGCGCGTGTGTAGTGATCCATATAATAGTTTTAAAAGACGAGAAGCCCTAATCCCTAAGAGAAGGGGCTTTAAACACACCCAGGTGAGGTCAATTTTGAATCGAATCGCACCTACTTATTGAGAAATAGTTTTTTTTTTACATTGGCTTTCATCTTTTTTCCTTGAAAAAATCCTCATTATCTTATCAGAAAGAAATCGTTTGTGAGTGTTAACAGATAGATAAACTCTGTTATTGTTCACATTAAGGACAGTATTTTTAATACAATAGAAAGATATAAAATCTAGTGTAACAATTGACGGCTTTATTGGTAAAAGTGGTCTATTTCAGGCAACCTTAAGATGGTAAGAATTCAAATTCTAACTATATCACGAATGAATCCACAGTGAAACGTTAGTCTATAATAATCCGGAGTGTTTTGCTTGTATTGGCTATATAATCGTAGAAGTTTGCATGAGATCTCAATTGTTAAAGTTTTTCGCTTCGGTGTTGGAAATTGTATAAAGTTTATTGTCATGCAATCCAGGTATAAAGTACGACAAGTTATTATAATAATATGAATTTATTTCTGAACCAGTCCATACAGATTAGTAATTCAAAACTATGTTAAATATATGTCAATAAATAATATAATCAAAGTTACAAAGAATCCAAAAAATTTATGTCACGTAACATTTTTAGAGAGTTTAAATGTCAGATAATAAAATCGACAAAAATAAATAATAAAAAAACCAAAAAATTTTAGTAGATGGTTTTATTTGCCTGTTTAGGAAAAAAAATATTTATTTTATTTTATTATGTTGACACTAGGTGTTTGATCACAGCTCATATGATGTTTCGTGACTGTGTGGCCGAAGTTGGTAAATACATGTGTCAGGTGGCCTGGAATGGAACTGGCTCTCAAATAAGGCTGTCGGAACACACTGTTAGGTGCTCAGCGGTAGATTTTCAACTTGATGGTAGCTGGCCTACCACCATTCTTCCTCACTGATGGAGAAACTCGTGAGGAAGCTGGGAATAAACGCTAGCATATTTTTGAAGGGCTAACTAACTGCCATTACAACGATATAATAATATATTGCTGAAAAAACTCAAGACCGTCCTAAAATAAGTTTTCAAGTTGCCGAAAAAAACCACCGTATCTAACCGGGAATGACAATGACATTTGACAATCGAGCGTAAATAATTTGGAGTTATATTCGGAACAAAATACTACAATACTGACGCTTACTTCTGCTTGGCAGTGTGAATAACTATCGTGAAAAAAAGTTTAAATAATTTACTACATTCATCATCATCATCTTCATCTCAGCCGTAGGACGTCCAATGCTGGACATAGGCCTCCCCCATTGACTTCCATAAGGTCTGTCCACCTTGTGGGTGGAAGTCCTACGCTGCGTTTTCCAGTCCGTGGTCTCCACTCCAGAATTTACTACATCACCAGTTTGATATTTTTATAATTTTTGTTTTACTTATGCTATGACACTCGTTTAATGATGTCAGATACTCCGACAATAATTTTCGTCACATCTGGTGGCCTTCTTTAAGGAGTCAAAGCTGAGCGCAACACGCACGCCTTGTCTTGTTTCGATTTCATTATCCTCTGATTTCTGCGTGCAATAGTCGTTATATCCGGTAGCGTAAAATAAATTTCAAAGCCGAACGTGCCAAATTAAAACTATTTTGATACATTTTATCCAACCTCCATGTACAACACCTTGGTAAACGAAAACAAATTGATTCAAAGAGGTTCTATACGTATTACTTTGTATGTATGTATAAATGTGCATATAGATTGAAAGCCTGTGATAATTTTTGCCTGTCTGGTCCTTGCAATAATATTATTGCCCTTGTAGTTTTGAATATGTTATAACCGTAACAATGATTAGTCATAAAAAGTACAAATCGTTAATTCGCAAGCCAAAGCGAAGTGCGTGTAGTAGCGCCATTTATTTTTGCAGAAAACCTTTTGTTTTGAAACACTTTGTTTTTCTTACAAAACAAATTCTACCCTAAGGTGAAGTAAAAAGTTTTGCGTTCCACGCGTTTGGCAGTAAAATTTATTTGCGTCTCGTCATCTCATGCCAATTGAATCCATTGCTCTGTTCAGTACCTATATTTGTTCGTGGTTCAAATTTAAGATCCTTCGCTTGTTTTAGATTTAAAACTCACGACAAATTATAACTTTTCTTAATAAAACTGTACTGTCATACTAAATACTTGACCACAACTCACTTAACGAAATAGGGTCGAAAATTGTGAATACGGCTAGAATGGAACCTGACATTCTTGTTGCCGATGTCGAAATTAAATACCGACGTAACAGCGGAATTGCTTTTTTGTAGGCGTTTTGCGTTTAGCTGATGTTTTTAACGATTTCATAGTTGAGCCCGTAGTAAAAAATGGACGTAATGTTGAATCCAATGATTTCCTTCCATTTAACACACTCCAAGCTTATAGTCCTGTATTTTTTTAATTATGACAGCCTAGGTGTTTGACCACAGCTCATCTGATATTAAGTGACGGTCGAAAATGGTAAACACAACCAGTCTGGAATAAAAAAAAATATTGTGGGACATTTCATACAGCGCCATCTAACCCCACACTGAGCAAAGCTTATACTATTGCGACCAGATAACTGATAGAATACTTATGTACTTTTTTTTTTGTAAATACGTACAGAATACCCAATCCCAATGGAACTGGCTCTCAAGTGAGGCTACCGGAATACACCGTTAGGTGCTCAGCTGCAAATTCTCAACTTGAGGGTTGGTAGCTAGACGAGTATTAGGTATTAAGTAACCTACCATCACGCTATGGTTTCCTCACGATGTTTTACTTTACTGGCTGCTCAAGTCCTTTGTTGGCCCACGCCATTTGGCGTCTGATCCTATTTCGCAAACAACTAATTACTAAACTATCGTCGCTACAAAACCTGTAGGTATACTTACGCTTATTGGTCAGAACAAAGCGTTAGACGTGTTTGTCTCAAGTGTTCCTTCAGAAATAAAAGTCTTACAACCCAAGACCTTTCCATCAATTACTTGCTTTATTTGAAGTCCGTTTTCTATTTAAATTAATGAGGAAAATAAATTGGTTTCCAGACTTGTTTAGATGTCGTAATTGTAAAAGTTTTATTTGAATTATTGCTCGAGATTAAAGTTAAAAACAGAACAGAACTGTTTCTCAAAGAAGATATAATCTGAACAAACAAAATATCAAAGGAGTAAGTTATCCGATTAGTTTCGCGCTTGGGTTTGGATTTAATTTTGCAACAAAAATGAGCTTAGTATATCCGGAGTTGTACGATGATGTAAAGGAAAGAATGGAGGAAGATCGTGCAGCTAAAAGTGCATTTCTCTGAGTACTGGACGGGACAAGGCCTGTTAGCCGTAGCAAGCATGGAAGGATGAAGTGAATAAGAATCTCCAAAAGCTGGAAGACTATACCTGACATGAAGTAGTTCAAGATCGAGAATGAAGGCGCTTTTTAGTATCGGAGTCCAAGACACATTTAGAATCGCTGCGCCAGCAAAGTTAGTTATAATGATACATTTTGTGTTCTCTAAATTTAGGTAGAAAATCGGAAAAACCAATATTAAAAAAAAAAACAAAGTGATGAGAAGAACGATACGCTCTCCTGGTGGTAAAAGATAACGCCTGTACATGAATATAGAAGCAATACACATACCTTTGAATAGTAAAACAAAGCCCAGGCATCACTGCTTTGGCGCTCATCCCTTTGAGAAATTCGATGGTTAGTCTCAACAGCCCTGTAATATCGCTAGCTGCATTACCCTTCACGAAACACAGTAATGTTCACACTCAACTTGTAATTATTTTAATCTAAGTGAACATTGCTGTGTTCATGTTTGAGGGGTACTGCAGCTGGCGAAAGTACAGAGCTATTAAGACTAACCATCGAATATTTTAAAGTTATGAATGCTAAAGCAATGATACCCTGGACATTGTTCTGTTACTAAAAGTTCTGTGTATCGCTGCAATGGTCATGGACATGCATTATCTCTTACCATTAAGAGAGAGTATCGTTCGTCTCAAAAAAAAAAAAAAACCTTAGAACACTGTCCGTTATATATGTTACGGTGAGAGTGATAAATAGGGTAATTATTAATAATTATCGGTGAGTATTAATAATTACCAAATCATTTGGAGAATGTGATAAATTCGGGTAAATTAATCACTTTCACCGGCGATTATTAATAATTCTATTACGAGTTTGGGGAAAGTAATAAATCACGCAAAATCAACAAAAATTTTAATAAAATCGACCAAATAAAAGAAACAAAAGAATAATTTCTAAATAAAATTAATATCAGCGCACGGTTGGTACCCTTTAATTATTATTTATTTTTGCATGATCGGCTTTTGTGGCACTTTGAATTGCAAAGAATCTGTGTTTTTTTGCAATTGCAACGATTTGAACCGCATTCCCCCGTGCAGTTGCAGTGTCTAAATCCCTGGCCACCCAAATTTGAGTCCTTACGAGCACATTCTCTCAGACTTATTTCAGTTTCTGGAACTTCATGAATTGAAATAAATGTTTCCTTACAGATGGTAAAATCATTCCTTGTATACAATTGGTTTAAAATTCCATTTCTTGTTCCAAGTTTGTACAGGCTCTCCTTTTTTAAAATTCATTACTTTTACCACAGGCACGTAAAAATTATTAATAACCACCGATGAAAGTGATAAATTTATTACTTTCACCATTTGAGCTGGTATGTATTAATAATCTCCGAGAATTATTAATACTTTTCAATTAATTACCCTCACCGTAACATGTACGATAGAACACCTACAGAGATCTGATGTTTCTATGCAAAGTTAGTTGCTCTAGGGCATAGGTGATCAAACATTTTTTCTAATATAATTTTGTCGTTCTCATTGAAGCAGTTGTTCATGAGACCATCTTTCGATTAACTTCTTTTACATTAAAATAAAACATGTGTCAAAACCACGCCAGATTCCATAATAAGACTCCTTACACCCTTATTCTATATTAGTGTGAACTGTGATTTATAAAATATGTTCTATCTATTCTCCTATTTATTATTGTCAAGCTTTATTGCTATTGAAATTATTAATTGGTTTTTCACGTATCTCATTACAAACCTTATTGTTGTATGCTTTTTTATTGTATACTAGTAATCCGCGCCGGCTTCGTACCTGTTCGATTTATTTATTATGTTGACGAAATAACGAAAGCATTTGATTTCACTACTTAAACAAAATTTAGACTATTTACTTATCATTAATTATCATTATTTATTATCATATTAGAAAGGTCGCGTCATCTCAGTCAATACTTATTACTATTACTTATTATTTATTTGTTATTTATTCAAACTGAACATCATCTATCCAGTATCTTCTCATTGCGACTTTTCTTATGAGTCCAAAGACGCTATATCTGCTTTAAGGTTCGGAGGAATTGAGCATCCCGCTGACTATTATGATGCTACAGCATCAGCTTCATATTTTCACTTAATATCAGGTGAGCTGTGGTTAAACATCTAGCCTATTAACCATAAAAGAAGCAGAAGAGTTTAATAAATATATAACTCGACTACGATTAAAAAAGCTATATTTAAAGAAAAAAAACTCTTTAAACAAATGTATTATTGCTAATTCAATTTAAACATACATATGTACTGATTGATAGGTTTGGTTTTTTTTTTATTAACGTCAATTCGTTTCCTTTTTAAAGTCTATTTCGCGCCAAAAATCCTTCATCTTGATTTTTTTAAATCCACCCTCTAAGGACACTTGGGTTATTGAGACGAATCTAACGATACCTTGTCGTAATCTATTCGGCCGATTGGAAGATACGAGGTAATACAGAATTTTACATACACACATACAAGATACGCGCGAAAAACATAACCTTTCCTTGGCAGTCGGGTAAAAATCCGTGGTTTAAAAAAGTAAGTGGAGAAACATACAGACACGCACAACGATTTTGTAGAGACTATATAGAGACTAATATGTACCAATCACCAAAAACCAATTAGTCGGTAGAATTGTTACGTTAAATTGCAATCAATTTTTAATTATTAATGTTAATAGATATTCACGATTTGGATGTAAATGAAATATTGTTATTGAGTGTATTTATAAAAGTTTATTAGGATTAGTAAATGTACATATTCCTAGTTTTACGGTACATTAAATAATTAAACACTTGTTTTTTTTAATGTAAAAAATGTACGTACAGGACGCTCTTCTGATGGTAACGTATGTCCATGACCATTGCAGCGATACTCAGAACTTTGAGTAACAAAAAAAAACCAAGGCATCGCTGATTTGGCGCTCATTACTTTGAGGCATTTGATGGTTAGTCTCAACAGCCCTGTAATTTTGCTAGCATTATAACACAGTAACGCTTACACACTACTACTGATTGGCGATCACGTGCCCTTTTTTGCCAACTGAATAAACGTCAGCATTCCTAACCTAACTTTTCATATTAATTTTTATGTTAAGGAAAAAAGACTTAATTTAAGTATAGTAGGCATTTAAGTATTTCATTTAAGTTTCGGCAGCGGAGACTTCTAACTTTCAATCTAGAAATCCTGGGTTTGATGCCAACTGTGTCCACCTCCCTTTTCTATGTTATGTGATGACTTCATACGGTGAAGGAACACATTGTAAAGAAACCTGCACTTCGCCAGCGTGGTGGACTACGGTCTACCCTTCTCATATTGAGAAGATAGCAATACGCCCAGCACGCCCAGCAGTGGGATAGCTTATAAAAACAGAGCTGATTCAGAGAACCATTTCATGTCACTGTTCTGGTATAGCTTTAGCATCGAAAATTAGGTTTCATCTAGGTTGACAAAATTGAAAATCCACCGCGTCTAAAACTTTATCGATATTAAAGGAGCGGGGAAACTAACTCTATGATGAGGCAACTGCTGCTGTTATTAGATTTTAAAGCAGTGAAGGGAAGTTAAAACTTATAAAGCTAGACACGTATTAGTCAGTACCAGGAATGTTGGAAGCTTTTAGCGGAGCTACTTGATTTTATAAGATCGTCGCGCAAGTATCTGCTCTTAATGAATGTTTTAAGTGAGCGTTTCGAAAAAGTGTAATCCTGAAGAGGATTCAAGGTATAAACAAACAACTCTGAGAAAAGTAGTTCATCTAAGGCCGGCTGGCGAGTTAATAGCCTACTCCTGCGTTGACGCTTAGGGTTGACATTTTTATTTTTAGCTCAATATTATTTGCGTATTATGAGCAGCACTATAAAACTGCGCTAAATAAAATGGCCGGTAAAGTGTAAATAATAAAGTGGCCGGTAAAGTGTAAATAATAAAGTGGCCGGTAAAGTGTAAATAATAAAGTGGCCGGTGAGAGCAGGCGAATGCGAGCGGGCGTGCAGCGTTCTGGAACGTGCCCGCCCAAACTCTCGGGAAGGCCCAGACTGCCAGCACCCGATTCTCCCCGAGATTATGCTGTGTGCATGTCAGTGTGTACACAGCATAATCTCGGGGTAGCGGTAGCCCGGTAGCGGCTTCTATGAAGATAACTTAGTGTTCTTAGTTTACTGTGGTATATATTTAGTGTATTTCTACCGCAGCGTTAAAATTTATCTAAGTTTGTTTATATGACGACCTTGTAAACGAACTCGCACAGCAAAGCAATGGTACTGCAAAAACAACAAAATATTATTTGTATACTATTCTAGGCATAAATGTGTAATGTAATAGATAAGTATTATCAATAAACAATTAAAGGCAGGATTTGTAGCTCCTTAAACAGCTCCACCATTTTAAGTCAGTGTAAATCTGTTAACCACGTGATCTTCTTGGCACCTAAAATCATAACCCTCATTGCGTAGTCGGATAAAATTGCAATTAGGACAGCAAAAATGAGTTCAGAGTCCAATTCAGAGCTCAGGTATGAACTAACTTATAAAATGAAAATACAAAGTTCCATTTATCAACAGCGGCGTGCCTTGGACGCGGCAATTAATATAATGTTGATAGTTGAGAGCCAATCAAACTTTGTAGCGGTGCTGAGATGAGTTTACTTTTTATTTAGCAGTAGAATAGGGGAAGTTACTTCGGGAATTTTGCTAGCAGCGTACCTGGATACATCCTTGAATTTTTTGTATAGTGTATACTGGTTGAGGATGGGGTTTGAACCCACGCTATTTTTTGCTAACAGGCTAGGTGTTTAGCTACAGCTCATCTGATGTTAGCCTGGAATAAAACTGGCTCTCTCTGTGGATTTAGTAGTTGTTGTAGGCAGATTTACATCTTGAGAGTGGTAGCTAGTCAGCCGAGTACCTACTAGAAAATACCCTACCACCACGCTATGGTTTCCTCACGATGTTTTCCTTCACCGGCAGCTCAAGCTTATTGTTAGAGTTTGAACCCACGCCCTCCGGCGAGTGAACCGAACGCGCTAACAATAATTTATCATCGCTACAAATAATTTATGTATGACATATTATTAACTACTTTAAGCATAGATTAAAAATATCGCTTTAGTAATTAAATTTCGATTGTTTAATTCTTTACGCTTAAAATCTTAATGGATTTGGATGAAATTAAGAATGTTGCTTATATCTTGGTAACCTACACACATACCTATAACTATTTCTTTATAACCCGGAAAACACGAATGAAAACGCGGTGCAAAGCTAGTTCTTTTGATTTAAAAACAAGTAAAATTTTAACAAAAAAAAAACGACTTCCTTTGTTTTTCTCATGGATGCTGTTGTCAGAACTGGAACAAATTGAAATGGGACCACACGGAAAGCACCAGACTTCAAATAAAAAAAAATAAACAAATTCGGTTCACCCAATCGAAAGTTCCGAGGTAACAAACATTAAAAAAAAACGATTTGAGAACCTTCTCCTTTTTTAAGTCGGTTAAAAAATCATCTTGTAACAAAAATTAAAAAAAATAATTGAAGTCGCTTAAAACCATCTTGTCGAACAAGATGCCTATTGACTTATGCCAAGAGACAAACAGATCTACATTAAACTAGCCTGTAATGAGTTCAACACTTGTTATAACATAGTAAGTATTCAGACTTTACATTTATTTGGTCGGAATAAATATTTATTTAACGTAAATATTTCTTATGACCTTAATATTGGTAGCAATGCAACGCATGTCGGGAGATCGTTGGCCCAAAAACACGACACAATGGTTCCCTCAAGATGGCAAACGACCTCCTTGACGGCCCAGACGGAGATGGAGGGACGAACTTGACTCCTGTATGAAAGAATGGACTCAGCTTGCAAAAGGTAGAGAAAGATGGAAGAAGGGAAGAGAGGCCTTTGCTCACAGTGGGACAGTACTGATAATAATAATAGCCGACTTCAAAAAAGGAGGAGTTTCTCAATTCAACGGATTCTTTTTACAATTCTTTTTTGTTTCAAAGGGTACACTTTCCATGTGGTCCTATTTAAATTTTATAGAAATCGGTATACCGGTTATAAAAAAAACAACAAAAATCAAATGATATTTTCGTTTATTCCGAAACCTAGCTGTTTTATTGGAGCAGTGCGTTTTGTTTGCCTAAGGGTCATTAAGTCGATAATTTTTTTTAATTGTAAATTTATAAAGGTCCATATTCATAGTATGAAACAAAGTCGCTTCCCCCCGTCTGTACGCTTAAATCTTCACGGATTTTATTGCAGTTTCCATCAATAGACAGAGTGATTCAAGAGGAAGGTTTACATGTACAATACATGCATATACACCACATTAGTATATACATTGAATCCTTGCGAAGCCGGGGTGGGTCGCCATTAATATTATAAATGTAAAAGTTTGCTTGAATGTTTTGACGTTTGTTACTCAATCACAGACTCAAACGGCTGAACAGATTTGGATGAAATGCACACGTATACGTAGTTTATTACCGGGATTAACATATAGAGTACTTTTCATATCAGAAAAACTATTAATATTATACATGTGTAAGTTTGTATATTTGTTACTCAATCATGCAAAAACAGCAGAACGGATTTGGATGAAATTTTATTACCTGGATTAACATACCTAATATAGGCTACTTTTCATACAGGACGATGTTAGGTTACCAAAGATTAAGGCATGTTTTGCGAGGAATACAAAATTATTAACTTTTTGTACATTCTGCGAACTGAACTTCTTCTGACTGATTCTTTTGTTAAATTCCACGCGAATGGAGTCGAAGTTACCAGCTAGTGTAATAATAATCATTTTTAGATGTCACCTTATAAAACGTATACATTTACAATGATGATATAACCAATTATTTATTATAAGCTTGAAAATCAAAATGCTGTTCTCTCCAGGTGCTTCTATTGGAGGCGGGTTCCGAAGAGCCGGACGTGACGAGTGTTCCAGCACTGGCGCCAGTACTCGGGCGGTCCAGTATCGACTGGAACTATCGAACGCAGCCTGAAGAGTTAACTTGTAGAGCGCAAAGAGGACAAACGTGTGCATGGTTCAGGTATATTTCTAACAAAAACACAATGGCTTATTATATTGGCGGCACCACACAATCGTCCAACAGTCGAACTGTTCGTCCAACCTTCCACGTGTGGAGAGTTCGTGCATGTTTGACGATGTTGGATCGTGATGGCGCGCGATCGCTCCGATGGCGGTAAATCGTACACAGATCAAAGGAGTTGCCCAACACATACGAACAGACCCTGCATAGTGAATGAGGTTGGAACGTGCATATCGATATGGTTGTGTGGAGGGTCTGTTTTGATCGATCGTGAGTTGGGACAGACTCGAGTCGTGTTCGAGTGTTGGACTGTTGACTTTTGACTGTTGTTTCTGTGTATCGCTGCACGAACGAGACGCTCACCTGATGGTAAGAGATAACGCATGAGCTTTGCAGCTAAACACAAAGCTTTGACCAGCTTCCGAAATTGAAATAAAGTGGTTGAAAAATCAAGATACCTAAAGTTTGGCATAACGTATATATACAAATAATCGATTACTTTCTAATAGTATTTTTGCAGTGGCAAAGTAATCAAATTTTGTAGAAGAGAGTAAACACATTTTTGCTATACTTATGCGAGATTAGTTACGTTTAATTTATCGGAAACTCCTACTATAGCTTCGGCCACATCCGGTGTCTTCATCATGGAGACCAACCGATGATTCTAGCGATGATAGCTCAGTGGTTAGCGCGGTCGGTTCGCATGCCGAAGGGCGTGGGTTCAAACCCCAACATCGAGCTTGAGCTGCCGGTGAAGGAAAACATCGTGAGGAAACCATAGCGTGAGGGTACTTTCTAGTACTCGAATGGCTAGCTACCACCCTCAAGTTGAAAGTCTGCCGCCAAGCATTTAACGGTGTGTTCCGGCAGCCTCACTTGTGAGCCAGTTCCATTCCAGGCTAGGTGTGCTTTACCATATTCGACCACACCGTCACTTAACATCAGGTGAGTTGTGGTCAAACACCTAGCAACTGTCAACCATATAACAAGCTGAGAATGCCGCGCGTATAACTATAGTCGGAGTTTCCGATAAAATTCCGATTACCGTGAGTAATCCTCCATAAGTAAAACAAAAAAGAGTAAAAACCCTTTGCAGTAATAAAATTGTACCATTTCCATCCACGAGATCAAACGAAAGGTAAAATTACAAAGCAAACATTTAAATGGTTCATTTAATTTTCATTAATAACTTTCTAGTGATTTCTAAAAATCATTTCGTACCGAAATTTAATAAAATCCACGGAAAAAGGGTTGTTTGAACATCAAAAGATAAATTTGATAAAATGATTAACTCTGTTCAATCATCGCTTGAAGGGAAGGTAAGATAAGGTAACTATTTCATTTAAAACAATGCTTAATTGGGCCGCCTTTTGCCTGAAAACGCCAGTTTTGATTACGGAACTTGACTTTCTATGAAAATTAAATCATAAAATTGCTATCGAGCTTGTTTTTAGTTGTTCTTAAGGCAAGCTTTGTTACTTTGCTCAAGATAATCTGATTTCAATGGTGTTCTTTGGCATTCTGATGGAAATTGAATATTTTGATCTGATCACATAATCTGGCAGTGACGTGATTGAAACAGAAGTGGTAGAGCAGTTATATGTATTCTCTGCAGTTACTAGAAACTAATTATAATATTCAATGATATTATAAAGATACGCTACGTTCATACTGAGCGGGTGTTCAGTTTTCCTTGCGTTGTTCTTTCACTTACCTAGGTGATAAATGCGATAGATAATACGGAGCGTATGATACAGAAAAACATAGCTATAACTAAAGCGTTGTGCTCGAAGTACACTAGTGCAAATCAAATTGCAACAACTGCCTGAATTTGAGCGCGCTATCTACCTCTTTTTATATATAATATCGTTTGTTGAGGCTTGCCGTTCCCTCACCGTCCTTTCCCTACACCTTTTCCTCGGCCTAGCCATCAGACGAAGAATTCACGCGCCAGAAGATTCAAATTGCCAATTACCGCCAAACAAAAAAAAACTCCTCCTTAGCAAGGTGTCGCCGACACTCCTGTTTTTTGACTACGGTAAAAAGGCACAAAAGTCCCATATCTGCGATTCTTCCCGTTCGATACTGGAAAATTGAATACTGAGATTCCGAAAATAATAAATGTTCTAGTGTCGGATTGTGCTAAAACTTTTAGATTATCATGTTACATTCTGGACGATTCGATGTGCATGGCCTGTGTTTTCGAAGTATGGCGATCAAAGGCCGAGGTGAATTTTCCCTTTTTGTCCACCAACCCCTGAGCAAGCCTCGTTTTTTTTAAATTTCTTTTATTCAGGGCTTCCACGATGGAAGCGCATACGTCATTGATAATATTGGAATCGCGTGGTCGTAGGGCACTTTCTAGTACTCGACTGACTAACTACCGCCCTCAAGTTGAAAATCTGTCGCTAAACACCTAACGGTGTATTCCGGCAGCGTTACTTGACATTTCCATTCCAAGATATGTTTACCACCTTCGACCACACCATCAGGTTAACATCAGGTGAGCTGTGGTCAAACACTTAGATTGTAAGCCGTTAAAAAAAAGAAACGTCTGGTTTTATCCGAGTCAATGAAACCAGACGTTTCTTTTTTTTTACAGGAATTATATTTTTCTTACGTACCTATATAAAATAGCTTATGTCACATACAACACAACAAATTGTATTATACCTTACAAAGCAAAGATGAACATTGAACACGTTGAGTGGTTAAAGAGGAAAATACAAATTTTAATTTATTTACAAATTAACGAGTATGCCTGCCGTCCGTCGTAGTTTGAAAGTAATTACTAAAAGCTACAAAGCTTCAAATTACAATTTAAATCAGAACGCTGTTCATTAAAATCTAAAGTTAGTTATTGAAAGGTTTTAGTAAAAAACTATCTATGTATTTGTAAACTACACATTGTTCATCATTTTGAAGACAAAAACACGCAACACACACTTTAAAACTCAACTTGTGTCAATCGTAAAAATTATTCATTCAGATCTGGAAGTGATGGTTTCATTTCTTAAATGTTGAACTTGTTTAAGTTATACATATAATTTTCTTCCAGCGGTAAAGTTATGGGTGGTTCTAGTGCCATAAATTACCTAGTATATATGAGAGGTAATAAGAGAGACTATGACGATTGGGCCGATCTTGGAAATCATGGATGGAGCTATAGAGAAGTACGTAAACGCGAAAGGTTTTATAGCATTCTTATGCAAAAGTATACAGAACATATAATTTTATAACGAAATTTGATTCTTGCATTTATACATTTGCAGGTTCTACCATACTTTAAAAAATCTGAAAACAATCAAGATATTGAGGCTAAAAATACTAAATACCATGGCGTTAAAGGACCAATGAATGTAGAAAGATTTAAATATGTGGATAAAAATGTACCAATGCTTGTTGAGGCTTTTCATGAAACTGGTTTGCCTTTAATTGATTTTAATGGAAAACGGCAAATTGGAACTATGATAACACAAAACACTTCCAAAGATGGTAAAAGAATGTCCACTAATTCTGCTTTCATAAAACCGATTAGATATAAAAGAAAAAACTTATTCATTATTCCTAATGCTCTAGTCACAAAACTATTGATAAATGTTAGTAATAAAACTGCTTATGGGGTTAAATTTATAAAAAATGGAGTATGGTATGAAGTACATGCAAAAAAAGAAGTCATTCTAAGTGCTGGAGCTATCGGAACACCTAAAATACTTATGTTGTCAGGTATTGGGCCAAAGGAAGATTTGGAAGCTCTCAAAATACCTGTTATAAAAGACCTAAGTGTTGGAAGAAATTTACAAGACCATGCAACAACAAATGCAATGCTCATGAAATTATCTAATAAAACGTCTACTATGATTAATGCCAATGAAATATTAAACGAAGTCAAAACTTATTTTAAATCTAGAAGTAATGATAATCCTTTAGCAGCAACTGGACCTTTACATATATGTGCGTTTATCAGAACGAAATATGCTGACGAAGATAAAACAGTACCTGATATACAGTTCCATTTTGATGGACGCAATAGGAAAGAATTTTACTCTGATAGCACTACCTATTTGGAAACAAGTGTATTGCCTTTAGCATATTACGACAGTATCAATGTTAGACCAGTTCTTTTACACCCAGAAAGCAGAGGTTATTTGACGCTTAACAAAACTGATCCAATATTTGGCCTACCCATAATTTATCCAAGATTTTTCACTGTAAATCGAGATTTAGATACGTTAGTTGAAGCTTTGAAGTTTGTTGTCAAATTAGAAGACACAAATGTTTTTAAAGAAAACGAAGTAAAGTTTATCAAAAAGCCTGTTAAAGCTTGCAACAATTACAAGTGGGGTACAAACGAATATTTTGCTTGTCTTTTTACAAGATATACAACGACTATTTTTCATCCATCTGGAACTTGCAAAATGGGGCCAGTTAAAGATCAAGAAGCAGTTGTAAACACCAGGTTAAAAGTACATGGAGTGAAGCATTTAAGAGTTGCAGATGGTTCTATAATGCCTAACATAGTAAGAGGCAACACCAACGCTGCAGTGATAATGATTGGAGAAAAAGTATCAGATATGATAAAAGAAGATTGGAAGCGATAAATTGGTATCTTTAAAGAGCTGTACAAAAATAATTCAATTAAAATATATTATACAATCACTTATATAGAGATAATAGTTTTAACAATAGTTATATACCGTAGTAATTTTTTCAATGCATTAATTGAATTAGATCTGCTACGATATAATAAAGTATTAAACGCTTTGAATCACATCGTCGTTTCATTATCGCTAAAACATTTAATGATAAATTCAACTATGATTTTATACGAAACTACAATAGTAAGAATTAAATCTATCTTTTATATAACACATTAATAAATTAGTTATCAAATATGTACCCTAGTTAATATATATAAATTGATTATTAAATAAAATTAATTACAATCAAGTCCGAGTGTCAAAAAATAAATCAATTACTTAATTACTTTTTTCTTTTATATTCTATCTATGTTAGCTATATTTTACGTCATCACAAAATCATTTTGGTAAGTTACTTATTCAAACATTTGTATCCGTAGCGACTAATAACAATTACAGTAGTTCAACGAAAGTTAAACTGTGTATTTTGTGTTTGTAGTAAGTAGTTTAAAAGGTAGTAATATTTTGATATAATTGACTATAACATGTATTTAGTCGGTGCGCAGTTGTTGTAACATGGAATTGAAAATATTAACATATTTCATGACCTGATAATAAAATATCAATAATGTTGGGGTGTTAAAAGACCTGCATGATTATTTTTGTTTAGTAGTTTATTTTAGTTTATTTAAGCTTGTGAAGTATTATATTTTACGGTTATGTGTAGTTTTTTGTAGTCAATTCCAAAAATGTAGTCGGTATTTTTCAACAATAAATCGATCTTCTGAGTTAATTCATTTATCCCGAAAATATTTCAAAAGTATCAATATTTATTTTAAAATCGCTTTTCATTAGACCTTATCTTGCTTAATGTTGAAGGTTCCGATAGAGAAATTCTGTCCAGATAATACCTACAAATGAAACTGTTGAAGAACACTTCAATATAAAACACAAAATAAGTGTCAATTCACGAGTAAGTCGATATTGTCTAAGCAAAAAATCTACTAAACTGTTCCGTCGTTTTCGCTTGACATCATGCGATATAATTATTAAATGCAAACCTATTTAATTTTAAAAATATATTATACAACCGAGTAGCTATAACAATATAGTAATTTAGTTCAGATTTAATTTGCACTCTGTGTTTAACCCGACAAGTTATATATTCTAATGATAATTATTCATGGTTATTTTTTTTGTATTTACAGAGGCAAAACCATGGGAGGTTCCAGTTCTATAAATTACATGGTCTACATGAGAGGAAATAAAAGAGACTACGACGGATGGGCAGAGCTTGGAAACTCTGGATGGAGCTATCGCGAGGTTAGTTAAAAGTAACTCATTTATAATATTAAATAAGAAAAAAAAAATTATAAATTTAGAAGTATGTATACGTTTGTACGCTTTCGTTTGCACTAAACCACTATCTATATTGACAATATTCATTATTTTCAATACGCAGACAAAAATATCTACTAAACTAAGTTTGACTGGATGAAATCTAGCTTTGGTACAATTTAACTTATAACAAACTTATATTTAATTCAATTTATATATATTTTAACAGTAGGACCTGATTTTATAGCCACATTCAAAAGTTTTTTTAAATAATGACATCGTTTATTATTATGATTTTATTATTATATTTCAGGTCCTGCCATATTTCAAGAAAACTGAAAACAATCAAGACCTGGAGTCACGAGACAGACACTATCATTCGACTGAAGGTCCACTCAACGTCGAGAGATTTCCACATATAGACATCAATACTATGATGATAGTGCAAGGATTCAAAGAGAAAGGCCTACCTGTAACAGATTTTAATGCAGACAATCAATTAGGAACTGATATTGCACAATCTACCTCACTCAACGGTCGTAGAATGTCAACTAACGCTGCTTTCATACGACCTATAAGAAATCAAAGACCAAATTTAAACATTATCACCAATGCATTTGCAACCAAAATTATGATAGATCCTATAACCAAAATAGCTTTTGGAGTACAATATGTGAAAGATGGATTGCATTTCCAGGCACAGGCAACGAAAGAAGTGATAGTTAGTTCTGGTGCAATAAATTCTCCCAAACTATTATTACTCTCAGGAATTGGACCTAAGCATCAGTTAGAAATGTTGAACATACCTGTTTTATCAGTTTTGAGTGTTGGACATAATTTACAAGACCACATAACTACCAGTGGCTTAATTCTAGGTCTATCAAATAAAACATCCACAATGGTACAAGATCAGCAACTTATTGATGAAATTTATCATTTTCACGATCAACACGAGAAGAAATCAGGTCCTTTGGCAGCATCTGGAACATTGTCTGCTACAGCATTTATAAAAACGCCATATGCTCAGGAAAACGCGCCTGACATACAGTTCCATTTCGACGGCCTTAACGTTAGAGACTTTTATTCAGATCCAACCACTTCCATAGCTACAAATATGTTCCCTCTATCGTTCTACGACGGATTGACGGTTCGACCATTATTACTAGTACCAAGAAGTCGGGGATATATATTGCTAAACACAACAGACCCAGTGTTTGGCCCACCGTTGATATATTCACGGTTTTTCACAGAGAGGGAAGATCTAGATGTACTTATATCAGGTATGAAGTTTGCAATAAGCCTGGAAGAGACGGAAGCATTCAAATTAAGTGGAGCAGAATTTATTAGAGTTCCAGTTCAAGCTTGCGCAAACTATGAATGGGGAACGGATGAATATCTTAAATGTTTGCTAATACAGTATACATCGACTATATACCATCCTGTCGGAACCTGTAAAATGGGACCTAAATGGGAAAAAGATGCGGTTGTAGATCCAAAGTTACGAGTCTATGGTATCAGAAGATTAAGAGTAATAGATGCATCTATTATGCCGCAAATAGTAAGAGGCAATACAAATGCACCAACTATTATGATAGCAGAAAAAGGAACGGACTATATAAAAGAACAATGGTTGAATAGATAAATTATTTTTGTATATAAATTATAAATAATAGATTTAAATAATGTTAAAGTGGAATATCTGACTTTAATACTCATGTTTTAGTGATAGCCAATTGAGTTACTTTTATCGTCTATATGTTCATGTGACATAATAATATTTTTATACGGTTTTTTAAATTGTGTGAAAGGTTTCTTTTAAAAGATCGTCTGATGAGAATTGTGTCAGTTAATAGTCAGTAATCTTAATTTTATAGTTTTATAATAAATAATTTATAAAAATACTGCTTATTTTACTTGTGTATGTTATTAGTTAAATAGTTAATAAGTCTCGGATTGGTATATTAATCCTAACTAATATTATAAATGCGAATGTGAGTTTGTTTGTTTCTTCCGCCTTCACGCGTAAACTACTCAACGGATTTAGGTGGAATTTTGCAAGTAGATACTTTAAACTCTGGAATAAGACATAGGATACTTTCATCATCATAATCCATCACCACGCGGGTAAAATCGCGGGGCGCAGCTAGTAAGTATATGAATATAATTATATATGTCAGATCAAGTTCACCCGATAAGGGAAGCAGAGGGCTCTTATGGGTACCGGGCATAATGAATTCCACGTAGCATAAAATGAAAATCGAGATTGATGACGAAATATTTACTTTTATTACGTTCTCAAATTAATAAAAAGAATGCACTTGGTGGGAAGAGACAAAGTCTCGTCGTAGTTGTTTCGACCACGTCCCGTTTTCTCTATCGTATGTCGAAAAAATCACTTCCAAGAACCATGTTCAAGCGCAGTCAAGCGTTACGCTTGCGTTTCTACCAATTAAATAAAACTATAGTTATCACCTACCAACATAACCAAACAAATCTCTCAATTCTGATTGGGTAACATAAATCAGGCTAGCCAACATCACAAAATACTACGAACTAAAATTGTTGACAATAAATATGGTTATCATTCGAAAATTCGCAATTCGTTTGAAAATAATTGTCGACTGGTGGCTCCGCACGCCTCTATTCAACATAGAGATTTATGTTAATACGCACACACATGCACATAAACGAACACATGTAAATAAATATTAAATTATAATATTTAAAATTTTAAATATTAATCTTATTTTTTTTTGTTGTTGTTAATATTCATAAACTAGGAAGAAACTGTCTGTTGCAACACAATTACCGAAAAACCACCAGGTTTTTTATTCCTGCTGTTGACCATGAACACCCCAGGATTTTTATGCATGCCATGACCTTCGAGGCCAATGGTATCCAACAAAGGTTTTCCCTGGACAAAAAAAAAGGCAGGATTGGTAAAGAAGTTGGTAACCATGTCTTTTTTTGTAGATATTGAACACACAGTAAGGTACTTCCATCCCCTTTTTACTACAGGAGAAGTTGAAAGACGGTCCGCTACCACCCATACATAGTAGATTTCTTTGGGTACGTACCAAACGTTTTGACATAACCTGGATCTTTTCAAGGTCAGAGTGAATAAGTATCTTCTAAGTTCTCGATTCCCGAACTATTTATTACATACTATATTGTATGGAACCCTCGGTGGGCGAGTTTGACTCGCACTGTGTTTTTTGTTTTGGTTTGTCGTTGAAATAACAAATTAAATGCTTCTCACGAAACTCTTCCCATTTATTTCCGCTTAGAGCGTTTGTAATTAAAACACACACGGCAAGGGAGCCGAGTATTATTTGTTCGCTGTAGCCTGAGACGCGCAACAAGAAAGTTTCAACAAAGACCAACAAAATAATATCTCTCGCTGACTCATCTTGAGAGTACGTGAAGTTTTCTGTGGGCGCTAAACACGCGATGTTTACGAGTTTCACGTTTGACTTTGAATTTGTCCAGGCAACGCAAGTGGCTGGGCATTGATTAATTTATAATTCTGTTCAGTTATAAGTCTATCGTTTTTAGCCAATAAACTACTTTTTTTTTGTATAGCAGTAATGTAACGAACGAGACGCTCTCCTGATGTTAAGAGATAACGCCTGTCCATAAACATTGCAGCGATACACAGAACTTTGAGTAGTAAAACAAAGTCAAGGGCATCGCTGCCTTGGCGCTCAATACTTTGAGACTAGATGGTTAGTCTCAATAGCCCTGTAATTTCGCTAGCTGCAGTACCCTTCAAACCGGAACACAGAAATGTTTACACACTACTTAATCAGGGCGAGCGAAGCGAGCAATAACACTATCCCACAACCTACACATTTTTGTGGTACACTTTACTGAAAAAGTATCACGCCTGTAGATTTGTGCTTTAACATAGTAATTAGACATCAAATTTAAATATGTTATCTGTCAAAAAAATATAATTTTATAACCATTTAAAAAAAATAACATTAACAATTTTGTATTCATTGGATGGAATGTTATTGTACTACTAACGCCAACAGAACAACAACATCGCTGCAACAGAACTAAACTCAATACTCAAATACATCGTAATTAATCTACTTAATACTAGATGACGCCACTAGAATCAGATTGTAAAATAACAAAAAAATATTACCTGTTAGAAAAACTACGCGAGCCCTCACAAAGCTCAGCTTTTTGCTAGTCTGTAATAAATTGCCTAAACGTATTACAGAATTAAATACTACCGAATTTAAAAAAAAAAACATTAAAAATTTCTTTGAAAGCAATAATTTTTACAAAATGAATATTATGTCAACGAGGTTCTGTGAATCCTCATTTATGTATAAACGAAGCCTGCACTGTACAAGTGACTTGCCTGTAACATTATTGTTATTTATGGCCAATAAATATTTACTGACAGTTACGAAGTATCAGGAGCGCACGACGCTGCAAGCGGCAAAACTCAAATTAAACAAACTATAACCATCCAATGAACTATAAGCTTTAAAAACTCTCTTTCCATGGCCTGAACGAAGTCGCATCTGCCATTTCTACACCCCCATTATCTGTACCCATAAACCGCTGAGAAGCAAACAATCTGAACCGAGTCTCTGTCCTCACTCTTAAATCACTACCAGTTAAAATAGATCCCCCTTGCCCCCTTCTACTCTATACATTTCGTTTCAAAACGAGGTAAGTTAAAGCTCGTACATGGGTCACTCTGATTTGGTTACGTTATAAATTTTACAACGCCATGGACTTAAAAGTTCATCAAAGAGCTATAAATAAACAGAAGCGGGACTCGATTGCTTTGAGCGTTTGAGTATTATCGATATAGTGCTTGTAGTTAAGATTAGTAAAACGATATATCCTGTATTAACGGCGTGTTCCGGCAGCCTCACTTGAGAGCCAGTTCCATTCCAGGCTAGGTGTGCTTTACCATCTTTGACCACACCGTCACTTAACCTCACGTGAGTTGTGGTCAGACATCAAGCCTGTCAGCAATAAAATAAAAACACTCAAATATTTTTTTATGTTTTTACGCGCAAACTTGTGTAACTGCCATATTTTTGCTTCGCTAAATGATGAACTATCAAACAAAGAATTAGACTGATTATTGTATAATATACAAAGAGCCTTGACGTTCTTACAACACTATCGTCATTGCCCTTTACGCCATAAGGTTTTTTTTTTTTATAATTTATAACAGCAGTGATGTCAAGCTTGAATTTCATTAAATGCTTGTTATAGGTGATTTCAAAGAAATTAAATCTCGTTTATTGGAGTACAAGACAATGTAGCAAATTTTCGTCTAATAAAGGTAAGCATAAACAATATTGCAACAGGAATTCTCATTTGGCTCTAGCAATAAATTTTACCTCCTTTGTCGTTTTATGGCTACAATATTACAAATTAACAGACAAAGTTTCAAATGGTGGGAGTGGCAATACAATATTACACTCGCAGATTAGAAAAGGGAGCAGATAGAATGTTGCCTAGTAGATTGTTGATTCAAAGCGTTTGAATTTGCTGCCTCAGTGCGTGTTCCCTAACAGTACGGGTGTCTCCAAGTCGCGAGTGAATCGGTTTCTTCTAGGCAAGCGTGCTCTACCGTAAACCGCATCTTCCGATACATGTAACCACCTGCATTTTTACCGTCTTTAGAGACTTATTTAAAAGGAAAGGAATAAATGAACCGTTTTGAAATATAGTATCTTTATTCATTATATATTAAAATACAAAAATATTTTTATTTTCAAAATGGCTGCTTTAAAAATTAATCTCCTGAGTAACCCTCTGATTAACCCTCACGGCAAAAGACATCAATCGGCGGGATTTTTCGCTTATCCTACAGTGAAATGAAATTAAAAAAATCATTTAATGTGTTTATAAAACGTTTATATCTTCTAGTTGAACCAATTAAAACAAAAAAAAGTTGAAAAATCGTAAATTGACACACCTCAGAAAAAAAGTTCGATTTTTTATCCTTTTTTTCAATGGTTTTTTGGTATAAAGGGTTATTTTTTTTTTATTAGAAGGTTAGAAGGTAATACTATAAAATAGACGTGTGTAAAATTTCATAAAAATCGGTTAAGAACTTTTTGAGTTATATTGATCGCCAATTAAAAAAAAATAGTTTTAAGAAAAACGTGTTTGAAGTATTGACATACAGAAATTGTATGATTACAGTGGCTTGCCAACTAATCAGCGATTCCAGGGCCATACAGAAGTCCTTCGGTGCGTTCATAGAACTCGTTTTATTTTTTAAGTTCCTCTAGACATGCTTGACGAGCTTTTTTGAGAGTTGAAATTCGAAACGCAGGAAGCGAGAATCGAGAGCAGTTTCTTTTTGTCTTGAAAAATTACAAAAACTGTATCATTAATTTTCCTGACAAATGTGTAAATATTAAAATATAATAAATAATATAGGACATGCGAGTAATATTTTTTTACGGTTCTGTGTATTGTCTTTAATATTATTTCGCATTTCAACTAGCTTCTGAATATATTTTCTGTTTAAATACTTGTGAATACAATTTTATGCTGATTTATTGATTATGCATATCACATTGCGTAATTTATTTATCCAGTGAAGTAAGTAGCGGCCATACACGAGTAGGAGTCTAGACTTGCGTATAATGGAATACAAAATTTATGCTCAAGTCTTTAGTCATGGTTAATTGTTAATTTTGCATCATAGCATATAGAAACAACCGTCATAACAATATTTCGTACACTGCAAACACCGTTTTTCATATAAAAGTGATAATAATTCGAAATTTTCCATTCGAGACACCAGAGACGGCAAGAAGAATCAATCTGTTTTTAACACTGAAGGTAACAAAGCTTATTAAAATTATATTCTTAGAAATATGTAATTTGCAAATTTGCTTTAATTAAAAATGTTATAGGAATTGCAATATGTAATAACTATTTTAAGCACAGTTTATTAATTAGTACCTGGTTGACCGAGCTTTTCTCGGTTTTTCATTGCCTGAAAACACGGATAAAACGATGTTTTCTAAAAATGAAACCTATCTAGATCGATTTATCGCCCTCGAAACTCCCTGCATACTAAATTTCATGAAAATCGTTGGAGCCGGTTCCGAGATTCAGAATATATATATATATATATATACAAGAATTGCTCGTTTAAAGGTATAGATAGATAGATATAAATATATACTACTTAAAACCAGGTAATAATCACATTTATTTTCATTCACGTGGTGGGTAGAGCTCTTTAGCAGGAGGTCGTCTAAGTAGGTACCATCGCAGTACAAGATATTCTGCCGCGAAGCAGTAGTGTGTGATCATTATTGTATTCCGTATGGGTACCTACGGCAGCTAGCGAAAATACAGGGCTGTTGAGACTAACCATCTAGTCTCAAAGTAATGAGCGCCAAAGCAGCGATGCCCTGGACTTTGTTTTGTTACTCAAAGTTATGTGTATCGCTGCAATGGACATGGACATTGGACATCTTACCACCAGGAGAGTTAGTTGTAATTAGTTTTACAGAAAAAAAAACTAATGAGACTGAGTACTCGGACACGAACATTATTTATTTATTTTATGAACTCCAACGTTGTGTACATCATCGTATGACTAAAACCACCGGGGATCCCAGGGAAACTGTCGAATTTCGGGATATGAAGTGGTTTGAACCTACCTCATACCAAAGTACACTGAGAAAAGTAGTTCATCTTAGGCCGGTCCGCGAGTAAATAGCCCACTCTTGCGTTGACGCTTAGGGTTGTCACTTTCAGTTTAAGTTCAATATTATTTGCGTATTATGAGCAGCACTTCGGTAAATAAAATGGCCGGTAAAGTGTAAATAATAAAGTGGCCGGTAAGAGCAGGAGAATGCGAGAGGGCGTGCGGCGTACTGGAACACGCACGACCAAATTCATGGCAAGAGCCAGACTGCACCCGAGTCTCCCCGAAATTATGGTAAACCAGCAGCGGCCAATTTCTATGAAGATGACTTACAGTTCTTAGTGTACTTCATTCATTCAAAACCCTTCAGTAACAGCGAATAATTCTTCAGAACACTCCTCGTTGTTTATGCGATAGACTACGCACATAAAGTCACCATCTCTAGGCAAACTAAGTGGCTCTAAGGCGTCGATGATCCCAGATGATACATCGACATTTCTGACAGCTGTACGCTGTAATGAAGTGTAATGCATAGAGGGCCTCAAGTTGATACAGTACACCGCTTGAGGTCGGACTTGTGTAAAGTGTCATACAGCAGAAGTTTCTGACCAGACGTAAAGTAATTTTATGGTATTTTACATTATTAGGTATGTGTTTTCTAAAAATATATTTTAAAATATACTTTATTTATTTCAGTTTCGACGCCAAGATGAAGTATCTGAGCGCAATGTTTATCATGACGTTGGCAGCGGTGATTTTGGCTTTAGCCACCACCACTGTAGCCAGACCTTGGGTGGACGAATTTAGTGAAGAAACAGAAGATGACTTTGATAGTGGTGTTGGCACTCGTTCCGGAGACGGTTATAGAAATAATGGTTATAATGACCGTGATAACAATGGTCCTCGCAATAATTTAGGCACTGAGTTTGATGTTGACCTTGGTTTTGCAACAAATTGGGGAAGCTCTGGTTTCGGCACAGCAAGCGGCATTAGTGAACATGACCTATTCGGCTAATAGTGGCTTTATGACATGGCTTTTTACTTGGTGGTAGATCTCCATATCATGAGGTCATCTAGGTAGGTACCACCGCAGTACCAGATAATTTGCCACCAAGCAGTAATGTTTTAGGTTTGAAGGATACTGCAGCTAGTAAAACTATAGGGCTGTTGAGATTAAACATAGAAAGTCTCAAAGTAATGAACGCCAAAGCAGCGATACCCTGAACTTTGTTTTGTTACTCAAAGTTCTGTGTATCGCTGCAATGGTCATCTGTACAGGCGTTGTATCTTACCATCAAGTCTTGTTCGTCTCATTACACTTACATTTTTTTTTAAATATTAAGTTTCAAGTGCACTTCGAATCGTAGATGTGGGCGTATGAAATGGTTGCGAGAATTTCTTAAGCATGTTTAATAATTTCTATAATCTGGGGGCACGGTAGTGCCCCACCTAGACGAGCCAAGCGAAGCGTAAGGGCACTACCTACCTTTTCTCGAAGAGCTTTGTCGGTTTTTTGAACCCTCATAACTTGAGTTTTGATTATACCAGATAAACAAACTTCTCTGTCATTATTATTTCATTTGTTTTCCTATAATAATGTATTATAAAATGACTGCATTTTTGACGTATTTGAACTTACAACTTCAAACATAAAATTTCTCGTTTAATTTATGTGTATTTTTTCTTATTACAATTATAATAAGAGTGTTCTAATGTTGAGATGTGCAAATAAAAAAACATTAGTAACGTGTGTTCCTTTTACTTGAAATGTTTTTATTTGAACCCTTATACGCTCACTTCAAGAGATAAAGAGGTAAGAGATTTAAGAGGTCAGTCGTCGAATCCAACTCGGCTGGGCAGCATTCGGAAAACTACGCAACGTTTTTTCGTCTGATATACCTCAGTGCCTCAAGTCGAAAGTCGTCGACCCATAAGCTCAAAGTCACACAACGAGCTATGGAGAGGGCTATGCTCGGAGTTTCCCTACGAGATCGAATCAGAAATGGATGGAAAGCTGGATGCGAGCTGCTTCCAACCGGTCTTTATGGAAGTCAATGGGGGAGGCCTATGTCCAGCAGTGGACGTCATGCGGCTGATGATGATGATGATAATGATGATGATGATGCTTACTACGTTGTGCGTCTATCAAGACCAAATAAATCAGTACTTATTTGTATTTATCATTAACCTGTAATCATGAAATTTGGGTAGAAGCAGGTTCTTATAACACAAGTGTCAAAGTTGAAATTGTACGATTATGAAACTAGATGTCGCTACGGCCAATGAGACAATTGCTATAACGCGGTAGTGTTTCATTTAGCGACTAACACGACGTGCGACAGGCTTAAGACTTAGTGAACAGTAAATCTGGTGGTGAAATTATTTCATTAGATCGATTACATCGATTACAACTATCTATAAGGTGGAATAATAAGTTAGAAAAACATACGAAAATTACTTATTGTTTTATAGCGATGATAGCTCAGCGGTTAGCGCGGTCAGATCTCACGCCAAAGAGCGTTGGTTAAAAACTTAACATTTAGCTCGTGCTGTAAAGGAAAACATCGTTAGGAAACCATAGCGTGGTGGTAGGGTATTTTCTAGTCAGTGTTACCAGATTCACTGTAATTACAGTAGATCTACTTTATTTCCCCCCGATCTTCTGTACACTGTATTAACAGAAATTTTTATACAGTGTATAAAGAACACAATTGACAATATTGATACTATATTTAAACATAAAAAGTTGACATCAGTCAGATTTAGCTACGAAAAGCTAATGGAACGCGAATTGCTTAAAGTTTTCTTACTTAGTAGTTAGAGGGACGGAAACACCTATTACTTGTTCTTGTTGTTTTTTTTTTATTTTGTTTGAGCTATTATTAATATAGCCCTAGACGACGGTATAGGGACTAAAATCTACCTAAATACTGAGAAAATAAAGGTTTTTAAAACACTGTATTTTAGAAGTTACAACACTGGATTTTCATGACAACCATCTGGTAACACTAAAAACCCTGCTGCACATCGTCACTAAACATCAGGTGAGCTGTGGTCAAAGCTATATATCTAGCTTGTAAACCATTAAAAAACCTGGCAGTGGCTGCAAGCGAAACACCAGAGATCGAACTGAGTGGCATACCTTGAGAGAGACCTACTTACGTCAAGCAGGTTGATGATGATGACTGTGGTTACAAGTAGAAATGATATTGTACCTGTGTGGGTTAAAATTACACAATTCATACCAAGGAACTCGTACTATGTCTAGTACCATTAAGCTAGCAAACAGGCTTTATTTTCTCAAGTACCTACCCTCCATTGTTAACCGGAAATACAAGTCTGAAACAAAGGTTTCCGGTCGCCGCCAGCCACAGTCCTCCGATAATTAAATTCTAGTCAATTGATCTACTTTTATTACGGCTAACAAGCCTTACGTTACCAATGTATCGATCTAATTCAAAGGCAAAGTTTTTAACAATACATAAAGATAAATCCATTCAAATGCGAGATGGAATCGATCAATATAACACACACACACACACAAACACACACACACATGCATATGCACGCACACACCTACACACACTCATACGCACGCGCAAACATACGCACACACACTCACACAAACACAAACACGCTCACATGCACGCGTACATCCACTCACACAAACACACATAGGCACACAATAACACGCACATATACAAATATACACACTCTCACAAACACACACACTCGCACACACACATCGCTGTATTTAATAGCTGAAATTTACATAGATACTGCATAAGTAATGGATCTCTGACGGACTACAGAACCCTACGATACAAGCTCTGCTTAGTGTAGGTTCTCTGTGTACCAACAATAACTGTTCTTAAGCTAATACTAACGTAAATGTAACCTATGTAGAGAAGTGTGAAAGTTTTTTTTTTTTTATTAGGCTATTGATGCTAAGCGTCGAATATCTAAAAGTAATGGACGCCATTGCAATGCTTCCCTGGACTTTGTTTTGTTACTCATAGTTCCGAATACCTCTGAAACTGGTCGTAGGTAAAGATTATCACTTAACATCAGAAGAGCGTTTTGATCGTAGACAATATAGACAGCATTTTTTTTGTGACATAAAATTACAATTATCATTTAAATTTACAAGAAAATTTTTAGCTTGATATCTGAAGTAACTCTTTAAACCGGAATATAGCAAAACAACGATCAACCAATCATATAAACGAAAAAATATATTTTTATGTCACAAACCGGCCTCAACTCAGCATAATACCGACTCCGCCTAGCCAGCGCTGGTCATCCGTCGCGGCCGGCAGATGACCTAGCACGCGTGTTCCGGACAGTAAAAAAAATATACACAAAAATATATGTATATTTATGGTTGACAACTAGGAGCGGTCTATGTCCAGCAGTGGGCTTCAATAGGCTGATGATGATGAACAGTCTAGCAACCGCGGATATCTCCCTATTAAATTCTTTCAACACATATAAAGATGGTAGAATGAAAAATTCGACAATGGACGCAAATCTTTGCACGTTTCTATTACTCGATATCCAGAATTTTATTCGATTTATATCGATGCATAATAATAATCGGTATGCGTTTATACGAATTCCTTTGCTAGCGTTGAATCGATTTATGAATAGACGGAGGTGGAATTTCGCCGAATATCCGGCATAAAACGACAAGGCACTCAATTATGCAATTAAGTCTGTTTGGAACAAACTTACTTGTCTTGTTTGGTTGTCTGGAAATAATCTCTAGGTGATAAGGATGTCGTTGTACTATCATAATTATATTAGTCGATGTATATTTGGTGTACAATAAAGTTATATTCTAAGTTAAAAACTTTTGTAGCGTGATAAGTCAGTGGTTAGCGTAGTTGGATCAAATACCGGACAGCGTCCTATAAATAATGAGTCCTATCTTTGACCACATCTGATGAGCCTGAAATTTTTATGTAAAAACAGAAATCAATTATTTCAAATAATACATACATACACAATTACACACATTTCAAAATATTAACCACTTAACCTAAAATACAAAATAAATAAATTAATGAGAATATTTCCTAACACTGGTCCAAATTCCACGTTGTATGGAAATACTTAATCTTAGTACAAAATTGTCGGCTGAAGGACTAATATCCAAACCCAAGAATAATTTAAAAAAAAGTGTAATGTAAGAGAGCAGCAATTTGGTCAATGTAGCGTTGATTTACTGATTTAAATATATTTTTTGTCTTAGTGCATCTAGGATTAAAACTTTAACCTCAAAGAGTTCAAAGATTTACCAACTGCCCAGAGTACTATATTTTATAAGAACGAGCGAAGCGAGCCCTAATACTATTCCACAACCTGTGCGTTTTTGTGGTACACTTTACTGCAAAACTACCACGCCTATAGATTTGTACTTTAACATAGTAATTTAGCTTCATATTTAGATGTGTTATCTGTCATAAAAATCATAATTTTATAATCATTAAAACAAATGAACAATAACAATTTTGTATTCATTGGACAGAATGTTATTGTACTACTTATGCCATCTGTTAGGAAACCAAAGAGTTAACATCGCTGCAACAGAACTAAATTCAATACTCAACACATACATCGTACACATCGATATACATCGTAGTTAATGTACTTAATGCTAGACGACACCACTAGAATCAGGCGTAATCAGTGTTCCCAACTTGGAGGTTTTATAATAATTTAAAAAAAAAACTGTTTTATCACAAAGCTCAGCTTTTTGCTTGTTGGTATGGTCAATTTACTAACTACAAATATTGTAGACTAATCATTTTGTCCGGATGTGTGCAAAAGTGGCCGGATAAAATGGACACCATTCGTCCGTCTTATTATCTCTGGAATCGATTGTGGTTTCAACTGGTGGACTGGGACCTTTTTTCTACGTGCCTCGAATTTTGTATGAAGAATAGAGAATTAACGCTTTTCCTTTATTCGCTAATATTAAGCAAGGACGTGTCTTAGTTTTAATTTAGCTTAAGCCTGATTAGGAGCTCTAATCAGTGATCGAATTGATGTGTATTATTAATTATGTAATCGATTATTTCAATTCATTCGTTCTGGGGCTCAAGCTATTATGAATGTTATTAAAACCTATATTATGTTACCCTAATTTCGGTAGTCTTGCACCGATTTTGAGGAAAAAAACTCTATTTTTTTTTTATGTAACATTAATGTGACGAACGAGACGATCTCCTGATGTTAAGAGATAACGCCTGTCCATGACCATTGCAGCGATACGCAAAACTTTGAGTAGTAAAACAAAGTCCAGGGTATCGCTGCCTTGGCGCTCATTACTTTGAGACTAGATGATTAGTCTCAATAGTAAAACAGTTACTGACTAATAGTTTATACTAATAGTTTGCAACAATAATATTGCACTTAGTGAATAATAAGTGTTGTAACGATTTCAATTATTTATCAATCTGGTACTGATCATATTATCGACTGTATCGCCATGGCAATTTTCATTATAGACATTTATAGACACAGTAAAACTATCGATAGTTTCTATGACATTTATTACTACTGTCGAACTACAAGAATAAATTCGACAATACTAGTATCATACTACTGGTTCGCATGATCCAATAAAGCGACAGTTTGTATGCCAAAGATCAGCTCGCCTCAAATCTCGGCAACAAATTGCGACGAATGACAGTAGATTAAACAGAACGATTGTAGAACTTAGCTTAGCGACAGACCACAAACGCTTATTACGAAGCTTGCAGTTAAGGTTATTAATTCTAGGATAGAGGACAACCAGCGCTCAATGATTTTGTGCTCCAACACGGGGATACGCAAAAAAGGTGTACTAAAAAGAAAAAGAAACCGGTTAAGTGCGAGTCGAACTCGTGTGCCGAGGGTTCCGTACCTACCCATTATACCGCTATAATAAAATTAGTATAATTTTTATCGATGGCTTAGTTTTAAGTGTGTGTGTGTTTGTGTGCTGTAATAATTGAAATTTAGTTTTTCGCTTGGTGGTAGATCTCCTTAGCAGGAGGTCGTCTAGGTAGGTACCGCCGCAGTACCAGATATTATGCCGCCAAGCAGTAGTGTGAAAACATTACTGTGTTCCAGTTTGAAGGGTATTGTAGCTAGCGGAATTACTGGGCTGTTTTGAGACTAACCCTCAAAAGTCTCAAAGTAATGAGCGCCAAAACAGCAATGCCTTTGAAACTACATCAAAATTCGTCTAGCCGTTTGAGCGTGAAGAAGCAACAAACACACTTACACACTCACAAGCATTCGTCTTAGTAATATTAGTATGATTGGTTTATATTATTAGGGTATCTCTTAATTTCCTAGATATTTGAACAAAATTAAAATTCTTACCGCTGGCAAAATGTACAAAGAGCGATTGCCAAAAGAAGTAGAAAATGAGAATATTTTCCCAACTATTGTCACAAAGCAATTGTGATGAACGCTTAGAGATATAATATTCCCTCAACGTATTATCGGCACCTTGGAAAAATATTTACTTCCACGGTAAACTCTAGAGATATTTTGTGGTAGAAATAGAAAATGTTTGCACTGAGAATCTATTGTACCCGTAGCACCATTTTACTGTAATTATTGTTTAGGGTTCCGTACCTCAAAAGGAAAAAAAACTGAACTCTTATTAGCATCACTTTGTTCTCTGTCTGTCCGTCAGTCCAGACCTATCCTATATCTGGAACGCGTGGAGGTACCAAGTTAAAATTAAATAGTTATTAAATGGTCTTACAGCACAAATAAAAGGCAAATTCCGAAAACATTTTTTTTTTTTTTTTTTTTATAGTAATGAGTCGAACAAGACGGTCTCCTGATGGTAAGAGATAACGCCTGTCCATGACCATTGCAGCAATGCACAGAACTTTGAGCAGTAAAACAAAGTCCAAGGCATCGCTGCTTTAGTGCTTATTAGGTACTAGGTACTAGATTACCTACATTAGATCAAGGACAGCGAACCAATGGTGCCATTGGTTACAACAACACACACACACGCGACACAATATTTTGGGTACGACACTCAACAAAACAATACAATACAATACAATTTTATTATACACCAAACATATTATTATAACATACAAAAATTAAAAACATTAAAAAAAAAGATAAAGAAAGTAACAAAACAAAAATACAACATAGAAATAACAAATAAATGGTGTGCAAGGGCGGCCTTATCGCCTAGAGTGATTTCTTCCAGGCAACCTTAGGATGGAAATTAACAGAATAGATATTTAAGCACAGTGCAATATGTTTTTTTGTTATAAATAAAGAATTGTTAGTTGATAATAGGTATTTAGTTTTATGTTGATCTGTTCTGTTCAGGGGTAGACGTGTTCAAAGGTGGAGAAAAAATTAAAACTAAAACTAAAAATTTTTTTTAGTTTTAGTTTTAATTTTTCAAACAAATTTTTCACCATGGATACTTTTATCAGTGTCCTTATTCTATATAAGCACATAAACACGTAGCACGCCGCTTTTACTTAATATGGCGGCGTTCTACTTAATTATTAAGTTATTTTAGGGCGTGGGTTCAAACACCAACAATGCATATGAGTTACCGGTGAAGGAAAACACCGTGAGGAAACCATAGCGTGGTGGTAGGGTACTTTCTAGTACTCGGCTGGCTAGCTACTACCCTCAAGTTGAAAGTCTGCCGCCAAGCATCTAACGGTGTGTTCCAGCAGCGTCGCTTGACAGCCAGTTCCATTCCAAGGTAGGTGTGCTTCTTCAACCACACCGTCACTTAACATCAGGTGAGCTGTGGTCAACATATTATCGTATGACATTACACACAGCCCCATCTGAACCCAAAAATTAAGATAGGCTTGTACGACAGAAGTCAGATAACTGAAAGAACACTTAAATACTTTTATTTTTGTAAATACATACTTATAATACATAAAGAACACCCAGTCATAAAACAAACATTTGTTTATACCACAAAATGTTTGTTCTGGGTTGGGATCGAACCCACTCCCTACAGCTCCTAAACCAGATATATAACCGATGAGCCAAAAGGGCTGTCAAAAATTTTACTTGTGAAAAAACCGCAATCTACACAAAAACACTCGAGAATACATTATTAGCAAGAAATTCCATAAAATAACCAAGTTCCCCCCATCAATCTCAAAATCTCTTCAAATAATGAGGACATTTCAAGGAAGTCAAAAACCAAATAAGGTAAAACATGGAAGTTTTGCTAAATAAGCGGAAAGAGACTGGCTTTAGAGATTGTCGTACCCTATTATTGTTTTGGCAAAATATTAAGCCGCCAGTCTTCTCAGTAAAAAAAAACGTCTAAGTACATTAAATAATTTATTTTTAGACCTTTGAAATATTAAATAATATGACGATGTTAGGAAGGTAGGTAAGAAAATTCAAAATATTTTCAAATGAAAATATAATTACACAAATATAATAAACGTATATGTATATACGTTTATTATATTTATATACATGTATACTTATATGTATATACATTAATGTATATACATATAAGTAAACTGGCATAATAAGCAACCGGCAGCCTCATTTAAAAGCCAAGTCCACACCAGATTAGATGTTATCCATCGAACACACCGTCACTTAAGATCAGGCGAGCTGTTGTCAAACACCTTGCCTGTAAAACTTAAAAAAAAAAAAGCGAAGAAGTTTTCATTTCAATTTAAAAAGGGAGAAAAACACACCACGTCCCTTTTTAAAATTTAGCACTGGCATAGAGATTTGCACGCGAATTAACGCGAAATGAACTTAAAATCTAAGAGAAAATTTCTGAAGAAATTGTAGTCTAAGATAACACGTTTTGCAAATTTGTCCGCTAACATTCCCTCAGCAGTTGCGATGGTATGACGGCACTGTACTGCACTGTAGCCGCCAGCCACCTGTAGCGTTCCATCCTTTCTCCAGTGGTAGCTGAAGAGGGCGCATCCAACCGAAAGCGGCTTCAATACCCAGCCTTGGAACCCCAATACAACTTTGTATTTTTTGTTTTTATGGCTGACAGGCTAGCTGTTTGAACACAGCTCACCTGATAAGTGACGGTGTGGTCGAAGATAATAAACACACCTAGCGTGTAATGGAACTGACTCTCAATTGAGGCTGCAGGCAGATTTTCAACTTGAGGTTGGTAGCTAGCCAGTCGAGTACTAGAAAGTATGAATGAATGAATGAATGAATAACTCTTTATTGTACACACTTAAAATTACATAATACAGAAGAAATTAACTAGTTAATAGGTGTAACAACTGGCGACCTTATCGCTAAAAGCGATCTCTTCCAGGCAACCTTAGGATGGAAAGGATTAGAGGAAGAAAAAAAACGGGGTGTGTCAATAACGAGGATATGCATATAAGAGAATACAACATTTTGACATATATCTACATTCTAATAATTATAATATATCCTAATACATAGATTAATTAGAATAACTAAAAATACACTAATATATATAAAATAAATATTTGTATAAAGAGGATATATATACAAATAAGCGACAGATAGTTATAATTATAACTGCGAGAGATAGAATAGTTTGACGTGTTCTTTAAAGACAGCGATCGATGGAGCACGTCTAATGGCAACAGGTAACGCATTCCATAGTTGGACTGCCTGGAATGCAAAGGACTTACCGTAAAACGTTTCACAGCGTGCAGCAGGGGTCTTAAGAGTAAGGTTCTCCTTCGACCTGAGGGGCAGGGAATGAGTATTGTGCCAGAAAGTGAAATTTTCTTTAAGATAGCATGGAGTAGAGGGGTTAAAAAGAACGTTATAAAGAAGAGAGAGCAAATGAGCATTCCGCCGAAGGCGAATAGGTAACCACTTGAGTTTAGTGCGAAATTGAGATATATGGTCATACTAAAAGTACCCTACCACCACCCTATAGTTTCCTTACGATGTTTTCCTTCACCGGCAGCTCAAACTCACTATTGGGGTTTGAACCCACGCTATTCCGCATGCGAACCGACCGCGCTAACCACTGAGCTATCATCGCTACGAAACTTATTGCGGTGGAAGCAATCGGCTGCTGAGGCTCGGGTTTTGGTGCGCGAATGCAACGCATAAGAGATCAGTGTGGTGACCCTTATTCCGGCTCGTTCCTGGTGCAAAGGCTGGCTATTGCTATCCAGCGCGAGAAAGCTAACAGCCTCACAGAATGCTGACCGCTGGCAGAATGTTGTTGAAATGACTTAATTACACTTAATTTTTTTTTACTATGATTTCTATTATATTTATTAAGAGTAAGATTATTCTGATTGACAATTAATTATATGTTTTTGTTAAACTTAATAAGACGAATGAGACGCTCTCCTGATGGTAAGAGATAACGCCTGTCCATGACCATTGCAGCGATACACAGAACTTCGAGTAGCAGAACACGGTCCAGGGCATCGCTGCTTTACACACTACTGCTTGGCGGCAGAATATTAATAATTATATTAATTTGGTTTGTAAGTACAAAAAATGTTTACAAGATTAACGTGCCTGGTATTTAATGTAGCAATAGGTAGCAATTCCAGCTAAAACTGTTTTTATTCAAAACTCTGCCATCACAGGAGGAGTGTATCGCCACATTTATCCTCCGATGATATATGTATTGCGCCATCGGGAAATAATAAAGGCAGGCCACACTTCCGACCGTGTTCAGGTGGCGGTAAATCTCGTTACACATTGTCTAAATCTGTTGTGTAACCAGAAATAGCTAGTATATTCACAGCTTTTAACAAAAAGCAAGCTAATTGAAATGAACCAAGCAAATTTTCAAAATGTAAAAAAAAAACTGCAACAAGTTAGTATAAATAATTATTAGCAACAAAATATTTTTATTATGGAGAAACTGTGAGTAAACCATAGCGTGATGGTAGGGTATTTTCTAGTAGGTAGGTACTCGGCCAGCTAGCTACCACCCTCCAGTTGAAAACCTGCAGTGAAGCACTTAACGGTATGTTCCGGTAACCTCACTTGAGAGCCAACTGGCTCTCAAGTGAGGTTACCGGAACACACCGTTAAGAATCACAGAACCATTACAGAATCTATAAGATAATATATTAATTTAGAAAAAAATCAACAATTGTCTTTTTATAAATTAGCATAAAAATGACAATGCATTTTGTTTTCAATGGGGGCCCTTTATATCTACGGAACCCGGAGCTGCAGCCCAAAAAGCCCTTATATCCGCCCCTGATTAAAAAGCAAATCATAGATAAACACACGAAGTATAAGGTCCGCTGTTGTGATTAGTCACAGAGTTCAACGTAGCGAAGAGCGTGTCGTCGGAACTAGTCAAGTGAAAACTATGTATATTTCGCTCAGAGGAGGAAAAAATTGTCGAATCATAATTTATAAATGTCGAAAATTACTATGAATTTTGTTTTAAACGAATTCATTCGAACAAAAAATACTTCTGACCCTCGTATCATTTTTAATTGAAGTAATAAATTGTTCGTGCGAAATTGTTTATCGGGCCAATAAAATAAAACTTCTAGACTCAAACAGAATGAAAAGAATTAATTTGGCAATAGCAATTTTGTACGCCATTTTAAAGAGCATAAATTTTTATGACATTATATGTGATAATAATTGTTTCTTAAGGCATTATTTTCTGGCGTTACGAGCACATTAGATACTGCAGTTAATTATCAGTCTAATGCTGTGTCTGATAGCGTTTCATTTAGCTAAAATATGACGGTTACTCGAGTTTCACATCATCAGCCATAGGACGTCCACTGCTGGACATAGTCCTCCTCCTGGGGAGGAGTTTTGCCAATACTCGCCTCGCTTGGCAGGCGGGTTGGCGAGCGCAGTTAGGTGTGATTGTTCAAGGAAGACGCTGCTGCCCATCTTCCGGATTACATCCCTTAGCCGACTCTTACGGCAACCACGGGTAGAGAGGGTGGGGTACAATTTTTACGCCGGCACCACCACGGCACTCGAGCTTTGATTTTTGGAGTATTCTTTCATTACCCGAAAAGTAAAATCTAAATCCAATCTTTTCCTTTTGAACTCCTAAAATTGACAAGAATTATCTTTTACTATGACATAATTATGCATGTTTTTACAATGGGATCTTCGCAGGTCTTAAAAACGCATTTTTTGTTTATTCATTAATTTAATTTTCATAGTAATGTACTTGTTTGTGACGTTTGTAGTTGAAACTTTAGGTCCGTGGGGGCCAGCCATGGTCACGACCTGGCCAAACGTTTAGAGGAAGCATTAGTGACCAGATTGCTGACATCTTTTGGTCAATGCATTTCAGCGTTTCAGCATAGCAATTCAGCGTTGCAATGCTGCCAGCATTATAGCCACATTTTCCTCCTCAGATGGACTCTTGATTACGTTGTTTTTAATAAATTTGTAAATTAGGTTGTTTTTCTAAATTTGTCTTTGTGTAGGTAGTATATTCTAAATATTCTAATTCTAATTCTTCTAAAATATTCATTTTTAAGTTGTTACCATACATTACCATTATCTATCATATAAATAAAAATATACAAGAGATATTTTATTTAAAATAAAAATGTGAAATTGATCACAGCAATGATTTACTTAAAGTGTTTTAAATGTTTTGGAAACTAATGCTTTTCTTTAGATTCTTAGGCATATCGAGTATATACCGTCTGTTAATCTTGTTCAATTTTGTAATGTTTCAAGTGAGCCTGGGTAAGTAGGTACTGAAGCAGAGAATGCTAGATTAAATCGACACAAAGCAGACTTGGCAACAGCTACCAGCATATCTGTGTTACCATTTACGATATACGGTGTAGTGTCGGTATGAAGTCTGTATATAGCATGACGGAACTATTCTTCTAGGGATGGATAAAACTTAGAAAATTTATATCGATAAAAATATTACTTGACTTACACTAAGGTTTGGAGTTTTGGTGGGAACGCGGAAAGAGTGACGCACCACAAGTGCAAGTGTGGGAAAGTGATATAATGCGGTGAAACATGACTTTTCGTGTAGCTTCCAAAACTCCATCGAAGCTTATAGTAAAGTCGCCACTGCTTTACTAAAGCATGACTAGATTTGACTGGCACGAACTGGACTTGACCAAGACTGGACTTTGACTACAAAGATAAAGAAGCTGAACACTGAAGACAGACAGACGGAGAGCAGAGTCTTAGTAATAGGGTCCCGTTTTACCCTTTGGGTACGGAACCCTAAAAATCACATATTTAATAATACATGTTTTTTTTTTGCGTTTCCGTTATAACTCTTTTGTTATCGCACTTGTATTGCCGCCTTTTCGAACGAAGTCTGTACCGGAAACTACGTGCCGGCTGTTGACGAATATCACCGTAACGGAAACCGAGGCGCTTTCGATCCTCTTTGTTTGTCACGGTGCTACCGCAGTCATATGGCACCGGATCGTCCTCGAGAACACGCCTGCCTAAGGTTGACCGTCTGTAGGTACTGTCCAGAAATAGTACAGGGATACTATTTCTAGGAACCTTATTTCGTAGTGGTGACACGTAAGTGGGTGAAGCATAATTGACGAAGAATCATATGTGTAATATCGTTCCAAATGTGTGTGTATGTACTGTGTAGTATGATGTCTAGTAATAAATATATATAATATGATCTTAACCTGTTCCTTGGTGGTAGATTTCCTTAGCAGGTGGTCGTCTAGGTAGTTACCACCGCAGTTCCAGATATTCTACCGCTAAGCAGTAGTGTGTAAACATTACTGTGTTTCGGTTTGAAGGGTACTGCAGTTAGCGAAATTACTGGGCTATTGAGACTAACCATCTAGTCTCAAAGTAATGAGCGCCAAGGCAGCGATGCTCTGGACTTTGTTTTACTACTCAAAGTTCTGTGTATCGCTGCAATTGTCATGGACAGGCGTTATCTCTTAACATCAGGAGAGCGTCTCGTTCGTCACATTACAGTAACAAAAAAAAAATCTTAACCTCTGTCTTTAATTAATTTTTTATAAACAATGATCATCGACACAGTCCCATCACTACGGCAAAGGAACTTGTTCCCCAAAGGTGACCCTTTAAGATTTACGAGCCAACATAACGCCACAACAAGGGACTGCAATTCATCTGATATTGCATTTTATCCGTGTAACATGTGTAGTGGCTATATTGCAACTTCTTGTGTCACCTGCAATTTTGTTTGGTTATTTTATACCCGACTCCGGTAAAGCCAAAACGAATGGATATATTACCATGGAAACTGACAACCACAACAACTGACCACAACTCACCTGATGTTAAGTGACGGTGTGATCGAAGATGGTAAAGCACACCTAGCCTGGAATGGAACTGGCTCTCAAGTGAGGCTGCCGGAACACACCGTTAGATGCTTGGCGGCAGATTTTCAACTTGAGGGTTGTAGCTAGCCAGCCGAGTACTAGAAAGTACTCTACCACCACGCTATGGTTTCCTCGCGACAGCTCAAGCTCGTTGTTGGGGTTTGAACCCACGCCCTTCGGCATGCGAACCGATCACGCTAACCACTGAGCTATCATCGCTATAATATACGGGATTACTCGCGTTTAATTATATCGGAAACTCCGACTATAGTTTCGTGTTTCATTAGACTCCATGATAAAGGCCACTGGCCACACGAAACTATACTCGGAGTTTCCTATATAATTAAACGTGAGTAATAATCTCACATAAGTAAACCAAAAATGATTGGATGTAGGTTCTTTTACAATGTATACTTATATTTATCAGGGCGAGCGAACCAAGCCCTAAAACTATTCCACAACCATTTTTGTGGTACACTTTACTGAAAAACTATCACGCCTATAGATTTGTGCTTTAACATAGTAATTTAACTTCATATCTAGATGTGTTATCTGTCAAAAAAATATAATTTTACAACCAAAAAAATGACAATTAACAATTTTGTATTCATTGAATAGAATGTTATTGTTCTACCAACGCCATCTGCAAAACCAAAGAGTTAACATCGCTTCAACAGAACTAAACTCATTACTCAAATACATCGTAGTTAGTCTACTTAATACGAGATGACACCACTAGAATCAGGTTGTAAAATAACAACTGTCTTAAGAATTATTACCCGTTAGAAATACTATGCGAGTCCTCACAAAGCTCAGCTTTTTGTGTAATACTGTTCCAGCACAGCGCTTAAACTGCCTATCCGATTTTGATGTATGAGATGTCAATCGATTCGTTATTCGGAAAACGGATAGCTATGGTTTCACCAGTCTATGTAATTAAGGACAAGACTGAACTTGACTCTAAATAACTGTGTGTGAGTTTTACTGTGACTAAGATTCATTCCACTTGAAATGTCAACGAATATAATATACATAGTATTGAAATTAAAATATTGAGTTACTTGACAATGGTAAAATGCTCAAAGTGCGATGTTAAAAAAAAGGTTGGTTTTTGTTTCTTGTATCGTACTCAAACTTTGTGCATTTGCCAGACAAGTTTTTTTTTTAATTTCTTACTATTTTACAATTTTCTTAAGCAAACAACACACACTATTAAACATCGCTGAGGTTTGTCTCGGTGTCGGGTCCTCTTAATTTCCAATCACTACATATTGTACAAGGTCGTCCGCCGTGTCCGTCTGTCTGTTCACGATAGACTGAACGGATTATCATGCCAGTTTCACCAATAGATAGGATGATTCAAGAGGAATGCTTATATGTATAATACATGCATATGCACCAGATTAAAATAATTTAGTTCGAGTAAAGTGCTAAGATATATACAAATATTTTTTTGAAAAAAAAAAAACAAGTCTAAGTCACAAAATAAGTCATAGCCGAATCCACTCACGCCCTAGTAAGTCATTGTATCACTTTCCCACACTCACGTGTGTAATTGACAGCCCTGTTGGCTCATTGGGAGTATGTCTGCCTGAGCTGTAGGGCATGGGTTCGATTTCCGCCAAGGACAAACATTTTATGGTATAAACAATATGTTTGTTCTGTGTCTGGGTGTTCTGTATGTATTTACAAAAAAAAAGTATTTATGTATTCTATCAGACTTCCATAACACAAGCTTTGCTTAGTTTGGGGTCAGATGCTACAATACAGTTTTACAATATTAATTTATTTTATTTATTTATTTTAATTCGGCACTTTATGAATAATACGAGTGAGTAAGTACATTACAATTTTTATGCAGATAGGTGTGTATTATTATGATGTATCACGTTGAATCAGCGGGTGTTTTGCAACTAAGTCAAAAACATTTCACAGCGGGTTAGTGACGCACCTTACTTTTACAAAGAAATGAGTATTCTTCCAAAAATGGCAAATTGCCTCCGAATGCAAATTTAGCTGTTGTCCAAAGTTGTCCGAGTGTGTCTTTTTCATTCCACATTTATTTTGAACACAGATGTCATAAGCATAACATTAGGAGATGTGGTAGTTTTTTTATTGAAATATGTATGTTATATGTTGTCATGGTTAGATGAAAAATTACAACATAAATAATAATATAATTGCATTGCAGCCACTAGGCTGCATGAAGCTGCTTCAGTACCATCCATGTCACTGCAACAGCTTGAATGCTTCTCGTCCGTTCCACCCAACTCATTGGAGCTACTATGTCAGCGGCCCAAAGCCTCGCTCCGATAGTTCAAGGAACTGGATTGGCCCGAAGCAGGATGTCGGTAAAAGACTTATCACGCCACTTTGAATAAGAATAAGAATATTATAGCATTTATTCCTTTCACAAATAACACCTATTATTGTGCTGGCAAAATAAAATCTGTGTATGTAAACTAATGAGCGATGATAACGCCTTATCTAAAAGCGGTACTCAGAACTTTGAGTATATCACACTAATATTATAATAAGTGTGTTTGTATGTTTGTTACTTGTTTACGCTTAAACGGCTGGACCAATTTTGATGAAATTTGGTATGAAGGTAGCTGACACTCTGGATTAACACATGGGCTACTTTTTATCCCGAAAAAAGTGTTCTCGTGGAAACATCGGGTAACACCGAAGGGCGCAGCTAGTCATAAATAAGTTTAATTTAAAAAAGACCCAAATGCCCACAGTGACTAAGTGATTAAAAAAAAATATGCCAGTTTCACCCGGAATGATGTAAGGATTATAACGATACCATATAACCAAATCTGTTAAGGTATTTAAAAGTTGTGGTGGAATAAAGAAACTCACACACATACATGATCTCTGAAAACATTAAACATGTAATAATCGGTTGGACTCATTTAAATTGTAAAAGCAACGCGCCCTCAATACTAAATCAATAATGTCAATAGCAAAATAATCATTGCTAAACTTAGCGGAACAGGTCATGAACGATTAGATAACATTTAAAAAGAAAGAAGCGGTCAAGGTGATTTCTTGGAACGTAATGTTACCACATCTCCCATTTACAAGTTCCAAGGTTCTGCGTTTCTTTACTTGGTTTAATTTAAAAAGTTGAATTGATGCCCCTGAAGCGACACAAATCATTCCACTTTTATGTGGCATTGTTTATGTGTTATAAATTACCTTTTTCAAGGTAAGGTTTTTTTTTTTTAAATTAAGTAAATACATTTTTTAGGACACATTACACACAGCGCCATCTGACCCCAAACTAAGCAGAGCTTGTGTGATGGAAGTCAGACAACTGATAGAATACATAAATACTTTTTTTGTTGTAAATACATACTTATAATACATACAGAACACATTTGTTTATACCAAACAAACATTTGTCCTTGGCGGGAATCGAACCCACACCCTACAGCTCAGGCAGGCATACTCCCAATGAGCCAACAGGACTGTCAATACCTTACCTTACCTTTTACCTCTTTTTTTTATTTTTCAATTACCTTTTTACTATAAAACATGGTTTAAAACGGTCTGTTAAGTCGAAAGGGTGTCCCAGTAGGTACTTACTGTTAGGAAAACTTAAGATTTAGTATTTTTGTAAATTCAGGCGTTACCCTTGAGTTGTTTTTAATAGAAATGTAATGAGATGAACGATCTCCTGATGGTAAGAGATAACGCCTGTCCATGACCATTACAGCGATACACAGAACTTTGAGTAGCATAAAAAAAGTCCAGGGCATCAATGCTTTGGCGCTCATTACTTTGAGACTTTTGATGGTTAGTCTCAACAGCCCTGTAATTTCGCTAGCTGTACCCTTCAAACCGGAACACAATAAAGTTTACACACTACTGCTTGCCGGTAGGACATCTGGTACTAACGGTGGTACCTACCTAGACGACCTCCTGCTAAGGAAATCTTCCATCAAGTATGAATACGAGTGATCACACTATTATTATGTATTAAGGCGAAAGTTTGTGTGTTTGTATGTTTGTTACTTCTTCACGCTCAAACGGCTGAACCAATTTTGATGAAATTTGGTATAGAGGTAGCTATTACCTTGGATTAACGCATAGGCTTTTTATCCCGAATAAATGTAATGGGTAACACCGCGGGGCGCAGCTGGTTTCGTATATATTTTTAGTGTATTTCCGCTTATTTCTGAGCGCACCGAGAGTTCCGTACAAACCTATCGGTATATAAGTAAAAGTTATGGTATTTTTTTTTACGGTAATTTATGCTTTTCGCAGTTTTTCCTTTATCTGTGCTATAAGACGTTGCTTCGTACCAAATTTCGAGATTCTGAGTTCACAGGAAGTACCCTGTACCCTCTCGATTCCTTTGCTAGTGTCGAAAATTTGCAGCATAAACGGCTGTATGTTTTGATTGCGTTGGCTTAGAAGTTTGATTTTTTCACAGTTTTAAGGGACAGTATACATGAGTATTTGATATGAATTTCAGCTTGAAACCTTCACGCGTTCCTGAGAAAAATGGTCTTGACAGACAAACAGACGGACAATATTCTATCAGTTTACTGGTTCCCATGGAACAAGCTTTGCTTAGTTCGGGGCTAGATGGCGCTGTGTGAAATAAACGATTGATTCAGGCGTTAAGCTGTGCGAGATGGCCTATGTTATTTATTTATTTAATTCTTATTGTATGTTTCCCTTTAGTTTAGTTTTTCCTTGTTTTAATGGAGTGGTTGTATTCGTTTTATTGACATTTTGTGATTATGACTTGTTTTATATTTGACCAAAACGTGTTTGTCCAAAAATGTGACATATTTTAAGACTTACATAATTGTATGTTCACAATGAACTAGACTATTGATACTTCCTCTATATGTATCTGAACTAGCTGCGCCCCGTGGTGTTACCCGCCAATTTTTTTCCAGATAAAAAATAGCCTTTGGTAATCCAGGGTGTCTGCTACCTCCATAAAAAACAACAAAATTAATCCAACCGTTTGAGCGTGAAGAAATAACAAACACACTTAAACGCTCACTTACTTTCGCCTTTATAATATTAGTGTGATCTTAAAATATTTTGCTTCATATTATGATTTACTTCACCATTGATTCTTCATGATACACGTGTTGCAGCAGAGCCAACAGTGCAAGTCTGATCACTGCAGCAAGAAGAAGATATAACGATTTTAATGAGATATTTTTAATTTATTTAGATTTTAAGTTTAAGGAATATTTCATTTTAAGTGGAAATACACTAAATGCGTGTGCCTTAAACAACTTTTTCCTACACGTGGTCTCCACTCTAAAACTAAAGAAGGTTATCAGTTATTGTATTGCCGCTTCCAACCGGTCTTTATGGAAGTCAATGGGGGAGGCCTATGTCCAGCAGTGGACGTCATGCGGCTGATGATGATGATGATGATGATGATTCTTCATAATCGTTAAACTTTTAATGTACTAAAAGTACATAAAAAGACAAACCTATACACCAAAGAAGCACAGTTCATTATTACATCTAAAGGATTAATGTACACACGGATGGACAGTTTGGAATACAATGCTGACAATATAAAAGCCTAAGTTGTTTGAAAACCTGTACTCATATGAAAAGATTAATTTATATTCCTACAAAATATAATTCAAGTATATAAACTATGGATTATCTTTGATTTTTTTAAGGTGAAATAATTGCAGAAGATACCAATTCTCGTATCCAAAAGTAAAATTCTATCGGCCTATTTGATGTCAGAATAGAATGTTCATCGTAGCGATGTTAATTTAGTAGTAAGCGCGATCAGTTCGCACGCCGAAGGTTATGGGTTCAAACCCCAAAAAATAAGCTTGAGCGACCGGTGAAGGAAAACATCGCGAGGGAACCATAGCGTGGTGGTAGAATTGGTATAGCACTTTTTAGTACTCGGCTGGCTAGATACCACCCTAAAGTAGTAAATCTGCCGCCAAGTACTTAACGGTGTGTTTCGGCAGTCTTATTTGTGAGCAAGTTACATTCTAGGCTAGGTATGTTTGGCATCTTCGACCATACCGTCACTTAACATCAGGCGAGCTGTGATCAAATACCTAGCCTGTCAACCATAGAAAAAATGGTAGGTTTTACAGTATAGACAGTGGTAAATCTTACAAATGTGTGTAGTGTGATTGTGTGTTTTTTCAAACAGAGTTAGTAAACACCAAAAAAATACTTTGTATAATTTTTATTTTTTTTCCTGTAAGCACCTTTATTGTTGGTGTACGTATTCGGTAAAAGATAACGCATGTCTATGACCATAGCCACTCACACACACTCTTAACATCAGGTGAGTAGTGGTCAAACAACTAGCCTGTCAGCAATTTAAAAAAAAAAGCAGCGATACACCAAACTTGAAGTAGCGAAACAAAGTCCAGGGCATCGCTGCTTTGGTGCTTACTTTAAGATATTCGATGGTTAGTGCCAGTTCTGTAATTTTGCTAGCTGCAGTACGCTTCAACCCGGAACACAATAATGTTTACACATTATTGCATGGCGGCAAAGTTGCTAGTACTGAGGTGGTACTTATATAGACGGTCTCCTGCTAAGCAGATCTAAGTATACCAGTGAATAAGTACTATTATGAAAATCAATAATCATTTTATAGAAAAACTTAATTATTAAAATAACATAATTAAAAATTCTTTTGCGCCGTGTGTCAGATAAGAGTTCGTGAATAAAGGATTGCTCATAATGACACAATGATTAGGTTCCGGGTATTGTTCGTGGAAATCCAGAGATTTCTCATTATAAGAATCCAGTTATAACCAGTTCTAACTGGAACGAGTTCTGCGAACGTGGAACGTATTAACTATTAATTTGTGACTATGATGAGGGATTGTATGGATAGTGAATATGAATGAAGGTGACTGAGAGTGGAATCTGCTATTGATTTGCGAGACCTTGTTTACATGGATCCCGTGAGATTGGTCGCAGAACTGTAAACGTGGCGGTGAGCTTTGTGTGCTTTAATATTTCTGACACCAGAAGGATTTTGGTGAGCAAGGGCTCCAGAGCACGCCGGCGCATCTTGGTAGGTACACTACCTGCTCCCACCCCCACGCCCGTGCATCAACCGCTATCTTCACGAGCGAAACGTGCAGCGGCCCGAAATGAGGATTCTGGTGAGGAAGGGCTCCAGAGCACGCCGGCGCATCTTGGTAGGTACACTACCTGCTCCCACCCCCACGCCCATGCATCAACAACTATCTTCACGAGCGAAACGTGCAGCGGCCCGAAATGAGGATTCTGGTGAGGAAGGGCTCCAGAGCACGCCGGCGCATCTTGGTAGGTACACTACCTGCTCCCACCCCCACGCCCGTGCATCAACCGCTATCTTCACGAGCGAAACGTGCAGCGGCCCGAAATGAGGATTCTGGTGAGGAAGGGCTCCAGAGCACGCCGGCGCATCTTGGTAGGTACACTACCTGCTCCCACCCCCACGCCCGTGCATCAACAACTATCTTCACGAGCGAAACGTGCAGCGGCCCGAAATGAGGATTCTGGTGAGGAAGGGCTCCAGAGCACGCCGGCGCATCTTGGTAGATACACTACCCACCCCCACCACCACGCCCGAGCATCAACAACTATCTTCACGAGCGAAACGTGCAGCGGCCCGAAATGAGGATTCTGGTGAGGAAGGGCTCCAGAGCACGCCGGCGCATCTTGGTAGGTACACTACCTGCTCCCACCCCCACGCCCGTGCATCAACAACTATCTTCACGAGCGAAACGTGCAGCGGCCCGAAATGAGGATTCTGGTGAGGAAGGGCTCCAGAGCACGCCGGCGCATCTTGGTAGATACACTACCCACCCCCACCACCACGCCCGAGCATCAACAACTATCTTCACGAGCGAAACGTGCAGCGGCCCGAAATGAGGATTCTGGTGAGGAAGGGCTCCAGAGCACGCCGGCGCATCTTGGTAGATACACTACCCACCCCCACCACCACGCCCGTGCATCAATAACTATCTTCACGAGCGAAACGTGCAGCGGCCCGAAATGAGGATTCTGGTGAGGAAGGGCTCCAGAGCACGCCGGCGCATCTTGGTAGGTACACTACCTGCTCCCACCCCCACGCCCGTGCATCAACAACTATCTTCACGAGCGAAACGTGCAGCGGCCCGAAATGAGGATTCTGGTGAGGAAGGGCTCCAGAGCACGCCGGCGCATCTTGGTAGGTACACTACCTGCTCCCACCCCCACGCCCGTGCATCAACAACTATCTTCACGAGCGAAACGTGCAGCGGCCCGAAATGAGGATTCTGGTGAGGAAGGGCTCCAGAGCACGCCGGCGCATCTTGGTAGGTACACTACCTGCTCCCACCCCCACGCCCGTGCATCAACAACTATCTTCACGAGCGAAACGTGCAGCGGCCCGAAATGAGGATTCTGGTGAGGAAGGGCTCCAGAGCACGCCGGCGCATCTTGGTAGGTACACTACCCGCTCCCATCCCCACGCCCGTGCATCAACAACTATCTTCACGTGCGAAGCGTGCAGCGGCTCGCAATGCGAAGCGAGACGAGACCGCGCACGCATTGTTCTCAGCTTTGTCTTCATGATGCAGAGATGTGGCTGAAGCTATAGTCGGAGTTTCCGATAAATTAAACGTGAGTAATCCGAAATCCCGCACATTTTGCCTTAGCACTGCTTCCTACAGCTTAGGAAGCAGTGCTAAGGCAAATTCGGGTAAGGCTGGCCAAGTTAAAGATTCGGCAAACTTAACACATTTTCAAAAACGTTAAGAACTATCAAACATGCAAATTACCTCACGATGTTTTTGTTTCCATTTGAAGTTAGTGGCAATTTGCAAATAGGTAACTTATTAAAAAAAAAACTAGGTATACAGATTCCAAAACCATTTCGATATATTACATTCCTGTACATTATTTTTACATCTAAAACTCTTTAAACTATGAGATGGGGTTTATTTTAATAAAATAAACTTGACTTTCAATTGACCTCTAATAACGTTACATAGTAGACTGGACTTTTTTGATTTACATGGCAAGGGCATTCAGCCTACTTTATGACGTATAAAATCATCAACAAGCCACAATATTCAAATTAGTTTCATACCTAATATAAAGTTTACTATCAGTAAAAAATACCAAAAAAAAATTACATACCATACAAAATAACAATAATAAAATTACATACATTAATTGCGTATCGTGGGAATAAAAGAGTACGAGACTACTACTACGTATGTACGTGTTACGTACTACTGGCCAGTCGGCTAGGTTGCGATCTATATTCTGCTCTGAATTACTGTAGGTATTTACTTTCAAAGCAAATTCACGGACTAATTACAATAAAACACATAACAGATTGTATAACGAATACGTGACTATACTATCTTGTTTCCAAAATTCGTGTGCTAGCAGAAACTCAGTGTTCCAATTTTAGAGCTATTTCTAGGTCTGTGGGGTGATATAGCACTGTAGTCAAATACACAATCTTGTATAAATTATTGTCTTTCTTTCACCAAAAAAGCACACATCACACACACAGCGGTCAACATGAGATGCCGTATTTGTATTTTTTGTGTCTATCATCAGCTATAGGACGCCCACTGCTGGACATAGGCCTCCTCCTGGGAGGGTTTTGCCAATACTCTCTACGCTTGGCAGGCGGGTGTGATTGTTCAAGGAAGACGCTGCTGCCCATCTTCCGGATTACATCCCTTAGCCGACTCTTACGGCAACCACGGGTAGAGAGGGTGGGGTACTTACTATTCTTACGCCAGCACCACCACGGCTAGTGTCTACTATTACACCAATATTATAGAGGCTAAGTTTGTGAGTGTGTTTGTATGTTTGTTAATTCATCACGTTCAAACGGCTGGACCAATTTTGATGAAATTTGGTATGGAGGTAGCTGACACCCTGGATCAACACAGGCTTTTTATACCGAAAACATTCACGTGGGAACATCGGTTAACACGATGAGATTGTAGTGTAGTAAACGTATGAAATTGTACAGTATTATTTATATCTCAATATATTAAAAAACAACGTGTCGCAAATCCCAGTGAAGTTTGATGTTAAAGCTATCTATGCCTTACAGATTGTTTGAAATTCCTTGATATTCAGGGCTTGTTATGCAAATCTATTTCGTAATTTCTGTTTTATCAGCCGCCGTATTTGTATATCATAGAAGGAATATGAGAGCCTTTGAGCTGCGTATGATACAAATTTAATACCTTCAAAGCTTTGAGGAAAAGTAATTTAACTGTAAATGTATTTATGAAACGCTTTAAGGCATTATTGTAGAACCGTGGCACAGGTTTTGGGGTGAAGCAGACGCAGATCATCGAAAGGCGTGAGGGGTCTAGCCGGCTTAGCCGTCCTCGTGCGTACTCAGTTACTTAGATAGATAGATGGATAGAAATTCTTTACTGTGCATTCTAAAAATAGAAAAAAATAAAACAAAATAATCTTACGAGCTAGTTCAGTTTTATCGCTAAAAGCGTTCTCGACAACCAAGAATGGAAAACACGTCACTGATTAAAAACAGACGGAAGGTGCTATAACACTATTAAACTAATAAAAGTAATGCAAAATTATGTATATACATCATGAAAGTATAAACATCAGTAATGTTGATACAGGGGGTTCCGTACTCGATTGTCGTTCTAAATAATAAGAAAATAGGTGGTTAATATTTGACCTAATTATCCTGAGCGGAAAAATACACAAAAGCACAAAAATACGGACACTCAAATCACGCGCACCGAAAATGACATGGTAGTCGCTCGCGGTCCCAGATTAGATAACAGTTACTGCGCAGTCTACGTATGGTAGTTATGTCTTGCGCTAGCTCGGTGCGTAAGGCTGCGCGCTGTCCATAAATTCTGGAGTCTTGGGAGAAACTTTAACCAAGGTTTTCTTATTTTTTTTTGTATTTGTTTCGATTTTCTTCCTTTATACGTTTCATATGACCACATGAACACCACCAACTAACATGTCTTTGAATATTGCTAATGTACAAACAGTCACCCGTAAATTGAAAGTTAAATAAAAGCTTGTAAAAAAAGCACTTTCATGGTCACAATCGGTACAATGCGCTGGTCGACTTAATGTATTTCCTTCGATACAATCTGGGTGTGTTCAAGTCGCGAGTAAATTGATTTCTTCTAGGCTTGTGCTTTATTGTATTTGTTACACCGCCGCCTCAAATTTATCAAATAAGAAAACGTTTTTGAAACCTTTAATCTCATCTGTAGCGATATAGCTCAGTGGTTAGCGTGGCCGGTTTACGGTAAAGGTAAACGTTGTGAGAACACCCACATGTATGGAAGTTCTTTGAAAAAGTTATTGAAGATTTGTGTCGTCTGCCAACCTACATTAGGTCGGGTGTTGGACTAAGGAATCCAAACCAAAGACCTCAAGATTGGAAGCTAGACGGTCTCCCAAGGCTACTGAAACTCAGTACCTAAACGGCGACAGGGAGTTGGTTTTATACTATTATGACGTTAGAGATAGAATAACCACAATCCAGAAATACAATCATGTCAAAATAATAATAAGAGATGACTTTTTTTAGATTGCAGATTGATTATATTACGAATTAAGAAATAAGTGAATTTTTGTTTTATATATACCCGCGTTTATAGTTTCGCGACTATAGTTTCGGCCACATCCGGTGGCCTTCATCATGGAGACAAAGCTGAGTACAACACGCGCGCGGACTCGTCTTGCTTCGGGCCGCTGAGCGCCTCGCACGTGAAGATAGCGGTTGATGCGTGGGCATGCAATAAGTCAATTATTTAATATAAGTCTTGAAAAAATACTGGTGGAGCACAGCTAGTGATAAAATAATAATCCTATATTTAAAAAAAGTAATAAGCGAAACTAAGTTATTACCACATTAATCAATCACCAGACTGAACAATGCTCGAGTGCAATGAATCTGAATGTCCCACTTACCACCCCACAATAGTAGCCCAGTCACATTCAGGATCGTAAAAATTCTTTAAAAAAGGCAATTTTTCCCAACGACAGAGAGCGTCCATTCAACTGTCCTAAGGACGCTATTCTGTCGCAGTGTTATCACGGAAAACGACCATAACAATTACACAGGCTTTGTTAGGCACTTCCAATTTTTTAGACATCTCTTTTGAAAATTCTTGGTGGTTGTCAAGAGTCTAGTTAGTGCTTCCATGTTTTTTTATGAAAGCTATAATTTAGTTCTTTCAAATTCAATTCAATTAGTGCTTCTTGATTTTCAAATAAACTCTATATGTTATGTTTTATTTTTCTTTCCAGTATAATAGTGTGATATAATTATAGTATATGTTCAATTGTTCACGCCAGCCCCTACTATTTTATCTTTGTCTTGTTTTAGTTTTTTTTTATTTTATTATTATTATATTCTTGTTTTTTTTTTTTGTAAGACTTCGTAAAACAGAATAGGTAAGTTCTTTTTTTTTCCAACTATACAATTATACTAAATGACTAATAATTTGAATTTTCCGAACAGATGGCCTATTAAGCGAACCTATGAAGCTTGAATCTGACATATTCAACATTAATATTATAGTCAGACGTAGACAGAGTCGTAATCAGGGCGAATATTGAATAAAAATTGGGGCAAATAAAATCTTAAGCTACCTTACCCCTACCTAGTCTTACTATTATTATATTATGACGTATTATTATTAATTTAATCCTTATTTTTAAGTTTTTACAATGCAATATAAATAAAACAATATATAAAAAAAAAAATTTTTTTTACTGTAGATAGGTTTGCGTTTTCCGCCATCTCGCCTGATGTTAAGCGAAGATGCGGTCTATGGTGGAGCACGCTTGCCTAGAAGAAACCAATTCACTCTCAACTTGAAGTATAAATATAATAAAAAAAACTAAACCTACATTGTATCACTACATATATTATAAAACAAAGTCGTCCGCCGCGTCTGTCTGTCTATCTGTCTGTCTGTCTATTTGCGATGAACTTAAAAACTACTAAACGGATTATTATACCAGTTTCACCAATAGTAGTGATAATAGTAGTAGTAGTAGTAGTAATATTAGTAGTGATTCATGGGGAAGGTTTAGGTATATAATTTTGTCAAGGTTTTGTGTAAATTGGCTGAAATATGAACAGATCAACCTACGACAGACAAAAGACGTAGGCATAATATGCTCTACTTCCCGTGCGAAGCCGGGGCGGGTCGCTAGTATATTATAAAACACATATAGAATAACATGTCTAAATATTTGATGTCATAGATTTTTTTTTTATTCATCGTTATTTATCGTGGACCACATTTCCTCTTATTAATACTTAAGTTGGTGAAAAAGTGCTGTACATATTTACGTTTTATTATAATTCTTTTCTCATATACCATACACGTATGAAACCCAGTAAAAGAGATATAGTATAATGCGTTTACACGTATTTTTATAGTTATATTGTTAACGAGCCCCCAATTGTCGCTCATACTGGCTACGTCCCTGGTAATCAGACCTAATTGTTTTGCGGGAAGGTCTCTAACTAGTAATAGATTTTCAGTTTACCTAGAATTAATTATCACAATGTACCTTTATGTAGTGATTTATGAAGGCATATTGTCAACTGTGGTAGGCTATGAAAGCATATTATTATCAATTGTGTTAGGAGATAGATGAGCGCTTAATGAAATATACTATTTATTTAGTTACTAGCTGAACCAGCGACTTCGTTTGCGATACGTGGAGACTGAAAAAAGAAAGTCAAAGGTTTTATTTCCATGACAACATTATAAAAAGGTCTTAAAATAATTGTTTGAGTCTATTGTCAACCATTACGGTGTGCAAATTCAATTCCATACTAGGGATTGTAATCCAGCAAAGTGAGATCACGCAATCAATCCCGTAAATTTTAATTTTAATTATCGGATAATTTTTTTAAATTATCATGTTAGTTAAATTTAAACCCTAGTCTCTGTTGTAACTAAAATGACTGGTAAGCGGAATTTAACTAAATATATTAATACAAACCTTGAACACTCAAAATGAACTTCCGCAAAGAAACGCCTGAATCAATCAAGATATGTACATATTGTTTCTCTTGCAAACCATTTATGTTCTGATGTCGCCTGTATTTCAAATGTTAGGTGTAAACATTAGTACGATTTCTTTTCCATATGGTTAAGTTGTTAAACTAGGTCAGAAAATAAATGCAGTGTTAATTGACGGAAAAAACGTAGTTTCCGTCAAATAAACGAGAGAAGTTTTCAGTTAATTTCTTTCGGTTGACGGAAACGTTTTAATTTTAAAATCACAGTTGGTTTTGAAATTAGATGTTAATTGGTGTTGATCTTAATCCTAGGTAATATTAAGTTACCTTTTACGTTAATTGGCTGTTTTTAATTGTGTGTTTTGACCTGGGCTTGATTGTGATTTATTTGCGGATGAGTGGAATAGTATGAAGTGGAAATGTCTAGAATATCTCCTATGAGATGATAGCGGGAAAGATGTAGAAAATATATTTTGACTTGGGTTTGTATTATGTTTTTTTTTTATGGCTTACATGCTTGGTGTTTGACCACAACTCACCTGATGTTAAGTGATATGGTGAGGTCGAAGATGGTAAAGCACAGCTAGCCTGGAATGGAACTGGCTCTCAAGTGAGGCTGCCGGAACACACCGTTAGATGCTTGGCGGTAGATTTTCAACTTGAGGGTTGGTAGCTAGCCAGCCGAGTACTAGAAAGTACCCTACCACCACGCTATGGTTCCCTTACGATGTTTTCCTTCACCGGCAGCTCAAGCTCATTGTTGGGGTTTAAACCCACGCCCTTAGACATGCGAACCGACCGCGCTAACCACTGAGCTATCATCGCTAAATATCGCTATACCATGTATTTTGAGTTTTGACATTATTTTTTTATCTGCACCAATATCCTTCTTCTTTGTTTTTGGCGTCGCAGTCTTCATCAGTACAATCAACCGACATCAATCGGCCGACCAATTAAAACTTTGCTAAATATGACTCATCCCATTTATATATTTTATACGAAAGATTTGTATAAAAATATGTCATGATTAAACGTCTATACAATATAAACGCAATGTTTTCTAACCAATTCGCCAAAATAAATTTTACCCGTACAAAACGGGGGTGGATCGCTAGGTAAACATAGAATAAATAAATATCTTAGGGCATTTCACACAGCGCCATCTAGCCCCAAACTAAGCAAAGCTTGTACTATGGTAACCAGATAACCGATAGAATACTTTTTTTTGTTGTAAATACATACTTAATAATACAGTACCTGGATGACCGAGCATTGCTCAGCTAAAAACACGAATAAAACGACGTTTTCTAAAAATTAAACTTAGCTAGCTCGATTTATCACCCCAGAAACCCCCTGCATACTAAATTTCATGAAAATCGTTGGAGATTAGAATTGAATTAGATTTTGACGGGAAACAATTACTGCTCTTTCGTCATAACAATCCAAACAAACTAGCATCATACAGATTGTAATTCATCCTCCGACCTACAACCTGATATCCGAGCTTGCGATTGGTCGTAGCTACAATTATGACGTACGAGCCTCGATCGATTAGAGGGCATGTACGGGAAGTAATCAGGGTCTGACGTGACCCTTTCGGAACGAGAGGTCTACCATGAAAGCCTGATAAGGATTTTCCTATTCATTCTGATTTAAACTGTCTCATATAGACATCTCTGTCTGTCACTCCCCTGAACCAAGCCGAAGACAGTAAGAGTGGCATGGAATTAGCTGGTGAACGCCTCAGTGAAGGCATCTCAATATATACAGCATGTTTCTCTAAACGAGGGACATATTTAAAGACGTTATAATTTAGGATTATATGGTACGGAAAAAAAAAAAAAAATTACGCCAGCATTAAAAAGATATTGTCCAAATTTTGTACCGCAACACTGCAAGTCACAAAAACAGCTGATCAGCGACACGCGTGTTTCGTTCGAGTAGGTATGTTCAGAGTAGGTATGTTATACTTTTTGACATGTAATTTTTAATTGTGATAAATGTCTAGCTAAACAATTTTTGCACGCCGAAAGGTAGTCTGTGGTGTTCTTTGCTAATTTTTTACTTTTACATCTGTATCATACCCATAGCGCAAATAAATGAATTATTATTATTATTATTATTTTTTCGTCTATCAGTTTATAATTAAGCTGCAGCTGTGCTGTGTGTATGCTAAGTACTGGTGTATGATAGCTGCCACCTGGTCATGACGATGCTTGTAGTCTGTTTGGACTATCGCTTTGCATGCGCCGCGGATAGTCTCAGGACCACTAGAGCGTCACCTGCAGGTGTCAGTTATGTTTGGTGTGCGTATTATGTATTTTTGGTAGTTACGTATGTCAATAAATTGGCCTTGACCATGGCCAACATGAAAGCTTCAGTCTATTATTATTATTATACCTCGATCACTCAAAGCGGGCTTCCGCAAAGTAACGCCTGAATCGATCAATTATCCAATACATTTTATTTCGGTCTATGTACAAAGCGATAAGCACCGACCGCTCTGTTTCACAGTACCTGACTGCGTGAACCTGATGATCGAGCGTTTCATTGTGCTGACACGCAGGATTAAAAGGCTGCCCAGTTATTGAATCAGTGAAGAAACGTGTTACATTGCACGAGCTTTGTTAATCTTGCCTTAAATTTTATACTTAAGTTGATGGAAATAAAGTAATGTATTTAAACTGTAGCGTATCTCAGTGGTTAGCCATTGGTTCAAACCCTAATAATGAATTGAAGCTGTCGGTGTAAGAAAACATCGTGAGGAAACCGTAGGATAGTTGACAGCCCTGTTGGCTCATCGGGAGTATGTCTGCCTGAGCTGTAGGACGTGGGTTCGATTCCCGCCAATGATAAACATTTTGTGGTATAAACAAAATGTTTGTTCTTCTGTGTCTGGGTGTTCTGTATGTATTACAAGTATGTATTTACAAAAAAAAAGTATTTATGTATCCCATCAGTTATCTGACTTCCATCACACAAGCTCTGCTTAGTTTGGGGTCTTATGGGGCTGTGTGTAATGTGTCTTACGATATTTATTTATTTATTTATAGTGGTAGGGTATTTTCTAGCACTCGGCTGGCTAGCTACCAACCACAAGTTGAAAATCTGCTGCCAAGCACCTAACGGTGTGTTCCGGCAGCCTCACTTGAGAGCCAGTTCCATTCCAGGCTAGGTTTGCTTTACAATCCTACACACTACTACACTATGGTTTTATAAGTACAAGCTGTTACCGGCGACTTCGTTCTCGTGGAATTTAACAAAAAGTTTGTTTAGTTTGCAGTTTAAAAAGTATCGATATCGTTCTGTAGCGATGATAGCTCAGTGGTTAGTGCGGTCGGCTCAAGTTGAAAATGTGCCGCCAAGTATCTAACGGTGTGTTCCGGCAGCCTCACTTGAGAGCCAGTTCTATTCCAGGCTAGGTGTGCTTTACCATCTTCGACCACACCGTCACTTAACATCAGGTGAGTTGTGGTCAAACACCTAGACTGACTAACATCTAGTTCTGTAGTTATGTATTTGATATACCCGAACATCAACGCATAAAACTGCCAAATGGATCAAATTTTTTTTTTTATATCAGTCCCACCTACCGTCAATATACAAAATTGTGAAAGTACCCGCATGCATCAGACTTTTAATAAAGTTCTCGATTGCTCGAGGCTGAATACTGAATTCGTTTACCGATGTTTGACGTATCATGCACACTTGCCACATGAAATCTGAAATTACCGACAACTTAAGTTGCAGCAATTTTTTTCATTGCAACTAATTTTATTTTTATATCTTAAAGTTTGGGTTTTTCTTTTTTGTACATAAATACATAGTATTTTATTCATTTAGTGTATAATAAACGTACGTATATATTATATATATATATATATATCTATATATATATATATATATATATATATATATGTGCGTGTGAGCGTGTGTGTGTGTAGGGAAATAAGTACATGCGCGAATGTGGGAGTGTAATAAAACATTACTTTTCAAAATCGAAGCTTGTTGTAAATTCATAAAATTCATAGCTACTTTACTAGACCATGATCGGACTTGACCGCGACGTGGGTACTTGTGAGACTTTGACTACGACTTCAATTTATTTAACTTGTATTTTCAAAATGACTATCACTGGCAAATCCACAAAATACGATGCCAAAACCAAACAAGAAGTTTGCGTGCAAAACGTTACAGAAAAATTGGAATGTGTCAATAATTAAGTATTTCGCAAGCGTGAAAAAAAAATTCCTGTCATCAATAACAAATACATAATATATTATTTGTATAAAAAAAATATTTGATATTTCATTGTTGACCTCAACAAATTGAAAATTTAAACAAAAATCGTGAAATACTCCGTCAAAAATGCCAAAAACAAAATTGAAACACTGTAAAACGTTTGAGCTCGCCACAACAAGTATCGTGAGTGTATAACCTTTTATTGCCAATTTCGAGGAATAAAGCCTTTGGATATTTGATTTTAGAAAGCGAAATACTGTTTATTAACGTCAGATTTGATGGGAACGGTGTGAATTGCCTATTAATTTAATTAGTATTGTCCGACAAAGGTTTTGAATTTTAACTGATTGGCACCAATTTGGGAAATTTTGAGAAAGATTTATTTCAGTGGTATTCCTAAAATTGACGTGTGGACGTACTCGTGTAATAATTAGATTTTGTTTATAAACAAATTATTTATAATTTACATATGAAGTTAGATGAAAACTTTAAAGTTATATAGTTTGTATGTATTATGTTATAAAATTTAAAAAAAAAATACATTTTTGTTTTACAAGTAGGGGTTTTTGTTTTCTTTATGAGGATTACTTACTTTTAATTATATACGATATTGCGACTATAGTTTTGGCCACATCCGGTGGCCTTCTTCCTGGATGCAAAGCTGAGTACAACGCGCGCCTGGTCTCGTCTTGCTTAGTACTACGGCCCGCTGCGCGCTACCCACGCATCGTCCCATTGGATTTTTATTTTATTTTTATGCTTGACATGATAAGTGTTTGACCACAGCTCATCTGATATTAAGTGATGGTGTGGTCGAAGATGGTAAACGCACCTGGCCTGGAATGGAACTGGCTCTCAAGTAAGGCAGTCGGAAAACACTGTTAGTTGCTTGGGGACAAACTTTCAACTAAAGAGTGGTAGATAGCCAGCCGAGTACTAGAAAGCACCCTACCACCACAACATGGTTTCCTTGCTTACCGACAGCTTGAGCTCATTCTTGGGGTTCGAACCCACGCCCTTCGACGTGAAAACTGACCGCACTAACCACTGGGCTATCATCGCTACAAAAACTAGTTTCATTACTTTTACATAAAAAGAGGGATTTTAGATGAACTTCAAATAAATAACTACATTTCCACTTGACTCCGAATGCCTATTAATTAATTGTGGAGTCAACTCAGTGAAACCCGATTTAAATTTACGATGTTTACTCTAACAACTTACTTGCATTCCTAACTCAAGATTAGGCCTCGGCTATTTGGATAACTTGAAAGACAAACACCTTTAGTCCGACTTCTTGGCTTAATAATCAAATAACCCTCAATTAGATTTTGAGTTAATGTACGCTAAAACTAAAACATAACAACCATTCAGATTTACTTTGTTTTCTTCTCTTTCTTCTCTTTCTTCTTGGCATCGCACTCTGTGCATTCTGCCAGTTTCAATGTTTATATATTATGTGAGTAGTCTTAATTTTTCAGCTTCTTTATCATCTATAATTACAGTCAAAGTCAAGTCTTGATCAAGTCCAGTCCCAGTCAAATCAAGTCATGCCTTAGTAAAGTAGTGGCGACTTTACTATAAGCTTCTGGATGGAGTTTTGGAAGCAACACGAAAAGTCATGTTTAACCACATTATAATTATCATTCTCTCACACTCGCGCTTGTAATTCGGCACTTTATAAATAAAACACCACTATTTTTATGCATAAAAACTCAAAAAAACGCTAGTTTTTGAAAAAAAATACAATGGGGCGACATGAAGCTCGCCGCGTTCCCGCCAAAAGTTCTTACTTTGTTTTCTTTTTATTCATACAAAAAAAAACATTTTTTTTTAAATTAGCGTGTTGTTTATTTTTGGCATTGCGCTTAGATCATTTTTTTAACATGAAAGGTACTAAACCTTATGTCACTTTCCCACGCTCACGAACGTAAATTGGCTCTTTATCAATAAAACACAACTATTTTTGTACATAAACATCAAAAAACATTAAGTTTTTGAAAATATTATAATGCGGCGACTCCGCTAGCGTTCCCGCTAAAACTCCAGCAAGAATAATAATTATTTGTCTGTGCTATAAATAGCTACGCTTGGGTGAGTATTTAGTTCAATAAATAAATCTAGATGGCGCTGTACGCCGCTAAAACGCGGTATTGAAATTTAACTCATAATGCACAACATTGTTGATGACACATGTAACTCCAAATCGTGTGTAGATGATCAACGGTGATAGAGCGTTCTACCACACGACTGTAGTGAAGATATTTTTGGTCTTATGGTGTTATTCTTAAAGATTACGCGCCTCTCATCTGTTAAGACTCAGATGAGAGGCGCCTACAAAAAACTGGAAACTTAAGATGCATTGGCAAGGTTACACGAAAACCTTAAATGTTTCTCGACATCACACTAATCTATGGCATTCTGACAATGGCTTAGTACTTCGTATTTTCAAATGGCCTCATTACACAATTAAACAAAATGAGAGTCGGTCAAATTTCACCATTAATAAAATAGAGGTGACATTAACAAAAACTTAAATATTATGTTACTATCCAACACTCATGTTTATAATCAGATCTTTAAAACATAAACATTTTTAAATAAACTAGTTTTTGAAAATACCGCAAAGCTCATGCATTTTAGGGTTATCTGTGAATTAACGGTTCGATGCCCAAAACAAAAAAAAGGCGAGCGCTCGCGTGCCGTCTTCTATTATCACTCCTTGAGAATGATATCCGGATGTGATCAAATTATAGTCGAAGTAAAGTAGTTTACAGGAATGAGGTATTAATATAATAAAAAAACAATATCTTGTCAGATGCCGTAGATTATAATTATTTCTTCGTTGTTAACCTTAACTTAGTAAAAGCGACATCCGCCTTTACATATAATAAATAATATAAAATAACTCGTAATGTTTTAAGATTTAGTTGTACTGATATCTTATAGATTAATTATTATTATTATAACTCGACTCTGAAATTCGGGGAAGTGTATTAAGAACACTCTACTCTATTTTGTTTCTACTCGTTTTTAACCAGCTTTAAAAAAGGAGGAGGTTCTCAATTCGTTTTATTTACGATTTATTTTATTATGATTACTCCTGATCGATGACGCCTGAACCGATTTGGCATTTTTTTAGGGGTACACTTCCTATGTGGCCCCATTTAAATTTCATCGAAATCGGTTTTTTTTAAATCAACATAAATCTAAAAATTGTATACATAGACGATATTTTCGTTTATTCCGAAGCCTCGCTGTTTCAAACTAAACGCACTGTGGAACAGTGCGTTTAGGTGGGCTCACGGTTATGGAGACGGTTTTTTTAATTTATTAATTTATTTATTGTAAACTTATACGTCTTGTTTGTCTTTGTGTATATTTGAAGCGCGTGAAAAATTCCATCTTTATTATCGTGGCGATAACTAGTAGAAAATGTATTTAATGATCAATATTTAAAAAAAAAATTTGGTGCAATAAAGAATTAAAAACAGATGCACTCATTTTATTTATTTTTTGCAATTTTTATGGTGGTTCTCAGGCTAGTTGCTTAACCACAGCTCACCTGAAGTGAAGTGACGGTTTGGTCAAAGATGGTAAAGCACACCTAGGCTGGAATGGAACTGGCTCTCAAGTGAACCTGCCGGAACACGCTGTTTGGTGCTTGGGGATAGATTTTCAACTTGTGGTAATTGGTAGTAGCTAGCCAGCCGAGTACTAGAAAGTAGTTAACCACCACACTATGTTTTCCTTTACTGACAGTTAATGACTAATACGTTTTTGAGCCCAATACGTAGAACATTAATAATTGACTCTTGGCTCATTGGTAGTGTGTCTGCTTCAAGAGCCGTAGGGCGTGGGTTCGATTCTAACTCAGGACAAGCATTTTGTGGTATAATCAAAAATGTTTATTCTGTGTCTGGGTGTTCTGTATATATTATAAGTATGTATTTACAAAAAAAAAGTATTTAAGTATTCTATCAGCTATCTGACTGCCATAGTACAAGCTTTGCTTAGTTTGGGGTTAGATGGCGCTGTATGTCTTGTCCTACGATATTTATTTATTTACTAATACACAGATACAGAACACTAATACACAGATACAGAACACATATAATATTTAGTTAAATTAAAAAAAAACTCAAAATTAATTTATTTGGCTAAACCTGAATTTACTTAATATGAACCCATTGGCTCCGAACTGGTGATAACTGTATTTTGGAAACCAATGATTTCTCCCGATATCTTATTCAAGAACAAAATGCCAAAGGCAGACTTATAAATAAAACAATTTTTTAAACAATAACATGAATATAACCTGTATACATATAAATATCAGTTCCACTCTAGGCTAGATGTAGACCATCTTCGACCACACCGTTACTTAACACTAGGTGAGCTGTGGTCAAACATCTAGCTTGTCAACCATAAAGTACAGCTATAGCTTACATACCATTTATACATTACCATTAAACAAGCAATATTTGCATATACATTTTGAGATCTTGAAAACGGCTCCAACGATTTCGATGAAATTTGCTATATTTGGGTACGAAAAATCGACCTAGGTCCCATCTCTAAGAAGACGCGATTTCTGAGTTTTCATCAGACATTTTGCAATTAACCCTTGGTAGATTGGTAAATTGCTACCGAATTTTCAAATCTAAAACCGAAAACACACAGGCCATTTGAAATGCAAACATTTCCCGAGAAATAACATTGATTGGAACTAGCATTTCACAAAGAAAACCAGATAACAACGGACGTCGAAACCGGAATAGCAGATTCGAAAAATGCAAAACATTTCGGAACTGCGGCTTAGAAGTAAACAGGGCAATAAAGGTTGAACATACATATTTCTATAAGCAGTCTTTTAGGTTAAATATAATAATATATATAATAGGCTATAGATAGATAGAGAATCTATTGTGCACACCAAAAATAGATATTAAGTCAAGTTGAAAATTTGCCCAACAGAGCACTTAACTGGTAACTTTACTTGGAGCTAGTTCCCATTCCAGATGTGTATACTTTTTTTAACCTGATGTTAAGTTTATATTAAGTGAGGCTGCTGGAACACACTGTAAGTTGAGGGTGGTAGCTAGCCAGCTGAGTACTAGAAAATACCTTACAGCCGTGCTATGATTTTCTCACGATGTTTTCCTTCTATGATGAAATCAATATTAAAATCAAAAAGTCATTCATTCAGTTTAGGCCCTGGTAAGGCACTTATAAACATTAAGTTACATGTTTGAATCTACCATCGGTTCGTAATTACACTTCAACTGAGAAGACTCCGGCAAGAAACTCAGCAAGGCATTTTTTGTGGATCTTTCTTTTCATATTAGGTTACAGTTTACAGTAATAAATATTAATACATACATTATGCTTACTACAATTGTCACTTAGCCAGGGGGATGCAAGTGCAGAGAGAAGCTACAACAACCATATATTCCTGTCTTCCACGTAATGAGCCACCTTATAGTAGGCTTTGTCAATTAACCTCTGCTTTATAAAATCTTTGAATTTATTATAGGACATTTTAGTTATCTCGAGTGGGATTTTATTATAGAATCTAACGCAATTCCCGAGAAATGATATACATATACATTGATGATGATAAAACCAATAAATGGTGAGAAATTGTGATAAATTTTAAACGTTCGCTTCAATACTGTATTCAAGTACATGTGTCACTAGAGATTGCTTCACGAAACACTATCACGAAATTTGAAATTCGATAGCAATCGGCGACCGGACGTGACGGGGGCGCGTCCGGTTCCCGTCCAGACGGCCGACATCCGTCGTCCGTTCGACGTCCGAAATGGACGAGTTGTGACTTCAACGGCAATTATTGTAATTAGGTTAATATGAGGAAGGAATTCAAATGGTTTCCTGCGATTCGGCGATGAGGAAGATTTATTAGCATGGGAATTGAAAAATTATGGGCAACCATTATACTGAAAGAAGTAAAGACAACTAGCTGCGCGGAGAAGTCAACTACCTCCATACCAAATTTCATCAAAATTGGTCCAGCCGTTTGAGCGTGAAGAAGTGACAAACACACTTAACAACAACAATGGAACAAGCTGCCGGCTTTCTTGTTTCCTGAGAGATATAATCTAGATCTTTTCAAGGCCAGAGTGAATAGGTATTTTCTAAGTCTGCGTGCTTTATCTTCGACCACATCATCGCTTACCATCAAACGTGGACTTATACGTATTAAAAAAAAACTTATTTGAGAGCCAATTCCATTCCAGGCTAGGTGTGTGAAACATTTTCGATCACACCGTCACTTAAAATCATGTGAGTTGTGGTCAAACACCTAGCCTGTCGACAATAAAATAAAATATGTGGTTTCGATAGTTATATATATGTATTTACCACCACTGTCCACAACGTTGCAAGCTGTGGTCAAATAACCTGTCAACTATAAAACAATTCAATTCCACTTTCATCGTACGAATCACTACTAAGTGAACTTAACTGCTTGTGGGGATATTTTCGGATGGACAAGATTGGCACAGGATCGGGACGGGTGGCATAGAAAAAAGGCTTATGCTCGGTAGTGTGGGATTACGGGCTGATGATGATGATGATAAGCATCTACGTTGAAGCAAAATTGCCTAGAAAAAGTCGATTCAAGCGCGACTTGAAGACACCCAGATTGTATCTAACAGGGAACACCCACTTGGGTAACATATTCCACGCTTTAGCCGATCAAACAATGAAAATGGATTCAAATCGTTTCGTACGGGTTTTTGTAACGTCAACCATGAAACGATGTCGTTTTTTCGAGCTTTTGGCCGTCCAATAGAAAAATGGACAAGGGGAATGTATCGTAACTCGTCTAAAAATACGTCTTCCATTAAAATAAGTAAAATTCTCATTGCAATTCACCAAAGCTTTGCCGTACCGTAGTCATCCCCATTACGTAGTCCTCAGGTCCTCAGTCAGTTCTGGTAATCTCCAGAGAATCCCTGCCTAAACAAATCTAATAAAGAGTTCCGAGACATTCCTTAAGAGAACTCGCCGAAAGTTCCAGAACTGAAGAAAGTAAGTTGTGGTGACAGTAGATAATGATGTTAGTTTCAATAAACTTGATAGCGAATGGTATACTAGCGAGGTTTCGCGGATTCTCTTACATTCCTTAGCAAAAGGTAACCTTACAATATAAGGGCCTGAACACTGGACGTTTCAAGCAGTCTTGGTATTTCAGAATCATTAGTCTAATGTTATATTAGATAGGGTCTCCTTTAGCAAAGCAAACATACTAATAAAAGTTACATTATGAAGTCCGTTTTCAATAAAGTTAAATTTAAATTTTGTAGGTTTTTGAGTCGAAAAAAATTAAACTCAATTTTTCGATGATAAAAAAACGTGGGATACATTTTGGTATTTCAGCTACATATTTATCATCTACATCCAAAATTTAATAACACTACTCGATAGCTAAAGGATCTAAAAATTCGTTACGTTGTGTGGACTTGTGGAGTTGGAGCTCCAAATCCGAATCAAGCCTGTTTTTTTAATCTGTCTCACTGTTGAGGATGTGCCTCTTTTCATTGTATGAAGGGTAAGGTCATAGTCCACCACGCTGGCCAAGTGTGGGTTAGTAGACTCGATAATACAGTCATATCCTGATTTTTGAAGAGAAAACTTTTTGATACCCCGTTTTTTGGTAGGGGCAAAACTGTGACGTGTTTTAAGTTTTCAATTCTGTCGGCAGTCCTCACCTCATGACTGCAAATAAACACAGTGTTATTCAGTCTGTGGTTTATTTTTCTATTGGGTCAATTACTGCGTTTGTAATTTTACGACATTCAGAAGAAGTGATTTCACATTCTTAGTCTCAAACCGGAGAGTATGCGAGACTTTCTTTTTGACTTCCCTTAGCATAAAATATGAGACACTTGTCATATTTATCTTTAAAAGAAAGAATATGTTAGTTTAAAGAAACAATATTCATAGATCACAACATTTTTAAAGGAAGCAGTCTCAAACACAAAACTATTAAAATTAGAACACAATGAATCCCATAATGGCCCAAAAAAGTTTTAGATGTTTTTATGATAACGGAAACAGTGGTTGCGGCCGTGTTTGCGTTTTGCGGCATCCCCTCCAAACTTCCGTTAGCCGTCTTTGCTCGAAGCACAGGAGAGAAGTTTGTGAAGCAAACATGCGGCACAACCAACAAAGCAGTATCATAATTAAATAACAGGTTAATCGAACGTATAAAGTTTTCATATAAATATAAATAAATATCGTAAGACATTACACACAGTGCCATCAGTTTGTGTTTACACCACAAAATGATTCGAACCCATGTCCTACAGCTACATACATACAGCTAATATTAATATATTATATTTTGTGTGTTAAGAAATAAATAAATAAATATATTAGCTCTTGAAGTAGGTATACTAGGTACTAATGAGCCAACAGGGTTTTCAAACTCAATGATGCCATACTAGAACGGACCCCTTTTAGAGTTAGTAACTCACGTTTTAAAGAGCTTATTTTAAAAAAAGAAAAAAATGAACACTAAGAGTAGTTTGGATTTTCATGTCCTGATTCTTTATCTATCAAGTGGTGTAATAACAAGTAGTGTGTTGCCTTGGTGGTGCCGGCGCAAGAATAGTACCCCACCCTTTCTACCCGTGGTTGCCGTAAGAGTCGGCTAAGGGATGTAATCCGGAAGATGGGCAGCAGCGTCTTCCTTGAACAATCACACCTAACTGCGCTCGCCAACCCGCCTGCCAAGCGTGGCGAGTATTGGCAATGCTTCGGATCGATATGTAAATACAACATCAAACTTTATCTTCCAAATTTTAATATCATTACTTTTCCTCTCACAAGTCGTTCGTGTCAAAATATTTCACAGTAGGTATAAGAAAATTGACAAGTTTTAGTTGTCAAACTTTTATCTTATATGTATTGACTTCTCATACTGTTACTTCATCCCATATATAAAGGAAGTTTGCTTAGCAAGGAGCACATTGTTTTCAAAGTTTCGCACAAGTGGCACTTAGCCAACTTTTGACTTAGGTTTTTGCTTTCGATAATAATTTTCTGGCCAAAGTTTGGTAAGCAGAATCTGGAGCAGGTTCAACTAGGAGTTTCGCGGGTCAGTGGAAATACTTAAGCGGACTTTGAAGTAACAGTATGTTTTAAATCGATGATACCTAAAGTGGTCTATATCGACCCCAATGGCGACTTGCATGTGGTCTGTGTAAGTCTAGGGTCTGTGTAAAGCGACATCGTTTCATTATTGACATTCCAAGAACCCGTACGAAACGATTTGAATCTACTTTCATTATTCGAACGGCTAAAACGTGGAATACGTTACCCGAGTGGGTGTTCCTTGATAGATATAATCTGGGTGTCTTTAAGTCGAGAGTGAATCGGTATCTTCTAGGCGAGCGTGCTCCATCGTAGATCACATCTTCATCATCATCAACATCAACATCAACATCAGGTGAGATGAAGATCAAATGTAAGCCTTTTCACCATTAAAAAAAAATACTACATATGAACTTGTCAAAGCTTACACATACATATAAATGATACCAAGTTTTTTACTGTTTTTTTTTTCACTCTACGCCTCACTACAATTAGAAATCAGTCGCAATTACATTTATCAGTCGAAATTACATTTAAAGTTAATTCATTTGTAAAAATACGAGTACAATATTACCCAGTACTGTCTGCCAGACAGTAGTTGTCTGCCAGACTAAAAAGTTTGGGGAACTCTGTTTTAAATGATTATAAAAAAATATAGGTTTAATTTAATGTATAAAAAATACGAAATAGAAAGAGGATTTATTATTGTTTTTTTTAAGGCTACTTCTATCTAGGGTTACAAGCTTGGGGTTTAAGCTGAGAGGGAGTCATTGTACTTGGCACCCAGATTGTATCTATCAGGGAACACCCACTCGGGCAGCAAATTCCATTGTCTAGCGGTTCGCACAATGACGGTAGATTCGAACCGTTTAGTTCGAGTTTTGAAATATCGGTCATGAAGCGGTGTTGCTTAGAGCTCCTGGCTGTCCGATAGTAGAACGGGCAAGGCGGAATTAGGTCATGAAAATCTGAATTGCACTCTCCAAAGTGCATGCGGTAGAAAAACCGACAGACAAGCTACTTTGCGACGATGTTCAAGACTTTGGAACCTTTTCCGAACAAGCGCATCATTGCTAATGAGTTTCTTAGCACGTTTCTTGATGGACTCCAGCGCTTCAAGCTGATACTTGGCTGATCCGTCCCAAAGGTGAGAACAGTACTCAATGCATGACCGAACTTGATATCTTGATTTTGCGAGATTTTCAACTTGGTGGCTAGCCAGCCGGGTACTAGAAAGTAACCTCATGCTATGGTTTCCTCATGATGTTTTCCTCCACCGGCAGCTGAAGCTCGTGGTTGGGGTTTGAACCCACGCCATTCGGCTTGCGAACCGACCGCGCTAACCACTGAGCTATCAGCGCTACAAAATTAAAAATTTTAGAGTTGTATAGTAAGTACAATGGTTCGTACAAAGTACACGTCAAGCTTGCACTTATATGTATCATAAAAAAAAAAGATATTTTGCGGAATCGCGAAAAAGTCCATCCGCATTGAGACAAAACTTCTTTAGTATTTAATGGTATCGCCGTCCGTTTGGCGGATTCATTGCATTGCAGGGACGGACCGCACAGTTCAAAAGACTTGCTATTTAGATGTAGTTTTAAGGGGTCCTTTTATACATATATATCTACATAGTATAAGACAAAGTCGCTTCCCGCCGTCTGTACGCTTAGATCTTTTAAACTACGCAACGGATTTCAATGAGGTTTCCCTCAATAGACAGAGTGATTCAAGAGGAAGGTTTACATCTATACATGCATAGATGCATATGCACCACATTAGTATCTACATTGCACCCGTGCGAAGCCGGGGCGGGTCGCTGATAAATATTAAAGCTGTTCATTTCTCGTGTGGGAAGCGAAGGTATGTTCTGGGTACCGCTCCTGACTGGTCATGGACAGGCGTTATCTCTTACCATCAAGAGAACGTTGCATCCATTTCATTAGTTATGTATGACGGAGCGAGATGAGGTATTATTTAAAGCGGGTATCACTCGAGTGGGGTTGTGCGTGGCTACGATGCTTACTTGTGTCGGAATGGAATGGTGACTCATGACATTGACAGTTGAGTGAAGTCATTTCACCGGTCGTTCACCCGCCGATCTTACTTCAGCTCATCAGTTCATTTGAGTGAAGTTATGTCACTGGTCGTTCGCTCATCGATGTTACTTCATTTCGTCGGTCCATTCAATCGTCCCATTCCATTCTGGGAGCGAAAGCGGTATAGACCACTGTACAAACCCGTTACTTTAAATCTGTGCGAATCTATGTAATTTTGTAACAAATTATCAAACAATATATTAAATTCAGTTGTTGTGATTATTTAACGAGGTTATTTTGTAAAGAAGTCCTCGTTTTACCATATCTATGGACAAGACACAGCTTATGACGATGAGCAATATACACGTTCCACCCGTCATGTATAAAAAAATATTAGTGTTAAATATTATTTGTACAAAATATTTAACATGAATATGCAAATAAAATTACAGTGTTAAATGTTTTTTATACAAAAATATATAACACGAATATGCAAGAACTTGTAGTCTGTTTATTTCTGTCAAATCAATAAATAGTTAGTACTACATAAATATACAAAAACGGTCAAATCAATAAATAGTTAGTACTACATAAATATACAAAAACATGTTTTTCACGAAAAGAAAGGCCGTCATTTCCATGGTGCGCCCTTATAAAAACCTATTGTTTTGATTCGCGTAGGCGTAGGCAATTTGCTATCAGCCCACAACGTTATTATTTTTACACAAATGGATATAAACTTCGATTAATTTTGGTATAATAAGTTATTAAGCTGGAGGCTAATGCGAATATTAATAGAAAATAAAATATTCATAAGTGTTGTTTTAGAACCTATTAAATGAATCTCAAAAAAAGTAAACGAAATTATCGACCTAAATATATAATTATATTTAAAAAATTGGACGACATTTCACACAGCGCCATCTAGCCCCGAACTAAGCAAAGCTTGTACTATGGAAACCAGACAGCTGACAGAATAGTTAATTTTCTATAGGTGCCGATAAAAGTTTTTTTTTTTATTGTTGACAATTTAAGTGTTTGCCCACAACTCACCTGATGTTAAGTGTCGGTGTCGTAGCACACCTTGCCTGGAATGGAATTGGCTCTCAAGTGAGGCTGCCGGAACACAACGCTAGGTGCTTGGCAGCAGATTTTTGCCTTGATGTGGTAGCTAGCCAGCCAAGTATCAAAAAATACCCTATCACCATAGCTCAAGCTTATTGTTGGGGTTTGAACGACCTTTGAACCGCGTTAATCACTGAGCTATCATCGCTACAAAGAAGAGGATATAGCATGGAGGCGGGGAATAGAAAGTACGTACTTTTTATTCCCCTCCTGGCTAGCTACCACCCTTAGGTGGAAAATCTGTCGCTTAGCATCTAAAGATGTGTTTACCATTATCGACCATACTATCACATTAAATAAGCTGTGATCGAACACGTCTTAGACTATCAACCATAAAAATGGAATTGGAGACCGTTTAGTCATAAATCCCTGTATAGAATTTGTGTAAACAAACAGTCGTAATTGCAACAGGCCTTGAACTAAATAATTTCAAGCACCCCAAAAATAAACAAATACACAGGTTTCCTTTACAATATGTTATGTTCGTTAGTTATTACCACAGAGAAAATACAAAGAGGAGGTGGCAAAAGTTACGGACTGTTTTTAAGACCGTCGTCAATGACCGAAAATAAACTATTCACAGATGTTATAATTGATTGACACAGGCGTTACTTTGTGGAAGTTTATTTTAAGTATTCAAGATTTCAAGATATTCAAGATGCCGTGGTGGTGCCGGCGTAAGAATAGTACCCCATCCTCTTTACCCGTGGTTGCCGTAAGAGCCGGAAGATGGGCAGCAGCGTCTTCCTTGAACAATCACACCTAACTGCGCTCGCCAACCCGCCTGTCAAGCGTGGCGAGTATTGGCAAAAATCACAGAATGAAACATTTATCAAACACGACAACACAACATACTGTAATTATTATCATAGTTTGAGTTCTGTGTATCGCTGCAATGGTTATCTCTTACCATCAGGAGAGCGTTTAGTGCATCTCATTACTTTTACATAAAAAGAAAATTATCATTGTGTTATTCTGACTAACATACCCAGGATGAAACCTGCTTAAGAGATCTACAAATAAGTAAAATTATCTTAACTTTAAGTATTGTGTACAAAATAATACCGTAAGTTTATAACTCTGTTGTCGCCTGTCATTCATGTTAACCCATCCGCTCATACGCGAGCTTCATCTATTGTGGTGAGTTGTTCAGAAAGATAATGCTATGCCATCTCTATTCTGTATATGCTCCATGTTTATTCCAAACACGTGTGCTCCATGACGAAGTATAGATTTCAAACAAAACGTTAACCCCCGTTTACGTTTGGATGGGGAAACTTTTAACAGCTTTATTTAACGCCGGTTCGATAATCGTTCGGTTCGAAAGCGAAAACTGGTCATTATTTGAAAAGTCTGAAATGCTCTCAGTGTTACATTGGGATCAAGAATGGAAAATTATTTGAGACTGTATAAATAAATTATGTGTTAGTGTTTTAAGCAGGATTATTTAATTAATTTATTATTTATGTCTTTATGTGCGAGACACGCAGCGACTTGTACGTGCTCCCCCTAAATGTTGTTGAAATTAATAACAATGTTACATAATAAATCATAGACTCCTTTTACTTGGTGGTAGATATCCTTAGCAGAACTAGGTACCAAATATTCTGCCGTCAACCAAAAGTATGTAAAAACATTACTGTTTTTCGATTTGAAGGGTTAGCAGCTAGTGAAATTACAGGGCTGTTTATAATAACCATCGAATAATGAGCGCCAAAGCAGCGATTCCCTGGACTTAGTTTCTTACTCAAAGTTCTGTGTATCGCTGTATTGGTCATGGACACGCGTTGTCTTTTGATAATCCTGCAACAGAAATCCGTAATGAGTGTTTGAAACATGTCATTTAGAACGTAGTATTTATAGATTAATGTAAATTGCCGTGGTGGCGCCGGCGTAAGAATACCCCACCCTCTCTACCCGTGGTTGCCGTAAGAGTCGGCTAAGGGATGTAATCCGGAAGATGGGCAGCAGTGTCTTCCTTAAACAGTCACACCTAACTGCGCTCGCCAACCCGCCTGCCAAGCGTGGCGAGTACTGGCAAAACCCCCCCAGGAGGAGGCCTATGTCCAGCAGTGGACGATCTATGGCTGGTGATGTGATGTGTGTAAATAAGCGTATTTTTTAAACCTTAAGCTTGATTAACCTATTCATTTCAAACACCACCGTCTCGTTGATTGACAACAAGGTCTATTACTTTATCAGCTTGTAGCATTATTTGCCATTTATCCAATCAGTATGTATCCCACAGAAGGGATTAAACCAAAACGTCTGGCGGACTAAAATCCGTTCTATTTAACACCTCTATTAACTGATTCGATTTATCGACTAACTTTGGACACGACCCCATTGTCGACCGTCGAATGTTTCATATTTCTCAGTTTCAATAACCAAAGTTTCGATTTTCATTTTCATTTCATCTATTTTAATATATTTTTTAAGGTTTCTTGGCTTGGTGTTTGGCTATAGCTCATCATACCTTGAACACCGCCGGAAGGTAGCAAGTCTGTCAATTTTCTACAGGATTCATTTCGGAGAATGTGCTACTGAGCTGTACGACCTTATACTTCCAACCCCTTTTTACTACAGGACAAGTAGAAAGACGGCCCACTACCACCCATACATGGTGGAATTTCCTTGGGTAGGTACCTACGTACCAAAAGTTTTGACTCAACGTTTCTCATCCGTACGGCCAAGGAATGGAACAAGCTGCCGGCTTCCTTGTTTCCTGAGAGATATAATCTAGATCTTTTCAAGGCCAGAGTGAATAGGTATCTTCTAAGTCTGCGTGCTTTATCTTCGATCACATCATCGATTTCCATCGGGCGAGTTGGTGGTCAAACGCGGACTTAACCGTATTAAAAATAAAAATAAACCTAGCTTGGTAGATATGTTAGGGTACTCTCTAGTATACTCGACTAGCTAGCTACTAATTGCAAGTTGAAAATCTGCCGCCAAGCACCTAACGGTGTGTTGCACAAGTCTTATTAGAGAACTTTACCATATTGGACCACATCTTCACTTAACATCAGGTGAACTGTGGTCAAACATATTTCCTTTCAATCATAAAAAAACTGTGTACTTTGGTATAAATTAGAACGAAGTCAAAAAAAAAACGAAATAGTAAGTTTCGTTTAAAAATTATAATTCTGGTTTCATATGTGTCTTTGAACAATCCTTTTAAAATAAGTACATACACGTAAGACACAATAGTAAAACCTTATGGGCCAACTTCGCTTAAAACATGCGAAAAAATTCAACATAAACATAATAAATCATCGGGTGGTGCGCTATGTATTCAACTTTCAGCGTCAAACTTATTGTGTTCTCATCACTTCCCCTTCTGATTTATTATTTACCTTGAACACGGATTTATACAGAAGCTCAACTTCGAAAAGAAAAAAAATAACAATCTGGTCTCCATTTTAGACTCAATTGCGTCTGCCCTGTTAGTTCTGCTTCAAGAGCTGTGAAAGCTCTTCCATCTTCCATTGGAGCGATCGCGCTCCAACACGATCCAACATCCACGAACTACCTTTCCACACGTGAAAGGTTGGACGAACAGTTCGACTGTTGAACGATTGTGTGGTGCCGTCATATCAGATTTACATATTACAAGATTTACAACCTTCATAGCTCATTCTCGACCAAGCGCTCGAAGAGTCAACACGTCCTGAGGATGCCTCGTGTAGAGGCGAAACACGTGTCGGCAACTGGTTACTGCAGCGAGAAGAGGATATAGAGAATTGTGGTTATTTTAATTTATTTAGATTTTAAGTTTATCTTGGATTTTAGTTTAAGATATTAAGGAATATTTCGGATAGATATTCTAAAAATGTTGTCAACTTTTAACTTATCTAAAGTTTTCAATTTAAATCCTCATCTTTGTTGCAACCAAAACGGCTTTTAAGCGGAAATGCACTAAATATATACCTTGAACACTAGGCTAGATGGCCCCGTGTGAAATGTCCGATGATATTTATTTTACACTAGCTTACGCCCGCGACTTCGTACGCGCTGACTTTAGAATTGAGTTCAAAGATAAATTATATATTATATAGAATTAATCAAAATCCTTTCTTAGCGGATGCCTACGTCATAACATCTACCTGCATGCCAAATTTCAGCCCGATCCGTCCAGTGGTTTGGGCTGTGCGTTGATAGATCACTAAATCAGTCAGTCAGCCAGTCAGTCAGTCAGTCAGTCACCTTTGAGTTATATATATTTAGATTTATGTGAAAGCTGTTGTTTTTTTCTTGTTTTTTTCATACTTATTTACCTGTGACGTAAGCACGTAAACGATAGTCGAGGGAAGAAAAGAGTTACTATTCACTCCAACCAAAGAGGTGTTTATTACATTTTTTTAAATAGTTTACGTTATAAGTGATTCCTTCAAATTGATGTGCTTAGAATCTCTGCTTATTCTTATTTCGTCTCTTTAGCGAGTCTTTGTCAGATAGCTTGGTAAGTCGCAAAGTTGTGAAGTGATAAATGGAAGCCTTTAGTTAGTTTTTGCAAAGGAAATTCTTAGTTTTCAAGGTGGCTTTGGGCGGGAAAGTATGATTTTGATATTTCATGCTAAATATTCTTAGCTTTTTTAGCAATAAAACAGTAGTTTTCCTTCTTGGTATCTGAAATTAATAAATAGGTCTAATGTTTTTCATTTCCAAGTATCAGCTTGAACTTGAGGCTAGTATCAGATATAAAGCGTTGTTTTTTTTAAATAAATAAATATCATAGGACACGTTACACACAGCGCCATCTAACCCCAAACTAAGCAGAGCTTGTGTGATGGAAGTCAGATAACTGATAGGATACATAAATACTTTTTGTTGTAAATACTTACTTATAATACATACGGAACACCCAGACACAACAAACATTTGTTTATACCATAAAACGTTTGTCTTTGGTGGGAATCGAACCCACGCCCTAAAGCTCAGGCAGACATACTATCGATGAGCCAACAGGGCTGTCAGGGCTGTTTTTTAATATCTGACAGGCTAGTTGTTTGATCACAGCTCACCTGATGTTAAGTGACAGTGTGGTCGAAGATGGTAAACACACCTAGCCTGGAATAGAACTTGCTCTCAAGTAAGGCTGCCGGAACACACCGTTAGATGCTTGGCGACAGATTTTCAACATGAGGATGGTGTAGCTAGCCAGCCGAGTACTAGAAAGTACCCTACGCCATGCAAAATGTAACCACTATATAATAATATGTTAAACCAGGCAATGTGATAATTGATTGATTCAGGCGTTACTTCGCGGAAGTTTATTTTGAGTGTTCAAGGTACCTATATATTTAATTTATTTCCGCTTAACAGTCTTTTCAGTTACAACAGCGATGAGGATTTAAATTTAACTAACTTGACAACAATTTAAAAAACTTATCTAAAACTGTACTTAATATCTAAAACTTTTTGACATAAACTTAAAAGCTAAAACAAATTATACAAAACACTAATTATAATGAAAATAAAATAACCACAAGTGTTTATATCTTCTTCTCGCTGCAGTAACCAGTTGCCGACACATGTTTTGCCTCTACACGAGGCATGCTCAGGACGTGTTGACTCTTCGAGCGCTTGGCCGAGACTGAGCCAACTATAATATGTGTGCTAATTAATCCAGGCAATAAACTATTCATGTGCTAAATTTCATTCAAACCCGTTCAGCCGTTGATGCTCAATCACGCATTAACATCCAAAAATACAAACTTTCACATTTATAATATTAGTAGGATTAGTAGGATATACGTATATGTACCTATAAGTAGAATGATTTTCAGATTGTCAAATTATTGCGTAACTAAAAACTTACTTATTGGTAACTAAAATGTCCTATAATAAATTCAAAGATTTTTTAAAGCAGGGGTTAATTGACAAAGCCTAATAAAGTGGCTCATTACGTGGAAGACAGGAATATAATTATGGTTGTAGTAGCTTCTCTCTGCACTTGCATCCTACAATTGACTATGCAAGTGACAATTGTAGTAAGCATAATGTATTAATATCTATAACTATACCTACCTAATATGAAAAGAAAGATCCACAAAAAAAAATGCCTTGCTGAGTTTCTTGCGGGAGTCTTCTCAGTTGAAGTGTAATTACGAGCCGGTGGTAGATTCAAAAATGTAACTTAACGTCCATAAGTGTCTTACCAGGGCTTTATAATAAATGACTTTTTGATTTGATTTGATTTGCCAGTTTTCATTTACGTCCACAGATAACTTTTCATACATTTTAGTCCCGAAATCACGACGAAATTTTTCACAAGTTGCAATTCTCAACTGTGGGATTGCTTCATATACGATATCCATTTTATTTCTGGGCAATTGTCGTCATATATCCGCAAAGGCCGTCTGCCCCGGATATTCGCAGTTAAGCCCAGACGAAGTCAATTTACATCGAGTTGTCAATTACAATTGAATATATCATTATAAATCTGAATAAGAGAGATGAAAGATTATTTTTATTAGCTTTTATACTAGTTGCAGTAGTTTTATGGATACGCGAGAAAAATCATGCATTGTACCATTTATTTTGCCAGCACTACACTCGAGCCAGACTTGGATTTAACTTTTATCACACAAACTTGAAATTGACAAACATTCGACACCGACATGCAAAAATTAGGAAAAAATCTTTTCAATCACTAATTGATGATTAGTTTCATTATTATTGTTTCATACTCCGATTATAGTTTTGGCCACATCCGGTGGCCTTTTTCAAGGAGGCAAAGGTGAGTACAACGCGCGGTTTCGTCTTCGTACGCACGCAAGACGAGGCCTCGCGCGTGTATCAGATATAATTAAACGTGAGTAACCGAGTAAATAAATTAAAAAAACCGGCCAAGTGCGAGTCGGACTCGCGCACGAAGGGTTCCGTACTATCTTTATATCAAGGATATAAAGCAAACAGTGCTACTTTACCTAAAATCGATGTTTTGATGCCCAGAGAGTTTTTTAATTTTGAAAAAACTAAATTATTCAATGAGCGTCTAAGAAACGTCTAAGTTTTGTTTTTCAAACGTGACGTCACGAGCGACGCCATGACACTAGCAGGCGTTTTGGTGCAATTTTAATTCTAAAAACTTGAAGGACATTTTTTCCTACTAAACCTTTAGGTATTATCTGCAGAAATATGTTATTCATTATAAATAATATACGTTTCCGAATTTTTTTGAATAATTTTTCAAATCTGTCATTATGCATATTGAATGGCAAAGCCGTAACGACAATGAAAAAAATAATATGAAAAGTAATAAAAAAAAAAAAAAAAACGATTTCCCTGAAACATAGACCTAGATACCAACATGAAGTTTAGTTTTAATCCATGTTTGTGATTCTAAAACAAGTCACTTCTAAAGTAGCGTGTGGGTATAGACATTATAAGAAACATAGTCAAGAAACATTTCCTAAGTAAATATTTTTAGAATCCTTTTCAGACTCTGTCATGATAATGTACCATGAATTATACACCATGAAAGTTTGAACAACAACAATATTGATACAGATGCTTCAGTAATCGATTGTCGTTCCAAATAATAATAAAAAAATAGGTGGTTAATTTTTTTTTTTTTTATAACTGACCAGTCTATGTGTTTGACCACAACTCACCTGATGTTAAGTGACGGTGTGGTCGAAGATGGTAAAGCACCTAGCTTGGTATAGAACTGGCTCTCAAGTGAGGCTGCCGGAACACATCGTTAGATGCTTGGCGGCAGATTTTCAACTTGAGGGTGGTAGCTAGCCAGCCGAGTACTAGAAAGTACCCTACCACCACTCTATGGTTTCCTCACGATGTTTTTCCTTCACCGGCAGCTCAAGATCATTGTTGGGGTATGAACCCACGCCCTTCGGCATGCGAACATACCGCGCTAACCACTGAGCTATCATCGCTACAAAATTGCCTAATTTACCTAATTAGCTACCTAATTATCCTAAGCAAACACAAAAATACGGACTTTCAAATCACGCGCACTGAAAATGATATGATAGTCGCGCGCGGTCCCAGATTAGATAACAGTTACTACGTAGTCAACGTATGGTAGTTATGTCTTGCTCTAAAAAAAAAACCAAGCTTATATAATTTCAAAGAGACAAGCAGAAGACTGAGCTAGGAAAGTCAAGGAACTTTGTAGTAAAATTTCGACGCGACATAAAATACCATACTCTGAAAGGGAATGAACCGCCGCCGGTAAAGTAGCGCACATTACCAAAATCTGCTTTTTACGAGTGGATGTAATGTGCGTCGTCAATTTTGGTTTATGGTCGAAGCTCTCGGCTTTAGGATGTTCAGCGAAGCGGTCTGTGCGGTTATGATTTAGATACTTTGAACAGTTGTTGAGGGCTGCAAGCCAAAGATAAGATCTAAACTTAAAAATAAAAGAACTTTAGTTTGTCTTTTGTCTTAAACAAACTAAGTCTTTGTCTACAGCCTACCTGATGTCAAGTAATAGTCGAAGGAAACAACATACAATACAATAACAATGAACTTGATCTACCAGTGAAGAAAAACTTTTTTTTTTTATTAAATAAATCTACGTTTGGCCACCAACTCGCCTGATGGAAAGCGACGGTGTGGCCGAGGATGGAGCACGCCGATCTAGAAGAAATCTATTCACTCTAGCCTTAAAAACGTATAAGTACATTATAGTTTATAGGAAACAGATCAGCTGGCAATGAGTTCCATTCATACAATTCATTTTAATATCGAGAGGAAACCATAACCATATACCCTATAGTACCCTACCAGGGTACATACTTTATACTTTATACTACTCGACTGGCTAGCCACCACCCTTAAGTTGAAAATTTGTCTCTATGCACCTAACGGTGTGATCTAGCCTTACTTGACAGCCAGTTCCGTCCCGGGCCAAGTGTGTTTACAATCTTTGACCACATCACCAATTAACATCAGATGAGCTGTGGTCACACACCTAGCCTGTCAAGGCGACACGTGCACTTGTTTGCCACCTGAGGCATTAAAAAAAGCTCATTGTTGGGGTTTAAACCCGTGTCCTATGGCGTGTGAATCGACCGCGCTAACCACTGAGCTATTATGGCTATAAATCTATTAAGATTTTATTAACAAGCTTTTTGTCCATTGAAGTAACTCCGCGGGAAGGGAGGAAGACTATTCCACAATTTACATTTTTTTACACAACATTATTTATCTGAATATCTTTTTTCTAATCTTTTCTTTGCTAAAGAATAAAGTTTTATAAAATAAACACCAAATTCTAGTATCGGCTTAGGAACGCTTGTATCATATTTTTGTTTCGTTTTAGCGTAGGTTGGGGGTGATTATAAATTTCCAAGAAGATATTAAATATCGGTATCTAAAACTAAGTTATGTCGTGTTTTGTTTCTAAGTTAAAATTAATTTTGGGTGGGTTTCTACGAATATAGGTTGTAAAGAAGTGTAACTGAACAGAGCTGATGGCCGATGGTGCTGCAAAGTTCTAGAGTGGAAACCACGGACCGGCAAGTGCAGCGTAGGAAGTTGACCTACAAGGTGGACAGACGACCTCATAAAGACCGCAGGAACGCGATGGATGCGAGCCGCTTCTAACTAGTCGTTATGGAAGTCAATAGGGCAGGCCTATGTCCAGCAGTGGACGTCCTACGGCTGAGATGATGATGATGATGATGATGATGATGATGATGATGATGACAGAAGAGTACTAAAATCGAAGTTGACCCTACAATTCGCGAAAATAAAAACAGCAGAAATTTATTTGTTTTTCAGTTAAATGTATGCAACGGCCCATTGTCTGTGAACAAGGAATTATTAGACATGAGTTCAGAGATTTGCAAGGAAGTTTTCTTCAAAAGCAAAAAATATAATGCCGTCTAGTAAAACTTGTATTATAAGCAGTATAGGTAGGTACTTATTTTTACCCGACTGCCAAGGAAGGGTTATGTTTTTCACGCGTATATTGTATGTATGCATGTAAAACTCTTTATTACCTCGTTTCTTCCAAACGGCCGAATGGATTACGACAAAGAAGTGTCTCAATAACCCAAGTGTTCATAGGTGTATGTATTAAAAAAAAATACGGTATAAATATGTATATGTTTAAATTTAATTAGTATTAATTACCTACTAAACCCTCTCCATACTTAGGTTGCCTGGAAGAGATCGCTCTTAGCGATAAGGCCGTCAATTTTTCAACTAGTGTTAAGTTTATACTGTAAAATTGTTTGTAGTAATAATTGGTGTGAACAATAAAGAGTTATATTATTATTTTTATTAATAATAAATTTGTTTATTAAAGTTTTTTTTCCTTTGACTATTTTAACTGCAGTCGGGTTATAGATTCGGGTTTTTAAACATTTCAGCTCGTTTACAAATATACTGTACAATTTGTCTCTAATCTGTGGTGATATTAATAAAATAAAACATAATTAAGTTGAATTAAGAAGGTCAATCAATATTGGTGCAGGTCACCGGCCTTTTGGCTTAAATCCGGCCAAATCCGGCCAATCTTATTAGAATAACGACGTCTGCTACCGATTGGTTGTGGAAGCCATGTGGAGATTTTATTTTACTACTTTTTCCTTTTGTACTTACGAATACAACCAGAGAGATTGTATGATGGTAAAAGTAGTGTATATGGAAGCTTGTTTATATTCTAATATTTTTTATCATATCAAAATATGTGTTTTGACATTTTTTATGATATATTTGAAATGATATCACGGAATGTGACTCTGTTTTTAGAGCTATAATTTTTTTAATTTTTTTTTGTGGTTGACAGGCTTGGTGTTTAACCACAGCACACCTGATGTTAAGTGATAGTGTGGTCGAAAATGCTAAAGAACACCTAGTCTAGAATGGAACTGGTTCTCAAGTGAGACTGCTAGATGCTTGGCGGCAGATATTCAACTTGTGGGTGGTAGCTAGCCAGCCGTGTACTAGAAAGTACCACCAAGCTATGGTTTCCTCAGGATGTTTTCCTTCACTGGCAGCTCAAGCTCATTGTTGGGGTTTGAACCGGCGCCCTTCGGCATGCGAATCGACTGCGCTTACCACTGAGCTATCATGGCGCTCATTACTTTGAGACTTTCGATGGTTTGTCTTAACAGCCCAGTAATTTCGCTAGCTGCAGTACCCTTCAAATCGGAACACGGTAATGTTTTCACGCTACTGCTTGGCGGCAGAATATCTGGTACTGCGGCGGTACCTCCCTAGATGACTTCCTGCTAAGTAGATCTATCTACCACCAAGTAAAAAAACATTTAGTATAACTTACATAGGTTGGAAAACAAAAACCCATCTAGCTACGCCACGCCACATTTTGGAACGTACTATATCCCATTAATTGTTTTTTCGTTTTTGGCATTACACATTGTTCATTCTGCCAATATCAAATAGCTGACATTTAAGTATTTCAAGATAACAAACTGAACTGTTTAAACTTATTAAATACTTTAAAGTTATGTACAGGCACAAAAGTGTGAGATATTTGGAACCATCTCTATCTGTTTGTCCTTAATTGCTACAAAATTATAGAACAAACAAACAACACGGTGCATTCAAACTGTTCAGTTGCATAGCAAACTTAAACTTTATTGCCACTAACTTGAAGCTAAAGTAAGTGTTAAACGAATTTCTCTCCCTAACTTAATTACAACTTGCATGCATATTTGATATAGCTTAGCCCGACTTTACGTTGTTTGCTTATTCTAGAGATGAAATGACAAGTAAGCTAATGTATATTTAGCCGGATAAAGCATCATGTTTTCAAGCTCTTATGTACATTTTTACCCGACTGCCAAGAAAGGGTTATGTTTTTCGTGCTTATCTTGTATGTATGTATGTAAATTTCTTAATTACATCGTATTTTCCAAACGGCTAAATGGATTTCGACAATTAAGGTATCGATTCGTCTCAATAACTCAAGTGTCCTTAGAGTGTGATTTAAAAAAAGCAAGCCAAGCGCGAGTCGGACTCGCGCACCGAGGGTACCGTACAAACTTATGTAAGTAAAAGTTATGGTATTTTTTAATAGTAATTTATACTTTTCGCAATGTTTCCTTTATTTGTGCTATAAGACGTTGCTTCGTACCAAATTTCAAGATTCTGAGTTCGCGGGAAGTACCCTGTAGGTTTTGATTCCCTTGCGAGTGTCGAAAATTTGCAGCATAAACGCATCTTTTGATTGCGTTGGCTTAGAAGTTCGATTTTTACAGATCCAAGAGACAGTAGACTTGAGTATTTGATATGAATTTCAGCTTGATACCTCCATGCGTTCCTGAGAAAAACGGTCTTGACAGACAGACAGACGGACAATAAAGTGATACTATAAGGGTTCCGTTTTTTTCCTTTTGAGGTGCGGAACCCTAAAAAATACAACTTTTGTGACTTTTTACTAAAAAGTCACTAACCTACACAACAGAAAACAATGACAGCGTGAGTCGCATGACGTGTTAACCCCGACTGGTCAGTCAGCACTCACGTAGTGATCGCCGGCAAGCGTCCTCTGCCCTCACCGCACCGCTCTTCCCAGTTGTGTCGCCGATTTATCGCGAAGATGTTCTACTTATAGATTTTTACTCACTTTTTTATCGAACTTTTTCTGGCAACTATTACTTTGTTTCATCTCTAATCCACACCTAACCAAACAGTCAAATTAACATTAATGCCTTCAAACATTCAATAGCTGCCAAAATGAACTTTGCTTAAGTGACTTTGTTCTAACAATGAACTAAATGATTCACGACGAATAGACAAGGGAGTGAAAGTGCTAATTCAAACGAAAGGGTACCGAACAACGACATGCAGGGTAGCAAAAGATACAACTAATTCTTTGTAACCGTAGCTTACACTACAAGATACATCTTCCATAGATCTAGAAAATGCTAGATAAACTAGGCAACGTTTTAAGCTTGAGAAAAATTGTGATTATTTTTTATTACATACCAGTTGTTACTTTTTGTTGATTATTGACAAACTAGGTGTTTGACCACAGCTCACCTGATGTTAAGTTATGGTGTGGTCGAAGAGAGTAAAGCACACCTAGCCTGGACAAGAACTAGCTCTCAAGTGAGGCTAACGGAACACACCGTAAGGTACTTAGCGGCAAATTTTCAACGAGTGTGGGAGCTAGCCAGCCGAGTACTAGAAAATACCCCATCACTATGCTATGGTTTCCTTACGATGTTTTTCTTCACCGGTAGCACAAGCTCATTGTTGGCGTTTGAACCCATGCCCTTCGGCGTGTGAACCGACCGCGGAAACCACAGAGCTATCATCGTTACGACTACTATTACTTGAAACTTCGTTCGCGTGGATTTTGACAAAAAAATGGTTATTCAGTTTGCAGAAAAGTTAACCTTTGTATTCCTTGTTAAGAAAAATACCTCAATCTTTCCACTATGAAAAGTATCATATTTATGTTAATCAAAGTAATAATAAGATCTTGAATAAGTTCTCGCTGTTTCTTCAAAGATGGCAGTAGCAGTACCCCGTTCGTGGAATTTCGAATGGTTTATTTTTTTGTTAATTTAATAATTGTTAATTAATTAAGCGTTTTGAAACAGTTGACTCATCTACTTGTAATGTTTTTCCAAGTTCTGCTAGCGTCTGACATCGGTCTTGAACGAGTAATTCCTCCAACTTTTCGTTTTCAATTTTTTTCGGTGCGCCAGAACCTCAAATTCAAAATCATTATTTTTGAAGCGTCGAAACCAGTCTCTGCATGTCGTATTCGACAAAGCATTGTCACCATAAGTCTCAACAAGAATTCTATCTGCTTCAGCTTCATATTTCTTTTGAATAAAGTAGTGCAATAAAATTCCCCGCAAATAAATTTTGTTTGACACAAAAGTAGACATTTTCAGAACTAAGAAAAAATTACTTTGTTTACACTTAAGTGAACCACCAAACACTGAAATTTAGGGTTAGATACACTACTGCCTTGCATGTGTGTTACTATTCGAAATTCCACGAACGGGGTACTGCTACTGCCATCTTTGAAGAAACAGCTAGAACTTATTCAAGGTCCTTAAAATTTCATCCAAATTCGCTCAGCCGTTTTTGCGTGACTGTTATGTGGTTTTAAATACATATGTATATATTATATGCTATTCATGTAGTTAATATCTAGATTTTTGACAAAAATATCTTGCTATAAATAATATCTACTGCCCAATACACAAAAAATGTTAAACTAAAATATTGACCGTATTTAACAGTGCAAGGAAGCCAATAGCCTAATTTAGAACATTCCGGTCCTTTTCCCCGAGCCTACTGGGACCTACCTCGAATAGAGATGTGTCAATTTGATCTTGAAACGGCGAAGACTGGTCTGGAATCTTAATTCGAAGTGATCACGCTTTAGGGTTCCGTAGACATGACGATAAAACGGGATAATGTAGGTACGTTTTATTATGGTAACTGACGTGGTCTTGACACATTTTTGTTTTATTTATGCGGGATTACCCACGTTTAATTTTATCGGAAAATAACGAAATAATAATAATAAATAATAATATATTAATAATCTTCACGTGCGAAGCGTGCGGTGGCCCGCAGTTCGAAGCAAGACGAGGCCGCGCGCGCGTTGTCTCAGATTTGTCCCCATGATGAAGGCCACCGGATGTGGCCAAAACTATAGCCGGATTTTCCGATAAAATTAAACGTGAGTAATCCCGCATAAATAAAACAAAAATATGTAGGTGCGTGTTCATTTTTGAGTTAAACAAAAAATAGCGAGTAAGATTGGCAATGCTAATATAGGACGCCCTGTGACTATATGGAGTGACAATTTATATAGGTTGGAAACTAAGAATTAAAGACCGAACTGAGAGTCGTATTTTGGAGGGTACTATTTATAGCAATATCATCATCATCGTCTCAGCCGTAGGACGTCCACTGCTGGACATAGGCCTCCCCCATTGACTTCCATAAAGACCGGTTGGAAGCGGCTCGCATCCAGCGCGTTCCTGCGGTCTTTATGAGGTCGTCTGTCCACTTTGTGGGTGGATGTCCTACGCTGCGCTTGCCGGTCCGCGGTCTCCACTCCAGAACTTTGCAGCCCCATCGGCCATCAGTTCTGCGTGCTATGTGCCCTGCCCACTGCCACTTCAACTTGCTAATCCGCTGGGCTATGTCGGCTACTCTAATTCGTCTACAATAATTCGTCTCCAATACATATAGAAAATCATATTAGAAAATCTGTAAATCAAATTTTAAACATATATTTTTGTAAATCTTCCACGCGCTTGATAAAAGTGAAGAACGAAAACTTTGTTATTTTATAGGGTTCCGTACCCAAAGGGTAAAAACGGGACCCTATTACTTAGACTTCGCTTTCTGTCTATCCGTCCATCTGTCTGTCACCAGGCTGTATCTCAAGAACCACGACAGCTAGACAGTTCACAAATTTTGTATTTCTATTGCCGCTATAACAACAAATACTAAAAACAAAATAAAATGAATATTTAAGGGCTCCCATACAACAAACGCCTTTGCCTTTTCATAGATAATGGTATGGAACACTTCGTGCGCGAGTCTGACTTGCACTTGGCCGGTTTTTTAATGTAAATGTAACAAGACAAACGAGACGCTCTCCTGATGTTAAGAGATAACGCCTGTCCGTGACCATTGCAGCGATACACAGAACTTTGTGTAGCAAAATAAAGTCCAGGGCATCGCTGCCTTCGATCTCATAGCTTTGAAACTTACGATGGTTAGTCTCAACAGCCCTGTAATTTCTCTAGCTACAGTACTCTTCAACACACTCTACTTGGCGGCAGAATTAAAAAAAACGTATGTATAAAACTTTATTTTTGAGTACAGAACCCAAGCACGCCTTAGATCAACGCACTGTGCAAAACTTATCCACGAGAATATTTTCATTATGGGGCGATTCCGCTATAGACGATTCCCGAAATTAATTTTTTAATCGCGTTATTAGTTGTTTTTTTTGCGAATAGTGCAAAGAAGAAAGTCGAAATTTTATATTAAATTGTTATATTTTTCGATTTTACTCCATATTTAATTCTTTGAAGCGTTTGAAAATATTAACATCCAAAGAGTTGGTACAAACTGAAAATCATACCTAGCTACACTGATGCGAAATAGCTGTTGATGACAGTTTGAAGTTATGTTTTACCCGTTAAACTTGAAGTGACAATATTCATTTATCTTTCTGTTTCAAAAAATGTAAGTATATGTTGTTGTTTATTAAAACATTATTGAGTGCTAGAATACATTGTTAACTTGTTGCACCCGCGATACAAAAGATAAGAAAGTTTACTTTTTTCACAGAAATTAAGAGCTAACATTCTGAAACTTTGTAAAAGTAAGAAGAAATCAATACTCAACTTAAATTAATAGTTTTTAAGAGTGTAATGATTGTTAGGTTGAAATAAACGTTAACTTAAATTGGTTGCACCCGCGATCTGTCATTAAGATCGCGGGTGCAACTTTCTGTCACTTAACCTTTTTGTGTGATTAATTACATATTTTGTTGTTTTTATATGCCTTGACTAATAATATACGCTTAATACTATTGATGATATACATTTAATATGTGTCTTTATATTATATTCTGTATGTTTTAACACAAGGAGACTGCTTCGCAGAAATATACGCGGAAATTAAAAGAAAATCCTGAGCTTAATGCCGAACACCTCCGTCGGGAAAGGGCTCGTGATTCAAAACTGTGCATCTCTTTCTGCAAAAAATATTTGAGTATATCAAGTCAGTCTGTGATGACATTACATTTTTGTATATCTTCAGCGATAATTGCAACGCTCAATTTAAGAATCGATATGTAATGGCGTATGAATGCACTCAAAGCAGAATATGACAGACTATATAACCGCTTACGAATCACAAAATACGAAAAGAAATTCCGTGTCCTGTTATATCTGTGCCTTCAGTATCGTATCAGACTGAATCCTTAATTCCTTTGAAAAAGAGATCGCGCGTTTCTGATGTTTACAGTGATTCAGACAATGAATTTATAAATGACGAAACTCCATCAACGTCTCTTCAAGCTTCAAAGTTATCACCAGAAGCAAAAAAATCCTGAAATTGCTACTGTCCAAGCTGCTGTCTTACCAAAAGATATTTGCGCTGGTTTGTATGTGCTCGTATAATTTTTTTTTGCAAAACCGGCAAAAAAAATATTCAAAATCGTTATGTACCCCCACATAACGATATTGTGTAATTTTTTTGATCAGAACTATATGGATGAAGATGGAGAAACTAGAGTACAATTTATGACGACGATTGATGGCAAACGTTTCACAGAAATCGTAAATGACATAGCAGACGTGCAATTTGAAGATATTATCTCGAAATTGGAAGCGCCAGAGAAAAAAACTGATGGAAATAATACGTTCATAGAATTTTCCTCGAATATTGACGTATTTGAAAAGAAATAATTAATATAAGCGGCAAAAAAAGTGTACTAATTAGTAATAAATATTGTTTGATCTCTTATTTTGTTCCTATATAAGTTAAATTGACGTTTATGTTCACTTCAATTAGACTGGTTGCACCCGCGATAATTTGATGTTGCACCCGCGATTCGGTCAAAAGTGAATAATTAATTGTTTATTATTGTTTTCTTTAGAGTTTTTATTATATGTTCATGGTTACTCAAACATCTTACAAAATATAACGGCATAATATATTAAATGTATCACAATTAACAGATTTGTAAGTTTTTTGTCTATGATCTGGAATGGTTGGGCCAAATCTGTTGCACCCGCAATGTCAATTTGGACCTTCCTCCTGGCTTTTAAAACATTATTTTAAAATTCTTGTAAACGAATATTAAAAGAACATATTAAAATGTAATCTTTCAAAGTTTAATTCAATTAAAAATGTTGTTTATTTAATTACATGAAACTAAAACATGTGTCTAAATGTTGCACCCGCGATAATGGAATGACCCTATGATAGAAAAAACTATTCAGAGTTTTGCAAACTTTTTGTTAAGTTAGATAAAAGTATTTTTCTAAAATAATTGGTTTTCCTTTCTTACTTACTTTCGCAAAAACGATGTTGAATTCATCATCATCATCATTTCAGCCGTAGGATGTCCACTGCTGGACATACTCCCCACGCGTAGGACATAGGTTGAATTACTTGTAGCATAATTTGTAGCACTCATTTGTTTTCGTGAATACTTATTTTATTATTAACTAGCGACCCGCCCCGGCCTCGCACGGGTGCAATGTAGGTACTTATGTGGTGCATATGCATGTTCATGCAACCTTCCTCTTGAATCACTCTGTCTATTGATGGAAACTGCATCAAAATCCGTTGCGTAGTTTTAAAGATTTGTCCCTATATGCTTGCTGTATAGCATATAGGGACAGAGAAAGCGACTTTGTTTTATACTATGTAGTGAAGTGATGATAGTGATGAAGTGCATACATTATAGTTAGTTTGTTTTTCTATTCCATTAATTTCTAGTTTAACAAATTAGAAATGGTAATTCCATAATATTTTATAATAGGACTTTTACCGTCAGGAGAAGGTATAGTGCGTTTCATTCTTTTTACAAAAAAAAAGAAGACATAATTATGGACGTTGTGCTTCAACAACGTAATTCTCAAGTTTCAAGGACTAATTTCTAAGTCCCTCGAAATAAAACTGACTTGTATAATGTATATGTTTTAAGAAGGTAAACGTACTTTAAATGCTTACATTGTTTGGTCGGATTATCCTCAAAAGACTAGAACTTCGAAGGTTTGAGCTGAAGACTTGAATCCATTATCCGCTGAATAAATTACGAGCTCTTAGTAGAGTTTTGTGAAGAGCTTGGTACAAAATTGTAAAAGCGAAATGTCAATTACTAAGAATATTTGGTAAAATCCGAACGAAAAACTGTATTTATTTTTTAATTTATTTTATTAATACTGTGGTACGTAATTATTAACAAGCGAGTAAAGTTAAGTTTAGATTTTCCTAGTCATATAAAAGTTCAATTAGGAAAACACTGCAAAACTTATCAAAATTCATTGAATGATATAAAAGTTTTTTTTTCATATTTTTTTTATGGGGCCTAATTATAATAATTAGTTGCCAGAGACAGTGCTGCTCAGCGTCTGAATGGCTTCAAACACAAACTGAAACACTTGCTTATCGAGAAAACATTTATTGAGTTTTATGACATACATGAAATAATAATATATTATTGATTAAGTATTATTAGATATAGTATTTAAATATTTTTGTGAATCTATAATTCATATTTTGTATAATTTTCTTGTATACTAAAAGTGACTTGTAAATATACCTATTTATTAATAAAACACTGACTTTGACTTTGAAGGAGTAAGTAACAAATGACCTTGGGCTGGTAACTTGTTTAATAGCTAGCTCCTGAAGGATTATAACAATGAGGGACGGATTAGCAAGTTGAAGTGGCAGTGGGCAGGGCACATAGCACGCAGAACTGATGGCCGTTGGGGCTGCAAAGTTCTGGAGTGGAGACCACGGACCGACAAGCGCAGCGTAGGACATCCACCCACAAGGTAGACAGACGACCTCGTAAGGACCGCAGGAACGCGCTGGATGCGAGCCGCTTCCAACAGGTCTTTATGGAAGTCAATGGAGGTCTATGTCTAGCAGTGGACGTCCTACGGCTGAAATGATGAGCTCCTGAGGGCGTAGACAAAGTGACATTGTAGAGTATTATTGTATTGTAATTTTGTAGCAATGATAGCTTAGTGGTTATCACGGTTGGTTCACACCCCGAAGAGCGTGGGTTCCATCCCCAATAATGAGTTTTAGCTGCCGCTAAAAGAAAACGTCTTGATGAAACCATAGCATGGTGTTTTTTTTTTCTAGTATTCGACTAGCTTGCTAGGTAAGCATGCTCCATCGTAGACGGTATCTTCGCTTAACATCAGAAGACATGGCGGTCAAATACAGGCCTATATATGATTTAAAAAAATATTAGTCTATATAATCCTCATGCCAAATCTTGTAGTAAGCAAACTCTAGTCCAAAACACCATAGTCTGAAATACAATTATGCTAGAGCATTTCTGCCAGGAATAAAAAACACATCCAAATCAAGGGATACCCTTTTCCCTCTATCCGCCTTCCCGTAATTCAATTCAATTCAATTAATGACTGCAGACTATGACGTCATATAAGACAATACCTGGTCACATGGTTACGTCACTGTATTTACAAATAATCAACGCATTTATATTCGGAGCAAACTTTCGTCCGGGAGTGAAGCACACAGAGAAGATAGGAAGTTAGTTGGTACACAATAAATATACATATTAAGTATTTTTGCGGGCTGATTCGTCGCTGGCATAACATGCGGCAGATCACTCTGATTACCGTCTCTACATTTTTATCTTATTTCATTAATTCCCTTACAACGAAGTTGCCAGTAAACAAATTAAAGAGTAACAAAAAACCATAAGAATCGTTTTTATGGGTTATACATTTCTACATACGATTAGTAGATCTCGCAATGTTTTTAAAATTCTAATTCTTTCAGTTCAAAAATCACCGAAATAGTTAAAAAAATGGGCACGCTTTTTAAACTGTTTTTGCCAGTTACAGTAATTTTTTCTAATGTAAATGTACTAAGACGAACGAGACGCTCTCATGATGGTAGGAGATAACGTATGTCTATGACCAAAGCAGCGATACACAGAACTATGTGTAGCAAATCAAAATCAAAAAGTCATTTATTCAGTTTAGGCCCTGGTAAGGCACTTATGAACATTAAGTTACATTTTTTAATCTACTACCGGCTCGTAATTACACTTCAACTGAGAAGACTCCGGCAAGAAACTCAGCAAGGCTTTTTTTTGTGGATCTTTCTTTTCATATTAGGTTACAGTTTACAGTATGCAGGGGGATGCAAGTGCAGAGAGAAGCTACTACAACCATATATTCCTGTCTTCCACGTAATGAGCCACCTTATAGTAGGCTTTGTCAAAATTAAGGACAGGGCATAGCTACTTTGACGTTGATTTCTTTGAGACATTAGATGGTTAGTCTCAATAGCCTTGTAATTTCGCTAGCTGCAGCACCCTTTAAACCGAAACACAGTAATGTTTACACACTATTGCTTGGCGGTAGAATTCCTGGTTCTGCAGTGGTACCTGACCACGAAGTAGATGTGTGAAGTCTGCCAACACCTCCTTGGCCAGTGTGGACACATTACTCTTCTCAAAATAGGAAGAAGCCCGCGTCCAGCAGTGGGATAATTTATAAAAACAGGACTGATCCGGATCCGAATTCAAATCTGGAATAATAGCGGTATTATTTTTAAGGTATCCTGTTGCAACATTAACTTAGACCTTAAATATAGTACTTAATTATTGTTTAATTGTGGTTCCTACCACAACAATAATACGTATTAATATAATTATAAAACTAGCCAAAAGCTGAGATTTATGAGGGCTCGCGTAGTTTTTCTAACGGGTAATAATTTTGAAGACAGTTTTTTCTTAAATTTAGTTTAGCTCTGTTGCAGCGGTGTTAACTCCTTGGATTTCTAACAGATTGCGTTAGTAGTACAATAACATTCTATGCAATGAATACAAAGTTGTTAATGTTCCTTTTTTTAATGGTTATAAAATTATTATTTTTTGGACAGATAACACATCTAGATATGAAAATAAATTACTATGTTAAAACACAAATCTATAGGCGTGATAGTTTTTCAGTAAAGTGTACCACAAAAATACTCAGGTTGTGGTCGCCCTGATAAATTATGAAAGACATATGAATAGAAAATTCAAGCGCTCGAAGAGTCAACACGTCCTGAGGATGTCTCGTATAGAGATCGGTAGACGTGGTAGAAACACGTGTCGGCAACTGGTTACTTCAGCGAGCAGACGATATATAAATACTTGTGTATATTTTAATTATATAAGTTATATGTAAAACATGTCAATATAAAATACTATCTGAAATCAAATCATATAGTTTATTTTGGATTTAAGTTTTAGATATTAAGGAATATTTCGGATAGATAGGTATTCAAAAATTGTCAAGTTAGATAAATATTGAAACTAAATTAAGTCCTCCTTACTAGGGGAAACAGTATAGTTATTGGCCAGTTAAGCGGCCGGCGGATAGTAAATTTGAATCAAAATAAAATAAAATGATTTTATGCAAATAAAAAATAGGTTATAGTATACTATATGAGTATATTTATTAATCAAGGTGGTTTACATATACTTTTATTAATATACTATGTGAAATAAATTACCGCAAAAATAAAAATGTAATTTTAATAGTAATTGGCCACATTATTGCAGTTATTGGCCATGAGATCAGACAGTTATTGGCCATATTCAAAAATATAATTATTTGTCATCAATTATGACTAAAACATGTTTTTTTTTATTATTTTCACCCTCAGATGGTTCAGAATCATCATTTAATAAAAAACACTTCATCATCATCATCATCATCTCAGCCGTAGGACGTCCACTGCTGGACATAGGCCTCCCCCATTGACTTCATAAAGAAGCGGCTCGCATCCAGCGCGTTCCTGCGGTCTTTATGAGGTCGTCTGTCCACCTTGTGGGTGGACTTCCTACGCTGCGCTTGCCGGTCCGTGCTCTCCACTCCAGAACTTTGCAGCCTCATCGGCCATCAGTTCTGCGTGCTATGTGCCCAAACAAACAACATGTGTGCAAACTTCAACTTGCTAATCCGCTGGGCTATTTCGTCTACGGATCTCCTCATTTCTGATTCGATCTCGTAGAGAAACTCCGAGCATAGCCCTCTCCATAGCTCGTTGTGCGACTTTGAGCTTATCAAGAAGGCACATAGTCAGAGACCACGTTTCAGCACCATAAGTCATCACGTAACACACACTGGTCGAAGACTTTTAACTTGAGGCACTGAGGTATATCCGACGAAAAAACGTTGCGCACCTTTCCGAACGCTGCCCAGCCGAGTTGGATTCGACGACTGACCTCTTTCTTGAAGTTAGACTTACCTAGTTGGACTGCTTGTCCTAGGTAAATGTATGAGTCAACAACTTCAAGAACCGAGCTCCCAACTGATACTGGGGTGGGCTCAACATGGGTATTCGACATCATCTTTGTCTTATCCATGTTCATTTTAAGGCCCACCCGTTGGGAAACTCGGTTGAGGTCTTCGAGCATCGTGCCGAGATCTTCCGTCGATTCTGCCATGACTACAATATCGGCAAAGCGAAGGTGAGTGATGTATTCGCCATTAATATTGATGCCGAATCCATTCCATTCCAAGAGCTTGAAGGCATCTTCCATTGTGGCAGTAAACAGTTTCGGAGATATAACGTCTCCCAGTCTTACTCCTCTTTTCCATGGAATCGCCTTCGAAGTCTGCTCCTGTACTCGGACTGATTTTGTGGCGTTATTATACAAACACTTCAACACTCCGATATACCGATAGTCAATATGGCATCGTTGGAGAGACTCAACCACCGCCCATGTCTCGATCGAATAAAAGGCTTTCTCATAGTCTACAAACGCTAAACATAGTGGCAAATTATGTGTGTGGATGTGGTCTATCGTACTGTAAACTTTTCGGAAACCGGCTTGTTCGGAAGGCCTGCGACTGAGACGGTTCGTAATGACTCAAGTTTTTAAGTTTGAACTGTAAAGTTCCTCTTGGAATATTATATTTTTTTGCAACTGCTCTCAAAGACATTGTCTTGTCGTATATTTTATCTAATGCCTCGTCTAGGGCTTCTTTTGTGTACTGGGGTATCTATGGCATAACTATTTATCCGCTTGGACCTGATAGAAAAGAAAAAAGAACATCTCAGTGATCTTGTTTAAAATTAATTTAGTAGTAATATAGTAATTGGCCTATTTTTTGTATTGGTTATTATTTTCAATGACACAGTAATTGGCCTAGGCTAATAACTATTTAGGAAGTTTGAAAATGCATGAGAATTAAATAGGATGCATAATATTAAAAAAGAAACCAGTTTGTTAACCGAACAATACTATTTGCGAAATAAATAATAAACATAGTGATTGGCATAGGAGGCCAATTACTATATATTTTTTTAATAACGTGACAGTTATTGTCCAGAACAAAATTTTGAGGGTATATGAAGATGTTATCATATCTGTACCGAAAATTCACGTATTAGGCATAAATGCTGTGTATTTTATAGGATTTCAATGTCTGTACTACATTAAATAGTTTTCAAAATCTCACATGAAAAAAATCTGCTGTCTTAATATTTTTAAAATAAACTTACCTGTTTTTGTACCAGCTACAAGAAATTACAGATCACAAAAGAACAAAGTCACCTAGCGGCATTTTATGGATACTTTTTCACAGATATTAAAAAGTGCTGCCGTTGTAGTTCTATTTTATCAACCATTCGGCAAAAAGTTGCTAGTTTTAGAACATTAAAGTAGAAGTGGCCAATAACTGTATGGTGGCCAATAACTATACCGTTTCCCCTATTTGTAAGCAAAACGACTTTTAAGCGCAAATACACTGAATATAATAAATTGAATATAAAATATATATATATTTCTGTGAACGATAGTGAAAACCGAATCAAAATATTTTTGCGAAGTGAAGTTTAAAACATATGAAGTAGGTGTCAACAAACGACACACGCGATATAAGACTTCGTTGACCTTATTTTTTTCTTGATTGGCTTGATAATTATGTCGATAAGTTCCTAAACTTTTACATTCAATACTTTACTGACAAACAATAATAAAAATGTATTTTTATGTAAATGCCTGTACTATACCATTTTAATTATGATTTTCATCGCTCAGCTAATACGTAGAAAAGTACTTGGTCCTTCACGCTTTAACAAACTTTCGGCCCGCACCGATAATTACGCCCGTATAATTTTACTCTGCGGGCCACATTTGAATACTTTACGTTACTTCTGTAATTTGGGGCAATTTTCGTATAGATATTAATCTCTCCGTATTAATACATAATGACTTTCATGTAATTTGTGGTTTTATATCTTGAATAGAAGTTTCGAGAACTAGACGTATTTGTATAATACTCTTTTCAGAAACCGCTTGTTATTTAGAGATTAAGTATCATGATTACTACTGTATTTGAATATATCATTAAGTTGACTTTTTTCTAGGAACAAGCTTATTTTACTTTCTGTTTTTTTTTTAACCCCCGTCGCTGATGTTTGTTATAAATTTGACGTAGCGAATGTTTTTTGTTTTGCAGCGATGATAGCTCAGTGGTTAGCGCGGTCGGTTCGCATGCCGAAGGGCGTGTGTTCAAACTCCAACAATGAGCTTGAGCTGCCGGTGAAGGAAACATTGCGAGGAAACCATAGCGTGGTGGTAGGGTATTTTCTAATACTCGGCTGGCTAGCTACCACCCTCAAGTTGAAAATCTGCCGCCAAGCATCTAACGGTGTGTTCCGGCAGCCTCACTTGAGAGCCAGTTCTATTCCAGGCTAGGTGTGCTTTACCACCTTCAACCACACCGTCACTTAACATCAGATGAGTTGAGGTCAAACACATAGCCTGTCAGCCATAAAAAAAAAACTAGGTAAGCGTGCTCCATCTGAGACAGACTACTGCCTAACAGGGAGGGTGTGGTCAAACGCGAATAAGAATACATAGAAAAAATCTCGTTTCTCTAGCGGTAATAAAGCTAGTGACCTAGAAATGCTGACATGGCGGGTTTGGTGGTAATATTTTCCTTTGTGGTCCCTTTATCATTTTTATTCGTGTTATAGCTTCATTTCTCATGATGATTGTATATCTATACGTATAAGCACCTATATTGACCCCTGTAGGCTCATTGGTAGTATCAAGAGCCGTAGGGCGTGGATTCGATTCCCACTCAGAACAAGCATTTCGTGGTATAATCAAAAATGTTTTTTCTGTGTCTGGGCGTTCTGTATATATTATAAGTACATATGTATTTACAAAAAAATATGTAATTGTAGCGATGATAGCCTAGTGGTTAGTGCGATGGGTTCACATGCCGATGGGAGTGGGTTAAAACCCCAACAATGAGCTTGGAAAAACATCGTAAGGAAACCATAGCGTGGTGGTAGAGTATTTTCTAGTACTCGGCTGGCTAGCTACCACCCTCAAGTTGAAAATCTGCCGCCAAGCATCTAACAGTGTGTTCCGGCAGCCTCACTTGAGAGCCAGTTCCATTCCAGGCTAGGTGTGCTTTACCATCTTCGGCTACACCGTCACTTAACATCAGGTGAGTTGTGGTCAAACAACAAGCATGTCAGTCACAAAAAAAAAAAAACTATCAGTTATCTGGTTCCGTAGTACAAGCTTTACTTAATCAGCCAACTTAAGAGTCAGTTCTGCTATCAAATGAGCTAGCATGACTCAAATAATAGATGCTTCACACGTTTTGTCTACAAGTATAGAGGAAGCTTCAAAACTGCATCTCGTAAAAATGCACGTGACGGGGATGTTTTGAAAGTCATAATGTTAAAAAAAAAAAAGTTTTAAAATGTAATCGTGAGCACTCATGTTAAACAAAAGCCATCGTGGAGTAAGGGGTCGCGTCGAGTGCTCGGATTGCCTTCATTTTGGGTTTGCCTTCAAACATAAGTAAAAGCGTACAGTTCATTTTACAATCATTAATATCATATTAGCAAAAATTTAAGACTTATGTGATAGTTTGTACAGTTTTTTTTTTATTGCTGACAGGCTAGGTGTTTGACCACAACTCACCTGATGGTCACCTGGCCATGGCCCAGCGCTCGAAGAGTCAACACGTCCTGAGGATGCTTCGTGTAGAGGCGAAACACGTGTCGGCAATTACTTACTGCAGCGAGAAGAGCATGTAAAGACTTGTGGTTATTTTAATTAGTTTTTTGTTTTAGCTTTTTAGTATGTATACCTATGACAAATTTTAGATATTAAGCAAAGTTACGGATAAGTTTTTAACATTGTTGTCAAGTTAGCTAAATTTAAATTCTCGTCTCTGTTGTAAATGCAACGACTGTTTAGCGGAAAAAAAAAACTAAATATTTACCTTGAACACTATATTATTATGTATTTTATTTCTCTCTGAACCTGATTCTAAAGTTAACGCAAGTGAAGTCGTGGGCGCAGGCTAGTAATTAAAAAGGTCAAAGTAATTTTGGTATATTTAGTACTGTCTACATCGGAACTGATTTTTATAAGTAAAAAAAAAACTGGATTAAGAAATAAATATTTATCGCTTGAAGTCTATTACTTGAACCACATCCAAAACTTTTCAATAGGTTTTTGTCTTCAAATACCACTAGGGGTTTGGCATCGTTCCGGATCAATCAAGTAAAGATGGTATTTATGCTTAAAAGGTTGTTCCTTCTTGATTTTATTATGATTTTCAACTGAGAAAATTTCACAACGGAAATCTTTTGTGTATTGAAAAAAGTTGAACCAAAATCAGTATAATGTAAAATACAAATAAAGATGTTCCAGAACTAATCAATCAATTTATAGCAGTGGCACCGGTGACAACTTACCATCAATCCGCCTGCTTATTAAAATAAATAGCCTTCACAAATGTTTTTTGTACAGTTATAGTCTTTACGCAGCAATGGTCATTTACCATCAAACTTACCTAGTAGTTTTCCAATGTCACACACAGAGTAAACACCAATTTACCAAAACTGAGTAAAATATAGCCATTCATACAACATGTATGACTTGTCTAGTTACTACACATACACCACACACACACACTAACACACACATTGCATTTCATACAAACATTACATTTATATAGCACGCTCAATGGCAAAAACATGATGAAACTTTTGTAATTTAAGACCAATACTATGTAACCACTCATGTTTATGCAAATAAATATATCTCTATCTCTATCTCTATTTCTATCTCTATCTCTATCCCTATCCCTATCCCTATCCCTATCCCTATCCCTATCCCTATCCCTATCCCTATCCCTATCCCTATCCCTATCTGCTAATCTGCACATAGTCAGAGACCACGTTTCAGCGCCATAAGTCATCACTGGTAACACACACTGGTCGAAGACTTTCGACTTGTGACTAAGTTATATCAGACGAAAAAACGTTGCAAGCATAACTGTGTTACTATTTGAAGGGTACTGCAGCTAGCGAAATTATAGGGCTGTTGAGACTAACCATCTAATGTATCAAAGTAATGAGCGCGGAAGCAGCGATGTCCTGGATTTTGCTTTGCTATTCAAAGTTCTATGTATCGCTGCAATTTTCATGGATAGGCGTTATCTCTTACTATCATGCGAGCGTCACGTTCGTTTCATTACTTTTACAAATAAAAATATGTTTATCGGATACATGGCATCGGAAAAACAAAATAGTATAGATAAAAAAAAAAAATTATAAAATAAGCTTAAAAACTAAAAAAAACTACTTGTCTATGGAATTAATATATCCAGTTAAATTTGTGCAATTAGGACAAATTTAACGATATATAAATGATCGGTTCAGCCGTTTAGTAGTTACGAGAGAACATAGGGATGTCACATATACAGGTTAAAACACAAAACCTTTCTATTTTCGCTTCGCCGTAGCTATTTAAAAATAATTGAATAAGTTTTATGAGCACAATAAATAGAGATCTAACACGACGTAGCTTTTAAATAATTAAAAACCAAATTAATCACGCTTAAGCAGAATACTTTTAATAAGCGTATTTAGTAACTCGCCGATTAAAACAATATAAATATTCAAGCCATGTAATTAATCTAATGCAGAGAAATCCCAAAAGAGGTTTAATAAAATTAAATCGGCATTTATATGCAAGCTAAAATGCTCATTTGAATGTTAGAGCTCAAAATGTGTCTAATATTAAAATTATACCTTAAATTAGACAAACTAATGCATTCACGCCTCGTCTTGTATAATTAATTGATAAAGATTTAGCCTTTTAAAAAATAATGGAATTCTTTTTTTATGATTGACAAGTTAGGTATTTGACCTCAGCTAAGTCTTGATCAAGTTGTCCAACTAGGTAGGTCCAACATCGAGAAAGAGATCAGTCGTCGAATCCAACTCGGCTGGGTAGCGTTTGAAAAACTGCGCAGCGTTTTCTCGTCCGAAATACCTCAGTGGCTCAAGTCGGAAGTCTTCGACCAGTGTGTGTGATGATTTATGGGCGTGGTCTCTGACTAAGTTCCTTCTTAGATGCTCAAAGTAGAACAACAAGCTATGGAGAGGGTTATGTTCGGAATTTCCCTACGAGATCGAATCAGAAATGAGGAGATCCGTAGACGAACTAAAGTAACTGACATAGGCCAGCGAATTAGCAAGTTGAAGTGGCAGTGGGCAGGGCACATAGCACGCAGAACTGATGGCCTATGGGGCTGCAAAGTTCTGGAGTAGAGACCATGGACCAGCAAGCGCAGTGCAGGACGTCCACCCACAAAGGTAGACAGACGACCTAATGAATGCCGCAGGAACGCGCTGGATGCGAGTCGTCATAGCGTGGTGGTAGGGTACTTTTGAGTACGCGGCTAGCTAGCTACCACCCTCAAGCTAAAAATCTACCGCCAAGCGTCTAACGGTGTGTTCCGGCATCCTCACTTGAGAGCCAGTTCTATTCCAGGCTAGGTGTGTTTACTATTTTCGACCACACTGTCACTTAACAACAGGTGAGCTGTGGTCAAATACCTAGCCTGCCAGACATTAAAAAAATGCGGGTACATTTCGGTAGAAGATAATTATGTAGAAAGCTGATAGACAGGAGACCTCTTGACTGCTTTGACCTCAACTACGCTTACGCTAGTATTACGGTAAAGGTATCATTTCTGAACTAGATGACGCCACTCTCCGTGCGTTTTTCAGCTTATTTTTAAAACGTTGGCCACTTCTTATAAAATTACAGCGTCAGATCGATAGATGGAGCTTTATTTTTTATTGAAATTTCGTTTCTTCTTGAGACGCCATTTTATTTAGTAAATAACTTCCACTTTGTATAATCGTAGCACGTGAGTTCTACGAAAGTTTGAACTGCGCCATTATATGGATTTAATAACAATGATTGTACGAAGTGTGTTTTTTCGTAGACCTACGCGTTACGCACTATATATAAAGCTACGTCTTGATTTCTTTGAATTTTGTAGTATAAGTTGAGTTTTTGTAGTATATTTTGTGTTTTGTAGTTGTTGTCAATTTTATTGACAAGCGCTAGTAGATAAATAGAAAATAATGATTATAAGTATGCCGTGGTGGTGCTGGCGTAAGAATATTACCCCACCCTCTCTACCCGTGGTTGCCGTAAGAGTCGGCTAAGGGATGTAATCCGGAAGATGGGCAGCAGCGTCTTCCTTGAACAATCACACCTAACTGCGCTCGCCAACCCGCCTGCCAAGCGTGGCGAGTATTAGCAAAACCTCCCCAGAAAGAGGCCTATGTTCAGCAGTGGACGACATATGGCTGATGAAAAAAAAAAACTTGTTTTATTTATATTGATTATTCACGTTAAATTATGTCGGTTACACAGACAAACAAAAAAATAATGAAAAACTACTCAACACATACACAAATTGTGTCAAAGTCACTTGTTTCCATGGTACAATACTATACTCCTCGCATCGAAATGTCCATGCTAAACTTAACCTCATTTTTTTCTATGCGAGTCTATATTTCGTGCTTTTTCAAATGTTGATTTTGGTATTTTTTGTGTTTTACATAAACATATACATATAAATATATATTTGTGATGAATGACGTTATTATATTTTATAATATTTAATTATATTTTTTTTCTATCTATTGAAACTAATCAAAATGGTAATAAAGTTCACCTTTGACCAAATTTTGGATAATTAGCTTTTTTTCACGATTTCAGTGAAATAAAATCACAATTATTAGTAAAATACCCCCTTTTGGTTTGGTATATATATGCTGAACTAAAACGTTGTAGTGACAAAAAAAAATCCATTCATCAATTAATCATTTATTAAATAACTAAAATAAATAAAGTTTTTTATGCTTTAATCTTTGAAACTTCATTGCTAATTTTAAATAAATACAGCATATAGGTATAGCAATTAGTGGTAATTTTTTTACATTTATAATATAAAAGTATAGTATTTAGTGGTACCTTTTTATGTAAAATCGTTGAGAAGAACAATTTCATGATGGTAAGAGTTAAACACGTGTCCATGATATAATAGTACCTACACATAACTGAGTAGCAAAACAAAGTCCGGGGCGTCCCAGCTTTGACGCTCATTACTTTGAGACTTTCGATGGTTAGTCTCAACAGCACTGAAATTTCGCTAGCTTTAGTACCCTACAAACAGGAACACAGTAATGTTTACACACTGCTGCTTGGCGGTAGAATATCTGGTACGGTGGTACATACCTAAACGACCTCTAGATTTACCACCAAGTAAAGAATGCCGTGGTCGTGCCGGCGTAAGAATTGTACCCCACCCTCTCTACCCGTGGTTGCCGTAAGAGTTGGCTAAGGGATGTAATCCGAAAGATGGGCAGCAGCGTCTTCTTTGAATAACCACACCCAACTGCGCTCGCCAACCCGCCTGCCATGGCGAGTATTTGCAAAACCTTTACATATGGGGGAGGCCTATGTCCAGCAGTGGACGTCATACGGCTGATGATGATGAAAGAATGAATTAATGTACCTGAAGGAATGTCTCTTCCAGCCGATCATTTTTTTTTAATGTTTGACAGGCTAGGTGTTTGACCACAGCTCACCTGATGTTAAGTGACGGTGTGGTCGAAGATGGTAAAGCACACCTAGCCTGGAATGGTACTGGCTCTCAAGTGAGGCTGCCGGAACACATCGTCATGTTATGTACTGTTCCAATATTTTTCTAAAAACCTTATAAAGCATACAATGAACAACCTATTAGATTTGTCAAAGGTGAAGTACACACATATATTTCATCAATCGAGCTTTCGAATCGACAAAAAAACCGAAATGTGAATTATATGAAATTCCAATTTCACGGCTTACGTATTTTATGTAATTACATTATTTCAAATTATGTACATTTTTTATAAGACATGTACATGAAAATTTCACTCCAGACATTTTACTGAGCATGCGCGAAAATTTAGCTCTACCGGGCACCCACACAGACAAACATTTAGGTGATCGGCTACGCACACAACACAGCTTTGTCAAACACATACAAGTCTCAAACGGTCTAGAATTCACACACACTTAGGTGCAAGCTTTTATGAATACAGTGTAAAATAGCACCCACACGTTGAAATTCTAACCCTGGAGAAGCTTCGTGCGGTAGTTAATCGTGAGATGTTGCCGTGGTACGACGTACCTTAGTCATATAAAATTGAGTGCTGAAAAACGTACGTGAATTCCAAGTGAAAGCCTAATGTGAATTGGTCATTGAAAAGTTTGGTGTACGTCTGGATCTAACAGTTTACGAAGTTTTTCTCAGTGAAGTGTTGTGGGAAAAGAAAACCGTTTATTTTAGTGGGAATCAAAATTTATTCCGCGTATGATTTGTGCGCTTTTTCTGGATAATTAATTAGGTAAGTTTTCAAGTTTAAAATTTACATTAATTGAGTTATGATTTTATAGTTTTTTCAATCATAATTAATCAATGTTATACGCCATTGGCATTATATGTAATTTTTTAAATTTCAATACATATGAAAACGTGTTTTTTTTTTATAGAACAAAATACCTTTTCTTATAATAAAAATACGATAATTTTTGTTAGTAGGAAGAACTGCGAGGTTTCTTCAATTCAAAGTTCTAAAGAAAACTCTAGTATCTACATAATAATTATGATTATGACGTTTTTCACGAATTTATCAAATTGCTGCCAGATAATAATGCACGTTTAATCACAAATAAAACAACACTACTAAATTAGCAACATTATACATAAAGAAGTGATATTTATCACTGACTTTTTTATTGTTGACACGCTAGCTGTTTGACCACAGCACACCTGATTTTAAGTCACGGTGTTGTTGAAGATAGTAAAGCATATCTAGCCTAGAATGGAACTGGCTATCAAGTAAAGATGGAACACACCACCTTCCTTGGCGGCAGATTATCAACTTGAGTTTGGTAGCTAGCCAACCGAGTACTAGAAAATACCCTACCACCATGGTATGGTTTCCTCACGATGTTTTCTTTCACCAGCTTTACGCTAATTGTTGGGGTTTAAACCCACGCCTTTCGGTGTATGAACCGCCCTCGCTAACTACTGAGCTGACAACTATTTTTTTATTGCAAGGATGTTTCGTTTATTTGCCGTATAAGACGGTTTAGCTCTCTCAAATCTATATTGAATTTTTATTCTATTATCCTAAAGGAATAAAACAATAATTATTTATTTACATTGCTTCACGTTAAAGAAATTGATAATAAACATTAATGTTCCACTAAAAATTTTGTTCCAAATGGCGTAAACAATATGAATACTTCTTTTTTCTTCTATTATCATAAAATAATAAAACAACAATGTTGAATCTGTTCCTTATTTAAATTTTAGTTCAAGTTAAAGAAATTGACAATAAACATTTATGTTCCACTAAACATTGTGTTCCAAATGACGTATACAATTTGAATATTTCTACCTATCCACATACGTTACTTACTCGTTTAATTTGAATGTAATTTATTTTAGTTAGTAATATAAGTGTTTTTGTGTTATAGCCTGAAGTGCTGGTTCAATGCATTAAACAATTGCAGGCTTTCTTTCCTAGAATCTATTTATAGACTATTGATTTCATACATCGTGTAGGAGACTTCTATTCTACTCGTAGAAGTAAGTCCCAATTGCTATTTGAAGAAAAGACAGTATATAAAGGCGAAAGTTTGTGGGTGTGTATTAGTGTGTTTTTATGTTTGTTATTTCTTCACGCTCAAACGGCTAGACCAATTTTGATTAAATTTGGTATGGAGGTAGCTGACACCCTGGATTAACACATAGGTTTTACTTTACTTTTTATCCCGAAAAATTCAGGTACCTAATATATAAAATTACTACTTATGTAGAAATCAGAGATTAGGCAGAAAATTTAATTGGAAATCATTATTGACTGCCTTAGCTCATTGGGTAGAATATCTGCTTCAAGAGCTGTAGGGCATGGGTTTGATTCCCACCAGGACAAACATTTATGTGACGTGTATGTGTGTTGTGCTGTGTCTGGTTGCCATAGTACAAGCTTTACTTAGTTTGGGGCTAGATGGCGCTGTGTGAAATGTCTTATAACTTTGTATTATGGCCAATTTTTTGGAACTTATAATCATCATTATCATCATCATCAGCCATAAGACGTCCACTGCTAGACATAGGCCTCTTCTGGGGTGTTTACCAATACTCGCCACGCTTGGCAGTCGGGTTGGAGAGCGCAGTTGTTTGAGGAAGACGCTGCTGCCCATCTTCCGGATTACATCCCTTAGCCGACTCTTACGGCAACCACGGGTAGAGAGGGTGGGGTACTATTCTTACGCCAGCACCACCACGGCATACTTGTAATTATTATTTTCTATTTATCTACTAGCGCTTGTCAATAAAATTGTGCAAAATTACACGAACGTTATACTGTAAGCTGTTTATATTTTGTGCTAGATAAAATGCTTCATATTATTACCTGTACCTAACAGTACGCAGTACCAGATATTATGCTGCCAAGCAGTAGTGTGTAAACATTACTCTGTCCCGGTTTAAAGGGCAGGTACTACAGCTAGCGAAATTACAAGGCTGTTTAGACTAACCATCGAAAGTCTCATTAAAAGTTGTGCCTGAAAGACTAAGGCACCTACTTGGAATCCATATATTTCTTTGCACATAATACAAATTTACTATCTTTCTACTAAATACCATTCTTTACTAAGAAAAATCTTACAACGTCTAATATTGATATCGGATGTGGTAAAAATGTGGAAAATTGAAAGCGTTTAGTCGAGTGGAAGTGGGTGGAAATTTGGAGGAAAAAAGTTCTCTGACTTGGTCGAAGGGTCAAGATGTTATAATAATGTAGGTACGTTGGTAAGGATATTAAATTTCTAGCTTGAAGCATCTTAGTTCGGTGACCGTCTGACTGCTTATGGTTCTGATGATGATGAGGCTAAGTGTTTGACCACTGCTCACCTGATGTTAAGTGACGGTGTGCACGAAGAAAACTCACCTAACTTGGAAAGGAACTGGTTCTTACAACTAAGGTAAAAAAAAAGACATTTTGAGGGTGTTAGTTTGCTAATCGAGTACTAGAATTTACCCACGCTATGTTTTCCTTCACCTGCAGCTGAAGCTTATTGTTAGGGTTTAAATTCACGCTCTTCGATGTATGAACCGTCCGCGCTTGCCGGTCCGTGGTCTCCACTCCAGAACTTTGCAGCCCCATCGGCCATCAGTTCTGCGTGCTATGTGACCTGCCCACTGCCACTTGCTAATCCGTTAGGCTATGTCGGCTACTTTAGTTTGTCTACGGATCTCCTCATTTCTGATTCGATCTCTTAGGGAAACTCCGAGCATAGCCCTTTCCAAAGCTCGTGCTACTTTAAGCTTACAAAGAAGGCACATAGTCAGAGACCACGTTTCAGTGCCATAAGTCATCACTGGTAACACACACTGGTCGAAGACTTTAACACTTAGCCTGTCAACAATAAAAAAAACTCGTTCCATTAAATTAACTCCTTGTCTGATTAGATTTTTACTTGGTGGTAGATTTCCTTAGAAGGAGGTCGTCTAGGTAGGTACCACCGCAGTACCAGATATTCTGCCGCTAAGCAGTAGTATGTAAACATTACTGTGTTCCGGTTTGAAGGGTACTGCAGCTAGCGAAATTACTGGGCTGTTGAGACTGACCATCTAGTCTCAAAGTAATGAGCAGCGATGCCCTGGACTTTGTTTTACTACTCAAAGTTCTGTGTATCGCTGCAATGGTCATGGACAGGCGTTATCTCTTACCATCAGGAGTCTCGTTCGTCTCATTACTGTTACATAAAAAAAAAGATACATAATTACAATAAAAAAAATAATGAAACACCGATTTTTTTTTTTTTTTTTTAAATCTTTATTTTTTTGGGGACTTCTAAAACGTTAATTTACATTTAGATAGAACAAAATGTTAAATGTAAAAACTAACTGCCATCTTTGCCTAGGCTAACAGTAATAGTGTTGTCATGAAATCCCGCAAAAACCTTACATTGAAAACAAACAACATTTTCCTTTTACGTTAAATGGGCGAACAAATCTTTCACTTAACTATTCAGTGGGTTTTGCTAAAGTAATACAGCTTCAAATCTTTTAAAGTGCATTATGATATGAAGCATTAACTTGGAGGTACTTTAGGTTGATACTTAAGTTTTTGAAACTTAATCTCATAGCCTAAGTCTCAGCGTTTATTGCTTTTTACTTATAAGTTTTCAATATACCACTATTATTGCTTGTTTTTTTTTTATGTTTGACCACAGCTCACCTGATGTTAAGGGACGGTGTGGTCAAGTGAGGCTGCCGGAACACACCGTTAGATGCTTGGCGGCAGATTTTCAACTTGAGGGTGGTTAGCCAGCCGAGTAGGTACTAGAAAGTACCCTACCACCACGCTATGGTTTCCTCACGATGTTTTCCTTCGCCGGCAGCTCAAGCTCATTGTTGGGGTTTGAACCCACGCTCTTCGGCATGCGAACCGACCGCGCTAACCACTGAGCTATCATCGCTACAAAATGCTTGTTATCTTGGAATTATAATATACCAAAAGTATATGAAGCAGTTTTGTTTATTGTCCCACTGCGCAGGTCTCTTTTTATTGTGACAGTTCACCACATTGGCCAAGTGCGAGTTGACAGCCATCACACATAAATATTCGATAACAGTACAAACTATCAGATATGTACGGTTCCTCATAATTACGCCTACACCGTTTGAAGTTAATTAATACCCAGATAACTTACCACCGTTTTACATTACACCACCGTAACTTACCATCGTCACTGTTGTAACCAAATCAACTTTAAGGCGGAAATACACTACAAATGTATCGTTTGAATCCTAAAAATAAACTTCCGAAACTGAATAAACTAAGGCCTGAATCAATTAATTATCACATAACATATACAAAACCAAATGTACGTGCTGTGGTATTTGTATCCAGGACCGCCAGTTTCACAGCAGATGATCACTCAAAATAAATAATAAATAGTACAACTTAAATTTGTAAATTTGTGCTACAAGGATGTTATGTACTCAATTCAATATTGCCGTAGTGGTGCCGGCGTAAGAATAGTACCCCACCCTCTCTACCCGTAGTTGCCGTAAGAGTCGGCTAAGGGATGTAATCCGGAAGATGGGCAGCAGCGTCTTCCTTGAACAATCACACTTAACTGCGCTCGCCAACCCGCCTGCCAAGCGTGGCGAGTATTGGCAATACCTCCCCAGGAAGAGGCCTATGTCCTGCAGTGGACGCCCCATGGCTGATGATGATAATGATGATTCAAAATACATCATGACAAATTAGGAATAGACTTTATTATCTAGCCTTAAAGATAAAAATAAATAGTTTTATTGGAGGAAATTACAGGATTGTTGAAAATTATTGAATGCAAAGCAAAATGAGCGTCGAAGTAGCGATGCCCTGAACTTTGCTTTGCTACTCAAAGTTATGTGTATCGCTGCAATTGTTATGGATGCGTTATTACCATCAGGAGAGTGTTCCGTTTTTCTCATAACTTTTTACATTAAAAAAAGTAAATGCCACTAAATTTTGGATCACCTAAAGAAATAATAATCGTTTGGTTAATTTTTGGAGTAGGTATAAAACATCACGCGATGTTGCTTTTTTAAACTTTACGCTTTTCCATTTCCCCGAAAAACTAAAATATAAATTCTGTAAAAAAGTCACAATTGCAAACTGACTGCATAAGGTTTTTGGCAGCTCTGTTGGATAATTGGTAGTATATCTGCTTCAATAGCTGTAGGGCGTGGTTTCAAATCCCACCTAGGACAAACATTTTTGTAGCATTAAAAAAAACAAATGTTTTTTTTTTATGTAACTATAATGAGACGAACGGGACGCTCTCCTAATATTAAGAGATAACGCCTGTCCATGACCTCTGCAACGATACACAGAACTTTGAGTAGTACAACAAAGTCCAGGGCATCGCTGCCTTGGCGCTCATTACTTTGAGACTAGATGGTTAGTCTTAACAGCCCTGTAATTTCGCTAGCTGCAGTACCCTTCAAACCGGAACACAGTAATGTTTACACACTACTGCTTAGCGGCAGAATATCTGGTACTGCGGTGGTACCTACCTGGAAGACCTCTTGCTAAGGAAATCTACCACCAAGAAAATCTGGTTTGTTCTATATCTGAGTGTTCTGTATTATAAGTGAATATTTACAAAAAAAAAATATTTATGTATTCTATCATTTGGGGTCAGATTGCGCTGTGTGTAATGTTCTAAGGTATATATTTATTCTACTTAAAATTTCTATAAAAAATCTTGGTTATTATGGTTTTCTTCCTTTCATTTTAATGCAGTACTAAACATCGACCGCATCGTTTGGAACAGGAGTTAATGAGTTTTTAATTGCTTGTCTTTACATTCAGTAAAGCATTTCCGTTCCACTCGGATATACTTATCATTAAAATGTTAATGAAGTATCTTATTTATTCCACTCTTTTCTGACATTAGAAAGTAAATTTTGTATTGTTTTTCTTTTAAACTTGGGTAATTAGGTCAAAATTACCATTAAAATCAGTATTTACTAGGCAAATCATAATTGTAGCGGTGATAACTCAGTGGTTAGCGCGATCGGCTCGCACGCCAAACGGCGTGGGTTCTAACTCCGATAATAAGCTTGAGCTGCCGGTGAATGAAAACATCGTGAGGAATCCATAGTATTTTACTATGGAAATTGACGTGTTTTTTTACTTATGCGGGATTGAGAAGTAAGACGAGGCCGCGCGCGCTTTGTACTCAGCTTTGCCTCCATGATAAAGGCCACCGGATGTGGCCGAAACTATAGTCGGAGTTTCCGATAAAATTAAACTTGATTAATCCCGCATAAGTAAAACAAAAAATCCATTGCATGGCGGTAGGGTACTTTCTACACGGCTGGCTAGCTACCACTTTCAAGTTTAAAATCTACCGCCAAGCATTCTAACTGCGTGTTCCGGTAGCCTCACTTGAGAGCCCGTTCCATTCCAGGTATGTTTACCACGTTCGACCACACAGTCTTATAACACCAGGCAAGCTGTGGTCACACACCCAGCCTATCAACCATAAAAAAATAATTAAGAACTCTTTATTTGTTTATTAATTTCGTAAAAAACAGTAGCTACATGTTGTCTAATTACAAGTAGTATTAGCGTTAAGTACAGAAATAGAAAAAAGTAAAGTTTCGCGCTATCCATATCTGCGTCTCAAAATGCAGTGTCATCCATTGCTCATTATATTTGCTCGTCTATTACTTACACATATTTTCATTTTTCTCTGGACCCAATTCTTAACATAAGAAGTCACGGCCACAAGCTTATCATTAATATTTTAAAAATAACTTTACAGAGTTTTATTTTATGTCTATATCATAAATTAAACACTTGCCTGATAGAAACGTACCATTACACCTCAAAAGAGGTTAATTTCAAAATAAATTGTTTTTTTAACAAATTGTAAAAGGGAAAAACAAACACCCATCCCGTTGGAAAAATATTTTGACAGCTCGACGCGACCGCGTACCAGTAACTGCAGTAGCTCAATTCACACAGACTCGAAGATTTTTTTGCGTCATTCACTGTTCTTGATTTTATTTGTCCAATAAAAAGAGACACACATATCCAGGATTCATAGCAGCGTCTCTTTTTATTTGGCAAACATAAGCCATGCAAAAATAAAACAAAATTTTATCATATTTATGTTTTTGTATGTTTGGAACACTAAGCACGTATTGTGCTTCCTGTGGCTAGAGAACGACTGGGACGTATCGAGCGCTGGCACTCTTTTAGCTGTCCATTTGTTGGCTGGTAGCTCTTAGCCACTAGAACGTCACGAGACACTTGTGTGTCCAAAAAGTTTTTGTCAACTTACGTCTGGGTCACACGAGTGTCGTCTTAGGCAGTGATGAAAATCAGCTTTATTTTGTTGTAATAAAGCACTTTTTTGCAATATCTCTAGTATTTAAGTCGCAGAACAAAACATAGATGGCGCCTAAACATACAAACAGTTTATTTCTTTTTAATCTGTCACTTTAAATCAGTTTGAATCGAGATTTGACACTTTCTTCGTAACGTTTCTGGGTATTGACAGATCGCGGCGCTGTCGTTCTAGTGGTTAGCTATGTTTGGTTAATTGCGTAGAGGGTTTTTTAATTTAATTTTGTTAAGTAAAAGTAATGAGATGAACAAAATGCTATCCTGATGGTAAGAGATAACCCATGACAATTGCAGCGATACACAGAACTTTGTGTAACAAAACAAAGTCCAGTGCATCGCTGCGTTGACTCATTACTTTGAAACTTTCGATGGTTAGTCTCAACATCTCTGTAATTTTGCCTTCAAACCGGAGCTAAGAAAATCTACCACCTCAAATCTATTGCTGATAAGCACAATAAAGAGTTTCTATCATAAATTAACTGTTAGGATGGTATCAAAAGCAGCGCTGGTTGGGGCATATCAGATTTGGTTAATTAGGAATAGGAACACGGGTAGAATAGGTGAGCGTTAAATCGTATCTTAAAGACCTTCTTAAAGCTAGATCTGGGTCGCACTGTATGGGTTCACATCCCTAAAACCATTGAATGCGAACGAAGTTTCTTCTCATTTATTGGGTAACCGTTTTGACTATCTTTAGCGTCTTCTCTTTACGACTATAGCTCACCTGGCTCTTACTGGCTCTCAAGTGAGGCTGTCGAAATACACCGTTAGGTGCTTGGCGGCAGATTCTAAACTTGAGGGTATCTAGCCAGCAATTATTATTTGACAATACCCTAGTACCCCACCACCACGCTATGGATTCCTCGCGATGATTTCCTTCTCTTCTGAAATTGTGTTTTTTTTTAAATTATTGATAGGCTAGTTGTTTTACCACAGCTCAGCTAATGTTAAGTGAGTGTGGTCGAAGATGGTAAATACAAGTAGCTTGAAAGAAAACAGGCTTTCAATACACCGGTAGGTGCTTGACGACAAATATTCAACTTGAGGGTAGTAGCTAGCCAGGCGAGTACTAGAAAATACCACCAAGCTATGATTTTCTCCCGATGTTTTCCTACATCAAAAGCTTAAGCTCATTGTTGGGGTTTGAACCCACGCTCTTCGGCGGGTGAACCGACCGCGCTAACCACTGAGCTATCATCGCTACAAAATCTTTTAACATTTAACTTTTTTAACAGTCAACAAAGTTACACGACCAGTTTAAAAAAACATACATGGGAGAGTTGCGTTACTGTTTATACTATTTGACACGAGGGTCCATTGTGAGACACGAGTGGTTTTTGAATGTTTTATGATGAAATTTTAATACAATGCCTACAGAGTTTTGCGACGTTTTACCCACTCCAGTTGGGAATGTGCTGAGGACGCTTTAAAAGAACATTTTGGCGGTCCCTTTTATTAGCAGAATGCTTGTGCTGGTTTTTGTGCCAATCCCGTTTGACACGTTTTCTATCTTTTACTGTACATTCTAGTTATACAAGTAAATTTAAGTGTTCTATCTTCGCTTTATATATACAGCATAATATACAACAAAGTCGCTTCTATTATCTATCTATATCTATTGATTTTAATGCGACTACCATTAAACGACAGAGTGATTCAAGAGGAATTTATGTCTAATATATTTACATATATGTACCACATTAGTATCAACATTGCACCCGTGCAATGCCGGGTGGGTCTTCAGTAAATATATATTTTATGTTAACGTAAATGAGTAACGTAAACGTAAATCATTACTTAGCTGTCACTTCCTTATCAATTGGTACTTGGCTGTCACATGCCAAAAAAATTGTTACCTACTGAGTTATCACTTCCCTATTAATTGTTGCCTAGCTGTCACTTCCCTATCAATTGTGACTAAGCTGTCACTTCCCAAGCAATTGTTACTTAGCTGTCACTTGCCAAGTACCTAATTGTTACCTACTTAGCTGTCACTTCCTTATTAATTGTTACTTAGTTTGTCACTTGCCAAGTACCTAATTGTTACCTACTTAGCTGTCACCTACTTAGCTGTCAGTTCTCTATTCATTGTTACTTAGTTTGTCACTTGCTAAGTACCTAATTGTTACCTACTTAGCTTGAGTGTTCTAGTATATATTTAGTTAACCGCTTAACAGTCGTTCCAGCTACAACTACTACCTAGAACACAAAATGGACTTCCGCAAAGTAACGCCTGATTCAATCAATTACCTACTTAGCTGTCACTTCCCTATTAATTGTTACTTGGCTGTAACATCACAATCCACTGTCATTTCCCTATCCTATGTAAGTTAGCTGCCAAAAACTCCGTCAGTTTCCATAGTATACTAGAGGCACTGAGAGTTTTTATTACGAGTTCTAAAATAATATAATACATCAAAACGAACATTGACAAATGCCAGATCGAAAATGTACTCGACAGAACAAAAAGCTTGACTTGAGTCTTGATGTCGGAGTGACACGCATCGGGGCAGCTTGCGATATAACGGCTAGATCAACAGTGGTGCGATCCACTCTCGCGCATTCCCACGTCTGCCGGATCAAAGCGGCGCCGGCGCCATCTTCGGCGCCGACTCAGAAAATATGAATGACTTATGATTATTTTTTACATATTGTACAAATAAATTCAATTCCATAATACGTCTAATAAGACAATAGTGAACAACGAGATTAATAATTTTGAATTCATATAAAGTCCCAAAGTGTTGCCAAAAATAAATATTAAAGAAAAAAATATAATATAAAAATCTAAGATAATTCTGCCTTCAGTTCGTATAGTGTGCGTGCGTGCGTGTGTAAGTGTGTGTGTGTGTGTGTGTGTGTGTGTGTGTGTGTGTGTGTATTAGTGTGCGTGCATAAGTGAGTGCCATAATCAAAATTTGGTAACCAAGTTTGGATAATTATCTTTATCTCGTTATTACTGTAATTTTTAGGGTTATATTTTTATTAAAAATTTTATATAGTCGTAATGCAATGGTGCTATAATATATGACACGATATAATATATGTACGATGACAATGAAAAAGATTTCCTGTATAAACATTCCATAGAACCAAAAAATATACTTTTTTCTCACAAAAATTGTGTTTATTGTTTGCTTTATAATGTAATTATGTACTAATATTTATAACTGTAAATTGTAACCTAATATGAAAAGAAAGATCCACAAAAAAATGCCTTGCTGAGTTTCTTGCCGGAGTCTTCTCAGTTGAAGTGTAATTACGAGACGGTGGTAGATTCAAACATGTAACTCAAGGTTCATAAGTGCCTTACCAGGGCCCAAACTGAATAATACAATACAATACAATACAACTTTATTATACACCAAACATTATAAAAATACATACAAAAATTAAAAACAGAAGAGAAAGAAAGTAACAAAACAAAAAATACAACATAGAAACAACAAATAAACGGTGTACAAGGGCGGCCTTATCGCCTAGAGCGATTTCTTCCAGACAACCTTAATTAATAAATAAAAGTAAAAAAAATAAAACTTAAATAATAAGTGACTTTATGATTTTGATTTAGACTTTTTTTATCAACAATATAATCAACAATATCATATTTGAATATGTTCTGGATTCAATTGAACAGCTTTTTTGATCCTAGGTAAATTACGCCAGAGTTTTATTTTAATCTCATTCTTCGACCTTTATCAAAAACATTGAGAATGTATCTACGGCCGTTGTAGCAAATTTTCGTGACATTCCATTATCCCGCCAAGACAAAGGATGGCGTGATCCGTTCGCTTCCAATTTCCATTCAGAGATTAGCCGATAGACAGATAGCTATCTGGTATAGCTTAGGAAAACCTCGGGTAGAGGTTCGTAAAGGTTTTTACGATTTTGTCTAAACGTGGTTCGTACCCCAAAGATATGTAAGGACCAGATATAAAAAATCAGTTTTAGGTTTTTAAAGATTTTTATAAACTGTCCCACAGGCTGTGCGGGCATTGTGAGAAGGTTAAAGACTACCACGCTGGCCAAGTGCAAGTTGGTAGATTTCACATATCTACAAGAGCTTATTATTATATTTTACTTGTGGTGGTAGATTTCCTTTGCAGTAGGTCGTCTAGGTAGGAATCACCGCAGTACCAGATATTCTGCCACCAAGCAGACAACGCCTGTCCAGGATCATTGCAGCGATACACAGAACATTGAGTAGTAAAACAAAGTCCAGGGCATCGCTGCCTTGGCGCTTATTACTTTGAGACTAGATGGTTAGTCTCAGAAGCCCTGTAATTTCGCTAGCTGCTGCTAGTTCCCTTCAAACCGGAACACAGTAATATTTACACACTACTGCGTGGCGGCAGAATATCTGGTACTGCGGTGGTACCTACCTAGACGGAAATCTACCAGCAAGCAAAAAAAGCTTGTCAACCATAAAAAAATGTGTAACTACATTTTTAAATCTGATTTTGAGATACAGAAGTTTGGTATGACAAGTGTATTATAAAGCAAAAGAAAAAAACAAATACATCAGTCAAGCACCCCATACCCGAACAAACTTCGTAAGCCTCTTTTCATTTCGAAACGGGGAATAAAATAAGACATGTCAAAATGGAGAACATACTCGTTTATTTGGATCCTCAATCACACATGTAAGACGATGTGACAGCTAGAATCGAGTGTAGGTTACATATATTGACCAAAAACCGGAATAATAGCTAGGGATTATTTGTATACGAAATTGTCTCTTAACCTTACGAATCTGAAAGACATCAATATTTAAAAACAAACTGAAGAGTTTAAAAAACCTATAACCCGACTGCGAATAAAATACCTATAAATAATTAAAGGAAAAAAAACTTTTTAAATAAATTTATAATTCCTAATTAAATTTAAACATATAACTTGTATATATTTTTGTAATCCTCTTTTAATTGCCTTTATTCAGATACCCTACTTGATAGGTTTGGTTAAATTTTATTAGGCGCAAGTATAGCGCCGTATACCGTGGTGGTGCCGGCGTAAGAATAGTACCCCACCCTCTCTGCCCGTGGTAACGTATCAATCCATATATTTGTATCAATACAACGAAAAACAACTCTACGTACGTGTATGGAATAGATTGTTACGGCTTGTAACGACCGCCTACCTACCTAATTATCTAAACCTAAACCTACCTAACTAACCTATACCTATACTCTCAGTTTACTGCTCATAATCAAGACACTACCTGTTTGCTTATAATACTAAGTATAAGGGAGTCACTGAAACAAAGAATATTAGTCAGATAAACACAGTAGGTATATAACAATAAGTTTAAGAAATCCTAATGGTAAGTTTAGCCTAATTATAGCATTGTGATTTTGTGGTTAATTCTAGAGCTCCTCCCCGCTCTAGGAAATCTGCCTCGACAACCTGACTGGACAGCAGCCTTCCACATATTTATTCATTTGGGGATTTTTGTCTTGAACACATTTAAAATAGTATTATTACTAACTAAATAAATAAAAAAGTAAAAAAAAAAAACTAAAATTATATTATTATTGGGTTTTTAAATAGTATTATTACTTATTTGTGTATATCTAAGAGACTCTGCTTGGTCAGTTGCTTATGTATTTTGTAGCTTCAACAGCAATATTATTAACATCACCATCATCATCATCATATCAGCTGTAAGACAAGCACAATATCTTACAACGTCATATTCTTATGATCCCTTATTTAGAATCTAAATTATCTAAAGAGTATTAAGTAAATACTAAAATAATGAGAACCAGGGTTTTATCATAACCCTGAATATTCACTAGTTAAATCTTTTTTGAGTATGTGAAAAGTATTAGACTCTTTAGTTCTGGCTTCTAAAAACAAAGCTTCCAAACAGTACTCTTTAAAATGTCGGTTTCTCCCCTGCTTAGATAAGAGAAAACCAACTGGCATGGCTTTGCTTGGCCAATGAGAGATCTGACTAGAATCCAGGTTTTCAGCAATTTGCCAACTGTGGATCAGACAAGTTTTATGACAAACTTAACAAGATTTAACCGATGATTCATCGATACTCTTAGGCACTTGCCACACTCGTTGTCTGGTTGTTTAGCAATGCTTATTAGCATATATGTTAGAGACTACTTGCTCATTTACTTATGTATTTTGTAGCATCAACTGCAATACTATTAACATCACCATCTTCAGCATATCAGCTGTAAGCCGACCACTATTTCGTACATCGTCAATAATAATGAGAACCGGGGGTTTATCATAACCCTGAATATTCATAGATTAAATCTTTGTTGTGTAAGTGAAAAGTATTAGACTCATTAATTTCGGCTTCTAAAAACAAAGAAACAGGGGAGAAACTGACAACTGGCACGGCTTTGCTTGGCCAATAAGAGATCTGACTAGAATCTAAGTTTTCAGCATTTTGCCAATGTTGATCAGACAAGTTTTATAATAATAAATCAGACTAGATTCAACCGATGATTCATCCGAGGATTCATCATTATCATCATCCGAGGATTCATCATTACCCTTTGGTGTTCAGTACACTTCTTGCTAGGTCTTCTTCCAGATCATTTGTCTAGGGTTCCAACACAAACTATATTTTGGTTTATATAACTATATTCAACAAAATATAAAAACGATGAAAAAATATCTAAGACCAGAAAGATTCGAGGCCGATCCCTCGGTCAGTTCGGACCAATCGAATCTTTGGTCTCATTGGAAAGCTACGCTGAAAAATTTCATACAAGCGATCCAAAATAAAGTAAAAGTAAGTGATGACTCGAAATATCAACTACTGGTTAATCTTTTATCACCAAATCTGTATGCGCACATTAAGGATACAACAAATTTTGACATAGCTATATGACATACTCTCGTTACCGTCTAACTAGGAGACAGCAGCAACCTGGAGAGAAAATCGACCAATATATCCAAAATCTAAAACTTCAAAGGACTGTAACTTCAAATCAGTCCGCGCCGATCAATACGAAAGCGAATATATTCGGGATGCTTTTATCGCAGGGCTGTCATTGTCAGCAATACGTCAGTGACTGTTAGAAAACAGTACTCTTACACTAGATAAAGCTTATGAACAAGCACGATCTATAGAATTGGCCCAAATTCAAAAAAATAATTATCAACAACAAGCAACACCCGTTATGAATTGTGCTACTAACAGTAAAAAACTGGAACTATGCTACTTCTGTGGGAACCGACGTCACCCTCGCAATGAATGTCCAGCTTCTAACGTAACTTGCACAAAATGCGGAAAAAGAGGATACTTTTCTAAAGTGTGCCTTAGCAGAGGCTCTCAGATAGCAGCAACTAAAATATCAGAAGAAGAGCATGCTACTCATGCAATGGCTAGCTCAGCACATCTTTCTTGCATATTGTCAGCAGCAGATGTCACCAAAACAACAGTGCCAGTTACTACAAACGGCAAAACTACAGCGAGAGCACTCATTGACACAGGCAGCACTGCAAGTTTTATCGATCGACGTCTAGTTAATAGTAATAAGTAGTAGTAAGTAGTAGTCAATCAACGATAATCTCTTTCCGCTACATAAAAATCTATGCCATCCCGGTATAACACGCATGGTTCACTGGGTTCGTGCAAAACATTTACCATATTCAGTAGAAGATGTTAGACGAATCACAGGGTCATGTAAGGTCTGTGCTGAAATAAAACCTAGATTTCTCAGAACGAAGGGCACTCTGATCAAGGCAACTGCTCCATTTGAAAGGATTTCAATTGACTTCAAGGGCCCACTACCATGCAATACTAAGAATCCCTACATGCTTACAATCGAACAACATGCACATTCTACAGACACCGGGGTCCGTGATTTTTATTAACTTGGATTTATACAATATATTATATATGACGGATGACCAACGGCATCATAGTTTTTAAAAAGCGTGACGTCAGCACTGCTGACGTCACTATCATCAGGGTGATAACTCATGCTCGGCGAAGTAGAAAACTAACTTGTTTACTTGCAGTAATTTATTCACTTTCACAATATTCAAGAGATCCGACCGTTCCGGCGGCTCGAAGTCAACTGCCTTGCAAGTCGTTGGACGGCCCTATTTATACCAAAACCAACGCATGCACAAACAATGTTTTGTCAACACATGACATTTTCTGCGGGTAGTTTTATTTTAAGTTTTACAAATTATTCAAACATTAATTTAACAATTAAATAATTGATGTTTGTCGGTCTCGCGCCGACATATACAATTTTTTTTCTTTCTTCTCTACAATATGGGAATAGGAATCTCATCTCATAGTTTAAAGAGTTATGTAATTAAATCACCACGATTCATAACTAAATCTAACTATTAACTCCATTTTATTTCGTCCACTAATCCACTCTAAAATTCCTACCCTAGGTCTTACAAACGATAAATCATGGAAATAGTAAAGAAAAATGGCAACAATATTATATTTTTCCACACTATAAGCTAAACCCGAAGTCTCAAGCCAAATATATCACGCATATTGCCCACTGTGTATTTTACTGGGACATTTTTTTCAGTACATTTACCTTCGGGGCGAATTTATATGTGTCATAAATCCATACTTATGTATGGGTAGAATACGCCGACTTCATCTTCACTTATCACAAGTTGTCAGCAAGTTCTACAAGACGGTAAGAACACTTCATACATGATGAACTGTACCAGACCACGAACCATGCCAATGTAAGAGGACTGCACAACATAGCTACTGCACTGCAATATTTAACACCTTTGAACCATTGAGACCTCATCAACGTTCTTGGAGGCTTCGGTCTTCCCAGATCCTGTTCACGCAACGCTCTCTTGAGTTTAGAGGGACTTACATGTACCAAAAATTGGATAAAACCATGAGTATTTTAAACGAGACCCAGTATGTTTGCAGAAGTAAACTTCGGAACTTCTTAAGCGTGCTCCATCTTAGAACGCAGTACTGCTTAACATCAGACATGGGCAAGGTGTACATCTGACCCCGTTTTGATTACGGTGCCCTAACTTGGTATGCACTGTGCCCAGCCAGTCAACGAAAGAAGCTACAGGTGGTCCAGAACGTCACCTTGAGGATGATTTGGGGAACCGGCCAGTGCGTATGCAATAGCGTCATCGCGGTTCATTTGTCGCGCGGTATGTTCGACTACGCAGACATCCCCACCACAAAAACATTGCCCCATACCATGCACGCCCCCTAACGTATGTACCTGCCGTATTCTCTCTGGAGAACTCCTCCTGGCTGGGCCGGAAGACGAGGATGCAGACGGCGTAAAGGAATGTTACCCTGCAACGGCATGACGAGGCCATCGGGCATGGGGCCATGGGGCATCGAACTCGCACCTTCTATACACCCCTGAGGGCAGAGTTTTCCAGAGCCCAGCCTTTGCAATAAGGGACAACCTCAAAGCCGAAACTCGACCCCACTAACAGCAGGGGAGGAAGAAACTAGAACTGAATAAGGCATGGTATAATCAAACGCGAACCTATCTAGATTTAAAAACATGAACAAGTGCGGGCCAGATACGCCCACCGAGGGTTCTGTACAAGCTAATAGGTGTGATAAATTCTTTCCTTGCATAAAAATCCTATTTTTTGTGATATAAACTAAAAATGAAGTTTTTGGATGTGAGACACTGCTTATTATTATTAAAACAGTGCTTCTTGTCAAAGTTCAGTTCTAGGTCAACGGGATATACCCTGTATGTTTTGATTCCCATGTGAGTGTCGAAATATGCGTTTTTAGACGTAATCGACTGAAACTTTTTTTACAATTACTGAAAAATAATTACATTTGCAAAGAATTATATATTTGCGTATATGGTTTTAATTTCAACTTGATACCTCCACGCGTTCCTGAGATAGAAGGTCTTGACAGACGGACAACAAAGTGATTTCAGTATTTTTTTTTCCTTTTGAGGTACGGAACCCTAAAAAACTAGCAAACTTACCTTACTGTTTGTACTGTGCCAGTTAGATGCCAGTAAATCACGCCTAGTCAGTAATATATCAACCCTGTAAGACTATCCTAGTCGCCACTATGCTTAGGCAGATTTTTGCGGCCCACTTTCGCTCTATTGATCTTATCGTTCTCCTAGGCTACTGACCCGTAGAAATACGCTAATATTCGTAAGAAATGAAGATAGAATTTGGAAAAAAACAATTGATTGATGTAGTTAATTGACTTAATGGATGTTTTTGAGAGGGCTTGCTATTGAAAGGCTGATATTTCGTGAAATATTGAACATTTGTAAGATTTAATTAATGCCAAAGTACCAGTCTTGCTGCTCATTATTTCTTCAATGAAAAACATATACTCTTCATCGCTACATTTGTAGCTATGAATAGCTACAAATATTTTATATGATAGCTACATAAAATGACCTTCATTCCTCCTGATGTTCAGCAAAGATGTGGTCAACGATTGAACGCACTTTGATTTTATTTGACTCATTCATCTTAAAATAATTGGAAGTATGTTCTTTTTCACATTTTCAGTTACAAGTAGCGATTATAGCTCAGTGCTTAACGTGGTCAGTTCATACGCAGAAGGACGTGGATTCAAATCCCACCAATGAACAAATGCAGGGAACATGTTTGAACGTACATTCAGCAGTGCCTGGATGTTTTTTTTAATTCGTTGACAGGCTAGTTGTTTACCACAGCACAACTGATGTTAGTTAGGGTTTGGTCAGAGATGGTAAGTACACGTAGCCTGGAAGGAAACTAGCTCTCAAGTGAGGCTGCGGGAATACACCGGTAGGTGCTTGAGGACAAATATTTAACTTGAGGGTGGTAGCTAGCCAGCCGAGTACTAGAAAGTACCCTACCACCACGCTATGGTATCCTCACGATGTTTTCCTTCACCGGCAACTCAAGCTCATTGTTGGGGTTTGAACCCACGCCCTTCGTCATGCGAACCTACCGCGCTAACCACTGAGCCATCATCGCTTCAAATTGCACGTCAGTATTCATAGTAAAATTGTACATTTATGCGCGTTATATCTCTCTATTTGAAACAGTGTTAAATATCTACGTCACAAATAGTAAGGAAGCAATTTAAATCACAGAAGCAACCGTATTTCATTTTAAGTCTCGGGTATTAACTGAGCATTTAAACCACTATTACCGGTTATAAATTTAAATTTTCTCCGAAGTCCCGCGACCTATAAACTTGATAGGCAATTATTAAATACGTGTTGAAATCTTTTAATTTGATTAAAAATAATAAAATTCAGTAAAATTTATGTTGGACAGTTTGCTATAGAGCTTTACTACTTTCGTTTTAAAGTTGAAAACAGAAATTTGGGATTGGCGTATCATTTACCGATCTACTGAACTATTTACAGACAACTACACGGATATTTATTTTCCGTTTTACAGCAATTGGGTATGTAAAGTTTTTTTTTTTGTATTTTTTAATGATAGTAAACTTTATTTTATGAAACTAATTTGAATAATTTGGCTTTTTGGGCAAAGCAATACATTTTTAATACATTTTCAAACTTTTTATAGCGATGATTTCGTAAAGTAGGTTGAATATATATATGCCCTTGCCAGTAAAACAAAAAAGTATACATAGCTATTTTGACAAATTTGACAATTGACATGAAGTAAACGAATCCATCATAGCCTCATAAAAGCGATATCAGAAAAATAATCCAAATATTTGTATGAATAAACGTAGGTACCTACGGAGTTTTGGCGGGAACGCGGTGAGCGTCGTGTCCGCCCATTGTATTTTTTTTCTAAAACTAGTGTTTTTTCGAGTTTTTATGCATAAAAATAGTGGTTTTTTATGTCTAAAGTGCCGAATTACAACCGCGAGTGTGGGAGAATGATATAATGTGGTTAACATTACTTTTCGTGTTGCTTCCAAAACTCCATCCAGAAGCTTATAGTAAAGTCGCCACTACTTTACTAAGGCATGACTTGATTTGACTGGGACCGACTGGACTTGATCAAGACTAGACTTTGACTGTTACTATAGATGATAAAGCTGAAAAATGAAGACTACTCACAAAATATAGAAACATTGAAACTGGCAGAATGCACAGAGTGCGATGCCAAGAAGAAAGAGAGAAAAAAAAAACGTAGATTATTACGACTGCCGTTGAGTTGACATTGACAGATTTTGTTTTGGTTTGCCATTGTTATTCTTAGGAACTGAAAGTACCCTTATACAGCCTACTATATATAGTCGTTAGAGGTCAATTGAAAGTCAAGTTTGTTTTATTTATTTTACGAAAATAAACCCCATCTCATAGTTTAAAGAATTTTAAACTTTTTTTTAATACGATAAGTCTGCGTTTGACCTCCAAATCGCCTGATGGTAAGCGATGATGTGGTCGAAGATAAAGTAGGCAAACTTAGAAGATACCTATTCACTCTGGCCTTGAAAAGATCTAGATTATATCTCTCAGGAAACAAGGAAGCCGGCAGCTTGTTCCATTCCTTGGCCGTACGGATGAGAAACGTAGAGTCAAAACGTTTGGTACGTACCCAAGGAAATTCCACGGAAACGTAAAAATAATGTATAGGAATGTAATATTTCGAAATGGTTTTGCAATCAGTAAAGTATTTTTTTTTTTCTTTACTTACTGAATTACATATCTGTACAGACCGAAAGTTTTGAGTTTTCCTAAATGATTTCTTATTTTTAAACGACTTCAAAATAGAGGAGGTCCTTAATTCGGTTGTATTTTTCTATGTTGGTTACCCCAGAACTTCGTCATTTATAAGCCGATTTGGAAATTCTTTTTGATAATTGATTGATTCAGGCGTTACTTTGCGGAAGTTCATTTTGAGTTAAATATTTTGTGTATTTCCGCTTAAAATCATCGATCTAATGTACCGATGATAGTTCAGTGGTTAGCGCTGTTGGTTGACACGTCGAAGGGCGTAGGTTCAAACCCCAACAATGAGCTTGGAAAAACATCGTGAGGAAACCATAGCGTGGTGGTAAGGTACTGTCTAGTACTCAGCTGGCTAGCTACAACCCTCAAGTTAAAAATCTGCCGCCAAACATCTAATGGTGTGTTCAAGGAAGACGTTGCTGCCCATCTTCCGGACTACATCTCTTAGCCGACTCTTACGGTAACCACGGGTAGAGAAGGTGGGATACAATCCTTACGCCGGCACCACCACGTCGATAAAAACACTTGTATACAAAAAGTAGCATCCAAGGTTATAAGTGTTGGGTACTAAGTCGAAATAGAGTCATTATAACCAAATTTTACTGTTAGTACGAGCACGACAGTAGCGATGATAGGCCGGTGGTTAGCGCGGTCGGTTCACACGCTGAATCGCCAATCCTAACAATGAGCTTGAGCTGCCGGTGAAGGAAAATATAGTGGGGAAAACATTACATTTTTTTAAAATTCAGAATAGGTTTGCGTTTGAAAACAGTCTGCCTGTTGTTAAGTGGGGAAATTAGTCCATGTAGTTCTGAAGCACACTCTCCGAAATGAATTCGATAAAAGACCTATAAACAAGCAATTTTGCGACGATGTTCTAGGCTTTGTAATTAAGCTTGAACAATGGAGTCGTCGTAGATGAGCCTCTTGGCACACTTCTCAATGTAATGTAACATGATCTCTAATTCAACATTACAAACAGCGCTATATGGGCATGTTCAGAAAGTGTGGGATGGTTTAGCGGTTAGTTATAGAAGTGTGCGTGGGTGGTATTTTGGCATATATCGAATTAATTTCTTAGAAACTTGTTTATATTAGCCTACTTACTATTACTTACTTGATAATAATATTATGCGTGCGTGCAAGCGTGCTTCATCTTAGACCGCATCACTTAACATCAGGTGAGATGGCGGTCACAAGTTTTTTTTTATCTCTGACAGTCTAGGTGTATGACCACAGCTCACCTGATGTTAAGTGACGGTGTGGTCGAAGATGGTAAAGAAAACCTAGCCTGGAATGGAACTGGCTCTCAAGTGAGGCTGCCGGAAAACGCCAGATGCCACGCTTGCCGGCAGATTTTCAACTTGCGGGTGGTAGCTAGTCAGCTGAGTACTAGAAAGTACCCTACCAACATGCTATGGTTTCCTCACGATGTTTTACTTTACCGGCAGCTCAAGCTCATTATTGGGGTTTGTACCCACGCCCATCGGCATGTGAACCCACCGAGCTAACCACTGAGCCATCATCGCTACAAAACTACATCATCGCTGATTATAATCAGTATCTATTTACATGTGTTTCGAGAATTTTGACAATACAGGAAATATTGTTGAATATCGTTGAACCGTAACCCGGCACAGTTAGACATATCCGGAATTTCCTAGTAGCAACTCTTGCGTAACTCATACAGACAGTTACAAATCTTAATAGATTGCTAGGACAGATAAGTTATCTGCGGAAACTTACATCCCGCGAACTTATCCCCCAAGTTATGATTGGCTACGAACTTGGACAGAATTGAATTGCTCTTCTGATTTCTGTATCACGAATATCGAGCACACCCTCTGGAATTGGAGAACTCATTTATTTTTTTTACGACCACCCTAAGAATTGCAAGACATTGACATTGTCGAAAAACCTTTTGTGTCTGCAGCCAATATAAATTGAACTTTATACCTTTGTGTATTTTGTTCTAAGTACACGAGAAGATTTAAATCTCAGATTGTTCAAGCTGGTATTTTTGTGTCATTGAATTGACCATTTTGTGATGAAATTTTGTAGCGATGATAGCTCAGTGGTTAGCGCGGTCGGTTCGCATGCCGGAGGGCGTGGGTTCAAACCCCAACAATGAGCTTGAGCTGCCGGTGAAGGAAAAACCATCGTGAGGAAACCATAGCGTGGTGGTAGAGTACTTTCTAGTACTCGGCCAGCTACCACCCTCAAGTTGAAAATCTGCCGCCAAGCATCTAACGGTGTGATCCGGCAGCCTCACTTGAGAGCCAGTTCCATTCCAGGCTAGGTGTGTTTTACCATCTTCGACCACACCGTCACTTAACATCAGGTGAGTTATGGACACACACCTAGCATGTCAGCCATAAAAAAAAAACATATTTTTTTTTTGTTATATGCGAGTAAGCATGATGTTTACTTGGCAAGTGATCGTCTAGGTAGTTATCACCGCAGTACCGCACCGCACCAGATATTCTGCCGCCAAGCAGTAGTGTGTAAGCATTACTGTGTTCCGGTATGAAGGGTACTGCTGCTAGCGAAATTACAGGGCTATTCAGATTAACAATCGAAAGTCTCGAAGTACTGAGCGCCAAAGCAGCGATACCCTGGAATTTGTTTAGCTACTCAAAGTTCTGTGTATCGCTGCAATCGTCATGTATAGACGTTATCTCTTACTATCAGGAGATTGTCACGTTCATCTCATTACTTTTACAAAAATAAAAAAAACTTACAAACTATTAATTGTCTTACTATAATATTATAAATGTGAAAGTTTGTATTTTTGTATGTTTAGATGTTTGGATGTTTGTTACTCAATGACACAAAAACGGCTAAACGTAGTTAGATGAAATTTGGCACACTTATAGTTTATTATCTGGATTAACATATAGAATACTTTTTATGTAAGAAAAATATTAGATTCCTGTAGAATTATCAAGAAATGAACTACTGGATATATCCACTTCAACGTTGATTCAATGGTGATTTTAAAGCTCTGTCCATCATAAAAACTGTTCATAATGATTTGTACAATAACTCCCTTTGGCTTAATAAAACCGAAGCGTATAACCCGGCTATCGCATAAAATTGTATACTATCGTAATTTACGATAGTATACAAGTCCATGGAGACGCAAGTACTAAAATATTCAGAGAAAAGACCATCGTGTCTGTGAAAGCTAAAAGCCACAATATAAAACTGAAACAAATAAAGAAAGCTGTAGGTATCTGTATCTTATCCGAGGGATTTACGATCTCGGCAAATGAGATTGCTAAGAATATTGTATTTATAGGTGGTTAGCGATGTTTATGTATGTAGCTATATTTATGGAGTTCGGACGCACTGAAGTCCAACCGATAAAAAAATAAAAATAAAATTCCTATAACATTCGTAGGACAACACTAAAAGCATTTAAGTTAATAGTCTGCGTTAACTTTAGTATTGAAACGAGAGAAATGAAACATTTGTGCTACAAATAACCAATAGTCATGAAATCCCTGAATAATGTTCCATAAGACGCTTTTACATACACCAAATTTGAAGTTACGTCCAGTAGTTCATTTTTTGATAATCCCACAGGAATCTAACATTGTTCTATTATGAAAACTATCCTAGGTTAATCCAGATAATCTTTCTTCTATCTTTATTAAATATATGTATAACTCAAAGGTGACTGACTGACTGACATAGTGATCTGTCAACGCACAGCCCAAACTACTGGACGGATCGAGCTGAAATTTGGCATGCAGGTAGATGTTATGACGTAGGCATCCGCTAAGAAAAGATTTTGATTAATTCTACCCCCAAAGGGATAAAATACGGGATGAAAGTTTGTATGAAACTTTGTCAATTTTAAACCGATCGGGCTGAGACTTTGCATGCATAAAGCTACTATGACGTAGGCATCCCCTAAGAAAGGATTTTGAGATGCAGGCTATATAAGATTAGTAACTTTTCATCATCATACTACCCCACCCTCTCTATCCGTGGTTGCCGTAAGAGTCGGCTAAGGGATGTAATCCGGAAGATGGGCAGCAGCGTCTTCCTTGAACAATCACACCTAAATGCGCTCGCCAACCCGCCTGCCAAGCGTGGCGAGTAGTGGCAAAACTCCCCCAGGAGCCCCATGTCCAGCAGTGGACGTCCTATAGCTGGTGATGTGTGCCAAATTTTATCAAAATTCGTTCGGCAGTTTTTGCCTGATTAAGTAACAAACATACAAAATTTCACGTTCAAGGATACTTAGTTAATACGATTTTTACTATCATATAAATTTGTGTCTGTTTGTGTATAATAATGTCCGTGTAAAGCCGGGGCGGTTAGCTAGTATCTACTATAATCATCTTAATCTGCAACTTGTTTTAGTAAGACGTCAATTGCAGCTAACCCTTGACAGAAAGTACGTAATTTATGTTAGGTATTACTTTTAAGTGTTGGCTATATTGAGTCTCGTCTACTCGTCTAGTCTTAAATATATTTTAAAGGAATGAATTACAATCATGACATTGGCTATAATATTTTTTTGTAACAGAGATCTGTAGCCATGGGATAGCGTCAAAAATTACTAAGGTTTTTTTTTTTGTTAAAGTAATAAGACGAACGAGGCGCTCTCCTGATGGTAAGAGATAACGCATGCCCATGACTATTGCAGCGTTACACAGAACTTTGAGTAGCAAAACTAGCCCTTATTCTTTAGTGATTTTGGATGGTTAGTCTGAGCAGCCCTATAATTTTTACACCGGAACCAATGAGTTTACTATACTATATGGGTATAGTAAACTCATTGACCGGAACACAGTTCAAAATCAAAATCAAAATCAAAAAGTCATTTATTCAGTTTAGGCCCTGGTAAGGCACTTATGAACGTTAAGTTACATGTTTGAATCTACCACCGGCTCGTAATTACACTTCAACTGAGAAGACTCCGGCAAGAAACTCAGCAAGGCATTTTTTTTTTTGTGGATCTTTCTTTTCATATTAGGTTACAATTTACAGTTATAAATATTAATACATACATTATGCTTACTACAATTATCACTTAGCCAGGGGGATGCAAGTGCAGAGAGAAGCTACAACAACCATATATTCTTGTCTTCCACGTAATGAGCCACCTTATAGTAGTAGTAGTAGTTCTATTTACACACTACTGCTTGGCGGCAGAATATCTGGTACTGCGGTGGTACCTGCCTAGACGATCTTCTGCTAGGGAGATCTACTATCAAGTTTTTATTTGTATACAGTAAATCAATAACAACAAAAATCATTTGGTTTATAACGTAATAACAAGCTTATAACGAAACAAGAATAGCACGCCATTGAGACAGAAGGAAAATGTTAAAATCATACGGATATTTTTCTTGTGATATTTGCGCAGTAAATTTTATTACTTTTCGACGTTTTCAGGTATTTTCCTCTCTTACTTACTTTGTCACGGTTGTCAAATAAATCGAGTAAACATTTCACATATCATAACATGAAGAATCTTATGTGGGATTGTGAAGTCAACATCAGTTTCCAAGTAAAGGACGCGTTTTCTTAGGAAAGGTTCAGGGTGTATTTACTTTCGTTGAGTAAATATACTAAGTTCCAAAATTAATCCCCCATTTTCGACGATTAGCGCTGTGGAATCTTTTTTTTTTAACTTACACGGTGAACAGATTGTGGTATTCATTTCCGGAATCTGTGTACTCCGAAAAGTGTAATATATTTAAGGTTTTGTTTCTAAATCTATTGAAGTTCCTCCATCTCCAAAGAATTAATCCTACCGGTTTTATGTTAAGCCCAGTGATTGTTGTCTGATAGTGTATCGTTAGAACGTGTACTGGTCTGATACGCTGTAGAATTTCACTTGCGCGATGCAGGTTCCACGTCGCTGATTGGCTATTGTACTGTGTTGGCGTCGATAGCCGCTGAATGTAGCGAGGTCGCTAGAGTCGCTACAGAACTAACTCACCAGCCAACTCACGATTGCAAGATATTTTTTTCTGACTCGTGGTTAAGCATGATTTGTTGATAATTTTAACGCTGCATACTACAATGAGAATCATTTTTAAGATAACTGAAGTTTAAGAATTCATGATTCATTCAATTATGCCGAGTTTTTTTTATTGAGTATCGCTTACCATCAAAAACTGACAGATTAAATTCGTTATATGGCGAGTAACAGGTTTACTGGACTATAAATTTCTTCGATAGGAGAAATATTTTATTAAGCGACCAAATAAAAAGTATTACAGGGAGATTACCTACTTGGCCATAAATATAAATTGCTTTCTGATAACTCGGATCAGTTTTATGGGTCTTTAGGTTTTTAAGATGTTTTATCTGGAATACGTGATAGGTTTTTCGATCGTAAATATATATTTTTTATTGTGATGACTTTTTTTCAATATCATCATCGTTATGCGGGATCTTATTCGATTTAGAACGTAATTGCGGAACACGAATTTATGTTTGGTTAATACGAACAAATTGTCTGTAATTTGCTGTAAATTTACTTTATTTAACAGCACGTAGGTACGTTCTAAACGTAACTGAAAGAATACTTCTCTACATAGTATAAAACAAAGTCGCTTCCCGCCGTCTGTACGCTTAGATCATTTAAACAACGCAACAGATTTGAATGCGGTTTCCATCAATAGAGTGATTCAAGAGGAAGGTTTATATGTTTAACTAGGAACCCGCTCCGGCTTCGCACGGGTGCAATGTAGATACTAATTTGGTGCATATACATGTATTATACATATAAACCTTCCTCTTGAATTACTCTGTCTGTTGTCTGTCTATCTTCGATGAAAGCTCCCAGATGACTTCCTTTTTCCGACACTTCCAACAATTATCATCATATTTCAACCAATTTACACAAAACCTTGTAAATTGTATACTTAAACCTTCCTCACGAATCACTCTGTCTATTGGTGAAACCTGCATGATAATCTATTCAGTAGTTTTTAAGTTTATTGCGAACAGACAGACTGACGCGGCGGAAGACTTTGTTTTACAATATGTAGTAATTCATTGATATGCACCAGATTCGTATCTACATTGCACTCAAGCGAAGCCGGAGCGGATTGCTAGTATAAAAGAAATATAGTATACGTTTTTTTTGTTAAATATACTCAACACAGAATAAAATTAATCATGGAGCAGAAACATTACCGAATAAGCTAAAAGGGCAGTCAAATGATCAAATTCATTTATTTTAGGTGGACCTATATGGAGAACATAATTCAACGAATGTAGAAGACGTCCAAAACGTCTAATCAGCTAAACAATCCTTGTAAGCGACAAATTCCCTCCCCCTTCCCCCATTTGTTACCGACCTACTTTCTCTGATACATAATTCATCAACGGAGTTTTGCTATGTGATATACGATGGCGACACTTAATCTCGAAAAGGTAATTTTCTTGGGCAATTTTGTTAATTAATTGCCTATAGGGCAGGTTTGTTTGGTTTTGTTTATGGTGTTTGCGCTGTACTGATATGAGTATGGGGATATAATATTGGAGTCAGAAATGATGATTCAAGGTAATGGTAGCAGATTAAAGAAGATAGGGCAGAAAAATATTTTAATCCCCTATACCACGAGTCGGCAACCAGCTGTTCGCGAGCCGCATGCGGCTCTTTTAATGGAATGTAACGGCTCTCCAGTTCCAAAGGCAAAAATCTATTCTTTTATTATCATAACCTTTAAAATCGGGCAATTGATTCATGACGTCTATATAATTGTGTATGAATATTATCTCAATCATTTATTATTCTAGCTAATATTTTAGTTTCTTATTGTTTTGTTTGCAATTTTGCTCAGCCTGATAATTCGTCGCTTTTCTTCACGTATGTTTACTTTAGTGTGTTTTGTGCTAAAAACATTCGTGTGTACTGTTATAATACCTAAACTTTACACGCGCCACACTGTGTAAAGCGCTTAGATAGCGAGACGCATCTAGGACACTACGTAGTGATTTTCATCATTTGAACATTTCTTTATAGTTGGTAATTCTCATTAGAGCAGATTACAATCAGACTTCCTTGTGGACACTAGGCTTTTGTATCTTTTATTTCAATAAAAGGGTTTATATCCACAAAATCGTTTTAAAAAAGCCCTTCTGAACCTACCTCGTAACAGTACCCACGCCCTTCGGCGTATGAACCGCGCTAACCACTGGGCTATCATCAATACAAAGCTACAAGCTTAATTATAAAAATAGAAACACATGAATGACTGTTTTTTTAATATAAGGAGCTTATACTTATTCTGCAGTGGACAACGATTTAGTGTGCAGTCACCTTAAATTGGTCGTATAATATGATTCCAAACAAACCCTTGTAAATCCTCAAGTCAACCCCTAGAATTATCATCTGTTATTAGTTCTGAAGTGGTAACGAACAAGTTCTTAGGGGCAGCCCTGTCTGTGGTTTGAGAGACAAATCTTACAACAAATGTTCAAGTTGTAGTGTACTTGTATTTCAAGTCTTGTTTGATATTCTCTAACCGTAATTTAATCTGTACTACTGCTACCAGGCGTGTAAATCCATTATGATAGTACACAGCGTATTTTTTCTCGCTTCTTTTATTATTCTCCAAAATCTGAGTTGTCATGTCGAGTATGTGTTTATTCTTCTTTTTTTTTGTTTTTGGCTATCCACTTTGCGCATTTGCCAGTTTCGATATTCTCAAGTATTTTATTTAAAAAATCAAGTTGCTAAGTTATTATTATATCTACTAAAGGTCATTATGGAAAATGTAGCAAGAGGTAGATTTTATCATCTTTGTTAGCGTCATTTGACATCAAGCTCATCAGAATCACTACATATATCATTATATGTCACACACATACGATGAAAAGGATTTTTACATCCTATATTGTTTTGTGTAGGTAGAATACCAAAAAGCGTGCGAGTAGGCTTACGGGCAGATACTTTGCTAATAGCAAAACTAATATTCACTAGCAGCTGTTCACCCAGTACACCATTAGCTATTCTGTGGAGTAGACACATGTCAATAGCTTTACGTCTACGTATGAGACTGAAGATTGACATACGATAGACGGTCGCTATACTCTGGGAGCTGAGAGCTCTTCTTAATCCTTGTTTAGTACAGAGTTGAAAGCAACTTCGAGAAAGAGGTCAATCGTCGAATCCAACTCGGCTGGGCAGCGTTCGGAAAACTGCGCAGCGTTTCTCGTCCGAATTACCTCAGTGCCTCAAGTAGAAAGTCTTCGACCAGTGTGTGTTACCAGTGATGACTTATGGCGCCGAAACGTGGTCTCTCACTGTGTGCCTGCTTAGTAAGCTTAAAGTAGCACAACGAGCTATGGAGAGGGCTATGCTCGGAGTTTCCCTACGAGATCGAATCAGAAATGAGGAGATCCGTAGGCGAACTAAAGTAGCTGACATAGCCCAGCGGATTAGCAAGTTGAAGTGGCAGTGGGCAGGGCACATAGCACGCAGAACCGATGGCCGATGGGGCTGCAAAGTTCTGGAGTGGAGACCACGGACCGGCAAGCGCAGCGTAGGACGTCCACCCACAAGGTGGACAGACGACCTAATAAAGACCGCAGGAACGCGCTGGATGCGAGCCGCTTCCAACCGATCTTTGTGGAAGTCAATGGGAGAGGCCTATGTCCAGCAGTGGACGTCATACGGCTGATGATGATGATGATGAGTACAGAGTTGTCATAAAAATCTCCGTTGTATTGATGTGATACCATTACTTTGTAAATTAGTGCCTTAATAGAGGAACAATATTCTAGTTGAGATCTAACTAACAATGTATTGAGAATTTTAAATGAATCAAAATCAAAAATCAAAATCAAAAGTCATTTATTCAGTTTAAGCCCTGGTAAGGCACTTATGAACGTTAAGTTACATGTTTGAATCTACCACCGGCTCGTAATTACACTTCAACTGAGAAGACTCCGGCAAGAAACTCAGCAAGGCATTTTTTTTGTGGATCTTTCTTTTCATATTAGGTTACAATTTACAGTAATAAATATTAATACATACATTATGCTTACTACAATTGTCACTTAGCCAGGGGGATGCAATCACATCGTTTATAAGGTTTTACTGTGCGAGTTACAAAGTCCACCATTCTACTGGCTTTAGCTCATCATCATCATCATCATCATCATCATCATCATCATCATCATCATCATCATCATCATCATCATCATCATCACCATCATCACCATCATCTTCATCATCATCATCATCTCAGCCGTAGGACGTCCACTGCTGGACATAGGCCTCCCCCATTGACTTCTATAAAGACCGGTTGGAAGCGGCTCGCATCCAGCGCGTACCTGCGGTCTTTACGTGGTCATCTGTCCACGGTCTTGCTTTAGCTACTATAGTTTTATAATTAAATTTTAAACTAAGCAAAGAGTCTATTCAAACGCCTTCTTCTACGCCTTCATCTACGGATCTCCTCATTTCTGATTCGACCTCGTTGGGAAACTCCGAGTTCAAGTTTTGGCTTAGTGCTATAAAGTAAACTTTTCTTCGTTGATTTTGAGTAATGGCACGTGACTCACGTGAGATAATGTGGTAAAACATATATTTTCGTGTTACATTCAAAACTCCGTCAAAATTGCTAGTAAAATTGCAAACACTTGAAAATATCTAAATTAAAAAAAGTGCAAAGCCAAAATCAAAGCAAAATATTTAAATTATGTCACTATTCTGACAAGCAATTTTTTTTCTATTTTTGGCAACATATCTAATGTGTTTTAGGGCAATATCGCTATCAAAAGTATAGGTTAGGGAAATTCCGAGTTCGACTTTCGGTTTAGTGCTATCAACTAACTCTGTAGGCACGAAACTTTCCTTCAATGATTTTGAGTAAAAGATAAACATTTTCTCAGCATCTCGTAGAATCATGAATATTTCATACATGCATGGGAAATTTGTTAAATTATCTTTTCACGCTGATTCACACCATTGCCGACGTTAAGTTTATTCCAATCGTAACTTTACGTTTTAGCGAGTTTGAAAGTGATACATTACATGATTACGAGTTAGAAATGTCTCCAACTCAAATCTTTTGTACAGACAGTTGCGAAAGTCATTAGTAAGTTAGTGTAGGATAATTGGTAAGCCCTAGCGTGGGCTGATTGTGCCGCCTTAACGCTTCTTGTCTTGGTAATTGTTAAATTATATTATTAAACAACGGTAACCTACAATTAATGTGTCACGAAAACCATGTTAGAGTTCAGAAGTCAATACTACTCGCGGTCACTTAACCTTTGGCTGACTAGATTGTTCGGTGCTATCGGTGATCTTTTGAGAATAGCTAGCTATTACGGCACTGATAAATAATTCTCGTGAGTAAAAAAATGATAGTCAAATGTAAAAGAATAACAGTTTAATGCAGAGAATTTAAAAAAAGTAGGTCATAAGTTGAATTTGATCGTGACTCTGTTGTGACTGTGGCTACGAGTTATTTAACCAGATAACATTAAACAACAACAAACAGGGTAATCTAAATAAAACCGTTTAAAAACCTGCAATAATAACTAATTGTGATGCCAAAAACGATAAAAAACACGCAATATTTGTTTATAATTAAACTTAGAAATTATACCCTAATGATTGTAAACGAAATTTTTTGGCGCCAAAATGCATTATTAGCCAAAATTTGTGTTTTGTTTCAACAATTATTTTTATTCATTTAACAAAATACCGAATTACGTAGCATGGGACATAATGTAGTGAAACATGTATTTTCGTGTTACCTTCAAAACTCCGTCGAAATTTCTAGCAAAAATGTAATTATCTAAATAAAAAAGGCGCAATGACAAAAACAAATAAAAAATAGTGACATATTAAATGTCACTATTCTGACAAGCTATATTTTTTCTATTTTTGGCAAATTCGTAATGTGTTTTGTGGTAATATCGCTATCAACAGTAATTGGTAGGTATAGTTGTGGTTTTTGGCGGGAACACGGTGAGCGACGTGTCGCCCCATTGTATTTTTTTCTAAAACTAGTGTTTTTTCGAGTTTTTATGCATAAAAATAGTGGTGTTTTATTTATAAAGTGCCAAATTACAAGCGCGAGTCTGGGAGAATGATATAATGTGGGTAAACATGACATTTCGTGTTGCTTCCAAAACTCCATCCAGAAGCTTATTGTAAAGTCGCCACTACTTTACTAAGGCATGACTTGATTTGACTGGGGCCGACTGGACTTGATCAAGACTAGACTTTGACTGTAACTATAGATGATAAAGAAGCTGAAAAATGAAGACTACTCACAAAATATAGAAACATTGAAACTGGCAGAATGCACAGAGTGCGATACCAAGAAGAAAGAGAAAAAAAAGGTATAATTGTACTGCTGGTAGATAAAAAAATAGTTTTTTTTAACTGTTAAGAAAATAAAAGGTAAATATAATTGTATATAAGATTAGCAATAGAGTTCTGGTTAAACGCTCCCTGGACATGGAACTTTGGAATCAATTAAAAGTAATATATCTTAACCACTTGACCGTCCCGTCACCAAATCGACTTTACCGTCATACGTCCCGCGTATTAGCGCGCGAGCGCCGTTGCCTGCTATGCATAACCTTGTCAACAAAACCTGTGATTATGGCTAAACTATAGTAGCTACAGAATATAAAAAAATATGTAAAAACTCTACAAAAAACGCAAATTCAAACTTTATATTAAAATTAATCTTGGATTTTAATCTTAAGCCTTAAAAACTGAGTAAAACATGCGGATTTGATAAAAAACACGCAATTTTTTTTTTTATTTATAGGTTAATGTTATTAATGCAACCTTATTTTTTAAATGTACTTGTTATAATGTAAAGAAGAGGATTCTACATTTCTAATGGTACTATGATGTTTATGTTTTATTTACTTAAAACAAGTAAATTAATCAAATCTTTAGACATAGTCATCACATTCTGTTGGTGTGATATTGAAGTCGTACGGAAGAAAAGTCTGTGGAACGCGTCGATATTTCCTTAAATTTTTTGTAAATCTTTTAATAATACGATTCGAAAAGTAAATCAGGACAATATTTATGAAACATTATTTAATATTTTACCAAATTTTTACTAAAATAAAGCAATTATCACAAAAAAATTACAAAAAAGCGCTAACCAACTATCGTTTCCGAGCGCGTACCATTTTAAGGTTGATCTCGTTAATTATATACCACTTCAAACACTGATAAATTAACTTAATCCTACAGTAAAGATCCTCAACATAATTTAAATATAATACAATTGTTAAAATACATAATATATTTAAAAAACTAACGACATATTTGCCAAACCAAAATTTGCACGCGCGTATACCAACAAACTGAGTTTCGAAAAATTTACTCTCTTTAATAAATTACTTCGACAATGACATCTTTGTATTTTCTAGTAAACTATTTCATAGACTATCGATATATATTGTGATTTAATTCAAAAGTATTTTGCTAGGTGCTACTTTTCTGAATTATTTGAAACGAGAGCGATTGGTTACTGTGTTAACCACGGACGTAAGACCGGAATTTCAAACTGGTTAACACAGTAACCATGGACGGTTGAGTGCTTAAACAATATTAAAACCAAACCTCTTGAAATAACTGAATGAACTTAGAATGACTGTACATAAAGAAAATGAGGCTTTCGTCGAACCTTCATACATTAATCTTTTACGCGCTTGGCGGTTGCTCTTTACTCACGTTAAGTAAGCCTGAGTATGGGTACTTTCGTCTTCATTCGGTTAATGTGGTGTAGGTAAACACTGGAGGCTTTTGTTTGATGTATCTTTGTAAACAATGTACTTAACTAATTTTAGCTTTTAACTGGATGAATACCTCTCTAGATTCTATTATGTAACATTTTAGACTGCCCTGTTTGCTGATTTGTTGCAAGATCTGTAGGGCGTGGGTTCGATTCCATCCTGGAACATTTACACCTACAACACCTACAACATTAGACGTGTTATCGATACGTTGGCAACCCATGTTTATAGACGCCATTTTTAATCTTCCTCCAGTTTCCAGCGATTCACGCGATCCTTTTTGCCATACACTTGCAATTTGTGGAATGATCTTCCTTCTTCCGTATTCCCGCGGAGTTACAACATTGGGCTCTTCAAAAGGCGTGTAAATAGAATCTTAAAAGGTCGCAACGTATTTGTAGTGTCCCTGGTATTGCAGGTATCCATAGGCGACGGTGATTGCTTACTATCAGGCAACCCGACAGCTTGATTGCCACCTATGGCATAAAAACTAAGGTTTCTACACCGAGTCCAGCTCAATCCAATTCCTGCACAAAATCCTTGCATTTTTCACGTAATCGTACCGCCAAAGCAATGTAGAGAACATTTCTTCCTTGAGTCCTCTGAATGCATGGCCGTAAGAAGGAATTTTGTTCCCTCGTGTTACATACTAATAAGGGACACGAGTGAAAATTTCGAATCGATTTCTGTTCCAAAAAGAACATGTTAAATCTTTTTCAGATTACTCGAAATATTTTATAAAAGTAGTGTTTTTGCGAAACTGTGTAATTTTACGAATAATAATAGTCATTCGTAGTATGTACTACACTGAATTAGTAAAATGGGTTACTTATAAAAGCAGGTTGAATTTTTATTTTTATTTTAGTTGGTGTTAGATCTCCTTAGCAGGAAGTTGTCTGGGTAGGTACAGACGCAATAACAGATATTCTGCCACCAAGCAGTAGAGTGTAATCATTACTGTGTTTTTTTTTGTTTGACAAGCTAGGAGTTTGACCAAAGCTCATTTGATCTTAAGTGATGATGTGGTCGAAGATGGTAAACACAGCTAGCCTGGAACACACCGTTAGATGCTTGGCGGCCGATTTTCAACTTGAGATTGGTACCAAAAAATACTCTACCACCATGCTATAGTTTCCTCACGATGTTTTCCTTCACCGGCAGCTCAAGCTCATTATTAGGGTTTGAACCCACGCTCTTCGGCGTGTGAACTGGTCGCGCTAACCACTGAGCTATCATCGTTACAAAAGTTCCGATTAGAAAGGGTACTGCGGGAAGCAAAATTACAGGGCTGTCGAGACCAACCATTGAAAGTTTTTAAGTAACGATGGCCAAAGCAGCGATGCCCCGGACTTTGTTTTGCTACTCAAAGTTCTGTGTGTCGCTGCAATGGTCATGGACATGCATTATCTCTTACGATCAGGAGAGCGTCTCGTTCATCTCATTACTTTTACATACAAAATAGGTAATACCACTAGGCAGTTTATTGTACATTAATATTATCTAGTTAATAACACCAGTAGCTTTTCTTGTTTCGTTAATGTACCTATTGGAGTTCAATAAAGCTTCGCTGTAAACTATATTGTCATATAATTCTAAGATAAGCCCATTCATTCTTAGAACCGAGGAAACCCCAACTCGCATGAGTTCGCAGAAATTGAAGATTATAAGGCGTCATAAGTAACTATGATTGAGCCTTATTCGATCGCGCTCAAATTGGGTCATATTTGGATTACCGCCTTTGTCAAAATCGGAATTGTGTTTGTGACGTAAAGGATTCGAAAGATATTTACAATATTATAGATACCTTTTATTATCAAGTGATGTGCAATTATGTCATCAATCATCATCAATTCAGCATACGAATTAGACAATTAGACGAAAAAAGAGATATACCTAAACATAAAAATAAAACATATATAGAAAACTAGCCCCGCGGTTTTACCCGCGTGGTGATGGATGATGATGATGAAAAGTATCCTATGTTTTATTCCAAGGCCTCAAGTATCTACATGCAAAATTTCATCCAGATCCGTGCAGTCGTTCTGGCGTGATTGAGTAACAAACATCCATCCAAACTTTCACATTTATAATATTAGTGGGATACAATTTTTTAAATTTTGACAGATTATGTTTTTGCCCATAGCTCACATGATGTTAAATGACGGTGACGTTGAAGATGGTATTGCAAACCTAGCATGGAATTAAACTAGCTCTCAAGTGCCAGAACATATCGTTAGGTGCTTGATGGCTGATTTTCAACTTGAGCTAGACAGGCGTGTACTAGAAAGTACCTTACCAACACGCTATGGCTTATTTACGATGTTTTCCTTCATTGTCAGCTCAAGCCCATTGTTGGGGTTTAACATGCACTTAGGTAGCACGCACCACAATAACTACTGAGCTATCATCGATACAAAAAATTAACTTTTTTTTATTTTATTTTTTTATGTAACAGTAGTGAGACGAACGAGACGCACTCCTGATGTTAAGAGATAACGCCTGTCCATGACTATTGTAGCGATACACAGAACTTTGAGTAGTAAAACAAAGTCCAGGGCATCGCTGCCTTGGCGCTCATTACTTTGAGACTAGATGGTTAGTCTCAATAGCCCTGTAATTTCGCTAGCTGCAGTACCCTTCAAACCGGAACACAGTAATGTTTACACACTACTGCTTGGCGGCAGAATATCTGGTGCTGCGGTGGTACCTACCTAGACGACCTCCTGCTAAGGATATCTACCACCAAGTAAAAACTTTATGTTACAAACCGGCCCCAATTCAACATAACGCCAATTATAAATAACCGACACTCTTTTCCATTTAATATTCATTTTATCATCATCATTAGCCTATCATAGTCCACTGCTGGACATAAGCTTCTCGTAAGACACGCCACTCAGCCCAATCTGCTACATATATCGTCACTCCATCAAATCTTAGAGCGTCCTACGCTACTTTTTCCTATTTGCGGTCTCACTCTAGAATACGTCTACCTCACAATTAACACAAAAATAAACATTCAACACAAAGACCAATCAGAGATGTGGACGATGTGATGACAACACAAGAAACGAAATTAAAAATTTTGAAAAAGCCACCACCCCAGTAGCGCCCCCTGGTTGTCACCGTAACATCTATCTTAGAACATGCACCAATAAAACCAGAACCCATAACTGAAAACTGCATCAAAATCGGACTAGTAGTTTTGGAGAAAAATGGCAACATAGATTTGCACAAACATCCTCTCACCCCAAACGCATATACCGTCTCCGTTCCGTCGTGAGTTATAGGTTTTATTTTTGTCTCGTCAACTACAATTATCCCTTAGATTAAAGCACTTAAAAGATTTCTCCTTTTTTCCAATTTTCTGGATAAGTTTTTCAATTTTCTTTAGTCTAAAAATCTTATTTGGATTAATATTAAAAACATTTTTTTGTAATTGAATCAGTTGTTTTCAAGTCATACGATTTCTTTGGAAACAACATATTTTTATTCACCTAAATGACAATTCTAGTAAGGAATATTTAATGTCTCTGAAAACTATCAAAAACACAGAAACAGTTTGCAAACTTGATCAAAGTTTTTCTTATTAAACTTTTTATCTTATTCCCTACTTCTGCTTAGTTTCTTGGGCTTAGTCCAAAATAAGAACTAAAGTTTTGTTTCAAGCAATGGAAGAGTTTGAAAGAGTTGGATTTTTATTGTTACGTTGGGGTATTGATAAAGTTATTTTTATCGCCGGGACTTAATCGCACACAAATAACAATTACAATAATAAAAATAGTTTTTCCAAATACACAGATCTGGCAATAGAGTTAAAATACAGTGGCGAGTTCAAACCGTGACTTAGACAATACCCACCATTATTTTTCCACCGGTGTAATGCCAGACACACACCTAACTAGTCTTGAAAACCTCAACATACACCGACTAACCTTCATTCTCCTTCAGAAAGCAGTCATAACACATGCAAAATAGTAAGAAAATTCCTGTCACTTGAAGAATAACAGATATTCACATTTATTTTCGTTTGGCAAATATAAGATTTTCCGCGGCAACGAGAGATTTTCGTAAAGAAAAATATAAATAACTAGCGACTCGCCCCGGCTTCGCACGGGTAGTAAGAATGATTATGGTATCAATAACGCAGAGATTGACATGTACGCCGACGATGTTGCCGCAGTGATATCTGCACCAACAAGTGGTCGGCTGCAGTATGAACTAAACTCTTTAATGCAGAAACTCGATGCTTGGTTCACTTCAAATGGATTAGCGCTCAACAAAGAGAAGACCTGTTTCATGACATTTAACCTGAATGGCAAATCAGCCAAAAAATATTCTGTAGCACTCGGCAATACCGCACTCCAACAAGTCGACAACACAAAGTTACTGGGCTTCCATATCGACGGCGCGTTGACGTGGGAGACGCACATAGATGCGCTGTGCGGGAAGCTGGGCCGCTCTTGTTTCGCGCTCCGGCGGCTCGCGAGCACCGCCACCCGCAGCGTCGTGCGCTCCTGCTACTTCGCAACCGTCCACACTAGTCTCACGTACGGGTTGGAGCTGTGGGGCCGCGCTGCAGAATATAACAGAGCCTTCGTCATGCAAAAGCGAGCCCTGCGTGCCATGTTCGGGGTCTCTGATGACGTCTCGTGTGTAGACTTCTTCAAGGAACTACGAATACTTCCCATACCATGCGAACTTATCTACCAGCTGGCTTCGTTCACACATGCTCACTTGCATCTGTTTCGTAAGAGAAGTGCTAATCAAAGATGGCACTTGCGCAGCAACAAGAGACAGAACCAACTGGTGACGCCGTCACATAGGCTCGTGAAGTCGGGGAAGTCTGTCTACATCGCAGGCCCCGCGGTATACAACAGGCTGCCCGCCCACGTACGTGATGCATCTTCCGCCGCCTCGTTCAAGGCCAAGCTGAAGACTTGGCTTCTAGATCAGCTGTTTTACGACTATAATACATTTTTTGAGCTGCCCGAGGCCTGTATGTAGACTTTATAATAATTGTTTAAATGTAAAGTCATTTTTATATTTGATTTTTATACAATGATAATTTTTATTTAAATTTGGACATGTAACCACGGAGTTATCAATAAATTATTGTATTGTATTGTATAGTAAGCTATCTTCAGTAGATATATGCCACCGCGGACTTTTATGTAGATCTATAAAAGAGGAATATCGATCGCACCTTGCATTGTTTTGTTACATGTCATTTCAAAGGGCAGCGTTTTCGATGAAAGTTCCCAGGTGGCTAGACTATTTCCTGCTTGAGAGCTATAGACTATTTTCCTGGTGGCTAGACTATGTATATATATAATCTGAATCTCGGTAACGGCTCCAACGATTTTCATGAAATTTAGTATGCAGTGGGTTTCGGGTGATAAATCGATCTAGCTAGATTTCATTTTTAGAAAACGCGAGCAACGCTTAGTCATCCAGTTACTAGTATTTTAACGCGATTAAGTTACTATGATAAAAGTAATTACGTGTTCAATTCGCATTAATTCAAAAGTTATTTTCGATAAAATCATCTATGCAGCGTAGTCAATAAAAAATATGTTTAATAACAAGCTTTTATATGTGCAGCAGCCAGGTAATGGGGCAATTTAAAACGGGCAATCTAAATTAAATGTGCATACAAAATTTAGTGTCTATACTTGCTATCAAAACTGACGTGTTATAGACACATTTTTTGTTTTACTTATGCGGGATTGCTCAAGTTTATTACGCACGTTTGATGTAATTGTAATTTAAAAAATTTAAAGTACAATTATTATTATTTATAAAAAATTTGACACTACGAATTACGTAACATCCAAGAAATACTGTAAAGTAGAAAACTTGTCATGCTAGACTAAAAGTTCTCAAAAGTGCAGTACGCTTACCACCTTTGAAACGCTGTCGCTTATGCATTACTCCATTAATAAGTCCTGCCATAGGAACGTTGCAAAATGATTTGGCAACAGCCCAACCGGTTACCTACATCGGATTTGTCATGTTATTATGAAAGCTAACTTTTATGGAATCTTGTTTTTGTGTCTTTTTTCGAGTAGTTTCTCGGCTGGGAACGTCGTTATTATTCCTTGTGGTTCAAGCTAAGTCTGAATAGGTATTGTTGTGTTGAAATATGCTTTTTGTAGTGATGATAGCTCAGTGGTTAGCGCGGTCGGTTCACACACCAAAGGACGAGGGTTGAAACTTAACAATGAGCTTGAGCTGCCGGTGAAGGAAAAAACCGTGAGGAAACCATAAAGGTATTTTCTAGTACTCGGCTGGCTAGCTACCACCCTCAAGTTAAGAATCTGCCACCAAGCATCTAACGGTGTGTTCCGGCAGCCTCACTTGAGAGCCAGTACCATTCCAGGCTAGGGTTACCATCTTCGGCCACACCGTCACTTAACATCAGGTGAGCTGTGGCCAAACAACTAGTAAGACAAATTTAAAAAAAAAAACTTTAATAATTACTAAAATTCTGCCCACTTACATAATACTTGAACGACCCCATAAATAATTATATCAACCAATTTATATTGTTACTCAACACACTATTTACACGACTGCTCAAAAAAAAGGGTATGTATGTATGTACGTCAGTTTCTTTATTACACTATAACTTATAATTACCGTAACAGATTTGGATGTATGGGGCATCGTTAGAATCCTTACATCATTCCGAGTGACACTGACCATAATAAAAAAAAAACTTCGGGACATTTTTAAATTTTATTTTGTTTCAATTCGTTATTTCTAGAACAATAAGACTAGTGTCACTAACATGCTTACCTTAGTAAAATCTACATAAATTTATAAAAATCTCCTGTCACAGTATTTGTGGTCGCATTCCTCCGATATGGAGCCGCCATCACCGCCGCCTTTCCCGCCAAGCAGTAGTGTGTAAACATTACTGTGTTTCGGTTTGAAGGTCACTGCAGCTAGCAAAATTACAGGGCTGTTGAGATCGATCATCTTAAGTCTCAAAGTAATGAGCGCCAAAGCAGCGATACCCTGGACTTTGTTTTGTTACTCAAATTTCTGTGTATCGCTGTAATGGTCATGGACAGGTGTTATCTCTTACCATCAGGAGAGCGTATCGTTCGTCTCATTACATTTATATAAAAATGGCTCGACCGATTTTTATGTTTTTTTTTAATGTATATTTGATAGGTATGAGAATTGGTCGTATATTTCATACTGCTAAGTGGTTAGGGACTATTCTTAACTCAACGCGGTCGAAAAGCTAATTCTATCATAATTATAAATATATAGGTATAGACTTTTATTCCTGACGGACCACACAGTATTATAATAAGGCCTACAGAATTTGTGATCCGTTCTATCTTAAAACCAATAACATTATAAAACATTCAAAAAATAAAAAGGTACAACTAAACACGTGTTGTGTTCCATGCACAAAGTAATTTCATGAAAAAATACAATAGACCTAAGTGATTGCATCAATTTGTGAACAAAAAACATCGCTTCAGGGGAAATATCACGTTCTATGTTAACAAGGCGCATCACAACAGGAAAACGGCTCAAATATCTTATTTCGGGCGTAGTGAGCGTCTCCACGAGTTGAGTTTAACGCAGCTCAAAATACTGTTACAATTTTTTTTAAATTATCTATCGGGATATATAAACTTGCCTATTTTCTTTAGTAATGCTTAGAATAATAATATATATAATTTATACCGTTCCGGGTTGTAACTTTAAGAGGCGATATAGCGATGCTAGATTTAGAGGCCTTATGATAGCTCAATGGTTAGCGCGGTAGGTTCGCATGCCGAAGGGCGTGGGTTCAAACCCCAACAAAGAGCTTGAGCTGCCGGTGAAGGATTACTTCGTGAGGAAACCATAGCGTGGTGGTAGAGTACTTTATAGTACTCGGGTGGCTAGCTACCACCCTCAAGTTGAAAATCTGCCGCCAAGCATCTAACGGTGTGTTTCCGGCAGCCTCACTTGAAAGCCAGTTCCATTCCAGGCTAGGTGTGCTTTACCGTCTTCGACCACACCGTCACTTAACATCAGGTGAGTTGTGGTCAAACAGTCACAATGTGGACAAAATGCCTGTCAGACATTTAAAAAAAAAGGTCCGTAGAAGCCGCTCACGAGCTATATAGGTGACCAGAATGCTGGCATCTACTTTGATCAGAAGCTTTGCATTGCCATTCAGCGTGGTAGCTCTTTCAGCATTCTGGCCATATTTCCCTTCTCTGTTGGTGGACTATTAGATTAGGTTTTGGTTTTTATACATTTGTTGGTATAAGTATTAATTTTACCCTTCCTTGTAAAGCAGTCGGGTAAAAAAGGTAAAACTTTGAAGTACTTTCAATGTTACCAAGTCAACATCCCATGAAAATTAAGATAAGTCACCATATTTTAATATTCTGAACTCTTTCACTTGTAGTCGGTTAATTTTTAGGGTTCCGTACCTCAAAAGGAAAAAACGGAACCCTTATAGGATCAATTTGTTGTCCATCTGTCTGTCAAGACCCTATTTCTCAGGAACGCGTGGAGGTATCAAATTCATATCAAATACTCAGGTCTACTGTCCCTTGGAGTTGTGAAAAACTTCTAAGCCAACGCAATCAAAAGATACAGCCGTTTATGCTACAAATTTTTGACACTCGCAAGGGGTAGTTCCCGTGAACTCAGAATCTTGAAATTTGGTACGAAGCAACGTTTTATAGCACAGATAAAGGAAAACGAAAACATAAATGACCTTAATACCATAACATTTACTTATATACCTACAGGTTTGTACGGAACCCTCGGTGCGCGAGTCCAACTCGCACTTGGCCGGTTTTTTATCGTCAAGCTTTCTGCTACGTCTACATAGTTTCAAAAGCCTATCGTCTGAATAGTTATCATAGAAACAACCAACAACACTCACCTTAGTTTAATATGTCTAAGGATCTCAATATCAGATTCTTGTGATAAGGGATAACAAGTTAGTTCAATCAATAAAGGTTTCCCAGTTGTAACCAAGTAACTTAATCAAGTAACTTCGACCAGTGTGTGTTACCGGTGATGACTTATGGCGCTGAAACGTGGTCTCTGACTATGTGTCTTCTTGATAAGCTCAAATTCACACAACGAGCTATGGAGAGGGCTATGCTCGGAGTTTCCCTACGAGATCGAATCAGAAATGAAGAGATCCGTAGACGAACTAAAGTAACTGACATGGCCCAGCGGATACATATCACGCAGAACTGATGGCCGATGGGGCTGCAAAGTTCTGGAGTGGAGACCACGGACCGGCAAGCGCAGCGTAGGACGTCCACCCACAAGGTGAACAGACGATCTAATAAAGACCGCAGGAACGCGCTGGATGCGAGCCGTTTCCAACTGGTTCTTATGGAAGTCAATGGGGGAGGCGTATGGCTAAGATTATGATGATGAACCAAGTACAGACCTAACGTGTAACTACCATTTAAGGCCTTAAGTAAACACGTTTCTTAAAGTTAACTAATGCTTAATATGCTTAGTCAACTTCTCAACGACGTGAATAGTTACGCGTGGAAATGACTACTTTATGCGCAGATTAACTTTAAGTAAGGTATAAAAAATATAAATGAGTCTTTAAATAAAACTAAGCCAATGTTTTATTTTTACGGTTAACAGACTAGGCGTTGACCACAGCTCACTTGATGTTTAGTGACGGTGTGGTAGAAGATAGTAAACACTTGAACTGGCTGTCAAATGAGACTGTCGGAACACAGTGTTAGTGCTAGGCGAGTCCTAAAAAGTACCCTATCATCATGCTATGATTTCCTCACGATGTTTTCCTTCACGGACAGCTCAAGCTTATCAAAAAAGACAGTTGAAAACGGTTGGCATTAATTTTGTATGGTCCAACATTATGTATGTATTTTTTATCTAAAGGTAATAATATTCTTGACGAGTAAAACGCCCACGGAACATTTGCTAGCAATTAATATCACAAGCAGTAGTTTTAACGACAAAAACTAATTTATCGTTTGTTTACGTCCATTGATGTGGGTGCCTGTTAGGGGTCGCCCAATTATTAATTGCTATAATTTATATTGAGAAGATCTTGATACACGCAGTATTGTTACGAAACAGTAAGATTCGTTACTCAATGACCGACACACGAGAGCTACCAATAAAGATTTAATTTTAGAAGCTTTACTTGGTGGTTGATCTCCTTAGTTAGGTTGTCTAGGTAAGTACAATCACAGAACTAGATATTCTGCCGCTAAGCATTGCTGTAAACATTACTGTGTTCTGATTTAATGGGTTTCTCCAGCTAATGAAATGAAAGGGTTGTTGAGACTAACCATCAAAAGTCTCTAAGTAATGAACGCCAAAGCAGCGATGCCCTGGACTTTGTTTTACTACTCAAAGTTCTATGTATCACTGGAATAGTCATGGGCAGGCGGCAACTCTTACCATCATAGAGATAACGCTTGTCTATGACCAAGAGCTACAGCTTAAGGAGACCGTCTGTCTGCCAATCTAGAGATCCTGGGTTCAAATCCTACGGCACGCCCTTTTGTCTTTCTCTAAATTAATACGTAGCGTGAAATAATGGTCCTTCACCATTCAACATCTTTCACCAAGAGTACCATCTTAAGGCCACCTGAATGTCTGTGAGTTCTTAATGTTCTCGAAGATTTGTTAAATCTGCCAAGGCTTGGCTACTAGACAAAAAAGTATAAGTCTTCATTTACAAAAGAAGATTTAAATTCTCTCTGATATAAGCATTGCTTAGTCTGGGGCTAAATGGCACCGAGTTAAAAGTTCTCCAATATTTATTTGCTAACAAATGTTTTCTCTTTTACGTTCAGAGTTGATCTACTCACACTAATTCCATATCTCAGTGATTTCAAAGCCTATGGCGTTTTGCAGCAATGATTTGTGACTCAACCCTTTGTTTGGCACCTATTAATTTTGATTTGTTTGTTTTTTGCTTTCCCGTTGCGATGGCAAAACGTGTAGATACCCAAGCGTTGGTTAAATTGATTACGTAGTTAAAATTACTTTGGTTTTACTTAAAATATTTACATCTCTCTTGATTTAAGACGTCGATCTTATTAAATAAAATGTCTGAGACAAGCCCTACTCCTTATAAAAATGAATCAAAATAGTCAGATACATTGTTTTTTTATGTAAAAAAAATATGCTACGAACGAGACGCTCTCTTGCTAGTAAGAGATAACGCCTGTCCATGACCATTGCAGCGATACAGAGCAGCAGTGTACAGTTTAAAAAAACAGGGCTAGTTCGGATTCGAATTTTCTTTCAGAAGTTCTGTCGTTCATCCAATGATACTTTGTACTAAAGCCCAAATGCTACAAGACCTAGTATACAATAAGACATAAGTCTTAGTAAAAATCTCACTCAATAGGTCTCATAAAAACTTTCTTTGAATAGGACGTCAGTAATCCACGGAACTTGATAAAACTCCGCCGGGAAAAGGAACAACAAAATTCATTTTACAATGTTCAGCTACTGTTCAGACATCCTATTAAGTTGAACTTATGTTTAAATTTCTGATATACTGTTAATCAGTGACCAATGTTGGCTCATAGATTTAATAAATCAAAAATCAATACTTTATTCCAATACTAGCGACCCGCTCCGGATACGCACGGGTAGTAAGAATGGGTTTTTATGTAGGTAAAGTACGTGCATATGCACCACATTAGTATCAACATTGCACCCGTGTGTTGCCGGGACCAAGTTAACAAGTCAAATAAAACAAAACTCGAGGTGTGCTAGTTATGAACAGAAAAAAACCGGCCAAGTGCGAGTCGGACTCGCGCACCGAGGGTTCCGTACAAACCTGTAGGTATATAAGTAAAAGTTAAGGTATTTTTTTCCTTTATATGTGTTATAAGATGTTGCTTCGTACCAAATTTCAAGATTCTGAGTTCACGGGCTGTACCCTGTAGGTTTTGATTTCCTTGCGAGTGTCGAAAATTAGCAGCATAAACGGCTGTATCTTTTGATTGTGTTGGCTTAGAAGTTTGATTTTTTATAGCTCTAAAGGACGGTAGACTTGAGCATTTGATATGAATTTCAGCCTGATACCTCCACGCGAAAAAGGTTCTTGATAGACAGACGGACAACAAAGTGATCCTATAAGGGTTCCGTTTTTTCCTTTTGAGATACGGAACCCTAAAAAGCGTTGCATGTTACGGTATACACGTTATTGAATAGGAATTTCACGTAAATTACAAGATATGGGTCCGAGATTGTTGGAACTTGCACCTCCACAACTTCAAACTAGTCGTAATCAATAAGAGAAAAGGAAAAATTCTTTGAAAAAACTGTACTCCGGCTCTGACTTTTTATGGCACATGTGGCAAACAGTCGGTTTTCTTGATGGTAAGCTATTACCGTCGCTTATGGATATATCCAATACCTCAAGGTACAAACGTTGCCGAAATTTTAAGATTCAAACATGCCTTTACCTGATGGAGTTTTTTTTTATTTGTGTATGTATAGGCTTTCGTTTGACTCTCATCTCGCCTGATGTAAAGCAAAGATGCGGTCTATAGTAAAGCACGCTCACATAGAAGAAACAGATCTTTGTAACTTTGGTTGTATACATCAGGGACACTCGGGTTACAAATTCCATTGTTTAGTGGTTCGTACAATGAAAGTAGATTCAAACCGTTTAGTTTGAGTTTTTGGAATATCTACCATGTTATCGTTTGATTAGGTCGATTACTCCAATTATGGTTTCGATTAGATCTGGTGACCTTTTTCAAAGATATAAAACTGATAACGACGTTCGCGCTGCTTCGTCTTGCTTTGAAGTGCGGAATGCGCATCGCGAATTATGACGGCAGTTGGTCAAGATGACGTCAAACGTAAAACAACACTTTAAGTGTGGTATCACTTAAATTAATAAGCAAATTGAGTACATACTTTGATTTTGTTCTCATATTTGATTCGGTTAAAGCTACAGTACTGCTCGATTCTTCTATATTGTAGGATCGCCCAGGCAGATACAACTTATGACCGAATACACTTCTGGGGATCAGTTTGGAACTTTTAAAATACCGTTGTTTTTGAATTTATCATGAAGTTACGAGGAATTTCATTTTCAGTGCACCAACGAAACGTTTTCTACATGAATTTTAAAATTAGAAGTTCTAGTACCTATAGTGGAATAAGATTATGCTTAATAGAAAGTTGTAATTTTAAACTTAAAATATTAGACGGGTTATTTTATTCATTGTTCTGATATGTACCTATATTTCTTTATATATATCGTATATATATATATATATATATATATATATATATACGATGCATGGTGGACTTTTCGATTAAATTTATCTGTTTGTGTTGTATCATTATTATGTTAAATAATTATACATTTATATCTTATTGAGATAAATTTTTAATAAGTAGGTTATAATTATTAAGTCAAATTGACATGTATACTTAGTAAAAAAGATTATTATTTCGTAATCAAATATTACAAAATACAAAAATTATAGCATATACATTTAAGTAATAAAAATAATACATATACCTATTTAGTATGTAAAATTTGTATGTATGTATATAATATGTATGTACTTATATACATTTTTTATCGCGTATTTTAACCGCTTACTAAGCGATACAAAATGTGTGAACAACGGCAGTCATTATAAATTTCAACTCGTTACAATAAATAGACCATCTTTTTTCTAGTTTATTTTAGATATCTATTAAAGTCTTATACTGAGTATAATTCTTCATTTATAAAAAAATCTACCATAAATTGCTATTACATCATACATACATCATCAGCCATAAGACATCCACTGCTGGACATAAGCCTCCTCCTGGGGGGGGGGTTTTGCCAATACTCGCCACGCTTGGCAGGCGGGTTGGCGAGCGCAGTTAGGTGTGATTGTTCAAGGAAGACGCTGCTGCCCATCTTCCGGATTACATCCCTTAGCCGACTCTTACGGCAACCACGGGTAGAGAGGGTGGGGTACTATTCTTACGCCGGCACCACCACGGCAAATTGCTATTACCGTTATGCTACTCGTTTTGACCCCATGTTACTTCGCGTTATGTTCTCACATAACACGGGCATTATTATTTGGGGTAACGCGACTGTTTTTGCTTTGGAACGGAAAAGGATTATTCGGGTAAAAAATACCCAATTACGAAACGAAGTCGGATAGGGAGATTTCAATTACCCATCTAACAAATGAATTGCTAACCCTATTTTTTTAATGTTAAAATAATGAAATGAACAAGACGTTCTTCTAATGAAAAGGGATAACGAATGTCCATGACCATTGCTGCGATACACAGAACTTTAAGTAGCAAAACGAGGTCTAGTCTAACTGTTTTGCATTCATTTATAAGTTGAATAATTCTGATAATATTGATGGTTAGTTTTTGTTTTATTTATGCGGGATTACAAGATTAATTTTATTGGAAACTCCGACTATAGTCAAGGAGACAAAGCTGAGACAACGCGCGCGCGTTGTTTCAGCTTTGTTATGCTTAGTCTTAACAGTCCTGATTTTTTTTTTTTACTTGGTGGTAGGTTTTTTTTTAGCAAGAGGGCGTCTAGGTAGTACCTGATATTCTGCTACCGAGCAGTAGTATGAAAATATTACTGTGTTTCGGTTTGAAGGGTTTGAATTACTGCAACTAGCAAAATTACAGGGTTGTTGCGACTAACCATCGAATGTCATAAAGTAATGAGCGCCAAAGCAGCGACGCCCTAAGCTTTTGTTTGACTACTCAAAGTTCTGTGTATTGCTGCAATGGTCATGTACAGGCGTTATCTCTTACCATCGAGCGTCTTGTTCGTCTCATTACTATTAAATAAAAATCACTAGCTACAGTATTCTTCAAACCAGAACACAGTAATGTTTACACTCTACTGTTTAGCGGCAGAATAACTGGCACTGTAGTGTAACCTGCCTAGGCGACCTCTTGCTAAAAGATCTACTATCAAGTAAGTAACTACTAATTGTACAGCCAGACACGTCAAACTTATAAAACTTTCTTTTTTTATAAATAAAAGGCTTGCGTTTCACCGCCACCTCGCCTGATGATAAGCGAAGATGCAGTCTACGATGGAGCACGCCTAGAAGAATTCGATTCACTCGTGACTTGAAGTTTTAGGAAACACCCATTAACCCAAATACAAACATACTCGTATTGTCTATCTATGATGTTTCTATTTTTCAACCTTATTATATTTATGTTTATATAATTATGCATGTTTAGGTATATACAATAGTTACAATGTTTAGGTATATTTATATATGTGTTTTTAAGTATATGCGTATTTATTATTTGTGAGGTTTTCCTCTACTCGAGCTCTAGGCTCGGCTTACTGAGCTCCCGCCCCGAGACCCTCAGGGAAAGGGTGGTTCAGTTCCCCCGCTGACAAAAACTGAGTCTCCTAATACTTTACTGACTATTGTAGTTGTGTGGATTGCGGCCTGTTTTTGGATGATGTGCGTCTCGCATATAATATACATTCATATATTAAAATTAATTATTATATAAAATTATAATAAGCAAGCGCACGCAAACGCAAATTGGTAAATCCCAATAGGGTTCCCAAGACACCGGCTTGGCCGAGTTTGGGGCCCACTGATATGAGCATTTTTGTAAAGTTATAATTTAGGAAATAAATTATTATTATTATTATTTTTACCCACTCGGGCACCAAATTCCAATGACTAGCGGTTCGTACGAAGAAGGAACCAAACCACTTCGTTCGAGTTTTTGGAATATCAACCATGAAGCGGTGTCACTTTTTGCATCGGGGGTTAAAAACAAAAATGTGTCATATAATTTGAAATCTACCAAAAACTTGGGCTAGATATCAGATGTTCGAAACTTGGCTTCAAGCGGAGGGACCCACTTGGCATCGGGAACGCTCTCTAGTTTCACTTTTATATTTATGCGTTCCTAAACTATAGTCTAGCTTTATACCAGACATTCCTAAGGCGCTTCCTGTAGTTTTGGTACCTCAGTTGGTTATATTTGAAGCGATGATAGCTCAGTGGTTATTGCGGTCGGTTCGCATACCGTGGGTTCAAACCCTAACAATGAGCTTGAGCTGCCGGTGAAGGAAAACATCGTGAGCTCGGCTAAACTCGGCTGGCTAGCTACCCTCAAGTTGAAAATCTGCCGCCAAGCATCTAACTTCCCCCTATATTACATTATTCTTTGCATCTAACAGTGTGTTCCGGCAGTCTCACTTGAGAGCCAATACCGTTCCAGGCTAGATGTGCTTACCATTTTCGACCACAGCGTCACTTAACATCAGTTGAGCTGTGGTCTAACACCTTGCCTATCAACCATAAATTAATTTTAATTATTTTATATTAATTTAATTTTGATTTTAATGTAATTGTTTAATAATTTTGAATTTAAGAATTTCATGTCGCGCTTTTTTCAAAGAGCCATTGCATTTAGTGTTAATTATTTAATTTAGTGTATTCATTATTGTAGTTGTTAATGTGAAGCCTCAATAAATAAATTAAATAAAATATAATGGCCTCCTTACGATTTAGTATACCACAAGCTCATTTCGCTGTATATGCTTATCTTCTCTGTGGATTTAATCCACGCATAAGTTTTAATAAAGCACAATATTAAATGCAGCGTTAAATAAAACGTCAAAATTTTAATTTACATCTCAAGCAAGAGAAGCTAACACAAAAGAAAGTTCGCGAAGAAAAAACGTATTACGCAATTCCTTGGCCTTTTCTTAAAATAGAATTAAGCCATTTAAAAACATTGCGGGACGGCTTCACTCGGCTGCATTGTGGCAGACTCTGGAACGTTCTAGAACGTTCTGGTAAAATCTTTTCCATTTGTACGTTTACTTACAAGTGGCGTGTTTTTATAACGTTTTTAGTAGAATTATACAAAATTAAATTTAGTTCAGACCCTTGGTTACGAGGGCGAACCTAAACAAACTTACTAATGGAGGTTGGTCCAAGTTATAAGCAATTTCTATTGAAAAAAATTACTTCACCCCATATGTTAACGCGCTATACTACAGTAACTATGTAATATATTCAAGGAAAAAAAATAAAAATACTGTTAAAAAAAATACATTTTAATATGATTAGATGACTCAATTTTGATCAATATGGATTTGTTTTCTAAACAAATATTTTATCCTAAAAATGTCTACTTAATTCTGCTGGCTACATACTGGATAAATAATATATTTTACTTCTTTGAGACAATTAAATTACCTATCATTTTTTTTGGTTGACGGGCTAGATATTTAATCACAGCTCACCTGATAGTAAGCGACAGTGTGGTCGAAGATGGTATACACATATAGGCTGGAATGGAATTGGATCTTAAATGAGGCTGCCAAAATACGTCTTTTCACACAGATTTGCAACTTAAAGGCGGTAGCTAGCCAGCCGAGTGCTATTAAGTACTCTACGAATATGGTTACCTTACGATGCATTCCTTCATGTATGTATGTGTAATGTCTGCCTTACACATACATACATGTAACTGTGTAACAATGTGTATGTGTGGAATTAAGTAAATACGAAACCCTGAAGTTGTATCGTTCTAATATAATTGATGTCGAATTATTTATTATACGTAAGTCGCTACGCTTTCTTAACATGACCCACCCTTCACGCTGGTAACCCAACTTTATTAAATTACCCTGTCTGGGAAGTGTATAAATTGTCAAATTTATCGCCCGCTCTCCAGTGTGGAAAATGGTCACTGTTTGACATCAAGGTAGGGTGACCGTATATTTCGTATAAATTTCTTGCAAACATCATAATGTGTCGTGAGTATATTAAGAGATTAGTTATTTTTTCGAGAAAATAAACAACATATTTTTTTTTTTTATTAATTATTGACTGAGTGAATTGATAGCCTAGATTTCCTTTTCAAGAAAATGAACAACTTCAGATTTATTTAACAAAATATTGATAACTTTTGTTAACTCACCACCGCTCCCATGGCAATCTAAGTTTAGGTTTTAATAAATTTATTACATTACTAGCAATGTTCCGCGGTTTTGCTCGCGTTGTTTAACAATTGATAATAGCTTGTGTGACGAGTAAGTGTAAAAAGCTTTCAACATTTCAACTTATTTTTTTGGTCTATCACACACTCCGCTAACAAAAAAATCCATCCATCCATTGAAATCCATCAAACTGTTATGGCATGAAGACAAGAATTAACACTAATAATAATTACTTTCGCACTTTAATATAATAAATATGAATATGGCATTCATTTTCAAGAACAATGTAAAGTTTTTTTTTTTTAAAACACTAAACACGACAACAAACGAAAGCTACAAATGGCACACACAATAAGTTTCAAATAACATTAAGTAAGATTATCGCTGAAGTGACCAGTGCATCAAAAAAAGGCCAGCCCTGTACTTTTAGCGTCTTATTTCCCGCTAGGTGCTCACAAAAGCCGTTGCCGTGGTGGTGCCGGCGTAAGAATAGTACCCCAACCTCTCTACCTGTGGTTGCCGTAAGAGTCGGCTAAGGGATGTAATCCGAAAGATGGGCAGCAGCGTCTTCCTTATCTTCCTTCCTCCACACCTAACTGCGCTCGCCAACCCGCCTGCCAAGTGAGGCGACGGAGACGCGAAGGAGTGTCGCTCTCCTTATGGTAAAATATACCACCTGTCCATGACCATTGCGGCGATACACAGAACTTTAAGTACCACGACAAAGTAAAGGGCATCGCTGCTTTGATGGTAATTACTTTGAGACTTTCGATGCTTAGTCTCAGTAGACGTGTAATTTCGCTAGCAAGAAATATAAAAAATTATAAGATTAGAAAACGAATATTTATCTTGACGTATGCTAACCCTACTTACATATATGGGTAGGCCACTTTGTTTGAATGTTTATTTACCTTAAACAATATGTTGCAACTGGGCTTCATTAGATTAGAGGGTGGTCAAAGTGACTCTTTTCAGGAGTGAATTGTATTTTCTTAACTTCTAAAGGGCCGTCATCTTAGAGTAGGTTAAAAGCATTTCGTGAATAAATTGGTAAAGTTTGCGTGAGATAGCCATAAAAACGTTGGAAAAAATCTATTTAAAAATAGGTTTTAAGTACTATATAAATTACAAAAACTTTTGAGCATTTATTGAATTTTCTTATTTAGGGTCTAATTTTACAGTTACCGAAATATATTAGTTTTAGCCGAGTTTAGGAATAAAAGATAAATGCTAGTACGGCGCTTAATGTTTAGCAATGAATGATGCCGTCGTTTTTAACCGACATCAAAAAAAAGAGGAGATTCGCAATTCGATTGCTTTTTTATTATGTTTGGTTACATCATAACTCTGTCTTATCTAAATCTAATTTAATTATAACTGTAAACTGTAACCTGATATGAAAATAAAGATCCACAAAAAAAATGCCTTGCTGAGTTTTTTGCCGGAGTCTTCTCAGTTGAAGTGTAATTACGAGCCGGTGGTAGATTCAAACATGTAACTTAACGTTCATAAGTGCCTTACCAGGGCCTAAACTGAATAAATGACTTTTCGATTTTGATTTTGACGGATTTGAAAAATATTTCTATTATTTGAAAATACATTCCATATAGATCAAATACATTCCATCAAAATCGCTTCAGTAGTTTGATTTTTAAACCAAAATATCTATGAATGTTGGGCAAAATTAAGGCCAGTGTTTTGGTAGCGTTTGGCGTGGACCAGACAAGGCGACTACAATTTATTTTAAGACATTTCTCGTCAGCAAGTCTTAAAATAAATTAAAGGACCCTAAGTTAAGTCTAAGACCCAAAAGTCCTTGATCACGAAAATTCTTAGGGCCAAAAACTATCGAAGTTCTCTTTCTTACTGTGTATTGCATTATTTAACAATTTCAAGACGATATTCAACATCAAAAATGTTTTATTATAATAGATGTTGATGATGATGTAATTATACAAGTAGTTATTTTCTGTATTATTTTTTTTTGTTTTTTTTTTTTTTTTATGGCTGACAGGCTAGGTGTTTGACCACAACTCTACTGATGTTAAGTGACAATGTGGTCGAAGATGGTAAAGCACACCTAGCCTGCAATGGAAGTGGCTCTCAAGAAAGGCTGCCGGAACACACCGTTAGATGCTTGGCGGCAGATTTTCAACTTGAGGGTGGTAGCTAGCCAGCCGAGTACTAGAAAGTACCCTACCACCACGCAAACTAAGCTTTAGATTACAACAAGAATCTTATCCGAAACTATATACTTATATAAATGTAGCACGTATGGAATTGTACGATTTACCCTTATTGTAAACAGAGATCATAAGCAAGCGTCTATTTTGAAGTGAAGTTTGAGTTACATGACTTCATATATTCGTATGTCAGTGACTTACCTTTAAGGAAATTATTATATAATTTATATTAATAAACATTCTTAAACCGTATAAGCAATTTTTATTTTTTTATGTGAAAGTAATGAGACGAACGAAACCCTCTCCTGATGGTAAAAGATAACGCCTGTCCATGACTATTGCGGCGATACATAGAACTTTGAGTGACAAAACAAGGTCTAAGGCATCGCGATGATAGCTCAGTGGTTAGCGCGATCGGTTCGCATGCCGAAGGGCGTGGGTTCAAACCCTAACAATGAGCTTGAGCTGCCGGTGAAGGAAAACATCGTGAGGATACCATAGCGTGGTAGTAGGGTATTTTCTAGTACTCGGCTGGCTAGCTACCACCCTCAAGTTGAAAATCTACCGCCAAGCATCTAACGGTGTGTTCCAGCAGCCTCACTTGAGAGCCAGTTCCATTCCAGGCTAGGTGTGCTTTACCATCTTCGACCACACCGTCACTTAACATCAGGTGAGTTGTGGTCAAACACATAGCATGTCAGCCATAAAAAAAAATCGCTGCTTTGGCGCTCATTACTTTGAGAAATTAGATGGTTAGTCTCAACAGCCCTGTAATTTCGCTATAGCTGCAGTACCCTTCAAACCGGAACACAGTAATGTTTACAAGCTACTCTACTTACAGAATATCTGGTACTGTGATAGTACCATTCTAGATAGCTAAGGAGTTCTACCCCTAGTAAAGCACCCTTTCTATGAAAGCATTAAAATTAACTGTGTCAACTAGATTCGAAATTGCTCAGTAACTAACTCGAAAGTATGTCAGTTAGAAATGTATAAGTGTACGTAGTGTATCGTAAGTGTAGTGTACCGCACCGAGAAGAGGATATAAATAATTGTTGTTATTGTTTTTATTTTAATTAGCTTTTAAGTTTATGTCAAAATTTAGTTTTAGATATTAAGCTAAGTTCCAGTTAAGTTTCTTAATTATTGTCAAGTTTTTTAAATTATCGTCAAGTTTTTTAAATTATTCTTAAAGTTTTTAAATTGTAGTCAATTTTTTAAATTATTTTCAGTTTTTTTGAATTATTGTCAAGTTATTTTATTTTTTCATTATTTTCAAGTGTTTTAAATTTAAATCCTCATTTCTGTCGTAGCTGGAACTACTGTTAAGCGGAAATAAACTAAATATACCTATACCTAGAACACTCAAAATGGATTTCCGCAACGTAACGCCTGAATCAATCAATTATCGAAAGTTTATCAACAAATACCTACCTAACAGTGATATATAAATATATTATTTTAATGTTACGGCACGCAGCGGCCCGCAATGCGAAGCAAGACGAGGCCGCGCGCGCGTGTACTCAGCTTTGTCTCCATGATGAAGGCCACCGCATATGGCCGAAACTATAGCCGAAGTGTCCGATATAATTAAATGTCATTTTAGTAAGCTTAACTGTGTGTACAGCAATATATATTTTTTTGTCTTTGTCTAAAAATAATAATGATTGACTTTAGTCACTGTAATATAAGGTTATGTAATGAAGATTGTGGATGCTATTGTCTATTAAGTTTGTATATGTGTTTGACGTTTGATAGGATGAACACGGAGAAAATTAGAGGACGGTATTCAAATAACCCATGTTGAGTGTAACAGTCAGCTAAATATCAGGTAGTTATAGGGCATACGTTTGGGGAGTAATTACACAGAAAAGGCGGTTTATAAAAAATCATTCACTTGTAAGGAAAATAATGGAAAAGCTTTTTTTGCTTTTTTAAGCGCAATACCCGTTGTAAACGTTTATAATTGTAAAATAATTTTCCCCTTACCGGCACAAGCTTATTTTTTATGTAAATGTAATGAGACAAATGGGACGCTCTCCTGATGGTAAGAGATAAAACCTGTTCATAACCATTGCATCGATAAATAGAATTTTGGGTAACGAAACAAAGTCCAGGGCATTGATGATTTGGTGCTCATTACTTTGAGATATAGCAGTTAATCTCAATAGCCCAGAAAATTCACTAGCTGCAGTACCCTTCAAACCGGAACACAGTAATGTAAACACACTACTGCTTGGTGGCAGAATATCTGGTGCTGCGGTGGTACCTTCCAAAACTTTATTTATTTATTTCATAACACAAAACGGAATGTAATAATATTAATTTCAACAACGGTCAACACAGGTTTCTTCTAGGTAAGCGTGTTCCATCCTAGACCACATCGTCGCTTAACATCAGGCATGATGTGGTCGAATGCGAACCTATACAGTATTTATAAAAAATCTGTGCACATTTGGCTTCTAAAAATTGTGAACGGCTGGCCTCCAAAAATCTAGTTCTAATCCCAACCTGCAGTAAACTGGATTAATATATAAATTTATTCTAAATTAATAATTATGTGCCATCGTGGTGCCGGCGTAAGAATCGTACCCCACCCTCTCTACCCGTGGTTGCCGTAAGAGTCGGCTAAGGGATGTAGGTAATCCGGAAGATGGGCAGCAGCGTCTTCCTTGAACAATCACACCTAACTGCGCTCGCCAACCCGCCTGCCAAGCGTGGCGAGTACTGGCAAAAAAACAATAAATTTGAATGAATTTTCTGTGTGAATTTTCATCAAGATATCGTCGCAGAAGCAATCGCACATGCCTCGTGTGGTTTCACTCTCAAACTTCCAGCATTGATCATAGCAAATCCCAGAAGTAAAAACAATGTATTTCCACTTTTGATAAAGTAAATAAAAACAAAAACGACAAACAAAATAAGTAAATGTAAGTTCTCACAACAGAATTATCAAGACTTTTATTTACTCAACTCAAATGTGGTCCATATATCAGAATTGTGGTCATTACCGACTTACGGTCAGAAATAAACAACAGTGCTGGAAAAACAACAAGTGAACATCCGAGCGAAAATAACAGTGGCAGTGGCAGAAAGACTACTTCGAAATCTGATACCATATTAGCATAATTATGTTCAGTTAGACAACATACGTCCTTTGGGAGGATATTCGTTACACATTTGTTTTTATGTGAATGCTCAGAAAAGGTGTGTAATGTTCTCAAGATTTCATTAAAAAAATAGGACAAAACTCAAAACTCAAAACTCAAAGTGCTTTATTTCCTTTAGACCTTACAGGACTCTTGGACACGTCACACGTCACAAATTATAAACATACTTAAAACTAGGAAATAAAGTGATCACTTTGATCTTTCGTTCACTTCAACACACAGTGCCATCTGACCCCAAACTAAGCAAAGCTTGTACTATGGCAGTCAGATAACTGATAGAATACATACAGTACCGTCTGGGGAAAATTCGTTGAAAACAATTCGTCGAAAACACAATTCATCGAAAACAGAATTCATCGAATTGCAATTCGTCGAATGAGAAAACCATAGCATAGTGGTAGGGTATTTTCTATTACTCGGCTGGCTAGCTACCATCCTCAAGTTGAAAATCTGCCGCCAAGCACTACCGGTGTGTTCCGACGGCCTCACATGAGAGCCAGTTCCATTCCAGGCTAGGTCAATCAACATCAGTTGAGCTGTGGTCAAAATGTGATTCGGCGAATTGTGTCCTTGACGCATTGTGATTCGAGGAATTGTTTTCGACGAATTATACGCAAATCATACTGTACACCCAGACACAAAACAAACATTTGTACCTTGTATTGTACCAAATTTTTGTCCTGGGTGGGAATCAAAGCCACGCCTTACCGCTCTTAAAGCAGATATACTACCAATTAGCAACAGGGCTGTGTATGAACTATGTGTTTCTTTATTCCATTATAACTTTTAAATTCCTCAACAGATTTGCATGTATTGTTAGAATCCTTTGATCATCCGCAGTGACACACGATACAAGTTTTTTTGAAAAAAAAAAAAACCCATTAATTTGTTAGTTGTTAGTATTTAAGTATCTAGTAGTAGTTAGTAGTTTCAGCTCTCTGGCGAATTACTTAATACGATATTTTTTTTACATTTTACTACTGCTCACCTGATTTTAAGTGACGGTGTGGTCGAAAATGGTAAACACACCTAGCCTGCAATAGAACTGGCACTCAAGTGAGGCTGCCGGAACACACCGTTAGATATCAGCCGACTACTAGAAAGTGATCTACCACCATGCTATGGTTTCCTCTCAATGTTTTCCTTCACCGGCAGCTCAAGCTCATTGTTGGAGGTTGAACTCACTTCTTTTGGCGTGTGAACCTACCATTCTGAGCACTGAGTTATCATCGCTACAAAATATCTCTAAATTCTCCGAATAATATTCTCTCTTCAAGCTCCGTTCATAGCTCAATGAAATAATTTTCATTCCAATGGTATGCAATTTCCTTACTGGATTTTTGCACTGTGCGCGAATACAGCAATTTGTTTTGATAAGTTTCATGGTTTTGTGACCCTTTGTTTGAGACGGCTCTAAATACGAGGTCGGATGGTTTATGGTCTGTGAAGGTTGGAGAAAAACAGAAATGAAAAAGAAAAATATGTATTTATACAATTTGCCCTTGAAGACTAAAACTATGGCTCGTCTAAAAAGGTATTCAAAAACGAACCTATTTAAAATAAGCTTATCTTAGAATGGTAATTGGGTGTATATTTGACAATGGCATTTGCTGCTTGAGTGGGTTTTCCCCGATAGACATAATTCAATTCAATTATCATTTAATCACATAATATAGGGTAAATACACAGATCTTTTACAAAATTATATACATAAGTTCTGCCTATTCTGCATAAATCGACATGTGAACATACTTTAAACCAAATATAATACTAATTTATAAAATATTATATTAATACTAATTTGTTACAAGGTTACAATGTCAATATAAGAAGTTGTCAGTATAAGGTTGTAGAAGCTCAAAAAAGCGACATCGTTTCATGGTAGATCTTCCAAAAACTCGAACGAAACGATTTGATTCCACGTTCATTGTGCGGACTGCTAGACAGTGGAATGTGCTGCCCGAGTGGGTGTTCCCCGATAGATATAATCTGGGTGTCTTCAAGTCGAGAGTGAATCGGTATCTTCTAGGCAAGCGTGCTCCATCTTAGACCGCATCATCACTTAACATCAGGTGAGATGGCGGTCAAACGTAAGCCTACCTATAATAAAAAACAATATATATAAAAAACCGGCCAAGTGCGAGTCGAACTCGCGTTTCCGTACTATTATCTATAAAAACGGCAAAAAAATCATGTTGTATGGGAGCCCCCTTAAATATTTATTTTATTCTGTTTCTAACTATCTAACTATAGTAGTATCTAACTATAGTAGTATCTGTCTAACTATCACGGTTCATGATATACAGTCTCGTGACTGACGGACAGACGGACGGACAGCGGAGTCTTTGTAATAGGGTCCCGTTTTACCCCATGGGTACGGAACCCTAAAAAAAATAGAATTATAACACGGCAAATAAATTAATACTCAGCTATTAATGAATGGATAAAAATGTCAAAATTAATAATTGCGTACTTAATAAATAAATGTCAAACTTATGTTAATAATTGTATATAACTTAAAGTCAATATTAAAAAGCCATTTCTACAAGCTTGGGTGGAACATACCTAGCCTGGAATAGAACTGGCTCTCAAGTGAGGCTGTCAGAATACACCGTTTAGTGCTTCGCGAAAGATTTTCAACTTTAAAGTGGTAGCTAGCCAGTCGAATACTATAAAGTACGCTACCGCGGTAGGTATGGATTCCCAGCGATGTTTTCCTTCACCAGCAACTCAAGCTCATTGTTGGGGTTTGAACGCACACCCAAGGCGCGTAAACCGACCGCGCTAACCACTTAGCTATCACCGCTACAAAATCCTTATCTGTTATTCTTCTAAATACACTTTACTGAATTGAAAAATTCACTGAACGTGTATGTGAAAAACGTCAACCAAAATATCGCATGTTAGACAAATATATTTCCTCTTGAATGTACAGCAAACACAGTTTATCAATTTTTATGCTCGTCTGTAGCACCACAAACAAAAACAGGCATTTTTTGTGCCTCCATAAAAACTTCCCACGGTTGCAAACAAACAATCTTGGTACTTGCGCTACACTCGGATATAATGTTTTGGGAACACAGTTCATTTTGGTGTTTTCATCATTTTGACAATTTACGAAAACACGCTTGTAATGTTTTAAGGACATATAGGTATATTGTTATTTTTACACAAAGTTTTTTCTAACTGGGTTTCGTAGATGGTTTGCGTAACCTAAGTTTGTAGTTCTTGTTAACAGTAATCAGTAATGTTTATCGACCATAAATAACAATAATGTTACCATTGTAACTGAAATGGCAGATAAGCGGAATTAAACTAAATATATACCTTGAACTTCCGCAAAGTAACGCTTGAATCAATCAATAATGTTACAGGCAAGTAAGTTGTTAAAAAAAATCTTACAATTACACATCATCATATCGTCAGCCATACGACGTCCACTGCTGGACATAGGCCTCCTCCTGGTGGGGTTTTGCCAATACTCGCCACGCTTGGCGGGTTGGCGAGCGCAGTTAGATGTTCGAATCTGCTATTCCGGTTTCGACGTCCGTTGTTATCTGGTTTTCTTTGCGAAACGCTAGTTCCAATCAATGTTATTTCTCGGGAAATGTTTACTTTTCAAATGTGTTAGGTTTTAGATTTGAAAATTCGGTAGCAATTTACCAATCTACAAAGGGTTAATTGCAAAATGTATTGTCTGATGAAAACTCGGAAAACGCGTCTTCTTAAAAATGGGACCTAGGTCGATTTTTCGTACCCAAATATAGCAAATTTCATCGAAATCGTTGGAGCCGTTTTCAAGATCTCAAAATGTATATGCAAATATTGCTTGTTAAATGGTACGAAAGCTGTAGCTGAAGGTGCGTTTTTCTTATGGTTGACAGGCTAGATGTTTGACCACAGCTCACCTAGTGTTAAGTAACGGTGTGGTCGAAGATGGTCTATATCTAGTCTAGAGTAGAACTGATATTTATATTTAGGTTTTTATATATGGGTTAGTTATATATGGGTATATTCATGTAATTGTTAAAAAAATTGTTTTATTTATAAGTCCGCCTTTGGCATTTTATTCTTGAATAGGATATCGGGAGAAGTCATTGGTTTCGAAAATACAGTAATCACCAGTTCGGAACCAAAGCTTTCATATTAAGTAAATTTAGGTTTAGCCAAATAAATTAATTTTGAGTTTTTTTTTTAAATTTAAGTAAATATTATTTGTGTTCTGTATCTGTGTATTAGTGTTCTGTGTCTGTGTATTAGTAAATAAATAAATAAATATCGTAGGACAATACACACACCGCCATCTGACCCCAAAGTCAGATAGCTGATAGAATACTTAAATACTTTTTTTTTTGTAAATACATACTTATAATATATCCAGAACCAACATTTTTGATTATACCACAAAATACTTGTCCTGAGTGGGAATCGAACCCACGCCCTACGGCTCTTGAAACAGACACACTACCAATGAGCCAACAGGGCAGTCAATTATTTGTGTTCTGTATCTGTGTATTAGCGTTCTGTATCTGTGTTTTAGTGTTCTATTTATTGGGCTCAAAAATGTATTAATCATTAACTGTCAGTTTTTGAGAATTAGTTTAGATTGAAATTTTCGCACGCTTTCAATATACACAAAGACAAACAAGTATAAGTTTACAATTTAAAAAAAACCGTCTCCATGACCCTTCGGCCAACTAAACGCACTGTTCCAATAAAACAGCGAGACTTCCAAGTAAACGAAAATATCATCTACGTATACAATTTTTAGATTTATGTTGATTTTTATAAACTGATTTCGATAATATTTAAACGGTGTAGAGCGATGTGGTCTTCCTATGTGGTACCAGTAGTTTAGAGTTTTTGTAGCGATGATAGTCCAGTGGTTAGTGCGGTCAGTTTACACGTCGAAGGGCGTGGGTTCAAACCCCAACAATGAGCTTAAGCAGTCTGTTCAAGGAAGACGCTGCTGCTTATCTTCCGGACACTTTGAATTAATGAAGCTGTATAATTAATTTTATTAAATGAACAACAATGAACATACTTCTATTTACAGCGCAGACTCCGTTTATGTGTTATATAAAAGGATTACGAGAACATCATTGACATAATTATATTCACTTAATTAATAAAAGTTTCACTAAATTTTCAACTTGAGGGTGGTGGCTAACCAGCTGGGTACTATAAATAAAGTACCCTACCACCATGCTATGGTTTCTTCACGGCGTTTACCTTCAGCGGCAGCTCAAGCTCATTGTTGGGGTTTGAACCCACCCCTTCAGTGTGTGAACTGACCGCGCTAATCAATGACCTATCATCGCTACAAAATACAAATACAACACAAAATTGTGTTATACTGTGTTATACATCAATACTTCCCTCGTAAGTGGTACCCCCAAAATCGCAACTTTTCAATAGAGCGTTCCAAAAGTATAAATTGAAATAAAATCGCCATTCTTTAACATATTTTTTTTGATTTGGTATGTGTATATTTTTTTAGGTACATGGAAGATACTTTATAAAAATATCTCCCGTTTCTGAGATTTTATTCGTGCAACATTTTACAACGTGGTGTTTACCTTTTATAAAATTGATACAATCAGTTACACTGGAAAACAAAAGTTGCATTCAACACTCAATACATTGTGATAGTGTGTGTCATAGGTACTAACTATAGGGCTTAGAAAATAAAAAAAGAGATGTAAAAGATATTAATTTTAATTATGGTGAACACAATAAAAATAAACATATTTTTTTTAAAATAAGAACAACATATCTAATACCTTTAAACGATATAATTATGTATATACTTATATATATTTAATCTGAGTCTCGGCTCCAACGATTTTCATGAAATTTAGTATACAGGGGGTTTCGGGGGCGATAAATCGATCTAGCTAGGTTTAATTTTTAGAAAACGTCGTTTTATCCATGTTTTCAGCCGAGCACAGCTCGGTCATCCAGGTACTATATATGATATACCTATAACCCAAAGAGACACGCCCCTAAGACAGATATTAGATTTTTTGCTCTCAACTTTTGCTGATTAACACACGAGTATTTTACCACTAACTCCAAGATATATTTTATCAGATCGTTTCGGTCCGCAAAATAAATATTGTTAGGCCCGTCATACCATAAAAATGGCGCAGGCAAATGCATTATTTCGGTTCTTCCTTTTGTTAACTGACAATAAACAAAACACCTTTACTTTGTGGCATTTTCTAAAAAGAGCAGTAACTGTAGACTGTTTTTTTTCTGACACGCTCCACTGTTTCCCAGTTATAACAATGTCAGGAAAAGTCCTGCTTTCCAGGTCAGTACACTCACCTCATTTTTTCTTGGACTTTACTTTCTTATTTTTAGATAGTGAATTTATAGCAAACATAATGTTATTTACGAAGTTGAATATGTATGTAGCTGAACTAAGCTTATGATACCGAGTTATAATTATGTAGCGATGATAGCTCAGTGGTTAGCGCGGTCGGTTCGCATGCCGAAGGGCGTGGGTTCAAACCCAACAATGAGCTTGAGCTGCCGGTGAAGGAAAACATCGTGAGGAAACCATAGCGTGGTGGTAGGGTACTTTCTCAAGGCTGCTTCTTGCGGCGGCGTCGTGTGTCTGTCGCTCTCTTCCCTCGGATATGGTTGAGGAGGGCGATGGCTGGCACATGCGTCATACTCGTGATCGGGTGATGCTTGCAGGTCGCTGCTCTGCTCAAGGTATACACACAAACTAGTACTTTAACCCTAGATTAAGATATATTTAACTAACATTCTTCAACCTATATTGTAAAAAAATATTGTAATTCAAAGTTGACAAAGGTCACGGACCCAGGTGACCGTAAAAGAGCGTAATTAAAAAAAAAGTTACCGAGCCACTTAATATCAGCTGAGCTGTGGTCAAACACTTGCATAGATTTTCATTAAATATGGTAACCCGAAAGACTTCTAAGCGATCAAAAATGTACAACTATTCACGAACACACAACCGTGTCCACGTGAACACGTGCTACCAACCACACACTGTTTTTTTAATTATAGAACATCATTAAATTACTTCCCATCACTTGACCCAATTGTGGTTCCAAACCACAACGTTATATTTGTGTCAACTATTCTCGATTTCACAAAACTTTGCCAAACATTTACCAGAATTATTTTGTGGTCTGGTATTGACAAAGGCTGCTAAGTAAATTAGTAGGTCACTAACTTGAGAGTAATTTGAAGAAAAACATTGATAAATCGATGTATTTACTTACTGATCGATAGTTAAGAATTAGTATAATATATCTAATACCTTTAAACGAGCAATTCTTGTATATATCTATATATATAATCTGAATCTCGGATACGGCTCCAACGATTTTCATGAAATTTAGTATGCAGGGGGTTTCGGGGGCGATAAATCGATCTAGTTAGTATTCATTTTTAGAAAACGTCGTTTTATCCGTGTTTCGGGCAATGATAAACCGAGCCGGTACTGTCAATTAATCTGTGTATTGTTTAGATAAATAAATAAATACGAGTAAGTCTTACTTACTTACTTACTTACTGATCGATAGTTTAGAGTTAGAATAAAATATGTTACTTAGCCTGTGGAATTGTTTAGATAGATAAATAAATACGAGTAAGTCTTACTTACTTACTGATCGATAGTTAAGGGTTAGTATAATATATATCACCTAGTCTGTGTATTGTTTAGATAGATAAATAAATAAGTCTTACTCACTAATCGATAGTTAAGAGTTAGTCAAATATATATATAAAAAATAATATATGTCACTTAGTCTGCATTATACGATATTATTATTGCTGTTTTGCAATCAGCCGAACAATTTATTTCTGTTTTTTTTTCTTTATGTTTAATTTATCTTTTATTTATGTGTGCTATTTCTTTTTGTATGTATTGATTGAGAAAAAGACATTGAAAGTCACTGTTGAATGTAATGAAATTTGTTTTATGCCTATTGTCTATACATAAATAAATAAGTCTTACTTACTGATCGAAGCTAAGAGTTAAAAATGTATTGCAAAACCATTTAGGCTATTCAGCGTCAATTTCAAATTAGAACAAGTAAAGATTTTGGTTCAAAATAACTTGCAATGGTAAATAGACTATCCGGAAATGGCTCTTCAAAAATAAACTACAGTCCAGGTAGATCAACTGGCAACGCGGGTAGATTATAGCGGACACCGGACCCAGGCGTAGCCCGGATTAGCACTGAGCACACTTGAGCGCTGTTCAACTGGTCCGGTAAACTAGAAATAATGAGAGAACTTACTCTTCGCGGACAGATTTCAAAAGATAGTAGACTTTAATCCGAATCACCCTGTGTTTATAAACTTTTTTTTTTATGGCTGACAGGCTAGGTGTTTTACCACACCTGATGTTAAGTGACGGTGTGGTCGAACATGGTAAAGCACACCTAGCCTGGAATGGAACTGGCTCTCAAGTGAGGCTGCCGGAACACACCGTTAGATGCTTGGCGGCAGATTTTCAACTTGAGGGTGGTAGCTAGCCAGCCGTGTACTAGAAAGTACCCTACCACCACGCTATGGTTTCTTCACGATGTTTTCCTTCTCGGTGTGATGTATGGTAATATATTAAGGTAGTTGGAAATCTATAAACTTGTGTTTACCTACATGTTAAGCTAAATATATCAGGCTTGTATCCAGCGCAATGGTAGTTTCATTCATCCTTTACATTGGCGCAGTCGGTAGGATCAAGCTCATTATTGGGGTTTGAACCCACGCCCTTCGGCATGCGAACCGACCGTGCTAACCACTGGGCTATCATTGCTACAAAAAAGTCCATCCGTGAGTTGGCGCGAGGCGGGCGCGGGGCGGGCGCCAGGCGGGCACTTTGATTAATGCAATTTGAGATCTATTGATCCGATAATAGGGCTTAAATTTTTTTTTTTTTTTAAACTTCTTAGACGCGGTTGCTGACGAGCGTGGCGTGCGCTTAGCGTGCGCGTGTCGTCTGAACGCAGCCTAAATAGTAATCATTATAGATCAGTGGTTAGCGCGGTCGACTCACAGGCTGAATAGCATAGGTTCAAATATTAACAATACGCTTGAACAGCTGGTAAAGGAAAACATCGTGAGGGAACCATAACAAGGGTGCTTTATATTACTCGGCTAACTAGCTACCAATTTCAAGTTGAAAATCTACCGCCAAGCTTCCAACGGTGTGTACCCACAGCCTCACTTGAAAGCCAATTACATTCATCATCAGCCTATCGAAGTCCACTGCTGGACATAGGCCTCTCCCAAGACACGCCACTCAGCCCGATCTTCGGCTTTTCGCTTCCATCCACCGCCAGCTGTCCTACGTATATCGTCACTCCATCGAGTCTCAGGGCGTCCTACGCTACGTTTGCCAATTCGCGGTCTCCACTCCAGAACACGTCTACCCCAGCGGTTATCGGTTCTGCGACAGATATGTCCAGCCCATTGCCACTTCAGCTTGCTAATACGCTGAGCTATGTCTGTGACTTTTGTTCTCTGGCGAATTACTTCGTTCCGGATACGATCCCTCAGAGAAATGCCAAGCATAGCTCTTTCCATAGCTCGCTGAGCGACTTTGAACTTTCGGACCATTCCCGCTGTGAGTGTCCACGTTTCGGCTCCGTAGGTCATGACAGGTAGAACGCACTGATTGAAGACTTTTGTCTTGAGACTTTGTGGGATGGATGACGAGAAGACTCGACGTAGTTTTCCAAATGCTGCCCAGCCCAACTGAATTCTTCTGTTGGCTTCACTTTCAAAATTGTTTTTACCTAGTTCGAGCGTCTGCCCTAAGTAAATATATTTTTGAACAATGTCTAAAGTGAAACCATTTATGGCAACCGGTCCCGGAACAACGTACTCGTTGAACATGACCTTGGTTTTATCCAAGTTCATCCGGAGACCGATGCATTGAGAAGAATCATTAAGACTGGTCAGCATCAATTGTAAGTCCTCCAGCGATTCAGCCATTATGACGATGTCATCCGCAAAACGAAGGTGCGAGATGTGCTGGCCATTAATGTTGATGCCTCGCCCTGCCCAGTCCAGCGTATTGAACATATCCTCCATTACGTTTGAGAACAATTTCGGGGAGATAACATCCCCTTGCCTCACGCCTCGACGAAGGTGGATATGTTTTGTTTGCTGGTTCTGAACTTGAACGGTCATCGTTGCGGCGTCATACAGACACCTCAGCACCTCGATGTATCGCCAATCTACCTGGCATCGCTGTAAGGACTCCAGAACAGCCCAAGTTTCGACCGAGTCAAAAGCTTTCTCATAGTCCACAAACGCCAGACAAAGGGGCCGATTGTATTCCTTTGTCTTCTGTACAATCTGCCGCATGGTATGAATGTGGTCTATGGTACTATATCCGCTTCGAAAACCGGCCTGTTCCGGAGGCTGAAATTCGTCGAGTCTTCGCGCAAGACGGTTCGTAATAACCCTAGAAAACAGCTTATAGACATGGCTCAGAAGCGAAATCGGTCGATAGTTTTTCAGAAGGGTTTTATCACCCTTTTTGAAAAACAAAATGACCACGCTTTTGTGCCATGCCTGTGGAGTACTCCCGGTAAAAAGGACGGCATTAAAGAGTTCTTGGAGCTCTTTGATTAACGGAATTCCACCGGCCTTCAAGAGCTCTGTTGTAATTCCGTCCTCACCCGAAGCTTTTCCATTTTTAAGCTGTCTAAGGGCCAACACGATCTCATCCGGGCTGATGTCGGGCAGATCTTCCGTGTAGTGGCGTGTCAAAGTGGCTCTTTCATCCTCATTGTCAGGTGGGAGATGAGGGGCATGCGATGCATATAGCTGGCTGTAGAAGTCTTCCACTTCCGAGAGAATCTCTGGTCTAGAACTGACGACTCCCCCCGTCGACGTGGTTAACTTCGTCAGATGGCTTCTACCAAGTGGCTGGACGAACACTTTCGACCCCCGATTTTGCTCAATTGATTTTTCAATCAAGAGCGTATTAAATGATCGGAGGTCCCGTCGTACCAGCTTGGCGATTTTCTTGTTTAGCGCCACTTGATCTGATGAAGTTAACATGGGGTTGTCGCGTCGCTCTTCCATTAAGTGTAGAGTCTCTCTCGAAAGTTTTGACTTTTTGCCCTTACGTCGCATTTCGCAAAATTTCGTGCCCTCATCTCGGAGGACGTTTACCACTTGTTCAAGTTTCCGGTCTACGTCATCTGTGGTTTCCAAGGCAGCGAATCGGTTCTCCAGGTTTAACTGAAACTTTTCGGATCCAACCACGGTTTGGAGAAGGTTTGGACGGAGCGATGACTTCATCAAACGGACCCGTTCAAGCTTGATGTTGATATCCAGAGTGCCTCGTACTAGTCGATGGTCACTTCCGGTATGAAACCTAGTGAGCACCGAGACATCTCTGAATATACGCTTTTTGTCCGTAGTGATGAAGTCTATCTCGTTTTTAGTCCGTCCTCCGGGGCTTTGCCACGTCCACTTCCTCTGAGGCTGTTTCTTGAAAAAAAAAAAAAAAAAAAAATTATTACATTACAGAGTAAGTATGTTTACCGTCTTTAACCATACCGTCACTTAATGTAAGGTGAACTGTGCTCAAACACCTAGCCTGTTAAGGACAAAGACCTGTAAGGCAATATGTTCATTTACCTATCAAACAATACAATACAACTTTATTATACACCAAACAAATTATCATCATCATCATCATCATCATCATCAGCCGTATGACGTCCACTGCTGGACATAGGCCTCTCCCATTGACTTCCACAAAGACCGGTTGGAAGCGGCTCGCATCCAGCGCGTTCCTGCGGTCTTTATTAGGTCGTCTGTCCACCTTGTGGGTGGACGTCCTACGCTGCGCTTGCCGGTCCGTGGTCTCCACTCCAGAACTTTGCAGCCCCATCGGCCATCGGTTCTGCGTGCTATGTGCCCTGCCCACTGCCACTTCAACTTGCTAATCCGCTGGGCTATGTCAGCTACTTTAGTTCGCCTACGGATCTCCTCATTTCTAATTCGATCTCGTAGGGAAACTCCGAGCATAGCCCTCTCCATAGCTCGTAGTGCTACTTTAAGCTACAAATTATAACATACAAAAATTAAAAACATAAAAAAAGAGAAAGAAAGTTAACAAAAATACAACACAGAAATAACAAATAAATGGTGTACAAGGGCGGCCTTGTCGCCTAGAGTGATTTCTTCTAGACAAACTTAGGATGGAAATGAACAGAATAGATATATGTACATATGCTACACGACACAATAAAATGCACTCTTTATGCTAAACTAAAACAAAGCTTCATACAATGATGCAAAGAACAACGTAAACAAATAAGCAAGTCAAGTATCATTATCAAAGTAATGGTCCGTAAGTTGAAAGTCGCTCAGCGAGCTATGGAAAGAGCCATGCGCGGCATTTCTCTGAGGGATCGTATCCGGAACGAAGTAATTCGCCAGAGAACTAAAGTCACAGACATAGCTCAGCGTATTAGCAAGCTGTAATGGTAATGGGTTGAACTAATCTGTCGCAGAACCGGTAACCGCTGAGGTAGGCGTGTTCTAGAGTGGAGACCGTGAAATAACAAACATAGCGTAGGACGCCCTGAGACTCGATGGAGTGACGATATACGTAGGATAGCTAAGACAGCAGTGGACTTCGGTAGGCTGATGATGATGAAATTCAAATATTGTCGACGATATCTTACGACAATTTTACTTGGTGGTAGATTTCCTTAGCAGGAGGTCGTCTAGGTAGGTACCACCGCAGTACTAGATATTCCGCCGCCAAGCAGTAGTGTGTAAACATTACTGTGTTCCGGTTTGAAGGGTACTACAGCTACCGAAATTACAGGGCTGTTGAGACTAACCATCTAGTCTCAAAGTAATGAGCGCCAAGGCAGCGATGCTCTGGACTTTGTTTTACTACTCAAAGTTCTGTGTATCGTTACAATGGTCATGCACAGGCGTTATCTCTTAACATCAGGAGGAGGCTGAGGATGACAATGATGAAATACAAATACAAATGTCAATTCAAATTATTATTTGAAATGGATCACTCGTTACAAGATAATCAAAATCTGCAATATGGGTTGTCTGTCACAGATCAGTAATTTGCATTCACGTGGCATTATTCAGATGTGTAATCAAAAGCAATATGCATAGAGCCCGGAAATTGAGATACATGCATAATACAATAATGATTTATATAACGGGAATGATGTTAGTTCATATAAGAGACGTTGAGATGAACAATAAGTCATGATTCACCACATTATATCACTTTCCCACACTAGCGCTTGTAATTCGGCACATTATGAATAAAACACCACTATTTTTACACATAAATACACAAACACTAATACTGCAAAAAAAAAAAAAAAAATACAATGTAGCGGCACGATTCTTTCCGCGTTTTTTTTATTGTCGACAGGCTAGGTGTTTGACCACAACTTACCTGATTTTAAGTGACGATGTGATCGAAGATGGTAAAGCACACCTAGCCTGGAATAGAACTGGCTCTCAAGTGAGGCTGCCGGAACACACCCACACCGTTAGATGTTTGGCGGCAGATTTTCAACTTGAGGGTGGTAGCTAGCCAGCCGAGTACTACAAAGTACCCTACCACCACGCTATGGTTTCCTCACGATGTCTTCCTTGACCGGCAGCTCAAGCTCATTGTTGGGGCTTGAACCCACGCCCTTCGGCATGCGAACCAACCGCGCTAACCACTGAGCTATCATTGCTACAAAAACTCCTACGTACGCATGTTAGTTATGTCTTGCGCTAGCTCGGTACGTAAGGCTGCGCGCTGTCCATACATTCTGGAGTCTTAGGAAAAACTTTAACCAAGCTTTTCTTAGTTTTTTCTTTGTATTGGTTTCGATTTTATTTCTTTATACGTTTCATATGACCACTAACTAACATGTCTTTGAATATTGCTAATAATTGTGCAAACAGTCAGCCCGTATAATTCGTTGGTTGTATAATAGAAGGTATTTCCATAAATTCAATCAACATCAAACAACATTCATCAACCGATCACTTAATCGACTTAGGAAATGAATTACAAATACCGTGTGGAGCATTTCCCCAATTCCCTTGACATAATCAAGTTTCCCTATATTCATATCAATGTATGTACAGACGCGATGAACAAGATCTACGTAATATTCTGCTCTAGGGAGGCAAAGCGCCTAATTGTTACAACATCTACTTATTAAATGTTTGTTTGATAAATGTCCTTTGAAATACCTTCTATTTGAATGCGTTTGCTTTTACTTATGGTTGACAGGCTAGGTATTTGACCACTGGCTAGGAGCCAGTACCAGCTCTTAAGTGAGGCTGCCGGAACACACCGTTAGATGCTTGGCGGCAGATTTTCAACTTGAGAGTGGTAGCTAGCCAGCCGAGTACTAGAAAGTACCCTACCACCATGCTATGGTTAACCCACAATATTTTCGTTTATCAGCAGCTTAAGCTTATTGTTGGGACGTGAAACCACGCCTTCCCGCTTGTGAACAGATCGCTTTAACCAATGAACCAGCATCGCTAAAAACACAAATCGGTAATCACATATTTCGTAGATTGCTCTTAAAATATTTCTCTTTAACAAGGTAAGTACTGAATCTGTTCTCATTTAATATAGTTTAGCTAATCTATCCAATCTATCTTGAGTTGATTCAACATACGTAAATCCAAAAGGTAATTACAAGAAAAAAAGTTATTCAAACTGGAATTTATCTTCAATTCTATGCTACTTTATTTCACCTTAATCCTAATACAGAGAGATAAGAATGACTTATTACTTTTACTTTTAAAAGAAAGAAAGGGGGAAAATGCTAAATTATCACGCTTAGTGTTTATGGCTTGTAAAAATGTAAATAAACTCCAACCTCACGTCACTATTTTTTTGACGTATTTATAGTTTAGCAAAGACGTATGGGTGATATTAATATAGCGTTTGGTTGGTCGCGATAACTTACTCACTATTCGATAATGAGGTAATCAAGAATCTCTAGAGTACTAGTTGAAAATATGCCGCAAAATACCTAACGGTGTGTTTCAACAACCTCTCTTAAAAACCAATTCCATTCCAGACAATGCAAGCTGTGTTTACCATCTTCAACCACACCGTCACTTAACATCAGGTGAGCTATGGTCAAACATATATAAACTGTCAACATTAAAAAAAAAAAAAACTTGAAACTGGCAGAACATACAAAGTGCGTTGCCAAAATAAAGAATTTAAAATATGACATCAACGATCTGATGTTTTAATACCTTTCTGATGGGCTAGCACGTTAATTTCAGTGTTGACGTGCTACGAAAACAATGACAATTTTATGGAAAGTGAAACAGCACTCCTGGCGGGAGTACTTTGGAGCTATTTTTTCATACATTTGACTATAGTAATTAAATCCTGTAAATTAATTACTTCTCTTGATGCAAAGATCCTCTGCTACCAGATATTCTGCCAACAAGCAGTAGTGTGTAAACATTACAATGTTCCGGTTTGAAAGGTACTGTAGCTAGCGAAATTACATGACTTTAAGACTTACCATCTAATGTCTCTAAGTATTAAGAATCAAAGCAGCGATTTCCTGACCTTTGTTTTGCTACTCAAAGTTTTATGTATCGCTGCAATGGCCATGGACATGCGTTATCTCTTACCATCAGGAAAGCGTCAAGTTCAACTAATTATTTTTACGTTAACATAACACTGTTCCCAAACAGATTGCATGACATCTTGTTTTAAGTAAGCTAACTTATATTTCATCACCATCAGCCATAGGTCGTCCACTGCTGGACATAGACCTCCTCCTGTGTGGGGTTTTGCCAATACTCGCCACGCTTGGCAGGCGGGTTGGCGAGCGCAGTTAGGTATGATTGTTCAAGGAAGACGCTGCTGCCCATCTTCCGGATTACATCCCTTAGCCGACTCTTACGGCAACCACGGGTAACTTATACTTAAAACTTGGCAAATACCTTTTTTCACGGCACCCACGTTCTCCCGTCCTTGCTGGTACAAAACGTCACTTTGATATGTGGTGCCAACTCGAATAGAAAATTCTCTCACATTTCTACGTTTTTCGTTAGAAGATATATGGCACGACTGCGTCATATTTCTGTATGATAGGATTATATGTCCCGGTTGAAGTTTAAAATAAAACATAGTGAGAGAATTCTCTTTATCAGCATTCGCTTGGAAACAATAGAATTGTTTGTTTTCGAGTATAAGGAAAAGTTTGTTTTGCGGAGTCATTATTTTGTCTCTATAAGTTCATTGCAAATCTTGTGTAAGGATATACTTTATTGATTTCAAATATATTAAATGAGAAATTTATCAATTTTTCTATTAACAGGGTGATGCGCTTGGGATGTACTAAAGCCGAGGGGTTATTATAAACTAACTGTCTAAACTTCGTCCGCGTGGAATTTGACAAAACATGTCAAAAATCAAAAATCAACAAGTCATTTATTCAGTTTAGGCCCTGGTAAGGCACTTATGAACGTTAAGTTACATGTTTGAATCTATCACCGGCTCGTAATTACACTTCAACTGAGAAAAACCTAATGATCTAAAACTGTTTATCAGAAAGATTGTGCATTTGTTTTCTTGTGTTTGATGTCTGAATGTACTGCATGGCACTGCGAGACAGAAATGGCGGTTGCGCAGGGGGTCGTTCGGATTATAGAGGGGGTTCGGATTGGCTTGGGTCCGGATTATTAAATCCCTGCTGCATACTTGGAAAGATGCAATAATTGACCTCCAGTTGTCAAATAGATTCGGCATCAATATTAATGGCGAATACATCACTCACCTTCGATTTGCCGACGATATAGTGGTCATGGCAGAGTCGTCGGAGGAACTCAGCACAATGCTCGAAGACCTCAATCGAGTTTCTCAACGGGTGGGTCTTAAAATGAACATGGACAAAACGAAGGTAATGTTGAATGCCCATGTTGTGCCCACCCCAATATCAGTTGGGAGCTCGGTTCTTGAAGTTGTTGACAAGTACATTTACCTAGGACAAGCAGTCCAACTAGGTAGGTCCAACTTCGAGAAAGAGGTCAATCGTCGAATCCAACTCGGCTGGGCAGCGTTCGGAAAACTGCGCAGCGTTTTCTCGTCCGAATTACCTCAGTGCCTCAAGTCGAAAGTCTTCGACCAGTGTGTGTTACCAGTGATGACTTATGGCGCCGAAACGTGGTCTCTGACTATGTGCCTTCTTAGTAAGCTCAAAGTAGCACAACGAGCTATGGAGAGGGCTATGCTCGGAGTTTCCCTACGAGATCGAATCAGAAATGAGGAGATCCGTAGGCGAACTAAAGTAGCCGACATAGCCCGGCGGATTAGCAAGTTGAAGTGGCAGTGGGCAGGGCACATAGCACGCAGAACCGATGGCCGATGGGGCTGCAAAGTTCTAGAGTGGAGACCACGGACCGGCAAGCGCAGCGTAGGACGTCCACCCACAAGGTGGACAGACGACCTAATAAAGACCGCAGGAACGTGCTGGATGCGAGCCGCTTCCAACCGGTCTTTATGGAAGTCAATGGGGGAGGCCTATGTCCAGCAGTGGACGTCATGCGGCTGATGATGATGATGATGATGATGATGTCAAATAGACTGTCAAGTTCAGTATATGCGGCGAGGCATAAATTAAAGGCGACAAGACTTTTTTTTAATAGTTCATTCGTTACTAACATTGTTACTTAGTATAATTTTCCTTTATTAAAGAAAACATCGTGCATTTTAATCACATCAGCTTTGTGAAACGTTCAAAGACACCACAGTTACATTCTGTTTTAGTAAACTTACTTCCCTGAAAAAGTACCTACATTAAAGTAATTCTACATGTTAAACGTGGCATTCTGACATGCCTCTAATCCTTCCTGTCGCACTGTTTCTAAATATACCAAAGCTTTCCGTAATTCCGGCTTATCCTATAATCTGGTAAGTCCTGCCATAATTTCCATATCCATTTGTCGCCAGGTGGAGGCCTAAAACATCACCACGTGTTGCCATAGGCAAATGGCGTACTTACAAGCGATGACACAAATTTGGAAGGAAATGGAATTACAACTATATGTAAATTTAGAACTAAATGTACTTCACATTTAGTTAGTGCTATTTATTTATAAATACACTTTAAAAGCTGTAAGTTCATCACAGCTTATCTGTGCATAAGGTAACTATATCACATCAGTCTCATTCCAATTCGGTAGGTAAATAAAAAAAGAACTTTACTGATTCCAAAACCATTTCGAAATATTACAACCCTGTTGGCTCATTTATAGAATATCTGCCTTAAGAGCTGTAGGGCGTGGGTTCGACTCCCACTTAGGACAAACATTTTGTGGTATAAACAAAATGTTTGTTCTGTGTCTGGGTGTTCTGTATGTATTTACAAAAAAAAAGTGTATGTGTATTCTATCCGTTATTTGATTGCCAAAGTACAAGCTTTGCTTAGTTTGGGGTCAAATGGCGCTGTGTGTAATGTTATATGTGTAATGTTGCCGTGGTGGTGCCGGAGTAAGAATAGCACCCCACCCTCTCTACCCGTGGTTGCCGTAAGAGTCGGCTAAGGGATGTAATCCGGAACATGGGCAGCAGCGTCTTCCTTGAACAATCACACCTAACTGCGCTCGCCAACCCGCCTGCCAAGCGTGGCGAGTATTGGCAAAATATTCAAATTAGTTTTACAATAAAGTTTACTATCAGTAAAGACATACAATAAAGATAACTAATTTTATAATAATTAAAAATACTTACTGAGATAACTGTATAGATAAATAATTTTATAATACAGTTTACTATCAGCAAACTTTTTTTATGATTCCAGAATTACGTCTACAGTAAAATATGTTCATAATGAATATACCCTCTCGGCTGAGTACGCCCTAAGCCAATAACCCAGTACATTATAACGGTGTTCGTTTTTCTTTTATAGTCTATATTTTTACCTCGGGAGTTTGTGAGGGGTGTCAAAAGCATTCAAAGCTAATACATCAAATGTTCACCTACGTCAAATGACGTCAAATATATCTGGTCGAATTGACGTTCTATTAAGACGCACGTGATGATATTTTTAGTATTTTAGGGATCCGTGAACTGTAGTGAAGTGAAAGAAAAACTGAAATTTATTTGACAATCGTAAACCGGTCCTATTTATATACCTTTTCTTTTAAAGTTACACGATTAGTTATATTTTGTAGTAAAAAAACTGTCTTTTTGTAAATGTAAATAAAATAAAATTGTAAATTTCTTCCCATTTAATCTCATTGTTAAATGGGTAAGATTTTCATTGTTTTCCTTTACCGTTTGAATTTATTCACGTGAATAGGTATTTCCCAGGCAAGCGTGCTCCATCTTCGGCCACATCGTCGCTTTTCATCACGTGAGACCGTGGCCAAGAAAAGTTCGTTGTAAAAAAAAACAGCAACATAACTTTAAAAAAACCGAGGAGGATCGAACCCAGGGCCTCCATATTGGAAGACGGCCTCCTAACTACCAAACATGTTAATCTTAGAATCCTATAAATTCCTTTTTGCGCTACTTACAAATATATTTAGTATACTGAACCCAACAAAGAAATATATTTCTAGCATTTTCTGCTTTCCAGAATCTGTCTATGACGGGTAAATGGACTTGACGGCGCGTGAAACGTGATAAGTATGTTCTGAATGATAAGAAAATAATGTCTTTTTTCGGGTTTAGTTCTATTTAGAAATATTACGACATTGAGGAACTTTAGGGAAGTGACAATATACATTTGGTATACGTATTTATTTGTCTGAAAACTCTATTAGAGTCTAAAATTGTCTAGGAAATTCCATGTAGATATCACTACATATTATAAAACAAAGTTTTCCGCCGCGTCTGTCTGTCTATCTGTTTGCTATAAACTTAAAAACTACTGAACGGATTATCATGCGAGTTTACTAATAGATAGAGTGATTCATGACGAAGGTTTAGGTATATAATTTGAAGATGGAGCACGTTGATTTAGGAGATATGTATTCATTCTTGTTTTTAAGACGCTGAAATTGTAGTTCATAGGAAACTGAGAAGCCGGCAATGAATTCCATTCATGGGCCATACACATCAAGAAATTAGAGAATCGTTGTGTACAAATTCTGGGAACGTCCACGAGGGACGGATAAAATAAATATGTGATTTTTTTATGTGACACATCAAACACAAACTGCAATTGTAGCACGAAAGGAGCGAAAATACTCCTAATTAGTTTTTTAATAAAATTGTGTTTTTATTTATCGAATCAGACGTTATGAAATTTTAATAGATTGCGAAAACTAATTTCATTTTTACTAATTATTAAATGTTCTTATTTAAACTCTTAATTCGCGTCTAATAAAATACGAAATAGTTACCTTATAAAATATAGCTACGCTGTTTTACAGGAACAATGTAAAAGCTCAACGGTTTTCATATTTTTTGTAACACAAAAAGTCTTTCATTAAGTCTTGCTGCCCGTTCAGTCTTTAATCAGACCTCAACGAAGCCATAAATTAAAGTGTAGTACCTGACGATGATCAGAGAATGGAACAAGACAGCTCGCAATTTTAATCTATGGTCAAAAGTTTTTTTGGTTTATTCTTGGCATCATACTTTGTGCATTCTACCAGTGTCATTTCATATACTCGTAGTCAACGTCGCATTTTATTATTCCGTTACTTGTGTTTTTCGTATTTACATAATTTTAAAATATAAGTATAAAATAAATCCCACTAATATTATAAATGTGAAAGTTTGGATGGATGGATGGATGTTTGTTACTCAATCACGCCAGAACGGCTGAACGGATCTGGATGAAATTTTACATGTAGATACTTTAGGCCCTGGAATAAAATATAGGATACTTTTTATCATCATCATCATCCATCACCACGCGGGTAAAACCGCGGGGCACAGCTAGTGCATAAATAAATATAGGAAGACATTTTCACATTTTTTTTTATCGCTGACAGGTTGACCACAACTAACCTGATGTTTAGTGACGGTGCGGTCGAAGATGGTAAAGCACACCTAGCCTGGAATGGAACTGGCTCTCAAGTGAGGCTGCCGGAACACACCGTTAGATGCTTGGCGGCAGATTTTCAACTTGAGGGTGGTGGCTAGCCAGCCGAGTACTAGAAAGTACCCTACCACCACGCTATAGTTTCCTCACGATGTTTTTCCTTCACCGGCAGCTCAAGCTCATTATTGGGGTTTGAACCCACGCCCTTCGGCATGCGAATTGACCGCGCTAACCACTGAGCTATCATCGCTACAAAAGACTTGTCAGATTTGGATGAAACTTGGAATGTAGATAGCTTATATCTTGGATTAACACATAGGTTTCTTTTAACCCCAGAAAACGAATATGAAACCGCAACACTCAGCTAGTTAAATATAAAAGTTAAAACATAGCTCCACGTAAGAGTATCTTGTTTTAGCCCGTTACACCCTCCAAGTTAATTGGCAAACAGCCACCCAGGGATACCTGGCACTAAGAGGCCGATCTTACAATTAAGACCCTAATGGGGTTTACTTTACACAAGACTACTGGGCCCTATTAGGGCCATTGGGCCTTATTGGCCTAGGCTGAAATGGGCGGCTAATGTCGTTCTCATGTAAGGTTGAGTGTTTTTGTTCGGTGTTTATTAGTGTATATTACGACATGTTTGTTTATAATTGTGTTATGTTTAAAGTAGGTTATCTTAATACGACCGTACAACAAATATATATAATTATATATATATATATATTTTTCAATGTTTTTTTTTCTTCAGATGTATGCCTTTTTTGTGGTTTACAAGTTAAGTGTTTGACCACAACTCACCTGATGTTAAGTCCCGATGTGAACTGATGACGGCCGATAGGGCTGCAAAATTCTGGATTAAAGACCACGGACCGGCAAGTGCAGCGTAAGACGTCCACCCATAAAATGGACAGAAGACCCAATAAAGACCGCAAGAACTTCCTGGATGCGAGCCGCTTCTTACCGGTCTTTATGGAAGGCAATGGGGGAGGCCTATGTCCAGCAGTGGACGTCCTACAGCTAAGAAGATGATCAGTTGCGAAGAAGATGTAACTTACGCACCTGATGGAAATCACACATCGATCTAAAAGAAATCTATTCACAGTAACTCTTTATGATCATTTTTGAAACCCATTTCGTTAAACGTCTTTGGAGCATCCATACGTGTGTCTATTTTAACTTACTTCACTGCTTTTTGTCCTTTCTGTCTTTGAGGGTAAACACGAAATGGTATCATCGATATATGTTTGCACGTTAAATCAAATAAACAAAAAGGTCGACGAAATATTTTCTACATTTCACGGACGATTCTCTGATTGCAGTTATTTTAGACAAACGTATTCCGTTTGAGCTGAAGTTATATTTGGCATGTCATTCATTTATATGGTTTTATATCTAACTGGAGGATATGTTCAAAACGTTGGACTGGGCAGGATGGAGGATTAATATCAATGGCGAGTAGGTACATCTCCCACCTCCGATTTTCGGATAATATCGTCATGATGGCGTAATCGCTGAAGTTTACTTGGGGTTTGAACCCACGCCTTTCCGCGTGACTATCGAATGGGTTAAAATAATGAGCTCAAACGCAGCGATTTCCTGGACTTCGTTTCCTCATTCAAAGTCCTGGGTTTCTGCAATAGTCATGGACAGGCGTTTTCTTTTACCACCCCGAAAACGTTTTGTCCCATCACTAAAATGATAAACCTTACACAATTTAACCACAAACACTGTTCGGACCTTTCGCGATTGCTGGATACCTTCACTTGTGGAAAACAATAAAAACTCTCTTTATAAAACCTCAACTAATCCGTCGTACCATGTCACTAGGCCATCAGAAAGTCGAAAAAACTCGCCTATTTTGTTCCCTTTCAGCTGGCCTTCCGTCAGATATCATCAAAATATATTACAGCCAATATTTTCCCGTCACGCTTCGTCCTTATCACGCCCCGAAATGTACATCTTAAGATACATCGTGTTCAGTTTTAAAGAGACAGTGAAAAATTACAAAGGATAGAGTGATGGATCACGGCCCATGCCTACGTTTAAAAAACGATTCGGACGCTTAATTTTTCTGTCGTCAGATGTCGCTTTAGCTGGCGGAATGATAGATCGGTCTGGGGAAAAACAAGTCTCTACTATTGTAACTCGCATGAAGTGTTCCTTAAAGTGTGAAGTCTTTCCGAAGTTAATTTTTTTTTATATAAATGCAGCATGACGGAAATCAACTTGGATTTGTTTTTGTTTTATAAATACTATTTGAGGCAGCATAATTTTAACAATAATCACAATTGAAATACGAAAAATTTAATTTTAATTTAGTAAGCAGGGGGTTTCGAGGGTGATAAATCGATCTAGCTAGGTTTCATTTTTAGAAAACGTCTTTTTATTCGTGTTTTCTGGCAATGGAAAACTGCCACAATATCACTAAGGTAAATTTCGCCACCTTCGAGCAAAGCTCGGTCATCCAGGTACTTTTAATAAACCTAAAAATAATATAAGTACATACATTTTAATTTCATTATACTATTTTAAAAAGTTAGGCGTATCGCGACTGTAAAACGTTTGGCACTATTAAAGTGTCATTAACCGTTCATTGTCTGTTATTAATATTGTTATTGACTAGACTTTCCATTAGTAATACCCTATCGATAGCCTTACCAAGGTTTAGATTGAAATTTGTATAAGTAAATTTGATAGAGCGTAAAATTTAGGCCGCTTAACTGTCGCAGCTCATCATTTTTAAGGAGATTTAAGTGTTTCTTAGATCAGCTGGTTTTAGGACAAGATGTTTCTGACAGTAACTTAGGAACGGAATTTTTGTAAGAATTTTAAAATAATGTAGAAATATTTTTTTACTTTTGTCTTTTTACTTCTAGAAAAAAGACGCGCGCTATTGTTTTATGTAAGTACAGAACAGCGAAGAAGTGTGTGCAAAACAACTCTGCGTGATTGCACTGTAGATGACTTTGTTGACTTGACATTTTTACACGATCGGAATAGCTAAACCAGTTTTTAGTCGTGTTTTTTATGTGAAAGTAATGAGACAAACGAGACGCTCTCTTCCTCTATTATTTACTTCTTCTTCTTCTTTTATTATTTCTATCTTCGACCACACCGTCACTTAACATCAGGTGAGCAATGGTCAAACACCGAGCCTGTCAACCATAAATTAAATTAAATAAAATATAGAAAACGTTTACTTTTTTATGGCTGACAGTCTATGTGTTTGACCACAACTCACCTGATGTTAAGTGACGGTGTGGTCGAAGATGGTAAAGCACACCTATCCTGAAATGGAACTGACTCTCAAGTGAGGCTGCCGGAACATACCATTAGATGCTTGGCGGCAGATTTTCAACTTGAGGGTGGAGTTAGCCAGGCGAGTACTAGAGAGTACCCTACCACTACGCTATGGTTTCCTCACGATGTTTTCCTTCACCTGCAGCTCAAGCTCATTGTTGGGGTTTGAACCTACGCCCTTCGGCATGCGAACCGACCGCGCTAACCACTGAGCTATCATCGCTACAAAATAACTCTAATCAATAATTAATTACTCTAATAAAATGCAGCTTTGTATTGAAATAGTGAGTATAATCATTTCCAATCCGAATTATGCACTTTTATAATTTAAAAATATATTTTTATATGATGCAAAAGCCCGCGTGATGAACTAAAAATTAAAATAAACAATCTACAAAAATCTGAAATCTCGTTTTATAATCCAGAACTTTGAGCCAGATAAATATTTAGATAACTGATTGAAACGGAATGTTTAAGTTTGCACTAGAATTGCCACAAATTTGATTTATGCCGGATTAATTTAATACGGATTATGCTCTAATTTTTCCAGACCTTCGTAACCAAATTTGATATAATTCTATGAACGTTGCTTAGGATACTCTTTCTAGTCTTTAACTTACGATTTCTGAACTCGCAGAAATACCAAGCTTTAAAGTCAAATTCCGTATAACATTTGAAATACATCATTATAAATGTTAAAATATTGAATCAATAAAAAATATAATATCATTACAATAAAACTAATAATTATTTATCAACGAACTAGTAATTTAATTATCTTCAGAACGTCTCCACATGCGAATAGTTTTATCCATTTCTTCTAGGCAATTAGTTCCATTTCTGAATGTAAAGTTAAAGATAACAATTAGTTAAATTATCTGTATAACTTTCAATAATTTCGTATTGATATTATAGAAAATTTGACTTTTAAAAATTTCATAATTTAAATTTCAACCTTGATGTTTCTTTAGGCAAAATCCAATAAAAATATCTTCTTATTAGTAAACTTTACAAACTTAAAGAAGCTTAGAAATTTAGTGGCCGGATAAGTTTATCCCCAATTATGATTGTGTGAAATCATTTTGTTGAAAAGCACTCGATCGCTTAAGCGTCCTTCAATAGAGGACTCGGATTCAAGCTTTAGACATTTATTAAGTTGAAAACTTTATAATTGCGAAGACTACTTCAAGTTACTGAGTATTTACATATTTTGATGGAGCTTTGTAGGAATTGAACATTGGGGTATTATAGTGAAGTTTTAGACCAGATCATTCAGTGAGAAAATTAAAATTCTACTGTGGAGAAATTGATGAGTAGTGGACATAAATAATCTCCACTATGAAATTTATCCATGTCATAGAAAGAAGTATTTCTACTGGGGCAGGTGTTATGGCTGGAAACAGTTGCTTTAGATCTATGTCGTTTATTTTTTTTAAATAAGAAATAGGCTTACGCTTGACCGCCATCTCACCTGATGTTAAGTGATGATGCGGTCAAAGATGGAGCACGCTTGCCTAGAAGAAACCGATTCACTCGCGACTTGAAGACACCCACTAAGGACAAATATTCAAAGGACAACACCCACTCAGACAGCGCATTCTACAAAAATTGAAACTGTAATGGTCTAATGCGCTGTTGAATTTTGCTTGCGCGATGTAGGATTTTCGTCGCTAATTGGCCATCAAAGAAGATGTTGCCATCGATAGCCGCTCTACGTATGCCGCTAGTGTCGCTATATTAACTAACTAGCTGTGCCCCACGGTTTCACCCGCGCTAGATGCCTACGTCATAGTAGCTTTATGCATGCAAAGTCTCAGCCCGATCGGTTTAAAATTGACAAAATGTCATACAAACTTTCATCCCCTATTTTATCCTTTTGGGGGTAGAATTAATCAAAATCCTTTCTTAGCGGATACCTACGTCATAACATCTACCTGCATGCCAAATTTCAGCCCGATCCGTCCAGTGGTTTGGGCTGTGCGTTGATAGATCACTATGTCAGTCAGTCAAGGTAAAGAGATTAGAAGTGAGATCCAATACAGTGCTAGTAGACGTTGCTACTGTGGTGTTTTACTGCGTATTGCTGCAGAGATTATCGGGCGTCATCTCTTAGTAAAACACGATCGCATTATCTACTGGGAGCGCCTTAAGACTTAATCAAAAGTAGCGGAAGTTTCAAAACGTCTTTTCTAAGTTTGTTCCTTACTAACTTTGGACACAAACAGAATAAGGACGACGCTTTCAAATTAAAAACCACTATAAAGGAACTACTGGATTAAAAATTCGTACTTCAAGTTCTATAAAGTGTAAAACTTTTTTGTTTGCAGGATAATTAATTTATTTTATTTTTGTTCAAAACCTTGAAGGAGTTTCAAGCTTCGGAAATACTTGAAACGTAATTAATAATGATAAATGGAGGCATTTATATAAGTATTATGTATTGTGTTTCTCTAGTTAGCACACGCCGTCGGTTTACCGAGTTCTAACCGTACGCCGATTGTTGTTAAATTATGTTTTTATTATTTCTGTTTCTGTAATCTTGGCATCAACAATAAAGAGTTTTCTACCACTCTAGCTAATAAATAAAACACAGACAATTTTGGAAGGAATGCGAAAAATTATGATATTATCGACGCATTCTATTATTAAATTATTGACTTGTAACATTGGTGTTACAAATAAAATATTTGTTTAATAATAGTAATGTTCCATTTATTAAACACAAAATTGTTGATAAATCATGTAATATGCTGCAATATATATTTTTGTGTTGTTCCGAAAAGTCCGTCAAAGCCACTAATAAGATTGGCACTACTTTAATAGGACATGATTGAAATTGACTTTGGACGCTCCCACCAAAACGTCCGACGGACCTACATATTACCTATATATATACCTTGCCTGGTAGTAGGGTACTTTCTAGTACTCGACTGGCTAGCTATCAAGTTGAAAATCTGACGCAAAGCATCTAACGGTATGTTCTGGCAGCCTCACTTGAAAGCCAGTTCTATTCCAGGCTAGGTGTGCTTTACCATCTTCGACCACACCGTCACTTAACATCAGGTGAGTTGTGGTCAAACACCTAGCCTGTCAGCCATACAAAAAAAAAAATTGTAAAACATTAAACAAATGTTATTAATAAAATTAGGTTTATCTCCGGGTCTTAATCGCGCCCAATATTCTATGAAATTAGTTTTGTCGCTCCCGCCAAAACTCCGATGGATATACTTACATAATATTTAAATAGTGTATACCAAAACATTAAACAAATGTGATTAAAAAATTATGTTTTCTCCGAATTTTTAATGGCGCGCAAAATACTATGAAATTACTGTTGACGAGGTCATAAACAAAACTAATTTTAGTACTAAATTTGTTAATGGCCTGAATATCTTTTTTGATTTAGCTTATAGGTAATATTAATAAAAGCAAGTTTAATGAAATAGTTGCTAAGATTCTGAGGTCGTGAGTTACAGTTTGCTTCGTATAATTATTTACATCTGATTTGCTAAAAGTTTACCAAACTTTTTTGACTTGTATAACAAAATTCATATTTATTTATATACAAAATTAAATGACAAACTTTCAGTAAGAAATATACGATTTGTTAGAATGATACTCAAAGCAGCGATGCCCTGGATTTTATTTTACTACTCAAAGATCTGTGGATCGATACAATGGTCATGGACGGGCGTTATCTCTTACCATCAGGAGAGCGTTTCGTTCATCTTATTATTTTTACATAAAAACAAAAAAAAAACAACACACGAGTAGATATAGGGCAAATAACGTTGAATCAACATCTTGTCATAAACTTATCTGGTCAAAGTGTCAAATGGAACCATGATTGATGGGTTTTAGATCGATAGGGACAGATTAACGGGAATTGCTTTGCGAATCGGCAAATTCAAAGTTTTTTTTATATAATACCTATAGTACTATCTGGTATAGTACCAAGAAATTTGAGTAAAAATAATAACCTAAGTCCACGATATACTTAAGCCTAAGACAGATTACATCAGAGTGTGTGAATGACCTGTTACACCCCCAGCAGTAGGTTGACACAGACTGATGTCGCTGATGATTGCCCTTTCAGCTTGTTAATGCGCTAAACTATTTGATTGGCTTTCTACCGAATTACTTCGTTGCGGACATAATCCCTTAGAGAAACACCAAGCGTAGCTAAAATATTAGACGCAAAATCCTAACGTAATGGAAACAAAAGCCAGAAGAACTTTTTCAACGAGTTTCTGTTTTGTTTTCAGTTACGTTAAGCCACAGATAATACGGTTTATTGCAGAAGGCATAAGGTTAAATCAATGTCAGATATTGGTTTCTGGATGGCTTAATTATTAATTCGATTATGCAGGATGAGGAGAGTGTAAAGAATGACATGCACAATGAAATACCTACATCATCATCATCATCATCATCATTTCAGCCATAGGACGTCCACTGCTGGACATAGGCCTCCCCCATTGACTTCCATAAAGACCGGTTGGGAGCGGCTCGCATCCAGCGCGTTCCTACATCAACAAAGGAGTATTTCTACCACGTCAAGTGTTACGCCCAGGGTGCTAACTATCCATACTGCAACTGCGTTGTTGGAACTTTTGCTAGTCTAATATGCTATTAAATGTCGCTTGCGCGATGCAGGTTTCTCGTCGCTAATTGGCTAACACAACTCATGTTGCCGTCAATAGCCGCCGTATGTAGCGATGTCGCTAGTAGCGCTACGATCATAATTTCCGTGATGATCATATGACGGGAGTGACTATGTCTTTAAAATTCAATGTCCAACTCATTAATTTTTAACCGACTTCAAAAAGGAGGAGGTTATTACTGTCGACATTCTAAAAACTCGACCAAATTTTTCGCACCATTATTATCTAATTGAAAACGGTAACTTACCTAAGTTACCGTTTTCAGCAAAGTATTATAATATGCGAAGTTTATTTACCACCCTGACTGTAATTTTTCGTAACAATCAAATTAGTTCTAATGCCCGGCCATGTATAACAATGTCCGAAAAGTTTATTAATGTACGAACGGTAATGAATATTAAGCTCTATTTTCGCAGGTGACTTTGTAGATTTTATATTACAGGTAATTTTAAGTGTGCTTTCACATTAGACCAGAAGTTCTCAAACTTGTAAAAAAAGTTACTTCTTTAAATTAAAGATAACGAAACGAGAATTGCTTTGACATATCAATCTAAATATATATAACTCAAAGGCGACTGACTGACTGACTGACTGACTGACTGACTGACTGACTGACTGACATAGTGATCTATCAACGCACAGCCCAAACCACTAGACGGATCGGGCTGAAATTTGGCATGCAGGTAGGTGTTATGACGTAAGCATCCGCTAAGAAAGGATTTTGATTAATTCTACCCCCAAGGGGATAAAATAGGGGATGAAAGTTTGTATGAAACTTTGTCAATTTTAAACCGATCGGGCTGAGACTTTGCATGCACAAAGCTACTATGACGTAGGCATCTAGCACGGGTGAAACCGCGGGGCACAGCTAGTTTGTAATATAATGTTAAATAGATAAACAATAACCTCGTGTATTTTCCTTGAATACGTTCCAAACGTTTTGACTCTACGTTTCTTATCCGGCCTAGGGATGGAACAAGCTGCCAACTTCCGTGTTCCCTGAGGGATATAATCTGGATCGTTTCAAGGGCAGAGCGAATAGGCATCTTCCAAGAATGTGTGTTTTATCTTCGACCAGATTGTTGCTTACCATCAAATGAGTAAGTGATCCAACAAAGAATTTTGTAGCGATGATAGCTCAGTGGTTAGCGCGGTCGGTTCGCATGCCGAAGGGCGTGGGTACAAACCCCAACAATGAGCTTGAGCTGCCGGTGAAGGAAAACATCGTGAGGAAACCATAGCGTGGTGGTAGGGTACTTTCTAGTAGTCGGCTGGCTAGCTACCACCCTCAAGTTGAAAATCTGCCGCCAAGCATCTAACGGTGTGTTCCGGCAGCCTCTCTTGAGAGCCAGTTCTACTCCAGGCTAGGTGTGCTTTACCATCTTCGACCACACCGTCACTTAACATCAGGTGAATTGTGCTCAATCAACTAGCCTGTCAGCCATATTTTTTTTATGTTTTATTTTTATTTTTTGAAATGAAATTTTTTTATTTAATGATTTTGCTTCAAGGCTAAGTTATCAATAGCTAAATAAGCTAGGTATAGCTATTTCATCGCGAGAAACATGCTCACCTAATGTAAAAACCTCTTAAGGGTTGCCTGGATAGATTTAAGATACAGGGAGGAATGAATTAAGTCTGAATTTAGTTTTAGTTTAAACCAAATATTGTTATTAAAACACTGAATTTGTAGGGAAAATTTAATTTTGTGGACTTTGTGTTGTGAAATTTTAATTAGTGTTTTTAATGTTTTTAAATAGTGTTTGTATTGATAAATTAATTCTACGTGTGTTTAGTTTTTCTGTTCGAATTCTTTTTTATAAGCTTATTAACGCTTTGTAAAGCTTTGATGTATTTTTTTTACTATGGTTGACAAGTTAGGTCTTTGACCACAGCTCACCTGATGTTTAGTGATAGAGTAGTCAAAGATTGCTAATTTATACGGAATTGGTTCGCGTTTGATCACATTCCGCCTGATGTTAAGCAACGATCTAGGATGGAGCACGCTTACCTAGAAGAAACCTGTTCACTCTTGATTTGTATACACTCATATTGTACTTACTGTAATCACATCTAGCTTAGAATCCTTCATTCATCCATGTCACCGCAAAGTGCTGAATGTCTTTCATCATTATCAACACCTCTATCTCACTGGAGCTATTATGCCAGTAGACCAGAGCCTCGCTCCGGTGTTTCAAGTAGCTGGATTGGCTCAGGTAGATGCTGGTAGGGGAATTGCACAATGAGGTGTATATAAACGGAATGCCAGTGCAGAAATCAGCGTTCCCATTTCGAATAAGAATGAGAATTTAGTCTGGAATGGGAACTGGTTGTAGATTTCAACTTGTGTTGTAGCCAGCTGAGTGCTAGTAAGTACCGTATTTTTTTTTTGTAAATATATTATATTTTAATACATACATGTGGAACACCAGACAGAATACATATATTATGTACGTTTGTAACATAAATGTTGGTCCTGGAATCATTTTCCCTCCGAGCATAAAACACCCAACGCGGCGCAATTCGTGTTGAATTCGTGGAGTGTTCTGTCAATTATTAATAGTTAAAAACACGACGAGATAATAAATGATTGCTTAGCTTAAGGCAAGATGGCGCAGTGTGAAAAAGCTTAATATTATGTAATTATTTCATACTTCTAAATCATGCAATCAATTATCTAGTTCTTGTAGAAACATACATATATGAAGATTGATATGATTTTTTTAGCATTTTTGTCAGTTAATTTTGTATCGAATTTCATTATTCAATAAAATATACTTAAGTAAACGCATTAAATTGGATTAAAGCTTTCAAGGCCCACCAATCTGCCAAAGTATGTACTTACACAGAATTTACACAACAGATAAGGACGATTCATATTATAACAATAAAGACGTGCGCGAAATCAAAATTGAAAAAAAAAAGGGTCGACTTAATAATTTTCTTTCGTTTGAAATCTTGCTTTGCTCAACAGTGTCTTCTTATTCAGTAAGTACTCCACACAACAATATAATTATTAATAATGTAGTGTAATTATTATTGTACTGAATAAATTTGAAATACAAACGGATTTACACAATACGATGACGTCATGATATTTAATAAAATTTCATGACGTCATCTGCAGAACAATCACAATTTTTTGTTATGAAGTACTCTTCAACATACATAGAATTCGAAGTTATGTATGTTTTTATGTTAGAGTAATGAGACAATGTTAGAGTGATGAGTTATCGTGGTGGTGCCGGCGTAAGAATAGTACCCCTCCCTCTCTACCCGTAAGAGTCGGCTAAATCCGTAATCCGGAAGATTGGCAGCAGCGTCTTCCTTGAACAATCACACCTAACTGCGCTCGCCAACCCGCCTGCCAAGCGTGGCGAGTATTGGCAAAACCTCCCCAGGAGCAGGCCTATGTCCAGCAGTGGACGTCCTATTATGATGACGCGAGTGAGACAAAATAAACATTCTCCTGATGGTGGTCACGCATATCCATGACCAACGGGTTGGCGATAGTTGTAGACGACGTTAGGTGGCACCTAGCGTCGTCTACAAAACTTTGACCCAAACGGTGGTACTCAAAACTTTGAGTGATAAAAGTCGCAGTCGATCGCTGCTTTGACGCTCATTACTTTTAGACATTCGATGGTTAATCTTAATAGCACTGTCATTTCGCTGGCTACACAAAACTTGCAACACAATATCTTTCACACATTACTGCTTGGCAACAATATCCGATATTGCGTCGGTACCTACCTAAATAAAAGTTTGTATGACATCACCAATCTATTGAACTTGATGTAAAAAAAAATATTTCAATACTATGATTCGTTCAGACTCGGACTCGTCGCGGCTTAATGTCAATCGAGCTTAAAACCAGAATCAATACAATCCTATCGGATAGACTCCCTTCCACGCCCGGCATTATCGGAAAAGACTCCAAAGCCTGTATCCGAGAAGAATTTATTCATGATGTATCTACTGCCACGAGGAAAATATTTTTTCCTCTCATCTGATGGACAAGGGATAAAGGAAACGGAGTAATGTGGTAAAATATATAAGTACAGAGGGATAACTTTTGACACGCTCGTTACTGGGTTTTGTTTTGTAACCTTATTTTGTTGTGATAAATATATAGGAATGACAAATACATAAATTATTTTCATTGCTTTAGGAATAATCTGCAGCTACTCGCCAAAATGAACTACTTTTAAAAACCTGATTCGTTGAAAAACAAATTAACTAATCACGTGACTTTTTTGTGGCGAGCTCATTTTGTCACGATGTTACAGTTTTCACAGATAAGAAAAAAGTTTTTTTAGATATAATCTTGCGTATCAAATGAATGAAAATTACTTGGTCCTACAACTTTCACTTGTCGCAAGCCAATATCAATCACGTACACACATACGCCACGGGCTTACGTTACACAAATGCATCCAGAGAATTTTATGCGTGTAATTGTCGAGCGTAATTGTAAGAGTTTTTAATTTTTATATAATACTAGCTGCTCCTGCGGTTTTACCCGCGTGGTGCTGGATGATGATGATGAAAAGTAAAAGTAGTAAGTAGTAATCCGATCGGTTTAAAATTGACAATGTTTCATACAAACTTTCATCCCCTATTTTATCCCCTTGGGGGTAGAATTAATCAAAATCCTTTCTTAGCGGATGCCTAAGTCATGACATCTACCTGCACGCCAAATTTTAGCCCGATCCGTCCAGTGGTTTGGGCTGTGCGTTAATAGATCACTATGTCAGTCAGTCAGTCACCTTTGAGTTATCTATATAGATATTGAAGCGGTTTTTACTTTGATAGGCGGATTTATACATATATTGCATACTTTTTTTCGATAAAACGCCCTGTATATTTCAACTATAATTAAATTCACTGCAATGGACAAATTTTAGTGCATCAATACTTTTATTACCTCATACATACCAAGTAATATAGCCATCTACTAAAAAACAAGGATATCTCCCTAACTGTTTATTAATGTCATAGCATTCTCTAATACTAAGTATAGATAAGCCCAATTAACGCTAACGAATTTCTTACTATATTTTTTGACTATGTATCAGGTATTACTAATTTAATTAGGTATGCAATTAAATGGAATTAAACGGAGCGTTGATCGTCCACCAGCTCATTGGGTAGACGACATCTTCAATCTTTCTAAGATTGGCTGCTCAGCAGTGGGCGATTACGGGTCGATGATGATGATGATATAATTGAATATTATGAGTCTGAATTACTTGGAATAAATAAATGATTTGAATTGAATTGCATGTCTCTTTCATTTCATTAAATTTAAAAGAGATAGCACGATCTGTGTTACGAGTATTTGGCCCGAGTATTAGCATCTAAGAATTTTTAGATATTATCCATCTGTGGTTCTCTAATCTGTGCCAATATTTATAAAGATTCGCTACTCTTACATTATTCATCAGTGTGTGAAAGGATGACTATGGAAATCCGGTGCAGGTATAGAGTGGCGATGTTTTCCATATTTGTAGTGCACGAGTGATCTGTCTTGACAGTTTTGAGCAAGGATGTTTCAAATTATGTATGTGCATACAAAGTGAAAAATTTAGTGTTCATATATCCCACATCCCAACAAACACATTTTTTTAAGTTATACGTTTTAGTTCAATAGACTGGACTTTTTTAGGGTTCCGTACCTCAAAAGGAAAAAACGGAACCCTTATAGGATCACTTTGTTTTCCGTCTGTCTGTCATGTGGTATCAAGCTGAAATTCATATCAAATACTCAAGTCTACTGTCCCTTGGAGCTGTGAAAAAATCAAACTTCTAAGCCAACGCAATCAAAAGATACAACCGTTTATGCCGCAAAAAAAAATTTACTCTAGATTTGAAGACACCCATATTGTACCTAACAAGCAACACAGACTCCGGCAGAGAGTTCCACAACCTCGCTGTGCGATAAAAAATGTGGAATCAAAACGCTTTGTGCGTATATGGGTAACATCCACCATATACGGAGGACGTTTTGGTCGCGTTTGTCTGGGCGTCCAGTAGTATAAATGTGCAGGGGGAACCAAATTGTGCAATTCAAGTGCACAATCTCCGAAATGTATCCGGTAGAAAACCGACAAGCTAGCAACACTACGACGATGCTCAAGGGTTTGAAGCCGAGACTCCAGCTTATACAGCTTTGAGTGTAGTCGGCGTCGTGGAATCCGGTCATAAGTGCTCGTACAGTTTCAGAACAGTCTGCTGTTACAGTTAGTGTAGTGTGTCGTGACAACCTTACATTTTTATATGGCCAATCGTTTTTTTTATTTATTTAAAACTAGCTGCGCCCCGCGTGGTGATGGATGATGATGATGAAAAGTATCCTATGTGTTATTTTAGGGCCTAAAGTATCATACATAGTACATGCAAAATTTCATTAAGATCCGTTCAGCCGTTCTGGCGTGATTGAGTAACAAACATCCATCCAAACTTTCACATTTATAATATTAGTGGTATTTAATGAGACGTACGAGACGCTCTCCTGATGGTCACAGAACTTTGAGTAGCAAAACAAAGTCCAGGGCATCGCTGCTTTGGCGCTCATTACTTTTAGACATTAGATGGTTAGTCTCAACAGCTCAGTAGTTTAGCTAGCTGCAGTACTCTTAAAACCGGGACACAGAACATCTGGTACTGCGGTGGTACCTACCTAGACGACCTCCTGTTAAGATCTACCACTAATTTATTATGGAAACTGACGTGGTCTAGACACATTTTTGTTTTATTTATGCGGGATTACTCACGTATAATTTTATCGGAAACTCCGACTATAGTTTCGGCCACATCCGGTGGCCTTCATCATGGAGACAAAGCTGAGACAACGCGCGCGCGGCCTCGTCTTGCTTCGCACTGCGGGCCTCGCACGTGAAGATAGCGGTTGATGCACGGGCGCGGGGGTGGGGGCGGGTAGTGTACCGGAATGCGACGGTGCGCTCTGGAACTCTTCCTCACCGGAGTCCTCCTCTACGGTGTCAGGCCGTGGTCCCAAGACTACGGCAATTGCAAAATGGCCGCAACGTCAAGGTGAATAAAAAATAAACAAAACTCATTTCATAGTATTTTGTGCGCGATTAAAATGCGGTGATTAACATAATTATGGGATTCATTATTTTTTTACGAAACTTTAGTTTTCACGTTAATCACGTCCCCTTTTATAAACGTTACTTACTGGCCAAACGCTTAGAGGAAGCTTCAGGTGACCAGAAAGCTGGCATCTACTTTGGTCAAAAGCTTAGCATTGCCATCTAGCGTGGAAATGCTGCCATAGTTATTTTCAGCGATTTTAGTTGTCAGCCACAAAGCCGGTCGACTGAAGTGGGACTGGGCTACGTTTGTCGCATGTCAAACGACCGCTGGGCGAAGGTCACCACGCTTGGACACCAAAATTTAAACGACCTTAGGGTCGACCCAGACGAAGGTGGTGTGACGAACTAAACCATCACGATAGTCACTGGACCACTAAAGTAGAAAACCGGGCACTCGGGAAGGAAAAAAAGGAGGCCTTTGCCCAGAAGTAGACCCTTTTTTTTTGGTTTATGTTAAAAGATACAACTATTCCAAAAAAAAAATAGGGGAAAAACAAAATCATAAATTAAGTTTACCTATTCCAAAAGACATTTACCTACTTTCTGTACCATATTAACAAAAAGAAAATTACATATTAAGAATATATACTTTTCTTCCCTCACGGTCGCGTGGAAACGACATACCTAATAAGAATGAAGAAATTGCTTTTAGGCAATACTTCTGTATATTTTCTTCTGTATGTTCCTTAATTTAGAACTGTTATATTTTGGATTCATTTCCTTAACAATTTCTGCTTCTGGAGGTTAGTTATTAATACGAAATTCAATTTAAGCATTTACTTCAGACTTACCATCAAAAGTCTCACAGTAAAGAACGCTGATGTGAATGCGCTTTTAGTTTCTCAATTTTTTGGTAAAAAATTTTTTTGTAAGCTATAGAGCGTGGGTTCGATTCCCATCCAGGACAAAAAAGTGACGTACGTAGCAATGTCTTTTTTATTTTATTTTTTAAGAAAGTAATGTGACGAACGAGTCGTTCTCTTGATGTTAAAAAACCTAGCATAGCCATTATAACGGTAGCCATGGAATAAGTAACAAAACAAAGTCCAGACTTAGATTTAAAAAAATATCCAACACTAACAACCTAGACCAACAATTTAAAATGTCATCTGAACCACCGCAGCTCTCAAATGTCACTCGCAGTCACAAAATCTGGCAGAAAAACAAACCCTCGTAAATATTACATTTTAAATTTTATGATGCTTGGCCTCTATCTTCTAGAGCTCCGTGGTCAAAACGGGTCATCTTCTTTCAAGATCTAATTACTAAACTTTTATCATCCGTCTGACCATATTTATACTTTATTTAAACTAAAATTAAATAGAATAGAACATAATAAATAGTTTGCCAATACTCGCCACGCTTAGCAGGAGGGTTGGCGAGCGCAGTTAGGTATGATTGTTCAAGGAAGACGCTGCTGGTCATCTTCCGGATTACATCCTTTAGCCGACTCTTACGGCAACCACGGGTAGAGAGGGTGGGGTACAATTCTTACGCCGGCACCACCATAGCATTTTTTTTTAATATTTAATTGTAAATAAATTTTCATATTAATGCATTATGATAGGCTTGTCACGAACCCTATGTGTTTTTATGAATAAAAATTAGATTTTTATTTGTTTGCTTGTTTTGAGTTTATTCTATACGCATCACCACAACGGGTTTGTGAAACGCTGAATCTGTTTGCAAAATTTATTAGTTCTCCGCGTTCCTCGTTGTAAATTGTGCTTGTTTTTTAGATTGATTGGATCGGTTTTGTTAGCTAGATTTGGAATTCAGTGTAACAATTCATGCAGTTTTACACAACATCGCGTAGCATATGAGCTGTAGTAAATAATCTCACATATTATGCTCAGATTGTGGTTTAATTTATCTTCATAAAGATACTTATCTCTACATAGTATAAAACAGTCGCTTCCCGCCGTCTGTGCGCTTAGATCTTTTAAACTAAGCAACGGATTATAATGCAGTTTCCATCAACAGATAGAGTGATTCAAAAGGAGAGTTTATATGTATAATAAATGCATATCTACCACATTAGTATCTATATTGCATCAGTGTGAAGTCGGGGCGGGTCGCTAGTCTCTACATAGTATAAAACAGAGTCGCTTCCCGCCGTCTGTGCGCTTAGATCTTTTAAACTACGCATGCGGTTTCCGTCAATAGAAGGAGTAATTCAAAAGGAAAGTGTATGTATAATAAATGCATATGCACCACATTAATACCAACATTGCACCCGTACGAAGCCGGGGCGGGATACAAGTTTAATATATTTGAATTAAATATGTAATTAAAATTTACAAAGAGAAATCCTACTAACATTTTTTTCGATCTAATAACACATGTGTGTGTTTGTGTGTTTGTGTGTTTGTGTGTGTGTGTGTGTGTGTGTGTATGCGTGTGTGTTTGTGTGTGTGTGTTTGTGTGTGTGTGTTTGTGTGTGTGTGTATGTGTGTGTGTGTCAGTGTGTGTGGTATACTCTAATCAAAAGTTTTTCAAAGGAACCATATTCGTATTTTTTAAGCCATACTCTAATGCTATTTTTAAGTTGGACAGAATTTAAGGTGGTAAGGTAATGTTGGGACATTACTTTGAGACCTTTGATGGTAAGTCTCAAAATATTCTGTCCGTAGTAAACATTCTTCATAATATTAAGTATTATGACCCTATTCTAGCTTTGTAGGTACTCCTATATAAATTACCTAATTGCAACTATTGATGAATAAATAAAAAATAAATTTTATATCTGTCAAACGTCGGAGCTCCAGTCAAGGCATATTTTTATTTATGCCGTTAGAAAGAGAACCCCCCTCGAAAGACATTAAAACTTGCACGTCCACGAGTTTTGGGCAATTCTAAAAGACGTTTTAATGGCCAGAAGGAAGTTGGTAACTTTCTTTATAACCGACAAAGTTGCTAATTGAGAAGTTTTGCGGGAAGCGGTACGCGCTAAGAGTGGAGGGCTTAGGAATTTTCTAATAGAGATAATTCACGCTATAATCCGGAGGTGAAAGTTCGTCAAATTAATTACCATTCTCGCGACTTTCTAGTGAAATATTAGGTCCTTACTTTTCCTCTAGTACCTATAGTTTTGTTCCATTCTATCTGTAATCTGGAGTTTTTAAGACTTAAAATCGAAAAACGACTTATTATGACAGTAATTGTTGAGTCTTAACAATTTAAAGTTAAATTTTATAAGTGGCTAACTGAACGCTGTTGCTATGTAATCAAACACTTCCCCGAATACAATACAATAGCAATAGCTCAGTGGTTAGCGCGGTCTGTTCACACGCCGAAGGGCGTGGGTTCCGACCTCATAAATGAGCTTGACCTGCCGGTGAAGGAAACCATAGCATGGTGGTAGGTTATTTTCCAATACCTACACGGCTGGCTAGCTACCACCCTCAAGTTGAAAATCTGCCGCCAAGCACCTAATGGTGTGTACTGGCAACCTCACTTAAGAGCCAGTTCCATTCCAGGATCATCATCATCATCATCATCTCAGCCGTAGGACGTCCACTGCTGGACATAGGCCTCCCCCATTGACTTCCACAATGACCGGTTAGAAGCGGCTCGCATCCAGCGCGTTCCTGCGGTCTTTATGAGGTCGTCTGTCCACCTTGTGGGTGGACGTCCTACGCTGCGCTTGCCGGTCCGTGGTCTCCACTCCAGAACTTTGCAGCCCCATCGGCCATCAGTTCTGCGTGCTATGTGCCCTGCCCACTGCCACTTCAACTTGCTAATCCGCTGGGCTATGTCGGCTACTTTAGTTCGTCTACGGATCTCCTCATTTCTGATTCGATCTCGTAGGGAAACTCCGAGCATAGCCCTCTCCATAGCTCGTTGTGCGACTTTGAGCTTATCTAGAAAGCACATAGTCAGAGACCACGTTTCAGCACCATAAGTCATCACTGGTAACACACATTGGTCGAAGACTTTCGACTTGAGGCACTGAGGTATATCAGACGAAAAAACGTTGCGCAGTTTTCCGAACGCTGCCCAGCCGAGTTGGATTCGACGACTGACCTCTTTCTTGAAGTTGGACCTACCTAGTTGGACTGCTTGTCCTAGGTAAATGTATGAGTCAACAACTTCAAGAACCGAGCTCCCAACTGATATCGGGGTGGGCACAACATGGGTATTCGACATCACCTTTGTCTTATCCATGTTCATTTTAAGGCCCACCCGTTGGGAAACTCGATTGAGGTCTTTGAGCATCGTGCCGAGATCTTCCATCGACTCTGCCATGACCACGATATCGTCGGCAAATCGAAGGTGAGTGATGTATTCGCCGTTTATATTGATGCCGAATCCTTTCCATTCCAGGAGCTTGAAGGCATCTTCCATTGTGGCAGTAAACAGTTTCGGAGATATGACGTCTCCCTGTCTTACGCCTCTTTTCAATGGAATCGCCTTCGAAGTCTGCTCCTGTACTCGGACTGACATTGTGGCGTTATTATACAAACACTTCAACACTTCGATATACCGATAGTCAATATGGCATCGTTGGAGAGACTCAACCACCGCCCATGTCTCGATCGAATCAAAGGCTTTCTCATAGTCCACAAACGCTAAACATAGTGGCAAATTATACTCTTCGGTCTTCTGTATAATTTGCCGTAGCGTGTGGATGTGGTCTATGGTACTATAACCTTTTCGGAAACCGGCTTGTTCGGAAGGCTGAAAGTCATCGAACCTGCGACTGAGACGGTTCGTAATGACCCTTGAGAACAGCTTATAAACATGGCTCAGAAGCGAGATGGGTCTATAATTCTTCAATAAGGTATTGTCACCTTTTTTAAAGAACAGCACCACCACGCCTCTGTTCCATGCCTCTGGCGTGACTCCTTCGAGTACGACGGAATTAAAGAGCCTCTGAAGGACTCTAAGTACCGGTGTTCCACCCGCTTTCAGAAGCTCTGATGTGATTCCGTCATCTCCAGGCGCCTTATTGTTCCTTAGCTGTTTCAGGGCCATTCTAATCTCGTACAGGCTGATGTCCGGGATATTTTCGGTATAATGTCGGCTCAGCTTGGCTCTTGGGTCTTTGGCCGCGCTGTTAACAGGCTCAGCGACCGTAGCGTATAACTGTCCATAAAACCTTTCGACCTCCTCTAATACCTCTGCTTTGGTCGACGCTATACTGCCATCTTCTCTCTTCAGCTTCGTCAGCTGGCTTTGCCCAATAGATAAGTCTCTCGCGAACACTTTGGAGCCTTTATTCCGCTCTATCGTATCTTTAACTTTATTAGTGTTAAAGATACGTATGTCGTGCCGCAAGGACTTAGATATCTGTCTATTGAGCTGCCTATATGACTCTGCATCACTAGAAGATTGCAGTCTCAACGAGCGTCGTTCAGCCATGAGGTCTAGAGTATGGTCAGACAGTTTGTGAGGTCTATTTGTACGGCGGGGTCTAAAAAACTTAGAGCCCACCGTATGGACAGTTTCTACGAACCTGTTATTGATCTCGTCCACCGTAGCAAGATTCTCTAGGCAATCGAAGCGATTGGAGAGTTCGAGTTGAAAGCTTTCGGGGTTTTGTATATGGGCGCGAGTAGGTCGGAGCGTGGACTTCATCAAGCGTGACCTTTCAAGCTTGACGTTAATATTCAATGAGCCTCTTACCAGTCGGTGATCACTACCGGTTTTCACCCTGTGAATCACGGAGACATCATTGAATATCCGTCTTTTGTTGGTCATGATGAAGTCTATCTCATTTCTCGTAGAACCATCGGGACTCATCCAGGTCCATTTCCTGTGAGGCGGCTTCTTAAAGAAAGAGTTCATCATAAAGAGGTCCTCTTTCTCCAGAAAGTCGGCCAGCCTCTGTCCCCTAGGGTTCCGTTGCCCATATCCAAATTGCCCCACTCTCAACTCATCATCGCTCTTCATACCTAGCTTTGCGTTGAAGTCCCCCATAACAACAGTGAAGTGGGTCTCGGAGGTATGTATGGCTCTACTTATGTCCTCATACATGCTCTCCACTTCATCATCTGGGTGTGACGAGGTAGGTGCGTACACCTGAATGACCTTCAGCGAATATCTTTTGGATATTCTGAGTATTAGGTATACGACCCTGCTCGAAACACTTCCGATGGTAATAATGTTGTTAGTGAGGGACTTGTGGACGAGAAAGCCGACACCACCTTGGGACTGTTGGTCACCTTCCCGGTAATAGAGTAGGTTACCCGATTTCAAGATTATCGAGTCCTCGCCCTCTCTCCGGACTTCAGATAATCCCAAAATATCCCAACGTAACCTACCCATTTCTTCTTCCAGCTCAGCAATCTTTTCGTCTGTCCTCAAAGTGCGTATGTTGTGTGTTACCAGGGCCAGTCTTCGTTGGGGGTGGTAGCCGGGCGTCTGCCGGGGATTCTTAGCTCCCCCTGCTCCGCCGTTACCATGGCCGCTACCGTAGCCAGGAATAGCGAAGCTGCCGGGGACTGGGGGCCTGGTTTTCATTGTATTTATCATAGGGGGGGATTTTGCCAATACTCGCCACGCTTGGCAAACGGGTTGGCGAGCCCGTGGCCATTCCAGGATAGGTGTGCTTTACCATCATCGTCGACACCGGCACTTAACATCAGGCGAGCTGTGGTCAAACACCTAACCTGTCAAAAAAATCACAAATACTAGTATAGCCCTACCAAAACCCCTTTCTTTGGCATTGATTGACGTCGTGGCGTTTGCTGCCGGCACGCGTCACAGAGTGCACGCGCGCTTCTTGAATAGAGCTAATTCTGTTTCATCATCAGCCATAGGACGTCCACTGCTGGACATAGCCCTCCTCCTGGGGGGGTTTTGCCAATACTCGCCACGCTTGGCAGGCGGGTTGGCGAGCGCAGTTAGGTGTGATTGTTCAAGGAAGACGCTGCTGCCCATCTTCCGGATTACATCCCTTAGCCGACTCTTACGGCAACCACGGGTAGAGGGGGTGGGGTACTATTCTTACGCCGGCACCGCCACGGCTTAATTTTGTTTAGACCGGACAAATATTTTTTTTAAATATTGTATTGAACAAAAACATACGAATTATAAATATAAATAGAACAAAAGTTGTTAGATTAAATGCACTGAACATGCCATTAATTAAAATGATGCTGACTGATTATATGTTCAAAATGATTTATGTCACTAAAGTTATAAACATGCTTTGTTACAGATGATGCGTTCAAAAATAGTGGTAGCGTGGTGGTCGCTGGTCGAATGGAGGTATCTGGGTTGAGCCATGGCTCACTGGCGGGTCGACATGCGAGCCATGTGCCTCACCTACCGGCTGAAGATCGGCGTCGCGGTTATCGTCATCATGGTACTTGGATTCTTCAATGAGAGTCAAGGTAAGATTAAAGTTACACTAAAAACTTAATAGCATTCAATGGGTGCATAACTCTATTCATCCATACAGACATATAATAATTTTAATTTGAACGTACTGGCATTCAAATCACGTTATATATTTGTTTTTTTTTGTATAAGGCTCCAAAGCAAAACATCGACGAAAAGTTACATGTCTGTCAGTTTTCTATCGTACACTTTGGAGATTATTTTATCGGATAGCCAGGAATTAAAAAAAAAAAAAAAAGTCCGGTCGCTCTCTTCCCTCGGATATGGTTGAGGAGGGCGATGGCTGGCACATGCGTCATACTCGTGATCGGGTGCTGCTTGCGGGTCGCTGGTCTGCTCGCGGTATACACACAATCTAGTATTTTATCCCTAGATTAAGATTAATTTGACTAAAATTCCTCTTCCAATACAGTAAAAAAAAAAATTGTAATTCAAAGTTAACAAAGGTCACGGACCCCCAGTGTCAGTGGAGAGTAATTTAAAAAAAAAAAACATTAAAAATGCCGTTCTTGGATAGATATTCCAAAAACTCGAACTAAACGGTTAGATTCTGATGTACGATCTGCTAAACAATGGAATATGTTACCCGAGTGGGCAGCAAAGGTGTGCCTTCAAGTCGCGTGTGAATCGGCTTCTTCTAGGCGAGCGTGCTCCACCACAGACCGCATCTTTGCTTAATATCAGGCAAGATGGCGGTCAAACGCAAGTCTGCCTACAATAAAAAAAACCGGGCAAGTGCGAGTCGGACTCGCGCACCAAGGGTTCCGTACAAACTTGTAGCTGTACCTGTAAAAATTTATGGTATTTTTTTTTAATGATAATTTATGCTTTTCGCAATTTTTCCTTTATCTGTGCTATAAGACGTTGCTTCGTACCAAATTTCAAGATTCTGAGTTCACGGGAGTACCCTGTAGGTTTTAATTCCCTTGCGAGTGTCGAAAATTTGCAGCATAAACGGCTGTATCTTTTGATTGCGTTGGCTTAGAAGTTTGATTTTTTCACAGCTCTAGAGAACAGTAGACTTGAGTATTTGATATGAGTTTCAGCTTGATACCTCCACGCGTTCCTAAGAAAAAGAGTCTTGACAGACAGACAGACGGACAACAAAGTGATCCTATAAGGGTTTCGTTTTTTCCTTTTGAAGTACGGAACCCTAAAAATTGGAGCAAGAAAAAGAAAGACCCACTGGTAACGCCGTCGCACCGGCTCTTCGATTTAGAGAGGCCGTTTATACATTCCAGGCCCCGCGGTTTACAACCGCGCGCCCGCTTCCGTTCAGAATGCATATTTCACCGCGTGGTTTAGAAGTAAGCTGAGAACTTTGCTACTAAGGACCTTGTTTTACAAGACAATTTTAAACTTTTTTTTTTTAATCTGGCAGGCTATGTGTTTGACCACAGCTCACCTGATGTTAAGTGATGGTGTGGTCGAAGATTTTAAAGAACACCTAGCCTGGAATGGAACTGGCTCTCAAGTGAGGCTACCGGAACACACCGTTAGATGCTTGGCGGCAGATTTTCAACTTGAGGATGGTAGCTAGCCAGCCGAGTACTAGAAAGTACCCTACCACCACGCTATGGTTTCCTCACGATGTTTTCCTTCACCGGCAGCTCAAGCTTGTTGGGGTTTGAACCCACACCCTTCGGCATGCGAACCTACCGCGCTAACCACTGAGCCATCATCGCCACAACTTCTAGTACGTGTTTGAGTCCTAGATTGCTGGATTATGTAAACGAAAGATAGAATGGACCGTAACATTGTGTTTACTGGATTGTAAAATATACGGGAGACGCACAATAAAGAAGACCAAGTGCTTTTAATTATATATTTTTAATTTAAAGTATACGTCGAATTTTAGTTTTAGATATCTCTACATTATATAAAACAAAGTCGCATCCCGCCGTCTGTGCGCTTAGATCTTTTAAACTACGCAACGGATTTTAATGCGGTTTTCATCAATGGACAGAGTGATTCAAGATGAAGGTTTATGTATATGCATGCATATATAAAATCTTCCACCCGTGCAAAGTCGTGGCGGATCGTTAGTTAAGGAATATTTCAGATAATTTATTAAAAAATTGTCAAGTTAAATTAATATTAAAATTAAATCCTCATCACTAATAAACAAAAAAAAAATATTTTTTCTTTGTTATCTGTCTGTGTTGGCCTGATTGTTGTTATTGTTTAAGTCTTCTGTTTTGTGTTATTTAGATTTGTTGTTGGTGATTATGTTTTTATATGTATGCATTTTTTAGACCTACTAGGGCTCACCGGAAGACCAGCGCTGGTCATACCACCTAGTATGGCCAGCATTATGCTGAGGTGAGCCCTATTTTGTATGTATAGCTGATGCTGTTAGTCTTTTGTTTGTTTGTTTTATGTTTTTCGGTGTGTTATGTACAAAATAAAATTATTTTCTTTCTTTCTTTCTTTCTTTCACTTATAGAACCGACTGTTAAGCGTAATACCATAAAAATATACTTATACCTTGAACACTCGATAGTGAACTTCCGCAAAGTAACGCCTGAATCAATCAATCACCTATTGAATAGTTTAGATTACTTCAAGTTTTTAGTTTCACAATTTACATAGTTTAATAATATAAACAAATTAATAAAGTCGATCATACGTTCGAAACTCAACGTGATCCATTCATAGACATGCCTACGTTATTGTTTGTCCAATTATTGCATAATTAATGGAAGGACAATACGTAAACCGTCTCTCTATTCGACCATTTCGCACGTCTATTATTCGAATAACAGTTCGGTTCCGAAAACCGCAATAATCGGACCGCGCTCTACTCCGCCGTGGACCAGACAGCTCAACGACTGCTTAGTCTATAGATATCAGAAGACATAGTGAAATTAAAAATGTAGAAAACGAAGTTTAATTCAACTTGTGTCTATAGTTCTTTTTAACAACGCTAATGATTTTATTTGAATACCAGCGCTGCTGTGAAATCGGCAGCATTAATGCTGAGAACTAACCTTTTTTTGTCGCACTGGACACTACAGCGACAACTATTATAACCACCTATTCATTATTATTTTGTCATTATTTATAAGTATTGTTTTGTTGTTGTTGTAGTGTTTTGTGTGTCTAAATAAATGTATCTTTCTTTCTTTCTATCATTTAGAAATTTCTTGCATTAGGTTCAAATTACGCTCATGCAAAGCCTGGGCGGATCATTAGTTTTATGCATACATACAAAAATAATAATTTCTTTTTGATAGCGGAAGTTGACAGGTGATTTATAAACTGTATTTTTTACGGTTGGTTTTAGGTGTTTGATAAGCCTATATCTTTAAACGAGCAATTCTCGTATATATATATTCTGAATCTCGGCAACGGCTCCAACGATTTTCATGAAATTAGTATGCAGGGGGTTTCCAGGGAGATAAATCAATCTAGCTAGGTTTCATTTTCAGAAAACGTCGTTTTATCCATGTTTTTTAGCCGAGCAATGCTCGGTCAACCAGGTACTGTTAATTCAAGGTGTCAGCTACCTCCATACAAAATTTCATCAAAATTAGCCGAGCCATTTGAGCGTGAAGAAGTAACAAACATACAAGAAACACACTCAAACTTTCGCCTTTATAATATTAGTGTGGTTCATAAGTATATCATTACTGTCCTTTTTCAAGTTTTCTTTGCACAAATGTGTTAATTGACTCCACTCGATGTTTCCCGGACGTCTATGGAGTAGTAAGTCGTTGAAACAACCACAAACTTGGACGAAGCGACGCGAGGGAGTCTTGTTCACATAATAATATAGTTAGTACAACTAACTGACTCAATTAAAACCGTTTAGTATTTGCATTTTCACAACGCTCGTGTAATTGTTTGCCATGTCTTTGGATTATGTTGTTAGGTGAACGGGGAAAACAACGGTAGTGTGAATTTTGTAGTTCTTTATCGACGATAGCTTAGTGATTAGCGCTCAAGATCATACGCCTAAGTCTGTGGGTTCATACTCCAACAATGAGCTTGCGTTAACAGTGAAGGAAAACATTAGCAAAACATAACATGGTAGCAGAGTACTTTATTTTTCTCGTCTGGTTAGCTACCACCCTCAAGTTCAAAATCTGACGTTAATCAGTGTGAACTGCGTTACTTGAGAGCCAGTTCCATTTCAGTATTAGTGTACTTACATCTCTGACCAAACCGTCGCTAAAAACACATAGTCTATTTTTTTTTTTAGTATCAAAAACAACACTGGAAATACACATCTGGATATAACCAGTGCAATGATACAATTAGTAGATAATATTTGAAAAAAAAATATCGGCCCACACTGGATTAATTAGCACAAAACAAAGATCCGTTTTTTTATGGCTGAATAGCTAGGTGTTTGACCACAGATCACCTTAAGTGATGGTGTGGTCGAAGATGGTAAAGCACACCTAGCTTGGAAAGGAACTGGCTCTCAAGTGACGCTGAACACATCGTTAGATGCTTAACGGCAGATTTTCAAATTGAATATATATACTTATATTTGTACTCCCCCAAGCCGGCTGGTCCCCGTGGGGGAAAATGACCTTAACCCTCCAGTAGAAAATAGAGAATCGACTCAAAAACAACAACACATAAGATCTTTAGCATCCACAGCAAGATACATAGAACTCATATATTCCTAACTACAATAAGAAAGTAGTTGATCAAACGAGCAAAAGTCAGGGAAAACTGAACTAGACTGGAGGAGGCCTATACCCAAATAGGGGTTCCTATCTAAGAAGATAAATATAAAATAAGTGAAATTTAAAAAGTGTGTATTAATATAGTATACTAGTAAATACATGTAATAGATAGGTGATAGGAAATAAAAAGGCTTTATTATTATTATTATTTTTACTTATATATGTAATATATGTATATATGTGTATGTGAGCTTCTTTATTCCACCATAACTTTTAAATGCCTAAACAGATTTGGATGTACTGGGTATCGGACTATAAATAAAACATTAAAACTTTTTTTGGCATGGCATTCATATTTATTAGTTTTGTTATATTCTGCAATATAAACATTTCTTGAAAAAAAAATTAGCTTTGTGTTTTTTTTTTATTAAGCTTATTTATTTTATTCTATTAAATCTGAACCTAAGCAACTTATGGATTAGTTCTGACCGGGTCACAGTTAAACAAAAGAGTAAATGAATTTGAAAGAAAATAGGCTACAGTTTTTCTGAAGTATACGTAGGTCCATTCTAAACTAATCAATTTTTTTTTTTATACCTGACAGGCTTGGTATTTGACCACAACTCATCTGATGTTAAGTGACGGTGTGGTCGAAGATGGTAAAGCACACCTAGCCTGGAATGGAACTGGCTCTCAAGTGAGGCTGCCGGATCACACCGTTAGATGCTTGGCGACAGATTTTCAACTTGGTAGCTAGCCAGCCGAGTACTAAAAAGTACTCTACCACCACGCTATGGTTTCCTCACGATGTTTTCCTTCATCATTGATGGGGTTTGAACCCACGCCCTTCGGCATACGAACCGACCACGCTAACCACTGAGCTATCATCGCTATAAATTCGCTATTTCGTTCTAATGTATACCGTTAAGTAGGTCATACAGCAAATGTACTGAATCTCATCTGCAGTAATTAATGTTACGTGGCTAATTTTGTGATTAATTAGATTTCAAGACGGATAGCTGACGAATGACGTCACTAACGAGTGACGTCAGAAATTGTAGCGCCAAATTAGGCGTAGATTAAGCATTATGCCATGATGTTGCGCTTTGATGAAGTTGAACAGTCTTGTTAGGAAATCCATTTGACATCCAAACTGGATATCTCAGTTCGAAACTCATGGCATCTCTATCATTTGTTTTGTAGCGATGATAGCTCTGTGGTTAGTGTGGTCAGTTCACACGCCGGAGGCCGTGGGTTCAAACCCCAACAATGAGCTTGAGCTGCCGGTGAAGGAAAACATCGTGAGGAAACCATGGCGTGTTGGTAGGGTATTTTCTAGTAATCGGCTGGCTAGCTACCACCCTCGAGTTAAAAATCTGTCGCCAATCACCTAACGGTTTGTTCCGGCAACCTCATATGAGAGCCAGTTCCATTCCAGTTTCAGTATGTTTACCATCTTCGACCACACCTGATGTTTAGTGATACTACAATACTAACCAACAGTAAAAAAAAAAAATAGAATTGATTTTTGTATACTTGCATTTACAATTATAATTTATATAATAACACAACTTTTCAAGGTAAAAGTAAATCACGTCTTGTCAAACATTATCGCAGTTTAACCCAACCGATACCGCAAACAACAACTATTATAGCTTTCCCCAACGGTGCTCAAGCGAAATATATTTGCTCAAAATAATCACATTAGTTCGACAAACATTTGTACGAATAGTTGGGCAAATATTTGTTGCACTCCACATTTATTTGCTGATGGTATTGAAGGTTGAGTGATAAAAAGTAAAAAGATTTTCAAATGTTTTTTGACTTAGACAACTTAATAGTACATAAATGGTTTGTACGTCACTGGATGTGAGCTGAATTTATCGATATCTACCTATTGTGCCGTGGTGGTGCCGGCGTAAGAATAGTACCCCACCCTCTCTACCCGTGGTTGCCGTAAGAGTCGGCTAAGGGAATCCGGAAGATGGGTAGCAGCGTCTTCCTTGAACAATCACACCTAACTGCGCTCGCCAACCCGCCTGCCAAGGGTGGCGAGTATTGGCAAAAACCCCCCAGGACGAGGCCTATGTCCAGCAGTGGACGTCTTATGGCTGATGACGATGATGATAATGATGTTCGACCGGCAAAAGCTTAGAATACGTTACCCGAGTGAGTGCGTCTGATAGATACAATCTGGGTGTCTTCAAGTCGAGAGTGAATCAGTATCTTCTAGCTTTATCGCAGATCGCATCTTCACTTAACATCAGGTGAGATGGCGATCAAACGCAAACCTATTCATCATTAAATAAATACGTAAGTAGGTATCTCTGTTCATAGTCTCACAATAAAATTGATTTTATTCTGTTCTAGTAAGTACGTACTTATTACTGAGGCGATTGCTTAGAAAAATGTCATAGCCAATATAAACGCGCCAACGCTTGGCAACTATAAAACAGATGAAAGTTTTCTTGTAAAAATGTTTAATTTCTTGCACTGACCTCTCAAGTTTTGTTTAAGAACATGCAAATTCTGTGGAAACAAGAACTTAACACGTGCTTCACCCTCACTAGTAAATAGATATGGAAAATATCCGTCCTAACGAGGTATTGGCCGACTAATTCGCCGACTAGCGTCATAAAAAAGCGTGATAATATTAAGTCGGTTTTAAAAATAAAATTATTTATTGTTTACAAAGAAAACTGACTGCCATGTTAGTTCATTTGGTGGAATATCTGCTTCAAGAATTGTAGTGTGTAGGTACGATTTCCACCATGACAAACATTTATGTGACGATAAATGTTTGTTCCGTTTCTGGGTGTTCTGTATTAATCTATGTATTCAATTAGTTATTTGACTGCTTCGCTTAGTTTGGAGGCAGGGTATTGCTGTGTATAAAAAACATACCTGATTATTTTTGAAAATGTTTATTTTAAACGCAAAAAAATTTTCGCCTTGTTGAATTTATTGTAAAGTCTTATACCCTATGACACACATATTGCTATGCTGCTACAATTGACATCTCTAAAGTCAATATAAGAAAGAAGAGTACTGGTTTAAAAGATGTTCCCAACAAATAAATATACATAAGTAGATAAGTCTAGAAGAAAGAAAGGGAGGATCTTGCCCAACTGTGGAACACTACAGGCTGAATTAAAAAAAATATTATAATTCCAATACATAGATATTATATACTACGATCTTAAAAAGGGCCGATAATTTTAACTACACTTGGGTACCTACTTGGTTTTTGTAAAGAAAATGTCGGATACGTCGTCACCTCACTATTTCACGATGCAGATTCGGGCGAAGTTTACAGCTGAAGCATGTACGTGAGTGTTTTGCGTTCTATTTTGCTCTGAACACGTTTATCTTGTGTTTAGAACACAGTTTTAATATGTTATTTGTGTCTCTCATATGCATATTTTGTACTACTGCAATACAAAATTTAATAAAAGAAAACGTCTTACTCATAGACAAAATAGATCTCACCAATAAAACTCTTTTGAAAGATTTTGAACACGATTTTTTTTTTAAATCAATTTATGGCATAATAATAGTTAAAAAGAGTTTTGGCGGGAACGCGGAAAGAGTCGTTTTGCTCCATAGTATTTTTTTCAGAACTTGTTTTTTTTTCGAGTTTTTTTATGTATAAAAATAGTGGTGTTTTATTCATAAAGTGGTGAATGTGGTGAAACATTACTTTTCGTGTTGCTTCCAAAACTCCATTGAAGCTTATAGTAAAGTCGCCACTACTTTACTAAAACATGAATAAATTTGACTGGCATAGACCAGACTTGACCAAGACTGGATTTGACCGAGACTGGACTTTGAATATAAAGATAAAGAAGCTGAAAACTAAAAACTTCACACAAAATACAGAAACATTGAATCTTTCAGAATGCACAGAGTACAATGCCAAGACGAAAGAGAAAAAAAAAATGTTCACGTTTGATAGAATATTCATATTCATTCATATAATATAAAGTTTAGGTTCAATAGCCATGTATTTTCGGTTATTTAGACCATAAGTAAAATAAGTGCGAGGTAGAGCTTTCAGCTAGTGCGTATGAGGTCTATTCGGTGCATAGACTCATAGAAATGCGAACAAAGTAGCCACCACAGAGTGAGAGAACACAATTTCGACTACCGCACCAGCGAAAAGTCACGCATGAGGCTATTTAGACCTCGTGATGCAATGAACGTGTTAAGATATAAAAACCGACACAATACTTTACTAGATATTGTGGTAGTTTGATAATTGCCGTTTTCTATATTTTGCCGTTATTAGTTTTTCTCGTTTTCATTGTATTATGTGTGAAATATGGCAACGTACCAAGAGACTCATCCGGAACGACTCCATTGTTCAAGCTTAAGTAGTCTTGAACATCGTTAAGTTGCTAGTTTATTAGTTTTTTTAGCGGATTCATTTCAGAGAGTGTGCCTCAGATCTACATGGTCTAATTCTCCCAAATCCATTCTATCGGACAGCCAGCAGCTCGAAAAAACGATATCGTATGTAACGATTTGATACATATCTTTACTACAATATTGACATTTAATGTCCTGAATCGGAAGTTCCAGGACCATGTTTTAGATGAAAACACTGAGATTCAGTATCGAAAAGTAGAACACCATCTCTTTCTCCTGGCCCGCAAACAGATAATGAAGTCTCTGTTAGGAGCTTTACACATTATGGTACCAATTATTACCATATTTACCATTACGATTTGATTCCACTTTCAATGTGCAAACGGCTATACATTGAAATGAGCTGCCTCAGTAGATGTTCCCTGATAGATAGAATCTGAGTGTCTTCAAGTCGAAAGTGAAGTGAATCTTCTATAGGCAAGCGTGCTTTAACGTAGACTACATTCTTTTATGTTTACCCGACTACACAAAATGTAAAGTTCTTTCGATCTATGTACAATGTACATATTATGTAGGTATGTCCAGTTGTTCCCTGATATCTTATAAAAGTATAATTCAAATCAAAAATCAAATTAATTTATTTGGCATACATTTTGGACACATTAAACCTATTAGCACCGAATTAATGATAACTGTATGTTGGAAACCAATGGATTCTCTCGATGTCTTTAATTCAAGAACTAAATGCCAAAAACAGACAAAAACAATCCAGAATAAAAATCCAGAGAGAAATACCAGATCTCATAATCACTCTCAAATTAAAAACTTATCAAATCAATCTCAAATCAAATCAGATCAGATAATCTGATACCAGATCAGATTATCAAAATGATCTGCTGGTCTATGAATAGAACGCATCATTCACCATAACAGCATGTAAGTTGTGGCCATCCCTACTTATATCCCACATTATTTTAAGGGGACAAAATTCTCAAGTCACCCATTATAATAGAAATTAGCCAAACCCAACATTTGCGAGCGCCATTACGCACATAACTATATCATTAGCAGTTATAGCACATAACAATATGGCGATATAGCAGTTATATAGCAAAGTTATTAACAATACGTTGAACAAAAGGTTGAGTTTCCGAATTCGTATAAGAAACAAAGGGCATTTTAGTTCGCACAGATGTTATTAATGTGTTTCATTAGAGAGGGAATGGAATTAGGTGCACTAGAAGTGGCTTATTGTCTGAAGGTGGTTTAGGTTACCAAATATACATTTCAAGTGGAACTATTTCGATACTTGTACAAATACAAATACAGATACAAATATTTTATTGATAACACCAATGTTACAAGTCAATTCCGTAATATCATTACATTGAGATTTAGAACACTGATTACATGTCAATGGAATAAAAACAAAATGTCAAAGTATATAAACATGTATATAAACACAACTTGTAATAATTGTAATTTGCGCTATTTAAATGTACATAGGTATGACTTATGGCCTACGGTGCCGAAACTGGACACACAGTTGGAACAGTCTATAAGTTCAAGGTCACTGAGTAAGCTAAGAGCTATGGCATTTCTCTAAATAATCATATCCGGAATGAAGTAATTCGTCAGAGAACGAAAGTCACCGACATAGGCTTGGCGACAAACTGTCACCAAACATCTAACGATGTCCACCGGTAGCCTCACTTGAAAGCCAGTTCCATTCCAGGCTAGGTGTGTTTACCGTTTTCGACCACACTGTTGCTGGTGAGCAGTCGTCAAACACTTTTTATGGATAAGTAATGAGTCGAACGAGACGCTCTCCTGATGGTAAGAGATAACACCTGTCAATGACCATTGCAGCGATACACAGAACTTTAAATAGCAAAACAAAGTCCAGGGCATCGCTGCTTTGGCGCTCCTTACTTTGAGAGTCGATGGTTAGCCTCAACAGCCCAATAATTTCCTACTCTTCAAATCGGAACACAGTAATATTTACACACTACAGCTTGGTGGCAGAATATCTGGTACTGCGGTGGTACCTAAAACTTTTCCTTCAGAAGGTTACATAATCCTGACTAAACCTTAGTTTCAAGACTTTCAAGGTGATTGATCAAGGGGCCAGTCAAACAAAACTTATCGTAGGTACCTTAATTGATTTCCTAGCGGCTTTATAGCCTTAACCACGCCCGGTGAAACTTTGCCCACCCCTGGGGAAAAAACTAATCAGTATTCAAAGTGTGCGCGAATGACCTCACACTTGACCGAATGGAACGTTTATTAGTACAATTTCGACGACCAGTATCTCAACTACACCTTTTTCTATTTTTGATGACTTTTCTGCGCTTTTTTAATGTTTGACAAGCTAGGTGTTTGACACAGTACACGCACACACACATCATCAGCCATAGGACGTCCACTGCGGCCTCCTCCTGGGGGGTTTTGCCAATACTCGCCACGCTTGGCAGGAGGGTTGGCGAGCGCAGTTAAGTATGATTGTTCAAGGAAGACGCTGCTGCCCATCTTCAGGATGACATCCCTTAGCCGACTCTTACGGCAACCACGAGTAGAGAGGGTGGGGTACTATTCTAACGCTGGCACCACCACGGCTCACAGTACACCTAATGCTAAGTGACGTCGGAAGATGGTAACGCACACCTAGCCTGTTTAACTGATTACAAAAAAAAATATGCTATAATAAATAAGTTGGTATATTAATGTTTTGGTTGTAGTTAAATGGTAAGACCAATTGTGTACTTCTAGAACTTATTGTACCGCGGAAAACAAATATCATAAAAGACTAGAAACTAAATAGATATTGTAATATCTTAAAAATAAATCGACCAGAAATGTTTTGTGGTCAATTTATATGCAGTAAAAATGGGTATGGTAGGAATGGCCAGCGACGTCGGGTGAAGTATTGCGACGTTGCCGGACTTCGCTCGACATGTCTGGCAACATCGCGTGACATGTGTCGCCAACGACGTCGAGTGAAGTGGCGCGACGTTGCCAGACTTCGCTGGATATGACAGACGTATTCAGTTGTAGAATTGACGTCACTGAGAGCAGACACATATGAAAATTCTGAGATTTTTTACAGTTTAAGAATTTTTTCTCTGTTTAGCTGCACCCGCCCCCCTGATTAAGTACCTACTTGGATAAATAAAATATTAAGATTATCCTGAGAGTTCATGAGATTTGCAAAATCAACCGCAATCCTGAGAAGAGTCCAAAAATCCTGAAATCTCATGACAAATCCTATGATATGGTAACCCTATCTGCAACCACTTTGTCAACCATGTGGACTACGTTGTAGTGCTGAAACGAATAGAATGTATATAAAATATACCAGATATGTCAGGCGAAGTATCACGAAGTCGTATAACTTTGCCTGACGTCGCTACGGACATAAGTGGCGCGATGACGCCAGATATATCAGGCGAAGATATAAGTCGCTACGGATATAAGTCTCGCGGTGTTGCCAGATAGGTCAAGCGAAATCGCCCGGCTTCGCTTGACATGTCGTGAGACATATGTTCCCTAGTGTATCCCTGGCTCTATAAACACATTTTGACATCATAAAGACATTTTGTTTTTATTCCATTGACATGTAATCAGTGTTCTAAATTTCAATGTAATGATATTACGAAATTGACTTGTAACATTGGTGTTATCAATAAAATATTTGTATTTGTATTTGTAAACAAATTCCATCTATAATCCACTGCAAGTCCTTGCCACTGCTGATTGTTGTACCTGCAACACGTGGTTTCTATGATATTTTCCTTCATCCGTAGCTCAAGCTGGTTGGGAATTCAAACCTCGCCCTTCGGCATGTGATCCGACCGCGCTAACCACTGAACTATCGTCGCTACGAATCGCTTGTTTTGCAGTTGTACTGAGATAGGTTACTTTTAGTATATCTCCTGAATTTTCGCAGATAGGTGTACAAAGTTTTCTCAAGCGCCGTACCGGTGGACTAAAAGTTCCTGGTAAAAGGTTTTGGCCAATTTCGATTAAAGGTAGGTGCGGCAAAGTTTGGTAGATTAAAAAGAAAAAGTTCAGGTGAATACTGAGTGTTAATGGTAAATTTTTGCCTTAAAACCGTAAAACATTGCGTTGAAATGCGCACATTGGGTTTATTATAAAACTTTTACCGGTTTTATTTTTATTTTTGCTACGCAATCGATTTGTTTAGAGAGCTTTCGATACATGTTACTAATAGCTGGATAATACATTTTTGATTTTGATGATGATTTGAGTGCCGTGGTGGTGCCGGCGTAAGAATAGTACCCCACCCTCTCTACCCGTGCTTGCCGTAAGAGTCGGCTAAGGGATGTAATCCGGAAGATGGGCAGCAGCGTCTTCCTTGAACAATCACACCTAACTGCGCTCGCCAACCCGCCTGCTAAGCGTGGCGAGTATTGGCAAAACCCCCCTAGGAGGAGGTCTATGTTCAGCAGTGGACATCCTATGGCTGATGATGATGTGACATTTTTGATCGTTACTTAACCGAAACTATACCTACTTTATATCTAGTTGTAGTTGTCTGTTCAAATCGCGCAAGTTTAAAACAATTACATCTCACGTACAATCTTTCACATTCACACTTCCTACAGTAAGCTTGTACCTAGGACCATTATTAATGAAACAAGCTTAGCTCAAGGAAACCTCATACATCCACTTGACCTAATAGCTTTACTCTAAGCCGCTTACGGATTTAAAAAGAAAATCTAGATTCTAACAGGGCTGGCAGTTCAAGCTGGAAAAAGGCTGGAAAGGAAGATACCTATCTTAAATATGTAGTTAGGTCGATAGGAACCTAACCTTTACTGAATTTTTAGCTTTTATTGCTTTTGACTGAATATTTGAACGTATGTGAATGCACGTGGCCGAAGTGAAGTCTGAGTTCTTGTCGGGCGCCGATGATGGACGTGGGGAAACGGGCTAGGAGGATTAAAACCACAATTTATTGACAATGATGTCCTCGCATATTATTGCAAAGACACTCCTTCAAAGACGTAATGCGCCAGCGCGATGAAACCGATTGCAACCCTTCGCACAGCACGTTATCCCCACTAGCGCCCGGACTTGCGTCAGAGTGGAGAAACGTCAGCTGTCAACCATTGCCAACCGTCACTGTCAGTTCCATTTCTTGCCTCACTAAAAATATTCAAACGCTGAATAAAATTAAAATAAATAAATAAACAATGCTTTGCGTATAATTGCTGTTGTTTGCTATAATTGAATTTTTAATGTACATATATGTACACTGTGTTGGCGGATTTTATAAATAAATAAATGATTGTGTCAGTAATTCTTTTATTAATTTCGCCAATTATTTTTATGTGCGATATTGAGACCCGTTGAAAAACAAATTTTTTAATCTGTTCTGTCTCAAATTCCGTCAGTGGCTTAAATATTTTGCCACATTCTTTTGGGTGTTAAATCCAGCCCTGAGATAAGATAATCTTGATGTACGTTTTCTTTTGATGCTAAGTTTGTCCTTTAAGTTTAGACCGTAATGTGCTGAATATATTTTCTTTGGGAAATTTTAAACATGTTTGATGTCTTTAATATTTAGGATACAAGGGTTTCTTTGTGGGATAAAATGGCTGACTTTCAGTCCGGCGAATATGTCATGCAAATGTAAGCTTATGACTTAGGAATAGAGCTGTTTTCAAGACTATATTTCGTTTCTAACAAGATTTTTGCTGTAAACGGTTATCAGTCTAATGTTGTATCATATAGAGTCACATTTTGCAAAACAAAGTTCGATTTTTAAGTAAGTGTACAGCATTCAAATACTGAACAAATCATTCGTTTTTTTTTTTTATACTGGCACATTTTTTAAGCACATGTTTTAGTACATTTGATTAAAATCTCGACAAAATCAATATTTTTTTTTTAAATAATGAAACTACTTCTCGTTAACTCGTTCTACATAGGTAATCATTTCGTTCAGCTGAACTGTAGAGTAGTGTATACACCTCGTTCACTACTCCACAAAAACAATATTTCGGGTGAATTAATGTATTTTGCTTTTGTAATAGATCACTATATAAAAATTTATCTAGATATAATCATTTTTTCTATCGTAGAAACGTCATGAATGACAAAGATAATCATGCTATCATATATGAAACAATAGCCGTTTCGCAAATACTTTTTTGTTAGTACTTTTTACATTTCTTAATTTTTTTTCCACCTATTGGCACTCAAGGGGTCAAACCCTAGTGGCCCTATGGCAATAAGCTCTAAATATGAATGGGCTGAATAGTTGCCAATGATATCAACGATACGCAATGATTAGCGTACTTTCAAATTCTAATAACACGCTTTTTTTTTAATTTCTCTCCACAGACACTGGGGTCCGTGACCTTTGTCAACTTTGAATTACATTTTTTTTTACAATATGATAAGATTAACAACACTAACATTAAAATAGAACTAGAAGAATAACACTAATATTAAAAAGGCCAGAGTTTGTGAGTGTGTAAGTTTGTTTGACACTTCTTTACGCTCAAACTGCTGGACCAATTTTGATGAAATTTGGTTCAGAGGTAGCCTGGATCAACAAATGGCCTTTTTATTCCAAAAAATGTAGCGGGTAACACCGCGGGGCTCAGCTAGTTTAAAATAATTTATTTCAGACTCATTCACCAGTCCACAAAAAAACAGATTAAAATAAATAATAATAATAATAAATAAATGACAATTAATTAATACTTATACAATTCAATAATAAAATAAAAATCAGTTTTTCGGAACAACGTTCATTCGAACAACGAATTTTCAATCCGACAGGCTAATCCCTTTCTGTATTTATAATAACATTAAGATTTCGAAGGCGTGAAAGCTTGTTTCCTAGCTATTTCCATCTCAAATTACTGTCTCGGTAACAGGACAACATTACCCGAGTAATGACATTAAAGCCTTTGTAATGCGGCATTTCACTAAACCTTTTGTTTCTACTTTTATTATGCGGTTTCATTCGTGTTGCTTCAAACCTACCCACTACTATCAAAAACTTTTATAAAACAAAACAACACTCTTTAAATTTTGTTAATTCAAACCTAATATGACTCGTAAGTCCATAGCGTAACGCATAAAATGTCCGAATTTTTTGACATAACCTTTAGCTCTAGCTGTCATTTGTAAACGGACGCAAAGGAAACTACGCTCAAATGCTTTTGAGAGTAGGTTTGTAATCCAACGGCCGGTGGTTTTAAAAACAAGCAACAGAATCATAAAAACAGGGTAAATGAGATGTGAACCGCGCGATTTAAGTCGGGCAATTTGGCATAATGGCACTAGGCTAGGGACAAGGTAAAATCTAGCAAATGAAAATAGATATAAACTTTTTCGTTTTTTTTTTTTAGTTTGCTTATAGTATCAAAAAACAGGAAACATATGTTTTTGAACATACTTTTTTAAACTTTCATTCTTCACTAATAAAGGGTTAGTGTTAGCGTTATAGAGCATATCGATACTTCTGGGAAGAAAGGTCGTAAAAGTAACTTTTGGCAAAAATTACTTAATGATACAGAATAAAACGTTCTATCACATCACACCATCAGTCATAGAACGTCCACTGCTGGACATAGGCCTCCTCCTAGGGAGGGGTTTTGCCAATACTTGACACGCTTGGAAGGCGGCTTGGCGAGCGCAGTTAGGTATGACTGTTCAAGGAAGACGCTGCTGCCCATCTTCCGGATTACATCCCTTAGCCGACTCTTACGGCAACCACGGGTAGAGAAGGTGAGGTACAATTCTTACGCCGGCACCACCACGCTCTATCAATCTGCATAATTAAAATTTAAAAAAATAGATGAGAAACTTTTTACTAACTTATAATTTTCATCTTTCAAACCATTTAAAAAAACGTTGTATATTCTAATTTTATAGGAACTCTTTAATAAGTTAGGCGTATCACTACTATAATCAATTATGGATAACCTAAATATATTTTCAAAGCGAACTTCCGTTTAAAATTCTTAAAAAAAGTATTTAAAAGGTAGGATGGTAAGTCGATTGAGCACTGGCGGAAATAAAAAATAAATAAATAGTGTAGGACACATTACACACAGCGCCATCTGACCCCAAACTAAGCAGAGCTTGTGTGATGGAAGTCAGATAACTGATAGGATACACAATAATACACAATAATAGTGCACTTCTTCTTGGTCTTTCGCAATAGGATTTGAAGTGTCGTTGTGCATAATAGTGGTCAAACAAAGACGAAACAAAGTCCAGGTACCCCTGCTTTGGCGCTCATTACTTTAGGGCATTTGATGGTAAGTCTCAATAGCCCTGTAATTTCGCTAGTTGCAATCCACTTCAAACCAAAACACAGTAAAATTTACGCTCTACAGAATATAAGGTACTTAGATGGTGTCTATACTGCAAATACAAAAATAAATGTTTTGTTGAACAACAAATAAATGTTATAAGTTAATTCCTCATTTTATCATTTCAAATATATCATTAAAAGAGTTATAATACACTTATTACATGTCAATGAATAAAAAACTGTGTCAAAAAAAAATACCAATCAAGAACAGATAGAATCAAGATAAAATAGAGAACCTCCTCCTTTTTGAATTCAGCTAATAAAGTACTTCAATATACAAACATGTCAATACAAAGATACTGTCAACAAAAATATCCTGCTAAGGAGAAGAAGTGTGGCATCAATTTTTAAATAAATGAAATGAAATTGTCACTACTTATTAATAAAAAAAGTCGTCCGCAGCGTCTGTCTGTCTATCTATCCGCGATAAATGAAAAAATACTGAACGTATTACCATGCGAGTTTCACCAATAGATAGAGAGATTCATGAGGAAGATTTAAGTATATAATTTATTAGATTTTGTGTAAATTGGTTGAAATATGATGATAATTGTTGAAAATGTCGGACAAAGTCAAGCCATCTGGGAGCTTTAATCAAAAACGCTGGCGTATCCTTTCAAGATATAACAAAACAGTGCATGGTGGGATATTCCTCTTTTATATATCAACAAAAAAGTCCGCGGTGGCATATATCTACCTTTTAAGGATAACTTACTATACCCATTCTTACTACCCGTGTGAAGCCGGGCGGCTAGTACATTATAATACAGAGCGGAAAGGTGTATAAAGCACCTAGTTAAAAAAAAAGTTTATTCCTCGATTGAAGTCCGGCCATCACTACAGTAAAGGGTTGAAGATTGCGTCAGAGGGCGTTGTGGCTTGTTATTGGTATCAACTACTTTTCGAGGAGTAATTGGAGAATCGTTAAAGTTTGCTATTTTATTTTTGTCGGAATGATAAGGTTGGTAAAATAAAAATAAAGTACGGTCGTGCTTTTTGTGAGGTTTTCTGGGGAAATTTCACGACTGGAGTGTTCAGGATGGGTAAGTACTTCAAGCATTTTATTTGAATAGTTACTTTTAAAATTAAATGAAACTGCAGTTGGTTGAAGTCAACGGATTCATTATACCTAGAAACGTAAGTATTTCAAAACTACCTACTTTAGTAGATTTAATTACTTGGTGGTAATTTTTTTATGGCTGACGGGCTAGCTGTTTGTCCACAGCTAACCTGATGTTAAGTGACGGTGTCGTCGAAGATGGTAAAAACGCTAGATGCTTGCAATGGAACTGGCTCTCAAGTGAGGCTGCCGGAACACACCGTTAGATCTGCTTAAAAGGAGGTCGTCTAGATAAGTACCACAGCAGTACCAGATATTCTGCCGCCAAACAGTAGTGTGTAAACATAACTGTGTTCCGGTTTAAAGGATACTGCAGCTAATGAAATTACCGAGTTGTTAAGACTAACCAACTATGTCTCAAAGTAATGAGCGCCAAAGCAGCGATGCCCTGGACTTTGTTTCGTTACTCAATGTTCTGTGTATCGCTGCAATGGTCATGGACAGGCGTTATCTCTTACCATCAGGAGAGCGTCTCGTTACATTAAAAAAAAGATACCTACCGTACAACAAAAAATTCCTCCTTTTTTGAAGTCGGTTAAAAAAATATGATATTGAACGATTTTTAGTTAGATTCATCCTCCATTGCCTGTTGGCAGTTCGATTTTGTAATACTTCTAGCCACGTAGACCCCACAAATTTTAAGGCTTACATATTCCGAGTTCGCCATTCTCTACATTCACGCAGAATATTTCGCAGGCGTTCGTAGCCACTATATTACCCACTTTAAAGCACCTAGCTTAGCGATTATCGACTCTACACCAGATGTGACTAGAAGTAACATCAAAGAGACAGCGGCTAATTTAAGTTAAATGCTTCAATACTCAATATTTTATTGCAATGTTGAGAGGTTCCATAACTTTCTTTACTTTTCTTAGATATTTTTTTTTTAATGGCTGACAGGCTATGTGTTTGACCACAGCTCACCTGATGTTAAGTGACATTATGGTAGAAGATGGTAAAGCACACCTATCTTGGAATGGAACCGGCTCTCAAGAGAGGCTGCCGGAACACACCGTTAGATGCTTGGCGGCAGATTTTCAACTAACCAGCCAGAGCTAGAGGGTGGTAGCTAACCAGCCGAGTACTAGAAAGTACCCTACCACCACGCTATGGTTTCCTCACGATGTTTTCCTTCACCGGCAGCTCAAGTTCATTGTTGGGGTTTGACCCACGCCCTTCGGCATGCGAACCTACCGCGCTAACCACTGAGCCATCATCGCTACAAAAAGATGAAGGTAATCAGTATAACACGTGGCACCAATATCGGTACGAGTCCATTCGAATATCTTATAGGAGAGAGGTGGGACAGTTTGACTGTGTTGTGTATTTCACTCGATGTTTAACCGACTTCAAAATGGAGGAGGTTCTCAACTTGATTGTTTTTTTTTATTATTATTTTTGCATTACTCATTAATCACCATACAAAATACATATCAAAAATCCGCCCGTCTCTATACTTTTACATTTAAAAAAAAACTTCAGCAATACCCAAGGCATGTGACAAGCTAGCACTTAGTATATACATTTTATTAAAAATCATAATTTCATTAATCTAAAAAATAATAACACTACTCAATAGTCACAATACAAAATAAATGTCAAAAATACGCCCGTCTCTATACTTTTACATTTTAAACAACTTACAACAATGTCCAAGGCATGTGACAAGCCAGCACTTACTAATATAAATTTTCATAATTTAATTACCCTAAAAAATAATAACATTACTCATTAGTCACAATACAAAATAAATGTCAAAAATACGCCCGTCTCTATACTTTTACATTTTAAAAAACTTACAACAATGCCCAAGGCATGTGACAAGCCAGCACTTACTGATATCAATTTTCATAATATAATTAACTTAAAAAAAATAAACATTACTCATTAGTCACAATACAAAATAAATGTCAAAAATACGCCCGTCTCATTACTTTTACATAAAAACAACTTAAAACAAAAACTCAAAGCTCCGGACAAAAAATTTCATTTTTACAACGGAGACTTTTATATTTCTTAATCAACGTACCTTTGTTACCGTTAATTGTGTCATTTAACATTCTATTTGTTCCGTTACAAACAGAATTAGACGTAACAAGTAATGAGCTTAAAGGAAAAACGTGGAAATGAAGGGAGAAAGGGAGATTATGTCTGTTTCGTGTTGGTTAACCTTTTTAATGGGAAGTAGGCCCAATTGCCAAAATAAGAGTATTACTTTTAATGCGATTATACATATTTCAATAAGTTTGAATTTATATAATTAAAATTGAAAAAAATAGGTGCATTTAGGGGCAGTTATATTGTTTTTTACATTGACATAATCTTTGCTTTGTTCGGGATCGGTCTCTGTGTGTGTAATGTCTTACGATATTTATTTTATTTTAAAATACCTAACCTGTCAAATAAAAATAAAAAAACTTTGACAAAAGCCTGTCTCGATCACGTGACATTTCACTTTAAAGGGAATATGACAGAGAATTTTAAAGATTGATTTTAGGCCCTCATTGTCATAGTTTTAAAACTACCCTCATAATTTCAAAACAAAACAATTTTCCCGAACTTCAAAAAGTTTTTTTCCAACATTGTCAGTAATTCATATTTTTGCTAACAGGCACGGCACACTACGGGGAAGACAGCGTGGGGTCATTCCCGTACTTCGAATACAACGTGCCCCGGAACGTGACGACGGTGGTCGGACAGACTGCGTTCCTGCATTGCAGGGTTGAACAACTCGGAGATAAAGCTGTGAGTAACATTTTATATGGTAGGAATCAAAGGGACGAACGAGACGCGCCTTTCAAATTTAAAAACAAATCCAGATACAAATTCGAATATCATCACTACATATTACATATTAAAACAAAGTGGTCTGCCGCATCTGTATGTCTATCTGTTCGCGATAAACTTAAAAACTACTGAATGGATTCTCATGCGAGCACCAATAGATAGAGCTATTCACGAAAAAGGTATAGGTATATTAGGTATATAATTTGTCAAGGTTTTGTCTCGCAATGTATCATTTTTCATGGATCTTTATTATTTATTAGTCTTTAAATTATAATCTTTCATGACTATAATGATTAGATACTAGATGTAATAATAACGACACTGCAGAAAACTGCACTGTTTGTGTAAATTGGTTGAAATATGATGATAATTGTTGAATGTGTCGGAAAAGTCAGGCCACCTGGGAGCTTTCATAAAAAACGATGCATTATCCCTATAAGATTTAATGAAACAATGCATGGTGGGATATACTTCTTTTATAGATCTATAAAACTGGAGGGTTGCCTTCGATTTTTCTGGGATCCCATCATCAGATCCAGACTTGGTGCCAATGGAAGCACTCTGAAAGTAAACCCTTTTAAATAAAAAAATAATTTCTCAAATCAGTCCAGGCGTTCTCGAGTATTCAACGAACATACATAAAAAAAGATTCCGACGAATTGCTAACCTCCTCGTTTTTTTGAAGTCGATTAAAAGTGGGTTAGAAAGAACCTTCAATTTTAATGAAATATACATAATGTGTACGTATAAATAGTTGGTTTTATCACTAACACTATCCCACAACCTGCGCATTTTTGTGGTACACTTTGCTAAAAAACTATCACGCCTATAGATTTTGTGCTTTAACATAGTCATTTAACTTCATATATAGATGTGTTATATGCCAAAAAAAAAATACACCATTAAAAAAAAATTACATTAACGATTTTGTATTCATTGGATAGAATGTTATTGTACTACTAACGCCATCTGTTAGAAAACCAAAGAGTTAACATCGCTGCAACAGAACTAAACTCAATACTCCAATACATCGTAGTTAATCTACTTAATACTAGATGACACCACTAGAATCAGGTTGTAAAATAACTTTCTTAAAAATTATTACCTGTTAGAAAAACTACGCGAGCCCTCACAAAGTTCAGCTTTTTGCTAGTTATAGATAAAATACAATTGCGTAATGTTCGCTCGAAATGAAGTGTGTATTATTCAACCTCAGATCCCACTCCAAAACTAAACAGCACTCAGACCCTCTAAAATTAGATTATGAGAATGAATAGAGATAAAACACGCTGAAAGAGATAAAATTATCGCACCAAGCCTCTTCATAACAGAACATAATAAGTACACTAACAGACCCTCTCATCAGACCAACATATCTGTTAAGTCGAAAAATGGAGCCACTAGAGTATTTTCGAGCTTAAATTTATAAGTTTCTAGTTCTCTTATCCGTCCACGTTTATAGATAAGTTGGTTTAGTTCTACGTAAGAGCAATCTCATAGATACGAAGTACACTCAACGGGCCTTGAAACAGAATAATAGAGCTTGTCATAGAACGTAACTTAAATAGACTGGCTGATACTAGAGGTGCTTAGAATAGTTCAATGTCTATCGATTTTCGTTCTAATTTTATTTTGATATTGGTATTAAAGTTATTCTTCGTGCATCTTAATTGCGAGTGTTCAAGGTATATATTTTAGTGTATTTTCGCTTAAAAGTCGTTTTGGTTATACCAGTCACATCACACATCATCAGCCATAACGTCCACTGCTGGACATAGGCCTCCTCCTGGGGGGTTTTTGCCAATACTCACCACGCTTGGCAGACGGGTTGGCGAGCGCAGTTAGGTGTGATTGTTTAAGGAAGACGCTGCTGCTCATCTTCCGGAATACATCCCTTAGCCGACTCTTACGGCAACTACGGGTAGAGAGGGTGGGGGATTACGCCAGCACCACCACGGCAGGCAGGTACGGCAGATTATACCAGTGAAGAGGATTTCATATAAATAATTACGATTATTTTTAAATATGTATCCAAAATATTTCTTAATATCTAAAACTAATCATTAATCAAAATAACCTTAATAAGTCTTTATATCCTTTTCTCGCTGCAGTAACCAGTAGCCGACACGTGTTTCGCCTCTACACGAGGCATCCTCAGGACGTGTTGACTCTTGGAGCGCTTGGCCGACAATTCTCGCCAACTTATGTTGGACTTTAGTTCTAGATAAAGGAATATTTCGGATAGATATTTATTTTTATTTTTATTTTTATGTAATAGTGATAAGACGAACGAGACGCTCTCCCGATGGCTTGTCCATGACCATTGCAGTGATACACAGAAGTTTGAGTAACAAAACAAAGTCCAGGGCATCGCTAATTTTGGCGCTCATTACTTTGAGACATTAGATGGTTAGACTCAAAAGCCCAGTGATTTCGCTAGCTGCAGAAAAAATGGTATTTAAAATTTATCGTCAAGTTAGTTACATTTTAAATTAAATCCTCGTTACTGCTGTAATCAAAACGACTTATAAGCGAAAATACACTAAGAAATGCCGTGGTGGTGCCGGCGTAAGAATAGTACCCCACCCTTTACCCGTGGTTGCCGTAAGAGTCGGCTAAGGGATGTAATCCGGAAGATGGGCAGCAGCGTCTTCCTTGAACAATCACACTTAACTGCGCACGCCAACCCGCCTGCCAAGCGTGACGAGTATTGGCAAAACCCTCTCAGTAGGAGGCCTTTGTCCAGCAGTGGACGTCTTAAATGATGGCTGAAGATGATGATGACACTAAAAATGTACCTTGAACATTCAAAATGAACTACTGCAAAGTAACGCCTGAATCAAGCAATTATCCTAATTGTAACTTATTTCTTATATAATCATAGAATTGTTTAAGTCTTGGAATGGTTATTTTGTCAGTTTTACCCTACTGCGCAAAAAAGAGTAAGTCAGCTCAGCGTATTATCCGTAGAGGCACCTTATTTGATTTGTTTTTTGTTTTTATGTTCCAAAAGAGTATTAGAATAATTGATGGCTTAAAAAACTGGCCAAGTGCCAGTCGGACTCGCGCACCAAGGGTGCCGTACCATCTATGAAAACGGCAAAAAAAATCATGTCTTTTGTGTGGGAGCCCCACTTAAATATTTTTTATTCTGTTTTTTGGTATTTGTTGTTATAGCGGCAAAATAAAAACATCATCTGTGAAAATTCCAACTGCCTAACTATCACGGTTCATGAGAGACAGTTTGGTGACAGACGGACAGACAGACAAACGGACGGACAGCGGGGTCTTAGTAATAGGGTCGCGTTTTACCCTTCGGGTACGGAACCCTAAAAATTATTGATAGATATAATGAAAGCGAGATATTTTTGAAAGATTTAATCTACCCGTGTGACTAAGTCACACAAAATCACTATAAATGATTGTTTATAGAACAAACACAAATACGATTCACCTATTTAAGTCAAAATCAACATGGCTTTGAATCATGCTGCGACAATAGCGACGACATCGAGATTGGCCAGTATTGCATTGTACTGAAACAGCTAATGATCAATACTAACCTTTGTAAAAATGAGATTATTCGAATAATTTGATATTGCAAGTTTATAGTACAAAAGTTCTTCAAGCCCGAGACTGCCACAGATATACTCACAAATACACATGTCAAACTTATAACTCTCTGTTTACGTCGTTTGCTGAGAAATAAAAATTGTATAAGTCTCATAAAATCCAGAGTAAAGAGGTTCTTCTAGGTAAGAATGCTTCATCATCTTAGAACGAATTATTGCTTAACATGAGCAAAGTTGTATCCAAACTATTACCAAAAAACAGATCACTATTTCTATATTTTTATGGTTTCGTACCTTAAAAGGAAAAAAACTGAACCCTTATAGGATCACTTTGTTGTTGTATTTACAACAAAAAAATAAGTATTCTGTCAGCTGTCTGGTCCCCATAATACACGCTTTGCTTATTTTGGGGTTAGATGGTGCTGAGTGAAATGTTTTTTCTATATTTATTTATTTTTAACCGAGTTATAAAATCTTTTAAAATTAATGTGAAATTTTATTGTAGGATAACATCACATAATCAAACATCCAAAATCGAGAATAAATCACACTATTCGATCTGATTTTAAATAGCTCATCCCTAATCGAAGCCTGGGATGGTCCCGGTTGCTATTGTGAACAAACTGGGCCACTCTAGCCTGTCAGCTTTCCAGGCCTATATTTACGTTTCAGTTCTGTTTTGCTAAAATGGTGTTGAATTTTCAAGGGAATTGGAACGTGGGAGCTTGTCTGTTTTGAATTTGGGGGATTTGTTCTGATTACTGATAAAAAATAAATGAGGAACACAGTCGCTATTTGGAAATTAAAGAAGCTTTTATGGATTTCTATTCATTGCTAAAAATGAATTGATGTAAGAGAGAGGTAGTAGAATAATGATAGAATGTTTTTAATTAGAGTGTCTGGCTTATAATCTAGCTGCGCCCCGTGATATTGCCCGCTACATTTTTCGGGATAAAAAGCTAGCCAATGTGTACCTGTGAGCTACCTCTTCACCTAATTTCACTAAAATTGGTCCGGCCTTTTGAGCGTGAAGAAGTAATAAACATACAACACACACTCACATACTGTCATCTTTATAATATTAGTTAAATATTTTTTTTAGAATAATTTTGTAATTTTAACTATTTACTTCTCTGTCTTGTACAATGTAAGGGTAAGTTTAATGTATTTTTTTTTCCAGGTATCTTGGATAAGAAAAAGGGACCTACATATACTGACAGCAGGGATACTTACATACACATCAGACCAAAGGTTTCAGGTAATCAATTATCATATATATCTTCCATATAATAATTGTATCAATCCAATACATCTTGATTGATCATGTGCCTTCTTAGTAAGCTTAAAGCAGCACAACGAGCTATGGAGAGGAGCTATGCTCGGAGTTTCCCTACGAGATCGAATCAGAAATGAGGAGATCCGTAGACGAACTAAAGTAGCCGACATAGCCCAGCGGATTAGCAAGTTGAAGTGGCAGTGGGCAGGGCACATAGCACGCAGAACCGATGGCCGATGGGGCTGCAAAGTTCTGGAGTGGAGACCAAGGACCGGCAAGCGCAGCGTAGGACGTCCACCCACAAGGTCGATAGACGACCTCATATAGACCGCAGGAACGCACTGGATGCGAGCCGCTTCCAACCGGTCTCTATGTCCAGCAGTGGATGTCATACGGCTGATGATGATGATGATGATTATGATTGATCGATCAACTCTTTATTGTACACACCAAAAACTATACAATACAGAAGAAATAAACCTAATTAACAGGTGTAGCAACTGGCGACCTTATCGCTAAAAAGATCTCTTCCAGGCAACCTTAGGATGGAAAGGATTGGAGACAAAAAATGTCGGGGTGTGTCAATAACGAGGATATGCATATATACATAAGTATTATCTAAATATATCTACGTTCTAACAATAAAATATTTCCTATTACATAGATTAACTAAAATAATTAATTATTACTAACGACTTGACGAATGAACTTTAGTTGCCGGTGAAGAAGTGAGAAGTTGATCGTAAAGCGAGAAGAATTATTAAACTTAAACAAATTAAATTACAATAAAAAATTAGGTCACATTACTAATAAATAATTCACACACATTATTTGATTGTCTTTTAAATTATAGATAGGTACAATTAAGATGATTTGGCATTTTTATCATTTTACATTTTACATTTTGATTACTGGAATTTAATTTATTCTAATTTTTTTTTACATTGTGCCTAAATAAGTGTTGTTTAATAAAATTATAAGAGAGCATTAAATTATTATAATAAATTAATCGATATGAAATGGTTTCAAAACAAATTTATATTATTATTAAAATAAACTTACCTCACACATTGTTCTCACTCAAAATGCATAGCTAAAATACGCTTTAGTTTATTACCGTGACGAGTTAACGACAGGGCTTGCAAATATTGTTTGCGTGTATGCAAATTTGTAACTAACAGCAACTACATACAGACAACGAAAACCGGGCAAAATCTATGTCTAACCTTAATGGACTCGCCTAAAATAAACCACAGATTAAGTGAATAAAGATGGTGAACTCCAGAAAAACATACCGAGTTTTTCCTCAACAAATTTCTTTTACCGCTTCCTTGGTCTTTCTCTAAGTCTTTTCGGTTTATAATAGTTTTGAAACCAAATCATCACACTTCGCTCTAATACCCATTTTATTAACCGACTTCAAAAAGAAGAAGGTTCTCAACTTGATTGTTTTTTTTTGATCGAGTTAAGATACGTATTCGATAGCTCACCTGATATTAAGTGACGGTGTAATCGAAGATGGTAAACACACCTAGCCTGGAATGAAACTGGCTCTCAAGTAAGGCTGCCGGAACACACCGTTAGATGCTTGGCGGCAGATTTACAACTTGAGGGTGATAGCTAGCCGGTTGAGTACTAAAAAAGACCCGACCACCATGTTGCATTTCCTTACAATAATTTCTACACTGATAGCATAAGCTTATGGGGATTTTAACACATGTTCTTCGATGTGATCCGATCGCGCTAACAACTGAGCTATCACCACTCCAAAAAACAAATATGTAAATTTAATGGAAGCGTCGGGTGCCCACCAGCTTGTTGAGTCAACGACATTTTAAAGGTCGTGAGTCAAGCCTGGATAAGGGTACCATAGGACTGGGATGAGTGGCGTACAAGAAGAGAGACCTAAGGTCAGCAGTGGGAGATCACAGGCTGAAAATACTGATGATGATGAAATGTAATTGCATTCTATGCTTGGAAGTTCTCTATCTGTGTCTTTAGAATTTGTGTCAGTGTTACGCCAAATATTTACTGACGACCTTTTATGGACGCTCATCTCTCAACCATAATATTTACCTACGTTTATGGTATGGTTCTAAGGCTGGGTAAATGTACTTCTTGATTTACGTCGGTCCCACTTAATTATTACTTTATAGGTCACCTTCTTGATTGTTTATTATCCAACTCTCGTATAAATATGTATACAGGATTACGCGGGACGGTAGTGCTAAATAAAATGAAGGTCGTCGTAGTCATCGTCATAAATAACTTTTACTAAAGACCTAACAAGCAATACTAATAATCCCTTCCATAACATAATTGTATTAGTTAGATATTTATTTATATTATTAATAAGTATATATTATACCGTGGTGGTGCCGACGTAAGAATAGTACCCCACCCTCTCTACCCGGGGTTGCCGTAAGAGTCGGCTAAGGGATGTAATCCGGAAGATGGGCAGCAGCGTCTTACCTAATTGCGCTCGCCAACCCGCCTGCCAAGCGTGGCGAGTATTGGTAAAATCCCTCCCCAGGAGGAGGCCTATGTGCAGCAGTGGACGTCCTATGGCTGATGATAATATTGATGATGATGATACATTTATCTTCTTATTACATACATAACTTATCAATTCATATTTAAATTTTATATTTGAGTGTAGGTGTAGCCTGCAAATTTTAAATTCCTATCACTAAGTAGCGCTCAACACTATTGTTTACGGGTCACCAAGATACAGGCTTTGCTTGTTTAGGTATAACGGTACTGCATTTAACATGCTAGAGCTACACGTGAGATAGTGGTCAAACATAGCTTAAGTCCATAGCTTGCGTTTAAATCCTAATAAATAAACATCGCAGAACATTTTTACAAAGTACCATCTAGCCCCGAACTAAGCAATGCTTATGCTTTGGATAGCGGGTAACTGATAAGTTTAATAACCAGAACAAAACAAACATCCACGTTCATGACATAAATGCTTATCTTGTATCGGAATCGAACCCAAGCCTTATGGCAGAGATATTACGATATAATATGAGAGTAGTCACGCAATTGTTTTGCAGCGCTTTGTGACTTAAAATTTATAGTTAAACGTTTTTCTTTCATAGGTGATAAGACCAGAAAAGTCAGAAAACTGGACTCTCCAGGTTAAGTTTCCGCAAGAAAGAGACGCCGGGATCTACGAGTGTCAAGTCAACACAGAGCCTAAGATGTCACTAGCGTTTCAACTCAACGTAGTTGGTAAGTTGGACAAAAGAGCTTATATTTTTTTAATTTATTTAAACGGCTTTGACGCTGAGCAATCACGTTGCCTTTTAATAAATGTTTATAAATAAAATTCGTATATATCATAATTATATTGCTTAGAGCATATACTTCTCTTTCAGGACAATTTTCGCAAATCTGTAACGTATGTTGTACTCCTTGAATTCTGTAGCTTATACTAAATAAAATTTATACAGATAGTCTTCTAAAAAATCGTTCTACATACACTCTATTAATATATGTCAGGTATATTCAAATCGCTAAACTCGAAGCAAATGGGAGACGAAAAATATGGAATATGCTAGAAGATCTTTTATACGAAAAACAAGTATTTCTCTAATATTTGTCACCAGAATAAGATAGTATATCTCTTTAGCACGAGGTTTAGGTTGGTACTGGATATCGCAATTAGATATTCTGCTCCAAAGTGGTAGTATGTAAACATTTGCTATTGAGACTAACCATCGAATGTCTCAAAATAATGATTACCAAAGCAGCGATACCCTGAACTTTGTGTGACAAAAAGTTTTTAATAATGATCATGATTCAAGATTCAAGATATTTAAGATCACAGGCAAGCGTTACCTCTTACCATCAGGACAGCGATTCATTATTCTCATTACTGCTACATAAACAATTGACTCTTGCTTGTTTTCAATGACGTTTTACACATCGTGGACTTAAAATAAATTTACTGAAATAATTTATTAGATATTTTTTTTAATTTTCGTCAAGTTAGATAAATTTTTAATGAAATCCTCGTCACTGATGTAACCAAAACTACTTTTAAGCAGAAATACACTAAATATATATATAGTCCTTTAAACACTTAAAATGAACTTTCTCCGCCATTAACGCCTAATTCTATCAATTAACAACACTCAAGTTAAAAATCTTCAGCCAAGCACCTAAAAGTGTGTTCCGGCAGCCTCACTTGAGAACCAATCCATTTCAGGCAAGATGCATTTACCATCTTCATACCATCACTTAAAATCAGTTGAGCTGTTGTCAAACACATATCCTATCAATCATACAAAAGAAAGCGTTAACAAATATCGCTTTTACTTCAGATTTATAAAAACAAAATTTACCGATATTGCATCACATAAAAGTAATCGAAATTCACCTCTTTAACTATTAATAAAGTACGTACAAACGTGTTAAAAATTTTGACATAACAATAGCAACTTAATACCATTTTAAAGTTACAAAGGTTTCTTTGATGTCTTATGTAGTTCCCGCTTTGCCACGTACTTTCAATTTTGGGTATTAAAATCTAAATCCCATTCAGTAACTTGAGATCAAATTTCCCACAATACTTAATTCATAAATCTCACAGATTCAAAAGCAAACTTCCGTGAACTTTCCGATCTATTAATCAAGCAGTGTACTCGTATTCCGCAATCTTGGAAACAACAAAGTTCAGGCACCTGAGCAACCGCCGACCTCAGGTAAACAACGAGACACAGATTAGGAAAAAACAGATGAACAAATAGTATGGTGTAAATCTAAAAAAAGCTAATTAAAAAATAACTAGCGACTCGCCTAGCTTTGCACGGATATTAACAAGAATCCTGAAACTATAGCGATTTTGCGATGATAGTTCAGTAGTTAGCACGGTTGCCTCACACGGCATAATGCGTGGTTTTTATAAAATATTATTTTAGCAACTTTTTACATAATGTCAAAAGTCAAGGTTAAATACCTATCTATACCTTATAATGGTACGTATAAATCCTAACAACAATTAGTGTTTTTCTTATACGTGTATATTTAAGTTTAATTACGCGCCCACGCACCAACCGATTGCTTCACGTACGCGGTGCAAGGCGGTTGATAGTGCAAAATAAGACGTGCGCGCGTCATAATTTCCTTTTACTCCTTGAAGAAACTTACCGAATATGGCTAAAATGATAGTCGAAGAATTCGACGTAATTGAACGTGAGTAATCTCGCATAACTAAAATGTAAACCACGTGTAAGCGGTGTGTTCGTAAAAAAGCTTGAACAAGTAACAGCTTTATATCGCAGGTAAAATAATAATTGTATTTTAAATTTCTTCCACGTACTTTTATTTTAATGCAAAAACTGTGTTTTATAATAATTCACTGCAGCCTTTTATTTTCGTTCTTAGTTTACCATCTGTCTCTTTAATCTGTGTCTTCACGCCAGATAATTCCAATGAAGCTCAAAGTTTCCAATCTAATAGGGGTGAGACTGGCCTAAGTTTCCGGAAGTTTCTACAATACAGGTTGTATTAGTGCCACCTGACCTGTCAGTATCTATTTGTTACGAGCAACCAGTAGTATGTTTATAATATGTATATCCTGACACTTGAACCACCTTTGTTAATGCAGTCAATCATTATTCTAATGGTGTGTATTTATAATGGGTTTCGTTTAACAGAGCAAATGTGAGGCGGTAACGTAAGGTCCTGCGTGTCGTGTTTTGATGGTTTTCTCACATAACTCGAAAAGAAACAAACTGGCCAAGTGCAAGTTGGACTCGCGCACGAAGGGTTCCGTACAATTATCTAAAAAAAAACGACAAAAAATCATGTCATCGCGAGGAAACCATAGCGTGGTGGTAGGGTATTTTCTAGTCTAGCCAACCACCTATCGGTGTGTTCCGGCAGCCTCGCTTGAGAGCCAGTTTCATTCCAGGCTAGGTGTGCTTTACCATCTTCGACCACACCACACCATCGCTACCACTTAACATCAAGTAAGGTCTGATCGAACACCTGGCTTGTCAACCATAAAAAAGACACCCGAAAACCTATTCACAGTCCTAGTTTTCCAAACTTTCAGCAAACTTGCAACGCAGTTCCTACAATGCAAGCTAAAACTGGCACCACTTGACATTGCAATTTTCTCAGCCTCGCTGTCTCGGCTCGGTCTAATGAGTCGGCACAACATACTTTGTGAACTTTACTTCGCACGGGCAAGGGCGGAACTAGGATTTGGTTAAAGGGGGGTGGAACTTCTACCGTTCGTACGTTCGTTGTAAACTATAAAGAAAGTTTTTGACGTATCCATTTTTAGGGTTCCGTACCTCAAAAGGGAAAAGCGGAATCACTGATTATAGGATCACTTTGTCGTCCGTCTGTCTGTCTGTCAAGACCCTTTTTCTCAGGAACGCGTGGAGGTATCACGCTGAAATTCATATCGAATACTTAAGTTTACCTTAGAGCTGTGAAAAAATCAAACTTCTAAGCCAACGCAATCAAAAGATACAGCCGTTGATGCTGCAAATTTTCGACACTCGCAAGGGAATCAAAACCTACAGGGTACTTCCCGTGAACTCAGAATCTTGAAATTTGGTACGAAGCTATGTCTTATAGCACAGATAAATAAAAAATTGCGAAAAGCATAAATTATCATTTAAAAAAAACATAACTTTTACTTATATACCTACAGGTTTGTACGGAACCCTCGTTGCTCGAGTCCGACTCGCACTTGGCCGTTTATTTTTTTTAATGTTTGACAGGCTAAGGTTCTGACCACAGCTCCCCTGATTTTGAGTGACGGTATGGTCGAAGATGGTAAACACACCTAACCTTGAATTAAATTGGCTGTCAAGTGAGATATCACCGTTATGGATCCTTGCTTTGGATAAAAAAGTATCTTATTATGTTAATCCAGATAATAAACTATATGCGTGCTAAATATCATCCCTATCCGTTCAGCAGGTTTTCCGTGATTGAATAACAAACATCCATGTATCCTCAAAAACTTTCACACATCACACATCACACACATCATCAGCCATAGGACGTCCACTGCTGGACATAGGCCTCCTCCTGGGGGGGTTTTGCCAATACTCGCCACGCTTGGCAGGCGGGTTGGCGAGCGCAGTTAGGTGTGATTGTTCAAGGAAGACGCTGCTGCCCATCTTCCGGATTACATCCCTTAGCCGACTCTTACGGCAACCACGGGTAGAGAGGGTGGGATACTATTTTACGCCGGCACCACCACGGCACAAAAACTTTCACATTTATAATATTAGTAGAATTAGTAGAAATTAGTAGTAGGATAGAACAGTCAGACACGTCAAAATATAGCTTGAAATTAATTACAAGAAACTTAGCCCCCGTTCCATTAATTTGCCCCAACTTTATACATCAGAGTACGACCACCATTCATGGCCCCATTACCCCCGAAGCTTCCTTATGTGCACGAGTTGTAAAAACTGTTCCAATGTTCATTGTTCAACTGTTCATGTCTGGATGAGTTAACTTGGGTAAAGTGATTTCTTATGAAAACGACAGTGCAATTTTTTTTCGTACATGCCTTTACTAAAGTTGATCACGCACTGGAATATATGATTTTACTAATATAATTATGTGTGTGCGTATAGGTATGCGTGTTTGCATGTGTGTATAATGACACTGCAATGGTTTTGTTACATGACTACTCAAAATAATATTCCATCTTAACTTTTAAATGCCTAAATATATTTGGATGTATTGGCTTTCATTAGAATCCCTCATCATACCGCGTGATAAAAGCCATATTAAAAAAATAATGTTTTTAGGGTTCCGTACCTCAAAAGGAAAAAACGGAACCCTTATAGGATCACTTTGTTGTCCGTCTGTCTGTCAAGACTCTTTTTCTCAGGAACGCGTGGAGGTATCAAGCTGAATTTCATATAAAATACTCAAATCTACTGTCCCTTGGAGCTGCGAAATCAAACTTCTAAATCAACGCAATCAAAAGATACAGCCGTTTATGCTGCAAATTTTTGACACTAGCAAGGGAATCAAAACCTACAGGGTAGGTAGGTAGGGTTCCCGTGAACTCAGAATCGGGAAATTTGGTACGAAGCAACGTTTTATAGCACAGATAAAGGAAAAATTTCGAAAAGCATAAATTACCATTAAAAAAAATACCATATTTTTTACTTATATATCTACATCTACTATGTTTGTACGGAACCCTCGGTGCGCGAGTCCGACTCGTACTGGTTCAGTTTTTTTTAAAACAGTTGGTTGAAAAAATCAAACTTCTAAGCTCGTTGGCTTAGAAGATACAGCCGTTTATGCTGCAAATTTTTGACACTCGCAAGGGAATCAAACCTACAGAGAACCCGTGAACCCATGTTCTTCATGGAACGTACATATTCAGTGAGTGAGTTCAAAAATGTGTCAAAACCACGCCATTTTCCATAGTGTTTTTTATTTTTTTAACACTGACAGTCTAAGTGTTTGACCACAACTCACCTGATGTTAAGTGACGGTGTGGTCGAAGATGGTAAAGCACACCTAGCCTGGAATAGAACTGGCTCTCAAGTGAGGCTGCCGGAACACACCGTTAGATGCTTGGCGGCAGATTTTCAACTTGAAAGGTGGTAGCTAGCCAGCCGAGTACTAGAAAATACCCTACCACCACGCTATGGTTACCTCACGATGTTTTCCTTCACCGGCAGCTCAAGCTCATTGTTGGGGTTTGCATCCACGCCCTTCAGCATGCGAACCGACCACGCTAACCACTGAGCTATCATCGCTACAAATAATAAAATAGTAAAATATGTACTGAGTTAATTGTCTAAACACTAAACTAGTTGTATTTCTTTTATTACAAAGAGGCTTGCGTTTGTCTGCCATCTTGCCTGATGTTAAGAAAAAATGCGGTCTACGATGGAACACGTTTGTCTAGAAGAAACCACTTCACTCAGGACTAGAGGATTCGAAGACCGAAGACCGGGATCCCGGGATCCCGATCATATTTTAGTCCCGAAATTTTCGGGATTAAATTCAATGAATCCCGGGATTTTTGGGACTAGTATATTTTTTATACAAGTCAATAAAAATGTGAGTAAAACGAAACATTTTTTTATTTATTTATTAAACTATTTTATAAGGGCCTAGTTTGTTAATTTTTTTAGAAGAAATTATAATTTTGCTTAGTTTTTGAAGATTTAAGTAAAGATTTAAAATAAAAGGTTGATTTTGATATGTTTTACTTTCTTTTTGCTACCACTTTCTATTATCAATACAATCCCGGGACTATCCCGGGATCCCGGTATTAACTGTTGATAATCCCGAAATCCCGGGACTAGAAATATCAACCGGGATCGAATCCTCTACTCAGGACGCATCAGGTGGAATGGCGGTCAAACGAAAGCCTATTTATTTTAAAACAAAATATACTACGATATTCATTTACATTATTTTTTAATAATTAAACATGTCTTTTTACGGTTAATCAAATTAGGATAACGGCATAATGTTCTTTTGATTCAATTATGAGCGATAAAATGCTTAATTTAGACAATAACTCATGTTCGCGCTCTGGTAGCAAAGAATATAATGGTGTCTGAACTTTTGGGTCTCATAATAGAGCGCACGATGTTTTTCTAGACAATTTATGGATAAGCATAAAAAGAAAAGGTTAAATAAGTACCGCAGATTACAAAAGGTGAAACAAGTATATGTCGCCGCGATGATTATACTGACAAATTATAGATCAAATATTTTGAGATCTATGTTAATTATAATTGAAAATTTACGTAAAGAATTATAGTAAGGATTACTGTGTTCTATCGCCACAAAATTGATAATAAGTATCTCAATTGTAAATGCCGCATGCAATATTATTCAAATGTTGATTATGACTTAATTATTTCAATATTAAACGCTATCAATTATTGTTAAAAAATGCTTAAGAATCTATGTAAATTACTATATAATGTAATTAAAACTTATAACATTTATTGGTTTATTTAACTGTTAAAATTGTTGTTTGTTTCTTTTGTTTTAAATTATCATTTGACTATTGTAACGCCATCTGTCGACTTCCGGTAAAAACTCCCCGAATGAAGGAGCGAACGGATTAGTGTGGACTGCTCAGTCCGTTGGCGATTCTCGAAGAGAGCGCATGTAAGTAAGAGCTAAAATTATTGTTGGAATAAAATTTACCTGTTTTTCTTTATTGAAATAGTTTTATAAATTAAATCCAGTCTGATAATTGGTGTTACTCCAGTAACACTACTGAGTATGAAAATAAATTATGTTTTGAAATAAATAGCCTTTTAGATGTTTGAATTGAATAGAACTGATGACCTGATGATGGGTCAGATGTTCTATTTCCTTTTTTTTTTTTTAAATACCCGCTTTTCTGATTTTCGACATATATAATAGCATGACTAGAAAAGGGGTTAAGATTTCTTGGTGCTAAAATTTTGCTCGGCGTAAGGGAACTATACGCGCTTGTGTCGAATAGTACACGCACGTAATTCTGTACTAACTTTTTAACTAATATTTTAAACGCGAAAGTGAATCCGTCTCTTTATTTCATCATCATCATCACCAGCCTTATGACGTCCACTGCTGGACATAGGCCTCTCCTATTGATTTCCATAAAGACCAGTTGGAAGCGGCTCGCATCCAGCGCGTTCCTGCAGTCTTTTTAGGTCGTCTGTCCACCTTGTGGGTGGACGTCCTCCGCTGCGCTTGCCGGTCCGTGGTCTCCACTCCATAATTTCTCTCGGTCTCTTTATCTGTTTGTTACATTTTCATGGCTTTTTTATAGTTGACAGATTAGGCGTTTTACCACAGCTCACCTGATGTTAAGTCGAAGATGGACTCACCGTTAGATGCTTGGCGGCAGATTTTCAATTTGACTCAACTGGCTAGGTACCACCCGGTAACTAGCCAGCTGAGAATTAGAAAGTACACTACTACCATGCTATGGTTTTCTCATGATGTTATCCTTGATCGGCAGCTGATGCTCATTGTTGAAATTAGAACCCACGCTCTAAGCGTGTAAACCGACCGCTAAGCTATCATCCAAAAGCTTCGGCTAAGCAAATGTTGATAAAAATTACTGTTTATAACATGTTTCTGGAAAACGGACAAAGACTACTTATCTTTAAAAAAAAAAAAAAAAAAAAAAAAAAAGTGGCAAATGTACAAAGTGCGATACCTTAAACAAAAACGAAAACGAATATTGTAATCTTAACATCCCAAAGTTCCAAGTATGTTCTTTGTTCAAATATCTCGTATTCATAGGTAAGATAATAACATGACGGTAACAAGTCGGGAACAACATTCGGCTAAAGGGCAGTGCGAAACTTTCATGGGGTTATGATTCCGTAACGGCACTGGAGACATCCCAAGACCCTTGAATAGGGATATATCTGATATCCGGCACTTTGAAATAAAGTGGCCGGATTAAATGATTTTTATGATTAGGTAGGTATTTATACCGTTAGAACCCAAAAAGTTTACTCAGATATTGGAAATGTGCAAAACAATTTTTTTTTTGTTTTACGCCCACAAACTGTGGTACGATCTTAAATATTTATATAAAGCATCTCTTATCTCGTTTAATTACGGTCATAATACTCGTACATGATGTACGTATTCATGTTATTGCAAATAAATATATCTTTATCTTTAACGATCTTCCCTCCTAAGTATTCCTACGGAGTTAAAAGATTGGGTATTTCAAAAGGAAAATAAATAATAAAAAGTTGACAACGTATTTTTTTTTATTGTTGTCAGGTTAGGTGTTAATGTTAAGTAAAGGTGTGGTCAAAGATGGTAAAGCACTCCTAGCCTGAATTAGAACTGGCTCTTAAGTTGGGTTACCAGAAAAAAACCGTACTTTGTGGCAGATTTTTAGCTTTATAGTAGTAGCTGCTTACTTGAGAGACAGTTCCATTTAAAGTTGGGTGTGCTTGTCATCTCCGACTTCACGGTCTCTTAGCGTTTAACACCAGGTGAGCTGTGGTCACCTAGCTGATTGATAGATTAGGTGTTTGACCAAAGCTCACCAGATGAAATGCAAAAGTTACCATTATATCATCACCATTATAAGTAATAAAAACAATGTTCAGACGAGAACTGCAAGAAATGTAATGTCCGGCAACCGGCCAAAACATTTCTAGCGTCCGTTTCTATGTGAAACATTCCAGTCATAGGCCCTTTCCTTAATGCTTCTAACAAGATTAAGTAGGTACAAATCCCTTTGGCGAAAGCGATCCGTGAATTATTTGGAACTAAATTTATTACTGATTTAATGTCAGATTTGATTTCCGGACCCGAAATAAAGTTGAGAATTATATAATATCCTTGACACACTTGAGATTAATAACTAACGATATTACGACGGCATTAAAATTATATTACCTTAATATATTATTTGGTGGTGGATCTCGTCTAGCTGGTACCACCGCAGTACCAGATATTCTGCCGCTTAGCAGTAGTGTGTAAACATTACTGTGTTCCGGTTTGAAGGGTACTGCAGTTAGTGAAATTACAGGACTCTTGAGACTAACCATCGAACGTCTTAAAGTAATGAGCAACAAGGCAGCAACGCCCTGGACTTTGTTTTGTTACTAATGGATTTGTGTATTGCTGCACGTAGTCATTATGGACATTTATGGACTGCCGCTATTTCTTATCATCAGGAGAGCGTCTCATTCGTCTCATTATTACATAAAAATAAAAGTAAAATTAGGTATTTATTTATTTTCTTCACAAGTCAAATTTTACCAAAAAAAAACCGACTTCATTTGGTCAGAGCTGGACCAAATTGAAATGAAACCAGACGGAATACATCAGCTTTCAAATAAAAAAATAATCATCAAAATCGATTCACCTAGTCGAAAGTAATGAAGTAACAAACATAAAAAAACGAGTCGAATTGAAAACCTCCTTTTTTTAAGTCGGTTAAAAATAGGTTTTCGTTTGACCACACCCTGCCTGATGTTAAGTATAAGATGAAGCACGCTTACCTAGAAAAAATCTATGTCCTCTAGATTTGAAGACGGCCATATTGTCCTTAACAGGGAACACAGATTACAGCAGAAAATTCCACAATCTCGCTGTCGAATAAAAAATGTGGAATCAAAACGCTTTATACGTAGATGGGAAATATGGTACATGTACGGATGACGTTTTGGTATTTCAATGAATATTAATAAGTAATAATGAGTTATTGCTTTTGAAACATTTCTTTTCTAAAAGTTTCAACTATGCCAAAGATATAATTTTATTAGGTAATCATTATTGGAGAAACTCACTCAGTCGAACGTGTATTTTCCTAAATCGATTTGTGATGTCCAAGACGAAAATTGACGGATAAAATGGACGGCTGATTCGATGATTGGTTCAAAGGGAAACGATTTATCTTGCTTTGATAAAAATAGAAAATGAAAAATGTACAGAGGTATTAAAATAGAAAAAATATATAATGAGATTTTATATTCTTGGAACTTAGATAAAGTATATACCTACTTATTTTATAAGAAATGTAATTGTCTTTGCTGTGGAGGTGCCGGCGTAAGAATAGTACCCCACCCTTTCTACCTGTGGTTGCTGTAAGAGTCGGCAAAGGGATGTAATCCGGAAGATGGGCAGCAGCGTCTTCCTTGAACAATCACACCTAATTGCGCTCGCCAACCCGCCTGCCAAGCGTGGCGAGTATTGGCAAAACCTCCCCAGGAGGAGGCCTATGTCCAGCAGTGGACGACCTATGGCTGATGATGTGTGTGTGTGATGTGTAATTGTCTTGTTTTGCCTTGGATATACAATGTGTGTGATGTTATCTAGCGGTCTCGACGGTGAAGGCTTGCGGCATAATGAGTTGAAAAAAAAGTTTTTTTTTAAATAGTTGTCAGGATTGGTGTTTGACCACCGCTCACCTGATGATAAGTGATCGAAGATGTTAAACACACCGAGCCTGGAATGGTAGCTAGCAAGCCGAGTATTACAAAGTACCCGCCACCTTTCTTCACAATGTTTTCCTTGGCGCCACAACTTTCCCACCCCCTTATGATTTGAATATATGACACTCGCGCATTAAAGACGAATCTAATAACATATCATTTATCATAATCTGTTCAGCCGTTTAGTAGTTACGAGTGAACATATGGAAGACACACATAAACGTACAAACACATGACCAAACACATTTTACACATTTACCCACACACATTTAAACACATTATAATCGAGAGGCGTGCTAGGAGGCTTATAGGTGACGACACTCTGGCCACGTCTTAGCCGCAAAGCCTTGAGTTAGCCGTAAAGTCGCTTGTTTGTCTGTATTCTATCGGATACATTTCGGTGAGTATGCCTTAGAACTGCATAATTTGGTTCCACCTGCCCCTTTTTATTACCGGACGGTTAGGCAGACGGCCAAATCGCCATCCTTACATGGTGGATATTCCCCATGTTCGAACTAAACGCTTCGATTCCACATGCGAGGATGTGGAACTCTCTGCCGGCGTCTGTTTTTCCTGCGAAGTACAACTTGGGTGTCTTCAAATCCCGAGTAAATAGGTTTTTTCTAGGTAAGCGTGATTCATCTTAGACTGCATCCTGCTCAACATCAGGCAGGGCGTGGTCAAACGCAAACCTATACAGTACAAAAAAAAAACATGGCAGGTTAAATATATGGCCTCTTTTGGCTTCGCTGTATTCGCGTGAAAATGTACAAAGTTAATGTAACTGTCTGCTTGCGCTTAATTCTACTGTTGCAGATCAAAATTGTGTGTAGGCGTAAAATGGGTCCAGATCCCAAATCTCAAAGTCAACAGCAGTCCGATCATAAGCGTGATTTCGCATAAACTGTCGTTACTAATTTGAGAAATTATTGAAACGTGCTTTAACGTTCAAATTTCTATAACAGCAGCGTTACAATAGAGTTCAAATTACTCAGGCATTTGTTTTTTAACGTAGGTAAACTTAATTAGTGTACCGAGATGAGCCGGCGCGGGGGTGTAGGCGGCTAGTGTACAGAGATGCGCCGGCGCGGGGGTGTGGGCGGCTATGTACCGAGATGCGCCGGCGCGGGGGTGTGGGCGGCTAGTGTACCGAGATGCGCCGGCGCGGGAGTGTGGGCGGCCAGTGTACCGAGATGTGCCAGCGCGGGGGTGTGGGCGGCCAGTGTACCGAGATGTGCCGGCGCGGGGGTATGGGCGGCTAGTGTATCGAGATGCGCCGGCACGGTAGTGTGGGCGGCTAGTGTACCGAGATGCGCCGGCGCGGGGGTGTGGGCGGCCAGTGTACCGAGATGCGCCGGCGCGGGGGTGTGGGCGGCCAGTGTACCGAGATGCGCCGGCGCGGGATTGTGGGCGGCTAGTGTACCGAGATGCGCCGGCGCGGGGGTGTGGGCGGCTAGTGTACCGAGATGCACCGACGCGGGGGTGTGGGCGGCTATTGTACCGAGATGCGATCTATCCACAGTGTTGCCGTATTAGCTTGATTATTATTGTTTATTGACTAAAACGGCATAATGCGCCAATTACAAACTTGCACAACCACTCTTTTCGTTTTCGTTTAAACGAGAAAAACCCCTAAAAACGAATAAAAAATTGTTTACTTAATTATATCCTCAGGCTTGTTGTAACCATAACGACTAACAAGCGGAAATACACTAGAGATATAATACCAGAATATCTTAATTAGGCCACTCTAATTGGTGCTCCATATTTCTATTAGTGAGAGAATAAGAGGATAAGATATTTCTAGAACTGTCAGCAATAAATTTGCATAGAATTTTTATTGTCAGCATACTTTTTTTATAATGTGAAAGCTATGAAACGAACGAGAAGCTCTCCTGATGGTAAGAGATGACTGTCCATGACCATTGCAGCGATACACTTGAGTAACAAACTTTCTTTTTTTTTTTATTTGGTTGACGGGCTAGATGTTTTACCACAGCTCACCTGATGTTAAGTGACGGTGTGGTCGAAGATGGTAAAGCACACCTAGCCTGGAATGGTACTGACTCTCAAGTGAGGCTGCCGAAACACACCGTTAGATACTTGGCATCAGATTTTCAACTTGAGGGTACTTGGTGGTAGCTAGCCAGCCGTGTACTAGAAAATACTCTACCACCATGCTATGGTTTCCTCACGATGTTTTCCTTCACCGGCAGCTCAAGCTCATTGTTGGGGTTTGAACCCACGCCCTTCGGCATGCGAACCGACCGCGCTAACCACTGAACTATCATCGCTACAAGTATAGGGCATCGTCGCTTTGGCGCTCATTACATTACAAACTATCGATGGTTAGTCGCAAAAACCCTGTAATTTTGCTAGCTGCAGTTTTAAAAATAGATCTTATAATTAATTGTAGGTACAAATACATAATACACTACACTTGTACTAACACACACACATTTTACACTCACTTTACTTTTACTTTTTTATACACTTTTTATCATTATTATCACTATATTATCGAATATGTCAAAATAGCTATGTATACTTTTTTGTTTTAGGTATTTAGCAAAGGCATATATATTCAGCTTACTTTATGACGTCATCTCTATAAAAAGTTTGAAAACCTATTGAAAATCAACTACCGCATAGAAAGCTAAAATATTCAAAATTAGTTTCTACTATCAATAAACAATAGGTATAAAATAAATTAAAAAAAACCTCTACATACCGAATTACTAACTAAATTGCCAAATGCCAAAATTATATTCTAATTGTATTATCTATCTGCTAATGAAACTACGTCATCATTCTCCCTGAAACAAACACAGCCATTAGAATGAAATAGAATCCACCCCAAAATTCCAAATCGCAGCATCAAACTTGCTAATACCGTAACTACATGGAATAACAATTTATCTGCATGATCATGCGAAAACAGCACATTTCTCATCTTACCATTATGATACCTAGGGTTTAGCACCACTGGGATCAAAAAACTGTTATTAATTGTAATTGATGATTTTTGATGTGACGTTTTTTGATGGTCCAACTGCTGGGCGCGGGTTTATTCTCACTGTGAGAAGGGTAAGGTCATAGTCCACTACGCTGGCCAAGTGCAGGTTAGCAGACTTCACACATCTTCGAGAACTTATTTTCTTAAGAACTGTCAGACATGTAGGTTTTGATGTTTTCCTTCACCGTTTGAAGTTATCGGCAATACGCACATAATTTAGAAAAGACAGAGGTGCATGCCGTGGGAACCGAACCCACGACCTCCAGATTGTAAGCCAGACAGTCACAACTAGGGTGCCGAAACTTAAAAAAAACTTAAATAGTAATTAAACATTCACTAGGCAAGCGTGCTCCATCTTAGACCGCGTCTTTGTTTAACATCAGGCTTGTTAGAGGTCTTTTTTTTTTTTTTTTTTTTTTTTTTTTAATCTAAATTTTATTTTGGAGCTTGTGTCGCTTAGCGACTATGCCAGCTCCATTGTGTACATTCCTTATATTCTATTCAACGATATCACACAGCAGTTTAAACAGTGTACGTGCCGCTTCACTCAGCGGAGCGGACAGTACCATTTGGATCACGCCGACTTCGAGGAAATTGTAACCATACTGAGTGAACATGATAGATCTGACACATTGCGTTCGCGGACACTCCACTAGGATGTGGTAAACATCTTCTAAGCGTCCACATATATCACAGGTGTCAGATTCCACGAGCTTCATCAAAAACATAAATTTGTTTAAAGGCATATGCCCGGAACGGAGTCTGTGAGCCATAACGATCCACTGTCTTTTCATATTGCAGTTAGTGGACCATGGTATTTTTACTGGAGTATGTTGTAAAGTATTATACCAAATTCCTTTCACCTGTGAAATCGCATCAAAGTATAATTTCCATTTTTCAAAAATTTTGTATCGGAAATTGCATAATATTTCTGATATTTCCGGCATCATGAATATTTCTGATCCAGTATATATCGCCTCTCTTGCGTTCTCATCCGCCCTATCATTACCCTGGACACCAACATGGGATGGAATCCATTGTAACACTACATCAAAATCCTTCGTTTTAAGAGCCAATATTTTCCGCAGAATATCATACGCTATCGAGGCACCTCTAGTACTAGAGGTGCATCGAGCTATATGTTGTAATGCACTTCTACTGTCAGAAAATATTACTACTTTTTTGCCATCCAAGTTACATATATATGATAATGCTTCTGAGATCGCGAGAAGTTCTATTGACATTATGGAATTATACTTTGACACAATTTTATAGCCCGCACTGTAGTTTTGTCTAGGATCGAAGTATGCAGCACCAAGGCCGTCGTCTGTTTTCGACCCATCGGTAAAAAGTTTGTACCATCCTGTATATCTATTGTTAATCATATATAATGTATTAGCCTTAAGTATTCTCGTATCGTATCTATTTTTAGCGTCTTTAATGCCTTCTACGTCAGTAATAATGAAGTCAATATTTATATTTGATGCCCACGTATTAAAGCGGAAAAAGTTAAGTGGGTTCTGCACTTTTAATTTTTCTAGTTTAGTTTCAGAAAATACTACTGCTAGAAGAGGCTTCTTTTTTCGAGACCAATACTCTGTTTTAATATAATCTGAAAGGGAATGAAGTATATTAACTGTAATATTTGAGGAACTATGTGCTTTCAAGCAGTATTTAGTGGCAAGATACTCCCTCCGCAAATGTAATGGGTGAATGCCTAGTTCACATTCCATAACATGTACAGGTGTTGTTCTAATAAATCCGCCGATCACACGCATAGCTATATTTTGCACTTTCTGCAATTTGTATAGATTACTTTTAGCTGCGGAGTCGTACAGAAAGCTTCCGTAATCAATTTTACTGCGTACTAAAGCAATATATAAGCGTCTTAGGTGTTTAGGATGTAGCCCCCATGTAGGCCCTGCTAAAATTTTCAGTAAGTTTACTGTCTTTATGACTTTTTTAATAGTCTCATTAATATGAACCTTCCATGTCAGAGATCTATCTATCCACAAGCCCAAATACTTAATACAGTTGGTTGTTTCTATATCATATCCATTAACGGTAACTTTAAACTGTCCACAGCCTCTTCCTCTCTTAAATTGGCAAAGTTGCGTTTTAGAAGGAGATATAAATAGTCCTAATTGTTCCAATCTGTCTGTAATAATATTTAAAGCATTTTGAATGTTAATTTCATTAAAATTTCGGTCGTTATTCTGAGTATATACAACAAAATCATCTGCATATTGCAGTATATTTATATTATCCAAACCTAATCCTATATTGTATGTTATTATATTGAACAAGAGAGGGGAAAGAGGGTCCCCCTGGGCTAAACCTCTACAGGTCCATCTCATTCTGCTTTCATTTCCGTTATGTTTATGTTCATGAACTTTTAAATTTCTTCTACTCAAAAAATTCCATAAATACTGGCATAAATAATACCCTATTCCAAGTTTGTCTAGTGTCATGACGAGTTGATCGATAAGAACATTATTATAGGCATTTTCAATGTCTAGAAACACTGCTACTGTAGGTGTACGAGTGGTAAAGCCTATCTGGATTTGTGATACAAAACGTGCTAAGGAATCTAAACATGACTGGTTTTTCCTAAAACCAGAGGTGAAATGTGATATTATATTATTTTTTTCTACGAACCATTCTAGCCGTTTGCACATCATCGAATGAAATATTTTACATACACATGAAATTAACGATATAGGTCTAAATTTGGGTGCTATATTGGAGTCAGAATTCGCTTTAGGAACAGGAATAACTTTTATATCGCGCCATTGATTTGGTATTAAGCCTGATTTATAAATTTCATTATAGATTTTAAGTAGAAGTAGTTTTCCTTCTAAAGGTAAATTGTAAATCATGGAATACGTAATTTTATCATCACCAGGTGCTGTGTCTTTCTTTTTTAAACAGTGAGACAATTCAGTTAATGTGAATTCATCGTTTAGTAAGATATTACTAGTGTTAAGAGCTGGCTGCGGCGAGATAACATAATCAGGTGTCAGAGACCGTAACAATTCTTCTCTTTTGTCATCGGGAATCTGAGAATGTTGTCTCTTATAACCTTTAACCCAACGCATTCTGTGCCACATATCCGAAGTACTTACTCTTTCATTGACTCCAGTAAACAGTTGTTTCCAATGAGCTGTCTTATATCGCCTATGTACCTGCTGAGCAGCAGCAATTTTTTTTGTTAATTCATCGAGATTGCTCGCTGTAGGGTTGCGTCTAAATAATTTTAATGCAAGTCTACGTTCAGCCACAGCTAATGATATCTGTGAATTCCAGTACGGTTTTGGTCTAAACATCTGCGTCGGATCTGTACAATTTTTAATCATTGGAATACTGTTATTGGCAGCAAAGTTAATTTTTTCAATAAATGCATCATAGCTGTCTTGTATATTATTTTCAGTTATACCTAAATCTATACTAATTCTTTGTTTTAAACTGTCTCGATATTTTGGCCAATCAGCTAGTTTAAAATTCCGTCCTAAAACAAAATGACGATCATCTCGGTACTGTAACGATATTTTAATTATTAAATGGTCACTGTTCAGGTTTTCGCGGGTAATTTTCCAATTCATGTATGTCGCGAGATCGGAAGATACAAAGGTAATATCTGGTGCTGATTGTTGTATCCTACCACTTACCAATTTGACCCTTGTAGGTTCCCCATTGCTTATTGACACGAAACTATTATCAATTGAAGCATCTAACAGTTGTTTGCCCCTACTGTCATTCTTATACGACCAGTTCGTATGGTGACCGTTAAAATCTCCTGCTATAATTGTTTTGGTACTAAATTGTGAAAATATTGAATCCCAGTCATTTGGTATGGTACTTGGAGTTTGTGGACAATATATAGCCACTACTTTTTCTAAATATTTACAGTTTAAGATTTTGACATATACTAAATCAATGTTATTATTTAAGCGTTGAATTGTTTTAAAATGTGATTTAATAGATTTGTGTACGTATATGGCCACTCCGCCGTACCCGTCAGCCCTGTCACTTCTATAGATATTATAATTAGAAACTCGCAATATAGTATCCTGGCTAAGCCATGTTTCACTCAATATGGCTATACCAATCTTCTCTTGGTTTAACAACAATTCGAAATCATATCGTTTTGGCATCAGACTCTGAGCGTTCCATTGCGCAATATTAACATACTGCGCCACAAAACCCCGAGACTCTGACTCCATCAAACCGTGATAAACATGCTTATTATTATCCATTATTAAAAAGACCTACAAGTTTGCTCATTATATCCCCGTTACTCACATTCTTAACTATAAACGATACTACTTCATCAAACATTACTTTTAAGACATGATGCAATTTTTCTTCAAAACTACTACTCGATAACACAATCTCTTTCAACTTGTAAAACATTCGGATGAAATATGTATTCTTCTTTTGCCTGTCTCCTACTCGTTCTGTTTCCGATATTCTTACATTAGTTGAATTTTGTGAGTTTTCTTCATCTCGTTGTGGGTCTTTCTTTTGTTTTTTATTTACGTTTTGTTTCTTTTTCTTATGATCTAACAGGGTGGTTCGTCTAATCTCAGATTCACTGGTGCTGCCACTTTCTACCCTAGGAATTTTCTTTGCCTGACGAAGAGCACCACTGTACGACATGCCTACATCCCGATGTTTTTCTTCATAATGGACCTCATGTGAGTCTTGTCTAATGTGTCGGCCATGATCCTTTAAATAAATCGATAGGGCCATCTTATATGTCACATTGTTTTTGGACATCACATCACGAATATTTTTTTCTTTCAGAAAAAAGGGACATTGCTTACTGAATGATATATGACGTCCCTTACAATTTACGCATCGGAATAGAGTAGTTTCACAGTTGTTGTGATTTCCTCCACATTTAGGGCAAATCGTTCTGTTGTTCGGACATGCACGAGTTGTATGCCCATAGCGCCAACAAACACTGCACTGAGATACCGGGAAGGTATAGGGTTCGACCTTGAATCTACAGTCATACGCATATATATATATTGGCAGCGTAGGGCTTTTAAAGCTAAATCGCACGGTTCCGCTGTCAACCCAGTCACCCTTATCTGACAAACGTTTGAGTCTTTTAACAGATACTATCTTGCAGTCAGAGCTAAATGCGCTAATTAGTTCTTCGTCGGGAATTTCTAACTCCAGGTATTTGACTATTCCATAGCTAAGGTCCACTTCGGTTGCAAAATGGCAGCGGTATCCGATGTCCATCAGTTTTTGATTATTTATTAGCCCTAATGCATCTTCTCTCTTATCGAAGCTAATTACTACCTTGTAGGCGTTTCTATATCTTATCTTCGATGCGTTAAGAATACCTTCTGACTTAAATAATCGAGCTAAACCTATTTGTTTAGGTAATATCTCCAACGAAGATAAACAAACATCGTTCCTGTTCGCATCATTAATAATCTCATTTTTAAATGTCGTTTTGTCTACCAAATTACGCTTTATTTTCCTAGTAACGGTTGTGAAACCTTCTTCGTCTATCAGTCGACCGCTTTCATCACTTCCAGTCTCGTGGTGGCGTTTTGTCGCGCCACTACGTGTAGTTAAAATGGCCGACGCGGGCGACCCGATATTGGATTTTAAACTTTCTTCTATTATAGTACAATTAGATCGTAACTCATCTTCACTCATGTCACTGAACAAGGACGGAGGCCTGGTGTGGCCCTCGTCCATCACCGTTGATATCACTCACACTGTTTATACGATATAATATTAGATCGCGGATAAACAACAATAAATACGTGCAACCGGTATGTTGCACGGCGCGCAAGTGTGTTAGAGGTCAAACGCATATAATATATATATAACTCAAGAACGGCTAGACCGATTTTAATGACCTCTTATTTATTGGATTCGTCTCCGCACTGAATAGCAGAATAACTATTAGAATATCGGACTAATTAACAGAAAAAAATACAGAAATTAAATCTATATGTATGTATATACACTGTGAAAGTTTGAACACCAACAATATTGATAAAGGGGGCTCAGTACTTGATTGTCGATCCAAATAATAAAAAAAGTAAGTGTTAAAGTTAATATTTGACTTAATTATCCTGAGCAAACACAAAAATACGGACACTCAAATCACGCGCACAGAAAATGACATGGCAGTCGCGCGCCGGTCCAGATTAGATAACAGTTATTACGTAGTCTACGTATGGTAGTTATGTCTTGCGCTAGCTCGGTGCGTAAGGCTGCGCGGTGTCCATAAATTCTGGAGTTTTGGGAAAATCTTTAGCCAAGGTTTTCTTACTTTTTTTGTATTTGTTTCGATATTATTTCTTTATGCATTTAACCACTCAAATGTCTTTGAATATTGCTAATGTTCAAACTGTCAGCTCATATAAATATAATAAGTTTTCTTAAAAGGTAACACGACTCATTAATTGACTGTTAGGCAATTTATGAAGTTCAGCTAGTTTGTAATAGAAAATAAATAAAGTAAAAAAAAAAAACTGCTTAGTGGTATAACTGCCTAAGAAAACTTTGCGAAAGGGCGTTTCAATACCCAAATACTGTAGGGCACAAATCCTTAGATAACAATGTCAGATGGAGGTCGCAACGAACGTTTCCAAGATTTAATCTTAACTTAATTTTTTTTCTAGAATGTACAAAATCCTTCCAGGAATGTGAAATAAGAACGTGTTGTATCAACCGCTGTGAAGCTTTGATACGGCTTTTTTTTTTGCTTCAATGTATAACTAGTATGATATAATTACGGACAAATAATAACTGGGACATGTAACTCACGTTTCTTTGTTTTTGTTGTTGGGATATCTTTTCATTTAGATGAACCGATCATAGATTTTAAAACAAAAAAAAAATCAAAATGTTTTACGCTTTGTACCATATTTTACTATGGAAACGAGTGTGGTTTTGATACTTTTTTTATTATTCACACCTGTTTTGGGCGAAACTATACTCGGAATATCCGATATAATTAAACGTGAGTAATCCCGCATAAGTAAAACAAATTTTGCCATGTTTTTCATCGGCAAGGCAAGGCAAGGCTAATACGTAACTAAGAAACTAAATATAAATTAGTTTGTGAGAAAATATTTACGAAATCACCCTAAAAGCAGCACACCGACAAACCAGACAGTGCTATCTTGGCGGTTACTTTTTTAACATCAAGTAACAATTAGTACCTTTTTTAATTTTTTTGGTTGGATGACAGAGCTTAAGATATTTAACTACTTACAGCTCCCCTGATGTTAAGTGACGGTGTGGTCTGGTAAAGCACACCTAGCCTGACAAGCTAGGTGTTTGACCACAGTCAACTACTTAGCTTATCTAACATAAAACAAATCGTAAAAGTCCCGTAAAAATAACAAAAACATAATTTTGTAATTCTTATAAAAAGGTTATATTATAATACGAAAGGTTATTATATAACCTAAGGGATATACCATGTTTATAACCTTTCGTTTCATGTTCCAGATTTTATTCATCCAAGTTTTAACCGCAAGTCATTTATTTCAGAATAAAGGCGGTAAAATCGCGGTAAAACACAAAATAAATGAGATTTTTTTTCTTGGTAACGACTTTTTAAGTAATGTCATTACCTGAATCGAATATTTTAAGATACGCGGAACAGACGAATCAAGTTCTTAGAAAAAGCAGCTTTGATAAAAAATAAATAACAAATGAATTACTTTTTAGTTGACCAGCGTTTTAGGTATAATAAATAAATATAGATATTTTAGGTTAGGTTATTTATCATTAGACTTCGCACGGTCGCAATGTAGATAGTAATGTGGTGCATATGCATGTATTATATATATATAAACCTTCTTGAATCACTCTTTCTATTGATGGAAACCGCATTAAAATCCGTTGCGTAGCTTAAAAGATCTAAGCGTACGGCGGGAGTGACTATGTTTTATAATGTGTAGAAGTAAAATGTTTAGGTGATTAGAGGGAGTCGGTCGAGAGAGGCATTATAGTTGGCTAATTGGCAACAATGCTCTGCTCAAATGTCAGCTGCAAACCCTTGAGCACTGGTTTAAAGCCGCTTGTTTGTCGGTGTTCCGTGGATTGCGCTTCTTGATTCTGTCTGCTCCTGTTTATTATATTGACATATTTTTATACTAATATATATTTTATTGACATTTTTCTAAAATTTTATTAATATGTAATTAATGTTTTTGACACAAACATTTAATGATAATTATATTACGCGTTAGATGGCTAATTGGCAACAATGCTCTACTCAAGTATTAGCTGCAAAGCCTTGAGCACTTATTTAAAGCCGCTTGTTTATCGTTTTTCTATAGAATGAATTTCGTAGGTTGCTCGTGGATTACGCTTCTTAATTCTGTCTGTTCCTATTTATTACATTGACATTTTTGTTAATATTTAATGACATGTAATCAGAGTTTTGACACATTTAATGATATTTATGATTTGGCTTGTAATTTTCGTGACATCAATAAAAAAAAATGTGCCGAACAGATAGAAACACACGACCAAAGTGCCATCCGTCCGTTGTGGACATTCCCCATGTACGCATCAAACGCTTCAATTCCACGTTTTCATACATACAGCGAGAATATGGAACTCTTTGCGTCTGTATTACTCGAAAAACTACTTGTTATCACAGTTTACTTGATATTTAGTGTCGGTGTGGTATAATATTCTATGCTAGCGATCCAGAGCCTTCCGATACTTCAAGGAGCTGGATTGGGCCGGGTAGACGCTGGTAGGGGAAAATGCACAAAACACCTCAAGTGGGACGTCGGTGCAGGACTTATCCGAATAAGAATAAGAATGTTGTCACCAAGGTTAATCTCTCAGTTGTGTCATTGTCAACAGAAGCAAAAGCAAACATCCTGGGCCCGGTGGACTTGTATGTGAAAACTGGGAGCAAGTTGTCCTTAACGTGCATCCTAAGTCAGGGGCCTCATGACTTGGGCACTATATTCTGGTATAAGGGTAAGTTTATACTTATTATTGACTAGCTGCACCATGCGGTATTACCCACGTAAACACTACATTTTTTCAGGTTAAAAAAGCATTTGTGTTAATCCAAAGTGTCAGTTACATCCATACCAAATTTCATCAAAATTGGTCCAGCCGTTTTAGCGTGAAGAAGTAACAAACATACACACTTACAAACTTTCGCCTTTATAATATTATAGTGTGATATCACATATTTTTTTAATTTACTGTATTATTTTTATACTGTGCCCCATACTGCATTCAACATGCTTCTTCAACTGCGTTTTTCAGGATACAAAACACTACTTACTACTCACACTTAAGTTCAATAGTAAATGGACAAAATTTATGTAAAATCAGTGCTGTAATGTTTATATTTTTACAGCATAAAGATGAGTCTGTCCTTATTGACAAATACTTCATACTTTGGGCTACTTTAATCCTACTAATCCTTCCTAATTCCTAATATTATAAATTTGAAAGTTTCTGAGGATGAATGGACGTATGGTTTGATACTGTAGCTGTACTGTATGTTGTTTGATTTTGTAGCGATGATGGTTCAGTGGTTAGCGCGGTAGGTTCGCATGCCGAAGGGCGTGGGCGTGTTAAACCCCAACAACGAGCTTGAGCTGCCGGTGAAGGAAAACATCGTGAGGAAACCATAGCATAGGGGTAGAGTATTTTCTAGTACTCGGCTGGCTAGCTACCACCCTCAAGTTGAAAATCTGATGCCAAGTATCTAACGGTGGGCTCTTTCACGCAAAAATTATTAAACGGATTTGTATGAAATTTGGCATAAGATACCTATGTGTAATTGGATATGTAATTATTTTATTGTTAGTAAAATTCTTCTTTTTATGTGTTGGTCCAGGATATAATCTTTGCATTTGCAAATTTCATTAATATCCAAAAACATCTCGAAAAACACAAATATTGGTCAGACTTTGAAATAGTCGATCTTGTCGTACTGTGAACTTCGTAGCGCGATATCTTGTACTCGCGAAAAAGCTCTGGGAAATTTACTGCGCTGGTATACGATATGCGGTCACTTACTGTACGGGGGCTATTCTCAGAATATCCGATGTCCATAATGGTACTTTAATATTGTCAAGTTTTGTTTCCGAATAACAAGAGCTTTGCAAAGGCAAAATAAATATACTTAGAAAGGATATAGACATTTTCTTTAACGTTTGAGAGGCTAGGTGTTTGACCACAGCTCATCTGATGTTATGTGATGATGGTGTCGAAGATGGTAATCACACCTAGCCTGGAATGGAACTGACTCTCAAATGAGGCTGCTGGGACACGCCTAGTGATGATAGATGTTCTTAGTAGCTAACATTATAATGAAATTCTTCTTTAGGAGCAAATATAATAGAATATAAAGAAGTAGAAGAAAACGACATTATAGAAGAATCAAGAGTGCGGCTGAAGACGGAGTGGACGGAGCAGCTGACGTCGAGACTGACGATCGAGAAAGTTCTTCCGAGCGACAGTGGGAACTATAGCTGTGTCCCGACTATGGCGGATGCCGCTTCAGTCAATGTTCACATTATAAATGGTACGTAAAAGCTTGAGATGATGTAAAATTTATTTTAAAACATCATTATTTCAGCCTGTAATCGGCCATTGCTGGCCACAGACCTTTCTTCTTGTACGCCACTCATCTTGGTCTTGTGCGAATCTTATAAGATCACTCTTTTGTCAGTCTGTCCGTCTGTCTGTCCGTGTATCACCACAGATTTTCTCAGGAACGTGTGGACCTAGCAAGTTGAGAATTACACCAGATAGTGAGGTCTATAGTCCCTATTAGATGTATAAAAATTAAGGTCCGAAGTGAACACATTAAAAAAGATGGGCAAATTTAGATTCTCGCGAAAACGTGTAAGTACCAAAATTTACCTTAATTTTTAACTTTTTTATTTTTCGGAATTATCCCTTTATTTGTGCTGTAAGACTTTAAACCAAATTTTTACAATTCTAGGTCAACCGGAACTACCTTATAGGTTTTGGGTCGAAAACTGGTATGGTAGTTCCCGTATATATAAGGACTTACAGAACAAATAAAGAAAAATTCCAAAATTACAAGTTTTCACGAAAATCTAAATTATAATAAAAATGATACCAATTTTATTATGGCAGTATAATGGCTAGGTTGCCGTGGTGGTGCCGGCGTAAGAATTGTACCCCATCCTCTCTACCCGTGGTTGCCGTAAGATTCGGCTAAGGGATGTAATCCGGAAGATGGGCAGCAGTGTCTTCCTTGAACAATCATACCTAACTGCGCTCGCCAACCCGCCTGCCAAGCGTGGTGAGTATTGGCAAAACCCCCTCAGGAGGAGTCTTATTTCCAGCAGTGGACGTCCTATGGCTGATGATTTGATGATGTGATGGGAATGGCTAACGGACCTCTCGGCACACGAGTTCGACTCGCACTTGACCGGTTTTTTTTTCACAAGGAGAAGAATCTCGCACTCAGAAGAGGGATAGCCTTTACTAACTTTTGATAGCATTTTTTCTTTCCACAGGCGAACACCCAGCGGCAATGCAGCACGGGAATACCAACACAGCATCACCCTGCGCATTATCAGTCAATCTCTTTATATCTCTATATTGCACTATTGCGACTCTATACACCAGCACCGTAGACGGATTTAGATGAAAATTACACAATTAGACAACAATAGTCAATGTTGTTTGTATTATATCTGTATGGTGGTATATGGTATGAAATTTAATTGCATATAGACCAAATGACAAATTTTTCTATCATTACTTTACAAAACAAGTTGAAGTGTTTCAAGATCTATAACCCGACTGAGATTTAAATAGCTATAATAAAGGAAAAATAACTTTTTAAGCAAATTTATTATTCCTAATAAAATTTAATCATATTTAATTATATAATATTTTTGTAATCTTTTTTTTTAATTGCCTTTATTTAGAGACCATTTCGTGACTAACCATCAAAAATCTCAAATTAATAAGTGCCGAGCGGAAACAGATTTTTAAAAATTGTCGGCATGTTAAATATTTTTTTTATTTTAAACCCTCATCGCTGTTGGAATCAAAACGACTTTCAAGCGAAAATACGCTAAATAAACAATACCTTGAACACTTAAATACATACACGTAATATGAACAGAACACCCAGACACAGAATAAACTTTTATTTATACCACAAAATGTTTGTCCTGGAAATGAACCCACGGCCTAGGGCTCTTAAAGCAGATATATTATCAATGAACCAACAGGACTGTACATTTTTTTTAATAAAGAAAATTTCGGAAAACATTTGCGAAAAGCAAATATTGTTATGCACGACCTTCTACAAGTGAACACTGCATTCAGTTAGTTGAACAACTTGATGAAATACTTAAGTAATTAATTTTATTGAAATGTCTAAATAGCTTGCTGGAGATAAATGCAATTAAATTCATATCTATGAACACCACAAAACATATTTGAACAGTGTATAGAATTGTAAGTTTAATGTTGATAGTAATTAATAGATTTGATATATTACTTTAATTATATCGAAGGAATATTAGCTGAAATTTATTTATATGTAAGTAATTTGATGAGGCACCATATTGGAAATACGTAGGTAGTTTATTTCACATATTTATTTAGCATTTCATTATTTGTACAATATAGTTTTAATTTAACAAATGTCTGTATACATTTAAGATTAACTAACACAAAAATAAATTTAAAAAAATTGTCTTTTCAGAAACTTCTTACTGACAAAACAAGAGTTCTTTTATTTACTGTATATAAAAAAAAACGTAATTTTAATGATCCTGGTTACGTAACTGTAAATATTTGTATAAGAAATAAAATTAATTATTACTAGGCAACGAAAAGGTGTTTATATAAGTTATTAAAGGGTGTACATTTATTTTACGTAATTAATTATTATTTGTCTAAGCTTTTTTGGTATCGATTTACGAAACAAACAAAATGATTTATATAACAAAGTGGGGGATAAAATAAATAACCATTATGTTATATATTTTCTTCAAAACAATATTGGCAGTTATTATAACTTATTGGTTAAAGGTATAAATTATATACATTTATCTATTTTGTAGCAATGATAGCTCAGTGGTTAGTGCGGTCGGTTCTCACGTCGATGGACGTGGGTTCAAACCCAACAATGAGCTTGAGCTGAAACGGTGAAGGAAATATCGTAATTAAACCATTGTATGGTGGTTTTATATTTTCTAGTACTCGACTGGCTAGCTACCACCCTCGAGTTGAAAATCTGCCACCAAGCACCTAACAGTGTGTTCTGGGAACCTCACTTGAAAGCCAGTTCCATTCTAGACTTGCTGTGCTTTACCATTTTCGACTACACTGTCACTTAGCTAAGGAGAGCTATGGTAAAACGCCTCGCTTGTCAATCATAAAAATAAATGTTTTGTACCTAAAATTTTACCAAATTCCTTTAGAGCTCACCCAAAAACATATTTTTCTTTCGTATCTTTTCATAAAATCCTTTTGCGTAATTTAATTTGAAGGATTACGTAGCAATTTGTGACCCATTCTTCATAATTGTTGGGTTTTAATTCGTTACTAGTATTATGAATGCGAAGTGTTCGATAGGTTTTTTGTGGTTGACAAGCTAGGTGTTTGACCACAGCCCACACGATGTGAAGTAAAACTGCTAGAAAACGCTTGGCGATATATTTTCAACTTGATTACTAGAATGTAACTTAATAGTTCGAGATTTGTTATATGAAATACAAGCTGTGCCCCGCGGTTTCACCCGCGCTAGATGCCTTCGTCATAGTATCTTTATGCATGCGAAGTCTCAGCCCGATCGGTTTAAAATTGACAAGGTTTCATACAAACTTTCATCCCCTTATTTATCCCCTTGGGGGTAGAATTAATCAAAATCCTTTCTTAGCGGATGCCTACGTCATAACATCTACCTGCATGCCAAATTTCAGCTCGATCCGTCCAGTGGTTTGGGGTGTGCGTTGATAGATCACTATGTCAGTCAGTCAGTCAGTCAGTCAGTCACCTTTGAGCTATATATATTTATGAAATATATACGCTCATCTGTTATTTAATCGTACATATATGTATTATATAAAATGAAAACTTATTTTGTTCCTATTCCAACCGTATTAGATTGCCTCATTAAAAAGTTAATTGAATCCATGGTTGCCAAAAAGTTACATCAAAAATCTAGGGCAATCTCTTAGTCGACAGGCTAAAAGGTTAACACACCTAGCCTGGAATGGAACTGGCACTCAAGTGAGGCTGTCGGGCCCTTGTTAAGCGCTTGGCGGCAGTTTTGCAACTTAAGGGTAGCTAGTAAGCCGTGTATTAGAAAGTACTCTACCACCATGCAAAATAGTTACAAGTATATTGAGACTAACCATCGAATGTCTCAAACTTTATTCAAAGTCCGCTTGGTACCGCTGCAATGGTCAAAGACAGTTATCTCTTACCATCAGAAGAGTGTTTCATAGGTCTCAATACTTTTACACAAAAAAACTCTTAGCTTAACTTGGTTTGGTAGAGAAAATATGCGACAGGAAAATAGATATTATTGATTGTGTTCACCTTAGAAAAGGAGGTCGTCTAGTTTTACCAGATATTGTACCGCGAAGCAGTAGTGTGTTAACATTACAGTTTAAATTTTGTTTTGCTACTCAAAGTTCTGTATATCGCTGCAATGGTCATGGGCAGGCGTTATCTCTTACCATCAGGAGAGCGTCTCGTTCGTCTTATAACTTTTTAAACAAAAAATAGCACCATTATCGTTATCACTCTTATGTTATCTCACACGGTACCAGAATCATGTTTATTTTTTTATTTTTTTGTGGCTGACAGGCTAGGTGTTTGACCACGTCTCACCTAATGTTAAGTGACGGTGTGGGCGAAGATGGTAAAGCACACCTAGCCTGGAATAGAACTGGCTCTCATGTGAGGCTGCCGGAACACACCGTTAGATGCTTGGCGGCAGATTTTCAACTTGAGGGTGGTAGCTAGCCAGCCGAGTACTAGAAAGTACCCTACCACCACGCTATGGTTTCCTCACGATGTTTTCCTTCACCGGCAGCTCAAGCTCATTGTTATGGTTTGAACCCACGCCCTTCGGCATGCAAACCGACCGCGCTAACCACTGAGCTATCATCGCTACGAATGTAAATTACTAATGTAAATATCATCTGTCAGATTACCAACTAATAACATTAATAAATTGCAAAGGAGTTTCGCCAACCACATCCTGAATGATTAAATATTCATTTAAAGGTAACCACTTGCGGTTGCACACGCGCGAACAAGTATTTACTGAACCCAAGGGTTTCCAAGAATAACTGTAATGAACCTTTTTGACATAAGCACATTCATTTCCTTTTGATAAATACATTTTCAAAATGTCTTACTGTAAAAATGTGTGAAGTGGAAAAACCACCGTTGAAAATTTTGTTACATTTCAATTGCAATCTTTATTATTGCATGGCAAAAACTGTGGTACTTAATTAACAAAAATCATAATAAATTTATTTGTCATAAACTTTGGGCACGTTAAAATGAATCCATTGGGTCCGAACTTGTGTTAACTGTATTTCAGAAACTGAAACTGACTTGACTGAACTGACTGAACTGGCTTCTGATATCTTAAATCAAGCATAAAATGCCAAAGGCAGACTTATTAACCAATTTTTAAAACATTAAATATTATAACAGCTGTTTCATATATATTTTTTGACGTGAATAAGTTTTTAAATTTGCTTCTATAGTTAGAGGCAATTCAGAAAATTGATGGTAACAAAATCGGGAATACAGTTTGTGTTGCAGCTCTATATCTATTGTCTATATCCAAACTGTAATTACACCACTTGATAGCTAACGAATCAAAAAATTCGTTGCGTTGAGTGAGGACTTGAAACATGGGAATCAGAAGGACTTCTTCGTGTTCAAAAATGTACACGACCGTGTCCACGACACTAACCTACCTCGTTTTATTTTACTGTTTTTTTGTTTGATTACAGCTTAACGAATATTAAGTGAGAGTGTGGTCGAAGACAGTAGACACGCCTTGGAATAAAACTGGATTTCGAATAAGGCTTTACAGACTTTCTTACAGCAGATTTTCAACTTGATTTTCAACTAGCTAGCCAGCCGAGTATCAGGAAGTACCCTACCACCATGCTATGGTTTCTTACGTTGTTTTCTTTCACCGGAAGCTTAAGCAAAGCGGAAGCCGACTTCATATGGTTTTCTCATGGACGCCATTTTCAGAACTGGACCAAATTGAAATCGGACCACACAGAAAGCGCCAACTTTCAAATAAAAAAAGAATCTTCAAAATCGGTTTATCCAGTCGAAAGATCTGAAGTAACAAACATTTTAAGGAACAATACAGTCGAATTGAGAACGTCCTCCTATTTTGGAATCGGTAAAAAAAAATACAGTCGAATTGAGAATCTCCTCCTTTTTGAAGTCGGTTAAAAACGAACTAAATGAAAATCGGATAAGAGTTATTTTTTTTACTCATTATTTATTTTACGTTTATTACCCAGCGTTGGGGGATATTTTTAATTATGTATCAATTAAATTAGTAAATAGACGAAAACGGCACCGACTTTATTTAAATATTTTTTTAATTAAAATTGATTAATTTTAAGTACTTAGTTAATAACCTAGTATAATAAATTATTGTAAATTTCATTGTAAATAAATAGATGATATCTGTAAATACTAAGCTTAACGTCTCACTGTTTTATTTGATATAATAAAAAAAATGCAATAATATATCTAATGAATTGTTTCTTTGGAAATGTTAAGATTTTGTAAGAAATATTATTTTAAAACAATTATGATACTGTAGAAACAGGTAAAAGATTATACATATTATATAAGTAAAGATATATTATTAAGAAACTTTGACAAATAAAGATAGTAACAATAGTCTTTGTTTTATTTATAGTACCTGGTTGACCGAGCCTTGCTCGGCTGAAAACACGGCTAAAACGACGTTTTCTTAAAATGAAACCTAGCTAGATCGATTTATCGCCCCCGAACCCAAGCCGTTGGAGCCGTTTTCGAGATTCAGGAAATATATATTATTTATATATATATATACAAGAATTGCTCGTTTAAAAGTATTAGATAATAGATAATTAAAACACCAATACGTTTATAATCGGGAAAACATTTACCTACAATACGCAAACTTATGCGTTTTATGACGGAACACCCAGAAGATAGATGGGATCTAGTTTTACTCTTTGTTTTTGGCGTAGCACTTTGTTCATTTGCCAGTGTCAAGTGTTTCGATTTATATTACCTCTTTTTAAAATACGAATCAAGTTTTCGTTTGACCACGACCTGCCTGATGTTAAGCAGGATGCAGTCTAAGATGAAGCACGCTTACGTAGAAAAAAACTTGTTTACGCTGGATTTGAAGACACCCAAATTGTACTTCGCAGGAAAAATAAACGTCGGCAGAGAGTTCCACGTCCTCGCTGTACGTATGAAGAATGTAGAATCGAAGCGTTTAGTCCGTACGTGGAGAATGTCCACCATGTATGGATGGCGTGTAAGCCATATCTGCCTAGCCGTCCAGTAATAGAAAGGGGCAGGTGGAACCAAATTATGCAGTTCCAATGCACACTCTCCGAAATGTATCCGATAAAAGACACATATTTTTACTTGGTGGTAGATTTCCTTAGCAGGAGGTCATCTAGGTAGGTACCACCGCAGTACCAGATATTCTGCCACCAAGCAGTAGTGTGTAAGCATTACTGTGTTCCGTTTTGAAGGGTACTGCAGCTAGCGAAATTACAGGGCTATTGAGACTAACCATCTAGTCCCAAAGTCATGAGCGCCAAGGCAGAGATGCCCTGGACTTTGTTTTATTACTCAAAGTTCTGTGTATCGCTGCAATGGTCATGGACAGGCGTTATCGTTAACATCAGGAGAGCGTCTCGTTCGTCTCACTACTGTTACATAAAAAAAAAAAAAACATATTCCTACAAGCGACATTACTTTTTTCTTTTCCTAAGTCATGGTCAAAGTAAGTCAAAGATAAGTCTGTTCTTGCTCTAATAAACTAACAGTGACTTTACTACAAGCTTCGATGGAATTTTAGACACGATACAAAAAAAAATCTTCACGTTATATGATTGTTTACAGTTTATGCGCGTATTTCGACATTTTATATCTGAATAAAACACCACTATTTTAATCTTATCATAAAATACTTCAAAGTAAATAAAATTTATTATTGTAGGAAAGTAAACACAGCGCCATCTGACCCCAAGCTAAGCAAAACTTGTACTATGGTATTTGGATAACTGATAGAATACTTTTTTATTTTTCTAAATACTTTCTTATAATGCATATGAAACACTCGGACATAGAACAAACATTTGTTTATACCACAACAGCTAAAGCAGAAATACCAATGAGTCAACAGGGATGTCAAATATATCAAAATATTTGTCACTGGCAAATGCAGAAAGTACGACGCTAAAAATTAAAAATAAGTATAAGTATAATTATGAAAGATAGCATGGTTGCCACATAGCAACGATAATGATTATTTCGTAGCTAATTCTATTCGTATAAGGGTCGAAGGACATCCAAACAAATCCCAAATACTTCGTTAAAATATTCCGTACCGAATTGTTTTACTATCAAACAATTTTGAAAACACAAATATTTGTAATTTGTTTCGTAATTAAACTTGTTGATGGTTTCGGTGAATCAGTAATTTCATAACCTTTTATACATGCAAATTATTAATTAGCTTGTATTGTAATACTTCTTATCCTATTCTACCCTATCCTACTTCCTACAATCCTATCCTTTACATTACTCGGTGGTAGATTTCCTTAGTAGGATGTCGTCTAGGTAGGTACCACCGCAGTACCAGATATTCTGCCGCTAAGCAGTAGCGTGTGCTTTACCATCTTCGACCACACCGTCACTTAACATCAGGTGAGCTGTGGTCAAAGACCTAGCCTGTCAGTCATTAAAAAAAAATATACATGCCGAACATCTATGAGCTGTGGTTAAACTTGTCAGCCATATAAAATAAAATAAAAAAACTAAAAAGAAAAAAAATTTAGATGAATAATACAAAAAACGTAGAAAGACGTATTCATGCCAACAAACAAATAAAGAATGTATGCAAAACATAATCAAACCGGAAATAATTGCATTTCGTCAAGCTCATAGAAAATACATGAGAATTGTGCAATGAGCTAAATTGGTCATCCAACGTGCACCATCATTATTATATAGTTTAACTAGCTGCGCCCTGCGTTGTTACCCGCTATATTTTTTAGGTATTAGGTAAGGCAGGCTGAAGTTTTGGCCAAAATGGAATTAAAAAAATTGACCGGTTGTAGTTGTTATCCATCTACAACCACATCACTGTATGACATTAGGACATAATCCATACGAATATAGTTAAAAAAAAATGACAGCTAGTATTTCTCATCCATTTACTTACTCAAAGACACCTGAACCGGTACGAGAAATTATTTTTTGTTTTGTTTAAAAGGTTAGTACCTGGATGACCGAGCGTTGCTCGGCTGAAAACACGGATAAAACGACGTTTTCTAAAAATGAAACCTAGCTAGATCGATTTATCGCCCTCGAAACCCCCTGCATACTAAATTTCATGAAAATTGTTGGAGCCGTTTCCGAGATTCAGATTATATATATACATATATACAAGAATTACTCGTTTAAAGATATTAGATACATCTCAGGTGATTGACCTGAAACTTTGACAAATTGGCACCAAGTCAGGATGTGATGATGTGATACCAGAAAAATCTAAGGCAACCCTCAAATTTTGTAGGGACGCATAATGGGTTTTATTTTCTAAAACTATTCAAGTATTTGCGTCTGGTACTTCTCATGTTGCTGAGCTGATGATGGAAACTATTATGAGTTAGTGGATAATTCTTAAATATTATAGGCTCGTATAGATAGCTACTTATGTTCCTTTGAGTTATTTAGGTGAGCTGATGATGGAAGGTACAACTCCTTGTTATTTGAAAGGATTTCTTTCAGATTGGTCCCCATAAAAATTTCTTAAACCTAGACGTGTTTGGGCTAAGGGTCGCTTTTTTAAATTGTATATTTAAAATTCTTCAATTCTTCCCTCAACGTAACGAAATATTTGATACTAACTCTTAATAGGTAAACCTAGAGTGTTTAGTTTTTAGTAAATCTTGGATGTAGATAATAATAGATATATAGTTACAACACCAAACAGTATCCCCCGATTTTTAGGGTTCCGTACCCAAAGGGTAAATAAGGAATATTACTAAGACTCCGCTGTCCGTCCATCTGTCTGTCTGTCCGTCTGTCACCAGGCTATATCTTATGAGCCGTTATAGTTAGACAGTTGAAATTTTCACAGATGATGTATTTCTGTTGCCGCTATAACAAAATAAAACAGAATAAAATAAATATTTAAGGGGTACAACAAACATGTTTTTTTGCCGTTTTTATAGATAATGGTACGGAACCCTTCGTGCGCGAGTCTGACTCGCACTTGGCCAGTTTTTGTTATCATCAGCTTTCTGAATTGCCTTCCAATATGGAAGCAAATTATAAAACGAGTTTACATAAAAAAAAACCTTGTTATTTTGTTTGCGAAATAAAATCCTTCTGTTTTCACATTTAAAAAACAATAATCAACGAAATGAGAGCGCTCCATTATTTCATTAAAATGAAATCATAGCACGCAACCGACTTAAAAATTAATTAGAATTCCTTGCAAAGTAACATTTTTAACGACTTAATTAAATAGAACGACAGACCGCTCCCATGGGTTCCATGGTATTTAGGGGAGATTTCCGAATTGATACCTCTATGTCATATTTAATTTTGTAATTATATAAAAAAATACGATTGAAATGTAACTACGATAGCTCAGTAGTTATCGCGGTCGGTTCACACGTTGAAGGGCGTGGGCTCGAACCCCAACAATGAGCTTGAGCTGCCAGTGAAGGAAAACATCGTGAGGAAACCATAGCGTGGTCGTGAGGCACATTAAAGTACTCGGCTACCTAGTGTGACGACACCTCAGAAGGGTTCAGAATTAAACGATTTGTAACACATATTACACTATTTATTATTCATATCATCACTTACACAGGAATATTCTTAAAAATCAACAGTATTACTAACCTTAAGTCTTTTCCTCACGATGGTTCCCACACAAGTGAAGTTCGTCCAGATGGCCGACCGACATGAAGTTTTATCGAAACCGAATGACAGCTTTTTAACACTTGACGTTGACATTTGAATTGTAATCTTGACATTTGGGGTAGTATTTAATGATAGTATTATGTTGGAAGAATATTCGCGTAACAGTCGGCCATCCTATAGGAACGAGTCCCATCGTTCTAGCTTACATATTCATTTTAATTTAAAGTTTTACTTCTTACAATTTTATAATAATGTGATAGTATTTCATCGATAACAAATTACAAGTCATATTTCTATTCATATTCACGACAATATTAATAATGTCAAGATTCTATTATCTTGACATTTCAATTATGAATTCAATAATTATGACAATCAAACTATAATTAATTATTACTATTGAATAGCTTGTTACTTTTGTTCCTATCTCAGTAATTTATCTAATTATTATACTTAATTATTATATTTATATTTGATATAATCCATAGTTTGTTTAATTATATTATCCACAGTGCTTCGAATCAATCATGACCGACTTGGTCCTTTGCCGGTCATTAACGATACGAAGGCACCTCACTCGCTTGCTATACTATAGCCAAGCTATGTGACAGTTACTTCCTTCACAGTCAGATAGCTCGCTGTGATGCTTCGAGCCACTCATGGGCGACGAGTTCATACGTCATTCCTGCCCGACTCGAAGACACCCTCACTGTTAGCTATGGCTGATAGGTATAAGAGTTACTTCCTTCGCTCCCAACCTACACAACCGCGATGCTTCGAGCCACTCATGGGCGACGAACTCATACGCCATTCCTGCCCGACTCGAAGACACCCCTCACTGAATCACAATATTAATTACAATCAAGATTATTCCGTTGTTCCATTAGTAATCGTGTCTTATTTTTCACTTTAACAAAGTATTTAACCAAAGTTACGAGTCTTTAACCTATTTAAATAATCAGCATCAACCTATCAACATTAATCAATCTTAGTTAAATATTTCCGAATATGAAATTACATTGAATCATCACTCTCATCGTCACTACCTTCGTTTGAAGAACAAGCGGGAGCGTTAAAACTTAACCATGGAAATACTTTGTCAACTGCAACGACCGTTTCGTATCTTGCGCCTTTTCTAGTTAGAGGCGTATCCTCAACAACAAACCTATCATTTGGCAAAACTTTCTTTATGCGATAAGGTCCCTTGCATCTGGCCTCTAGTTTCTTCGATTGACCTGGCCCTGTTACTATAGCCCTAGCAATCCTAACTAAGTCACCCTCTGCATATTTAGTACTTTCTTTTCTGTTTTTATTATAACGATTTCTCATCATTTCTTGTCTTTTATTTATCTTGTCACTAGCGTCCTGTCTTATTTGTTTTATTGATTCTTCACCCGCAGTTATGTCACTGGTTACTTCATTAAGTAAGCCCAGAGCCGGGTTGGCTACATTCCTACCGAACAATAATTCAGTCGGAGTTCTTTTTGTAACATCATGAACACTTGTATTAATTCCTAGTTGTAGATCGGGGAGGAGTTCGTCCCACGTGTTTTTGTCTTTACCGTGTGTCATTGAGCCAAGTGCAGCTAGAATTGTCCGGTTGTAGCGCTCAACTTGGCCGTTTGCACGAGGTGTAGCAACGGCGTTGAGGATATGCTTTGCACCAATCGAGTTTATGAATATTTTAAACTTTTTGCTTGTGAAACTGGTACCCCTGTCTGTTATTATCCGAGTGGGTGAACCAAAGTAGCTAAATAGGGTCCGAAACGCTTTTATGCTTTCTTTTGTTTTTGTACTTCGCACGGGCATTAGACATATATATTTGGTAAATGCATCTACAACTACTAGTATGTACGTGTTGCCCTTTTTGCTGCGCGGAAACGGCCCTAAGTGATCAGCGTGGAGGGTATGAAAAGGGATTTCATTTTTTTGTATTGGATGAAGTAGTCCCTCCTGGGCTCCCGCCGGTAGTTTGTGGTGCGCGCACTCGAGGCAAGCCGCTACATACTTTTTAATAAATTTTCGCATTTTTGGAAACCAAAATTGGGATCGAATACGCTGCAGGGTTTTTTCAAAGGCGAAGTGGCCTACGTCATCGTGGTTGGCTTTTAAAAGTTGCCACCGTACGCCTCTTGGCACGACCCATCTAGTAGTATCATCCTGAAGTATCCGAAATACGCGGCCGTTTTTAATGGTGTACTCTTTATGAATATTGGCAATCTTAAGTGTTTCGGGATCCTCTAAAACCTCCTTAATGCGCTTGATTTCCTCGTCAGCTGACTGTACAGTAGAAATCCAATCTTCTGCAGTGACCGTTAGTATGTCGATTGTGTGTGTTTGCTCTAGCTCGACCGATACAGGCCCCCTACTTAACGCGTCCACATGGGACATCTTCTCGCCTGGGCGATATTCAATCTGACAATCGAATTCTAAAAATTGTATCCACCACCTAGATATTCGTGGTATAAGGTCCCTTTTGGTGAAGGTGGAGCGTAAAGCATTGCAATCTGTCACTATGGTGAACTTTATTCCGATAAGGTATGAACGGAACTTGCTTAGTGCGCTGATAACGGCCAGTGTTTCGAGCTCAAAAGAATGGAGCTTCATTTCGTCTGATTGTGTCTGCCGACTAAAGTAGGCTACGGGCCGCCACGGATTGGAACCCTTCCTTTGAAGTAAAATTCCTGCTAGCCCGAACTTACTCGCGTCAGTATGAAGTTGGGTTTCCGCGCTGTGATCATAGAGTGCAAGTATAGGCCTCCCAGAGAGTAATCCTTTGACCGTATCAAACGATTTTGTCTCTGTCTCACCCCATCGCCAAGGTATGTCCTTTTTCAGAAGATTCGTCAAAGGCCTAACTATAAGTGCAAAGTCCTTTACAAATCTCCTGAAAAAACTAGCGAGACCAAGAAATCTCCTTACCTCGTGCTGGTTTTGTGGGGTGGGAAATTTAGCTACTGCCTCTGTTTTTTGGATTCCGGGCTTAATACCGTCTTTATCTATCTCAAAACCGAGAAATTCAATTTTTTCTTGGAAGAAGCTACATTTCTCCATTTTCAAGGTTAAACCGGCTTCTCGAAGGAGGCAGAGTACCTCTTCAAGTCGCTCTAAGCCCTCTTCAAATGTTTTGGACGGTATTAGGATATCATCCATATATATGACAATATAGCTCACTTTAGACTTACTTAAAACCTTGTGGATTGCTCTCTGAAACACTGCTGGAGCGTTAGCAAGTCCAAAAGGTACGCGGTTATATTCAAACTGTCCATCAGGCGTGACGAACGCAGTCTTCTCTCGAGACTGCTCGCATATAGCAATCTGATGGTATCCCGAAGCCAAGTCTAGTGATGTGAATAGCGATTGACCAGACAGTTGGTCCAACAAGTCATCTATCCTCGGTAAAGGGTAATGATCTCGTTTGGTGCGGCTATTCAATGCGCGATAGTCCACGCATAGACGCTTCTCCCCAGATTTCTTTTTAACCAGAACTATTGGACTTGCATACGGGGAGTTTGACTCCCGAACAATACCATGATCAACCATATCATCGACCATACTTTGAACTAATTTTCGCTCAGAGTAGGCCATGCGGTACGGTCTATAGACCACAGGCGAAGAGTCTTTGAGATGTATTTCCATCTCTGTCACATTCGTGAACCCCAAATCATGCATACCCGTTGAGAAGCATTCTTTATATTTGTCGAGTAAATCGTAGCATTTTTGGGTCTGTTCTTTTAGCAGTTGCCTACCACAGTTAGGAACAGACGCTACAAGCGTAGTGTTGTCGTTAACTACCTTCATTACAGTTTTACTGTATCCCATATACTTAGCGCGAGTAATGAGGGTATTGCCCTTAACTTCTATGGGGTTTGTGCTGACGTTTTGGATCAACAGGTGGCACTGGGTACCATTTATTTGGTATTCTCCAGGTAAAAGATAGTACTCTCGACCTGTAATCCCTCTTATCGAACCATTGACGTAGATACAGCCATCGCAAGCAATATCCGAGTCAACTGCTACCGACTTCATTTCTCCTACATCGATATAAGTGTCGCTTGTCACACGTAGCTGTACCTTAAGGTCCAACTCATGTTCTACACGTTCAAACTTCAATTCAGTAGGAGTTTTGATAATCTTAAGTGTGGGTCTTTCCGTAAAGGAATGGCCTAGTAGTACATTGCAGTTTATCAAGTGGTCATCTACTATGAACACCTCAACTTCTTTCTCCAGGACTCCTTGTATCTCTATAGTAGCCTTTGTTAAGCCCAAGGGTAAGTACGGAACATTACCTAATCCCCTCAAGTACGGTCCTACTACCTGTTCCCATTTTAGACCCAACTTAAAAGCGTCACTTTTACGAATTAGTGTGACTTCACTTCCCAAGTCTACCTGGCACATCGTTGTTATACCGTTCATGGACATGCAAAGCTTATACTTATCGCTCGTATTTTCGGATGCCCAGACTTCCATAACGGTTTTATCTTTAGCCAAAATAATATTTTCTTTAGCCTTGGGGCAGCGTGACGATTCATGGCCCATGTAATTACAATGGGTGCACTTTATGAGTGGTTTCGGGCACTTAAAGCTAGGATGTCCTGTGCCTTGGCAGTTAAAGCACTTGATTGGACCTTTAGGATTGTTACTATTCCTTGCAGTGCTGCCCTCATTCGCTTTTACAAAATTGTTACCAGCCACTGAAATATTATGGCGCCTATCCCGGTTAGAATCCCTATTATACTCAATTAGATTACGGTTTTGCGATTTAATAGTTTTAAAAAATTCTAATACGTCTTCTGGTTTATCAAATTTAGCAGCTTGCGCGCCCACCCGAACCCCCCTATCATCAATTCCATGAAGCAGACAATCTACCGCTTGTTTTCCAAACAACTTACATCTATTCAACAGATTTATCTTAGCAAAATAATATAATTCAAAAGATTCTCCAGGGCGTACCCGCCTATTAAGCATCTCGGTCAACAATTCAGCGTAGTTTTCAGTAGCTGGGAATGATTCTTTCAACATAGCTTTCCATTCTGACCAAGTGTGCTTAATGGAGGGTAAACCCTGGTACCAAGTCTTGGCTAGTCCGGTAAGTTTAGGCAGGGCATAGTGAATCGTTTGCTTGTCATTCCAATTATATATATCAGTACATTCGTCAATCTTGTCAAGCCAATTTACAATCGTCTGTTCCTTTGACATAGGGTCAAACTCAGGAATGACATTCCCTAAAGTTGAACTATGAAACGATTCACGATCCCCTGCTTTCGATTTGATGAATGCGCTCATAAATTCTTCGAAAAGGTCAGTCGCTACTTTGGGTTTCTTTGGTATGGTCTCATTATAGTTATTGTCTGGTAGATGTCTTTTAGGTGGAGTAAGTAACGATCGATCACGAGAACATGGGTGAGTGATTTCCTCATGTTCCTCGCCAGGTCTATGAGTAACGAGTGTCTGGTACACTTTGTCGCGTTCGTATAATCGTTCTCGTTCTCTACGTACCTCATTTTCCAGCACCCTTAGTCTCTCTCTCCCCTCCGATACTTCACTGTGATGCTGGCGCCGTAATCGCGAGGTACTAGGGCTCCTGCTTCGCCGACGGCTGTGGCGGAGATGTCTCGTCTGGCTACGGCTCCGCGTTCGTCGACTCCGCGGTGTCTCGTTATCACGGCGCGTAGGGCTCCGGCTGCGTCGCAGGCACCTTCGCTGGTCACGACTTTGACACGCTGACGTTCTGTCGTGATGCAGATTCTTCGAAGTCCCAGCAAGACTGTGGTCTCGACTTGCCCTTGCATTGGGATCGCGGTCACTCATTTCCTGAAACTCATAAATTTTGTGTAAGTACGCATTCACCAGCAACGCACACAATTAGAATAATTACGTATCATAACACCTTTAAATCGGGAGGTATATAACATTAACGATTTCAATCAGTAGTAGTGTAGGTAGTTTATGAAGAGGAAAACTCATACACAAAAACACATGTCATGGGAAAATACTTGATAAATAATCATCTAGTCCCACTAAATATCGCTTGCACTAAGGAAACCAAAATACCTATGGAATGCCTATTTATAATACCTAAAGATGACGGATATACGTTATTCCACACATTATTCTCAACATCTTTACGTTCTTGAAGCAGAAAACGTGTACTCAATTTATTCAACAGATACCTCTGCATCATCACATTTTTGTCATTTAGCAATCTAATACCTACCCATTCCTTATGAGTTTATCATGCTCTATTCACATAGCGTGACAAAAATTTATATTTTAACTTTGTAGGTAGTTACGAATTTAAATTCTAGAAAAATTAAATAAAATAAAAAAAATAATAATAATTTCACGATGACAAAATACTTGTTATATAAAGGTACCGGATAAGTTTACACTAAAAAATCTTGATGATCGAGCATGTGGCGTGGTACGCGGCATGTATTTTGTAATTATTTTTGCTACGGAATCCCACTTCTGAGATGTGACGACACCTCAGAAGGGTTCAGAATTAAACGATTTGTAACACATATTACACTATTTATTATTCATATCATCACTTACACAGGAATATTCTTAAAAATCAACAGTATTACTAACCTTAAGTCTTTTCCTCACGATGGTTCCCACACAAGTGAAGTTCGTCCAGATGGCCGACCGACATGAAGTTTTATCGAAACCGAATGACAGCTTTTTAACACTTGACGTTGACATTTGAATTGTAATCTTGACATTTGGGGTAGTATTTAATGATAGTATTATGTTGGAAGAATATTCGCGTAACACTAGCTACCACCCTCAAGTTGAAAATCTGCCGCCAAACACCTAACGGTGTGTTCCGGCAGCCTCACTTAAGAGCCAGTTCAATTCCAAGTTAGCTGTGCGTTAACAGCTTCGATCAGCTGCGGTTAAGCACCTAGCTTGTCAAACATAAAAAATGAGATTAACAAAAAGCTTACCTGAAAACAGCTAACGCTTTTTTTACTGATAACAGGCTTGCCGAAAAGGCGTATACGTTTTATGCTTATAAAGTTAATTTTGACAGTTCAAACAGTTCGCTTTTTTTCTGGTGGCTAGGTGTTTGACCGCAGCTCACCTAATATTAAGTGACGATGTGATCGTAGATAGTGACATCTAACCAGGCCCCTGATTCTCGAACACACGTCAGATTCCTTGCTGAAAACGTTTTATGCATATAAAGTTCATTTTAACAGTAACATACCTTGTCACGTTTTAAATACCTACCATTAAACTTGATTCAAATTGCAAATGTTACGTGTTATGGGTCAGGCTACCGGAATGACGATAGAACATACTGCTAGGTACCTACAGGGTAGTACCTTAGGTAGTATAGTAGCCTAAGGTAGCTAGCTAGCCGAGTACTAGAAAGTAAAGTTACCATATAGTAGCGGTAAAGACATCACCGTAAAGACTTTTGTCAATTGAATGTAGGTATCTTTTAAAAAAAATTTAACCTCAAATAGCTTTTCTTTCGATGACATTAATCAAATTCAACGAGATTTTATTTGAAGAAAATAAAAAGTTGATACAATGACATAGTATATGTCTTTTGTATTGACTTGGATCAGATTATTGGCAGAATAAAGAATATCCTAACCTAACAAGAGCGGATTCAATCTGTCATCATACGTTTCGGATCGTTGTCAAACGGGGTTAGAATTTGAAACATAGATTTTCATTGAACTTTTTGATTTCATACTTTGATCGAAGATTATGTTTAAAAATAATTGTGCTTTGAAGTTACAAAACTTGTTATTATTTGTCGTTTTTTTTGGATTTCGGTTAATATTATTACAAATAAATTAAAAGTATAAAAATATTGTTTCAAACAATGGTTTATCTGGGACAATGAACTAAAAACTTAAAAATAAATTCTAGTAAGTTTTTGGTGTGTAGGTACTTACCTATCTAATCTATCTATCTAAAACCTTTAAACGAGCAATTCTTATATATATGTATATATATATATTTTCTGAATCTCGGAAACGGCTCCAACGATTTTCATGAAATTCAGTATGCAGGGGTTTTCGGGGCGATAAATCGATCTAGCTAGGTTTAATTTTTAGAAAACGTCGTTTTATCCGTGTTTTCAGCCGAGCAAAGCTCGGTCAACCAGGTACTATTCTTAAAAGCTTGAGGCACAGAATTAAGTACCTAACCTGTAACGGGTAGGCCATTACAATTTAATTTCACACTTCCAGCGTGTGATCCGACTGCACTATTACCACTACAAACTAATAAAATACTTGTGTATTTTTTTAGGTATAAGTACCTAATTTGTTTGGCAAAACGTTTTTATAGATTGACTCAATAAAGTTACTTCAGTGGTCAAAATAATAAAAAAATATACAGAATTTTCACCCTTATCTGCCAAATTTTATTACAAAATTCAAACCAGTGCACCTTTAACTCCGGCCAATAAATCTCAGAGGGAAAGTTCGCATCGCGTTAGCTTCATTTGCATTTTATTAACTTGATTTTTTGCAGTGGGTACGACTTTGGAGCTTAGATTGAATTTTTGGGCGCGTTTTTTGGACAGATTTGGATTTTTTTTGTATTATTTTTTGTAGTTTTTTTATTTAATTATTTCTACATACGTAATAGGTAGGCACTAAGTGAGTGTACGTGAGTAGTAGTGAAAGAGTATCATCATCATCATCATATCATCATCATCATCATCTCAGCCGTAGGACGTCCACTGCTGGACATAGGCCTCCCCCATTGACTTCCATAAAGACCGGTTGGAAGCGGCTCGCATCCAGCGCGTTCCTGCTGTCTTTATGAGGTCGTCTGTCCACCTTGTGGGTGGACGTACTACGCTGCGCTTGCCGGTCTGTGGTCTCCACTCCAGAAATTTGAAGCCCCATCGGCCATCAGTTCTGCGTGCTATATGCCCTGCCCATTGCCACTTCAACTTGCTAATCCGCTGGGCTATGTCGGCTACTTAGTTCGTGTACGGATCTCCTCATTTCTGATTCGATCTCGTGAAAGAGTATAGGAAAATAAATTTATATATATTATGTATTTTGCAATAACGAAAATATAAGTATAATTTTACAATACCCATTTATTGATATTTACGTAGTCATGGTTATTTATGGGCAACATCAGTTATAAGTCAATTAAATAAAAATAAATAAATAAATTTACAATATTTTTTTTAATGTCAATTAAATATTAAAAAATAAAATAAATTGAAATAAAAAAATTACTCAAATTATAAAGTTATAAGTAGTTGTTTATTTATAAAGTTACTAGCGACCCGCCCCGACTTCGCACGGGTAGTAAGAATGGGTATAGTAAGCTATCCTTAAAAGGTAGATATATGGCACCGCGGACTTTTTTGTAGATCTATAAAAGAGGAATGTCTCACCATGCATTGTTTTGTTATATCTCAAAGGAATTAGGCAGCGTTTTCGATGAAAGCTCCCAGGTAGCTTGACTTTTTCCGAAACTTCCTACAATTATCATAATATTTCAACCAATTGACACAAAACCATGGCAAATTATATACCTAAACCTTTCTCGTGTATCACTCTATCTATTGGCGATACTCGCATGATAATCTGTTCAGCAGTTTTTAAGTTTATAGCAAACAGACAGGCAGACAGACGCGGCGGACGACTTTGTTTTATAATTAGTGAAGTGATAATGTTATACGGCATCGTTCTATTTCACTCCTTGAGAAAGATAACGAAAGTTATTTTATTTATTATCTTCTAGGCAAGCGTGCTCCATCTTAGACCACATCACCATTTAACATCAGATGAGATGGTGGTCAAAAGCAAGCCTGTTTGAAATTTTAAATAAAACTTAAAATTTAAGACAAATCTATCCTCAGCTTATTCTTACCACCCCTTCACATACCTCATCATTGTTCAAATATTTTCATTTAGAAATGTTGGGCTTGTATAGAATTTTTTTTTATGAAGCACTGTAAATAAAATACTTAAACCAAAAGATAGTCATTTTTATTGTGAATCGCATTATATTTTCTCAGCACTAAAAGTAAGTAACAGATCTGTTGTAAAGAAAATATAAATACAAGCTACTTTTATTTTCTTGAAAGAAATATAAGTTTACTAAGCTCAATATTGCTCATGCTCTTGCTGTTTTTATTCGTCAAGGACCGAGTTACCGGTTTAATACTGAGTTACCGAGTTATCGAGTGTTCCCCTATAGACACAATCTAAATACCTTCAAGTCGCAAGTGAAGCTGTTTCCGTACTGTACCGAATTTTCGCTTAACATGAAGTGAGATAGAGGTCAAACGCAAGCCTATCTTTATATATATAAAATTTTTGTGTCACGTTCTTTGTCCGCAATGAACTCCTCAACTACTGAACCGATTTTAACCAAATCTTGCACACTGTGTGCAGTTTGATCCAACTTGAGAGATAGGATATAGATATAGGATTTTATATCTCAATTTATAATTGCAATATTTTCTTATTGCAAATTATTTGTTTATTATACGTGAAAGAGGTATAATTATCTGTGAGTTCCATAAAATTATATATAGAGATGGCGGTGTAAGGTAATTTATTAACTAGATTGAATAAGTATCCAATAGATGACGCTACGTTAAAATTCCAAACGTTTCATATGCACTACAATTTATTTCACGTTACACGCGTGTATTCAATTTGGCCACAGCAACGCGTGGCTGGGTCTGCTGGTTTAAGATAATAATGGCTAAAACTTATACATTATACATTTAATAAATAAATATTGGACGACATATCACACAAGCCATCAAGCCCCAAGCAAAACAAAGCTTGTTCTAAGAAATCCAGATAACTAATAGAATATACATATTTTTCAAAGTAAATATATATCTAAATATATATAACTCAAAGGTGACTGACTGACTGACTGACTGACTGACATAGTGATCTATCAACGCACAGCCCAAACCACTGGATGGATCGGGATGAAATTTGGCATGCAGGTAGATGTTATGACGTAGGCATCCGCTAAGAAAGGATTTTGATTAATTCTACCCCCAAGGGGATAAAATAGGGGATGAAAGTTTGTATGAAACTTTGTCAATTTTAAACCGATCGGGCTGAGACTTTGCATGCATAAAGCTACTATGACGTAGGCATCTAGCGCGGGTGAAACCGCGGGACACAGCTAGTATATATATATATATATATGCTTATAATTTTTTTATTTTTTTATCTTGTAGTTAGATCTAAATCAAGTTTAAGTAACATAAAAAAAATGTTTTAAAGTTTTGCTCATAGCTTTGGCTGATATAATTTAAGCTTTGGCTGATATAATTTAGAACTAAATTGCATTTTTTATGTAAAAGTATTGAGACGAACGAATCGCTCTCCTGACGTTAAGAGATAACGCTCGTTCATGACCATTGCAGCGATACACAGAACTTTGAGTAGCAAAACAAAGTCCAGGGCATCGCTGCTTTGGCGCTCATTACTTGTAAGAAATTATGGCAATATCTACATAGTTTTTCTTTGCTTAAACAAAAAAAATAAACACTACATTTTAAATGCACATCAGACTCAGCGACACCGAACAAGTTCGCAATATCGCCAAATTTGTCGTATTACGTCGTCCGACTTCTCTAGCGATACGTGTCTGGGACGTTTATTTTTAGTGAATAAAAGGTTTTACACGCATACAGGCAATAAAAATTGCGATTAAAGAGTAATATTATATTCAAACTAATTTCTTGTGGCGTGACAATTATGTCAGATCAACAATTCGAAATAAAACTAATACCGATATTTACCATACCGCTTTTTACCGCAAATAAAGGAGTAAAATACAGCCAAAATAAACCCTGCAGAAAATTAATATAATATTTCTCTCTGCATTTTGAAGTAATTGAAGAGCATTACACCTTAATAATTCATATCGACTTACATTATTAAAACATACCGTGAGGTCACTAACTTTGTAAGGTTATTTTTTTTAAACTTTTGCTAATTTTCTTTATTTTAATTGATACTTTATACTCCTAATGGTAGTTCTTAAAATACTTTACCACACTCCAAATGTCATACAAATCAGTTGCTTATATTATACTAGCTTACGCTCGCGACTCTACCTGCGTTAACTTTAGAATTAGGTTCAGAGAGAAATGAAACATGTGTAAGTAACAAATAATCAATAGTCATGAAACTTGCGCTATTTTATTATTAGATTAGAATAAAGGATAATTTTTATCGTAAAATAATGTTCCACAAGACGCATCTGTACTAAATTTAAAGTGTATACGTCCATTAGTTCGTTTTTTGATAATCTCACTGAAACCCAACATTTTTCTGTTATAAAAAGTATTCTATAATCAGGGTGAGCGAGACAGACAGACGGACAGACGGACAGACAGACGCGGCAAACGACTTTGTGTTATAATATGAAGTGATTTAGATATTCTAATAAAGACATAAAGGTTCTAAGCATTAAGTAATAGTACGTTTAATTAGTAGCCAGCCGTAATGTCAGAGGTAAGCTCAGCGGTTTTGACGTTGCTTGAAGGTTGTCGTAAAATAAACATCTACTCAGATCTACTCTGACATCGCTTGACGGTTGCTGTGATGAAACAAACAACATAAATGTCATCCGGCAGCTCTTAGTTAAATACCACTCACAATCCTTTGCTAGAAACTAAACTGACCGAATAACTACATTGTTTAACTTCTACGATCTTTTATGAATAACTAGCTGTGCCCCGCGGTTTCACCCGCGCTAGATGTCTACGTCATCTAGCTTTATGCATGCAAAGTCTCAGCCCGATCGGTTTAAAATTGACAAAGTTTCATACAAACTTTCATCCCCTATTTTATTCCCTTGGGGGTAGAATTAATCAAAATCCTTTCTTAGCGGATGCCTACGTCATAACATCTACCTGCATGCCAAATTTCAGCCTGATCCGTCCAGTGGTTTGGGCTGTGCGTTGATAGATCACTATGTCAGTCAGTCACCTTTGTGTTATATATATTTAGATTGTGGTCGTTATTTCGAGTGTATGTGATGAGTGAATCATGGCTGGTATGTATGGACAACGAGATAAACCAACCAAATCGAGTAATTTCGACGTTTTATTAAGTTTCACGTTAAATCGAGTGATATTACATAGAGTTTAACACTGTAATTGGAAAATCGTCCAGTGGGGAACCCTAAAAGTGGCGGTCCACTGAGAATCACATTAGCAAGCTGTCAGAAATGTTACATGACGAGTATATATGATTATTGAAACGAAATCGCAAAATGAAATTATGTTTTATCTATATTTAATTTTCCGTATAATTAAGCACATAGAACCTCGAAAAGAGATAAAAGAACAGCTTCGTTTTGTTTTTGTTAATTAAATTTGATATTCTTTTGTTTGATATAAAACAGCTACGTGTATGACCGCAGTATGGGCTTATTACATTAAGTTTAATTAAATTTTGTTTAAGAGATTTAAAAAAATGTGTTTGCTTAAGACCACACGACAAAAGTGAAAACTTCATTAAGGCGAGGTTAATAATATTTTTTTTATGGCTGACAGGCTAGGTGGTTGACCACAACTCACCTGATATTAAGTGACGGTGTGGTCGAAGATGGTAAAGCACACCTCGCCTGGAATGGAACTGGCTCTCAAGTAAGGCTGCCGGAACACACCGTTAGATGCTTGGCGGCAGATTTTAAACTTGAGGGTGGTAGCTAGCCAGCCGAGTACTAGAAAATACTCTACCACCACGCTATGGTTTCCTCACGATGTTTTCCTTCACCGACAGCTCAAGCTCATTGTTGTGACTTAAACCCACGCCCTTCGGCATGCGAACCGACCGCGCTAACCACTGAGCTATCATCGCTACAATATGAAATACAATTTTTTTTCTATATTCATTAAGTAGCAGTAACGCGTTAACTATAACTGTCTCTCTTTCTCTTAGTCGTCGAGAGCCGAGATTACTCGAACGAGCGTTACACAGCCGAGCGTGGTGGTCAAATTCAATACCCATAAAATAAAGTGCACAGTGCGCCTAAAGAAGTTTTCACTTCAATAAATGTTGGAAGAAATTCACACAGAGCTAGCCCCATACAAAGTTAAGCTCGTACTACGGTAACCGGCAGAAATAGTACTTCAAAAATTTAGAATTCCTAGACACAAAAAAGATACCTGTGTTCGTTGCATAAATGTTTGTCTTGGATGAGAATCGAACCGACAAACTTATGTTTATTACCGGGTCTTAATCGCGCACAAAACACTATGAACACCACAAATCAACTCCTGACCATGTCTATTGCAACGTAGCCAAAACATCGAGGTAAATAAACGAAACTAATTTCACAGGGTTTGGTCATGTGTTCAAGTCGCGAAAGTTTAAAAATTATAATTGAACCCACGTCCTAGAACTCATAAAACGGAACTACTACCAAATGAACTAACAAGGTTTATAAACGGCTTTTTCAAGTATATGTTAATAATGTTTAGAAAATGTTTAAAAGTCATAATCGGTTACACAAAGTAAGTCAGTCAAGTCCAACCAACTAAAAAAATGTACCTTCTAACATACTATATCACCTTCTCTCTCTCACGTACGTTCTGAATCTCGGGTGCTAACTCCTGCGGTTACACTTAACATCAGGTGAGCTGTGGTTAAACACCTTGCCTGTGAACCATTAAAAAAAAAAAGATGTGTAGTTTTAATATGTATCTTATTTACATAAATACTTTTTGTCGTTTTAGGAACACTTAGTACATATTTATGTCGCTTGATTGTCTAACCACCTTTGAGACCGAATCATTTTCGTTGTTGGACAGTGTTACTGTCCGCCCATACTGAGATTACTGCTGCATACTGTAATGAGGATCAAATTCTAAGCGTAACACAAAAATTTGAAGCGAAAAACAACGTGCTCTGTATACTTTCGGCATCTGGTATGCAATGCAAAAAGCATTTATTAATTTCTATTTACGACCGAGCGTTACAGGAAAAATTTGTTTTTCGAGTCGGAAATAATTGTGACAATTCCAGGTTCAAATGTTTTATTTACATGATTTTATTTATTTAAGGAACTTTTTTTTATTAATATAGGTTTTATTATAGGTGCCGGCGTAAGAATAGTACCCCATCCTCTCTACCCGTGGTTGCCGTAAGAGTCGGCTAAGGGATCTAATCCGGAAGATGGGCAGCAGCGTCTTCCTTGAACAATCACACCTAACTGCGCTCGCCAATCCGCCTGCCAAGCGTGGCGAGTATTGGCAAAACCCCCCAGGAGGAGGCCTATGTCCAGCAGTGGACGTCCTATGGCTGATGATGTGATGTGATATGTGTTTGACCGCCAACTCGCCTGATGTTAAACGAAGATGCGGTCTAAGATGGAGCACGCTTGCCTAGAAGAAACAGATTCAGTCGCGACTTGAAGACACCCAGGAACACCTACTGACGCAGCAAATTAGCGGTTCGCACTATGGAGATGAGTTCGAACTGTTTAGTTCGAGTTTTGAGAACATCTATGGAGATGTCGCTTTAAAGATCTCCTGGTTGTCAGTTAGTAAAATGGATGTAAAGTGTAGCCGGCAGGAAACCCACATACAATGTGTCGATGTTCCAGGTTTTGGAACTTTTTCTAAACAAGCAAATCATTGCTGATGATATTACTAGCACGCTTTTCAATTCTTAAAACGCTTCAAGCTGGTACTCGGTCCAAAGTAAGCAACTGTTTCGGCTTGAAGTACCGTCGTACCTTCAAAAGGATATCCAGCTTTTTAGCAGCCAATTGGGCTTTTGACTCTATATAGGACTCAAAACTCGTAGCTACTTTTTGTAGCTTAGTGGTTAGCCCGTCTGGGTTATACGCCGAGGGAGCGGGTTTTAATCCCAACGATGAGGTTGACTTAAATTAAATCATAGCAAGATTGGGTACTCTTTAGAAAAACTGAAAATCGGGCTAAGTAATGCGCCTTGGGAGAGATATATGTCCAGCAGTGGACTATGATAGGTTATTGATAATGATATACCTACATATCTTATAAACCTAAAAATAAAAATTCCGTACTATGTCATTATTTGTTAGAGTATTATTTGAAGTTCTGCACCTGTACATTAAGCTCCAATAAAGGATTGCAGCATAACGTACAGGTGCAGAACTTATAAAATATAAAATTTCTATACATACGATCCCATTTGGGTAAGTATGGTAAAAATTTTAGAACTACAGAACGTTTTATTTCCAAATTAAAATGATTACATTAATTAATTTAAATTAAATATTAAATAAATACTATAAAAAAACCGTCAAGAATGTAGTACTTAGTAACATTTGGCTTTTTGGATTAATTTCAACCGGTGAAAAATAATCTTCATTTTGTAATTTTTTTCCTTGTACAAGTTATCTATCTATTTAATATCTATCCATCTAATAGCTTTAAACGAGCAACTCTTGTATATAAGTATATTATAGTCTGATTCTCGGAAACGACTGTAACGATTGTCATGAAATTTAGTATGCAGGGGGTTTCGGGGGCGATAAAATCGATCTAGCTAGGTTTCATTTTTAGAAAACGAAATAAAAATCATCCAGCTTTTTACTATTACACTTCAAAGACACATTTCAACAATGACATTTCAGACAAAAGTCGCTTATCGGACATAATATGAAGTCCTTTCGTAGAACTAATTTAAGGACCTCCAGTTACCCTTTGACCTTTGTTTCGACCTCGTACCGACCAGCTAGACTCAGTGTCAGATCAGATCAGTTTTACTCCAAAAGGCAAACCTTTGTATAAAGACCAAATATTTGTTCCTATTCTCAACGTTTGAGGGCCTTCTGCGCTCAAAATATTAGAAGAACAGAAGAACAATTTGGTACCAAATCGGTGCAAGAACAATTTGTAGATTAATCAATGCATTTAGAAGAGTACGCATTGGATTTGCACAACTTGACTAGCCTAGTTAACAGCCTAGTGGTTAACACAATCGAAGGGCGTGGGATCAAACCCCAACAATGAGCTTAATGAAAACATCGTGATGAAACCATAGCATGGTGTTAGGGTATTTTCTAGTACTCGGCTGACTAGCTACCACCTTCAACCTTCTACCACCTACGTGTGTTCCGGTGGCCTCACTTGAGAGCCAGTTCTATTCCAGGCCTTCTTAACACCAGGTAAGCTGTGGTCAAACACTTAGCATGTCAAACTAAAAAAAGTTTATCATCTGTCTCTTTCTTATCCGTTGTCATTTCCAATCTCAGATACCTACGCAATATGAAATCGAGGATTTAGGTCAAGATTTGTGTGATATTGACTTACAGTATATGAGTACATATAACATATAACATTCATACGTATAGAGCTATAAAATATGTTTGTCTACGGTATTTCACATTAAAAGCCTTACTTATAAAAGGTACTTATTGCTGTCATCTTCTTGTTACTTGAAATGTTATATCTACAATTACTCGTAATCAAACAATGTTACTCGTGAAAAAGAGACAGGTTTTAGGGCCAGTCTAATTTATAGTAAAGCATGCGCATATATTTTGAAACATATTATTAGAAAATTGTTGGCTGGAATTACCACACTAACAATTAGAATCATGCAAACTTTAGTATCTGCCTGGAAAAGTGTTCTCTTTAATAAATAAATAGAATATTATTAACAGTCGTTACAATTTTGAGAATGTCCAATATTTGACTTAAATTTCAATGGTCACTTTAGCTTTACCATCTTCGACCACACCGTCACTTAACATCAGGTGAGCTGTGGTCAAAACACAAAAAAAAAACACATAGAAAAAAACGCTCGCTTTGGCAAATAATATATAACGACAAGATTATTTCGCGGTCCCGTCAAAACACAAAAAAAAAAAATTTACTTGTTTATAGCATTAGACGAAAATATATAAATGCTCAATCAAGTCTATCCACATCTTAACCTGCCAGCTATAAAAGGGTGGCAAAGAAAGCCAAGAATACGCCTCGCATCATAAAATGTGAGGCATCTTCATACATTTCACACTTCATACCAGAGTCATAGATAACACAATTTACTGCCAAAGGCGATCTGCCCGTCGCCGTCGGCTTACTGTCGCAAATATGAGAAATTTATTCATGAAAAATATCCTGCCTATTTACCTAGGTCTGCGTAAGGTCTTGAAGCAGATTTCAATATACGTACCTATATTTATATTAAGCCCGCTCCGGCTTCGCACGGGTATAAACCTCAAAAATAACAGTATGTCTCCACTATTTAATGTTATTATACATATAAACCTTCCTCTTCAATCACTCTATCTATTAAAAAAAACCGCATCAAAATCCGTTGCGTAGTTTTAAAGATTTAAGCATACATAGGGAAAGCGACATTGTTTTATACTATGTAGTGATGATAGTGATAGTGAAGTGAAGTATTGAAATGTAAAAGTATTGAAATGATCGAGACGCTATCCTGATGGTATATGGTGATAATTAAAATTGACAATTCTAGATCAACCGGAAATACCCTATAGGTTTTGGGTCGAAAACCTATATGGTAGTTCTCATTGACCTAAAATCACGAAATTTGGCAAGAAGCAAGGTCTTACAGCACAAATAAAGGGAAAATTCCGAAAAATAAAAATAAATTGAAAATTAAGGTAAATTTTGGTACTTACAAGTTTTCGCGAAAATCTAAATTTCAACCATTACAGCACACTCACACACACTTAAAACTTAGCCACCAATAAAAATGATACCAATTTTATTATGGCGGTATAATGGGTAGGTACGGATCCCTTGACGGAACGCACGAGTTCGTCTCGCACTTGAGCGTTTTTTTAAAAGAATTGTCAGACATGTAGTTCACTTTGACAGTTTGTACATCTTCTACTAGGGCATGATTGGAGTTGACCTTGACTTATTTTGTGTGACTTAAACTGTGACTCAGAGTTATCAATATTGCGATACTTGACACTGGCAAAATGCACAAAGTATAAGGCCAAAAAAATTTGTTTCACTTTATAAATCTGATTGACCAACTAGAAGTATATTACGAAACTACTTTCCCGAGACCAATTTCAAGCATCTGACAGCTTCCTTTAACGTCAGCCGCGGACGTGAGAAATTCGACACCCACACACGAAAACATTTTGATATCCGCTTGTCCGATGACGTAAGCATCTTTTGCAACCCTTCTCGAAATATCTGTTACTCGTTATGTTACGTTTACTTACTAATACACTAAAATATCAAGTGTAAATTCAAGTTTGTGACTTAAAAATATCTAAGTCATATCCATTTAGTGCTAGAAAACGCAAATTAAAGCATTCTCAACATTGTAATAAAAAACACGGACGAGTGTGAGTCACACTCGCCTACCGGGGGTTCCATATAAACTAGTAATTAAAAACCTGTTTCAGCTTGTGCTAAAAAAAACTCTTTCATAATTATGATACCCCACATGATACGGTTAACTTATTTCAAAATTTAGACCCTCATAATATTCATAACTTTAAACTGTGTAATTGTAACCTAATATGAAAAGAAAGATCCACAAAAAAAAAATGCCTAGCTGAGTTTCTTGCCGGAGTCTTCTCAGTTGAAGTGTAATTACGAGCCGGTGGTAGATTCAAAAATGTAACTTACCGTTCATAAGTGCCTTACCAGGGCCTAAACTGAATAAATGACTTTTGATTTTGATTTTTTTATTATTATTTTGGATTAAAATAAAAATGTACAATTTTTGGACTTTTTTCTTTGCTTTTTTTGTATGTAACAGTAATGCGACGAACGAGATGCTCTCCTGGTGTTAAGAGATAACGCCTGTCCATGACCATAGCAGCGATACACAGAACTTTGAGTAGTAAAACAAAGTCCAGAGCATCGCTGCCTTGGCGCTCATTACTTTGAGACTAGATGGTTAGTCTCAATAGCCCTGTAATTTGTGTACTCTTTATGCCAAATTTCATAGTTCTAGGTCAACGGGAAGTACCATATAGGTTTTGATTCCGTTGTGAGTGACGAAATATGCAGTTTTTGCGACAGAAACGGCTGCAACTCTTTTTCACGATAAGAGAAGCTTGTTTTTTTTTAACAGCTGCAAGGGACTACAGGTCTACGAACTTGGTTTTAATTTCAACTCGATACCTCCACGCGTTCCCGAGATAGAAGGTCTTGACAGACGGACAGACGGACAACAGAGTGATCATATTGGACTGCCCTGTTGGTTTATTGGTAGTATGTCTGCAGCATAAAGTGCCGCCGACAGCGGACTCAAGCCGCCGGTGGTTATTAGGGTTGCAGTGTGAGGAACCTCTTAACAATTATTATTTAGACATTAATAATAATGTATAGGTAATAAACTCATAAGCAACGATTCGCTTGTTCAGAAAAGGCTCCAAAGCCTGGAACATCGACGCAAAGTTGCTTGTCTGTCAGTTTTCTACCGGATACACTTTGGAGAGTGCGCTTCAGATCTGCATGACCTAATTCCACCTTGCCCATTCTTTAATCGGACAGCCAGAAGCTTTAAGAAGCGGCACCGCTTCATGGTGGATATTCCAACAACTCGAACTAAGCGGTTTGGTTCCACCTTCTTCATACGAACCGCTAAACATTGGAATTCGCTGCCCGAGTGGGTGTTCCCCGATAGATACAATCTGGGTGCCTTCAAGTCGCGAGTAAATCGGTTTCTTCTAGGCGAGCGTGCTCCAACCTAGACCGCATCTTCGCTTATCATCAGGCGAGATGGCGGTCAAACGCAAGCCTATTCGTTATAAAAAAAAAAAACAAAAATTATAATATTACAGTCGCCACTTGTGTCACTGGCTCATATATAACATTCTTTTGTTTTCTGTACATTTATTTTCCTATTTCAGTTGTGCACAATAAAAAGTTTCTATTTATTATTATAAATAATACGGAGGCGGGTGCGCGGTTGTGCGCGGCCCCAGAATGTATACCGACCTCTCCGACTTGACGAGCCGGTGTGACGGTGTTACAAGTTGTTTACAACACAACATTTACAACAACGTGAACATTTTTACAACATTGTGAATGGAATTTTGCTACGGAACCTTATACTTTTCTTCCGTCATACCAAGCCTAGCTCACTCCACTGCTAAGTGTCGCGCTATAAGATTATTCACGCTTCAGAAGTCTTTTATTCATGAAAAGAAAAATATTTATACAAACACGTTGGGAACGTTACAAGATACCTAGAGAGCGTGTTCTTGCTTAGGCTGGATTTGAATAAAATTGTATGTCCGAGAAAAGTTTATACATTTTGAAGGGTAAAACTTGCTTCTGGCTATACTTATAAGTGCTTTATTTCAGTGTTTATTTTCATAAAACAACAAATACTGTATCGAACAACAGAAAATAGTTTTGCTATGAACATTGACGTTGTTTTAACGATGGCACTTTTTTTATGGCTGACAGGCTAGGTGTTTGACCACAACTCACCTGATGTTAAGTGACGGTGTGGTCGAAGTTGGTAAAGCACACCTAGCCTGGAATAGAACTGGCTCTCAAGTGAGGCTGCGGGAACACACCATTAGATGCTTGGCGGCAGATTTTTACTTGAGGGTGGTAGCTAGCCAGCCGAGTACTAGAAAGTACCCTACCACCACGCTATGGTTTCCTCACGATGTTTTTCCTTCACCGGCAGCTCAAGCTCATTGTTGGGGTTTGAACCCACGCCCTTCGGCATGCGAACCGACCGCGCTAACCACTGAGCTATCATCGCTAAGCACACATACACACATCGCTAGACAGGCGTTATCTCTTACCAGGTAAGCGTCTCTTTCGACTCATTACTTTCACATAAAAAAACAAGTGAGCTGTGGTCAAACACCTAGCTTGTTAACCATAAAAACAAACTGACATGTTTTCTCTCTAACTAAACCACTCTCGATGTAAAATATCAAATAGCCCGTCATTACACGAACTCTAACCAAAGCTTTACAAAAGCCCCGAGCATTCATTGCTATCCTTAGGTAAATGCCCTAATATTTGTTACTACAAATACGTTTGCGTTCTAAAACGAGTGTCGAAAATCAGCACCGTTTCGTTACGGATAGAAATGAACCAAGAATTTTACCAGAGAAAAAGGCAACACGCTCCGAATTTCCTGTGAAGGTGAGAAAAGCGAACCACGAACTAAGCCGTGGAAAGCAGTATTTAATCTTTGAAAATTATTTTGTAGCGATGATATAAACTACACTGAGAAAAGTAGTTCATCTTATGCCGGTCGGTGAGGTATTAACTTACCCTTGTGTTGACGCTTAGGGTTGTCATTTTTATTTTTAGTTTTTAATTGTTATTTTTAAATATTATTTGCGTATTATGAGCAGCACATAAAACTGCGCTAAATTAAATGGCCGGTATAGTGTTAATAATAAAGTGGCTGGTGAGAGCAGTGAGCAGAGAGAGCAGCCGAATATGAGCACGTGGACGTGGACGTGCATATGGACGGACTAGAACGCGCGCGACCAAACTCACGGGAAGGCCCTGACTGCCGACACCCGGGTCTCCCCGAGATTATGCTAATGTGTGCGTGATGTGTATACATACACGGCGCCCGGTATGCACGCACACATTCTAACTGGCCAGGGTCTATGAAGATGACATACTGTTCTTAGTGTACTGTGGATAGCTCAGTGGTTAACGCGATCGGGTCATACGCGGAAGGGTATGGATTCAAAACGTCAAATCCAAACTAATGAGCTTGAGCTGTCTCTGAAGAAAAACATTGTGAAGAAACTATGGCATGGTGGTAGGGTACTTTTTAGTACTCGGCTGTCTAGCTTCTAGCCTCATATTAAAGACCTGCCGCCAAGCACTTAACGGTGTGTTCCAGCAGCCTTGTTTTAGAGCCATTTCTATTTCAGGCTAGGTGTGTATACCATCTCCGACCACACCGTCACTTAACATCAGGTGCGATGTGGTCAAACACCTAGCATGCCAAACATAAAAAAGTACACCGTACACCAAAACCGTTTCGCCGACGCTGTACCTAAAAGATAACTTCAGAAAGAATACGGCCAAACTTGTGTTTTTTGTGCTTATGTATAAAAATAGTAGTAAATAAAAGTACCAAATGACGCACGACAGTATAGAAAAATGATATAATGTGGGGAAACATGACTTTTCGTGTTGCTTCCAAAACTACATCGATGTTTGTAGTAACGTCACTACTACTTTACTAGGGCATGAGTGGACTTGCCATTAGCTTATTTTGTGTAATTTTGACTTGAACTTATTTAATGTTTAACTTGATTTTTCATCAAATACTTGAAATATCAAAACGCATGACACTAATTGGAAAATGCATAAAGTGCGAGCCAAAACCAAAGAAGAAGTATATAAATGTCTTCCTACAGAACAGCCTAATCTTTGCATGACATTTTTTTCCTACGAAAGCGGTTGAGGTACTGTTTTAGTAGTACATCATGTACCTCTAAAAGGTAGTGAAGCCAAGTTTCGACTTGTTTGAACATGATTACGATTCGACACCATTGCGCGGTTATCCAATCAGTGAGCAAAAATAAGTGACCTACATAGAAAATACTCGGAGATCTCATTGAAGATTTAGAGATAATGGATATGAGTAAAAAATCGCAGTATAAATAAATATCGTAGCATAATTATACATAGCGTCATCTGACCCCAAGATAAGCAAAGCTTGTACAATAGAAGTCAGATGACTGATAGAATATTGAAATACTTTTGTTTTTGTAACACCCAGACACAGAACTAACATTTGTTTATAACACAAAAGCAGATACCAATGAGCAGGGCTGTCAACATTGTCTATTCACGGGCTGTTCGCATCAAGAAAGTAAAGCCGAATTGCTGCGTACGAACACTGGGAACGTCCAATGAACGAATGAACGAATATTACAGAAACACAAATGACCTTTTTTTTATTATAGATATTTTTTTCTTCTTGGCATCGCACTATATATACGTATTCTGACAGTTTCAATGTTTCTGTATTTTGTGTGCACTCTTCAGTTTTCAGCTTATTTATCTTTGTTGTCAAAGTCCAGTCTTGATCAAGTCCAGTCGGTGCTAGTTAAATCTAGTCATGCTTTAGTAAAGTAGTGGCGGCTTTACTATAAGCTTCGATGGAGTTTTGGAAGCAACACGAAAAGTAATATTTCACCGCATTATATCACTTGTAATTCGGCACCTTATGAATAAAACACTACTATTTTTATACATAAACACTCGAAAAAACGCTAGCTTTGGAAAAAATACAATTGGACAACACGACTCTTTCCGCGTTTCTGTCAAAACTCATTTTAGACATTGTACACTCGGGATAATATAAGGATTCTAACGATACCCCATTCATCCATATCTGTTTAGGTTTTTTTAAAAGTTATAGTAAAATAAAAAAATAAAACTTATATTTACATGAACCCGGAAAACATTACACTCTTTTTTTCAATTGAGTAAAAATAACCTGTTTTTTTTAATCCAGAACTGCTTATATCCTGAAATAGAAACTTCGTTCATTAGGTAACTACTAAAAAGTTCACAAAGGTTAATAGAGCCATCATGTAAAGCCGCATCCAGTAAATAAATACCCAGGAGTGGGGTAAAAACGGTCGAATGTTGCGGCGGACAGGTGAAATAGTGCGAAAAATTGCCCCGCGGTCAAACGAGTACGTTTTCCCCGGTGTTTTCTTGTACAGGACTGGACTGAGAGGCAATTAGGTTAAGGAGATTACAAGATGGTAGAAGGAACATTTTAAAATAAAATTTGTGTACTGTATATGGTACACATCACACATTATCAGCCATACGATATCCACTGCTGGACATAGGCCTCCTCCTAGGGGTTTGCCAATACTCACCACGCTTGGCAGGCGGGTTGGTGAGCGCAGTTAGGTGTGATTGTTCAAGGAAGACGCTGCTGCCCATCTTCCGGATTACATCCCTTAGCCGACTCTTACGGCAACCACGGGTAGAGAGGGTGGGGTACTATTCTTACGCCGACATCACCACGGCAGAACTAGGCCTGATGTTAAGTGACGGTGTGGTCGAAGATGGTAAAACACACCTAACCTGGAATGGAACTGGCTCTCAAGTGAGGCTGCCGAAACACATCATTAGACGCTTAGCAGCAGATAAATTTCGTGGGGTCTATGAAATTTTGAATTTATTCAGTAAATAAACTAATAATTTTTACGTACTAAGTGACGCGGTCTAGGTCAACAGGTCCAGGACGTGGTCAACACTTTATGTGTAGTGTAGAGCAGTGTATTAAATACACCTTCTCTAGTAGTAACCCACAATTTTTTTTGTAAAGAATTAAAAATTACATTCTAATTGTAATGATCTTCAATAGGAACATTCCGAAACCGAATCAGCTGTGTCTCAACGTGAGAAAGGAAAAGCCATAGTCCACCACGCTGGCCAAGTGTGGACAGCTCCAAACGATGTTTTCCTTCACTGTACTTAAAAAAGGACAGAGGTGCGTGCGTTTAGATTCGAACCCAGGGCCTCCAAATTGGAAACCAGACGGTGTCCCAACTAGGCTGGCGAAATAAGTCATTAATCTTTTTTTTTTTGACATGAAAAACCTTACCGTAGTTATAATAAAGAAAACACCCAAATTTGTTGGTTGATTTGCACACACTTGCATAGGATTCGTTGATTATTTATTGGTTTTATCTCATGAAGATTTTTACCCTTTAAGACCTTAACCTTTCTTAGTTTGTCCCTGGCACTCATAAGGGCGTACTTGATACAATAACGAACCTGCTTCTAAACAAAGGTATCAAAAATGTTTCATTTACAACGCACGGATAAGCTTACGGAAAAAAAATATAACATCGGTTTCAAGTTAAAGCCCGATGAGAGAATAAGCGACGAATTCCAATATCAATAAGTGGCACGACTACCCTTTTTATTAAGGCGCCTTCAGTAGCTGATATAACGTTTGAGCAAAAAGCAGATACGCGACAACGTTCATTCTTTTTGACTGCTCAAAAAAAGGAGTGTAATGTTTTCCGGGTTCATGTATGGACGTAATATGTATTGTGTGTGTGTGTGCGCGTGTGTGTGTGTGTGTGCGTGTGGGTGTGCGTGGATATGTGTGTGTGTTTTGTGTGTGTGTGTGGCTGTGTGTAACCACGATAACTTTAAAAGTCTGAACGTTGTTGCCAAATGCCAATGACTTTTTCACACCCCTGTTGTATCATTGGTAGTGTTCGGACCAAGCAGTTGGTCGAACTACCGCAATACGCGGCGCTCAAAGAAAGACTTACGGGCTAGTAATAAATTTGAGGGTTACCTTGTCGAGGATCGCATTGACATGCGACACCGAGTCCCAAACCTGGCGTAGGTATCTAGATGGTGTTTGTGTGTGTGGTATTGTGTTTTGTGGTGAAGTCAAGATTCGAGAGCCCGGCTTGCAACTGGCCGGTGACGGCAGGAGCCGGCAATGCGTGCGCGCAACAAGTGGGCGCCTCGGGACAGTTTATGTCCTGTTTTCCTTTCACTTTTAGTTTCCGTGCACTTCAAATCAACCAATTCGCACGGAAACAAATCACAATAGTTATAATAAAACAAAACTCAACAACAAAATAATTCGCCACGTCATCTCGTTAACCAAGCGAGCGAACGAGCGGCAAAAAAGACAATGACAGATCAAACGTTTTTTCTTTTGCCAATTGTATTGACTTGTGACTCGCGGCATTTGTCCACGCGTTCACGGTTGCGAACAGGTAGGTATATCTTTTACATTAATTATACAAAAGTTTGCCGTGGTGGTGCCGGCGCAAGAATTGTACCCCACCTCAACAGTTCTGTAATTTTGCTAGCTGCAGTACCCTTCAAAGCGGAACACAATAATGTTTTCAAACTACTGCTTGGCGGCAGAATATCTGGTACTGCAGTGGTACCTACCTAAACGACCTCCTGCTCAGGAGATCTACCACCAACTAAACTTTACCAAGTTACTTTTGAGTCACATCACATCATCATCAGCCATAGTGCGTCCACTGCTGGGCAAAGGCCTCCTCCTGGTGGGTTTTGCCAATACTCGCCACGCTTCATTCAAGGAAGACGCTGCTGCCGATCTTCCGGATTACATCCCTTAGCCGACTCTTACAGCAACCACGTGTAGAGAGGGTGGGGTACTATTCTTACGACGGCACTACCACGGTGCACAGTGCGCCTAAAAAAGTTTTCACTTCAAAAAAGTACATAGGTACTTCTTTTTATACCTTACCTGTGAAAGTACTTATCTAACCTTTCAAACAGTATCCAACTCAAGTCCAGCCTCTGTAGCCGATAGGTCAGTGACGTCACTACGTCTGAAATATACGACTTGACCTTCAATTACTCAACGCAATCGCACAGCTTTACAACCGCAGGTCCAATAAAAGCACGATTTACAGCATTTCAATATATTCTTGAATCTTACAACGTTGAAATAAGGTTTGGTTTTGCAGAATTCAGTATGAACTCTTGGTTCTTCGAGTAGTGTATGAAACAGATGGTTAACTTTATAAAAAAATAAGCATAGTTTCAGCAAATTATATGTAAATGGATAGAAAAGAATTTCAAAATCTTTGTTCTTAAGATTTCGTCTATCCAGTTAAAGTGTTCTTCGTCTTTAATTCTTGGTTTATAGCTTTTGTGAAAACGTTTCACTACTCCGCCACTGTCATGTAGAAAGACCATCAAACGCAAGAATCTATACGGTGCTGAGCCTCACTGTTCAGCAAATTAGAATAACAGAAGTTTTTGTTTGTCACCCTGAAATCAAAACATTTAACTTGCTACAAAACAAACACAAACATATACAGGTGGGCTGACAGTTTGAACATTAGCAATATTAAAAGACATGTTAGTTAGTGGTCATATAAAACGTACAAAGAAATAAAATTGAAACAAATACAAAAAAAAAACTAAGAAAACCTTAGTTAAAGTTTTTCCCAAGACTCCAGAATGTATGGACAATGCAATGCAATGTGTGCCTTACGCACCGAGCTAGCGCAAGAAATAACTGCCATATGTAGACTACACAGTAACTGTTATCTAATCTGGGACCGCGCGCGACTACCATGTCATTTTCGGTGCGCGTAATTTGAGTGTCCGTATTTTTGTGTTTACTCAGGATAATTAGATCAAACCACCATATTTACCGCAGCTGAAGGCAAGTGTTTCACCACAGCTCATTGACGGTATGACAGAAACAACGCGAACGCTTCAACCGGTGCTAATGTCTATGATAGACCCTATAGGTAATCGCTTATTAAACAATATTTCTTTTTGTTAGCCAATGCTTAAAATGGTCTATCAACTTTTCGTTCATGTCAAATGCCAAGCGTGAAAACAAGACAGCCTTATCATTGATTAAATTAAAGACCAAAGCTTTATGTAAGGCTGTATGTGGGTTTGTACTTCGTCTATATCCTCCAAATTTTTCGTGAAATATTCACTTATTTAGTTGGAATTCTGCAAATGCACTACACTGCACTGTACCGAAACTCAAAGCCTATCTTAGAAATTATTGAGCAGATGTACCAAAGTGACCGTGCCAGTCGCCAGGGCTCGTAAACGAGACAAATGGCTCAATCCGAGTGACACATCGGCGTTTGCGATGCGATCAGTATACGCTTCGCGATGTGGGAATTCTTTGGCAATGTTAAGAATTCTATGGGGATGTCGGAATTCTACAGGGTGATCTCTGGATAGCGCTAAAACCGAAGTAGTCTACCCAGTTGCTCACTCTAATTATTTAATCTTGGGGCTCTAAAAAGGTAACCATCGACTATTTTTTTTAGGCGCCATCTACACACAAATAGATATGCACATACATTTCATTTTTATTTTATTGAAAAAGGTTACAGACACAGTTACTGACCTTGGGTATAGTTTATAAGTGGAATTAAAGTATCACAGTGAACCTAAGGTACAATTACAACTTACATTATTTACATCATTACTTATTACATAATATAATTATGTTTTATTTTTATTAGTTGATTTTTTTAAATCCATTGTGATACAACATCTCCTGGTCGTTCTTAAGCTGAATCTTGTATTTAATTTTTGGTTGCTTGCAATTCGCTCGTAAGGTTCTTTTGTTTTTTAACTCCCGACGCAAAAAGAGGGGTGTTATAAGTTTGACGTCGATGTCTGTCTGTGTTTGTGTTTGTGTGTTGTGCGTGTGTGTGTTTGTGTGTGTTGTGTGTCGAGTGTGTGTTTGTGTGTGTGTGTGAGTGTGTGCGTGTGTGTCTGTCTCTAGCATCGTAGCTCTCAAACGGATGACCGATTTTTTTTTCATGTGAAAGCCAATTTCCTTGCGGTGGTTGGTTAATTGCGTAGGGGATTTTTTTTTTAATTTAAATATTATGACTTGGTCGTAGATCTCTTTAGCAGGAGGTCGTTTAGGTAGGTACCGTCGCAGTACCAGATATTTTGCCGCCAAGCAGTAGTGTGTAATCATTACTGTGTTCCTGTTTGAAGGGTACGGCAGCTGGCAAAACAACAGGGCTGTTGAGACTAACTATCGAATGTCTCTAAGTAATGAGCGCCAAAGCAGCGATGCCCTGGACTTTGTTTATGTGTATCGCTGCATTTGTCATGGAAAGGCGTAACCATCAGGAGAACGCCTAGGTCATCTCATTACTTTTTACATTAAATAATAAACTTTTTTTCTATTTTTGGTGCATAATAAAAATTTGATTTGAGATTGAGTTTCTATCAATCAATCTAACTAATTGTATATCCTCTGATGACACTGATTGGAGACACTATCAACCTGAATATTTGCTTGAATAACATCTACGACCTCATCGCCTTTTGACATCAGGTGAGCTGTGGTGAAACACCGAGCTTGTCGATCATAAAAAAAATACGTCTTAAATATGTGATTTCGTGGTAAATATTTCAGTATAGCTCGTCGTACCTATACCGCGCGTAAATGCCAGATGTGGCAACATTCAAAGCTATCTGTGGCGATTTGCCAAGTTGTATGCTACTATATTATGTTGTGATAAAGACTTCTTTGCAAAGTATCACTGAACATTACGCCGTTCTATATTACAGGACAATGATTTAATATATTTAGTCATCATCGTCAGCTGGACATAGGCCCCCATTAATTTCCATAAAGATCGGTTGGAAGTGGCTCGTATCCAGCACGTTCCTTCGCTCTTTATTACGTCTGGTCTTTATTTCGGTTTTTGACGTCCTACGCTGCGCTTGCCGGTCCGTGGTCTCCACTCCAGAACTTTGCAGCCCCATCGGCCATCAGTTCTGCGTGCTATGTGCCCTGCCCACTGCCACTTCAACTTGCTAATCCGCTGGGCTATGTCGGCTACTTTAGTTTGTCTACGGATCTCATTTCTGATTCGACCTCGCAGGGAAACTCCGAGCATAGCCCTCTCCATAGCTCGTTGTGCTACTTTAAGCTTGCTAAGAAGGCACATAGTAAGAGACCACGTTGCAGCGCCATAAGTCAACACTGGTAACACACACTGGTCGAAGACTTTCGACTTGAGGCACTGAGGTAATTCGGACGGGAAACTGCTATAAGTCATGAACAGATTTAAAATGTTATATTTCATGGTAAATTCAAACATATTTATTTACCATGAACAACTTCAAATGAGGCATGCAAAAATGAGCTTTTTTTTTAATTATTTTAATAAACTATGAATGGAATGTATAATATATTATGTCAATAATGGTCTGAATTCGTATCAGCCCCGTTTTTTTATAAACTGTCTCCCCACTGGGCCTCTTCTTCTTGCAAGAAGGGCCATAAGTTCACCACGCTGGTCATTTAAGGGTTGACAGACTTGACACATCTTCTAAAACTTTTTTTTTAAGATCTTTTGGACATGTAGGTAGGTTCCTCACAAGCCAGACGTTCGCCCAACTAGGCTACATCTATAAAGGGATTTCAAATGAAATTAATGCAAAATTGAAATATTTTTATTTGTATATACATATTTATAATAAAAACAGATCACCCAGACCCAGACGCAGAACAAACATTTGTTTCTACCACAAAACGTCTGACCTGGGTAAGAATCGAACCCATGTATAGCTCTTAAAGCAGATAACCAATGAGCCAACAGGGCTGTTAGATACCAGCAAATAAGCTAGTACCAATAAAAAAAAATGTAGTTTCTAAAAAACATCCTGTATAGTAGTCAAATCGCGAATACGTCGGCGATGTTGGGAATAGTTAGGCAATTTGGGAGTTAGATGGAAATACCCCGTGTGGAAAATTATAGTCAAAGTCAAATCTAAGTCAAGGTTGCTGGGAGGCAAATGTTGTTTTTCTGCTGTGAGGTCTAATTAAGATGCTATCTGTGTTGATTGATTAGAATGTCTTTGATAGTTTGTTTTGCGGATAAGAAAACTTGTATTGCGTTGATTTTCGTAAACAAATTGTAACTGTAAACCATAACAAACGAAAGTTTCGCATAAACAAATACTTATACTCCCGAGACAAATAGCTAAACTTTTCTCGAAATGATAGTAATAAACGAACTAAAATTCGTATCTAAAACCGTATCAAAAACCGTATATAGGTATCAAAATAAAAATATGAAATTAAATTTTATTAGTTGTCCGCGCAGGAATTCTTTTTGAAATGATTTCGGTAGTTTTGCGTAAAAATTAAAGAATTGTAAAAATAATTTATGTAAACTGACTGTACTGTATGCAACGATTCGTATTGTAAGCGATAAGTGGTATATTATAACTCTACAGTTTACAATAGCGCTGTCCAAAGCACGGCCCGCGGTTTTTATTTATGCGGCCCGCCATGTGTTTAAGATCTACACAAAAAGAAGATTTTCTTTTTATATATTATAATTCATTGATAACTGGTTGTTTGACTATAGAGTACGTATAGAATTTAACTGCACCATTGAATGTACAATGAAAAGCAAAAGGGAAAGTCATGAGGTAAGCATATGAGGAAGCAAAAAATAAAAATTCAGTTCCCAAATTTGCCGCCCCAAAAATCTGCCGCCCTAGGCTCAAGCCTACTCAGCCTACTGGTAAATCCACCACTAAATTTATTTAAAGAAAGAATGAAAGAAAGAATGATACATTTATTTTGACACACACAACACTACAACATCAAAACACTTCTTATAAATAATGACAAAAATAATAATAATAATGTACAGTTATAATAGTTGTCGCTGTAGTGTCCAGTGCGACAAAAAAGGTTGGTTCTCAGCATTAATGCTACCGATTTCTCAGCAGCGCTGGTTTTCAGAACCAACCTTTAGGGACGCACAAGACTGAATAAAATAAATAAGATACATATGTGAATATACAATAGAATAGAGAAATTATAAATATACATATAGTGAAGAAATTGCGTAAAGAGAAAAGTATATCTAAGTACATAACATTAAGAAATGTAGTTTATAGTAAATGTAAAACAAGACATGGATAAAAATTGTAGGGGATGGCGTGAACATACGACGTGGATACTTTGCATCGACATTAAATTAACACACGGGTAGGGTTAATGATCACTAATCATATAAGCAATGTAAAAAAAAAATATTCGCAAATTTAAAAGAAATCAATTTTCAAACAAACTAAATAATAAATCAAGTACCCGAATTAGAATCATCCTGTGACTCGTTCATACAATTACAGCTGTGTGCACTAGAGGGCGCGGCGATTCTTTGACACCGTAGGTATCAATTGATTCAAACGAAACTGCACAGTGCAAGCCGCATTGCGGTGCGCTCAGAGCACTAGGTATGATGTACATCGCATTCACAATCACTATTAACACTTTCTAATTTTAACCGACTTCAGGAGGAGGTTATCAATTCCTCGGAATCTTCTTATTTTATTTTATTTTTATGTATGTTCACCGATTACTCGAAAACCACTTGACCGATTCGGAAATTATTTTCTTCTTTGAAAGGGTGTACTTCCCATGTGGTCCCATTGGTATCAGGTCTGGATCTGATGATGGAATCCAGGAGAAATCGAGGGAACTCTTTAAATATTATAAGCATATACTTTTGTAAATAAAACATGACGGACAAACGTCAACAATGATACTGCCAATGTCAGCAAATAGATTGGTTCATACAAATAGATCAATGTTTCAAACAGTTTGTATAAGTTTGTTAAAACCTTTTTAAACTTATTTTATAGTAACTCGTGCATTTGCAGTATAATGCATGGTTTAATAATATTTTAAATGATGGTGTAATGTTGTGAATTTGACATCATCAATGGCAAAATAACTACTTATGTTACACAGTCACATACAAAACACGATTTTATCAACACAAAGTAACAATAAGTTTTAATTGAAAAAAGTTTTCAAATGTAAACTTTTTGCAAACTCATCTCTTTGTAAGAACTAGTCTATTAGGTACTGACATTGTCAGAGTTGGTTATTTATTGTTTGTTTACAAGAATCAAAAATCTTTGTGAATTAATAATGGTTCATGAATAAAAATCAGAGTACTACCACCATCTCCTAGCTTCATCATCAGAACTTTACCGCACCGTCTGTTAGCAAAGTTATTTATGAGGAAAAGAAAAGAGGAAGCACGGTCAAGTTTGTGCGAGCTTTTAGCTCATTCAGTAAGTATTTCTTTATCGTTTGCATTTAAGAAACGCAACACGCGTGTCTTTGCACGGTTCTGTGCACCGTTCGCTGTTAAAATACAGGACTATCTTAATTTAATAGTATTTCTTTTTTAATTGATAATACGTTTTGTTCTGTCTCCGGCTAATGACATTTGCGCTGCAGTTTTTTAGATACAGGTTGCTCCAAACGGAATTTTTGAAAATTGTGAATAATTCAGTAAATAATAATAATTAATGAAATTAAAGCATACCGAATGTATGAGAACGTGGAACTGGATATGTGTTTTCATTTAATGTCGGCGCAGTAGCGCCTCGCTGTATACTACATAATACTGGAGAGGAAAGGAAAGAGGAAAGGAAAGAGTAGATAATTTGGTAGAGTTTAATTTATATGTATCTCATGTAAATGAATGAGATATCTATTCGTATGGCAATAAGTTTTCTATTTCTATTATTTGTGAAATTTCATAACTATTTTGTGCGCTTTGTAATGTTTGTCAGACGGAATGTGACGTCATACGCGCTAGCGCTTCACGTGATTGGCCCGACAGCCGATGTTCGTCGATCAATAAGATTGTGGATGTCATCGACAAAATTTAAAGGAAGTATTTGTTTTGCCGTGGTAATGCCGGCGTAAGAATTGTACCCCACCCTCTCTACTCGTGGTTGCTGTAAGAGTCGGCTAAGGGATATAATCCGGAAGATGGGCAGCAGCGTCTTCCTTGAACAATCACACTTAACTGCGCTCGGCAACCCGCCTGCCAAGCGTGGCGAGTATTGACAAAACCCCCCCAGGAGGAGGCCTATGACCAGCAGTGGACGTTCTATGGCTGATTATGTTTATTTTAGCAAACGTAGTATGGAACGCTCTGGGACTCGGTGGAGTGACAATATACGTAAGGTAGTCAGTCAAAATGCCTAAGATCGAGCTAGGTTGCATGCATTAGGAAAGGCCTACGTCCCGCAGTAGTCTAAAGTGGAATGACGAATTATTTCTGCGGCCCTCTAATTTATTTGGTAATTTACAATGGCCCGGGATCATATCTGGTTTGAACAACCCTGGTTTATAGGGTTCTCTGAAAATCACTCGAAATATCAGCTAGTCCATAGATTTAGTCAATTGATGAATCAGTTGACGTTTATTTCGATCTTTTTACTTTAAAAAAACTTTAAGCGTGCCTTTTTTTATAGGCAGCAAAATATAATTGAACAAGGTAATTAAATTGAACCCACGCCCAGCTGTACGGAACCTTAGCTATCCATAACTTTTAAAATACACGAAATACGGTAAATTTGTCCTTATCCCGCAGAAGCGCCTTCTAAATGACCCAGTAACCCAAAATCTGTTTGCAATCAAAACATAAGTATCCCATCTCAATATAAAACCATAAAAATTAATTTAGAGGCCCAAACCTTAACAAGAATAATGCGTGAACATTATTACTTAAGCCCATACGTTCATACGTTACCCCGCTTAAGACATAAACGATCTAAAATGCGTTTTAAAAGCGAAGAAATTGGGTTGCGTTTTGAGTTCACGTTGGGTGTATATTACGGGGTAATATCTACTTATATTTATGAGTGGCTTGCCATGGTGTAGTCCCAGGTCTCGAATTCGGGAGCTTCCCTGAAATTACTTATTTCACCTGTTTATATAGCTGTGGATATTGTGGATTTTCTTTTGTTTATGAAGGTGTTTTTAAGTCTTGGGGTTACCTTCGTTTCTTATTTTGAGGAGAAAGGTACAGTGAATGCGTTTAATGCGTTTTTGTTGAGAAGCTTGAGTCGCTTTTTGTACCTGATAAAAATTCTTTCCTAATAGTTACGTTTTTTTTTATTAGTTTTCAATCTATGTGTTATATATACCACAGCTCACCTGACGCTAAAGCGGTATCCGGAACTTTGAGTAACAAAACATTTTTTAAATGTGGTGTTAGACCACAGCTCACCTGATGTTAAGTGATGGTGTGGTCGAACATGATGAAGCACACCTAGCCTGGAATGCAACTGGCTCTCAAATGAGGCTACCGGAACACACCGTTAGATGCTTGGCGGCAATTTTTTTACTTGTAGCTGGCTAGCCGAGTACTAAACAGTACCTACCATACCATCTTTCATTTTCAAGTTGAAAATCTGCACCAAGCACCTAACGGTGTATTCCAGAAGCCTCAGTTTAGAGCCAGTTTCATCAACGGCTAGGTGTGCTTACCATCATCGACCACACCATCACTTAACATCAGGTGAGTTGTGGTCAAATACCTACCCTGACAAACATGAAAAAAAATATTTATAAGTATTTAACTTTTCAGTACGAAATGCCAATTTAATACTTTAAACCCCTAATATGAAACAGCAAAAACCCTGAGACTAAATAGCCCAGCTTAGCCCAAAGTGGTAGCCTGATGAATATAAAAGAGACAAATACTTCAAAGGGCCAAGGCTAACATTTTCCGTACCTTAGCTATGAATAATTCAAGACGCCAATAACTAGTCACTTTAAAAGTAAAATTTTAAATTTACTCTCCAAGCATGTACTCGTCACATTTGCTTAAAGACGACAGGCCTCTCGCATAGCGTCGGCATTTTTTTTATATAAGTCATAAGATTGTAGCGGTATTTTTTAAAGTTTGATTGCCTACGTCTTTTACCACAGCGCACCTAATCTAAAAAATAATCAAATTTTCCCACGCCCATTAATCAATCGAACAACTAGAAGCTTGAAAGAGCGACATCGTTTCATAGTTGACGTTCCAAAAACTCGAACGAAACGATTTGATTCTACGTTCATTGTGTGGACTGCTAGACAGTGGTATGGTGTGGTATGCGCTAACGGGCATGCATTGCACAATTTGGTTCCCCCTGCACCTTTCTATTACCGGACGGCCAGAAAAACGCGGCCAAAACGTCATCCGTACATGGTGGATATTCCCCATGTACGCACAAAGCGTTTTGATTCCACATTTTTTATTCGCACAGCGAGGTTGTGGAACTCTCTGGTTCTTCTGTGTTCCTTATTAGGTACAATATGGGTGTCTTCGAATCTAGAGTAAAAAGGTTTCTTCTAGGTAAGCGTGCTCCATCTTAGACCGCACTACTGCTTAACATCAGGCAGAATGTGGCCAAACGCGAAACTATTTTGAATTAAAAAAAAAAAAAAAACAGTGGGTGTTCCCCGTAAGATATAATGTGGGTGTCTTTAAGTCGAGAGTGAACTCGAGAGATTGACTTGTAACATTGGTGTTATCAATAAAATATTTGTATTTGTATTTGAATCGGTATCTTCTAGGCAAGCGTGTTCCATCGTCGACCGTATCTTCACTTAACATCAGGTGAGATGGCGGTCAAAAGCAAACCAATAATATTTTATTAAAAAAAAACAATTGATGTCTCTATTGATTTATCATTTATGTACATTTTTTACAATCTAAATAAAAAAAACTGAGTAATGTGCGAGTAACTTGATGAGATTTAATTGTGATTAGAATAATAAAGCAATTTTTGACTAATGACTAGCCGAATATAAATATGACAATATAGTGAAACATATATTTTTGTGTTGCTTCCAGAACTTCGTCCAAGCTTCTAGTAAAGTTGCCACTTACTAGGGCATGACTGGACTTGACCCTGACTTACTTCATGTGACTTTGACTGTGACTGCGAAATATTTAATTTAATAGGTATATCATCATACATCTTACAATTTAAAAATACTTGCCTAAACTCAACCAACACTTACTTTGTGTAACTTTGACCTTGACTTAGACTTAACTTAAAAATATCGAAATACTTGACACTGGCAAATAAACAGAGTGTGACGCCAAAACCAAAAAAAGACACCGTTTTGTCAAAGTCACTTGAACCAAACGCCGAAAATGTCGGCGTGTTCTAGCGAGAACATCTTATTTAAGCTCAAGCGAGCGTGATGTCTCCAGGATTTTCCTGTTCTTTTCTATCCGATATCAAAACTTTAACCTTTCGAAAATATCCGAAAGATTTGCATCGGAATTACTTTGTGAAACTAGGAAAGCTGTTGAATTTGATAATACTTTAGTTCGGAAAACTGTTTTTGTGAGCGTTCAAATTTGTTGCAAAACCAAATCTCAAGTCTTTATTTTCGCTTATCTTGTTGGTAAATGTAATATATACTCTGTTTAATAATCTTAGATATACTCTAAGGTAATCTTACAAAGGGGATAACAATGCAAAAAATATCTTTTATAATAGTAGATTAGTACTATAGTACTATATTTGACCACAAATATATTTAATAATTTTTTTCTAGACGTAATCTGATCAATTATAAAATAAAAACCAATTTGTAATATCTGTTTTATACAATTTTATGATAAAGTAAAACAATTTTTGATAGAAAATATTTTATTATAATGGTAAGACTTTAGAGATCCTAAACATTTCTGCCGGCGCGGCGGCATTTCCCGTTTCATAAGTTTTTTTTTTTGAAGTCGACTAAGCTTTTTTCTGCATTTGTGCAATTGTGCTTTATTGTTAGACTTGGTGGTTAATGTTATAAGTGTTTATCTTTTTGTTGTAACGTTTTTTTTATTAAGTTTGATTAAAGAGACCAACAAGAAGAGGCCTGAGGGCGACAATAATTTATAAGCATATCTATATCTATATCTTTAAACGAGCAATTCTTGTATATATATATATATATATTCTGAATCTCGGAAACGGCTCCAACGATTTTCATGAAATTTTGTATCCAGGGGGTTTCGGTGGCGAAAAATCTATCTAGCTAGGTTTCATTTTTAGAAAACGTCGTTTTATCCGTGTTTTCAGCCGAGCAAAGCTCGGTCAACCAGGTACTTTATATCTATACATACAATAAAACTTGAAAGAGAAGATTACTGAAAATAGATGATAATCATTAAATCTTTTTTTTAGCTATGTTACGATTTTGTAGCTATGATAGCTCAGTGATTAGCGCGGTCGGCTCACACGCCAAAGGTTGTGGGTTCAAACCCTAACAATGAGCTTGAGGTGAAGGAATACATCGTGAGGAAACCATAGCATGGTGATAGGGTGTAGTACACGGCTAGCTACCACTCTCAAGCAGTCAGTGCCGTCACACCTAACGGTGTGTTCCGGCAGCCTCACTTGAGAGCCAGTTCCTTTTCAGGCAAGGTGTGCTTTACCATCTTCGGCCACATCATCACTTAACATCAGGTGAGCTATGATCAAACATCTAGGTTTGTAAAAGCTACACGGAACCCTAAAGATTGACGTCCTCGGTGGTTTTGACGAAAAATTCGGTAAACAAGAGCATAAAGCTTAATGATAGTGATGTTATCGCTACTTGAGACTGCTGCAAACAACTTAGTAGCTATTTATTACAAAGTATGTTGTTGTTGTTGCGAGCCTATAGTCTGTCCCTGTTGGGCAACGCATCTACAACCATTCGTAACACACAAAACAGAATGTAATAATATTAATTTTAATTCAGTTCACATTTTCTGATCCATATCACATTCCAAAACTTTGTATGCATTATAATTACATTTCAAAACATCACACACACACATCATCAGGCATAGGTCGTCCACTGCTGGACATAGGCCTCCTCCTGGGGGGGTTTTGCCAATATTCGCCACGCCAGGTTGGCGAGCGCAGTTAGATGTAATTGTTCAAGGAAGACGCTGCTGCCCATCTTCCGGATTACATCCCTTAGCCGACTCTTACGGCAACCACGGGTACAGAGGGTGGGGTACTATTCTTACGCCGGCACCACCACGGCACAAAACATACATCTCTTTAATTGCATCTCGAGTTTTTTGGCTCTGATAGTACAGAATTTATGGCTATTAAAAAAAAAAATATATCGTGTGTCTTTCTTCCTTTTTTATTTTATCAAAAAGGCGAAGTCTAAATATCAATAAGTACCAAAACATCATGATTGTTTCACAAAGGTTTCAGAAGGTTCAGTTATTGTCATTTAGGGGTACTTTTTCGTATTCTGGGAACGGATTTTGAATAAGATATTCTTCTGTTTTGTACCACGGGATGCGGCCAGACTGAAATCAATAAGCACTTTTACGAGTACAACAATATACATTATACAATATTAATTCCAGAGCTGAATCAGCCCTCTACCGATTTTTTAATTTTTTTTAGTGGTGTTATGTGACGGTGTGGTCGAAGATGGTAAAGCACACCTAGCCTGGAATGGAACTGGCTCTCAAGTAAGGCTGCCGGAACACACCGTTAGATGCTTGGCGGCAGATTTTCAACTTGAGGGTGGTAGCTAGCCAGCCGAGTACTAGAAAGTACCCTACCACCACGCTATGGTTTCCTCACGATGTTTTCCTTCGCCGGCAGTTCAAGCTCATTGTTGGGGTTTGAACCCACGCCCTTCGGCATGCGAACCTACCGCGCTAACCACTGAGCCATCATCGCTACATAATATGGTAAGACTAAGACCATAGTTTACGTGCACACTGGCCTAGACACTCCGATATGCAGGTTTATCTACGCTGTTTTCCTTCAACATTTGAAGCTAGAAAAGACAGATGTATGTATATACCGTGGAATATGAATCCAGGCCTTCCAGAATGGTAATCAGACGGTGTTTTAATTAGGCTACCGTAGCTTTCCACAAAGCTGTAACGTTTTTGGCGTAGCTATAGTGCACGTGACGTAGCTGTGGCGTTTGCATCATATCCGTAGCATTCATGGCGTAGCTATATAGCACTTCTGTTGCTACTGTAGCGTTTGAAACATATCTAAAGCGCTCGTGAATTAGCTGTAGCGTTTGTGACCTAACCGTAGAGTTTGTAGCGTAGCTATAGCGTTCCTTGCGTAGCTGTCACGTTTGTAACTCAGTTATAGCGCTCGTAGCGTAGTCGTAGCATTCGTGACCTAGCTAAAGCGCACGTGGTGTACCTGTAGCGCTCGTAGAATAGCTATAGCGGACGTAGCGTAGCTATAATTGTAGCGCTCGTAGAATAGCTATAGCGGACGTAGCGTAGCTACAATTGTAGCGCTCGTAGAATAGATATAGCGGACGTAGCGTAGCTATAATTGTAGCGCTCGTAGAATAGCTATAGCGGACGTAGCGTAGCTACAATTGTAGCGCTCGTAGAATAGCTATAGCAGACGTAGCGCAGCTATAATTTTTTGCGAAATAGTTGTAGCGTTTGAGACGTAGCTGTTGCGCTAGACAATCTTATTCTTCCAATAGGTGATCGTAAAAGGCAACAACAGAACGTTACTTTGAGTTGAGTATTTTAGAGCATTACTAAAATAGTATACTTCTTACATAAAACTTACATCATTTGTCCTTAAAACCGTACCATTTACTGCGTCATTAACACATTGAAATTCAATCAGATCACCGACCTGAAATTCATTAAAACAGTTATAGAAAATTATTTGATCTGTTTAAAAGTATTGCTTATATTGATAAAAATGTAGCCATGATAGCTCAGTAAAAGTTACACGCCGTGAACATCATGCTAATGTTTGTGCAGAGTGGGAATCAAACCAAATCATACAGCTCTTGAAGCAGGTACCAAAATAGTTAACACGGTAGTGGTAAACCACTACCGTGTTAAAAAAATAAACTTCATAAATTGATACAAGCAACTTACGTTTAAAGCTATTTTCTTGTTACGCATTACAGCCAAGCGACGACGTATTTCGAACACCGTGAAATAGTACCTATTATCCAACGACGTTATACGATTTGTTGCGTCAGTTTGTCTTGTTTGCATTATCTCGAGTACCAACCGTCCTATCTGAAAAACACAATAAATACACCACGGTACGAGTTTTGACGGGAACGCGGAAAGAGCCGTGTCGCCCTATTATATTTTTTTCCAAAAGTAGTGTTTTTCGAGTCACATCATCAGCCATAGGACGTCCAATGCTGGATATAGGGCTCCTCCTGGGGGGGTTTTGCTAATACTCGCCACGCTTGGCAGGCGGGTTGGCGAGCGCAGTTAGGTGTGATTGTTCAAGGAAGACGCTGCTGCCCATCTTCCGGATTACATCCCTTAGCCGACTCTTACGGCAAGCACGGGTAGATAGGGTGGGGTACTATTCTTACGCCGGCACCACCACGGCAAAGGTTTTTCTAGTGTTTGGGTATAAAAATAGTGGTGTTTTATTTGTAAAGTGCCGAATTAAAAGCACGAGTGTGGGAAAGTGATATAATGTGGTGAAACATGACTTTTCGTGTTGCTTCCAAAACTCCATCGAAGCTATAGTAAAGTCGCTACTACTTTACTAAGGCATGACTGGATTTAACTAGCACGGACTGGACTTTGACTGTAACTAAAGATGTTACACATGAATTGCAAAATCCAAAGACGAGGCAATAAAGATAAAGAAGTTGAAGACTGCACACAGAATACAGAAACATTGAAACTGGCAGAATGCACAAAGTGCGATGTCATGAAGAAAGAGAAAAACATGACGGCGCAGGCACTTCATTGTGCTGTCAATGTCAAAAATGACTTGCAGCTATCAAAGTCACTAGCGGAGCGTCGTGTCGATGGTATCGAAGCTGCGATCGTAAATAAGGCACTATGCAACAAGAAGGCGCCAGCGCACCACGTCTGCGACTAATCGATTAATCTCTGATGTCTATGTCATGAATCTTGATGGAGGCCTCCTGCGCTTTCATACAGTGATAATATTGTCTTATTAATTTAGGATCACACTAAATTTGTACGTACATATGTTTAGAATATAATACAACTTTATTGTACACTAACAATCAAAATATATAAAAAAAAAAAAAAATGAGATAAAGAAAAATAGCATCAAAACAACATCAAGACTAATTTGTGGTACTGATACGGCGGCCTTATCGCTTAAAGCGATTCCTTTCAATAACCTTTTGATGGACATGACAGATGGCATAGCTATTACGGATGGAAAAAAAAGGTAAGTCAACTACTATTCACACTATATAAAGCCGAAAATTAAGTTTAAGTACTTCTTCACGCTCAAACGGGTAGACCAACTTTGATGAAATTTGGTATAGGGTATTTAGTTTGGTATAGGGTAGGTTTCTGTAAACTGTACTCCTTCTGTAAATTAAATGTATCTTTATCTTTAGCTCCTCTTTGAAAACCACAGAGCGAAGTTAATAAAACAATTTATATCGTACAGCCAACTCACATTACTGCTAAACGTACAGACGACATAGTCACAAAGAGACAGTATATGAATATCCTGAAGAAAGCCCGCTAAGCCTTCCGACGTAAAGCGTGAACGTACAGCTGCAATTTGAGCTCTATATGTATCTCCATAGAACGTGTATTGAGGGTACTTCGCTATGGCTCTAGCCAGCACCTTAAATAAAAATTGTTAATAGTAGCGATGATGACTCAGTGGTTAGCACGATCGGTTCGCATGCCGAAGGGCGTGGGTTCAAACCCCAACAATGAGCTTGAGCTGCCGGTGAAGGAAACCATAGCATGGTGGTAGGGTACTTTCTAGTAGTTGACTGGATAGCTACCACCCTCAAGTTGAAAATCTGCCGCCAAGCATGTAATCATTCCGGCATGTAATCACTAGAGAACCATTTCATTCCTGGCTAGTTATGTTTACCATCTTCGACAACACTGTCATTTAACATCGGGTAAGCTGTGGCCAAACACTTAGCTTGTCATTCATAAAAAAGGGCATCCTGTTCGTCTCATTCCATTTGGCTATATAATATTGCAGCTTACTGACTTACTACTCGGCTTACTGACTTACGGACAGCCCTGTTGGCTCATTGGGAGTACGTCTGCCTGAGCTGTAGGGCGTGGGTTCGATTCCCGCCAAGGACAAATGTTTGTCTGATATAAACAAATGGTTGTTCTGTATCTGGGTGTTCAGTATGTATTATAAGTATGCATTTACAAAAAAAAAGTATTTATGTATTCTATCAGTTATCTGACTTCCATCACACAAGCTCTGCTTAGTTTGGGGTCAGATGGCGCTGTGTGTAATGTGTATTATTTTTTTTTTTTTTTTTTATTACTTCAACATTGTCAGTTGCGAGGTAGACACGACGTTGATCGACGGCGGTTGACATCTCTAGCTTCGCGTAATAATCTTCGACATGAGACATATACTCCTCCATCTCGTAATATTTCGCTTCATCATCTAACTTGTCTGTAGTACGAATATGTACCCTAAAATTAAAATTATATCGCTTTAGCACTGGTATCATACCCGTACGGCATTTTGAACAGGTCAAGACGCCAAATTAATTTTATTGTGTTTTATATATATATGTGTATGAAAAGCAACAAGCCACCTGATGGTAAGTGATCATCGCCGGTTATGGATACCTACAATATCCGGTGCATTCACTGTTGCCTCTAGGAATCTATTTAAAGCAATCCATGCAGTAAGATTGTAAACATTATTGTGTTCCAGTTTGAAGGGTACTGCAGCTAACGAAATTACAGGACTGTTGAGACTAACCATTGAAAGTCTCGCATGAGTGCCAAAGCAGCGATGTCCTAGACTTTGTTTTGTTAGTCAAAGTTTTGTGTATCGCTGCAAAGTTCATGGACAGGCGCTATCTCTTACCATCAAAAGAGCACCTCGTTCGTCTCATTACTTTTACATTTAAAAAAAAACCTTCGTTTAAAGCGATGCTGATTATAATTTGGTAGATAAATGAAAAGTGGTAAGCCATTACACAAAAGACAAGTACGTGGAAGAACCAATCGAATAAATGAAGCTGTACGAATCTTCCACGCATCTATAATATGTGGGTGGCACTTTTGGCATTGGTGGCTGGTTCAATAGTAGAACTGTGATGGAGGGTTAAACCCAAAAAGTTAACTAGAAATAGATTCTTTTGCCAATTTCAGTAAACTTTCCGTAAGTATTTTGACTTCTATTTAATATGTTATATATGTTTTGTGACTAATGTATTTAAATGAAATCAAAAACTATTATTTATTATTGTAAATTAATGACCCATTTCGGGTTAGCATACCCAAGCGTATAACCCTGCCGTAAGAAATATCCAAATGACAGTGAAAACCATATCAAAATCCTTTTGCGTGGCTTAGAAGAAGTAAGCGGAGAAACTATAAATATAAATAGATATAAATGGCTTACCCGACAATAGGCGATTTAAGGGCAATATTATTATGGATGACATCGAGTTTTCGCAGCTTTAACATATATTTGATCATTTGCCCCATCCACCACGAGTATGGGTCACCACTGAGCCGAGCAATCCTGTAAATTTTTTTTGCATTTAAAAACGATATCCAACTAATATTATAAATCGCACGTTGAAAACAAAAGTGACACTAAACGAAAACCTGTTTACTTGTACCTGTTTAAAATATTTACCTGTTATTCTGATTAAAATCAATCAGGTCTGATAGAATAATACCAGAACTATTTTTTAAAACAATAACAGTAAATTATGTCAAGTCACAGTTGAGTTATTAACCTCATAAAACTTACAAAAAACTTAAAATGGCAATATATAGAAAAATTTAGTTTTTCGTTTAGTGTCACTTTTGTTTTCAATGTGCGAAATGTGAAAGTTTGGATGGATGGATGGATAGATGTTTGTTACTCAATCACGCCGGAACAGCTGAACGGATCTGGATGAAATTTTGAATGTTGATACTTTAGACCCTGAAATAAAACATAGGATACTTTTCATCATTATCATCCATCACCACGGGGGTAAATCCGTGGGGCGCAGCTAGTGTTGAATAAAATCATATACAAGGTTTATAAGCTTAGGTATAATCCGAAAGAGAGTCATTTTACTCATCAATATAAACACTACAACTCTGTAGTGTTTACATAATTAGGCGTTATCTACCATAAAAGTAGGCCAGTTCTATTCCAGGTTAGGTGCGCTTTACCATCTTCGACTACATCGTTTAACATCAGGTGAGCTGTGGTCAAACACATATGTAGCTTGTCAAATAAAACGTAGTGGTAAAGTGTTTCCGGACAGTAGATCTCTTTAGCAGTAGGTCGTCTAGGTAGGTATCTGCAACAGATATTCAGCCGCCAAGAAGTAGTGTGTAAATATTACTGTGTTCCGATTTCCGACTGTAGCTTGTGATATAGCACTATTGTGACTAACTATCGAATGTCAAAAGATTCCCTGGACTTTGTTTTGTTACTCAAAGTTTTGGGGATCGCTACAATGGTCATGGACATTATCTCTTACCATAAAGGGAACGGTTTGGTCGTATTACTTTAACATTTAAAAAAAAGTTTGTTGAACCTTGACCAAATGTATAGAGCAGCATTTTTACATTACTGTGTTCCGGTTTGAAGGGCACTGCAACTAGTGAAATTACAAGGCTGTTGAGACTAACCATCGAAAGTAGAGCTTAACGAATAAATAACATGCTCTTGATATTGAGTCTCAAAGTAATAAGCGCCAAAGCCGCGATACTATCGACTTTGTTTTGTTACTCAAAGTTCTCTGTATCGGTGTAAAGGTCATGGACAGTCGTTATCCCATACCATCAGGAGAACGTTACGGCCGTCTCTTTACATTCACATTTTTTTTTAAATCTTGATAGTTGACCAAATGGAGCGGCATTTTATTGCAATTCCAGTTTTTTATAACATATAGGCTTGCGTTTGACCGCTAACTTGCCTGATGATGAACGAAGATGCGGTCTACGGTGGAGCGCGCTTGCCTAGAAAAAACCGATTCACTCGCGACTTGAAGGCACCCAGATTGTATCTATCAGGGAACACTTATTGGGGTATCAAATTCCATTGATTGGCGGTTCATACAATGACTGTAGATTCGAATCGTTTAGTTCCAGTTTTTGGAATATCGACCATGAAGCGGTGACGCTTGTATTTCCGGGCTGTCCGATATTAAAATGGGCAGGATGGAATTAAGTCATGTTGATTTAAAGCGTGTACGCGCGATACTCTAGAATGTATCTGATAGAAAACCGACAAGCAAGCCAATGGAGTTTTGCCCACAGTAACTGTTACTGAAATATTTTTAGTTACTGAATATACTTTTATATAATCCTGTATTTTCACTGGAACATATCATATGGTTGAATTACATAGAATATTAATAAAAATAGGTAGATACTGACCTTTGTGCTAAGTCGTTTGGGATAATATAGGGTTTGACAGATGCCAATTTAATATTTCTGAATAAAGGTAGATATATCTCTGGAGTCTGGTTAGTTGTATTAACTGAAAATACAATTATGTGACAAGAAAAAATATATTCAAAGGGTCATCTCGTCTGGTAGATGCCACACGTGACCAAAACTATGGCCTCTATTTTGGCACAAAGGTATTGCCATACAACGTGGCAACCAGGCCAGAGTTTTGGGAAATATTCCCATTGATATTATATTTGCCTTGCCTTTTAGATTTCTTAATTTTATTATAGTAATATTTTAGGTTATTTATTATATTCATCTTCATCACAGCCTTCATTATCCCAATGCTGGGTATAGGCTTTTCTTGTTATGCCATCTGCTTCGGTCCTGTGCCAATCTGGTCTAAGCTCGACCCGCGATGGTGAAATTATCGTCGAACTATCTTTATTTACTTTATCCACATTTATTATATTATAATAACGATAATAAAATTAATAATTTAAAAAATATTGTGATGATTGCGATTTGAACACACGCCGGAGAGCATGGGTTCAAATCCCTGACCTTGAGCTGCTGGTGAAGGAAGACATCGTATAGAACCATATTGGTAGCATGGCGGCAGGGTATTCGCTAGTATTCGGCTGGCTAGCTACCCTCAAGTTGAAAATCTGTCGCCAAACACCTAACGCTTTACGGCAGCCTAGCTTGACTACCAGTTCCGTTCTAAATGTTCAAAGTATATATTAGTTCCGTTCTAGGCTAGGTATATTTACCATCTTCTACAATACTGTCACTTAATATCAAGTGTGTTTTGGATAAACATCTAGCCTGACTATTATAAAAAAAGGCATTTGTAATAAATATTTTTCTTTGCAATTTTAATGTAGCTTTCATAGTAAAAGATGTCCATAGCTATGAGTACCACAGTTCCGTGTAATCTTGTATAATATCTTTTAATTAAAATAATCATAGAATTTCCACCTGATATATATGGCACGATCTTACTGTAAGCTTCGGTACAAGTTTCTGATAAAGGATAAAAAATGCGCGTCCAATTATTCATCGGATGCCACCAGTTAAAATATCCAAGTATCAATGTCCTTTTTAAAGCATACGCAGTTACAAGGCAGTAAGCAATGTGGTGAAAGCTACATCCAAATCCACAGTTCTGAAAAATAATTGCAAGTTTAGCTAAGTTTTGATGAGAACGCGGAAAAGTTATTGCATTGTATTATTTTACAAACCTTATATTAAGTGTTTATGTATAAAAATAGTAGTTCTTTATTCATTAAGTGTCAAATTACACAAATGTGAAACAGTTTTATAATGTGGTAAAATGTGTCTTTTCGTGTTCCTCCCAAAACTCTATCGAAGTTTGTGCTAAATATGCTATTTTACTCTACAGCATGACCGCACTTGACTCTTCCTTAAATTGTGTGACTTTGACTGTCACTTAGATTTATCACTTGTCACAACATCCTTGAAAATATTGAATTGACTTGATAATTGATTGATTGAAGTATTGCTTTGCGGAAGTTCATTTTGAGTGTTCAATGTATATATTTAGTTCAAGGCATATTGAAGAACTTGTTTTGGGTCAGCATAGTAACAAAATCGTAAACACATGTTGTTTAAACATCAGTAATTATGGCAGCCACACGCAAGCTTCGTACAATTATGAAAAATAATAATTGATTTTGTGTAAAAACAAAGAAAAAGAAAGAAGAAAGAAAGGCTTCTGTCAGTAATTAAAATTCTGTGTTTTAGAGGTATATTGGCTGTGTTATATTGGCTTAGACACTGGAAAGATAAATTTTTAGAAAAGAATATGCCTGTTGACGCCTTGGGTGAACTTCAGGTGACAACTAAGAAAAGGCAGCACACAGTCAATATATAGGTGACGTTGTCTTACTAGAGAACGCCAAAGAGAATATAAGTGAAGTTTTTTTAGTAGAGATCGTCAGAGAGAAGACAGGTGACGTTATCTTACTAGAGAACGTAAGAGAGAAGATAAGTGACGTTGTCTTACTAGCAAACGCCATTGAGAATATAAGCAATGATCTCTTAGTAAAGATCGTCAGAGAGAAGACAGATGATGTTCTCTCACTAGAATCCATAAGAAAAACATAAATGACGTTGTATTACTAGATAACGTCATTGAAAATAGAAGTGATGTTCACTTAGTAAAGATTGTCAAAGAGAAGACAGGTGACGTTATCTTACTAGCGAACATTAGAGAGAATATAAGTGATATTATCTTACTAAAGAACATCAGAGAGAATATAAGTGATACTTTTTTACTAGATAGGGTCTGAAAAACTTCAGAAGCCAATGTTCTTTCTGAGTCCCCACGCAATAGGAATGTTTCAGAGCCTGTGTGAGAAAGTAGGTAACTTACGTCGTGTTCACAGACAATTTTTTTCGCATTGCGGCAGTCTGCTGGGTTCTGCAGGTAATGTAACCTGCGCTGGATGAGGTCGCTCAAACTGAAAGATTCACGGCGGCGCCACTCCTCGTGCCCGTCTAGCGCTGGCAGCTTCTCATGGTCTAAGAGCAACCACCTAGGATAAGCATGATAGAAAACTTTTATTACATCACTGTCCATTATTGAGCAAAGACCTCGTAAAGTTTATTTTTTTAAGGCAAATGATCAAGATATTTTTATGGTTGACAGGTTTTTGACCACAGCTCACAGCAGTTAAGCAACGGTGTGGTCGAAGATGTTATGCACACCTAGTTTGCAACGGAACTGGCTCAGGTGATTAGGTACTGACGGTAAGTGCCAGAACACACCGTCATATACTTACTGCCAGATTTTCAAGTTGAAGGTGGTATAGCTAGCTAGCCAAGTACCAGTGAAATTTCCTTCATAACCCATTCAATGGTGGTTTAAATTCATATTGAATAACACACGCATACAGCCCAAACCACTATTTTTGAAAAGCGTATCCTGCTTCTAATTTTAATTCAAATTGAAGGCCTATACTAACATCCCGCTCGAGGTGTGTTGTGCATTCCCTTCCACTATCCTATCTAAACCAACCGAACTCCTAAAGGTAACGGATTACGACTTTGGGTCGCTGACATAATTGTTCCACACATATTTCGCCAGATATTTTGAAATTACAAGCTTGATAGGAAGTTTCCTTGAGGAGACCTGATGAATCTCGTCATAGTTACCTTTTTCTACCAGCCACTTCTTTTATTATAGTTTGTATCTGTTCCGGCTTCAATCCTTCTTTAACCGCCTTCCTGAGTCGATGGCTCACGTAGTACCACAACTCTTTGGTATTCGCGTATATTCTTCGTCTGACATTCTCGTAATTGTCTGACAGGTTTCGCTTCAGTCTTAAACATAACCAACCGTCTTGATGTATTAGTTGTAAAAAAATATAGGGCTATAAGAAGGGTATATGAGCAACTTTTACTATGAGTACAAATTTAAAATCGCGAATTAAATTAGTTGTTCAAAACATTTGAATAAAGGTCAACGTACGTTTTTTATAGAACTTAGATATTAACAACAACAACCTACAAATTATATTCGTATAATTATACATTATAGTTATGAAGTATGCTTACGAGATCGTCAGGCTTCCCATCTGAACTGTCCTGGGTTCGAATTTCTACCAAGTTATGCCAAGTCTTTACTAAGTGTTTGTATAGCAGATGACTTCAAACGGTGAAGGAAAACATCGTGAGAAAAATACATGTCAGAGAGGTCTTTAAAAAAAGGGCACTTTGGCAATGTGGTGGACTATGGCCTTACCTTTCTCACAATGAGTAGAGGCCCAAACCCAACAGTGGGACAGTTTATTAAAAAAACAGAACTGATTCGGAATAACGTATGTATTTGACATAACATGCGGTAGAATTAAAGTTAAAAACTGAGAAGAAATACATATTAAGGCACATTAATTCACTCTAGCAAGAAATTAATGGATTTAGGTCATCATCAACAAGCTCCATCCAACAAAATTCCTTTTTTACTGGGCGCTTACTACAAATATATTGACGGCATTGCTATATAGGCAAAATTCAGTTTACTTACCTTGTAAACTCTTTAAATTTTAGAACGAGCCGGCTGTGATTTTGCTTCAACTTTTTTAATTGTAAAAGTACTTGCTTCAAGCTCTGCTGCAACTTTTCTATCCTATTTACGGAACTGTAACAGTATCTGAAAATTATGAAAAGCCATTTAAGCCTTTTAATATTATGCACTAAATTTCTCTCTTTGCTGTACAGTAAAAAAGTTGTCTAACCTTAATCGGATCATTGGGTATGTGTGGTATATGATAATCATTACCACGATTAGAGACGTAACCCCAATACCCTTTTTAACTTCTGTGAACCCTGGGTGCCTGTAAAATAAACTATCATCAAAAGCGATGAGCGCCAATGCAGCATTGCCTTGGACTTTGTTTTCTTAGTTCTAAATATTGGAACAATGGTCATGGGCAAGTTGTTTCTTACCATCAAGACAGAGTTTTGGTTTATTTACTTTAGCATAAAAAAAATCTTTTAGGATTCTCTAAATTTTAATAGCATTTTTTTCGGAAAACTTCACATAATAAATCGATTAGTCGATCAATTATGTAAATTTTGGAGCACCTTACTAGGGCTAATTTGCCAGTGTTTATGGCTGTAAAGTGTGGAACCTCTTAACAATGTGAGCTGTGTCTAAACTGCCTTTGAATCTGATCCTTGACCCAACCGCCTAGCAAGAGCCTCTTAAGGTGTCAGTCGAGGCTTTTCGTTCATCGCGGCGACTATCGGGACAGTGATCATCGAGCTAATACCTCACATGACAGTTGAATCGTGAGCCAAAATACTTTACTGAATTCAGAATAAATTAGGATGAAGAGAAAGAGAGGAGATGAAAGAATTAGAGAAAGATTTAAGATGAAAATAAATGCAACCCATTTTAGTAACTCTAGTTGTCGGTACAAATAAAATCTTACCCCAAACGCATATTAAGTCGTCTCTCAGGTGTATAAAATCAGCGTTTTCTTACGAAACTAAAATCTGTTGTGCTCAATCGATTTTGTTCGTGATCAAAACATTAAGAAGGAATGTGTTGTTTTTACTGATGAGATGTTGACAAAATATGGTTTAAAATTAGTTGTTATATTTCTGTTCATATATCATGTTGAATAACATTACTTAAGTTACAAAGGAAAATGTTACTTTATTAGTAAAAAATATTACTTTATAGTTCAATTGATAGTAGTTCTGCTTTCAGAGTGGCGTGGGTTTAATCCACACTCAGGACAAAGATTTGTCGAGTGTTAAATATTAGTGTTTAACATTGCTGTGTTCCGGTGTGAAGGGTAATGCAGCTAGCAAAATTATCGCTGCAATGGATATGGACAAGCATGTCCATGACCATTGCAGCAATATACAGCACTTTGAGTAACAATTTTGTAGCGATGATGGCTCAGTGGTTAGCACGTAGGTTCGTATGCCGAAGGGCGTGGGTTCAGACCCCAACAATGAGCTTGGTACTTTCTAGTACTCGGCTGGCTAGCTACCACCCTCAAGTTGAAAACCTGCCGCCAAGCATCTAACGGTGTGTTCCAGCAGCCTCGCTTGAGAGCCAGTTCCATTCCAGGCTAGGTGTGCTTTACCATCTTCAACCACACCATCACTTAACATCAGGTGAGTTGTGGTCAAACAAAATAGCCTGTCATCCATTTAAAAAAAAACTTTTGGCTATCTGCAATACCAGGGGCACAACAATCACGGTGCCGACCTTTTAAGATTCTATTAACATGCGGTATTAACTTATGGTTGTTCTTGGCAGGCGAAGGTCTTTCAATAAAGCGTAGAAAGATTTTGCTGACAATGTTCTTCTCGCTCCCACTTCTATTGCTACGCCATGCGCATCGAGGCGATGGGGAAGTTCGTAGTGCGTCTATCGCGCGGCATGTTGACCGCGCAGACAACTTATCAGAACATTGCATCACATCATACACCCTAACCTTCATTCTTCCAAAACTCCATCGAAGCTTATAGTAAACTCGCCACTACTTTACTAATGCATGACTAGATTTGACTGGCGCGGGCTGGACTTGACCAAGACTGGACTTTTACTATAAGGATATAGAAGCTGAAAGCTGAAGACTACATACAAAATACAGAAACATTGAAACTGGCATAATGCACAGAGTGCGATGCCAAGAAGAAAGAGAAAAAAAACTCCTACTACTTTTTACTGGATAAGAATTAACAATAAAAAACTCTTAGTTCACTTTTAATAGTTGTAGTGTTAAAGACGAAATCGTAAATTGTGACCAATGACCGTCTAATTTTTAAAATCTTTAATGTCATAGAACAATATTTGTTCTTATTGGCAACATATTTATGCCCTCGTAGGAATTATATTTATGCCCACACGTCCGGACGTCCATATGCCCCTACGTACACATGACGCCCCAAAGTCAGGTAATAGGTCCCGCGATGCAAAACCGGGACCCCCACTTGAATTTTAAGCGACGGCTAAGTGTGAAGTAATGCCAATTTTTACGAGACACCCCTGAGTGGAATACATGATGAGGCAGCCCTAAAGAGTTATGGGTAACTCGTTTTTCAGAGCAAAAGGAAGGATTAAGTTGTTTGAATACCGTTTTTTTTTTTGAAAATTAGGTAGGAGTTTCATAGAAATGGATTTTGGGAAGAAGAAGAAAACAATAAAGGGTAATTGCACTCATCATTATAAATATGAACAATTTTTATTTTACTTGGTGGCAGATCTTCTTAACAGGAGGTCGTCTAGGTAGTACCAGATATTCTGCCGCCAAGCAGTTGTGTGTTAACATTACTGTGTTCCGTTTTGAAGGGTACTGCAGCTAGCGAAATTACAGGGCTGTTGAAACTAACCATCGAATGTCTCAAAGTAATGAGTGCTAAAGCAAACGCTTTAGATTTGTTTTACTGCTCAAAGTACTGTATTATGGTCCTTCTAGCTTTGTACTACCGTTCCGTTCAACGCTGAAAAGTCCATTCTATATCGGTAGTGACGGTGATAATTATCATAAGGAGAAATAAGCTCTTAACTGGGCAATAAAACGAAAACCTACAACTTAATTTCAGCATACATTTTTAGTAGCGCATTTTCTAGATTAAGTCACAAAATCCCTAAAATTAGTCACTTCTCCCCTACGCCACAGATTAATCTCTAGTCACAAACCCAAGTCACAGTTCCTACTATAGTTACTACAGAACCGGACCACAGATTAGGACGCAGTTACTACAAGCCAAAGGCACCTTTTAATAATACTGTGTTACTAGTTAACGAGAGAATAAACGGGCGATCCACGAAAATACGACGCGGGGAATGTTTTAATTTTGCAAAGATTGTTATCTTGTCCCTGTCCGTTATTCTTTGTCTTCATTATTCATTCGAGATTTTTAATTAAAATAGTTCTTGGAGGTAGAACGAGCGAGGTTCCTCAGGTGGCCAGGGTTGCCAGAGTGCATCGTTATAAAATATATAAAATCTATTTGCTCGCAACCTATTCTCTTTTTACAGTTTGGAAAGAGGATAGTCTTTTTTTTTTTCTTTGTCCGACTGCCATGACTGCCTGATGAGTTATTTTTTTTAATAATTATATAATAAAAAATCTATAACCCGGCAGCGATTAAAATAACTATAATTAAAGGAAATTTATTATTCCTCATTAAATTTAAACATATTACTTATATATACATTTTAGTAATCCACTTTATTTAGATACACTACTTAATAGCTCTGGTAAAAAAAAATTACTGTTTACTATTTTTCTCCAAAAAAATCTACCATCTTGATTTTTTCTTAAACCAAAAGGCTTATTACTCAGGTTATTGAGACGAATCTAATGAAACCTTAATTGTCGTAATCCATTCGGCCGTTTGGAAGATACGAGATAATAAATAAATTTACATACGTATACAAACAAGATACGCGCGAAAAACATAACCCTTCCTTGGCAGTCGGATAAAAAACAATCAAATTTGTCAAATACATGTCAGTTACTACAGTACCAATTATAAAATACGTCTAAATAAGGGCTATACGTATCCATACTGGCAACATTTTCCGAGATTTTAAAGTTGGCGTAAACAGAGTAAAGATTAATTACAAGGGGAATTGCTTTTGTTCTGTCGAAGTTTAATACGGCAGTCTTTCTGAGCTGATTTAATGACCGAGAAGGAATCCGTGGGCGTTTGAAATTATGAGCGTTCAAGTTAATCAATCAACCAAACTGGACTGACAGAACTGATCTTACATGTCAGTCTGGGAAATAAAAATAAGCCAAAATAATTCGTACAATAATCATTTGTGAGTTTTTCTTTGAAATACTTCTTTTTTGGTTTTTGGTGCTAGTCAAGTAAATTGATGTGTTCAAAAATTACGAGATAAAATAGTCTAAGTTATAGTGAAAGTTACAAAATTTAAATAAAGCAGTGGTAACTTTACTACAAACTTCAATACAGTTTTGTAAGAAACGAGAAAAGTCATGTTTTACCAAGTTATATATCACTTATCAGTTTTTCACATTCTTAATACGCACAGCGAGGATGTGGAACTCTCTGCCAGCGTCTGTTTTCCCGCGAAGTACAACTTGGGTGTCTTTAAATCCAGAGTAAACAGGTTTTTTCTAGGTAAGCGTGCTTCATCTTAGACTACATTCTGCTTAACATCAGGCAGGGCGTGGTCAAACGCAAACCTATTTAGTATTAAAAAAAAAGTTCGGATCTTTGTAAACAAAATGTCACTAATTTTATACATCACATCATCAGCCATAGGACGTCCACTGCTGGACATAGGCCTCCTCCTGGAGGGGTTTTGCCAATACTCACCACGCTTGGCAGGCGGGTTGGCGAGCGCAGTTAGGTGTGATTGTTCAAGGAAGACGTTGCTGCCCATCTTCCGGATTACATCCCTTAGCCGACTCTTGCGGCAACCACGGATAGAGATGGTGGGGTACTATTTTTACGCCGGCACCACCACGGCAATTTTATACATAAACACTTTGAAAAACACAAGTGTTGGCAAACAACATTACGGTGGCAAGATTTTTCAGCGATTCATCACATACCATTCAACCCGAATTGCGCCTCATTACCGCCGAATTGCACCGCCACTTAGCATCAGGTGAGCTGTGACCAACCTAGCCTGTCAACCAAAAAAAAAAGAAAATAAAAAGAATAAAACCTCTGAAATGGGAATTACCTCTTAAGGAAAACTACCGGAGCAAACCGCTAGGTGCTTGTCGACCGGTTTTCTACCTAATTACGTATTACGTAAGTATTAAATTTACTAAGGAAACTGATGCGGTTAAAACACATTTCTGTTACGGAAAACAACATTTATGTAATTTGTTGTCTTGTTCATTAATGAAGGTCACCGGTTTTGACCGAAAATTTAGTCGGCGTCTTCGACCTAATAAAATGTGGGTAGACGTCTAAATAAAACACAATAAATATTTTTTAACACATGAATATTTCTTTTATTTACTTTATACCGAATCAGCCCTGTTTTTATAAACTGTCCCACAGCTGGGCGCGGGTCTCTTCTCATTGTGAGAAGGCCATAGTCCACCACGTGCCCAAGTGCTGGTTGGCAGACTTCACATATCTCCGGGAATTTATTATTAAAGTACTTTCAGACATATGTTTCCTCACGATGTTTTCCTTCTCCCTTTGAAATTATCAGCAATACGCAGATAACTAAGAAAAGACAGAGGTGTCGTGAGATTCGAACCCAGGACCTCCAGATTGGAAGCCAGACGTTCTCCCAACTAGCCTACCACAACTTCTGTACATACATGTATTATTTTATTTTTTTATAATTTAATAGTGTTACTATATCTCCCGCCTGTTTGAGTCAGTAACCTGTTATCTATACCTGGTTGTTTGAAAGATATCGCTTTTAGCGATAAGTCACTTTTTGTTTCTGTACATTTTTATATTTCTGGTGTGTACAGTTAAAAGGTTCTATCTATCAATAAATTAACTTTCAAAGGAAATACCCAATGATACCTACATTTTAGAAAATAAATAAAGTTTGTACAAGGTGCAACAAAGCATAACAGTTGACACAATAACTCAATAATAGATTCAAAAACTCAATGGAACCTCTGTCACCTCGCGTCTCCAACTTTACTTGTTCGACGACGTTAATTCCCGGCAGGCCAACTTGCAGATTAATCAATGATAGATGGCTAAAATAAAGTCCTTCAATAGGCTAATATCTACTTGAACTCAGCATATGAATTAGAGTTTTTAATGATTCATTATGATTTGTACCGACGAAATATGATTTCATATTTGCCGTGGTGGTGCCGGCGCAAGAACGTACCCAACCCTCTCTACCCGTGGTTGCCGTAAGAGTCGGCTAAGGGATGTAATCCGGAAGTTGGGCAGCAGCGTCTTCCTTGAACAATCACACCTAACTGCGCTCGCCAACCAGCCTGCCAAGAGTGGCGAGTATTGGCAAAGCCCATTGGCCTCCAGGAGGAGGCTTATGTCCAGCAGTGGACGTCCTATGGCTGATGATGTGATGTGATAGAAGATAAAGATTGCAATCATTCTTGGAAAATAAATTCGGTAAAATTTAGACATTTAATCACGTGCCCGTGGATAGTAAACAGATTGTTAGATCACGTCGTGCGAAACGTCATTCCTGTTTATGAAATTTTCGTAAGAGGACTGCGATAGAGATTTGATTGCTTCGCACGGCATGACGTCATTTAGACTCTATAATACTCCTGGCTGTATTGGCGGCTAATTTTACGTCACCAATTAGTACTTTTGATAATTAATATAACAAAATAAATTCCAGGACATCGCTGGTTTGGCGGTCATTACTTTGAGAAATTCGATGGTAAGTCTCAATAGCCCTTTAATTTCGCCTACCTGCCCTGCTGGTACCCTTTAAACCGGAACAAAGTAATGTTTACACACTACTGCATGACGACAGAATATCGTTACTGCGGTGGTACCTACCTAGACGACCTGTAGTAGACCAGTGGAAATAATAATAAAAAATCTGCAAGTTTTCCATCTGCCTCTTTTTACTCGACTGCCCAAGCTTTCAAGGTAGCACGTCGTTCTCAATTATTCAGGTGTCATCGAGCCTTGTTGTATTTAGGAGTTTGTTGTTAGTTATGCAACGTTTATGTTTTGTTAAGGATTAGCTGTACTTTTTAATTATCGCAGAATCAGACAGTATACAGACTGATTTAAACTAGAATTGAGACTACTTTTTTGAATGTTTGGCAGGCTAGGTGTTTGGCCACACCTCACCTGATGTTAAATGATGGTGTGGTTGAAGATGGTAAAGCTAGGTGTGCCTGGACTGGAACTGGCAGTGGAGGCTGCGGGAACACACCGTTAGATACTTGGCGGCAGATTTTCAACTTGAGGGTGGTAGCTAGCCAGCCGAGTACTAGAAAGTACCGTACCACCACGCTATGGTTTCCTCACGATGTTTTCCTTCACCGGCAGCTCAAGCTCATTCTTGGGGTTTGAACCCAAGCCCTTCGGCATGCGAACCGACCGCGCTAACCACTGAGCTATCATCGCTACAAATATCGTTTAGTAGTTTGTATGACTTAGCCACTCTACTCTAAAACACACTTGGCTACTCCATTCCTCTCTAAAACATACTTATGTACTCTAACACTTACTAAGCCACTCCACTGTAGTGTAAAACACACTAAGCCACTCCACTCTGGTGTAAAACACACTTAGCTACACCTCTTCACTCTATTCTACACACTTAGATACTTTACACACTCAATATATCATATTCCTACACATTCTTATACAAAACCTCTAAGCTCAAAGAACTTCAATATACCGTTTTGAGCCCACTTTACAAAGTCATACTTATAAACTTCAGCTTTATACTGGACAGAAAACGTATTCTGGTGGTATGCGATATTTATGAAATTTTGTTACCATAAATAAGGAGCCTTCAAGTTGCGATTGAATCGATTTCCATTTAGCCTTTAAGAGTTTGCGTTTGATCACATCCTGCCTGATGTTAAGCAATGATGCGACCTAGGATGGAAAATGCTTAACTCAAAACTGTTTACTCTGAATTTGAAGACGTTCATAATGTTTTTAATTTGTGAACAGTCTTCAGCTAAGAGTTCGACAATGTTGCCGTGCGAATTAAAATTAGAGTACGACTGTATTACGGACACTGCTGACCGGTCGTGTGTAAGTGAATGCAGCGGAGTTTTGGCGGGAACGCGGTGAGCGTCGTGTCGCCCCATTGTATTCTTTTCTAAAACTAGTGTTTTTTCGATTTTTTATGCATAAAAATAGTGGTGTTTTATTTATAAAGTGTCGAATTACAAGCGCGAGTGTGGGAGAATGATATGATGTGGTTAAACATGACTTTTCGTGTTGCTTCCAAAACTCCATCCAGAAGCTTATAGTAAATTCGCCACTACTTTATTAAGGCATGACTTGATTTGACTGGGGCCGACTGGACTTGATCAAGTCTAGACTTTGACTGTAAATATAGTTGATAAAGAAGCTGAAAAATAAAGACTACTCACAAAATATAGAAACATTGAAACTGGCAGAATGCACAGATTGCAATGCCAAGCAGAAAAAGAAAAGAAAAAAAAATACAGTACATTTTCCTTCGTTTTTTTTTAGAATTAGTTTTTCGACGTTAAATATATACATGATCAATACTTAATAGGTTAACACCTGAAAAGTCGAAATGACATTAGAAATTCTTATTGACATGTCATGAAAGTGTTCATAACATGTCAATAAGATTTCATAATATAACTCGTAATTCAATAACATCTTAGTTTTAACTAATCGTCAAAGTCATATCACAGGTTTGATACCTTGCTTGCAATCCACTTTATATGAAAATAAAAAACACACTAAGTAATCGAATATGATATTTTGTCGCACAACACCAAAATATTGGCTTTTCTGTTGCCAGCACTTCAAAATCGCTGTGTATTATGAAACTTTATCGCTTTTGAATCAGCTGGGAATGAAATTAAAATATACACTTAGTTGGCAAAACACAACTCAATGTTTTGTAGATTTTAATATATATTTTATATTAAACTTTTAATTTGAAATAGAAAATGGGACTTTTGTTGGATTCGCATGATTTTAAGCCTTTTAAACACTTTAAATACTTCGCATCCATTTCGCTTATACGTTTTTCTAAAAGATAAACGGAGTTACGGGAAACAGTCGTCCTAAGCCGATAGGAGGGCATTGTACTAAACATTAAAAACATCTTACTATGGTCGACAACAGCAGTAGTGTGCAAACATTACTATGTTGCGGTTTGAAGGGTACTGCAGCTAGCGAAATTACAGGGCTGTTGAGACTAACAATCTAACGTCTCAAAGTAATGAGCGCCAAAGCAGCGATGGCCTGGACTTTGTTTTGCTACTTAAAGTTCTGTGTATCGCTGCAATGGTCATGGACAGGCGTCATCTCATACCAACAGGAGAGCTTCTCGTTCGCTTCATAACATTTAAAAAAAACACACGTTGTCTTCTCGTGCGAGGCGCGAAGCATGACAAGGCCGCGCGTGCGTTGTACCCAGCTTTGTCTCCATGACGAAGGCCACCGGATTTGGCCCAAAGTATAGTCGGAGTTTCCGATATAATTGAACGTGAGTAATCCCGCATAGATAAAACAAAAACTTACCATTGAGTCAGCTCTTCAATCGTTAAAGCTAAACATAATAGCTGTAATACACAAAAGAACAAAAATACATGTTCGAACAGTGTGTTCTCGAAAGGGCGAATCAATAGACCTTCCCTATACCATAATCCCTATCGTTCAATTTAATATCAATGGGCGATAACACTTACACCGCATTAGCTTTCAGGTAAGATGCTGCCAATATTTGAAGTACAGTCTATTATCTGGGTATAGCTTAAATGTGAGGTGACAATGTATACGAAAAAAACTTGGACAAGCAGTACTGAAATAGTTGAAAGTTCTTGGTATACAAATCATCGTTTTTTAACTGTTGTCAGTATGTACATATATTATGTGTTATCGAAGATCTGGTTTCTATAGTTGTAGTATTCTTTGCTTTGCTTAGTTTGGTATTAGATAGCGCTATGTAAAATGTATTTCAATACTTAAATATGATATTATAGTCTCAATAGATTTCATAATAATTTTTTTTTTGTCTTCTTTGTCCCAATGTTGCCTGAAAACGTTTGCTTTTAAAAATAAGACCACCAAAAAAAAATTAAGCTTATTAAACGTTTCTGTGTAATTTGTTAAAATAATAAGTTAATATGTTAGATATGTATATTAACTTATTATTTTAACAGGTCTTACCCGTGCCGTGGAGGTGCTGGCGTAAGAATAGTACCCCACCCTCTCTACCCATGGTTGCCGTAAGAGTCGGCTAAGGGATGTAATCCGGAAGATAGGCAGCAGCGTTTTCCTTGAACAACCACACCTAACTGCGCTCGCCAACCCGCCTGCCAAGCGTGGCGAGTTTTGGCAACAAAATATGGGAGGGTGCCTACGTCTTAAAAGATGGCTGATGATGATGATGATGATGATGATATCTAACATGTCCATTTTCTATACCCGACTAACGCGTTTATGATTTTATTTTTATAGATACATGCAATAATGGGTTTACAGTTGATTCAAACGTTGAATCTTTGGACAGCGCTATAGAATATTATCACGTAGTTGTGACATTTTTAGATCTGTTTATTAAAGCTACTTTTTCTTGTGAGAGTATTACTATTTTCAGAAATGTTCTACGATAATATAAAAAAACTGTTTTCATTTCCCAAACTTATGGATACCCTAGCCATAACTTCCTGGAAACTGCCCATAAGCGATGCCTTAAAGAAAAAACGCTGTGAAGCGGTTTTTTATCTTCTAAAGCTTGTGATATGATCTGTAGGGAGTTTTTCATTTATTTTAGAACGTTGTTCAACGGTGCCTTGAGCTTTCAAGAAGATTTTAAAACTTATTTTTAGGCATTATACGAGGCTACTGGGAATATCAGGGATGAGAAATACTTTGAAAAAAGTTTGTAATTAAATTTTTCAATGCGATGGGAAATTTAAATGAGGAAGGAGGATTTTACCGGGTTAGATTTCATAATTACTACTGAAAATAATTAAAATTACAAGGTTTTGCGGTGTGTTAAACCAAAAAAGTAACAAGGCCTTGGTCAAAAATGTAGGGAGTTTTTAGAATTTATTCTTAGAGCTCTGCCTCATTAGGACGCCATGGCGACGTCGCCGGCTACGTATCCAAGCACTTAATATTGAAATGGTACCTAACTCAATGGCAACGTTTTGGCAACGTCGCCAAGTTGGAAGCGTGGCCACGAGCTACAGCTCCCTACGTGGCTTCTGGATACTCTGGTGGCCTGGCGACGTTGCCGCTATAATCTACATGGTAAACAGCACCTCGCTCACACAGTCGCCAGTAAAAACACTTTGGCTTCGACTTGATATAAAAGAATGAACCCATAGTTTTTTTTTCTTATTTTCCTTTTTTCTGCGACGTAAATAACAAAGAAGTGCGATTTCTTCTACATCCTTTCTTGACGACGTAAACGAACTAACTGTCGAGAGGCCATGGCCACTCGTAGCCACACAGCCATGGTAGCTAGCTAGCCGAGTACTAGAGAGTACCCTACCACCATGCTATGGTTTTTTGGGGCTGTTCAAGTATTACGTAAGAGATGGGAATCTTTGCTTTGATGTCATTGGGGATGAGGGGCTCTGAATGGTGAATACGTCATCTAAGTCATATAAATTATGCTGATTGTATTTTTTCTTGTTGTTGGAAGACCTCGTTATCTACTTGTTCTTCAATCCTTTTAAAAATTATATTAATTACCTGGAATCACTTTTAGCAATAAGGTCCAGGTAAAGGTAATGAGGTAAGCATTTGTCTAGTTAAACCAATGTTTACGTAAGCATAACTTAGCGTAGCTAAGGGATGTAATTCGGAAGATGGGCAGCAGCGTCTTCCTTGAACAATCATACCTAACTGCGCTCGCCAACCCGCCTGCCAAGCGTGGCGAGTATAGGCAAAACCCCCCAGGAGTAGCCTATGTCCAGTAGTGGACGTCCTATGGCTGATGATGTGATGTGTACGTAAGCATAGGAGGGCTTACAGAGCTTACTTTTGCTGACAAGCGAGATTGTTACTAAAATTCTGCTAACGTGATAATTCAATATTTTAATCTTAATTCAGATTAAGCGTTCAGTCAATTTCTGTGTTTTGTTTTTAGGGAACTGGCTATTAAGTAAATTTTATCGCATACCTTCTACGATCATTACCTCAAGTGATACGCCTACCCCACCTTGAAAAACTCTGGTGTAAATCATTAAACATTATTCTAGAATAGTAAATAAGCACCAGTAATGTTATATTGATCATCAACTTCAGTTACAAAAGTGTTCCGAGCAGTGGAATATATGACAACTTTTATAATGACTTATTTTGCTTAGGTTTTATAAATCAAATTTAATGTCAAACATAATGCTGAAACGCGTAACGTCGAATCAAACAGTCAAGGAAACGTTAATAAGCGAGCGTACACACGATACCGAAACAAAAAACTTCACGTGGTCAGCTACAATTTTCAATACTATACAGTTTTTTTATTTTTTTGTAGAAGCAAAGTGACGAATTATACACTTTGATTGTAAGGGCTAACGCCTGTCCATGATCATTGTAGGGCATCACTGTTGAAGCGCTTATTTTTTTGAGACATTTGATGATTAGTCATTGGACTTGTAATTTCATTAGCTACGTACCCTTCAAACTTGAACACAGAAATACATACTTATAATACACACAGCTCATTCGAATTATGTTGGTACTTTTTGAACAAAGCCTAACTACCTGTAGCACATTTGGGTAAAGTATGTATGTGTCGTGAAAGTTAGAATGAAATAGATTTTTAATATTTCAACTTCCCATCTTGTCGCAAATACACCATCCTGTAAATGCAAGTAAAATCACTAAGTAAAGCTAGCTACCTCATAATTTATTTTCAAATACACGACGTTTGCAAAAGTGCTTTTGACACAAAGTCGATTTGAATTAAAAACGTTATTCAAAAACAATCAAGTCGCAAGAACAAAGTAAATTGAAATATAAGAACAAACAAGGAATGGCCCGCAAATTCGCAGAGCATTCGAAATGAGATGCGGAAATAAGGGGAAATGTACACTTGTTCAGAAATATAGCGGATAGGCATGACTTCCAAGAGCCTTAACAGCGTGGCCTCGATTAAAATATAAAGCTGGCGCATAAAGGTAAAGTACTTTAAACTTTAAATTTATATCTTAAGCACCGAAAATTGGCGAAAAAAAAGTGGTTTTAGTTGTAGATCTTCTTAGAAGGAGGTCGTCTACCTGGCGTAATCTCCCTCGAGAACTCCTACTGGCCGGCCCGGAAGGCTAAGAGGAAGAGACGGTGAGAGGCATGAGGCCCTTCAAATGAGTACCACAAAGCCAAGACCAGATCACCGAGACCAGAGGGTACTCGAGCTCCGCCCGATCGATCCAGGCGTTCGAGGTCTCACCCTCCACCAATCATCTAGAAAATGAAATAAAAAGTTCACTTCTGTATTAAGAAGTCATAAAAAAATTATCTACTGTTATAGCATTTGTATGTAACGGAATTTCCACGTATTTTTTAACGTAAAACGGTTATACGTGTCTCGGCTGTCTAGCTCTAACCTCAAGTTGAAAAAAAAAAAAAAAAAAAAAAAAACATTTATTTCAGGCCTTTTAACCCATAATGTTAAAATTACAATCATTACAAGAAAGTCTGGCCCTAGGCATCTAACGGTATGTTCCGGCAGTACATACAGTTGCATTTGAAACCCAGTTCATTTCAGGCTAAGTGTGTTTACCATCTTCGAGCACATCGTCATACTTAACATCAGGTGGCCTGCGGTCCAACATCTAGCCTGTCAAACATAAAAAATACGACTCTGATGTTTTCTTTCGAGTCAACCATCATACATCTAATTTTATAAATCTTATGAATCAGTTTTTAGTAATAAGACAATTTTTAGATAAATAAAATGAGAAATAAAATTGCCTAAAATCAGTGAAAAGCGCATCGTCTTGTCTAAGCAATTCTATAAATGGGAATCAAAATCTCTGAAAACAGTACATAATATATTTTCAAGTTGTCAGTATAATTTAAATTAACGTAGGAACGTCAGAAATTAATAGGATTTTAAGTAAGGGTGTGACGTGAAGTGACGTGACGTGACGTGACATGACGTGACGTGACGTGCCTACTCGTGAAAAAGCATCTTAACGAGTGGGGCGTCTGGCTTTTAATTAACATTTTGTTTTAAACTTGAGATATCTTCTCAGCGACTTCTCACAAGGCTGCTAAGAAAAGATTCGGCCGCGATTTTAAAGCGTATAATTTAAATTAGCATTTTTTCATGGCATAACAAACAACACACTTTTATTACAACCATGGAATATTTCATTTCTATTAAAATTAGATAACAATTTAGAGATATTTTACTAAAAGCAGAAATATAAAGACAAAAACTTTTACTTTATTTTCTTATAATAATTTAGTATTTGCCGTGGTGGTGCCGGCGTAAGAATTGTACCCCACCCTCTCTACCCGTGGTTGCCGTAAGAGTCGGCTAAGGGATGTAATCCAGAAGATGGGCAGCAGCGTCTTCTTTGAACAATCACACCTAACTGCGCTCGCCAACCTGCCTGCCAAGCGTGGCGAGTATTGGCAATTTTTTTACTTTTTTTTTATGGCTGACAGGGTAGGTGTTTGACCACAACTCACCTCATGTTAAGTGATAGTGTGGTCGAAGATGGTAAAGCACACCTAGCCTGGAATAGAACTGGCTCTCAAGTGAGGCTGCCGGAACACACCGTTAGATGCTAGGCGGCAGATTTTTAACTTGAGGGTGGTAAGTAGCCAGCCGAGTACTAGAAAGTACCCTACCACCACGCTATGGTTTCCTCACGATGTTTTCCTTCACCGGCAGCTCAAGCTCATTGTTGGGGTTTGAACCCACGCCCTTCGGCATGCGAACCGACCGTGCTAACCACTGAGCTATCATCGCTTGGAGGGCTGGCTAGCTAGCCAGCCGAGTACTAGTATGTCCCCTAGAATCACGCCATCGTTTCCTCAAGCGCAAGTTTACTGTTGATATTTGAACACACGTTCTTCGGCGTGTGATCCGACCGCACTTACCACTATTCTATTATAGCTACAAACCAAAAAAAATTCAATGACCTTACTTGCATGTCACATATTTTATTTATTTCTATCGAAAACAACAATTAAAAACAAACCACTAAATCCATTTGCTCCAAAAATCCGCACAAAAGGCCCATTGAAAATCGAAAACGGGGAAGTAACAAATGTCCTACAAAAAGGCCCGGGTATAAAAGGACGGCTATATTAATGAGAAGAATGGCCAGTCATTAAGTTCAGTTAACAGGATTCTTGGTGTCACTCTAGAGTGTTTCTGACGGAATGAATTTTCTTCGTCGTTTAACTTCCCTAGAGATTTATTTTCCGTGTTTATGGGATGTCTTTGGTTTGAAAGCGCAGCATTTTTGTTGGAAACAAAAGTGAAGTTCTACAAACAGTTCTATCTGCTTTTAGGGCGTGGGTTCGATTCCCACCCAGGACAAACATTTTGTGGTATAAACATATTATATTTTGTCTGTATGTGTAAGCACGTATTTACAGAAAAAAATTGTATCAATTCAGTTATCTGACTTGCATTACACAAGCATCTGACCACAAACTAAGCAGTAGTTTGAGGTCAGAAGGCGCTCAGAATGTCCTATGATTTAAAAAAATTAGAACGGTGGTAGTTATTTTTTTGTGTCAAAACATTGAGAAGAACGGAATGTTATCTGATGGCAAGAGATAACGCCTGTACACGACCACTGCAGCGATATACTTTGGGTAGCAACACAAAATCCAGGGTGGACAACAAGGTGGTCCCACAAGGTGGACAGACGACCTGAAGACCGCAGGAACGCGCTAGATGCGAGCCGCTTCCAACCTATCTTCATAGAAATTATTGGGGGAGGCTTATGTTGAACAGTGGAAGTCCTATGACTAAGATGATGATGATAAAGATAATTAATTTGCATAATACGTTTGGATCGTGAAGTTTATAAATAGAAGCAAATATTTTAGCGATAAATTTTAGATTTAGAAATAATACTTGTAGCTATGATAGCTTAATGGTTACCGCGGTTTGTTCACACACCGAAGGGTGTAGATTCAAAGCTTGAGCTGCGGGTTAAGGAAAAGCATCGTGAGGAAACCATAGCATAGTCATAGGGTATTTTCTAATACTCGGTTGGCTTGCAACCACCTTCAAGTTGAAAATCAAGACAAGCATCTAACGATGTGTTCCGAGAGCCTCACTTGAGAGCTAGTTCCATTCTAAGTGTGCTTTACCATCTACGCCGTCACTTAAGATCAGATAAGCTGTGGTCAAACACCTAGCTTGTTAAACATAAAAAAATTGCATTTGACCTTTTGCCACAGTGTTATTCCATTTTTATCTTTTTCCTATCCCCGTTCGCTAAGCAATATATCTTCCCTGCAATCATCGCATTCGTGCGAAGGGAGGGACCTTTATCCTTATTTATCCCTCGTAATCTCCGAAGACACGCCGTGTTTATCATACGTGTTAATACCTTGGAGACTGAGATTATTTTCTTCACCTTTGTCTCTAATTAATCATGTCTGCCGCTTTTCTTTTGTTTCGTAAAATATTATTGGAATAATGCTTCAAATAAGGTGTTATAAGTTTGAATGAACTTTTGGATATGTAGGTTTCCAATGTTTTCCTTCATCGTTTCAAGTCAGCGACAATACGTAGATAACTTAGGAATACAGAGGTGCATGCCATATGATACGAACCTAGGTGCCTACAGCCCTGTTGGCTCATTAGACCCTTATTAGATTCCCACTTAGGGCAAACATTTTGTGGTATAACCAAAATGTTTGTTCTGTCTCTGGGTGTTCTGTATGTAGGATTATAAGTATGTATTTACAAAAAAAAGTATATATGTATTCTATCAGTTACTTGACTGCCAACAAGCTTTGCTTGGTTTGGGGTCAGATGGCGCTGTGTGTAACGTCCTACGTTTTCTTTTTTTTATGGCTGACTGGCTGGGTTTTTGACCACAACTCACCTGATGTTAAGTGACGGTGTGGTCGAAGATGGTAAAGCACACCTAGCCTGGAATAGATACAATATTTAGGACCTCCAGATTGGAAGTCAGACGGTCGCCCAACTTGGCTGCCGAAACTACTCGAAAAGTCTTTGAAGATGCGTGAAGACTGTCAACCCGCCCTTGGCCAGCGTTGTGGACTATGCCTTACCCTTCTCACAATGAGAAGAGACAAGCGCCCAGCTGTGGGACTGTTTAAAAAAAAAACAGGGCTGATTCGTTAGTTTAAATATCTAGTTTTAGATTTGTAAAATGATAGCTTATTAGTTAGGGCGTGGGATCAATCCCCAAAAATGAGGTAGAGCTGCCGGTGAAAGTAATACTCGGCTGGCTAGCTACCACCCTCATATTGGAAATCTGTCGCCAAGCATCTAACGCTGTGCTCCGGCAGCCTTATTTGTGAGCCACTTCCATTCCAGGCTAGGTGTGTTTACCATCTTTAACCACGCCGTCACTTAATAACAGGTGAGCTGTGAGTCAAACACCCAGTCTGTCGGTCACAAAAAAATCACTTAAAATTAATTAATTTCAATTTCATTGCATTAGGAATAAAAATAATCGTATCATACTTCACTGCAAGAGATCTAACTAACCCTATGTTACTACACAACACAGCGTTCACTTTCAATAAAATCGTTCGACGTCTGTCCGCGTCCGACCAATTCCGAGTGTCAGCGGCTGACGGTGCTAATCCGGTGATCTGATGACTTCCGCTCTTCCGGCTTTCGGATGCACTTCTGATCGATCCGACGAAGTGGAATCAACCCGCTTCAGGCGATAAAGCGACCAATGAGATTTTAGTAAAGTGTCTAACAGCCAGCTGACATACATCTTGTTTGTACTATCAAGCCACATGTACCTACTTGCGCTTTTCCTTTATCTTGTAAGCATAATAAATAACATTTAAAAAAAAAACTCCGGCAATAAACAAGCACGATTGTATGGGATTTTACTATTTAGACAACCGCAATTTGGTCCTGATCCCACTAATATATAACGGCGACCCAGCAGGCACAGAGTTTTTAGAAACAGTGACGTCAGCAGTGCTGACGTCACAGTCTCCAACCCCCGGCTCACTCATTGCAAATAACGAAACCACAATTTTTAAATTAACAATTTATTCAACAATTTAACATTAAAAACATATAGTTGGTACAAAGTACTCACAAGACGTCCTTTCTCGGCCGTAGCTCGATACGAAATGTGTCTTCGCAACGGGCCGCCCCTACCACCTAACCTGGCGTACCGTTGCGAAGTCATTTTACACTCCAATAATAACAAGTCAATACACATGTACCAATCATTACTGTAAATTACTATAACTTATTTTAAGGACTATTTGTTAACATTAAATATGCTTTTTAAGACTTAAATCAGTTTTAACAATTAATTTGAGAAGACTCGCGCGCCCACCTTGCGCGCGAACTTCACTTTAAACATAGTCGAAGTCTTTTAAGATTAAACATAATCAATCTTAGTTTTAAATGTAACCAGTATCGCTTATAAATTGTGAAACGATTTTATAGAAGGATTACATGTCATTAAACAAGAGCTCAAAGATTAAAGCTTGAGGCAGAGTATTTATTTGCAATCATAATGACAGCAAACCGGAACTTCATAGTTTAGGGTGAATTTAAGCACCGTAACACCAACTATCAAACCTTAACCTAATCCAATCACCAGTAAACATTCTATTAATTATTATAAATAAAACAATAATCTTTATATTAGCTGTTGCGCCGACATATATATTTATATATATACATATATACTTATTATAAATGTGAAAGTTTGGATGGATAGATGGATGGATGGATAAATAAATATATATTAAATATTGTAGGACACATTACACACAGCGCCATCTGACCCCAAACTAAGCAGAGCTTGTGTGATGGAAGTCAGATAACTGATAGGATACATAAATACTTTTTTTTTTTTTTGTAAATACATACTTATAATACATACAGAACACCCAGACACAGAACAAACATTTTTCCTTGGCGGGAATCGAACCCACGCCCTACAGCTCAGGCAGACATACTCCCAATGAGCCAACAGGGCTGTCAATGGATGGATGTTTGTTACTCAATCACGCCAGAACAGCTGAACGGATCTAGATGAAATTTTGCCTGTAGATACTTTAGGCCCTGGAATAAAATATAGGATACTTTTCATCATCATCATAATCATCCATCACCACGCGGGTAAAACCGCGGGGCGCAGCTAGTATCATATAAACTATTCGACTAACGTTGATGTATTTGATGTCTTATTTTCGAGATGACTGGAACCAATAATTCTATTATTTTATGCTGGCTCCACGGGCTCCGCCGACGAACGAAATCTAGGTCAATATTATAACTGAACTGACCTCGCATTTTCCGAATACAGTCTCGGTCAGAAGAGAATTACATAGGTTTGCTACGCACTTTAAACGCGAGCTACTGCTTGATGCTTGCCTACTTCTTACAAACGATAAAAAATGTTTTTTTTTTTTATTGCTGACAGGCTAGGTGTTTGACCACAACTCACCTGATGTTAAGTGACGGTGTGATTGAAGATGGTAGAGCACACCTAGCCTGGAATAGAACTGTCTCTCAAGTGAGGCTGCCGGAACACACCGTTAAATGCTTGGCGGCAAATTTTCAACTTGAACCCTCAAGTTAAAAATCTGCCGGGTAGCTAGCCAGCCGAGTACTAGAAAGTACCCTACCACCATGCTATGGTTTCCTCACGATGTTTTCCTTCACCGGCAGCTCAAGCTCATTGTTGGGGTTTGAACCCACGCCCTTCGGCATGCGAACCTATCGCGCTAACCACTGAACCACCATCGCTACAAACAAAACAAGATTAGTTCTGTAATGCGTATAATCAAATGAACCTGCTGTTTTTTTTACATCTTTCATGTTTTTTTTTTTTCATTAATATTTTACGGTTTATTCCATGAACTTTTAGTCGTTTTATTTTCTTGAATATTTTGCCACGGACCGGCAAGCGTAGCGTAAAATTAAAACAAAACATGTTTGAGAAAATTGCCCACAACTTCTAGGAAAAGTCGCAAGCGTGTGAGAAACTTAAGTCGGATATAAGTCATCGATAGTCATTTTCATAAATATGTATGAAGATAGAGACAAATTCAGGGAACAAGCCTCGGAATTAATTTTTGGAATACAAAATGAGTCTAATTTTTTTGCTAAATTGGCTGTCGATAACTTAATGGGCGATGAAATGTAATATATTTGCGTAGGATGTTTCTAGAAAATCGGTTTTACTCATTTAGGAACCTAATTCATTTTCGGAAAGGTCTACCTTAAACGGTTTTTTAACCTTACGCGTATTGTTTTATTCATAAACTTTCTTTACTAGAACAAAGTATAAGGAATTATAGTGCTATACTATAATATTGTGCTATACTATAATATAGCACTATATTATAAAATAGTGCTATATTATAATATAGTGCTATATTATAATATAGTGCTATACTATATTACTATATAGTAAGGCGAATTTTTTTCGCATTGGATGGTATCACCTTGCGGACGGCGGGTCCATCGTGTTGCAGGGAAGGAAACCCGTATAGTGACCCAGGACTTTGACCTTAATGGACTCTTTCGCTACGCATCAACGCTCGTCTTCACATCCTTGCTTAAGCATTATACCAGCAGGGACGGGAATCTCTGCTTGGAAAGTATATTTGATACCATTACCTCCATACTGCTTGGGATACTTTTTCCAGCAATTAATTTATGATTAACTTTTTACTATTGATCTATAAGACTGATATTTTTGAAAGAGAGGCTGACAATAATTTTCATCGTCAACGTCGATGATGGTAAACGCATTTAGCCTGGATTGGAACTGGCTCTCAAGTGAGGCTGTCGGAAAATACACTTTTAGATGCTTGGTGACAGATTATCAACTTGAGGGTAGCTAGCCAGCCGAGTCCTAGAAAGTACCCTACCACCATGCTATGGTTTCTTGGCGATTCATCATGATGATGAGTGTAGCTAAATCATCCCCCGAAGCAGCGTTTGAGTATTATATTTTGTGGATTCACTTGACTCTAACATCATCCCATTAAACCTGAATATAATAAAAAGCCGTAACTTAGCGCCACATAATTTAAACGTCCTACATTATACTTCGTACTATCTCAACAGTGTGAAACAATAACCCTTGTACGAAAAATTCAAAAGAAAATCGTCCGTATTGTCTAGCAGATAACGTGCTAGTGAAATGTTTTGTATTCGGGAGACGCGGAAATGTACAGTGTGCTTAAAAAACCGCTTTCATTTGTCACCGGCAGATGCAGTCGAATCAGACGTGGGGCCAGGAAATGTGAGTCTTCGCACAGAAAAGTAATTCTAACTATACATTTTTAAGGATATATTGCGATGTCTCAAGCACGTTTCTCACTGTAAAAGATCATCAATCATCAATTGAAAAAATTAAAAACACGAAACATCTCATAAATAAAAAAATGACGTAGAAACAAAAAAAAAATCATTTTTTTGTAAATACGTTCTTGTAATACAGAACAGCAAGACAGAACAAACATTTATGGATGTCAGATACTTGTTTGTCCTGAATGTACTATATGTTTTATCTTCGACCACACCGTCACACATCAAGCTTGTCAACCATAAAAAAAGAAGTGGGAATCGAACCTACGCCTAACAACTCTTGAAGCAGATACACTACCAAATAAGCTAACTGGGCAGTCAAACACGCTATGATTTTAGTTTTACTTATGCGGGATTACTCACGTTTAGTTTTATCGGAAACTCCGACTATAGTTTCGGCTGCATTCGGTGGCCTTCATCATGGACACAAAGCTGAGTACAACGCGCGTGTGGTCTCGTCTTGCTTCACACTGCGGGCTGCTGCACGCTTCACACATGAAGATAGCGGTTGATGCGCGGGCACGGGGGGTGTGGGTTGGTGGTAGAATTTCCTTACAGTCTTTTTTCTTCTTAGGCAACTCAAGCTCTTCGTTGGAATTTGAGCTCACCCCCGCCAACGTCCAATTTGACTACTTTAACCACTAAGCTATCAAAGCTTCTAAATTTCAGTTTCTATTTAAACGCCTGGTTAGTAGCCCCACCGCAACTGCCAGGTGATTGAGCGCCGTCCTTTGACACGGCCCGGAGGAAAAATTACTCGGTTTTTGCGAATATCCCACGTAAGTATTATGGAAGCCGAGCTTGCATTGCTTCATACAGACAGTGTGATTTTAATTTAATACATTTGCTCGTTCCTACACTTCGCTTTTCCACCAGACTGAGGTCTGGTATTTACACCACTCCCCAAAAAAGGTGTTACATCTTTAGCTAACGTAATGGTGTAAATAAAAGTATTTGCTTGGTAGAATTACTTGTATTGGATAAAACAGTTTAGCAATGGATGTTGTCAGCGCCGGTTCTTATTAACCGACTTAAAAAAAGGAGGAGGTACTCAATATGTTTCTTACCTCAGAACTTTCGACTAGATGAACCAATTTTGATGATTCTTTTTTTATTTGAAAGCTGGTGCACCCTTCAAACCGGAACACAGTGTTTACACACTGCTGCTTGGTTACAGAATATCTGGTACTCCGGTGGTACCTACCTAGATGAACTGCTGCTAAGGAAATCTACCACCAGGTAAAATCTATTCTCTATTAGGTATACTATTCTTTTTTCTAAGACTCACTACCTTGAACTTCAAAAAACTCAAGGTCAACATCCCAATGTCCTACAGAAATCCCATTTCGCCTAAAACACTTCTTTATAATTCCGGCAACGCTACTTTCCTGAATTATTTACTAGGCTATCTAAACTCGCGCCGGGACATCTCCGTAATGGCCTTCATTTCAGTGTCTGACTCCATCATCATTTTGTAAATTGTTCTTGCTTATTTGTTGCAGTTTAATGGTAATTTATATAACAACTGAATGGTTCGCTTGAAAGAGTTGTAATAATAAATGTAGTTGGAATAGGAAATGTATTTTACTAGGTAGTTGAATTCTTTAGAAAAAGGTCTTCTAGGCAGATATCGCTGCTGTTTTGAATATTTTGCCATCAAGCAGTCATAAGTATCATTGTGATTGGATGTTGGTAGCTACAACAGGCTGCTGTCCGAACCCTGTTCTGAAGCAGCCAGGGAGCTTTTCATTTGTGTGAGTCGCCTCAAGTGACCTACCTTGTTTATTTAGTGTGTATGCAGGGGAGTGAATGTGTGTATGAGAGAGTGTGTAGTTTGTTTTGTAAGTATGTTTTGTGTCTAGGATTTTTTTGATTATATTTTACTTTAAAAAAATACTTTCTAGAAAATACGATGGGACTGCCATGTGGAAGTCACAAAAGTTCCTTAACTAAATTGGAATTTAAAAAAAATGTATATTTGTGTTTCGGTTTGAAGGGTACTGCAGCCAACGAAATGACAGGGCTGTTGAGATTAACCATCTAATGTCTCAAAATAATGAGCGTCAAAGCAGAGATGCTCTGGACGTTGTGCTTTTTTTTTAAATGTGAAAGTAATGAGACGAACGAGAAGCTTTCCTGATGGTAAGAGATAACGTATGTCCAAGACGATTACGTTTTTTTTGCCAGGAGAACATGCCGTTTGACACATAACTTTTAAATAATTAATTTTAGTAAACTTACGCTAACAAAATCGCACACAAAAGTCCGGTCCAAGACACTTATGTTATTTATGTATCTTTAGGTACCACCGCAGTACCAGATATTCTACCGCAAACAGTAAATAAATAAATAAATAACATTACACACAGCGCCATCTGAGCAGAGTATAATAATAGTCAGATAACATAGAATGCATAAATACTTTTTTTTGTAAATACATACTTATAATACGTATAGAACAAACATTTGTTCATACCATAAAACGAAAACCTGGGCGGGAATCGAACCCACACCTTACGGCTCTTAAGGCAGACATATTACCAATGAGCCACCAGGGCTGTCGGGCTGTGTAGTGTATAAACATGACTGTGTTAAGGTTTGGAGGGCAGCTAGTGAAATTACAGGGCTGTTGAGACTTACCATCGAAAGTCTCAAAGTAATGAGCGCCAAAGAAGCGATGCCCTGGCTTTTGTTTTGCTACTCAAAGTTCTGTGTATCGCTGTAATGGTCATGGACAGGCGTTATCTTTTATCATCAGGAGTTTTTTTTAGTTCGTCTTATTAAATATACATTTTTAAAAAGTCTTCTTGAAAAAGGTTGAAAGTAATTGAACGCGTCTGAAATCAAATCTCAAAATAACGAGAACGAATAATGGCTTAGGCTGTGTTGTCTATTAATTTATTCCCTAGTACAGTATTTCTCAAAGTATGGGTCGCGATCCGTCAGTGGTCCCTGCTAAAAGGACGATACTAGGACCGACCGCGTAAAGTGACGTGTCAACCTAGTTGTGATTATAAATTACTTAAATTAAAGTTGATGCTGAGTATTATATCGTTATCTTCAAATCAGGTTCCGTCGAAGTAAGCGTGCTTCATCTTAGACCACACTACTGATGAACATCAGATAGGAACTATTTTGAATTATATAAAATGCAACCTTGTCATTGAAAAATAGCATTGTATTAAAATTTTCGATTTGAACTGAATGTGTTTATTTTTTCTTATTAGAACATTCGTTTATTCATGTATCTTATATCTTTAAACGAGCAATTCTTGTATATATATATATAAAATTTCCGAGATTCAGAATATATATATATATATATATATATTCTGAATCTCGGAAATTTTCATGAAATTTAGTATACAGGGGGTTTCGGGGGCGATAAATCGATCTAGCTAGGTTTCATTTTCAGGAAACCATGTTTTCGGCCGAGCAATGCTCGGTCAACCAGGTACTATAAATAAATATATTTATAATAAATAAATATATACTCCTTTTCACTCGAATGCGGCGAAGCCAAAATAGGAGGGTTATGGGTTTGTATATAAATGTATGCCCGTCCCTATGTTTCCTCGTAACTACTAAACGACTGGATTTATTGAAACTGTATTTATTGCGCGAGTGTTAAACTGGATATATTACATATATACATCATCAGCCATAGGTCGTCCACTGCTGGACATAGGCCTCCTCCTAAAGGGGGTTTTGCCAATACTCGCCACGCTTGGCAGGCGGGTTGGCGAGCGCAGTTAGATGTGATTGTTTATTGTTCAAGGAAGACTCTGCTGCCCGTCTTCCGGATTACATCCCTTAGCCGACTCTTACGGCAACCACGGGTAGAGAGGGTGGGGTACTATTCTTACGCCGGTACCGCCACGGCAAACTGGGTATATTACAATTATGAAAATCAAAATGGTGGATTTTGGCGCCAAAATTTAGGGTTTTTCCGTTGTCGGGTTATAGTTTTCTTAAACTTTTTAATTTATTCATGACAACTAAAAGATGAGTCCCGAATTCGGAAGTTTTTATTCGGTGGATCGCGGTCTAGTCAACTTTGGGAAACACTGCTGTAGTATATTATTGCTTGGTAAAGTATATTACTGAACCCATATCAAACATTGCCATTAGGGTAAAGCAAATGGGGTTATCATACATTTGACAGGAAACACATTACTTATTACGCATTGGCAGTAATCAATCACGAATAATTTACGTACCATTACACATGAAACGTAAAGAATGACAATGACAAAGAATGTCCCTTTGCCTTTTTGGGGTCATGTTTGGAGAAGGTCTTCCATCCAAAAAATCCGAGAATTTCGAAGATTTGTAATGTAATATCGTAAAAATATGTTTTTATGCGCTTACATTGCATACCCTGGCTAACCTTACTAGTTATGTAAATCTAAATAATGTAATACGTTAGTATCTACATTGTACCCGTGCGAAGCCGGGGTGGATCACTAGTTAAATAATAAAACAAAATTCAGGGTGTCGCTGCTGTGACGCCAGTGATGTTTCAGGTACGGCAATTGCCGTATTATACGGCAAAATAGTATAACATTTGTATGAAATAATACGGCCGGAATCGAAAGCTCTGACGAAACCAAATTTCTTCGTGCAACAGAACGCCTGCGTGTGCGTGGTGGTAGGGTACTTTCTAGAAGGTAGGTACTCGGCTGGCTAGCTACCACCCTCAAGTTGAAAATCTGCCACCAAGCATCTAACGGTGTGTTCCGGCAGCCTCACTTGAGAGCCAGTTCCATTCCAGGCTAGGTGTGCTTTACCATCTTCGACCACATCGTCACTTACCATCAGGTGAGTTGTGGTCAAGCACCAAGCCTGTCAAATATTTAAAAAAAACGCACTAGTTACTCTTTTTGGCTGGGCACACAATAACCTGATAAAACAAGACAGCACATATGTACCTTCCTAGTGTTCTTACGCCTAGCGTCTTTCTAATTTAGTCACTTTAGTTTTAAATATTATATGGGTACAAAAAATGAAGGGCAAGACAAAAAATGAAATCTTTCCAGATGAGCCACAAGTTTTAAGTACCGTCCACGGTCTAAAAATTATACGGGAACGGGTAGTGTAAATACTCTATCTTTTATTATGTAAGCATTTGTAATAAAAACTGAAAGTATACGGCCCGATTGTTTTTACTTTTCCTTTAAAATAGGGTAATTTTTAGGTTGATATACGGCAACCCTAGGTTGCCTGGTTTAGGTTTCCTGGAAGAGATCGCTCTAAGCGATAAGGCCGCCAATTGTTCAACTAGTGTTAAGTTTATACTTTAAAATTGTTTTTAGTAATAATTGGTGTGAACAATAAAGAGTTATATTATTATTATTAACCCTACTACCTAATTTACTTGGAGCAACACTGTGTGACGCACGTCACTAAATCAAACTAAATGATGGTTAGTTACAATAGACATATTGCAATATCAAGCAACGATACCCTTCAATCCGGAACACTGTAATATTTACACAGTTTTGCTTGGCGGCAGAATAACTCACATCATCACATCATCAGCCATAGGTTGTCCACTGCTGGACATAGGCCTCCTCCTGGGGGGGTTTTGCCAATACTCACCACGCTTGGCAGGCGGGTTGGCGAGGGCAGTTAAGTGTGATTGTTCAAGGAAGACGCTGCTGCCCATCTTCCGGATTACATCCCTTAGCCGACTCTTACGGCAACCACGAGTAGAGAGGGTGGGCTACTATTCTTACGCCGGCACCACCACGGCAAGAATATCTGATACCTTGTAATTTGCTACTAAAAAAAAATTACCATTTTCGCTACAAAGTACCAGTGAATTTAATAACGCAAATGGGTTCTCGTCGCTTACATTTTTTCCTGAAGAAAGAATTCGTGTTTCAAAATTTTTTCAGGGAAATCAACGTTTTCGCAGTCCCTCAAAAAGCACATAACAGGAGGAATCACAGCGCCATTACCCGCAAAGATACAAAAGCCTTATTATTTCAGTTTTGCTACATCGTGTCGTGACAAACGACCTCCCTCGCGGAAAAAACACCGTTTTCTACGTAATTTGAAGTTTCTAGAAACAAAAAATATTGCGACAAGTGGCGCTACAGAGTTATGTTTGCTAAGTTTCATTCCTACATGACTCAAGAAAGGAGTGTAATGTTTTCAGAGTTTATGTTTTTTTTAATATATTAAATAGATCTACGTTTGGCCACCAACTCGCCTCATGGAAAGCGACGGTATGGCCGAGGATGGAGCACGCCGATCTAGAAGAAATCTATTCACTCTAGCCTTAAAAACGTCCAAATTATAGTTTAAAGGAAATAGATCAGCTGGCAATGAGTTCCAATCATGGGCTGTACGTACGTATCAAGAAAGTAGAGCGGAATCGCATCATCATCATCATTTATCATTATTTATCATCATCTCAGCCGTAGGACGTCCACTGCTGGACATAGGCCTCCCCCATTGATTTCCATAAAGACCTGTTTGAAGCGGCTCACATCCAGCGCGTTCCTGCGGTCCTTACGAGGTCGTTTGTTTACCTTGTGGGTGGACGTCCTACGCTGCGCTTGCCATTCCGTGGTCTCCACACCAAAACTTTGCAGCCCCATCGGCCATCAGTTCTACGTGCTATGTGCCCTGCCCACTGCCACTTCAACCGCTGAGCTATGTCGGTAACTTTGGTTTATCTACGGACCTCTTCATTTCTGATTCGATCTCGTAGGTAAACTCCGAGCATAGCCCTCTCCATAGCTCGTTGTGCGACTTTGAGCTTATCAAGAAGGCACATAGTCAGAGACCACGTTTTAGCACCATAAGTCATCACCGGTAACACACACTGGTCGAAGACTTTCAACTTGAGGCACTGAGGTAATTCAGATAAAAAAACTTTTAAATGCCTAGCCAAATTTAAATGTATGGGATGTCATGAATATGCTTACACCATTTCAAATGACACTGGCTATAATTTTTTTCTGGCTATCAATCAATGTAAAATTTAAATTATTATAAGAATATTATTTAGTCACTTCGCTAATTCACGATCTCTCATCATCATCATCAGCCATCATTTAAGACGTCCACTGCTGGACATAGGCCTCCTCCTGGGGGGGTTTTGCCAATACTCGCCACGCTTGGCAGGCAGGTTGGCGAGCGCAGTTAGGTGTGATTGTTCAAGGAAGACGCTGCTGCCCATCTTCCGGATTACATCCCTTAGCCGACTCTTACGGCAACCACGGGTAGAGAGGGTGGGGTACTATTCTTACGCCGGCACCACCACGGCAAATTCACGATCTCTAATATCTCATTATTAATTTTGTTTACGACTTTCCTTATCGTCCAGGACACGTTAAAATGTCTTCTAGTTAATTTCTTTTACATTTTTATTATACATGATTTGAATAATTTAATAGACAATTTATTAAGTTAATAAGTATACGTTGAAAATTAGTGTATTTTTTTATAAAAATGTTTTTTTTTTACTTGATGTTAAGTGACAGTGTGGTTAAAGATAGTATAGCTCACCTAGCTTGGAATGGATCTGGCTCTCAAGTGAGACTGCCGGGACACACCGTTAGCTGCTTGACAGCAGATTTTCAACTTGGTCTCATTCCTTTAACATAAAAAGAAAAAAAAGAACGTCAAAAGCGATGTAGTGATGAATGCTCAGTGGTTAGCGCGGTCGGTTCGCATGCCGAAGGGCGTGGGTTAAAAATCTGCCGCCAAGCATCTAACGGTGTGTTCCGGCAGCCTCACTTGAGAGCTAGTACCATTCCAGGTTAGGTGTGCTTTACCATCTTGGACCACACCGACACTTAACATCAGGTGAGCTATGGTAAACACCTAGCATCTCAACCATTAAAAAAAAAACTTAATTTAAACGGGCAAACATCCTTGTAGTAATTTCCGACACTAATTTCCAAGTCATACATCTTTAGCACATATCACGTGATAGCATTTAGAAGTTTAGAACGGAGCACACCCAGAGGACATACCGAGGCCAAACTTTAATTAGCTAACTTTACGCAGTATACTCTACAAATCTGGGACAAAATGTTTTGTCATAATGTACCATCTTTATAAACAAGTCAGTTCACTTGCTATCCTAAAATAAAGATGTTTTTTCACCGGGGTATAATCTGCTTATCCATGCCCAAAAACAAAACAAGGGTAAGGATTTAACTTGACTGTGACTTACTTATATTTGACTTTGACTACCACATAGACTAATTTGAAATAATTTTTCGCCGATTAATAAAAAAAAACAATTCTTGACAAAATACATTATATACTACTACTCTTCTTGTACCTACTAAGTACTTGTAGATTATTTTAATAGGGCGAGACTGGACTCAACCTTAACTTAATTTGTTGTCAAAATAACTTGATTTTTCAATAATCACTTAATATATTAAAATATTTTCCAATAGTAAAACGCACAAGGTGCGATGACAAAAACAAAGAAAAAAAGAAAACTTGGCATTTATAAGAACTTTTACAAGACTACTTTATAAGGGCAAAGAAAAAGATTAACAACTATCAAACTACTTCACATCAGCCTTAACTTAATTTGTTTTCGACTTAAATAACTTAGTTTTACAAACACTTAAAATACTTGTCACTGGTAAAACGCAGAGAGACAATAAAACAGAGAAAAAAAAATTGGCATTTATTAGAAGTGAACGTTTTTTGGACTACTTCGGGAGTTTTGGTGGGAACGCAGAAAGGGTCGAGTCATCCCATTGTAAGTTTTCCAAAACGTACAAAGTGCCGAATTAGATGCGCGAGTGTGGGAAAGTAATATAATGTGGTGAAATATGACTTTTCGTGTTGCTTCCAAAACTCATAGCAAAGTCGCCACTACTTTTCTAAGGCATGACTGGATTTGACTGGACTTGACCACGACTGGACTTTGTACTATTGTGTTTGGACTGTAACTGTAGTTGTTAGAAATGAATTGCAAAAACCGAAGACTAGGCAGTATGGCTGTAAAGCCATACTGCCTCAGCCTGCCCGATTGAAGAAATTCAATTTAAAAAAATCAGACTAGTTCGAAAAGGCAAAGAAAAAATGTTCGTTAATGCAAAAGTAAACGCCAAACTACTTCTAGGCCAATAAAAAGAAAAACATCAGAAGTGACGCATATTATTTAGGTTTATGAATAAAAAATCTAGAGCGGTGAATTACGTCTAAGATTCTAAAAAGTATTCAGCTAGTAGGTCAAAATTATGAAAGGTAATTTTTCTGCTTATTATGTAGTATTGGAACATCACCCCGTAACCTCGATATGTAGGTGTTGTATAATTGAAACGTAATCGAACTCCTGATATGAAAACTAATTTGTGTTTCAATAGAAGGAACGTCTAGAATGAGCGTATTTTTTAAAAATTTGCAGATAATGGAAAGTGCGACAGCGATCCCGTTAGGACCAAATAATCCTAACTAATATTATAATTACGAATGAGAGTTTGTTTGATTGTTACGCCTCCACGTATCCACAATCTTAGGATGGATAAGATTAGAGGAAAAAAAGACGAAGTGTGGTAATACATACATTATAGGGTAATACTTACATATATACATACGTACATCATCATGTGATGCCTTGAATTTATGTTTTGTTACTCAAAGTTCTGGTTCCGTCAGGTGAATATCTGGTCCCACCAAAAACATTTTCTTTTAAAATGTTGCCAATGCCAAGACGATACCATATGACTCGCACTGTCAAAAAGTTATCAGATCTCACATAAAGCCAACCTTCTAATTCTACACATAACTCTAGAAGTCCTAACTTCACAAATATAAATATATGTCTTGTATATAAATGTAGTCAAAATATATGGCTTGGCCGTTTCGTTACTATAAGAACTATTGTATAGCAGAAAAGTCGACGACAGCCCTGTTGGCTCATTGGTAGTAGGTCTGCCTGAGCTGTAGGGCGTGGGTTCGATTCCCACCAAGGACAAACATTTTATGGTATAAACAAATGTTTGTTCTGTGTCTGGATGTTCTGTATGTATTACAAGTATGTATTTACAAAAAAAAAAAAATTATGTATCCTATCAGTTATCTGACTTCCATCACACACGCTCTGCTTAGTTTGAGGTCAGATGGCGCTGTGTGTAACGTGTCCTGTGATATATAATATGATATTGATATAAGTAATGAATTTTCACCTTATGTCCATTGAAAGTTATTTCCCTTAATATTTGTAAATATTTTGACGTCAATGAACAATATGCGGCATATAACAGTCCCAAAGGACCTACCGCCTGCCCAAAGTTTAATTAGCTAAGTTCAGAAGGATCTAGGGTAAGGCAAACTCATTATAGCATAAGATAATATGATTTTGATTAAGCAAGGGTAACTCTTTCACGATTATAGCGCCGTGGGGTGATGTAGAAGGAAACTTTCAGTGTCGACTCGGAAAATAATGATATTGTTATGAAAAGGGGTCGCTTAAGTAATTTATTCCACTTTTTGTTTTCTTTGGCATACTTTGTGACTTTGTTTATTCAGGGTTGTAAGCTTTGGGTGTACTTAGCTAAAAAAGAGGCATTGTACTCATCATGATGAATATAAAAAATCGGCTATTAATAGATTTGAATTTTTATTTTTAGTCTTCATTTTTCAGCTTCTTTATTTTTATAGTCAAAGTCCAGTCTTGGTCAAGTCCAGTCTGTGTCAGTCAAATCTAGTCATGCTTTAGTAATGTAGTGATGACTTTACTTTCCGTTCAGTTCCATTCCATTCTAGTTTATTCTGCTTATACAGCTGATATTATACGAAGATGATACGTGGTGAAGGCCACAGGATGTAGCCGAACTACAGTCTGAGTTTCCGATATAATTAAACGTGAGTAAAACAAAAATGAGCCTATTTATTATTTTAAAAAAGTAGGTGTATTTTCTCTTAACTGACACTGTCTGTAGGTATACGTCTCCCTTATATCTTTTATATTGTTTTTGTAAGGCACTCATCTGCCTGTCTTCAGCGGATTAATAAAATGTAAATTTTTTCGACACCGGCCGCTTTTCCGATCAATTTGTTCGGAGTTTCAAGAAACTGTAGGAAAAATGTTCCTTCAAGTTTTATGAAAGTCAATTAGCTGCTGCGACGTCAAACACCGTGATGTACTTTGAAATTGAAAAAGCGAAGACTTCTTCCATTGATGTTTTTTTATTAACAAGTTTTTTTAAAACATTTCATTTTTCTGTCCACAACAAAGACAAAAAAAAATAAAAATGTATCTAACTCGACACTTTTAAAAATCTATCCTAAATATTGCTTAATATCTAAAACTAAACTCTAAATAAATTAAAATAATCTTTATAATCTCTTCTCGCTGCAGTAACCAGTTACTTGTGGGCAAGTTATATTTCTATTTTATGTTTAGTTGGTTTGTGCCGTGGTGGTGCCGGCGTAAGAATTGTAGCCCACCCTCTCTACCCGTGGTTGCCCTAAGAGTCGGCTAAGGGATGTAATCCGGAAGATGGGCAGCAGCGTCTTCCTTGAACAATCACATCTACCTGGGCTCGCCAACCCGCCTGCCAAGCGTGGCGAGTATTGGCAAACCCCAAGGAGGAGGCCTATGTTTAGCAGTGGACGTTCTGTGGTTGATGATGTGTGTGTGTGTGTGAGGCTTACGTTTGACCACACCTTGTCCGATTTTAGCAGTAATGTCGTCTAAGATGAACTGCGCTTACCTAACTGAATTTTAAGTTACCCAAATTGTGTTTATAGGGAAATAGAGACTCCGGTAGAGAGTTCCAAAGAGTTTTGTTTATCACTGGCCCGAAATACCTTCCATTTCAGATGGCAACATCTGTGGTTGACACGAACGTGTTCATTAAATTCATTGATCCCAAATTAAACCTTATTACCAACCCGTATTGACAGTAATTATACGTAAATGCGTGTATTTTTGGCGTGAGAGATATATAGATAACTGGCTGCGTCCCGCGGTTTTACCCGCGTGGTGATGGATGATGATGATGATGAACAGTATCCTATGTTTTATTCCAGGGTCTAAAATATCTACATGCAAAATTTCATCCAGATCCGTTCAGACGTTCTGGCGTCATTGAGTAACAAACATCTATCCATCCATCCATCCATCCAAACTTTCATACTTATAATATTAGTGGGATTCACTGATAAGTGAATATATTTTATCTTCATTTGTTTTGCATGGTCTCAGAAATATGAAGCATAATTTAGGTTCACACTTTTCTGAAATGAGATAAAAAAAAAAAAAACCTTCTTTGCCGGTTAACTTTATTTTTCATCTTGTAATTATATTAGCTTTGTTTGTGTTTGTACGTATATATATATATATATGTGTGTGTGCATATAATATTATGATATTTCTCTTTTTACAGTTCTAAATTCTAAATTTCATGTCTTCATTAAATAAAAATAGGTTCACACTTAGCTATAAAGTATACAAAGGGTTAGCATATCAATTGGTGAATTTTACGTACCAAGTTAACATAAACAAAATAAATATTGGAGGACATATTCACACAGCGCCATCTAGCCCCAAACTAAGCAAAGCTTGTACTATGGGATATAGCTGATAGAATATTTAAATACTTTTTTTTGTAAATATATAATTATAATACATACAAAACACCCAGAGAGAACAAACATCATATTAGTCACACAAATGTTAGTCCTGAGTGGGAATCGAACCCACGCCCTTCAGTTCTCGAAGCAGAACTTTTCCGAATGAGCTAACAGTAAGTTGGCTTACGAAGGGAAAACTTATGGAAATGAGACAGCGTCATGGTGAGAGTAGACGGAAATTGGTTTTTATTTCTATTTTAAACTAGCAAAAAATTGTTTGTTCAAGTCCCAGAACATACTCGTACGAAAAGTTAATAAACGGCACACGGAACGAAATACCCAAGCCGAGCTTAATTTCATCCTTTTTCTTTATAAAATTTAGTTTTTTATTAATTAACTAATTAATTATTTGGTGTAAAATTTTCTTCTTGAATGAATGTGCATATGAATGAACAAATGTACGAATGAACGAATGACCGAACGAATGTAGAAATAAACAATGGAATGAGATTGAATAAGCGTAAAATATATAAAATCTAATATAAAAAGTTACCTATATGTTAATCCAGGTAGGTAATAAACTATTTGTAGCGGATGAATGCGCCAGCGTGCTCGCTATTCCGGCTCAAGGTGTTGAGACGGAACATACCAGGGTTTTTAGTGGGTATGACGTCACTCTGACAGAGATTCCCACATCACCACCCTGCCATTTCCGTAACCGGTGGTATCTACAAGGGATTTTCCATGGGAAGAAACGGCACACACTCAAAGCAAAAGAGTCGCGTTTGGCTTCTTAAAAAATATTGCCTGTGTATTGAGGTGTTCTAGAATGCTAGAACACCTCAAAATGTTAATCAATGCGTCAAATATATACATATTCTAAATAACACCTTCTAAAGAAATTAGTTGACACTAAAGTTTAGTACTGTAAGTTATGCTGCGACGAACGTAAGTTTTAATTTATTCAGTTCGTCATTTGAATGCTAAAGCGTAGTACAAATAGAAAATGTCATAGGGTAACTTGGCTGCGCTAGTTTGTGGAAATAGTTCGATATTGCCTTGGAGCTTGGATGCGAATAGAATTGATGATGAGTTCCTATATTAAACATAATATTGAAGGGCTTTTCACACAGTGCCATCTAGCTTCATACTTTTTAGGGCTCCGTACTTCAAAAGGAAAAAACGGAACCCTTATAAGATCACTTTGTTATCCGTCTGTCTGTCAAGACCCTTTTTCTCAGGAACGCGTGAAGGTATCAAGCTGAAATTCATATCAAATACTCTGGTCTACTGTCTTTTGGAGCTGTGAAAAAAATCAAATTTCTAATGCAATCAAAAGATACAGCCGTTTATGCTGCAAATTTTCGACACTCGCAAGGGAATCAAAACTTACAGGGTACTTCCCGTGAACTCAGAATCTTGAAATTTGGTACGAAGCAACGTCTTCTAGCACAAATAAAGGAAAAATTGCGAAAATCATAAATTACCATCAAAAAAAATAACATAACTTTTACTTATATACCTACAGGTTTGTACGGAACTCTCGGTGCGCGAGTCCGACTCGCACTTGGCCGGTTTTGTTTACTTAGTAGTAGATTTCCTTAGCATGAGATCGCCTAGATGTTTGACCACAGCTCACCTGATGTTAAATGACGGTGTGTTCCGGCAGCCTCACACACGGTTAGATGCTTGGCGATACATTTTCAACTTGAGGGTAGTATAGCTAGCCAGCCGAGTACTAGAACCTTACCACCATGCAGAGATGTTTCATATAAAAAGTAAAGTCATATTAAAAAAGGTAAAAAGTTCTTAAAGGTTTTTATTGTACCTATTTACGGATAGAGAATGAAGATTATAAATTAATTTTCTCTTGTTAATAAATCAATTGACAATTCATTACTTTTTAGGGTTCCGTACCCAAAGGGTAAAAACGGGACCCTATTACTACGACTTCGCCGTCTGTCTGTCCGTCCGTCTGTCTGTCACCAGGCTGTATCTCAAGAACCGCGATAGCTAGTCAGTTGAAATTTTCACAAATTATGTTTCTATAACAACAAAAATACTAAAAACAATATTAATATTTAAGGGGGCTCCCATACAACAGACATGATTTTTTTGTCGTTTTTATAGCTAGTGGTACGGAACCCTTCGTGCGCGAGTCCAACTCGCACTTGGCCGGTTTTTATTGAATAACTCACCAATTATTTATTATGTAAGCAATTTTTTAATATCAATTGCACTGTCATTTTAATGGTATTTAATCAACCTGACCATGCTGTTGAAATTTATTCAATGCCCACTTTTTTGGCTTGGTAGTTATGTGCAATTTGATCGTTATAGGATAGTATATCATACAAAGTATGAAATTATCGTATAAATGCTATAGTCATCGTACAAAATCCAACCTTGGTAAGGAAGTGCGGCAAACTCAACTTCAGATTGAGAACCTTAGACATAGAAAATTGAGCTTCCTAAACGTAGATAAAATAAGAGCCGTTTTGTGTTATCCAACCAAATAGGCCTTAGTATAAGTAGGTACATTACTTGATACCGCTTATCAACAAGTAGGTATATGAAATTTTACGAGCTAGAACGTTTACGGCTAATGCCCCCTCGTGGTGAAGTGTGCCAACCTATAAAACGCAATTTTATGTCAACCTCAACTCTCGTTAAATATGGGGTATGTCTTTGATCTTATAGCGAGACGAGAATTCTGGAAATGAGAGTAATTTGAAATTGATGATTAAAAAGCTTTACAGGGAAACTCACTCACTGAGCCTTTGGTGCGGCCTTAGGTCGTGTTTTTTATTCAGTAAAGCATCAGCCGCAGTGTTATCGTAAAACGGATGGTTAACTAGTACACGTGTACTTAGTAAATAAAGCAACAAAAAGACACGTCATGGTCGAGAGACCCCAGGCGCGACCGCGTGGAATTTAACATAAAACTCTAAAGTTAAAACTAAAGTAAACTAAAGTTCAGCGATCTGAACAAATGTTCAGATCGCTGAACTTAGGAAAAGTTAATAATTCTGTATTCGAAACGAAATATCCATGCTAACCTTAACCTTCTTCTTATGCTTCGCAAATCGATGCTTCGTGTTTTAAAAATATTTTTTGTATTAATCTCAATCTTTAAAAAAAATTACATAATATTTGGTAAACGATTTTCTTGAGTTTAAACAACTGCGCTTCCAAACAACATGCCAAGTGTATCCACTTAAAATTTGGTTCAGCTGTTCGTTTTTTAATAATCTTCCAGGAACCTAACATTTTTCTGATATAAAAAGTATTCTATATGTTCCAGGTAATAAACTATATATGTGCCAAGGTGCATCCAAATCCGTTCAGCCGTTTTTGCGTGATTGAGTAACAGACATCCAATATAACCTTCCTAAATTCAATTAAGTAGTGAAAAATCTTAAGCATAGGAATTGCTGACATATTTCAAAAACTAACAGCGAGCCTCAAACTAAACACAGCGCTTGGTATCAATATGCAGTTTGAAGATGCGAAGACACCAACAAGTTCAGGATAAGAATATTCATACGAACTCTTTGGTGACAACTACAAAACTCTATTGTGCAAGAACATGTTAAACTTTATCCCAAATTGAAAAGTCGCACCGCGTTCCCATCAATCTCAGTAGACGTTAAACGCACAGGACTAAAACCTTGAAAGTTGTGGAACCAACGAAGCGAAAAACTTGCAAAGTTTGAACCCGGATCGTTCGGATGCGTTCCATTCTACCGGTACTAAATAACTGAAAAAAAAAACCGGCCAAGTGCGAATCGGACTCGCGCACGAAAGATTCCGTACCATTATCTAAAAAAAGGCAAAAAAAAACACGTTTGTTGTATAGGAACCCCCTTAAATATTTATATAATTCTGTTTTTTTTTTATTTGTTGTTTTATACCGGAAACAAAAATACATGTGAAAGTTTAACTATCACGGTTCATGAGATACAGCCTGGTGACAGACGGAAAGACGGACGGACAACGGAGTCTTAGATAGGGCTCCGTTTTACCCTTCAGGTACGGAACCCTAAAAAGTATGGAAATTGACGTGGTTTTGACACACGTTTGTTTTACTTATGCGGGATTATTCACGTTTAATTATATCGGAAACTCCGACTGTTGTTACGGCCACAACCGGTGGCCTTCATCATGGAGACAGCTGAGTACAACGCGCGCGCTTTTTGGCCTGAACCACATATAGTTGGAATTTCCGATATAGTTAAACGCGAGTAATCAAGAATAAATAAAACAAAAACGGAAAAATGATTCATATTTTGAATAGTGACTTGTTTTTAAATCAGATAGTTGCCTCAATAATACATACTACATAAGTATCTCCGCCCAGCGGATCCTAATTTTTTCTGCAGATTTTAAAAACTCTGAAAGCTTCTGTATTCCTAATTTCTCTCAAGACTTCATAGCGTGACGAAGTCACAAACATCAATACACACATAAATTATTATAATTATAATATTCGTATGGTTTAACGAAGAGAACTCTTTAGCATTCGATGGTATCACCAATTCACCATACGGGTGGTAGATCCATCGCGTTGTTGAGACAATAACCCGTACAGTGTCTTAGACACAAGTGTAGATTTAACGCGTTTTACTAAATAAGTATTAACGCTCACTTCTAGGTAAGAGTGATCCATCGTAGAATGCATCTTCGTTTAACATGAGGAACGATAGCAATAAAATCATTCTTATTCATTTTTTTTTTTTTAATAAGCTGTTGTGACTAATATTGTTTGCGAATATATTAGTTATTCATATTGATTGAAAAACTATTCCTGAAAAGTCTTAATAATCTTCTTACATTTCAAAATATGTAGTATCACAAATATCAGTACCTACTATACTCAGAAAAGATAGAACACTAATAAAATACCGTTTAAAATTTACGGTATAAGTACTTTTGACTCAAATCAAAATACCGTTTTTATATCCTATTCAGTCCTCGCCCAAAAAGTTTCAACCGAAAAAAACAGTGTTCCTTTTCTTCCCCTTTCTTTTAGAGGAAAACAGTTTTAACTAGGTCACGAAAATCGTGCGGGTATAAAGGTACTAGTTATTAATGGAATTGGAAAAGCATAAATATGCGCGACTCCAGGTCTGCGACACCGTGAAAACGCTTTACCAACTAAAAATATACTATCTTGTGAAGATCTTATTCTAGTTTGGCAATTTATTGATATTAAAGTGTTCGATATTTTACCTGTACTTTGTTGTGTAACTGGGAGACTCAACTTTGATTCCTAGCTGGTAATATTCTTTTATAGATTCAAGATATTTATTGCAACTTTAAATCTGTTCTATATTGGCTAAGATGCGGATGAGTTGTTCTTTACATAATAAAAAATATAGGCTATAGCCTCATAATATGATTCTATAGCCGTGAGTTTTTTTTTAAATTTATCTAATATCTTTAAACGAGCAATTCTTGTATATATGTATATATATATATTTATATAATCTGAATCGCGGAAACGGTTCCAACGATTTTCATGAAATTTAGTATGCAGGGGATTCCGGGGGCGATAAATCGATCTAGCTAGGTTTCATTTTTAGAAAACGTCGTTTTATCCGTGTTTTCAGGCAATGAAACACTGATCAAAGCTCATCCAGGTACTTATCTTTAATTTCAATAAAACCGTTTAAGTTAAAAAAACTTTTTTTACTTAATTTGTTTAGTAGGAATACATGTTTCATTGTAGACCGCAGCTTCGCTCACCATCAAGCGAGTTAGGGATCAAACGCAAGCCGATTTGACAATTAAAAAAACCTGAACGTGGTGCGATTGAACTCTAATAGTAGGGGAGCCCAAGCGGGGATTTCGGGATTTACTAAAGGACGGCAGATTAATATACAGGAGGATACCTTGTACCCGGTTAAGTACCTCCACCAAATATGAGCCCCATATATAAGACCGCCTGTCAAGGATAAAAGCTCAGGTATGTAAAAAAAAATAATTATCAGAAATTCTCGAGCGTGTCAGATTAAGATAGGGTGAGTTAATTATATGCTAAAAAGTGTATATTCCACTAATCTGACAATTTGAGAGTGTCATAAAGAAAGGGGAGGGCTACAAAGTTGTTAAAAATAACGTCATCTCGACATTCTTAAGCGTGGCAAATTTTTTTTTTTTTTTTCTAGGAATTAATTCAAGGATAACGAAAAATATATAATCTGACGATTTCCACAAGCCGAAGTAACAAAAATTCGTCGATGCGTGATGCATATATTCCCCTCTCTGCGTTTCTATTCTCTCTCTAGTTCTATTCTATTAATTATTTCTTGCATCGACAAAACTATTAATACCGTTATAAGATATAAAATAATCTATTTTTACCAATATTCGAAGTTTAGTGTAACATACAAGTATAAAAATATCATGTAAACCTATCATAGGATGCACTTGACTAGAATGTAGATAGAGAAATGTCTCTATTAAATTTTACAGGCGGCGATCATATTAATATTTATAGGGGTGTCTGGAAAAGGTGTACTAAGATGTTATGGAGGTACCCACTGTTCGAATAACTTAACATTTTTCGTGTGCTTGAAAATTGAACTGAATTAGAAAAAAGAACCAATAACCGCTGGGGTAGACGTGTTCTAGAGTGGAGACCGCGAATTGGCAAATGTAGTGTAGGACGCCCTGAGACTTGATGGAGTGACGATATACGTGGGACAGCTGGCGGTGGGTGGATGCGAAAAACCGAGGATCGGGCTGAATGGCGTTTCTTAAGAGGCCTATGTCCAGCAGTGCACTACAAGAGGCTGATGATGATGATGATGAGAAAAAAGAAACTATAATATATATATATATATAAGTATATATTCTTTGTATAATATAACCAAGATATGCCTATTTTTTGTATATTTACTACACGATAAGTAGAAAGACGGCCCACTACCACCCATACATAGTGGAATTTCCTTGGGTACGTACCAAACGTTTTGACTCAACGTTTCTCATCCGTACGGCCAAGGAATGGAACAAGCTGCCGGCTTCCTTGTTTCCTGAGAGATATAATCTAGATCTTTTCAAAGCCAGAGTGAATAGGTATCTTCTATGTCTGCGTGCTTTATCTTCGACCACATATACGCTTACCATCAGGCGAGTTGGTGATCAAACACGTACTTCATCATCAGCCATAGGACGTTCACTGCTGGACATAGGCCTCCTCCTGTTGCCAATTCTCGTCTATTTTCTATAAGCCACCCACTTACAAAATTGTAGCTTAATACGTCAGTAAGTCTTCTTTGAGATTTCTTGGTTAATTAATGTAATATCAGTTTTTTTTTGACAGCCTAGGTGTTTGCCCACAGCTTACCTGATGTTAAGTGACGGTATGGTTGAAGATGGCAAACACACCTCGCCTGGAATAGAACTGGCGCGTAAGTGAGGCTGGCTGTGAGTGTGTGTGTAACGGTAATCTTCCGCCAAGCACTTATGTGCTTTGGTTTCAATTTGGTGGTATCTGACCAGCCGAGTACTAGAATATACCCTACCACCATGCTATGATTTCTTCACGATGTTATCCTTCATCGGCAGCTCAAGCTCTTTGTTGAGGGTTTGAACCCTCAACAAAGAGCCCCCTAGAGAGAGAGAGAACCCAGAGAAAGAGAGACCCCAGAGAGAGAGAGAGAGAGTCTAAAGAGAGTTAGAGAGATTAGAGAGAGAGAAGAGTGTTAGAGAGAGTTGGAGTCTAGAGAGGGTTCCCTTTGGCGTGTTTCGCTAACTACTGAGCTATCATCGCTACAATTTTAATTCCATTTTAATTATAATTAGCATGCTTTTTAAAGACTCTTACTAGGCCAATTTTACCTTTCTCTTTCAGAGCCCTGTGAATACCTAACTACAAGAAAAACAGGTGGGTGTAACAGGCAACACTGGCCCGGAATGAAGTTCAAATGAATGAAACGTCAGCCCTCATTTTCCTGCTGAAACTTCTACCGTAATTGCTCCCGTGAAGTCAAAATGTACAACTATAAAAAACATTAGCAGTATGGGAAATAAAGCATATATCCTAGATCCAACCCCGTACTCTGAATGTCTTTTTTTATGGGTGGCAAGCTAGGTGTTGGACTACAGCTTATCTGAAGTGACGGTGTGGTCGAAGATGGCAAACACACCGCCTGTAATGGAACTGGCTCTCAAGTGAAGCTGCCAGAACACACAGTTGCTTGACGGCAGATTTTTAACTTGAGGGTAGTAGCTAACCAGCCGAGTACTATATCCTACCACTATGCTATGGTATCCTCAGGTTTTCCTTCACCAACAGCTCAAGCTCATTGTTAGGGATTGAACCCCATGTCTTTCGGCGTGTGAACCGACCATGCTAATCACTGAGCTATCCTTGCCACACATTCATATATCAAAGTACTTGGAGCGCGCGGCCCCGAGTAAGTAGAACATCTTCATCATCATCTACTAGAGTTGATTCACGGTTTAGCGCAAGGCGCGTGTAGTGATGTCGACATCGCATCTACGAACAAATCTTCGATCAATCTTTATTGTTCGTAGCTTCGCTAACATCAAATCTATAAGACGTAAACTGTGACTAATTAGCCGTTTTAAGTAATTAAATTAAATTAATTTATCGGGGGAAAGAGATGCTGGTAGGGGGAAATGTACAAAACACCCCAAGCGGGGCGTCGCTTCGGTGCAGGACTTATCGTCCCCACTTTAAATAAGAATAAGAATCACATTTCGTCCTTACTGTACTACCAAAATCACACAACAAATAACGTCTAAACATCCTTCGGCCTTATTCAAGTGCGGTAAAGTTGAAAATTGTTTAACTTCAGCGTTATTACGAAAGGTATGGAGAGTTCACCGTATCACAGATAAATAATAGCACACGTGTGCTTTTTACAAGTTTGGAGCTACGTTGCGTAGAATCCGTTATATCTGAGCTGTTTAAATTTGCATTTTGTTAATTGTTTGTCAGTTTGACAGGTTTTAACCACTCACATTTTGAACTTTTTGAGGGAAATCCGTGGAATTGACAGTGTTTTTATACAGTGTAAGGTATAGCTTTTAAAACAACAATTCGGAATATTTTTATATTACTTTTTTTTATTTATGGTTGACAGGCTAGGTGTTTGACCGCAGCTCACCTGATGTTAAGTGACGAAGATATATGTATATTTTCTTAAAATATATAAGTAAAAAAAATCTTAAATAGTTAAAGTCTCTTTCATTAAAGAGACATTAACTTTTCATTATCTTAATTTTATATAATTAACATAATCAATAAGCGTAAGTAATTTAATCTCGCCTTGAAACCAAAGAGTAATTATCACGCCCACGGGTTCTAAGAAACCAAGATGTAGACTGATTGTGTTACAAACGGAAGTCTGACAAAAACTAAAGATGAGGTCAAATAAAGGAGGCGACAAAGATCGCGATTAAATGTAAGTAGGCACAAGGTTAGCCTGGTCGGTTCGCACTATAAGCTTGAGCTGCCAGTTAAGGAAAACATCGTAAGGAAATAGCATGGTGGTAGGGTACTTTTATATAACATGGCGGAATATGTCTTTTTCCATGAAAATTGTTAGTTTTTTTAGTAGAATCACTATTAAATAAGTAGGGCGTTAACAGTCTCGACCCTTACTCTGTATGACCAAGACTTTCTTTAACACCTTAAACTATCAAAATATTCGCATGTTATATTATATTTATAAATAACTTATGCATATGCATGATAATGAGACAATATATATGCCTCAAGTTTTCATTGAGGCAGATAAACATTGCGTAGGCTTTTCATCGTCGATACTTCAGTGCTTTTATCCTTAACATTGAGTTGTGAACTTTTTCTAGTAAATTGGTGAAACAAATCAATATAGTGATAACCTTTTTGTATTAAGCTTAAAACCGTACGCAACAAAATGAAAAGTACCTTTTTTCACACATTTCCCAATTTTCTATGAAATCACATTCTATAATATTTTTCCGTCATGCTACGCTACGCTACTGTTTTTTTTTTTTTTTTTTTTTTTCATGCTATGCTACGTCACCCTCTTACTATGTTACGCCACTGTCATGCTACGCTACGCTACCGTTATGATACGATATGCCACCATCATGCTACGCTATGCTACCATCATAGTACTACGCTACGCCACCATGCTAGGCTAAGTCACCGTCATGCTGCGCTACGCTACCATCATGCTACGCTACGCCTCTGTCATGCTACGCTACGCAAGCGCCTTACTACCATCGTTTTGCCGCTTTAAACTACGCATGCTGTTTGCGCTTACCTTAAATAAATAAAAGGCAAAGTTTTGGCATTAGGTTCACCATGATTCAAGGAAAAGGTCCTATAATGAAAAGCGTGAATGGAGAATAATTACAATAATTACTTAGGCGCTCCTAAGGTAAAATTAACTTTGATAAAGATCCTACAGATTCTATCTAGTTTAATTAGAAAAAAGTTCCCGAAATTTAAGTTTTGAAATAAATAATTGCATTACAACAGCTTGCAAGAAGTAGGTGATATTAGTCCGATCAGATTAGCCTAATGAGTGATATACCAGATTAAACGTCATTTTAATATGTTTGCGGGATAATAAAAACAATCACTAAGATTATCGAAGGCTAACGCTGCAACACTGAGATATTCACCACTGATTTATTTATGTCCCGAAGTAGACTAATTTCGTTCCTTTGGCGCGGCGTATAAATCCCTTCTGGGTTCCTTTGATAAATAATGCAAGGAGCATCTTTAGTTCTTCCTCGTTACTCGAGCTACCTACAAAGTTATGGCAAAAAGCTTTTGGACAAGAAATTTTATGAAGATATTTTTAGAACTTGCACGCTGTAAAAAGTTTTATATTATGAAATCTCTTTCCTTCCTTACTAATACTTATTACAGGTGCTTAAAGTTATTGGTGCGTAGTAGTTACTCGCCTGGTTTTGTATTTTGTACTCGTGATTTTGAAACCTCTCTAATTTTTAGTTGTACTTATTAACAGTACTTTAGGTTAATCTATGCTTAAAGTAGCCCGTCTAAAAACGTTATATTATGTCATTAAAAAGTTGTTACTTTTATACGTTGCTTATAGTTAATCTTTAACTTCCCTGTTAGTTCATTAGTAGTGTATCTGATTTAAAAATTGTAGGGCGTGGTTTCAATTCCTGCTTAGAAAAAACATTTGAATGTTATTTGTGTGTGTGTATGCGAGAGTGTTCTGTGTCTGGGAGTTATATGTACATATAAGTGACTATGTATTTACAACAAAAAAAAGTATTCTATCAGTTATCTGGTTCTCATAGTACAAGTTTTGCTTAGTTAAGGGCTAGATGGCGCTGTGTTTAAAAAGCTTATAGCCTGTCTAGTTTTCTCGCGTGACATTGGACGTTATAAGGGATATTTATATTTTTAACACGAATGTAATCGATACATATAAAAATATTGTCGGTTTAATAAAAAAAGTCGAATAAAAAAAAAAACAGATTTAAACCACTTTTAGTTTAAAATACTTCTCAACGTGAATAAAAATTATATCTAATAGACAAGATTTTAGCTTGGTTCTGAAGCAGTGGAATGTGCATCCCGGACGAAAGCGGGTTTCTCGTGATATGTCATTTGCTTTGACAACGTGCAAATCCAAAACAAAATCCAAAACCTCAAGCACGACATTCAACAAATTTATATTCAGTTAAAGCTTAAACAAACAAGATTTTGTGTTACGAAAGAAAAACCATCAGAACAGCATGTATGATATAATGGCGCTTACATTATGTAAATTTGAATCCACCTCCCGGACGAAATATGGAATGTCTTATAAGAGTTGTGTTTTACTGAGCATAAGCTAAGATATACTATCTTAACAAGCTGAAGAGTTTAGGAAATCTATTTCCCGACTGCGATTAAAATAGCTATAAAATTAAAGGAAAAAAACTTTTAAACAACTTTTTTATTCCTAATTTAATTTAAACTTTAATATATTTTATAATCCTCCTTTAACTGCCATTATTTAGATACCCTACTTGGTTGGGTTTTTTTTTTATATTAACGTTTTTCTTTTTCGCGCAATTACAGAATTTACAGGACAATTAAGACTAACCATCTAGCCTTAAAGTAATGAGCGTCAAGGCAGCGATTACTTTTAAAGTTCTGTGTATCGCTGCAATGGTCATGGACAGGCGTTATCTCTTAACATCAGGAGAGCGTCGCGTTCGTCTCAATACTGTTAAATAAAAAATAACACCACCCTCTAAGAACACTTGGGTTATTGTGACGACACCCTATTTGTCGTAATCCATTCGGCCGTTTGGAAGATACGAGGTAATAAAGAAATTTACATACATACATACAAGATACGCGCGAAAAATATAACCCTTCCTTGGTAGTCGGGTAAAAACAAATGTACTGTTTTACTAGCTTACGCTCAGGACTTCGTCCGCGTTAACTTTAGAATTAGATTCAGAGAGAAATGACTTGACTGTCCTGCTCATTGGTAGTATGTCCGCTTCAAAAGCCGTAGGGCGTGGGTTCGATTCCCACTCAGGACAAGTATTTTGTGGTATAATCAAAAATGTTTGTTCTGTGTCTGGGTATTCTGGGTATTATAAGTATGTATTTACAAAAAAAAGTATTTAAGTATTCTATCAGTTATCTGACTTCCATAATACAAGCTTTGCTTAGTTTTAGGCCAGATGGCGCTGTAAATAAAATGAAACGTGTAAATAACAAAAAAGCAATAGTCATGGAACTTGCGCTATTTTAATATAAGATTAAGATAAAGGATAACTTTTACTAGTACTCGGCTGGCTAGCTACCGACCTCAAGTTGAAAATCTGCCGCCAAGCATCTAACGGTGTGTTCCGGCAGCCTCACTTGAGAGCCAGTTCCATTCCTGGCTAGGTGTGCTTTACCATCTTTGACCACACCGTCACTTAACATCAGGTGAGCTGTGGTCAAACACCGATCCTGTCAGCCTTAAAAAATAAAAAACTTTTTATTTTAATTAGCTCTTTTTTACCGAATTGTAAAATCCTTATACTTTACAATACAATAACTTTTTATGGACACCATATAAATGCAATGTAACCAAATAATAAGTGCATTAAAATAAGCTCCAAAGGCGATCTTATCATTAAGAGCGATTCTGTCTAGGCAACCTTCAGATGGATGGGTTATTGATAAATATGATAGACTGCATTCCGATTCTAGACCGAATCAGCCCTGTTTTTAACCGACTTCAAAAAAGAAGGAGGTTACTCATTTCGACTGTATTTTTTATGTTTGTTACTTCAGAACTTTCGACTGGGTGAACCGATTTTGATGATTCTTTTTTTTATTTGAGTGTGATCTCATTTCATTTTGGTCCAGTTCTGACAATGGCATCCATAAGAAAACCTTATGAAGACTTTTTATTAAAATTTTACTTATTAAAAAACAGCTCCAGTGCTGGAATTCGAACCCAGGACCTCCATATTGGAAGCCACACGGTCTCCCAACTAGGCTGCCGTAACTTCAGATTAGACTGCACTACTTAGTATTTATTCTACCAATCAGGTGCTAGGCCATAATTTGTCGTCGCGTCAAATCGTATCCCGTTGCTCTACCAACCTAATGATATAGGTCAAAGGATTTCCCCGCAGAAGAAGTCGTTAAGTCACGTACAGCTAGATACTGTACAGCTTATAGTTTCTCGTATGAAGGCTACTGTGACTTTTATTATATTAACAGATAAAGTAAAAATAATTATAAACCTACGCCACTTTCGTCGAGGGCATATGCGTTCTTCCCACTCTTACATTTGGCGCTCAAACTTGATCACTATAAAATAAAAACCGGTCAAGTGCGAGTCGAACTCGTGCGCCAAGGGTTCCGTACCTACCCATTCACATCACACATCATCAGCCATAGGACGTCCACTGATGGATATAGGTCTCCTCCTGGGGGGGTATTGCCAATACTCGCCACGCTTGGCGGGTTGGCGAGCGCAGTTAGGTATGAATGTTCAAGGAAGACGCTGCTGCCCATCTTCCGGATTACGTCCCTTAGCTGACTCTTACGGCAACCACAGGTAGAGAGGGTGGGGTACTATTCTTACGCCGGCACCACCACGGCACTCCCACCCACCTACCTATTATACCGCCGTAATAAAATAAGTCAATATTTTTTTTGTATGTCATTTAAGCTAGTCCTCTAAATTGTATGAGCGCCCATACAACTCAGAGGACTATCTTAATTGGCATCAACTATGTATGTATGGGGACACACTTTAATTTTAAACTTTTTTTATTTTTGGAATGTATCCTTTATTTGTGCTGTAAGACCTTGCTTTTTGCCAAATTTCGAGATTCTAGGTCAACGGGAACTACCATATAGGTTTTCGACCCAAAACCTATAGGGTACTTTCGGTTGACCTAGAATTGTCAATTTTGGTTAAAAGCAAAGTCTTACAGCACACTAAAGCTAAAATTCCGAAAAATAAAAAAATTGGAAATTAAAATAATTTCTCGAATCGGTCCAAGCATATTCGAGTTATCGAGGAACATACATAAAAAAATATTCCAACGAATTGAGAACCTCCTTCTTAACTGACGAAAAAGAAGGAGGTTCTATGTTCGACTGTATGTATTTTAAATCGTACAAAACAATCACTTAAATATTGGTGGACCGTATTGAACACATTTCTTTGTCCTAAAGATCTCATTTAGGTTATACAATTCTTTGGTTAAAGATAGAATATTTTAGAAAGATCGCACGTAGAGCCAATTCACATTCCTGTAAGTTATTATGTAACTTTCCTTCATAACGATGCTGTGATAAAAAACCTCATCCATATTTCCGCGTGGCTTCCCCATGTTTACCATGATTATCGCGCCGAATTTCTCCCTCACCTTTCCAAAGAATTCTATTAGAATTTTTTCTCGTAAATATCAATATGTGTAATTTATGGACCAAATCTAGGTCAGGGGAACAAAATATGGAAAGCACAGATTTGTATTGTTACTGTTTTCATCATTTTCAAACAATAAAATTAAATAATCTACTAAATATTATTTGGTAGGTTGTCAAACAATAACCTACTAAGTATTATTTGGTAGATTATTAAACAATAACCGACTAAAAAATATTTGGTAGGTTATCAAACAATAACCTACTAAATATTATTCGGTAGGTTATCAAACAATAACTTTCTAAATATTATTTGGTAGGTTGTCAAACAATAATCTACTAAATATTGTTTGGTAGGTTATCAAACAATAACCTAAATATTATTTAGTAGGTTAATAATGTTAATTTAAATAAATTAATATCGTAAGATATTACACACAACACCATCCGACCTCAAACTAAGTAAAGCTTGTACTATGTCAAGTAACTGATAAAATACATAGATACGTTTTTTATATACACACAGAACACCCAGACACAGAACAATTTTTTTAAGCCACAAAGTCGAACCACCTTCTGCAGCTCTTAAAGCAGACATTACTACCAATGAGCGAATAGGGCCGTCAATAGACAATCATGGTGACTTTTAAAAGAAGTAAAAATCTAAAACACGTGACATTAGCATGTCGGTGACGTGAACCCATAAGTTTTGTCCCGACAAAATAACACTCAATGTGGCAAAAAAAAAAACACTTAAAAAATGCAATCATGGTGATTTCCAAAACAAACCTATAAGGTTTGACCTTAGAAAAAATTGCTCGAAGCGGCTAAAGAAGTTTTCACTTCATAATTTAAAAAGTCCACTCGACTTTCCCTTCTCTCATTCTTTATTTCTTAAGGGAAGGAAAAAGGAAGCGGTCTGTCAAATAGTTGTTTATTCACAAGAAGTCTGCCTTTTAGCTGATTCTTTCTTATCGTGTTAAAGGTTAGCTCTCGTTCTGATGGAATAAAAATTTGTTTTATTTGTTTTACTGAAATTGGGTGAATTATTGAGATTTTTATCACTTACTAGCCCTTCCCCGAAGTCCACTTGCCATACAGTGTTATTGGAAAAGTTTATGAAGACAGAAGAAAGATATTGTATTACTTTTTACTACTATAGCTATAACTTTGAAACCGTGAAAAGAATCACTTGTTCTGTAGCCACAACAACGATTATTTCTAATTTTTTTTTTTTGTTATTATTCTTGTCTTACTGTCGCGGGTTTGACACTTTTTTGTTTTACTTATGTGAGATTACTCACGTTTAATTATATCGGAAACTCCGACTATAGTTTCGGCCACATCCATTGGCCTTCATTATGAATCTAGATGCTCACGTGATGGTAAGAGATAACGCCTGTCCATGACCATTGCAGCGGTACACAAAACATTGAGTAACAAAAAAAAGTCCAGGGTATCGCTGCTTTGGCGGTCATTACTTTGAGACTTTCGATGGTTAGTCTCAACAGCCCAGTAATTTCGCTAGCTGCAGTACTCTTCAAACCGGAACACAGTAATGTTTACACACTATTGATTAGCGGCAGAATATCTGGTACTGCGGCGGTACCTACCTACCACCAAGTAAAAGACTCCGACAGATTTCCACATCCTCGCAGTGCAAATAAAGGATGTGGATTCCAAGCGGAAATACAAATACAAATATTTTTTTGATACAAGTCAATTCCGTAATATCATTATAATATATCATTTAAGAGTTTTAGAACACATTACATGTAAATGTAGTAAAAACAAAATTTCAAAGTAGGTATACATCATCATCATCATCACATCATCAGCCATAGAACGTCCTCTACTGGACATAGGCCTCCTCCTGGGGGGGTTATGCCAATACTCGCCACACTTGGCAGACGGGTTGGCGAGCGCAGTTAGGTGTGATTGTTCGAGGAAGACGCTGCTGCCCATCTTCCGGATTACATCCCTTAGCCGACTCTTACGGCAACCACGGGTAGAGAGGGCGGGGTACTATTCTTACGCCGGCACCACCACGGCAGAGCAGAGGCACGGTAGGTATACAAACATGCCAAAATAAAAATATTTTCCATATAAAAATACTGCCAATATAAAAATATGTCAGTATAAAAATGTGTCAATATATAAAAAAATATTGTCCATATAATAAAATGTCCAAAAAAAAGCGCTTAATACGCACTTGGGGAACGTCTACCATGTACGGGTGACGCTTTGTTCGCCTTAAATATCCTCAATAATGTAAAATATTGTGCGAGCGAGACAAGTCTTAATTTTTGCGACGCTATGTCTGCAAATTCTTTTCATCCGTGTTTACCGAAATTATGTCGTGCCCGGTCATAATTTCCATCGTCTAGACGTAGTGGAGCAAGGTAGCTTCCACAATAAAGCTAACTAAATAACCCCGTGTTTTACATACCGCAGCCTTCATGACGTCAAAGTGAAAATAATTTCACGTCATTAGCATAGATTAGCGTTGTCGCCCGTTAGCTCAATGATCGTCGTTTCAGAGGCCTGTCTACGCACTGGGCCAGATTTGGTCCTGTTATGGTATCCACACCAGGCCTATTTTAACGGACTTCAAAAAAAAGAGGTTTCTCAATTCGACCGTACAATTTTTTTTTATGTTTGTTCGCGGATTACTACGTCGTTTATGAACCGATTTTGATGATTCTTTTTTTGTTGGAAAGGAGATATCCCAAGGATGGTACCATAATAAGGAAACCAGGGTTTCATGATGGCATCCCAGAGAAATCGAAGGGAACCTTTTAGGTTTGTTAGTTTCCTGTTCGAAGTCGGTTTTTTTAAATAAACGAGCTTCTTCTAGTTGTAAGAAGGGTTAGGTCGACTTCACAGATCATTGAGAATACTAAACTCTCAAGCTTTCTTTATTTGAAGTTTTATGTAAACAATAGCTGTGGTCAAACACCCAATCAGTCAAACATATAAAAAAAAAAAAAAAAATTGTAAAAATTGGACACGATGATTTAAGCTAAAACAACACACGCAAAAATGGACACGATTTAAAAAAAGAAAGAATTCAAACATCTCTACTATCATTAGTGTCATTTATCACTTCAAATAAATATACACTACTGTTACCAACAACTTCATCCTCGTGGAATTTAACAAAAAGCTAGTTAGTTCAGTTTGCAGAACCGGGTGTAATAAAATCAAAAGTAAAATATTCATTACTATTGTGTATTATGACACTTGACGACATCTGGTGGTGAGTAGTGGTAGTGTTCTTGATAATTTTTGGTAATCCCTAAGGAACCTAACATTTTTCTAATATAAAAAGTATCCAGGCTATAAACTATATGTGGACCAAAGTTCATCCAAATCCGATCAGACGTTTATGCGCCAAAAAAAAAAAACAGAAAGTCATTTATTCAGTTTAGGCCCTGGTAAGGCACTTATGAACGTTAAGTTACATGTTTAAATCTACCACCGGCTCGTAATTACACTTTAACTGAGAAGACTCCGGCAAGAAACTCAGCAAGGCATTTTTTTTTTTGTGGATCTTTCTTTTCATTGATTGAGTAAGAAAATATCGAAACATACAAACATTCACATTTATAATATTAGTAGGATTAACTTCTCGTAATCTCTGCGAAATTAACAAACTTTTTGTTAAATTCCACTCGGATGAAAACTTGGGTCACGGCCTGTTGTCCATATTTTTTTTTATGTTAGTCAAAATAGTAGGTGTAGAGGTTAAAATTAAAAAGAAATTAAATTTGTAATCGTGTCTGTTTTAGTTGGTAAGCTTTTAGGTAAATTCGTCCCCCGTTGGTCTTAATTCGGGCACGGCGAACACACTCAGCTTTTTAGATTAAAACATCAAGTAAATTCACGTAACTTACGGCTACAATGGAGATGTTTGCTCGCTCGTAACTCCCGCACTCCAAGGCTGGTGCTCCGGATTTATAAAGAGGTTTGAAATTTGAAAGTGCACCCTCGATTCGAGTGTACGTAATTGGTTCTTGTTCGAAAATGTTCTTTTGTTTCAGCTGTGGTTTTGACATATTAATTTTAGTTAATTACCTTTTTTATACAGCCCTGTTGGCTCATTGGTAGTATGTCTGCCTAAGCTGTAGAGCGTGGGTTCAATTTCCGCCAAAGACAAACAGTTTATAGTATAAACAAATGTTTGTTTTGTATCTGGGTGTTCTATATGAATTATAAGTATGTATTTACAAAAAAAAAAAGTATTTATGTATTCTATCAGTTATCTGACTTCCATTACACAAGCTTTGCTTAGTTTGGGGTCAGATGGAGCTGTGTGTAATGTGTCCTACGATAAAAAAAAAGTAATGAGGCGAACGATATACTCATTACTTTTATTACAAAAATGGTAAGAGATAACGCCTGTCCATGACCATTGTAGCAATACAAACACTTTAATGTTGTGTTTGTATTGCTACAATGGTCATAGAACTTTGAGTAGTAAAACAAAGTTCAGGGCTTCGCTGCTTTGGAAGATCATTGCTTTGAGACTTTCGATTGCTATTCTCAACAGCCCTGTAATTTTGCCAGATACAGTACCCTTCAAACCGAAACACAGCCATATTTACACACTACTACTTGGCGGCAGAATATCTGGTAAAATAATTAATCTCTACATAGTATAAAACAAAGTCGCTTCCCGCCGTCTGTACGCTTAGATCTTTTAAAGTTAATAGACAGAATGATTCAAGAGGAAGGTTTATATGTATGTAGGTATAATACATGCATATGCACCACATTAGTATCTACATTGCACCCGCGCGAACCCGGGGTACCTTTGTACCTTTTAAACTACGCAGATTTTAATACAGTTTCCTTCAATAGAAACAATTATTCATGTGGAAGGTTTATATGTATAATACATGCATATGCACCACTTCTGTATTTACATTGTACCCGTGCGAAGCCGGGTGCGAGGTAATAAATAGGGGCAGATGGAACCAAGCATATTAGTCATTTACCACACATGTTTTGAAGTAAACTTGTAAGTAAAAGAAATACGTTGTAACTATTATTAAAAAATATAAAGTTCTTTTAAGTCCAACATTTTCCATATCACTACATATTATAAAACAAAGTCGTCCGCTGCGTCTGTCTGTATGTCTGTTCGCGATAAACGTAATAACTACTGAACGGATTATCATGCGAGTTTCACCAATAGGTAGAGTAATTCACGAGAAAGGTTTAGGTATATAATTTGTCAAGGTTTTGTGTATATTGGTTGAAATATGATGTCGGAAAAAGTCAAGCCACTTGGGAGCTTTGATCGAAAACCCTGCCTAATCCCTTTGAGATATAACAAAACAATGCATGTTGGGATTTTCCTCTTTTATAGATTTACAAATAAGTCCGCGGCGGCATATATCTACCTTTTAAGAATAGCTTACTATACCCATTCTTACTACCCGAGCGAGCCGAAGCGAGTAGCTATTTCTCTATATATCACGACTGATAACTATACTTTTTGTATTAACTAAAGCTTTTATCATAAAGGAGCCTTAACAAAAGATCTTGTGCAGCCTTTAATTATAATTTTTCATGTAATTGTTTCTGTCGGGCCCAAATTAACTGTCATCTTAGCCGTTTGATAAGGGTGACTGACGGAAGTAGAGATGAGCAATATCCGACAGATTTCGAATTAAAATTAAGAAAAGATTATTAAGTTTTTTTAATTTAAGCCAGTCGAGAACTAGGAAGTACCCTACCACCATGCTATGATTTCCTCAAATTGTTTTTCTTCATCAGCAGCTCAAGCTTATTGCTGGGGTTCGAACCTAGGCCCTTCGGCGTATGAAGCGACCTCGTTAACCACTGAGCGATCATCGCTGCAAATTTTATTTTATTTATTTAAAATTTTCCGTAAAAACTCTAAAACTTACAGTTTTACACCAAAACGTTTTAAAGTCAAAAAGATAATACACAGATACAGAACAATAATTATACGAAACACAAATACTAATTATTTAAATATTACTACAAACATATACAAACAAATATTTAAAAATAAAAACAACACAAATATAGTAGGAGCTTTGAACAGTGACGCAGTATCATACGACGGTCGGAACAAAATACATCAATATCTGGATGGCGAGAAATGAAATGATTGTTCAGTTCCGGCAACAAAGTTCATGTTATCCGGCCTAAATCATTTTCCAGATGGATAGAAACATTTCCAACATGCCAGCTATCTCTAGTGGCAACATTCCGAAACGACAGCTAAACTCGCTAATTCTAGAGTGCCTTCGTATGGAATGTGCTTAGTTCAAACAAATTAATCAAAGTTAGTTGTTAGTGAGTTTTGACGCACATTAACAGAAAGTCTTTCCGGATGTAATTAGATTGCAATTTTAATTAAAATCTCCGAATCAGCCCTGTTTTTTTATAAATTGTTCCACAACTGGGCGTGGGCTTCTTATCATTGTGAGTAAGGTAAGACCATAAACCACCACGCTGGCCAAGACTTCACACATTTTTGAGAACATTTTTAGACCTTTCAGACGTAAGGTTTTCTGACGATGTTCCCCTAAACATTTGTTTATAGCATAATATGTTTTTACTGGGTGGGAATCAAACCCACGCCATGCAGCTCTTAAAGTAGGTACACCAATGAGCCAACAGGGCTATATTTATTACGTACTGGTTCTTTTTTAAATCAAATAAATGAAAAACAAAATTCGATAAAAAATATAATTCAACCATAAAAGTTTTTTTTATGGCTGACAGGCTAGGTGTTTGACCACAGCTCACCTGATGTTAAGTGACGGTGTGGTCGAAGATGGTAAAGCACACCTAGCCTGGAATGGAACTGGCTCTCAAGTGAGGCTGCCGGAACACACCGTTAGATGCTTGGCGGCAGATTTTCAACTTGAGAGTGGTAGCTAGCCAGCCGAGTACTAGAAAGTACCCTACCACCACGCTATGGTTTCCTCACGATGTTTTCCTTCAGCGGCAGCTCAAGCTCATTGTTGAGAACCCACGCCCTTCAGCATGCGAACCTACCACGCTAACCACTGAACCATCATCGCTACAATAGGTATAAGTTAAAGGTATTATTACGACTCCAGGCTGTTTACGAGTGCATCGTATTGCAAAACTTTATCATTGGACTCGAATGCAGTGCTGTTTTTATGGGGAAACATAATAAGCACAACAGTTAGGTAGGTATAAAAATGGAATGAAGTTTCGGCAGCTCAAGTTTAGTGAGACCGTCTGGCTTTTCATTTAGAAGCCCTGGGTTCACACGTACACGCACCTCTGTCTTTTCAGTTATGTTTGTATTTCCGATGACTTCATACGGTGATGGAAAATATCGTGAGGAAACATAAGCAATTAAGAGTTCTTATAAAAAAATTGGAGATGTGTGAAGTTTGCCAAACCACACTTGGCCGACGTGGGGGGCTATGACCTTACCTTTCTCACAATGAAAACAAGCCCCCGCCCAGCTGTAGAATGAGCTCGAAAAGTTCATGGTTTTGACACATTTGTCCATTTGCAAATTTGTTTTGTTTTTGTTTTTACACCCACGCACCAACCGCTGTCATCGCGTGGGAGGCGCGCAGCGAACGCAGTGCGAAGCAAGACGAGGCCGCGCGCGCATTCTACCCAGCTTTGTCTCCTTGAAGAAGGCCACCGGCTGTGGCTGAAATTATAGTCAGGGTATCCCATATACTAAAACGTTGGTACGAAATAATTTGTTTATAGGTACATACTTTATGACCGTTGTAAAATCTCAAAATATAGAATCCTATTACACAAAGTCAACTACTTAACTTTTTTTAATTCTATCCCATTGATTATAAAGCCTTCTCAAATTTTTTACTCTCGTTTGGAGCCCAGCTGGAATGTGCTAGGAACAATTTTAGGGAAGGTACATTTTAAGATAAGGAAATTATCTTTCCCAACATCGGATTATTAGATTTGCCTTCGATATAAAACGAATAACGCATCGCGCACACTTCAAACTTTTGTGACTGAAAATTATTTCATCATAAATAATCTTTCGACGTCTGGCTAACATTCTATTTCTATTTTGACCACAGCTCACCTGATTTTAAGTGAAGGTGCGATCTAGGATGGTTGACATGCCTAGCCTGTAATGGAACTGGCTCTCAAGTGAGTTTGCTGGTACACACCGTAAAGTTCTTAGCGGTAGATTTTCAACTAGAGGGTGGTAGCTAACCACCCAAATATTAGGTACCACTATGCTATGGTTCCCACACGATGTTTTCCTTCACCGGCAGCTCAAACTCATTGATGGGATTTAACCCACGCCCTTCGGCGTGTGAACCGAACGCGCTAACCACTGAGCTATCATCGCTACGGTAATATCACGCTTATAATGTACTTAATTAACTTTAATAAAAAAAATATGTAACGATAATAGATCAATGGTTAGTCGCACCATGGAATGTCTCAAAGTTACGAGCAGCAAAGTAGCGATGTCCTGGACTTCGTTTTGTTACTTAAAGGACATTGTAAAGGAAACATAATACTCGGTGGTAGATCTCCGTAGCTGGAAGTCGTCTAGGTGGGTACCACCGCAGTACCAGATATTCTGCCACCAGTAGCGTGTAAGCATTACTGTGTTCCGGTTTGAAGGGTACTGCAGTATTAATTACAGGGCTGTTGAGACTAACCATCAAAAGTCTCAAAGTAATGAGCGCCAAAGCAGCGATGCCCCGGACTTTGTTTTACTAGAAAGTTCTGTGTATTGCTGCAATTGCTGTTTTTGTATAAAAAGTTGCAATTTACGGCAACAAAAATCACAGAGTGTGCGGCAGACATAAAATGATCTTTTATACCCGAGAGTTCACTTTTCAGTGAATTTTATTAGGGTGGATGGGAAATTCACAAATTGATTCGTTCTTGTGAATACTAAGGGACAAAAAGAACTGATAGCTGGATTTTTGGATAGGTTATAACTTCAAATAGTGAAAGTTACCACTTTCTTATTGAGTACTTAGTTTTAAGAAGAAACGAGCAAAAACAACAACAGGACAACAACAACAGTAAACAACAACACAAACAAACACAACAATAAACAACAAAACAAACAAACACAACAATAAATAACAACACAAACAAACACAACAATAACAATATTTTAAAGCTAAATTACTAGTGAAAAGGATAAAAATAGAATCAACAATAGAATTTTTTGATTGCTTAAACCTTGACCTTTAGTGCTACTAAAATTAAAAAACCCGTCAACGGTACAACTAAGGCGAAATAATTACGAATCTAAATCGAAATCGGCGAAATTATAAAGGTGGAAGTTTGTGTGCAAGTGTGTTTGTATGTTTGTTACTTCTTAACGGTTAAACGGCTGGACCAGTTTTGATGAAATTTGGTATGGATTTTATCCCGAAAAATGTTGTGTTTACGTGGGAACAGCGGGGAACACCGCGGGGCGCAGCAATAAATAATTATGTTTGCCGCTGGGACTTAATCGCGCGCAAAATACTGTGAAATGTTTTGTTTATGTACCTTGAAGTTTCGGTCATGTTGCAATAGCCGTGCTTACAAGCTGACCCATCTAACTAGCTGGCTATTAAATACGGCCGATAAAAATAATTAGGTATTTAAAACGCAAAAGTAATTTTTTTTTTTTTTAATAAATATCGTTAAACATTTCACACAATTTTTAGCGATGATAACCCATTGATTAGGTCCGTCGGTTCACACGCCGAAGGGCGTGGGTTCAAGCCCCGTCAATAAGCTTGAGCTGCCAGTGAAGGAAAACATCGTGAAGAAACCATAGCGTGGTGGTAGGATACTTTTTAGTAATCGACTGGCTAGCTACCACCCTTAAATTGAAAATCTGTCGCCAAGCATCTGACTTAAGAGACAGTTCTATTCCAGGCTAGGTGTGTTAACCATCTTCGACCACACCGTCACATAACATCAGGTGAGCTGTGGTCAAACACATAGCCTGTTAACCATAAAAAACAAAACAACCAACCAAGTTGAGATTTTTGCTGCAAGAGACGTTTTATGACTTTGACGATTAGTAAAAAAATAAGAGACTTAAATTATAGCAAGCAATTATTGACATTTAAATAAATTGATATATTTTAATCTTATATTTTTGGTTAATTACCAATAAATAATTATTTAGAGCGATTTTTGGCCAAGATATTGTAAATTAACTATATACTTACAAATTTTTTTTTAGCTTTTTTTTTTACTTTTTCATTCTAAGTACTTGACCACAACTCTCCGGATGCTAAATGACGGTGTGGTCGAAGATGGTAAAGCACACCTAGCCTGGAATGGTACTGCCTCTCAAATGAAGCTGCCGGAAAACATTGTTAGATGCTTGGCGGCAGATTTTCAACTTGAGGGTGGTAGCTAGCCAGCTGAGTACTAGAAAGTACCCTACTAACACGCTATGGTTTCCTCATGATGTTTTCCTTCACCGGCAGCTCAAGCTCATTGTTGGGGTTTGAACCCACACCCTTCGGCATGCGAACCTACCATGCTAACCACTGAGCCATCATCGCTATAACTTATCGCTTTATCTTAATTTAATAATAAAATAGCGCTAAGTTTCATGACTATTGCTTATTTGTTACATACTCATGTATCATTTCTCTCTGAACCTAATTCTAAAATTAACGCGGATGAAGTCACGGTCGTAAGCTAGTTACGTAATAAAAAGGCCACATCACATCACATCATCAGCCATAGGACGTCCACTGCTGGACATAGGCCTCCTCCTGGGGGGGTTTTGCCAATACTCGCCACGCTTGGCAGGCGGGTTGGCGAGCGCAGCTAGGTGAGATAGCAACCACGGGTAGAAAGGGTGGGGTACTATTCTAACGCCGGCACCACCACGGCAAAAAAAAAGGCCATTATTACTAAAATGTATCTTTCTGGTTGTTGCTTATGTCATTAGGTACATTATTGCTGAACAGTTTTATCTCGTCTATTCTATTTTATATCAGAAGACCCTAAAATCCAATTCAACCCATAAATTTTATCCGTCTAGAGAACATTTCTAAAAGCCTATCCAGAAAACAGACTAGAAGAGCACCGCCATAATTTAGACGTAAATTTCATTTCATTTCAATAAGCCCTTCGAATCGAATTAGCTTCATTCTCAGACCGTCGTCAAACCCGAAAAAGAACATAGCTGCGAAAGAAAATTAATACTGCGCAGAAAAATAGAAGGCCCGGTACAAAATTAGTATTTAAAACGATTAGTTTAAAAAGGGTCAGTACTCAACCACTCAGGCAGTAAATTCTATAAAATTGTTTAGCGGTTCGTACAATGAAGGTAGATTCGAACCGTTTAGTTCTAGTTCTTGGAATATCTATCATGAAACGGTGTCATCTCTTGAAGCTTCTAGCTGTCCGATAGTACAATTTAAAGTTTATGAACTATGGTACTAGAATAGTAAAGTTAAGACCCTTTCGATTAGCAGTTTTATATATGTCTTCCGTAACCAAGTTTCGAATAAGATGAAGGCTGATATAATACATAGTAGGTAGTATAAGTGATCCTAATGTTCCTCCAAAACCAGGTTCATCAGAAGACTTTTTTGTGCAGTATACGAGTTAGTGTACATCGTCATTCCACAGTGCCTTATGACTCGCGTTTACAATCAGTGTACCCACCATGACTTATGATGGAGACATGAACGCTTACACATAGGCTGTGCACAAAATACAAGTTGCATAGAGCCATGGAGCGCGCCATCAAATTACAAGATCGGAATAACAATCAAAAAACTGAAATGGAGTTGGACAAGACATGTTGCCAGGCAGAGCGATGGAAGGTGGACTAAAACGTTGACAGATTGGTAGCCGCGAACCAGGAAACGAAGCATCGAGCGATGGGTCGATGACATTGTAAAGATTGCAGGTCGAACTTGTAAAAGGTTAGCACAGGACCGAGATGAGTGGCGTACAAGAAAAGAGGTCTGTGGTCAGCAGTAGCCGATTGCGGGCTGAAGATGATGATAATGATATAGATAGAAAAACAGATGGACTGTTCAGTTTCATTCCAAACATTCCACATAACGCTTTAAGCCCTCAATTAACCAACGCTTGTATTTGGAGAATCAGTCGAAATACGGTAAGACAGCACTGAAAGAGCTCAAGCCCATTGCGTTACAAGAACGTCAACCCTAAGAGTACTCAGGACATACGACACAAGTGTACGTTTAACTATGCATTAATGCTTACCTGCATTTCCCGCTCAACCAAATATGGTAATGATCTTACCAAACTGTCTTTCTTGCCACGACAAAGTCTAAACAAATTATAATGAGATTTTGTAGGTATTTCTTTCGTCCAATTTAACTTTTTTTAATCTTTTGTGTTTGACAACCAACGTGAAGATGCAGTCTGCGATTATGGACAGTGATACAGAAAAATAGAGTCACAGGCATAGCTCAGCGTATTAGGAAGTTGATGTGACAATAGGCCGGTCATATCTGTCGCAGAACCGATGGAGTACACGAGTTCTAGAATATAGACCGCAAATCAGCCAACGTAGCGTAGTCGCCGTAAAGCTTGATGAAGTGACGATATATGTACGTATTTATGACAGCAGGCGGTGGCGACTAAATATAGATCGAATACTAAATATAGCAATATAGATATACTACTAAGCTGCTATAGTTTTAATAATATTCGGCGATCTTTCTCAAGGAGTGTACGGCGCGCGCGGCAACTCGTCTCACTCAGCGCCACCACGCGTTACGTACGTTATAACAGCGGTCATGATTTAAGTCATAGTTTTTGTATCTCGACTTGCGTGGTCTTCATCCATATATTTACTTTCATCCGTGATTAATCCTCGAAAAATGGCGGGCCTAAATATGTAATGCGGTAGGAATTGGCCCGCCAATTTCCTATCTGCAGTCTTGGGTTCTGGTGTCCGACTTAAATATTAAAACTAGTAACCTTTGTAATACTTACACACCAGTTACGTGCGACAAATTGTTTTGGGCCAAAAATAACGTTAGCACACCGTTTTACCGATTCCTTATTTCAATATTAAAACCCTTTTCCGATAAATAAATGAAAAACCGTAAACGAGATGGGTAAACAATTTATATCTTGTTTCGATGGATTTTCAACACGCCACGTTAAAAATTAACCAGCACTTCTCTTTAAAAAAAATACGATACGTTCATAGCACAATTACGAAAATATTTATTTCTCTATGTTTTTAACCCCCGATGTAAAAACGACGGGGTGCTATAAGTTTGACGTGTGATGTCCACTCGCTTTGTAGTTTCTTCTCCCTTGACTTATTTCGGATGCTGATCTCACTCGCTCTCTCTCTCTGAGAATGTGTGTGTGTGTGTGTGTGTGTGTGTGTGTGTGTGGCATCGTAGCTCCAGAACGGATGAACCGATTTTGATTTTGTGTCAGGGGTTTTTTAATAATTTATTTGTATAGAATGACGATGAATTGACTGACGATTGAAGATTTGACGCCCTTGCACGTGTACTTTTTTGACAGACCACTTAGTCTATAAAAACACGCACTTCAAATTGCGTAATGTGTACTCCCTTTAAGCTATGTTCAGATGGCAAGCACTTAAGGTGTGTTAAGTTTTAGTAAAGCGTACACATGCTTGGCGGCAGATTTTCAACTTGAGGGTGGTAGCTAGCCAGCCGAGAACTAGAAAGTACCCTACCAATACGCTATGGTTTCCTCACAATGTTTTCCATCACCGGCAGCTCAAGCTCATTGTTGGGATTTGAATACACGCCCTTCGGCGTGTGAACCGACTGCGCTAACCATTGACCTATCATCGCTACAAACAAACAATTGTTCTAAACGCGCGTTAATCGCTGATCATGTGAACTTACCCTTAACATATCTAGGCGTTTCGCTGTAAATGGAGGTACTTTTTATTTTTGTCGAAGGCTTCTTAAACATTAGTTTCACCCTGATTTGTTACCATATATATGTATATATATATATATATATATTTGGTATATTAATAATTTCAAGTTAAGATATTGGCTGCTAGAGACCATGTTTTATGACATTGACGAGTGTTTCAAACTAAAGACTATTAAACTATTAGTAAGTAATTATGATTTTTTTGACATTTTATAACATTGACAATATTTTTCGTATTAACATATTTTTATATTATCACTGGCTGACCCGGCAAACTTCGTATCGCCTAACAGTCAATGGTATACCGACAACAGCGCCACTTACCGGGTCCAATTGTGTTTTCAAACCATCCAGAAACCCATTGAAATATACACACAAAATTTCATCCAGACGGTTAGGATCAATTAGGTGGCAAACACACGTACAGAAGAATTATCATCATCATCATCATCATCTCAGCCGTAGGACGTCCACTGCTGGACATAGGCCTCCCCCATAGATATTAAAGATATAGAAGGGATATTTTGGAAGAATTATATGTACATACATATTATATATTAAGGAGATATTTAATTTGACATTTTGTTTTCTATTCATTGACATGTACCTAATCAGTATTTTAAAACTTTTATTGATATATTTGAAATGGTATTACGGAATTAGCTTGTAACATTGGCGGTATCAACAAAATATTTGTATTTGTAATATTCTTGTACCTGTTCCGTTTTATAGCTATTTTGTTGTCGATAGCATACAATAAACGGGGCTGCGTTCAGTGCGATTCAATTCCGGTAGAGTTATACTTTCCGTAAATTTTTATACGCAGTTCTACAACAGCATACATAACAGAGTGGAAACAATGTCGTTACTTTCCGGTACAATTACTAGGGACGGTCGGCATTTAACTCGATTTCCGAAATATTGTTATCGATATTTTTATTCGAGTGAACGATTGATCAATTATGTAAGTATTATATTATTATTTCTGAAAAATTCGAACGAAACGATTCATAACTTATATCTTTTGTTTTTGTTGTCAACCTAGGCGTTTGACCACTCACCTGATGTTAAGTGGCGTGAGTACGAAGATGGTATAAACACCTAGCCTGGAATGAATGTTTAGGTTAGGTGCTTGGCGGATGATTTTTAACCTGAGTGTGGTACTAAAAAGTACCTTACCAGCGAAATGAGCTTACTCATTTTACAAGTGTACTGCAATAGCAAATTTGATCGATATTCGATATCGTTTAACGATAATATTTTAGTACTTTAAAGCTATACCTAGAGATATATTCTTCAAACGAATATAGTAAAACCTCTCAATTTTGGATTGAGTCTCAACTATCGATACTTTTATAAAACATCTCTATGCTGTTAAAAATAATGACGATATTAGCTTGACCCTCGTCTCTCAGGGGTGTGTGACCCAAATGCTTTGATTATAAAATGATCAGTTCAGCTTTGAAATTCTATAACCCAAGAGAGCAACGTTGGTTAAAAGCTGTACTATCGATTAAAATTATACACAACCCTTTTTACTCGTATCATATTTCTAGTGGTATACATATTTAGTCATTTAATAATTTAGTACTTAAGCAATTAGCAGTTAGCGTGGCTATCCAGTAATATGGCAGAGCGCGCTCAAGTCTGGAGGTGTGCGGGTACAGAACGATGACTGACCTGAACAGGACTGACTTTTGATTTTGTATATTCATTTGTTTTGAAGGGATATTTTGGGAGAAGGAATTTGTTTTATTTCTTTTGTTTTTGTTAGTATTGTTGTTGGTAAATCGTTTTTAGTTTTACATCTGTATTTTAGTTTGCCTACAAGGGCTCATCTGAAGCCCAGCGCTGTTCAAACCACATTGCATTATGCTGAGGTGAACCCCCATTTTGTAACTGTCTCTTCACATCATCAGCCATAGGTCGTCCACTGCTGGACATAGGCCTCCTCCTGGGAGGTTTTGCCAATACTCGCCACACTTGGCAGGCGGGTTGGCGAGCGCAGTTAGGTGTGTTTGTTCAAGGAAGACGCTGCTGCCCATCTTTCGGATGACATCCCTTAGCCGACTCTTACGGCAACCACGGGTAGAGAGGGTGGGGTACTATTCTTACGCCGGCACCACCACGGCAACTGTCTCTTATTTGTCTCTAATTGTTTGTCTTTTTGTTTTGTATTACAAAATAAAAGATAATTTCTTTCTTTTTTGATTAGCAGTACTGCCTAACCCTATCTCTATTGGTGTGGCACGGTTTCTCGGTCTTCTGGTCAGCGTGTTCTCAGCGTGGAGTGAACTGTATTAATACGAAATTATGGTTCGCGTTGTGGGCGTAAGAAACGTTTATAGCAATGATAGTTCAGTGGTAAGCGCGGTCGGTTCACACACCGAAGGGCGTGGGTTCAAACCCCAACAATAAGCATGAACGGAAAACATTGTGAAGAAACCATAGCATGGTGGTAGGGTAGTCTCTAGTACTCGGCTGGCTAGCTACCACGCTCAAGTTAAAAATCTGCCGCCAAGCATCTAACAGTGTATTCCGGCAGCCTCACTTGAGAACCAGTTCCATTCCAGGCTACGTGTTCTTTACCATTTTCGACCACACCGTCACTTAACACCAAGTGAGCTATAGTTGTATACCTTGTGAACCATAAAAAGAAAACATGTCAATTAAAAAAAAGCAATATAAAAAATAAGTACAAAAGTCTGAGTGCCTATTCGATTATGTCGAATCTCTCAATGACAAAGTGATTTCATGCTTACGTCACGTTCAAAGCAAACTTCAGAAATAAAAGGTTCGTTCAGACTTATTTTATCGAATACGAGTAATTCGACATTGTACCAAGTGCGCTTACGTACGTGCTTGCTAAGGGTGCATTGGGTTTAAACGCTTTTATATCCAAATGGGTGTAATTTGAATGTTTGGAATGGTGGGTTAAATTGTCAATTCTAAGACGATTTAAAATAAAATTTAATCACTTCTGACACAGCAACATCTCAGCCGTAGGACGTTCACTGCTGGACATAGCCCTTCCTCATTGACTTCCATAAAGACCGGTTGGAAGCGGCTCGCATCCAGCGCGTTCCTTCGGTCTTTATTACATAGGTCGTCTGTCCATTGTGAGTGGACGTCCTACACAGCGCATGCTGGTCCGTGGTCTCCACTCCAGAACTTTACAGCCCCATCGGCCATCAGTTCTGCGTGCTATGTGCCCTGCCCACTGCCACTTCAACTTGCTAATCCGTTGACTGGAAAAATACAGTTCTACTTTTGGTTCAAATTCAAATTACTTTATTGACATAAAAACGATACCTAAACAGTTACATTTACGTAACAAAAATCACAAAATTTCACATTAAAAAAAAGGAAAAATAATAATAAGAACATAGTATGTCAAATAATTATCTAATGTATGTAATGTAATGTAGGTATAACACCATCAGTAAAAATCATTGTCAAAAGTAATAGAGCTGTTACGCTCTTTACATCTATCCCAATGAACGGTTAAATTTCGTTTCGTTCTTTGCTCCAAACCATAGATGAAAAATAACATCGCTACATCTCTCAATCCGAACTTCTCACGTACTTAAGACCCTAATTCACAAGCATTACCAACTCCACAGCTTTTCTATCCCATTCCGGAACTCAGATCCGGGCAACAAAAGCAGTCCCGTCCGGAACCAGACCCGGAAATGACGTCACATTACACTAATACAAAAAAGGACACACGTAACATACGACGTGGGGCATAGCATGTAAGGTTTACAAGAGATTTGGGGCCCGGCCATATGTAGGTATGTTTGTGTATATTTAATTTTCCTTAAGCTTTTACTTGGGGTAAAAAGGGGTGAGTATAGTAAAAAGGGTAACTTTACACCTGCGAAGCATTACGAACATTTGGTTGGCAAACAAATGTGAGCCTTGCTAATGCAAAACGAAGGCAGGACGGTTGCGAACCTTTTGCAGAGGCAGACTGACGAATTTGTAGAGCTTTATAGAAACATTTTTGAAAAGTTTTGTTCTTGATAACGTGTTCTTTTTACTCGACTGTCCAAAAGAAGAAGGGTAATGATTTCAGGGTTCGAGTATATAATTATGTATGTGAGTTTCTTTATTTATCCATAACTTTTAAATGCCTGAACAGATTTAGATAGATTTAGATGTGACACTGGCTATAAATAAATCATGGCAAGCGAAGCGAGCCCTAATACTATCCCACAACCTGAGCATTTTTGTGGTACACTTTACTGAAAAACTATCACGCTTATAGATTTGTGCTTTTACACAGTAATTTAACTTCATATCTAGATATGTAATTTGTCAAAAAAAAAACAATTTTATAACCATAAAAAAATTAACATATTGTATTCATTGGATATAATGTTATTGTACTACTAACGCCATCTGTTAGAAAACGTCTGTTACTAAAGAATTGACATTGCTGCAACAGAACTAAGCTCAATACTCAAATACATCGATGACACCACTAGAAAAGGTTGCAAAATAACAATTGTCTTAAAAATTATTAGCCGTTAGAAAAACTACGCGAGCCCTCGCAAAGCTCAGCTTTTTGCTAGTAGTTTTTTGTTTTTATAAATGTTTGGTTTTGTGTTACAAAATAAAAAATATATTCTTTCTTTCTTTCAAATTTCTGTTTATCGGTGCTATGATCATGGACAGGTGTTATCTCTTACCACCAGAAGACCGTCTTATTCGTCTCATTACTTTTAACATTAAAATATAAATACATAAACATACATTTCCATAATATATTTATCTTTATTACTTAGGCTTGCGTTTGAATGCCACATCGTCTTTTAAGCGAAGGTGAGGTTTAAATATATGCTAAAAGAAACCAATTCACTCGCGACTTGAATTAAGGTTACTATTCTTCATCAGGATAGGATGCTTTTCCCGATATTTGAGTACAAAACACGAACCAAAACTAGTATTTCAACAAAAAAAAAAACGTGAAAAAAATCTTCATTTTTTATTCTAGTATTTCATAGAACAATGGTAAACAGAATAGAGGTCGAACTAGGCTAGACACGGCGTAACGTTACGGCCCTTGTATATAACTTGGCATTTCTAATTCCTTTCTTACGTTGTAAGGTCAAAGCTGAGTAAATGCAAACCAAAAGTATTGTATAAAAACTAGCAGAATATAAAGTACCAATATAATTTTTCTTTTAGACGGTCTGACGCAATTAGCGAATAAAATGGTCAAGTTATTATGTCGACCATTTTGTCAAGTTTTCAACGTATTATATATCGATAGTACAGTTTTTTTTTTTTTTTTTATTCAAAAATATCCTACATTTTACGTAACTTTGTATGAATAAAAATTTTGATGTGATTCCATGGCAAAAAGGAATATAATGTTGTACGGATTTATAGTTTATTTTGGTAGTTAGAACCGGCTACTAACATAAGTACATTGTCGCGTTTTTAATTTGACATTGAGATAAACATACCATCCTACGAATTAAGGTCGAATTCTGCCACGTTACATAAATGCCGTGGTGGTGCCGGCGTAAGAATAGTACCCCACCCTCTCTACCCGTGGTTACCGTAAAAGTCGGCTAAGGGATGTAATCCGGAAGATGGGCAGCAGCGTTTTCCTTGAACTATCACACCTAACTGCGCTCGCCAACCTGCCTGCCAAGCGTGGCGAGTATTGGCAAAACTCACCCAGGAGGAGGCCTATGTCCAGCAGTGGACGTCCTATGGCTGACGATGTGATATAAACATGTATATGAATTACATTAAATCTTCGTCATTGTGGTAACCAAAACGACTTATAAACGGAAATGTACTTAAGATACTGTTAAGCTTAAATTTATTTATGTGGAAAGATAATCTACTGGATTATTTTGTACTAAAAGGCTTCAGTTTTAATACGAGACAGTTGACGCCGCGGGAAAATTGGTCTCTATTTTTAGCACCCCACTATGATGTAGAAATGGGACGCTCCATTGAACAAGTATAGACCTTTAGGACGGCATTTTAAAGTGTGCATGCAATTGCAGTATTTTCTGTTTTAAGATGATAATATTTCTTACACTTATGTATTTCTCATAAATAATACTAACTAGGTATTTGTGTACAATCTCGCATTTTGTACATAGACCGTAACAGCCTACTGCAAAAGTAATTTAACAGCTTTATTTAATTTTAATTATTTTATTTAACAAGCTGAAATGTTTAAAAAAATTATAAGCCAACTGCGAATAAAATAGCTATTATTAAAGAATTTTTTTTTCACCAATTTATTATTCCTAATTTAAATTTGAACTAAATTTAATATTTTTAACTATTTATTTTGCGCCAAAAATCCGGCGCTTTGTTTGTTTTTTTTTTTCAAACTCCTACCTAAGGATACTTGGGTTTGTAAGACAAATATAACAATACCTTAACAGTCGAAATCCATTCTGCTGTTTGGAAAATGCAAGGTAATAAAGAAATTTACAAATATACATACATACATACAAGCTACGCGCTTAAAACATAACCCTTCCTTGGCAGTCGGGTAAAATAGGCCTCTTTTACTAAATGATCCCAACAATGACTTCGAGCTGCCGGTGATGGAAAACTTTGTGAGGAAACCATAGCATGGTAGTAGGATATCTCTAGTACTCGCCTTACTATCTTACTACCCTCAAGTTGAAAATCTGCCGCCAATCGCCTAATGGTGTGTTTTATCAGCCTCACTTGAGAGCCAGTTCCATTCCAGGATAGGTGTGCTTTACCATCTCCGACCACACCGTCACTTAACATCAGGTGAGTTGTGGACAAACTAGCTTGTCAGCCATAAAAGAGAAACTGGTCCAGGTTCGACCTGCCACAGTGAATATTGTCGACCCATCTTGCGACTGGACAACCAACGTTCCGCTTACCTAACCTATCAAAAATAATAATTACAAAAGAAATTACAGGGCTATTGAAACTAACCATCTAGTCTCAAAGTAACGAGCGCCAAGGCAGCGATGCCCTGGACTTTGTTTTACTACTCAAAGTTCTGTGTATCGCTGCAATGATCATGGACAGGCGTTATCTCTTAACATCAGGAAAGCGTCTCGTTCGTCTAATTACTATTACATAAAAATAAATTAAAATAAACAAATTCATAATTATGTCCTTAATTCCGCATAAAACACTAACTTTATTTCAAACGCCAAGTTAATTAATATAAAGTTATTAAGTCGGCGATAACTTACAACTGTCATTTTCCTTCCTTACAATTCATCGAACTTCGTTTGTATTCATTAAAACGAAATGAAACACATTTATTTGTTTTTGGTCCGAGAGAGAAATACAAAAGATTCATAATCTCGTTAAAAATGGCCCTACAGTGATGTAGAAATTATAAGCGAGGTTGATTTTTATAAATCAATAAGATTGTAACATGAAATGTGGTATTCCTAATAATATGGGAAATATTGGTAGGAATCCCTGTATGACTTCTTAGACTAGATTTTTTGCAGTTCATTTTTAAACGGCTGAACCAATTATGTTTTACTATAGAAACTGACGTGCTTTTGACACTTTTTTGTTTTACTTATTTATGCGGCATTACTTACTTACATGTAATCCCACTAATATTATAAATCTGAAAGTTTGGATAGATGGATGGATAGATGTTTGTTACTCAATCAGATTGACAAAAATGTCAGATGGACAAATGTCAGATTGACAGATCTCAGATTGACAGATGTAAGATGTCGTAGCGTAAGCGTAAGCGTAGCGGGTTTTTTAAATTTAATTTATTTATTAGTTCTTCTGTAACACTGTAGTTTCTATGTTAGGATGTAATCTGTATATTTATAAACGTTTATTCATAAAAAAAAGTATTTTAGTATTCTATCAGTTCTGCTTAGTTTGGGGCTAAATGGCGCTTAGTTATTCTAAAAATATTAATTTATATATCTAAAATGTTTAACGAATGAGTTTTAATTACAAAAGAACTGCCTACTCCAGTTTTTAATTCTCTTCCTTCCTCCATCTTCGAAATTCATATTCCTTATCATTACCGCTGCAAAACAAAAGGACTACATCAATCAATGTCTGGCAAAAAAACGTGTGGTCTTTTAAAAGGTTTTCTTTGCTTTTTGTAATGGACGAGGACACCCTCAATAATGTTGCCTACGATATGTTACTTATGAGGAAACGATGTGACAGAGTAAATATTTAACTGATCATTCCGTCTTTGATGTGTTATTATTTTTCGTTATTAAATAATATTAAAATAAGAAAAACATTTCTTATTTTTTCGTAAGATTGATTTGTAACGTAGGTATAATTCGTGGTCTGAGTGTTCCTATTTTTGTTTCTATTTTATCGTGAAAATGTTACAGACAGAGAGAAAGAGAAAGAAAGAGAGAGAGAGACATAGATGGAAACGTTTTGGTTATATCAATGACAAGGATTTAATTTATAGTTTAGTTTTATTTAGTGCAATCAACACGACTTTCAAATGGAATCTCTTAAACACAAAATGAACTTTCACAAAGTAACGCCTGAATTAATCTATTCTATTATTGCTGTTCAAATAAAAATATTTGATTGATAACACCAATGTTACAGGTCAAATTCCGTAGTATAATAGTGATAAGCATAATTAGCGTGATGGCGAGTAGATTCCGTCTGTTTCTTAAATGTATGTAGTTCATTTGTATATGGTTTTTGTCACTCTGTACATTATTTATATGCTTCCGATTAATATTTAGTGCTGCTTCTAAAATTATAAAGTTCATATTGTATACATACTAGGAATAGAATTTAGATCGAATCCTTTTCGTTATTTACATAATGTCGATGTAAAAATTGTATTCTGTTTTATGTAACAAATAAAATAAATAAATAAAAAATATATTTTGAAATATATCATTAAAAAAGTTTAAAACACTGATTATCTATAGGTATGTCTATAAATAAAAAATATAAATGTCAAAATAAAGTACACAGGTACTTTATATAAAAATGTGTCATATGGTCAATATATTTATCACTGCATATGTACAATATGTACATATTATAAAACAAAGTCGTCCGCCGCATCTGTCTGTTCGCGATAAACTTAAAAACTACTGAACGGATCATCATGCGAGTTTCACCAATAGATAGAGTGATTTACCAGGAATGCTTAGGTATATAATTTGTCAAGGTTTTGTGTTGGTTGAAATATAATGACACATCGTCATCGTTGCGGGCTGAGCTTGGGCTCCCCGAGGCGGGTCCGCGAGGACAAGCGCTGTCGAGGCCGCGGTAGAGTGCGAAAGCGTGCCCGCAGCCTCGACACAAAGCGCCGAGGTGGAACACTCCAGGGTTTTTAGTGGGTAGGCCGTCATTAGGACGAAGAGTCCCACATAACCACCGTGCCCGCCTCAGGGCCGGTGGTATACATTAAGTATTTACTCTGGAAAAAAAAAAAGTTTATTTCGTCTCCCTGCATTAACCGTATTTTTTTTTGTACTGAATAGGTTCTTGTTCGACCACATCATGCCTGTTGTTAAGTAACGATGTGGTCTAGGATGGAACACGCTTACCTAGAAGGAACTTGTTTACTCTTGATTTGAATACACTCATATTGTACTTTTCGGGAAACAAAGACTCCGGCAAAGAGTTCCACATCCACGCTATGCAAATAAAGAGTGTGGATTCGAAGCGCTTAGTGCGCACATGGGGAACGTCCACCATGTAGGTGACGCTTTGGTTTGACGCGTTTGTCTGGCCGTCCGGTAGTAAAAAGAGGCCAATTAGCTATACAAATAGGTATATCAAACAATTTATTTGCCTTCACAGCTTTTGAAAACTACTCAGATATCCTATACAAACATAGCCTGGCCCCAATTCCGAGGTCTCGTCGTCGGTTAACGATCAATTCGTTATCTCGCTCAAGTTAACAGGATCAATTCAATGGCAGGTAGCGCTAAACCTCAAACTATTTCATTAACGCCATCCGTTCAAATTGATTACACTAAAATTTCAACCGATATCGTACACAAGTCCGTTTTGGCATTCGAGCGCAATGACATACTTGGCACCGACTCAGTAGCCTAACTTTTGAGATAAGTGATTCTTTATTTACCCCCGAGAATCAAAGGGATGTTATAAACGTGTGTTTCTGTGATAATCAAAATGGTTGACCGACTTTTCATTTAGCTTATTTTTATACGATAGGTGACTTTTTCGAGAATATTCTTATATATTCTATACTAGACATTTGGCATTTCTCCAGGGCCCAAATTCAACCCATCCGACCTTTTGCCGTTCAATCTGGACAAACCAGGAGGCTCCAGCACGCAGGGGACGTTAGCGGACAATAAAGCTCTTCGAACTATGTCATTCAAGGCGTGGTGACGCGGAAACCTTCCAGTACAACTCAGTGCGTGATGATCGTCGCCCTTCATCATCTAAACACAACAACAACTACCATCAACAACCATCGAATAACAACTTAAAAACAATATCTTATGCAGTGTACCCAATTTCAGCGTTTTAATTCATACCCTAGAAATATCTCCATATAGTCTCCGGAGATAAGATTTTCTTAATTACGGAATCTTAAATCCCAGTCTCTAGCGTTTGGTAGCTTGAGATAAACGAGAAAGATATTTTTTTTACATTTTACACAAATAAAATTATATAATATGTATGCATAATACAAAGTAATTAAACCAAATTTTTCTAAAGACACGAACTAATCAGAGACAAGTAAGTCAGGCGCTATATTCCTAATTTCTACTAGGCACTAATGAACTTAAAAGGAAATATGAACAGAGTTAGTTAGAGTTTGTGTGAATTAATAAACTATTCATATAACATGATCCATATTTGCTTAACATCTGGCAAGATGGCTTTCAAATGCAAGCCTATTCATATAATAAAACGAATACAAATACAGATATTTTATTTTATATATTTATTTAATTTATTGATCACAACCTGTCTTTTTCTTCATCTGATCCTTTCCATCCTAAAAAGAGATCGCTTTTAGCGATAAAATCTTCAATTGTTACACCAGTTAATTTTTTTTTTTATTTTTTTTTATTAAGAATAGTCTTGCATTTCACCGCCATCTCGCCTGATGATAAGCAAAGATGCGGTCTACGATGGAGCACGCTTGCCTAGAAGAAACCGATTCACTCGCGACTTAAAGGCACCCAGATTGTACCTATCGGGGAACACCCACTCGGACAGCGAATTCCAATGTTTGGCGGTTCGTATGGTTCTTCTGTATTGTATAATTTTAGTGTGTACAATAAGTTAATCAATCATTCAGTCAAAGCAACAAGTCATTTTTCCATTTATATTTAAAAGTTACATTAAAATTGACAAAATCATAACATTATGTCAATCCAATGAAAATGTCAATATAGGTATTGTAACAATAATCTCTTATTTTTAAATAATCATCAAAGTCATAAAACAAGGTCTCTAGTACCCATGTTCCTTGATTCTGAAGCGCGCGGTGGAAGTAGTAGAAACTCTTTGTTGTGCACACCAGGAATAAATAAGGTAATTAGAATAAATAAAATGTACAGATTTTGTTTTACTCACATTTAATTTTGCCGACCATAGTTTCGGCTACATCTGGTGGCCTTCTTCAAGGATATTACAGATTAAATTCAATGCGCGCGCGGGCCTTAATAAGAGGATTATCAGATGTAATCAATTACAAAAACCCTGCATATATAAAACAAAAGCATGTCAAAACTACGTCAATTTCCATAGTAAGATAATAGAAGATATCATTTTCGTAGTCACTGTAAACTTTATAGTATGCTATAACTTTATAGCTGTGAAACTGAATGGTAAGAGTGTACATTCCTCCAACATTGGCCTCTAGCATCTTCACCGTGTTGACCCGGCCTTAATTAATTAGGTAACGCATGAGTAAATTTGGAATACGGATGATTAAACAGGCTCAAAGCGTGGGAGGATGAATACGACTGACCACACTAGAGGAAATTTTATTTAAGAGATCTATTTTATGTTAAAAAAAAAAACAAATGCGAGTCGTGCTCGCGCATCGAGGGCTCTGTGCAAACTTGTAAATGTTCGCCTCTGGAACTATAGGTTAAGTTTGTCCCTCAAATTATGAGGGATAATTATAAATTATGATAGATTATAAATGAAAAAAAAATATTTAAGTAACTATATATTAACGGTTTTATAATGTTTCCCTTTGCTAGTGTTATAAGACATTGCTTTTTGCCTAAATTTAATAATTCTAACTCAACAGGAAGATTTCGATTCCCTTGCGAGTGTCAAAATATGCAGCACAAATGGCCATAACTTTTTATTGTATTAACTTAGAAGTTTATTTTTATTGAAGACTTGAGTATTTGTTATAATTTCTACTCGATACCTGCGACATACAGCGATTTGCCATATTTCGGCCATATAATGCGAAGAGGCAGTCTTGAAAAGCTGGTCAATATAGGCAATATCAACGGAAAGAGAACACAAGGCTGGTCCCCAACACGATGGTCTGACCAAGTGAAAGAAGCCAGCTCCTCTTCTAAATTCTATCAGGTGGTGAGGGCTACTTCAAGCCGGAGTCAATGAAGGCAGATTGCCCGTGTAAGAGGTCCCAGTGACCACGATCCTCAGAAGTGAGACATCTTCACAATCTTCACATATTCCTGAGAAAAAGGGCCTTGACTGACAGGCAGACGGAAAAGCAGAAGACGGACAATAAATTGATCCTATAATTATTTATTTTCTTTTGAAGTACGAAACCCTAAAATGTTTAAATCTAATCGTGAAGCCTTCTTTCAAAATTGGTCTTTTTTATAAGAATTAGGCTTACGTTTGACCGCTATCTCACCTGATGTCAAGTGATGATGCGGTCTAAGATGGAGCACGCTTGCCTAGAAGATACCGATTCACTCTCGATTTGAAGACACCCAGATTGTATCCATCGGGGAACACCCACTCAGGCAACGCATTCCACTGTTTAGCAGTCCGCACAATGAACGTGGAATCAAATCGTTTCGTTCGAGTTTTTGGAACATCGACCATGAAACGACATCGCTTTTTTGAGCTTCTGGCTGTTCGATAGAAAATTGGGCATAGGGGAATCAGACCATGTAGTTCTGAAGCACACTCTCCAAAATGAATCCGATAAAAAATCGACAAACTAGCAACTTTGCGACGATGTTCTGCGACGATGGTTTTACTAATATATTGTGGTAAGATAAATAAGCGCAGTAACTTTGTCTAGTTGACATTCGAGGGCCGTATCTATTACGTCATCTGTAACCTGTATCATAGTCATGGCATTTCCGCTTGATAGTACAGAATAGCATGAGATAAAGACAATATGGCATATCTTATTGTATATAGTGATATACTGACAATACATACTGACGTTAATCTTTTCCCTTAATATATACATTTATAACTTTCTTTGTTCTCATCATTATTAACAACATTTACATTTTACTACTTTGTAGCGATGATAGCTCAGTGGTTAGTGCGGTCGGTTCACACGCCGAATGGCGTGGGTTCAAGCCCCAACAATGAGCTTAAGCTGCCGGTTAAGGAAAAACATTGTGTGGAAACTATAGCATTGTGGTTAACGTATTTTCTAGTACGCGGCTGGCTAGCTACCATCATCAAGACGATAATCTGCCGCCAAGCACTTAACGGTGGGTTCCGGCAGCATCACTTGAGTTTATTATTCCACGTTAGGTGTGCTTTACCATCATCGACCATACCGCCCCTTAACATCAGGTGAGCTCTGGTCAAACACCAACCGTCAACCATTCAAAAACCATTGGTTGTCTGGTCAACAACTAAAAAAAACTACAAACAAAACTCAAATGCAGGCATCCATTCCAACTCTTTTAACGCCTCTTTATTGCAGGCTTAACAATAATAAAATAAAATAAATAATAAAGCCTTCTTCCCATTACTTAAATATCTATTACATGTATTACTAAGTAATTAATTATTTATAAAATTTTGCATATCTTTCATTTATTTTCTTGGATAGGAACTTTTTGGGTAAAGACCTCCTCTAAGTTTGGCGCAGATTTCCTGAATTTCGCTTAAAATACAGAATGATAAGGTTTATTACCTGTTAATATATCAGTCCAACTCCTCAATATTAAAGCCTTCCAAATACCTTTAAAACGGGTTCATAAAGTCCCGTGGCAATCTAATCATAAAAATGGCCTCAGAAGGGTCACAAACTACTAGGAAAGCTAGCCTAGAATATTAATTTACTCAAAATTATATACACAAACTTTCCTAGTACCAAAATTCTAAACAGCGGTGGTGATTCCCGCCTCCGCCGGTACTTGTCTAACAAATTTATCTTCTGATTAGACGTGTAGTTTCCCCGGGGCAGATATTTAGATGTACCTACAGAATAGTTTGGGCTTTAGCATATTACTACGCTAAAATTTAAAACAGTTATTAAGCTTTACACGGACGGCGGTGTGGTGGCGTGTGCGTGCGTACTTCCTGCAACTTTAGTATTACCTACTCAAACATACTCAAAGCAAATTTACACGGGATTACACAATGTTTGTCGTGGTGGTGCTGGCGTAAGAATAGTACCCCACCCACTCTACCCGTGGTTGCCGTAAGAGTCGGCTAAGGGATGTGATCCGGAAGATGGACAGCAGCGTCTTCCTTGAACAATCACACCTAACTGCGCTCGCCAACCCACCTACCAAGCGTGGCGAGTATTGGCAAAACCCTCCCAGGAGGAGGCCTATGTCCAGCAGTGGACGACCAATGGCTGATGATGATGATGATGACATAATGTTTACCTTTTATCCCTGAATAAAGTTCCATAAGACACACCTATACCGTGGATAAGACCAGTAGTTCGTTTTTGATAATCCTACAGGAACATAACATTTTTCTGATATAAAAAGTATCCTATATGTTAATTCAGGTAATAAACTATATATGTGCCAAATATCATCTACATCCGCTCAGCCATTTTTGCGGGATTAAATAACAAACATCAAAAAATACAATCTTTCACTTTTCTAATACTAGTAGGATATTAAAAGTATCCTATATGTTAATCTAGGTAATAAACTATATGTGTGCCAAATTTCATCTACTTACATTCGTTCAGCCGTTTTTGCGTTAATAACAATCATTCAAACACGCAAACGTCCAAACGTCCAGATGTCCAGACGTCCAGACGTCCAGATATCCAGACATCCAGACATCCAAACATAAACTTTCACATTGATCATTTTAGTAAGATTAGTAAGGTCCTTACCACAAACAACGCACACAAGTAAAAGATACAAACTTAAAGACTACCAATTCAATCAAAACAAGATTATTTCCCCCATAATAAAAAAAAAATATCATGCTAACATTGCGTCACTGTCTTTGCGTTAAATCTTGATATTAGTAACAATTTGTGCGGGTTCAATGTTTAGTTTGTTTGGGATATGTTTAACTATGTTGTGGCCAGTTTTCTGATGACGTCATTTGGCTACGCAATTAGGCAGTGACGTCATCAAGTTTTGGTCGTTAAATATTGCGAATTTTAGATGTGATTTAAAATTTTAAACTATTTGATTTTCTCTTTCGATTGTGAATAAAATTCTAGTTCTTTCGATAGTTTAATACAAAATTGCCGTATTATTTGTTTCCTCTGAATTACAATTTGAGTGTTTTTAAGGCTAGAATGAATAGAGTTGGTGATCAAACGTAAATCTATTCCACATTAAAAACAGGGCACGAGTATTTCTTAATTTTAAACTAGGAACCCGCCCTGACTTTACACAGACATTTTTTTATGGTTGACAGGCTAAGTTTTTGACCACAGCTCACCTGATGTTAAGTGACGATGTAATTGAAGACGGTAACACACAGCTTGGAATGAAAACATCTCTCAAGTGTGACAGCCGGTACATCTCGTTAGGTGCTTGGCGGCAGATTTTCAATTTTGTTGCTTGATTGTAGCGATGATATTATCTCAGTGGCTCGCGGTCGGTTCTCATGCCGAAGGGCGTGGGTTCAAACCTCAACAATGAGCTCGAGCTGCCGGTGAAGGAAAACATCATGAGGAAACCATAGCGTGGTGGTAGGGTACTTTTTATTACTCCGCCGGCTGGCTAGCTACCACCCAAGTACCAAGTTACCAAGTTGAAAATCTGCCGCCAAGCATCTAACGATGTGTTCCGGCAGCCTCATTTTAGAGGCAGTTCCATTCCAATCTAGGTGTGCTTTACCATCTTCGACCACACCGTCACTTAACATCAGGTGAGTTGTGGTCAAACACCTAGCCTGTCAATCATAAAAAGAGAAATAAAAAAAAAGTCATTTGAGTGCTATCACCATGTTTTTCTCACGATGTTTTCTTTCATCGACAGCTCAAGCTCATTGTTAGGGATTGAACCTACGCTCTTCGACGTGTAAATCGACTGCCCTAACAACTGAATTATCATCGCTGTAAAATACTTTCCCGAACTTAGCGAAGAAAGATACTTAGAAGAAGTAACTGGAGAAACAGACAGCAACTGCACTATTTAGAATTTTAAGCATCTAAATCTCATAATAAATGTCGTAGTATCTTGTGAGACACATTAACAGACCGTATAAGGAACACGATACTACGTTTCAAAACCAAAATCGCTGATGTCAGCCACAAAGTCGGACGACGGAAGTGGGACTGGGCGGACCACGTTTATCGCATGTCGAACGACGCATGGGTAAAGGTCACTACAGTTTGGACGTCAAAAATTAAACGACCTCAGAGTCGACCTAGACCAAGGTGGTGTGACGAACTAAATCGTCACGACTGTCACTGGACCACCAAAGACGAAGACCGGACAGTCTGGAAGGAGAATAGGGAGGCCATTGCCCAGCAGTGGGACACTAGATTAGACACTAGGTTGGAAAAAACATCATAAACTTTTTCTTAGACTAGATACAAGTTACTTATAAATACATTTTTATTGGCAGAATAAAAATAGAATCTCTAAGGCAATTAAGAGAACAGCCAGTGTTTTTCAAAGCAAAAAATACTGTTAAAAAGTTTTGCAATTTCTGCTGATAAGATTGATTTGGTAAGGTCGGTCAACTTTGATTACATTTCAGGGCTCATTGACAGCGGAGGGAATCCGATTACGCTTCAACTTATTTTTGAAAAAAGTAATAATTATGTGAAAGCATTTTGAAATTGTTCTACAATTTTATCTCTATTTTTAGTGTTTTTGAAACTGTATTTAGGTGCTGCGAACATTAATAAAAGCCTTAGTGCCGTCTAAAAACCTAATCCACCAAAAATATTACTACTTTTTTCATTATCAAAACTAATCTCAAAAGGACATCATTGAGAAGAAAAAGGAACGAAAACTGACACTACGTAATAGCGACTACTTCAGCATTTTATCGGATCTAAAAAGAGACCTTGGCAACGCTAGCCTATACATTAACCTACTCACCTGCGAACCTTGGATATTCCTAAAGATTTAAGGAGTCAATAAAAGCTGTGTTTTACACCCAAACTGTACGTCTATCGACCACTAAACCTTTCGAATAGGTACATTCGTCTTGTTAAGGGTTAAATTGGGAACAGTCTAGAATGGGGAATACAGTGAGAAAGATTTATATTTGGGGTGTTCTAGAGAGATAAACCCAGTCAATGACCATTGCAGTTGTACCAGTCCAGGGCATCGCTGCTTTGGCGCTTATTACTTTGAGACATTGGAACATAATGTAGCAACGAAAGCCCAGTCGTTAGCGCGGTTGATTCGCACGCCGAAGAGCCTGGGTTCAAACCCCAACGATGAGCTTGAACTGCCGTTAAAGCAAAAACATCGTGAGGAAACCACAGCATGGTGGTAAGGTATGTTCTAGTACTCTGCAGGCTAGCTACCACCCTCAAGTTGAATATCTGCCGCCAAGCATCTGACTGTGTCCCGATAGCGGTAATGGAAAAATTACCTGTAACTTTTGTGTTATCAATTAAAGAGTTGTATTTGTATTTTACACAATCTGGACGCGAAGTTGTGAGTGAATCTGTTTCTTCTAGGTAAGCGTGCTCTATTGCAGACCGCATTTTTGCTTAACAAACGCAAACCTATATAGTAGTGTTTGTAAAAAAGTATTTTACAAAGCATCCTAAGTCACTCACTATTGTTCACTTCACTGTCTAAAGCTGTGTTACATTTCGTGAAGGTTAGAAAGAGACACCCAAAGCTTCCCTTTGATTGAACATTCAAGGGCACTTGAACCTCTACACAGTTTGTCTATTTGAACGCACCTTTACCATAAACTCTCGCATCATTGAATAATTCGTTAGACTGCCTGGAGATGGCGCAGTGACCGCAATTTCACTTTCTTGGCTGCGTTTGTGGCCTATTGCATAATTTAATGCTGTACTTCAGCCGATTTGTGGCAGACATTGGGATTATAAATAAATAGTGGGGGATTCTGTCGCTCTAACAATGGTCGAATCGGCGTATAACTGCCTTGTGGTGATGTCCGATTTGTAATTAAGATTATTGACTCTTGGTTGTTTAGGATGGTTTGTTTGTAGCGATGATAGCTCAGTGGTTAGCGCGGTCGGTTCGCACGCCGAAGGGTGTGGGTTCAAACCCCGACAATAAGCTTGAGCTGCCGGTGAAGGAAAACATCGTGAGGAAACCATAGCGTGGTGGTAGGGTACTTTCTAGTATTCGGCTGGCTAGCTACCACCCTCAAATTGAAAATCTGCCGCCAAGCACCTAACAACGGTGTGTTCCGGCAGTGTTCCTCACTTGAGAGCCAGTTCTATTCCAGGCTAAGTGTGCTTTACCATCTTCGACCACACCGTCATTTAACATCAGTGACTCAAAGTTCTGAAACTCAAAATTACTTCATCCAGACTTTCATTGGGAATAACTTTTAGTTTTTTAACACATTCGTTGTTTTCTCCCAATAATAATAATAATTATTCTTGTTCTATATTTGCCGTGGTGGTGCCGGCGTAAGAATAGCACCCCACCCTCTCTACCCGTGGTTGCCGTAAGAGTCGGCTAAGGGATATCATCCGGGAGATGGGCAGCAGCGTCTTCCTTGAACAATCACACCTAACTGCACTCGCCAACCCGCCTGCCAAGCGTGGCGAGTATTGGTAAAACCTCCCAAGGAGGAGGCCTATGTCCAGCAGTGGACGTCCCATGGCTAATGATGATGATTGTTCTTTATTATAGGTTCTTAAAACAGTATGGTTAGAATGATCCTGTTGCTAATATTAGAGATCATGTTTTGATCTTTACCATAATCATTTCTTTTTCCCACACACCACAGAAACCAGATTATTCTGTAGCAACTCGGCTGTTACAAATTGCTTGGCTTTCCACACCTCCTTACATTAAAATTGGCTTTATAACACAAATAATAGGGTACAAAGTCGTTTAGCTAAATTAATGGAAGACACAAGGCAAAGACTTCAAAGACTCTCCCCCAATCTTTGCTTTGACTCAATATATTTGTGGAGACACAGTATGGACTATATATTTTATGAATAAATCGCATGGTGGTTGGGTATTTTCTAATACTCAGCTGGCTAGCTGAGTTGAAAATCTTTTGCCAACAGTTCTGACAAAGTTAATAATTGACTTAATATTGACACTGACAAATGCACAACCTGCAACACCAAAAACGAAGAAAAAAGATAAATATTAGCAGGATTTCGTCTAGGTTGGAACCACCGCAGTACTACATAGACTACCGCCAAGCAGTGCAGCTACTGGGTAAACTTTACTGTGTTCCGGTTTGAAGGGTACTGCAGCTAGCGAAATTACAGGGCTATTGAGATTAATCATCGAAAGTCTTAAAGTAATGAGCGCCAAAGCAGCGATACCCTGGACTTTGTTTGTGACTCAAAAATCTGTAAATCGCTGTAATGGCCTTGGTCATGGATATGCGAGAGAAAGTTTCGTTAGTCTCATTACTTTTACATTTTAAAAAAATATCTACAACAACTGTTGAAACACCGACGTTATGCCGGCACCAGACAAGGAGATAGAGGGGCGCGCGGGACGCACCCACTCCCAACACACAACGTCAACCGAGCGCCACTAACGCACACACATTGCCCTATTTCTTTATTCTTCATCATCATCAGACTTTTGTAATCCACTGCTGGACATATGCCTCTCCTTAGACACGCCACTCAGCCCGAACTTTTCGCTTCCATCCACCGCCAGTTATCCCACGTATATCGCCAACCCATCGAGTCTCACGGCGTCTTACGCTACGTTTACTAATTGGCCGTCTCCATTCTAAAATACGTTTACCCCAGCAGTTAGCGCTCCTGCGACAGATATGTCCAGCCCATTGCCGCTTCAGCTTGCTAATATTTTTTATTCTTATTATCACGTATATTCAACCAATAAAACCAGTGTTACAGTCCACTCACCTTAAACTATCATCAGTCCAGCAAGCTAGGACCCAAACAACATGTCAAGCTACGTTAAGTGCGCTACCGCCCATACTGCAATTGAAACATACAGTATCCCAATCTTAGCTTTGACTTGTACCTCGTATATTAAATGTCAAGATATTATTATAAGGGGGAATACGCACGAACACGCAATGCCAAAACGCCATTACGGGACACGCGGCCTTTAATGTTTGCTTTTGACAATTCTAGAATAATCTAATTTTACTCATTATGTTCATTACTTTGTTTGCTTGAAGTAAGTTTTAATAAACGCGTACATAATAAGTTCATAATATGAATTATTAATAAACGGGTACTAATTGAACAATATTTGTTCTAGAAATTTGTAATTATGAAGTAAATGTTTGGTTAGTTAGTGTTATATTATTTTAGCAAAACATTTTCAAAGATGAATTAATAAGTATATTGTAGCGATGTTAGCTCAGAAGTTAACGCGGTCGGTTCACACGCCGAAGGACGTGGATTTAAACCCCAATAATGAGCTTGAGCTGCCGGTAAAGGAAAATATCGTGAGAAAACCATAGCGTGGTGGTAGGGTACTTTCTAGCACTCGGCTGGTTAGCGACCACCCTGTTGAAACTAACGGTGTGTTCCGGTAGCCTAACTTGAGCCAGTTCCATTCCAGGCTACGTGTGTTTTACCATCATCGACCACACCGTCACTTAAACTTCACTTGTCAACCACAAAAAAAAAACAACTAAATGTAAAAACTGCAAATTGATTTGCTTGTATGAATTCTTAAGTCTACCTCTGCCTTTAAACAGCAAATCCTCAAGAGTATTTTCAAGTCTATGAAACCGCCATAAACATAATAAAAACCATCTGGAATGAAACCAGTTATGGTGTCTTATGAAATAACACAACGGTATCAGGTGTTATCGTGTGAAACAAACGTCGAGAATTGTTTCAACCACCACCTGTATCGTTCACTTTGTTTGACCTACTTTCCAAATTTTAAGGTCGCTTATGATTGTTGAAATCGTGTATGTGGCTTATGTTTATGGAATGCATTCTTCTTTTGTTTTTGACTTCGTACGTCGTACGTGATTGTGCATTTGGACAGCCCTGTTGGCTTATTGTTAGTATATCTGTTGAGAGCTATAGGGCGTGGGTTCTTTTCCCATCAGAACAAACATTTCATAATAATGTATAATTCATTTACATATTTCTTGCAAAATAGATAAACTAAAATTTTGGTCTTAATATTTAGGCACCTAACACTATTTTTGCTCTCAAGTATTTATAAAATATAAAATAAATGAAAACAATTACGCTTTGTTTTAGGTCCAGTCTTTATGTCAAAATATTATATTAAAAAACCTGAACCAAACATGTTATAAAAAAATACGCAACAATAGTATTATATAGTTTTAACTACTGTCACAATTATATTGAGAAGGAAACTTAAAACTTTTCTAAGGAATATCATCATACTATACATACACTGAAAGTTCAAAATGCTTCAAATATTACGGGACCAAGTAAACAAAGATCGATTAACTGGTTAACCGGAGGAAGCGCCCATTAGCGATACCAAATATTTGTGCATTGGTGATGATACTTAGTACGGAATAAGCTTTCAAGATGGGGTTGCGAAATGGAACTATTAAGTATATTTGTAGCTGCGCCCCACGGTGTTACCGACTATATTTTGCGGGATAAAAAGTAGCCTAAGTGTTAATCAAAAGTGTCAGCTACTTCCATACCAAATTTCATCAAAATTCATTCAGCCGTTTAAGCGTGAAGAAATAACAAACACACAAACTTTCGCTTTTCGAATAGGCCTTAGTCTTAATATATCTTTATTTCGAAAATCGAGGTATTTTGGCATATTTTTGTTTTATTAGCTAGATGTTCATCTAGGATAGGAGGTCTTAAAATGCGACACCACTTCATGGTTGATATTCCATAAGTATTCTATCAATTATAATATGGTTCCCATAGCAAAGACTTTGCTTTGTTTGGAGCTATATGAAGCTGTGTAAAATGTCCTCTAATATTTATTTTATTCCCATACAACGCGGTAGCGAGGCCAGCGTTTTTGAGAACTATTCCCATTGGACAGCCTTTTAGATCCGGTAGTTAATTGCATTGTTATGTATATTTATGTCTTCGCGCGCGCAGCGAAGCAAGACGAGGCCGCGCGTGCGTTGTACTCAGCTTTGCCTCCATGATGAAGGCCACCAGATGTAGCCGAAACTATAGTCGGAGTTTCCGATAAAATTAAACGTGAGTAATCTCACATAAGTAAAACAAAAATGTGTCAAAATCACGTCAGTTTCCATACTAAATAATTAATTTCTGTTTGTCATACATTTCTTTGTGGGAAATATTTTTTTTATCTACCAAATCATTCAGATTTACAAGTTTTAATTATGAGAAATGTTTTATACAAACAAATAATATATTCGAGTATTTTTCAAGAAAACATTATTTGCCGGGAAATAGACAGTATTTTCTAGTCTAATTACTGTCATAACTCTATACAAAACTTATAAAATATTCAGTTGTCTGCAAGGATAAAACTACACTAACATTAACCTAATTACTTTCCCAACAATATTATGATTAAAGTTGAAATTAATTTGTTACCAGTGATGGAAAACTATTTTTGTTCTAATTTCCTTGTTTGAATTAAGTTTAAAATTTGGTTAATTTTCGTTATTACTAATTGTTTGTTTAAACAATGGAGTTGATTGTGAGTTTGGAAAGATCAAAAATTTTAAAGCGAATAATAACGGCAAAGTCAATTGAAATTAAGAATTGCAAAGTCAATTGCTTACGAAATTAAATTTAGTAAAATTAAGTGAGTCCAGTATATTTCAAATAATTGTGTAAGCATCAAAGAATCGGCCAAGTGCGATTTGCGACCTACTGATTTATTTGAAGTCGGTGCTTAGCCTAGTCTAGGTTTTGTTGCTTTGCACTGACTAATAAATAGGTACCTAGAAGGTATAATAATACTTTGTAAAGTAAGTTTATTATTCGCTTTTTAGTGCTGATGTTTTTTTCTTGAAGTCGGTTTTACATTTTTTTTTAAAGTTTGTTTATTTTTCAAGTTTTAGTTAAGAGAATCACGTAAATCCGATCATAAATCTCAGCGTAATGGGTGTACAAACATTTTTTTAAAAACAATCTAATTGAAAACCTCCTCCTTTTTGAAGTCGGTTAAAATAAGAGTATTTTCAAACATAAACACTCGAAAACAATAATGCAGCCACTCTAAAATACACTTATTGTATCTTGATAATATTATATCACTGGATGATTAATGATTAGCGAACTCAATAGAAACTTACCTGTTTAGATCAATTAATAGATTCAGAGATCTTATCGATGTCCGACCAACTTTTAGCATTACGGCCGTGTTGATACTGCGACATAATCGACAGATGAAGTAGAAAATCTCTGAGAAGAACAACTTTATTATGAGAAGCCTGTTGTCAAAACAAAATTCGTAGTTCAGTGGTTAGCGCGGTCGGTACGCGCGCCTAAGGGCGTGAATTCATCTCCAAGAGCTTGATTTGATTGATAAATAAATATCCTAGGACATATTCACACAGCGCCATCTAGCCCCAAACTAAGCAAAGCTTGTACTATAAGAACCAGATAACTGATAGAATACCTAATTATATACTTTTGTTTTTGTAAATACATCCTTATAATACGTACAGAGCGCCCAGACACAGAACAAACATTATAGGCATATAAATGTTTGTTCTAGTGAGAATCGAACCCACGCCCTACAGTTTTTGAACCGGATATTCCACCAAACGATCTTGGGCAATAAGATAGTGATAGGGTACTTTCTAGTCCTGACTTTTAATAATAATTGTGCAAACTGTTTGACGAGTCCACATAGGAGCATTTATATTATTTTGATTTAGTTAATTTTTATGAATGTAACTTTTTGGACAATAAAGATTCTATTCTATTCTGGGTTGGCTAGCTACTACAGCCAAGCACTTAAGTGTGTCCTGACAGCCTCACGTGAGTGCCAGTTCTATTCCTGGTTAGGTATGTTGGATGTTAGACCACACCGTCACTTAACGTCAGCTGTGGTAAAACATCTAACCAGTCACTTATTAAAAAAACAATTATTTATTAGTCTAAAAAAATCTCTATCTTTTGGATTTTTTCTTGTGAGTTTTTTTTATGTGAAAGTAATGAGACAAACGAGACGCTCTCCTAATCACACACACGCATCATCAACTATAGGACGTCCACTGCTGGACTTAGGCCTCCTCCTGGGGGGGTTTTTGCCAATACTCGCCACGCTTGGCAGGCGGGTTGGCGAGCGTTACATCCCTTAGCCGACTCTTACGGCAACCATGGGTAGAGAGGGTGGGGTACAATTCTTACGCCGGCACCACCACGGCAAGCAAACGCCCTACTACCATGCTATGGTTTCACACGATGTTTTTCGCTCAAGCACATTATTGGTAATTTAACTAACCTTACTGTACCTACTATTTACGCTGTGTGTAAGGTCAGGGTGAAAGATAAGGCTACCTATAAGTTTGTGCTTCAGAACTAATGTTCCAGAACTTTGCTGCTTTAAAGGTTTATCTCTGTGGTCGATAAGGCGACCTCTAGCGGAGTAAACTGTCGCAAAACTAAACTTACGTGGCGCAGGCCTTAGAATACAAATACAAAAAATCTTTATTTTGGACTTATTGTAATTTACATGGGTTTGGCCTCTGCTGTTTAGTTTAAACAACCTGTGTTAGGGGAGACATATTTTACACACATTTCATTACAAATTATTATACATATTATAACGATTGAGTTGACGATTTACAAAGAAAATATTGTTTTGTATTCGGTATATAAATATAGGGTTAAATAATCTTACATAAAATACATCAATATATAATAAACGTATAACTTTGTACAATAAAATATGTATGCAGACTTAATTTATTAGTACCTATTATAATATTAGTGGCGCTGACAAGGAACACGAAAGCCGTATAAAAGTTCTGTCTACATGTATGTATATACCTATCTATGTATTATAATGTCAAAGTATATATTATTTTTATAATACAAAAATTACTACACAATATACATCATTACATAATATTATACATTATTTTAATACTGTGTTTTTTTTTAATGCATAACTTGTGGTTCCAGCATATTCATTTTAGAGATTTAATTAGTACGAAAATGATAGTCTAATGTACAGTGAATTCACACACACACACACACACCACATACACACCATATACACACCACAACACACACACACACATACACCATACATCCTCGTACACCACACATATCACACACACTACAAACCAAACCAAACTAAGATCATGGCTGCTTATGACCTTGTTTTATGACTTGGACGAGTATTTGAAAGTATAATGTTTGTTAAACTAGTTTTTTTTTTACATTTTATATACGCATTTGCCGTGGTGGTGCCGGCGTAAGAATAGTACCCCACCCTCTCTACCTATGGTTGCCGTAAGAGTCGGCTAAGGGATGTAATCCTGAAGATGAGCAGCAGCGTCTTCCTTGAACAATCACACCTAACTGCGCTCGCCAACCCGCCTGCCAAGTGTGGCGAGTATATTGGCAAAACCCCCCACTATTTAATTATATTATCAATTTGAAATAATATTACGTTTTTTGACGTTATCAACAAAATATCTATATTTATAAAATTTTGTAGATTACTGAAAAGGTGTATACTGTGCTCTGCAATTGAGCTACTCTAATTACCACGTCATCTAGTATGCAGTAAGTCTTAAATATCACTTTTAATACAAACACGCTTTCGTGGCATGTTGTTTCGAAATCACCCCATGTCTTACTTCACCGTTACAGTATCCTTTCATCCCTTCTATTTGCCCTCAAAATAAAAACCCTAGCATCAAGGATAAGGGTGGGTCTGTCACTCAATGGAGTTTAATTGAAAATAGGGATGTGCTATCACGTTAAATTCAGATATTAGGATTTTTTTTATCCCCATAGTGTTCAGGGGATATTATAAGTTTAATTAGTACCTGTGTCTGTCTGTAGCATCGTAGCTCCCAAATGGCTGAACTGATTTTGATTTTGTTTGAAGTGACTTGATTGCGAGTGTTCTTAAAAACTAAAAATACGGAAAAGTGCGAGCCAGACTCGCCCACCAAGGGTTCCGTACAAACTAATAGGTACGATAAATTCTTGTTCTCATTCCTTGCATAAAGACCCTATTTTTTTGTGATTAAATTAAAAATGTACAGTATTTGGTTTGTTTTCTTTTACGTGTAAGATGTTTTCTTGCTAAAAAAAACATGTTTTTAATATCTTTCGATAAATATATCGCAGAAAATTATAGAAAGAAACATAAAGAAAAATACAGTGTGAACAGTGGTGAAAACTTAAAACACGTCACATTACCATGTCGGTGACGTATAAGTTGACGAAAAATCACTTAATGCGGCTAAAGAAGTTTTTACTCCAAAAAATAAATGATCGATAAGTGAATGTCCAAATGCATCGTCATAGGACATCCCTAGACAGTGTTGTTTAATACGTAGTTTTACCCTTCGATGAGATACGTCTGTTATTTGTTTAGGATAGCTATGGTGTACAAATACATTTCGAACGTAAAGAATTGAAAAATACGTTATCAGTTAGATCTTTTTTTTTTATAGCTGACAGGCTAGGTGTTTGACCACAACTCACCTGATGTTAAGTGACGGTGTGGTCGAAGATGGTAAAGCACACCTTGCCTGGAATAGAACTGGCTCTCAAGTGAGGCTACCGGAACACACCGTTAGATGCTAGGCGGCAGATTTTCAACTTGAGGGTGGTAGCTAGCCAGCCGAGTAGAAAGTACTCTACCACCACGCTATGGTTTCCTCACGATGTTTTCCTTCACCGGCAGCTCAATTCATCTTTTCTGTTGATAGAATGGGTGAGGTGAAGAATATACGGGCTGATAGTTTGAACATTAGCAATATTCAAAGACATGTTAGTAGTTACATGAAACGTATAAAGAAATAAAATCGAAACTAATATAAAAAAAGCTAAGAAAATCTTGGTTAAAGTTTTTCCCAAGACTCCAGAATCTATGGACAGCGCGCAGCCTTACGCGCCGAGCTAGCGCAAGACATAACTACCATACGTAGACTACATGGTAACTGTTATCTAATCTGGGACCGCGCGCGACTACCTTGTCATTGTCGGTGCGCGTGATTTGAGTGTCCGTATTTTTGTGTTTGCTCAGGATAATTAGGTCAAATATTAACCACCTATTTAATTTTTTGAAACGACAATCGAGTACTGAACCCTCTGTATCAATATTGCTGATGTTCAAACTTTCACGGTGTATACAATATACTACAATATAAGTCTCCATTTATAAATCACTACATAAAAGGTATAAACTGAGTCTCATTTCGCGTTTGTTTCCTTATTTCTTCTGCAACAACGGATTTTGGTTCAGTTTTTATTATAATTTAAATAATTTCTTCCGAAAGGTTTATATGTCGCATATACGGACTAAGTCGCGTATCCTACAAATATTATAAATATGAATGTTTGTAAGTTGGGATGTTTTGATATTTGCATCTATGTATATTAGGTACTTAATAACGCAAGAACGGTTGAACGGAGTTGGATGAAATTTGCCACACAACTATGTGTGGCAAATTAGCTGGATTAACATATACTTTTTATATCAGAAAAATGTTTGGTTCCTGTGGGATTACCAAAAAAACTACTGGATGTATCCACTTGAAAGGTACAGACGTGTCTTATAAAACATTATTCAAGGTGGTTGGTATCTTTTATCTTAATCAAATAATAAAATAGCGCAAGCTCATGACTATTGAATATTTGTTACTTATACACATGTTTCATTTCTTTCTGAACCTAATTCTAGAGTTACTCAAAAGAAAGTCGCAGGCGTCAGCTTGTATTTTATACAAGTAAAATATTTTCTTCTTAAAATTATTGCGGGGCTCGCGACAACCCGGCAATGTGGAGATTTTAAAATTGAAATTTATATTCCTTCGGGTACGGGTAAAATGCGTCCGACCAACATTGGTTTTACATGCCACGTGAAAAAATAATGACAAATTTTATACCGTCGTTGCCCGACGGTGGGAATATAGGAAATGGTGGGGATCGAACTTACTCCCACAATCCAACAAGCGGAATAACCTATCAAATGTATAATAATATAATATAATCATTAATGAATAATTACACAATCCATTGGTGAGAAAATCAAGTTAATGTCAGAACAAAATAATCATGTCAAAACTTAAAATTAATTAATTAAAAATGTCAATATATTATTTACAAAAAGAAGAAACAGGTCACAAACAAAAAAAAATTATATACAATTTAATTAATTAATTAATATAAAATAGATAGCAACTCTTTATTGTGCACACAAAAAATAGAAAAAGGTACAGAAAACAAAAAAATCTTATGAGCTAGTGTACACACGCGGCCTTATCGCTAAGAGCGATCTCTTCCAGGCAACCAGCAATGGAAAACATGATACGAAGAACAGGCGGGAGATGTTGTAACACTAATAAGTTAAAAAAGTTAACATAAAAATTTAACTAATAAAAAAAAGTAAATAATTATAGAATAATAATCTCAAAAAAGTTCTGCAGGCACACCCAGCACAACCTATATTGGACATGCTACATATATATACAGAGTTAAAATACATTGCTTTTAAAATGTCCTTTATTTTTCCACCTGTGTTTTGAAGGTTTCTCTTTTATGGTAATTTAATGGATTTTTATTGCGAAATGTGTCCCATGCGAGCGTGTTGACTAATTTTAATGTTTTGCTTTTGGATTTTTATGGTTTGCTCGTTTTATACCTGTGTAATGATATATTTAATTTTATCCGGGAAATTAAAAGTTACCGTCTAGATTTTTAAAATGTAAAAGTATTGAGACGAACCTGTCGCTCTCCTGTACCCTTACCATGAGTTTTTACCGTACGTACTCGCTAGCGATTGCGTATAAGATTTCTATGGTAAATGTGTACAGCGCCATTAGCGGTCACCTAGAGAACTAAAATCGGTAGCATGAGTTCACTATGTGAAAAACCTATCGAAATCTAATCGCTAGCGACTAACGTTTTTTAGCCACCGCTATAGAATTCGGTACCATGAGTCACAAATTTGACAGATGCTATCGAGTAATACCGTTTCGATAGTAGTTAAGTTACTCACTAGCTAAATGAAGCGTGAATACTTTTCGATCCTATAGTTTTTATTAAATTTTGAGTGTTATTTCGTCGAAATAATGTCGTCAAGAAGTTATTTAGCGTGTAATATGATAGAGACGGTTGCATATGAAGACGAACGACGCGAATAAAGGAATTTTACAATTTTATAAAGGTTATAAAACTCACTAAGGAAGCTTGAGGATTTGTACGATTTGTTACGTGATTATACGGAATTAAAATCCACACAAAGAGTCTCATTGGAAGCAAAGCTAGATACTTACCTATATTACTTATAGAAGTTTGATTTTAGCTATAAATCATATTATGCAGGTTTTATGTGTATATAAATAATGAATAAATTTGTGGAGAAACAAAACTACGAATGTCGGGCGGGAGCGCGGAAAGAGTCGTGTCGCCCCATTGTATTTTTTCCAAAACTAGTGTTTATTCGTGTGTTTATGTATAAAAATATTGGTATTTTATTCATAAAGTGCTGAATTATAAGCGCGAGTATGGGAAAGTGATATAATATGGTGAAACATGACTTTTTGTGTTGCTTCCAAAACTCCATCGAAGCTCATAATAAAGTCGCCACTACTTTCTACTACTTACTAAGGCATGACTGAATTTGACTGGCACGGATTGGACTTGACCAAGACTAGACTTTTGACTATAAAGGTAAAGAATCTGAAAACTGAAAACTGCACACAAAATACAGAAACATTGAAACTGGCAGAATGCACAGAGTGCGATGCCAAGAAGAAAAAAAAATTACGAATGTCAACACAATACGAATGAAGGCGACTGACGGCGACAAATTCGACTTTGACAGAATATATCCTATACATTTAAAAATCGCTAACGTTTTAGACTTATGTACTCCTACAATGACACTTTTAATTAGCAGGGTTATTTCAAAATCTAAGATTTTTTTGGAATATATTGCTTACTCTGTCTTTACAGTATAGTTAGAAAGAGGCAGCTATAATTAGTGTGAAGTTGGGAACGTTACTAAGTGTATACCAATATGACGACATGAAAACTACTCGATGTATCGAGTAAACGCTAACGAGTACGTAAACGCTCACGTAACTCATGGTACGAGTTTAATCGAAAACTATTCGATGCTCGTTTATTCGCTAGCGACTGAAGTAAGTTTTCGATAGCAACTCATGGTAAGGGTACTGATGGTAAGAGATAACGCTTGTCCATGACCATTGCAGCGATATACAGAACTTTAAGTAACAAAACAAAGTCCAGTATGTCCATCCCATTGCCACTTCAGCTTGCTAATATGCTACTTCTATTTATTTCGGAATAATGTTTTATAAGACATCTATACTAAATGTTAAGTGGAAAACTCCTACTTAGTTTTATTATTATCCCACAGGAACCTAACATTTTCTCGGGATAAAAATTATCCTATATGTTAATTTAGGTAATAAACTATGTATGTGTCAAATTTCATCCAAATCCGTTTAACTGTTTTTGCGTGATTGAATAACATACACACATCCATACATACAAACTTTCACATTTACAATATTATTAAGTAGTATAGTATAATAATATCACACATTACATCATCAGCCATAGGACGTCTACTGCTGGACATAGGCCTTCTCCTGGGGGGGTTTTGCCAATACTCGCCACGGTCGGCAGGCTGGTTGGCGAGCGCAGTTAGGTGTGATTGTTCAAGGAAGACGCTGCTGCCCATCTTCTGGATTACATCCCTTAGCCGACTCTTACGGCAACCACGGGTAGAGAGGGTGGGGTACTATTCTTACGCCGGCACCACCACGGCAAATACTGTAACACGCACGGCACAGTACGTGTACAATAATATAATTATTGCAAAATACTCTACGTCGGTACATTTGTTCATTTGCTCTACAAAGAAGTGTAGAGGCAGAAAACATTACAATGTCGTTAGTCGAAATCGCGGCCTCAGGTCACGCGCCAGGCCTTGCTTGTGTATTGCTCTGCTTTTTTCGCTTGCATTCGTAACGAGCGGGCTAGGAAATAAGCGATTACCACTAAATATAAGTTTTTTGTTTTACTTATGTGGGATTACTCACGTTTATATATAAAAACCACGTCAGTTTCCAAAATAACATTAAACTTTGTTTTAGAATTGTTTTGAGATTGGCGGGATTGGTGTTTGACCGCAGCTTAGCTGCTTTTAAGTGACGGTGTGGTCGAAGATAACAAACACACATGACTTGAGATGAAACCGGCTGTCAAGTGGGGCTGCCGGAACATACCGTTACATGCTTGGCGTCAGATTTTAAACTCGAGTGGTAGCTAATTTGAGTACTATTGAAAGTACCGTTCTATGGTTCACCGGCAGCTTTCACAAGCTCATTGTTGGGGTTTGAAACCCACGCCCTTCGGCGTGTGAAACGGCCACAATTACCACTGAGCTATCATCGCTACAAAATTCGCTTTTGTGAATCTGTTATCCCCGGAAAACGAAATATCTTAACATTGAATAGTATCACAGTGCATATACATACAGAATAGCCCTAAACATATACAGATAGTGTCGCCATCTAGATCACACTAGAAAGTCACCAAATTTACCATAGCACCGTTTATATTAAATGGTTTTATTTAGCTTACCCTGTTTGTTGTTGTTGTTTTTTGGGTAAAAATTGAAATTCTACCACCTTCATGTTGACAGATTGATCTGATATTGGTACACTCATTTAGCTCTGATAAAATAAAATTTAATATATTCAGTATCATTGTAAATCCAAGATGGCCGCCGCCACAAAATGGCGGGTATCAAATGAAAGGGTAGAATAATAAATACTAAGTAACGAAAAAAAACTAAAAAGTTAAAAACAAAATAAGTGAAAAAATATTCAGGTTACACTTTTTTGTTGAAAATAAAAATAAAGAGTACGGTTGACTGTTGATAAAAATTTCACGAGCCCTTGATTTAATTTTCTTGTCTGCTCGGCGCTCTAGATTAATGAGGAGAGGTACCTAAGACCTATCGGATTATTTATTACCATTTAGTACATTATCTACATCATTAATCAATCAATTCTTATTTTATATGTTCGGGATGATACATCAGTACTAATATATTATGTTCTATAATGTACTCAAAATGAAAGCGTTATCGACATTACGCTCTATCTAAATAAAATATAAGAAATCAACGATTGGAGTGGATTATTCCCGCTAATTTACAGGCCCCACATAGACAAGAGCAAAACGGACGCGAATTGAATGAGAAGCACACTCATTACAGCTCACGGAAGAAAACTGGCAATTTATTGTATTCTTATTTAGATTAGCTGTTTTTTGACGCAAATAGACAAAGAACAAGTAAACTCTCTGGCCTCGAAATGCGCTGTAACACACTGTGACACAAACTCTAAAATCATCGAATTATTTGCAGTTATTCTATATTTTAAAAGTGAAATTGGCTGAAAAATATTGAGAAATTATTGACCCATTTTAGTACTAATAAATAATAGATAAATATAACATTTACAATATACACATTAAGCACCAAGTAGTAGTGTGTAAACATTACTGTGTTTTGATCTAAAAGGTACTGCAGCTAGTGAAATTACAGGCTGTTGAGACTAACCATCGAATGTCGCAAAATAACGAGCGCCAAAGCAGCGATACCTTGGACTATGTTTTGCTACACAAAGTTTTGTGTATCGCTGAAATGTGCAAAGCATATCGTATGGCTCATTATTTATACATAAAAAAAACATATATTCAACTAAATCTATTTATAACATAAAAATATAACGTAAAGTCCGTTGGACTCCGGACAAGGAATTCCGGTACCCGGACCCGACCCCTTCCTGCGGTACACAAAATGTTGGCAACGATAATTTCTAATAGCACTCCTTATAACAATTTCTATAGCTTGTAGTGATGACAGCTCAGTGGTTACCGCGGTCGGTTCGCACGCCGAATGGCGTGGGTTCAAATCCCAACAATGAGCTTACCAATTAATGAAAACATCGAGAGGAAACCATAGCGTGGTGGTACTTTGTAGTACTCGGTTGGCTGGCTACTACCCTCAAGTTGAAAATTCGCCAAGCATCTAACGGTGGGTTCCGGCAGCCTCATTTGAAAGCCAGTTCCGTTCTGGCTAGGTGTGTTTACCATCTTCGACCACACCGTCACTTAACATCAGGTCAACTCTTGTCAAACACCTAGCCTGTCAAACATAAAAAAAAAAAAAAAAAAAAAATATACCGCAAACAAGCAGTTAACATGCATAGGTACAAATACAGATGGTGGGCAGTAGGTATCATGGATACTTAAAAAAAAGAATTAGCTTAATCGGTTCAGCTGTTCTCAAGTTATGCACCTATCAACAAACATTTATTATGTATAACTGATTTCTGTTAATTTAAATAAATTTGTCGTAGAAATACTCAAGTTTCGTATTAACAAAGGAACGTATTGTCGGAGAATAAAAGAAGGTTTTCACTTGATTATAAAATCTTTATTTGAGTTCTAAGGTTCACTATATATCGCGTTTCAGATATGCAATTTTAAATTCGTCTGTTAATATGGTACAATCGGCAACAAAAATGTTATGAACACTGCAAATGACATATTTTGAGAACTTTGGCAGAAATACGATATATCAGATATTCACTAGTGTGTTAACATTACTGTGTTCCGGTTTGAAGAGTACTGTAGCTAGCGAAATTACAACGAAATTAATACATACAGAACACCCAGACACAGAACAAATATTTATCATCACATAAATGTTTGTCCTGATAGGAATCGAACCCACACCCTACAGCTCTAGAAGCAGATATTCTACCGAAAGAGTTAACTTGGCAGTCAAAAAAGGTACTGTAAAGCGCTGCCAATCAATGTATAGCCAAAAATCAGTCACTTTAGCATTTGACTGTACATTAAGTTAATTCAGACAAAATGCGATAAGTCTAATTAAGATTTCTAATTAATTACTTTTTCCTTCATTAATACCCGCGGCGAGGTCCTTAGACCTCGTAACAGTACAAAGACAGTTTATGCTAATCTTTACGATTATGAGGGTCTTAGTCACGGAAAATATAGGGTTTCCTCGAAAATGTACGGGAAGTTACAAGTGTGTTTATTTTTTTCTTTACATCCCTTCAAATCCGCGCTAAATAATTAAATTCTACTGTATTTTCCTTTTTTATGGTCACCAGATAATTCGACGTTTTGCTCTCGTGATTGAATAACATCTTCTCATGGACCTTGTAGTGTACACAGAACTTTGAGTAGCAAAACAAAGTCCAGCACATCACCGCTTTGGCGCTCATTACTTTGAGACTTTTGATGGTTAGTTTCAACAGCCCTGTGATTTCACTAGTTGCAGTAAAATAAATTTACATACTTGGAATATATTATAATAATATAGTTAATATACAAAACGATTAAAAAAATAAAACTTAAAAATACATCGTGTTAAAACCACCTTGGCAGCAGATTTTCAACTGTAGGGTTATAAAAAGCTAACTTATACTTAGCAGGCTAGCTACAACCCTAAAGTTGAAAATCTGCCGCCAAGCACTTAACGTATTCCTTAGTTGAGAGCAATTTTCATTCCAGTCTAGGTGTGCTTACTATCTTTGACCACACAGGTGAGTTAGTCAACTTTTAAAAAGAAACTACAATAAAACATATTTCTCAACATATTACAATTTATGATATTAATTATATAGCTGTTTCATACTCTTTAGAAACTGATGCTTCAAAAACGTGAATTTGCCGCACTAACCATTGAGCTGTCGTCGCTTTAACAGTTCAATTTAGGGGAAATAATTAAAAAAATAAAGTAGTATGTATTGGGAGGGCATTTATCCAACAGCTGATTATATATTTCTATGATACAATTCTTCCACTTGCCGCACAAAATCACTTTGCTGAAATGTTACAGTGAAATCTACCCAACCAATTCGATATGGTGAGGCAGATTCGATATTACCATTATGATGATGATACAACACAATTGAACCAACCTGGACTCAGCAAATATCGCTATAACCTGGATCGAATCGCCGCAACCGTAGCTCGTATCTGTTGGGATCTGTTTGAAATGCGCTGAACAGTTAAAAGCTATTGCCACCCATGATAATGACAATCAAACTTTATTGACAACTATTTTCACGCAACTCTGATATGCGTACCTACAATATAGTCTCTATATATCTAATAAGTATAGTATATAGTTTAATACCTTCTCACTTTGAGAAGGGTAAGGCCGCTGCGCTGGCCAAGTGCGGGTTGGCAGACATTACACATTTTCAAACAAATAACAACAAGAACATCTGTTCTTCTGCACATCTATGCAGGTTCCCTCACGATGTTGTGTACCAGCATTGAAGCTAGATACAATCTGGGTATCTTCAAGTCGAAAGTGACTCGGTACCTTCTACCAAACGTGCTCCATCATAGAACGCATCTTCATGAGATGGCGATCAAAACAAGCGGCAATTTACACTATATTTTAATAACCAGTAGTATGTGCTGTAGGATTTGAAACTAGGTCTTGGAAGTCAGTCAGTCCCCCAGCTAGGTTACAGTACATACATTCCGAAAAGGCTCGCGGATGCTTTTGCATTGCAAAGCCACAGAAGGTACTAGAATTGATTACTATAGGCTGCATAAAGCTGCTTCACTGTCATCCATTTCATCCATGGTTGGCTCGTGTGCTGTTAGGGGGAAATGCATAAAAAACCCCAAGCGGGACGTTAGTGTAGGACATCATCGCCCCCACTTTAAATAAGAATAAGATTAATAATAAGAAGCCCGCGCCCAGCCCGTCATTCAATGGGTCATTTTAATAATAGAGTTAATCTGGAGTATTTCCTAATTCTCTAGTTCACATGGGATTTCTTGCCACTGACTTTTCGTGGCCATAGGCCATAAAAAAGTGGCCATAACATCAATATGCTACTCACGTCTAGCATATTTATTTGCGAGAATTACTAAGATCGTAAACGAATTGTATGAAAAAAAACCGCTTTCATTTACTCCCGCCAAAGGCGCTGTCTCAGTTTCTTATATTTTTTATGTCATACGTCTATATTATATTGATACTGTTACTGTTTGTTGCTTATTTGTGTATATTTATGTATATATTAGTGTATTTTTGTCATTTTAGCTAATCTATGTATTAAGATATGTCATTATTGAAATGTATCTTTAAATTATAGTTATATATTCCTATTATATCCTCGTTATTGACGCACCACGTCTTTTTCTTTCTTTAATCCTTTTCATCCTTAGGTTGCCTGGAATATTTTGTGTATGATTAGTTTAAATGTGCCAGCCTTATTTTTACTCGACTACGGCGATGTCAAAATAAGGGTTATGTTTTAGGAATTTTTTGATAAATAAGATGTTATTATGCTCCAGGTGACATTGGCAAATTGTTACCGCTAGTCAGTTTATACTTTTTTTAATGTTTTTGCTTGTTCAGTTTACTGTTGAAATGCAAGTACTTAATTTTATTACGATAACAATGGAAGAATAGAACATTTCACGGAACTAATCCCACTTCCGATGTGAGCTGTGATGTATTTACGACGTACATTCCGACAGCGTCGACGTAGTTTGTATCCATTGCTATGGAGGGGTACTATGAAACTATGACTTTGACTTTTATGTTTCGTATAACTAGCGACCTGCCCCAGCTTCACACGTGTGCAATGTAGATACTAATGTGGTGCATATGCATGGCTTATACATATAAGCCTTCGTCTTGAATCACTCTGTCTATTGATGGAAACCACATTAAAATCCGTTGGGTAGTTTAAAAGATCTAAGCGTAGAGTCGCCCAGAAGCGACTTTTTAGACTTTGAGAAATTCGTACCGCGAGATTGTGTAATTTTGTACCAGAATCAGTGCGTTCTCTGATTGGTACAATATGGGTGTCTTTAAATCTAAAATAAATAGTTCGTTTATAGGTAACCGTGTTCCACCTTACACCGTACTACTGCTTAATATAAGGCAGGGTCAAAAACGAATCTATTTTGAATTAAAAAAATAAGAGGTGACACGAATTTATAGTTAGACCCAGATGATATTGGGATCAAAGTTGAGCCTATTAACACGGATAAAAATCGGAGTGAGTGAAACAGTAAATTCAAATTTATTAAACCTCATAAAGCATCGAACAAACAAGTTCGGAGTACCACCTCCGATGACGTAACAAGAAGTGACGCCAAAAAGTCTGCACAACGAGGGGTCAACATACAGATAAACGTGCAAAGTGAGTTGTTTGTCGGCATCTATAATTTAACTGTTTCTAGACCTATTTGCGGAGTTTTAAAAAGATGACGTGTCTAAATGGATTAGAATTCAATTTTCCACACACTTGTACTGAAAACCTAACAAGATAGTATTAAAAATTAAGAAACCCCTGGCTCCAATAATAGAATCCGACTCCGACTAGATCAAACTCGCTCAAAGGTTTTTTGGCGGGAACTAGGAAGGAGTCGTGTCGCTCCATGTTTTTTTTTTCCAAAACTAGTGTTTTTTCAAGTGTTTATGTATAACAATAGTGATGTTTTATTCATAAAGTGCCGAGTTACAAGCGCAATTGTGGGAAAGCGACATAATGTGGTGATACAAGACTTTTCGTGTTGCTTCCAAAACTCCATCGAAGCTTAAAGTCGTCCCTACTTTACTAAAGCATGACTTGATTTGACTGGCACGGCCCAGACTTGACCAATACCAGACTTTGACTATGAAGATAAAGAAGCTGAGAAACTTGCTCAACATTATTTTTGTCTTTTTTTATAATTCTTGAGTAAATGGATATGGAGTCCTTTATGCCTAATCTTTATACGTACTCCAGTTTTTGCCATCTATGTCTCGCATATTTAGTTATAGTCAAAGTCCAGTTTTATTCAAGTCTAGTCCGTGCTGGTCGAGTCCAGTCATGCCCTGGTAAAGTAGTGGCGAGCTTACAGCGGATATAGTGGAAAACTAACCGGTGACGCTTGTGGAACAATTTGTGATTCGACGAATTGTGTTTTCAATTAATTGTATTTTCGAGGAATTGTGATTCGATAAATTGTTTTCGAGGAATTTTCGACAGATGATTATTGTGGCTGTCGCCTTAAATTTAAAAATGTCCCGTTTTGTGTTAATTTTGTTATCAGTTTTCTAAATTGTCACTATAGAATCAAATTTAAAGACGTCGCGTAATAAATATTTGAACGACTGGTTCGATAATAAATTTTCAATAGCTGAGCTCGACATAAAACTATGCTCACAACATTACTCGTACATGCCTTGTCTTCAGATAGTTCACAAAGACTTTAAGAGGCATTAAATCGTATTTACGATTATTTCTACTATCAAGTCACGTTACAAAGTGACTTTATGGACTTAACATCTGTGTAGCGCTTTTATCAAGAAGTTATAATACCTAACGTTAAAGTGAATGGTGTAATTTGACTGAATGGCAGCTATCGTTGGAAATTTCATATTAACATAAATCTAGATAGAGAAAACTTTTACATAGATAGCTTTAACTATTTGTATCAAGTTTTTTTATATATGGTTTAAGTTATTTATTTCTCATAAGAATATACAAATTCACTTAACTGAGAAATACAAGTTATTCTTAGGCATAGGCAATCATTACAAGCTTCGGAACTAACGAATATACGGGCTGTCAGTTTTAACATTAACAATATTCAAAGACATGTTAGTCAGTGGTCATATGAAACGTATAAAGAAATAAAATCGGAACAATTTTAACAAAAAAACTAAGAAAATATTGGTTAAAGTTTTTCCCAAGGATGCGAGCCGCTTCCAGCCAGTCTTTATTGACATTGTGGAGGCCTATGTCCAGCAATGGACTTCCTACTACTCAGATGATGATGGTGGTGATGATGATAATGATTATAAATGCATTTTATGATTTTTCTTGACTCTAGACGAAGAAACTCATAAAATAAATAAATAAATAAATATTGTAGGACACATTACACACAGCGCCATCTGACCCCAAACTAAGCAGAGCTTGTGTGATGGATGTCAGATAACTGATAGAATACATATATACTTTTTTTTTGTTGTAAATACATACTTATAATACATACAGAACACATAAAGGGTAATAAACTAGACACAGTTGTTACTTTTTGTACAAGAATTGTAGTTGCTTTTAATTTTTTTACATAAAAGTTGGTTTTTATTTTAAAAAAATATGTAAAAACAAAATACGATAATTTTAGACTAGTAGAACAACGTCCAGAGCATCGCTGCTATGGCGCTCATTACTTTGAGACTTTCGATATTAAGTCTTAACGGCCCTATAATTTCGCTAGCTGCAGTACCCTTCAAACCGGAACATAGTACTGTTTACACACTACTGCTTGACAGCAGAATATCTGATACTACGGTGGTACCTACCTAGACATCCTTCTGTAAGGAGATCTACTACCAAGTATAATACGTAGGTATACATTTCTAAATTGCCTCCCACTTCACGCCAAAATATTCTAGGGATTCTATCATTCTAGCTATCCATCGTAGATTTCCCAAGTGCTATCATAAAGCAAGTTTCTTCTCATTGCTCATTCAAATCTTTACAAACGATCCTCGCTGTTTACCGCTAGGCACTGTCTGATAAATGACAACGCTACATCATTTGCGTTACCCGCGAAACTGTCTAGATTTCTGCGGGAAAATGTCTAGAATCTTCTCTCTAGTTAAGGGTATACGTTAGCATTTACTTAGCAACTGTTTTGGGACGGGAAAATATTTCTGGTCATCTGTATAAATTCTTGAGCTTTGGTTATTTTTGATAGAATTTGAAACCAAAGCTGTACTTAATTTTGATGTCTCTTTAAGTGTAAAATTTTTCTTAGCAGTCCTCCTCCACCTTTTATCTTCTGACATGAGTCAAAAACCTTGTTTAGGTTTGTAGGGTAAGTTTAGTCGTAGCACGACCTTTTTTGTATTTTTTTATGTGGGGGAAATTCCCATCCAGAACAAACATTTATGTGACGAATATAGATGTTTAATCTGCCCCCGTACTTTGAGCATCTCATTATGTTATTTTTTTTAATAGTTGACAAGCTAAGTATTGTACCACAGCTCACCTGATCTTACGGGTGATTTTTACGGGAGTGACGATACAGTCGAAGATGGTAAAGTACACAGCTTAAAATGGAACTGACTCTCAAGTTAGGCTGCCGGAATACACCGTTATACAAGTTTATAAATATAAGCATTTATAAAAATAAAAATACTTTAAAAAAATGTCTCATAATATTTAAAACAAAAAAATTTATGTACCTTTACGTTACGTTACTAATGTTTAATCATAAGCCTTCTTTGATTTTTTTTGAAATACCTATTAAAAGTTTGGCGCATAACGGACTAAAAACTTAAACTTCAATAAATTAAGTCTTTTAAAAGATTCGCGAAAGTACTCAAGTTCGTAAAGTCATTTTTAAGATTCAGCCAGACGGTTCAATATATATTACAGTAATTTTCACACTATTAATGTTCAATCGACTGTTAAAACTAAATATCTTTTAAGTTTTGAAAGAGTATTCACGATTGATTTGTTTTCAGAAAAATAGGAGCGAGTCTCGGTGTTGGTTAGCGTTTTACACGCCGAAGGGCGTGGATTCAAACACAGAGCTTGAGCTGCCGGTGAAGGAAAACATCGTGAGGAAACCATAGCATGATGGTAGGGTACTTTCTCGTACTTGACTAACTAGCTACCACCCTCAAGTAGAAAATCTACCGCCAAGCACTTAACAATGTGTTCAGGCAGCCTCACTTGAGAGCCAGTTCCATATCGTACATAGTGTACCGAGATGCACCGGCGCGCTCTGGAACCCTTCCTCATCGGAGTCCGGTGTCAGCTTTTTTTTTTTAAATTGGGTCACGAAATATCACAAGAAGGTGTAGTAAGATATCACGTCTATTTATTTTTTCGTCAAACGCGAATGATGACGCGGAGTGGCTTGATGAAACCAACGTTAATCTTCAACAAAGCACAGCGCCAACACCTGACTTGTAAGATGCTTATCCAGTTGAAGACAGCTCACCACGTACCACCAGGGTGGGAGGGGGGTTAAAATGCTAAAAACATCACGTGATTAATGGACAGCCCCAAACCGGATCTAGTCGGATATAGGAGTACAGTCTGAATTTCCGATAAAATTAAACGTTACTGACATTTCTTGCATAAGTAAAACAAAAATGTATCAAATCCACGTCAGTGTCTATAGTATTTTTATCTACCTTGACGTACCCCAACTACATAGCTCATCCATTTTCTGAAGCAAGACCCAGAAGCACAATTTTATTAAATAATTTAATTTGAATTCAGTTAACTTTAATTTGTCTTTATTAAACAACCGTTACGTTTTACCAAAACGTTATTATTATTTTTTCTTTGATTATTTCCTGTTTTCTCCCTTCATTCCCCATTCGAAACATTAATTTCAATTTATGTGCACAAAAACAAAGAAACAAAACTTCTCTTGAATGATTTTATTATCCATTTGCTTTTTGCATTGTTTATTTTGCTTTTGCACGTAGAAAATTATGCCCAATGAACACAGCAAAAATATCAGTTAACTGTGAGTTGCATTCGCGCACCTTGGGTTCCGTAGCTAACACTATACAAAATAATAATTTAAAGATAGGCAACCTACTTACCTCGGTGACTAATATACATGTATAACATTAACACATACCGACTGAGCACGGGTTCAATTTATTGTGACGACTTCATTACAAAATATAATTTATGCCTATACAAGTTTGATAAAAATGTGTAAAATGTAAATGTAATGATGTAATAAATGTAAATGTAAAAAATTGTACATACAAACCTTCCATTAGCAAATTTCTAAACGACAATGAAACCGCATCAAACGCATATGCATATGTATACACCTAGTTTTTAAGAAATAAGCAGAGTACAAAAAAAATATTTATACATTGATTAGACTGTTACATCAAGGAGTCCAACTCGTACTTGAACGGTTTTTAGTGTTAACTCACACTAATGTTATAAAAACTAACGTTTGTTTGTTTGTTTGTATCTAGAGTATATGTTTGTTACTTTTGTATGCGTATGTGTATGCGTACACAGCGTATACAGTTATCTGGTTCCCATAGTACAAGCTTTGCTTAGTTTGGGACTAGATGGCGCTATGTGAAATGTCCTACGATATTTTATTCCTTGTATTTGAGTAACGCATGGCCTGGAGTATGTAACTAGTAATTTCCTTAAACTAATTTTAACTTTTACTACAAATAAAACGCGGTGGAGGCAGTCGGGAGTGTCAACGAGAAATTCCTATGGGAATTGAATGCTGAATATTCTCTGTCGAGCATTATCAGAAACTAAAATGGCGAACACCAAGTTCCTTTTCCAGGTTAGACGTGTACCATTTTTACCAGGGTTGCTTCACATTGGGCTAATTAAGGCAACTGCCGTTAATTGAGTTAAAAAGATATTGAATGATCTTTCACACAGCACCATCTAGCCCATACTAAGCAAAACTTATGCCAGGGAACCAGATAACCCGGCGTGGTTTCAATTTCTCAGATCACTAAGTAAAGCTAAGGCGTTCAAATAAAATATAAAAACTCTTTCCAACAAAAATTGTTTAAAGAACAACTATAAACTAAACTTTTAAAAAACTCCTGATACAAAATCTAAGCTAAGAACAATCCAGACTAATACACCTCTCAAAGAAAAAAAAAAAAAAACATAATCGGTTCATCCGTGCGGGAGCTACAATGCCACAGACAGACACACATACACACACACACACAGACAGGTCAAACTTATAACACTCCGTCGTTTTTGCGTCGGGGGTTAAAAAGGCTGATCTCACAATATCTATCCTAGTTTTGTGGTGCCTTACCCTGATTTCCCCAGGATGATCTGAGCCATTTTGGCTCATCACCGCACAAGATACGCGTCTACTTTATAACTTGTGATCAGGTATATACCTGATCACAAGACCTATATTTGAGACGACGTCCACAGACGTCGTCTCAAATAGTTTGCACTAAAATCAGACATGGAATCCAAAAAATTATTCAAAATTTGTTAAAAATATTCAAGGATTGAAACAAAATTTTATTGGGAAAGGTAATCATTTGTTAAAAAATACTTTTTATTGCATCCTTTTTCACAAGCCTTTATTTAACTTGCAATGTTTGTATGTTAGTTTGTTTAGATCAAATTGCTGAATTAGAACCACTGCCTCTTATCCTCATCACACATCACATCATCAGCCATAGAACGTCCACTGCTGGACATAGGCCTCCTCCTGGGGGGGTTTTGCCAATACTCGCCACGCTTGGCAGGCGGGTTGGCGAGCGCAGTTAGGTGTGTTTGTTCAAGGAAGACGCTGCTGCCCATCTTCCGGATTACATCCCTTAGCCGACTCTTACGGCAACCACGGGTAGAGAGGGTGGGGTACTGTTCTTACGCCGGCACCACCACGGCAAAACCCGTATTATTTGTAGAAAAACGAGATAGCACTACATTTTATAACGTTCATTGGCAATTTTTGCACGTTGTTTCACTAATTTAAAATGTAAAATAACAACAACTATATTATTGTTATACTTATGCGGATTACTCACGTGTAATTATATCGGATACTCCGACTATAGTTTCGGGCACATACGGTGGCCTTCATGAATACAAAGTTGACCAAACAATGTTTTAAAACCACGTCAGTTTCCAAAGTAAAATAACAATATCAGTGTTCCTTTTTTTCTCATCTGTGCCAACAGCCCTGTATTATGTCGACATGTGGAACTAGCATTAAATTTCGATATTGTAGTAAAATATGAGGCACATTACACGCCTATTCTTTAGCACCATTATTCCTTATCACAACTACTCATAACTCAGAACGTAAGACCTCCGTTTTTCGCGGAAAAAATCACAACAAAACAGCGTAATGTTCCAAGATTTTTATTGTTTACAAAGGCTTTGTCGGCTTCCGCTCTCGAAGCGGTTCTATTACAGAAAATAGACAGATTGACAACTCAGACGGCGAGACATAGGCACTGTGGGTCTAGTGCAATCATTTCCAATGTACAAATACTTTTTTGTGGTAGATGTTTTTTTTTTTTTCATTAAGCGGCCACTGATGTAAATATTATTTTTTGTTTGTAAGGTGACTTGATCGAGAATGTTCTTAGCTATGATTCAAGAAAATCTGTTTAGCCGTTTGAACTTGATCAGAACTAAATGGATCTTCCACAAATCTAACAGAGTAAAAATTACGTACATACATACATGTCATTTTTTAACTTTCGCTCCGCTCTCTTCATTCAACTCGTCACCTCGGCTATTGCAACATGGCCGAAACATTGAGGTAAATAAACGAAACTGATTTCATAGTATTTTGTGCGCAGTTAAAACCCGGCTATAAATATAATTAATTTCGTACCTATTCTGTTAGTGTCCGGGTATTTTTTTTTTAATTTATGCTTGTGTTTGCTTAATTGTCCTTCTATATATTTCTAGTCTGTGATCCTGTCGGGTTCCATTTATCATTTGAAGGAAACCCCTTTTTTCTTTAGCACATTAGTACGTCGTATGCTGTGACAGTTTATGAATGACAGTGTCTTTTGGAAAGGGCGGGCGGGAATCAGTCAGCCAACTCAAGGCTTAATTTGATGAGGCAGCTTTAAAAGGTTTTTATTTTTGCTACGAGACATGGTTCATTCGATTCGTTTCTTGAAGTTTTTACCTTTTTGTTCCAGGAATACCACCGGCCACGGGGGTGGCAGGGTTATATGGGACTCTCCGTCAGAATGATGGCCTACCCACTAAAAACCCTGGGGTGTTCCGTCTCAGCGCCTTGAGCCGGAATAGCGGGCATTCATCGACTACTAAAAGTTATGACAGCCTAGCTATCAGTAGGCTATCATCATTTTAGCAGGAGGACGTACACTGCTGGATATAGGCCTCCCCATTGAGTTCCGTCAAACTGGTTAAGACTGGTTAAAACCGGCTCGCATCCAGCGCGTTCCTGCGGTCTTTACGTCTGTTCAGTTCACGTTCTACGCTGTGCTTGCCGGTTCGTGGTCTCCACTCCAGAAATTTGTAGCCTCACTGGCTATCAGTTCTGCGTGCTATGTGCGCTGTCCAACAGTACATATTTCAATTTGCTAATTCGCTGGGCTATGTCGTTAACTTTAGTTCGCCTAGTAGGTAGACCATCTGATTTCCAATCTGGAGGCCCTGGTTTCAAATCCTATGGTATGCACCTCTGTTTTTTCGAAGTCATGTGCGTATTGCTGATGACTTCAAACGGTGAAAGAAAACATCGTGAAGGAAACTACATATCCGAAAGTTCTTTAAAAAAATATCTCAAAACACACATAGTTGAGATTTTTTCGTGGCCAATCGTGGGCTCGGTCGACCACCACGATGTCAGGCTTATTAGCGACAATAATCCTGTCCGTGATGATAGACCGGTCCCAATAAAGCACGACAAACATTTTCGAGAACTGGCGCTGGTGCGTACTTATAGTGCGGCACGTCAGACTCGACAAGGCCGTATTGAAGAGCAAGCTGCTGATGGATGATCCTGGCTACTTGGTTGTGCCTGTGCAAATACTCGCCGTTAGCAAGATGCGAACAACCGGAAATAATATGTCGGAGCGATTCTCCTGGACCGTGGCATGCCCGACAGATGTCGACCGTACCGTCCTTCATGATATATTTCCGAAATTTGTTTATCTTGATTACTTCGTATTATTATTTTTATTATTAACTTTTGCTATGGCTACAATATTTTTGTATTCTCACATAAGCTAAGCTATCGTAGCTTTTTCAATTTATATCACATAAGTGTATTATTTAATTTCTTCTTGAAAAGTAAAGTAAGTTTTTTTAATCTGAACTTAGCTATTTTCATTGATATTTTCCTAAAGTTGCCTTGAACTTTATTTCTAATCATTGTGTAAACGAAATTACCCATAAACACTATCTTCAAAATCTCTATCAACCTTAACAAAACCCGATTCACCTCCATTCTTAGCAAAAATAGCTTTTCACCTTTCATTACGGCCATTTCGTTCGGGAGAGGAAATTATCTTTGCCCTTTGTTATAACAAAACAAACATAATTAAAATACACACAGCCTAAAAACTTACTCAACAAATAATTTTTCTTCTGACAACAATTTCCAAAATCAACTTCGAGATTTTTAGTCTGTGTAGCTTTGTAAATACGGTCACAGGTTTTTTTTTTTTACTTTTTGGTACTTCTCATTAGCAGGAGGTTGTCGAGGTAGGTACTATGTAGTACCAGATATCCTGCCGCTAAGCAGTAGTGTGTAAACATTACTGTGTTCCAGTTTGAACGGTACTATAGCTAGTGAAATTATAGGGCTGTTGAGACTAACCATCACATGTTTCAAGCGACGCCTAAGCAGTGACGGCCTAAACTATGTTTTACAACTCAAAATTATGTGTACCGCGGCAATGGTAATGGATATGCGTTATCTCTTACCATCAGGGTAGCATCCTATTTATCTCATTACTTTTACGCGTGTGTTCAAGTTGGCCTCAGCAACGCGTGGCCGGGTCTGCTAGTAATTTATAAAACAAAGCTGTGAAAATACCTTGTTACATTTAAAAGAAACTGCAGTGGCGGATTTACCAGCAGCCTGAAGCCTAGGGCGGCAAACTTTCGTGGCGGATGAATGCGCAAGCGTGCCCGCTACTTCGGCTCAAGGCGCTGGGACGAAACACCCCAGGGTTTTTAGTGGATAGGCCGTCATTCTGACAGAGAGTCCCACTTAACCACCCTGCCATCCTCGTGGCCGGTATCCACAAAGGATTTTCCATCGAAAAAAAAAGGGCGGCAAACTTTAGGGTGGCGGCAAATTTAGATTAAAAAATTTACTTTGCCTTACAAAAATAAAACATTATTATAATATGTATTTATATGAACAAAATTACAACATTTTAGTACTATACAGTACACCTAATACTCCAACGTCTGTACATGAAAAATTACTAAACGCTGTGTAAAGTATACTTTTGTGGATATACATTTTGTAAATATTCCAATTTCGTTTCAATATTACAATTGCTGTGGTGGTGCCGGCGTAAGTTTAGTACCCCACCCTTTTACCCGTGGTTGCCGTAAAAGTCGGCTAAGGGATGTAATCCGGAAGATGGGTAGCAGCGTCTTCCTTGAACAATCGCACCTAACTGCGCTCGACAACCCGCCTGCCAAGCGTGGCGAGTATTGGCAACACATAATTCGCTAATGCGCGAAGGTATGCTCTATTAGCGGAATATTCTAGGAACTGACACGACGATCCTTTAGTTCACGATCTTACTAATAACGGCAAAAAGCTGATGCAATTATGTCGATAGATACACAAAACATAAAATTGCAAGTTCATTGACAAAGAAAATATAATTAATATAATTGTAAACAATAGCGTAATAGCGTATAGTTTTATAGCGATGATAGCTCAGTGGTTAGCGTGGTCGGTTCGCATGCCGGAGGGCGTGGGTTCTAACCCCAACAATGAGCTTGAGCTGTCGGTGAAGGAAAACATCGTGAGGAAACCATAGCGTGGTGATAGAGTACTTTCTAGTACTTGGCTGGCTAGCTACCACCCTCAAGTTGAAAATCTGCCGCCAAGCATCTAACGGTGTGTTCCGGCAGCCTCACTCGAGAGCCAGTTCCATTCCAGGCTAGGTGTGCTTTACCATCTTCGACCACACCGTCACTTAACATCAGGAGAGTTGTGGTCAAACACCAAGCCTGTCAGCAATAATAAAAAATAAATAAAACTAGGGTATTGGATTACAGATGTTAGTAGGGGTGGCAAAAATTGAATAGCCCACTGGCGGCAAATATATAAATCCGGCACTGAAAAAATAATAAACATTTCTTAACCAAACCTTATCACTTAAAATCGTAAACGAGATCATTCTAATGGTTATCGAAAATCCGAAACCTAAAATGTTAATCTGAACAAGTTTGGACAAACGAATCACTCGGTTAGCAATCTGCATAACAATAGCCTGAAATAGAATCCATAGAATATAAAGATTAGTTCACACTGAACAACATCAATCCACAAAAAAGTGTTTATGGATATTTGGTTTTAATCTAGTTGTAAAACAATACAAGAGCCCTGGTGGTGCCGGCGTAAGAATACCACCCTCTCTGCCCGTGGTTTCGTAAGAGTCGGCTAAGGGATGAAATCCGGAAGATGGGCAGTAGCGTCTTCCTTGAACATTCACACCTAACTGCGCTTGCCAACCCGCCTGCCAAGCGTGGCGAGTATTGGCAAAACCCTCCCAGGAGGAGGCCTATGTCTAGCAGTGGGTGACCTATGGTTGATGATGTGTGTAAAACAATACGCATGATTTATTTTTTCTATTTTGTATTTGACATTGAATTTTGTGTATATGCCAGTGTCGTGTAAGTTTTTTTAAGTATTTAACGCCATAACTGCAATGCCCTGGACTGTTCTTATTTCACAAAGCTCTATGTATTGCTGCAATGGTCATGAACGTCTGTTATATCTTACAATGAGGAGAACGTCTCGTTTATATCATACTATTTATAAAACTAAGTCACAGTCAAAGTCATACTAAGTAAAGGTCAAGTCCGGTCATTACCTAGTAGAATAGTGGTAACTGTAAGCTTCAATAGAATTTTGGAAACAACACGAAAAGGTTTATTGCACCACTTTAAGTATATAGCTTAGCCACACCCGCGTATTTCGGACCGAGAAGCGCCGGTGCGCTCTGGAACCCTTCCTCACCGAAGTCGTCCTCTACGGTGTCATGAATATCCTAGCACACAAAACTTACTGCGACATCTTCAGATCCGCGACCACTCACGAGCTCCATGAAGACAAGGTCACCAAATCGGTGGCAGATTCCACCCTCCATATCTATTAAAATTAGGACGCTTACTGATCTCTATGGGCTTCCGGACTCTAATACTTTCTTTGCAAGCATCCGTACATTTTTAACAAAGAACTTTAGTTACACGAATATAAAAAAAGTTCTTTTCTTTCAAACGATAATATACACATTACATACGAACTTTACTAAAATAGTCGATGTAAATAGTCCCTTATGTCTACACAACACGTTTAAACAAGCGGTAAATAATAATTGAAAGCTGTTCACGAAGAAATAGCTCTATTAATTTCAATTCAATTTTAACAGAAGAAGTTTCTAGAAATTGACAACAACGCTATAATTTTGTATTCAAATATGCTTTGAAGTGTTCACTCTTAAAAGACTGTTTTAAATTCAGAAACTTTAAAACGTTTTTCAGCGTTGTAGGTACTCTGCTTTGACTCCTGAAAAAAGGCTACCGAATATGGTCGAAACTGATATAATTAAAAGACAGTAATTTTGCATTGCCGTGGTGGTGCCGGCGTAAGAATAGCAAAATAGCAAAAATAGTTCCAATTTGGTCCGCCTCACCAGTTATGTCACTGGCGCTGCACGTAACATGAGAAGTCGAGGCGTCGACATTGTTCCTTCAATTGCCAATAGAAAGAGTACCCAGACAGATAAGGGCACGCTCCAACGAACCCGACTTTACGCGATGCAAACCATTAGAGTTGATACCGGTTGAAATTTTGACCGGATCAGATATGCAAAATATTTTAAGTTAGGAAAACGAGTCATTGATTTAATTAGCCGTGGTGGTGCCGGCGTAAGAATAGTACCCCACCCTCTCTACCCGTGGTTGCCGTGAGAGTCCGCTAAGGGATGTAATCCGGAAAATGGGCAGCAGCGTCTTCCTTGAACAATCACACCTAACTGCGTTCGCCAACCCGCCTGCCAAGAGTGGCGAGTATTGGCAAAACCCCCCCAAGAGGAGGCCTTTGTCCAGCAGTGGACGTCCTATGGCTTGTTCAAGGAAGACGCTGCTGCCCATCTTTCGGATTACATCTATTAGCCGACTCATACGGCAACCACGGGCAGAGAGGGTGGAGTACTATTCTTACGCCGGCACCACATAAAAAAGCTACCTAATAGAAAATTTAAAAATAAACTAAATTCTTGGTTGTTGAGCAAATGTTATTACACAATACCAGAATATTTAAATGATAAAAATATGTAAAATATAAATCACATCATTGTACACCTCTGAAAGAGGTAATTTGTATGGAAACATGTATATATATTTTTGTATAAGATCTTTACCACCTACATTTAACAATAAAATGTTGAATCTTGAATCTTGAATCTTTAAAAAATATAAAATAAATATTTAAAAAAACTTTACACACCGAATTGCCGGAACTTTCACATTTCTATAACCTTTTTGAAAGGCGTTCGAAAATTGCTAGGAATTGCTATTAAGGAGTACTGGGCCAGGATAACTTGTAAAAAGGCTACGAGTAACGAATGAATTGGAATTGTCTGGCTGTGAACAATTTAGTAAGTTGATTCTTTGGGATCAAGGCCTTATAAGGTCGAAATGGTGTCTTCTATGCTTTCCTGATCATTGATAGTTTTGTCCAGGAAATTTGTACGAGTTGAAATATCGATTACGAAATACTTGGTGGTAGACTTCAAACATAACTGTGTTCCGGTTTGAAGGGTACTACAGCTAGAGAAATTACAGGGCTGTTGAGACTAACCATCTAATGTCTCAAGGTAATGAGCGCCAAAGCAGCGATGTCCTGAACTTTGTTTTACAAAGTTCTGTGTATCACTCTAATGGTCATGAACATGCGTTATTTCTTACCGTCAGGAGAGCGTCTCATTCGTTCCGCTTTGTCTCCATGATAAAGGCCACCAGATGTGGCCGAAACTATAGTCGGAGTTTCCGAAAAAAATATACTTGAATATTCCCGCATAAGTAAAACAAAAACGCCTCATTCGTCTTATATATATATATATATTTATTTATAAAATATCTGCAACTGTTAACCTAGTTTAAAACTTCTTCTAACATAGTAGAAGATGAATATTACCCTAGATACCCTCGTCTTTAGACCAGAATAAAGTACTGAATAAAATCAAACAACACGAATCCGCTTAGAATTGAAACTGTATTCAAACTAGAATCTAAGTTGGAAGTTGGAAGTTAGAAAATAGCACGATCTCCGTTCCGTAGAACAGTAAATGATAAATTGTATCTGTTACTTTTTAACCGACTTCAAAAAAGGAGGAGGTTTTAAATTCGTCGGGTCTTTTTTTCATGTATGTTCACCGATCGAAGACACCTGAACCAATTAGGTATTTTTTGTAAGTTATAAGATATTTTTTGTTTCAAAGTATACTTCCCAGGTGGTCCCATTTAAATCTTATCGAAATCGGTAGAGTAATAATTAAAAAAATCAACAAAAAATCTAAAAATTTTATACCTACATCGATGATATTTTCATTTACTTCGAAACCTCGCTGTTTCATTTTTAGGGTTCGTACCTCAAAAGGAAAAAACGGAACCCTTATAGGAACACTTTGTTGTCCGTTTGTCTCTCTGTCAAGATCCTTTTTCTCAGGAACACGTGGAGGTATCAAGCTGAAATACATATCAAATACTCAGGTCTACTGCCCCTTGGAGCTGTGACAAAATCAAACTTCTAAGCCAACGCAATCAAAAGATACAGCTGTTTATGCTGCAAATTTTCGACACTCGCAAGGGAATCAAATCCTGCAGGGTACTTCCCGTGAACTCAGAATCTTGAAATTTGGTAGATAAAGGAAAAATTGCGAAAACCATAAATTACCATTAAAAAACACCTTAATTTTTACTTATATACCTACAGATTTGTACGGAACCTTCAGTGCGCGAGTCCGACTCGCACTTGGCCAATTTTTTATACTAAATAGAACCTCCTCCTTTTTTGATGTCGGTTAAAAAGAAAAATCAGTTTTAGTTGCAATACTGTCTGTTGCAATATAGAATTCGAATGTACAATTGTACAGTGTATGCGAACAATAAGTACGCGAGTTACGTATCTTCTAGGTCAGGTATAGGCAACCTTTGGCTAGTTGCGTGCCAATCTTACTATATTAATGCAGTCGCGGGCCATAACACAAAATAAAAAAGCCAATTTTATGAGGTTATTGGTGAAGTAAATTTACGTGTAACGGTTATTGTGATATTTGTATTTGAACTTCAGAAACAAGTTTGTTCAAAATCCACTTGTACAGAGGCGTATCGAGTATTCCAGGTTTTCATCTGTGACCCTCTTACGGCATTTCGACTTAATAGTGTTCATCATCGATAAAAATTGATCGCATTTATATGTACTTCCAAAAACGCAAACAATTCTTCTCGTGAACTCTCTCAGTTGTTTGTATTTCTCTTCGCGCGAAATTTCAAAATATCTCGCGGGCCGAGTCAAATGCCGAGGCGGGCCGGATTCGGCCTGCGGGCCGGTTGTTGCCCATATATGTTCTAGGCAATACTTTTCACTAAGCGGATTCAGTGTCAGTTTTAAATTTATTTCACTATAAACTCTCACAAACGTGTTTATCTAGCGTTTGGTATTGACGGCCCTGTTGGCTCATTGGTAGTATATCTGCTTTAAGGGCGTGGGTTCGATCCCCACCCAGGACAAATATTTTGTGGTATAAACAAATGTTTGTTCTGTGTTTTGTATGTATTATAAGTATGTATTTACAAAAAAAAAGATGTAAGTATTCTATCAGTTATCTGACTTCCATAGTACAAGCTTTGCTTAGTTTGGAGTTAGATGGCGCTGTGTGTCCTACGATATTTATTTATTTATTTTATATAATAAACAAATTAAATAATAAAATATTCACAAATTACCTTTTTTTTAAATAATTAATAGGCTTGCGTTTGACCGCCAACTCGCCTGATGATAAGCGAAGATGCGGTCTACGGTGGAGCACGCTCGCCTAGAAGAAACCGATTCTCCGTATCGAGTATTTTTTAAGATAAATCTAAGTCACAGTCAAAGTCACACAACGTACGGCTTACTTTGTGTCAAGTCTAGTCATTTTTGTATTAACTTATTTTACTTAATTTAAAAGGGCCTCAACCCTTAAAAATAGGAACTACTTGACACTGGCATAAAGCACAAAGTACGATATCAAAAATAAAGAAAAAATTGGAATGTCAAAATCAACGCCAACATAAGACAGTTTTTTTTTAAATTTTTCTTGGCTTTGCTCGAATGTGAAATAGTAGGACACTTGAGACCGGCCTGAGGGTCTCATGACGCGACTAACAAGCAAGCTTGCCGTCTCTAGTACTGAAACGACGCCTAAAAACTCGTTAATGTCTCTTACAAAAGAAACATGCAACATTGTACCACAATCTAAAAGCTAGTACACTTACTGTTCCTCTTTAAACAAGGATTACTTTTTTTTTCACTCAAATCATCGCACTTTATGCATTCTGCCAGTGTCAAGTATTTCACGTTCTCCAATTGTCACTGTGCTACTTCCTTATAATGCCTGTTTTCCTTTACCGACACCCCTTTTATAAATCATCATCATCATCTCAGCCGTAGGATATCTACAGCTGTATATAGGCTTCCCCATTCGGTTAGAAGCGGCTTGCATCCTACTGTCTTTATTAGGTCGTTTGTCTACCTTGTGGATGGACGTCCTACGCTGCGCTTGCCGGTTTTAGTACACCGCTTTGACGAAAAACTATCATGGTGGTGAATCCCGTGCTGGCTCGTACCTTGTGCAGAGGTTGTCCATTGCCATCCGGCATGGTAATTGCTGCTAGCGTGATAGGAACCTTTCCACCGGGTACAATTATGGGCGTATTGATTGTTTTTTATATTGATATTATATAGGTACCTACATAAATAAATAAAATACATAAATATCGTAGGTCATTTTACACAGCCACATCTAGCCCCAAATTAAGCAAAACTTGTACTAAGGGAACCAGATAACTGAAAGAATACTTAAAAGTATACTTGTTATACATATACACATTTATAGTCACATAAATGTTTGTCCTGATGGGAAACGAACCCACGCCCTTCTTCTCTAGAAGCAGATATTCTACCAAATGGGGTAATAGGGCTAGGTAATAGTCAAGGAGCGAATATTCTACCAAATACAAAAAGACAAACTTTTACATTTATGATATTAGTGTGATAAGGCCGTGTGGTTTTGTATATTTGGTAGGTTTATGGAAAAGAAGATAAGGGAATGTTAAAATTTCTAATCCTAATTCTAGTTCTTAAAATTAAGTAGCCAGTGGTAACGTCAGAGGCATATCCTTGCTATTAAGATCTTTGACTTCGTTAGCAAAATGTCGCTGCGGTATGATACAATTCGACGCATAAGAACGCGTCTTTTCAAAGCATGTTTTAACCTCGCTACATTCAAAGCTTGAGCTTGAATTTCCTTTTTCATTTCCTCTGAGCCTAAATTTCTGTGGTCACATTAAATTCGTCATTTGTACCGTATTTGGTCGTCTCATTTCCAACATTCTACATGTTTGAGGGCCCGTCACATCTGCGCAGATATTTTTTTACAGTTGCGCAGTACTTAAGTACTATTTATGTAGGACGTAAACGACCTTACATTAGACCCTTTGAGCCTTTACACTAAAGTCATTTTGCAGTACATAAGGTTCCTTAAAAATCCAACTCCACATTGCCATATCGTTGAATAGATAAATAAATATTGAAGTATATTTCACATAGCGCCATCTAGCCTTAAACTAAGCAAAGCTTGTACTGTGGAAACAGAATACTTAAATACTTTTTTTTTGTAAATACATACTTATATTGCCGTGGTGGTGCCAGCGAAAGAATAGTACCCCACCCTCTCTACCCATGGTTCGGCTAAGGGATGTAATCCGGAAGATGGGCAGCAGCGTCTTCCTTAAACAATCACAATTAACTACGCTCGCCAACCCGCCTGCCAAGCGTGGCGAGTATTGGCAAACACCCTTTACGTTCATTGTACGAACAGCTAAGCAATGGAATTTGCTACCCGAGTGCGTGTTCCCTGATAGATACAATCTGGGTGTCTTCAAGTCGCGAGTGAATCGGTTTCTTCTAGGCGAACGTGCTCCACCGTAGACCGCATCTTCGCTTAACATCAGCCGTGTTTGCGGTCAAACGCAAGCATATCAAATATAAAATAAATACATATAGGACATAAATTTTTGTCCCAGTGGGAATCGAACCCACGTACTCGTTAAGTGCTTGGCGGCAGATTTTCTACTTGAGGTTGGTAGCTAGCCAGTCGAGTACTAGAAAGTACTCTATGGTACGCTATTATTTCCTCACGATGTTTTCCTTCATCGGAATCTCAAGTTCATTGTTGGGGTTTGGACCCACGCCCTTCAGCATGTGAACCGAGCGCGTTTGGTTGTCTGTCCGACAAACAGTCAGAGCCTGTGATATAAATCATTCTAATGTTCAAAGCTTAAGTACTGCCTCAAAACTCTCCCAAACTGAAAAGAGATAAGGAAAACGGTGGGAGAGATATTTTTATTGCATTAACTTGTAGCCGAATAGCTGGTAAAATGGACAATTGTTTTAAGTAATGAAGGGACCCGGTATAGGCTTGGCGAATTTTTGTTACAAACTTTAGACAAAATTGGTGGCAAAAATTTGTTTCGTTCAAGCTTCAGTAATAAATGTTTCATTTGTTAATTTCATTTCGTAAATCATCTTGCCCGACTACGACAAAGACAAAAAAGAGATGTATTTATTTTAAAGTCTACGTATTTTTGAATTTATGTGTTTTAAACTGTTCATTCATTACTGTGTCTCGGTTTGAAGGGTACTGCAGCTAGCGAATTATCTAGGCTATCGAACCCAACCATCCAAAGTCTTGAAGTAATAAGCGACAAAGCAACGATGCCCTGACCTTTGTTTTATTACTCAAAGTTTTTACTTTTTATATATTTACAGGCTATTTGACCACAGCTCACAAGTGGGTCAAATTTAACTTGCAAGATTCCACCCGAACAAACATAGCAAGCAAAATAAAAGCTTGTAAAAAATCAAGTCGCCAATACTGTACCCGTAAGAAGCCGGGGTAGGTCGGTAGTAATGTAATAGAAACCAAAATCGTAGCTAACGTCTATTTAATTAGCTAAACGTAAGCTCGGGTAGCGGAGAAAGGATCTTCACCAGTCAAAGTCCCAGTAAATCGGTTTAACTTGGAATTCGAGCTAAGAACGGAATAGAGTAGCATAACGATCAGATGCAGAATGAAGTCAAATAAAAAAAAAACTTTTTACCCGACTGCCAAAGAAGTTTTTCGCGTGTATCTTGTACATATGTATGTATGTAACTCTTTATTATCTCGTATCTTCCAAACGGCCGAATGGGTAACAATAAATTCGTCTCAATAACCTACGTGTCCTTAGAGGGTAGTTTAAAAAAATCAAGATGGTGGATTTTTGGCGTGAAATAGAGATACGTTAATAAAAACAATAGCCAAACCTTTGATAGGTAAGATATCTAAATAAAGGCAATTAAAAAAGGATCACAAAAATATAAGTTAGATGTTTAAATTTAATTAGAAATAATAAATTTGTTTAAACAAAAAATCCTTTGATTATAGCTATTTTAATCGCAGTCGGGTTATAGATATTTTAAATTCTGAGTTCGTTATAATAATTTCCACCATGTCTCTTAATATTTACAAGTAGTGTACCTTAATGTAATCCTGAAATACTAACAGACGAATTTCTTCTCTACAATCTAGTATAGTAGTTTTTTGAGACTTGTAAAATATTGACAAGCTTGCTACTATGCGGAGTGTTCAGGCTAAGAAGTTTTTAATCAATCAACAATACATTGCCTCGGATAGCTCGCCGGTCTACCGAGACGAATGTTGTGCCGTCTTTCTTAGTTTAATCGTAGCTCAGCAGCTCTACAACTATAATAGTGTACAAACAATCTTGTCAATTTCGTACGTTGCTGTATTAAGCTTGTAACATGTAATGTACTTTGTATTCATTTGTGATATTGTTGTACCGCTGTACCGCTTGTTGCGTAGCTCGTAGAGCTTACTACAGACACAACTTCACTACATAAAACAAGGTCGTCCGCCGCGTCTGTCTGTCTGCTTGCGATAAACTTCTACTGAACGGTTTATCGGATAGAGTGATTCGTGAGGAAGATTGAGATATATAGTTTGTCAAGGTTTTGTGTAAATTGGTTGAAACATGATGATAATTGTTGGAAGTGTCGGAAAAAATCAAGCCACCTGGGAGCTTTCATCGAAAACGCTGCCTAATCCCTTTGAGATAGATCAAAAGCCCCGTGTGTAGCTGGGACGGGTAGCTAGTACAAAACTTTTATTCGTAGTGTATCTCTTAGAATTTATAGAAATTGAATTTGAACTTATAGCATACTTATGTGCAGCATTTAGCGTAAATAGCATAGCGCTCAAAGTATAGCTTGTAGTTTACGTATAGCATATAACGTAAATACCGTAGCAATCAAAGCGTAGCTTATAGCGGGTTGCGTATGCAGCGTAGCACAAGCGTAAATAGCATGTAGCTTATAATTATGGTTACAGATTTATAAGTTTTCTGTAGCTCTGAACATTCACAGTTCTGCCCTTAAAGGGTACCCTTTCTACCCATTCGTAACCCTCGCCCGAGGTCCGTCTCAGTTCATTAGCGACATTAATCACCTCGTCTCGGCCTTGAGTCAGAGCCGTGTACTAAACGTTCGACTTGAATAGGCTTGCTATACAGAGTGATTCAAAGTTGATTCAGTTTAGTTACTTTCCTGTATGGTTGTGTTATCTCATTATTTGGGATGCATATAGCAGTTTCCATGTGTCGTTTTTGCATACATTTATATTTTTTATACCCGTTCTATACCTTGAATAAGTGTCTCAAAAGCATTTTTAAAAACAAGTTTTTATCTGGGATAATGAACTAAAAATTTTAAAATAAATTCTAGTATTTGGCGTGTAGTGTACCTATATTCTTAAAAGCATTATGATCGAGTTAGTTCTCTTTTCTTAAACTATACGTAAACACAATATAAAGAAAAGAGGAAACAAAACAAATTATTATGCTGTCATAGATATACTATACATTAACTCGCACACGCTAAAATAAATACACATACACAAACACTCACACTCGCACTCTCACGAACACACACACACGCGCACATACTCACGCATACACATACACACACATACGCACACACGTCTTGTATTTTGCTGAGATAAACATTACATTAAACTTTACAATAAAGGAATCATTGAACCTCACGACACGGGACTCCCTCGTGTAAGATTCAGGGTCCACAGCGAGAAGTTAGTAAAGTAGTTAAATACCCTGCCTATATTTATAAACTTATGTAGTACCTACTACCTTCGCTGTATTAATATTTTTTTTAAATAATATTAATTTTTAATTAGTTAACACTCTGTATAACGAGCTAGGCAGGTGGTTAGTAACTAAGCATTACGAGAATGTTTTGCCAGATTGCGGAGAAATCAGATCACATTTGCTTGAGATGAAAAGATTCCAATCTGAAAGGAGAGAAATCATGTACTAATTATGTACTTAGGTCGGCTATTTAAATTAAATAAATACATACACCTATATATATACCTATGTGTTTCGATAGCCTCACTTGAGAGCCATTTCTATTCCAGGTAAGGTGTGCTTTACCATCTTCGACCACACCGTCACTTAACATCAGATAAGCTTTGGCCAAACATCTAGCCATCAGCCATATTTTCTTTCTCTTTTTGTCCCATGTAATTTTTTTTAAATGTATTTTTCATATGTTTTTTTTTATATATTGTTGATGAATGTTATTTAAATATAATAGAAATTTGTTTTGTCTCAAATAAAGCGTTGTCTGAGTATATATTTAGTTTTAGAGTTAATTCGCAGTCTATTTTCATTATTTTCCCAGAAACAAGGTATTCATTGCGTGACATACTGGGGTATTTAAGCCTAAACCGTAGGGAGATTTGTCTCACAAACATCGGTGTACAGAGTCCAACGGCTTCTTATCATATAGACAATACATCAGCATTCACAAATCTTTCAAAAACCAAATTCTTTTTATTTATTTTTTTGTGATACTTAGGGCGATACTGAACGCTAACTGATCCTCTAATTGTCAATACGAAGTTGTCAATGCTGGATCAGAATTAATAAACTAATATAGTAGTAGAAGCAATGAAGATACAAAAATTATATATTATTAAATTTTTCATTTATATTTTACTTTTTTTTATGGCTGACAGTCTAGGTGTTTTACCACAACTCACCTGATGTTAAGTGACGGTGTATCGAAGATGGTAAAGCACACCTAGCCTGGAATAGAACTGGCTCTTAAATGAGGCTGCCGGAACACACCGTTAGATGCTTGGCGGCAGATTTTCAACTTGAGGTTGGTAGCTAGCCACCCGAGTACTAGAAAGTACCCTACCACCACGCTATGGTTTCCTCACGATGTTTTCCTTCACCGGCAGCTCAATTTCATTGTTGGGGATTGAACCCACGCCCTTCGGCATGCGAACCGACCGCGCTAACCACTGAGCTATCATCGCTACAAATACTACTACTTATGCGGGAAATTTGGAATTTTTAGAAAACGTCATTTTATCCGTGTTTTCAGCCGAGCAAAGCTCGGTCATCCAAGTACTAGTAAATTATTTAGCATCATTTATTGAAAATTATATTGCAAGATTGTTCTTTAACATAATATGTTACATATATTAGTTATTAATAGACAAGAAATAATACTTACTACAAAAAATCACATAGGTTATATTATGCTTATGTTTTAGCTGAAAGTGTTTAATCTATACGTGTCTATGGTGTAAGATAATGACTTAGTTGCTTCGTCGCCGGTATTTCGGGTATATTTACGGTATTCACGAGTTCCCTGGTGCATATTTGTCAGGAGTTCATTCCTCTGCGAGTCGAGTGCGAGTGCTTTCATACACTGCCGGCCGTGAACCCTGTCGGTACATTTGAAGAACAACTTCCTAAGTTGGTAGCGCGGTCGGAATTTTGAAGATGAAGTTTGAAATGGGTAAGTTAAAATGATATATACATCGGTGTATATTTCACAGATATGTATTTTTTAGTCTAGATCTAGTCTTCAACTTTTTCCTGGATGGTAGATTTTAACGTGTTTTATTGAAATCTCCCGCCAGATTTGACTTGTCTGTTTTTTTATTATTGACAAGTAAGGTCTTTGACAACAGCTCACCTCATGTTAAGCGACGGTGTAATCGATGATAGTAAAGCACACCTAGCCTGGAATAGAACTGGCTCTTAAATGAGGCTGCCGAAACACACCGTTAGATGCTTGGCGGCAGATTTACAACTTTAGGGTGGTAGCTAGCCAGCCGATTACTAGAAAATACTCTCCCACCACGCGATAGTTTCCTCACGATAATTTCCTTCACCGGCAGCTCAAGTTCTTGTTAGTGTTTGAACCCACACATGTCGGCGTGTGAACTGACCGTGCTAACCACTGAGCTATCATCGCTACAAAATACGTCAAGGTCATCGTGCACTAGCACTGGTTTCTTTGACATGCCTTTGCTTTTTGGTCTATTTTCAGACACCCACTATGTAATCTTCTTGGCACGTCTATCAATATATTTATTAGCTACTAGGTATTAGTACACAAATCCGAATAAACTATAAAAGTCATGAAATGGTAATTAAAGTAGTAGAAATAGTGTCAGCTATAATAAACATCAATAAATTTCCATGCTCCCACTTCCAGAATATCTTGCGATCTCAATTTGTACCGCTCGCGCTGGAAACGGAGCTATGTAGTGTTTATGCAAATTCAATCGAATAAGTTCGTGGAATGTCATATGTTTATGTAGACTTTACAGTTCTTGGTAAAATATTTCAGCGCCCAGAGACAGAAAGAAAGATTACGTTCGCATCTTAGACCAAATAAAAATTCTGGTCAGAGATTCACATGGACGTTGAGTTTCGTACATATTATCTTATTCAAGATTTACCCGTTTGTAGAATTAATAATAAAATACCTACGTAGGCGAAACGTGGACACTCACAGCGGGAATAGTCCACAAGTTCAAAGTCGCTTAGCGTGCTATGCTTGGCGTTTCTCTAAGGGATCGTATCCGGAACGAAGTAATTCGCCAGAGAACTAAAGTCACAGACATCTCAGCGTATCAGCAAGCTGAAGTGGCAATGGGCTGGACATATCTGTCGCAGAACAGTTAACCGCTGGGGTAGACGTGTTCTAGAATAGAGAACGAGAATTGGCAAAGTTAGCGTAGGACGCCCTGAGACTCGATCGAATGACTATATACAGAGGACAGCTGGCGGTGGATGGAAGCGAAAAGCCGAAGATCGGGCTGAGTGGCGTGTCTTGGGAGAGGCTTAAGTCCAGCAGTGGACTACAAAAACCTGGTGATGATGATGATGATGGCGATGATAATGATGATGATGATGATGATGATGGTGGTGGTGGTGGTGATGATGATGATGATGATGGTGGTGATGATGATGATGGTGATGGTGAAAATGTTTAGAACATTATATTATATTATGAGTTTATTGTACCTAAGTGACCGTTATTAAAAAACATAAATACATGGATACGACAGATATCGCGAAAAGTTCTTAAATCTACAGGTAATTTTTATGTGCAAGTGTAAGTTTAAGAGATAACGCATGTCCATGAAAATTGTAGTTATACAGATCTTTGAATAGCAAAACAAAGTCTAGGGCATTGCTGCTTTAGCGCTCATCACAATACTTTGAAACTTTCAACGGTTAGTCTCGACAGCCCTGTAATTTACTAGCTGCCTTTCATACCGCAACACAGTAATGTTTACACACTACTGCTTGGCGAACAAACTCACATTCGCATTTATAATATTAGTTAGGATTTATGTTTGTGACGATCAAGCTTTATTTTCTCTGAATTATACGTTTTTTTTAAATAGAATAAGTCCGCGTTTGACCACCAACTCGCCTGGAGGTAAGCGATAATGTGGTCGAAGATGAAGCACACAGACTTAGAAGATAACACTCTGATAAAATAAATTTAAAAACCTTCAATAAATTAATTCTCATTTTACTTTTCAATCACTATCACTACAGGGCTTGAAACCGGTTTCAAATTTACCGGTAAACACCCGGTTAATAACGTTATTAAGGTTATTTCGTTCGGAGCGCGAGCGTTATGAAAACCTTTTCAAAAACCTTTATAAACCGGTTTATTCCGCGAGCTCGTGCGGTTCTTCCGACAGAGGCGCGCGGGGTGCGGCGGGATAGATCCGCTTCTTCATAGTAGTGGTAGGTATAGGTAAGTCAAATGGAAAATAACGAATCCTTTTCGTTCTATACCGGTTTTTCGAGCAAAACCTTTTGAATATTGTTCTTTACATTAACCGTTTTATTTAGAGGTTTAGTTCGAACAGAACGAAATAATAAAGTTCGTAGGTATTTTAAGAAAAACCGGTTTGAAATTTTTTCCGGTTTCCAAGCCCTGCTTCACTACATAGTATAAAACAAAGTCGCTTTCTCTCTCCCTATATCCCTATGTATGCTTAAATCTTTAAAACTACGCAACGGATTTTGATGCGGGTTTTTTTAAATAGATAGAGTGATTAGAGATTGTTTGTATGTATAATAACATCCATTTAATAGTGGAGAAATACTGTTATTTTTTAGGTTTATACCCGTGCGAAGCCGGAGCGGGCCGCTAGTTTAATCATAAATGTGAAAGTTTGTGTTGTATTAAAACAATTCTACGTATCCTTATCCGATCATTTTACACAGCGTTGTCGACCCAAAGAGTTTAAGACCTGGAACTCTAGTTCTAATTAGAGTTGATCGTTAGTATAAGTGCCTTCGACGTCTAGAGATCGATTGGCTGTTAAACGGCTGCCGTCTCCTGCCAAGCTGTTTGCTTGGGCTATTGATTGATTCCGGGTCATTAGATTGACCAGTTCGGGTGGTTGCAACGCTCGAAGCACCTTGAACCTTTTACGGAGTTGTAGATTACAGGCTAACGTAATCAATGAGGTGTAAACGACGTATTGGTTGGATAAAGAAAGAAACAAATAATAGATAGATAGAAACTCTTTATTGTAACAAAATAATCATATGAGCAAGTGCCACAAACACCGGCCTTATAGCTAAGAGCGATCTCTTCGAAAGGCAACGAAGAATGGAAAACACGATACGAATTAAGAACAGACGGGAGATGTTGTAAAACTAATAATTTAAAAAAATATCATAAACTTTCTTTAAATAAAACGATATATATACATATATAAATATAAATATTAAAAATAACGATTTAGATGTATAAAATTTCATCATCATCATCATCAGCCATACGATGTCCACTGCTAGACATAGGCTTCTTCCTGGGGGGGTTTTACCAATACTCGCCGCGCTTGGCAGGCGGGTTGGCGAGCGCAGTTAGCTGTGATTGTTCAAGGAAGACGCTGCTGCCCATCTTCCGGATTACATCCCTTAGCCGACTCTTACGGCAACAACGGGTAGAGAGGTTGGGGTACTATTGTTATGCCGGCACCACCACGGCAACACGGAAACGGTATAAAATTTTATAAAATTAAGCCTTAATCCGGAATTCACGATAATTTTATGAATCACTTGTTCGAAAAAGACTCCAAAGACTTGAACATCAACGCAAAATTGCAAGTCTGTCGGTTTTCTACCGAATACACTAAGACTTTGAAGAGCGCGGTTCAGATCTGCATGACCTAATTCCACCCATCATTCCAAATCTATCGGGCAGCGGCATCGCTTCTTGGTAAATACGGTACGACTCCACCTTCATTGTAAGAACCGCTAAACATTTGCTACCCGACTGGGTGTTACCTAATGAATACAATCTGTGAATCGGTTTCTTCTAGGCAAGCGTGCTTCATCGTAGACCGCATCTTCGCTCAACACGAGGCGAGATGGCCGTCAAACGCTTATCTTTACTAAAAAAATATTAAAAAAGTACTATTTCGGATGGGTGACCGTGGTACCGGTTGTTTGTTCTATACTTATACCTATGTATAACAACAATTCACATGACACGTCGGTGGCTTATTAACTCTAACACTAGGGCTGACTACTAAGCTTATACAAATTTACTTTATGCTGTTGACGCTTTTTTTGGTCTGTGATTACATTTTGCAACTATTAAGATTTAATTTTATGTTTATAATAAATTAAGAAAGATTTAACGCAGCTTATAAAAGTAATGTGACCAGTTGGAGTATTTTAACCTAAGCTATTAAGAATATTATAAAAATAAATAAACATAATAAAAAAAACTCGAGCATTTAATTTGGATACCTTTCAGAGAAATGAAAAATTTCAAAAAAAAATGTTAGCACCCCCTAATAGCACTTAAAATCCAATTTGCTCTTTTTACGGCAAGCACTACCCTCTACCGTAAAATAAATAATGTGTATCGTCATTTAGCTAACTCAACCACTGTGAGTACACGAATCACTGTTAAATTGTTGTACCGAAAGCGTACTGAAATAAGTTAGCTTCAGAAATTATTAAATTCATTCTAAATGGAGAGAAAAATATGTTTTGTGTGAACGTAGCTTAGGGCGCTTTCACATTAGATCAATAAGTCGCGCGACAAAAGCGTAAAACGGAAAACGGGCAGACTTATAATGCATCAACGACGAATTGTCTTTTTACACGACTGCCCAAAGGAGTGTAATATTTCAGTTTAAAGTTTGTATGTATGTGAGTTTTTTTTTAGAATCCTTACATTACTTACATCATCCCTAGTATCACTGATCATTTATTTATGACTTAATTAAGAAAAAACACCTAAGCTAAAATAAATAAGCTTAAATTAAGCTTATTTTAATAACTTATGCTGTTTTGGCTTCAGATGGCTATTATAGCGTCAATAAACCTTTGACAAGCTCAGATAGCTCTAAACCTAAAGGACCGAAATGTTTTATTTTTTCTCTTTTTTATCCGTGAGCAAATCATAAAATAATACATTTGTCTTGAAATAACGAAACATATGCCTATATGTTTCGTCGCAACCTCACCTCACCTAATGTTACAAGATGCGGTCTACACTCTAGTCTAGAAGATACAATGTTGCATTTGAGTAAAAAAACACTCATCATCATCATCCACAGCCTTCTTTATCCCACTACTGCTGTCTCTTGTGATGCCATCTGCCTCGGTCCTGTGCCTATCTGGTCCAAGTCCAACCCGTGACGGTGACATTATCGTCTATTAACAAATAAAAACACTTAGATTGTCAGAAAGTATTTCATTGATAACACCAAAGTTACAAGTCAAATTCCGTAATATAATTTTAAATATATCATTGAATATGTCAAAAATACTGATTACATTGGAGCCGTGGTGGTGCCAGCGTAGGAATAGCACCCCACCCTCTCTACCCATGGTTACCGTAAGAGTCGGCTAAGGGATGTAATCCGGAAGATGGGCAGCAGCGTCTTCCTTGAACAATCACACCTAACTGCGCTCGCCAACCCGCCTGCCAGGCGTGGCGAGTATTGGCAAACCCCCAAAGGAGGAGGCCTATGTCCAGCAGTGGACTACCTATGGCTGATGATGTGACTGATTACATGTCAATGAAAAAAATTATGTCAGTATAAAAAAAATATATACATCAGAGAACACCCACTTAGGCAGCGCATTTCACTAGATGTACGCTATAGCGGTGTTCTAACAGTAATGTTAGTCGTGCGACTAAGCACCCCGCGGTGTCGCGCGGCTAAATAGCGTAATGTAAAAACACCTTAAATTTTCAACAATTTATAAAAGTTTTTTACCAGTTGCAGATGTTTTGTGTTACTATAAAAACAGTGGATTCTATCTTAAAAATCATAAATGTGTATAAAAAGGTTTTATAATATTTTATAAAGGTTTTACGCAGTTATGTGTCTGCAAGCTATCTCCTTCATTTTGGATGGTTGATAATCCTCATTTTATATTCTTGAAACAATTCAGTGCTATTGACAACAGATACTTTCTTGGATTAATAAGTTTGCAGTAGACAGACATAAACTTAGATTCATTATTCTTCGTTTTTTTACAAGATGTTAGAGATATTTGTATTAATTCCTAAATTTTATAAAATTCGTTGATTACCATCAGGCAACTCGTCTGCTAGATTGCCACCTGTGGTAAAAAAAACTGTGACCTCTTACAGTTAGTGCCTTCAAGATTTTAAGGATATAGGTAAGTACCTACACGCCAAATACTTACTAGAATTTATTTTGGAATTTTTAGGTCAAAGTCCCAGATAAAAGTTTGTTTTTAAAAATATTTTTAACTTTTTAGCCCAAACTCGGTGTGGTTGTGTTGTTTTATCACAGAGATGCCGTGGCCACCTTCTAGCTTCATCATCAGACCCTGGATATCATCTAGTCATAAAATGCTCCTCAAGACGAATCATTTGAGCTCAAACTCGATGGGCTTATCTTTTTTAGTTCAGAAGTCCCTATGGCCATCTTCCGTCTCCATCATCAGACCAGCTCCTTTGTACCATATTGTATTGTCACCGAAGATACATGAGTACACCAAATTTGAGTCCAATCAGATATCGAGAAGTGGGTCAAATTAAAATTGCCAGATTCCACCCGAACAAACATAGTTAGATACATTGCAAGTTAAATTAAAGCTTATAAAAATGCATTCATAATATTTTTTACCATAAAGCAGTTAAAAACATATGTATATTAATCTTGATGATATTTTTGAAGGGACTATTGTTCTGGAAACATGACTCAACTGTGCCGTGCCGTGAAAAAACGATTTCAAGTGTGTTTTTTTTTTTTTTTTTGTATGAATTCATTGTAAGCAATGAAACGCCTCCAACCTAGCCGACACCTAGACAAAAGAGGTAAGCCCATGCGATTGTCAATTGATATGAAAGTGATTTTGAAAATTACTGAATTTTATTAGCCTAGTTATTAGCCATTCACCTAACAGCGTTTCCATTAGAATCCTAAATAGCTTACCGACCACTCTCTCACGTGATGCACTCTAGCACTTAGCCTGTCAATGGTAAACAACTAGCCGTACAGGGTAGGTGTTTGACCACAGCTCATCTGATGTAAAGTGATGGTGTGGACGAAGATGGTAAAGCATACCTAGCCTGGAATGGAACTAGCGCTCATGTGAGGCTGCCGGAACACACCGTTAGATGCTTGGCGGCTGATTTTCAACTTGAGAGTGATAGCTTGCCAGCCGAGTACTAGAAAAAACCCTACCACCATGCTATGGTTTCCTCACAATGTTTTCCTTCACCGGTAACTCAAGCTCATAGTTAGGATTTGAACCCACGCCCTTCGGCATAAGAACCAACCGCGCCAACCACTAAAAAATAAAAGTAAATTGTATAAAATTTTCATTTAGCAACGAAGGTAACCAAGCAAACTGGGTCGAATTTCTCAGAAATTCTTACTTCCTACAAATTCACGTCTAGTTTCCTTTGTACAGAGTCCAACAAGATAGCCTACAAGTAATATCCTGACATCACTGGAGTGTCAAACACGTGTCTATAAAACGTTAGTGCAATACAATCGACAAACGTAACTTGAACCGCCAAGTCAATTCCTATACTTCGACACTTTATATGGTGGATATGGTGACTTTGTCAGATAATATTATTTTTAAATTACTCATATATATATAGGGTTAAGCTTTGGGTTAATAAGCCGTAAAGAGGGCTTTCTTTATTCCAATTAAATTAAGGGACTTTTGTGACATCTACTTGGCAGTCCCATCGTATTTTCTACAATATTTTTTACAACTATGATAAAAAAAATGTACCTGGACACAACACACACAATCTTTTATACACACATTCTCTCCCCTGAATACATACTAAATAATCAAGGTAGGTCACTTGAGGCGACTCACACAAATGAAAAGCTCCCTGGCTGCTTCAGAACAGGGTTCGGACAGCAGCCTAATATAGCTACCAACGGTAAGGAGGTTTTTATACTCACCAATATGAACAACTTTTACTATAGGCAAAACTCCAAAAAAATTAGTTGTGTTTTAGCTGTCAGTCTCCAAGTTTTTTCGATCCGAGTTGTGCCCATAGTAACAGTTGATTATAATGATAAGTAAAATGATTAGACTTAGTACACTCGAAGCTTATAACTGTACATATAAAAACCTATATGTAATATCAATTGTGTTTTAGCTGTCCGCCTCCAGTTCTTTCGATCTGAGTTGCGCCCATAGTAACAGTTGATTATAATGATTAGTAAAATGGTTAGACTTAGTACACTCGAAGCTTATAACCCTACATATAAAATCAATTGTGTTTTAGCTCACCGTATCCAGTTTTTTCGATCCGAGTTGTGTCCATAGTAGCAGTTGATTACGATGATGAATAAATAGTTAGACTTAGTACACCAGAAGCTTATAACCCTACATATAAAATCAATTGTGTTTTAGCTCACCGTATCCAGTTTTTTCGATCCGAGTTGTGCCCATAGTAGCAGTTTTTTACGATGATGAATAAATAGTTAGTAAGTAAAATGGTTAGACTTAGTACACCCGAAGCTTATAACCCTACATATCAAAAACCAAATTGTGACTAATGGATTTTCACGAATAGCCACCATCAACCAATAAACTAAACATAGGGCATTGGATTTTCCTTACGGCTCTTTTCAAATTGGTCTTTACACCGTTCAGACGCGTCTCACAAGCTATTGGAAAATGAGACTTATCTAGCGCCCGCAAGATTGGTTTTTATGATGGAGTCTGTCACAATGTCAGCTGCATTCCTTTGGAACGGAACTCAATTTTACGGTAGACATGCACTTCTAGTGTTTTGAAGCAATAAATAAGCTGGAATAGCCGAGAAGTTAAAATACTGAGTCAGAAATAGGAGCCAATCGATACACACTGGTGTATCAGGTTTTTGGCAACTTTATGCTTACAGGTAACGTTGTGTTTTTGTCGTAGACTGGACTGACTTGCATGCGGCATTTTTACAAGCTTTTGTTTAACTTGCAACGTATTTACGTATGTATGTATGTATGTATGTACGGGACAAATCTTGAAAGTTAAATTAGACCCACCTCCCGATCTCCGATTGCACTCAAAGGTGCAAAAGCAAAAACCATTTTAAACATACTACGAAAGAACTCGTTAAGTCAACTCATGACCACTGTTGCGACATGGCCAAAACGTCGAAGTAAGTAAACAAAACTAATTTCATAGTAATTTGTGAGCGACAAGAGCCGGCGATGAAAAAAAATTGTTTAAAATTCGGACATGACAGCGTTGTCGAGTCAGCTAGATGATTTGCGTTTATTATACTAGATTAGTCGTAGAATAGGTACTTCTGAGAGTAAATGTTTTTGTCTCGTCCATTAGCCCTACATCACGTAGATAAAACACAATTTCTCTTGTTGATGTCCGAATACACTCAACCTCCAAGAACATCCAAGACGACATTATATCCGAGTACACAAAATGTTATCGTATCGTACGAGTACATAGTAGAAATAATAGTGATGGGAAAAACTTCGGTTCTGCCGACTATTACGCACAAAGCTAAGATGTGTCAGGTAGGAACAACAATCATGAAATTGCGTAAAAAAAAAATTTTTTTTAACGCTGACAGGCTAGGTGTTTGACCACAACTCACCTGATGTTAAGTGATGGTGTGGTCGAAGATGGTAAAGAACACCTAGCCTGGAATAGAACTGGCTCTCAAGTGAGGCTGCCGGAACACACCTTTAGATGCTTTGATTGTAACTGAAACAATTATTATCATATGCATCAGCTAACTTTTTACCAGCTGAATTATTAGAAATTACTTGTAATGAAGGTGCCACCAATATATAAAAATAATTGATTAATTTGACTGGATAATTTTACCAGAGTAAAAAGAGTTTAGTCGAGATATAATCACGTCACAGTCTATGGGTTTTTTTTAAATCACACTTTGCCACTATCATATTGTATTAAAATCAGCTCTCACCAACTTATTAATTGAAAAAGTGTATTAAGAACCTGTGAACACAGATTCAAAATTTCTTAAATGATAAAAATCTTAAGCATAATAAATTATGTAGTTTATATTTATATTGTGACACCAAGTCTGAAACTGAATCATAGTGTAATTGTCTTTTATTTTTATAAGATCACAAATTTGTTTACCTATTTTTCAAGAAATTAATTATGTATTTTGATATTTCCAAGTATTTATTCTTAAATCACGTGTAATAAGTCATACTCACGTATGTCAGTAATTCACGGTCAAGTCCTAGTAAATTAGTAATGGCTATAATGAATCTTTAATAGATATGGAAACTACATGTTTTACCAAAATAAATTAATAGCCACTCATATACGTTATTTTGCATTTTATAATATGAACACTAGAATCTTTAAACATAAACACACAAAAACACAAGTTTTAGAAAACAACTGAAGGAAACAATTTTTTTCTAAATAAAAAAGGACCTAAATAGGTTACCGAATGTATCTACGTATGAATGTATGTGTTTGCGTGTGTGTTGGTCGGTATTCAGTAAGTACGAATAAAAAAAAATTGAGAACATATATTTTTTAGGTCAGTCAACAATATTATTCCTTTCAAGCTTATCGCAAACAATCAGTATTTTTTAAATAGATCAGGTCATTTAAGCCGGAAAAGATTTTGTTTGTCGAATAGCTTTCTCATTTCTCATATAATGTCATATTCCATGTCTTCCAAATCCAGCTGCGAGATATTTTACATTTTTCCTGCTGGATCATGGTTGTCACGGCAATTCTCGAGTAAGCTTTCAGCGATGGGCCACCGCTCCGCTTTCTTTTTAGGGTTCCGCTCCGTATCTTATAAATGAAAAAACGTTATCCGTCTCTCTGTGTCTGTCTACAGAGAATCAATAAAACAATATCGATAGACTATTCGATAGAATACTCGTTGACTTATAATCATGTAGCAAGCAAAAAACGACCGCTGGGCAAGGTCACCACAGATTGGACGCCAAAATTTAAGCGACCTCAGGGCCGACCCAGACGAAGGTGGAGTGACGAACTAAATCATCATGATACTCACTGTATCACCAAAGCCGAAGACCGGGCAGACTAGAAGGAGGAAAGGGAGGCCTTTGCCCAGTAGTGGGGCAATAGATGCTGATTAAAAAAAGCAAAGTTTAACCGCACCAGTTTATTTATGTAAATGTAATGAGATGGACTAGACGTTATCCTGATGGTAGAAGATAACGCCTGCCCATGACCATTACAGCGATATACAAAGTTCGAGTGACAACAGAAAGTCCAGGGCATCGTTGCTTTAATACCCATTACTTTGACACTTTTGATCGTAAGTCTCAATTGCCCTGTAAATTCGCTATATGCATTATGCAGTGCCCTTCAACCTGGAACACAGTAATATGTATTATATATACTACTGCTTAACATTATAATATCTGGAATTGCGGTGGTATTTCAATTTGATACAATAAGAATCGACTTTGCTAACTTACTTGACTTTGCTTTGCTTTGAATTTGCTATCTAGACGACCTTCTGCTAACGAGATCTATCACCAAGTAACACCAAGTAACGGAATTAACCGATAAAATAAAATTAAAATTACCTATTTATTTTATCTGTAATATTATATTTTTGTTGTATATTATTAGTTTTTATAGATAATTTCAACGTTTATTTTTTTTAACTTAAAAAAAATCATACTAATTTATGATTATATTAATTTGTATGACGTGAAAAAATATTGTGCAAATAACCTTGACGTATATCGAAATATGGTAAAAATATGTTCGTTAAGTTTGTCCTTCTTTCTGATTTATATTTACATTATAGAAATTAATGTTCGAGGGCTTTCATAGTAAAAATATACCAGTATGTACATCAAACCAACTTTGTACGGAACTCTGGACGCGTGAGTCAGACTTGCACTTGTTCGGTGCTTTGGTTCTTATGTCGTGTTCATCCCAGAGATTCTATATGCTGCCACATCTTGTTAGGTTTTACCTTAGATTTTCCAGTTTTTGTCGTAGAGCCAATAATATTTATTAAGCTGTACTTATTGATCCCCGTATCACTAACGTGTTTTTTAATTATACATTTTGTGCAATTCATCATCATCATCATCATCATCAGCCCGTAATCGTCAACTGCTGAGCATAGGCCTCTCTTCTTCTACGCCACTCGTCCCGGTCCTGTGTCAATCTTGTCCAGGTTCGACACGCGATTCTTATTATGTCGCCTACCCAACGAACTGGTGAATGATCAACGCTCCGTTTCCCAGTTCGCGGTCACCACGTCAACGCCTTAGTCCACTTGCCATCACCCAGCCTGGCGACATGTCCTGTCCAACTCCATTCGAGTTTTGCAAATGCCAATCTGATATTGCGCAACTTAGTACAGCGTCGGATCTCGACATTTCTAACTCGGTCTTGTAGTTTGAAGCCGTGCATGTCGCGCTCCATGACTCTCTGTGCCACTTGCTTTTTATGCTCAGTTGTGTATTAACCCTGGGTAAATAGATATTATAATATAAATAATTATATCACAGCGCCATCTAGCCTCAAAATAAGCAAAGCTTGTACTATCGGAACCAAATAACTGATAGAAGATTTATATACTTTTTTTAATTAATACATACTTATAATGCATACAGAACAACCAGATATAGAACGAACATTTATCGTCATATAAATGTTTGTTCTGGTTAAGCTATTAACACGTTATAGTTTGAAGATGTAAAAAACATACAATAGGATCATCATTAGGATTTATAATATCGGTGAATAGAGATACTTTCGCAAATTTTTTAGTTTGATGTTTTGACCACAGCTCACCTGAAGTTAAGACGATGTATTCGAAGATGGTAAACACTCCTAGCTTGCAATGAACTGGCCTTTGGAGGCAAACTTTATGGTAATAGCTTTAGGGTACTAAAATGTAGTCTACCACCACGCTATGGTTTTCCTTCACCAGCAGCTCAAGCTCATTTTCAGGGTTTGACCTCATGTCGTTCACATCAATGATTTGGCCACGCTAACAACTAAGCTATCATCGCTGCATCAGTAACTGGAAGACTGGTGTTTTCTTGTGTGTGCGCGATGTGTGTGTGCGTGTACTTGTGTCGTGCGTGTACGTTGTGTGTGAGGGTGTGTTAGTGTGTGTGCTAATGGTTGTGTGTAGAAAAATAATACTTACACTTCCTACACTTTAAACTACTTTGCGACTTAAATATCTAGAAAAAAAATATACGAATAATAAATACAAAACTGAACTAAACTGTATGAATAAATATAAAATAAATCTGCACGAAATTACCATTTCGCCTAATTAATTAACCAAAAAGCGTGACATGAACTTCAACCCTTGGCAGTGGATTCTTACAAACAAACATTAACAACGGTCATCGACTCAACAATCTCGTTTAGGCCCGAGTAATGACTGAAGCCGGCGAGAATTATTCGACATTACTGGGGGATACTACGAAATGTTGGTAAGTCACGCGTAAGTCGTACGGACACCTATCCTTTGACCAAATTATCGGACCGAGAGGTAGCGTATTTCTGAACACTATGATATGAGCGCCGACACTCAATACGTCTCAGTCGTGCTCTGGTCGCGGGGAGCAAGCCACGTTTATTTATTATTGGTATGGTAAACACAAATTTAATTATTAGATTAGATTATTCTTAGTATATTAAGAGAGTGCCTTTTACTATTTTATCAAAGCATTTATCGTTGCTGTAATTTTTTAAATATATGTTTTACCACAGCTTTTCTGATGTTAAGTAACGGTGTGGTCGAAGATGGTAAAGCACACCTAGTCTGGAACAGAACTGGCTCTCACGTGAGCCAAATGGAACACACCGTTGTGCTTGGCGGCAGATTTTCAACGTGATGGTGGTAGCTAGCCAGCCGAGTACTAGAAAGTACCCTACCACCACGCTATAGTTTCCTCACGATGTTTTCCTTCATCGACAGCTCAAGCTCATTGTTAGAGTTTGAACCCTAACGACCGCGTTAACCACTAAGCTATCATCGCTACAAAAGTTTAAAATGTTAACCTCAATAGCTCTCATATCTCGTGATTTCGCAACCTAAAATACCTAAACCGAAAATAATATAAAATAAAATAATGCTTACACACTACTGCTTAGCGGCAGCATATCTAATACTGCGGTGATACTAACCTAGACAACCACTAGCAAAATTTTACATCTTTAATTAATGCCATCAAGAATTCAATCTCATGACTGAAAGTTGAGTGTAACAATTTCCATTCTACCCTCGTGAAATAAAATTATCTAAATAATTTACAAAACACGCACTAGACTGAAACTTTTGAACTTGTTGAAGTTTCGAGACATTGTCACAAATTCTGGAATATGACAAATTATTTCTGATTAACGTAATATTGAAAACGACCTTAAAATTTTGAGAAGTTCAGTAAGTTACTAATTACATAATATAGAATAGAATAATATCTTTACAAAACCTTTCACCAAGTTTTTTTTTGTTATTTGGATAAAAAGTAATTGATTAATTTAGGCGTTACTTTGCGGAAGTTCATTTTGAGTGTTCAAGGTAGATAATTAGTTTATATCCGATACGATTTGATTCCACGTTCATTGTACGGTCCGCTAGATAGTGGAATGCGCTGCAGGAGTAGGTATTCCCCGATGGATAAAATCTGGGTGTCTTCAATTCGAGACCGAATCGTTATCTTTTAGGCAAGCTTGCTTCACCTTATACCGCATCATCACTTAACATCACGTGAGATGGCGGTCAAACGTAAGTTTATTCATTATATTAAAAAAAATTGCTGCAATATTAAACTGTTTTAAACCTAATTTTAATTTAATAGTAACTATAATTTTTTTCCGCAAATTTTCACGCTGGTTTTCTCTGGTGAGAATCACACCAATGGTACCTCTCGAACTTGGTCCGTTAGTGCGAGGTAACTACTGGTAATTTGTACACTTCGGTCGAAATGAGAAATGGTCGAGCCCTCGGGTGCGGTGGTTGATTCAGAAAAATAACTCAAACGCCTCGCGCAGAGTATAAAAATACAGATAACCTTCTTCGTTTATTTAATTTTGGCATTGCATTTTATACATTTGCCAGTATCAAGTACCTAATTTATTTTAAGTTTAAGTAAAAAAAAGTTTAAGTCACAAAAAGCAAATCACGGACATGTCCAGTCAAGCCGTCAAGTTATTCGGTACTGTCTATAAAACACTACTATTCAATGCAACGATAATTGCACGAATGATTTTTCCGCGTTCCGGATAAAAATTCACTCGATAAGTAGCGACATCTATCTCGAATCACGCGCAACACGCACGTTGCACAAGCAAGAAAATAAGTCAAAGAATAGTTCGATTTATCATAGAACGATTGAGGTTTTAGCGGGAACGCGGTAAAGTCGCGTCGCTACATTTTCTAATTTTCCAAAACTTTTTTAATGTTTACACATATTTGAATAGTGTTTATTCTTAAAGTTCCGAAACACGTGCCTGAGTTTGCCTAAGTAATATAACGTCGTGAAGTCAAAGTAAAAATATTTTATTTATGAATTTACGTAAAACAAGTCTTTTTAATAAATGTAGTTTTAAATTATTGCGACTTGAATACACAATTATGTTTATCACCGGGTCTTAAATGATACGAAATACTCTGAAATAAAGACTTTTCGTGTTGCTTCCAAAATTTTAACGTTTGTAGTAAAGTCGCTGCTATTTTACTAGGACATCACCGAGCTCGACAAAAACTCACTTTGGGTGACATAAGCTTATTCATTTATCATACTTGAAAATATCAAGTGTCCAGTACACTGACAAATGCACAGGTTGCGTCGACAAAAACACAAATCATTGAAGCTTATTGTAAAGTTGCCACTACTTTACTAGGGCATGACAAGGCTTGAGTTTGACTTACTTTGTGTGACTTTGACTTAGACTTATTTAATATTTTATTATAAAAAATACCACACAACTTACTACTTACTTATTATTTTTACTTGTAAATATCAAAACACTTGATACTGGCAAATGCACAAAGTTCGACTCCAAAGACAAACCAGAAGTGAGACAATCTAGTAGGCTTAGAAATAGAATCTCGTTGGAGACCCCGTTATTGTACAGAACTTTGCAGCGAGTGCAACGTTCAATCAGATGCATTTACTGGGTAATCTGTTTGTTTTAATCCGTATAGTTGGGAATAAATCTGATTGTGTAGTACCTATTTGATAGAATGGTAAGTAACCGAGATCGTGGATAAAATAATACAGCATGATAGAACCTCATGAATAATAGACAAATATTATGAGAACCTCCTCCTTTTTAGAAGTTAGTTAAAAATAAGCTCGCAATTTGCGTGTGCCTGTCTATTTTCTCAGTATTTCTTAACTAAAAATATATCATTTTATATTCAAGAACTTTCTAAAAGCAGAAACATTTGTGTTCTGCTTTTGCAAAGTTCTTAGAATGACTCGATAGATATTTTAATCAAACATGACACTGAGAAATCTTTGTTTTGACTCCTAGAGATTCTATTTTGAAAACATGAGAGATAGTTCGTTAAGTCTTTGACCACACCCTCACTTAACATCAGATGAGCTGTAATCAAACATCGAGCTTGTCAATTAATTTAAAAAAAAACCTTCATTTCTTGTAACTTAAAAAATATGTGTATTTGATATGACGTTTTCTCAAAGGAATGAATGCAGTTTCATATCGTGACGCTATCTAGATTTTGATAAATGTATAATAAAACTAATTATGATAGTAATGCGCTTACATGTCCAAAAATACCCAGATCCATAACTGATTATTTTTATCGATGGGCAAAAATACGCACCTAATATCCTGACTTAAAGAGATCCCCTTTAGCGATAAGGGCACATCACAGATAGTATAAGAAAAGTATAAGCGGATTAAGAAAGCCTGCAGTTGGTGAATCATAAAAAACGTACCTATACAAAAGTTAAAAATAAAAAATGTCTTTGGTTGAAAAATACAAATATACATACATATAATACAAATACAAATATTTTATTGATTACACCAAATTTCCAGGTCATTTTCCATTCATATTTAAAAATAACATTAAAAATATCAAAATCGTAATAATATATGTCAATACAATGAAAATATATTAATATGATTAAATGTCAATAAAAAAATATAATTACTTGATATTCATTCAATAAATAATCTCTTATTTTTAAATAATATTTGGTGAGAAGTCACTCTTCATATTGTGCGACGTTATATTCAAACTTAGTAAACTCACCTATCTGGCTTTCAAATGAGACTGACGGACATCATGGTGCTTGGACATATTTTCAACTTGAAGATGGTAGCAACTAGCTATCTAGCCAAGTGATAGAAACCAAACAAGTGATATAAAGTGTAGAAGTTCTTATAAAATTCCCTTCACCTCAAACTAAATTCAAACATTTTCGTTTTACTTATGAGAGAGTGTCGACAACCACTGCAGTATCAATTATCCAGCCACCAAGCAGTAGTGTGTAGGCAATGGACAGGCATTATCCCTTACCATCAAGAAAGCGTTTCTTTCGTCACATTTCTACATAATATAAAACAAAGTCGCTTCCCGCCGTCTGTACGCTTAGATCTTTTAAACTACGCAACGGATTTTAGTGCAGTTTCCATCAATAGACAGAATGATTCAAGAGGAAAGTTTATAATACATGCATAATATAGTAGAAAAAATAATGTAGTGAGATGTCGTAAAAAACATGTTTTTGCGCATTGCAAACGCTTATTACGAGATATATCAAAATAATGTACTACGTGTACATTTCTATTTAAAAAAATACCCAAAAACGCCGGAAATCTGAAAACTGGTTTATAAAATCAGTCCTCTTTACTAGTGTCCTTTTTACTAAAACGCTATGTAACATTAACTAAAACAGTCGGCATTCAATTCTATACAACTGACAGTAGTGTGGAGGTACCGGTGCGGTAGTTATTTGAAGTACATTAGGTGTATAGAGACCTCAATTTCTGAGTTCGCGAACAGTTTAAAACTACGCAGCCTGGAGCCATGGACTGATGTTTTAAACAATGTTTTGGACGTAAAAAACTATGGGGCCGATACTAGTTTTTTTTTTGTTACAAGCTTTTAATTAACTTGCAATGTTTGTATGATAGTTTGCTTAGATAAAATCTTGCGAGCAGAATTTTACTTGATGGTAGATTTCCTTACCAGGAGGTCGTCTAAGTAGGTACCACCGCAGTACTAGATATACTGCAGCCAAGCAGTAGTGTGTAAACATTACTGTGTTCCGGTTTGAAGGGTACTGCAGCTAGCGAATTACAGGGCTACTGAGACTAACCATCTAGTCTCAAAGTAATGAGCGCCAAGGCAGCGATGCTCTGGACTTTGTTTTACTACTCAAAGTTCTGTGTATCGCTGCAATGGTCATGGACAGACGTTACCTCTTAACATCAGGAAAGCGTCTCGTTCGTCTCATTACTGTTACATTTAAAAAAAAAACTTCAAGTTATTTTTATCCTACGGAATTGAAATGTTAGGTCAGTTCCGATGACAATGCATGTTGATACTATACACAGGATTGGCTCCCGTTTAAGTTTCTAGTAAAGTCAAGAAGACGAACTGGACTCAACCGTGACGTACTTTTTGACTGTGACTTAAACCTACTATAACGTCGATGTCGTTTTAAAACATTATGGCATTTATTCGGGCTTACTCTACTTTTGATTGTTTATTTTTATCACTGCCTCTCCCAAGACACGCCACTCAACCCGTTCTTTGACTATTCGCTTCCATCCACCACCAGCTGTCATCATCAGTACATCGAGTCTCGAGGCATCCTATTCTACGTGTGCCAATTTGCGGTCTTCACTCTAGAACACGTCAACCCCAGCGGTTATCTGTTCTACGACAGATATTTGCAGTCCAGTGACTGCAAATATGTGTCTGTCTGTGACTTTAAACCTCTCACGAATTACTTCGTTCTGGATACGATCCCTCAGAGAAACAGTAAAGAGCTCTTTCCATAGCTCACTTATTTTATTAAAAGAATATGCAAGAAAAAAAATTGTGAATGTTGCTTCTGAAAACCAGCGCTGCTGAGAAATCGGCAGCACTAATGCTGAGAACCAACCTTTTTTGTCGCACTGGACACTACAGCGACAACTATTATAACTATTCATTATAATTATTATTTTGTGATTATTTATAAGAAGTGTGTTGTTGTTGTAGTGTTGTGTGTGTGAAAATAAATGTATCTTTCTTTCTTTCTTTTCTTTCTGTTTTCATTTATCGTATCCTATCGAATCGTAATTTTAATTATCTTGTCAACACACCCCGTCCTCAACTTAGTAGAATCTCCTCCATGCTAAGGTTTCCTGGAAGAGATCGCTCTTAACGATAAGGGCGCCAATTGTTCCACTAGTGTTATGTTTATACTGTTATAAGTTTTGTAATCGGTGTGAACAATAAAGAGATATTATTATCCTGACAATTATTAATCACTCATAAATCTTTTTATCACTATCTGTTCCGGTTCGTCCCTTGTAAGTTGTAACAAAGTACACTGAAATCATCTTAGTTCATCTTAGGCCGGTCGGCGAGTTAATAGTCTGTTGCGTTGACGCTTAGTAGGCTATTATCACATTGATTTTCAGTCAAATATTATTTGTGTATTATGACCAAAACTGCGCTAAATAAAATGGCCAGTAAAGTGTAAATAATAAAGTGGCCGGTGAGAGCAGGAGAATGCGAGCCGCGTGCGTTCAGTGTTCTTGAACGCGCGCGACTAAGCTTACGGCAAAGCCCAGATTGCCGGCACCCGAGTCTCCCCGAGATTATGCTAATACGTGGCAGTGTGTACGTACACGGCGCCCAGTACGCACGCACACATTCAAACCGGCAGCGGCCAATTTCTATGAAGATGACTTACAATACAATGCAACGCTACACAACCCAACACAATAATTTATTGAAAACTCCGTAGTTACATGTCATACAATCACTGTTCTTAGTGCACTGTGGTTGTATCCAGTATTGTAAATCTCAGAGAAAACTTTTAGTTTTGGTAGTCTCCGAGGTTTTATTGTTAAACCATGGGATCTCTGAATTTATAAAGTTGGTATTTAGTGTTAAATTCCAACTCCATTACAATACCACGCTACCCGCGGCTATCACAAAACTAATATACTCGGTGATGACCAGTCCAAACTTAGTATCCATAAACAATTTTAACAGGTTATTTTATTATGTTAGGCTGGCAATACTTCGGGTTAATGGGAGATGGGTGATGGGAAACGTGATGTATTTTTATTGTTTTTCGTAAAGGTTTAGTGCGAAAACTCGGTAATTGTTTTAGGGGTGTGAACCAATAGAGAATATTAATAGTTACCCTGTAAGAAACGTTTGGGTTAACGAAAACAAATTCATAAATTGATTTTTTAGTCTTGGCAAGTAGTTTTTTAACCATAGCTTATTTGATATTAAAATAACTTTGTGGTCGATGATGGTAAACGCACAAAGCTTGGAATAAATAATTTTGTTATTTTAATATATATTTTTTTAATGTTTGACAGGCTAGGTGTTTGATCACAGCTCACCTGATGTTAAGTGACGGTGTGGTCGAAGATGGTAAAGCACACCTAGCCTCGAATGGTACTGGCTCTCAAGTGAGGCGGCCGGAACACACCGTTAGATGCTTGGCGGCAGATTTTTAACTTGAGGGTGGTAGCTAGCCAGCCGAGTACTAGAAAGTACCCTACCACCACGCTATGGTTTCTTCACGATGTTTTCCTTCACCGGCAGCTCAAGCTCATTGTTGGGGTTTGAACACACGCCCTTCGGCATACGAATCGACCGTGCTAACCACTGAGCTATCATCGCTACATCATGTCATGATCATATAATGTCATGATATCTACATAATATCATGATTAATCATGAATTCATCCTTTTTATTCTTAGTGGACCTATTCTTAGATGGTCAATTTACTATGGTTTTCGCTTGTTTCTTGTTTTATTTTTTATGAACTCGTAACTTGATGTTATCACCATAAAAATTCAAGCAAAATAACATCGTGATGCAATTGTTACCTACCTTCTGAATAATCTGTATTTGATTAGGTAAAACTGGTAGAAACTCACATTTCGCCACGCGATAAGACCATCAATCATTCAGGTCGGCACGTTACAAACAGCTACTTCGCTTTGGCACCTTCATTTACAAGAAAAATGAAAATACTGAAGTGTATTTTTATGTTACATACAATTTAATTTTTGATTAATCCTCAAGTTAATTATTTTTATTGGTAACAGAAGTTTAATACGTAGAATGTAGGTAGAGAAAAACTCAACTCATATTTTTTTGGCAATGTACTTTGTGTATTTTGCCTGTGTCAATTATTTCGATACATTCTTATTTTTAATGATAAATCTCAGTCACAGCAAAAGTCATACGATGTAAGTCGTCGAGTATGGGTGTGCCCTAATAAAGTAGTGGAGACTTTATAAAAAATCATATTTCACCATATTACGTGATCGAGCGTATACATAATTCGACACTTGGATTCATTCCCGGCCAGAAGAGTCAACAAGTCCTGAGGATGCCTCGTGTAGAGGCGAAACAAAAAAAAAAAAAAAAAAAGCAAAATGGAAATATGTAACTCTTGAATCAATCAATAAAAAAAACCACTATTTTCATACATAAATACTCGAAAATAAACAAAATTCCTGGATAATAATATAATGCAGCAAAATTTTTTTTTGGCAATGCCGAAAAAAAAATCTTTTGTTGATAACTTACAAACTCAATTGGACCAGGAAAAAAAATATTGACAAAAACTTCCTTCCGCATTCGAATTTCAAACCGATTCGTGCATGAAGCTCATCAAAACCGCCTTTAAAAAGAAAAACGTACCTCTCAAAAAGGTGCATTATTTTCGGAAATAAACCTACTTTTACAGCAATGCCAATCAGTACCCGGTAAAGAAAAAGTTACCGACCTTCCTTCGCGCTTCATCCGTTCCATATTCGAACTCATTCGTGCAAAAAGTCCGGGAATAATTAAAGGGCCGCACAGCAGAGTTATCCGTTACCCTTGTCACACGGATGACGGACGAGACAAAAACATAGTTTGTGTGAACACGGCCTTTTTGCCTACCCCTTGCTTCTAAGCCGTTTGTACGAGAATTTTTGTTGTTCACAATTTCGTGCCTTTATGAATGGTTTGTTCCGCTGTTTGTGTCACTTTTTAGCATAGTTCTTTGCTGAAAAGGTTTTAATTTTTGTGCTTAGGAAACACAACTGGTGTTGGCGCAATATACACTGAACAAATAGCCGTGTGCAAGCGTACGTAGCCAGGGCGTCCACATCACGTTGGATCTTCGCAGTAACAAAAAGAAAGACCAAAGTAATGCCGTCGCATCAGCTCGTCAAATTGAAGAGGTCGGTATAGTATATATATTATATAGTCGGTATAGTATATGTATACATTCTGGGGCCCGCGGTCTACAACCGCGAACCCGCTTCCGTCGCGTCCTTCAAAAGCAAGCTAAGATCTTGGCTGCAAGAGATCTTGTTTTATGACTTCGACGATTATTTAAAAATAAGAAATTATTGAATTACTAATTTTTAATATTTTTATCCACATTTAATCATATTGACATATTTGATACTAGCTGTACCCGCAAACAGACCCGACTTCGCTCGCGACACCTAAAAACTTTATATCTCGGACACTCGCTCGACAAAAATGTGCTTTTCAGTAGTGAATACTACTTTGAGGTGACGCATACAAAGTTGAGCGTAGGTCAGCTAGTTTACACTATGCTCTTAAATAAGGTTCGCGTCTCGCGAGCAACGTTTCTATTAGTATCTAATCAGATATCATATTATGTTGTTTGTTTACCTAACAAATACCCAACCACTAATAAGCTTGTAGATATACTATGTCCCAACAACAAATAGAATTGTTCAGACATACGATATTGATATTTTTACTGTTATTTTTAAATTTAAATGGTAAAATGACCTGTAACTTTAGTGTTATCAATAAAATATTTGTATTTGTGTAAGGGACCGGTATAATAATCAATTTACCTGATTTACTAGTGTGTAAACGACAAAAATACATCACCAAGTATCAAGTATCATAAGTCTAGAGCATCGCTGCTTTGACGCTCATTACTTTGAGACATTCGATGGTTAGCCCTTCAAACCGAAACAGAGTAATGCTTAGCGTCAGAATATCTGGTACCTACTGCGGTGGTAGCTACTTAGACAACCTCGTGCTAAGGAGAGCTACAGGCAACCGCTCCTATCATTATAAATGCTATTTACATATTAGCGCTACGATACGCATAAAGAGTTTTGTATATATTTTTAGTTACAATAATTTGAAATATTAATTACTTGCAAACACCTTGTAGCCAGGTTTTAGTGTCGGGGGGGTTCAAGAAAATAAAACGACTAAAAGTGCATGGAAAAAACCGTAAAATATAAATGAAAAAAAAAAACATGAAAGATGTAAAAAACAGCAGTTTCATTTGATTATAAGCATTACAGAACTAATCTTCTGTTTTTCTTTTTAAATATATCCACTACTTCATTCGCATCAATTTCTATCCCATAGTAAATATTCATGAGAGCCAAGCCATTCAGTCTGATCCAAAATACATATAATTATTAGTGTAATAATTAGTACTAAGTTATGCCGCTCGCCTCTCATTATTTTAATATTATTAATGTTAATATCTTAACTTTTCGGAGGGGGTTTGAACCCCCCAAACCCTCCCCCTGGCTACGCCCGTGCTTGCAAACATCTCTACGATAATACGGCTAAAACAAAACTAGGTTAACTAGAATGCGTAGCTCGTATGTAACGTACGGCAGAACGGAACATCAATAATTTTGCCGCCTTATACGCCTCGCTGGCATTTTAGGCTTAAAGCTAGTAATCCACTGGATTACATTCAGGTACATTGTATGGACAGTATCTGTGCCGAACTAATATTGTAGCTCAGTTAGAGCGATGATGGTCAGCGCGGCCGGTTCAATTAGCGTGGGTTTAAATCCCAACAAGGAGCTTGAGTTTCTGTTGAAGGAAAACATTGTAAGAAGACCATTGGCCATTGTCTTACATGGTGGTATTTTTATGATTGATAAGCTAGGTGTTTGACTACAGCTCACCTGATGTTAAGTGACGGTGTGCTCGAAGATGGTAAAGCACGCCTAGCCTGAAATGGAATAGGTTTGCGTTTGACCACGCCCTGCCTAAGATGAAGCACGTTTACCTAGAAAAAAACTGTTTACTGGATTTGATGACAACCTAGTTTTACTTCGCGGGAAAAACAGACGCCGGCAGAGAGTTCCACATCCTCACCGCTCTCAAGAGAAGTTGCCAGGGTACATAGTTAGGAGCTTAGCGGAAACTTTTCAACTTGAGGTAGCTAGCCAGCCGGGTACTATAAAATAGTCTACCACCACGCTCTAGTTTCATCACGATATATGGTTTCGCTATGCTTTTCCCCTCACCAGCAGCTCAAGCTGTGTTGCGGTTTGAACCTACGCTCTTTGAAGTGTGAACCGACCGCGCTAACCACTAAATTTTCATCGTTACTGGGTATTTTCTACTCTGCTGGCTGACAACCACCCTTGAAATCTGCCACCATGCACCCTAACAATTAGTTCCGGCAGCATCACTTGAGAGATAGTTTCATTCCAGGTTAGGTGGATTTACCGTCTTAATCTACATCATAACTAAGAACACTCTCGATCAAGTAACCTTTCTTCATTCGATGTATGTTGTAAAAGACAGCAAGTATAAATTTGCAATTAAAAAAACCGACTTCATGACCCTAAGCCCAAACACGTGTAGCTTTTAGGTTACACACACACACACACACAATTATATAGATGTTTATATATGTATATAAAAACGAGTATATATATATATATATATATATTCACCCATCTTTATGACGTCATCGCCTTAAAAGGTATAAAAACGAACTATCGCATAAAAAATAAAAATATTCAAATTAACTTCATAAAATAAAGTTTACTAACAGTAAAAAATATAAAATAAATACAACAAACTTTACATACCTACCGAATTATGTTGCTCTATTTCTATTAAAATAAAAAATTCACATCTATTTAGCGCATCGCAGTGGAACACAGCCCTAAGAGTATTGCGGGCAAGGGTTTACACCTGGGACGGCGGGCAAAAGTCCCGGTCCCGCGGGAATCGTAGGATTGCCGAGATTCCACGGTTTTCCCGGGACGGCCGCCAAAATAGGTAGATATTGGAGATATCTGCCGGAATACTAAGGAAGGTATTAAAAAGATTGCTTGTCTTTAAATAAATAAATATTGTTGGACATTTCACACCGCGCCATCTAGCCCGAAACTAAGCACAAAGCTTGTACTATGTGAAACAAAAAAAAAATACCAATCTAATTGAGACCCTCCTCCTTTTAAAGTCGGTTAAAAACCTTTGACTGTTAGCTGATTCAAAAACTCAAAACTCAAAACTCAAAGTGCTTTATTTCCTTTAGACCTTACAGGACTCTTGGACACGTCACAAATTATGAACATACTTAAAACTAGGAAATAAAGTGATCACTTTGATCTTTCGTTCACTTCAATCTTTTTGAGGTAAAGTAAAGAAGCGAACAAGAAACCTTTACCTTGTTAGATTGTTAGTTTTCGAGTTGGAGCAAAACTCGTCCCAAGCTTTTTTATCGTCTAGATAATCTGATATTTTGTAGTAAGCCTTTTTACATAGGATATTTTTGACAATTTGTTTGAATTTATTTATTGATAATTTTTGCAACTCACTAGGAGTTTTGTTGTAGAAGCGTATACATTGCCCTTTAAAGGATACATTTATCTTGTTTAGCCTAGTTTTGGGCACAGCAAGTTTATTCTTATTTCTAGTATTTAAATTATGTATGTCGCTATTTTTAGGGAAACGATTGATATTTTATGAGTGTACAACAAGTTTTCATAAATGTATTGACATGGTACTGTCATTATGTTAATTTTTTTGAATTTATCACGTAGGGATTCTCTGGGACCCACATTATAGATTGCACGAACAGCCCTCTTCTGCAACACAAATACGGTGTTTATATCTGCAGCGTTCCCCCACAGCAGTATGCCATAAGACATAATACTATGGAAGCAGCTGAAATAGACTAGTCTAGAAGTATCAACGTCTGTAAGATGACGGATTTTTTTGACTGCATATGCTGCAGAACTAAGTCTCTTCGATAGCTTATCTATGTGTGGGCCCCATTGAAGTTTACTATCTAAGGTTATTCCCAAGAATACGGTATTGTCTATAATTTCTAATGTTTCTCCTTTTACGTTTACATCAGCCTTAACTTGTTTTACATTAGGTAGAGTAAATCTTATACATTTTGTTTTGGTTTCATTTAGCAAAAGATTATTGACATTAAACCAATGGACTACTTTTGAGATTTGGAAGCATATCTGTTTCAAGAGCTGGAGGGCGTGGGATAGAACAAATATTTATGTGACGATAAACATTTTTTATGTGTCTGGGTTTTCTATAATTATTATAAGTAGGTATGTATTTAGAACCAGCTGAAGAGCTTTAAAATCTATAACCAGACTGCGATTAAAAATAGCTATAATTAAAGGAAAATAAATGTATTATTCCTAATTCAATTTAAACATATAATTTTTATATATTTTTGTAATCCTTTATTGATTGCCTTTATTAAGATACCCTACTTAATAGGCTTGGTAATTTTTTATTATCGCATTGCTATTTCGCGCTAAAAATCCACCATCTTGTTTTTTTATTTTAAATCCACCCTTTAAAGACACTTGGGTTATTGAGACGAATCTAACGATGCCTTAATTATTGTCGTAATCCATTCGTCCGTTTGGAAGATACGAGGTAATAAAGAAATTTAAATACATACATAGATACAAGATATGCGCGAAAATCATAACCCTTCCTTTGCAGTCGGATAAAAAAAGAGTAAATAAGTATTCTATCAGTTATCTAGTTTCCATAGTACAAGATTCTCTTACTAGGTCGCGCTGTGGGAAATGTCCGACGATGTTTATTTAGTTTATTTATTTTTAGTGACGCGAATTTAATTTAGCACTATGCACATTTTTTTTAAATAGCTAAGCATAACTTTGTTTGTATTTTTAATAAAAAATATTTTTTTTGTTATTTCGGACCCCACGTAAAAATCAAACAAAGGAAAATGACAAAAACCTAAAAAAAAAGTTCAGCGACATCTATGAGTTCATACTGAATCTACAGCAAGCAAGTCCACGGATTCATTTCAGTTAGGCTACGCTAAATAACGTTTGGGCACGACCCCATTTAGTTCTTAGTTCATAACAGTATAAAGAGATGGCAGTTTTTGGCGGGAACGTGAAAAAATAATTTTACCGCGTTGTATAATTTTACAAAAGTTACAAGTGTTTATTTATGCTTAAAATTTGTGCTGTAGATGCTTTTACCTAGATATTCTGCCGCCAAACAGTAGTTTTTAAAACATTACTGTGTTCCGGTTTGAAGGGTACTGCAGCTAACGAAATTACTGGGCTGTTGAGACTAACCATCAAAAGTTTCAAAGTAATAAACGCCAAAGCAGTGATGCCCTGAACTTTGTTGTCCTACTCAAAGTTCTGTGAATCGCTGTAATTGTCAGGGACAATTACCTACTACCAATATTAGCTCTCCTCTTACCATCATGAGAGCGTCTCGTTCGTCTCATTACATTTTACATTTAAAAAAAAACTTAATCTTACATAAATTACTTAAAAATATCGAAACAATTGACACTGGTAAATCCAAAAGGTGCGACGACAAAAACAAAAAAAAAAGATAATTTTAGGTTGTAAAATCCACCATATTAAATTTACTGAGACGTCACAGACCTACCTTGACAGCCCTGTTGGCTCATTGGGAGTATGTCTGCCTGAGCTGTAGGGCGTGGGTTCGATTCCCGCCAAGGACAAATGTTTGTTCTGTGTCTGGGTGTTCTGTATGTATTATAAGTATGTATTTACAAAAAAAAAAAAGTATTTATGTATTCTATCAGTTAACTGACTTCCATCACACAAGCTCTGCTTAGTTTGGGGTCAGATGGCGCTGTGTGTAATGTGTCCTACGATATTTATTTATTTACCTCTATCATATAAGCATATAACACCTCATTTGTCAACATTTGCACCCTTACATAGAAAAAATCTTAATCAACGCTAAAATAGAGTTTTGGTGGGAACGCGGAAAGAGTCGTGTCGTCCCATTGTATTTTTTTTATCCAAAACGTGTTTTTTCGAGAGTTTATGTATAAAAATAGTGGTTTTTTATTCATAAAGTCCCGAATTACAAGCGCGAGTATAGAAAAGTAATATAATGCGGTGAAGCATGTCTTTTCGTGTTGCTTCCAAAACTCCATTGAAGCTTATAGTAAAGTCGCCACTACTTTACTAAAGCATAACTAGATTTGTCCGGCACGGACAGAACTTTCACTATAAAGAAGCTGAAGACTGCACACAAAATACAGAAACATCGAAACTGGCTAAATGCGCAGAGTGCGATACCAAGAAGAAAAAGAAAAAAAAACGCTAAAGTAAATATGTAGTGATATTTCTTGTCGCTACTTCTATCTTTTCTGTCGCTCTTTCTTTAAGCAAAAAGTCATCTAAATATTTCTATTTTATTCTTCTAACAAAAAACAAAACGACTACAAAAAAAAAAACACAAAAATACACTAGCCTACTTGTATGCAAAAATGTAAATACGGAAAACACTGGATTTTGCGACACAGGCTTTCCTAATGCAAAATACAGGGTAGGCTTGTCATCACTACATATTATAAAACAAACGCCGCGTATGTCTGTCTGTCAGTTAAAAACTACTGAACGGATTATCATGCGAGTTTCAACAATAGATAGACTGATTCATGAGGAAGGTTTAGGTGTATAATTCGTCACGGTTTAGTTTAAATTGGTTGAAATATGATGATAATTGTTGGAAGTGTCGGAAAAATTCAAGCCACCTAGTGGCATAATATCTAACTTCTGCGGATAGCTTACTATACCCATTCGCTTTCCGCTGTCTGTAGGCTTAGTAGATCTTTTAAACTACGCTACGAATTTTAATACGGTTTCCAATAGACAGAGGAACTCAAGATTTATATGTGTACGATACACGTACAGTCTCAGGAAAGAGATATGATTTAAATGGACTGTATGAGGTGCATCTAGAACCAGGTTGGAAACGGATAGTCTATCCCCGCAAGCTGTCGAAGGTATAAGAAAAAACTCCACCAACCTTCAATCCACGACCGCCTATACGGCTTCAGCTTCCGTCGCGGGCTTCGTACGATTCTAGCACGGCTAGAACTGCTGGTGGTCCAAATCTGTTCGCAACTTGACGGCACAATGTCACGGACACTGGTTTCGATGATTCTAGATTAATTAGTTTGCGCGCGCGCCGTGAGCAGGGAACGTAACGCACGTCCGATCTCGACCGCAACGACAGAGCTTCTCTCGATCGACGGTTGCAAATGTGACAAATTGACGGAGCAAATTTCCGTCTACCCTCTATTGCTTGCTGGGACCGAACAATCTATATCTTTAAACGAGCAATTCTTGTATATATATATTATTTTGAATCTCAAAAACGGCTCCAACGATTTTCATGAAATTTTGTATCCAGGGGGTTTCGGGGGCGAAAAATCGATCTAGCTAGGTTTCATTTTCAGAAAACGTCGTTTTATCCATGTTTTCAGCCGAGCAATGCTCGGTCAACCAGGTACTATGTATAATACATGCATATGCACCACATTAGTGTTTACATTGCACCCGTGCGAAGCCGGGGCGGGTCGCTAGTAATAAGTATATATAAAAATGAATCTGTTTCCCTTGTCGAGCCATAACGACTTTACAGATTTCAATCATTTTTTCTAATACTTTGTAAAAAGTTCTTACAGAAAGAAAAATTAAGAAAATTGGAAAATTTTAGAAAACTGCGTTTGACAGTTCGCACGTTTGGGAAGCTAGGACAGGATAAAGCCTGTCAGGTTAGCTAGTACCTACGTGCTAAAAGAAAACAACACTAGGTAACATTATAACTAAGTATAGTTTATAAGTGAGGGAGTTAATTCGCAGTTTAGCCCCTTTAATTTTAGTCTCCTTTGCCTAGTCCTGTAAAAATCAGAAGTAAGTACAAAGCACTGTACCGCAAAGATCAAAGGAGAAAAATCATATCAATTAAATGATTACCAAACCATACGCGTAATCAAATACTGATTGAGATCAATTTGTAATCAATGAATTCTATGAAATGTTATCTATATAGGTGTGGTACTGAAAATAATGGATTTGAATTAACAATAATTTGTTGTTAATATCACCTAGGCCAGGGCTGCCCAACGCATGGTCCGCAGCTTAAATATGAGCGGCCCGCAATTTTTTTTTATTCTACTTGAAATAGTTTATCAGAACAGTTTTATTTTATTTTTACAAGGAAACAAATCATCTCTTATAGATATATACATTCATACACATACTTCACTTCACACATACATGCGCACCATCCTTCTGCACATGACATACACTTTAATCCTCCTCGATCTACATATCTTGAGATGTTTTAATTTACTAAAATTAAACTAGCAATACAAGTTCTTCGATAGCGTATGATATTCTACAGAAAATACTAACACTTAAAACGAAGGATGTTGACGTGGTGTTGCAATGGATTCCCGTATTGGTGTCCAGAGTAATGATAGGGCGGATGAGAACGCAAGAGATGCGATATATACTGGATTAGAAATATTCATGATGCCGGAAATATCAGAAAAACTCTGCAAATTCCGATACAAAATTTATGAAAAATTGAAACTATGCTTTGTCATGATTTCACAGGAGAAAGGAATTGGGTATAATATTTTACAATAAATCCCTGCGAACATACCATAATCCACTAACTGTAATATGAAAAGGCAGTGGACCGTTATGGTTCACAGAGTCCATTCCGGGCATATGCCTTTAAATAAATTTAAGTTTTTGATGAAGCTCATAGAATCTGACACTTGTGATATAAATGACACGCCATCTAGCCCCAAACTAAGCAAAGCTTGTACTATGGGGACCAAGCAACTGACAATAATTAAATACTTTTTTTTGTAAATACATACCTACTTTGTTTTTCTTTATTTTTGGCATTAAACTTTTTGCATTTTTATTTATTTATTCTAATTGTGTTACATGTGAAGTTTTTCGATATTTTTTAAGTGAAATAAGTTTAAGTCACTTTCAAATTCACAAAAAATATGTCAAGGTCAAGTCCGGTCATACCTAAAAGCTTCGACAGATTTTAGAGTGCAAAAAAAATATACATGTATACTATACATTTTCACGATAAGATATAAAGTTCAAAATTGAACAGCGAATAAATGAAAAAGCCATAAGCTATAATAAGCGTATCACACGGGACTACAGATAGACGATGTACTGGATTATTGGTATCAATCGTCAAACATCTTCAGACAAATTCATTTGTACGATTCAAAGATACAATCCCAAATCCGGAATAATGTAATTATATATCACGCAGATAAAAAAAATATACAAAAAATAAATGTCTCAAAAAAATTAAAAATGTCAAATTAAAAATAATGTCCAAAAAAGATCTAAAATTTCTCAGTCAAATGCAAAGAGTTTTGAAGAGTATTTATTATATAATATGATTTACCAAAGAAGAAAGATTTCAATTTAGTGTCAGATAGGTCATGCATACTCGTATTATACTATTTGCGAGTAAAGATGTATAATATTATGTTTAGGTACATAAGCAACTTTAAAATTGACAAACAGATTAATATTTATTATTTTTTTATGGCTGGCAGGCTAGGTGTTTGACCACAGCTCACCTGATGTTAAGTGATAGTGTGGTCGAAGGTGGTTAAACAAACTCAGCCTGGAATGGAACTGGCTCTCAAGTGAAGCTGCCGGAACACACCGATAGATGCTTGGCGGCAGATTGTCAACTTGAGGGTGGTGGCTAGCCAGCCGAGTACTAGAAAGTACCCTACCACGCTATGGTTTTTCACGATGTTTTCCTTCACCGGTAGCTCAAGCTCATTGTTGGGGTCTGAATCCACGTCCTTCGGCATGTGAACCAACCGCGCTAACCACTGAGCTATCACCGCTTCATTATAGTTGTTTTGCAGAAACATCACACATTTGTAGATATACATACATACGTATAAACAAGCCATAGTCAAAATTGTTAGGCTTTGAAAGTGAGGTTTACAGCTCTTCATTTGGCGTAGATACTTAAACTCGATGCAAACATGTATGTATATATCAAATGCATTTTACTATGAAAACTAACATGGTTTTGACACATTTTTGTTTGTTTAACTATAGTCGGAGAATCCGATATAATTAGGCGTAAGTAAGCCCGCATTTGCCGTGGTGGTGCCTGCGTAAGAATAGTACCCCACCCTCTCTTTCCGTGGTTGCCGTAAGAGTCGGCTAAGGGATGTAACCCGAAAGATGGGCAGCAGCGTCTTCTTTGAATAATGTCTTCTCACCCAACTGCGCTCGCCAAACCGCCTGCCAAGCGTGGCGAGTATTGGCAAAACCCCCCCATGGGGGAGGCCTATGTCCAGCAGTGGACGTCATACTGCTGATGATGATGATGATGAAACCCGCATTTGTTAAACAAAAAAGCAGCAACTGTTAGCGAAAGATAGTGATGAGCAAACACATACAACAATACAACCTTACAACAATACACTCAACAACAAAGTCAAATTCAAAGTAACGTAATTCACTGGTAAATAAATTTTGAAGTCACGTGTATATCATAAATCAAATCAACGATATTTATTCCGACTGATCCGTTTTTATAATCGAAAACAAACGCTTAGGAAAATGGTACGATTAAGGGTAATAAACCCCTTGTCCAATCAAAGCCCGATACGGTGCTTCCGTTTGAATTTTAGATAAACTACTTATTTAATTCCTGCAACCCATTAATAAAACTACTACGTACTTCCCACAATTTGAAATCAACTAATTCAAAGCAGAAGCGCTTTGATAACACCAATCACGATGGAGATGGAACGATAAGGTTTAATATAAATTAATGACACATAAAAATTATTTAGTCTGTTCAAGTTTGGTGTGGTCAAAATGAAGGCTGTTTTCTTCTTGGCACTGCTTGCAGCAGCGGCTTGCGCAGCCGACGAGTTGCCTTTGGCTGAATCTTGTGACGAAGACGCGTGCCAGCTTCCTAACTGCAGATGCGCGTCTACCAGCATTCCTGGAGGATTAGAACCTAGGGATGTTCCTCAGGTAGGAAAGCTATGTCAGAAAAATTACGAATGCTTTATGGAAGTTAGACTTTGGATAACGATTTGATGTGTTTTGTCACATCATCATCATCATCAGCCTGTTATCGCCCACTGCTGAGCATAGGCCTCTCTTCTTGTACGCCACTCGTCCCGGTCCTGTGCCAGTCTTGTCCAGGTTTTGTCACAATAGTATTTAAATATGATAAATATTGCGCGCTACTATTTTTTTGTCTAACGCCCTGAGTATATCACAGATTTAAATTTAAATGTAGATTAAACTATTAAGAGCTTTGACCGGATCAGTCCTGGTTAAACTGTCTCACAGTAAGAAGTGGGCTTCTTATTCTTCGTGGCTTGGTGGGTAAGAAGAAGAGTAAGGCCCTTATAGTCAACTACGCTAAGCAGGCGGGGGTTGCAATACTCACATCATTTAGAAAAGACAGAAATGTGTTATTCGTTCGGAATCAGATGATCTCAGTCAAAGTTTCCGTAAAATAACTAAATTATCACCTAATTAATAAACCGTTACATCTCCCGTGTGTTTTTAATCTGTAACATGTTTTTCTTTCTTGTTTGCCTGAAAGGTCGCTTTTAGCTGTGGCCTCAGATCAAAGATGTGGCTTATAAGATTCTTTTGTTTTCTGTACATTTTTTATATTTCTGGTGTGCATAATAAAAAGTTTCTATCCATTTATCTAATTTGGAATTGATATGAATTTTGAATATTTGGAATTTTGATTTCCTCTGATTTTTATTAAACAATCGTGGAGCTTATCATTTAAATAGGTGTCAAAAATTCTTGTTTGGTTTTTTAGTTTGTCACCATAACTTTCGACGATGCCGTCACCGCCGCTGCTATGCCCAACTACAGGGAAGTCCTGTATAATCGCGTCAACTCTAACAATTGCCCAGCTGGAGCCACTTTCTACGTCAGCCATGAGTGGACCGACTACTCTGCAGTCAATGAGCTCTACAACCAGGGCTTTGAGATAGCTCTGCACTCCATCACTCACCGCACACCTCAAACCTACTGGATGGAAGCCAGCTATGAGGACATCAAGCTGGAAATAGCTGATCAAAGGGAACAGATTGCTCGTTTCGCTAATATCCCTGAATCTGTTGTTGAAGGTAAGTCAGTTTGTACCGATAATAGCTCGGCGGTTAGCACGGTAAATTCACACGCTGAAGAACATTGGGTTCAACTATGAGCTTGAGCTGCCGGTGAAGGAAAACATCTTGAAGAAACTATAGCATGGTAGTAAGTTTCTTATACTTGACTGGCTAGCTACCACCCTAAGGTTGAAAATCTACCGCCAAGCATCTAAGGGTGTGTTCCGATAGCCTCACTTAAGAGCCAGTTCCTGGAATGCCGAGCTAGGTGTGTTTTGAGTGTTCGAGGTATATATTTAGTGTATTTCCGCTTAAAATTCGTTTTGGTTACAACAGTGATGAGAGTTTAAATTAATATTTAACTAACTTGACGACAATTTTCAAACTCTATTCGAAATGTTACGTAATATCTAAAACTATAATCCTAGATTAAATATGATTAAACTCGTCTTTCCCCAAATTGACTACCAAAAATACCTCTTTGGTACTCAACAAATTTATAAATAAGCTGTAAATGGGTAATTTGGTTTTGACATCCTAATCAAATACTTTTCGACATCGACGTAACATGTTGATAAAAAATAATTGATGTTGTACTGTTCTAGGTGTCCGCCTCCCCTTCCTTCAACTCAGCGGTAACAATAGCTTCCAAATCATCAAAGACTTTGACCTTGGCTACGACTGCTCCTGGCCCACTATCACCCACACCAATCCTGGTCTCTGGCCTTACACCCTGGACTACGCTTCTATCCAGGACTGTCAGATTCCCCCGTGCCCCACTGCCTCACTGCCTGGTGTATGGGTCCAGCCTATGGTGGCATGGTTTGATACGCAAAACTTCCCTTGCTCTATGGCTGATGCTTGTGTTTTCCCGTAAGTATTTTGTGACTAATATTTCCTTAATTATTTTGTGACTAAAATTTCCTTAAGTATTTTATGACTAAAATTTCATTAGTATTTTGTGACTAAAATTTCTTTAAGTATTTATGACTAAATTTTCCTTTAATAATTATAAAAGTATCCAATAATAATAATTTTACTTTTGTTCATATTTATAAATATGGAGACTAAAGTATCCTAATACATATTATACATATTAAAATCAGTACCTGGATGCTCCGAGCTTTTCTAGAAATGAAACCTAGTTAGATCGATTTATCTATGTCTCAGAGCGATATCTCTAATGAAACGGCAAATTAATATATAGTACCTGGTTGACCGAGCCTTGCTCAGCTGAAAACACGGATAAAACGACGTTTTCTTAAAATGAAACCTAGCTAGATCGATTTATCGCCTCCGAAACCCCCTACATACTAAATTTCATAAAAAACGTTGGAGCCGTTTCCGAGATTCAGAATATATATATATATATATATATATATATTAATTATTATTGGCCCTGGTGCCGGGGCGATTAGAATACGGCATCGGTATCCCCTGCCTGTAGTAGAAGCCTACTTAAAGGGGACCGATTGATGGCGGGATAACCATCACAATTTACGGCGTAGCTAAATTCCAGACTGGTAACAGGCAGCAGTGTTACCCGTGCGAGAAGCTACGCTCCTGCGGTCGCCAACCCGCATGCCCAGCGTGGCGACTATGGGCCAAACCTCCCATGGAAAAGTCTCCAAAAGAACGGCCCCGAGTTCCCGGCCGCCCTGCTATTCCTGACCAAGGCGGCGGTCATGGTAACGGCAGGGCGAGGGGTGCGAAGAATCCCCGGGTTACCGCAGTAGGCCGCCAAACCTCACTGACACTGGCTACGTTTAATGGACGAACGATTAGGCATGATGATAGGCTCGCGCAGTTGGAAGAAGAACTGGGGCACATAAGATGGCACATTCTCGGGTTATGTGAAGTCCGAAGACAGGGAGAGGATACTGTAACCTTAGAATCGGGCCATCTTATGTATCACAGGGAGGGAGACCAGCTGTCTCAAGGTGGTGTCGGGTTTCTGGTCCATAAAACCCTCTGTAACAACGTTTTAGAAATCGCAAGTGTATCTTCGAGGGTTGCGTACCTTATAATTAAACTTACTGAGAGGTATAGCCTCAAAGTAGTTATGGTTTACGCGCCCTCGGAGTCTCACCCAGACTCAGAAGTGGAAACTCTGTATGAGGACATATCAAAGGCCTTACATAGGACCTCCAGAGCCCACTTCAACGTTGTTATGGGGGATTTTAACGCTAAAGTGGGAGTACAGACTAGCAGCGAGTCGGTAGTAGGATCATACGGTTTTGGTAAAAGGAACGACAGAGGGCAAATGCTTGTCGACTTCCTAGAGAAGGAGGGGCTTTTCTTGATGAATTCTTTTTTCAAGAAACAGCCTCAGAGGAAGTGGACGTGGCAAAGCCCCGGAGGACGGACTAAAAACGAGATAGACTTCATCACTACGGACAAAAAGCGTATATTCAGAGATGTCTCGGTGCTCACTAGGTTTCATACCGGAAGTGACCATCGACTAGTACGAGGCACTCTGGATATCAACATCAAGCTTGAACGGGTCCGTTTGATGAAGTCATCGCTCCGTCCAAACCTTCTCCAAACCGTGGTTGGATCCGAAAAGTTTCAGTTAAACCTGGAGAACCGATTCGCTGCCTTGGAAACCACAGATGACGTAGACCGGAAACTTGAACAAGTGGTAAACGTCCTCCGAGATGAGGGCACGAAATTTTGCGAAATGCGACGTAAGGGCAAAAAGTCAAAACTTTCGAGAGAGACTCTACACTTAATGGAAGAGCGACGCGACAACCCCATGTTAACTTCATCAGATCAAGTGGCGCTAAACAAGAAAATCGCCAAGCTGGTACGACGGGACCTCCGATCATTTAATACGCTCTTGATTGAAAAATCAATTGAGCAAAATCGGAGGTCGAAAGTGTTCGTCCAGCCACTTGGTAGAAGCCATCTGACGAAGTTAACCACGTCGACGGGAGGAGTCGTCAGTTCTAGACCAGAGATTCTCTCGGAAGTGGAAGACTTCTACAGCCAGCTATATGCATCGCATGCCCCTCATCTCCCACCTGACAATGAGGATGAAAGAGCCACTTTGACACGCCACTACACGGAAGATCTGCCCGACATCAGCCCGGATGAGATCGTGTTGGCCCTTAGACAGCTTAAAAATGGAAAAGCCTCGGGTGAGGACGGAATTACAACAGAGCTCTTGAAGGCCGGTGGAATTCCGTTAATCAAAGAGCTCCAAGAACTCTTTAATGCCGTCCTTTTTACCGGGAGTACTCCACAGGCATGGCACAAAAGCGTGGTCATTTTGTTTTTCAAAAAGGGTGATAAAACCCTTCTGAAAAACTATCGACCGATTTCGCTTCTGAGCCATGTCTATAAGCTGTTTTCTAGGGTTATTACGAACCGTCTTGCGCGAAGACTCGACGAATTTCAGCCTCCGGAACAGGCCGGTTTTCGAAGCGGATATAGTACCATAGACCACATTCATACCATGCGGCAGATTGTACAGAAGACAAAGGAATACAATCGGCCCCTTTGTCTGGCGTTTGTGGACTATGAGAAAGCTTTTGACTCGGTCGAAACTTGGGCTGTTCTGGAGTCCTTACAGCGATGCCAGGTAGATTGGCGATACATCGAGGTGCTGATGTGTCTGTATGACGCCGCAACGATGACCGTTCAAGTTCAGAACCAGCAAACAAAACATATCCACCTTCGTCGAGGCGTGAGGCAAGGGGATGTTATCTCCCCGAAATTGTTCTCAAACGTAATGGAGGATATGTTCAATACGCTGGACTGGGCAGGGCGAGGCATCAACATTAATGGCCAGCACATCTCGCACCTTCGTTTTGCGGATGACATCGTCATAATGGCTGAATCGCTGGAGGACTTACAATTGATGCTGACCAGTCTTAATGATTCTTCTCAATGCATCGGTCTCCGGATGAACTTGGATAAAACCAAGGTCATGTTCAACGAGTACGTTGTTCCGGGACCGGTTGCCATAAATGGTTTCACTTTAGACATTGTTCAAAAATATATTTACTTAGGGCAGACGCTCGAACTAGGTAAAAACAATTTTGAAAGTGAAGCCAACAGAAGAATTCAGTTGGGCTGGGCAGCATTTGGAAAACTACGTCGAGTCTTCTCGTCATCCATCCCACAAAGTCTCAAGACAAAAGTCTTCAATCAGTGCGTTCTACCTGTCATGACCTACGGAGCCGAAACGTGGACACTCACAGCGGGAATGGTCCGAAAGTTCAAAGTCGCTCAGCGAGCTATGGAAAGAGCTATGCTTGGCATTTCTCTGAGGGATCGTATCCGGAACGAAGTAATTCGCCAGAGAACAAAAGTCACAGACATAGCTCAGCGTATTAGCAAGCTGAAGTGGCAATGGGCTGGACATATCTGTCGCAGAACCGATAACCGCTGGGGTAGACGTGTTCTGGAGTGGAGACCGCGAATTGGCAAACGTAGCGTAGGACGCCCTGAGACTCGATGGAGTGACGATATACGTAGGACAGCTGGCGGTGGATGGAAGCGAAAAGCCGAAGATCGGGCTGAGTGGCGTGTCTTGGGAGAGGCCTATGTCCAGCAGTGGACTTCGATAGGCTGATGATGATGATGATGATGATATATATTAATAATTGCTCGTTTAAAGATATAGATAAATACAAAAAGTTTATTTTCCAAAAAGTAGTACATTATACGTTATAAGTAAAAAAAATTATGTAAATTTTTGCTATAAAAGCTTATTAGGGAAAAATCAAGCGTAACATGAGATATGAGGTGATAAAGGAAAGTGTATGTGTGATTGATAGATTAGCAATAGTTACGTGACAATTTTTAACAAGTTCTTTTATAGATAGTAAGTGTTTTGCCGTGGTGGTGCCGGCGTAAGAATTGTACCCCACCTTCTCTACCCGTGGTTGCCGTAAGAGTCGGCTAAGGAATGTAATACGGAAGATGGGCAGCAGCGTTTTCCTTGAACAATCATACCTAACTGCGCTCGCCAACCCGCCTGCCAAGCGTGGTCAAGTCCAGTTCGTGGCAGTCAAATCCAGTCATGCCTTTGTAAAATAGTGGCGACTTTACTATAAGCTTCCATGGAGTTTTGGAAGAAACAAAAAAAGTCATGTTTCACCTGACTTTTTTTGATGTGACGAGTGTGATTACACTCGCGCTTGTAATTCGGCACTTTATGAATTACACTAAAATTACATAATTTCTATACATAAACGCTCGAAAAAACACTAGTTTTGGAAAATAATACAATAGGGCGACACGAATATTTCCGCGTTCCCGCCAAAACTCGAATTTAGGTTTAGGTTTGTAAGACACAGTCGCAACAACTTTTTTAAAATTATTTTTTAGTTACAATATCCTCTGTTTACAGCCCTGACCGAGAAGATGCCGATGCTTGGTATGAATTCATTCTGGAAAACTTTGAGAGGCATTACAAAGGCAACCGTGCACCTTTCGGCTTTTACCTTCACGAGGCGTATCTAAGAGGCTGGCCTAAGGTGATGGAAGCCTTAATCAGGTTCATCGAACAGATCAATAACATGCATGACGTCTTCATGGTAAGTCCACGTTATTTTTTTTTAACCCCCGACGCAAAAAGTACGGGCTGTTATAAGTTTAACGTGTCTATGTGTGTGTCTGTCTGTGGCATCGTAGCTCCCGAACGGATGAACCGATTTTGATTTTGTTGTTTTTTTTTGTTTGAAAGGTGAATTAGTGTGTGTGGGTATTGAGTGTTATTAACTATGTTTAATTTTGTGTCTGAGGTTTTTTAAATTTTTAATAATATACTTGTTGCTAGTAACTTTATGTAGCGATGATAGCTCAGTGGTTAGCGCGGTCGGTTCGCATGCCAAAGGGCGTAGGTTCAAACCCCAACAATGAGCTTGAGATGCCGTCGAAGGAAAACATCATGAGGAATTCAAGAATCGTGGTAGTAGGGTACTGTCTAGTACTCGTCTGGCTAGCTACCACCCTCAAGTAGAAAATCTGCCGCCAAGCATCTATAAGTGTGTTCCGGCAGCCTCACTTGAGAGTCAGTTCCATTCCAGGCTAGGTGTGCATTACCATCTTCGACCACACCGTCACTTAACATCAGGTGAGCTGTGGTCAAACACCTAGGCTGTCAGCCATTTAAAAAAAAACTTTTTGTTTGGCTGACAGGTTCCGTTTACCCTTTGGGTACGGAACCCTAAAAAGAGTAAACCCGCATAAGTAAAACAAAAACCTAACGGCTAATCTCTGGACAATTTTTGCTATATACCTAAATGTCTAATTAGATATCGTTTTCTAATTTTGCAAACCATATGACACCAACCGATGATATCAACGAATATAAATCAAATCAATCAATGGTACAAAACCATCATTAATGGTCAAAAAAATGATTCAAAATGGTCATTGTTATGATCAACAGCATCATCATCATCAGCCATAGGACGTCCACTGCTGGACATAGGCCTCCTCCTGGGGGGGTTTTGCCAATACTCGCCACGCTTGGCAGGCGGGTTGGCGAGCGCAGTTAGGTGTGATTGTTCAAGGAAGACGCTGCTGCCCATCTTCCGGATTACATCCCTTAGCCGACTCTTACAGCAACCACGGGTAGAGAGGGTGGGGTACAATTCTTACGCCGGCACCACCACGACAAATCGTTATGATATCGACCAATTTTACAATTGTATTTTAATTTATTTTTAGGTAAACTCAATCGATGTGCTGAATTGGGTAAAGAACCCGATTTCTATCCCAGAGTACAGAGCACAGTCTTGCAAGACTTGGCTGCCTACTGCTTGCAGTTCTTCCTTCTGCGCAGTTACTGCCGAACACAACAACGTAAGTATTGGATCTCATCATCAGCCTATCGAAGTCCACTGCTGGACATAGGCCTCTCCCAAGACACGCCACTCAGCCCGATCTTCGGCTTTTCGCTTCCATCCACCGCCAGCTGTCCTACGTATATCGTCACTCCATCGAGTCTCAGGGCGTCCTACGCTACGTTTGCCAATTCGCGATCTCCACTCCAGAACACGTCTACCCCAGCGGTTATCGGTTCTGCGACAAGTTCAAGTTCAAGTATCGGATCTGCATGATTTAAATTATTTCCTGATATAAATTTAAGGGGAAAAAGACAGGAACTCAAAAAAAACACTGCTTCCAGGTTGACATTTCTAAAAATTTCTCACTTGGTGGTAGATTTCCTGAGCAGGAGGTCATCTAGGTAGATACCACCGCAGTACCAGGGCTGTTGAGACTAACCATCGAAAGTCTCAAAGTAATGAGCACCAAATCAACGATGTCCTGCAGTTTGTTTTACTACACAAAGTTCTGTGTATTGCTGCAATGGTCATGGACAGCCGTTGTCACTTCCCATCAGGAGAGCGTCTCATTCGTTTCATTACTTTTACATCCTACTATATAATCCCACTAATATTATAAATGTGAAAGTTTGGATGGATGGATGGATAGATGGATGTTTGTTACTCAATCACGCCAAAACGGCATTTGCAATTGCATGTAGATACTTTAGGCTCTGGAATAAAACATAGGATACTTTTCATCATCATCATCATTATCATCCATCACCACGCGGGTAAAACCGCGGGGCGCAGCTAGTAAATTATAAATAATAATAATATAACTCTTTATTGTTCACACCAATTATTACTAAAAACAATTTTAAAGTTAAAGTTTGGATGGATGGATGGATGGATGCATGGATGGATGGATGCATGGATGGATGGATATTTGTTACTCAATCACGCCAGAACGGCTGAACGGATCTGGATGAAATTTTGCATGTAGATACTTTAGGCCCTGGAATAAAACATAGGATACTTTTCATTTTCATCACCATATACATATAAACATTTACACTCCCTCTTTTAGGGCAGTCGTGTAAAAAATAATAATCAGCTGTTATCTTCTCTCTCTTTCTCTGAAAATGCTAAAAAACCATCGTTTGTGTATTTACTATGTTATTGTTCTTTTTTCAGTGGAACTACTACATGACCGTTTGTGGAACTTGTCCAAGGACTTACCCGTGGATCGGAAACCCACTAGGAGCTTAAATGAAAAATCTTCATAAATTATTATTATTATAGATTTCTGAACAGAAAATAAAGCTCGATTTTATTAAAACATCTGTTTTTATATTGGCAATCATTTTACAAAATACAGGATCATAAGCTTCGAGTACACTAACCTGTTTAGGGAGCACATATTAAAACTGAACCATAAGAGTGTTACCATAATTACCTTTATTCGCGTAATTATCCGCGTGGTGGTAGAGTACTTTCTAGTACTCAGCTGGGTAGCTACCACCCTCAAGTTGAAAATCTGCCTCCAAACATCTAACGGTGTGTTCCGGTAGCCTCACTAGAGAGCCAGTTCCATTCCAGGCTAGGTGTGCTTTACCAACTTCGACTACACCGTCACTTGAGATCAGATGAGTTGTGGTCAAACATCAAGCCTGTCAGCTATAAAAAAAAACCTATTGTTACCGCCAGGTAGGGTAGGATTCGCAATCAATGCATATTACCTTTTTACACATGGTTAATGAGCGATTGCTGTCCTTTTCACTCCCTATTCCTATTATTTCTGACTACCGCCATAATAGTCATCAACGAGCAAGTGCTACGTGACCGATCATCGGCGTCACGTAGCACTTGCTCGTGGTGGTGCTGGCGTAAGAATAGTACTCCACCCTCTCTACCTGTGGTTGCCGTAAGAGTCGGCTAAGGATGTAATCCGGAAGATGGGCAGCAGCGTCTTTTTTGAACAATCACACCTAACTGCGCTCGCCAACCCGCCTGCCAAGCGTGGCGAGTATCGACAAAACCCCCCCAGGATGAGGCCTATGTCCAGCAGTGGACGTCCTATGGCTGGTGATGTGATGTGATGTGATGTAGTGGGGAGTGAGCGCGGAATCACACTGGTGGAGGAAATAATTCTTGGAACCGTTTTCACTGTTTGATCTCGCCACTGTGTTTTTAGGTCGATTGCCTATATTTAGTGAGCTCTTCTGTAAATCCGAGTTAGGTTATATTATTATTATTCATCATCATTATCATCTCAGCCGTTGGACGTCCACTACTGGACATAGGCCTTCCCCATTGACTTTCATAAAGACCGATTGGAAGGGGCTCGCATCCATCGCGTTCCTGCGGTCTTTATTAGGTTGTCTGTCCTTGTGGGTGGACGTCCTACGCTGCGCTTGTCGGTTTGCAGTCTTTACTCTAGAACTTTACAACCCCATCGGCCATCAATTCTGCGTGATATGTGACATTATTATTACTATTACTTATCAATTAAACTTTTATACAAGAAGAGGAATTTAACGTTTTGAAATCAAGTCGCAAAAAAATATTACAACCGTACCAAGCCAAGGGGAAGTTAAAAAAAACAACAAAAAATTATCTTGTGTTACTTTAATTTACATCTAATAGTAACTAAGTATATAGTATTACAAATTGGTAGGTAAATACTTATAACTAGATGAGATGAAAAAACTATCAAATACATATCTAAACCTATGATACAAAAAGACAAGAACATATACTTTCATAAACACAAAAGTCTCTAAATTCTAATATTTAAGTACCTTAATTTTGGTGACACTGAGTCAAAGGAAATTGACACTTAGCTCTATATATTAAAGTTCAAAAACATACGGACACGTCCAATACATAGAAATATTCGAATTAAATGGACAAAGACATCTAATAAATAATGTACAAATATTTCTATAAAATATTTACATTATATTATAGAGAGGTTAAGTTTCAAAAATATGAAACTACGAATTAGATTTTACATTATTGAATAAAGCTATCACAATCTAATCTAATAATAAATATTTACACCAGACTCTCTAATAAAGTCTTTGATTTAAGATTAAACCAATTAGGAGCTCGATCAGTTTAGCTTGCCCTTATGAGGTAGAAAATTAAATTGTGTAATCTAATTAGAGTATATAAGTAAGATCAATTGAATCATTAATAAATATTACTTCTCTACATAGTATAAAACAAAGTCGCTTCCCGCCGCCTGTACGCTTAGATCTTTTAAACTACGCAACGGATTTTAATGCGTTTTCCATCAATAGACAGAGTGATACAAGAGGAAGGTTTATATGTATAATACATGCATATGCACCACATTACACCACATTTCGTAGCGATGATAGCTCAGTGGTTAGCGCGGTCGGTTCACACGCCGAGAGGCGTCAGTTCAAACCCCAATAATGAGCTTGAGCTGCCGGTGAAGGAAAACATCGTGAGGAAACCATATCAAGGTTATAGGGTATTTTCTACTACTCGGCTGGCTACGTGAGCTGTGGTCGAACACATAGCCTATCAACCATTTAAAAAAATGTGACGTTTCTAATTAAATATACAAAATGAATTCTATGTGACGATGACCATGGTTTGTTTGAGTGTGGTTTGTATAAATTAGTAAAATTGTAGGACCAAGGAGTTTTTATTCTAAGTCACATTACATCCGTTCTTTATTCATATCTGTCTTAGAAAACATTAGTATTTTGTTTTTCAATAATGATAGATGTATTTCATAATAATTATGTAGACAAAGTTCCTAATAAATAATCTTATTTCTAAGATTAAATCCAAACATAAAAATATATTTACATTTTTAAATAAATTAAGTTTTAAAGCCTTTAAACCTAAATCAAATATAACAGAAATAACTATTTACAAGTTTGTACATAATTAAATTAAATAAGTTAGTAATACTGTAAATAAAAATTAAAGCTTATTTAAGAAAATAAACGAGTTACACGAAATTCTTAAAATCAAATCAGTCGATAAATTGAATGGTGTGACCAAATCATCAATTGAATTCATACAAAATAACATTCAACACATTGATTTGTTAAAAAAATAGAACAAACAAAATAAAATATTCAAAGAGCGCATTAAAATACAAAGTGAATTACTAGAGCTCGAAAATCATTCAAGCGGTCCTTGGTTCCAGTTTACGCGTTCCCAGGGTAATTAGCAAATCAAACCCAATATTTATTGCATAAAGTTACCTTTCAAGTCTCAGTCTTTAACCAGTGCGTTCTACCTGTCATGATCTACGGAGCCGAAACGTGAACACTCACAGCGGCAATGGTTCACAAATTGACAGTAGCTCGGCGAGCTATGGAAAGAACTATCAAAGTACACTGAGAAAACTAGTTCATCTTAGGCCAGTCGGTGAGTTAATAGCCTTCACTTGCGTTGATGTTTAGGGTTGTCATTTTTATTTTTAGTTAAATATTAGTACCTGGATGACCGAGCTTTGCTCGGCTGAAAACACGAATAAAACGACGTTTTCTAAAAGTGAAACCTAGCTAGATCGATTTATCGTCTCCGAAACCCCTGTATACTAAATTTCATGAAAATCGTTGGAGCCGTGTCCGAGATTCAGATTATGTATGTGTGCGAGAATTGCTCATTTAAAGGTATTAGATTTGCATAGGCAGCACTAGGCTTTTATTTACATAATATAAAAAAAAATTACAAATTCATTAATGAGGTATGAAATTTAGACATCAAGGAGGGAGGAGCATGAAATTTTGACTCCATGCTCCTAAGCTAGAACACGGCTATGTTTTAGGTATTATGATTCAAAAAACAAACTACTCAACCGATTTTTCATGTAATTTCTATGGGACCAATCTGAAAGAATATCCTTTAAAATAAAAATATAAAAACACATTATACGTCCCAAATTCTGACTTGGTGTCAATGGGACCGCCTGGGCCTATAACCTTTTCAACAAAAAAATAATTTCTCGAATCTGTTTTGGCGTCCTCATAATAATACATTTAAAAAATCCGACGAACTGAAAACCTCCTTTTTGAAGTCTGTTAAGGCCGTGTTATTCTTAACCAAACTGCAATTTCGAGAACAGGTTTTTACCAGCGTCCATCAAACCGCGATTGTGTTTTTTTGTGTGCGATTAAGACACGGTGATAAACATAATTAGCCAGTTTTTTCGCAAGTTTTTATTATTGACTTTCTGGTCATAACTAGAAGAGGTTCGAGTAATTCAATTGCAGACGTGGTGGTCTCTCTTGAAGCGGCAGATCTCACATTGCACTTTGCAGCACCAGACGAATCGACACTTGCACTTCTCCTCGTGGTCTCTGACGCGTGTTTGGTAGCCGCGACCACAGCACAGCAGGCGGCAGCCGTCCAGCCCAGCGGATGTACGGTTGCAAGTACGTCCGCGAGTACCGAGTATTCCCAAACTGGAAAAGTGACACAAAGATAATATACTAGTTACGGCGCTACATTGCTTCCAAAATCCCATCGAAGCTAGTGAAATCACTACATTACAGAGACGAGTCTGCTAGGGCATGACCGGACTCGACCTTGAAGCACTTTGTGTGACTTAGACTCTCAGACTTATATAACTTGATTTTCTTGAAAGAAAAGAAAACGCTTGATATCATAATATATAATATATTCAAATACCCTTGAACCAAAATTGACTATTAATTTTAGAGCATCACACACACATCATCAGCCATAGAACGTCCACTGCTGGACATAGGCCTCCTCCTGGGGGGGTTTTGCCAATACTCGCCACGCTTGGTAGGTGGGTTGGCGAGCGCAGTTAGGTATGATTGTTCAAGGAAGACGCTGCTGCCCACCTTCCGGATTACATCCCTTAGCCGACTCTTAAGGTAGCCACGGGTAGAGAGGGTGGGGTACTATTCTTACGCCGGCACTACCACAGCAAATTTTAGGTTGAGGAATTTTAGAGCAAAGATTCTAAAATAAATAAACATCGTAGGACATTACACACAGCATCATCTGACCCCAAACTAAGCAAAGCTTGTACTATGGGCATCATATAACTGATAAAATACATAAATGCTTTTTTATCAATACTTACTTATAATATATACAGAACACCCAGACACAGAACAAACGTTTGTTTATACCATAATTTTTTATATATAGTACTACTAATGAACCAGCTCTGTGTGCTAAGATAAAACTACTTTAAAAACTTACTCTTCGTTAGGTTCGCAGTAGTCCGGCGAGTCTTCTAAGTAGACCAAGTCGGTTTTGTTTGGTTTCTTCATGTCAGGATGTAGCGGTCGTATCTTCCTTATGTTTTTGCCACGTTTTCTTTCTACAACCTGAAATAACACATAGATTTCTAAGATGATTCTTTTCAATCCTTTTGATGTGTATATTAAACATAAAATCAAGGAACTGGATTAAAAAAAAAAAACAAGATAGTGGATTAAAGGCGTGAAATAGTAAAACGTTATTTAAAAAAAACTATTAAGTAGGGTATCCAAATGAAGGAAATTACAAAAATATATTGAAGTTATATGTTTAAAATTAATTCATCATCATCAGCCAAAGGACATCCACTGCTGGACATAGGCCTCCTCCTAGGGGGGTTTACCAATACTCGCCACTCTTGGCAGGTGGGTTGGCGAGCGCAGTTAGGTGTGATTGTTTAAGGAAGACGCTGCTGCCCATCTTCCGGATTACATCCCTTAGCCGACTCTTACGGCAACCACGGGTAGAGAGGGTGGGGTACTATTCTTACGCCAGCACCACCACGGCAATGAAAAATTTAATTAGGAGTAATAAATTTGTTTAAAAAGTTTTTGTCCTTTAATTATAGCTATTTTATTCGCAGTTGGGTTATAGATTTTTTTAACTATTCAGCTTGTTTGGGCTGTCGTGTTAATAGTGCCCTTATGGCACTGATTCGAAAATTGTGAAAGCCCCTTTCGCATTAGAACTTTAAAGAATGTAAAAGTGTGGCCATTCAAGAATTACATAAGTAGAATTTTAATAACTATCAACCCCTCCCACTTTTGTTAGCAAAAGTAAGCGAAGCTCTTACTCCCTCCTCCTATGTTTTCGGTACGTGTGGTTTAACTATCGGCCTTCTCACTAATAGAGATATCTTCAAGGCAACCTAAGTAACGAGACGATATAGCAATGATAGCTCAGTGGTTAGCGCGGTAGGTTCTCACCCCGAAGGGCTTGAGTTCAACCCCAAACAATGAGCTTGAGCTGCCGGTGAAGGCAAACAACGTGAGGAAACCATGGCATGGTGGTACGGTACTTTCTAGAGCTCAATTGGCTAGCTACCTCCCTCAACAGAAAATCTGCCGCCAAGCACCTAACGGTTCGTTGTGGCAGCCTCATTTGAGAGCCAGTTCCTTCTCAGGCTAGGTGTGTTTACCGTCTTGAACCACACCGTCACTTTACAACAATAGAAAAATAGGAAATATGAACAAATAGAAAACGAAGTGTGCCAATAACAAGAAAAACAAACAATCAGTATAATTTATATGACATTGCTGACGTTATTACCATTCAGATCCCTCCATACTTTGATTAAGGTATATAATTAATCAAAGCCTCCATATCATCAAAAATAGGTAAAGTGAAGACCCCCTTCGATGCTTACGTAATACTTGTACGGAACCTAAAGAACAAACCTTGACATGCGAAGCACCTTCGTATCGCGTGGCGAGAGCGTCTCCAACTATCCTCAGTTGAGGAAGCCGTCTCCAGCAGACGCGAACCGAGCAAGAGCCTGACATGCCGTGACATTTGCAAACTCGCTGCATTCGACCGCGGACCGACTACAAAACAAAGATGCTACTTATATTATACAGCAGATAAAAATAACCATTGGGAAAATAGCATTACCGCGAAATAATAAAACTTAACATCTACCGCGTCACTAGATGTTTAGTTTTATTATTTCAAAGCTTACCTTTAAAGTATTACAAAACTTTTTGTGGAGGAAAACATACTTTAATTTTCCTATAATAATTCTAATACAAAATACTAGCAGTAATGTTATGGGTAGGAATATTATACTCTATTATCTCTTACCATCAGGAGAACGTCTCGTTCGATTAATAACTATAAAATTAAAAAAAAAAAAAAAAAAAACTTACCCGCCGTCCAGCCTCGTTGTTATGAAGATTAATTAATCCTTCGTCAGAATTTTTGTCTTCTCTCGAATCCACGAAGTCTCGGCTGTACATCTCTCCGTACCTTATATCCTGTAAGACGTTTTATCAATCAAAACCATTTTATGTAAATCATGTAATGATAGTTGGAGCGCGCGGCCCCGACAGCGACGCGTAGAACATCTTCCCTACTAGCGTTGATTCACGCAGGTTTAGCGCGAGGCGCGTGTAGCGATGTCGACATCGCATCTACGAACAAATCTTCGATCAATCTTTTTTATTCGTAGCTTCGCTAACATTAATCTATAAGACACGCGTAAACTTCTGTGACTTTTGAATACCTTTATATTAAATAGCCACTCACCTATTAAATTTTAACATGAACACCTACCTACGCAACAGAAAACAATGACATTTACGTGCTAACCCCGACTGCTCGGCCGGCACTCGCGTAGTGATCGCCGGCAAGTGTCTTCTGCCCCCACCGCACCGCCTCTTCCCACTTCGCCTTCGTGTCGCCTATTTATCGCCAAGATGTTCTACTTATAGATTTTTTACTGACTTTGCCATGGGTTCGAATCCCAGCAATGGCCTTGAGCTGCCGGTTAATGAAATAGCATGGTGGGTACTTTTAAGTACTCAGATAGCTTGCTACCAAACACCTAATGGTTTGTTCCGCATAGTCTCGTTTGAGAACCAGTTCCCATTACATCCTAGTTGAGTTTATAGCTTCAATAACACTGTTACTAATATCAGGTGAGCTATGTTACACTGGAGATAAAAAAATAATTTGTAGATCTAGATGGCGCCACTCGCTGAGTGTGTTTCAAGCTGATTTACATTGGCCACTTCGTAGTAGTAAAGCGACCAATAGATGCCGCTTTTAATTTCTTCGAAAATTACCTCGGAGCATCCCCCCCACTGCCAGTGCCGTGGCGTCCGCTTCCGTACCCTGGAGTCGCAGGAGCACTCGTTCAGCTCCCCCCGACTGCAGGCCCGCGCCACCGCGTGAGTTAGCGATGCAGCCGACAAAGCGTGAACGAATGCTGATTCTCGGGATTCTGAAAATCACACACTTACTTTCTGAACAACTAATACATGTCCTTCTTTCTCAATATACTTGGTGGTAAATCTCCTTAGCAGGAAGTCGTCTAAGTAGGTACCACCACAGTACCAGACATTCTACCGCAGTAGTGTGTAAACATTACTGTGTTCCGGTTTGAAAGGTTAGGAATTACTGTTAAGACTAACTATAGCGTGGTGGTACTTTCTATTACCCGACCACCTTCAAGTTGAAAACCTGTCGCCACAGCCGAGTACTAGAAAGTACCCTACCACCACGCTATGGTTTCCTCACGATGTTTTTCCTTCACCGGCAGCTCAAGCTCATTATTGAGGTTTGAACCCACGCCCTTTGGCATGCGAACCGACCGCGCTAACCACTAAGTTATCATTGCTACAAAACACAAGTAACACGATACACTAAAACAAAGCTTTGGATATCCAATCCCCTATTTACGTCAGCGTTAATTGTTTCTCTTTACCAAATCCAAGGATATGAAACAATCTATTCTGGTTTCTCGAAATATGTATCTGAAACATTAGGAAGTTCAAAGGTTGTAGCTACTTTGAAGTCTGTGTTCTGTAGTGTCAGTGTTATTCCTCGCATACGTGTACCGTAAACGGGCTTGCTTTGAGCAGACGTCACTCGTCAAATCTGTTTATTTTGAACAGCATCTTTAGTCTTGTAGGATGCAGTGGGAAATTGTTGTTGAAACAGCTATGGTAGTCTGTAAATTGTGTTCGTGAGATTAGACTCAAATATTTTAAAGTAGCAGGACTGAAAGTCATTTATGAACTGTGTATGGGTGATCTGTATGTATTTAAAAAAAATATAGGTATTTTATCAGCTATCTGGGTAACATAGTACAATAAGCTTTACTTTGTTTGGGGCTAGTTATTTAACTAAAAAAATAGGTCCAGATTTTATATTTTTGGTCTTTTTTTATGCTCGACAGGCTTGGTGTTTGACCACAGCTCAGCTGATGTTAAGTGACGGTGTGGTCGAAGATGGTAAAGCACACCTTGCCTGGAATGGCACTGGCTCTCAAGTGAGGCTGCCGGAACACACCGTTAGATGCTTTGCGGCAGATTGTCAACTTGAGGGAGGTAGCTAGCCAGCCGAGTACTAGAAAGTATCCTACCACCACGCTATGGTTTCCTCACGATGTTTTCCTTCACCGGCAGCTCAAGCTCATTGTTGAGGTTTATTATAGTCTTTTATTGTTTTATAATAGTTTTCCACCTTGGCCATTAAAAAATGGGAACTTTTTGTCATTTTCAACTAAACACAAATAAAATTTCCTACTTAAATAGATTTAAACATAAATATGAGTACCATGAGACAGGGTAAAGATAAAAGAATATAAGATAATTCAAATCTCTACATACCTATAACCCAACTACCAATAAAATAGCTATGATTAAAGGAAAAAAATGTGAACCAATTTATTATTCCTAATTAAATTTATACATATAGTTTGTATATATTTTTGTAATTCTCTTTTAATTTCCTTTATTTTGATACCGATAAGTTTGCTTATTTTTAAAAATTAAGGTATTAAGTACTATTTCGCGCCAAAAATACGCCATTTTTTTTTTCAAACATCTATCTGAGGACACTTTCGTACATAACGATACCTTAACTGTCGAAATCCATCCAGCCGTTTGGAATATACGAGGTAATAAAGAAATTTACAAATATACAAGATATTCTCAAAAAATTAACCCTTCCTAAGATAAAACTACAAAATAAGATAGGAAACTATAAGATACTCAAAAATATGACAAATGAGAATTAAAGACTAACTCGCAACATGGGCGGGATTACGAACAAATCACTTCGCACAATATTTTTCAAATCTTATGTTTAGTAATAGAGTGGTACCTCATTCATGAAATGGCATGAACGAGTGTGAAAAAAGGTGTATAATGTGGCGAAACATGACTTTTTATGTCGCTTTAGAAACTCTGTCTATGCTTCTAGCATAATTATCACTTCTTGGGCATGACTGAATTTGACCCCAACTTAGTTTGTGTGATTTTTACTTATTTGTCTATATATACTTAAAAAATATCGGTGTACATGAAATTGGCAAAATGCACAAAGTGCAATACCGAATCCGAGAAAAAATTAATTCGCTGAAATTGACAGATCTATTAAAAAGCAAAATGAGAAACTAAAGTTTCCAAACAGTTTCAAGACTTCAGTTTAAGACCAATGCATACAATAACCAAAAAGCAAACTGTTCAAAGCCGGCAGGACAAACTCTTCAGACATTTTACTCTTTTGACGATTTTATTATTCTGCGTCTTTTACATTATGCGACTAAACGAGCCATTGCTATCTATCAGGAAGTAAGTATACGAAAATATCAATACGAAGACAGACCTTTTCTTACTAAAAGTATATTTCAGCAAATTCGAACATATACAACAAATACCGCATCCATACCCTGACTTCATGGAAATACATCAGTTCGTAGTTCGTGGACGCCATTGTTTATTTATCGATGTCGATAACTGATCTCAACGTGTGCACGTTGACTGAACCGCTCATACTGTTTTTGTAAACTATTTACTACTTGACCAGTAGAAGAAGAACCCTCAGTTCAGTGAAGAGGTGAAGATAAGATTGATAATAAATTCGGGGAAACGGGTCTAATAGATTGGTTTGTAAAGTTTTGGTCAATGAACTGGATTTGCCTTTTTGGTTGTATACTTAACATTTTTTTATGTATGAACGCAACTTTAGATTTCAATTACAACGCTATGAAGGGCAATTTGGAGGCTTTACTAGACAATCTAAAATTATTAAAATTGTTGCTGTCAAGCTGTCATTCTCTAGAGAACTGTAATAATTCTTTGACTACACTCTACCTGATGTTAAGCAGTAGTGTGGTCTAAGAAGGAGCACGCTTGCCTAGAAGAAACTTATTTACTCTATTTATTACTCTTCGTAGCGATGATAGCTCAGTGGTTAGCGCGGTTGGTTTGCATGCCGAAGGGCGTGGGTTCAAACTCCAACAATGAGCTTGAGCTGCTGGTGAAGGAAAACATCGTGAGGAAATCATAGTGTGGTGGTAGGGTACTTTCTAGTACTCGGCTGGCTAGCTACTACCCTGAAGTTGAAAATCTGCCGCCAAGCATCTAACGGTGTGTTCCGGCAGCCTCACTTGAGAGGCAGTTCCATTCCTGGCTAGGTGTGCTTTACCATCTTCAACCACACCGTCACTTAACATCAGGTGAGCAGCAGTCAAAAACCTAGGCTGTCAGCCTAAAATAAAAATAAAATCCTTACCCTACAGGAACACAATTTCCGGAAGAGAGTTCCACAACCTCGCTGTGCAAATAAAAATGTGGAATCAAAACGCTTTCTGTGTATATGGGAAATATCCACCATGTACGGATGACGTTTTGGTCGCGTTTGTCTGGCCGTCCTGTAGTAGAAAGGTAGAAAACCGACAAGCTAGCAACTCTACGACGATAGTCAAGGCTTTGAAGCCGAGGCTCCAGTAAATAGTCGTCCTGATTCTTCATTTTTCTTCTCTAGAAACTTGTAAATAGTTTCCCTTTTACACACGAAGTTACGGAAATCTATTATTTAAATCTGTTAATTCCCCTAAAAGTCAACACTTACTAAATTTTAGAACCCCTCCAAAGATGTCAGTAGAATTGGGCACAGTGCTGCAATTCCACCGGCTGTGCCGGAACTGGTGCTGGCACTCTTCCAGGGCTTGCTCCGCGCCATTCTGGAGCACCTGAAATATCACGAACAGAGCTGGTCATGAGTTTGAAGTTTTCTTTGCACCCGACTATACGGCAAAGTTGAAGGGTTATGTTTTTTATAGTCTATGTATGTACATAGGTACCTACATTTGTATTTACGCGTGTTTCACCGTAGCGCCGAACTACTCATCCGATTTTAATAAATGAGGTGTCATTCGATTCTTTATTGTTAATGAAATGACAATTTTTTTTTTTTTACTTTTTGATTTGTTTTTTGTATTAATCCGTATTTTCGTTACAATTCTACTCGATTATTTTGTAATTCGGTCGGACTATAGTGTCGGTTACATCGGCACGTATCGTACTTCGCTTTGACTCCTTGAAAAAGGTCACCGAGTGTGGCCGAAACTATAGTCAGAATATCCGAAAATGTGTAAAAACCACGTTTGTTTCCATAGCATGCCGCATTTTTTTAAAGTAATGTGACGAGCTAAACGCTCCCCTGATGGTAGGAATTAACGCTTGTTAGCGGTACCCATAACTTTGAGTATTAAAATAAGTCCAGATCACTGCTGCTTTGTTACTTCGATAGTTAGTCGCAATAACTCTGTAATTTATGTAACTACTAAACTAATAATTACATAATATAACTACTAAACTCATCAAAGCTCTGGAGCTTAATGTTACAGAACACTACTCTCAGAACAATACTACTACTGTTTACCTTCGCAACCTTCTGCCAAGAAGATTCTACCAGCAAGAAATCAAGACAAGATAACTTTTTATTATTCACACCTATTACGTATATTGATTTACAATAAAATACTTAATAATAGTGGAACAACTAACGGCCTTATCGCTAAAGCAATCTATCCCAGTCAATTTCACTTGTCAGAAAATTCAGAAGAATTCTAGGCCAAAATTACCACTAAGTACCCAACTCGGTAAAGTCTACCTTACATTAGCTTCGATAAAGACTGGCAGGATTTATGGACAGCAGGTTATCTCAAGACCACCAAAAGTCTGAATGTCTTTTTTATCGAAGGCAGTAAACATAGAACGGGCTCTCAAATGAGGCTGCCGGAACACGTTGTTGAGTGCTAAGTGGTAGATTTTCAACTTGACGGTGATAGCTAGCCAATTACTAGAACATACCTTACCACCTTGAGTTTATTGTTGGGAATTAAATCCACGCCAAACAACGATCCGGCCGCTCTAAAATTGATCTATTTTATCGCTACGTCCACTCTCCTATTTCAAATACTGGGTCTTTGCCCAGCAGTGTGATTCCACAAGTTAGCAACACAAAGACAATTAGACGTGTAAGAAGGAAGATGAGAGACGGCCATTTTGCTCTAAAAATACCTTAACCTAAATTGCAAACTCTTTCCCGTTATCAAAGAAAGAGAATACAATCGTTGAAAAATTCCGGTATCAATAAAAATTCAGATCACATCATCAAAATACTTTAACCATTTGCAAAAGTATCGGGAATGTTCTAAATCGGTACTCATTCATGTGCGAGAAACACTGTGAAACTCCAAATTGCATATAAAAAGCTCTGTCTCAAATGAGAAACAATGTAGTAACAACCGGTACTAAACGATCTGTAAGTTGTTAAGTTCAGTAAAAATATTGATATTATGGTATTTAACAGACTTTTTTTTATTACTTGAATACTGGAATACGCATTCCGACAGATACGATTCTCAAAATGACATCATTCTGAGGGTCTGACATGACATTTTGCGAAAACACTTTACGCTACCAAATACAAATGAAGCTGATACTAGTATAATACGATAATCAAATTTCATACATTGTTGTTTTGAAAACTTAATAAAAATTATATATATTTTATTATACTAACATAATACATGCTAGTATAATAAAATAATGTTACCAATTGAAAACAGCGTATTCAACTTATTTTAAAGTACCTACTTACGCTGATTGTTCTTCGATAACTATATAAGTACAAATTTTACAAAATCAAACTTTTTTTATTGTTTACAAACTGTTTGACCTCAGCTCTGCACTGTTAAGTGACGGTGTAGTCGTCGAAGTTGGTAAACACTTCAGTTTGGAATAAAACTGGCTCTCAAATGAGGCTGCCGAAGCACACCGACAAGTGCTTGGCTAGCTAAGCAGTCCAGTATTAGGAAGTACCGAACACTATGGTTTCTTCACGATGTTTTTCTTCAACGGCAGATAAAGCATTGTTGGAGTTTGAACCCACCGTGTGAACCGACCGCGGTAACCACTGAGCTATCATCGCTACACTAACTTTATAAGGATACAACTTTGATTTCATTCTGCGACACAGTAAGTCCACAATTTACTCGAAATATTGCTAACGTCTCGTTGGGAGGTCTACGTACTTCATATCTTGAATAATTTACAGAAAAGTAATCATAAATGTTCTTACTTTGCAAAAATGTTATAGTGTGAGGCGTTTACTTTGACTTTTTACTGCGTAAATGGTCTTATATGCTAAACTTTATGATTTTAGGGTTCCGTGCCCGAATAGTGTCCAACGAGATACTTGTTACTTAGTAACTAATAGTTTGTATTAAATTTTCACAATCGTTATTATTTCACTCTATTGGGCGAGAATAATAAATAAAATAAATAAAAAATAAATATCGTAGGACACACACAGCGCATTTGACTCCAAACTAAGCAAAGCTTGTACTATGGAAGTCAGATAATAGGATATGACAATTTTTAGGGTTCCGTAGCGAAAGGGTAAAACGGGACCCTATTACTAAGACTCCGCTGTCCGTCTGTCTGTCTGTCCGTCTGTCACCAGGCTGTATCTCATGAACCGCGACAGTTAGACAGTTGAAATTTTCACAAATGATATATTTCTGTTGCCGCTATAACAACAAATACTAAAAAACAGAATAAAATAAATATTTAAGGGCCTTACAACAAACGTGATTTTTTTGCCGTTTTTATAGATAATGGTACGGAACCCTTCGTGCGCGAGTCCGACTCGCACTTGGCCGGTTTTTTTTTTTAAATTACCTGTATCATCTTATCTGACAGCATGCAGAGCTGCTTCTGCCGCTCTACCAGATATTCAAGTCTGTGGCAGTTGTCTTTGTGCAGTGCTGGCAGCGTCTCCAGCGAAGCATTGCCAATTTGCGTCGGTAAGGGCATTGCTAGGTTCCTGAAACGTTTAAAAAAATGTCTTTAGCAGTATTAATAGAAATTAAAGATTTGGCTTAACGAACAGGCTAATTAGGCTTGCGTTTGACCACTCGTCTGATGTTAAAGTGAAGAAGCGGTCTACGATGGAGCACGCTCGCCAATTCACTCGCGACTTGAAGGCTCAGATATTTTTTATAACAAATCAAGCCGATGGGCTTACATTCGACCGCCATCTCACCTGATGTAAAGTGATGATGCGGTCTAACATCAAGCAAGCGCCTAGACAATAACGATTTGCTATCTACTTGAAGACACCCAGAGTGTAACCATCGAGGAACACCCACTCAGGATGCGCATTCCATTGATTATTATTTAGCGATCCGTACAATATGGAAAGTATTAAAACTCAACTAAAAAGTTTTTTTTTTTTTTTTAAAGTTGATTGGACATTTTTTTTATGAGCTTATAGTAATAACAATAATAGGAACGTCACGGTGAACGGTCTTATACAGAGTCTCGACCAACATTTTAAGAGACTCGCTAGACGATTGGGTCAAGGGTCAGATCCAAAAGGCAGTGATCCTTGACACAGCGCATTGTTAGGAAGTTCCTCACTCTGTAGCCCTAGCCACCGGCAGCTTGAGCCCTGCCCCGCTAACGATTATACTAGTTGAGTACAGGGGCATATATTAGGAAAAAGAATAAAGAAAGATACGGTCTATAAAAGATAATATTCTTCAAGATATTCATGTTCGAAGATGACTGAAAAACACATCCGTATTTTTTTAATTCAAGATCTTTGTAATTTATGTAAAGAACATAACTAGTTTAAAATAGGGTCATATACGTTTATTATCAAAATTATGTCATTGCTAGCGAATACATAGAAATACAAGAAACAAAAGCTTTTCCTCAATTATTAACCCCTTATTGAAACAACGTAAGTCATTAGCAAAATTTTGTATTCTAATGAAGTACTAATATCAACGCAAGCTTCCCATTATCCCCTTATATTTGCATCTCAAACAAATGAAGACGCAGATTCCTGTTCTATTTGTGCAAACATCTTCAACTGCGCAGCACCCCACAATCGCAAACACGGGAAGGCTTATACGAAAACAAACGCTAATATGCTTATTCTGTAATTCCATCTCGAGCACAGAGTTCCGCGCAATAAAATAACAATGTTAAAACATCGTGAAACTGAAAAGGTTACAAGTACGCTCCAGTAACAATGGCGTATGAATATAAGGTAATTAGTCGTTCAGACGTCCGCTCTGTACGACCTCCGCCACTCAAATGGGGAGCACTCGAAGAAAACAAAACTCGCTATTACCTACCCTCGTCTTTTGTTCCATTTTTTTGAAAAAAATATATTCTCTATTCAAACCGGCCAATGCGGAGCGGGTACGGCACAGTACGTTGATTGGCCGTCGACCTCCGGGAAATAAAAGTGCTTTGGTAAATGAGGCGTTTTGTCTCTTTCTGTCGTTGACGGGGTTGGTATCGTCGTTTCTTTCTGTTTTTCGTTTTAATTGCAAGCATGAGAGGATGTGTAAAGGGTTGTGGGACCTTGAGTGGTACACGTGCATTGAAGCTGCGGCATCGCGGACTGGGAAATGCATTCAACATGTTTAAATAGGGGGATCTTACCGTCATCCATGTTAGGTCACGAAGTGTTTCACGGATGTATGTATACTCACGGGGTCATTGAGAAATTGTATTTTATTTGATTCGATCAATATTACAGCTCTACAAAAAAGTCTAGATAAGCAACTTTTTTTGGATCTTCTAGAAATATTGTTTATGTGTAAAAACACACATCAACGTTATTTTATTTCTGTCGTATTACGGTATGGTAAGTTTTTTTTTTTTTATGGTTTACAGGCTGGGTGTTTTGACCACAACTCAGCTGATGTTAAGTGACGGTGTGGTCGAAGGTGATAAAGCACACCTAGAATGGAACTGGCTCTCAAGTGAGGCTGCCGGAACCCACCGTTAAATGCTTGGCGACTTTTTAACTTGAGGGCGTTAGCTAGCCAGCCGATTACTAGAAATTGCCTTATCATCATGCCTTTGGTTTCCTGACGATGTTTTCTTTGATCGGCAGCTCAAGCTCATTGTTGGGGTTTGAACCCACGCCCGTCAGCGTGCGAGCCGTCCGCTATCAGCGCTACAAAAGTATAACTTAACTTTACAATGGTGTAATTTATTATTAGACCAAACGTTTGGTTGATTTTTGCCCTTTTATTTAATGTAACCGAAACAAGATACAGATAAAGTTTGCCAAAAATAAAGGTAACAAAAATCCTTTTTTTTTTTCAGTTACAAATTGGCCTGCGTTTGACCCTTGTCGCCCGATGTTAAGCGATGATGGGGTCAACGATGGAGCACAGTTACCTAGAAGAAACCAATTCACTTGCGACTTGTATCTATCGAGGAACACCAATCGGGCAGCAAATTCCATTATTTTGCGGTTCGTACGTGAAGAATCGTGAGGATGGAAATTGAATCGTTTAATTAGAGTGTTTGGAATATTGACCATGAAGCGGTGTCGCTTCTTGGAGCTGCTGGCTGTCCGATAGTAGAATGGGCAAGATGGAATTAGGGCATGTAGAGCTGTAGCGTATCTCCAATGTGTATTGGAAGCTAGTTAAATTAGATAGCTTATTTGATTTTGTTGTATTGGCATTGAACTCAATTAAGATAATTTAATTAAGCTCTATAGGCTCATTGGGATTATGTCTGCCTGAGCTGTAGGGCGTGGGTTTGATTCCCGCCAAGGGCAAACATTTTATGGTATAAACAAAATGTTTGTTCAGTGTCTGGGTGTTCTGTATGTATTATAAGTATGTATTTACAAAAAAAATGTATTTATGTATGCTATCAGTTATCTGACTTGCATCACACAAGCTTGCTTAGTTTGGGGTCAGATGGCGCTGTGTGTAATGTGTCCTACAATCATTATTATTATCTTATTACAAAAGTATTTCGCAAGTAGAAGCCTTTACCATTTGACCTAAATAGCTCGATTTCAATTTGAGCGCTAATCGTAGAATTGTGGGTAGATTTAAAACCGGAACCGGAGGTAGCGAATCAGTACCTGTTATGTTGGCAGCCCTATTAGTCAGTGTTGCCAACTTGATAGTGCTAGAACACGCAATACTTGAGTTACCAGTTTACGGATATTAGCTTCGAGTGGAACATTGATATGTGAGACCATTTAAGCGAACATGCCCATGATTATGAATTATGTATTTTGTTTTTGCGTATATGGTATTAGTCACAGAGAGTATATTATATAGATGAGCCCAAAGATTCTATGCTTGAGTTAAATGTATGCAGTAGGAAACAAAGTCAGTGTGTCGTACCCGTCAAGACATACGGTGGCGAAACGTGGACGCTTACGGTGAACCTGGTCCACTAACTTTTTATTGGGGTATGAACGCACGCCATTTGGCGCGTGAATAGGTCGCGCTAACAACTGAGCTATCATCACTACAAATTAAGACTTGCATTATAGTTAAGCTTTACTTTAAATCATTTAATTTCTAATGATAAGTAATGGTCTGTATTCCGGTTTGAAGGGTACCGCAGCTAGCGGAATTACAGAGCTGTTGAGACTAACCATCGAAAGTATCAAAGAAGTGAGCGCCAAAGCAGTGATGCCCTGGCCTTTGTTTTGCTACTCAAAGTTCTGTGTATCGCTGCAATGGTCATGGACAGGCGTTATCTCTTACCATCAGGCGAGCGTCTCAAACGCTCCATTACTTTTACACAATAATAAATAGACACAAAGCAGCGATTCCGTGGATTTCGTATTGTTAGTCAAAGTTTTAGGTACCATTGCAATGGTCGTTGACAGGATATCTCTTACCAGTGGGTCTAGCATATTCATTTATGAGAATCAATACATACCTAAACAATAGTCAAATGTAAGAAGAATAAGAAGAAATATAAAAAAAGAACAATTTTGAATAGCTCCCGCCAGAGGCGCTGTAAAACTTTTTTTATCATTTATTTTAGAAGTACTTTAATCTATCAAATAGTTATGCAAACCCTTCATAAAACTGTTTTGTAAGTCTCATTTCTTTCATATGTATATAAAAAAATCTCGTAATCCCAAATCAATCGATTTTTTTATCGCCTAGTTCCAAAGTGCGTTAATAAAGTTGTTTACACACGGGTCGACGCGCCGCCACGGTGCAGCAATTACTTAAAAATCTCCAGTGTAAATATTTGGGCTAGTGTGAGAGCGGCTTTATCAGTTAACTTTGAGAAATATGTTGTGCTTTCTTGATTTTGAAATTTGAAGTGTGTGGAGTTACGCGGAATGATAGGTACCTTACTGCAAGCTTCGATGAACTTTTTGAAGTTTATCCAAGCTCACGAAAAGTTAGGTATATTTCATCATCACTACATATTATATAGTAAAACAAAGTCCGACGCGTCTGTTTGTCTGTCTGTTTGCGATACACTTAAAAACTACAGAACGGAATATATACATATTTTTTTTTTAATTCAATTTGCCCTTTTGGGGACGCTGAAGCTTTAAAGCCATACTGCCTTGTCTTCCGTTTTTCAGTTCATGTCTTACATCTATAGTAACAGTCAAAGTCCAGTCTTGGTCAAGTCCAGTTCGTGTCTGTCAAATCTAGTCATGCTTTAGTAAAGTAATGGCGTCTTTACTATAAGCTTCGATGGAGTTTTGGAAACAACACGAAAAGTCATGTTTCACCGCATTATATCACTTTCCCACACTCGTGCTTGTAATTCGGCACTTTATGAATAAAACACCACTATTTTTATACATAAACACTCGAAAAAAAAACTAAATTTGGAATAATACAATGGGGCGACACGACGCTTACCGCGTTCCCGCCAAAACTCTTCGTAAAACTCTATATTTTCACGCTTGTCATAGACAAGAAACGTCATCAAGGAGTTCGGTACCCATAATACTGATTCATTAATTATAATTCAAGCATTCTTCGATGTTTACAAGTTAGAACAATCTCAATGCATAATAATATAACGAACAGTAAGTCACAAGATGAATGACTTAGAACTGGTTGCCAATGAATGGAAGGTTATTAGCATACGAGTATCGCTTGTAGCGAAAGCGGCCCTTCTGTTTAGTGTTAATATATTCTAGGGTTCTGTTTGGCTCAATTTTTAACTGACTACACATATACATCGATATTTCGAGAAGAAAGGTCGTACAAATCAAAATATAAACTTTATGGGAGTAGCAAAAACAAGAGGCAAAATAAAATTGCTTCAAAGTAAATAGATTCCTTCTTGGTAAGCGTGATTCATTCTAGAACATATTGTTGCTTAATATCAGATAGAATGAAAGCGTATTTGTAGCGATGATAGCTCAGTGGTTAGCGCGGTCGGTTCGCATGCCGAAGGGCGTGTGTTCAAACCCCAACAATGAGCTTAAGCTGCCGGTGAAGGAAAACATCGTGAGGAAACCATAGCGTGGTGGTATGGTACTTTCTAGTACTCGACTGGCTACCACCCTCAAGTCGAAAATCTGCTGCCAAGCATCTAACGGTGTGTTCCGGCAGCCTCACTTGACAGCCAGTTCCATTCCAGGCTAGGTGTGCTTTACCATCTTCGACCACACCGTCACTTAACATCAGGTGAGTTGAGGTCAAACACAGCCTTTTAGCCATAAAAAAAAATGTGGTCAAACGCGGACTCAGATGTGAGAACGCGGACTTATTACGAATAAAAAAAACGCGATGATATCCTAGTTTTTTTTTTTAAACCTGGCCACCCAATACCAGAATCTAGAAGCACTAAAATACAAATGTCCCTACGTGCAGCCTGCAAAAAAATCCATTCAAGAATTTCTACAAATCGAACAGAGATATGTATTTAAGGACACAAAAGTCTAAAACAGACTTTAACAATACAATCTTCAAATAAGGAACTTCGCCAGCAACTTATTTGCAACAATCGCGTAGCAGGTAAGAGCAACTCTAACCAACTTATCTGTGCACGTGGCCAAATGAAAATCTAAGGATTTTCAAGGAATTCGTAGTCAGCCTTGCTTAGAAATTGCGAAAGTGGTTCCCTCGTTCAGATTTATGGGTGAGTTAGTTGAGCTATGCAGGCGATTTCACGCGTCGCTTCTCCTCAATAGTGAGTCTCGGAACGTATTAGGAATTAGTCACAGAGAACGACAAAGCTGAAGATGCGAATCTTTATTATACTAGACATGGGGGCTACTATAGTTTCTTGATGCATTCCTATAAATGTATGCACATTTCACACCAAAGTTTTATTTTATTTGCATGAAAAACGAACAGCTGCTAAGAATCAACGTAAATAGAAGATAGTTGAAACACAAAGGCCAAAAGGGGGGTTTTGATGGGAACACGGCAAAAAATCAAGTCTTCGCATAGTATCACTTACATAAAACACGACCTTTTTTGATGAATTTTAGCGGGAATGCGTTCCCGCGAAAATTAAATACTTATTATTATATACTTTAAAATAGGTATAGAAATACTTGTCACTGGCCCTATGTACTAAATGCGATGCCGCAAAACAAGAAATAAAAAGTTTCGTGTTCCCGCCAAAACTCCTTGTTTTACTTTAAACTTCTTTATTCTTTTTTTTCTTCGGTCATGTCACTTTCGTGCATTATGCCAATTCTCAAGATTTTATTCTATTCTTACTATTTTTTCTTGTTCTATTAAACAAGAATTGATACCGTGCGTAATATAGTGTATTCATAGAGTTATTTCTGTTTCACTTAAAAAAGACACATACATACATGAGGCGAAACCACATAAGTTTCTACTTTAAAATTGTGATTTGAGTATCCTCATCTTTAATGATTGAAAAGTGTTAAGCTATATAGCAAATAGGTATACCTATCTATACACAATACCTACCGTAGTACTTTTTAAAAATAATTTTAATATTGTATGTAATAACTAACGTGTGCTAGCAGACAGTTGTCAAATCGTTTACCACTCATAGAAATATTCAACACCATCTAACTTTTAAGCGGACACAAACTAATATATGGTCAAGTGTGAGTCGTGTTCGCTCACACAAGGTTCCATACTACCACACAATTTTATTGTAACTAAAAATGTACCTTCTTAGGTTCGTAATTAACTGCGTTTGGCTTTCGGTTGTTTTTATTCTTCAGTACGTTAGAGATCCCAGTCAGCATATGTATGGTTTTTTTCTTTTGTTACAGCGTCGTAGTTCATTGGCCTATTTGTTTTTATTCTTGTAATGACTTTGACAACTTTGACGCTTCATGTTTTTTATTTATTTAATTTGCCCCATCGGGCAGGCTAAAGCTTTATAGCCATACTGCCTCGTCCTACATAATTGACGCTTCATTTTTTATTATTATTCAAATTTCCCTTTTGGGGAGGCTAAAGCTTAAAAGCCATACTGCATTGTCTTCTGTTTGTGCAATTCATGTCTTACATCTATAGTTACAGTCAAACTCCAGTCTTGGTCAAACCCAGTTCGTACCAGTCAAATCTAGTCATGCTTTAGTAAAGTAGTGGCGACTTTCCTATAAGCTTCGAAGTTTTGGAAGCAACACGAAAAGTCATGTTTCACCGCATTATAACACTTTTCCACACTCGTGGTTGAAATTCGGCATTTTATGAATAAAACACCACTATTTTTATACATAAACACTCGAAAAAACTCTAGTTTTCTTTTTTGTTTAAAAAAATACAATGGGGCGATACGACGCTTACCGCGTTCCCGCCAAAACTCTCTACACCTACTTACTAAATTTCTTCTTTTCTTTATTTTAGGCATCGCACTTTGTGTGTTCTGCCAGTGTCAAATAGTCCATATTTCAAGTGTCTCGTGTTAAAATTAAAAGAGTCTTAGTCACAGTCAAATAAAAAAAGTAAAGTAAAATAAAGTTATAAATTCTAAACTCGTTTATTTGTAATTATAAATTCACATTTGCGGTTGACAGAATGACCGTATCGTATAATCGATGTGCGTAAGTTTTATTTTCAACAGCAATGTTAATTTTTGCCTTCTTCCGTGGTAGATAGAACAACAAGTATTCAAACAAATCAATTCCATTCCAGGCTAGATGTCTTTACCATCTTTGACCACGCCGTGACTTAACACCAGGTGAGCTGTGGTCAAACACGTAGCCTTTACGTAAACTATATTTAAACATTATCGGCTTACTTTTTCAACACCACGCAACGGAAGAAAGGAACCCTAAAAAAATACTTTTAACTGTTAATAGGAAATAGCTGCACCCACATAATAATCACAACAATATGAAACTTATAGCAAACACTTAAGATTCAAAATGTAATAATAAACGGATCGTAAAGAACGTTTCTCACTAGTATGCGAAATGTAATAAACGGTGTTAGACAGAATGTTCAGTTATGATATGAAAGGAAAACAAGAATGTAAAGGTTAGCTTATGTGATCGGTTGGCTAAATGCTAGAACTAAAATTTTCTATCGCGTGCTTTTGGGTTCGCTCAATAAAATCAATAGTGGCTCCCTCATTCGTCTTATAAAAGAGATACTGTAATTGTTAACTGGTTCTAAAGTCAAAGTTTTGCGCCACGAGATGGTGTTAGAATACAAGATAGATAGATAGTCGTAAGTGAGGTATACAATGACAGGTTTCTAAAAACACATTTTAAAGTCATGTTTGATTTCAATTTTGGTGTTTTGGCGGGAATGTGAAAAGGTCGTGTCGCCGCATTGTATTATTTTCCAAAATTTGTGTTTTTTTGAGGGTTCAAAGTTTACAAACTACTGCTTGGCGGTAGAATATCTCATACATACTGAGACGATCTTCAATCTTCTGATAAGATGACATACGATCTCTTACCATCAGGAGACCGTCATGCTTATCACATTAATTTTACAAAAACAAAAACAATTGTTACCTACAATATTTTGTCGCCTAAATATAACATTGTGGAAAACTAATAAATGAAACAAATAATTTCTAGCGCACACAAAAGTTTCCATCTTTCTCAGCATTAGGTACGTTTTTAAACCACCTTCCTTATAAAAACTGCTAATGTGCGGAACTCGCTGCGTCTGTCTTTCCAAATAAGTACAAACCGGGGTTGTTTAAGAAAAACATGAATAGATATTTTCTTGGCAAACGTGCTCCAACTTCGGCCAAATTGACGCTCTTCATCAAGTGAGATCGTGGCCAAACGCACGCCTAGTTCGATGTCAAAAAAAAAACAAAAATCTATAAAAGCAAGGACACAATGTTCGCTGCTACTGACATCCCATGTGGTTCTGCCGGTGTCTTCTTCCTAAGCACAAAAGTGGGTACTATTGTCAAAGGGGCCATACACTTACACTTTTTACTTGATGGTAGATTTCCTTAGCAGGAGTTCGTCTAGGTAGGTACCACCGCAGTACCAGACATTCTACCGCCAAGCAGTGTGTAAACATTACTGTGTTCCGGTTTGAAGGGTACTGCAGCTAGCGAAATTACAGGGCTATTGAGACTAACCATCTAGTCTCAAAGTAATGAGCGCCGAAGCAGCGATGCCCTGGACTTTGTTTTACTACTCAAAGTTCTGTGTATCGCTGCAATGGTTATGGACAGGCGTTATCTCTTAACATCAGGAGAGCGTCTCGTTCGTCTCAGTACTGGTACATTTAAAAAAAAAACACTACGCAATATCGTCACGTGTCAACAATCGTCTTCCTGTGGTGGCGGTATTTAGGCTAATTACCTGCAAACTGTAACGGCGGCTAAGTTTACTTTGTTTTACTGCCTGACACCTTGTTAAAATGTGGCTTTCGATGTGTAAGATTTAGTTGGAAATACGCAATGACAATGAAGATAAAGAATTTATTTATTTCGAATAAATTCCACAGATAAATTAGTTTTAACAAAACAATATGCTTAACAACAAACTTATATCAATGTATATCTATAAAAGGAATAACTGACAGACTGATTCATTGACTGATCGATCAACACACATCTGAAACCTCTGGGTCTAGAAGCATGAAATTTTGCACAAATGTTCCTTAGGTAATGTAAATTTGCACTAAGAAAGGATTTTTATAAATGCCATCCCTAAGGGTGCGAAATAGGGGCTGGAAATTTATATGAAACTTCGTTATTTTTGGTAGTAGCGGTTTAAAACTCACAATTAATACTTACTCTTTATTAAAATTTTGTTAGTAATCTATATATATAAAAGGAGAAACTAACAGACTGATCCACTGTTTTTTCATTCCAAACAATACAATCAAAATCCAATTTATCGATTCCAAACTTTCAGTATAATTATATTTTCTAACAAAAATAATACCAATAAGAAATTGGTATACTCTAAAATGTCTGATGTCGATCACTACGCGAACGAAATCGCGGGCAAAAGCTAGTACTTATATACTAACTAAAAATAAGGTAGAGCATACTGTGCTAATTATTAATTTCTTATTTTTGTTAAAACTACTGGCCTCCACACTCCACTACAAAACAACTCGTACTAAACGGTTCGAATCTACCTTCATTGTACGAACCGCTAAACAATAGAATTTGCTGCTTGTGTGGATGTTCCCTGATAGATACAATCTGGGTGACTTTAAGTCGCGCGTGAATCGGTTACTTCTAGGCGAGCGTGCTCCACCGTAGACCGCGTCTTCTATGCATCTATTTTCAATATATATAAAAAACACTTTCGATTAAGTCACCTATCAAACAAAAAAACTATATCAAAATTGGATTAGCCGCTTGGGACATACAAACAGACATCCCTTTGTTTGCGGTGTGTAAAAAAATACAACGATATTATCGTATTCCCGCCAAAACTCAACGGACTTTCATCAACTAGGAAAGTCCATCACGTACAATCACGCACAAAACGCAATTTGTCAAAAATTCCCGCGGTTCGAGCATTCGTCACGGCGAATGACTCACAGCGCAGGGGTGCCGCACATCGATTATTCATGATACAAGTTTTATTGCTAATGAATTTTGTATACGATGCACCTTTACATTTTGGTCTTTTGTTGCGGGGTATGTGAACAAACAGGCAATTTTTTACCGTCTGTTTACCGTTTTATTTTATTACAAACCATTTACAAGCATTATCAATATGGAATCTTATCTTATCTTATACCTTTAAACGAGCAATTCTTGTATATATGTATATATATAATCTGAATCTCGGAAACGGCTCCAACGATTTTCATGAAATTTAGTATGCAGAGAGTTTTGGGTTCTATACATCGATCGATAGGTTTCATTTTTAGAAAACGTCATTTTATCTGTGTTTTTAGCCGAGCAAAGCTCGGTCATCCAGGTACTTATATTAAAATGCCTAAGAAATTAAATAACGCTTGATAGGTGCAGTTGACAGATCTAAACTAAAAATGTTGCTGTCTTTTTCATAACAGTGTATTAGACAAGGACAGCAAAACTATAAATATATTAAGACCAGAATCGGTCAATGAATAACATTAAAATGGTCTTATAGACTTTTTAAAATTGATACGGTATTTCTTTGGTCACAAAATAAATATACCATATTGTTTCGTGTTGTTCACTTCTGAATCAATCAGTTCTAATAACAGCCACATTACAACTTCTACACTTAACGCAAATAAATTAATAATAAGTAGGACATTTCACACAGCGCCATCTAGCCCCAAACTAACAAAGCTAGTACTATGGGAACCAGATAACTGATATATGTATACTTTTTTTGTAAATATATACAGAAAATCCAGACACGGAACAAACATTTACATTAGTCACACAAATGTTAGTCCTGAGTGGAAATCGAACCCACTCCCTTCAGCTCTCGAAGTAAAACTATACCAAAATGAGCTTACAGGGAAGTCTATATAATAAGATATCTAATAGTGTCTCGTTAATCGTTGTCAACATCTATGACCACTAGATTATCACTTAACAAGTTGCTCCGGTCAAATAAACAAAAACATTCTCACAAAAGAGAAATCATCATCATCATCATCATAATCTCAGCCGTAGGACGTCCACTGCTAGACATATGCCTTTCCCCCAATGAATTCCATAAAGACCGGTTGGAAGCGGCTCGCATCCAGCGCGTTCCTGCAACGTAACTGTATGTTGTAACGTAATACAATAGGGAAATAAGTGTCGCAACTGGTGGTCTTCTCAGTAAAAACTATCTTTTTCAGTCAGTTTCAGTCTGCGTATTATAATGAGATTAAATTATTTCACCTGCCCTAACTTTTCTGACAGATGATCCGATAAATCGAGTAGTTAAACAAATCCACACCAAAAGACTAACAAAATAATTTAACGATAATGTCATGGCAGTAGCTCTCATCTAATAGCGTTTCAACGCCTCGATATCATTACTGAACCATCTACGACACAATATACTCAAAACAGAGTGTTGCCTTCGCAATAAAGTGAAAAACCAATAAACACTTTATGGGGAAAAAATAAAATCGTCGTGAAAACAACTTTTACGGTTTAATAAAACGCTACAATATTGGCAGTTAACTTTGCAGCTAGACAACGATATACAATGAAAATGCGCTTAAATTTAAAGAATACGGAAATTAATATTTTTCTCCTCTGAAAACTGACGTGGCACATAAGGCACAATCTTTATTTTTTATAAGTTCTAATATTAGAATCAAATTTTTATTTAATTAATTTAAACAATGACGAAGTAATAAATAAAATATACAACAATGCTATCAAAAAATGTTTTAAATTTATCCTGTATTTAATCACAGATTTTTTATATTTAAAACAATATGATTAAGCAGTAATATTGGAATGTAAAATTTATTCATAAGAATAAAGAATGCCGAAGAAATAAATGAAAAATGTGACTATTTTATATTTATTTACATATTTTTACTAAACAATGGATATAATCTGTGACATTAAAATGTAAAACTTATATTTTTTTTAATGTGAAGAAATAAATAAAGTATATCTCTTAACCACGTCAGTTATATTAGGAAGATTAATTTGCATTCTTTTGTAAATTGATTTGATTTATCCAGACAATCGATTTTTGATAATACCATCCAGATCAGTCCTGTTTTTACTCGACTGAAAGAGGAGTGTAATGTTTTTAGAGTTCATGTATGCATGTACATATGTGAGTTTCTTTATTTCATTGTAACTTCTAAATGCCTGAACTAAATTAAATGTATGGTGTATCTTTACATACACTATAATTTTTTTATTTGTGGGTATCCGTATTTTTTAAGTTTCTTATTTTTATTAACCTTGTTATAAACTGTCCCACAGTTAGACGCGTGCTTTTTCTCTCTGTGAGAAAGAGCTTGTGATAATAATAACATACTCAAGTTCAATTAAGCTGGATACTCCAACTATACGTATAATAAAATGACAGCTCAAATTGAAATATTGACAGACCAATTGAAATGTTAATTACGCTTTTTGAAGCGAAAATACTTAGTAAAAGATCATTTGGTTCTTAATTAATGGATGTTGGTTGTAAGGTGTAATATAAATTATTCTCTCCGAACATGTTTCGCCTCAAGCTACGTTAAACGTAACATAAAACAATCGTAAGTTCTCATAATGATGCGCGCATGCGGTGATTAACAATAATTATGGCAATAATAACCTATTACCAACTGTCATAATTTAATTTTACTGTTGGAACTTTAAAGTGTGGGCTTAGAGACAGTTTTAGAATGGAGATTCATTAATTATTACTGTAATCTCTATTTAAATACCGTTGTTATAGCAAAATTAATGAGATATACAAGTAATGTTATTTATTTTATTTTTTAATTTTGTATTTTTAGTTATTCTAGTTAATCTATGTATTAGGATATATTATTATTAGAATGTAGATATAATTATGTTATAGTTATGTATTCCCTGTAAGCACATCCTCGCTATTGACACAATACGTCTTTTTCTACCTCTGATCCTTTCCATCCTAAGGTTGCCTGGAAGAGATCGCTTTTAGCGATAAGGTCGCTAGCACATGTGTGGTTACACCTGTTAATTAAGTTTACTTTTTCTGTATTGTATAATTTTTGGTGTGTGCATAGATAAATTGTTTTACTATACAAGCAATAATATTTTTATGGCAATGGTTTTGTATTTACGCTTGAATTCAAATTTTAAGTAACTTTAATGTCTTTTGACTCCTACTGTTCATTTGATACTGGTCATTTGATAGTAAAACTGCCTCCTAAACTGTAGGGTGTTAGTTAGATTCCTACCTAGCACAAACATTTATATCTCTAACATAACATGTTTGTTCTGTGTCTGGGTTTTCGGTATTAATTATAAGTATGTATTTACAATAACGAAAATTGAAAATATTGTAAGTATTTTATTAGATATCTCATATTTTAGTATTTTATTAGATATCTCATAGTGCAAGCTTTGAGATCTTATAGTACAAGCTTTGCTTAGTTTGGGACAAGATAGTGTTGTGTAAAATATCGATACATACATTTATTTTTTAAACATACATGTAGTAGGTAATAGTCGACCATACACTCAACAAAAAAGTCACTTTAGCTACACTAGATACCTATGCAATAAAATTCTTATTTACTATTCATCAGCTAACGTCACCTCCATACACATATTCCATTAAAACACATTCCAATCTCTCTTAAAAAATATTTATTTTTTCCACGGACTATCAACCAAATAGTCAACATAAAAACCGTTTGATAATTTAAACTATTTAATCAAATACAATCGGTACCGAACTGAATGCTTCTCAAACAAATTATGAAATCGGATATTCAGAGCAAAGAGCGATCCATCAAAAAATTTTGACAGACGGTAAAAACTGTCCCTTTGTGTGGTTAGAGATTTTTGTTTGTGAATGTACATTGTACAGAGGTCTCGGACGCGTAGAAAAATAAAAGAATTCCCTATTTCTAGTTATAGAGTGGTTATTTACTAAGTAGGCTTGAATTGTATGCATGATCGTTTAATATTTAATAGAATACTTAATAGAAATTAAGCAGATTATTCATTAATAAAAATAGGTAAGCAGAAGAAATTTATTTTAATGTGACTTTCTTTATTCCCATTTCACTTCTAAACACCAGAACAGAATCTATCCAAGATTTCACTTCACTGTGTCGACAATCTTAGTAAACTGTGAGTAAGAGTTAGTCTAAAAATTTAACCTGGTAAAAACAAAGGCAGTTGTTTTTTTTCTCATATAACTCGTCTTTTTTATATATTTTTTACGTTTTGCCAATACCAAAGCCAACATTTCCATTAAAACCAGGTTTTTAACACGTTTTAACAAGCAAAAATTTTGGATGTTCCGTTGGAGCTATGTCCATCACCGGTGTGGTACAATAATGGCTTAGAAGCCTAAATGAATTTTTATGGTTCACGGAAGCCCAAGAGCCACTTGAGAATAAAGTGCAAATAGCACCAAACATTTGTTCAAAGTGCATTTCACTATTATATATTACAGTTTTTTTTTTTTTGTGGAAACATAATTAGACGTAAGGTATGCTCTTCTGATGGTAAGAGACAACGCCTGTCCATAACCATCCATAACAATTGCGTTAGATTCTATAATAAAATCCCACTTGAGGTAACTAAAATGTCCTATAATAAATTCAAAGATTTTATAAAGCAGAGGTTAATTGACAAAGCCTACTATAAGGTGGCTCATTACGTGGAAGACAGGAATATATGGTTGTTGTAGCTTCTCTCTGCCTTTGCATCCCCCTGGCTAAGTGACAATTGTAGTAAGCATAATGTATGTATTAATATTTATTACTGTAAATTGTAACCTAATATGAAAAGAAAGATCCCCAAAAAAAAATGCCTTGCTGAGTTTCTTGCCGGAGTCTTCTCAGTTGAAGTGTAATTACGAGCCGGTGGTAGAATCAAACATGTAACTTAACGTTCATAAGTGCCTTACCAGGGCCTAAACTGAATAAATGACTTTTGATTTTGATTTTGAACGATACACAGAACTTTGAGTAGCACAGTCAGGGCATCACAGCTGTGGCGCTCATTACTTTGAGACTTTCGATGGTTAATCTCAACAGCAAAATTAACAGTGAACGGAAACGTGATTTTCGCCTTAGTCAACGGAAAGACTTAAACACACCACCGGTAGGCGTTATTAAAAAAAAAACTTTTACCAGTTGAGCACAAGGGAAAAGAAATTACTCACCTGAGTTCACGCTTGTTTGCCGTCCATCTATAAATTCAATTGGCGTCTATAATTACAACTTCTATAGAAATAAAATCAAACCATTCTGTAACAATTTATTAGGACCACAAGACTTGTAATTTTCGCGTGCGTTCATAAATTTCAATTTGAGAGAGCCACACGAAATTACATGGCTAAGGTTCACCAACTAAAGTGATTTATCGACTTTAGGTGATCGGATATTTTGGCGCCTCCACTGGTTTGGTGAGATCCATTGGTATAATCAACCACAAACCTCGTTTCAATTCTTAGTCTTATCCGGAAAGTGAGCGATAAGTGTTGCACTGACGTCTCACTTGGGATTTATTGTGCATCCACCAACATTACCCAAACCACCTCAGTTCTTTGAAGTACCGGAGCAGCTCTGGGTTACTGGCATAGTAGATCCACAATGGGTGACATGAAAGTATAGGTATGGTGAAAAGCACTCAGCCCGTTGCGATGACATGAATGAAGATGATGACGCACTACTTCTTATATTACTGTACTATATTATATATTGTTACTGTACTATATATTACTAGCTGTTACCCACGACTTCGACTAATTTTAAATACATCTGTCCACGCGAACAAAGCCGCAGGCAACGGCTAGTTGTCTATGTACTTAAACTAGCATAATATCCCAACTTGCATGGGTGCAAATCACTTTGTTGACTTGATTACTAAATGTTGAATTATTTTTTAAATGAAGCCTGAACAAGGGTTAATTGAGATGTCTTGTATAATAAATACCTTCCGAAAAATTATCGAAATGACAGTAAAAACTGCATCAAAATCCGATACGTGGTTTAGAAGTAAGCGGGACCATAGACAGACGCGGGTAGCGAGTTTTTGTTTTTTACTATTTAGAGACATAGTTTCGAATCCATTGGATCTGATGCGATCTGGCTTAGTTTTATATGTAAAACTTGTTTTCTAGAAGTTTTTGCTAGCAAGCGGGTTCAAACCTCTCGGTGCCTTGTAGTAATATTTGGGTGAAACATATTTTCGTGTTGCTTCCAAAATTCAACAATGGAAGAAAAAATACCATAAAATATAATGGCCAAAATAAAAAAAAAGTCGCCGCATTGTATTATTATCCGAAACCTGTGTTTTTCGAGTTTTCATATTTAAAAATAGTGCTATTTTATTCATAAAGTGCCTAATTACGTTCAATCACGTAAAGTGAACATATTGTGATGAAACATGGCTTTTCGTATTGGTTCCAAAACTCGGTTCAATTAGCCACTATTATACTAGGACAACACCGGACTTAACCATGACTTCCTTTGTGTGACTTTGACATTTTTCGCTTGATATATCTTAAAATACCTAAAAATATCGATAACTTGAAAAAAATACACAAAGTGATACGCCAAAAATAAAGAAGTATAAAAAATTACAATAAAAATAAATAGTGTAATAATATTATTATATATTATCTTATATAGTAGTATAGTCAAGAGTGAATCGGTATCTTCTAGGCAAGCGTGCTCCATCTTAGACCGCATCTAACTTAACATCAGTTGAGATGGCGGTCAAACGAAAAAAATACTCCGATGAATTGCGAACCTCCTTTTTGAAGTCGGTTAAAAAGGAAGTAATAGTTAAATGGTAGTATTGTTGATAATATAACTCATGCGAACAACTAACTAATGGAAATTCAAAATTTACTTAACATTATGTATGTGTCTGTACTAAAACATGGTTGCCAATTGCATTTATTAATTTAGCACCAGCTATTATTGACAATTTATTGCCCTTTGAAAGGTAAATTAAAGTTCTAAGTGTTAAGTTATATTGCTTCTTATTATTCTACTCGAGACCACGAATGTATACTGAAATTGGTTATTCGTGTAAATTTTACTGAACTGATATGGTTTTGACACATTTTTGTTTTACTTATGCATGTAATTTTATTGAAAGTATTGAGACGAACCTACTACTGGTTGGCGACAGAATATCTGGTACTGCGGTGGTACCTACCTAGACGACTACCACCAAGTGAAGTGTGTATTTTAGAAGCTATCTAATCACTATATTTTTTTATTTATGCTACATAGGTTTGCCTTTGACCACGCCCTGCCTGATGTAAAGCAAGATGCAGTCTACAATGAAGCATACTTACCTAGAAAAAACATGTTTGCTCTGGATTTAAAGACACCCAAGTTGTACTTCGCAGGAAAAACAGACGCCGGCAAAGAGTTCCATATCCTCGCGAATGTGAAATATGGATTTTCAACTTGAGGGTGGTAGCTAACCAGCCGAGTACTAAAAACCAATCTACCACCACGCTATGGTTTCCTTACGATGTTTTCCTTCACCGACAGAAACTCATTGTTGGGATTTGAATCCACGCGTTCCGGTGTGTACGCCGACAACGCTCACCACTGAGCTGTCAGCGCTGTAATATAGATCCCTAATACACACCTACCCATTATTATGAGTAATAATTATTATTATGACGTCTATAGCATCATAAAGCAAGCCCACCACTTCAATAAGGTACCATCAGCTTTATGACGTCATAAAATGCTTTTTAATTTGGCTGTAAACTCTAAGCGAGGTGGAATCGATCGCATATGAAAAGAGCTATTTAAAAACTGGTTTATGTAACACATTCGGCCTTACTTATAAACGTTGGTTTATCTTAATCAATGCTTAAGGCATCATTTTCACGCATGAGATTTCACATCAGCGGAAAGTTGATAAGGCATTTTAAGCATTGATTTCATTTTGTAAGTAAAGTCCGTTGTGTTTAAATGTATCATTCCTCTCATCATCATCATCATTATCATCATCATCAGCCGTAGGATGTCCACTGCTGGACATAGGTCTCCCTCATTGATTTCCATAAAGACCGGTTAGAAGCGGCTCGCATCCAGCGCGTTCCTGCGGTCTTTATTAGGTCGTCTGTCCACCTCAACATACCTATATTATTCCTCTACTTCAACGAAATATAAATCTGGCTTAGAAGTAACGTTACATGTAACACAGCGCCACCTAGCGCTAAACTGAGCAAAGCTATAGTAACCATATAACTAATACTTTTACTTTTTTGTAAATAGGTACTTACATATACTTGTAGAGCTCCAGACACAAAACAAACATCTATGTTCAATAAATGTTAGTCCTGGGTGAGAATCGAACCTATCCCTTTCAGACTAGAGAAGCAGAGCTACTACCAAATAAGCTACGGGGTAATCAATGCAATAAAGATAATGTATGTATAATGGTAGGGTAGAGTACTAGAAACTATGGTTTCCTAACGATATTTTCCTTCACTGGCAGCTCAAGCTCATTGTTGGGGTTTGAACCCACGCCCATTTCGATATTTTATGATAAGCCAAGTCAAAGTTATAAAAGTAACTTGGTTTTGGTCTTTTTCTAGTAAAGAAGAGACTACTTTATTAGAAGCCTCATCGAAAGTTATGTTTCACCGCATATCGCTTTCCAACACCCGTGCACGCAATACGAGTTAGTAAATCTACCTCAAATGTATACTTACCCATTCATCTATCCTACATCATTATCTCGGCACCCACACAAACGCAAGATCATAAAACGACTCACAATATAGAGGGCGTGAGGGCGCAGTCCAATTTATTTTTTCCCGCTGCAAGCTGCAAGACCCAAAGTTACGACGTCTGGGTCCTGTCTCTCGATCCTGTGTTATTTGGGGTGGGAAACGCGTTAAAAAACCGCAGCTTTTTTTCCGGTATCATTTCGGCTCACTTTAATTTAAACTTTGTTAGCTAGTTTTGAATTTTGAATTCGATCAAAATTTTATAACATCAAACAACAATAACTATTGAATTTCAAGCATATCTAGATCAGATTTACTAACTCGTATTGCGTAAACGGGTGTAGGAATGCGATATGCGGTGAAACATCACTTTCGATGAGGCTTCTAATAAAGTAGTCTCTAAAGTTCTTAGTTCTTTGCTAAAATACCAAAACCAACTTACTTTTATGACTTTAACTTGATTTATCATAAAATACTAGAAAATATCAAAATAGGCGTGGGTTCATACCCCAACAATGAGCCTGAGCTGCCGCCTGCCCTTCGGCATGCGAACCGACCGCGCTAACCACTGAGCTATCATCGCTACAAAACCACATTTCATCTTACCATCAGGAGAGCCTTAGCATACTCACATAAATTTTATAACTTTAAATCAGTTTATTCCTTAATTCACCCGCTGGTCAACAAATTAGTCATGGCGTCTGGCCTCTGTATAATTTTTTGTTGAATTGTTGAATGAAGGGGGTGCTTCTTTTTATACCTTGAACAGGTTTTTGTGATCAAAAGTGTAATTTGGTGGCCTCTTTTTTAGCTATCAGAGGTTGGAAATCGGTATGAATCATGTTGTCCGGTGTCCGGTTGGCTTATTTGAGAGTTAGTTTCCATTGCAAAACGTCACCAAATACTGAAAACCAAAGTAGCGATAACGTGAACTTTTTTTTTGTTACTCAGAGTTTTGCACACCACTGTAATGGTCATGGACAGGTGTGACGTCATATCATTAGGGGAGCGTTGCCTTTGTTTCATTACTTTTACATAAATTTTCTTAAATTTGAGACTAACATAACGCTCTCCTGATTCTAAGAGATAACGCATGTCCATGACCAAAGCAGCGATACACAAAACTACAAAGCCCAGTGCATCGCTACTTTAGCGCTCATTACATTGAGACTTTCTATGGTTAGTCTCAACAGCCCTTCAATTTCGCTAACTGCAACACCCTTCAAACCGGGACACAGTAATGTTTACACACTACTACTTGGCGGCAGAATATCTAGTACTACGTCGTAACTACCTAGACGACCTCCTGTTAAGGAGATCTACCAGAGGATCTACCTTGGAAGGTAAAATTATCTATAGCACTTACATAGTTGACACATTTAAATTTTAATTATTTTTATAATATTCATTTATTTCAGAAACATGTTCATACAATAAGCATTACAATAAATACACATACCACATTAAATTAAAAGAAATAATCATTAAAAATATAAAATAATATGTATATAAATGTCAAAATTAAAAAAACCAAGCTCGAAAAAATAAAAAATCGGCCAAGCTCGAGTCGTACTCGGGCACGAAGGGTTCCGTACCATTATCTATGAAAAAGGGGAAAAAATGCGTTTGTTGTATGGGAGCCCCCTTAAAAATTTAAAATTTTATTTTGTTTTTAGTATTTGTTGTTATAACGGCAACAGAAATACATAATTTGTGAAAATTTCAACTGTCTCGCTATCGCGGTTCTTGAGATACAGCCTGGTGACAGACAGACGGACGGACAGACAGACAGCGAATTCTTAGTAATAGGGCCCTGTTTTTACCCTTTGGGTACGGAACCCTAAAAAATATATATAAAAGAAACATACAAAAAGAAAAATAATTTTATTTTAACCTAAACTTCAGCTTGGATCCGGAATGCTCAATATGCATCTTTTTATGTATACCTATACAAAAATTTGTGGCAAATCATCAGCAAACATTGTGCGTGCCATCTTTATTAGCAAATCGAGCTTTATGCAACTCTGATTTCCACATAAAATCACATTTTATACAACCGATACATCCCTCTCATTTATTAGATACCTCTTCGAAATAAAAATGGCGTATTTTTTGGCGTCAATTTCGTAACCAATACGATATAAAATTGTGTATTTTTTGGTGTCACATTCCCCAAAATCGGTAATTTTACTTTGATTTCACCCCAGGCGGTGCAGAATAAGTGCTCATAAAACATCCCCTTACCATAACCTCACCCCAAAGCACGGGACTTATGTCTCAAGTCTAATGGTAACACTACGGATGGTTTATTAGATAGGGAGAGATGTGATGGAAACACAGTGCTAGTTTTTTGTGGTTGACAGCTTAAGCTAGAAGTTTGGCCAGGGTCCTGATCTTTCAAACTACAGGCATAAGCTCATTGAGCCCAAGTCCAACTTCGCGATGTATATTCTGACCCTAACTCGATGGCTGTATTACATTGTTACCCTAAGGGCGAAAGTAACTTATTTAATCCCGAGACGGTGTTCAGCCAATAGTTCGAGGGACTAAATAAGTCTTTAACCGGAGGTAAACACTGCTTTTCATTACGAATACAACAAAAGTAAAAATAAAAACATGAATTCTTATTATCTATTTATATACATATATATATATTATCTAGTTATAGGAAAGCGTCTCGTTCGTCTCATTACTTTTACATAAATATATTTATACGTATATCACTACATATTATAAAACAAAGTCGTCCGTCGCGTCTATCTGTTTGTCAGTTTGTTCGTGATAAACTTAAAAATTACTAAATGGATTATCAAGCGAGTTTAACTAATTAAAAAATTCATGAAAAAGGTTTAAGTATATAATTTGTCAAGGTTTTGTGAAAATCGGTTGATGGTTGATGGTAATTGTTGGAAGTGTCGGAAAAAGTCAAACCACTTGGGAGCTTTCATCGAAAACTCTGACTAATCCCTATGAGATATAACAAAATAATGCATGGTGGGATATTACTCTTTTAGAGATCTACAAAAAAGTTTGCGGTGGCATTTACGAGTATCTACCTTTTAAGGATAGCTTACTATACCCATTGTTACTACCCGTGCGAAGCCGGGGCGGGTTGCTAGTATATAAATAAATAAAACAAAAAAACATTTCATTTGGCAGTTCTGCTATCCATTTAACCTTTAATGACAGTCTTAAGGGAAATAAGTACTTAAAAGCTGTTTAAGTACTGGAAACGTCAAGACGTCGACGCGATTCGTTAAGTATTGATGGACAAGTTTATTAGGCCGTAAAGGTTTAAAACAAGTCAATGATTAAGTTTAAAAGCTTGGTCGCATTACTTGGTGCATTGGCTTTAAACAGTTTCGATCCAGATTGTGATTTTAATAGTATACCTATACGAGTAAGTATATAGTGTTCATTAGAAGTTTCGGCAACTTATTTGAGAGACCGTCTGCCTTCTAATCTGGAAGTCCAGGGTTCGAATCCTACAGCACGCTGTATTTTCTGAGTTATGTATTACCACTGATTTTAAACGATGATGGAAAATATCGTGAGGAAAACTACTTGTCCCGAGATATATTAAAAAAAATCGAAGATGTTTGAAATCTGCCAACCACTACTTCACTAGCGTGGTGGACTACTGCCTTAACTTTCCCATAATGACCTAATGGACCACGCCCAGCAGTGGGATAGTTTATTTAAAAAAAAAACAGTGCTGGTTCTATTACACATCCTACCACATAGCATGCGGCATCCAAATTTTAAATTCATATAGCCAATAAATGTTCTACAATTACCAATGTCAATAATGTCAAATTATTGTAAACATTCTCATATAAAAGCTCATTTACATTTGCTGTAAACACAAGTGCCTTGCCTGACCTTTCGACGGGCAGCGGTCCGATCTTACTTCATGTCTAGGTAATGTGGCAACAGGGGTAGCCAGGTTCAATAAAAACGCCTAAGTATAGGGAACTTTTAAATTCAGGTTTATTATCTGCTGTGTAAAATCATGTCTAGATAATGTGGCAACTGGGGTAGGCATGTTGAATCAAAACACCTAAATATACCTAGGTAAATTTTAAATTCAGGTTTATTCTTTACTGTGTAAAATCATGTCTAGATAATGTGGCAACTGGGGTAGGCATGTTGAATCAAAACACCTAAATATACCTAGGTAAATTTTAAATTCAGGTTTATTCTCTACTGTGTATAATCATGTCTAGATAATGTGGCAACTGGGGTAGGCATGTTGAATCAAAACACCTAAATATACCTAGGTAAATTTTAAATTCAGGTTTATTCTCTACTGTGTATAATCATGTCTAGATAATGTGGCAACTGGGGTAGGCATGTTGAATCAAAACACCTAAATATACCTAGGTAAATTTTAAATTCAGGTTTATTCTCTACTGTGTATAATCATGTCTAGATAATGTGGCAACTGGGGTAGGCATGTTGAATCAAAACACCTAAATATACCTAGGTAAATTTTAAATTCAGGTTTATTTTCTACTGTGTAAAATCATGTCTAGATAATGTGGCAACTGGGGTAGGCATGTTGAATGAAAACGCCTAAATATAGGTAAATTTTAAATTCAAGTTTATTCTCCGCTGTGTAAAATCATCTCTAGATAATGTGGCAACTGGGGTAGCAATATTGAATGAAAACGCTTAAATATAGGTAAATTTTAAATTCAGGTTTATTCTCTGCTGTGTAAAATCATATCTAGATAATGTGGCAACTAGGGTAGCCATGTTGAATTAAAACGCCTAAATATAGGTAAAATTTAAATTCAGGTTTATTTTTTTGGTAAACGTATAGATACCCAATTATATTTACTCAACACTCTGGTAACACTGTAAGCTACGGAATCGTGAGAACATTGACGATTAGTATGGCTGCATATTATCTAGTGATTTTCTACTCGCAAACCTTGTTTGTGCAAACTACCTTGATAACTTGAATTGTGTATTTTGATAGTTTGTTCTTAAATAATCACCGCCAAGCCTTCGACATTAGGGCTGACAACACAGCCCTTTTTTAGCAAATTACTTGGATTTCGTAATTCTTTTAATGTTTGGTGTTTGACTACAGCTCACCTGACGTTAATTGGCGGTATGGTCTAAGATGATAATATGATATGATATGATGGTAATTATACTTGGTGGTAGATTTCCATTGCAGGAAGTCGTTTAGGTAGGTACCACCGCAGTACCTGATATTCTGTCGCCAAGCAGTAGTGTGAACACTACTATGTTCCGGTTTGAAGGGTACTACAAGTTTGTTGAGACTAACCATATAATGTCTCAAAGTAATGAGCGCCAAAGCAGCGATGCAGAGACTTTGTTTTACTAATCAAAGTTCTGTGTATCACTGCAATAGTTTTATATAAAAAAAATAGCAAATATAATTCTTTTCAATTATCGGGTCGGGTCAAGTAAAGCTATGAGCAACAGCTAACAATGTATATATCTATTTTTGTAATGTGCCAATTATGTTTATAAGCGAACAATCAAGACGCTTCCAATGACAACTCATTTATCAAATTATGATACGCCCCGGCTTCGCACTTATATGTGTATATGGGTACATTATGCATATTATACATAGGTATAAACCTTCCTATTGAATCACTCTGTCTATTGATAGAAACCGAATTAAAATCCGTTGCGTAGTTTAAAAGATCTAAGCATACAGACGGTGGGAAGCGACTTTGTTTTAAACTATGTACCTAGAGATAGCTTAGAAGTTACAAAGGAACAGATGATACATACACACATATCGGTAATCAAAATCGTAATTTTTGCTCCATCATTACCACCATTTTTGCTCCGTAGTTGGGTAAAAATACTAAGTAAATAAGTAAGTATACCGTTCGTACTAAGTTTGTGAATAAATGGCTTCGGAAACATTACTCAGGCCAAGTAGAATAAAACCTTTGTTATGTTTTATTTACTCACAGTTGTGTTAAAACTTTTGTAACATTTCGTCAACCTATTGTGTAACATTTAGCAAGTTAAAGCAATTTTAACCTTTCGTACCCAACGTGTTTACTTAACGTGGTTTTGTTAATTAGTTACATATTTATGTTGCGTTTGATTTATCTTTTGAAGGAGGCGGTTTTTTTTGGGCTTTTTGATATAAATTCTCTTAATAACAATGTAAATAAGGATTTACGAACGAATTTTTTTAAAGAAATGAAATCCTATTTTTTTTTTAAAGCAAATAGGCATACGTTTGACCTCCATCTCACCAGATGAAAGTTAAATGAAGATGGAGCACGCTTGCTTAGAAGATATCGATTCACTTTCGACTTGAAGACACCCAGACGTTTTTTGTTTTTTTTTTAAATCCCAGATTATATCCAACGTGGAACACGCACTCAGGCAGGCATTCTACTTGTCTAGCAGACCGCACAATGAACCTGGAATCAAATCGTATAAGTATTGTCGAAGATGCACACAGCACAGACATGAAATGAGATGTGGTAAACAACTATTTTAAGCCATCGCAATGTTCTTTAGCGGGGTTATTATATATTGCAAGGAAGTAGTTATCACAACAAAATATGTTTTATTAAGTAGGTACTTAAAAAATCAAAACCCTCTTTTTAAACATTTTAACCGACTTCAAAAAAGGAGGAGGTTCTCAATTCGTCCGATTTTTTTTAATGTACGTTCACCGATTACTCGTAGACACCTGAACCGATTTGAAAAAGTTTTTTTTTGTTTCAAAGTATATATACGTATACTGCCCAGGTGGTCCCATTTAAATTTTACCGAAACCGGTAAAGCGGTTTTTAAACAATTTACAAAAATCGAAAATTTGTATATCGAACATAATTTTTACTCCGAAACCTCGCAGTTTCATTGGAGCAGTGCGTTTAGTTAGCGAAAGGGTCATGGAGTCAGATTTTTTTAATTTAAAATTTATAATACTTAGTAAAAATGTGTACGAAAAATTACAAAAGCATGGCCGTAAAAATATTTTTTTTCATTAAATTTTTTATCAAGAACTGGCATAGGTTTATTTAAATTAAAGAGGCAAAGCGTTCTAATTAAATTTGTAATTGTAGGTAGTAAATGTGAAAGACATCAATATTTATGTGCCTTTCGAATCGCACAGTGGGCCGACGACGTCGCGGCCAGACAAAAAATGCTTTTAAAACGTATCCATTGTAACCGCTATGTGCCGCCGTTTTTACTTTCAAAATGGTTTTGATACTTTGCGGTTTTACACGCAAGCATAAAAAACATCAAATTATTACACCTACTATTATTATTTTCTTTACAGTATTTGTTATATGTATATTATTCTGAACTATTGTTTATCTTTTGCTCTTTTGTTTAAGTTTTCTTTTTTTTTACACAGCCGTATTATCTGTCTTTTGTCCCGTCTATCAAACGGTTGCCTGGAAGATATCGTTTTAGGTGATAAAGCTGCCGTTGTGCTATCGTTAATAATCGTAGCTTTTGTATGTTTCGGTATACAATAAAGTTATATTCTACATATTCTTTTCAGGTTTGCTTTGAGCTAGTACAAAAATTGATACTCGAAGCATAAAAAATGTATTAAATGATTAAATATGTACACATTTATATATCTGTTTGGTACCTTTTCATGATTAAATAAAATTTGAGGTACATACAATCCCACTAATCCCACTAATATTATAAATGTGAAAGTTTGGAAGGAGGGATGTATGTTTGTTACTGAATCACGCCAGAACGGCTAAACGGATCTGGATAAAATTTTGCATATAGATGCTTTTAGGCTCTGGAATAAAACATAGGATACTTTTCATCATCATCATTGTCTATCACCACGCGGGTAAAACCGCGGGGCGCAGCTAGTTTTATACAGTATAGCTGAGACTCTGAAACAAAACTCTCATGTTTCTTGGCAGATAGTATTTAGATTTTTTGAAAGTCAGAGCTAAAAGGTATATTCTAAGTCTACGTGTTTTATCTTCGACTATATCATTCATCCATCGCATAACATTAGAGTTCAAGTTGGCAGTCAGATGCGGAATTATATGAGTTAAAAAAAGTTAATACCTGTTAATATCATCACTATTATTATTTTTGTTAATTTATAAATAAAACATTTCATCTCAACAATAAATTACCTATCGTGGGTCATATTACACGAGCCCTATTGAAAAAATGTACCTACAGTTTACAGTTACATTATTCAAGTATCAAGACCACTCGGCCCACCTGTCGATCCCTTGGTCAACACAGGCGATGATTTCGACAAAAAACTCGGACGACCGCACCGGGGCGCCGACAAAGTGACGAATACATAACTTTTGAGAGGCTCTTACACCACTGTGCGGCGATTAACAGCCAATAACACTGGGTTTTGTTGAATTGACGTAAATTACGAATCGGCCTTTTTGATATCCTGACCAGACTTCAAAGGATAACAAACCACTGGGCACGTTTTTAAAATTAACGCAATTCCTGGAAATGGTCTTTGTAAATACTTTTCAAAACAATCGATACCAAAACGGATCAAATTAGACAACGGATCACGTGCGCTAGGGCGTAGATTCAACAAGAAACCAAAGTATGGTGATAGTACCCTAGTTCTCGACAGGCTAGCTACCATTCTCAAATTGAAAACCAACGGTGTGTTCCGGCAACCTCACTTTAGAGCCAGTTTCATACCCTGGCTATATGTGCTTACCATCTTCGAGCAGGCCGTCATTTAATATGCTTCATAAATCGTAAGGTGTGGGTTTAATCTCGCCCAGGACAAACATTAATATAATGAACACAGATGTTTTTTGTGTCTAGGAATTCTAAATATAATATGTATGTATTTGCCAAAAAGGAGTATATACCATAGTACAGGTTTTGATTAGTTCGGAGCTAAATGACGCTGTGTGAAATGTCTTCCTATATTTATGTACATAAAATATTAGTGTATTAAGATAAGACCAATTAGTGGTAGGGTATTTTCCAGTACTACCCTCAAGTAAATCTGACGCCCAGCACCTAATGTTGTATTCCGGCTGCCTCACCTTAGAAACAGTTCCGCTCCAGGCTAGTTATGCTTTACCATCTTCGACCACACCGTCACCTAACATCATGTGAGCTGTGCTCACCTACGTAACTTGTCAACCATTAAAAAAAGTTTAGTTGAGCGTCCAAAATTGGTATTATTATACCTATAACTTTTCTGTTTACCAAAAATTATTATAGATCTTTGTATAGGTATATGTAGATCTCGTATCGTGTGCCCCATATCTCCTCTATAACCAGACAACTAACCCTTTATTATAATTGCCTCAGAACCCATTATTATACCCGTCAGACCCCCATAACATCGTCAATTATAACAGATTTGTCCATAACAATACCACAGATATCCATGATTTGTCCATTATAATAACATGGAGATATTGTCCATTTTGGAGACAAGCCACTATACCAGTCTTACTTATCTCTAGAACTGCCTAAATAGTGTGACTAAAATGTCCATGGGTTGTTGTTAGTTTTATGAAGGAAGTACGATGGTGGTGCCCTCATTGTATTGTACAGATAAGTTGGTTCCGTACCTGCATCATAGGGTCAGAGTCCCCTTGATATGCCAGCTCGTAATGTGCGATTTCACAGCCCACCCTAGCTTTGTGGGGCAAGTGACGAGAGACAGCGGGAAACGTCACGAGTGCGTTGAGCTAAATCCTACCGCAATTTTACTGACCGCCAATTTTTTTCTGGATCTATGTACATTGCCATTTAGCTTTGGAATGCCAACAGATACGTATTCGATTGTGTGTTTTAGAATGTATTGGACTAAAAGTCAAGAGTAGATAATCCTATGTCATCGATTACCAAGATGAGACCTATGTAAGTGTTAAGGATTTAAGAATTTATACAAAAAACCAGGTTTTTTACTGACAAATAGACTTGCGTTTGATTGCCATCTCGCCTGATGTTAAGCATAAATGCGGTTATGAGCATAGTTTACCTAGAAGAAACCAATTCACTCGCGACTTGAAGTCACCCATATTGCATCTATTGGGGAACTTACTCGGACAGGAAATTCCATTGTGATGAAAGTGGACCCGACCCGTTTTTTGGTGGGGGCTGCCAGAGCCTAGCCTATAGCGTTATGTCATTATCATCAAGTGTCATCTTCATACTCAAGTTTGGAGATCAATAGGCAAAACTTCTTGCGATCCCATACTGCGGGTTTAAGATGCTGGTAGCTCTCAGTCCAGTCCCCTTGATGTCGTCTGGCCACTTCTGTCTAAGACGTCCTGGGCTTCGCTTACCCGTAATTCTTCCTCCAAAGATCAACCTTGGAAAGTCAAACAGTTCGTAAAAGTCGGTTTTCCGTCTCATGACTGTAGACATCAGCCTTCTTTTGCGGTTGGCCATTTCTAGAACCTTGGCATTTGAGGTGAAACACGTGCAAGGAATTTTAAACATCTTCCGTAGAATACACATCTCAAATTACTATATCCCGTAATTTATTTTAGCAAGACCCATGTTTCGCATCAATACACGAATGTGGACCAAATCTCATAATAGGATATCTTTTACTTAAGCGCTATGTAATATAGCAAAAATAGAGTTGGTTTTTGAGTGAGTTTTTTGCCACAAATAGCGACATAATTCGATAGCAGTCATCGATTAGTGCAAAAAATAGGATGACCTGGCGTAGGCTTTCAGCGGTCTATTAAAAAAATCATTTGTTTTTGTAGTCCGCTACAGCTTACAGCTTAGCCCTTCTGAGGTATGCATCGACACGTCTCACCCGCTACCTCTAACACAAGTGTGTATTTTAAATAGCTCTACGAAACAACCCTGTTGTAATGCGAATATTAGAAAACATACATTGATGCAAAGACATGCACGAAACACGCTGTAAGAAGTTTTTGCAACATTTTATGACGTGGAAGGTGTTTGAGTAATATTTTGAATATATGTATGTATTTCAGTGACTTCAGCAGCTCGACAAATTCTAATTTATTTTATGTCTATAAAGTTTTGAAATTCTTAGTTAATTCTGAATTTGAACTTAACGAATAAAACTGTTCTAACACGTGATTTAGGGAGGCTAGCATACTAATTTGCGAGATTTACGTACCTAATCTATAGGAAAATGTATGGAAAGTAACAGCGCGACAAACAAACGTGACATCTGGTGGTGGGTAGTGGTAGTGCCCTTAAACATTTTTGGTAATCCCACAGGAACCTAACATTTTTCTGATATAAAAATTATCCTATATGTTAATCCAGGTAATCACACTAATATTAAAAAGGCGAAATATTGTGAGTGTGTTTGTTACTTCTTCACGCTCAAACGGCTTAACCAATTTTGATGAAATTTGGTATGGAGATTGCTGACGCCCTGGATTAACACATAGGATAATTTTTATAAAGTGTAGCAAGTAACACAACGGGGCGCAGCTATTATATAGCGCAATTATTAAGACGACCATATTCCAAAAGAATTGGTAGCTATAAATCGTGATGTTCCCCCTTGATGAGACTTGGCTCAATCACATCAAAAGCATCTATTTAGTTCATTACACTCTTTATACGTAGATAATAAATAAACTTGTGACTTAAAGCTTCTCTAATTACATATAAGTTATCAATAATCCATCGTCAATATACTTATATCAGAAAATCAATTATTTCTTGCCCGTTACCTCGCGTGGTACAAAGAGCGGTCGGTCTATAAGAGTTACGTGATAGAAAACATGATATAAACTAGCGAAAAGCTGAGCTCTGTGAGGGCTCGCGTAGTTTTTCTACTGGGTAATAATTTTTAAGACAGTTTTTTTTTATTATTATAAAACCCCCAAGTTAGGAACACTGATAACGCCGTTATTTTACAACCTGATTCTAGTGGTGTCATCTAGTATTAAGTAGATTAACTACGATGTATTTGAGTATTGAGTTTAGTTCTCTTGCAGCGATGTTAACACTTTAGTTTTCTAACAGATGGCGTTAGTAGTACAAACATTCTACAGTTATGCAGTCGTGTAAAAAAAAGCTGATTATGATTATATACAAACATATATCATTATATTCATAACTATGTATTTGAATATATCTCTGTGGACAAAATGATCTTACATACTATAGCCAACCAACTCTCCGACCATAAACAAATGTAGATTACAGTTGATTCATGAGCTCTCGTAACTGTGGTTAGTAATGAAACTTGCGTATTTCTATTACTATATCTGAATATACTGCCAGATACTATCTTAATGGTTATTAGATGTCTCAACCAGGTCTCAACCTTAAGGCTACTTCGAAACTAGATTACATTCTTCCGTGATTAGTTTTATTTATCTCTTACTAATCTATACCTACAGGCTTACAGTTTGAACTTTAGCAATATTCAAAAACATGGTAGTTAGTGGGCATATGAAACGTATAAAGAAATAATATCGTATACAAAAATACAAAAAAGAAACTAAGAAAACCTTGGTTAAAGTTTTTCCCAAGACTCCAGAATTTATGGACAGCGTGCAGCCTTACGCACTGAGTTAGCGCAAGACATAGCAACCATACGTAGACTACATAGTAACTGTTATCTAATCTGGGACCACACGCGACTACCATGTCATTTTCGGTGCGCGTGATTTGAGTGTCCGTATTTTTGTGTTTGTTTAGGATAATTAGGTCAAGTATTAACCAACTTTTTTTTTAATACTTGGAACGACAATCGATTACTGAACTTCTTGTAATCAATATTGCTGATGTCCAAACATCCACTGTGCATATAGCAGTGACGTAGCTACTGAAAGGCTAGGCGGTACTGTGCACCAGGACCAAATTATGTGCCATACAAATTAAGTATCATGGATACCAAACACTCATCTTCTCTACATAGTATAAAACTAAGTCCCGCCCGCCGTCTGCATACTTAGATCTTTTAAACTACGCATCTGATTTTAATGCAGTTTCCATCAATAGACAGAGTGATTCAAGAGGAAGGTTTATATGCATAATACATGCATATGCACCATATTAGTATCTACATTGCACCCGTGCGAAGCCGGGGCGGGTCGCTAGTTTGTGCAGTCTTGCCAACTTTACTTATTGAAAAGTTATGTAAATTAGTAATGTTTTTTGTATTGTTCGCAGGTTAAGTGTTTAACCAAAGCTCACTTGATGTTAAGTGACGGTGTGGTCGAAGATGGTAAACACACCTATTCTGAAATGGAACTGGCTCTCAAGTGAGGCTGCCGGAACACACCGTTAGATGCTTGGCGATAGATTCTCAACTTGAGAGTGGTAGCTAGCCAGTTGAGTACTAGAAAATACCCTACCACCACGCTATGGTTTCCTCGCGATGTTTTGTTTCACCGGCAGCTCAAGCTCATTGTTGGGGGTTGAACCCACGCCCTTCGGCGTGTGAACCAACCGCGCTAACCACTGGGCTATCATCGCTACAAACTATTGTACCTTCTATTGCACCAAGTCCATTGGGTATCTCGCTGCGCTAATCTGGTGGTGCTTGACATTAGATGAGTTGCGTAGAGTTCTAACCATGAAAAAACACTTAACAAAACTGATGATTTTTTAAACTTTAAGCAGTTGACATATACTAATTGAATCCTATCGAAAAGGATATAGCGCTAATTAATATTCTCGATAGCCTTAAAAGCGCTAGAAATAACACACCGATAAGGGGCCCTTAAAATGGACTTATTGTCCAAGCTAATCCTTAATAGTTTGTTCAGATTTAAAACTTTAAGTATAGCTAGTTAAGTTTCAATATCAGCTGAAGCACAATATTGGTTCAAAAGTTTGTCCGTCAAACATTTCACAACAACAGGTTAAAACGTGAACGTTTAAAATAAACAGTAAATCAACTTTAACCCTCCGATTAGAAGAATAAAGGGTATATTAGAATCGCTGCACACGAGCCACGAAACGCCGCCATCAAGCTACGGACCGATGATTTCATATGAAATCACTCGACGCACACATAAAAATATAATATTTTGTACAAATTGGGTGAGAACTTCTTGGTCCTGAAATTTTTGCTAGTCATCGCTAGCGACTCGTAAACCATTTTTTTTTCATTATTCAAATGAAAAACCTACTAAATTAAAATGCATTGCGTTAGGTAGTTAGTAGGTAGGTACCACCGCAGTACCAGATATTCTGCCGCGAAGCAATAGTGTGTAAACATTACTGTGTTTCGCTTAGATATAAAGGTACTGTAGCTAGTGAAATTACAGGGTTGTTGAGATTAATCATCGAAAGTCTCAAAGTAATGAGCGCCAAAGCAGCGATGCCCTGGACTTTGTTTTGCTACACAAAGTTATGTGTATCGCTGCAATGGTCATGGACAGGCGTTATCTCTTACCATCAGGAAAGCGTCTCGTTTGTCTCATAACTATTACATTAAAACAATCTGATGTGGTGTCTTCTCGTGTGGTTGGCATAACTCCGCAGAAGCTTAAGCTGAACAACATTTTTTTTTTTTATTTGACTTTAGCAAAAGACATTTAAAAATATAAAATACTTGACACTGGCAGAATGAACAAAGTGCAGTGCCAAAAACAGAAAAAGCAACCTTTTTGGTTTCAGTACACTACTGTATTGAGATGAATAAGGAACTGGGATGAATAAGGATTTTTTCCACTTGATCTATTCAGGTTGTAGTATGAAACTCGATTCTAAATCGTAAAAATACTAACATCATAAAACTGAAACATTATTATCTTGTATTGTTTCTCTCACCTTGCACTCTCATTCATTTTATAGTTGACAAGTTAGATGTTAGACTACAGCTCACTAGATGTTAAATGACAGTGTAATCAAAGATGGTATGCGCTTAGCTTGGAATGAAAGTGGCTTTCAAGTGCGGTTGTCGGAACGCACCGTTAGCGGCAGATTTTCAACTTGAGGGTGTTAGCTAGCCAGCCGAGTACTAGAAAGTTACCTAGCACCATATGATAAATGAGATTGATATAAAAGCGATGAGAACGAACAATATTATGGCATGATGATTATTGGTCGATATAGGTACATAATATTATGTTCCTTATATGTACAATACACAAGGAGGTAGGAGATTAATAAAACTGCAACCTCGATGTAGAAACATTAATCTAAATATGGAGAAAATCTCTTGTCGAGTTGAATTATAAATTAGCGCGAAGAATGTTCCTGTGATCTGTTTTTTTTTTAATTCTATTTGCCCCATCGGGCTGGCTTAAGCTGTAACGCTATACTGCCTCGTCTTTGGTTTTTGCAATTCATGTCTAACATCTTTGCCGACTTTGCCGTGGAGGTGCCGGCGTAAGAATAGTACCCCACCCTCTCTACCCGTGGTTGCCGTAAGAGTCGGCTAAGGAATGTAATCCGGAAGATGAGCAGCAGCGTCTTCCTTGAACAATCGCACCTAACTGCGCTCGCCAACCCGCCTGCCAAGCGTGGCGAGTATTGGCAAAACCCCCACAGGGAGGAGGCCTATGTCCAGCTGTGGACGATCTATGGCTGATGATGTGTGATGTGTCTAACATCTATAGTTACAGTCAAAGTACAATCTGTGCCAGTCAAATCCAAGTGGCGACTTTTTTATACATAAACACTTGAAACAACACTAGTTTTGGAATAAAATACAATGGGGCGACACGACTCTTCCCGCGTTCACGCCAAAAACTCCTGTGATCTGTCAGGCAGTCTGAGGTCTAACCACAGACAGAAAAAGTTACGTTCAGAAACAGAACGCCAAAACATCACACGATCTAGAATCGCAATTTGTAAATCACTAAATAATCCTTGATCCCTAGTGATAATGAATTGAGCTTGGATGTAGTGCTCTAAATTGGTTAATAAATAGTGGCTAATTTTAACAGTAAATCAGAGAGAATTAAACTGAATAGGTAACTTCTAAGTCAACGTGCTTCGTCTTCGGTCATATCGTCGCTTACCATCGGGCGAGTTGGTGGGAAGAAATAGATTCACTCGCGACTTGAGGCACCCATATTGTATCTGTCACGCACCCACTCGAGCAAATTCCATTTGTTAAGCGATTCGTACAATTAAGGTGGAATCGAACCGCTTAGTTCGAGTTTTTGGTATATCACTTCATCACTATCACTTCACTACATAGTATAAAACAAAGTCGCTTTCCCTGTCCCTATATCCCTATGTATGCTTAAATCTTTAAAACCACGCAACGGATTTTGATGCGGTTTTTTTTAATAGATAGAGTGATTGAAGAGGAAGGTTTGTATGCATAATACATGCATATGCACCAAATTAATATCTACATTGCACCCGTGCGAAGCGGGGGCGGGTCGCTAGTCTACCTTAAAGAGGTATCACCTTTTAAAGCTCCTTTCTGTCCGATAGTAGAATGGGCAAGATAGGTCATGCAGATCTGAAGCGGTCTCTCCAAAGTGCATGCTGTTGAAAACTGATAGACAAGCAACTTTGCGTGGATGTTCAAGGCTTTGGACCATTTTTAAAACAAGGAAATCATTGCTGAAAATTTTTATAGCAAGTTTCTCAATGGACTTCAACGCTTTAGTTCTTCTAAGCTACGCAATGGTTTTTATACGGTTTTCAATATTATTTAGAGAACAATTTCCAGAAGATTTATGAGATGAGTTACTGTAACTATATATCACTACAGGTTCATATTTGTCAAAGGTGTTTAACATACATCTTTACTCTCACCCACTAACAACTGACCCCTACTTTCCCCTTTAACATTTTATTCGGAAGTTCAATTTAAATTGGCCGCTTTATTATTGTATACCTTGTCATTTGGATAGTGTCGAGTAAATAGATAAAGACATTTGGAAAGTAAATCATAGAGGTTGTTAAAAGCATCCTCGAACAGATAAAGGTTTTAGCACTTTTACTCTAAAGTAGGGCTATTTGTGAACTGTTTTTGTTACGATAAAGAAATACATATTAAACAAAACGATCGATTTACATATGCTAGACCATCAGTACCTACTTTTTAAATATGATATTAAACTACGTCAGGACACCAACTCGCCTAATGATAAGCGATGTCAGGTAGAGGATGGAGCAATAGAGCACGTTGATCTAGAAGCAACCTCACCTCATTCTAGCCTTAAAAGTTCACAGGAAATAGAAAAGCCTGCAATGGAGTTTTGGAAGAGTCGAAACTATATATATTATTACAATTATAAGCAATTGTTTAGCGACTAATTCGCTATCTGTATATCCATACGTCATGTCAGTCCGCCGCTTCCAAGGCTTCCAGCTGGTATTTAGGTGTTCCAACAAAAAGGTGGCAGCAGTATATACCCCACACACGACCTCTACGGTATCTCTAGAAAATCACCTCCAGTTATCAAAAATCGGCGTAATAGCGTAATAATCCATACAAAAAAGTAATAGATTAGCAACATTAAGAAGCTTTGATAATCAAAATTCTTTACTTCATGTCAGTTGTCAAAGTCAATCAAATGTGTCAAAATATTCTTTTTTGTTTTACATGGCAAAGACCTACTATGGATATTCAGTCAACCTTATGACGTCGTCGCTATCAAAAGTTTGAAAACGTATTAAAATCAACTACCGCATAAAAAGCCAAAATATTCAAATTAGTTTCATGAAATAAAGTTTACTATCGGAAAAAAATATAAAATAAATACAAAAAAAAACTTTACTTACCGAATTCGAGACAAACTCTTAAACTTCAGTAAAAAGTAGATTTGGCCGATTTATTAGTTTACTTTTTATTTTAATCTCATAACCCAGACTAAAATATTACTTCTAATGTAAACTTATGCAGTCTACAATATATGTGGTAATGTTTACCTCTCTGTTATACGTACCCATTTTGCTTCATTTTTTTTTTAACGCTGACGGTCTAAGAAGTAAGGCTAGGAAGTATTGTTTTAGACCTCGTTGTGGCATCTTTTTGAGTTCTTACCTTGTGTTTACCAGCTGACAAGTTTTTGTTAGAGCATCAAAGTCGATTGTAACCGTCGCTGACATTACCAACCTCGACTCGATCCTTTCTAAATCGAGTGAGTGAACATACTCGTAAAATGTGCAGCACATGTGCCGGTTGTTTAGACTGCGCAGGAGTCTGCGTGAGTTTATTGCATTCTCGATGACACGCGACACAATTTGTGATTCGATTTGCGAATTTATTAGAATTGTCAATAAATCGACAATTGACTGTGAATTAGCTTGAAAGGGCGTCAATATTAAAGACCGAGAATAGCACAACTTTGTTACGAAAGTGTTTTTTTTATTGCACATCAACATGATGTTGTTTTGCATCGCTACGGAGACATGAAGCAAAATTTAAAGCGATAATAGCTCAGTGGTTAGCGCGGTCGGTTCGCATGCCGAAGGGCGTGGGTTCAAATCCCAACAATGAGCTTGCCGGTGAAGGAAAACATCGTGAGGAAACCATAGCATGGTGGTAGGGTTAATTCTAGTACTCGGCTGGCTAGCTACCACCCTCATGTTGAAAATCTACCGCCAAGCATCTAACGGTGTTTTCCGGTAGCCTCACTTGAGAGCTAGGTGTGCTTTACCATCTTCGACCACACCGTCACTTTAACATCATGTGAACTGTTGTCAAAACCAGGCTAAGTTTTGTCAACCATTATAAAAAAAGTGGAGATTTAAAAACTACTTACATAACTATGAATTAATTTTTTTTTTTTTAACTATGTATTGTTATTAATATTTATTTATTTATATAATATGAGTCTTAAGTAACTATAAATAAATAAATGAATAAAATAAAGAAATCTGTGAAAGTGAAATCATTTATCGATAACATCAAAGTACATACAGTTCATTTTTCCATTCATATTCAAAAACAACATTAGAAATATCAAAGTCATAACATATGATAATATAATAATATGCCAAATATAAAATATTTCAATAAAAAAAATATAATTAATAGTAATTAAATAATCTCTTATTTTTTAATAATCGTCAAAGTTATAAAACAAGGTCTCTTGAAGACAAGATCTTAGAAATGAAGGCTAGCCACTGGGCTTATGAGAACTTATTACTACGACGAAAACTTTATGGCGTTCAAAACGAGTAGTAACGCCTTACGGGTGCCAGATCAATCGCGTTGTAGCAACCTTTACACAAATAAAAACAAAGTTTGGATACAGTAAACATAGAGCATATGGAGTTTAAATTCTCATAAATAAACTGCCCAATCGAACCCGATAAAGCACGCGTGTGGCTATTCTATAAGCAAACTCAGCTGATCTCATTCAGTCACCAGAAACACAAGTAGCTACTTAGTACTTTCACTTCACTCCACACAAACGATGACTATGTAGGCGTAATTCGATCTCTGTTATGTCTAAAAGTAGTGATAAACTGTGTGAGTACTTTTCTAATGCCTTGTTTAAAAACAGTACCGATGAAACCGATGACCGAGCTTTGTTCGGCTGAAAACACGGATAAAACGACGTTTTCTAAAAATGAAACCTAGCTAGATCGATTTATCGCCCCCAAAAACCCCTGCATACTAAAAATGAAAATCGTTGGAGTCGTTTCCGAGATTCAGATTACATATATGTTCATATATATATGTATATAAATATAAAATTAAATAAAAATATATATATGTAATCTGAATCTATATATATATATAAAGTACCTACAAAGTATACATATAATTACACTCCGAATCACACAATATACAATATACATGGTTGCTTTGATTTTTAATTCTCTTCTAGAAGAATTTGTTAATTTGCCTTGTAAACGTTTATGTGCACAGTTCGACAGCCCTGTTGGCTCATTGGGAGTATGTCTTCCTGAGTTGTAGGGTGTGGGTTCGATTCCCGCCAAGGACAAACATTTTATGGTATAAACAAATGTTTGTTCTGTGTCTGGGTGTTCTGTATGTATTACAAGTATGTATTTACAAAAAAAAAGTATTTATGTATTCTATCAGTTATCTGACTTCCATCACACAAGCTCTGCTTAGTTTGGGGTCAGAAGGCGCTGAGTAAAAAAAAAAAACACAGTTGAAATGTTGTCTGGTGAAAGAGTGCTTCTTTGAATAATATAGGTAGAAAATGAAATCGCATCCATTTATCTGTTATTGTAATAGTGAAAAATTTATAAACGGAATTAATAGAAAATATTCAACTTAAAAACTAGTTCTGACGAACGATGCAATGAAAATGCAATAAAAAGTTTTATTGCATGGTAAATAACATGTTACTAGCTGCTTGTAATTTCTCTAAAAGATTATGTTGCTTATTAAAGACATGTAGGTTGCAGTCTGCCAACTCGCACTTGGTCAGCGTGATGGACTATGGCCTTAACCTTTCTCACAATGAGAAAAGACCTATGCCCAGCAGTGGGATTGTTTATACAAACAGAGCTAACTCGGAGATTGTATTTGTGCACGCAACTTTTCGAGAACATCAATTTAGAAGTCTTACTAGACTTTCAGAGCAAAATTGTCAAGAAAACACAAGCAATAAATAGCTCAGTGGTTAGCGTGGTCGGTTCGCATGCCAAAAGGCGCGGGCTCAACCCTTAACAATGAGCTTGAGCTGCCGGTGAAGGAAAACATCGTGAGGAAACCATAGCATGGTAGTAGGGTACTTTCTAGTACTCGGCTGGCTAGCCAAGCATCTAACGGTGTGTTTAGACAGCCTCACTTAAGAGCCAGTACCATTCCAAGCTAAGTGTGCTTTACCATCTTCGACCACACCGCCACTTAACATCAGGTGAGCTGTGGTCAAACACCTAGCTTCTCAAACATTAAAAAAAGTTCTGGAAAATATTACAATGCAGCGACATAATACCATCCTTTGAAAATGTTGTCAAGCAACTAACAGTCCATTCCAACAGCCTCATTTGAGAGCCAGTTTCCATTCTAGTGTGGTCACCTACACATCTTCAACACCGCCACTTTACACCACGAGAGCTGTGATAACAGACCTAGCTCTCTCATTATTATTATTTTTTATTTGGGTCGACTTCTTTAAGCACATATTTGAAAAATAGCGTAAAAATTTCCGGCAAAGACTAAAAAGAAACAGCAAAATGGATCCAATGATCGAGACACGTTAACGTACGTCATTATTTCATCTCTCTCGCACAGGGGCGGGTCTACCAACATTATAATGATTTTAATTAAAGGCTCAAGGGCCGTATTTTACCTTTACGTTATTGTCTGGGATAAAGAAACTAGTATTTAATCTTGGATTTCGATGCCTTTTGTGGTGTTTAATGATATATCTTAAACAATTATGTACATTACACGGACGTCCTTGTTTTGTTTGGTAGAAGTTTTTATCGAGATTTTTATGCTTCGACTATTTTCAGTCGGAATACATTTTTATTCCAATTTTATTTTATTAAGTTTGACATAATACATCATTCAATTTATAACTTAGTATATTAAATAACCAAATGAAACATTAGATTAGTCTTTATATTAGATCCATTGAGAGCGGCCTTTAAGATTAGTTTATTTCATTTAAATGTATTTATTAGTTCTTCTAAAACACTCTAGTTTAATTATATGTTAGGATGTAATTTGTAGATAGTTTTCTTATGTAAATAAATATTTTAATAATACCCTAATTGTCATAATCTATTCGGCCGTTTGGAAAAAATGAGTTTATTTTTAAAAAAAATACATATATACAAGATACGCGCGAAAAAACATAACCCTTCCTTTGCAGTCAGGTAAAAACATAAGAAAAAATATAAACTTTAAAAAATATTATAATGCAAAGACATTACTTTTAATTTTTTAATAGTATAGATTGGATTAGTAAAATAATATAAGATAAGTAATGTGAGGTAGGCTAAAACTAAGTCTACTTGAATGCTATTAATTTGTTTATTCCAAGTGGGGAGGACGGTGTATGCTGAATTACAGGTTTTTTTGCCTAGTTCGGCAACAGTCTACCAATAGCTCAAACAGCTTATACAAAATTAATAAGTGTATGATTATGTGAAATTTATGTAATAAATATCATTATCATAATTTTAGTTATTTATTTACGTAGTTTTTACATTAAATATACAAAAAAAAACATAAATAATACAAAAAACTAGGGTGCCGCCGGCAGCGGGGCAGGGCTCATGCTGTCGGAGGTTAGGGCTGCAGAGTGAGGAACCTCCTCACAATGCACGCTGTGTCAAGGTTCACTGCCTTTTGGATCTGACCCTTGACTTAACCGTCTAGCAAGAGTCTCTTAAGATGTTGGTCGAGACTCTTCCCTATAAGACCGTTCACCGTGACGACTATCGGAATGATGATCGTCGACTCAACATTATCATAATTATTATTGTTTTTCGCGTCCCCGCCAAAATTCCTAGACATCTTAGTAAAAATACAAAGATCACAAGAAAGAGTAGAAGATTTCTAGAAATGTTCAGAACGTACAATCTACTACTTTTGCAACAATAGTGTTTAAAATTTAAATTCCGCGCCACAATGCAGCAGTTATTAAGGCAAAATGTTTCGACTGAGCGGTAGAATAGGGCTGCCAGACATAATTATAAAAAAAACTATTTTGTTAGTAACTACAAATATTATTTTGCGATGGTTTATGAAGCGTGGACAAAGTTAAAAGTATTTAAAGGAGATTTTAGAAAATTATTGTTTTTTTTTTAAAATAATTAATACCAAATTTCCATAGCATAGTTTTTTTTTCTTATTTTTTACATGTAATAGGTTCGCGTTTGACCACATTCTGTCTGATGTTAAGCAACGATGTGGTCTATGCGGAATACGCTTGTCTAGAAGGATTTTAAAACACCCATGTTGTACTTTTCGGGAAACGCAGACTCCGGCAGAGAGTTCCACATCCTCGCCGTGCGAATAAAGAATGTGAAGATTTCTGCAAGAAATCAGTAAAAAAAAATAATTTTTTAACCTATAAAACTTTATTAGACTCAAATACGATTCTTCCTGCATACTTCGTTCAGCCTGATATTTATTACTTCCAGATCCTGTCTAATGTCAAATTATATCTTGTTCAATACTATTTTAATAAAGTTTGCCCAGTTAGGCGCTAGCCTCTTCTTATTGTGAGAAGGTCACGCTAGCCAAGTGCGGACTTTACACATTTATGTAAACTTTTTTAAAACGTTCAGTTTGAAGTCAGCTGTATTACACATATAACTTTTAAAAGACCGTGGGATTCGAACCCAGGACTACTGATTCATTAGACTCCAGTTCCAGTTCTATTCCAGGCTAGGTGGGCTTTACCATCTTCGACCACACCGTCACTTAACATCAGGTAAGCTATGGTCAAACACCCAGCCTGTTAGCCAATAAAAAATAAAAATACTACCAAAATTTCAGCAATTTACATACCATATTGATATTGGAAAATCGCGTAGGTGGCACCCCTGGGTATAAGAATAGTGCATTTCGAGCACAGTGGCGCGTTATCGGCAGTCAACAGACTTCACGAATGTCGCATGTCGCAGTCAAGTTGCGAGTCGGGTGCTTCGCAAAATTACCAGATGCAAAACATAATAATATAATTATTATAAATAGATATCAAGGTACTGTATTCACCGATTTGTCAAAAGTCGATTAGGATCTAACAATGGTGTCTTTTTGTTTACACTGCACCAACTAGCCCCAAACTGTCTTTTTACAATACTTCATTGGTTGTTGTTTCGTATATTGTAGAATAGTAAACTCACATCTTAACAAATATTAAGACATTATAATACATAATCTTAATATATTTTAGGGTATTTTCAATACTATAACATATGAAAAAAGATTAGCGCCCCTGGTTAAGTAGTTTAAGTAACGTAAAGTACTGTCGACCATCTCTTTATTTTGGTATCGATAAATAGACGGTAAGTGTTTCACAAAAACTGGTTACCACTAGGCAGGCTTATTCTATACTTGACCGTATTATCAGGCAAGATTACAATCAAATGAAAGACTTTTATTAAAAAGAAGAATATTTTTTCCGTGCACAAACAATAAAACGATCATTACCTATTTGCCTACAATAAATACTGTCTTAAAATATTTATCTGTACACGTCTACAATTAAATGAGTTACCCGTGAAAAAATTCTTCTATTTCAAAATTAATTTGACCAAAATGCATTTCATCACTCTCATTAAGCCTATAATGATGTCACATAGTAGGTTGTAAAGAGCTACTTTCAGTGCCTTTTTTGTTTAACATGGCAAGAGCACACACAGTCTACTTTATGACGTCATCGCTATAAAAAGTTTGAAAACGTATTAAAAATCAACTACCTCATAAAAAGATAAAACATTCAAATCAGTTTTATAAAATAAAGTTTACTATCAGTAAAAAATATAAAATAAATACAAAAATAAAATAATTCATACAAAATTAACAAAACTTCAAAACAAATATCGATGAAATATTGTATTAACATGTCTACACCTCAGTAGGTACTTATTAAGATCTTGCCAGTTAATATTAAATTAAACTTGGGCCGCAAATTATTGAGTCTGCTTCGAAGATAATCTTTTTAATACAAGCTAAACTTGGCTCGCATTTAACTAATAATTAAACGAAGATCAACTGGATTTTAGTGATGGGACAATTAAGGTGGCTAAACTTGAGACTTTTGGTCTTGTATTTGACAAGTCTGTTATTTTATTTATTTAAGTTATACACTCCACAGACACCGGGGTCCGTGACCTTTATCAACTTTTTAATTACTTTTTATTTAAAAAGTGGAATGGATGTTAATTTATTTAATCAAGTCGATTTTCAAACATAGTTTTATTGTTTTATATAAACATATTTATTAGTAACATCATCATTTAGTCGTGCTTTTAGTTTAAAAAATCCTTAATTGTTTTTACTAAAGTGTTATTATAGGATTATGTATGAGTAGAATGTGATTCATGTCAACTCCTGCTGAAATTGAACCTGCTTCGTACCGCTTAGAGAAGAGAACATTTACCATTGCTCTGGCTCATAAACCTCTAGTTCACGTTCGATTTTTTTTTATGTTATACCTTGCCGCCATCTTGCCTGATGTTAAGCAAATATGCGGTTTACGGTGTAGCACGCTCGCTTAGAAGAAACTGATTCACTTGAGACTTGAAGACACCCAGACTATCTATCAGGGAACACCCACTCGGGTTAAAGAAATAAAAGAATTATTATTATTATTATCATCCATCATGAAGCGGCGTCGCTTTTTAAAGCTCCTGGCTGTCCAATGAAAGAATGGTGGGTGGAATTAGGCCATGCAGATCTAAACCGCGCTCTCCAAAGTGTATCCGGTAGAAAACAGACAGTCATGCAACTTTGCGACGAGACTGTTTCTGGTCGTTCCCATCCCTATCCACCAGGATTCGATTCCGATGGCTTTGTTCTTGTTCTTTTGACATCCGAGTTGCTAAATTGGGTGTTGCTCGTTTGTGGGTTAATTTAGTGCCGAGTGTTGTTACTGTAATGTAATTTTGTTGTGATTTACTAAAAGCATGCAAAATTCAGAAATTGATTGCTTTCTTCTCAATAGGACAGAATCCTATTTATATTTATTTTGAAATCTTAATTAAGCGACCCGCCCCGACCTCGCACGGGTTTAATTTATTTTTGCGACTTGATAACAAAATATTAAATGTTTGTACTTTTCCAAAAGTTTCATTAGGATGTATTATAATAAATCAATTATTTATATCAATAATTATATTATAAGGGCACATGACAAGAGACAGTAGAACAAAATAGACAAAACATAGAGCTGAATGGCAACCACGCGATGGTAAAAGTAAAAGAGGCAGACAGGCGAAAAAGATAGATAGAAGGTAGGATCAGGAATAAATCTCAGTATTCAGCTATAATTGCTTAATAATAGTTCTTTTTTTAAATGAATTATTTTACATTTTGATCATAAACGTCTACCGTTTTTTTTTCTTTTCTCCCTTTCTTCTTGGCATCGCATTATGTGCATTCTGCCAGTTTCAATATTTCTGTATTTTCAGTTATTCAGTCTTCAGTTTTTAACATTTTTATATCTTTACAAAGTCCAGTCCATGCCAGTCAATTCCAGTCATGCTGTAGTAAAGTAGTGGCGACTTTACTATAACCTTCGATGGAGTTTTGGAAGCAACACGAAAAGCCATGTTTCACCGCATTATATCACTTTCCCACACTCGTGCTTGTAATTCGGCACTTTATGAATAAATCACCACTATTTTTATACATAAACACGAAAAAACACTAGTTTTGGAAAGAAATACAATAGGGCGACACGACTCTTTCCGTGTTCCCGCCAAAACTCACGTCTACCGTTTCATATGATAAACTTTGAACAATTGCTAGGTAAGCCAGGACGATATACCATAAAGAATAGAATAGACCTTTTGACACCCTTGCATTCCTACATGATTTACTTACCTTATCGTCTAAGTTTTCTGCGCTAAGCTTAAGCGAGTTGGAATGGAAATCAAAAGCCAATATAAGCAAAGTGACTCAACAAGTCGACCCTTGTGAAAGACTGCCATAAAAATACCTGAGTAAATGTAGTAGCGGTTATTAAATACATACTATTTATTCATTAATGATCAGAATACCCATCATCCTAGCAATGGTAATAGATAAATACCTAGATATACGTATGTATATCTCGAAGTACCATACGGTAGGTAAAGGTAAATTATATTGGAATTGTTTTATTGGTAAAGTAAGGAGATGTACGAAGTGCTCTCTTGGTAGAGATAATACTAGGCAAGTGGTTATTGCAGCGAAAAGAGGATATAAAGATGGTGGTTATTTTAATTAGTTTTTTGTTTAATTTGTTTTAGCTTTCAAGTTTATGACAAATTGCCGTGGTGGTGCCGGCGTAAGAATTGTACCCCACCCTCTCTACCCGTGGTTGCCATAAGGGTCTGCTAAGGGATGTAATCTGGAAGATGGGCAGCAGCGTCTTCATTGAACAATCACACGTAGGTAACTGCGCTCGCCCCGCCACAAAAAGATCGCGTTTGTTGTATGGGAGCCCCCTTCAATATTTATTTTATTTTGTTTTTAGTATTTGTTGTTATAGCGGCAACAGAAATACATAATTTGTGAAAATTTCAACTATCTAGCTGTCGCGGTTCTTAAGATACATCCTGGTGACAGACAGACGGACCGATAGACAGAGAGGGAAGTCTTAATAATAGGGTCCTGTTTTTACCCTTTGGGTACGAAACCCTAAAAAAACTTTCGACGATTAGTCTCAACAGCCCAATAATTTCGCTAGCTGCAGTACCCTTTAAACCGGAATATAGTTGTGTTTACACACTACTGCTTGGCGGTAGAATATCTGGTACTACGGTGGTACCTACCTAGACGACCTCTGGTTAAAACGATCTACCACCAAGTAAAATATATATCAGACATTTTTAAATTAAAATTGTAAACTATTTAATTTGTGCAAAATCATTCTAGTTCGTTGTATTACTACCTCAAACTTTTTAAGATCATTATCTCAAAAGTACTTTGTACTTACAATTATACAAGACACATAGAGATAGAATATTAAATAAGATATTTAAACTTCACGTAATGATGTTCTCAAGCATTCGATTTAAAATAAGAAACTAAACATTGGCAATTACGTGCTCTTTCAGAAGTATGTAATGTACCTTTTACACTGTCAAAGTAACCGCAGCCGTTTTTTATGCAAACATTATACGGGCGGTCATAAAATTAGCGTTAAAGAACAACTGTTTTATTAGCCAAGTTTTTATTTATGATATTATGTTAAGGTTGTTTTATAGAGGTATACAAGTTCCAAATAGAAGTGAGTGCATAAATTCACGTAATGGACCTGTGAACTGGCCTCCACGATCGAGTCATTTCACGCCTTTAGATTACTCTCTTTGGGGGTATGTGAAGTCACAAGTCCATGCTGGTAAACCAGAGATATTGGACCACTTGAAAGCTTGACCACAATTGCTCGATAATGGTGTCGAAAATTGGACTTCACGATTGCGCTTTATCCGAGCTAGCCGAAACACTCATATGCCCGAAATCATATTTAAATACTAATGGTATAAAATTATCTATTAAATAAAGCAAATATCCATAGCCATTAACATTATTTTAATGTGTTTTATCTCTTACTAATTTTATACCTGGGCAGACCGAGCTTTTAAAATTCAGAAAAACGCATTTTTCCGGAGATGTGATCTAGTTATGTGTATTTGATTGTAATTAGTTTTTTATATATTTTTTTTATATGGGTCTTGTTGTCTGGAATAAATGTTTTTTAAACCTGTCACTAAAAAAATTCTATTCAGTTCAGTTCGTTTTTTGATAACCCTGATTTTTGGAACCTAACATTTTTCTGATTTAAAAAGATTCTATATGTTAATTGAGGTAATAAACTATATGTGTACCAAATTTCATCCAAATCCGTTCAGCCATTTTTGCGTAATTCAGGACAAACATCTAAATATACAAACATTCAAACATCCAAACATACAAACTTTCACATTTATAATATATGTAGGGTGGACAAAATATTGTTAATTTCATAGTATAAAATAGATTAGATACATAGTATATTCCTTACCATTTTACTTGTACCCTTATACAGTAATACCATAGCTTGTGGTGATTGCGTACGTTTTAATCGCTGCGGTTTCCTAACTTTGTAAAATCCTCTTTAAAAAACCTGTCGTATCATAAAGCCTGATTTTAAGTGTATCGACTGTCGACGAGTCACTTAAGGCTAAATGCACATATTTGCCAACATAACGGTGTTGGGTTTCCTACGCGTATCGACAGAGGCAGTTGTTTGTTAGAGATGTGAAAAATATCGATGGGTCGAATTCGATTTCGATTTTAATTCTGTTAATTATAATTACCGCTTGAAACCAAAGTAGGTAAAGCTATAACATTGTATTGCAATTGAACCCTTGGACATTTATTTATTGACCTTAAAGAATTAACACCTTTTTACTATTAATTAATCAAAAGCATTGAATTTTTAAATCAAAATAACAGAGTGTATTAGCAAAAGCCCGCAGCAATGCGTGTGACAGACCCATTTGCCATTAGCTATTTCTTTTATGGCTCACATGCTAGGTGTTTGACCGTAGCTTACGTGATATTAGGTGACGGTGTGGTCAAAAACGGTATACACATCTAGCCTGGAATGCAACTCCAACTGGAACGCGCAGACGCAGTTAGGTGCTTGGCGGCAGATTTTTAACTGGGTGGGAGCTAGCCAGCCGATTACTAAAAAGTACCTACCATCATCATCATGCTATGGTTTATTCACAGTATTTTCTTCACTGATAGTGCAAACTCATTGTTGAACACACGCCTTGTGGCGTGTGAACTGACCGCTCTAACTCTATCTACTTTTATTCTTTTTCCTAGGGAAAACACTTAATGTATACCACCAGCCCTGGGGCGGGCACGGTGGTTATGTGGGACTCTCCGTCTTAATGACGGCCTACCCACTAAAAACCCTAGAGTGAGGCTGCGGGCACGCTTTCGCACTCTACCGCGGCTTCGACAGCGCTTGTCCTTGCGGACCCGCCTCAGGGAGCCCAAACTCACCCCGCAACGATTACGATGTGTCGGAACACCAGACACATCGTTACCCACCTCCGAAATCTAACCAACAAATGGGTGTCGGACGGCTCCACGTCCTAACGCCCATGACTACTAACTACTGAGCTATCATGGCTAAATTCATTTTATATTGTGTCATATGATTTTTTTTCTTTCTAAAACTCACGTATTATTAAACTACCTAAAATAATTATGCATAATTAGTAAACTTATTTTTCGGCTTCACTTCGTATTCGACCCAACAAGCAGTCCCAACACTAGTGATAAATACGATGTTTAAAAACTGATATGAAGTTGAAGACAGTTCGCAATAAAGACCACACAGAGCTCAGTGCTGAGGACTTGAGACTTAATAATTTAATTTATTGACTGGTTTCGGAAACTTATCGATAAAAAAAAGATATCACATATTTTATAGATATACCCTTTACGCTCATAGTGTATATTGCCATGTAATATCAAGTAGGTCTTTGCATTTATTCAAATCATTGTACCGCCTAATTAGGAGTTTTAGCGAGAACGCAAAAACATATATTCATTGTATTAATTTTAACTAGATATTTTTTTAGATATTTATTTATTATTTTGACATTTTATTATACACTTGACATTATTATTTCATTGACTTGGAAATATAACCAATAAATATTAGAAATTATTATTCATTTGATATTGTTGACATTTATATTTACACTGGGGCAGTGACATTTGTTTTTTGTACTTTTTTAATTTTACGTAACTTTATTAATACAATTTTAATTTTGACTCGCCTAGTGTAACATACATATTATGTTTATGTAGGCCAATATGTATGTATGTGTATGTTTTACGAGACCCATAAATATTCTATTCTATTCACGAAAAAAATGTACTTATGTATTTTATTCACAAAATGCTCAATTACGCACGTAAGCAGAAAAGCGCTGTAGAATTTGTTTTGTTACTCAAAATTTTGGTTACCACTGTCCGCTCGGTACCCAGAACTTTGAGTAACAAAAAAGTCTGCATTGTTTTCCCAGACTCATATACATAATGACTTTGTTTTGTTACTCAAAATTCTGGATACCTACAAGAGGTACCCGAAATTGAATTTTGAATTTTGTTTTGTTACTCAAAGGCTGCATCATTGCTTTGGCGCTCATTACTGTGAGATATTCGATGTCACAATAAAGCCCTTTAATGTCACTAACTCTACTTGTCAGCAGAATACGCGACGAATACGCGACCTCTAAAGAGATCTACCACCTAGTAAAAATAATGTCAATAATGTCACAATGACAGGTAGCCAGAGACCCGTCAGGAAACAATAAATAAAATCATCAGATCTCTTATCGGAAAGCCTCTGGGTTAAACCCTTACACACTATTATGGTATTCTGTGTACAAGGTTCATTCAATTAATATCCCTCTAATTACAGAGCAGATATATCTTGTAGATGATTAAGCGTGTGGATTAAGTAATAAGAGGAAAATATATAAGTCTATAGAAGCATATTTGTTTTTCTTATAGGGATTACTCTCGTTTAATTACCCGATTGCCAAGGAAGGGTTATGTTTTTCGCGCGTATCTTGTATCTCTGTATATATGTATGTCATCATCATCATCATCAGCTATTAGACGTCCACTGCTAGACATTAAAATTTTATTCTATTCTTTTACGCTTTTCAGTTTTCAATTGGGCTTACATCTTATGATTTAAATTAAGTATTAAAATTCACAAGAGACCCGAGTTAATACAGGACGTTCAAATAAATTGTGATATCGTCAAGTAAGAACTAATAACTTCTTTGGACCACTCCGTATCATCCAAAAAAGTACAAAAACTTGAATATGGGTACAAAAAGTTTAATTGGTTGTGAATTCTTGGATGCTTGGGATAGTTTGATTTGGGAAGTTGGTATGCCACGACGCTGATTAATAACGGGCGAAAATAATTAACTAAGCATTTTATGATAGCATTTTACAATAAAAAATATACGCTCCACAGACGCTGGGGTAGGTGACCGTAGTAATCATCATCATCTCAGCCGTAGGACGTCCACTGCTGGACATAGGCCTCCCCCATTGACTTCCATAAAGACCGGTTGGAAGCGGCTCGCATCCAGCGCGTTCCTGCGGTCTTTATGAGGTCATCTGTCCACCTTGTGAGTGGACGTCCTACGCTGTGCTTGCCGGTCCGTGGTCTCCACTTCAGAACTTTGCAGCCCCATCGGCCATCAGTTCTGCGTGCTATGTGCCCTGCCCACTGCCACTTCAACTTGCTAATCCGCTGGGCTATGTCGGCTACTTTAGTTCGTCTACGGATCTCCTCATTTCTGATTCGATCTCGTAGGGAAATTCCGAGCATGGCTCGTTGTGCGTATTTGAGCTTATCAAGAAGGCACATAGTCAGAGACCACGTTTCAGCGCCATATGTCATCACTGGTAACACACACTGGTCGAAGACTTTCGACTTGAGGCAAAAAACGTTGCGCAGTTTTCCGAACGCTGCCCAGCCGAGTTAGATTCGACGACTGACCTCTTTCTTGAAGTTGGACCTACCTAGTTGGACTGCTTGTCCTAGGTAAATGTATGAGTCAACAACTTCAAGAACCGAGCTCCCAACTGATACTGGGGTGGGCTCAACATGAGTATTCGACATCACCTTTGTCTTATCCATGTTCATTTTAAGGCCCACCCGTTGGGAAACTTGATTGAGGCCCGTAGTCAACTTTTAATGAAATTCTTATTTTATAATAAATGGAAAGAGAAGTTAATTAAATTAATCTTAATCTAAAGTTAAAGTACTAGTTAGTGTGTATACCGCGAGCAGACCACCGATCCGCAAGCAGCACCCGATCACGAGTATGACGCATGTGCTAGCCATCGCCCTCCTCAATCATATCTGAGAGTAGAGAGCGTCACGACACGCGACGCCGCCGCAAGAAGTAGCCTTCGATGGTGAGCATGAATGCTCGAGGCATACACACAATCTTTATTTCTATTTACATCTTGTTTACATTTTAATCGCCTCCTCTCGGCCCACGGCCTTCATCCCCACCACGTCCGATTTTTGATAGCCATCTGCAGGTTGTACTCCTTGTCGGTCTTTGGCGACGCAGTCGACACTCAAAATATTATATTGTAGGAAAACAATCTTAAGTTTGCAAATAGAGGCAAGCATACAAAGTTACTGTTCAACAGATAGGCCCAAAAACTCGACGCTTGAGTTAACTGTATTTACTAAATCAGTAAATTGTTGTATGCAACCGTACAAATCATTGTACAGTGTTTTACTTGGCGATAGATTTCCTTAGCAGGAGGTCGTCTAGGTAGGTACCGCCGCAGTATCAGATATTTTGCCGCCAAGCAGTAGCATTACTGTGTTCCGGTTTGAAAGGTCCTGCAGCCAGCGAAATTACAATGCTATTGAGACTAACCTAGTCTTAAAGTAATGAGCGCCAAGGCAGCGATGCCCTGGACTTTGTTTTACTACTCAAAGTTCTGAGTATCGCTGCAATGGTCATGAATAGGCGTTATCTCTTAACATCAGGAGAGCGTCTCATTCGTCTCATTACTGTTACATTAAAAAAAATGAATTTAATTTCAACCAACTCATGATTTAAAAATATAAGTACTCCATTTTTCAGTAGAAACAAACCCTTAATAACGACGATATAATTGGCTCATACTCAGATCTACGACGATATTTTACATAGGAAAAAATTGCGCGTTCTTTTTACTAAAAACTATTATTTTTTTATCTAAAAGTAATGAGACGAACTATACGCTCTCCCGATGTTAAGAGATAACGCGTGTCTAATTTTTTTGTTAATAAATTCTTATTCGCATGGAGGAACCATTTACATGCTCCTCCACTATGAAGGTAATTTTAATTCAAAATTTTCTTTTTACCAAGAAATTATAGTTATAGTTCAAACCCCAACATTGAGCTTGAACTGCCGGTGAAGAAATTATCAAGAGGAAACCATAGCATGGTGTCCTGTCAAGTACTCGACTGGCTCTTGAAAATCTGTCGCCTAGCATCTAGCGGTGTGTTCCGACAGCCAGTCACTTAAGAGCCAGTTCCATTCCAGTCGAGTTGTGTTTACTATCCTCGACCACTTTTACTTCACTTTTAGTGATCTATGGTCAAACATACACCCCGTCCACCATTAAAAAAAAACAAACCCAAAAAATTACAAGGAAATATATCAATATAATCTAACCAACGAGCTAAAGCAAAACACATAAATCCTAAGAAATTATTTATAAAAAGGCAAAAAAATTAGAACGGCCCAAAACTGTTGACAACCACTGACATCATTTAAAATTAATGGCGGTCGTACTTAACTCGGCTACCAAAGTCAGAGGTGGTCCATCTTTTTACACTTTAGAAAAAAAAAAGTTTTATAATGATTGTGATACCTTTAAATGCTTCTACCTGTGAAATATATCGGCAATTAAAATACAAAACTCCTTAGGATTCCTTGAAGCTTTTAACGTAAATTATAAAATTAAATACCGGTAGTTTAAGGTGAATGTATAATTTTTATAGTCTGGTTATTATAGCTTTATTGCCTATCTGGTGTATAATTAATTTTATATCTCCTTTAATTACAAATAAATCCTTATAGGTTAATTAATAAAATGTGACTTGGTGGCAAAGGGCAGCTGAACTAATTATAAAAATATTAATTACACTTAATACTATAAAGGCGAAAGTTTGTGAGTGTGATTGCATGTTTGTTACTTCTTCACGCTCGAATGGCTGGACCATTTTTGATGAAATTTGCTATGGAGATAGATGACACCCTGGAATAACACATAAGCACACACAACACATACTTTTTATTCCGAAGAAGTGTAGTGTTCACGTGGAAACAGCGGATAACACCGTGGGGTGCAGCTAGTGTAACCAGTGAGTCTCAATCAAGAATAATATTGATCGTTGATCGCAAAACAACAATCATATTTCCAGACATGTTTTATTGCACCTATTTGTTTTTTTTTTATTTATTACGAAAATGCTTTTTAAATTCTTTATACTACCAGATTTGAGTCACGACTGTCGATTTGTCTCTTTTATATCGACGGAGTATAAAAAAACCGGCCAAGTGCGAGTCGGACTCGCGCAGGAGGTTGCGTACATTATCTATGAAAAAGGCAAAAAAAAACCTTGTTGCGCCTTTACGCAGCTGTGGGACAAAATAGGCTAAAATAGTAATAGTAATGTGAATAAATCCGCGTTTGACCACCAACTCGCTTAATGGTAAGCGATGATGTGGTCTAAGATGAAACACACAGACTTAGAAGATACCTATTCACTCTGACCTCGAAAAGATCTAGATTACATCACTCAGGAAACAAGGAAGCCGGCAGCTTGTTCCATTCCTTGGTATTTTATGACAAAAGAAAAAGTTCCATTACTTCTACTTTTATTATGTTGGTATTATATTTCTTCAGTCCTTTGTGTAACGGTTTCAAATCACCCCATAACCATTGGAGCCCGTGGTTAAAAAGTACCTTTATAGAAGACCCCATAGGTAACCAGAATTTTCTGCTCCGATGGATTTAAAATAAAACTTAATCGACCTCGAAGATTACTGATATTATTATGTCGTTAATTTACCATGATATCTCGAAACTTTGTATATCTTTTCCCATGTCTCTTTGGTTTTTTTTTTCTTAGGAAGTCATACACCCGTTTTATGAATCCCATCGGAAAGATTTCAATTCTAAACACACCTTCTGCCTCTGTTATTCTGAATATAGAATTGAGTTAAGAATGCAAATTAATTTTGACACTATCTACGTTTTTGGGTAGGGCGAAAAATTGTTGTAATTTTGATCCTTTGTTTTTTTTTTATGTAAAGAAATGAGACAAGTGTTTCTAGTTAGTTAATTCGTGTTTTCGTGATAATGTTACGAAACTATTTAGGTACTAATTTGTTAATATTTCTAAACAGCTAATAATCTCGAAGACTGTATTTTTTCCACAGAACTCGTGTTCGAGAATGTGCTACTGAGCTGTACGGTCTTGTACTTCCATCTTATTCTTACTATGGAATGAGTTGAAGGACGGTCCATTACCACCCATACATAGAGAAATTTCCTTGGATATATACCAAACATTTTGACTCGCGTTTCTCATCCAGCCAAGGAATAGCTCTGCTTAGTTTGGGGTCAGATGGCGCTGTGTGCAATGTGTCCTACAATATTTATATTTTATTTTATTTATTTAAGGAATGGAACAAATTGCGGGCTTTCCTTCAACTACAATTAATTCTGCGTGCTTCCCTTCAACTACATCATGGCTTACTATCAGGGAGTTATTGGCTACATACAAACTTATACGCTATAAAAAAAACACGATATGCATATTTAGTGCTGTGACTTTCATACCAGAATAAAATAAGTAGGTACCTCAAAGCCATTTTTTATACAGCAATAAAATACAATGTAAAAATCAAGCTTTACTAGAAGCTGTAGAAGAATAGTTACTTAGTATTATGCAGGAAAGATGCTTGCCAGATGGTCATACAGTGTTAGGTTGAGCTTGACAAGCTTGCAAAACCAAGCGGGTTGCAAGCATAACATTTTGCGTAAAAACTTACGTCAAGTTTTTGTATGTACGATTTGTAAAGGTAAGCCGAAAGTAACGTGAAGTGACTGGCATTTTTGACAGATATAAGAGAAAGTGGCAATGCAGCACACAGATGAGAAAAATTGGCAACCCAACACAGAGACGAGAGAAATTGGCAACCCAACACAGAGACGAGAGAAATTGGCAACCCAACACAGAGACGAGAGAAATTGGCAACCCAACACAGAGACGAGAGAAATTGGCAACCCAACACACAGACAAGAGATATTGGCAACACAGCACAGATGAAACAACTTGGCGTGGTTATTAAAAAACAATTGTAAAGGTTTTTCATATTATTTTTCTCGGTTTCTCGAATTAAACATTTTTGTTTTAATTACCTATCGTAACTTGGTCGGTCATATCTTATAAACTTTCTAAATTACAATGAAATGATATAACATGGCAATTTAAGGAAAAAACTCAAGTCAAGTTTTCGATACCAAAATGCATGAAAAATGGACCAGCGGTTTTGGCGGGGAAATTAAAAAGTGGTCAATTTTTTTTTTTACAAATTATAATGTCAGACAGTTTGGTGATTCCAAAATTTGTGATAATATTACTCGTCACTCTTATTTAGACTGACATAAGAGCGACAGAAATAATAAAAGTAAGAATCATCTGTTCTAGAATATCCGAACAGTTTTTCTACGTAACCCTAAGAACGTAAAATCCCACCCTCTAAACAATCTAAAACACACTTTATTGCGTCTGTCAGCCATTTTAAATTCCAAACCGACGGTTTCATTTTGATTTTAAAACTCAAATAAGAAGTCACACAAACACTGCTCTAGCAAAAACTTGAGCTTTGAAAGGAAAGCTTTCCTAAAAGTTTTCTTTAAACCAATATTTCCGTATAGGATCGGTTTAGTTTGACTTTGTATAATAAATACGGGAATCCAGTGAGTTTCCCGGTTAAATGGTGCTTAGCACGGATGATTTGTTTTCTGCAAGTTGGCAATTCTAAAAGTTTTCTTGAAGCAGATTTTATCTAACATTGTACATTTAGTTATTGGCAATACGTGCATGAACTTTAAAAAAACATTGTAACTAGATAATGTAGGCTAAATAGTATTTAGTAATCACTACATACCTATTTGCCGTGGTGGTGCCGGCGTAAGAATAGTACCCCACCTTTTCTACCCGTGGTTGCCGTAAGAGTCGGCTAAGGGATGTAATCCGGAAGATGGGCAGCAGCGTCTTCCTTGAACAATCACACCTAACTGCGCTCGCCAACCCGCCTGCCAAGCGTGTCGAGTATTGGCAAACCCAAGAAGGAGGCCTATGTCCAGCAGTGGACGTCCTATAGCTGATGATGATGATGATGACATACCTATTATAAAACAGAGTCGTCCGCCGCGTCTGTCTGTCTGTTCGCGAGAAATTTAAAAACTACTGAACGGATTATCATGCGAGTTTCTTCAATAGATGGAGTGATTCATGAGGAAGGTTTAGGTATATAATTTGTCAAGGTTTTGTTTGGTACCTAAATTGTGTCCGGGCGAAGCCGGGGTGGGTCATATAAATAATACTTTTACTTTACTAAACATCTCATGACAGCCCTGTTGGCTCATTGGTAGTGAGTTGAAGGGTTCGATTACCACCCAAGACAAACATGTTGTGGTATAAACAAATGTTTGTTCTGTGTCTGGATATTCTGTATGTATTATAAGTACATATGTATTTACAACAACAAAAAAGTATTTATGTATGCTATCAGTTATTTGACTTCATAGCACAAGCTTTGTTTAGTTTGGGGTCAGATGACGCTGTGTGTAATGTCCTACGATATTTATTATTACCTCAAACATTGTATGTAGATACCATAGACAACAAAAAAGAAAAGATACAGTGTGGCTTAGATAATCTTCTAAATATATATAACTCAAAGGTGACTGACTGACTGACATAGTGATCTATCAACGCACAGCCCAAATCACTGGACGGATCGGGCTGAAATTTGGCATGCAGGTAGATGTTATGACGTAGGCATCCGCTAAGAAAGGATTTTGATTAATTCTACCCCCAAGGGGATAAAATAGGGGATGAAAGTTTGTATGAAACGTTGTCAATTTTAAACCGATCGGATTACTACTTACTACTTTTACTTTTCATCATCATCCATCACCACGCGGATAAAACCGCGGGGCGCAGCTAGTGACTAATATTTTTTAGGCGAAAGTTTGTTAGTGTGTTTGTATGTTTATCACTTCTTTACATTCAAACGGCTGGACCAATTATGATAAAATTTGGTACGGAGGTAGCTGACACCCTGGATTAAGATATAGGCTACATTTTATCCCGAAAAAAAAAACAGCGAATAACACCACAGGGTGCAGGTAGTAAAATAATAATTTGTACGAAATACGCAGTTGCGTATTTCGTAGTCGAAATATGCTTCCTCCATATTTTGTGGACCAATTTTGTGTTCATTGTTTCCATCAATTATATTCTCAAAATTCAACTTCCTAAATTATTATTAAACACATTTTAAGCCGTAATTACTAAAGGTACTTGTACATTTCCAGTCCATTGTTCGGATATCATGTAACTTTTCATTATCCCAGTATAATAGTGATGTGAAACAGGCTATCGATCTATCAAAGTGGTGCATTTAATCATGTTACTAGATACGACTGGATATAGTGACTGGTCTTATCTCTAGTGAACATGTTATTTGTCAGATGAGGAGATTTCAGATAAGGTTGATGAATTGCAACTGAACGGGCAATTAAGTTTTCCTTACCCGTTTTAGCATTTTTAAGTGTAAATTAATATTTTTAACTTTATATAAAACCTGGACTAAACGGTTCGAATCTACCTTCATTGTACGAACCGCTAAACAATGGAATTTGCTGCCTGGGTGGGTGTTCCTTGATGGATACAATCTGCGTGCCTTCAAGTCGCGAGTGAATCGGTTTCTTCTAGGCGAGCGTGCTCTACCATAGAACGCATCTGGAGAGTTGGCGGTCAAACAAGCCTATTTGTGATATAAAAAAAACCTAAAAAGTTTTACCTTTAGGAGATGTTTTCATCGTCTTCATTACCTGTTTAGGTCAATAAGTATTAATTGTCAAGTCAATGTTATTATTTAATTTAGACTAGGTACATGTAAAGTCAACAAATAGTAATAAATGATCTAACAAAATAAAAGACCATAAATGATTTTCTGGTATGCAGTCGAAGTAGGAACTAGCTAAAGCAATACTAGCAAAATATCTTTTAAAAGACCTGCCAAGTACAATCATACCAATAAGCTATTTACTGGAAAGAGTCAGATCCCTGCAACGCGATAGACCTGGCGACAGCGAAACCATTGAATGCCACAATCAAGTCATAGTCACAATAAAGTCATAGTCCATACCAAGATTGCCTGGAAGAGATCGCTCTAAGTGATAAAGGCACTGATTGTTGTACTAAAAATTTGAATGTAAAATGTTTTTATTCTGTTCTGTAATCTTGACGTAAACAACAAAGAGCTATCTATCTATCTAATGCTAAAAAAGAAGTCTTGCGTGTGTATGATCATCATCACCTCAGCCGTAGCCATCCACTGCTGGACTAAGGCCTCTACTTCCATAAAGACTGGTTGAAAGCGGTTCGTATCCAGCGCGTTCTGCGATCTTTATATGGTCGTCTGTCCACCGTGTGCCTTGGTATTTACTTCATCATCATCATCATCATCATCAGCCCGTTATCGCCCACTGCTGAGCATAGGCCTCTCTTCTTGAATGCCACTCATCCCAGTCCTGTGCCAGTCTTGTCCAGGTTCGACCCGCGATTTTTGTTATATCGTCTACCCAACGAGCTGGTGGACGACCAACGCTCCGTTTACCAGTTTGGTACTTACTTACTCGGTACTTACTTGGAGTTTGTAGGTACTTACCAATACATAATTATTTTAAATTCTTTTTAACCATTAACGCTCCTAATTAATATCTATTGCGTGGTGACAACAGATATCGATGTAGTTGATAAATATGTTTGTACATTCGTTGGTTATGTTAAATGTTTTTTTTATTTCTTAGTAAATGTTTGTTAAAAGAAAGAGCGTGGAGCCCACGACACAGGTCTCCGTAGTGTGGGATCCAGGCCATATCGATATAACATTATACGTATATAGTGTTTGTTATTGTTGTATCGTTTTTGTCAAATAAAAGAATTTTGAATATGTATTTAAAACTTCTGAAAGCCAGTTCCAGTAAACGCAATATCTTTGCATCCATTCATCGCCACACAACCCCTAACAATTTTGACAGCATAGTACGGCCAACGCATGCAAATCGCCCTCAGCTATGAAATATACGGCCAATAAATAAACAACGCTAGGGGTAAAATTAAATATTCATTCGGACCAGTGCCGGTGACATCGTCGATAAAATGCTGTGATGTATATTTATGCAACTTTTATGCATGGCGTCGTATGTTTTTTCGGTTTGAATGAGGGAAAACTTATTGATACTCACGGAACGCATGAGAGATATACAGAAGTTCCATGGGTACAAAGGGATAGGATAGATAAGCTGTTTATAATTCAGTTTATCGATATAAAACATATGTCGACATCAATAAGTCGTGGAAGACGTCTGTGTGAATACATAATTTTTAGGGTTCCGTACCTCAAAAGGAAAAACAGATACCGCAAAGGATCACTTTGTTATCTGTCTGTCCATCTTATTCTTATTCAAAGTGGGGGCGATAAGTCCTGCACTGACGTCCCACTTGGGGTGTTTTGTGCATTTCCCTCTGTTCTGCCCGAGCCAACCCAGTTTCTTGAAGTATCATATATATAACATTTTGACAGTGGTTTAGACATGTCATAAAACTGATAGCTATTGGGGTAGACGTGTTCTAGAGTAGAAACCACGAATCGGTAAACGTAGTATAGGACGCCCTGAGACTCGATGGAGTGACTATACTTATACGTAGAACAGCTGCCGATAGCTTGAAACGAAATACCGAAGATCGGGCTTTGTAGATTTGTTGAAGATTGGCATATCTTGGGAGATCCCTTTTTGTTGAAGATTGGCATGTCTTGAGAGATCCCTTTACAGCAGTGGATTTTCAGAGGCTGATGATGGTAATAATGAGTTATTGTGTATATAGATTTCGCTTTCGTTGACGAAATGTCATATCTACTTAAATCACTTGAAAGGTAAATTTATTTGTTCATTCTGTCGATATCATGTGATTAGAAGTAACTCACATCACTAGTCACGTTCAATATCGTAATAGGCAGTCTAAAGAGTGAGGCGACTTGTACAACATCACCAAATTAGCCGGCCGGTGTGCAATAGCCCTTAGGCTTGTGCAGGGTTGCCACATATGAAATTTTTTTTGGAAATAACTGCAATAGGAGTTTTGGTGCGTTTTTATTTTATTTTTCAAGTGTTTTTTATGTCTAAAAATTAGTGGTGTTTTGTTAAAAGTGATAAAATGTGGTGAAACATGCTTATTTGTGTTGCTTTCAAAACTCCACAGAAGTTTGTTGTAAAGATACCACCACTGTACTAGGGCATGACTGGACTGGAACTTGACATACTTTGTATGACTGACTGTGACTTATTTCACTTGCTTTAACATAAAAAATTTGGCCTTTCCCTTCTCATAATACATCTTTACATAGTATAAAACAAAGTCACTTTCCGCCTTCTGTACGCTTAGATCTTTTAAACTACGCAAATTATTTCCATCAATAGACAGAGTGATTCAAGAGGAAGATTTATATCTATAATACATGCATATACACCACATTAATATCTACATTGCACCCGTGCGAAGCCGGGACGGGTTGCTAGTATAGTATAAACGTCACAGGAAGTAGACAATCATATTAAAATTCGGTTCAGCCGTTCTCAAGATATGCGTTTACTAAAGAACAACGATTTTATTATTATAATTATTTTTATGTTTATATTTTTTTTATAAATATTTATGTGCCGAACATAAATGTTTGCTCTGTGTCTAGGTGTTCTGTACGTATTATAAGTATTTAAATATTTATTTATTTCATATCACACATAACAGAATGTAATAATATTAATTTCAATTCAATACACATTTTTCAGACCTGTATGACATTCCATAACTATGTATGTATATGTATGTCTAGGTGCATTATAATTACAGAAAAAAAGTATATAAGTACTATATCAGTAATCTGGTGCCCATAGTACAAGCTTTGCTTAAATTAGGGCTAGATGGCGCTATGTGAAATGTTCAGCGATATTTATTTATTAATTGTGGCACGTCACAGCCCTAGGCTTAAAACTTGTAAATGTTTTGCGACGCGCTTACAAATGATTTTATCCGACGTTTTGTCTGATATATTACAACTCCAAATTGAATTGGATGCAATCTCAGCATCACTCACACACATGGGATATGAAATTTAATGGAGTACATGTTTTTTGTAATTATTGACCAGAATACGAGTAATATACAAGGGATGTTTAGTTTTAGAAAATATATATATATCAAAACATTGTACCTATTATTTTTCAAGTAGGTATTTGTGTTTGCCGTGGTGGTGCCGGCGTAAAGAATTGTACCCCACCCTCTCTACCCGTGGTTGCCGTAAGAGTCGGCTAAGGGATGTAATCCGGAAGATGGGCAGCAGCGTCTTCCTTGAACAATCACACCTAACTCCGCTCGCCAACCCGCCTGCCAAGCGTGACGAGTATTGGCAAAACTCCCCCAAGGGAGGAGGCCTATGTCCAGCAGTGACCGTTCTATGGCTGATGATGTGTGTGATTTGTGTTTAGAATTTGTTTTAGACACTGCAGCGATGATCTTCTTATCTTTTTTTACAACCTTTTATTTAACTTGCAATGTATGTATGTTTGTACGGGAGGAATCTTACAAGTTCAATTTGACCCACTTCCCGATGTCCGATTGAACTCAAATTTGGTGTACTTATGTACCTTCGGTGACAATACAGTTATATGGTACCATGGGCACTGCCCATTACAGGTTACAGGTTAGTTACTTACTATACTTCTGTGCCTCAAGCTTTTCAGGATATAGGTGAGTACTTACGCGCCAAATACTTACTAGAATTTTTAGTTCATCGTCCCAGATAAAAGCTTTAAAGGTGTTACAGTCTAAGTATATTGTTTAAGTCTTTTACTTGGTGGTAGATTATCTTAGTCGTTTAGGTAGGTACCACCACAGTACCAGATATTATACCTCCAAGCAGTAATGTGTAAACATTACTGTGAATGTTGTGATGATGAAAAATCATAAAAAGCAGACTAGCCTAGGCGCCGGTGCTTGGCACCGACTTCAAACGGATCAGTAGGTACCTAGCAGGTATAATAATACTTTGAAAAGTAAGTTTATTTTTCGCTTTTTAATGCTGATGTTTTTTTCTTGAAGTGTTTTTTTTAAAGTTTGTTTATTTTTTAATTTTTATTTAATTTATGTTGACAATTAACATCGTCCACGTAAACAAAAATGTTCATAAAATGAAAACAACTGGGCCAAACTATGGTAAATTTTTATGGGACCAAATAGCAACTACTTCGCATCAAACTAAAGAAGAATCACGTAAATCGGATCATAGATCGAAGCGTAATCGGAGCACATACATAAAAAACAATCAAATTGAGAACCTCTTTTTTGAAGTCGGTAAAAAAAATGCGAACACACAAAATTCCACTCTATTTCTTTGTTTTGAGTGTGCGACCATTATTACATTGTTTATAACAAAAACATAGGTTTTTGAAGTGAACTACAATGTGCAGACTTAGTTTTTTCACGTTCCGTTGGCGTCATCGCCGTAACTCCATAACAAACACTTTGTTTTTAATACTTTGTTATGTCGACACAAATGTTTTTGTGACAAATTAAACAAGTAACAATCGAAGGGGACAGAGTTTTTTGTGAAACTTGTTTAACGAATAAGCTCGCCACAAAAAAAAACTGCTAGAAAGCTTCGTGTCGTCTGAATACACAGTGGAACTTCTAATTTGTGTGCTGGCAACACCAAAAATGGCTGCAATTTGTGCTACATCGAGCGAAAATTGACAGTTTCAATTTACTTACGTATATTGTGGTAAAATGTGGTGAAATATGATATTTTGAGTACTTTCTACTCCAGCTAAAAAAGTCATCAATACTAAAGCTTGACCGAAATTGAACTTTACTTACGATTTACTTGATTAATCATAAACTACTTAAAGATATTAAAATATTTGGTTTTATTTACATGGTGGTAGATCTGGTGGTGGCAGGCGGTCGTCTATGTAGGTACCACCGCAGTACCAGATATTCTGTCGCCAAGCAGTAGTGTGTAAACATTACTGTGATCCGGTTTGAAGTTACTCTACTTGATTTTCCTTTTCTCAAAGTTATATGTACCGCTGCAATGGTCATGCACAAGCGTCACCTCTTACCATCACGAGAGCGTCTCGTTCGTCTCATTACTCTTTAATAAAAAATAAGGCGAACTGTGATCAAACACCTAACAAATTTATAATACAGATCCATATCTTTGAGCATATTAAACACAATTAACTTCCTATTCTAATTACAATTAATTATCTTATTAATTGGATTCGTAAGAACGTAATTCAATTAGTTATGATGAATTATTTCCGCTAAGGTGTTACTTTGTTTATTTTAGAAAATTCTCACACAAAACTAAAATAAATTTGTAAACTTAGTTACCTGGATCTGCTAGTTTCAAGTTAAAGTTATCAAAGAATTATTTAAATGACAGAGAAAACCGTTTCAGAGTCCATTGCGTAGCTTAAAAGAAATAAGCGGAGAAACCTAGTATACTTCCAGGCGAGGCAAGAGACAGAAGTTCACCGAAGCTCCGAAAATGCCTGGAAGTACTATTGTACTATGAAGGACTTAATGAAGGGTAAATTACCCATGTGTCTGAAACGTAAACTCATAGGCATGTGTATTCTTCCCATCCTCACATACGGCGCTCAGACTTGGTCTTTGATAAAGGTTTGATACACAACGCAATTGATCACAAGCAGCATACTGAGCGTGAAGTTATTAGACCACATAAGAAACTCAGTACTGCGCTCCAAAACCCAGATCATTGGTCATCATCATCATCATCATCATCTCAGCTGTAGGACGTCCACTGCTGGACATAGGCCTCCTCCTGGGGGGGTTTTGCCAATACTCGCCACGCTTGGCAGGCGGGTTGGCGAGCGCAATTAGGTGTGATTGTTCAAGGAAGACGCTGTTGCCCATCTTCCGAATTACATCGCTTAGCCGACTCTTACGGCAACCACGAGTAAAGAGGGTACTATTCTTACGCTGGCACCGCCACAAGGCTGGACACGTCTGCCGAATGCCAGCGGAATTATGGGCGAAAACCACCACGGGCTGGATCCTGGAGGTTAAACGGCCACCAAGCTGGCCTAGAAGACTGGAAAGATGAGCTCAATGCTCATGACAACGATTGGACCTCACCAAATAGATGCATGGAAAGGAGAAATAGAAGTCTTTACCCAGCATTGAGATAAAATGGACTTTGTTAAACAGCGACGTTGTTTTAAACTATTTAGAGAAGTTTCACATCTCAAATCAAAGCACGACAAAATTTGGGACGCTAATATTCAAAAGCTAATTACAGACACTTGTCAAATAACTAAGACAAGTAATGGTTGGCACCGTCTGGCTAGCTAAATTATACGTTAAATGGATATTAATAGAAACTCGGGACAACTGAGATGGCCCTACTGAAACGTAGTCAGGTTTATGCTATACTGAATATAATTTATATGCATACACAACAATATTTATTAGGCGTGGTATGAGAGGCAAGTCAGCTGTTAGTGGTTGGGAGTAAAAAAGCGATGGTCGCTAACGTGCTTATAGTGTCGATAGGTACCAACCAAACCCCAAAATTTTAGGTGCCAACTGGGCTTCGTTTTCGTGAAATCGTCAGACAAAGTCGGAAATCTGCTTATGTACCGTAAGGTTTCGTCTATGAACGTAACGAGGCGAGTAAACAGACTCCAAACTTTAACTGACGATTTCTCGAAAATGAAGCCCAGTTGGCACCTAAAATTTTGGGGTTTGATTGGTACCTATCGACACTATAAGCACGTGGAGTGGTAGCCCGTAATTTGATGCAAATCTCTGGACCGTCCTTGTAAGAAATGTGTCTTAGGAGACGCCTATATTAAGCAATGGACCTAGGTCGCAAATTCTACGCAATTTGCGGGGTACCTGTCTTTAGAACTTTAGCGATGATAGCTCAGTGTTTAACGCGGTCAGTTCACACGCCGGAGGGCCTGGATTCAAACCCCAACATTGAGCTTGAGCTGCCGGTGAAGGAAAACATTGTGAGGAAACCATAGCATGGTGGTAGGTTACTTTCTAGTACTACACTAGATAGCTACCACCCTAATGTGTCGCCAAGCATCTAATGGTGTGTTCCAGCAGCCTCACTTGAAAGCCAGTTTCATCCCAGGCTAGATATGTTTACTACCTTCGACCACACCGTCACTTAACATCAGGTGAGCTGTGGTCAAATAACCAGCCTGTCATCCTTAAATAAAATAACGCGATTTACTCGGTCCCCGTGCGGTGATACCATGGACATTAATTGATTATGACATTACTCATAATTTCTTTTTTGACAATTGTAATTATAGAATAATGAATTGGTGTTTTAGATTACCAATAAGTACATACTAAATATTGTATGCCCGAAAGGGTAGCTGTTGATACCTATTTGATGACAACAAAATGTAATAGAATGCCTACAATAAAACATTTTAAATTTGAATTGCTAAAAAATATCGTCTCTGATCTGGAGCCTCCGTCTGAGTTTCATCTCCTCAGACGGAGGCCTTAAAGCAACTACCAACGCAGTATCACAAATTCTGCCGCCAAGAACTAGTCTGTTAACATTATTATATTCCGATTTCAAGGATACTGCAGCTAGCGTAATTACAGTGCTGTTAAAGATAAACCATCGAATATTTTATAGTAATAAGCGTCAACGCAACGATGCCCTGAACTTTGTTTTGTTTGATTCGCTAACTTACATGAGATTTCTTGCCGAAAATGCGTATAAATTTTTGTCTATTAATGCTTAGAATGTTTATTTTTAATTGATGTTTTGTTCAGCGAGCTATGGAAAAATCTATGCTCTAAATCTATATCTCTGTGCGATCGTATCCGGAACGAAGTAATCTCCAGAGAACTAAAGTCGCAGATATAGCTCAGCGAATTAGCAAGCCGAAGTGGCAATGGGCTGGACATATTTGATGCAGAACCGATAGCCGCTGGGTAGACGTGTTCTAGAGTGAAGACCGCAAATTGGCAAAGGACGCCGAAAAACGGGTTGAGTGGCTGACATCGATAGGCTGATGATGATGATGATAGAGAGTATTATTCTACACTAATTTAACAAAACATTTGAAAGAGAGAAATATTGCGAAACTCAGGGCGTCGAAGATCTACAGATATTGACCAAGGTTAGGTTTTAGACAACATGAACAAAAGTATAGGTAGTTTTGTTAATCTACTCAATTGATAGGTTAATCTATTCTCACCTACACAATGCAGTGGTTCTCAACTTATGGTCAAGATGTATATGTAGTGTGTTTAAGCATCATTACCTACTTCTAGTAGGGTTGTCAATCTTTTTACACTACTAAATAAAACGAGAGCTATAATTTAAAAAAAAAATGGCATTATGCTGATAGCTGACAGTATGCCACAGCTCACCTGATGTTAAGTAACGATGTGGTCTAAGATGGTAAACACACTTAGTCTGGAATGGAACTGGCTCTCAAGTGAGGCAGCCGGATCACAGTTAGACGCTTGGCGGCAGATTTTTAAATTGAGGGTCGTAGCTAGCCAGCCGAGTACTAGAAAGTACCCTACTACTACTTGAAACTGTGTATTCATAGAAAAGGCTTGGATGGAATATTTGTTGAGTCAGTATTTTCTTTGGTTTTCCCAGTAATGTTTCATTGGGTAGCAATCCTTTGTATTAATATATCCTTAATATTTTGTATACGCTGCATGTTCACAGGCATGCGTTATCTCTTAACATCAGAAGAGTGCCTCGTTCGTTTCCTTAATATTACATTTTTTTTTTAAGTTTTTATAACAAAAACTGAGAGTAATTTTCTCGTTTTCGAAAATCCCTTCCTCCTTCCCTCCTTTTTTCGCACTCTGTGCATTCTGCCAGTTTTAATATTTCTGTATTTTGTGTGCAGTCTTCAGTCTTCATCTTCTTTATCTGTATTGCCTCGTCTTCGGTTTTCCCAATTTATGTCTAACATCTTTAGTTACAGTCAAAGTCCAGTCTTGGTAAAGTAGTGGCGATTTTACTATAAGCTTCGATGGATATTTGGAGTTTTTAAAGTTATGTTTCACCACATTATATCACTTTCCCACACTTTATGAATAAAACACTACTTATTTTTATACATAAACACTCGGGAAAAACACTAGTTTTGGAAAAAATACAATGGGGCGACACGACTCTTTCCGCGTTCCCGCCAAAACTCCTCCTTTCTCTTCGATCCTTTTTACGTTCTACTCCACTAAAATCACTGGTTAAATATTCTATACACAGCTAAAGATCATCTCTTGAAACTGTGTATTCAAGACCTATTTATAGACCGAAATAGCCATTTATTCCAACATCTAACGAGACTTACCCACATGTTAATTTCGATGGTCCGTTAACTTCAAACGGAGCACCACAGAATTGCTTTACTAAGAATCAAGCTTTTATTCGTTTTTGATTCCTAGACGAAACTGACTAAGTGGCACGATTTTAGGAAATGAAATAGTACTAAAAATCTACTGCATCACTTGGTGGTAGATCTCCTTAACCGGTCGTCTAAGTACCACCGCAGTACCAAATATCCGCCGTGATTATGGCCCTTATAAAAAAAAGTTGAGTATGACTGCTCTATGAAATGAAATGAAATTTATTTACTAAAAATAGGGTTTACATTGATGTTATAGATATTTTATTGATTTAGTTAACCTATTTTGCCTTGACTCGGCGTGTGAATTTGGTCGTGCAAAAATTACGTAAAGAAAATATTGTAAATTTAAAAAAACCGGCCAAATGCGAGTCGGGCTCGCGCACTGAGGGTTCCGTACAAACCTGTAGGTATATAAGTAAAAGTTATGGTATTTTTTTCAATGGTAATTTATGCTTTTTGCAATTTTTTCTTTATTTGTAGACGTTGTTACGTACCAAATTTCAAGATTCTGAGTTCCCGGGAAGTACCCTGTAGGTTTTGATTCCCATGCGAGTGTCAAAAATTTGCAGCATAAACGGCTGTATCTTTTGATTGCGTTGGCTTAGAAGTTTGATTTTTTCACAGCTCTAAGGGACAGTAGACTTGAGTATTTGGTATAAATTTTAGCTTGATACCTCCACGCGTTCATGGGAAAAAGTATCTTGACAGACAGACAGACAGACGGACAACAAAGTGACCCTATAAGGGTTCCGTTTTTGAAATATAATTATGAAATAGCATTTACATGTTAGGATCATTTAAAAAATCTTTTAAATAACAATAACATTTTTCTATTAACCAAGACTTAAGGTTTTTCCGGACCATCGTATAAGGAAGCTCTTTTAGCAATGTCGGTAGTTTGTTATATATATAATTATTTATAGTATATCGTCTTTATTTTGTATAAATTGAATAAATTAAACCTTTCTCCCTCAAATATAGTAACTTTTAAAGGTAAATAAACTACTTTAAACGTTGCTTTTTTAACAGTATCTGTTTCTTTATATGGTTTAATCTACTCTTAATTTGCATTATACATTGGTAAACCCACGTTAACTATCAATTAAGCGAATATACCGCCTACATGTCCGTCTTAATACTCTATCTTTTCTATCGATCTTTATCTTTAATTAAAACGAAAGATAAATGAACATTCAACTTCAAATTTAACGCCTTCGCGACATGACCAAAAATGATTTTACAGTTGTTTTGCATTATCATAAAAAAAAACATAGAAAGAGATCGACAGAGCTCGAATATGGATAATTTCTTAGTTATTTCACGAGCTATGCGGGCAGCATGCTTTTCCTTCCTTGACAGCTCAATCTCAATCTAGGGATTTACACCCAAGCCTAGCACCTAGCCTAGAATGGAACTGGATCTCAAGTGAGGCTGTCGGAACACACCGTTAGATGCTTGGCGGCAAATTTTCAACTTGAGGGTGGTAGCTAGCCAGCCGAGTACTATAAAGTACCCTACCACCACGCTATGGTTTCCTCACGATGTGTTCCTTTACCGGCAGCTCAAGCTCATTGTTGGGGTTTGAACCCACCCCCTTCGGCACGCGAACCGACCGCGCTAACCACTGAGCTATCATTGCTACAAAAATCACTAATGTAAAGTTGTTTCTTTTATTGTATCTCATTCTGTGTGAACAAAAACGAGTTATCTGAACCGTGATCGCTACAAAAGCATTTCTAGTTATAATTTGCAGTAATCTGTTCAAATTTTCATTTTTAAGCATTTCAAGTAGTTTAGTTACTAAATTGAAATACAAGATAAACGAAATAATTTTATTTTTTTCCTTAAACTACGTATTATTCGTATTATTTTTAAAAGGCTTGTTCGCGAATATTTTTTAAAAACTGAAAAAGTAATGCTGTGATTTTTGTGCAATTGATTCATCATCTGACAAGGATGCACATATTTATGTCAATTTATGTCTATTTATGTGTATATTTTATTTTATAATAGTTTAGTATATATTTATTGATATTTAGTACTATTATATTTGTATGTTGTACTTTTATTGTTATTTATATATATGTATACATACATTTGTTTTGATGCGCGCCTACAACCACATCTCATTTACTGTGGGGATGGCTGGCAGAAAATGCTTTAGCATTAAGTCCTGCTTTTGTACATATTATCTTAAGTGTGCAATAAAGAATTAAATAAATAAATAAATATTATTTCATTAGTAAAAATATTTATAATTACCTTAATAGTGTTATAATCATCTACCGTCTGTTCTAGTCAGTAATTGGTTGTCTTGAAGAGATCTCTTTTAGCGATTAGCGGCCGCCACTTGTGGCTAGCTTCTAAGGTTCTTTTGTTTTCTACACATTTTTTTATATCTGTTTTTTTTTTAAATGTAATAATAATGTGACAAACGAAAAGCTCTCCTGATGGTAAGAGGAGTTTTGGCGGAAACGCGGAAAGAGTCGTTTGTATTTTTTTCCAAAACTAGTGTTTTTTCGAGTGTGGTGTTTTATTCATAAAGTGCCGAATTACAAGCGCAGGTGAGGGAAAGAGATATCATGACTTTTCGTGTTGCTTCCAAAACTCCATCGAAGCTTATAATAAAGTCGCCACTACTTTACTAAGACGTGACTGGATTTGACTGGCATTGATTTCACTTGACCAAGACTGGACTTTGTTAAAATAAAGAAGATAAAAAATTAAGACTGCACACAAAATACAGAAACATTGAAACTGGCAGAATGCACAGAGTGCGATGCCAAGAAGAAAGATAAAAAAAACGACTATTGCACTTGACTATTGCAGTGATACACAGAACTTTGAGTAATAAAACAAAGTCCAGGACATCGCTGATTTGGCGCTCATTACTTTAAGACAGATGGTTAGTCTCAACAGCCCTGTAATTTAACTAACTGCAGTACCCTTCAAATCGGAACACATTAATTTTAAAACACCACTGCTTGGCGGCAGAATATCTGTTCTAGCAAATGAGATTTACTATCAAGTATGTACATTCATCATTTGACATCCTTCTTTTTTTATGTGAGAAAGTGACAAACCATCTGATGGTAAGTGGTCACCGCCGTCTATGGACACCTACAATCCCCGGGGCATTGTCAGAACGTTGCCTACTTTTACGGAGCCTAGTCACCCTTTATTTGAAGCGAGGTAGATCAAAATAGAGAACCCTAAAAATAGAGTCATGTATACCTACAAACATTGACCGACATTGGGTTCCGTCTTAAAGCATTTGGCAAAACACTGCGCCAAATGATTTAAATCAATTTAACATTATATGCAGATAAACTAACACTTGAACTAAATTAAATGGATTTGCTTATCTCCGCGCTACTAATTACATTACGAGTAAACTAACATATTATTATATCGTATTCTGTTTACTTTAGGTTGAGTCAACGACGGTAGATTGTAATAAATGCAGTTTAAATGATAGCCTAGATCTCAACTTACAAAAACTTCGCATGCGCAAAGTAAGCAAAGGCGCTTGTTACTTGAATTAAGTAGGTATTATCATCTAAATTATAAAATACAGTTATATCGTGAAAAGTCTTTTTCAGATCACTACATATTATAAAACAAAGTTATCCGCCGCGTCTGTATGTCCGTCTGTCTGTTAAAAACTACAGAACGGATTATCATGCGAGTTTCACCAATAGATAGAATGATTCATGAGGAAGGTATATAATTTGTCAAGGTTTTGTAGAAATTGGTCGAAATATGATGATAATTGTTGGAAGTGTCGTAAAAAGTCAAGCCACCTTGGAGCTTTCATCGAAAACGCTGCCTAATTAATCTTTTTGAGATATATATAACAAAACAATACACAGTGGGATATTCCTCTTTTATACATCTAAATAAAAGTCCGCGGTGGCATATATGTAGGTACCATTACTATATCCATTCCGTTACAAATTAAAGTCTTTCTCGTTCACAGCAAGCAAAAAATATTTTATAAACTTTATCAGCATTCGATCAAACTTTATCAGCATTCGATCGATTGGACGTAAACCATTCGGATAATGAAGAGTTTATAAAAAAAAAAACAATGTTGTACCAATTTCTCGCAGTGATTTCTCCAAATAGTAACGTGGCAATATTTTATTCTGTTCGATTAAGTTTGGCTAGTTTCTCTTTCTTTCGTCCAATATCGGACAAATAAAAATAATTTATCGAATAATTTTCAATACGCCCTTGGAAATTGCTTATTTGTTTTCTCTCTACGTTTGCTGTAGCTTATATCTTGTATGTACATTATACATGTCGGCTTGGGTAATAGGTATTATGGTCGGGATACAAAAAGCTTATTTTATTGTTTCGAGCTTCAGAATCCTAACTCTAGCCTTGATAGAGGTAATATTTATATTTGTGACGTTTCACATCACATTACATCATCAGCTATAGGACGTCCACTGCTGGACATAGGCCTCCTCCTGGGGGGTTTTACCAATACTCGCCACGCTTGGCAGGCGGATTGGCGAGCGCAGTTAGGTGTGATTGTTTAAGGAGTCTTCCTTGAGGGCAGGTGGTCCGGTGGTAGCCAACCGAGTACTAGAAAGTACCCTACCACCACGCTATGGTTTCCTCACGATGTTTTCCTTTACCGGCAGCTCAAGCTCATTGTTGGGGTTTGAACCCACACCCTTCGGCATGCGAACCTACCAATGAGCCATCATCGCTACAAAAAACGGTATCAACACAGGTATCAACAATTAATTTAGCGAATAGTCCTGCGTAAACCCAAATACGAGCAAACTACATAATATAATTATAAGTAAAGTAACACTGCAAGCGGTCACACACTAAGCCAAAACATGTATCGCGACCCAGCGATGTTTACGAAAAGGGGCAAAACACGTCAAGTTATATTTTGCGTGTACTAGCAACGGTTATAAATAAAACTTAACTGCCCACTACCGGAAGTCGCTGAGATCAAAGGTTTGACAGTTCGGTGCAGTCTGCGTTCGTTTTTTCTTTGACTTGCATAGAACGTTTCAATTTGCAATTGTGTGCAGTTTTCATGTCATATGCTTTTTTAACTGGCAACACAATTAAAGAATTATTATTAATTTAGTATTGTATTAATTGCAAATACATCAAGCGCAACTAACTCTAACTCCGAGAATTTTAGCGGAAACGCGGAAAGAGTCGCTCGAGTATTTTTTCCAAAACTAGTGTTTTTTGGTGCCGGCGTTAGAATAGTACTCCACCCTCTCTACCCGTGGTTGCCGTAAGAGTCGGCTAAGGGATGTAATACGGAAGATGGGCAGCAGCGTCTTTCTTGAACAATCACACCTAACTGCGCTCGCCAACCCGCCTGCCAAGCGTAGCGAGTATTGGCAAAGACGCAGACAGACGCGGCGAACGACTTTGTTTTATAATAAGTGGTGATTAAGTCTGCATGCTGTACTGAGTAGTATTTTTTATGAAATTAATAAATATTCTTCACATCATCAGATCATCAGCCATAGGACGTCCCTGCTGGACATAGGCCTCCTCCTGGGGGGTTTTGCCAATACTCGCCACTCTTGGCAGGCGGGTTGCCGAGCGCAGTTAGGTGAGATTGTTCAAGGAAGACGCTGCTGCCCATCTTCCGTATTACATCCCTTAGCCGACTCTTACGGCAACCACAGGTAGAGAGGGTGGGGTACTATTCTTACGCCGGCACCACCACGGCTAATAACTATTATATATAATAAATATTCTTAAACTGTTGTATTGCAAAACCTGAATCACGAACTGATTTTAAGAAATACCGTCAAAAGTTTTGCTCTCCCAAATTTTTGACCACAACGTTTTGTACAGTAATGTAAACTAGACAGAGCGGTCAGTTATGTTTCCCACCTGCCCCCAATCTGTTCTAGCTTCCCGTCCATCACATTTCAAATTCAAGTAATAACATAAATCACTTCTGTTAGTTTATAAAAATTGTTTTCCTAACATCCATCTTGCTATGTTTTTAACGTAAACAGTTCGAGCATAAATAATTTTTCATCGGAACAACTATTTTTAGGACCATTCAGCCATTGTTGTAACAATGTAAAAATATATTTTTACCCTTAACATAAGCTAGATTTTTTTACTAACCCTTTTACGCATAAGCGCTAATCCTAACTAATATTATAAATGCGAATGTGGGTTTGTTTGTTTGTTACGCCTTCTCGCGTAAACTACTCAACAGATCTGGATGAAATTTTGTTTTTATGTACTTTAGGCCCTGGAATAAGACACAGGATACTTTCATCATCATCATCCATCACCACGTGGGTAAAACCGCGAGCGCAGCTAGTCATTTATATAATTTAAGCTTCATTTTGTAAAAAGTCTCACGTGATACATTTTTCTCATTATTTTTATTATCCAACTATTATAAATGTGCAAGTTTGTATGTAAGGATGTTTGTTACTCAATCACACCAAAACGGCTGAACGGATTTGGATGAAATTTGGTACACATATCGTTTACTACCTGGATTAACATATAGGATACTTTTTATATTAGTAAATATTAGGTTAGGTTAGATATATTATAAAGGCGAAAGTTTGTGAGTGTATAAGTGTGTTTATATGTTTGTTACTTGTTTACGCTCAAACGGCTGGACCAATTTTGATGAAATTTGGTATGGAGGCAGCCGACACCCTGGATTAACATATAGGTTATTTATCCGGAAAAAAATGTAGTGTACACGTAAGAACAGCTGATAACACCGCGGGGCACAGCTAGTTTATTATTATACATGTGAAAAACGTGTTTGTCTATTTGTTTGTTACTTCTTTATGATGTAACGGATTTGAATGGAATTTGGAATGTGGATAGTTTAAAATAAATTAAAGTTAATTAACAAATAGGTACGTTTTTATCCCGTAAAACGCGAGTAAACGCACAGAGCGTAGTTTATTATAATTAATCTTAATTAATATACTATAATAATCTTTTCTCGGCTTTAGTACACTTATCATAATTTTCATTTCCAATTATTAAATTTATTTTAATAGATTTTAGTAATACAATTTTTTTTTTTTTTATAAAATCACCCAATTATTATTATTATTTTCTATGTATTCCATTATATCATTCTCATTTCTCCTAACCATAGAATTAGAAATCAACGAATACTTATTAATTATTTTTATCTCCATCACAATTAACCTGAGGTCAGATTATATTGGATATATGGTGTTAAATCATTTATGTTTCTTATTTATAATTAAAGTAAGTTTTTTAATTAAAATGATTTCGCCTACTACAGATACGACGGCGCAACGGGGTAGTTAAACAATAAAATGGAAAAGAACTTAAAACCAAAAAAAATTGGGTCTGTTCGTATCGTGTACACGGGCGCGTGTAGGTACACGAATATGTGTACATTTTTGAACACTAAGAAGTCCTTCAGATTTCTCTGTTTCAAATTCTCTCGTTACGAACTCAGTAGCTAAATCTATCGAGTAGTGTAATAAAATTTTGTATAAAGGTGACTTGTAGCTGCACTATGTCCCCCGATTTTGTTATCATCTGTTTTCTGAATTGCTTTAAATTTAAAGACGTATTCAAGTCAACAGATTAGTTAAAAAGTTCTTAAGTATATGTTGCAGGTACTAATAATCAGGGCCGGATTATCCATAAGACGGATAAGGCAACTGCCTAGGGGCCCCGCACTGACTAGGGGCCCACGGGGGCCTACTAGGCCTCGACTAGGCACGGCCTAATCGATGCGGGCCACGCACCAAGAAAAAAAAACGTTGTATTCGTGATATTCCCCATTATTTACAACCAGTAATGTTGCTACAGAAAAAATGATTTAACTTACTTTAAAGCGCGTTTTTAAACTAAAATTAATAAAATACTGTCTTCGTTCAACAATATCACGGAACCGTTTAAATTAATTGTCGGTAATGGTGTTTGAAAATGATGTGTTGGAAAAGGTCAACTTCCAAGGTGTTATAAACGATTTTGTATCTAAAAAGGTTAGAAGAGTTGCTATTTAAACTTCACAAAAATATTTTCTTTCATTATACAATATATTTTACATTTACAATTAGATTTAACAAGATTTTTAAAATAATCGCGTCGCGTCTCATTTGTCTGAAGAAGTAAATAATGAAACTAATCGTATAAACTCTTATGAAGTAGGAAAGATCCTACTTCATCATGAGACCTGGATCATCACTTATCTGTTACTATAATCTATTCATTAAGATCATTTCAACGAAAGCAAAAAGCAGGAGTCCATCTGACTCGACTTTTATAATAAAAAAAAATTATTTTAAAAAGTAAGAAAAGGGACAGAGACACATTTAAAGGACAGAGAGAATTGCAGTGCCTAGGGGCCCCGATAGGGTTAATCCGGCCCTGCTAATAATACACTCATATTTATTATTAAACACACTCATTTTATGCAATTCCAATTAGTACCTACTTTTAATATGCTTAGCATACAAAGTGCACGCTAACACGCAGCTTAATTTATTTTAGATAACCAGTTTGAGAACGGTAAATTAATATTATGCTTTTATCTCTACTTATATAATTAACACCACATTGAAAACGTTGTTTACTATCTTAAATTTAACTAAATTGTAAAAAAGGCGTATTTAAATACTTATTTGTATCAATGTCTATGCTGAAAGATCCCGGAATTTATCGCAAGTTGACAGTGAAAACCACATAAGTGATATTGACAAAAATATAAAGTTTGTTAATTATGCTAATATCAACCTAAGATGTTATCCATAATGATAAAAATGCACATTTAAGTGTACATTTTTGATAAAAAGAATTTGCGAGTTATTATCCATTGCTGCACAATGTTTAACAACTTTGTCCCGATCATTTAAATTGACAGTTATAAAAATAAAGATTTACCGAAGAAATCATGGTCCTGAAGTTGTTGACAATCAAAAGTGTCTCATGTTTAGACGTCACTTAATTCATACAATTATATGTTTATTATCTAAAGTATTCCTGATGCTTATAATATAACTTGTCACGATTACTGTATATTTAAAGTTTATTTTCAGTGTTGAGTAAATTAAAACTTACCACCAACTTCCTGTTACTATTTGTGCCAGCAGAAGCAAAGAGCACAGTAGACCCCAAAACATCATTGTGCTAAAAACTTTGGCAATAGTCACAATCCGAACATCCTTAAAAAAAATAGTAGCGTCAAAACCTCTAGTGCACTTCACAAACCACAGAAATCATAAAAGAAACGAACTCCATCCGCAAATTCAAACCAAACCACCAAACAGAAACCACAACATAACAAAGTAATCACACAAACCGAAAAAAAAATAATTAAGAAAAAAAAAACTTTTTAAACAAACTTTCGTGAAAGTTCACTCGGCGCGAAACCGCTCCAATTCGAAAACAGAGCACATGGCGGCCGATATAATTATCGAGAATTATTAAGAAAAGTAATCTTCGTTCGTTATTCGAAAAATCGAAAAAAGAATTATGCACGACTATGATCGCGTCGCGAACGAACCGCGCGGTTGGAAACACAAAACCAGACTGGCTGCTTGCTTGAAGCCGTTCGTAAGTATTCCATAGGATTCTCCGTAAAGGGGAAGGGTCGCACTGGAGGGCGTGTAGATGCAATACAGTGCACGAGTTCATCCTTCAAGCCCTTACCACAGGCTCGATGGCACTCGATACGACGAACGAAACGCCACGCAAAATGTCACCCGCCTCGTGATTTTGCAACACATCTTGATTTATTTTCCTTCTCACATCAACGAATCTTAACGAATCAACCTGTTTATTTGTCACAAACGAGGTATTACGTTGTACTTAAGTATTGATAACGGAGCAGAGTTTAATATGAATAAAAATGTAGTACACAATTTCATATTTGTAATTAGGAAGTGTATAAATACGTAATAAAAGCTCGGTTTGGTAATTTGGTTTAAAGCACAGTGACCCCTTTTGGCATGAAATAGATGTAAAATATCCACTTTGAGAATGTTGCGAAAACTCATGGTAAGTTTTGGATTCCAGAAAAATAAGCATAAACACATCAATTGTGGACTTATGCCGTCCTCCTGAGATGTTAAGACGCAGAATTATCATCATTTATTTTGAAAATGATTTGACTCTGATCGAAAGTTGGGATTTAAAGTCGTATAATTTTATTTATTGCGGAAATTCATAGGATCGTTGCCCTTAAACGGTCCAGCGTATTTAAAGTCTTCTTTATGTTTATATAAGTGGTATAAATTGCTACAAGAAAAAACAATAATATTTTTATTAATGTAATCTCAAAATAAATCCTACTAATATTATAAATGTGAAAGTTTGTATGTTTGGATGGTTGTTGCTCAATCACGCAAAAATAGCAGAGCGGATTTGAACAAAACTTGCCACACACACACACACATCGTCAGCCATAGGATGTCCACTGCTGGACATAGGCCTCTTCCTGGGTTGGTTTTGCCAATACTCGCCACGCTTGGCAGGCGGGTTGCCGAGCGCAGTTAGGTGTGATTGTTCAAGGAAGACGCTGCTGCCCATCTTCCGGATTACATCCCTTAGCCGAATCTGACGGCAACCACGGGTAGAGAGGGTGGAGTACTATTCTTACGCCGGCACCACCACAGCAAATATAGATATCAACATTATTCCACAATAAAAGATATCCTTTGTATTAATCTAAGTAAATAAGCAGCGCTAGTTTCATGACGAATAAAACTATTGCTCTCTTGTTACTAACATACGTTTCATTTCTCTCTGAACCCAATTCCTAACTCAACACGGACGAAGCCGCGGGTGCAAGCTTACTCACATATGTATATACTTTACATGCATTTATAACACCCAGACATAGAATAAACCCATGATTGACACATGTTTGTCCTGGTAATCGAACCCACGCCTCACAGCTTAAAAACCAGAGCTACCAAACGAGCTATTGAATAGGGCAGTAAAAAAACTCAAAACCATCCCGTCTAGTTAGCAGAATGTATATGATATTACAGACATCATACCAATACAATAAACAATTTACCAATACAACATCAAAACTGTAAAATCCGCTATCTCATAACTAATTTCAAGGGCTCTACAAACCCATGGGGGTAAAAAAACGTAACAATAGCTTTACCTGTCAGCCATTTTGCTTCCCCATCTTTACGAGCGGTGTAAAACAGTAATTGCAATAGATCAAATACGCCGACAGATGGTGCGGAAATTATAGACGGAGGAAATAATGCGCTTGGGAACGAAACAAAAGATGCTAATTAAATAGGCCTGGAGTCTAAATCTCAAAGAAAGTATAAATATATTGGCTGTATGAGTCATTTTTAACTAATGAACAACCGCTTATAATCTACTTCATGATATTCTACATGTCAGCTTTTGTATCATTTAAGATTTCCCAAAAACACTAAAGCATGAAATAATGAAATAAAAACCTTGTTGCCAATCTTTTTCCGAACCCCGCGTTCTTATTCGTTTAATAAAGTATATTATTTATTAATAAGAACGACTGAACCGATTTAGTATTTTTTTAATGTTCGTAATATTTCAAATGGGGTTTAAATAAACACGAAAGAGAAGACTGACCGCTGCCGGACAGCGTACGAAGTACTGAGCTTTTAAAAAAATTACTTGACTATTGCCCCGATAGTCATAGTGAACGGCTTTATAGCAAAGAGCCTCAACCGACACCCGAAGAGGCTCTCGCTAGTCGGTTAGGAAAAAGGTCAGAACCAGAAGGTAGTGATCCTTGACACGGTTCACATCAGGAGATTCCTCACTCTGCAGTCGTAATCACCAGCAGCTTGGGCCTTTCCCTTCTCGGGAGAGTTTGTCATTATTTTTTTTCGAAAAAACAAATATGTGATTGGTAATAAAAATATTTGTATCAGGTCTTGACAGACAAACAGACTAGCAGATAGGCAAACGGACAATGAAGTCATCGTATAAGGTTTCCTTGTAAGACACAAAAGTTTAAAATCAGAATTGGGTTCTAGTTTGGGTGTTTTCAAAACCAGAGTAAACAGGTTTCTCCCGGTAAACGTGTTCCATCTTAGACCGCATCCTGCATAACATCAGGCAGAATGTGGTCAAACGCCAACTAATTTTATAAAAAAGAGCCGCTTAATGGCATAAGCTGACTGAGTACATAATATTTATGATGACTACAATTTTCTGTTAAAAAATTCTTAGTTCTTCTACAAAAACCCTGATACTAGCTATTTTATGAAACGCAAGACATTTGAAACACCATTCCGTTTCTATAGCACTGTCAAATTCTTATTACAAATTCTTTGTACCTAAAAGAGAACTTTGTTACGAACTCACTGCGTGTTTCTCCTTTAAACAACTTTTTAATGCTTAACTTCTTTAAGATAGAAAAAAATTAAATTGACTTAATAAATTTAATATTAAATCTTGTTTTGAATTTTTTAATGAATGCGTTATTATTCTATCCTACTGTTAGACATCAAATAATTATTATTATCGCCATACAAATTAATATTTTATGGGAATCATTAAACAAAGTGTATACACTGCTCTGCAAGTAAGTGTTCGGATCGCGTCTAAAACTTACTACATATATAAAACGGATCTAATATAACATTGTTCGGTATAGTTAGCTATTCATTATACAAAATTCATAGAATCAACTAAACAGCGAAAACGACAGTATTCTCAGGATTCTAAATCAAACAGAACACTACGATAGTTGGCTCAATTGAATCCATTGTTGCCAATCTAGTAGGTAAAGACGGTTTTAACTGTTTCTACTATTATTTCATTAGCTCAAATATTTCTTGCAATACATCAGCTATGAGACGCAATATGGGAATATTAGACAGAACTGTTCACTTATATTTAGATGGGTTTTTAATGTCAATCAAGCTGACGGATTGCCTTATGTTAATCAATCACCGTCGCATATGAATATCTGCAATACCAGGGGCACTACAAATACTTTGCCTACCTTTTAAGATTCTATTAACACGCCTTTTGAGGAACCCAATGTTGTAATTCCGCGGGAATACGAGAGCAGGAAGATCATTCCACAATTTGCAAGTGTATGGCAAAAAGGATCGCGTGAATCGCACAGTATGCGATTTCCATGAATCCATATGTGGATGAGGTTACAGACGAAGGTGGCTAGTGCTGCGATGGAACCGTGACGCCGGCATGAGATCGAATAATTCTTCAGAACACTCCCCATTGTATATACGTACAAAAACCCGAAGTCTTTTTTTTTATGGCCTTTCAACTTGAGGTAGCTAGCCAGCCGAGTACTAGAGAGTACCCTACCACCACGCTATGGTTTCCTCATGATGTTTTCCTTCACCGGCAGCTCAAGCTCATTGTTGGGGTTTGATCCCACGCCCTTCGGCATGCGAACCTACCGCGCTAACCACTGAGCCATCATCGCTGTAAAAACGTCTCTACGCAAACTAAAAGGCTCTTTTTATTTTTTTTTATTTATACACACGGTCAATATGGATAACAGAAATACGCCAAAAAAAAATCAAATCATTTTACCATAAATATTAGTTTTAATATCATAATTTAGTAACATTGAATTTACGCTAATAAATATTTATTGAATGGATATTGGATATATTATTTGATCTAGTCGACTATAAAATTTGCTTTAAGTTATTAGGGTTATACGCTTGGGGTATAAAGTCTGCTGCCAAACACCTAACGATATGTTGCGGCAGCCTTACTTGAGAGCAAGTACCATTCCAGGCTAGGTGTGCTTTACCATCTTCGACCACACCGTCACTTAACATCAGGTGAGCTGTGGTCAAACAACTATCCTGTCAAACATAAAAAACCTAGTATGTAAAAAAAAACTTTTTTTTTGTACTTATTATTATGAACAACTTTTACTGTAGGCAACTTAGTCTGAAATATTTAAAAAAAACCTACAAAAATTTCGATATCTTTATTATAGTCGTATATACATATGTATATATAATAATTTTTTTAATGTATTGAGCCAAACAAATCTCTCCTGATGGTTAGAAATAACGCATTGCAGCGTTAACTAGAACTGAGTAATAAAATCCCAGGTCATCTCTGCTTTGAAGTCATTACCTTAAGACATTCGTTGGTCCGTAATATCGCTAGCTACAGTACCCTTGAAACCGAAACACAGTAATGTTTACACACTACTACTTGGCGACAGGATATCTGGAACTGCGGTGTTACCTACCAATACTACGGAAATTTACCTTCAAGTAAACTTACCACTAACATATTTTTTATGTTTGACTTACTTGATATGAAGACGCTGTAGGTAGACGAAATGGTTCACGATAAAAAAAAAACGAGTCAAGTGCGAGTCGAACTCGTGCGCCGTGGGTTCCGTATCTACCCATTATACCGTCATAATAAAATTAGTATCATTTTTATTGGTGGATACGCTTTAAGAGTGTGTGTGTTCTGTAATGGTTGTAATTTAGATTTTCGCGAAAACTTGTAAGTACCAAAATTTACCTTAATTTATTTTTTATTTTTCGGAATTTACTCTTTATTGGTGCTGTTAGTAAGACCTTGCTAAAAAAAAAGTTGAAAAGTAGGGTAAATTTCGGTACTTACAATTTTTTACGAAAATCTAAATTTGCCCATATCTTTTTATCGTGTGGACTCAGGACCTTGATTTTTATACACTAATAGGAACTATAGACCTCAGTATCTGGTATAAATTCAACTTGCTAGGTCCACCCTTTCCAGAGAAAATCGGTAGTGACACACGGACAGACAGACGGACAAGAAAGTGATCTTATAAGGGTTCCTTTTTTTACCTTTTGAGGTACGGAACCCCAAAAATCGTGAACTGAAAAAAACCCAAGCTTTAATAACATAAACAGTAAAACAAAAGTAAAAATACAAGAGTCAATTCAAGTTTCCTGTCACATGTCAACGATTCCACGTTTTAAAGGAAATCGAATTACATTCTTAGAAATAATCGCTTTGTCGTCTTTTCAACCTGAGCTTGCAATGATACACACGCTAGCATAAAATAAAATAAAGTTTTGAGTTTTGGGTAGCAAAGCTTAAATTAGGGTGTTTTGTACTTCTTTAGTTTTATGCTCAATTCGCTAGGTCTTGAAGTTTTACCCGCATTTATAATCTTTTCGATGATGAAAATAGCTGAAGTTAATATACGATTATCGTTCCCGGTCTTTTAGCCAGAGTTCTTCAAAGTTACAGCTACACGTGCCGTGGTGGTGCCGGCGTAAGAATAGTACCCCAACCTCTCTCGTCAACCCGCCTGCCAAGCGTGGCGAGTATTGGCAAAACCCCCCCAGGAGGAGGCCTATGTCTAGCAGTGGACGTCCTATGTCTGATGATGATGATGATGATAGCTACAAGTACTTCTCCAGATCAGATCCGAATATAAACTGTTCCACTGCTGGTCGCGACTCTTTTCTTTGTGAGAAGGGTAAGGCCAAAGTCCACCACGCTGGCCAAGTGCGGGTTTGCAGACTTCACACATCCTCGAGAACTTAACTGTCGGACTTATATAGGTTTTCTCACGATGTTTTCCTTCACCGTTTAAAGTCATCAGCAATACGCACATAGCTTAGATAAGCAATATTGATACAAGGGGTTCAGTACTTGATTGTTGTTTTAAATATTAAAAAATAGGTGGTTAATATTTGACCTAATTATCCTGAGCAAACACAAAAATACGGACACTCAAATCACGCGCACCGAAAATGACATGCTAGTCGCGCGCGGTCACAGATTAGATAACAGTTTCTGCGTGGACGTACGTAGATATATTCAATGTTTTCTATATGTTTGAATAATAAATAAATTTGGAAATTGAAATTGAGAGATACTCTAATAAAAAATACAATACTAACTATAGATAGAGCAAATGTATAAGATACTTTATTTTGTTTGGACTAACTACAATCATGCACCAGAAAGCCAAATGTCAAGGATTTACCTGAACATGTAATGGTTTCCTAAAGTAGAAATATTAAAATAAAAGCTACTCTAGAGAATGGCAACTTATAACCAAAGTATGGAGCAGGTATTTTTTGATTCACAATTTCAGAGTTTTGTCCATTTTTGTTTTATTTATACGGGATCACATCATCATCATCAGCCATCATTTAAGACGTCCACTGCTGGACTACATAGTACGTGATACATAGCATACAGTATACAGTACATAGCAACAAGTTGGTACGTGTGTCTCACATTACTGGGCTGTGCGCGTAAAGTAATCCATAATCATAAGAAAAATAAAAATATGTCAAACCACGTCAGTTTTTTTATGGCTGTCTGGCTAGTTGTTTGACCACAGCTCACCTGATGTTAAGTTCGAAGATGGTGAAGCACGCCTAGCCTGGAATGGAAATGCTCTCAGGTGAGGCTGCCGGAAAACACCGTTAAACGGCAGATTTTCAACTTGAGGGTGGTAGCTAGCCAGCCGAGTACTAGAAAACCACTACACAAAAGTTTCCCTAGTAAAATATTTTTGCCCTAATAAAATTTGTTTATAAGGGGTAAAAATGACTCCCTTTCGGCGTAGTACACCCCATGTATATAACCCTATACTATTTCATTTTGATCTTCCCTCTCCCAGCTATAGATACCTAATAACCTCATAACAAGTCACAGACAGCATCCATCAACAGACAAGGTAGTTACCGAAGAACACACAAATCCTTAGCCTGAAGAACACAGTTCATTTTCAAAGAAAAATAAACTCTATAACATTCGACAGAAGAATGTAATCAGAGGTGAATGGTTTTGCGATAGCATAACTGCCAATTACGTTTGATATCCTAAAGCAGACAACAATAACATAAAAGACTCGATACAGATACAAATGAATAATCTATAAATGCCTTTAAGACATAGGATGGTAGAGCTAAGAAACTATAGAGACGTGTAATTTTTTTTATTTTGACGTAAATACGTCAATATAAAAATAAAATAAAAACATAAATCAGTTAATGAAATATAAAAATATAGGCTTAAATTTAAATGAATTAATTTATTTCGTTACTTCGCGGAAGTTCATTTTGAGTATTCAAGAAATATATTTTAGTCTATCTCCGCATGTAAGTCGTTTTGGTTAGAACAATGGCGAGAATTATAACGACCTGCCATATAACGACCACGACCGTTCTGTCAAGATCGTATCACCAAGAAGGGTCAAATTTGCATGTATACAGTTCTTCGTCAAATTCATATTATAATTAAAATCTTGCCGTGGTGGTGCCGGCGTAAGAATAGTACCCCACCCTCTCTACCCGTGGTTGCCATAAGGGATGTAATCCGGAAGATGGACTGCAGCGTCTTCCTTGAACAATCACACCTAACTGCGCTCGCCTACCCGGCTGCCAAGAGGAGGCCTATGTCCAGCAGTGGACGTCCTATGGCTGATGATGATTAAAATCTTAAGCACTTATTTTTCCTTTTATTTCTTTTTTTATCCGTTTAAACTTGGGAGTGTGTGCCCTAGACCTGCAGTTTAATTTACCTGCACTTTTTTTACTTCAGATAGACAGACGTACGACCCGTCATCCGTTCATGGTGTAAGTAACCCACGTACGCACAAAGCGTTTCGTTGCGACATTTTTTATTTGCACAGCGAGGTTGTAGATCTTTCTGCTGGGATATTTGTTCCTGAAAGGTATAAAGAGTGTTTTTAAATCCAGAGTAAATGTGGTTCGTCTAGGTAAACGTGCTTCATCTTGTAACGTTACTACTGAAAAGGATGTGGACAAAGACGAGAAGCAATTGTTCGGTATTTAAATATTTTAATTTCCCTCCCTCTTACTGTAGGCATGTCTAAACCTTCTTATGTCATACAAGTTAATACGCTCACGTTATTAGGAAAATAATAAGTCGGCATATTCCATACTCAGCCAGTTAAGTAGATATTATCTCGTACTATTATTATTTTATTCATAGAAATCTGCTCTTTATACTTTTGTTTACCCGTATTGTCTCTCAGGAAGAAGGTTGCCTTTTCTGCTGACTGTGCATTTTTCTTGATGATGCAGATGTTTTTTGTTTTCTGTTACGGAAGGTTATGTAAGATGGATACGGATGATGCCTAATAAAGTCTTCACTTATAATTATCGTTTAAAATTAATACATGTTTTTAAGTGGCCCGTTTCATTTATTTCCACGCGTGTTATTGCTCTTTTAACGGTAATTTTAAACAACGTTTATAAATAAGGTATTAACAATAGAAAAATATATAAAAACTATAGAATATTATTTTTCAATAATTTTTGTGCTAGTGGTAAAATGTCTTTGCCTGGTGGCAGGGGATGATGATGATGGGGAGGATGGTTGAAGTTGGGGCTCCGACCACCGATTTGGAGAGCCTGGAGAAAGCTATGACATTGGCTGACCTATGCTGTCATAGGCGGATGTGGTATTCCGGACTTCATGCTACTGTCCCGGGAGTAGAAGCGCAGTGTTGATAGCGCCGATGCGTTCTACTGGAGGTTCCTAAGCCCTACATCAAGTACCAACGAAAAGCTACCCGGTGGGTTTACTACATACAATCCCACATGCCTCAACTGTCAACGCAGTTACGCATCTTTTGTAACAATGACAGCTCAGTAGATAGCGGAGATGGTTCACACGCTGAAGGTTTTGGGTTCGAACCTTAATAATGAGCTAGAGCTGCCGGTGAAGGAAAACATCGTGAGGAAATAAAGTATGGTTGTAGGGTATATTCTAGTACTCGGATGGCTAACTACAACCCTGAAGTTGAAAATCAACCGCCAAGCACCTGACGGTGTGTTCCGGCAGCCTCACTATAGAGCCAATTCCATTCCAGGTTAGGTGTTTACCATCTTCGATCACACCGTCACTTAACATCAGGTGAACTATTTTCAATTACATTTAAAAAGAAGTTTCCCTCTCGTTACCAAAAAAAGATAAAATATCCACCTATGCTGTAATATTATGTATGGGTGATTTATAATTTTTTCGCTTTCTTAAAACCTCTTGCAGACAGCTTAACGTTCTTTTAAATGTAACTTTTCACACAAAATATATAAAAAAATGGTCTTATTTTTTATCTTTAATTTTGATTTAAGTCGTTAATGAATGGCTTCACCAATTAAGGTCAGACAATATTTCAAATTACAAGCTACATTTCGGTTACGACTTTTCGAGTAAATTATTTTAAAGTTACTTTTCAAGTCTTAAAAGTAGAGAAATTTAAATTTGGTAATTGAGACCAAAATGCACATAATTGCCAGTTTAAATCGCGCAATTAGCGATGCAATAATTGGTGCAAACCGTTACCTTTACAACCCTTAATTTGAGCCGACGGTACATTCGACTAATGCCGTAACCAAAGTAAGTAAAATATCTATTAGTAGAACATCTTTGCTATAAATAGTTGACACAAGTGGGAAGAGGCGGTGCGGTGGGGGCAGAGGACGCTTGCCGGCGATCACTACGCGAGTGCCGGCCGAGCGGTCCGGCTTAGCACGTAAATGTCATTGAATTTCCTGTTGTGTAGATAGGTGTTCATGTTAAAATTTAATAGATTAGTGTAATTTAGTACATATTAAAAAGTCATAGAAGTTTACGTGTGTCCTATAGATTTGATGTTAGCGAAGCTACGAACAAAAAAGATCTATCGAAAATATGTTCGTAGATGCGATGTCGACATCCCTACACGCGTCTCGCGCTAAACCTGCGTGAATCAACGCTAGTAAGGAAGATGTTCTACTTACTCGGGCCCGCGCTCTCAAAGTACTTTTCCGTAACTTACCATTATAAGAAAAAGAGCATTCCCATTGATAGCAACCTTATAGATTAAGTAATAATATTAACTTCAACGAGACACGCCACTCAACCCGATGTTCGGCTTTTCACTTCTATCCACCGCCAGCTTTTACGTATATCGTCACTCCATCGAGTCTCGGGGCGTCCTACGCTACGTTTTCAAATTCGCGGTCTCCACTCTAGAACACGTCAATCCCAGCGGTTATCGGTTCTGCGATAGATATGTCCAGCCTATTGCTACTTCAGCTTGCTAATACGCTGAGCTATGTCTGTGACTTTAGTTATCTGGCGAATTACTTTATTCCGGATACGATCCCTTACAGAAATGCCCGGCATAGTTCTTTCCGTAGCTTGCTGAGCGACTTTGAACTTACGGACCATTCCCGCTGTATGTCCACGTTCCAGCTCCGTAGGTCATGACGGGTAGAACGCTTTGACGAGAAGACTTCGACGTAGATTTCTAATGCTGACTAGCCCAATAGTATTCTTCTGTTGGCTTCACTCTTAAAATTTGAATGTATGTATCACATCATCAGCCATAGGTCGTCCACTGCTGGGCATAAGCCTCCTCCTGGGGGGGTTTTGCCAATACTCGCCACGCTTGGCAGGCGGGTTGGCGAGCGCAGTTAGGTGTGATTGTTCAAGGAAGACGCTGCTGCCCATCTTCCCATGCTTCCATCTGCCCATTACATCCCTTAGCCGACTCTTACGGCAACCACGGGTAGAGAGGGCGGGGTACTATTCTTACGCCGGCACCACCACGGCTCATGTATGTATTTGTTTAAATATTGGATTTTTGTTAGTTGTTTGTTTCTGAATACTACCTAAATATATCCTTACCACCTACTTCATTACGATCACGCTTACGTAAAGCGACAATTACCTTTACTATGGATATTTTCTTCATCTGCTGGAAGGGCTGCATCTTTATGGTTTTCAGACTGACTGAGCGGACCGCGTCATCGCGCCGCCAATGATCAATAACGGTTTGGGTAAACTGAATTTTGGTTTCATCGTAGTGATGGGCGATTGTTGTAAACCTATCGATAAGCAAGTTACATGAATTCGAATATGAAAGTTTGTATGTTTAGATGTTTATTACTCGATCACGAAAAAATGGCTGAACGGATTTGGATAAAATTTGGCACACACATAGTTAATTACCTGGATTAACATATATGATACTTTTCATCTCGGAAAAATGTTCGGTTCCTGTGGGATTATCAAACAAATAAATACAAGACGTATCCATTTGAAATTTGGTATAAGTGTGATATTAAAGATTATTATTTTAAAAGGTATCCTTTATATTAATCTAAGTAATTAAGTAGCGCAAGTTTTACGATGGATAAGTCTATTGCTTTTTTGTTACAATTATATATGTTGCATTTTTCTTTGAACCCAATTGTTAAGTCAACGCGAACGAATTCGCGGGCACAAGCTAGTATAATATTATAAATGTGAAAGTTTGTATGTTTGTTACTCAATCACGCAAAAACGGCTAAATGGATTTGAATGAAATTTGGCCTTTTTGTTAAATTCCATGCGAACAAAGTCACGGGTATCAGCCAGTATTCTATACACGGTACTGCACTTAATTCCCTTGCATTATATATTTATGATATAGATAAGTATGAGTTGTTAATTTTGCCTATAACATTATTTTAATCTATACAACCAGTTTATTATTAGTTTCTCTATTAAGAAGTTTTAATTACCTACCTGTTTACATGATTTATTTATTTAATTCTTTATTGCACACTTACAGCTATAACATTTACAAAAGGAGAACTTAATGCTAAAGCATTTTCTACCAGTCATCCCAACCATATAAAAACCCATTAACGATGCATTTCTATATTTTTTGTTTAACTAAAAATGGCATGAATGTTGTTTCATTCAATACTGAAAAACCTAATAAAAAAATATCTTAAACGTAATATTATTTACAAATTTATAAAATAACCTAATATAAGAGTCCAAAACCATATAAATAAGTATTAGCAGTACACATGTTACATGTATTAAAACAAAAAAAAACTATCGACAAAACAATAGCTCACATCCCATCCCTAAATCTATTTATTTATCTAAATACTGGTTTGTATCAACACTCCGTCATCGGCGTGTTGCCCTGTCAATCAACAGCTCGATCCAGAACCATCTGTCTTTATAAAACCAAGTGTAAACTCCACGTCGATATTGTAGTTTTTACTGCATATTAATTTGTTTATCTACATAAAACCGGGCCTGATTTGTAGATGTAATAAATGTCCGGGTAAAAGTTGAGAATTCGGTGTTGCTATTTTTTGATTGAATGTGTGGGCTTGGCCCTATTTACCGCAATTTTTTTATGGCTTCGGTAGGTACATTTGCGCTAAGATTTATTGAATTCTGGATAAATGATTTGATAAAAAAAATGGTTTTAATGTCATATTCTGTACGCGGTACCCTAATTAACCTTACCACAATTTTTTTTTAAATGTAATAGTAATGAGACGAACAATACACTCTTCTGATGGTAAGAGATAACGCATGTCCATGACCATTGCAGTAATACACAGAACTTTGAGTAGCAAAGTAAAGTCCGAGGCATCGCTGCTTTGGCGCTCACTACTTACTTTGGGACTTTCGACGGTTAGTCTCAACAGCCCTGTAATTTCACTAGCTGCACCCTTCAAACCTATAGATACTTACATATTATAGTTCGTGTAAGATAAGTAAAATTCGTAGGGCTTAACAGTCTTCGTTCATTTTCCAAGCAATGTCTGACAGTTTTTTTTAAATCTATGATGCTATCATAAACCTTATCTGTATATCATAGATTCTAGAGTAAATTTACATTTAAAATCATTTCGTACGGCGCTATCTTCCCCCAAACTAAGCAAAGCTTTTTGTATGTGAACCAGATAGCTGTTTTTGTTTTACTTTTATTCCGACTATAATTTCGGCCATATCCAGTAGTCTTCTTCAAGGAGACAGAGCTGAGTACAAAGCGCGTGGCCCCGTATTACTTCGCACTGATCAAACGAGACCACGCGCGGGTAGTAGGCATCTATAATTTGAACGTGAGTAATCCCGCGTAAAACAAAAATGTGTCAAAACCACGTTAGTTTTCATACCAGATAACTGATAGAATACTTAGATACTTTTTAAAATAAATCCATTCAGACACAGAACAATGATCAGATACCTACTTTACTTTGTGAATATTGCTTAAAAATAAAGATTTGAGCGTTTATCACGCTTAGGCAACTAATACGTACCCAACAATTAACCCAGCACCTACAATAACACCTACAATAGCACCGCGTGTGGTCTTTTTTGATATCGAATTAGCACGCAACTGCATTCATCAGTATCAGCTTACGCTATTGTGATCCTTTGTTCCCACCATTCAAGACAAGATGGCGTCGAAGCCATCGAAAACAATATGGCCGCCGTCCGTTATTGTTTGAATGGCTAGGAATGCGTGTGGACTTGAGTATCAATTTCAGTGTAAATAGAAAATTAATATATAAAGTTGGATAAATGTATTTTCCTGAATGTACACTAGCTGCTTCATCATTTCAACTCTATAGTTAGGTAATTAAGACTCGACAAAAGTCATGTTAGAATACAAATACATTTGTGCGTATTAAGTATTCTATAAGAAATATATAAACCTAACTAACGCTTAATAGAGGCGCTGTGCAATTTTTAATCTTTCATCAGAGACCCTAATACACCAATTTGCGAGATTTACAACAAAAAAAAAAATGTAAAGTGGGACAGTAACGGGAGTTGATAGAATCTGTATTTGTCATAGATTTGACTTTTGTTTATGTAATACATACGTCAAAAATACCAAATATAACTAAATAATGTTGTCAAAAAGTAATTATTCTTTATTTTTTCACATTTCTTTGCTAAATTATACTGAATATTTAAAACTAAACTTATTGCAACTATACTCGTAAAGCGGCATCGCGGAAAAATCATGTAAACGCACTGTATTAAATATTTTCTAATTTTTTTTAATTCAAAATGCTTTACCACAAAGTACCGAAAAACGTACACGAATGGTTTATGTTGCTTCTGAAACTCCGTTAAATTTCTAAAACCTATATAAAGTTGACCCTACTTTACTACCGCATGACCGGACTTGATCCTAACTTTTTGTGTGACTTTGACTATGACTTGGACTTATTTTACTTTAATATTTAAAAATATTGCATTACTCTTCACTGGCAAATGCAAAAATTACGATGCCAAAAACAAAGAAGAAATATTTATAAGTCTACTCATACGAATTGTAACTTTAAAAACTAAAAATAACGATCACGTTAACCCAAGAGATCATGTTAGGTTTACTCCACCTCTCTCAATCTCATATCTCTAACTATAATATAATTTCTAATATATGGCAGAGTTAGATTGGAACAGATATACCTACATCAAATTTTGCAGACTTGCACCGTTCAACCCCTCTAATCTCGGAAAACTTGAACCCAAACATATTTTAGAAAATTACCCCCAACTTCATTGAAAGTTCCAGCCTTATCGGAGAATCGAACCTGAGACCTAAGCCTCTATTCTGGCGCAATCGAAATTAATCACTTTCACTTGTTTTTTTTATTTCTTGTGCACTTGGTCAAGTTTTTCTTTGTGCAATCTAATAAACATATTTAGATTCAATATGCACCTTGCCTTCAAATCTTGCAATGTAAATTCATTGCTTTAAAGTAGGTGACTGTCCTATTAGCTTATTTTGGTAAAGCTCTGCTTCGAGAGCGTGAAGGGTGTGGGTTCGATTCCCACCGGGACAAACATTTATGGGACGATAAATGTTTGTTCTGTGTTTGGGTGTTCTATATGTATTATAAGTATCTATTTACAAAAAAAAAGTATATAAGTATTCTGTCAGCTGTCTGGTTCCCAAAGTACAAGCTTTGCTTAGTTTATGGCGGTGCGCTGTGTGAAATGTCCTCCAATATTTGTATTTATTTTATTTATTTTTATTTAGGCAGTCTCCATTCTTACAATCAGATACGATGAGATCAAACGCAATTTTTATTTGGCGGTCTCCTTAATTAGCCGGAGGAGGTCGTCTAGGTAGCTGCCACCGCAGTACCAGAGATTCTGCCGCCAAGCAGTAGTGTGTAAACATTGCTGTGTTCCAGTTTGAAGGGTACTGCAGTTAGCGAAATTACAGGGCTGTTGAGACTAACTATCGAAAGTCTCAAAGTAATGAGCGCCAAAGCAGCGATGCCCTGGATTTTGTTTTGCTAGTCAAAGTTCTGTGTATCGCTGCAATGGTCATGGACAGGTGTTTTCTCTTTATATCAGAAGAGTGTCTTGTTCGTCTCATTACTTTTACATAAAAAACCAAAGAAACATATGTACAAAATAGGCAGTTATGGAGACAGAAATTAAAACTTAAAATACGTCATTAGCATGTCGTTGATACCCATAAGTTTTGACCCAAACTAAAAATCTCTCAACGCGGCAACAAAAGTGTTCACTTCTAAAACTTAATCTACGAATACTATATAGAAACTTATTATTAAACTACCTAATTTATTGAACTAACCTAACCTACACCAGGAATTAAAATATTGATATCTTCACTGCAGTCTTAATGCTAAAAGCAATATTTCAGAACCTATCCTATTAATTCAGTCATTTTCTTTTAAAATAACATAAATAACTAAAACGATATCCCATGCTCTAGAATATCAGGGAGTGACTGAGTAAATCTCGATTGGACCAGAATGAGGGTCCTGTGCTAAAATGCGCTTTATATGACTTGGATATCGGCGGCAATGCCACTTTACCTGGTACACAGGGTGCTTGAGATAAAATGTATATCTACCCACTACCCATTAGATAGAGAATTGGTAGCTAGATAATGTTTCGAATAAACAGATAGGTTTTAATTTGTTTACATGCATAGACAATAGACAACACTATATTTGAGACATAAAACAAATTTCTAGCACATTTTACAATTTTTTAACATTACAATACAAACAAAAAAAAAAGGTGCCAAAAAAATCAACAGAGCAATGACACAAACCTGGCAACACACTTTTGTAACCACTTAAAATAGGAGTTTATTTCTAGGAAGCTCTTTCAATGATTCTAGGAAGCTATCTCAATTATTTTTGCGAGTTCTTAAGACGGTTTTCAATTCAATCTGTACTCTTTTTATACGTATGTATCTATGCGTGGCAATGACTCTGATTTAACGTGCTTCTTTTCCCGAGTTGTTACTATCAATTTTTTTTGTAGTTTCGAATAGGTTTGGTGAAGTTGAAAAGCTGTAAAGTATTGTAGGTTTGAACCTTTTAACACTACCGTTCACTGCCCGTGTTCCCATCCCTGCCTAAACAAATTTAATATGGTCCTTATCCTTACCAGCCTTACCAGCGCTGTTTTGAAAACTCTTTTCAACAAATTAATAACCACGAGTCTTTATATATCCTCTTCTCGCTGCAGTGTGGTTATTTTATTTAGTTTTTTGTTAACTTGTTTTTTTGTAGCGATGATAGCTCAGTGGTTAGCGCGGTCGGTTTGAATGCCGAAAGGCGTGGGTTCAAACCCCAATAATGAGCTTGAGCTGCCGGTGAAGGAAAACATCGTGAGGAAACCATAGCATGGTGGTAGGCTTTCTAGTTCTTCAGCTGGCTAGCTACCCTCAAGTTGAGAAATCTGCCACCAAGCATCTAACGGTGTGTTCCGGCAGCCTCACTTGTGAGCCAGTTCTATTCCAGGTTAGGTGTGCTTTACCATCTTCGACCACACCGTCACTTAACATCAGGTGAGCTGTGCTCAAACACATAGCCTGTCAACCATAAAAAAAGCTTTTATGTCAATAAACTAAACACATACCTTAAACTTTCAAAATGAACTACCGAAAAGTAACGCCTGAATCAATCAACTGCAAACAAAAATTCCTACTTTTTAAAATTTATTCTTGGCCATGGCTACAATTCGTAGAATATTGCCATAACATGCAAAATTACAAGGAGTATTCCAATAAAACCCATTTTGTATACAATAAGCAAATAAGCTGTGCATTTTCAAATCCGTGCCTTTATCGAAATCCTTTCAATATCTCTTATCTCGCACACGGTGCAGGCTCGGTCCCAGTCTGGAGGATACTATTAGCATGTGAAAACAGCGTCGCTCGGGGGACAGTCTAATTGGCGTTGTGTAAACTCGGCATGTTATCGGTACGCCTCGAGCGATACGATGCTACGGACGTGTGGAGCGGACTTTATTTTGTGTAATATTGTTCCAATTAAAAAATTGAGAGGTGTCTTATGGACACCCGGTTCGAACAGAATTCCTTTAGAGGCTTTATTTTTTTATAAAGGCACATTCTCAAAATTGACAGCAATCTGAATCGAATGAAAATATGTAGTTTTAGTTTGCTAGGTGATTGGGAAGTTCCTCAAAAATCACTGCAAAAAGTTGTCGGTTTTTGGTGTCTTTTTTCATTATTACACATTTTTTGGTCTAGCCCTTCAGCCCGCAAACGAATAAGAACGATAACGTTCCAATATAGCGTGCCCACACGAGAACGTGAACGTGAACCAACTGAACTACGTATATCGTAACTCCATCGAGTCTCTTAGCGTCCTACTCTACGTTTGCTGATTCATGGTCTCGTCACCTCCGTGTTTGCGTCAAGATGTTTTTTTAAATGATTCTAAATTCTAGTGCTAGCTCGTGAGAAGTTCTATGTGCCTCGGAAAGTCAGGGAGGCTACAGAGATTAGTAAGCTTCCTAATATTAATAGAGATGGAGGGTGGAATCTGCCACCGACTTGGAGACCTTGTCTTCATGGAGCTCGTAAGTATGGCCGTGTTTCTGAAGACGTCGCGGTGAGCTCTGTGTGTTGGAATATTCCTGACATCATAGAGGAGGACTCCGGTGAGGAAGAGTTCCAGAGCGCGCCGTCACATTCCGGTACACTACCCGCACCCAACCCCGCGCCCGTGCATCAACCGCTATCTTCACGTGCGAGGCCCGCAGTGCGAAGCAAGACGAGGCCGCGCGCGCGTTGTCTCAGCTTTGTCTCCATGATGAAGGCCACCGGATGTGGCCGAAACTACAGTCGGAGTTTCCGATAAAATTAAACGTGAGTAATCCCGCATAAATAAAACAAAAATGATTCTAAATTCATAAGCCTTCTCCATAGTAGATTAGCGTTGGTAAAATCCTCCCGCCCACAGCTAATATTGACTTGTTATTACGGCGACCGCGGTGCTCCCGTGTCCTGCCGCTCCGATCCGCTGAGCTGTTTCCACTATTTACAACAAACTAACCAACAACCAATTTTATGTACAAAGAAAAGAACTTCAAAACAAAGAAGTATGTGCAAAACGACCACCTAATCTGCGTTACTGATCTGAAGATTTAACAACGCATCATGCTTTTGATAACAAAATGTAAAGAATAATTTTTGACCAAATAAATTTCGTATTGCGTTCTGTTACAAAAACCTTTTACAGTTACTCGACGAGTTTTTCAGCAAATTGTCCTCTGATTTTATTCTGTAATCGAATATGACGGATTTTACAATTTAAATTCGCTTCTTAATTATTTTTTTTTGTGAGAATTAGATCTATTGACAGCACCGTTGGCTCATTGGTAGTATGTCTGCCTGAGCTGTAGGGCGTGGGTTCGATTCCCGCCAAGGACAAACATTTTATGGTATAAACAAATGTTTGGGTGTTCTGTATGTATTATAAGTATGTATTTACAAAAAAAAAAGTATTTATGTATTCTATCAGTTATCCGACTTCCATCACACAAGCTCTGCTTAATTTGGGGCTAGATGGCGCTGTGTCAACATGACGTCCAATATATTTGTCAAACCTTTTTTTACGTCAAGTTTTTACTGTTACAGTCATGCTATCATTGCTACATGATTGTCAGCAAGTTTATTCGCGTGTGATTGCCGCGAGCAATGACTTTTAAATAGTAGGTAGGTATAACGTACGACCAATTATAATCTTATAATTTTTCAGCTTAACACTTTAACTGCTGAAAGTTCAAGTTCAAGTTTATAACCCTATATTTATGATCAGTGATATCACCCATGTGTGGTGAGACACAAACCAATTTAAAATAAAAAAAGTGGTAGAAAAATATGTCAGTTGCTTTGACATTTAAGCTCAGAGGAATAACAAGCAATTTTTTTATTTAAGTATTATGGGGCACACCTAGTGTGAAATTTTCAAAAAATCGTTTTTTAATTTTTCATATTTCGATAGGTTATACCTTTAAAAATAACATACTAAAATTTCAAATCGATATCTGAAATATCGATTTGACAGCAAGAGATTATACGGCTCTTAAGAACGAGACGAGACTACGAATCGCTGATCATCGCCAACGGGCTAGTTCAAAAGAGGCTCGATCATCTCGAAGAAGAGCTTGTTCAGCTGAACAAGCACTTTTTGAGGAAGGTGAATTATATGGGCCTGTAAGTATGATTTTAATCTATTTATAACGGTGAAAACAATGATTTTATCTTTTAACGCGTTTTTCTCGAAACAGCATTTTTCGAATTTGCTGGAGTGATTACTCGGAGACAAATGATCCGATCGCTATCAATTTTTTTTTGCATCTTCTCTGTATAGTTCTCCATACGATGACCCTCCAGTTTTTTGATCTAATGAAAAATCGAATTTTGGCAGGCCAAAAACGACCATAATTTTGGGTGAAATTTAACGTTTTTTTTCAACATTTTGACAATTTTTGATTTTTTTATTAACCCGAGGGTCATCGTACAGACAATATGTTTTAGTTTAACGAGAATTTTTTTTTTTTAGGTTTTATCAACTGAGAAGGCTGCAATCATGGCAGCAGTGGAGGACCTTTTTTTTTGGCGCCGCCGGAGATCGCTTGTCATTTCAAAAATATTTAATATTTACTTTCAAAATTTTTTTTGTGTACTCTTAAAACATTAAATAAATATACCCTCAAAATTTTAAAACGATTGATTTACTAGTTTTTTTTTTTTTTTGATCCCAAAAAATGCCTTTTTTTTACGCTGTCACACTAGGTGTGCCCCTTAAATAATTGTATCAGTGCATTGTAGGTATTACAATAAAACAAGTTAAATTCAAAACTTCTTATTTTTTTATTATCACAATCGCAAAAACTATCAACAATTCAACTTGTAATTAGATTCACAAATTGTCTTAACAAAATTCCGTGTACCTACCTACGTAGTACGTTATTATAAAAGTTACTTATTATCGATTTTTATTGTTTTGTAGGATCATACAAAAATTCAGCATCATGGCTTGTAAAGGGGAACAGAACTTTATGCGTGATATGGAAAAATACGACATTTTTTTTAAATAAATTATTTGTCTTAAAAAACTTAGGTAATCCATTTCAATAATATAATAGCACAGAAAAAGTAAACTCGGGCACACTAACGCTATTTAACTCGCAGTAGTGGTTTTAATTAAGGTCCTAATGCCTAAAGAAACAAAGGATCTCACCCTATCCGCTAATCACACAACACTCCGTCAAACCGGAGTACACTAGGTCACCTTCATAGAAATTAGCTACTGGTTTGAATGACCAGTCAAAAAGGGCATAGACAAAGTAAAATTAGTTTTTTTTTTCTTAGGCTTGCGTTTAACCGCCATCTCACCTAATGTTAAGCGAAGTTGCGGATAAATGATAACGATAATAGAAAATAACAGCAATTACAGGTGACGACGACATGCATACAAATATAAATTTAGAAATGTTTAGTTTAGTTTTTAGAATGTTATACTTGTTGTTTATTAACACGCCAGTATGTTCGTATGTACTGCGTGCGCGGAGTATGATGTCCTGTTTCATCCATTGATGTGTCTTAATTAGCAAATGTATTCCACGGGACGTAGACATTTATGTACAAAAATATGACAGTAACGCGACGTAATTAAACTTATATACAAAATATATTTACACCATTAAAAATACTGATTGAACAGAGGGGGCTAGCACTTTTGCGAGATTTACGGACTACGTTTGCAAACGATAGGAAAATATATGAAGTGGGACAATGCCTCTGACGTAGGTAAATGGAAACTGCTTGTTTCGTTTGTCATAATTACGTACAACGTAATTCTCGCAAATAAATACGTTAGGAGCCAATGAACACAAAAAACAGAACACCTATACTATTTAAAACAAACAAACGAGATTTTATTTTTATCATATAAGAATATAATAAATTAGATTAGGATACGATAGAATACTATATGATACGATAAGATAGGAATAGGACATGGGATAGGATACGGTAGGATAGCATAGGAACCTCCACACAAAGCGCTGAGGTACAACACTTGAGGATTTTTAGTGGGTAATCCGTCATGAAGACAGAGAGTCACATAAACACCCTACCCGCCCCAAGACCGGTGATATATTAAAAAAAAGGAATAGAATAGGATAATATATAATATCAACTAAAGATACGGGAATGTTATTCTATTAATGGCGACTAGACAAATATTACTTATAGCCTGCACAGACGAAACTTAAACATCCTACGAAGGATGATAGCGAGGTTCCACCACACCAGACACACCCCGTCTTTTCTTCCTCTGATCCTTTCCATCCTAAGGTTGTCTGGAAGAGTTGCCTTTTAGCGATAAGCTCGCCAATTGTTACACATGTTAACTAAGTTTATTTCTTCTGTATTTTATATTTTTTTTAATGTGTACAATAAAGTGTTAATCAGCTTGAGGGGTTTGCGGATTCACATAAACTATTGAACTATTGAAGTAGCTCTCAAACGGAAGGACCGATTTCGACGCGTTTTTTTATTTGAAAGCCAGTTTCCTTGCGATGGTTCTTAGCTATGTTTGGTTAATATCGGTCCAGCAGTGTAGGAGTATCAGTTTTTTTTTTTCCAAAATGATGTAATTAACTATTTGAACGCTGGAGAGTGGGGTTGGGTCCTTATTGGTGTTTTTTTATTTTAATTTTGGTTTAATGTTAAGATTTTTCTATAAGATTTAAATAAGTTGCTATCTTTATCATTGCAGTCCATTAGACAAAGCCAGCAGCGTACTAAAGCCTTTAGGTCTTATTGACACAGTAAATTCACAATTGTTGATAAATACATACAAAAATACGCGATTATAACGTACAATTTACGAACAGTTTGTAATAATAGAATAGTTTTTTTTATTGCGAAATCTATTCAAAAGATCTTTCTGGATGATTGTAAGGTGACAACAGTTTATCTAGGTACCCATTGCAATACCAAGGCAATTTAACACGTTATTTTTCAATAATTCATCATTTCGCGAATTCGTTTCCGTCACATTGCAATTTAATAGTAACAAAAATACACAGTCTAGTTTAGGTATAAAAATTCACTTCTCTTACGACCATCACCCGCTTGCACGCAAAATTGAAACTTATCGTTTGAGTGTTACGTCACGCCGTGCGAAATGCCGTTTGCTTTGCTGTTGTTGACATTTTCGAAGAAATGATACAAATATAATTGTTTCACACGGCGTGACGTCATTCAACCGCCATGTCAGTCTAAATTTAATTGGTTGTTGTACTTAATGGCAAAATACATAATGTAAATTTGCGTTTTTATTTAAAAGAACACATTTTTGAGATTAACTAGATATGTAGAATTAACCAATTTTTCAGACTCGATAGAGTGACGATATACGTAGGTTAGCTGGCGGTGGATGGAAGCGAAAAGCCGAAGATCGGGCTTGAGTGGCGTGTCTTGGGAGAAGTCTATGTCTAACAGTGGACTTCGTTAGGCTGATGATGACGATGAACCAATTTAAAAAATTAAGTAATTTTTTTTTTTAACGCTGACAGGCTAGTTGTTTTATTACAACTCACCTGATGTTAAGTGACGGTGTGGTCGAAGATGGTAAAGCACACCTAGCCTGGAATAGAACTATTGTAATGATTAAGCTTGCCACTGTGGTTCTATCCACCGTGAAATTGTAATCTGTCTTTTAATTGGTCCATGTAGATACGTCCCGAAATAAAGCTACAAACCAACCAGCGAGCGTATTCGTTCAACCAATCAGAGCGCGAGTTTATCAAAACAATATTTTATAAAATGGCGCAAACGACTTCGCGATATGATGAACTATTAAAAATAACAAATACGCCGTTCATAAAATATCGAGTTTTTTTTTAAACTTGCTATATTTGTGATTTTGTGGAATAAAAGGAATTATGACATAGTTTTAATACGGGGCTGAAATGTCATTGTACTCATAATTACGAACAACTTTCACTACAGGAACGATCGTGAAATTGTGAAAAAATACTGTTATTTCATAGAAAAATGTCATTACAATTCATTTTTTTTTTACAATTTTAAAGGTGGTCTGGTAGAAAAAGATTTTTACCAATGACCTCCTTTCGGGTTCTGCATAACCCTGTATCTTTTATAGCACAAAGTAATATCTCAATGGTTTGGTAGCGAGTTCGTACAAGTATATCGTCACTAGTATTAGCAGGTCAGCTGGAGTAGTAGAGACCCGCTAGAGCATCTTGTAACGCTCGGAGGCACGGCAGCGTCGCGCTGTAACCACCTGCTTTTTCTGTATCGTTCTCTGCTCTGTAATAACATTACCAAATGAATGAGTGTTTTTTTTTTATGGCTGACAGGCTAGGTGTTTGACCACAGCTTACCTGAAGTTAAGTGACGGTGTTATCGAAGATGGTAAAGCACACCTAGCCTGGAATGGAACTGAATGAAGCTGCCGGAACACACCGTTAGATGCTTGGCGGCAGATTTTCAACTCGAGGGTGGTAACTATCTAGCCGAGTACCCTAGAAAGTACCCTACCACCACGCTATGGTTTTCTCACGATGTTCTCCTTCACCGGCAGCTCAAGCTCATTGTTGGGGTTTGAACCCTTCCCTTCGGTGTGTGAGCCGACCGAGGTAACCACTGGGCTGTCATCGCTACAAATATTACATATCTGAGCAAAATATGTAAAAAAGCAATAACAAGTTCAATTGTTTCAATTTAAAATTGTCAAGATACATAAACATTAACCAGATCAGCCATGCCAAAATTCTTATAAAATTGTCCACTGCTTGTCATAGACGTCCTCCTAGGGGGGTTTTGCCAATACTCGTCACGCTTGGCAGGCGGGTTGGCGAGCGCAGTTAGGTGTGATTGTTCAAGGAAGATGCTGCTGCCCATCTTCCGGATTACATCCCATAGCCGACTCTTACGGCAACCACGGGTAGAGAGGGTGGGGTACATTTCTTACGCCGGCACCACCACGGCAAATAATATGCAATAAATAAATAATAATAATCATTTAATATTTATGTTGACTTGCAACGTCACATTAGGAAAACCCTGTTAGGATGGTGTGAAATGTGTAAATAATAAATTTTACATTAATCCAAGCAGATTTCCAATGTTCCATCACTGTTTGAAACTTGATGCAATTTACAATAGCAATATAGTTGACAAGCTAGGTGTTTGACCACAGCTCACGTGATGTTAAGTGACGATGCGGTTGAATTTGGTAACCCACACCTAGCCTGAAATGGAACTGGCTCTAAAGAACACCATGCAGATTTGAAACTTAAGAGTGGTAGCTAGCCAACCAAGTACTAGGAAATACCCTACCACAATGCTATTGTTAAAACACTAGAAAAGAAAACTGTGAGTGCAGTGGAATTCCGACCTAAACCTCCATCCAGTTTGAAAGTCAAATGGACACAACTAGGTTGCCACAGAGACATGTTAGTGTCAAAATATATCGCCACCTAACCTCAGACTAAGCAAAGCTTGTACTACAAGAACCAGATAACTGATTACACACAGAACATTCTATATTTAACATTCTATATTTCTTACATTCTATATTTTTATTACCTAACATGCTCCAGGTATCCTTTAGTCATGATGTTCTGTATATTAGGAGGGTCAGGCCCAACGCGGTCAGGCGACACAGGTGGTTCGTACTTGTATAGTGGACCTTCTTCTATGAGTGGAATACTATCTTGAAACCCTCGAGTGAATTTTACTCCTGATGAGAATTGGGTCACCTGAAAGTCACAGTACTTAGAAACTACCTTTTTAAACCTTTTAATATGAAGTACACAAACTAGGTGTGTTACCACAGCTCACTTGATGTTAAGTGAAGGTGTGGTCGAAGATGTTAGAGCACACCTAGCCTAGAACGGAACTAGCTCTTAAATGAGGCCGCCAGAACACACCATTAGGTACTTGGTGGCAGATTTACAACTTGAGGGTTGTGGTAGCTAGCCAGCCGAGTACTAGAAAGTATCCTTCTTCTATGCTATGGTTTCTTTACTGTTTTCCTTCATGGGCTGCTCAAACTCATTGTTGGGATATGAACTCACGCTCTCCGGCATGTGCCGGTACGGTGATCACTGAGCTATCATCGCTACAAAATATTTTTAATCAATTTCATCTGAAGAAAATTGTTCATGTTATTGGAGTTGAATAAGAACATAATGAATCATCTAAAACATAAAAATGTTTTACTTTCTGGGGTCAGACCCTTTAGTAAATGGTAATGAAAATGAAGCATAATTATGAGCTTGTTAATACTACTGTTTTCCATAACTCTATATGATTAAAAACTTGAGAGTAAAACTGCCTCATAAAACTCACCTTAGAAACTGCAGGCAAAATCTCTTCCTGTTTACTTGCAATAGTTTGAGCAAAAGTGTTTAATATATCCTTTGCATCTCCTTCAGCAAACATCAGTTCATCGATCAAAGCTTCCTTTTCTCTTATCTTCTGCTTCTTTGCTTCTTGTTCTAATCGTGCGATTTCAGTTCTCCGAAGCTCTTCCATTTGTTTTTCAATTTCTAAAATCTCTTCAAGTTCTATTTCTTCGCGACCTGTAAATATTTGTTGTGATTCATTAAATGTGTCCGAACATTCCAATAATCCGACAACCCCAGGTTTATAATAGTGCCGGATTAGTGTCTACTGTAAATTGGGATCATGAAAATGGCTCTAATAATTTCTATGAAATTTGCTTTATAGAGGTTATTGTGGTAATAAAGCCTCTTGCAGTTGTCTGCAATCATCAAGTCATATTTTTCAGACTGAATATCTAAACATAGCATAACTAAACCATGATCGAACCTTAGGCATTATACAATTAATATATAAATCAAAATATAATAGAAAATCTTACCAATTTTAGCTTTATTCTTCATAATCAACTCTTTATTTTCCCTTTTATATGATTCTATTTTCTTATTTGTATTCACTATATCAATATTATTTGTCAGATTGTAAACTATTGTTTCAATTTCTTCCAAATAATCATTATATTCTCTCAAAGTGGAGAAATCTTCTTCTTTCTTGTTGTAATCTTTGAGTACGCGTTTCCGTATGTCTATTTCTTTTTCAACCATCGGATCTTCAAATAATTGAACTCGAAAATTGCTTCTTCGTAACGGAACATTGCAATCGGGACAAGACCCAGATCCTAAAACAATACTTAATCTTTAAACTTTAAAATTACAGCTAGTACAAGAAATCTTTCAGGTTTTTGGTTCGGTCGGTCCTTACACTTAAGCCGGTAACTTTGGTTAATTCTAGTTCTATACGTATATAAGTTTATTTACCTTTAAGAAATAGTAATTCAACGCAGCTCTCGCACAAAGCATGCCCGCATACGTTTACCATCAACTTTAACGATGGGTTCCTGTATTTAGTTGTTTTGCAACGGGGACATGCTTGATCATCCATCCTTACTTGTCAAGTGGCCACTGGTCAGTTACTTCAGTATTATAAGAGAAATCAGTAGGAACAGAACCTTAAATTATTTTCTCGATACGTTAATTTTCCTACACTTACAAAAGCAGTAAATGAAATAGGTAAGAAAAGTAAATAAATATTCCAAGGAAAATTCGTATTCGGTTTCGGAAAAAACTCTAGTGTTTTTTCTTTGTTTTCGGCATAGCATTTTTTTTTTGTATACATTTTGCCAGTGCCAATTAGTTAAAGTTGTTTCGTGCAAGTATTCGCCATAAATCTAGTAAAATAAGTAAAATTCACAGTTACACTAAAATAAAGTAAGTCAAATGAAATACGGGTATGTCCTAGTAAAGTAATGATGACTATACTACAAATTTCGACGGAGTTTTGAAAATGGCACAAAATATGTTTTACTTATTTATATCGCTAACTCGCGCTCATGCTTAGACCTCAGCACATAATGGATAAAACACTTCTTACTATTCTTAAACATTAACACAAAAAGTACTTAAGCCGTGACCTGAAAACATCCACGTTCCCGCCAAGCACTAGTATACATTGATAGGGACAAGAATATTATGAAAACTCCGAATTAGGCTAATATTAGTAAATAGAAAACATAATTGGCCTTATCAACATATTGCAGTATTTGTTGGTTTTTAAAAGCACTATTAATGTCGTCAACGCCCAGAGGCTTAATTCAAAGTTTGCTAGAAAAAAAAATAGCAAACAGAATGTTGCGACAGTGAAGGCTACACGACAGTGTCAGTGGTGTCAGTAAAGTGAAATTTTGGCGGGAACGCGGAAATATTATAACAGCAATTTATATTTCGAAAAATTGTATTTTACATAAATGGTGAATAGAAAATGCTGACATACGTACATAATTGTAAGAAAGAGATTTAATGTGGTGAAACATGACTTTTCGTGTTGCTTCCAAAGCTCCATTGAAGCACATAGATTTCGTCGTAAAGTTAACACTACTTTACAGCCTGATTGGACTTAATGTTCACTTATATTCACTTAATTTTGTAAAACACTTAAAAATATCGAAATACTTGACAATGACAAATGCACATACAGCTACGCCAAAAACAAAGAAGATATCTAGATGTCAATAATAATACCAAAAATAATGTACTTTATTTATCTTTGTTATATAGTGTTATGAAGAATTTTAGTTTTTCATGATTTACTTTTGGTTTTCACACAAATACTCTAGTAATTTTGTAAATAAATATGAACTTAGCTGTAAGGCAAGTCCTCGCGAGGCCGACATTCAGGTTATGTAGTCGTTTTGCACTGAAAAATGTCACTGATATGATGCCTCTAACCTCATCATGTTCTGCTATGCAATTTCGAAAATATTGTGATAATCGGAACGTAGAAACTAGAAAACTACCACCCTTAATGGAATTTCCGCCTGTCGTCTGGCCGTCGTTCCTAAAGTTTGTCAAGAACTGGATGTTTGCTAATTTTATTATCAGACCTTATTTTGATCATGAATTCAACTTGCATGAATTTATAGAAGCTTCTAAACATGCAGTAGAGGTAATGTGTTTGAAATCTATCTTATTTAATGGATTTAAAGAGAGATCTTTACAAATGTAATTGCCATTGTGTATTTTCCCATCTATAGCAGCTACTAATAAAATAATGTTGATATGTTCTTAGTGTACATATCCATTTTGATAATGTAATACTGTGTGTGTGTGTATGTGTGTGCGTCTATCCTGTCACAGTTTCTTAAAACATCAAATAGACTGTTTAAAGGTGTTATTATTATTAATATAACTTGACCGCTTTTATGATCATTACTTTAAATTTAATGGCTGTTGTAAAACAACATTTTTTTTTCTGTGAGCTTGCTAGTGATATAGATATATATTTGTAGTAAGCCTTTCACACTATCAATATCAGATTTCTAATCAGTTTGTTACTGCATTTTATAAAACAAACACTTTTATATTTATAACTAGCTGTGCCCCGCAGTTTCACCTGCGCTAGATGCCTATGTCATAGTAGCTTTATGCATGCAAAGTTTCAGCCCGATCGGTTTAAAATTGACAAAGTTTCATCCCCTATTTTATCCCCTTGGGGGTAGAATTAATCAAAATCCTTTCTTAACCGATGCCTACGTCATAACATCTACCTGCATGCCAAATTTCAGCCCGATCCGTCCAGTGGTTTGGGCTGTGCGTTGATAGATCACTATGTCAGTCAGTCACCTTTGAGTTATATATATTTAGATATTAAGGATGGTAGATAAAAAACTGAGTGCCCACACTAATGTACACTGTCAGGTTGTTTCAGATGCCTTACAAAGAAGTGATTTCAAAGCATTAGAAGGCCTAGTGGAGAAAGATGCCATTACTGCGCTCAAAACAGCTATATCACAACTCTCCGTCTCACAGAGACAAATGCTGGCTATAGAGAAAGATGATATTTTCTACTCTTTCCCTTATCAGGTAATAAATAAATTTTATCAACAACTTATAGTCAAAAATATCACTACGATATAATTGCTTTAACTACAACAATGAAAACACACTACCATTTTGGTTTCTGGATTTTTTACTAATATACACTATATATACCTAATATAATTGTATATTTAACATCTTCAACTATATACTTAACAACACCTGTCAACATTTTTCGAAAATTTAAATTGGCACATGGTACCTACATGAAATCCTTAACAAACAAATAGAATACACTGAAATCTTTCCATTGTTAGCTTACATTTCATTATGGAGAAACAAAAAAATTCTCTTTTAAGCGCCATCTATTGATTTGAGGCATCACTACTATGAAATAGCCAGCGTAAAGCCGAAACACGCAAAGAGAGTGGTGCCATCTAGTAAAATAGTCTATTTTACTGTAGCATTCCTTTTGTAAGGAATAATGTATTCATACTAGTATTATATTACCTTTGGTTTCGTGATAAATTTTTTTTTTTTTAGGTTGGAGTAATGTTTGATGATTCAGACAAGAGGTGGGTGGAGATCACGATGTGTTATCATGTGCTAAAAGGGCTCAAGAAAATGAAAGAGACTGATGAATTACCTCCAATTTCATTAGGGTAAAATTATAATTATTATGTTAATATATCCATTTAAGATTCACAATGGCATTACATTTTTTAAAATACGGAATAGGTTCGCATTTGGCCACATCCCGCCTGATGCTTAGTCGGATCATAAGTTCACTTTGTTAAATAAATTGTATCAGTTTTGATGTTTGTATTAAATTTATATATGAAAACAAAGATAAATATCAGAAGAAATTTTACACAGCATCATCGAGCCCCAAACTAAGCTAAGCATGTACTTTGGGAACCTATATGTTATATAAATATATACTTATATTACACATAGAACAAACATCTATGTTCTTGGCACAAATGTTAATCATGAGTGGGAATCGAACCTACGACTTTCGTCTTGACGAAATGTGACTAGGGGTGAGATGGGTCCTTTCGTGACGTCACATTATAATAACTAATATATTTAAGCATTTAGACAACATAGTCTGGACATAGGCCTCCCCCATAGATTTTCATAAAGCCCTGTTGGATGCGGCTCACATACAGCGCGTTCCTTCGGTCTTTAAAGAACTATTAAGGACAAACTTTATAATATTTTCAATTCTATCTGTATGAGCATGTTTAATTGTTCTGTTGGCTATAGCTGTGATAAGGACCGGAAGGAATCAAAATTCGTATGACGTAATATGCAGATGGCCTCCTATGTGTTAATCCAAAGTGTCAGCTACCACCATACCAAATTTCATCAAAATTGGTCCTTCCGTTTGAGCGTAAAGAAGTAACGCACACTCACAAACTATCGCCTTTATAATATTAACTAGCTACGCCCCGCAGTATGACCCGCTGTTCCCACGTGAACACTACATTTTTTCGTGATACAAAGTAGCCTATGTGTTAAACCAGGGTGTCAGCTACCTCCATACCGAATTTCATCAAAATTGGTCCAGTCGTTTTCAGCGTGACAGTAACTCTCACTCACAAACTTTATAATATTAGTGTGATGTATTCTTTTAGTTTTTAGGGTTCCGTACCCAAAGGAAAAAACAGGACCCTATTACTAAGACTTCGCTGTCTGTCTGTCACCAGGCTGTATCTCAAGAACCACGATAACTATAATTATTTAATTATTATAGACAGTTGAAATTTTCACAAATTATGTATTTCTGTTGCCGCTATAACAACAAATACGAAAAACAAAATAAAATATATCGCGATTTTTTTGCCTTTTTCATAAATAATGGTACGGAACCCTTCGTGCGCGAGTCCGACTCGCACTTGGACGGTTTTTTATATTTTTTTTCTCGTTACAGTGTAAACCCTGAGTTCCAAGATAAGATCTTCATTTTAAACTACAGATTTATCAGAGAGTTCACGAAAGGCGTCGAAGATAGCTGGTGGGTGAACATCGTAAATCATTTTCATCCGCAATCTCTCAAGAAATAGTTTATGGTTAATGTTATAGGCCACAGTCATGTTAAGAAAGTAATAAATGCAGTTGTTGTTTAAAACAAAAGTTTTATTTTAACTTTTCATAAAAATTTATAAAATTTTAACTTAATAATCTATAATAAATTTTTTACTTAATAATCTACAATATTTTTTTTACTTAATAATCTATTTTAAGTTTTTACTTAATATCTACAATAAAATATCACATTACATAAATCCAATGTCGCGCCTTATAGGCGTCAGGGTTTTTGTTTTTACGTTGGCATAATTACAAAACTATGTTCCTAAGAACATAGTATGAAACAATCACGCTATTCGGTTTCCATCAATAGACAGAGTGATTCAAGAAGAAGGTTTATATGTATAATACATGTATGCATATTGCGTAAACACCACATTAGTATCTACATTGCACCCGTGCGAAGCCGGAGCGGGTAGCTTGTATTTAAAAAAAATGCTAACTTTATTGGCAGCGACGTAAGTTATGTAGGCTATACAGACCTATTGTATTGCGAACTCAGAGGAATAACAAGTAATTGCGAAGGAATTCCGATACCTGTTCTTTTTTTAATAATAAATAGGCTTGCGTTTGTCCGCAATTTCACCTGATTTTAAGTGACGATCTTATAGGGAGCCTAGAAGATACTGATTTATTCTAGACTTAAAGACACCCAAATTCTAACCATCTGGGAACACCTACCCAGGCAGTGCATTCCAGTTTCAAGCGGTCTGCAGCAGTGGTAAAAAATAAGAACTTCAACTTTTCAATGCTAGCTTCTGCGGTGTTGTCATTTGACAGACATAAAACCTCGAGTTACCTTTTGTCCCCCTGCTGAGCTTTAGTTGACGTTATTTTTTTAATTCATTTCAAATTTTGATACCGTCAACAAGGCAACCAGCAACCACTATAATAACAAAGAGAAAACGGGAAACGAAATCTTACGCGCCTGAGGTTGTTGTTCTAGAAACGATTTACGAAACGGTTTTTTTTAAATGTAAAAGTAATGAGACGAGCGATATGATATCCTGATGGTAAAAGATAACGCATCCTTATGACCATTGCAGCGATACACGGAACTTTGAGTAACAAAACAAATTCCAGGGCATCGCTGCTTTGGCGCTCATTACTTTGAAACTAGATAATTAATCTCAACAGCCGTTGTTTTTTTAATCAAACTTTTCTTATTTTTAATTCCTTCTGTATATTTAATATATCCATATGTAGTTATATAATTATTTATATATAATTTAAGAGTAATATAAATCATTCTATGATTTGTCCAGCGTCATGAAATCGAGATTTTTGTCATAATTAATTTTAATTTTGGTAATTTAAACACACCGCGCAACTTACTTATACGGGATACTCAGGTAAAACGTAAATGAATCAATATCCACCGTAAAATACCACGCAATATTCTGAGAAGGTCTTCGAAATTTCTTGTAATTTCGAAAAGAGCTCTTGTGTGTTTCCTGTGGAGAAGAAACGGCAATTAGATCACTTCCGTACTCCATGTTGTTCGTTGGTAAAGGTGATCGAAAAGTGCTAAGGTCGTTTTATTTTACATGGAAAACGAACAGCTGCCAACAAATAAGAAAAATATAAAACAAATAATAACAAAAAAGCTAAAAAAAGTTTTTTTGGGATAAAAAGTAACCTGTGTTAATCCAGGGTGTCTCTATACCTCGTACGTTCTACTGATGGTAAGAGATAACGCATGTCCATGTCCATTGTAGCGATACACAGAACTTGGAGTACCAAAACAAAATCCAGGGCGTCGCTGTTATGGCGCTCATTACTTTGAGACTTTCGACAGCCCTGTCTATTTCGCTAGCTGCAGTACCCTTCAAACCGGAACACAGTAATGTTCACACACTATTGCTTGGCGGTAGAATTCTGGTACTGCATTGGTACCTACCTAGACGACTTCCTGCTAAGGAAATCTACCACCAAGCAAAACTGTTATTGACATATTATTTTTATTTTAATACATTAATGGGTGTTGCCTAAAGTAAAATTAATTTTGATTTGATTTGTTTACTCTTAGAAGTAACTTTTTGATATTGACTGTGTCATAAGTTTTTTTTTTTATAGCTGTCAGGCTTGGTTTTTGACCACAACTCATCTGATGTTAAGTGACGGTGTGGTCGAAGATGGTAAAGCACACCTAGCCTGAAATGGAACTGGCTCTCAAGTGAGGCTGCCGGAACACACCGTTATATGCTTGGCGGCAGATTTACAACTTGAGGGTGATAGCTAGCCAGCCGGGTACTAGAAAGTACTCTACCACCACGCTATGGTTTCCTCACGATGTTTTCCTTCACCGACAGCTCAAGCTCATTGTTAGGGTTTGAACCCACGCCCTTCGGCATGCGAACCGACCGCGCTAACCACTGAACTATCATCGCTATAAGTAGCGGAGAGATCCACTAAAGCATGACATTCTACATATTTCTCTATATTTTATGAGCTAGGAGTGCTGTAGAGTTCATGAAGGGTATTAATAAGTTTTTAATATAATAATTTATTTATTGCAGACCATTTGGTCCATGTTACACAATTTCTTACATAGTATTTTTTTAAAATAAATAACCAAACCTTGTACGGGATCATGCAAGGATCTCTTACCAACCCCACATTGGCTTTTAAAAGGTTTCTGTTTCTTTATTGACTTTTCTACATCTGAAAACCAAATGTACATATTTTTATTACTTTACTTGAGGGTTACACGGAACTGATAACATAGTAGTACACATACAATTCCTATACAAAAAACGGTAAATCAATCTAGATGGCGCCACTTTTTGGGTGTTTCGGGACATTTTGGCTTTATGTTGTAGTAGTGCAGCGTCAAGCTAATAGATGGCGCTTCTTTTCTAGAGCTTGTGTGTAGATTTACAAATAGCTACTTTTATCCCGGAAAACCCAGGATAAAGCAAATAGGTATAACTAATAGAAATAATATATGTGTGTACATACATTTTATTGATAACACCAATTACATGTCAAATTCTATATCATTTCAAAAACACTGATCATACATATACATATATTATGTAATATAGTATAGTATATTTCACATAGTGCTAACTAGTCCCAAACTAAGCAAAGCTTGTACAATGGGAACTGGAACATTGATAGAATCCATGTAAGTATACTTTTTTTAATGTAAATATATGGTACATACACAAGGAACACCCGAGCATAAGCAGAGCTACTAACAAATAAGCAGTCGAAAAATAATAAAGCTTGACAGAAAATTTATTGATTCAGGCATTTTGAGTATTTTCTTTAGCGAGATGATATTTTTAATTTATGCCATTGCCATACAATTCGGCAACGCCGCGAGTGTTGTGATATCTTTGCACGATGTATAGTTAGGGGTGGGTTACTTCCTTAGAAGAATTGGAATGTGATTGTTATTTTAATTTGATTGTTGTATATATAAAATAATTTTAATTTAAAAATGTTGACATTTTTATGTATTTTGACTGTACAAATACATTATGACTATATTTATTAAGATATTAAATCATTGTCAGATTTTAGTGTTAGATATTGTAGAATATTTCAGATAGATATTTAAAAATTGAAGTCAAGTTAGGTATTTAAATTAAGTTCTTGTCACTCGATACTAACCAAACCAAGCCAAAATATATCACTTGAATACTGCTTGACAGAAAGTTGTCTTACCTGCGTGCACTTTATCTAGTAGAGTACTAACATCCAAGTCCTCAAAGATTCTAGTACACAGAGCATTAACGTACTGACTCGCTACTGGCACAATTTTGTCTGTATACCCGGTCTTCAGCTGAAATGTCACAGCGCTGTCTATGCTATTGGTGCATTCAATTTGTAACACTTCATATGCTGATTCGGCTGACTGGCATGAGTTGCTTATAAGTAGATTTTTGTGGATACTGTACTGTTCAACATAAGTCATTGATTCATATATTTGTGGGTTTATAGTCCTAAAAATTAATCCAGTTTTTAATTTGTCTAATAGTAATTATATTTTACATACACCTAGCAAAACTTGGTTGCACTAGTACTTATCTATAATGGAAGTATATGTTACTATTTAATAAGTTAATAGTAGATATATTGTGTAGATTTTTTTACATTTCTCACAGCGCCATCTATCGTCAAACTAAGCAAAGCTATGGGAACCAGATAACTGATAGAATACAAAGATACTTTTTTCTGTAAATACATACCTACTTATAATACATACAGAACACTCTGACACAGAACAATTACTTTTTGTCCTGGTGGGAATCGAACCTACGCCTCACAGCTCTTGAATCAGGTTTATCTACCAAACGAGCTTACAAGGTTGTCAAGATTCTTATGCACTTCCCTAAAAGTATTCCTGGCGCCCATGCTATTGATGCTTGTCTTAATACATCAAAATCTGTATAGACATTTAAAAGTTATGGTAAAGTAAAGAGACTTACATTCATATGTACATACATGAAAACATAACATTTTTTTCGCAGTTTAAATTTTCACATCAAAAACAAATATTAAATTTTAATACTGTGTTATATTATATTCATATTCAATCAGTATTTGCACAAAATTGTTCTTTACCTGTCTAGATGTACTCCACACATATCCATAATCAACACACACAAGTCTAATTTACATCTTTCCAATTCTTTTAGAATGTAATTCTCGGTAATGCAGTGTTCATATTGGATGTCCTCTTTAGGACAATCAATGCCGAGTAAGCATTTTGTGTTGCAAATCTGGCAGCCGTGACCAGCATAGAATAAAAAGGCTGGAAGGTAAATTTATAATTTTCATTGATTAAATATCGAGTAATAAATTTAGTACTTATAGTTGTGTATAAAAAATCTGGATATTAAACTGCATATAAAAGTTTTTTAAGCTAACAGAAACCTAGATATTACTTAAAACCAGTACAATAGATTAATTTAATTACTATTGAAAATAAAATTATTAACAGCAATCTACTCTTGATAATCTTAAGATACTCATACTGAGATCCCTCAAGGTAAGACATAGTAGTCAACTAAAAATACAAAAAAAGTTTTTTTTTTTAAGCAAATAGACTTGTGTTTAAATTTGAATGATATCAATCTGATGTCAAGCATAGATGCAGTCTAGGATGAAACACTCTTGCCTAGAAGAAACAGATTTTCATTTGCAAGAAAGCATCCAATTTGCAAAAAGCATCTATCGGCTACACCAGCCTTTCCCAAAGTGGGCGATAACGCCCCCTTGTAGGCGCTGCGGCCTAAAGGCGGTAAGAGACCCAGAAAAAAAATGGGGGTGTTGTGTAGAGGCTTGGGGGGTGATTTGTAATTTCATTTAGCTAGGAGGCTTCTTAGACACCGACTGCATGAGCTCTCGACTCTCAACTACAACTTGTGAACATCAACTAATATTAGTTAAAAGATTGCTCAAACATAGCTTTAAGTAGGTGAAAACATGGGGGTTCTCAAAAATAATTAATTCTCAAAGTGGGCAGTAGACAAAATAAATTTGGGAACCCCTGGGCTACACCCACTCAGATATCAAATTTGTACAATGAAAATGAAATCAAAACAATTGCATGCATTTGTTAGAAAAAGTTCAACATCTGTAGAAAATATACTTTTTGTTCTACTTACCGTATGAATCTTCAGGTATAAAATTGCAAACTTGTTTCAAGATTTCCTTCAATATACAACTTGTAGTATTTTTTATCGTAACCACAATAAACCCTAAGTTTTTCAGCTTCAGTCCTATTGAATCACAGTCAATTGACGGAGTAACTAGCTTGGATACATGCATGTATTTGTCATTAGCAACTAGTATAGCCACTTTGGCCTGAGGTCTGTAATATGTAACAGGCATTTTTACGTTTGAAAAAGCAATAAGTTTGGCGTATTTTTCGGGAGTACAACCGATTCTGTCTAGTTCCTTCATCAGAAGTTCACCAGGGGTTGTTGTATTTGTGAATGCTGCAATGCTGGAAATAATAGAAAAAAAAGAATAAGATTGAAAAATCAAGGAATGCAATAGAAAGATTTCAAACCATTCTCATACGTTATGTGGTTTTTGTGATAAGGTAAATCAGCATTCGTTCCTCGTCTATCATCAAATAATTAAATAAATAGTTGGGAGTATTACCTCAGGCCTGCCATTCTTGCTATTTTTTCACATTTTTCAATTGAAAATACTTTCGCTTTTAAGTATTCTGAGTAGCTTATGCTTTGTAATAAAGACATTTTAATTAATTAATCGGGATAAATAAACAATGTGAGTATATAATGTCAGAACAGAATGTCACCAGTTCAGTGCTGCCAAGCCAACCATATTCGAAGCGAAGAAATCCGTTTGGGGTCTTGATAAATCCGTATAATATCCGTATGTCTAATTTGGGGGGAAATCCGTATACATACTAACCGTTATGAAGCTGGAGAGTGACTTGAGCTACTTTTTATCTTGCTATTTCAGCAGGAAAGGGGTAGGTATATATGCGCTGCGAGTCAAAGATTGAATGATACAAATTTGTTTGTATGTTTGTTTTCCCTGCAGCTTTCTCCCGCGCTTAAAATTTTGATTTTCAAAGGAATCCGTAGAGCTCAAAAAAAAATTGTAAAATAGGGTTCCATATATCATAGGTGGAACCTGAATATAATCAGATAGGTATTGTGAATAAAATCAGATAGGTATTGTGAACAAACTGAGTTTACGTGCATTGAAAGAATTCAGTTATGGAAGTTTCTGCCCTAAGTTATTATGATTATTATGAAATATAACATTATTTGAAGAAACAAGACTTTGATGGTAGTAAAATATAATACAATACGTTCGTAACAATAAATCATTGTTTTATGTTAAATGCAGGTGCTGCATAGTGTGTACTACATACGTGTGTGTATGGTACTACATGTGTTTTAAATTCGTATGTCAAAGTTATCCGTATAAGAGTTGAGAAATTCGTATAAATACGGATAAATCTGTATAAATGGCAACTCTGAAGAAATTATAGTGAAGTAAAGTGTGAAGGAAGAAAGACTTTTTTGGCATCGGTTTTTATGTAATTATCAGTGTCAAGTACTTTGACTTATTATGTATTAAATTAATAATCAATCAAATAAAATAAATCTAAGTCATAGTAAAAGTCACACAAAGTAAACTAAGATCGAGTCTAATTATGCCCTAGTAGCCTATTACAGAAATGCTGACTTTACTACAAACTTCGACGGAATGGTGTAATGAAAAGTCATGATTCACTCGATAGTTTCGTACACTTACGCTCGTCACTTTACGAATATAACACCATTGTGCCGGCAGTATTTTTAATATAACTAAAGGTACAGTTGTATGTTCAGTTAGACTAAAAATATTGTAAGACCGCAATAGGTGAACTACATATAAAATATACTTTTTAATTATATTGTTATAATCCCACTGATATTATAAATATGACAGTTTGTTTGTATGGATATTTATTACTTAGTCCCGGAAAAACATCTGAACGGAATTGGATGAAGTGTGGTATATTTTTAAACACTTGCATGTATAATAAAATATATTATTATATCTGCTTAAAAATATGAAATACTTGACACTGGCATAATGCATAATGTGAAATGCTGAAAATAAACAAAATAATGAATGTCATAATTTAACAAAATGACATTGACGGTTTGTGGTGTGTGAGCTTTGTGTATTGCCAGACCGTCCTTCGAATACAGTTTTGAGTCATAATTATGTCCTACCGTTCTTTCATCGTTCCTTTGTAGAGTTCGTCCTTTTTAAAACAAAAACAAATACCAAAGGTACTTTATAATTTGTTACCGATTAATATTTCTGTAATTTCACTTAAATATTTCAACAGTTTGCTCATTTATCATAATGTTATATTTTTTTGTATTCAATCAAGTTAATTTCAACATGCTTGTTTTTTATATTATGCAAAAGAGGCATTAAACATTTTTGTAGCTGTAAATGTTACGATTTTAACCGCTATTTTTCTTTAACCATTACTAAAGTTCTCATTCCAGGTCAGATATGTTTCTCTTCGAACATACCACATAACTTACATCAGCTACGCTTTGGCCAAACGCTTAGCCTATCACCAGCTAGATAGAAGTAGCTTAATTTTTAGTTACACTGAAAAACATCCGCTGGTTTTAAATTTAATACGTCCCTTTTCAACAAGCTGTACTGTGCATAATGTTTGACTGGATGGTTTTGGCGGGAACGCGGTGAGCGTCGTGTCGCCCCATTGTATTTTTTTCTAAAACTGGTGTTTTATTCGAGCTTTTATGCATAAAAATAGTGGTGTTTTATTTATAAAGTGCCGAATTACAAGCGCGAGTGTGGGAGTATGATATAATGTGGTTAACATGACTTTTCGTGTTGCTTCCAAAACTCCATCCAGAAGCTTATAGTAAAGTCACCACTACTTTACTAAGGCATGACTTAATTTGACTGGGACCGACTGGACTTGACCAAGACTAGACTTTGACTGTAGCTATAAATGATAAAGAAGCTGAAAAATGAAGACTACTCACAAAATATATAAACATTGAAACTGGCAGAATGCACAGAGTGCGATGCCAAGAAGAACGAGAAAAAAAAAAAAATGTTTGACTGCAGCAGGCAACATTATTACGCGGCTGTCTTTTCTTTACGTTTACGACATTTGTTATTTTGTAACGGCAAAAGATTAATTTCAGTTAGAAAATAGATTTACAATTAAGAAATTAGAAAATTCTATTGGCGTCGTGAAAATTCCAGAAACAACAATGAATTTTAGCGTCGGAAGCACGACAACGACTGCTGGAAGTACTTTTGGCACAAACTCTTTAACTACAGGTAGGTATTCCGTCGATTTAACTATTTGTATTTTACAAAGTATAGCAGTATTTCTAATTTATTACCTACTGCCCCCAACTTCATTAATGTAATATGGTGTTTTTTTGTTGTTAAAACACATTGTTATCACGTAATAAAGCATATACATTATTTAGAAGCATTTGTTGTTGTGAAACATAACCTTACTTTTAGTTGGCAACAACTTACACTTAGGTAAGTTAATATTAAATTCTTCCACTACAAATGAAGTAAATAACTTTATACATGTTACACTACTTATACAATAAGACAACTACATGCAATTACGTGTATGTGTCAGCTGGAATCCTCTAGTTGGTGATTCTATAGTTATGAGCATATAAGGTATACCTCAAGTCTCTTTGCAACGGCTGTGTTTTTCTAGTTTAATTTATGATTTTGTTCATGAAGTGCATGTATCTATTTTCTTGTCCAGCAGAGGCCATAACAGAGGCATGTGTAACAATGCTTATCTATAAATATAATCTTTTACATAACTACTGAAATTTAAATTGTATTTTTAAAATATTTAAATTGAAATTTATTTGAAATTGAATACCAATACCAGCAGTGTATAGTTTAAATAAGTAGTTCTAATTTATTATCTGTTTTAGGGTTTGCATTTGGCAGTGGAGATCCAGCAAGACCATCAGTATTTGGTTCACCAAGTACAGGTAACATAATAAACATGAAATAAGATGTAATCACTATGTACAGTAGAACCTCTATAAGTCAAACTTGAAGGGAGTCTCCAAAAATTTGAGTTACAGAATTTTAGACTTATGGAGTACACATGTTAACGTCAGACATAAACTCCTGTATCATTTCTTAGAATCGGTTTATTGTATACACACCACATTTATTTCTAAACAACTATGATGTACATTACCAGCTTTTCTTTCGTCATTTTCGTCGGTTTTCAAATAATCGAGAAATCTAATATTGCTATGTTCAAGATACAGAGGTCCAATTTTTTTTTGAGTTATAGGTGGAAAATAAGTACTGAATTTGCTTATGGTAGTATGGTATGGTAAGGTTTCACTAATTATTTCGACTTATACAGGGTTCAGATTTCGAGCAACGGAGGTTTGGGGCTTGAAAGGAAGGGAGCACAATTTTTTTTCGAGTTTGAGAGGTTTTCAACTTATATAGGTTCTACTGTATTATATTTAAAATTATCCTAGACATATGATTTTCGTATAACCGAAACTAATATAGTAAAGGAGTTTGTTGATGCACTAACCCCTAGATTTGGACAAAATCATATGAGTTGTGGTCAAACACCTAGCCTGTCAACAGTAATATAAAAATATCAATCACTGAAAATAATGTGAGGGTAATGTCATTGCATATAAAAAACTACATATTGAATAAAAAATATAAACAATACATATATCCTCATTTGCAATTTTATCAGGGTATTTTATATGAGTCAGAGAATAAGGCCTCTGAACAAGTATGTTTTGTTTTATACGCAGCATGATATGTTGAAAATTTGTTGCATTAAACTACCCCATAACCTGTCATTGTTTTCTCTAATGCTTGCAGATAATAAATCATCCTTTAACTTCTCAAGTCCTCCCGGTAATTTTGCGTTTGGAGCTAAAACCACTGCGGCTACAACCTCATTGTGTAAGATCTTGTTATCGTTAGATTTTATTTCATGCTAAATAATATTGTTAAATAAATAAAAATAAAAAAAATTATTAATTTATTATTAATTGTTGTTTAATATTGTTAAAGTACTTGTCTATTTGTCTGTTGGTTATTCTTTCATGACTAAACAGCTGAATGAATTTTTTGAAAGTTGATAGTGTATTTTACCATTAGGTGATAGTGTATTTCTGGAGGACAGATATAAGCTACTTTTTAGTCAGTTTGTTGATCTGCCAGTCTATAGTCACAAAACAGAATCTTGTAAAATAATCATGATAGCTTTTTCGTAAATGACCTTTGCGAATGACTTTAAACGGTGAAGGAAAACATTGTGAGGAAACATACATGTACGAGAGGTCTTTAAAAAATAGATCTCATGGATATGTGTAGTCTACTATCTTACACTTGGCCAGGGTGGTGTACTACAGACTTACCCGTTTCACATTGCACTTGGTCCGAGAGGTCTTTAAAATAATAAAAGTTCTCGTGGATATGTGTAGTCTACCATCTCGCACTTGGCCAGGGTGGTGGACTACGGCCTTACCCGTTTCACATGAGAAGAAGCCCATGCCCAGCAGAGAGACAGTTTATAAAAACGGAGCTGATTCGGAAAATGACCGTTGCCACGGGAGTGAAGCAGTGGATAAAAACTAGTTTTAAATAAAACTTAACTACTTATATTTCTGTCCTTGTAGATGGTAAACATTCTTATTATATGCAAGTACCAGATTTTTATTTAAGATTGCTTGTCTGTCTGATAGCTTACATGTCTGGCACAGAAATGATTTTGCCAGGGCCAAGTACCACAGATCTCTTGAGATAACTACATGCAATAATTCATATTGTGAATCACTTTCCACTTTGGTTATTACATAAAACTTCTGAACACATTGGCATTGGCAAAAAATCATGTCTGTTGTATGGGAGCCTCACTTAAATATTTTTTTATTGTTTTTTAGTATTTCTGTTATAGCGGCGACAGAAATACATCATCTGTGAAAATTTCAACTGTCTTAACTATCATGGTTCACGACAGGCAGACAGACGGACAGCGGAGTCTTAGTAATAAGGGTCCTGTTTTACCCTTTGGGTACGGAACCCTAAAAAACTGTTCTTAATTATGTGTACAATGACACTTTTTCAGCTTTAATGACATTTATAAAAACAAAGTGTCCTGAACATAGTAACACTGTTCTAGTTGCTTCACCGACTGCAACTGATGGAGGACTCGGAGCTAACAAACCTATCTCGTTTGGTGCACCTCCAAACCAAACGGTTGGCAGTCCAGGCTTCGGACAACCACAGGCTACACAGGTAAATGTTTATCTTTTATACCCGACTGAATGACCCAGAGAATTTTTGACTGTTCTTTTGTGTTTTCCTAATTTAATATTTTTTTCTAAACCACCCTAGAACCTATTCAAGAAAACAAATTAAATAATATATGGAATACGGTCGAGCCATTTTCAAGTTTTTGCGAGACCAACGTACGATATAAACGACCTGCTGCTTAGGAGACGACCTCCAGTTTAGGAGACGACCTCCTGCTTCGGAGACGACCTCCTGCTTAGGAGACGACCTCCTGCTTAAGAGACGACCTCCTGCTTAGGAGACGACCTCCTACTTTGGAGATATACCACCTAGGTGATATTAAATGGAAATTGTTTTTTTTATTTAGCAGCCCTTTGGAGTGGCGCAGCAGACTACCCCCGCTCCCGCCTATGGATCACCTGCCACACAAGGTAAAACTACCATACAGGGATACGCAGAACGGTATTACTAAGCCGTAAAAAGGCTTTCAAGGCTTGCAGGAGGGCGTGAGTTCATATACCAACCACCAACTTGAGCTACCAAATACCAGCTTGAGCTGCTGATGAAGGAAAACATCGTGAGGAAACCATAGCATAGTGGTAGGGTACTTTTACTCGATTTGGTAGCTACCACACGAAACTAGAAAATCTACCGTCAAGCACCTAATGGTGTGTTCCGGTAGCCTCTCTTGAGAGCCAGTTCCATTTCAGGCTAGGTGTGCTCACCATTTTCCACCATACCGTCAGTTAACAACATTACAGATGAGCTGAGGTCAAACACCCAAGCAGTCAACTACATAATTTTTTTCACATTTTGTAAAATACTACAAAACGCGTACCGATATTACCGCATCCGCACGATAACATAAAACGATATCTTCTGTTTCCTCAATCAAAGAGTTTTCCGAAAATTAAACCTATTTTAACCGCCTCCAAAAAGGAGTAGTCTATTTTCAACCCCCGACGCAAAAACGACGGGGTGTTATAGTTTGTGTCTGAGCGCGTGTGTGTCTGTCTGAGGCATCGTAGCTTCCGAACGGATGAACCGATTTTGATTTAGTTATTCTTTTTGTTTGAAAGTTGAATTAGTCGGGAGTGTTCTTAGCTATGTTTGATTTTATGTCGGGGGTTTTTTACATGTTTAATTTATTGTGGTTGTTTTCAAGGTTCCGTACCCAAAGGGTAAAAACGGGACCCTATTACTAAGACTTCGCTGTCTGTCCGTATGTCTGTCTGTCACCAGGCTGTATCTCAAGAACCGCGATAGCTAGACCGTTGAAATTTTCACAAATTATGTATTTCTGTTACCGCTGTAACAACAAATACTAAAAACAAAATAAATAAAGATTTAAGGGGGCTCCCATACAACAAACGCGATTTTTATACCGTTTTCATAGATAATGGTACGGAACCTATCGTGCGCGAGTTCGACTCGCACTTGGCCGGTTTTTTTTAATTGTATAAAAAGAAGTTCGCGGTTTTCAGCGTCATCGTTCGGCTCGCCCGGTAGTTTCTCGTTCGGCAAACCGGCAACCACAACCGCAACCGCTGGTTTCGGTTTCTCCACACCCGCGTCGGGCTTCGGTCAACCGCAACCAACTGTCCTTCCGGTAAGTTATTATTTTTTGATTACTTTGTTATTATTTTTGTCTATCTTTGTTACTATTTCTTTGTCTTGATGTGTTCTGGTTTTTTACCACTGACGTAAAAAGAGGGGTGTTATAAGTTTGACATCGATGTCTCTGTGTATGTGTGGCATCGTAGCTCTCAAACGAATGGACCGATTTCGATGCGGTTTTTTTTTTCATTTGAAAGACAGTTTCCTTGCGGTGGTTCTTAGCTATGTTTGGTTTATTGCGTAGGGGTTTTTTTTTAATTTTTAATTCAATTGTTTTCTTTTTATCATAGACGCATCTTCGGTTATTATCAGATGGTTGATCAACATCTCGCCAAAACAAAAACAAAATACCGTTAGTTGGCTGTTAACTCATTTGGTCAAATTCAAAATCTTTTATTGAAGGCTGTGTTTTAAATGGCACTACCCGTTACAGGTTAGGTAATTACTATCTATGCCTCAAGCTTTTAAGGATATAGGTAACCTACACGCCAAATACTTACTAGAGTTAACGTTTTTTAATTTTTAGTTCCTTTTCCATATAAAAGTTAGTTTTAAAAAATATTTTTTCTTATTTGGGTGCGAGGCGCGTGTCAGTGAGGAGGAAATAAATTAACAAATTGTTCATTTTGAAATCGTTTAATTACCTCACACGCTTAGCACCGTTTGCCTACAATACAAAAGGATTACTTGACTACTCTAATACTAACCAAATAATCTAAGGCGTAGCACTTATAAACCATTTATAAAAACAATAAAACAGTTATAAAGTACCTAATTATTTATATAGGGCGCTGTCATGCGCGAAGCTTCGTCTTGCTTCAGTGCGTGTGCTATGCAAAGTAAGATGGTAACGCGCGCGCGATGTTCTCTGTTTCGGCTCCTTGAAAAAGGTCACCGGATGGGACCAAAACTGTAGTTGCAGTATCCAAACTAATTATGTAATTGTTATTTGTAGGGTACCACTACCGCAGCTCAAGCACAACCCGCCTTCGGTGGCACACCGGCTTTCGGGCAAAGCACATTCGGAGCTAAGAGCGGATTCAGTTTCGGCGGAACCGATGCACCCGCTAGCACTGCTGGTAATGTATACACCGCGTTTTATGGGGTATAAGCTCACGCTTCAGCACATACACAAGCTCACGCACACAACTCAAATACACGCTCATACGCTCATCACGCTCATAGTTATTCAGCTATTTATATACAAATAAAAAACAAACAAATCCGTTTATAAAGGGCGGAGTTCTGGGGTTACATACATAAAAAAAAGATATTGTGCTGAATTAAGAACCTCCACCTTTTTTGAAGTCGTTTAAAATGAACAAACACACTCGTAACGCAACTTCATTTTGTACTATTTAGTGACACTGAAAAAATAAACGTAATAAAATGTTTCTATATATTTTGCCTTACAATATTTTAGCACCAGCATTTGGTGCCGCAACCACAACCGCATCGGGCCTTAGTTTCGGTGGAGGCCAAACTGCTTTCGGCGGAGGCCAAACTGCATTCGGTGGAAATACTCAGGTCACACCACAAGCGGGACTGAATTTCGGAGCTGCAGCAAATGGTATACATTTCCCCAACAATTATAATAAATTTCATTTCTAAATTCTATTATTTTCTGTTTAATTCTACCCATAGGCAATGAAAGTAATAAAAATAATATATAATGATAATGTATCTGGATGACCGAGCTTTGCTCGGCTGAAAACATGGATAAAAAGACGTTTTCTAAAAATAAAACCTAGCTAGATCGATTTATCGCCCCCGAAACCCCCCTGCATACTAAATTTCATGAAAATCGTTGGAGCCGTTACCGAGATTCAGATTATTATATTATATATGTATATACATATATACAAGAATTGCTCGTTTAAAGGTATTAGATTAGATACACTCAGTCAAAATCAAATTATAATACATAATTAAAAAACAATAGAATTGTCCCTTTCTGCAAGTCATTAATAAATTTTAAATCCTATTGTAAAAAAAAAGAAAATATGTTTACCGTAGTTCCTGGTTTTGCCTTGACTACTTCGAGTCTTAGTTTCGATGGAGGCCAAATCGTCTTCGACATCTTTGCTTCACACGGACACAACAACCTTCCCGGCGAAATTTTCTAAATTATAGTTAAAAGCTGTATCAAAATTCGTCGCGTAGGTTTGAACAATTGAGTGAACAAATACACAAGATCTGTTTTAGTGATGACGGTGATTAACATTTGTTTCAGCTGCCCCAACTACTGCAGCCCAGTCAGGTTTTGCCTTCGGAGCAGCAACATCTCAGCCTAACACTGGCCTTGGTTTCGGAACTCAGCCCACGTCACAACCATCCACAGGTCTCGGTTTCGGAACCCAGCCCACATCACAGCCGACCACAGGACTTAGCTTCGGAACACAACCTACGGCGCAACCAGCTGCTGGGCTTAGTTTCGGAAATCAACCGACATCGCAACCATCTGCCGGGCTGAGTTTTGGTACTCAACCGACATCGCAACAGTCTGCTGGGCTGAGTTTTGGGACTCAACCGACTGCGCAACCATCGACTGGGCTCAATTTTGGAACTCAACCGACTGCGCAACCATCGACTGGGCTCAATTTTGGAACTCAACCGACTGCGCAACCATCGACTGGGCTCAATTTTGGGACTCAACCAACTTCACAACCGTCTGGTGGGCTGAATTTCGGAGGTCAACCCACTACACAAGCTGGTGGCCTGAGTTTTGGAGCAAATACTTCACAACCATCAACTGGGCTTAGTTTTGGTATTTCTACTGCTCAATCTGCACCACAAGGTAATATAATAATTGTTGATTTTTCTACGATTTTTTATTTGTAAGACGTCTTACTAGGCGGCAGGTCTTCTTAGCAAGAAGTCTAGGTACCTACTTTAAAACAATCTAAAGTAGGTTTGCGTTTGACCACATCCTGCCTGAAGCCGTACCAGTACTTACCATAGCAGTAACAGATATTCCTACATCAAGCAGTAGTGTGTAAATATTACTTTGTTTCGGACTGTAGGGTACGGCAACTAGTGACTAGATTTACCATTGATTTTCTGACACTTTGAGATATTGAACGGTGAATCGCTAAATCAGCGATGCCCTGGACTTTTCTTTTATGGTTGACAGGCTTGGTTTTTGATTACTGCTCACCTAATGTTAAGTGATCGAAGATGGCAAACACACTTAGCCTGGAATGAAAGTGGAACTCAAGTGACTGCCGAGAGACACCGTTAGCTCAAACATCTAGGTTGTTTTTTTTAATCGCTAAATCAGCGATGCCCTGGACTATTCTTTTATGGTTGACAGGCTTGGTTTTTGACTACAGCTCATCTAATATAAGGTAATGGTGTGATTGAAGATGGCAAACACACTTAGCCTGGAATCAAACTGGCACTCAAGTGAGTCTGCCGAAAGACACCGTTAGCTCAAACTTCTGGCCTGACATTTTTTTTACTAAGCACCTAAATCTTTGTATGGGAATTAAAGCCATAATGCCAACTGAACTATAATCGCCCCAAAATATACGAACTAATTTTACCTTAACTACTTTTAGCTAGTTCATTCAGCACCCCCACCACGGCTCAGGCCACCACTGGCCTTAGTTTTGGCACTACACCCGCTACCACTGCCGTTGCTACCACTGGGCTTGGTTTCCCCACTACCACCACTGGTGGGGCAACTTTGGGGGGATTCGTGGTGCCAGCTTCGTCTGCCAGTCAACCTACTACAGGTTAGAAAAAAACTGATAATGAATAAATGTTTTAGGACGTTTTACACAGCGCCATCTAGCCCCAAACTAAGCAAAGCTTTCACTATGGGTACCAGATAGCTGATAGCATACTTTTTTTTACGAAACACTTATCCTCGTAATAGAAACGTTTATCCTGACTGAGAATCGAACCAACGTCTTACAGCTCTTGAAGCAGAAGCAGATACACTATCAAATGAGCAATTTAACCATTTTTACAGTATGATATTATATTAAAAGTACAAATTTTGATAGAGTTGTACTTTGGCATGCGTTTGCATATAAACATGCCTCGCTGATGCATATAGACAAAGGTAGATTGTGTTTGCCCAGAAAATACCTATACACTCTTCGTTTAACGAATCTATTTGAATCCAAACCTTAAGATTAAACTTGGGCATGAGTTTGCATATAAACAAGTTTCACTGAAGCATAGACAAAGGTAAGTGGAACATGCTTGCCTAAAAAATACCTATTTATACTTTGTTTATCAAATCTATTGGAATCCAAACCTTATAAGATTAAACTAGAGCACGAGTTTGTATATAAACATGCTTCACTGAAGTATAACAAAGGAAAGTGGAACATGCTTGCCTAAAAAATACCTATTCTTACTTTATTTATCAAATATATTTGAATCCAAACCTTAAGATTAAACTTGAGCATGAGTTTGCATATAAACATGCTTCACTGAAGCATAAAAAAGGAAAGTGGAACATGCTTGCCTAGAAAGTACCTATTCACTCTTCATTTTAACGAATCTATTTAAATCCAAACATTGAGATTACACTTGAGCACGAGTTTTCATATAAACATTCTTCACTGAAGCATAACAAAGGCAAGTGGAAAATGCTTGCCTTAAAAATACCTATTCACTTTTCGTTGATGCGAAATTAAACCTTGTTAGGTCCAACTTTAGCATAGATTTGCATATAATCTTGCCTTAGTAACATACCCCAACGAAAATGCATGTTAATTATATTACACTACTTTTCCTTTTTTTTTTAATTCACTCTTTGTTGATTGATAAAAAACTTTATAGGACTAAGCTTCGGTACAACGACAGCGTCATCCCAGCCCACAACCAGCCTGAGTTTTGGTGCTGCCATCTCGACCAATCAATCGGCGTTCGGAGCCACCGCGGTTTCGTCAAGTCAGACCACTGCCGGTCTCACCGGCTTCTCCTCTTCGGGACTCGGGTTTGGGATTAAGACTACCGCTGCGGCTACCACAGGTTAGTTTAGGGGTTAATTTTGGCGTCACACGTTGTGTATTTGCCGTTGTAGAATATTTTCGTACTTTCAAATACTTTGAAAGAAATTAATTGGAATAAGTATCACAAAATAAGTTCAAGTACGGTCATGCCCTAGAAAAGTAGTAGTGACGTTACTACAAGCTTCGATGGAGTTATGGAATAGACCCAAAAATAGTGTTTCATAACGTTGTATAACTTTCCCAAATGTAATTTGGCACTATATTAATAAAACACCACTATTTTTATACATAAAAACACTTGGAAGAAGACAAGTTTTGGAAAATGATATAATCGGCGACACGACACACGAAGGAACAAAAATAAAAAACCGGCCAAGTGCGAGTCGGACTCGCGCACGAAGGGTTCCGTACCATTATCTATGAAAAGGGCAAAAAAATCGCGTTTGTTGTATGGGAGCCCCCTTAAATATTTATTTTATTTTGCTTTTAGTATTTGTTGTTATAGCGGCAACAGAAATACATAATTTGTGAAAATTTCAACTGTTTAGTTATCGCGGTTCTTGTGATACAGCCTGGTGACAGACAGATGGTCGGACGGACAGACAACGAAGTCTTAGTAATAGGTTCCCGTTTTTACCCTTTGGGTACGGAACCCCAAAAATTACTCTCAAAGAAACTCTATCTATTGATTCACTACTACGAAGAAAAGCCAAATCCGAACGAAACACGCATAGTGAATGGCGCCATCTAGGCACGGCACTAGGAAATAACTCGAAGATAAGTTTGATTTCATAATACTGAAGCATTTCGATTGAATTCTTTGGGACGGTACCAGCCAAGTACCAGCTTGAGGCTTTGGATTCCATTATAAGGAGGGTTTAAATTCTTATAAATGATTAATGGTGAATTTGAAGCTTCAAACTTTAGCACACCGGCGTGAAGTGGCTAGTCTATCGGTTTTTTATCTTATACACCAGTGGTGGGCCCAATAACTACTGACCTAATCTTGTCATCGCAGTTTTATAACACGACCAGACGCTCAACCAAAGACACAATTTACAGTGGAAATTCCTTTTAGGGCCGATTTCACCTGTAAATTTAAACGCGTTCAGTGCTACCTGAACTTAATTAAGTTTACAAGTTTTTTTTTATTGCTGACATGCTAGGTGTTTGCCTGGAATGGAACTGGGCTTTCAAGTGAGGCTGCCGGAACACACCGTTAGATGCTTGGCGGCAGATTTTAAACGTGAGGGTGCTGGTAGCTAGCCAGCCGAGTACTAGAACGTAGGGTACGTTTCCATCACCACGCTATGGTTCCCTCACGATGTTTTCCTTCATCGGCAGCTCAAGCTCATTGTTGGAGTTTGAACCCACGCCCTTCGGCATGCGAACCGACCGCGCTAACCACTGAACTATCATCGCTACAAAAAATCTGTTCTGTGGTCTTCTTAATTTATTTAACCACAACTTTACTGGTTCAATAGTAAATATAATGTTGGATATGACCCAGTGGACCCTTATCATATAATTAATCTCCCCACATATATATCTATATACACACACACATCTGAATTCTGGGTAGTCAAAAGAACCGAAAAATTATAATCGTCGTTGTGCATTTCACCACGACAAACTGAACGCAGTTTTAGTTAAACCGAGCTTACATTCTTAACGCCCGATTTTTCGGCGTTTAATCTCTTGAACTGGTTTAGATTTGACATTTGATAGTTTTGAGAAGACACAAATCGGTACTTATTGAAAGCGACATTAGGTTACCAGTTTTATCATAAGTTTAATGTTCGAATAAAATCAACTAACGGAAAGAACATTAGTATAGAAAATAGTTATGAGGATGATTTTATTCTTCCTCGCCCACGACGCCCGAGATGGATACGTGAGAGAGAAGAACACTCCAATAGCCTCGATGATAAAGACTTTGTCACAATTTCGACTAGTTCTATCTGTATTTGAGTCTATTGAACATAAACTAGAGTATCCTTCAAATATGTAAGTACTTACCTACCCACAGAAATCTGTTTTATTACATATTGTCTGTAATAAGTACCTAATTGATACTTGCCTGGAATCGCATAATTTATGAAATACCTACCTAATGGTTTAGTGTATCCTATCAATCAGCTGCTCTGTGTTCTACGCTACTACGCAACCGGGTGCTATCAAATGACTGCAGCAGATTTATCTGGATTTAGCACTTCTACTGCAAATAGAATTGTGCACCGTGTCAGTGCAGCTATTGCCTCACTACGACCACAACATATTTATTTTCCCGAGCTGCCACATGAAGTGCGACGATCTCAAATTGGATTTTACAAAAGTGCTCGATTTTAATTTGTTGTTGGTGCTATAGATTGTACTCATATAAAGTTTATAAAATCACCATGTATTAAATTAGAATTTTCATAATGTACCCGTCACATACAATCGTATTACCTAATTTGTGAAATTTGCAGATATCTGGAAATCTTTCTATATAATTATTATTGGTACCAAATATCCAGGTAGGGGAGTATCCAGAATTTTTTCGCGATAGAAAAAACTATTTTTCTCTGAATGTGCATACCATTTGTAACAGCAACATGGAGTTTACAGATATAGTTGCTCAATGGCCAGGGAGTACACATGACTCATATTATATTTTCAGCAACTGTTACAGACGAGCAATGTTTGAACAGGGTCATTATGGTAGAGCTGTTCTTATTGGTAATGCTGGATTCCCAAGTAATAGTTATATGTTAGCCGTGGTGGTACCGGCATAAGAATAGTACCCCACCCTCTCTACCCGTGGTTGCCGTAAGAGTCGGCCAAGGGATGTCATCCGGAAGATGGGCAGCAGCGTCTTCCTTGAACAATCACACCTAACTAAGCTCGCCAACCCGCCTGCCTAGCGTGGCGAGTCTTGGCAAAACCCCCCCAGGAGAAGGCCTATGTCCAGCAGTGGACGTCCTATGGCTGATGATCTGATATGAGTTATATGTTGACCCCATTGGAACAGTATAGTGCTGCAGCTGAAAACCTATACAATGAGTAACATATAAGAACATGCAGAAATTGTGTAGAAAGATTGTTTGAGATATGGAAGAGATGGTTCCCAGTTATGGCTCTTGGGTTGGAGTATCACTCAAAAATTCGTTTCCTAATCAATTAATAATTGCCACAGCTGTATTGCATAATATGGCAAGAAGAAGCGGTGAAGCTTTGGGGAATATTAATAATGGAAATATGGATGCAGGAAGATAAAACAGATATAATCTTAACTATAGAAGGCGCAATGAAACTATTAATTATTTTACACAGTAAGTGTTTAGAAACTTGTACCTACTTTATATACATTTTGATTAATCTTATATATATATGTATTATTAAAGGAGATATTTTAAAGAGAAAGGATATCTGATGTTTTATTATTATTAATAAAAAGCATACTCCGGTCTATGTATAATTACAAAACTAACATTGTATCATATATGTATCTTTTCAGCTTGGCGAGTTAACAGTTTGTTGGAACAGAGTAGCATACATAAAACCTAACCATCTAACTATAATAATACTCACAACCCATGAATATACTTACATATAATAAACTGCTCATACTATGTATAAATGTAATAAAACTTTAATAAAAACCTAATTTTGTAATTTCTTTAATTGGATTTGTAAAATTTCTAATTTAATTTCTTCTTGCTTTGTTTTTAATACTTCCTGATTCAAAGTCTCATTTTCTTTTTGTTCTTGGAGGCGCAAAATTTTCATTTTCATCTCATGTTCCTCCTCAGCACAAATATTGGCAATTTTTAATGTTTTTAGTTTTTCTAAGTTCAGCTTTTTGTTGCCATTTTTATAAATTAGCCTCCTGCGACTAGTTTTTGAACAACCAGCTTTACCGGCCCTGACAAAAAGCAAAATGTATTAAAATCAAAATAATTAAATATCTTGATTAGTTTAGTCATATTATATACTTCATACTAAAATCATTCAACTGGACAAGAACTAAATAAAGTAGCACTCTGTTGATTAAATATTTAGTACTTGAATAAACTAACCTTAGTGGAGTGTTGAGTTCTAGGCTCGACTCAGTTTCAACAGCAGGTGGGCTTGGCGATCTGGCTTCGTTGGAGGATTGATCGAGGATCGGGTTCATTGGGTCCTTCAGCATACTGGGAGTATACTGTGACCAGTCCTATATAACAGAATAATGACAATTCAATAAGCAACATAATTATGTATGTAGCCAATATCAATAAAATAGAGTTAGTTCTTGTATCTCAGTTACTGTACTTATGATAATACTAACATGGTCTGTTGGTATTGGATCTGTTTCCGTACTCTCTTGAGGCTCTATCTCCGACTCACTTTTGATAACTAGAAAAGAAAAACTTTAATACCATGTATTTAGACTTACTCACTGAATATATTCTTTTAAAGAATACACACCATTTTTAAATAACATATTTCCTTCTTGAGACATAACTTCAGTACAGCTGGAGGCTGTATAATATAATTTCATTTATCATACCTAGTATTTTGCAAAAATAGTAACACAAGTTGCATGACTGGTATTTGAATAACTTAAATAATTATTTACCTAATATTTGGGTGCCATCTGTGTCAAAAACATTGACAAATCCAGATACACTGGTCTGGATGAGCTTAAGTACTCTTTTGGTGATTGGGTCTTCCTTATCTTTTACTGGTGGTCCTCCTCCTTTTATGTAGCAAAAAGTACTGATTAACAACAATATTGAAAAATTTGATGGTAAATTATTAAGTACATATTATTATGTAGATTTGAATGTATACTGCAGTGTTAGAATTTACGTACCTCTTCCCAAGATATGCTTGTTGCGCAAAGCCTGCTCTTGCTTTGCCCTTTTTTTTAAATTTTCCCAGCAATTTTTCAAGACTTGCCATTTTCTGGGGTATACTCCTGAGATGGTTTTAAATTCTGTCGCAATCTTATGCCACTCTTCATTTTTCTGTCGTACGCTCACGGCGTCCGTCTTCTTAGACTCGACGACAGAAAAATATTTCTCTACAATATCTAATAGAGCCAATTTTTCACCTAAAGTGAAAGTAGGATCCCTCTTTCTTTTTAAAATTTGATTCTGCATGTCAGACAATTGCGTCTACGAATACTCAAAACTACGAAATCTACGAAACACTCACGACTCAAAACTAGAAACAATATTCACAGTGAAAATGTAACAACGATAACGTTAAAACCTCAGAGTTAAAACGGTTAAAATGTGGTTACGAATTTGACAGTGACGTCAAAATTCAGTTTTGACAATGACTACACTGTCGCGGTTGACATTTATCCTACGTTTTTTCGCGTAAACTTGGTTTTCGTAAACGCGATCAAAATGACGCTGGTGAAATCTGTTTGAAGTAAACCGCGATCGATGTTGATACTACTCGTTTAGGTAAAACTGAGTTTAGTTAAACTCGTTTTGTTGCTCCAACGGTGAAATTGTACCTACTGATCTGTTTGAAGTCGGTGCCAAGTAGAGAATACAATCCCGAGCATGTTTTTCAATCCCGGGCTTACGGGATTTTTGAAGCCTTTTCCCGGGATCCCGGGCCTATCCCGGGATTAGACTATGTGGTTTCTAATTGAGCTAAAATTTAAAAAAACGAGTAATAAAAAAAAATGTCTTTAATGTCTTTGCACAACACAAATCAGAACAATAATAAGAAAAGAAAAAACACAAACCAAAAAATACAATACTTTTGCAAGAAATTAAAAAACAGCACAAAATAACTATTTAGAATTTCGAAAATATAGTCGCAGAAATATCAAAGCATCCAATGTTTGACTTCCGAGCCTGCTTCGTAGTTTATTGCCAACATAAGCAGCAGCTGAAAACGCTCGTTCAGGTTCTACGCTGGTTGGAGGAATAGACAATAGATACTTATATGCTGTTTCTAAGTGATATCCACGAACTCCTCCATTTTCGAACAGGCTCATTTCACGTCTAATACTATTTGCCAACCCCAATTCATTTTGTACTTGTACTTCAGGATCTGGGGATTTCATACTCTTGTTAATTTCCAGCTGTAACTTTTCCTTTAATGTCAATTGGGGTTGGGAGGTTTCTGACCTTAGCTCATCATCTGTTTGTGATCCTGACCTTGCTTCTTCTTCCGTGTTATCTCGACTATTAAGTCTTTTAACAATACTCTTTATTTGCTTCCTCACTAAAGCCTGTGTCGGAACTCGAAATAAGTCGTGCCATTCCAAATCCGATAATAACTGATTTTCATCATCCATTTGTGGATTTTGTAAATAATTTAACACGCCAGTTAAATCATCACTTCGTCGTTGCTTTATACGTTCCACTAAGGATGTTTTAATTTTTTTGGCAAGTGCTGAGTTTTTGCTAGACAGTTGTTTTATAAGAAATTTCAGAGCGGCATCAGCTGTGCATAAATTAGCATCTCGCCGACAGATTGCTTCTACTGTCAATTTAATTGGGGTCAGCACATCAACAATTTTATTTACCAATTCAAAATCAACATCTTCTAAACGAATTGGATGATTGAGATCTATAAGAGCTTTTTGAATGCATGCTTTTAAAAGATAAAATCGCTCCAGCATTGTTAAAAGACTATTCCACCTGGTTTTACAGTCCAAAAGAAGTGACAGCTCTTTTCCATGTTCAATTTTCACATATTTTTGAAGTACTGTTTCATTTTTCAATGGAGATCTTTTGAAATACACTACAACTTTGCGGATTTTCTTTATCAGCTCATTAATATTTTCATATTGTGTTAACTCTGGTACGTGTTCTGGCGCAAGATCATTTTGTGACATTACGATTAAACCTGATTCTGGACAGTCTAAGTCTTCTAAATGGTGTTCATCATCGCTGTCGTCCATATAATCAACATTCACAGCTGGTTCATTTATACTATCATCTGAGGTAGGGCTATCTTGCAAATTATTATGTTTTTCATAAAGCACATCACAGACCGCCAAATTGATACCATGTGCGAGACACAGTTGTTGTTCAGTGCAAACAAGCCGCCCCACCTTTATCATAACATTCGGTCCATCGGTTACAATAGCCACGATGTCAGTTTCTAGGGAAATGTCAAATTTACTTAGACGCTCTTGCAATATACGAAGACAATTTTCAGCTGTCATACTTCCGTAAATAGGAACAAGTCCTAAGTTCCAAAATTTTTTATATGAATGAACGTTGACCGCCATGTATCGTTTATTGGAAGTTGAAGTCCACTCGTCGAAAGAAAGACTAAATCTTTCACCTGCACTTTTCAAATGTTGTAATTCTGCAGTTACTTGCTTTCTGATTTTTTCACTGTAATTCATAACACGTTTTCGAACAGTGACGGCTGACTTTGGTAAATCCGTGTATTTTGCTAAGAGCAATTTTCTCAAATCATCTGAGGTTATGAATACACTGAATGGAAATCCATCTAATGCAATCATTCTTGCCAAGATATCATCCAGGCTATCGTCGGCACTTTTAGTAAAATAATCATCTAACTTTCGCTTGGCTGGCGGCGGTGCTGTGTTCAGATTTTCAGAATCTTGACTTGTTGAAGCTGATATAACCTTGATATTATGTTTTGATAACAAATGTGTATGTAATCCCTTAGTTGATCCACCCAAAGTCTTGAGGATGGCTGGGCATCGCTTACATTTAGCACTATTCCCGTCCTTCGCAACTAAATAATAACTCCACACTGACGTCGTATCACTGTCTTTTTTATGTTTAACAAAGTCTCCCGCCATTTGAAATACTTAATTTCAGATAATTGACTTTTAAATTTTAATGGCGTAGCCTACGTAACCCGTCACTGACAGAACAATAAATGAAAAAAATAAAACCTGATTTGCATATTTATACTTTCGTACAGGGAATCCCCGACGGGAAATACCCGCAACAATATTATGATATGAGATGATCGGGTGATTCCCCTGTTGGTCCGTTGGGGAATTACCTTAAGAGTATTGTATTAAAGTATTCCGAGTGGGGAAGTCCCTTCTAAGTTCAACGACAAACATATTATTAGGACTGTACCTGTGTAGTAAATAGTGGGTACCTACCTACGTATTGTACGAGTTGCTTTTTGTCGTAATGTATTAAAATAATATAGGCAAGGTTATTTTCAAGACGCAACGGACTACGGAATACAAACTAGACTTGTTTGTGGCAATCCCGAAAATCCCGAGATTAGCCAAGTACAGTCCCGGGATTTTCGGGGCCAGAAAACGGTCGGGATCCCGGGATCCCGAGATTTGGGATCCCGGGATTGTATTCTCTAGTGCCAAGCATCGGCACCTAGACTAGGCTAAGCACCGACTTCAAACAGATCAGTAGGTACCTAGCAGGTATAACAATACTTTGTAAAGTAAGTTTATTTTTCGCTTGATGCTTGTTGGTGCTGATGTTTTTTTTTTCTTGAAGTCGGTTTTACCTTTTTTTTTAAAGTTTGTTTATTACATCAGCATTATGTAAATGACAAAAAGGATTTTAACTAAATCATATTCCCAGACAAATGTGTATACAGCATGAACATTATAAATTAGAAGCATATACATAAATAGTGCAAATAGAGTGACACAGACCGTATATAAATTAAATTAAAAACTTTGAATTACATACATAATATAAAGAAACACACGGAATGTATAAGCCATCAAGCTAATCACCCAAATCACTATTCCTTTTTTCGCAAGATGGCCAAGTCATCCCGTTTAAACTTTGTAAATTTCAGCTTTAATATGTCTATTGAGCCATGATGATTCACTAACAATAGAATTACAACCATTCAATAAAATAACCTTCATCTTGTATGTTTTAAACTGAAATGTGTTAGAAGAAAACTGGATTCGTAGTGTAAAACAAGATATAAAGAGAACTCATTATATCTATTATTTACCCTTTTTGGAATAATTTACGTGATATAAAAAACTTTCCAAAAGACTAAATAATAAGTGACATGTTTTCAAACTATAAAATTTTGTTTTTTCTTTTACTAAATTCTAAATTAACTGAAACTTATTTAACATGATCTTTTGCACCTCGTTTTTATAACAAATTAAATTTTCTTTTTTATTTAAAATTGTATTATCGAACTAATTGACATTGAAATAAACAAAAAATAAATGTATACAGGAGTAAAACTGACAGGTATGTAACTTTTTATCTGTCACATTGACTTAAGTTTTTTTTGTCTTTGTCATTGGCTTCGCACTATGTGCATTTGCCCGTGTTATTTCGGCATTTTTGAGTATTTTGTTTAAAAAAAATTTAAGTAAAGCTCACTTTGTATTTTGTTTTTGTTGTAAAATAGAAAATATTTTTATTATCCTTGGCAAAATGTATAGAACACCTGATTTTTCACCGGATTTAAGTCTCAAGAGTCGGAGAAGTGATATTACATATGAACCTCTATGTACACAGATAGGCACTATAAGATATTTTTTATTGACAATTTTTTTAGCTTTAATCTCACTAATAATATAATATAAAGGCAAAAGTTTGTGAGTGTGTAAGTTACTTCGTCACACTCAAACGGCTGAACCAATTTTAATGTTTTTTCTTTTAGTGGTTCACAGGCTAGGTGTTTGACCACAGCTCACCTGATGTTAAGTGACGGTGTGGTCGAAGATGGTAAAGCACACCTAGCCTAAAATGGAACTGGCTCTCAAGTGAGGCTGCCGGAACACACCGTTAGATGCTTGGCGGCAGATTTTCATCTTGAGGGTGGTAGCTAGCCAGTACCCTACCACCATGCTATGGTTTCCTCACGATGTTTTTCTTCACCGGCAGCTCAAGCTCATTGTTGTTGTATGGAAGTAGCTGACACCCTGAATTAACACATAGGCTTTTTATCACGAAAAAATGTAGTGTTCAAGTGGGTAACACCGTGGAGCACAGCTTGTGGTGCCATATTTAACGCTTCCCGTGTTTCCATACTTGCTCAACTAAATTCGGTATGATCAATGCTGCTTTGCAACGATACTCTTTCCAGCAATTTATTTATAGATGATCTTGGCATGCAGAGGTCTATTGGTAGATTATAGAGATATTTTACTAGAATTACCCTCGGTCCTACTTCTAACATATGAATTGGCCCTGAAATCATTATTGGTCATTTGTAAAGTCATAATATCTATGTGATCTTTAGAGATATTTGTTTCCCATACAGTAGGTTATACACTAAATATTTTGTTATATTTTCAGCGTCTACTAGCGCCCCATCTGGTATCACAGCATTGGGAATGTCAACGGCAACTACTAGCCTACCTTTGACCACTACTATGTAAGTAATATATTTACTGATCCAATTTTGATATGATTTTTATCATGGTTATTTGTCGTTCTTTTAATAATAATCAAATATTAGAGGATATTTTACACAGCGACATATAACAAAATTATCATCCGACACAGCGCCATCTATCCACAAATCAAGCAAAGCTTCTACTATATAAACCAAATAATGACTGATAAAATATACTAGCAAAAAGCTGAGCTTTGTGAGGGCTCGCGTAGTTTTTCTAACGGGTAAGAATTTTTAAGACAATTGTTATTTTACAACCTGATTCTAGTGGTGTCATCTAGTATTAAGTAAATTAACTACGATGTATGTATTTGAGTATTGAGTTTAGTTCTGCAGCAATGTTAACTCTTTGGTTTTCTAACAGATGGCGTTAGTAGTACAATAACATTCTATCCATTTTTTTAATGGTTATAAAATTATATATTTTTTGACAGATAACATATCTAGATATGAAATTAAATTACTATGCTAAAGCACAAGTCTTTAGGCGGGATAGTTTTTCAGTAAAGTGTATCACAAAAATGCTCAGGTTGTGGGATAGTGTTAGAGTTGTTGTGATCAATACTTTTTTTTTGTAATACTTACAGTACATCCTAGCAAGGAACAAACATCTATGTTCGTGACATAAATTGTCTTAGGTGGGATCCATGCCCTACAGATCTTGAAGCAGATATACTACCAAATAAGCTAACAGGGCAAGCCAGAGATATTTGTAATATTCGTATGGAGCCAGAGAAAGTTATCACATAAAAACAATATTTCCAGCACAACAGTCGCAGCACCGCCACAGCCAATAACATCGATATCGTTCGCGGAATTAGAAGAAAACATCAACAAATGGACGCTCGAGTTAGAGGAGCAGGAGAAGACTTTCATCAACCAGGCCACGCAGATCAACGCCTGGGACCGCCTTCTCATCGCTAATGGAGAAAAGGTGGGATATAACTTATGGGGAAAATTTTAAATTTAACTAATGGGGAAAAGGTGAAAAATAAATGATAAGAAAAGTAGTAGTTGTGATTTTAATAATTTATTTAAGACAATTGTTAGATTTATTTAAGACAATTGATTAATTATACATACTTGATTAATAATTTCTTTCCACAGATAGTAGAACTTAATGAAACGGTGGAGAATGTGAAAAACGAGCAACAGAATCTGGAACACGAATTGGAATTCGTGCTCGCGCAACAGAAAGAACTCGAAGACTTACTCGCGCCCATGGAAAAACAGATATTGGAGAACAATGGAGACAGGCTGCGTCGGGACCCCGAAAGGGAACATATGTAAGTAAACATTAACAGTAGAACAGCTCAAAGACAAATACAAATAATTTTATTGCTTCGTGTAAAAAAACACAATAATATTAGTAACCCTGTTTGAAGCTGTAGCTTTCGCTGTGTTGCTGCAGCCAGTGTCTTCCTATTAAATATAATAATATAGTTTTAAAATAAGAAATAGGTAAATGGTATACCAAAAATAACCCATCCAATATACCAATATAATGTAAAAGTAATGAGACGAACGAGACACTCTCCTGATGGTAAGAGACAACGCATATTAGAGAGTATTGTAAACTTTTCAGGTATTCACTAGCGGAAAATTTGGACACACAATTGCGGCAGATGTCGGAAGATTTGAAAGAAGTGATAGAACACTTGAACGATACCAACAGAGGCCAGGACAGCAACGATCCGGTAAGTAAATATTGAAATAAGGAAAGAAATTTTTATTTTAACCGACTTCAAAAAGGAGGTGCTCAACTTGATTGTTTTTTTTTTTTAAATGTATGTACACCGATTACGCTGTGATTTATGATCCGATTTACTTGATTCTTCTTTAGTTTGATGCGGAATAGTTGCCATTTGGTCCCACAAAAATTTAACATAGCTTGGCCCAGTTGTTTTCATTTTATGAACATTTTTGTTTACGTGGACGATGTAATTGTCTTTGGCAAGACGTTTTTGAATTTTAGCGAGTCTAGCTAGACTCATACTGTTCAAGTGTTTCTTGGCGTGAACATAAATTAACTAAAAATAGAAAAATAAACAAACTTAAAAAAAAAGTATAACCGACTTCAAGAAAAAGACATCAGCACTAAAAAGCAAAAAATAAACTTACTTTACAAAGTATTATTACACCTGCTAGGTACCTACTGATCTGTTTGAAGTCGGCGCCAAGCACCGGCACAGGCTAGGCTAAGCACGAAAACAAGAGTCTATAGCGATGATAGCTCAGTGGTTAGCGTGGTCGATTCACACGTCGAAGTGCGTGGGTTCAAACCCCAACAATGAGCTTGAGCTGCCGGTGAAGAAAACATCGTGAGGAAACCATAGCGTTAAGAAAACTATTCACTCGTGACTTCAAGACTATATCTTTCGGGGAACACAATCGGACGGCATTGCAATATAGCCCTATTGTCTATTTGTTTGTATTTCTTTACATGTTTTATTTTCTTCTAGCTACATTTTTTCGGGACAAAAAGTAGCCTATGTGTTTATACAGGATGTCGGTTACCTCAATACTAAATTTCATCAAAATTGGTCCAGCCGTTTGAGCGTGAAGAAGTAACAAACATAAACATAGACACTCATAAACTTTCGCCTAACATTAGTGTGATATTCTTGGAGGATGGACTTGGACGCCACTTGGAGCTCTTTGGTTTTTTTGTACATTTTTAGGGTTCCGTACCTCAAAAAGGAAAAACGGAACCCTTATAGGATTACTTTGTTGTCCGTCTGTCTGTCTGTCAAGACCCTTTTTCTCAGGAACGCGTGGAGGTATCAAGCTGAAATTCATATCAAATACTCAGGTCCTTTGGAGCTGTGAAAAAATGAAACTTGTAAGCCAACGCAATCAAAAGATACAGCCGTTTATGCTGCAAATTTTCGACACTTCGCAAACAAAACCTACAGAGTACTTCCCGTGAACACAGAATCTTGAAATTTGGTACGAAGCAACTTCTTATAGCACAGATAAAGGAAAAATTGCGAAAAGCACAAATTACCATTAAAAAAAATCATAACTTTTACTTATATACCTACAGGTTTGTACGGAAACCTCGGTGCACGATTCCGACTCGCACTTGGCCGGTTTTTTTTCTAGTGTGCACAATAAATAGTTTGTATTTCGCCCGTTCCAGATTGTCCAAATCGGGCGTATCCTCAACACTCACATGTCTTCGATGCAGTGGATAGACAACTCAATAGCGCAGATCTCGAACAAACTCGACCAGCTGAAGGCGACACACGACACATTGAGGAGGGACAACGAACGATCATTCCAGTTAACTTACAATTAAAAGCATGTTTTTGTTAAAGCTCAACTTTTATTGTATAAACTTGTATTATGACTGTGTGACCCAATTTAAGATATTTTTTAATGCACTACAATAAATACTAGTTTCAAAATACCTAGCCACGATTTTTGCTGACCGTAGTTTGAAATCATTTTGAAACTTGATTAAAATAGTGTAATCTCATTGTCTTTATTAAGGGGCCGTTCAAGTATTACGTAAGCACCAAAGGGGGTGGGGGGAGCTGCGCCCCGCGGTTTTACCCGCGTGGTGATGGATGATGATGATGATGAAAAGTATCCTATGTTTTATTCCAAGGCCTAAAGTATCTATATGCAAAATTTCATTCATTTCTAGTTTGCCGTTCTGGCGTGATTGAGTAACGAACATCCATCCACCCAAACTTTCACATTTATAGGGGATATTAATTACTAAAATTCTGCTTACGTAATACTTAAATGGTCCGTAAGGGTCAATTCCCATTGATAGTTAATTTTTATCAGTTGTTTTTAAAAACTTAAATACTAGGGTGCCACCGGCAGCGGGCAGGGCTCAAGCTGCCGGTGGTTAGGGCTGCAGAGTGAGGAACCTCCTAACAATGCGTCGTGTCAAGTATCACTTGCCTGATCTTAAGCGAAGATGCGGTAATGGAGCACGCTTGCCTAGAAGAAACCGATTCACTCGCGACTTGAAGACACCCAGATTGCATTGCTAGATAACCCTTTCGCATGGCAACATATCAAGCTTTCTGTAAAGACCTATTAAAAATAACATCTGAGACAAATAAAGTCTTTTCCTTTCCTATATAATTAAATTTACACTTTTACAGTATTCCGATGAAAATGAAAGTGTTTCTATTAGGTATAACTAGCGACCCGTGTCTACATATGCATGTATTATACATAGTACCTGGTTGACCGAGCATTGCTCGGCTGAAAACATGGATAAAACGACGTTTTCTGAAAATGAAACCTAGCTAGATCGATTTTTCGCCCCCGAAACCCTCAGGATACAAAATTTCATGAAAATCGTTGGAGCCGTTTCCGAGATTCAGAATATATATATATATATATATATACAAGAATTGCTCGTTTAAAGATAAAGATAAACCTTCCTCTTGAATCACTCTGTCTATTGGTGGAAACGAGTCGCGTAGTGTAAAAGAACTAAGCGTACACACGTCGGGAAGCGACTTTTGTAGAGATGTAATGAAACATTATTAAAAGTATTCCAATTTTTCGTTGACAAAAATGTGTTATGATTAGAAATTTTCTACCTAATTTATAGCTAGAATCATAATTGTTAGTTTTGAAAGTGAAATAAAATAAAAATGATAGAATCAATCTTGCATTTGTCTTATTTACTACTACTTAAACCTTTCCAACGCCACACGTTTATGTCGACTTTTATGAAAGTTTGTTACTACTTTACACTGTTAAAGGATTTTGATGGAATTCGGAATGCAGATAGCTTTATATTTAGGTACTCTGGGCGAAACTACTAGTTAGTAAAAGTTAGTAGGCTAACAGAGTGCCCGATAAATAGAAAAAAAAACTTTATAACATTTTTCTGTGGTACAGCCGATGTGTCAGAGGATATTTCACACATCGACATCTATCACCAAACTAAGCAAAGCTTTTATGGGAACTAGATAACTGATAGAATACTTGTACCTATACCTTATATTCTTGTAAATACATGAACAGACAGAAGAACATGCTTGTTACACAAATGTGGGAATCGAACCCACACCCCACAGCTTTTGTAGCAGCTACCCTACCAAACAAGCACAGGGCAGTTAACATGGCTTCAGGGTTGATTTCGTAGCAAAAGTTGTTCTCATAACGAATAAAGTACAATTATGTGAAAAAGTGGCAAACAAGCGAAGGGCCACCTGATGGTAAGTGGTCACGCCGTCTATGGACACATACAATATCCGGGGCATTGTCAGAACGTTGCCTATCTTTAAGGACCCTATACATCCTTTGTTTGAAGCATGGTAGATTAAAATTCGGTGGAAAACCCGAAGGTGGTAAGCCATTCCCATTGGCGTAGTGTGCCCTGTATCAAAATTAGTTGAGGGGGCCCAAATGAAGAGCAGTGAAGTAGCTCGCGTTAGAAGGGCCCTGTATCAAGATTTGTCGGGGCCCTTTTACCAGACTTTCATTTCATAGCTCCACGGGGGTCATGTTTATTATTCTTTCATAAACTTGTTAACGAACATATAATCAAACGAAGCCATTGTTGCCGCGGCCTGAGGAACTACGAATCTTTGCTTATACATATTGGGGCCCCGTACCATTGATACAACAGTAGCTACGCCCCTGGCCATTCCACATAAGACGTGCGCGACAGAAACAGACGATGGAGCGGTACGAGACTTCCACGCATCTATCATACTGATATGACGCTTTTAGCGATAGCGACCGGCACGATGGTAGAATCGAGATGGAGGCATAAGCCCAAAAAGTTCATCAGAACATTCCCCATAATAATATCTGTAGAACAGACTGGGTGAACACCCCGCGTAAGCTCGTCGGTTAATTCCTTGTCAAGGCTAACAGCTCTTCTTTACAAGGAGTCAAGTACCGCTTCATTGTTGATATTCCAAAAACTTGAACTAAGTGGTTTGGTTCCACCTTTTTCGTACGAATCGCTAGTCATTGGAATTCGCTGCTCGAGTAGGTGTTCCCTGATAAATATAATCTGTGTGCCCTCCAAGCCGCGAGTCAATCGGTTTCTTCTAGGCAAGCGGGCTCCATCGTAGACCGCATCTTCGTTTAACATCAGGCGAGATGGCGGTCAAACGCAAGCCTATATGTTATAAAAAACCGGCCAAGTGCGAGTCGGAGTCGTGCACGAAGGGTTCCGTACCATTTATTTATAAAAACGGCCAAAAAAATCATCTCTGTTGTATGGGAGCCCCCCATACATTGTTTTTTAGTATTCGTTGTTCTATAACAGATGTTGATCGGCAACAGAAATACATCTGTAAAAATGTCAACTGTCTAACTATCAGGGTTCATGAGATACAGCCTGGTGTCAGACGGACGGACAGCGGAGTCTTAGTAATAAGGCCCCCCTTTTACCCTTTGGGTACGGAACCCTAAAATGTAAATCTATAAATAATAAAACTACATGTCTTCAATGTTAACATATTTAATACACAATACCACTAATAAAACACTGCAGTTTAACATTCTCGTCTGTCTGTAGGCACAATATCACGAGTTTCTTGTGAAGTATACTGCAAATTGTCCGTTTGTGTGATATCTGGTCAGCACTTAAAAACATGGACAGTTTTTTAGCGTCAACTCGACAGTAGCAAACCCTAGCCAGGTCTTCGTTCATTTGGGACTCCGCTTCAGAGTCAGAATGTTCTACTGGACCTGGAAAATAATTGTTATTTTATAGCAACTCATTCTCGGCAGTGTTTCCAATTATTACAATTGTAATAGGTGCTTTTTTATAAGGATTACTTAGTCAGCGCCGGATTTGGGGGAGAGCAGGCTACTGCCCTGAGGCCTCCACAATTGTAACTAATTACTACATTCTTTGTTGAAATAATGTTATTTGTTAGCAATAATTGTTTGAAAGACTTGACGGAAAATAATTAAATATAAATATATCAATGTATTGTGAATATATTAGGACCTACATAGTTTATTATTGTTGAATACCAATTTTAATAACAGATGGTAGAATATAGAAGAGCGTTTAACATTTTTATACCAACTGTATAATATAACCCATACTCGGAATAAATAATTTTGATTTTGAATTTTAATTCGGAAAATAATTAGGGGCCTCCGTAATTATTCAGGTCATATGACCCTAGTCAAGTCATAACTATTATGTATTGTGAAACTTGGCGACGTCTGGTGGTAGGTAGCGTAGTGGCCTAGAAAATTTTTAGTAATCCCCAAGAACCTAACATTTCTGATATAAAAAGTATTCTATATGTTAAGGTAATAAACTATATGTGCCAAATTTCATCCAAATCCATTCAGCTGTTTTTGCGTGATTGAGTAACAATCATTCAAATTCAATTATATTTTTTAAGAGATATTTTTATGATATGTTAAAGAGATATTTTTACTAGTTTTTTTATGGCTGGGTGTTTGACCACAGTTCAGCTTCAGGTGATGCTAACGTAGGGTTGGAAGTTAACACATTTAAGTCTATCACATCATCAGCCATAGGACGTCCACTGCTGGACATAGGCCTCCTCCTGGGGGGGTTTTGCCAATACTCGCCACACTTGGCAGGCGGGTTGGCGAGCGCAGTTAGGTGTGATTGTTCAAGGAAGACGCTGCTGCCCATCTTCCGGATTACATCCCTTAGCCGACTCTTACGGCAACCACGGGTAGAGAGGGTGGGGTACTATTCTTACGCCGGCACCACCACGGCTTAAGTCAATAATGATAACCAGTTAAACTAATAAGTTATTTTGCATACCTGCAAAACTCTCTACCCTCAAATCTTTAAATCTAGTGGACACTTTGGCCATGTCACTTTTGATTTGTAGTATGAGGCTGCCTTCTGCTGAAGCCCGTATCAATACTTCTGTGGCCATCGTTCGCATTCTGTCTACAGTTGTCCGCAGCTGCTTTAACGTTGGCAGCTCTATTGAGATCTGAGGAATTTAATAATACATAGTAACATGCATTTTTTTACAATTTGTAACACCTGCCTAGTAGTAGGGGAGCCCAAGCAGGGATTTTGTGAGTTACTCGAGTGCGTCAGAAAATCATATGGGGAGAAACCTTGCACCCTGTAATCTAGCCTAGTAAATATACCATATATGAACCCTTAATTAAGTGAGGTGCGTTGAGGGCAGCCCATCAGATTAGTAAAAAAAAATCGATCCTCAGAAAAACTGGAGCACATCAGATTAAGTATATTTCAATAATCTGACCTGATGTTAAGTGACTGTGGTCGAAGATAGTAAAGCACACCTAGCCTGAAATGGTATTGGCTCTCAAGTGAGGCTGCCGAAATACACTGTGCTTGGCGACATATTTTCAACTTGAGGGTGGTTGCTAGCCAGCCGAGTACTAGAAAGTACCCTACCACCATGCTATGGTTTCCTCACAATGTTTTACCTTCATCAGTAGCTCAAGCTCATTTTTGGAGTTTGAACCCATTCCCTTCGGCATGCAAACCGACCGCGCTAACCACTGAGCTATCATTGCTACAAATTTATTATTATTATTTATTTTAATTGCCTAGTTACTTACATCAGGTTCAGGTATCTTTGGCTCTTGAAAGTCTGACCACAGTTTCCGTGGAATTACTAATACTGGAATGTCGTGTATTACGTTTCTTGTCTGCTGGGACATTGATGATGGCTAGAAAATAATTCAATCTAATTATAACTCACTTTTACTTTGCACTTATCAGAAGAAATTCTGTGAATAAATTGCAAAGTTTAGAACATATGACAATAGTGATTTTGTTTTACTTACAATTTCTATTTCTAATGTGAGACATGGGCACTGCTTCTTTGTTAGTTTAATTTTCAGTGACTTTGCCGACTTCAAAGTTACAAGAGATCTAGCCAAGTTTCCTGGAAATAATGAATTATCTTATAGCGATAATAGCTTAATGGTTAGCACATCCAGGGCCGGATTAACCCTATCGGGGCCTCTAGGCAATGCAGTGTACACTTTTTTCCTTTTTTGTTTCCTTACTTTTTTAAATATATTTTTTCTATTACAAAACTCGATTTTACTTAATTTTTTTTTTCTATGGCAACATTACCGGGTGTAAGTAATGGGGAATGTCATGAATGAAACGTGACAACCTCACCATCATTTGACATCATGAGCTGTGATCAAACACCTAGCTTGTCAAGTGAAAAACATAATTATTTTTATTGTGTTCAAACCATGAAAGATTAAAACTTCATACATTAACATGCATTCTAAACTAGCACAGCATAATTAGGGAGTTAAGCCATAGATTGAAATTATAATTTCCACTAGATTGGCAGAGTTAGAGGCAGTAACGTTTTCAAGTCCAGTTCCAGTCAACAGTTTGACTGTTTTTTCAGCATCATTACTCCCATCCAACTACTTTTATTGGAGCTAGTATGCCAGCAGCCTAAAACCTCATTCCAGTAATTCTTAAAGCTAAGTTGGCTGAGTGAAAAGCTTGCAGAAGAAATTTCAGATGTATTTTGGCGGGATGTCAGCGTAGGACTTGTCGTTTCCATCACAGCTATAATCCATTTGTAATTGTGTTGTTGGGTGATAGTTGCTAATGTTGTAAAGAATACATCTTTACAATATTAGCATGCAATGCATCTTAAATGGAAAGTGGTAAATGACAGCTTAGATCAACCCTTCCGTATATTTATGAACTGCCTATAACTTACAAAGCAAACGGAATTGATTTAATGTGAAAGTAAATTTTCAAGTTCTAGCAATTCCGACATAAAAAGGTAGTATTGCAAAACTCACCGGAATTCAATCCTAAATATATATCTACATGTTCTTCGTCCAAACCTACCAGCTGATACTCGAAAAAGAACATTGCTTGAGGAATTTCACACCATAATATTGGCGGAGCGGGGCCACTGTTCTCATCGCATACGATGAAGTATATTTGATCGCTTGAAATCCGCAGGATGCACTCTTTAGATAGTTTAGATATAGTAGTCACAATATCTGGAAATTAAAGAAAAGTTGAAGACGACAGGATACACTTTTTATTCTAATAAGAAGTATGTTTTATAGGAAATTTAATTAATGTAGGTACTTGAGAATTCCCGCATCGGGCCAGCGTCTATCATTACAGCACGAAACTTCATTATAATAAGCTTTGTAATTATTTTGTAAACAAAACAAAATATCGCAATACGAATAGATTTACACTTTATTTTCACTATTGCGCGCCGTTTTCAAAATAAACAACAAAAAAAAATTCTTTCATTTGACATTGACATTTCATAAATTAGATAGGAAAAGTAGTGTTGTGCGAATGTCTTCTTATAAACTTGATTTAGAATTCAGTCAATTAAACAACTCAACAGACAAACACGACCTGAAAAGTGAAAAGTGATAAAATAAGCTTAAATCTGACTGAGAACATAACGAATCATTACGTTGTCTATTTTGAATTATTATACAGGGTTATAAAATTGGGGAGTTCTTATCATTATTATGATTTTTTACTATGGCGAGTATTTTTGTATTGCGTAGCTAGAAGAATTTAGTCTAAGCTGCAGTTTGCTTTGTGTTAAAACAAAATTTTGGACTGAAAAAGGACGTTATTTTTGTTTAAACTTATTTTTTTTTATCGCCGACAGGCTAGGTGTTTGACCACAGCTCACCTGATATTAAGTGACGATGTGGTCGAAGATGGTAAAGTACACCTAGCCTGGAATGGAACTGGTTCTCAAGTGAGGCTGCCGCAACACACCGTTAAATGCTTGGCGGCATATTTATTTGGTATGTGTTCAATATTTAAACTAGCCTCAGATAAACGCGTTCTGGAGTAGCAGCTACGGCAGCAGTAGAATTTTTCGATTGTTTCATTAAATTTTTCATAACGTAATATTCGATTTACCATTTAAAAAATCGAATGTTCAATTAAGTCGATATCGGAATTCTGGTGACAGCACTATAGTACCACAAAGTGTCCCCTGTAGGTGGCGCCAATGCTGCGAAACGTGTTGATAAAATTCTATTTACAGTTCCATGTTCTTTCTCTTTTTATCCAACATATGTCACTATGCGAGTAAAAGAGATACACAATTTTCTTATTTGATTGTAACGAATACTAACGTATCACAGTTGAAATTTTGTATTTTATATTTATTTTACCTTATTTTGTGTGCAATCCATGATATTTTATTGAATAAACAGTCTATTTAATGTGAAAGAAAATTATACTTACCTTATTTTGGGGTGTTGACGAGTTAAATTGAAAAGTTTATGGCGAATAATGCGCGACCAAGGTATGTGTACGATCGATAATGTCGTCATGCAATATAACCCCAATTGCTTCTTGACTCATTCTTGATGCTTACCTATTTGTTTACATCGTAACTTTAGGTGTTTTTTTTTGCTAGTTGCTTAATTACAATAGCAAAATATAGAAAGTAAACAAGTGTTCCGTCACGCTACGTCATAATAACATCCTTTGGACATTCGTACTGGCAGTTTGTACAACATTTTGATGGCCGTAACGTTTTTACTTCGAATTCGATCTTCGAATATTTAACGGAATTCCTACTTTGAATAAGATTCGTTAATTACATTCACGAATATATCATAAGCATTATAAGTAATGGATATATCTTCTATTTTCACATATTTTCGAACGGTTGAAATGTAATGAACTCTAGGACGTCGGAATCGCGATCATTCAATGTCGTCCGGACTACAATAATGATTATGCAACTAAAGACTCAGCCATTTTATTGTTAACAGCGAGTTTTGATTTATTTTAGTAAAATTATGCTGTTAACTTTGGATGTTAAAGTTATCAAGTTGTAGTTACGTTATCTTGAACTATAATCTAATGATACTTATCAACTATATCGCACTTTGCAGTTACAGATTCTTGTAAAGCGAGGTTAATCTGGTTCGTAGTTCTGAAAGGTATTTTTTTCAAGCTTCATATTGTCTTGATTTTAGGTATAATATTTATAAATGACTGTAATAGTATCTTCTTTGATTGACCTTGACATGCTGTACCACGACGGTGGGTTAAAAGCAAAACAAAACAAGCAATTACCTAATTGAACCGGACACATAATTGGTACCTATAGGTAATATTAGTAACTCAAACATTTAGGACTTTATTAAAAAGATTAATCAAAAACAAAAGTCTTTTTAAACAAAATTGCTTTGACGTAAAATATCACGCGTGGAAAAGAGACAGACTACTTTAAGAATATATTAATTTAAAGCAACGTTTCTAAGTTAAGCTCTTACATTTTATGTTAATGATAAGTTGTCAGATAAATAAATACTGTATCTTTTTAGGGTTCCGTACCAAAAGGGTAAAAACAGGACCCTATTACTAAGACTTCGCTTTCTGTCTGTCCGTCCGCCTTCTGTCACCAGGCTGTATCTCAAGAACTGCGATAGCTAGACAATTGAAATTTTCACAAATTATGTATTTCTGTTGCCGCTATAACAACAAATACTAAAAACAAAATAAAATAAATATTTAAGGAGGGCTCCCATACAACAAACGCGATTTTTTTGCCTAATAATGGTACGGAACCCTTTGTGCGCGCGTAAAATAAAAAAAACAAGTATCCTTAGTTGTTATCCAAGTTATCCTTAGAATGATAGGAGAAGGGTGGTTTAAAAAAAAATCAAGATGATGGATTTTTAGCGCGAAATAGTAATAAAACTAAACCTATCAAGTAGAGTATCTGAATAAAGGCAATTAAAAGAGTATTACAAAAATATTATAAGTTGTATGTTTAAATTGAATTAGGAATAATTAATTGGTTTAAAAAGTTTTTTCCTTTAATTATAGCTATTTTAAACGCAGTCTGGTTATAGATTTTTTTAACTCTTTAGCTTCTTTTAAATACTGATTAGCTTTACTTACTTATAAACATTGCTTTTAGTTAGTGCGTTAGTGGTTAGCGCTGTCCGTTCGCATGCCGAAGGGCGTGGGTTCAAACCCCAACAATGAGTCTGAGCTGCCAGTGAAGGAAAACATCGCGAGGAAACCATAGCATGGTGGTAGGTACTTTCTAGTATTCAGCTGGCTACCACCAGCCAGTTCCATTCCAGGCTAGGTGTGCTTACCATCTTCGACCACACCGTCACTTAACATCAGGTGAGCTGTGGTCAAACACCTAGCCTGTCAGCCATAAAAAAAGAAATATAAAAATTTGCGGTTAGTAATTAAAGATAAAAAAAAATATACAATAAAAATCACGTCTAGATAGGTACCACCGCAGTACCAGCTATTCTGCCGCCGAGCAGTAGTGTGTAAACTGTGTTCCGGTCTGAAGGGTACTGCAGCTAGCTAAATTACAGGGTTTTTGAGACTGACAAGACAAGGTCTCTAGGGAGACCTTGTTTTGACAGTCAAAGTTCTGTGTATCGCAACAATTATTATTATTATTATTTATTTATTGACATAAAAACGTTACACAATTACATTTATGTCACAGACTTATGCAGCAATGGAGACAGGCGTTATCTCTTACCATCAAGAGAGCGTCTCGTTCGTCTCATTACTTTTACATAAAATAACGAAAAACTGGCCAAGTGCGAGTCGGACTCGCGCACGAAGGGTTCCGTACCATTATATATAAAAAATGGCAAAAAAAATCATGTCTGTTGTATGGGAGCCCCCTTAAATATTTATTTTATTCTGTATATTTGTTGTCTGTCTCATCTTCTGTGAAAATTTCTACTGTCCAACTATGGTTCATGAGATACAGCCTGGTGACAGACGGATAGACAGACGGACGGACAGCGCAGTCTTAGTAATAGGGTCCCCTTTTACCCTTTGGGTACAAAACCTTAAAAAGCACATTGTGTAACGCCAAAAACAGAAGAAGTAGAAAAAATATTTTCTTTTCAGTATGGAGGCAGAAGACCAGACGAAAATGATGGAGCGGCTAAAAGCCCTCCAAGCTAAACTATCCACAGTAGCAGAAGAAGATTACATTATAAAGCCAGAGCCGTAAGTAACCTCTACTTCTTATTCCTAGTAATGAAACAAGCAAGTCGCTTGCTTGATGATTCGCATCACCTTCGCTCATGAAAGATTTGTGCTTTGAGGATTTGAAATCTAGTTCTGCCACAATACTTGTTAGTATCAGCTAGTTTTTTTTATTTTTTTATTTTTATAGTTGACAGGCTAGGTGTTTGCTCACAGCTCACCTGATGTTAAGTGTCGGTGTGGTCGAAGGTGATATAAAGCAAATCTAGCCTGGAATGGTACTGGCTCTCAAGTGAGGCTGCCGGAACACACCGTTAGATGCTTGGCGGCAGATGAAGATTTTCAACTTGAGGGTGGTAGCTAGCCAGCCGAGTACTAGAAAGAACTCTACCACCACGCTATGGTTTCCTCACGATGTTTTCCTTCACCGGCAGCTCAAACTCATTGTTAGGGTTTGAACCCACGCTCTTCGACATGCGAACCGACCGCGCTAACGCAGCTATCGTCGCTACAAAGTAAAAGTTATAATCATTAAACTTCCGCTTTGGCCTTCATAGACATACTAGCTGCACCCCGCGGTGTTACTCTCTGTTTCTACGTGAACACAAAATTCATTTCGGGATAAAAAGTAGCCTATGCGTTAATCCAAGGTTTCAACTACTTCCATACTAAAATCCATTAAAATTGGTCGAGCCGTTTGAGCGTGAAGAAGTAACAAACACACTTACACATAAACTTTCGCCTTTATAATATTAGTGTGATTTGGGTATTTTTTTTGGACATTTCACACAGCGCCGTCTAGCCTCAAACTAAGCAAAGCTTGTACTATGGGAACCAGACATCTGTCAGAATACTTAAATACATACTTATAATACATATTTACATACAGAACACGCAGACACAGAGCAAACATTTAGCGTCATATAAATGTTTGTCGCGGTGGGAATCGAACCCACGCCCTTCAGCTGTCGAAGCAGAACTTTACCAAATGAGCTGACAGCGGGCAGTCGGTATTGCTTTAATAAAAAAAAAGAAGAAAAACAAGTGCGAGTCGGACTCGTGCACGAAGGGTCCCGTACCATTATCAATAAAAACGGCAAAAAAAACATGTCTGTTGTATGGGATAAAAATATTTATTATATTTTGTTTTTAGTATTTGTTGTTATAGCGGCAATAGAAATACATAATTTGTGAAAATTTCAACTGCCTAGCTATCGCAGTTCTTGAGATACAGCCTGGAGACAGACAGACAGCGAAGTCTTAGTAATAGGGTTCTAAATTTGGGTACGGAACCCTAAAAATGAGTTTTAAACTGTCTCGTTTTGATTTCACGAGCGAGTTGACTGGACATTTTTGGCATTGATTGACTTAGTAAAATATTTTTGACGTACCTACCTACCTTACTAAGACCAAAAAAGTAGACTAAATCAATTTTGCACTACGCATGTTGTTAGTTACGTTTTTGTTCATACTGGGTACTTCGTACTTAGTGTAGTAGCAGAAGCGTTCCGTCTTTGTCCTCCCATTTATATTTATGAACCTGATTCGAAGCGTCATGAACATATAAAAAAATAATCATCAATCGGTTCGTCTGTTTTCGTGTTATGATGTACTAAAGGCCGTTTTGAGGTAGTAGAACGTTCTGCACTTCATGCATATTTGTCATACCCTAAAGTGAATAACCCACACATCACTAGGTACATACAAAAAGTGCGTTTTATAATCTGAGTTACTATTATAAAAAAACAAGAAACAAAAATGGGCCAAAAATGTTCCTTACCTATATTATGCCATATTAAATTTATGTCAGTGTTACCAATTAAGTTTATTTTAGCTAAGACTGGTATGTTTTTAAAAAAAATCCTTTAGAAAGTGTAAAATTTTATTTATTGTAAACTAGACTTTGTATGTGTATCCTACAAAACATACGCTGTCACACAAGAATATAATTTTTATCGTGAATTGAAAATCGCTTCATAATCTGCGGAGATTACTCTTGACATTTGAGTTCACATACTTAAGTTAATCTTACTAAGGTTGCCTGGAAAAGATAGCTTTTAGCGATAAGGTCAGTAGATGATCGTTACTAATATTAATTCATTTTTGTTCAATGATTACAATTTATGGTGAAAACAGTAGTTCTCTATCTCACAAAACCAAGATTACTAAAGGGCCTCTACAAGACTTGGTAGATTTAGTTCGTCTGACTCTGAACGAGAGATGTATATTTTGTTTTACTTGTGTGGGAATACGCACGTTTCCGTTTAAACATGAGTAATATCGCATAAGTAAAACAAAAATGTGTCAAAACCACGTCAGTTTCCATATTAAAGAGTGATTATGCTGTTCTTTTGTTTCTCTCGTTGGGGAGCCCCAACGTAGTCGATTACACTTAATTTCATTATGTAATTTACTATAGTTATGCAATACATAGAAATACATGGTTGCAATCTTGGGGCGTAATTAGCTGAACAAGTAAAATTTTAACAAAAAAACTGACTTCATATGGTTTTCTTATGGATGTCATTGTCAGAACTGGACCAATTGAAATTGAAATGGGACCACACGGGAAGCGCCAGCTATCAAATAAAAAAATAATCATCAAAATCGGTTCAACCAGTCGAAAGGTCTAAGGTAACAAACATTTAAAAAAAAACAGTCGAATTAAGTACCTCCTCTTTTTTTGAAGTCGGTTAAAAAGTATCGTTTCATTCCTCATTATGAACACCTTTTACTTGTTACATAGAATAAGATTGTTGACTAATTATAGCTTGTAAGTTAATAATTATGGACTTTGCCAACTGATATACTTACATACGATAGATGTACACAATAAATTTTGAATACGCAAAATACAATGGAAACAATAATAGCATCACATACAGTACAAAGAAATGGTTAAGTAAATCTCATTCAAAGTAACATGACTATTTAAAAAAAGTATCGGCTAAATTGGTTCAGCCGTTCTCAAGTTGTGCGCTTATCAACGATGAATTATTTGTAGCGATGATAGCTCAGTGGTTAGCGCGGTCGGTTCGCATGCCGAAGGGCGTGGGTTCAAACCCCAACAATGAGGTTGAGCTGCCGGTGAAGGAATACATCGTGAGGAAACCATAGCGTGGTGGTAGGGTACTTTCTAGTACTCAGCTGGCTAGCTACCACCCTCAAGTTGAAAATCTGCCACCAAGCATCTAACGGTGTGTTCCGGCAGCTTCACTTGAGAGCCAGTTCCATTCCAGGCTAGGTGTGCTTTACCATCTTCGACCATACCGTCACTTAACATCAGGTGAGCTGTGGTCAAAAACCTAGCATGTCAGCCATAAAAAAAAATAAGATTTTATTTTTATGGATATTTTTTATTATAATACTGTTGTAGTAATAGTATAACTCTGTACAGTTTTATATACGTTTAAGTTTATTAAAGTTAGAAAAATTTAGTTTGCCACCATTTAATGATAGATGGTAACTATAGCTAGCTCATTCCACGAGGTGTATGTTATGGCAACACTTTTAGTCCGGCTCCGCGTGCGCTTCGAACGGCCGGATCTCTACGCGACCGCGTTATAAATAAAAAGAATAAAAATTCAAACTTTGTCAGCTCCCGTGAGCTTTCTTTCGTGTTTTGTTTCCACGGCTTAATAAAATGTCTTGTGCTCTATAAAATGGTTTGCAATGATGATTCTAAAGTTAAATAACGATAAGGGTGGTTTCTTTCGTCTACGCGGGTTAATTAGTGTGTAAGAAATGCAATATCAAAGTAATGAAGACGACGATCTGCAATATCGGATTTTCGATGCGACGTACAATTTTCCTCTTGGGAACAAGGCGAATACTAGCATCGGTCGCCTAAGAAAGTGAGTTCCTTTTTCAAACTTGTTTTTTTCTTCTTTTATCCCACGTTTTTTTTGGCATAAGGACCACGTTTTGACCTTTTGACGTAGGTCGTATCATATATGTACTCTGCCTATATAGGTAACATGCTACAATAATAATATGCCTTAAAATTTAATTAGGTAAGTAATTAATAAGACTTGAAGAGGTTCAGTAACATATTGTGTTACAATATTCAGTTCGAATTTTATTAAACAAAACTACCTACATCACAAGAATATTTTTATAATTTTAGTGTTGTTAGATATAATATTCTAAGTAGGTAATAAAAATATATTTATTGTATACATAAAAATCAGTACCTGGTTGACCGAGCATTGCTCGGCAGAAAACATGGAAAAAACGACGTTTTCTGAAAATGAAACTTAGCTAGATCGATTTATCTCCCTCGAAACCCCCTGCATACTCATGAAAATCGTTGGAGCCGTTTCCGAGATTCAGAATATATATATATACAAGAATTGCTCGCTTAAAGATATAGATAAAGAACTAAACTCAGTCTAAAGTAAAGGAACACCAAATTAGACAATTTTAAAAATTATGCATTTGCACAACAAAATTTTAATTTTATCATAATTGTAAAACAATGTAAAAAATTAAGTCATCACCATAGGATTCCCTGTGTTGTGATAACTTATAAAGTTAATATTAACTTAAAAGTTATTTTAATTTTATACTCAGATTATTGTACTTGCTGGTAGTCTTTTCTGGAATTATTCCTTGATTATAATGTTTTATGGTAATAGTGTTATGCAATGAATTTTTGTCTCATTTTGTTATGTATACCTATTAGTATTTACTATATTTATGATTGTGATTGTTGGAAATAATTTCTAGATTTTTGAATTTTATAATGGCATGCCTTCTAGAAAATTCATAATTTTCCATGTGGACAATCTTAGCACCTTGTACATTTCTTGATTTAAACAGAACATTGGTTTTCTCTTCTGTCGTTTATAGTTACATACCTAGTTAATACTGTAAAAATATTTTTTTACCATTAAGTATGTAAGCTTGCAACAGAGTGGTAGCCAAGGCAAGGTAAGTGAAGAGTTGGTTTTTTAGCCTCAAGATGGGTCAACAATATTGTCAATGTTGCGGGTCGATCCTGGACCAGGACATAGGACTGAGGCAGGTGGCATAACAAGAAAGAGATGTATACCCAGCAGTGGGATAAAGAAGGCTGTGGATGATGAAGTATGTCAATCATTTATAATAGCTCCAAAATATAATTATATTATAATTATGCTTCTGCTGCATGACTTCATACAACTTCTGTTTAAGTACAGTTGCTGCCAAAATGAATATAAAAATACTTACAGAAACTGGCATTAGGCATTGTAACTGAGCTGTTATGAAATATATAAAAGGTTTATTTATATTTGCTTATACATATAAATAAAGCAAATATGATGAAATGATAGTGCCGTTGAGACTAACCATCGAAAGTCTCAAAATAATAAGTGTCAAAGCAGCAATGCCCTGGACTTAGTTTTACTACCCAAGTTCTGTGTATCGCTGCAATGGCCATGGATATGCATTGTTTCTTACCATCAAGACAGTGTCTTGTTCATCTCCTTACATTTAAAAATGATTCTTTATGGTTTTTGTTTTTTAAGATGTTTACAATTTTAATGTACCTTGTCATTTGAATATAAAAATGGTGCTCCTAGTGTGATATTAAATGCATGTAAGTTTTTTAAAATGATTTTATGGTGTACAGGTGAGCTGTTTGTCTATAGTTCACTTTATGGTAAGTAACAGTGTGGTTTAAGATGTCAAACACATCTGGTATCATAGCTGAAACACATTGGTGCTTGACTGAAGAACTTTGGCCCTATAGCTTTACTTTAGTATACTATGTAAAGCTGATTTTATATATAAAAGAAATTAAAAGAACGACTCCTGTAAGAGATAATGTTTGTCCATTACAACGGTACCAAAAACAAAGTCCAGTGTGTTGCTGCTCATTACTTTGAGACATTTGATGGTTAATCTCAATATATCTGTACCTAATTAGGCTGGCAACAGTAACCTAAACCGAGACACAAGCTCCTAGACATAAATTAATTAAGATTTTCTTTAATTTTCGTTTCCCCCTCTCGTAATATTTGGTGGTTATCCTGTCCCTCGTCTCATTCACGCTATCTGTTAAAGGATTAAATTCAACCAATAATTTTTGGAAACCCATTTTGAGGCCACTTTTTAAATGTTATTGGAACCCATCTCCCCTCATATTATGGCTACGTAATTAATAGGTCTAAGGAGATCTACCACCTAGTAAAAATCTGGCTTATTGGTGGCTTGCTTGACCTTCTTAATCAACTTTTAGGATGCAGATCTATCTGTCGGATTATCTTTCGTTTGTTTTTATTTATAGTGATGATAGCTCAGTAGTTAGCGTGGTCGGTTCGCATGCCGAAGGGCGGGGTTCAAACCCCAATAATGAGCTTGAGCTGTCTGTGAAGGAAAACATCGTGAGGAAACCATAGCGTGGTGGTAGAGTACTTTCTAGTACTCGGCTGGCTAGCTACCACCCTCAAGTTGAAAATCTGCCGCCAAGCATCTAACGGTGTATTCCGGCAGCCTCACTTGAGAGCCAGTTCCATCCCAGGCTAGGTGTGCTTTACCATCTTCGACCACACCGTCACTTAACATCAGGTGAGTTGTGGTCAAACACCAAGCCCGTCAGTTATAAAATAAAAAAACTACCAGTGCGGCCTTAAAGTTTGGCGCATAGTACCCGCCCAAGAGAAGACTTAGAGGCCTACATTATACGTGAGACCTTGATCGCGGCCCAAGGCTACGGAAAGCACGCAGGATAATCGGCGCGTGATTTAGAAGCCGGGATTCGTTTTATTCAAATTGTTAGAATTGATTTATGCTTAATTTGTCACCTTCCTTCGGAATTAATATGTAATTGATATCTATTAGGATATAGGTACTGCACATCCCGTTTTTCATAGATCTACTAATTGCGCCCCGCGGTGTTACCCACAAAAAAATTTCGGGATAAAAGTAGCTAATCACCTTGTGGTATGAAATATACTTCATGACCTATTCTCATACCTACCTAGTTTCAGTTATACACCTAGTTTCAGGTTATCTAAAGCTAATAAGTCTTTTCTCGGGAATTGCGTTAGATTCTATAATAAAATCCCACTTGAGGTAACTAAAATGTCCTATAAAAAATTCAAAGATTTTATAAAGCAGAGGTTAGTTGACAAAGCCTACTATAAGGTGGCTCATTACGTGGAAGACAGGAATATATGGTTGCAGTAGCTTCTCTCTGCACTTGCACCCCCCTGGCTAAGTGACAATTGTAGTAAGCATAATGTATTAATATATATAACTGTAAACTGTAACCTAATATGAAAAGAAAGATCCACAAAAAAAAATGTCTTGCTGAGTTTCTTGCCGGAGTCTTCTCAGTTGAAGTGTAATTACGAGCCGGTGGTAGATTCAAACATGTAACTTAACGTTCATAAGTGCCTTACCAGGACCTAAACTAAATAAATGACTTTTTGATTTTGATTTACCAATACATAAAAAAACATAAAAATCGGTCGAGTCATTTCGGTGAAGTTCGACCACAAACACCGTGACACAATATTTCCATATACGTATATGGATACACTGAATACTGTCCATCCTTAAGTTGCTTGGAGGAAATTGCCTCTTTTTACTACCGGACGACTAGACAAACGCGACCAAAGCGTCACCCGTACATGTTTTATTTAGGATTATATCAAGCGCTTCGAATCCGCATTCTTTATTCGCACAGCGAGGATGTGGAACTCTTTGCCGGAGTCTGTGTTTCCCGAAAAGTACAATATGGGTGTCTTCAAATAAAGAGAAAATAGGTTTCTTTTAGGTAAGCGTGTTCTATCCTAGACCACATCGTTGGTTAACATCAGGCAGGATGTGGTCAACGCTTACATATAAAATAATTTGCTCTTAGCAATAAGGCCGCCACTTGTTATAGTGATTGTTAAGTTACAATTTTAAATTGCGTGAGTAATTTTAAGAAGCGTTTGCTGTTTATTACAAACATTAGAATCAAAATACAGAACACTTTTTTATCTTCATGAGCTATTTATATCGTTACGTCATATTTGTAAGTAATGTCAGTGTCTAATTGCGTTGGCTTAATATGTCAATGTCACAGTTGTAATTCTCCCTCTTACGCCTAGAAAATTATACGGAATGGACGCGATTCGTAGTTCCTTTATTTAAGTACCAAACAATTACCGTACGTTACTTTCACAAAAAAAAATCTGCTGGACCGATTTTGAAGAAATTGTTTGTGTGTTGTTGCCGAGTTGTCCCTGTATGTTTTACAATTGAGACCGGTAGGTGGCGCGCTATTATACAACGAGTATGAAGAACTAGGTAATTAGCTAGTAAAGGAATAAAAAACAATTAATCATTATCTTAATCAGTTTTGTCCGAATTATAGAGATGTGCCAACAAAAAGCCGATCGAATTGTTCAAAACAATTGTTGATCGAAACGAGTGACGCTTTTGTCGTACCGTGAGAGAATAACTCGCTAGTGCATTGACCATCTTCGGTGCAACCCCTCTGAGGTAAATGACCACGTTCAAGAGGGTGGCACCCCCGAGCAGCCTTAATTGCTTCACGTGCATCACGGCAGATGGCAGGCAAGGTGCAGGCTAGTGCTGCCCTTTATCGATAAAATCGATGTCGATGAGTTAAAGTTTACTTACGGATTAATTGACGATTAAAACACTGCCCCAGAGCGTAATTAGTCGTAAGTGTTGCAGAATAATATATAGTTGAACTTTCAAAGTATTTCATACTTTCTACATAGTAATGGGCTCTAAGTAGTGTAGTGCAAAGTAGTATTTTTTTGTGACGGTGTTGCATACGGTCGAAGATGTTAAACACCTAGCTTGGAATGGAACTGGTTCTTAAGTAAAGCTGCCGAAACACACTGTGCTTGGCAACAGATTTTCAACTTAAAGGTTGTAGCTAGCCTATGTTATGGTTATAGGTATGCTATGGTTTCCTCACGATGTTTTCCTTAACTTCTCAAACTCATTGTTGGGTTTGAACCCACGCACTTCGGCGTGTGTACCGACTGCGCTAACCACTGAGCTATCATCGCTACGCTAGTGTTCAATAACTTGATTGTTTAGCTAATTGTTGCGTTCGTAGAAAACTAAAAATATCCGATTAACGTTCAGTGATCTTAGTAGGAGTTCGTTTAGGTAGGTACCACCGCTGTACCAGATATTCTGCCGCCAAGCAGTAGTATGTAAACATTACTGTGGTCCAGTTTCAACGGTGCTGCAGCTAGCGAAATTACAGGGCTGTTACTTCTAATGTCTCAAAGTAATGAGCGCCAAAGCAGCGATGTCCTGAATTTTGTTTTGTTATTCAAAGTTCTGTGTATCGCTCCAGTGATCATTGACAGGCGTTATTTCTTACCATCAGGAGAGCTTCTGGACAGTTTCAATATTTTTACAAAAAAAAAAGTAATCCTGACAATTAGAAACGTCATTTTATCGACAGAAATACCCAGCACTATCTCGTATACCTTCTTTATGAATACCAATGTAATTGGGGCGGGTAGTAGTACTTTCACACGATGCTACTGCGGAATAGACTTTGATATTAATCTTCACTTAGGTTGTGTTATGCATTAAAACACTTTCCTACTATTTGCAAGGGCTTTGCGATGTTGACATTTTCACTAGTGTTTTTTAAAGGGAAGGTACATTGCAACATGAATAATTTATAATCCTCGGTTATTTACCTTGCGGGCAAAGGACGTAAAGGATAGGCTTGAAATATTTTAGATTACTTATTACGTAATAACATTATAGCCCTGTTGGCTCATTGGTAGTATATCTGCTTAAGAGCTGTAGGGCGTGGGTTCGATTCCCAACAGAATAAAAATTTATGTGACAATATATGTATGTTGGGGCCATTCATTTATTACGTAAGATAATTTATTAGGGAAGGGGGTCGATCATGTCTTATTTTTTATTACAAGGGTGAGAGTGGGCCTCGATAGTTCTTACGTAAGATCACAAAAGTTAGCAAAGTTAGGATTATACAACAGAAGAGTTGAAAGTGCAAGTATTATACTTAAAAAAGCACGAGTGCCAAGACAATAAAGAAAAATTTTAAAACAAAACCAAAGTTTTTTTTTTTAAATGGCTGACGGGCTGGGTGTTTGATCTCAACTTACCTCATATTAAGTGACGGTGTGGTCGAAGGTGGTAAAGCACACCTAGCCTGGAATGGAACTGGCTTTCAAGTGAGGCTGCCGGAACACACCGTTAGATGCTTGGCGGCAGATTTTCAACTTGAGGGTGGTAGCTAGCCAGCCGAATACTAGAAAGTACTCTACCACCACGCCATGGTTGCCACACGATGTTGTCCTTCACCGGCAGCTCAAGCTCATTGTTGGGGTTTGATCCCACGCCCTTTGGCATGCGAACCGACCGCGCTAACAACTGAGCTATCATCGCTAAGTTGATATGTATTTTTTTTTTGTTATATTCTTACGTAATAAACATGAAACAGGAGTGAGGGAGTTGGCTGATTTATTTTTTCTTACATGGGTTTGGTCAAAAATTGACAAAAAAAATAATCTAAAAATTATTTTGTAAAAATGCAGATAGTCGCATTCTAAACACACGATGCATATGACGGACTACAAAAATAAATTATATCATTGTATGGTCTTATATTCTAACGTTTTGAATATGCCTTATTCAGTCAATCATCAGGGCAATGTTGTGTGTAGGGTCTTATTTAGCGGAGCAAAAATATTGCACTTACACAAGTTCGTTCGTGTCAAACTACGATTTTTGAGGTATTTCTTACAATTCCTTTACCATATCAGACTTGCGATGTTTTTATAAAATAAAATTTATTTATTGCAATAACAGTATAACAAACAAATAATAATAGTATTGTTGTAGTTAACTCCAATTTAATAAAAAAATTACATTTGCCCACCTCATGCGAGGTTGTTTGTGGTAGAACTTTAGTATTAAATCTACTTTTAGCATTTTTGTTACCTACATACATTCGAGCAAATAATTGATTTTTTTTTATTTTTTTTCTTTATTAAAATATAAATATTATAATTACGTTTACAGAGTGTGACGTCACGCCATGCGAAATGCCATTGTTGTTGAAGTCTTCGTAGAACAACTACCATATAGAGAGAATATAATATAACTTTATTGTACACCAACAGTCGACATATAATAAAGAAAAAAGAACAACACAACTTTAAGATTAATATGATATAATTGTTTCACACGGCATGATGTCATTTAGACGCTATGACAGTTCTAGCTGTTTTCACCGTAAAATTGACATTTACATATTGAAACTTAGTGAATTTTTAAAAAAGAACACATGAGGTTTACTACCTAGTTATAGTTTTTTTTTTTAATTTAGTCAATTGTACATATTTTTTTATAGTTATTTGTACATATTTTTCATAACATAAGAAACTGAATAATAATATCAATCTTGTTGGAGACCAGTCGAGTTTCCTACCACGTGGAGACAAGCGCCGTAAAATAAAAAAAGCCATTCAATAGACCAGCTGGTTTGGCAGACGTAACATTGTTACTTAGAAGGGGGCCCAAGAAATCGAGGGTGCTATTCAGCGCCTTAAAACTCCCGATAAAACTATTTTTATGCCTTTGTTAAACGAGACAGATTCGCAATGCTTGAGGAAGGTTTAGGATTATGAATATAAAAATAACATGGGTCGGTGTTGTGTACGTGTCAAAGTTCATTAAGTTTTATTAATTTTCGAAAAAAAAACGCGATATTTTCTGTTAAATGTTTAAAATTTACTTATATTCTGATACGAGTATGTTATTTTTATCGTTTACCCAAACAATCTAGATATCTTCAAGTCGCGTGTGAATCAGTTTCTTCTGTTAGGCAAGCGTGTTCCAGCAACGACCGCATCTTCGCTTCATCAGGCGAAATGACGCGAAAGACAAATGCAGGCCCACAACTGTATTAAAAAATTTAGATAGCTTCCTCGCTCAATACCACAAATAAGGTCATTGTTTGGTTCACTGTTTGTATCGTGGGTGTATTCATCAAGAAAGCTGCACCGTTGCGGCGTGTGCCTTGAAAGTAACCTGACAGCCCGGTGCTTGCGTTTCTACATTACTTATGCACCAAGTCCGGGACTATTCAAATGAGGTTTTTGCTTTCGATGCGTCAGCGTCCCATCCCTAATTTGAATAAATAGTGTATGATAAACTATCGATATATTACTTCTTTTTTTTCTTCGGTGATAAATAAAAAAGATTAAATGTCTTATGTCAGTGAAACCAGATGTTGTTACTCCATTCTTGGTATGATTTTTGCTTTTATGTTTTGGACTATGTGAAAACTCTCACCATCCTCTGAGTCTGGTCTTATCCTGGAATTTAAAGGTTTTTGTAATAATAGAACATAAATTAAAAAAAACGTACTGAAGAAATATTGTAGAAGAACAGAAGATGTACGATCAAAATAGATAAACAGAAGAAATATGATCAAAAGAGAACTAGTCACTATAGAAAAGAATAGAACAAGAAATACGATCGAAATAAGAAAAAATAGAACAGAAGTAATACGATAAAAATAGGAAAGAATAGAACAGAAGTAATATAATCAGAATAGGAAAGAATAAACCAGAAGAAATACGATCAAAATAGGAAAGAATAGAACAGAATAAATACGATCAACGTAGGAAATAATAAAACAGAAGAAATACGACCAAAATAAAATATAATAAAACAAGAAATAGGTACGATTAAAATAGACTTTTAATAAATCGAAAGACAAATAAAACAACGCTTGCGGTGCGGCTCGATTCAAACCACAACCGTAAACTCAAGCTTTATCACAATTTTATCATTTTCTTGCCATCTTTATGCGGGTGTTAAGTTAGATATAACTTGAAGAACCCTCATATACTCGTGGAAATACCATGTTCTGTATATTATCGTTTATTACATACATTCTTAAATACATGAGGGTTTTAAACATATTCAACGGCATATGGTAGGCAACTGTTAAAATGAATAAGCTTTCTACAATATGATGATTCTTAATATAAGTACTTGCTATAATTTATACTTGATTAATAAAAAAGTTAATGGGGTAATGGAGGTCGGACGGTCGAGACTGATGTTCTTCAAATGCATGGACTACGACGCGAGGAGAGTTAGTATTACGAAACTTGAAATAACGAGACAGCTGTGTTCGGCTTTGTAGAGATATTGCTACCAGCAAAATTACAATATTAAGTACTAAACTTCGCATGTCTCAAAATAATGAACGACAAAACAGCGACGCTATGGAGTTTGTGTTGTTTCTCTAAAGTTCTGGGTATTGCTGCAATAGTAATAGGCAAGCATTATCTTAAGGTTGTCTGGAAGAAATCGCTCTAGGCGATAAGGCCGCCCTTGTACACCATTTATTTGTTATTCTATGTTGTATTTTTGTTTCGTTATTTTTTTTCCATTTTGTTTTGTTTTTAATTTTTGTATGTTATAATATGTTTGGTGTATAATGAAGTTGTATTTTATTGTATTGTATTCTATCTTTTACCATCAGGTTGGCGTCTCGTTTGTCTCATTACTCTTACATAAAAATCTGGCATAGCACTTTTTGTATTATCTCAATGTCATAGGATAAAAGCAAGTGTAATCAATCTTAGGCAATGTCAAACTCAGGGTTAAGTCTATGCGTTAGTAAAGTAGTGGTGACTTCTAGAAGCTTCTACGTCGTTTTGTTAACACGTAAAGCCTTGTTCTTCCATATTATATTACTTGCCCCTATTTGTGTGTATAATTTGGAAATTTACGATAAGAATACCCCTATTTTTTAAACAAAAACATATGTATTGAGAATTATTACAATACAGCGACAATATTTTTCCGCGAAGGGACATTTTATGAATGGGACATTTTGCGATAGGACATTCTACAACGAAGCCCTTTCACCATAACATTTTTTTATAACGATCCACTGTCTTTTCATATTGAAAAGACAGTGGATCGTTATAAAAAAACTATTGAACAATGTGAAAATTATCATTAAATAGTACAAAATGTAGTGTTAATGTGCGTTTGTTTGTGTGTTTGCTAGCTTTGTTTTTCTAGACTAATAATAGTGGAATTTAACACGGATTTGCGTAAAATAAATTTCTTTTGGAAGGTAAATAAAAAGGTTACTTAGTTATATTTAATTTATTTATATTTTATTTTTATGTCGGATTATATGTATGCAATTAATTTAATCGTTAATTGAAACACAAGCATGATGCCTAGTTCGGCAACAGTCTATCTATAACAGATCAAATAGCTTGTACAAAATTAAAAAGTGTAAAAAATATAGGTATCTGTAAATTAAGGAATATTCCGGATAAATATTTAAAATTGTCAACTAATAAAAAATCTAAAATAATACCATTAAAAAATTTATAAAAATAACTTAATCTAAAAGTCCGTCAGAGGAGAGATATGTAGCCAGAATGCTGGCAACGATTGCCGAGTTATATAAATATTTAAATTAAGACCTCTTCACTGTTGTAACTAAACTTTTTTTTTTTATACGTATAAGTCCGCGTTGGACCACCAACTCGCCTGATGGTAAGCGATGATGTGGTCGAAGATAATACCTATATCTCTTGAAAGTTGAATACACATTTCGAAAGTAAAAAAATAGAAATTAAACTTGTCTTAATATTAAACAAAGCTTTTACGAATCAAAAACGTAAAGCAAGAAGGAGATACCGAACAATACTATCTCAAAATTGAATCGACCTAATTCGGTCATCTCATGGGAACTGTACTGTAGCATCTCAAAACACGCGGCCCATCTGCTTTACCTTAGTCGAGGGAGAAGACATGCATCGATGACTTGTACCCCTCATGTCCGAATATACATGCCTCCCTTTTTTTAAATCGTGGGAACATATAAACTTGTTTACCTGCATATGTGGGGCAGGTAATAATGCCATTGATTATTAAAAATGCAATAAATTATAATTATTTTGATGCAATTTACGTGTGATTGGATGTTACATGGGGATTTGGGGAGATTTCATGTTTCTATTGTTGGAAAGCTATAATTTTGGAATTATTTTTTACCATTTAGATGCATGTTTGTTGTATTGAGTATCGGAAGTTTGTTTTTTTTTTAATGTAAAAGTATTGAGACGAACGAGACGCTCTCCTGATGGTAAGAGATAATGCCATGACTATTGCAACGATACATAGAACTTTGAGTGACAGAACAAGGTCTAGGGCATCGCTGCTTTGGCGCTCATTACTTTGAGACATAAGATGGTTAGTCTCAACAGCCCTGTAATTTCGCTAGCTGCAGTACCCTTCAAACCGGAACACAGTAATGTTTACACGCTAAGGAAATCTACCACCAATTAAATTGAATGAATGGAGAAATGTTTTTCTATCGGACGGTCAGAAGCTAGAAAAAGCGACTTCGTTTCATGGTTGACGTTCTAAAAAAGTACCCTTCACACCAGAGTAATGTTTACACACTACTGCTTGGCGGCAGAGTATCTGGTTCTGCGGTGGTACCTACCTAGACGACCTGCTAAGGAGATCTACCACCAAGTAAAATACATGAACAAGCGTTGCATTTACCATTAGGATAGAGTTCGGCTCATTATTTTTACGTAACATTGTAGCGATACCCAGAACTTTGGGTAACTAAAACAAAGTCCATGGCATCGCTGCTTACTTCGATTTGAGACATTAGTGGGTTTCCAAAAACTGCAAAAATTAGTCAGTTGTCAGCTTATTGCAATCATCAATTAGGTACTTTTGTAAAGCAAAAATTTTCCCACCGACGACTAACTAGTTAATAGTTTAATACAGAAATCATCAGAATGTTAAAAAATGCAAATCATTAGTTCCCAAGGCATTGGGCCGTGAAATGCACCCCACGTGCAATATGGTTTATCGTCACGGTTGTTAATTGGTAAGTGATGCCATTACTGCATATTATAAAACAAAATCATCCGCCGCGTCTGTCTGTCTGTTCGCGATAAACTTAAAACTACTGAACGAATTATCATGCGAGTTTTACCAATAGTTATCTAATACAAGTGTAGTATCTGGACGCGAAAAGAGGTGTCAGCTAAAGACATCTAACCACCTAGTAAAGATAAAATAAAAAATAAAAATAAAACAATTATGCTGTGGTGGTGCCGGCGTAAGAATAGTACCCCACCCTCTCTGCCCGTGGTTGCCGTAAGAATCGGCTAAGGGATGTCATCCGGAGGATGGGCAGCAGCGTCTTCCTTGAACAATCACACCTAATTGCGCTCGCCAACCCGTCTGCCAAGCGTGGCGAGTATTGGCTAAACACCCCCAGGTGGAGGCCTATGTCCAGCAGTGGACGTCTTATGGCTGATGTTGTGTGTGAAAAAAATATCGTGGAACATTGTACACAGTGCCATCTGACCCCAAACTAAGCAAAGTACTATGGAAGTCAGATAACTGATAGAAAACTTAAATACTTTTTTTGTCAATACATACTTATATACAGAACACCCAGACACAGAACACCCAGACACAGAACAAACATATATGAATATACCACAAAATGCTTATCATTAGTGAAAATCGACTACGGCTCTTGGAGCAGACATACAATAAGCCAACAGGGCAGTCAAAGGTGTAAATAGGTAGTTTTTTCTTCTTATTCAAAGGAAACATTACGTCGGCAAACATTAAAACAACACCAGCATATCAAATTATAACACAACACCCTACCCTAGATTAATCACCTTTTGAAATCCCTTATAAACAACAAATGTCGTATATGACTTTACATAGACTATTTTTCCGTAACAAAGTGACGTTTTGATCATATTCTGTTCCGTTTTTAATTCAAATTTGAACTTTTATCCGATAACCGAAGGTTACAAGTGCAGTATCAATCAAGTGTAGAGCTGTGTCTGTGTACTTTATATCGATGCATCAGGCTCGAAATCTCAAGTCTCGTGGTGTCATCGCTCTAGGGTTGAAATTTGTTCAGAATTTTCTATCGAATGTACGTCATTCTGTTGTTGGGTTAGCGCATCCCCCATATATCCGAGCGCAGCTGCGACTATCAACATGGCATTATGCGTGGGGGTCGCAGATGTCGGCGCACGCGCTCTTGTCCGCGATAAATCGATATCTGTACTAGTTTCCGAGTATGGCATATGTTTTGGGTGATGACGTCATGGCTAGGTTACTTACTACAAAGCTATAAGCTTATCTGTAGTTTCTTAGCGATGATAGCTCTGTGGTTAGCGCGTTCGGTTCACACGCCGAAGGGCTTGAGTTAAAACCTTGACAATGACTGAGCTGCCGGTTAAGGAAATATGCATGGTGGTAGGGTATTTTCTAGTATTTAGTAGTTACCGACCTCAAGTGGAAAATCTGTCTAACCTAACGGTGTGTTACGTCAGCCTCACTCGAGAGCCAGTTTCATTCCAGGCTGTGTGTTTTATCATCGTCGATCACACCGTCACTTAACATCAGGTGAGCTGTGGTCAAATACCTAGCTTGTCAACCATAAAAAAAGCTATAGATTTTTATGCCCGTTACTTGTAGCATAGTAAGCTTTGAACAAGTTTTCCGGGATCTGGAGTCTTTGACATTTTCCCTGGTCTTACAGCCTAGGCTTTAGTGAAGAAGTATCAGATAATCCTCGTTTCTGAAAGTTGGAGTTGAAAAAGTTAGAGTGGAAGTTTCGGTAGCCTAGTTCGGATACCATCTGGCTTAGCTTATAATGAAGGTAATGGGTTCGTATCCCACAACACGCACCTCTATTTTTAGGATTCCGTACCTCAAAAGGAAAAAACGGAACCCTTATAGGATCACTTTGTTGTCCGTCTGTCTGCCTGTCTGTCAAGACCCTTTTTCTCAGGAACGCGTAGAGGCATCAAGCTGAAATTCATATCAAAATACTCAGGTCTACTGTCCTTTGAAGCTGTGATAAAATCAAACTTCTAAGCCAACGCAATTAAAAGATACAGCCGTTTATGTTGCAAATTTTCGACACTCGCAAGGGACCTACAGGGCCTACAGACCTACCTACAGGGTACTACCCGTGAACTCAGAATCTTGAAATTTAGTACGAAGCAACATCTTATAGCACAGATAAAGAAAACATTGCGAAAAGCATAAATTACCATTAAAAATATATATACCATAACTTTTACTGATGTACCTAAAGGTTTGTACTGAACTCTCCGAGTCCGACTCGCACTTTGCCGGTTTTTTTTTCAAAGCAGTCGTATTGCCGCCACTTGAAACGGTGAAGGAAAACAATCTGAGGAAACAAGTCTGAGAGCTTTTAAAAAAATCTTGTAGATGTGTGTAGTCTTTCAACCCGCACTTGGCTAACGTGGTGCACTATAACCTTATCTTTCTCACAATTAGAAGAGAATCGCGTCCAGAAGTGGTACAGTTTATAAAAAAACCGGCCAAGTGCGAGTCGGACTCGCGCACGAAGGGCTCCGTATCATTATCTATAAAATCGGCAAAAAAATCATGTCTGTTGTGTGGGAGCCTCCTTAAATATTTATTTTATTCTGTTTTTTAATATTTGTTGTTATAACGGCAACAGAAATACATCTGTGAAAATTTCAACTGTCTAACTATCACGGTTCATGAGATACAGCCTGGTAACAGACAGACGGACATCGGAGTCTTAGTAATAAAGTCCCGTTTTACTATTTGGGTACGGAACCCTAAAAACATACAGATCCGGAAAAAAAGTTTAAACTAAGGGTCAATCAAAAAGCAATAAAATAAATTAACTGTTCACAATTAAAATATCGCCCTTATCGAAAAAAGCATTTCCCAAACCTGAAAACCGTGAACGATAAATCCACGACCGACAGCAAAGTTCCCAAATCGATTACAAAAGGAATCGATAGTCGATAAAAATAATTAACTCGACACGTTAGGATTAGCGGGCGATCCCGTTAACGAAAACAGTATCGGCTTCCGAAAATCCCGGTGTTCGCCAATAAATAATTGACACGTGGTCGTCCAGATGGCGTATCACCTGCTCTAAGGAAGCCCTGTATTCGCCGAGTTACGGACTTGCGGGACTGCATTCTTCGCGAATACCCATCACTAAGGTTGTTGACATTTCTGCATTTGAAATTGCAGACCTATGAATTGCATAGAATAAAAAATAAATATCGTAGAAAATTACATGCGCCATCTGACCACAATACTTAAATACTTTTTTTTTGTAAATACATTATGTACTTACAGACACGGAACAAACATTTGTTAATACTACAAAATGTACCCACGCCCTCTACAGCTTTTAAAGCAGATACTCTACCAATGAACCAACAGGACTATTAAACATAATATCAGATTATGTTTAATAGTCCTGTTAGTCCTTTAGGTTATGTATTCATATGTCATCACCATTATTATCAGCCTATCGTAGTCCACTGCTAGACATAAATAGGTCTCTCCCAAGGCATCACTCCGCTCAATATTCAGTTTTTGGCTTTCACCGCCATCTGTCGTACGTATATCTCCATCGACAGTCTTTGCCGATTCGTGGTCGATCATTCTAGAATTTAGAACGTCTACCCCAGCGGTAATATCTATATAAAATTCTCGCCCAATTTTTTTATCAAAAAGATACCCTTTGGTAAAAGAATTAGGGATTGCCAATTTTAGCGAAGATAATACGTACCTAAACGTGTTTTTCTGTGGTTTATAGGGCTAGGTATTTGACCACCGCTAACCTGATGTTAAGTGATGATGTGATCAGAGATGGTAAGCACAGACTGGAATGGAATCGATTTTCAAGTTAGGCTGCCGGAATGCACCGTTAAGTGCTTTTAACTTGCGGGTGGTAGCTAGTAGAAAATACCATACAACCATGCTATGGTTTACTTCACTGGCTGCTCAAGCTCATTGTTGGGGTTTGATGTCCACAGCTCGTTAGATATTCGCAGTAATAAAAATACCGCCTCAGTTCGGGTTGCGCCTTCCACCGCGTGCTTTAGAACTAACCTGAGCTCTAGGCTGTTAGAGTCCTTGTTTTATGACTATTAGATAAAAAATTACTAGTAAGTCATTATTATATCTGTTTGACATGTTTAATTATTTTGATATTTTAATGTTAGTTTTAGAACTTTTAGGTAGGTATGTATGACTTGTTTTGCCATTTATATTTCTTTGTTACCTCGTATCTTCCAAAAGGCCGAATGGATTACGAGAATTAAGGTATCGTTAGATTCGTCTCAATAAACCAAGTGTCATTAGTGGTTTAAAAAAAACAAGATGGTGGATTTTTGGCGCGAAATAGTAATACGTTTCTAAAAAGAAATTATCCAAAACAATCAAGTAGGGTATCTAAATAAAGGCAATTAAAAGAGGATTACAAAAATATATACGTATAAGTTATATGTTTAAATTTAATTAAGAATAATATTACTTTTTTTTTTTAATTTTCATTTAATTATAGCTATATTCATCGCAGTCGGCTATAGATTTTTTAAGCTCGGTAGTTTTGTTATTAACATATTAATAAAATAAAAATTTTATTGAACACACGCCCTTCGGTATGTGCTCCGACCGCACTAACCACTGACCTATCATCGTTACAACTCGAATTTTAAATACGGGAAGCGGCAATCCCATTATTTTGTGCTGTCGTTTCCAGCGGATTCGCCACTCACCAAGAAATATGTGCTCCCATTATCCAATTACAATAACAATCTGGAACGGCTGGCGCTAGAACAATGAACTTGGGAGGCCCACTCACCACATTACAAATAGTTATGTTGCAAAAATGAACCGGCACTGGTCATCAGTGAACTAGCTTCTGCTTGGTGCAAATAGGTACATATATACTTATGTACAGTCCGTAAAGACCATGACGGTTCGCTGCATCGTCTGACCAATACTGGAAGAAACTTAACAAAATATCTAATGTTATGGCAATACGTAGGTCTTTTATATTTATTTATTTTCAAAGTTTGACTCGCACGTGTTTGCGAGTCCGCTTATATTCGCTCAAGAACATACTAGATTTTAAAGATATTAAGATAAATGTCTATATGCCATGTTTTACGTAACAAATGAAGCAGTAGTGTGTAGTGTTGTTGAGTGAAGTGTATTTAGGCGAATGAGTGTTTGAATGAATTAGTTATTAGAAAGAGTGAGGTGTTTCACAGAAGGCGCGATCTTCAGACGTGTATCTATAATGTAACAACAAAAATTAACGTTGCGTGAACTCCCCGAACATCTTTATTTTTGCTCTAAATATGACCATATGCACATAGAATTAAACTGATAATCAACTGCAGTAACAAACATGATCGAAACCAAACGGGCCTTAAAATGTATGAAAACTAAACGCTCCATTGCCGCTTTCACCACACACCTTTTCTTGGCTCGTGCTTATAATAGGGGAGGGAAGTTAATAAAAAAATAACACTAGGGGTTGAAATGTCAAGTCGTGTGGAGGAGGCTTTTGTACATATTCTTGAGACATTAATCTTGGGTATTGAGTACTGACCAGGTGAAATTCTGGATCTTTGTGTCGTCGACAAAAGATTTTTTTGTGAATGCTAGTTTCGTAGGGTCAAAAGTTTTTTTGTACATTATTATAGCGAAAAATATGTTTTTCTTGTGGTAAAAGTTAAGTACTGTAGACCTGATTATTTGTCATGTCTGGATATTTTCCTACGCCTAAATGTATTAAATAATCAGTGTTTTTATAAATTGTGGGTGAGTAACGGTGATGAGACGAAAGGAACGCTCTACTGATGGTAAGAGATGACGTCTGTCCTTGACCGAGTACTGAGAACTTTGAGTAATAAAACAAAGTTTTGTTTGTCAGGGCATTACTGCTTTGTGACATTTTTTTATGTTTGATTGGCTAGATTTTTGATCTCAGGTTAAGTGACGGTGTGGTCGAAGATGGTAAAGCACACCTAGCCAGGAATGGTACTAGCTCTCAAGTGAGGCTGCCGGAACACATCGTTAGATGCTTGGCGGCAGATTTTCAACTTGAAGGTGGTAGCTAGCCAGCCGAGTACCTACTAGAAAGTACCCTAGCACCACGCTATGGTTTCCTCACGATGTTTTCCTTCACAGGCAGCTCAAGCTCATTGTTGGGGTTTGAACCAACGCCTTTCGGCATGCGAACCGGGCGCGCTAACCACTGAGCTATCATCGCTACAAAACATTCGATGATTAGTCTCTGAACAGTGGACGTCCTATGGTTGAGATGATGATGGTGATGAAGCTTTAGTTTGTAGTCAGATGGCGATGTGTGTAATGTGTTAAGATATTTATTTATCATAAAAACAATTATCATAGAATATGATGTCATTCACAAACTTTTACAACTTTATCTTGCCAATAAAAAATATCTACGCTTTTTATCAATTAAATGGTAGACAAAAACAAACTGCGATTAACTACTTAAAACTACCTAAATGGTTGGTAAGACAAAAAATGCCACAAAGTTCTAAATGTGTCATCTTTCGGCCTCTTTCAAACTAGTTAATTATGATATGTGTTGTGGCATATCAAGTGTGCTTGGAATAAAAAATATTGTATTATTTTATAGCGATGACAGTGCAGTGTAATATTATACTAGAATAATTATGTATATTATTATTAGAAATTTATGTTATACAGTGTATCCTGTACAACTGGGATCTCAAGGGATCTAAGATTTTTTTATCACTTATAGAGGCTTTTTATTTACCCAGTTTCACGAAGAGGCCGGTTTGACTTTGCATTTCTTTTATTTATAGAGTGTCCATAAAGCACGTACGAAATTAATTAGAATTGTTTGTGAACAAACGTATCTTAACGCGTCCACTGTCTGAACCTTATAAATTGTCTTACTTATATCAAAGTAAGTAAAATATCTATAAGTACACATTTTCGCGATAAATAGACGACAGAAGTGGGAAGAGGCGGTGCGGTGGGGGCAGAGGACGCTTGCCGGTGACCACTACGTGAGCGCCGACCAAGCTGTCAAGGGTTAGCACATACCTAAATGTTATTGTTTTATATTGTTAAAACAATATTAAAAATAGATTTGATGTTAGCGAAGCTACGAACAAAAAAGATCGATTGAAGATTTGGGCGTAGATGCGATGTTGACATCCCTACACGCGCCTCGCGCTAAACTTGCGTAAATCAACGCTAGTAGGAAAGATGTTCTACTTACTCGGGTTCGCGCGCGCGCTCCAAGTAGGTACTTTGCTTATATTATAATATATATATATATATATATGTATAGTTTCATATATAAACTGAGCGCCACGGACAGCCCGCTTTGCCGCGTCTGCCTTTAGGAGAACGAAATTGTATACCATGTGTTGTGGCACTGTGAAGCCACAGTAGAAATTGGGTTGCAACTAGATTGCATTTATCTTCATCCATACCACCGCGGACTGACTGTCTTCTTCATCATTATCAACACTTCCGTTTCATCCACTGAAACTACTATTGCCAGAAGCACATAACTTCGCTCCGGTATTTCAAGGAGCTGGGTTGGCTTGGGTAGATGCTGGTAGGAGTAGCACAATAATTATTTTCTGATTTTATTTATTACGTATCGTTCTACGTTTGAGCACCAATCCACTAGTTAGTAAGCAATTTTGTGGTCGAGAAAGAAGCACGTGCATTCCTTGCTTCCTTATAACCATAAAACGACTTCAAGCCATTACTCATACTAAAGTTTTGTAATGCAAATAAATAACCCTTGGCCACGCAACTTTCATCGCGTGAGAAAACCTATTAAATACATAGACAAGGCTTTTAATTTTTCGCATGCGTCCCCTTTAGCTATGATCCTTTGTCCATTGTCCGATCCCTTTCTAAAACTAACGTGGGATCTACGGTATAACTCTTGAATCTATTTGTCTATTCTCGAAATAGATGGCAAACCTGTTTTATACCCCTGCTTAGTGTTTGACATAGATAGCAGAAGTTAGACACATTTTCTTACATTATTTTCTTTTCTTTCTTCTATTTATTTTGTCCTATAACTTAAGATCGGTCAAGGCTGGGAAAAAATTATATCTCGTAATTCTTTTTTAATTTTTTCTTTTTTAATTGCTAAGTTAAAAAAAATAACATTAAAAAAAAAATATGATGCAAAAGGTTTGTCACACCTGACTTAATTTTAGTTTGAGAATTCTCAAACGGAAGGGTTGCTCATAATGGGTCCATTTATCTCTTTGACCCTTAATAGATGAAAAGAAACTCAAATAGGCACTGCTCAGCAGACATTCATATATCATTTAGGTCACTAAATAGAGAATTTACTCATAAATTATGTAGAACTTCTGCGAAGTAAATTGTTTAACCTTGGTCTCTTCAATCAATGAAACGTCTCAAATTCCTTACTGAGATAGAGTACTAAGTATAGATCTTCATGAATGATTCGTGACACTTGTATAAATAGGTCTGGTTATCTCAATGATGTAATAGCAGCTGTGGAGGAGGTTTAGTTTAGATAATTATTTTGATAATTTATTAGTCTCTTTGTAATTGACATTGATGACACGAGACACCATCTGTGGCGATACAGAACGTCTGGTGGTCTAAAAAATTGCATAATAAACATGGCTTTACATTCGTGGTCAATAGTACAAGAACACAAATCCTTTATCTTTTTGGACATACATAATATCCTACAAAACACCAAAACGAAAAATTTGAAAAATTCCCAAGCAAAAAATCACATCAAGGCAAAGCGTTTTGCTGCAAGACAGATGAATACACAAACCAATAAATCAACAGGTAATTGTGATTCTCCTTTATGGGACGCTTAGATAGGCATTACTTCAGTTAGCACTGGAGTCGGGGGAATTAGAATACGGCTTCGGTATCCCCTGCCAATCGTAATAGCTAATTAATGGGGGATCTTTGGGCTCATCGGAGGTCAGATTTGGGGATTTAATCAGCCATTTATTATTTATTTGTCAGCGTGGTCCGCTCTGTTGTAGGGAGAAGAAGGGGAAGGAGAAACTCGGCATTTTCTGGTGTTTAATAAAGCAGAGTGCTAGGTAGGTACCGGTGCGGTCCTATGGAGATGCAAGTGTCCTTCGTTTGACACAGGCAGGCCACCAAAGGAGTTTTAGTAGGTACACTGACCTGGATCTATTTAAATACAATCATACCTTTAGATTTAGCTTTGACAGCCCTGTTAGCTAATTGGTAGTATATCTGTTATAAGAGCTGATCAAATGTTTGTTCTGTGTCTGGGTGTACAAAAAAAAAATGTGTTCTATAAGTTATCTGACTTCGACTATTTGACCATCGTACAAGCTTTGCTTAGTTTGAGGTCATATGATGCTGTGTATAATGTACTACGATATTTATTTACGTTCCTGGTCTCCAAAACAAGATATCACTGCAGATGATCTGTCACAAAGCAGAGTCCAGATTTAAATTTGTATCTAGCTAAGTTACAGAGCTATTGAGACTTCCCCAATGCAGTAATATTCTGTACTTTTTAAAACTCAAAGCTCTGGACACAGATGCAATAGTCATAGATAGTCATCATCTATACCAAGAGCGGCGCGTTCGTCTCGTTACTTGTGACCATAAAAGTCAATTTATATTGTTTTCGTCGGCAATACGACACCGGAATCCTTGTAATGAAGACCTGACGATGTGGCGACGGTGCCCGGTGGTCGAAACATGAGTGAGGTCACTCGACTGGCACTGATTGCTTTCATCCTTTAGATTGAAGAAGTATATGTGGCTCAAATAAAAAGTGGAAATTTTTAGAGCAATTTATTCGATTTTAGGGTATTTTCTTTGACCGGCTATTACAAAACCCTTACTTTTTTTTTATTTTTATAACGAATAGGCTTGCGTTTGACCGCCATCTCGCCTGATGATAAGCGAAGATGCAGTCTACGATGGAGCACGCTTGCTTACTTTAGGTCCTTTTGTTGTGCAAAGTAAAGAGTACCAATAGTTACATTCTGGAATGATTATTCAATGTTTTGACTATGTTTCAATGGTTAAGCCCATGCAGACAGACGCGTTATTTCTTCGTCGTCTTATTCGTCTCTCCTTTTTAACCTTGAACATCGATATAAGGTTGCTTGTCGGTTTTCAACCAGATACACTGGAGAGAGCGCTTCTGATTTGCATGATGTAATTTCACTTTCATCATAAGAACCGCTAAACAATTAAATTTGGCGCCCGAGTGGGTATTCCCCGATACGTACAATCTGAGCGTATTCAAGTCGCGAGTTAATTAGTTTCTTTAAGTCAAGCGTGCTTTATCGTAGTCCTCATCTTTGTTTAACTCCAGGCAAGACGAAGGACAACCGCAAGCCTCTTTATTGATAAAAAAAACACGGATAAGTGCGGGTCAGAGACGTCCACCGAAGATTCCGTACAAACTAGTAGGTATGATAAATTCTTATTCTCATTACTTGCATAAATACCCTATTTTTTGTGATTAAATTAATAATATACAGTTTTCGGATTTTTTCCTTTATGTGTAATATAAGACATTGCTTCTTGCCAAATTTCATAGTTCTAGGTCAACGGGAAGTACTCTATAGGTTTTGCTCACCTTGTGTGTGTCGAAATATGCGGTTTTTTTGTGACATAAACGGCTGTAACTTTTTTTTATGATAACTGCGAAGTTTAGGTTTTTCACAGGGACTACAGATCTGCGTTTATCGTAATTTTAACTCGATACCTCCACGCGTTAGAAGGCATTGACAGACAAACAGACGGACAACAAAGTGATCCTGTAAGAGACCCGTTTTTATTCTTTTTGAAGAACGGAACCCTAAAAAATGTAAAGGTATATAACCTTCTTAGGAATCCATTTCGCGTCCTATCTATTTAGCGCTATCCCACACTGCATGCGGTCGTACTCAATGGTCTGTCATATGATTCAACCATTCACATCGCAAAATTCTGTAATCGCATAAGTACCATGTCTCACTGAACAAGTCTCTGATTATATGCGGTCAAGTTTGAAGAATGTATTGCGATAAGGTGTCAAGTAATGTTGGCTTTTGTGAAAGAATCTTGTTTAACTATGCAATGTGAACCTGTGTTTATCGTCTTAGGTAACAATTAGTTCTGTTAGTTTCATTCCTGCGTGGAGTTAGTGCTGTGGGAGATGAAATTGGAATACTAGATAGATGATATTTTATTTGTCTAGTGATTTTAAAGAATTATAAAACCTACATAAGGGACTACTATCAAATTCACTATACGTTGCACAAATGAAGCAAAATATTTTGTTAACACGGGGCTTTTGATACATCTCGTAAGGTTTAGCCAGCGTTTGCAATGTAAGCGCATATTTATAACATATTTTTAGGACAACAAGTTATAAATCCTTGAAATTCTTGAATTTTCTCTACTATAATATGCATGTGATATATATATTCTATTGATGGATGCTGCATTAAAATCCGTTGCGTAGTTTAAATGATGTAAGCGTACAGACGGCGGGAAGCTACTTTTTTATCACATCAGCCATAAGTCGTCCACTGCTGGACATATCCTGGGGGGTTTTGCCAATACTCGCCACGCTTGGCAGGCGTGTTGGCGAGCGCAGTAAGGCGTGATTGTTCAAGGAAGACGCTGCTGCCCATCTTCCGGATTACATCCCTTAGCCGACTCTTACGGCAACCACGGGTAGAAAGGGTGGGGTACTATTCTTATTGTTTGTTTATCTATTTGTTTGCTTTGTTTTATACTATGTAGAGATTTAAATCGTCGAATAAGAATTTTCTTAACGCATGGGGTTAAATTTTCTAATCGTTCGAATGCGTTTTACGTTTATGGTATTTTGTAGCCATGATAACTCAGTTGTTAATGTGGTCGGTTCACATGCCGAGGGGCGTGGCTTCAAATCCTAACAATGAATTTAAGTTGTCGGTAAAGGGAACCATAGCACGGTGGTTGAGTTTTTTCAAGTACTCTGCTAGATTTTTTCAATTTACCAAGCTAACTTAAGCTAGCCGAGCACTTGATAGTGTGTCGGCAGTTTCACTTTAGAACCAGTTCAATTTCAGGCTAGCTGTACTTACCATTTTGATTCCACTGTTTTTTTTTATGACTGTGTTTTAGGCTGTGTTTGACAACAGTAAAACAAGAAAAGTTAAGTGTAGTCGAAGATGGTAAACACGCTCAGCCTGAATTAGAAATGGCTGTCAAATGAGGGTGTCGGGGCACACTGTTAGGTACTTGGCAACATATTTTCAACTTGAAGGTGGTAGCTAGCCAGCCGAGTACTAGAAAATACCCTATGCTATGGTTTCCTCACGATGTTTTCCTTCACCGGCAGCTCAAACTCATTGTTGGGGTTTGAACCCACGCCTTTCGGTGTGTAAGCCAACCGTGCTAACCACTGAGTTGTTATCGCTACAAACTTAACATCAGATGAACTGTGATCAAGGCAAACGCCAACCAACAAAAAAATAAAATTTAATTCTTCTTGTTGTTTACCACCAAGAAAAATAATATGATTCAGACTTTTTGTACTTTCTTAATCTAGATTCGAATGACTTAACATATTTATATTTGGCGTTTGGAGAGTTACGTTCATGTGGCATGTTTGAACAAGCTTGTCTGGATTGGGGAGTCTAGACTGGCGCCGAATTGATCGATGCTAAACGGTGATTGACATTGATCCAGTTATTTGAGGCAAGTGCTGGCTTAAATAGTTTTAGACCAGTGATACAAATTTATTACGTGATCTGAACTCTTAACACGCTCTACGCTGGTGAAGGAAAACATCGTGAGGAAACCATAACATGGTGGAAGGGACCTTTATATTACTTGGCTTGGTTGGCTTGAAAAATCTGTCGCCAAACACCAAACAGTGTGTTCCAAAAGCCTGGCTAGAGAGCCAGTTCCATTTGTGGCTAAATGTGTTTACGATCTTCGACTACACTGTCACTTAACATCAGGTTAGCTGTGGTCAAACAACTAGCCTAATCTCTACATAGTATAAAACAAAGTCACTTCCCGCCGTCTGTACGGTTAGATCTTTTAAACTATGCAACGGATTTTAATGCGATTTCCATCAATGAACAGAGTGATTCAAGAAGAAGTTTTATATGTATCACATCACATCATCAGCCATAGGACGTCCACTGCTGGACATAGGCCTCCTCCTAGGGGGTTTTGTCAATACTCGCCACGCTTGGCAGGCGGGCTGGCGATTGCAGTTAGGTGTGATTGTTCAAAGACGCTGCTGCCCATCTTCCGGATTACATCCCTTAGCCGACTCTTACGGCAACCACGGGTAGAGAGGGTGGGGTACTATTCTTACACCGGCACCACCACGGCAATTATATGTATAATGCATGCATATAGACCACATTAGTATTTACATTGCATCCGAGCAAAGCGGGGCGGGGCGAGTCAACATAAAAAAAGAAACTTCACTGTTCTTTCTTTCCAGTGACTGGTCCAAGTACTGGAATAGGTAAGACTGACCATCATTTACATAACAAACTTTGTTTAATACATATTTCATTATTTTCTTTTGTAATTCTCGGTAACTTATCAAGTGACCTACATGAGTACTTGTGGGAGTTGTGTCGAATAACTCATACCTATAAATTGTGAACTATTTTTTAATCTGTGCTATTGCGTTGAAATACGTTCTGTTTATATGGAAGTATATTAAAAACTTCGATAAACTTTAATTAAGTATGTTTCACAACAGTAACGATATATACAATATACATGCAGAGCGCATGTGAGTTTATAATTAGTTTTTCCCAATGTATTTCAGTGTATGCGTGAATTGACAGTAATTATGTATTTTTGACATTTGAATTGTATACTTGACATATTGGAATATTGTTTATTATCTGTAACAAACAATTAAATAATTGAATGAATATACAAATACGTATATATTATTTTTAGATTATTTTATATTATTGTAGTTCACTTGCGATCCTCCCCGGGTTCGCACGGCTGCAATGTACATACTAATGTGGTGCATATTGTTGTATTATACATAAAACTGGCCAAGTGTGAGTCGGACTCGCGCACGAAGGGTTCCGTACAATTATCTAAAAAAACGGCAAAAAAATCATGTCTGTTTTATGGGAGGATTTAAATATTTTTTTCTTCTGTTTTTTAGTATTTGTTGTTATAGCGGCAACAGAAATACATCATTTGTGAAAAATTCAACTGTGTAACTATCACGGTTCATGAGATACAACCTGGTGACAGACGGACAGACAGACAGACGGACGAACAGCGGAGTCTTAATAATAGGGTCCCGTTTTACCCTTTGGGTACGAAACCCTAATAAATCTTCCTCTTGAATCACTGTCTATTGATGGAAGCTGCATTAAAATCCGTTGCGTAGTTTAAAAGATCTAACCGCATAGACGGCGGTAAGCAACTTTGTTTTATACTATGTAGAGAGAGTATTTTTTTTAGATTATATTATACACTTTATACAGTATATATGTATGCCATATTGAGCCATTGCTCTGGAAAAAGAAAACTGCTAATTTATTCACGTTGTTTGCCGAATATTTTAATTTTTTATTACTTTTGGCACAGTTTGACGGTTTGATAATGGAGTAGTTAGTACAATTCGTACCTATACACTTTACACTACTGTTATATGGTTTTTAAAAGGTAAGAAAGTTGCCTCTATACTTCTAAAAAAAATATAGTTGTTTGTGACGTGTCTTTTCTTAGTAAAAAATATTAATTGGTTTTTGGGTTTTTAAAATGGTTTCCTTTATCTTAAATTTGAATTATTTTAAAAATACTATCGCATTATGTTAAAAACATACATTTAAACAAAATCCACGTGCATAATTTATAAATAAAAAACACGGACAAGTGCAAGTCAGACTCGCCCATCGAGGGTTCCGTACAAACGTAGTAGGTATGACAGTTTTCGGATTTGTTTCTTTTATGTGTACTATAAGACAACGCTTCTTGTCAAATTTCATAGTTCTAGGTCAACGTGTGAGTGGCGAAATTTGCGGGTTTTTGCGACATAATCGGCTGTAACTTTTTTTTACGAAGATTAATTTTTTCCCAGCTGCAAGGGACTATAGATCTGCGTATATGGTTTTAATTTTAACTCGATACCTTCACCCGTTCCCGAGGTCTTGACAGACGGATATACAGACAATAAAGTGATCCTATAAGGGTTCCGTTTTTTCCGTTTGGGGTACGGAACCCTTAAAAGGGCGAAAAAAATCGAGTATACCATACCAATTAACGCCTTCAGATTTCTCAACTAACCAATATTGACATGAACTTTTGGGAGTCATCGAACTTAAAGCTGTGAATGTTCAAGTCACAGATGCTACCCAATTTCTGGTGATTTTGGAATGCATACACAATTAGGCATAGTATTTTTTTTCTATGGTTGACAGGCTAGGTGTCTGACCACAGCTCACCTTATGTTAAGTGACGGTGTGGTCGAAGATGGTAAAGCACACCTAGCTTGGAATGGTACTGGCTCTCAAGTGACGTTGCTGGAGGGCACCGTCAGATGCTTGGCGGCAAATTTTCAACTTGAGGGTAGTAGCTAGCCAGCCGAGTACTAGAAAGTACCCTACCACCACGCAAATTTGTAGGACATACATCTAACATCGCCATCTAACCCCATACTAAGCAAAGCTTGTAATATGACAGTCACATTACTAATAGAATACATAATATTTATAATACATACAAAACACCCAGACACAGAACAATCATTTGTTTATACCACAAAATTGTTGTCCTAGGTGGGAATTGAACACACCCTACAGCTCTTAAGAGGAAAGCAGTCAACTGAGACATTTGAAAATTAGGAATTTCACCAAGCTATTTCTGTCGCGCCGCACGCAGCACCCACGTACATACTGAGCGAAAGGGACAACTGCACCTCGGGCTCATTAACCCGAAATAAAATGAGCAAAATCGAGGTTTCGTATTCCTCTGTTTCCTCCTCCAAATTTAGACCGATTTTAGTATTTCTTTTAATAAGCAAATAAGAAGGATGTGTTCTTTGCCTGTGCGTTTTATTTTTTAAGATTATGTTTATGAGAATGGGAATTTGGACGTTGAAACACAGCGTTGAAACTAGGAAAATTTTAAGATTTTTGAAGCTTCCTAGCTCTTATAAAAAAAACATATATCAAAAAATCAAAACAGAGAGGCATGAAACTAGCAAGTATCGACTTCCTGTCTAAAATTTATTGCTCTAGTATTAAAATCCTGGAAGGAAAATGGGGAAAGCGTTTGTATGAAAAAAATGACGACTTGTTTCCTCTTAAAGCAGATATACTACAAATGAGCCATCGGTGCTGTCATGATCAATAATGGTAATAAACCACTGCTATTTCGGCGAAGATGCGATTGTGCATGACCGAACCTAGAAGAGACCCAGAATAATATTTATCGAGAAACATCCACTTGACCAGTACGTGCCAGAACCAATGAATGTGTTAAGGTAATGTTCCGCTTCTATTGTCATGGACAGGCATTAACTTTAGCATCACCATTAGAAGAACGTTTTGTTCACAATACAATTTACTCACGTTTAATTACATTAGATACTCCCAACTATAATTTCGGCCAAATCCGGTGGCCTTCTTTAAGGAGTCAAAGCAGAGTACAACGCGCGTGCGGCCTCATCTAGCTTTACACTTCCGAAGTAATTAAACGTGATTAATTCCGTATAAACAAACGATAATGTATCAAAACCCTCTGTGCAACTGTCATTGTCTTTGGACAACTCTATAGGACGTTATATCTATGTTTTAGGTGCTAACAACTAGGTCACATAAAGCATTAAGGGGACAGAAAACGGAAGCACGCGTGTTGCGTGTTTTAACAGGGAGCTTCCTTAGGGGAGGCCTCAAGGGACAGTTTTTTTAAAGTCTTACTACACGCCCCGTTGATTTGATACAAGAATTGGCCAGGATGCTTCACGACATAATTTATATGTGTAGTTCTTCAAACTTTATATATAACATTAAGGTCTGTCCGTTATCATTATATTTCCTATTCCACTGCTGGACACAGACTTCAGTCTGTACAAACCCGAGATTTGGATTTTCGCTTTCAGTTACTACTTTACGTATATCGTCATTCCATGTACCCTCAGTGTATCCTACGTTACTTTTCTCGTTTCGTGATGTTCATACAACAAGTCTATCCTGTCGTTTTTAAAATTCTTTAAAAGTCAATAACCTCAGTGAATTATATAGTTCTTGGACGCTTCAAAGGAATTAAAATGGCAAAAACTCATCCGAATTAGAACTCAAGAGTTGATGATCTAATAGAGATAATTAAATTATGCTGCAGACTAAATTATTATATTAAATATATCGATACCAGTTTTGTTAATGATCAAATATTTAAGTTGGATGACGAAAATATAATTCTTACTTTTAATACCAAGCAGATTAATGCTAAATAACCTGTTAACAGAAAAAAATCGTGTAAATTCCTAATTTAGACTTCAAATTTTTTGTTCCCAAAATAATCGTTCGTGAAATCAAATGTCTGACCGTAGTTGTATACCAGAACAGGTGAACATGACTACACCAATGGACTCATTTCCTCATTTTAATTAGAAACTTCAAGATTAACTGCTATGATAAAAGAAATGGGTCAACGAAATTTTTGGTATTGAAGCAGCTAACCCTTTGCTTTAATGTTGATGAAAGAAAAGCAAGAAGAACTTTATTGACAAACAAGACGACTTTTGTTTTACTCATACGGGATTACTTACGTTTAATTATGTCGGATACTCTAGTTTCGGCTACAGCCAATAGTTTTCTTGAAGGAATCAAAGCAGAGTATATTGTTATAAACACATCGGTACATACAATAATAAAGAAAGACAATTACAATTAAATTATACATACAAACTTTTTTTTTAATTACTTAGAACAATATATTATGCTATTACCGAATCAAAAAGAAAAATACATACAAATATATCTATCTTTTAAATAAAATAAGAAATATTTGCAAATAGGGTAAAGCAGCTTTGTGCAGGCCTTATCAGGATTAAATTTTGTTCTTTTACTCTCGAACTCAGATATATCGACTAAAAACAGCTATCTGTTTCATAGATGTTCTGAAAACACTTTTCACTCTTAATATTTTAGAAGCAGTTTAAACCCTTATTAATTTAGTAAAGTTATTAGCTAAGATTGGCAGTCGATCTCAGGCAACTATTAACGATTTCTTTATGAATTTGGATTGTCTCTTGACTTCTATTGGTATGTATAGTGTATAATACAACCGATTTGTTTCTTTTTAATATGTTTTATTACAATCTTTTTAAATAAATATAATACACACCATTAAACCTCGCCGAATTATGTCTCGGCGTTGGGTCCTCTTCAACTCTAATTAAGAATAACCAGGTATCACAATAACTTCGTTCGACTTTTGTACTTATCTCTTAAATTCTTTAAAGCTTCCAGTATATGTGAAAAAAGTTTGTTTGTCTACCATTATCTGATTAGATTCTTCCGTATCTGGCATTGCCCTTTCAACATCATCACATACAATATTCACGTCGCTATCATTGTGTTTGTGTATGACAGGAAGTGAAGGCGCTACGACTTTGATATCTTTAACTTCATATACAAACAGTCGAGGTAATGCCAGGACATCGCTTACTCATCAATTATCTGTATCAATATTTGCAATTGCAATATTGCTTATAAGCTCATAACTTGTATTCGCCTCATACACGTAATATTCAAGAATGTTACAGGAAGATTTGTGTAACTTTTATTATTAAATGCGTAGGAACCGAGCGTAACTGGCTTCACGATTTTGTGCGTTATCTTTCTTGTATGGTGCATTACCATATTGTCATTATTATTTAATAAGTTACATTCATAAACTGTTTTATGGTAACAAGTTGCTAATGAGAACTAGACGCTCGTGTTTCCAATGTCCTTTTGTCATTATTATTTGATTTGTTACATTCTTAAACGTTTTTATCGTAACAAGTAGGTAATGAGAGGAACTAAACGCTCGTGATGGGCAGACATTGGTGCCTTATTACTTTGAGATTTTCGATGGTGATATTGCTATAGAACTAATTTTGCTAAGCACAGTACTTTTGTAAACTAGAACACAACAGCACACTACTGCACGGTGAATGTACTAACACGCGAGTTTTAAATGATTCACATATCTTAGAAAAAAATATCTGCAAAAACAACCCCCGTTAGCAAAATTTGTGGCACATCCGTCGCACGTTTACAAACCGTTCCCTATTTTTTGTATTTTTTGCCGTCTTTGAAATCGAAAGTGACATTTTATTAAGAACACATGGTTTCCCTTTGATTTACATTTTTATTATGGTAACATTGAATGAAACAAACTATAAGATAACGCCTGCCCAGACCATTGAAATCATACTAAAATTATGATTTATATCCAGCCAGGGCGCCATTGTATCTGTTATCTATGCTTTAGGTTGATGTAATGGTGTACTGCTAGCTATATGTAAATAGTTAATTTTATATGTTTTGGGATTATTCCGTTCTATATATTGCTTTGTACTTCGATATTCATTTGTGACTAGCTTTTATATCGTAATCTGAGTTTCTGTTTTTGAACTTCATTGTGCATAGACGCTGACCTATCCTATAAAAAGGTAATAATTTCTTTGTTCCTTTCCATTAGAAACACCTGCCTTCGCTTGTGTTGCGTCACACATTCTCATGGGTATGATTTCTGTACCTTATCTTTCGTCCTTTTCATTCGCGTTCCCTTTTTAATGGGCATCCTTTTCTGGAATTGTGGCGTCCCTTACGGGGTTTTTATCGATCCCTACACCCTTATTACATGCGTATGCGCATCGTGTAGGTGTGTGGGTGAACTTGTGTGCGTGTGGGAACAAAGTAGGGATGGAATTTTTTCTTGTTTTTGGTTCAGTGATATCGTGACTTTCAAACCGTGAGACTCGGGATAGCGTATGGAAATGTGATTTGGAAGTTTTGGCGGGAAATTGGGGGGTTTATCTTTGTTTGTGGAATTTTCTAAACGAATAATACGTCTTGTACTAAAAATCCGCGTGTTAATATTAATGTTATGTTCTTTTGATATGTTAGTACCATGATCTTAACTTTAGTGTGAATAATGGAGTGTTTGTGCTTGGATTTTGATAATTTTCGATCGGTTTTGCATAAATCCACGTGATGTTGCAATAGTAAGTGATTTATATTATAGTAGTACTATTTTAGTGATCTAAATGAATGCTGCTTATACTTTTAAGATCATCATACTCAGCCTGTCTTAGTCTTCCTCTGGACGTGGCATCTCCCATGTCAAGCCACTAAACCCGACCTGACGCCTATCGCTTCCTCTCTCTGCCACCTGTCTTATGTCGACTTATCATTCTTCCAGTTTCAGGACGTAATTTTTTTATGATTTTAAATAATTGATTTGCGTTTGACCACACTCTGCCTGATGCTAAGCCTGCTTGTTGTGATGCGTACTAGGATAGATATGTAAAAAGTTATAAGACGATCGAGACACTCTCCTGATGGTAAGAGATAACGCCTGTCCATGACCATTGCAGCGATACACAGAACTTTGATTAGCAAAACAAAGACCAGGACATCGCTGCTTTGGCGCTCATTACTTTAAAACTTTCGATGGTTAGTCTTAACAGCCCAGTAATTTCGGTAGCTGCAGTACCCTTCAAACCGGAACACAGTAATCTTTAGACACTACTACTTGGCGGCAGAATATCTGGTACTTCGGTGGTACCTACCTAGACGACCTCCTGCTAAGGCTATGTACCAACAAACATAAAGTTTAGTGTCTGGTTTTGAATACATTTAAATTTGTACTTTACGGGAAATACATATGCCGACCATAACATATAGTCTTACATTATGTTTCCGATTCTTTGCACGTAATGTGAAACCAATGATTATTGGTTCTATGGCAAATATGCCTAATAGCGTTGAATTCTAGAACCTGTAAGAAATATATTGGTGTACACATTTATTGCTATCGACACGTCATATAGCATTGTGCGTTTACCTGATACCGAATAGCGTGTTCAGTTTCGACAATCAAAGCGGCAATGGCAATATGTCTAAGGGTGGCATTACTATGACCTTCTTTATTTATAATTGACAGCTCATTTAATCCACTGCAGGGTTCATAATTCCCTGTTCAGCGTTAATCTTGTCCAGGTTTTTCCACACAGAAGTTTCAGATATCATCATGCCACCATTTGACTGGCCTTAATGGCCACAATAATAGTTTTATCGACCCGAGTTCACTTTCGAATAAAAAGTTGAGTTTAGGTATACCATATACCTTCTTTTACGATCGTCGTTTGTGTGCACGCGAAATTGAATCTTATCGTTTGGTACGAGAGTTTAGTGGCTGAGCACGACTGGCTCAAAACTGGTTTAGTTGCTAACACAGGGTTGAAACTTGTTGAAAAAATATTAAAATAATTATGTCATAATTCTGTTTAATTATTTAGTTGAAACATATCCGCGCCCTTAGCGTGCGAGTAGTACGGTGAGCGGCAACCTAATGTCATTTGCCTCACGGTGAGGAAAGGCGGCAGATTATACTTTAATTGTAGTGTATATCCTGCAAACGTGGCACCAGTTTATATCAAAGACCTACCACTTACCATAACAAGTGTGTAGCGCAACGTCAGCTGCATCATTTAGGTACACGGGATCCTATTTCCTCTACCTTGATTTTACGTCGAATCTCTGTACATCATAGACATTACTTGGTGGTAGATCTACTTAGCAGCATCTATTGGTAGGTACCACCACAGTACCAGATATCCTGCCGTCAAGCAGTAGTGTGTAAACATTACTGTGTACTGGCTTGAAGGGTACTGCAGCTAAATGTCTCAAAGTAATAAGCGCCGAAACAGAGATGCCCTGGATTTGGGTTAGTTACTCAAAGCTCTGTGTATTGCTACGATGGTCATGAATATGCGGTGTCTCTTACCATCGCATCTGGAGAGCGTCCATTTCGTCTCAAACTTTTACATTAAAAAAAACTTGTTAGCATTTTAGTCGCAATTAATAATATAGGTGGAGATATATAGATATTGGCATGTGTTACTCGAGAGCATAATGTCTCTTTAAGTTATTCTACAAAGCTAGTCTTAAAAATAATTCTGAATTTCCTTATACCAACCTCAATGAGGTATTCGGAATGAATGAGTAAAAAACTCGTTTGCTATCAGCTGATACCGCGTCTCGGTATGCATAAATAATTTAATCAATAAAAATGTCTGTAGTTTTAGGGTTCCCTACCCAGAACCTCATAAATAAAAAAGGAAAAAAAAAACGTTTCTTCGACACAATACTGGCCGACAATTAAAAAAAATGCCTAATGAGCCTAAGCATAACTACTAATCGTTATAAATTCCCCGTTTTTTACTACACGAAATTGAAAAATAAATTCAAGCCTTGAAATATTTGGGTATTAAGATAAAGATAAAAAGCTGAAGACTGAAGAATGCACACAAAATACAGAAACATTAAAACTGGCAGAATGAATAAAGTGCAATGCCAAGAAGAAAGAAAAAAAATCGTTATAAACAATAGGTAAAAATGTCATGGTAGAAACAAAGCTTACACCGTTTGTCCGACTGTTGAGGCGTAAGTTATAAATGAGTACTTAGTTAAAATTAAGAGATACCTTCTGTGACTTATACCTAGAAGGCCCAGACGGAGATGGAAGGACGAACTTGACTCAAGCTTGAAAGACTGGTTGCAAAAGATAGACAAAAATGGAAGGACGGAACGGGGGCCTTTTCCTTGTAGTGGGACAGTACAGGTTGATAATAATAATTGTACCGTACAAGAATTGCAAGATCAAAGTTGAAATAATGACAATGAAGAAGAAAAAGAGCTTGCAGTTAGGATGTCGAAACGAATCTAGATAGAAATAACAAAGTTGCTCGATGTCTAAATCGAATAATTTTTGCCATAATTGTTATTTAATGAATTGATGCTGAGGAACCCTCGGCTCGAGGGTTCGACTCTCACTTGACAGTCTTTTTCTCCTGTTTCTTACCTCACCTAAAGTACCATTCCGTATCAACAATTATTAACCTCACAACCGGTAAGCGTAGGATATTTTTCCATACTCCATGAAACTCGTTCGTCACGTTGAAGCTTGAACCAGTGCTGTACCATTATTATTGGTATCGCCATCTTTATTAGGGTCAGAATAGCTTGTAGGCGTGTCAAGGGCCGCTAGCCCTTGTTCCTCGAAATTTATTGTGTGTCTACCAAGGATTCTAGCGCCATTTTTTTGCGGAGTCCGTATAATGTTGACAATGAATATAATCATTCACGATCGGAATAAAAAATGCTGCCAAATGATTTGTCATTCATTTTATTATTGTTGAGAATCATTAACATTATCTTTTTGTATTTTTTTATTTTATGCCATAAGGTAGGATAATTTCAAATGTTTTTTGCCACAAAATTTAAAAGACATATTTAGGTAGATAGAAACTCTTTGTTGTACACAACAAAAATAGAAAAAAAGTACAGTAAATAAAATAATCTTAAATTTTATGAGCTGGGGCAACAAGTGACGACGCATTTTTTTTTAATGCTAAAAAATACATAAACGTATATAAAAAAAATAGTAACGGTGTTAAAAAAACCATAAATATATTATAAACAAATATTTTTAACGCTTATAGGCTAGGTTTTTGACCACAACTCACCTGATGTTAAGTTATTAAACAAAACAAAAAAAACACGACTAATGATGTAAGGATACGTTATACATCCAAATCAGTTCAGGCATTTAAAAGTAATTGTAGAATAAAGAATCTCAGAAACATGAAACTGAAAAAACATTACTCCTTTCTTGGGAAATATTTCTTTGTGGGGGACGAATATCTTTGATGACACAAATCTGTTATTCCGATGCAATTAAATGTTTTCAAGTTAATAAAACTTCAAAAAAAGTTTGCGTTTTTACGCTTACCTTTCTTATGTAAAAGTAATCCATCGGCTGTATAAAAAAGTTTTTAAGTTCAAGACATTTCCGTCGTAATTCTGAGTACACACGACATCCTTGTCTCAAACACAAGGAATGTTGAAAGTTAAACTACATTCCGGTTTCTAATCACCTCGCCTGCACTATACAAAGCTACGTCGTTTCAAGATTTCAAATGTACTTTAAGAAATTTGAAAGATTTTATCGCTATAAATCTTAACCTAACTAAATATTCTTAATATTTTTTTTTAAAAATAAGTATAGTAATTGTGTGTCAAACGAGACGCTCTCCTGATGGTAAGAGATAAGGTAAGGTTTGTGTATACTATATACATCTAATTAAGCTTATTTATAAGTAGAGCGCGCAAGCGCCACGAGCACCACGTGTCGAGCAGTAGACGTCCTACGGCTTAGACGAGCAAAAAGGTGAGCTTTGTGAGGGCTCGCGTAGTTTTTCTACCGGGTAATATTTTTTAAGACAGTTTTATTAAATTATTATAAAGCCCCCAAGTTAGGAACACTGATTACGCCGTTATTTTACAACCTGATTCTAGTGGTGTCATCTAGTATTAAGTAGATTAACTACGATATATTTGAGTATTGAGTTTATTTCTGTTGCAGCGATGTTAACTCTTTGGTTTTCTAACAGGTGGCGTTAGTAGTACAATAACATTCTGTACAATGAATTCAAAATTGTTATTGTTCATTTGTTTTAAAAGTTAAAAATTATATTTTTTTGACAAATAACACATCTAGATATGATGTTAAATTACTATGTTAAAGCACAAATCTATAGGCGTGATAGTTTTTCAGTAAAGTGTACCACAAAAATGCTCAGATTGTGGGATAGTGTTAGGTTAGGTTAGTGATAATGATGATGATAAGTAGATGAATTCTATGTTTTGCATGTATAAATTGCATGCGGGCAAAGCCGGGACGCGTCGCTATTAAATTTGACTTGGTGGTAGATTTCCTTAACAGGAGGTTTTCTAGGTACCACCGAAGTACCAAATACTAAAGTTCTGTGTACCGCTCCAACGGCCATGGGTAGGCGTTATGTCTTACCATCAGGAAAGCGCTTCGTTCGTCTCATAACTTATACATAATAAAAGTAGAGAGTGAAGGTATCTTCTAGGCAAGCGTGCTCCATCGTAGACCGCACCTCTACTTAACATTAAGTAAGGTGACGATCAAACACAAGTCTATTAAAAAACTTAATCGCTAGGAGAAAATAATACCGTTTACTATGAGATAACACTAGTCGAGGGAGTACTGGACGGTACTAATTCTACTTCTACCTGAGCCTCATTTCTAAATATTTTTTGTCCGTCCAGTCTAAGGTCACAGAACAAAGTCTTATGAAAAAATTAAGATGGGATGGCTCCTAAAATTATCCTTCTTAATACACCAGGCGATCGAAGTGCAGGTAAAAACTAGTAAAACATATAAATGAATTGTAAATACAAATATTTTATTGATAACACCAAAGTTACGGGTCATATTTCCATTCATATTTAATAGTAACTTAATAGTGTTACAACGTCTCGCGTCTGTACATAATCAGTAAAATAGTAATCTACTTTTGATTTTTGAAGGGTTGAAGGGTATTGCAGCTAGCGAAATTACAGGGCTATTGAGACTAACCATCTAGTCTCAAAGTGGTGAGCGCCAAGGCAGCGATGCCCTGGACTTTGTTTTACTACTCAAAGTTCTGTATATCGCTGCAATGGTCATGGACAGGCGTTATATCTCTTAACATCAGGAGAGCGTCTCGTTCGTCTCATTACTGTTACATAAAAAAAAAGTAACGTGTTTTCCATTCTTGGTTGCCTGGAAGAGATCGCTTTTAGCGATGAGGCCGCCACTTGTGGCACTAGCTCATAAGATTATTTTATTTTTTTGTATTTTTTTTTACTTTTGGTTTGCATAATATAGAGTTTCTATCTATCTATAACTCTCTTAGTAAGAAGTCGCTTTCCACCGTCCGTACGCTTAGATCTTTTAAACTACGCAACGGATTTTAATATAGTTTTCACTGTAATTTAGAGAGTTTCTCGCAAAAGTTTCGTATTCCCTTGCGAAGCCGAGGCGGTTCGGTAAATACACAAGCGGAAAAAAAATACGCCCATCAAATAAGTACAGGTAAAACAATTTATCCTACATCCGTATCTCAGATCTCTAGTCACGTTCAGAATTATCACACAAAGCTTTGCCGTGCCTAAGTTCTGCTTATTATTATAAAAGCTAATAATATTTGGTGATTACGTAAGACTTGGGGCGTAGAATGCGTAATAGTTTGTAAGAATTGGGACACAGAAGACGTATTAGTTAATATGACTTTAGACACAGAATACGCACTAGTTTGATCCGAGGTAGAAATAAAATGTACTAAACTAGTTAGATATGAAAAAAAAGGCCTCATTTTCAAACAGAGCACGTGTTTGAGACCTGTAGTTAATAAGTCAAGTTTTTTAATGGAGTTAAGAAAAAAATCTTTGAATGATAGAAGAATCTATGTTCCGGTTTTAGAGTAGAACATATTAAAATATTCGTAATAATAAACTTATAATAAATAAACTCATAAAACTAGGTGGGAGATCGTCTTAGCAGGAGGTCGTCTAGGTACCACCGCAGCACCAGATATTCTGCCGCCAAGCAGTAGTGTGTAAACATTACTGTGTTCCGGTTTGAAGGGTACTGCAGCTAGCGAAATTACAGGGCTGTTGAGACTAACAATCGAAAGTCTCAAAGTAATTAGCGCCAAGGCAGCGATGCCCTAGATTTTGTTTTGTTACTCAAAGTTCTGTGTATCGCTGCAATGGCTAAGGACACACGTTATCTTTTACCATCAGAAGAGTGTCCCTTTCGTCTCATCACATTAACATTAAAAAAAAATTCACCCTAAAAAAAGAAACTATTCAGCACAAACGGTGATGGAAAACATCGTGAGAAAACCTACAAGTTCTAGAGTTTAAAAAGTAAGTTTGTCAATCAGGACATAGCCAGCGTAGTGGACTACTGCTTTGCCCTTCTCATAGAAGAGGTAGAGACAGACAGAGAAGAGACAGACAGTACAAAAATCAGGGCTGATATGCAATAATGATCAGTGCCGGATGAAGCAAGCGCGGGTCCCGTAGCAAATTTTATCGAGGGACCCTTGATGTGCTATGGGTTTTTAAGTATAAGTGGTAAAAAAAAACAAGACTCAATAAGTTTCCCAGCGAGGGACATTTAAGGTTTTCTGCAAAAATACAAACATTTGTTTTTTCATTCACATTTGAATACAGAGCTATTAAGTCGCCATATACAAATTTTTAGTTTGTGTCACTCCGGATGATATAAGGATTTTAACGCCACCCCATACATTCAAATCTGATCAGGCATTTTAAAGTAAAAAAAAAAAAACAGATAAAAAGAAACAAAAAGAAGAAGTTATAAAAAGACAATTTTAACATTTTAAATCAAGCTATTTCAATGGATGCGTAGCAAAATGAAGAACGCTGAGTGTAGAGTAAGGATGCTCGCACACGTCAGGCTTTTTGTAGATCCGATTTAAATTCTTTACATTTATATGAACGACTTTGTGTAAAACTTGTGAATTTTCTGTATAAAATTCTGTTTTATTTTTGCGAACAAAATAATCGGTTACCGATTGTCTTAGTCGGTTCACGTTTTTGTGACATCAAGAAAATTCAATATACCACGTGTGCACTAAAAAATTACGCTCAGGCGGAGGTGGGTTTGGATACGCTGCGCCCCTAGTAATTGCTATTCTTGCTACGTGATTAATCCGGCACTGATAATGATATGTCAATATACTAAAATATTAATAAAAAAAGGACTTACTAGTAATTAAGTAATCTTTTAGTTTCAAACAATCGTTAAGGCCATGCAATACTAACTATCAATATCAAGTAACTTACGAAATTGATTCTAATGACAATTATATAATTGTTTCAGTGATTCGGAGACGAGTGAGTACTCAGAGGATTCAACAAACTACGAAGATGTGCAGGCTACAACCAAAGGCTCTGGGCAGAGGAAGAATATCAACAGAGGGCGATGGACGAAGGAAGAGGTAATCATTATTAAGCATTCTACAAATATAAACAGACGTACGAGACCACCACGGAATAACGAGCAAAAACCCATTAAATTCACGCCAACAAATATGTTTTATATTACACTACATATATTTTTGTTTTACTTATGCGGGATTACTCACGTTTCATTTTATCCGACTATAATTTCGGCCATATCTGGTGGCCTTCATCATGGAGACAAAGCTAAGTACAACACGCGTGCGGCTTCGTCTTGCTTATTATAAGTAAAACAAAAATGTGTCAATAGATTTACTTTAGTGCGAACCAAGAAGGCAGAATCATTAAAGCTTTATTATACTCACTGTTAGCTCTAAAATCATAAATAAAAAAACCTATCTGTTCTATAGAAAAAGTTCGTTGATTCTCAGTCAAGCGAAAGAAGCAGCTTTTTTCGCTTAAGTGTATCGAGTGCATTTTTGTTTTACTGACACTAGAGTACCCACGTTTGATTAAATCAGATATCTACTGTGGTTTTGGTCAAATCCAGTAGATTTTTTACAAAGTGTAGTACAACACGCACAGCCTCGTCTTGTTTCTCGAAAAAGTAAAACTTTTTAAAACAAAACCCAATTTAATCTCTAATTTCTATATTTCCAGGATAAAAAGCTAAAGATGATGGTGAAAGTGTTCAACGAGCACTGGGAGCGCATCGCCAATGAGTTCACAGATCGGTCAGACATCCAGTGCCAGCAACGGTGGCACAAGGTCGTCAATCCGGAACTAGTCAAGGGTCCTTGGACCAAGGAGGTGAGGAAGGGAATCCACCTTTTGGAGCCATTCATAAATGAGGTCATATATTAGGGGGTTATCGAAGTGTGACATAGTGTGATAAGGGTGAGATGAGACTTGTCACATCACATTATAAATATATGACTCAAAAGGGAGGTGAATCTCATGAATGTGACAAGGACGGATGTGGGATCCCAACGCTATAATATTTGTGTGATGTAATTCAGATATAATAATAAATCCTGGAATTAACGCTACTATTTATCTGAAACACGCGGGTGAAATTGCAATGTGCAACCTATAATATATCAAGTTGCAAATCTAATCACATGCAAATATCGATGAATGCAAATGAACGACACTAGATGTAGGTTCATACACGCCAGTCAGTCTATCAATGCAAGGAAGCGTGACTCACATTGACACTGCATAGAATGCTATCATTACTGCGGACGTGTAACTCCATTCATCGTTTCTGCGAAGTTCCATTCATGCTCGTGTTTTGTGCAAAGTTCGTTGTCCAATTTGACTAACCTACTGTTTTCGAATTATATCCCCTAAAATATTAATTTTCTATGTTCGTCTTCTATTCGAAAGCAATTGTGTCTGTGCAACAAAACTGTGAAGCCAATCTTAACATAATTCGGTACAACATCAGAAGGTAATGTGCATTTTGTGGAAAGAGAGATGACTATGGAAAATCGCGTATTTTATACATGGTAAATAACGTGTCACGTTTTTATTTGTAAGTAGCGCACTGTGGTTTTATTTGATATCGTATCATTATTAATTATTTTAGGATAAAAAGTTCTGTCATTTTTTGACTCCAAACTCAAAATTTTTTCATTCGTTAATTCACTACGGCATGAAAGTCGAACTAACAGATTTTACAGAACTGTAAAAAAATCATAATTAACAGGAGTCGTAGGGATACTAATGACCTTGCTTTCACTAAGCCTAACTTCGAAGCCTTGTGAATATACATTATAGCAGTTCAGTAGCAACTGCCTAGTTTTTAATATTCAACAATTGACGTCACCCAAATTGTTTTCGGTCATAAAATCGGGCGTGTGCCCAAAATGACCAAACAGGGCTTCTAAGCCTTTATGAATGAATCCATTGTACAGACACACGCTCTGAATGTTAACTTTGAGTTAGTTATCTAGAAGATATTTGTGCTTGCCATGCGATATCATCGATAGTTATTTTTATATGGTTGTTTAGCTTTTGGAATGTATAAACTATACTTCCTGTTTTATTTTTCAACCTAGTGTCTATTGTATGCACTCTGTACCTTCATTTTGTACTAACGTTAGCGTCTCGCATGGTGAGTTGCAAAAGAGGAATAAGACAAATCGGAATTGTCAATGTCCCTGGGATCATATCGGTGATCCCTTGGTAATCATCTTGGGGATCGGTGATCAGCTGGAGCTGGTTACCTTGCGTAGAGACGTCGGATCTATGTGCGTATTCTATTGCATACATATCGGAGAGTATATTCTGAATATTTTTTTGATCTTAAGCCCTCCTCACGGCTCTTATCACCGCATTAGTCGCCATCACTATATAGCTCATCCACATATAATTAATTTGTAAAAATAGCACACGGTGCGATTCCGTGTTCCTTTTTTGCCATATACTACAAATTGTAGAATAATCTTCCTTCCTCTGTATTGATTTACATTATTAGGTTCTTCAAAAAACGTTAACAAAATCTTAAAAGATCGCATACGTATTTTTTAGTATCCTTAGTATTGTTGATATTCATGGCCACGGTGATTGCTTACCATCAGATAACCCGTCTGTTTGCTTGCATAAAAAATACTTGTTCAATGTGAGCCTAAACTAGACTCGGAGTCTAGTTTAGTTAGTCTTCGCACTTCCAATGCATTATGAAATTCAAGTTATGAATAATATTTAGCTAAGTAAGTCCGAATTAAGAAAAAAATCAAGTTAATAATAAATTGTGGATTTTACTCAGTATACCTATAACGATAACTCCTGCCAGATAGAGTGCACCTAGAGCTCTATTTGAACGCCTTAATTAGCATTTGTATTTATTCACATACGAATATATAAAATCGAATTTGAGCTATCTGGGTTTTACGAATTTTTGTATAATTTGATATCTGGGTTACAAGTTTTAAATAAATTATGCTCTTTTTCTTTACTTAGCCATACAGAAAAATAAAATAATCAAATGTGTAAATATAAATGCAAAAATAAAATACAATAAAATTACATCATTGAATAATGTTACAAAACAGGTAGGTACTAAAAGTATTATTTTTACAAGAATACAGCAAAGCCAAAAGGGACCCGAAACTACTCGTCTGATTTTAATGGTAAAAAAATAGATTCGATATTATGCTTCGGGAGACACTTAGGCTAAAATTTTTTCATGAATGGTTATTTTTCCGTTGTCGGGTCCTATTTTTTAAACTGGAAACTTTTTAGTTATCATGTTATAAAAATAATTAGATCACGGTTGATGTCTTTTTGCACAATAGTTTAGAGGAGGTAGACCTAGACATTGCCTTATTACAAATTAAACTTTACTAGTAATTACTACAAAAGACACCGATACCATAAAGTTAATAGCCATAGCTATGCTGTAAGGCAGTAACCAGTTTCTGTACCATTTCTCAGATTGTGGGATGACGTCAGAAGTTGCCTGATACTACCATCGTCCTTGGGGATCCGTGAGAACAAGTTAGTGTTTTACGACGGGTGACTAACAATATAAAACTGAATATATCGATGATATTATTCTCAATAGAATTGCTAATCACGCAAAAATTATTTGTTTCCTTGTCAATAAAGAAATATAAATCCATAAAAAGAATTAGGTGTGCCTGCATTGTAGAGGTGCAAATTTTGTAGATGTTTTATTCTTGCGTGGGTTTGTATGGCGTAGTATTTGATCGGAAAACATATTTATCTAAATGTTAAATGTTCCAATGGTTTCCTGTTTCATGATTTATAGATTTACTTCTATAACAGCCTAGAAATTTAAGAATTTGATGTCCTACTCTATTTAGAGAATGAAAAATTGGTCGAAAGGGTCAGGTCTTTTAAAAACAGAAAAGTTTTAGTGTAGGTTTTTTAATAAGTTATATGAGAAACAAGATGTTCTGGTGGTGGTTAATGTCTGTTCGAGACCATTAACTCACCGTAATTAGCTAAGGTAGGTATTAGTATTAGATTGATTTAGAATCCGATCATTAAAGATTTTCTTTCAATACCAAACACATTTTTTTATATAAATTTGTCTTGTCGGGAAAATATGTTATACCTACATAATAAATAATGTTTTAGATGAAAAACAAATTACGATATACAAGAAAACCTACAGTAAGTAGCATAACTTAAAATTGAGTATTCCATAAAGTTCAATTTCACAATACAGCTTTTATTATTATAGCAGCAGTATTAGCTTTCAAGTCATATGACAGTGGAAAAGACAAAATATGTATTCAACATCGCTCGTCCCGACCTTGAATCACAGCTGAGACCATACCTAAATGCCTTATCAACATATCTGTCCGGTTTCGCAGTGCCCTTGACTCGGTCAAAGCTTTTTTGAAAATACATTGCCACGTGTTTTTACTTTATGACTTGTTTGATCAAATATATTTAAAGTTCTTAGCGTTTTGTTTGTCTAAAACGAGAATCAATCGAGATCGAGAAAGCAAACGCTTACCTGCCGCAATATTGACGGGACTATATACAAAAGATTCAAAAGCGACTCCTATATTGTCTAGCCGCTAGACAATAGAGATATACTTAACTATAACTGAAGAATAGCTAATTTTATTGCAAAATTTCAAAATTTGTGCTTATTGTAAAAGTTATGTATAATGAATAGTGAAAATATATCTTTCGGGTTAGTACACCCAAAACTTATAACCCTGAAGTATAAGAGTCACTCAAAACAAGTATAAAGACGTGTTTTTCAGGCTAAAAGATGTTTAAAACAAAGATAAATTGAAACGTAATAGCTATTAAGTCAACTGTAGACGAAAATTGTCTGAACATTGTTAAAACTATATAGGATTTGAACAACCAATTCTAGAATATGGACTGCTGAAACATGTACACCGAATTGTATGTACTGTGATAACTTTACAACAAAGAAGTGTCTGAAAAACGGCCAACCAATCTGTTTGATTGTTCTGTAGATGATTAAATGATTCGTGACATTTTTGTTATAGATAAAATGGCACCAAATCAGTTTCATATTAAGGTTACAAAATTCTTAATGTATTCATTACATAAATTAATATTTTCAGTACTGACCATCAAACAATCACTGACTGTTTTACTCAAAAATAACTAAACGCTAGTAACACACGACTGCGTTAAAAAATGAAATAATACAGCTGCCATATTAAATTTAAAAAAATATAGCTAGTGTTCTTTAGGATAATGTAAGGATAAAACTCACATACATACATAAATACATACATATATATACATGAACCCTGAAAACATTTATACTCATTTTATGGACAGTTGTGTTAAGAAATAAAAATCACCTGTCGGAATAAAATCATAATAACGACATAAGTATGAAAATGTGTTTTTTCAACTAGACAAATAGCGCATAGAATTACTGTGTCTATATTTAGGCTATTAAGGTTGGGTTGGGCTATGAATGATGTCAGAGCTTAGGATAAACAACTTGCGTCTACAGATGTGCCTCACTCTTAAGGAGGTCTTATTTATTTGATGTATAGTTTTATTTTATCGCTTTAATGCATCACTTTTACGCAGCACAAAATAATGATAAGACCTGAACAGACATTCCAATAACAACTTTTCAGAATTACCATTATTGGGTTAGATATGTGATTGACCATAGCATACATGTGGTTAAACACAGCAATGTTGAAGGTTTTTAAATATAAATAAATAAATATACTTTAGTTTTAACATTGATGTGTTAAAAACACGACGTAGTGTTCAACAAGTACTCCATCATACAGTATAGCGTAATTATATAATGTTACCCTTCGATCAAATTAAAATTAATAGACGGGCTCAGAGAAAGCGCTTTTTAAGATCGTAAAATGAGCGCCGGCACTCTATACGTCTCAGTCGTGTTCCAGCCCTAAGAAGCGCGACAAGTATTTACTTAATATAATTAATATAATATGTACATCATTGTTACTTAAAAAATATACGTAATACATATTTTTGTCTAATTAAAATTATGTTACAAACACACTTGTAATTTTATATCGAAGTATATAACATATAATCCATAAGTTTTGACCCTACACGTTTTTGATGATTTTTACCCTTCTTTTCGTTTTATTAACTACTAGCGGCCCGCTCCGGCTTCGCACGGGTATAAACCTCAAAAACAACAGTATTTCTCCACTATTTAATGGATGTTATTATTCATATAAACCTTCTTCTTCAATCACTCTATCTATTTAAAAAAACCGCATCAAAATCCGTTGCGTAGTTTTAAAGATTTAAGCATACATAGGGATATAGGGACAGAGAAAGCGACTTTGTTTTATACTATGTAGTGATATACTTTTTAACGTTACCGCGATATGTTTAGTAGAAGGCATATACTATAACTAAATGGTTTTCAATATTTACTGGCCGTAACTCGTTTAATTAATTGTAAAAACCGGATCAAGGTTACCAATTAAAAATAATTACTAGAGTATAGTACTAGTGTTGTTTTTGCTATAATCTAAATCGTTATGCTCGAACAAAATAATACAAAAGTATTTTAGTAATTTTTATTGTAATGGTCGTACTAATTGAAGCGAGTCCAATTATATAAATGGCGTTTTAAGGAAATTTTTTGTAGTAGGTAATAAATTAAGAAATAATGTTTTCATTAAATGTATCGAAATGTTTTTTGTTTGTTACTTTATGCTTATTGCAATGGAAATCGTAAAATGTTTGTTGAATACTGTCTTTTTATAGTTGACCACAGCTTGCCTGATGTAAAGTGATGGTGTGGACGAAGATAGTGAGCACATTTATCCTGGATTGGACCTGGCTCTCAAGTGAGGTTGCTGGAATATAACGTTAGGTGCTTGGCGACAGATTATAACTTGAGGTTATAATCTGCCATAGTTAGCCAGCCGAATCCTGGAAAGTACCCTACCACCATGTTATAGTTTTTAGGGTTCCGTGCCCAAATGGTAAAACGGGACCCTATTACTGAGACTCCTCTGTCCGTCCGTCTGTCACCAGGCTGTATCTCGTGAACCGTGATAGTTAGACAGTTGAAATTTTCACAGATGATGTATTTCTGTTGCCGCTATAACATCAAATACTAAAAAATAAAATAAAATAAATATTTAAGGGGGCTCCCATTCAACAAACGTGATTTTTTTGCCGTTTTTGTAGATAAAGGCACGGACCCATTCGTGCGCGAGTCCGATTCGCACTTGGACGGTTTTTTATTATTTCCACGCGGAACATTTCACGTCGCTATGAAGTAAACGGAGCGTTTTTAACAACGTTGTCCAGATTTTTTTCCAATTTTTGAGTGAAGTTTGTAGTTTTTCTATAGGTTGTTATTGTTTTAAATTCTTTCGCAATCTATGCAGCTAGGTTTTTGCGACAACCTTATCCGTAGGTGTTTTTTGGTCACCTACGCACTGGTTCACCTTGTGCAGTAACGAATTTTCGCACGGACCAGATGATCGGCAATTTTCATAATTTTTTGTCTTACACCTTTTTGCTCTACCGTTGGCGATATAAGACTATGATCTTTATGATTGTAGTAATAAAGTTTTTATTTGTCATTGTAGTTTGAAGTGTTTATGTAATGAATCGATACAATTGTTTTTTTTTTTTTAATTTAAATGAATGGCGTGTCTAGTGAAGATGTTATTGTTATGTGATAGGTACCTTTTATTGTTTTATGATTGCGGAAATGTTAATTTAAAGGTATTATTTTTACATTCAAATAATTTCTTTAACGCTATTTGTCGCCTTGCTGTATCTAATCTGGAAGGCTTGAAGATTGCTTTCGAGAAAGAGATTTCTACAGCTTCCATCTCTCTCTTCCTAATTGTAGATTAAGACTCGTACAATGTGTGTCCATGTAGCTTTTTCGTGATCGTCTAACTTTCATGGCAATAAAAGCTAACGGTACCTCCTCAGAACTTATCGCCAACTAATGCTTTCTTACTTTTGTCCCAACAGACTGGCCAAAGGGCTCCAAAAAATATAGTGCTATCTCGTTTTGTTTTAATCAATTAGAAAAAAGACAGAACTACATGGAATAAACGAAGTGTTATCTCGTTTTATTACAATTAATTGAAAAGAGATGGCACCACATTTACGTATGTAGTGCTATCTCGTTTTATTTCAATGAATTGAAAAGAGATGACACCGTATTTACATATGTAGTGCTATCTCGTTTTATTTCAATGAATTGAAAAGAGATGGCTCCACATTTACGACTGTAGTGCTCTCGTTTTATTTTCAATCAATTGAAAAGAGACAGCGCCACATTATTTAGTCCGGTGTTGGTTATTAGCTTTATACGGGATTAATTAATTAACATTTGATAGGATACTCCGACTATGCAAATAGTTTTTTCACCATAATAAACAATTGTTTTCTTTACTTTCAGGAGGATGAAAAAGTAGTAGAATTGGTCGCCAAATACGGACCAAAGAAATGGACGCTCATAGCGCGACATCTGAAGGGCAGGATAGGGAAACAGTGCAGGTGACTTGACTGTCTATATTAATTTTTTTCTTTGGTTTTTGGCTTCGCACTTTTTGCCAATTCCAAATATTTTACAAGTACATTGAAAAAAATATCTGAATCAATCTATATATGACAAGAGCGAAAATAATAATAATGCTACTTAATTTGACATACTATATTATTATTGACTACAACTTTTTCTCATAATATTTCAGAGAGAGATGGCACAACCACTTAAACCCGTCTATAAAGAAGACTGCGTGGACAGAGTCAGAAGATAGAATCATATACCAAGCACACAAGCAACTAGGGAACCAATGGGCTAAAATTGCCAAGTTATTACCCGGCAGGTTAGTATATCTTCCAATCTAAAGGTTTTGGATTTAATTCCACGTCACTCACCTTTGTCTTTTTCTCTGTTTTTTAAGCGGGGAAGGAAATTTCATATTTAAGAGTTTTTAATGTTAAGATGTGTGATGTCTGTTAACCCACACTTCACCAGCGTGCTTGTCTAATCTTCCCACTATGAGAAGCCCAAGCCCAGCAGTGGTATTGCTGATAAAAAAAACTTATTTTTTATGTTTGACAGCTAGGGTTTTTGACCACAACTCACCTGATGTCAAATGACGATGTGGTCGAAGATGGTAAACACAGCCTGGGATGGGACTGGCTCTCAAGTGAGGGTGCCGGCGTGTAACTGTCATATTATTATAAGTTTCTTCTAGGTAAGCGTGTTCCATCTTAGACCGCATTACTGCTTAACATCAGGCAGAGTGTGGCCAAACGCAAACCTATTTTGAATTAAAATAAAATGCGCTAAATGCAACGCTGTGTATTCCTAAATAAGTTTAATAATTGTTGATTCCCGAGCGATGCGAGCGCTTGGAATGAGTTCCACACACTCGTATGTAAATAGTTCCATACGCTCGCAATAACTGTTAAAGCGCTAATTTATTTATGCTAACGTTCCAGGACCGACAACGCAATAAAGAACCACTGGAACTCGACGATGCGACGGAAGTACGAACCAGAACTACTTGATTCGTTAGAACATCTACGTAGGAAGCAAACCCGAGTAAAGCGCTACGAGCAAACAGAGCCGGGAAGAGTGCAGGTTGCTTTAAACGATGTTAGTGTGCTTTTTGCTTTTTTTGGTCAGTGTTAGTCTTGTTGGCAAAATACTCCATTTTCAGAATATCAAAAACGTAATATTTTCGTAAAACGTCTAGCTCGCGAAACGTTTATTTTGCAAAGGCATTTTGCACAATATCTTAAGAATTAAGGTTAAACCGGTTAGAACGGCCATTTCGCAAAACACCCAGCTCACGGAATAGCCTAATCGACAGCTGAGCATTTAGTGAATTGTGTATTCTACAATTAGACATGCTAAATGTTCAATATTTGTCGCACACGTATTGCTTTTTTCGTCTTCGCCTTTTTAGTTGCAGAATGACATGTCTAATTCGTAAAATCTTTAAAACTTACACTTTACGGAATGTTCAATTATTATTAGACAGCTGTATTATTTGACGGACTAGATCAGGGGCGGATCTATATAAGGCAGCCCAGGGCCCCGTGGATATAAAGGGCCCCCAGCTCCTATCGAAAACAAAATGCAGTGAAATTATTATGCTAATTTATGAATAGAAACTTGTTGATGTTTTTTCCTTAATTTTATTATATCTTAAAATGTTAACGTAACGTTGCCACTACCTGTGAAGCGGAGCGCTCCTTCTCTAGGATGTCGTATATATAAAACAATTATAGGACAATAATGCCAAACTATCTACTAAATCATTTATCAGTTTTTTCCGTAAATTGTGATTTAACATAAGAATTATGTGTTGAGCAAATAAAGTAATTTGTGGCGCAAAAATGCAAAACTATTGCTTGATATAACTAATGTATCGAATGTAGCTACACATAACCTGTTGATTTCTTTTACGGTAATTTCTGTCAGTTGCTGTTTGTGTGTCTTAAGGCTACTAAATAAATAAACTATTTGATTGCCCTCTTTTTTCTTAAACTGTGTACCTAGTACACATTATCGAAAACAGGTTAGCACAATGGCAATCGGTTTATTATTTAGGCAGTCCCCTAAGTAGTATTAGCCCAGGGCCCTCCACAAGCTCTTAATCCGCCCCTGGGCTAGATGCTAAATATTTGTCACGATCCTAGCACGATAACTTTCGAAAAATACGTTTAAAAACATACGAAAATGTTATAGAAGATAATGCTAGTCATGAAAAAAATTCGAAATGTGTAGGAAGCGAGCTATGAGAATGAAGGAGAAAGATACATGTTACGTCTATTGCAGTCTTTGTATATACGTGTTTGTTTTGTTATTTTTAGGGTTCCGTACCCAAAGGGTAAAAATGGGACCCTATTACTAAGACTGTCTGTTCGTCTGTCTGTCACCAGGCTTTATCTCAAGAACCGCGATAGCTAGACAGTTGAAATTTACACAAATTATGTATTTCTGTTGCCGCTATAACAACAAATATTAAAAACAAAATAAAATAAATATTTAAGGGGGGCTCCCATACAACGAACGCGATTTTTTTTGCCGTTTTTATAGATAATGGTACGGAATCCTTCGTGCGCGAGTCCGACTCGCACTTGACCGCTTTTTTTTGTGGCTAATTTTTTTTTTCTTTGTGGCTAATACAATATGGTATTGCAACGCTTTCTGTAGTTAATAACTGGAAAGTGTGGCGCGTTTAAGTTGATTTGAATTGTGCTATTTAGTAACTTATGCAAGTTTACCAGTTTAAGTTGAATTTTTAGAACATAAGTAATATTTTGTAAGTCACCTTTTAAAACTGCCTTATAGTTTTAAGATTGATAGGTTAAGCGTTTTGACCACAGCTCACTTGATGTTAATTTTTTTTGATACGGTTAAGTCTGCGTTTTACCTTAGGTCGAAGATGACGCACGCAGACTTAGAAGATGAGAGATAGACTTTAGATTATATCTGTCGGGAAACATGGAAGCCGGCTGCTTGTTTATTGGCCGTACGGATGAGAAACGTAAAGTCAAAACATTTTCGACTTGAAGGTGTCGAAACTTTATAACTTGCCAACTAGTAAATTTTATATTCTTGTGACGTTTAAGTGTGTTATTTACCATAATATCTATTTCCTGAAAAATATACGGGTGTTTGCAAATCCAAAGTTCAGGGGTTCCTTCTAGGTAAGCGTGCTCCATCCTATGCATCGTTGCTTAACATCCAGCATGTGGTCAAACGCAAAACTATTTTAAAAAAAACTATCTACAATCTTACTTATTTTACTTGGTGGTAGATTTCCTTAGCAGGAGGTCGTCTAGGTAAGTACCACCGCAGTACCAGATTTTCTGCCGCCAAGCAGTAGTGTGTAAACATTACTGTGTTCCGGTTTGAAGGGTACTGTAGCTAGCGAAATTGCAGGGCTATTGAGACTATCTAGTCTCAAAGTAATGAGCGCCAAGGCAGCGATGCCCTGGACTTTGTTTTGCTACTCAAAGTTCTGTGTATCGCTGCAATGGTCATGGACAGGCGTTATCTCTTAACATCAAGAGAGCGCCTCGATCGTATCATTACTGTTACATTAAAAAAAGGCTTTGTCGCGTAGGCTATGTGCACATAAAAATTTCTACACTTTTAAACACTAAGAAGTCTATCGGATTACCATGTCTCTCCACTCGACATATCGAATTCATTGATCCTATATCTATCGAGTGGTGTCATTAAATTTGGGATGTTGATAATAGACATGTAGCTACAACATGAAACTGTATCCACCAAATATTGTTATCATCAGATTTCTCAATTGCCTCCCGCTGTGGAAGCTTTAAAGACGTATTCACTTTGAAAGTAATGTAATTTTATTGTTTTAGACTCAAGTCGCATGGTCGGATTTCAACGAATCGATTCAATCGAATTCTTCAAACACCAGCCAAACATCAAGAGTACTACAATGCAGGAAACAGCTAAAGAATCAACTTTCCTCGCTACAGAGGGGAGAAGACTCGCCACATAGAGCTGGTCTGGTAGCAGCTGACGTCGAAATATTAGATTCGCCTTTGAAGTGAGTAATTTCGTTAGTTTTCCAGCGGTTCGTTACGCAGATTTACGAGCAGCAGACACTAGGTTCAAACCTGGTGGCTCGAGGATTTTGCAGGGTTCTATCAAGGTGTTAATTAAAATTATTGAATTTACTTGAAAATTATGTAAATTTATGAGACGAACGAGACACTTTCCTGATGGTAAGAGATAACGTCTGCCCTTAGCCATTGCAGCGATACACAGAACTATGAGTAACAAAACAAAATCTAGAAATTTTTGTCTTAACTTTGACTCTTTCAATGTTTTTGTTTATTTACAAAATTATTATACATTTTATAAAACAGGTTTTTGGCGACTCGACAATTACGCGTTGTCACCTAAACTCCATATAGATAAAAATGTTAATTTAAACTTCATCATCATCATCATCAGCCGTTGAACGTCCACTGCTGGCCTACCCCATTTGACTTCCATAAAGACCGGTTGGAAGCGGCTCGCATCCAGCGCGTTCCTGCGGTCTTTATTAGGTCGTCTGTCCACCTTGTGGGTGGACGTCCTACGCTGCGCTTGTCTGTCCGTGGTCTCCACTCAAGAACTTATATAAAGTTATTTGTTTCAGGTTTGTAAATATAGACAGGCTACCGGTCGACTCTGCTCTTAAGAACTACCTAAGTAACGCCTCCTCTGCCAACGACAGCCAGAATGCAAGTATGTATTGAAATCGTGATACAGAATACTAGAAAACAATAGCCGAAGGTTACTTAAGAGTTTAGAGTCCCTGCAGCCTGTAAACTAATTCAGTAGTAGCTCTGATCCATGAGCTGTAGGGCGTGAGTTCGATTCTCAGCCAGGACAAATATTTATTTGGGATTTTGTGCACGCCTCGAGCATTCATGCTCACAATCGAAGGCTCCTTCTTGCGGCGGCGTCGTGTGTCGGGTCGCTCTCTTCCCTCAGATATGGTTGAGGGCGATGGCTGGCACACGCGTTATACTGAAAAGTCGGGTGTTTTATTATAAGTATGTTTTGACAAATAAAGCAAGTATTCTATGTATTGCCTGGTCTGATTAGTATAGAAAGGAGCTTTGCTTAGTTTAATATTATATAGCGATGTGTAACGATATGTAGGACATTGCACACGGCGCCATCTAGCCCCAAACAAAGCAAAGCATTTACTATGGGAACCAAATAAGTGATAACTTGTATACTTTTTATTTGTAAATGCGTACTTATTATATATACAGAACACCCGGAGACAACAAATATTTATCATCACATAAATGTAAGTCCTGAGTGGGAATCGAACCCACGCCCTACAGCTCTTGAAGCAGATATTTTATCAAATGAACTAATAGGGCAGTCTAAGGATGGGCAGGACATTGCCATACAATGTGGCGAAGCCATACTTTTTAGGAACTATTCCCATTGAAGTTGGTCCCTTTTTAGATTAGGTAGTTAATTATATTGTACTACTAGCAGACCCGGTCATGCGTTGCTGTGGTATGTGTATAGTGCAAGATATTGTAGCGCATATGAAACGTTTGGACTTTTAACGTAGCGCCATCTATTGGATACTTACTTAATCCGGTTAATGAATTACTTTACACCGCCATCTATTAGAATTTTATGGAACACACAAATAAATTATACCTCTATGTCGTATAATAAACAAACATTTTTTTTTAAATGACTGACAGGCTAGGTGTTTGACTACAACTCACCTGATGTTAAGTGACGGTGTGGTCGAAGATGGTAAAGCACACCTATATTGCGATGTAAATTGGATCAAACTGCACATAGTGTGCAAGATTTGGTTAAAATCGGTTCAGTAGTTGAGGAGTTCATCACGGACAAACATCGTGACACGAAATTTTTATATGTAAAAATGTATATTTTATTGATTTCTGTCCTTACATGAGTCATGTTGCACGTATTTAGAAGAAAAAAAAAACACTAATATTATAAAGGCGCAAGTTTGCGAGTGTTTGTTACTTCTTCTCGCTCAACGACTGGACCAATTTTAATGAACTCTGGTACGGTTGTTTTTATCCCACGAAAAATTATAGTGTTCATGTGGAACAGCTAGTGATGATGTAATTTCCATTCCAGTAACATATTCAGTGGAAGTGGAATCCCTGGAAGAGATCCTCGTGCCGTCGGTGTACGTGTCTCCAAAGAAGAAATTAGAGACGAGCAGCCCACCGCCCATACTCAGGCGGAAGGCGAAAAAATCCCTCCTCACCCCTAACCGCAATGTGAGTTAAAGTATCGTATCCCACTATCCCACTAATCCCACTAATATAATAAATGTGAAAGTTTGGATGGAAGGATGGATGTTTGTTACTCAATCACGCCAGAACGGCTGAACGGATCTGGATGAAATTTTGCATGTAGGTACTTTAGGACCTGGAATAAAACATAGGGTACTTTTCAACATCATCCATCACCACGCGGGTAAAACCGCGGGGCGCAGCTAGTATATAATACAAATTATTTATTTATAGCACCAATGTTACAAGTCAAATTCCAAATAACATGTATTTCATTTAAAAAGTTTAAAAAAATGATTACATGTCAATGAATAAAAAACAAAATGTCAATATAAAAATATTGTAGTTTTGGCGGGAACGCGGAAAGAGTCTTGTCGCCCCATTGAATTTTTTTAGAAATACAAGCTTTGAGTAGCAAAACAAAGTCCAGGGCGTCACTGCTTTGGCGCTCATTACTTTGAGACATTCGATGGTTAGTCTCAACAACCCTGTAATTTTACTAGCTGCAGACTGGAACACAGTAATCTTTACACACTACTGCTCGACGGCAGAATATCTGGTACTGTGGTGGTACCTACCTAGACGACCTTCTGCTAGGGAATTCTTCCACATTTAGTAGCGATGATAGCTCAGTGGTTAGCGCGGTCGGTTCGCATGCCAAAGGGCGTGGGTTCAAAGCTTGAGCTGCCGGTGAAGGAAAACATCGTGAGGAAACCATAGCATGGTGGTAGGGTACTTTCTAGTACTCTGCTGGCCAGCTACCACGCTCAAATTGAAAATCTGCCGCCAAGTATCTGTGTGTTCCGGCAACCTCACTTGAGAGCCAGTACCATTCCAGGCTAGGTATGCTTTACCATCTTCGACCACACAGTCACTTAATATGAAGTGAGCTGTGGTTAAACACCTAGCCTGTCAACCATAAAAAAATATCTAGCACCACACTTGATCAAATAAATTTTTAATTTACAGGTCTGGAGTGATTCGATAACCAAAGCCCTGGACGCGAAAGATGGCGGTATAACGCCCATAAAGGCTTTGCCTTTCAGCCCCTCACAGTTCCTGAACTCCCCCGCGCCTTTCAACCACTTCGATTCCACCCCTTTGAGGCACTCAGCGCATACTAAGGTGAGATAATTGTATATATACTTCGTGTGAAGTCATGAGCTGCGCATTAAAACCATTTTGATGAGACTGATAGAGAAAGAAAGAGATAAAAACACAGTCAAATTAAACCGAATCAAAATGATTTGACTTCTGTTCACTTGTGAGGTAAATGGAAAGATGTCGATGGATACTTCTAATTGCTTTATTCTCACTTTCTCTTTCACACCTAACTAAACTATTACCACTATCCCTTTCACACTTTATCTAAATTATCTTTCTCTTTCATACTAATAATTATCTCGCATCTAGGCGTCTCTTTCATATTGACGTTACGTTGCATTCATATCTTCATATCCTTTCGCTCTTTCAAACATATTAATTACAAATTTATTCTGTCTCTTTCTCGCTACCTTACGTTCCCATTTCACGCAGTGCAAGTACAGCTTACACCACGAATTTTAATGCCGTTTCCATCAATAGACAGAGTGATTCAAGAGGAAGGTTTATCTATCTATATATCTAATCTAATCTATCTAATACCTTTAAACGAGCAATTCTTGTATAAATGTATATATATATGTATGTATATATAATCTGAATCTCGGAAACGGTTCCAACGACTTTCATGAAATTTAGTATGCAGGGACTTTCGGGGGCGATAAATCGATCTAGCTAGGTTTCATGTTAAGAAAACGTCGTTTTATCCGGGTTTTCAGCCGAGCAAAGCTCGGTCATCCAGATACTATGTAAATACATGCAAATGCACCACATTAGTATCTACATTGCAGCTGTGAGAAAGCCGAAGCGTTATTTGCTATAAAGTACAGTATACAGGGTTATACGGTACTGTGACGGCCCTGTTAGCTTATTTGGTAGAATATCTGCTTCAAGAACTGTCGGGCGTGGGTTCGATTTCCACTAAAACATAATTTATGTACGATAAATATTTATTCCGTGTCTGGGTTTTCTGCATGTAATTGGTTTGTATTTCTAAATTTAAAGATTCTATCAGTTATCTGGTTCCCCTAGTACAAGCTTTTAGTTAAGGGCTAGATGGCGCTGTGTGAAATGTCCAACGCTATTTATTTATCTATCTATCTATCTATCCAATCTAATACCTTTAAACAAGCAATTCTTGTATATATATAAATATATATATATACTATATATATATTTTTTCTGAATCTCGGAAACGGCTCCAACGATTTTCATGAAATTTAGTATGCAGGGGGCTTCGGGGAAGATAAATCGATCTAGCTAGGTTTAAATTTTAGAAAACGTCGTTTTATCCGTGTTTTCAGGCAATGAAAAACCGAGCAAAACTCGGTCAACCAGGTACTACGCTTATAAGAGGGTAATTGCATTCATCATTTATATTTTTTTCTCTGATATCGCAAAAAAGCAGTTGTTCAATTAAAAAAAATCGTTCATCCTTCGCCAAATTAAAAAAAACACCCATTTTTTACGCAAAGTTCAAATCGCAAAAGTTTTAAAATAAATATATCTTGCTTCATTTTCCAGGAATGGAGCGCGAGTCCATTACTCCATACTCCGACCCCAGCTACCAACAACCTCACCCCGGGTCCAGCACAGCACAAAATCAACCAGACTCCAAAGTAAGATGACAGCTTTGCACTACCAAGAATAGTTACTAATGGACTGTGGACTTTTTGACACTCGATTTTTGGGTACCGCAAAAATGATGCAAAGCCTTATTTCTTAAGAGAGAGTTTTGCACGTTTCATTACATTTTACCATAAAAATAGCTAACAAATAAAATAAAAAAGTTAAATCGACTTCAAGAAAAAACATCACCACTAAAAAGCAAAAATAACACTTACTTTACAAAGTATTATTATACCTGCTAGGTACCTACTGATTTGTTTGAAGTCTGTGCTTAACCTAGTCCAGGGGCCGGTGCTTGGCACCGACTTCAAACAAATCTGTCAAATCAGAACCTCCTCCTTTTTGAAGTCGGTTAAAAATAGCTTAGTGGTTAGCGGAGTAGGATCGCACACCGAAAGACAGGTTCAAATCCCAATTTGATCTGCTGGTGAAGGAAAACGTGAGGAAATTTTAGGCCACTTCCAATACTCTGTTGGCCAGCTACCACCTATAAGTAGATGAGGTGGACTGTGGTCATTTTATTATAATTTTCAGTCCTTTAAACTGTCCCACTGCTGGGCTGGGCTATTCTCATTGTAAAAAAGGTAGTCTACCACGCTGGCCAAGTGGGGGTTGGCAGGCTTTACATATCTTCAAAGACATTAAGAACTTTTAGACATGAAGGTTCCTAAGATGTTTTCTTTCACCGCTTGAACCTAGCAGACATTAAAATAAGCATTTACAATGACAAAGGTGCGTAGGTTTGAATCCAGAACCTCGTGATTGGAAGCCAGACGGTCTTTCAACTAGTCTGCCGTTACTCCTATTTCGTGACGTGACGTGGTGTTGACACAAAAAAAAACTTGCTTGCTTGCTTGACAGCCCTGTTGGCTCATTGGTATGTCTGCCTGAGCTGTAGGGCGTGGGTTCGATCCCCGCCAAGGACAATTTTTTTATGGTATAAACAAATGTTTGTTCTGTGTCTGGGTCTTCTGTATGTATTATAAGTATGTATTTAAAAAAAAAAAAAAGTATTTATGTATTCTATCAGTTATCTGACTTCCATCACACAAGCTCTGCTTAGTTTGGGGTCAGATGGCGCTGTGTGTAACGTGTCCTACGATATATATTTATTTTTATATTTATTTCAAATGTTGATGTTACTCCGTGAATCTTACCAGCGTTTATGTCAATTTTTCTAAATATTAAACATGGCTTTTTCGCAATTTCAGAACACCAACGCCGTTCAAGATGGCGATGGCCGAGTTAGGAAAGAAGTCCGGCCTCCGCTACGAACCGTCCAGCCCCGGAGTCCTGGTGCAAGACATCACGGAGATGATCAAACGGGAGGAAAGCACAGATATAGCGCACAATGACTCGCTTCTCTCTTGTGCCCCTGACGATGTGCAGGTACTGTTTATTACACAACTGCTACAAAAAGGAGTGTAATGTTTTCAGAGTTCATGTATGTTTGTGAGTTTCTTTATTCCACCATAACTTTAAAATGCCTGATCACATTTGGATGTATGGGATATCATTAGAATTCTAATACGAGTATTATTTTGTAGCGATGATGGTTCAATGGTTAGCACGGTAGGATCGCATGCCAAAGGGCGTGGGCTCAAACCCCAACAATGAGCTTGAGCTGCCGGTGAAGGAAAACATCGTGAGGAAACCATAGCGTGGTGGTAGGGTACTTTCTAGCACTCGGCTGGCTAGCTACCATCCTCAAGTTGAAAATCTGCCGCCAAGCATCTAACGGTGTGTTCCGGCATCCTCACTTGAGAGCCAGTTCCATTCCAGGCTAGGTGTGCTTTACCATCTTCGACCACACCGTCACTTAACATCTGGTGAGCTGTGGTCAAACACCTAGCATGTCAGCCATAAAAAAACTAAAAAAAAACTCGAGTGGAACTGGATATATTTTTGATGCAGTTTTCGTTTAATGCGATAATAATTCTTGTCTTCGAAATAGTTTCAAACAATGTCTCATAGCTGTTTTTTTTGATATGATGCATTTTGCCATTGTCAATTTATCCAACATTTCAATATCTAAAGTAGGACAAGTCACAGTCCAAAGTCAAAGCTTTGAAAAAGACATGTTTCACCACATTATACTCACTTATCCATATATTTTGGCACTTCATGATTTAAATACCACAAACGAATGTGAAAACATTATATCAATACATTGTATAATATTCTAAAATTTCATATTCCAGTGTTTACAATAAAAATAGTGGTATTTTATTCATAATATGCTAACTAAAGCGCGTGGAACATGGAGTGTCGTCCACACCATTGTCCTTGGAAAATGCATTGAATTCCAGGATTAGTCTGGGGGTGCTTTTGCCAAGCTTTGTTTTTAACTTAATCAGGAGTTTGTTACGAGAGGTTTTGATCGATATACTTGTTATTGCTATTTACTTCACTAAGGATATTTGCGACGTTTTACTTTATTGCTGTGATGTGATTTCCAGGTGAACGATTCTGGCATCGGCAGCCTGAAGCGTCGCGTATCGGACGCGTCCCTGCAAGGGAAGGAGAACGTTCCCGGAACTGTACACAAGCGCGCGAGGAAAGCGCTCGCGAACAGCTGGGGCGCCGCCACAAGCACGCCCCACTCGCACTCCGCCCACCAGACCATGGTGCCTGACGTCTCCTTCATTGTAGAAACACCGGTCAGTTACTGTTAATTAAAAATGTTAAGGGTGTCAATATTTGACAAGAGATAGCATGCCCTCACCAACGATGTCAATATTTGACAAGCGATAGCGTCTTCTTCAGAACATACCTTGTTCTTCATTGTTCACAATGATGTCAATATTTGACAAGCGATAGCGTCTTCTTCAGAACATACCTTGTTCTTCATTGTTCACAATGATGTCAATATTTGACAAGCGATAGCGTCTTCTTCAGAACATACCTTGTTCTTCATTGTTCACAATGATGTCAATATTTGACAAGCGATAGCGTCTTCTTCAGAACATACCTTGTTCTTCATTGTTCACAATGATGTCAATATTTGACTAGCGATACCGTGACATGATTAACGATGTCAATATTTGACAGTGTATATCGGGCCCTGTAAGTTTTCAACAAGTCCCTACAAGGAAAGGAGGCTGTCCACAGTCCTCTAATACTATAGTGACTGTTCCCTTTATTGTAGAAACACCGGTCAGTAATTATTAACTAAGTTGTATTGTCTCATATCAAATGGTTGTATGCGGACTCTCACTAATAATGTCAATATTTGGCAAGTGATGCCGTGGCATGACTAACGATGTCAATATTTGACAGTGAATATTAAATAGTGAAGGTTTTCAAAAAGTTCCTACAAGGAAAGAAGGCTGTCCCCGGCACAGTCCTCTAATACCATGTTGCCTGTCTCCTTTATTGTAGAAACACCAGTAACCGTCAACTGAGTTGTATTGTCTAATGTCAAATGGTTGTATGCGGTCTCTGACTAATAATGTCAATATTAGACAAGCGATTGAGTTTCTTAACAAACAATGTCAATATTTAATGTTATAATCTTGTTGATCGAAAGTTTTTCGATCTAGTCAATATTATTTTTCTTGATCATTTAAAACGTTACGAATTAAAGTCATCTACAGAATAATACGCTAATTTGCATTTTAATGGTTTTAAGTTCATGTCTTCTGTGGACATATATAAATAGATTTTATTAATGTTTTCCTTCACCCAACAACTAAATAAATAACGATCTCTAACAAGACTGTTTCCATATTTCCAGAGCAAAACACTCGCTGGCGATAGCTCAGTCATGTTTTCTCCACCTTCGATTGTGAAGAATTCTCTTCTAGAAGAATCCACAAGCCTCCACAGTCTGATGAGCGCAGAAAACACACCAGAACCGAATAAATTCGATGAAATGGACATAGAAACCGCCATCTCTGAGAGAACAAAGGTACAACACGGGTCCACTTTCCCTACTAATCCTTTACCAAAACCATACCAGTATGAAACCCAAATGTTCAAAGAGGTCAAACCTTACGAGGATTTAGAAATAAAACCTTACGCGGAATTAGAAAGTAAAACTTACACGGAAATCGAAACTTATGAAGGCTTAGATAATAGGTATGATGATTTGGAAAATCGGTACGAAAACTCTGAAGTGAAATACGAGCATTTCAAAGAAATCCGACCAAATTACGATGGTACTAACGTATTCAAAGATATAACCAACTTAGAGTCGCCGCGGACGTTCGCACGTCTAAACGCTGAACGATTACGTACTATAAACAATTCTAACGAACTATCTTGTGATAATTTAATAGCACCTAAAGATGTATTAGCTAACGCTCTAGCCGATCATATTTATAAAGTGACCAATCAGAAGCCGTCTACGTCAAAAATAGATGAAATATTAACCAATAAGATGAAAGGTAACGAGTTTCAGAAGGAAAACCATTGGTGGGGCGATAGAGATACGGGACAAGATGTATTTCCAAATGAGTATTTTACGTATAATAATATTAATATGTAAAGCAATGAGATGAATGTGGGTATTTATTGAGGCTTGAGAATTCTGTAGATACAGAAGTGAGATATAAAGATTATATAATTTATCTTTTATAAGATGACTGAATAGAAGTTGATGAAATTAGTAAGAATTAGAGTTTCTTCTAAATAGTAAAAAACACGTAAATCACAAGACAGGCAAACGTGCTCCACCCTAGACCTAATCCTTAACATCGAGCGAGATGACGTTCAAACAATATACTATATAATTGTTTGATCATCGTACGTAGAAAAAAATATTATTTTTTTTAAAGTCGGTTAATAGACGAATTACATTTTCTTAGTAATTAGAGATAGAAACTCTTTATTGCAAACATGAAAAAAGAAACAAACAACAAAACATGAAATTTGTTTTGGAATTCAATGCGTAATTACATTATTAAAATGCGTAATTGCGTTATTCATAATGCGTAATTACGTTACGTGATTTGCCCATCACCGGCATGGAAACAATCTCTCGGAAAAGTATTCAACATTCCTAAATAGTTTTATACTACGCAACGGATTTTGATGCGATATCACTATCATTTTGAGAATCTCCGTAAAGATTTTAAAAATGTCGTTGCGAAGCATGTGGTTAGTTATTTGATAAACAAGGATCGGACTGTTGGGAATGCCGTAAGTTGATATTATTAACCTAGGTGTGAGGAATTGGACAAAACGTTTGTTTAGGAACTCATTGTGATGACGGCTGTTCCTACGTTTTTTGCGTCACGGATTCAAAGCATCGTCGAAATACAAATAATTGGACTGAAATGAAACGGATCCTTTATTTTTAACAAAGTATAGAACGATCCTTGTTAGGGGCTATTCATATACTGGGTATAAGGAAAAACGATGGCTTCGTTTTTGAGGAATGTTCTCCTTACACCCCATACAATCTAAATAAGTGAACTGAAACTAAATGATTCCAAGAACTTTTAACAAAACGTAGAAAAACTGATCGGGTGTCGTGTGTAATACGTAATTCCGTAACGTCCATTTATTACGGAATTGCGTAATTCCATAATGTCTATTTATTACGGGATTACGTTTTAATTACGTAATGTTTATTACAGAATTACGTATTACCGAAAGTAATTGGACTGAAATCAAAATTACTCTAATTTTAAGCAGAGTATAAAAGATATATTGAGTTAAAGATGTATCGGAAGAACCATTACATAGCGTGATGCGTGGTGATGCGTATATGTGATTTATTTACCTTAAACTAACAATGACTAACAAAGACTAATGCAAGTTATGTCGCTTAAACTAAACATAACTTAGAGTTCCTGACGATATAGTATTGTGAATTTGACAATTTAATATTGCTTCAGATTACTGAATTGTTTTTACTAAGTTTTTTTTTAAATACATGTTGAGATCGTGTTACATAAAATTTCAATAAATTAAAATACTGTGAAGACGAATTGCATAATCTCTGGTTATCATATCTATTAAACCATCTGTTAAATATTATACAAATATTAAACATGGTACATTTATAACTTTGTTTTAGACAAATAATAGCCAAAATATAGATAGCGTTCTGGACCTAACTTTATATAAAGGGTTTTCAGTTCTTTTTTAAACACAATGTCACGGTAAAAAGAGATTTTACCATGTTCAACCTTTTTATAAAGTACCTAGTGAACTGTACTTTCGAGTATTTAACAATTAAAATAGCATTAAGGTAAAACACCAAACTAAATTACGTGAGACGATATTAGTAAGTGAACCAAAGATGATTTTTTTCATCAAATGAACGTTGAATTTTCTAATTTAATATAAAGGTAAAAATCGTGTGTTGTGACACCAGTAATTTTAGCAACAAATCATAAGCTCGGCCTTAAAATCAACAAAAGTATAATTTAAACTCAAATATATGCTCAAACCTTTTGAATAGAAAATCTATCGTTATTTAATTAGAATTTAACAAATACATATGTAGTAACTACCCTCGTACTTTGAGCTACTTATTGCAATTCCTGTTGGGCAATCAGGAAACAGCTACGCGATCATATATCTTATGCTAGAGCAATAAGGTTTTCATTACCATAGCTTTTTCGTGAGCGCCGAACAATTATCGCAATAAGAAGCAATAGAGTACAGATTCTGTAATTGTTAATACACAACGACACCAGTATAAATTAAAAAGCTCCTATACCTGAATACCAATAAAGTGCTGAATGAGATACATAGAAACAGATACTATTTGTGTACTTAGTGTCGATGACTTCATATCGGCGCTTTGGTACAGTTTGAAAAACAAACATCAGTAGAAATATATATATATTTACTACTTTAAAAGAATACACTAAAATACCACTTGTACTACAAGAATTAAACAACCTTATCGAATAACAATAAATAAATAATTGGGGGATAAAAAAAAACTAAAATATGTATTAAGTATTTTAAACAATACAAAGTTATTAATACAATACAATATTTTATTGATACTACCAAAGTTACAAGTCATATTTCTATTCATGTCTAAAATTTACATTAAAATGTAATTCAAACGAATAAATGATCAAATAATCGAAATAAAAAATAAAATCAAATACCTATAATCGAAACCCGAATTGATAGTCAGTGAAGGTACTAACCGTACTAACATGATTGGATGACAGCGGAAAGACAAAAAACGAAACGGAATATATATACGTAGAAAATATCGCATTCCAATAATTTTGCACATAAATTTTGACCGAGTTGAGTACATACAGAGACTGTTTTATTTATAATAAACACTCGTTTTGGCGTAGTCGGTTAAAAAGATAATTTGTTGTAAAAAAGTAATTAAACAATGGTTTATTTACACATAGTTTTAAGGCCAAAGGTGATTTGATGCATTTTAATTTAAAATTGAATATACCTCAAGTTTACCACGCACCAAATTGATTTTTAGTGTTACTAGGTTTTAAAAAATAAGTACGTAATAAGGACTTTTTAAAGTATTAATTTTAGGATAGGTACCTCCTTGTAGTAACAAAAAACAAGCGAGTAAGTGGGAAAAAAAAAAAAAATAACAATGGGTGTTAAATTTAAATAAAAGCTTCGCGTACTTTTATCATTTTGTGGTTGTTAAAACAAGTCATTAAAATAAGTTTACAGTATTTAAAAATACGGTTGTAGGGTCAAAAAGAATCGTAAAACTAACTCATCCCTTACGTCAGTGACCTTTCCTATCCCTTGTATTTATTTATTTTAGAATTTCTATTTATATTAGTCGTTGCTTTGTATTTTCGCATTAAAATATTAACATTTTATAACTAATTTATCCGTCATTTTGACTAAATCACTAAAGTTATAGAATATTCTTTTAACACTTCTTTGATTGTGTTGTTTTTAGTAATACTCGGTCACATTTTTTTTTGTTAAACTTGTAGCAATTTTAAATATAAATCGGCAGCTATACTTAAGAAATACTTTATTTGAAATAAATAATTGACATTTACCCTACTACCTGATTACCTTTGATCCGCCATCTTGTTTCTCCTTTCCCGCCAAAATCCTTCCTGCAATATTGACAGACCAGTGTTGAATCTTCTAAAAATCTTATTTATTTATTTTATTGTTATAGCAATTGTTTTTTGTTACTATTTATGTTTTTTTGAAAATGTTTTAATTTATTCTGTAGTAGTAGTAGTTTTATTTTCTTTGTATTATGGAACACTTTGTATTGACATTTGTGTTTTTTTTATCTTTTTTTTTAGTAGTTTAGTTTCTGTCAATATTGTTTGTATTCCATTTCCACTATCCAAAGTTCCAATGTCATTTTTTATTTCAATAAATGTATATGTCTAATGTATGTATGTTGGTTTATTTTATCCTTTGTAGCCCGTAGCTAGAATATTATTCTCTTTTTAATCTTTTTCATTTATTTTTTAACCAATAGATATTTTTCGCTAATATGTAACTAGAGATGGTGACTCAGAGATCTTGACCACATTGAGGCTTTGCTAAAATACGTACCCGACCCCGAAAGTGCATTTCGAAAAAGGTGCACTTGGGAAATGTGCGAAGCACTTCGCAATTTGAGATATTTGATTATTTAAAGAAGATTCTGTTTGTGACAATTTTAAAAAAAACTGTCTTTACAACTGCGCGTGATACGAAATGCGCATTTTAGGTCGACTTGTCCAATTTGCACAATATACATTCTAGAAGTATATAAATGAAGCCAAGTTCTCTAAGTCACATTTTCTTATTACATGTACGGCATATCTTGCCGTAAGACAGTGCAAAAAGTGTTTAAAACTATAGATTTAAAATCAACATGCCAAAAAACTACAAAAAAAAAATATATAAATATAAATTGCAATACACCACCTGCACCGGTATAAATGTTAATGAACAGAAATAGTGGCGTTTTATTCATATAGTGCCGAATTATATGCATGAGTGTGGGAAAGTACTATTTTATCACCACTGCTAGGGCATGACCGGTGCGTGGTAGTGCGTGGTGGTAGGGTTCTTTCTATTACTCGGCTGGCTAGCTACCACCCTCAAGTTGATAATCTGCCGCCATACATCTAACGGTGTGTTTCGGCAGCCTCACTTGAGAGCCAGTTCTATTCCAGGCTAGGTGTGCTTTACCATCTTCGACCACACCGTCACTTAACATCAGGTGAGTTGTGGTCAAAAACCTAGCCATAAAAAAAAAAATGACCGGATTTAACTTTGACTTACTTTGTATTGACTTAAACTTATTTTACTTGAAAAATACTTTAAAAAAATATCGAAAAACATTTGAATCTGGCAAAGACTCAAAGTACGATACCAAAAAGAAAAATGTGAAATGATTTTTAGCGCCAAAACTAATAATAATGATTTATTCTATAACTATGACTTTTATTGGGACTTTTGGCACCGCACGAACGACCCATATAGACGGATATCCCGTCTTCAAGTTACTTTAGTTAATGTCTGAAAGATTCCCAAAACAAAGATTATTAATATTTTAGATACCGATAAAAGAAGATGCAGTATTTCCAAAGAAATCGGCAGTTCGGTCGATCAAGTTCGAGGAGCTGAGTGAGATAGAAGATGAGCCTGTCTCTTTTATAATGGTTAGTATTGTAACAAACTTTTGTTATCATCCTTTTTTGCGTTTTTTACCGGGGTAACCGTGGGCTCTTCATTCAAGTTAGAATACCACGAACAAAGTAACTGCGAACTTTATTGCGTGGGCATATATTAGTCGCACAGCTTCTTTATGATTATGGAAATAAGAGCCCACTGTAACCCTCAAAGTAAGGCAGGGCTTAATAAAAATATGGATGTATGTAATATGTTTTGTATTTGCCGTGGTGGTGCCGGCGTAAGAAATGTACCCCACCCTCTACCCGTGGTGGCCGTAAGAGTCGGCTAAGGGATGTAATCCGGAAGATGGGCACCAGCGTCTTCCTTGAACAATTACACCTAACTGCGCTCGCCATCCCGCCTGCCAAGCGTGGCGAGTATTGGCAAAACCCCCCCAGGAAGAGGCTTATATCCAGCAGTGGACGATCTATGGCTAATGATGATGATGTAATATATATATTTGTACGACTTATCACTTGGGAATTAAAAAATGGAATGAAGATGACAGCACTACAACTTTTAAATAATTTATTCCGGAAGTTTTATACGAGTAATTTGTCATGTCAGCGGGCAAATATTCTGAAAAAAAAACGTATGGTACAGCCCACTAAAAAGTGATGCAACACGTAATGCACAATTGCATTTTTTTTTTAAATTTGGCATCGCACTTTATGCTTTCAGCCAGTTTCAAGTAGTTCTATTTTGAAGTGTTTCAATTTAAAATTATAATAAAATTAGGCCTAACTACAGTCAAAATCACAAAGTAAGTCGCAGTCCATACCTAGTCCATAAAGTCTTTAGACGCTTCTATAGAGTTTTGGAAACAACATGAAAACACGTTTGTTAGTAAAAGTCTTGACTGCCCTATTAGCTTATTTTGGTAAAATATCTGCTTCAAGAGCTGTAGGGCGTGGGTTCGATTTTCATCAGGACAAACATATATGTGACGATAAATGTAACTTATGTGTCTGGGTGTTCTGTATGTATATGTATTCTATCAGTTATTTGGTTCTCATAGTACAAGTTTTGCTTAGTTTGGGGCTAAAGTGTGAAATGTCGTACGATATTTTTGCCTAAATTCGTGCGTGTAATTTGGCACTTTATGATTAAAACACTTCTATTTTAAAACATAAGTAAACTTAAAATACTTTTGTAAAGTCTGCGTTTAACACTAAAATTTTAATTTTTACAGTGCGACGACGAATGGAAAACTTTTGCTTGCGGCAAAACTCAAGACCAACTTGATTTAACATTGCTTGCGCATCAGTTCTTAAAGAAGACTGCTTTGAAACCGAGGTCTCTGAACTTCTGACCATTAAGGATATTTAGTAGACCAGTTTTGTTAAAGGAGAACGGGTAAACATGAACCGAGTGGACGTTTAATTTGACGAATGTAAAGAATATCATTTTAATCGTTAAATCAAACAACTTTTACTTTACTATGGGACCAAGTTTGAAATCACGAAAGAAATCTCACATGTTCGGTACATTTCGCGTGTGACATTTATATAAATGACATTTTTGCGATAAGAATGTACAAGTGTATGTTGCGATATTAGGATATTATTGTATTTATTACTAGGAACAATTTTTAATGCTTTCAAAAGGCTAAAGATGAAAAAAAAAATACATAGAAAAATGTCATTTATTCTTGAAGAAATGTAGCTGATATTTCTTTCGCGATTTTATGGTTGGTGTTATGGTTAGTGTCTTAGCAACAGTTCACACCCTTGTAAAGTGATTTGGTCGGAGATGGAAAACATACCTAGTCTGGAATGGAACTGTGCTCAAGTGAGACTACCGGAATACACCATTAGCGACAGATTTTCAATTGGAGGGTTAATTGTTTTGAGCGTGGTCTTAAAAGAATTAACTGTTTTCTTAACCTTTTAAGGAACAAATGACTGTCGCTAAATGTCAACGTAAAAATTTGTTCACTTTCGGAAAATGTCATTTTCACAAAACGTCATTTTCGCAGAATATCATTTAAGCCATTTTTTTTTCTTGAGCGTCCTCGAGTAAGTCATTTAATAAATACGAACTATATCAATCTAGAGAGAAAGAGCATTTCCCTGTCATTTTCATTGAGCTCTTTGCATTTTGTAAATTGGAATGTGTGATCTTAGATTTAAAAATAAATTAGCTTAAGGTCTAATTTTATACTTAACATTATATAACTTAAGATGTTTTAAATACTGACTAGATAAGTAAATTGTGAGAATTATTGATTGGAGACCATAAGGAAAACGATAGAAATTATACTAGAAAAAAAGAAATTATTCAGGGTTATATAGACTGTGTGTAAAGTCGAAAGGGGTTTATGGTACACATCATTATAAACATTTTTTTTCTATGGGCACAACACTGCAATTGAAATGTCTGCTCCTATATCATATGGGGTTTTTTATCATGATTCCAGTGTTGTGGTTGTACAGTTGTTCATAATTATGAGTATAATGACCCCGTTCTGCTGAGTATACCCTAAGCTTATAACCCTGTATACTATGTTATTTATTTCCTATTTCATTTTCCATTAAATGATTGCAATTTTTTATGTATTTTGATAATGTGCATGTAGTTTATATATTTTTCTAGCAATTATACAAAACTTTGATTTAAGGTACGGTCTGGCTACGATTAAATGCTATATTAAATATAAAAATAATTGCACAAATTTGAAATATGTGTTTTGTTCACCAAACCATTAAAAGGTTAAAAAATACTCTCATCGAAAGTTCAATTTCTTTTTGATTCCGGCATCGAGCTTTGTGTGTTTGCCAGTGTCAAGTATTTTGTGATAACTTATATGAAAAAGTCACAGCAAAATTCGAGTCCGAGTAGAGGTGATGTTATTACAAGTTTTAACGGAGTTTTAGAAACATCACGAAAAATCAGCATATAGTATAATTTTTTTTAAACTTACCCTAGTAATTTGGTGCTATATACAGGTTGTCCTGAAACTAAACGTGAAGCGAGCGGGGGTGATAGGAGGAGGGGGATACCAGTTCTCCTCCAGTGTTCCTCTAATCCTTTCCATCCTAAGGTTGCCTGGAAGAGATCGCTTTTAGCGATAAGGTCGCCAGTTGTTACACCTATTAACTAGTTAATTTCTTCTGTATTATGTAATTTTAAGTGTGTACAATAAAGAGTTATTCATTCATTCTGGGAAAAAAATAACAAAATTTTAGAAATAACTTGTTTGCGTTATTCCATTTCGTATTATTAGAGGAAAAGAAATGTAGCTTGTATATTGTACCGTTTTAAAATCTAAATCATAGTCGATATTCCAAAAACTCGACTAAACGGTTCGATTTTACCTTCATTGTACGAACTGCGAAACAATGGAATGAGATGTGTAGGTGTTCACCGATATAAACAATCTAGGTGCATAACTTCAACTTTGTCGTCAACTTATTGCGAAGATTATAGACATGGTACAATTTTTTTTGCGGTGTCAACGCGCCAGTTACTATTTCGTTTTTAACTAAATGGGTATCTTTTGAAATAACCACCCCCCACCTCTTGCCCCTTGTCCTCTCGACGTTGAGTTTCGGGGCACCCTGTGTTTAAAAACTCGAAAAACAAGTTTTGAAGAATTTAATCCTATTAAGCTAAGTCTGTGTGCATTATTTTCGCTTACCATTAGGCAAGTTGGTGGTCAAACGCACTAACGCCACGCCACAAACGCATTCCCGTGTCCTGTACGCCAAGGCGCAAAGTAAACAATTTGCTTGAATAAGAATCCATGTTTTTTATTTCAATATTTCTAAGTACTTGTGGCTCTAGAGACTTTATTCTTTATACTCATATGTTGCTGAGATATTCTATTTTGAGGAATGTTGAGTTAGAATACCAGTAATAGTTTTTCAATATTTTTATTTCATATTATTGAGGGCCGGGTTTTTTGTCGCCTATAGACGTCGTTGGCGCACAGGACCCACAAGTGCTAGTCACGTATAGGTGACTTTGGCGCTCAAAAGGTTAAAAGTCAGACCATTCCATAAAGATCATTATTATGAATGATTACATTCACATCAGAACAAATAGGTTATTGAAACATGAATAAGTACAAATTATGATTAAAGTTATAAATGTTATGTCAATCATAGAAATGCCTAGTTATTAATATCAACTATAGAAAGTCTACTGAATTTTGGGTATTCAAATTTGTTTGTTTGAAATACTATATACTAAATAAGTAAATCGATAATAATGCCCACTCTTTAATTACAACAATTCTAATTTATACTTCATCTAAGTCCTCTTGCAAAACCTAAATTCAAAATGGCGTTATCGCTGTTATTTTGATACAATTATACAATATTTAATGTTAATTTAAAATGAGCATGTTTTTATCCCCTCGACATTTTAGTCGTTAAGTTAGATTTAAGTAAAAATTAAGTTATTTCTTAGACATTTAAGTTTTGTGGATATTAATAATATTATAATTTAGGAGGCAATATTTATATTTACGATGTTTTCATTCATATAACTTTATTTCGTGTTTTGCTTTTGTATTGTCTATGGATTTAGCTTAGTTCGAATTTTAGATGCCTATTTTGAAAGTTTTGGTAATGTGGTACCTATTTTTAAAGTTTTGGTAATTATGTTTAGTTTCTAAAATATTTTCTGTCGTTTGTTTTTGGTATGTTCTATAAAAATGGGTAGTTAAAAGGTGCCGGTCATTTTGAAATAGTTGCAAAAAAGTTTGGTAATTTTTTTCACAGAATAAATAATAGATTTTGAGTTTATGTAATCTCTAAGATTGTCCGGAACGTCCAAGGCGCTAAAAACAAATTTTTGCTGATTTTGCCATACAATTTCATTAATTATCGTAGATGTATGCAAACTGGTTTTTATTCTGGCATTTGGCATTTGATTGACACTGGCAGAATGCACAAAGTGCGATGCTAGAAATAAAGAAAAAATGGATTTGGCAAAAAAAAAGCAAAATAATTGAATTTGACGCCTCGAGCGAGACGATTCATCTTACAATTAAATTTGCAGCCTTTTGTGTTATTTACGTGTGAAGTTTTTATTGTGTGTACTGTATACAGCCTGTACACTGTATAGCTCAAGGTGACCTTGGTAAAATCTTGCCAACTAGTCAGTGGCAAATGGCGTAACCTTACCTTTTTTATAAAAAAGTAATGAGACGAACGTGACGCTCTTCTAATGGTAAGAGATAATGTATGTCCATGACGATCAAAAACCAAGAACCAAACCAACCAAATTAATAGCCACCACCACAAACAATTTTGGTACAGCGTTTTCTAAAAGATGTTTATAATATACATACGTATATTTATATACTGACAGCACATGGACAACATCAGTAATATTGCAAAAGACGGTGGTGAACTCGCCTGAATTTAAAATCACTGCTAAATAAAAGCCGACTGCTTGTTTGCCACACTTACTATACGAAAATTACTATCTTATCTACGCCACTTATGGCACAAGCTTATGAGGCCATTGTCAATATAAAAAAAAAAAAACGGTGCACACTGTATAGAGTTTCTATCTATCTACCCTTATGAATGTTGACAAGAAATTACTAAGGTCATCTTGGTAATACAAAATTTTTGAAGATCGTCCATTTGGTAGGCCTTTTGGTAAGTTAATGCCCTTTGCGTAGGCATTAAAAGTTTAGAAATTTCCGCCATATTATATCTAAGACTTAGATAACAATGTTTTAACTTTTGACACGCTTACTTTTTAGTTATATTTTGTAAATAACATATTAGTTTTAAGAATAGAAAAAATAAAGGATTGCTGAAATATGCGCGTATTTTATTTCAAACTGTGAGACGCTGTACAAAGTCAAAAATATTAAAAAAAAATTGCAATATATTTTTTTGGCAAAAAGAATTTTATTTTTTACATTGGTCTATGCATATTTTTAGCCACGACATCTCCTGCTTGGAATCGACGATGTTTTTTTTGGCTTGCGTTCGATCGCTATCTCACCTGATGTTAAGTGATGATGCGGTCTAGAATAGAGCACAGTGCCTAGAAGATACTAATTCACTCTCGTCTTGAAGACACCCAGATTGTATCTATCAGGGAACACCCATCCGGGTAACGTATTCCACGCTTTAGCCGTTCGAACAATGAAAATTGAATGAAATTGTTTCGATGTGGCCGAAAATAGAGCAGTTTTTTTATAAACGCCTAGGCATGTTTTTATTTACGACCTCTCTCGACCTCTCCTGATGGGAAGATGGAGCACGCCTGTCTAGGAAGTACCTGCCTATCCACATTTTTCATAAACAAAACTGTAGGAACTATTTAGTTGGAAACAGATGCACGCGATGAGTTCCACACATCAGCAGCGAGATTTGGATGAAATTTGGCATACATATAGTTTATTAGCTGGATTAACATAACACTTTTTATATTAGAACAATGTTAGCTAGTTGTATTTAAAGAAAAAAATAATTGTAATTAATAAACTTTACAAAGTATTATTATACCTGCTAGGTACCTACTGATCTGTTTGAAGTCGGTGCTTAGCATAGCGCCGGTGCTTGGCACCGACTTTAAACAGATCAGTAAGGTACCTAGCAGGTATAATATTACTTTGTAAAGTAAGTTTATTTTTCGCTTTTTAGTGCTTATGTTTTTTTCTTGAAGTCGGTTATACTTTTTTTTAAAGTTTGTTTATTTTTAAATTTTTAGTTAATTTATGTTCACGCCAAGAAACACTTAAACAGTATGAGTCTAGCTAGACTCTCTAAGATTCAAAAACGTCTTGCCAAAGACAATTACATCATCCTCGTAAACAAAAAAAAACATAAAATGAAAACAACTGGGCCAAACTATGTAAAATTTTTATGGGACCAAATGGTAACTATTCCGCATCAAACTAAAGAAGAATCACGTAAATCGGATCATAAATCTCAGGGTAGTCGGTGTACATAGGTACATAAAAAAGAAAAAACAATACCATTCAAGTTGAGAACCTCCTCCTTTTTGAAGTCGGTTAAGGTCATAGACCCCGGTGTCTATGGAGCGAATATCTTAAATAAAAAAACCAAAACCGTCCAGTAGGCATGAAATTTACAATCCGACTAAATTAACTTGAAAGCCCGAACTTAATCAAGTCCGTTTCCCAAGTCCTGATCTTAGGACTGATATGGCTCAGAAGCTAATAATATTTGAAACTGCGACTTGCTGAAATTGGCTACTAACTCTCAACTAAATTGGCTGAAACTTGCTGCAAGAGCGAGTGGTTAACCCCTTATCCATTGTCGTACGTGAGCTGCGGAAAGCGACGTTACAAGCGATGTTATGCTATGCGATATACGCTTCGAAACTGAATTTCATAAAGTTGATTTAGGTCTTTCATTTTGCCTAGGTTAAATCTGACTATCCAGTTAGCATTTTTTATTCAAGTTAATTTTTTTTATGGTTGACAGTCTAGGTGTTTTGACTACAGCTCACCTGATGTGACGGTGTGGTCGAAGATGGTAAAGCGCACCTAGCCTGGAATAGTACTGGCTCTCAAGTGAGGCTGCCGGATCACACCGATAGATGCGGCAGATTTTCAACTTGAGGCTAGCCAGCCGAGTACTAGAAAGTACCCTACCACCATGCTATGGTTTCCTTACGATGTTTTCCTTCACCGGCAGCTTAAGCTCATTGTCGAGGTTTGAACCCACGCCCTTCGGCATGCGAACCGACCGCGCTAACCACTGACCTATCATGAATACAAAATATTTATATTAAGTTTATTTCCGCTTAACAGTCGTTTCGGTTACAACGATAATGAGGATTTAAATTAAAATTAAACTAACTTGATGACAATTATAAAAAAAACTTTCCGAAATATTACTTAATATCTAAAACTATAATTTGATTGACATAAACTTAAAACCTAAAACAAATTAAAATAACCAGTATTTCTCCTCTACACGAAACTTCCTCAGGACGTGTTGACTCTTCGAGCGCTTGGCCGAAACTGAGTTTTAATTTAAATCCTCACAGCTGTGACCTATACGACTGTTAAGCGGAATAAACCAAATATATACCTTGAACGCTAAAAATGAACTTCCGCAAAGTAACGCCTGTATCAATTAATTATTTGGTAGTAGCTAAGCTTCATGAGCTGTGAGACATAGGTTTGAATCTCGCCCAGGACAAGCATTTATATAATTATCATACTATGATATGTATGAATAATAACTACGTATTTACAAAAAAGTCTAATTTTTGCTAAAATTTGAGGTTAGATTGCATTGAGTGAAAAAAATCATCACTTACTTATCTATTTTCCGTTCATGTGCTAGGAACAGCCAATGCTGATAATTTCGCTCTAAGTAGCATCGCATAGTTCTGTCGCATTTGATGTTCACGTAGGACGCTACGTATAAAACTTGATTCACATTTCAACCGGGCCAAAATGAAATAATGTAAGGAGCTTCGTTTGGTTCTGAAAAGGCCTTGATTATGAAATGTGAACCTTATTTCATGCAACTACAGTATAATTTACACAGATACAAGACAATATAATTTGGTTAGCATTGGAAATTAGTTGTTAGGCTGTGATAGGATTTTAAGTGGCGTGTCTTGGGAAATGCCCAGCAGAAAATGTCCAGCAGTGGACTATGACAAGATATACTTGGTAGTAGATATCCTTATGGCAGGGGGTCGTCTAGGTAGATACCACCGTCGTACCAGCCGCAGTAGTGTCTGAACCTATCTGAAATTTACAGAGCTGTTGAGACTAACCATCAAAAGTCTCAAAGTAATGAATGCCAAAATCGCACTGCAGGGATTGAAACTCGTACACATCCATAGCATTTGCGACCCAAGCGTCCGTCTAAGATGTGTATCAACGCTTACTCTCGCTTCTCCATAGCCACGTTTCCATAGCTGCCTAAAAGTAAATTTTATATGATTCAATTTTTTTTATTTTTTTTTTTATGATTTACATTCTAGGTGTTTGTCCACAGCTCACCTGACGTTAAGTGACGGTGTGATCGAAGATGGTAAAGCACACCTAGCCTGGATTGGCACTGGCTCTCAAGTGAGGCTGCCGGAACACACCGTTAGATGCTTGGCGGCAGATTTTCAACTTGAGGGTGGTAGCTAGCCAGCCGAGTACTAGAAAGTACCCTACCACCACGCTATGGTTTCCTCATGATGTTTTACTTCACCGGCAGCTCAATCTCATTGATGGGGTTTGACTATTTTTTTACCCATAGCAGTGTCGAGGCGCCTTTCTTAAAAAATAAAGGTGGCAACACTGTTTGTGACTTTCGTTGTTCAGTTTAGTCAAAAGATTGGCGTGTTCGCGCTATGCGTGCGGAGCGTCCCATACTTCCGTCGGCTTCTCGACAGCTCAGAATTGCATGCGGGGTGAGGAAATCCAGATCGAGTGGGAGGAAACAGTCTCCGTTCTATACGTTGTATTATCTGTTCTGTGCTTGAGGTATTCATTTTTGCACTCTGTACGCGTTCAGGCAAAATCAAGCAATCGTTCAGACAAGGCATTCGCATCTGCTAATCCGCCGAAGTATTTACCCAAACATACCTTAAATCCTGAACGTTTCACTATCCAATGAAATATCAACCTTATCCAACTGAATTACAGTCTAAAACCGAAAACTGGTTACCCGGGTAGAAATGCTTGTAAATTGGAGTCAGAAGCTCGGAGCAATTAAGATTGCATGTCACTGGCTCTAAATTTAGTTTAAGTCCGTAGTTCAATTTATCGCTTCGCTTGTTCCTTAGACAGCTGTAGCAACTCGGCTGACACGTCGCAAAAATCACAAGTGTTTCATTTGATTTGAAACGAGCCCTCTAGTAAAGGGTTCTTGTTCTATTTAACTTTATAAATTACTAGCTGTGCCCCGCGATTTCCCCGCGCTAGATACCTACGTCATAGGAGCTTTATGCATGCAAAGTCTCAGCCCGATCGGTTTAAAATTGACAAAGTTTCATACAAACTTTCATCCCCTATTTTATCCCCTTGGGGGTAGAATTAATCAAGATCCTTTCTTAGCGGATGCCTACGTCATAACATCTACCTGCATGCCAAATTTCAGCCCGATCCGTCCAGTGATTTGGGCTGTGCGTTGATAGATCACTATGTCAGTCAGTCAGTCAGTCACCTTTGAGTTATATATATTTAGATAGACTAGCTGTTACCCGCGACTTGTGCCGTGGTGGTGCCGGCGTAAGAATTGTACCCCACCCTCTCTACCCGTGGTTGCCGTAAGAGTCGGCTAAGGGATGTAATCCGGAAGATGGGCAGCAGCGTCTTCCTTGAACAATCACACCTAACTGCGCTCACCAACCCGCCTGCCAAGCGTGACGAGTATTGGCAAAACCCCCCAGGAGGAGGCCTATGTCCAGCAGTGGACGACCTATGGCTGATGATGTGTTATGTGACCAGCGACTTCGTCCGCGAAAATTTAACAATAAAAAAATTCTTCATTTTGCAGAATTGTAAAATGTATGAATAGTAACTTAAGTAGATATATTAATCCATATAATAAAACTTCATTCAAATCTGTTCAACTGTTTTTTTTTTCAAACATCCAAACATACATATTTTCACATTTATAAACTACTAACTGCGCCCCGCGGTTTTACCCGCTGTTTGCTCGTGAACACGACATTTTCGAGATAAAAAGTAGCATATGTGTTTATGCAGGGTGTCCGCAACCTTCATACCAAATTATATCAAAATTGCTCCAGCTGTTTGAGTTTGAATTGGAATTGGAATTGGTTTGAATTGTGTTTTCAAACCATGCAGGAACCCATTGAAATATACACTCAACATTTCATCTAAATCGGTGCAGCCGTTTAGGAGGAATTAGTTGACAAACACACGGACAGAAGATTTATATATATTAAGATTTAAACGGAGTATTGGTGACGTAACAAAACGTCACACCCGCAGAGACATATGTACTTCAGAGTTCATATTCGACAGCAATGCGCTGTGATTATGTTTCAACCCCAGGTGTATTAGAGACGCCAATTAGGGCTGCCTCTCCGATCAAGCGAGAAATGGGGGTGGCCATGCGATGTAGTATTCTAGATATTCTGATTTTTAAACCATCGCAATTTGAACAGTTTTGCACAAAATACTATAGCTTTTTCTTTTTAAATAGTTGACAAGCTTGGTATTTGACCACAACTCACCTGATGTTGAGTGACGGTGTGGTCGAAGATGGTAAAGCACACCTAGCCTGGAATGGAACTAACTCTCAAGTGAGGCTGCCGGAACACACCGTTAGATGCTTGGCGGCAGATTTTCAACTTGAGGGTGGTAGCTAGCCAGCCAAGTACTAGAAAGTACTTTACCACCACGCTATGGTTTCCTCACGATGTTTTCCTTCACCGACAGCTCAAGCTCATTGTTGGGGTTTGAACCCACGCCCTTCGGCATGCGAACCGACCACGCTAACCACTGAGCTATCCGCTAAATTATTTATTTTTGTTTATTTACCTTGATGTTTCGGTCATGCTGCTGTAGTCACGAGGTGACTGGAAAATGGGGGTCATTTCTAGGGTTCCGTACCCGAAGGGTAAAACGGGACCCTATTACTAAGACTCCGCTATCCGTCCGTCTGTCTATCTGTTACCAGGCTGTATCTACTGAAACGTCAAAGTAAGACAGTTGAAATTTTCACTGATGATGTATTTCTGTTGCCGCTATAACAACAAATACTAAAAAACAGAATAAAATAAATATTTAAGAGGGCACAAACACAACAAACGTGTTTTTTTTTTTTGTCATTTTTATAGATAATGGTACGGAACCCTTCGTGCGCGAGTCCGACTCGCACTTGGCAAATTTTTTTATATTAAAGTAATGAGACAAATGAAATGGTCTCCTAATGGTAAGAGATTACGTCCATGACCAGGGTATCGCTGATTCAATTACTTTGAGACAATGGTTAGTCTCAACAGCCCTGTAATTTCGCTAGCTGCAGTACCCTTCAAGCCGGAATACAGTAACGTTTATACACTATTGCTCACCTGTTACTGTGGTGGTACGTAATTGGATAACCTACTGGAGTGATCTTGATGGACAAAGTGAGGAATAGCGTGATAAGAGAACATTGACTGCCCTGTTACCTCATTTTGGTAGATTATCTGCTTTTTGGGTTGTACGGTATGGGTTCTTTAATATCAAGACAAACATTTATGAGACAAAATGGATTCTAAAAAACTGGCTTGTCGAACAGGCATTTTACTCATTCGACGATTTTTTTAATATAGTTTTTTTTTTATGTTATACAGGCTTGGTGTTTGACCACACCTCACCTGATGTTAAGTGACGGTGTGGTCGAAGATGGTAAAGCACAGCCTAGCCTGGAATGGAACTGGCTCTCAAGTGAGGCTGCCGGAACACACCGTTAGATGCTTGGCGGTAGATTTTCAATTTGAGGGTGGTAGCTAGCCAGCCGAGTACTAGAAATAAATTGTTAATTCTTTATTTTTATTTATTTTAATTATACTTGACTTTAATTGTATTTAATTTAATTTTAATTTAATTATTTATGATTCAATTTGATTTTATTTAATTTAACTTAATGTACGTAGAATAATTAATTTAATTAATTTAATTTTATTTTTATTTTTATGTACGTAGAAATATGATATGTAACAAAGATGTTTCCAATAAAGAATTTGAATTTGAATTTGAAAACGAAGTCCAAGGTGACGTTTTAGTAAAAAAACAAAGTCTAAGGTGTTTGGCGCCCATTACTTTGAGACATTTGATGGTTAGTCTCAATAGCCCCTTAAAATTAATACATACTTTAAACTTAAAGCAACCAACTATCTACTTTCGAGGTTAAAAAAAAACACATAAATCAACCAGACCTATTTAATTGTTAGTAAAACACAAATTAAATTTCAAATTGGGTCATATTTCGTCACAAAATGTAACTTATTTTTGTTATAACCATTTTACATTTAATTGTTACAAAAATGGGGAACGTTAAATAAACAAACAACGGTTGTAGCGTTAACAAACAATGTGTTCACAATTTAGCACACCGTTTCCTCTTTGACCCTGAATACGTGGTCGTAACCCACCACCCAAATAAACAGGCAGTAAAAATGAACAAATTAAAAGAAAAAAAATATTTTTTATTACAAGCTTTTATCTGGGACAATGAACTAAAAATTTAAAAATATATTATAGTAAGTATTTGGCGTGTTGGTACTTACCTATATCCTTAAAAGCTTGAAGCACAGAAGTATAGTAAGTACCTAACCTGTAAAGTGTAACGGGTAGTGCCTCAAGCTTTTAACTATATAGGTAAGTATGTACACTTCAAATATTTACTAGAAATTATTTTTAAATTTTTAGTTCATTGTCCCAGATAACAGCTTGTGTTTTTTAATTATTTTTTTAACTTTTTTGTAGATAAGTATTTTAGAGATTGCTCCTCAAGAAGAATCAATCGAACACAAACTCGATAGGTTTATCTTTTTTAGTTAAGAAGTTCCTATGGCCATATTCCGTCTCCATCATCAGATTAGCTCCATGGTACGATATCATAGTATTGTTTAATCCAATCTTCATAATCTTGAACATCGTCGCAAAGTTGCTAGTTTGTCGGTTTTTTAACGAATATATTTCGGAGAGTGTGTTTCAGATCTGCATGCTCTAATTCCCCCATGCCCATTTTTCTATCGGACGGTCAGAAGGTCTTCACTTAACATCAGGTGAGATACCGATCAAACGCAAGCCTATTCATAATTAAAAAAAGTAACGATGATAGCTCAATGGTTACCATTTACGTCCCAACTTTCATACAGTTAATTATTTCGTTAGTCGTAAACAATTCCTTCATACGTAGTGTGGTCTTACCTTTATTCCTCGTAAAAAATATATTTTCCACGCATAATGTTGTGCCTTCTGGCGAATGTCATAAACGTAGGAGTTGTCTGGTTAGATGGCCCTTTGATAATGACACGGGACTGAAGTGGTTGGTAGGTATAGTTTTAAAAGGCTTCACCGAAACAGACGTGCGAAGAGGGGTCGCAAAGGCAAGGGGCTCTATGTCTCAGCTTGATAAATCATGGATGACCAGAGGACGAAGATGTAATTTGTCCGGAGTCTGGTCTTTTCAATTTTTCTTTATGGAGCTGAGACGTGCACTCAGCAAGCAACAAAGAAAGCAGATCGCGGGCGCATTGATGCTTTTGAGATGTGAGTTTGTGATTTTGAAGAATGCTCAGAATACCATTGACAGCACATCAGACTAACGTTTCGATACTCCAGCAACTAAAGATCACGAAAAGACCATCTGTCTAATGTGTGTTCTGGAATATTTTGGCCATATAGACTGGAAGGAAAGCGACGTCCTCGAAAAATTGATGGTTACGGGGAAAGTTGATGGCAATAGATGACGATGCCGCAGTTAGATGCATTGGTCCGCACAGCACTCAACACGTCAGCTGATGCGCTTCATGTCGCCAGTGATAGAGGAAGATGGCGTATCGTCATGCATGAGCGGCTTCTGGGAGGCGGAGTTCGCTTCCCTCAGACAAGAGTTTTAGGAAGAGGAATAGTTTTAAAACCGAATTCGTTTTAAAGAGTTATCTCACCTCATCTCACCTCACCCCATCCTATACCATCCCATCCTGTCCCATCCCATCCTATCCCATTCCATCCAATCCCATTCTAAACAAAAGAACCCTTAATTGGACGTGGAACTGAAAAGATATTGATGGTTAAAGTACACGTATTTTATTTGCACACCGGTCTACGACGGGGACGCTCAGTAGTAAAATCTTACATGCTAGGTACAACCTGAAAAGGTACAATGTAAGCAGGCATGTAGGCCCTGCAACAAAACCAGCAAATCCCATAGGCTTCGCTGGCTTGGGCATCTCGTAACGATGTGGGTAGATCGCGACGCTAAAAGGGAGTATTTCGCACAATTTGCACATTACAAGGTAAACATACATATATGCTAAAAACTCTCACAGGCTGTGTACACAGAAATCAATCAAACTAGTAATAACCAGTTACCGATAATAATATTCCCGTCTGTTATCAAATTCCGCAGGTAGCGCGATATTGACTTCCGCCTCGCTGGCTTTTGTAATTTACTGGATACGCTTGTAACTTATGCACATGCCTGTAGCTGCCGGTCGGGGTTTGTAACCTTCATTTTAATTTAACCTATCCCTAAATATAATAATCTACACTAATAATAAAGAGGAATGATATGTTTTTTTTTAATCCTTGACAGGATTGTCGTTTGACTACAGCTTACTTGATGTTAACTAGATGTGGTCGAAGATAGTCACACATGGCCTGGAATGAAACTGGCTCTTAAATGAGGCTGCCGGAACACACCGTTCGGCGCTCAGCAGTAGTTTTTTTTTATAAAACTTATGATAGTACAATAGTACTATCGTCGTAGGTCTGTTTACCACGGTTTCAGGTTAGAACTAAGCAATAAATCATATATGTGTGGGTTATTCCATAAATGCAAAGTCAAATTTAAAGTCACAAACCTGCTTAAATCCCTTATCGTGGACCCCGACCATGCCGTGGTGGTGTACCCCACCCTCTCTACCCGTGGTTGCCGTAAGAGTCGGCTAAGGGATGTAATCCGGATCGTTACATACGATCGTTAAATATACCATAACAAGCGACCCACCCCGGTTTCGCACGGGTGCAATGTAGATACTAATGTGGTGCATATGCATGTATTATACATATAAACCTTCCTCTTGAATCATTATTGATGGAAACTGCATTAAAATCCGTTGCGCAGTTCAAAAGATCTAAGCGTACAGACGGCGGGAAGCGACTTTGTTTTATACTTGTAGAGATATGCTGAGACATGGTCAAGCGCCTGACAGTAAAAATCGCAATAAAGTTTAGCAAACAGTAACAACATACTTTACCCAGCAGAGCTCCAATATTGAATAAACTCCATAAAAACAATTTCATAGTTCCAACGGAGCGAGAGGAGCGTCTGTTTTATGTACTATAATTTGTACAGTACCTAAGATCAAAGTTCTCAAAGTTCCGGCCTTTATAACTTTTATTGAAGGAACTGGTTAAGCCATTGTAGTATAACTTGCGATATGCTGATGATACTACATTTCTTGCAGGATCAAAAGAGGACTTGGAGGGGCTCTTGGCTCGTCTTGAAACCACTAGTCTCCAATTCGGACTTGCTCTTAATAGGGACAAGACGAAAGTCACGATAGTAGACCGAGCCGAACAAAATGTAACTGGCGCAATACGCATAGCAAACTGCGAAGTAGAGCGGAATTATAATTATATACCTCGACTCCACTATTTCGAACGTAGGAGGATGTGAAGACGAAATAAAACGCCGCTCTGCTATCACAAGGTCAGCAGTGGAGCGACTGGGAAAGATTTGGAAAGACAGGCGAATAACCAAAAATACTAAGGTTCGACTGGTGTCTGGTTTTTCTAATCTTCCTCTAGGGCGCCGAAACCTGGTCTCTTAAACTACAAGAACGCCGTAAAGATGCACTGGAGATGTGGTGTTGAAGACGCATGCTGAAAATTCCCTGGAAAGCGTTCTGCAACAACAACTTCATCCTCAAAGAGCTTCACATACGGGACAGACTTGAAATGCGGACTCAATCGAGAGACTTGTTGGGCAAGGCCGCGTTGATGGTAGGAGACATCATGGTCGGTCTCCGAATCGCTGGATTGACCTTATTAAAAAGACTACAGAGTACAGTATGCTCGCAATGCGGAAAATCGCCACGTGTGGAGAGACTTAGCGCGACGTCCAGCAGCCCTGGCAACCAGTAGTGACGACGGGACGCAATCTTGTCCATCTACAGCCACGACCTCTAGAGTGTTCGATTAAAAAGATTTTATTTAGTATTTTGGTGCATTTCCCTTTTTTTTTTACCCTTAAAACAGCAGTGTCTATTTAAACGGCCATTTGTACTCGTTAAGTAGAAATGTCCGTCATCATCGCAACTTCGTCGATCTCCGCGCACATGGCAGCCGAAAGTACTTTTTTCTTGTCTACTGCCGCGTGTGCATTGTCACTCGGCCACGTATTGGTTCATAAAGGAGGTCCGATCTGTTGACCATTGAGGCTCATAAACTGTGTTGTGTTTCGGCCCCAAGACTCTGGTGTAATTGTGATCAGGATTTTTTAAGGTATTCGTGTACGTATCGAAGGCGTCGCACTCTTGGTTGACGTTTTTCCCGGGAAAGGAAGATTTTTTAAATCCCTCGGATATGTAGGTTTCCTCACCATGTTTTCCATCACCGTTTGAAGGTATTCGCAATACGCACATAACTTAGAAAAGACAGACGTGAGATTCGAACCTAGGACCTTCAGATTGGAAACCAGACGGTCTCTCAACTAGCATCCCGAAACTTCATCTTTTTTTAAAAAAATTATTTCACATCCGCGGCGGGCAGTGTTCGGTGTGTGTGTGAGAAACCAGGCGGAACCTCGACAACTTTTCCAGAGTTGTCTGAGTAAAGTTGCTACTCTTTTTGTTGGAAGACAGACTGCTAACAACTCTGCTCGTCCCATTTCGCGCTTCAACGAAACGCGACGTTGAGAGTTGGGCTTGGGGCACAACGGCGTCTTAATACTTTAATGCACACTACTGTTTAAAAATTCAGCTAAGTTCAATTTTTTTCCAAGTCTCCATGAAATCAGTTGGTAACCAAATGTACGATTTTTTTAAGACTGACTGGCTAAATGTTTGTCTACAGCTCACCAGGGGGTTTAAGCAATTATAAACGAGAAAGTTTGTGAGTGTGTAAGTGTGTTTGTTACTTCTTAACGCTCAAACGGCTGGACTAACTTTGATGAAATTTTGGTATGGATCATAATAAGTATAAGAGATTATTGAATTACTAGTAAGTTTTTTTATTGTCATTTTCATTGCACTATTGACACGTGCTATGATTTTGATATTTTTAATGTTCTTTTTAAATATGAATGGAACAATGACCTGTAACTTTGGTGTTATAAATAAAATACATGTTTGTATTTGTAAGCTCCTTTTTATTTTGAAAAAATGTAGTGTTCACGTGGTAACGGCGGGTAACACCGCAGGGCACAGCTAGTTTGTCTAATAAAACAGTAGCCGCAACAATATTCCTCCCAGTACGCCACTTCCTAATCTGCCACTTATTTTCATAAAGTTTGCTATCGCTATAACCAACTTGAACGTCTCGGGGACTATTTCATTATAAACTTGACAAATAAATTATATTCCTTGCGCTTTTGGATTAAACATATTCTGTTTCTGTTTATCTTTACCTGATAAACCTAGATCAGGGATTCCCAAACTATTTAGGGCAAGAGATCCCTTTTCCAAAATGTACTGACACATCAGACCCAAATTACTTTCTCTAGTTTTTTTTTCTTCTTTTTGATACAAAATACTTCATCATCAGCAATAGGACGTCCACTGCTGGACATAGGCCTCCTCCTGGGGAGGGGTTTTGCCAATACTCGCCACGCTTGGCAGGCGGGTTGGCGAGCGCAGTTAGGTGTGATTGTTTGAGGAAGACGCTGCTGCCCATCTTCCGTATTACATCCCTTAGCCGACTCTTACGGCAACCACGGGTAGAGAGGGTGGGGTACCCACCACGGCACAAAATACTTACCAATTTAAAAACTTTGCGGTTGCTTAAGTGAGTGTTTTATAAAAATGATTAAAATATTAGTTATTCTTATAAAAAGTTGGTACATGTTACACAACTTATACAGTATCTTGAAAGTTTCAAATAAGCACTTGTGTTCATTAATAGTGGTAGATTTTTAGAACTCGTCGTCCACCTAAATCAGTTTTCGTTTATGTTGACTTCTGGGAAACCGATATCGACCACTTTGGGAACCCCTGACCTAGATGATTGACAATCTTCTATCTTCTATACGTATATATAAAAAAGTTGTAGAAGGCTCTTACGTAAAGTAAAATTTGAAAATTTCAGTTTTTAGGGTTCCGTACCTCAAAAGGAAAAAAACGGAACCCTTATAGGATCACTTTGCTGTCCGTCTTTCTGTCTGTCAATACCCTTTTTCTCAGGAACGCGTGGAGGTATCAAGCTGAAATTCATATCAAATACTCAGGTTTACTGTCCCTTGGAGCTGTGAAAAAATCAAACTTCTATTTATTGCCATTATCTTTTGATTGCCAACGCAATCAAAAGATGCAGCCGTAATGCTGCAAATTTTCGACACTCGCAAGGGAATCAAAACCTACAGGGTACTTCCCGTGAACTCAGAATCTTGAAGTTTGGTACGAAGCAACGTCTTATAGCACAGATAAAGGAAAAATTGCGAAAACCATACATTACCATTAAAAAAATACCATAACTTTTACTTATAGTATACAGGTTTGTACGGGACCTACGGTGCACGTAATCGAATCGCACTTGGCCGGTTTTTTTTTAAATATATATTTATAATACTAACAGAACACCAATACACAGAACAAACATTTGTTTATACCACAAAATGTTTGTCCTGGGAATTGAACCCACGCCCTAAAGCTCCTAAAGCAGATATACTGCTAATGAGCCAGCAGAGCTGTCAAGCCAAGTCAAAAAATTTATTTGGGTATAGTGCCATAGATTATATATCACTGAGCGAAAGAACACAGGTCTAGTGAGGCCTCTAAAAGCAATCGTAGGTCACGGACGTAGGCACATTCCATTCTACATCCCACATGATTACGAATAAAAATGATCTTACATCAGAGGCCGCAGCCACACAGAGTATCAAAAGGGGTTCCCTAAGGTTATTACCATAAAGGCGAATCAATCAGAGAAAAGCCCGCATTCTATTTCACGTTACAAAACACACGGATCGGGGTTTTGGAAGCAAACGTCTATTGTTTGTATTTCGGGCTATGTGGTGCGAACGCAAAAAAATAATTTTATTGTTTTATATTCCAAAACTTGTGTTTTTTCAAGTGTTTATGTATAACAATAGAGATGATTTTTTATTGACAATGACATATCATTACTTATATTGACACTTTTTTTAATGCTTTGACAGGTTAGGTTTTGACCACAGCTCACTTGATGTTAAATGACGGGTGTGGTCTTATTTTAGCGACTGCCTTGTTCTTTTCTAAGTACATACCTAATATATTGTCACCCTATCGAGTCTCGAGATATGTATGATAGTTCAGTAGTTAGCGCGGTCGGTTTACACGCCGAAGGGCGTGGGTTCAAACTCCAACAATGAGCTTGAGCTGCCGGTGAAGGAAAATATCGTGAGGAAATCGTTTAGGGTTTTTTTTTAGCTAGCTACCACCCTGAAGTTGAAAATCTCCCACCAAGCACCTTACGGTGTTTTCCGGCAGCCTCACTTAAGAGCCAGTGCCATTCTAGGCTAGGTGTGCTTTACCATCTTCAACGACATCGTCATTTAACATCAAGTGAGCTGTGGTCAAATATTTAACTTGTTAAACATAAAAAAAAGCGACACCGTTTCATGGTTTATTTTTCAAAAAGTCAAATTATACGATTCCACCTTCATCGTACGACCGCTAAACAACGGAATTTGCTGCCCAATAGACACTATCTGGGTGGCTTCAAGTCACGAGTGAAGCGGTCTTCTAGGCAAGCGTGCTCCCCCGTAGTCCACATCTTCTCTTAACATCAGGCGGGATAGCAATCAAACGCAAGCCTATTTGTAATTAAAATCTTTTTGTGTTGTTCCTAATATTATAAAACGCGGGAAGAGAAAAACACGAGTTGTGTTTCGTATGTTTAAAACTCACAAACGAATTGGTAGAAATGGAAATGAAATAGATACTTAAAGAAAGGTCACATAGGATATTAGACCCTTTACCAATTGTGCTGCTCTCAGAATAGTTTGATTCAATACTTTCTAGGATAGTATTATTGTCTAGGCACATTTTTTTCTATAATATATAGGCTTGCGTTCGACCGCCATCTCGCCCGATGTTAAGCGAAGATGCGGTCTTTGCTGGAGCACGCTTGCCTAGAAGAAACCGATTCACTCGCACACATTTAGGCAAATGTATACTATAGTGGATTCCTAATAAATAAAATTGCGATGAATAGATGAATACGCGAAAAATTTCAACCAAAATTACAACAATTACTATTAAAGCTATTGTGCTCTGAACGATTTCATATAAAATGAGTTTTAATAAGGTAAATTCATAATCAATCCTGTTTTTACCCGACTGCCAAGGAAGAGCATTCGCGCGGCAATTACAAACAGACAGACAGACGCGGCGGACGACTTTGTTTTGTAATATGTAGTGACAAAGAATACATACCAAGAACCCTAAAAAACATTACATTCCTTTTTTGGGCAGACGTGTTATAACCTATAAAAAGGCTATAAAAAGATGTATTATCCAACCAACAAAGCTTTCAAACTTCCACCATAGTAGAAAGAAAATCTCACTCGCGAAGTGTTTCCTGAAAACGTCGTTCACGATCAAAATAAATGGAGTTCCAGTCGGAAAGGGACCTTCGGACCCTTTCGTCGATTTCAATAGCTTTCCTATCGGACATCTAAGTACAGTCTTGTAAGCCTTATCACAGGGGGTTAAAGTTCAAATTATCAGGAAATATCAAGGAAAGCCATCGCCCCTTTTCGGCTTTGTTGCGAATTTTATCGCGACGTTAGAGGTTTTTTATTTAGTGCGATATGGTAACCCGAAACCAATCTTTATTGAGCTCCGCGAATTTGAAAATTGAACCGTTTCTCTTTACGTTTTGTGGGTATTAGTGCAGATAAGAGGTCAATGTTGATTGGTGATTTGGTTGCTTTTATTCGACCTTTTGGTCAAAGAAAACTTAAATGGTTCTTATGTGGCGTATGGTATAAATGACCCACAATATCTGAATGTTTTTGTGGAACAAGGTAATGACTTTCCTAATATTCTAGGTACCTACCTGAAACATATATTATGTTAAATTTTTTAACACAGTTGCTGATAAATAATTCAGAATAAGCTTACTTAGGGGTATTAAGTCAAAAGAGAGTCACTTTTTAATTATACATTTTTGATATTTTAATTTTTGTGTGACTTTAGGCTAGGTGTTTGACCACAGCTCATTTGATGTTAAGTGACGATGTGTTCAATATTTTTAATGTAAAAGTAATGAGACGAACAAGACGCTCTCCTGATGGCAAGAGATAATGTATGTCCATGATCATTGCAACGACACAGAGAACTTTGACTCGGAAAACAAAGTACAAGGCACCGCTGCTTTGGCGTTCATTACTTTGAGATTTTGTAGCGATGATAGCTCACTGGTTACGGCTCACGGTCGGTTCGCATGCCGAAGGGCGTGGGTTCAAATCCCAACAATGAGCTTGAGCTGCCGGTGAAGGAAAAACATCGTGAGGAAACCATAGCGTGGTGGTAGGGTACTTTCTAGTACTCGGCTGGCTAGCTACCACCCTCAAGTTGAAAATCTGCCACCAAGCATTTAACGGTGTGTTCCGGCAGCCTCACTTGAGAGCCAGTTTTATTCCAGGCTAGGTGTGCTTTACCATCTTCGACCACACCGTCACTTAACATCAGGTAAGTTGTGGTCAAGCAGTCAACGATTTAAAAAAATATTTAAAAAAAAAAAAAACTTTTATTGTGATAGTAATGAGACAAACGAGACGCTCTCCGAGGAGATGGTAAGAGTTACCGCCTGTCTATAACAATTGCAACAATATACAGAACTTTGAGTAGCAAAACAAAGTCCAGTCCAGTCAGGAATATACCAGCTCACATAGGTCACTACAACGTTTTTAGATCCGCGACCACTCTCAAAAGTTCCATGAAGATAAGGTCTCCAAGTCAGTGGAAGATTCCACCCTCCATCTCTATATAAATTCTTCTTTAATAACTTCTTACTTTGGGGAGTTCGCTTCAGATCTGCATGACCCAATTCCACCCTGCCCATTCTACTATCAGACAGCCACAGCTCTAAAAAGCGACACCGCTTCATGTTCGATATTCCAAAAACTCGAACTAAGCGGTTTGGTTCCACCTTCTTCGTACGAACCGCTAGTCATTGGAATTTGCTGCCCGAGTGGGTGTTCCCCGATAAATACAATCTGGGTGTCTTCAAGTCGCGAGTAAATCGGTTTCTTCTCCATGCGTGCTCCATCGTAGACCGCATCTTCGTTTAACATTAGGCGAGAAGCCGGAGAAACGCAAGCCTATATGCTGTAAAAAAAAACTAGTTAGTAATCCTATGCTATTAAAATTACTTTACTAATTACTAACAGGATAGTAGAAATAATAATTATAATTACTCGAAACTTTCCTTGTCTCTTCATTGTAACGAAGCTTTAATATTATTTATCAAAACAAAATTGTGCTGAAACAATATTTGTTATAACATAAACCTTTTGTCCGCCGAGTTCAATGGACCGCAAGTTGAAGCCTTAATGGGAGAGACAGTATTTGACGAAGATTTAGGAAAACATGAATAGCTCTTCTTACCAACCAACGACTCGTAGCTATCACTCAATCACTAGATATTATAAAACAAGGTCGTCTGTTTGTCTGTCTGTCTGTCCGTTCGCGATAAACTTAAAAACTACTGAACAGATTATCATGCAAGCACCAATAGATAGAGTGATTCATGAGGAAGGTTTAGGTATATAATTGACCTAGGTTTTGAGTAAATTGGTTGAACTATGATGATAATTGTTGGAAGTGTCGGAAAAAGTCAAGCCATCTGGGAGGTTTCATCGAAAATGCTGAGAATCCCTTTGAGATATAACAAAACAATGCATGGTCGGATATTCCTCTTTTATAGATCTGCAAAAAAGTGGTGGCATATTACCTACCTTTTAAGGATAGCTTACAATACCCACTCTTACTACCCGTGCGAAACTGGGGCGGGTCGCTAGTTATCTTATATTTTTGTCGCTGCCAACTCAAACAGGGGTAGTTATTATTTTAGCTAGTAACTATGTTCGTCTGTGGCATCGTAGCTTTCAAACGGCTGAACCAATTTCAATTTGATGTTTGCCGCGAACTCGTCTTTATATTTGGTTCTATAATGGGATATAATTCAGAAAACTCATGATAACAAAATCGGGGGATACAGTTTGTTGTTTAAATGAATGAATGAATTTTATTTGAATTAGAATGAATGAATGAATGAATGAATTTTATTTGTCTATGAGACTAGGTACACATACAGATGTTATCTCTAAATTATTCTCTAGTTTCTACCCTGAAAAGGTTTACAGACATGGTTATTATTTTCTAACTTAATCTAATATACATATATCATTACAATAAAATAAAGTTCCAGATATATATTGATTATCTACACCCAAAATTCAATTATACCACTCGATAGCTAAAGGATTAAATACTTCGTTATTAAATACAGTCTTTTGTACAGTTTGTAGCGATGATGGCTCAGTGGTTAGCGCGGTAGGTTCGCATGCCAAAGGGCGTGGGTTCAAACCCCAACAATGAGCTTGAGCTGCCGGTGAAGGAAAACATCGTGAGGAAACCATAGCGTTGTGGTAGGGTACTTTCTAGTACTCGGCTGGCTAGCTACCACCCTCAAGTTAAAAATCTGCCGCCAAGCATCTAACGGTGTGTTCCGGCAGCCTCACTTGAGAGCCAGTTCTATTCCAGGCGAGGTGAGCTTTACTATCTTCGACCACACCGTCACTTAACATCAGGCGAGTTGTGAACAAACACCAAGCCAATCAGCGTTAAAAAAAAAAGTCAGAATAAAGCGTCAATCGATTCGTTACTATGCTTATAATGGTTATTTTGTCCTAAGTCTGGTAATTTTTTTAACTTTTAGTTTGTTTCCTTTCCAGTTATTTGACATCTTCGTGATCGCAAACAAGAACTCTTCAGGACATTATCTGAAAGTTTCAGCGTCAGATGAATGTTGCGAATACCTTTCAATCTGAAACAATTCGTTTGTTTCGATGACGGCGTTGCTTGTTTGTGAGGGGTCTGTAAATAATGGATGAAGATTTTAGACATTTTGCTACATTCTATGGAAGATGCATGTATCTCGCAGTTTAGCATATTTTAAGGCTAACAAGTCTTGTTTATCGTAGGTGGAAGAACCTATGCTTCCAGCTTATTCCGATCTGAATCTGCCCTTTTTAAAACTGACCTATTGCTGGACATGGACCTCTTCTGAGAAGAGTAAGGCCGTAATCGGAGTTTTGGCGGGAACGCGGAAAGAGTCGTGTCGCCCCATTGTATTTTTTTCAAAAACTAGTACAAATAGTGGTGTTTATTCATAAAGTGCCGCATAACAAGCGCGAGTTTGGGAATGTGATATAATATGGTGGAACATGACTTTTTGTGTTGCTTCCAAAACTCCATCGAAGCTTATAGTAAAGTCACCACTACTTTACTAAAGCATGACTAGATTTGACTGGCACGGACTGGACTTTGACTACAAAGATAAAGAAGCTGAAACCTGAAGGGGGCACACAAATCACATAAACATTGAAACTGGCAGAATGCACAGAGTGCGATGCCAAGAAGAAAGAGAAAAAAAAGCCCGTAGTCCACCACTAGCTAAGTGGGGCTTGGCAGACTTTACACATCTTCAAGAATTCTCGGACAAGTAGGATTCCTCACGATATTTTCTTTCACCGTTTCAAGTCACCGGCAATGCGCACATAATTTAGAAAAGACAAAGGTCTGTGTCTTGGCATTCGAAGCCATGACCTCCAGATTGGTTAGACGGTCTCCCAACTAAACTACCGAAACTCTAGCATATTAATTTCCGAGAATTACGTTAATACGTAAACTATAGTCAAATGTATGAAAATCTCCAGTTGCACCCGCCATGGGCGCTGTTCGACTTTTCATACATTTTTTCTATCAATTATGTAGCCCCTTAAATCAGCACAAGTCCAAAAATAGCATAGAAAGAGAGACTGAAATCATGCGCGAATATACACCGTGAAAGTTTGAACAGCAAAATTGATACAGTTCAGTACAGTACAGATTCAGTATTCGATTGTCGTTTCAAAATAATAATAAAAAATAGGTGGTTAATATTTGACCTAATTATCCTGAGCAAACACAAAAATACGAACACTCAAATTACAAGCACTGAAAATGACATGGTAGTCGCGCGCGGTCCCAGATTAGATAACAGTTGCAGCGTTGTCTACGCACATATCTTGCGCTAGCTCGGTGCGTAAGTCGGCGCTGTCCATAAATTCTGGAGTCTTGGGAAAAACTTTAACAAAGGATTCTTAAGAGTTTTATTTGTATTTGTTTCGATTTTATTTCGTAAAACGTTTCATATGACCACTAACTAACATGTCTTTGAATATTGCTAATGTTCAAACGGTCGGCCCGTATAGCGTTATAAGCTTGAGGTTTATTAAGATGAAAAAAAAAAAACTCATTATTATGAACAACTTCTCTCGGAAGGCGCGGGCAAAACCGCGATGCGCAGCTAGTCCAATTTAGTTGGTGTTTACTTAATTCCCCATTAGGCGTTCTCAAAAATCACCATTAAATGCCTAAACATCATTTCGCCATTAATTTACCATCTATACAAGCATTAAAAAACCTATTTAAATCTCCAATTCATTTCAGAAGTCCATAAAAACCATCCGAGCCTCCATTGAAGTCGAAGCCTCGGATCTCAATAACCAATAAATTATAGGGACCTCATAAAAGGTCGGAGGCAAAGGGTATCGAAATACAAAATACATTTAAGCTCCATCTTCTTTGATTAAAAAAGAAGATACGTTCAAACGTGTTTTTCAAATTTTCAGCACGTTGACTAAATTAAAAAAAAATGATATCCTTGTACCTTGATATATAGTAATTAAACCAATTAAAATTTTCCGCATATATCACCGCACACACCTCTGTCTTTTCTAAGTTACACCTATATGCATATTGCCGCTGATTTCAAACGGTGAAAAGACCGTAAAGGTACTCGTACATGTCAGAGAGTTCTTAAAAAATCCTCGAAGATTATTTTTTTATGGCTGACAGGCTAGGTGTTTGACCACAGCTCACCTGATGTTAAGTGACGGTGTGGTCGTAGATGGTAAAGCACACCTAGCATGGAATGGAACTGGCTTTCAAGTGAGGCTGCCGGAACACACCGTTAGATGCTTGGCGGCAGATTTTCAACTTGAGGGTGGTAGCTAGCCAGCCGAGCACTAGAAAGTACCCTACCACCACGCAAAATGTATGCTGTATGAAGTGTGCTGACCCGCACTTTGCCAGTGTGGTAGACAACGGCTTTACCCATCTCACAATGAGTAAAAAAACACAGTAAACACACATTGCACAGTTGACCTACTTAGCTAGGTCAACTGTGCAATGTGTGTTACTTATGTGACGTATCTAGCAATTAGATTCATCATAGGCTGCCCTTTGGAGATGGATTTCTGGGAATAATCCCATTTATTCGGCCCTTTAAGGGACTCTCGACGCGATACAATCAGGTTATGGAGATTTCATCCAGTGAATTGATGTTTTAGTTTATCACATTTTGTTAATTGAGTCTTTGTTTTGATTTTATTTTATGAGCACTACGATGGGCTAAAATATGAACACTGATATTTTAAGAATTGGATGCATTTGTTTACGTATAGTTTGCGAAGTCTTCGACAAGTTTCTTTGTAGCCTACATTCTGTAAATATTCAGGTCCGTAGCAACGAGATACCCTCCCAATATCAAGTTACAAGTTGTTTTTGTCAAGTCTAAAAGTACAGAGAAACATGCATCTTATTTTTTATGGTTGACAATTTAGATGTTTTGATCACAGCTCACCTGATGTTAAGTGATGGCGTGGTCGAAGATGGTAAAGCACACCTAGCCTGGAATAGAACTGTGTCTTATTTGAGGCTGCTGGAACACACCGCTAGGTGCTTGGCGGTAGATTTTCAACTTGACGGTGGTCCAGCCGAGTACTAGAAAATACCCTACCACCATGCTATGGTTTCCTCACAACGTTTTCCTTCACCGATAGCTCGAGTTCATTGTTGGGGTTTTTGTACCCACACCCTATAGCGCGTGAACTGACCGCACCAACCACTGAGCTATCATGGTTACAAACGTATAGACGTATTTGTATGCGTGTACATTGCATGTGACAATTTTTTACTGAGGAGTTGTCATCCATTTTTCTCAAGCAATCCAAATATTTTTAGCCTCTGTGCGTTTTGCATAAATAGTTGAAAAAAGAACTTCATGATAGCAATTTTAAAATTTATATTTTGAAATGTAAATGTAAATATTTTCTTAACACGCATTGTTCAAATCATGTTTTTAAATTCATAAAAATATAAATTAAGGAGGCATATTCTATGAAACAGCTGATGTATAATTCGGACATTACAATAGGCTCTGGAGTCGACTGAGAGGGGTGCTAGGAGGCTAATTAGGTGACGACACTTTGACCTCGTCTCAGTTGCAAAGCCTTGAGCACCAAAGTAAAGTCGCTTGTTTGTCTGTCTTCAATCGGATACATTTCGGAGACTGTGCCTTAGAACTGCATAATTTGGTTCCACCTGCCCCTTTTTATTACCGGACGGCTAGGCAGGCATGATCTTACATGGTCTTACGTGGTAGATATTCCTCACGTACGGACTAAGCGCTTCGATTCCACATTCTTAATACGTACAGCGAGGATGTAGAACTCTCTGCTGGCATCTGTTATTCCCGCGAAGTACAAATTCACACACACATCATACATCATCAGCCATAGGTCGTCCACTGCTGGACATAGGCCTCCTCCTTTGGGGTTTGGCTAACACTCGCCACGCTTGGCAGGCGGGTTGGCGAGCGCAGTTAGGTGTGATTGTTCAAGGAAGACGCTGCTGCCCATCTTCCGGATTACTGCTGCCCATTACCCTTAGCCGACTCTTACGGCAACCACGAGTAGAGAGGGTGGGGTACTATTTTTACGCCGGCCGGGTGTCTTCAAATCCAGAGTAAATAGGTTTTTTCTAGGTAAGCGTGCTTCATCTTAGACTACATCCTGCTTAACATCAGACAGGGCGTGGTAAAACGCAAAACTACATAGTATTTTTTAAAAAAACGTTGTCTTGTCATGCCACACACTTTCTGTAGCTTAGTATGGAGTGACTTATTCCGACAGCGACAGAATAAATAAAAGTAAAAACCAACGCCATTAAACAGATTAAGAGCGGAAAAACAATTCTTACCTCTTTATCCATCACCGAGTGAAGCAAGGTTATACATAAATTACGTTTTAATTAAACAGAAAGCTTCTGCATCCTTCTCCAAAGTTTTCAAATATTTTAAAAACATTTTTCAGTAATGGATTCGGGATATCAACATTTTTCGAGCACGAAAATAATGTTTTTTCTATGTAAATCCTTGCTAAGTTTTATTTACTTCTAACAGCCCTGTTGGCTCATTAGTAGTGTATCTGCTTTAAAAGCTGTAGGGCATGGGTTCGGTTCCCACCCAGTAAAAACATTTTGTGGTATAGGCAAATGTTTGTTTTGTATCTGGGTGTTTTTTTATCTTCTTTTTATGGCTGACTGGCTAGTTGTTTGACCACAGCTCATCTGATGCTAAGTGACGGTGTGGTCGAAGATGGGTCGAACACACCGTTAGATGCTTGGCGATCACGATGTTTTCCTTCACCGACAGCTTAAGCTCATTGTTGGGGTTTGACGCGCCCTTCGGCATGCGAACCGACCGCGCTAACCACTGAGCTATCATCGCTATGATATATCTTTCACTAGTGAATTCACCCAACTATAATACAAAAACGTCATCAAGACAGCTGCCGCGCGGTAAAATTCTTTCGTTGCGTTTAATTTCATTTTGTTACGGTACATATTTGTTTGAATGCATAAGATTTTTTTATTTCACTTCAAAGAAGTATAATTTCTTACTATAGGAAAAAAAAAATTTCCTAAAGAAAAAAAGTTAATAAGTAGTATTTTTACAAGCTTTTATTTAACTTGCAATTTATGTATGTATGTATGTGTGTTCGGGTGAAATCTTGCAAGTTAAATTTGACCCACTTCCCGATGTCCGATTGCACTCAAATTTTGTGTACTTATGTACCTTTGGTGACAATACAATTATATGGTACCATGGAGTACTAAAATTTATTTATAAATTTTTTGTTCATTGTCCCAGATAAAAGCTTGTTTTAAAAAATATTGTTTTATTTTATATATTCTGTGCTTCTTTTATTCGAATGTTACCTACTTTTTGTGTCCCAATGTTTCACGTTGTTTACACGAATAGGTTTCTAATATTCAATCAGTGTCTCTATTTTAGTAATATGCGCTTGTACTTCAGACCTATGTTATGTATTTATAGTATACATATATATATATATATATACAAGCCTTATGACGTCACATACGGTAATGGACACCGTCAAAGCTCTTTCAGTAAAATCGCACTATACAGAAGAAATACAGTATGGACCGTTCTGCAATCAGACTCCTCGAGAAAGACCTCATTTAATTTTAACGATTTTACTACCTTTTTGTTTTACTTATCCGGTATTAATCATGTTTAATTATATCATATACTCCGACTATAGTTTCGGCCACATCCGGTGGCCTTCATCATGGAGTCAAAACTGAGTGCAACGCGCGCGCGGCCTTGTCTTGCTTCGCACTGTACTAGCAGTATTTTTTAAAAGACAATTTTTCATCAAGTCATCTTATTAAATACAATATTTGGTCTTGGTATACAAGTATATTTTCTTAAATAACTCACATTAAACAGTCATTGCAAAAAAAAACATTTGATGGTTTGATTTGATGATGAAAAAAATCATGTCACACCTTTGTATTATTTACCAAATCAATATATATTTATGAATATAAAAACTATTGTGAGTTTTTTTTGTTTTTATGTCAGCTAGGTGCTTCAAGTCGCGAGTGAATCGTTTTCTTCTAGGCGAGCGTGCTCCACCGTAGACCGCATCTTCGCTTAATGTTAGGCGAGTGGGAGGTCAAACGCAAGCCCATTAGTAAAAAAAAAAAGGTCCACAGTTCATGACCTTTGTCCACTTAACATATTTTATAAACTTTATCTAGTTAAGCGCAATACAGGGCACCTATTAATAGTTTTTGTGCATACAGCGTGCAGACCAGCGACCTGCAAGCAGCACTTGATTAACCCGGCGTGAATGAGGTGAAAAATTGTTACACCGACTGCGAGGTGGGTATGACATACCCTAATGTAGAATTGTCGATTTTAATAACTGAAATTACTATAGAATTATACTTATTACTGCAATATATTAATTATCTTTAGGGAAATGAGGTAAGATGATAAAATAACCCAGTTCTAGTTATAAAAGTATTTATATTTCTATACAAAAAGCAGTAGTAGTTTTTTACGCACAAATCAACAATATTTAGAAACTATGACTCAATAACAAAAAAATTGGAAATTTGAGATCAACTGTGCACACACAATTAAAGAATAAATCTGTCTTATATAATTTAGATATGTCATAACATAAAACATTCTAATATCTTCTTTTACTTATTACTATAAAAACTACTCTTTTTCGAAGCAGTTTTTGCAAACAAAACGAGCATGCTCCATACATATTGGCTTTTCGCATGTGATGCAAGAATGCTTTGTCCTTTCTGTTTTTTGCAGTCCTACATCTGGTATACTTTCCCGTGACCGTGAGCGTCTTCTTCATCAAAATCTGCGTCCTGTTCCGAATCACTTTCCTCCGTACATTGAGAGCAGTGATCAACTTCTCCATTCCCTGATTCGCCACTTTCATCACTAGAACATGCTTCTAAAAGTTGAGCAAGCCGTCACTGATTTTCCTCATAAGACATTTTGGAGTTTACACACCTAAAAACAAGGAAATTTAATTATTATACGCATAAAATTAAAACATAACCAAAACACAAAATAGTTACACCGACTATGAGGTCGGGTATTACGTACCCGCTCTATGTTTGCGCATGTGTAGTTCACTCCGCCGCCGGCACAACACTGTTACTGTCGCTGAAAATCACTCCCCGAACCACCCCCTCCAGCTACTGAAACAGCCGAGTTCCAGGAATCGCACAGTTAAGAAATATTAGGTGTTTTAAAACTCGTCGGGTATGAGATACCCGACCTCATTCACGCCGGGTTAAAAGTATGACAGTATGCTGTTTGACCAAAACTTGTGCTTTCGTAAAATAGCTAAATTGGGTGACAAATGACAAAAGGTTGCTTCTGCTACTCCGTTAAAGCGTTTACTCAAGTTGATACTACTTAACTAAATATAATAGGACTTAACGTTGACTATTTTTTGCGTTTTTTTTTTTAGATTGACTGCCTTGGTGTTTGAACACAGTTCACTTGATGTTAAGTGACAGTGTGGTTTAAAAAGGTAAACATACCTAGAAGAAGCTGTTGGAACACACTGTTTGGTGGTGGACAGCTACGACCACGCTATCGTTTCCTCAAGATGTTTTCTACTTGATATTCGTCACATACTTAAAAATATAGAAATACATGGCTAAATACATAAAGTGCAATGTCAAAAACAAAGAAAAAAGGTTTTTTGTTTCATATTTTTTTAAATTTATTCTTGGCAATGGAAGTTTGTTTTGTTTTGACAGAGTTGCCATACTGTTCTTAAATTCAATGCCATTAAAAGCATAGGATGTATCTGTGACAGTGAATAAATGAGCTCCAAATGATGCGAAAATGGTCGAAAATGCTATTTTACTGCTTAAATGTTTTTTAATTGAGCAATTTGCTTTTAACATTTAGGAAACATCTTCAACTGCAATAGATGTATTTGAGTTGTAAATGGCAGTATTTAAGGTACCTACTGCGAAAGTTGATCGGTCGGTTTGTGTATCTTATTTAATCGATAACTTTTTAATTATCACAGATTAAATAATTTGGCGCATGTCTCCAAGAGTCGCAACTAATTCGGTTTTGCCGCGAATGTCATCGCATTGTTATGTTTTCTAAAACTTGTGTTTTTGCAAGTGTTTATGTGTAACGTTTATTGCATGAGTGTGGGAAAGTGATAGCCTTGCTCATTGGTAGTATATGTGCTTTAAGAGCTTTAGGTCGTGGGTTCGATTCCCACCCAGGACAAACATTTTGTGGTATAAATAAATGTTTGTTCTGTGTCTGAGTGTTCTGTATGTATTTACAAAAAAAAGTATCTATGTATTATATCAGCTATTTGACTTCCATTGTACAAGCTTTGCTTTGTTTAGGTCTATGGCCTACGTCAATAGAGAAAAATAAGAAATAAAATGTCAATAAAGTAATGATAATAAATATATAATATCAAATATCTAATACCTTTCAACGAGCATATATTGTATATATGTAAGTATATATATATATATATAATCTGAATATCGTAAACGGCTTCAACGATTTTCATGAATTTTAGTATGCAGGGGGTTTAAATGGGGGGGGGGGGGGGGGGGCGATAAATCGATCTAGCTAGATTTAATTTTTAGAAAACGTCGTTTTATCCGTGTTTTCAGCCGAGCAAAGCTCGGTCATCCAGGTACTATAATTAAAACAAAAAAGTACCAATGACCTAGTTCACATTCCTTGTACGTTATTATCATCGATCACAACGCCATTTAACAGTAGATGAGCTGTGGTAAAACACCTAATCCATAAAAAATATTATCCCAAACACTTCCAACCCATTTACGGAGCGTAACTCAATCTTCAAGTCAATTTCTGCGTTAAATATTTTTCGTGCGCAGCGAGAAACATCTCCGAAGATTACTTATCGACTTTGCGGCTCACTGAATGTTAATAACAAGATGTTCTTAACCTCAGATGACGTCATCTCAATGTTACCAATGCGTGACGTTATTCGAGCAAATATAATATGTTTATTTTTGTTAATGTACAAGTAATTAGAAATGATTCGAAACAGAAATGAGGAGATACGTAGACGAACCAAAGTTACCGACACAGCACAACGGATTAGCAAGTTGAAGTGGCAGTGAGCAGGGCACATAGCACGCAGAACTGATGGCCGATGGGGCTGCGAAGTTCTGGAATGGAGACCACGGAACGGCAAGCGCAGCGTAGGACGTCCACCCAGGTGAACAGGTGACAGACGACCTCATAAAGACCGCAGGAACACTCTGGATGCGAGCCGCTTCCAACCGGTCTTTATGGAAGTCAATGGGGGAGGCCTATATCCAGCAGTGGACGTTCTACGGCTGAAATGATGATGATGATGATGAAGTAATTAGACGAACGAGACGCTCTTCTTAAGGTATGACATAATGCCTGTCCATGACCATTGCAGCGATATACTGGAGCAGTAAAACAAAGTCCAGGGCATCGCTGCTTTAGCGGTCATTACTTTGAGATTTTCAATGGTTAGGCTCAACAGCTGTAATTTCACTACCTACAGTGCGCTTCAAACCCGTACAGAGTAATGTTTACATACTCCTTAGTGGTCAATCGTCGAATCCAACTCGGCTGGACAGCGTTCGGAAAACTGCGCAACGTTTTCTCGTCCGAATTACCTCAGTGCCCCAAGTCGAAAGTCTTCGAACAGTGTGTGTTGCCAGTGATGACTTATGGCGCTGAAACGTGGTCTCTGACTATGTGCCTTCTTAGTAAGCTTAAAGTAGCACAACGAGCTATGGAGAGGGCTATGCTCGGAGTTTCCCTACGAGATCAAATCAGAAATGAGGAGATCCGTAGACGAACTAAAGTAGCCGACATAGGCCTCCTCTTGGGGAAGGGTTTTGCCAATATTCGCCACGCTTGGCAGGCGGGTTGGCGAGCGCAGTTAGGTGTGATCGTTCAAGGAAGACGCTGCTGCCCATCTTCCGGATGACATCCCTTAGCCGACTCTTACGGCAACCACGGGTAGAGAGGGTGGGGTACAATTCTTACGCCGGCACCACCACGGCACTAGCTAGCTACTATGTTAAAACATTTAGCGCGTAACATTGTAATATTAGTCGCGAGTGAATCGGTTTTTTCTAGGCAAGCATGAACTATCGTAGACAGCATCTTCGTTTAACATCAGGCGGGATAGCGATAAAACGCAAGCCTATATGAAAAAAAAAAACAATTATTGTCAGAACCCTTATTCCTATCAAATAAAAATATGACTATTCTATACGTATTCAACTTAAAACTGTTTTGAAGTATTTGTTTCGTATATAATTCACCTTTTCTAAATTTCGTTTCCCTTCATCTTCATAACCCTGACATGACTCGCAAATTGTGAACGGTTGACACTAAAATCAGCCGCGTAAGCAATTTGTGTTGAGTTTCTGATGTCAAGTATCAAGTTTAGATAGATGTACGTCAAAAACAGTTGCTGCGTCGTACGGTACTGCGACCGAACAGATTTGATGGTTTCGCGCAAACTGGCGACACGGAAAATATTGTAACTCTTTCAACAACGATCTAGCTTGCTGGAAAAGCTTGCACAATATATTATTGCACAGCTCAACAGATAAATAAGAATCCTTTTTAATAGATAGATAGGAACTGAATATTGTGAACACCAGAACTCTTAAGATCAGATATATTTAAAATATAACACAAACGAGGAACTTAAAAGCTAGTGCCACAAACGGCGGTCTTATCGCTAAAAGCGATCTCTTCCAGGGAACCATAGAATTAAATAAAATTGAAAAAATATCGGGAGAGAAAAATATTTGGGAGTTGCTTTGGCAACTCCCAAATATTTTTCTTATATTATACACTTATAATTATACATAATAACATATATGAATATATAGTACGTACGTATATACAATAAGTATAAATTTGAATCCGAATCCCACTAATATTATAAATGTGAAAGTTTGGATGATGGATGTTTGTTACTCAATTACGCCAGAACGGCGGATCTGGATGAAATTTTGCATGTAAGTAGATACTTTAGGCCCTGGAATAAAACATAGGATACTTTCCATTACCATCATCATCTATCACCGCGCGGGTAAAACCACGGGGCGCAACTAGTACTACATAAAAATAACCGAAAAACAGAGAATAGTGATATAATTTTAATACAAATAAAACAAATAATTGTTTTAAAATATATTGTACTTGTTCAAAAGAACAAATAAAGAAAAAGTAAATGTTCATAAAAAAATGTTCATAAAATGAAAACAACTGGGCCAAACTATGTAACATTTTTATGGAACCAAACGGCAATTTTTCCGCGTCAAAAGAACGTTCATCGGATCATTAATGTCAGCGTAATCGGTGTACCTACATACAACATAAAATAAAAAAACAATGAACCTCCTCCTTCTTGAAGTCGGTTAAAAAATTAGATAAATATTCTTATACATTTATAAAAAATAAATGCAGAACAAACTCTGCCGGCGTTTGTTTAGCTCGAAGTTTAGAAGAAGCTAGAAATTTGAGTGTCATTAAATCTAGAGTAGTGGAGTAGCTTCTAGGTAAGCGTGCTTTATCTTAGAACTCGTCCCTATTATTATTAGGCAGGGTGTAGGCAAACGTACAACTATTTTAAATTTAAAAAACGGTGGACTCTTCTTGCATCCTTCTCGGTCTACGTACTTAACCTGAGTTCGCCGAGCAGGATTTATAGGGTTGTCACAAATCGCAGCTCGTAATTCGCGAGCACGTATGTGCTAAGTGTATTAGTTTGGCGGAACATAAACATGCGATAGCCCTGATGCTTATCGACCCGGAAAATCATAAAAAGTCGGCGTGAGTTTTATGACTGAATGGGTTTGGAGAAAATGAAGAGGAAGTAATACACTGGAGGCTGTCCTTACAGGTTTATATGGGTTGACAAGGTTTTTTTAAGCCTGGTGTCGTCTTCGTGGTTTCTGCTTCAGAGAAATGCTTTGAGCAAATCTGCCCTTATATGGCAAAAGGCGGCTACATGCAGAAAGTTGATTTCAAGAAAAACGCAAAAAGGTGGCAAACGTGATTTCTTGACCTGTGTGACAAATAGCGCAAATCGGTCTTTTGGGTTGAGGTCTGTTGCGTTTTTCTCGAAATCAACTTTCTGCACGTAGCCGCCTTTTGCCATATCAGGGCAGAAATGTAACGTGAGTCAAATTACATAGACACTACAAGCAAGGCGCGCAGGGGCTCGCAGTGCGAAACAAGACGTTAGAGGAGGCCACGCGCGCGTTGTATTCAGCTTTGTCTCCATGTGGAAGGCCACCAGATGTGGCCGAAACTATAGTCGGATTATCCGATATAATAAAACAAACTTTGAAAAAAAAGTAAAAGCGACTTCAAGATAAAAACATCAGCACTAAAAAGCGAAAAATAAACTTACTTTACAAAGTATTATTATACCTGCTAGGTACCTACTGATCTGTTTGAAGTCGGTGCTTAGCCTAGCCTAGATGCCGGTGCTTGGCACCGACTTCAAACAGATCAGTAGGTACCTAGCAGGTATAATAATACTTTGTAAAGCAAATTATTTTTCGCATCATTTTTCACATTCACATTTCACATTTTCTCATGAATTACTCTATCTATTGGTGTAACTCGCATGATAATCCGTTCAGTAGTTTTTAAGTTTATCGCGAACAGATAGACAGACAGACGCGGCGAATTACTTTGATTTATAATATGTAGTGAAGGAACGCCTGAATCAAGCAATAATCTTATTATTTTTGTAGTGATGATAGCTCAGTGGTTAGCGCGGTCGGTTCTCATGCCGAAGGGCGTGGTTTCAAACCCAACAATGAGCTTGAGCTGCCGGTGAAGGAAAACATCGTGAGGAAACCATAGCGTGGTGGTAGGGTACTTTCTAGTACTCGGCTGGCTAGCTACTACCTTCAAGTTGAAAATCTGCCGCCAAGCATCTAACGGTGTGTTCCGGCAGCCTCACTTGAGAGCCACTTCTATTCCAGGCTAGGTGTGCTTTACCATCTCCGACCACACCGTCACTTAACATCAAGTGAGTTGTGGTCAAACACGTAGCCTGACAGCGATAAAAAAAAACGTTTATATTGTAAAGTACTTTCAAACAGATGCTGCATAGCGGAGTTATTACATAACATGACATATTTTATATTTGACATTTTCATTATATTGACATAATTATGTTATGATTTTGACATTTTAAATGTTATTTTTAAATATGACCTGTAACTTTGGCATTATCAATAAAATATTTGTATTGCAAAAACTTAAACAAAAATCACCGCAAATCATTTAGATATCCTAGGTTGGTTAGAAAGAAAGAAAGAAAGAAAGATACATTTATTTTGACACACACAACACTACAACAACAAAAAAAAACACTTCTTATAAATAATGACAAAAATAATAATAATAATAAACAGTTGTAATAGTTGTCGCTGTAGTGTCCAGTGCGACAAAAAAGGTTGGTTCTCAGCATTAATGCTGCCGATTTCTCAGCAGCGCTGGTTTTCAGAACCAACCTTTAGGAACGCACAAGACTGAATAAAATAAATAAGATACATACGTGAATATACAATAGAATAGAGAAATTATAAATATACATATAGCGAAGAAATTGCGTAAAGAGAAAAGTATATCTAAGTACATACATTAAGAAATATAGTTTATAGTAAATGTAAAACAAGACAAGGATAAAAATTTGTAGGGGCTGGCGTGAACATATACTACATAATGCTGGAGAGGAAAGGAAAGAAAATAATACAATATTACATATAGAGTTTATACGAAGATCAAGAAGCAAGTACTGAAGTGAGACCGGTTGCTACCTACTTGACTTCTGCAACTCCAGCAAATGCTTCTTGATCTTCAACCTAAAACTGAATTTGTTTTGAAGCTCTCGTACGGGCGGTGGAAGGGAGTTCCAGCATTTGGTCGCATTAAACCTGAAACTACCGCGAAACGCAGCAGAGCCGTGTCTCGGCGTTCGCAACAGTAGCTTGCAGGTGGCCCGTACTGTCTTGTATTCAGAAACCCATTTGAGCTTAGAGTATAAATAAAGCGGTGCCTGGTATTTGATAACACCAAACATTAAAGTAGCGAGATGGAGTGTGCGCCTATGCTCCATTTTCAGTACGTTATATTTATTTAAAAAAGAAGTAACGTGACTGCGCGGGGGTACATTAAAACAAAAACGTGCACAAGAATTTTGTACTCTCTGGATAAGACGTGAAGTTTTTTTAAAGAGACATGGCCCATACACTGTGTCAACGTAGTTGAATTTAGACAACACAAGTGAGTCTACAAGCACTTTGTATATCGTTACCGATTTTTGTATTTGTGTATAGCAGTAATATCCTGTATGCGTGAACATTTTGGGGTTTGTCGGCACGCGGAGTGGAGTTATTGCCTACATGCCTTTCTCGAATATTTTAGACGAGTTTAACTAAAATGTCTCGTAGATATAGGGTGTGTCAATCTGCTGTGTTGTAACAACAAATAAAGAAATTCTATTTAAACTGTGTTCCGGTTTGAAGGGTACTGCAGCTAGCGAGATTACAGGGCTGTTGAGACTAACCATCGAGTCTCAAAGTAATGAGAGCCAAAGCAACGCTGCCTTGGACTTTGTTTTGCTATTTAAAGTTCTGTGCGTTGCCGTGGTGGTGCCGGCGTAAGAATTGTACCTCACCCTCTCTACCCGTGGTTGCCGTAAGAGTCGGCTAAAGGATGTAATCCGGAAGATGGGCAGCAGCGTCTTCCTTGAACAATCAGGAGAGACATTGAGACAATTGAGGACAACATTGAGAGCGTTTCGTTCGTATCATTACTTTCACCAAAAAAAAACAAGTTCTTCAATTTCCTCGTTTCTTATTTAACAATGATTTAACTGCAGACATTGTCATACATTTTGTGCAGTACAATCTGAGTTCGCTCTGTTTTTATAAATCTCTTCTCATTGTGAGAAGGATAAGGCCATACTCCACCACGCTGACCAAGTGCAGGTTGCTAGACTTCAGACATATTCGAGAACTTTTACTACTCTAGGATAATATTAATTAATTTATTAAACAAATTAAGAATTGAGCGTTCTAGGTATATATTTATTTTATTTAGTTTATTTCCGCTTAGCAGTAAAAAAAAAGAGAATTTAAATTTAAAAAACTTGACATAAATATAAAACACTTGAAAATATAAAAAACTTAATGATATTTAAAAAACCTATCCGGAACTTTACTAATAATCTAAAACTAAATTTCACATTAACTTAAAAGCTTAAAGAAAACACTAATTAAAATAAAAACAAAATCCACAAGTATTTATATCCTCTTCGCTGCAATAACCACTCGCCGACACGTGTGTCGCCTCTACACGAGGCAACCTCAGGACGTGTTGACTCTCCGAGCGCTTGGCTGAGACTGAGAATTAAGAAATTCGTAATGCGAAATTGATTTAGTTAAAATCATTTTCGATCACAAAGAAACGTTATAAATGACAATAGTTCACAAAACAATAACGTAGTTGGACGTTTTGCACACTTGTTTGTTTTGAAGTTCTAGGTACATAGAATTCGTTGAGAACTCATCACTCTGTATATCTGAACTCGCTCATGAATATTCCACGTCCTGTGAGAGATTTATAACGGGCGCGTTCCGTCTTGCCGGATTTATATTGCGCCGGACGGTCGAACCCGGGGTGGAAGCGGGGAGACCGGACCACGCGGGCGGACGATACACGGGAATTCGTTTCATTCGTCCGGATGACGGGACCTTAACAGTAAATATATGTATATAGTATCACATCATCATCAACCATAGGGCGTTCACTGCTGGACATAGGCCTTCTCCTGGGGGGGTTTTGCCAATACTCGCCACGCTTGGCAGGCGGTTGGTGAGCGCAGTTAGGTGTGATTGTTCAAGGAAGACGCTACCGCCTATCTTCCGGATTACATCCCTTAGCCGACTCTTACGGCAACCACGGGTAGAGAGGGTGGGGTACTATTCTTACGCCGGCACCACCACGGCTCTGTACAGTATAGAATGAAAAAAAACTTTTCACACAAATTTTTGCTGTTCCATTCTGCAGTTCCATCACGTCCGCTAGAGAAAGTGGCAACGTAAACGTTTTGACTCTACATTTCTCATCCGTACGGCCAAGGAATAGAACAAGCTGCCGGCTTCCTTGTTTCCTGAGAGATATAATCTAGATCTTTTCAAGGCTAGAGTGAATAGGTATCTTCTAAGTCTGCGTGCTTTATCTTCGACCACATCATCGCTTTCCATCAGGCGAGTTGGCGGTCAAACGCGGACTTATCCGTATTAAAAAAAAAACGTAACATAGACAGTCTTTCCCGCCGTGACCTCCATCCCTACAGTGTTGCAACCTTTCTATCAGGCCAGGGGGAAGCCCTAGGAAGCAGCTACCATTGGTTTTGCTCGGACCTCTCGCTACGACAGATTGTCTACTTTATCTCTGGTATGTGTCAATATACATTGATGACTTTGATTGATCGATTGACTACGTGAGGAAACCACATGGTGGTAGGATTAGGTGCTTGGCTATAGACTTCCAACTTGAGGGTGGTAGCTAGCCAGCCGAGTACTAGAGAGTAGCCCACCAAGTTATGGTTTGTTCAAAATGTTTTCCAATGGCAGCCCATAGAGTTGGGTTTAGATTTTTTTAATTTACTATCACACAATGAAAACGATTGCAATCAGTTTCCGAGCAATTAATCCGAACTTTCGAGTAATTGCCGTACTTATAATTAAATAAATCTGTGCGAATCGAGTTTAATCAGTTTATTTTCCTCGGTAAACTTCGCGCTTCATGTTTTCACTACTATTGGTTCTCGAAACGAATGCTAAGTGAGCTTTTTATAATTATACTGATCTTGGAATCACCAGAATCTGCAAGCGGACTTTAGTTAGAGAGATACTTTATATTGTGGACATCAAAAATAGAAAACAAAAGAGTCTTATAAGCTAGTGCCACAAGCGGCGACCTTATCGCTAAAAACTATCTTTTTCAGGCAACCAAGAGAATTATCAAAATTTTCAACAAAATATATACCTTGAACACTCAAAATGAACTTCCGCAAAGTACCGCCTGAATCGATCAATTATCTGTGTATAGCTGCAATGGTCATGGGCATGAGTTATCTCTGACCATTAGGAGAACGTATCGTTCAAATACATACGATCGCGAATTCTTAGTATATGAATTGAACTAACATATTTTGAAAAGAAAGGCTAGAAACGTCTCAGCGTGAGATTAGATTACAATCTTGCTCTAAAGTATATTTTGAACGAATTATATCAATCTGTTTGACGGAAAATTAAATTTTCTCTCGTTCCTAATTCAGACTCCGCCAACTCATTATATTTGAGGAGAAACTCAGTTGATTGTTTTTGCTATCCCTGAATTTTGACCTAAATCCACCCGACAGGGGTAGCGACAAATTGAATTACTTGTCGCTCTTTTCAAATAGATTATAATTAAATGGTAAGCAAATATGTGAGTGTTGACATTTAAAAAAATTGTCACATGTGTAATAAATGTATGAACACATTTATGGACAAATTAGTTTATTCGACTTTCATATTTTGTGTTATTCAGAAAAGAAAAAAAAAATTGAAATTTTACTAACGATTTGTTTGAGTTTGTTGTTTTTCAAAGAGTTAATATATTAGTACATTCATATATAGGGTTGTAAGCGTTTAATGTGCTAAGTTGAAAGGAGGTTATTGTACTTACTAGTAAAAGTTACACTACTTATCATTATGTACACATATAAATAGTACTTTTATTACGTTTTTGCCAATACTCGCCACGCAGTTAGGTATGATTGTTCAAGGAAGACGCTGCTGCCCATCTTCCGGATTACATCCCTTAGCCGACTCTTACGGCAACCACGGGTAGAGAGGGTGGGGTACTATTCTTACGCCGGCATCGCCACGGCAATTTCCATCAGGCGAGGTGGAAGTTTATAATTAATTAAAAAAAAAAAAATGAAATATTGTGTCTTATCTTAGTGCGTACGTAATATATAAGTTCCCCATGTACGGACAAAGCATTTTGTTTTTGATTCAATATTTTTTATTTGCACAGCGAGGTTGTGGAACTTCCTGCCGAAGTCTGTGTTCCTTGATGGGTACAATATGGGTGTCTTCAATTCTAGAATAATTAGGTTTCTACTAAGTAACCGTGCTCCATCTTCGACTGCACTACTGCTTGGCATAAAAATAAAAATAAAGTAAGTTTGTTCGTATTTTATGCGCTGCCGTACCGTTCATCCGATTGAGATGAAACTTAGTCAACTTTTTGCTTTTTTTACGATATAGCTTTGCGTTTGACCACGCCCGCAGGATGCAGTCAAGTAAAGCACGCTTAACAAGAAAAAATATGCTTACTCTGGATTTGAAGACGCCCAAATTGTACTTCGCGGGAAAAACAGACGCCGGCAGAGAGTTACACATCCTCGCTGTACGTATTAAGAACGTGGAATCGAAGCGTTTAGTCCGTACGTGGGGAATATCCACCATGTATGGATAGCGCTTAGGCCGTCTGCCTAGCCGTCCGGAAATAGAAAGGCGCAGGTGGAACCAGATTATGCAAATCCAAGGCACACTCTCCGAAATGTATCCGATAGAAGACAGATGTACGTAAGTGCTTGCTTGTATTTTATAGGCAAGCCGCCGGAAGATAGCAAGTCTCTCAATTTTTTACAGAATTAATTTCGGAGAATGTGCTACTGAGCTGTACGACCTTGTTCTTCCATCCCCTTTTTACTACAGGACGAGTAGAAAGACGGCCCACTACCACCCATACATAGTGGAATTTCCTTGGGTACGTACCAAACGTTTTGACTCTACGTTTCTCATCCGTGCGGCCAAGGAATGGAACAAGCGGCTTCCTTGTTTCCTGAGAGATATAATCTAGATCTTTTCAAGGCATACAATAGGTATCTTCTAGGTCTGCGTGCTTCATCTTCGACCACATCAGGCGAGTTGGTGGTCAAACGCGGACTTATCGGGATTTAAAAAAAAGGCATAGAATAATTGTTCTTTTGAAACGCGTTTGTACCAACTTGTGTAAAATATTTTAAAATTTATTCCCGGTTTTCTAAGCAAGCCTTCTTGATCGTTGAAAGAACCGTTTTGCGTCAAAATCACAAACATCAAGCAAATCTGATTATTGTGAGTCGCGAACTCAAGTTTGTTTATCTTGCCGGCAGCAGCCTTAATTTAGTAAAGGAGGTGAATGAGAAAGCTTTGAACTTAAGACATTAACAAAAAAATTGGTATTTTAATTTATTTAACTAGCTTGTTCCTCCATTCAATGTTTGAAACAAATCTGCATTGATGAATGCCTTAGCTCATTTGATAGGGCCTAGACAAAATACTATTCGATTAGCAATAACGCTAATTGTAGCGATGATAGTGATTAGCGCGGACGATTTGCATGCCGATGGACGTGGGTCCAAACCCTAACAATGCTGCCGGCGAAGGAAAACATCGTGAAGAAACCATAGCATATAACCAAAGACTAGGTGTTTCACCACAGCTCATCTGATGTTAAGTGTGTGTATGCGGTGTGGTGGAAGATGGTAAAAATACCGAGCCTGGAATGGAACTGACTCTCAAGTGAGGCTGCCGGAACACACCGTAAAGTGCTTAGCGGTAGGCTTCAACTTGAGGGCGGTAGCCAGCCAGTCGAGTACAAGAAAGTACCCTACCACCACGCCATAGCTTCCTCACGATGTTTTTCTTCACCGGCAGCTCAAGTTCATTGTTGGGGTTTGAACACACGCTACAAATATGTAGTATATAATATACGTAGTACATATATTGTCTATCATAGTAATAATTGCTTATGTCCACATTTCAACTAGTCAATTGCTGCGTGGAAGAGTTTACCAAGTCCTAGTAAAGTGGGTTCTGCTTATTGATTCACCGACGCGAAGAGAGGGGGAAAGAGGAGAGCTTGGACGAATAATTTAAAAAAATAATACAATGACTTTTGCTAACTGACAAAGTTGAATACTACACTATACCTACAATGCCTTTGCCTATAGGATTGCATTTAAAAATTAAAGCAAAGTAGAGTTTCTTTGTCAGCGATGATATATTAATCCTTCGTTTTTATAGCTACCCTCAAGTTGAAAATTTGAAATTGTATAAAGAGTACCCTGTTAATCTAAGGTTGGCGATGAAAATTCAAAAGTTGTAAATGTAAATAGAAATAAGGATTGTGTGTATGCCTCGAGCATTCATGCTCATCATCGAAGGCTTCTTCTTGCAGTGGCGTCGTGTGTCGGATGCTTTCTTCCCTCAGATATGGTTGAGGAGGGCGATGGCTGGCACATGCGTCATACTCATGATCGGGACCCCAGTGTCTGTGGAGCGTAATTTTAAATGTAAAAAAAATCTAATGTGTCAGGTCCTGCCGTTTGAACGTGAAGAAGTAACAAACATACAAACACACTTTCACACACAAACTTTCGCGTTTATAATATTAGCGTGATTATAGTAGGATAGGTGATGCTGAGGTGTGCCGTGGTGGTGCCGGCGTAAGAATAGTACCCCACCCTCTTTACCCGTGGTTGCCGTAAGAGTCAGCTAAAGGATGTAATCCGGAAGATGGGCAGCAGCGTCTTCCTTGAACAATCACACCTAACTGCGCTCTCCAACCCGCCTGCCAAGCGTGGCGAGTATTGGCAAAACCCCCCAGGAGGAGGCCTATGTCCAGCAGTGGACGTCCTATGGCTGATGATGAGGTGATGCTGAAGCTGTATTTTAATTCCCTGATTCCAGGGCTGCTAGAGTCAAGTCCTTGTGATCAATATATCCTTGGACGCGAACTAAACAATATGAGAAAATGTAATTAAGTAAGGAAAACTGTAATTGGGTTAAGCATAGTTTTATTTATTGTATTTGGGAAAAGCAGTTGTATTATTCTCTTTTGAGGCTTTGTTGTATGTGGTTTCAACACGTATTACTAATTTATATTATAGATAAAAGTTCCTGACTCCATCATCAGATCAGTTCTGTATTAGTTTTGTTATTATAAATGTAACACTGCTGATTAGAAGCTTCTTTTCATAGCGAAAAAGATAATTGGTAGAATCTAATTTTTTGTATGTATTAGAGATATAAACCTTTCTCTTGACTCACTCTATCTATTGATGAAAACCGCATTAAAATCCGTTGCGAAGTTTATAAGATCTAAGCGTACATTAGGCTGGAAGCGACTTTGTTTTAAGCTATGCTTTTTTTGTTTTATGTACTAGGGACCCGCCTCGGCTTCGCACGGATGCCATGTAGATACTAATGTGGTGCATATGCATGTTTTATACATATAAACCTTCCTCTTGAATTTACTCTGCCTATTGATGGAAAGTGCATCAAAATCCGTTGCGTAGTTTAAAAAAATCTAAGCGTACAAATGGCGGGAGGCGACCTTGTTTTATACTATGTAGAGATATGTTTAATTGAGACGCGAGCATACAGCACATTAAAACTAGTAAAAAGGTTTCTTCAAAAAATATTATAATAAATACGTTATTAAGTACAAGAACAGAGACGGAAATCTTTCGCGAAACAAATGGCCACATTTCCTTCATTTCCTCAAAGGAAAGTCTTCATTAATAGATTGTTTTTCCTTAGCCTGACGCGTAGAGTGTTATGACATGAATAATCCATAAGGTTGGGAATACCGAGTAAAAATATACCATCGAATGAGAATTAGGATCAAAGGGCAACGTTATCAGACTAATATCTGAAATAGGGAGGGGGAGAAGGGGAGGCTCTATCAACACAAGAATTCTTAGAATCCTCAGAATAAAACCGCTGATAGAATACATATACCAAAGGCCTAATTTTTTTAGAACGCGTTAAAATTAGGTTTGCACGTTGTATCATTCTCCAAACTGTGTTATTGAGTGTTATTAGTGTATAAAAATACTTGTTTTATATGTGGATTTATATGTGAAGAAACATGACATTTTGTGTTATTTCCAAAACTTTTCGAACAAACTCGAAGTGTCAAAATCAATATTAAGGTATGACTAGACTCGAGTTTGACTTTGTGTCACTTTATTTCACTTGATTTAACATTTTTATATTTGACACTGACAAATGTACAGAGTCCGATGCCAAAAAACAAAGGAAAATAAGATGGACTGTAAAAACAACGTCATCTCGTCGCAGTCAAAGTAAGAAATTAAAGCAGATACATCAAGCACGCGGCCTCGTCTTACTTTGCACTTTTTACTTTTATCCGACTACAGCAAAGCCAAAAAGAAGGGTTATATTTTTAGCAGTCTATATATACGAGTATGTATGTGGTGTTCCTCCGTAGCATCAACACTATTCATCCGATTTGGTTGAATGGGGTATCAATCGATTTGTTATTATGTTTCGAGTGTTATAGGCTACATTTTCCTCTTTAACTTTAGTTATCTGGTTATTAGTAAACTTTTTAGCTTTTTAGCTCTATGCTCCACTTCAGTTTGGTGAGAATCGTACTTAAACACCAAGTTTTGGGCACTTTGTAAATGGATAGCTTTCAAGCCTCGCTGAGACAGCTAGAAAGTGGCCGATCCCTCACTCTGACGTACGATCTGATGCCAAGAATTCGATCGATTGTCTTCGCGATTGGATTACAAGATGTATCATGCTGAATAAGCTTTTTTATCTTTACGTAAGTGACAATTTTTAATATTGCCACCGTGAGTGAAATGAAAGATAAATTTATTTCACAGAAAGGAGTACAGTATACATAGAAAGGAATACATTGAACTTGCTTAATACTAGAGGTAACATTACAATTCATAGTATTTACAATTAAACATTGGACCCCAAACTAAGCACGAGGCTTCTTGGGGACCGAGTGCATTTTTATCTGAAACTTTCTGTGACTTTTAAAACTTGAATATGGATTTTAATGGAGTTCCATTAAAATGTTACACAAATAAAGTGTAGTGTAGTACTAAAACTACTATCCACTGTACAAACAAAGGATTACACTCTCAGTCTCGTTGTAGTTTAACGTAAGTAACCAGTCTCTGACGTTTCTCCTAAAGACGAAATTAATGAGATATGGGTTTTGGGAAATTCTCTTACTAATATTTTTGTAAGCGCACGGAATAAGTAGGCTGGACTGCGTTTAGCAATTGAGGAGTGAGCTCTTGGGACCGGTAATCTGCAAAGGTAAATACCATAAAGGTCTTATACTCGTACTATATATTTACGTTTTTTTTCATTGGTTAAAGCACGATGTTAAGATTTTTGCTCTTAGTTACAAGTTCAGGGCGTCCTATGCTGTTTTAAGGTTTCTGGTCTCCATCCTGGTTTTGGTTCAGGTTTACTATCGCAGCAAATTGAGCTGTAGAGAATAGTAATAATGTAATAACATAAATATTTAGATATCATATAATAATATGTAGGTATAGACTCGATCGTATGTATAGGTTTAGGGAACGGGACTTCTAACATCTTTTTTCAGGTCTTTTTTTTGCATATTTTTGGCATCGCACTATGCGCATTTTGCAGTGTTATTTCGATATTATGAAGTATTTAATGAAAAATGAATCAAAATACTGCCATGTCAAACTTGCCTCTTTGTGAAACTGGGTAAATGAAAAGCCTCTAAAAGTCATGAAAAATCCTAGGTCCCTTGAGATCCTGGTTATACAGGTTTCACTGTAATAAATGCCGCATTATCGACGCTACAAATTTCGACACAAGATTCTGAAAATTTACGAAAATAGTGTACAGTTCAATTTTGAAGTAAATAAGATAAAATTCCCAGTTCTAATTTTTCACCGTTTAAATATTAAATTTGGACCAATTTAATTTTGAATAGTAGCTCAACGTTGTGAAATATTCACGTCTTGATCTCAAAGTACTACAGATAACACGGTGGCTTGATGTAGGTTGGATTGCTTTTTGGAGAAAACGTTAGTTTTTCGATATACGTAACAAACCACCGATTTCTACCATAAATAAGTATAAATTTACAATTAAAAAAATTATTTAATGCCCCTAAGCTCGAACACGGCTAGGTTTTAGATATTATGGTTTAAAAATCAAACTACTCAACCGATTTTTCATGTATCTTCTTTGGGACCAATCTGAAAGAATTTCATTTCAAATAAAACACATTATGTAACCCTATAAAATTTGAGGGTTGCCCTCGATTTTTCTGGGATCCCATCTGTTTATGATTTTTAGTGCAATGAAGGCATTGCCTATTCGTTTTGTCTATGAATAAATGTTTTAGTAGTATTAATTTATCTATGGTAACACTTTGTTGTAAAACATGTCTGGAACCGGTGTGAATATAAAAGTTTAATATAACAGTCGAGAATTTGATTCTAAATCACAACAAATCATCAAATCTTGATTTGGTGCCAATGGAACGACCTGGGTCTATAACCTTTTACACAAAAAAATAATTTCCCAAATCGAAGGTGTCTTCGAGTAATCGGGGAACATACATAAAAAAAAATATTCCGACAAAGTGAGAACCTCTTTTTTTGAAGTCGGTTAAAAAGAGAGAAATCCATAAAAAGAACGACCGATTAAACCATTCATTCGATATTCGACATAATGAAAACGAGCTGTGCCCATTAATACCGGAGTAGCCTTAAAGCTCTAAACACGGGATTTAGTGCGCCTCAAGCTGAATTCTGGTGAAATACATCCAGCATTAATCCTTCCATCCCGACGGTGGATTAACGTCTCAGTCCGCGATCCATTAACTAAGTGACGTGTCCGAGAGCTACGAACGAGGCTTTAGCTGGATGAGACATCAATCATGGTTTTTGTCAGCGATTCTTTTTTACCCGACTGCCGAATAAGGGTAATGTTTTTGTCCGAATGGCCTAATGAGATGTTTTTTAGGGTTCCGTACCTCAAAAGGAAAAAACGGAACCCTTATGTCACATGCATAGTGGAATTTCCTTGGGTACATACCAAACGTTTTGACTCAACGTTTCTCATCCGTACGGCCAAGGAATGGAACAAGCTGCCGGCTTCCTTGTTTCCTGAGAGATATAATCTGGATCTTTTCAAAGCCAGAGTGAATAGGTATCTTCTAAGTCTCCGTGCTTTATCTTCGACCACATCATCGCTTTCCATCAAGGCGAGTTGGTGGTCTAACGCGGACTTATCCGTATACAAAAAAAACACTTTGTTATCCGTCTGTCTGTCAAGACACTTTTTCTCAGGAATGCGTGAAGGTATCAAGCTGAAATTCATATCAAATACTCAGTTCTACTGTCCCTTGGAGCTGTAAAAAAAAAACAAACTTCTAACCCAACGCAATCAAAAGATACAGCCGTTTATGCTGCAAATTTGCGACATTCGCAAGGGAATCAAATCCTACAGGAAGCAACGTCTTATAGTACAGATAAAGGAAAAATTGCAAAAAGCATATATTACCATTAAAAAAAATACCATAACCTTTACTTATACACCTACAGATTTGTACGGAACCCTCGGTGCGCGAGTCAGACTCGCACTTGGCCGGTTTTTTTTAAATGTATGAGAGTCAAGGTGTTTTATTTGGTGGTAGATCCAGGAGGTCGTCTAGGTTGGTACCATCGCAATACCAGATATTCTGTCGCCATGAAGTAGTGTGTGAACATTACTGTGTTCTAATCTGAAGGGTAGTAGTAGTCTGTAGCTAGCGAAATTGCTGTTAAGTCTCGAAGTAATAGGCGCCAATGCAGCGATATCCTAGACTTGTTTTGCTTTTTTTAACACGTAATAGGACAGCGATGTGGTCTAGGATGGAACACGCTTACCTAGAAGAAACCTGTTTACTCTTGATTTGAAGACACCCATATTGCTTCTTAAAGTTCTAGGTACCGATACAATGGTCATGGACAGGCGTTATCTCTTACCATCAGGGGAGCGTCTCGCTCGTCTCATTACATTTACATTTAAAAAAAACTGTAGTTGTGTATGGTCGAAGATGGTATATTAACCTGGAATGGAACTAGTTCTCAAGGGAGGCTGCCGGAACACACTGTTAGATGCTTGGCGGCAGATTTTCAACTTGAGGATGGTAGCTAGTACTAGAAAGTATCCTACCACCATGCAATGGTTTCCTCATGATGCAGCGATGGTTTCCTTCTCTGGCAGGTCGAGCATTTGTTTCCAATTATTTTTTTTTAATTTTCTTTGACACAGTTTTTGAAATTATGGAATTTGACTTGTTATCGATAAATTATTTGTATTTGACCTCATTGTTAGGATTTGAACGTGTGTGATCCGAACGCGCTAACTACTGAGCTATATATACTAACCATCTGTGTGAGAACTGGGCGGGTCGCTAGTATTTTAAAAAAGACAATTCTAGTTGTGCCTCAATTCCACGTTCCGCCGTTATGTTTTGTAGGCTTTTAGGTAGGTATAAAACCTTTTAAAGAAATCAGTCCGAAAGCAGTGTTTGGCTCTTTTCTTAATGTACGGAACACCTGCTTCCCTTTCAAGACAATGAAAGAAACGATTACAATGGCTATCCTATATTTATTTTGAGACAAGTAGATCTTATGTAGCGACGATAGCTCAGTGGTTAGTACGGTCGGTTCGCATGTCGAAGGGCGTGGGTTCAAACCTCGACAATGAGCTTAAGCTGTCGGTGAAGGAAAACATCGTGAGGAAACCACAGCGTGGTGGTAGGGTACTTTCTAGTACACGGCTGGCTAGCTACCACCCTCAAGTTGAAAATCTGCCGCCAAGCATCTAACGATGTGTTCTGGCAGCCTCAGTTGACAACCAGTTCCATTCCAGGTTAGGTGTGCTTTACCATCTTCTGCCACACCGTCACTTAACTGGTGAGCTGTGGTCAAACACCTAGCTTGTCAACCATAAAAAAACTACACATTATCGAATAAAATATTAGATTTATAGATTATGAAAGCAGTATAGATTTCGCATTGTATAGAAAATTAGTGTAGGCTCAATTTCTCTGGGCATAACTTTATACACGAAATTTTACATGACTACCCAAAAAAATCAGGGTTCATGGAATAAAGGAATTCACATATAAGTGAGTTCCTTTATTTCACCATAACTTTTAAAATGCTTGAACAGATTTGGCATCATGCCGCGTGGATACTGGCTATAATTTTTTAGAAAAATATTTTGTATGGTGCCTTCCATTTTCAAATGTGGATTAAAATCGTTTTTTGTCATAGCAGTTGTGTTTTTTTAACTGTTGTTTTTGCTAGCCCTTAATGTTGGCCACGTCGGTCTGGCTGCAACAAGATTGATTAAACAGTAGGAAATTTTGAAAATGAAATAACAGACACCTTTTCCATTTTAAAAACGTATAAAAACTATTAAAAAGGCATAACGGTAAATTTCTTCACTTTCGAAAATTCTCAAAACTTTGTGTTGTTATGTGAGTACTAGAAAGTACCCTACCACCACGCTATGGTTTCCTCACGATGTTTTCCTTCACCGGCAGCTCAAGCTCATTGTTGGGGTTTGTACCCACACCCTTCGGCATGCGAACCGACCGCGCTAACCACTGAGTTATCATCGCTACAAAACTCTATATACAATACAGAGAGATCTTAATCTAAGGTTAAAGTAGGTACTATTTTCTGTGTATACTGAAAAAAAAACAATGTTTTCAATTTGCTCAAACTACAAACTGCGTGGGTACATAACTAAAGTCATATCGATACTCGTATCGCAACCAGAAATCGTCTCGTAAATTATACCGGTTGCGAACAGATGTATCGAATGTTACCAATTCCGGCTTTTTACGATTGGCCCGATTTTGCATTTTGCCCATTAACGGTGTTTTTTATGTGCGGGTTAAATTAAGTGCGGGCCGGGATTTTGGAGGCGTGAGTTAATGCTTCTGGGACTGGTTGTGAATGCCGTTTTTAATGTTGGGATTTATTAAATTTTTTTGGCACATTGTTGTCGCGAACAATGCAAAAGTTCGGGACAAGTCGAAGTTGAAGCTCAAGAGACAAATATAGCTCGTATGAATTCCAAATTGAATGTTTTTGCTCTATATGGCTTGAATAGAACATATACCTACATGCATACATACATACACACACACACACACACATGCACGCACACATTCATTATATTACCAAACATCCTTTTATTTTTTTTATGACGTGCTTGTAGTTATTTTCTTGTTCGGTCGGGTATTGTTATGCCATAGCACAGGTTCATTCCGTAGTTTACGTTCATTGCCGTGGTGGTACCGGCGTAAGAATAGTACCCCACCCTCTCTACCCGTGGTTGCCGTAAGAGTCAGCTAAGGGATGCAATCCGGAAGATGGGCAGCAGCGTCTTCCTTGAACAAACACACCTAACTGCGCTCGCCAACCCGCCTGCCAAGCGTGGCGAGTATTGGCAAAACCCCCCCAAGAGGAGGCCTATGTCCAGTAGTGGACGTCCTGTGGCTGATGATGTGATTCCTAACGTGGGTAACAATGCTTCTCTATGAATGTTACTTCCGAACAACACTTATGTATAACTTTTGTTTGACGATGTATGTCATTGCTAAATAAATTTCATTTCAATGACTTTTGGTACTAAAATTTAAATGTCCAGAATGTCACAGAAAAATTTAACAGTATTCAATACTACATTTGCCTACAAGTATTCTTTACTATTAATTTAATAATATAATTAACTAAACAAATTCAGTACGGCCGCAAAATGTGATCGGCCCATTTCAACTTTTACTCCCCACTTTTACTCACTAAACCTTAACAGTTGTGAACAACTTTTACTCTCTATGCCTATCAGTAGTCAACTCACCAGGCCTCAAAAGTTATGAACCATTTTTACTCAGTAGGTAAGTCTTAACAGTAGTGAACAACTTTTACTTACCAGGTCTCAACAACTTTTACTCCCCAGGCCTCAACAGTTTTGAACCACTTTTACTCACTAAGCCTTAGCAGCTGTGAACAACTTTTACTCACCAGGTCTCAATAGATGTTAACAACTCACCAGGCCTCAAAATTTTAAAAACACTTTTACACACCAGGTCTCAATAGTTGTCAATAACTTTTACTCCTCAGGTCTCAACAGTTGTGAACAAGTTTTACTCAAAAGTTATGAATAACGTTTACTCATCAGATCTCAACACTCGTGAACAGCTTACATGCGCTAGGTCTCAAAAGTTCATCTTTTGCTTTGAAACCGTTCTTAAAATTGCGAAAAAATGCTTCTATTTTGCTTTTACATTTCCCGAAAAAGTGGTATAATTCGTGTATAATATTATAACTTACGCGAACATGATATTAATGAATTTAGAAAGCTTAAGCTTTCTGAAGCTTCTTAAAGCTTGAAAGCTGCTTAGCTGCTTGTTCTCAGCAGATAAAGTCAAAAAGAAGTATCCAAATCTTCAAAAATTGTTGCAAAAATCTCAAATAGTGATTGACATCACCACATCTATTATAAAAGAAATCTATCAACTCAACCGTTCTATCTTCACGTTATTAGCAGATTATAACGTTAAAGAATAAAGGTTATTTTCGCATACATTACAGTGTAGGATAAAGTGGTTTCTTGGTTAGGTACACCGTTCGATCGTCAATCACGCACGACCCTTTTACCGTCTCTGGCACACTATAAAAGTGACACATGACGTTCGAAATTAGGTATTTTACTGCTAATTTTATATGGGGATAAAATTGCGTCGAATGGTCCTTGATAAAATTTGATTCGAGAAGGATATTGGTAGATAAAATCTATAGTGCTATTGGAAAAGCGTCGATAGGATATTTTTATTGAAATTTTGTTGCTTACGCTTTACTAATGAATAAATGAACCAAAATCCAGTCAGTGAGGATTTTTACCCTACATAAAGTGGTGTAGTAAAATTTATGAAATATATAGTTTAGATTTGTACTCTGATGAAAAATCCAAGTTTGTGTGACCTTGAGGATTGGTCGCTCGGGCCGCCATCTTGGATAAAATCTGTTTTTTCAATATACTCGTGATACCTCAACGGTTGGTTCACGATTAAAAACGTTCAATGCAAACCTGAAGAGAACAAAATTCAACATTTTTTGTTTCGCCAAGCGTATAACAGAAATCGAGATATACTGGCTTGGGTTGAAGCCAAACAGCAAGAAACAGGAAAAAATGGAAGTTCTTAGAGGAAGATTTTATCGAAGAAGCTGCACAAGAACATAGCTGTATTAAATTCAAAGCTATTACAGAAATAATTTATCTATTATAATGCACATGGAACATGGTCAATGAAGGTAAACGTTTATTTAAAAAGACACCTAAAACCTACAAATGCGGTGGAACCGCCACCCGTACCTACGGCAATACCCAAGTTTAGTTGCGACGTATTTTTATATAAGTAAGTCTGTGTTTTCACTGGGTTTATTTTCAACTACAGGAAACTACGAATTTTTTACTACTGTTTGTATTTAGTTTATCTTAAGCGTTGCTGTCATTATGTGCAAGTCACAAATTATTATGATATAAAAAAAAAACAGTAATTTAATTTGTGTAATACGCAAAATAAGATTTTTTCCGGATTAGCCAAAAAAAAAAATATGTAGTGATGCAAAGAGTCATACATGAATACTATATGCTCTCTCATGTACCGGTCACCGAGCAAGTATAGCTGTGACGCTTAGAGCTCTCTCGTTCTCTTCGTCGACGAGAGGCGAATTTAATAGAACGAGCGTTACATAGGCGAGTGTGACGGCACAATTTCATTCAATACACACAAAATAAAGCGCACAGTGCGTTTAAAGAAGTTTTCACTTAAAAAAAGATCCACTCTAGACTAGCATAGAAACTCCCCAACTCTTTAAACTTTTTCTGATACATACCTTTTTAAGTAACAAAACTGCTGTTCCTGATGCAGAAGTTCTGTTCCAATTCTTCCGTACAAGAACTCCTGAAAGCAACACCCCCAAGGACGCAATCAATGAACATCCAAAGTAGCGAAACTCTAACTAAGTATGACTAACTCTGGATAACTCTGTCCGTAAAACTCAGCCAGTGTGGATATTTTTCGAACCTAACTTATAGAAGTTATAAGTCTTATGAGAGCACTCGGACTTCCCATCGTTATAACTTGAGAGACATCGGTCATTAGGGGAGAGCGAAGTTAGCCACCCTTCCTTTGCTGACGTTTAAAACTCACAGATATGATGTTCTGTAATCTATAGAGATGCCCAAGTGTCTTATTCTCTATGGGCACTTTATAAGTTACGCAAACGCAGTCAGCGTTTGCGTAACGTGGCGTAATCCAGATCGAATTCACGTGACTACATCTATAGATCGAATAATGGGTACACCTGTCTTTTTTATAGTGGTAGTGTTGTATTGTAGTGTTATATTATTGTACTGTAGTGTATTTGTTGTATTGTATTGTAGTGTTTTATTATTGTCTATTTTATTGTTACTTGTTCCCTAGGTGGGCGAATTTGGGCAACCCGTAATGCTTACACATGAGATTGTATTTATGTATAAATAAATAAATAAATAAACCTAAATCAAATTTAAGAATGTGACTAAGTATGTCTCATGTTTATTTTGAACTATCAAAATAAGCTTTGTAGCGATGATAGCTACTAAGCTATATTCGCATGCTGAAAGACGTGGGTTGTAAGCCCTACAATAAGCTTGAGCTGCTGATGATAGAAAAGATCGTGAGGAAACCATAGCATGGTGGAAGGGTACTAGCTAGCTACCACCTCAATGTTGAAAATCTGCCGCCAAGCACCTAACGGTGAGTTCTGGCAGCCTCACTTGACAGCCAGTTCTATTCCTGGCTGGCTGTTTACTATCTTCGACCATACCGTGATTTAACATCAGATGAGCTAAGGTCAAACAACAAGCCTGTCAACAGTAAAAAACAACTTAAAATTTAACTTCTACCGTTAGCCGTGTTTGTATGGAGCAGGTTTTAGAAACATACACACATCATCAGCTATAGGATGTCCGCTGCTGGACATAGGCCTCCTCCTGGGGAGGGATTTTGACAATACTCGCCACGCTTGGCAGGCGGCTTTGCGAGCGTAGTTTGGTTATGATTGTTCAAGGAAGACGCTGCTGCCCATCTTCCGGATTACATTCCTTAGCCGACTCTTACGGCAACCACGGGTAGAGAGGGTGGGGTACTATTCTTACGCTGGCACGGAACGAAACATACACGTCCATCAATAATACAATTTTATATACTGGTGATGAATTAGGTGTTTAACCACAGTTCACCTGATGTTAAGTATTAGCGTGGTCGAAGATGAACACCCATGGTTACACCAAACGCAAATGTGACTGAACTCGACTCAAGTTAATTTTTAAACATCTCTACAGAACAGCATCTCTGTTTAAAAACTTCTCTACTTACCCTCACTTCTTGGAGCGTCTTCGGGAAGTCGAGTTTTAAACTGAATTTTATTTAAAACAAACTGCGGCGTGCAGTTACCTACTTTCTATTTTATCCGCATTTTTCCGAAGACGATAATATCCTATGTCGGTTTTTGTGATGTATACCCTGTCAGATGTCATCGCTGCAGCTAGTTTATGTATGTTAATCGCTAAAATAGCAATGCTACAGGGTATTCCGGAGAATCATCAAACTGATATGCAATGATTTAACGTGGTAGCAAATCTCCTTAGCAGGAGGTCGTCTAAGTAGGCACAACCGCAGTACTACGCAGCACTATACTTTGAACACTACTATGAAATTTATTTTGCTTAGGTATTGCTGTAATATACAATGGTGTATTGCTGTATTGTGCCGTGGTGGTGCCGGCGTAAGAATAGTACACCACCCTCTCTACCCGTGGTTGCTGTAAGAGTCGGCTAAGGGGTGTAATCCGGAAGATGGGCAGCAGCGTCTTCCTTGAACAATCACACCTAACTGCGCTCGCCAACCCGCCTGCCAAGCGTAGCGAGTATTGGCAAAACCCCCCCAGGAGGAGGCCTTTGTCCAGCAGTGGACGTCCTATGGCTGGTGATGTGTGATGTGATATAAATTGCTGTAGCCGTGGTCACGAGTTGACACTAATTCATTACTAATTTCATAGTATTTTGTGCGCAATTGAGACTCAGTAATTAACGTAGTTACGCGTTCAAGTCGCGAATGTTTAAAAATTACAGTTTTAGTATAAATTGTAAATAGCCAAAAACGTAGGAAAAATTTATTAGAATAATGCATTTATTAAAACATAAAATTGAGGGTAATTAAAAAAAATACATAATATTACACTACTTGGCTAAATTTCTAAATTCTAATTTTCATCCTGATTTAAGGCATCGTGTGTTTGATTCCTAAAATTTACGGTTGAAATCGCCAGTCGGTGTATCTGAACTGTTACAATATATCCACTTTAACTGCACTGTGGAGTCCCAACGGTATTACATCGAGCTAGTATTTGGCGAGCTATATTGAAACGAAGCTTTGCGCAAACAAGCGAATTATAAAAGACAGATACTCAATCCGTCTTTATGTAACCCTTCTGAAATGGTCGTGATCTATTTTCACTTGATTTAAGTTTCACTGTTATGACCATCCCATAAGCTGACTGGTTGTTTGAGTCAGGAAAAGGATTTCTAATGAAATTAAATCTATTAATCCGACTTTGTGTAATTCTGCTGAAATGGTCGTAATCTATTTTCAATTGGTTTAAGTTTCATTGTTATAACAATGTCATAAAATGACTGGTTGTTTGAATCTGGAAAAGAATTTGTAATGAAATTACATCTCTTAATCTATCTTCGTGTATCTGAAATGGTCGTGATCTATTTTCCATTGATTTAAGTGTCACTGACCATGTCATAAACTGACTGATGTTTGAGCCAGGAAAAGGATTTGTAATAAAAACGCATAGACGTATATTACATGAAAACCAAAACATATCGTACGTTGGCGGAAAAAAGTCACGACCGCGAGTTAACAACTCGCTGCCAATGCTATCTACTTTTGATTGTAGTAAGCCACTAACTTTAAATTTTGCTCTAAAAATTGTTCTATATTTATATAGTTTTGATTTTCAGGAAACTTATTAAATATTTAGACACTTGAAGTTATTGCAAGAAAACTTTATTTATAAATATACTTTCAAAACTTAATTTTTAATAAGTAACGAAGTGTATTGTATACGCGCATCACACATGGAATCGAGAAACAAGGGAATCGAGAGAAGTGCTGTAGAAGGCGTCACACCGTTTGCCGTCACAGCATACGACTCAGTTTTACTGCTAATGCCAAACATGCCAAATGGGGCGCTAATAGATATTTCACATAAAAAAACAACTTGAAAGTGCTAAAATATATTCTAATTGACACAAAAGTTTGCCACGCTCACTTTCCGAGCGGAAACATACATCGCGCATCAAAACAACGCTTTCGAGTTAATATTTAGTAACAGGAAGGTAATAGCGGATAACGGGCGCACACTTCCGCCTCACTCAAGAGTGTATATTCCCAATATTTTTGTGACAAACAGGAAAATATAAGACCAAGATCTTAAATAATATAATAGTGACGAGATTGACAAGTTGCTATCACCATTGTTCGCGCTAAAAGTTCGCAATTCAGGTTATGGAATATTTTATACGTAACAGAAAAAATTGAAACGTTACTCGGACTCTGATATCGCTTTTATGAGGCTATGATATAAGATTTTTTTAATTCATATCAATTGTCAAAGTCAATCAAATGCCTAATTCAATCAATTATCAATCAAATGTGTCAAAATAGCTATATATACGTTTTTGTTTGGCAGCCTACTTTATGACATCATTGCTATAAAAAGATGGTAAACGTATTTAAAATCAACTAGGTACCGCATGACCAAATAATTCAAATTAATTTCTTAAAATAAAGTTAAAAATAAGTACAAAAAAAAAATTACATACCTAATTCAACAATATTTTTGTATTACTTATGCGGGATTACTCGCGTTTAATTTCCACTACAACAAAAATGTGTCAAAACAACGTCAGTCACAATAATTTAACATTAGCTATTTCTTGTAATTCATTGTTGGCTGTAGGCCCAAAGTAAATATGATCCATCGGTTCAATAAGGATCAATCGTCAATAAGTGCGGTTTCTGTTTCTTTTTGTATTCCGTAAGTACATTATATGTAAGTGTGTTTATATGTACAGCAACAGTTTCTTTATTGTAATACGAACTTGAATCTACCGGGAGTTGCTTGATTCCTACACCCGCGGTCAGAATACGGATGGATTTGCACTATTTGTAAGCCCATCCCCTCGGGAGAGTTGAATATCTCCTTTCAATTCATTATTAGCTGGTAAGGGGTTGATTTCTGTTTTAACTTGTTTGTAGCGTTGAAAGATCAGTGATCAGTAGCGCGGTCGGTTCACAGACCGAAAGCCGTTGGTTCAAATCCAAGCAATGAGCTTGAGCTGACGATTCGACCTTACATTTCTCTTCCGTACGGCCAAGGAATGGAACTGGCTTCCTTGTTTCCTGAGAGATAAAAAATACCAATCAAGTTGAGACCTCCTCCTTTTTGAAGTCAGTTAAAAATATAGGTGACTATACGATATTAGAATACGTTGACTGTCGTTGATTCGACGAATTGTGTCCTCGACGAATTGTGATTCGACAAATTGTTTTCGATGAATTTTCCGTAAATCAGAAAACAATCTTCATCTAAAAGTATTCTTGCAGTAGGGTTTAATACTGTAATAAAAAGAAACTTTGTAAAAAAATGTCAACGAATTAACAGACAGGAAATAAACTCGCCAAACTCTTATTATACTAACAAATACTTAAAAATAACCGTCCCAACGACCTGCCCTATCTCTCTGGCAGGCTTTAATCTCGAAATAATATTAATTTATCCTTGCCAAGTAGCTTTTATCGAATGAAATGACTTAGCGTTGATTACGCACCCTCTTTGCTTCGACCCTTCTTCACTCCTCGGAATGGTATTTAATAACATCTTGTTCCAGCTACCCAAGAAATTCTACATTAACTATTGCTGTGTGGAAACTGTTCGTCAAGGTGAAGAGACTTGCAAACGAGCAATGGTTCGCAAGCAAAGAAATGAGGTCGGACTGTCTTGTCAAAGAATAAAAGCTAAGAGGATTAAGTTAATAGCTCTTACAGAATCTTTTCTATTGAATGGTGAAACAAATCTCTTCCGTACATTAATGGTATAAGGGAGCTCAGTCGTATTGGGATTGCGAATCAATTAGTGTAGCATTTCTTTTTCTCCTAAGATATTGCTTGGACTATTTAGTATCGGATTTTTCGCTTGATGGATTAGTGACTCAGCTGTTTCTTAATGCTTATTTTGATCAACAAATCTTTGTCAGAAAAACAATTGAAATTATCTATTGCAGCAAATATGGTCCTGATGGATTAGTGATTCAGCTGTTTTTTTAAGGCTTATTTTGATCAACAACTCTTTGTCAGAAAAATAAAATTTATTTATTGCAGCAAATATTGTCGTGATGGATTAGTGACTAAGCTGTTTCTTAAGGCTTATTTTGATCTACAACTCTTTGTCAGAAAAACAAAATGAAATTATTTATTGCAGCAAATATGGTCCTGATGGATTAGTGATTCAGCTGTTTCTTAAGGCTTATTTTGATCAACAACTCTTTGTCAGAAAAACAAAATGAAGTTATTTATTGCAGCAAATATGGTCCTGATGGATTAGTGATTCAGCTGTTTTTTAAGGCTTATTTTGATCAACAACTCATTGTCAGAAAAACAGAATAAATTATTTATTGTAGTAAATATGGCCCTGATGGATTAGTGATTCAGCTGTTTTTTAAGACTTATTTTGTTCAACTTCTTTTTGTCAGAAAAAAAAAAAAATTTGTTGCAGCGAATATGTTCCTGAAGTCCTTGACAATCAAAAGCATCTTTTGTAGCGATGATACCGACCGTGCTAACTTGCAGGGTCTTGCTGATTTTATTATTCGTTGATGGCTCAAAAAGCGTCCGACTCGGAGCTTCATGAAAATCTAATCGTTGTGTGATCACACAAGGATCGAAACGAAGCGAGAATAGAAGGGTTAAGGTTGTCACACAAACACCCTTCTAATATTTTAATGTGAAAGTTTGTATGTTTGGATGTTTGTTACTCAATCACGTAAATACGGCAGAACGGATTTGGATGAAATTTGGCATAAGTACATATCGTTTATTACCTGGTATAACATATAAGATAACTTTTACATCAGAAAAAAATTAAGTTCCTGTGGGATTATCAAAAAACTAACTACTGGACTCATCCACTTGAAATTTGATATAGATAGGTATGTTGTGTGGAACATTATTAATTTTAATCTAATCTCTATCTTAATCATTAGGGGCCGGATAATTATGTTAATACATATTTTTAATTGACTCTGGTTCCGATCTTAATGTTTTTTTCTGCGTAGATTATGGTATTTAGATTGAGAAATTTTCGTTTTTATTTTCCATATTTTAAACATAAGTCCATATTTTGTAGAACAAAATAAAAATCCATATTTTCAACGCTATAAGTTAGACGGACGTTTTACATTCAAACTACACGCGGTCATAAGTGTTCCATTTCGTCGCGTCTTTTGTTTTTATTTTTTCTGATGCAATGGCATGTAGTTCCCAAAATTCTAATTTCTCGAAAGATTTATGTTACGCTATGATATGCGCAGATATACCTTTATGGAAATTAAGTTATTCTACTATCCTACTTTTAAAATCCTGCAAAAGTATTATAATAAACTTATTCTTGATGAATATACAGTAAAAGTTGGTTATTCACGATTTCCTTATTCGCGTTTTCATTATTCGTGGGTAAAAAAATTGCAACCCAGTTACAGGAACTGGGTTGCAATTTTTTTTGCGGTAAAAATTTCATTATTCGCGGATGCAATCGGTAAACAGAAAAGGATTCGGTGTCATTTATTACCGAATCGGCATCTTTTGAGTACATATGTAGCCATAATGTATAACTAAAGGATGCCCTAACTGTTTTCGCAGGTATATACAAGTCGTGTGTGCCATCCCTATAAAGGGGCAATATTCCCAGATATGCATTATTCAGTTTCATTACTCCCAAGCTACTCTCACAATAAATCGGGGCCGTTTTATTCTCCAGCGATATTTCCACGCTTTATTGATGAGATCCGATGTTAAAGTGATTTCGATCTTTAAATTTTTTAATAGAACGACTTACAACTCAGCCGTATCTATATCTGTTTAATACTTCGTTGATTTATTTGAAACCTAAAAATATATATTTCGAGTTTTGGTAGGAAATTTCATTGTAAAGCATGCATATTCTTTCTATACATTAGAACGTCGTAAGTCAGAAGTGAGTTTAGTTTAGTTTTGGTAACTGTATTCTTGTACGTAGATTGATGGGCCGTTTTGCAAATACCTACTTATTTGTTTTTATATCCTCTTCTCATTGGAAAGGATAGGTTTCGTTGTTGAAAGCGAAGATTGTGAAATCAAGAGGTTTTCTTCGACACATAAAGGGCTAGCTTGAGGTTGTAATCTAAAAAAGTGTAATGTAATTAAAAGCAATTTGTATTTTTTTTTTAATAGCTGGCAGGCTTGGTGTTTGACCACAACTCACCTGATGTTAAGTGACGGTGTGGTCGAAGATGGTAAAGCACACCTAGCCTGCAATGGAACTGGCTCTCAAGTGAGGCTGCCGGAACACACCGTTAGATGCTTGGCGGCAGATTTTCAACTTGAGGGTGGTAACTAGCCAGCCGAGTACTAGAAAGTACCCTACCACCACGCTATTGGTTTCCTCACGATGTTTTCTTTCATCGACAGCTCAAGCTCATTGTTGGGGTTTGAACCCACGCCCTTCGGCATGCGAACCGACCGCTCTAACCACTGAGCTATCATCGCTATAAAAAGTTATCTAGTTTTAAATGAACGTTCGTGACACATTTTATAAGCAAGGGATTAGTTAGAAATTGTCGTCCGCGAGAAGCGGGCAATTTTATTGTTTAATTTGCCCCAACGGGCAGGCTGAAGCTGTAAAGCCGTACTGTCTCGTCTTCGGTTTTTGCAATTCATGTCTAACATCTATAGTTACAGTCAAAGTCCGGTCTTGGTTAAGTCCAGTCCGTACCAGTCAAATCACGCCATGCCTTAGTAAAGTAGCTTCGATGGAGTTTTGGAAGCAACATGAAAAGTCAACCACTTGGGTGTCTTTAAATCCAGAGTAAACAGGTTTTTTCTAGGTAAGCGTGCTTCATCGTAGACTACATCCTGCTTAACATCAGGCAGGGCGTTGTCAAACGCAAAACTAATTAGTATTAAAAAAAAAAAAATTGACCATGACTCGGAACCGTAGAAAAAAAATTACACTATAACAAACCTCCTTTTTATAAACTTAGATTTTTTTAATTTTTTGTATAATTATGTACTACTTTTTTAATCTCTGCCTTAGACATTGATCCCGTGTGTCCAGTCACGATTATGAATTCCTTTGATATGCCTAATTTAGTGTCCTTTACCAGAGCACTCAGTCCGATGCACACCGTCGCCCGAACGCTTAGATCCTCTTGCATATTCATGCGGGTTTGTGCGTTCGTGACCAAGCATTAGATAATTGTTTGCGCTTAGCTCTAGAGATAAGTTTGACAATCAATGCGTTAATATATTAGGCACAGATAACATAATACTAGCGCAGATAAAACATTCCATAACAAAGAAACGGAACTGCGATTCGCTCTAGACGATAAGGCCGACGTTGTACTACCATAATTATATTAGTCGATGCTTTGTTATTATCTTTTTCATGTTATTGTATAATATGTTATAATGTACATATGTGTTTGGTGTACAATAAAGTTATATTCTATTCTATAATATTCCATTATATTATATTCTATCCAGTTCTATCCTATCTTATCCTATCCTAACCTGTCCCGTCCCGTCCCGTCCCGTCCCATCCCATCCCATCCCGTCCCATCCCATCCCATCCCATCCCATCCCATCCCATCCCATCTCATCCCATCCCATCCCATCCCATCCTATCCCAACCTATCCTATCCTATCCACTAATATTATAAAAGTGAAAGTTTGTGAGTGTGTTTGTATGTTTGTTACTTCTTCACGCTCAAACGGCCGGACCAATTTTGATGAAATTTAGTATGAAAGTAGCTGACACCCCGTTTTAGGCTACTTTTTATCTAGAAAAAATGTAGCGGGTAACACCGCGGGGCGCAGCTAGTTAGTTTATAAATTCTATAATGATATATTTTATATTCTACATTCTAATACCAAAATGTCTTTTTGGAAGGTTTATAAGCAAGTTAACCAAAATTATGATCTTATTTAAGTTCGAACTTCATTAAGTCCCGAAGTTTTCCCTGAACTTCAGAAATTCAATTGTCTTAATGCTTTCCACGTCGCCGTCTCGCTGGGTTAACATTGAAAACTCGCTAATTTCTGCAATTTCAGCGTGAAACTTGGACAATACGCCATTGTTGTATTCGCTACAATAATAATTGCTAGTGGTCTACCTCCAGGCGAATTTTTGAATGGGCCGGGCACCGCTGATTTAGATTTTGTAGATAGTTCTTCTACTTTTTGTTTCTGGCGTCTCACTTTATGCATTTGCCAGTGTCAAGTATTTAGATATTTTCAGGCATTTTAAGATAAAAGTAGATAGCCACGCCACACCACTCCAGAGGGTGTGGGTTCAAACCCCATTAGCTTGAACTGCTGGTGAAGGAAAACATCGTGAGGAACCCAAATGGTGGTAGGGTTTTTTCTAGTTCTCGGCTAGCTATTACCCTGAAGTTGATAATCCGCACCTAACGGTATGTTCCGGCAGAGAGCCAGTTCCATTCCAGGCTAGGTGTGCTTTACCATCTTCGACCATACCGTCACTTAACATTAGGTGACTTGTAGTCAAACATAAAGAAGTCAAAGTCACACAAAGTATGTCAAGGTCAAGTCTGGTCATGCCCTAATAAAGCAGTGGCGACTTTACTACAAACTTCAAAGAAGTTTTGGAAGCAACACGAAAAGTCGTTTTACCACAATATATCACACATATCACACATCATCAGCCATAGGACGTCCACTGCTGGACATAGGCCTCCTTCTGGGGGGGTTTTGCCAATACTCGCCACGCTTGGCAGGCGGGTTGGCGAGCGCAGTTAGGTGTGATTGTTTAAGGAAGACGCTGCTGCCCATCTTCCGGATTACATCCCTTAGATGACTCTTACGGCAACCACGGGAAGAGAGGGTGGGGTACTATTCTTACGCCGGCATCACCACGGCAAGTATCAACATGACACCAAATTTACTAAAAAAAATGCTGTCTTACGATTGATCTGTCTAATTGTTGTCTTATTTCCATAGTACAAAATTTGCTTAGTGTATGGCTGGATGGCGTTGGGTGAAATGTACTCCAATATTTCTTTATTTATTCTGCTTGGTACAGAATGATCTCTTTTTATGGTTTGGTCTTGTCCTAGTATATCTAGGTTTAATTCACGATGAACAGCTGAGCTATGCTCAAACTGCCATGCATAAAAAAGAAACTTTATCATCGATGCATTTTATACCTTAATGCTAACACTCTAATATTATTTTTTTAATTATTTTTATTTCTATTAAACCGTTCTGTCTTCATATATTTCTTCTGGCAACCCTCTTTTCATTGCCTTCCGTTTCTCAAGAACAAAAGGTAAAATATGAGAGAACTGCTTTTTTGTTTGTTTTGCGAATTTATAATTAGTGAAGTCTTATGAGTTGGATATTGTTGGACAACAAAGTGGCTTGGGTATATCTGTCCCTGTCTCTCTCTTTGGAAATGTAACAAGAATAAGAGTGACCGAGGCAATCTAAAGCAGTAGGTACGTTATACTACCATTTCAAGAACTGAAAATACACAGCTATCGAAATTAGAGGGCTGTTGAGGCAAACCATCGAATGTCTCAAAGTAATGAGCTCCAAAGCAGCGATGTCCTGGGCTTTGTTTAATTATCACAGTTCTGTGTATCGCTGCAATGGTAAATGGTCAGGCGTTTTCTCTTACCGTCAAGAGAGCGTTTTTGCTTTTCTTATACGGGATTATTCACGTTCAATGAGGAGATCCGTAGACGAATCAAATATTCGTTATTAGTTACCGACATAGCACAACAGATTAGTAAGTTGAAGTGGCAGTGGGCAGGGCACATAGCACGCAGAAATGATGTACGATGGGGCTGCAAAGTTCTGGAGTGGAGACCACGGACCGGCAAGCGCAGCGAAGGACGTCCACCCACAAGGTGGACAGACGACCTCTTAAAGACCGCAGGAACACGCTGGATGCGAGCCGCTTCCAACCGGTCTTTATGGAAGTCAATAGGGGAGGCCTATGTCCAGCAGTGGACGTTCTACGGCTGAAATGATGATGATGATGATGAATTTCGTCGGGTACCCCGACTATAGATTTGGCTACATTCGGTGGCGTTCTTCAAGGAGTCAAAGCAAAGTACAACTCACGCGCGGGTTCGCCTTGCTTCACACTCCGCGCGTCTCGCACGTGGAGACAGCGGTAGGTGCGCAGGTGCGGAGGTGGGAGCGGGTAGAGCCGTGCGCCGGTGTGCTCTGGACCCCTCCTGCACGGTGAAATATTCCAGCACATGGAGCTCACCACGATATCTTCAGATGCACCTATAGCGATTGTTTGTTTGTAGCGATGATAGCTCAGTGGTTTGCGCGGTCGGTTCGCATGCCGAAGGGCGTCGGTTCAAACCCCAACAATGAGCTTGAGCTGCCGGTGAAGGAAAACATGGTGAGGAAACCATAGCGTGGTGGTAGGGTACTTTCTAGTACTCAGCTGGCTAGCTACCACACTCTAGTTGAAAATCTACCGCCAAGCATCTAACGATGTGTTCCGGCAGCTTCATTTGTGAGCCAGTTCCATTCCAGGCTAGGTGTGTTTACCACATATCTTCGACCACACCGTCACTTAACATCAAGTGAGCTGTGCTCAAACACCTAAACTGCCAGCCATAGAAAAAAGCCTTCACAAGTTCTACGAAACAAGGTCTCCGGGTCGGTGGCAGATTCCACGCATCCTCTGTAGAAATTAGGACATAAAAATACGCCACCGATTTCGAACAGCACCTCTTCATCCAGAAGATCTAGTCGTGGAAATTAACGAAACTTACTTCATGTTTTAGATACAAAAATGTATGAAAAATTACAACATTTTGAGTTAGTTTAATTTTTTTATTTCCGTAATTTCTCTGGCATCGAAAACTGAAATATTTTTTTGTTTCTTATCCGCTTTACGCAGATCGTCTCGCCGCCCAGCCGCGGGTTATTCTGTAAACGTGATATGCCTTTAAACGTGTTTTCTACTGAAAAACTCGTTTACCCCAAAGGTTCTTCGGAAATCGTGGGCACTTCCAATTTACCTTACTAATTCTTCAAGCTATGTTGGTAAAACATTTACTCAGAATCTAAAACATCCAACAAATATTCAGGATCCCTAGCACATATAAAAGCTATACACCAAGTTCAGTCTTTGACCAAAAAAAATGAATACTTTTTGTCGAATTTTTTGAGACATAAGACTGAATTCGCATTTTTCCGTTGTAAGGATTTGTACTTCCCCTAAAAGGTCTATAAAAGGGTCTGTACGGTAAATGGGTCGTCTAATCCTTAGCCGTAAGTATATAAAAGGCTAATGTAATTAAAACTAAGGGTATCTAATTAAATCGGAACACACTCGGACCCATTTCCAATTCCATTGAGGTCGGAAAGTACGAACGTTTTTCTAAAAGTGGGCTGGCGGTTACACCGTATATTTTTTTAAATATAAAATTAATGAGAAAAATTAAAGACTCGCCTTATGGAAAAGTGATAATGCCTGCCCATGACCATTGACCATTGCAGCGATATACAGAACTTTGAGTAACAAAACAATGTCTAGGGCATCGCTGCATGCCTTCAAGACTTTGTGACATTGGATAGTTAGTTCCAATAGCCTTGTAATTTCGCTAGCTGAAGTAACATGTTTACTTTGAGTTTTTTTTCGTAATCAGTTTTTATAACGGGTAGTAATTTTTGAAACAGTTGTTATTTTACAAACTGATTCTAGTGGTGTCATCTAGTATTGAGTGGAATAACTACAATGTATTTGAGTATTGAGTTTAGTTCGGTTGCAGCGATGTTAACTCTTTGGTTTTCTAACAGATGGTGTTAGTAGTACAATAACATTCTATCCAACGAATACAAAATTGTTAATGTTATTTTTTTAATGGTTATTAAATTATTATTTTTTGACAGATAACACATCTAGATATGTAGTTAAATTACTATGTTAAAGCACAAATGTATAGGCGTGATAGTATTTCAGTAAAGTGTACCACAAAAATGCTCAGGTCGTGGGATAATGATAGGGCTCACTTCGCTCACTCTGATTAACATTCATTGTTATTCTTAAACTAGTCAAATAGCCTATCAAATAGCCCTCCCCTGACCTTTCCCGGTGCAAAAATGCTCATCGCATTCGCTGCATTTCTACGCTAAATGGCAATGGTCAATCTCTCCACCAGGAACGAACGGAAAGTCAAAGTCAAGAACAAGGTCAATGTCAAGGTCAAAAGCTTTATTTACATGATAACAGGACTGTGACCTATTTCCTGGATGATACTTGCTAGAATAGAAGGGATAGATTTTTATGCAACTTTGCTGCAAAGTTTGCATAGTCCCGCAAAAACTTAGTATAAAACTAAAAGCTTGTGTACTACGGGGGAAAAACCTGTGTGCAATACTTAAACTAAAAAGGTTTGAACCGAGTTGTGTTGAAGTCAAACTTCTGATATCTGTTTTCTGAATCTCTTAATACTTTTTTGACTAACTGTATCGACGAGATTATTTTCAACTCTGAATAGGTTTGCGTTTGACTACTGCCTGCCTGATGTTAACTTACCCGCTCCAAGATGGCGTATGCTTACTTAGAGGGGTCCTATTTACTCTGGATTTATCTTTACTCAATTTCAACTGAATATGTCAATATTATTTCGCTGCCATTTTGCACACTTCGGTGTAAACTTGTCTAGTTCCAAACTCTCGGATTTATCGACAAGCCCGTATCCCCAGGGTCCGAATAACAAGACACCCGCGAATAATGCATGAGACTACCTGCTGCTTCTATGAATAATTTGTAACACGGCTACGAACGAATGTTCGTTCGCGCACCGCGGTGTAATGAATATGTGATCAAAGGTTTTTGATCAGTAGATTGGGTGTTGGGTTTCCTTTATGTTTATGTGTGATAGATAACATTTGCAGCTTGAGACGTTTATTGTTTTTTATTTATTTATTGTAAAGCTGTGTTTTGATTTTTATGCCTTTTTGTACATAGTTCCAAAATTTACGTTTTTTGGCTTGTGTTCTTTCTTTTATATTTCAAGGTTTTTAATATTCTTTTAGTGTTATCAACGATTGTGATACAATACTACAATGCTTCAAACTGAATCCATTATGAACTTTCTTACTTTCTCTCTTTTGTAGCGATGATTGCTCAGTGGTTAGCGCGGTAGGTTCGCATGCCGAAGGGCGTGGGTTCAAACCCCAACAATGAGCTTGAGCTGCTGGTGAAGGAAAACATTGTGAGGAAACCATAGCGTGGTAGTAGGGTACTTTCTAGTACTCGGCTGACTAGCTACCACCCTCAAGTTGAAAATCTGCCGCAAAGCATCTAACAATGTGGTCCGGCAGCCTCATTTGAGAGTCAGTACCATTCCAGGTTAGGTGTGTTTTACCATTTTCGACCACACCGTCTCTTAACATCTGGTGAGCTGTGGTCAAACACCTAGCTGTCAAGCATAAAAAAAAGAAGTGCGCACCATGGGATTTCATCCCAGGACTTTCAGATTGGCTGTTAGGTGGTCTCCCAGCTAGGCTAGCTAGCCGTAGCTTTGCTTTATAGACCTACTTCGCCCCGCGGTGTTACCCACTACATTTTTCCGGGATAAAAAGCCTATGTGTTAATCCAGGGTGAGAGCTATCTCCATACCAAATTTCATAGTGGTAGGGTACTACCACCACGCTACACCACGGGTGTATGGTATATAATTTACATTCCATTGGAACATTAAGAACACTTGGACATGTCAGATAACAATAAAATCACCAAACAAATAATTAATAAAATATTAAATAAGCTGCTGTAAAGAATGCCTCTTTACTTTTTACTATTTTTAACCCCCGACGCAAAAAGAGGGGTGTTATAAGTTTGACGTCGATGTCTGTCTGTCTGTCTGTGTGTGCCTGTCTGTGGCATCGTAGCTCTCAAACGGATGGACCGATTTCGATGCGGTTGTTTTCATTTGAAAGCCAGTTTCCTTTCGGTGGTTCTTAGCTATGTTTGGTTAATTGCGTAGGGGGTTTTTTAAATTTTTAATTTATACGCTTTTCCGACTTACTATTACTTTTAATCGTTCTAGATTGTGACCTGTTCAGAGCTAGACAACTTCCATGCTTTCCTGTCTTCAGAGTAATCATTCAAATTATAATAAACCTTGTTACATAAAAACTCTTTTACAATTTTTTTAAAGCCAGTTTCATTAAGCGCTACGATTTCTTTTGGGACGTCATTATAGAAGGGTTATTGCATTGCCCAACAAAATCCTTGCTACTTTTCTGCAATCTAAAGCGGGGGAACAATAACTTGTCCTTATAGCGTGTATTCAAGCAATAAACATAGTTTCGTTTAGTTAATGTACTTACATTTTTGCGAGCATCTATACTAATATTATAAAGAGGAAAGATTTGATTGTTTGTTTGCATTGAATATGCTCCAAAACTACTGAGCCGATTTCAGAAATTCTTTCACTGTTGGAAAGCTACACTATTCCCGGATGTCATAAGCTATATTTATTTTCAGAAACACTTAGGGATCCCTAGTAAAGGTAACCCAAGGTGTAAAAAATTTTAGGATTGACAGATGTAAGATTTTCAGATGTCAGATTGATGGATGTTAGATTGAGAGATGTCAAGTTGACAGATATCAGATTGACAGATGTCAGAATGTGTAATTTTATAAAGATTGAACCACCGCAATTTAGATAAGCTTCCTGGTGAATGACAGAGATACCTTTCAATCAATACAGTTCAAAAGGTCATAAAAATTATAATATTCAAACTTTCTTTATAATTTTGTTTTTTTAGTAACCTGACGCAAATAGAAGGGTGTGTGTATTATAATTTTTAATATTGAAATTTTTGTTAAATACCCTTGCGAAGCCGGGGCGGACCGCTTGTATATTGTGTATTGTTGTTTGTGTATTGTAGCTTGTGTTTTCATAAATATATAAAGAGTGTACCGTTAATCAATCAATCAATCTTGTCCAGATGACCTTTGTCTTTGATGACCTCTGTTAATCTACACCGGTAATTTATTTACACTCTTTCTATTTTCCCAAAAAATAAAATTAAATAAAACTTATTAATTGGTTCCATTTAACTATGAAAGTAAACAGTGAAACGCTTCCAACGCAAACGTTTTCGTCTTTGCTCAGCACTCGCGGAACCCCAAAAACAAACTGGGTTCTCGATAGGTACCATCGAAACCTCGCTATCCTATAGATACTACTGTATTACATAGTGTTTCGAAGGCAGAATTCTCACTCTGATATCTTTAAGATATTGATTTTCATTTGTTTGAAAAAGGTTGAATATAGCGCCCATAACTTGTTTTTCTCAAGATTATTATAGTCTTTGCCGTGGTGGTGCCGGCGTAAGAATAGTACCCCACCCACTCTACCCGTGGTTGCCGTAAGAGTCGGCTAAGGGATGTAATCCGGAAGATGGGCAGCAGCGTCTTCCTTGAACAATCACACCCAACTGCGCTCGCCAACCCGCCTGCCAAGCGTGGCGAGTATTGGCAAAACCCTCCCAAGAGGAGGCCTATGTCCAGCAGTGGACGTCCTATGGCTGATGATGTGATGTGATGTGTATTATAGTCTTTGTTACTTGGGATGATGTAAGGATTCTAACGATACCCTATACATACAAATCTGTTTAATCGTTTAAAAGTTATGGAGTAATAAATTAACTCACGTACATACATGAACCCTGAAAACATTATACTCCGTTTTTTGAGCAGTCGTGTTAAAGACGAAACATTGTCTGTCTATTGCTTAACTTTAAAATACTCAGTTATCTTTGCTCTTATGTATATGTGAAATATCATGCGTGAAAATAAGGCCAGCTACTTTAAGCATAGATTAAATTAAAGCAATGTTTGTACGTAAAAAACTATAACACAATAATTTCAAGATCATTAGTATTATTAGGGTTGTTTTTAGAAACCTATGTGTTTAAAGCCTATGTGTTAATATAGGGTGACAGCTATCTCCATACCAAATTTCATCAAGTTTGAGTGTGAATAATTTACAACCATACAAATACACATTGACACACTTTCGCCTTTATAATATTAGTGTGAACACCGTGAAAGTTTAAGCATCAGTAATATTGATACAGGGGCTTGAGAACTCGATTGTCGTCCCGAATAATAATAAAAATAGGTGGTTAATATTTGACCTGATTATCCTGAGCAAACACAAAAATACGGACACTCAAATCACGCTGCCTTGCTGAGTTTCTTGCCGGAGTCTTCTCAGTTGAAGTGTAATTACGAGCCGGTGGTAGATTCAAACATGTAACTTAACGTTCATAAGTGCCTTACCAGGGCCTAAACTGAATAAATGACTTTTGATTTTGATTTTTGACGCGCACTGAAAATGACATGGTAGTCGCGCGCGGTCCCAGATTAGACAACAGTTAGTACGTAATCTACGTATGGTAGTTATGTCTTGCGCTAGCTCGGTGCGTAAGGCTGCGTGCTGTCCATAAATTCTGGAGTTTTGGGAAAAACTTTAACCAAGGTTTTCTTAGTGTTTTTATTTCGTTATGTTTCATATGACCACTAACTAACATGTCTTTGAATATTGCTCATGTTCAAACAGTCAGCCCGTATATGTATTCTTTGACATTCTTGATGAATACTTACATTGCAGTTTCCCTTCTGTTTGTAACTCAACTATGTCGATTCTCCGGGTAACTCAGTTAGTGAGTAAACAGAGAAACTGGTATTTGCTGTTCGCCATCGAAGCTTTGAGCAGAGTTTCAGGGAACGCACGCGTGTCTAGAAACCAGCTTTATGTTGTAAGGGATTTGTTGAAGTATGTGATAACGGGCAAAAAACTGGAGGCTGTATTCGGGAGAGATCGAGGAAGATCAACGGATCAAGTTACGTGATATAAACAAGTCAGCGCGTTTATTATAAATATAATTTTAATGCTGCTAACTAGTTGGATTCTTTTCAAAACATATTAGGAAACAGAAATACTGGTAGAAAAAAAAACATAATGTACCTAATATACTTATATTATATACCTTTTTTCTTGGTGGTAGATTTCCTTAGCAGGAGGTCGTCTAGGTAGGTACCACCGCAGTACCAGATATTCTGCCGCCAAGCAGTAGTGTGTAAAAATTACTGTGTTCCGGTTTGAAGGGTACTGCAGCTAGCGAAATTACAGGGCTGTTGAGGCTAACCAAAGTAATGAGCGCCGAAATTTGGCACACATATAGTTTATTACCTGAATTAACATATAGCATACTTTTTCAACTTACCTATTTTAAATATTTTGCCGTGGTGGTACCGGCGCGGCGTAAGAATAGTACCCCACCCTTTCTACCCGTGGTTGCCGTAAGAGTCGGCTAAGGGATGTAATCCGGGAGATGGGCAGCAGCGTCTTCCTTGAATAATCACATCTAACTGCACTCGCCAACCCGCCTGCCAAGCGTGGCGAGTATTTGCAAACCCCCCCCCCCAGTACAGGAGGAGGTCTATGTCCAGCAGTGGACGTTCTATGGCTTATGATGTGTGATACTTTTTTTATCAGAAAAATGTTAGATTGCTGTGGATTTAAAAAAAATAAGTATTCATTTGAATTTTGGTATAGATGTGTCTTACGACACTTTCCGAGATAAAAGGTATCCTTTATCTTAATCCCACTAATATCATAAATGTGAAAGTTTGGATGGATTTGGATGTTTGTTACTTAATCACGTCAGAACGGCTGAACGGATCTGGATGAAGTTTTGCATGTAGATTCTTTAGGTCGTGAAATAAAACAAAGGATACTTTTCATCATCATCATCATCCATCAACACGTAGGTAAAACCACGGGGCGCAGCTAGTCTAATAATAATAAAATAAAAGCAAGTTTCATGATTATTGCTTATTTGTTACCTACACATTTTTCATTTCTTTCTGAACCTACTTCAAAACGTGGAAGAAGTCGCGGTTGTAAGCTGGTATTTAATACATCTCACACTAAGGATGATCGCTCAGCCCATAAAACTTACTTTCTATTCAATACATTTAAGGACTTTTCAGTTTCGTTCTCCAGTTTAATTTTCTAAAAGGAGTCATAAAATAAGAGCGCCAAGCCCCGTTCGAAGATAAAGTTTAATGTTTATGAAGTCAGTACGGGCTTTTAGCGCTAGTTTCAATCTCTCGGAGTAATTTTATTGAAATAGGTTGTCCAGACCTGTGTGATTTATTATTTTCATGCATTTTTTTTAAGAGTTACAAGCTATGTATTTGACCACAGCTTACCTGATGTTAATTGGCGATGAAGCTGCCGGAACTTGGCGGCAGATTTTCAGTTTGGTGGTAGCTAGTCAGTTGAGTACTAGAATAAACCCTACCACCATGTTATAGTTTCCTGGCGATATTTTCCTTCACGGCTAGCTCAAGCTTATTGTTGGGTATGAACCGACCTCGCTAACCACTAATCTATCATCGCTGTTATCTTTTCATTTTGCTGGTACGTTTTGACCAGACCATTTTTTTTATTACGTGTTATAGAGAGGGGTATGTTCGGGGTCTCCACGCGATCGAATCAGAAATGAGGAGATCCGTAGACGATCTAAAGCAAAAAAGCAAGTTGAAGTGGTAGTGGTCAGGGCACATAGCACGCAGAACTGATGGCCGATGGGGCTGTAAAGTTCTAGAGAGGAAATTACGGACCGGCAAGCGCAGCGTAAGAGACCCACAAGGTGGACAGGCAAACTAATATGCCTGAAATGAAATTGTCTCTCAAGCGAGGCAATCAAAACACACCGTTAAGTACATGGCAGCAGATTTTCAACTTAATTTTGTTTTTTTTTTATTGATTTTAGTGGTAGCTAGCCAGCCGAGTACTAGAAAGTTCCCTACTACCATGCTTTAGTTTCCTCGCGATGTTTTCCTTCACCGGCAGCTCAAGCCCTACGCCGTGGGAACTAACCGCGCTAACCACTGAGCTATCATCGCTATAAAACATCGGTCATTAGTCTGATTTTCTCGTATTTCGACAACCGGCATGTTTATGGACAACTTTTACTATGGTCCAAATTCTAAAATCAAGATTTTTTTTTACTGAATTTGAAAAACATTGTCAGAAGATAAAATCCCAAAAGGCCATTACTGCTATTATCCTTACTCATAATTATTATAACAACTTTTCCTATGGGCACAACCCTGAAATCGTAAAACAAAAAACAAGTTGTTCCTTATTTATTGATCCTTGACAATTGTATGGAACGGCTAATTTTCACGATATCAAGAGTTGTACCCATAGTAAAGGTTGTTCATAATAATTAGCGCACTGACAATTTTTCGGCTTAGTAGGTACATATCATCAGCCATAGGACGTCCACTGCTGGACATAGGCCTCCTCCTGGGGTTTTGCCAATACTCGCCACGCTTGGTAGGCGGGTTGGCGAGAGCAGTTAGGTGTGATTGTTCAAGGATGACGCTGCATCTTCTGTATGACATCCCTTAGCCGAATCTTACGGCAACCACAGGTAGAGAGGGTGGGGTACTATTTTTACGCCGGCACCACCACGGCAACCATCTTAGTAGGTACACTCCAAGTTAATGACCTTGTATAGAAATTACCCTACAACAACGTAAAATACATAAATAAAAATCCATTAATCGGATATTTCAAACATTTATTCCACATACTTAATCTAAAAGTCATACTTTACATTCAATTCTAATTATGGTACAAGTAAAGACAAGACATCTTTGAGAACTTTATCAAAGTAAGTCGTAGCACTATTGTTAATAGTTGGTAGTTAACGGCAACTACAGTTTAAATTGACAAAATTCAAAGTTCCGAAGTGAAATGTTTTGGCAGTTACGTCCTACAAACTCTTTGACACGAAATATACTAAAGTTACTCTAGGTTAAATATTAGAACATCAGTCTTTCAAAGGATATAAATGAAGTTCAGAAACTTTAGATATAACATACAGGGCTGTAAGCTTGGGGTGATCTAATCAGACAGGGGTCTTTGCAATCATGATTCTAAACAACTATGGATAAAGCACTAAAATTACAAAAACAGCTGCTCCTTACTCTAATTGTGACGTCAAGGACCAACGAGCTATTTTTAAGGAATAACTGAATTTAGTTCCAAAATTATAAAGTTGTGTTCATAGCAAAAGTTGCTTAGAATGATGAGTATGCTGATCCCCTTATGGTCCCCTCACTTATAGTCCTGTATAACACTTTATCAGTAGATTGATAAATCGTTAGCATTATTGATATGCTTAAATATTTATGTTAACGATAAAAAAAAATGGCTCAATTATTGTTAGTACTCATTTTAGTTTTAAAAACTTTTTTTGCTATCTGTTGTTGTGGTGCGGTGTTCTGCAATGACCTGGAAAAAAAACAAGTTGTATCATATATTAACGATTACACTGGCCAAAAGTATGCACAGATTTTTCCAAAAATTCCACATACTTTAATACTCCCCCGTGCCTTTACACTAGACCATCGTTATCTTTTTTTATCTTTGACCGGCTTGGTGTTTGACCACAGCTAACCTGATGTTAAGTAACGGTCTGTCGAAGACCTAACTTGAAATGACAGTGGCTCTCAAGTGACATTTTCAACTGGTAGCCAGCCTAGTACTGAAAGTACCGTACGATGGTTTCGCCGTAGTAAAATCAGTTCAGATTAAACCACTACTAAGTTATTAGAAGCTAGTACAATAAACCTGTCTAATTGTGGCTGGATCGTGTACTAAAATGTCAGTCAACAAACGAGCCAAAACGTTTAATAGGCCGCAAAGCGGTTACAGTTTGCAAAGCCAGCCGTAGTCAGCCTACAGCGGGACAACTGCCAAATAAGATCGTCGTAATTAAACCAAAGTTACAAAACATGGCCGCATGGTAATCCAGTGTAAAAATCTCGCATTGCAGTCGTAAGATCGTGAATTCGATACGGTGGCGGAGCTAGCCCAGCTTAGACTCCCTTAGAGCCCTTCGACTCTGACCACCAAGCAACTAACCTGAACTTACTTGAACTAACCTTTTCTTGATTGCCTATCTTGAACGACAATTAGAGCCCACGGTAGGGCTAAGTACCTTTTAATTATTTAACCTAAAACCTGGAAACCTGGATTCTCGTATGTCAGATGAAGGGTAATGTAAAATTAAGTACTACGTGCTACATTGCGAGGTTCCAAACGCTCCTTTTGCTCAGTTCAACTATAGAGTAGTGACTATACACCACGTTGTTTGTTTCATAAAAAATATTAATTTATTTAATTAGCCTTTGAAAGTCGAACAATATCGGACGTCTTATGCTGAGTAATATCGGACGCTTTATACTCAGCAATGTCAGACGCTTTATGCTCAGCAATGACATTTGTTTTATGATCAGCAATGTCGGACGCTATATGTTTATGTTTAGCAATATGGAATGCTGTGTGATTAATGATGTCGTAATTTGTATGCTTAGCAATATCGGAGACTTTTGCTCAGCAGATCGTAGTAGCAGCAATATCAAGTAATGTATGCTCTACAATATCGGACGTTTTGTGCTCAGCAATGTCAGACGCTTTATGCTCAGCATTGTCGGACGTTTTATGCTCAACAATGTCGGATGCACAAGCACTTGAACAAGACTGACGATGTTTGTCTCAGTAGTTATGTACTTACGTCGTGGCATCACCGATACTGTGGCCTTTGAAGTGCTGTCGCTGTCATCCGACTCGGAGCGGGTTTGGAAGCTTGTCTCTGAAACAATTCATACAGCAGCATTTTAGGTGCAATTGAACTGTTTGGATCTACAAGATACATCTACCCTAAAAATGAAGTGTTTTAAGAGCCACAGTTAGTCACGTTTTTCCGGACTATCTATTATAAAACAATATTTAGATTTACAAATATATTTTTACTTCTTATCTGACTTGAATGTGTTTAGTAATTCTGCAGTAACGACTGAATGGATATCGACAAAAATTAGAATGGAGATAGTGTATACTCTGGTTTAGCAAATAGGCTACTTTTAATTCCACAAAATAAGTGGGAAATAGCAGAATCACATCACTTCACACATCATCAGCCATAAGACGTCCACTGCTGGACATAAGCCTCCTCCTGGGGGGTTTTGCCAATACTCGCCACGCTTGGCAGGCGGGTTGGCGAGTGCAGTTAGGTGTGATTGTTCAAGGAAGACCCTGCTGCCCATCTTCCGGATTACATCCCATAGCCGACTCTTACGGCAACCATGGGTAGAGAAGGTGGGGTACTATTCTTACGCCGGCACCACCACGGCAATTTTTGTATACAATGGAATACAAAAACTCTTTCGAGAGTGAATCGTTACCTTCTAGGCAATCGTGCTCCATCTTAGACCAGATCATCACCTACATGAGATGAGATGGCGGTAAAACAAGCTTAACGCACAAAGCGTTTCGATTCCACATTTTTTATTCGAACAGCGAGATTATGGAATATTCTACTGGAGTTTGTGTTCCCTGTTAGGTACAATATAAGTGTCTTCAAATCTAGACTAAATAGGTTTCTTCTAGGTAAGCGTGCTTCATCTTAGACCGCACTACTGCTTAACATCAGGAACGGTGTGGTCAAACGCGAACCTATTTTGAATAAAAAACTAATTTATTTAAAAAAATAAAGTAAGGTAGGTATTTTTAAACCAGCCAAAACCAACAATGATCAATCAATTAGGCCCTAACTCTGCCCCTTGGTCCAAACTTGGAGCGTGGTCATTAATATAATAAGATCAAGATAAATAGTCCCCTGACGGCGGACTCGAAGTAACAAAAACAAAGGACTCTGAAAACAGACCACTTAATAGTTTCCTACTCGTTTGGCGAAGAATGAAATGTATGAAGCTTAATTAACTTCAGATAATAATTTAACAAAGCTTGTGCTATGGGAACCAGATAATACTTGATATAATACTTTTTTTTTGTTGTTAATACATAGGTACTTATAATACATACAGAACACCCAAGCACAACAAATATAATATATTGTCACATAAATGTTTGTCTTGGTGGGAATCAAATCCACGCCCTACAGCTTTTGAATCAGATATTCTACCAAATGGGTTAACAGCGCAAATGGGCGGTCAGGTAACATTGTTTTATTATAGCTGCGTCCCGTGATGTTACCCGCGTGGTGATGGATGATGATGATAAAGTATCCCATGTCTTATTCCTGGGCCTAGAGTACGTTCATGCTAAATTTCACCCAGATCCGTGGAGTAGTTTACGTGTGAAGGCGTAACAAACAAACTTACATTCGCATTTGTAATATTAGTTAGGATTACCGGTGCCTATGTTTAGGTTTCATCAAACCTAAACATAGGCACACATATCAAACCAGAAGTAGGTAGTTCATTTTTTGAACTACCTACTTCTGGTAGGTAATTGCTTCAATAGCCGTAGGGCGTGGGTTCGATTCTCACTAAGGACAAGCAGTTTGTGGTATAAATAAAGAAAATATTCTTTGGCCAAATGTAGTGAAAGCTGAAGTTATAGTACAATGATCCCATTTCCGCGACGTACATTCTAAATATCCTTAGTAAAAAAAAAATATATAAATAAATAAAATACACATTTATTTCAGGTTATAAGGACCGCTACACGAGTATGTAGCTAAAAACAAAAAAAAACTAAGTAAACAAATACATTAATTTAAAGCAAAACATAAATAGGTATAAATAATAATAGTGATGATAATTTTATTTATCACTTTATACAATATATAAAAAAACAATATGTTTAGTCAAACCTAATAAAATAATATATAAAACTCTCAGGAATTCGAAATAGCATTAAACTTCTCAAGAAATTAATATTCCAAGTAAACGGTAAATTAACCGTGAAAAGCGATGCTTGACAAACTTTGATTAATTTCTGAAAGTAATTTAACTTTGGTTTCGGATCAAATTTTTAAAGATGTAATTCATAAAAGTTGAAGAATAGAAACTAATTATCACCAAGTTGTAAAAGCTTTTTTATGGTAACGACTAATGAGATGAACATGACTCTCTCTTGATGGTAAGAGATAACACACTCCTACAGGGGCGGACTAGAAGTTTGTACGGCCCTGGGCTAATTAATACTAAATGCTAAATAATCAATCAATTGTCATTTTGTCAAAAACCTGTTCGATAATGTGTACTAGGTACACGGTTTAGGAAAAAGAGGGTAATCAAATAGTATAATTATTTAATATGCCTTAGACACACAAACAGCAACTGAGAGACATTATCGCAAAAGAAATCAACAAGTAATGTGTTACATTTGAGACATTAATTATAAAACAATATTCTTGCATTTTTGCGCCGCAATCTCGTTTATTTAAATAATAATAAATAAATAAATATTGTAGGACACATTACACACAACGCCATCTGATCCCAAACTAAGCAGAGCTTGTGTGATGGAAGTCAGATAACTGATAGAATACATAAATACTTTTTTTTTGTAAATACATACTTATAATACATACAGAACACCCAGACACAAAACAAACATTTGTTTATACCAAACAAACATTTATCCTTGGCGGGAATCGAACGCACGCCCTACAGCTCAGGCAGGCATACTCCCAACGAGCCAACAGGGCTGTCACATCTCCAGCCATGTCACATGTCCATTTGCTCATCACATTGTAAGTCTTTTGTTAAAGCACAATTTACGAAAAGAACTAATTAATGATTTAGTTTGACATTGTTGTCCTATATTTGTTTTCTATATACGATATTCTGGAGAAAGAGTGCTCTGCTTTAGAGGTAGTGGCAACGTTAAAAACATTTTAAGATGATTAGGGAAACATCAACAAGTTTCTTTAGAAAAATTTGCATAAAATTTTTAATGCATTTTCTTTACAATGGGGTCCTTATTCTCACGGGGCCCTGAGCTGCAGCCCTTATCATATAGATCCGTCCCTGCACTTCCATGATTCTTGTAGCGATACCAAGAGCTTTAAGTAACAAAATAGTGTTTAGGGCATCGTTGCTTTGCCGCTCATTACTTTGAGACATTCCATTGCTTGTTTTAATCAATAGCCCTGTAATTTCGCTAGCTGCAGTACCCTTCAAACCCTAAAATAATAAATCACTTGTATCTTAGGTATACTGTTCACTTATATATCACATCATCAGCCATAGCACGTCCACTGCTGGACATAGGCCTCCTCCTGGGGGGGTTTTGCCAATACTCGCCACGCTTGGCGAGAGCAGTTAGGTGTGATTATTCGTGATTGTTCAAGGAAGACGCTGCTACTCATCTTCCGGATTACATCCCTTAGCCGACTCTTACGGCAACCACGGGTAGAAGGGTGGGGTACTATTCTTACGCCGGCACCACCACGGCACACTTATATATAGTAAGAAAGAAATTCCAAAATGGCAGCTGAGCTTGGCAATATTAAATTCCTTTTAACAAAGTTAATGTTGTACTGTTTCTAATTTGAGATTTTGCAAATAACTTGAAACAAGTATTTTTTAATTTAAATTTGCTTCCACTCGCCGAAACCATGGGCAGTAACTTCGTTAGAGAGAATCTCCAAATACCAAGGATTAAACCAAACAACGTTTATGCAATTTAATTGTATATTCTGAGGTAATCAAATTCCGTTGAGACACTTTGAAGCCAGTGAATTCAATTACGAGAGAAACATCGAATGAACCAGTACATAAGCTTTTATGTTCTGTAAAGTAAAATTACATTAAGATGACCACAAACTAGCACATTTATTATTTTTTTAGTACTTGGCTGGCTATTTTATTGATAACACTACAGGTAATTTTTCCATCCATATTTAAAAATAACTTTATAAAAAATCAAAATCATAATATATGTCTTTATAATGAAAATGTCAAAAATAAAATATGTCAATACGATAAAATGTCAATAAAAAAAAATTACTTACTAGTAATTTCAATAAACTATTATTTTTAAATAATCGTCAAAGTCATAAAATACGGTATCTTGAAGCCAAGCTCTTAGCTTGCTTCTGAAACGCGCGTTTTTTTTGCCTTTTTCATAGATTATGGTACGGAACCCTTCGTGCGTAAGTCCGACTCGCACTTGGCCGGTTTTTTGTAATAAAACGACATTTATACTGGCCATGATTTATTTTATTTATTAACTCAAACGGTTACGTAAATTCAATTACTTTAGCTAATTATGATGGATATAATATACATGACATTGTCAGTTACAATAATATATATATATATACAATATAAATTTTATCAAAAATAAAATTAACAATTCTAAAATAAATGTATAAATACTCAATGTCAAAATTGATATGAATAAAAACAAACCATACTAGGACGGTAGATACTACACGAAATAAAAAAAATTGCCAAAATAAATTTATATAGAAATGCAGAAGGTCAAAATGATCGACTTCTTTGTCATTCACTGATGTGTGAGTGAAGAGAGTTCTTGTATAAATCCATGTAACTCATCCACACCTTACATAACGTCAGTGCCTAGATTTTGTGTAATACCTTATTTGAAATGACATCGTGAAATATTACCGGAACGAAGAATAGAGTAATAAATCTTAGGTAATGTGATAGGTTGGCAAGTGCTGACAAGAGAAATTGGTTTGTGAAACTTTAGTCAGGGTATATTTGCTTAATTTGCTTTAAAATTTATTGAGTGTAATCTTGAAAACATTTCGTTTTGAAGACATTTTGTTTGTTGGCGATGTTCTTCATATTTTAGACATAATGTATACTAAATTTTACCAGCAGCTAGCAATTTAACCAGAAATAGAACCAGATAACTGATAGATTAACACAATTTGGATGCCTTAAAGTTGCGAGTGAATCAATTTTTAGTGTTCCGTACACCAAAAGGAAAAAACGGAACCCTTATAGGATCACTTTGTTGTCCATCTGTCTGTCAAGACCCTTTTTCTCAGGAATTCGTGGAGGTATCAAGCTAAAATTATCAAATACTCAGGTCTACTGTCCCTTTGGAGCTGTGAAAAAATCAAACTTCTAAGCCAACGCAATCAAAAGACACAGCCGTTTATGCTGCAAATTTTCGACACTCGCAGGGGAATCAAAACCTACAGGGTACTTCCCGCGAACATTATCTTGAAATTTGGTACGATGCAACTTCTTATAGCACAGATAAAGGAAAAATTGCGAAAAGCATAAATTTCCACTTATTATATTACCACACATTACTTATATACGTACCTACAGGTTTGTACGGAACCCTCGGTGCGCGAGACCGACTCGCACTTGGCCGGTTTTTTATCTAGGCAAGCATGCTTCATCGTAGACCACCACATCTCCGCTTAACGTCAGGCGAGATGGTGGTGAAACGACAAGCCTATTTGTAATAAAAAAGTGCGAGTTAGTCTCGCCCACCGAGTGTTTATGATAAATAGTAGCATAAAGACCCTATTTTTTTGTGAGTAAATTAAAATAGTACAGTTTTTGGATTTTTTCCTTCACGTGTACTATAAGACGATGCTTCTTGTCAAATTTCATAGTTCTAGGTCAACGGGAAGTACCCTATAGGTTTTGAACCCCTTGTGAGTGTCGAAATATGCGGTTATTTGCGGCATAAACGGATGTAATTTTTTTCTATGATAATTGAGACGTTTGAATTTTTTACAGCTACAAGCGACTACATATCTTCGTCTATGGTTTTAATTTCAACTCGATACCTCTAAGCGTTCCTGAGATAGCAGGTGTTGACAGACAACAAAGTGATCCTATAAGGGTTCCATTTTTTCTTTTGAGGTACCGTACCCTATAAACACTTTTATTCTTCGTCTGTCGGTTTGTCTCCAGAGAAGTACACAGCAAATCCCACTACTACAACCGTCTCACGGAGAATTAGTCCCCTTCATTTCATTTCATTTCACCTTCAAAACTTCAATTATTATTATTATTTCTTCTCTCTTATTTGAAGTTTGTAAGGGATACGAGGAAACAAACAAATTAATTTAAACTCACTCACTATAATTCTTAAATTTGTTTGTCAATACATCAACCTGGACACGGGACATCAATGTTTCCCCATAAATGTTTTGAACAGGGTCGAATCCACGCCAAGCATATAAAGCAGGGTTACTAAATAATATAACAGGGCAATCATATTGTTTGTGTCGGTGTAACGAACTGGAAGCATTGTCTAGATACAAACAAAGGCATTCTAGCCTTTGAAGCTGTCTGTTCTCTACTCGATTGATCAGTGAGGTGGAAATACTAGGTACGACATATTAACGCGCGCCGAACAACTAAGCAATTTGAATGAGCTTGAGCTGCCGGTGAAGGAAAACATCGTGAGGAAACCATAGCGTGGTGGTAGAGTACTTTCTAGTACTCGGCTGGCTAGCTACCACCCGCAAGTTGAAAATCTGCCGCCAAGCATCTAACGGTGTGTTACGGAAGCTTCACTTGAGAGCCAGTACCATTCCAGGCTGGGTGTGCTTTACCATCTTCGACCACACCTTCACTTAACATCAACTTAACCATAAAAAATATAAACAAGTAAAATTATTATTTTTTATGTTTTGACAGGCTATGTGTTTGACCACAGCTCACCTGATGTTTACTGTCGATGTGGTCAAAGATGGTAAACACATCTGGCCTAGAATAGAACTGGCTCTCAAGTGAGGCTGCCGGAACACACCGTTAGATGCTTTGCGGCAGATTTTCTATAGCTTTTATAAACTATAGTACCTGGATGACCGAGCTTTGCTCGGCTGAAAACAAGGATGAAATGACGTTTTTTAAAAATAAAACCTAGCTAGATCGATTTATCGCCCCAGAAACCCCCTACATACTAAATTTCATGAAAATCGTTGGAGCCGTTTCCGAGATTCAGATTGTATATATATTTATATATGTACATATATACAAGAATTGCTTGTTTTAAGGTATTAGATAGATAGACAGATATATAAAAAAAATCCTTTTCCTGGTAGAGGCCGCCAGTTGTTGAACTATCTTTTAAAGCTTTAAGCTGTTTTGTTGTATTTCTGGTGTGAATAAAGAGTTATTTTAAAAACTGCAACAACGCGTTGATTACTTTGTAGTTTCTCTAACTTTACTACATAGCTAAAAGCATTTAAAATATTAGATGTTCAAAGGTTGAAGAATCCCTTTGCATTTTGTTGTCAGATATCTTCAGAGAAGATTAAGTTCGGAGTGAGTCAAATTGTAGCTGACATGCCTTGGACGATGATATAATTAGATATGGCACCTTTATAAGACGAGAATAGTCGTTCAGTATATAAAATTAATTTTAGAAGTTTTCGAACGGATTTTTTGTTATAATAATAAAAATAAAACAAAAGACAAAAAATGGTACGTAGTACTGATTTTTAAGAGTTTTTCTTCGAGTGTTTATGATTAAAAATAGTAGTGTTTTAATCATTAAATACTGCTTGACGGCAGAATTGTCTTATCTGTTATTAAAGAGTTGTTTAGAGAGCTACAGATCCTGCCTTTGCCGTGTGAGTTCATATACCAAGTAGCCCCATGTTACCCTTACACACATAGATAAATTTCAATGCACAGCTCAGATCTTTGCAGTAATAGAAAGAAAGACCAACTAGTAACACCGTCGCACCGGCTCGTCAAGTCGGAGAGGTCGGTATACATTCTGGGGCCCGCGGTCTACAACCAGTACCCGCTTCCGTTCGGGATGCACCTTCCATCTTTTAGAAGTAAACTAAGATCTTGACTTCAAGAGACCTTGTTTTATAACTGACGATAATTAAAAAATAAGACATTTTTTTAATTACTAGTAAGTTATCATATTTTTTTATTGACATTTCATTTTATTGACATATGATATGATTTTGACAGTTTTAATGTTGGTTTAAATATGAATGGAAAAATGACCTACTTTGGTGTTATCAATAAAATATTTGTAACCTACCTAAGTAATGTCTTGCAAATAACACATTCTGTTTTAGTAAATCTAATAACCTTTCAGACATTTTTTTTTAATGATACGCTTTCCTAATGTTAAGAGATAATGACCATTGCCACCATGCTATGGTTTCCTCACGATGTTTTCCTTCACCGGCAGCTCAAGCTCATTGTTGAAGTTTGAACCCACGCCCTTCGGCATGCGAACCTACCGCGCTAACCACCGAGCTATCATCGCTACAAAAGTGCAAAGTGTCTTACAACAGAAATATAAAACAATAAATATTATAAAAAAACCATGATTATTATTAAAGTTAATATTGTGTTAAACTATAAGCTCGCAATTTAAAGCAAATGAACAGGCTAGATGTTTGTCCACAGCTCACATGATTATTCAAAAAGAACGTGGACTATAGAATAGTTCATAGTTGTGGACTTACCAGTATCGAACCGTGGTCTCGCAGGCAGTCGGCTGGGCAGGTCTTGATTGTCCACGTGGTCAAATGTTCGGAATCCAAGAGCAAACTCCGCGTATGGACTGATCTCAAACATTTCTGTACAAAAGGATATAAATATCGTAGGACATTACACACAGCGCCATCTGACCCCAAACTAAGTAAAGCTTGTACTATGGAAGTCAGATAACTGATAGAACGCATAGATACTTTTTTTTAAATTAATTCATTCAAAACCGCCAAAATTCATTGTTAGGGTTTGTAGCCCTTCGGCGTGTGAACCGATTGCGCTAACCACTTTGCTATGGCAGCTACAAAAATAACTGTGTTTTTACCCATCCAGAAATAGTACACGTACATAAGTTTTCCTTACAAAAAATCTTTCAAAACGCGGTTAAAGAAGTATGTAGAAGTGGTAACCACTTCAAAAATACCACTTAATGAAAGATTTTTCAACTAGGGATTCTAATTACTTACCATTTTTACTTCCTTTTCTCGTATGAACCGGAGACGTGTAGATTCTGGGCGCGTGGGCATATCGAGCGTCTTTGTGATCCGATTGAGACGTTACGCTCTCGTTTCTTGATTTCACGTCGTCCGCGATCGAGTGGCGATATTGAGACGCGAAGTTTTGCCTGAATATATACATAAAAATTAATTCACTAATAATTTTCGAAAACTAATTTTTTTTTGTCCAATAAGTTCTTTTTGCTATATTAAATAGATCTATGTTTGTTTGACCACAGCCGTGGTGGTGTCGGCGTAAGAATAGTACCCCACCCTCTCTACCCGTGGTTCCCGTAAGAGTCGGCTAAGGGATGTCATCCGGAAGATGGGCAGCAGCGTCTTCCTTGAACAATCACACCTAACTGCGCTCGGCAACCCGCCTGCCAAGCGTGGCGAGTATTGGCAAACACTCCCCTAGGAGGAGGCCTATGTCCAGCAGTGGACGTCCTATGGCTGATGATGTGATGTTTAACCACCGATTCGCCTGATAAATACAACGGTGCAGCCTTGGATGGAGCAGTAGATCTAGAAGATTTGTAGCGATAACAGCTCAGTGGTTAGCGCGGTCGGTTCGCACGCCGAAGGGTGTGAGTTCAAACCCCAACAATGAGCTCGAGCTTCCGGTGAAGGAAAACCTGTGAGTGTAGGTGGATGTGTAGGTGGGTGTGTGATGGTGGTTGTGGGTGTGTTTTGTGTGTGTGTGTTGCCCTTACCGATGTCGTCTGAACAGAATGCAGAAGAAAGCCATCAGACAAGCCACGAGGAGTATAGAGCTGCAGATGATGACCAGCATGTTGAGGTCCAGGAGTTCTGAAGGCGGCCCGATCTCTTCTACAAACACAAAATATCATTATTATTTTAATTATGCGGGACTACACGCACGTTTAATTATATCGGATACTCCAACTATAGTTTCGGCCACATCACGTGGCCTTCAAATGTGTGAAAATCAAGTCAGTTTCCATAGTAAAAAAATATCATGTTGGAAGTGAGAAGATAGGATAGTTCGTATGTACACTACATAGAGGCCGTACCGTGAGCTACAAATAATAAAAAAAACAGCCAAGTGCGAGTCGGACTCGCGAGGGTTCCGTACAAACCTGTAATTAGTTTTTTAGTTTTAAGTAAAAGTCATGTAACTTTTTTAATGTAAATTTATGCTTTTCGCAATTTTTCCTTTATCAGTGCTATAAGACGTTGCTTCGTACCAAATTTCAAGATTCTGAGTTCACAGGAAGTACCCTGTAGGTTTTGATTCTCTTGCGTGTGTCAAAAATTTGCAGCATAAACGGCTGTATCTTTTGATTGCATTGGTTCAGAAGCTTGATTTTCTCACAGCTCCAAGGGACAGTAGATCTGAGTATTTGATATGAATTTCAGCTTGATACCTCCACGCGCTCCTGAGAAAAAGGGTCTTGACAGACAGACAGACGGAGAACAAAGTGATCCTATAAGGGTTCCGTTTTTTTTTCCGTACGAAACTCTAAAAATATAAAATTGTTTATTCACGGAATGTGGTACCCTTTTTCTTGGTAGTAGATCTCCTTAGCAAGAGGTCGTCTAGGTAGGTATCACCGCAGTACCAGATATTCTGCCGTTAAACAGTAGTGTACATTACTGTCCCAGTTTGAAGGGTATACTGCAGCTAGCGAAATTACGGGACTGTTGGGAATAGCCATCTAAAGTGTCAAAGTAATGAGCGCCAAATCAGCGATGTCCTGGACTTTATTTTGTTACTCAAAGTAATGAGTGCCAAATCAGCGACGTCCTGGACTTTATTTTGTTATTCAAAGTTCTTTGTGTCGCTGGAATGGTCATGGACAGGCGTTACCATCAGGAGAACGTACCGAAAGTCTCATTACTTTTTCATAGAAAAAATATTAAAACATTAGATTATAAATTAATGTATGTTTTGTATAATTATAAGGGATTAGCTGTTATTGATATACTACAGAAGTTATATGACTGCAAACCGTAGTCGAGTAGCATTTTCATGGTCGCCTTTTAATGGCAATATGAGTTCACGGTACGACCCTAGGATGTTCTTGTATTATTGTCGCAGGCGCATGCCGCCAATCTAGGACTAAAGGCTCCTTTAGTTCACTTACTTTATTTTTCTGTAGCGATGATAGCTCAGTGGTTGGCCCGGTCGAATCACACGCCCAAGGGCGTAGGTTTAAACCCTAACAATGAGCGTGAGCTACCGGTGAAGGAAAACATCGTGAGGAAACCTTAGCGCGCTGGTAGGGTAGGTTGATACTTTCTATTACTCGGCTGGCTAGCTACCACCCTCAAGTTGACAATCTGCCGCCAAGCACCTAACAGTGTTTTCCAGCTGTCTCACTTTAGAACCAGTTTAATTCTAGGCTAGGTGTGCTTTACCACCTTCGACCACACTGTCACTTTTTTTAAAGAAATAGGCATACTTTTACCGCTATCTCATTTGATGTTAAGTGGTGGTAGGTGTTCTGTATGTATTATAAGTATGTATTTACAAAAAAAGTATTTATGTAGGTACCTATCCTATCAGTTATCTGACTTCCATCACACAAGCTCTGCTTAGTTTTGGGGTCAGATGGCGCTGTGTGTAATTTGTCCTATGATATTTATTTATTTATTTGATGATGCGGTCTAAGATGGAGCACGTTTGCCTAGAAGATACCGATTCACTCTCGACTTGAAGACACCCAGATTATATCCATCGGGGAACGCCCACTCAGGCAGCGCATTCCACTGTCTAGCAGTCCGCACAATGAACGTGGAATCAAATCGTTTTGTTCGAGTTTTTAGAACGTCGACCATGAAACGATATCGCTTTTTTGAGGTTCTGGCTGTTTGATAGAAAATGGGAAATTAATCCGATAAAAAACTGATCAACTAGCAACTTTGCGACGACGCACCATTGTTTATGGTTTTTAATCTAAATAAGAATATTTTTTATTTTAATATATGGATTTAGTTTCTAGAGCTCGTTTTAATGTTTCGAGCTCTTAAATCTCAATTGATTAATAATTACACAGCCACCAAATATTTAAACAAACTCGTGAACATTCTGCTCCGGTTTAAGCAAAGCAAATTTATTACCGCGTCAGAACGTTCCAGAAGTTTTTGACGTCTACGACATAATTCGGCACGGTTTCTGTGCCTGATGACAAAAGTTGGGATTGGCAAAACATCTAGATTGACAAACTTTCGCATCGTTCAGAACAAAACAGAGTTTATTGTGAATTCGTCGTAATAAATTAAGCTTTTGGTAAAGTTGGACTTTTGCTAAGCTAAGCATTGGTAATTTTCTCTTTTAAGTACTTTATGCTATCTTTAATTAAATACCAAAGCTTCAGAATAAATTTTGAGTCTGTGAACAATACGAAAACAGCACTTCACGTTGACAAGTAGCTATGATAGCTCAGTGGTTAGCGCGGTCGTTTCGCATGCCGAAGAGCGTGGGTTTAAACCCCAACAATGAGCTTGAGCTGCCGGTGAAGGAAAACATCGTACTTTCGTACAACATAGAGCTCTTTCTAGTACTCGGCTGGCTAGCTACCACCCTCAAGTTGAAAATCTGCCACCAAGCATCTAACGGTGTGTTCCGGCAGCCTCACTTGAGAGCCAGTTCCATTCCAGGCTAGGTGTGCTTTACCATCTTCGACCACACCGTCACTTAACATCAGATGAGTTGTGGTCAAACACATAAACTGTCAGCAATAAAAAAATAGCTGAACGACGCATATATTTTTTTTTTTAATGTTATTATTACTTTATTATATTTCCTTACAATACTTTAAGGCAATAAATGTTAAGGTGTGTCCAGAGTCTAAGTATATCGTATGCCTGAGCAATAAAGTTCACAGACATGTAGCTTTTTCGTGTTTATCTTACTTCAGTTCGGTAAATAAATTTTATTTTTGTATTTTTTTTATTTTTTTATGAAACTAATTTGAATATTCTTGCTTTCTAAGCGTTAGTTGATTTATAATAGGTTTTCAAACTTTTTATAGCGATGGCATCATAAAGTACGCTGAATATGCCATTTAAAACAAAAAAGTAAACAGCTATTTGACACATTTGATTGACATTGACAATTGACATGAAGTAAACAAATCTTATATCACATCACATCAGCCATAGGACGTCCACTGCTGGACATAGGCCTCCTCCTGGGGGGTATTGCCAATACTCGCCACGATTGGCAGGCGGGTTGGCGAGCACAGTTAGATGTGATTGTTCAAGGAAGACGCTGCTGCCCATCTTCCGGATTACATCCCTTAGCCGACTCTTACGGCAACCACGGGTAGAGAGGGTGGGGTACAATTCTTACGCCGGCACCACCACGGCAAATAATGCTCAGGAATGTAATATTCCGAAATATTTATGGAATCAGTATCATATTTTTTTCTTTAAATACCGGATTGTAATATTTGTTAGGCCACCTCAGGCTAACATAATATCAATTTGGGAGATTTACATAATAAAAAAACTATGCTACTTACTATCATATACTTTCATATATGTTTTTTTTTTGTAAGGTGTGGTTAAATATTGTAAACATACCTTGTCTGGACTGGAAACTAACTGTCAAGTGCCAGGACTCACAGCTTCTTGGCAGTAGTTTACAGTTCTCGTGTAATATTTAGCCAGTACTAGCGAGTACTACAAAATACCCTACCACAATGCAATGGTTTCTTCATGATGTTTTGTTTCACCAGCAGTTCAATCTTAGCTTATCTGGGGTCTTTACCACTTCTATTAATAGCTTGGAGGAGTGAAAGAGATTCAATTCATAAATACTTACCACCATCCAAAGTCTTAGTAGCGTAGTTGTAGACAGTGGAAGTGGAGCCTGCGTCGTTGGCAGCAGTAATTCTTAACTGGTACCAATTCGCTGGTGCCAAGCTTCCAACAGCATACGATGTTGGAATAGACCGCAATGGCGGTGCTTGGTAGTGACCTTCGATGTAACTCCAGCCCAGGTTAAGATCCTGTGGCTGTGAGAAGAACATTATCTTGATTAGCTTTATAACTATAGCAAGGGGTCATCTAGGTAGGTACCACCGCAGTACCAGATATTCTGCCACTAAGCAGTTTTGCAGCTAGCGAAATTACAGCGCTGTTAAGACCATCGAAAGTCTTAAAGTAAAGAAAAAGCAAAGCAGCGATACCCTGGACTTTGTTTTGCTACTCAAACTTCTGTGTATCGTAGCAACGGTCATAGACAAACGTTATCGTTATGAATGACTTGTCTTACCAACCTTAAGAAAAGGAGAACTACTCTTTTTATGTCAACCAAGGAGTAATCTGTTCTGAGCTACCAGCTTTTAATAGACGCAACATGGGATCGCAAACAGTTTTGCATACTAACCTCGAACCTTCATTGTGATGGTGGCACATAAAGATGATGACTTGAATCTTAATATAAAAAAATCACGTTTATTTGGAGGATTAGTATCCTTGGAATTATTATTTTAATGTTCCTCAAAGACTTCCTATCATAAAGTCATTACTTATTAAAATTACTCCTGTTTCGACAATTTGATGGTACCACCCACATATCTGTGTGGTAAAAGAACCTGACCAAAAACCTAATCTTCTTCTAGTGTTACTTTTTGGGAAGAAGTAATGAGACAAGCAAGAGGCTCTCCAGATGTTAGAAGACATCGCTTCTCTATATCTTTTAAAAAGGCACCTAAAACATTGAAGTATAAAACAAAGTGCAGGCAACACCACATCAGCAGGTTGAGATATTCGAAATTTTCCTCAAAGCACAATTTCAACCAAGGAATAAAATAAAATAATTTGTTTGGTAATATTATTTATGCAATCAGCAGGATATCCCATTAGGTGAATTGGTGCGATGAAATTACGATCCAATCACTACTCGAAGGTATCCAGCATGGAATATTAAAGATTGATGCAATATGGTGTTGTAAAAATGTCTTACGGCTTTATTTTCCGCTCTGATCCAAGCAGTGGAGCCAAGCGGACGGTAGTCGACATCCCATTTTGTGACATCACATCCTCCATCGTCCCATCCACTTAGTTGGATGTAAATGTGGGTAGCGTTACTCCAGAGCCAGTCGGTAGACGGAGGTGATACTGGAGCTGAGATTAACGTTTTACATAGAAAAGTCACGATGTTACATCAGGAAGAAAAGAAAATTCACTGAAGAAAAGTGCTGCCTATTGATTCGACGCTTCGCTACTACGATGTGGTCAACGCAACTGTAAAAAAATCATAACCACAGAGAGTGGCGCCTGTAGTACCGTTTTTTGGGATGATATATCTTAACTAGTATTAATTATTTACATAAACATGACCATCCTCATGACTATAACTATGGCCATTCAAATATCTGTGGTACTATATATGGGAAGACTAAATAAAATTTAAAAAACAGATCTAAATGGATATTACAAAGATTGTTTTGTATGAACAATAGGGTCGCTATTGCAATCTAAGGTAGAGCACGCTTTCCTTCAATATACTCTTTGTTTGAAGATTGGGCGACCTCGGAAATATAAATAATACACAAAATTGTCGTAATAGTAGTTTTTATCAAACAAAATGGATTTGCGTTTATACCAAATGCCTAGTCAGAACTTGCTATGAAGTGAAAAATACACATTTTGGCAAATATTTGCTTCGCTATCATCAAAAAATGTGAAATAAAATTTTAATGAGTTTAATACATATTAGGATGTTTTCTGTTAATAATTTGTAATATTTTTTTTCTGATTAATACTTTGGTGCAATATTACTTGTTTCTTATGTATATTTTGACTTGTTAACACAAACCAATAGTTGTATATTGTCTATTATACTTGGATATAAGAACTTACCAGATCCAAGAGTGACGACATCGACATGCGCAGGCGCTGATGTCCCCACATTATCTGTGGCAGAGACTCGCACAGAGTATTTGGTACCGCATTTGAGTCCCGTTAGAGTGTGCTGTTGAACGCCCAACAGACGGGTCTCTTTGCTGACAGGCCAAGCCTCTTGCCAGGGACCGTCACCTTCGCGCCAAGTTAAGTTGTAACCTAAGAATGAGTGGATATTAAGAACCAGTTGTGAAGACATTGTATTACTGAATAAAAAGACTTCGGTGGTTTCATATTGAAAGTCATAATTAGATGTAATCCTAATCTGAACTTCCTATGTTATTTTTTATTTATTTAGTTAGTTAAAGGTTTACAGCTAAGGCCAAAATAAAATGTGAAAATAAGTACCTAATCTGAACTTATTATTTGAATAAAACGAACAAAAAGATTTATGATAATGCAATATACGAGATGAACATCGTAGAGCTCGTAGATGTTTTGATCGAAGAACAACAAATAAAAAACAACAGAAATTCAACTGCAAGAGATTGAAGTATGAGTGGGCTGCTAAATTCAAGAAACTTAGAAATATTTATATAAATATGCACATCTCTTCACTAATATTACTACACTTACTTATTCCGTAAGTTATCGATTCATTAGTACTTCGAATCTCATCCCATTCCACCACAACGTAGTCCTTATAAGGAGTGGCTCTCAGAGTTGGTGGATCAGGCAATGGTAAAACCTTCACGGAGTATACTACGGAATCCGAGCCGTACAGATTCTTGGCAAGGCACGTGTAGTTGCCACTAAGAGATTGGTCGATGCCTGAGAAAAATAAATTGTATTATTAGCAAGTTTCGGTAGTTCAAAATGAAGATAATATGGCAAAGTGAATTATGCACGAAACGAATGTTGACAATGAGTAACGACTTACCATTAAACAATGTCACATATGCTAGAATTTCCAAAATTTTAATTTAAAAAGATTCAGCAAAAATAAGATTGGTCATATTGAGAAATGGACCAAGGATCACACAGTAGGTGCTTGAGAAATAATGAAAGAGCCAAGAACAAGAAAACGCTGTTACTATAATTTTGACGTCCCACACTTATTATGGTACGTGATCCTAAATAATTTTAATACTAGCTTGAAAGAAATAAAGACTCGGCAAACAGCATAGGTTAGAATAAAGCACCAGAAACTTACTCTTTATAAGCAAGCTATCGTCTCTGTTTCTATTAAAACGTGGATGGTGAGTTATGATGTTCTGATTATGGTACCACACGGTTCTGGGTGGTGGTGAGCCAACGCTCCGACACTCCAGCAGGAGAGAATTGCGGACAGCCACTGTTATCTCACCACCGAGCGATGATACGCCAGCTACCACTAAAAAGAGAAATTAGAAAATATACTACCAACTCTTTTGGACTAATATTGTGTAAGGTTGATAAAAGACAAAAGACTAAGCTAAAAAGAAGTAAATATCTTCATCGTTATGAACATAACTTTAAAATATTAAAAAAAAAACAGCTGTTCTAAAGAGAAAGTACTTTGAATCTCGCTACCTCTTTGCGAAGGTGTGCTCGTAACTTTTCTACTCTCTGGTCCTTCGCCTACCGCTGTGTTAGCTGTCACCCAAACGTCATATTGTCGTCCTTCTATTAAACCCTTTAAGTCTATGGTTTGTGACTTTTCGTACATGTCTGCTAGAGCTTGAGCGTCTACTCTAATGGTTTGCGGAGCATCATTGCTAAAATAAAAAAGATGCCATTATTATGGGTGAAATTCTTTGGCCCCAATGCACGCTCTGAAAAAGATTGCCTTGAGATTGATTGAGATTTTTGCCCATCATAGCTCGATTAATCATTCTAATTTCATAAAAGTAGATTTTTCGATTAACAAAAGCATTAAAATTAAAGGCAAATTTATTATGTAATGTAATGGCTCATCTTATAATGTATATTCATATTAACTCTGTCGCCTGTAGCACAGTTTAATTACTAGCAGGTATGGGTGCCAGCCAGTTCCACTAACTGATACAATTATTTTCTATAATAGACAACTAAATCCTAGCTTAGTAAAGGAAATTGTATAGATCTAAATATTATTTCAGTCAATAAATATTTTTATTATTATGGTATTGGTTAAGATAGATTCAGTTACTGAACGCAACTCTACAAAACATCATGGGCCTTCGATATTTCTCAGGAGACTTGTCTCAAACTCGATAGTGACACTTGACCCATTTCTGCCAATAAATTTTAGGTCACTCCAACCAAATATAATTCGGAATTGTGGAGCAAATATGAAAGGGGACGGAAACAGGAAGCTGTCAACGTTGGATAGTCTACAAGTTTTCCGCATACAGAAAAAAATTGAGGTTTTGTTTTGAAAATAATTGCAAAGGAAACAGACAAGGTTTTGGCACTTTTTTGTTTAGTGGAACGATAGCGCTTTATTTTTGTTCGCAAAAGTGTAGTAATATTTAAGGATTATTTATAACTAGCTGTGCCCCGCGGTTTCACCCGCGCTAGATACCTACGTCATAGTAGCTTTATGCATGCAAAGTCTCAGCCCGATCGGTTTAAAATTGACAAAGTTTCATACAAACTTTCATCCCATATTTTATCCCCTTGGAGGTAGAATTAATCAAAATCCTTTCTTAGCGGATGCCTACGTCATAACATCTACCTGCATGCCAAATTTCAGCCCGATCCGTCCAGTGGTTTGGGCTGTGCGTTGATAGATCACTATGTCAGTCAGTCATGCTTCGTACCAAATTTCAAGATTCTGAGTTCACGGGAAGTACCCTATAGGTTTTGATTCCCCTGCGAGTGTCGAAAATTTGCAGCATAAACGGCTGTATCTTTTGATTGCGTTGGCTTAGAAGTTTGATTTTTTCACAGCTCCAAGGGACAGTAGACCTGAGTATTAATATGAATTTCAGCTTGATGCCTCCACACGTTTCTGAGAAAAAGAGTCTTGACATACAGACAGACGAACAACAAAGTGATCTTATAAGGGTTCCGTTGTTTCCTTTCGAGGTACGGAACCCTAAAAAACGGATCGTATGATAAACTATAGAATGTCTAGTTTACCTCGCAGTGGGCTTGCAGTACACGTTATAATGCAGTAATTTTCCATTTCCCTGCCGAGGCTTCTTCCAACTCACTAGTAGCGTGTTCGATGATTGGGAGAGAAGCTTTATTTCCGCCGGCGCTTCAGGCACTGGAAATTAATCGGAGAATGTTCTATTCGTCGGTTGCACTTACTTCAGCTGTACATTTTCGAGCACCCTGAGACACTATAAATCGACAAATTTATAGAGCCGTGCTATATGTAAAAAAAACCTTGTAAAAGGCATTGAAAAAAGTATGTACATTATTTTAAACGCTTTTATTAGTTTGTATGTATGTAACGGAATCTTTTAACCTAATTGGCAACAAGTTTAAATCGCTCTAGGCGATAAGGCCGCCCTTGTACACCGTTTATATGTTGTTTCTATGTTGTATTTTTTGTTTTGTTACTTTCTTTCTCTTTTTTTAATTTTCGTATGTATTTTTATAATGTTTGGTGTATAATAAAATTGTATTGTATTGTATAGTATTGCTTAAGATTTTGAATTTTTAAAATTTGTAGAAGGAGATACTACGTGTTAAGGACCGATGACAAGGCGTGTTGCTTAGTTTGTTTTACATCATCAGCCGTGGCACGTCCACTGCTGAACATAGGCCTCCCCCATAGGGGGGGATTTGCCAATACTCGCCACGCTTGGCAGGCGGGTTGGCGTGCGCAGTTAGGTGTGATTGTTCAAGGAAGACGCTGCTGCCCATCTTCCATATTACATCCCTTAGCCGACTCTTATGGCAACCACGGGTAGAGAGGGTGGGGTACTATTCTTACGCCGGCACCACCACGGCAAAGTAGTAGTTTGTTTTAACTATAATTTATTCTTATATTTGTCCATTTTTTTTAGCTTTATTTAAGCCTACTTTTTGAAATATCCTAATTTCAACAGATAACTGATTTTTTTCTTAAAATAATTTACATTTCACTAAAATGAGAAACGACAGTAATTCTTATGATCTATATATTACTTTGATGAAACAAACATACGTATAGTTAATATAAAATAAAATAATTTGAAAATCTGCCGCCAAGCATCCAACGGTGTGTTCCAGCAGCCTCACTTGAGAGCCAGTTCCATTCCAGGCTAGGTTAACATCAGGTGAGTTGTGGACAAACACATAGCCTGTCAGCCATAAAAAACCATGTAAATTATTTTTAAATTTGTTTTGTTTTGTAAGTCAATGTTTATGACTTTCATTCTTGAATGAGATATTGGGAGAAGGCATTGGCTTATATGGCAGGCAAGATAGCGAACAAACACAAGCCGATTTATAAGAAAAAAAAAACGTTTAAAAATAATTTCACTATAAACCTAAACATACGTGTACAACAAATTGGTCTACGAATCACTGCAATGGGCTTCAACTGAGGGTGGTAGCTAGCCAAGTAGGTACTGGAAAGTAACCTACCACCTATGGTTTCCTTAAGATGTTTTCCTTCAGCTCAAGCTCATTGTTAGCAGGCCAATCGCGTTAACGACGCTTTGTTACTTAACTTGAAAGTAATAAAGTTATACAATCAAATTCAAAATTACTTACCGTCTTGTAGCGTGGCACAAACTATTGCGTAAGAAAACGGCCCAAGTCCATAGTTAGAGAAACCGGCTACTTTGATAGTATAGTTGGTAAACTTCGCCAAACCTTGCAGTCTCAACTCCGTGACTAAAGACGTAACGTTCAGCCAATGTCGACCTGTATTGGATAAGAAAAGGTTCATGAATGGAGGTCTAAGTAGCTTGGATATACTGTTGCTTTGAATCATTGACGAGCTGAATTACCATATTAGAAGTTTGGGATCAGGGGTCAGCTACGTTCGAGTTATTTGCTTGTTTATCCAAATTAGGATCTTCAAAGTTCTCAATGAAATAGAATACTTAAGTATTGTTAGGATTTTTATCTATTATACAAGGTTTGTTTACGTTTTAAGCTTGAACACCACCGGAAGGTAGCAAGTCAATTTTCTACAGGATTCATGAGAATGTGCTACGGAGCTGTACGACATTATACCATCCCGTTTTAACTACAGGACAAGTAGAAAGACGGCTCACTACCACCCATACATAGTATAAATTACCAAACGTTTTGACTGGTTTAAATGAATTGCTTGAAATATGACGATAATGTTGGAAGTGTCGGAAAAAGTCAAGCCACTTGGGAGCTTTCATCGAAAACGCTGCCTCCCTTTGAGATATAACAAAACAATGGATAGTGGCATAATCCTCTTTCATCTTATATGTTCTACTACCTGTGCGAAGCCGGGGCGGGTCGCTAGTTAATAAAATTGCGATCTTAAATATAACCGGTTTAGATACAAATATAAATAACTAGTACCTGGATGACCGAGCATTGCTCGACTGAAAACATGGATAAAACGACGTTTTCTGAAAATGAAACTTAGCTAGATCGATTTGTCGCCCCCGAAACCCCCTGGATACAAAATTTCATGAAAATCGTTGGAGCCGTTTCCGGGATTCAGAATATATATATATATATATATATATACAAGAATTGCTCGTTTAAAGATATAGATAAATCTATATACTTTTCTATACACTGGATTTTAAACATTACGAAAGGACACATTTTACCATTTAATTGTTTAAACTTTTTGTTAAATTTAAAAACCGGACGGTCTACCACCATTACATTTCCATAACCGTAAACTGTTCCAAAACAATTATTATCTTAGTTTTAAATTCTGTTAAACAGCGTCAAGCTGCAGTCAAGGAGCTTGTAAACATGTAGGTATCTATGTATGTGGGCAGTAAGCTCTTGTCTCCGGATAAAGGCCTATTCAGATGTTTTCCGGTCACGTAGTCGCGACGAAAGGCATTGCTTCATATATTTTGGTGCAGAGCCGGATGCGCCTGACAGGAACAAACGTCAGGCACACGCCTGACCCGGATATGTCAAGATGTTTTATACATCGTGAAAGTTTAAACATCAGGGATATTAATATAGGGGGTTCAGTACTCGATTGTCGTCCCAAATAATGAAAAAAATAGGTGGTATTTTTATTAGATAACAGTTACAATTAAATGTTTATGTGTTACATTTAATACATTGATTACAATGCAATATTTTTACATTTAAGTTCATCAAATTGTAAGTCCGTTGTTATATCACAATTTGCGGAAAGAGCTGATAAATAGTTTAGTCAATAGTTTGACATTGTTGTCCTAAATTTGTTTTCTATATACGACATCCCGGAGAAAGAGCGCTCTGCTTCACAGGCAGTGGCAATATGAAAAACATTTTAAGATATCTATATCTTTAAACAAGCAATTCTTGTATATATATATATTCTGAATCTCGGAAACGGCTCCAACGATTTTTATGAAATTTAGTATGCAGGGGGTTTCGAGGGAGATAAATCGATCTAGCTAGGTTTCATTTTTAGAAAATGTCGTTTTATCCGTGTTTTCAGCCGAGCAAAGCTCGGTCATCCAGGTACTTATAATAATAAAGGAAAACATCGACATGTTTTTTTCATAAATTAGATAAAAATTTACTGCATTTTTTTTCAACTTTTTGGGTTTGCAGCTCAAAAAGCCATATTTATGGTAGATAGCCTAGGTGTCTGACCACAACTCACCTGATGTTAAGTGACGGTGTGGTCGAAGATGTTAAATTACACCTGGAATGGAACTGGCTCTCAAGTGAGGCAGACGGAACACACCGTTAGATGCTTGGCGGCAGATTTTTAACTTGAGGGTGGTAGCCAGCCGTGTATTAGAAAGTATCCTACCACCGCGCTATGGATTCCTCACCGGCAGCTCAAGCTCATTGTTGGGGATTGAACCCACGCCCTTCGGCATGCGAACCGACCACGCTAACCACTGAGCTATCATCGCTACAAATAGATCCACCGATCTATCTATCTATAACTTAAATATTGTAAGCAAACCTCATCAAATCCATAGTCTACCAACCCCTTTATTATTCACTACCGTGGGTAGTAACTGTTATCTATACTGTGATCAAACTGTGCTTCAATAGACCTCAAAGCGGATGCGCTATTACGTCGCTGAAGAACTTTCCTTATTTACATAATGTTACTGAATAGGGCGCCAAGTTTCGGGTCAGAGACAAGTATCTTTTGAAGCTGAGATATTCAATTTTGCTTGAGTCGCCGGTTGCGTTGGGGGACGGGGGAAATTGGCTCACTTTGTACAGATTCCGGTGATTTGATGTTAGACATGCAAGCCGTGTTACAACCTTATTTAAATTTCGCGTTTAGATGTAGGGCTATTCATGAATAGCGTTTTTTTAATACAAATATAAATAAAGAATAAAAAACAGGCCAAGTGCGAGTCAAACTCGCGCACGAAGGGTTCTGTACCTATAAAAAACGCGCAAAAAAAAATACGTTTGTTGTATGGGAGCCCCCCTTAAATATGTATAAGTTTCATTTTAATGAAATTATTTATTTTTAAAGTGAATATATAACTAAGTATTCTGTGAATATTTCAAGCGTCTACCTGTTGCCGTTATCAATATCGAGCAAAAACGAGCAAAAAAATTACGCTTGTATGGGAGTATGGGAGCCCCCTTAAATATTTATTTTATTCTGTTTTTTAGTATTTGTTGTTATAGCGACAACAAAAATATATCATCTGCGAAAATTTCAACTGTCTAACTATCACGGTTCATGAGATACAGCCTGGTGACAGACGAACAGACAGATGACAGCGGAGTCTTAGTAATAGGGTCCCGTTTTACTCTTTGGGTACGAAACTCTAAAAACGCCTGAATCAATCAATTAATTTAAAAAAAACCCGACACGAGTAACAGAATAGAATGTCACACAAATTCCATATTTTTTAAATCTTTTTTTAATTCCTTGTCACTAATGACATTTTTGAGACCCAATCAACGTCATTTCTTTTGCAATATTATTAAATTAAAAAAGTTATTTCAGAATTCATACATGTCGATACTTCGGCGAAGAAAGGTCGTAAAGGCCAAAATTTAAATTTTACAAAAGCAAAATATGAGAGCCAAAAAAAATTTGCTCCTACTTTTTATAGGGCGTGGGTTCGATTCCCGTCACGACGTTCATGTGACGATAAATATTTGTTCTGCGTCTGGGTGTTTCTGTATATAATATAAGAATATAAAATATTTGTATAAGTGTATTTTTTTAGTTATCTGGATACCATCGTACAAGTTTTGCTTAGTTTAGGACTAGATGGCGCTGCGTGTTATATATATATATTTTTTTTATCATAATGTTTGTATATTAGACATAATAATCACGAACAACAGTGTAAAAGCAATGGTCGTATTCACCACTGGAAGAAAGTTGGGCACCGACCGAAATTTGTCCACTGACTAAAATTTGACCACTAGCCCAGTTCAGTGTTCGAATTTACGCGATACCTCGCAGCCACTGTGGTATAGTTAATTAATTGATGGATAGTGCACATCTGTCTTCATATTTCGTGGAACAGCGAAGTGGTATGCTGTGTTGGCTGGTAAGTACGTAGGTCAACCACAATGTATATTTTAGCTTTAGGCACACATAGATCACATACATTTTACTTTAGGATGTGTTTTGTAGAATGGAGAATAAAAACCGTTTATTATATATATTATGTACAAATGTGTTGAAAATATTAAAAAAAAAATCTCAACCCTGCCTTCATCTAAGTGGGCGTTGAGATGCAACAAGTCGTGATACAAAGTAGCATAATGAACATAAATGGCGTAAAACGGCACAATAAGCATAAATGGCGAAGACCGGCACAATAAGCATAAATGTTATAAAGCGGCACAATAAGCGTACAGGTTTTAAAGATGGTCGACGAGCATAGCAGGCAGCGAAAGAGTAACAATAAATAGGGTAAAGCGACATGATGAGCATAAACGATGTAAAGTGGCAAATTAAGCTAAAATTTCGTAAAGCGGCACAATGAGTTTACATGTAGTGGTTAGCGCGGTCGGTTCGCATGCCGAAGAGCGTGGGTTCAAACCCCAACAATGAGCTTGAACTGCCGTTGAAGAAAAACATAGTGAGGAAACCATAGCGTGGTACCCTACCACCACGCTATGGTTTCCTCACGATGTTTTCCTTCACTCGTTCTAGTACTCGGCTGGCTAGCTACCATCCTCAAGTTGAAAATCTGCCGCCAAGCATCTAACGGTGTGTTCCGGCAGCCTCACTTGAGAGCCAGTTCCATTCCAGGCTAGGTGTGCTTTACCATCTTCGACCACACCGTCACTTAACATCAGGTGAGCTGTGGACAAAAACTAGCCTGTCAGACATTAAAAAAAAATGTTGTTAAGACGGACGATGGACTTAAAAAACGTGATGCGACATAGTAAAAATAAATAGCGTAATGCGGCATGATGAGCATAAATGGCGTAAAGTGGCAAATTAAGCATAAATGAGCTACCGCTCAGCATTGTGCTTCTTTTTATTTTTGACTACTGCCCTTAAGGTGAGAGCAATTCGACCAACACAATGACCAATCACTAAACTCGTCTTCGGTGCGAAGCAAGACGAGGCCGCGCTTGCATTGTACTTAGCTTTATCTCCATTTGAATTCCAATAAAACGTGAGTAATCACGCACAAGCAACCATAATATATTTATATCAAACTAGCAACTCACCTTCGACATGTAACTTTAACGTAGAAGCTTTAACAAACCTTGTGCAGCGTACAGCACAGTGTATCCAATTAGGGCTCCAGCTTGCTTGTGCGGTGGTATAGGCTGCCAGCTCACACGCAAAGCTGTCGACGTCACACCACCGCACTCCACGGATGACGGACCTTCTTCGGGAGCTGGGAAAAGAAAATCGAGTGACACACAATGCCGTCATACATTATCGATACTATGCTCAACAAAAACATCAATCTATATAAAAAAAGAAACTGACAGACTGATTCACTGACCGTTCGATCAACGCGCAGCTGAAACCGCTGGCTCCATCAAATTTTGCAGAAATGTTCCTTAAATGACATAAGCGTGGGATTTTTGGAAATTCATCCCCTAAGGGGTTAAAATGAGGGTTGAATTTTTTTTTGAAACTTGATGATCAAATTTAAAGTTAGTAAATAGTAGCGATGATAGCTCAATGGTTAGCGCGGTCGGTTCGCATGCCGAAGGGCGTGGGTTCAAACTCCAACAATAAGCTTGAGCTGCTGGTGAAGGCAAAACATAACGTGGTGGTAGGGTACTTTCTAGTACTCGGCTGGCTAGCTACCACCCTCAAGTTGAAAATCTGCTGCCAAGCATCTAACGGTGTGTTCCGGCAGCCTCACTTTATAGCCAGTTCCATTCCAGGCTAGGTGTGCTTTACTATTTTCGACCACACCGTCACTTAACATCATGTGAGCTGTGGTCAAACTATTAGCCTGTCAGACATAAAAAAAAAAAAAACCGGATGAAAGTTCTGAACCTAATTCCAAAGTCAACGCAGATGAAGTCGCGGGCAGAACCTTGTAAAATAATAATGTGAAAGAAACCAAAGTAATTAGAACCAGCTAGTTACGTGATCCAAAATCTAAGGCATTATAATAGCAATGTCATCAAATTCCATTTTATGACCATCTGAAGTACATTATTATCTCATTGAATCTCAATGGAGGAGGTCTTGGAGATTAATTTGGCGACATGACTTGCTTTCCTTTATGATATCTATCTATATGAATGACAGAGAACCATTGTATGAAATGCCGTAGAATAAATTTGGCTCAAAGATATTTAAGAAATACATACTAATAATAGGAAATTTTTTGAAAAAAATATTTGCGTATACAATATAAGAAATTTAACTGTTTACATGACCTAATTTTGCCGTGGTGGTGCCGGCGTTAGAATTGTACCCCACCCTCTCTACCCGCGGTTGCCGTAAGAGTCGGCTAAGGGATGTAATCCGGAAGATGGGCAACAGCGTCTTCCTTGAACAATCATACCTAACTGCGCTCGCCAACCCGCCTGCCGAGCGTGGCGAGTATTGGCAAACCCCCCCAACCAGGAGGAGGCCTATGTGCAGCAGTGGACGTTCTATGGCTGATGACGTGACATGACCTAATTCCACCCTGTCCGTTCTACTATCGGATAGCTAACAGCTCTAAGAAGCGACGTCAGTATTCTAAAAACTCGAACTAAACGGTTCGAATCTACCTTCATTGTACGATTGGGCGTGGGTTCAAACCCCAACAATGAGCTTGAGCTGCCGGTGAAGGAAAACATCGCGAGGAAACCATAGCATGGTGGTAGGGTACTTTCTAGTACTCGGCTGGCTAGCTACCACCCTTAATTTAAAAATCTGCCGCCAAGCATCTAATGGTGCGTTCCGGCAGCCTCACTTGAGAGCCAGTACCATTCCTGGCTAGGTGTGCTTTACCATCTTCGACGAAACCGTCACTTAACATCAGGTGAGCTGTGGCTAAACACCTAGCCAGTCAACCATAAAAAAAACGAACCGCTTAACAATGGAATTTGGTGCCTGAGTGGGTGTTCTCTGATATCTGGGTGCTTTGTCGCGAGTGAATCGGTTTCTGTATTATCAGGCGAGTTGGCGGTCAAACGCAAGCCTATATGTCTATCGGCGAACACCCACTCAGGTAGCAAATTCCACAGCTTTTGTATATAAAAGTAATGAGACGAAAGAAACGCTTTCCTGATGGTAAGAGTTACTTAGAAATACTTTCTTATAGGTACTTTATAGCTTGTAAAGTTCCCAGTTTTCGATTACCATTTTGTATGTCTATTCGTCGGGGATTGTTGTTGGAAGTAATTCACCAGAGAACTAAAGTCACAGACATAGCTCAGCGTATTAGCAAGCTGAAGTGGCAATGGGACATATCTGTCGCAGAACCGATAACCGCTAGGGTAGACGTGTTTTAGAGTGGAGACCGCGAATTAGCAAACGTAGCGTAGGACACCCTGACACGCGATGGATTGACGATATACATAGGACAGCTGGCGGCGGATGGAAACGAAAAGCTTGTGAAAAAGCAGTGAACTTCGGTAGGCTGATAATGAATCTCTATTTATTTAAAACTAAATTCGGGGATGAGCGAGCACTGTTTGAAATTTCAACTATTTTAGGTCGAGGCAAACCCCTAATTATTAAAAGGCTTGCGGCAAACAAATTTCAAAATGATAATGACTCGCAACAAAGTTTAGGATAGAACATAGAGACAAGAACAGTAACGTATAGAACGCAAATTTGTAGTTGGAGCGAGAAAAAGCCTTGGGAGCTTTGCTGCTTAAGAGAAGCAAAGAGTGGACTTTACGGCGCTCATACGCTGAAACTATTAATTTTACAGAAAAAATGGTCACGACATAAATTGTAGCAAACTTTCTCTAGTTTAATTTATTATAACTATTTTCATCGTAAAGTGAGTAGAAATGAAGATATTGTCAAAAAACTGATTTTGGGTAAAAAAAATCCAATATGGCGGCACGGGCGACAAAGATGGCAAAGTGAAAATTCGGAAAGAGGACATCGAAATCTATAAAATTACCAATTTTCAAAACTCCTGGAAATCTTTCCAAGTAACTGGTTTGGCGTGACGGCTCTCCTTTTAACTTTACATAATGGCATGTCCATGGCACGTCCAGCTTTTCTTTGTTTCGCAAATTTTCATGCTTGTTTTGTGAAGTCGATTTTATCGAGATGAATACTTAACTTTGACTATGACATGAATTCACTATGATGCCACCACACTTATCAGTATTTTTTTTAATTATAGATAGGCTTACGTTTAACCGCCATCTCACCTTATGTTAAGTGATGATGCGGTCTAAGATGGAGCACGCTTGCCTAGAAGATACCGATTCACTGTCGACTTGAAGACACCCAGATTATATCCATCGGGAAACACCTATTCAGGCAGAGCATTCCACTGTCTAGCAGTCCGCACAATGAACGTGGAATCAAATCGTTTCGTTCGAGTTTTTGGAACATCTACCTCGAAACGATGTCGCTTTTTTGAGCTTCTGGCTGTCCAATAGAAAAATGGACATGGGGGAATCAGACCATGTAGTTCTGAAGCACACTCTCCGAAATGAATCCGATAAAAAATCAACAATCTAGCAACTTTGCGACGATGTTCTAGGCTCTGTAATTTAACCTGAACAATGGAGTCGTCGCAGATGGGCCTCTTGGCACGCTTCTCAATAGACTCCAACGCCTCTAGGTGGTATTTGGCGGATACCACCTAGAGGCGATCAGTATATTCTTATCCCTTCTACCATCTCTATGATTGCATCTATCAGAAAACACCCACCCGTGCAACTTATTTCATTGTTAAGCACAGGAAAACGATAGAAGAGCCGACACGGCGATTTTAATATATTAATCATAAACTGACCCTTTTTTACTTGGTGGTAGATTTCCTTAGCAGGAGGTAGGTACCACCGCAGTACTAGATATTCTGCCGCCGAGTAGTAGTGTGTAAATATTACCGTGTTCTGGTTTGAAGGGTACTATCTAGCGAAATTATAGAGCTGTTGAGACTAACCATCGAAAGTCTCCAAGTAATGAGCGTCAAAGTAGCGACGCCCTGGTCTTTGTTTTACTACTTAAAGTTGTGTGTTCATGGACAGACGTTACGTCTTTCCATCAGAAGAGTGTCTCGTTTGCCTAATTACTTTTACATAAAAATACAAGCAGACGAGTTACTTGATGGTAAGCAATCACCGTCGCCTTTTGATATTTGCTATACAAGGAGAACTAATTACAAATACCTTGGTTTAAGACTTTTTTTTATCTAAGATAGGCTCGCGTTTGTCCGCCACCTCACACGCTTGCCTAGAAGAAACCGATTCACTCGCGACTTGAAGACACCCAGATTGTATTGGGAACACCCAATCAGGTAGTAAATTCCATTGCTTAGCTGTTCGTACAATGAAAGACTGGGTAGAAGTTAAGATTCTCTTCAAATGTATATGTTATCCTCGCTCGAACATAAAACAGAGCAGATTTATGGCACTTGTGTATTTGTAAGAAGAGTTGTGTAACAAAAATAAAGCGGAAAAGTTTCGCAAATTACTCTTGTTTGGGAATACGAAATTAGCTTCCCGTCAAGCGCTAGTCGTTTAGAATTAAGGAAATGTGAGTTTACAAAAAAGTACGAGGAAAGATATTCTTTTTCTAGTAAGTACACTGGTCTGTCGTTGGTTACAAAATAAAACTGCTTTTCTAAACAAGAATAGTTATCGTTTAAGGAGAATTTAGGATTTTGATGTGGACTTTATTCATTTTTCTTCTAAATCCAAATAAGTCCACGTTTGACCACCAACTCTCGTGATGGTAAGCGATGGTGTGGTGAAAGATTATATCTCTCAGGTAATAAGGAAGCCGGCTGATTTCTTGGCCGTCACATCACATCATCAGCCATAGAACGTCCACTGCTGGACATAGGCCTCCTCCTGGGGGGGTTTTGCCAATACTCGCCACGCTTGGCAGGCGGGTTGGCGAGCGCAGTTAGGTGTGATTGTTCAAGGAAGACGCTGCTGCCCATCTTCCGGATTACATCCCTTAGCCGACTCTTACGGCAACCACGGGTAGAGAGGGTGGGGTACTATTCTTACGCCGACACCACCACGGCAGTTTTTGGCCGTACGGATACGAAATATAGAGTCAAAAAGTTTGATACGTACCCAAGGAAATTACACTATGTATATATCTGGAAATATTTATAACCCCAAGCAGAACTTGCAGGATTCCCAGATAACAATTTTTTTAACGTTTGACAGGCTAGGTGTTTGACCTCATCTCACCTGCTGTTAAATGACGGACTGTTCGAAGATGGTAAACACACCAACCCTGGAATGGAACTAGCTCTTAAGTGCGGATGCCAGAACACACCGTTTCATTTTCAATTTGATATTGGTAGCTAGCCAGCTTAGTATTAGAAAGTACCCTACCACCACGCTATTGTTTCCTCACGATGTTTTCCTTTACCGACAGTTTAAACTCGTTGGTGGTGCTTGAACCCACGGCCTTTGGCGTGCTTACCACTGAGCTATCATCGCTACAAAAGGATTAGGTACTACTTTTAGAACTAATACATAAGTATTAGTTCTAAAAGTAGTAGTCACGACGGCCTAAGTAATATTTTAGGTACTCTAACTATATTACGTATGTACCTACATAAAACTACTGATTTTTCCTTTGCTTCATTATACTTGTGTGTTTTCATTGATTGCCCTGAGGTAATGGGAAAGAATCGGTTTTTCCAAGAATTCTTGTTATATTTCCTGTCATTTATTATTGACAAGCCAAATTACGAGATTCTTAGGGTATTTTGCAGCTATTGGACTCTAGGGAATTTTTATTATATCTTACGGGTTTTGATAGAAGATCATATTTATATTACTGTAGAATCCATAAAGTATTTCCAATGCATGTCGGGTAAGTGCGTTACCTAAGCCTTCCTCATGAATCATTCTATCTATTGGTGAAACTCGCATGATAATCCGTTCAGTAATTTTTAAGTTTCGAACAGACAGACAGACGGCGGACGACTTTTTTTATAATCAAATCAAAAAGTCATTTATTCAGTTTAGGCCCTGGTAAGGCACTTATGAACGTTAAGTTACATTTTTGAATCTACCACCGGCTCGTAATTACACTTCAACTGAGAAAACTCCGGCAAGAAACTCAGTAAGGCATTTTTTTTTTGTGGATCTTTCTTTTCATATTATTACAGTTTATACAGTTTACAGTTATAGATATTAATACATTATGCTTACTATAATTGTCACTTAGCCAGGGGAATGCAAGTGCAGAGAGAAGCTACTACAATGTAATATGTAGTTATGGCTAGCTACAACTCTCAAGTTGAAAATCTGCCGAATATAATAAATAAATAATAATAATAATGGAAAAAAGTGAATTTTCTATTTTGATTTTATGTTATGGGTATGAGGTTGCAATGGTCATTTACAAATATTATCTCTTACCGTCAAGAGAGCGTTTCGTTCATGCTATAAAATTCACATAAAAAATATTTATTCCAGTTTTTTCTATGAACTTGACAATTTCTTTGTTCACACTTGCGAATAAAAGTAATTAGTACAGCTTGAAAGTTTTGCGTCAGCGATAAAACTTAAGCTTTCAAGAAAAGTTCTTAAATAATTTCCTATAGAAAATTTCCAAGGGAATTGACACGGATGGCGTGCGAATCGTCTGCGAAGTTTTTGTCGAGAAATAGTTAAACTCGAGTTTTGTTAGAGATTTACTAAAAAGATTTCTGTTTTACGATATTACGAATTTTCGAGAATTCTTTAAAGATTTTACGTGTTTCAATGTGATACGTTTTTCTAAGAAGTTTTTTCTCACAATCTAGGTGTTGACCACAGTTTATCTGATGTTGAGTGTCGGTGTGATCGAAGATGGTAAGCACACTTAGCTTAGAATGTAACTGGCTGTAAAGAGAGGCTGCCGGAACAAACCGTTACATAATTGGCGGCAGTAGGTACGGTACGGTAAGGTAGGTAGGTACTAGAACGTACTGTACCATCATAGTAAGATTTCCTCTAGCTTATTTTCGAGATTTGAACCTATACCCTTCGGTGTGTGATTGACTGTGCTAACAACTGCACAAAAAATGCTATAGCCATGTAAAAAATATCGTTTAAATGAAAATAAAAAATAGTATTTTCTACCAGACAGAAAAACCCTTCTTTAGAATGTGGTTCTTATTCGAGATGGGGGCGATACATTCTGCACGCTTGGGGTAATTCATAACTCACCTCCTTCTCTGGTGTCTTGAAACAATTGAACAGAGAATGGTCCCATTCCGGCACTCGTGTACGCTGCTACTGACACTGCATATCTATGAAATAGAGAAACAATAAATATCACGTCACATCACATCATCAGCCATAGGACGTCCACTGCTGGACATAGGCCTCCTCCTGGGGGGGTTTTGCCAATACTCGCCACGATTGGCAGGCGGGTTGGCGAGCGCAGTTAAATGTGAGGGTGTTAGGGCAGTCTGTCCTAATGTCATTTCGTAAATTCATATATTACGCTTTCAAGTTTGGTTTACCTGACGCCCTTCAGGAGTCCAGCAATGACAGTCTCTTGCTTCGCATACAGAGATGATGTTTTAACCATTTTATCACTCGTTTCTTCAATTTCTGTTGAACAAAAACTTGTATTGAATTTTTATTGGGGATAATTGTATTATGCAATTCGTTTATAAAAATATGCATTGTTGATTGTAACACTTCAATTGTTTTTTGTTTTGTTTTAGGTATATAAGGGTTCGTTCATTTTTGGGTTCCATATATCAAAAGGAAAAAAACGGAACCCTTATAGGATCACTTTGTTGTCCGTCTGTCTGTCTGTCAAGACCCTTTTTCACAAGAACGCGTATATCAAGCTGAAATTCGTATCAAATACTCAGGTCTACTGTCCCTTGGAGCTGTGAAAAAATCAAACTTCCAAACCAACGTAATCAAAAGATACAGCCGTTTATGCTGCAAATTTTTGACACTCGCAAGGGTGCCAAAACCTATTATATAGGGTACTTCCCGTGAACTCAGAATCTTGAAATTCGGTACGAAGCAACGTCTTATAGCACAGATAAAGGAAAAACTTATCATTAAAAAAAAAACATAACTTTTACTTATATACAGGTTTGTACGGAACCCTCGGTGCTCGAGTCTGACTCGCACTTGGCCGGTTTTTTTACACACAGCGCCATCTAGCCCCAAACTAAGCAAAGCTATAGTATGGGAACCAGATAGCTGATGGAATACTTATATACTTTTTTTGTTGTTAATACAAACTTATGATACATACAGAACAAACATTTATGTTTGTCCTGGGTGGGAATCGAACCCACACCCTAAAGCTCTTGAAGCAGACATAATACCAATGAGCCAACAGGGCTGTCATCAATAAGAATTCCAAAAAATTATCATGAAATAAGTATTCTATGAACATCCTTCTAATACCTACAAACGTTACAAACAGACAGAAGAGCAGAGTTATTATCGATTTTATAATATTAGTTAGGAAGTTAGGATTAGTTAGGAAGTTAGGATTAGTTAGGAAGTTAGGATTAGTTAGGAAGTTAGGATTAGTTAGGATTAGGATTTCCAGTCACTGCTATACGCATTTTAGCACTAATACATAAACTTCTTGAGTAATTGTAAAACGAAGTTTTTTTTTAATTGCTGACAAGCTTGGTGTTTGACCACAATTCACCTGATGTTAAGTGACGGTGCGATCGAAGATGGTAAAGCACACCTAGCCTGGAATGGAACTGGCTCTCAAGTGAGGCTGCCGGAACACGCCGATAGATGTTTGGCGGCAGATTTTCAACTTGAGGGTGGTAGCTAGCCAGCCGAGTACTAGAAAGTACCCTACCACCACGCTATGGTTTCCTCACGATGTTTTCCTTCACCGGCAGCTCACCGCCCTTCGGCATGCGAACCGACCGCGCTAACCACTGAGCTATCGTCGCTATAAGAACCAAATAACTGTTAGAATACTTATGTACTATTTTTTGTAAATACATACAGAGCAGGACAACAATTATACACGTAACCCAATTTTTTGTCCAGAATAGGAATTGAACCTACGTCGTACGGCTCTTGAAGCAGATACCTATCAAATGAATAAATAAATAAATATAAATATTGTAGGACACATTACACACAGCGCCATCTGACCCTAAACTAAGCAGAGCTTGTGTGATGGAAGTCAGATAACTAATAGAATACATAAATACTTTTTTTTTGTAAATACATACATATAATACATACAGAACACCCAGACATAGAACAAACATTTGTTTATACCATAAAATGTTTGTCCTTGGCGGGAATCGAACCCACGCCCTACAGCTCGGGCAGACATACTCCCAATGAGCCAACAGGGCTGTCAAAGCCAACAGAGCAGTCTTAAATTAGACACTACAGTTGGCGCAACAAGCGTAATTCAATGCAATGCAATTCTAACCTTTTATTCCGTTGAACTGTGGAACAGCCTTCAGTCTGTAGCCAATAATGAGGCCATGGTGGGTATCAGGTGGCGGTGGCAACCATCGAACTCTTAGTTCTCCTGGAGCATCAGTTTGTTCCAACTGTATACCAAGAGGTGGTGATGACGGAGCTAAAATATTATTCTTATTTAAGAAAACAGTCCAAAATCTCCACTTTTCCAAATATACAAAATAACAGGTTTTGTACATATGTCTAGAAAGTTAAAAGTTTTTATTTTTGCTTTCAGGTATTCCTACTGAAAAAAATAACGATTCTATTGTAACAAGATATCTATAACCCGACTGCGATTATATTACAATACCTGGATGACCGAGCTATGCGCGGTTTTTTAAGAAACTTGAAAAAAATTTGAAAAAAAAATAACCATCGGGACTCGAACCGGGTTCTTCGGGATTCGGGACCGCCCGATTTCCCACCTGAACTATTAAAACCTTGTAGAAGGTGGCGAAATTTACCTTCGTATTCTAATGATATTGTAGCAGTTTTTCATTGCTTGAAAACACGGATAAAACGACGTTTTCTAAAAATGAAACCTAGCTAGATCGATTTATCGCCCCCCGGTGTTCATGCTAGGAATGTAATTTAGGTCAAATCCTTTTTGTTCTTTACATAATGCTGATGTAAAAAATATGTTCTGTTTTGTGTATCTAAATAAATAAATAACTGTTTGTCTTTGTCTGTTTTTTTATGTGTCGATTGTGTTACAAAATAAAGTATTATTCTTTCTTTCTTTCTTTTAATCTAGACATATGTAAATGTCACATTGAATAAATTCAAAGCATTTGATAATACTTCTGAGTCCTTACCTTCTTCTGTGGTAGTAAACCTCACTGGGGTCGAGTAGTGGCTAAGATCTGCTTGATTCCCTCCAGCAACTCTAGCTGTATAGCTGGTGGCCGGTTGAAGATCGTCTACTTCTATAGTATGCCTTATCTCTTCTAGCCTAAAGAAAATTATACTTTTATTTATTCACGCAATCAACACCGACTTAACATGCGACGTCTTCATTTCCCCAAGAGTTCTGAAAACATTCCCTTTGCTTAAATGATCCCTAGGACTGGTTTGCAAATCCATATTTATCACGGCAAGCGAAGCGGGCCCTAACACTATCTCACAACCTGAGCATTTTTGTGGTACACTTTACTAAAAAACTATCACGCCTATAGATTTGTGTTCAAACATGGTAATTTAACTTTATATCTAGATATGTTATCTGTCAAAAAATATAATTTTATAACCATTAAAAAAGGAACATTACAATTTTGTATTCATTGGATATAATGTTATTGTACTACTAACGCCATCTGTTAGAAAACCAAAGAGTTAACATCGCTGCAACAGAACTAAAATCAATACTATTACACATAGTATGACCCTCTATTTTGTGACTGTCTCTTATTTGTCTGTTTTTATGTTTTGTGAAACAAAATAAAAAATGCTTTCTTCTTTGTTCTTTAATTTCTTCGTCTATGGTTTCTTCACGATGCTTTACAAGCTCATTATTGGAGTTGAACCCACGCTCTTCGATGTGTGAACCGTTTTCGCTAATCACTGAGCTATCATCGCTACAAAACTGGTCTGTACTGGACTTACCTGGTAACATTAACGTTTCTAGCAGTACTCCATGTGAGACGCTGACTGCTTGTGACTTGGACGTGGTAGTATTGAGCGAGAGACCTCGCCATGTCCCGCCAGGAAAGTTTTACTGAGCGACTTTTTAGCGAATCTATCGATAGGTCCGTTGGTGGGGACGGTGGTTCTATAAAAAGACGATTGATGATTGATATATATTACAATTAGAGTCCACAAAAAAAAGATCGAAGATTTGTTAAGTCTGCCAACTCGCACTACCATCGGAAGTATCAAAGTAATGAGCGCCAAAGCAGCGATGCCCTGGACTTTGTTTTGTTACTCAAAGTTACAATACAATACAACTTTATTATAGGTACATCAAACTGTAAACTGTAACCTAATATGAAAAGAAAGATCCACAAAAAAATGCCTTGCTGAGTTTCTTGCCGGAGTCTTCTCAGTTGAAGTGTAATTACGAGCCGGTGGTAGACGTTCATAAGTGCCTTACCAGGGCCTAAACTGAATAAATGACTTTTGATTTTGATTTTGATTTTGATCAAACATATTATGACATACAAAACAAAAACAAAAAAGAGAAAGATAATAACAAAAAGGCGGCGGCCTTATCACCTAGAGTGATTTCTTCCAGACAACCTTAGGATGGAAAGTAACAAAATAGATATTAAAGTTACGTAGTATTATTATCTGTTCTGTGTCAAACTTCTGTGTATCGCTGCAATGGTCATGGGTAGGCGTTATCTCTTACCATCAGGAACGCGTCTCGCTCTCAACAAGGCTGCCAAAACTCATAATGGAGTGCATGCCAAAACCAGTCAGTCGATCACATCAGTTTAAATTCAAATTTCAATCACAGACTCACTTTGTCGTAAAACGAGTGTTTGAAATGCTTTTTCCTATATTTGCTTAGCATTTTGTTTATATTTGACAAGCTAGGTGTTTGACCACATCTCACCTGTTGTGTGTGACAGTCGAAGATGGTAAAACACACATAGCCTAGAATGGAACTGAGCTATCATAGTAAATTTTACTTGAGTGTTTGAAATGCTTTTTTCTATTTTTGCTTAGTAATTATTGTATTTGAGTGTTTGAAATGCTTTTTCCTATATTTGCTTAGTAATAATTTTAGAGTGTTGAAAATTCTTTTTCCTATATACCTAAGCTTAGTAACGATTTTATTTCATAGTTGTTTTGATAATAGGTAAGACTGTACCTAAAATAGTAAGAAGCACAGTATAGACATCAGCTCCGAAAGGGTTACCAGCTCTGCACTGATATAAGGCACCGTCCGACGTCTCTGTCTGCAGAAGTTCCAGGATGTTCGTCATCCCGTCTTCACTCTTCACTTCGGAAATCTTGACTCTGTTTATCAAGAAAATAATGTATCTTTTAAAATGTTTTCTTCTCCGTTTCCCAACTCAAGTTCTTTTTTTGAAATGAAAACTTCTTTACGCACACTGTTGTGTTTTTTTTTCCTCTTTTTTCTTGGCATCGCACTCTGTGCATTCTGCCAGTTTCAATGAGTCTATACTTCGTGTGCAGTCTTCAATTTTCAGCTTCTTTATTGTCAAAGTCCAGTCTTGGTCAAGTCCAGTTCATGCCAGTCAAATCTAGTTATGCTTTAGTAAAGTAGTGGCGAATTTACTATCAGCTTCGATGGAGTTTTGGAAGCAACACGAAAAGATATGTTTCACCACATTATATCAGTTTCCCACACTCGTGCTTGTAATTCGGCACTTTATGAATAAAACACCACTATTATTATACATAAACACTCGAATACAAAAATACAATGAGGCGACACGACACTTTCCGCGTTCCCGCCAAAAAACCCACTGTTGTGGTTGTGGTTATTGAATGAGACTAGGCCGTCACGCTCGGCTATGTAACGCTCGTTCAAGTAAAGTCGGCTCCCGTCGACTAAGGGAGCAAGACAGCTATAGTCAACTGCTATACCTCGGTGACCGTTACATGAAAGTTTCTTCAAATGTGTTTTTTTTTAAATTCAATATACGTTCGCGTTTGACCTCACCCAGCCTGAAAAAAAAACTTTTAAAATTACCTTTGAGTCAATGGGTTGATCGGTTTCCCGTTCCTTGTCCACATTATCCTTATAGGATCGTCACCTCTGGCGTGACATTCTACTGTCACATGCTGGCCCAGCTTAGCTGTCATATTTCGTGACACTACATCGAATGTTACAGGTTCTGGAATAAGAAATTTATGCTCATACGTGTCACGTTACAAATAAGAAAAGAATCTGTGTGATACTTAGTTTAACGCGTTAGAAATTAACGATGTGAATATAGCTGATTTTAAAACAATACATTATTTATGAAAGATGGACATATTTAATAAATAATGATGTGCCGTGGTGGTGCCGGCGTAAGAATTGTACCCCACCCTCTCTACCCGTGGTTGCTGTAAGAGTCGGCTAGGGGATGTAATACGGAAGATGGGCAGCAGCGTCTTCCTTGAACAATCACACCTAACTGCGCTCGCCAACCCGCCTGCCAAGCGTGGCGAATATTGGCAAAACCCCTTCCCCGGAGGAGGCCTATGTCCAGCAGTGGACATCCTATGGCTGATGATGATGATGATGATGGATATATTTGAATGCAAAAAGGCGTACGTACGATTCAATAGAGCCATTGTAGTTTATGGGTTACCATAAACTTAATTTTAAATTAACTTACTATTGACTGTTATCCATACAGTCTTGCTCAGGGCTTCTCCTACACCGTTTTCCACGTGGCACGTGTAAACTCCTGCGTCAGTGAGCGCCACGGAGTCGAAGATGAGGGAGCCGTTGGAGAGGCTCAGCACGCCGCCTCCTGCCACTTCCAACACTGGCCTCCAGGATTCCAGCACAACTGCAATGTAAGCTGCGTTAAGTCGGAGAGGTCGGTCTACAACCGTGTACCCGCCTCCGTCCGGGATGCACCTTCCACCGCGTGCTTCAGAACCAAGTTAAGATCTTGGCTGCTAGAGACCATGTTTTTTGACATTGATGAATATTTCAAATTGAAAGATTATTAAATTACTAGTAAGTAATTTTTTTTTTTTTTTTATATTGGCATATTTTTATGTCGACGTATTTTTGTATTGGCATATTTTTATTTAGGTACCACCGCAGTACCGGTACAGGCGAGTTGGTGGTCAAACGCGGACTTATCCGTATAAAAAAAAGTACCAAATATTCTGCCGCCAAGCAGTAGTATGTAAACATTACTGTGTTCCGATTTGAAGGGCAGCTAGCGAAATTACTGGGCTGTTGAGACTAACCATCGAAAATCTAAAAGTAATGAGCGCCAAAGCCCGCTGGACTTTGTTTTGATACTCAAACTTCTGTGTATCGCTGCAATGGTCATGGACATACTCTTATCATCAGAAAAGCGTCTCCTTCGACATCAATTCTAAAATTTAAAAAAAAACAGTGAAAAATATTTTTCGGATTCTGTCTCTTATGCTGTAAGACCTTTCTGAATCTACTTTTTCATTTCAAAGTAATGAGATCAACGAATCAGTTTTCCGATGGATAAGGCAAAGTGCCGACAACCGTTGAAGCGGTGCCTAGAACTTTGGTACAGTCCAAGAATATGTACTTTTTTTTAAGCTGACATGCTTGGTGTTTGACCACAACTCACCTAATGTTAAGTGACGTTGTGGTCGAAAATGGTAAAGCACACCTAGCCTGAAATGGAACTGGCTCTCAAGTGAGGCTACCGGAACACACCGTTAGATGCTTGGCGGCAGATTTTCAAGTTGAGGGTGGTAGCTAGCCAGCCGAGTACTAGAAAGTACTCTACCACCACGCTATGGTTTCCTCACGATGTTTTCCTTCACCGGCAGCTCAAGCTCATTGTTGGGGTTTGAACCCACGCCCTTCCGCATGCGAACCGACTGCGCTATCCACTGAGCCGTCATCGCTATAAACTACTACTACTGTTGCTTACCGTCTTTCTTCAGCCAATGTGTTTGTGGTTGTGGGTACCCGTTGGCGTTACATGATATGTGGCCACTTCTTCCCAACAATAGTGAAGTATTCTGCGGCTCTTCACTCCATTTCGGGGCAACTGAAACAAATAATGCTTTTGTTGCTATTTATGTGACGATGTTCGTTCTATGTATGTGTATGCCTTACGTTAAACGAGGACGTGAAACTCTTTCCCAGAGTCTATGTTTCCCGAAAAGTACAATATGTTCAAATCCAAAGTAAACAATCTTTTTATAGGTAAGCGTGCTCCATCCTAGTTAATTTCATGATTTGTGCTATTATTTTTAGCCTTTAAAAACGAAGTCCTTACATAGCTGACCCTTAATAATAATTGTACAAACTTTTGACGAGTCCATATAGGAGCATCCGTAATATTTAATTTGGTAAATTTTGGTCATTAAAGTTTTTTTTTTTTTTTTTTTTTTTTTTTTATAGCTGACAGGCTTGGTGTTTGACCACAACTCACCTGATGTTAAGTGACGGTGTAGTCGAAGATGGTAAAGCACACCTAGCCTGGAATGGAACTGAAGATTACTCTATTATATTCTATACTAGACCATCATCCCTCATACATGAAAAAGGTTTGGATGTATAAGGGTGCGGTCAAACAGTGTCTCAAGGACAGCTAAATTACCTGATAAAAAAAAAATATAGCGATGATAGCTCAGTGGTTAGCACGGTCGGTTCGCATGCCGAAGGGCGTGGGTTGAAACCCCAACTTGAGCTGCCGGTGAAGAAAAACATCGTGAGGAAACCATATGCGTGGTGGTAGGGCACTTTCTAGTACTCGGCTGGCTAGCTACCACCCTCAAGTTGAAAATCTGCCGCCGAGCATCTAACGGTGTGATCCGGCAGCCTCACTTGAGAGCCAGTTACATTCCAGGCTAGGTGTACTTTATCATCTTCGACCACACCGTCACTTAACATCAGATGAGCTGTGGTCAATCACTACGACATAAAAAAGGTGTCTAAATTCTTATTTTATCTAAATTTCTCATGTTTTTCGTGTAAGCCCCATAGCGTCTCGTTTACGAGCTTATTTATTAATCAGGTCGTGTAAAGAAAAGATTTTAACAAAAGAAATCCACATTTTTTTCGTAGTTAATAAAAGAGATTGGAAAAACATCTTGTTAAAAGATATTTGTAGAAAGAGCAAAATCTAAAATTACAAACAGCGTTCGCGATAGCAACACCCTCGAAATTTTAATTAGAGTAGCGAATAAAGAAACACGATATTGAAGAAAATATTTGAAATTACTGGTTGTGTTTTAGTCGGTTGCACGAAATTTTTCCGGTTCACGATTTATCCGGCCGATATATGTTTTCTTTTTATTTCATGTACCTGGATGACCGAGCTTTGCTCGGGTGAAAACACGGATATAACGACGTTTTCTAAACATGAAACCTAGCTAGATTGATTTATCGCCCCCGAAACCCCCTGAATACTAAATTTCATAAAAATCGTTGGAGTCGTTTCCGAGATTCAGATTATATATATATATATATATATACATATATATACATACATACATACATATATACAAGAATTGCTCGTTTAAAGGTATTAGAATTTATTTATGAGACTTTTCTGAAAACCACATGGCAATCCCAAAATCCGGATTTATCCGGCTTATTTTTTTATTTCAATTTACCTAATAATGGGACTTTTGTAGAAACTACATGGCTCTTCCAAAATTCGGATTCATCCGACCGATATGTGTTTACTTTTTTTTTTTTTTTCTTTTTGTGGGACTTTCGTGGCAACCATATGGTAATCCCGTCATATTTTCTGATAGTTTTTATAAAGAATAAGATAAAATAACTTATACCTACAGTCATACACACACTATGTCACCCACATATACAATAACCATGATGAAAACGGGTCACTTGAGGTGGCACACATAATTGAATACCTCTCTGGCTGCGTCAAAGTAGAGCTCAAACGGTAACCTGTTGAATCTACCAACATGCAGACTGTTCAAATGGTAAGTCACTTCAAGCGCCCGTCTCTTCCTGTAGAGTTGAACACATTCCACCAGAAGGTGGTACCTATACATTCTCCTTAACCCCAGAAATGTTTAGTTGAGTTTAGTCTAAAATAATGGTAACTGGTAACCCCAACAATGAGCTGGAGCTGCCGGTGAAGAAATACATCGTGAGGAAACCATAGCATGGTGGTAGGGTGTTTTCTAATACACGGTTGCCTAACTACTATTTAAGTTGAATATCTGCCGCAGACACCTAACGGTGTGTTCCGGCAGCCTCACCTGAGAGCCAGTTCCATTCCAGGATAGGTGTGCTTTACCATCTTTGACCACAACGTCACTTAACATCAGGTTATCTGTGGTCAAAAACGTAGCTTGTCAAACATTAAAAAAACTAGAATAACTTCTGAAATATCCGACATTGCACGGGAAGTTTTATCCTTACACAAACTTTATGTGACTTCCTTCAATTTTAAAATTTCTATTATTTATATATAAAAGTTGTACATTTCTAGTGTTTTTCCTAGAATTAATAAAAACAAAACATATATATATATATATATATATATTTTATCTGATGTGTATTAATATTACGGAAAAAAATTAAAGAAAAAAATATTATCATCCCAATTGAAATTTGACCACCTACTTTGTGAGATTTCGGATTAGGTATTTTACAGTTTTTTTTTCATTTTTACGTATTTTTTTTTAACTTTATTTAAGTTTGTATGTAATTATGTAAATAAAAATAAAATCTGTTTTACATTAGCCGTAACAAACAATTATGAGCAGTTTTGTCGGAACCTTTAGCATCTCTAAGAAATCAGACCTTTGTTTTCTTTTCTTTTCTAAATATTGTCCACCCATTTTGCTGCGAGAATCGGTTGGACCTTTTAAAATACACTAATGAATTACGCCGGAAACAAACAGTGCCTAAAAGCTGGCAGTGAATTGAATATTCATGAAGATACCGTAACCTTTATTTTCTTTAAAATTTTCTTTTATTCGTTTGTATTGTATTTCATTCGACTTGGAAATCTTGCGTAATCATATTTTTGCTCCGCTAAATGTTATCCTATTTGCCACAGTATTAGGTTGATGTCTGACTGCAGTAACAAAGGAGCTTGACACGTTGTACTATAGATCCTTAATATATAGTTTACCTTTAATATATAGATTGGCGGTCCTATTAACTTTCGCCACGTGGTTGGCAGCGACGCATGTGTAAGTACCGCAGTGCTCTAACGACACATTTTTTATAACAAGTACACTGAACACTTCCAAGCTTCTTTCAATTATCTGAAACAGAACAGAATTAACATTTTAACGCAATGCACTGCAATGCAATGCAATGTGTTAGCACGTTTGCATCCTGTCATCTCCCCGCTACCCAGCAGTCCGCCGGTGCAGGAGTGGAGGCGGTAGCCAGAGACAAGCACATCAAAACAAAACTTTTAATTCCGTTTCACGGAGCCGACCTAATTCTACGATACACAAACATGAACTTAAATTTCTAACAATAAAAAATCTATTAAACCCGTCTGCGATTAAAATAGCTATATTAAAAAAAACAGTTTAAATAAACTTGTTTGTTTATTATTCCTAATTAAATTTAAACGTATAACTTTGTAATCCTCTTTTAATTGCCTTTATTTAGATACCTACCCCACTTGATAGATTGGATATTTTTTTAAATTAACGTTTTACTATTTCGCGTCACCATCTTGTTTTTTTTTTAAATCTAAGTTTATTTGGGTTATTGAGACAAATCTAACGATACCTTAATTGTCGTATTCCATTCGGCCGTTTGGAAGATACGAGGTAATAAATAAATTTACATACATACATACAAGATACACGCGAAAAACATAACCCTTCCTTGGCAGTCGGGTAGAAACTAAAATAAACAATAAAAATATACTCAAACAAACAATAAACAAGCATACAGTTGACGCTAATTAAGTTAGGATTCACATTCTTATCGTTGTTTGGGTAAGAATTTTCCGAAATTTTTATCTAATAAAAATCAACTAAGCAAATAAGGGATTTGAATATTTGCCTAAAGTTACCTTTTCACTCTCTACTGAACAGATTTAACGAAATTGGCCCATAAGAATTCGAGCAAATTCTTGTTACAGAACAGGTACAAATGCAGATGGGAATGTAATAAAATTTGATCAAATCGTTGAATAAACAAGCATAATTAAGAAAAAAACGAATGCTCTCTTTTAAAAGAATTAAAGAAAATATAGCCAATGTCATTTGGGATGAGAGGAATGTGAGGGATCTAACGATGTATGGGGTCATACATCCAAATATGAACAGGCATTAAAATGTCATTGTTGATGTCGACAGTGAAGTGCAAACATTGAAAATCAAAACTGCCTGTGTCATGTTTTCTCGATTTTGTGTTTTTATGCCAAGCTACATAAACTTTAATTTCGCATGAATTAAAATATATGTATTTGACTATTTACTTGAAGAAAAACCAAAAATGAAAGAATTAGCTAGCAATTATAACGAATTCGAAGCAGCAAAAGAAGTGATTTTCACGGTATAACAAATAAATCCGTCTCAAGTTCCTAATCAAGTCTTCCAAAAAAAAAAGTTGTTACAAATAACTGTCTCAAGTTCCATATTTGACTCTCTTTCAAGCAGCAAGAGACGTGAAATTCACGGTTATACAAATAAATCCGTCTTAAGTTGCCCATCAAGTCTCCCGAAAAAAATGAGTTACAAATAACTGTCTCAAGTTCCCTATCTGACTCTCTTTCAAGTAGCAAGAGACGTGAAATTCACGGCTATACAAATAAATCCGTCTCAAGTTCCCCATCAAGTCTCCCGAAAGAATGTGTTACAAATAAATGTCTCAAGTTCTCTATCTGACTCTCTTTCAAGCAGCAAGAGACGTGAAATTCACGGTTATACAAATAAATCCATCTCAAGTTTCCCATCAAGTCTCCCGAAAGAATGTATTACAAATAAATGTCTCAAGTTCTCTATCTGACTCTCTTTCAAGCAGCAAGAGACGTGAAATTCGCGGTTATACTAATAAATCCGTCTCAAGTTCCGCATCAAGTCTCCCGAAAAAAATGTGTTACAAATAACTGTCTCAAGTTCCCCATCTGACTCTTTCTACCAGCTTTTCTTCAAAGGCGTGCCATTTATAGTAGATAGGTATTCTCGTCACGTACAAAGCGATCCTTAGGAAATTAATATCCTTGATTGGGCGCTATCACGAGATGCTTTTGTTTATTGTGAAGACAAATTAGCATATTAAATGTAAGGCCTTGCCACTTGACAGTCTCTAGCAGATGTTCATTTACTTCTGAAGCTCATTTTATCACTCTATTTTTAAATGACAAACTGCCTCATCATGCCATCTCACATTTTGTTGTGTTTGTCAAAAGAATATATTTTTAAGCGTGCTAAGAAGCTCATCTGCGACGACACTATTGTTCAAGCTAAATTACAAAGGCTAGAACATTGTCGCAAAGTTGCTAATTGATCTGATTCATTTCGGTAGTGTGCTTCAGAACTACATGGTCTAATTCCTCCATACCCATTTTTCTATCGGATAGCAAGAAGCGACATCATTTCATGCTCGAATTTCCAAAAATTCGAACGAAACGATTTGATTCCACGTTCATCATACGGACCTCTAGAAAGTGGGTGTTCCCCGATGGATATAATCTGGGTGTCTTCAAGTCGAGAGTAAATCAGTACACGCCTACTCCATCTTAGACCGCATCATTACTTGACATCAGGTGAGATGGCGGTGAAACGTAAGCTTATTTATTATTAAAAATAAATCAAAAAATTGTTACTAAGTGTAAGGCAAGGTGAATCGCGAAAAAGTTTTTGATGTGATGCTTACCTAAATTTGTTTTGTTATAAACTTCATTAAAATAATTAAATTTTAGCATCATGTCATCTGTTTTAGATAAGATAGAAGCTTTTGATACTTAGTTTAGGAATAATCCACTTAGACAAGTAATGTTGGCTTCTGAAGATAGAATTCAAAATTTGGCTTGTAAATTATTAATTTCAACATTACTAAATGGAAATCTCTAGCTTTGTGGCAGACATTGCTCCGCCTTCGTATTTTGAAACTTTTGATAACTCTCTCTAAATATTTTAGAAGATTAACTGAGCAAAGCAACAAAAATCCAACAAAAATTTGTTATAAAATTTATTTACAATAAATTGGACTTGAGACAAAATATTAATTTAATACTGTAATTTTTGTCTTATGTTACGTAGATATATCATTTATTAATATAGAACTAAATCAATCATAGATCTAAACTTTTGCATGTGTGTTTGTCACTTCTTAACTCAGAAACGGATGAATAAATTTGAATGAAATTTGACACGATTGTAACCTATTCTCTTATTTAATTTATAGCTACTTTCTACATTGAAATACGTGGGTGTAACAGCGGAGCAAAACTAATAACATACAACAAAAATAACTAGGATATAGGCTATAAAGACTGAAATTACAAGCTAAAATAATTGGATAATTATTGATAAAGATTCAAGTGCATTAGAGTTGCCTAGTGTAACTGAAAGTATTATTAAATCCATAAATTATTATATTAGAATCCAATTTATTCCGCAGTTCGAATATTCCTAACACAGAAAAGAATAAGTGTTTTCAATTATATTGACGGGCTTCTTCTTATTTTGCACTACTACATACATATTTTGTAATAATATTTTCTGTATTTACACTTACTTTCAAGTGGGTTGGTATTTTCTTGCCATCTTTAAGCCACGAATAATATACTGGCGAATCTCCACTTTTTAGATTACAATTTATTTGCACAATCTGTCCTTCTTGTAAATCACTTCCGAACATTAACTCCTCCAATTGCGGCGCTTCTACCACAAGCAGTTCAAATATCCTTTTAGCCATTTCTCCCGAAGGACTTTTGACAATACAAGAGTAAGACATCCCATTGTCACTTTTGCTTACTTTAGTTATGGTTAAAATGCCGTCGCTGCTGACTGTTGTGTCTCTTTTAACTCTTTTCTTGTTTACAACATATTCTATCAAACTACCATTTCTTACTTTGGTAACACTAAAATTTTTATAACTTTGATTCATACTCTTAAAATTTTCTTTAAGAATGATATTATCTCTTGTAACATTTTCTTCTTTATTAATAACTAACTTATTTAATTTTATAATACTATCATTATATACATGTTTTAAATATTTACTTTTATGATTGTGATCAGTTTCTTCTAAAGTAATCTTTTGTTTTGAATTGTCTGTTATTTTTCTTAATTTAGGTTTTCGACCAAATATCTCTATACTTAAGGCAGTATTATCTGTCGATCTCTTATATCGATTTTTTTGAGTGTCAGATGTTATTTCTTTTCCTTTGTATTCCCATGTTATATTTCTGTAATATAAATACATTATTTGAAATGATTGCGGATGATTTTTTTAATACATTTGATTCTATCTATAATTCATTCTAGCTTCAGAAGGTAGATTCTACTTAGCTATTCATTCGCTTCGATGAAGTGGTCCAGAATAGTTTTATTAGTTAAAAGTGAAAATGATTTCATTGCATAATTTTCGCTAAGCGGTAGATCCCTTTAGTAGGAGGTCGTTTAGACAGGTACCACAACAGTACTAAACATTCTGCCGCCAAGCAGTTGTGTGTAAACATAACACTTTGTTCTAGTTTGAAGGGTACCGTAGTTAGCGACTTTGTTGTTCAAGGTTTTGTATACCATTACAATGGTTATCCATGGACAACGTTATCTCTTACCATTAGCGTTTCGTTATTTTTATTACCTTCACAGAAAAGTTTGCTTTGAATAATTTTCATTTTGTAAGTTTGTTTATTTCATACCTTATAGGATATCCATAGTAAGGACATCTCAAGGCTACGCTTTGTCCACTTAGAGCTTTGAGTGGTGGAATCGTCCGAATGTAGGGCGGACCTGTGGATCAAATTAATGATTTTTAAGGCGGACAACAACATTATTAATATAAAATCACGATTTAAAGTCCTTTTGTTTTGCAAATCGTCCCTGTCAACAACATACCATCACGCGAATCGTCTGCCTGTTTGTCGTTCTTTCTATACATACTTTTTAATATTAAAAAAGACGATACACAATTGACACAAAGTGCGATGCCAAATATTAGAAAAAAGGTTAATTATACATTAGTCGGTTTTAAACAAAAAATAGTGACTAAAATTTTTAAACCAACCAAGATCTTGTAATCAGTGATTAGTTTTGAAAATTTCCGATCGTTGAAGACATACCATATACATTTAGTCTGTCAGAGTGTGCGATGCTGTTTTCCACGTGGTGTGCGATACAGGTGAACAACCCTCCATCATCGACCCTCACGAGTGATATGTTGAACTGACTCATCACGTCTCCATCTGGGGTTAGGATTTGTCCTGTGGAGTACCTGTGGTGTACAAGACAGAGATAAGTCCACGAAAATTCACTCAAATAAGCGCCTTCTTTTTTGATTGATTGATTGATTGATTGATTGACTCTTTATTGTACACACTAAAAACTATACAATACAGAATGGTTGACTAGTTAAGTATTTGACCACAGCTCACCTGATTTTAAGTGACGGTATGGTTAAAGATTGTAAAGCACATTTAGCCTGGAATAGAACTGGCTTTCGAATGAGGCTGCCGCAACACACTGTTAAGTGCTTGGTGGTAGATTTTTAATTTGAGGGTACTAGAATATGTATGTGCCGTGGTGTTGCCGGCGTAAGAATAGTACCCCACCCTCTCTGCCCGTGGTTGCCGTAAGAGTCGGCTAAGGGATGTAATACGGAAGATGGGCAGCAGCGTCTTCCTTGAACAATCACACCTAACTGCGCTCACCAACCCGCCTGCCAAGCTTGGCGAGTATTAGCAAAACCCCCACCCGGGAGGAGACCTATGTCCAGCAGTGGACGTCCTATGGCTGATGATGATGTGAGAATATGTAACCGCATGCCGTATGATCGTGCAATAAGGTTCAAACTTGAATGAAAACGATAGAAACTCGCAAACTCGTGGTAACTCAGGACTTCAATATGGAATCGTTGGTACAGTAAAGGCACCACCGTAGTATAAGATATTCTGCCGCTAAGTAGTAAAAGAGTACTTTAGCTACTTATTTACTGTACACTACTTTTGTTTACTTGGTGGTAGATCTCCTTAGCAGGATGTGGTCTAGGTAGATACCGCCACAGTTATAGATATTCTGCCGCCAAGCAGTAGTGTGTAAACATTACTGTGTTCCGGTTTGAAGGGTACTGCAGCTAGCGAAATTACAGAGCTATTGAGACTAACCATCGAAAATTTCAAAGTAATGAGCGCCATAGCAGCGATGCCCTGGACTATGTTTTTAACCAACTTCAAAGACGGAGGAGGTTCTATGTTCGACTGTATGTTTTTTTTAAATGTATGTTCACCGAATTCTCCCCTCATGTGTGGGCCGATTCTCAAAATTCTTTTTTATTTAAATTTTTATTTGAAAGAGTCTACTCCTGAGGTGGTCCCATTAGCACCAAGTCAGAATGTGATGATGTGATCACAGGGAAATCGAGGGGAACCCTCAAATGTTTTAAGTATTAACAATGTTTTTCATATATTTTCTAAAGCTATTGAGATATTTGCGTATGGTCATCATCATCTCTAAGCCGCCGGAAGGTAGCAAGTCTGTAAATTTTTTACCAGAATATATTTCGGAGAATGTGCTACTGAGCTGTACGACCTTGTACTTCCATCCCCTTTTTACTACAGGACAAGTAGAGAGACGGTCCACTACCACCCATACATAGTGGAATTTCCTTGGGTACGTACCAAACGTTTTGACTCTACGTTTCTCATCCGTACGGCCGAGGAATAGAACAAGCTACCGACTTCCTTGTTTCCTGAGAGATATAATCTAGACTTTTCAAGTCCAGAAAGAATATGTATCTTCTAAGTCTGCGTGCCTTATCTTCGACCACATCATCGCTTACCATCAGGCGATATGGTGGTCAAACGCGGACGTATCCGTATTTAAAAAATAAATTTACTTAAATTCGTGTTCTTTACCTTGAATCTGTGTTTGAAGATATCACAACACCGTCTCTTTCCCACACAAACCTGGTTGGGTGGGGGCCACTTACAATACATTGCAAACCCACCTGTAACAAAAAAAGTTCTCACACAAATGTCCGAATGATTTGCCACATTTAGAATGATAGGAACTATATTTTTTAACTCAAACGCTTGATAGACATATTCTTATTGAGATAAAAATGAATCTATCAAGTGGGCTAGTGGTTATTGCAGCGTGAATAGGATATAGATACTTGTGGTTTTTGTTTTTATTTTAATTAGTGTTTTGTTTAAGTTTTTAAGTTTATGTCAAATTTAGTTTTAGATATTAAATAAAGTTCCGGATAGGTTTTTTAATTATCGTCAAGTATTTAAAATTATTGTTAATTATTTTTTTTTATTTTTGTCAAGTTTTTTAAATTTAATTCCTCATTTCTGTTGTAGCTAGAACCACTGTTAAGCGGAAATAAACTAAATATATACCTAGAACACTCAAAATGGACTTCTGCAAAATAACGCCTGATTCAATCAAATCTATCATTATCTAGTGCGTATAATACTCGTAATGATTTTGTTCATGTACTCGGCCCATTTTATATAATTTTTGGTATAGAAATACAGTGTTACTTAAACTGGTATTGAGAAACTTACTTACTAATATTTTATATTATAATTAATTAATCAAATACAAATAAATAAATAAAGCGCAATTAAAAAAACATAAAAGCTGTATAGGTATATATGGGCTTCGTCAAAAGTTATTTTAAAAATTATAATAATTAGCAATTATTTTTTTAAATTGTTGACACTCTAGATGTTTAACCACAACTCACCTGATGTTAAGTGACGATGTGGTCGAAGATGGTAAAGCACACCTAGCCTGGAATGGAACTGGCTCTCAAATGAGGCTGCCGGAACACACCGTTAGATGCTTGGCGGCAAATTTTCAACTTGAGGGTGGTATCTAGGCAGCCGAGTAATAGAAAGTACCCTACCATCACGCTATGGTTTCCTCACGATGTTTTCCTTCACCGACAGCTCAAGTTCATTGTTGGGGTTTGAACCCACGCCCTTCGGTATGCGAACCGACCGCGCTAACCACTGATCTATCATCACTACAAATAAGTTAACATGAGGTGAGCTGTGGTCAAACACCTAGCCTGTAAACCATTAAAAAAAATGTTGTTTATCCCGACAGTTCACTTCCGGATTACGACCTTCAAGCCAATTCACTCCTAATATAGTTCTCAATTCTTGAAATAGAACTAGAAATTAACATACGCTTTTGCAAACTAAATTTTAATGTAAACAATATAGAACATAAAGTCGCCTGTGCCTAAAACATTAACAAAATACGTGGCTGCAATATACACCGTAAATCTTTCGCGAGCTAACATATTTCCGCGTGTTTTACAGGGAACCATTTTTATTTACTGTTATTACTGCCTCTTTACTTATTTATGGTTTGCAGTAAATTAGAACCGACAAGGGGTAAAAATGAGACATTTTTGCGGAGAACTTTGTACTATAATTAGTTTTGTTTTTGTCCATCTTAGTGGTTTGGTGTGCGCAAAACCAAACACAAAATCATTTATTTTAGCTTTAATAAGTATTTACATTAAACTATTGTAATGAATAGACTTATGAACTAAGTCTAGAACTAATTTCTAAGAAGATTTCTGCGTAAGTCTAAAGAAGAACACGACGAAACGGTTCGAATTTACCTTCATTGTACGAACCGCTTAACAATTGAATTTACAGAGTGGGTGTTCCCTTATAGATACAACCTGGGTGCTTTCAAGTCGCCAGTGAATCGGTTTCTTCTAGGCGAGCGTGCTCCATCGTAGACCTTCTCGCTTAACATTAGGCGAGATGGCGGTCAAACGCTAGCCTATTTGTAATAAAAAAAAGGCCCAAACATGTTTCGAGAATAGGCAATGGGTTTCAGTAAGATATCAAAGGCCAATGTTGTCAACTTACATCAGCTCCGGGCATGACTGTCGTTTCGGTAAAATGCTGCGTGATTGATAATTGAGTGTTTCTTCTATACCGTTCCTTCGCTTTTGTATCTGAAATAGAAGTGTACCAATTAACAATAAAATAGAAACTTACCAATTAACAATGAAACAGAAACACACCAATTACGAATGAAATAGAAACTTACCAATTACCTATGAAATAGAAACACTCCAATTAACAATGAAATAGAAACATTCCAAGTAACAATGAGTTCGAGACCAACATACAACTTGTATCAAGCTTGAGGCTAGTTTAGGCTTGTTCGAAGACTGGCATAGTTACAGTGCGCCAAACCCAAAATTTGGTTATAACAATCAAAAATTATCGCCAGTATATCACCAGGGGCATGTTTTTCTATGAGCGCACATGCACAATTCCACATAACACGCCTTGTTAAAGTAAAATGCGTGTAATACGCTTCAAATGGTATTCTCTACGCTAGTATTAAACTTTTTATCGTGGCGAGAAAATTTATCGGGAGTTATGACCTGTCAAACTTAACGTGTAGCATGCAGGTGCTTTTTTTTTTTTTTTTTTATAGCTGACAGGCTTGGTGTTTGACCACAAGTCACCTGATGTTAAGTGACGGTGTGGTCGAAGATGGTAAAGCACACCTAGCCTGGAATGGAACTGGCTCTCTAGTGAGGATGCCGGAACACACCGTTACATGCTTGGCGGCAGATTTTCAACTTGAGGGTGGTAGCTAGCCAGCCGAGTACTAGAAAGTACTCTACCACCACGCTATGGTTTCCTCACGATGTTTTCCTTCACCGACAGCTCAAGCTCATTGTTGGGGTTTAAACCCACGCCCTTCGGCATGCGAACCGACCACGCTAACCACTGAGCTATCATCGCTATAAAGAAAAGCTTTAGAAAAGCTTGTAGTATGGAACCAAATTACTGATAGTATACTTTACTTACTTATTTACTTTATATCCTAACTTACTGTAATGAAATGTATGTAAATCCAACCAATATTTATTTATTATAAAAATAGGGCTTTTTTTTATTAACTGTCCCACTGCTGGGCGTGAGCCTCTTCTTATTGTGAGAAGGGTAAGGCTGTTACCACGCTGGCCAAATGCGGGTCGGTAGAATGAAACAAAAAACACGACTGCGTTAATATTTATGGTGGAATAATCACATACATAATTATTATTTTTTTAACCTATTTTGTCCCACTGCTGGGCAAAGGCCTCTCTTCCTTCTTTCCATGCCTGTCTATTTGGTGCTATTGAGGTCCAATCCTTGTTATGAGCATCAAGCTCATCTCTCCACCGTCTTCTAGGCCGGCCTGGTGGCCGTTTAACCTCCGGGACCCAGTCGGTGGTGGTTTTCGCCCATAACTCCGCTGGCATTCGGCAGACGTGTCCAGCCCAGTCCCACTTTAGCATGGCAGCTTTTTGAGTCACGTCAATGATCTGGGTTTTGTAGCGCAGTACTGAGTTTCTTATGCGGTCTAGTAACTTTACGCCCAGTATGCTGCGCTCCATCGCTTGATGACAAACCGCGAGTGTGGACCTTTGCTCGATTGTCAAAGACCAAGACAGCCCTGTTGGTTCATTGGGAGTATGCCTGCCTGAGCTGTAGGGCGTGGGTTCGATTCTCGCCAAGGACAAATGTTTGTTTGGTATAAACAAATGTTTGTTCTGTGTCTGGGTGTTCTGTATGTATTATAAGTATGTATTTACAAAAAAAAAAAGTATTTATGTATTCTATCAGTTGTCTGACTTCCATCACACAAGCTCTGCTTAGTTTGGGGTCAGATGGCGCTGTGTGTAATGTGTCCTACAATATTTATTTATATATTATTAAAAGTCTGAGCGCCGTATGTGAGGATAGGAAGAATGCACATACATACATAAAACCTAAAAATATTACACCGCTTTTATGGGCAGTCGTGTGATAAAAAAAATATGTTAAGCACTTCTGAAGGATATGTATCTCAAATTATCGCTGTATTATATCTTACCGTTATAAGCGGGATCCCAAGCGTCGAATTTTTCGTAAGCCTTATTATCTTGGACATTATTCTCGGATCTGTAAGAAAATTAGAGACAATTATTTTTAATGACTTGTAAGGTATAGCTGAGCGCCGATAAGAAAGATCAATAGACGCGACAGTGAAAATTTTAAAATACACGACTGCCTCTGTCGTTTGGGAATTATTTGATAGCCCTGTTGGCTCATTGGCAAGATATCTGCTTTAAGAGCTGTAGGCTGTGGGTTCGATTCCCATGCAGGACAAACACCGCTGCTTTAAATCGTATAAGCTGTGGTCAAACACCTAGCCTGGCAACCATAAAATAATAAAAAAAACCCCACGAAAGGTTCCGTACCATTATCTATTAAAAAAAAGGCAAAAAAATCGCGTTTGTTGTATTGGAGTAAATATTTATTTTATTTTGTTAAAAACAATTATTTGTTATTATAATTAAACAGTTATTTGTTGTTATAGCGGCAACAGAAGTATATAATTTGTGAAAATTTCAACTGTCTAGCTATCGCGGTTCTTGAAATACAGCCTGGTGACAGACAGACGGACGAACAGACAGACAGCGAAGTCTTAGTAATGGGGTCCCGTTTTTACCCTATGGGTAAGGAACCCTAAAACTGACAAACACTTTGTGGTGTAAACAAATGTTTGTTCTGTATGTTTTATGAGAATGTATTTACAAACAAAAGTAGTTAAGTATTTTATCAGATATCTACAAACTTTGCGTAGTTTGGGGTCAGATGGCGCTGTGTATACCTACCTTTTTTTAAAATTCATGATGGATTTTATTAATGTGATTTTAACCTATTATTTATTACCTTTTTTGATTCCTGTATGTACTGAAAACTATTTATAAGGTCTTGTCTATTTATGAGATTTTATTCAAAAAGTATTCCTAAAATTTTTTTTGCCAAAAAGTATGGTCATTTTTGTGGCGATGTAAAGGATATTTCACTGATGTTTTGTAGGCATATTATTTGGCTTGATAGCGTCTATTGTTTACGATATCGATGCTTAAGATTAATGAGCACTGGGATCGGGGTTCGGTTTCTTTTTATTATCACGTCTTCGATACTCAATAGATAAGAAGATAATGTTTTTAAAGTTTTCTTCTTTTACTTTTTTTTGTGTTTTCAAAGTAAGGAAAATTTCATTCACTTCATTGTACGAACCGCTAAACAATGGAATTTGTGTCCCGAGTGGGTGTTCCCTGGTAGATACAATCTGGGTGCCTTCAAGACGCGAGTGAATCGGTTTCTTCTAGGCGAGCGTGCTCCACCATAGATAGCATCTTCGCTTAACATCAGGCGAGGTGGCGGTCAAACGCAAGCCTATCTATAGTAAAAAAAAGCTTTATGTACACGAAATTACATATTGTTAGTAAACAAAGAACTTCTTTGTGTAAGTCCAACACGTCCTTAGTCAACTTTTTTATATCACAGGACGAGACGAAGTCTTAAGTTGTTTGACACAATGGGATTTTCATCTTGAAATTGAGACAAGACTCGAAATAACTAGAGACAATAATTCGTCTTTATAACAATAGGCAACAATGAACACAATAACAACAAGTGGGGGAGAAGTGATGTCTGTAACCCGCGGGAGTTGCCAGATGGAGAACTACTATTTGTTCTCGATCGCATGTCACTTTGTTGAATTTGTATGATAACTTTTATTTTTATGGCTGACAGGCTGTGTTTGACCACAACTCACCTGATGTTAAGTGACGGTGTGGTAGAAGATGGTAAAGCACACCTAACCTGGAATGGAACTGGCTCTCAAGTGAGGCTGCCGGGACACACCGTTAAATGTTTGGCGGCAGATTTTTAACTTGAGGGTGGTAGCTAGCTAGCCGAGTACTAGAAAGTACCCTACCACCACGCAAAACTCTTTATTATTCACACCAATCCCAAACATTGATTAACAATAAAATACTTCGTCGTGAACACGGCCTTGTATATGTGAATATGTGTAACGATGATAGCTCAGTGGTTATCGCAGTCGGTTCACACGCCAAAGGGCGTGGGTTTACGGCAAAGCAAAAGGGCGGTTTATGTTTTTGACGGGCTCGTGCGTGCATGCGTGCGTGAGTGTGTGTAAATAACATTTCATAATTTGACAAATGAGGTGTCGTTGGAAGCGTCTTGATTGTACGCTGGCTATAACTCTGTGACGTCACATTAAATAGGGTATTGAGAGGGGACGAAGTCAAGAACAAAAAAAAACGGCCTACCCTGTCCAGTATAAGAGAAACGTGCTACGTAGCAAATTACACTTCACGTTCATTCTTAATATCACCTGAAGTGATAAAACGGAAAACTCTCCATCGAGAATCGAGAGAAATTGAGAATGCTACCAAATTAAAGATTTATCGTCTTTTAGGTTTTCTTGACCTATATCATTATTAACTTTCACTGTTGGCTATATAGGCTGTTATAGGTAAATAGAAAGAAAGAAAACATTTATTTTGAAACACACGCCACTACAACAACATCACACTACATATAAATAATCATATATAGATATAATGTGTTATTTTTTTTTTAATTTTAGGACTTTTTTAAAGCTATACGACGTAATAAGAGATGGATGTGTATTATATAACTACCTATATTCGATATTCTTCAGTATAATCTAACATTTGAAAAAAACCTCTACGTGCTAATATAATATCAAAACTAATTTTTGTTTTGCGGATTACATTCGAGTTTTCACAGTATTAAATCCCATAAGGCAAAATGAGGAAACCACAAAGTGTTTTATAGCACAATAAAACGCGTGATACATTAGCTACTTAAAACATACTCGCGGGTAAATAATGCATGTACATTTTGTTACAAAATTGAATTAAAGTAAGCACTGGGTAATAAATTTAATGTGTTTTACCCAAGATATACTGTGACGAGCGAAAGAGCAAAACTGTACCTACTTATTAAACAACTTGTGTAATCTCACTGAAATAATGTTTGTCTGAAATCACGAAATAACTTTTGCTGGCGCTTAGCAGTCATCAGAACATATTGCGACGTTGCCACTTCGTGCCTTGACGATAAATAAATAATCACAACATATCGCGACGTTGTCATTTCTAACTTTACCATTTAATCTCGGAGCACTTTTCTATGATAGCGCATTTAAGTCGGCAGTCATCGCAACACATTGCGACGTTGCCACTTAGCTGGGATCGCACGCGATGTTGTCAACTTTCAGTCAAAGACGCTATGGAATTTTCTCGTATTCAAATATAAATTCCTTAAATTATTATTTTTGTCGTGCTCCTATCATCAAAACAATCTGTAAATTGACAACATCGCGTGCGATCCCAGCTAAAGCACGAAGTGGCAACTTCGCGGTACCTTGCGTTTAATTGTTGTAGTACGAAGTGGCAACGTCGCAAAGTGTTGCGATGGCTGCCGACTTGCTTTATGTAGCGGTTTTCTAAGCAGACCAGCACCTATAAGCGCTGGTAGATCAGCGCTGGTAGCTTGCTACACACTCTATGTGTACACACCCTAAGTAAATATATAGAAAAGCGCTTAATTTGACTCGTATATTTATTTCATGAATTTACTGATTACGCTGACGTTATTTGTGAACAAATGTGATTTATGAAGTGAACACTTTTTTAGCCTAACTTATAGATTCCGGTCACCGACATCTGCTATCAGAGTTTTAACTTACATCGGCAGTGCCCATAAATGGCTTTTTTTTAATTTGTTACTTTACTGTGTACATGTACCCTATATCCAAATGTACACTCGCTTGTGTCATCTTTAGTCAGCAATAAACATACTTGAAAAGCATTTGGTTGTTTTACATCTTAACGAGCCTTACGGCCTTCCCAGCCGACGCTTCGTCGAGTTACGTGATCCATATAATTGTACGTGCTCTAAGTTTGCGCAAAAAGACAACTTTTTTTTTAAAACGACATATATTGTAGTATACCGAATCTCGACTCCAATCAGATCTTAAGAAGATGCTCATATTGATATGCCAACAGAAAAAAACTTGAAATTTGCCAACAAGAAAAAATCTTATAATTTGCCAACAAGAAAAAAGCCTATAAACACTCTCAATCAAGTTACTATGGTATTTACTAGGTATGGTAATTTTCATATGGTTTTGTAAGTTGTAGTTGTTATCTATAAATATGTTTTATATTATCTTATGTTATTAAATATAATATAATGTACATCAGAATACCAAATAAATAAAAATAATAAATAACAAATGAACGCCGTTTTCGCTAAGAGCTTGAGCTTCGCTAAGAGCTTCCATTAAAAAGAAATAATATGGTTGACATAAAATTGTAAAGGCGAATGTGATTAAGTGTGTTAAGGCGTTTGTATGTTTGTTACTTCTTCACGCTCAAACAGCTGGACCAATTTTGATGAAATTTGGTATGGATGTAGATGACACCCGTGATTAATTATACTTTTTATACATAAGCAAATTTTTATACCAAAAATATGTAGTGGGTAACACCGCGGGGCGCAGCTAGTTTAATATAACAAACCGACATTTCTTTTATATTTGACAGGCTAGATGATTGATCACAGCTCCCATAATGTTAAGTGACGGTGTGGACGAAGATGTACTTCTAGCCTTTATGAAATATTTGTGTTTGATGCTCTTTTGAAATGCCATAATAAACTTTATTATAAACGTTTTTGGCTAGAACGTTTCATGTGGGTTAGAGAATCAGGGGCCTGGTCCTAACAATCATCCCAATATCGCAGTGTAATTGTTATTCACGCGGAATTACGATCGAGTTTCCTTAGTAGTACTCCAGTCCCGTCTGTAACCACAGAGAGTTTATAGGACAATAAAACGGGTGACGTACAGCTACTCAAGATACACCTGAGTACCGGCGCTTAAGAAAAAATAATGCTTATATTTATTTGTAAGCCCCGACTACGGATTCACTTACAGCTTTCTAACTTTTTCATCATTAAATATGAACAACGAAATCTACGTACCTATGATAATGAAAAAAGAAATAAAGAAAGAGAGAAAGAATGTAAGAAAGAAGGAGAGAAAGAAGGAAAAAGGAAAGAAAGAAATAAAGAAAGAAAGGAAGAAAGAAAGAAAGAAGGAAAGAAAGAAGGAAAAAGGTAAGAAAGAAGGAAAGAAAGAAAGAAAGAATGAATGAAATTTTATTTTGTAACACAACACACAAACGACCAGAGACAGACACACTCTCACCTCAGCATATTGCTGGTCATACTAAGTGTTATGACCAGCGCTGGTCTTCCGGAGAACCCTTCTAGGTCAAACAAAATACACATCATAATATTAAAAACAATTTACCAACAGCAAAAACAATTAACAACAAATATTGTAAATAAAACAAAACAAATGTCTTCTCCAAAGATATCTACAAATTAAAATACAAAAACAACAGGCTCATGTTTGACCACCATCTCGTCTGTTATCAAGATACGATCTAAGAGAGAACTTCAGGTTTTTTATCTAAAAGTAATGAGACGTACAAGACGCTTTCTTGATGGTAAACGACGCCTGTCTATCATCATTGCAGCGATACACTTAGTGACACAAACTTTGTGAAACAAACAAAATGGCTTCGGGATGAGGGGCCTCAAATGTCATGTGCCTAGGAGCACTAGGTCCCTAAGGCCGGGCCTGACTGTACGCATATCGTACAATCATTCTCCTCCTTTTTGTGTAATTGGATAAAAACAACATCGCATTTTCTTCGTTGTTAGTCGAACAAAGTGATTTTTATGCCTATAGCGCTGCTACTCGGCGATCCTTTGTTCAGTTAATGACGACTTTGATGGGATTTCCTTTGCTTTTTCTTTTATAACTGAACACTTGTAAGAATGCAATTATTGCGGGTAATTGAACAACATGGAGAGACCGAAGTAAACACATAATTCGCTAACGAATAGAAATATAACTATAGTGAGCTGAATTCCACAGTTTCAAAACTTAGCTTCGTTCCACATTATGAACATCATCATCATAATCAGCCCGTAATCGACTACTTTTATAAGATTTCTTTTGGATTTCTTTTATTACTGAAGATTTGTAACAATGCAATTATTGTTGGTAACTGAACAACAGGGAGAGACCGAAGTAAACAGATAATTCGCTAACGAATAGAAATATAACTATAGTGACCTGAATTCCACAGTTTCAAAAGTTAGCTTCGTTCCACATTATGAACATCATCATCATAATCAGCCCGTAATCGACTACTTTTATAAGATTTCTTTTGGATTTCTTTTATTACTGAAGATTTGTAACAATGCAATTATTGTTGGTAACTGAACAACAGGGAGAGACCGAAGTAAACAGATAATTCGCTAACGAATAGAAATATAACTATAGTGACCTGAATTCCACAGTTTCAAAAGTTAGCTTCGTTCCACATAATGATCGTCACCATTATGTGGATCTTTAGCCCGTAATCGATTTATAGGATTTACTTTGATTGTTCTTTTATTATTGAACACTAATAAGAATGCAATTAATGCAAGTAATTAATAATATGCTAATGCACGTATAAACTATTTGTGTGCTAAATTTCTCCCAACTTCGTTCAGCCGTTTTTGCGTGATTGAGTAACAAACATTTAAACTTCCAAACATACAAACTTTGATATTTATAATATTAGTTGCTATAACATCTATTTGTAGGCATGTATGTTCTTTTAAATCTCTTGTCTTATTACTCTAAACAATCAATTCAATGTCAACGTTACATCATCCTAAGGATTCTATACGAAAGGCTTTCATCTCAAATTAAAAGTAGAAAGGGGCTTATCTCATCTCAAGGGTCCATAATTGTCTTCAACCCTTGTAAATCGCTTCAAAGGCTGGATTCGGGGAAACACGCTTTTTCGAGTCAGTGAATTTTCGATAAGTTATTTGGGGATTTCTCTATTTTGAAATTAAATCTGCGATTGTCTAGAAATGGTAAGCTGGTTAATTAATGAAATAAGTAAGGTTATAAATACAAAAAAATATATGTATTTCACCATTTTGTGGCGGCGGCCATCTTGGATTTACAATGATATTGAATATAATATTAAATTGTATTGTCATCAGAACTAAAGATGTGTACCATATATAAGATCAATCTGTCAAAAGGAATGGGGTAAAATTTAAATTACTTAATTTAACCCAAAAAAACAACAACATGGCATTGTCGCGCGCGGTCGGTTCGCATGCCGAAGGGCATGGGTTCAAACCCCAACAATGAGCTTGAGCTGCCGGTGAAGAAAGACATCATGAGGAAACCATAACATGGTGGTAGGGTACTTTCTAGTACTCGGCTGGCTAGCTACCACCCTCAACTTGAAAATCTGCCGCCAAGCATCTAACGGTGTGTTCCGGCAGTCTCACTTGAAAGCCCCAGGCTAGGTGTGCTTTTCCATCTTCGACCACACCGCCACTTAACATCAGATGAGTTGTGGTCAAAACACATAGACAGGCAGCCATAAAAAAACCGACAAATTGACAAATTATAGTTAAGTACTATTTTAGATAGATTTTTAAAATTGTCGTCAAGTTAGTTAAATTTTAATTTAAATCCTTATTACTGTTGTAACTGAAACCTTGAACACTCAAAAGTAACTTTCGCAAAGTAACGCTTAAATCAATCAATTACAACAAATGGGTATTGTAACAGTCGCTTACGTTTGACCGACGCTTTCCCCCTTGTAAGCAACATAGTTGACTAAACTCCGACTAAAATAGTTCAACAAACACCAGTATTGCGTAGTTCACTAACTATTTCAATATAACTCTGCTATTTAATAGTTTACTTACTGTTTGTTTAACGAATGTTAGAATCAGATACGTTGTTTAATAGCGTGCTATATGAAAATAGCGCTTGGTTGGAGCTGATAGCTCCGATCATACGACGTGAAGCAACGGACGATCCGGTCAGTCTTCGGATGGGTGACCGTGATTGCCATTTGTGGTGGTAGAGTATTTACTAGTACTCGTCTGGCTAGCTACCAGCCTCAAGTTTAAAATCTGCCGCCAAGCATCTAAATCAACATCAAATATATGAGTTTTTTTTTATTTTGTGAGGATTCAAAGAAAAGTTATGGAAGTTTATTTTTATGAATAGCCAACGTTTTACCGTAGCCCAGCAAACGTCATATGAAAGCGAAGTAAAAAACAATAATCTGAAACTGAATTACTTTTTGAATTTTGAATTAATATTATTTTATATTTTTTAGTTTGACTTAAAATAAACGTGAGATTTCCAAATTCAATTTAAAATAATATAATATAATTTAATTTTGTTATTTCATATTGTTTAATTTTAATTTCAGCGTTTTCTCGGCCGAATTACCTCAGTGCTTCAAGACGAAAGTCTTCGACCAGGGTGTGTTACCGGTGATGACTTATGGCGCTGAAACGTTGTCGCTGACGTATGTGCCTTCTTAGTAAGCTCAAAGTCGCACAACGAGCTATGGAGAGGGCTATGCTCGGAGTTTCCCTACGAGATCGAATCAGAAATGAGGAGATCCGTAGACGAACTAAAGTAGCCGACATAGCCCAGCGGATTAGCAAGTTGAAGTGGCAGTGGGCAGGACACATAGCACGCAGAACTGATGGCCGATGGGGCTGCAAAGTTCTGGAGTGGAGACCACGGACCGGCAAGCGCAGCGTAGGACGTCCACCCACAAGGTGGACAGACGACCTAATAAAGACCGCAGGAACGCGCTGGATGCGAGCCGCTTCCAACCGGTCTTTATGGAAATGGGGGCGGCCTATGTCCAGCAGTGTACGTCATACGGCTGATGATGATTGTTAACTTTATATTTTTATACATGTCGTTGTCACCTGTAATGGCTATAACATCTTTTTTTTTATGTTGACGACCTTTTTAATTGTTGTGATGTGTATAGTGTTGGTGATCCAAATAAATAAAATACAAATACATATAAACGAGCAGGCAGTCGTGTTATTCAAAAGCTTTAGTAAACTAAAATAAACTTACCTTTTATATTCAGTGGTTTTTGATTTCACTCTGTTTGCCACGGCTACTGTTATTGCAATAACTGAAACAAACAAAACATACATTTAATTTTCTCTAGTACATATTTTTCAAAGATGTAGCGTGTATGTACAGATGCGCTGTAGCAAAGAGCGAAAAAGTTTTGTAGCGATGATAGCTCAGTGGTTAGCGCGGTCGGATCGCATGCCGAAGGGCGTGGGTTCAAACCCCAACAATCAGATTGAGCTGCCGGTGAAGGAAAACATCGTGAGAAAACCATAGCGTGGTGGTAGGGTACTTTCTAGTACTCGGCTGGCTAGCTACCACCCTCAAATTGAAAAACTGCCGCCAAGCACCTAACGATGTGTTCCGGCAGCCTCACTTGAGAGCCAGTTCTATTCTAGGCTAGGTGTGCTTTACCATCTTCGCCCACACCGTCACTTAACATCAGGTGAGTTGCGGTCAAACACATAGACTGTCATCCATTAAAAAAAAAATTAGCTTGCGTTACAGATAGTACTCGTAGTTCAATCAGTAGGGATAATTTATACGTATAAAGAATACCTTCTTTTTCCACTTTTACCAGCTAGTAGCTAGTAGTACTAGTTTATAGCAAATAATAAGAAACCGCACGCCGGCGTAAGCATAGTACCCCACCCTCTCTACCCGTGGTAGCCGTAAGAGTCGGCTAAGGGATGTAATCCGGTAGATGGGCAGCGGCGTCTTCCTTGAACAATCACACCTAACTGCGCTCGCCAACCCGCCTGCCAAGCGTGGCGAGTATTGGCAAAACCCCCCAGGAGGAGACCTATGTCCAGCAGTGGACGTCTTATGGCTGATGATGTGTGATGTGATGTGATATTAGCAGAGTACTCGTATTATGTTGGAGTCAAAGTTCACTTCGAGTAATGTGATCATAGCCTATAGTCATATCCAGTCAGTGATGATTTTTACCCATTTTAATTAATACCAGTTGTTGACAACTTCCTTTAACTCCAATTACAGGACTATAAAGACTAACCATCGAAAGCCTCAAAGTACTGAGCCAAAGCAGCAATGCCCTAGACTTTATTTTCCTACTCAAAGTTCTGTATATCTTTACAATGGTCATTTACAGGCGTTATCTCTTACTATTAGAAAAGCGTCCCGTTCGTCTCATTACTTTAACATAAAAAAACCTCCCTAAAAACTTTCATTATATTCTGTCACCATAAATAAATGTTTTATAAAAACAACGCAAATAACGTGTGTACGCAAAACCCCACATGTTAATCCGTAACATGGTTTTAATCAGCTCACCACCAAACTATTTGTACAAAAACAACCGCCCAACTTGCGGAGTGAACTGTACACATGACATGCTTCGTAATTGCATAAGTTTTAACGAGGGAACCACGCGCTGAGAATTTCGACGTTGTAAGATGCATTTTGACGTATTATTAAAGTTTACTGGCAATTTGATAAGTTTGCTATCGTTAAATGAGTTTTAATCTTCTTCTAAGTCGGTCTGTCGAAGTAACCTGTGTCTACAAGTAGCGGCCTAATTGATAAGAGCGATCTCTTCCAGGCAATCAAGAATGGAAAACACGATAATAATATTAGTGTAATATACATAGTCAGTGCCGGATTTACAAATTTTCAAGGCATAGGCTATTAAGTTTTTGCCGCCCTTGCCTCTACAATTGTCAGTTCCTAGATTATTGGTATTAATAACTCTATAGAGGGAAAGTCATAGTTTTTTTTTTATGGCTGACATGTTAGGCCTTTGACCACAGCTCACCTGATGTTAAGTGACGGTGTGGTCGAAGATGGTAAAGCACACCTAGCCTGGAATGGAACTGGCTCTCAAGTGAGGCTGCCGGAACACACCGTTAGATGCTTGGCGGCAGATTTTTCAACTCGAGGGTGGTAGCTAGCCAGCCGAGTACTAGAAAGTACCCTACCACCACGCTATGGTTTCCTCACATTGTTTTCCTTCATCGGCAGCACAAGCTCATCGTTGGGGTTTGAACCTACGCCCTTCGGCATGCGAACCTACCGCGCTAACCACTCATCATCACTACGAATGTCAAAATGTGTTACAGACTTCTCTCTCTCTCTTTTATTTACATCAGAAAACTTTCATACAGAAATCTTTTTGATTTCTATGAGGTAGCAAATAATAAAAATTCTGTCCCTAAATTTGCCGCCCCAAAAATCTGCCTGCTCTACGCTCAAGCCTACTCAGCCTGCTAGTAAATCCACCACCGTACATAGTTGGATATCGTTCGTATCGGCTATAATCATACACGTAAAGCTATGATCGATTCAGAAATAGCCTCTTTTATGAAAAGTTAATTCAAACAATCAATGCCGTTGAAACAATATTTCAATGCGGGCAGCAAACAGCTCGATATTGAAACACCGCTGATTTCTCTACGGGCGTCATTAATCTACGGTACTATCAACTGGGAGTCGGTTTGGACTGATTTCACGGAAAATCTATATAACAGTCCGAAATGTTATTTTTAATAAATACATTTGGCAACGTGTGAAGCCAATTTGCTTCGATTTCTTAATTACTTGCAAAAAAAACTCCAATTTTCACTTTTTTTTTAAGGCTAGGTGTTTGACCACAGCTCACCTGATGTTAAGTGACGGTGTCATCGAAGATGGTAAAGCACAGCCTAGAATGGAACTGGCTCTCAAGTGAGGCTGCCACTTTCCACGAAAATAAAGGCGAAAGTTTGTGAGTGTGTGTTGTATGTTTGTTACTTCTTTACGCTAAAACGGCTGAACCAATTTTGATGAAATTTGGTATGAAGGTAGCTGATTTATTATAATATATTGTAATACATTAACGCGCTATGTCAATAAATTTTAAATTCTGATATAGAACATAGACAAATATCTACTTTCTTAGTAACCCGAACAACTTAGGCTGGCTGTAAGGCTGTAGGATTAAGGTTTCTTTTATGAGCGGTTTTTTACCAGTCTGGAGCCTCGCTCCGGTACTTCAAGAAGCTGAGTGGACAAAGAAAAATGCACAATACACTTCAAGCGGGACGTCAGTGCAGGACACGCCCTCATCTATCTTAAATATAAGTACCTGGATGACCGAGCTTTGTTTGGCTGAGAACATGGATAAATTAACGTTTTCTAAAAATGAAACCTAGCTAGATCGATTCATTGCCCCCGAAACCTCCTGCATACTTTCATGAAAATCGTTGGAGCCGTTTCCGAGATTCAGATTACATATATACATATACAAGAATTACTCGTTTATAATTGCGTTAGATTCTATAATAAAATCCCACTTGAGGTAACTAAAATATCCTATAAAAAATTCAAAGATTTTATAAAGCAGAGGTTAATTGACAAAGCCTACTATAAGGTGGCTCATTACGTGGAGGACACAGGGCCGAATTTGGAGGTCAGGAGGCCCTGGGGCAACGAAGGAGCGGAGGCCCCTAATTAAATTATTAATAAATCTAAATAAATAAATAAATTTAAAATCCGAATAAAAATTCAAAATAAAAATTGTTTATTACGAGTATGGGTCATATTATACAGTTGTTATAACAATGTTAAACACTCTTCTATATTCTACCATCTGGTATGCAAATTAGTAGTCAACAATTATAAACTATGAAGGTCCTAATAAATACACAATATATTGATAATTATATCTATATTTATTTTTACTTACTTATTTTCCGTCAAGTCTTTCAAACAATTATTGCTAACAAATAAAATTATTTCAACAAAGAATTAGTTACAATTGTGGGGGCCCCTCTCTTGCGGAGGCCCCAGGGCAATAGCCCCGCCTGCCCTGCCCCAAATCCGGCCCTGGGAGGACAGGAATATATGGTTGTTGTAGCTTCTCTCTGCACTTGCATCCCCCTGGCTAAGTGACAATTGTAGTAAGCATAATGTATGTATTAATATTTATAACTGTAAATTGTAACCTAATATGAAAAGAAAGATCCACAAAAAATGCCTTGCTGAGTCTCTTGCCGGAGTCTTCTCAGTTGAAGTGTAATTACGAGCCGGCGGTAGATTCAAACATGTAACTTAACGTTCATAAGTGCCTTACCAGGGACTAAACTGAATAAATGACTTTTGATTTAGTTTTTTTTGAATATTACTGGACATTAAAAATAATATTCAAATTTACATAAATCTTTGCAGGCTATTGGAAGTAATGGAAGTCTCAAAAAGCTTTAAACAAAGTGCGAATAGGGTCATTAATGGTAGGCAACGTACTGCCCTAAGTATTGTAGGTGACCATAGGAGGTAGTAGCCACTTACCATCAATCGCTTGTTTGCCACTTCTTCGCATAAAAAAGACTAAATTACAGTTTTAATTATTTGTCTGCTAGTCTGTCCGATAGACTACTTATTTCTACAATTTTCTACTGAACTAATTTTCTTGTTGGAATATCTTCAGGGGTGTCCCCCGAATGTAAATCCATGTTTGTGAGGTGGGACGGAACGGACGAACATCAGCCGCCATTTTGGAAAACACGTTTTTTCAAATATCTCGTGAACCGTGCATCGTAAGAAAAAAATAATTAAGATGATTTTCGTAGATCTTTACGTACTTTTTTCATTGACTTTTCTTGTTGGAATATGTTCAAGGGAAAATATTTAAAGTCCCTGAATGTAACACCAAGATGGCGGCTGACGCTCGAGTGAATTTCATCTCTACTGATACTGACAACAAATCAGTGTTGCCAATCTATTACAAATTTAATAGATCTATTACTTTTTTGTATGAATTAGTACGCTATTACGCCGTTGGCATATCTATTACGATTTTCGAAAACTAGATGGATCTATTACAGTATTAATATACATATATATAAATATACATATATTATTTTTTTGTATGATTTTGATTTAGTACGCTATTACGCCGCCGACAGGTCTATTCCGTTTTCCGTGGAGTAGATGGCAGTAGTGGCTGTCTGCTACGGTGCTTTCATTTATATGAAAATCCGACCTAAAACCCTCCCAGAAACATTATATGTGAGTAATTTAATGTGCCTTTCTCGTCACTTGTTACGTTTTAGTACACTTTCTTGCCGCCACCTAGTACGGGACGAAATTTTCGAACCTGGCAACACTGCGTTATATCCGCTAATTTCGAAGAGATGCTATGGTTTGTATAACGAAAACAGCATCTGATTTTTCAAAATTCAGTTTCAACTATTATTAACACACCCACATCATCAGCCATAGAACGTTCACTGCTCCTCCTGGGGGGGTTTTGCCAATACTCGCCATGCTTGACAGGCGGGTTGGCGAGCGCAGTTAGGTGTGATTGTTCAAGGAAGACGCTGCTGCCCATCTTCCGGATTACATCCCTTAGCAGACTCTCACGGCAACCACGGGTAGAGAGGGTGGAGTACTATTCTTACGCCGGCACCACCACGGCTCATTATTATTATTACCACTTATCAAGAACTGTAGAACTATGCTGGATCATCCAGCATAGCCTGGATGCCAATTAATCTGAAGTTTTTTCTTGAGATGCTAACTTCACGGACGTGCCCCCGTCCCGTCAACTTGGAATTACATTCAGGGGACACCCCTGAATATATTCCGACAAGGAAAATACCAAGCTCTACCTAGATGACCTTCTGTTAAAAAGTTATACCACCTAGCAAGATAAAATTTCATACTTTATACCTATAGCTTTCATTTGTTAAGTCGGGCAACGTTTATTTCCCAAAAACGTCACATAACTATGCGAGTCCCTTCGTTGTAATATAACTAAAGTAATATTTTCTTGGCGAGTTTGCCTACCCGCATTGGGACCCGCATTATATTCAAACGTTTGCGAGCTATGGTGAATCTTAACCTTTTATTTTATCGAATAAAACGCAAAAGTAAAACTTCCAGTTACTTCAAAGGGTTCCGTATGGTTTCTACTTTTTACTACAGTTTCGTTACATAAAAATTTGTTGACACAGCTTGGTGGTAATAGTCGTAAAGGTAGGTACTTTATCTAAACTAAACGGTAGTTTATCATTCATCATCATCATCATCAGCCTATCGAAGTCCACTGCTGGACACAGGCCTCTCCCAAGACACGCCATTCAGCCCGATCTTCGGCTTTCCGCTTCCATCCACCGCCAGCTGTCCTACGTATATCGTCACTCCATCGAGTCTCAAGGCGTCCTACGCTACGTTTGCCAATTCGCGGTCTCCACTCCAGAACAGGTCTACCCAGGTTTATCATTATGAAAAACTAACTGCTTTCATGCTTACGCTTTCATGGTGATGAAAAACGGTGATAACGGCAATCAATTGTAGCTTATTGCTTGTTTGTCTCACTATACAAAATTTCATCACGATCGGTTGAGCCATTTGACTTAAAAAAGCTAACCTACTGACAAGCAGTTGTCAGACTTTCGAATCACTATATAATAAAAGTAGAAGGTTTTTGTTATGTAGGTTTGGGAAATCATCACGCTGGAAGGCCTAAATGGATTTTGAAAAAACTTTAAAGACTTGGAAGTGGCTACATTTTATTGCAAAAAACGCTAGTAATACTGTGACACGAAAATAGTATATTTTTATAATGGTTATTTTTGTATGTTTTTTTTGTAGCTCAGTGGTTAGCACGGTGGGTTCATACGCCAAAGGGCGCGAGTACAAACTCCAACAATAAGCTTGAGCTGCCGGTGAAGGAAAACATCGTGAGGAAACCATAGCATGGTGGTAGGGTATTTTCTAGTACTCAGCTGGCTAGCTACCACCCTCAAGTTGAAAATTTTCCAAGCACCTAACGGTGTGTACCGGCAACCTCACTTGAGAGCCAGTTCCATTACCGGCCAGGTGTGTTTCACCATCTACGACCACACCATCACTTAACATCAGGTGAGTGGTCAAACACCTAGCCTGCCACCATAAAAAAAACTAGTATATTATAAAAGCGATCGTTAATGTTTGCATGTATATATGTTTCTTACATATTTACGCTATAATGGCTAAACGGATTGGGATGAAACTTGGCAAACAGATAGTTTATACCCTAGATTAACACATACTATTTAAAGCATCTAGTTTATTATATTCGTAAGCAAATTAATGAGCATTTATAGTTCCATACCCATTGCTAGTACGTTCTTTTACTTAAATCTCATTTCTTTATTCGTTTTGGGTTGGCATAAAACCCTACAAATGTTTAGTATGCTATATCCTCAGTGATACCTACGGGACCCACGAAAGTTATTTGTGGCCCTATCACATGGAACGTTTGTGCTGGACTGGCTATAATCGTAAAAAGTTATTGTGTGCGACTTTTGTCACTAGCGATAGTATGTCTGTAGTAAAGTTGAACAACCACACAGAAGAATAGACTTGGTCATTATTCGTTACGAACACGTAACGCGGTGGAATTTTAGGTGTACAAAACGTGACGAGGTGTTTTTTTAAATATTAAACAGGTTTACGTTTGGCCGTCATTTCACCTGATCTTAAGAGATGATGCGGTCGAAGACCAGCACCACTCTACGAAATCGAATCAGAAATAAGGAGATCCGTAGACGAACCAAAGTTACCGACATAGCACAACGGATTAGCAAGTTGAAGTGGCAGTGGGCAGGGCACATAGCACGCAGAACTGATGGCCGATGGGGCTGCAAAGTTTTGGAGTGGAGACCACGGACCGGCAAGCGCAGCGTAGGACGTCCACCCACAAGGTGAACAGACAACCTCATAAAGACCACAGGAACACGCTGGATGCGAGCCGCTTCCAACTTTATGGAAGTTAATGGGGGAGGCTGGTGGACGTTCTACGGCTGAAATGATGAAGACCAGCACGTTTTTTTAATACTTTGTTGCACACATATAAAATCACATCATCACATCATCAGCCATAGCACGTCCACTGTTGGTCATAGACCTCCTCCTGGGAGGTTTTGCTAATACTCGCCACGCTTGGCAGGCGGGTTGGCGAGCGCAGTTAGATGTGATTATTCAAGGAAGACGCTGCTGCCCATCTTCCGTATTACATCCCTTAGCCGACACTTACGGCAACCACGGGTAGAGAGGGTGGGGTACTATTCTTACGCCGGCACCACCGCGGCATAAAAAAGATAATACAGTCAAAATCTAACTAGTCGAAAAGTCGGCGCACCGAGCGCTGCCTGAACATCCCCAAAACGCTGGCTGCATTCCCGCACTGGATGGTCAAGGAAATTTTTGTTTAATTAAAATAGCAAAACTCTACAGAAGATTACTGTGTTCCGGTTTAATGGGTACTGAAGCTAGCGAAATTACAGGGCTGTTGAGACTAACCATCAAAAGTAATGAGCGTCAAAGTAGCGATGCCCTGGACTTTGTTTTGCTACTCAAAGTTCTGTGTATCGCTGCAATGGTCATGGACAGGCGTTATCTCTTACCAATAGGAGAGCGTCTTGTTCGTCTCATTCCATTTTACATTCGGTTACCAATGAATATTTTTAATAAACGATTTGTTTTTGCAAAGTGATGGCAACGCTATTCCCGCTAAACTTTACCGTTGGGAAACAAAACCTCTTTTCGCTACGATGGTCAGATTCAACGAAGGGACAATTATCGTAAACCTTTATACTCGTACAGAGAGTTGAGTTAAAGGTATTTTTCAACAAGACCTTTGAGATGGCTCGGTGTTTGTTGACACTACACTGAATATAAATTTAAAGTAGAATTTTATGCTCGAGTGTAGCTTTTTGTGATGATAACAAAAATGTGATATATTTTTGCAAGTATTTTAGTAAGTATTGGTTTTGCCAGTACTCGCCACGCTTGGCAGGCGGGTTGGCGAGCGCAGTTAGGTGTGATTGTTCAAGGAAGACGCTGCTGCCCATCTTCCGGATTACATCCCTTAGCCGACTCTTACGGCAACCACGGGTAGAGATGGTGGGGTACAATTATTACGCCGGCACCACCACGGCACACTATTATATATATATATTATATTTACACAACTATAGCATGTAAATATGTATTTCTTTTGTATCGGAAATAATGATAATTATTGACTGCCTTGTTATCTCATTTTATAAAGTTCCGCTTCGAAAGCTAAAAGGCGTGGGTTCGATTCCCACTCAGGACCAACATTTGTGTCACTAACATGGATTTTGTGTCTGTTTTTGTTCTGTATAAGTATGTATGTATTTACATAAAAGTATATAAGAATTCTATCAGTTATTTGGTTCCTATAGTACAAGCTTTGCTTAGTTATGAACTACATGGCGTTGTGTAAAAATATCCTACAATATTTATTTATAATTTATTGTAACACATTAAAGTTTAGTTTTTGCCGTGTTTTTTTTTTTTTTTTTGGTTTCATTGTTTAGTATAAGTATCTGGATGACCGAGCTTTGCTCGGCTGAAAACACGGATAAAACGACTTTTTCTAAAAATTAAACCTAGCTAGATCGATTTATCGCTCCCGAAACCCCCTGCATACTAAATTTCATGAAAATCGTTGGAGCCGTTTCCGAGATTCAGAATTCAGAATAAGAATTGCTCGTTTAAAGGTATTTGATAGATAATTAAAATACACTCACCAGTGAAAAATAAACACAAAATTAGAAACAGTCTCCGAAAAGAATCCATTTTCGAACAAACACAAACTATTTAAAAAGTAACGTCACAAGAACAATATTTTAATTCGCAACTTAACGTCGAAACTCATTTTTAAAAGAATAAAAATATTTGAATTAAGAAAACCGTTCAAGTTTCGAATTGTGCGCGATCGAGTTTGAACTCGCGGGTATTTTGAAAGCGGAAGCGTGCGTCCCGTGGCGCGCTCCAGATTCAACTGACGGCGGTACGGACTTTCCTTTCCGAAAGCTCGACAATATTTTCACGTTAGAAAGTACCTCCGAGAAAATTATTTGCGATGTGATAAAAGTTGCATAGAAATGGTGCGCGGAAAAATTATGTTATGTTGCTTAGTTGAAGTGTTTTGGGTGGAACTCTTGGAAATGTGATAATGTATTAAAGTTTGGAAAAGGTTTTTCCTACATATTTACTTATAAAGCTTCTTCTTAGTTATCTAGGTCTATTTATATATTAAGGTTTGCGTGTATAGAATAGAATGGAATGGAATGGAATGGAATGGAATGGAATGGAATGAAATGGAATGGAATGGAATATAATTAGATTGAATGGCATGGAATAGAAAGGAACGGAACGGAATGGAATGGAATTAAATATAGCGATATTTACACCAAACATACATAAATCATAACATACATAATTTAAAAAAGAAAAAAAGATTATAAAACAAAAACAACATAGACTAAATTAAATATAATTAAAAATAGACTTCCAATAAATAACTTTTATAGCGATGATTGCTTAGTGCTTGGTGCGATCGGTTCACACGCCGGAGGGTGCGGTTTTAAATCCTAAAAACCGGCCAAGTGCGAGTCGGACTCGCGCATGAGGGGTTCCGTACCATTATCTATAAATAACGGCAAAAAATCATGTCTGTTGTATGGGAGCCCCAATTAAATATTTGTTTACAGTTTTAATTTTATTTGAAATATTGCTATCCTTGTCTAATTATTATTTATTTCAAAAACATGTCCATAAAATTGCATTAAAAGAAATAATAATTAAATAAATAAAAAGAATGTTTATAATGAAAAAGACAACCATTTTTTTTAACCCTCAACTTATCCTTTAAAGCTGGTCTTAGTGAAGTGTAAAAGTGTTGATCACTTAAAATATTTCGTGATTATTCGTGATATTCACTTATAATATCAGCCTATTAAATATAAAAAAAGCAATTTTGCGTTAAAAAATTTAAGATTTTAAGCGGTTGTTCGAGTATTTGTAGTAACTTTCTAGTGAACCTCAGAAGAGCATTTGTGAGATAATCTTTATAAATCTCGCCTGGCTCGAACGTTCACAGAGTGAAAAAGTGTTTCAAGCGTTTCGTTTTTTTTTTATTCTAACTACAAGCAGCGTTGCACGGTATCACTCGCCATTCTGCATATGTTTCTAAAATTTTACCTCTCGATCAAAAAGCAACAATATCGTAGCGGCGTAGCATCAAATGCGTCGTAGCGTTGTAGTATCTACGCCGTAGCAAGACAACGAGATTACAATCATCGTGGTATTTTTTTTTTTAAATTCAATTTGCCCTTTTGGTGAGGCTAAAGCTTTAAAGCCATACTGCCTTGTCTCCCGTTTTTGCAATTCATGTCTTAAATCTAGTCATGCTTTAGTAAAGTTGTGGCGTCTTTACTATAAGCTTCGATGGAGTTTTGGAAGCAACACGAAAATTCATGTTTCACCGCATTATATCACTTTCCCACACTCGTGCTTGTATTCGGCACTTTATGAATAAAACACCACTATTTTTATACATAAACACTCGAAAAAGCACTAGTTCTGGAAAAAATACAATGGGGCGACACGACGCTTACCGCGTTCCCGCCAAAAACTCCCGTCGTGGTATAATACCACGTTATCTTAAAACTTAAACTATCAAAATTAAAAGAAAAAAATATTTTTATAAACAACCTTTTTTATCTGGGACAATAAACTAAAAAAATTAAAATAAATTCTAGTAAGTATTTGGCGTGTAGGTTTTTTTTTTTTTATTACTAATATGCTTGCGTTTGACCGCCATCTCGCCTGATGATAAGCGAAGATGTGGTCTACGATGGAGCACGCTCGTCTAGAAGAAACCGATTCACTCGCAACTTGAAGGCACCCAGATTGTACCTATCGGGGAACACCCACTCGGGCAGCGAATTCCAATGTTTAGCGGTTCGTATTAAGAAGGTGGAACCAAACCGCTTAGTCGAGTTTTTGGAATATCCACCATGAAGCGGTGCCGCTTCCTAAAGCTTCTGGCTGTCCGATAGAAGAATGGCCAAGGTGGAATACTGCCTACCTAATAATATACTTATTTATATTCTTCAAAGCTTGAAGCACAGAAGTACCTATATATAGTAAGTACCTAACCTGTAACGGGTAGTGCCTCAAGTTTTTAGGATTTGTATAGCACAGTGGTGAGCGCGGTCGGTTCGCATGCCGAAGGACGTGGGTTCAAACCCCAACAATGAGCTTGAACTGCCGGTGAAGGAAAACATCGTGAGGAAACCATAGCGTGGTGGTAGGGTACTTTCTAGTACTCGGCTGGCTAGCTACCACTATCAAGTTGAAAGTCTACCGCCCGGCGCGCAATGAAGATAAGCGCGCGGGAGAGAGAGGGGATCGTCACGATAGGGTAAATCTGATTTAAAATATCATATTTTTATTAAAATACATTTTCTATGGCCTTTTTTGCTATCTATTGTCACGTAAACGTAATTTGAGCTTAAATAAAAAGATAAATATTTAAAAACTTCTGATTATATAAGTTTTTTTACTATGTCCCGCTTTCGACGAAAGCAAAATCACGACTTGGCAAAAATAAAACTGGCAACGCTGTTGTAGTCTTTGAAATGTCTCTGGACCTTGTTACAGCGTCTAGCAGTCTAAGTGGATGGTGGCCGCACTGTCTATGGTAAACATGAAAATATCTTTATTATTCCGATCCGACAAGAAGTGAGTGGCACGGACAACGTCTTAGAAGATGTTCAACCTCATCACACACACACATCATCATATCATCAGCCATAGATCGTCCACTGCTGGACATAGGCCTCCTCCTTGGGGGGGCTTTGCCAATACTCGCCACGCTTGGCAGGCGGGTTGGCGAGCGCAGTTAGGTGTGACTGTTCAAGGAAGACGCTGCTGCCCATCTTCCGGATGACATCCCTTAGCCGACTCTTACGGCAACCACGGGTAGAGAGGGTGGGGTACTATTCTTACGCCGGCACCACCACGGCTCAACCAGCGTGGAACATATACACAGGCGGTGCAAAAAACGTGGCGGGAGCTGGTTGCGGGTATTACTCCCCGGAACTTGGACTTAAGGAAGCCACGACTCTAAACTGGACCACGACAACACTTCAAGCGTAGGACCTAATACTGGCCGCAGGACTAGTCCGCCAAATATCCCTAGCTCTAGCGACAAATCTAAAATGGCAACATTGCCTATCCTACTTCGTTTGGTCAGGTTTTCATACAGCCTTACTACGTAAAACTTAAATATTTATAGACTCATTAGTTTCAATGTTTGTGTTGGGGGCCAGATTGTGCCGCTGGTTTTTATCCTAATGCTTTCAAAGGATAATTAGTTTTAAATATTTTAACTTAAATCTCTCCCATTTATGTGTTTATAAGGATTTACGTTCTCGAAAAATAAAATTATTACTGATGCTATATAACACAAAAACATCAAACTATACATTAAACAAGTTAAAACCATGTGGTAATCAAATAACTAGAAGACGCTATTCAGGTTTCTAGTTGCGGGTTCGATTCTGGGCTCGTGACTAGGGATTTTGTCGTCATGTTAGTAAGCGAAAAAGAAATCATCTAATTGTATCGATCATCCTACATAGAAACATATTTTGAAAATTTAATCGTCGTTATAGACTCTATTTGGACTGCTCTGTTAGCTCATAATTATGTAGTTCTGCTTCCTAAGCTGTGGGGATAGAATATACAATAATATTATACTATATACTAGCATACATCCGCGACTTTGTCCTTGTTTAGTTAAGTATTGGGTTTAGAGAGAAATAACATAACTTTTAACAAAAAAAAACCGACTTCAAACACGAACTAAAAAGTAAAAGGTTCCCCTCGATTTCTCTGGGATGCCATCATCAGATCCTGGTGATGAAAGGATATCTAATCGAAATCGGACCGTAGTTGGCAAGACGTCCGGTCAGCCCGATGTCTCTAGTAAAAGTGACGGCGTTGCTAGCTTTACATTATTTTGACAAATTAAATGACAGCTAGTTCAATGTTGCCAACCTCCGCTTCTGAATACACCCAAGTCGTTCAGGCTTGACGTTCCGTTCTTCCCCTCCGACGTGTTTATTACCTGACTACGACGAAGCGAACGGTCGGGTTGTTTATATTAATAGTCGAGTAAGAACATGAAGGTCACTTATATTACTTAGTTGATTACTTCGAATAACATCTGTTCACATAAAAGTAATTTCGATCATTTATTTTCTATATACAAACACAATTTATATAATGAACAATTTTAGCTCACCTAATGTTAAGTGATGCTGTGGTCGAAGATGGCACAGCACACCTAACCTGGAATGGAACTGACTCTCTAGTTGTTGTTAGTTAGTGTTTTTCAACTTGAGGATGGTAGCTAACCGAGTATTAGAAAATACCCTACCACCATGCTATGGTTTCCTCGCGATGTTTTCCTTCACCAGCAGCTCAAACTATTTGTTGGGGTTTAAACTGACCTTTTGGCGTGTGAACCGACCGCGCTAACCACTGAGCTATATTATTATACTAGCTGCGCCCCGCGGTTTTACCCGCAGAATCTTATAAGCATATGATTCTTTATTAAATAACTGTGGACAATTTTTTTTACCGATTTCAAAAAAGGAGGAAATTTTCGTCGGATTTTTTTTCATAACATTTCCCGTTGTTTATCGGGCGACACCAGAGGGCGCCGCTAATAAATTTCGTCCATTAACGTTATTGTAATCATCGTCTTATAGAATTGAACTATAATGAAGTAACGTTCTAGAACCTCTTCATCCATCGATCCATCTATTCGGAATTTGGAAGTCATAATGTCAAATACAGAATTTGAAACGAATAAAATAACCAAAATATTTTCAATGTTTTACAAATTCATGAACATTGCGAGTGGTATCAATTACGGCTTTATCAAATTTAGATCTCTGAAAGTGAAATTTATTGTAAATTCACTTTTAATCGTTCATGCTGTCTGTTTATCTGTTGTTTGTATGATTTACACTTTTATCGATGAAACACAGTTCACGTTTGTTCGTCATAGCTTATACATATTTCAATATATATTATATGTGTGTTTTTTTATGAATATGAACAACGATTGTACTTTGGCTGGATGTCTGTCTGAGTTTCGTGATGTCGATAATAAGTTAGGTCTAGATATTCGATTGTATAATCTAGAAATTAAATATCTGTTGGCAATTTTTGTGTCGATATTTAAAAGATTTGTAATTGCATATCTGGTTTGTGGTGTATACGGTTGGTGTTTAACAGGATATGCCAAAAACATTTTCTACTTCTGGCTGTTGATCAACCGAGATTTGATTACAATTCAAAATACATTTGTTTTTTATGTAATCAGTTTTCGTCTTGGGAAACTGATTACTATTTTGATGATGGATGATTATCATATACATTACTGTCATCGTCTTTACAAAATGATATCGGACATATCGTTCAAGTTGAAGAGAGCGTACGACTCTGTGGTGAGTTGACAGCAAGAAACTTATTATGGTTGACAAGCTAGGTGTTTAACTAAAGCTCACTTGATGTTAAGTTACGGCGTAATCCAAGATGATAGCCTGGAACTGGTTCTCAAATAAGGCTGCGAGAACACACTGTTAAATAGTTGGTGGTACATTTTCAACTTGAGGGTTGTAGCTAGCCAACCGTGTGCTAGCAAATACCCCACCACCATGCTATGGTTTCTTCACGATGTTTTCCTTCACCGACATCTCAAGCTTATTGTTAGAGTTTGAGCTTACGCCCTTCGGTGTGTAAACCGGTCGCGCTAGCCACTGAGCTATCATCGCTACAATATATTATGTAACAGTAATGAGACCAATCTCTCCTGATGGTAAGAAATAACATGTTCTTGACTATTGCAGCGACACACAGAACTTTGAGTAACAAAACAAAGTACAAGGCATCACTGCTTTGGCGCTCATTACTTTGAGACTTTCGATGGTTAGTCTCAACAGCCCTGTAATTTCGCTAGCTGCAGTACCCTTTAAACCGGAACACAGTAATGTTTACAAACTACTGCTTAGCGGCAGAATATCTGGTACTGCGGCGGTACCTATCTAGACGATCTATTACTAAAGAGATCTACCACCAAATATGTTGCACCAAGTATCATGGTAAGTGGTAACTTCACACACGACTGCTTTGCGGCAGAATGTTTGGTACTGCGGTGGTACATACCTAGATGACCTTCTGCTAAGGAGATCTACCACCAAGTAAATTATAAAATCAAGTATGATGGTATGTGGTGGCTTAAAATGTCAAATTCTCATAATGTTTAATATAACATTCTATGTTACAGTTCTTTGTTACTTTGTCATTCAACGTAGTACTAACTATGGCCTTTATTTATTTTGGAATAATGGAAATGAGAAACTCGGAGATAACGGTTAGTCAAGTTGTATGTTTTTAGATTAGTTACTCGGCTTGTATAAAGCACAAGTAAGGTCGTGTATGGAGTACTGTTCGCACCCATGGGACGGCTCAGCCAAGTATCAACTTGAGGCATTGGAGTCGATCGAGAGGCGCGCCAGGAGACTAATTGGCAACGACACTTTACTGGAGTCTCGGCTTCAAAGCCTTGAGCATCGACGTAGAGTTGCTAGCTTGTCGGTTATTTACCGAATACATTTCGGAGAGTGTGCACTTGAATTGCACAATTTGGTTCCCCCTGCACCATTCTACTACCGGACGGCCAGACAAACGCGACCAAAACGTCATCCGCACATGGTGGATGTTCCCCATGTACGCACAAAGCGTTTTGATTCCACATTTTTTATTCGCACAGCGAGGTTGTAGAACTCTTTGCCGGAGTCTGTGTTCCCTGTTAGGTACAATATGGGTGTCTTCAAATCTAGAGTAAATAGGTTTCTTCTAGGTAAGTGTGCTCCATATTAGACCGCATTACTGCTTAACATCAGGCAGAGTGTGATCAAACGCGAACCTATTATGAATAAAAATAAATGTTTAGTCATTTCACACATCATCAGCCATAGGACGTCCACTGCGTTTGCAATACACGCCACAAATAAAATGACATATGATATGATTAAATTCTTTTCAGCACTGGAATATACTCTTTGGAGCGAGACTTCTCGTGGTAGCGGATTTTATATTTGTTACGTTTTTCCCCGTACTTTATGCTGGGATTTTGGCCACGCAAGCTGAACGTGTGATGCATATTTTGCACGACAAACTGCTGGATTGTCAAGGTATATGTTATCCACTGATAAAATCAAAATCAAAAAGTCATCTATTCAGTTTAGGCCCTGGTAAGGCACTTCTGAACGTTAAGTTACGTGTTTGAATCTACCACCGGCTCGTAATTACACTTCAACTGAGAAGACTCCGGCAAGAAACTCAGCAAGGCATTTTTTAGGGATGCAAGTGCAGAGAGAAGCTACTACAACCATATATTCCTGTCTTCCATGTAATGAGCCACCTTATAGTAGGCTTTGTCAATCAACCTCTGCTTTATAAAATCTTTGAATTTATGATAGTATTTAGGGTTGCTAAAGGAAAAACATCTTAATGAACACTTCGGTTTCCGTCTGTCTGTCAAAAACAAATAGTTAAATTAAAACCTATATGAACTGGAATCATATAATCTTCTTGTCATTAAATTCCCATTGAACTGGAGTCATATACTGGAATAGCAAAGTCGTACAGTTGCAGCGTAAGAATTTTCTAAATCATTGATCATTTATTGCTGTTGATGAAACAGCCGTGATGTATATATACGATGTATATCCGACTAAAAAGTTAAAGTTATCTTTAATTTATTATCGTTAATCTTTTCGTAAAAGATCTATTGTATATATATCTATATATATATATATATATATATATATATATATATATATACGTTTATACGAAACCCTTGGCGTGCTGGTCAGAATCATTCTTGTCTGTTTTTTTTAATATATTTGTCATTTGTAATAAAACTTTTAATTAATGGACTTTGTGCTGGTACTCAAAGTTCTGTATATCACTGCAATGGTCATGGACAGGCGTTATCTCTTACCATCAGAAGATTATATCGTTGCGTTTCATTACAATAAAAAAAATGATGAATTTTTTAATGGTTGACTTATACTGATACTTGGTGCTTGACCACATCTCATCTGATGTTAAGTGACGTGTGGTCGAAGATAGTAAAGCACGCCTAACCTGAAATGGAAATGAATGTCAAGCGAGGCTGCCGGAACATACCGTTAGGTGCTTGGCGGCAGATTTTCAACTTATGGGTGGTAGCTAGCCAGCCGAGTATTAGTAAATACACTACCACCATGCTATGGTTTCCACACGATGTGTTCCTTCACCGACAGCTCAAACTCATTGTTGGGGTTTCAACCCACGCTTTACAGCGTGTGAACCGACCGCGCTAAACACTGAGCTATCAAGGCTGTAAATTTTAAGCCATCAACTAAAACTTCTGATTAATTTTCTTTCAGATATACACGAAGGTCGTCAAATAAAGATGTTCATTCACTACGTGGAAGCCCATCCATTGAAATTCAGTGTTTTTAAAGTGATTCCTTTGAACGCCACTTTCCCTGGCATGGTGCTTAGTTTCTGTATAACATACCTCATTGTCATCATGCAGCTTACCCATGTGTATTAAAAACACAGTAACTGTAAGGATTCACGCGTCGTTTGAAATTATAAATGTTACCGGCAATCTGTATAATTCAGGTATTGTAGACAATACCTAGGCAATGTATATAATACCTGGGTCGTCTAGGCAATGAATGAAATATTGTGAATATCATTGTCCATTACATGCTTTACCTAGGTAATAAATACAATTCCTAGGGATTGTATAGAACATCTGCTGTTCCACCGGCAATGTGTAAAATAAATTAATTTTAGTCATATTTATCAATGTTTAACCTAACCTAACCTACCATGCTCTCGTCTTCTACATACATTACCGGCTGCGAATTCGGTACTGTATAGAATACTTAGGGAAAGTATGAAATAAATAATATTTCATACATTACCTACACATTTTAGGTATTCTATGCATTGCCTAGGTATTGTATACAATACCGGATTATACAGATTGCCGGTAACATAAACACCAAAAAATACAATAAATGTTTATTCTGGATTTGTTTGGATGTCTTTCGACCCTTATACGAATAGCATTGGCTACGAAATAATCGTTACCGTTGTAACCACACATGGCAACCACGACGTCTTTTATCATAATTATACTTCTTCTTTATTTTTGGCGTCGAACTTTGTTCATTTAGCAGTGATAAATATTTTGATACTTTTGACAGCCCTGTTGACACATTGCTAGTAAATCTGCTTTAAGTGCTTGTATTTGTATGTGACATTGTATTTGTTCTTGACATAATATTTGGATTTGACATTTTTATTTTGAATTCAATACTTTTTTTTTATTTTGACATGTAATTTAATAATTATAATGGAAAATGGCGCGTTAATTTATTTCATATTTTATCAGTTTGGCACTGACAGCGTGACAGACACAAAGCATACAATTTATTTTTTATTTTATCTGGCTGATTTTGTTCAAGTCTTCTGTTTTGTCTTATTTAAATTTGTTGTTGGTAATTATGTTTTTAATGTATGCATTTATTAGACCTACTAGGGCTCACCGGGAGACCAGCGCTGGTCATACCACCTAGTATGGCGAGCATTATGCTGAGGTGAGCCCTATTTTGTATGTAACTGTTAGTCTTTTGTTTGTTTTATGTTTTTCGGTGTGTTATGTACAAAATAAAATTATTTTCTTTCTTTCTTTCTTTAATTATGTTTTTTTTTCATTACTTAGTTAATGTATGTACCTATGTTATATAAGTCTGTGTCATAAATGTAATTAATTAATCGTTTTTATGTCAATAAATAATTTGAATTCGAATTTAAGTGTTGTAGAGCGTCGAACCCACGTTTCCCACCCAGTATTGAATATTTTGTGGTATAAACAAACGCTTATTCAGTGTCTAGTGTTCAGTATGCATTTACGACAAAAAAGTATCTGGTTACCATAATATAAGCTTTCTTTAGTTTGGGGCTAGATGGCGCCGTGAGAAATGTCCTAGGATATTTATTAATTACTTTTCATGTTTTTAATTATTTTGACAAGCTAGGTGTATGTCCATTGCTCATCTGATGTTAAATGACGTTGTGATCGAAGATGGAAGTGCTTGACGTAAGATTTTCAACTTGAGGATGGTAGCTAACCAACCAAGTATTATAAAGTACCCCACCACCATGCTATGGTTTCCTCACGATGCTTTCCTCCACCGGCAACTCAAGCTAATTGTTGGGGTTTGAACCCATGCCAATCGGCGTGTGAACCTACAATTCTTGACATATTAACTTATTGTTAAATATATCAAAGATGTTATAGTGGTACATCCTTAGCACGAGGTCATCTAGATAGTACCAGATATTCTGCCGCCAATCAGTAGTGTGTAAATATTCCAGTATTCAAGTTTGAAAGGTACTGCAGCTAGCGAAATTACATGGCTATAGAGACTGAAATATATATAAAAAAAATATATATGAAAAATATATATAACCACTGAAAGTCTCAAAGTAATCAGCTACGAAGCAGCGTTACCTTGAACATTGTTTTACTACTCAAAGTTCTATGTATCGCTGCAATGATCATGGACAGGCGTTATCTCTTACCATCAGGAGAGCGTCTCGTTCGTCTTACTTTACATACAAAAAAAGTTTTTTCTGTGGTGATTCTATTATCCTCTACCAATGCCGAAGACACTCGCATGTGAGCTAATTCTCCAGTGTTGGCGGCAGATGGCGCAGCTAGCGGCCATTACTGTATGTCATCTCGGTAACTGCGTAGGGATGGGACAGGTCTGTTGGTATCGATACATGTTTTAATTACCGATATGCTTCATCAGACATTTTACTGCTGGGCACAGGATTACATTATATTACAGAATATATCTAGATTAAAGGTTATCTTGTGTTGAGAGCCATTGGCATTTCTCTGAAGGGTCGTATCCGGAACGAAGTAATTCTCCAGAGAACTAAAGTCAGAGACATAGCTCAAGGTATTGGCGAGCTAAAATGGCAATGGGCTGGAAATTCTAGAGTGGAGACCTCTAATTGGTAAACGAAGCTTAGGGTGTCCTGAGTCTCGATAGAGTGACGATATACTTAGGACAGCTGGCAGTGGATGGAAGCGAAAAGTCGAAGATCGGTCTAAGTGGTAAGTCTTAGGATAGCCTTATTTTTGATAGCCTTTTTTTTTTAAATTTTATAATTGATTGTATAGAAACAAGTGCGTTCCTGCTAAATAAAAATTGTACTTGACCTAGCCATCGCGGAAGTGCAAGCAATAAGTTGACCGAGTTTTATCGCAATCGGATGAACGATACGGCAGCGCATAAAATACAACCAAGCAAAAATTTATTTGTAGCGACCCGCCCCGGCTTCGCACGGGTGCAATGTAGAGGCTAATGTGGTGCATAAATATGCATGTATTATACACACAAACCTTCCTCTTGAATAATTTTATCTATTGATGGAAACCGCATTCAAATCCGTTGCGTAGTTTAAAAGATCTAAGCGTACAGACAGCGGAAAGCGTTTTTGTTTTATACTATATAATGACTAACGACCAGCTTCGGCTTCGCACGGGTGCAATGTAGATGCTAATGTGGGGTATATGCATGTATTATACATATAAACCTTCCTCTTGAATCATTTTGTCTATTAAAAGATTAAGCGTAGAGACTGCGGGAAGCAACTTTGTTTCATACTATGTATCATCATTGTTAGAGATGATTATTAGCTTTTAAAATTTTAAAAAAGTCTCTGTACACACTGTTTTCTGTAGATCTAATATATTCATCCTAAAATTACTAAGATCTTGTTCTGTTTTGCTATCGTACATTGTGCATTTTACTAGTGTTAAATATTCACTGAAAATGCATCAGATTGAATTGCGTTTTTTAGTTGTATATTTAACATCGATGAGACGTTTTTTTCCCATCACTAGGCTGGATGCTGTCTAAAAGCTATTAGCAGTTCTCGACGTAGCGCACCTGTGGCTGTCATTTCCCAGAGATTACATACGGGGCATTAACTCTACGCTCTGCGTCTATACAATTACATGCTTCGTAAAAGCTGTTGCTATTGGAAAGGAGCAATTTAATGCTATTGAAATCTTTCTTAGAGTTAATGAGGGCTTATTACGATATGGGTGTCTTCAAGTCGAGAGAGAAACCTTCTAGGCAAACATCCTTTACTGCTCCAATGAGTCAACAGAGCTGTCATCTGTTGGCTCATTGGTAATATATCTGCTGTAGGGCGTGGGTTCGATTCCCAAACAGGACAAACATTTTATACTATAAATAAATGTTTGTTCTGCAAAAAAAGTAACTATTCTATCAGTTACCTGATTTCCACAGTAAAAGTTTGGCTTAGTTTGGGGTCGAACGATACGCTCTTCGGATGGTAATAGATAACGCATGTCCATGACCATTGCAGTGATACACAGAGCTTAGAGTAACAAAGAAAGTCCAGTCATTACTAAGACTTTCGATGGTTAGTCTCAACAGCCCTGTAATTTCGCTAACTGCGGTATCCTTCACACCGGAACACAGTAATGTTTGCACACTACTTCTTGGCGGCAGAATATCTGGAACTGCGGTGGTCTATTTAGGAGATATACCTACCACCAAAAAAAAAAATTGGAGTTATCAATTTTTTTTTTTAATTCATAATAATTTGTAGATAAAATTCGTTGCAGGCGTCAGTTTAAAGTTATAAAAATATCCCTTAAAAATTCTAAGCGTAAAAGCTTTGTTGAATGTAAGATTTAATCCGAGATAAAAAATATCTCGCTCATAAAGTTGAGAAGTTTTAGTGACTTTAAAATTTCAATTCTATTACTTTAAAAGGATTTCATGACTCAACAGTTTTTGACTTTTCTTTAAGGGGTTAAAATCATGAAATAAAGAATGTCTTTTTTTTATTTCTTTTTTTATGTAAAAGTAATGAGACGAACCAGACGCTCTCCTGATGTTAAGAGATAACGCCTGTCCATGACCATTGCAGTGACACACAGAAATTTGAGTAGTATAATAAAATCCAGGGCATCGCTGCATTGGCGCTCTTTACTTTGAGACTTTCGATGGGTAGTCTCAACAGCTCTGAATTTCCTTCAAACTGGAACACAGCAATGATTACACACTACTACTTGGCGTCAGAATGTCTGCGGTGGTACCTAGACGACCTCCTGCTAAAAAGATTTACCACCAAATCACTGGTGCTTGATTTGTGTGTGAATGTAAGTATTTATTTGGCACTTACAACAGGTTCTATTTTATGCTTGACAAGCTAGTTGTTTGACCACAGCTCACTAGATTTTAAGTGACGCTGTGGCCCAATACAAGCAATACTATTAGTATTGAGCGAACAGAATCACAACAGATCCGTGAAATAGGCCAAACGGGGCAACCACGTTAAAAAAACACGCTAAGTACACTACCTCAAAGGTGGCGTGGAAACTTATGCATATTATGACGATTACAACCCTTCCAACTTTTTAAATCGTTATATCTCAGTAACGGTGGCTCTTAGGAAAAAAAGTATTTTGACACTTTTTATAGATAATTATCTGATCTACAATTTTTGTCTGAACTAATTTTATGATAAAACTTACCGTAATCGCGAAAACCCCGTTTTTGTGACCTTGGTCCCCGACAATTTTTTTTCTAGGTATCTGATCGACGAGGACTTTTTAGATTACATTTATGAAGCTGTTTTGAACAATCCTACCAACTTTGAGCTGGGTGCGAATTTTTTGTACCCTCGGATGTCTAAATTGACTGGACTGTGAAATCATCTGTGAAAATTTAAACTGTCTAACTATTACGGTTCATGAGATGCAGCCTGGTGTCAGACGGACAGACAGACGGACGGACAGCGGAGTCTTAGTAATAGGGTCCCGGTTTACCCTTTGGATACGGAACCCTAAAAATACATTAAATTGATTATTATTATTGATTTAGTAGGATAGATATTGTATTTAGATAGATATTTTTTTATGTCAAATTGTATTATTTATTACATTGTTAGATTACACAAATGTTTCCTGTATGCGAGAATTGACTTGTAAATGTACCTATTTATTAATAAAAAACTTTGGCTTTGACTTTAAAAAAAAAAAAACGATTGGGCGGTCGTGTCGTGACCTATGTTCAGCAGTGGACTATGCTAAGTTGATGACGATGATGATGAATCATTTTCAAATAAAATTTGCCGTAAATCTGATGTTTACTATAAATAAAAAGTTACGACAGCCCCAAACTTGAGGTACATGGGAAAATGAATAAAAGATGAGACGACCCGCCACCGATTCACGTATTTGATACCGTGGGTCAATTGTTATCATTTTCCGAATGTATTTTTCTAGAAATAATGGACCTGTCAAATATATTATCTGCTTGAAGGTAAACATATAAGGAAAAGTGTTTGGATTATAAGGAAAACATAAAAATAATGATTTTCCGCGTTCAGAAAAGGACTTACTGATCGAATTGGAACACTTGAAATAATTATATATGAAAATCTTATATTTTGATAATGTAAAGCGTATACGTTATAGAAAAATAAACCCGCCAAGTGCGAGTTGGACTCGCGCACCGAGGGTGCCGTACAAACCTGTAGGTATATAAGTAAATGGTTATACTTGGTGGTAGATTTCCTTAGCTGGAGGTCGTCTAGGTAGGTAGTACCAGATATTCTGCCGCCGAGCAGTAGTGTGGAAACATTGCTGTGTTCCGGTTTGAAGGGTACTGCAGCTAGCGAAATTACAGGGCTATTGAGACTAACCATCTAGTCTCAAAGTAATGAGCGTCGAAGCAGCGATGCCCTGGACTTTGTTTTTCTACTCAAAGTTCTGTGTATCGCTACAATGGTCATGGACAGGCGTTATCTCTTAACATAAGGAGAGCGTAACGTTCGTCTCATTAAAGTTACATTAAAAAAAATATGTTTTGGTACTGGTAAATTGTCATTATAGCTTTTCATTGACTGAACAGGTTTGGAGGTATTGTAATCTGAGATATCTTTAGAATCCTCACAGAATCCCGAGTGAACATAGATAACAATTTCTTGAAAAAAAAAAAGTATTTTTTAAAATATTTTCTTAATCAATAAGCTTGTTTTATTTAGCTGTGTAGTCTGAGGCTTTACCTACTTCTCGTAGATTCCCTCTATTCAGATAGCTTCAACCAAAGTCCCTACGAACTTCTGTAATTACCATTTGTCACATAATTTCTACTCCCCGAAGACTCATACATTATCTCGGCGAGTTACGACAATATTGAGCAGAACTAGGGCCACTGATAACATAATTTTGTTCACAACAATGGGCTGGGCCGTAAATTTATTGTTCTTGTTACAGTCTGCATTGTTTAGGCCCCGAAAAGCCTCTTACTTGGGTATATTTACTAGCCGGGTTTCAGTATCTGGAAGTAAAGGATGATACAGACAAGGACTTTAAATTAAATTAAATTTATTTATTGAGATAAACATGACTATTTTAATCAATTCATATCTTACAATCAAAAGTCAAAACCATTATGTAATCTAAATATAAATAGAATTATTATTTAATTATATAAATTTTACGTGGTGGTAGGTTTCCTTAGCAGGAGGTCGTTTAGGTAGGTACCACCGTAGTACCAGATATTCTGCCGCTAAGCAGTAGTGTGTAAACTTTACTGTGTCCCGGTTTGAAGGGTGCTGCAGCTAGCGAAATTACTGGGCTGTTGAGACGAACCATCGAAATTCTCTAAGTAATGAGCGCCAAAGCAGCGATGCCCTCAATGGTCATGGATAGGTGTTATTTCTTACCAAAAAAGCGTCTTGTTCGTCTCATTACTTTCACATTAAAAAAACAGCCAAGTGCGAGTCGGACGCGCGCACCGAGGGTTCCGTACAAATCTGTAGGTATATAAATAAGTAAAAGTTATGGTATTTTTTTAAATGGTAATTTATGCTATTCGCAATTTTTCCTTTATCTGTGCGTATAAGACGTTGCTTCGTATCAAATTTCAGGATTCTGAGTTCACGGGAAGTACCCTGTAGGTTTTGATTCCCTATCGAGTGACGAAAATTTGCAGCATAAGCGGCTGTATCTTTTGATTGCGTTGGCTTAGAAGTTTGATATTTTCACAGCTCTAAGGGACAGTAGACTTTTTTTTTTTTTTTTTTTTTTACTTTTTTTTTACTTGAGTATTTGATATGAATTTCAGCTTGATACCTCCACGCGTTCCTGAGAAAAAGGGTCTTGACAGACAGACAGACGGATAACAAAGTGATCCTATAAGGGTTCCGTTTTTTCCTTTTGAGGTACGGAACCCTAAAAAGATCACCGGATATGGCCGAAATTTTAGTCGGAGTAATCCCGCATAAGTCAAAAAAAAAAATAGATTTATGTCATGCAAAAAAAATGACATTTTTTTAAATAAACTTAGCTCTGTCATCTAACGCCTTTATAAGTGGTCCTACTTTTGCCTTAAGTGAGTAACATTAATAAATTAAAGTCTATTTACCAAGACTTCTGTGAAATTAAGCTTCCGACCCTTTGTTTCTTATTCGAGGAGGGCTGAAACTGAGATTTAACAGTAATCCAAACATGTTTCAGAAAAGGCTATTAAACCGATTACCTCAAAAAGGGGGCTGATTCTTTTCGAGAAATTTGTCATTTAGAGCCACAGAGATTTGATATTATTATTTTATTTTGGAGTAGACGTGTTCTAGAGTAGAGACCGCGAATCGGCAAACGTAGTGTAGGACGCCCTGTGACTAGATGGAGTGACGATATACGTAAGAAGCGAAAAGCTGAAGATCGGGCTGAGTGACGTGTCCTGGGAAAAACCTATGTCCAGCAGTGGACGATACAAGGTTGTTGATGATAATAATTTAATTTTATATTTTTTTGCATGGTGGTAGGGTACTTTCTAGTGCTCGGCTGGCTAGCTACCACCCTCAAGTTAATTTAGGTTAATAAAAATCAAAATATTAATTACTTGTCAATAAAAAAAAAATATCAATACAATGCAATATATACCATGCAATTTGATATAATATAATGCAACACAACACAACATAATATTTGATTAATAAGACCAAAGTAATAAATTAAATTCCGTTAAATCATTTCAAACACATGATTAAAAATTTCAAAATATTGATTACATGTCAATGAAAAAAATATGTCAACACAATAAAATGTAAATAAAAGTATTCATTATTACTTTTACATTTTCCCGTCAAAACTCCTCGGGCATATCAAAACAAAACTCATTTCAAATGTCACTTTATAAATATGTCCCAGATTAATTGTTAGTTACTAGGGGCCCAGTTTTCTCGGGGGAGTTCAGCCAATCACGGCGGACGTGACAGGCGCCTGAATAAGATTCTCTGCAAGTCTTCGATTAATGAAACCACTCGTCTCTACATAGTATAAAACAAAGTCGCTTCCCGCCGTCTGTACACTTATATCTAACTACGCAACAGATTTTAATGCGGTTTCCATCAATAGACAGAGTGATTTAGGAGGAAGGTTTATCACTACATAGTATAAAACAAAGTCGCTTTCTCTGTCCCTATATCCCTATGTATGCTTAAATCTTTAAAACTACGCAACGGATTTTGATGCGTTTTTTTTAATAGATAGAGTGATTGAAGAGGAAGGTTTATATGTATAATAACATCCATTAAATAGTGGAGAAATACTGTTATTTTTGAGGTTTATACCCGCGCGAAGCTGGAGCGGGCCGCTAGTATACATATAAAAGACATTCATATTATAGTACAGAAAATTCGAGAATTCCAAGATTTGTAAGATACTCTTTATATTGCAAACATACTTTTTGTTAAATTCCACGCGGATTTTCCAGCTATTAACCTATAGTGTTAAGAATACTGTTTGTTTGCTTAATTATGCTTTTCCAAATTTTGAATTCTTTTAATCGATTTTTTTTGAGAAAAATGTTTTTGATTATTTAATTCTAAGATAGGTAGAAATTCTTTATTGTGAAAACCAGAACTATTAAAGTCAGAATAAATAAAAATAAGACCCTTAAGAGCTAGTGCCACAAATGGCAGACACCTAGCCTAGAATGGAACTGGCTCTCAGAATTTAATTTGATTTTTGGGTAATCTAACTCATCTCAACTGATAAGAGACCATGTCGAAGATGAAGCACGTAGTTAAGATATACCTGAATCACTCTGACCCAGAAAATATCTAGATTATATCTCAACAAACAAGGAAGCTATTTTAAGAGATATATGCATTTACAAGATTTTAATAAAACGGAACCCGCCAAGAGGGCGCGCTAGTTGTTTTTAAATTAAATTCCGACAAGAAACAAAACGAATTTCTCTTGCTAATGTTTAACATCCTGTTTAATTCGGCAACATGATAAAAAGTCGTAGATACATTACATGACGAACAAAAATGAGTACCTACATAGCTACACAGCTATGATAGCTAAGTGGTTAGCGCGGTCGGTTCACACGCCGATGGACATGGGTTCAAATCTCCAACAATGAGCTTGAGCAGCCGGTGAAGGAAAAACATCGTAAGGAAATCATGTGATAGGGTATTTTCTAGTACTCGGCTGGTTAACTATCAAGTTGAAAATCTGCCGCCAAGCACCTAAAGTGTTTCAGCTGCCTCATTTGAGAGCCAGTTCTATTCCAAGCTATTATGTTTACCATCTTCGACCACACCGTCACTTAACATCAGATGAGCTATGGTCAAATACCTAGCTTGTCAAGCATTAAAAAAAAAGTCATCGTCATTAGCCCGTTTTCATCTACCTATTCTATGATTTAGATGCACAATAATAGCATACTTACTATGTATTTGTGAAAATTGCTTGCTATGCACGAAAACGATAGTCCAATGATAGGTAGGTACCTATGTGCTGCAAGTATTGATGAATTTTAAAACGGACCATCAAAATTGTAAGCAAAATTTCGTGTCTATGTTGACCTTTGAGAAGTTATTTTGTATGGAGCCAATTCTGGGTGTAGTATCAAGCCAAGAAATAAAAAAAAATAGCATCGGACTGGCCCAATGTCCAATTTCAACTTCTTAGGAGGAAGTGATTCTAATTCAGTTTGCAAGATTTGATCCAAACATAAAGCTTGCAATGAAAGTAGTTTCCATTTACTCCCCGCCAGGGGCCACTTGCCCCAAGCTTACGAGTACAATTTGGCACTTTATAATTATGCTTAACACCGCTATTTTAAAACAGAAACAATAAAAAAATACAAATTTTAGGAATGTAATGCATCAACGTGATTTATCCCGCCAAAACTGAAACTTGAAATAAGGTCATCTAGTGATTAATAGCGGAACTAGTCTGAAAGAATCGATTCTAGATATAGTTAGGTCAAGATAGATACTTACCTATGATCTTATTTTCGGAATAAAATCTTTATTTATGAATGCATGTTAGAATTAACCAATGAAGTACCTAATGGGAGATTTGGCGGGAACACGGAAGACGGCCGTGCTTTGCGTTGGATGCTTGGCGGCAGATTTTCAACTTGGTGGCTAGCCAGCCGAATATTAAAAAGTACCCTACCACCACGCTATGGTTTTCCTTCACCGGCAGCTCAAGCTCATTGTTGGGGTTTGAACCCACGCCCTTCGGCATGGGAACCGACCGCGCTAACCACTGAGCTGTCATCGCTAAAAATACAAATATACAATTTCACATTATGGCCCATTGCCACTCAAACTTACATACATCGGTGACTTTGGTCTTTGATTCTCCAATGAATTACTTCGTTCCAGAACCAATCCTTAGATATACGTATGTACATACGGTATAATTTATATGGCACATTTGAAACTGAAGCAGGTAATTCTGAAACGTGCAACCATTAATGGAGGAGGCGTGTATACCAGTTCAGATGAAGTGCTTAAATTACATAGTCTGTTCCGTGAAGTTATGAAGACATTGGATATGGCTTTCTTTAATTCTTTACGTCATCTTATTGGTTTGACAAGGGCTACAACATTTTTAACACTGACTCGCTAGCAAACTGATGAAGTTCGTAGATCAATAGCGCCTGACAGATAAATTAGAGCAATTATGTAAGGAGTAAATAGCGTTATGATTTTTGTAGGCGAATATGTTTTAACTGTACGTATTACTTCTTCCGCCAAGCAGTAGTGTGTAAACATTACCGTGTACCGGTTTGAAGGGTTGCAGCTAGCGGAATTATAGGGCTGTTGACTAACTATCTAATGTACTTTCTAGTACTCGGCTAGCTAGCTACCACCCTCAAGTTGAAAATCTGCCGCCAAGCATCTAACCGTGTATTCCAGTAGCCTCACTTGAGAGCCAGTACCATTCTAGGCTAGGTGGGCTTTACCATCTTCGACCACACCGTCACTTAACATCAGGTGAGCTGTGGTCAAACACCTAGCTTGTCTACCATTAAAAAAAAGATACGGAACACCTAGACACAGAACAAACATTTATTGAACCCACGCCCAGTTCTTGAAGCAGATATTCTACCAAATAAATTAATAGTCGAAAATACAACAAATACAACCTGGGTGTCTTCAAGTTAAGATTGAATCTGTATCTTCTAGGCAAACGTGTTCCATCGTAGACCGCATCTTCACTTAACATCAGGTGCAATGGCAATCAAACTCAAGCCTATTCATCATTATAATGACGTTATTATATCAATCATATTAACGTTACCGTCACAGTACATTTACGAAAACATTATGTTTGTCCGGAAAAATTTAAATTCATTTGAAATTAATAGTAGCCGCCATAACTTCAATACGAGAAATAAATATAAAATTGTGACACCTAGATTCAGGTTATCTAAAGCTAATAAGTCTTTTCTCCCACTTGAGGTAACTAAAATGTCCTATAATAAATTCAAAGATTTTATAAAGCAGAGGTTAGTTGACAAAGCCTACTATAAGGTGGCTCATTACGTGGAAGACAGGAATATATGGTTGTTGTAGCTTCTCTCTGCACTTGCATCCCCCTGACTAAGTGACAATTGTAGTAAGCATAATGTATGTATTAATATTTATAACTGTAACATAATATGAAAGGAAAGATCCACAAAAAAATGCCTTGCTGAGTTTCTTGCCGGAGTGTTCTCAGTTGAAGTGTAATTACGAGCCGGTGGTAGATTCAAACATGTAACTTAACGTTCATAAATGACTTTTGATTTTGATTTTTTTTAAAAACATCTAGTACAAACTGTCTTATTGGGCTATTTTCTATATTTTCCTAGCTCCGGGTATAGTTCAGTGGAGTCACCACTCGAAGAGGAACTCGTCGTTTTGAACTTTAATTGCCCGTGACCTGCCTCTACGTACATACATACACGGCCACGGTAATTGTAGTACCGGGGATGCGGTAGGATTTGATTACAGCTCGAGGCATAAGGACCGCTCGACCGGAATTACAAATTCAAAATTCCTTTAGCAACAACTTATTTTCCATTTTAAAACTAAACCTTATTATTACAAATTACATAGTTTTGTTTTGCCGTGGTGGTGCCGTAAGAATAGTACCCCACCCTCTCTACCCGTGGTTGTCGTAAGAGTCGGCTAAGGGATGTAATCCGGAAGATGGGCAGCAGCGTCTTCCTTGAACAAACACACCTAACTGCGCTCGCCAACCCGCCTGCTAAGCGTGGCGAGTATTGGCAAAACCCCCCCAGGAGGAGGCCTATGTCCAGCAGTGGACGTCCTATGGCTGATAATGTGAAAATGTGATGCGACATAATTTTGTTGTGAAACATCTATTGGCGCGCTTGGAAGTGAACCGATTCGTATGCCGTGACGGCTAACGGCGTGACGTTCTCCTATGTTTCTATGTCTCCTCTACACCGCTTCTCTTGACTCCCTTGTGTGTCCTGTCAACTCTTTTTTCTTACCATGTTAGTTAAGAAGACCCATTTCCGCTTATTACGGAGTTGGAATTGAACACGTTAATTCTTTTAAGCGATGCCCTGTACTTTGTTTTATTACTGTAGCGATGATAGCTCAGTGGTTAGCGCAATCGGTTCGCATGCCGAAGGGCGTGGGTTGAAACCCCTACAATGAGCTTGAGCTGCCGGAGAAAGGAAAACATCGTGAGGAAACCTATAGCGTGGTGGTAGCACTCTCAAGTTGAAAATCTGCCGCCAAGCATCTAACGGTGTGTTCCGGCAGCCCCACTTGAGAGCGAGTTCCATTCCAGGCTAGGTGTGTTTACCATCATCGACCACACCGTCACTTAACACCAGGTGAGCTGTGGTCAAACAAATAGCCAATCAGCCATAAAAAAAAACTCAAAGTGGTGTATATCGCTGTAATTCTCAATGAACAGGCGTTATCTCTTACCATCGGGAGATCATCTAGTTCGTCTCATTATTTTTACATAAAAAAAGTCATGTTAAGTAAGTATAATTAAATTAAACAGTTGCTCCCAAACTATGCTACAGCTACAGTATGCTTTTATTGCAATAGGAATGATACTTAGGTTCCTGGCTTGTTTTAAACTTGGAGGATCCGTTCCTACTTTATATTTAGTGGTTATACTTAGGTATTGGAGGTTGGAATACCTCTTACATACATTTTACCTTGTAATTTTTAAGCTTTCGTAATTTCACCACATAACTATGTTTATTACTTTAATCTCGCACAAAATACCTACTATAAATTAGTTTTGTTGAAATATATATCAAAAAAAGTCGTCAAAAAGCTTTGTTTAGTTGAGACTAGATGGCGCTGTATCAAATTTCGTATGATATTTTTTTGTTTCATTTACATATTAGCGACCCGCCTCGGCTTCGCACGGGTGTAATGTAGATACCACACAAAACCTTAACAAATTATACACCTAAACCTTCCTCATGAATCACTCATATCTATTGGTGAAACTCGCATGATAATCCGTCCAGTAGTTTTTAAGTTTATCGTGAACAGACAGACAGACAGACGCGGCGGACGATTTTGTTTTATAATATGTAGTAAAATATTTGACCTAAGTGAGAATTGAACCCACGCCCTACATAATTATCAATTAAATAGATATAATATATACATAATGCTGGCAGACCGAAATTGAACACACGCGTGTAACGTGAAATATATTTTAGCGCATATGAAATGTTTGTACTTTTAACGTAGCGCCATCTATTGGATACTTACTCAATCCGGTTAATGAATTACCCTACACCGCCATCTATTAGAATTTTATGGAACTCGCAGATAATTATACCTCTTTGTAGTATAATAAACAAACAATTTGCAAAAAAAAACATTGCGGTCATAAGTTGAGATATAAACTATCCTACCTCTCAAGTTGGATCAAACTCCACACAGTGTGCAAGATTTGGTTAAAATCGGTTCAGTAGTTGAGGATTTCATCGCGAACAAATAACGTGACACGATTTTTTTTAATAAAAAGATGTTATATTAACTTATGTGATACAGGCTAGGTGTTTGACCTCAGCTCAGTGACGGTGTGGTCAAAGATGTAAACACACATAGCCTGAAAGAAACTGGCTTCAAGCGAAGCTACCGGAACACACCGTTTTGTGTTCCGCTTATGTCAATCCCGTACATTTTTAGTCAGTTTAATACTTTGTCTAGGGCAGGTACAACCGTTGGCTAGTTGCGTGCCAAACTTACTAAGTATATGTTACAGTAAGTATGGGGCCATAACACAAAATAAAAAAGCCAATTTTATTAGGTTATTGAAGTAAATTTACGTGTAACGGTTAATGTGATATTTGTGTTTGAACTTCAGAAACAAGTTTGTTCAAAATCCACTTGTACAGAGGCGTAACAAGTTTTCCAGATTTTCATTTGTGACTCTCTTACGGCATTTCGACTTATTAGTCTTCATCATCGAGAAAAATTGTTCGCATTTACATATATGTACTTCCAAAAACGCAAACAATTCTTCTCGCGAACTCTCTCAGTTGTTTGTATTTCTCTTCGCGCGAAATTTCAAAATGTCTCGCGAGCCGGGTCAAATGCCGAGGCGGGCCGGATGCGGCCCGCGGGCCTGTTGTTGCCCATATATGGTCTAGGGCTTTAGATATGAAATACTAAATACATGAGATAAACACATCGCTTTTCTACAATCTCCACTCTAGAATTATTTATATTTAGGCATACTTATATCATGACTGACTTACACCGCCGCAACATCATGACCCTTATTTCTAGACATTTTCGCTACTACCACAGAATAAATAATAGAACAGTTACTGCTACGCACTAGACAGTTTGAAATTGAAAAAGGAAACTGCGACACGGAGAACATTTTCTATCTGTAGCGATTGCTGCATACTTAGATATGCTATGAATATTTTTATACGAGGATTTCCTAGTGAGGGGAAAATTGCATTCTCATTGCAGTTATCGATAAAGTGAAAGTTTCATTGTTTTGTTCAATAGGTACTCAATACTTTATTGCAGCATACATACGTACAAGTTATCATTACGCTAATATTATAAAGGCAAAAGTTTTTGAGTGTGTTTGTTACTTCTTCGCGCTCAAACGGCTGGACTAATTTTGATGAAATTTGGTATGGAGGTATGACACCCTGGATTAACACATACTTTTTATCCCGAAAAAATATTGTCTGTTGTGACACAGCGGGTAACACCGCGGGGCGCAGCTAGTACAATATAATTATACCATTTTTTAAACCTTTGTTTGCCCCATTTGTGGCGTTTTGGGGCTCAATTAGGCTCATCTAGCTTCTAATCTGGAGATTATGGGTTCGAATTCCAAGGCACACGCCTTAGTCTTTAATAAATTGTGCGCATTACCGCTGCGTTCAAACGGCGAGGAAAAACAAAACAAACTATATGTCTTAGAGTTCTTAAGGAAAAATTCTTTCTAATTCTAAAATATTTTCAGTCTCGTGTCATTCCAGAAAATGACTGTAATAACAATTTTTTATCGCAAATATATTCTGGAAAACATCGACCGTCGAATGTCTGGAAAGTACCTATTCATCGATACTTAAATAAACATTCGATATACCCACAACACTACGAAATCGGTAGATTGGTAGCTCGGCGATAGATCTTTGTAGATGGATTTCGAAGTGTATTTTTACGGTACACCTATTTCGAACTACATTGCGCTGAAAAATGCGGTCCATTCTATGATTCTAAGAGGGATTTTTATACCTATTTCTGAAGTATGGAGTAATGGTACCTCTTTTGTCAGCGTTTCGTACTGTTGATCAACGTGTGAGTTATTCGATTGGGATCAGATGGTAATTTTAGCTCGATTGCACAAAAAAGAAGGGTATATAATGATTTTGGCAGTCTATTGCGTACGTATTTTTTTTTATGGTTGACAGACTTAGTGTTTTAGCACAGCTCACCTGATGTTAAGTGACGGTGTGGTCGAGGATAGTAAACGCACCTACCCTGGAATGGAAATGTCTCTAAATTGAGATTCCCGGAACACACCGTTAGGTGCTTGGTTTCAGATTTTCAACTAAGCTAGCTAGTAGCTAGTCGTGTGCTAGAAAGTACCTTACCACCACGCTATGGTTTCCTCACGATGTTTTCCTTCACCGGAGCCCACGCCCTTCGGCGTGTGAACCGACCGCGCTAACCACTGAGATATCATCGCTGTAAAGTTACCACTACTTTATAGGGCATGACTGAATTTGATCAAAACTTAGATAAATATTGTATGAGTTTGACTGTGACGTAGGCTTATTTAACATGATTTTTCATAAAGTACTTACTCCAAAATATCGAATTATTTGTAATGGACCAATGCACAAAGTGCGACGCCAAAAGGAAAAAGAAAATATCATGCAATGTGGGTGGATACATTTTAAATCACATTGAATTATAAATTACTTACACGAACAGAAAGACGAACATATTGAATATTTCACAATCGCCCGGATGAAATCTATATATTTTACAGCAAATAATTATTGTTTATCCAATACAATAAAAAAGAAAGTTAACAGGCCATTCACGAAAACATGAGAATTGGCACAATGCACGAACGTGCTATAGCCGAGTAAATAAAGGAGAAAAAAGACTGCATTTTACATTATTAAACATTTTTATGTGTAATTATGTAATACATATATTTAAAATATGCACGATAAAAATGAAACATTAGAAAATATTTCTACTTACATCACAAACAATAGAAATTCTTAGTATATTTATTATCGCTTAGCGATAACAAGCAAGACTTATGTCTAAAACCATTTACACCAAACAATCGAGCTGGCAACGCCTCATCGCGTCACTATGCGAGAGCGAGAGAAATGCATAGTGAGTTGTAAAGAGCGTAACAGAGACAGCAGCTGTCATTCACGGACTGCTCCGCTTTAGAACTAGGGCGTGTATGATAGATTTATTAAAAACAGGATTTGCACTGTGGCCACAATATTTTTGATAAAATTAATATTTTTTATAAAGTATTCAATGTTTGTGCGAGATATAAAATCGTAGCTCTTAATTATTACAACAAGCTATAAACTTAAAATCTAATGCAACGAAGAAGGGTTTCTTTTAAGTCAGAAATATAATGTAAGGTGAATAACATTTTATGTCTTTGAAAATTCTGATGACATTTTCAGATTGTCAATTTTTGTTATTATTATTGATACTCAGATCTTCAATTGATTTTAATATTTGCGTATCTTTAAAACATCGATTTGTATACTGACTTCGCCCCAAGAGTTTCTCAAACGGACTTTTTCCATCTTTGCAGCAAACGTTATTAAGTTCCCATTGAACAACGAAACATCCCATACACCACCTCTTTTCAACTGCTTCTGAGAGCCAGTTCTTAATCGCGGATTCCACCTCAGAACTTAGATCATCCACTTGCTTCAACAGGATCTTCTCCCTATTCTTAATTTTAATTTCCGGCTTGAAAATCTGATTCAACCTTTCCAAAACTTGATCGAATAATTCGATTGATTTTTTTGCAACTATTAACCAATCCGGCGGGCCCATGTCAGAAAACACATGCATAAGTTCTTTGGCTATAGACTCTACCAAATCTGATGAGCTTACAGGTCGCAGTTGCAGAAAATCGGTATCAATATCCTGATATATTAAGAGTCTATCTAACTTTTCGTTTATACTTTGCGTTGTCATGTCTAATATGAAAACCTGTCCGGAATTAGGAGCTGGCTGTTCTTTTATAACATTCTCCGATATAACATCAGACCCTTTTTTTTGATGTTCTACACAATTCTCTTGCTCATTTTCTTTTACACACTCTGTTGTTGGTTTTACTAATGCTTTTTCCGCACAGTCTTTGCAAACTTCAATGATGACACTAAAGCAGATTGATGCTACGACAACGTTCTCTTTGTTCAACCATTTAGACATAGCATTTATATCACCGTGTCCAGTTAAAACGTGCGCTCTCGTAACGATCGGAAACGTCTTCGTCAACGGTATAGCTTCCCAAGACTCTTTAGAGTTCTCTTTTTTTACAAATAGCTTCTTCTCCGTGATAGATTCTTGATTAATAACTTCAGCAACGTAGTATTTTTTTAATGCTTCCTTAACTTTAGGATGTAAATCCTCAAACGAATCATGTTCGATAATTTTCTTTGCCGACTCTATCCTGTCAATCATCATGTTGATCCAGTTAAGTCTCATTAATTTGTCTTGTGCAATCTGCTTAGAGGCTATTTCCAATCGTTGATAGTACGTGCCTTCTTGGGTATTCAGTGTATTAGATCTGTCCGTGAGCGACGCCGCTGTAGCCGCCATTTTGCGTGTTTATAGTGAGACGACAACGCGATGACTACCATAGCAGTTTGGTTTGCAGCGGTGTGGCAACGTCGCAGGACGTTGACATAAGAAAGAGAACGCGATAAGTATAAACACTCGAGTGCGAACAGCGTAGCTATAGTCTCTCTAAGCTCCTGGCGTGCGGATATTTGAGTGAAAGAAAATAATAATTTCACTACCACTCTACTGCTACTACACCGTTGTACTACGTCATTTTTTACAGTAAACAACAAAATTAAGCAATATTTAAGAGAAGTACATAAGTGGTTTTAAAACCTAATTTCTATAAAAGAAAAAACTTATCTGTTGCAACCTAAGTAGGTAATTTATGTAATAAGTTTTAAATATATCTAATCAAAGGAAATAGTACTAGATAGGTATTTAGAATTCCAAGTTAACTTATTTTTTTGTTGCTAAGGTTTGCGTGAATAAGGTCAGGGCCGGATTTACATACCTATTCAAGGGATTTTTGGACTCCAGTCCAGGGCCCCACGATTATAAAGGAAGCCTCATTGAAAACAAAATGCAGTGAAATTGTTGATAAGAAACTTGTTCATGTTTTTCCTAATTATTTTAATATCTTGAAATGTTTTTAGCGTTGTGAACTACCTGTGAAGCAGAGCGCCCTCTTCCAGGATGTCGTACATTCACTATCACTACACAGTATAAAACAAAGTCGCTTTCTCTGTCCCTATATCCTTATCTATGCTTAAATCTTTAAAACTACGCAACGGATTTTGATGCGGGTTTTTTAATAGATAGAGTGATTGAAGAGGAAGGTTTATATGTATAATAACATCCATTAAATAGTGGAGAAATACTGTTATTTTTGAGGTGTATACCCGCGCGAAGCCGGAGCGGGCCGCTAGTAGGAAAACAAATTAGGACAACAATGTCAGACTATCGATTAAACCATTTATCAGTTTTTTTCCGTAAGTTGTGATTTAACAAAGGACTTACATTGTGAATAGCAAATAAAGGAATTTGCGGCGCAAAAATGTAAACATTTTGCTTTATAATATACCTGTTGATTTCTTTTGAGATAATATTTCTCAGTTGCCGTTTGTGTCTAAGGCATACTAAATAAATATTGATTTGATTGCCGTATTGTATTACCGATTTGTATTTGAAACCGTGTAAGTACCTACCTAGTACAAATTATGGAAAACATCATCAATCTAGTATTTTATCTCTAGATTAAGATTAATTTGACAAGCACTCCTCTTCCCACATTATAAAAAAAATAATTGTAATTCAAAGTTGACAAAGGTCACGGACCCGGTGTCTGAGGAGAGTAATTTAAAGAAAAATTATATCGAAAACAGATTTTTGAATCAATTGGTTGATTTTATTTAGGCAGGCCCCTAAGTAGTTTTAGTAGATAAACTTCTGTTCTGGTCCGCCCCTGAATAAGGTAAGTAGCCAGGTATATAAATAACTATAGTGTTCACTTAGATGCAAATGGATTTATTTAGCTATGTAAGTACTTAAGAGCTTAGATAAAATTATTATGCAAATAACTTCTCTGAAAGTAAGCAGGTACGCTTATTCAAAATAAGAACTTATAGGTAGGTACGTATAATTAAGAGGTGAATTTATTTTCTAAGTTTTGTGCGGCAAATCGAGTTAAAATTTGCATTTATGCTTCTTTTTTGCTGCCCCGATTTACAAGTAAATTTGTCGTTTCAAATTCGAAAACGAACTACTACTTACTACTTCAATCTTTACAGAAAAATAGTACCTACATAGGTATATCAGTATCGTGGGAGAAATAGTATTTATAAAAATATAGGTTTGTTTCCCGAAAGTGGAAACTTTTTTACCTCAGAACTTTCGATTGGGTGAATCGATTTTGATGATTGTTTTTTTTTTAATTTGAAAGCGTGTGCTCCTCGTGTGGCAATTTGGTCCAGTTCTGACAATGACATCCGTGAGAAAACCACGGACGGTTATTTTTTTGTTAAAAGTTTACTTGTGTTTTAAAGCAATAAATAATGACTTTAAGCTATCATTATTTGCATTATTAGTTTTAATGGAATGTAATCTTGCAGGGGGTAATAATATTTGGTATCTATGTTGAGACTTTCCTACCTGTTCCTCTTTGGTAAGAAAAATCTAATTCTTACTTACGAGTGCGTCCTTTTCCTTCCCCTCGAGATTTCGACGATTCGTCTCGCAAAGCCCAGTATTACGTTGTCTAGTCTTATTACGTAACAAGAGGTTAGCGATAGGCATAAATGAAGTGATATAGAAAAGTGGTATATAAGTACTATACAACTATGCGATGTAGATACAATAGCGATGATAGTTCAGTGGTTAGCGCGGTCCGTACAAACGTCGAAGGGCTTGGGTTCAAATCCTAACATTGCTTTGAGCTGCCGTTGAAGGACATCGTGAGGGAACCTGACTGCCCTGTAGCTTTTGTAGCGATGATAGCTCACTGGTTAGCGCGGTCGGTTCGCATGCCGAAGGGCGTGGGTTCATACCCCAACAATGAGCTTGAGCTGTCGGTGAAGGAAAACGTCGTGAGGAAACCATGGCGTTGTGGTAGGGTACTTTCTAGTACTCGGCTGGCTAGCTACCACCCTCAAGTTGAAAATCTGCCGTCAAGCATCTAACGGTGTGTTCCGGCAGCCTCACATGTGAGCCAGTTCCATTCCAGGCTAGGTGTGCTTTTCCATCTTCGTCCACACAGGTGAGTTGTGGTCAAGCAACTAGTCTGTCAGCGGTAAAAAAAACTCATTTCGTAATGTATCTGCTTCAAGAGGTGTGTAGGGCGTGGGTTGGATTCCCACACGGGACACACATACATGTTTGTTCTGAGTTTGGGTGTTCTGTAGGTATTATAAGTATGTATTTACAACAAAAAAAAAGTATATATAAGTATTCAATCAGTTATCTGGTTCCCATAGTACAAGCTTTGCTTAGTTTGAGGCTAGATGGCGCTGTTTGAAATGTCCTAGGATATTTCTCATTATAACCATAGCATGGTGGTAGAGTATTTTCTAGTACTCGACTGGCTAGCTACCATACAAGTTGAAAATCAATTACAGCCTCATTTGAGAGCCAGTTCAAACTAGGTGTGTACCATCTTCGACCACACTGTCAGTTCACATCAGGAGAGCTATGGCCAAACAACTAGCTTATCAACTATAAAAAAAAAACTCTATGACTTTACGTAATATCTCCCCCAGACACAAGGGTGCTTGTAAATTGTGGGTCCATAAAAGTAGTACCCATGTAAGCCCTGACTACACAAAGTGTAACATTTGCGGGGTCTTACGTTCATGTCGCAGTACGTGAGATGACATTACAAAAGAACCATTTTATTTTGGAACCAACTCAGCTGTCCCTTGGATTTATTTAAGTACATCCATTTTAATGTACCAAAAAGAGAATCAGCCTATGGTGGTCAAACGCGGATTAAACACGTAAAATATTAATTTAAAAAAACCGGCCAAGTGCGATTCGGACTCGCGTACAAAGGGTTCCGTACCATTATCTATGAAAAAGGCAAAAAAATCGCGTTTGTTGTATGGGAGCCCCCTTAAATATTTATCTTATTTTGTTTTTAGTATTTGTTGTTATAACGGCAACAGAGATATATAATTTGTGAAAATTTCAACTGTCTAGCTATCGCGGTTCTTGTGATACAGCCTGGTGACAGACAGACGGACGGACAGACAGACAGCGAAGTTTTAGTAATAGGGTCCCGTTTTTACCCTTTGGGTACGGAACCCTAAAAAACGTACATAAAAAATACGCGTGAATAACACAAACCTTCCTTGGCACTCGGGTAAAAATAAGCATCCCATCCCACTAATCCTACTAATATTATAAATGTGAAAGTTTGGATGGATGGATGGATGAATGGATGGATGTTTGTTACTCAATCACGCCAGAACGGCTGAGCGGATCTGGATGAAATTTTGCATGTAGATACTTTAGGCCCTGGAATAAAACATAGGGTACTTGAATAAAACTAGAAAACCGCGGGGCGGCGCTAGTTTAATAATAAGCTGATATTTTTTTACGGTTGACCACCTAGGTGTTTGACCACAGCACACCTTTGTAAATTTATTGACGAGAAATTTTCTGTTTTATGAAGTCTTATATTCAGACACCAGATGTAAATAAAACCTGAAACCAAAATATACGTAGACAATAGTTTGATTCGCTCCCACACACTACATTTAGTTTACAAACTCAATTCGAATAATTGAGACGTTCAGACAAATTCTACTCAAATTGTTAGGCTATATATCGTTATATGCCTAATACACCAGCCCCTTTACAATCAAACTAAATTACCCTTAAACCAAACTTTGTCACGTTAAACTTGAGTACTTACCTATATTAAACATCTTAGTACAAGATCAGAAACTTTAGATGCCAGGCAGTTCAGTAAAGTTGGCGAGTGTGGTTACCCATTACTTTAGTTCAATGTTACAAGATACTTTATTGTTAACACCTAACATTACAAGCTTCATAAATCAATATACAAACTGCTCAGCAAACGCCGCACCGAACATAAGAATGATTGTATGTTTGGTAATCTTCTAAATATATATAACTCAAAGGTGACTGACTGACTGACTGACTGACATAGTGATCTATCAACGCACAGCCCAAACCACTGGACGGATCGGGCTGAAATTTGGCATGCAGGTAGATGTTATGACGTAGGCATCCGCTAAGAAAGGATTTTGATTAATTCTACCCCCAAGAGGATAAAATAGGGGATGAAAGTTTGTATGAAACTTTGTCAATTTTAAACCGATCGGGCTGAGACTTTGCATGCATAAAGCTACTATGACGTAGGGATCTAGCGCGGGTGAAACCGCGGGCACAGCTAGTACTAAATACGCAAGTAATACGTTTTTCTATGGAATTATGTTTACCTTAGTTCAACGCACTGTTAGTCTAAGAGCCACGACACAAAACTTAGTTCGATAAGACTACCAGATGATATATAATTATGTATATGTCGCAGGCAATTTGTATGATTCCGCTTTTTAAAAACGGCATCTTCCGTTTAAAAATACTCGCAGTATTGAAATATGCCGAAGGCATAAGTAAATTGCCTTGTCACTAATTATGTATAAAATGCCACAACATTTCAACCGCTGCTTACAAAATGCCACTATTCCTACTTATTGTTTATAAAAGTTTTAACTATTGTTTTGTATGTAATGTCATCAGTTCTAATGTTGTTTTGTTAAGTACTTTAATATTTTAAATACTTGAGAAGGACCTAAGCACGTAATTTACTCTTATTTTAAGTCTTGAAGTCTCTACCTAATTGCTAGAATAAAGTCTGACCTGTGTTTTATGATAGCCATTCTACAATAACAATCAATGTTTAAATCATAAGATTGAACAAGTTTTCAATTTGCCTCCGGCATATTTCAAAGCTGCGAGTGTCAATACAAAATCATACAAATTGCCTGCAACATATTATACTTATACGTATATAATTAGTCACGTCATTAATGGGGGAACACGAAATGTCGTTGCTGCAATGCGAAAAATCAGGCAACGCAATTTTTTTTTTCAATATACTACCTCGACTTTGGTACACGACTAAAAACGTTCAATACACACTTGTAGAGAATAAAATTTCATATATTTTTGCAACGGAGTTCCTTATCGCACGTTCTCGTTCTCATTCGTTTGCGGGCTGAGGGCCTAGACCGAAAAATATATAACAATGACAAACGACACCAAAAACCTACATCATTTTGCAGTGATTTTTGAGGCACTTCCTAATCACTTATGAAACTAAAACTTATTTGAATCGATTCAGCTAGCCGTTAATTTTGAGAAAACGCAAAAATATAATATAAAACAAAGTCTATAAAGGAACTCCGTTCCACTACTAAATTTTTTTTTTACATGAATGAAGATGATTTTTTTTTATAAAACCGTCAATTTTCAAATTTTTCCAAAGTGCGTTTCTTCTAATGTATTTAATTATGAATGAATTTCTATGTGACAATGTTTATTTTGCTAACAAACTCCCTTGAGAGCAGAGCCCATAAAAATGAGTCGGACGAACTAATAGCCATAAATTTTCCCTTTGTCACCCCTGAGACCGAGTTACGAGGTCCACCTGAAATTATTGTGGTACTCGAGACACTAGTGGCATAAGGAATAACGGCTCTATCTAAATTAGGAGAATTCGGTGTAAGTATACATACATATATCTATAAATATAAAACTACGATAGGCTAGTCGGGATAGCCAGCTATTTTATTTTTATCTTGATGATCCTGCTCCACCGTAAACCGCATCTTCGCTTAACATCAAGCGAGTTGGCGGTCAACATCAAGCGAGTTGGCGCGAGTTGGCGGTCAAACGCGAGCCTTGTAATTTCTAGAAATGATTGTCATGTCATCGGTCCTTAATCCACGCGAACAGAGTCGCAGGTAATATAGCAAGTAAATAATAATCTAATAAGTTGAAAGTTGCCGTGGTGGTGCCGGCGTAAGAATTGTACCCCACCCTCTCTACCCATGGTTGCCGTAAGAGTCGGCTAAGGGATGTCATGTGGAATCCGGAAGATGGGCAGCAGCGTCTTCCTTGAACAGTCTCACACCTAACTGCGCTCGCCAACCCGCCTGCCAAGCGTGGCGAGTATTGGCAAAACCCCCTAGGAGGAGGCCTATGTCCAGCAGTAGACGTCCTATGGCTGATGATGCGACGATGTGAAGTTGAAAGCTTCTGTTACATACACAAGCCAAGCTAATAAAAAGCGTGCTAAATAACCATGTCCATATTCTATACTAGAAAATGTACGATATTTTTTTGGCTAAATTCATTCTACTAGCAAAAAATTCAGGTTGTACTGTATTTATATTGTTTAAACGGTGTAAGTGTGTGTTTTAGGCATAATTATGCAAAATGTTTCGTGCGGAAATGTGTCTCGCAGCTAGGAAAAGTCATATTTAGTGAAGGTAAATTTTTGCCGGAAGTTTTTTGCACACTCAGCAGATTTGTAAAGCGACATGGGACGCCGGGCGTGTGTTTAAAGCGATGCTTCTGAGCAATTTTTTTTTAAATTGGGTAAATTGGAATCTATCAGTCATACGACGCGACGACGTAAGGATTTATCTATCGGAATTTATGTATAAATGACAAACTGTGGAAGGATTACCAACTTACTTACTTTACTTGGTGGTAGATTTCCTTAGCAGGAGGTCGTCTAGGTAGGTATTCTGCCGCCAAGCAGTAGTGTGTAAACATTACTGTGTTCCGGTTTGAAGGGTACTGCAGCTAGCGAAATTACAGGGCTATTGAGACTAACCATCTAGTCTCAAAGTAATGAGCGCCAAGGCAGCGATGTCCTGGACTTTGTTTTACTACTCAAAGTTCTGTGTATCGCTGCAATGGTCATGGACAGGCGTTACCTCTTAACATCAGGAGAGCGTCAAGTTCGTCTCATTACTGTTACATAAAAAAAAAAACAACCATTTTACACATAATCTATCTACTGGTGAAACTTGCATGATAATCCGTTCAATAATTTTCAAGTTTATCACGAATAGACAAACAAACAGACAGACGCGGCAAACGACTTTATTTTATGACATTTTGAGATATTAATTATTTTCATGGATAAGATAAGTTTATTCCAGAAAACAAAATGTTCTCCACTTAACATCTTAGGACGAAAACTGTGCATAATTAATATCTTTTAGCGGACACGTGTTGAATATTCATCAGGTAGACGCCTCGGCATAAAACTACAGTATTAGAACTGCTAAAACGACTGCTGTACTTATTTTAATAGGCATTCGTACGTAGAATTAGCCGTAAAGATATTATTTTTATGTAAAATTAATGTGGCGAAGGAGACGCACTCCTGATGGTATGAGATAACGCCTGTTTATGACTATTGCAGCGATACACTGAACTTTGAGTAACAAAACAAAGTCCAGGTCATCGCTGCTTTGGCGCTCATTATTTTGAGACTTTTGATGGTTAGTCTCAACAGCCCTGTAATTTCGCTAGCTGCAATACCCTTCAAACCGAAACACAGTAATGTTTACACACTACTGCTTGGCGGCAGAATATCTGGCACTGCGGTGGTACCTACCTAGACGACCTCCTGCTAGATCTAGCACCAAGTAAAGAGAATAAATACAAATCTAAAACAACCGGCCAAGTGCGAGTCGGACTCGCGCACGAAGAGTTCCGTACCATTATCTATAAAAACGGCAAAAATCACGTCTTTTAAGGGAGACATGATTTTTTTATTAAATTTATTTTAATTAAATTGTTTATTTTTGAAGTGAATAATATCATTTAATATTCTTCGAATATTTCAAGCGTCTACCTGTTGCCGTGTCAATATCGAGCAAAAACGAGCAAAACAATCACGTTTGATGTAGGAGCCCCCTTAAATATTTATTTTATTCTGTTTTTTTAGTATTTGTTGTTATAGCGGCAACAGAAATACATCATCTGTGAAAATTTCAACTGTCTAACTATCACGGTTCATGAGATACAGCCTGGTGACAGACGGACGGAGAGCGGAGTCTTAGTAATAAGGTCCTGTTTTACCCTTTGGGTACGAAACCCTAAAATATATATTTTTTATAATTGCTGGTAACGCGGCAGGTAAGCGTGCTCCATCCTCGGCCTCAACGTCGCTTTCAGGTGAGATTGTAGCCAAATGCATGCCCAGCCCGATGTAATAAAAAAGGTTGGCAAGTGATTGTAGGGTATTGTAGGTGCACATAGGCGGCTGTGACCAATGACCATCAGGTGACCCGTCACTGTTTTGTCACTGTTTATGCTTATAAAGGACGGGATGTTGTCAAATGCAATCACACTGTGACCACAATGCCTGTCAATGTCTTAGATTGTAGCAATGCGATATAATGGCAATATCAGGCGTTCTATCGCGACTTTACAACGCTACGTTGCGAGCTTGAATATTAGTGTCGTACTGAGACCTAGCTTTAAAACTAGAATCACCGTATTTAACCTCCATAAAGAGGGTTGTTATAGATTTATAGTGTGTTATCTCTTTGTGACGTTGTAGCTCCAAAACGGCTGAACCGATTCTGATTTAGCTTTTTAGATAGACAGACGGACGGACGGACGGACGGACGGACAGCGGAGTCTTAGTAATAGGGTCCCATTTTACCCTTTGGGTGCGGAACCCTAAAAAGTTCTCAATGATGTGTGAAGTCTGCCAACCCGCGCTTGGCTGGCGCGGTGGTGGATTATGGCCTTATTCTTCTCACAATAAGAAGAGACCCGCGCCCAGCAGTGGGCCAATTTATAACATAAGAATTTTAATAAAATTATAGTAGTTTTATAGTACCAAAATAATTGAAAAAACATATGTTATTTAAATGCAATTACGTATTGTACTTTCCTTACACTTTTCAGTGTTTCTTGTCGGCCAGGCAGCTATCGTACCAGGGCTTTAAAATTATCGTAGGTATATGGATCAAAATTCAGTATTTTTGTAAATCCTTTTTGTGAAATGTTTGTATTATATTTTGTATGAAATAAAGTTACCTTAATACAATAAAAATCATATGAAACGCTTCGACCAAAGTAATCAATTTTACTTTGATCGTAAAGATCGTATGAAACGAAAGAATTATAGTCTGTTGCAAATGCTTTATGGTTTCAATATAGTAAATATCTGTTTTTCATATTTAAAAAAATATAAGTATTTTCCGTATGGCACATTATCGAAATATCGATATCGGCGTTCGATATCGATATCAATCGTTGATTGCCAGACGCGACACTAGCAAGCGGCAGCATTTGTTTTCCTAAGTAAGAAATGAGCCAATATATGCGCTGACAGTACAAAACAATCGTATTTGTCATTGGGCTATTGTCAGTGTAATTCACAAATTTTGCATCATGATGGAAATTATCGTACAATCTGCGTACGATAGTGTACCATCGTAGATCGTACGTAGTCATGAAATTATCATATAATTATGTACGATAATAAATTACCGTACGCTGTACCTTTATCTATTAATGATGTTTATCTATCTGTATGGGCTTGGAAATCTCACAGAAAAGTTTATCTCAGTGTAAAACCAGCCCGCCATTCCAGCAATAAAGTGTAAACACGAGTAAGTGTAAACACCAAGAGCGCTTTTGTCTCGAGCAGTGATTGTTAGCAAATGAAGTGTTTCGTATCAAAGGATACGCCATGCTGTGTGTCGGTGCAAGCGACATACACCCTTAGAGCTCGACGTGTTATACCTAAATAAATGTTTACCGTTTTGCGAGGTGTGCTTGTATTATACCTACCACCTGACTCTTACTAGATAGTTCTAGATAACTTTCGATGATAGGTTGTGGGGATTGGTAAATGGAATACCATTTGACATTTGACACGCTTTACCATCTCCGTCCAGACCGTCACTTATCATTAGGAGGTCAAGGAGGTAAGTAAAATATCTATAAGTAGAACATAGGACGTCAGCCATAGGACGTCCGCTGCTGGACATAGGCCTCCTCCTGTTTTGCCAATACTCGCCACGCTTGGCAGGCGGGTTGGCGAGCGCAGTTAGGTGTGATTGTTCAAGGAAGACGCTGCTGCCCATCTTCCGGATTACATCCCTTAGCCGACTCTTACGGCAACCACGGGTAGAGAGGGTGGGGTAACTATACTTACGCCGGCACCACCACGACATAAGTAGAATATCTTCGTGATACAAAGGCGATATAAGTGAGAAGAGATGGTGCGGTGTGGGCAGAGCTTGCCGGGAATCATTACTACCTTTGACTGCCCTGCTGGCTCATTGGTAGAATGTTTGCTTCATGAGCCGTAAGGCGTGGGTTCGATACCCACTCAGTACAAACATTTTGTGGTATAAAGAAAATGTTTGTTCTGTGTCTGGGTGTTCTGTATGTACTATCAGTATGTATTTACAAAAAAAAAGTATTCTATCAGTTACCTGACTTCCATACAAGCTTTGCTTAGTTTGGGGTCAGATGGCGCTGTGTGTAATTTCCTACGATATTTTTTTATTTACTAAGTACGAAAGTGCTGACCGAGCAATCGTGGTTAGCACGTAAATGTCATTGTCTTCTGTTGTGTAAGTAGGTAGATGTTCATGTCAAAATTTTATTATTAAAATGGTATTTAAAAGTCACAGAAGTTTACGTGTGTCTTTTGATGTTAGCGAAGCTACGAACAAAAAAGATCGATCGATTTGTTCGTAGATCTATGCGATGTCGACATCCCTACACGCGTCTCGCGCTAAACCTGCGTGAACCAACGCTAGCAGGGAAGATGTTTTACTTACTCGGGAGCGCGTTCCAAGTACTTAACCTAGTCTAGTCTGTCAAAAATAATAAAATGTAAATAGAAGTACCATAGCAGGGTTCGTAAAAAATTTCAAATCAATCAAAGTATTACATTTTTCTCCCCTCTCGGGCCCAAGACAGATTTAATTTGAAAAATAACTCCGTCTCGGCTGACTTCAATCTGTTACGTTTAAAACGAAATAAACGCGTAACAAAAATAAAGATTTTGTATTTTACCATCCATCATGGGAACGTGATCCACACGATTACAAGGTATATCTGACGATATGTCGCACGATTGCATGTCCATCTAATCAAATTATGGATAGGACATATTTTCACACAACGCCATCTAGCTCCAAACTTTTCCTCACGTTTTTGCTGAAAATGCTATAGAAAATAATAATAATACCAGACGCTCTACCAAAAGACACTTCTTACAGTGGAAATTCCTTTTATACGCACAAAGCGTTTTCAGACCACCTTCCTTGTAAGAACTGCTGACGTATGGAATTCGTTGCCAGCGTGTGTTTCCAACTAAGTACAACTCGGGGAGAAGAGAGAGCTATACTCAAATTTCCCTACAAGATCGAATCAGAAATGATGAGATCTCGAACTAAAGTTACCGACATAGTCCAGAGAATTAGCAAATTGAAATGGCAGTCGGTAGGGCACATAGCACGCAGAACTGATGGCCGATGGGGCTGTAAAGGTCTGGAGTGGAGACCATAAAAGCGCAGCGTAGGACGTCCACTCACAAGGTGGACAGACGACCTAATAAAGACCGCAGGAAAGCGCTGGATGCGAGCCGGAGGCCCACGTCCAATAGTGGACGCCCTACGGCTGAAATAATGATGATGATGATGATGACAAACCGGGGTTTTTCAAGAAAAATGAAAATAGGTATTTCCTAAACGGAGTACGTTTTATACTTATCTTCGGCCACATCGTCGATTTACATCAGGTGAGATCGTGGCTTAGTAAGATGTAAAAAAAAAAGTTGCCCGTCAAACCCCGTCAAAGCCCGTGTAACCCTTGGAAGAGGTTATCAGATTATGCCAGTATTTCAATGGGGAAATTTGTTTTCGTACGAAATTCACGAGAAAACAGACAACTGCGAATCGCCTTTTGAACTTTTCTTGGCGCTGGAATTGGATGATTCCAGCTTAGGGGGTATTTTATTGATTCTATTATGCTCTTTTATCCCTTTAAGGCAATTTTGTATGCCGCACTTTCTTTGCGAGTTTTTTCAAATACTTATATAGTTTCTTTTACATTAGTTAGATTATAAGGTTTTCTCTGTTTGGCTATGGAGATAAAATGATGATGTTACGGACTACGGAAGAATGCAATTTTTTAAAATGTAATTTTTACGAACGATTTGTCTTTTATTTTGCATATGCGGGATTAATCGCCCGTCAGCCATTTAAAAAAAAACTCATACTGGTGCGATTTGGCGGCCAACATCAAGCGAGCCTTAACATCAGGTCAGCTATGGTCAAACATCTAGCCTGTCAATAATAAAAAACAAACACTTTGGAGGATTTAGTTAATAAAAAAAATTCGCTTTGGTGTTGTCCACAAGGTGTATACACTACTCTGCAGTTGAACTGAACGACGTTACTGTTTGGAACACGTCTTCTAAATACGTAAAATATAAAACACACTATAAGCACACTTAAAGGCTTTTATTGATAATTCTTTTACTAAAAATATTGTTGTCCTTCTCTAACAGAGTACGATGAAAAAGACAGCAACATTTTTAATAACTTTAGATCTGTCTACTAAAGCCTTTAAAATTGGTCTCACTGTCGTTCTTTCTCTTTTTCCAATAACAGTCTCGGAATGCGGCAGTGCGTCGAGATAGCAAGGAATTGGTTTATTCTGTCACTAGACAAGTAGACGAGGCATCAATTTTACGAACTGACATGCGGGCTCCCCTACTAACGTTTTGTCCACTATAAATATAGGTATCTCTACTTAAGTTCTTTATTATCGATAGCTTTCTTTAAGATATTGGCTTTGAATATACGTATAGATAAGGACAAAATTCTTATTTTGTCCTTATCTATACGGATAGATAAATATTTTCTTGCCATGCCCAAGAGGGCATGGCAAGAAAATATTTATCTTTAATTTTTATATTTTACACTAGCAGACCCGGCCACGCGTTGCAGTACTTTCAAACCTGCAGAACACGGTAATGTTTACGCACTATTGCTTGGCGGCAGAATATCTGGTACTGCGGTGGTACCTACCTACCTAGATGGCCTCCTGTGAAGGAGATCTACCACCAAATATACACCACCATTGTAGTCTACTGCTGGACATAGACCTCTTCTAATACACGCCACTCAACTATTATATTCGGCTTTTAGCTTCGATACGAACGAGTGGAGGTATCAAAGTTAAATTCATATCAAATACTCAAGTCTACTGTCCCTTGGAGTTGTGATAAAATCAAACTTCTAAGCCAACGCAATCAAAAGATACAGCCGTTTATGCTGCAAATTTTCGACACTCGCAAGGGAATCAAAACCTACAGGGTACTTCCCGTGAACTCAGAATCTTGAAATTTGGTACGAAGCAACGTCTTATAGCACAGATAAAGGAAAAATTGAGAAAAGCATAAATTACCATTAAAAAAATAAATTCTTCTAAATATATATAACTCAAAGGTGACTGAATGACTGGCTGACTGACTGACTGACATAGTGATCTATCAACGCACAGTCCAAACCACTGGACGGATCGGGCTGAAATTTAGCATGCAGGTAGATGTTATGACGTAGGCATCCGCTAAGAAAGGATTTTGATTAATTCTACCCCCAAGGCTATAAAATAGGATATGAAAGTTTGTATGAAACTTTGTCAATTTTAAATCGATCGGGCTGAGACTTTGCATGCATAAAGCTACTATGACGTAGGCATCTAGCGCGGGTGAAACCGCGGGGCACAGCTAGTTTACTTATATACCTACAGGTTTGTACGGAACGCTGGGTGCGCGATTCCGACTCGCACTTGACCGGATTTTTTTTGTTTTATTTATACGGGATTACTCACGCTTTGCCGTGGTGGTGCCGGCGTAAGAATAGTACCCCACCCTCTCTACCCGTGGTTGCCGTAAGAGTCGGCTAAGGGATGTAATCCGGAAGATGGGCAGCAGCGTCTTCCTTGAACAATCACACCAAACTGCGCTCGCCAACCCGCCTGCCAAGCGTGGCGAGTATTGGCAAAACCCCCACAGGAGGAGGCCTATGTTCAGCAGTGGACGTCCTATGGCTGATGATGTGATGATGTGATTACAGATAGGATTATGTTATTTGTACAATAAAATTATTTTTTACTTGAACAATGAAAAATAGTAGTGGCTAAAGCAATGCGACAGGCAAGTTTCGCCAGGATGCGACCCTCGTGAAGAATTTAATCTCAAAATTGCTTGCTTAGCAGATTTCTAGATAGCGACATGAACCGAAGTTAGTCGTATATTCTGCCGATACTTCTACTTTTATTATTTTGCTGTTCAATAAGGAATGGAAAAAGTACATGTTTGATTTTGAATTTTTTAGTTCTTTCACAGAATATTTGATAGGGTTTGTTTTAAAACTTTTAAAGCTTTGTTGGCAGCGTTTCTTGGAATAGATGTACAATTTGACATTTTGAATATATATCGTTCACACAGCGCCATCTACCCCAACCTAAGCAAAGCTTGTATTATGGGTACTAGATAACTGATATAATAGAATACCTTTTATTCTTGTAAATACATACAGTACACACATAGAGCAAATATTTATCGTCACATAAATGTTTGTTCGGGTAACAAAAATAGTTATTTATGATACTAGTGCGGCATGTTGGTTTTAACAAACGAATAGACGAACGTAATTTACCATAGTCACGAGTTTGTAAATATCAATTTCCGCACGTGTGTCATACAAAGTTTTTCAACACATTTGCGAGAAAACAGTACAATAGGTAAGGAAACAAACTTTTGATTATAAATATCAGTCACTTCTGGAAAGTTGCAACAATCTTTGACGTTTCTAATATGAAAATGGCGCGAATTTGCAAATAGCGCCCCGTGCGCGTGGTGACAATTAGAACTACATCTTTCCGTCTCATTTTCTCTTTATTATTAAAGTGAGACAAACATATTGAGCAAAAGCGTTCCAACGAGGTTCGATCATTCAGCTTACTTACTCTCGTAATGTGAAACTCTTTGGTGGAATTCTTACATATTTATTTAGGAAATTAAAAAAAAAAAAAACCTCAGATCAAACACTACCACACAACGGTCTGCGGTAAAACATGTACTAAGGTGAGAGTACCTATTTTACCGCACGTTCCGTTGTATGGTTGCGTAATTTTTTACTTTTGAACAATATATATTTACAGGCTTTGTAAATGCATTTTTTGAGCAAATGTGTTAAAAAATACGTTATAGGCAAAATTCGAAAATCACAATAAGAATAGCAGCAGCTGTTCTATAGAGTTGAGAGTCAAATACCTACTTTATCCAGAGATCAGCTGATTGCATAAGTTATTTTTTTTATAAATATGAATGTATCTTTCCCTTTCGTTTTATTTTTATTTTAATATTTTATGTGATATTGCTAGATATTAGTTAGGTTAGTTCGCAAGCCGTAGGTTCAAACCCCAACAGTAAGCTTTGAGCTGCCGGTGAAGGAAAACATGGTGAGGAAACCATAGCATAATGGTAGGGTTCCTTCTAGTACTCTGCTGGCTAGCTACAAGTTGAAGATCTGCCGCCAAGCATCTAACGGTGTGTTCCGGCAGTCTCACTTGAGAGCCAGTTCCATTCCAGGCTTGGTGTGTTTACCATCTTCGATCACACCGTCACTTAACATCAGGCGAGCTGTCAAACACCTAGCGTCCTAGCCTGTCAAACATTAAAAAAAGATATCTACTAATTAATTTTTCTCTCTCTATAATATTTATTTTTGATATTAAATTGACATTATTACATAAATAAAATAGGTAAAGCTTTTTTATAGCTTTTTAAGGCTTTATTAATAACTAGCTGTGCCCCGCGGTTTTACCCGCGTGGTGATGGATTATGACGATGATGAAAAGTTCGTATGTTTTATTCCAGGGCCTAAAGTATCTACATGCAAAATTTCATCCAGGTCCGTTCAGCCGTTCTGGCGTGATTGAGTAACAAACATCCAACCATCCATCTATCCAAACATTCACATTAATTTATAATATTATAATATAGTGGGATTAAAAATGTTACTGTCCTTTTGTCTAGTTGACTAGAAAGTAAAGATAAAATTATTTATAGCGAGTTTCGATCTGTCAAGTATCTTTACTTAAAATCAGTCTTTGTAAAGTTTACTAAACTAACGAAATGTCTTTAAAATCAACTTTAGAAGTGTCAAAGCACCGAGGGAAGTGATCAACCTCCCCATTTCGACAGGTCATCTATTACCATCTGATCTGGCGGGGCTGACAGATTGTGTGACCCTGCTCAGTGTTGATAAAACGTATTACTGAAAATCTTGGATATCTATCTTTAATTTGGAACAGAAGTTACTAAAAAAAGTAGCCCTACGTCATTTATTTATTCTTTGAATTATCTCCATTCTAATACTTCTCTCTATATTTGGCTATATTTGGCTTTATTTATATTTATTTTTTACATTGAGTGGAGACTACAGACTGGCAAGCATAGCATAGGACATCCGGCCACAAAGTGGACAGATGACAAGTGTTGCCAACTCAATTTTTAAAAGTAAGCCAAACGAGCAATTAAAAAAGCTATAAAAATTGCCATATGTTTAAAAAAAATATCGCCAAAAGATGTAATGGTTCTTAATTTAGTTAAACTTTAAAAACAACAGCATTTATAAATCAAGCATTAATATCGTCATCATCGGCACCGAAAAAAATATTCTGAATTCTGGAAATCTAGAAATTAATTTTCCAATTGGCTCTGACGCTTTCAAATGCTTTTTTGTTTTGTGTGATGTGCTATGACGGCAAACGAAATAGCAAAACCACACGTGCATACATTCTCTTCCAAAACATTAACAGCTAATTAACGAAATAATGTGCTCAGCTCAATAATTAACTAAATTTCCATTTCTCAAGTTAATATCGAGTTAACAAATTTTGCCGCAATTCGTCCAAATTCGCGAAAATTCGCCGAAATTCCTACATGTCCGCTTCCCGTAATGTTATGACAGTGGTAATGCAATTACTTCACGTCTCTCCACGAATGTGAATTGGATTACGACCGGTTTTGCATTAGCGCACATTTTAATTCCCATATTTTGTCCCATAAGCATGTGCCACACGGCTTTCAAAAATTTCCCTGCCAAAGCTCACCGGATATTACGTGACAGTGTAGTCGAAGATGGTATAACACATCTAGCTTGGAATGGAACTGGCAAACGTAGCGTAGAACGCCCTGAGACTGGATAGATTGACCATATACGTAAGACGATTGCCCGTGGGTAGAAGCATAAAACCGTCTTAGGAGAGGCCATTGTCCAGCAGTTGACTTCGATAGGCTGATGATAAATGAAAAATATTACATTTTTCTTCTAAGTTTATTTTTACCACGAAATTGTTTCACGGGCAATACTAGTAGAACTACTAAAAGTAGATCATTTCTAGATCAACGGGAGTATTATAGATTTAAATTCCCTTGTGACTGTAGAAATATGCGCTTTTTGCGATAAAAACGGCTGTAACTTTTTTTTTCGATAACTTAGAAGATAGCGTTTTTCACAGCTGCAAAGTATTATAGGTCTGCGTATATGGTTTTGATTTCAACTCGATACCTCAACGCGTCAAAATCAAAATCAAAAGTCATTTATTCAGTTCAGGCCCTGGTAAGGCACTTATGAACGTTAAGTTACATGTTTGAATCTACCACCGGCTCGTAATTACAGTTCAACTGAGAAGACTCCGGCAAGAAACTCAGCAAGACATTTTTTGTGGATCTTTCTTTTCATATTAGGTTACAATTTACAGTTATAAATATTAATACATACCTACATTATGCTTACTACAATTGTCACTTAGCCAGGGGGGTGCAAGTGCAGAGAGAAGCTACAGCAACCATATATCCCTGTCTTCCACGTAATGAGCCACCTTATAGTAGGCTTTGTCAATTAACCTCTGCTTTATAAAATCTTTGCATTTATTATAGGACATTTTAGTTACCTCAAGTGGGATTTTATTATAGAATCTAACGCAATTCCCGAGAAAAGACTTATTAGCTTTAGATAACCTAATTGGCAAAGGATTATAGGTCTGCGTATATGGTTTTGATTTCAACTCGATACCTCATCGCGTTTTCGATATAGAAGGTCTTGACAGACGGACAGACGGACAACAAGGTGGTCCTATAAGGGTTCCGTTTTTTCCTTTTGAGATACGGATCCTTAAAAATAAGTCGCATATCGCGTGCTTGTTAGCAACTTAATTCGTCTTTTGATTAGGTTTTTTTTATCATTTTGAGAATTTCATTTGGATGAAATGTATGTCCATGCGAAGCGATTTAAGTATATTTTTTACTAATTAATCTCTTTAATCTTGTAAAGTACCACTCAGACTCAAACCTTCCTTGTTCAAAAATTCAAATAGAAGCAAAAAAAGCGCTTGAATTTTTTCCCTAGAATTTATTATAAAGCGGGCCAAGTAGAAAGCAAGCAGACAGTGATAGTTAAGTGCTTAATGTATCCGTGGAGAGCCAGTCGCGAAGCTTGGAAATTGAAATTGCTTAAACTGAGTTTCCTCTGACGCGACAATGTATTTTAGACGTTCCATGTAAACTAAATCCAATGTACTCTGTCATTCTATCTACATTGGATTGATCTTTATGATCACCTATGATTTTGTTTTGTGGTTTCAAGAGAATAAAACGACTAAAAGTTACATAGTAACTGTTATCTAATCTGGGACCGCGCGCGACTACCATTTTCGTTGCGCGTGATTTGAGTGACCGTATTTTTGTGTTTGCTCAGGATAATTAGATCAAAAATTAACCACCTATTTTTTTCATTATTTGGAATGACAATCGTGTACTGAACCCCATGTATCAATATTGCTGATGTCCAAACTTTGACGGTGCATGTTCTTTGTATTACATAGTACAAAAGAATAAGAAAATAAACTTGGATGATAACTGGCGACTTTCTCGCCTTCAAGTTAAAAAATATTAGTTGAGTTTTTTTTTATGTGTGTTTTTGACCACAGCTCACCTGACGTTAAGTGACGGTGTGGTCGAAGATGGTAAACACACCTAGCCTGGAATGGAACTGGCTCTCAAGTGAGGCTGCCGGAACACAACGTTTGGCAGCATATTTTCAAATTGAGGGTGGTAGCTAGCCAGCCGAGTACTAGAAAGTACCCTACCACCACGCTATGATTTCCTCACGTTGTTTACCTTCACCGGCAGCTTAAGCTCATTGTTGGGGTTTGAACCTACGCCCTTCGGCATGTGAACCGACCGCACTAACCACTGACCTATTATCGCTACAAAAAAAGATAAAAAGTAATAAAATATGCTTAGAAATAATAATAATAAATAATAAATAAACATTAGACGCCGCAGTGAAAACACGTCTTAATCAGAGTCTACTTTATGAGAGTTATTCAGTTTTAATATTTTGCCGTCGAAATAAGCTCTAACAGCGAACGTTTGTGATAAAATCTTTCATTAGTCCGTTTTTATTAATAAATGGTTTTGAATTAGTTTTTTTAATTACGCCTGAAGAAGCTACTACGTGGTAGGTACTTCTACTTAGCAGGAGGTCGTCATGGTATCAAGGTATCACCGCAGTCTGAAATTGGAGGTCTGAAGGCCCTGGGGCAATAAAGGAGCAGAGGCCCTAATTATTATCCGAATAAAAATTCAAAATCAAAATAGTTTATTGCGAGTATGGGCTATATTATACAGTTTTTATATACAATGTTAATCGCTCTTCTATGTTCTACCATCTGGTATGCAAATTGGTAGTCAACAATAATAAACTATGTCCTAATATATTGTTTTTTTTTTATCGCTGACAGGCTAGGTGTTTGACCACAACTCACCTGATGTTAAGTGACGGTGTGGTCGAAGATGGTAAAGCAAAGTTCACAATTCATTGATATTTGCGTGGTGGAAGGGTACTTTCTAGTACTCGGCTGGCTAGCTACCACCCTCAAATTGAAAATCTGCGGCCAAGCATCTAATGGTGTGTTCCGGCAGCCTCGCTTGAGAGCCAGTTCCATTCCAGGCTATGTGTGCTTTACCATCTTCAACCACACCGTCACTTAACATCAGGTGAGCTGTGGTCAAACACCTAGCATGTCAGCCAATTAAAAAAAAACTATATTTATATTTATTTACTTATTTCCTGTCAAGTCTTTCAAACAATTATTGCTCATAAATAAAATCAATTCAACAAAGAATGTAGTAATTAGGGCACAATTGAGGGGGATTCATCTTGTGTTTAAACATGGCCACATATTACATGAAACGTTTTGGTTGAGTTATTATTTCTTCGTATATTTTTTTCGTAATTTTTTGCTCCATTACTGGAATCTGGCTCAAAAGCTCCGCTTTCGGTGTTTGCACAAACATGCAGATCTGGTGCCCCAGTTACTCAGTACGCGTGGCGAGAAAACTGTTTTGCATTAATAAAGACAGAGTTTTGGCAGGAATATGGAAAGAGACGACACGACTCTTTCCACATTCCTGCCATAGTATTTTTTTCCAAAACTAGAGTTTTTAAAGTGTTTATGTATAAAAATAGTGATGTTTTATTCATAAAGTGTCGAAATACAAGCACAAGTTTGGGAAAGTGATATAATGTGGTGAAACATGACTTTTCGTGTTGCTTCCAAAACTCCATTGAAGCTTATAGTAAAGTTGCCAATACTTTACTTGCATGACTGGACGGACTGGACTTTGACTGTAACTCTAGATATTAGACATGAATTGAAAAAACCAAAGACGAGGCAGTATGGCTTTGCAGCTTTATTCTGCCGGATGGAGCAAATTAAATTTAAAAAAAAATTGAAAGAGACAATTAAAATTAATATTTTTCATCACAAACTTAGATCTCGCAATCTTAACAAGGTTATTCATAACTAATTAATTAATTTCTCTAGAGCCTTATAAACAACGTTAATTTTATGACTTAAATTCGCGGGGGAAATGGCAGCTGTTCAGAACAATTTGTCGAGTGTGAAAACAACATGTTTGGAACATCTGATTACTTTTTGAACTTTTTGTACACTACATGGTATACATCTGTAAGTATACCAAACATTTATGATCACACACATCATCAGCCATAGGACGTCCACTGCTGGACATAGGCCTCCTCCTGGAGGGGGGTTTTGCCAATACTCGCCACGCTTGACAGGCGGGTTGGCGAGCGCAGTTAAGTGTGATTGTTCAAGGAAGACGCTGCTGCCCATCTTCCGGATCACATCCCTTAGCCAACTGTGGGGGCCAAAAGCCCCCCGGCTTTGCCAATACTCGCCACGCTTGGCAGGCGGGTTGGCGAGCGCAGTTAAGTGTGATTGTTCAAGAAAGACGCTGCTGCCCATATTCCGGATTACATTCCTTAGCCGACTCTTACGGCAACCACGGGTAGAGAGGGCACTACCACGGCAAATCTGTAATACTTATGTTTAATAGTACCTAAATGAAAAGGAGGGATGAATCTTACTATGGAAACTGACGTGGTTTTGAAAAAAATTTGTTTTACTTATGCGAGATTACCCACGTTTAATTATACCAGAAACTCCGACTATAGTTTCGGCCTTCATCATGAAGACAAAGCTATAGTAGAGAACAACGCGCGCGCGGCCTCGCCTTGCTTCGAAACTATAGTCCGAGTGTATATATGGCCTTCATCATGGAGACAAAGCTATAGTAGAGAACAACGCGCGCGCGGCCTCGCCTTGCTTCGAAACTATAGTCCGAGTGTATATATGGCCTTCATCATGGAGACAAAGCTATAGTAGAGAACAACGCGCGCGCGGCCTCGCCTTGCTTCGAAACTATAGTCCGAGTGTATATATGGCCTTCATCATGGAGACAAAGCTATAGTAGAGAACAACGCGCGTGCGGCCTCGCCTTGCTTCGAAACTATAGTCCGAGTGTATATATGTCATTAATCATGGAGACAAAGCTATAGTATGCGCGCGGCCTCGCCTTGCTTCGAAACTATATATGTATAGTCGGGAGTATACGATATAATTACACGGCTGTGAGTAATCCTGCAGAAGTATTGTAGCGATGATAGCTCAGTGGTTAGCGCGATCAGTTCATGTACTGAAGAGCGTAGCTTCAAGCCCAACAATGAGCTTTCAGTGAAGGAAAACATCGTAAGGAAACCATAGCATGGTGGAAGGGTTTTCTCTTGTACTCGGCTGGCTAGCTACCACCCTCAAGTTAAAATTCCTTACAGTGTGTTCCAGCAGCCTCACTTGAGAACCAGTTCCATTCCAGGCTAGGTGTGCTTTACCATCTTCGATCACACCGTCACTTAACATCAGGTGAGCTGTCATCACCAAGCCTCACACATCACATCATAAATAGGACGTCCACTGCTGGACATAGGCCTCCCCTTTTAAGGGGTATTGCCAATACTCGTCACGCTTGGCAGGCGTGTTGGCGAGCGCAGTTAGGTATGATTGTTCAAGGAAGACGCTGCTGCCCATCTTCCGGATTACATCCCTTAGCCGACTCTTACGGCAACCACGGGTAGAGAAAGTGGGTACAATTCTTACGCCGGCACCACAAGAATCACCAAGCTTGTCAACAGTAAAAAAAAAAAATTAAAAAAAAATACTTCTTTGTAGATTTTGATTTCATCGTGGACATAACTTATCCAACCCGACCCTCCTTCATTTTTAACACTAAAAATCTTGTAACACTTTTCTTCCCGCCAGTACAGACGATTCTCGCTCACCGTATGCCGCTGTTTGCTCTGTCACTGCAAATATACCTACCTATCTACTAGATATACATATACAGTGGGATACATGTTGTTTGAATAATAACATTTTGATGAGCACTTTCATAAAATAACCACCTACATATTTCATGGGAAATCGGTGGTTATTAACCGACTTCAAAAAAGGAGCAGGTTCTCAACTCGTTGGACCTTTGATCAATTGTGGGAAATCGGTGGTTATTAACCGACTTCAAAAAAGGAGGAGGTTCTCAATTCGTTGGACCTTTGATCAAATGATTGGAGCAGTAGATTTCAGAATTCTGCCCATTGTTAAAGTTGTTCATTACGATTAGTATAGATAGGTAAGTAGGTAAATTTTTATATAAATGTAATGAGACAAACGAGACGCTCCTTATGGTAAGAGATAACGCCTGTCCATGACCATTGTAGCGATACACAGAACTTTGCATCAAGAAGTCTAGGGCATCGCTGCTTTGGCGCTCATTATTTTGAGACACTTTTTTTATGGCTGACAAGCTAGGTGTTTGACCACAGCTCACCTGATGTTAAGTGACGGTGTGGTCGAAGATGGTAAAGCACACCTTTCCTGGAATGGAACTGGCTCTCAAGTGAGGCTTCCAGAACACATCGTTAGATGCTTGGCGGCAGATTTTCAACTTGAGGGTGGTAGCTAGCCAGCCGAGTACTAGAAAGTACCCTACCACCACGCTATGGTTTCCTCACGATGTTTCCCTTCACCGGCAACTCAAGCTCATTGTTGGGGTTTGAACCCACGCCCTTCGGCATGCGAACCGACCGCTCTAACCACTGAGCTATCATCGCTACAAACTAGTTAATTAGTTGTTGATCTCACTAGTTGGTTAATCTCATCAGCCCTGATGATGATGATGATGATGTTGATACGTTAAGTACATAACGTATCATCATCATCATTATCAAGTACATTCTGTAACATTTTTCTCAGATGGGAATCGAACCCACGTCAAGTGTAAGAACACTTTACGGAGTACTGACTGAGTTATAGTCAATATCTATTGTCGATATTGCGCATCAGGTCACAATACACCAAAGTTAATTTGAAACCGATACGCCGCCATTAGATAGCCGCATTATGTAGTACATTTATATCGCTACATACACTATCTGCCAGTAAATTTGGCCGCTCGCCAAATGCAACGCTCATCCATTATGGTGACTCGGCACTGCACGGGAAGTGGTGCGGATCCGCTGTCTCGAGTTGTACGACAATTTGTACAAGCATATAAAAAACACCCAACACCAGTAACGGACTACCAAATTTAGACTCTATCAAACCTGTCAATCAAAACATCCACTCATCATCTAGAAAAGAGTTGATAATTTCCAAACGGCTGAACAATTTTTATTTTAAATTCATTTTCAAATCTTTTATTTCAGACATCACATCACATCACATCATCAGCCATAGAACGTCCACTGCTGGGCATAGGCCTCCTCCTGGAGGGGGGTTTTGCCAATACTCGCCACGCTTGACAGGCAGGTTGGCGAGCGCAGTTAGGTGTGATTGTTTAAGGAAGACGCTGCTGCCCATCTTCCGGATCACATCCCTTAGCCAACTGTGGGGGCCAAACGGGTGGGGTTCAATTCTTACGCCGGCACCACCACAGCCTTTCAGACATGCTATGTCCATATCGTACAATAAATCATAAAACATTAAAAGGATTTTTTTTTACTCAACAATTAAATTAACTTTGTCGGAAGTTTCGGAAGCCTTGTTGGGAGATCGTTTGGCTTCCAATCTGAAGGTCCTAGGTTCGAATCTCACGGTACGCACCACTATCCATTTCAAGTTATGTGCATATTGACTTTAAACAGAAAGAGAAAACATCGTGAGGAAACCTACATATTTGACAGTTCTTAAAAAAGACTCTTAAGACTCTTCTCGAAGACGTGTAAAATCTGTCAACCCGCACTTGGCCAGCGTGGTGGACTATGGCCTTACTCTTGTCCCAATGAGAATAGACCCGCGCCCAGCAGTGGGACAGTTTATAAAACAGGTTTTTACCTACGTACCCTTCTTAATAGGTTTTTTTTTATTACTATTAAGCGCTAAAAATCCTCCATCTTAATCTCTTAATGGTTATTGAGACAAATCTAATGATACCTTAATTGTCGTAATCCATTCAGCCGTCTGGAGGATACGAGATAATACAGAAATTAACATAGATACACAATAATATATATAATAATATTGTAATAATAATATTGTTATTGGATGTAATATTGGATACACAATACACAAGATCCGCTAGAAAAACATAACCCTTCCTTGACGAACAAACAATGAGTTTTGGCGGGAACGCGGTAAGCGTCGTGTCGCCCCATTGTATTTTTATTCCAAAAGTAGTGTTTTTTCGAGTGTTTATGTATAAAAATAGTGGTGTTTTATTCACAAAGTGCCGAATTACAAGGAGTGTGAGAAAGTGATATTATGTGGTGAAACATGACTTTTCGAGATGCTTCCAAAACTCCATCGAATCTTATAGTAAAGTCGCCACTACTTTACTAAAGCATGACTAGATTTGACTGGCATGGACTGGACTTGACCAAGACTGGACTTTGACTGTAATTTTATAGATGTAAGACATGAATTGTAAAAACCGAAGACAAGGCAGTATGGCTTTACAGCTTTAGCTTGCCCAATGGGGCTAAATAAATTAAAAAGACTCACGCACCGAGGGTTCCGTACAAACCTGTAGGTATATAAAGTAAAAGTTATGGATTTTGTTTTTAATGGTAATTTATGCTTTTCGCAATTTTTCCTTTATCTGTGCTATAAGACGTTGCTTCGTACCATATTTCAAGATTCTGAGTTCACAGGAAGTACCCTGTAGGTTTTGATTCCCTTGCGAGTGTCGAAAATTTGCAGCATTACGGCTGTATCTTTTGATTGCGTTGGCTTAGAAGTTTGATTTTTTCACAGCTACAAGGGACAGTAGACCTGAGTTTTTTATATGAATTTCAGCTTGATACCTTCACGTGTTACTGAGAAAAAGTATCTTGACAGACAGACAGACGAACAATAAAGTGATCCTATAAGGGTTCCGTTTTTTTCCGTTTGAGATACGGAACTCCAAAAATTCATATATATATTTTTTAATGTTATACACGCTTGGTGTTTGACCACAGCTCACCTGATGTTAAGTGATGGTAGCTAGCCAGCCGAGTTCTAGAAAGTACTCTACCACCACGCCATGGTATCCTCACGATGTTTTCCTTCACCGGCAGCTCAAGCTCATTGTTGGGTTAGAACCCACGCCCTTCGGCATGCGAACCGACCGCGCTAACCACTGACCTATCATCGCTACGTAACGCTTGTCCTGGAAAACCTACAACCATAACTGACGTTGGTTGTCCAACCAAAACCGTATAACGTTGTAGAATGCAACCACAGATCCGCTCGGTATATAGTGAGTAAATACAGGCCTCCAGAGAGCTCTGTGATTGAAGCATGTAACGTGTCCGGTGTCCAGCCCGGCTCTAACGCCCGTATACTGATCTAGGTTACTCTGTAACACTAGGTAGGTATCGACTGCGTTTAATGAAATTTGAGTTTCAACTCGTGCGTTGTTGAATCAATTTCTTACCTGTTGAGGTATCTCAATAAATACAATTTAATTTAATTTTAATTCTTATGTTAAAAAGTTTTTTTTTAGGGTTCCGTAGCCAAAGGGTAAAAACGGGACCCTATTACTAAGACTTCGCTGTCTGTCTGTCCGTCCGTCTGTCTGTCACCAGGCTGTATCTCAAGAACCGCGATAGCTAGACAGTTGAAATTTTCACAAATTATGTATTTCTGTTGCCGCTATAACAACAAACATACAAAACAAAATAAATATTTAAGCTCCCATATAACAAACGCGATTTTTTTTTGCCTTCTTCATAGATAATGGTACGGAACTCTTCGTGCGCGAGTCCGACTCGCACTTCGCCGGTTTTTTACATACCACTTATCACGTGTTGTCTACTACGTAATTTTTTTGGAACAAAAACAGCTATATCGTTACAGAAATTAAAGAAGACATTATGCCCCTATTACAAAAGGCCGGGACTTTACTAGCCACAGAATACCGAGTAGTTTCTATCTCGTGACGATGCATGTAAGATGAGTTGACGTATAAGTTTATGTCATTGTTATCAGCATTTTATTTGTTATGAAATATTTATTTGTACTAGCTTGCACCCGCGACTTTGTCTGCATTGTCTCGGATAAGGTTCAAAGAGAAACTTGTCAGGGGTCGGCAACCTTTTGAGACGAAAGAGTAAACAATTTCAGCTTGATACCTCCACGCGTTCCTGAGGATCTTGACTGACGGATAGACGGACAACAAAGTGATCCTATAAGGGTTCCGTTTTATCCTTCTGAGGTACGGAACCCATCATCATTTCAGCTGCAGGACATCCACTGCTGGACATATGCCCCCATTGACTTCCATAAAGACCGATTGGAAGTGGCTCGCATCCAGCGCTTTCGTGCGATACCTAAATTGTAAAAAAAAAAAAATTGTTAATTAAAACGCTTAATCAACAATGATAAGTCATCTAGGCGTATAAATAATTAGTACCTGGTTGACCGAGCATTGCTCGGATGAAAACATGGATAAAAAAAATGAAAATCGTTGGAGCCGTTTCCGAGATCCGGAATATATATATATATATATATATACAAGAATTGCTCGTTTAAAGATATAGATATAGATAGATACATACATTGTACATCACATATATCATCTTATCTTTCTCGCGTAGCGCGAAACTGCTGATAAAAGGTTAGTTACTTAAAGTAAAATTTATCCCCTTTTCCAATGGCTTGGGACTTTACCTCTAGCTTGTGAGGTCACGTGGGCGCCTTATAAATAATAACCCTGGTGTATGGCAGCCAAAACATTTCGTTCCTTCGAACTAACTTCCTTTCGTGTGAAGAACATAAACAATAAACTGTAAGTATTTTTTAACACATTTTTATTAACTTATGGGAAAAAAGAGCTAAATAAATTAAAAATAAATACACCTTTGTAGCGATGATGGCTCAGTGGTTAGCGCGGTCGGTTCGCATGCCGAAGTGCGGGGGTTCATACCCCAACAATGAGCTTGAGCTGCCGGTGAAGGAAAACATCGTGAGGAAACCATAGCGTGGTGGTAGGGTATTTTCTAATACTCGGCTGGCTAGCTACCACCCTCAAGTTGAAAATCTGCCGCCAAGCATCTAACGGTGTGTTCCGGCAGCCTCACTTGAGAGCCAGTTCTAATCCAGGCTCGGTGTGCTTTTCCATCTTCGACCACACCGTCACTTAACATCAGGTGAGTTGTAGTCAAAAACCTAGCCAGTCAGCCATAAAAAAAACCTATATTTACTACTTTTATCTGCGACAATGAACTAAAAATTTAAAAATAAATTCTAGTAAGTATTTGGCGTGTAGGTACTTACCTATATTCTTAACCTGTAACTTGTAACAGATGACACTTGGCAAATGCACAAAGTACCACGCCAAAAAAAAAAAAATTGTAGTAACTATTTTGTGAAGACATGGTAGGTACATTTTTTTTACAACATTGGTGAGACGAACCAAACGCTCTTCCGATGGTAAGAGATAACGCCTGTCCATGACCATTACAGAAATACACAGAACATACATACAACATACAAAGTAGTATTGGCTGGTAATCGTATTAAGACATTCTAAAGCTTTTGCCTGTGTGACATACCTACAACTACATTATCTCTACAAAGTATAAATCAAAGTCGCTTCCTGCAGTCTGTACGCTTAGATCTTTTAAACTACGCAACGGATTTTAATACGGTTTCCACCAATAGACAGAGTGATTCAAGAGGAAGGTTATATGTATAATACATGCATATGCACCACATTAGTATCTACATTGCACCCGTGCGAAGCCGGAGCGGGTCGCTAGTTTCTGTATATAAATATGAAAAAGTATATTACCTAAGTGTTTTTTCCAGATCAAAATGAAACACTTCTTGTGCTTGGCAGTCTTGATTGCGTATGCCGTTGCTCAAGTTTCAGCTTCACCCGACAGGGAGCTAAGGTGATTATCTCCCATTTTAAAGTATCAACTACTAGACCCGCTTATCTGTCAGGTGTTTAACCATAGCTCAGATATTAAACGTTCTGGGGCCCGCGGTCTACAACCGCGTACCCGCTTCCATCCGGGCTGCACCTTCCACCGCGTGCTTCAGAACCAAGCTGAGATCTTGGCTGCTAAAGGCCTTGTTTTATGACTTTGACGAATATTTCAAATTAAAAGATTATTAAATTTCTAGTAAGTGATTATGATTTTTTTTGGACATTTTATTATATGGACAATATTTTTTATAATATATTGACACATTTTTATCCTGACTTATTTTTATATTGGCGGTATTTTTATATTGTCAATATTTGTATTGCCGTGGTGCTGCCGGCGTAAGAATAGTACCCCACCCTCTCTACCCGTGGTTGCCGTAAGAGTCGGCTAAGGGATGTAATCCGGAAGATGGGCAGCAGCGTCTTCCTAGAATAATCACACCTAACTGCGCTCGCCAACCCACCTGCCAAGCGTGGCGAGTATTGGCAAAACCCCCCCAGGAGGAGGCCGATGTCCAGCAGTGGACGTCCTATGGCTGATGATGTGACCAGTAAACTTTTTTCACTCAACTTATATTTTAGTAAATAAAAGCTGAAACAATATTATATATATATACTTATTTCAGATACAAATTTTCCAAAAGAATGTCAAGACATCCAAGAGACTTAACATTGGACACGTCTGTCGGCAACAACGGAAAGCTTTTCGGGACTCTTGGACAGGATGGCAATGACTTATTTGTAAGTCTTTACTTTTTAAATACAGAGTAAAAAAAATTAGCTGTGGCTTTAGCAAATTAATTTGCGAGATTTATTTTATTATATTGTCATTTATTTTATTATTTAACAATAATTTTATTATCTTGTCATTTATTTTATTAGATTGACGTTTATTTTATTAGATTGACATTTATTTTATTATATTAACATATATTTTATTAGATTGACATTTATTTTATTACTAACTGTTACCCGCGAATTCGCCAACGTGGAATTCAGACGAATAATTAATTACAATACCACCACCAGATGTCACGTCATTAGTAGAATAATAGTCATTACTATTGTGTATTGTGAAACTTGACATCTGGTGGTGGGTAGTGGTAATGCCCTTGAACATTTTTGGTAATCACACAGGAATCTAACACTTTTCTGATATAAAAAGTTATATACTATATACTGTATGTTGATCCAGGTCATAAACTATATGTGTGTCAAATTTAATTCAAATCCGTTCAGCATCAAAAAAAGACATCATCTGTGATCGCAGCGCTATAATAATTTTGTGGTACAAGAACGTAACTTTTATGCGAACGAGACAGATTTATTTGTAAGCTTTGTGAAGTGATTGGGAATTAAAAAGTGAGTTGCTCCATTTACAACTTTAGTTTTGTATTCCAGGGTAAAGCTGGTTACAATCATGAAATTTTCAACGATGGACGCGGAAAATTGGACGCCCAAGCTTGCGGATCAAGAGTTCTTTCTCCTTATGGCGATAGCACCAAATTTGGCGGAGGCCTCAACTGGGCAGACCAGAATGCTAAAGCTGGATTAGATCTCAGCAAGTCGATTGGTGGACACACAGCTGTGAGTAATGTCTAATAATTATGTAGTTTGAAAACTTGTTTCATTTCCATAGAAATTCACTCATCATTATCAATTGAAAATAGTGACATCTAGTGATTTTTACAAGAACTATTTAAGCATGGAGCGCTGTAAAAATGGCGGCTGACAAAGTATACGTTTTATGAAATGATGAGGTTATGTAAGAAATTCAACCCAGAGATAAGAGATGGCGCTTTCATTCCGGTTGACCGCCTGAATTTGGAGCGCGTAGATTTGTAAAAAAAACTGTTAACTACTGAATCCGAGTAGACCCAGACGGACCAATTATAGTTAATGTAAAAAACATATTAAATTTTGGTTTATATCAATATTAATCCGCAATTTAGAAGTCAACGACATCTAACGGTGACTTTTAACTATCTTATCTGTTCCTTACGGCTTACATTTCGGGGCCTATTACACTAGATGGCTCTCAATTATATTACTCAAACAGTTGAAAATGTTTTTATTTTTTATTTTACTTACAGCTAAAAGCCACTGGTGAAGGACTTTGGCATTTGAACAAGAACTCCGAGTTGTCAGCTGGCGGTTTCTACAGCCAGCCATTCCTGGGTCATGGAAAATCAGACTACGGTGTGCAAGCCGGTTACAGACTACGTTTCTAAGCTATTAACGTTAATACTCACTAATGATAGGAGCGAGTGATTTTATGTTTTGTGTGATCAATGTCCTAGATTGATGAGGAGGGTGGTGTGATGATTGGTACCTAAGACCTACCAAATTATTTTTTTGCGTTTAGTACATTTCCTAAATCATTTTATCTTCACTTTCAATAAAACCGTAAACTTAAAAAAATATGCTTATTTTATTTTCAAGTATTTAGTTTTTATTTCTTTACTTAATATTTCTCAATCCATATCATATTTGAGGCGTTGTGAAAGGGGTTGTGTGCTTTACCATCTTCGACCACACCGTCACTTAACATCAGGTGAGCTGTGGACAAACTGTCAGCCATAAAAAAAAAACTTATTTTTTTTACGTCTGACAGGCTCTGTGTTTGACCACAGCTCACCTGATGTTAAGTGACGGTGTGGTCGAAGATCAAAAAGCACAGCCCGGAATGGAACTGGCTCTCAACTGAGGCTGCCGGAACACACCGTTAGATGCTTGGCGGCCGATTTTCAACTTGAGGGTGGTAGCTAGCCAGCCGAGTACTAGAAAGTACCCTACCACCACGCTATGGTATACTCACTTTTTTTTTCTTCACCGGCAGCTCAAGCTCATTGTTGGGGTTTGAATCCACGCCCTTCAGCATGCGAACCGCTAACCGACCACGCTAACCTCTGAGCTATCATCGCTAAAACATATTTTGAATCGCAAACACCGTGATAATTAATTAATACACACACTCACAAACTTGCGGCTTTATAATATTAGTGTGGTGACAGACGACCAAGTTCACCGTAAGCGTCCCCTTTCGGCATCGTTCGCAGGACACACTGATTAAAGACTTTCGTCTTGAGGCATTATGCTATGAACGATGTGACGCAACTTCCCAAACGCTACCCATTCCAGCCGGACTCTAACTCTTCTCCTGTTCTGTTTATACCTAACAGCAAGTACCTTGTTACGTAACGAGCATAAATTTAAATGGTCACAATATATATAACGTTTACAACATAAGCCAACAGGGCTGTCGATAAAAGCAATAGGGTTTTCCGATTCAATATAAAGAATATAAAAAGCCCTGTAATAGACGATTTTTTCCAGTTAGGACTTTTTTGTATCATTGCAGTAGACACATTAGATCAAATGTATTGTTAGTTATTGTTTTACGAGATTTCGGGGCTTTGAAAGGCAGGAAGGATAAGATATTGACTTGTAGCATCAATTCAATTCAATTATCATTTATTCACGTGAATAGGGTAATGTACATATCGTTTACAAAAGGATTTATATAGAAGTCCTGTCTATTTTGCCATAGCTCGGCATGTGAACATGCTTTAAAGCAAAAATAATACTAGGTGGTAGATCTTCTTAGCAAGGTAGGTACTTACCACCGCAGTACCAGATATTCTGCCGCCAAGCAGTAGTGTGTAAACATTACCGTGTTCCAGTTCGAAGGGTACAGCTATCGAAATTACTGCGCTGTTGAGATTAACCATCCAAAGTCTCAAAGCAATGAGCGCCAAAGCAGTGATTTGCTGGATTTTGTTTTGCTATTCGAAGTTCTGTGTATTGCTGCAATGGTCATGGATAGGCATTATCTCTTACCATCATGAGAGCGCCTCGAACGTATCATTACTCTATACATTAAAAAAAAAAATTACGCTTGCCTTTTTTTATACTGATTAGGTTTGCGTTGGTTTGTTTAGAGTGGGTGAATTTTCGCTGTCAGCGAAAAACAGATGTTTTTTTACTGCAGGTGCTATAGGGAAGTATTATATAGATATAATGATAGAATAAGAACAATTGATTGCCCTTTCTTCAAACTTTTATTAGCAGAAAAGTCCACTAAACTTTGTACGAAATGATCGTTACAATTTATGATCTCGTTAAAAATCTTAAGGGGATTCTGGAAACCAAGAAGATAGTTTTTTTTTTAACACGTATAAGTTTGCGTTTGTCCATCAACTTGCCTGATGGTAAGCTCCTCCTCCCACCACCCTCCAAATTCGTTACGTACTTGAACGCTCCCTTTGAGACCTTCGATGGTTAGTTTTAACAGCCCTGTAACTTCGCTAGCTGCAGTACCCTTCAAACCGGAACACAGTATTGTTTGCACACTACTGCTTGGCGGCAGAGTATCTGGTACTGCGGCGGTACCTACCTAGACGACCTCCTGCAAAGTAGATTACCACCAAGTTACGTTTAGCAGTGGACAGCAAAAGGCTGATGATGATGATGATGATTGTATGCAAAAGGTCCTACCTTAAGAAGGTGTCTTAATAAGACTGAAGATTCCATCATTCTCAAGCGACAAATTTCATTAGTTAAGTTTTCAGGTTAATGGATATTTTACAAGGGTTGTAAAAATTGCTACAGATTGCTAATCCAATTATTTTAATCTACCTTTACGATTTTATTACTTAAAAGTTAGATACTTAACTGTATTGTAATAATTGTAAGTATTATTACGTTTCACGTAAGTAACTGAAAATATCAAATCAAAATCAAAAAGTCATTTATTCAGTTTAGGCCCAGGTAAGGCACTTATGAACGTTAAGTTACATGTTTGAATCTACCACCAGCTCGTAATTACACTTCAACTGAGAAGACTCCGGCAAGAAACTCAGCAAGGCATTTTTTTGTGGATCTTTCTTTTCATATTAGGTTAAAATTTACAGTTATAAATATTAATACCTACATACATTATGCTTACTACAATTGTCACTTAGCCAGGGGGATGCAAGTGCAGAGAGAAGCTACTACAACCATATATTCCTGTCTTCCTGTTTTTAAGTAAATAATATTTATACGTATATTGGAAGTTGATTCACACTGCGACATGGAGCCCCAAACTAAACAAACCTTTTTTTATGCATACGGTACATATAAATATATACCGCCAAAAACATTTTCATGTAAATTGTTGCCAAGACGAGACCACATGGCTTGCGCAAAAAGTTATCAGATCTCATGTAGAGCCAAGCTTCTAACTCTACACGGCCTAACTCTACAAGCCCTTCACAAACTCTACACCTTCGGGGGTTTAGAAAAAATCACGAAATATCACAGTGGGAGGAGGGGGGTGTAGTAGTATATCATTTATTTTTTCGTCAAACGCGAATGATGACACCAAGTAGCTTGATGAAACCAACGTTGATCTTCAACACAGCTCCAACAACTGACTTGCAAGATACTTATCCAGTTGTTAGTGTTGAAGAAAGTCTTGCTAAGAAAAAGAAAGACCAGCTTGTAACACCGTCGCACCGGCTCGTCAAGTCGGAGAGGTCGGTATACATTCTGGGGCCCGCGGTCTACAACCGTGTACCCGCCTCCGTCCGGGATGCACCTTCCACCGCGTGCTTCAGAACCAAGTTAAGATCTTGGCTGCTAGAGACCATGTTTTATGACATTGACTAATATTTTAAATTAAAAGATTATGAAATTACTAGTAAGTAATTATGTTTTTTTTTGGACATTTTATTATAAAGACAATATTTTTTACATTGGCATATTTTTATGCTGATATATTTTTGTATTGACATATTTTTATTTGTCATATTTTATATTGGCAGTATTTTTATATTGACAATATTCTTATAATGACATGTTTGTATACTTTGATACCTACTATGTTTTTATTTCATTGACATGTAAGCAGTGTTCTAAAACTCTTAAATGATATTACGGAATTGACTTGTAACATGGGTGTTAACGATAAAATATTTTTATTTGTATTTTTATTTGCTAATCCGTAGTTAAGGTTAATCTTACGTGTCACCAAGGTTGGGTTAAAAAATGCATAAGAAACATCCCGTGATTAATGGACGGCCCCTTATTAAAAGGATATCTTTTTGATTGGTGATCTCGCTGTACGTATTAAGAATGTGGAATCGAAGCGTTTAGTCCGTACGTGGGGAATATCCACCATGTAAGGATGGCGCTTTGGCCGTGTCTGCCTAGCCGTCCGGTAATAAAAAGGGGCAGGTGGAACCAAATTATGCAGTTCTAAGGCACACTCTCCGAAATGTTTCCGATAGAAGACAGATAAACAAGCGACTTTACGTCGGTGCTCAAGGCTTACTATACTTATGGCTTATACTTGTCGTATAAACATTCAATATGCATAACATTCAAATTGATATAAATTTCCTGACGCCATCCATCAGTTGCATAGTCGTATTTTCAATCAATTCTTAACCATATATCAACCGGATAGGGACGTTTTTCAATGTCACGGTATTCAGCACATTGTCTTTAGAAGATCCATAACCACGACACAGACTAAAGATGGACAGACAGACAAGTCCGCGAAAGTTGAAATAATTTCGCAATCAGTGACAATGGCTTTTACCATTTGTTCTAGGGTTGAATATGTTATCTGCCCGACTAAATTCGATCACGGAGCAAAATTTTCGTAGTAGCGCCCTCTTGCGTTTGAGAGAATCTATGTTTTATCTACTAAGCCTTTTCAAGGTCAGCATAAACAAGTATCTTTTAATGCTGCGTGTTTCATCTTCGGCCGTATACATTATCGTTTACCATCAGGTGAGTTGGTGGCCAAACGTGGACTTGAACGCGTAAAAAGTGATTTTTTAAAGCTTGACAGGCTAGGTTTACCACAGCTTACCTGTTATTAAGTGACGGTGTGGTCGATGATGGTAAAGCACACCTAGCCTGGAATGGTACTGGCTCTTAAGTGAGGCTGCCGGAGCACACCGGCAGATTTTCAAATTGAGGATAGTAGCTAGCCAGCCGAGTAGTAGAAAGTCACCCTACCACCACGCTATGGTTTCCTCACGATATTTTTCCTTCACCGGCAGCTCAAGCTCATTGTTGGTGTTTGAACCCACGCCCTTCGGCATGCGAACCGACCGCGCTAACCACTAAGCTATCATCGCTACTTTAAACATAAATATGACCCCGTTACATCCAAGGCTGCCGTAATACGTACTTGTTTTTTTTACAGTATATGCACTTGGATTTAGGATTAGGTATCAGACGAATAATAAAAAAAAAATAACAACTTAACTGTCTCGCCGCACTCCGGTGGGTTATATAAGACATTCCGTTGGGGCAAAGGTGAAAGTCAATATCCCACGTTGGTATTTTGTTGTTCTATGTTTGTAGTAAAAATCAATGTGGATATGGATTATATTATTATGGTGCTGTTAAACTGCACTATAGTAAAACTTTCGCGAATAACATCGCAATTTATACAAAATTATTTAACTTCGAGCGACTTTGAATCCGCTTGAAACCGCTTGATACTTGAAACCTCGCTAAGCTTAAGATTCTAGTCTAGAATCCTTCGCTTCGCTCTGGATTCAAACAATCGCTCTCGCTCGTAATACATTATTTTGGTCCCTTGTCACACATCTGCTATTATCTCTATAGTAACAACGGTAATATATGTTTTCGTTGTCGTTGTCCATCTGTCTTTCGTAATCCGAAACCACAAGGAGATATAAAACGAATTCTTGAGTATAAAGACTTGGAATCCATTGTTCATGTTTTAGATTTAGCGGTTTTAAATTACGGGTTCGTGTTTTTCGGACGGGTTTTGGTTTGGTGTTAATTGGTTTCCAATTGTTCGTTGAAAAGTATTTCGATTGTTTAATTGAATGAAAGCTCTGAAAGAAAAATATTTAATGGGTGAGCATTTCTTTGTTCGATTTTTTTTTGTTTATTTACTTATAAAAGGGTGCGATGATTTTAAGATTGGGGTTTCAATGATCTGTTTTTGAGTTTAGTCATGGTGGAATAATTTAAGTTTTACAAAATCTTACCACGGAATCTTTTTTATATAAAATAATAAAAATATAATTCATTTCATTCAGGCAACATGAACCATATAATAATAAACATTACAACTGAATATACTAAATAATAACTCACCACAAAACAAATATTTGTAAAAGTTTTCTGCCGCCAAGCACTTTATGGCCTGTTCCGGCAGCCTCACTTGAGAACCAGTTCTATTTTACGCTAGATGTGTTGTTGTTATCTATGTTGTTGGTGTTGCTATCTTCAAACACACCGTCACTTAACATCAGGTGAGTTGTGGTCAAACACCTAGACAGTCAACCATAAAAAAAATATGTAAAAAAATGAATTCTACTTACAAAAATACTTAACATGTTGTATAATAGCCCATGAAGTAACCGTATTATTGAAGAATTAAGGTAAAAGAGGGTAAGTTTACTCGAAGCCAAATTAAACCCTTATTTTACAACAGCCATTTCGTGTGCCGAAGTGTATGGAGCACTCGTGTATTGAAATGACGAATTACAGGTTAAGGCGCTTCCAGTAGCTAATGTAAATCTTTTTTAGGGTTCCGTACCTCAAACTTACTTCCGTAACTGTCTTATGTAATTTCGACGTTCGAAAAGTGCTGATTCTCAGCCTAGTTTGAATAAATGGTTTTGAATTTTGAATTTTGAATTTTTGAAAAGGAAAAAACGGAACCCTTATAGGATAACTTTGGTGTCCGTCTGTCTGTCAAGACCCTTTTTCTCAGGAACGCGTGAAGGTATCAAGCTGAAATTCATCAATCAAATACACAGGTCTACTGTCCCTTGAAGCTGTGAAAAAATCAAACTTCTAAGCCAACGCAATCAAAAGATACAGCCGTTTATGCTTCAAATTTTCGACACTCGCAAGGGAATTAAAATCTACAGGGTACTTCTCGTGAACTAAGAATCTTGAAATTTGGTACGAAGCAACGTCTTATAGCACAGATAATTTTAATTACCACTAAAAAAAATACCATAACTTTTACTTATATACTTACAGGTTTGTACGGAACCTTCGGTGCGCGAGCCCGACTCGCACTTGGCCGGTTTTTTTATATGTACAAGTAATAAGACGGCCGATTCGCTCTCCTGATGGTAAGACGCATGTCCAGGACCATTGCAGCAATACATAGAACTTTGAGAACCAAAATAAAGTCCGGGGCATCGCTGCTTTGGCGATCATTACTCTGAGACTTTCGATGGTTAGTCTCAACAGTCCTGTAATTACGCTAGCTGCAGTACCCTTCAAACTGGAACACGGTAATGTTTACACACAACTGCTTGGCGGCAGAATATCTGGTAATGCTGTGGTACCTACCTAGACTACCTGTGCTGTAGTTCCTACTAAGGAAATCTACCACCAAGTAAACCTCAATGTGAATCTGGTTTAGCAGTACACAGTGTCGCTTCTAGCGTGTAAACATTACTGTGTTCCTGTTTAAAGGGTATTGAAGCGAAATTACAGCGTTGTCGGGACTAACCTTATGCTAAGGCGATACCCTATTTCGTAACTGTCTCATATTTGTCTGTAAGTTTTTGTGTTACAAAATAAAACTTAATTTCTTTCTTTTTTCTTTCTGTCTTTCATGTAGCGATGATAGCTCAGTGGTTAGCGCGGTAGGTCCGCATGCCGAAGGGCGTGGGTTCGAACCCCAACAATGAGCTTGAGCTGCCGGTGAAGGAAAAATATCGTGAGGAAACCATAGCGTGGTGGTAGGGTGACTTTCTAGTACTCGGCTGGCTAGCTACCACCCTCAAGTTGAAAATCTGCCGCCAAGCATCTAACGATGTGTTCCGGCAGCCTCACTTGAGAGCCAGTTCTATTCCAGGCTAGGTGTGCTTTACCATCTTCGACCACACCGTCACTTAACATCAGGTGAGTTGTAGTCAAATACCAAGCCTGTCAGATATAAAAAAAAAACATCGAAAGTGATTAACGCCAAAGCAGCGATGCCCTGGACTTTAGTTTGTTACTCAAAGTTCTGTGCATTGCTGTAATGGTTATGGATTTGCCTTATCTCTTACCATCAGTAGAGAGCTTAGATCGTCTCATTACTTTTACATTTTAAAAATATACGCACACGCATCTACGTTGTGATTATGCACACCGAACGAATAAAGTTCTTTTTCAATTTTCATATTCAAAGTGGTGTTAGCGTAAATGATATTCGTGATTAGGAGGTCAAAATACGTTATTATACCAAGTTTCAGATCGATCGGCAGTATGCGCTTTTCAGTAGTACACCCTAGCTCCTTACAGTGCCTTAACGTTGGCTCAGAGGAGCCCATTCCTGTTTTAGTGTTTCAGAGTTGTGTGCGAACACAATTAGACCTCTTGGCTTGTGACGGACAAACAGGGAAATATCTACCAATATCAAAAATATTTTTTTAAGGTAAACTGTTTCATTGAAAATAAAGATAATAATGATGTTAGATAATGTCATACCAGTCATCACACCACTCTTCTCATTAATATAGGGCATACCTACGTAGATCGAAAAAAAAAAATTGAATTATTGTAACAAATATGAAATCTGGCATTTTGTGCCGGCGGCCATCTTAGTTTTGAAATTTGTCACTGTGTACAGTATTCTGTTAGTCAAGCACTATTAATTGATACCCATATTTTTTCTGATCAGTGCTAGCCGAAATACAGTTACCACTAGTTCGGAGTCAATGGGTTCATAATTATTAATGCGTCCAAAATTTATGCCAATTTTTTTTTTTTTTTGGTCTTGTTGTATGTATTGCCAAATAATTCATCATTTGCTTAGTTTGGAACTAGATGGCGCTGTATGAACAAACAATTCTTTACGTTAATAGTGAGTAGGTATGAGCTTAGTGGCAATGAAAATTTATGCCATCCAGGAAGGCCTCTGAAACGGTAACAGGATAAACAGGATAATTTTAGTTGGTTCAAACACATAATTACCTACTATAAGGCTTAATATTTAAGGAAAACCAGAAACGTTATTGCTACATGATGAGTGGAGGGGGGTAATCTATACTTACCAATGGCGTCATTAATCTATACATTCAGTGCTCGAATGATTACCACGACGTAACTGTGAGGTTTACTGTATACCTACTAATTTACTTTAAATTAATTTTGCTACGGGATAAAAGCCATGTTCGAACGGTAAAAAAACCTTTAGACGTGAAATTCAACTTTATTCTATGTTATTTACAACGAAGACAACTCTATATGAAGAAATTTGCCACCGAATTAAAGGCACTTCAGCGTCCAAGTAAGTTGATGTAGTATTATGATAGTATATTTTTTTTTATGTTTGACCACAGCTCGCCTGATGTTATGTGACGGTGTGGTCGAAGATGGTGAAGCACACCCAGCCTGGTATGGTACTGGCTCTCAAGGAGCACACCGTTAGATGCTTGACGGCAAATTTTCAAGTTGAGGGTGGTAGCTAGCCAGCCGAGTACTAGAAAGTACCCTACCACCACGCTATAGTTTCCTCACGATGTTTTCCGTCACCAGCAGCTCAAGCTCATTGTTGGGGTTTGAACACATGCCCTTCGGCATGCGAACCGACCGCGCTAACCACTGATGTTTGTCAAACTATTATCACGTGAGAGAACTGTTGAGTTGGTCGTGTTGTACAGTAGAGACCACGATTCGGTAAACGTTGTTTAGTCAAGAACAATATTCACAAGAAAAATAAAAAACAAATTTATCTAATATTTAAAAAAATAAAAACATTTTTGGAAGCAATAAGTTTTTAATTTGCCCGAGTGGGTGTTCTTTGATAGATACAGCCTGGGTATATTCAAGTCGCGAGTGAATCAGTTACTTCTAGCCAAGCGTGCTGCATGGTAGATGTATCTTAGCTAAAAACAGGCGAGATGGCGGTCATATGCGAATTGATTTGTAATAAAAAAAAAACGAAGAGTGACCTGAGTGACGTGCCTATGTCTTTTTTTATGGTTGACAATCTGAGCGTTTGACCACAACTCACTTGACGTCAAGTGGCGGTGTGGTCGAAAATAGTAAAGCACATTTATCCTGGAATGGAACTGGCTCTCAAGTAGGGCTGCCGGAACCGGATGCCGGATGTCTAGCAGTGAACGTTGATGACAAAGTATAGTAAATGAATCATTTGTATCGGTATACAAACACATCACATTTTGGCTTTTAATGCATTTTGACTAGAACTGAATCCTATATTAAAAGTGTCATATTATTAATAGGTTTTACTTCTTCGATCTTAATTATGATATAGATTGTTATGATAAAAAAAACAGTCTTGTCCTAATTTTAATTCCCATTTCTTTTTAGCAAACATATGTACCTATATTAGGTATGTAAATGATAGAACAATGTTTGAAGTGCAGTTTCTATTTATGTCCGGTACCGAGCCTCTATTGTCCAGTTTCCATATTTTTCCTGTCGCTTACACAGTACGTAAATTATGCTAGCACTTCTGAATTACTCACAGCGCAGGTTACAAATGATCAATATAATGCTAGGACAATAAAACACGTTATTTCTATATCCCACCTTTCTTGGAGGAAATACAACTAGGAACAATTATCAAAGCATTCTACAGTAAAAACTAGGTAATAAGCTTCCTCTAGGCGCAAAATAGTGGAAGATACACAACCGCATGGAGCTTGGAAAAGATGACAACGTTATTTAGACTATGTTGTTGAAGGCGGATGTGGTTTTGAGGTACCATGCTACTGTCCTGGTAAGAATTATGAAGCATAATGGTAAGGGGCCCCAAGAGGTGAGATTGATTGGAGATCCCAGGAAAATCACTAAAACAAGCCAAGGGGTGATGTTTTAACGGTACAATATAACATTGTAATTTTACAATAATGCATAGTGGTATTGTGGTCATATCACCGAAGTATGTTTCCAATATCTTATAGATTACTTATTCTTACAGAAACACAAAGATGACGGAGCAGTATCTGGTGCAACAACCTAAAAGACTAGAAAACTTGGCAATAATCAAACTCGGGGAGTGGATTGCGCGACAAGCGGAAAAGTTGATATCACCTGAATCGCATAAAAACTGTCTAAAGCAAGTAATACGATTGTTTAATTGGGGACACAACACAAGTAATGATCAAGTAACCTTGTCTCGTCGGATTGAAATCATTAGAAACACACTCAAAAGCAATGTACCAAAGATACTCTATGATAAGTTAGCATTTACATCAATAAAAGCGTTGTCAAAGCTTGCAAGCAATACAAAACCAGCCTTGTGGTTTATGGGTAGTAGAAAGAACTTAATTTGGCGAATGTTAGAAGTTTTTTATACAGAAAATCTAACTTATCTAATTATAAATATGGAAATTATACAAAGTTCCTTAAGTTCTAATTCGTATATGCTAACTGGCCTCAGGCATTTGGAATTGTATTTTAGTCAGAGATATTGCAGTGCATTTGAAGAGGCTAATATTATACAGATGCTAAAAATGCTACACAGTATTAAATATTTAACTTTTCAAAATATCTGCACAGATAATATTTTAAGATGTGTTGTGGAACACTGCAAATTAATGGAAGTGGTTAATTTTAATTTTGTAAACCATATAAATGACAGGAGCATAGAAATACTGTCCAAGCTACCTAATTTGAAAATTGTTGAGTTATATGAAACAGACGTAAGTCTGGAAGGGATCAAAACACTCCTCAATTCCTGTGAAAATATCACACACATTGGTATACATCCGGGTGTTATAGCAGATGCTATAGAGATCATTAATGAACAAAATGCTGGAAAACGATTTAAATTATTATCTTTCGAAAATGACTATAACTCAATAACGTTAAAGCAATTGAAATTAATAGTTCGAACATGTCCTCATATTCAGAAAATGACACTTGTGAAAAACCCAGGCATAACACCGCTAAATTATTTAATAGCTCTTAATGATTTACAAGTTTTACAAGATTTGGAACTACAAAAATTTAATTTTTATACATATGAAGTAGAAAAGGTATTAGAAATAAGAGGAATTAATTTGATGCATTTGCATCTTGTAGCGATTGAACAAATAGACTTAAACGCGTTAAACAGTATTACTAAGACCTGTCCAAATTTGGAATGCTTAGCTTTATCTCAATGTAAATTTGTGAAAGAAATAAATGGTGTTTATACTAAGCTTAATGTAACACCATTGATAAACCTCAAGAGATTTACTTTGAATGTGGAGGATAAGGAATTACAGCCTTCTGATGATCAATTACTGTTTCTACTTATGAATTGTCCGAATATTGAAATCCTCCATATAGCTAGTCCAGTATCGTTCGATGCCATCCTGTTAAAAGTTCTACATAAAAACCCAATGATTTATTTGAAAGAATTGAAATTGTGGCGCAATAGGTTGTCAAAGTTAGTTATAGATCGTATAATTCAAAGTTGTGTCAGCCTGACAGTCAGCAGTATTATTGATTGAGGAAATGTAAAAGCGCTCTGGTACTTATTTATTTATTTATTTATATTGTGAACACCAACATTGTGTACATTATCTCATGACAAAAAGCAAGAAGTACAAAACAATTACACAGTAAATGCCACAACAATTATAGGTGCAGACAGCATGCAATAAAAACTATAATTAATTCATAATCAATACAAAATTAAATGTCAAAGTTAAATAATAAATTAATTAAATAATATAAAGTCTATAGTCACTTAGTTACTAAGTTAGTTACTTAGTTTACTATAGTCACTTTTTTTTAAATGTCTTAGTGTAACTGTATTTGTGTTATAAATCCAACAACAATTTATCTTGCATAATTGTGGTGTTTCAATATTACATTTTTGTATTTATTTATTTATTTCAGGTAGCTTATGACTTACATATGTCGAAGCGACAGGTCGGTCGCCGTCTTTTTCAAACATCTTGTGGGCATGTAGTGGGTAATCGTGCGACAGGAGAAAACACTCTTGAGGTCCAGCACTCCAATTATAATGTTCAGCGAGCTACAATCAAATATCAATTCAGCAGGGCAGCAGCGATACGAAACAGTACGACAGTTCCAAGACGTTCTCACTCGACGGTGGTCGGGAAATCAATTCCAAACCGAACCCGAGCGATGACACCAAGGCTCTGTCGGAAGCGCACTGAAGTGAGGTCGCGGCTAATTGCTGACCGATGTGACGTTAGCGGGCTTCTTGTTTTTTCTTTTTCTCTTTCTTCTTGGCATCGCACTCTGTGCATTCTGCCAGTTTCAATGTTTCTATATTTTGTGAGTAGTCTTCATTTTTCAGCTTCTTTATTATCTATAGTTACAGTCAAAGTTTAGTCTTGATCAAGTCCAGTCGGTCCCAGTCAAATCAAGTCATGCCTTAGTAAAGTAGTGGCGACTTTACTATAAGCTTCTGGATGGAGTTTTGGAAGCATCACAAAAAGTCTTTTTAGCCAGATTATATCATTCTCCCACACTCGCGCTTGTAAAAGATCAACTGAGAAGCTTGAGAAAGGTCAAGTGCGGGTTAGCAGAATTCACATATCTTCGTTTTTTTTTAAGAACTCCTTTGTACGTTTTACTCACGATGTTTTTCGTCAGGAATACGCAATTAGAAAAGAGAAGTGCGTGACGTGGGATTCAAACCCCGGACCTCTAGATTGAGAGCCAGACGGTCTTTTACCTGCTGAAATTTCAATACATAAATAAAATTAATTCTTAGTAAACCGTAACGAAATGTTCCTAGATAAATTGTTTTATACCTACGAAGATTTTTCTATCCTTTAAAAAGGCAATGCTTCAAATGTCTCCTGTTTTTACCCACAAATCTTGAATTAGTACTACGGGTCGGCTGATTCTGACACATATTGCCAATTTAAGACAGACTTGGGCGGATATACTGGTAGGGATGTGAAAAATTGTCCGGAATCGTAGAGCCGAAATCGAAGATGCTCCCTAGCTAGCTATATAATATAGCTATAGTTATGCTTGCGAGCTGTGATAAAAGTTTTTCCACAAGCGTAAACGAGACAGACATAATATATGCATCTTTATTTATATGTAAAGTATGTATGTAGTATGTATGTATTTGTATGTATGTGTAATATCATCATCATTTTCATCCTGTAATCGCTTACTGTTGAGCATAGGCTTCCGTTCTATACTTTCCTACTTATCCGGCCGGTCCCGTGCCACCCTTTGTTTTAATTTTAACCCGATCTTCATTTGGCTACCAACTCGCCTGATGGAAAGCGTCGTTGCAGCCGAGGATGAAGCACGCTAATCTAGAAGAAATCTATTTACTTTGGCCTTAAAAACTGGCTAAGTGCGAGTCGGACTCGCGCAAAAAGGGTTCCGTACCATTATCTATAAAAACGGCAAAAATATCACGTTTGTTGTATGGGAGCCCCCTTAAATATTTATTTTATTCTGTTTTTTTAGTATTTATTATTATAGCGGCAACAGAAATACATCATCTGTGAAAATTTCAACTGTCTAACTATCACGGTTCATGAGATACAGTCTTGTTATAGATAGACGGACAGCGAAGTCTTGGAACCCTAAAAAGATTCCGAAGAACTGAGGACCTCTTTTTTTTTAATTTGTTACAAATATCGACCCTAACAAATAAGTAAAACGTCCCATCTCTAAAAACCTTCTTAATCGCACTTATACACCAGAAAAAGGTTGAAATTGAAGATGCCATAAAACCATACTTATCTTCACATAAATTGCTGGCTTTAACAATTGGGATACCGTTGTCCTTTCTGATGACCTTTGAAGTATGACTGTGACCAGCGAAATGGGTTTCGTTCTCCTGCCAGCTTAACAACAGTCTAACTAGACGAATATCACTCTAATACCTGAGCAATACGGCTTAGAGTGATGGAAAAATAATATGATACAAATTGCAAGAACAAGTATGGTACGCTCTTTTAACTGCTTGAAATAAGGTTATATTCAATAACTTGACGTTAGACTTTCTGTTGCGCAGTTCGAAGGGAAAATTGGATGGCTTTTACTTTTACTGTTCGTTGTGAATTGGTTTTTTTTGTAGACTTTTTAATACAATTAAGCGAGACGATGTCTTTTAACAGATGTCACCTGCTACGAATCAATTCGTTTTTAGGGTTCCGTACCTAAAGGGTAAAAACGGGACCCTATTACTAAGACTTCGCTGTCTGTCTGTTCGTCCGTCTGTCACCAGGCTGTATCTCAAGAACCGCGATAGCTAGACAGTTGAAATTTTCACAAATTATGTATTTCTGTTGCCGCTATAACAAAAAATACTAAGAACACAATAAAATAAAAAAATTATTAAGCTCCCATACAACAAACGCGATTTTTTTGCCTTTTTCATAGATAATGCTACGGAACCCTTCGTGCGCGAGTCCGACTCGCACTTGGCCGGTTTTAATGTTTGACAAGCTAGGTGATTCAGAGTATAATTTTGCTTAGGGACAACGTTATTACCCAATATAGATCTCAATTAAATATGTTTTATGTATAGGTACTTTGCTATACTCAAAATGATAGGCGTATAAATATGTAGTTAATTACAGTCTTCGACTAGATACGAATCAGTGGCGTAGATATGACAATGTAACCAATGCGGTTGGTTGCATTGGCATATCTACTAAAAAAAGGTCTTATAGCATAATAAAAGAAACATTCCAAAAAAAGTTGAAAATTAAGGTAAATTTTGGTACTTACAAGTTTTCGCGAAAATCTAAATTATAATTAAATATCATAATAAAAATGATACCAATTTTATTATGGCGGTATAATGGGTAGGTACGGAACCCTAGGCGCACGAGTTCGACTCGCACTTGACCTGTTTTTTTGTAAATATATACCTACTTATAACACATACAGTACACCCAAACACAGAACAAACATCTATATAATTGTATATTCGTCACACAAATGTCTGTCCTAGGTGAAAATTGCACCCAATTTCTAGAGCTCTTAAATCCGACACACTACCAAATGAACCAACAGGGCAGTCGACAGCCCTGTTGGCTCATTGGGAGTATGCCTGCCTGGGGCGTGGGTTCGATTCCTGCCAAGGACAAAAGTTTGTTTGGTATAAACAATTCTTTAATTACAATTAGTTTGTTCTGTGTCTGGGTGTTCTGTATGTATTATAAGTATGTATTTACAAAAAAAAAAAGTATTTATGTATTCTATCAGTTATCTGACTTCCATCACACAAGCTCTGCTTAGTTTGGGGTCAGATGGCGCTGTGTGTAATGTGTCCTACAACAATATATAATTATATCTCTCTGTTGACTTCGTTGTTCAGTAAGATAATGTAATATGGATTTTTTCAAGGTCAGAGTGAATAGGTATCTTCATGTCTGGGTACTTGATCTTTAATTATCGTTACCATCAGGTGACTTCAGGGCCAAACGCGGACGAGTTAAATAAAAAAAGAAAACAGGAAAATACACGTAAGCCCTTAAATTCTTTATACGCCATTCCAATTTCGTTATAAATGTCTCAGTTCGAAAATCCCTGTTCTCGCACACGGCTGTAAGATAAATTTCAATATACTGCTCGTCGCGTTGGATATCGCATATCCGATTTGGGATCGGAATATGTTGTGAGAGATACGAATGCGACCGAACGTCTGTTGTGTCTGTCTGTAACTATTAAGTGTTAGACTAGAAGCTAAAACAGGAAATAGGAGCTGAATGGAATGCCTTGGGTAAGGTTTAAGTTGTTATGTTATGGCAGAATTTGGGCTATAAAAAGTTGTTAGCAATATTCTTTTTGAATTTTAAACGTATATTAATAGGATAAACGAAGCGAAGCGAAATTACAGAACTGTTGAGACTAACCGTCGAAAGTAATAAGCGCCAAAGTGGCGATGCCCTGAAATTTGTTTTACTACACAAAATTCTGTGTGTCGCTGTAATGGTCATGGACAGGCGTTATCCCTTACCAATAGGAGAGTGACTCGTTTGTCTACAAACATTTACATTAAAAATAATATAGGTATAGGTTTATATTAATAGGATGTAAATAAAAATGCAACTTGACGATACTTTTAAAAATCAATCCGAAATATTACTTAATATCTAAAACTAAAATCTGACATAGGCTTAAAATCTAAATAAATTAAAATAACCACAAGTCTTTATATCCTCTTCTCGCTACAGTAACCACTTGCCGACATGTGTGTCGCCAATAATACGAGGCATCCACAGGACGTGTTGACTCTTCGAGCGCTTGCCCGAGAATGAGTAGGAAAATGAACTTCCGCAAAATAACATCTGAATCAATCAATTAATATTCTTCCTTTTTATTATGAAATAAGCTTGCGTTTATCTGATGTTAAGCAATGATTCGGTCTACGATAAAGCACGCTTTGAAAAATCGATTTGCTCACGATTTAAACCAGTATGTATATGTATATCGTATGGTAGATCTTCTTAGCAGGAGACTGTCTAGGTACGAAAGTATGAAAGGTTGTTGATGAACGAATGAATGAATGAATGAATGTACCCAGCTTTAAGCTTTTACAAAATGAGCCTGTCCATACTCTGTTGTCTGTAAGTAACGCTATCAAATTATCCAGATATGCATCAAGCAAAGCCGAATACAAAAGTGAACTCAAGACAAAATAGCTACAATATTTTTTCATTGTTGATATGTACGACACATTATTCTTTTTCAGAGAGTAATGTTTTTAGGGTTCACATCGATGTGATTTAAATTACCGTCTATAAATGTTTTGACGTTCGTTGTCTAGTTGCAAGATGGGTCGACAATACCGTCACGATTGCGGGTTGAATCTGGACCTAGAAAAAGTGACATTCTATCAGTGTTAACGCTAATAGAAAGGTAAAACCAGTCAAATCTCCAAAAATTGCATTACGTAATACTTGAACGCTCCCTTATAACAAGTGTTATTATTATATTCACTTAGATGTTACCCATATCAAAGTTAGTAAATAAGTAGATGCCGTGGTGGTGCCGGCGTAAGAATAGTACCCCACCCTCTCTACCCGTGGTTGCCGTAAGAGTCGGCTAAGGGATGTAATTCGGAAGATGGGCAGCAGCGTCTTCCTTGAACAATCACACCTAACTGCGCTCGCCAACTCGCCTGCCAAGCTTGGCGAGTATTGGCAAAACCCTTCCAGGAGGAGGGCTATGTCCAGCAGTGGACGTTCTATGGCTGATGAGGAGGATGAGGAAATAAGTAGAACATCTTCGCGATAAATAGACGGCACAAGTGGTAAAAGACGGTGCGGTGGGGGCAGAGGACGCTTGCCGGCGATCACTACGTGAGTGCCGGCCGAGCAGTCGGGGTTAGCACGTAAATCTCATTGTTTTCTGCTGTGTAGTTAGGTGTTAATGTTAAAATTAAATAGGTTAGTGACTTTTTAGTTAAATGGTTTACGTGCACAGAACGTAACAGAAGTTTACGTGTCTTATTGATTTGATGTTAGCGAAGCTACGAACAAACACGAAAAACACTACCTTGTACAAAAAGTTTGTAGGCCCCTGACCAAAACATTTGAAGTCCTTGATTTTGTTGGCGATTTTAGAGTTGTGCTCATAGTATAAGTTGTTACTATATTATGAGGAAGCAATCAGTGTGTTCGTCTCAAATAAACTGAAGTAAATAATACAAAAATAAATGTATATTTATTTAAACAAAACTATAAAAATAACAGTTATTTTCTAAAAACTAGCATATTAACAAAATAAAGCTGAAAAGATATAAAAAAAATGTTACTAGCTTTTCTTCAACTTACTGTTTGCGAAGACAATTTGTCGGACTAAAAAGTATAGCAAACGAGATGCCAATCCTATAGATATTAAAACAAATAGGGCGCATAGTCCGAACACTGCAAGCAGTTCCAGGTCGAGGTATTCGCTCCAGGACATGTTGGCGGTGCGAGCTTTCAGGTGGGAGGCTCCGCCATGCCGCAGCAGGTGCTCCGTCCACCACACGGCGCGCTCCAGCGGTTTCTGTGGCTGGTCGCTCATGATGAATCGAAGCCTCTCCATATTTTTGCGGTAACTGAAAGCAGTTCGTTCTAAATTGCTACGAATTTATATCTTTTTCTGAAAAAATAAACTTTTATTCACTTGACAAGCTGCCCTCAAGTTACTTGGTGGTAGAGGTAGGAGGTCGTCTAGGTAGGTACCGCCCGCAGTACAAGATATTCAGCCGCCAAGCAGTAGTGTGTAAACATTTCTATACATTTGTATATATTACACTATTATTATGATATACGTATATTACATTTGTAGCGATGATAGCTCAGTGGTTGGCGCGGTCGGTTCGCATGTCGAAGGGCGTGGGTTCAAACCCCAACAATGAGCTTGAGCTGCCGGTAAAGGAAAACATCGTGAGGATACTATAGCGTGGTGGTAGGGTACTTTCTAGTACTCGGCTGGCTAGCTACCACCCTCAAGTTGAAAATCTACCACCAAGCGCCAAGCAACTGGGCTGTCAGTGCTGATAAAGGTCACAGATAGGAGTTATCTCTTAATATTAGAAGAGAGTCTCGTTCGTCTCATTACTTTTACATTAAAACGAACTTTAAAAAAAGTAAAACCGACTTCAAGAAAAAAACACCCACCGACTTCAAACAGATCAGTAGGTACCTAGCAGGTATAATAATACTTTGTAAAGTACCAAAGTTTATTTTTTGCTTTTTAGTGCTGATATTTTTTTCTTGAAGTCGGTTTTTTTTTTTTTTTAAGTTTGTTTATACTTCAATTTTTAGTTAATTTATGTTCACGCCAAGAAACACTTGAACAGTATGAGTCTAGCTAGACTCGCTAAGATTCAAAAACGCCTTGCCAAAGACAATTACATCGTCCACGTAACCAAAAGTTTCATAAAATGAAAACAACTGGGCCAAACTATGTTAAATTTTTATGGGACAACATGCCAACTATTCCGCATCAAACTAAAGAAGAATCACGTAAATCGGATCATAAATCTCAGCATAATCGGTGTACATAAATAAAAAATCAGTCAAGTTGAGAACCTCCTCCTTTTTGAAGTCTGTTAAAAAGCTTACCTCTCATCATTTATGACAGTATTGATGGCATGCTTGAAACTTTCTTTGGTGACGTCGACCATATCTAGTCTGATTCCGATCTTGTGGTACACGTACATTTCAACGTTATACCACTGGTCTCCGAGCATCGGCATGCCGAGGAGAGGAACTCCCGCTGTGATGGCCTCGTCGGTGGACTGGAGACCGCCTTGAGTAACGAAGAGCTTGACTTTCGGATGTTCTGTTTGTAGAAAGTATTGTTATTTAGTCGTTGTTGATCCCTTTACTTCTACATGAAATGACTGAGGGACCGTCCATTAATCACGTGAGGCGTGAAAGTTTAGCAAAAATCACGAAATATCACAATGGGTATATTAGGTTATTATAAGGGTATATCATTTATTTTTTCGTCCAACGCGAATGATGACACCAATTAGCTTGATGAAACCAACGTTGATCTTCAACAAAGCTCAGCTCCAACAACTGACTTGTAAGATGCTTATCCAGTTGTTAGTGTTGAAGAAAGTCTGGCTAATCCGTGGTCCGACGACAATGTACATTAAATATGTTCATGTACTAGTACAATATATGTTTTAGCATGATTAAAATGCTAAATTTTAATAATACTAATATTGCTAATGCTAGAGTTTCTGCCGGAGTCTTCTCAGTTGAAGTGTAATTACGAGCCGGTGGTAGATTCAAACATGTAACAAGTGCCTTACCGGGCCTAAACTGAATAAATGACTTTTTGATTTTGATTTTGATACATACGGGAGTTGATTCAATTCCATCACACTAATACTATAAAGGCGAAAGTTTGTGAGTGTGTATGAGTGTTTGTATGTTTGTTAGTTCTTCACGCTCAAACGGCTGGACCATTTTTGATGAAATTTGGTATGGAGGTAGCTGACACCTTGGAAAAACACATAGGCTGTTTTTAGTTAAAAATGTGGCGGGTAAAACCGCGGGGCGCAGCTAGTAATATTATAAATGTGAAAGTTTGTCAGGATGGATGGATGTTACTCTTTCAAGCAAAAACTGCTGAACTGACTTTGATGAAATTAGGCACAAATAGTTTATTAGGTACAGCTAGTTAAACATACGAAAAACATTTTGCTTTATCACACATCATCAGCCATTGGACGTCCACTGCTGGACATAGCCTCCTCCTGGGGGGGTTTTGCCAATACTCGCTACGCTTGGCAGGCGAGTTGGCGAGCGCAGGTAGGTGTGATAGTTCAAGGAAGACGCTGCTGCCCATCTTCCGGATGACATCCCTTAGCCGACTCTTACGGCAACCACGGGTAGAGAGGGTGGGGTAGTATTCTTACGCTGGCACCGTTGCTTTATCTAAATTACTATTTTTCTAGACTGTATCCAAAGCAAATGTATTTACGCGATGGGTTGGTAGCGCCGACAGTAAAGTAGTGTATTTACTTCTCGTTCGGTAAACTAGAACTGGTTCTATCAGCTGTCCCGCTTGCGGTTTTTATACTGATTGACTTGTAGTTTTTGTGTCGCGACCGATCGCCGCTATAAACTTTCCTGTCCGTCAAAAATGTGTTTGCATGCTTAAAGCTTAATTAGTTAAACTTTTTACTATTAACTCTTTGTTATTATTTTTACTTGGTTGTAAATTTCCTTGATAGGAGGTCGTCTAGGTATAGGTAGGTACCAGATACTGCTAAGCAGTAGTGTGTAAACATTACTGTGTTCCGGTTTGAAGGGTATTGCAGTAGTGAAATTACAGGGCTGTTGACACTAACCATCTAGTCTCAAAGTATTGAGCGCCAAGGCAGCGATGCCCTGGACTGTGTTTTGCTACTCAAAGTTATCTATATCGCTGCAATGGTCATGGACAGGTGTTATCTCTTACCATCAGGAAAGCGTCTTGTTCGTCGCATTACTTGAACATTAAAAAAAAAATTGATTAATTTATGGTTTCATAAGTATGTTTATAAGTATGATTTCTACAGCAATTATTATCTAATCTGTGTCCTAGTCTGACAAAGTTTTGCAAGTCACCATTATCGGCATAATAATGTAAACACTGGAGACCTTGAACCTAATTTGATTTAAATACAACTACATCACGCATTACCGTATCGTGTTTACTTAGATTATTTAAGGCGTTACCAGAAGTTAATGTTAATGTATTTTGAAGTTATCCCGATTCAAGCCTCTTTTATTATAAGCCGTCCCACTCCTAGGTGTGGGCCTCGTCTCATTGTGAAAAGGGTAACGCCATAGTCCACCACGCTAGCCAAGTGTTGGCAGACTATGTGAAGCCTTCGAGATAAATTTTTTTATGAACCTCGGACCTGTAGGACTGCTCACGATGTTTTTCGTCCATTTGAAATTATCGACAATACGCACATCATCATCACTTCACTTCACTATCACTATCATCATCACTACATAGTATAAAACAAAGTCGCTTTCTCTGTCCCTATATCCCTATGTATGCTTAAATCTTTAAAACTACGCAACGGGTTTTGATGCGGTTTTTTTTATAGATAGAGTGATTGAAGAGGAAGGTTCATATCTCTAAATATATATAACTCAAAGGTGACTGACTGACTGACTGACTGACATAGTGATCTATAAACGCACAACCCAAACCACTGGACGGATCGGGCTGAAATTTGGCATGCAGGTAGATGTTATGATATGATGCATCTGCTAAGAAAGGATTTTGATCAATTCTACCCCCAAGGGGATAAAATAGGGGATGAAAGTTTGTATGAAACTTTGTCAATTGTAAACCGATCGGGCTGAGACTTTGCATGCATAAAGTTACTATGACGTAGGCATCTAGCGCGGGTGAAACCGCGGGGCACAGCTATTGTATAATAACATCCATTAAATAATGGAGAAATACTGTTATTTTTTTAAGTTTATACCCGTGAGAAGCCGGAGCGGGCCGCTAGTAACTAATAAGAGACAGAGGTGCGTGCCGTGGGATTCGAACACAGGACCTCCAGATTGGAAGTGAGACGGTCTCTTGGCTAATTCTCTAAAGTTATATATTTGGTGTATTTCCGCTTATAAGTTGTTTGGTTACAATGAATATGACGCGGATTCGATAATATCTATAAATATTGTATTATTATATACCTAGCTGCTCCGTTGAGTTTCGTATCGCCTTAGAATCAATATTGTGTACGGATTTCATTATTCAATGTGCAAGAAATCTTATCGAGGCAAAACAAAAGAACAAAAAAAAAAAATTAAATCGGTCAATCCGTTTTCGAGATATCGAAAAAGCCGTCCCATACAAAATTAATGAACGGTTTTTTTTTTTTTTTTTAATTTTCCGATGTCTTTGTATTATTCTGCTATTTTAAGAATCCAACAAATCCTACTAATATTATAAATGTTAAAGTTTGTATGTTTAGATGTTTGTTATTGATTCACGTAAAAACAGCTGAACGGATTTCGTTGAACTTTGGCACAGGCATTTATTGCCTGTTAATATAGGTATCCTATATGTTAATATCAATATTAACATATAGGTAAAGATTCCGTGGGACTATCAAAAAATAACTACAGGACGTATACACTTGAAATTTGGTATATACCTACTTATGGCACAAAATTCTGGAAAAACGGTATCTTTTATATTAATCTCGGCAAATAAGTAGCGCAAGTTTCATGATGAATAAAACTTTTGCTCTTTTATTACTTTCATATTATGTACATTTTTCTGAACCCAGTTCTTAAATTAATGGACGAAGTCGCGGGCGCAAGCTAGTGTAATCATAAAAAAAGATAATAATCGGTCCAGCCATTCTCGAGTTATATTCAAGGTACAGAAAAAGTTGAGTTACGTTTTGATTATAATGTATAGATAGATAAACAAAAATAAAAATAAAACGCTAATTAATTTTACTACGTGTTGCTCACTTTTATTACTTACAGCTGTGAATTTTATAGTACACATTTTTAACAAAGTACAAATTTGAGTAAGCTAATTTGACCGTAATTAAAACTATGAAACGCTTTAGTAGATATGATCGTTGATAGCTAGAACTGTGATTACTCAATGTTAACAGCTCTTGTGTCAATTTGTCTTTACATCAAAACCACTTATCGTACACTTGCGACGACAGTGTGACAGTTCGAATTAAACGATTATTTGTTTTACTGATATTCTGAATCGCAAAGTCGCGATCTCCAAAAAAGGGATATTTTTTTACAATAAACAACAAAAAAAAAAAAAAACGAAAAATATTATAATGAAGCGCTGTCCCGTCTGGTGATCTAGTTGGCTTCGACACAGTGACAGTTCTGTTGTCATCTAAGCTTCGAGGTGTGAAGTGCTCTCAGTTTTCATGAAAAACGTGATAGCATGTATTAAATGTCATTTTCCTCATCATCTTCAACGTGACAACTAAACTTACCACCACACTATTCTTACTTTTTATTTCTAACAACTGTATAAGTTCGTTTTCTGTAAAATTGTGGTTTTTGAGATGTCACACTGTCGTCGCAAGTGGACGATATGTATCACGATCTTAATGGGTCTGTTTAATCCAATATACAACATATATTATCATATATATTTTAACACATAATCCAATATTAATTCAGAATATCAATATTATATAAATAAGTAATTTGAAATGATAACGATGGATAATTTTAATGAGATTGTCTAGACACATTTATACATTGAACATCTTTTTTAAAAAAGAAGCTGAAAGTTACATGATGTTAGTTAAATTCGCACAGCAGTTTTAATTCTCATATTGTCAAAAACAGCGTAACATGCAGTTTAATTCATCTCAAACGTATTGTTTGTATGCCCATCACTTCTATCGATATCTTTACTTTTCTTTTGTAAGCACGGCATTTCCCACAGTTTACGATTTTCCATCATTTTCTCCACTTGTTCCAACGTTTGGGGCATTTCTTTCATAGCTGTCTCAGGTAAGTAGCAACAAATTGCCGCAGATAATACGGAAACGGCTCCAATAATTACCATAGGTAACCAACTAACATAGACGTTTAAATACGCTACAAACGGGGCTACACACGTAGCGATATAGCCGCATATATGTGTAACAGATGTGCCAGAACCTCGCACTGAAGTAGGCAGCAATTCTGCTTGCCATTGGAGCATAGAATTGCATGCCATATTACAAGCAAATCTGGCAAATACAGCGCATAAAACTGACGGTAAACCACCACGCACAAATGGAGTTATAAAACTGAATGTAGCACACATAATCAATACTATGATTGATAACCATTTCCTGCCGATTAAATCTAAAGTAAACGACAAAAGCACCAAAGAAGGAAATTCCGTAAAAGATGTCACTGTGAATGATATGAAAAAATCGAATTGTAGAGATCCTAAAGACCTCACTAATGCGTCGTAAATAATCATACAACAAAAATATTCCGCACAAATACACATAAACATATTTCGAAGTACAGGTCGTTTTAGAAGTTCAAATAAGCTAAGATACTCTTCTTGTTTATTTTTCATACATGAGGTTTTAAATTCCTCCATTAGTTTTTTTGGTACTTCTTTGTTATTTGTTTTTGCTATGGCTTTAACATTGCCAACAACTTCATCAAGTCGATCCCTAGTCATCAACCAACGAGGACTCTCCGGCAACACAAATGGTGTTAATAAAGCTAATGCCAATGGGATACTGGTCACTAAAGATATCACTTTCCAATGTCCACAAGCTATTGCTATCCAAGGAAGAGCGGTCACACCAATAGTGAAGAATACGGCAAAAGATAAATTGGCAATCATGGTTCTGTATTTAGGAGCAACATATTCCAGAACTAGTAGGTAAGCCATCATCATGCAATTATCGTAAGACATGCCCATAATTATTCGACAGACAGTGAAGCCCAGAAAGTTTGTCGTAAAAGTGCTTGCGATACCAGCAATACATCCGATGACGTTGGCAAATACTGCAGCGGGAATCCTCCCGAAGCGATCCGCTACCCAACCAATAACAAATCCTCCTATTATAGATCCGACAAAGAAAAGAGACTGTGCCGTGGCTTGGTAACTGTCCTTATCACACACCCATCCAAGATCGCTAGATATCGTCGGGTATGGTATTTCTGTTGTATTGAATTCCCATCCATATTGACACTTTTTTGTTTCCCAAGTTTGGTTTGGTCTATTGCCAGTTAGAAGTAATTCAGTCCAGTTTGCTACGTATGACGAACATCGAGAATATCCCACTGGTGAATCCGGGTCAACTGGTATTGCTAGATCTCTTCTTTCTAATACTGTTATGTTTTCCAACTCTGGAATCCAACACCAGTAATTCTCTGGAACTTCTGTTAGGAATAGTTGTGAGAAGTACACAAACCCTCCAAATATATAAAATGGGCTAATTTTAAAAAACAGTAGCACTTGATAAATTCCAAATTCTCCAGCAGCAGATAGCAATTGGTCGTATTCCACATCTTTAGTCGGTGCTTCTTCTTTAACATTAGCTTTATTATTTTCGCTATTACTATTACAATCCATGTTTTAACAAATTTAAACTGTGAGCTTTTTTCTCTTTTTTTGTTTTATAATTTCTCTTTAACAATCGACCATCTTGCAGAATATTATGTGCTGCACTCACGAAATGATTATCTCTTTGAGATAAAACTATTTAACACGCATTTTTAGATAAATTGTCGTTTGTATTTTATCTTTATAGTTGACAGTTACTTTAGTTGTAAGCCTGATTAAATAGTATTGCGTCATATTTTGTAACATTATCTAAATGATGATCATCATCAAATTAACATGGTGGCTCCTAAATTATCTCCGTTTCTATGTTTTTCATTTTATTACCCGATGAGATGTTACCTCTGTAAATTGTGCAATAATAACTTTTAGGTTGATCTTAAGGCTATCTTGGTTCTTATTTTTTGCTGTAGTATAGTCATTTTTGCCCTACAAGTAGGCCAATTCTGAATTGTAACAAATATATTAAGAGCAGAAATCAACTAAAAGGTCGCGCTCTAAGGAAATACTGAATCTTTGTATAAAATAGACGCCAGCGTTTTGGTCACTTGTGACGTCGACCAAACGAGATAATAGATCTGTTTCGTTCTACTTTTTCTATCAGACAGATTTACTGTTTTCAAAAATATAAAAATCACAAGAAACTTTTTTATTTTATGTAAAATTGGCACAAGCATTTATATTAAATTGATTCATGAAAGAAGGTTAAATTAACCAACTGCATTTGACATATAATATAAACTATCTGTATTATATAATATATATTTATATAATGGGCTTGCGTTTTACCACCATATCACCTGATGTTAAATAAAGATGCGGTCACAGCACATTTGCCTGAACGAAACAGATTCAATCGCGACTCGGAGGCATAGATCTGTCAGACAGCGTTCGAATGCAATTGTCTGGCAGGTCGTACGATGTCCGCATACTATGGATCTCACTCACCTACCACAACATTTTTAGAGTAATATAGCAAAAGTAATAAAAGCAAAATATCGGGCGTATTGTCAAGTATATAATCTGCTCTGTGGTATTGTGTTAAACATGACTAAAATGCTAAATTTGTTTTTCCCTATCCACTGTCTTACGTATATCGTCACTCTACCTAGTCTTAGGGCATCCTATGCTAAGTTTGCCCATACGCAGTCACCTCTATAACAAGTTTATCTCAACAAAAGGTTATCAGCTACGGTAACGGTTATCCACAAATTTGCTGTTGGTAACTTAAGTATTGTGAATAACTATCCATTATATCTATACTAACCATCTGCCTCAAAGTAATGAGCGCCAAATCAGGGATGCTCTGTACTTTGTTTTGTTACTCAAAGTTCAATATATCGCTGCATTGGTAATGGTCTGACATTATCTTTTACCATCAGAAGAGCGTCTAGATTGCGTCATTACTTTTACATATTTTTTATGTTTCGTTCGCTTTATTTTGTTTGAAATTAAGCAAGATACTTACTCAATAAATCCGATTGTGGCAGCCACTTTGATATCCTGATGTTCTGCGACCGGTTTGGCAGTTCATCTTTGTCCCACTTCCATAGAACATCGTAAGGAAGCTCAGAAAACGCCTTTACAAGGGTCTGAATTTTCTCAGGTGGTAGCAGCGAAGGACTGACGTTGGTACCGTAGCTAATATATATCACGCCGTTCTTTGAAGAGTCTAAAAAGGTATTCAAGTCCTGTAATGGTCAAATGTCGAGCCAAAATTACTGATCAGACACAAAAATATTTTATACATAAGATAAGTAAATACAAGAAAATTCAAGCAGGTGCAGCTTAAATATAATTTGTCGTATGCTTCATGTAACTATTGTAGCTAAATAGGTTTCCTTATAGCTGTAGCGTGGAGCGCAAGTGGGAAGTTACTATATAAAGAACGAAATTCAACATACAGCGAAGTTAGTTTGCGTCAGAATATAATTATGAAATTTATTCAATTCATCCTACTAGTTTTACAAATCAGAATCAAAGATTAATACGGGTATGTTCATTCAAGTCTTGCAGCTGGTGTGATTTAATCGTTAATTGTGTTGTTTTCGGAAAATATTGGAATATGATTTTAATTTTGGTATTATTAATATAATATTTGTACTTTGTTAAAATAATTCAGTTTTAAAATTGAGATAATTTTTTTAAAATTTACTGCTTCCGAGACAATTTTTACTTTAATATCAAAAAAGGTTTGTTTTTAAACACAACTGCATTTTAAGACTTATATCTTAGTATATTTTCGTTTATTTCTTATTTAGTTTTCGTTACCACAATGACGAAGATTCACTGTAATTCCTACACAATTTTAATAATAATAATGTATCTTAAAAACGATGTTAAGTATAAGATATAAATAAATGTAAATTCCGTAAGACATTTTACACACAGTGCTATATGACCCCAAACTAAGCAATGCTTGTACTATGGAAGTCAGATAGCTGATAGAACACATAAAGACTTTTTTGTCAATACGTATTGAATACCCAGACACAGAATAATCATTTGTTTATATCACAAAATGTTTGTTATGGGTGGGAATCAAACCCACGCCTTACAGCTCCTAAAGAAGATATACTACCAATTAGCCAACGAGGCTATCATATAATGAACTTCCGCAATTTAACGCCTGAGTCAATCAATCATAACTTTAGATTTTTTTCTATTAAAATAATGTTAAAGAAGTTTACCTTCGGCAGTTCCTTGGCTGGTTTTTGATGGAGTCCTCCCATATAAATAGCATTCGGCGGCATCGGCCGATTAAAGTCCCAAATAGGATGCACATTTAAAAATAACAAATCAATATTTTTATACAATTCAGGAATCGTTGGTGTATCTGGACCAAATATTTTCTTTATAACCTTATTATCTACATCCATGCTTGATGTTAGTAGATTTTCTAGTCTGTAGTGATTATAAAGCTCAGTTATTTTATTCCAAAGGGACAAGTTAACTAATTTGTGACGCAACGGTGTCGGATATACCAACTGTGGTCGATTCGGTGCTCCAATAATATCGTAATGGTCCCCAAAACCTCCTAAAGAGCTCATAAAGATCACTGGCACTTTAAATAGGTGACTTAAACCCAAAGCTGGAAGGACACACGCTTCTAAGATCAGCAGATCAAATTGATTGGTATTGTTATTAATTACTGCTTTCACTTCATCTCTCATCATTTGCATTTCAAAAATCTTTGATAAAATTGGAAAAATTGTTTTCAACTGTTCAAATGAATCTGCAGAATCACCACTCGTCTTTCTGGTGAACATTGCTTCCCTCCATGTTTTGTACGAAAAATCATGAAGATCGATTTCTGTGAGGTTTTCTGGAGTTTGGCCTTTAGGAAATGCAGGGTCAGTCGTGATCACTGTAACGTCATGGCCACGCCTTGCCAACTCTTGAGTCAATGGACGGAATACCACTTGATGACTGATGGATGGTGTCGGAACCACAACAAGGATTTTTGCACCTTCAGCAAACAAACAACTCAAAGTAATAAAAGTAAATAACTCAAACAGGAACATTTTAAATACAATCTCTGTTTAGAGTTCAAACTTTAACTAATGAAGCAGGATATAACAACTGTTTTATATACGAGCACACTTATTACTAACACTAAGTATCAAACAAAGATTTTTATAATGGACTCTTAAATAGCCACTCGTATAGCACATGATCGCCATATATAAATATCTGACCTCGCTAGATTTAAACTGGTTCTGTATAATTTTCCAGTTTTTAATTTTAAACTTTTACGATTAGAGCACACAAGTATTTTTGTTGATTTGATTTTCTTAATAGTATTATTATTGAATTATTAATCATTTATTCTCTACCTTAATTTTTTTTTATATTAACTATACGAGTATGTATCTAAAACACATAAATAATATAAGCAACATAGGTGGTTATGGCTGCAGAGTGAGGAACCTCCTAACAGTGCGCGCCGTGTCAATGATTACTGCTTTATGGATCTGACCTTGACCCAACCGTCTAGCTTTCTTTCTTTCTAAATCAACATCCCACATGACGGTTATCTCGTGATACAAGTCAAGGTCAAAAACGTCATGACAAGGCTAAGCTTGTCTCTTTCTCGGCCTTCACGAGATTCTTGTCATGTGGGATGAGGGATGGTGGTGTCGACGAGAACTGCCCGGCGTCGGTCTCGGTCGACCATTACGATATCATTCGTATTGCTTCGCGAACTGAAGAGCGAGAGGTACGATTTCAAGTCAGTCCTAGCATTTATGAAGTTCTTTTCTAATTTTAGTGTCTGGGTCTTTTATAGGTATTATTAGTATGTATTTACTCAGTGCCTCAAGTCGAAAGTCTTCGACCAGTGTGTGTTACCAGTGATGACTTATGGCGCTGAAACGTGGTCTCTGACTATGTGCCTTCTAGATAAGCTCAAAGGCGCACAACGAGCTATGGGAGGGCTATGCTCGGAGTTTCCCTACGAGATCGAATCAGAAATGAGGAGATCCGTAGACGAACTAAAGTAGCCGACATAGCCCAGCGGATTAGCAAGTTGAAGTGGTAGTGGGCAGGGCACATAGCACGCAGAACTGATGGCCGATGGGGTTGCAAAGTTCTGGAGTGGAGATCACGGACCGGCAAGCGAAGCGTAGGACGTACACCCACAAGGTGGACAGACGACCTCATAAAGACCGCAGGAACGTGCTGGATGCAAGCCGCTTCCAACCGGTCTTTATGGAAGTCAATGGGGGAGGCCTATGTCCAGCAGTAGACGTCCTACGGCTGAGGTGATCATGATTTACCAAAAAAAAGTATATAAGTAGTCTATCAGTTATTTGGTTCCTATAGTACAAGCTTTGATTAGTTTGGGGCTACATGGCGTTGGGTGAAATATCCTACGATGTTTATTTCAAAAGTAGATCGATACTCAATAGTGGGATGTTAAAGCTTTATTTATTTAATGTATATTTCTTCTTTGTAGATCATTCCTGGCCATTCCCGAATGTCTGTTAATTCTAGGCTAGTGTGTTCCTAGATTTCACTGCATAACATCAGGCAGGATGTGGTCAAACGCAAATCTAATTAGAAATATTAAAAAAAATCTGTGACACCATTTGGAACAAGAAACTACAAATATTTTTTTGCCACGGATCCCTATTCTTTAAATAATTAATTTGTTGTGATCACGATGATGTAGCAGAATGTTTATATGGATGTACTTGTTTGAACGTGATCATAGTTTGCTACGCTCTAGAGGTATAGATAAAGTAGTTTTCGTTTTATAGGAAACTAGTGTAACTCGCGGTTTTACATGCGGCGACACTGGATCAGTGTCTTTTATTACCTTAATGAATAGGTAGTTACAGAATGTCCTAAGTCCTAAGTCACGTTTATAAGTTGTTTTCGAGGGTCATCTTGAATCGACTCGCGAGAAGACTTGATGAGTTTCAGCAGTGAGGCAGATTATACAGAAAACTGAGGAATATAACCAGCCCCTATGTCTAGCCTTCGTGGACTATGAGAAAGCCTTTGACTCAGTCGAATCCTGGGTTGTTCTAGACTATTTGCAGCGATACCAAGTAGACTGTCGTTACGTCGATGTGCTGAGATGTATATACGGCGCCGCGTATATATGAGTGTCCAAGTACAGAAACAGCAATCTAAGCATATTCCTCTGCGAAGGGGGGTGAGACAAGGGGATGTCATATCACCGAAATTGTTCTTTAGTGCCCTGGAGGATATGGGACTGGAAAGATAAGGGCATAAATATCAACGGTGATATCACACACTTTCGATTTGCTAACGATATTGTCTTAATGGCGGAGTCGGTGCAGGATCTACAGGGGATGTTGTCTGGCCTAGCTGATTCTTCTAGACGCATCGGGCTCGGAATGAACATGGATAAAACAAAAATCATGTTTAACAGTCACATAATTCCGGGGCCGGTGGAAGTCGACGGTACTCATCTCGAAGTTGTTCAAAATGTTTACTTAGGGCAAACCTTGCAGTTAGGTAAGAACAACTTCGAGAAAGAAGCCAATAGGAGAGTCCCGCTGGGATGCTGCCCAGCATTTGGCAAGTTGCGTCACGTCTTCACGTCGTCCACACCACAATGCCTTAAGACAAAAGTCTTCAACCAGTGTGTCCTACCCGTCATGACATACGGCGCCGAAACATGAACGCTTACAGTGAACCTGGTTCGGAAACTTAGTCGCTCAGCGAGCTATGGAGAGAGCTATGCTATATATTTTTTCCGGGACAAAATTCGTAACCAATTCATCCGACATGAACTAAAGTCACCGACATAGCTCATAGAATTAGTAATAGGGAGTGGCAGTGAACATTTCTCGAAGAACCGATAACCGGTGGGGTAGACGAGTTTTAGAGTGGAGACCATGTGCAGGCAAGCGTAGTGTGGGGCACCCTGCGGCCAGGTGGAGTGACAACCTGCGTAAAGCGGCGGGTAAACACTGGATGCAGAAAGCTGTCGACTGAGCTTAGTGGCGTGCATTGGGAGAGCAGCAGTGGACAGCAAAAGGCTGATGATGATGATGACGATGAGTTACAGAATGTTGTTTCACAAATTTAATATGTATTCCATTCTTTTTAATGTTTTATTTTTTTATTTAAATATACGCTCTACAGATACCGGGGTCCGTGACCTTAGTCAACTTCAAATTACAATATTTTAGTTAAATTAATCTTAATCTTTATTTTTCTTTTTGTGTAAAAGTAATGAGATGAAAATACACAAAGTGCAACGCCAAAAACAAAGATGTAGAAGTGTTAGTAATTATTAGCGAAAAATTATGGTAAACTAGCTGTTACACGCGACTTCGTCCACGTAGAATTTAACAAAAAAAAATTGTGCTTTTTGTACAATTTAGGAAAACTTATTAATTCTGTATTTGCAACGAAATACCTAATACCTAAGCTAACCTTAACCTCATTCTTCTACTTTACGAATCGATGATTCGTGTTTTTAAAATATTTTTTGTATAATCTGCTTAAAATCTCTTTATAGGTTGTAGGTGTTTGGTGAACGATTTTCTTGAGTTAAAACAACTACGCTTGTGGCATCCCTCCTACGTGACCAAGCCACTTAGATGAGCAAATGAGCATGGGTCAAGCCACCCTTCAAAAATCTGTGCCTATTTTCAACATTTGTCCTAGTGACTTGTTGGAAATTACACTCTATTAAATTCTAAGGGAAAGTTTGATGATATTATGGGAATTTGTGGTATGAATACTAAACGTACAGGCTTTAATTTCTCGCAAATCTTTATTGTTCATATTACGTTCTAGAATTACTACTTCGTCTTTATGTCAGATTTTTTTTGACACAGTATAATGTATTTTGTAGCGATGATAGCTCAGTGGTTAGCGCGGTCGGTCTACACGCGGAAGAATGTGGGTTCGAACCCCAACAATAAGTTTGAGCTGCCGGTGATGAAAAACATCGTGAGGAAACCATAACATGGTGGTAAGGTACTTTCTAGTACTCCACTGGCTAGCTACCATTCTCAAGTTGAAAATATGCCGCCAAGCACCTAAGGGTGTGTTCCGGTAAGCCTCACTTGACATCTATTTAATTTCCAGGCTAAGTGTGTTTACCATCTTCGACCACACTGTCACTTAACATCAAGTGAGCTGTGGTCAAATACTAGCCTGTCAAATTAAAAAAATACAAAAATCTGGCAAACAGCGCTGGTTTTCAGCTTCTTCAGATTTATTATTATTAAACTTATAATTATTAAAATGAATGTTCATATTTCATGCGATGCCGCGTCGTTCATCGATTGAAATTAACGATGAATCAAAACCAATTAAAACCAACCTTAAAACTTGGTAATTTTATTGCTTGCACTTGCGGAAGGCATAGTAGGTGGCATATTTTAGCGTGGTGGTAGGGAACTTTCTAGTATTCGGCTGGCTAGCTACCACACTCAAGTTGAAAATCTGCCGCCAAGCATCTAACGGTGTGTTCCGGCAGCCTCACTTGAGAGCCAGTTCCATTCCAAGCTAGGTGTGCTTTACCATCTTAGACCACGCCATCACTTAACATCAAGTGAGTTGTGGTCAAACACCTAGCCTGTCAGCAATAAAAAAAAAGGTAGAATTATTTTAGAGCAGCAACGCGCCGGGTTCTATCTACAAATATTTTATTGATAATAATTCAAAGCTAAAGGTCCCTAGTTAACTTATATACAAAACTTATATAAAGTAACAAAACAAAATCCAGGGCATCGCTGCTTTGCCGTCCATTACTTTGAGACTTGTGACTTTATAACCATATAAAATTAATAATAAATACCTCAAATAATTAACAGCTTATGACACTTCGTATGATGTAGGGATTCTAGCGATACTTCATATATTTATTTAATAATTTAATCTTACAATTAAAATGTTTCATTTTCATAACTATAGGTAATAGGTTTTCATTCCGAAATATTAAAACAATAAACATATACATATTTTACACATAATATGCAGAGGAACTTGTAGGTATAATCAGTGAAGCGTATTTTTTTATGAAATAACCCTAAATTGATGATATAAAAGTTTAATAAGAAAAGGTATTTCAAGCATTCATCAAGCATGTTTTGGCTGAGAATATTCAAAATGTGGAGTGTGCTGGCAGTTTCCAGCTGTGCTAGGATTCTTGTGGTTATTCCAACTCCATCTATAAGCCATCAAGTAATTTTCCGTCCCATTACAAAAGAGCTAGCCAGGCGTGGCCATGAAGTTGTCGTCATCACAACAGATCCTGAAGGACAAGTTCCGGCAAATTTGTTAGAAATATATGTTCACGATTCAGCTTATGAAGAATGGAGAAAGCATTTCGTAGCAAACACATGTACCGGCAGGAAGAGCGATTTATATACACAGCTTTCAATTGCATTCGCCTTGCTGAAAGATGTCGTTATTGAACTTCTTAAGGATGAGAAAGTGCAGAAAGTAATAAAACCAAAAGAAAAGTTTGATCTGCTAATATTAGAGGGTTGGGCGAGAACGGCTCTCGTGTTCTCCCATTTTGTCAAAGCTCCCACAGTCTTATTTAGTTCTTTTGGTGGATTTTTTGGAGGTTTTGAAGCTGTTGGAGCTCCCATACACCCTTTAGTATATCCTTCATCGTTTAATCAAAAAGTTAATAATATAACCGTATGGGGTAAAATATCAGAGTTGTACAATCAATATAAATTACACAGCATGTTTAATGCTTTAGAAGATGAGGAGAACCAAGCAGTTTGGGATAATTTTGGTAAGGATATACCACCTATTAGTGAGCTGAGGAAAAACGTTCAGATGTTGTTTTTAAATGTGTATCCTATTTGGGACAATAACCGACCAGTACCGCCCAGTGTGGTCTACATGGGTGGCTTACATCAAAATAAAGAAAAGAAACTGCCAAAGGTAATTAGACGCTTTAGATTCGGAGTACCTATTAATTTTTTAATAAGAATAGGTTTGCGTTTGACCACATCGTTATTGATGTTAAGCACTGTTGCGGTCTAAGATCAAGAAATCTTACCTAGAACAAATCTGTTTATTGTAGATTTTAAGACACACAAATTGTATTTTACGGGAAATACAGACTTCAGCAGAGATTTCTACATTATCACTGTACGTATAAAAACGTGAAATCAAAGCAATTAGTACGTGAGGAATATCAACCACAGAGTATTTTGGTCGCGTTTTTCTAGTCGCCTGGTTTTTATAGATCATTTATTTTTATCGATTACTAACTTTTTCTCCTAATTTGAGTAATCTTTTTGTACTTTTTTATCCTTTTCATCTTTTTCATCATCATGTTTTCCCATTATGTCATCCCGTGCATTCCCGTCAACCTTTACAAAGTGATTGTTTCATTTTCAACACTGTAGATCTGCTCAGGGTAGGAAGGGACACGATTTGCATCGTTCAATTTATTAACTCTAAGCAAGTTTAGCTACAGTATTTTCTTCTTTTATAATTCAATTATTTGTATGATTTTTAAAATCCTATAAAAATTTATCATAACCTCGCCCGAGTTTAACTTTTAATTATAAGAATATATGATCATTTTAGAATCGAGCGAATCGCTTACTACTGTGACTTTTACTGAACTACAGATTCGATGCATGTAGCAATCACAATTCAATGGACACAGAATTTGGTTGATACGGTGCAGGGTGTGAATTCAAATCACAATAATGAGCTTGAGTTTCCGACAAAGGAAAACATTTTGAAAAGCCTTATCATAAATACTTTCTAATACTTTCCGGGCTACCACTTTCAAGTTGAAAATGTCACAGATTCAATTCCCTTTCCAGGACTATCTTTTGTCGTGATGTCGTAACATTGGAAGAATTGAGGCGTTGTGAAACATCTAACCCATCCATAAAGAAATGTTGCATTATTTGGTTTCAGGATCTGGAAACCTATCTTAATTCGTCTAAAAACGGTGTGATCTACGTCAGCTTTGGAACTAATGTGAAGCCCTCGAGTATTCCGTCCGACAAGATCCAGACAATGGTAGAGGTCTTTTCTAAGGTTCCTTACGACATTTTATGGAAATGGGACGCCGACGAGTTGCCAGGCCGGACTGAGAACATAAGAATATCGAAATGGTTCCCTCAGCCTGATCTATTAAGTATGTTCCAATTCCTATAGAAATAAGTAATGAGATAAGCAAGACGCTTCACGCGATGTTGAGTGATGACGTCTATCCATCAGCATTTCATCGGTATTCAGAACTTTCAAGAACGATTTTGAATATGCTTAATTTAATGAAATATTAACTTCTTTACAAACTCTTTGTTCCTATCGATATTTGGGAACCTTTTTTGAAAGGTGGTCTAAATTTATTCTCAAACTGCGAAGATCTTGGTGGTCTTGGTACTAGGTGGTAGATTTTCTTTCCAGGAGGTCGTCTATGCCAGATATTCTGCCCCCAAGTAGTAGTTGCAAACATTACTGTGTTCCAGTTTGAAGGATACTGCAGCTAGCGAAATTATAGGGCTGTAGAGACTAACCATCTAGTATCAAAGTAATGAGCGCCAAAGTAGCGATACCCTGGACTTTGTTTTGTTACTCAACGGTCTGTATATCGCTACAATGGTCATGTACTGGCGTTTTCTCTTAGCATCTCATAAAATTTATATAAAAAAATATTTTTGACTTAATTTAATACAAACAAATACATACATTTGCGAAACCTTAAAGGCTAATTATTGTCAAAATAAATTTATGTGTATCCGGTTCTGTAAAATTTATGAAGCGGCACTGATTTACATATAAGTTAAGAAAACTTTTTTTATGGGTGATAGGCTAGGTTTTGACCACAGCTCACCTGATATTAAGTGACGGTGGGGTCGAAGATGCTAAAGCACATCTAGCCTGGAATACTACTGGCTCTCAAGTCGGAGAGGTCGGTATACATTCTGGGGCCCGCGGTCTACAACCGCGCACCCGGTCCATCCGGGATGCACCTTCCACCGCGTGCTTCAGAACCAAGTTAAGATCTTGGCTGCTAGCTGCCTTGTTTTATGATTATTAAATTTGTAGTAAGTAATTATGTTTTGGACATTTTATTATACGGGCAATATTTTTATATTGACATGTTTGTATACTTTGACATTTTGTTTTTATTTAATTGACATGTAATTAGTGTTTTTCAATAATATAATGTAATGATATTACGGAGTTGACGTGTAACATTGGTGTTATCAATAAAATATCTGTATCTGTATCTGCATCTGCATTTGTATCTGTATCTGTATCTGTATCTGTATCTGTATCTGTATCTGTATCTGTATCTGTATCTGTATCTGTATCTGTATCTGTATCTGTACCTGTACCTGTATCTGTATCTGTATTGAACTTGAGCATTGTATCTTTTAGGGCATCCGAAAATCAAGTTGTTCGTGATGCAAGCAGGTCTTCAGTCCACTGACGAAGCCATTCTTGCTGGAGTGCCTTTACTCAGTATACCGATGCTGGGAGACCAGTGGTTCAACGCGGAGATGCACGTCAAACACGGACTTGGGACGTCAGTGGATATGGAAACTCTGACCAGTGCAGCTTTGAAGGAAGCCGTGGAAACTGTTTTGAATGATGGAAGGTGGGAACTAAACGTCCTATATTTTCAGGGTTTCGAACTGAACGATGACTGGACTATTAACCTTACCATCTTCACATCACACATCAACAGCCATAAGACATAGGCGGAGGCCTATGTTCAGCAGTGGACGTATGATTGTTCAAGAAAGACGCTGCTATCCATCTTCCGGATTACATCCCTTAGCCGACTCTTACGGCAACCACGGGTAGAAAGGGTGGGGTACTATTCTTACGCCGGCACCACCACGGCAAAATTTTAAATATTACAAAACACTATTGTATATTTCATAATGTTGAGAATCACCTTTAGCTTAATACGCCTGTATAATAATATACGATATGTTTTTGAGATCCATGATGACATTTTGACATTTGACTTCTAATTTCTAGCTACCGCCGCAACGTGGCCAGATTCCGTAGTTTGATGAACGACCAGCCGCTCAAACCCCTGGACCGGGTTATCTGGTGGATGGAACACATCATTCGGCATGGAGGAGCATCGCATCTCCGAGCGCCTGCTATCGACATGCCCTGGGCAGAATATTTGCAATTAGACGTAGTTGTTATCCTTTTATTCGGTGCACTTGTAATGGTTAGTCTAGCTGGGTGTGCAGTCTACTTCACTTATGTATATATTTTGAAGTTTTTATCAAAGGGTAAGGTGAAACTAAATTGATTTTATTGTATACACGAATGTAGTAAATTTATAGCTTGGGGTGTATTAATTTGAAAGGACACATGGAACTTATCAATGTAAACAACTTTTGCAATGAGCACAGTTATGGAATCGCGAAAATTAGCTGTTCCATTCATTTGTTCAAAGGTCAATAAACTTTTCATATCTATACTCTATTCTGGCTATGTCTAGCTGTTTTTTGATATTCTGGAAACCAAAAAGATAGTTTTTAGGGTTCTGTAGCCCAAAGGAAAATATGGAACCCTTATAGGATCACTTTGTTGTCCGTCTGCCTGTCAAGACCTTTTTTCTCAGGAACATGTAGAAGTATCAAACTGAAATTCATATCAAATACTCAGGTCTACTGTCCCTCAGAGCTGTGAAAAAATCATACTTCTAAGCCAACGGAATCTAAAGATACAGCCATTTATGCTGCAAATTTTCGACACTCGCAAGAGAATCAAAACCTACAGGGTACTTCCCGAGAACTCAGAATCTTGAAATTTGGTACGAAGCAACGTCTTATAGCACAGATAAAGGAAAAATTGGGAAAAGTATAAATTACCATTTAAAAAAATACCATAACTTTTACTTATATGCCTACAGGTTTGTACGGAACCCTCAGTGCGCGAGTCCGACTCGCACTTGGCCGGTTTTTTTATGCCACTGGTGGCAATCAAGCAGACGGGTTGTCTGATGGTAAGCAATCACCCTCGCCTATGGAAATCTACAATACCAGGGGCACTCAAATACGTTGCCGACCTAATATTGTAACTTCGCGGGACTACGGAACACACGTATAAGCCCATGTCTGACCATGATGGTCAAAGAGGTGCTAAGAGGGTAATAGGCAATGACACTTCGATCAAGTCTTGGCTGCAAAGTCTTGAGCAACGACGTCAGTTTTCCTGTCTATCGGCTTTCTACCGGATACACTTGGAGGATTGTGTCTTGGAGTTGCACGACTTGGTTCCCCCCGCCCTTTATTACCACAAGACGGCCAGACAAACGCGACCAAAGCGTCACTCGTTCAAGGTGGACGTTCCCTATGTGTGCACTAAGCGCGTCGAATTCTTTATTCGCACAGCGAGGATGTGGAACTCTTTGCCGGAGTCCATATTTCCCGAAAAGTACAATATGAGTGCTTTCAAATCAAGAGTAAATAGGTTCCTTCTAGGTAAACGTATTCCATCCTAGACCACATCGTTGCTTAACATCAGGCAAGATATGGTCAAGGCGAACCTATTCCGTATTAAAAAAGTGATGGCCTGACAGTAAGTGACGATGTGGTTGAGGATGAAGCACGTAGACTTACAACCTTACTCGCGGTGGTGGCGGCGTCACGTCAGTCGGTTGTTGTGATATATATCTATTATCTATTCAAATTAAATTGTCATCAGAAACTGTTTAACATGTAAACTAGTTAAAAGCGTTCGTATTTAGTTTAGTAGAAGACGGTAATTAACTACATATTTATACGCCTGGCGTATCGGGTATAGCAAGGCACACATATACAAAATATGCGTGTATACACTTAATATAAATTAATATTTCATCACGAGTATCTACATAGGGAAATATCGTGATGTCTCCGAGCATAAGTCTGATAATCACGGTGCGACAAATTATCTCCGTGAAGCCCTACTTTAAGAAACTCGGAATTCTCACATTGCCTGCCATCCTGATATTTCAGGTGGCAGTCTATGTGAGAAATAATCTTGATATTTACAGAAAACATAGCGACTCACCTGCTTGTGAGACGCGCAACGCTGATAAGCTTGTCAGTGTAACGCGCTCGCTAACAAAATCTGGCAAGTTGACGCACGTTATGGGGCCGGACGTATACAACCAGTTGCCAGAGACAGTTACCGCTGCTCAGAGTCTGAATAAAACACAAACTGAAACACTGGCTTATCGAGCAAACGTTTTATGATATTAATGAATTATTAAAAATATATTCAATTTGATTATTATTATTAATGATTTATTATATATAGATATTGTATTTAGATATTATTTTTATTTGTCAAATCGTAATAAATTTATTATATTGAAAGTGACTTGTAAATGTACCAATTTATGAATAAAATACTTTGACTTTGACTTTAGTAAGACAGTTGACAAGACTTTGCCGTGGTGGTGCCGGCGTAAGAAAGTACCCCACCCTCTCTACCCGTGGTTGCCGTAAGAGTCGGCTAAGGGATGTAATACGGAAGATGGGCGGCAGCGTCTTCCTTGAACAATCACACCTAACTGCACTCGCCAACCCGCCTGCCAAGCGTGGCGAGTATTAGCAAAATCCCCCCAGGAGGAGACCTATGTCCAGCAGTGGACGTCCTGTGGCTGATGATGTGATGATGTTGTGAGTAAGACAGTAATTACCCGACTGCTAAGGAAGGTTTATGTTTTTCATGCGTATCTTGTGTGTATGTTAATTTCTTTATTACCGCATATCTTCCCAACGGCTGGATGTTTTTCGACAGTTAATGTATTATTATTTGCATTAAAAACCCAAGTGTTCTTAGGTAGGTGTTTGAAAAAAAAAAGAAATCCGGCCCTACTTTTCATGGGTGCCACTTATTTTGGGTACTTTTCATGGGTGTCATTTATTTTGGGTACTTTTCACGGGTACCATTTATTTTGGGTACTTTTCATAGGTGCCATTTATTTTAGGTACTTTTCATGGGTGCCATTTATTTCGGGATATTATTACAAGCCATTGAATTTTTTACTTTCATAAACGCTTATTATATTGTATTATTTATACAAATATCTCGTCAAAATATCTAAATGACAGTTAAACTGTAACAGAATCCGTTACGTGGTTAAAAATAAGAACACTAATTAAATAGTGTTCTAGAGTTCAGTTCTAGATTAATGTCGCACCGTGAATAGCAAGCTTTACCATACTTACCGACATCAATCCATGTCAAGTAATATTAATGTAATTTAACTTGCTGTTGGTTAAGTATTAACCGAAATATTGCCAGGTTGAGGTTACTGGAAAATGGTTACTGAACACACTATCATTTCAATAAGCTATTTATTTTGCCCACTTAAGGGTTAAACAATAATTTTCTTTTGTAAAATATGATTTTACTGTCTTTGTGTTTATATGACTCAATTATCAATAACAGACATGAATTTTTTGCCGTTTTTTATAGATAATGGTATGGTTAACTTCGTGCGCGAGTCCGACTCGCAATTGTTTTATTTTTATTTTGAACTTACTTTCAACTTGAGAAGTATATAGATATAGTTCGGTAGACGTCCCCGATTTTTCGATAGAGGAAACTAAATACTCACGTCCGATTATCAAACGTTCGCCGTAAATTATTTTTGGACGGAAAGGGTAAGAGCGCCATTTGTTATCGGCGCTATTATTCTGAGCTAAGTGCTGCCGGAGTGGTCTGGCCATCTTGAAAATGATCTGTGATTTTGGATGGCGTTTTATTTGGTATATTGCGAGAGAATTCTGCTTATTCGTCGATGTATGGATACCGTACCACATAAAAAGTTATCGATTTTCGAAATAAAATATACTATACCTAACGAGCTGCTTCCCGCAGTGTTACTACATTTTTTCGAGATAAAAATAGCGATGAAATATAGTTTACGAACTATGTTCATACCTACCAAATAGACAAAAAAAACATAAAAATCTGTCAAGCCATTTCGGAGGAGTGTGACCACAAACGCAAATTTACATAATGTATTTCGTGATATAAAATACAAATTAAAATTTGCTGCAGTAATGGCTAGGACTGCTATGGCGTCTGAATGACGTCACACCGTGTGAAAATGTCATATCTGTATGACAGTTGTTTTACGAAAAATGTTACGACACAGCAATGGCGTTTCGCACGCCGTTACGACACACTCTGTTCTGTGTTCACGTGACTGAATAATTAATTTATTAACGCCTAATTTTGCCAATTCTTTTATAATAATTATTATGATCATCTTTTATAATAAATAGTTTTGTTTTTTGTTACTTACATATTATCATGATTAATTAAACAAAAGGTGAATAGGGTTTTCAAAGATAGGCAACTCACTGACAATGCCTCTTACCATCAGGTGGCTGTTTGCCACTTTTTCTTATAAAAAGAAAACAATAAAAATTCGAATTTATCCATTTTATTTCCAACTTTTGTTATGGGCTCCAGGTATCCAGATAAAAATCGGTTTCTTATTTGGAATGGGGGCGATAAGTCCTGTATTGAACTTCTGTCAAAAAATCAGCTGATCCTTAGATTTTTCACCGAGTGTGAATGACACTTTTTAACATAACACATGACAAGGTTAGGCGATATGTGTTCCATCTTCGACTAGTCTGACATTAAGCATAAGATAAGCTAAGCTGGTGCTAACTTAACTGTTTCACTAAGTACTTTTGTATTTTTTTAAGATTATTTTTTTCCGTTCAGTGTAAATAAATAATGATTACATTACGCCCCGCCCACACTTCTCAAACGAGCGTATGAGGCGTAGGATAGTTTTCTATCAAGTTACGTAAGATCTCGAGTCCCAAAGAAGCAATAAAAAGATAGAATCCAATCAAACTATCGCGAAACAAACTGGCCTTCATATAATAGAATCGTCGCTCAAGAGACTGTTGAGAAATTTATTTACTCAGTTACAAAATAGTAAGTCATTCGGTAAATAGACATTTCAACCTATTCTCATGTAAAATTGATCTTCGCCCCGTAGTCGCCATTTTGACGCGCGCTTTTGGTAAATGAGCATTTGTGGGTACTTACCCTTTTTTCGTTTCGAAGATAAACTTTTTATCGGGACTCTAATTTATTCCAGCCGGGAACCGCAATGCGTTTTTAATGCCTCCCCACACAATTTGTACGCAACCAGCTAAGGGATTTAGAAGTACCGGTTTGTACCTTTTGCAACGATACTTTGTGCCGATAATGGTCATAAATATAAGCGAAGCTTAAGGTAGAGTTATGATTTATGATCCGGTGACATGTGGCATAAAACCCAATCTGTCAAGTGTAACAATTAAAATATGTTTTGTTTTGGATTTAAAAAATTAAAAATTCTTCTTTCAGTTGTTACACAAAACGTCAGCAATTAAAAATAAAATAGGAAAAGTTTTTATACATGTAATAACAATACCTATAGAAATAATAATAGAAAAAATTTGATTCACACCTCATTTTTCCCCTGAAACAAAAAACGTATTTACAAAAAGCAAAATATAAACTAAAAGTAACAACATCATGGGGTAATATCGCGTTACTGGCAACAAATTGGCCTATACAGGCGACGAGCGCAAATGTCCCAAATATTTGTCTGGTGAGTGCCATTTCACAAATTAAACTGTCCAACTTTTCGGGTAGGATCGTAGGTTTTTGTGTCAGTATAAACAGTAAGAGAAATAGAAAAAGAATTAATTGCTCAGTAGAGACATAGTTTTCGCAATTTTTTTTTAAATTGCTGACAGGCTATGTATTTGACCACAGCTCACCTGATGTTAAGTGACGGTGTGGTCGAAGATGGTAAAGCACACCTAGCCTGGAATGGAACTGGCTCTCAAGTGAGGCTGCCGGAACACACCGTTAGATGCTTGGCGGCAGATTTTCAACTTGAGGGTGGTAGCTAGCCAGCCGAGTACTAGAACGTACCCTAACACCACGCTATGGTTTCCTCACGATGTTTTCCTTCACCGGCAGCTCAAGCTAATTGTTGGGGTTGACACCTTATGGTAGTAATAAATGCTTGTTTTATTATATTAAATTTAAACTAGATGCATTTGTGTCGCGTTATCGCTTTGCGGTGACGAGTTACTCCGTAAAAATCACTACGTAGGTATATGTTTTTGTTTGGTCGATCACATCAACCTGTCGTGAGAAACTGGTGGTACCTCGTTTAATTTAGCAGCAGGCGCTGACTCAAAATTACTTAGGTATACTTCATTGATGTATTAAAAAAGAGGCTGTAATGCATCTTTTATACACTAACAAAGCAGCCATTGAAATCTGCCGTATTATACTCGGACCGCTGAGTGAAGTTTTAAGACAAATTATATCAAAATCATATATTGCTTTCTATATTAAGTCATAAAACCAACAAAAACAAATCAATAAACTCGTTCACTTACCGAAAATACGATATCCCATCCTTTTTTAATGTTCTTGACGTTACATTTTTACAATTTCTCAAAAAACACTTCGGCATTTTTAACGAGCGTGCTGTGACGCGAGCGGCTCGAGACCGTTTGAAAAGGGCGCACAATTTCAAATTTCTTCATTCTCTTTTTATCCGGGTGATTTTGAAACATTGAGTGTCTATCTTGGGTTTCTTAGATCAGTGGTATACTTAGTTTATGAACTTTTTTTTTTTACTCTGACAGTCTAGGTGTTTGGCGACAACTCATCTGATGTTAAGTGACGGTGTGGTCGAAGATGGTAAAGCACACCTAGTCTGGAATAGAACTGGCTCTCAAGCGAGGCTGCCGGAACACACCGTTAGATGCTTGGCGGCAGATTTTCAACTTGAGGGTGGTAGCTAGCCAGCCGAGTACTAGAAAATACCCTACCACCACGCTTTGGTTTCCTCACGATGTTTTCCTTCACCGGCAGCTCAAGCTCATTGTTGGGGTTTGAACCCACGCCTTTCGGCATGCGAACCGACCGCGCTAACCACTGAGCTAAGTGGACCACAACTATTCCAATTAATAAATTTCCTATCACAATAAGTTGATTAAGATGATCATTTAAATTGGTGTAAACGTCCTTACTGTTATTTTAATTCTAGATACGAAGAAGAGTTCCAACCTTAATTTTAGTTGTCGTTTTGCGAGTCTCGTTAATTTACTTTTAGGGAAAAATTGTTGCTTTTGGGTTGCCGCTTTCTGTACTTAACTTTTGTCTTGTTTATGCTGAAAATGGAGTAATTTTCAGTCCGGTCTGCTGAGTTGGACAAAGTTAAGGGTCTGAACTCAGATTTTCTTATAGGAGTTTTATTTTCTTAGCTTCAAAAGGATAAGATTCTCTCTATTTATGAAATCGTTCGCACAATGAAAATGAAATCAAAGTTTTAATTAAATATGACAAAAATAATGTAATTTAACTTATATCTTTATATTTTTAAAAAATTGTCACATTGTTTGTCCGCGCTGAACCGATTCTTACCAAAACTTGCACACTGTGTGCAGTTTGATCCAACTTGAGAGATAGGATAGTTTATTTATAATCGCAATATTTTTTATTGCAAATTGTTTGTTTATTATACGACAAAGAGGTACAATTATTATCTGTGAGTTCCATAAAATTCTAATAGATGGCGGTGTAAGGTAATTTATTAACTGGATTGAGTAAGTATCCAATAGATAGCGCTACGTTAAGAGTCCAAACATAGATATAACAATACAATACATAGTGGATTTCCTCTTTTATAGATTTACTAAAAAGTTCGCGGTGGCATATACCTACAGGTTTCTACGGAACCCTCGGTGCGCGAGTCCGACTCGCACTTGGCCGGTTTTTGTTTTTTAAGCAAACATTCTTTTTCCTTTTTTAAATTTATGTTATTTGACCCTTTTTGAGAATAGTACCCCACCCTCTCTATCCGTGTTTGCCGTAAGAGTCGGCTAAGGGATGTAATCCGGAAGATGGGCTGCAGCGTCTTCCTTGAACAATCACACCTAACTGCGCTCGCCGACCCGCCTGCCAAGTATGTCGAGTATTGGCTAAACCCCCCCAGGAGAGGCCTATGTCCAGCAGTGGACGTCCTATGGCTGATGATGTGTGATGTGATGTATGATGTGTTATTTGACCTAAATGTCCGTAAACTTGTGGAGTAAACATCTTCTGCACCCAAACTAACCTAGTCACACTTATTTTCTTCGTGCAAAGTTATCTCTCTGTTTTCTAACTAGTTGGTCTAAGAAGATGCGGCCGGTGTCATGCGAAATGAGTCAAGTTTTCAGTTGGCTAATTAATTCTCGCGCACGCTGTTATCTCCGTCGAGTTGCCTGTTGCGACGGGAACGATGAGACCGTTTCTAGATGAGCTTGTGCAACAAATATCCAGTAAAAAAAAAGCGAAAATTGAGCGGAAGTTACGCCATCTAGGGGCTGGAAGAGCAAAAGTTTTTGATGCTGATATATATCTCTTACTAGATGACCTGATAAACTAAGTATTGCCTAAAATTGGATTTGAAACGAAAACACGTTTTTTTTTGATAAGGAATAAATAGGCTTACGTTTGTCCGCCATCTCACCTGATATTGATCACTTTTATCGCTTTGATCGCTTTTAGCGATAAGGTTGCCAGTTGTTACACCTATTAACTAGTTTATTTCTTCTGTATTATGTAATTTTAAGTGTGTACAATAAAGAGTTATTCATTCATAGTGATGATGCGGTCTAAGATGGACGCTTGCCTAGAAGATACCGATTCACTCTCGACTTGAAGACACCCAGATTATATCCATCGGGGAACACCCACTCAGGCAGTGCATTCCACTGTCTAGCAGTCCGCACAATGAACGTGGACTCAAATCGTTTCATTCGAGTTTTTGGAACGTCGTCCATGAAACGATGTCGCTTTTTTGATGTTCTGTCTGTCCGGTAGAAAAACGGGCATGAGCAAATTTACCACGTATAAATTTTAAATGAATTAGATTTCATTCAAATGCACGGAATTAATAAGAATTATGCACGATGCCGTTGTCAAACAATAGGTCCGTTACGAACACCATCTATCATCACCTAGAAAGTATACCGTACTGCCAATTCCCATACAAAATTAAAATTTCAATTGTTTATTTTTTTTTATCTCTGTTGTTTTCTAATTTTTGGTATTCAAAGCTACGTATTAAATAAATCACATCACATCACATCATCAGCCGTAGGACGTCCACTGCTGGACATAGGCCTCCTCCTGGGGAGGGGTTTTGCCAATACTCGCACGTTTGGCAGGCGGGTTGACGAGCGCAGTTAGGTATGATTGTTCAAGGAAGACGCTGCTGCCCATCTTCCGGATTACATCCCTTAACCGACTCTTACGGCAACCACGGGTAGAGAAGGTGGGGTACAATTCTTACGCCGGCACCACCACGGCAAGTATTAAGTAATTATTAGTATTCAAGAGAACAAAACAAAAAAAAAGCAAATCGGTCTAGTCATTTTCAAGTTTTTGAGAGACTAATGTGCTGTACGTTTTTGATAGATTTTTATAAGGGGATATACTATGAATCAGTCAGCATCCTTTTAAGGGCATATTTTATACATTAAAACAAACAACTTTTGTTCTACAACCTATGCTAAAACACTATACATATCCCAAAAATATAAGAATTGATATACTATAACGTTCTTTTATATGGTGGACGATTCAAAGATTGTCATCAATCAAAATGATGAAACAAACCATTTTTGTATCAATAATTTATTAGTTGGAAGAGAAATAATTATTTCCTGTCTCACTGAGACTTACCGCCATCCGCGTGTTTAGCGTCGTCTCGGCGCGTGCCGTATCTCGTCTCGCTCACAGCAATTAAGCCCCGTATAGTCTGTGTGAACGAGCCGATAGCAATCCGTGTACACGCCGCCTTACATCGACCCAGTGGCGTACCTAGGGAAAATGGCGCCTTCGCAATGGCGCCCATTACAGTTTGTAGAACATACAACTATTACATATAACTATTTAACTTTAGAATGTATTTAAATTGCATTCTGGAGTATCACCGTGCAATGGGGGCTCTAAGGCGTTGTAGAGACAAGAACCCGTACAGTGTCTAGGATTTCGACTCAGGTGTAACTTAAAGGGGCCTTTTCACACTTACCTTCATTGATCGTGTCGTGATCCCTGTCCTATTATAGATATGAACCTACGAACGCTGCTTTGGATACTCGTCCCACTAATTAAAAAAAATATTGTAAAATTAAGTAAAAAATATTTTAAAAAATTTCAATATAATTTCTAGTAAGCATTTGGCGTATAGGTACTTACCTATATCCTTAAAAGCTTGAGGCACAGAAGTATAGCAAGTACCTAAGCTGTAACCTATAACGGGTAGTGACTCAAGCTTTTAAGGATATAGGTAAGTACCTACACGCCAAATACTTACTGGAAATTAGTACATTGTCCCAGATAATAGGTTGTTTTTGAAATATTTCTTAATCTCTAAATTTAGTCGGATTTTAGCGACATAATTTAAAATATTTTAAATCTAAATCATAAAATATTATTTGCTTATACCACAAAACGTTTTTGCTGGGTGGGAATCGAACCCACGTCCTACAGGTTTTAAAGCACATATACTACCAATGAGCCAACAGGGCTGTCAATTGAGGTGGCGTCCCATATTATATTGCCCCCTTTAGTGACGTCACTTACAGAATTCTGTTCATTCTAGTTACGTCACTGTTTAGGGTCTCACATAAGTTACATAGGCTGGTTCTGTACGTATGAAGTTTTATAGACAGAAGACTAGATTTGGAGAGAAAAATCATTACATATTGCTATAAGAAAAATTGAAGGCGCCAGTTAATTTTCCATTACACATTGCTCTAACAGTTAGATTCGCCATACTTAAAGTGTGCTCCGCGAAAAAGTCCACAAAGCCTTATAAAATATGAATGAAATTAAAATAATACTAAAATATGAATGAAAATACTGGTCATATTGAAAAAAAAACTAAAGAGTTAATAAACATATAAATATTCCAAACTAAAGTGAAACGAAGCGGCCAAGTGCGAGTCTGACTCGCGCACCGAGGGTATACAAACCTGTATAGAAGTAAAAGTTATGGTATTTTTTTAAATGGCAATTTATGCTTTTCGCAATTTTTCCTTTATCTGTGCTATAAGAAGTTGCTTCATACCAAATTTCAAGATTCTGAGTTCACGGGAAGTACTCTGTAGGTTTTGATTCCCATGCGAGTGTCGAAAATTTGCAGCATAAACGGCTGTATCTTTTGATTGCGTTGGCTTAGAAGTTTGATTTTTTCACAGTTCCAAGGGACAGTAGATCTGAGTATTTGATATGAATTTCAGCTTGATACCTCCACGCGTTCCTGAGAAAAAGGGTCTTGACAGACAGACAGACGGACAACAAAGTGATCCTATAAGGGTTCCGTTTTTTCCTTTTGAGGTACGGAACCCTAAAGATAACAAAAAGTGTAAAATAGTAGTAGTGGAATGCGTAATATGTGAGCGCGACATTTCAGCCAGGAGCATAGTCAACAGTTTAACACTGACTCAACTGACAGTAAAAAGTACACATAAAACAGTTTTTGTTTACTTTAGAACTCCGTCAAATATTTCTCCTTTCAGGAAAATTCAGTCGCCAAAAAAGTTTGAGAACCGCTGAGTTATATATTTGTTCATAATATTAATCGTGTAACACATAAAAGTATGCGCTGTAATTAGAATGATGTTGCTTTCTTGTTGTCTTCTTTTAGTAATTAGTTATTTAGCGTCATTTTTAGCGATGATAGCTCAGTATTTAGCGCGGTCAGTTGTCACGCCGTAGGGCGTGGGTTCAAACTCCAACAATAAGCTTGAGCTGCCGGTGAAGAAAACCGCGAGGAAACCTTAACGTGGTGGTAGGGTATTTACTAGTACTTGGCTCATTACCACGCACTTAACGGTGTGTTCCGGCAGCCACACTTGAGAGCCAGTTTCATTCCAGCCTAGTGGGTCCAAACACCTAGCCTATCAACCTTAAAAAAAAGATGGTGATGGTTTTCGACCATAGCTCCGCTGGCATTCGGTAGACGAGTACAACCCAGTCTCATTCCATTATTAGTTATTTACGACAAACAAATATGACTGATTACTGATCTTCACAGTGGCCGGGAATTGAATTGAAAACATCTGTAAAACTTTTCCCGACTAAGCTGCCTCAAGTTTTCTTAAAACTGTGTCACTAACATTATGCCGGCACCACACAATCGTCCAACAGTCCAACACTCGAACATGACTCGAGTCTGTCCCAACTCACGATCGATCAAAACAGACCCTCCACACATATCAATATGCACGTTCCAACAGTGCTCCCAACTTGGGGGTTTTCCCCCTAAATTTAGGAGGAAAATACGTCAGGTGGGGTTTGTTAGGGGTGTTATATTTTTAGGGATTTTTTGACTGCTTATTTTTTACTAAGAAAAATAACGGTATAAAAATATAGGGTCTGAAGTTATTCAATCTAGCCATAGTTATATTCTAGTCTAGTAATATTTATTTGTTGACCTAGGCTTAGCGAGATCCAGTACGGTTCCGGGTTCCTTATTAATAAGTATGCGGAGTTGAATAGAAAACAAATGTTGCCATAGTGCTTACCACAAACATAAGACGCGAGATATTAAAACTACTCTGTGATGACTGGTGGTTACGTTGTCTATGCTTACTGGAAATACGTTGAATTTACTTGTTTAATTTAATTTCGTTATTGTACTGCTGTGTGGACAACCAATTTGTTAATTATGCCTAAAGAAAAGAAGAAATACAGTCAAAAGTACACAAATATTTAGGAAACAGATCCAGGGGGATTTTCAAGTAATTGTGTAATTTTAGGGGTTAGCTTAGCATAGCTTTAGGGATAAATATTTTTGAGAGTTGGTAACACTGTGTTCCAACCTCATTCACTAAGGATGGTCTGTGCAACTCCTTTGATCTGTGTACGATTTACCGCCATCAGAGCGATCGCGCGCCAACACGCTCCAACACCGTCAAACACGCACGAACTACCTCTCCACACGAGGAAGGTTGGACGAACAGTTCGACTGTTGGACGATTGTGTGGTGCCGGCATCACAGATTACGTTGCTAAAAGCACGCGTGATATTCAGACGCACGCTCACAGAAGAGCTAAACGCTCGCTGAGTGGTCACGTGCATCTGGTCTGATTCTACAACATATAGGTAATAAATAGGTGACAGCGGTTCTTGAGTATATCATTTTTTTTAACAAGATCGTTGTTGGTTCCTGTCGCGAACAAGGGTGACGTGGACCCAGTAAATACCTAGTATTCGAGTATTGTATAAGCAGAATTTTGGTACATAATTATATATGTTGCAATAGCCGTGCTCGTTAAGTAAACTCATGACCACGGCTATTGCAACTCAACGAGTTAACTTGTGACTACGGCTATTGCAACTCAACGACTTAAATCGTGACTACGGAATTTGCGACATGTCCTAAATTTCTGGGTAAATAAACAAAACTAATTTCATAGTATTGACTATTGACCCAGTGACAGCGTTGCCAGATTTTATTTTGCCAAGTCGGGGTTTTGGAACTTTGGTTTTCCCGAAAAGCGGGACTGAGCCTGTCCCACGCGTGACATTTAATTTTGATTTAAAAATCGGGACGTCCCGCCAAAATCGGGACGTCTGGCAACGCTGCCCGGTGATGAACATAATTGTGTTCAAGTCGCGAAAGTTTAAAAACAACAGAATTTTAATAATTTTATCAACCATTCTTTTCCACTTGTCAACAAAAGAAAGCAAGGCTCTTACTCCTCCTTCCTATGCTTACGTAAATAAGGTTTATCAAGCAGCTTTATGCAAAAAAATCTCTTTCAGTGAACCTAAGTTTTGAGAGGTTTCATGAATTAGTATGAAAACGACGTGTGCCATTAATAATTTTAAAAAAAAAACATGCCATTGTTGACTTTATTACCATTTGTTATCCTCCCATCCCATCTCCTATGTCATAAAAAATAAAAGATTTTTATAGCCTTAAATAGTTGTATTGATTCAATCACTTTATTACACTAAATTGAACCACAGTTAGTATATGATACTAGTAATTGTCTAGAAAATAAAATCAAACACAAACACCGCGTCATGTTCGTTTTTTTAATAATCCGACAGGAACCTAACATGTATTTGATAAAGAAAGTATTCTATATGTCAATCGAGGTAATGAACTTTATGCCTGCCAAATTTCATTCAAATCCGTTTAGCCGTTTTTGTCTGATTAAGCAACAAACATACAAACTTTCACATTTATAATATTATGTAAGATTATTTTTGTATTCACAAGATTTTTAATTATTTACAGTTATGGATTTTGAACCTTAAAAGTACATCTCAATTTACTTCAGCGTGAAAATTAAGTTAATTCCATAGTCACTTTTCACTTCTCATTTTCACCCCTTCTTTGCATTGAAATAGGAGGTCAGAGATAATCCACAGTTTACTGAGACAGTCGACACTATCTGCTGGTGTAAATTCACGTACAACGCCTCAATAGGGCTGCTTACTGTTTACCGGATGAACGGAAATAAGAAATATTTTATTACTACCCGCAAATATTTTCAAAAAACTTCTTGGCATATTTTTTTTATTTTTATTTATTCAATAATATCTTACAATTTTTCAATATAAAACACACACCATTAAACCTCGCCGAGGTTTGTCTCGAATTGTCTCACTGTGCGGTGGCAAGTCCATCGCGTTACGACTTGTGACCCAATTTTTAGGGTTCTGTATCCAAAGAGTAAAACTGGACCCTATTACTAAGACTCTGCTGTCCGTCCGTCTATCTGTCTGTCACCAGGCTGTATCTCACGAACCGTGATAGTTAGACAGTTAAAATTTCCACACTCGTGTACCGAGATGGAACCATTCCACACCAGAATCCTCCTCTACGGTGTCCGGGATATTCCAGCACACAGTCACTGCGACGTCTTCAGATCCGCGACCACTCCCACGAGCTCCATGAAAACAAGGTCTCTAAGTCAGCGGAAGAAAATATAAGCGGAATTGCAATTTAGTAGGTACTCTATAATTTTTTTTGTATATGTGCTTTCCGGGACGAAAAGTAAACCATGTGTTAATCTAAAGTATAAACTACCTAAATTTTAAATTTCATTCAAATCCGTTTAGCCGCTATAGCGCAAAGATGTAATAAACGTACATACATACCTTCGCATTTATAATGTTAGTTTGATAGTTCATTTGCCCCAGGCTTATTTTAGGATTAAAATGCTAAATGGCACAGACTAAATCACTACAGTACTAGATATTCTGCGACCAAGCAGTAGTGTGTAAACGTTACTGTGTTCCGGTTTGAAGGGTACTTATGTATTGAAATTATAGGGCAGTTTGAGACAAATGAATGCCAAAGCAGTGATGTACTGGACTTTGTTTTGTTACTTAAAGTTCCGTGTATTGCTGCAATGGTCGTGGACATGTGTTTTATTACCATTAGAATAACGTTTTGTTTGTTTTACTACATATACATTTTTTTTTAAAGAATCCGGCTTGTATATATCTTTGCTATGTGACAACCCTACATACGAGTAAAACGGTGGTGACGTGAGAGGTCAGTTTAAGCTTCCACTACAAACCTTTTACCATTTTGAACCTTATTCATTTCATAATAATACCTTTAGTGCTATTCTCTGAGTTCTACATTAATTTTATGATTCATGATATCAACTGCATTGCGGGAGGAAGCAGTTTTGTTTTTTTTTTCTCTCGTGTTGTTGTCGTATTTGTCTAGGAAATAAATGCAGTGAAATTTTGGCTTGTGTCATTTTCATCCTATGGACAATTCAACAATTTTTTTTTTTAATCTAACTGTAATGAGACGAACGAGACGCCCTCCTGATGGTAAGAGATAACGCCTGTCCATGACTATTGCAACGATACACAGAACTTTGAGTAGTAAAACAAAGTCTAGGGCTTCGCTGCCTTGGCGCTCATTACTTTGAGACTAGATGGTTAGTCTCAATAGCCCAGTAATTTCGCTATCTGCAGTACCCTTCAAACCGGAACACAGTAATGTTTACACACTACTGCTTGGTGGCAGAATATCTGGTACTGCGGTGGTACCTACCTAGACGACCTCCTGCTAAGGAAATCTACTACCAAGTAAAACCAAGTAATGTACTTATTTCAACCTGTTCTTATATATAGATTTTTGTTTTTTTATATTTGACAAGCTTGTTTTTTTGGCCACGGCTCATTTGATGTTAAGTAACGGTGTGGTTGAAGATGGTAAAGCACACTAGCCAGGAATAGAACTGGCTCTCAAATGAGGCAGACGGAACACACCGTTAGGTGCTTGGCAGATTTTCAACTTGGGGGTAATAGCTAGCCAGTCGAGTGCTAGAAAATATCCTATCATGGTTACCTCACGATGTTTTTTACTCAAACTCATTGTTGCAGTTTGAACTCACGCCCATCGGCGTGTGAACTGACTGCTCTAACCACTGAGCTATCATCACTACAAAAAAGACAAGTAATTTAATACTAGTGCAGGTTAAAATGAATTTTTAATGATACCACATCAATTTATTTCATTAGTAATGTATGTCTATACTTCAACGTAAGCGAACACAAAGGCAAAAGGATTTTCTAAAGGTTATTTCAAAAGAAGCTTTAACTTAATTATTCTAGCAACTTCTAATTATATCACCAGTGATATAGGGAGTAGGTATATAATGGAAAACCAAGAGTAAGATAAAACTCATTAAATTACACTTACATATTAATACAATAAAATTACACAATTAAATTAATTTTTCGACAAAATATAACTAGGCCTAATTTCATTTTACAACCTCTTTTTTATCTTGCAACATAAGTAAAGTTACATTCAAATTGAACTTGCAAGATTCCACCCGAACAAACATAGTTCTATGTTCCACCAGAACAAACATAGTTCTATGCGCATAGTTTTGTGCGTGGTGGTAGGGTAGGTACTTTCTAGTACTCGGCTGGCTAGCTACCACCCTCAAGTTGAAAATCTGCCGCTAAGCATCTAACGGTGTGTTCCGGTAGCCTCACTTGAGAGCCAGTTCTATTCCAGGCTAGGTGTGCTTTACCATCTTCGACCACACCGTCACTTAACATCAGGTGAGTTGTGGTCAAACACCTAGCCTGTCAGCCATTAAAAAAAATTGTTGTTCGGATGGAATCTTGCAAGTTAAATTTGACCGACTTCCCGATATCCGGTTGGACTCAAATTCGGTGTACTTATGTGTCTTTGGTAACAATAGAATGATATGGTACCATGGAGCTGGTCTGATGATAGAGACGGAGGATGGCCATAGGAACTTCTGAACTAAACAAGATAAGCCCATCGAGTTTGGACTCGATTGATTCGTCTCGAGGAGGACTTGCTTAGACGATATCCAGGGTCTGATGATGAAGCTAGAAAGTGGTCACGGTACCTCTGTGATAAAACAACATAACCCCAACGAGTTTGGGCTCGATTGATTCGTCTTGAGAAGCAATCTCTTAAATACTTATCAACCATAAAGTAAAAAAAAATAATTAAAAACAATCTTTTATCTGGGACATTGAACAAAAAATTTAAAAATAAATTCTAGTAAGTATTTGGCGTGTTTGGTGTACTATATTATCCTTACAGGTTAGGTACTTACTATACTTCTGTACCTTAAAGACTTTTGTCTTGAGGCATTGTGGTATGGACGACGTAAAGACTTGACACAACTTGCCATATGCTACCCATCTCAGCCGAACTCTCCTATTGACATCCAAAAAAAAAAACAACAAGTTTTCTATCAGTGACCTCGTACCCATTGTAGCTTTGTTTAGTTAGCTAGATGTGAACTTGTGTGAACTTCACAATGAACATAACCTACAATATTTATTTATTTAATCGAACCATATGGCACACATGCATTTAATAGTGTTCTCGAATGAAAACAATCTAGGTACAAGAGAGTTTCTGCTTGGCAAATCAGGTGTGCTCCAACCGTAGACCATTTCTTCGCTTACCATCAGCCGCGATGTGTGCTAAAAGCAAGCCTGTTTATAAACGTTCTGCCGCCAACCAAGCAGTAGTTTATAAGCAATATTATGTTCTATTAAGGGATATTTGTAGTTAGCGACTTTACAGGGCTATTGAGAATAACCATATAAATAAAAAATATAAAAAAAAACCCCTACGCAATTAACCATACATAGATAAGAACCCCCGCAAGGAAACTGGCTTTCAAATGAAAAAAAGTGCATCGAATTCGGTCCATGCGTTTGAGAGCTACGATGCCACAAACAGACACACACAGGACAGACAGCAGCGTTGCCAGACGTCCCGATTTCGGCGGGACATCCCAATTTCGGCGGGACGTCACGATTTTTAAATCAAAATTAAATATCCCGCGCGGGACAGCGCTTTTCGGGAATAACTCGACCGTGCGTGCAGCGTGCTGAGGAAGCGCGGGCGGGTGGCACAGACAAGTGTGGACTGGCCGCCCGCCCGGCGCGTAAAGTCGTAATGAAGATAAGCGCGCGGGAGAGAGAGGGGTTCGTCACGATAGGGTAAATCTGATTTAAAATATCATGTTTTTATTAAAATACATTTTCTATGGTTATTTTTGATATCTATTGTCACGTAAACTTAATTTGAACTCAAATAAAGAGATAAATATTTAAAAACTTCTGATTATAGACGTTTTTTACTATGTCCGGCTTTCGATAAAAGAATTCTACTTTTTTCACTCAAAAAGTTCCAAAATCCCGACTTGGCAAAAAAATAAAATCTGGCAACGCTGACAGACAGACATCGACGTCAAACTTGTAACATCCCTCTTTTTGCAACGGGGGATACCCTAAGCTTTGTTCTGTTACTCAAAGCTTCACGTATCGCTGCACTACGTGAAAGGAAGGTTATGTTTATGTACATATTATGTTTGTACAACTCGTATGAATGCGGACCGCGTGCAATATCATGTTACTATGACATAATGATAAATGCAATTCGGATTTTATAACCCAAATCCACTTTTTTTTAAATGTATTTGTTAAATTTGGTTTTTTACGGTTGACAGGTTACGTTTTTAACAACAACTTACCTAATGTTAAATGACGGTGTGCTCGAATATGGTAAACATACCTAGCATGGGATGGAACTGGTTCTCAAGTGAGGCTGCCGGAACACATCGTTAGAGCTTGGCGGCAGATTTTCAACTTGAAGGTGGTAGCTAGCCAGCTGAGTACTAGAAAGTACCCTACTACTATGCTATGTTTTCTTCGCGATGTTTTCCTTTATCTGCAGCTCAAGCTCATTGTTGGGGTTTGAACCCACGCCCTTCGGCATGCGAACCGACCGCGCTAACCACTGAGCTATTATCGCTACAAAGGTACAACTAATAAATGTTTTATGTTTTTAAACTTAATGACCAGTGTCAAGTGGTTGATGTAAGAATTGTACGATACCCTATACATCTAGATCTGGGATTTAAATTTATGATGGAATAAAAAAACTCACATACATACATGAACCGACAAAATATTATACTTTTTGTTTAAACAGTCGTGTACAAATTAAACAAAATTCCAAACTCTTAAAAATAACAGAGTTCAAATTAGTCCCACAAATGCTCAGTCGAATTATGTAGATATTCCGAAACAGTTTCCAACCCAAAAGTGAGTGGCGTGAAATTTGTCCACTGCATTTGCATGGCCAGCAGCTGCTACCATTCAATACTATTTTCTGTCTAAAGAATTACATTAACGTAGAATTGCCAAAAAACTATTACTACAGTGTAAACAATGAAATTCTTCTGCCCGAGTAGGTGTTCCCTGCTAGATACAATCTGGGTGTCTTCAAGTCGCGAGTGAATCGGTTTCTTCTAGGCGAGCGTGTGGCGAGGCGAGGCTGCAGCTTCGCTCTTCAGGCGAGTTGGCGCTCAAACTCAAGCTTATATGTAATAAAAGTGTTGAGAGAATTGTTTTCAAGCGTGCTCTATCTTTGACTGTCTCTTCGCATAACTTCAGATAAAATGGACGTCAAACGCAAGCATTATTTATTAAAGAAAACAAACATCTAAAAACGTTATTCATTAAAGAAAAAACATATATCAATATCTACAACGTGGCATGATAGACAGAAACCCGAGTAAAACTGTGCACGCCAAAAATAAAATAAAAACCGGTCAAGTGCGAGTCGGACTCGTGCACCGGGGGTTCCGGAAGGAGGCACAAACCTGTAGGTATATGTATAAGTAAAAGTTATGGTATTTTTTTTAATGGTAATTTATGCTTTTAGCAATTTTTCCTTTATCTGTGCTATAAGAAGTTGCTTCGTACCAAATTTCAAGATTCTGTGTTCACGGGAAGTACCCCGTAGGTTTTGTTTCCCTTGCGAGTGTCGAAAGTTTGCAGCATAAACGGCTGTATCTTTTGATTGCGTTGGCTTAGAAGTTTGATTTTTTCACAGCTACAAGGGACAGTAGACTTGTGTATTTGATATGAATTTTAACTTGATACCTCCACGCGTTCCTTAAAAAAGGGTCTTGACAGACAGACAGACAATGTGTTTTTTTCCCGTTGAGGTACGGAACCCTAAAAATTGCAAATTTCTTTCGCGGCACTTCTACCGAGATCTACACTCTCGTGGCGTTTGGCCGGAGATACGATATGACCCGTTCAAATTCACGGCAAGTATTCTGGTTATTTCGTAATAGATACCTATCCTGGAACGAATTATCTTGAGGTATGTACCTAATGGCTGTGTAAGGTTGCCCAGAACCTTGATAAGTTCTGAATGTGGCCTCCCATTATCATTATTGTGGTTAAGTACCTACTTCATGTTTAGACCCTTTAGATTATCTAAGAATACAAGGCTTAACTGCTAACGATGTTATAGATACTTTTATATGAAAATTAAGTAATGAAACGCAGTGGTGGATTTACCAGCAGGCTGAGTAGGCTTGAGCCTAGGGCGGCAGATTTTTAGGGCGGCAAATTTGGGAACTTATGCTACCTCATAGAAATCAAAGAGATTTCTGTATAACAGTTTTATGATGTCTGTAAGAGATAGAGATAGAGAAGTCTGCAATACCATTGTAGCGATGATAGCTCAGTGGTTAGCGCGGTCGGTTCGCATGCCGAAGGGCGTGGGTTCAAGCTCCAACAATGAGCTTGAGCTGCCGGTGAAGGAAAAACATCGTGAGGAAACCATAGCTTGGTGGTAGGGTACTTTCTAGTACTCGGCTGGCCAGCTACCACCCTCAAGTTGAAAATCTGCCGCCAAGCATCTAGCGGTGTGTTCCGGCAGCCTCACTTGAGAGCCAGTTCCATTCCAGGCTAGGTGTGATTTACCATCTTTGACCGCACCGTTACTTAACATCGGGTGGGTTGAGGTCAAACATTTAGCCTGTCAGAGACATAAAAAAAATACACCTCGACTATGACTTTTCCCTCTTCTTTTTTATTGTATATTCAACGGTGAAGCAAACTTCTATATAATAGTCAAACAGTAATATACCCATAAACTATTTCTTGTGCAATTTCAACGAAATTGTTGGATTGTGAAAATAATCTAAGAACTGACAATTGTAAAGGCAAAGGGCGGCAAAAACTTAATAGCCTATACCTTGGAAATGTGTAAATCCGCCACTGTACGTAGTAAGCATTTTATCCTTATTCTTATTTACGTAATGATAAAATAAAGGATAATTCACTCACATAACAAATATTTTAACTATGGGGTCACTGAACTCATTGAAATGTGAATAAATATTACTATGGGCACAATTCGGTATATCATGAAAAAAAACTTTACTGATTTCAAAACTGTTTTGAAATATTACATTTCTGTACATCATTTTTATAAGAGATGGGGATATTTAATAAAATAAACTTGACTTTCAATTGACCTCTAATGACGTCACATACTTGACCGTATAGGGCTACATTCAGTGCCCAAAAAAACGATGACAAATCAAAACAAATTCTGTCAATGTCAAGTCAACGGCAGCCATAATAATCTCTTCCATACACGTACGTCGAGTTGTTTTTTGTTTTATTGATACAAATATCTGGATTATTTTACTTTAAACGTTACTCGGTCTCTGATATCGCTTTTATGAGGCTCTTATAAGATTTGTTTACTTGATGTCAATTGTCAAAGTCAATCAAATGTGTTAAAGTAACTTTGTATACTTTTTTGTTATACATGAAAAGGGCATACATATTCAGCCCAGGTACTTTATGACGTCATCGCTATAATATTTTTGAAAACGTATTAATAATGAACTACCGCATGGTAAGCTAAAATATTCAAATTAGTATCATGTAATAAAATTAACTATAGAAAAAAGCTTTACATACCGTAGGGCAGGTTATAGGTTAGGTTATACAATTCTAAGGCACACTTTCGGAAATGTATCCGATAGAAGACAGACAAACAAGCGACTTTACGTCGGTGCTCAAGGCTTTGCAACTGAGTCGTGGCCAAAGTGATGATAATGACGATGATGAATCTAAATCCAAGATTGTTCAAAACAGACACAGAGAGTGGCGCCACCTAGCCACCTCTCTGTGTCATATATTTGACTATCAAACCTGACAAATGCTCTAGTGTGAGTTAATGTTTCACCTTCATTTCGATAAAATTTATAGTCGTTAAGCCATTTCTAGACATAAATCTGTGTTGCATACGGTCGAATTTAAGCTGTATAAAGGCCCACCACTCTGTACTATATTGAAAATTATTGCTTTACTGAAGGAATTGTAAGATCGACGACAAAGCTATGACGGCTTGCTGTGAGATTAGGTAGTAGGCGAAAAGTAGCTCTGCGCCTACCGCTCAAGAAAAACATCTTGAGGATACCATAGCATGGTTGTAGGGTACTTTCTAGTTCTTGACTGGCTAGTTACCACCTTCAAGTTGAAAATCTGCCGCCAATCATATATCGGTGTGTTCCGGCTCGGTGTGCTTGACCATCTTCGATCTCACCGTCACTTAACATCAGGTGAGCTGTGGTCAAACACCTAGCGTGTTACATATAAAAAACAACGTTCTTTTTTGCATAGTCGGTTAAAGTGACATCGTTTCTTGGTTGATAAATAGTTTGAAGAAAACGATCGAAGCCAAGAAATTAAAAAAAAAGATAACATAAATCATTATGTCCGAAGAACTAAAGTTTTAGGAGAGATCTTGAGGACGAATAATGACATATTTTACAAAAAAAAAAAACTTTATTAAGGCAACTATAAAATGTAGAATTTTGTACTTAAAAATTAAACTTTTTACCAAACTGAACTTTTAACTTAGTTTCACTTAAGATCGGTGTTGAGGGATTTTGTGAACTCAGTGAAAAGTACTTTCTCTGTGCTAGATTAAGTTGGGATACTTAAAAAACTTTGTTATTATTTTGGTACCTAGAGAATTACTTTGAACTCACTCCTCAGCAAGTTTTTAACTTTAAAAAATCTAACCCTTTCGTAAAAAAAAGTTGGACAGTTGTAAAAAAGTTTGAAGCTTTTGCTCAAATACGTTTTACTATCAGTACCAGATGTTCTGTCGCGAAGCAGTAGAGTGTATACAGTTCCGGTTTGAAGGGTACTGCAACTGTTCTGAAAGGGGCAAAGGGGGGGGGGGTTCTTAAGAGGGAACGCTAGTAGCGTTTTTCCATACAGATTTATTCCCCTATTTTCTCCCTGAATAATGTTTACAGAGCAATAATTTTTAGTCATTAAATCAAGGTCTGCTAAAGCTACGTCCCTATCATTTCTTTTTTCCATCAACTAATTACATAAGATAATATGGCTCTACCCTTTTATACAAACATAATCAGACGTCTATGAAAGAAATTTGAAAGATTTTTAAGATAAAAAAAAATGATAGGGACATATTCATTCTTCAAAATATTTGTGAAAAATAAAAATTGGATTCGCTTAATTTTTAGAGGAGAAAACATAAGAATCTCAATTTAGTCAAAAAATTTGTAGGCATAATCGGCCTGAGCTGCTTTCGTCCCTTTCGCACTCTACGGGGAATGGCTGGAGTTGAGGGGGTTCCAAACTAATACGTACATATATAAATAATTAAGGAAGTTGTATTTTTCGATAATATTATGTAATGCGTCCCTACTACGCACACAAACACAGACCATTTACACACAGACATGTCATATGACATGGACAGGCGATATCTCTTACCATCAGGAGAGCGCCTAAATCGTCTCAACTTTTACATTAAAAAAAATATCTTATGTATGCGAAGATAGGTGATATTGCATTAATTTAAACATACAAGTTCGCCAAATTAATTTATTAATACATATACATGTATTTACATAAATAAGTGATACGGTAATATATGAAAATTAGGTTAGCGCCCGTAGCGGAAATAAATAAAAGCTACTTTTTTTAAACTATTGACTTTCGTGTTACATAAAATATTTGTTTCGCAATATTTGGCAATTATTGTCTGTCCAGCATATATAAAAGACGCCGGGGATGTTATAGCAAAATATCAAATAATATCTATGATTATTACTTTTTTTTTATAGCTGACAGGCTAGGTGTTTGACCACAGCTCTCCTGATGTTAAGTGACGGTGTGGTCGAAGATGGTAAACACACCTAGCCTGGAATGGAACTGGCTCTCAAGTGGATTGCCGGAACACACCGATGGATGCTTGGCGGCAGATTTTCAACTTGAGGGTGGTAGCTAGCCAGCCGAGTACTAGAAAGTACCCTACCATCACGCTATGGTTTCCTCTCGATGTTTTCCTTCACCGGCAGCTCAAGCTGATTCTTGTGGTTTGAATTCACGCACTTCGGCATGCGAACCGACCACGCTAACCACTGAGCTATCATCACCAGTACCATTCCAGGCTAGGTGTGCTTTACCATCTTTGACCACACCGTCACTTAACATCAGGTGAGCTGGGGCCAAACACCTAGCCTGTCAACCATAAAAAAAATATGCTTTTGTGCACTCCACCCCAAGGTCTTTAAAATTTAATGCACAGAGTATGTTCATTTTTAACCGACTTCAAAACAGGAGGAGTTCTATGTTCGACTGTATTTTTTTTTATGTGTCTTCACCGTATTCTTATTGTTCTGTAATCGACGATAATACTAATACAAGATCAAAGTGTTCACATCCATCGTGTTGGATAGTTCGTCCACGACAGAACTCGAATCACGAATCAAGTGTGACGATCTATCTATTCGGATATTTTGACGAATCGTGAAAAAACTCGTTCCGTATGTAATGTGAATGTGCATCCGTCATGACGTAACGTTTTTTTTTTTTTGACGAATCTTCAAAGACGGATCCTGTGTGAATCAGCTTTTACTGGGGTTCGATCCCTGACAATGAGCTTTAGCTTCCGGTAAAGGAAAACATCGTGATGAAATCATAATCATAGCATAGTGGTAAGGTATTTTGTATGTGCTCGGCTGGCTAGTTACCACCCTTATGTTGAAAATCTATCAAGCATCTTACGTCCAATCAAATCCATCTCCTAAGATCAGGTAAGCTGTGGTCACACAATTGGGGTTTGAACCCACGCCCATTGACATGTGAACCGACCGCGCTAAGCAGTGAGCTATCATCGCTACAAATCGCTCTGTTGGTGGTAAGACACAACGCATATCCATGACATTGTACCTAGAAAGTTTGATCTCATACTAGAATAATTAATAATACATCACGAGAATTATGCTTCACCAAGCTTTCCGTCAAAGATTAGATAACTTGAAATTAATGAGCGCTGGAAAGTTTGTGACAGGTCTTTCTGGAATATAATATTTCCTGCTAAAAATCCAGGTCAGTAATTTGAAGCGAAAGTTTGAGTCTAAAATTATGGAAAAAGAGACTTACATCTAGGTATAAAGAAGTATTAAGATGAGTAGTATTAGTATGAAGCAGTAAGATGTTTAATTAATGGGGGAGGCCTATGTCCAGCACTGGACGTCCTACGGCTGAGATGATGATGATGATGATGATAAAGAAGTACTCGTATAACTACATATTAAAAAACAAAGTCGTCCGACGCGTCTGTCTGTCTTTTCTTAAACTTAAAAACTACTAAACGGATTATCTTGTGATTTCACCAATAGATAGAGGGATTCACGAGGAAGGTTTAGGTGTATAATTTGTCAAGGTTTTGTATAAATTGGTTGAAATATGATGATAATTGTTGGAAGTATCGGGAAAAGTCAAGCCAACTGGGAACTTTCATCGAATCTGCTTAATCCCTTTGAGATATAACAAAACAATGCATGGTGGGATATTCCTCTTTTATAGATCTACAAAAATCGGGTGTATCTACAATACACCCGTGCGAAGCCGGGGCGGGTCGCTAGTTAAGAATCGTTTTGATAGCCTTTGTAAACAAATCTATGTCTATTAAAATGTTGCTGTTTTTGTCTAAGGAACTCCAATGAAAAAGTCCGAAAAAAAAATTGTGAATTCTTTTTCTTTGTTTTTGGCGTTACGCTTTGTGTATGTGCCATTGTTAAGTGTTTCGATATTTTAAAGTATTTTAAGTGGGATCAAGATAAATAAGTTAAAGTCACAGCCATAACAAAACAAAGTGAGTCAAACTTACTCGATGTTACGTAATCATATACATTTTGTAGCGATGATAGATCAGTGGTTATTGCGGTCGGTTCACACGCCGAAAGGTGTGAGTTGAAACCCGAACAAAGAGTTTAAGTTGCCGGTGAACGAAACCATAGCATGTATTCAGTTAGCCGTAAAAATAGTAACTACTAACCATTAATTGATTTTATGAGGTCCCTTTCTCCTATTACGTGCGCACCTTTTACTTCAAGGATAAATTGTTGATATGTTAAACCGCCCAAATGTTATTTGAGGCGAAAAAGAGATAGTTGCTTCTTCACAATTTCCTGCCTCGGACACAAACATTGGCACAAAAAAGCCAAAAAGTAAAGGCAATCGGTATCAAAGCAGGTACGGTTTGATCTGATATTGTTATAGAGCTGTTATCACCGCTTTCTATTCAATTTTAATCAAGTAACTTTTTGGACGAACAATTTGTTTTGACATTTGTATAACCTTTTTGACATTTATAAACCTGATTTATTTAGTCATCTGAAGAATTTATTTAGTCGTTTAATCAATTTATATTTGATTAGATAATGATTTTTTAACTGTGAGATGTATTTGATATAGATTAATTGTATTTGATTAGAATAGTCGTTTTTATCTCAATAAATAACAATAATAATATAATTCTATTTAAATTTAATCAATAAATTTTTGGATGAAACTTTTTGTTTTGACTTTTGTATTAAGTTTTTGACATTTATAAACCCAATTTATTTTGTCATCTGAAGAATTTATTTTTGCATTTGCACAATTTATATTATATTAAATAACGATTTTTAAATTATGAGATAGATGTAATTGATTAGAATAGTCGTTTTTATCTCAATAAATAAATTTAATTTAAAATAATAAATAATTTATAATAAGAAATTGCCACGATGGATGGCAATGCTAAGCTTTTAACCAGTGTTCTGATCACCTGAAGCCTCCTATAAACGTTTGCCCACTATACGTGTATAGATCGTGAGCTGCCAGACTTTTTGATTAGATTGTTTTTATAAATTTGTAAATAGTGTCAGTTGTATTAATTTTAATAGATTTTTATTAGTATTTGTAAGTATTCAACCTTCTCGTTTATTTACATAATTATTATCATATACATTACCTAACATAAGAATATTTACACCTAAATTTATATATCAACCTTTCAATACAGGTCAAATCAGGTCACAAAAAATAGTAAAATAGTTATCAATATTTTTTGTTGTTTCTTAAAAAAGACTGGTTGTAGACTGTCAATTTTAGGGTTGCCGGAACACACCACTGGGTTCTTGGCGGTTGATTTTCTACTTGTAGGTGGTGGCTTACCAGTTGAGTACTGGAAAGTATCTTACCGCCACAAGTGCCATTTTGTATGTGGATGGTGTCTTTGTCAAAGCATATAAAGTATTTTTTTGTAAAATCTGGTGTCAGAAATATGCTTTGCTAAAAGCTACATTTATGATAGAGAGTTGTATCAACCATAATTATATGGCGAGCCTTGGACTGGCAGCTAATAATCGGGTTTACTGATCTCTGATAAATAAAAATATGATCTGGAACAATTATTGAGCTCTATTCATCTTTTTTTGCAAAATAATAAAGTTGTTGAACATGTTTGTCTACTCTAGTGTCGGTGGCACCATTTACCATGCAAACAGTTGTTTTTTTTTTATTAAAAAATGTTTTTGCGTTTGTCTTTACTTTACCTGATGTTAAACAGTAGCGCAGTCTAAGATGGAGCACGCTTACAATTATTTACTTTGGATTTAAAAACACCTATATTATAGATTGATTAAAACTATTCATTGTGCACACCAGAAATATAAAAAGTAAAGAAAACAAAAAAATACTGATGAGCCACTGCCACAACCGGTAGCCTTATCGCTAAAAGCAATCTCCTCCAGGTAACCAAGAACAGAAAACACGATATAAATTAAGAACAGACGGGAGATGTCGTAATATTATTCATTGTTCTAAAAATTTCAGACTTGAGCAGAGAGTTCTACAATCTTGCTGGGCGAATAACAAATGTGGAATCGAAATATTTTGTATCAAATTTAGTTCATCATTTTGAGTTTAATATTAAATTAATTTATATTTCAGGGTTATACATATAGTTTCGTATTATATTAGTATGTGCATCTTGTATCTAAAGAGTTTTTATTCAATGTCAATTTTGATACCAAATCCGTATCAATAAGTTCTTCAAAATTTACGTACATATTGTTACGACAGCTCTGTTGGCTTATTGGTAGTATATCTGCTTTAAGAGCTTTAGTAGTTTTTTTTGTAGTATAAACAAATGTTTGTTCTATATCTGGGTGTAAAATGAATAAAAAAGTATTTAAGTAAGTATTCTATCATATATTTGACTTACATCGTACAACATTTGCTTAGTTTGGGATCAGATGGCGCTGTGTTTAATGTCGTACATAATTTATTTATTTTATTTATATTCCTGAACGTAACGTTTTTGTTTGTGTAGTGGTTAGTGATTTATATGTAACATATTTGAAATTATATATAACTAGTGACCCGCCCCGCATTGCACGGGTGCAATGTAGATACTGTTTGGTGCTATGTATGTATCATACATAGTACCTGAATGATCGAGCTTTGCTCGGCAGAAAACACGGATAAAACTACGTTTTCTAAAAATTAAACCTAGCTAGATCGCCCCCGAAACCCCCTGCATACTAAATTTCATGAAAATCGTTGGAGCCGTTTCCGAGATTCAGAATATATATATACATATATACAAGAATTGCTCGTTTAAAGATATAGATATATTATATTATAGATAGATAGATAAACCTTCCTCTTGAATCACTGTGTCTATTGATGAAAACCGCATTAAAATCCTTTGCGTAGTTTAAAAGATTTACGCATACAGACGGCGGGAAACGACTATTTTATACTAGGTATGTAAAAATACACACATTTGATATTTTTTCATTGTATTAAAACACGAATCAAATTCAAGCCAATTAGAGCGAGAAGGGATGAGACGGATACAGAAATGCGGAACAGGATACCAGACCCATCCGAAAATGCAAATTCATCTGACCGAGGGAATTGTGTAAAGCTTTGTGTTCTCATCTTATTTATATTCATTAGTTTATCCAGAATTCCAGATAATGTCACTTTGATTAGTAAAGGGTTGGGAGAATCGAAATATCTGTTCCTATTATTGTTTCCCTGTCTGCATCGCGGGATTGGATGGGAAGTTTTTAATTGTTTGGATTTCCATCTTGGTTACAGAAGCAGAAATACACGGGAACGAGTTTGCGACCTTGTATTTGAATTAGTCTGTTTTAATTCATTGTTTATTTATTACTAGAGGGAAAAGAAGCAACAAACGTACATACATACAAATAGGCACACTTTTAAAATAAGCGTGTGATTTAAGTTTGGCTTAATTAGGTATATAAACGACATCGTTTCATGGTTTATGATTCAAAAATTCAAACGAAAAAATTTGATTTCATTTTCATTGTGTGGACTGCTAAACAATGAAATGCTTTGCTTGAGTGGATGTTCCCCGATAGATACAATCTCGGTGTCTTCAAGTCGAAAATGAATCGATATTTATCCTAGACAAGGGTGCGCCTTGCTCTTAGACAGCATCATCACTTGACATCAAGTGAGATGGCTGTCAAACGCAAGCCTATTATATATTAATAAAACATTTGGCAATAAAAAAACCGGCCAAGTGCGAGTCGGACTCGCGCACCGAGGGTTCCATACAAACTTGTAGGTATATAAGTAAAAGTTACGGTATTTTTTTAAATGGTAATTTTTGCTTTTTGCAATTTTTACTTTATCTGTGCTATGAGACGTTGCTTTGTAACTTTCAAGAATCTGAGTTCACGAGAAGTACCCTGTAGGTTTTGATTTCCTTGCGAGTGTCGAAAATTTGTAGCATAAACGGCTGTATCTTTTGATTGCGTTGGCTTGGAAGTTTGATTTTTTCACAACTCCAAGGAACAGTAGACCTGAGTATTTGATATGCATTTCATTTGATACCTCCACGCGTTCCTGAGAAAACGGGTCTTAACAGACAGACGGACAGCAAAGTGATCCTATAAGGTTTCGTTTTTTCCTTTTGAGGTACGGAACCCTAAAAAGTTACTTGTATTGAAACAAATGATAACTCATATTAAAAAGTGTTTTTCACTTTTTAATAGGTCGAGGTTGGTATACGTTCTGAGGCCCGCGGCTTGCAACCGCGTACCATCCGGGATGCACCTTCACCGCGTGCTTCAGGACCAAGTTAATATCTTGGCTGCTAGAAACATTGTTTTATGACATTGACGAATATTTAAAACTAAAAGATTATTAAATGACTAGTAGCTAATTGTAATTAATTTGACATTGTAGTATAGGTATTGACATGTTTTTACATTGTCACTTTTTTCATTGATCAATATTTTAACTTGTTTTAATGATATTACGTAATTTGACTTGTAACTTTGGTGTTATTAATAAAATGTTTGTAAAAATACTCACCTCAACAACCTGTCCAAACAACTATCACAAAGGCGTATCAACAGCTCTATAGAGTTCTTTACAGAAGCCTTTCTACCATGCCTGCTCGATAAGACACTCACTTCCGGTAGGTATAAAAATGTTAGTGCACGTTTGCCAAGGCATCATTGCATCGGCGTTTACAAGCGGGTCCACTCGCAAATCCTAAGCACTACCAACATGAAGAAATTTGTAAGTGCAATTTTTTATTCAGTGATTTTGAACAGTGATGTGCATAACACGTGCGATATGTTATCGATAAAATTTCCTAATCTCACTATTTAACTATGCGTGTAATGTGGTCTTATATAATTCGAGCTGCACTTATAGTGCTTACGTTGTAATTGTGAATGTAATGTGTAGTTAATGCTATAACATAATTAAAAAGTCAAAGACAGACCGCGAAAACATCGATAAAAAAAAATCTAGTGAATTTGTTTGTCATGTATTATTTTAACTAGCCGCTACATTTTTTTCGGGATAAAAAGTAGCCTGTGTTAATCCAGGCTGTCAGCTACATCTGTACCAAATTTCATCAAAATTGGTCCAGCCGTTTGAGCGTGAAGAAATACCAAACGTAACACACTGACATACTTTCGCTTTACAATATTAATGTGATTTCAACGATCAAACAGTCAAGCTAGTTACATATTTGAATTATTTGTAACAAAAAGTGTCGTGGAAAACAAGCGGGACTTTTAATTTGATTGTACACAAGACAAAAAGCTTTGCAAAAAAAAAAAATAGCCAGTCATGAGGGCTGTAGTGAAAACTTAAACTTGACATTAGCATGTCGTTGATGTGAACACATAAGTTTTGCCCCTACCAAAAATCGCACAACGCGATGAAGCAACGCATTTCAAATAATGTACTTAAACTAACTGCAACTAAAAAAAACAAGGTATAATTAAACAATAATTATCTACTTTGTTGCTCTAACTAGCTCTTTTATACTCTCAATAATAGATGGATATCGCTGTAATAATAGTTTTGTTGTGATAATAAATATTACAATGTACATTATTAGAATGTTTAGTACAAAATATAGTAAAAAAACTGATTAAAATGCCTTAACATAGGACTAACGCTGTGCCTTGCCATAGTTTTGAAAGTACATAATTCTTACTGTCAATTGAAGTTATGTACTTAAGAAACTTTAAAAAAAAACTTTAAAACTTGAAACTTTAGGGCCGTGGGGGCCGGCCGCTCACGATCTGTATCGGGACCTGGCCAAACGTTTAAAGGAGGCTTCAGGTGACCAGAATGCTGGCATCTACTTTGGTCAAAAGCTTAGCATTGCCATCCAACGTGGCAATGCTGCCAGCATTCTGGCCACATATCCCTCATCTGACGGCCTTTTTATTTAATTTTAAGTTAGTTTAGTTTTCTCTAGATGTTTTAAAATAAAGCTTAAGAACAAATAATCTCTACATAGTATAAAACAAAGTACAAAGCACTTGATAGTGTGTTTTGGCCCCACTTGAGACCCAATTCCATTCCAGGCTACATAGGTGAGCTGTGGTCAAAAACGTAGCCTGTCAATCATAAAAAAATTATCATTCACGGCCATTAAAATCGGGTGGCATCGGTTTAACCTTTAAAAAAGTAATTGAGAGTAATTTTAACCAAAAGTCTAATTTGTTTTATCGTGCATTTATATTGAAAAAGAAAGTTCAAATATCAGAAGTTCTGTGTCGGTAGTGAACTAAAACTCGTTAGTGAATGCAACTAGGGTACCTACCAAGTAAAAGGTACCTTCACTTTTGCTCTGTCTTAAACACTTAGCACGTTCAAATGTACACTCGTTCTTACACACAGGCTAACTTAGTTAAGCTGAGCTTAAAGAAATATTGGCATATCATGTTAAACAAAAGAGCAACAGTTTTATTCATCATGAATCTTGATATAAAATATACGTTGTATTTTGGAATGATGTTCCGTACGTCTTGTGGTAAGTTTCTCGATAATCCCACAGGAAAGTAACATTTTTACAAGATAAAATGTATTCTATATTTTAATCCAGGTAATAAACTATATGTGTGTCAAATTTCATACAAATCCGTTCGGCCGTTTTTGCGTGATTTAGTAACAAACAACCAAACTTTTATATTTATAATATTTGTCGGTCTTTTCTCATTGTGAGAAGGATAAGGCCATAGTCCACCACGCTGGCCAAATGCGGGGTTGACAAATTTCACTAGAAAAAACAGAGGTGCGTGCCATAGGATGCGAACCCACGACCTCCAGATTGTTATTTAGACGGTCTCCCAATTAGTCTAATGAGACTTCACAAAATCACACACAAATCCATAAGCAAATAGTTTAAAACTAATTTACTACTTTTGCTCAAATCATCCAATTAAAAAAAATTACATTGAATATATGATCATCGTCCAAAAAACATGACTCCAATTACGTTAACATGTAGTACCAAATTAGCAGTTTCCAGTGATGTTTTCTAGGATTATACACTTTAATCAGGGCTTGCAGTTATTCACATGTTCCGCAGTAATATATACGTACGGCTGTTAACCGGGAGTTTGCCCGTGAGAAATTTATCAAAAAAAAAAAAAAAAAATTTAGTTCTTGCATGATGTTAATCAAAGATGTGGCCTAGTACGAACCTTTGAGTAACCTAGTTATTCTTGATTTGAAGTTAATCATAATGTACTTTTGACAGACGGCGGGAAGCGACTATGTTTTATACTAAACTAGCGACCCTCCGGCTTCCCACGGTTGCAATGTAGATCCTAATGTGGTGCATATACATGTATTATACATATAAACTTTCCTCTTGAATCACTCTGTCTATTGATGGAAACCGCATTAAAATCCATTGCGTAGTTTCAAAGATCTAAGCGTACAGATGGCGGGAAGCGACTTTTATACTATATAGAGATAGATATTCAGTCAAGATTAGCATAAAGCTCTTTCAACAATTTCTGAGCTGAAACACAATTATTTTTAACAAGCTCTTATTTCACTTATGAGAAATGTTCGTGTGTAACTCATATTAAAGTATGCATGTACTGAAGTTGTCCGTTACAAAATTAGGAAACCATTTTTTAACCATTTGCTGAAATCCGATTTAGTTTTTTGGTATACTTATGTAACTCGGGTGACAATGCAATGTTGAGGTACTGAAGCTTATCTGATGATGGAGTCAGGATGTAGGGATTACAACTCTCTGATGGCAAAAGGATTTTAGCAAACTTTTTTACTAAAAGCTGTTTTTATTTTATTTAATACTGTCAAACGACGAGCAATATTTGTCATACACATATTATATACTGAAATCTAGAAAACTGTTCTAACAATTTTAATGATATATACAAGCGATCTTATTTGAGGGCGAAAAATCGATCTATCTAGGTCTCATCTCTGACCAAACTCGTTCTTCAGAGTTTTTAAATTTTGCATACAAATAGCGAAGTTCAGTCACCCAGGTACTGGAAAATCGTAAGAACGAAACCAGTTCCATTCCAGGCTAGGTGTGCTTTACCATCTTCGACCACACCGTCACTTAACATCAGGTGAGTTGTGGTCAAACACCAAGCCTGTAAGCTATAAAAAAAAACTTTGAGTAACAAAACACAGTTCAACCGCTCGAGCTTTTTTGGGATTTATAAAAGCAATTGAACTCACTTGACCTACAACAAACTTAATGCAAAACAAAAACTAACAAATCAGACGAAGCAACATCTAATAAGAAAACAAACAATAATAAAAGAAAATAAAAAGACACCCTTTCAGCTTTTATAGCCTTTACTAATTGAATTCGCACCAAATAATCGGCGGACCGTTAAACAAAACGCCTTTTATCTGCTAACAATCACCATGGTAACGACAGCATAGACAAAATACCATAAAAATATCGTTGGCCAAGCTACTTGACCACAACTCAACTGATGTTAAGTGACTGTGTGGTCAAAAATGGTTAAAATGGCACACTAGCTTTGCCAATATTCTAACTTAAAAAAAATGTAATTGTAATGAGACCAACGAGACGCTCTCCCGATGTTAAAAGATAACGCCTGTCCATGACCATTGCAGCGATACACAGAACTTTGAGTAACAAAAAAAAGTCCAGAGTATCGCTGATTTGGCGCTCATTACTTTGAGAGTAGATGGTTAGTCTCAACAGCCCTGTAATTTCACTAGCTGCAGTACCCTTCAAACCTGAACACACTAACGGCAGAAAGCAGGTTTTAGCGTGGTGGTAGGGTAATTTCTAGTACTCGGCTGGCTAGCTACCACCCTCAAGTTGAAAATCTGCAGCCAAGCATCTAACGGTGTGTTCCGGCCTCACTTGAGAGCCAGTTCCATTCCAGGCTAGGTGTGCTTTACCATCTTCGGCCACACCGTCACTTAACATCAGGTGAGCTGTGGCCAAACACCTAGCCTGTCAGCCATTAAAAAAAAGTCTGGTATTGCGGTGCCACCTACAAGACCAAAACCACCAAAAATTCATATAGTTCCGTTTCTACTACAAATTGGTATTCGTTTGATAGCCACGGCTAATTCCAGTTTGATTTAAAAGTCATGCTTTATTATACAGTTCTGTTAACAAAAAAAACGTCGGTCCATTACAATAAAAAAACTATAGTGAGAAACAGTATGACTTGGATAGCACAAAAGTTACGCTTCGTTGATTTATGTCTTTACTATGCCATTGAACTTAAAGAATGCAATTTTACGTAATGTAACGTAATAAATTACATTTACTAGAAACTGTGTCAAGTAATTGCAATGCTCAGTTGTATCACTCTGCCCCTGTACTCAGAGCTCTTTATTGCGATATCGATATCGGTAATACGCTCTCAAAAAAGCTAAGCGACTATGAACCTTATTAGGCAGGTATACGATATATGATCGCGTGGCTATTCCCTGTAGCTTAGAGCACGGGGACTAGCATGATAAAATGAAAAATTATTTTTTATAATAGATTAACATATATTGTTTTACTCAGACATAAGCTTAGAGTAAAGAATTGTTTTTAGTATAAGTATTAAGAATAATATGAAAGAGAAAAAAAACTAATAATATTTTTTTAAAGCAGTTCTTTTTTTACAAGACCGAATTTCTATATTTTTTATTTATTTAAAAACAAGCTGTGCCCCGCTGTTTTGCCCGCTACATTTTTTCGGGATAAAAAATAACCTATGTGTTAATCCAGGGTGTAGACTACCTTCATATTAAAATTTCATCAAAATTGGTCCAGCCGTTTGAGCGTGAAGAAGTAACATACATACAAACATACTCACAAAATTTAGCCTTTATAACATTAGTGTGTTTCCTTATAGAACGTGACTGACCCGGCATCCATTTATATTGACACCATTGAATATCAAGAAGTTTTGTCTTACCTTATTTTGATATTTATAAGTGAACATTTTATAATAGCATCTTCATTTAGCATCAAGTTGGATGACGGTCAAACGCTAGTAAAAAAGCTTTAATGAATAAACATAAATACTTTCTCTAGTTACTTAAAAATGACTTAGTTGTAGATCTCATTAGCAAGAGGTCGTCTAGACGTCTACCTACCTAGGTAGGTACCACCGCAGTACCAAATGTTCTGCCGCCAAGCAGTAGTGTGTAAACATTACTGTGTTCCGGTTTGAAGGGTAACTACAGCTAGCCTACTTTGTTTTATTACTCAAAGTTCGCTGCAACGGACATGCGTCATCTCTTACTATCACGAGAGCGAATCGTTCGTAAATAAAATAAAAAAGAGTATAATTATTATCATTTCGGGTCGTAATCACTATCAGCTAAGTTTTTTTTTATGTTGACAGGCTAAGTGATTGACCACAGCTCACTGTTAAGTGGCGGTGTGATCGAATAGAACTAGAGTAAATATGACTCTATGAATAGAAGTATTGACCCCCCCTCCCCCTCTTGATTGCCACTCATCACGGCATGCCAATCTTAACCAGATTAGACCACGGATTTTTTTTTATGTGAGCTATTTCATCCTTTGACATCGGGGTCCATGACCTTTGTTAACTTTTTAATTCCAATTTTATTTTTCACAATACTTGCAAAGGTAAGTTAGTTTGATTAATCTTAAAAAAAAACTTACCAAATAAGCATAAAAATAATTGCAATAGTAAAATATCCGTAGTTTAAATTGAATTAATATCATGCGGAACACTCGGCATGTGATTGTGACCGCTCTTGTCTGATTTATAAAGTGAATGGAGAGAATGCGAGACATCTCGTTTTTTTTTTAAATGGACGCATTAAGTAAGGAACCGGATGCAATAATGTAAAACAACTATGTTATGCTTTTAGAATGGATTATATCAATTTGCATTATATTATGTCACAATATCTTGACTAATGATTATATCTGTCAGTTTGGAGACATTATTTATATATTTATACATACGCACAATAGGAAAGTCACCCAAACAACCAAAGCCGAATACCGGGTACTCTGGAAGAAGGAAAGGCAGCTCTATGCAAAAAAAAAAACAATAATCATATCAATCACATCAAATGGATAGCATGGCATTACAGGTTGCCCCAATTCGCTTACCCATAGGGAGCAAGTAACAATAATACAATGCCATTTAACACTACAATATAATAAAAAAACAATGCAGTCCTATCTAAAAATTAAAATTAATATTCTAGCTGCGTCCCGCGGTTTTACCCGCTGTACCCACGTGAACACAAAAAATAATCGGGATGAAAAGCCTATGTTTCAATCCAGGGTTATTACATCGGCTATATACAATCGGCTACCTCCATACCCAATTGCATCAAAATTGGTCCAGCCGATTTGAGCGTAAAGTAGTAATAAACATACAAATATTTTTGCGTTGCGATAATCTTGAGTAAATATTATCTTATTTTTACAGCTCAACTTATGTTAAGTGACGGTGTGGTCGATATGGTGAAGCACACATAGCCTGGAATAGAACTGACTTTCTTAAAAATAACACAGTATTGAGAAAGTTTAGATACCCGACTAGTTCAAGAGTCTCATACGAGACGCAACGCCGCCGCCGTCTAGACAGCAAAAAAAAAACAACAACAATTTGACATCATAATCTTAATTTGACATCCAAAGAGTTTGGACAGCTGGCTACAGATTGAATTTCAAATAGAAACTTTTTGGTCCAATATGTTCCGAGAGGTGATTCGAGTGAAAGTAAAACGAGAATCCTTTTTTTTTGGTTAACGATGTGTCTGCCTTACATAATGTGATTCAGGCTATTAAGTAATATGCAATGGGAAATGTGTCTTATTGCAGAAGAGTTTAATACCTTTATTGTTTAATAGTTATTCATATTTCAGACAAATTTAGTTTTGTTTTTTATGATTGGTTATGTAATTAATTCTGAGATGGATGTTTTTTTTAGTGATTTTTTTTATGGCTGACAGGCTACGTGTTTGACCACAGCTCACCTGATGTTAAGTGACGGTGTGGTCGAAGATGGTAAAGCACATCTAGCCTGGAATGGAACTGGCTCTCAAGTGAGGCTGCCGGAACACACCGTTAGATGCTTGGCGGCAGATTTTCAACTTGAGGGTGGTAGCTAGCCAGCCGAGTACTAGAAAGTACCCTACCACCACGCTATGGTTTCCTCACGATGTTTTCCTTCACCGGCAGCTCAAGCTCATTGTTGGGGTTTGAACCCACGCCCTTCGGCATGCGAACCTACCGCGCTAACCACTGAGACATCATCGCTACAAAAAATATATAACAAAGCTTAATGTAATTAGAAAATATTCGTTTACCGAGTAATTTTTTGCAATGAAGCTTAGTACAGAGGTCTACTTGGTGGTAGATTTCCTTAGCAGAATGTCGTCTTGATAGGTATCACCGCAGTACCAGACATTCTGCCACCAAGTAGTAGTGTGCAAACATTACTGTGTTCTAGTTTGAAGGGTACTGCAGCTAGCGAAATTACAGGGCTTTTGAGACTAACCATCTAGTCTCAAAGTAATGAGCGCCAAAGCAGCGATGCCCTGGATTTTACACTTTGTTTTGTTATTCAAAGTTCTGTTATCTCTTACCATCAGGAGAGCGTCTCGTTCGTCTCATGCCTTTACATAATTATGCACACAATTTAATTCTTAAGTAAAACATTAAAAAAATGAGTTTTACTTTGCTAGAGTTTTATTGTTTTAAGGAATAAAAAACAAATACATTGAAAACAATTGCTAATCAAAATAATTCTCACCATTGTATTGTTTAAAGCTACGCCTTTGAATTACTCTATATTCTTTCTATGTGATAGGCTAAACCTAGATTTATTTCAATGTTTAGAAACTACAGGAAAAAAACTATAATTAGAAAATATTACACTTCGGTCAATTCTCGGATGCAAAGCGAGGATGTGGAACTCTTGGCCTTTGTTTTCCGAAAATTACAATATGAGTGTCTTCAAATCATAGTAAACAGGTTCCTTCTAGGTAAGCGTGTTCCATCCCAGTACACACCGTTGCTTAACATCAGGCAGGATGTGGTCAAACGCAAACCTATACAGTATAAAAAAATTAACACACACCTCGATCATCTAAATCGAATAAGTACTTCGGTACCACATACTTAAATAGCTGCTTTAAGAAAGACATTTATTCCCTAACTAAATTGTACCATTGTTAGTTTGTAGTTCCATCAGTCCTGTTATTCCGTTAACTGTCTTCTAATCCTAAGATTACGATTTATCTACTCGCAGTATCAGAAGAAGCCAGGAGTCTAATGAAACTGTACCTTTATATTTTTGGGTAGTGATAGATGTTGTGCGAAGTGAGGTGTACATGTATGTTATTATGGGAGTAGCATAGTCGAATATCGACAAAAATCCAAAAAAAAGGAATAAAAAAAAAAAAAAAAACTTCTCGCAGTCACCCATCCAAAAACTGACCGAATCGTCCGTTGATTACCACAAGTTTAATAACAAACAGTTCAAAAATATTTTCTTATCTGAGGTCTGAGCATAGATCGAAGTATTTCTAAGGCTCATTTCGACAACAATATCTCTTTTGTGAGGCACCTGTAGACCGTAACACGACTTAACTCGTTGTATAACATCTATTACTTGGAATTACACCACACTCGCTTTGTTAAAAACAAAAATAAATAGGCGCCTCTAAATTACTTAACTTGAAAGTATTGCAATGTTCGGTGCCATTCACATAATGCAATGACGCATAAGCGGTGATGAATTGAATCAGGTTAAAGTATGTCTGGTTTTTGTCGATGATAGCGCAGTGATTAGCACGGTCGGTTTGCACGCCGAAGGGCGTGAGTTCAAAACCTAACAATGAACTTGAGCTGCAGGTGAAGGAAAACATCGTGAGGAAACCATAGCGTGATGGTAGGGTACTATATAGTAATCGACTGGCTAGCTACCACCCTCAAGTTGTAAATCTGCCGCCAAGCATCTAACGGTGTGTTCCGGCAGCCTCGCTTGAGAGCCAGTTCCAATCCAGGCTAGGTGTTTTTACCGTCTTCGACCACACCTTCACTTAACATCAGGTGAGCTGTGGTCAAACACCTAGCCTGTCAACAATTAAATAAAGTAATTTTAATAAACTTTCACACATATGCGCGATTTCGTCCGCGTTAACTTTTGTTTTTTTATATTTTTTTTATATTGTAGGACACATTACACACAGCGCCATCTGACCCCAAACTAAGCAGAGCTTGTGTGATGGAAGTCAGATAACTGATAGAATACATAAATACTTTTTTTTGTAAATACATACATTTAATACATACAGAACACCCAGACACAGAACAAACATTTGTTTATACCAAACAAACATTTGTCCTTGGCGGGAATCGAACCCACGCCCTACAGCTCAGGCAAACATACTCCCAATGAGCCAACAGGGCTGTCAATTAGACTTAGAAATAAATGAAATGTGTGTAAAAATTGAAACTTGCGCTATTTTGTAATTATATTAAGATAAACCTTTTATCCTTGAATAATGTTCCATAACAAACATTTACATATACCAAATTTCAAGTGGATATGTCCAGTAGTTCGTTTTTTTGATAATCTCACAGCAACCTAACGTTTTTCTGATATAAAAAATCTTATATGTTAATCCAGGTAATAAACTATATGTATGCCAAACTTCATCCAAATCCGTTAAGCAGTTTTTGCGTGATTGAGTAACCAACATTCAAACATACAAATTTTTCACATTTTTAACATTACTAGTTGCACCCCGTGTTGTTACCCGCTGTTTCCACGTGAATATTGTTTTTTTCTGGATAAATATTAGCCTATGTGTTAATCCAAGGTATCTGCTACCTCCACAACAAATTTCATCTAAATTGGTCCAGCTGTTTGAGCGTGAAGAAGTAACAAATACATTTATACACTCACAAACTTTCGCCTTTATAATATGGTAATAAACTATATGTATGCCAAACTTCATCCAAATCCGTTCAGCCATTTTTGCGTGAATGAGTAACAACACAAACTTTTACATTTATAATATTAGTGAATTAACTTTCGCCATTTTCTAAATGTACGTAGCTGATTAATTGAAACTGATTGACTTCGCAAGCGATAGTTTAGTTCGTATCATCGTCTTAGCTTTGATCATAATCTGGCTTTGATCTGTCACGTACAAAGTTTACTAAGTAACTTCCCTTTGATCTACCTTGGTACAAAAACGGAACACATGTTAAGAACGATGTGTGAGGATGTCTGTAGATCACCAACCAGAGGCAATTAATTCGATTTCGAGCTTAACATATGCTTAACAATTAATTTTAAAGTCTGTACTTTGTAATTTTCATGTGTTAAGCAAAAACTTAATACGCAGTAGTTCAATCTTATACTATTAGCGATCATAGCTCAGTCGTTAGCGGGGTCGATTCACACGCCAAACTGCGTTGATTCAAATCCCATCCATTTTGAGCTGATGCTCAAGAAAAACATAGTTAACAAATCATAGCACAGTGGTAAAGTAATTTTTAGTACTCGTCTAGCTAGCTTTTAATAGATCAATCGATCAATCAATCAATCAATCACCCAATCAATCAATTAATTAATCAATCAATCAATCAATCTAGCTACCCTCAAGTTGAAAATCTGCACAAAGCACCTTACTGAGAGTTCTGTCAGCCTAGCTTGATAGCCAGTTTTATTCCAGGTTGGGTCTGTTTGCTATCTTCGACCATCACACGTAACATCAAGTGAGCTGTGGTCAAACACCTCGCCTTTTATAAAAAATGTATTTGTTACATTAATTAATGGTAGGGATCAATGATTGGGACTAACATGAATTCATTTCTTCTTTCCCAGGTTTGTTTACTTCTGGCAGTTGCCACTTGCAAGGCCAGCTACGATGGAGGATACTCCAATGAAGTCTCAGGCGAAGGCCTCGAAGGCCACGACTTTTCTGGAGGACAAGGTCACACACTCGCACTGACAGCACAGGGGCATGACTTTGGCGGGCAGCAATTCGGTGGACAAGATTTCGGGGGACACCAGTTCGGTGGACAAGATTTTGGTGGACAATTTGGTGGTGGACACGGCGGCGGTCAAATTCTGCAAGAAAGCCATGGACAAAATTTCAACGGAGGTGACTCGTATCTTCAAGCTGCTCAGCTGTCTCACGACGGCGGCCAAGGCGGGCACGGTGGTCAAGGAGGTGATGAAGGTCAGCACCTTCAGGTCCAAACCTTTACTCTTCAAGACGCTGGCGATGAATACGGACAAGGACAAGATTTAGGCGGAAACATCCACGACTTGGGCCCTCAGTACCATGGTTTTGGAGGAGGCGAAGGGCAAGACCTTACTCATGGCCACGCTTTCCCTGTTGGTGAACACACTGATGTCGAAAGCCCCGTCGAAGTTCCTCTGTATAAGCACGTTACTTACCCAATTCATAAGCCCATTCACATCAACGTTCCTAAGCCTATCTTGATCGGAGTACCACAACCTTACCCAGTTAAGGTCCCAGTTCATAAGCCAGTTGCTGTACCTGTCGAGACTGAAATCTCCATTCCTGTTGAAAAACCTGTACCTTACCCCGTGGTGAAACACGTGCCTTACCCTGTTGAAAAGCACGTCCCAATCAAGGTTGAGAAAACCATCACGGTCCATGTACCCCAGCCTTACCCCGTAAAGATCCCGGTCTACAAAACCATCCATCATCACAAAGACCATCACTAAACGTAGTGTGCCAAATTGTTGTATTGTTGTAAATATCTTGTTGATTAATTTTAAGTCATTTTCAACTGTCTTCATGTTGTAGTTGATTTATTTATTGTGTAATTGTTGATACGATTGTTGTTGTTGATTGTTATAAAAAAAATGTGACATATTATGTAATGATTTTTATTCAAACTCACATCCTTTACTTGATACTTCAATCAAAATCAAAAAGTGCGTCAACAGCAATTTCAAAAAAACTCTGTTAATATCGTTGTCAGTTTAAAATAGTCGATACAATAATACAATATAGTCGATATAATTCTACTTCTGATTTCCATAAGCAAAGTAGTAAAAATGTACCTCAAAAAGCTCTAGATTTCAATTTTTTTGATAGCCCAACGTAGAAATTCTCACGCCAACTTTGGAATTAGTGGAATTTACTCGCAAAAAATGTGTTCTAAGCCGAAATAACTCGCATTGTATGTAAAAATTTCTTCTTTTATGGTCGATTTATGTAATTTTGAATGTAATTGCAATATAATGTTGACGAAAGTACGTAATACTTACAAAAATGGCATGTGAGAAAAAACTGACTCTTAAAACGTAGTGTTTAGTACCCTCATGGACTTGGTGTTTTTATTGTATAGCTTTAGGTTAGCACAGTTGGACCGTACGCCAAATTTAAATCCCAACAATGAGTTTGAGCTGCTGTTGAAAGAACACATCATGAGGGAACCATAGCATGGTCGTACTTTTTAGTACTCGACTTAATAGCTACCACACTTAAGTTGAACATCTGCCACAAAGCATTTAAAGGTATGTTCAGATATTCTCACTTGAGAGTCAGTACTCATATAAATTAGGCTGTGTTTACCGCCATAGACAGATAATCCAAAGATTGAAAAAAAAAACCAGTAGAAAAAATCAAACTATTACGTTAAATTTGCATAACATTGCGTAAAATAACATTTTGCTACCAAGTTTTAAAATCTTGAAAAAATAATGTGCGTTGCAGATTACTTTGATGATCGAATAGAACAAAGAATATCAATTTCAAAGCAATTTTAGGAGGACAGACATTGTTCTACCGCATCTTATTTACAAGAACACAATTTCGCTGTAAACGTTATATAATTTACGACTTCCTTGAGAATAATTCTTTGAGTAAACACCGGAACAGGACGGAACCCGCGGAAAGCGCTTTGAAGGAAATTAATTTTCCCTACGCTCGGTGGGGTGACGTTTTGTTATTGCGTCTTGTCTACCGTGGATTTCTAAATGATAGCTCGAATGGAAGTGCCAAACAAGCTAAACGATTTTTTGTTCACGCAAACCTTCGATCGAGGAAACACAATTTCGCATATCCGATCCTAACAAAAACTTTATGAAGCACTCGCTATCAACTGTTGTTCGGATTTTAGCTATAAGATGTAGGTAGTTAAACCTCTTATGTAATAAATTTTTTAACAAAATGTGTAACTAAATCCAGAGTCATTGCAGAGTTACACACCATACTACAAACACTCTCAAGCAGGTACTGAACAATGATTAGATGGACGAAAAACTAAGGATCATGTTCGGGCAACAATGAGGCCGTCTCTCTTGCTAAGGCGGGTGCTAAAAACCACGTAAGCAATGACTTGGTGGCCCTATGCAAATCATCAGCGATGGAAGTGCAAGAACTACTGCGCCATCACACCGAGAGCAACTAAACCTGTGGGACAAGAAAGACGAAAGGAAACATGCTAAGACCGCCTTCCCAATTCTTAGCAGGAAAGTTACTAACGATATTTTAAAACTGCAACGACAGAACCTTCGTCTCTTAGTAGGCCTCATAACCGTAACTTGAATAGTCACCTCTTTAAACTGGGTGCCACGGATAGTCTGCTATGCCGTGGCTGCTTGCAACATAATAAAACTATAGAGGATGTGCTTTCGCATTGCAAAGCCACAGAAGGTACTAGAATTGCTATTAGGTTGCATGAAGCTGCTTCGCTATCATTCATGTCGCCGCAACACCTTGAATGCTTTTCGTCATTAATGTCATTAAGCATTCCACCCAACTCACTGGAGCTACTATACCAGCGGCCCGGAGCCTCGCTCCGATACTTCAAGGAGCTGGGTTGAATCGGGTTGATGCTGGTAGGGGGAAATGCACAAAACATCCCAAGAGGAACGTCGGTGCAGGACTTATCACTTCACATCATCAGCCATAGGCCTCCTCCTGGAGGGTTTTGCCAATACTCGCCACGCTTGGCAGGCAGGTTGGCGAGCGCAGTTAGGTGTGATTGTTCAAGGAAGATGCTGCTGCCCATCTTCCGGATTACATCCCTTAGCCGACTCTTACGGCAACCACGGGTAGAGAGGGTGGGGTACTATTCTTACGCCGGCACCACCACGGCATACTTTATAGATCATATACGGTTATTTTATACATCAGATTTATAAATTATTTGTAAAAAAAATATGTTTTGGTCGAAGGTGAAGCACGCAGGATTAGAATTACCTATTCACTCTGACCTTGAAAAATCTAGATTAGTGTAGGGTATTCGTGTGTAATTATGACAGCTTATTACGAATCCTACCACAAAATTACTTGACATCTCACCATCTCACGTCCTCGTGACTCTAATTTGCTTTTGTCACTTACAACCGAAACAGCTTCCTTATTTTCTCATTTCGAAGAATTTAACGCTCGTGACTTTAAGACACGATATATTTCATTCTTCATCAAAATTTCATAACTTATGGTTAAAGAAGATGGTGAAGTTAATCTCATTGCTTTAAAAATAACTTCATTAAATTAGGGATTCAAATTTTCGATAACATAACAATGGTAGAAAAGATACATAATCCTTTCGGAATAACTCGAACATAATTCAGGGGTTTTTCTTCAGTTTTGAAATTTATTTCATAAATTTTAATCCATAAATTGACTATTATGTTATTTTTAGAACAATGAGATATAATTTCATCGTCGAAATCAGAAAATAATAAAATGAAAAGAAGATCTTTTTTCAAGACTCGAATGATACAAAATTGATGTCATTTGAAACTTTTTTTTTTCTGTAAACACCAAAATTTCGGTATTTGTTAAATTATTACAATACGTATTGTGCCATTTGTTATTGTTTGTTAATTTAAACAAACTTTAATTGTTATCATAATACCGGTATCCCGGTATAGTTTAGGTACAATACCGAAATATTATCAATAAAATATCTGTATTTGTACTGAACCAAACACGCGAGACGCAAAATTTTCAAGGGCATAATGTAAGCTATCTTATCTGCGCTCAACTTTGTATGCGTTACATCAAGGTAGTATTATTCACTGCAATAATGCACTTTTTCGTCGAGCGAGTGAAGTATTTCGGCAAATAAAGCATTCAGGTGTCGTGAACGAAGTCATATAGCAAGTAATAAAAACAAATGATTTTCTGCTACAAACAAACATCTTATCGAACGTACCAAAAGTTACCAAGACCTTGGCCAAACAAATTGCGTTTAGAGTTTTCCTCTAGCGGAAAAGTTCAACCATTAATGGTATGTTGTACATTATTCATGATCGACCATTACAGTCTGACCTTTGTACTTTCTTTGGTCAATTAAAAGTTTCGAAGTGAATCCGGAAGAATTAAAAGGTTTATTAAACTTTTATTCAAAGTCCTAAGGTGAGAAAGGGAGGGAAATTGGGAAATCTTGCTTAACTTTTTCTTATTAGGGTACCGTACAAAATTTGTTAGCAAATTTCAGAGAACGAGACTGTTTGTATACAAAAAGAGGTATAACACACTCCGCCTTTGACCACCGCTTCGCCTGATGGTAAGCGATTATAATATATATTTTTGATTTATTTGATTCGACAAATGTGCTTGTGTTATTTTATACACACATCACATCATCAGCCATAGGACGTCCACTGCTGGACATAGGCCTCCTCCTGGGAGTGTTTTGCCAATACTCGCCACGCTTGGCAGGCGGGTTGGCGAGTGGCACAGTTAGGTGTGATTGTTCAAGGAAGACGCTGCTGCCCATCTTCCGGATGACATCCCTTAGCCTACTCTAGCGCAACCACGGGTAGAGAGGGTGGGGTACTATTCTTACGTCGGCACCACCACAGCAAAGGGTATAACAGCTAGAAAATAATATAATAATGTCTCAAAGTAATGAGCGCCAAAGCAGCGATGCCCTGGACTTGTTTTGTTGGGTACTGAAAGTTCTGTGTATCGCTGTGTATGGACATTATCTCTTACCAACAGGAGAGCATAGTTAGCATCACAAATAAAAAGAAAATAAAAAAATCAACGTCATCATCTATCTATCACCGCTACCTATACTTTTAGATAAGTGTAAGAAAAACATTAAAAATCAAAGTTTTACACAATCTTGCGTTATTTCCATTTGTTTGCACAGCTAAATTGCTCATCCAGAACATTAAGTAACAAAACAAAGTCCAGTCCGCGCTCATTACTTACGAGACTTTTGGTGGTTAGTTAGATGTTCAATTCTATTTTCAACATTTCCCTTTATTTTCTTAAATATTCCCTCTACGTGTTCTTTATTCGTGACTTCTTCACGCCCGTCTAACCCCTTGCGTGTATTTATTTTATCCCTTGTTTTTGTTCCCGTAACAACACACTAAATTAAACTAGATACATTTATTACCAGTTTGCGGAAAAGAAGAGAAAATAATTTAGTGGTGGTGGTTTGTTTCGCATTCGTTTTTGCCGAAACCGAATCCAATACCGAATACAGAATACATTTGTGCGAAGAATATTCAAGATTCGTTTTGACGTAGGAGATGATCTAGAAAACTGATGATAACAAATTCGGAGGTTTTATTTTACTGCTGACAGGTTAGATGTTTGACCACACCTGATGTTAAGTGATGGTGTGGTCGAAGATGGTAAAGCACACCTAGCCTGGAATGGAACTGGCTCTGAAGTGAGGCTGCTGGAACACACCGTTAGATGCTTGGCGGCAGATTTTCAACTTGAGGGAGGTAGCTACCCAGCCGAGTACTAGAAAGTACCCTTCCACCACGCTATGGTTTCCTCACGATGTTTTCCTTCACCGACAGCTCAAGCTCATTGTTGGAGTTTGAACCCACGCCCTTCGGCATGCGAACCAACCGCGCAAACCACTGAGCTATCATCGCTACAGATGCAGTTTGGTGCTGCATACCTTTTTTTATTATTAAAAACAATGAGACGAACGATACGCTGCCCTGATGGTAAGTAACACGTGTTCTTGACCATTACAGGGATATACAGATCTAACAATAGCAAAACAAGGGCATAGCTGCTTTGAAACTCATTACTTAAAAAAAAAAAAATTACTTTCAAAAATCTTATACATACTTAACTCAGAATGTACGAACGAAATGAAAAAAATAAATGAACGAATCAAAAATGTTTTACGCGAAAATTTCGGGATATTCCGGAATTCTCAAGATTTGTCTCATCTCTAGATAATACGCCATATTTTTTACTCGTGCCACGTAATAAGTTGTATTTTTTGTTTACTAACTAAAACATATTTGGAGCGTTGTTTACGTGTATTAAGGACTAGCGACCCGCCCCGGCTTCGCATGGGTTGAACTAAGCGTAGGGCTGTTCATTCATTCCCCGGATATTTTTTAAAAGGAATTTACATGTAGACATTTGTATAGTCAACCTTTTTGGTATTTCTTTATTGTTGACAGGCTAGGTGTGTGACTACAGTTCACGTGATGTTAAGTGACGGTTTCGAAGATGGTTAAACACACCTAGCCTGGAATGAAACTGGCTCTCAAGTGAAACTGCCGGAACACACTGTTAGGTGCTTGGCAGCAGATTTTTAGCTTGAGATTGGTAGCTAGCCAGCCGAGTACTAGAAAATACCCTACCACCACGTTTCCTCACGATATTTTTCCTTCATCGGCAGCTTAAGCTCATTGTTGGGGTTTAAACCCACGCCCTTCGGCATGCGAACCGACCGCGCGAACCACTGAGCTATCATCAATACAAAATTTACCTTAACAAAAATATGCAATAAAAAAATCCTACTTCATGCCCTTAAGTACTTAACCGGTTTTTCATGTAATTTCTATGGGACTAATCTGAAAGAATATCCTTTAAGATAAAAATATATAAAGCACATTATGTGTCCCTATAAAATTCAAGTTAAAAATCTGCCGCCAAGCATCTAACGGTGTGTTCCGGCAGCCTCACTTGAGAGACAGTACCATTCCAAGCTAGGTGTGCTGTAGCATCTTCGGCCACACTGTCACTTAATTGTTAAGACAAATCCTTACTTTGTTTTTATTGCATAGAAACTAGTGATCTCCCACTAACACCGGAATAATGAGATACGAGGTGAACTTTTAAAATTAATTTTATCAAAATAAAAAGTTCTGCACGCAGTGAATTATTCAAAGTTATGGTGATAAGATCCTGGCAACTTTTTAAAATTATGTTACGGCTTCGTTACATAGATTAATTTAATGTTACCTGATGGGCGTATTCTAGCAGTAACGAAATTAACTCACTCTTATTTTACTTGGTCTTCTTTCTTCTATCTTCTTAGCAGGATGTCGTCTAGGTAGCTACCACCACAGTACCAGATATCCTTACCGCCGAGCAGTAGTGTGTAAACATTACTGTGTTCCACTTTGAAGGGTACTGCAGCTAGCGATATTACTGCGCTGTTGAGATTAACCATCAAGTTTCACCGCCAAAGCAGCGATGACCTGGACTTGGTTTTACTACTCAAAGGTCTGTATATCGCTGCAATGGTCATGAACAGGTGTTATCTGTTACCATCAGGAGAGCGTCTTGTTCGTCTCCTTACTTTTACATTAAAAAAAAGTCAATAGTTAATTTTATTTTATTGTTAGGATACCAACATTATATACGTCGTCGTATCGCTACGGACACATCTCATCATTTCACATTAATATCAAGTCAAAGATGTGATCTGACCGAACGTCTCCAAAACTAGAGAAATCCTTTATACCAAAAACCAAACCGACTAAGGATATCTTCCTTATTGGGTCAAACGCCTAACTCCTTTACCAAATGCTTTGCCTCTATGCTCCATGATCCCACTGTTTCGACTGCATACGGAATAAAATCACATGAAAATGCTTACCTCTTTCTTTTTACTTCTGTATCTATAAAAGAAGAAACAGACAGACTGATTCACTGACTGATCGATCAACGCGCAGCTGAAACCGCTGGCTCTAGAAGAATCAAATTTTGCAAAAATATTCCTTATTTTATATAATTTTATATTAAAAATATCGTAAGTGTGCACTAAAAAGGGATTTTTGGAAAATCGTCCTTTAAGGGTTAAAGCTAGAGTTGAGAGTTTGTATGAAACTTGATGATCAAAATAAAGATAGAAATCTAAAAATTGATATGTGCTCTGCTCATGGTTCGAAACAAAAGTTTACTGTAAAGGGGGAAAAATAGGGGATGAAAATTCTGAACCTAATTCCAAAGTGAAGCTGACGACATCGGGGGCGCAAGCTAGTAACTTATTAAAATATTTACTTATCAGGGCGAGCGAAGCGACAACCCACAAACACTATCCCACAACCTGAGCATTTTTGTGGTATACTTTACTGAAAAACTATCACGTCTATAGATTTGTGCTTTAACATAGTAATTTAACTTCATATCTAGATGTGTTTACTGTCAAAAAAAAAAACAATAATTTTATAACCATTAAAAAAATGAACATTAACAATTTTGTATTCATTGGATGGAATGTTATTGTACTACTAACGCCATCTGTTAAAAAACCAAAGAGTTAGCATTGCTGCAACAGAACTAAACTTAATTTAAAAAAAAAACTATCTTAAAAGTATTACCCGTTAGAAAAACTACGCTAACCCTCACAAAGCTCAGTTTTTGCTTAGTTAAATAATTAACCCCTTTTCGTTGTAGTAACCGGCCATCATTCCGGCAGCCTAACAGGTTTCAGCAGCTTAATTGGGTGATTGTTGGGCTTCCAATATGGAGGTCCTGGGTTCAAATCTTTCGACACGCACCTCTGTCTTTTCTAAGCTATGTGCATATAACTTCAAACGGCGAAGGAAAACATCGTGAGGAAATAAAAAAAAACTCGAATATGTATGAAGTCTCTTAACCCGCAGATGGCCAGCGTGGTAAACTATGGCCTTGAACTTCTCACACGGGACTAGGAGTGGGGCAGTTTATACAAATAGGACTGATTTGGAACCGCCTACCGACACGTGTTTCGCCTCTACACGTGGCATTCTTAGAACGTGTTGAGTTATCGAGCGGTCGCCCGGAAAAAAAAACATTCCTATTCAAAAACGAATAAAACATGTTAGCAACAACTCTTATTTTCGGAAAATTCAATATTTTTTTATCCGACTACCAAGGAAGGGTTATGTTTTTCGGTCGTATCTTGTATGTAATTTTTTTTTATTACTTCGTGTCTTCCATACGGTTGAATGGATATCGTTGTATTTGTCTTATAAACCCAAGTGTTCTTAGGTAGGCGTTTGAAAATAAAACAAAATGGCGGATTTTTGGCGCGAAATATCATACGTTATTTTTTTTTTAATAACCTATCGAGTAGTGCAGGGGTAGCGAACCTTTATGGACCAATGTGCCATTTTTTCTAAACATCAAATTATTTTGACTTAGTGATTAATGGCAAAACATTAAAACTAAATACTATCAACTAACAACTATTTATTTATTACCAAAAATATATATTTTGCACTGTGTTTTGGTGGGTAACGTGCCCAAAGTATTGTGTCGCGTGCCATCAATGGCAATTTACGGATTGATTCCTTGATAGCTCGATGAGCACACATTTGACATAATCAGTACTTTTCTGTTTATAAGATAAATTTTGAATTAAATTTATTCTATCGTAATCAGGTAACAGAATCGGCCTCTCGAACCGGAATCTCTTGGGATAATCTTCACAGATTGAGGAAACAAACACGGATTAAAAGTTGCTGAACTTTAGAGATTTATTTTTGATTGAAGCTGAGCCGGGAAAATATTAACTCTGTTTTTTTCTTGTACGAACCACTTAGGATAAAATAAAGTGAACTTATTACGAAAGCGTGAAATTCTTAAGGAAATCAATAACTTTAGGATATTTAAAGCGAGTTTAATTACATTAACTGTATGACCTAATTTTAGTTTGCAAATATTTCTAGATGTCTAAATCATGTAAATATTTGGCGCACCAAGTATAGTAAGTTCTCGATACTTCGATGTTTAGTTTAGTTCAGGATTTACATCGAATACAGTAAGTAGTAGTCGATGGGAACTTTTAAGCAGTGGAATTTGTTACCGTAATGTTTTTTACCAACAAATTCTAATTATCCAGCAGATAATTTTAAATAAAGGAATGTGCATCACTTTGAGACTTTCGATGGTTAGTCCCAACATCCCTGCAATTTTCCTAGCTGCAGGTACTGTTAAAACCGGAGCATAGTAATGTTTACACACTACTACTTGGCGGCATAACATCTGGTCATCATCATCGTCATCATCTCAGCCGTAGGCCATCCATTGCTGGATATAGGCCTCTCCATTGATTTTCATAAAGACCGGTTGGAAGCGGCTCGCATTCAGCGCGTTCCTGCGGTCTTGTCGTCTGTCCACCTTGTGGGCGGACGTCCTACGCTGCGCTTGCCGGTCCGTGGTCTCCACTCCAGAACTTTGCAGCCCCACCGGCCATCAGTTCTTGTGCTATGAGCCCTGCCCACTACCACTTCAACTTGCTATCGCTGGGCTATGTCGGTTACTTTAGTTCGTCTACGGATCTACAAACACGTCTCCTCATCACGGAACATTTGGTACTGCGGTAGTATATATCTTGACAACCACCTGCTAAGGAGATCTACTACCAAATAATAATGTAAGTAATCATAATCATAATCAATTTATTGGTAATATGTCAATTACAAGTCATTTAGATATAGAATACAATAACAATTACACAATGTCAAAGTTAAAATAAAATTAATATAATTAATGTTACATCCCAATCATAATTGTAATGTCAATAATAAAAATTTATAAAAAATAAAAATTAATGTGGTACATATATGTGGTAATATATTTCAACAATATTATAACTGTTACTGGCAATAGAATAAATTGCTCAATGTTAGTTAAACCAATTTGTACGAGTTTTTGGCACAACCACAATGAAACGGTGACACATTTTAGAGCTCCTGGCGCCCCGATAGAAGATTGGACAGGGGAAATTAGATCATGCAGATTAAAAGCGCACTCCACTCCCTGTTCCCGTTTTACGCTTTGGGTACGAAAGGTCGTACTGTGTTCATTGCCGTGGTGGTGCCGGCTTAATAATAGTACCCCACCCTCTCTACCCGTGGTTGCCGTAAGAGTCGGCTAAGGGATGTCATCTGGAAGATGGGCAGCAGCGTCTTCCTTGAACAATCACACCTAACTGCACTCGCAAACCCACCTGCCGCCAAGCGTGGCGAGTATTGGCAAAACCCCCCCAGGAGGAGGCCTATGTCCAGCAGTGGACGTCCTATGGCTGATGATGTGTGTGTGTGTGCGTTCATATTATTGTAAGTTAAGAAAATTGCCCGCTTAAATGGCCACCTAGCCGACTGCTTTGTGATTTGCATTTGACGAAAGTTCTCGCGCCGACAACTCACCGACGCCGACGGTACCACCAGCTGGGCAAAACAATATTTTCTAATTTGAATAAAACCTGCATTAAGATTGAGTGCGAAATAAGAACTGTTAGTGATGCGCTGTCATAGATGTACACAATTGTAGATATACTCCAGTCAGAGTTTCCAAGTATCATAATCACGATATAATTTCGTAAATTATTCACAAATATCATAGACATAGTAATTAGTGTATATTCAGACAATCGAAGTGGAAGTGAAATTTTTGCTTGAGTATAAAAACTCAAGTAAAAATTCCACTTCGCGTAGACATCTCTCAAAAAATTTAATTTCAACAATCGAATGAAGCTAATGTCTTTTTTCAACGTTTCCAGATGTAATGAAATTCCACTTGAGCTTTACTGAAATTGTGTTAGATCGACAGAAGTTCCTAGACTTTTTGAATTTCTCATTGAAATACTCGATGTCACGCCGTATTACAAGAATTTAATTTTGCTATTAATTTATACGCTTTAGTCTATAAAAACTATTTAAATAAATTAACATGTTTTTAGTTTATTTATAATTAATTGTATGCTGTCGGTACCTATACTAGTAATTGTATTTAATCGTTATTTTTTAATGTATAAATGTAACGTTTTTGTTTTATGGCTGACAGGCTAGGTTGACGGTGTGGTCGAAGATGGTAAACACACCTAGCCTGTGATGGAACGGGCTCTCAAATGAGGCTGCCGGAACACACCGTTAGATGCTTGGCGGCAGATTCTCAACTTGAGGGTGGTAGCTAGCCAGCCGAGTACTAGAAAGTACCCTACCGCCACGCTATAGTTTCATCACGCTGTTTTCCTTCACCGGCAGCTCAAGCTCATTGTTGGGGTTTGGACTGACGCCCTTCGGAATGCGAACCGATAGCTCTAACCACTGAGCTATCACCTCTACATAATATAACACATTGGTAGGTTACAGAATACTAGCTGCGCCCCGCGTTGTTACCCGCTTTTTTACATAATTATATCAACGGAGAGAAGTTGTTTCAAGACATACCAAATTTCATCATAATTGGTCTAGCCGTTTGAGCGTAAAGAAGTAACAAACATACTCACATACTATCGCCTTTATAAAATTAGTTGTAATTATAATAATTATGATGACAATTAAAAAACCTAATTAAAACGTCTAGTTTCAGATTTTATACTAAATTTGCTAATGTTATCGATAAAAAATAACAAAAAAAAAATTTTCATCCCTATAACACCATCTGTCGTTTTGCCCGATATGGTTCTAAATATTAGATGCAGGAAACTTCTGCCGGAAGTATATTCCTTTCCACTGTAGTCTTACCACTTCCATTACACATCGCAAGTAAATTAGACATTACTTTTAAATAGAAAAATCTCACAATTATAAGACAACAATGTGAGTTATAAAAAAAAATGAAGTATGTATATTAAAATGAGATACTTCTATACATATAATTATAATACAATGATATAACATCGACATGCTAGGTTTATGAAATGCAAAACTTTGTCCGTTTGTTCGGAAATTGATCAATCAAAATTGGACATGCAGTGTGAGTCAAAAGACGAATAAACGACTTCCTACTATTTTTTCCGTGAATATCGTTTTTAATGCGTAAGATTATGCGTTGGACCAAATACAAATATAAATACAGATACAGACACACACAGAGATACAGACACACACATACACACAAACACACTCACACAAACACACACATACACACACACACACACGGACACGGACACGGACACGGATACGAATACAAATATTTTATTAATAACACCAAGGTTACAGGTCATTTTTCTATTCATATTTAAAAATAAAAAGGTTGCAACAGAGTGCTAAATAGCATAAAAAGATAGAGGCCTGTACCCAGCAGTGGGATAAATAAGGCTGCAGATGATGATGGTGATGATGAAGTTTCTCTAAAAGGAACCTGTTTGCTTTTTTATTTGAAGATTGAAGGAATGGATGGAGCTGCTGATTTTTGAGACTTCAGAGTTGCGCCATGAGAAAAGTTTTTTATAATGAGAAATACAATGACCTGTTCCGAATAGGTACCCAAAATTTATAACCCTCTACTTTTAGACACCAACCCATAAAGGCAAGAAAACCCGTGGCATTAAAGTTGTTTGTTATTACCTAACTACTTATTCGTTTGTACCTAGATTGAGTTTATAAAAGGTTTGTCAACATATTATTATACTGAGTAACTCAGTAGAAATATAAACTAATTGTGTCTTATTCAGTGTTCTTTTATGAAGTAGTATTAGTTTATTTTCTAAAATAATGTTTAAAAAAACATTATTACATTTACTAAATTTAAGTATTTTAATTCCAATCAGTTATAGTGCGCGAATACTAGGTGTATTTCCAGCCCCCTTTCACAGCCACCAATCTGTTTTTCGTCCATTAATACTAGAACTTGCACGACGTGGTCACGATGTGGTTTTTATTACAACAGATCCAGCTCGAGAGGATAATTTACTTCCAAATCTAAAAGAAATAGATATTCATGATGTTTCATATGAGTTCAGAAACAATTTTCCAATGAAAATAAGAGGAAGGGCTGACGACGTGTTAGAGCAAGTTGATTCTTACAACGAAATGTTTAGACAACTATTAGAAGTCCAAATCAAAACGCCTTTGGTGCATAAAATCATCAATGATAAGTATCAGCGTTTTGATCTTTTGATTATTGAAGCGTGTATGAGATCAGCTTTAGTTTTTTCACATGTATTCAAAGCTCCAGTAATAACTATCAGCACGTTGGGCTTAATAGGCGAGTTTACAGAATATTTGGGAATACCTAATCATCCGATATTGTATTCAAATAGTCTACAACAAAAATATAACTTAACTTTATGGGAAAAAACAAAAAAGTTATATACATATTACCAGTTAAACAGAATTCAAGAAAGGCACGCAGCCAAAGAAAATGAAATGTTCAAGAAGAATTTTGGCGATGACGTACCAGCTCTGAGTGAACTGAAAAAGAATGTTGCGATGTTAATGATAAATGTACACCATGTATGGGAAGAAAGTCGTCCAACGCCTGCCAATGTGATTTTCTTAGGAGGCTTGCATTTAGAGACTAACTATTCAAAGGAATTATCGACTGTAAGTATAAATATTATGTCACGACCAAAATCGTTAGTATAAATTTAGTAAAAATGACGATATTATTCTTGATGTCGAATTTTTAAGTATTAAATAAATTACTGTTGACCCAAGAAGAAGAACCTCCCCCAGGTTATTTAGTATATAAGCAAGTTTATAGTTAGCGGTACATTGAGTTCAGTAAAACCAAATATTAAAATACTAAATATAAAACAAAGCTATTCATAGAGGGATGAATAAATCTAATCTACCAAATTAAAAGGAAAAATGTTCCGGAGAGCCAAGGGACAAGAGAAACAAAATATTGAAGTGCAAAAATATATAAAATAATTATTAACAAAGGGACACATTCAAAGTAAATGAAAACAAGGCTTCCATCTCTTTACGATACTCTAAATCCCTAAAAAGTCCATCCTAGGGCAATACAAACAATGTCTCCAACTAAGGAGTACAAGCTAACTTTCAAAAGAGTTTTATTGATATTTCTTGGAACTGAAATGCATCCAACGAGAGCTGGCGTATTTGTTCTTATATATATATTTTAACATTATGTTTTCAGGATCTGAAATCGTACCTTGACTCATCAAAGCACGGAGTGATCTACGTTAGTTTTGGAACACTTATCATGCCTTCCCTATTAGATAATATGAAAATACTAATTAAAGCTTTTTCTAAGTTACAATATGATATTTTGTTGAAATGGGATGAAGACTCTTTGCCTGGGTGTCCAAATAACATAAAGTTAATGAAATGGGTGCCACAGAGAAAACTATTACGTAAGTCATATTTGAAAAACATCCTATAAAAACAATTCATTAGCTACAAGGTGTATTTCACACAGTGTTATTAAAATTTCAGAGCATCCAAACGTAAAGCTATTTATAACACAGGGTGGTATGCAATCTACTGATGAAGCTATAGCAGCTGGAGTACCGGTGATCGGTATTCCGATTATTGTAGATCAATGGTACAATGTTGAAAAGTACGTTCATCTCGAAATTGGGGTCAAGATAGAATTAGAAACCATGACTGAGAAGAAATTGATAGATGCTGTTAACACTGTCATTACAGATAAGAGGTACTCAACATTTATATTTTTTGTATGGATAGTTTTCATAATATTTGAACACAGCTTGCCTGATGTAAAATGACGGTGTGGTAAATGATGAATACATTAAGCTTTGAATGAGAACTGGCTCTCGTGTGAAGCTACTCAAATGGACCGTTAGGTTCTTGGCAACATATTTTTAACTGAAGGTGGTAGCTAGTCAGCCGAAAACAGTACTACTTTTTTATGTAAAAGTAATGCGAAAAACTAGACGTTCTCCTGATGGTAAGATATAACGCTTGTCCATGATCAACATGATGTCATGATACACAAAACTTTGACTAGCAAATTCCAGGGTATCGCTGGTTTTACGTTCACTACTTTGAGACTGTCGATGGTTAGTCTCGACAGTCCTGTAATTACGCTAGCTGCAGTACACTTCAAAAAGGAACACATTAATGTTTACACACTGATGCTTGATCAAGTACTCCTGTGGTACCTACCTAGACGACCTGCAACGGAGATCTGCCACCAAGAAACCAAGCTAAGATTTCCTGACAACATTTTCCTTCGTCAGCAGCTCAAGTTTCTTATTAGGATATAAACTCACGACCTCCGGCGTGTTATCCTAATGTGCTAATCATGAAGCTATCATTGCTACATATACATACAAATAGTACTGTAGTATTAGTGTATGCTACAATATTACGGTCTATTGCATTAAGTATAGGTATATAAGTTAATATATTTCTGCTTACAAACCTTGCTGTAATCTTGTGGTAGGTTGCCGAAGGAAGAGGGAGTTCTGAACTAATAGTACTTCTATATAATTATGGTCACGCCCGTGGTGGTGCCGGCGTAAGAATAGTACCCCACCCTCTCTACCCGTGGTTGCCGTAAGAGTCGGCTAAGGGATGTAACCCGGAAGATGGGCAGCAGCGTCTTCCTTGAACAATCACACCTAACTGCGCTCGCCAACCCGCCTGCCAAGCGTGGCAAGTACTGGCAAAACCCCCCCAGGAGGAGGCCTATGTCCAGCAGTGGACGATCTATGGCTGATGATGTGATGCGATATGGTCATGGGACACGAACTCTATATATCTCTTACTTTTTTTGTAGTTACAAACGCAATATTATTGCACTCCGAAAGTTGATGTATGACCAACCACAGACCTCCTTACAACGCGCAGTCTGGTGGACCGAATATATTTTAAGACATGGAAGATCTCCTCATCTAATGTCTCCAGCTGCTCACATGTCTTCATGGGATTTTTTTGAGATTGATCTTTTATTGGTTCTGGTATCATGTATTCTTGCAATATTATCCACAACTGTGTATGTAGGTTTGAAAATATATAAGAAATTATGGAAAAGTTCTGCCAATGCAAAATTGAAAATACGTTGATTGATTTGAAATATTTTTGTCTGATCTATTTTCAATTCAATGTATTGCTATCCTACTAATATTATAAATATGAAAGCTAGTATGTTTGTTTTTTTTTTTTACTCAATCATGCAAAAAAGACTGAACGAATTTGGAACGTCTAGATGGCGAAAGAGACCAACTCGAACGCTGATTCTAGTTTCAGTTTAATATATGTATATTACTAATATACATATATTAAAAATACACTTGGAAATAAGACCAAATTAAAAAATACATTAACATCAACGTAATTAATTTTTAGACAGCTCAATATTTTTAAACACAACGTTTTCATTAAACACAACCGGCGAAGGAACATGTCTTTTCAGAACAGGTAATGCATTCCACATTTCATTCCACAGCCTGGAATGGAAACGATTTTCCGTAATAAGTTTCACAACGCACAGACGACAAATTCAGGGTAAAACTATCTTTCGAACTGAGAGGTAAGGAATGAAAAGAGTACCAAAAAGTAAAACTTTTTTTAAATAGTAGGAAGGATTGAAGAGAATATTATAGAGGAGATAGAGTAATCTAGATAATTTGAAAGCATCCGGTCTTAGTGCAGTTTGACCTTTATTCTCAACGATTCCGTCACTCTAACGGAGTTCCTAATTGGGAAACTTTACTCAAACAGCATATAATTGATATAAATGAAGGCTTATTAGGTATATTTAATGGAGTTTGTATATTGAAACCGAACTTAGATAAATGGCTCTATGGATTTTAAAGTACACGTACATACTTACGTTGTTATGGTGTACTTTTCTTTGGTATTCGTTTTCTTTAGTATACTGTTCTCATCTCTATTAGCAAACAATATGCAAACAGTTTCAATATGCGAAATTTGATATATGGTGTTAAGATAGTAATAATGATTAGTAATTAAGATTTTTTACCTCAAAAGGAAAAACGGAACCCTTATATGATAACTTTGTTGTCCGTCTGTCTGTCAAGACCGTTTTTCTCAGGAACGCGTTGAGGTATCTAGTTGAAATTCATATCAAATACTCAGGTCTACTGTCTCTTGGAGCTGTGAAAAAATCAAACTTCTAAGCCAACGCAATCAAAAGATACAGCTGTTTATGCTGCAAATTTTCGACACTCGCAAGGGACTCTAAGCCTACAGGGTCATCATCATCATCATCATCAGCCTATCGAAGTCCACTGCTGGACATAGGCCTCTCCCAAGACACGCCACTCAGCCCGATCTTCGGCTTTTCGCTTCCATCCACCGCCAGCTGTCCTACGTATATCGTCACTCCATCGAGTCTCAGGGCGTCCTACGCTACGTTTGCCAATTCGCGGTCTCCACTCCAGAACACGTCTACCCCAGCGGTTATCGGTTCTGCGACAGATATGTCCAGCCCATTGCCACTTCAGCTTGCTAATACGCTGAGCTACGTCTGTGACTTTTGTTTTCTGGCGAATAACTCGTTCCGGATACGATCACTCAGAGAAATGCCAAGCATAGCTCTTTCCATAGCTCGCTGAGCGACTTTGAACCATTCCCGCTGTGAGTGTCCACGTTGCGGCTCCGTAGGTCATGACAGGTAAAACGCACTGATTGAAGACTTTTGTCTTATAGCACAGATAAAGGAAAAACTGCGAAAAGCATAAATTACCATTAAAAAAATACCATGACTTTTACTTATATACCTACAGGTTTGTATGGAACCTTCGGTGCCCGACTCGCACTTGGCAGGTTTTTTGAGATTTACAATACCTCGTTTCAACTTACTACCAACATTTTTGATTTACTTATGTCGGATTACTCATGTTTAATTATATCGGATATTCTGACTATAGTTTCGGCCACACTCTTGCTTCGCAATAAAGCAAGATGTCGCCCGACGAGATGTTTGTTTTTTGTTTGTTTTACTTATGCGAGATGTCGCATAAGTAAAACAAAAACAAGTCAAAACCACGTCAGTTTCCTTACTACAAATACGCATAACCCCGTATAAAATTTTTTTTTTGACACATTACACACAGCGCCCTCTGACCCCAAACTAAGCAGAGCTTGTGTGATGGAAATCAGATAACTGATAGAATACATAAATAGATTTTTTTGTTGTAAATACGTACTTATAATACACACAGAACAAACATTTATTGTTTATACCAAACAAACATTTGTCCTTGGCGGGAATCGAACCCACGCCCTACAGCTCAGGCAGACATACTCCCAATGAGCCAACAGGGCCTCTTTTCTGTCGTATTGAGGCAACCGACATTAGTCACGTCAAGTGTGTTGTGGACAAAGGGAAAGCAATTTGTTTAGTTCAAAACTTCCCTAAATTGCCTGACAAAGTTTTGAAGTTTCGGTATTTCGTATAAATATTTTATACGAGTTCTTACTTAGAGCGAAATTAAGCCTAATAGGGGAACTTTTAATTAATATTTCGACCGGAAATGGGTGTTTTCACTTTCAACTACGATGATAAATATTGAAACAGAGCTTAGTGGATCATTCTACTGGAATATCAAATATATAACAACATGGTAGGTGGGCGTTTGTTATTTGTCAATCCTTCTTCCATCGTAGAAAAACCAAAAATAAGAGTCGCCTTGCACTTTACTGTTTTTATTCAGAACGAATCGACTTACATTGCACAAATTAAGTTTTTTTTTATGGCTTTCAGGCTATTTGTTTGACTACAGCTCACCTGATGTTAAGTGACGGTGTGGTCGAAGATAGTAAAGCACACCTAGCCTGGAATGGAACTGGCTCTCAAGTGAGGCTGCCGGAACACACCGTTAGATGCTTGGCGGCAGATTTTCAACTTGAGGGTGGTACCTAGCCAGCCGAGTACTAGAACGTACCCTACCACCATGTTATAGTTTCCTCACGATGTTTTCCTTCACCGGCAGCTCAAGCTCATTGTTGGGGTTTGAACCCACGTCCTTCGGCATGCGAGCCGACCGCGCTAACCACTGAGCTATCATCGCTACACAAATGTCAATAAGGTTCTCTTGCTCCTCCTCCTCCTCCGAATCCTCTTTTTTGTGTAACATTTATACGAGTATATAATCGTAGAGCCTTTAATGTAAATAGAAACACAATTATGTATAATTAACAAGTTAGTTTTCTTTATTGAAAGTGTAATTGTAAGTATTTTTTTGTAACAAATGACTTGCCTTTAACATTATCGTTATTTATGACCTATAAATATTAGGTCTTTACCTAAGAAAGTGCCATTTTATATGGAAAAATCAAATGATTTCTTTTCTATATTTTTTTTCTATTAATCAATATAATCACGCATGCAATCAATGTATCTTTGCCAACGCAGTGGCAGTTTATTAATGCCCTTCTTGAAGAAATCAGATGGACTGGAGACAACAATTTTTACTGTCTCTTGAGTATTGAATTTTTTCCCGTCAAGAAGTTATTCAAATTCTGGATAAAGTAGAACTCTGTCTGTTCTGGAGCAAGGTCTGGTGAGTACGGCGGATGACGAAGAGCTTCCAACCCCAGGTCTTGCAACTTGTGCAGTATGACGCGCGTTGTCGTGCAGGAGTAGCGAAGGCGAACGATTAACCAAAGCTGGTTGAAGATGTGCTTGCTTCTCCATTATTGCGTTAAGTTCTTTACAGTACACACATCACATCATCAGCCATAGATCATCCACTGCTGGACATAGGCCTCCTCCTGAGGGGGTTTTGCCAATACTCGCCACGCTTGGCAGGCGGGTTGGCTAGCGCAGTTAGGTGTGATTGTTCAAGGAAGACGCTGCTGCCCATCTTCCGGATTTTATCCCTTAGCCGACTCTTACGGCAACCACGGGTAGAGAGGGTCGGGTACTATTCTTACGTTGGCACCACCACGGCAAACACATCTGTACACAGTACACATCTGTAGTAATTCTCATCCCGTTTGGTAAGAAGCAGTGACGAATCACACCGGCGCTAGACCACCAAACTGTGACCAATTCGATCACATCGTTACTTAACATCAGGTGAGCAGTGGCTGTGTGTGAAACTCATAGCTTGTCAACCATAAAAAAGTTAAAAAATGAAGTCACATCTCAAAAATACATCAATTAAATGTTTACCATAAAACTTTTCAAATAAACCTCTTAAGCGCGCGCGGGCGGTTTCAAAAGACCGTTTTATGTGGTTTTATTGCAAAAATCCTAAGTTTAACTACCGAGGAGTAATTCAAACTCAACAATTCGCGAAGAAATTTATTACAACCTTCATATTTTATCCGGGACGTATACACGTAGACTACGCAAGGGAAGAGGGAAAACTTCACATAAAAAACCGACGTGATTAAATAACTTCGACGCGACGTTTCTAGTTGCGGTTTTCCATCGAAGGCATTTTAAAGAATGCGCTTCAGACCTGTATAATCTAATTCCTCATCGCCTCCTACTGTCGGACCTCCAGCTCCATAAAGTGCCAACGATTTTTGCTGAACGAAACGGTTTTTTAATGTAAATATATTATAATGAGATGATACGATGAGATGATGAGATGATGATGATTCGCGTGGTGGTAGAGTACTTTCTAGTACTCGGCTGGCTAGCTACCATCCTCAAGTTGAAAATCTGCCGCCAAGCATCTAACGGTGTGTTCCGGCAGCCTCACTTGTGAGCCAGTTCCATTCCAGGCTAGGTGTGCTTTACCATCTTCGACCACACTGTCACTTAAAATCAGGTGATTTGTGGTCAAACATCAAGCCATTCAATTATAAACAAAAACGCTCTTCCGATGGTAAGAGATACCGTTTGTCCATGACCTTTGCAGCGATACAATAGACAATAGACAACACTTTATTCGTGATATAAAACAAATTTCTAACACAGAACAAAAACGTGTCACTAAGTCCCTCTCTCCTTTTATATTCTGCCACACACGTTTGGCTTATCGAGACGGGGGCCTAGTCTTTCCTCCCTCGTAACTTATGTGGGAAACGACTATTGTGAACCCCGGGTAAGTCACACCTTAAAATGGCTGACAATAAGACTGACTCCCTTTTTGCTAAACATCACTATCATTAGTAGAGATTTAAGATACAGGATGACATCGTCTGAATACTCAATGGAACAAACGGAACTGAGCACCCAAGTATCAACTTGAGGCGTGAAAGTGGTCTTAAAAAGCATTGCGCGTTTATATGGGCCCAACTAGCAAAATGTGGTCTTACAAAATATCCTAAGACCATGATATTTTTACTCTTATAGTACACTTTAAAACGTCTATAAGTGTGGAAATAGGTGCAGCTTATAAGGGTATTTACCCTCATTGTCTATAGTATCTATCTATATCTTTAAACGAGCAATTCTTGTATATATATATATATATATATATATATATATATATAATCTGAATCTCGGAAACGGCTCCGACGATTTTCATGAAATTTAGTATGCAGGGGGTTTCGAGGGCGATAAATCGATCTAGCTAGGTTTCATTTTTAGAAAACGTCGTTTTATCTGTGTTTTCAGCCGAGCAAAGCTCGGTCAACCAGGTACTGTTATATAATATATGCTATGGTCTTAACAAGTTTTTTAACCCCCGACGCAAAAGATGTCTGTCTGTCTGTGTGTGTTGTGTCTGTGGCATCGTAGCTCTCAAACGGATGGACCGATTTCGATGCGGTTTTCTTCATTTGAGTTCTTAGCTATGTTTGATTAATTGCGTAGGGGTTTTTTTAAATGTTTAATGTAATTACTTGTTAATCCCACAATTTCTTTTTTTTATGGCTGACAGGCTAGGTTTTTGACCTCAGCTCACCTGATGTTATGTGACGGTGTGGTCGAAGATGGTAAAGCACACCCAGAATGGTACTGGTTCTCAAGTGAGGCTGCCGGAACACACCGTTAGATGCTTGGCGGCAGATTGTCAACTAGGGTGGTAGCTAGCCAGCCGAGTACTACAAAGTACCCTACCACCACACGAACCCACCACCACTTCCCGCCGGTGTGCTAGGCTTGAAGTAGTACCTATTCTCTCACGCTAGTAAATAAATCTTGGTTATTTAGCCGTAACACCGAGGACGTTCAAAGTTGAAAAGAAAAATCTCAGTGAACATAGCAGAAAGTAGTTCCATGAAAACGCTTTGCTTACCTGCGAAGTTATATCTGACATCGTTGCCCTGGGACGAAGCAGTTTGTGGTCCGTGAAAACTTAACGTAAACTTTTGCGTTTATGAGCCGTAACCAGAAAGCTTACCGACTTGTATAGTGAACTTTGTTTATTATTTTCTTCACTGCGGGGCCCTTTTCAGTCTCCACTAGAAAATTCATTCAGTAAGAGCAGGGGAATCAAAATCAAAAAGTCATTTATCGAGTTTAAGCCCTGGTAAAGCACTTATGAACGTTAAGTTACATGTTTGAATCTACCACCGGCTTGTAATTACACTTCAACTGAGAAGACTCCGGCAAGAAACTCAGCAAGGCATATTTTTTGTGGATCTTTCTTTTCACATTAGGTTACAGTTGTCAAGAATGGATGTCCGAGTCCTTTATAGGGTTCCGTACCCAAAGGTTAAAAACGGGACCCTATTACTAAGACTTCGCTGTCTGTCTGTTCGTCCGTCTGTCTGTCACCAGGCTGTATCTCAAGAACCGCTATAGCTAGACAGTTGAAATTTTAAAAAATTATGTATTTCTGTTGCCGCTATAACAATTTTTTTTCGCGTCGGGCTTTGTACACTTTATGTGCAAAATACTTGACACTAAGTGCAAGCCCCGCAAGAAGTTTAGAAAAATTTCTACCTATGAGACACTAGCCAGAATCTTACAAGTTGGGTACATTTGCTTCCTATAAACTACAATTTGGACATTATTAGTGTGACAAGATTTATTCTAGACGAGCGTGCTCCATCGCTTTTTATCAGGCGAGTTGGTGGCCAAACGAAGAAATAATAACAAAAAAAAAACATATTCTCTGACTTTGTGCCTTAAAAATTATATATAGCAACACCCCGTCATATCTTTTAATAATCGAAATTACAAACGAATTACAATGAATTTATTGAATGAAAATCATTTCGAATTTGACATCAATTACGATAAATAAGACATTTCCTGGGAGCAAATTGGAAAATTGGGAAAACCAACGACCTGGATTGATTTGCGCTGTATTTATACTTAGGTAACATGGGAGGTCAAACAAGATTTAATATACCTGACGGTGTCGAAGCTCAAAAAGGAGGCTTTATGCTGTATATATATGTACGAGTATGTTTCCTTGGAATTACTAAACCGATTTTGATGAATGAAATGCTGTTAGATTTATTTTTATTGCGCGAGTGCCACTGGTGCACTGTCTTTTGTATACCAACATCTTAACAGACTCGCTAGATGGTTGGCTTTAGGGTCAGATCCAAAAGGCAGCGATACTTGAGACGGCGCGGATTGTTAGGAGGTTCCTCACAACGCAGCCCTAACCACGGGCATCTTGAGCCCTGCCCCGCTGTCGGCGCCAGTCTAGGGTTTTTTAAATATGTACTTAATAGTAATCTAATACCTTTAAACGAGCAATTCTTGTATATAATTATATATATATATAATCTGTTCCGTGGTGATGCCGGCGTAAGAATAGTGCCTCACCCTCCCATGGTTGCCGTAAGTGTCGGCTAAGGGATGTAATCCGAAAGATGGGCAGCAGCTTCTTCCTTGAACAATCACACCTAACTTTGCTCGCCAACCTGCCTGCCAAGGAGGAGGAGGCCTATGTCCAGCAGTGGACGCTAATGATGTGAATCTGAATCTCGGAAACGGCTCCAACGATTTTCATGAAAAGTATGCAGGGGGTTTCGGGGGCGATAAATCGATCTAGCTAGGTTTTATTTTTAGAAAACGAAAAAAACCAAACAAGCTCGGTCATCCAGGTACTAGCAATTAAACAAACAAGACGCTTTCTTGATGGTACGAGATAGCGCCTGTTCATGACTATTGCAGCGTTACATTAATTAATTACGTTAATTCTTAAAAACTTCTTTTTAATTCATAAAAAAAAATGTTAATAGTTTCGCACAAGTTAGAAAACTACATCCAGTTTACTTACTTGCACCGTTATATTTTCATTTCGTAAACATACGTCCCAAATTTTACTTCGTAAACATTCGGGACTAATTTTTGTTCAACAAATTATAATAGGGCGTACTTATTCGGAAAGGGGTCATCGTTATCATCATTACGAAGTACTTTAGCGGAAAAAATTAGGCGCTCTATATATGGAAGGGGTCAACTATACCTACATCGTGAAAGTTTGAACATCAACAATATTGATACAGGGGGTTCAGTACACGATTGTTTTCTAAAATAATAAAAAAAAAATAGGTGGTTAACACTACAGTACACGCGCCCCTTTTTTTTACTTGAGTACACGCGTGGCCTACTATAGTAGGCCATTTTTAAAATTTCAATAAATTGTATGTTTATAATTATTTTATTAAAATAATAAATGGAATGGAAAACTTATTTATTTTACTTACTATTACAACATTACAATTTAGACATATTATTTAAAATAGTTGACAATTAGCAAATTAGTAAATATCTAAGGAAAAATAACAAAAAATGGCATTTCTGATATCAACTTTTTTTTTTTTTAATTAACCCTAAACTTATTTACTATTTTCATTATTTTTATAGCATTCAGGATACACTACTGCTTGGTGACCGGGATAAATCCATTTGTAGCATGCTTTGCACCACTTTTTTGTCGACCGATTTCGGGCTCTCGAGCAGAGTGCACATCGACCAACTCGTCCTGTCGAAGGACAATTCGTGCAGAAAGTTGCGACTGATATAAATTTTTTCGGGTGAGGCATTCGTTTGGTTGATGACCAGAGCGTTGATTCCAACGTTTGTCGATTTGTAGACTGGACCGCGCCTTCTGGATGCTAGTTGTGAGAGTGAAGCGTTATCTGAATCTGATGTTTCGTCACATTCATTTAACCTTTCCTCTTAATTTTCCGGGAGTTGTCCTTGACTCACGAACTAGGGCCTGTAAGTCTGGTTCTGGGTCAACTTCATCATCTTCACTCTCAATCACATCTTCATCATCAGTATCTAGCTCTTGTCGCCATTGTATTACTTGTGCAACATTCATGACGTAATCTGTTATAAATCTAAATAAATACATAAATAATATACATTTCTCAATTTTAAAATAACAATAATTTAATAAACATACATATATACATACATATTATAACTGAAGAACATTATTCTAGCGTTATAAATCGATAATACACGAAAAGTTACTTACCTGATTTTGGTACACCAATACACGCGCGGACTACTATAGTAGGCCCGCGCTTTTGGCGCCAAATATCTCGCACGTGCGCACGCGCCGGGAGTGCACGGGGTATTCAAGTCGCGACAAATATTCCAGACGAGGCTTACCTGGAATCACTAGTTTCTAGCGCGAAAATCTAAAAAGTTACCGCAAAAAGAGTAACCCTGGTCTACTATAGTAGGCCACGCGTGTACTCTAGTGTTAATATTTGACCTAATTATCCTGAGCAAACACAAAAATACAGACACTCAAATCACGTGCACAGAAAATTACATAGTAGTTGCGCGCAGTCACAGATTAGATAACAGTTACTAGGTAGTTTACGTATGGTAGACAGTTATGTCTTGCGCTAGCTCGGTGCGTAAGGCTACGCGCTGTCCATAAATTCTGGATCCTTGAGATTTTTTTTAACCAAGGTTTTCTTTTTTTTTGTATTTGCTTCGATTTTATTTCTTTATATGTTTTGTATGACTAACTAACATGTCTTTGAATATTGCTAATGTTCAAACAGTCAGCCCGTATAGCCTAAGTGTTAGACTATAGCTCACCTGATGTTAAGTGAAGGTGTGGTTGAAGATAATAATCACACCTAGCCTGGAATGGACTGACTCTCAATTGAGTGACTGACTCTCTGGAACGCACCGCTAGGTGCTTGATGAAATATTTTCAACTTGAGGGTGGTAGCTAGCCGGTCGAGTATTATTTTATCCTACCCTACCACCACGTTATGGTTTCCTCACCATGTTTTCCTTCACCGGCAGCTCGAGCTCATTGTTGGGAATTGAACCAACGCCGTGTAAACCGACCATGCTAACCACTGGGCTATCATTGATACAAACAAAGTTGAGTAGTAGTAAAAGCCTGCCATTTATGGCCGTTACTAGGCACTAGGCCGCGTCTGTCTGAGGCATGCTTTATCCGTTCATACAAATAACGAAATTGTAACTTTCGTAACTAATCAGCTTTAGTCTGACTTAAATTAAAACTTTTCAAACTTCATACTGTTTTCAGCTTCAACTATCAAGTTAAAATGCAAATCCACTTTCCTAGGTTTTCAAGTATGAAAATAATTAGTATTTAAATCTATAAATATGTTAGAGAGAGAGGATTCCAGAACATTCACAGTCGAAATCGCAAGTCCACCTGCTCGTTGGACGGCCCGAGGTAACATATTGGATCTTGAAGGTCGAAAAGTGGAACCGCCATATACAATGTTAACCACTAAAAAAAAAACATCAACGTGCTTGAAAGTTCAAATTTTTAAATTCTGTTGTTACTGGAAAGTAATTTGTTTTGAAATAATTGTGTATGTATGTAGTATTTTGTTAGTTTGTAGTATTTTCGTAAGTTTTAAATTAATTTAATTTATTTTAGGAATTTTATACTTAATTATCTACTTTTTTTTTGGCGTCTTCAGCTCAAATATCCATGCTGGGAAAACGTAGGTCTGTGTCGCGAAGGTTGTCAGCTATCCAGCGTTCTGCATCCCGCTCCATTTCTTCGTCAAAATATTCTCGCCAACCTCCGGGTTTGCCTGATAAAAGGTACGGCGCCGTTAGAAAATAAATCTAGCTCTAGAAAAAGGTAGGTACCACCGCAGTACCATATATTCTGCCGCCAAGCTGTAGTGTGTGACGCGCGTTATCTATCATCACGAGAGCGTTTCGTTCGTCTTATTAGTTTTACATAAGCGTTAGTGTGCGTAAGGGAGAGTATGGTGGGTGTGTGTGTGCATGAATGTGTGCATGTGTGTATTAGTGTATTTGTGTGTGCATAAGAGAGAATGAGTGGGTGTGTGTTTTTCTAGCCGTGCCGGCGTAAGAATTGTACCCCACCCTCTCTACCCGTGGTTGCCGTAAGAGTCGACTAAGGGATGTCATCCGGAAGATGGGCAGCAGCGTCTTCTTTGAACAATTACAATTAACTGCGCTCGCCAACCCGTCTGCCAAGCGTGGCGAGTATTAGCAAAACTCCCCTAGGAGGAGGCCTATATGTCCAGCAGTGGACGTTCTATGGCTGATGATGTGATGATGTTTGTTTTGTGTGTGTATGATTGATTGATTATCACTAGTTAGGTGACAATTTTTAGTAAGTTCTCGTTTTCTTTATAGGTAAGGGAGTGTAAATACTTAAAAACTGAATAGAAAATAGAACGTACCCATCCGATAGAAAACAAGATCATAAGGCACAAACCTTTTCTGATAAAAGTCTCATTGGAGTCTAAGAAGCCGAGTGGCCTTACATCTTCGTAGTTAACAGACTTGTTATTCTTGAAGTTTTCAAAGCTTAGATAGTCAGTGAGGCCGTCGACTTGATCAGAAGTCAATTCTTTACCGAGAAAATCAGCCACACGACGAATAGACGCCGGTAGGTCCTGAAAAAAGAACTACATACACATAATATAACTGGCTGCGCCACGCGGTTTTACACATGTGGTGATGGTTGATGATGATGAAAAAGATGTGTCCTATGTTTTATTCCAGGGCCTAAAGAATCTACATGCAAAATTTCATCCAGATCCGTTCGGCCGTTCTGGCGTGATTGAGTAACAAACATACATCTATCCATCCAAGCTTTCACATTTATAATTTATTAATATACAGTTAGGGATTATACAGTTATCATGCATAGCAAACCAATAAAAAATGGATTTTTCCGTGTTTATATAATTATACATAATACTGTTCCGATTTGAAGAGTAGGAACGAAAGTAGTGCAATAACAGGACTCAAAATCAAAATGTATTTATTTGGTGTCAAAATGTGGTACATAAATTAAATAGCCGCTTAGAGCATAACCACCATTAATTTTATAATAATTTGTATGTTGACTTACACCATCGCATTAGGGAAACCTTGTGAAGTTGGTGTGAAATGTTGAAATTATACCAATCCAAACAGATGTTTACTGGACATCTTTGAAAAGCTCTAGATATTGTAATAGAACAGCTTATTACAATACTGGCTGGAGCCTTTAGAGGTAAAACAGTACAAACCTTCTGCAGCTCTTACATTTCTACAAGGCTCCCAAATCAGAACACAATTATACCTTAGAAAGATCTTCGTAGAAAAGGAACAGCATGTTTGGGTGATCGCGCAAGGCCCAAGCTTCTTTGACGTGTTCGAAGTACGGTGTCAAAGTAACTGCAAACATGAAAATAATAGTTGTTTCAAAACGTAAACAATATTTTTCTTGCCATCGTAAATAATGAAAAACTTTTTATAGATTACAAAAATTTTGTTGTCTGTCATCGAAAATGTTCAGTGGTTATTTGATTCTGTTAGCTCATTTTGGTGATCTGCTTCGAGAGCAGAGGGGTATGGGTTCAAATTACCCTCAGAACTAACATATGTGTGATAAAAGCAGTTATTTGTTCTGTGTGTATTCATCACCATCTCAGCCGTAGGACGTCCACTTCTGGACATAGGCCTCCCCCATTGACTTCCATAAAGACCGGTTGGAAGCGGCTCGCATCCAGCGCGTTCCTGCGGTCTTTATTATGTCGTCTGTCCACCTTGCGTGTGGACGTCCTACGTTGCGCTTGCCAGTCCGTGGTTTCCACTCCAGAGCACTCCTTTGCAGCCCCATCGGCCTTCAGTTCTGCGTGCTGTGCCCTGCCCACTGCCACTTCAATTTGCAGGTAATAAAGTATGTATTTACAAAAAAATATATATTAAATATTCTATCGTCTATCTAATTTACGCTTAGTTTGGAGCTAGAGCAGTGCGAAATGTCCTCCTTATTTTTAGGGTTCCGTACCCAAAGGGTAAAAATGGGGCCCTATTACTAAGACTTCGCTGTCTGTCTGTCCGTCCGTCCGTCTGTCTGTCACCAGGCTGTATCTCAAGAACCGCGATAGCTAGACAGTTGGAATTTTCATAAATTATGTTCTTCTTATATAACAAACGCGATTTTTTTTGCCTTTTTCATAGATAATGGTACGGAACCCTTCGTGCGCGAGTCCGACTCGCACTTGGCTGGTTTTTAGGTATCATGTGCAATATGATGAGATTTGAAAAATATTTATAATAACAAAACAAATAAATCTTGCATTCATTTGGACATTTCTTTTAATGGTTAACAGGTTAAATGTTTGATCACATCTCACCTGATGTTAAGTGACGGTGATGTCAAAGATGGTAAAACACTAGCCTGGAATGGACTTGTCTCTCAAGTGAGGCTGTATGAACACCTATTTAGTACCTACAGATGATTTGAAAATCTACTTACATAAATCTTTTATGAAAGCGGTCCATAGTTCTTTGAAAGAGGCCTTGAATTGCATGGGTTTGAACAACCTGGCGTGGTGATAGCTGGACACTGCAACGTCTCTGGGATCTCGCGCCACATACACCACCTATAAGTACAGTTATGATTTAGTACTTACTAGCGACCCGCCCCCGCTTCGCACGGGTGCAATGTAGACACTAATGTGGTGCATATGCATGTATCTTCTATCTTCTATCTAAATATATATAATTCAAAGGTGACTGACTGACTGACTGACTGACTGACTGACATAGTGATCTATCAACGCACAGCCCAAACCACTGGACGGATCGGGCTGAAATTTGGCATGCAGGTAGATGTTATGACGTAGGCATCCGCTAAGAAAGGATTTTGATTAATTCTACCCCTTTCTTCTTTAAATAGAGGATGAAAGTTTGTATGAAACTTTGTCAATTTTAAACCGATCGGTCTGAGACTTTGCATGCATAAAGCTACTATGACGTAGGCATATCCCGACATTCCCACGGGATCTGGACTAGCGCGGGTAAAACCGCGGGGCTCAGCTAGTTATACATATAAACCTCTTGAATCTGTCTATTGATGGAAACCGCATTAAAATCCGTTGCGTAGTTTAAAAGATCTAAGCGCAGACGGCGGGAAGCGACTTTGTTTTATACTATGTAGATATTACTTTGCTTTAAGGCGGTGGTCGTGGTTTTGCATGGTGGTAGAGTATTTTCTAGTATTTTACTGGATAGTTACTACTCTGTATTCTGGTATCCCCCACTTGATTGGATTCAGTTCCATTTCAGTGTAAGTGTGTTAACCATTTTCGACGACACCGTTACTTGACATCAGGTGGGCTGTGGTCAAACAAATAAATCTAACCAAAAAAAAGACTAAGTGCAATGACTTGGTGGAACCTAAATGTTTTCGGATTATGTCAAACAATTTGCTGGTTAAACTTATATTCTCAAGTTCTAAATTAAGAGAGTAATGGTAAAAATTTGAAATGACTGTTCATCACATCCAAAATGGCCATCGAGCGTGGCCGTATACAAAGGAAACTGCTTCACTGGAGAATTTTTATAGAGTTTTTGCAATCGTGTGGATTATGTTCTTTTGTTTTTCGGATAAAATTCGAGTAATAAATGATTTACCTTTGCCGTATCCAACAACTTAGGCGGGAGCAAAGACAGAGGTAGATGTGTTTTCACAAATCTTGGGGAAGGCATAGCAGCTGCTATTTGGGAGCCTGGAGTACCGATATAATCCATCACCTGGCGAACCATTTCATTGTTCTCCGATTGTTCGACGATTTTTGTTCTTGCTTCTTCGTTGAAGAAACAAACTTGCCTGAAAGAAAGAAGCCTGGGGTGGACACCGAACTTGGTAATGTTTATAAATAATAACAATGTATTTATTTTAACAAAAAACAATACTAAAGCGAAGTTAGTATGTACTTAAACTATTACTAAGAAGGTTTATGTAGAATTTCTCGTACATAGCCAAGGTATTTAAGAACTTATACAATAAGTGTTTACCGCCTAACTACTACACGCAAGGGAGCCCCGTGTCGTGAGGTTCAATGACTCCCATATATATTAACAAACTATTGCAAGCTTCAAACGTATTCGTGCAGACTTACAATGTATGAAAAGTGTAGAAGTATAGTGTGTAATATGGTTGTCTGGAAATAATCGTTCGAAGCGATAAGGCCCGCTTTTGTACTACCACATATTAGTCGATGTTGTTTGGTTTTCGTTTGTTATTATCTATTTCCTTTCTCCCTTAAGTTTTCTGTTATAATGCATGTTTGATGTTCTGTTGTAATGTATTTCATTCCATCCCATTCCCTTCCGTTCCATTCCATTTCATTCGATTCGATTCGATTCCATTCGATTCGTTTCGATTCGATTCCATTCGACACGATCCGACTTCATTCAATTCCATTCGACTCCATTCAATTCCATTCGATTCCATTCAACTCCATTAAATTCCATTAAATTCCGGTCAATTACATTCAATTCCATTAAATTCAATTCCATTAAATTCATGCTCACAGTAACACATACAACACCCACATTACATTTTTCAAAACAGTATCATTTGTCTAACACAAAATTTTACTTTATTTTTAATAAAACGTGTTGAATTTGCTGCAGCGTTGACTCACTCTAGGAATGGATATCTAAGAGCAAGTGGAACAGTCTTAGCATCGTTGTAATTCAGGCTATTTTCGATTAGCCACACCAGCTCCTGAGTCCATGTGGTACCTGGAAACATTGCACAATTGTATCTCACATATTAATAGTATTACCTTTTTGACTGACTTAATTTATTAGTCGTCAGTGAAATTTGAGTCTTCAAAACTCTGAACTTCCAAGTCGGCCCTGATTTTAGAAACTGGCCTACTGCTGGAAGCTTCTCATTGTCGACGAATAAAGCCATAGTCTGCCACGCTGGCCTAGTGCGGGTTGGCAGATTTCACACATCTTCTAGAACTTGTAGGTCTCAGACATGTAGGATTCTTCACGACGTTTTCCTTCACCGCTTGACGCAATACGCACATAGCTTTGAAAAGACGGAGGTGCGTCCTGTCTAAGTTAAGCTAAGTCATCAAACATACAAACTATACCCGCGTGGTGATGGATGATGATAATGAAAAGTATCCTATGTTTTATTTCAGGGCCTAAAGTAACTAAATGCAAGATTTCATCCAGATCCGTTCAGCCGTTCTGGCGCGATCGAGTAACAAACATCCATCCATCCAAACTTTCACATTTATAATATTAGTGGGATAACAACTCCTGATTAGTTATTATGCTTTTCAAAGTTAACTGAACGGCCTACATCTGCTTGGATGCCTTTAAAACATCAGGAAAGATTTTACGAAGAAAGATTGCTCGATTGGCAGGCCCCATTGGACCTATACGACAAAAGTTATTGGTAGTAGACATTATAACTCTCTTTGAATCGATGTAACACTCAAATAAGTATATTTTAAAATTATTCAAAGGAAGAAAATAAATAAAGAAAACATTTTGCCATCGGTAAAACATTTGATGGAGTTTTTCCTTTAAGGTTTTCATAATATTCCTGGTTCCGATGTGACGATAGTTCTGTCAGTGAAGATGAAGTGGTCCTAATAGAAGAAATATAATCATAAATTACTATTATAATTATTTTAGCTATGGATGTCTCGTTGTCGGGTAAGACTACCCTTTCAGCTCATTTGGTAATAGCTCTGTTTCATAAACTGTATAGTATGAGTTTAATTTCAATTCATTAAAGATATTTGATAAACAAAGATGTGTTTCCGTGTGTATTAACAAAAACAATGTTCTGTCGGTATTGTGGTTCTTATAGTATTATTAGCTTTGTTTAGTTTGTAGCTAGATGACGATGTGTGAAATGTTCTGATTTATTCATCACCACCACCGCCATCATCATCACCACCACCACCACCATCATCATCTTCTTTATCTTCTCAGCCGTTCAGGACGTTCACTCCTGGATATAGACCCATTGACAGAATTCAATAAGGAAATATTTATCTATCTAATAATCTAATACCTTTAAACGAGCAATTCTTGTAATCTGAATCTCGGAAACGGCTCCAATGATTTTCATGAAATTTAGTATATAGGGAGTTTCGGGGGCGATAAATCGATCTACGTTTCATTCTTAGAAAACATCTTTTTATCCGTGTTCTAAGCCGAGCAAAGCTCGGTCATCTAGCTACTAGAAATAAAGACTAGACTTGCGCTGTCGCTCCCGGTGAACCCGCCAAGCAAAGCAAATAAAGATGTGTTCCGCTAGCTTTAGGTGTGCTTTACGTCGACCACAACGTCACTAAACATGAGGTGAGCTGCAGTGGTTAAAAGATTTAATCTGTCAACAGTAAAAAAATAATGAGAAGTCGTCTGCCAAAGACTAGCAAAGTGTTTACATTCTAATAGTTCATTGCTTTAGGTCTAAACATCTTCGTACTTACAGATACGGAAACTTATCGTATTAAAATTATTATCAGTCATTGACCACGTAAAATGGTTAAGTACCTTCTTTCGATAAAACCACTTACGCAATTAAGCAAACAGATTTATCAATAACAAATAATAAGAATATCGCATGAATTGAACATTTTTAGAAATTACGCAATTGCTTTTATTTATCCTATTCTTCCTACTAATATTACAAATGTGAAAATTTGTGAGGATGGATGGATGGAAGTTTGTTACTCTTGCACGCAAAAGCTACAAAACGGATTTGGATGAAATTTGGCACACATATAGTTTATAGCTTTGATTAACATATAGGATACTTTTTATACTGCAACTGAACAAACTATTTGTTAAATTCCACGTGTGGACGAAGGCGCAGTTACAGCTAGTATGAGTATAAATGAATGTTTTAGAAAACTCCCAAAACTAGCAACGTGGTACCAAATTACGACTATATTGCAGCCGTGGATGATGCTAAATCCATTTATTAATTAGAGAAGAGCTGATGATCTTCGAACCGCTAAACATTGTTTTCTGAAACGACGATTAAGTCATGCTTCAGACAAACTTTTTTTAAAAATCAATATAGGTTCGCGTCTGACCACACACTGCCTGGTGTTAAGCAGTACAGTCTAAAATAGAGCACGCTTACGTAGAATAAACCTATTTACTCTAGATATGAAGACACCCATATAGTATCTAACAGGGGCACAGACTCCGGCAGAGAGTTCCACATCCTCGCTGTGCGAATAAAAAATGTGGAATTAAAACGCTTTGTGCATGCTTGGGGAACATGCACTATGTATGAATGACGTTTTGATCGCGTTTGTCTGGTCGTCCGGTAGTAGAAAGATGCAGGGGAAACCAAATTGTGCAGTTTAAGTGCACACTGTCCGAAATGTATCCGGTAGAAAACCGACAAGCAACTTTACGACGATGCTCAAGGCTTTGAAGCCAAGACTCCAATAAAGTGTTGTTGCCAATTAGTCTACTGATGTGTCTCTTGAATTTTTTCTTAATTTTTTTTTCGATAACTTTATTCTTTTTCTGCTTATGCTTTGGGTTACTGCATTTCCCCCTACCAGCAGTTCGATGACATTTAATATAATAGGATTTATCCAAATTATTTCAATTGTTTTTCGTTTTACTGGTCTCCGCAATACCGACCTTGAATCTAGTTTGAGGCCGCTGCAATATTGCACAAAGCTTGATATAGCGTGTTTTTTTTTTTAAATAGGTTGATTGAAACTATAATGGCAGGGTATTGCCGAGTACTCGGCTGGCTAACCACCCTCAAGTTGAAAATCTGCCGTTAAGCACCTAACGGTGTGTTCCGGCTGCCTCATTTGTAAGCCAATTCCATTTTAGGATAGGTATGCTTTACCATCTTCGGCCACACCATCACTTAACATCACGCGACCTGTGGTCCTAGCTTGTCAATCATAAAAGAAGGAAGTCGTTTGGGAGCTCCGACGCCACTGATAGACACACACACGTCAATGTTTAAGTCAGGAGTAAAAAATCCGGTTCTGTCACTTACCTGATCTTTGGTAGCATACAACAAAAATGTCTCCAGATTTCAACTCCATGTTATAAATATCAGCTGCATACTTTTCATATTCTTTTTAAAATGTGTAGCCTTTAGGGCCATATCGTACCCATTCTTGCAGATTTGTTTCTGAAGACAATAAAGTATTTTAAGTTATATGGCCTTGAGATCTTATGAAAGTTGGAATAGGGTTGTAAATCAGATTGGATATCATTTTACTAGATTTATATATTACCTACGCAATTTTCATATACTAGAGCGTATTCTAGAGCCATAGCAGCGGGTGATATTTTTACTAACTGGAAAATTTTGATGTGTATCTTTTTATTATATTGGTCAACAAGTGTAACAACTGGCGTCCTTATCGCTAAAAGCGATCTCTTCCAGGCAACCTTAGGATGGAAAGGATTAGTAGAAGAAAAAGACGTGGTGTACATATAGGGGAATACATAACTATAACACAAATATATCTACATTCCAATAATATTATAAGATATCCTAATACATAGATTAATTTTAGAATAACCAAAAATACACAAGAGTATATAATAAAATTAATATTATATAAAAAATATATAGTCTGTAATAAAATAAATCCTAACTAATAAAATATGCGAATGTGAGTTTGTTTGTTTGTTACGCCTTCAATTTTAGTGCTTATTCTCTTGCGATTTACTTTGTTCCAGATAAAATTCCTCAGAGAAAATGTCAAGCGTTTTGATCGCTCGCTGAGAGACTGTGAGTTAGTTGAACGCTTCTGCTGCGTTTTCACGTTTCGGCACCATAAGTCATAACAGATAATACACTTGTTAAAGATTTGTCTTACTGATTTAATCTACCCTAACAGTGGTCTGTTCTGAATATCGTCCAACCACTGTCCCTCAGATCGCTTATATCACAGGGCAATCATAATTACTGTCCTGGTCTGATACGAATTAGCGTGTTCAGATACCATTAAATTTCTTCCCCGTATATATCGACCTATCCATAGAATAAAATGACATCTGCAAAAACTTAACAAGAGAGCAGTTTCAAAGAATTCTACTCTACTTCTGTCTTAAATCCATTAGATCAATATTCTAGTGCAATTAAGACATTAGACTGCTCTTCTTAAAGTTGAGTTTTTCCAGATGTAGCTTTGTTCTGCGGACATGTCTATACATAGGCTTTATACTGCTAAACATAAAACTTACTTTCGTACAATGCAGTCTGCAATTCTGCTTCCTCTGGAGTAAGCTCCTTATACTGAAGGAATTTATTCTGTTCTTCCATATTTTTAAATTTATTAATGTTTATTATTAGATGGATCTTATTAACTCAGACAGTCAATTCTGAAATGCAAAGCTAACTACCTCATTCCACGTTTATTTCAGTCTGAATTGTATTTAAACATCTTGGTTTTATAGAATAGAGTGTTATCAATATGCACTTATAAAGATTCAGGTTTTGGATTAATTATCGATTATTTATCGTTTACAACACAGACTAAGATTCAAACACGAATAATCTTAGAGCTCAGTATATTAGCAATAAGGTGGTGGTCTTCTGTGCATTAATTTTTACACGACTGCCCAAAAAAAGTGGAGTGTTTTCTGATTTTATGGATGTGAGTTTCTTTATTCCATCATGACTTTAAAACCCTTAACAGATTTGGTTGTATTGCTGTTTGGTTGGATGTATTGCAGCTAGAATCCTTACATCATTTCAAGAAATAATTAGTAATTTTTTTTTTTAAATAAAAGAAGACTTATTTTTGGCTTTCGTTTTTCTGAATTAAGCTTGTGTTACCTTAGTTCAATGTAGTACTTATGCCGTACTATGTGTTCAAGGACTGCAAAGTCAAAGACTGCGACGGATAACTATGTGTGCGGCGTCACGCACACATATGTGACCAAGTTCAAGTTCCACTGCGTTCGATGCAAAAACCATCTGCCTTTTTTTTAACATCTATGGTTTACAGATTGAGTGATAAGCATGAAACGGACGTAAACAGATTATTGAATGAATTGTAGATAATAATTATTATCAAAATAATTAACAAGACAAAACAATAACATTAGCTACAAGGACGCCTGTAGCTCTTCGCAATAGCAATAGCCGTACGTCCATAATATGTTTATGACCGAGTCACACAGTCTAGATGGCGTTGTGTGAAAATATGGCGCTGTGTGCGTTTATTTCTGGGCGTTCTGCTAAATCCATCAATGATGGGATTGTGCGTGCCGGATGGGTACGTGGCGCGCCGACGGCGTCCGCGGCTGTTCTCGGTGTATCACGCTAGGATTTTGTAGCGATGATAGCTCAGTGGTTAGTGCGGTCGGTTCGCATGCCGAAGGGCGTGGGTTCAAACCCCAACAATGAGCTTGAGCTGCCGGTGAAGGAAAAGCATCGTGAGGAAACCATAGCGTGTTGGTAGGGTACTTTCTAGTACTCGGCTGGCTAGCTACCATTCTCAAATTGAAAATCTACCGCCAAGCATCTAACGGTGTGTTCCGGTAGCCTCACTTGAGAGCCAGTTCCATTCCAGGCTATGTGTGTTTACCATCTTCGACCACACCGTCACTTAACATCAGGTGACAACCACAGCATGTGATCAGGGCCATATTATCCATAAGGCGGATAAGGCAACTGCCTAGGGGCCCCGCACCGATTAGGGGCCCAAGGGCCCAAGGTGCGGGGCCCGCACCAAGAAAAAAAAATCGTGACATTCCCCATTATTTACATCCGGTAATGTTGCCATTGAAAAAAAAGTAAAATAGACTTTTGTAAAAGAAAAAAAATATATTTTAAAAAGTAAGAAAAGGGTAAAGGAAAGGGTTCCCGAGAATTGCATTGCCTAGGGACCCTGATAGGGTTAATGCGGCCCTATGTGTGATATGTGCTTGTAATATATCTAATTACCCACAAAATCATTTTAAATACTTTTATTTCTCGCAAAACACACTTTTAGCAATAATTATAATATACTTCTTGTGGGATAAGTTACTTAGCCTTAATATTCATTTATGTACACTTCAAAGTCAGCGTAAATTCTCCATAAATAATATAAAAGAATCTATTCAAAATCATAGACAATTCTTTAACCTCATTTAATATTTTTCTTTCACACGAAAAAGTTGATGTCAAAGTCAATGTACTAGCTAACAATGTCAATTATAAAATGGGTTGCAAATCATAACAAATTTATTTAAAATAATGCTATGATATTATGAGGAAAAATTACATGGAGAAATGCTACTGATATTAATGCTGCTCGCAACAAACTTTGATATGTTTTATACCGCATGTGAGTTTTATAAATATACTCGTACTTCAAAATATTTTAGCGTAAAACAAAGTGGACGAAGGCCTTAAAAGACCACAGATACTAGCTCAATCTTAAGGCGGGAATACACATGACTGTGTTCTAGGTATATATTTAGTTTATTTCCGCTTAATAGTCGTCCCAGCGACACTTGCGTCGCCTCTACACGAGGCATCCTCAAAACGTGTTGACTCTCCGAGCGCTTGGCCGAGACCACGCTTTACGCTTTTTTTGCTACATTTGGCGGGTTCCGTTTTTTCCTTTTGAGGTAGGGAACCCTAAAAATGGAGAAACCGGTACCAAAAGATTACCAAACTCATTTTGTCAATAAACCGGATTTTTTTAACTGTTTTTGGGTGAAACCATGAGATACAGTTGGTGAAATACTAGACTTTTTAAAAACTAATTCTACATTATAATCCATTTTCTTTTTTCAGATATGCAGTACCAATATGATGATGATCAGGACACATCTACGAAGCGTTCTCGACACCTAGAAGAAATAGAATTTGAGCCGATAATAAATCCCATTAGACATATACAAGAAGCGGGAATAAATTGCGATGAATTCGCGAATTACGCTTTAAACTGTACAAGGGATAGCGCGGTCATACGCAACTCTAGTAGCAAGTCTCCGCCTATGCCAGCAAAGATTGGCGGTTGGTGCAAGTACGTGAAAAAAAAATGTTCACCAAACAACACTATAGTTTAATCATAACCGGTGACTCACTGTATATGAGTCACCGGTTATAATTAACCGGTTATTTGTATATATATCGTATAATATATAAAATAGCGGTACTAAGATAAATCAAGCTATTCCTCGTGCTATCTTAGTGTCATGCGTATAGATAGCGCCACTATCTGTGTGAGTTGCACGGCTTCACGTTAATCACGTACTAGTGCAGCGTCAAATAAACAGATGGCGCTATCACGTTTAATTATATAGTATACTCCGACTATAGTTTCGGCCATATCAGGTGCCTTTCGTCATGGAGACAAAGCTAAGTACAACGCGCGCGCGGCCTAGTCTTGCTTTGCGCTGCGGGTCACTGCGCGCCTCGCACGTGAGAGAGCGGTTGAAGTACAGGCGAGGGCCACGCACGCGTTGTACTCAGCTTTGTCTCCATGATGAAGGCCACTTGATGTGGCCGAAACTATAGTTCGGAGTATTCGATATAATTAAACAATGAGTAAAACGAAAACATGTCGAAACCACGTCAGTTACGTATAGTACATATACATAGTAAAACTTAATGCAACCCGCGGTGTTACCCGCTCCATTTTTCAGGATAAAATGTAACTAATCACGTAGCGGTATTAAATATACTTTACAACGTATTCTACCTACCAAATATACATAACAAAATTCATAAAAATCGGTCGAGCCGTTTCGGAGAAGTGGGACCATAAACACCGTGTCACGAGATTTTTATAAATATAGATAGTAAGTATAGGTCTGTGTTTTAAATAAAACATGGGCGGTGAAACTCCTCCATCCCACGTTATTTTCTGTAAGTACGTTCTGCTTAATTACGGTTACCTTTTTCATCTAACGACACTAGATGTCTTACGCCGAAGCTACTTAATATTAACAGCATAGCACTGAAACACCCAACGCCTTCCAAATTACCAGAGCAAAATCTTATTCCAAATATCGTTGTATTAAATTGAACCCGCAGATGTAAGAACAAAGATAGATATCGTTACAAGAACGCACAAACTGAGACGCCAAAAGAAAACCTTAATTTCCTTTAGGGCGGTTTTAGTAGATTACTACCTTATTACTACTTACTTATCTTTATTATAAATAAATAAATAAAAAATATCGTAGGAAATTTGATACAGCGCCATCTAGTTCAAAACTAAACAAAAGCATGGGAACTATATAAATAAATAAATATCGTAGAACATTACACACACCGCTATCTGACCCTAAGCATACTAAGCAAAGCTTGTACTATGAAAGTCAGATAGCTGTTAGAATACTTTTATTTTTTGTAAATACATACTTATAATATATACAGAACGCTCAGACATAGAACAAACATTTTTGATTATACCACAAAATGCTTGTCCTGAGTGGAACCCACGCCCTACGGCTCTTGAAGCAGACATATTACCAATGAGCCAACAGGGCAGTTAGTGTATAGACAAACTGATAGAATATACTTTTTTTTTGTTAATACATACAGAACACCCAGACACAGAACAAACATTTACTGTCACATAAATATTTGTCTAACAAGACGATCAATATGTTACTCACGTTTAATTATATCGAAAACTCCGACTATAGTTTCGGCCACATCCAGTGGCCGAAACTATAGTCGGATTTATCGCAAAAAAATCCGCATAAAAATATATATTTTGTTAAAAGACGTGCAAAAACTACAGCAAAGATCCCTCCATTACATTTACTTAGTCTGAGATTGGATTCATATTTTTTTTGCAGATCAATTCGGTTCCTAACAAATTGTGCCATAGACTGGAATAGCGAGTGCAAGGATGTCACGGAGAGCCACTTCAACGAAGAGAGTATAAAGGGTCATATGCACGTTGTCAACCACATCTGTGACGATGAGTGGTTCCTTGCACGTTAGCATTTTCAACCTTATATATTTGAACATAGAGTTCCCACGTAAAAGGATAGCATTCATTACTGGTGTATTTTTATAAGTGTTACGAGATGATATCGCTGGGTTTGGAGTGATTCTCGGTAATTATAACGATGTCAGAATGAGAGGCAATTTCAACAACACGAAGTTCATAATTAGAGAAGAATATGATTATGGTATACAGCAGTCGTTCGACAGCCTAGTTGGGAGACCGTCTAGCTTCCATTCTGGAGGTCCTGAGTTGGAATCCTACGCAACTCAGTCTTTTCTAAGTTACATATTGCTGATCACTTCAAACGGTGAAGGAAAACATCTTGAAGAAACCTACATAGTTGATTGATTCAGGCGTTACTTTGCGGAAGTTCATTTCGAGTGTTCAAGGGTAGGTATAATATATTTAGTGTATTGCCGCTTCAAAGTCATTTTGCTTCCAACAGAGATGAGAATTTATTTTGAAAATTTATCTAATTTGACAATAATATTTTTATCACACGTCATCAGGTGATCTGTGGTAAAACACTTACCTAGCCAGTCAACAATTAAAAAAAAAAACTAAAATCTGATATATAATCTAAATAAATTAAAAATAACTAATTAAAATAACCATAAGTCTTTGTATCCTCTTCTCGTTGCAGTAACCACTTGCAGCATTCACTCGAGACTTGAAGGCATCCGGATTGAATTCCCTGATTAGTCTGTAATCTGTTTATTATATAGGACGGGCCACTAATTTATAATATTAGTAATGGTATTGTAATTTTCCAGATTATGACGATCTTCCAACGTGTATCGACAAGTCATCTGCGGCTTGGGAAACGTGTTACTTACAATTCAAATCTGTCGTCGACTTTGAGAAGAATCGGACGCAAGAGTGGACACATTTCTCGACGCATTTCTATTTATGCTGGTTAGTTGTTGTCACAGATGTCAGGAAAAAGGCAGATCAAATTCAGTGAAGTCAGTCGGCTAGCTATGTATGTGTGCGTACACCACACACATAGATATCCACTGCGTGCACTACAGGACCTCATGTATTGTGAGAGCTATGAACCTGACCGACAATGTATAGGTTTTGTGTTCCAAGTTGTAAATATAAAAGTAAATTGTAGATACTTAGAGGAATAACGAACTTAGATGTAAAAGAACTAGTGTGTCTTTTGTTTTCATCAACTGTTTTTGCAGTTTTTAATCACACATTACGGCATAAATATTACATTAAAGTAAGGTAAAAGTAATTTAAATTTTATATTTTATTGTTCGCCTCAAACCCTTTTTGAGGCAGGTAATCACTGGGAGAGCTTTTTATCAACAATATGTTAGAGCTTGTGCTTCATTTAAATTACCGTTATCAAGTGAAGTAAATCTTATCTACAATTATGGTGAACTATCTCTAAATATATATAACTCAAAAGTGACTGACTGTCTGACTGACATAGTGATCTATCAACGCACAGCCCAAACCACTGGACGGATCGGGCTGAAAATTGGCATGCAGGTAGATGTTATGACGTAGGCATCCGCTAAGAAAGGATTTTGATTAATTCTACCCCCAAGGGGGTAAAATAGGGGATGAAAGTTTGTATGAAACTTTGTCAATTTTAAACCGATCGGGCTGAGACTTTGCATGCATAAAGCTACTATGACGTAGGCATCTAGCGCGGGTGAAACCGCGGGGCACAGCTAGTTTCATATAAAGTTGTAAAAAATTGCACAGGTACTTTCTGTAAATAATTTTCTAGTATACACGGGTCAGTTCTATACTTTAACACCTCTTCTGTTTTCAGCGCTCGCACTAAATTTCGTCGCTGCACACTCGACACATTATTCGTGGATCCATTCACGAAGTGTTCGCACGAGGAGGCGGCCATTTTGCAGAAATTTTCCGTCATAATCTCTGAGGGTGACGTTTTTCAGGTTAGCTATTATTATTTTTTTTGTTTTTGACTTCACGCTTCATTAATTTTTCCAGTGTCATGTATTTTTAGCACTTGATCCAATACGCAAGTCAAGTCCAATTATACCCTAGTATAATAGTAGTGTCAACTTTACTTGTAGCGATGATAGCCCAGAGGTTAGCGCGGTCGGTTCGCATGCCGAAGGGCGTGGGTTCAAACCCCAACAATGAGCTTGAGCTGCCGGTGAAGGAAAAACATCGTGAGGAAACCATAGCGTAGTGGTAAGGTACTTTCTAGTACTCGGCTGGCTAGCTACCACCCTCAAGTTGAAAATCTGCCGCCAACCATCTAGCGGTGTGTTCCGGCAGCCTCACTTGAGAGCCAGTTCCATTCCAGGCTAGGTGTGCTTCACCATCTTCGACCACACCGTCACTTAACATCAGGTGAGTTGTGGTCAAACACCAAGCCTGTCAGCCATAAAAAAAGCTTCGATGGCGTTTTGGAAACAAAAGCATGTCTTTTCTATTATATACTTGTTTTATAGGTACTAGTGTGTGTAATTCGGCATCAAATGAAAACATCACTACTTTCATACATAAACATACTCGAAAAACAGAAGTTTTGAAAAATAATACAGTATGATTTACCGCATGCCTCTTATTTATCTTCTAAGTCCGTTTTTTTAGAATTCTGCTCCTGAAGAGTCTCTAACGGAATCTTATCAAGTAATGAATATATATATATATATATTCACCATACCATATCACTTTCCTACAATCGGTTTTGACACAATACGTCACTTTCGAAAAATGAAATCGTAAAAAATTCGGTCAGTTTCGCATAATATCATTTTTGCTAGGTGTCAATTTCGCACGACCTAAATTGCTCAGAACGTTATTTTGCACAAAGTCATTTTAGAAAAACGTCATTTTCGCAGAATGTCTTTTAAGTAATTATTTTACTAAGCACTTAAAAGTTTTTACAGAGTTTAGTAAACAATAGTGACGGGCAATTACCTATTAGTAATAATATAAAAGTAATTATAAGTATTTAAGTAATAATATAATATATTTAGTGTGATTTATTGTTGTTTTTTTACTTTTTTTCTTGTTGTGTTTCTATTATATTTTTACTTTCACCTAACTTTACTATTATTAGTATGTACCTACATGAAACAATCTAAAACAAGATGCATTTCACTAATAGATAATCTCGATTATGCGTCAAATTTTTTGGTGTTCCCGCCAAGAAATTTGTTAGAATTATTTAGTTTTATTTTAAATTTTGGCATTTCAACATGTTGACTCGAATGACGACTTTGTAACATGCACTTTATCTGTTATTTTTAGAAACAAAGAGAGTTTTTTAAGAATATTTTCAAGGAAGTAGTGAAAGAACATTTTCTGTCTCATAAACAAAGTTGAACTACTTATTTGTTTTCGGCATCGTACTTCGTGTATTTGCCAGTGTTTCCATATTTTCAAGTACATTAAGAAAAAAAAAGAAAAAAAATCAGTGCAAACCTCATGCGAAAAAAAAATAATATAAATATAATATTTTTATTTATGGCTATATTTAAAAATAATATATATACATATATATATATATAACTTTGCCGTGGTGGTGCCGGCGTAAGAATTGTACCCCACCCTCTCTACTCGTGGTTGCCGTAAGAGTCGGCTAAGGGATGTAATCCGTAAGATGGGCAGCAGCGTCTTCCTTGAAGAATCACACCTAACTGCGCTCGGCAACCCGCCTGCCAAGCATGGCGAGTATTGGCAAAATCCCCCAAAAAGGAGACCTATGTCCAGCAGTTGACATCCTATGGCTGATGTATATATAACTAGTGGGTATTTGAGTTTTTTTTTTGTTGACAAAGGTAATATATTTTACAGGACTGTGAAAAGAATATGCACTTCCATAGCTGTCCGGGTGGAGATCCAAGGCCTCCAACGCATCTACTGTTCAAATTAATGAATGCCGAAGCTCCTGACAAAGTGATCCGCTCCGAAACAGACTGTGCACAGCGGGTGTGCTTGTCCTTTGTTTTGATGATTGTGGTTTGTCTAATAAAATTGTGTTTGTGACTTAATTTTTCTATACCCGACTGCTGGACCTGAGTAATGTTTATCGAGCCTATGCATGTCCAATTCTTTGGCACGCTCTACAGATTACACCGTCTTTTTATTTATCGCTGACAGGCTAGGTTTTTGACCACAACTCACCTGATGTTAAGTGACGGTGTGGTCGAAGATGGTAAAGCACACCTAGCCTGGAATGGAACTGGCTCTCAAGTGAGGCTGCCGGAACACACCGTTAGATATTTGGCGGCAGATTTTCAACTTGAGGGTGGTAGTTAGCCAGCCGAGTACTTGAAAGTACCCAGTGGTTAGCGCGATTGATTCACATGCCGAAATGCGTGGGTTCAAACCCCAAAAATGAGCTTGAGTTGCCGGTATAGGAAAACATCGTGACGAAACCATAGCGTGGTGGTAGAGTACCTATTTTCTAGTACTCGGCTGGCTAGCTACCGCCCTCAAGTTGAAAATCTCTCGTGCCTAAGAGTGTGTTCTGACAGCCTCACTTGAGAGCCAGTTCCATTCCAAGCCAGTTGTGTTTCATCGACCACACTGTCACTTAACATTCGGTGAGATGCTGTGGTCAAATACCTATCCTGTCGACTATAACATTTTTATTTTATTTTTTGTTATTATAATTCAGCCTCTAGTGTCCCACAGCTGGGCAAAGGCCTCCCTATCCTCCATCTAGACTGCGCGGTCTTCGTCTTTGGTGGTCCAATGACACTCGTGACGATTTAGTTCGTCATTCGTCCATTCCAGGCTAGGTGTGCTTTACCATCTTCGACCACACCGTCACTTAACATCAGGTGAGCTGTGGTCAAACACCTAGCATGGCAGCCATAAAAAAAAAAAATATTCACACCACTTTGATCTGAGTCGACCTTGGGGTTGCTAAAATTTTTACAAAGTTCTGTGTATCGTTGCAATGGTCATGGACAGGCGTTTTCTCTGAACATCAAGAGAGCGCCTAGCTAGTATTAATTTCTAATAAAAAAAAAATTTTATCCTTAGGCCCTAACTTGTCCAGTCTGTTGCGCGTGCTAAGTAGGTTAGTTATTTATGTAGTTTTAAATTGATTTCTTTCTTATATTGTTATATTCGCTTTTATAATTAACTTAGAGTTTTTAACCGACTTTCCGACTTTTAAAAAAAGTAGGAGGTTCTCAATTCGACTGTTTTTTTTTGTTACTTCAGAACTTCAGAACTGGGTGAACAGATTTTGGTAATTTTTTTTTAATTTGAAAGCTGGTGCTTCTCGCGTGGTCACATTTCAATTTGGTCCATTTCTGACAATGGCATCCATGAAAAAACCATATGAAGACAGTTTTATTTTTGTAAAAAAATTACTTGTGTATAGCTCACCGCTTGATGGTAAATAAAACTCCGGCTCAATTTGCTGACGAATTTGTATCATATATTAATTAATAAAGAAAATAACTTTTTACATATGCGTGCCCGCAGCGGCGTGCCGGCAGAGAGAGAGGTTAACAAAAACAGACAATGACAGCTACCTGTCATTGTCAATTGAAGTAAATACTTTTACAAGATTTGGCTCTTGCATGCTACATTTAGCTGAAACTTATACATTTCGCCCGCCATGAACGCGTTGATGCTACCCGTTCATGAGTAAATGAAATAACAATGCAAATGTCTGAGCAAAAAAAATAAAATACATTAAACAATAAGAATCTACATTGACACACACATATGTGAATGTAGCTACTAAGTACAAATTCAATATCTGACAATAAAAAATTAAGAAACTAAATTTACTGCGGGTTTACTTGAGCAGAATTGTGGACTGTATACAATGAATAGTTTAAAATATTGGGTAATTGAACAAAAGTAACAATCTCTTAACAAGTTTAAATCTTAACATTATTCTTATCTAATTAACAAACATTAGTTATGCATTTCTGCTTTACATAAAGGTAGAGTATGACGAAATTCTACATATAGTCAGGTTGTTGGTAAAACAATAAGCTTTGACAGAGGTCTCTTAATTACATTGCTTTTATATTTTAAGCTTACTACTCGTGTAAGCCCGTCCAAACCAGTGTGCTTGTCTGTGATCATACCTAGCAGCCACTTGGCTGGTGGAAGATCATCTTCCTTGACCAATACAATGTCACCTATCCTTGGCTCAGATGCTATATCTCTCCACTTGTAACGATGCTGTAGCTGGGTGAGATATTCTTGAGACCACCTACGCCAAAAGCCTTGAAGCATTTGTTGAATTAAATGCCATCGATTTAGTGATGAAATGTTTGAGTTCTCATAATTAAGATCAGGGACTATCACCAGGGGTTCACCTACAAGAAAGTGACCAGGTGTGAGAGCACATGGCTCATCTGGATAAGCTGAGAGCTGAGTAATAGGCCTTGAATTGAGGCAAGCCTCAATCTGTGACAATAGTGTTGTCATTTCTTCGAAGGTAAGAGTGCTGTTACCAATGACTCTTTTCAAATGGCCTTTCACTGACTTCACACCCGCTTCCCATAATCCTCCAAAATTTGGAGTATGTGGAGGTATATGATGCCAATTAGTACCATTGGATGCAAACCAGTCAGCTATTTCTGGATCAAGACCAGACCGTTCTGAATTGAATAATGCCTTTAACTCCTTTGCGCCGCCAACAAACGTGGTACCATTGTCACTCCATACATCAGCTACGTGTCCTCGTCTGGCCACAAAGCGCTTGAAAGCAGCAAGGAAACTTTGAGCTGTCATATCACTAACTACCTCCAAATGTACCGACTTTGTGGCCATGCAAACGAATAAAGCAATCCAGCCTTTACTGGAGTGGTAACCACGTCCCTTGAAGGGCCGTATACTAATAGGCCCTGCATAGTCTAATCCGCTTCTAACAAATGGTCTGCAAACTCTCACTCGGGCTTCCGGTAACTGACCCATCATCTGCTGTGTAGTTTTGGCTGAATGACGCACACAAATTACACAATTTCTAACATATTTCCGAACAAGGCTCTTTACATTCATGATCCAATACTTGGATCTCAAGAATGTGATCATAAGTTGAGGTCCACCATGACAAGTTCTCTTATGTGCATCAGAAACTAACAATTTTGTCAAATTTGAATTTTGTGGCATCAAAATAGGGTGTTTCATGCTGTCATCGAGGTCAGATTTCTGCAGACGACCACCAACTCTTATGAAATTATCAGAGTCTAGAAACGGATTCAATGAGGCAAGTTTGCTCTTTTTGTTAACTGTGCTATTTGTTTTTAAGCTATCCATTTCTTCTTGAAACCAATTTCTTTGGCACAATTTTATGCATGTGTCTAACCCTTTTTTTATTTCTTCTGCAGTTAAACAACCCTTTGGTTTAGGTATCAGGAATCTTCTACAATATGCAATCACTCTGGTAAGTCGAGTTATGGATGAGAACTTGCTCAGGACACTATCTTCTGTTTCGGTACAGGTAACTGTATGACTTTTCAATTTCTTTTCTTCCAAAATTGTATCTTTATCACTTGTGTATTTATAATCTATTTCTTTCTGTTTCAGCCACTCTGGACCCAGCTGCCACAACTGAAGCTGCGCGCACTGCGATGGTTTGACTCCTCTGGAAGCACAATCAGCTGGATTTTGCTGGGAAGGAACGTGTGAGAATTGGTTTCCATCCAGAACAGTATGTATTTCTGCAACTCGATTAGCAACAAAAGTTTTCCATCGGCTGGGATGGCTCTTCAGCCAAGCCAACACAACAGACGAGTCAGTCCAGGCATGCAGATGTTGCTTTGGTATGTTCAATACATAGGAGACCTCCTGCAGTAATTTTGCAAGCAACACTGCTCCGCATAACTCCAGCCTGGGAATAGAAATTTGTTTTATTGGAGCAACCTTAGTTTTTGATGTGATCAAATTAACATGAATAGAGCCATTCTTGTCAATGGTGCGTGCATAAACAACTGCCGCATATGCTACATTTGATGCATCTGCAAATCCATGTAACTCCACTAACTGGTCATCGGTGGATGAGTGGATCCAGCGTGGAATCCGAAAATTGGTAAGTTCATTTAAGTCTTTCCTAAAGTCTAGCCAGTCTTTCATTAATGGCAGGGGTAATTCTTGATCCCATTCAATCCCTGAAAGCCATATTTTCTGGATGAAACATTTTCCCATTATTATAGCAGGTGAAATCCAGCCAAGCGGATCATAGAGTCTTGCTATATCAGAGATTACTCTTCGTTTAGTTACAGGTGTTTCCAGTGCAGGAAGTTTGACAGTGTATTCGAACTCATCCGATTGTCTATTCCAGGTGAGCCCTAATATTTTTGTCACAGCATTATCTGTCTTCAATTCCAGTATTTTTTCAGAAGTTTGTTCATCATTCTTTAAATGTTCCAGCAACTTATTGCTATTTGTAGACCACTTCTGTAACTGAAATCCTGCACGACCAAGTAAGTCCTTTGTTTGTTGATAGACTTGAATTCCTTCTGAAACAGATTGACATCCAGTCATGTAATCGTCAACATAAAAATCATTTAAAACTCTACTTGATGCTAGTGGAAATTCCTTTCCTTCATCAAGTGCTATTTGTTGTAAAGATTTTACAGCTAAATATGGGGCAGCCGATGTACCAAATGTAACTCGTACAAGTCGAAGATGTTGCAGTTCATCTTCTGGATTCGCCCGCCATAACAGGCGTTGAAAGTCTGCATCAGCTTCAGACACTTTAATTTGCCTGTACATTTTGATGACATCAGCAATAATACATATGGGAAAGCAACGCCAACGCATTAATATGTGTCGCAGCTCTGGCTGCAGAGTTGGGCCGACCATCAAATCTTGATTTAGGGAAATACCATTACTTCCCGGACAGGAGGCATCAAAAACAACTCTGACCTTTGTTGTGACCTTGTCATTCCTCACAACCGCATGATGTGGCAAATAAACCACATCTGATTTATTTTTATCTTGCACAATCTTCATGTGTCCAAGATTCAAATATTCATTGATAACCTGAACATATTGTTCTTTGAGATATGTATCTTTGGAGAGGCGCTTCTCCAACTGTAGAAATCTTCTATGGGCTATATGCTGTGAGCCACCATATTTACACTGAGGGTCAGATGTGCGAAAAGGCAACTTTACACAGTAACGACCTAATTCATCTCGTTGAGTTGTCTCTGTGTAGAACTTCTCACATTGCTGCTCTTCTTCAGTGAAATGCTTTTTCTCTACTGAGTAGTGCTCGGACTCAAGCTCCCAAAAGCTCTTCAAAAGATCAATTTCTTTAGAATGAGCTGAATGCATGCTAATGATAGCATTAAAACATGTCCTTGGTTTGTTATTGACTTCATCTACTAAACCAGATAAGATCCAACCAAGTACTGTTTTTTGTGCAATTGGAGAGCCTGGAGGACCTTTGATAAAACCATCTAACAAAATCTGGCTATATACTTCAGCGCCTAACAGTAAGTCAATCTTGTTTGGTATACCAAACAATGGATCTGCTAACTCAACTGACACTACCGTAGGTAACTCATGAACAAATACCTTTCGATCAGGAAGAAGCATAGTCAACTTTTGCAAAACATAAGCCTTGACTGGAATGACAAAGCTGTGATCATGGCGGGATTTGATATTGATGTACACCATCGACTTACAAGCAAGAGATGCTTGGGAATCACCACCAAGACCTGAGACAAAAGTTTTGATTGGGTTTTTCTTCAAGCCTAGCAGTTGGACTGCTGACTCTGTGATAAATGAAGCTTGAGATCCTTGGTCTACAAGAGATCTCATGCATATATTAGTGCCAGTTTTCGACTCAACGTCGACTAAAGCTGTGGCTAACAGTACTTGGCTGTTTGCCGATGCGAAACAAGTCATAGTCTTAGTAGACTCATTTGATGATGATGCAGCAGCTGGCACTACAACATCCTTACAAGTGGATTGGTCCAGTTTTAACTCACTGGCTGCTCTCTGACCACTCCTTGCATGAAGCAAGGAATGATGCTTTCTGTGACATACTTGACATCTTGATTTTGACGACATGCATATACAGAATGATTTGGATTCAAACAATTAAAACAAAGCCCACTGGTTTGTACGAACTTACTACGTTCATCTACATTTTTTCTGGCAAAGCGCTTGCAATTATATAATTTATGGTCTTTTTCACTGCAGAAATTACAAGTTGATTCTACATTATTAGAAATATGCATAGTTACAGCATTTTTATTACGAATAATATTTTGTTTATTAGTACTTGGTGGGCCCATACACTCTAATGCTCTAAACCGGTTTTCTAAAAATTCTTTAAAATCACTGAGTTTAGGAAGTCCGTTACTTGAATCATTATTTTTTGTCTCCCATAATTCTCTAGATTTGAAATCTAATTTTTGACTTATGATGAATATGACCATGATATCCCATGAGGATACATCTACACCCAAATTTTCAAGTGCAAACAAACATTCATTGCTGACATCTAACAATCCTTTGATGGCACTTGAAGATTCGGCTGTGAGATGCTTAACACTCATGAAACGTTTTAGAAGGCAATTTGCAAGAAACTTCTTGTTATCATATCGTTTTTCTAATTGGTCCCAACAATTCACATAGTTATCGGAGGTAACTGAGACATGTCTCAGGAGCTGTTCTGCCTCACCCTGTATATGCGTTTTTAAGTAATGTAATTTCTGCACATTGGCTAAGCCTTTGTTATTATGAACAAGAGATATGAATAAATCCTTAAAACTAGCCCATTCCTCATATTTACCAGAAAAAAATGGTATTTCTATTTTAGGCAGCTTAACATATGATGGACTGACATCCTGGGTTATTGTTTGAGTAACAGAAGACAAACTACTTAGTTTTGACAATGAATCTTTAAGCTTAGATTTATACTCGAGGTAAGATTCCTCCACTTGTTGGTATAAATCTTCTTTGATGTAGCTTGACTTCTCTAATTCACTCTCGGCTGATTCAGACACTAATTTTTCATGATTAACATTAAAAGAACTCCAAAACTGTTCAACATTATCTAAGCGAGCTTCTATGTAAGAAACAGTAATTTTGTCCTTAGCCTGCTTTCCAAAATTTACTTTGGCTTTATATATTCTCTCTTTGATGTTTTCTTGTAGTCTGTATAGTTTGTCCATTATGAAAAATCACAGTATAGAAGTCGTGTAGACAAGATAAACACCTAGCCGATATTGAGAGTGAATCAGTGGTCCACACAAACAATTTCAGATTCTTTACAGAATGACATTCATAAAATAATTTAAATTGCCGTGCTACAATGTTCATAATTGTTTTTAGAGTACAACACCAGAAAGTCATTCATTGAGTGGGAAAACGTATACAAAATGTACTCACAATTTTCTCCTTTGAGTTGATATAGGGTTACTATTTCGCCTATTTGGTACGAATTTCTGAAATCGAATGATTATTGCACTTTATTTTTCACTACGCGCACGAAGAAGCAAATAACAGTAGGTAACACCCCACTGTTGAACCCGAAGATGGCGATAGTCAGCGCGGCCTGTCCGCGCTAACCTTTGCACCTTTGTTGCGGCACTTGCCGACAAGACAAAGATGGATGATCCCAGTTATGCTCTAAGCAGGTGCTTATAATGACCAGCGAGCTGCAGTAGACTGGAACCTGAGTGCGCCCTAAGCACGTGGCGGGTTTGTGCGTAGGTCGCTACGCATCTATTCTTACTTCGATACAAATTCGTCACTTCTTGCGATCCGACTCGAAGGAACATGTATAGCTCACCGCTTGATGGTAAATAAAACTCCGGCTCAATTTGCTGACGAATTTGTATCATATATTAATTAATAAAGAAAATAACCTTTTACATATGCGTGCCCGCAGCGGCGTGCCGGCAGAGAGAGAGGTTAACAAAAACAGACAATGACAGCTACCTGTCATTGTCAATTGAAGTAAATACTTTTACAAGATTTGGCTCTTGCATGCTACATTTAGCTGAAACTTATACAACTTGTATACGGTAAAAAAACATGTTTTCCTCTCTTTTGCTCTTGTTCTGTTGTGGGTGGATAACGACAGTTTAATACTTGGGCAGCGGTCTGTAAACAATATCTTTAAGTGGCCATAGTCGATCCCAATCCAGCCACCGATCTCGTTAAACTATCATTAGCAAAGTTAGTCTAAGTTTGTGACGGTATAATGTGTGGAAACACAGATTACATAATAGCAAGTATAGAAAGTAAATTGATCTTATATTTTACTATGGAAACTGACGTGGTTTTGACACTTTTTTTTTTATGGCTGACAGGCTAGGTGTTTGACCACAGCTCACCTGATGTTAAGTGACGGTGTGGTCGAAGATGGTAAAGCACACCGAGCCTGGAATGGAACTGGCTCTCAAGTGAGGCTGCCGAAACACCGTTAGATGCTTGGCGGCAGATTTTCAACTTGAGGATGGTAGCTAGCCAGCCGAGTACTAGAAAGTACCCTACCACCACGCTATGGTTTCCTCACGATGTTTTCCTTCACCGGCAGCTCAAGCTCATTGCTGGGGTTTGAACTCACGCCCTTCGGCATGCGAACCTACCGCGCTAACCACTGACCCATTAAAATTCATATTTAAAAATAACATAATAAATATCAACATATACATATCTATATGTCAATATAATGGAAATTACAATATAACAATATGTCAATTATATTATGAAAGACGTAGTGTTTGATCTGAGTGAAAGACAAATACATAATGTTAACAACATGAATAGTGTTGAATGACATAATTAAGTATATAAAAAAACAGAAACAGAATGTGCAAGCCATTAAGTTAATCACTCTTGCCTTTTTTGCAAAATAGCTAAGAAATCCCGTTTAAATTTTGTAAGTTTAGTCAAATATTTATTAAAAATTCATTAAATAAACAATGAAAAGTCAATGTCTCGGAGTCTGCACCAGTAAATAGCTCTCATCTCCCTAGAGCCTTGATCCCGACTATATCTCTTGATCCTGATATTGCATCCAAGGCATATCACAAAGCTTCGCTTACGTCAGCGTATCTCATTCAACCTCTTACAATACCCGTCCTCGAGTACAGGCTAAGCCGCTCTAATAGATTCTTGATGATAATGAACTAATAGAAGCGTACGTTTCTATTCATCTGCATATGTGACGGAAGTAAAAGGATTAGATGCGAGAATTTTGTTGTCTTAAAGTCCTTGTTGAATAAATAAATCTTCATTCTCAGGCTTGAGGCTTGCCGTTCCCTCACCGTTCTTTACTTACCCTCGGCCGAGCCATCAGACGAAGAAATCGCGCGCCAGAGGATTCAAATTGCGCGCCCCAAACGATGCCTCAACTCGCCGCTAGGAGGCGCTTCGAACAAAATATCAGATTACCGCAAAACCGAAAAAAAAAAAAACGTTGTTTTTCTGAGAAGGTGTCGCCGGCACTTTTCTTTCGGTTAAGCTGGCAAAAAGGACATAAATATAATACTATCTCAGCGAGTCTTCCCATTCAATACTAGAAAATGGGACTCCAGGACTCCGAAGACAATTAATTTACGTGTCGTGTTGTATTCAAACTTTTATAAACATAAATCATCACATATTATTCTGGACTACTCGGTGTGGCAGTGGTTTCCTAGGATCGGAGTGTGGCGATCAAAGGCCGAGGTGAGTACTCCCTTTTCGTACACCTATCCTGGAGCAAGCCTCAAGTTTTTTTGGAATTACTTTTATTACGGTCTTCCACGATGGAAGCGCTTACAGTAATACTTGGATTGAAGACAATGGAATGATCAATTTTTATTTGTTTAATGGCTGACAGGCTAGGTGTTTGACCACAGCTCACCTGAAGTTAAGTGATGGTGTGGTCGACGATGGTAAAGCACACCTAGCCTGATATCGAATTGGCTCTTAAGTGAGGCTGCCGGAACACACCGTTAGATGCTTGGCGGCAGATTTTCAACTTGAGGGTGGTAGCTAGCCAGCCGAGTAGGTACTAGAAAGTACCTTACCACCACGCTATAGTTTCCTCACGATGGTTTCCTTCACCGGCAGCTCAAGCTCATTGTTGGGGTTTGAACCCACGCCCTTCGGCATGCGAACCTATCGCACTAACCACTGAGCCATCATCGCTACAATATCATATATAAGATCGTATAATTTGAAGTGTAAGTATAAAGTTAAAAATCAAATGTTCATTGATAGCGCGTAAGTTGAGAGTGACTGCACGGATTTAGCGGATATTTTTATTTTAACTTCGTATGAGTTTTATACGGCGAACTTCGTATTACAGTTAACAGACATACCGACCGCAGCGCCACCTACCGGGTCCAATTGTGTTTTCAAACTGTCCGGGAACCCATTGAAATATACATACATTGATTTATTTATCTATATCTTTAAACGAGCAATTCTTGTATATAATATATATATATATATATATTCTGAATCTCGGAAACGGCTCCAACGATTTTCATGAAATTTAGTATGCAGGGGGTTTCGAGGGAGATAAATCGATCTAGCTATAGGTTTCATTTTTAGAAAACGTCGTTTTATCCGTGTTTTCACCCGAGCAAAGCTCGGTCATCCAGGTACTAATATTTATAAGATACAGAAGAAAAACAAAATAAACCTTATTAAAATGTGTTACAACTTAATTGAGCGACCTTGTCGCTAAAAGCTATATCTTCCAGGCAACCTTCATTACATTCTTTTTTAGGCATTCGTGTGACAAAAATAGTTACAATGAGGTATTTTACCAGAATTCGAGCTAGAACTTGTATATGTTAGTATTCACTGTTAATTTGCTCGAATTGCGGTAAGACCAACAAATTGAAGTTTAACGACACTTCGGCTCTTGAATTGAGTTCACATGTCTTGTTAATGTGTTTCTCTAGTATCAAACATCAACTTGTTAAGCTTTCCACTCAACTTGAAATTGAGTGAGATAATAAGAACGAATACAGGGTGTAAGGAACAAATTCTATGCATGTATAAACGCAGTACTAGATATTGTCACCAAGCAGTAGTTATTATCAATCATCTTAGGAGTAGGACGTCCACTGCAGCACATAGGCCTCCACTAAGACTTCCATAAAGATCAGTTGGAAGCGGCTCGCATCCAGCGCGTTCCTGCGGTCTTTATTAGGTCGTCTGTACAATTTGTGGTTGAACGTTCTACATTGCGCTTGCCAGAACTTTGCACCCCATCTGCCATCAGTTTTGAGTGCTATGTGCCCTACCCACTGCCACTTCAACTTGCTAATTCGCTGGGCTAAGTCGATTACTTTAGTTTGTTTGCGAATATCTTCATTTCTGATCCGACCTTGTAGGGAAATTCCGAGCATAGCCCTCTCCATAGCTAGTTTTTCTACTTTGAGCTTACCAATAAGTCACATAGTAAGAGACCACGTTTCAGCGCTATAAGTAATTACTGGTAACACAAACTGTTCGAAGACTTTCGACTTGAGGCACTGAAGTAAAGCAGTAGTGTGTAAACATTACTGTTCCGGTTTGAAAGGTCGTTGTCCTGGAGTTTGTTTTGTTACTCAAAGTTCTGTGTATCGTTGCAATGGTCATGGACATACGTTATGTCTTACCAACAAGAGAGCGTATTGATCTTCTTATTACTTTTACATTAAGAAAATGTGACACCTTCAGAACAAAGAAGTTTAGTGTGTTAAAAACGGCCAACTGATCCGCATGATTGTTTTATAATAAACTTGTCATTTGTGACATTTTCATATCTTTTGTTTAATTACATACATAATTATGCGCTAATTCGCTTTGGCATCATAGTGGTAAAATTATAAAAAAAATATAACGTGTTGTTGAAAAATATATTTAACTTTTCTCATTTACGAGTGAAACTAATAATTCAAAAGTGATCAGGCAGAATGTGGTCAATATATTATATCTCTTAGATATAGATAGATCTTATTTGACTGGCTGCAGTATCCTTCAAATCAAACCGCAACACACTGCAGCATTTGGAGGTTGTAGCAATTTTTAGAGAATTACGCTAAAAATTATATTTGAATCTGATGACTATGTTTTTTTTCTACTAATTGAATCAAGCAGGGTTCCTTTACACCCCGTATGGTATCCAAGCCTTGTACTTAGCGTATAAAGACATGGCACAGTTAATATACTAAAAGGTTCTTATTGATTTTATTATTTATAGAGTGTTTGAACACTATTCTTGGGCTTCATCAAATAAGAGAACACTTTTAATTTTCATAAGAGCTCTTTTAAGACCATGTGACTAAACACAAATGAGTAATTGAATAAAGTCTGAAATGGGTAGCATGTGGTGCTCAAATTACGAAAATGTACTTTTATTGCTTCAAATGTACTTTTGTTTTTGACTCTTCAGTCAGGCTGACCCTAAGATAACAAATAAATAGATAAATATTGTTGGACATAGCACTACCGTTATCTAGCCCCAAAGTAAGCAAAGCTTCTACTATGGGAAACCAGATAACTGATAGAATACTTGTCGTCTTTATGTGCCGTGGTGGTGCCGGCGTAAGAATTGTACCCCACGTTATATAGCCTACACATGGGGGAGTTATATAGCCTATGTCAAGCAGTGGACGTCCTACGGCTGATGATGTGTGTGTGACTTCTCACCTGATGTTAAGCGAAGATGTGGTCTACGGTGGAGCACTCTCACCTAGAAGAAACCGATTCACTCGCGACTCAACGCACCCAGATTGTATCCATCAGAAAACACCCACTCGTCAGCAAATTCTATTGTCTAGCGGTTCGTATAATTTAGGCAGATTTGAACCGTTTAGTTCGTTTTCAGAGAAGATTGAAATGATACATTAGATGGATATTGTGACGAATATCTTTATCAACTCATTTATGTTCAATATATTATGTTTAATTGGTGGTAGGGTAGGTACCACCAGTAGTATAAAAACATTACCGTGTTCCAGTTTTAAGGGTACTGCAGCTAGCGAAATTACAGGTCTCAAAGTAATGAGCGCCAAAGCAGCGACGCCCTTGAATTTTACTACTCAAAGTTCTGTGTATTGCTGCAATGATCAAGGAAAGGCGTTACCTCTTACCATGATGAGAGCGTCTTGTTCGTATCATTACAATTACATAAAAAAATATACAATAAAGATATTTGAAATACGACGACGACGTAAACGGGACCGTTTCTTCCCAAGGCAAGGATGAGGATAAAAAAAGTCATTTACTCTTTAACCTCTATAAATTTCTCCCAAATGAGCGAGGGTTGTAGAAATAACGGGAAATTTCGAGCCAGATAAGTTATGCGATAGCACATAGGGCGCTTCCATTTGTTAAGCAGAGGCAATCGCCGAGGATTAAAAACTTAAAGCTGTAAAACTGTTCAAGGCTTTTTGGTATGTAAAAATAATGAGGGGAAATGAAAGTTTCTTTTGATAATCGGTAACGTCATCTGCCCATTAACATTTTAGCAGTACTTAGAATGTTGAGTAAGCCAATTTTTACGAGAAACTTTTTACTTTATTCCTAAGCACCTAACGGTGTGTTCTGGCTGCTTCACTTGAGAGCCAGTTCTATTCCAGGCTAGGTGTGCTGTACCGTCTTCGTTCACACCGTTACGTTACATCAGGTGAGTTGTGGTCAAACACCTAACTTGTCAACCATACAAAAAATATTTTAGGTTTAATTATAATATAGAACTAGCTTCAAAATTTCTGATGAAAGGGAATGTGAAAAGTAGTATATATGGCTGTCACCAATTATCAATTTGCATCCATGCCATAATTTTGTAGCGATGATAGCACAGTAGTTATAGCGGTTGGTCCACACGCCAAAGGTAGTGGGTTAAAACCCCAACAATGAGTTTGAGCTACGGGTTAAGGAAAAAAAAAAAGCGGAAAAAGCCCCAGGTAAGAGCTAGTTTATAACAAACATGTTTTTCATCCCCTATGGCGGTGTGTATCATGGCCAGTCACTCAAGTTTTTGCCGAACACCTGTTACCAGATTTCTTCCCACACTTCTTTACAGCTAAACAATTTCCGAAACAAAAACTGATTGTTTTTTTGTGTGGGTTTTTGTATTATAGTTCCACGCATTGAATTATAAAAATCGCAAAGTTACTTCTCGCTTCTATCAGTTTATCTGCTTAGTTCACCACCCAACAGATTTAAATATGGCTTTTAATGTTATTTAGATTTTTTTTCTGAAAGGCTTGTGTAAAGAGTTTTAAGTAGCAATGATATATAGTTCAGTAGTTGGCGAGGTCGGTTTACACGCTGAATGGCGTGGGTTCAAACTCCAATAATGAGCTTGAGTTGCTGGTGAAGAAACCATAGCATGGTGGTAGGATACTTTCTAGTACTCGGCTGGCTAGCTACCACCCTCAAAGTTGAAAATCTGCCGCCAAGCATCTAACGGTGTGATCCGGTACTTAATAGCCAGTTCCGATCCAGGCTAAGTGTGTTGTACCATCTTGGCAAACACCTAGCTTGTCAACCATAAAAGAAAAACAAGCATTTTGTCTTAAATCGTCTTATTCTTCAACCACAAAGCGTACAATCTGGCTTGTTGTAAAGACCTCGAAATTACTTCGCATTGTGGCTAAATGGAGTTTCCTTAGATTGAAACGCGTCTTATATTTATTTCGACACCAGTTTTTGCGGATCCTTCTGTAGGGAATGAATCCTCGGTAATGAATACATTTGGATTAAATTTAAATCGGATCGAATTATACTCGTTCTGTGTTACTTTGGATTTTTATCTCTATATAGATTAAAACAAAGTCGTTTCTTGTTATACGCTTAGATATTTAAACAACGCCACGGATTTTAATGTGGTTTCCATCAATAGACAGAGTGATTCAAGAGATATGTATCATCATCACATATCATCAGCCATAGGACGTCCACTGCTGGACATAGGCCTCCTCCTGGAGGGGTTTTGCCAATACTCGCCACGCTTGGCAGGCGGGTTGGCGAGCGCAGTTAGGTGTGATTGTTCAAGGAAGACGCACCACCACCGCACCACGGCACGGTACTATATGTCACATGCATATTATAGTACAGAAAATCTTACATCCGTGCAAAGCCGGGGCGAGTCCCTAGTGAAATATAAAACGTTTATGATAGCTGACGTAACAAAATAAATAAATATCCTAGAAGTTGTGTCAAATAGACACAACGCCATCTACAAAGCTTGTATTATGGGAACCAGATAGCTGATAGATTTTTAGCGATGATAGCTCAGCGGTTAGTGCAGTCGGTTCACAAGCCGACGGGCGTGGGTTTGAACCCTAACAATGAGCTTGAGCTGCCGGTAAAGGAAAACATCGTGAGAAGATTTTCCACTTAAGGCATCTAGCCAGCTGAGTACTAGAAAGTACCCTACCACCATGCTATGGTTTCTTCACCGGCAACTCAAAATCATTATACATCAAATCTGTATCTTTTGATTGCGTTGGCTTAGAAGTTTGATTGTTTCACAGCTCCAAGGGACAGTAGACCTGAGTATTTGATATGAATTTCAGCTTGTCTCTTTACACGTTCCTGAGAAAAAGGGTTTAGACAGACAGAAGGACAACAAAGTGATCCTATAAGGGTTCCGTTTTTTTCTTTTTAGGTACGGAACCCTAAAAATATAATGGGGCGACACGACTCTTACCGCGTTCCCGCCAAAACTCACCCCACCCGTTAATAAACGCAGATTACAACCCCTAGGTAGGTATCCTACAAAACTACGAGTTATTCATAAAAATAAAACACTTTTCGTTTGAAAATTTTCATCTGAATATTTTCAGTGTGTCCAAAGCTTTAGTACAGTAACATTTTTAGCAGCGTCAAATTAATCTTTGCCGCGAAAGTCTGAAAATCATATTTATTAGGTTTCTCTCTCAGTTTATGTAATTATGGACTGGACGCGGCGAATTTTTCATTCGCCGACTGGAAGTCTATTTTTCAAAAGTGACTGAAAAATTGTCATGAATTGGAATACTTGCCAATTAAGACATCAGATCAGAAGACATTTTTCTTTTTCTTTGTTTTTGGCATCGCACTTTGTACATTCTACCAATGTCAAGACATTTGATAATTTTCTACATTTCATTTTCAGTCTAGTGAGTTATAGCTGCTGTATAAGTGTATAGGTCTTTTTCAAGACACGCCACTCAGTCTGTTCTTTGATTTTTATTTTTCATATATAGTCAGCTGTCCTACGTATATCGTTACTCCAATAATTCCGCTTTATACAAAGAGGCTACGTTATAGGAAGCCTCAGCAATTTTTGCAATTTCACCAGAAATAAAACCTGACTGTTTTAAAATGCATCTAAAGTCTCATAGTCACATCACATCATAGGATGTCCAGTGCTGGACATAGACCTCCTCCTGGGGGGTTTTGCCGATACTCGCCACGCTTGGCACGTGGCTTGGCGAGCGCAGTTAGGTGTGATTGTTCAAGGAAGACGCTGCTGCCCTTCCGGATTACATCCCTTAGCCGACTCTTACGGTAACCACGGGTAGAGAGGGTGGGTTACAATTCTTGCGCCAGCACCACCACGGCAAAAGTCAAAGTAATGAGCGCCAAAGAAGCGATGCCCTGGACTATATTTTGTTACTCGAAGTTTTGAGTATCGATGCAACAATTTATGGGCATGCATATCTCTTACCATCAGGAGAGCGTGTCATATGGCTCATTAAGTAAAGTTTGATGTTTCTGTCTCACGTGTTGATAAATGTTCCCACGTATAGTTTTTTTCTCTTAACGGAAGTATTCAGTGTTAATATCCATCCCATGTTAACACCCATCATCACGCATGCCACGCAACTTCACATGTGTTATGGCACTTATTTATATTGACATTATGATGAGTTCAAAATTTTATTTTATTATTATTATTTAATTTTTCTTGACATTCAATCGCACGATTTTAATTATTATTATGTTAAGAATCAAATTTTTTTGTATTTTAATTTTTGTATTTAGTTACATATGGGTCATAGTAACCTGAAATAAATGTTTATTATTATAATAATCGCAAAGTACACACACTACACTCGAAATCTGTATAAAGTTTGTATCTTCCTAGAAAAACCTTTAAATATTCATGTGGAGCCAGTTAATAAGTAACTAGCGTAAAGGTCTTATCACACGATGCGTTGCGACGAACCCGACGCGCCGCTTTGGGCATACCGTCCCATACCCGCACTAGAGTGCACTCGCTTACAACTATGTAATATCCCCGCAATCAATATTAATACATAGAAATGGTGATCACCGGAAATATAGAGATCAAAATCAAATCAAATTCAAAAAGTCATTTATTCAGTTTAGGCCCTGGTAAGGCACTTATGAACGTTAAGTTACATGTTTGAAACTACCACCGGCTCGTAATTACACTTCAACTGAGAAGACTCCGGCAAGAAACTCAGCAAGACATTTTTTTGTGGATCTTTCTTTTCATATTAGGTTACAGTTATAAATATTAATACATTATGCTTACTACAATTGTCACTTAGCCAGGGGGGTGCAAGTGCAGAGAGATTCATTAACTACCACACCGACAGTCAGGAGAACACGCAGGTAAGTTGGGGGTTGTAGAAATACTTCTATAACCCCTACACTTGACAAATTATATACCTAAACCTTCCTCAAGAATCACTCTAACTATTGGTGAAACTCGAATGATAATACATTCAGTAGTTAGTTTATCGCGAACAGACAGACATGACTCAAAGTAAGCAAAGCTTGTACTATTTACGTATACGAGTATATATAAAACAACAGGCCAGTCAAATCGATCCACGTTAGGCCATTGCTATTTCAAAATGTAAAATTCGAATTCCAAGAATATACAAATAAATAAAATTGCGTTTGGCGGTCGTGTACGTAAATATGTGTACATTTTTAAACACCAACTACATTACGTGTACATTTTTTTAAAAGTCCTTCAGATTTTCATGTTTCAAATCACCCAACGTAACGAATTCTTTTATCCTTTAGCTGTCGAGTTGTAATTACAACACAAAACCACTATTTTTTTAACTTAATAGTGTTACAAAATCTCCCATCTGTTCTTTTTTTATGTTAAAGTTATAAGACAAGACGCTCTAGTGATGTTAAGAGATAACGCCTGTCCATGACCATTGCAGCGATACACAGAACTTTGAGTAGCAAAACAAAGTCCAGGGCGTCGCTGATTTAGTGCCCATCATCCTGAGACTTTGGATGGGTAATAGTCCTGTAATTTCTTTAGCAGTACCCTTCAAACTGGAACACAATTTTGCTTATATATTATTGTTTGGCGGCAGAATATCGAGTACTGCGGTAGTACTTTCCCAGACGACCTCCTACTAAAGAGATCTACCACCACGTTAGTTCTTAAGATGTATCGTCTTTCCCATTCTTGGTTTCCTGGAAGAGATCGCTCTTGGCGATAAAACCGCCACTTCTGGCACTAGCTCATAAGATTCATTTGTGTTATGTACTTTTTTCTATTTTTGGTGTGCACAATAAAGAATTATCTATCTATCTATATCCTCTTTTGTTTTTATCAGTTTTCTAAATTGATTAGTGAAAGTCAATTTAGAAATTTAAAAACGTAAAAAACTCAAATACGAACGCCTCAAAAGCGGCCGAAATCCAAATTGATCGAATAAAACAATGTCAAAATGGCGAAGTAGGGTTAACGCGGTATAGTGTGGCTAAATCTTTGTCTCTAAAGGCAAAGATCTTCTAAGAACCACTCATTAACGGAGCTCGGAGCTTGTAAAAGTTTGTTCTGCTGAAATAACAGAGATCAGAAGAAAACACGGTTTTGGCTACCGACTTAAAGAGCTCCATTATAAAGACCTGTTCAAACAAAAGTCATTGTTTACTAGATCGACTACGATACATTACTTCATCGCTATTTGAAATTCACGAGAAAAACAAATCAACTGAACATTCCACTGGAATAAAAATTAAGTTGGAACACAATCAGGGCGCTAAATTTAAAATGTCTTGCATTCATTGAAGGGTGTGGGTTCAAACCCCAACAGCTTGAGCTGCCGGTGAAGGAAATCATAGCATGGTGGTAGGGCACTTTCTAGTACTAGGCTGGCTGTTCCGGCAGCCTCACTTGAGAGCCAGTACCTTTCTAGGATAGGTGTGGCTTACCATCTTCGACCACACCGTCACTTAGCATCAGGTGAGTTGTGGTCAAACACATAGCCAGCACGTCTACCCCAGTGGTTATTTGTTCTGCGACAGATATGTCCTCAAGCTCATTGTTGGTGTTTGAACCCACGCCCTTCGGCATGCGACCCGACCGCGCTAACCACTGAGCTATCATCGCTACAAATATTAATATTGACATATGTATATTTTATTTTTATGTGTAAAAAAATAATAAATTATCACACCGTAATGGATGAAATAATTATGTTTAAAATCTTGTGCACTGTTTTGCAACTAAAGCTTTTGACTTCTGAGTCTCTTGCCGGAGTCTTCTCAGTTGAAGTGTAATTACGAGCCGGTGGTAGATTCAAACATGTAACTTAACGTTCATAAGTGCCTTACCAGGGCCTAAACTGAATAAATTACTTTTTGATTTTGATTTGATTTTGACTTTAACTTCATGTTTCACCACTTTAGATCACTTGCTGGCGGAATGCACAAAGTGCGATGCCAAAAATATTGGGGAAAAAAACTTACAAAAATGTCATGTAAGCACAATACAATGTAAAACGAAATTGTTATCGTGTTCGTTTCGCAGTTAATGTAATTTGTTCCGAGCACGTGTAATGAAAATTGGAGTTTTCACGTGCGAATTGAATTGTCACGGAACAAACGGGCTTCGCATCGATTCGTCCGACACTGAAAACATCTGAAAGTTTTAATTGACGAATTTGCTTTACTTTGAAAGATATTCTTTCAATTGTTTCATTTTGTTGGTGGTATATCCCCTTAGCAGGAGGTCGCTTAGTTAGGTATTATCGCAGTACCAGATATTCTGCCGCCAAGTTGTAGTGAGTAAGCGTAGCTCCATCATCATCATCATCAGCAATAAGACGTTCACTGTTGGACATAGGCCTCCTCCTGGGGGGGTTTTGCCAATATTCGCCACGCTTGGCAGGCGGGTTAGCGAGCGCTGTTAAGTGTGATTGTTCAAGGAAGACGCTGCTGCCCATCTTCCGGATTACATCCCTTAGCCGATTCTTACGGCAACCACGGGTAGAGAGGGTGGGGCACAATCCTTACGCCGGCACCACCACGACATAGTAATATTTATAAAAAAAAAACTTTTTAATTTATTTTAATGAGATTTTTTAAGGTTGACTTGCTAAATGTTTGACCATAGCTCACCTGATTTTAAGTGACGGTGTGGTCGAAGATAGTAAACCACACCTAACCTGGAAAAAACTGGCTCCGGAACACACCATTAGATACTTAGCAGCATTCGCCGCTTAGCAATATATTTTCGACTTGATAATTCATAATTAATTTATTGTATAAATATTAGTATACAATTAAAGACCTCCATATCTGACCTTTTGGCATGCAAAGTAACTAACACTACTACTAACTAATACTAAGTACCTAATTAAACTTAGAAGAGTTGATTGATTACATAATAAAATGAGAAGAAAAAAAATTCAATCAAAATAAATACAATATGTCAAAATTTAATTAGTATATAAAATAAAAATTTCAAACAGAAAAAGAAAATAATATGATAGCCAGCCAGCTGAAAACCTACTAAAAATATCCTACCACTATAGGGTTTCCTCATGATGTTTTCCTTCACGGGCAGCTCAAGCTCATTGTTGGGGTTTGAACCCACGCCCTTCGCCGTGTGAACCGACCGCTCTAACCACAGAGCCATGATCGCTAAATTAAAGATGCAGTCTATCAAAAGCACCCTTAAGTATAAAAGTTTGTGTCGGGAGACACCCACTTTCTAGACGGTCGATTAAAAAGGCCTGTACCAATGTTGCAACATTTTCGTTATCGTAGCTTAAGTAATGGAGCCCGAGCTATCATATATACTAATATCTCGTGTACACACAATATATATCATAAATGAAAGGAACCCTACTAAAGAACCATTTACAATGTTTGCATTATTCATGTAGATTTTTTGTACGTGAATCAAAAAACAATATCTACTCTATTCTATCCCGATTCATAAAATATTCATCGCGTATATTTTGTAGCGATGATTAGCGCGGCTAGTAATTATACTTTAACACGTTAACCGCCAAACCAAAAATTTTATGACGACAAATTTTCAAATCAAATTTTCGAGTGGAAATGACTTAAAAGGCTATTAAATATTGATTTAGTAATAATTTACGTGTTTATTACTCTAAAATAGTTAAAAATGTCAGGCATGGTTTATGTGGAATAAAATATAGCGAAAGCGTCGTGTCAGACACTTTGTCAGGCACGATGAACCACAATTTTATTTGGAATGTTTCAATATAGAACATAAATAAAACTGTATTTGCATAATATTTTGCCAATACTCGCCACGCTTGGCAGGCGGGTTGGCGAGCGCAGTTAGGTGTGATTGTTCAAGGAAGACGCTGCTGCCGATCTTCCGGATTACATCCCTTAGCCGACTCTTACGGCAACCACGGGTAGAGAGGATGGGGTACAATTCTTACGCCGGCACCACCACGGCAAATCATATAATATATTTATTCGATTATTGTTTTAATTTACATTTAAATTCGTTAAAGGTCAAATTTAAATATATTTTTTTTGTAAAAGTAATGAGACGATTGTTACGCTCCATGAACCGTTGCAACTGCAGTACCCTTCAAACCAGCACAGTAATGTTAACACACTTCTGCTTGGCGACGGAATATCTGGTATTGCGGTGGTATAAGCTTGTAAAAAGTAATCCTAGTCTGCATGGAGCTTAAGATCACGTGCCTTCAACATAAATCAACAGAACCCAATTTGTTGCTACCATATTTCTCTTACCATGTCCGTTTTGACATTCAATATTTTAACCCTAGTTGCTGTGAAACTTATCGTAACGTACCATTTCAACAGTAACCCTGGCACATAACCTATCAAATACATACACAAACATGTACAAAGTACTTATGTTTTTTATGACCGATAGATCATTTTAAGATAACTGTTATAGCTCCAGTTTTGGGAGTAAATAGATACACAAAAAAAACCGGCCAAACGATCTATAAAAAACCGGCCAAGTGCGAGTTGAACTCGCGCATGAAGGGTTCCGTACCATTATCTACGAAAAAGGCAAGAAAATCGCTTGTTGTATGGGACCCTTAAATATTTAATACATAATTTGTGAAAATTTCAACTGTCTAGCTATCGCGGTTCTTGACATACAGCCTGGTGACAGACAGACGGACGGGCAGACAGACAGCGAAGTCTTAGTAATAGGGTCGGTTTTTACCCTTTCGGTACGGAACCCTAAAAACGGCAAAAAAATCATGTCTGTTGTATGGGAGCCCCACTTAAGTATTATTTTATTCTGTGTGTAGTATTTGTTGTTATAGCGGCAACAGAAATACATCATCTGTGAAAATTTCAACTGTCTAACTATCACGGTTCATGAGATACAGCCTGGTGACAGACGGACAGACAGACGGTCGGACAGCGGAGTCTTAGTAATAGGGTCCCTTTGGATACGGAACCCTAAAAAGCAATTACTCATATTTCATGACGTTGGATGCGACTATAGTTTCGGCCATATCCAGTGGCCTTCTTTAAGGAGTAAAAGCAGAGTACAACGCGCGCGCGGCCTCTTCTTGTATCGCACTACAGGCTGCTTCACGCCTCGCGTGTTCAGACCGTGGACAGTAAAACTGTGTTATACCACTGTCAGGTTCCGTAATAAGTTAGATATTTAAAAAAAATATTACATAGTTTAATTTTATAATACAATTTGATCTGCTTAAAAGGCCAAAAACTAAAAACTTAGTTCAAAATCCTATTCTATCCTCTGTGGCCAAAACTAGTCAACCACATTCATAAATGTCAAGAAATGTGAGCACCGAACGATTTTTTACGGAAAATTTTCCTGTTACTTGAGACGTGACAAAAATAAAAACAAGTTACCATTTAGATATCTACTTGTGACAAATGTATGCAAAAAGTGGCGTAGTGGTGTCGCTTGGAAAAATTTGAAACGATGGCTTAGAGTGGAATAGGCCACGATACTTAGTGCAATATTTTTTTACTTAAAGCGATGATGGCTCAGTGGTTTGCGCGGTAGGTTCGCATGCCGAAGGGCGTGGGTTCAAGCCCCAACAATGAGCTTGAGCTGCTGGTGAAGGAAAACATCGTGAGGAAACCATAACGTGGTGGTAGGGTACTTTCTAGTACTCGGCTGGCTAGCTACCACCTCCAAGTTGAAAATCTGCCGCCAAGCATCTAACGGTGTATTCCAGCAGCCTCACTTGAGAGCCAGTTCCATGCCAGACTAGGTGTGCTTTACCATCTTCGACCACACCATCACTTAACATCAGGTGAGCTGTGGTAAAACACCTAGCCTGTAGTAGGAATTGTACTCCACCCTCTCTACCCGTGGTTGCCGTAAGAGTCGGCTAAGGGATGTAATCCGGATGATGGGCAGCAGCGTCTTCCTTGAACAATCACACCTAACTGCGCTCGCCAACCCGCCTGCCAAGCGTGGCGAGTATTGGCAAAACCCCCCCAGGAGGAGGACTATGTCCAGCAGTGGACATCCTATGGCTGATGATGTGTGTGTGACGGCGCCAACCACTGAGCTATCATCACTGCAAAAGATACCTTCATAAATGAACTTCCTAACAGCTTTTATTATATTTACTCAAAGCCATATTCAGACACGGTAGGCAAAAAGTTGACGGATGACGGTCGCCCCTCGAAGCAACGCGATTTCCTTTAATGCTTGCCATTCCACCCAGAATATGCTAAAGGGAGTTTTCAAGCTTCCGGATAAATCTAATGCTCGCTATATTTTACTAGGCAATGACAGAGTGACGGGAGTTTTTTATTCCAAGCGACGCGTGAATATTTTTCATCGGAAATTATATGTCTGTGTCATGTCCAGATATCGAAAAGTTATATGTTTTGTCTAAAATAATATACAACATATTAACATAATTATCATTTTTAATAAGCTGAAGAGCTTAAAAAATCTATAATCCGACTGCGATTAAAATAGCTATAATTAAAGGAAAAATAATAATTAACAAATTTATTATTTATAATTAAATATATAACTTATATATATGTCGGAGTTTGCCGTGGTGGTGCCGGCGTAAGAATAGTACCCCACCCTTTCTACCTGTGGTTGCCGTAAGAGTCGGCTAAGGGATGTAATCCGGAAGATGGCCAGCAGCGTCTTCCTTGAACGATCACACCTAACTGCGCTCGCCAACTCGCCTGCCAAGCGTGGCGAGTATTGGCAAAACCCCCCCAGGAGGAGGCCTTTGTCCAGCAGTGGACGATCTATGGCTGATTATATGATGTGATATGTCGGAGACGGTCATTATCATGGTCGTGAAAAGAAACGCAGCACGAGTTCCGAAAGATGGCAGCACCGTCGCGAAGACGTCAATTATCGGATAACTTCGTGTTACAACAGAGCCTAGCTGGTGGAGGTCCGCTAGATGGAGACCACTTACTATTTGGCCATCGTAGAAATCGGTTCCTCCACAATAGGAACTGTTACTCGTTTCGTTTGCCCAGTGTTTAAATTGTTAAAAGTAATAAGTCGTGATTATTGTGTATTCACCGTTTCTCTTTGCTCGAGACCCAAGTTACACTATGTCGGACGATGGTGTCGAAAACATATATTTTTGTAATCCTCTTTTTTATGTTTGATGTTAAGTGACGGTGTGGTCAAAGATGGTCAAGCACACCTAGCCTGGAATGGTACTGGCTCTCAAATGAGGCTGCCGGAACACATAGTTAGATTCATGGTGGCACATTTTTAACTTGAGGGTGGTAGCTAGCCAGCCGAGTACTAGAAAGTACCCTACCACCACGCACCATTCGGCCGTTTGGAAGATACGAGGTAATAAAGAAATTTAGATATGCATAGAAATGTATTTGACAAAAAAGCTAACAAGAATGATTTGACTCTCTTCATCCACTATCAAAAACATACGTGACCGTATATCGTTGGCCCGTGTAAGAAGGTTCACAATCGTGTAGTTTTTCAAACTGCAATAAGAAGCTTTAAAGTCTGATGCAGGTATTCGTTCAGTTAGTTGCTACTGGGGAAAGCCGCTACCCCGTCTCCGACTTCCTTAGCAGCGGTTTGCACGGCTTCCCACACGAATTCACTGCCCTTCACAGGTTCGCTGGCGCCGCTGAAGCCCACATTAGGCGTGATCTCGGCGCTGGGGAACCCTGGCTGTATATATTCGGCGTAGCTGCCGCTGCGACAGCCATTGTCGCAGTTACAGCAGGCGACGTTGCACGGCCCGTTCCCGCAGCAGTCGCTGATGGGAGCCGTCTGTCCATCATCGCAGATGCGGCCCAGCACCACGTGGTCATGAGCACGGCAACAGTCCTTGGAGATGAAGTCCCAGCTGAGAGCTGAGCCCGCACACACAACCAGGAAGACTAGTACCCACTTCATGTTGACAAGTTACTAGCAAGGCCAGATTTGGGAGCTAAATTTTATACCGGCTCGAGAGAGAAAATTATCGCCTTTGATGAACTATGGAAGCTAGATATTTGAAGGTTATCATGTCCCCCCCTTCTTTCCTGACCCCTGGCCAATGTATTGCGTTTCTCGCCTCGTGCAGATTATCTCTTATTTATATTATTTACCCTGACTTCGGTCTCAACCAGAACATTTATTATAAAACCAGCGTCACGCCCCGGCTTCCCGCGGGTGCAATATAGATACTAACGTGATGTATATATACATGTTTTATGTATATAAACCTTCCTGTTGAATCACATCATCAATAGACATTGATGGAAGCCGCATTAAAATCCATTGCGTAGCTTAAAAGATCTAACCGTACTGCAGACAGCGAGAAGCGACTTTGTTTTACAATATGTAGAGACTAGCGACCCACCCTGACTTCCACGGGTGCTATGTAGATACTAATGCGGCGGATATGCATGTATTATACATATAAACCTTTCCTTATGAATCATTCTGTCTATTGATGGAAGCCGCATTAAAATCCTTTGCGTAGTTTAAAAGATCTAAGCGTACAGACGGCGGGAAGCGACTTCTTTTATACTACGTAAAGAAGAGGTGCCTAAGCTATCGTGTTTATTACGTAATAATGAGATTGTAAGCATATTAAGTTATATATGGACAATATTTTTTTGCCGCAGACAAAAAAAGAACCTGTTTTAAATTACGAAAAATGCCAGTTCCGACAATAATGGCCTCAAATGCATTATTCAAGACAAAATGTGAGATGTTTGGGCTCAGCTAAGATGTAAACTATGTTAAGGTGCAGTTTAAGTACGCACGACCGGCAACTAAATCTTACACGTTTTGCTGCGTGATTGATTGTTTATGCTTTAAATACCGCATAGAGACATGATAATAAATTTATACCCAGCCCTGTTGGCTCATTGGGAGTATGCCTGCCTGAGCTGTAGCTGAGGTTCGAGTCCCGCCAAGGACAAATATTTGTTTGGTATAAACAAATGTTTGTTCTGTGTCTGGGTGTTCTGTATGTATTATAAGTAGGTATTTACAACAAAAAAAAGTATTTATGTATTCTATCAATTATCTGACTTCCATCACACAAGCTCTACCTAGTTTGGGGTCAGATGGCGCTGTGTGTAATGTGTCCTACAATATTTTATATTTATTATATAGAAACGAATTCTTTGCCAAAAAATATTTATTAGTCGAATCTGGTGGGAAGCTGAGGGCTCTTCCGAATCCGAACTGACCTGTATTTATAACCTGTCCCACTGGTGGGCGCAGGCCTCACCACATTATGAGAACGGTAAGGCCATACCATACGTGTGATTCGAACCCAGGACCACCAGATTGGAAGTCAGACAGTCTTCCAGCTAGACTGCCTAAACTTCAAATTTCTTGTGATAATTCCACGTAGCAAAAATGAAAATCGTGATAGATCACGAAATAATCAATTTTATTACGTTCTCAACTAAATTAAAGTCATCATCATAATCATCTCAGCCGTAGGACGTCCACTGCTGGACACAGGCCTCCCCCATGTAAAGTACTTTATGGGAACAGACAAGTTTCTTCGTAATTGCTTCGACCACGTCCCATGTTAAAAGTCTCTAAAAAATTATCTTTCAAACCGAATGTCGAAAAATCTCTACAAGAGCCATGTCTAAGCGCAGTCAAGCTTTCACGCTTGCGTTTCCATCAGACTAGTTACAATGTACCAACTTAACAAAACAAATCCCTCAACTCTGATTGGATAACATTAACCAGGTTAGTCAACATTACAAAATACTATAAAAAATGTTGCCAGCTCAAAATAAAATTGCCATAGACAAAAGTGACTGATGTTGACTTACAGCGTCATTATTAACAAAAAAATATCAAATAAAGATAGCATAGACAATAAATGTGGTTATCGTTCGAAAATTCATAATCTAATTCGCAATTCATTAAAAAGCATTTGTTGTCGAACGGTGGCGTCGCACGCTTCGATTCGACATATCACTACATATTATAAAACGAAGTCGTCCGCCGCGTCTGTTTGTCTGTTCGCGATAAACATAAACACTACTGAACGGATTATCATGCAAGTTTCACCAATAGATAGAGTGATTCATGGGGAAGGTTTAGGTATATAATTTATCAAGGTTTTGTGTAAATTGGTTGAAATATGATGATAATTGTTGGAAGTGTCGGAAGAAGTCAAGCCACCTGGAAACTAATAAAAAACGCTGCCTAATCCCTTTGAGATATAACAAAACAATACGTGGTGGGATATTCCACTTTTATACATCTACAAAAATGTCCGCGGTGGCTTATATCTACCTTTTAAGGATAGCTTAGTACAATTCTTACTACCCGTGCGCTAGTTTATTATATACTTCATTATGAAGCAATAAAAATATTAGTAATTTTGAGCATAGTCATTTTCTTATCTAATTAACATTAAGATATTAAGGTAAGGCCTCGTTTATTGAGCTAACAATTTATGCTGACGCGCGTTTTCAAATTCTCCCTTAAGGGATCTTCAGAACAAATGTTAAATTATACCAAAAATAAACAGATGCAAGCCAACCTGAATCACTGATATGCTAATTTGCATCGTTTGATGACGTAGCTATGTGCAAGGTGACGAGCGCAGCGACAAGCGATTTTATATCACAGAAATCCTGGCGTTATATGTTAAAACCTATTGAGTTTTTCTAGTTATCTAGCTACTTAAAGTAAATGGCTTTTTAATTTATTTAAACATATTTCACTTGAAGAAAAATGATTTAAAAATTGTTATAGAAATATCACAAGGTCAGTAAGTAGCGATGATAGCTCAGTGGTAATACGACAAAGAGCGTGAGTTCAAACCCGTTGGTGAGTTTAAGCTGCTAGTGAAGGAAAACGTGGTGATGAAACCGTAGAATAGTTTTAAGGAATTTTATAGTACTCGGCTGGCTAGCTGACTTTGTTTCGAGTTTTGTTTCTGCATTGACTTTAATTTGTAAATTTTTATGACTATTGTAATTAGAGTGCTGTAAGAGGCAACTTTAATATGGATCGGATTCTATGTTATGGATGGGGTGTGTTGTCAAGAGAATAGCGAGTATTTTGCCGTATTAGTCAATGACACCATCCTTAATCCTAATATAATAAATGCGAATGTGAGTTTGTTTGATACGCCTTCACGCGTAAACTATTCAACGGATCTGGGTGAAATTTTGCATGTAGGTACTTTAGGCCCTGGAATAAGACATAGAATACTTTCATCATTATCATCATCCATCGGTTTGTGAGTGTGATTGTATGTTTGTGACTTCTTCAAGCTCATACGGTTGGACCAATTTTGATGAAATTTTGATATAGAGGTAGCTGCCACCCTGGATTAACAGATAGGTTACTTTTTATCTAAAAAAAAGTAGCGGGTAACACCGTGGGGCGCAGCTAGTAAATAAATAGATATCGTTCTTATTACGATAGGATATGATACAATAAAGAAGAATCTATGTATAAGTATGGGGAACATCTCAACCGCTCCGCCTTTCAATAAATCTTACCCAACTCGTTAAATAAAAGGCGAACATTTCGTATAAATTTTCGTAAGGTCTCAGAGCAAAATAATCGCATCCTCGCTTCATTTGCCTGCTTCCTTCGTAATTTGCTATCTCGCTGGAATCATCTAGCGTGATTTTATTCAGGGATACTATCTGTACTAGCTGAGGCCACGGTTTCTCTCTGTGGTTTTATTCGTTTCTTAACTATTACTCAATATTATACACCGTGAAAGTTTGAACATCAGCAATATTGATACAGGGGTACAGTACTCGATTATCGTTCGAAATAATAAAAAAAAAAATGGTTAATATTTGACTGAAGTGTCCTGAGCAAACACAAAAATACGGACATTCAAATCACGCGCACAGAAAATTATATGGTAGTCGCGCGCGGTCCCAGATTAGATAACAGTTACTACTACTACTGTTACTAGTGGTAAAGCACACCTAGCCTGGAATAGAACTGGCTCTCAAGTGAGGCTGCCGGAACACACCGTTAGATGCTTGGCGGCAGATTTTCAATTTGATGGTAGCCCGGTAGCTAGCCAGCTGAGTACTAGAAAGTACCCTACCACCACGCTATGGTTTCCTCACGATGTTTTCCTTCACTGGCAGCTCAAGCTCATTGTTGGGGTTTGAACCCACGCCCTTCGGCATGCGAGCCTACCGCGCTAACCACTGAGCTATCATCGCTAAAAATATCACTAATGTTCAAACTGTCAGCCCGTATATTTAGTTTTAAGCTTTACTTTGTAGTAGGTCTCCTTAACAGAGTTAATAATTAATTATATTGCTTCATTGCTTCATCACATTACTTTTACATATAAAAAAATTACCTTATACGCTTAACATGAGGCAGGGCGTGGTCAACCAAAAAACTACCATAGTAAAACAAACATTTAATGAACGGAGGAACTTTTGGCGAGAAAGTCGTGTCTTATTGTATTAGTTTGCTGAATATTTTTTTATGGTTGATAGGCTACGTTTTTCGCCACAGTTCACGTGATGGTAAGTGATGGTGTGGTCGAAGATGGTAAACACAAGTAGCCTGAAATGGAAATGGCTTTCAAGTGACTTCGTCGAACACACAAATGCTTTGTAGAGGATTTTCAACTTAAGGGTGGTAATTTAGCCAAGAACCATGTTATGGTTTAATTGATGGGATTTGAACTTACACCCTTGGTCGTATGAACCGTTCACGCAATTTACTGGGATCAAAAACTTGCATATTATTATTAAGTTTTTATTTTTGAATTAATAATAATTTTAGTCATAAAGTGCCGAATTATGTGTGCAATATTAAACTGTAATAAATTTTGTCTTTTCGCGCCCTTCCAAAACCCCATCGAAACTTTTAGTAAAGTTGTCAACTTTACTCGAGCATGAGCGGACTTAACTCTGACTTCCTTCGTGACGTAGTCTTACTTGTATCACTTGATTTTTCATCAAATATCGATAAACTTGTTGCTGGCAACATGCATAAAGTTTGATGTCATAAAAAATAAGACTGAACATATAAAGAAACATTTATTTTGCTGGAATTATAATATAAAATCCATAATATATCAAGTATTTGTGCTTTCAATTTAATTTAATAATTGTGCCGCTAAGCATCTAACAGTTCCATTCTAGACTAAGTGTGCTTTACCATCCACACCGTCACTTAACATCAGGTGAGCTGTGATCAAACACCTAGTCCAAACAAGTCGATGAAATAAAATATCGCAAGAAAATCTGCTACATAATTTCAATACAATGTGTGAAATATCCAACCGTATCAAATTCTGAAGGATTATGACTTCAATGTTTTAAAAAATTTAAATTTCATTATACTAACGAAACGTTCGCCTGGAGGTTTTAAAATAATGAAGTGCGCTAGCAGCGACGCTCTGAGGGTCTAGACAAAGTAACATTCGATTAGCGATAACGCTAATAGAAAAGTGCAAAATGTACCAGATTGACATAAGCTATGTCACGTGGACGGACAGTTTATGTCAGTCTCGAACATTATTGGCTTTCCTAATTGCGTTACTGCTAATTGAATGCTACGGACTTGGTGTACTGCTCTGAACTTTGTTTTGTTACTCAAAGCTACGGCTACAAGGCTTATAAACAGTCGCAATCTTGTTGATATCAAGAAAGAAAGAAATTTTTGCATGTTGGTAGGGTACTTTCTAGTACTAGGCTCTAGCTACCACCCTCAAGATGAAAACCTGCCGCCAAGCATCTAACGGTGTATTCCGACAGCCTCACTTGAGTGCCAGTACCATTCCAGGCTAGGTGTGCTTTACCATCTTCGACCACACCGTCACTTAACATCAAGCGACCTGTGGCCAAACACCAAGCCTGTCAGCTATAAAAAAAGATGTAGATAAATTTTAAAATTCAACTACCTCCCAGCATATTGTAGCGAAGAATAAAAGCTATAGAAGTGTAGCGGGAATGAATAAAACCTATAGTAGTTTATTACTTCACGTAGAAGCGCCATAGATAAGTATAACATGCAAGCGAGAAAAGTAATCGAACCCGTATTCAGCGCACGTACTAGAACGTCAACTGAATGTGGACGTATTCAGGGCGACGTGAAAGGACCAACGATGGCCACTTTGTTGAAAATAAATAATTCTAGATAATTTTAAAATATTATTTTTTCCAACATCATAACGAAATATCTTTACAAAAACTAAATAATTATATTTTAATTCACAAGAATTAGAAAACGAAAAATATTTTTTTGTAATTGTTATTTTTTCACGTGAAGTTCGCGAAAATATGAAGAAAAAAAAAAAAAAAAAAGCCGTGGACGTCCTATGGCTGATGATGTGAAGCTTACAGGGCTGAGCAGCGAGTTTGGCTTTTCTTTTCTTTATTCTACTTGAATTAGTTATTCATATAATAAAGGGGCAAGTGCTCCTTTTGCCCCTTCCCTGACTTCGTCCGAACATCCGAATAAGATGTGAATTACATTTCAAACCGAACAGCTGCTACGAAACACGACTCAATATTTCAGAATTTAAGAAATCACATCTGTGAAATTGAGTGTGAGTTCGAACATCCAGTGTGGAGCAAACGCAGCGGTTGTCTTTGAAATATTCTGTAAAGATGATGTATTACAGTTTTTGTAGCCGTGTTTTACGGTTGCAGTGATGCATATTTAAGATTGCTTTCCACAGTAAACTTGAAGAATATGGATCGATATAGATGAATAAGATTATATTTGGTCGCACGATAAATGTAAATTGTGAATAGTCGATACACAATTTATATTCCTATAACACCACTAGCGATCTTACTAGATACATCGGCTATCGATGGCAACGTGGATCGAGATAACCAATCAGCGACAAGAAGCTTGCATCGCGCAATCGAAGTTTTTACGGTAAACTTGACTAGTACAAGTTGTAACGACACCTTTTCGGACAGTTGATCCTAAGAATATTACTAACGCTTGTCGAGTACAACGATATTTCTGCTCTCTTACAAAAAATCTTACAAATGAAAAGCTACAGTCTTCTGAAAGAAGGTAGGATTAGCAATAGAAGTGCCTTTTTCTAGTACCCATTTTTATCGTATATGTCTGTTATAAATGCTGTACTTAATGTCCCAGTTATTGAGTCGTTAACAGGTGACCTATTTCGTAGATATCTCTAATCAAGTCATTTACTTTTATATACGAAATATAAAAGTGTCAGACAGCGTCATATATAACTCAAACAGGTATTTATTAAACCTGGTACAAATTTGAAAATTTATACTCACTCTTTATTTATGTTACCGGCCTAACCCGATTTTAGGATATGTTAATCTTTCCTAGGTTTAACTAGTTCATTCTATAGGACAAACCAGTCTCTACTAGAAAGAGTGTGATCAACCCGTTCAGCTTAGATGAAACTAGTTTGTCCTATTAAGCTAAGGGTGACCTAGTTTTGGCCTAAACCTAGAAAGAGTGTTTTTTGTTTTTATAATTTAGTAAAATTAGTTTTGACTAGATTGTACCAGTTTCAGTAATAGTGTTGTAGGACCAAACTAGTTTTGTCTAAGCTAAACAGGTTGCTTCTAAACTAATTTGACTAAATAATAAAAATAAAAACTGAATAAATAGAATTAATAAAAATAATATACATGTTTTATCAATGAACGCATTTAGTATTAAACATTATAAATCTTCTTTTCCTTCTATCTTTCTTCTTTTGTTTTCTGCATTGTTCTTTCTATTTTTGGCGTGCACGATAAGAGAGTTTATCTATCTATCTTTAACTTTGCAATTAAATATTCTTAATAGTTATTGAATTTACTTATTTTTGTAAGATGTGCCGGAATTAGTTTAGGTCGTAGGCCACGCAAGTTTATAAGATATAGACAAATCTTTTAGCCTAGGCGAAACTAGCTTGTCCTATCAGACTTAGGATAAACTAGTTTGGGATAAGCTTGACTAGTTTATCATGACACCAACACATACTAAAGTAAGTAAATATCTATAAGTAGAACATCTTCGCGATAAATAGGCGACACAAGGGGAAAGATGCGGTGCGGCGGGGGCAGAGGACGCTTGCATGCGATCACTACGCGAGTGCCGACCGAGTAGTCGGGGTAAGTGTTCAAATTTAATAGGTTAGTGACTTTTTAATAAAAAGGTATCTATTGAAAAGTCACAGAAGGTTACGTATGTCCTATAGATTTGATGTTAGCGAAGCTACGAACAAAAAAGATTGATCGAAGATTTGTTCGTAGATGCAATGTCTATCTACATCCATACATGCGCCTCGCGCTTAATCTGCGTGAATCAACGCTAGTAGGGAAGATGTTCTACTTACATGACTTGTAACATTGATGTTATCGATAAAATATTTTTATCTTTATATGAAAAACTAGGAAAAACTAGTTTATCTTAAATTCTTGTTTGACCGGTGACATATACAAACTCTTAGAGCGCCATACTTTACGTCATTAGACATACATCATTCTATATCAGCGGTATTTGTTCTTCCATTCTGTTTCGGAGCAATCTACGTCGTGTCTCCGTTATTGCCTTTATATTTGGATATTCCGATTGTAATGTAGGGGAAGCGAAATTTTGCACTGTTTGGTTTTACTGATTTCGGAATTAATTTTCTGTTTGACTTGGGACTGTTTTGAATGGAGTTATATGACGATTTGTTTCGAATATGCTTTTGGGATAATATCAGAGCTCATGGAAAGGTGGATAGGCTAATTTTTCTTTTCTAAAAAGTAATGAGACGAACGAACGGGAAGAGAAGAGACAACTCCTGTCCATGACTATTGCAGCGATACATAAAACTTTGAGTAGCAAAACAAAGTCCGGGGCATCCCTGCATTGGCTCTCATTCCTTTGATACTTTTGATGGTTAGTCTCAACAGCCCCGTAATTTCGTTAGCTACAGTACCTACCCTTCAAACTGGAACACAATAATATTTACTCACTACAGCTTGGCTGCAGAATATCTGGTACTGCGGTGGTTTTTTTTTATGGCTGACAGGCATAGACATAGACAACATTACCTACATAGATAAATTCCTGTGAAGGAGATCTACCACCAAGTTTTTTTTTATGATGAATAGTCCTACGTTTGATCGCCCTCATCTTGACAGGCACTCGCCCTCACACTTGATTCTTTTTTTATTTGAAAGCTGGTGCTTCCCGTGTGGTCCCATTTCAAATGGGTCCCAGTTCTGACAATGGCATCCATGAAAAACAATATGAAGTCGGCTTTTTTTTGTTAAAATTTTACTTGTTTACATTAAATATACTAAAAACATCAAAACTAGGGTGTCAAAACTAGCGGGGCAAGACTCGAGCTGCCGGTGGTAATGGTTGCATAGTGAGAAATCTCTTAACATGCGCGCTGTATCAATGATTTGAACCTTTTGGATCTGACCCTTGACCCAACTATCTAGCGAGTATCTTTACATGTATATTATTATTAAGTGAATTCAGATAATGATGATGATGATTTAATTTTTACGTTGTTTTATCGTAAAACTAATGAGACGAACCAGACGCACTTAGAGAGCATTACAGCGATACACAAAACTTTGTGTAGTAAAACAAAGGCATCACTCCTTTGGCGCTCATTACTTTGAGTAGTACGTCACTAGTATTTGAAATAATAAATGTTTTCCACGCATTCCATCCAACTCTCCGCACTTGTGATTTCGTCACTCTACTGCCTCCGTGACACAATTTCCTCCCTAGTGGCACAGTTCCCTTGTGCCAGGCCGACACCGTCACCACAATAGATCACAGACCCGTATTAAAAAGAATCGAACAGCCTTTAAAACTTTAAAAGGATCTACTGAGATCTGGTAGCAGGCATTTGTTCATTTAAATCGGAGTTTCTATCGGCGAAGTTTTCCTATCGCGACACATTTGATGGCGAAATGGGATTTATTGTACGCACTTTCGGACTTTATCTTTCGGATTTGGAATTTACGTTCACGGCTGTAGATCCGTTTCTTCCACTGTCGTTTTATGGGCGACCTTGGATCACACCTTGGATGCTGAAACTGGGACGCTGTTGTTTTGTTTTCATAAAAAAGTTTCGTAGCGATAGCTCAGTTGTTAGCGTGGTCGGTTTACACGTTGAATTGCATGGGTTCAAACTCCAACAATAAGCTTGACCTGCCAGCGAAGGAAAACATCCTTAGGTAACCATAGCTTGGTAAGGTACTTTCTAGTACTCGGCTGGCTAGCTAAATAGAAAATAGAAAATCTGCTAAGCTTTTAACGGTGTGTTCTGGCAGCCTCACTTGAGATCTAGTTCCATTCTAGGCTAGGTGTGTTTACCATCTTCGACCACACCGTCACTTAACATAACGTCATAGAGTTGTGGTCAAATGTCTAGCTTGTTAACCAAGAAAAAATAATAATATTAGCTTAAAGAGCTTTAGTGCGTGGGTTCGAGCAAACATTTATGTGACGATAAATATTTGTTCTGTATGTTTTACAAGTATGTATTCATAAAAGAAGGATGTAATTCTATCAGTTACCTGTTATTCCCATAGTACAAGCTTTGCTTAGTTTCGGGCTAGATGGCGCTATGTGAAATGTCCTAAATTAATATACAAATATTGCCCGTAATAGTATTAGATAGATGTAAACAGTTTATAAAACAACAAAACATTTTTGGAGCGCAGAAAATTTTATTTATTAGAATTGATATCGTTTAGCCAAGTCTTTTAAGCAGTTCTTAATATCTGGTTCCTTCTTAGGTAGGCGATGTTGTTATCGATCCAACTTCTGAGAGCTGAAACCTTCGCGTAGACTCCAGGGTAGTCGGGTCTAGCGCAGCCAAGTCCCCAGGAGACAATACCAGCTAGCCTTCCATTGTAGACAAGGGGGCCACCGCTGTCACCCTTAAAAAGAATCCACCTTTAGAACCTGAGTTTTTAGTTATAAAAAATAACATGGAAAAAAGGGGTTAGGTTCGATTGCAGAAAGATATTTTGACGTCGTCAACAGTGCACCGCTATAGCAAAGCGTTGGACATTATGGATTGCCAGAAAAACACCCCCTTTGAAACAAAAAACAAAATCTTTGATCCACACTTGGTTATAATAGATAAATTAAATTAAATCAAATAGGAAAAAAAGTTCTGCAAAGTAGTGCGGTAAAAAGTATAAAAATTAAATTAAATATATTCGGGAATGCCTAGAAAATTGTTCTTAGAAAAATAGTCTTACTTGGCATGCATCCTTGCCTCCTTTAGGAGAACCAGCACAAAGCATTCTCGGAGAAATAGTGTAGAGAGGCGAATAAGCATCGGAACAGATTCTTGTGCTCACTTTGGGAATCATAACCATTTGGAGAGTCGATGGGAAACCACCACCTTCCTGAAAAACACAGAGTGATTTTTAATAAAAATCAATGCTAAACCAATAAGGCAAATTTCAATGGGTGTTTTTAATTATTTTTTTATAGTTCATGATTGTATGCCTCTTCGTTTTCAAAAAGTGCTCGACTGCTTGGGGCTCGGTCGAGATATGTGGGTTTATATCCATTAAATTCCCTTGGAAGGCCTTCCCTGGTGTTTAACGAAGAATTCCGGGATCTTCATCAAGGCAGTTTCGTCAGCCTAGTTGGGAGACCATCTGGCTTCTAATCTGGAGGTCCTGGTTTCATATCCCATTGCGTGCTCCTCTGTCTTTTCTAAGCTATGTGCGTATTGCCGATAACTTCAAACGATAAAGGAAAACATTTTGAGGAAACTATATGTCTGAGAGTACTTAAAAAGATGTATGAAGTCAGCTAACCCGCATTTTGCCAGCGTGGTGGATTATGGTTTATTATTGTGATTATATTACCCTTCTCACAATAAGAAGAAGCTCGTGTCCAGCAGTGGGATAGGTTATAAAAATAGGGCTGATTTGGGAGCGGAGTACATCGGTGCAATCTGAATATGATATACCTACTTCCTAAAGGGATTCTTTTGAAATTAGTCATATTTGTAAGCCAAAACTCAAACGGAAAATAAGGCCTAAGTACGTTTCTATTCTGAGTCTATTTTATCGTATGAACAGAGCACTGAGCTGCTTGTTTCTTAAAATTAGATCAATCAACGCTTAGCCTGACAAATACAAAATAAAAAATTGACTATCACTTACGATAATATTGCCCCATCCAGTAACCACAGTTAATTCTCCATCCTGAATTTCTTCTCTAGCATTAAACATTGGGACAGGTTGAACAGATTTGCTGAACTGCAGAGGTCTTTTGAGCCAAAGAACAGCAACGTCGTTATCCATCTTTGTATAACTGAAGTTAGGATTCCAGACTAAAGCACCCACTTGGATGACTTGCCCACCTCTGCTGTTTGAGGAAGAGCCGGCTCTGATTTGAAAATCGTTTGCTGAGGATCTGTAATTATAGAATAAACAATAGAAACATAAATACATTATAACAATTAAAAAAAAAGAACAACATAGAAACATCGACTAATATGTGCTAGTACAACGGCAGCCTTATCGCCTAAAGCGATTTCTTCCAGACAACCTTTGGATGGACAGAAACGATTGGACAGCTATTAAGGAACTAAACACAAATTATGAACATTATATTGATAAATAAATTCTCACTAAGAAAATTTTGATTGGATTTATTTGCGTAGATAAAATTTTGGACATAGGCCTCTCCCAAGACATGACACTTAGCCCGATCCTCGGCTTTTCGCTTCCTTCCACCGTCTGCTGTCCTACATATATCGTCACCCCATCGAGTCTCAGGGCGTCCTACGCCACGTTTGCCAATTCGCGGCCTCCACTCTAGAACTCGTCTACCCCAGGGGTTATCGGTCCTGCGACAGTTATGTCCAGCCCATTGCCACTTCAGCTTGCTAATACGCTGAGCTATGTCCGTGAATCTAGTTATCTAGGGAATTACTTCTTTCCGGGTACGATCCTTTAGAGAAATGCCAAGCATAGCTCGCTGAGCAACTTTGAACTTGTGGATCATTCCCGCTGTGAGTGTCCACGTTTCGGCTCCGTAGGTCATGACAGGTAGAACCCACGCACGCGATGATATTTATGTATGTTTTCCAAATAAAATAAAATAAATAAATAAAAGTATTGTTAGAGTTGTTAAGGTGACTAGAAACAACTTACCCAGTAACGCAATGTGCGGCAGTAAGTACGATATCATTGCTGACTATGGCGCCACCACACGAATGCCTTCCCCGGAACAAGACCGACACTTGATACGGAGCTTCTGTGATGTCGATGTCATCTCCTCCCACTATCTTTACATCACCATCATCATTTCTTGTTGGAGACGAGCCTAAAATGAAAGTCCCAAATAAAATACGCTGGAAAAACGACACTATCTCAGTGTCGTTTTTCTTTTTTTAAATATTAGACATGGTAGGTATTTGACTACAGCTGGTCCGATGTTAAATGACGATGTGGTTGAAGATGGTAAACACACTTAGCTTGGAATAGAACTAGCTCTTAAGTTAGGCTGCCGGAACACACCGTTAGTTGCTTGGCGGCAGTTTTACATCTTGCTAGCCAGCCGACTAGAAAGAAACCTACCACCATGCTGTGATCTCCTTACGATGTTTTCGTTCTCCAACAGCTCAAGCTCATTGTTGGGGTTTGAACCCACGCCCTTCGGCATGTGAACCGACCGCACTAACCACTGACCAAGGCCTCACTGAAAGTGCCTTTTGATTTAAACACAACACAGTCACTTTTTACTAACACCACAAAAAAAGGAGTTTACAAAAATAATAAGTACATTCTAATTGGATATTTTTTTTTTTTTTTTTTTAATTTTTATGTAAATGAGACGAATGACACGCTCTCCTGATGATATCTCCTAATATAATGTCTGTCCATGACCATTGCACCGATAAAAAGAACTTTGAGTAGTAAAATAAAGACCAGGGCATCGCTGCTTTGGCGCTCATTAAGACGACAACCATGTAATTTCGCTTCTTGCAGTTACCCTTCAAACTTCCTACTAAGGAGATCTACCATCAAGTAACTATTAGGGAAGTACATCATTTGATTTCTGTTACAGGTGGATACTTAAAATTGAGCAGCTAAAAACTTTGGCAACGAATAAAATAAATAAGGACTTACCAACAAGCCCAACCAGTACCAACGCCAACAAGAAAGAATACATTGTTACCTATGCCAAATCAAGCACTGTGTCTAGCCCTTTGACTAAATGTATATTTATACCTTTCAGTCAAACACTGTCGCCAACGACAACCCTTGCGGTAGTTTTGATAACTAACAGCAAATTCTAACAGATTTCATTTGTTTTCATTCACAAGATGAGACAGCGTGATTTTGCCCTATGACGGCTTACATTTGAGACATTTGTAGAGATTATAACAATTAAACTGATACTTTAAAACCTTCACATAATTTCTTAACAATTGACTGATAATAATGATTGTTTTGGAGTGGCAGATAACGTGCACGTGGGAAAACTAAATAGGCGCAATGACCTTTTTCGAGAGTTTGATTTCTGTTCCTTACTTAAAACACGCAGCGTCAGGCCTTTTTTATGTTTGACAAGCTAGGTGTTTGATCACAGCTCACTTGATGTCAAGTGGCGGTTGATCGCAGGTAAATCACACCTAGCCTGGAATAGAACTGGCTCTCAAGTGAGGCTGTCGGAACACACCGTTACGTGCTTGGCGGCAGATTTAGCTAGCCAGTCAAGTACAAGAACGTACCCTACCACCGTGCTATGGTTTCCACTCGATGTTTTTCTTCACCGACAGCTCAAGCTCATTGTTGGGGTTTAAACCTACGCTCTTTGGCGTGTGCATCGACCACGCTAACCGCTGAGTTGAACACACATAGTATGACATAAAAAAATACAATTAATTTAGATTTTTAAAACAATGCTCTTTTATGTTATATTATATTTGACTGCCCTGTTAGCTAATTTGGTAAAAGTTCTGTTTCGTGGCGTGGGTTCGATTCCCACTCAAGACTAACAATTGTGTGATTAACATAGACGTCTGTACTGTGTCTGGGTATTCTGTATGTACTTACAAAAAAAAAAGTATTCTGTCAGCTGTCTTGCTTCCTATAGTACAAGCTTTGGGGGCTACATGGCCCTGAGTAAAAATTTCCTCTAATATTTTATTATTTATTATTATGAACAGAATGCTAAGGACATGTAAAGACTTCATTTATGTGAGTCACCTCAAGTGACCTACCTTGATTTTTTAGTGTGTATGCAAGGGAGTGAATGTGCGTATGAGAGAGTGTGTATATTTATGTGATGTGTCTAATACTCTAGGTATTATTTTATTAATTTTTTACTTGTAAAAAACATTGTAGATGTTGTCGATGGGACTGCCATGTGGATGTCACAAAAGACCCTTAACTAAATTGGAATTTAAAAAAAAGTAAAGACTTAATCACTAAAGCTAGTCCAAACTAGAAAAAACAATGAATCAACGGATTAGAGTTTCGTATGATAAATCATGATACACAGGTTACAAAAAGCCAAACTATCTGTCATAATAGATAAAGGTTAAAAAAAAAAGGAAAATCAACAGAAAGCAGGATTCAATCCACGAATATCAAATACAGAGTGTTACGTTACGCCGTACGAAACGCTATTGCTGTAGTTAAAATTTTCGTAGAACAACATCTATACAAATATTATTGTTTGACACGGTATGACGTCATTAAAAAAACATGTCAGTCCTGGCTGTTTTCACGGTAAAAAATAGATAATATATACTTAAAAGAACCCAATTTTAAGTTTAACTAGATTTCTAAAAGTTTTATAAAACTATTTTTAAATTTATCTCGTTTTATCAAAGTACGATAATTAGCTTTTTAAGAAGAGTTTTTCAAAGATGAAAATTGAGCTATAACGTCGCCATTATGGATAATTTAAAAAAAATCTAGTGACACTGGCGTCTATTCTAACAATAAATTAAAAACTACTGATGGGATTAACATGCGAGTTTAGCCAATAGATAAAGTGATTTAAGAGGAAGGTTTATATGCATAACTAGCGAACCGCCCCGGCTCCGCACGGGTGCAACATTGATACTAATGTGGCGCATATGCATGTATTATACATATAAACTTTCCTCTTGAATCACTTTATCTATTGGCGAAACTCGCATGATAATCCGTTCAGTAGTTTTTATGTTTATCGCGAACAAACAGACAGACACGGCAGACAACTTTGTTTTATAATATGTTAGTGATTAGTGATGCAGTGATACATGTATATGCACCACTGCTGGACATAGGCTTCTCCTAAGACACGCCACTCAGCCCGATCCTCGGCTTTTCGCTTCCATCCACCGCCAGCTGTCCCACGTATATCGTCACTCCATCGAGTCTCAGGGCGTCCTACACTACGTTTGCCAATTCGCGGCCTCCACTCTAGATCACGTTTTGCCCCAGCGGTTATCGGTCCTGCGACAGATATGTCCAGCCCATTGCCACTTCAGCTTGCTAATACACTGAGCTATGTCTGTGACTTTAGTTCTCTAGCGAATAACTTCGTTCCGGGTACGATCCCTTAAAGAAACGCCAAGCATAGCTCTGTCCATAGCTCGCTGAGCGACTTTCTACATTGCACCCGTGCAAAGCCGGGACGGGTTGCTAGTAATTAAATAAATTACATCATGTTAAACTAATTTATTTTATCTACATCACTTAATTCAAGTGTACGTCAATAGTCACTCGAGAAAATGCGTAAAGTTATACAAAATTAATTTTTCAGTTGAAAATAATGATATTGCTCAGTTTATTAGTTGGTTACGTTTATTTCTAGACGCAAGCTAAAGATGGTGACAATCGAGATAAGAAATTCATAAATGCCCTAATTACCTTGACATGATTAGCTTTTATCAAAGATAAGAGTGGTTTTGAAACTGTTTAATAGGTTTTAGGTTAAGGGTACTAGACCTTCATTCAGTGACATTTTTTGAAAGAAAATAAACAATTTAAGACACAAGCAAATAAAAGTCTAGGAAAGTTTGATAATGAAAACGTAATTTTTAACCTTCAATTTTAGTATAGGTATGGAACTAGATGGCGCTGTGTGAAGTTTCTACTAATGGTAATTAGTTTTACTTATTTATTCGGGATTTTTCACATTTAATTATATCGAAACTCTAACTATAGTCTCGTCTATTGCTACTTTTCATAATGATATGCAGTACTTGAATATTCTCAAATACGTTGTGCTAGAAATATATGTATTTTGAAGCTCGTTGTTCCTTGGACTTAACTCTATTTTAATTTCACGTTATATAGATGCATTTTCAACATTATCATTAGTCTATAGCAGTCTGTGCCGTGGTAGTGCCGGCGTAAGAATAGTACCCCACCCTCTCTACCCGTGGTTGCTGTAAGAGTCGGCTAAGGGATGTAATACGGAAGATGGGCAGCAGCGTCTTCCTTGAACAATCATACCTAACTGCGCTCGCCAACCCGCCTACCAAGCGTGGCGAGTATTGGCAAAATCCCAGGAGGAGGCCTATGTCCAGCAGTAGACGTCCTATGGCTGATGATGTGATAGCCAGTCCGCTGTTGGACAGAGGCTTCTATCGAAGCTCAATACTCCCTGATCGTCTGCTTTCGTTTCCAAGCGCAGCCAGCGTATATCGAGTCTCAGGGCGTCCTATGCTACGTTTGCTGATTCATTCACAATACTAATAACTAAATACCTAGTTACTGGAACCTAATCGTACATCGTATTAGTTAGTATTTTGATTCCGGTTTTTTTTTTTTTTTTTTTTAATAGCTGATAGGCTTGGTGTTTGACCACAAGTCACCTGATGTTAAGTGACGGTGTGGTCGAAGATTGTAAAGCACACCTAGCCTGGAATGGAACTGGCTCTCTAGTGAGGATGCCGGAACACACCGTTACATGCTTGGCGGCAGATTTTCAACTTGAGGGTGGTAGCTAGCCAGCCGAGTACTAGAAAGTACTCTACCACCACGCTATGGTTTCCTCACGATGTTTTCCTTCACCGACAGCTCAAGCTCATTGTTGGGGTTTGAACCCACGCCCTTCGGCATGCGAACCGACCACGCTAATCACTGAGCTATCATCGCTATAGACAAACTTATCAGTTAAAATAGTATTTTACGTAATTGTCCACTTCGTTCTAAACAACGTAACGGATTTTAATTAAAAATTAAAATTCATTTATTTCGATTAACACGACCCACACCTGCCAAAAGATCATCACAATATCAATATTCTAAAAGATCAGTTCATTAAAATCATGTCACTATACTATTTAAATCAATGCATTTATTTTCGATAGTTATAATAAAAACAAAATGACAAGAAAAATATTTAAAAAAAAACATTTATAATAAATTTAAAGTCATAAATAAAATTATAAAAATAAAACCGGCCAAGTGCGAGTTGGACTCGCACACGAAAGGTCCCGTTCCATTGTCTATGAAAAAGGCACAAAAAAACTCGCGTTTGTTGTATGGGACCCCCTATTAGATATTTATTTTATTTTGTTTTTAGTATTTTTTGTTATAGCGGCAACAGAAATACATAATTTGTGAAAATTTCAATTGTCTAGCTATTGCGGTTCTTGAGATACAGCCTGGTGACAGATAGACGGACGGACAGACAAACAGCGAAGTTTTAATAATAGGGTCCCGTTTTTACCCTTTAGGTACGGCACCCTAAAAAATGAGGACGGACTCTAAATAAAAATGAAATCATTTGGAAAATTTCTTTTCGAAACTTTACATGTCTGTGCAAAGCCATGATCGATTGTTAGTTACATTATAATAAGAAAATAGATCAATGCCATCCCAAAAATGAAAGTGACTAGAACTAATCAAACCAAACAAAGAGCCTAAATCTTCAAAGGCAATTCTAAGGATCGTTAAAACAAAACAACACTGAACAGGTTTGTTTCGGAAATCGGAAACAATATAGCGAGTTATAAAAAAACTCCTAAAACAGCGGCTAAGTTCTGAGCGGAAAGTGAGACTCGAATGGGAATGCCCTGCTTAGTGAACGACACACTGTTCAGATGTTTCACCAGCATTGTTAGACGTTTTGCAGACAGACAAAAAGTGGCCAAGCGCTCGACGAGGCAACACTCCTTTTATTATATCAGATCGAAGCCGAAGTCGAAGTATTTTCTTTAAACTGTACGGAGATTTACGAAAATATATTCTGAAAAAATGTTCAATTACGCGAGAATATCAATAGCATCTTTTGACGAATTATTGAACGTATGTAGAAATGATTTAACTAAACAGGATACGATTTATAAAATCGATAAGTCCGAAATAAAAACTATTTGTTGTATAAAACTATACTGACTGGTGACTGAGTGATCGAGGTGCAGTTCACCGTGTACATGTGAAATGATCAAAGATATTTATATCATTTGTATTATATTTTTCACTGCTCTACTTCAAGCAGCTCGGTCGGTTTGGGTAGGCCGGTAGGGGGGAATGCACAAAACAGCACATTTTGTGTCATCAGTGTAGGCCACATCGCCCCCATGTTGAATTGGAATTGCAGCAATAAAATGAAAGACCAGCTTGTAACACCGTCGCATCGGCTCATCAAGTCGGAGAGGTCAGTATACATTCTGGGGCCTGCGGTCTACAACCGCGTCCGGCCTCCATCCGGGATGCACCTTCCACCGCGTGCTTCAGAACCAAGTTAAGATCTTGGCTGCTAGAGACAATGTTTTGTAACATTGACGAATATTTCAAATTAAAAGATTATTAAATTACTAGTACCTAAGTAATTTTTGGACATTTTATTATATGGACAAATTTTATATTGGCAGTATTTTTATATTGACAATATTCTTATATTGACATGTTTATATACTTTGATATTATGCTTTTTTATTCCATTGACATATAATCGGTGTTCTAAAAATCTTAAACGATAAAATGTAATGATATTACGGAATTGACTTGTAACATTGGTGTTATCAATAAAATATTTGTATTTGTATTTGACTGATTTTAGCTTGCATGAATTTTCAACCGTGTGTCAGTTCTCAAGCGGCCTCAAATGAAACACGAGAAGAACAAAGCGGAGAGACAATACGGCAGCAATCAGTGAGATTAGCTGCTTTTTTATACTGATACACGCGTCTAGTACGGATTGAATTGAGTAGCTTTCTTCAGTTAATTGAAATATAGATTATTATTATTATTATTATTTATTTATTGACATAAAAACGTTACACAGTTACATTTATGTCACAGACTTATGCATTAATTAATAAGAAAAAAGAAAGCATGTCAAGTTTAAAATCATATAAAATGTCAAATTCAAATATTATGTCAAACTTAAATACAATATCAAATAGAAATGAAATATCAGGCTCAAATACAATGTCAAATTTAAATTTAACTGCAATGTCAAATACAAATATAATGTCAAAATCTAGAAACAATGTCAAATTCAAATATTCTAATAAGTATAATACGTCATAGGTCAGTAAGACCATCGTCAAGAGCTAAGTTGTCATGCTTCTTGCACCTGTGCCACTGAGTCAGATTTTCGCAATACAATAAAAGATTTGCTAACACAGTTTTCCAAGTATCTGTCAGAATATCAAAAATAGATAATTTTTTATTGTATAATTACTAATTACTCAAACTTAAATCATTCTTACTCGAAAAGACATATCACCACATATTATAAAACAAAATTGTCCGCCGCGTCTGTCTGTCTGTTCACGATAAACTTAAAAACTACTGAACGAATTATCATGCAAGTTTCGCCAATAGATAGAGTGATTCATGAGGAAGGTTTAGGTATATAATTAAACAATTTCCGTTTGATCATACATATTATGTCAACGATAGTACTACGTAATAAGTTGTAGGTAGTACTTAAATATCATTGCTCCAGTCCATTAAAGTTAGTCAATCATCGATTTTAGTGAGATTCTCTGAAGTGAGCTTTATAAGGCTTCTGCAAGCTCTTTGATCTTTACCCTATTGGAAGTTCTATAAGTTTTCCAACTATAAGTAACTAACTTATTCAGTGGCGGATTTACTAGTAGGCTGTGTAGGCTGGAGCCTAGGGCGGCAAATGTTATGAGCGGCTTTGGGTTAAAAAAAATATTTTGCCTTACGGAATAAAAAATAAACATTATTATATACAAGGAGAAAAGAAGTCTCGTAAATTTAACAAAACTACTATATTTATTTTATTAAATTTTTTTTACTGCGCTCTTTTTCTATTTTTGTAAAGAGTTTCTATTTATCTATTGTAAACTAGGGTATTGAATTGCAGAGGTTAGTAGGGGCGGCAAAAATTGAATAGCCCACTGGCGGCAAATATGTAAATCCGGCACTGAATCTATTGTACAAGTATCCATTTGACTTCACTTATTAATTACTGCCACATTTCTTATTCTACATTTGGAAAAGTATTTTATAAATCTTGCCATGCTCACAAATAGTCGGAGAACAAAATGTTTACTCCAATAATACATCTTTTCAGGAATAATAAAAAACTTTTTTATTGGAAAGATTTTTTTTTTAAATTACTTTATACTACTAGGAATTAAACAGACAACACACACAAATAAAAAGATTTAAGGTAACATGTACAGACAACAAATTATAAACATCAGTAAGAGGATTACCGCTGTAGTGTCTACTGTCTTTTTTTCAAAACAATCTTTTATCTGAGACACTAAACTAAATTTTTTAAATTAAATTCTAGTATTTGGCGTGTAGGTACTTACAAAAATATAACTTTTTGGCTGTAAAATCACTTGGCACTAATTTGATACGAATCAATCGTTCCAGCGAACCAAACATAATCGTAACTGATTTTGTAAATCGTAATCATTGAATTGCAAACTTAATTTAGATTATCCCAATTCCCACCATAAAAAACGCAATACGATACTATAATAGAGTTCAACCAGCTTCCTCTAATTTATTCCTCAATGGCAACCCAATAAAATAAATTGAAGGCTTTACCTGACACAGTTTTAAATTTATTAAAAATATTGCTATCCCTTTCTAATGGACTGCAATGAAAAAGACAGCGACATTTTTTTTTATGGCTGTCAGGCTAATTGTTTGCCCACAGATCACCTGATGTTAAGTGACGGTAAAGATGGTCAACACATCTGGAATGGAACTGGCTCTCAAGTGAGACTGCCGGAACACACCGTTAGATGCTTGACGGCAGATTTTCAACTTGAGGGTGGTAGCTAGCCAGCCGAGTACTAGAAAGTACCCTACCACCACGCTATGATTTCATCACAATGTTTTCCTTCACCGGCAGCTCAAGCTCGTTGTTGGAGTTTGAACCCACGCCCTTCGGCATGCGAACCGACCACGCTAACCACTGAGCTATCATCGCTTAAAATCCATTACTAATCCATTTGTGTTCACACTACGTACATCTTTCGCCTCGATTTCCTCGTTATTCCTCTCTCTATTAGGTCAAGGATTTTCTTATCTTTGGTCAGGGCTGTACGAATAGTTACATATATACATGCCCCGATTTACAGATTATAATTAGGACAGAAAGCCAAATTGCAATGAGGCATTAGAAATATATAAAAAAGTGTAATTCAACATTTTAGTTAAATTTTAAGAGTTGATTGAAACAAGTTTTATATAGATTATTATGCAGCCAATACACGTTACTTTCTAGGATTTCACTTCTGATCATCATCAACATTATAATAAAAGGCTAATGTCATCAACATTTAAGAATCACAATCATAATTAATGATAATAAAGTTAATGTACATCACTTCCCTGGCATTTCATTTCTAATCATCATCATCATCACCCTTAATTAAGATGATGAAGATGATAATTTTAAAAAAATATGGTGGCATTCCGAAAACCCTTAGGAAAATATTTGAATCTACTGTCATTGTTCGAACGGCTAAAGCGTGGAATACGTTACCCGAGTGGGTGTTCCCGGATAGATACAATCTGGGTGTCTTCAAGTCGAGAGTAAATCGCTATCTTTTAAGCGAGCGTGTTGCATCGTAGATCGCATCTTCACATAACATCATGTGAGATGGCGATAAAACGCAAGTAATAGACAATATAAAAAAAACCTGCCACTGCACGAAGGGTCCCGTACCATCTAAATATATATATAACTCAAAGGTGACTGACTGACTGACATAGTGATCTATCAACGCACAGCCCAAACCACTGGACGGATCGGGCTGAAAATTGGCATGCAGGTAGATGTTATGACGTAGGCATCCGCTAAGAAAGGATTTTGATTAATTCTACCCCCAAGGGGATAAAATAGGGGATGAAAGTTCGTATGAAACTTTGTCAATTTTAAACCGATCGGGCTGAGACTTTGCATGCATAAAGCTACTATGACGTAGGCATCTTGCGCGGGTGAAACCGCGGGGCACAGCTAGTTATCTATAAAAACGGCAACAAAAAAAAACGTTTGTTGTATGGGAGCCCCCTTAAATATTTATTTTATTCTATTTTTAGTATTTATTGTTACAGCGGCAACAGAAATACATCATCTGTGAAAATTTCAACTGTCTAACTATCACGGTTCATGAGATACATCCTGGTTACAAACAGACAGATAAACAGACGGATGGACAGCGGAGTCTTAGTAACAGGGTCCGGTTTTACCCTTTGGGTACGGAACCCTAAAAACAACTATCGCTCTCTCTACAAATGTTATTATTTTTAAAAAAAATATTAGTGTTTTTTATTCCTGTCGTGATTTTTGTTTCACTCAATAATTTACTTGTTTATTATGCTTCTTTTATCACTGTTTCAATATGTATATTTCAGTTTTTCTTACAAGTTGATTCTCTGTTTATCTAAACTAATCTTACACATCTACGTAGATAAGGATCTCTTTTCAAAGGAATTTTAATTCACATTTCTGTGTGAGTCCTGTGTTCGCCCTTGAAGGTTCGTCGGTATTTGGAATGTCTGCTTCGGGCTTATAGGAGTTGATTTGGGGAGCTGTTGAAATTCATGAACATTAAAGACCTCAGTGCGAATAACTCCATGTTCCTAGAAAACAATTTTGACTTGTAACATTGGTGTTATCAATAAAATATATTAATTAGTTGGTGGTAGATTTCTTTAGCAGGATGTCGTCTAGGGTACCAGATAATTTGCCGCCAAGCAGGAGTGTTTAAACATTATTCCAGTTTGAAGGTTGTTGTTGTTGACAAAGTTGTTGAGACTAACCATCGAAAGTGTCAAAGTAATAAGCGCCAAACCAGCGATGCCCTGGACTTTGTTTTGCTACTCAAAGTTCTGTATATGGACAGGCGTTATCTCTTACTTACAGGACAGCGTTCACCACATTATTTTTACATTAAAAAAAAATTGTATTTCAACTTCAAAACAAAGAAGTGTGCAATTTGAACTTAAATTGTAATACAGGAATTATTTTAAATAAATATTGGAGAACTTTTGACACCGAGCCATCTATAATATATGTATATCTATTATATATATGTATATATCTTCTAATATTGCAAGAGTTATCGGCCGAGAAGGAAAAACCGGTTCATTAAATGGGCCATAAATCATAAACGGTAAGTTTTACAACAAAGTTTACAAGAAATAAAAGATGCGAAATTTTATTTTCTACAATAATGATCTCAATACCTTTTGCCCTAAAGTGCATAGTTTCCGAGATATCAGCGAAACACTTTTTTCAAGATGGCGCTTTAAGCTTCACCTGGATCTTTTAGCATTTTGTGATTTTATGCTCAGTAATTGACACTAAATATTATAAAAAAAATAATTGGATAGGAAATTCAGTGCGAGATTACATTCTAATTTTACTGGCCTATATCTCAGTTTTAAGTTTTGTGTGTGTTAATGTATGAATGTTTGGTATACAATAAAGTTATTCTATTCTATTCTATTCAGGTTAGAGAATGGGACACTTCAACCACTTCGTGAAAGTTCCACAATTAGATCATAATTTTATTATGCGTTTTTAATTTTCTATAATATGTTCTTTTATTTGGTTAAAAATTCACATTTTAGAATGTTTTAATATTTAGAGAGAAATTTCTAGAAATGTCGTTCTCAACTACTACAAAATAGTTTTCTGTGCTTGCTAAAGAAGCAATTTTCAGTTGAAGTGCAATTTTAAACGCAGCGCAATCTTAAGACATTTTCAGTGAAAATTGGCTGTTTCTCATAACACTCAGAGTTCTAGTGTTTTTAAATTATGTTTTGACGTGCATATTCTATTATTATTCTTTCTATTATTTAGTAGCGATGATAGCTCAGTGGTTAGCGCGACCTGCTCGCATACTGAAGAGCGTGGGTTCAATGAACATGAGCTGCCGGTGAAGGAAAGCATCTTGAGAAAACCATAGCGTGGTGGTAGGAGTACTTTCTAGTACTCGGCTGACTAGCTACCACTCTCAAATTGAAAATCTGCCGCCGAGCACCTTACGGTGTGTTCCGGAACTTAGAGCCAGTTGCATTCCAGGCTAAGTGTGTATAACCATTTTCGACCACACCGTCATATAACATCAGGTGTTCTGTGGTCAAACACCTTGCATGTCAACCATAACAAACAATACTAAATGTATGTAGGTATTTGTTCCTCTAGATAGACGTACTCCATCCTCGGCCATACTATTGCTTACCACCAGGCGAGTAGCTATCCGAATGTAGATTAATTTCACATCAAAAGTTGTATTTTTTTTTAAAGTTGCAGATTCAAATTCTTACCTATTTCAAATTTACTCGCGATTTAAAAAAAAAATAATCTGACGTGAAAAATGTAGAATGAATATAAATTCAAAAGCATGTGAGAATTTGCTGAAGCGCATCGGTCTAGTTAAGAGAAATAATTGGCCAATCATTCTTCGAAAATCGTTCTATCATAGCTTAGTAAAATTTGATACAGCAGAAATTGGAGAGAAAAAAAAAAACCAAAAATAAAGTTTGCGAGTAAAATGATTTCCTAGAAAAATGCCTTCAAAAGATGCTAGCTTTAGTGAGTTTATTAATTCAAACGGTTTCAAGTTCTTAGTTAGTAAAAGGGAGTGAGTTGCCATTGCAAGGTATTGTTCCTGTATAAAGGCATTGTTTACTTCAAGCGGGATGGAACAATAAACGTAGGTACTGAAACTGACCTGACATCGCCCACTGTGCTGCTCTACAAATATACGAGAAATATTACAGTTACGGAAGAATGAAGTCCCTATACGGCCTTTATATATATATTTCTTTTATCATCTTCATTGTTAAAATTGACATACAAAAGTACTCATCGATTAAAACCTACTCAAGTCGATCGAATGTCTCAGAATTTGATTTTAACCTACTCGATCGTTTCAATCGAATTTAATTTTAGCCTAATAATCAATTTTAAAAACTATCGTTGATTGCGTTACACGATGAACATTTTTATCGACTGCGTATCAAGATTATATATATCTATATATATATATAAACGGAATTTCATATATATTATATATACAAGAATTGCTCGTTTAAAGGTATTATATATTATAGATAGATAGATATTGGTAACTAACTCGATCTACTCGATATATGGAAATCGATTTTAACCTACTTGTCAATTTTAACAATTAAGGCAATGCAAATGTGTTGAATATATTTTTTTTACTAAAACAACAATAAAAAATAATAAATTAATTTCTTAGATTAAAATCTTGTCACTTATTAAAGATTAAATTCTTGAAAAATAATATAATGCCGCAATGCAATCATTCCGCGTTACCGCCAAAACTTATATCTTGTTCCTCTTTGTTTCATTTAAAATTATCTTTTTAAATGTGGACGTTCAAAATTTTTATTTCTATATCATACCGCGTTTTAATCCAATAAAAACCGTAACATTTTAAATATAACCATATTTAAAAAGTAACGTTTATAATAGAATTTGTTTGAATTTTTCACCAGCAAAGCAAATGTTGCCATTTCTTTAAAAAAAATATTGTTTTTCTACGTAAGAAAATTGCGTTACTTTATGTGCCAACAAACAGATTCGAGGCGTTTTTGCGCCATTCTTTTTTATCAGGCGAAGCAAACAAAATTTCCCCCATAAAGGGGGGAGCACACATGATAAAATTCCCACAATATATCATATTTGAAACTTCCCTGGAACTTTACAGATACGGCTATCGGGAAACTTGGCGTAGGTGTCCCACGTTTCGCGCGATAAAAGAACGAAATTTTGCTTTGCAATTGTTTTGTACGTTATCTTTTATACTTTGTAATAAGTAACATGTCTTTTGTTCATTTATCAACTTTTTAGATGATAAATATCTTTTTTTCTTCTTTACATTTGGCATCGCACTTTGTGCATTCTCCTTGTGTCAAGCGTTTTAAAATTGTATCAAGTTTAGGTCACGCTCAAGTTCGGACCATGCGTTAGTAATGTAATTATGATTTTTATTTGAAGCTTTGGGCGAATTTTAAAACCAACGAAAATGAAATATGTTTTCTTTGCATTATATCAGCCGTGCAATCGTGAAAAAATCTGCTGTTCTATAGATCGGTAGAAGGTAATAAACTTTTTCTACAGGTTAACTTTTCAAAACTTTTTTTTACAGGTAATTTTTTACCACAGCTTACCCGATGTTAAGTGACGGTGTGGTCGAAGATTGTAAAACACGCCTAGCTTGGAATAGAACTGGCTCTCAAGTGAAGCTTCCGTAACACACTGTTAGGTTCTTGGCGTTAGATTTTTAACTTGAGTAGTAGCGAGGCAGCTTAGTACTAGAAAATACCCCACCAACACGTTATGGTTTCCTCACGATATTTTCCTTTAACGGCAGCTCATGTCCATTGTTGGGGTTTGAACCTATGACCTTCAGCATGTCATCCGAACGGGCTAACCACTGAGCTATATTCGCAACTCATAGCTATTTCTAAAAAAATCTCGTAGTGGTAAGTGCTATGAATAATAAGTGTTGTCAACTTAGCACAACCAACACAAGCTTATAAATCTTGCAGAGAAACTTTTTTTTAAATCATGAATGAATCTGCGTTTGTCCACCAACTCGCCTGATGGTAAGCAATGATGTGGTCGAAGATGAAGCACGTAGACATAGAATATACCTATTTACTCTGACCTTGAAAATATTTAGATTACATCTCTCAGGAAACAAGAAAGCCGGCAGTTCGTTCCATTCCTTGTTTCATTTGGTACGTATCTGAGGAAATTCCACTCCAATACCTTCTAGGTTGAGCTAATTTGATTTATTTCGACGAGAGTTTTAACATTCTAACAAACTTAAGAATAAAAATCAAACACTATAAGTGCCAGAATTTGAACCCACATCCTTCCGTCTTGTGCAGGACCGTGCTAACTACTGAGGTATCATAGCAATACCATATCCTCTTAGATATTGACCGCATTGCGACTTACCTTGAGTAATCTATCAAAAGCCTTTTGAAATTAAATTTAGATGGGTTGGTGGTCAAGCAATTACATACCATATTTCCAGGTCATATAGATTTAAATAAGACTAAACAGACGTCTTGGCGATTTCGGGAAAATTAGGTAAATTGGCTCACATTATATGAAGTAATAGCTACAGAAGTCAATAAAGGCGTACATTGTACAAACAAGAACTAAATCTAGACCTTTTAAGGGCCTAAATTCGAGTTGAATGGAAATGGATTCTTTAATCAAAAGTTTGATTAAGTCATGAAAAGATTTCTTCGCAGGTTATTTTGGTAGTCACGCCCATGTAATTTGGTTTATGTTGAAGAAGACTCAAGATTTTCGCCAAAAGAAAAGTTTATCTACGTTTTATCAGGCTAGTGAGTACGGAAAGAAATTTTGATATCATTTCATCGATGAAAAATCTTTTTCATATATTTTTAAAGCTAACATTTGAATGAAGGCGGTTATGCTCTATACGGGCTGACAGTTCGAACATTAGTAATATTCAAAGACATGTTAGTTAGTGGTCATATGAAACGTATAAAGAAATAAAATTCAAACAAATACAAAAAAAAAAAAACGAAGTAGATCTTGGTTAAAGTATTTCCCAAGATATCAGGATTTATGGATAGCGCGCAGCCTTACGCACCGAGCTAACGCAAGACATAACTACCATACGTAGACTACGTAGCAACTGTTACCTAATCTAGGACCGCGCGCGACTACCATGTCATTTTCGGTGCGCGTGATTTGAGTATTCGTATTTTTGTGTTGGCTCAGGATAATTAGGTCAAATATTAATAACCTATTTTTTTATTATTAGGAACGACAATCAAGTGCTGATTCCTCTGTATCAATATTGCTGATGTTCAAACTTTCACGGTATATATTTCATATGTTACAGAAATGTCAAATAAGCTTAGAGACAACACTTCTTAGTATTCAATGGTATTGCCATGCGGGTGAAGAACTTGTAGTGTCTAGGACTTACTACACTTGGTACAGAATTTTATAAGGAAAATTAAAGTTTTGGAAAAATTGGGGCAACACGACTTCTGCCGCGTTCCCGCCAAAACTCCACGGTGAACTTTTGTTTGTGTAATGTTGCCAGGATTACGATAGTTGTATTGTAGTTTAAGATCGCTTGACACATGTCATAGTGGTTGCAGTAGAGAGCATCTACACGGTATATGAAAATAAAAAACAAATCGGATTGTGGCTATGTCGTGGACAAGGTAGTGATATATACGCTGTGGTAAACTTGGTGGTAGATCTGTTTAGCAGATGGTCGTCTATGTAGGTACCACCACAGTACCAGATATTTTAGCAGAGATTTAACTGCTTACTTTCCATGACTTGTACCACACGAAGAAAGTAATAAGTCAATGTCAGCAGCAACCTGCGTCGATATTTTGGACAATCCCAGCTTCTTGTGCGTCAATTCCCTACTTTGTATTGAAATCTGGCTTTCTGATCTCTCTTCTATTTGCTATTGAACATTTGGTGACTTATCTCCGGGTATATCTACAGGGTCGTAAGTTAGGACTGTACAAAGTCGAAATTAATCGTTAATTGACATATGTGTATTTTATTTTTATATGCAGAATAAATAGTAATCAATGTAGTAGTGTAGCGATGGTAACTCAGTGGTTAGCTCAGTCGGTTCGCATGCTTAACGGCGTGTGTTCAAACCCTGGTGACTGGTGAGGGAAAACATCGTGAGGAAACCGTAGCATGGTGGAAGGTTACTTTCTAGTACTCGGTTAACTAGCTACCACTCTCCAGTTGAAAATCTAACGGTGTGTTCCGGCAGCCACTTGAGAGCCAGTACCATTCCAGGCTAGGTATGCTTTTACCATCTTTGACCGCACCGTCACTTGACATCAGGTGAGCTGTGGTAAAAATAACCTGTCAAAAAAAGTTTAAATACCTAACCTGTCAACCATAACAAAAATATATTTTAATCAATCAAGTCAGTGGAAGTCATAGTATCCATGGCCTATGTCCAGCAGCGTCCTACGGCTGAGATGATAATAATAATAATGATGATGATGATGATGGTGTAAGCTTCGGGTGTACTAAGCCGAAAAGGAGGTTATCTTCATCATAATTAATAACTTTTACCATGGGCACAACTGCTTAACAACAACAAGTTGTATCGATAGAAATAGGTGTTCATAATAATAATAATAATATCTTCACGTGCGAGGTTTGCAGCGGCCCGCAGTGCGAAGCAAGACGAGGCCACGCGCGCGTTGTACTCTATTTTAACTCCTTGAAGAAGGCCACCGGATGCGGCCGGAACTATAGTCGGAATATCCAACATAATTAAACGTGCGTCATCCAGCAAAAGTAAAACTGAAATGACCCAAAATGTTCAAAGAAAACTCGCCTTATTTAAAAAACAATAGTCTTATATTATTAGCAAAGATTTAGAGCAGTACGTTGAAAACACACATGTCTACATAAAACTTGTTCGCGACAAACAGAACTTTATTCATTATGGCAGTAACTGCATCCTATAGGGTTGCTTCCACAAAACATATTTGATTTTCCTGCTTTATCGACGCGATATTTCCTACCAGGTTGTTTTATTGATATGCGATAAGAATAAGTAAGTTTGATGAAAGAGTTTTGTTTTGATTCTTTTGTTTATTTGCAAAGTTTTTCTCTATAACTTGAAGGAGGGTATCTAATGGATGAGCAGTGCTAAATCTTTAGAAGTGAAATAATAAGTGAAGTACATACTCGACAAGTATCACAGGTTAGAAGTAAGAAGCAAAAAGCATAAGTTCCTTATTTGTGTTCATTGCAATCGGATTTGATGGAACGTGTCGAGAGATCTCGAGTGATGACCTCTAATTCTTTATTTCACGTGAGATTCCTTTGATAGCTCAAAAGAAACTCCTTATATATCTTGTCGTCTTTTCTAATTTTACATTGGCATATATAGTACCATTTTAGGCAAATTTAAATCAAAATATTATTTATATGTCGGCGCGAGACCGACAAACATCAATTATTTAATTGTTAAATTAATGTTTGAATGATTAAATAATGATTTGTGCAGGCGTTGGTTTTGGTATAAATAGGGCCGTCCAACGACTTGCAAGTCCTTAGGCTCAGCGCACTCCGCGCTCGCCACAGGCCGCTGTAGACGCTGTAGACAGGTGTCGCTGTAGAGGCCAACTGGCCAACAGCAAGTCAATAAAAAAAAAAACTTGACGTGACGTCACGTCACGTCAACATTGCTGACGTCACGCTTTTTAAAAACAATGATGCCATTTGTCATCCGTTATATATAGTATATATATATATCTATATACATATATACAAGAATTGCTCGTTTAAAGGTATAAGATTTATTTATCTATATACTTCTTCTTCAATTGATTCCTCATTTTTGAGGATTGTGGTCACTGGAACCTCTTAGATCACGGGCTGCAATCCTTTACGGACCACCGTGCCATTTTTTTCTAAAGAAATGTTTAGTAAGGCCATAGACGTGCCGTCAAATAATTTTGCCTTAGTGATTAATGGGGAAATATTACATCTCTTTATTCATTACCAAAAAATAAAAAAACATTTTGCACTATGGTGGGTGGCGTGCCCAAAGTATTGTGTCGCGAGCCATCCGTGGCACGCATGCCATTGGTTCGCCATCCTTGTCTTAGACAGAAAATCTGCCTCCATCGACTCCAGTCTGAAGTAGCCCTCACTATAGAATTTAGAATAGGAAGTGGCTTCTTTCACTTGGTCAGACCATCGTGTTGGCGACTGGCCTCATGTTCTCTTTCCTTCGGTATTGCCAACAATGACCAGCTTTTCAAAGCTGTCATCCCTTCTTCATATTATATGGCAGAAATATCACAGCAATGCTGGACAGTTTGGTCTCAACGCAGAGTCGGGAGACAATAGGTACATTTATGCGTTTGGCCGTCCATGATATAATTAACATTCACCTCCTGCACCACATTTAGAAAGCATATATTCTTTGCCTCTCTCTTGCTCAGATTGTCCACGTCTTCACTCCGTAGAGGAAGATGGATCGGGAATATTAAGGCTCTGAATAGCTAACTTAAGCCCAATCTTTCCAAATATTTCGTAGGCGTGCCACAGCGTCTTTAGCCATTGATATTCTATGGAAAATTTCTTGTGCTCATCTATGTACATAACTGTAGATAAGTTTTCTTACCATAAAAGTTAAACCACGTTAAATTCACGCGGCGTGTTTTTGTATATTATGTTAATGTGTTGTTTGTGGTGTATTACAAATAAAAGCCCTGATTCTTTAAATTACGTGAAATTGTTTGCCTGAAACGCGTGTAATGTTTATCATGTTTTATGCTTATAAAGTTTATTTTATCAGTTTGAAGTTAGTATCTACAGGACGGTTTAAAATTTTTGGTTTTAAAATTATTAATTTTATGTATATTTGATCTGAATTGTGTTACGTTACTGTTTACGCCGTTTTTACTTATATGCCGTCTCTTTTACACAAGTGAGAGGATTGATGCTTCAGAGTGAGACACTGCCAAAGCTGGCCAACGACGCGGTTCGTGAAAATGGCCAATGGGCAGCACTCTAAAAATCAACCGCCGCGGGCGCGCGCCCGCGGCGGACTCATTCCCTCGTTCACACTCTCGCATCTAACATCTATTATTTAATTTTATTGTTTAAAATCAGCAACCGCCATCTTAGAATCACACTTGCAAAGTGACCTTTCTTTCCTTCATCCATCCCGCCTTTACACGATATTCCCTTCTTCTCTTCCCTCTGTGCAGTGAGTTATTATTGCGTGCGCAATCTAGTTAGGAACGCAGTGCAGTGCCCACCAACCAGCTCCGTTCCAGAAGCCAGACTGCAAGCCAGGTTAGTGCTCACTCCTGTTCTTCTTCTTGGTTGTGTAACAGAGACTATTCTTTGTTGGGACTATTCTTTATTACTCACTGATAACAATATAATCTTTTGACAGATGGTTATTATACACCCCTCACGCTAAAAATGTGCGCGTTTTCGCAAAAGAACTGTCAGTTCATCTTAATATTCCGTAATGAAGTTTAATTTGGGAATAATTAAGTTTAATGTGGTAATTACTTGCGCCAGCATCCGACGTCGACAGCTATATTACCATTATTTGTACCGATGACAAATTCGGTGGTCACCTCACCCCTCGGCCTGTCCTGGTGAGGTGATATTGTTTATCTGGATTCAACTGCCCTTTTATCTTATTTGGTAGTACATCTACTCCATAGCTGTAGGGCGTGAGTTCAATTTCCACCCAGGACAATCATTTGAGTGTCAAACATAAATGTTCTGTTTGTTTTGTTAGTTAAGTTAGCATAATTTACGTCGAATTAATTACTATGTATTCCTCGCAACAATGAATAAATAAATAAAATATGAATTAATTAATGAATCAATAAGCTTTAAATAAAATATGTATTTTTTTGCAGGTAATAAACTATATGTGAGCCAAATTTCATTCAAATCCGTTGAGCCGTTTTTGCGTCTTTGAGTAACAAATATTCAAACATACAAACTTTCATTTTATAATATTGCATTTGTATTTATATAAATTTTGCTGTGTTTCTGATCTCTTCGTGTACGTTCTGTTCCTAAAACCCACAGCTCACCTGATGTTAAGTGACGGCGTGGTCGAAGATAGTAAACACACCTAGCCTGGAATGGAACTGACACTCAAATGAGGCTGCTAAAATACACCGCTACGTGTTAGTTAACCGACTTCAAAAAAGGAGGAAATTCTCAATTCAGTTGCAGTTTTTTAATTTTCGTAACCTAAAAACTTTATATATATAAAACTAACATTTTTAAACCTATAACAATCGATTTTGATGATACTTTTTTTATTTGAAAGCCGGTGCTTCCCGTGTGGTTCCATTTCAATTTGATCCAGTTCTGACAATGGCCGATTTATTCTTTCTTGTTCTGACTTATTTTTGTTAAAATTTTACTTGCGTTTATTTACCTCGATGTTTCGGCCATGTTCCAATAGCCACCAGTTAAGTGTTTGTTTTTTCAAAGTTCTTTATTTATAAGAAATAAATATACAAACTAGACACAGTCTAAGATTCGCACGTATCAATTCAATGTCATGACAAAGACAGGATAATGCAGCTTACATTTTAGCCTTTTAAAAGCTAAAAAAGGTCGAAAATTACCACTTTGGAAGATTTTGAATTTACTTAGTAAGTACCTTCATATAATTATTGGCCTATTGATTGTTGTAGAAGCCAAGCCTTTTGAGTAGGTTTAGTTTTTACCAGTTGACCAATTTCTTAATTTCATAATTTTTTACTTGGTGGTAGGTTGTCTAGGTAGGTACCACCGCAGTACCAGATATTCTGCCGCTAAGCAGTAGTGTGTAAACAGTACTGTGTTCCGGTTTGAAGGGTACTGCAACTAGCGCAATTACAGGGCTATTGAGACTAACCATCTAGTCTCAAAGTAATGAGCGCCAAAGCAGCGATGTCCTGGACTTTGTTTTACTACCCAAAGTTTTGTGTATCGCTGCAATGGTCATGGACAGGCGTTATCTCTTAACATCAGGAGAGCGTATCATTCGTCCTATTACTGTAAAATATAAAAATTGTCCACGATTAAGGCCAGGTGATAAATATAATTAATTAGTATATACTAGTTTAGTTTAAAAGGCCGCCAACGAGGTCTATAAATCACGTGTCAAATGCTTTTTTTCCGACAATATTCACGAGGCTGCCAACCCTAATTTAATAGGAGTTCTTACCCGTAGTTCTCCAAAGTTTTGGGTCTTATCCATGGTGGAAAGGGACGGCATTTGTCGCACACCTAAATACTAAGGAAAGAGATAAAGATATCATTATTAAGAGGAAGACAAGAATGATAAGAAGAATTTACATACATATCTTCTTTTTATAAGTATTTGCGATTGTAAGTAGAATTTATTTTTATAAATAAATATGTCTAATTTATAATACTTATGTATAATTATATAAAATGTATAATTCATATTAACTAACTAACGTAAGACATTTCACACAGTGCCATCTAGCCGCAAACCAAGCAAAGCTTGTACTATGGGAACCAGATAACTGATAGATACTAATTTACTGTTTTTTAATACATACTTATAATATTTATCGTTGCTGTGGCCAAATTAAACACACGTGTGTAACGTGAAATACATTGTAGCGCATATGAAACGTTTGTACTTTTAACGTAGCGCCATCTATTGGATACTTACTCAATCCAGTTAATAAATTATCTTAGACCGCCATCTATTAGAATTTTATGGGACTCACAGTATGCAAGATTTGGTTAAAATCGGTAGTTGAGGAGTTCATCGCGGACAAACAACGTGACGCGAAATTTTTATATATAAAGATGATTTGTTACTTAAATATGTAGCTGTGGTGCTATCAATAAAATATTGTAGATATTGTGCTGGGCTGTTCTGTGCTATGCCGTCTACTGTGTAACCAAAGAACTAAGAAAATTAAAAAAAGCGTGAACGCATTTTTTTTTTTTTAATTTATAGCTAGTGTTACTCTAGATGATGTAAGGATTCTAACGACACCCCATACATCCAAATTTGTTTAGGCATTGAAAAGTTATGGTGGAATATAGAAACACACATACATTAATACAGATTGATCCTTCCTAGTTGGATCCACTCGACTGTTAGTCGTTGGCTCCGAACTGTGACTTCGCGACCGCCATTCGTCCATTAAATACGTCAAAGTACAAAAAGTTTCGCTTAGTCACTTGCTTGATACTAGAAAATTAAAATAGGTGTTTTTTTTCTTGTAAAAATTATGAGACGAACAATACTCTCTGCTGATAGTAAGAGATAAACACCTGACCATTGCAGTCAAAGCAAAACAAAGTCCAATCGCTGCTTTGGCGCTCATTACTTTGAGACTTTCGAGTTTCTTTTCGGGTTATTTTTGATAGTTACTATCTGGGTTCAATATCTAGATAATCGTGCTCCATCGTAGACCGTATTTTCGCTTACTATCAGACGAGTTGGAGGTCATATGCTAGCTTGTTTTGAAATAAAATAAAATATGCAAAAAACTTGTGACGCCAATATCGTTTGAAAAGAGAGAAAAATCTCAGCAATTCAAATACTTTATAGCAGATGCAAACACCACAATTCTAGCACTTATTCTCTTTGAAGGTGTTGTCTCGCTCCGTAATGCATTTCCTGTGTTCTCACTAAGTGCCGTCATTAATGTCTGAAGCGACGTGTACCGTATCCTCTTTTGCTATAAAGCTAATAAAATGTGCCACGGTTGATTATTGACTCAATAAGACCCATCTAAGATTTATATATCATCTAAGATGATAATTCAGTGGTTAGCGCGGTTGGTTCACACACCGAAGGGTGTGGATTCAAACCCCAACAATGAACTTGAGCTGAGGAAAGCATAGCGTGATGGTAGGATAACTACTGTCTAATACTCGGATGACTAGCTACCCAGGCCTCAAGTTAAAAAACCTGCCGTCAAGCACGTAACGTCGTGTTCCAGCAGCCTCACTTGAGAGCCAGTGCCATTCCAGGCTAAGTGTGCTGACCACCATTGGTCACTCCGTCATTTAACATCAGGTGAGTTGTGGTCAAACACATAGCCTATCAGAGATAAAAAAAAATGGACTCCATCCCAAACCATAGCAGAATCAAATTCTTCGGATACGGAATCCTAAAAATCATCGCCACTAAATATTGCCCATTTCGATCCCAACCAAATCGACAACCTCGCAGAACAATTGCAAACAGATTAATTCCCGTATTGTCTTTCCAACGACCCTCGTCACGTTTCGGCTGCCGGTGACACTCGCTACTTCAATACCAACCCTGATTTAACAAACATTAATACATTATAACCAATAAATGAGAAAAAATGAGGCCAATAAAATTGACCAGCGAATATCTCAGTTTTGTTACTCAAAGTTTTGGTACCACAGCAACGTACGGGCAGGCGTTATCAGCTACAATCAGGAGAGTGTTTCCATTACATGAAACGCCAGATTTATATCACATTCATTTCCTGTGGCAGTAGTACAGAACAGTTGATGCGCGAGTTCTTGTATGGTATAGCAGGCCATTTGGTTTTGGTATGCCATTTAGTGTGGTATAATACAGTGTGATGTAGCATGGCGTAGCTTAGCGTGGCATGGTGTGGCTTGCTATGGTGAGGTGTGGTGTGATGTGGTGTGGTGCGATGCGGGGCAATGCAGTGGAGTGCGGGTGCAGGGCAAGCCATTGCGTGGCATGGCATGTCGTGGTATAGTATAGTGTGGTGTGTGTAGTGCTGTGGCGTAGCGCGGTGTGGCTTGGAGTGACGTGGAGTGGCGTAGCGTGGTATGGTGTGGTGTGGTTTTGGTATGGGGTAGCATGGTTTTGGTATGGGGATAACATGGTTTTGGCATGGCTTTTAGTGTGGTATAATGTGGTATGGTGTGGCATGGTGTAGTGTTGCGTAATGTAGCGTAGCGTTGCGTAGTTTGGTGTGGTATATAAAAGTCAGAGATTCAGTTCAAGTTGGTTCATCATCATCAGCCTACCGTATACCATACTACTAGGCACATACTTCTCCCAAGACGCCCCTTAGCCCTATCTTCGGCTTTTCACTTTCAGCCACGCCAGCTGCTGCTGTCCTACTCATATTGTACCTTCATCAAGGCTCTGGGCATCATACGCAACGTTTGCCGATTCGCAGTAGTTAGAACACGTCTGCACAAGCGGTTATCAGTTTTACGATATGCCCACTTCCATTGCCAGTTCAGCTTGCTAATACGATTAAGCTATGTCTGTAACTTTAGTTCTTTGTTTGACCACAACTCACCTGATGTTAAGTGACGGTCTGGTCGAAGATGCACCTAGCCTGAAATGGAACTGACTCCCAAGTGAGGCTGCCGAAACACACCGTTAGATGCTTGGCGGCAAATTTTCAACTTGAGGGTGGTAGCTAGCCAGCCGTGTACTAGAAAGTACTCTACCACTACGCTATGGTTTCCTCACGATGTTTTCCTTCACCGACAGCTCAAGCTCATTGTTGGGGTTTGAACCCACGCCCTTCGGCATGCGAACTGACCGCGCTAACCACTGAACTCTCATCGCTATAAAAGCTTAGCTCGATTGTATTAATAAAATTTAAGACATGCTCCCTAACTTCTAAGGTAGGTATGTAGTTATCAATTAAAATATATATCCTCCATCGAATTTTTTTATCACAAATTGGGTTACCCAAATATTGATTAAATGCCAATTAGAGTTTCGGATTAGCAAAACAAATGAACTTTATGTTTAATTCATTAGTTCTGATATAGCTTTCGATGTCTCCTACATACGAAAACTCAAAATGAAATGATTTGCGTTGGAAACTGAATTTTACACATTTTTGTTTTACTTATATGGGATTACTTACGTTTAATTATGTAGGATATTCCGACTATGAGAAACAAGACGAGGCCGCGTGCACGTTGTACTCAGCCTTGCCTCCTTGATAAAGGCCACCAGATGTGGCTGAAACTATAGTCGGAATATCTGTAGCCCGCATAAGTACAACAAAAATTAAACGATTTGATTCCACGTTCATTGTGCGGACCGCTAGAGAGTGGAATGTGTTGCCTGAATGGGTGTACCCCCATGGATACAATCTGAATGTCTTCAAGTCGATAGTGAATCGATTTTAGGTAAGGGTGTCTATTTAGACCGCATCATCATTTAACATCAGGTGAGATAAGAGTCGAACGCAAGCCTATTATAAAAAAAGGTAAGTAAAAGGAGGTTAAAACTAAAGATTAACCAAAAACATACGTTACCAAAGAGTATGTATCTATACACTATCACACTACTATTATAAAGGCGAAAGTTTATGAGTGTGTTTGTATGTTTGTTACTTCTTCACGCTCAAACGGCTGGACCAATCTTGATGAAATTTTGTATTGACTTAGCTGATACCCTGGAGTAATACTTAGGCTACACTATATTTCGAAAAAAAATAGCGGGCAACACTGCGGCGCACAGCTAGTACTAAAATACATTTCGAATTTCAACTAAAATTCGTTAAATATTCACTGTGTAACAAGTAAAGACTTAGAAATTTTCGCACTTAAAATATAAGTAGGACAATATGCTATGACAATTGACTTACTTAAAGTGAAGTTTGATGTCAAATTAATTCAAAGAAAAGCAAGCTTAATGACATTTAATTGAATCTCCAAACTTCGACGGAAACTTTTTTGACCAACTGAGTAATTTACAAGGATTCTGTTTACGGAAAGCTATTGAATGCGGAAAACAGTATGGACCGACTACGAAAAGTCTCCTAGTAGATGGTATTATGCAAGCATGTTTATATACCACAGTCGATTACTAAGCTTATCTAACAAGACACAGGGTCGCGTTTAGCGGAGCAAAAATATGGCCATTACGCGTCGACGCTGTGTTTCGTCGGAGACCCACGACCTCAAGCTAGTCAATATCTGTTTTGTCAACCGCTGTGATGTCAGACTTATATTTTCGTGGAATACCTTCTACTGCTATACAGAAACCCTAAGTGATACTGTTTCTTTCTTTTCGCCTGGTAAATTGAAATCGTTTAACTGTTGACTGGGAATGAATTGGCGGAACGAGAAAATTGAGTTTCATTTAGTTTTAGACGCTTGATAATAATTTTTTTGGGAGATCAAGTATGCACATAGTTTTAGATCGGCTTATTTGAAGTTATGCAAATCTAGTTGGGAGACCGTCTGCCTTTTAATCTGGAAATGTGGGTTCGAATCCACGACACGCACCTCTAAAAGTGTACGGCGATATAAATATATACATTGCCGTGGTGGTGCCGGTGTAAGAATAGTACCCCACCGTCTCTACCCGTGGTTGCCGTAAGAGTCGGCTAAGGGATGTAATCCGGAAGATGGGCAGCAGCGTCTTCCTTGAACAATCACACCTAACTGCACTCGCCTACCCGCCTGCCAAGCGTGGCGAGTATTGGCAAAACCCCCCCAGGAGGAGGCCTATGTCCAGCAGTGGACGTCCTAAGGCTGATGATGTGTGATGTGATATATATACATATATGTATGTATGTATGTATTCGTGTAGCGTCTAAAAGCAAGACAAACTCGATTTCCTTAATCCGCTAATTCAAGTCTGGGAAAACGAGAAAAAGTAATAGGTCTCTGCGTGTGTGCATATGTATGTAATCGTTAATATAATTATAATATTCATATATAGAAGGATTTTCATTGTAAGGATTTTGATAAAATTTGTTATACTGAGGCTTTTTGTTGTGAAAAATTACTAGGTCTGATGTTTGACTACGTTTCTCATCCGTACAGCCAAGGAATGGAAAAAGCTGCCGGCTTCCTTGTTTCCTGAGTGATTTAATCTAGATATTTTCAAGATCAGAGCGAATAGGTATCTTCTTAGTCTGCGTGTTTCATCATCTTCGACCTCATCATCGGTTACCATCAGGCTAGATGGTGGTCAAAATAGGAATTATGCGTGTTAAAAAAAAAAAGGCCTCTGGATAAATTCGTTTTTCTGAGTTTTCCGAATTAGAACTTTGAAGTGCAATTTTTCACCCAGGTACATTTTTTTTATTCTGTTTTGGTCTGATCCACGTTTGACCCACCCATATTGACCGACATTCCTAGATCTTTTTCTTTGTTTTTCGAGATAAAATCTCTACAGGAATAATTCAGGGCATGTTTACTGTGGAAACCATTTCTAAACCGCAAAAATTAAAAAAACCACTGTACGTATAGACTGTATTTTTTTTTACTAATCCTTCACTAATGTATGAAATAGCTGACTTTTTTAGATTTCGCCAATAACGAAGAAGGAGTACGAATCTCTCAAGGACTCCCATTTCAAGAAGAGCAAAGGTGGCTCTGCTATTCTAGATTCCGATATAAACGATCAAAATATATCGTTCCGTTCATGTCTGTATATCGTTAACGTGTATTTGTTTATCACCATCTTCATTACCATCATCACCACATGCATCACCACCTTCATCATCATCACCATCATCACCATCATCATCATCGTCACCATCATAATTATCACCACCTTCATCATCATCATCACCATAATCATCATCATATTACAACTTTAAAAAAATATGATTCCTTTAAACCGCCATCTCATCTGATGTTAAGCGATGATGAAGTCTAAGATGAAGCAAGTTTAGCCTAGTTTTATTACAGATTCACTTTCAAAGACACTTAGATTTTCAGATTTTGTTTTCGCATTTTTTTTGTGAGTAAAGGATTTACCGAACTTTTTGGTATTCTTTATTTTTTCTCGTGCTAATCCATGTTCATCTATGTTGAGTAATGATCATATTTTATCTCTTTTTTCTATGTCTCGATAAGTACACAGCTTAATGAAGGTGACCTGACCACTACCACATGTATTTATCTTTCATAAAACAGTTGGATGCACATGAAACATTATTTCCATTGTCTGTTTATGACAATAAAACCGTTTGAATCCATTGTTTCAATAATCACTAGACTTTATTTAAGTGGGTATCAATATACGTATAGTGCAGTATAATTTCATAATACTTTTCGACTGTCGCTTTAACAAAAATGTGTATAGTAAATTTAGCTATTTTTCCGATAATATTATTAAACATATCTTACAGTGAAAGTGCAAAAATTAGCAATTTACCCAGTTCCTAGTATAAGTCATCAAATTTACTTCAGAACTTTGACGATGGAGCTTTCAAAACGCGGACACGAAATCACAGTTCTAACAACAGATCCAGCATTTCATAACAATACTGCTCCAAAAAACATCAGAGAAATCGACGTTCACGATTTGTCCTACAACCTATTAACAAATTTCCTAGAAATGCCTATGGGTAGAAATGAATATCTCAACAATCAAATACGTGTCGCTTACGAAACTGTTGCCAATATATTTGAAAAACAATTGAAAACTGATGTTGTTAAGAAACTACTCGGAAACGATAATGAGACATTTGATCTGCTTCTTTATGACGGTTGTATGATAAGTTCTATAATATTCAGTTATATTTATAAAATTCCCGCAATAGCTATCAATTCTTTAGGAGCTGTCCACGGAAGCTATGAATCTATAGGTGCTTTTGTGAACGAGGCCTATTATCCTTCAAATATGAGATCTAAAACTGTTAAAACTCAAATTGAAAGATTTCAAGAAGTATTCAACTATTACTATGAGCAGTATTATATATTACGATATATTGAAAAGGTTCAGTCTGTGGCTGTGAAAAATGCTTTAGGAGATAATATGCCTGATATAAGAGACTTGAAGAAAAATATAAATATGATTTTTATAAATTTGTATTCTGATTGGGATTCGTATCGTCCTGTACCGATGTCTTTAAAGTTTATGGGTGGATTACATACCGAATTAGAATCAGAAAAATCTTTACCTCAGGTAAGTTAAATTAGTATCCTGGGACATTTACACACAGCGCCAAATATATAACTTGAATACTCACTTGGTGGTATATCTCCTTAGCAAGAGATTGTCTAGTTAGGTACTACCGCAGTACCAGATATTCTGCCGCTAAGCAGTACTGTACATGACTGCGTACCGGCTTAGAGAGTCTAATATCTCAAAGTAATGAATGCCAAAGCAGCGATGCCCTAGGCCTTGTTTTGTCACTCAAAGTTCTGTGTGTCGCTGCAATGGTCATAGGTGTTTTCTCTTACCATCAGGAGAGCGTTACGTTCGTCTCATTACTTTTACTTAAAAAATAAATATACGAAATAGGTTTGCGATTGACCACGCCCTGCCCGATGTTAAGCAGGCTGCAGTGTAAGATGAGGCACGCTTACCTAGAATAAACCTGACTTTACTACTAACCTTACTTTGGATTTGAAGACACCCAAATTGTACTTAGCGGGATAAACAGATGCCGGCAGATAATTCCACATCCTCGCTGTACGCATGAGGAATGTGGAATCGACGCGTTTAGTCCTTACTTGGGGAATGTCCACCACGTATGTACGGCGCTTAGGCCGCAACTGCCTAGCCGTCCGGTAATAGAAAGTGGCAAGTGGAACAAATTATACACTCTTTAATTCTCAACCTACGCAAAGTAACGCCTGAATCAATCAAATTTCACTGCCCTATTGGCTCATTGATAGAGCTCTAGGGCGTGGGTTTGATTTCCACTCACGACAAACTGGAACCTCTATAACTCGATCCTCAGTAAGTCGCAAAAAAATGCAATTCCCTTTCGCTGAATCCCTATTCGAATTCGAATGTGTAACTCAAACAAAATGTTATTTCCCGGCGAGGTATTGATAGTACATAATTATGCATTTATACTCTATAACTCGAATTTAAAAAAGCAGACTGTAAGTCGAAGTTAATAAATTATAATGACGTCTTACTTGGTATTCCCCGAACTCATAGCAATATTTATTGTTCATTGTTGAATTGTTGATCAGTACTTATTTGGTTATGAACTATGCATCACTCGAAAAATATACTTAGAAATCGCGCATTAGTAATTCGAAATTTTAGCAATTAAATCCTTTGTATCTCGTACTTCTTGTTAAGTCGAAAACTCAGTATCTCGAAATTTTTAGTTTTTTTTTTATCGCTGACAGGCTGGATGCTTGACCTCCTCACCTGATTTTAAGTGACTGTGTGGTTGAAGATGGTAAAGCACACCTAGCTTAGAATAGAACTGGCTCTCAAGTGAGGCTGCCGGAACACACCGTTAAATGCTTGGCGGCAGATTTTTAACTTGAGGGTAGTAGCTAGCCAGCCGAGTAGGAAGTACCCTACAACCACGCTTTGTTTTCCTCACGATGTTTTCCTTCACCGGCAGCTTAAGCTCACTCTTGGAGTTTGAACCCACGCCCTTCGGCATGCGAACCGACCGCGCTAACCACTGAGCTATCATCGCTACAAAGTTTCCCCTTGACATTCGAGTTATCGAGATGCGGCTGTATAAACAAAATGTTTATTCTGTGTCTGGGTATTTCGTATGTATTATAAATATTTATTTTCAAATAAAAGCTTACAAGTATTCTATCTGCCTTCCATAGTACAAGCTTTGCTTAGTTTGGGGTCAGATGGGACTGTGTGTAATGTCTTACGATAGTGATATCACATTATTTTATTTTTTAAATTACAGACAATCAAATCTTACCTGGATTCATCGACTAATGGAGTCATATACATGAGCTTGGGTACAAATGTGAAGTCTACAATATTGCCGAAGGAAAAAATACAATATATTTGCCAATGTATTTTCCGAATTGCCCTACGACGTGCTGTGGAAATGGGACTTTGATACAATGCCAAATAAACCGAATAATGTTAGACTATTCAAATGGCTGCCACAAAGCACCATACTCAGTAAGTAAATTAAACTTGCAAATAAAAACAAAATAAAATTAACAATTTATTGGATGTAGATCTATAGTTTTAGCTTACTTTTATTTTATTTTATTTAATTTAATTTTATTTAAGTTGATTTTATTTAATTTAATTCAATTTGATTTACTTATTTATTGAAACATGTAACAAAGATGTTACCAATAAATAATTTGAATTTGAATTCAATTTCTTGGTGGTAGACCTCCTTAGCAGTACTAATTGCTACTTAATTTTTTTCATTTAAATTAGGCTACTTATTATTCCAGATTATTTTGTTTATTTATTATTTAGCTTACGCCCGCGTCTTCGTCTACGTTAACTTTAGAATAAGGTTCAGAGAAAAGATGTGTAAGTATTATTCTTGCGCTATTTTATTATAAGATTAAGATAAATAATACCTTTTATCCCTGAATAATGTTCCATAAGACGCATTTGTATCAAATTTCAAGTGGATGCGTCCAGTTATTTATTTTTATCATAATCCCACAGGAACTTAATATTTTTATGATATAAAAAAGCATGCCATATATTAATCTAGGTTATAAATTAGGGTGTCAACTACCTCCAAACCATAGCCTTAGCCCCGCCGTTTCAGCGTGTAGAAGTAACAAACATACAAACACAACTTATAATATAACTTAATGAGTGTGTAATTTGTGTTTGTTATAAGTTAGTTATTTCAATATTTATAATATCAGTGTGACATGTGTGCCAAATTTTATCCAAATCCGATAAAAATAATTTAAAACAAATAACCAAACCTTGTTGCATCAAAAAGTTGGGTATCTAAGTAAAGGCAATTAAAGGAAGATAACAAAAATATATATGAAATTTTTTATATCTTTAAATTTAATTAGGAATAATAAATTAGTTTAAAGAGTTTTTTTTCCTTTAATTTTAGCTGTTAAACCCTTTAGCTTGTTTTTAAAAAAGAGTATAAGGAAACTATAGCGACGTCATTTAATAACATAAAGTTTCATTGAAACAAATCGCCTCCAACTAAGTTGTTTTTATTCCCAAGCAGCCAATTAGTCAGGCAGTTTGCTAGCTACGTACATAAACCACATCACTGTCGATTTCATTGGCTCGCAAGTCCAATTAAAAAGACATTCCAATAACTTTTTGTTCCTTTTTACAGAGGAGTAAAGTAAAACTGAATTACCCGATGCAAGTTCAATTTAAAGCAGGTGGTGGTCGGAATAGAAGTTTATTTTTTGTTTCGAAAGTATTGTAACTCTTTCTTTGTTGTTTATTAACTTCCAATCTAGTAGTTGAACGAGTTTGAAATGTAATAAAGGATAATAAATAAATATCGTAGGAAATTAAAAACAGCGCCATCTGATCTCAAACTAAGCAAAGTTATACTAGCTTTGCTTAATCAAATCATCACTACATTATATAAATCAAAGACGTCCACCGCGTCTATCTGTCTGTTCGTGATAAACTTAAAAACTACCGAATGGATTATCATACGAGTTTCACCAATAGATTGAGGGATTCATTAGGAAGGTTTAAGTATATAATTTGTCAATGTTTTGTGTAAAGTGGTTGAAATATGATTTTAATTTGAATGAATAAAATTGTTGGAAGTGTCGGCAAAAATCAAGCCACCTGAGAGCTTTCATCGAAAACGCTGCCTAAACCGCTTGAGATATAACAAAACAATGCATGGTAGGTTATTCTTCTGTTATAGATCTACAAAATAGTTTACCTTCTAAGGACATATTACTATACCCATTCTATCTTCTAAAAAATTACACGTAGTTACAATGCTATTTAGACGGATACCGTATTAACTTAAATAAGTTAGTAACCTCAAGCATATCATGCACATTATTATAATCTTTTCATCATCATCATCATCATCATCATCAGCCTATCGAAGTCCACTGCTGGACATAGGCCTCTCCCAAGACACGCCACTCAGCCTGATCTTCGGCTTTTCGCGTCCATCCACCGCCAGCTGACGTATATCGTCACTTCATCGAGTCTCAAGGCGTCCTACGCTACGGTTGCCAATTCATGGTCTCCACTCCAGAACACGTCTACCCCAATACTTATAAGCCAAGATAATCTTTTATACCATATAATTTAAGCGCGTTTCTCACACCGATGAAGGAGCTTGCACGAGGCGATCACCCCGCGCCGCGCCTCTCGCTGTCACCCACTGTTTCAATATAAGCCGAGCGTTAAACAACTATAAAAACTTGTATATTAAACAGATTAGCCCTACGGCAGACAAAACATGTAGGTATATATGCTCTGCTACCCGTGCGAAGCCGGGGCGGGTCGCTAGTAATACACAAAGAACACCCAGACACAGAACAAACATTTCCTTCTAAACAACCCTTTAATATATGAAATTTGATATGCAAACATCTAAATTTCATGGTGTCAATCAAGCTGACGGGTTTTTAATGTAACAGTAATGGGGCGAACAAGACGCTCTCCTGATGTTAAAAGATAACGCCTGTCCATGACCATTGCAGCGATACACAGAACTTTGAGTAGTAAAACAAAGTCCAGGACATCGCTGCCTTGGCGCTCATTACTTTGGGACTAAATGGTTAGTCTCAATAGCCCTGTAATTTCGCTAGCTGCAGTACCCTGGAACACAGTAATGTTTACATACTACTGCTTGGCGGCAGAATATCTGGTACTGCGGCGGTACCTACCTAGACGACCTCCTGCTAAGGAAATCTACCACCAAGTAAGCAGCCTGACGGTAAGCAATGACCGTCGCCTATGGATATTTGCAATACCAGGGCCACCGCAGACACGTTGCCGACCTTTTAAGATTCTATTAAAACGTCTTTTAAAGAACCCAATGTTGTAACTCAGCGGGAATACATAAGCAGGAAAAAATTCCATAATTTATAACTTTTTTTTTTCAGAGCATCCAAAAATCAAGTTGTTTATTTCACAAGGCGGGCTACAGTCGTCTGACGAAGCAATTAATAGTGGTGTACCGCTTATAGGGATCCCCATGTTAGGCGACCAGTGGTTCTATACGGAGAAATACGTTCGATATGGAATTGGGCTGCAATTAGATTTTTGGACCCTCACAGAGGAATCGTTTGGGAATGCCATTAAAAATATTCTTAGAAACCAAAGGTTTGTTTAGTTTATTTAAAATAGCCTGTCACATTTTCATTCACGACATTCACGTCAACAATAATTGACAGAAAGGTTTTTTTTTCTTCGTTTTTGGCGTCGCTGATTGTGAATTTGCCAGTGTCAAGTATTTAGATATTTTCTCGTATATCATGAAAAATCATGTGAATGAGTCAGTTATACAAAGTATTTCATGGTCCAGTCAAGTAGTGGCTACTTTACTATAAGATTTAATGGAGTTTTGAATGCAACACGAAAAGTCATATTACACCACATTGTATCGTCTTCCAACACATGCGCTTGTAATTCGACTTTTGTGTATATAACACTACAATTTTTATACAAAAACACTAAAAAAAAAACATAAGTTTTGAAAAAAAAATACAATGAGGCGACACATATTCGCACATAATTACTTACCATCAGGTGTGGATAGTGTGCCGTCGTGGTGCCGGCGTGAGAATTGTACCCCACCCTCTCTACCCGTGGTTGCCGTAAGAGTCGGCTAAGGGATGTAATCCGGAAGATGGGCAGCAGCGTCTTCCTTAAACAATCACACCTAACTGCGCTCGCCAACCCGCCTGCCAAGCGTGGCGAGTATAATATTGGCAAAACCCCCCAGGAGCAGGCCTATGTCCAGCAGTGGACGTCCTATGGCTGATGATGTGTGATGTGAGGTGTGGATAGCAGTCAAACGCAAGCTTAATAAAAAAACTCTCTGCCATTTCAGCTACTACACCAATATCGTCCATCATCGCAGTCTGATTCGAGACCGGCCTCAGAAAGCTCTGGATCACGCTGTAAGCTGGATAGAACACGTCATCAAACATGGTGGATCCCATCTCCGAACTCTTTCAGCCGATATATCCTGGGCTGAGTATATGGAATTGGAGCTGTTGGTTGCTATAACAGTATTCATGGGGTTTGCTACTGTCGGTTTGAGCTATGGGTTAAATTTTGTTGTGAGGACTTTTTACGCCTGTTTAAAAAATAGAGAGATTAGTTACTAGAGATGGAGTTTGAGCCATTTTTAGGCAATGATGCAAATATATTGACAATATTTTGGGAGTATTACAAACACAAATAACAAATGTTTAATTGATAACAAGCTCAATTATGTGCTCTTCATGTCCATGAAAATAAAGAACTTTGAGTAGTAAAACAAAGTACAGGGGTATCGCTGCATAGACGCTCATTACTTTAAGACTTTCGATGGTTAGTCTTAACAGCCCTGTAAATTTTGCGTGAATTTATAATTCACTTAAATTTCAGTATTCCGAAATGTTTCTGTACCTTTGGCAGACGACCTAGAACTTCTTGGGTTAACCCAACACTTAACTCCGAGACCTACCTGGAGTGAACAGCTCAATTACCTGGGATAAAACTGATCGTCTTGCGTAAGGTTAGGCGATATTTTATACCGGGGTAGTTGCTTGCATTGTATTAAGCACAAATCCGATCGTGTGTGGAATATAGCTGCCACCTCTGGGATGGTTCTGCCAAGTACCAATTTCAAGGTCTTGATTCAGCAGAGTAGCATGCTGTTCGACTTCTTTGAACACCACCGAAAGAAAGCAAAATCTGTCAATTTTCTACAAAATTCATTTCGGAGAATGTGCTTCTGAGCTGTTCAACCTTGTACTTTCATCCCCTTTTTACTACAGGACAAGTAGAAAGACGGCCCACTATACGCATACATGGTAAAATTTTCTTGGGTACGCACCAAACGATTTGACTCTACGTTTCTTATCTGTACGGCCAAGGAACGGAACAAGCAGCCAGCTTCCTTATTTCCTGAGAGATATAATCTGGATATTTTCAAAGTCAAAGTGAATGTGTATCTTCTAAATCTGCGTGCTTTATCTTCGACCACATCCGGTTTAAAAAATTATATTAGATGTTTTAATCTTCTCACAACGTTTCAAAAGATAAAATTGATTAACTTTTAATAAACTGTAAATTTAATTTATTCGTGACCTCTATTTACTAAATATGAACACAAATTGTGACGTGTCCAAGAGTCCTGTAAGGTCTAAAGGAAATAAAGCACTTTGAGTTTTTTTGAGTTTTGAATAACACAACACAACAACAATAAATACAACAACATACTATGGCAAAAAAATTATAACATTTGAGGGAGTGCAGCTTTATAATAAAATATACCCTCACACATTAAAAATGTGAACTCATTTAACGCGTTCAAGTCTCAACTAGCTCAGTACATAACAGCAAATCATTTTCTTTTGGACAAATGAATGCGTTAAACAATTAGTCATTTCAATCATCGACGAATGTTTATTGTAAATCTATATTTAAGTAATCCATTGTTTCTCAAGTAAGTGACAATTGTCTTATTGAGAATACCTTAAACCTAAATACGGTGTTCATAAAATGTCGTTCCTAGCTTCCTTGACATGTCCTCAAGCTCTCTGGTCACGCCATTTGTCAATATGTTTGTTGATTTCGCTGGCAAGATGCCAGACAATAGAGGGCTTTCAATGACTTGGCCAAACTCTTCGGGCGGGAGAAAAGCTCCATAAACTTTTGAAACAGTGACTTACATTACGGTTTTTTTATGCAAAAATAATGAGACGAACTAGACGCTCTCCTGATGGTAAGAGATAACGCCAGTCCATAATTATTGCAGCGATACACGGAACTTTGAGTAATTACAAAACAAAATCCAGGGTATCCTTGCTTTGGCGCTCATTACTTTGAGACTAGATAGTCAGTCTTAACAGCCGTGTAATTTCACTAGTACCCTTCACACCGGTATAAAGTAATGTTTGCACACTACTACTTTGCGGCAGATGATCTGGTACTGCGGTGGTACCTACCTAGACGACCTCCTGCTAAGGAAATCTACCACCAAGTGAAAAGGGTGTCTTCAAATCAAGAGTAAACAGGTTCCTTCTAGGTGTTTCATTCTCGAACAGATCGTTGCGTAACATAAGGCAAGATGTGGCCAAACGCAAACCTATTCCGCATTTTAAAAAGTTGGGAAACGTGAAATTTTTACAGTTCACTTCAAACTTTTTTTTTATGGTTGACAATCTAAGTGTTTTACCACAGCTCCTGATGTAAATAGACGGTGTGGTCGAAGATGGAAAAGCACATCTAAGCTGGAATGGAACTGGCTTCCAAGTGAAGCTGTCAGAACATACCGTTAGGCGCTTGGCGGCAGATTAACAAACGTTTAATGTTTTATCAAACTGGGTACAAAAACGTAAAAAAATTAGGTACTGTCATCAAGGTGTACGTAGTTCTTTAGACTTAGGAGGCAGCTTCAATCCCAAAAACTTAGGCTATTTAGGCAAAGCTGTTAACTTTGCCTATTAGACCTGTTATAGGCTGTAAAAGTTGGAACTTGACAACAGACTACATAAATGTATGAGGCATTACGACGGAAAATTTACGGCAAACAATATTTTTGGCATTAATGTAGTAGATTGCTAAATTTAGTTTTGACACAAAATTTTCTTTCTTCATATCAGCGGTAGGACGTCCACTGGACATACCGCCTTCTCTATTGACTATTCAAGACATATATTATAAGTGTGTTTCCGTTTAAAAGGATCTTCAGGACGTGTTGACTCTTCAAACGCTAGCCGAATTCGGAATATTTCGGATAGATATTAAAAATTGTCGTCAAGTTGGATAAATATTTAAATGTAATCCTCGTCAATTTTGTAAATAAAACTATTTTTAAACGGAAATACACAAAAAAAATTATCTCTCGAATACTCGAAATGAATTTCCGCAAAGTAACGCCTAAATCAATCAATTATCTCTTCTATTGATTTTTATAAAGACCAATTAGAACCGGCTCGCATCCAGCGCGTTTCTGCAGCCTTTATTAGATCGTCTATCTACCTTATTGGTGGATGACGAGCTATGAAGATGGCTATGCTCAGTGATTCTCTACAAAATCGAATCAGAAATAAGGAGATCCGTTGACGAACTAAAGTTAGAAGACTTTTAAAGGCACATTATATAGTTTGAGTTGTTAATAAAATTAGTTTGGTGTTGTAGCTTCATATCGGTGGATAAGTATCAAATAATTCTTTACGTTGAATGAGGACGTGAAACATGGAAATTCAAATGACTTCTTGGTGTTAAAAAATTTACAAGAATTCAAGTACATACGACTGTATCCACAACGCTAACAGAACCCGGTTTTTTAACAATAATTTTGCTTGTTTTATTTATTGGACTGCATAAGAAGGGTAACGTTTTGAAAATCTAAAAGTTCACCAAAGCGAGGTAGACCCCTTGCTACACACGAGTTCAAAATTTCAAAATGAACGAGTAGCAGTGAACGAACTCGTCTCGAGTGAATGAAAGCGTTTGTAGAGGCATTCAAATTGACGTAATATTGTTCAACTCGTTCAAGAGTGTTCAACATGGAGTGGTGAATGCATGCAACATGAAAGTTAAATGAAGTACCGACTGCGAACTCATTTAAGTTGAGTTTAGTATGAATTATAGCCAAAGATCTCAAGAGCAAGGATATGCTCAAACATAGGTGGTGCTAGGTACATTACTTCGTGTTTTGTGGCAACCATGGCCTTACCTTTTTCAAAGTAATGATTGTCGAAACCGAAAACACTACACAAAACCCAAGGCATCTCAAGTTTATTTCTCTGTCTTTCTTTCTTTATTACTTCCTTTCTCTCTTTTTTTTCTTTCTCGTTGCCTTTCTTACTCTCTCTCTTTTTTCTTAATAACTTTCGATGGTTAATTTCGACAGCCCTATAATTTTAGTACCCGTCAAGCTGGAACACAGTAATGTTTACACTCTAATGCTTGGCGTCAGAATATTCGGTACTGCGGTGGTACCTACCTAGACAGTCTTCTGCTAAGGAGATCTACCACCAGGCAAACACAACGTTCTGGGAACCGTTGCAATGGTATAAGACAAGACTATCTATTGCAATCATCTATTTTTTTGTTTTAAAACAAACTAACTGCGCCCCGCGGTTTTACCCGGGTGGTGATGGATGATGATGATAATAAAAAAATCCTATGTTTTATTCCAGCGCCTAAAGTATCTATTTGCAAATTTTCATCTAGATCCGTTCAGCTGTTCTGGCGTGATTGAGTAACAAACATCCATCCATCCAAACTTTCACATTTATAATATTACTAGCTGCGCCCCACGGTTTTACCCGTGTGGTGATGGATGATGATGAAAAGTATTATATGTTTTATTCCAGGGCCTAAAGTATCTACATTCAAAATTTCCTCTAGATCCGTTTAGCCGTTCTGGCGTGATTGAGTAACAAACATCCATCCATCCATCCATCAACTTTCACATTTATAATAATAGTGGGATAGGGTGGCGTTTGACCGATCTAGCCTGATGTTAAGCAAACATGCGGTCTACGATGGAGCATGGTTGCTTAGATGAAACCGATTCTTCTCATTTTCGGTCAGTGTATCGCTGTAATGGTCATAGACATCTCTCTTGCCATCGGGAGAGAGTATCGTTCGTCGAACCGTTTAGTTCGAGTAGGAAAACGTTTGTCAGAGATGTTTATCATTTCTTTGACATGAAATTTAAAATCTGTCCATGACCAAAGTACTTGGAGCGCGCGGCCCCGAGTAAGTAGAACATCTTCCCTACTAGCGTTGATTCACGCAGGTCTAGCGCGAGGCGCGTGTAGGGATGTCGACATCGCATCTACGAACAAATCATCGATCGATCTTTTTTGTTCGTAGCGTCTCTAACATCAAATCTATAGGACACACGTAAACTTCTGTGACTTTTTAATACCTCTTTACTAAAAATTCACTCACCTATTAAATTTTAACATGAAAACCTACTTACCTTTACAACGGTGTTGCCAATCTATTACAATTGTAATAGATCTATTACTTTTTTGTATGATTCTGATTTAATACGCTATTACGCCGCTGACAGATCTATTACGATTTTCGAAATGTAGATGTGATCTATTACAATTCTGTTTTAATATATCTATTACTTTTTTGTCTGATTCTGATTTAATACGCAATTACAACGCCGACAGGTCTATTCCATTTTCCGCGAAGTAGATAGCAGTAGTGTTTGTGTGCTGCGATGCTTTCATTTATATGAAAATCCGACCTAAAAGCTTCCCAGAAACATTATATGTGGGTAATTCAATGTGCCTTTCTCTTTATTTGTTACGTTTTAGTACGTTTTCTTGCTGCCGTCTAGTATGGGACGAAATTTTCGAGTTTCGCTGCTACACAACAGAAGGCAATGACATTTACGTGCTAACCCTGACTGTTCTGCCGGCACTTGCGTAGTTATCGCCGGCAAGCGTCCTCTGCCCCCACCGCACCGCCTCTTGCCTCTTGTGTCGCCTATTTATCGCGAAGATGTTTGATTTATAAATTTTTACTTACTTTGCCATAACCTTTTACATTGGTATCCATAATTTTGAGTAGCAATACTAAGTTTAGGACATCGCTGCATTAACGCTCATTACTATAAAATGTTCGTCGATTAACTTTAATGGCCGTGTAAGTTTCTTGCCTCGTGTATTTCGACTTTTATTGAAGATGATGAAATAGGCCCCTAATCTTTACTGAAGGGTGGGATAAATGTAATTCTTATTTATATCTGAGTCACGAAGGGTATTTGATGGATTCTATTTCTAGTTTTGCCTGTCGAAGTTTCGTACTAAATCTAAGCGAGAGACGAATAAATGTTATGATATTTTGCTGTTCCTAATATATTAACTGGGGAAGTCGGTCGAAAGAAACTTGGCTTAATATTATTTGTTTTGAATGAGCAATAATATAATATGATAGTACATATAATATATACAAGAATTATATATATACATATATATATAATTCATCTTCAGCTTTTTGATATCAACCACTGCCAGCTGTCTTACGTATATCGTCACTCCATCTAGGCTCAGGGCGTCCTACAATACGTTTGCCGATTCGTCGTCTCCACTTTAGAACACGTCTACCCGAGTGATTGTCGGTTCTGCGGCAAATATGACCAGCCTACTGCCACTTCAACTTGCTACAATGAGCTTTGTCAGTGACTTGTTCTCTGGCGAATTAAAAATTCATCACTATCAAGGCAATGTTTTTCGTTATTGAAATCATCACTGTCAAAATAGTAACCATCCTGTCACAACAGTAACCGTCGCTGTCAAAGTAGTAATTGTCGCTGTCAAAGCAGTAATCATCCTGTCATAACAGTAAACGTCGCAGTCAAAACAGTAATCGTCGCTGTCAAAGTAGTAATCGTCACTATCAAAACAGTACCCGTCATAAATTTTACAATTAGCTGCATTTGACAATAATTAAAAGAGCATCTTAAAATTCCAGCGGAGTTTTCAATATGTCAGTTTTCGTGGCTATAATTATAGGTATTGCTGCTTAAAACTAAATTATAATTACCAATAATGCATGGACCAACAAAAGGGCATCAAATTATCAAGCATTTATGCAATGAGAAGACCAAGTTTCACGCTAATGTAGCGCAGTAGCATGCAAAGCTTTCAAAACGTGGGAGAGCACAAAATTTATGAATGGAGTAACATCATACGCTGTGACAGAAGACGCGAACAGCGGAAAGATTTAAATATTTTTTTATATTCCTAAATCAACTTCCTCCTTTTTTGACATCGCATGTTGTGCCAAATATTTATATATTTTCTAGTATTTTAAAATAAATAGTATATCTGGATTATAAAATTTATCTCTAATTTATTATTAGGTTGTATCTCTATTGGAATGTATGTCTGTTATACTTATATATGGTAACCTGATAATATCCTTAGCTTATTATCATACTTATTATTGGCACACCCCGTTTTATATTTGTTACTGAATTACATCCTATGGTTGCCTGGAAGAGATCGCTGTTAACGATAAAGCCGTAAATTGTTACACTAGTTTTAAGTTTAAATTTTTCTACTGTAATCATCATAATCATATTTTATTGATAGCAAGGTGTTACAGGTTACAATAATGTTCAATAATAATAATAAATTAAATACTTATGTGGGTACTAGTTACTACAGTTAAAATATTTTCATTCGTCTTAATAATAAGCAATTAAAAATGTCAATAAAATAAATGCAGTAACAATATAAAAATGTCAAACCAATTGTCAGTCAATGTTTAATTCACAGAATTCTTTGTAGTTGGATAGCCCCACCATCTTATCTGTTAGGGTGATAGCGTCGATAGTGGAGAATTTGGTATTGCCACTTAAAAAGTTACCAAATAAAATGTAAAATTAAAACATAGGGTAGTCTTTCAGGTCAATATTTAACTGCATTTATATCATAAGATACTATAAACTAAAAAAATATTTTAAATATGTACAGCTTTTTAACATATTTAAACAAAACCACCACTTTAGAAATATTTAGTTGAATATATTACTTCATAATTCTTGGCAACATTTTTCGTTTTTTTTTTCTTTTTTTCTTGTACCTTGCAGCGCCAACCTCTCGCAGCAGCAACGCGTCGATTCAGCTTTTTGAATATTATTGGAGCTTGGAGGAGTTTCTCTTTTTTCATATTTATAAGACAAAACTTTTAGAATAACTTGCCGCGCATCACTTATAGCGATGATAGCTCAGTGGTTAGCGTGGTCGGTCCGCATGCCGAAGGGCGTGGGTTCAACCCCCAACAATGAGCTTTAGCTGTCGGTGAAGGAAAACATCGTGAGGAAACCATAGCTTGGTGGTAGGGTACTTTCTAGTACTCGGCTGGTACCACCCTCAAGTTGAAAATCTGCCGCCAAGCATCTAACAGTGTGTTCCGGCAGCCTCACTTGAGAGCCAGTTCCATTCCAGGATAGGTGTGCTTTACCATCTTCAACCACACCGTCACTCAACATCAGGTGAGTTGTGGTCAAACACCAAGCCTGTCAGCTATAAAAAAAACACCTTTGAGAAGTGCTGGCATTTTATTCGTACTTCTCACAAAGAAATCACACTATAAACACGGAGGCACTCACATTAGACAGAAGCTTTGACAAGGAATGACGTTGTCAAAATGGCGGCTCGCGTAGTTCTAATTTTGCCTACCTGAACAGGTAAGTCGGTGGCACTATACAGTTTGTGCTCCACTGTATTAGATATAGTATGAACAATAAAGAGTTCTATATCGAAATTTTAAGAAAAAACCGCTAAGAAAAGTAAACAAGAACTAAGCAAACCAGAACTTGCTAAGTAACAGCTGCACTGACAACTTCGCAAAAAGTTACTCAAGTTTCGGAATTCACAAACTCGCTACATTGTCCTCTCGGGCTGGCATACTTTGTGAACAACGTGTAGCCTAAAAAGGTGCGAAATGACAGATTTTTCACTTTTTCTTCTGAAGTATATAAATATTTTTAACTAAATAAATAAAATAAATAAATATTGTAGGACACATTACACACAGCGCCATCTGACCCCAAACTAAGCAGAGCTTGTGTGATGGAAGTCAGATAACTGATAGGATACATAAATACTTTTTTTTTGTAAATACATACTTATAATATATACAGAACACCCAGACAGAACAAACATTTGCTTATACCATAAAATGTTTGTCCTTGGCGGGAATCGAACCCACGCCCTACAGCTCAGGCAGGCATACTGCCAATGAGCCAACAGGGCTGTCGACCCGCCCCAGCTACGCACGGGTAGTACAGCATATTATGCCATCATTTTTTAATTACGGATAATTCTGATACGGATAACACTGACTCGCCTGATGGTAAGCGATGATGTGATCGAAGATAAAGCACGCAGACTTAGAAGATACCATTCACTCTGGCCTTGAAAAGATCTAGATTATATCTCTCAGGAAACAAGGAAGCCGGCAGCTTGTTCCATTCCTTGGCTGTACGGATGAGAAACGTTGAGTCAAAACGTTTGGTACGTACCCAAGGAAATTCCACTATGTATGGGTGGTAGTGGGCCGTCTTTCTACTTATCCTGTAGCAAAAAGAGGATGGAAGTACCAGTAGCACATTCTCCGAAATGAATCCTGTAGAAAATTGACAGACTTGCTACCTTCCGGCGGTGTTCAAGGGCTGATCTGTGTAATATAGGATAAAAGAGAAATATCCCACCATGCATTGTTTTGTTATATCTCAAAGGGATTAGTGTTTTCGATGAAACCTCCCAGGTGGATTGACTTTTTCCGACACTTTCAACAATTATCATCATATTTCAACCAATTTACACAAACCTTGACGAATTATATACCTAAACCAATGAATAACTCTATCTATCGATGACATTTCCATGATAATCCGTTCAGTAGTTTTTAAGTTTACCGCGAACAGACAGACAGTGTTATACGACTTTGTTTTATATGTAGTGATTTATTTAAAGAAATATTTCGGATATTATAATTATAAAATTGTCGTCAAGTAGATAAATATTTAAATTAAACTCTCATCACTGTTGTATACAAAACAACTTTTAAGCGAAAAAGCACTGAAAATATATCTCTTGAATAACAAACATTAATTTGTCTTTGTCATTTGTTTTTTTTTTTTGTCGCCAAATATTTGTGTTTGTGCCATACTAGTCTGACCTTAAAAGAACACATTTTGCAGTAATTAAGATATTAAAGCGCGGGAGTGTTTTAAGCTGTTTCAAGCACTCATTTAAAAGCGTAAAAGCCTTGAGTTTTCAGGTTAAGACTGGTAAAGGATGATATTTTTCTGCTGAGTATGCGTTAAAAATGTTGTGTTCTTCATACTTTTCTATAATTATAGTTGACGTTTCCAAATCAGAGCTCTTATTCTAAACACACGTCAGCTTAACTAAAATACCGATTTTGGTTAAATGTTCTATATCATTATCAAATTTAAAAAAACCGAGCAAGTGCGAGTTGGACTCGCACACTGAGGGTTCCGTACAGACCTGTAGGTATATGTATAAGTAAAAGTTATGGTATTTTTTTTAATGGTAATTTATGCTTTTCACAATATTTCCTTTATCTGTGCTATAAGATGTGCAAATTTGTGCCGTGGTGGTGCCGGTGTAAGAATTGTACCCTACCCTTTCTACCCGTGGTTGTCGTAAGAGTCGGCTAAGGGATGTAATCCGGAAGATGGGCAGCAGCGTCTTCCTTGAACAATCACACCTGACTGCGCTCGCCAACCCGCCTGCCAAGCGTGGCGAGTATTGGCAAAATCCCCCCAGGAGGAGGCCTATGTCCAGCAGTGGACGTCCTATGGCTGATGATGATGAAGATTTATTCATGACAAACGGTGATAAATATAATTAAATATTTAACTTATAAAGTTAAAAAACCATTAAAGTGGTCTCTACCATTAAGAGTAACGCTTGTAGCGTAAAATAAATACGTGTTCGCATAAGCGTACTGCTAACTATGAATACTCTGGTAATAGTCGAATTAAATAATTTATAATAGAAATATATTTTAGAGGTTTTTTGCGAAATGTAATTTGTCACATTTTAGTGAGAGTGGAAAACTGTGTAATCATTAAAGAAAAATAGCGACAAATTTTTCATATTGTGATTTTTGACTAATTTTTTGAGCAAAAAATATTTTCGAGTAATTACTATAAATAATATATTTTAAGTTCACACAATGTTTAGAGATTTAAAACTATTTAATTTGTTTATGTTTGATCACAGCTCACCTGATTTTAAGTGACGATGGTAAACACAATGGACTGGTGAATGATGGTAATTCACTTGGTGGTAGTTCTCCTTAGCTGGAGGTCGTCTAGATAGGAGGTACCACCGCAGTACCAAATATTCTGCCGCTAAGCAGTAGTGTGTAAATATTACTGTGTTCCGGTTTGAACGGTACTGCAGCTAGCGAAATTACTGGGCTGTTGAGACTGACCAATAGTCTCAAAGTAATGAGCGCCAAGGCAGCGATGCTCTGCACTTTATTGTACAACTCAAAGTTCTGTGTATCGCTGCAATGGTCATGGACAGGCGTTATCTCTTAGCATTAGGAGAGCGTCTCGTTCGGCTCATTACTGTTACATAAAAAAAAATGGAACTGGAACTGGCTTTCAAGTGAGGCTGTCGGACTAGCCTCAAGTTAATCAAGTATTATAAAAAAAAAAAATTGAGAGATGTCTTACGAACACCCGATTGAAACGGAGTTCCTTTAAAAGTTGTTTTTTTAATTATAAAATATTTTTGCATATTCTCAGAATCGACGGCAATTAGAATCGATTGAAAAAAGTTTTAGTTTGCTAGGTGTTTGGGAAGTGCCACAAAAATCACTGCAAACTATTTTAAAGGCGTTTTCACAACTTTTACGCAATAAATACCATCAAATAAGATACATTCGGGCACTGGACCTAACCTAACAGCTTTCCGTGCTGCTAATTGTGCACCAATTTGCACAGACTTCTGCAATTCCAGAGATAGCAGCGCTAACGAGGGACGAAACGACGCCGTTAAACTTACGGCCGTTATTTGAAAAAGATAACGCGTGTCATCTTGGAGGGAACTTAAAATCTTCGGATAAAAGCCTCAATTAGCTACCATTGTATAAGCGTAGAATAAAAGTATGAAACTATTACACTAGTGCAATGATCTAAAGGGACTAGCCGTACTTCCATAGCAAAACCGCCCCTAATAAGAACTATATCGTAACCTATACTCTATTGTAGAGGATGCTAATAGTAGTTGATCCAGTAGATATCACCTCTATATCTTAGCTATTTAAAAAAAAGTGTCCAGAAACGACTTTTTTCAAAATAATATATCTTTGTTGGTTTTAAAGCTAGGAAGATAAAACCAATTCCAGTGTTTATAGTACACTTTACAGTTTATTTTATAGTAGTTTCCTATAATCGAATCGAAAGCCTGAATTTTAGCGGTCATTTCTTTACCACGTTCTATGGTAAATCTCATTAGTTCTGTAATTTCGCTAGCTAGTAACTCTTCAATACGGAACACACTTTAGCTTGTCAGCACTGAAGACTTTCTGCTATCAAGTGAAACAAGTTTGTTACATGACTTGAAAACAAGTAAAGTTAACATTAGTACAAACTTGAAACAGTCTCACTACATACACATAAAAAAATATATCAGATCGTTATGTTAGTCAAGAGTGTATTGTTAAATATTTAATAATTTTAACACTATCGATACTTCACTCTTGATTAACACCGTACTGATCTGATAGTTGCTGCGCACTATATTACCGTAATGCTATAAATCACGGACCCAATATTCCGTAGAGATACTGCGTCAGCGGAGCCGTGCATCGGAAACTGATGTTCGTATTGTTCATTTTGCGATAAGTTTCCTTCCAATTGAACCGGTATTACGGCACCTATACCATAATGCTACAACTAAAGGTTTTGCTACAACTTTTTATTCAAAACGTTGAGAGTTATTAATGTTATCGTTGTTGCAACATATGCGATTCATTGTTTGCGTGATGGCAGAGTGCTTTCTAGTACTCTGCCTGGATTGATTCTGTTATACTATTTTATAAAATAAACTAATTTGGCAGCACTAGAACTATTTGCATCTGCCTTCATTCTAGATTCTTCATTCTTTTCTAGCGATGATAGCTCAGTGGTTAGCGTGGAGGGTTCGCATGCCAAAGGGCGTGGGTTTAAACCCCAACAATGAGCTTGAGCTACCGGTGAAGGAAAACATCGTGAGGAAACCATAACGTGGTGGTAGGGTACTTTCTAGTACTCGGCTGGCTAGCTACCACCCTCAAGTTGAAAATCTGCCGCCAAGTATCTAACGGTGTGATCCGGCAGCCTCACTAGAGAGCCAGTTCCATTCCAGGCTAGGTGTGCTTTACGATCTTTGACCACACCACCACTTAGCGAGTCATCAGTCAGGTGAGCTGTAATCAAACACCTATTGTTGACAAACAATAAAAAAAACATACTAAATTAGAACACACAGATATAAAACAAAGATCTACGTTCTTCATGTAAATATTTGTCTTAGATGGGAATCAAACCCATGCCATATAGTTTGACAAACGATGAAAAAAAGGCAAACGTATATCGAACCTAAGGTATCCTAATTCTGCGTGATTGATTGGCCAACCAAATCGTTGTTTGTCAAAAAAAATAATTGTAAAATTCTAAATAAATCTTCTTAAAATACAACTTCCATCGCCGGGTGTATTCCTGAACACATTATTGTTGCACTAAATCCTGTTTCAATATTACAAGTACGACAACAAAACTGTACAATCGATTCTAAACATAATACCGAGTGATCGATCATGCTTGTCACACGTTTACAAAGAATGATGCTTCGTTGAAAACTAGGACAGTAAACGGGCAAGTATTAAAAGATCCTACTGGAATCCGGTACTCTTGTTTTTTTTTTTACATTAAATAAATCTACGTTTGAACGCCTAACAGAAAGCAACGGTGCGGCTGAGGATGGAGCACGATGATCTAGAAGAAATCTATTCACTCTAGTCTTAAAAACGTCCAAATTGTAGGCTAGGTGTTTAAGCGCAGCTCACCTGACGTTAAGTGACACCGACACTCGGTCGAAGATAAAGCACATGTTTGGTAGCAGATTTTCAACTTGAGGGCTAGACAGCCGAGCACTAGAAAGTACCCTACCACCATGCTATGGTTTCCTCACGATGTTTTCCTTCACCGACAGCTCAAGCTCATTGTTGGGATTTTTTGTTCTCATTGTTATTGTTTAAAGAAAATGTGAAAGAGTCACTAAATTCAGTGCCAGAGTTATTAAAATGATTCCTTGAAATAAGGGATTACTGAAAAATTTACGAGGCAATTTCCGATCCACGACGAGTTTTTAACGCTAATGTGTCAGAATTTCAGCTTCAGAAGACTTTGTATGCGCTAGACGTTTTTTTTTTGTTAAATAATTATTCTTAATCATTTGAGAATGAAAATCATTAATTATAGATTTTTCTTCAAATATATTTTTGAATATAGCTAATAACTGTACCATCTTATGGCCAATAAATAAATAATGTGGCCGATTACTGTACATTATATATTTGTGTTTTTGTATTCATTTTATTTAGAAAATATGTAATGCGACATAAACGGGTAAATACATTAATATAGTAGTATGTTATAAAAAAAATATAGCAATATCTATATATCGTTTTCTCTGTTTTTTTTTGATTATCATAACCTTTTCTGTTTTGTTCCGCCTTTTTTTAAACAAGCTTTTTTGATACAAAGATAATTTGGCAATTAATTTGATTTCCTGGAAGGTGTGTTTACCTCCATCAAAACCCAATGGTGTGCTGAACCATACGTCAATTCCAGTACTACCCGTAATCAAAAATTGTAGATAAGTAAAACGTTAAATATATTTAAATTTACATCTGCATGATTATAATTAACTTTATTTATTTTTCAAGACATAAAATATTGTTGTTAGTAATGTGTGTATATTGTGTTGTAGTAATTAAGTTGTAATCATCTTTGTTGTTTATTACACACTACAATTATACATACAATACAGTCTTAGCATATCTTTTGTCTTGTCTTTACCAGACAATAATCATGGGTGACTTTAAATCCAGTGTAAACAGGTTATTTCTCGGCAATTAAGCTTCAAAACCACATGCTTAAAATCTGGTAGAATGTGGTCATCCGCGTACTTATTAAGAATAATAAAAACACATCATAATTTACTAGTAAGAACAGAGATTCAATTAAAGTATTTTTAGCAAAGTAAGTGTCTTCAAGTTATTATAGCACAAACTACTAAATCTTACTCAAATGATTCAAGTCCCAGTTGAAGCGATGTTAAGTTTACTCAACTTATAAAGCTGTCTAATTGCCAACACTACTAAATACAATTTATTGTTACCTATAGTTGCGTACACAAATTCAGAAGGAGCTCATTCATTAACTCATGAAGATTTTAATACAAATCTTGAGTAGGCTTTGCAAAATGTTCATACTTTTAGTAGGTGTCAACCATTGGAGAACCATTTAAAAAATGTTTAAGTCACTACTCTTGTCAAATGCGAGTTGGTAGACTTCACACATCTTCAAAAACATGATGAGCTTTTAAATACGTAGATCACCTTCATTTTTTTGAAATTAGCGGCAAATTGTTTTCACAACTTAGAAAAAGACAAGAGGTGCGTGTTGTGGGGTCAACCCCCTCTAAGACCTCCAGATTGGCAGTCGGACGGTCTCACAACTGAGCTGCCGTAGCTTCTATATGTAAGCTTATACTAATATTACTATGAAAATTTGTCTATGTCGTCCACTTGCGGCGATAATGTGACATCTCGAATAATACGATTTTTCGTTTTATTGATACTCTGAATCACGATCTCACATTTTATTATCTTCAAAAACGGGATATTTTTTCTAGAATAAACAACAATGAAAAGACAAAATATCACGATACAGCGCTGTCTCGTTTGATGATCTAGTTGGCTTCGACACAGTGACAGTTCAGTTATCACGTAAGCTTCGAGGTGCGAAGTGCTCTCGGTTTTCATGAAAAAACGTGATATCGTGAGGATACCATGTATTAAATGTCAATTTCTACTTCATCTTCAACATGACAATTTAACTTACCGCCTTGTAAACTTACTTTTTATTTGGAACAAAGTGATATTTTTTTTTTTCAAATTTAATAATGTAGTTGTCTTACATATTTACAAATGAGTTTTTTTCTTTTTGATATTTCATTTCAACATTAGTTATACTCTAATCACTTTATACAAAAGCTATCTTGATAACAATTTAAGAGTTATGCTCATTTAAAAGTTTAAAAGCAGTTTTCTGTAGAATTATGGTTTTTGAGATGTCACATTGTTGTCGCAAGTGGACGATATCTTTGTTACATCTTTTCGCTGTAACGGCTGGAAGGATGACATTCTTCTTGTATTTTGTGTTTTTTTTAGGTGTAGCGAAGAAGCTTGATATAATCAATGTTTCCAAGCATGTAGACTCATTTAAAAAATAAAAGGAAAAAGTATTGAAGAATATTTAAACAATACCTATGTATATTTTATAGACAATTATTATTATTCTTAGCCCATGAGACAAAACATTGTTAACATATGTAGCTTAGTGCAGGGACAACTGTAAATTTTAGTACTTATGCATTTTGGTCAATAAAATTCTTATTTTTTTTTTTCGGGAGTATTTCCTTCTCAGCTCTTTGGCTGGTTTTTTAGCGTTTACGTTTACGGTTTTTACGGGCGTAAGCCAAGTTAATGTAGCGTGGGGTGTGTGTTTAGTTTGAGAGTATGGTGTAGAGAGAATCTGTATCATTTTCTTCTATCTGTATGAACTTTTACAATTCAACACGTATTTAAAATTGCAGCTTTTTGTAGGGTTATGTAGAGGGTTTCCTTTAAATTTAGTAACTTGAGGATATGGAGGAGATGATTGGGGATTACACCTGTTGTCGAGAGGACTACAGGAACTACATATTATTATTAATTTGACTAAATAAACTCAATATTTGTGTTCAAGGTAATGGAACGTTCAAATAAACCCCAAGTGCTAGATCAGAAAGCTGGCTTTTAAAGAAAAATGTCTCTAATGGAGCGGAATATCCTCGTTAAGATTGATAGCTATACAGCTCGGTGCTTGTGAGGTGAACCTTACACATCTTTTCCGTCTAGAACGCTAGATATTTGCCTTGGAAAATTTCATCATCGAATAATTAAAAGTAATAAGAACTATAATGGAACAACACTAATCGACATGAATAAACAAATATCGTAAGACATTATACAACGTCATCTGGCCCCAAACTAAGCGAAACTTGTCCGATGGAAGTCTATAATGGTTCGGCAACCTCACTTGACAGCCAGATCTATTTTTTTTAAAATTAGTTATAGGCTTACGTTTGACCGCCATCTCACCTGATGTTAAGTGATGATGCGGTCTAAGATGGATCACGCTTGCCTAGAAGACACCAATTCACTGTTGACTTCAAGACACCCAGATTATATCCATCGGGGAACACCCACTCAGGCAGCGCATTCCACTGTCTAGCAGTCCGCACAATGAACGTGGAATCAAATCGTTTCGTTCGAGTTTTGGAACATCTACCATGAAACGATGTCGCTTTTTTGAGCTTCTGGCTGTCCGATAGAAAAATGGACATGGGGGAATCAGACCATGTAGTTCTGAAGCACACTCTCCGAAATGAATCCGATAAAAAATCGTCAAACTAGCAACTTTGCGACGATGTTCAAGGCTTTGTAATTTAACCTGAACATCGGAGTCATCGCAGATGAGCCTCTTGGCACGCTTCTCAATAGATTCCAACGCCTCTAGGTGGTATTTGGTTTTTATTCCAGGCTAGGTGTGCTTACCTTCTTCGACCACACTGTCACTTAACATCAGGTGAGCTGTGGTCACTTAACATGGAGCGACATCGCTTATTTGCTACCTTTTCTTTAAAAAAAGATCTATTCTCAGATCCGGTTCTAAATTCGTCTGTCGGCCACTCCGCATTCCTAATTACTCTTAGGTAAGTTAATAAAGTTGTAGATAAGGGAGAACTGCTCCGAAAGTTGTTACGAGTAACGATATGAATCTTAATTCCAGCGGAGGTCCCAACTTTGCGGGGACTCGTGCATTTGCACTGCTCTTGGGTTTATCCGCTAGATTATCGGGACACTGGACTTTGCTGACACTGTGTCTATGCAATACAGGATGTTTCGGTGTTTTCCTAGCGCTGATAGCTCAGTGGTTAGCACGGGCGGTTCACACATCGAAAGGTGTGGGTTCAAACCTACCAAATAATGTTTATTTGGTTGTATAATACTCTGTACAATAAAGAGTTAATCAATCAATCAATCATCATCATCATCATCATCTCAGCCGTAGGACGTCCACTGCTGGACATATGCCTCCCCCATTGACTTCCATAAAGACTGATTAGAAGCGGCTTGCATCCAGCGAGTTCCTCCGGTCTTTACGAGGTCGTCTGTCCACCTTGTGGGTAGACTTTCTACGCTGCGCTTGCCGGTGCGTGGTCTTCACTCCAGAACTTTGCAGCCCCATCGGCCATCAGTTCTGCGTGCTATGTGCCCTGCCCACCGCCACTTCAACTTGCTGATCCGCTGGGCTATGTCGGCTACTTTAGTTCGTCTACGGATCTCCTCATTTCTGATTCGATCTCGTAGGGAAACTCCGAGCATAGCCCTTTCCATAGCTTGTTGTGCGACTTTGAGCTTATCAAGAAGGCACATAGTCAGAGACCACGTTTCAGCGCCATAAGTCATCACTGGTAACACACACTGGTCGAAGACTTACGACTTGAAAAATCAATCAATAAAATAACTATACCTATACAAAAAACATACTAATAAACAAACCAATTTTTATGGTGTTTGTTTAGCTCATCTGATGTTAAGTGAATGTGTGGTGGAAGATGGCAAACACACCTAGTCTGAAATAGAACTGATTTTCAAGTGAGGTTGTCGAACACACCGTAAGTTGCTTGGTAGATTTTAAACTTGAGAGTAGTTAGCCAGCTGAGTACCATAAAGTGCACTACCACCATGCTATGGATTTCTCACGATGTTTTCCTTCACTTGAACCATGGTCCACTGCTTTTAAAAATGCGGTCTACGGTGGAGCACACTCGCCTACAAGAAACCGATTCACTCACAAAGTACCCAGATTGTATCTATCAGGGAACACCATTAGGAGAGCAAATTACATAGTTTAGCAGTTCGTACAATAAAGGTAGAATCGTACCGTTTAATTCGAGTTTAGTTATAGTTTTTAGAATATCGATCATGAAGCGGTGTCGCTTTTTAGAACTCCTGGCTCTCCGATAGTAGAATGGCACGGTGGAATTAGGTCATGTAGATTTGAACCGCATTCTCCAAAGTGTATCCGTTAGGAAATCGACAGACAAGCAATTTGGCGACGATGTAAAAGGTTTTAGGACATTTTTCAAAAAATCGAATCTTAAATTAAATGTGCCGTGGTGGTGCCGGCGTAAGAATACCCCACCCTCTCAACCCGTAGTTGCCGTAAGAGTCGGCTAAGGGATGTAATCCGGAAGATCGGCAGCAGCGTCTTCCTTGAACAATCACACCTAACTGCGCTCGCCACACCGCCTGCCAAGCGTGGCGAGTATTGGCTAACCCCCCAGGAGGAGGCCTATGTCCAGTGGACGTCCTATGGCTGATTATGTGATGAAAACGAAGAAGAACATTTTTTTTTATATTTCTTACAAAATGATATACCTATCTAACGTTGTGAAGTTTTCGATATGTTAACACAGAGACTTATTTTTCTTCAAAACGTTGACTGATAGAACTCGAAATCTATTAGAATTAACAGTCAATACAGGCCTCTATAAATCAAAACCAAACGATTCTAACACTGATACGGGCTCACGTTCCAGACTTATTTTTATATAAATTAAAAGTAAAGTGAAAAAATATTTTTTCAAACAAGTTTTTATCAGGGACAGTGAACAAAAATTTTTAAAATAAATGCAAGTAAGTATTTGGCGTGTAGGTACTTAAGTAGGTAGTAGGCAGCCAAATACTTACTAGAATTTATTTTTCAATTTTTAGTTCCTTGTCCCAGATAAAAGCTTGCTTTAGAAAATATATATTTTTTTTAAATTTATTCTTTACTTTATAGTAGATAATTATTTAAGAGATTGCTTTGCAAGACAAATCAATCGAGCCCAAACTTGGTGGGGTTATGTTGTTTTATCATAGAGATGCCGTGGCCACCTTCTAGCTTCATCATCAGACCCTGGATGTCGTCTAGGTTTAAACAGCTTCCCAAGACGTACCGAGCCCAAACTCTTAACTTGTTTAGTTAAGATTTTCCAATGGCCGTCTTCCGTCTCCATCATCAGACTAGTTCCATGGTACCATATCATTGTATTCTCACCGAAGATACATAAGTACACTAAATCCATAAAAATGCAAATCCAAATGCAGTTTGCTTTACCATGTTCGACCACACTGTCACTTAACAGCTGTGGTCAAACACATTGTTGTCTGTCTATCAAATCTCTAGAACTTTATTGTCTTTAGCGGAAAATTAAAACATCACAAAACAAACAAACAACACAAAAAATATATTAAGCCCAACCGAACATCGGGAAGGGGGGTCAAATTTAACTTGCAAGATTCCACCCGAACAAACATAGTTACATACATACATTGCAAGTTGAATAAAAGCTTGTAAAATATCACTAAAAAATTCTCAACCATCGACACTACATAAATATTCGTTTTGCGTACAACTCGTACAAAATGTAGCTTTATGCCACATACTTGTAGACTTAAAGCTACGTTTTAGAGAGTTGACGTGACTTGGATAAAACTTGGCGAAATAGTATGTTTTGAAATCTGGCTCACGAGTGTCAAGTAATAATCATTACAGTCTTTTATTTTGAGCTTTAACAAACTACGGTAATCTGGCTTTTGGTGTCTAAAATACAGAGTACCTACTTCGTATCAAAGAAGGTCTTGAATGACAATTTGTGAAAATAAATTTAGTCAAGTTTTCGATGCCAAAATGTATGAAAAATTGTATTTTTATCCGACTGCCAAGGAAGGGTTATGTTTTTCGCGAAAATATTGTATGTACCTATGTATGTATGTATGTAATTTTTTTATTAATTCGTATCTTCCAAACGGCCGAGTGGATTACGACAATTAAGGTATAGTTAGTTTCGTCTGCGTGCTTTATCTTCGACCACATCATCGCTTACCATCAGGGGAGTTGGTGGTCAAACGCGGACTTATACGTATTAAAAAAAACCGAAGAGTGATTTAGAGGTTGGTTTAAAAAAAAAACAAGATGGTGGATTTTTGGCGCTAAAATATTTAGATCATATAAAGGGTAACTTGGTGAACAACTAACTTGATGGGTGACTTCACCTAACTTGTTGATACATTTCCTTAGCAGGAGGTAGTCTAGGTAGATCCCACTGCAGGACCAGATATTCTGTTGCCAAGCAGTAGTGTGTAAATATTACTGTGTTCCGGTTTGAAGGTTGCAGCTAGAGAACGATCAAAAGCCCTGAATTTTGTTTTGTTACTAAAAGTTCTATGTATCGCTACAATGAACATAGCCATAGGACGTTCACTGCTGGACATAGGCCTCCTCCTGGGGGGCTTTTACCACGCTTGGCAGGCGGGTTGGCGAGCGCAGTTAGGTGTGATTGTTCAAGGAAGACGCTGCTGCCCATCTTCCGGATTACATCCCTTAGCCGACTCTTACGGCAACCACGGGTAGAGAGGGTGGGGTACTATTCTTACGCCGGCACCACCACGGCAACCGGACCACCGGATGTGACAAGTATATTCAGAAGTTGGGGCAACCTGTAAAGCTCACCCATGGAATTGTCTTTATGTATAAATAAATAAATATAAATAAAGTTCTCAGTCTAAATAATTTTATGTACCGAACACTTTCAAACTAAACACGGGCCTTTGTCGTGAAGTGGAAACTAACCAAGGATAGAGTGAATTGGAAAACTTTCCACAAGTCCCAAGAAAAACAATCCTTGACGAAGGTCAAAAACCTGTCAAAGTGAAACTTAGATACTCAAACACCGTGAATATCCGGACCTGTTTTAAAGTGACAAAACTTTGAACCATATTTAGGTCTAAGTTCAGAAAGTTCACTTAGAAGATAAAATCACTGAGTATATTTAAAAAAAATCGTAACCTTGTTAAAAATAAAATAAAGTTTTTTAATTTAGGGTCCCGTTTTACCCATTGGGTACGAAACCCTAATCTCCCGCCAAGCACTTAACAGTGTGTTCTGGCAGCCTTACTAGAGAGCCAGTTCTATTCCAGGCTAGTTGCACTTTACCATCTTCAACCACACCGTGATTTAACATAAGGTGAGCTGTGGTCAAACACCTAGCTTGTTAATCACAAAAAAGACATTCGATGTTTGTCTCAACCGTCCTGTAATAGCTAGCTTCAGTAACTTTCCAACTAGAACACAGTAATGTTTACCTGCCAAAGGTAGAATATTTGATACCGTGGCTAAGAGATTCATCATTAACAATCTACTGCCACAGAAAAATGCCATTGACTTTCAGAGAAATGTAGTACAGCTAACTTTTTTCGGGTCGATCTTTTAATAAATATTGTTGACATTCATCGATAGGTCAGAAGGGCTAGCATATAAACAGACGTTTGCTTACCACATAAATTATTGAACAATATATTCCTATATGATCAACAGCGCCCCTGGTGGTAGAAAAAGAAAACAGTTTTTTTAAATACACTTGAGTATCCTTTTTTTTCAACGTATATAGCTTAGATGTTCAACTGCAGCTAGCTTGATCTTAAGTAACGGTGTGTTCGTAGATGGTGAAGCACACCTAATTTAGAATGGGAAATGGCTCTCAAGTGAAGGTCAGAAGTCACAGTAATGCTTGGTTGCAGAATATCTGGTACTGCGATGGTACCTAACTAGACAATCTCCTGCGATGGAGATTTACGATTAAGTATAGAAAATGAAATCGCAAGGTTCTGCTGATTTAATTAAATATGTTTGTGTTTTATTTGTTATACATTAATTCATCGCATCAATTCCATTTCAATAACATTCGAGCAATGAAAAGCTATCATATTTATTACTCGGTTCGAAAAAATCAATTTTTACGCTTAACAAGCTTCCTTTCACGGTCCAATTTTATTGAGGGTTTGCGAATTTTCTGCTTCGGGAAGTAAAAAACTGAAATGAGGTAAATCCAGAAAGAAACTGCCAACTTCTTTTTAGATTAACTGAAGATATTCTGTGCTTAATAGTTAACATAGGCCTTACACGATGTTTATAAAGATTGTGTACTTAAACACAACAACAACTCACATACACAAACACACTATTTTAAATTAAGAACAGCACAATAACCACCTATACATATTATTAATTTTAAATTCGCAATACCAGTTATATAAAATAGTAATAATAATAAATAATCAGTCAAAACTTAGGAATAGATATACAAATAAAAATTAAATATAACACAAAACAAGAACAACATGAAAAACAAATTAAGCATTAAACACACACACTACAAACACCCATACACACACACTTAACAAATACATACACTCTGTTACACATTACAACAGTTATTTAGATAGAATGTCTATCATATCCAGATTTTTCAAACTTTGATTTTTTTTTAAAGGCCAGGTAACGCTGTGTGAAGTGTCTTATAATATTTATTTAAAAAATAGGACGGGAACTTGAGCCATTTATACATGTCACCTAAAATCGACCAATAACCGCCGCTTCCGTCAGAAATCCGATTTAATTGTACCCTATAGGCCGATAAATCAGGCACCCTTGTAACATGGGCCCAACAGGAATCTGATATTTAATCTACCTACTGCGCAAACATATCCCTCTAAGGGTTTGACTTTGGGCTTCGTGCTGCCATTAATATTCTTCATTGGATTATGGAAACTGACGTGCTTTTGTCATTTTATTTTACTTATGCGGGATTACTCAACTACGACTATAGTTTCAATCACATCCGGTGGCCTTCATCAAGGAGACAAAGCTGAATACAACGCGCCTCGTACGTGAAGATAGCGGTTGATGCGCGGGCGCGAGAGTGAATCTTATTTTTTTTTTATGGTTGACAGGCTGGTTGTTTCACCACAGCTCACCTGATGTTAAGTGACAGTGTGGTCGAAGATGGTAAAGCACACTTCGCCTGGAATGGTACTGGTTCTCACGTGAGGCTGCCGGAACACACCGTTAGTTGCTTGGTTGCGGATTTTCAACTTGAGGGTGGTAGCTAGCCAGCCGAGTACTAGAAAGTACCCTACCACCATGCTGTGGTTTCCTCACGATGTTTTCCTTCACCGGCAGCTCAAGGTCATTGTTGGGGTTTGCACCCATGCCCTTCAGCATGCGAACCGACCGCGCTAACCACTGAGCTATCATCGCCACAAATCGCTACAATCTGAAAGATATCCTTTCAAATAACATGAAGTTGTACCTTCCATCATCAGCTCAGCAACATGAGATGATGATTAGGTCCAGACGCAAATATTTTAATAGTTTTAGAAAATATATAAAGCACATTATATGTTCCTATAAAATTTGAAGGTTGCCCTTGATGTTTCTGGGATTCCATCATCAGATCCTGTCTTAGTGCCAATGGGACCAGATGGGAAGTCAACACACTATAAAAAAAAAAAACTTGAATCTGCGTCAAATCAGGTGTCTTCAAATAATCGGGCAACATACATTAAAAAAATGATTCCGAGGAATTGAGAACCTCTTCCTTTTTTGGAAGTCGTTTAACAATACCAAATATACACACACATGCTAATACATCATCATCATCATCATCTCAGCCGTAGGACGTCCACTGCTGGACACAGGCCTCCCCTATCAACTTCCACAAAAACCGGTTGGAATCGGCTCGCATCCAGCGCGTTCCTGTGGTCTTTATGAGGTCGTCTGTCCACCTTGTGGGTGGACGTCCTACGCTGCGCTTGCCGGTCCGAAGTCTCCACTCCAGAACTTTGCAGCCCCATACTAATACATAACACAAGTGAATTTCACATAAGAATTATAAACTAAGCGTTAGTGCTTTTTAAAGAAAACGCAAGCGTGGATATTAAATTCGAAAATCCTTATTCTAAAGTAAACAATTTGCAAAACAATTTCGGTCTCACCTTGCAGTCACTTTGTGTAAAACGGAGGAGATTTACAATTTACGCTTAACTCGGGGCCAGTAACATAGCGAGAATGATAACGCGTGTGAATCTACTGACATGAACCAAAGTACATTGAGAAAAGTAGTTCATCTTAGGCTGGTCGGCGAGTTAATGACCTACTCTTGCGTTGACGCTTAGGGTTGCCATTTTTAGTCAAATATTGCAAGCGGGCAAGCCGGAGAACGCGCGCGACCAAACTCACGGCAAGGCCCAGACTGCCGGCACCCGAGTCTCCCCGAGATTATATAAAACATACAGTCCACTTTTTTATCTCATGAGCTATTTACGTCATATTTGTAAGTTATGTCATTGTCTATTGCGTTGGCATAATATGTCAATGTCACTTGTATTTTTCCTCTTACACTTTTTTTCTCTTTCTTCTTGACATCGCGTTCTGTGCATTCTGCCAGTTTCAATGTTTCTGTATTTTGTGTGCAGTTTTCATTTTTCAGCTTTTTTTATCTTTACAGTCAAAGTGAAGTCTTGGTCAAGTCCAATATGTGTCAGTTAAATCCAGTCATGCCTTAGTAAAGTAGTAAGCTTCGATGGAGTTTTGGAAGCAACACAAAAAGTCATGATTCACCACATTATATCACTTTCCCCCACTCGCGCTTGTAATTCGGCGCTTTATGAATAAAACACCACTAGTTTTATACATAAACACTCGCAATACAATAGTTTTTGAAAAAAATACATTGGGGTGACACGACTCTCTTCGCGTTCCCGCCAAAAAAAAATCCCTCTTACACTTACGAAATTATGCCGTATGGACGTGTTTCTTTTTGTTTCCTTTAATAATGACCTAAACAAGTGGTCCTTCGAGCCGGATGTAACTAACTAAACGAACTATTTAGGTATTGCATAACCATACTTGTGCCACTCTTTTATTAAGTAGCTGTTCTTTTTTTAATGTAAAATAAACATCTAATCTTATTTTCTAGTATGTGAATCTTACAAATTGATATGCTAGCCTGCTAGCTACATTGTTAGTGAAAAGGAATCTCACATATCACACATCATCAGCCATAGGACGTCCACGATATAGGCCTCTTCCTGGGGAGGGGTTTTACTAATGGTTTTACCAATACTCGCCACGCTTAGCAGGCGGGTTGGCGAGCGCAGTTAAGTGTGGTTGTTCAAGGAAGACGCTGCTGCCCATCTTCCGGATTACATCCCTTAGCAGACTCTTACGGCAACCACGGGTAGAGGTGGGATACAACTCTTACGCCGGCACCACCACGGCAGGAAAAGGAATATTGAAGATTGAAATTATAGAGTACATTATTGTGATCATTCGCTGTATTCCTGGCTCCACAACCGTTTGGGATTCTCGCGTCGCGCCGACAGAAATTGGCCCCTGCGAAATGAGAGTGATAATTCTGTTACAGCGTGACTTGCGTGACAATTCTTTATATTAGCAGGCCGGCAAAATGTTTGCGGCCATTATACGATTAAACTCGATTTGATAAATCTGCGACTTTAATCGTTTGACTCGCCGTGTGTCGTGAAAACCACGCGTCTTTTCTATTACACTATTTACACTTGAAAATCTGTCGCTAAGAACCTAGTGGTGTATTCCGGCAGCCTCACTTGAGGGCCAGTTCCATCCCAGTTTAGGTATGTTTTTACCATCTACGACCACACCGTCATTTAACATCAGGTGAGCTGTGGTCAAATACCCAGCTTGTCAACCATAAAAAATTATGATTTATCGACATTTGCCGAAGAAAACACCGCTATTTTTGTAAATAAAAAGTCCATAATCCGACCGCGATTAAAATAGCTACAATATCTTTTTGAACAAATTTATTATTCCTAATTCAATTTAAATATATAACTTATATATATATTTGTAATTATCTTTTAATTGCCTTTTAGATATCCTACTTGATAGGTTTAGTTTTTTAAAATTAACTCATTGCTATTTCGCACCAAAACTCCACCATCCAGATTTTTTATAATCCATTGTGTTATTGAGACAAATTTAACGATGCCTTAATTGCCGTAATCCGATCGACCGTTTCACCATTCAATCGAGTTTCTCAATGGGTGGGTCTTAAAATGAACATGGACAAAAAGAAGGTAATGCTGAATGCCCATATTGTGCTCACCCTAGTATCAGTTGGGAACTCGGTTCTTGAAGTTGTTGACACGTACATTTAGCACAAGCATTCCAACTAGGTAGGTCCAACTTCAAGAAAGAGGTCAAATTCAACTCGGCTGGGCAGCGTTCGGAAAACTGCGCAGCGTTTTCTCGTCAGAATTACCTCAGTGCCTCAAGTCGAAAGTCTTCGACCAGTGTGGTTACCAGTGAAACTTATGGCGCTGAAACGTGGTCTCTGACTATGTGCCTTCTTAGTAAGCTTAAAGTAGCACAACGAGCTATGGAGGCCGATGGCCGATGGGGCTGCAAAGTTCTGGAGTGGAGACCACGGACCGGCAAGCGCAGCGTAGGACGTCCACCCACAAGGTGGACAGACGACCTCATAAAGACCGCAGGAACACGATGGATGCGAGCCACTTCCAACCGAGTCTTTATGGAAATCAAGGGGGGAGGCCTCTGTTCAGCAGTAGACGTCATACAAACGATGATGATGTTTGACCGTTTAGATACGAGGTAATAAAAAATTACAAACATACATAAAAGATACGCGCGAATAACATAACCATTCCTAGGCAGTCGGGTAAAAACTTCTAACCTTTTCAATAACAATCTGTATTAGTATTGCGAGTAATAGATTTCTGTCTACGTTCTTATTTTTTATACTAGTAACATACTCCTAGATATTACCCTTCAAGAACAAACCAGTTAAATATTATGAAAGCCTCCTTGGATACTAATAAGGTTGAATCAACTATTTTTTGTTTGATGGCAATATTGCTTGCAAATAAACGAAATTGCTTGGAAAGACTTAATTTATTTGGAATATTGATCTAACTTTTTTGTGTTTGGTATACGTGCTAGGTGTTTGATCATAGCTCTCCTGATCTTAAGTGACTGTGTGTCAAAGAAATCCAAACTAGTTAGGAATAGAATTGGGTCTCAAGTGAGACTACCGGAACACACCGTTATATGCTTGGCGGCAGATTTTCAACCGTGGTAGCTAACCAGCCGAGTAATAGAAAATATCCTACCACCATGCTATAGTTCCCTCACTATGTTTTCCCTCATTGTAGGGGCTTGAACCCATGCCCTTCGGTATGTAAACCAACCACGCTAACCGCTGAGCTATCATCGCTACAAAAACACACATCGTTCCGGTTTGAACGGTACTGCAGCTAGCGAAATTACAGGGATTGTACTGCTTTGAGACTTCTGTACTTTAAGTCTCAAAGTAATGAGTTTCAAAGCAGTAATGCCATAGACTTTGTTTTGCTACTCAACGTTTTGTATATCGCTGCAATGGACATGTGTTATCTTCTAGGCAAGCGTGCTCCATCTTAGACCGTACCATCACTTAAAATCAGGTGAGATTTCGGCCAAAAGTAAGCCCATTTCTTATAAAAAAATATCAAGAGAGCGTTTCGTTTGTCTCATTAATTTCAAATTAAAAAAAATATGTGTAGTATTGAACAAGGTGTATACACTGCTCTGCAGCTGGGCTGAACGAAGCGAGTGTACATCAGGTCTCGTACATATGATTGTTTCGGTCATAAGCCTGTCTGTGGCATTGTCATCGAACTTCAATTAAGAGATAAGATATCCAAATGACTAGAGTTATACGGGGCGTACCGCCATCATCGTTTCACGGATTAACGGCAAACCTCAAGAGATAAACATAACCGTACTTAACACCCTGTAAGGTAAACTTGTGATATCATATTAATGAAAATGTGGAATTTAAACGCGAAAAATCGTGTCAGGTTTTTTGATGCTAGTGTTTATTTATCAGGGCGAGCGAAGCGAGCCCTATTACTATCCCACAAAATTATTGTGGTACACTTTACTGAAAAACTATCACGCCTATAGATTTGTCATTTAGCATAGTAATTTATCTTCATATTCAGATGTGTTATCTGTCAAAATATTTTTTTTATAACTATTAAAAAAAATAACATTAACAATTTCGTATTCATTGGATAGAATGTTATTGTACTACTAACGCCATCTGTTAGAAAACCAAAGAGTAACATTGCTGCAGCAGAACTAAACTCAATTACACAACACCTAGCCTGTCAGACATAAAAATAAAATAAAAATAATTAAAAAAAAAACTGTCTTAAAAATTATTACCCGTTAGAAAAACTACGCGAGCACTCACAAAGCTCAGCTTTTGGCTAGTAAATAGAGTGAAGTTTTAAGCGATTATTAAAGGGTTTTTTTTCTCTTTCATCTTGGCATCGCACTCTGTGCATTCTGCCAGTTTCAATGTTTGTGTATTTTGTGAGCTGTCTTCAGTTTTCAGGTTCTTTATCTTTGTAGTCAAAGTCTAGTCTTGGTCAAGTCCGGTTGGCGCCAGTCAAATGCAGTCATGCCTTAGTAAAGTAGTGGTGACTTTACTACAAGCGTCGATGGAGTTTTGGAAGCAACACATGTTTCACCGCATTATATAGCTTTCCCACACTCGCGCTTGTAATTCGGCATTTTAGGAATAAAACACCACTATTTTTATACATAAACACTCTAAGAAACACTAGGTCGAAGATGGTAAACACACCTAGTCTGGAATGGAACTGACTCTCAAGTGAGGCTGCCGGAACACACCGTTAGATGCTTGGCGGTAGATCTTCAACTTAAGTGCGGTAGCTAGCCAGCCGAGTACTAGAAAATATCATACTACCGTATAACTTTCTGTCATTTACGCAGTACCTAATTATCACAAATGATTGATATGCTAGATTTTTTTCGTAATTTGAGTTGAGTATAATGGTGTTGTTTACAAGCGCCGTTCCGCGTAAATGTAGCGATGATAGCTCAGTGGTTAGCGCGGTCGGTTCGCATGCCGAAGGGCGTGGGTTCAAACCCCGACAATGAGCTTGAGCTGCCGGTGAAGGAAAACATCGTGAGGAAACCATAGCGTGGTGGTAGGGTACTTTCTAGTACTCGGCTGGCTAGCTACCACCCTCAAGTTGAAAATCTGCCGCCAAGCATCTAACGGTGTGTTCCGGCAGCCTCACTTGAGAGCCAGTTCCATTCCAGGCTAGGTGTGCTTTACCATCTTCGACCACACCGTCACTTAACATCAGGTGAGCTGTGGTCAAAACACCTAGCCTGACAGCTATAAAAAAAAAAAAAAAAAATAACCCTAACAAATATAATGCAAGTGAAAACTGCGTCACTAGCAACAATTGCATCGGTAAGCCCCAATCGGGCCAGTATCAGGACTGTGAACATTTGCGCGCACCCATAAATAAAGATTACCGGGATATCTCCTAACCTGGTTAGAATGGCCAAATGTGGGGCTATGGGACACGAGATAAGAATCAATCTGTTTATACAGGGTTATAATATAAGCATGATGGTGTGTGGTGCCGGCGTAAGAATAGTACCCCACCCTCTCTACCCGTGGTTGCCGTAAGAGTCGGCTAAGGGATGTAATCCGGAAGATGGGCAGCAGCGTCTTTCTTGAACAATCACATCTAACTGCGCTCGCCAACCCGCCTACCAAGCGTGGCGAGTATTGGCAAGGCTCAGGAGGAGGCCTATGTCCAGCAGCTATGTCCTATGGCTGGTGATGATATCCTATAAACCCCAAAACCAAATAAAAACAAAAAACATTGTAAAAAAACCATAACATGGCAGTAACATGGGTACTTTCTAGTACTCGGCTGGCTAGCTACCACCCTCAAGTTGAAAATCCGCCGCTAAGCATCTGTGTGTTCTGGCGGCCTCACTTGAGAGCCAGTTCCATCCATGCTAGATGTGCTTTACCATCTTCGATCACAGAGTTACTTAACATCAGGTAAGCTGTGGGTGGCCTGTCAAAATACATACCTATCTTAATCCTAACTTTTTAATATTATAAATACGAATATAAGATTGTTTGTTACGCTTTCACGCGTAAACTACTCAACGGATCTGGGTGAAATTTTGCATGTAGATACTTTAAGCCCTGAAATAAAACATAGGATACTTTTCATCATCATCATCATTCACCACCACACGGGCAAAAAAGTAATTTAATACATCAAAAAATGTTAAAATCATTCTAAGAGTCGAGCTTCACCACTCGTCCATCAGCGTCCTCAGCAAAAATGGCTGAAACGAAGCCGATACCTTACCTCCCTGAGAATGGAGTAGGAAGCGTCCTAAACTGAAAAAAATTATTAAAAAACCATATGTCATATGAGCCAAGAATATCAAATCAAGACTAAATAAAAACGCCAATCGGAATGTTCGTAAAGTTCATAGCTCCAAATAACACATCCAGCACACCGCTTTACTTCCATCGTTATCATTACCAGTGGTACAGGCTATTCTGGCTTAACAAGGCCAGATAAATATGCCAAAAAACAACACCAGGAATGTAAGGAGCTGCTGTGTGTGAATAGGCAAGATTGTCACATACTGAAAGTTTCATGCTACGTTTCTCCTAGGTAAGGTGTCTGATTTACTCAATACGAGATTTCCTAGTTGACAAGAATATTTGAGTAGGATTAAGAACAGGATTAATAATCCATCCTGCTACACATCATATCACATCATCAGCCATAGATCGTCCACTGCTGGACATAGGCCTCCTCCTGGGGGGGTTTTGCCAATACTCGCCACGCTTGGCAGGAGGGTTGGCGAGCGCAGTTAGGTGTGATTGTTCAAGGAAGACGCTGCTGCCCATCTTCCGGATTACATCCCTTAGCCGACTCTTATGGCAACCACGGGTAGAGAGGGTGGGGTACTATTCTTACGCCGCACCACCACGGCAAAACCTGCTACACATGATGCGTTATCTCTTACCATCAGAAGAGCGTACCGTTCTTATCATTATTTTTCTACTAGCTTCGCCCCTTCGCTACATTTTTTCGGGATAAAAAGTAGTTATATATCAATCCAGGGTTTCAGCTACCTCCATACCAATTTTTATCAAAATTGGTTGAGCCGTTTGAGCGTGAAATAGTAACGAACATACAAACACACTTTCACATTTATAATATTAGCGTAGTAAAACAAACCTTAACGCCCTTTATTTTACGTCTCGTATAACACTGGATAGTTAGCTTAAGGTACGAGTACATTAGTAGAAATAGCCGTGTGCGGATGTGGCAAATACGTGCCGAGAATATTAGATTCCGACCGGTGAAAACACTCCTTTAATAAAAACATACCCACTGAGTGAAATACAAAACAGACACTCAAATTGGTTTGAATAAAAACTAGCTTTCCCAAGATTTGTGGAAAAGGAATGAAATAAATTGAACGCGCTCTTGATGATAAGAGACAGTTCATGATCGTTGCTGAGGTACCCAGAATTATATATATTATGTATATACGATATGACAAAAATTAGGGAGAGGTGACCTACACGCCAAATACTTATTAGAATTTATTTTTGAAATTTTTGGTCCTTGTCCCAGATAAAAGATTGTTTTAAAAAATATTTATTTATTTATAAATTATTTTTAACTTTTTAGTAGATAAGTATTTTAGATATTGCTCCTCAAGATAAATCAATTAAGCCCGTTTGGTGGGGTTATGTTGCTTTATCACAGAGATGCCGTGGTCACCTTCTAACTTCATCATCAGACCCTGGATATCATCTAAACATAAAGTGCTCCTCAAGACGATTGAATCACGTCCAAACTCGATGTGTTTATCTTCTTTAGTTTAGAAGTTCCTATAGCCATCTTCCGTCTCCATCATCAGGCCAGCTCCATGGTACCATATAATTGCATTGTCACCAAAGATACACAAGTACTAAATTTGAGTGCAATCGGACATCGCGAAGTGGGTCAAAATTAACTTCTAAATTAACATACAATGCAAGTTAAATAAGAGCTTGTAAAAAAACATGTATTTTTACTTTATAAAATTTTTAAATACATGGAACAGCAAATTTTCGTTCGTTTTCTTCCGAAAATGAACTCTCTGATCTCATTTATTCATTTTGACACGATTCCCTCCATCCGCTCGCTCTGCTAACATTGGCTTGATTAAATAGACACAAACAATTCAAGGGAAACTTTGTCCCAACAAAACACACGTTCCGTTTGCTTTCATTCGATATCAACAAACTTCAAGAAGTGAACGAAAAGTGAAACAAAAGTGAACAACTTTGTCAAAGCAGGAAAAGTTGCAGAAGAACAGGGAACAAGGTAAGTAATTATGTTAGAATAGAATGTAACAATGTGTAAATAAGAGAAACTTGTTGTATTGTTTGTTTCTGCTCAACTTTTCATATTATGTCAATGATCATTATTCACAATTTTTTAAACAGATCAAACATATAAAGTAAAACAGCTATAGACGAGAAAACTTTTCAGAATTTAATGGTATTGTTGTATGTATGCTTAACACTGACCCAGCAATAATTTTAAGGGGACCTTTTAGGTATATTTTTTAATGTTTGACAGGCTAGGTGGTCTACGGTTCATCTGATGTTAAGTGATGTGGTCGAAGATGGTAAAGCAAACCTAGCCTGGTATGGTACTGGCTCTCAAGTGAGGCTGTCGGAACACAACGTTAAATCCTTGGCGGCAGATTTTCAACTTGAGGGTGGTACTAGAAAGTACCCTACCACCATGATATAGTTTCCTCACGATGTTTTCCATCACCGGCAGCTCAAACTCATTGTTGGGGTTTGAACCCACGCCCTTCGGCATGCGAACCGACCATGCTAACCACTGAGCTATCATCGCTACAAAAATAGTTACAGATGTGCTTAACGATATATCACCACACCGTCACTTCACATTAGATTAGCTGTGGTCAAAAACCTACATAAATTACAGGGCTGATGAGACTAACCATCGAAAGTCTCGAAGTAATGAGCGCCAAAGCAGCGACGCCCTGGATTTTGTTTTGCTACTCAAAGTTCTCTGTATTTCTGCAATGGTAATAGACGGGCGTTATCTCTTACCATCAGGAGAGCGACTCGTTCGTCTCATTACTTTTTCATAAAAAAAGCCTTAAATTAAAAATCTGCTGCCAACCTATTGGTGCGTTCCGGCAGTCTCACTTGAAAGACAATTCCATTATAGGCTAGATGTGCTAGTTTGATCAGACCGTCACTTAACATCAAGTGAGTTGTGGTCAAACACCTAGCCTGTCACACGTGAAAAATAAAAGTAAAATATATCACCAATGAGTAGGTATTAGGAAATAATTGCGAGGCTAGAAACCTGTGCTTCAGAAATAGCCCCAATCATGTGTGTAACAAGGAAAACAAGGCAATCAAGGCATCTTTCAGGCAATTTTCTGTATATGGCTGTAGAAAATGAGCCTGAGTCTTATCTCAAAACGAGATGTGCCCCGCAGCTTTGCTCTTGTAGCATTTTCACTTTGAAATTGAATTACATTAAATTCTTTGGAACATTTTAACATTCATGTTCTGCTTCAAAGGCTGCTGTATTATAAATAACCTGTTATACCTATATTTATATATGTAACTTTTTATTTTTCACACTACAGTTACAAAATTTGACAATGACCTATAGTGCAATGTCCGAGTGCTTTATCGCTTAGATCGATGATCTCCAAAGTGGTCTATACATACCCTATAATATATTACATAGCTCAAAGGTGACTGACTAACTGACTGACATAGTGATCTATCAACCACAGCCCAAACCACTGGACGGATCGGGCTGAAATTTGGCATGCAGGTAGATGTTATGACGTAGGCATCTGCTAAGAAAGGATTTTAATTAATTCTACCCCCAAGGGTATAAAATAGGGGATGAAAGTTTGTATGAAACTTTGTCAATTTTAAACCGATCGCGCTGAGACTTTGCATGCTTAAAGCTACTATGACGTAGGCATCTAGCGCGGGTGAAACCGCGGGGCACAGCTAGTACCCTATATGGACCCCAGGGGTCGACGAAGATAGACACAAGGTCCATGTAATAAAGAAAATTGGAGGTTGTGGGATGTAAACGCAGATCTACAATAGTGGATCTAATTTTTTTTAATGTAAGAGTAATGAGACAAATGAACACTCTCCTGATAGTAAGAGATAATGCCTGTCCATGACCATTGCAGCGATATACAGAACTTTGAGTAAGAAAACAAAGTCCAGAGCGTCGTTACTTTGGCGCTCATTACTTTGAGATATTAGATAGTTAGTCTCAACAACGCAATAATTTCGCTTCCAGCCACTGCCAGATGTCTTGCGTACGTCACTCCATTAAAGATGTAATCTTATTATGATATCAGATAACAACATTTATTAACACATGTACGCGCATTCAGAAATCAGTCAAAACACGTTACACGAATTTGTAAAATGCAATATTAGGCAAACACAGAATACAGAATACAGAACAATACAGAATCGAAAAACATGGCAAGTGGTCTAGCCAAAAAAGTTTTGAGACCTCCGGCTTGGGTTACCTTCAGGTAACCTAATAATTTGAAACAGAGCCACAAAAACAAAACATAAGCTAAGCTGTATATCCAAACATGAAAGGTCACTCAATACAAATACACTATTCTAGGATTAATTTAACTTTGCCGCAAACAATGCGACAATAGAATATGACACTGTCGTCGCTTCTAATATAAAACAGAGTGTACTGTAGAAATAGCGTAGTCGGACTTTACTTAGTGCCCCACTTGAATGTGTCACAGATGTAAAGAAAATAGATGAAAATTAAAAGATCCAAGAAGTTGGCAGTTTTCAAACTCTCAGTTATGATTGCCCTGATGGCTCATTTGGTATTGTATCTGCTTCAAAAGCTGTAAGGCGTGAGTTTGATTCCCATTTATGACAAATATTTATGTCACATCATCAGGCATAAGACGTCCACTGCTGGACATAGGCCTCCTCCTGGGGGTTGCCAATACTGCCACATTGGTTTCGATGGTCTCTAGATTTATGTTCTGCGCGCGCACCGTGACGTAACGTTTCACTCAGTCTCGGCCAGGCGCTCGGAGAGTCAACACGTCTTGTGGATGCCTCGTGTAGAGGCGAAACACGTGTCGGCAATTGGTTACTGCAGCGAGAAGAGGATATAAATACTTGTGGTTTTTGTTTTAATTAGTGTTTTGTTTAAGCTATTAAGATTATGTCAAATTTAGTTTTAGATGATAAGTAAAGTTCCGGATAGGTTGTTTAATTATCGTCAAGTTTATTAAATTATTTATTAGTGATTTTTTAAATTATTGTTAGTTTTTTAAATTATTATCAAGTGTTTAAATTTTTGTCAAGTTTTTAAAATTTTTGTTTTTTAACTTTCTATCTTCATTTCTGTTGTAGCTGGAACGACTGTTAAGCGGAAATAAACTAAATATATACCTAGAACACTCAAATGTAACGTAATAAAATACTCTAATAGGTAACGTACGTCCGATCTCGACCGCAACGACAAAGCTTCTCTGATCGACGGTTGCAAATGTGAAAATTGACCTAGCAAATTTCCGTCTACCCTCATTTACTTGCTGGGATCGAAGAGATCAATGGTATATCTAGCTTTTTTACACCTATGTCGTTTAGCCTTCAGACGAGAGCTCTTGTCCTCTTCTATTGTTACCAGATTGCTACTTTCACAGCACACGGTAGCCTATACTACCTATAAAAGCTAGCTAGTTGTTGGGATACCCACATTTAAGGTAGCTTAGTGAAAATGTCCTAGCCGCAATTGCTGTAACCAAATTTCGAGTTTGCTGTTTAAACTTTTGACAAATATTTGCAGATTGTATAGCAAAACAACTAAGTGATGCATACTTTTGTACGAAATTGTTTATTTCTGGTTCTTTTTTTGACATGGATGGATTCTCAACAATTTGGAGTTAAACTTTATAGGTGGCAAACGGAACCCTGTTTTCATGCAATCACTTCTTCGAATACAATGATCGCAAATATATAGTCTTAGTATTCTTGTTGTATATTATTACTAGCGACCCGCCCCGGCTGCGTATGGGTTACACGGGTCTTTTGTTATATCTCAAAGGGATTAGGCAGCGTTTATGATGAAAGCTCCCAGGTGGCTTTACTTTTTCCGACACTTCCAACAATTATCATCATATTTCTAGCCAAGCATCTAACGGTGTGTTCCGTCAGCCTCGCTTGAGAGCTAGTTCTATTCCAGGCTAAGTGTGCTTGTCCATCTTCAACCTACACTTAACATCAGCTGAGCTGTGATCAAGCACCTAGCTTGTCAACCATAAAAAAGTACACCCCCAGCTTTTGGCACTGTATAGTTGCAGTATAAACAAAATATATTTTGAGAGTTTAGCATTAAATACGGCTGCTTTCGTTCACGTCATCTATTGGAAGACTGCTTTTTTTGTCGTCATACTTTGTGAATTTGCTACTGTTTCAATACTTTCAAAAATATTACTATAACTCACTGTAAATAATTCTAAGTCATAGGTCAAACCATGTTCGAGTCCAGTCATGCCCTAGTAAAGTAAGTGACTTTACTACAATTTCGATAGAGTTTTTGAACCAATAAGGATGTTTCACCACATTAGCACCCATAATTCGGTATTCCATGAATGAAACACCAATATTTTTATCAACACAAAAAAACCACACGTTTTAAAAATAATACGACGACATGGTATTTTCTAGTTCCCGCCAAAAAGTTCACATTAACAAAGTGTATGAGCTAAATATTAAAAAAAAATGCTCTGTTCTATTTGTATTAAGTAAAAGTTATTAAAAATTTCAATTACTGATGACATGATAAACTTGCAAGAGTCACTATGAATAGACGTCTCAAACAATCTCGGAATCAATCTGTTAACGTTACAATTACAATGCGCTAACCGACGTCAAACGCATGCATTGACAATTGACCTGCTAAGACACCGTGCCACAAATTGATGCTATTGTTTGAAACGTAATCACTATTGATGCTATTATAACGTACTCTATTACGTCACCTTAATCCGGTTTTATAATTGATTACTTTGTTTGCATTGCTTTTATTGTAAAATAATTTTCATTACAATAAATTGTGTATTGCAATTAAACTTGGAAGAATTATAAATAATTCTTCCAAGTTTAATTGCTTTGTCTATCTGGACGCATCGGCGTTTTGTTTGCACGCTTTGTTTTTTTATATTTCATATAAAAATTAAATAAAAAGCTGTGGATATAAAACGGCCAAGGAATGAAATACGCCGCCAGCTTCCTTGTTTACTGTGGGATCTGGATCTATTCAAGGTCAGATTGAATAAATATCTTGTAAATCTGCGAGCTTTTTTTTTTGTTTTTTTTTTGACACATTCATTACACACAGCGCCACCTGACTCCAAACTAAGCAAATACATTCATTATACATTTTTTTTTGTAAATACATTCTTATAATACACACAGAACACCCAGACACAGAACAAACATTTGTTTATACCAATCAAACATTTGTCCTTAGCGGGAATCGAACCCACTGCCCTACAGCTCGGGCAGGTATACTCCCAATGAGCCAACAGGGCTATCGTGGACACTTCGTCGTTTACTGTCAGTTGGTGGTCATACGCGGATTTATTCGAATTAAACATATTTAAGACGACGAAAGTGCGATCCAGGTATAGATTTAACATATTAAGGCCCTTTACATATTAACGCTCACCTTTACAAGTAAGTAGTTCCCATCCTTGTTCTACCATACTTTTAATTGAGTGTGAAATCGCTAAAATTAAAAAGTCACAAAATAGTTTTAAGTTACTTGTACCTATTTTAAATTAGCATAATGAACTTCGAATGAATTTAAAATAAAAAATACGGCTGGCTAGATGATTGACTATAGCCCATACGGTGTCGGTGTAAAATCTTGTGAAGTCGAAGATGGTAAATGCACCTAGCCTAGAAAGGTAACTAGCCTGGAAGGGATGACAGTTTAGTGGTTAGCTCAATTAGAATACACGCAGAAGGGCGCGAGTTCAAACCCCAACAATAGCTAGATCTGCTGGTGAAGGAAAACATCATGAAGAACGAGCCCATGCTCGTCGTGTTAAGGTACTTTCTAGTACTCGGCTGGCTAGTTACTACCCTCAAGTTGAAAATCTGCCGCCAAGCACCTAATGGTATGTTCCTGCAACCTCACTGGAGAGCCAGTTCCATTCCAGGCTAAGCGTGTTTATCATATTCGATCACACCACACTTGACATTTGGTGAGCTGTAGTCAAACACCTAGCCCATCAACCATAAAAAATCTAGCTAATATAATTAATAGTAAAATTTACACCAGGGGCACATAAAAATACCCTTTCCAAATTACAAATGCAAAACAGAGTTTCACTGAAATTGCCAAATTAGTCCAAAACACTGTGGACTCTAAGAAACTGCTTCATTAGAGTCATAATTCATTCCGAGTCTTAGTTTGTGTACCTCATTAATTCAAAAATGCGTTAACAAGCTTAGTAATTTATATCAAAAGAAGTCCCTTTTGATCCTGGTACAAGTAACTTTCTAATTAGGGTATTATGTCGAAGGAAACACAGAAAGTTGGCATGTTTCGCTTTTACAAATCGCAAATGTTCTTGGATAAGCATCTGGGGAACATGATGTCGTATAGGTACATCACCCGCGGGAAAAGTATTACATATATGTTTAGGATTATAAGCTAGAAGCGCTAGAGCTGCCCAGCATTTTCTCGTGCGAATTACATCAGTGCCTCAAGTCGAAAGATTTCGACCAGTGTGTGTTGCCAGTGATGACTTATGGGGCTGAAACGTGGTTTCCAACTATGTGCCTTCTTAGTAAGCTTAAATGGGGTTATTGTACATATTATTATTAACAACTTTCCCTATGAATATTTACGCTTAGCCAACCAACTTTTTCTATGGAACAATTGAGGGCCTAGACAAAGTAACATTTGATCATCGATAACGCTATTAAAAACTTACTTGGTGGTAGATTTCCTTAGCAGGAGGTCTTCTAGGTAAGGTACTATCGCTGCAGTACCAGATGTTCTGCCGCCAAGCAGTAGTGTGTAAACATTACTGTGTTCCGGTTTGAAGGGTACGGATGCCTATAGTAAACGTTATTGTATTTTTTATGTTTGGCAAGATAGGTGTTTGACCACAGCTCACCTGATATTGAGTAACGGTGTGTTCGAAGATGGTTAACACACCTAGCCTAGAATGGAACTGGCTCTCAAGTGAGCCTGCCGGAACACACCGTTGGATGCTTGGCGGCAAATTTGCAACTTGAGGGTGGTAGCTAGCCAGCCGAGCACTAGTATACCACCATGCTATGGTATCCTCACGATGTTTTCCTTTAGCTCAAGCTCATTTTTAGGATTTGAACTCACGCCCTTCTGCGTTATCATCGCTCCATATTATATTAATTCGCTATTCATCTTTAGAAAACACGATAAACAAATGGTAAGATTCGTGAAACCTTTCTGCTCGATTTGAATCAAACATCGAGTTGATCTGGTAAGATTGCTCTCAGCTAGGTACAGGACTGCCACGAATCGGGAGATTACATCGTAATCGGGCTCCAACTCCGAAGCGCATGTATGTGCAAATTCACTCGATTTAGAATCGAACTGAAGATACTGCAGCCTAAATTACTAAGATCGACTGTCCATGTAGCAAACTAAGTCCTATAAATTACGTACAATTCGATAAGTAAAGTATTTTTTTTTTTTGTATTTACTGATAGTAAACTTTATTTTATGAAATTAATTTGAATATTTTGGTTTTCTATGCGGTAGTTGATTTTTAACACGTTTACAAACTTTTTATACCGATGACATCATAAAGTAAGCTGAATATGTATGCCCTTGCCATGTAAAATAATAAAGTATACATAGCTATTTTGACACATTTGTTTGACTTTGACAATTGACATGAAGTAAACAAATCTTATATCATAGCCTCATAAAAGCGATATTCCGAGTAACGTTTAAAGTAAAACAATCCAGATATTTGTATCAATAAAGCGAAAAACGACTCACGTGTATGGAAGAAGTTATTATGGCTGCCGTTAACATGACATAGACAGATTTTCTTTTGGTTTGCCATTGCATTTTTAGACACTGATAGTAGTTCTGTACAGCCTACTATGTAACGTCATTAGAGGCCAACTAAAAGTCAAGTTTATATCATTAAAATAAACCCCATCTTGCAGTTTAAAGAGTTTTAAACGTAAAAATAATGTAGGTACAAGAATGTAATATTTCGAAATGGTTTTGGAATCAGTAAAGTATTTCTTTTCTTCACATACCGAATTTAGACTTTTTAAAGCTACAGTAAATTGATTTTTTCTAGATCGCCGTGCTCTCTTGGCCGCACCGTCACTTTCTACCAGGCCAGTTGGTGGCCAAATGCAGAAATATGTGTTATAAAAAAACTTAACACATGCTAAGCTCTGAAAGAAATGTGAAAACACGGTCACCTCTAAGTATTGTTTAACAGCAAACAAATCGTGTGAAAAACAAAAAAAAAATATTTATCTGATGCGTGAGGTGGATCTTGTAAAGATATCCGGTGGAACTTGGAAACTCCTCTGTGACCTGCCTCTATGCCTGTGCAGGTCCAGAATGTTGTGCATATATGAAGACAACATCCTGGACAGAAGACCTATTTCCAATTTTATCAAAAATAACAAGTACACACACATTTCACACACATCACACACATTTCACACACATCACACACATCCCATTTGAACTGCCTGCGAACTATAGGTACAAAGAACATCAAAAACCAATGTACGGTTCTTTGTGACCAGAAAATTACAGAGGCCGATATCCTAGCGTTATAAGATAAAGAATAAATCGATGTCATCTTGTTGGTCTATTTGGGGCAGCCTCGTCAAAATAGCCTTGTGTGATTTGCGGTGGTCCAAGTCACGAGAGGTTGTCTTTTTTGATTACAAATAAGCCTGCGTTTGTTCGCTATCTCGCCTGATGTTTAGTGAAGATGCGATTTTCGATAGAGTACAATTTTCTACAAGAAATCGTTTCACTCTTGACTTGAAGGCACCCAGATTGTATTGTATTGCGTTGGTAATAAATATACTTACAAAAGAAAAAGTCAAACTATTTTTTTTTTATTTCCTTGGTGGTAGATCTGCTTAGCAGGAGATCATCTACGAACCACCGCAGTACCAGATATTTTGCCGCCAATCAGTAGTGTGCAAACAAGACTGTCTGAAGGGTACTGCAGCTAGTGAAATTACAGGGCTGTTAAAACTAACCATCTAGTCTCAAAGTAATGATCGCCAAAGCAGCGATGCCCTGGACTTTGTTTTGTTACGTCACACACCAAACTTTCATCTCCGTATATCTTCTTTTTTTAAATATGCAAGCGAAACTCCTTATTCAATTATTTTTTTTATCTGCCTAGACGACCTCATGCTAAAGAAATCTACCACCAAGTAAATAGTGCAACAATTGGCGACCTTATCACTTAAAGCTATATCTTCCAGGCAACCTTAGTACGGAAACGAAATATACTACATTTCCTTTCCGTACTAAGGTCCGTCTTTTACTAAAGACGGGATTTGCTACAATCAGAAGTGTAGACATAGTGTGATTGTAGCTGCAGTCCTTATAAGGTAATAAAAAAAAAAAAGAGTAAAATGAATCGTGAATTTGTCCCCAATTTTAAGTAGGAAAAATTTATTTACATTTTTTGGAGTGTTTTACAGTAACGAATCTAAAAGACAAATCATCATAAGATCTTTATGCAACAACAAATTGATGTCAAGATGATGCGCATGGTTTCATAAAATATACGTACATAAAATATGTGTTACTTAAGTTTAGTTTTTAAAGCAATATAAATTTTAGTTGTCCGAAATAAATAAATTTTGAATTTAATATTTAATACCTTTTGTGAAAAAATACCGCCTATGTAAACTACGATTCTAAAAATAAATGCAGTTTTATTTAATACATGACAGTTTCCGCCATTCTCTTAAGACTTGTACCAAGCCCTGTCCTAGATCCCGCTAAAGTATTGACCAGAATGGCAGCCCAAATACCATCCTACCCTATTATAGATGCTCAAACTGTAAGGCCTGCCATATTATAACTCAGGCTATGTTCTAGGCCTTAAACGACTTCATTTGGGAGTGTTTACGGTCCTAAATCGCTCTGGCTCATGACACTTACCATTACCTCGAACGGTTAACAATAAAGTCTGCTGAACAGGGGTCTTGAGTATCTGGTAGATTTGAAGCGAAATGTGTGTTTGCTTCTCACAATATGTTATTATTATACATATGTGCAATAGATCTTTCTCTTTTTGCAGTTAGAAAGAAAGAAAATAATTTTATTTTGTACATAAAACAACTGAACACATAAAAACAAACAAAAAAAATACTAACAGTTAAAAAATAGGGGCTTACCTTAGCATAATGCTAGCCATACTAAGCGGTATGACCAGCGCTGGTCGAACATTTGAAAACAAAACCACCTACCTACATACCACCTACATATAAAAATAAAATTACCAGCGACAAAAACAAATGTAAATAAAATAAAAATAAAACAAAACAGATGAGGTATGGAGACTACAATTGGGCTAAACCTGCTAGATTAACAAAAAAATACATTTATTTTTTACATTTGGTTTGTAGCACTTGTAGCTGTCATTGCCAAACTGATAAAATATAAAATAACGCCCATATTGTTCTATTGTTAAAATCAGGGCGAGCGAAGCGAGCCCTAACACTATCCTACAACCTGAGCATATGTGTGGTACACTTTACAGAAAAACTATTATGCCTATAGATTTGTGCTTTAACATAGTAATTTAAATTCATATCTCGATGTGTTATCTGTCAAAAAAAAAATAACTTTATAACCATTAAAAAGATAACAGTTAACAATTTTGTATTTATTAGATATAATGTTATTGTACTACTAACGCCATCTGTTAGAAACCCAAAGAGAACAACAGAACTAAACTCAATACTCAAATACATAGTTGTTAATCTACTTTATACTAGATGACACCAATAGAATCATATTATAAAATAACAACTGTCTTAAAAATTATTACCTGTTAGAAAAACTACGGGAGCCCTCACAAAGCTCAGCTTTTTGCTAGTTAAATTAAGATTACGATAAAGTATTTTCCATCCTAGATTAAGATCCAACTGTGGTTAAAAATGGCTGAGAAAATAAGAAATAAAACTTACACAGCTTTAAAAAAATCTTAATCTAAAAGGCAAGACATACATATATTAAGCAAAAGGAAATGTTGTACAGGCAAAAATACCACCTTATACAGAGGTTACAGTTTCATTATTGAGCATTGTTTCTCGCAAAGTTTGATATAATATGTACCAAGCTCGAGCACCATTAAATGGAAATACACAATTTTACTAAAAAAAACTTGTCCCTAAAAACTTAACTCTCCCAGCTAAGCTGCCGAAACTTCAACTTGTATCAGTTATTCATATTTCTGAATCTAAACAATAAAGCTTAAAACTCAATTCAACCGTTTCGTGTACTTGACTATAATTTTATTGATTGTTTTATATTCTACAGAAACGAAATGCAGCCAATGAGCATCCACTCGGGCCAGTGCAAACGCAAATAGAACCAGTTCCCGCTCTAGGGAGCTTACGCCAAGTAAATCCAACAAGTTACAGCGGACCATCTATCATTCTGTTCGAATCGTATGCGGGCAATCAGTAGCTTGCGTTGAGGAGAATGATTTATTTAAATTAAAAATAGGCTTACGTTTGATCGCTATCTCACCTGATGTTAAGTGATGATGCGGTCTAAGATGGAGGACGCTTGTCGAGAAGATACCGAATCAATCTCGACTTGAAGACACCCAGATTATATCCAACGGGGAACACCCACTCAGGCAGTGTATTCCACTGTCTAGCAGTCCGCACAATGAACGTGTTCGAGTTTTTGGAACATCGACCATGAAACGATGTCGCTTTTTTCAAGGGGGAATCTGAAACACAACAGAACTAAACTCAATACCCAAATACATCGTAGTTAATCTACTTAATACTAGATGACACCACTAGAATCAGGTTGTAAAATAACAACTGTCTTAAAAATTATTACCCGTTAGAAAACTACGCGAGCCCTCACAAAGCTCAGCTTTTTGCTAGTATTAGTAAGGATTGTGTTGGTTCATAATTATGCGTGTCAATTAGCAAAAGCTTTGTAACTGTTAAATATTAGATTGTGTGGTGGTGGGGTTGCGGTTTAGGGTCACTGCAAACAAAATATTTACACAGCAACATTGAGCAGTCTTTTTGCGAATTGCCACGCATTTTAGAGTGATTCTGTTTTGTTTGTTTAGTAAAATGTTCACACAGACTGACCAGTAAAGCAAAATCTAAGGCTCTATTTGATAAAATAAAAGGGCTTTATGAGATTTTTTTATAAGAAATGATACTAAGTAGTGCAATATAGTTAGGATTTAAAATTGTTGAAATACGTTTGCTTACTTCTATGTATATAATACCTATATTTTCTTGTATATGTCACTTGCAATCCTTATATTATTTTATAGTACCTGGTTGACCGAGCTTTGCTCGGCTGAAAACACGGATAAAATGACGTTTTCTAAAAATGAAACCTAGCTAGATCGATGTATCGTCCCCGAAACCCCAAGCATACTAAATTTCATGAAAATCGTTACCAGTATAAAAGGCGAAGCAGAGGCGGCGCTCACTGACTATTAATCGAGTTTTTGCGCTGAGCGGACGTACCTTTATATCTACCCTAAGTTAAAATAATTAATTGATTTGTTTGCTTCAGATTATTGTCAAATATATGTTTAATAAACGAAAACCGCTTGTGATTGCTAAAAATATATATATATATATATATATATATAATTATACAAGAATTGCTCGTTTAAAGGTATTCGATTTCTAATACATTAACAATATAGGTATACAAAAAGAAAAAATATATAAAAAAATAAAAAAATAAAAAATGCCCTGGACTTTGTTTTGTTACTTATAGTTCTGTGTATCGCTACAATGGTCATGACACTATCTCTTACCATCAGGAGAGAACTAACACTCACTCGTCTCATTACTTTTTGAATAAATTAAAAAAAGGTGCAACGCAATGCTTCGTGTGCGGAAGGCCTTACATAAATGGCGGAGGAATAAACAGTTTCGTTGAAGATAGATTGCTGCGGATGCGGTTTTAAATTGAAGTTTGATCATCCGGTACAAGGAATTTGGTTTTGACAGTTAACACAGTACGTACTATATCTTACAGAAGTTACCGGTTGACAAGCTGAAGAGTTAAAAAAATCTATTATCCAACTGCGAATAAAATAGCAATCATCATCAGCCATAGGTAGGACGTCCACTGCTGGACATAGGCCTCCTCCTGGGGGGGTTTTGCCAATACTCGCCACGCTTGGCAGGCGGGTTGGCGAGCGCAGTTAGGTGTGATTGTTCAAGGAAGACGCTGCTGCCCATCTTCCAACCACGGGTAGAGAGGGTGGGGTACTATTCTTACGCCGGCACCACGGCAATAATTAAAGGAAAAAAGCTTTTTAAACCAACCAATTCTAATTAAATTTAAACATAATAACTATATATAATAACTTATATATATTTTTGTAATTTCCTTTATTTAGATACCCACTTGATAGATTTGGTTATTTTTATCTAACATATTGCTATTTCGTGCCAAGAATCCACTATCTTGTTTTTTTTTTTAAACCCTCTAAGGATACTTGGATTATTGAGACGGAATCTAACGATACCTTAATTGTTGTAATCCATTCGGCCGTTTGGAAGAAACGGGGTAATTAAAAAAATTACATACATACATAAGTACATACAAGATATGCGCGAAAAACATAACGTTGGCAGTCGGGTAAAAAAAAAAACATAAATAAAATTCACGTATTTATTCGAGAGTGAATCGGCATCTTCTAGGCAAGCGTGCTTCATCTTATACCGCATCATCACTTAACATCAGGTGAGATGGCGGTCAAAGGTAAGCCTATTGCATATACAAAAAAAAGAATGCAAAAGCTAGCTACATTCTAATAATAATATATCTTAATACACGCTGTCGGTTTCCTTGTTTTCTGAGGGATATTGTCTGGATCATTTCAAGATCAGAGTGAATAGGTTTTTTCTAATAATCTTCGACTAAATCATACCGGCGAGTTCGAAGACTTATAAGAGTTAAAAAAATCGGCCAAGTGCGAGTCTGACTCGCGCACCAAGGGTTCCGTACAAGCCTGTAGGCATATAAGTAAAAGTTTTTTTTAGTGGTAATTTATGCTTTTCGCAATTTTTCCTTTATCTGTGCTATAAGCTGTTGCTTCGTACCAAATTTCAAGATTCTGAGTTCACGGGAAGTACCCTGTAGGTTTTGATTCCCTTGCGAGTGTCGAAAATTTGCAGCATAAATGGCTGTATCTTTTGTTTGCGTTGGCTTAGAAGTTTGATTTTTTCACAGCTCTAAGGGACAGTAGACTTGAGTATTTGATATGAATTTCAGCTCGATTCCTCCACGTTTTCCTGAGAAAAAGGGTCTTGACAGACAGATAGACGGACAACAAAGTGATCCTATAAGGGTTCCGTTTTTTCCTTTTGTGGTACGGAACCCTGAAAACGTAATATTCTTTAGCTTGTTCTTTAAAATGCCCTCCTCGCCCTAAGCGGCGTTGTGTTCCGCCGTTTTAATTTGCCAAAATAAACGGTATAAAACAGAGGGCAAACACAAAATGTCTGCAATTTAAAATTACCTCAAAGCCAGAGAGAGCGCCGGTGGCCATTTTGAGGAGTATGACTGAATTCACCATGACAAATTTTGCAATACCACAAATATACATTGTTTTTATAGAAAGCTGTTCAACTATATTTTTGTCAACTATAAAAATCTAAATTGAAGACTTTTTTTATGGCTGACAGGCTAGGTGTTTGACCACACCTGATGCTAAGTGACGATGAAGTCGAAGATGGTAAAGCACACTTAGCCTGGAATGGAAGTGGCTCTCAAGTTATGCTAGAACACACCTTTAGATGCTTGGCGGCAGATTTTCAACTTGAGGGGGTGGTGGCTAGCCAGCCGAGTACTAGAAAGTACCATACCACCACGCAAATTTTGTCGACTGTAATTTCATGTAAATGTAATGAGACGATCGAGACGCTGTCCTGATGGTAAAAGATAACGTCTGTCCATGACCATTGCAGCGATACAGAACTTTGAGTAACAAAACAAAGTCCAGGGCATCGCCTTTTTGGCGTTCATCACTTTGAGACTTTCGATGGTTAGTCTCAACAGCCCTGTAACTTCGCAAGTATCCTTTGAACCGGAACAGAGAAATGTGAACACACTACTGCTTGGCAGCAGAATATTTGGTACTGCGATGGTGCCTACCTAGAAGACTTCCTTCCTGCAAAGGAGGTCTACCTCTAAATAAGTAAGAAGTAGTAGTCTTAGGCATCAATAATGAAGAATTAAAAAAAGCATTTTTTTTCCTCAGAAACGATAATGTTAAACGATTCACATCATCAGCCATAGGACGTCCACTGCTGGACATAGGCCTCCTCCTGGGGGGGGTTTTGCCAATACTCGCCACGCTTGGCAGGCGGGTTGGCGAGCGCAGTTAGGTGTGATTGTTCAAGGAAGACGCCGCTGCCCATCTTCCGGATTACATCCCTTAGCCGACTCTTACGGCAACCACGGGTAGAGAGGGTGGGGTACTATTCTTACGCCGGCACCACCACGGCATTAATGTTAAACGATTAATCATAACATTAAATGACATCAATTATTTATTTGTCACATAAATTTCGTACGATATCTCGAAGTCAAGTCCAAGTCCATTTTAACCGACTTCCAAAAGGAGGAAAGTTCTCAATTTAACTAATTTTTTGTGATAGTACTTTCCTTTTTTCCTCTTTGGAGGATTATGGTTACGCACATTGTGGATTTGCCAGTGTCAAGTATATTCCGTAACACAACAAATTCCAGGGTACGGCGTTCTTGTTTTTTGAATGGTTACTCGAAACCCTTTGAGAGCAGATGTTTGCGTCACATACAAACAGTGACGTACTAAGGCCTGTGACACGACATCCGGATAAACACCTTTTCGGGGAATACAAATATTTGTTGAAAGCACACATTTGCCTTAGCCACTTGCTGTCAGGGCTGATACGGTGCTGTATTGCCTTAAAATTAACAAAAAATATATTTAAACTAGCTGCGCCCCGCGGTTTTACCCGCGTGGTGATCGATGATGATGATGATGATGAAAAGTATCCTATGTAGTAAGTCCTAAGTTAGTATTACTAATCTTATATAGCCTGCATCTCAAAATCCTTTCTTAGAGGATGCCTTCGTCATAGTAGCTTTATGCATGCAAAGTCTCAGCCCGATCGATTTAAAATTGACAAAGTTTCATACAAACTTTCATCCCCTATTTTATCCCCTAGGGGGTAGAATTAATCAAAATCCTTTCTTAGCGGATGTCTACGTCATAACATCTACCTGCATGCCAAATTTCAACCCGATCCGTCTAATGGTTTGGGCTGTGCGTTGATAGATCACTATGTCAGTTAGTCAGTCACCTTTGAGTTATATTTATATTTATAGATACCTACTTAAACTTTCTTTCAAATATAGATAGATAGATTTTTTTTAAATTAGAATTAGGCTTACTTTTGACCGCCATCTCATCTGATGCTAAGTGATGATGCGGTCTAAGATGGAGCACGCTTGCCTAGAAGATACCGATTCACTCTCGACTTGAAGACACTCAGATTATATCCATCGGGGAACACCCAATCAGGCAGCGATTTGAACGTGGAATCAAATCGTTTCGTTCGATAGATAGATAGAAATTCTTTATTGTGCATACCAAAAATAGGAAAAAAAGTACAGGAAATAAAATAATCTCACAAGTGGCGGCGTTATTGGTAAGAGCGATCTCTTCCAGACAACCACGAATTCAAAACACGATACAGCTTAAGAACAGACGGTAGGAAACACAAAATATGTAGATTTACGCATTTAAATACTTTTTTTGTAAATACATATATAATACATACAGACACCCAGACACAGGACAAACTTTTTTTTTATTAAATGCTTGTTCTCAGTGGGAATCGAACCCACGCCCTACGGCTCTTGAAGCAGACACACTACCAATGAACCAATAGGGCACTTGATAATACACCAAGGTTAAAACAAACAAGGTTACTCATTCATACAATAAATTTCATTCATTACTATATGAACAGATATATTTCGCTTATGCGCATCCTAAGTTCATAACCTAGTAAAGTAGTTCATAACGTAGTAAAGTTTCTAGGAAAGTCGGATAAAAAACAGATAAATGAAAAACGTATATTATTTTCGCCAGCCCTGTTAACATGAATGGGAATCGGAATACAAATCGTCGAATCGTGCTGAAAAGCTCGTCTAAAAACTAAACCAACATTTGAATTATTCATGGTATAGATGCAACCACACCCACTTGTAATATTGTCTAACGCCGCGTTCTGTTTCCAACAAAACATACTTCGGAAAATCAAACTAATCTACTTTCTCACGCCGCGGAAAATTTTCAATTACAAACTGTTTTTATCGAGCGGTACTGTCCATGGTATTATTTTGGTAATCCAGGGTATTATTTTATTATTAACTAGCTTACGCCCGCGACTTTGCGTTGAGTTAAGAATTGGGTTCAGAGACAAATTAAACATAATGTAAGTAACAAATGCAAAAATATATTTGCATATTCTCAAAGTTAAAGGCAAGCTGAATTGATTGAAAAAAGTTTTATTTTCCTAAGTGGTCGGGAAGTGCCTCAAAAATCACTAGAAAAAGATGTCGGTTTTTGGTGTCGTTTTTCATTGTCACACATTTTAGCCTCTAGCCCCGCAGCCCGCAAACAATTGAGAACGATAACGTGCGATAACGAACTCCGTTCCAATAACTGTAAAATAAAACAGAGTAAAAAATTAAAAATTGTATCAACATCAACATTTTAAATTCTATAAAAGATTTTTACATTTCTATTTTTTTTTTTTTTTTTTTTGAGTCGTCGAAGCTTAACTTATTTTCTTTCATTTTACAACATATTTTCCAAAGTAAATTTTTGAGTTAACGCTATTAGAAATAAAAATGTTAGGTTCCTAAGAGATTATCAAAAAACTAACTCCAGAAAGTATCCACTTCAAATTTGGAGATGTGTCTTACGGAACATTATTCCAGAATAAAAGGTATCCTTGATATTATTCTAGGTAATTAAGTAGCGCAATTTTCATAAGGGATGAATCTATTGCTCTATTGTTACTTCATATCATCAGCAATAGGACGTCCACTGCTGGAAGTAGGCCTCCTCCTGGGGGGGTTTTGCCAATACTCGCCACGCTTGGCAGGCGGGTAGGTGAGCGCAGTTAGGTGTGATTGTTCAAGGAAGATGCTGCTGCCCGTCTTCCGGATTACATCCCTTAGCCGACTCTTACGGCAACCACGGGTAGAGAGGGTGGGGTACTATTCTTACGCTGGAATCACCACGGCAATTACGCCGGCACCAGCACGGCAAATTAAATTATTAAAACCTTCTTATCCACACAGTCGGGTAATAAAGGAAGCATTAAGCTAACGAGATATCTACCAAATAGATCAGGTACCCGATTTTATGAAAATCTCTTTTCTTATCTTATGAAACCATCTGTTCCAAGAAAGGGATTATGAATTCTGCTGTGGAAACTTTGAGGAAATAGATTATTATAATATTACACCCTGTTAGCTCATTCGGTAAAGTTCTGCTTCGAGAGCTCGAGGGCGTGGGTTCGATGCCCACTCAGGACTAACATTTTTGTGACTAATATGGACGTTTGTTCTATGTCTGGGTGTTCTGTTTGTATTATAAGGATCTATGAACACACTTTGACATGTGATCCACCCATTCTGAACGTTTACAAATGTGAAAATAACAGTAGTTAGAGTAGTGTGCAAATATTACTGTGCTCCAGTTTGAAGAGTACTACATCTTGAGAAAATTACAGGGCTTTTGAGGCTAACCAGGCTAAACCAGGACGTCACTGCTTTGGTGCTCATTCCTTTTAAAACATTCAATTGTCAGTCTCAATATCCTTGAAATATAGGCTCTATAGTACCGTTCAACCCGGAACAGCAATTTATATTACTTGGTGGTAGTACTTAGACAACTGGCTGTTAAGGAAATTTTTAGTACCGTTATTGTAAGCCTTAAGTTTGCTTTTTACTGTAAGCTACAATATATCACAACGCAACAAATTTTAAGACAGCTGGTGAAAAAGTTAGAGCCTAAAAAAGTACAGTAATATTTTTTGCCAGAAAACTTGTCCAATAAATCTTTGAACCAACCGTTCTGGATAAGTTCTGAAAATAAACGCAAGAGAGCGCTGTGGGGGCTTCTACGCACAGTCGTAGACCCTTGCTCGTAGCCGCTTCACGTAGCCGCGTAGCGCTTGTAGCGCCCGCTACGTCGTGACGCTCCGCGCATCATTATCAGTGATGTGTTCTGCAACACTTAAAAAAAATTAAGAAAGATTAAGTGTTAGAAAAAATAAGTGTTCTAAAATTGAATCAAGTGAAAGTTTAACGAAACTTATCCGTGAATTTGAGTGGTTTTTCAGTGAACAAAAGTTATCCTAATTTGAATTTAACAAGTTTTGGGTGATTTATAAATATTTCACGAGGTAAGTGGTCAGAAGTGTTATTTAATTAGGGATTGTGATTAAATGTTTTAATTGATACAAATGAAGGAAGTTAATTTAGTAACGACGCTTAATTTTCTGAGGCGTTTTTTAAAAGTTTTTAAATACTTCAATGGTGAAATTATAATATTATACTTTATTGACACCACATAAAGTTCATTAACAAAATAAATATGTAAGGAAAATGACAAAAGACGGTCTTATGGTACTTTTATTTCTTAGGATTGAAGGATAAATCGGTATATCATTTTTTTTTTTAAATGTGTAGATTATAAAACAGCAAAAATCTTGTAACTACATAGTTTAAAATAATTTTTGTTTCCAGTATTTCATATACGAGCAATATTTTAGATCTCGAAAACGGCTCTAACGATTTCGATAAAATTTGCTATACGTGATTTGTTTTGGGGGCGAAAAACTGATCTAGCAATTTTACTTTTATTTATTTTTGTAGGAAAAAAACGCATTATTCCAAGTTTTAATGTTTGCTTACACTGAGCAATGCTCGGTCGTCCATTGACCAGGTAAGTAAAATAATCTATTTTAAAATTTTGCGATTTTAAAATGTAGGTATAGTTATGAAACTGTAAATGAATATTTTTTTTAATGGCTGACAGGCTAGGTGTTTGACCACAACTCACCTGATGTTAAGTCACGGTGTGGTCCAAGATGGTAAACCACACCTAGCTTGGAATGGAACTGGCTCTCAAGTGAGGCTGCCAGAACACACCGCTAGATGCTTGGCGGCAGATTTTCAACTTGAGGGTGGTAGCTAGCCAGCCGAGTACTAGAAAGTACCCTACCACCACGCTAAGGTTTCCCCACGATGTTTTTCCTTCACCGGCAGCTCAAACTCATTGTTAGGGTTTGAACCCATGCCCTTCGGCATGCGAACCGACCGCGCTAAAAACTGTAAAAAATGTAAGGCGCCCAAAAGACTAGGTGAAATGACGATATACAAAAACTGACAATAGCTAAAAGCGAAAAGCCAAAAATCGAACTGAGTTGAGACGCCTAAGTCTTACTAGTAAACGAAGTAGATGTAATGTAATGATGAAATATAGTGACATTACCCACAAATATTCTCACTGGTATACAGGTAAACTCCGCTAAATCAATTTTACCTTTATCGAGGAAATGAAAAGCCGCAGAATCTCCGCCTCAATTGAAGCTTAAAAATGATCCTTTTCTCGAATAAAAGAAGAGTACGACTGATCTTCTTGTGATTTTCAACACATTCCTACAAAATAATATAGAGATTTTGAGATATTATATTTTTATTAATAAATTGTGAAAATTATGAAAAGTAACAAACTTTTTTTTAACATGTAAGTGTAATGAGATTAATGAAACGCTCTACTGATGGTAAGAGATAACGGCTGTTAATGACCATTGCAGCGATACACAGAACTTGAGTAGCGAAACAAAAGTCCAGGGCATCACTGCTTTGGAGCTCATTACTTTAAGACAAAACACAGTAATTTTTACACACTACTGCTTGGCGGGAGTATATCTAGTACTGCGGTGGTACCTACCTAGACGGCTTCCTGCTAAGAGGATCTACCACCAAGTAATACATATTTAGTACAAAGATAGTTCAGTGGTTAGCGTGGTTGGTTTACACGCCAAAGCTTGAGCTGCCGGTGAAGAAAAACATCGTGAGGAAACCATAGCATGGTGGTAGGGTACTTTCTAGCACTCGGCTGGCTAGCTACCTTCAAGTTGAAGATCTGTCGCCAAGCATCTCGTAACACACGAAGCCACATTAATACTACCACATACTAATGCTATTATTAAAACTAAACAAATCGAGCTCGCTTGCTTAAAAAACACTGATTTACTCTAGACTCTTGCGTATCAGATATTCTGCGGCCAAGCAGTAGTGTAGAAACATTACTGTGTTTTCCAGTTTGAAAGGTACTGCAGTTAGTACAAATATAAATCATATGTCTTAAAGTCATAAGCGCAAAGCAGTGATGTTCTGGACTTTGTGATATTACTCAAAGTTATGCGTACCGCTGCAATAATTACGGTCTATTCATGACTTATTTTATATAAAAGTAATGAGACAAACGAGACGCTCTCCTGATGGTAAGAGCTAACGCCAGTCCATGACCATTGCTGCGATACACAGAAGTTTTAGCTGCAAAACAAAGTCTAGGCCATCACCAGCCGCGCTCATTACTTTGAGACTTTCAATGGTTAGTCTCAACAGCCCTGTAATTTCGCTAGCTGCAGTATCCTTAAAACCGGAGCAGTAATATTTTCACACTACAGCTTGGCGGCAGAATATCTGGTACTGCGGTGGACTAGACGACCTCCTGCTCAGTGTTACCGCTTTACAAATCAGGAACCTCATGAAATGCCAAATTACTCTTTGTCTTAAAAAGATCCAGGTTCACCTTAGTTAGTTTACTTGATCGAAAGTAACTCGATATAGGTGGAGAACAGAAATACGTTGTCTGCGTATTACATCATTCCATTTATACGACAATCGATGTCTATAGCTACAGACTAGGGAGAGACCATCAATAATATTACATAGGCCTATCAGTCAATCGGTTTCGCTTCATAAATCCAAACATAATTGACTATATTGTGTATAGACCAAAGCCATTTTGTTTATGAATAGGTAGGTGCGACTATATGGGGTGATTTGTTTTATTGTTTAATAGAATTACAGTAGAACGTCTATTATCCAAACTAATTGTGGTGTTCGGAAAACCGGATTTTCGGATAATCGAACTGTCATATATATTTATGTACCGGTGAACGAAAACTTCTTTTTATGTAACTGTAATGAGACGAACGCTCTGCTGATGTTAAGAAATAACGCCTGTCCATGACCATTGCAGCGATACACAGAACTTTGAGTAGTAAAACAAAGTCCAGGGCATCGCTGCCTTGGCGCTCATTACTTTGAGACTAGATGGTTAGTCTCAATAGCCCTGTAATTTTGCTTGCTGCAGTACCCTTCAAACCGGAACACAGTAATGTTTACACACTACTGCTTCGCGGCAGAATATCTGGTACTTCGGTGGTACCTACCTAGACAATCTCCTGCTAAGGAAATCTACCACCAAGTAAAGTCTATTTATATACTACCACTATATTTATATATTTATATCTTTTGTGGCAAACAGGAATTAAACAAAAAAGTGCAGAAAGTCTTGTAATAAAACATGTTCTAGGTATAAAAAAAAAAAAAAAAAAAAAAAAAAACGAACGAACGAGCACTGTAGCGCGGGAAAGGGGGACGTGCGAGTCGGGCAGGCGTCGTAGTTCGGATAAACGGTCGTTCGGCTAATTGACGTTCGGATAATCGACGCTCCACTGTATTTTGTTCATTTTAGCGATAATAGCCCAGTGGTTAGCGCTGTTGGTTCACATATCGAACAACATGGATTCAAACCCCAATAATATCATTGAGTTGCCGGTGAAGGAAAATCGTAAGGAAACCATAGCAAGGTGGTAGGGTATTTTCTAGTACACCGTTGGTTAGCAACCACCCAAGTAGAAAATCTTAATCATGTACCTTACGGTGTGTTCCGGCAGCCGCACTTGAAAGCCAGTTCTATTCCAGGCTAGGCGTGTTTACCATCATCGGCCACATCGTCACTTAATATCAAGCGGTCAAACAACTGGCCTATCGACCGTAAAAAAAGAATTTAAATGGTGTATATCGACTTAATTATTTACAACCTCGATAGATAAGCAAAGTATTCTATTTGCTTTTAAATTTGAAAATTAATATTAACTAAAGAGGTGTTAATACATTTATATAAAATAAACTAATCTAAAAGGCCGCTAAAGGGCAGACATAGCTCAGCGTATTAGCAAGCTAAAGTGGCGATGGGCTGGACATATCTGTCGCAGAACCGATAACCGCTGGGGTAGACGTGTTCTAGAGTGGAGACCGTGAATTGACAAACGTAGAGTAGGACGCCCTGAGACTCGATGAAGTGACGATATACGTAGGACAGCTGGCGGTGGATGAATGCGAAAAGTAGAAGATCGGGTGTGTCTTGGAAAAGGCCTATATCCACCAGTAGGCTTCAATAAGCTTATATTAATGATGATAAGAAATTAGAACAATTTTTTTCTTCTAAATGATTCAGAATAAACATTTAATACATTTATTTCTTATTATTATAATAAAAGAATAAACCGTATTTATTTTAACAACGTTACCGTATTTGTGTTAAATTTGTTAAGTAAAATGTCGGAGCAAAATATTCAGATGGTTCTATCTGGTGAGACTATTCGTTGTAGAGCTCTGTTACATATTTAATTAAATAGATATTCAGATGTTAGTGTTTAATTAAATTTTAATTAAAACATTTCATCCTCGTGGCTTTGATTTGGTTTAGTCGTATTTTACGTATTTTTAATATATTATGTTGTTGCCTAGTAGACTTTCTACGACTTTCCTGTTTTAAGTTTCCACAACTCTTTACACGACTGCCTAAAAAGGAGTGTAAGGCTTTCAGGGTCCATGAATGTATGTGAGTGTTTTATTCCACCAATCGCAGTTTTCCAGAGATAAAATATAGCTGGAAAGATGTTTTGTCTCCTAAAATCACCGTATAGCAAATTTCAACTATATCGTTTGAGCCGTTTTAAGATCCCAAAATATATTTACATATAATATAGAATAACTTAGCTACAACTAACTATAGCTGGCTTATTAGATTAATTAAATGAAATAAAATATAGATTAATAAGATCATATAAAAAATAGTTAGATTAGAAAACAATAAAAAATATTGATTAATATATATATTTTTTAAATTTATTATGTTGCAGTAATAGTGTTAACGAATTGTTTCTGTAATGGCTTGTTAATTAAAAATTGACATGGACAAAGATAATTATGAGGAACGAAGTAATTTGCCAGAAAACTAAAGTTACAGACATAGCTTAGCATATTAGCAAGCTGAAGTGGCAATGGGCTGGACATATCTGTCGCAGAACCGATAACCGCTAGGATAGACGTGTTCTAGAGTGGAGACCGCGAATTGGCAAGCGTAGCGTAGGACGCCCTGAGACTCGTTGGAGTGACGATATACGCAGGACAGCTGGCAGTAGATGGAAGCGAAAAATCGAAGATCGGGCCAAGTGGCGTGTCTTGGGAGAAGCCTATATCCAACAGTGGACTTCAATAGGCTGATGATGATATGAATATACATACATAAAGAGGTACATACATACATACATTCATACCGGTCAAAATCATAACCCTCCTTTTTCCTTTGCTGTAGTCGGGTAAAAACCTATAAGTTATTTGACATGTCATAAAGTCTTTGCATTATACCATCTTGACGTTCCGTGATTTCCCTAGAAAGCCACGAACAAAATTTAGTTACAACTTTCTACAAAGTTGCTATGGAGCCGAAGATAATATTGGCTAAATCTAAAGCGAAACGATCTAGAACTAAGAAACTCTTAGAACTTACCTACAGTCTATTTGTAGCGATGATAGCTCAGTGGTTAGCGCGGTCGGTTCGCATGCCGAAGGGCGTGGGTTCAAAACCCCAATAATGAGCTTGAGCTACTGGTGAAGGAAAACATCGTGAGGAAACCATAGCGGGTGGTAGAGTACTTTCTAATACTCGGCTGGCTAGCTACCACCCGGAAGTGGAAAATTTGCCGCCAAGCATCTAACGGTGTGTTCTGGCAGCCTCATTCGAGAGCCAGTTCCATTCCAGGCTAGGTGTGCTTTACCATCTTCGACCACACGTCACTTAACATCAGGTGAGTTGTGGTCAAACAAATAGCCTGTATGCCATTAAAAATAAAATAACTTAGCCCAATTTTCGTGGAGCGAGATTCTTCCAGAACCTCCGAAACTATTAATATCACTTGTCTCTCTTTATTTCGTTTGACATAAAAGGGACGGAGATAGAATTAATATTGCATATTTTACATTATGAGGCAATTTTGCAGCCTTTATACGAAAATATTGTTATTTACTTCTAGAGCTAGAACAGACTTTTATTACCACGTTGTTTGTTTGCTGTATAAAATAAAAGTACCTGGTTGACCGAGCTTTGCTCAGTGTTTCATTGCCTGAAAACACGGATAAAACGACGTTTTCTAAAAATGAAACCTAGCTAGTTCGATTTATCTCCCCCGATACATATTAAATACTGCATACTAAACTTCATGAAAATCGTTGGAGCCGTTTTCGAGATTCAGAAAAAAAATAAAAAATATATGTATATATATATATATATATAATATATACAAGAATTGCTATTAAGAATTTTAATATATATAAGATTTTTTTGTTTTATTTATGCGGGATTACTCACGTATAATTTTATCGGAAACTCCGACTATAGTTTCGGCCACATCCGGTGGCCTTCATCATGGAGACAAAGCTGAGACAACGCGCGCGCGGCCTCGTCTTGCTTCGCACTGCGGGCGCCGCGCGCCTCGCACGTGAAGATAGCGGTTGATGCACGGGCGCGGGGGTGGGGGCGGGTAGTGTACCGGAATGCGACGGTGCGCTCTGGAACTCTTCCTCACCGGAGTCCTCCTCTACGGTGTCAGGGATATTCCAACATACAGAGCTCACCGCGACGTCTTCAGAAACACGGCCATTCTCACGAGCTCCATGAAGACAAAAATGTGTCAAGACCACGTCAGTTTCCATAATATATATAAGATATATGTGTTTATGTTGTATTCTAAAATAAAACCGATAATGTTCAGAAAAGTCTAAGTGGTGGAATTTTATTATAATACAGTGGTGGTTATCGCGGTCGCTTTACACGCTGAAGGGGTTCGAACCCCAACAATGAGCTCTTCCGGTGAACATCGTAAGGAAACCATAGCGTGGTGGTATGGAATTTTCTAGTACTCACAAGTACCCTCTCTCAAATTAAATATCTGTCGCCAAACACTTAACGGTATAATATACCGGCAGCTTCGCTTTAGAGCCAGTTCCATTCCAGGCTAAGTGTATCTTCGACTACACCGTCACAATAACATCAGGTGAGCTATTGTCAAATACGTAGCCTGTTAAATATAAATATATATATATATATATATATTTTATATATATATATATAATTCATCTGCACGCTGCTATAACTCGAAAAACGATAGACTCACAAAAAAAAATGAAGAAAAAAACTGACTAAGTGCAAGTTAGACTCGTGCACGAAGGGTTCCGTACTATTAATTATCTATAAAAACGGCAAAAAAATCACGTTTGTTGTATGGGAGCCCCCTTAAATATTTATTTTATTCTGTTTTTTTTTTTATATTTGTTCTTATAGCGGCAATACGAGCGAATGTATACGATGCCAAGAAGAAACAGAAAAAAAGTTACTTGATGACGTCAGTATTTATAGAACCGCGCACGTTTTCCTGCACTATCGATATCTATCAGGTGGAAATATTCTTCTTTGCTTACAATGAAAAAAAGTAATTTCGATTTACCGCTCAAAGATATTTGGTCCGCAAACAATTTCAGAATAATATCCAAGTTTGTGTATTCACGTTCTCTCAAATGTATTTGATATCCATCTAACGGAAAATGTAAGGAATCTTTTTATCCTTCAATAAGTTGTATAGGTTCGAAATCTAACTATAAGAATATTTCATATTAAACGATTAGGAAGATTCCATCGCCATGTCTATTTTGACATCATTGTCCATTTGTGGTCATATTTTTACGTTTGTCCAAAAGAAGGAAAATCTTTTCATGATTCATGTATGTATTTGAGTTTCTTTTTTTTATCATAACTTTTAAACTTCTGAATAGATGTGAATGTAGGTATGGGGTATCTTTCTTATTCTTATACAAAGTGGGGGCGATAGGTCTTGCACTGACGTCCCGCTTGCGGTGTTTTGTGCATCGGTATGGGGTATCTTTAGAAGCCTTACATAATCAAGAGGCAATGGCTATATTAAAACAAAAATCGTGGACACTCGTGTTATTTAATTTTCTTTGAGCTTGCTTGCAATACATTTATATGTGGTGACACGCCAAGGAACGGATTCAAATCACAACACTTAGCTTACAGAAACATTGAAACTGGCTGAATGCACAGAGTGCGATGCCAAGAAGGAAGGGGAAAAAAAATTTTGCTTGGCCTATCTGTGAAAAAATCGCAAGGAAACGCACGCACTTGAGAGCCAGTTTTCATGTTACATTCTTCTCCAACACCACATCTCGAAAGCATCAATGCGGTCGTGATCCACTGTAAGCTTTGTGCTGTGTGTTGTAAGCTCCACAAAAGCAATAATTCTTCATCGGAAGAACTTTCTAGCGACATGTTGCACGTGCAAAGACAAACAAAACTAGAACGCGAAAATTTGAATGCCGTTTTAAATCCGTTATTAAGGATTTGGGCGTTTTTTCGATAAAAAAACTTACATTTCACAATCACTATGATTACATTGTGGATCGCGGTTCTCGTTTGCTTGATTTCATATCAAGAACCACGAAAAAGTTCCGCCGACCGGGAAGTTTTCTATATCTTTACTACACTCTTATTCGTAGTGTACTGGAGTATAACTCAAAGATTTGGTCGCCTTTCTACAATGTGCACAGTGACAGGATTGAGCGCATTCAAAAACGAACTTTAAAAATAATGAGCTATAGGTGTGGCATGGGCCGTAAACTTTCATCTTACAATGAGCGTTTAAAATATTTTCATGTTACCCCCCTGGACATCCGCCGCAAATATATTGACCTTACCTTACTTTACAAAATCATTCACTCGTGTATTGACTCCCCATCCCTTCTTTCGTTATTAAACTTTAACACTCGTTTTAGGTCTCGTAATCGCAATTATAACATCTTTAGTTTACAAGTATTTTCCAACAACACATCTTATTATAACCTTATTGTCAGAATGAGCCGCCAATACAATGAAATCCTCGTCTCTAACAGAAACATCGACCTAAAACTATATCAGTTTCAAAGACAGATTAAGATTATTTTAGATTTTAATTTTAAAATATAATTGTCATTTTTCTTTAAATTATTTTGACTGTATGATTTAATGGATAATAATATAACTGGAATATAATACAGATCTGTAAATTGAATTTTGAATTGTTATCGTAATTAATTGTTATTGCATTCTGTTCTGTGTGTTTTGAAATAAATAAATACCACTTGTGTGTGTCGGAACTTTCGTGCGGTCAAGCCGAACTCTGACCGCTCCCTGTCTGCGCGGGCTCTTATCGTCACATACATGTTTGTCCTGGTTGGAATCCAACCCACACCACACAGGGCAGTCAATATCAGGGCATATATTTCGCACAGATTTTTTATCGGCAAAGTTAGTTGGTTTCAGATTATTGATTTGAAGCACTAATACGTTAAAAATGGCCCCTTTACAGGGGAACCGGTAAAGAATTGACCCAAATGTCCTCACGGTCAATTAACAACAGCCCTTTGTTCTAGAGGGTTCTGTATACCTAGATCTAGAGCAGCCTTGAAGGTAATGCTCCATGAAATACGCATTAGGGTTCCTCGAGTCTTCGTATTAAATTAAGGAACAGTTGGTTCTATATAGGTACTCGTTTATGTAACTTTTTATTATGTGCATATAGTGCACTTTTAAGTTTTACATTCGGACGAAATTTACGAGACTAACTTTTACACTCGATTTTCTTCGTTTGGCACATTGGAAAGGGACTGTTTAGAATTAGCCCTGCTTGTAGCGATGATAGCTCAGTGAATAGCGCGGTTGGTTCACTAGCTGAAGGGTGTGGGTTCAAACTCCAATAATATAATGAGCTTGAGCTGATGGTGAAGGAAAACATCGTAAGGGAACCATAACATGGTGGTAGGGTTCTTTCTAGTACTCGGCTGGCTAGCTACCACCCTTAAGTTAAAAACTGCCGCCAAGCACTTAACAGTGTGTTCCGGCAGCCTCATTTGATAGTCAGTTCTATTCCAGGTTAGGTGTGCTTTACCATCTTCGACCACACCGTTACTTATCATCAGGCGAGTTGTGGTCAAACACTTAGATTATAAAACACAAATTTTACGTTTCAATTTCTACCAATTAAACAATATTTTAATTTATACCTGTACAGAGGTACACTAATATTATAAAAGCGAAAGTTTGTGAGTGTGTTCGCATGTTTGTTACTTCTTCACGCTCAAACGGCTGGACCAATTTTAATGAAATTTGGTATGGAGGTAGCTGACAACCTGGCAAACACAAGCTTTTTATCCCGAAAAAATGTTGTGTTCGCGTGTATGTACGATTAAAACATCGGGTAACAACGCGGGGCGTAGCTAGTTATAAATAAAAAAACAATAATAGAACGGTATAACCAAAAAAAATTGAATTAATACAGCAAGTCAAATTTATTGACTTCTTAGTCCAAAACACAAATCAAATAACCTGCTTCAATTTTTTTAATCGTCTTCAAATTCGACTTTCTCAATTCGATTCTCAATTCGACTGTATGTTTTTTTTTGTGTCACATCATCAGCAATAAGACGTCCACTGCTGGACATAGGCCTCCTCCTGGGGAGGGGTTTTGCCAATACTCGCCACGCTTGGCAGGTGGGTTAGAGAGCGCAGTTAGGTGTGATTGTTCAAGGAAGACGCTGCTGCCCATCTTCCGGATTACATCCCTTAGCCGACTCTTATGACAACCACGGGTAGAGAGGGTGGGGTACTATTCTTACGCCGGCACCACCACGGCAAACGTTTATTAACATTTACGTTTGCGTCAGGGGTTGAAAACATAGAAGTATACTCTTTTGTGTCATTATTGAATATCGATCACGGAAGCCTAACCTAGATCTGTTGCGAAACTATAGTTCTATAATAAAGTTATCCTGTACGAACGTTCAATCTTAGTCGGCGGTTCAATCAAACTGAACTGACTCAACGATTGAAAACCAATAGTTATCTGAAACTCGAGACGAGAAACGACACTTCTCATCAGGGATGTCTGAACGGTCGTACATGCGATGACGTACAATAAATCGAATAGTTGCGCGTTTTTAGTTGTATTAGGCTAAATGTCACCGACAGCGATGATAGCTCAGTGGTTAGCGCGGTTGGTTCGCATGCCGAAGGGCGTGGGTTCAAACCCCAACAATGAGCTTGAGCTGCCGGTGAAGGAAAACATCTCGAGGAAACCATAGCGTGGTTGTAGGGTACTTTCTAGTACTCGGCTGGCTAGCTACCACCCTCAGGCTGAAATCTGCCGCCAAGCATCTAGCGGTGTGTTCCGGTAGCCTCACTTGAGAGCCAATTCTATTCCAGGCTAGGTGTGCTTTACCATCTTCGACCACACCGTTACTTAACATCAGGTGAGTTGTGGTCAAACACGTAGCCTGTAAGTAATAAAAAAAAAAACATTCAGATTCACGTTCAGTGTCGAAAATTTGTAGCATAAGCGGTTGTATATAGTACATGCTATACAGCTAAAATAGAGTACCTGAGATATGTATTTAAATTTAAGACCACATTATTGTTAATACCTATTTTACGAGAATAACTGAATTTTTAACTTGAATTTGATTTTGTATCTTTTGTATGCGTTTAGAAGTTTGATTTTTCCACAGCTCTAAAGGACAGTAGACCTGAGTATTTGATATGAATTTCAGCTTGATACCTCCACGCGTGCCTGAGAAAAAGGGCCTTGACAGACAAAAGGACAACAAATATAAGGGTTCCGTTTTTTCCTGTTGAGGTATGGAACCCTAAAATTTACAAGTCAAGCGTCATTGATAATTTTAAATAAGTATACTATGCATTCATAATAATTTATTAAAAGTGAAGGCCCAGATGGACAAGTGTCAGCAAGTATGTTAACTCAGCTAACGAGATGACCTCCATGTAGGATATTGTCTCGACGATCATTGTGCTATTACAGTGAACGGCCTTAGGCAAAGAGTCTCGACCATAATCTTAAGAGATTATCGTTAGGCGGTTGGGTCCATCAGGGATAATGTAGGATTCTTATGGTGAAATAATTTTCAAAATCGATTAAGTCGATCCAGAGACAACCTCACAAACTCACAAACATACCAAAAAAATATGCGTCGAATTGACAACCTCCTCCTTCTTTTCATAAAGTCGCTTAAAATGATTAATACTTCTAGTTTCTAGTACTCACTCTGTTGAAATCAATAATTATCGATATCAACAAATCTCTATACATTATTCTAGAACAAAAAATCACCTAACTTCTAACCGTCCAAGAGTTGTACATTCCTTCATCAGCTCACCGTCATGAGATGATGATGACCATTACGCAAATGTGTCAATAGCTTTAGAAATGAAAAATAGGTACTAATATTATCAATCTTTACTTAATTTGAGGCTAGGCGGAGATGTGAAACGTCGCCTTGAATTTGTTATTAATAATAACAATTCTTTTGAGGAATCCATCTCCGTGTGTCCGCTCTCAATTGTGCCACATAAGTTGCAACACTACAGTTTTTACTGCATATGTGGACGAACAGCGTATTTCTATCTATTCTATGTCAAAAGAGACGTCGTCAAACGCAGTTGCGCCGTAAAAAAGTACCTAACTTTACGAGTTGGCTAATCCAAAATCGACCTAAAAGCCTGACATTTTATTAGACAATGTAAATATGGGACTTTCTCTCACATGAGTAATACTAGAAAATGTACCTATTTATAAGCGCGAGGCGAAATTGTGTTGCTTCCTATTGAGTCATAAAATCTGCTTGCCCGGTCGTAAAGTATTCGGGATGTCCCTTCTGCGACCGCCGACACAGATAAGGGAAGACGAGATGACGACTTCGGAACATTTGTTTTATGCGTAAGTGAGTCTTTTGCTATAAATGACTTGAAGTAATCAGAGAATTCAGTAATGATTTATTAATTGATATGAAATAAGTTAATGTCACACGAAGAAAGTCAAGCTCGATCGTGTAGTAATAAAATAGTGACTTTACTACAAACTTCAATTAATTTTTGGATGCAATATTGAAGTTTTAATTGACCATTGTATATACACTCAAATAACTTGACACATTATGAATAAAACACCACAATTTTTATACAAACTCGCAATAATACAAGTTCTGATAAAATAATTGACTAGCTTGATATTACCGCAACTGTTAAGTGACGCTGATGTTAAGTGACAGTATGGTCGGAGATGGTATGGTATCACCTAGCCTAGAATGGAACTGGCTCCCAAAACTGGCTACCGGAACACACCGTTAGATGCTTGCCGGCAGATTTTCTACTTGTTAGCTAGCCAGCCGAGTACTAGAAAATTCCCTACTACCACGCTATGGTTTCCTCACGACGTTTTTCTTCACCGGCAGCTCAAGCTCATTGTTGGAGTTTGAACACACGCCTTTCGGCGTGTAAACCGCCCGCGCTAACCACTGAGCTATGGAATTTGCTGCCCGAGTGGGTGTTCCCTGATAGATACAATCTGGGTGCCTTCAAGTCGCGAGTGAATCGGTTTCTTCTAGGCGAGCGTGCGCCACCGTAGACCGCATCTTCGCTTATCATCAGGCGAGTTGGCGGTCAAACGCAACTATAAAAAAAATAAAAAATTATCGCTATAGACATAAAATAATGTTGTGGCACTATTTTCCAGGAGTCCCGCCAAAACTACAAGTCTGACAATTGAGGGTGATTTACATAAACATACAGTCAGAATGACATTTAAGACATTGCTAATAGATCTCCTTAGCAGAAGGTTGTCTTGATAGGTACCACCGCAGTGTTAGATATTCTGCCGCTAAGCAGTAGTGTGTAAACATTTCTATGTTCCATACTGTAGCTAGCAAAATTACGGGACTATTGAGAGTAAGGATGAAATGTCTCAAAGTATTGAGTGCCAAAGCAGCGATGCCTTTGACTTTGTTTTGTTAATCTCTGCATTGGCATGTATTATAGCTTACCATCAAAACTGCGACCACCTATGTCATACACAGGGCAGGTCTTCAAAAGTCCCGGAATTTTTGTGATACAATAATGAATATAAAATCATGTGTGTCTTTGTACCAATAAATGAAAGTAGCATAATTTTCATCTGTACCTTTTATATTCTGTATCGTATTGCACAAAGGAATAGCCGTTCTGTTTTATTTTTTAACTCTTTGCCGATTCGGTTATTTTACTGACGTTTTATTGCTTTAGTTCAGACTTTGAGGATTCTAACAGAGTATATGACAGCAAATTTTGAATACATTTACTGTCATATACTGTTTTCATTCGTCATGGTTTTTAGGCAATAAACACAAGGATAAAAAAGTCCCAGACAACATAGCTTCGAATTAATTTACATGAATGAGCTGAAGAATCATTTTATAGCAGAGATGTCAGGAAAAATGGCAGATAGAGTTTTGTGAGTGAAGTCACTCTGCTAGCAAGGTGTGACACCGAACAGATGACATAGCGATGAAAGTCCAATGATAACAAAATCAAAATCAAAATCAAAAAGTCATTTATTCTGTTTAGGCCCTGGTAAGGCACTTATGAACGTTAAGTTACATTTTTGAATCTACCACCGGCTCGTAATTATACTTCAACTGAGAAGACTCCGGCAAGAAACTCAGCAAGGCATTTTTTTGTAGATCTTTCTTTCATATTAGGTTATAGTTTATACAGTTTACAGTTATAGATATTAATTCATTATGCTTACTACAATTGTCACTTAGCCAGGGGGATGCAAGTGCAGAGGTCGGTTCATACGCCACAGGGCGTGGGTTAAAATCCTAACAATGAGCTTTAAGCTGCTGGTGGTGCCAAGCACTTGACGGTGAGTTTCGATAGCCACATTTGAGAGCCAGTACCCATTCCAGCCTAAGTGTGTCTACTACTATCTATTCTAGATCTAATATCGGCATAATAGTCCGGATCTCTTGCATCGGCGAACATGCCCGACACGCTGCAGTAACGTGTTTTTTTTTATGGCTGATAGGCTAGGTGTTTGACCACAACTCACCTGATGTTAAGTGACGATATGGTCGAAGATGGTAAAGCACACCTAGCCTGAAATAGAACTGGCTCTCAAGTGAGTCTGCCGGAACACACCGTTAGATGCTTGGCGGCAGATTTTCAACTTGAGGGTAGTAGCTAGCCAGCCGAGTACTAGAAAGTACCCTACCACCACGCTATGGTTTCCTCACGATGTTTTTCCTTCACCGGCAGCTCAAGCTCATTGTTGGGGTTTGAACCCACGCCCTTCGGCATGCGAACCGACCACGCTAACCACTGAGCTATCATCGCTACAAAAGCGCTGTTTCTTTCAAGAGGTTGCGGAACGCATAATTTTTTTGCACCCGTATGGTGTGATACTTTTTCTGCTTATACTTAGTCCACAGCTGACACGTGAATAGGCACGAACAGTAAGCTTGGAAAAGCGTTTTTTTTAAGTCGATGCTACAGCTGGAAAAACGAGCGTGTTACAAACTGACAGACAGACTTTGCCCTTGAAGATTATGTAACCGTTTAGAAAAGTTCTGTCAAAAAATACTAGATGGCGCTGTATAGAGTTAAAACGCGATGATCTCAGGCGATGATGTTTCGCGGCCGTTAAGTATGTATCATTTCAATAGATTAATAAAAAAAATCTGGTTAGAGTTTTGGCGGGAACGCGGTGAGCGTCGTGTCGCCCCATTGTAATTTTTTTCTAAAACTAGTGTTTTTTTCGAGTTTTTATGCATAAAAACAGTGGTGTTATATTTATATAGTGCCGAATTACAAGCGCGAGTGTGGGAGAATGATATAATGTGGTTAAACATGACTTTTCATGTTGCTTCCAAAAGTCCATCCAGAAGCTTCTAGTAAAGTCGCCACTGCTTTTACTAAGGCATGACTTGATTTGACTGGGACCGACTGGACTTGATCAAGGTTAGACTTTGACTGTAACTATAGATGATAAAGAAGTTGAAAAATGAAGACTACTCACAAATTATAGAAACATTGAAACTGGCAGAATGCACAGAGTGCGATGCCAAGAAGAAAAAGAAAAAAAAAATTTTTGGTGAGGCATCTAGTCTTTTCCTATACAGTAACACTCTTCCTAATTTACATAATATGTCTTGTTGAAATATTATTTCTGCTAATAAGACTAAGACTGCTGTAATATACGAATTAGTTTGAACAGTTCAAAGTAAATTTCAGATGTGCAACAATTTGTGGATTAAATTGAACCATCTGTTATGCAGTGCATGTCCTTAACAAATACAGACTACTTAAGTTGGAGCTTAAGAACGCTTCTGCATATTATTGTGTAGTTTTAGTTAAACTTCCAGTAACTACGAGTAAAACATATGAACATTGGTGGAAAAATTATGTCCAAAAATAGGGTAGGGTAGAAATAAGTTTTTTTTTATTGTTGATAGGTTTTTATGAGCTCTTTGTCCACAGCTCATCTGATTTTAAATGATGATGTGGTCGAAGATTTTCACGCTTTTTTTATGTAATGAGACTTACGGGACGCTCTCCTGATGGTAAGAGATAAAGCTTGTCCATGACCATTGCGGCGATACACAGAACATTAGTAGCAAAACAAAGTCCAGAGCATCGCTGCTGGCGCTCATTACTTTTAGACATTAAATAGTTAATCTCAACAGCCCTGTAATTTCGCTAGCTGTAGTACCCTTTAAACCGGAACAGTAATGTTTACACACTACTGCTTGGAGGTAGTTTATCTTGTACTGCGGTGGCACCTACCTAGACGACATTTTCCTAAGGAGATCTACCACTATCTATACTTAGCCTAGAATGGAACAGGCTTTTATTTGAGGCTGCCGGAACACCATTTACATAACACCATAACACCAACTTAAGCCAGCCGAGTACCAGAAAATACCCTACCACCATGCTATGGTTTCCTCACGATGTTTTCCTTCATCAGCAGCTCAAGTTTGAACCCACGCCCTTCGGCTTGTGAACCGATCGCGCTAACCACTGAGCTTGCTAAACTATACACTATATATTTTATAGTGGCGTTATTTTTCTTTTCTCCCGAAACGTGCAGACAGATTTCAGTGTCATTTCGCTATACGATTCACACATCTGCTGTAAAGCGATAAGAAACTTGGGTAGCTTCTGGAATGCTTTAAGTGATGCATTTTGTTTACAAGTCGTTTATCTTTGCAGCAGCTTGAATGGGGTGCCAAATGTGTGAACTTGGATACAGTCAATTTGACTTCGTAAGAGCTTTTGGACTGAGTTTGAAAGTGTTAATAAATGAAGATTTCCTGGAGAACATAATTTATTGGAATTAGGTCAGGATGAATTTAGACTCCAGAATGTTCCAATTTTATCTCTCGATTTATTTCAATGTTCTTATAGTTGTATGTATTTCACTTGTTTCCTTGCTCCAACCTTAAACAAGTCTGCCTGCTCATCCGAACCAGTGTTCACAATTTAAAGCCAGGCAGCTATCGTAGCAGGGCCGTAAAATTATCGTATATGGATCAAAATTATCGTATCCATCAGGATAATTACTATAATCCATTGATATAATAATACTATATATATATATCTACATATATATCATTAGTGCCTCCTTCCACGGCAACTTCAAAATGTTTTAAGTCGATTAAAAACATTTTGAAACAAAAACACTCAAAAAAGGAGCAGGACCTTTTTTTGAAGTCGATTATTGCTAATTAAATTTAAACATGTAATTTATCAATATTTTTGTAATCCCCTTTTAATTTCCTTTATTTTGATACACAATTCGATAGGTTTGGTTATTTTTTAAAATTAAAGTATTTCTGTTTTGCGCCAATAATCAGCAATTTTTTTCAAACACCTATTTGAGGACACTTGGGTTTTTAAGACGAATATATCGATACCTTAATTGTTGTAATCCATCCAGCCGTTTGGAAGATACGAGATAATAAAGAAATTTACAAAAAACATGTATAGGTACTTTTTTTTAATGACTGACTGGCTAGGTGTTTGACCTCAGCTCATCTGATGTTAAGTGACGGTGTGGTCGAAGATGGTAAAGCACACCTAGCCTGGAACTGGCTCTCAAGTGAGGCTGCCGGAACACACCGACCCACACACACACATGACCCTTCCTTGGCAGTCGGGTAAAAATCAAATAACTAATTCATCATCATTTCTTTTTAATTTCAATAGAGCTATTGTCAAATGTTTTAAAGATCTAACAATCTGAACTTATCTTGTACAAGCAAAACCTTTTAGATAAATTAAACCATTTTATATGTGGTTTAAAAGAGAAGTTTCAAAGATACATGTTTCGAAGCCATAAAGCATTTCCTAATGCCTCGGAATCGTGTGAACTGAGAAGAACATGCTCGGCAAATTCAGAATTAAGCAGAGGTTTCAGATTTACTGCCCTGAATCAAGTGGGTGCGGGTCGTGTCATTCGCTAGTGATGTCAGTTCCCCGGATAAAAGTATCGATAGATTTTTATATACAGGTAAGTGACGAAATTGTTTTTTAGTCTCTCCAGATAGTAAAATAAAAGTATCGGTAATTATTATTTGTAATTTTGCGTTGATTTTTTATAGTAACAATTAAGTAACAAGACAAATAAGACTCTTTCCAGATAGTAAGAGAAAAGTGTCGGTAATTATTATTTGTAATTTAGCTTTGATTTTTTAAGGTAACAATTAAGAAGACAAATAAGTTTCTCTCCAGATAGAGAAAAGTATCGGCAATAATTGTGATTTGTAGTTTTGCCTTAAGTTTTTAAGATAACAAATAACAAGACGAATTTCTCCAGATAGTAAGAGAAAAATGACGGTTATTGTTATTTGTATTTTTATTGTAATTTTGCCATGATTTTTAAGGTAATAAATAATAATATGGACGGACTCTCGAGGTAATAGGAGACAAAACCCACTCATGACCATAGAGGCATCCAGAACTCAGCCAGAAAGAAATAAAGACGACATCATTACATTGTCTTTCGTTACATAGAAAAATTAGATAGTCACATTAGCCCCGTGATTTTACTACATAAACAAACAACGCGATCCTACAACGTGATACAACCAGTAAGGCGATACCATTGAATAAGAAAAAAAAATAAGTTTCGTCTCTAAAACACCATTACTTGGCAAATTTTGACAATACCTTGCCGAAAAAGTACCTAAGCAACACCTGTTGACACCTAATTACTTAACAAAAACTTGCTTCGACTCGTTTCAGTCCAGTGTTACTTGTAATTAAGTCAAGTTAAATAAAACTTGGTGGAGCATATCAATGTCTTTAACTTTATGCGATAACATGCGTACATTTATATCGTAACAAAAATTTATGGACAAATAGGTACATGCAAGTACAATTATTTTAAGTGTTAGTGAAATATGAGGTATTCTATAGACGCATTAGCAAGTTGAAGTGGTAGTGGGCAGGGCACATAGCACGCAGAACTGATGGCTAAGTACTGGAGTGGAGACCACGGACCGGCAAGCACAGCGTAGGACGTCCAGCCACAAGGTGGACAGACGACCTAATAAAGACCGCAGGAAGGCATTGGATGCGAGCCGCTTCCAACCACTCTTTTTGGAAGTCAATGGAGAAGGCCTATGTCCAGCAGCGGACGTCCTACGGCTGAAATGATGATGATTGTGATGATGAATACGAAATAAATCAGCCAAACTATGATAGAAAAAAATAAAAGTTTTCTGAATACTTTTCAAAATTAACTTAGTCCTACAAAACTAGGATATCAACTGATTTTTCATTCCTTTTAATTTATTAAGTCGTATATTCCTACTGAACATCCAACTTTTACCAAAACTTATAAAGAACTGTGTTAGCAATAAAATATTTTTAATCGATAAACTTTTCTGCTTCTGCGTTTCCCACCCCTAATTCCCAAAGGGCGGTACCGTCTCGACCAATCCAACCGCATTTTATTGAAATTTTATAGAGTAAAGGAATGTTAGATCGAGTTAACTTCGCGTAATATAAAATACTCGCTATACTGTAGACATTATTACATAGATAATAGCAGATTGAGGTACATTTAAAGTGAACCTAAATTTTTGATATACCTATCAGGTATTTTATACGCTACTAAAATCATCAACATTATCACCATCGCCATCACCACATCATCATCATTATCATCATCAGCGATGCCCTGAATTTTATTTTGCTCCTCATAGTTCTATGTATCGACGATGATGGATAGGCGTTATCAATTACCAGTGTCTTATTCGTCTCATGTCTCGCCTGGAAGGTCACTATTTGGCCAAGATATATGTATGTACATATACAACTGGACATACGCAATTATAACTAAAATGATATATATTGTATTGTAAATACGTGATGGATAGCGCTGTTGATACCTATTTTATAATATCTTTGTATACAGTGAAACAATAAATGATATTCTGATTCTGAGTGTTTAAACTCTCACCAACTATTAACTATTATTATTTATTATTAAGTATTTGTAGTGATGATAGCCCAGTGGTTAATGCAATTGGTTCGCATGCCGAAAGGCGTGGGTTCAAACCTTAACAATGAGCTTGAGCTGTGAATGAAAACATCGTGAAGAAACCATAGCGTGGTGGTAGGGTACTTTCTAGTACTCGGTTGAAAATCTGCCGCCAAGCATCTAACGGTGTGTTCCACAACCTCACTTGAGAGGCAGTCCCATTCCAGACTAGGTGTGTTGTACCATCTTCGACCACACCATCACTTAACATCAGGTGAACATAACCAGTAAACAAAAAAAAACTAGAGCGTCTACTTTTTTCGCGAAAGTTGTTCACTATGTTCCTACATAATGGAACTATTTCGCATAACGTTGTAAACAATGAGGTATTTATATGACGATTTGCCGAACTAATCTATTCCTTACAGAAATTCTGTATGAAAAGCCGCAGTATTTCATTTCACAGAAGCTGAATCTCATATTCGGAATTCCTCGCATGCTTGGAGGGTGGGAACGCCTTAACGTTTCAGGCGTCGTTGATTCTCAGTCGATGTTTGTTATAGAGCTGGGAGCACAATTTGAAAGCTCTTTCTTAGCTAGACAAATCACTGGCCCGTTTTTAGGATTTACATACTCGAAAGGTGTCTAACGGGACTCTATTAATAATGGCCGATCCCAATAAGCGACCTCAATCATTTATTGTCGATTTTCAATTGTTTCAATCTAAATTGATTAAAAAATATTTCGATAACCAATTCACAGATAGAAATTTAATAAATGCAATCTATCCTTCAGGGGGCGACAATTCATTTCATCTCTCCTTGTGGCAAAAGCCTGTCCAAAATCATTGCAGCGATACACAGAACTTTGAGTAGTAAAACAAAGTCCAGGGCATCGCTGCTTTGGCGCTCATTACTTTGAGACTTTCGATGGTTAATCTCAACAGCCCTGTAATTTCACTAGCTGTACCCTTCAAACCAGAACACAGTAATATTTACACACTACTGCTTGACTAAGATTGACCAATCAAAACTAGTAATTTAACTACGTAGTTATTAGAAATACGAGTAAAACATTAACTTATCTTAAGAAACTTCTAAGTTGAGTTTAGAATTGAAACTATTATCTGATTTACAGAGATAAATTGTCGTTTCGTTCGCACGAATAGTAATTATGTCTCAATCTGTCAGAAACTCCAATTTATCTTACTTATTAGTAATAAGCTATTTATACTCAGCTCCGGAACGAAACACTATTAATTAACTGCGATCTGTATATTGTACGGCTTTGCTAACAAAAGAGCTAATCTCTAACAATAAGTTTTGTACAAGCAAAAACAGTACATCAATTTGTTTGTTTCTTTGATAATTTATTAAATGTCTCTTTATTTAATTTCTTTTATATTTTATGAACACCAACATTGTGTACATTATCGTAAAACTAAAAGTGAAAAGGAAAAAAAGTGTACAGATAAATGTCACAAAAGTTACAGATGAAGACAGCATGCAATAATAACAATAATAAATTCATAAGTAATACGAAATTAAATAAAAAAAAAACAATAACATAATAATAATTTGACACGGCGTGCATTGTTAGGAGGTACCTCACTCTGCAGCCGTAACCACCGGCAGAGTTTTGGCGGAAAGAATAGTGTTCTTTTTCCAAAACTAGTGTTTTTTTGAGTGTTTTTGATAAAAAATAGTGGTATTTTATTCATAAAGGGCCGAATTACAAGCGCTAGTGTGGGAAAGTGATATAATGAACGTGAATGAATGAAACATGACTTTTCGTGTTGCTTCCAAAACTCCATCGAAGCTTATAGAAAAGTCGCCACTACTTTACTAAAGCGTGACTGGATTTGACTGGTACGGACTGGACTTGACCAAGGGACCTTGAACTTAACTATAAAGATAAAGAAGCTGAAAACTGAAGACGGCACATTAATTACAGAAACATTGAAACTGGTAGAATGCACAGAGTGCGATGCCAAGAAGAACGAGAAAAAAACCAACGGCGGCTTGAGCCCTACACCGCTTTTGATATTATTTATACGTTTTTTTAATTTATTAAATATAAAAATAATACAAAAATTAAGAAGATAAATAAATAAATATAATAACAATTTTTATTTTATTTTTTTAAGTTACGTATGTGCATATTAATAGCACAAATAGCGATAGTTTTAAATCGTGAGGAAAGCATAGCGTGGTGGTAGGGTATTTCCTAGTACTCGGCTGGCTAGCTACCACCCTAAAGTTGAAAATCTGCCGCCAAGCATCTAACAGTGTGTTTCCGCAGCCTCACTTGAGGGCCAGTTCCATTCCGTGAGCTGTGGTCAAACATCTAGCCATAAAAAAAACCTTATTTTTTATTTCACTAATAAAGTGTTATCTAATTGTCTGTACTTTTCTGGCAAATGCGTTACTGTTCTACATAAATGTATGTGCCACGGTCGTACTTAGTAAAATAACCTTAAACAGCGGCCTTTTGGAGTTTCATACATAATTAAGAAGGGACGAATTCCGGACTTTTTTTTACTACCCTACAAACTTCGCAATTTGCTGAAGATCCCTTAATACAGCATAAATTATGAGTTGGTTTAGGATCCGTGATCATTTGCGATTTCGAATGGCGGTGGAAAGTTTGAATAATTCTGTGAAATTTTAGCAAAGGTAAGAATTTCTGTGTAAAATGAAACGTATTTAATGAGAACATAACAAGCGTTCCTGGCGATGGATTTATCTGTTGTTTGGGAATTTTTATAGGTCATAAAGCTGTAGGTAAAGGGAAAAAATACAAATCAACAAATGTCACTGCCAATAACAATAATGTCCAGTGAATAATATGTCAATAATGTCAAATGAATATTAGAAGTTTCTACCAAAGTATTGAATAATGTCAAATGTATAATGAAATGTCAAATGAATATTAGAAATATCAAAATATTAAATAATGTCAAGTGTATAATAAAATGTCAAATAAACAATACAAAAATTGTTTTAATTGATATAGGTTATAATAGTCCTTATTATAAATAATGTCAATAATGTGTTGAGAGTTAGTTCCATGTCTGAAAGTTCTTAAATAAACTCGAAAATGTGAGAAGTCCACACGCCCAGCAGTGGGACAAGTTATAAAATTAGGGCTGATTTAAGAAAGCTATAGGTTATGGCGATAATAGTTTAGTGGTTAGCGTGGTCGTATCATGCACCGAGGTGGGTGGATTCAAATCGCAACAATAAACATCGTGAGGAAACCATAGCAATAGGGTATTTTCTAGTACTCTGCTGGCTAGCTACCACCCTCAAGTTGAAAATCTGCCGCCAAGCATTTAACGGTGTGTTCCGGCAGCCTCACTTGAGAGTCAGTTCCATTCCAGGCTAGGTGTACTTACCATCTTCGACCACACCGTCACTTGACATCAGGTGAGCTGTGGTCAAACAAATAAATCATAGATCATCATAAATCATATTTATTGATAACGGGTGCTACAAGTCAGTAAATGATGATGATAATTAAAAATTCAATAGTTATTATGTAAGTACTAGTTATACAATTAAAAACAAATACGTACGCTTTAAAAAAACAAGGAAATTTAAAATGTCAATAACATATTAAAATTGTAAAAATTATATTTTAAAAATGTCATAAAAATAATAATAATTAATAAATGTCAAAACTCACAAAATTCATTGTAGCTGTAAAACGTTGTTTTTTTTTTTTTATAAAAGATATGTTTTTACTCTAGTACAAAAACTAGGCCCTTTGTGAGTTCCCAAAACTGTGCAAATGATTATCCGCAGTGCCAAATGAGAGAGGTTTTCCCACAAAAGATTTTAAATTACTCTGTGGATGCCATATTTTTTTTCTTTACGACCAAATTATGAGCTCTTCGGTTGGGACGTTGTTAGTTTTTTGCGGTTGTCGTTTATGTTGAATTTTCTAGTGAAAATAGCGATAAAAATAAAAAAAACAATTTCTCTTGATTGTGCATTGCCATTACATTTTTATGTTTTATTAACCGACTTCAAAAAAGAGGAAGTTCTCAACTAGATTGATATATATTTTTTAAATGTTTGTACAATGTTTAATCTGAGATTGATTGGATCGGAGATTTGATGCGGAATAGTTGCCATTTGGTCCCATAAAAATTTAACATAGTTTGGCCCAGTTGTTTTCGTTTTATGAACATTTTTATGAAAATTTTTGTTTACGTGGACGATGTAATTGTCTTTAGCAAGACGTTTTTGAATCTTAGCGAGTCTAGCTAGACTCATACTGTTCAAATGTTTCTTGGCGTAAACATTACTTAACTAAAAATTGAAAAATAAACAAACTTAAAAAAAAAGTAAAACCGACTTCAAGAAAAAAACATCAGCACTAAAAAGCGAAAAATAAACTTACTTTACAAAGTAATATTACACCTGCTAGGTACCTACTGATCTGTTTGAAGTTGGTGCCAAGAAACAGCACCTAGGCTAGGGCTAAGCACTTGAAAAGATTGTAACTGTTAAAAATTTGTTACTCTGTGAGACATTTCAACCACCTAAATTCGAACTAATTCGAATCTACATACCTTCATTGTACGAACCGATAAACAATGGAATTTGCTGCCGGAGTGTGTGTTCCCTAATAAATACAATCTGGGTGCCTTTAAGTCGCGAGTGAATCGGTTTCATCTAGGCGAGCGTGCCTCCGTAGACCGCATCTTCGCTTAACATCAGGCCAGTTGCCAGTCAAAACCTAATAATTAAAAAAAAAAGGTATTTTTTTGGTTAATTTTTTTTTTGTGCCTCAGTTCCGATATCCGTACGACGTACTAGATTGGATTAAATTGACAAATGTACCGTAGAACGCCCTAAGACTCGATGGAGTGACATAGGCACGTCGGACAGCTGGCGGTGGACGAAAGCGAAAACCAAAGATCTGGCTGAGTGGCGTGTCTTGGGAGACCTATGCCCAGCAATGGACTACAACAGTTAGGTCAAATGCTAGCTTTATAATTTAAAAAAAACCTGTTAAAAGTACCTAATAGTAAATTTGTAGCGATGATAGCTCAGTGGTTAGCGCTGTCGGTTCGCATGCCGAAAGGCGAGGGTTCAAACAATGAGCTAGAGCTGCCGGTGAAGGAAAACATCGTGAGGAAACCATAGCGTGGTAGTAGGGTACTTTCTAGTACTCGGCTGGCTAGCTACCACCCTCAAGTTGAAAATCTGCCGCCAAGCATCTAACGGTGTGTTCCGGCAGCCTCACTTCAGAGCCAGTTCCATTCCAGGCTAGGCGTGCTTTACTATCTTCGACCACACCGTCACTTAACATCAGTCGAGTTGTGGTCAAACACCAAGCCTGTAACACATTAAAAAAAAACGAATATTTCTTTCTTTAAAAACAAAAGAACACTGTCCAACTTTGTCTCATTGCTATACTCTCCGGTATTCCCCCTACAATAAACTTTCCAAGGTTATGAAAAAAGAAACCAATATAGAGTTTCATGCACAGATGTTAGTAACGATGTAGTTTCAACTTGTAACTATACTACTATAGAAGAACTTGTTACTTAGTTTCTATTCTGGACTATTTGTGCCGATTTTTCGGTATCTTTGACCAAACCTTTACGATCACATAAATGAATAAACCGTGAACCGTGGCGGTGCCGGCATAAGAATAGTACCCCACCCTCTCTACCCGTGGTTGCCGTAAGAGTCGGCTAAGGGATGTGATCCGGAAGATGGGCAGCAGCGTCTTCCTTGAACAATCACACCTAACTGCGCTCACCAACCCGCCTGCCAAGCGTGGCGAGCAACGATTTTCATGAAATTTAGTATGCAGGGGGTTTCGGGGGCGATAAATCGATCTAGTTAGGTTTAATTTTTAGAAAACGTCGTTTTACCTGTGTTTTCAGGCAAAGAAAAACTGCTACAATATCATTAGAATACGAAAATAAATTTCGCCACCTTCGAATTACAAGGTTATAATAGTCCAGGCGGAGAATCGGACGGTCCAGGAGACCCCGGTTCGAGTCCAGATAGATGATTGTTTTTTTTCAAGTTCCTTCTTTAAAATACCGAGCAAAGCTCGGTCATCCATGTACTGATGTTTATTGATGGCAAACGCTCTCATAAAGAGAGAGAGCAAACTAATAAATTCTTCAATTATCTTCAGATATCAAATAAACGTCATAAAAATCCAACTCTATTGTAACTGAACGTCATTTTCAACGTTTTAATATCTCAAAGACTGATAATTACCGCCAGAGGGCGCGTCGACTGCTGTTTGCAGTATCGAGTCAACACTAGAGGGCACTAAATAATGATATAACATTTGACAATGTAGCTCATATTTGAATTAAATTTTACGGTAAAATATATGGCTAAAGTTTGCAGACAGTAGTTAGCTATATTATGACACTACAAGCGCATTTACTTAAAGTAACAATAAGTCCCGTTTTGAACGGGACAGTCCCATTTTCTGCTACTAAGTCCCGGTGTCCTCAGGGACAGCTTCGGGACGCAAAATCGTCTCACTATTAATTACAGAAATGTCAATACTGATATCAAAATTCTTAAAAGACCACTAACGCCGTAGTGTTTAGCTTAGCGGATAAGTGACGGATTGGAATAAATAATCAAAACATTTGGAACTAAATCATTCGGTGGAAGTTTTTCATTAATTTTATGCAAGCAAAATGAATCGTTTTGAACCAAAATGTATTTTAATATACATACATATCAGCGTTGCCAGATTTTTTTTGCCAAGTCGGGATTTTGGAACTTTTTGAGTGAAAAAAGCGGGATTTCGTTGAAAGCGGGACATAGTAAAAAAACGTATATAATCAGAAGTTTTTAAATATTTATCTTTTTATTTGAGTTCAAATAACGTTTACGTGACAAAAGATAGTAAAAATAGCCATAGAAAATGTATTTTAATAAAAATATGATATTTTAAATCAGATTTACCCTATCGTGACGAACCCCTCTCTCTCCCGCGCGCTTATCTTCATTACGCGCCGGGCGAGCGGTCACTCCACACGCTTCCTCAGCGCGCTGCACGCACGGTCGAGTTATTCCCAAAAAGCGGGACTGAGCCTGTCCCGCGCGGGACATTTAATTTTGATTTAAAAATAGGGACGTCCCGCTGAAATCGGGACGTCTGGCAACGCTGATATATATTATAGTGTTTGCGTAGCACAAACGTAAACCAGTACAACTATAAGAAATGGGTATAGTCTCTTTCATGAATAAATTGTGGACATCTGAAAAATTCGTTGTTCAATTCCATATTGATAGTAAAAGAAAACATTATTAACTTTCGTAATTTTGAAAATGTCCCATTTTGTACAAAAATTAAAATTGACATTTTACTTTTTCAATCATCAGGCCCTTATTCGGTATGAGAACATAAAAACGAAACGTGTTTATGTAACGCGGCAGAATTCTTAGACACATGTAAAACGACACATTTCGACGAAATGTGACATTGTGTGATAAGGAGTGGAACGGGTCCTAAACTTCGTGACGTCACATTTCAAAATTAATTAAACGAAATTTGAACTATTAACAAAAATCTTCAAAATATTTTCAACTCTATATGAGAATAATGTTTAAATTATTTAATTGACAAGTTCACTTGGTTTATTAAAAAATAATTTAAATGGTAATAAATTTAATTTGAGAACTGCTAATTTAATTTTATAATTGTAAAATATTTGACGTCACACCAGGAGGTCTCACAAATGTGACCAGCTGTGACAAGGACAAAAAATCATGATGAAATTCGTATGACGTAATTTCTGTATGGCCCCTAAGTATGTATAGTAGAACCATTTTAAGTCAAACTTGAAGGGAGACGCCAAAAATTTCAAGTTATAGAGAATTTTCGACTTATGGAATGTACGTGTTAACGTCAGTCACAAATTCCTTTACAATTTCTTAGAAGAAATTCTTAGGTTTATTGTAAGTATAAGTTCAAGCTAAGCTTATAGCCTTGAACATCGTCGTAAAGTTGCTAGTTTGTCGGTTTAGTATCGGATTCATTTCGGAGAGTGTGTTTCGGATCTGCATGCTCTAATTCCGTCATGCCCATTTTTCTATCGGACGGCCAGAAGCTCGAAGAAGCGAACTTGTTCGAACTTTCTTTGTTCGAACGGCTAAAACATGGAATGCGTTGCCTGAGTGCGTGTTCCCTGATGGATACAATCTGGGTGTCTTCAAGTCGAGAATGAATCGGTATCTTCTAGGCGAGCGTGCTCCATCGTAGATCGCATCTTCACTTAACATCAGGTGAGATGGCGATCAAATCATCATAAAAAAAAATAATACACTTTACATTTATTTAAGAAACAATGATATACATTACCGGTATATTCTTAAAGTAAGTTTTCAAATAATCAAGTTGTAAAGGTTGTAAAATCAAATATTTTTATGTTGGAGTTACAGAGGTCTAATTTATTTTTTCGAGTTATAGAGAGAAAATAAGTACTGAATTTACTTATAGGAGATGGAGGAGGAGGATAGAGGAGGAGATATACTAGGGACTCACTACTAGGGAACACAATTTTCTTTTGAATTTGGGAGGTTTTCGACTTAAAGAGTTTCTACTGTACTTATTTAAATATATGTACATATACAAATATGCCGTAAAGTAGAAATGGTCAAGGCAACTAACTACCTAGATACTTTCCGCTCTTTCCTAATCGCGATATCAATAGATGATCATAATAAATGTTGCTGACAGGCTGACGCGTGACTTAATAAAATCTGTTAGTTTGATAAATATGTTCTGAAATGGCGCATTTTTCAAATTAATTTATATCGTTATCTAACGGTAGACTATTGTTTGCCGTGGTGGTGCCGGTGTAAGAATAGTATCCCACTCTCTCTACCCGTGGTTGCCGTAAGAGTCGGCTAAGGGATATAATACGGAAGATGGGCAGCAGCGTCTTCCTTGAACAATCACACCTAACTGCGCTCGCCACACCGCCTGCCAAGCGTGGCGAGTATTGGCAAAACCCCCCCAAGAAGAGGCCTATGTCCAGCAGTGGACGTCCTATGGCTGACGATTTGTGTGATGTGATACAAATATATATACTAGGTGTACAATAAATAAATAAATATTTGTTCTGAGTAGATATTGAACCGCGATCTACAATTCAAAAAGGAGCTGACAGTTGCTAGCCTATATAAGCCGCAGTACAATTTGTAAGAGACTCCAATTAGCACAGATTTCGACACAAAAGCAGTTCATTTCATACTCCGCTGCGCTGTGAATAGATTTAATTAAGATTAAGTCTCGAAGGGTGATATCTGTTAGAACCAATAATCTTTGTATTGTGTGAGGTTAAACGATTCGGTGAAACATAGTTTTATTTGTACAGATTTAGTTGGTAGGCAAAATATAGAGGAATTGATTGCTAGAAATAACACGTGGTTTGGTAAACGTACTGAGAAACTCATCAACATCAACAATCACTCTGACCTTGAAAAGTCAAGGTCAGAGTGATTGTTGATGTTGAGTTTTAATTCCCTTGCGAGTGTCGAAAATTTGCAGCATAAACGGCTGTATCTTTTGATTGCGTTTGCTTAGAAGTTTGATTTTTTCACAGCTCTAAGGGACAGTAGACCTGAGTATTCGATATGAATTTCAGCTTGATACCTCCACGCGTTCCTGAGAAAAAAGGTCTTGACAGACAGACGGACAACAAAGTGATCCTAGAAGGGTTCCGTTTTTTCCTTTTGAGGTACGGAACCCTAAAAATGTATTGTGTTTACCAGCTCTGATTTCATATAAGCAATTTTGTCTCATCACTGTACAAGAATACAGTCTTCAATTGCGAGCACGTTCGTATAGTTCTTATTTACTGAACAAATATTGGGGAAACCACAAAAACATGGTCTGATAACACTTTTCTGGTTAAATCGGAGCAGATATTGGCGGATCGCGCTGGCCCGAAGCGGTTTGAACCGGTTGCCAAAATTGTATTGAGCTCTCTGTGGGATGTTATGGACCAGTACGTTTGTAGTATTCCAACAGTCAGGGAACTGGAACTGTACAAATTTTCTGATCTGTATTTGAATTTTTATATTGTAGATCAGGGGTTTCCAAACTTATTTTGTCTACTGCCCACTTTGAGAATAAATTATTTTTTAGCGCCCCCATTTTCACCTACTTAAAAACCACTATAACTAAATCCCCCCCAAGCCTCTACACAACGCCCCCATTTTTTTTCTGGGTCTCTTACCCTTTAGGCCTGCAGCGCCCACAAGGGGGCGTTATCGCCCACTTTGGGAAAGGCTGTTGTAGATAGAAAAATAGAATCTTTATTGTGCAAATCGAAAAAAAAAAACGGGAAACAAAGAAATGGAACGTTAGATCATACATTGTAGTAGTTTTTATCCGCGGCTTTTCATGCCTTTGATAAAGTTGATCCCTCTTTACTTCGAACTGTTAACTTAGATCGTACGGACAGACCGGCATATAGGTTAGCTTGATGAAGTCATTGAAGTGAAATTGTGTGTGAAGTGAAATATTGAAGAAAAATTAATGAAGGCTCTTCTACCATATTAATCTAAACTAGTTTGATGTGAGTTAGGAAAAAAACACTTTAGAAAAAATACACACAATATTCAAAACGACAGTAGACTCTCTCAGATATAAAAAGTGTAATATTCCAGTGGAACAGTCCAGTACTGGATCATAGTAAACACATTAGCATAGAGAGGTTTTTGATATAATAGTTTTGGGTAAACAGAAGTTTCTCATGAATGAAAAGTGTTTTTATTTAACGTAGGTACGCTCTGAATTGAAAGCCGGCTTTTTATGTGTACTTTAGATATGAGTTTTCTGGGTGAAACATTGTGTACGGAATATTTTTTTATTACAGATTTTTTTTTTTGTTTCAAGTAGGTTTTTATTGTTTGTTTTTGATCAGCGAAGCGGTAACCATAGCCAGCAACCATTTAAATTGGTGTTCATGAGAATTATTACGGAGTGGTGTTATGTTACACGTAAATGTAACAATGATAGCTTAGTTGTTAGCACGGTTGGTTCACACGCCGAAGAGTGTGGGTTCAATCCTGAACAATGAGCTTGAGCTGCCGTTGAAGGAAAACATCGTAAGAACACCATAGCGTGGTGGTAGACTTTCTAATACTCCGTTAGCTATTTACCACTAAAAAATTAGCCGCCAAGCACTTAACGGTGTGTTCCGGCAGCCTCACTTGAGAGCCAGTTCTATTTCAGGCTAGCTGTGCTTTACCATCTTCAGCCACACTGCCATTTAATATCAGCTGATTTGCGATAAAACAACTATCCATTCAGTAGTAAAAAAAATGTTTTCTTAAAAATATTAATATTTGAAAATAAATCGCCTCTAACTCTACTTTATGAACTCATCAAATCAAATCAAAAGTCATTTATTCAGTTTAGGCCCTGGTAAGGCACTTATGAACGTTAAGTTACATGTTTGAATCTACCACCGGCTCGTAATTACACTTCAACTGAGAAGACTCCAGCAAGAAACTCAGCAAGGCATTTTTTTTGTGGATCTTTCTTTTCATATTAGGTTACAATTTACAGTAATAAATATTAATACATACATTATGCTTACTACAATTGTCACTTAGCCAGGGGGATGCAAGTGCAGAGAGAAGCTACAACAACCATATATTCCTGTCTTCCACGTAATGAGCCACCTTATAGTAGGCTTTGTCAATTAACCTCTGCTTTATAAAATCTTTGAATTTATTATAGGACATTTTAGTTACCTCAAGTGGGATTTTATTATAAAATCTAACGCAATTCCCGAGAAAAGACTTATTAGCTTTAGATAACCTGAATCTAGGTGTCACAATTTTATCTTTATTTCTTGTATTTAAGTTATGGCGACTACTATTAATTTCAAATGAATTTAAATTTTTCCGGACAAACATAATGTTTTCATAAATGTACTGTGACGGTAACGTTAATATCTTAAAATCTTTAAATCGATTTCGTAGTGATTCGCGAGGACCCAAACAATAGATTGCGCGAATTGCACTTTTTTGCAGAATAAAAATAGTTTCAAAGTCTGCAGCTGAGCCCCACAGCAGTAGACTGTAGGACATTAAACTATGGAAATAAGCAAAGTAAACCAACCTGGCTGTAGCCACATCTGTTATTTGTCTAATTTTTCTAATCGCGAAGGCAGCGGAACTCAATTTACTAGCTAACTTTTCTATATGAGGACCCCCTTGTATTTTACTATCTAATGTTACGCCGCGAAAGACTGTTTTATCCACTAGATCAAGTCTTTTACCATCGACTAAGATATGAGTGTCCCTCTTAGCAACATTGGGGAGAGAAAACCTTATACATTTTGTTTTACATGAATTAAGCATAAGATTATTGGCGGCAAACCATTTTGATACAGCTGATAAGGTGTTATTGAGCTGTGTAAGGTCTGTATCTTTTCTATTGACTTTAAAAATTAACGAGGTGTCATCAGCAAATAAAACTATATCGGACAATTCATTTACCATATAGGGCAAATCATTAATATATGCCAAGAACAAGAAAGGGCCTAAGATTGATCCTTGAGGTACGCCCGTTTTTACTAAGGACCCTAGGGACGTAATACCGCTAATACCTACTTTTTGTTGGCGACTCGATAGATAAGATGATATAAGATCAAGTGCCACTCCACGAACTCCATAGTGTTGAAGTTTTAGAACTAGGGTGTGATGATCCACGCAATCGAACGCCTTGGAGAGATCACAAAATACGCCAACCGCATCCTGTGAATTCTCCCAGGCCTCAAAAATATGCTTTAAAAGTTTAGCACCAGCGTCTGACGTTGACCGGCCTTTCGTAAATCCAAACTATCTAACATAACTAACGATTAGTGACCATTAGGGTCCACAATTGTGAACTGTATCACATTGTAGAAAAGTAATAAAATATTATGAATAAAAAGAAGACAAAAAAACGTAAATGAAAATGAATAATATGAATAACATGGGCACTGGCAGAATGCACAAAGTGCGATCCCATACAATGAAAAAAAAATACTTAAATGAATAATATGAATAACAAGGGCACTGGCAGAATGTACAAAGTTCGATTCCAAAAAATGACAAAAAAACCTTCAATTAAAATTAATAAATGAATAACCTGGGCACTGGCATAACGCACAAAGTGCAAAACCGAAGGTGAAAAAAAAACACTAAACATGAAAACGTATAATCTGGGCACTGACAGAATACACGAAGTGCGATCCCAAAAAAAATTAAAAATATAAACAAGAAAAAAAATGCTTCGTTTTTTTATCCCTATATACTCGTAAGAAATTCTAAACAATCAATTAATATCATAAACCAGTCAGTGCCAACGAAAACGTAAACAATTTTACAAAATCCATTCGCAATTCTCTTTTATTAGTCAAACAGATATACCGTTGTCAAATACCTAAAGGGGTTATATCCTTTCCTAGCAAGTAATATGTCGTTTTTATTACATACCACGATTTTTGGTAAGCTTCCAAGCTTTTATATGAGCTCTGGGCTAAACTAATACCTCGCGTCGACATTGCCACAGTATTGAATATTCATACAAATTCAACGAAACGTCACTTCACTTAAGCTGGTAGTTGATGGTAGATCGTTTAGCTACCACCACAGGACCAGATATTCTGCCGCCAAGCAGTAGTGCGTTGTCGTGGATAACTGCGCAGCGTTTTCTCGTCCGAAGTACCTGAAGTCGAAAGTCTTCGACTAGTGTGTGTTACCAGTGATGACTTATGGCGCTGAAACGTGGTCTCTGACTATGTGCCTTTTTGATAAGCTCCAAGTCGCACAACGAGCTAAGGAGGCTATGCTCGGAATTTCCCTACGAGATCGAATCAAAAATGAGGAAATCCGTAGCCTAAAGTAATCTAAAGTAGCCGACATAGCCCAGCGAATTAGCAAGGTGAATTGGCAGTGGATAGGGCACATAGCACGCAGAACTAATGGCAGATGGAGCTGCAAAGTTCTGAAGTGGAGACCACGGACCGGCAAGCGCAGCATAGGACGTCCACCCACAAGGTGGACAGACGACCTAATAAAGACCGCAGGAACGCGCTTGATGCTAGCCTCTTTCAACCGGTCTTTATGGACAAGTCAACGGGAGCCCTATGTCCAGCAGTGGACGTCTTGTGGCTGAGATGATGATGATGATGATGATGGTGATGAGATGGTGATGATGATGATGATGATGATGAAGCAGTAGCATGTAGCTGTAAATAATACTGAGTTCCGGCTTAAAGGTTATTGCAGCTAGCAAAATTACAGGGCTGTTGAGGGCTTAATTATATGATTATACAAAACAAACAATACTAACTTTAAACTTTAATACTGTTTGTCTTTATATGTTATCTTTAGGTTATATTTTAAATAAAACATCCGAGTCACGAATTATGGGTATAAGACAACAATTGGAAACTGCTATAGGTGTTTACAAACTCTTTATAGCACAAGATAGGACCTATTTATCCTTGAAGACATTGTGTTACCCAGACTACAAGCTATTCCAACAAAAGAATGGAACAATAGAGGTCCTGAAATATCCCTAGTGTCACACTTTTGTTTAGTTTGTAAGGAAGATGGTAACTAAATTCAAGTAGGATCGAAGCTAACTATAATTAGTTTTTTTTTTTATGTTTTACTTATGCGGGAATACTCCCTTTTAATTTTATCGGAAACTCCGGTATAGCTTCGGCCACATCCGGTGGCCTTCATCATGGAGACAAAGCTGCGTACAACGCGCGTGCGGCCTCGTCTTGCTTCGCACTGCGGGCCGCCCGCGCCTCGCTCGTGAAGATAGCGGTTGACGCACGGGTGCGGGGGTGGGGGCGGGTAGTGTACCGAGGTGCGCCGGCGTGCTCTGTAACCGTTCCTCACCGGAGTCCACCTCTAAGGTGTCAGGAATATTACATTCATGCAAGTTAACGAGGCGATAATTTTCTTTAAAATATTGTCCTCATGGCAGCTACCTCCCCAGTATCAGACGTTTTGCCACCAAGCAGTAGTGTGTAAACATTACTACCACCAGGAGAGTGGCGTTTTATTCTTCGATGAAGCCAAAAAAAGAGGATAATGCTGGACTATAGCTCACCTAATGTCAAGTGACGTTGTGGTCAACTACGTGGTGGTTGTGGTACAACTGCGCAACATTTTTTCGTCTGAATTACCTCAGTGCCTCAAGTCGAAAGTCTTCGACCAGTGTGTTACCGGTGATGACTTATGGTGCTGAAACGTGGTCTCTAACTATGTGCCTTCTTGATAAGCTCCAAGTCGCACAACGAGCTATGGAGAGGGCTATGCTCGGAGTTTCCCTACGAGAATAGCCCTCAGTGAGAACTGACCGTGCAAACCAATGAGTTATTATCGCTACAAAAGTTTCGCAAAGCTATGGTCAACCACCATTCCAGGCCAAGTGTGTTCACCATCTGTGATCACAACAAAATTTAATAACAGATGGGATGTGGTAAAACACCTAGCCTATCCAATTAAAAATAAGAGTATAATTTCCAAAAAAGAATCTCAAATAGTAAAGCCTAAAAAAGGTTAGAAAACTTAAACCCTGGCAAGGCATAACTTGTAACAGTTTTCGCAATTTAATAATTGTTGCATGTGATATTGTGTCGATCATAAAAATCCACAACTTATGTAAAGGTAATGAGACGAACGAGACGCTCTCCTGATAGTAAGAGACAATGACAGTCCATGACCATTGCAGCGATACACAGAACTTTGAGTAACAAAACAAAATCCAGTGCATGCTTTAGCGCTCATTACTTTGAGACCCGACGATTAGTCTCAACAGCATTGTAATTTCGCTATTAACTATTTTACTGAGGTTTAGTTACTCTCTAAGGGTGCATCTTAAAGAAACTCTCTCTCTCTACTCTACCACGCTAGCCACCTGACCAGTTATTCTCTGGTTTCTTTACAATATTTTCCTTCAATGAAAAGTCAGTGGTTCTTAAATTCGTATAAAGTCTGAGAAACTCAATGAAAGGGGCTTGGTAGTATGCATGAACGCGCGTTTCTAATGGCTTGTGAAGAACGCAAAAGAATTTACAGGCTTTGAGTTAGAGTAAAAGCATTGAAATTTGAACTTTATAGTATACAGGCCAGGCGAGTCTGTTCTCTGCCAAAAAGAGGTAATTTTATATGGCTCCCACTTTTAACAGGGTATACGTTTCAATTTGGAACAGCCTTGGGTGTTACTCCAACCCAAATTTGGCTCCTATATTGAGTCAAAAGCCCAATTGGCTGCCAAAAATCTGGGTATCGATGATGAGGTGCGACGTAACTTCACGCCGAACAGTTGCTCACTTTATACCAAGCACAATTTTGATCATGCATGGAGTACTCACCTTTGGGACGGATCGGCCAAGTACCAGCTTGAGGCGTTGGAATTCATTGAGAAACGTGCTAAGAAACTCATCAGCTTAAAATTTAAACCAATCATTGCTTACTCGACACTCACCGGTGTGAGTAAGCAAATGACATCAACGTACGGCCTCATCGGAAAATCAGCTCTGTTGGCGGATGGCCAAACAGCATTTGTGCTGAGATGAGGCATGTTTTGCGGCATCATATATATTTTTAGACGAAGATAGAGTAACGCAGATGTTAGAAATATAGAATTAGAATTAAATTTTTCCATTGTTTAATTAAATTTAAAAAAATCTTCTTTCTTCTTCTTAAAATGTCTAAGTTTTACAAAAAATCATTAGCAAAACATATTCATACGCACACATGCCTATTTATTTTATTTATCATGCTGGGTACATCTGGTCCAAATCCCATTACTTAATTTTATTAAGTTTCCTGTTAAAGGAGCGTGACGCAGCACATGCCCTTCAGAAAAGCCATTTCTTTCACCAATAGTAAACATTTTCTTATATACTTTTCCTTTTGAGTTTTTATGCCATGTCATATATTAATGATTTCACACATTTGCAGTACAAATGATCCCGAGAATGTTGAAGCAATGGCAGATATTTACTATAATTGCTTTTTCGGGTTTTTTTTAATAAGAAATTGGCTTACGTTTGACCGCCAAAATAACAAACCTATTTGTTTTTTGGAGGTAAATAAAAATAAAGGCTGTCAAAAGCTTATCCAGTTGTCTGTTAGACCTAGACTGGGGATAGTATAAGTGAGTTTACTCCCTCTAGAGTTACTAAACGAGCTAAACGAGCCTTCAGACAGCCGACGAAATGCCAAATTGCTTTTAGCACAAACTAAAAGTTGGGATAGCTAATGGAAAATAGGCTCTAAGTAAAAGATTCTTTTGACGAAATGTCAGGAAAAGTTTTCTATGTGGCGGCCGAATTATTCTTTGGTAGAATTTGTTATTTTTTATGCTTTCTTTAGAATTATTCCCCTTATGGCAAAATTTTAGAAATTTAGTGTTTAAAAAAATCAATTGTATAAATTTAACCTTATTGGTTTACAGTAGGATCTCCCTCCCTGTTTTAGAAATGTAAAGTGTTATCAAGGTTTTTTGACGATGATTTTTTTTTGAAGAATCCGAATATCACACCTTTATAATGTAAAACAATAATCAAATGTCAAAAATCTAAATCAAAATCAAAAAGTCATTTATTCAGTTTAGGCCCTGCCTAAGTGCCCTGGTAAGGCACTTATGAACGATAAGTTACATGTTTGAATCTACCACCGGCTCGTAATTACACTTCAACTGAGAAGACTCCGGCAAGAAACTCAGCAAGGCATTTTTTTTGTGGATCTTTCTTTTCATATTAGGTTACAGTTTACAGTTATAAATATTAATACATACATTATGCTTACTACAACTGTCACTTAGCCAGGGGGATGCAAGTGCAGAGAGAAGCTACAACAACCATATATTCCTGTCTTCCACGTAATGAGCCACCTTATAGTAGGCTTTGTCAATATGTAGATTGTAGATGAACTACAGTTACCGACGTAGCCAAACGAATTCACAAGTTGAAGTGGCAGTGGGTAGGCCACAGCACGCAGAACTAACTGATCTTCAAATTAGTTTTTTTAAATTACTGTCAAGCTGGGCGTTTAACCACAGCCTACCTGATGTAAAGTGAAAGTGTGGTCGAAGATTCCTATCTCAACATCAACACAATAACACTGGCCTGGAATCAAACTAATTCTCAAGCGAGGCTGTCGGAATACACCGTCAGGTTTGTGACGGTAGATATTCAACCTGAGGGACGAGGGTGGTAGCTAGCCAGTCGAGTACCAGAAAAATACCCTACCACCATACTATGATTTCCTATGGCATTTGATCGAACTCTCTCTAATCACTAAGCTATGGTCGTTACAAGTAAGTTAAAAGAAGAATCAATAGAAGAAGATCTATTGTATATTTTTCCAGTTTCTTAACGTTTTCCCCGCCAAGAAATTTCCCCACGAAACGTTCACGTGCGCAAAAATATGACGCGTGTCCAATCGGAAATGAAATAAAAATAATGAGGTGCCATCGGGTAGTTCCGGGGAAATCTGATTTACTTTTTTCTTTATAAAGAACTAGAGCGTGAAGTCCTCGCTCAATCTTGTGACCACACTGAGTAACTAATGGCGTTCACACACGGAGATATCATTATGATGCGACATAGACTCAGTCATGTAAAAACTGCGCCGTATACTCAAAATATACTTATACTAGCTGCGCCCCGCGGTTTCACCCGCGTGGTGATGGAAAATTGTAATAATGAAATTTTTAATGTATTTATGGTTCACTATTTTGGCGATAATGGCTTACACATAAAAGATCGATATATGCTATCGCAGGCTTTTTTGTATAAATTTTTAAGATAAACATTTCCATTGTACATTATATACGTGTAACTCCAACGGTTTTTGCGGCGCACGCCAGAATATCTCCCAGATGGCAGATTTTTTTCCTACTTACTTTGACACTTATCGTTATATTTTGGATAATTTAAACTATATCTTTATAATTTATAGCCTATGTGTTATTCTGATATGAAAGCTATATTATTGTAAAGTTTCATCAAAATCCATTCAGTAGTTTTTGCTTGAAAGTGTAACAAACATACATACATACATCCATACATTCTTACAAACTTTCGCGTTTATAATATTGGTAGGAGTAGGATAGGATTGTAGGAAGGATGGTAGGAGTAGGATAGGAGGTAGGGTATTGGTAGGAGGTAGGATAGTATGGTAGGATTCCACAAAAAAAGTAAAACCTTTTCGACACATCGCAACATCCGATCATTTTGTAGCGATGATAACTCAGTGGTTAGGGCGGTCGGTTTGCACTCCAAAGAAAAACATCGTGAGGAAGCCGTGACATGGTGGTAGGGTACTTTCTAGTACTCGGCAATTCGCTTTTCTGATGGTTCAAAATGTATTGTTCGTCTCATTACTTTTACATCCCACTTACAGTGGAAATTCCCTTTATTACTGATGTCTAGAACTCGTTGCCAGCGTCTGTGTTTCCAACTAAGTACAACCCGGGGTTGTTCAAGAAAACATCACACACATCACATCATCAGCCATAGATCGTCCACTCCTGGACATAGGCCTCCTCCTAGGGGGGTTTTGCCAATACCCGCCACGCTTGGCAGGCGGGTTGGCGAGCGCAGTTAGGTGTGATTGTTCAAGGAAGACGCTGCTGTCCATCTTCCGGATTACATCCCTTAGCCGACTCTAACGGCAACCACGGGTAGAGAGGGTGGGGTACTATTCTTACGCCGGCACAATCACGGCAAAACGTTTCAAGAAAAACGTGTATTTACTAGGCAGGCGTGCTCCATCTTCGGCCACATCATCGCTTTCCATCAAGTGAGATCGTGGCCAAACTCTTGCCTAGTCCGATGTCAAAATTCCTACGTTTACTATACTGACTAAATGAGCAAATAATGTGTATATAGCAAAAAATACAATTCTTTGAGCAAAGAGAATGTAGGAAGCTTCAATTTCAGAGTAAATCTCCTTATATCGTACTGGTCGCTAAGCCTCTTACGACTGAATACAGAAAGGACAGTAGCAAAGCTCCCATGGAATACGTTAAACAGAATGCGTAACCTATAAAGATGGGCAGCAGCGTCTTCCTTGAACAATCACACCTATCTGCGCTCACCAACCCGCCTGCCAAACGTCGCGAGTATTGGCAAAACCCCCCCAGGAGGTGGCCTATGTCCAGCAGTGGACGTCCTATGGCTGATGATGATGATGATGATGTAGGGCGTGGTTTCGATTCCCACCCAGGCGATGATACCCTTCCTTTCACCCTTCTGATGGTAAGAGATAACGTCTGTAACATTATCAAGTAACAGACATTCTGCCGCTAAGCAGTAAAAAAATTACTATTTTCCTGTTTGAAGGGTACTGCAGCTAGCGAAATCACAGAATTGTTGAGACTTACCATCTATAGTTTTAAAGTATTGAGTGCCAAAATAGCGATGCCCTTAACTTGGTTTTGTTTAACACTTTAGTTCTGTGTTAATTTAAACAATAAACTTTTTTGTTTTATGGTTGACTGGCTAGGTGTTTTGACTACAGCTCACCTGATTTTAAGTGACGGTGTGGTCGAAAATGGTAAAGCACACCTAGCCTGAAATGATACTGGCTCTCAAGTGAGGCTGCCGGAACATATCGTTAGATGCTTGGCGGCAGATTTTCAACTCAAGGGTGGTAGCTAGCCAGCCGAGTACTAGAAAGTACTCTACCACTATGCTATGGTTTCCTCACGATGTTTTCCTGCACCGGCAGCTCAAGCTCGTTGTTGGGGTTTCGACCGCTTGGCATGTGAACCGACCGCGCTAACCACTGAGCTATCATCGCTACAAAACTAAACTAAATATTCTAAACTAAACTATTCCCATTTCAAAATATTACGCAAACACGTTGAGATGTGACTTCACTGTTCACAAACTTTCGCATGTGATTTTTGTGTGATTTTTATTTGTTGAGCTTGTGTGTGATTTGGGATGAGTGTGTGAAAAACCTAAGGATTTTTTTAAAGTCTTTTTAAAACATTAAATTCTGTCTATTGCCTATACTTTTATTATATAGGCACTATATTTCTGACAATGTCAAGAATCACTTCTCCGCAATTCGTACTCGAAAATTGTATTTACTGATCATTTCATATACGAGTACTTCGGGGTCTTCTCCGCGTCAGAAAAACAGGAAAACCGTTTAGTTTAAAAGCATTTTGCTTTAATTTTTGGAGGCTGCGTCTGAATATTTTATATGATTTTCGAGTAAATTAAGTTTTATGTTTTACGTCTTACGGTTTGGAGAGAAATTTTCCGGTTTTTACGTTTTGTATGTGTGACGAGTATTCAATTGGTTCAAAATCAGAACCGAATTCAAATTGTACTGAAATAATTTTATTTTGTATAAAAATCACTTAGTTTGTTTATAAAACAAGTAGGTATTATATAGTAGTAGTATATTAATAAAATATATATGAAATGCTTTAACGTCTCGGACAAAAAATTCAACTGTCTAACTATCACGGTTCATGAGATACAGCCTGGTGACAGACGGATAGACAGACAGACGGACAGCGGAGTCTTAGTAATAGGGTCTCGTTTTATCCTTTGGATACAGAACCCTAAAATTTCGTAGACCTTCAAGTATCAACATTGATCGATGGAACTATAAAAGTTTTATTTGCACGACAACAGTTTAAAAATGTCTTAAATATAATTGTTTGCACCCATTGTCAACCATTACGGTGTGTAAATTAATTTCTTGATAAAAATACAAATTGGTAATCACTACATAGTATAAAACAAAGTCGCTTTCTCTGTCCCTATATCCCTATGTATGCTTAAATCTTTAAAACTACGCAACGGATCTTGATGCGGTTTTTCTAAATAGATAGAGTGATTGAAGAGGAAGGTTTATATGTATAATAACATCCATTAAATAGTGGAGAAATACTGTTATTTTTGAGGTTTATACCCATCCGTGTCATATAGGTCCGTGCGAAGCCGGAGCGGGCTGCTAGTCGATACATAAACAATTATTACATTAAAATTTGTTAAATTTATTAATATTGCTATCTAACCCGTCCGTAAACATTTAGACGATACGACATAGAAGCACTCTTTACCAGCCAACATTTCACCTGTGCACAGAAATGTTTATAAGGCAGATTAACAAATTCTTCTGGAAGAGAATTAAAAATCAAACCAGCCGTGTTATATTGTGTGTATTGCCACTAACTTCAAATGGTGAAGGAAAACATCACGAGGAAATCTAAATATCAATCAAAATAAAAAAATCGCATAGTGATGTTAGCAGTGCCGGATTTACATATTTGCCGCCAGTGGGCTATTCAATTTTTGCCGCCCCTACTAACCTCTGCAACTCAATACCCTAGTATACAATCATATTAATAAAATTGTCTTTGTCAATGAAATTGCAATTTTATGATTTGTGCTCTATCGGCATAATTACATCAGCTTTTTCTAGTAATATTTAATAAAACAATAGGTCAAAATTACTAAATTTAAATTGTAATATTGAAACGCTATTGGAATATTTTAAAAATGAATATCCACAGAAGTACTCTTTACAAATACAAATTCACAGCGTTTAATAATTTTTCATGTACAGTGGTTGGAATATTCGGTGTACTGTATTGTTATTAAATTTAAGAGACTTGTCTTTTTTTAATTTCTCAAAGGCAAAATAAAATTTTGACCCACATTCGCCGCCCCTAAAACTTGCCACCCTAGGCTCCAGCCTACTTAGCCTGCTGGTAAATCCGCCACTGAATGTTAGGTTTGCCAACCGGCACTTTTTTTTTTAAATAATTAGTAGGCTTGCCTTTGACCGCCAACTCGCCTGGTGATAAGCAAAGATGCGGTCTACGGTGGACGCTCGCCTAGAAGAAACCGATTCACTCGCGACTTGAAGGCACCCAGATTGTATTTATCGGGGAACACCCACTCGGGCAGCAAATGCCATTCTCTAGCAGTTCGCACAATGAAGGTAGTTTCGAACCGCTTAGTTCGAGCTTTTGGAACATCGACCATGAAGTGGTGTCGCTTCTTAGAGCTCCTGGCTGTCCGATAGTAGAATGAGCAAGCTGGAATTAGGTCATGTAGATCTGAAGCGCACTCACCAAAGTGTATCCGGTAGAAAACCTACAGAGAAGCGACTTTGCGACGATGTTCAAGGCTTAGGAGCCTTTTTCATACAAGCGCATCGTCGCTGATAAGTTTCTTAGCACGTTTCTCGATGGACTGCAACGCCTCAAGCTGCTACTTGGCCGATCCGTCCCAAAGGTGAGAACAGTACTCCATGCATGAACGAACTTGGTCAGCTTTATCCTTCTGAGAATGAGAAGACACCCGTGCCCAGCGGTGGGACTGTTCATAAAAACCTTTGCGTAAATGGAGTACTTTTCCAATTTTCATACAACTTATCATTTTTCCAGTTGAAAACTTTTTACGTAATTTTCGACGCTCAATTTTTTGCTAGTTCCTCGAATATCTCTTTATGAAATCTCGCTTCTACCTCTGATTTAATACTCAAATCGTTTCGAGGTAGTCAAAAACTGACTCTTTATTCTTGCTTTCATTTTATTATAATATAAAATGTTACGTTTCAAAGCGACTTCCAAGCCGATTCAAGAACTGTATTTAATTTAACATCTGAAGGTAAACCTCAAGACGGGCACTCCACAGATATGTTACTGCGTAGAGATTCCTTAAAACTCAGCATTTAAGTCAACTGTATGTATGGAGCCGTCAAATCACTACAATTGTATTTTGCATCACAATTTGATAGCCCAGTTTTTAGCCCGATCGGTTCACAGCACACAGTTCACAGAGCTTGAGCTGCCGGTGTAGGAAAACATCGTGAGGAAACTATAGTGTGGTGATATGGTTCTTTTTAGTACTCGACCAAGCACCTAACGTTGTGTTACGGCAGCTTCGCTTGAGAGCCAGTTCCATTCCAAGCTTGGTGTGTATACCATCTTCGACTACACCGTCACTTAACATCAGGTAAATTGTGATGAAAACCTTAACCAGTCATCATAAAAGATAAATGCAATTCGTCTGCGATGACGTATGAACGGACGAATTTTATTAAAATGTCGACTTTCTTTAGTATTTTTAAGCAAAAATAAAAAACCCAAAAATAGTAATACACTATACATATACATATTTCATGGTTTAGTCACACATTTCATGTAGCAATTAGTTTTATTTATGCATTTATAAACGACATTCAAAGAAATTCGTAGCGTACACTACATGTTCTAAGTTACACATAGATTTTTTATTGTGTGCACCAGATATTAAAAAATTAAAGACAGACAAGTGTATGAAAACTTGCGGTCAACAAGTGGCGGCCTTATCGCTAAAAGCCACATTAATTCTACCACACAAAAACAAATCTAGTGTGTACATTAAATTTGATAAATAGATTGACACATTATATTCTGCACACCAAAAATAGAAAAAAAAATGTACAGAAAACAAAAGAATTTTATGAGCTAATGCCACATTAAATGTGGGTTTTAGCGATGGTGTATTTCATAATGTATGAATGAAAAACATATTTATAGATACATGTGACTACGACCAAATCTGACTTAATTCTAATTGTTTTGGGCATCTCTATCGATCATTACCTCTGTGGACGCTCGAGTTTCAGACAAGTTTCTATAATAAGCCTACCTGACGCGGCCGGAGTTCCTGCCCAAATTATTGGTTCGCAATCTCTGTGTTGTGGTCCAGATGTACAAGGAATTAATATCAAGTTTACGCGAAATTAAATAAAGGTATATTAACTGTGTCTCGTGGCTGTACGCTCGAAGAAATAACCAAACTATATAAAAAAAAAACAATGAACATTAATAAGTTGGGTCGAGCCTGCTTCGCGCTATGGCGCATATCTGCAACTTTGCCGCAACCCATGGTCCGGCAGTGCTACTTTGCCTCAGTGCACTCAATAATCGAGTACGGTATCGAGCTCTGGGGACGTGCTGCCGACTGTGAGTGTGTTTTCAAAATGCAAAAGCGAGCCGTACGAGCCATATTTCGATTGTCCCAAAACACTTCCGCATAGCCGTACTTCCGCTCCATGGGAATACTTACGATTCCAAGTATAGTGTGCCTCCAGGCGGCGTTGTACGCACGGGATCACCCCGGAGAGTACACATGCTTTGGAGACTCGAACGAGCGATCGCGTCACCCGCGCCGCCTGCGCTCGCGGTCCTACCGACTTGTAAAGACGCTGAAGCTGGTGCATGTCTTGGCGCCGTTAGTGTACAACCGGCTACCGGAGAAGGTAAGAGATGCGCCGTCCAGGGTAGCTTTTAAAAGGATTCTAAGAAACTGGCTTGTCGAACAGGCATTTTACTCATTCGACGATATTTTTAAAATAAAAATAAATTGTTAATTTTTATTTTATTAATTTAATTATACTTGACATTAATTGTATTTCATTTAATTTTTTATTTAATTTTATATAATTCAATTTGATTTTATTTAATTTAATTTAACTTAATGTACTTAATAATATGACATGTAACAAAGATGTTACCAATAAAGAATTTGAATTTGAATTTGAATTTTGAGTACTAGAAAGTACCCTACCACTAAAATTAAAAATCTAAAATTTGACCCACTTCCCGATGTCGGATTGGAATCAAATTTGTGGTCCCTGGTCTTGACAGACAGACAGACGGATAACAAAGTGATCCTATAAGGGTTCCGTTTTTTCCTTTTGAGTTACGGAACCCAATAAAGAGTCATTAATTAATTCATTCAACCCTAAAAAAAAATACATTTCACCCAAACAAACATTACATTTTGTAGCAATGATAGCTCAGTGGTTAGCGCGGTCGGTTCGCCTGTCGAAGGGCGTGGGTTCAAACCCCAACAATGAGCTTGAGCTGCCGGTGAAGGAAAACATCGTGAGGAAACCATAGCGTGGTGATAGGGTACTTTTTAGTACTCGGCTGGCTAGCTACCACCCTCAAGATGAAAATATGCCGCCAAGCATCTAACGGTGTGTTCCGGCAGCCTCACTTGAGAGCCAGTTCTATTCCAGGCTAGGTGTGCTTTACCATCTTCGACCACACCGTAACTTAACATCAGGTGAGTTGTGGTCAAATACCAATCCTGTCAGCCATAAAAAAAAAGAAAAACTTTGCAAGTTACCTACTTAAAAGCTTGTAAAAATACAATATAATACCTATAACAGTGTTATTATTAATTATATTATTATTGTGGTAAAATTAGTTTTCATTTCTTACAGTCAGATAAGAAGCGTAGGTTCAAAATCAACTTATCAAATAGACCTACCTAAGTACTATCGATGAAATCCGGTCTCTAATCGGTTTTAGCAGACTTTCACTCGGTAATCAGTCTCACGCTTGATGAGAAACGTTAGCCAAGTTCTTTGGAACTGAAACTTTTGGCTCGTGGAGTTTTGTACGCATACGGGCAAAACTTTCTTGATGGATTAGTACTTTATTAGGCTATACTCAGCATTATAAATAAGTCCTCATTATTTCGTTAATGAGTCCTTAACAAAAACATCTACAGTGATTTAATTATGTGCTAATTTTATTAGATGACATAAACCAAATACTAGTTTCGTTCAGCTCTGCTGCAGAGTAATATATGCAATGTATGCAATCAGTATTCTATACCAATATGATATTGGTTTATTTAGAGACATTTTGCCGTGGTGGTGCTGGCGTAAGAATAGTACCCCACCCTCTCTACCCGTGGTTGCCGTAAGAGTCGGCTAAGGGATGTAATCCGGAAGATGGGCAACAGCGTCTTCCTTGAACAATCACACCTAACTGCGCTCGCCAACCCGCCTGCCAAGCGTGGCGAGTATTGGCAAAACCCCCAGGAGCAGGCGTAGGTCAAGCAGTGGATGATCTATGGCTAATGATGTGTGATTTGAGATTTAGAGAAAAAAAATTAAGGACTTTGTGACATGACACAATGGATAGATAGATAGACAGAAAATCTATTGTGTACATCAAAAAAAAAAAAAACACAAAAAAAAAAAACAAAAAAAAAAACAATGTAGAAAAAGAGTACAGAAACAAAAGAATCTTGAGAAATGAACTAGTGCCACAGCTGGCGGCCTTATCGATAAAAGCGATCTCTTCCAGACAACCAAGAATGGGAAATACGATACCAATTAAAAACAGACGGGAGATGACAATACGGGACAATACTAAATTGATTATAAAACAAGAATTATTGATATTTAATGAAACAAAAAACACCATTGCATAGGAAACATGTTACTGCTTTATTGCTTTTTTTTTAATTATAGCCGGTGTCACTTCACACGCGATTCTAACGATACTCCTTACATACATTTGTAGTGGCATTTAAAAGTGATAATGGAATAAATAAACTCACAAACATACACACACACACTCACACACACACACACACTGTAACCTGTGAAATTACTGAAAATACTTTTGTTAATATATAAGGGAGTACTACCAACCCGCGCAATGACCTGCATAATTTGAAGGTCACCGCATGAGACCAACACTAATATAATCAAGTAATCCTGAAAAAAATAATATGAATAGGTACTATTAATATTTTATTTTATTCCATAGGAGAGCCAGAGGTCGTGTTAAGACTACAGATTGCAGTTTGAATAGGTAAGTCATCGAAATCGATTTGCAGCTAAAAATATGATATGTCACTGGCAGAATGAAACATGTTCGGTGCTTAAAATAAACAAAAAAATAGACTAAGTAACAAGTTAAAAGATTTTTTTTTGTAACATTTTTTTTTTTCTTTTTACACAAACACAACTATTCGTATTTCATTTATCAATTAGCTGAATACACGGTATTTCATACGAAGAGATTAAAATTTAAAATAGTTAAGAAAATTACAATAAGTGTTACCTATATTGACAGTGTACGAGTACATGGCACGTGCGAGATCAAACTCTATGAGAGAGAAGACCAACACATAGCAACTACCATACTCTCTAAGCCGGAACAGCAACCATCATTTTAGAAACTAACAACGAAGAAACAATAAAAACACTCCCCCAAGCCGGCTGGTCCCCGTGGGGGAAAATGACCCTAACCCTCCAGTAGAAAATAAAAGAGAATCGACTCAAAAGCAACAACACATAAGATCTAATACATATTCAGCATATATTCCTAACTACAACAAGAAAGGAGTTGATCAAACGAGCAAAAGTCAGGGAAAATTGAACTAGACTGGAGGAGGCCTATACCCAAATAGGGGTTCCTATCTAAGAAGATAAATATAAAATAAGTGAAATTTAAAAAGTGTGTATTAATATAGTATAGTAGTAAATACATGTAATAGATAGGTGATAGGAAATAAAAAGGCTTTATTATTATTATTATTATTATATTGACATTGATTTAAACATATATCGCACACACACACATCATCAGCCATAGGACGTCCACTGCTGGACATAGGCCTCCTCCTGGGGGGGTTTTGCCAATACTCGCCACGCTTGGCAGGCGGGTTGGCGAGCGCAGTTAGATGTGATTGTTCAAGGAAGGCGCTGCTGCTCATCTTCCGGATTACATCCCTTAGCCGACTCTTACGGCAACCACGGGTAGAGAGGGTGGGTACTATTCTTACATCAGGGTGGGGTTTCTTGTTCTGAAATATATATAATTATATTATATTACTTAGAATAAAGTATTTATAAGCACTAAAGTTGAATAAAAGACAGTTGGTATAACCATAACAACACAAATGGAACAGTCAAACTGACGCGAACTATTCTCAAGTAAAGTTCAGAAGTTATTGGAAACGATGAACAAGCTTGCCTGATTGCACCGAAACTACGCAACAAGATTACTCCAAGCTCGATTATAAACTTCGTCGCTCTTGGAAAGACTGTATCCGTACCAGCAGCTTACAAAATTAAACGTATTACAGAACTTCTGAGTTTGATAGATTCCTGGTAGCAAAGGAGATCGATTTTTGATTAAGAAGGCGATGTCGACTTCTGTGACGCGGTGACGTGACTTTTTTGCTTGATCAAAATTGAATCGTCGAACGCGATCTTGCACAAATGTAGGTACTTTTCTCTATACAAGGTTACAAGCTCCTAAACAACAGTTGCTTCATGGATTCGATCGAAGGTCAAAGTACATTCTATAAAGCTGATGTTATTTAATTTGATAAATGAGTCTGCAGTAAAAGTTGTTATTAATGATAAATATGAAGTCCTATAGTCTTCAAGATTCAAGATTTGATATTTTTTTTTATGTTAAAGTAATAAGACGAACTAGACTTTTACTTGGTGGTAGATTTCCTTAGCAGGAGGTCGTCTAGGTAGGTACCACCGCAGTACCAGATATTCTGCCGCTAAGCAGTAGTGTATAAACATTACTGTGTTCCGGTTTGAAGGGTACTGCTGTGCAGCTAGCGACATATCGCTACAATAGTCATGAACAGGCGTTATCTCTTAACACCAGGAGAACGTCTCGTTCGTCTCATTACAATTACATTTAAAAAAAAGACGCTCTCGTGATGGTAAGAGATAATGTCTGTCCATGACAATTGCTGCGATACCCAGAACTTTGAGTAGATAAACAAAGTCCAGGGCATCGCTTCTTTGGCGTTCATTACTTTGTGACTTTCGATGGTTAGTCTCAACAGCCTTGTAATTTCGTTAGCTGTAATACCCTTCAAACCGAAACACAATAATGTTTAAGCACTACTGCTTGGCGGTGGAATATCTGGTACTGCGGTGGTGAAGACAAGAGATTTACCACCAAGTGTGTTTGCTGTGCTTGTTTTAATGTATTGCTTCCATACAGTACAAGATGTTGTAAAAACAAAATAGTGGTAAACAGTCAAATATGCACCCTGCCCGGCAGATCAACATTAAGCAGACAGGATGGGAGCATTATTTTAAAAGTCAAAGTTACTTACTTAATTTAGTTACTTAAGCGTACAAGTTGCCGTTCTGGGGACCCTTGATCGGTATCAGAACCAGACCTAGCTCCGGAAGATGTATCCAAAAATTCGTCTCCAGAACTAGCATCTCTTTAGATACTTCCTCGTCGCCAATTAATGTTTATTTTAATTAAAAAATAACAGAGCATTGTCAACATAAGACCATCAAGGAACCAAACACATAATAAAACATGACAGGCCACTTATAAAAAGTATAAAAACTCCTTGGTGTACAATTGTACATACACCACAATACGATACTATTTAAAAAAAGAATGATATGGAAAACGAAAACGATTCATTAAAATACTTTCTATTCACACACTTCATGAGTGTCTTTCAAATATCTAAAGACCTGTATACACTGTAAACGCTGAACTGCCAGCACATTGTTCAGTAGTGCAAAAAGACTACAACAGCGCTTAACACATTTCTTAACACGATTCCCTACCGCGTCTGTATTCAATAAGTCCAACAAAGAAATCAGATTATTCGAATCAGCATATTCAATTCGCATTCTTTTTTCCGACTACCAAGGACGGGTTATGTTTTCCGCGCGTATCTTGTATGTTGTATGCACATTTTTTATTATCTCGTTTCTTCCAAATGACTGAAAGCTGCTAGCTACCACCCTCAAGTTGAAAATCTGCCGCCAAGCATATAACAATGCGTTCCGGCAGCCTCACTTGAGAGCCAGCTCCATTCCAGGCTAGGTGTGTTTTACCATCTTCGACCACACCGTCACTTGACATCAGGTGAGCTATGGCCAAACACTTAGCCTGTCAGCCATAAAAATAATCTGTTTAGCCGTTACAACTCATTTAAATAGGTACCACTACAGTATCAGATATTCTAGGGTTAAGCAGTAGTGTGTTAACAATACTACGTTCCGATTTAAAGGGAACGTAGCTCACGCAATTACAAGGCTATTGAGACTTATCATCGAATGTCTCAAAGTAAGTCTGTAGGTCCAGAGTAACGACGGCCTGGATTTTGTTTTGTTACACAAAGTTCTGGATTCTGATCAGTCATCTCTTACCACTAGAAGAGCGTTTTGTTCATCACTTTATATAAAAACAAAAAGTATTTAACACTTTATAATCTTTTGGTTAATTTTGTATTTTTTTTATTATGCTCGTGTTCTAACGTTTTTAACAAATCACGTTCTCGCAATATGTATATACACACGGGAAGCACCAGCTTTCAAATAAAAAAATAATCATCAAAATCGGTTCACCTAGACGAAAGTTCTGAAGTAACAAACATAAAAAAACCAGTCGAATTGAGAACCTCCTCCTTTTTTGAAGCCGGTTATAAAAGGTTGTGAAGGTGTGTAAAGTTTGCCATCTAGCACTTGGCCAGTACCCTTCTCACAATAAGAACAAGACTGCGTCCAGCAGTGGGACAGTTTATAAAAACAAAGCAAATTCGGACTAATACTTTATCCATCTCTATTTCCTACAATTATTTTATAACTCTATATTTCAAGTGGTACTACACCAGCTCATAAATAGTAAAAACGTTTTGGCAGTCGTCCAAACCTCTAGTGCAGTTTTACATTGAGAACTTGTTTTCAAAAAATTGAGATGCTCATACTTCCGGAGATAAACAATAACTACTTACATACATTTCTTTGAGATAAATATGGTACAAAAACAAATACTTTTGGACGCTTCCATTATGGAAGGCAGTTCCGAAATCTGATGATAACAAAACCGATTGCACTACATATTTATCATCTAAATCCATAATTTATTTGTACCATTCAATAGCTAAGGGATCAAAGAATTCGTTACGTTGAGTGAGGATAAAACATAGAGATGGACTTCTTAATGTTCCTTAATGTATAAGTATTCACGTAGACGTGGCAGTCCGTATCCACGACACAGCAACATCTAGAGTTCTTTAATAACACTAAATTAATTACAGTCAAGTATCTTTTTAACGATGCTAGCCCCTATATTTTTTTACTGTGATGAAACTAATTTTTACTCAGTATTCGCTCAGATAAAAATATCTGTTTTGTTGATACTTATTAGCTCCTAAAATTAAAAGTATTATTTTATGGGATGGGTGGCAAGCTAATTAGTCTCCCTTGTGATAAGCAAGCCTATGAATATGTAAAACTCGAAGCAGTACAAACATTTAGCTGACCTTTTGTGACTACGTTAATATGTCTTTAGAAGAAGTTCAGGTATTCTTCTTGTTGGGTACATTGTAAGAAATAATCCAACGTATTGAATTTATTTTACCTTTTCAAGGTAATAGGCCAGACATCATTTATAATTTACAAACTATATATAGTCTTATTTACAAAGTTTTTCCAAAAAATCTACAGTATATTTGAAAACTATCAAAGTTAGTGAGTACCTATTAAATATATAATAGGTAGGTAGGTTACTAACAAACCAAAAATTAATTCTTATTTTACTAAACAACTGTTATACCACAATTACGTGCTAACCTACTCAATTAAACTAAAACTAACTGCCTGTAAAGCCTCAAACTACCTATCAATCCGTTTTTATGACTCCATCCCCTTGAAGTGCTACACGTTCGAAAATTGAAGCATGATAGTTGGCCGTCATCCAAACTTGAGGGTACATTGTAAAGTTCTCGGTTGAACGCACGGTTAGTTGACGGTACATTTAATACCCGAGCTACATTTAGACTGGGAAGTCAAGCGGAAGTTAGACGGGTGCGGGTATTGTAGGTTTTCGATTTTGGCGACGAAATTGACAGGACACACAATAGTGAGGAAACTTGGAAGCGATTAGAGCTTATTTGTAAGTAGTGATGGAATTTAGGCCTATACTGATGACTAATTTTCTATTAAAGGGCTCACAAAAAAGCTGTAAATATAAGTATGTGCGAAGTATAACAAGAAAAAGAAAGAATTGTGTCCCCATATTTACCAAACGTTTCTTTAGTTTCTTTATGTATTGTAGATATGGTCTATTACGATGGTATAATTATTCCGTATAGTCATAATGATAACCTATCAATATTAACTTCAGCAATATTTCTTTGCTGAAGTTATAAGTGGTCTTGTTCACTTAACTTAGCTCAGGCTCAAGTTTTCGTCTGGATTAACTATTCTGAGTATTCAATATATCTTAAATGTCTCGAACTAAACTATAGATAGGGAAAGAAACTTCATTGAGAATTACTATCTTTATATTAACTTCTTTGTGATTCCTGAAAGTCAAGGCGTTTATGGTCATTCCATAAATAAGTTATTTCAGATTATGCTCATTCTTATTTGTATTTTTATATCCTCCTACGCATCCATATATATTTACCCATTGTAACCCGTTCATACTTCTCTAGACCTAACACACGCTATCCAGGATTTGGCACTTTAATATTAGCCTTTTTCTTAAAGCTCTTTTTGCGTCATCGGAACGTGTCACGCACGTCTTTATATATTGGAAAATATAAATGAACTGCGTATAAAGGTTTTGAACAGTATTGAACAGACTAGCTAGGTCGTCTCTTGACCTATTACCGAAGTAGAGCACACCTACAATATATTGTTTCGAGTTAATGAAACCGTTTCTATTTTTTTTTATTTGTGCGAAAATATAGTTTTATTTAATTTATTTTATCTCTATTTCTACTCCCCTAGTAATAGAGTTGGCGGGATTACAATCCCTGGAAACATACCTCAACGCTGCTATAGAAGTAAATTCATAAATTTCTCAAATGCGATTGGCACATACTGTTTTAGTTTTGTGAGGAAACCATAGCGTGGTGGAAACGTACTTCCTAGTACTCAAATGACTAGTTACTACGCTCAAGTTGAAAACCTGTCGCCAAGCACTTAACGGTGTATTCCTGCAGCCTCGATTGAGAGCCAATTCCTACTCCAGTCTTGGTGATAACTGTTTTGACCACTGAACAATAGGTCAGCTGTGTTTAAACAATAACAATTGACCATCATAATAAAACAAGCTTAATTAAGACAAAAAAATGCCTTCGGTAATGCCTCTTAAGGTTTTCGATTTGAGGGTGGCAGCTAGCCAGCCGAGTTGTAGAGTGCACCTTGCCACTATGCTATGGCTTCCTCACGATATTTTATTTTACTAACAGTCCAATTTATTGTTAGAAATAAAACCGTTTAAGTGCGAGCCGCACTCGCACACCGAAGGTTCCGTACAAACTTGAAGGTACAAATAGAAATATTTTATTGATAACACCAAAGTTATAGGTATGCAAATAGTTCGTCCATTACTATTTCATTATATCTGATTCTAATTATTATATGTACCTAAATTGTAATCATTTATTTGAAATTGTAATTATTATAATAATATACAATATGTCGGCGCGAGACCGACAAACATCAATTATTTAATTGTTAAATTAATGTTTTAATAATTTATTATGATTTGTAAAACTTAAAATCAAACTACCCGCAGATAATGTTATGTGTTAACAAAACATTGTTTGTGCAGGCGTTGGTTTTGGTATAAATAGGGCCGTCCAACGACTTGCGAGTCAGCTACAGTCCGGTGACGCTGTAGAGGCCAACTGGCCAACAGCAAGAGTAAATTAAAAAAAAAAAAAAAAAAAAACTTGCGAGTCAGCTGACTTCGAGCCGCCGGAACGGGCGGATCTCTTGAATATTGTGAAAGTGAATAAATTACTGCAAGTAATCAAGTTAGTTTTCTACTTCGCCGAGCATGAGTTATCACCCTGATGATAGTGAACGCTTTTTAAAAATAATGATGCTATTGGTCATCCGTCATAATTATATATATTTTTTATAATTATCTTTTTTATAGATAGATAGAAACTCTTTATTGTGCACACCAAAAATAGAAAAAGAGTACATACAGAAAACAAAAAAATCAAGAAGAAAAAGAATTATTTTAGAAGAGTTATTTTATTTTTGTAAAAATGAGTATTGAGTTTTCATTAATGTAACTGGCTTTTAGCCGTTTTAATAATTGGATAAATAAACGAAACGGATACGGAACCCTAAAAATCATGAAAACTTAGGCAATATATTTCAATTTAATTTATTTATGATGTTACAATTTTCCGTCGGACTCCGGACAAGGAATTCCGACCTAAAAATATAAAACCGACATATAAATGTCGATCACACCTAAAATTTTGACGCGAACTTATTGAAAATATCAGTTTTGCATTATTCATTTACCTTTTCCATAATAAAATATATTTTTATAACGGCATAAACAATATTTACGCGTTATTCACATACACTACCGAAAGCAGTAAAATATGAAGGAGACAATAACAACGACAGTCTGGGACCTATTACGGAAAAACACTTCTAGAGCCGTAAAGAGGAGTTCACTCATCGTAAACAACATTTTGGGGGAAAACTGATGCTTATATGAAATAGATCTACGTTTGGCAACCAAGTCACCAGCAGAAGAAATCTATTTACTCTAGCCTTAAAAACGCAAAATAGTATTCATATATTCATATTCATTTATTTCATAAAGTGGAATTTACATGTCAACAATTAAATTAAATCAGATTAAATTAAATCAAAAATTAATAAAAGTAATTTTTATAATAATATATTACAAAAAACGAAAATACACTTTATAAAAGGCTTTGTACAATTGTACATTCCTATTCATTATTATAATCCAGGAAATGTTTGTAACTATAGAACGTCTGATCAACAAGCCAGTATACAAGACAATGTATAGTTTATCTATGTACAAAATGCAACTTAACGATACACTTTTGATGAAAAAAACATACATTTATAATCACGCAGGACGCTACGCCATCTTCATCACTGGCGACATGCGACGCCATAAGCTGACTTGTCGAGTGCGGTGCGCATCTGGTCGGACCATTTTGAACTCCCTGTATCAATATTGAAAACTTTGTATACTGTGTATACATTCGGCAATGGATTTTTAATTATATAGACAGATATTTCAGTTGTCGTTTTGAGACAATACAGCTATAAAATATATATAACCAACAAAATTTTAGATAAACAAAAAACAAAAGTAAAAATAGCATCTTAAATACCCTCTATCAGGGCGGATTCATTCATTTCCGTTCTGTCAACGATGTTATCTCGATGTTGATTTCGCCGAGAAGAAAAAACATTTAGAAAAGTCTTTTGGGGCCTCTTAAAAAGATGGGAAAAATATTGTGAATGAAAATAGAAACGGACAAACATAGATAGATAGACACTCCTTGCTGTGTACACCAGAAATTAAAAAGAAAACAAAAAAATACAGATCAAAGAGCTAGTGCCAAAAGTGGCGGCCTTATCGCTAAAACCAAAGAAACATTTGTTTTATGAAAAGTGTTTAGATGTAATTGATGAGAAAAATACAATAAACTAATAACTAAAATACAGAAAACTTTTGAATTTAAACTTAACTATTAAAACTATTTTTAGGTTTTAGCGATAAGACCGCCACTTTCGGCACTAGCTCTTTGAACTGTATTTTTTTGTTTTGTTTTTAAAAAACATGCGTGTGAAAAAAGCAATTGAATTTGTACGAGATTTTATTTTCATTCTGACAGCTAGGGAAATGACATATTTATGTCGGAATCAAATTTCGATAGGGATGTGCCGATTCCGTTTATAATGTTAATTACTGTTAACTTTTGTTACTGTTACTTTTTTTATTTGCATAACAATCAAGAAAAAAAAAACAAAGTTATTTATTCACTAAAATGTGGTACATTAAACCTTATAATTAAATATTGAAGTGTAAACTTGCTAAATAATAAGTATAAGAGGTCAATATAACTATTATTAGGGGTTAATGTTATTAGTGTAAGGGGTTAATGTAAATAGTACTATTAGTATTAGAGGTCATTTTTTTAAGTATTGGAGGTTGATGTAAATGGTATTGGGGGTTAATGTAATTAGTATTAGTGGACCGTGGACCCAGCATTAGGATAAACCTGTGTCGAAGGAGCCAAGGTAATATTCTACTGCTAAGCGCTGATCTCTTCTCATAGTGAGAAGGGTAAGTCTATCTCACTGGCTAAGTACGGGTTGGCAAACTTCAGACTTAAATAGATCTACGTTTGGTCACCAACTCGCCTGATGGAAAGCGACGGTGTGGCCGAGGATGGAGTACGCCGATCTAGAAGAAATCTATTCACTCTAGCCTTAAAAACGTCCAAATTATAGTTTAAAGGAAACAGATCAGCTGGCAATGAGTTCCATTCATGGGCTGTACGTATCAAGAAAGTAGAGCGGAATCGCTGTGTACGAATACTGGGAACGTCCACGAGGAACGGATCTTCAAAAACATCGGAGTTATCTTCAAAAACATTGTGAAATATCAGATATGCAGATTTCACAATGTTTTCCTTTGCCGTTTGAAGATAACTACATTACGCACATAAATTAAAAAAGATTGAAGTGCATGACGTGCATTCGAACCCAGGACCTCCGAATTGAACATCAGCTGTTGATTATTTTAAAACTAGTATAATAACTAGCTCTCAATACTAATAAACTAGTAGACTGTTATAAAATAAAATTTAAAAGTACTGATTGTAAAGATAAAGATAAAGATAAAGATTTATTTATTTGCAATAACATGATGTAAAATTGGATTTATGTATTAAATTGTATAGTTTCACTCTTGCGTCCGTTTCCATAGAACAATAAAACTGTCAACATATATATATTATATATTGTAACAGAATTGCACCGAAAGGTTACAAAGAAAATTTCTTAAGAAAATTATAGTGACGTAACGACCACAACTTTAATATCTTAAGAGATTTTTATACAGAACCCCTGAAAATCGTGGCCTCGACTTTTTCGCACAATATCGCTTTTTGTCGGCCGTCACAAGCCATTATTCAGGGCCGACAGGCAAGAGACTTTGATAAATATATTTTTGTCAAGAATCGTTATCTATGTCATGTGGGAATTACGATGTTAATAACAAAATAACGCGATGGAGGTGTCACATACAGCGGCCGCTTATGCCAATCATCAAATGTTATGGCTATGGTATCTGACTTACCTGTTTGTAGCGATAAAAGCTCAGTGGTTAGCGCGGTCGCTTCTCTCTCGGAAAGGCATGGCTTCAAATCCCATCAATGAGCTTGGTGAAGATAGATAGATATTGACATAAAAATAAATCTATTATTATCTTGTGTCATGGCAAGTTTTAGCGTTGATAGCTCAATGGTTAGCGCGGTCGGTTTACACAGCGAAAGGCGTGGGTTCAAACCCCAATAATGAGGTTGAATTGATTAGTAGGTAGTTCTTCCTGCTTTTTCCCATTGTAACTGCGCATATTTATAATATTATTGTTAACTATTTTATTATGTTATTCCAATTAAAAGTTAAATATTATGAGAGTATTATTTCAGTATGTCTTAGCGGTTATAATTCAACTAGGACTTGAATAGTTTCAAGGTATTTTAGATTATAAATTAAACAATTTTCGCAACTACCCTACGAAGTTTGTATAATTACAGTAGTTCGGAATGCCCTCAGGGATTCCCACTTGTCAACTTATGCGCTGACAGTAAAGTTTATACATATATGAATATTTAACTAATTAATTGAATACACGGCATGATATTTATCTATATATTTATATTTCCATTCAGGTGTACGTGTTTAAATTTTTTGTCTGTCGTATGACAGAACTTAATAGTTTTTCTCGCATAAAAATTTTTGCTATTTTACGAACTGTTGTCATTTATGGTTGATTAAAGTGTATGTAATAAAAAATAACTCTTTATGTTTTCATAAAGATAGAGAGGGAGAGAGAGAGGGAGAGAGAGGGAGAGAGAGAGAGAGAGAGAGAGAGAGAGAGATAGTGAGAACGTTTTGTGACACATTTTAAATTCAACGTACAAAAGTATTTTTTGAAATTGTAAATAGGCTTGCGCATGGCCACCATCTCACCTGAGCGAAAGTGCACCGTACGATGGAACGACGATGGAATGCGACCAGAAGACACAAATTATTGCATAAAATAATATTATTTATCTATCGCGCCTAAAGAAGTTTTCACTTACAGTATCACGTCCCCCAGCAATGTTCTTCCCAACTTCGTTAGACTTCCGTATAAGGGATCACCATCATCTCAGCCGTAGACTCTTATTGACTTCCATAAAGACTGGTTGGTAGCGGCTCGCAGCTAGAGCGTTCCTGCGTTGTTTAATACGTCGTCTGTCCACCTTGTTGGCGGACTGGACGTCCTACGCTGCGCTTGCCGGTCCGTTTGAAGCCTATAAGAGATACCGTATAAGATTCAAAATACTGAACAAAGTACGCTTTTTCTATTGACGCCTATAATCTTATCGTACATCGAAGTTAATGCCATAACCGTATACTCCATCATACCGTATCATGCTAAGATAACTTCCGCCTTTATAGCTGAAGATAATAGTCGCTTATAACGATAACAGTATTATATTACGAGGGTTCTTTAAAGACTCGTATATTTTTCACAAAGACAGTCTTATAGCTGCCGCAATCCCGAAGGCAAACCCGTATTCCAAAAGCGCTCATGTTACTCGAGGTTACAGCAATGGTTATGCCGGAAATCTTGAAAGATTTTTTGCCGGAACTTTGACGATGTTAAGGGAAAAGGAAGGAAATAAAAAGAAGAATAATAAATGTTTTAGACAGTAAAATAAAATATTGTATTTGATTTAGTAGTAAAGTAAAACATTGTTTAGTGTAGTAGTGCGGTCTAAGTAGAGCACGCTTACCTAGAAGTAACTTAATGGTAGATCTCCTTAACAGGAGGCAGGTACTACCACAGTACCAGATATTCTACCGCCAAGCAATAGTGTGTAAATATTACTGTGTTCCGGTTTGAAGGGTTGCAGCTAGCGAAAGAGCAGGGCTAACCACCGAAAGTTTCATGGTCATGAGTGCGAAAGCAGCGATGCCCTTGACTTTGTTTTACAACTCAAAGTTGTATCACTGCAATGGTCATGGACAGACGCTATCTCATACCATCGGGAGAGCGCCTTGACTTGACTTGACTTGACGCGCCTGGACGGTAGCTAGCCGAGTACTAAAAATACTACTTATTTATTTATTTAGTTAGTTATTTCGTCATAATTACAACAACAAAAAAAACATTTCAATATAATACCTAGTAATAGTAATAAATTCCTCATTAAATAAATCTAAATAATAATATAATAATTATGTCAGTTTAAATTACAATCCCAATACACACAAATCAAATATTACAATATACTAACATCAAGTCACTTCATACGAGAAAGAAGATTCTACAAGCCGCAATCTCATAAATTCGTTTAATGAATAAAAGAGATTAATTTCGCAGAACTTCATAATCTTCCTTTTAAATACCTTTGCAGGTAAATTCCTTATGCTGCGTGGAAAATTATTAAACATGCAAATTTTATTAAGAATACCTTGCTTTTCCACTTTTACCAGCCTAGTTCTGGGTTTAAAAAGATTTTCTTTATTTCGCAAATTGTATATATGCATAACTTTATTTTTAATCATCTTTGCGTAATGAGTTTCAAGAAGACAAGTATAAATATACAAGGAAATCACTGTCATGATTTTATAATCCTTGAAGTGTCTTCTTGCTGACGAACGCTTTTTTAAGCCAAACATTATTCTGATTGCCCTTTTTTGAGTTGTTAGTACTCTTTTCATCTCTGTCCCATTTCCCCATACAGTTATAGCATATCTTATTATTGAATGAACTAATGCGTAATAAACTGAGACAATAACTTTATTGTCTAGTAATGGTTTGAGTTTCAACAAAGCAAATTTTTACACACTTTGTTAATGAGTACTATTTTTTCCTCAAGATGTTTACTTTCATCGGCAGCTCAAACCCATTGTTGGAATTTGAATCTACGCTATTCGGCGTGTGTACGATTGTACGAGTGTGTACGATTTCGGCTACTAAGTTATCATAGCTACAAACTTTTATTAAATTCAAGGTAACATCTCACAAAACAATCTCTAAATTTTACTTTTATCCATTGTATCTATGAAATGGCAAATAAAACATAACTTTTTAGTGTGTCTATGTATAGAAGATGGAGCTGGTCATGTTAAATCTTGAGTATGTAGGTACATCCCTAATTTAAGCGTATGTCTATTTCAAATACTAAACTAAGTTCATGTTATTCATAAAAGCATTTTTAAAAGTATAGCATGTCACAACGGGAGCACGTGGTTGCATCCAAGAGATTCGATGAAATCGATTCCTTTTATTCGATTCCCCGGTCTTTTAATAGTAGAATCGATACTGGAACGCTTCAGTCAGCTGCCTCTTGTTAGAGTCGCGGATTTATGTCGGTACTTCGTTAAATTTCAAATTCGAAGTCTGCAAATAGGTTTTAAGGGAAAAAGCGACTTATTTGGACGAGTCCAGATAATAATTAACCAATAGTGTACATTAAACAAAATAAAAAAGCTAGAGTTTGAAAAATCTATAACCCGACTGTGATTAAAATAGCTATAATTAAAGAAAAAAATATTTTTAAACGAATTTATTATTCTTTTTTTTTTTACAGCATTTCACCCCACCCTCTCAGGGTTTCCCTAATGCGATGACGCAAGTCAACATACATATTATTATTATTATTACAATATTAAAATGACACATTATTTATACAATTTTAATTAAATACAAAAGTCAAAACAACTTGTTTTTTTTAAACCAGCAACAAAACTCTTGCAACGTTACCCAGAAATTTGAGAAGAACACGTCTTTAAATATTGCTTATGTTCAAACTGTCAGCCCGTATAACGCTTGAAAGACCTTTTTACCTAAAAATTCAAATTATATCGAATTTTTCAGTAAGTAGACAAAACGGTTTCTTTAAACTTAATACTATTAGAGCCCTAATATTTAAGACTAACAAATTAGCTAAAGAAAATTACGATTAATCACATCTTAAGTTTAGAAATATCTGTAACGATCTATCTTATTTGACCTTAGAAGTCCTTTTTACTAAATTGCTAGCGATCTATTGAAGAATGAAAGAAATTATATTTCGCAGAATTAGATTAAAATATATCAAAGGTATATCAACAACAACAATAAGGTTTACAATGTAAAAGTAATGAGACGAACGAAACATGCTACTGATAGCAATTATCCCTTACCACCAGGCGAGCGACTCGTTCGTGTCGTTATTATAAATTTAAAAGAAATCACACATCGTAAATATACGTTTAATAAGTCTTTGGTAGGGTTAACCTTTAACCCTTTTCCGCTAAAACACGACGATTTCCTAGTAGACTTTAATCCGAATCTTGTTATTATTCAATATTCATTCTCAGTAAAAATAACAGTAGGTAACTAACAACATGGGCTAAAATAAACTCGGTTCCGGGGAATTTGAATTTCGTCCGGCAATTTAGAATTTCCGAGGTGATTTCAAATTTCACTGGGTAAGTTTGCTCAGGTGAAAAGGCGTTTCGGTGATAATTGAAATAGATTCTTTTATGGACAAAAACTTTTTTGGAGTAATCAACGTCCAATTAAGGCTGTTAACAGTTCGCCTTGAATCAGTGAGTTTATTTAATGACTAGGCTTTCTTCGAATTCTGTCCTTATAATTTGACGGTTTAGGGTTAATTTTGAATATCTTAATCAGTGAAAGTTTTTATTATTGTTATTAGCGATATAATAGAATCAGAAAGGAAATGGACATCAATAACTTTACACGATTGCAGATAAAAAAATTACGCGACTGTCCAAAAAAGGAGTTCTTCCTTCTCTTCTGGAAATTAATTAAATTAAATGCGTAAAAATCTACATAATCCTGAGTGACAAAAATTATAATAAAAACAATGAAACGGCTCCATTTTCAAACGTGAAGCGAAAAAAGGGGTTTTTATTAATTCGTTTTTGGCATGGCAGTCGTTTTTTCTTTTTAATATAATGTTTTGTATCAGTATAGTTTTTAAACGAATTTTATTTGTTAATTCAAGTATATATATCCGATGTTTAGTGGACTTATCACGTGAACCAAATCAAAAATACTACTGAGACAGCTTATTTTAATCACGTGTCATTCGAGGTTGCAGCTAAATGCGAGAACATTTTCAAAGAACATATCGTCTACTTGCGATGAAAGTGTGACATCTCGAATTAAATGATTTTTCGTTTTACTGATATTCTGAATCGCAATCTTGCGTTCTATTATATCGAAAAAACAGGATATTTTTTCTACAATAAACAAGAAAGAAAAGAGAGAAAACCAAAATATCACGTTATACCGCTGTCTCGTTTGGTGATCTAGTTGGCTTCGACACAGTGACAGTTCAGTTGTCATCTAAGCTGCGAGGAGCGAAGTGCTCTCGATTTTAATGAAAAACGTGACATCATGAAGATACGTCTTAAATGTCATATTTCCACAACATCTTCAACGTGACCACTAAACTTACTACCTTGTATAAGTCTTTTTTATTTTTTGGATCGATGCGTTAGGTTTTCCTTTTCTTTCATACTCTGCAATAAAGTTAATTTACTTCCAAATGTGTTTTTTAATATTAGTTGTACTCTAATCACTTTATACATAATAAAGCTATCTTGACAACAACTAAAGAGTTACGCTTATTTAAAAGTTTAAAAGCCGTTTTCTGCAAAAATTATGATTTTTTTAGATGTCAGACTGTCGTCGCAAGTGGACGACATCCCTTTGCAAATGTTCTGTGTTGAAATGTTGAAGCATTAAAAATTAAAGTCAGAAATTAACACTAATTAAAAATGTTTTTTAATTTACACCTGGAATCTTTACATACTTTTCTAGTGCTCGGATCGTAGCCTCGCTCAATAGAGCATTCTAGGTCACCGTTCCATAGTGCTTATCTGGAGCAGGTGACGGCTATGTTACGGTACTTACGTTAACAGTATGAGCACATACAAAATTGAACTTTAATGACAAAATACGCAAATGCAAATAGAATGCAATAAATAAATAAATAAATAAAATAAATAAAATAAAAACGTATCGATAGTTCACTCGATAGTTCACTTCAGAGAACAGCGTTTAAACAACTTGTCTAAAATCTGCGAATTCGTTTTCAAGAATGCTAAGCAGTCGAGAGACGCTATTTAGACAGCATTATTTTTAAGTAAAAATTCCAATGTATTATATCATTATCATATATTTTCTATCTAATACCTTTAAACGAGCAATTTTTCTATATAAAATTATGTATATATATTTTCTGAATAACGGAAACGGGTCCAACGATTTTCTAAAAATTTAGTATGCAGGGGGTTTCGGGGCGATAAATCGATCTAGCTAGGTTTCATTTTAGAAAACGTCATTTATCCGTTTTTCTGTTATTGAAAAACCGAGCAGAGCTCGGTCTTCCAGGTACTTTTTCTAAAACATACCTAGTAAGTTTCGAAGTTTTATTTTAATTTAATTTTCAAATCGCCATCACCCTTATGGCCTACACCCTACAGTTACACAAACGTATGTTCTGGTAGAAATCGAACCCATTGTAAGGGTGAGGTGAACAGAAAGATGTCGTTCTTCTAATTGCTTTATTCTCTCTCTTTCACACCTTACTAAACTATTAGCACTATCCCTTTCACACTTTATCTTACTCTTTCATACTTTTCATACAATTATCTCGCATCTAGGCATCTCTTTCATATTACAATACTGAACTAGTATATTTCTCCATTTGTACTAGTACGGAGCGCTGTGCTCAGCGAACGATTAAGCACAAGCATAGCCGGCACTCACGTAGTGATCGCCGGCAAGGCGTCGTGTTGTTTTGTTGTTCATGTAATGTCAAATTTTTCTTTAGTAATGGTGAATCTAACTTCTCATCTACTATTTCGTCTTTTTCTAATCGTGCAACAGCGCTATTTTTTGACATTTATTACTATCACCGGATCCGATATATTGATGCCGGATTCGCCGGATTCCCGGTCCGATTTTACCGGATTGCAACCCCTAAATGAAACACTATGTTTGAAATATTCATCATCATCATCAGCCATGGGAAGTCCACTGCCGGACATAAGCCTCCTCCTGGGAGGGTTTTGCCAATACTCGTCACGCTTGGCAGGCGGGTTGGCGAGCGCAGTTAGGTGTGATTGTTCAAGGAAGACGCTGCTGCCCATCTTCCGGATGACATCCCTTAGCCGACTCTTACGGCAACCACGTTTGAAATATTGATCCACACATATAAAACAATTACCGTTTGACGTCACGAGACTAAATAGCCATTAAAATAAACAACTAGCGTAGTAATTTCACGTAGTTAGATCGTAAACAGTTTATTCAGTTTATCATAGTTGTACGTCCTGTCAAACGTTATGAATGTTGCGAGGCTAAATTTATAGCTCTGTTTACTTGTGTAACTGCCCTTATGATTAATGGTTAGACATTGAAATAATTCATTTCTATTTCAGAAATAACTCTTATTGTATTTTATAAAGGTTGAACTTGTGATACTGAAAAGATGCGTTATTGTTTATTTTATTTTATTTAGATAGGTTCAGTTATATACCTTAGGTTACTTAGTATAGTATAGTATAAATAAATAGTAAAGGGTGCTCCCATACAACAGACATTTAGTCGTTTTTATAGATAATGGTACGGAACCCTTCGTGCGCGAGTCCGACTCGAACTTAGCCGGTTTTTATGTATTTTATTTTTGAAGTTTCGACAGTCTTGTTGAGAGACAGTCTGGCATTCAATCTGGAGACACTCCCACGGCACGCACCTCTGTCTTTTCTAAGTTATGTGCGTATTGGGGCTAACTCCAAACACTTAATTTAAAAAAAAACTTGAAGATGTGTCAAGCTGTCAAGTCTGCCAACCTGCACTCGGCCAGCGTAGTGGATTATGACCTTACCTTACAATGAGAAAAAATCCGCGCCCAGCAGTGGGATAATTTATAAAAACAGAGCTAAATCCGATGTATTTTATAAAAAATAAGTAAAGTAAGTGTAAAGTCAAAGTCGCACAAAGTAAGTGATGGATGAGTCCAGTTCTTTCATAATGAAATTAGTGGCTGTAGATTCGACAGCGTTTTCAAAGTAACGCACAAAGAAATTTTGCACAATGTTATATCGCCTTTCCATACAAACGCATTCAGGTTTTTATGATTAAAAAAACTATTATTATTGAAATAATCGACAATATAGGCGCAATCTAGGCACCAATTTCTAAACAAGCATTTCCATTGTAGACCGCATCTTCGCTTAACATCTAGCGAGATGACGGTCAAACGCAAGCCTATTTAACAATTTAAAAAAATATTAACACTCGATTACGCACATAATTATGTATTAATGCAGCTACATGATTTTTTTCACTTCCAGCCACACCTTCAGACCCTAGTTGTTTTTTTGTTTCATTCAGAAATAATCTGATTTTTTTTTATGGCTGACAGGCTGGGTGTTTGACCACAAATCATCTGATGTTAAGCGACGGTGTGGTCGAAGGTGGTAAAGCACGCCTAGCCTGGGATGGAACTGGCTCTCAATTGAGGCTACCGCAACACACCGTTAGATGCTTGCTAAATTCGACTGTCCTATTTGTCATCAGAGAGTTCCAATCTCTAGATTCCGGCTCCATCATTAGATCAGCCCAATGGTATCTTAATGTTGTATTGCCACTGAACTGACATAAATGCCAAATTTTAGCTCAAAGATTAAGATACCAGCAAGTAGTTGAAATATGGTTTATAAACTTTGAAACGGACAACTTACATTCATAGCTATATACATTGCAAGTTAAATAAAAGCTTTAGCACGTTTAATGCGAAGCAAGACAAGACCCCGCGCGCTTTGTACTCTGCTCACACTCCTTGAAGAAGGCCACTTGACGCGGCTGAAACTATAGTCGGAGTATCCGATGTAATTAAACGCATAATTAAAAAAGAATAACACTTTAATTGAAAACCTTTTCAACATTATTTAATCACTACTATCATCATATTATCTATGGCTACTTACCGTTTATTAAATATCATTCGCTATAGATTAAGCCGCCACAGAATTTCGGTATAATTAAATTTTCCACAAATTCACGCTTAACCCCATTTCATTATTATTTCATATCGAAATGTCATTGTAAATTAACGCGTATGAATAAGAACTAAAGTCCCCTTGGCAACTATTGTTTAAGCTACAAATTGTGTTTGGAAAAGGGAATGGGCGAATTATTCGAATACAAAAGGTTATAATAAAACGAATATGTACTTGTATCTAATTATTTATTTGATCATCCTTCAATGGTATTGCCGTACGAGTGTCGGGTCCATCGCGTGGCAGCGACAGGAACCCGTACAGTGCCTAGAACTTCCGACCCATGTGTTTTATAGCGATGATAGTCAGTGGTTAGCGTGGTCGGTTCGCATGCCGAAGGGCGTGGGTTCAAACCCCAACAATGAGCTTGAGCTGTCGGTGAAGGAAAACATCGTAAGGAAACCATAGCGTGGTGGTAGAGTACTTTCTAGTACTCGGCTGGCTAGCTACCATCCTCAAGTTGAAAATCTGCCGCCAAACATCTAACGGTGTGTTCCGGCAGCCTCACTTGAGAGCCAGTTCTATTCCAGGCTAGGTGTGCATTACCATCTTCGACCACACCTTCACTTAACATCAGGTGAGTTGTGGTCAAACACCAAGCCTATCAGCTATTTAAAAAAAAAGGTTTAAAGACCCCTTTTTGATACACGGGCTGATTGCTTGAACATAATCAATATTAAAAGACATGCCAGTTAGTCATCATATAAAACGTAAAAAGAAATAAAATCGAAACAAATACAAAAAAAATACGAAGAAAACTTTAGTTAAAGTTTTTCCCAAGACTCCAGATTTTATGGACAGCGCGCAGCCTTACGCACCGAGCTAGCGTAAGACATAACTACCATACGTAGACTACGTAGCAACTGTTATCTAATCTAGGACCGCGCGCGACTACCATGTCATTTTCGGTGCGCGTGATTTGAAAAACTATAAAAATAAATAGTTCTACATTTTGCATGCCATTCGCACTACTTCAAAATGCTGTGTTTCATTTTGTAACTGAAATCATTTTGTATAGTGAATTTCTCTTTTATTGTTTAACTTCCAAAAACAGTATTAATTAACATCAATGATGTCTTATTAGCATTTTATTTACAAATTTAAATTTAAGCGTTGTACGTGTAAATACAATTTTGTTTACTTTATAATAAATATCAGCAAATAAATTTGTGTATATTTTACTATCTAAACTGACGTTCTACTCCCACCTTTACCACTATCTTCACGTGCGAGGCGCGCAGCGGCCCGCAGTGAGAAGCAAGACGAAGCCGCGCGCGCGTTGTACTCAGCTTTGTCTCCATGAAGAAGGCCACCGGATGCGGCCGAAACTATATTCGAAGTTTCCGATGATATTAAACGTGAGTAATTCCGCGTAAATAAAACAAAATTGTGCACAATGAACTAGTGCCTTCGTGCCATGAGAGTTTTAATAGTTAATATTTACTTTCATATTTTATACGGGTCTGCTTTGTGAGGACCTAAGCTTAAAATATTTATGATTTCAAAACGACTTCAATGCCTAAAATGTAAAATCACTTTGTCCGAATTCGTTTGTTATGCAAAACGTGTGAAGCTTAAAATAACTCCTATACGGCCACGTGGGCGTTTCCCATTGAACGCCAACGTGATTGTTTATAGTTTTTTTTTGACAAGCTAGGTGTTTGACCACATCTCACCTGATGTTAAGTGACGGTGTGGTCGAAGGTGGTAAATCCACCTAGCTTGGATTGGAACTGGCTACACACTATTTTACTACTGTTTGGCGGCAGAATATCTAGTACTAATTTTTATATCTGAAAACAATCGTTACCAATAAAATAACCAGTAGAAAAGCGGGGCCAAAAATAAAAATTCACGCTTTCCTTTAGGGATAAACAATTCACACCCTTATCAAGAGAATGAAGCATTTCAGTTTCTTGAAATTCGATTTAAAGTATCCTTGGAGGATAATAATGCTGATAAAAAAAAACACGTCGTTACGATAGCCCATTGAAAAAGAACATCAGGTTAAAAGGTTATCCTGAAGCTGCAACATTTCGATTCAAACGGCTCCGAGTTTCTCCCAATTGTCGTGTTATTCCAAACTTTCCGGGACATTACGAGAATTCGCGAAGAAACGCTCCTTCCTAAACATTACGTTACATAAGCTTATGAAATTCTAATTAGAAATTTCAAGTAATTTTCTTACCACCCTTGCTTGAACGAAAACTTAACAAGGTGATAACAGTAAGGTGTTGTTTCTTTTAAGAATATTGATCATTCAATATCATCATCATCTCAGACGTAGGACGTCCACTGCTGGACATAGGCCTCCCCCATTGACTTCCATAAAGACCGGTTGGAAGCGGCTCGCATCCAGCGCGTTCCTGCGGTCTTTATTACGTCGTCTGTCCACCTTGTGGGTGGACGTCCTACGCTGCGCTTGCCGGTCCGTGGTCTACTTACAGCTATCAATTCTGCGCGCTATGTGCCCTGCCCACTGCCACTTCAACTTGCTAATTCACTGGGCTATGTCGGCTACTTTAGTTCGTCTACAGATCTCCTCATTCCTGATTCGATCTCGTAAGGAAACTCCGAGCAACACGAGCACGAGCATTGATCATTCACTCACTAAAAAAAAACACAAATTATCATCACTATCACTATCATCATCATCACTATCACTGTATCGTATAAAACGAAGTCTCATCAGCTTCCCGCTGTCTGTCCCTATGTATGCTTAGATATTTAAAACTACGCAACGGATTTTGATGTGTTTTTTTTAAATAGATGGAGTGATTCAAGATGAAGGTTTATATATATAATACATGCATAATATAGTAGTATAGTACAGTAGCATAATATTGTTCGCGATAAACACTATGCGCATGTTTCTTCGCGATATGTTTCACTTGGTGGTAGATTTCCTTAGCAGGAGGTCGTCTAGGTAGGTACCACCGCAGCACCAAATATTCTGCCGCCAAGCAGTAGTGTGTAAACATTACTGTGTTCCGGTTTGAAGGGTACTGTACCTAGCGCAATTACAGGGCTATTGAGACTAACCATCTAGTCTCAAAGTAATGAGTGCCAAGGCAGCGATGCCCTGGACTTTGTTTTACTACTCAAAGTTCTGTGTATCGCTACAATGGTCATGGACAGGTGTTATCTCTTAACATCAGGAGAGCGTCTCGTTGGTCTCACTACCGTTACATAAAAATAAAAAATAAAAAACATACAAACTGAACAAAACTGAACTGAACGGATTGGCATGCGAGTTCATCAATATACTTTTTCAATATCGATATATCGATATTTTGTAGCGATGTATTTTTATTTGTTCGGCTTATACGCTGAAGGTTCAAACCCCTAACAATAACCTTGAGCTGTCGGTGAAGAAAAACATCGTGAGGAAACCATAAATGTTGGTAGGGTAATTTCTAGTACCGTTCAAACATTTGTTTATGTCACCATTTTTGGGTGGGAACCGAACAACTGAACCCACAAGGCTGTCAATGAGCCAACAGGCCTGTACCTTTTACCAATACAAAAATCAGTTTTTCCCCATACTGGCGTTATATTGACGGCGTAACTCTTTAAGTAGAATGAAAGACTTAATGTTTGCTCAAAGGGTTTTAATCCTTTTCTGTTACGGTAAAAATTATATTAAGACACTTGGTTTTATCTTGCCGGGTGTTCTTAAAAAGTCGTTTGGGATTTTTCTGGGTAATATAGAAGTGGATCTCGAAAATCGTGTTTATTTTTCCACTGAGGGGTAAACTTTGATACTCAAAAAAGGTTTCTTTACGATCACTAAATTGAAAATCTGTGAGGGCTTATTTAAAGAATACTTAATCAAGGTTGATTGAATTAAAAAGTAGAGGTTTTTCTAGATTAGTTTTTTAGGCTAACACGTTTTAAAGTGATTGATATTTTTTTAATCTTTGTTAATGTCTTTCGGATCCTTTTATTTTACTAGCCAAATACGTGACGTACCAGATCGTAGAACATTTTACTCCACAAACATGTAACGTTACGAACATGCTACATCACGACCCTGTTACGCCACAAACATGTAACGCTACGAACATGCTACATCACGATCCTGTTACGCCACAAACATGTAACGCTACGAACATACTACATAATGACTCTGTTACGCCACAAACATCTGTTGGTATTAAACCATTAATGTACAGTATCATGAAATCTCTTATTCTCGCTTATTATTAAGCAATATGGCTGTCAAACGCAAGTCTATTTCCTAATAGATAATAAAAATAATGTTATGAAAACCTACGAGCGTGATTTACTACGAACGAGAACGAGTTAAGCCACGAATATGTTAAGACACGGAGATATACAATTATATGTATGATACTACGTAAGTAATTCTTTAACTCACTTTGTTCAGCTCAACTAATCTGTGTATATTCAGTACTCCCCAAAAAAAAGTAGTAAAAATAATAAATGTCGTTAATCAATCTATGAAATTCTTATGTAACTAACATTTCATAGAGTGATTTACAACAATTTTTATTTTTACCTTAACAAAGTATCGAATAACCAAGTAATCTTTTGTTTTGAAATTATGTTCTAAGTGTATAAAATGAAGCTATACGCCACAAACATATTGCGCTATAAACATCACAAAACATATTGCGCTATAAACATCTCAAAACATCTACGTCGTAAACGTTCTACGCCACGAAGTCCTACGCCACGTAAATATGTTACGCTAAGGACGTTCTACGCTTGAAACATGTAACGCTACGATCATGTTACGCCACGTCATGTGCTATCATAAATGAACTACATCGTAACCGTTCTACGCTACGAAATTGCTACACTACATAAATACCGTTACGGCTTAAACATGTAACGCTACGGACATGTGATATCATAAATGAACTACATCGTAACCGTTCTCCGCTACGAAAGTACTACGCTACATAAAAACGTTACGGCTTAAACATGTAACGCTACGAACTTGTGATATCATAAATACTACGTCGTAACCGTTCTCCGCTACGACAGTACTACACTACATAAATAACGTTACGGCTAAAACATGTAACGCTACGAACATGTTACACCACGAATGTTCTTAGCAAGTTATTCACTAGGCACTCTACTGTTGTTTTTCTACTGAGTCCGTCTTTGTGCAGAGTTCGTCTGGTTGAGTACCTCCGCTATTTCTAGTGCATACGGAACACTTTCATTACTCAGTAGGAATGAATTGATGCCGAAGACGGGGCGTATTTGTGTGTTGTTTCTAGTTCAAAACTAGCTTTTTCCAACGGTTTTACTTGTGTACTTTCGATGGTTAGTCTCTACAGCCCTGTAACCTTCAAACCAGAACACAGTAATGTTTACTCACTAGTAATTTTCAGTAGCTTAGTGAAGACGATTTAATTCCTCGATGATTGATTCAGGCGTTACAACAGTGGTGACGATTTTATTCCTTGATGATTGATTCAGGCGTTCGTTCACTGTTGTAACTTAAACGACTGTTAAGTGGAATTAAACTAAATATATACCTTGAACACTCAAAATGAACATCCGCAATGTAACGCCTAAATCGATCAATTACTCCATAATTATTTTTAATTTTTTGTACATATAATAAGCAATAAGCAAACATGGGTTATTATTTGTTACGGAAAAACTTTTTCTATGGGATTATCGCCGCAAAACTTGACAGGCCAAGTGTTTTGGCCACAGCACACTATATTTTAAGTGACGGTGTGGTCGAAGACTGTAAACACACCTAGCCTGGAATGGAACTGGCTCTCAAGTGAGGCTACTGGAACACACCGTTAGGTGCTTGGCGGCAGATTTTCAACTTGAAGGTCGTAGCAAGTCAGCTGAGTACTAGAAAATATCCTACCACTATTCTATGGTTTCATCACGACAATTTCCTTCACCGCCAGCCCTCACCATTCACCGGTGTGTGAACTGACCGCGCTAACCATCATCACTACATTAGAGTTTTTGAAACAAAAATACCATAAAGAAATTTAATATCAAAATCTGACAAGCAATATGCGTGACATATGCCTTTAGCAATGAAAAAAAAAAAACAATTATCCGGCAACATTTTTTTATGATATAAAATTACCGCTATAAGCATGTCAAATGTCAATGCCCTGACAGTTTAATCCGCTTACCGCTCCGCTCTATTATTGGAAACGTAACCTAACAACCAACATCATTATAAATATCTCGAAGCGAGCTAACAAGACCTCGCAGAACCATGTTTATTATGATATAAGGTTTTAAATAACAACTATATTTGCTAGCGGATTTTCCGACTACAACAGCGATAAGAAAAATATTTGTACTTTTTAAGCGACTTCAAAAAAGGAGAAGGTTATCAATTCGACTGCATTTTTTTGTACTTGTTACCTTAGAACTTTCGACTGGCGAACCGATTTTGACGATTCTTTTTTTATTTGAAAGCTGGTGCTTCTTGTGTGGTCCCATGGCATCCACGAGAAACCAAAATGAAGTCGGTTTTTTTTTGGTCAATGGTCATGGACAGGCATTATCTCTTACCACCAGGAGAGCGTCTTGTTCGTTCCATTACTTTTAAATAGAAAAAAGCTGTACGTTATTTTTAATACGTAATTTCATTATCCGTTTAGATTTGACTCCCGCGGATGTTTCAAGACGCACATACGCCTGAAGTAAACAAACCTCATTCATAATTGAGTTAGTCGTAAAGCACAAAAGTCAGGAAATTTACAATTCAAATTAAATGAAGAGAACCTTTTACACAAAACGTTCTTACACACGCTCAGCCCTTGAAACAAAGGGTGGTATCACATAAAGCGTAGTATCACAAAAAGTGCCATCACAAAAGGTAGGTATCACAAAGAAGATCGCATTTAAATTATGAGGATACTTCGTGTTATTTACACCGCAATTGTTATTTTTACTTTGCATAATGTAGGGTTTTCATTCCTTTTAACCTTTGTAATGAGAGATACAAAAATGTGGAGGGAAGTATGGCAAAGTGCTATTGTAACATAGCTTAGGGTTCTGTACAAAATAGAAGAAATAAATTCGATAAAAGCCATCAATTAAGTATTATGTAAACATATATTCCGGCTTGAAAGGTTTTTGTAGGTAGCGAAATTACAGGGCTGTTGAGACTAACCATCGAAAGTCTCAAAGTATTTTGATTTACTACTCAAAGTTCTGTGTGTCGTTGCAATGGTTATGGATAGGTGTTATCTCTTATAATCAGGAGAGCGTCTCGTTTGTCTCGTTACTTTTACATTTGTAGCGATGATAGCTCAGTGGTTAGCGCGGTCGGTTCGCATGCCGAAGATTCGCATGCTTAAGCTGCCGGTGAAGGAAAACATCTCGAGGAAACCATGGCGTGGTGGTAGGGTACTTTCTAGTACTCGGCTAGCTACCTACCACCCTCAAGTTGAAAATCTGCCGCCAAGCATCTAACGGTGTGTTCCGGCAGCCTCACTTGAGAGCCAGTTCCATTCCAGGCTAGGTATGCTTTACCATCTTCGACCACACCGTCACTTAACAACAGGTTAGTTGTGGTCAAACACCTAGCCTGTCAGTTATAAAAAAAGATCAGTTGAATACCGTACATATGATATTTATATGATTTTGTATGTATATATTAAGTTTTAAAACTACAGACCACCCTGCCCATTCTTTTATCAGACAACCAGGAGCTTTAAAAAACGGCACCGCTTCATGGTGAATATTTTAATCGAACTAAATAGTTTGAACTACTTTCATTGTATGAACCGCTAAACAATGGAATTTGATACCCGAGTGGGTGTTCCCTGATAGAAACAATCTGGGTGCCTTCAAGTCGCGAGTGAATCGGTTTCTTCTAGGCAAACGTGCTCCACCAAAGACCGCATCATCTCTTAACATCAGGCGAGATGGCGGTCAAACGCAAATCTATTTAACATTAAAAAAAAACTTTCTGATTTGAAATAAGAACAGTTCAAATAATCTGCAGTACCAGATATTCTGCCGCCAAGCAGTAGTGTGTAGATTCGTTAGTGTCATATAATACTTATACCTACTTATAAAAAGTAAAATTTAATCACCTTTTGAAAATCTAAATTAAAATCACTACAGATTGGTTTTTACAATGTTGTAATATTAACAAGATATTATAATAAATATTATTGTTTACGTTAATTTACTTTTGTTTTCGCCAAGGATAAAATATCGAAATACTTTCTTTGTTTCGACCTTTAGAACAAATCTATTCAAAAAGTTCAATCAGGCCAAATTTATCAGAACTCAGAAGGAATTTTGAATTAAAATTTCATTGAGAGTTAAATTGAGTTTTGTAGACGTTATTGAAGAAAAAGTTTAAAGTCGTATTTATATTTGTTCATTGTAAGAAAAACGTCTCATAGTGCCATAGGCTCTGAAAATAAAATACCTAGTCTAGATCAAACGAGGGTTGCGAAACGGTTCCGTTTTCCTTTTAAAGTAATGGAACCCCAAACAGAGGGGTCGAGCAAAAATGCAAACGATTTGCGTTAAGCAAATACTCACGTAATCCGGTGGCTTTTTCGGAATGGCGACAAGATTCAAACCTTTTTAGAGACGTGACTAAAGTCGATAAAAATCTATAAGTATATGTATTTTTTCGTTTTGCACTCAAAGAATGTTATTAATGATGTGACCCTATTACTGAACCTAGATTGCACCGTAACAATGATTGAATTACTTTTAATAATAAATTGTGAATCACCATCATCAGCATATTGAAGTCCATGCTGGACATAGGCCTCTCCCAAGACACGCCTCCCAGCCCGATCTTCGGCATTTTGCTTCCATCCACCGCCAGCTGTCTTACGTAAATCGTCACTACGTCGAGTCACAGGGCGTCGGCCGCTACGTTTGCAAATTCGCAGTATCCACTCTAGAACACGTCTACAATGACGTCGTCATCGCCACTTCAGCTTGCTAATACGCTGAGCTATACCTATCTGTGACTTTGGTTCTCTGGCGAATTACTTCATTCCAGATACGATCCTTTAGAGAAATGCCAAGCATAGCTTTTTCCATAGCTCGCCGAGTCGTCAACGTTTTGGCACCGTAGGTCATGACTGGTAGAACGCACTGGTTAAATACTCTGAATATCACACTATAATATCTTTTGATATCTCACTTTAATTGAATAATAGTAAAATATACAAATATATAATTTAGCTTAGTAACAAAATCAAGGAAATAAGTGTGACAAAACATTGTTGTGTTCCAAGCACATCTTCCATGGGGAGAACGATGACTTTTGGTATTTTGGTATGATAATTTTTTATGATGAGGTGTTCGACCACAGCTCATGTGATCTTAAGTGATAGTGTGGTCTAAGATGGTAAAGCACACCTACCTTAGAATAGAACTGGCTCTCAAGTGAGGCTGCCAGAACACCCCGTAGGCGCTAAACACTAAGATATCACTGTAAAACTATATCATTTCCTATATTGAGAAAACTGCCGTTAAAATACAACAATGTTACGTATTGTTAAGTATTTTCAAGATAAACATAGCTGCTAAAGAAATATCCTACAATCCGATTTATATCGACTTTTCCCCTCCCTAATCGCTAAAATAAATTCGCACCTTTTTCTTAGCGGATAAACTGTCACTGAGCAGTGTTAGGAAACTCGGCAACGCCTAGCAAATATAAAGAAACAAATAATGGCTTATGTCTAATGTATAATGGAAATACGGAATCCTTTTTTGTTGACGATGTTGCGGTATTACATTGGAATCTGTATATACTATGGAAACGGACGTGGTTTGAACACATTTTTGTTTTATGTATGCGGGGTTACTCATGTTTAGTTATATCGGATACTCCGACTATAGTTTAGTTATAGTTTTGCCATGGTGGTGCCGGCGTAAGAATAGTACCCCACCCTTTCTACCCGTGGTTGCCGTAAGAGTCGGCTAAGGGATGCAATCCGGAAGATGGGCAGCAGCGTCTTCCTTGAACAATCACACCTAACTGCGCTCGCCAACCCACCTGCCAAGCGTGGCGAGTATTGGCAAAACCCCCCCAGGAGGAGGCCTATGTCCAGCAGTGGACGTCTTATGACTGATGATGTGTGATGTGAATCCCGCATGAGTAAAACAAAAAACTGTTTATAATTAAGAATGTAAATAGAATCGACATTGACATTATTTAATAAGTAATTAATTCTATTTTATTCAATTTTTGCACACCTTTTCTGGGTTAAATATGGTCTAAGCGCTTTTTTAATTTGTATACCATAATTTTGACACCTGTACTTAGCGAATAGCACAATACAAAGGGCACAAGGTAGTGCGTTGTTAATGCTACTTGCATTGACCTATTCGGAGTCTGACCAGATTTTCTGTTGCTAAACTTTTTAATCATATAATCAAATCAACTGACTTTTGGATCAAGACGAAAATCTGTCGCCAAGCGTATACAACCAAGATGTATTCCGGCAGCCTCACTTTTGAGCCAGTTCCATTCCAGGCTAGGTATGCTTTACCATCTTCAGCCACAACACCACTTAAGATCAGGTGAGTTGTGGTTAAACACCTAGCTTGTCAAACAATAAAAAAAGAGATGCTCGAATGTAAAAATCACGTCGCCTTAAAATCATTTTATATTTTGTATTAAAAGTACCAGTAGTAGTAGTAGTAGTAAGTTTATAGTAGTAGTTGTGGTGATGATATTACCACAGACATTATATCCTATGAAGTGGCCCTCAAATACAGTACTTTGTCTAACTGCAGCAGTCAATACATTTTTATATGCAGCCATAAAATCAAGACCATTGTAACTTGTTTACGATAGGCGTGTAAATGGGCAAATGTTAGTATAAAGTTTATTTTTCTATTCTTCTTCTTCCATTCTTTTCGTTCCTTTACGAATGTGTGTATTAATAAATGACTTAAATATAATACGTCACAAAGTGTTAGTAAATGGAACCACCTACGCTCTACTTCGCAGCGTCAAGACGAAGTTATTTCAAAACTACCCACATGTCTACTAAATAAATGCTACGCTCGTCGTTCCTCACTTAAGTAAAGCTGACTCATCAAAGTTATTTATAATATTAGATAGCTCTGAAAATACGGCCAAGCGAAGAGAGCTTTAGATGAGACATCGAGATAAGCCACTTTATTCGGTGAACGATTTAATAGCAAGTCTTAATGGCCCAGTTTCAGTATCGAATATGTGCTAAAGATAGACTTATGTGATGTGATGGAAACGGTCGCTGAGCCGAGGCCCTGGCCCTAGAGGAGGCGATTAAAATGCAAATGATGTTATCTAATCATTAGATATAAATATAAATAAGGATTGTGTGTCTGCCTGTCTGTGTATGCCTCGAGCATTCATGTTCACCATCGCTCACCAGCTCCTTCTTGCGGCGGCGTCGTGTGTCGGGTCGCTCTCTTCCCTCAGATATGGTTGAGGAGGGCGATGACTGGCACATGCGTCATACTCGGGTGCTGCTTGCGGGATACACACAATATAGTACCTTAACCATAGTTTAAGATAAATTTGACTAACTTTCCTCTTCCTATATGATAAAAAAATGATATATTGTAATTCAAAGTTGACAATAGTCACGTATTCCGGACGGTCCGTGGTGCTTAATGTTAAATAAAAAAAAAGTTAGACTTGACCCATTATGGGATCCTAAATTCATTTTATTAATGGCGTTAAATTGAGCAAATAATGTAAGTGAGTAAAATGATAATTGTTACATATACGTAGGTATATGTGGATAGGTTTAACTAGATAATAATACAGTCTGTTGTCTGTTGTCAAATCATCTGTCAAGCCACCCATGTGTTTTCATAAATGGTATTCTGGATATCTAGTGTAAATTCTCTTAAAAATCGCTTCGGTTAGATGGTAAAAGATTCAATTAAAACTGTACTAATTGCTTGTTGTCTTCACGCGCGAGGCTCGCAGCGCCAGCAGTGCGAAACAAGATTATGCCGCGCGCGCATTGTTCTCAGTTTTGTCTCCATAATGAAGGCCATCGGATGTGGTCGAAACTATAGTCGGAGTTTATGATATAATTAAACATGAGTAATCCTGCATAAGTAAAACAAAAATATGTCAAAATCACGTCAGTTTTCTTGCGTCATATATGTTATATGTATTACAAAGCCTAGAACATCGTCGCAAAGTTGCTAGTTTATCGGTTTTTTATTGGATTCATTTCGGGGAGTGTGCTACAGAACTACATGGTCTAATTCTCCCATGCCCATTTTTCTATCGGACAGCGACTCAAAAATGCGACATCGTTTCATGATCGACGTTCCAAAAACTCGAACGAAACGATTTGATTACGTTCATTGTGCGGACTGCTAGACAGTGGAATGCGCTGCCTGAGTGGGTGTTCCCCGATGGATATAATCGAGTTGTCTCCGAGTCGAGAGTGAATCGGTATCTTCTAGGCAAGCGTGCTCCATCTTAGACCGCATAGTCACTTAACATTAGGTGAGATGGCGTTCAAACGTAAGGTTATATATTATTTTAAAAAATATATTTTGGACATCTTTATACATGTCATCTCTGTGAAAACTGGTAATCTAAAAAACCATATTTCTTTTAGAAATAGCCAACCTTATTTTGAGCTTCAGAGATCGGTGTGGGCCAATGAGGGAAATTAAGAAAACAATTTATTTATATAAAAATCTGCGCGCCACCCCGAAAATAAATGGCGAAACGTCCATCATACTTAAATTTTCATTTTGGCCGGCCCAATACGGTTGGAATGGTCAGAATGTGAAATGTTTAAAATTTATTTCGTAAAAATATTTTATTAGATCCCATATTCAACGAGTTTACTGGAAGCTATTGAATAGTTGTTATTTACCACCTGCATAATGGTAGAGGACTTTCTAGTATTCGGCTGGCCAGCTAAAAACACCTTCAAGTTGAAAATCTACCGCCAAGTATTTAGCGACAGCCTCACTTGAGAACTGACTCGTGCCAAACTTGGTGTTGCACTTCTGTATCACGTCTTCTTCTTTATACGTATTTGTAATTATTATTTTTCATTACAAGTAGGCTTGCGTTTTACCGGTAACTCGCATGTTAAGCGAAGATGCGGTAGAGCACGCTCGCCTAGAAGAAACTGGTTCATTCGGTAATTAAATTGAGTTCTATGAATTCTGACGTATTAGATCTTATCGCAGGATGTTATATCTCTTTTAATTCTCTACACATTTCACTACACTCACTGGATGACACGGTGAACTTCGTATTATTTAAAATTCAATTAAAAAAAAACAATTTATATACAAAATTGTTTTTATTCGTAGCGATGATAGTGGTTAGCGTGGGTTCAAACCCTAACAATAAGCTTGAGCTGTCGGTCAAGAAAAACATCGCGAGGAAATCATAGCATGGTGCTAGTACTCGACTGGCTAGCACCAAACGGTTCCGACAACCTCACTTGAGAGCCAGTTCCATTCTAGGCTAGATGTATTTACCGTCGTCGACCACACCGTCATTTAACATCAAATGAGCTGTGGTAAGACAACCTGTCAACCACAAAAAAAAATCATAGATTTCACACAACCGCACGGAATGAATAACACGACGCATTTGTCAAACGATAGCTCCGCAAAATATTGAAACTAATTCAAACTAGCAATTTTCATACAAAATAACAATCTCGATTTTTCGGCTATTCCTTTGAGTTTTTTGTAATTTTCTAAACCACACCAGTATTCGAGAGAACAAAACAAAAAAAAAATTGTCGAGTCATTTTTAGTTTAAGTCTAACGCACGGTAATTGATTTGTAATACGTATGTGCGATTTGCGCTGGTGCCAGGGCGATGTGCGCTGGTGCCGGAGCGATGTGCTCTGTTGCCGGAGCGATTAAAACACGGCATCGGTATCTCCTGCCTGTAGTAGAAGCATACTTAAAGCAGACCGAGTAATGGCGGGATAACCATCACAATTTACGGCGTAGTTAAATTCCAGACGTAACAGGCAGCAGTGTTACTCGTGAGAGAAGCTACATCCCTGCGGGCGTCCACCCGCATGCCCAGCGTGGCGACTATGGAAACAAACCCCTCATAAGAAAGTCTCCAAATGGTGGTGGATGGAAGCGACAAGCCGAAGATCGGTCTGAGTGGCCGTGTCTTGGGAAAGGACTATGTCCAGCAGTGGACATCGATAAACTGATAGATAGATAAATAAATCGGTTCCTTCTTGGCGAGCGTGCTCCACCGTAGACCGCCAGGTGAAATAGTGGTAAAGCGCAAGGCAATCTAAAAAAAATACACACAGCACCATCTGACCCCAAACTAAGCAAAGCTTGTATGACTAAGATAACTGATAGAACACTTAAATGCTTTTTTTTGTAAATACATACTTATTATACATACATAACACCCAGACATAGAACAAACATTTGTTCACTACTCGTATTATATTTTACACATCACACATCACATCATCAGCCATAGGACGTCGACCGCTGGACATAGGCCTCCTCCTGGGGGGGCTTTGCCAATACTGACCACGCTTGGCAGGCGGGTTGGCGAGCGCAGTTGGGTGAGATTGTTCAATGAAGACGCTGCTGCCCATCTTCCGGATTACATCCCTTAGCCGACTCTTACGACAACCACGGGTAGAGAAGGTGGGGTACTATTCTTACGCCGGCACCACCACGGCAATATTATAGATACTTGTAGATATAAATTCTTTATTGTGCACAACAAAAGTAGAAAAAAGAGTAGAGAAAACAATCTTATGAGCTAGTGCCACAAGTGATAATGATGCTGATATGTAGATTTGCACAGCTGTTATGACCGAGTTTCTGTTACAGTTACGTTTATTCAGTCCATTGAATCTGGCATGATCTATAAAAATACCTAGAAAACTCTAAATCTAACAATGTACATAAAAAAGAAATTTATGAATCTGGTGAGATTTATTGAACAAAATCAAAGTTTATTGAAGTAATAAATTTTATTGTCAACACTAATTCAACTAGTAATTTAGATTTACGAGGATTAGGAATATAAATAAAGTAACAAAAATACCAGTGGCGTTTATTACTTACAGTAAAATACATCCATCCATCATAAGTCATGATGGTAGTTCTTATGTCTTGGTGGTAGATCTCCGTAGCAGGATGCCATCTATGTTGGCACCACCGCAGTACCAGATATTCTGCCGCCAAGCAGTAGTGTGTAAACATTACTGTGTTTCAGCAACTAGCGATATTACAAAGCTGTTGAGACTAACCATCGAAAGTCTCAAAGTAATGAGCGTCAATGCAGCGATACCCTGGGCTTTGTTTTGCTACTCAAATTTCTTTGTATCGCTGCAATAGTTATGGATAGGTGTTATATCTTACTACATATATCATATTTCCTGTTCAATCTTAAGAAACAGAATATTAATAAGTAATAATGTATCAGATATACAATAATAATATGTCAAGTAGACAATAATAATATGGCATTATTTTAGAAAAAAATAATTTCATATATTATTTTTATCAACGGGACTTAATCGTGCTAAAAATACAATGAAATTAGGTATGTTATTTATGCCAGTCTTAAGGGACTTTTGTTACAGCCACATGCCAGAGTCCCATCGTAATTTCTATGTGTTTTAAAAAATAAAATAATGTAATTACGCACAACACATGCTTATAGATACTCTCTCATACACACATTCATTCCCCCGCATACGCTAATTATAATAAAGGCGACTCACAACTATACAGCTCTCTGGTTGCGTATCTACCAACGTCCAGTTTGTTCAAATGGTAAGTCACCTCAAGCGCCTGTCTATCCCACTGAAGGCGAACACATTCCGCCAGGAGGTGGTACACATCCTCTTCAACTCCGACGTTAATTGTGTGTTCGAATCGTGAAAGCTTAAAATAACATGTCAGAAATACAATAATAATCATAATAATAATGTCATAATGTTATGTCATGAACACAATTAACAAACAATTGGCTACCACTATACTCAACTAAAATAACTTATACATCCCAGTAGAATTAGTACAAAAATGATACCTATCTACGATACCATTGTTTCCCAAACAATTACACCCAAGACAATAAAGAAAATTGCGAAAAATCTCGTTTATTAAGACATAGCCATAAAAACAAGCAATAGCCTTATCTAGTCCGAGAGAACAATTAAATGCTTAGCTTAATTACAAATAGTCGCTTAACTTAAGTAGGACGGAGTGGAAGAAAAGAGCTATCTTTAAACAGTGGAATACAGCGAAATGATTCGCTTAGTTTTTTTTTTTTTTTGTGTCATTGCACTCTGTGGTTGCCTGGAAGACATCACTTTTAGCGATAAGGCCGCCATTTGTGAAACAAACTCTGAAGTTATATTTTCTTTTGTTTTTCGAATTCTGGAGTACACAATAAAAAGTTTATATCTATCTATTTAAAAAAAAACTCATCGTATAAATGCGAAGTCATTCGCCAAAGCAAAGCAGCTGTAGCAATGATAGCTCAGTGGTTAGCGCGGTCGGTTCACAAGCTGAAGGGAGTGAATTCAAACCCCAAATATAAGCTTGAGCATGGTGGAAGGATATTTTCTAATACTCGGCTGGCTAGCTACATTTGCTCCATTCCAGGCTAGGTGGGCTTTACCATCTTCGACCGCACCGTCACTTAACATCAGGTGAGTTGTGGTCAAAACACCTATCATGTCAGCCATAAAAAAAAGTACTGAATATCTAGTGATATTCTGCCGCCAAGCAGTAGGTATAAAAAAAAAAAAAAAAACTGCCGCCAAGCACTTAACAATGTGTTCCGGTAACCTCATTTGAAAGCCAGTTCCATTCCAGGCTAGGGGCGCTTTACCATCTACGACTACACCATCACTTAACATCAGGTGAGGTCAAACACCTAGCTTGTCAACCAAAAAATACCCGAACTGGATACAAAGTACGGGTATTTAGCAAGTATATCCTAAATGTTCAGTAAATTTGTATGGGCTGAGTAGCCAACGCTAGTTGCCAACTTTATTAAACAGTAAACGTGCATAAATACAATCCAGACCGCTGACCTAGAGCCATAAATTAATGCTATTAAGCCTGGTGCAAACTGGTTCAGCTGCTTGTTCGTAAAAGTACCGTTATTTTAGTGACAATTATAGGGAAGTATAGTGAAAATAATAAGTAATTCTTGATAAGCTCAAAGTCGCACAACAAGCTATGGAGAGGGCTATGCTCGGAGTTTCTCGAGATTCGATACGAGATCGAATCAGAATTGAGGAGATTCGTAGACGAACCAAAGTTACCGACATAGCACAACGGATTAGCAAGTTGAAGTGGCAGTGGGCAGGGCATATAGTTCGCAGAACTGATGGCCGATGGGGCTGCAAAGTTCTGGAATGGAGACCACGGACCGGCAAGCGCAGCGTAGCACGTCCACCCACAAGGTGACGACCTCACAAAGACCGCAGGAACACGCTGGATGCGAGCCGCTTCCAAGCGGTCTTTTTGGAAGTCAATGGGGGAGGCCTATGTCCAGCAGTGGACGTTCTAGGCTGAAATGATGATGATGATGATGTTAGTGAAAAAAATTCATCAAAAAATGAGAGGATTTTCTCAAGAAATGGATAAAATCCCTGACGTTTTCTACGTAACGCTAACTTACTCTGGCTTGGGTTGGGCCTGCTTCGCATAGTTGTGGGCATTCTGTAAAGTAAACTGATTGGCTCTCATGGCATCTCGTGTGGGCCTTTTCAGCTGCGAGCTCTCTTCTAGGGGCTACAAATTTCAGTATCTGTTTGTCAAAGTCCTTCGCCAGTCTGCGGAGAATATGGCCATCCATCTCAATTGACTGTCCTTGGTACAAGTCTATTAGCCAGTGGTACTAACAAATTGAAGTATTAGTAGGTTAGTCAATTTAGTCGTGTCAATCGCAAAACCACGAATCGGAAATTGTTGTGTAGGATGATCTGTCACTCAATGAATTGATGATATACGTGAGGGCGATGGCAGTGGATGGAAAGCCGAAGAATTAGGTTTAAATTTACTTTTGTAAAAGCCTGAACAAGCAGAACTCAATACTCGATTTTTTTAAATCAAACCTGATAGTTTAATTATAAAAAATCTATTGTTTTGCCAATTATAGATCAATTTTCCTTTTACTGTCTAAAATAAAGATTCAAACGTGGACGTTACACGTAACTGAGGCATATCAAGAGAATCTACCCACCAAAAGTTTAAAGAAGTCTACGGTTGTTGCTGACAATATTAGAGACAATTTTACTTATAAATAAATCAAATACAAATATTTTATTCATAACGCCAATGTTTCAACAGACCAATTTTCTATTCATATTTCAAAAATGTCAAAATAATAACATATGTCAAATATACAATATATCAATCCGATTAAATGTCACTATAGTAATATGTCAAATATACAATAAATCAATACGATTAAATGTCAATGTCTAAAATATAATTACTTACTAGTAATTCAATAATCTCTTATTTTTAAATAATCGTCAAAATCATAAAACAAGCTCTTAGCTTGCTTCTGAAACACGCTTCTGAATTCTCGGGTACGCGGTTGTAGACCGCGGGCCCCAGAATGTATACCGACCTCTCCGACTTGACGAGCCGGTGCGACGACGTTACTAGTTGGTCTTTCTTTTATTGCTGCGAAGATCCAACGTGCTGTGGATGCCCCGGAGTTGAAATTTATCCAAGTTTGTATGGGTGTACAGGGCTACCTGGTAAATGAACTCACACGGCAAAGGCAAGATCTGTAGCTCCCTAAACAGCTCCATGCAAGATACATCGTCCTGGACCTCGCCTATTTGACAGTCATTGTAGTATATCTGCTTTAAGAGCTGTAGGGCGTGGGTTCGATTCCCACCCAGGACAAATATTTTGTGGTATAAACAAATGTTTGTTTTGTCTCTGGGTGTTCTGTATGTATTATAAGGATGTATTCATTTTAAAAAAGCAAGTATTTTATCAGTTATCTGACTTCCATAGTACAAGATTTGCTTACTTTGGGGTCAGATGGTGCTGTGTGTAATGTCCTACGAAATTTATTTATTAACATATGGCACGAATCATGAATAAATGAATAGATCAAGTTTCTGTACTGAGTATATTTAAATATCATGTTGTCTAATACGGATTACTGTGTCCTGTTTATTTGGATCACAGGCGGAGGAAGCAAAATGTTTATCGCACGAGCTCTGAACACCCATTGTTGCTATAAGAACGTAGGCAGCGTTTCCTTTTAGAGAAACTTAACGAATCTCTAAGGAAAACACCTTAAGGCTTAAACATAAGTCTGTATTTACAAGATCAAGTAGGACTAGCATATTGAACAGCATAGTATGTGTGTCTTCAAATCTAGAGTAAATTCTTTCTATTTCTATTACGCAAATTGATATAATATAGAACTTTGAACTTACTCGATGGGTACGAACATATTTATGAGTTTTTCTTCTAAAAAGAGCCCAATTTGAATCCCAACCTCATTTCCAGCCCACGTCCTCAGAACTCCTGTTAAATAATCAGACGAATCCATAAGGGAGACCGAAACACTGCTTCCTAAACCCAAACACGATTTTTCTTTTACCCTTCCTGATTCCCGAGTGACAAATCAGAATAAGGAGAAACTCATGAATAATTTCAACGTTGCAGGAGCGTAGTTTTTCAACTGGTGTATTGTTAGCACGTTCTCATAGTTGAGATATTATAACTTTGTTACAGAGGAAAAACAGTTTTCTAACTCCAAGCGAAGATTGTTTAAAAAACTTCATTTTACATAAGGCGGAGAAGAAAAACTTTTTTCAATATCCGTTTATTAGGGTTCCATACCCAAAGGGTAAAAACGGGACCCTATTACTAAGACTTCGCTGTCTGTCTGTCCGTCCGTCTGTCTGTCACCAGGCTGTATCTCAAGAACCGCGACAGCTAGTTGAAATTTTCACAATTTATGTATTTCCGTTGCCGCGATTTTTTTGCCTTTTTCATAGATAACTGGTACGGAACCCTTCGTGCGCGAGTCCGACTCGCACTTGACCGGTTTTTGTTTTTCATTTACGAATAAAATGAGCTGCAAAATTCTCATATATAAGGACAACCGTAATTTCATTGCTGGAAAAAGTATCTGAATGCCCTGTAAGGTCATTTGGTAGAATATCTACTTCAAGGCTGTAAGGCATGGATTCGATTTCCAACATAACAAACATTTATGTGACGATAGATGTTTGTTCTGTGTCTGGTGGTATGTATGTAATATAAGTATGTATTTGGTGGTAAGGTATTTTCTAGTACTTGGTTCGCTAGATACCACCTTCAAATTAAAAGTATATCGTCATGTGTTCCGGCAGCCTCGCTTGAGAGCCAGTTTTCGCTTGTGTATTTACCATTTTAATTTTTTTGTAACGATGGTGGCTCAGTGGTTATTGCGATAGGCTCGCATGCCGATGGGCGTGGGTTCAAACCCTAACAATGAGCTTGAGATGCCGGTGAAGGAAAACATCGTGAGGAAACCTTAGCGTGGTGGTAGGGTACTTTCTAGTACTCGGCTGGCTAGCTACCATCCTCAAGTTGAAAATCTGCCGCCAAGCATCTAACGGTGTATTCCGGCAGCCTCACTTGAGATCCAGTTACATTCCAGGCTAGGTGTGCTTTACCATCTACGACCACACCGTCACTTAACATCAGGTGAGCTGTGGTCAAACACCTAGCCTGTCAGCATTAAAAAAAAAAAACGACCTAACCGCCACTTAGCATCAGATGAGCTATGGTCAAACAGCACATAAACATAAAAATAAACTTACTCGTAATTTATATTGTTCACGCCACTAATGTTTTGACTTTACGTCTCTCATCCGCACGGCCGAGGAATGGAACATGCTTCCGGCTTCCTTGTTTACTGAGAGATATAATCTCAATCTTTTCAAGATCAAAGTGAACGATCACGTCATCGCTTACCAAACGCGGATTTAACCGTATTATAAAAAATAATATATTTAATACAAACAATGTGATAAGCTTCGTCTCAAACGCTAGAACATAAAATATATTCTTATATAAAGCAAAATGATCACCTATTTCGGAGCCAAAATTTAGAACACAGCTCTGGATTCGAGCCAAAAACTAGTATGCTATGTATATGTTGAGGACGCCGAGCCATTAGTTTAAGTTTAAGAATAAGATGTAAATATAGATTAAGTTGATTGTAAATATACGGATTAGGGAGGGAAAATAAATAGATAACGGGCAGGTGCTCTCTATCCGGTAAAGCTCCATGCAACGGAGGTTGTGAGCGAGACGACGATAGGTGCGAGCGAGATAGCGCGGCTCGCCACCGGATTGGGTAGTAAAGGTCGTGCGTGATTGGTCGACCAATGAGAGCGCCTGTCCGTCTCCCGCAAAATTCATATATAAGGGGCCGCGATCCGGCCATAGGCGTGCAGTGAATACAGTGAATCCAGTGAATACAGTACTCAGGAATAAACGGAAGAACCAAACAAGGAAGTTTCAATATACAGTCCACTATCCCCAACAGTGTTGTTTGGACCTTCGAGCGCCGGATTGAGAAGAACCACGACCAAGAAAGAAGTATGGTCGTGACGAGAAGCCAAGCGGACGCCGCGGAACAAGACCGTCGCGTCATGGAACGCGAATTGGACCGCGACGTAGCCGAACGCAACCGTTTGGCCATCGATCGGGAACGCCTGAGGAGGTTTTCGCTGGACCCACCTGCGTCGCCTGACACGCGACAGGCAGGCAGCGAGGCTATTGAGGGATTGACCGAGGCGCCCTGCGCCGATCCCTCTATCGATCTAGCCGTCGAGCTGGAACGCTCGAGGAGGGCCTCTATGGATCCGTCTGCGTCGCGTACGCGACAGGCAGACAGAGAGGCTATACGGAGGTCGATCGAGGCGCCCCGCGCCGGTCCCTCCACGGCGTTGAACCCCGAGGACCGACCTCGCACTAGGTCCCCGGCCCGTTCAGTACGCTCGCAGCGCTCGACCGCTAGCGCTGCCGCTCGGGCCAGAATATTAGAGCTCGAGGCGGAGAAGCAGCTCGCTGCTCTGAAGAAGAGGGAACTGCAGATCGAAGCTGAACTTGTCAGAAAGAAGCTGGCTGCCGATCTATCAGCCATAGAGGATGACCAGGAAAGCCTTCGTGAAGAAACTACAGCTGATCACCTTCAAAGGGTTGACGCCTGGCTCCAAACGAATATCCTCGGTGTACGGGGGGAGGATCACGGACCCTCGAAGAGCGGAACCAAGGACGAACGACACCTACGGTTCGATACTCGAGGAAGATCGCCCGCCCGACTAAGAAACATCGAGGCGTTAACTGAAGCCATGGAGAAGCTTGCGAGACCTAGAACGAGGTGCCCCGACCTACAAGCGTTCTCCGGCACACCGAACGAATGGTTGGCATTTAAGGCTGCCTACCAAGATTCAACGAAGATCTATCAGTTGACACCGGCAGAGAACCTGCAACGATTAAGAAGCTGTCTTAAGGGCGAAGCACGAGACCTTGTATCGGCCCTACTATATACAGCTAGCCATCCTGAAGTAATCATGAAAACACTAGAACAGTGTTTCGGGAGGCCTGAAGTTATTATTGATCGAGCCTTTGAAGACCTCAAGAAACTTCCGAAGCCCGGCACATCGGCAGTAGAATTGAACAACTTCGCCGTGAAAGTGCAAAATGTTGTCTGCGTGTTTAGAAGCCTGGATCGAAATGGGTACCTCTACAACCCCATGCTAGCCAGAGAGGTCCTAGAGAAGCTTAGCCCACACATCAGAGCGCGATGGTGTGACTACGCGAGCGAACAAGAAACAACGGACCCGGAAATAGTTGTACTGTCTCGCTTCCTTATGCGAGAGGCAGACCGCGCCCTACAGTATAGCTACGCACCGAACACTGCATCAACCAGCGCGGCGAAGAAAGAGTTCCGGTCTACGAACACTACGGGCAATAAGAAGAAGGCTAACATATTCAATGTCACCGAAGAAGAACAGTTGGACGACAAATGCCCGAGCTGCCAGAAAACGCACAAACTCCCGGAGTGCCCACGGTATAAAGCACTCTCGCTAGACCAGCGATGGGAACTAGTGCGGGATAAGAAACTTTGCTTCAAATGCATAATAAAGAAGCATCGGCGAAGTTTCTGCAAGGGTAAACCATGCGGCGTGAACAAGTGTCAGCGGTCTCATCACTCGACTTTGCACCAGCCTGAGAAGCCAGAGGAACGCTCCGACGCCCCGAAGACACGAGAAGCGACCAACGACGCAGAGTCCGTCCTATCAGTGGCTACGCCCACTGCCACCGGTCCTAAGGCGGTACTCCTGAAGATGTGCCCAGTCACCGTCGTCGGCCCACGGGGGGAGATCCGCACATGCGCACTCTTGGACGAGGGAGCGACCGTCACCCTCATTGACGAGAAGCTGGCGAAGAGCGTCGGCGCGAAGGGACCACCGCTACCACTTCGCATAAAAGGGATCGGCATGTCTAAAGAGGAAAATAACAGCCGATTAGTCACCGTCCAACTGAGAAGCGGAGACAATGTACTGCACAAACTTCGAGCACGAACCATGAAAGACATGAAGTTGTTCCAGCAATCAATCCCGAGCGCATTACTGGAGCAAGAGCACCTCCGAGATCTACCGAAGGATGAAGTGTGTTACAACGCAACACGACCTGGGATCTTGGTTGGAGCCGATCACTGGGAATATATAGTGTCCCGAGAACTGAGGACCGGCAAACCGAACCAACCGGCCGCCTCAAGAACACAACTGGGTTGGGTAATACACGGAACGTTACCTCGCAGCGTGATCAAAACCCAGGACAGCGTGTTGCACATATATGTTCCTGATGCAACTGAACAACAGAACGAGCGCCTCCACGACCTAGTCGAGCATCATTTCGGCATAGAGGCCCTAGGAGTCGCACACAAGCCACGAATAAGCGAGGATAACCAGCGGGCTATAAGAATGGTCGAGTCAACCACGAGAAAGATAGCCAAAGGTTATGAAGTCGGGCTGCCCTGGAAGAGCGACGAGCCGAACCTACCTCCGAGCTACGACGCAGCACTTCGCCGGCTTCAACAAATCGAGCGAAAGATGGACAGCGACCCGGACTTCGCGAAGGAGTACACGAAGCAAGTTGACAATTTGCTCAAGAAGGGGTACGCTGAATCATGCGATGGTACCGAGAAGACGAGCCGAGTAGAATGGTTTCTACCACACTTCGCGGTACAGAACCCGAACAAACCGGGAAAACAGCGACTGGTTTTCGACGCAGCAGCGAACAGCCGAGGAGTCAGCCTGAATGATCACCTCCTAGAGGGACCGGATCTACTGAGGCCACTGCAAGGAATCTTGTTCAGATTCAGAGAAAAACGAATTGCAGTGACGGCCGATATCCAAGAAATGTTCCTGAGGATAAAAATACGTCCGGAAGACCAGCCAGCACAACAATTTTTGTGGAGAGGTGCAGAGAGAACGAAACCGCCACAAAAATACAAGATGACGAGCATGATCTTCGGTGCCGCCAGCTCTCCATTTATGGCCCATCACGTTAGAGACCACAACGCGAGAGTTCATGCGAAGAGTCACCCTCTCGCATACGAAGCAATCACACGAGACCACTACATGGATGACTTAGTGGCCAGTTACGGAAGTGAAGAAGAAGCTCGCCGAACTATTGAGGAAGTACGAACAGTACACTCGGCCGCAGACTTCACACTCCGAGGTTGGAACTCAAACAACAGCAGCGTGCTCAGCAATGTGCCAGAGGAACTACGAACGACAGCTCCGACCGAGCTCGGAGACAGCAGCACCGAGAACAAGATACTAGGGCTATTTTGGAACTCAGAACGAGATGAACTCGGATTCAATACCTCAATGAACCGAGTTCCCGCCGAGGTACGCGCCCGAACCCGCGCGCCTACCAAGAGAGAAGCCCTCAGCGCGGTCATGTCGATATACGACCCGCTAGGACTATTAATACACGATTCGATCGAAGATAATACTGCAAAGTCTATGGAGGCTGAAAATGACATGGGACGAGCCAATTCCCGACGAAGAGAACGAATTGTTCGCGACCTGGCTCGAGCAGCTCTCCGGTCTCTCCTGCTTGCGATTGGAACGACGGTACCAGCAGGAAGAACAAGAAGACTTAGAACTGCACGTATTATGCGATGCCAGCGAACAAGCCTACGCAGCAGTGGCCTACTGGCGCTTCATTCGTCCTGACGGAAGCGTGAAGCTGAGCCTTGTGGCCGCCAAGGCAAAAGTGGCTCCACGACGCACGCAAACGATCCCGCGCCTAGAACTGCAGGCAGCGGTCATCGGGGCAAGACTGGCAGACGCCATTAAGAAGGAGCACCGGTTACAAGCCAAAAGGACCACATACTGGACCGATTCAATGACGGTGATACAATGGATACGACGCGACGCTCGAAAGTATACTCCATTCGTCGCACATCGCCTGGGAGAGATTGCGGAACTCACTCACAAGAACGAGTGGAGATGGGTTCCGACCAGCGAGAACGTAGCTGACGATGCGACGCGCTTCTCGAGCTCGCAAATATCTGCAGAAGATCGTTGGTTCCAAGGACCAGAGTTTCTACTCGGCCCAGAGAACCAGTGGCCAGTGGAAGGGACCAACGATGACAACGAAGAAGAAGTACTTCTGCACATCAGAGAGGAAGAGAAACAGAACGACGGTTGGTTGCCTGATCCCGCACGTTTCTCAAAATACGACACACTAGTCAGAGCGACGGCACGTGTGTTCGCGTTCATCGACATATGCCGACGTCGAGCGAACCATTTAGAAAATCGGCATATCGAAGAAGCCGAGCGCGCACTGATTTGTCGTGTGCAGGAAGAGAGCTTCGCAGACGAGTTACGTCGGATAAGGAAGGCCCTGCCGATTACAAAGAGCAGCCGACTGTACCGGCTGGACCCAATGATCGAAGACGGACTTATGCGCGTACGGGGACGCATCGGAGCCGCCGCCGCACCGGTGGAGACTAAGCGACCGGTTATACTTGATGGTCGCCACCGAATTGCCAAGCTGATCACGCTTCGGGAGCACTGCGCAGCGGGTCACGCCAACAGAGAGCGTGTGACGAACGATCTTCGACAGAAGTATTGGATCATTCATCTACGACCGACCGTGCGCGCTATCGAGAAGGATTGCGCCCTCTGTAAGGTACGCAAGGCAAGACCGCAGCCTCCAGCAACGGGAGATTTACCACGCGCACGCCTCGAGCCCTTTCATCGGCCGTTTTCGCACTGCGGGACGGATTACTTCGGGCCGATGATAGTGAAAATTGGTCGCCGCCGGGAGAAGAAATGGGGAGCCCTATACACGTGCCTAACGACCCGGGCCGTGCACATAGAGCTTGTGCCCTCACTCTCGGCGAGCTCAGCGATAATGGCTCTACGACGAATGGCAGCGCGACGTGGGTGGCCTCGAACTATGTACTCCGACAACGCCACTAACTTCCGCGGAGCAGACAAGGAACTACGGGACGCCTACACGAATTGGGTACCAGCGCTGCGCGACGAGGGACTACTCCACAAGATGGAATGGCGATTCATCCCTCCGGGAGCTCCACATCAAGGAGGAGCATGGGAACGACTAGTACGGTCCATCAAAATCGCACTGATGTCGACCCTCAAAGAGAGAGAACCAACGGAAGAGGTTCTAGCGACTTTGCTAACGGAAGCAGAGTTCAGCGTCAACGCCCGACCACTGACTCACGTTAGTGTGAGTCAGCACGATCCAGAGGCCCTGACTCCGAACCATTTCCTGTTGGGGTCGTCCTCCGGTCTGCCCCTGACCGAACCGAGCAACGAGGGCGACAGGAGGACCTGGCGAGCCGCCTTGGCGCTCGCAGACCACTTCTGGCGGCGTTGGGTACGCGAGTACCTCCCTACACTCGTCCCACGGGGGGAGCCGACGAGCAGCAAGCGGCAGATCCAGCCAGGAGACATCGCGCTGGTCGTCGACCACACGTCACCTCGAAACGTGTGGCCCATCGGCATCGTGGAACGCGTTTTCCCGGGACCCGACGGCGGTGTACGCGTAGCAGACGAGCGCACGAAGGGCGGCGTGTTCAGAAGACCGACGTCCAGGCTCGTCGTGGTAGAGGCTACGCAAGCTGCGCCGGGGGGAGGATGTTGAGGACGCCGAGCCATTAGTTTAAGTTTAAGAATAAGATGTAAATATAGATTAAGTTGATTGTAAATATACGGATTAGGGAGGGAAAATAAATAGATAACGGGCAGGTGCTCTCTATCCGGTAAAGCTCCATGCAACGGAGGTTGTGAGCGAGACGACGATAGGTGCGAGCGAGATAGCGCGGCTCGCCACCGGATTGGGTAGTAAAGGTCGTGCGTGATTGGTCGACCAATGAGAGCGCCTGTCCGTCTCCCGCAAAATTCATATATAAGGGGCCGCGATCCGGCCATAGGCGTGCAGTGAATACAGTGAATCCAGTGAATACAGTACTCAGGAATAAACGGAAGAACCAAACAAGGAAGTTTCAATATACAGTCCACTATCCCCAACAGTATATATGGGACATCAACCTTCAACTTTTTAAAAAGTCAAACATTTTTCGCTACCAAAAAAAATGCGTTTCAAAGAGTGAGCATTTTTAAAGACCGGATTCTTAAATAGTATACATACATGAAAATCTTACGCATATTGTAAACGAAAGAAAAATTATATAAATAGATTAACTATTAATTGTATCTAATATAATAAAACAAGCTAAAGAATTAAAAAAATCTGCAAATAAAAAGGAAATAAACTTTAAACCAATTTATAATTCCTAATTAAATTTAAACATATAACTATATTTTTGTAATCCACTTTTAATTTTATTTATTTAGATACCCTACATGATAGGTTTGGTTATTGTTTTTATTAGCATTACTGTTTCGCGCCAAAAATCCGCCATTTTTTTTCAAACACCAATTTAAGAACTCTTGGGTTATTGAGAGATTAATTGTCGTAATCCATTCGGCCGTTTGGAAGAAACGAGGTAATAAAAAAAATTACATACATACATGATATGCGCGAAAAACATAACCCTTCCTTGGCAGTCGGGTAAAAATATAAACCTAAAACTAGTTTAACAATTGGCGGCGGCAATTGGTTTTGTGGTGTTCAATTGGTTTTTAATGGCGGCAGCCTTATCGCGAAACGCAAACTCTTATAGGCAACCTTAATATGGAAAGGATTTAAGGACAAATAGGAAACGGGGTGTACCAATAATATGTATGTGTAATTATAAGTATATGTATGTGTACCTATATCAAAAGTAAGTTAAGTATTTTTTTTTATGTTAGACAGGCTAGGTGTTTGTCCCCAGCTCACCTGATGTTAAGTGACGGTGTGGACGCAGATGGTAAACATACCTAGCTTGGAATGGAACTGGCTCTCGAGTTAGGTTGCCAGAATACACCGTTAGATGCTTGGCGACAGATTTCATCGCTACAAAAGTAATAAGCAGCGATGCCATAGACTTGGTTTTGTTAGTTAAAGTTAACTAAGTACCGGTACAATATCCATGGGCATGTGTTTTCTCTTACCACCGTAAGAGAAAAGACATTAAGTTTATCATCTTTACAATTAAAAAAAAAGGTCGCGTATTAACACACGAAATAACAGACTGGTCGGTAGCTACAACAGGCTGCTGTCCGACCCATGTTCTGAAGCAGCCAGGGAGCTTTTCATGTGTGTGAGTCACCTCAAGTAACCTACCTTGATGTTTAGTGTGTATGCAGGGGAGTGAATGTGTGTATGAGAGAGTGTATAAGTATGTGTTGTGCGCAGGTATTATTTTATTGTTTTTTAACTTGTAAAAAAAACATTGTAGATAATACGATGGGACTGCCATGTGTATAACACAATCATCATCATCATCAGCCATAGGACGTCCACTGCTGGACACAGGCCTCCTCCTGGGGGGGTTTTGCCAATACTCGCCACGCTTGACAGGCGGGTTGGCGAGCGTGTGATTGTTCAAGGAAGACGCTGCTGCCCATCTTCCGGATTACATCCCTTAGCCGACTCTTACGGCAACCACGGGTAGAGAGGGTGGGGTACCATTCTTACGCCGGCACCACCACGGCAAAGAAACTTAACTAAATTGGAAAAATAAACAAAAATAGAACACACGAAACAAATAGAAAGTACTTTCTATCTATCCCTTTCTAATATACGCGTCGTTCTCTATGATATTACATTCTCTATGGTGCGTTTCGTTACACGCTCCAAACGTTGCGTTCCGTTACACATGTTTTGAGATAGTGACATATAATGCGAACGGAGGTAAAGAGGGCGAGAAATTGTGGAACGGAACGGAATAACGTGAAGAAATGGAATTGGGTATGCGTATGTATGTTCCTATTTGCGTTACGTGTGTGTTACGTATTAGATTAGACGGGCCCTCGCATTTTTGCGGTAAGTAATACGTATCTTAACCTCTCGCACGGTGTGTTGGGGAATTTTCGGCCTTGTGGAGCGTTTTGTTTATGGTTTGTAATGAGAAAAAATGTTGGTGTCTCTGGAAAAATTAGCTTTCTTAGGTCCGTACCAAATTGATACTCTTATCTTGCGCGATAAACAAGAATATTATGTAATATCTGAAGGAACGAGAAACTATGTGATACAATTCGTGGTCGCTTGGCTACGAGAAAACGTGCCTTTTGACTCGTTACATTGAGTGAAATCTCAGAGCTATAAGGTCGCCAAAATAACTATCTACCACCGTAGTACTAGTTATACCTAACGAGAGCATACATCATCACATCACATCATCAGCCGTAGGACGTCCACTGCTGGACATAGGCCTCCTCCTGAGGGGGTTTTGCCAATACTCGCCACGCTTGACAGGCGGGTTGGCGAGCGCAGTTAAGTGTGATTGTTCAAGGAAGACGCTGCTGCCCATCTTCCGGATGACATCCCTTAGCCGACTCTTACGGCAACCACGGGTAGAGAGGGTGGGGTACTATTCTTACGCCGGCACCACCACGGCATCACGGCATAGGACATCACGACAGTAGGTATATCTAATTTAAATCTTTGCTCAAAACGAGATACACAAACTTCATCGAAGCTATAGTAAAGTCGCCATTACTTTACTAAGGCATGACTGGATTTGACTGCACAAGTGTGGGAAAGTTATATAATGTGGTGAATCTTTGACTTTGAATTAAATTTAATATTATGATTTATTTTCACATTCTAATTTTATTCAATTGTGTGACATGTTATCATCATCGTCATCGTCATCATCATCATCTCAGCCGTAGGACATCCACTGCTGGACATAGGCCTCCCCCATTGACTTCCATAAAGACCGGTTGGAAGCGGGTCGCATCCAGCGCGTTCCTGCGGCCTTATGAGGTCGTCTGTCCACCTTGTAGGTGGACGTCCTACGCTGCGCTTGCCGGTCCGTGGTCTCCACTCCAGAACACCAAATTCGCGTATACATAATATTAGGTTAACACATGTGGTGAACGTTTTGTTTGTTTTATTTGGTTCCACAGAATTATTTATTAAAGTTTTGTTTACAATAAGTACAAAACAGGATTTAGTTGGATTCTTCATTGTTTGCACACAATGAAATAGTTAGAAACATTCAGTCTACTTGAAATTGTTTCCAAAGAAAGTTTACGGTTGAGGCGGCCCAGACTTTAACTATTATAGTCAGCGGAATATTTCAGAATTAATTTCATTCACCGAAATGTTTGATAATATTCTTGTATTTTATGTTAATGATCAACCCACGATTTCTTTTCAATTATTATTCTAACTGTGAATACTAAAAAAACATGCTGAAACAATTATACATACAGGGCCATAAGCTCGGAGCCACAGATATCAGGAAAAGGCAGATATAGTTTTTACATCAAAAGCAGTCAAAGCGTTCAGCAAGCGTGACACTGCACACATGCGTAATTGCGTATAGCTGGGGATACACATGCTAGTAAATCGGGAAAGTAGCTGGCATGAACGCTACGGGCAAGTACAAGTAACTGACACACTGCGGATACATTTGCAAGTAATTCTGGCATGCAAGTTGTGCCCTTGCATGCCAGTATTACCATCGCGTATACACAGGACAGTTCGTGAGAGTCACTCGTACCTACCTATTCTTGCGCGCCAAAGATGGATAACAATCGAAGTGAATTAAACAAAATCGTGTTGTTACTAGCAATTGAATGTGTATCTAAATTAATGAGAGATAAAAATATAAAACGAAGACGGGTTTGGGTAAGAGATTGGATTAGTAGAAGGGAAGAGTTTGGAGCTGGCGTGCCCGTAGCTGTCGCATCTGCTCACACGTGCCAGGCTAGCAGCCCCCCGCGACCCCTCCCTCAACGGGCATGCAAGTCAATCAAACGTTGTGCTATGCATGTATGCCAGTATGCCAGTATTACAGGCATGCAAGTTAGCGTATACACATGACAGTAGCTGGCAAATGCAAGGAGTTGGTATGCTAGTGTGCAAGCTACGGGCATGTGTATCCCCAGCTTATCCGCCGTGCGCTGTTTACGCAGCAGGAACTACGAGTATGTGAGAGTTATGATGTCGCTCGACATCGTTTAGGTTTCGTGTTAGGTTTCAAGTTGTATATAGAAAAGTAAAATATCGATCTTTAAAACACTGAAACTTACCTGTGACCAGATATTTCATTGTGGCTCTATTGTTATTGTTAACTGTTTTTGCAGTCCTTGAACACACAGAATGGCATAACTACTACAGTGAACTAAGTTAAAGGTAATTGCAGAGGAAACGTCCGAGCACCACGTCGCTAAGTTGCGTACTAAGCGCGAAAACTTATTACTCTTGTATTTCGTATTACCAAACTTGCAGTCAGCGTATTAGTAAGCTGAAGTGTCAGTGAGCTGGACATAGCTGTTGTAGAACCGATTGTTAAGTTAGACGTGTCCTAAAGTGGAGACCACGTATCAGCAAACGTAGCGTAGGATGCCCTGGGGCTCGGTGGAGTGACACAATACGTAAAGCAGAGGGTAGTAATTGGAAACAAAAAGCGGAAGATCGCACTAGGTAGCGTGCATTAGGAGAGACGTATGTCCATATTCGGTGGACTAAAGTGGGCTGATGATGAAACTTGTAGTCTTGGCCTTAGTTTGTGCTCGGACAGTAAAACAAAGAAAAAAGGATTCATCATTATGAACTATTTTTACCATGGACAAAATATGGATGAAGAAACAGCAGGTCTATAGAAAAAAGCTCGCTTACCAAAACTTAAAAGCACACATGCTTTAAAAATTAGGTTCTGGCTGTCACAGAGAATAACTACGTCTGTATTTATGGATAAAAGATGAAATGAGATAAAAGCATTTTGTAAAAAACTAAACTCTAAATCTTTCAGTATTTTTTTTTGTATTTGGCTAGCTACCACCCTCAAGTTGAAAATCTGCCGCTAAGCATCTAACGGAGTGTTCCGGCAGCCTCCCTTGAGAGCCAGTTCCATTCCAGGCTAGGTGTGCTTTACCATCTTCGACCACACCGTCACTTAACATCAGGTAAGCTGTGGTCAAACACCTAGCCTGTCAGCCATAAAAAAATTTAAGTTTTCCATATGGATGTGTGTATTTTAAATAATATTTATTTTAAAAAGTTTGCAAGTATATATCAGTATCATGAAAGGTCAACAACGTATTTGTAGTGCTCCTAGTATTGCAGATATCCTTAGGCGACGGTGATTGCTTACCATCAGGCAACCCGCCAGCTTAATTGCCACCTGTGGCATTAAAAATCATCAATTGAAAATCAGTTATCCGATTCTCACAGTATAAGCTTTACTATGTTTGAGGCTAGATGGCGCTGTGTAAAAATGTCGTCCAATAAATGTAAGTACATAATTTGCGACAAATTAAAAATTAAAATTGAAAATTGTAACAAAATAACTATCGTTGTTTTTAACGTAAACCTTGTTTAAAAGCAATTTAACACAATTACACTCCTCAAATGCATTTTAACTGGATTTACGTAATATCTAACTACATAAGCCTATCTAATAACGGGGAAACCCGAAGCTCCCTTTAATCTCTGCTTCGGGAAGGTATGCTGGCTTCACAGGCTTAGAATCATGGACAAAACAGCGCTAGGACGTGCCTCGAATGTTTTTTGTAAAAGTCGCGAGACTTAGACGTTCTCCTGATGGTAAGAGATGACGCTTGTCCATGTTATTACAGCAATGCACACAATTAGTAATAAAACTAAGTCCAGGGCATCGCTGCTTCGCTACCCTTCCAACCGGAACACAGTAATGTTTACACACTACTGCTTGTCGGCAGAATATTTGGTACTACGGTAGTATGTACCTAGATAACCTCCTACTAAGGAGATTTACCACCAAGTAAAAAGTTAAAGTTTCCATGCAACTTGGTATAATGTTAGTTTGGTTAAAAACAGCAAGGACTAACAAGTAGAAAAAACAAACTAAAGGTTCAATAGGCATAAAAGAAGAAAAAAAATTAAATGTATTTGTTAAAATCACAATAATAAAAAAAAACCTTTGCCGAATAAGTGATTTTTTGCATTTACTAAATTCCGATTTTTTCCTTGCAATGTGATTACATAGATGTAAAAAAAAAACTTAAAATAAGTTCACATAAATAAACTGACATTTTGCTGACTTCTAGAACCGTACCTAATTTAAAATGTTGACAAATTTTTAAACAATGTAATATGTCAAATTTTGCTGTTCATCCATCATACAATAAATCCAAATAAATAACGTTTCAAATGTTGTTTTGTTTTGGCTATTCCTAATTATTTCTACAAATAAGGGCTCACCGGAAGACCAGCGTTGGTCATACCACTTAGTATGACCAGCATTATGCTGAGGTGAACATCTATTTAGTAACTGTGCCTGATTTATCTTTATGTTTGATTCGTGTATTACAAAATTCTTAGTTGCCTGGAAGAGATAGCTCTTAGTGATACGGCCGCCACTTGTAGCACTAGCACATAAGATTCTTTTGTTTTTTGCACTCTTTTTCTATTTTCGGTATGCACATAAAGAGTTTCTATCTACCTATCTAAAATTAAAACTTTCTTTTTTTCTTCTTTCCATCAAAGCTTGTAGTAAAGTCGCCAATATTTTACTAAGGCATGACTAAACTCGACTTTTCATGATACCAGTGAATTTAAATACTTGACACTGGCAAAAGGACATATTGCGAAGCCAAAAATGAAGAAAAAGAATTAAGATATTGGTTTCACGTCTCTTGTTATATTCGTCCAGGCCTGGAACTCAATCCGCTGAGCCGAGAGATTCCTGGCACAGATTCTTTGGAAGAAGTACGCAAAGCTTCCTAGTCGAGCTCCTTTATACTGAACAACGTCATTACCATGCCTGGTCTTGAAGATACGCCGAGAAGAAACTTCGAAAATCATGAATCGTGTCATTTAGTGGCATAATTCCATGAAACATAATTCATTGTAGAGTTGTATATCTAGTAAAAGATTTTGATATATATTTTAACATCCAGAAATGGACAAACCAAAGAAATAACCTCCCATCTTTGCCGTGTGAGCGAGTTCATTAACCAGGTAGTCCTGTTCATCCATACAAACCTAGATAAATTTTAACGCAGGGGCGTCAACAGCACTTTTTTTATTATTTTAGCAGTATGAAAAGATAAAGCAACTAACGCTAACTAAAGCTAACGCCGGCGCGTCGGCTCGTCAAGTCAGAGAGGTCGGTATATATTCTGGGGCCCGCGGTCTACAACCGCGTACCCGCTTCATATTTGTAGCGATGATAGCCCAGTCGTTAGCTCAGTCGGTTCACACGGAATATCCGGTTCGGTAAAGGTTAAACCGAATAATATTCGGTATTCAGTGAAACCAATATTCGGCGCATATCTAGTTATTTACAAGCTATATTTCTAAACACGCCTTTTATAGAACCCCAATACTATAACTCGGAATCTAAAGGTAGATCATTCCACAGGAAATCTCTTCATCAGCGCTTTGTATACACCCATGGTAAAATTAATTTGCGACGCGTGAAACCGCGATGGGTAGCCGTCTCTAATAATGAGGAAACTCGAAGCTGCCTTTAATCTTCAGGGAAGGTGTGTTACGGCCTCGGGACCCTGTCGAGGGAATTTCCACACAAAACACACCGTATTCACATAACTAGCAAAGTTTGACATAGGTTGCTTACATAGTTAACAAGCCTGCGCAAGACACACTTGGGTAATTGACGCTTTGTATTTATGTGTTGATATCTCATATGTATCTGCTACACATTTTGGTAATGGGTTGTTCATAGGTAATAGCATTTATTACTGAATCTAGATCATCATCATCAGCCGTATGATGTCCACTGCTGGACATAGGCCTCCCCCATTGATTTCCATAAAGACCGGTTGGAAGCGGGTCGCATCCAGCGCGTTCCTGCGGTCTTTATTAGGTCGTCTGTCCACCTTGTGGGCGGACGTTCTACGCTGCGCTTGCCGGTCCGTGGTCTCCACTCCAGAACTTTGCAGCCCTATCGGCCATCAGTTCTACGTAATATGTGCCCTGCCCACTGCCACTTCAACTTGCTAATCCGCTGGGCTATATCGGCTACTTTAGTTCGTCTACAGATAAAGATATATCCGATCAATATCTAATCTAATCTCAACGAGCGTAAAATCTTTTTAAAAATCTAATATCAGATGCCTTGTCTCATCACGTTACTTGTAGATAAACGAGTGCTCGGCAGCGGGCGGTCGAAGAACCCTACTTGTCTTTAGACCGATCACTACTGGCAAATGAAATTGTCTTGTTCCCCGACTAAGTCTTGGGGCAAAAACGCATCTTCCATATTAATGAGTTTGACTTAGCACTCTCCCTTGAAAAGGTTCTGTCTCTATCTATAAAAAGAAAGTCAATTTGTTTTTTCAACTTTAAAATATCTTAATTTGTCTGAGAGTAATATATAAATTGTACAATTACTAGTATGAGTAAATAAATTCTAATAGTACCGAAGAATAACATAATTAGTTGTTTGCCGAGCACTTAGGCTCTTATAAAACTTAATATAAATAAAAAGAAACATTGAGGCTGGAAAAAAATGTTTTGCTATAGTACGTAGGCTTAAATATTTAGCATTTCGTTTCACATCATCAGCCATAGGACGTCATACGCCTCCTCCTGGGGGGTTTTGCCAATACTCGCCACGCTTGGCAGGCGGGTTGTCGAGCGCAGTTAGGTGTGATTGTTCAAGGAAGACGCTGCTGCCCATCTTCCGGATTATATCCCTTAGCCGACTCTTACAGCGGGTAGAGAATGTGGGGTACGATTCTTACGCCGGCACCACCACGGCAACTTGTTTTGTTTAATAGTTTATTAACTTCGACAATTACAATTCCGAACATTAAAAAGGTTTCGGATTAAAAATAACAGATTCTCATATATTTCCACCTGTTGAATTCTAAAATCAACGTATATAACCTTTTTGGTTCGCATTGAAAAAGATTTCATTAAGATATTTCTGTAATGGAACGGAAATATCAAAACCTCAGGAATAAAGCAAAGCTTTTATGCTCTAATTTAGCGTAACATAAGAGGGACGAGTAGATACAGATACTACACAGCCTGCTTTTGAATATTTGTCTCGTTTATGGAAGAACGGCGTGGTACAGCGTTGCCAGATATATTTTTTTGGCAAGTCGGACTTTTGTTACTTTTTGAGTGAAAAAGCGGGATTCTTTCGTTGAAAGCGGGACATAGTAAAAAAGTCTATCTTTTTTTTTTGAGTTCAAATTACGTTTATACATATTATATACATAACAATAAGTATTCTGTCAGTTATCTGGTTCCTAGAGTACAAGCTTTGCCTTTGCCTTTAGTTTGGGGCTAAATGACGCTCTGTGAAATTTCTTAAAATTATTCATTTATTATATCCGTTGAGGTTTGAAGTAGACCAACTTTGACGGAATAGCTAGTTTAACAATAAGCACTTACTTACTAACTTCATTTTCAACACCAAACTTTTACCTTTGTAACTTTTCTAGTAAACTTTGCCTCTATATTGTCTTATAGGTAAAAGTTTTAAGCCAAAGTTGGATGCTATCCTATTTCTCTGACATGTTCAGCCACGGTGAAACCTGCTAAAAGTTCTACTGCATTTTATGTTTTTTTTTATTTTGTTTTTTACTCACAGGACCACAATTCAGGCCAGGTTAGGTGTGTTTACCATCTTCAACCACACCGTCACTTAACATCAGGTAAGGTGTGGTCAAACACCTAGAATGTCAGCGATAAAAAAAAAATGTTCCACAAAGCCAAGAAGCGGCCACCGATTGCCAAAGGGTGCTGAGCTCTGCCTAGGGAGCAGAGCTCGTAGATCGCACCCTCCACACACCTCTGTGGCCAGTGGTCCCCAACGCCCAGCCTCGGAAAAAAGGGATGCCATGATTCCGATTCCCTACCTCGCCGAAAGGAGGAGGCAGAACACACGAACTGAACACTGTCAGTTCCATTCGTCTATTTCAGTTGATATAGTTAGGTAGTGAAATATATAACTAATGAAATGTAAATTTCAGGACATACCCAAAAACAGAAGCACCTTTTAGCATCAGAAATTATGAGAACCATGCCATAATTAAGTAATATAAAGTTTTAATTAAATTGTTGGGCTCGCGCGGTTCCAGCGACATTACGGGATAAGTAGAAGGGAAAACATGCTTTTAGCTTTTACTGTTTTTAGGTTTTATTGTACGTATAATGTAAGCTATTTATGCTTGGTTACGTAAGGCAAAGAACAAGAATAACATTAAATTTCATCTTTTACTGACACCGGTTATATCTCATGGCTGCTTTGGTATTTCATTTTCATCTAGATTTTTTTTAAATACTTAGATACATATAGAAATAGTGGCTGTGCACAGTTGTAATGGAGGCTGGGTTGTTTGACCAATTTTTTTTTTAAATTTTAAAGTTTTTATACGAACGAGACGCTCTCCTCATAGTAAGAAATAACGCCTGTCCATGACCATTGCAGTGATACTCAGAACTTTGAATCACAAAATAAGTTCTAGGGCATCGCTGCTTTGGCGCTCATTACTTTGAGTATTTCGATGGTTAGTCTCAACAGCCCTGTAATTTCGCTAGCTGCAGTACCTTTCAAACCGGAACACAGTAATGCTTGGCGGCAGAATATCTGGTACTACAGTGGTACCTAGACGACCTCCTACTAAGGATATTTAAAGTGAAATACATTTTCCTGAGCCAGCGATTGCTGACACAGGAAAAAGAAGAGAAAGAGGGGAAAAGAGAGAGAAAATTAAATTATATTGTGTAAGAGTTTAGAAATGAGGATTGTGTGTATGTCTTGAGCATTCATGCTCACTATCGAAGGCTCCTTCTTGTGGCGGCGTCGTGTGTCGGGTCGCTCTCTTCCCTCAGATATGGTTGAAGAAGGCGATGGCTGGTACATACGTCATACTCGTAATCGGGTGTTGCTTGCAGGTCGCTGGTCTGTTCGCGGTATGCTCAAAAACTACTAATAGAATACCTTAGGTACCTCTCATTGTATTGCCTATAGTTTAAAGTTAAAAAATATATATCATTAGTTGACAAATATCACGAATCTGGTGTCTCTAAAGCAAAAAAAAAAAACGATATAAACTTTTAATTTAAAGCTTCATATCGCATTTAAAACCAGACCTAAGCGTTAAAATGAAATATTATTACGGTAATCATATTCAACGATTCACGCTCCTTCATTAATTACATTAAACAGCTACAACCTCCTTGTAAAATACCTTTTACCATATTTAAGCAAACCAATTACCTACTATAATATCAAAGAGATGGAATGATGTTTTTCCTGGCATATTTTTGCGACCCTTCCGTGTGTAGCGTGCATTAGTTTATTGCTCGATGATATAAGGCTAATGGTCACCATGTGATACCTTATGAGCTTCGCACGTGATATAATTATCTAATACCCGTCTATTTAGATACTTTACCCACGGTGTCATGCAATCGAAACCGAGCTCAGTGGTTCCAGCATATTAATTTGAAAAAAAAAAATATATCTTGTCATTTAGTGCCGTTAAAGCAAACACACAAAGATAAATACAAAATAAGGCCACGCCTCAGCATAATGCTGGTTATAAACAAATGGAATAAATAGAATACATGGAATAAATGAGATAAACAGAATAAATGAAATAAGTGGAATGAGAATGAGTGGAATAAGTGTTTAATTTTATTATCGATATTCTTTAATATATAATTATATAAAGTTTTGGAATGTGACATAGATCTGAAAAATGTGTATTGAATTGAAATTAATATTATTGCGTTCTGTTTTGTGTGCTATGAAATAAAAAAAATAAAAAATCGTCATAATAATAATACTTACCTGTAAACAGATATTCCATGGTGGCTCTATTGTTTTCGCGGACTGTTTTTTTCAGTAATTTGCTGTCACGGTGGAGCTTAGAAAAAAATGTCAATCACAGTCTGAAAACTGAATCCGAAGACTGACCGGATCGTCTGTTGCTTAATATTGGTATTTGTTTGAGAACACCTAGTAAAACTACACCACGAGCGCTAAATCAGACCTAAATAAATAATATTCGCTGTCCAAAATCTGCTGCCCGCAGTTCTTCCGTAAACAAGCATTACATGATATTGTGTATTTTTAGGGTCCCGTATTCTTACCGTCACAAGGGACAGGCCCAAAAACCGTATCAGCAGTTTGGTTTGATAAATCACCAAGTTTGTCACTGAACACAACTTGGAAGGGTGCCAGCGAGTTAAACCGTAGGCGATGTATAGTATAGGCATATTATATAAAAATTATGTTTGGATTTTAAGGTGCCATGCTCTGTACAATATTTAAAAAACATTAGTTTAAAAAAATATGTCGCGGATATCCGGGAAATATTTTTAGGTTTTTTTTTCTTTCTTTTATACTAAATAGGTTTGCGTTTGACCATGCCCTGCCTGATGTTAAGCAGGATGCAGTCTACGATGAAGCACGCTTACCTAGAAAAACCCTGTTTACTCTAGATTTAAAGACACCCAAGTTGTACTTAGCAGGAAAAACAGACGCCGGCAGAGAGTTCCACATCCTCGCTGTACGTATTAAGAATGTGGATTCGAAGCGTTTAGTCCATACGAGGGTGTTGAAAATCTACCGCCAAGCACATAAAAGTGTGTTCACCCAGCCAGATTTTCAACTTGGTAGCTAGCCAGCTGAGTACTAGAGAGTACTCTACTATCATGCAACATACATATAACTACTTTACTTTATTTTACTTGGAGGTAAATCTCTTTAGCAGGAAATCGTCTAAGTAGGTAGCTAAGTAGGTAGGTAGGTAGGTTTTGTAGCGATGATAGCTCAGGGGTTAGCGCGGTCGGTTCGCATGCCGAAGGGCGTGGGTTCAAACCCCGATAATGAGCTACCGGTGAAGGAAAACATCGTGAGGAAACCATAGCGTGGTGGTAGAGTACTTTCTAGTACTCGGCTGGCTAGCTACCACCCTCAAGTTGAAAATCTGCCGCCAAGCATCTAACGGTGTGTTCCGGCAGTCTCACTTGAGAGCCAGTTCCATTCCAGGTTAGGTGTACTTTACCATCTTCGACCACACCGTCACTTAACATCAGGTGAGTTGTGGTCAAACACTTATCATGTCAGCCATAAAAAAAGGTACTACTAGATATTCTGCCGCCAAGCAGTAGTTTGTAAAAAATAATGTTTCGGATTGAAGGGTACAAACCATCGAAGGTTTTAAGATAATGAGCGCCAAAGCAGCGACGCCCTGCTGTTTTGCTACTCAAAATTCGGTGTTTCACTGCAATGGTCATGGACATGCGTTTTCTCTTATCATCAGAAGAGCGTCTCGTTCGTCTTATTACATTTACAGCCGAATCCCGAATCTTAATCTGACCTGTTTTTATAAATAGTCCCACTGCTGGGCGTGGGCTTCTTCTCATTGTGAGAAGGCCATAGTCCACCACGCTGGCCCAATCTCTAGAACTTTCAGAGACGTAGGTTTCATCACGATGTTTTCCTTTCCCTTTTTAAGTCATCGGTTATACGCACATAACTTGAAAAGGACAGTGGTGCGTCATGTGGGTTCCGAACCCAGAACCTCCAGATTAGAAGCTAAACGGTCTCCCATATAAGCTGCCGAAACATTTACATAATAGATAACAATTCATCATCATCATCATTACATCATTTCAGCCGTAGTACGTCCACTAATGGACATAGGCCTCCCCCATTGACTTCTATAAAGACCAGTTGAAAGCGACTCGCATCCTGCGCATTCCTGCGTTCTTTATTAGGTTGTCTGTCCACCTCGTGGGTGGACGTCCTACGCTGCGATTGCTGGTCCGTAGTCTCACCCCAGAACTTTGCAGCCCCATCCGCCATCAGTTCTGTGTGCTATGATAACAAATAAGACAACAATACTACACTATCACTAACAACTAATATAATAGAATATTAATATTACTATTATTTGCCGTGGTGGTGCCGGCGTAATAAATGTACCCCACCGTCTCTACCCGTGGTTGCCGTAAGAGTCGGCTAAGGGATGTAATCCGGAAGATGGGCAGCAGCGTCTTCCTTGAACAATTACACCCAACTGCGCTCACCAACCCGCCTGCCAAGCGTGGCGAGTATTGGCAAAACCCTCCCAGGAGGAGGCCTATGTCCAGCAGTGGACGTACTATGGCTGATGATGTGAATATTACTACATCGGTTTAGTGAAAATATTTCAATGCAAGAACAGCCCATGTCTGTGAACTAATGAGTTCAATTTTTCACATGTAATTTTACCCAAAAAGATTGAACGGTACAAGCAAGGTGGCCCACAATCAGCGCCCGCTTTGTCCCGAGCCATTCAGCTCAGGCACTTAATCAAAAACAATGCTCGGCGAAGTTAATTGTGCCGGAATTTACTGCTTGTTTGTCTGCTTGTAGACGGTTCGTAAAGACAGTAAGCAATATTGTGTTGGTGCTTTGTTTTCTAGAATGGGAAGCATTATAGTAGGCTCTGTATTCTAAGTTTACCTGGAAGAGATTGCTTTTAGCGTTACGGCCGCTACTTATTACCCTATAAGTTGAAATGTGTAAGGACATTTTTGTCATACTTTTTTTAGGATTTTATGTCCATAAAATCGCATCGTATTTACAAAAAAAAAGTATTTAAAGCAATCTATCAGCTAACCGACTTCCATAGTACAAGCTCTGCTTAGTTTGGGGGCAGGTGGCGCTGTATTTAATGTCCTACGACAGGGGTCGGCAACCTTTTAAGACAAAAGAGTTAAAATTTACTGGTTTTTAAAGAGCCACCAAAAATGTTCGTTTTAATATTATAGGTATACACGAATGTTTTTAACACAAAACGAACTAAATACTATATAAAATATGTGAAGGATAACGATGAATTGTTAGGAGAGCCACCACCGATACCGAAATCAATGACAGCCACTCTTCAAAGAGTACAAACTAATAAGAAGTAAGAAACTAAAGCATAGTAGCTAGAAAAATAAAATAATTGGAAGTGGCTGAGACATAGGCATGGTACACTCATGGATCAATTTCCCGAACTGGAGAGCCGTAACTTTACATTAAAAGAGCCGCAGGTTGCTGACCCCTGGCCTACAACATTTATTTAAGCATAGATTAAACATTTACACCTGTCACACAACTGGGAACAGAACTAAAAAGGCAGCCATGACTTAATAGGGCAGGGGAATTGCTAAATTGTATTTTTTTTGTGTGAACAATAAAAACTCAAAATCTTCGAAACTTCTAGTTATTTTCCAGTAGTTTATTAAGGCACTAAGGTCTTAGACTTTTTTCTATTGATTTAACATAACATATTTGAAAACATCGAAATATTAACACTGTCAAAAATTTGTGTAAATAAATTAATACTTTTAAAATGTCCTTACTGGTACAAGTAAAACGTTCCATTTGAAGGAAACGCTTGTAATGAAGGACTCTCCGCTGAGATATGTCACTACTGGAACGGCTGCTCGTCCGATTTACTGAAACGACTGTTTGAGGTCTCTTGAAGGTTGTGTTGGGATGTAACCATGAGATATTGTACCAAATGCTGGGTAGGTTAGAAAGGATAAAAGGATAGATAGATGAACATTATTTATTGTGCACACCAAACATGAACTAATCTTATGAGCCAGTGCCATAAATGGCGGCCTTATCGCTAAGAGCGATCTCTTCCAGGCAACCAAGAATGGAAAACACGATACAGATCAAGAACAAACGAGATATACTGTAACACTAATAAGTTATAAAAAATTAAATAATATTAATAATACATAAGTATGTAAAAATAATAATAATGTAAATATACGATATGTAACATAGGTAAAGATAAAACGAAAATAAACTAAAAACCAACATCAGCAGCGAAATACAAAAACATGTCTGATTCGTCTAACAGCAATATCAACTCTGCATTCTGACATATTATATAATGCAACTTTACTCTGTCTTTGAAAATATTCAAGCACTGTTGTCTGATGGAGACAGGCAAAGCATTCCATAAACGTGTTTGTTTTACTTATGCGTAAAGGTGGTAGAACTCATTAGTAGGTGGTCGTCTAGGCTGGTGCCACCGCAGCACCACATATTCTACCAAGCAGTAGTGTGTAAGCATTAATATGTTTCGGTTTGAAGGGTACGCATCCAGCGAAATTACAGGGCTGTCGAAACTAACCATCGAAAGTCTCCGAGTAATAAGCTCCAAAGCAGCGATGCCATGGACTCAAAGTTCTATGTATCGCTGCAATTGTCGTGGACATGCGTTATCTCTTACCATCAGGAGAGCGCTGAGCGTCTCGTTCGTCTCATTACTTTTACATTTAAAAAATCTGGGATGCCATGTTCGGTGAGACATGTCCTTATTTTTTAAGCCTTTGGTTATTACTACTTATCTACTTAAGTTGGCGCGGTACATCTCAAATTGAGTCCAGCCAATGTCAGTCAAAAGCGTCAGCCATCGCGTCTACAGTTATAAAAAACAATGCTTTCATATTTATCTCAAAAGTATAAATTATGCTTCATTTGAACTTTAGAAGGTTAGTCTATGATAATTTAATTTAGAATTATAATAATATTCTAGTAAGCGTCTATCTCCCCAGTCGGCCATAACTATCTCCATAGCACACTAAAGTTGTTCAACTTTACATTCAGCTGGACCTGTGGTGCTCAAAGTGAGTCACTACAGTCCTTGGTAATAAATAAGTTTGAAAACTATAAAATTGAACAATATCTTCATGTAGCATTGTATAATTGTCAATAACTAAAAATATTCTATATTTAAAATATATATTTTTAGATGTACCTATTTATTTTTTATTTCAGGTGAAATTGCACTTAGTTATAAAATTCCAGAAAAATAAATTTCATAAAGAATAATACGCAAAAAATTATCTTAAAGCAGTATCACAAAACTTATTACAGTTTGATCTGATGCTATTTCAGATAAAGATATTTTTAAGATTGTTTAGTTGTAGAATTTGAATTTTTTACCAATACCCCTCGAGGGTAGATGCTTGTGAACTATGATAAAATCTATATATGTATCTACCTAGTTTTATAAAATAATAAATCATTCATTCATTCAAATTTATGCACTTATTTATTTTCCTAAATTGGTTTTGACTTGTAACCTTTTTGATTATGTCGATGCTTTTAGATTAATTAATTTGTAAATAATACTGTTATATGTTTAATTTTTATTCTGATTCCCTCTGGTCTGCCACTTCGTGGCACAAATCCGGATCTTTATAATTAATTTTCTATAATAATATCAAGGATACCTTTTATTCTGGAATAATGTTCCCTAAGACATATCTATACCAAATTTTAAGTAAATACGTTCTGGAGTTAGTTTTTTGATAATTCCTCAGGAACCTAACATTTTACCGAGATAAAAATCATCTTATATGTTAATCCAGGTTATAAACTATATATGTATCAAATTTCTTCCAAATCCGTTGAGCCATTTTTGCACGATTGAGTAACAAACATCCAAACATACAAACTTTCAACTATAATAATATTAGGAAGGATAATTAAGATAACGGACAAGTATAATAGTACCCTGGACAATGGGTACATAGTTGAACATTTTGGGGTTGAAACTTTGGAACCGCGGGGACTGGGAGCATAAAAAACATTCAAAGACTCATCTTCTATCTAGTCGAGACCACACGTGAACAAAACGCTGGCCTCTATATAGCCCAATGTTTGAGTATTGCCATACAACGCGTCAATACGGCCAGCATTTGGGGAACTATTCCCATTGATAGCGGCTTTTTAGATTTATTTATTTATTAGTTCCTCTGTAGTATTAGAAACACTGTAGTTTGTATGTTAGGATGTAATTTGTAGATAGTTTTTTTTTGTAAATTAATAATTATTTTGTTACAAATAAATTATCGACGGACATAGTTTGGGAAACTGTGTTCTGGTCTCGACATTGACATTCAAACTGAAGCCACTTGTTATTTTAATAAGACACATAAAGACGGCGAATGATGTATATTTATTCGCCGCATAGAGAGATTTCATGTTCATGTTTGTAAACGAACCTGAGGTTAAAGCTGGTATCTTAAGAAAATTTAGATGCCTTATTAATATTGATACATCTAATAACGTTACTATTCGTGGCACCTCTATTACATATAAGAAAACTAACTTTTATATCTCTACAATTCGCTACAATTAATCAGGCATTTTTGCCGTGGTGGTGCCGGCGTAAGAATAGTACACAGGTAGGTACAATAGGTACACAGGGTGGGGCCCTGTGTACCCGTGGTTGCCGTAAGAGTCGGCTAAGGGATGTTATCCGGAAGATGGGCAGGAGCGTCTTCCTTGAACAATCACACCTAACTGCGCTCGCCGACCCGCCTGCCAAGCGTGGCGAGTATTGGCATAACCTCCCAGGGGGAGGCCTATGTCCAGCACTGGACGTCCTATGGTTGATGATGTGATGTGAATCAGGATTTTTATATGCTACTAGCCTTTGCCTGCGACTTTCTCCGCGTAGTGGTCGAAATCAGACATTGTAGAGTACTATTATACCTATATATATAAAATTACTATATTCACGTACTTGGTATTAAGACCAATACTCTGTCAAATATACTGTCAACACGTAATTAATAATTGTTAATTGGTAATTGTTCGCCAAATATGCCAAATACGCAAATATAAATAGGTAGCCATGTGAAGTGCCACCATAATAAATTCGACAAATATTATGTTTAGTACCTGGTTGACCGATCATTGCTCGGCTGAAAACATGGATAAAACGACGTTTTCTGAAAATGAAACCTAGCTAGATCGAGTTTTCGCCCCCGAAACCCCCTGGATACAAAATTTCATGAAAATCGTTGGAGCCGTTTCCGAAATTCTTGTATATATATATACATATATATATACAAGAATTGCTCGTTTAAAGATATAGAGATTGATATATAGATAGATAGATAGATAGATGTGGTGCTACGTTATATTTAGCACGCCGTCATAGCTAGTGACGTATTATAGCTGGAGTTTGTAAGTGCGACGTTGTCAAACTTCGTGCAAGCAATATTTTGCCAGAGCAGAGTCGCGATAAGTACGAGCAAAAGCGCGACGTTGCCACTCCGTTTTACGCTAGCTCAAAATAAAATCAAAATTGACGAAGATTTTTATTTACACAATGCTGCCAGATCTTTGCCTGTGTATGATTTTAAGTTATTTTCGAAATTATTGCGGCACTTCCGTGCTATACATATTTTATTAACTGTTTGTATTAATTTGGACTTTTCTTTTTAAGGTTACCTTGATTTGTATAACAGCCGCGATTGCATTGAAAAAGTACCTACTTCTTCTTCTTGGTACCAGCAGCCGTTTCATTAATAGAACAAGCTGAACAATTTAAAAATCTACCTACAACCCGACTGGGTTTAAAATAGCTATAATTAAAGGAAAACAGTTTTTACAAATTTATTATTCCCAATTAAATTTAAACAAAAAAAAAATGTAATCCTCTTATAATTTAGAAAAAAAGTTTTTTTTTTCAATTATCGTAGGTATTATACTTCGCGACAAAAATCCGTTTTTTTTTTCAAACACCTACTTAAGAACACTTGGGTTTTTAAGACGAATATAACGATGTCTTAACTGTGGAAATCTATCCAGCCGTCTGGAAGATACGAGGTAATAAAGAATTTTAACATACTACATACAAGATACGCGCGAAAAACAAAACCCTTCCTTGGCAGTTGGCTAAAGTTGCAAGTGTGGCAAGTGTACCTTAACGTAAATTTTAACTAATAAATTTTTGCCATTTTTTTCGATATTATTTTTTATGTAACGGCTAGTTTAGATCAAATTAAATAAAATAAAATACGAAAACGTTCACGATATATCTAAAACGAGCTTTGAAAAAAAAAATATCACTATTTTTTTATGTAAAAAGTAATGAGACGAACGAGAAGCTCTTCTGATGGTAAGAGATAACGCCTGCTCGTGACCATTGCAGCGATACAAAGTACTTTAAGAGCAAAATAAAGTCCAGGACATCGCTGCTTTGACGCTCATTACTTTGAGACTTGATGGTTAGTCTCAACAGCCCAGTAATTTTGTTGGCTGTAGTACCCTTCAAACCGAACACAGTAATGTTTTCACACAACTGCTTGGTGGCAAAATGTCAGATACTACGATGGTACAAACGACCTCCTGCAAGAAGATCTACCACCACGTAAGTATATATGTGTTATGCTACCTTAAATAGCCATTACAGACAAGCACGAACAAATGAAGACCTAAGTTAATTATTAAAGGCATAATAAGCAATTTCAACCCGACAAACTTCACTTTACAGCTACACCTCAGTTTTACCTTCAAGTTTGAACTTGAACTTAATTTTACGCGTTGCAAATTTATCTTTGCAAAGTCCGTATATAGCTGAGGGGAGGACCACGTGTTAACCATAATAATTTAAAAGCCAATAGGTTCACACGTTCACAGCAAGAAAATGTACCGCACTCGAGGGGGTGATACCGAATAATATATTTTGTCGGGTTTTAGCGATGCCACTGTACGCAATGCGGCATTATAGGTCTCGCGTGCTCTTTTAGAATTTTAATTTTGTCTTTCTCCGCCGGATCGTGTGCTGACGACCTTTTTATGACCGATTTTTATTTATAGAACGGAAATTTATTCTGAATTAATAAATTCCGGTATTCTGGAGTCATTTTTAGTATATTTCCGGTTTAAGTGGGTCTTGCTAAAATAAATCTTTGACCAAATACAGGCATTTGAGATGTGGATTCTACGGAAGATGTTCAAAATTCCTTAGACCAGTTTCACGTCAAATGCCAGGAAACTAGAAATGGCGAACCGTAAAAGATATTAGATGCATAATCATGAGATGAAAGGTCGCCTTCTTTGGGTAGGTAGGTACTTACAAAGAGGGTCCCTGTATGACTTTCCAAGGTTGATCCTTGAAGAATTCTAATCCCGGGGAAGCGAAGCCCAGAACGTCCCAGGCGGAAGCGGCTAGACGACATTAAAGAAATGACTGAACTACCAGCATCTAAAATCCGCAAACCAAACTTCAGTGTGAAGACGGCACTTTTTAATGATATTTTTCCGCTTACTCGTTTTTTTTTTACAACAAGGGCGAGTAACTCGCCCTTGTAACTAGAAACAATTTTTTTATCCGATGTAAACTTTATATAAAACTTTGCACACATTTCGTCTCGTTTTTTTATTTTTCATCGAATCTAAACTAGATTTCCTTAGCAGGAGGTCGTCTAGATAGGTACCACCGCAGTACCACACATTCTGCCGCCAAGCAGTAGTGTGTAAACATTACTGTGTTCCGGTTTGTAGGGTACTGCAGCTAGCAAAATTACAGAGGTGTTGAGACTAACCATCGAAAGTCTCAAAGTAATAAACGTCAAAGCAATGATGACCTGAACTTTGTTTTACTCTACAAAGTTTTTGTTTATCGCTGCATTGGTCATAGACAGTCGTTATCTCTTATCTCTTACCATTATCAGTCACATTACTTTTACATTAAAAAAATTAAATAACACTAACCAAATTAGAACATCCCTTGACCTTTTGTAAATTAAAATCAACCCAGGGATTTGTCTTATTAATATGGACGGATCCCAAATCGCAAAACCAATTAATTTGTGATACTATCCTATTTACGAAAATTTTCTTGGAATATAATAAGGTTAAAAAAAAAGATATTTTGTCGTACCCAGCATATTTAAAGCATCGCCGCCAGGCAAACACAAGCGATGTACATAATAACCTCATATCCAAACACAAATACGCGGAAGACTTGAATCAGAATCCTATTGGCCTATTTTTCTCCGAAATTCTATCGTAAATAAAGAATTCTCTATACAATATTTATAAGATTATTCATATCAGAACGAGGGCTCTCTAGAATTTTCTGTTCGTTTATTAAGTTATCTCATGTATGATAATGTCGAGAGGTATGAAAAATAAATTGATATACAAGAATCAAAATTGTTCTATGACAAAGTATAGTTTTTTACTGAGGGTAAAAATATATGTTATATTTAAGCATATCTTTCATTTGTACAGTACATCTGATACATGCTGAGGATACATGAAATCAATAACTCCGCTCGATCGAGAAAAAAAAAACAAAGTTCAAAAACAGAATCCCTTATACGACTAATTCCTTCTTTTTAATTATTTTTCTGATAATTCTTAAAATATTACAAAATAATGTAACATTCTTATTCATAATTGAAAATTATAAAAAGTTAAAATGGTAATTTTATATGAATTTTTATCATGAATTCATGGCATCACGGTGCATTTTTCTTCGCTTCAGTCCGCTCGCAGAGCGTGTTGACGTCGGACGTGTGCCAAATTTAGAGCGATCGCCGCCGCGACAAGGTTTTTAAAAAATGACTAATAAAAGTGGTCGTAGAAAAAGGCTTAAACCGTATTTTGAAGGGAAATACGTATAATACTTATAAATTACTATAATACGTATAATAATACGTTTTTCGGAAATACATCTTCAAAATCGGGGAAAATAGTTTGGTGTGGCAGCTACATAATTATCTATCATCTACAGCCAAAATTTATTTACACCACTCGAGAGCTATAATTATTAAATCGTTAGATTTGATGCCAACATCGCCACAAACCACAACGGCAGATTTTCAAGTTGAGGGTAGCTAGCCAGCCGAGTATTAGAAAATACCCTACTACCATGCTTTGGTTTCCTCACAATTTTTTCCTTCACCGGCAGCTCAAGCTCAAACGCGGGTAAAGCTGTGAAACTTGACTAGTTTTTTATATTAAGTACTCGATGCTTAAATTAAAAAATATCGCTTTACAATCGATGACATCAGACCGGGCCGATAACATCAAAAACCGACGTCAAATGTCAACAATCGTAATGCCTCCAATGTTGTCACATTGTGAATTACTCTGTTTTGATAACAATAACAGAATGATGTTAAATTGAAATATTTTAATGAAACCTTTTGATATGCGTGCTTAAAAGCGTTTAATGCCGTTGGGCACCAAATGTTAGATTGCTGGCTGTGGCCTATCGGAAAAAGACTGTTCCCTGTTTGTGTTTATTTTACGGAAAAAGGTTTCTGACAGAAGTTTTGAGGTAAATTGTTTTTTGATGAAAAACAAACCTTATGCCTATTGTTGTTGTAGCAAATAACTTCGTAAATTTGCATAGTTTCGATGAGAATAAAATAAAGCTTTACCATTATGTATCGGTAAAAGCTCAGTGGTTAGCGCGGTAGGTTCACATGCGGAAGGGCGTGGATTCAACAATGAGCTTGAGCTGCCGGTGAAGGAAAACATCGTGAGGAAACCATAGCATTGTGGAAGAGTAGTCTGGTACTCGGCTGGCTAGCTACCACCTTCAAGTTGAAAATCTGCCGCCAAGCATTTAACGGTGTGTTCCGGCAGCCTCACTTGAAAGGCAGTTCCATTCCAGGCTAAGTGCTTTACCATATTCGGCCACACCATCGCTTATCATCAAGTGAGATGTTGTCAAACACCTAGCTTGTAAAACTTATCATCATCTACCCAACGATCTGGTGGCGCTATGGTGCGAACGTTCTCTTTTAACCACACTGCCTGATGTAAGGATTAGTGCGGTCTAAGATGGAGCACGCTAACCTAGAAGATACCTATTTATTCTAGATTGGAAGACACCCATATTGTACCTAACAGGAAACACAGACTCCGGCAGTGTTCCATAACCTCGCTGTGCGAATAAAAATTGTGGAGTCTAAACGCTTTGTGGGACGTCACATGGGGAACATCCACCATGTATGGATGAAATTTTGGTCGGGTTTGTCTGGCCGTTCGGTAGTAGAAAGGAGCAGGGGGAACCAAATTGTGCAGTTACCAGTTCGTGGCCACCAATCCGTCAATCATCGTTCCCAACGAGATCGAATTAGAAATGAGGATATCCGTAGACGAACTAAAATAATCAACAGCCAATTAGCAAGTAGAAGCGACAGTGGGCAGGGCATATAGCACACAAAACTGATGGCCGATGGGGCTGCAAAGTTCTGGAGTGGAGACCACGGACCGGCAAGAGCAGCGTAGGACGTCCACCCACAAGGTGGACAGACAACCTACTAAAGACCGCAGGAATGCGCAGGATGCAAGCCGCTTCCAACCGGTCTTTATGGAAGTCAATGGAGGAGGCCAATGTCCAGCAGTGGACGTCCTACGGCTGAGATGATGCTGATGAATCCTCCATGACCCATATATATATACCCAATATTACAATTCCCTAGAATTTCACGGCGAACGTTGCCAAGCTGAATATTATTTTAAGTTCCTACAATCCCTACTCTTCAACAGCGCAATCCTAAAGTTGGAAGCAAATAGATTCGTAAGCAATCTAACCTAATGCGACTTCCTCGTATCTTTTGTACAGTTTCACGGAAATTTGAACAATGGAACCAGTTTCTCAAAACTATCTTATTCGTTGTTTTTGACGAATATAGGTAAGGCGAGAATCGTGAAACTAGGTTGAGTAATTTTTTTTTTTCTAAATAATGTTTTTTTACCCGACTGCCAATCAAGGGTTATGTTTTTCGCGCATATATTGTATGTATGTGTGTAAGTTTCTTTATAACCTCGTATCTTCCAAACGGCCGAATGAATTACGACAATTAAGGTATCGTTAGATTCGCATCAATAACCCAAGTAAGTGTCTTAAGAGAGTATAGCGAAATAGTAATACGAAAAATTATCCAAACATATCAATTTATCTAAATAAAAGCAATTAAAAGAGGATTACAAAAATATATATAAGTTATGTTGCTGGTGTGGCGCTCATTACTTTGAGACCTTAAATGGTCAGTCTCAACAGCCCTGTAATTTCGCTAGCTGCACCCTTCAAACAGGAACACAGTAATCTGCACATGCTACTGCTTAGCGGCAGAATATCACAATAGCACAAAGCCTGCTCACGTAAAAGAAAAATATTCAGGCAATCATCGGAAGAACGATGATCTCATTCATCTAACACGTGATTGAAAGAACCGCTGAGGCGTGCCTCTGTATACCCTCTAAATGAGCGGGATTCAGGAAATGAGATTGATAAATCTTTGCAGGAAAACCTTCCTTATAATCATACATTGTTTATTATTTATGATGTTTATTAAGTCTTGTAGGGTAACCGGCAAACTGGTGGAAAGATTGTGTTCCTGATAAATTCGCGGCGAGCTAATTATTTTATACGAGGTTAACTGAGGTTGTTTTACTTACATTATTTTTTTAAAGTTCGCTAACTTTTTTAGATTTATTTAAATTTGTCCCACTTTTACTTCCACATAAAATTCATTTCTTATTTCATTTTCAAAGTAATTTATTTTTTGTTTTTACTTTTTAAAGAAGAACGATGAAATACGAAAAAACAAAAAGGAAAAAGAAGAAAGAAGACAACAGAAAGCAGAACGCAAAAAGAAGAAAGAACAAGAAAGAAGAAGTTAGAAGAAAGACTACAGAAGAAAGAAGAAAGAAGAAAATTCTTTACTATAGAAATAAAAACAAAAAACCTAAGCCTAGAGTGTCGCCTACAGAATGATGTGACAGAAATATCGCCGAAGAACAAGCTGTGTGGCATCTTGAGGAAATACGAATATCCAACGATGGACTATGATAGGTTTATGATGAAGATAATAATAGGTGTGAACCGTGATATCACTAACTATATATAATATGTCGCGAGAAAAGTACCTTATCTATATTCAAAATTCCATACACATCATCAGCCATAGGACGTACACTGTTGGACATAGGCCTCCTCCTGGGGGGGTTTTTCCAATACTCGCCACGCTTGGCAGGCGAGTTGGCGAGCTTAGTTAGGTGTGATTGTTCAAGGAAGACGCTGCTGCCCATCTTCCGGATTACATCCCTCAGCCGACTCTTACAGCAACCACGGGTAGAGAGGTGGGGTACTATTCTTACGCCGGCACCACCACGGCACATTTCATACAATTAAGCTGAATATTTAATATCCTATTCTATGCCAATACAGCGTCAAGAAGTAACATGTAACAACTTAGAATTTGTAAAATTTGCGAAAAGCGAAATAATGTCAGCAAACAGAAAAATTTATCAAAAAATTTCTTAGCAATTCTTCTCATTACAGATATTTCTCGTATACGAGTAATACAAATTGGCCACCCAACAAAGTACGCATGGTCGATACTAATCAAGCCATGTCGGTACGGTGTAACTGACAGGTGCCATATATCTGACCTCGCACTGTACCCCAATTATTCGGGACCTAATAAGAGGTGACGTAGGCGGGTCTATGAATTTCTGATGTCCAATTTCAGGTGAAATTATATTTTGGGACATGAAACTTTTTGGTAGGTTTGCCTACATTTTTTGTTTGGCGGTTTTGGTATGCTAAGTAGTGAAGGAAAATGTTATGATGAAATTTGCTAATGAAAGTCAAAGTCAAAAGATTTATTTGCGTGAGAACAGGTGTGTATACTAGGCCTTACAAGTGATATAGCGATGATAGCTCAGTGATTAGCGCGGTCGGTTCGTATGCCGAAGGGCGTGGGTTCAAACCCCAAGAATGAGCTTGAGCAGCCGGTGAAGGAAAACATCGTGAGGAAACCATAGCGTGGTGGTAGAGTACTTTCTAGTACTCGGCTGGCTAGCTACCACCCTCAAGTTGAAAATCTGCCGCCAAGTATCTAACGGTGCGTTCCGGCAGCCTCACTTGAGAGCCAGTTCCATTCCAGGCTAGGTGTGCCTTACCATCTTCGACCACACCGTCACTTAACATCAGGTGAGTTGTGGTCCATACCACAAACGCGATTTTTTTGCCTTTTTCACAAATAATGGGGGAGGCCTGTGTCTAGCAGTGAACGTCCTACGGCTGTCCTATGGTACGGAACACTTCGTGCGCGAGTCCGACTCGCACTTGTTGTTTATTTAAATTTAATATTATTACAACGACTCACGTGGTACGGAACCCTTCGTGCGCGAGTCCGACTCGCACTTGTTGTTTATTTAAATTTAATATTGTTACAACATCTCACGTCTGTTCTGTTTTCCATTCTTGGTTGCCAAGAAGAGGCCACTCTTAGCGATAAAACCGCCACTTGTGGCACTAGCTCATAAGATTATTTTGTACTTTTTTTTCTACTTTTGGTGTGCTCAATAAATAATTTCTACTCGATCTATCTATTTAACCATTGAACTGATCCAACTCATTTAAGGAATTCCAACTTGCAATTCTATAATCAGAATTGGAAGTCGGAATAATGGTTACTGAAAACCTTATTGAATTTGTACTCAATTAGTTCGTTACATTGAAATGACTATTCATTTGACTAACAGCCACAAAAACATTGGTAAACGTTTATCGATTTGGAATTTCCCCAAAGCTCTTGGAAAAACAATATTAGCGATTCTATCTAGTTCTATTCACAACTGTTTGCGTCTAGACTAGCTTTGGAATTACTTCATCCATATGTAATAGATCAAATAAAGGCTTTGTCTTCATATCACAGATAATTCACGCGTTTTCCAAACAAATGTATTCGTAATGTAATTTCTTATGAAAGAGAAGTTTTGTATAAATAAATAAATAATAAACATAAAAAAATATGATTTTTAACATAATAATAATTAAAAACGTGCGATTGAATGTCAAGAAAAATTAAACAATAAAAAAATAAATAAAAAAAAGCATGGCTCGCTAAGCATTCACGGTTTTGCTGACAGACTGCTGCTTAGCACAAGGTATAGACGTTGGTTGGCTATTGTCAGTTAATAGCTACTTCATTCACTTGTTTTTTCGTGTTTTGACACTCTCTTGATAGTAAGAGATAACGTCTATGACCATTGCAGCGATACACGAAACTTTGAATAACAAAACAATGTTCAGAACATCGCTGCTTTGGCGCTCATTACTTTGAGATGGTTAAATTGGTTAGTGTCAACAGCCCTGTAATTTCGCAAGCTGCATTACCCTTTAAACAACACAGTAATGTTTACACACTACTGCTTGGCGGCAGAATATTTGGTACTGCAGTGGTACCTAGACGACCTCCTGCTAAGAAGATCTACCACCAAGTAAGTAAGTAAGTTTTGCGTGGTGGTAAGGTACTTTCTAGTACTCGGCTGGCTAGCTACCACCCTCAAGTTGAAAATCTGCCGCCAAGCATCTAACGGTGTGTTCCGGCATCCCCACTTGAGAGCCAGTTCCATTCCAGGCAAGGTGTGCCTTACCATCTTCGACCACACCGTCACTTAACATCAGGCGAGCTGTGGTCAAACACCTAGCCTGTCAGCCATAAAAAAAAAAAAGTAGAATTTTTCATTTATTGTGACTATTTTATGGACCTCAGAGTATGAAATAAAGTGATTTATTATTATTGTTATTATAAATCTAAGTAAGTAAATTACGAAATTATGAAAAAAAAGATCCACAAAAAAAATGCCTAGCTGAGTTTCTTGCCGGAGTCTTCTCAGTTGAAGTGTAATTACGAGCCGGTGGTAGATTCAAACATGTAACTTAACGTTCATAAGTGCCTTACCAGGGCCTATACTGAATAAATGACTTTTTGATTTTTGATTTTGACGCCATTAGACTCAGTGTAATACAAAAAAATAAATATATCATTTAACAGAATTTTTAGATAACATTATTATATTTGTGTAGGCAAAAGGAAGACACCGTGGAAAAACCAAAGCAAGGGTAATGTACTTTTTAGTGAATCACTGGTTGTATACGATCTTTAAATATAAAATCTGCTGCCAAGCAACAAGCCCATTAAAAAAACAAAATTATCATTTCTGGCCCGGTTTGTTTATCGTTTTCTAACCTATATTGATCTCAAAATCGGAACTCGAAGCTATATTCAAATAAACACACAAAAACTTTGGAAAGTTTTCCTTAATACAGTTTTCAAAATTGTCATTTTCTTCTAGGCAAACTCGCTCCATTGTAGATCGCATCCTTGTTTAACATAAATCGGGCGAGATAAGGATCAAACGCAAGCCTTTCTTTGAATAGAAACAAAATTAAACTTAAGTGTTTAATTTTGTTAGAAAATAAGATGAAGAAATATAAAATACTAAATATATTAAAAACGATTTATACATATTGTAGGGATACGCATATTTATCGATGTATAAAAATAGAATAAAGAAATCAGAAACCAGTAAAGAAATTCTTCATTGACATTACTAAACATTACGATAATAATGATATAAGAGTTCCACACTTACTGTAATCACAAGTTAAAAACGCGCGTCGCAGTGGAAACTTTCTTCTTGTTTGAAATATATTTAAAATTTGTTTGTTTGTTTCAGATGCAAATAAACCGGTCCAAATGAGGGCTCCAGTCCGGAGCTGACAAGATGTCTCCGGCCGCACTGCTGGTGTTCTGTTCGCTACTTACCAGGACGCTATGTGTTATAGCACCGCAGATACCAGGTGAGCTGAATAGGGAAAATAGTGATGATGAAAATAGAGATGGTAAAAATATAGATAGTGAAAATAAAGATACTGTAAACTTCGATGTGGATCTAAAAAACGTCCAAACTAAGAAGGGTGCAAATCATAACTATTTTGTTGATGTCTTACTTGTTCGTGGCGTTTTTAACGGAGAAAATAATATACCTACAAATAGATTTCGTATTGGGTAATATTAAGAAATTCTTGATTTATCCACTAAATAAATGAATAATTTTGAGGAGTACTGACCAAGGTGTATACACCACTCTGAATTCGAATTGAACAAATTGAGAATTCAGATCACGTGCTCTAGTACGTAGTACATTTGTTGTTTAATAACAAAACGGTTACACAAAATCAATTAAAATATACATGAAACTAAATACAGAAATATATGTGACCTTTTGTCAGTTACTAACAATAAAATTCAAAATTCAAAATTATATTAAAATAATTGTAATAACTATATTTATATACAATGCCATAATGATTAGCAATAAAGCAACTAAGACAGTAGGTACCTACATTATACGAAATAATATATGTATGTCAAAAGAAATTAACACAGGTCAGGCTCAAATCGATCGACTTCTTCATCAATCACCTTGCGCGCTTTCTCCTCGCAGTACTCCAAGCACATAAACAGAGTACTCTTGCATTCATCCGCAAACAAATCATATTCAGGTGCCATGGCCAAGAATCCATTGAAAGCACTGAAAGTGTGATGAATAGAAATTGACCATGCGCAATAGTCCACCCAGAACATAGAACAGTGGATGGTGACTTCTACCTAGGCAGCTGCCAACATTGGAGACGAAAAGCCGTGATAGCGTGTCAAGCAAGCTGGGTACATCAATTCTAACATGAAGAATCATACACATTACCGTCATTTGATACAATTCGCCGAGCTTCCAAAAAATTGTAACCTAAGCAGTCCATTAGAAAACTAGTTGGATAGTACCCATGCAAGCGTTTGTTAAGGTAGCAGAAACACTTTTTGCACATTTTCAACATGACTGTAGGTAGAAATAGAAATAATAAAAATAGAGATAATGAAAATAAAGGTAGTGAAAATTAAGGTGGTGATAATGGTGGTAATGAAAATAGAGTTATTAAAATTAGAGATCAAACTGGAGATGGTGAAAATATTGTTATTAGTATCGGGGTGAAATTGTTTAACATATTTACGTTTAGAAATTTGTTGCTTGAAAACTCATCATAAGTTACTTTTTATGAGTAGGTATATAGAAAAAGTAAATAATTCGACAGTAACTCAATTCGATAGTCGATCACACTGAGCTTTGATTCGATAATCTTCGAATCCTTATACGCGAAACTTGGCACAGCGAAGCGATTATCCAGATAATTAACCTAATTATCAATTAGAGCGATTTGTTCCACTGAAATACTTCGGGGACATTGCGTCATTAGTTACTGCTAAATTGGGAAGCTACTTTTGATTCTCGACACGTACGAATCTTTAGGGGATTGACCTTATTTTCTTGGAGCAGATTTATATTCCTAATCATTTGCAATAAGTACATTTACTGTTTTTGTTCTACTTAGTATTGAATTAGGAGTTTTTTGTAGCGATGACTGCTCCATGGTTAGCGTGGTCGGTTCATACGCTGAAGGGCGTGGGTTTAAATCCCAACAATGAGTTCGAGCTGCCATTGAAGGAAACTGTAGCTTGGTGGTAGGGTACTTTACAATATTCGGCTGGTTAGTTACCACCCTGAAGTTTAAAGTCTGCTGCCAAGCATCTAACATATATCTAAGCATATTCCGGCAACCTCACTTGAGCCCCAGTTTCATTCCAAGCTAGGTGTGTTCACCATCTCCGACCACACCGTTACTTAACTTCAGGTGAGCTGTGGTCAAACACCTAACTGTACACCTAACTGCACTGTATGCCCGACATCTATGATTTATTTAAATTGTGTCTCCTTAATATTGTTATTTCGAAAATATATATTTTTAATTAGTTAATTAGGTCCTGAAGCTTGTTGGAGCTTCAGTTGCATTTTGTAATCTTGAGAACAAACTTATTATAGGTTTTACCAGTGATATAAGTACAATGTATTAGGTGATGTGATCTAAGAATTCGCTTCGTTCTACTCAACTGCAGAGCAGTCTATACACCTCATTCACGAGTAATTCAATTGTAATTGAAGACCTAGATCAGCTGTTTTATGACAATCATTCCTTTTTTTAAGCTACCCGAAGTCTGTATGTAGACTTAATACTAATTATTTATCAATGTACATTAATTTAATATTTGATCTTTATGTAATTTCTATTTAATTTATGACATGTAACTACGGAGTTACCAATAAATTATTGTATTGTAATCTAAATTGATTAGGTGCTCGGCGACATATTTTTAACTCTCGTGTGGTAACTATACAGTCAAGTACTAAAAATTAACTGTTACTTCTTAGTACTAACGATGTTTTCCTTCACTGACAGCGAAAGATCAATGTTCGAGTTTGAATCCACTTTCATACATAATTGTGTAAACATAATTTTGTATAATTTCAAGAGAAGTAAAACCTTATAAGTTGATATAACCTACACGACAAGCGAACAATGATAAACTGAGTTTGCCTGGGGCAATACTGTAGCTGCGTGGGTGGCCGTTACAGAATGTATATTTTGCCAGAATTATTTTCGGAAATATTCTCATCGTTTCAATCAAAATACATGAATCTTATCATTAATTATTTTGTAGCGATGATAGCTCAGTGGTTAGCGCGGTCGGTTCGCATGCCGAAGGGCGTGGGTTCAAACCCCAACAATGAGCTTGCGCTGTCGGTGAAGGAAATCATCGTGAAGAAACCATAGCGTGGTGGTGGGTACTTTCTAGTACTCGGCTGGCTAGCTACCACCCTCAAGTTGAAAATCTGCCGCCAAGCATCTAACGGTGTGTACCGGCAGCCTCACTTGAGAGCCAGTTGTATTCCAGGCTAGGTGTGCTTTACCATCTTCGACCACACCGTCACTTAACATGTGAGTTGTGGTCAAACACCTAGCCTGTCAGTGTTTAAAAAAAAACTGATGAGGATATTATTACAAGCAATCCATACATTTTACATTTCTATTGTCTTTTGTTCAAAATATTAAATTGGCATATAGGTAGTTGAGTCACAAAAAACTACGAGATGTTGGATTATTAGATTGTTCGGATTAAAACAGAGACTTATGTTTTCATTTATTCGAGATATTATTTTCACTATTTAACAAAATATTTATCAATTAAATTTAGCAGCGAGAGGTTATTAATTAAGTGAGAATAATATAAAATAAGTTTTTAAATACAATATTTTACAAAAAAAATATCGGTATTGTTCACACTGGTGGGGGAAAATAGGAAGCAGGGGATGGGGAGAGCGAACTATTGAACGTGCTGAATTAGCGAAACTTACGTAAATAGCTACTTGGTGGTAGAATTCGTAAGCAGGAGGGTCTAGTCTAGGTAGGTACCACCGCAGTACCATACATTCTGTTGCTAAGCAGTAGTGAGTAAACATTACTGTTCCGGTTTGAAGACTGCAGCTAGCGAAAGTATCGGGCCGTTGAGACTATATGAGTACCATCGAAAGTCTCAAAGTAATGGGTGATAAAGCAGCGATGCCCAGGACTTTGTTTTGCTACTCAAAGTTCTGTGTATCGCTGCAATGGTCATGGACAGGCGTTAGGTCTCTTCCTATCAGGATAATATTTATTTTATCATATTATGTTACATTTAATATTTTTTAAATTTTAAACTTTAAACTTTTAAACGTTAAATTTTTCCACAGATTTCAAAACCGGTGACAAGAAAGTTATCCACGGTCCGTTTTGGCACGAAGTGTACACGGAGGCGTATGAGGAAGAACACGACGTTGACGTCAGCACGACAACTTCAGAACCGCTGCCTTTTTTCGAAGATGACGCTTCAACGAACAACGTGACCGCTCAACTTGGCAGCACAGTGCATCTGCACTGCCGAGTCCATGACCTGGGAGAGAAAACGGTTAGTACGGAACAGCGTTGCCAGTTTTTTTTTGCTAAGTCGGGATTTTGGAACTTTGTGAGTGAAAAAAGCGGAATTTTTTCGTCGAAAGCGGGACATAGTAAAAAATCGTATATGTATATTGTATAATCAGAAGTTATTAAATATTTCTCTTTTTATTTGAGTTCAAATTACGTTTACGTGACAATAGATAGCAAACATAGCCGTAGAAAATGTATTTTAATAAAAATATGATATTTTAAATCAGATTCACCCTATCGTGACGAACCCCTCTCTCTTCCGCGCGCTTATCTTCATTACGCGCCGGGCGGGCGGTCACTCCACACGCTTCCTCAGCACGCTGCACGCACGGTCGAGTTATTCCCGAAAAGCGGGACTGAGCCTGTCCCGCGCGGGACAGTTAATTTTAATTTAAAAATCGGGACGGTCCGCCAAAATCGGGACGTCTGGCAACGCTGGTACGGAGCCACAGAGATATACATTCAATTTGGAGAGTGTGCAGAACATATTTATTTGAGCTGATCTCGAATTACTTTCCATCATAAGACGTAGTTGTCGGTTTGTCTGTCAAGACCCTTTCTTTCAGAATCATCCTGAGGCATCAAATTGAAACTAATAAGTACCTAAGTCTATAATACCTTGGTGCAAATACAAATATTTTATTAAATTGATTGATTGATATTTTTCATTCATATTTAAAAATAACATTAAAGGTATCAAATTCATAACGCTGTAAAAAATTCGGTAAAGCGGCGTGCTGATTGTGACTTGGTTGATGAAAAGTTGTAGAAAAAAGACTTTAAACACGGCCAGAAGGTAGCAAGTCTGTAAATTTTCTACAGGATTCATTTCGGAGAATGTGCTACTGAACTGTGTGACCTTGTACTTCCCTTTTAAGTTCAGGATAAGTAGAAATACGGCCCACTACCACCCATGCATAGTGGAATTTCTTTGGGTACCAAACGTTTTGACTCTACGTTTCTCATCCGTACGGCCAAGGAATGGAACAAGCTGTCGGCTTCCTTGTTTCCTGAGAGATATAATGTAGATATTTTCAAGGTTCTGACCTATGGGTGAATGGGTATCTAAGTCTACGTGCTTCATCTTCGACCAGATAATCGCTTACCATCAGGTGAGTTGGTAGTCAAACGCGGACTTAAACGTGTTAAAGAAATACGCAATCGAAATAATGTTGCATATTTTTCTCTGGCAAGGAAATCGAAACCTTTAGTAACTTCCCGTTGACCTAAAAATCATGAAATAAGCAAGTTCTTATAGCACAAGTAAAGGGGAAAATCCGAATACCGGAAATTCATAGTTACACAACAATTTTTTGGGGTTATTAAACTGTCTCGCGCTATGTCGATGTATGGAGACAACATTTTTACAACAACAAAGTTAAGTTTGTCCCTAAATCCGTTCGGTGCTTATAGATTCGAAAAAATGTTGCCCGCTTAAACACTTACCGCGGTTGCGACTGTGTTCATTGTACGATACTGCATATAGTTCGTTCAAGCGCGGAGTCTTTTGGTACCTCTAAATAACATCATCTCTGTGTCAGAAAGTAACGGTGGCGCCACCTCTGCAAAAACAAGAAAACTTTAAGTTAATAAACTACTTACTTACGTTTTTATTTCTTTTTTTATTGTCTGTTCTGCGTCGAGGTATTCTGTATGTATTATAAGTATATATTCACAAAAAAAAAGCATATAAGACTATAAGTATTCTATCAGTTATCTGATTAGTTTGGGCCTAGATTGCGCTGTGAAAATGTCTTAGAATAATTATTTATTTATCCTTCTAGAGAGGGTCGGGTACAAAATTATTTCTTTGCGTGGTAACGTGACAGAACTAGAATATGGAAAAGCTTTCGTGAGTGGAAAGATTTTTATCACGTACCTATCGCGTGCCAGGCGATCTGATTTCAAAGCCTTTCTCGTTATTATTCGCATGCCGAAGGGCGTGGGTTCATACCCCAACAATGAGCTTGAGCTGCCGGTGAAGGAAAACATCGTGAAGAAACCATAGCATGGTGGTAGGGTACTTTCTAGTACACAGCTGGCTAGCTACCACCCTCAAGTTGAAAATCTACCGCCAAGCATCTAACGGTGTGTTTCGGCAGCCTCACTTGAGAGCCATTCCAGACGAAGTGTGCTTTACCATCTTCGACCACACCGTCACTTAACATCAGGTGATGTGTAGTCAAACACCTATTCTTTCAGTTATCTGGTTCCTATACAAGCTTTGCTCAGCTTGGGGCTAGATGGTGTAAGTCGTAAGATATTTATTTAAGTGTTCAACAATCATAAATTAAATAAAATAAAAAGTTTGACAGCCCTGTTGGCTCATTGGGAATATGTCTGCCTGAGCTGTAGGGCGTGGGTTCGATTCCCGCCAAGGACAAACATTTTATGGTATAAACAAATGTTTGTTCTGTGTCTGGGTGTTCTGTCTGAACATATTATAAGTACTTGTACTTACAAAAAAAAAGTTTTTTTTATTTTTATGTAACGTTAATGAGCCGAACGAGACGCTCTCCTGGTGTTAAGAGATAACGCCTGTCCATGATCATTGCAGCGATACACAGAACTTTGAGTAGTAAAACAAAGTAGTAAGTCCAGGGCATCGCTGCCTTGCCGCTCATTATTTTGAGACTAGATGGTTAGTCTCAATAGCCCTGTAATTTTGCTAGCTGCAGTAACCCTTCAAACCGGAACACAGTAATGTTTATACACTACTACTTAGCGGCAGAATATCTGGTACTGCGGTGATACCTACCTAGACGACCTCCAGCTAAGGAGATCTACCACCAAGTAAAAGTACATATATGCACCAAGTATAATATGTATTCAAAATCAAAATCAAAAAGTCATTTATTCAGTTTAGGCATGTAATTTAACTTTAAGTTACATGTTTGAATCTACCACCGGCTCGTAATTACACTTCAACTGAGAAGACTCCGGCAAGAAACTCAGCATGGCATTTTTTTGTGGATCTTTCTATTCCATCACACAAGCTCTGCCTAATTTGGGGTCAGATGGCGCTGTGTGTAATGTGTCTTATATTTATTTATTTATTTATAAATTCTTTTTAGACGTCCTGGGTCCGAAGAAGAGGCGAAGAACTCCACTTGCTCTCGTTCGGCCGACACACGTACTCCGCCGATTCTCGCTACTCACTCGCTTTCGAGCACCCGAACGACTGGCGGCTTCTGATCCAGTACGTGGCAGAGAGGGACGAGGGCGACTACGAATGCCAGATATCGACGCACCCCCCGCTCGTGAGGCGGGTCCATCTTACAGTTGTTGGTATGTCAATGCTATTTCTCATTTGCATTTAGTTTAATATTCTCTAACTTTTAGCAATTCTAATTTGCGTGTTTATTCACTGAATTTAAACTTAAAATATTTATTATAATAGGCTATCCTTTTTTTTTACCCAGGGAAAATTCTTGATGGATACCACCGGCCCCGGAGGGGCACGGTGATTATGTGGGACTCTCCGCCTAAGTGGCGGCCTACCCACTAAAAACCCTGGGGTGTTTCTGTCTGGCGTCTATATACCGGGGCTACGGGGACGCTTTCGCACTCGTCCGCTGCCCCAATGCTGGTTCCCTAGGACCCGTCCCTGTTGGATGGAGCTAGAGAGCTCCATCCCTTTCCTAGAGCGGCGCGCGTAAACACCGCGCGCGCCACCTCATGGGCTAATTTTGCGGGTGATGGACTCCCCTGAGTCTGCCACCCAAGGCCCCTGTTATGGGGGTTGGAGGAGGGCATGGATCCTCCTCCGACGCCCTGCACTCCGGCGGCGCATTGAGACATTTAACTGCGCTCGCCAACCCGCCTGCCAAGTGTGGTGAGTATTGGCAAAGCCTCCCACGAGGAGGCTTATGTCCAGCAGTGGACGTCCTATGGCTGATGATGATGATGATTAGTGACCCCGTCCACTAATTCACTAATCTGACCCGTCGCACGGAGTCCACAGGTGTCTGGACGTGGGGCCGTTCGACGCCCATTTGTTGGTTAAGTCTCCAAGGTGGATCACAATGTGTCCGGTGCTCTGACATATCGTCATCGTGGTGGGTTGAACTTGGGCTCCCCGAGGCGGGTCCGCGAGGACAAGCGCAGTCGAGGCCGCGGAAGAGTGCGTAAGCGTGCCCGTAGCCTTGACACAAAACACCGAGGTGGAACACTCCAGGGTTTTTAGCGGGTAGGCCGTCATTAGAACGGAGGCCCACATAACCACCTTGACTGCCCCAGGGCCGGCGCTATTCACAAAGAATAGAATTAATTCATTTTATATCTCATTTTCTTCTTTGTTCCCCGATTCATTTAATTTCTTTCCAAATAATATCTTGATACAAATACATCGATGCATTCAGTATCTTCTTAAATACCTTGGGGCTTTCATACCTTGATGCATTTGTCTGACATAAGACTTAGCGTATTTGACCTCTGAACACAGACAAGTTTCCTGGCGATGTTTTACTGCAAATAACCCAATAATATAACATTTTTAACTTCTCATCCCCCTTGACAAAATTCTCTAAACGACTTCCCAGACAGCACGTTTTGAAGCGCTGATATTTTGTCGATAATTTAAACATATTTAACCAGCACACGCCTGGTATCTTTTGACAGAAACGTTTATAGTTGTTATGCATGAGTTTAAACAAGAGACAAAGTGCCTTCGTTATTTTACGAGTGTGTGCTTTGTGTACAATCTAGATAAACAAATTCGTGGAGCGTTTTATGCTGGAACCCCGAGTTTATTTTGTTTTATTTTATTTTAACGGATATAACAGAACATGTCACTATTTACATATATATATACATTTGAGACAAAAGGTTAATACTTTATGTTTTGAGAAAGATGAATGATTTTATGGTTGACATATTAGGTTTTTAACTACAGCTCACCTGATGTTAAGTGACGGTGTGATCGAAGATGGTAAAGCAGACCTAGCCTGGAATGGAAATGGCTCTCAAATGAGAGTGCCAGATCGCACCCCTAAGTACTTGGCAACAGATTTTCCACTTGAGGGTGGTAGTTAGCCAGCTGTGTACTAGAAAATACCCTACTGCGCTATGGTTTCCTCACGATATTTTCCTTTCCCGGCAGCTCAATCCCAATGTTGGGTTTGAACCCATTAAGCGTGTGAACCGACCGCGCTAACTACTGAGCTATCATCGCCACAAATACATGTATATTCATCTTTGTAAAATGTAAATACCTCACCAACTTAAGTTCTTAGCTTTCGGCGTAAGACAAGGGCATATTATCTCCCCAAAATTATTCACTAGACAAATAGTTTTGGCTTTTCGAAGAATCTCTAAAGCACTTGAATAAATTGATGTGTTTCTTATTTTTAATAATTATTGTAGTTAATCTAATTTATAAAATCAAGTCCGAGTGTCAAAAAATAAATCAATTACTTAATGTCAAATTGGACATACATATGTACATATTTCTTAAACTAAAATAACCCGCCCCTGACCGTTCCCTGTGCAAAGGTGCCCATCACACTCGCCGCATTACCACGCTGAATGGCAATGGCCAACCTCTGCACCAGGAACGAACCGGAGCGAGAGTCACCGGTTCTATTACTAAGCCTGTGACCTATTTCATTAATGAACATTTTCGCCTCGGCCCCCCAGCAACCCAAAGTCTCCACTGCGACAGGCACAAAGATGTATAACGGCTCCATAGCAGCGTATTTGAGCCTTTTTTTAAAAAACACACAGGTTAACATCATAATTATATATATACATTTATTACTAGACATCATACTACACAGTATATACACACACATTTGGAACGATATTACACATATAATTCTTCGTTAATTATGATTCACCCACTTACGTGTAACCAATACGAAATAAGGTTCCTAGAAATAGTATCGCTGTACTATTTCAGACGGTCAACCTTAGGCACGTGTGTTCTTGAGGACGATCCGGAGCCAAGTGACTGCCAGCGGTAGCACCGTGACAAACGAAGAGGATCGAAAGCGCCTCGGTTTCCGTTACGGTGATATTCGTCAACAGCCGGCACGTAGTTTCCGGTACAGACTTCGTTCGAAAAGGCAGCAAATACAAGTGCGATAACATCTATGCCTCTAAAAATCTCAATAATAACTTATTTCAAGAATGAACTCGACGAACTAAACACTTATTGATTTAATTGAGGGACCTTACTCTAAACGTGTGTCTATGCATATACTAGCCTGTCTTGTATTTTACACGTGACACGCGGGGCGAAGCTCATACATTCATAAATGTAAAGACAAGGTAACGTCGAACAAACGTAACCAAAATTCTTCTAAAAAAAAATTATTTATTTATTTTTTTATAACATACTAGGCATGCGTTTGGCCACGATCTCACCTGATGGAAAGTGATGATGTGGCTGAAGATGGAGCACGCTTGCCTAGGAAATACCTATTCAAATATTTCTTGAACAAACCCGGGTTGTAATTAGTTGGAAACACAGACGCTGGCAACGAGTTCCACACCTCAGCAGTTCTTACAAGGAACGTGGTCTGGAAACGCTTAGTACGTTTGTAGGGAATTTCCACTGTAAGAGGGTGTCTTTTGGTCGAGCGTCTGGTCGTTTTGTTGTAAAACGGCGATGGCAAGATTAGGTCATGTAGTTCTTGGGCACACTCACCGTAGTGTATACGATAAAAAACTGACAGACTAGCCACTTCACACCGATGTGCTAGGCTCTGAAGCTTCAAATTCACCATCGAATCGTCATTTATAAGCCTTTTAGCCCTCCTTTCAATGGAATCCAAAGCCTCAATCTGGTACTTGGCAGAACCATGCCAAAGATGGCAGCAATACTCCATACATGATCGAACTTGAGCTTGGTAAAGGGTTAAGAGCTGTCCTGGTGTGAAATACCGCCCCACCTTCGACAGGATTCCCAACTTCTAGATAATATCTAGATAATACTTTGATCTTTTCTTTGATAAAAATAGTTTTAGCTATAGGTACTTCAATTTACGCCCGAGTGGCATCCACATCAATCTAAGATCCATTCTAGAAACATATAAAACTTCTAGTAACACTCAGAACAAAAAGTACTCTCAAAATAAGAAGGGCTTTTTAGGTAGAAAAAATCTTTTAAATTGTAGCAAATAAACTTAAGCTGGGTAATCCTTCTCTCAAGTTGTATTAGACGGTTACGTCTGGGCTGGAGATTTCAAGACGAAATAGAGCCATAGACTGTAAAATTAAAGAATGACAAAAAAAAAACATTTTGACGGGAATTCGTTTTCTTTTTTGCTTGTACACTGTGAAAGTTTGAACATCAGCAATATTGATACAGGGGGTTCAGTACTCGATTGTCGTTCCAAATAATAATAAAAAATAGGTGGTTAATATTTGACCTAATTATCCTGAGCAACCACAACAATACGGACACTCAAATCACGCGCACAGAAAATGACATAGTGGTCGCGCGCGGTCCCAGATTAGATAACAGTTATTTATTTTATTATACGTTTCATATGACTACTAACTAGCATGTCTTCTAATATTGCTAATGTTCAATCTGTCAGCCCGTATGGAAACAATGCAGAAAACTGATCGGGGAATAAAGTTTAGTGTTGCAGCATATCTTTCATCTACATCAATTTGTAGCGATGGTAGCTCAGTGGTTAGCGCGGTCGGTTGGTATGCCGAAGGGCATGGGTTCAAACCCCAACAAGGTCGTTCGAAAAGTCATACGAATTTTCATGTTTTAAGTCCTCACTCAACAAAGAAAGTACCCTACCACCACGCTATGGCTTCCACACGATGATTTTCCTTCACCAGCAGCTCAAGCACATTGTTGGGGTTTGAACCCACGCCCTTCGGCATGCGAACCGACCACGCTAACCACTGAGATATCATCGCTACAAACGGATAACGCCTGTCCATGACCATTGCAGTGATACTTAGAACTTTGAGTGACAAAACAATGTCCCTTGTTTTGGCGCTCATTACTTTGAGACATTTGATGGTTAGTCTCAACATCCCTGTAATTTCGCTAGCTGCAGTACCTTTCAAACCGATAATGTTTACACACTACCGCTTGGCGGCAGAATATCTGGTACTGCGGTGGTACCTACCTAGACTATCTCCTGCTAAAGAGATCTACCACCTAGAAAACTACAGTTAGTTTACTACAGTCATAAACTCCCAAGTTCAGCAAGTACAATGAACTTAGAATCTTTATAAACGTACTTTGTACAATGGTTAAAGGAATTCTCTTTCCGTAGAAAGAAGCTAGCAAAGTAACCATGTTCTCAGAAATGAAGGATTGTTAACGTCAGGCTTTGTACTTCCAAGAAAGTCCTTGCTTCGTATATACTTACTCATGAAGACTTACTTATACTTACTTAAGATGTTTAGACAAATTGAATATATTTTATGATAAAATTAAATGTGACGTAACAATGTTTGTTTTAGCTTGCTTGTTATTTAATTCATCATTATCAGCCTAATTTAAATCATTTAAGCCTTGGACACCGCCAGAAGGTAGCATTTTCTACAGGATTCATTTCGGAGAATGCGCTACTGAGCTGTACGACCTTGTACTTTCGTCTCATTTTTACTACAGGACAAAGACAGCCCACTACCTCCCGTACATGACTTTCCTTGGATACTACCACACATCATCAGCCATAAGACGTCTACTGCTGGACATAGGCCTCCTCCTGGGGGGGTTTTGCCAATACTCGCCACGCTTGGCAGGTGGGTTGGCGAGCGCAGTTAGGTGTGATTGTTCAAGGAAGACGCTGCTGCCCATCTTCCGGATTACATCCCTTAGCCGACTCTTACGGCAACCACGGGTAGAGAGGGTGGGGTACTATTCTTACGCCGGCACCACCACGGCAGGATACTACCACCGGATAAAATGTGGGTTCAAACCCCAACAATGAGCTTGAGCTGCTGGTGAAGGTAAACATCGTGAGGAAACCATAGCGTAGTGGTAGGGTACTTTCTAGTACGTACTCGGCTGGCTAGCTACCACCCTCAAGTTGAAAATCTGCCGCCAAGCGTCTAACGGTGTGTTCCGGCAGCCTCACTTGAGAGCCAGGTCCATTCCAGGCTAGGTGTGATTTAACATCAGGTGAGTTGTGGACAAACAACTAGCCTGTAGGTAAGCCATAAAAAAAACGGATTATCATACGAGTTTCAATACTATAAAGACTTACTTCCCACGTAATTCGGGTATAACGTATATTTCGCTATCCTAAAGAACACGCAAATGGGTAAATAAGGGTTCATATAATTTAGGTACAAAGAGTTTTCTCACGCAGGATTTTTAGTACTCATAAAGACGAGACCATAATACAAACTTTTTTTATAAAATTGTAAAAGAACGTAATTCTGCAAGATGAGAATCTTGGCGAGGTCACTGTACTAGCTATATTGTATGTACCTACGCGTAACTATCTGAACTTTGAAAATAATAGATTCAAAGTTCAGGATTCTGTTTTTTCCGACAGCTTACTATAATGTACTAGCTTAAGAGAGATTTATGTGCAAATAAAATAACGGTTTGTAAAGTCGGGTGGATATGTTTTGTAATTGTAGTTAGAACAAGACTCTCTCCTGATTATAAGAAATAACATCTGTCCATGACCATTGTAGCAATGATAGCTCAGTGGTTAGCGCGGTCGGTTCGCATGCCGAAGGGCGTGGGTTCAAACCCCAACAATGAGCTTGAGATGCCGGTGAAGGAAAACTTCGTGAGGAAACCATAGCGTGAGGTAGGGTACTTTATAGTACTCGGCTGGCTAGGTACCACCAAGTAGAAAATCTGCCGCCAAGCATCTAACGATGTGTTCCGGCAGCCTCACTTGAGAGCCAGTTCCATTCCAGGCTAGGTGTGCTTTACCATCTTGGACCACACCGTCACTTAACATCAGGTGAGTTGTGGCCAAACACAAAGCCAGTCAGCCGTTAAAAAAAAAAACCAAAACTTTGAGTAACAAAACAAAGTCAGGGGCATCGCTGCTTTGGTGCTCATTACTTTGAGACTTTAAATTTTGAGTCACAATAGCCTTATAATTTCACTTTATTTTAATTTTCGACATAACTTACTGTTTTTCTGACCTATGCCTTCGAAGCAACCTTGAGTGTTCGACAAGGGCATATTAATGTGCACATTTGCTCTGACAATATAAGGCCATATTTATTTACGTATAAAAAGCGGTAAAAAGCGTCTTCAATTCTATATTACGAGGTAGTCGTAATTTAGATACTAAATAAGATAATTTTTCAAAGGAAACATTGAGATAAGAAATGTAGGTAATTTAAATTGATAATAATAAACAACTAAGGAAACAGATAGTTAATAAAAAATTATATTGTGACGAGCTATGTTCGGAGTTTTCCTTAAAGATCGATTCAGAAATGAGGAAATCCGTAGATGAACTAAAGTTACCGACATAGCCTAGCGTATTAGCAAGGTGAAGTGGCAGTGGGCAGGGCACATACCACGCAGAACTGATGGCCGATGGGGCTGCAAAATTCTGGAGTGGAGACCACGGACCGGCAAGCGCAGCGTAGGACGTCCATCCACAAGGACAGGCGACCTAATTAAGACGAAGGAACGCGCTGGTTGCGAGCCGCTTCCAACCGATCTTTATGGAACTCAATGGGGGATGCCTATGTCCAGCTGTGGACGTCCTACTACTGAGATGATGATAATGATGATGAAATATTGTTGGACATTTCACTCACACAGCGTCATCTAGCCTCGAACTAAGCAAATCTTGTACTATTGAAACCAGATAACTGGCAGAATACATATATACTTTTTTTGTAAATACATCCTTTTAATACATACAGAACACCCAAACACAGAACAAACATTTATCGTCACACTAATGTTTGTCCTGGTAGGAATCAAATCCATGCTCTACAGATTTTTTTTCTCATTTATTTACTACATTTTTAAATGTTATAGAAAATGAACTAACATGGCAGTCAATAAATAAGTCATTATTTTTTTAAAGACATCATCATCGTCAGCCCACTGTAGTTCCATTCCAGGCGAGGTGTGTTTACCATCTTCGACTACACCGTCACTTAACATCCGGTGTGCTGTGGTGAAACACCTAGCCTGTCAGCCAAAAAAAAATAACCCGATCTTAAGTCCCTCGTTTTCAGTCACTGTCCACAGCCTTACGTATTTAGTCACTCCAACGATTCTCAGAACGTCCCACGCTAGTTTTGCCGATACGCAGTTGCAGTTACTCTAGGTGCTTAGCGGCAGATGTTGTACATAACTATCCTCTGGCTTACTTCACCGGCAGCTGAACTTTTTTGGGACCTAAACCCTTTTCCCTGAGGCATGCAATCCGGCCGCTTTAACCGCTAAGCCAGTATCGCTACGCACGCATCAAACCGATGTCTGTTGGCTAAAACAGTAAGACTGTGTTACCAAAAGTGAAAGTTTATTGTCTTTAATTTATCTCAAAATTAACCAACAAAACTTCAAAAGAGCTGTGATGACAACAATTTGTAATTTTAGGATAAAGAGACTGTGAAAATTGATATTTATTATCTACCCTTCTGTCGTCTCAAGCTGCCAGCTTATTGTTTTTAATTAATTACGGATAATGGTATTTATTCGGTAATCACAGGTTAATTTCCTTTGGGTGATGTTGGAATGTTGTAGCGATGATAGCTCGGTGGTTAGCGCGGTCGGTTCGCATGCCGAAGGGCGTGGGTTCAAACCCCAACAATGAGCTTGAGCAGTCGGTGAAGGAAAACATCGTGAGGAAACCATAGCGTGGTGGTAGGGTACTTTCTAGTACTCGACTGGCTAGCTACCACCCTCAAGTTGAAAATCTGCCGCCAAGCATCTAACGGTGTGTTCCGGCAGCCTCACTTGAGAGCCAGTTCTATTCCAGGCTAGGTGTGCTTTACCATCTTCGACCACATCGTCACTTAATATCAGGTGAGTTGTGGTCAAACACCTAGCCTGTCAGCTATAAAAAAAATAAAAAATGCTTAAAATATGTTCTGACAGGTTTATCAAGTTTTTTTTTTTATAACCGCGTAATAAATCGAATATTTGGTGATTGAGTTATTGGTCAAACAAATATATGGTAGTTTTTCTTAGAGTGTCCTAATAAATATAAAATATTAATAATAACTAATAACGTGCTACTTGATTTTCAATTTTTTTATGTTACAGTATTGAGGCGAATGAGACGCTCTCCTGATGTTAAGAGATAACGCCTATCCATAACCATTGCAGCGATACACAGAACTTTGAGTAGTAAAACAAAGTCCAGGGCGTCGCTCCATTGGCGCTCATTACTTTGAGACTAGATGGTTAGTCTCAACAGCCCTGTAATTTCGCTAGCTGCAGTACCCTTCAAACCGGAACACAGTAATGTTTACACACTACTGCTTGGCGGCAGAATATCTGGTACTGCGGTGGTACCTACCTAGACGACCTCCTGCTAAGCTCCTTTTATTTCTTTTCTTTTCTAGTATTTTGTAGTATATGTTCACGCCAGCCCCTACTATTGTATCCTTGTCTTGTTTTATATCTGCTATAAACTATAATTCTTTATGTATATATTTTTCTTTTCACGCAATTTCTTCACTATATGTATATTTATAATTTCTTTATTTTATTGTATATTCGCCTATGTATCTTTTTTATTCAATCTCGTGCGTCCCAAAAGGATGGGAGCAGACATACTACCAACAGGGCAGTTTTCAGTTTTCTTTTTCCAGTAATCTAGCAAATAAATCATTTAATTTAATTGCAATTTAAAAGAATACCTAATTTTGTTTTATATATGCATTAGTGGCCGTAATACACCGTGGTAGTGCCGGCATAAGAATAGTACCTCTCTACCCGTGGTTGCCGTAAGAGTCGGCTAAGGGATGTAATCCGTAAGATTGGCAGCAGCGTCTTCCTTGAACAATCACACCTAACTGCGCTCGCCAACCCGCCTGCCAAGCGTGGCGAGTATTGGCAAACCAAAGGAGGAGGCCTATGTCCAGCTGTGGACGTCCTATGGCTGATGATATGATGTGATTAGTGGCATTTTTTACGTAAATTAATATCCTTATGTCATCATAATTCATTCAAATTAATGTTTGTAACCATCACGCATATTCTAAAGACAGCGGAAAATATATCTCAATTCAACATTGATTTAAGATTTAGCTTCTGTGTAATGGTCTGGAATGATGTAAATAGTTCTGTTATTGCCTCTTCGACCCGTTATTTCTTACAGAATTACTTTTTCAATATTTATTGACTGTGTCTTTCGTGATGTTTTTTCAATAGTCTTTTGATACGAAGTTTTATTACACAGGAACTAAAACTTTACGGTTTTGTTCGAACACAAACTATTTTTGCAGGTTATATTTTTCAATTACAAAAAAAAGTCTTCAACCAGTCGAAAGTCTTCGACCAGATGACTTATGGTGCTGAAACGTGGTCTCTGCCTATGTGCCTTCTTGATAAGCTCAAAGTCGCACAACTAGCGACGGCTATGCTCGGAGTTTCCCTACGAGATCGAATCAGAAATGAGGAGATAGACGAACTAAAGTAGTCGACATAGCCCAGCGGATTAGCAAGTTGAGGTGGCAGTGGGCAGGGCGCATAGCACGCAGATCTGATGGCCGATGGGGCTGCAAAGTTCTGGAGTGGAGACCACGGACCGGCAAGCGCAGCGTAGGACGTCCACCCACAAGGTGGACAGACGACCTCATAAAGGCCGCAGGAACGCGCTGGATGCGAGCCACTTCCAACCGGTCTTTGTAGAAGTCAATGGGGGAGGCCTATATCCAGCAGTGGACGTCCTACAGCTGAGATGATGATGATGATGATTCAATTACATACAAAACAGAATGTAATAATATTACAATTCAATATTATTGTACAGTTTTTACAAATTCGGCAGCTTCGTTGGGAGACCGTCTGACTTCTAATCTGGAGGTCCAAGGTTCGAATCCCACGGCACGCCACTGTCTTTTCCGATAACTTCAAATTATAGTGCGAGTCAGACTCGCGCAAGAAGGGTTCCGTACCATTATTTATAAAAACGGCAAAAAAATCATGTCTGTATGGGAGCAACCCCCTTAAATATTTGTTTTATTTTAATTTCTTCAATGTAACGATGATAACTCAGTGGTTAGCGCGGTCGATTCGCATGCCGAAGGGCGTGGATTCAAACCCAACAATGAGCTTGAGCTGCCGGTGAAGTTAAACATCGTGATGGAACCATAGCACGGTGGTAGGGTACTTTCTAGTACTCGGCTGGCTAGCTACCACCCTCAAGTTGAAAATCTGCCGCCAAGCATCTAACGGTGTGTTCCGGCAGCCTCAATTGAGAGCCAGTACCATTCCAGGCTAGGTGTGCTTCTCCATCGTCGACCACACCGGCACTTAACATCAACTAAGCTGTGATTCAACACCTAACTTGTCAAACATAAAAAAAACGCAGGCGACAAGTTCCACACATCAGCAGTTCTTACGAAGCTGTACCTGTGTGTGTTTTAAGATTTATTCTTCAAGTAAATCTGTGCACCTTTCTAGTTACTGTCCACCTACTCCATTCGCTGGATCGGTCAGAAAACTCGAGGCTCGAAATGTATTCAGAGCTTTTTATTGAGTATGAAAAGGGTTTTGATGAATTTGGGTCACTAGTTTTACCCGAGGGTCTTTGATCAAACTCTCAAAAGATACTATGCTCGAAATATTTTCGTTCTCAAATATTTCTGTTAATACTTCTTGCAATATTTGGAAAAGTTTAAGAGTACCCGGCGGAGATGAATAAATTATATTTTTTGGATGCCTATTTGGGAAAGGTCGCACAAAAAAGGTACCGTATTTACACGTATAATTTTATCCTAAAAATGTGTTGGAAAAACCGCAGTATAGAAAAAAACTATTGAACACCAGGGTCGTCTCTATCCTATATGAATAGTCAATTGTTTTTTAGGGTTCCGTACGTCAAAAAGAAAAAAACGGAACGGTTGCTGTCCGTCTGTTAAGACCTTCTATTTATATGGGAAGATATCGAGTTGAAATTAAAACCATATACACAGATATGTAGTCCCTTGCAGCTGTGAAAAAATCAAACATTTATTGTAAAAAAAATTACAGCCGTTTATGTCGCAAAAACTGCATATTTCGACGCTATAGGGTATTTTTCTTCGACCTAGAACTATGAAATTTGTCAAGATTTGTCTTATAGTGCACATAAAGGAAAAGAATTAATTTTTAATATAATAACAAAAAATAGTCCTTATGCAAGGAATGAGGACAAGAATTTATCATACGTACTGGTTTGTACGGAACCCTCGGTGGGCGAGTTTGACTTGCACTTGTTCGTATTTTTTTTATATATATACAACACTGGGCAAAGGTCACTCCTCTTTTCTTTCGCTTATTTTATTTTTATTTTTTATTATATTTATCCTGGACCAGCACAGAACGATTTCTCTCTAAGATTTCCGAGTTCGTCACATCATCAACTTGAAGGGCGATCTGGATAGTTTTTTTTTTTTAATTGTCTATAGTGTTAGGTAAATTTAGTGAGCGGTCCAGTTTTTGGAACGTCAACCATGAAACGATGTCGCTTTCTCGAGATTCTGGCTATCCAATAGAAGAAAAGGCATGGGGGAAATAGACCATGTAGTTCTGAAGCACACTTTCCGAAATGAATCTGACAAAAACCCGATGAACAACATAGCGACGATGTTTTTCAATTTAGCTCGAACAATGGAATTGCTTGAAAAATATGCCTTAGTGTTTTCTTAGAACGCAATAAAAGTTTCTAGGAAGCTTTTAAGTCCAATTATCTCAATAGGGAAGTAAGTAATACACATTTTTGAAGAATGATTTTGAAGATTGTATTAACAATTATTTTTTTTATAACTTTCTGCCGAAGTCTGTGTTCCCTTTTAGTACAATATGGGTGTCTAGCAATCTAGCGGGTTTCTTTTAGGTAAGCATGCTCCATCTTAGACCGCACTACTGCTTAACATCAGGCAGGGCGTGGTTAAACGCGAAACTATTATGAATTAAAAAAATGATATTAAATTTCATATAACATGACTCTTTGTTGGGGTATGAACCCACGCTCTTTGGCGCGCGATTGCTATATATTTCCCATATATCAAAATTGTATTTCGTAATTTAATACAATTTATTTATATCTGTTTATATGTCAATGTGCTTACATCATATTTCATCACAGTGGCTCATTGGCCTTAATAGAAGAAGCCAAAAGTAATTGTATGCAAATCACGTCTCTTCCAATACGAAAGTCTCAACAAAGCTCTATGACAGCCAAGCTTCGGGAAAACGAGGGATGTACTCTACAAAATTTTAATTGTTCGAATTTGATTGTAAACATCATTCATAGTACCTGGATGACCGAGCGTTGCTCGGGTTTTTTTTTTTCAAAAATTAAACCTAGCTAGATCGATTTATCGCCCCCGAAACCCCCTGCATACTAATAATATATATATATATATACATGCCATTTAAAATTTTGAGAGCAACCGCGTTTGCTATTTTATCTAATTCCTTTAAACGAGGAATTCTTGTATATATATCTCTCTGTAGTAAACATTTGTTACCATAGCAACTTAAGTTATCGATATAGTCTGTCAGCACCAGCGTTGCCAGATGTCCCGATTTTGGCGGGACGTCCCGATTTTTAAATCAAAATTAAATGTCCCGCGCGGGTTAGGCTCAGTCCCGCTTTTCGGGAATAACTCGACCGTGCGTGCAGTGTGCTGAGGAAGCGCGGACGGGTGGCACAGACAAGTGTGGGCTGGCCGCCCGCCCGGCGCGTAATGAAGATAAGCGCGGGAGAGAGAGGGGATCGTCACGATAGGGTAAATCTGATTTAAAATATCATATTTTTATTAAAATACATTTTCTACGGCTATTTTTGCTATCTATTGTCACGTAAACGTAATTTGAACTCAAATAAAAAGATAAATATTTAATTACTTCTGATTATATACTTTTTTTTATTATGTCCCGCTTTCCACGAAAGAATCCCGCTTTTTAACGCAAAAAGTTCCAAAATACCGACTTGGCAAAAAAAAAAACCTGGCAACGCTGGTCAGCACCCTTTATTACAATTGTATTTATTTGTGTACTGTATTACTTATTGGCGATTGTATTTATGCCGTATTTTGTCTATTAAAGCCATAATTACTCTGAAATGGTTTGAATTCTACAGTAATATTCGAAATAACCGCTCATCTCTAAACCTCACGGAAGCTCTGATGAATGCGGAAGTTTTTGGCGTACTACTGTGTATTTTTGGCTGGCAATGTTCAATTAGTATTGACTCCAATTCCATTGAGGGCGTCGATGTTTGCTTTCAATCAAATCGAACCAAATGACTTTAATTTAATATTCGATGGTACTTTATTGGTCATAAGAACTGTTTTGGTTTTATTATGAGAAGTAATTTAAGTCTGCGTTGTGGTTTCATTATGAAAAGTTATTCCATTATTTTAGTAGAGTTTTGTTCGTAATCTTGAACTATAGATCCATCAAAATTTTATACCACGAATTATAATTATGAAGATAGGTAATCTCTTTATTACAAAAACATTTACTTATCGTGTATTTATTTTGAAAAAGATTAATCAAATTAAATTTACTAATTTAATTAATGAAAGAGTGAAACTAAATTAAAAATATTTAAAAATCCGGCCAAGTGCGAGTCGGATTCGCGCCCGAAGGGTTCCGTACCATTTTCTATAAAAACGGCAAAAAAACGTGTATATTGTGTGGGAGCCCCACATAAATATGTTTTATTCTGTTTTTTAGTATTTGTTTGTTATAGCGGCAACAGAAATACATTATCTGTGAAAATTTCACATGCTCACGTTTCATGAGATACAGCCTGGTGACAGACGGACAGATTGACAGACGGACGGACAACGGAGTCTTAGTAATAGGGTCCCGTTTAACCCTTTGGGTACGGAACCCTAAAAAGGACTAACCAAATTAAATTTACTAATTTAAATAATGAAAGAGTGAAAGAAAATCATATTGATTATTTTAAAAAAGATTAACTAAATTAAATTTACTAATTTAATTACTGAAACAGTAAAAGGAGATTAATAATAATTTATTATTTTAAAAAAGATTAACCAAATTAAATTTAAAAATTTAATTAATGAAAGAGTGAAGGGAAATTTATAGTTTAATGCTTAATAACGTATTTATTTAATTTAATAATGTTTTTTTTAAAGGTGACAGTGTAGGTGTTTGACCATAGCTCAGCTTATGTTAAGCGTCGGTCTGGCGAAAATAATAAACACAACCAACCTGAAAAAGTTTTTTTTTCCTTAAATAGTTTACCGAAGCTTTACGTTTCAAGACAAGCATACAAATAATGATTACACAAAATTTGTTTCAAAGCTATTTCTTCGGAAACTCGCGCACTTGTCTTGTTTCCACTGCAATAAAGGATAAAGACATCCAAGTCATTAAAACAGCACTTCTTGTTTGGAATTCTCGATTATGGCAGCTTAGTACAACACAGAGATATTTTGAATTGCCTCTGAAAACTTACTTTAACAATAATTACATTTATTTCGATTTTAATTACTTGTTTATGAATTACAAATTAGAACTTTGACTCTGGCTTCCAACCTAGTCCTAGGTTTGAATCCCATGACAAGCAATAAATATCGTAGAATGTTACGCACAGTTCGATTTGACCCCAAACTAAGCAAAGTACTATTGGAATCAGATAACTGATATAATACTTAAATACTTCTTTTAGGGTTCCGTACCTTAAAAGGAAAAAACGGAACCCTTATAGGATCACTTTGTTGTCCGCCTGTCTGTCTGTCAAGAACCTTTTTTAGGAATGCGTGGAGGTATCAAGCTGAAGTTCATATCAAATACTCAGGTTTACTGTCCCTTGGATCTGTAAAAAAATCAAACTTCTAAGCCAACGCAATCAAAACATACAGCCGTTTATGCAAATTTTCGACACTCGCAAGGGAATCAAAATCTACAGGGTACTTCCCGTGAACTCAGAATCCTGAAATTTGGTACGAAGCAACGTCTTATAGCACATATGAAGGAAAAACTGCGAAAAGCATAAATTACCATAAAAAAAAACCATAACTAAGACTAAGATATTTATTTATTAATTTCATCCACAGTGCCAAAAGTAGAGATTGTGGATGAGAGAGGCCGTCCGCTGCAAGACAAGTTCTACAAGGAAGGCTCCATCATCGAACTGCGCTGCGTGGTCAGCGAAGTTCCGCAGCCGACGCGGCAAGTCAACTGGAAGCATGGCGCCAGGCTACTGAATTATGATACTAAGAGAGGAGGAGTCAGGTAAGCACTTTTATTATTGTTTTAATATTTTGAACAATCTTTATTTAAAGAAGTTAGTTCTTCAGTGGTTTCACCAGTTCAATGCCACAGCACGTGTATTTTGTAGCGACGATAGCTCAGTGGTTAGCGTAGATGGTTCATACGTCGAAAAGCGTGAATTCAAACCCAACAATGACCTTGAACTGCCGGTGAATAAAAACATAATAATAATATAACTCTTTATTATTCACACCAATTACAAACAATTATTACAACATAAACTTAACACTAGTGAAACAATTGGCGGCCTTATCGCTAAGAGCGATCTCTTCCAGGCATAGTTGGTGGTAGAGTACTTTCTAGTACTTGGCTGGCTAGCTACCACCCTCAAGTTGAAAATCTGTCGCCAAGCAACCCAACTGTGTAGCTCAGCCTCACTTGATAGCCAGTTCCATTCCAGGCTAGTCACACACGCCGTCATTTTACATCAGATGAGCTGTGGTCAACCTAGCTATTCAAACATAAAAAGCGTGCCTTTTAAGCGTCGCTTTGTTCTCTAGCATACAGCCACGAATTTAGGCTGTACTTGTGTGACAGAAAATGCAGTATATCTTATTCTATCTTATCCTTATCCTCTATAAGCACTTAACACGTAACTAACACGTAATATTAACACGTAAAATAGCGAAGCGAAATTACGGGGCTGTTGAGATTAACCGACGAAAGTAGGTATAAGTTATGAACACCAAAGCAACGGTTTCCTGGACTTTCCCTGGACTTGTTTTAATAAGCAAAGTTCATTAGTTACATGCGTTATTTCTTACCATCAGAAAAGCGTCTTGTTTATCACAATCACTTTACTTTTACATAAAAATGTGTGACGAGTTCAGAAAATTCGCGGGCATGATCTGCGCTGCGCTCCGCCATATGTGCACTGACCTCTAAGAAATATTTTAGCTTGACATTTTAAGCAACATAAATGTAATTCTAGGAAATACATAATAAAATGGTATTTATATCATCGGTATCGAGGATAAAAGTTATGGATATGTGTTATCTCATATACATTTTTTTTTTAAAAACCTTTCATGTGCAAGTCCAACTCGTCCGCTGAGGGTTCGGTATCTACCCATTATACCGCCATAATTGGTATATTTTTTTTTCTATGCCAATTAAGTTAATCCTCTATGAGCGCCCATACAACTCAGAGGACTATCTTATTTGGCGTCAACTATGTATAATATATGGCGACACAATTTAATAGCCAACTTTTTTTATTTTTTAGAATTTTTCCTTTATCTGTGCTGTAAGTTATGGTTCAACAGGAACCATAATATAGGTTTTCGACCCAAAACCGATAGGGTACTTCCAGTTGACCTAGAAATGTCAATTTTGGTTAAAAGCAAAGTCTTACAGTACAAGTAAAGGGAAAATTCCGAAAAATAAAAAGTTGAAAATTAAGGTAAATTTTGGTACTTACAAGTTTTCGCGAAAATCTAACTTTGTCCATATCTTTTTATGGTGTTAACTCAGGATCTTGATTTTTATACACCTAATAGGGACTATAAACCTCAGTACCTGGTATAAATTTCAACTAGCTAGGTTCACCCGTTCCTAAGAAAATCGGTGGTGACACACGGACAGACGGACAGACGGACAAGAGAGTGATCTTATAAGGGTTTCTTTTTTTACCTTTTGAGGTACGGAACCCTAAAAACGGTATAATGTCATAGTTTCATATCTTTATTCTTTAACTAATAACTTAATTTACTTATAAATTTTCGAAATTAATTTCATAAATGAGAACCTTACATCGGACAGTTTAATTAAAATGTTATAATTTTACACCATAATTATTACAATTTCTTGAATTAAAGACTCTTAGATTTATTGATATTCCACGCTCCATTAATAAGCTTAGGAACCTTCATTAATTAACTAAAGTCAAATAAGTACTGTGCAAAGCAGTGACTTAAGTTTGGACAAAACAGTTAGTGGAGTAACTCTATTGGTCTAGGTCAGGAGTCAGCAACCCGCGGCTCGCGAGCCGCATGCGGCTCTTTTAATGTAAAGTAATATAATATAAAGTAACGGCCCAACGGCCCTCCAGTTCCAAACGCAATAATCTATTATTTTATTATCATAACCTTTAAAATCGGGCAATTGATCCATGAATATGGGAATATAATATTCTACATCCAAAACATTTCCAATTATTTTATTCATCATCATCATCAGCCATAGGACGTCCACTGCTGGACATAGGCCTCCTCCTGGGGGTTTTGCCTATACTCACTACGCTTGGCAGGCGCGTTGGCGAGCGCAGTTAGGTGTGATTGTTCAAAGAAGACGCTGCTGCCCATCTTCCGGATTACATCCCTCAGCCGACTCTTACGGCAACCACGGGTAGAGAGGGTGGGGTACTATTCTTACGCCAGCACCACCACGGCAATTTAAGCGTATGTCTATTTCAAATACTGAACTAAGTTCATATTGTTTATAAAAGCATTTTTGAAAGTATAGAGTGTCACAATGACAGCACGTGGCACGACACAAAACACATCGATTGCCTTAATTTCACCAGAATATCCTCTTAATACATTATATTGATCTTACGTACTGTATGTTTTTCTATGCCAAATTAAGGCAGCCAGGTAGTTAATAACTCTACAAGTTATTTGACTTTCGTGCCTAAAATTTATCTGATATCATCTTCGAGTTAATTAAATACTAGACCCTAGTTAATCTTAGGGGTGTTTTCCACAAAACAAATAAGGGTGTTTTAACACCCTATTAATTTGATCCGGTTCATCGGAGCTGAAGCGGGTAATTTTGAATTTAACCAAATATATTGAGATAAAAGGTTTATAAATATTTATTGTTCTAAAGAAAACGTGGCAAGTTTTATCAAAATCATAGTAGTCGATAAGATAATTGATTGATTCAGGCGTTATTTTGCGGAAGTTCATTTTGAGTGTTCAAGGTATATATTTAGTTTATTTTCGCTTAACTAAAATCAGTTACAACAGTGATGAAGATTTAAATTTAACTAACTTGATAACAATTTTAAAAAACTTCTCCGAAGATTTAAATAATATCTAAAACTAAAATTTGACATAAACTTAAGAGCTAAAACAAATTAAACAAAAAACTAATCAAAATAAAGTTATCACAAGTCTTTATATCCTCTTCTTGCTGCACTAACCACTTGCCGATTCATGTTTTGCCTCTATGCGAGGCATCATGAGTCGAAAAGGCCAATTTTAAAATGTTTGTTTTACAGATCTAGACTTCCTCAGAACAATTGATTGATTTAGGTGTTATTTTGCGGAAGTTCATTTTGAGTATTCAAGAGATATATTTTTAATGTATTTCCGCTTAAAAGTCATTTTGGTTACAACAGAGAAGAGGGTTTAATTTAAATATTTATTTAACTTCACGACAATTTTTAAATATCTATCCGAAATATTCCGTTGTATCTAAAACTAAAATCCGATATAAACTTCAAATAGAATTAAATTAAAAATGTTATTAATTAACCACAAGTTTTTATATTCTCTTCTCGCTGCAGTAACCAGTTGCCAACACGTGTTTTGCCTCTACACGAGACATCCGGGGTACCCACTCGAGTACTAGAAAGTACCCTAGGTACCGCCACGCTATGGTTTCCTCACGATGTTTTCCTTCACCGGCAGCTCAAGCTCATTAATGTATTTTGAATCCACGCCATTTGGTGTGTAATCCCACTGTGCTATCATTGCTACAAAACTATTGTTAGTCATCGCCCTTACTTATACGAGTAAAGAAAAGAATTGACGCCTCAGTAAAATAACCCTTGCTTGTCTTTTTTGCTATGGAAACTGACGTGGTTTTGACACATTTTTTTTATTTATGCAAGAATACTCACGTTTAATTATGTCCGATAATCCGACTATTATTTTCGGCTGCGTCCAAAACAAAGTACAACGTGCGTGCGGCCTTGTCTTGCTTTGCACCAGTTTGCTTCTTACTTTTCTTTCTTTAAAACACAATGTCCTACTTGAAAGAAGGAGACAAAATACTAGGCAACTAAAAAAAGTATATATTTAAGGGGGTAGACGTTAAGCATCCATAAGCTAAACAAATATAATATTTGGAATAGAAAGCAGTTCAGCTTTTATACGATGAAATTGTATACAAAATTTGATCAAAAATATTGGAACAAACCTTCTAGCTATTACCCTATCTATAGGCTACGGTTATACGTAGTTAACCTCTTTAAACCCTAATCACAGTTTAGCTGACCTTTCAATTTACGAGGCGGATAGTTTTCGTGGTCGGTTAGTTTTTGCGGGTAGTAACAGTTTTTGCTATAATTGGAGCGTAGTTGGGGCAATTTTGTCGATCGTCAAATAGATTTTGCGTATAAGCGACTACAAACGGAGAAAGATTTTTAATGCAATCCGTATTATTGTCTTGACTGGCTAAAATTCTTTTGTTTTTCTTTTTTACTTCTTGTTCTTTAAAATAGGAATTATTCGACAAACATCACATAACCCATCATCAGCCATAAGATGTCCACTGCTGGACATAGGCCTCCTCCTGGGGAGGGGTTTTGCCAATACTCGCCACGCTTGGCAGGCGGGTTGGCGAGCGCAGTTAGGTGTGATTGTTCAAGGAGGACGCTGCTGCCCATATTCCGAATTACATCCCTTAGCCGACTCTCACAGCAAGCACGGACAGAGAGGGTGGGGTACTATTCTTACGCCGGCACCACCACGGCAAACACAAAAAGATAACAAAAAATAGGCAGTCACGGGGTGTGGACAGAATTAAAAACTTAAAACACGTCACATAAGCATGTCGGTGACGAGAACACAATACATATACCCCTTTGTTTTTATTTGAAGCTATAATTATTATTCATGCAAAGCTAGAGTTATGTATTCTTTATGAGTAGAAGATATAAATCTTGCAACTACATAATTTCCTTTTTAGCACTGCATTCGCACCACGCGAAATGAAGACATAAAGTAGAAGCATGAAATTCAACATGACTTTGTTTACATCTTACTTCACAAACATTTTCATAAAATATTATTAGAGCTAGTAAAAATTTTATGGCAACAGGTTGACCCTTAGGCAGTGTTTCCACGAAAGTTAAATTTGTGACGATTATGAACTCACGTTCTTTAAAATTTAAGATGGCAACTACAATATTAGATAGGTTTAGATGAGTTTTCTTTATGCTATGAGATTAGGAAATTGTCTAGCTTGACAAATAATTTTAAAGAGAAAATAGGCAGTAACCAGTATTCCTATAGGTGTTTGAAACACTTTGTTTCAAAACAATGAAGGAATATTAATGTTGACTTCTAAAATGCAGTTATTCCATCTATAAAAGCGCACTTCTACCGTTGCTTTCTGACGACGCGTCTGTTAGGACTTGTACTTATCTAATCTGGAGTAGAAACTTCACTTGCGCGATGCAGGCTCTCGTCGCTGATTGGCTATCGCAATGCATGTTTACATTGATAGCCGCTGTATGTAGCGGGTCGCTTCATTGCGTATTTATACATACGCAACTCAGTCATCTTTTCACTTTTTTTTTCAGCTGATATTTATGACTGGATACCACACTAAATGTTCGTGTAGACGAATTTATCTACTAGTTCTTAAAAAATACTGCACTTATAGCTTAAATTACAAAATTGTTGAAAAGTTTAGATCGTTAAATCTATCCGTGTACATATAGCCTTAATAATAAAAATCCTTCAGGTGTTATGACGGTCAAATAAAATTATGCTGAATTATAATTTGTGTAAAATAAAGAGCAACTAGAGATGAATAATTCTGGATTAACTGTTTTAATTTATATACTTACTATTATATATACATTTTTATTTTCAAACAGAAATATAAAAATATATGACTTGACATGACTTTTTTGTTATTTAAAATTCTGGATACGGCTAAGTTGAACATAGACAAGCGTCATCTCTACAAGAGCAGTTCCTTTCATCACCATGTTAAAATACAAAAACAGACATAAAAGGAACTGAACTCTTATCTGAGCTACAAAAATAATTCAACGCCAAACTAATTACGAATTCAAAACAGCAGGTTGGCGTAATTATCATTAATTTGAAAATGTCTTAGATACTCATTAAGGAAATTCTTTTATCAGAATTCCAATCGTTTTTAGGTCCACAATTTGACCTTTCACGTTTTAATTCAAATTTCGCGTTGCGGTCACATCTTAAGTCTGATAACAAGGCGAAAAAAAATATCAATATCTAACACCCGACTACTAAAAAATCACGCTCCAAAAAGTATGAAACAAGAAAATATTCTCATCTGTAATTGTTATATAAAAACTATTCGATATGTATCGCGTATAAACAACTTACATGTAATAAATATTTTATTGTATTTCATACATGTTCATAGTGGTGTTCAGAGAATAACTGTGTTCGTATGCCACCTATCGTAATAAAACAATATATTCTGCAAAGTTGTTCAAGCACCATATAAACCATTTCACTTTCCCGCCCTTTCCTTACCTTGATTTCCGAATGAACCAACAAAGTTCGTTCATCATTGGACTCACTCATTCCGACACACGGAAAGTTCGAGTTAGTTCTACCATCGTCATCCAACCATTCACATCGATTAACGAAGAAAGCCGGCAATTTAGAAACAGTTAACTGCTGGGAGTTGTAGGCGCCTACAATAGACGTGAAAAGCATCAGGGGGCCCCCTAGTAAGTGCGCAGGAGCGCAGGAGACCCATCGGCCTCGCAGACGCGCTTGGCCGCAACGCACGTGAGTCCTCTCGTGAGTCACTCTATATTCCCGTGTCCTCTAACTCCCAATCACAGATTTAGATACAGTCCACTTGCTCTCCATGAGTCAAACATTCAATAACAAAAGTAGAATACGTATTTTCTTGTTTCAAACTTTTTAGAGAGTGATTTTTCAGTAGTCGGGTTTTAGTTTTTGAACTTGCTTTTTATTTAAAATATTTTGAAGTTTTTTCAGAGCTATATCATATTTTTTTCTGTTATATGGTTTGTTATCAGAGCGAGCGAAACGAGCCCTTACACAACCTGAGCATTTTTGTGGTACACTTTACTGAAAAACTATCACGCTTATAAATTTGTGCTTTAACATAGGAATTAAACTTCTTATCTAAATGTTATCTGTCAAAAAAAATATAATTTTATAAATCATTAAAAAAAATAACATTAAACAATTGTGTATTCATTGGATAGAATGTTATTCTACTACTAACGCCATCTGTTAGAAAACCAAAGAGTTAATATAGCTGCAACAGAACTAAACTCAATACTCAAATACATTGTAGTTAATCTACTTAATACTAGATGACACCACTAGCATCAGGTTGTAAAATAACAACTGTCTTAAAAATTATTACCTGTTAGAAAAACTACGTGAGCCCTCACAAAGCTCAGCTTTTTGCTAGTTTTACATGTATCTAGATAATGCAAAAGTTACAAGATTGGACTCTTAAGAAGATAAGCGTATAACGATAACGTAGTTGATTTAGGAAATTTACTAGCAAAAAATTTTTTTTATGACTTTGACGAGATATATCTAGCAAACGGTACGCTTGACAAAAATATGATGTAGCAAATCCCCTTCATTTTAAAATTCCTGTTCAATGATATAACACTTGATGAGGTGGGGCGAAAATTCCATTCTAGGCAAGGTGTATTTACCGTCTTCGACCACACCGTCACTTGAAATCAGGTGAGCTGTGGTCAAACACTTAGCTTGTCAACTATAAAAAAAAGACATTTATTTATTTGCCAACTGGTAATAAATGAACTGCAGCGTTTTCTCACCAAACGAAGTCACAAACATTATTAAAATGCTTAACCTTCCTAACGGACTAAAAGTTAATATCGCCATCTGTTAATCGAAATCTGAAATAAAACCGTGTTATTTTTCTTTGTTGACAGTGTGAAGACAGAGGCGACATCTAACGGCGCGCTGTCGCGGCTTTACATAGCGAACGCTAACAGAAACGACTCCGGCAACTACACATGTTCGCTAGCAGATGTCGCCACTTCTGCCGTCTCAGTGCATGTTCTCAGAGGTAACTTAAGTAACCATCTCTGCAATAGCGCGGACTGAGCCAATTTGAATAGGATACGAGTAACGGAATACCAAATTTTGACTGAATCAAACTTGTGGAAAAACATCCATTAAATCAACTAATCTTCAATACAATAATCTTCAAACAGCAGAACAGATTTTTTTTAAATCATAGCTAAGAACACTCTCGATCAAGTACCTATCAAACTAAATGCGATGACAGCTCAGTGGTTAGCGCGGCCGGTCCATACACCGAAGGGCGTGGGTTCAAACCCCAACAATGAGCTTGAGCTGCCAGTACGGAAAAAACATGAGGAAATCATAGCGTGATGACAGGGTACTAGCTAGTACTCTGCTGGCAAGCTACCACTCTCAAGTAGAAAATCAAGCACCCAACGGTGTGTTCCAGCAGCCTCACTTGAGAGCCAGTTCTATTCCAGGTTAAGTGTGCTTTACCATCTTCCAGCACCAGATTATCTACCTCCAAGCAGTAGTTTTTAAACATTACTGTGTTCTGGTTTGAAGGGTACTGCAGCTAGCGAAATTACAGGGCTATTGAGACTAACCATCGGTTTTCAAAGTATTGAGCGCCAAAGCAACCATGCCCTGGACTTTATTTTGCTACTCAACATTTTGTGTATCACTGCAATGGTCTTGAACAGGCGTTATCTCTTACCATCAGGAGAACGTCTCGTTCATCTCAATTTTGCCCGCTTGCTTTCTATTAAAAAAACGAACACATTCTAATGCTTGTTAAATTTTTAACTCAAATAATGCATTTACGTTTTAGGTCTCTGTTTCCTTTTAAATAACAGATGAAAAATGATTGAACATTTTTCTAATTAAATTATTTTAATCTTTCCAAGGGTCACAGATTATACAACAGCCCACAGATAATACAATATTCGAAAGCTTAACTGCGCATTTAAACTAAACTTTTAATTACAAAAGCTTAAAAGTTACAGCACTCCAATTTATAGTCATACCTTTTTTATACAAACGAGATAGAGGTTATTAAATATCAAAGTATTTTTTTATAAAAACAGTCGTTGAGATTACATTTAAAGTTAATTCTAGATTTTAAAATATAATCTCCGAATTTAATTCGATACGTGACACAATCAATCTTCAAACTTTGACATTAAACTTACTGAAGCGATGATATTACATTTTATCTATATATTTTCCATTTATCGATTCATTCACATCACTAGCTATAAAAATGAATGAATGAATCTTAAAATTTTACATTACTAATCATAACTTATTAACGTTCAAAAAGGAAAATTTGTACTGATGTATTTCGAGGACAGGAAATAAGATATTTTAAATCAAGAAATTTAGGCAAAAATTACTTTCCTTTTTTTGCTGAGTATTCAAATGTAATATATTATTTGACTAACAAGGAGACGGCAAGGGTGTGGGGAAGCGCGCTACGTGGTCATTGCCGAAAAAAAAGTATGAAACATTTTTTTAATTAAAACTAGAGATGAAACGGATATCCATTAACTATCCGGTATCCGCCTATCCGGCCTTGTTTTCACTATTCATATTGTATGATTCCGGATAGTAAAATTCAAAAAATTCTTATTATTCCACAAGGCTAATCATACCAGAATAGGTTATGGACACCGTTTGATGTCAATTTTTTTTGTTTAGTACTCAAATTTAACAAGTGGCAAATTAAGGTGAATGGATACCAAATTTTTCGCATTACGATTCGAGATGTCTTGAAAAAGTAAATCTCGTTAGCAATTGAATTTTGTTTTTCTTGATCGCGACAATCACTACTATTATCCTTTGCCACCTCATTGAACCAGTAACAGCCGAATACCGGGTAGTCGGATATCCAGCGCTCCGGCCTCGTAGCTTGCCGAATATCCGGTATCCGGTATCCGGTATCCGGTATCCGGTATCCGGTATCCGTATCATCTCTAATTAAAATTTAATAACTTGTTATTTTTTTTTTAATTTTTATCTTCCACCTACCTACCACCGTACGATGGATTCCTCGCGATGTTTTCATTCACCGGCAGCTCAAGCTCATTGTTAGAATATGAACCCACGGTCTTTGGCGTGTGAACCGACCGCGCTAACCACTGAGCTATCATCGCTACAAAAATATCCTTACTCTTATCGCTAAAAGCGATCTCTTCCAGGCAACCAAGAATGGAGAACACAATTACGCACAGGCGGGAGTTGTAACTATTATTATTATTGTTTTCTCATTTTATCTGCATGCGGTGTATAGCGCTATCCTTTTTCAGTGTGACCCTATAAGCTCCAATTTTCAAAAACCTCTTTCCCTCTCTTTCTTTTGAATGCATGGGCGAGTTTTCTCTAAAACGAAATCGATACCATTAACACAGAATCATATCCTTTGTTTTAATAGAATTTATTACAATCAGAATCAACATAAGCGATTGATTCTAACGAAATTTATTTAACGCCTTATACATGAATAATTCATATTATCTGCCTAAGTAAAGGTATTTTATGGCCCAATAAATTTTGTAACGCTTTAAGGACGTGCCCCAATTGCGATAAGGGTTTTTTTTGTAGGACAACTTTTTTTGTACAAGTTTTCGTAAGTTGTTCATAAGTTATGTCCTCAAAAAGCTAAGTTTTGCACTTAATGGGTATGTGTCACGACATACAGGGCTATACGCTTCGGTTATATTAAGCTACCATGGTGGTGCCGGCGTAAGAATAGTACCCCACCCTCTCTACCCGTGGTTGCCGTAAGAGTCGGCTAAGGGACGTAAACCGGAAGATGGGCAGCAGCCTCTTCCTTGAATAATCACACCTAACTGCGCTCGCCAACCCGCCTGCCAAGCGTGACGAGTATTGGCAAAACCCCCCCAACGGGGGAGGCCTATGTCTAGCAGTGGACGTCCTTTTGCTGATGATGTAATTATGGTTAACTTTTGCTATGGTTAATTGGTTATCTGAGATCGTAAAAAATCTGTTCCATAGAGTTTTTTGTTTAAGGTTGACAGGCTAGATATTTGACCATAGCTCACCTGATGGTAAATGACAATGAAAGATGGTGAGCACGCCTAGCCTGGAATGAAACTCTCAAGTGAGGCTGCCGGAACACACTGTTAGATGCTTGGCGGCAGATTTTCAACTTGAGGGTGGTAGCTAGACAGTCGAGTACTAGAAAGTACCCTACCACCATGCTATGTTTTCCTCACCAGCAGCTCAAGCTCATTGTTGGGGTTTCAACCCACGCCGTTCGGCGTACGAATCGCTAACCACTGAGCTTTCATCGCACAAGTCACATTACATCATCAGCCATATGACATCCACTGCTGGACATAGGCCTCCTCCTGGGAGGGTTTTGCCAATACTCGCCACGCTTGGCAGGCGGGTTGGCGAGCGCAGTTAGGTGTGTTTGTTCAAGGAAGACGCTGCTGCCCATCTTCTGGATTACATCCCTTAGCCGACTCTTACGGCAACCACGGGTAGAGAGGGTGGGGTACTATTCTTACGCCGGCACCACCACGGCAATCTTACGCCGGCATCGCACAAGTGACGTGTCATTTTGTAAATTTGCGTTGTCTGCGTTTGATGTCTGTTATATATTGTGGTTTGGCAATATTAATGAGTAAGTTATTTCTGAGCGTAACGTCTTCGTATATGATGCTTCGAATATTGTATGACGAACTTCATTATGCGGTATAATTGTGTTGTTGTGTGTGGTGTATTCAAACTTTAATTAATCCACACGCTCCGGCTGACGGAGCTTCTAAATTCTAATTAGCATATAAAATTCTTCTATTGGTTTTGAGGTCGTGCTTGTGTGCTGTGTGTGGTAAATAAGTCGTAAGTTTTGTAGAGATGATGGCTTAGTGGTTAGCGCGGTAGGTTCGCATGCCGAAGGGCGTGGGTTCAAACCCCAACAATGAGCTTGAGCTGCCGGTGAAGGAAAACATCGTGAGGAAACCATAGCGTGGTGGTAGGGTACTCTCTAGAACTGGGCTGGCTAGCTACCACCCTCAAGTTTAAAATCTGCCGCCAAGCATCTAACGGTGTGTTCCGGCACCTCACTTGAGAGCCAGTTCCATTCCAGGCTAAGTGTGCTTTACCATCTTCGACCACACCGTCACTTAACATCAGGTGAGCTGCGGTCAAACACCTAGCCTGTCAGCCATAAAAAATAAATTAAGAAAAAGTCACTTTGTAGTGATGATAGTTCAGTGGTTAGCACATTGATTTACACGCCGAAGGATGTAGGTTCGAACCCTAACAATAAGCTTAAGAAAATTATAGAATACATAGAAAGAAAACCATAGCATGGTGGTGGGTATTTTATACCGGCTACAGTACCTGGATGACCGACCAGTTTTTTTAACGACGTTTTCTAAAAATTAAACCTAGCTAGATCGATTTATCGCCCCCGAAACCCCTGCATACTAAATTTCATGAAAATCGCTGAAGCCGTTTCCGAGATTCAGAAAAAATATATACAAGAATTGCTCGTTTAAAAGTATAAGATAGATATAAATAATAATAGCTTTCAACCTAATCCTAATATATTTTTGTATTTTTTCCTAATTTCGCCATAGCCTCTTTATTTAATAAACTTTTAGTCTCTTTTTAATGTAAAAGTAATGAACGCTTTTCTTATGGTAACAGACAACACCTGTCCATGACCATTGCACCAAGAACTTTGGGTAGCAAACCAAAGTCCAGAACATCGCTGCTTTGGCGCTCATTACTTTGAGACTTTCGATGGTTAGTCTCAATAGTTCTGTAATTTCGCTAGCTGGAGTACCCTTCAAACCGGAACACAATAATAGTAATAACATAGTAATTGAATCTCATGCCTCTTCCTACAAAAGTGACTTTAATCCCTAAATAGTAATAAAAATAAAATAATAAAAATATAAATAATAAATATCCCTATTAATTTAAATTCCTAAATGATCCTCATAGAAGTGAAACTTTGAAAACCACCGTACATTTATTGGTTACTTTTACATTTATATATTTCTAACCAAGAGCATCCGCGTTCCCGTCAAAACCATGTTTAATTCGGTATGTAAAGATAAAAATTACTGATTCTAAAACCATTTCGAAATATTACATTCCTGTACATTATTTTTACGTTTAAAACTATTTAAACTATTTGACCCCCTAATGACGTCACATAGTAGGCTGTATAGCGCTACTTTCAGTGCTTAAGAAAAGTAATGGCAAACCAAAACAAAATTGTCAAAGTTAAGTCAACGGCAGCCATAATAACCTTTTCCATACACGTACGTCGACTTGTTTTTCGCTTTATTGACACAAATATCTAGATTATTTTACTTTAAACGTTACTCGAACAATGATATCGCTTTTATGAGGCTATCATATAAGGTTTGCTTAATTCATGTCAATTGTCAAAATCAATCAAATGTGTCAAAATAGCTATGTATACTTTTTTGTTCAACATGGCAAGGGCATATATGTATATATTCAGCCTACTTTATGACGACATCGCTAAAAACGTTTTAAAAATCAACTACCGCATAAAAAGCCTGAATATTCAAATTAGTTTCATAAAATAAAGTTTACTATCAGTAAAAATATAAAATTAATATAATACACAAAAATTATATACCGAATTTTTCGTGGCTGAAATATCATGAAACGATTTAAAAAAAATAGCTGCTGGTGAAGTTGGGAGATTTGGCTTATAAATAAAAAAACACGAAATTATCGGCTGCGCGAGCTTTTCTTTTACTACCCACTAAAATAATTTCCAAAAAGGTTTCACAGATAAACTTAATCACAATATGGTAACTAGAGAAGTAGGCCGGAATAATTTTAATTTTATTCCGAGTGTAATGAAAATGGTGATGTATTTAATTGTTTTAGCCGAAGCTTTTTGGTACTTTAATTATAGGATAATTCAAGACGATATTACATCAATTTCTTTTAATTTTTGTTTTCAAGTTTAATTTAACGTCTTTAGCAACACATAATATTCTTTGACAAGTATTGATGTCGTTGGCTTCGTTATCTTTTGTCAATTAAACGACTAGTCGTTTATGCCACAGTACACTAAGAACTAGTAAGTCATCTTCGTAGAAATTAGGGCGCCGAGTAGTTTTTTGTTTTTATATGGCTGACAGGCTAGGTGTTTGACCACAGCTCACCTGATATTAAGTGACGGTGTGGTCAAAGATGGTAAAGCACACCTAGCCTGGAATGGAACTGGCTCTCAGGTGAGGCTGCCGGAACACACCGTTAGATGCTTGGCGGCAGATTTTCAACTTGAGGGTGGTAGCTAGCCAGCCGACATTATAATTTTCCATTTATCATTTAATTTTTAGATACTATTAAATTAGCCGGCTCCTATAAAGGGTCGGATATTAACCTCATCTCTATCGAACCCCCTCAAACTCTAATTAGAAATTAAAGCACCTTTTGCTATTAAGTGGTTAACTAATTAACATAAATTCTCTTTTTACAATGAACCGTTTTTACAGTATCTATGAAAGGAGTTAATTTTCAAACAACAACGTTTTTTATTAATTAAGAAAGGGTTGTCTGTTATCCAAGCTTATTGTAAAAATTATCATATTTTTGAGATTGTTAACTCAATCCTTTGTAGCTTTAATATTTTTGACAGTGAAATTGTTATAAAAATGAATATTTGGAACTTTTTTTTATGGTTGACAAGCTAGATGTTTGACCACAGCGCACCTGATGTTAAGTGACGGTGTGGTCAAAGATGCTAAAGCACGCCTAACCTGGAATTGAACTGGCTCTCACTCAACACACCGTTAAGTGCTTGGCAGCAGATTTTCAATTTGAGGGTGGTAACTAGCCAGCCGAGTACTAGAAAATACCCTACCATCATGATGTGGTCAAGCTCAAGCTTACTGCTGGGGATTGAACTATCATCGATACAAAATTTACAAATTTAACAAAGTAAATTCACATATTACAGAGGGACTAATAAATTAACTTAAACGTTACTAGTTTTTTGACACAAACTATAGATTACGAGCCTATGATCATACCGTGAGAGGCAATAAAAAAAAATCTTCATTCAAATTTCAATTATAATAATAAAACATATTTCTTATTCAAAAACTGCATCGATCACACATGAAACAAGTAAAACATTAACAAAAGAAACTTGACTCTGGCAAATGCACAGAAAGTGCGACGCCAATTCCTACTAGTAGGAATAAGAAAAAAAAACATTACCAAATTACATGAGTCCAAGCTCGTGGTAACTGTCCACAAGACCTTCAAGTCTCTTCTTAAGAAGTGCTATGGTTTCTGGGTCGAAACTGGTACCAGCGTTTTCTTCCTTTAAAAGTCTTTGTATATCTTCTGTTTCCAAAGCTTTTTTCATCTCTGCCGCTTCTTCAGACTTCTTTGAAAGTATACCAGCCAGCAATATCGATAGTCCAAAGCTGATTTTTCCGTATCTCTTCAGATCGTTGTCTAATTGGTCTTTAGGGAAGACAAAGCTAGCTTTTAGGCCGTAATTTGCCAAGCACTTGTCTAATTCGCTGTGGTAATAGTTGATCCAGTCGTAGAAATGTTCTTTTCTCATTTCGTAGTCTGTGCAGTTAGAAATCATGTAAAGTAAATCTGCAACAGGGTTGGCCACCTTCGAAGCTTGATAGTCGATCATTATCGACCCCAGAAGAGTTTCTCCCTGAAAACAGAATAAAATTGTGTAGAAATGATAGTTCTACCGTGGTGGTGCCGGCGTAAGAATAGTACCCCACCCTCTCTACCCGTGGTTGCCGTAAGAGTCTGCAATGGGATGTAATCCGGAAGATGGGCAGCAGCGTCTTCCTTGAACAATCTCACCTAACTGCGCTCGCCAACCTGCCTGCCAAGCGTGGCGAGTATTGGCAAAACCCCCCCCAGAAGGAGGCCTATATCGAGCAGTGGACGTCCTATGGCTGATGATGTTGATGTGATAGTTCTGTGGTTACCGCGCTCGGTTCACACGCTAAACAATGAAATTGAGTTGCCGGTGAAGGAAAACATCGTGAGGAAACCATAGCGTGGTGGTAGAGTACTTTCTAGTACTCGGCTGTTTAGCTACCACTCAGTTGAAAATTTGCCGTGAAGCACCTAACGTTATGTTACGGCAGTCAGTCAGCCAGTTCCATTCCAGGCTAGGTGTGTTTACCATTTTCGACCACAGCTAGTTAACATCAGGTGAGCTGTGGTCAAACATAAAAAAAAAAAAAAAAATTATAATTAGTAATTTTATGAAGCGACTTAGTAGTAGTTATTGTATATAAAGAATTATGATTTGAAACTGGAATAGAAAGTTTTCAAGTAATTAACTAACTTTAAAAAAAATCGAACATTTCTGTGTTGAGAAATCGTATGATAATCGCTTGGCAGTTATTTTAAACGATCCCAATAACTATCGTGTTAAAGGCAATATTTATCGTTGGTTATCTAGTAAGATAATCGATTGTAAAAAATTCGTTACAAAAGTCAGTTTGTATTTTGAAGTTATCTTGACGCTATTATCGGGCAACAAATGTATTATATTTACCTGCCGTCTTGGCTCATTGGTAGTATGTCTGCTTTAAAAGCTGTAGGGCGTGGGTTCTATCCCACTCAGCACAAGGATTTTGTGGTATTTAAACATAAATGTTTGTTCTGTGTCTGGATGTTCTGTATATATTATAAGTATCGTATTTACAAAAAAAAAGTATTGAAGTATTTTATCACTTATCTGACTTCCATAGTACAAGCTTTGCTTAGCTTGGGGTCAGATGGCGCTGTGTGTAATGTCCTGCGATATTTATTTATTTACTTAAGAAGTAGGAACCGTAGGAAGCGGCTGAACCGAATTAAATTTAGTTTGATTCTATGATTCAAGGAAATCAGTTGAGCTTAAAAAAAATCATTTTTAACCGACTTCAAAGAAGGAGAAAGGAGGATTTTTAAAAAAATTTTTGTTACCTCAGAACTTTCGACTGGGTGAACCAATTTTGATGATTCTTTTTTTATTTGAAAGTGCTTCCCGTGTGGTCCCAGTCCAGTTCTGACAATGGCATCCATGAGAAAACAAAAAGAAGTCGGTTTTTTTTTTGTTAAAATTTTACTTTAATTGACAAAGCCTACTATAAGGTGGCTCATGACGTGGAAGACAGGAATATATGGTTGTTGTAGCTTCTCTCTGCACTTGCATCCCCCTGGCTAAGTGACAATTGTAGTAAGCATAATGTATGTATTAATATTTAGTACCTGGTTGACCGAGCATTGCTCGGCTGAAAACACGGATAAAACGACGTTTTCTAAAAATAAAACCTAACTAGACCGATTTATCGCCCCCGAAACCCCTTACATACTAAATTTCATGAAAATCGTTGGAGACGTTTCCGAGATTCAGATTATATATATATATATATACATAAATACAAGAATTGCTCGTTTAAAGGTATTAGATAGATAGATAGATTATACATATATTTAAAAAGTTTAGGGGTTCAGAAACAATAATTAATGTTAAGCATAGATTATCTAGTCTGTCTTTGGATAGGTGACCGCGAATGGCATTTATTTGTGAACACTTCCGTAGGTTGGTTGATTCGTGAAATATAAGTCTTGAATGTTTGTTCAATATTTTTATAAGAACTACTTACATTCCACGCCATCAATTTTATATTAACCACGTACTTTAAATTGGCTATACTGATATACAGAACACCCAGATACAGAAAAACATTTGCTTATACCATAAAATGGGTGGGAAGCGAACCCACGCCCTACAGCTCTTAAGGCAGACATATAACCATTGAGCCAACAGGGATGTCAATTGTATAATGTACATGTATGTTTCAAGTAATTTTGTTGCTAATTGAAATGTATTTCTTAAATAATAATAACACGAATTACATGATGATCCTCTTAATAGCTATAAAAATACTTCTCAAATATTTCTCGAACAATCCATGGGCCTGAACAAAGTGCTTATGGCCTCTTACCCGCATCTGTGCCTCAGGGCAGCCTTCCTTTATGGCGATACCTACCTACGCTTTTATATCTCTAAACGAAGTCGAAATGAAAATTGAAGAGTCTTTATCCCTTTATAGTATTTGAGTTTAGTTTTGTTTCTGTTAAGACATGGACCGTTTTAGGTTATGATTTTTTATATCACATCACATCACATCATCAGCCATAGGACGTCCACTGCTGGACGTAGGCCTCCTCCTGGGGGGGTTTTGCCAATACTCGCCACGCTTGGCAGGCGGGTTGACGAGCGTAGTTAGATGTGATTGTTCAAGGAAAACGCTGCTGCCCATCTTCCGGACTACATCCCTTAGCCGACTCTTACGGCAATTACGGGTAGAGAGGGGGGGTACTATTCTTACGCTGGCACCACCACGGCAAATTTATTTAGATTTTTTATATAATTTCGAAATTTTTGACAAAAATTCAGCCAAAGTTTTGGCAGCCTTTTTAGGGTTCCGTGCCTCAAAAGAAAAAAACGGAACACTTATAGGATCACTTTGTTGTCCGTCTGTCTGTCAAGATCCTTTTTCTCAGGAATGCGTGGAGGTATCAAGCTGAAATTCATATCAAATACTCAAGTATACTGGAGCTGTAAAAAAATCAAACTTCTAAGCCAACGCAATCAAAAGATACAGCCGTTTATGCTGCAAATTTCACACTCGCAAGGGAATCAAAACTTACAGGGTACTTCCCGTGAACTCAGAATCATGAAATTTGGTACGAAGCAACGTCTTATATCACAGATAAAGGAAAAATTGCGAAAAGCATAAATTACCATAAATAAAAAAACTTTTACTTATATACCTACAGGTTGTTAGGAACCCTCGGTGCGCGAGTCCGACTCGCTCTTGGCTGGTTTTTTTTTTCAAACGTTAACTGATACCCCAAAAGTACGCCATCGTGGCACTGTTTGTTTTCGAGAACAATCCTAATGTTTGTAAAACAGCTTCCTTTCAAATTACCGATATACATTTAAAAGTACCATCCCCGCAACCATGTTAACCCTAACGAGTATTTCCATTCGATTACAATCAATATAATCGGGACCCTTATCGATAATCGACAATCGATACCCCCTCACTAACAACTCTTTTCCTTTCAGGTGAAAACCCTCTCGCCATGCAGCGAGGCGAAGCATCGCTGTTTTCGAAACCACTGCTCGCTTTGTTCGTGGCGTTTGTGAGCTGACAACTACTGAACGCGCAATAGACGCGCGACACTATAAAATGTTGTGAACGATACATTGACTGATATAGTGGTATGGGAATAATCGCTAGTGTTGATTGAAATCGGTTATTGTTTTGTGGAGAAATTGTTCGTGATTTTTGTAGAATAAGTTATTGATAAGGTTCAAAAAGACTACAAATATATATAGTAAAAACTAACATAAACATGGTAAGTAACGCTTAGTTATAAGTATATTTTAAGTAGATTTACAGAAAATTTGATTTCAGGGTTGGTTTCATAGTAAAAGTGTTACTCAAAATGTTGAGTACAATGACCTCCTTTCCTTAGCACTAACGATCTGTATAACCCCGTAGAAAGACAATTTTTAGGCCTGCCGACAGAAGTGAAAACTTCTAGTTTTCACTTCTTTTTACTTCGTAGTCACATTACCATGTCGGTGACGAGAACCCGTAAGTTTTGCCCCTTTTCAAAAAATCGCTCAACGCGAATAAAGCAGTTTTTTTTTTAACGCTGACGGGCTAGATGTTTGACCACAACTCACCTGATGTTAAGTGACGGTGTAGTCGAAGATGGTAAAGCACACCTAGCCTGGAATGGAACTGGCTCTCAAGTGGGGCTGCCGGAACACACCGTTAGATGCTTGGCGGCAGATTTTCAACTTGAGGGTGGTAGCTAGCCAGCCGAGTACTAGAAAGTGCCCTACCACCACGCTATGATTTCCTCACGATGTTTTCCTTCACCGGCAGCTCAAGCTCATTGTTGGGGTTTGAACCCACGCCCTTCGGCATGCGAACCGACCGCGCTAACCACTGAGCTATCATCGCTACGAATTGTGCCTATAATAACAGTTTATAATGATGAGTACACAAACAACAATATCCCCACCGAAAAAAATCATTTTACCACCCCAAATTTAAAAAAAAAATGAAATAGGTTTGCGTTTGACCACATCCTGCCTAATGTTAAACAACTATGTGTATAGTATTAAGTCATTTTTTTGACAACTTTTGTGTTTGATAAATCCGATATCTGTCGTCGACCGTATTGGTGGCACTGTAATTTGTGGACCGACCCCAATCTGTATTCCGGATGGTTTACGAGACGTCTCGCCGCCATTTTTATGGCACACTCGACAGAACCGACTGAGTTATAACCCAAGTTGTTTTGTCGACTTTCTATTATCTCTAGAGCTGCCATACTCAAAGTGTGCTCTGCGGAACCCTGGGGGTCCGCAAATCATCTGTAAGGGCTACGCGAAAATACTGGTCATAATGAGAAAAATCCAAGTAGTTACTGTACATAAAAATATTCCAACATTAAATTTTTTTTAAACCGGCCAAGTGCTAGTCGGACTCGCGCACCGAGGGTTCCGTACAAACCTATAGGTATATAAGAAAAAGTTATGGTATATATATTTGTTTATAGTAATTTATGCTTTTCGCAATTTTTCCTTTATCTGTGCTATAAGACGTCGCTTCGTACCAAATTTCAAGATTCTGAGTTCACGGGAAGTGCCCTGTAGGTTTTTTTCCTTTGCGAGTGTCAAAAATTTGCAGCATAAGCGGCTTTATCTTTTTTTCTTTTGATCTTTTTTTGATTTTTTCACAACTCTAAAGAACAGTAAACTTGAGTATTTGATATAAATTACAGCTTGATACCTCCACGCGTTCCTTAGAAAAAGGGTCTTGACAAACAGACGGACAACAAAGTGATCCTATAAAGGTTCCATTTTTTTTCTTTTTGAGTTATGGAACCCTAAAAAATAACTAAACATGTATAAGAGTAGTAGAGCGTAATATGAGAGCGCAACATTTCAGCCAGGAGCATAATCAACTGTTCAACACAGACTCCACTGATAAAAAATAAAAAAATATTTTTTTTATATTAAAAACAAGCTTTTGTCTAGTACATTAAATTATTTTTTTTACTTTTAATTTATTTTTATCTTTTTAGTACTTAGATAAACACTATAGTGAGACTGCTCAAGACGAATCAATCGAGTCCAATCTCAATGGGTTTATCTTATTTAGTTCAGAAGTTCCTATGGCCATGTTTCGTCCCAATCATCAGACCAGCTCCATATTATTGTATTGTCACCGAAGATACAAAAGTATACCAAATTTTTTTCGGAAAAATTTAGTCCAATCGGACATCGGGAAGTAGGTCAAATTTAACTTTCAAGATTTGAGCTGTACATCCATATATACATACATTGCAAGTTATATAAAATCTTGTAAAATAAATAAATAAATATGACTAGAAAAGTTTGAGAACCGCTGTTCTATATAATAGCCGAGTAAAAGCCGTAACTTCATAAACATGAGTCAAACACGTCCGTTTCGAATCGACGTAAAACCGTGGTTGTTATTTCGTTATCTGTGAAATTAGGTAATTGTTATTTGCAAGCCAAATAAAGCATTGTTTTAATTATGTATAAACGATGTGTGACTTAACAGAGTTTTGTCAAACTAATCTTATTGTATTTAACTGCATCTTTTGATCATTTAGTAATTCATGAGCTGTGCGGCGTTTGTTCTTTGTCTTGGTATTTATGTTTTAGAAGTATGTATTTAAAATAAAAGTATTCAATCAGTTATTTGATTTCATTACTACTATTTGTTTAGTTTTTTTTTAATTTTTGACAGGCTAGGTGTTTAGACCACAGCTCACTTGATGTTTAGTGACTGGTCAAAGATGGTAAAGCACCTAGCCTATAATGGAACTGAAATTGAGGCTGCCGAATGAGTATTTTTCGTATGAGTATCGTTAGATACTTGGCAGCAGATTTACAAGTAGATTGTTAGCTAGCCAGCGGAGTACTAAAAAGTACCCTGTCACCACGCTATGGTTTCCTCACAATGTTTTCCTTCACTGGCAGCTCAAGCTCATTGTTGGAGTTTGAACCCTTGCCCTTCGGCATGTGAACTGAACGCACTAACCACTGGGCTGAATGCGCGCCGTGTCAAGCCGTTTGGATCTGACCTTTGACCCAACCGTCTAGCGACAGTCTCTAGTTGTTGGTCAAGACTCTTCGCTATAAGATCGTTCACCGTAACAACTATCGGAACAATGATCGTCGATTCAACATCCCACATAGCGGTTATCTCGTGAGCCAAATCAAGGTACAAAGCTTGTCCTTCTTGGCCTTCACGAGTGATATCGATGGTGATGGTGTTGATGATGATGTCGACGAGCACTGCCCGGCGTTGGGTCGACCACCACGATATCAGGCTTATCAGGCAAAAGCGCAAAGCACGGCCATTTTAGAGAACTGGCGCTGGTGCATACTTATAGTACGCCACCTTAGACTCGACAAGGCCGTATTGAAGAGCAAGTTGCTGATGGATGATTCTGGCTATTATTATCAAATTGAAAAGCAATTAAACCTTTTTTTCTGCAATTACTCCTCATCTACATGTAAGTGTCATCACGAACAATCTCTCCGACCACCAGCTAGCGTAGTTTAAGAAAAATAATAGTGAATTACTAAATGTAATTTTAAGCCTTACCGTCTAGGAAATTGTGTTGTTTTTTCTAGAAAATTCTTCTTGTCGAGCGGACGCGAAACGTTTTAGTTTTAAAGAATTTTTTTTTTAAGTTTGCCACACTAATGTTTTCTATAAATTTATGTACAGTCGCCGACGACCGTTGTTCAACAAATTTGTTTTTATTGCATCCTGTTGTAGTTTTACTTTAAAGTTATGGCTCAATTTTAATACTGCAGTTTGCACTTGGAAAGTAATAAAGCCTTTATTTAAAAGTACTGCTTAAAATATACGATATTATTTATAGTTTTTAATTACGCAGAAAGTTTGACTTTGACGTTTAGTAATTTGAGCAGTGATTTAAAAAAAAGACTTTAAGAGGTATTGTGTAATGTTTTATTTTGTTACTGTTTTAAGATAATAAAAATACTTACCAATACACGTTAGTTAGAATATTACTAAGGAGTATTAGGTACATAATATTATAATAATTTTATTTACTACAATATCTCTATTCTGAAATCACAAAACACAGCTTTTTCACATATTTCGTTGAGAGTAAATGACATTTTACTTGAGAACAGTAGATTTTTTGACGATTTTAGTATCGATCCTGTTCTAAAAGTAACTCATAATGCTTAGTACAAATACTGCATTTCGGTTTATTACCTACAGACTTAGTTCCAAATACCTGCATAATTATTGCGTTTGTTTCGAAATTACTTCACAAATAATATGTTCAATTATGGAAATAAAAATTGTGATGATATCATAAATTAATGCTAGTACCTGGATGACCGAGCTTTCTTCGGCTGAAAACACGAAAAAAAAACGTTTTCTAAAAATGAAACCTAGAATAGAATAGCTAGATCGATTTATCGCCCCCGAAACCCCCTACATACAAAATTTCTATTTAGATAGATTAGATATGAAAGCATAGAATAGCAAAGCTATATTTATAGATAACAAAGGGATCTTCAGATTAGGTACTCCAGAATAGGTTTCTTCGGTGTGGGTGCTCCAGAAAAGGTTTCTTGGGAGTGGGTGTTCCCGAACAGTTGACCCCAAGGCCTCCTGACTTGACAGGATCGCACTACGAACTGAGGTTTTTGAACACTGCTAGCTTAGGTTGAAAACAAGTGGTGAAGAAAAGGGAAAGTTGAGGAAAATCCTTGCTTAGCCCAGGGATAAAGAAGATTTAGCACACTAGTAAAGCTGTATTAGTATATATCGCCCAAATATTTTTAACGTAATATTTAAAACTAAAATCTTTATCTATAGATTGGATTGGATTTGGATATTGTTACTACAATAAACACAGATTGGCACGACAGCAGAATAACAAAACATGTGAGCGATAAATTGTATCTTATCAAATTACTCGATGAAATGTGCTGACAGATCGACATTGTGTCCAATAGACTAGAGAAATAAATGTTGCGAATTTTCGGATTGCAATTACGTTGGCGACTGTACTTTTTGAGATATATATATGACTAATTTATTATTATTACTTTTGAATTTTTTATTGTAAGGCATTCTTTTTATTGCAATAATTAAGATTGTCATTATATCGCATTTTACAAAAATTGTAGGTAGTTTCAAAAATGTGTCGAAACGGAACATCACTTCATATAAAATGTAGTTGAAATATATCTGTTAAGATATTTGAAATAATGTCCAATGTTAATTAATAAATGTACTTATTCGTTTATTTGTTGTTTTTCTTAACTGTCGGCACTTAAATAGTTTTTCAAATGGCCGATAAACTTAACTGGACTTTATTTTTACTTGAATTTACATATTAAGTTTCGTTTAATTTTACTTGTTGACATATTTGTTGGTTCATTGAATCGTGTCACAAATTCGTCTCCATGTCTCTTACAAGCACATATTTAACTTAGTCAAACAGCCGTAACCAAAATATGAATAGGTACCCGACCACAATGAATAAAAGAAAAATTCAAATGTGACAAATTACAATCAACGAAAACAAAATGAAAATAAAATATCATCTTTTCTTTCCATTGATGTGCTTAGTGTCAAGTGAAAAGAAAAGAAAATTACAAAGCGTGATCAGACTGACTTACATAAAGGTTCCGTAGAAAATTGAATTAAAAATACATATAAATTCATAGACAAGGCCCTACTGAAGTAGCTAATCATAACTTTTTGACTCACTCGCACACTCTCTTTAACTTATTATAATGTATAATTTTGTTGATGAATATACATATATGTATATGTGTGTTTTTACCAGCCAATGACATGCTTGCGTGACGGCACCTGCTGGCATCAGCGGAAGACCAGTGCCGGCCGTGTACAGTCAGCGTTATGCAGAGTTGAGGCCGGTTTGTGCCGCAAATATGTTTTTTCTGCAGTTTTGTCTATTGTCTAAAATATACAGAATTCAAAAATAATCTAACTATCAATTACCACCCGCATTTACATTCGCTTTTTCTGCATTAAAAAAATTCCTATGATTAAATTAGAACATAAGTTATATGCGTTCATAATTTCATACAAACCTGTTTCTTCGTTATGAGATTCTTATTCTTATTCAACGTGGCGGCGATGAGTCCTGCACCGACGTCCCACTTGAGGTGTTTTGTCCATTTCCCCCTACCAGCCAGAGCCAGCCAAGCTCCTTGAAGTATCAGCCCTGACTCTCTAGCACAGTAGCTCCAGTGACTTAGATGGAATGTTTAATGACATTGATTCGTTATAAGACAATGAAGCAAGAAACACAGACATACAAACTTTTGCATATTTTTTGTCACTTTTATGACTAAATATATAATCGTAGCACGGAACCCTAAAAAGCAGCCTCATCTGCAGACTTCACGGGAAAGAAATTACGTCATTATTACCATAACCATCTGGCAAAGACAAGAAATGGCTTTTAATGTTTTTTTCTAAACATTCCCCGCGAGGAAACTCGTTTCGAGGGCCGTGACTGGTATACTTTATGAATTGAAATGACGCAGAGTCAGCCCTGTCTAGTATTGAGAATTGCTGGCTATTTATCCTAATCTATACCATTTCATTTTAGTGGAAATGATGTACATTGAAGCTATTTTTGGGAATGAATTATATACTTCACAATTTTTTTTTATTGTTGAGTGGCTCGATCACCTCGCATCATCATCATCATCATCAGCCATAGGTCGTCCATTACTGGACTTAGGTCTCTTCCTTGGGGGTTTGCCAATACCACGGGTAGAAAGGGTGGGGTACTATTCTTACGCCGGCACCACCACGGCACCTCGCACCTGATGTTAATTGACGGTGTGGTCGAAGATGGTAAACACACCTGGCCTGTGATGGAAATGGCTCTCTAACGATGCTGCCGGAACACACCGCTAGGTGCTTGGCGACAGTATTCCAACATGAGGGTGGTAGCTAGCCAGTCAAGTACTATAAAGTACCCTTTCACCACGCTATGGTTTCCTCATGACGTTTTCCTTCACCGGCAGCTCATGAAAAAAAAAACTAAGATCAATATTAGATCTACACTTAATATTGCTGTCTTTTTCATTGCAGTCCATTAGACTAGGACAAAAACCTTAGTAATAAATTTTGGAATTGGCTTCGTTGTATTTATAAGTTGTGTTTAAATTAAGCAAAAAACACACGTAATTTTGTAAAATGCTATCCTTCTGCAAAATTAATAGGTGTACCCTAATAATGCACCCTTATCTATTTTGTGTCTGGATTATAATAGGTAACTAATGTAAGGATGTTATTGTACATAGATAAACAAATGTAGATAGTGAAGTTCATTGTTATTGTAAAAGTTAAGAGGTATGTTGGTATTTAATTATTTGTTGGTTTGGTTGCCGATGAACAACGTTGTTTATATTAAACGAAACCCTTTAGGTCTAAGTTAATAGGTACTGATATTTAATTGTAAACTTTGTATTGTATATGATAACGGCTGTTTTGAAATGGTTTTTTTTTTCGGAATAATAAGTATGCCTATGTGTTAATCCAGGGTGTCAGCTACCTCTATACCAAATAATTCATCATAATTGGTCCAGCCGTTTTAGCTTGAACAAGTAACAAACATAAAAACTCACAAACTTTCATCTATATAATATTAGTATGATGACATTACACTGTTGGCTTACATTTTTAACCCCCAACGTAAAAAGAGGGATGTTATATGTTTGACGTCGATGTCTGTCTGTCTGTGTGTGTCTGCCACACCTAACCTGGAATGGAACTGGCTCTCAAGTGAGGCTGCCGGAAGTCACCGTTAGATGCTTGGCGGCAGATTTTCAACTTGAGGGTGGTAGCCAGCCGAGTACTAGAAAGTACCCTACCACCACGCAAATTAAAATCTTGTTAGCAGGAGGTCGTCTAGTTAGGTATCACCGCAGTACCAGATATTCTGTCGCCAAGCAGTAGTGTGTAAACATAACTGTGTTTCAATTTGAACAGTGCCGCAGCTAGCGAAATTACAGGGCTGTTGAGACTAACCATCAAAAGTCTCAAAGTAATGAGCGCCAAAGCAGTGATGCCCTGGACTTTATTTTGCGGCTTAAGGTTCTGTGTATCGCTGCAGTTTCGGCAACTTGGGAGATTGGGAGACAGTCAGTCTGGCTTCCGATCTGGAGGTCCTGAGTTCGAATACCACGGCACGCAACTCTGTCTTTTCTAAATTATGAATTACGAAAGTTCGTAAAAAAACTCTAAGATGTGTGAAGTCCGGCAAGCCACACTCGGCCAGCGTGTCGGACTAAGGCCCTACTCTTCTCACAAGCAATATATATATATAGATTCGGCCACATCCTGTGGTCTTCATCAAGGAGACAACGCTGAGTACAATGCGTGCGCGGCCTCGTCTTGCTTCGCAAAACGCAAAAGCAAAAAAAGTAAAACAAAAATTTGTCAAAACCTTATAGTAAAATATGAAATCTTCTGATAAAATTTATAAGTAAAAAAAATAGCTCTAGAGATGTGGTAATTGCGTTTCATCCCTAAAACCGCCACATTTCATATGCATTTATATGCATACGTGAAATTACGTCTCACCGGGTATTTACCTACGCCCGTTAGTGCTTTGCTCTTGTCTAAACTAAGTACAAACAGAGAATAGGAAATCAAACAGATGGAAAACAACACGGTCAGCAATTCTGTTTGATTTTATTCAATAAAGTTTCTGTGTTTTCTGTTCTGGCAGCCTCACTTGAGAGCCAATTGTATTCCAGGCTAAGTGTTTTTACCATCTTTGACGACACCGTTTTTTTTATGGCTGACAGGCTAGGTGTCTGACCACAGCTCACCTGATGTTAAGTGGTGTGGTCGAAGATGGTAAAGCACACCTACCCTGGAATGGAACTGGGTCTCAAGTGAGGCTGCCGGAACACACCGTTAGATGCTTGGCAGCAGATTTTCAACTTGAGGGTGGTAGCTAGCCAGCCGAGTACTAGAATGTACCCTACCACTACGCTATGGTTTCCTCACGATATTTTCCTTCACCGGCAGCTCAAGCTCATTGTTGGGGTTTAAACCCACGCCCTTCGGTATACGAACCGACCGCGCTAACCACTGAGCTATCATCGCTACCGTCACTTCAAGCGAGCTCTGGTCAAATAAAAAGCTTGTCAAACATTAATAAAATATGCGTAAGTGCGCGGAAGGACTTGGCACCAAAACCGCACGTTACATTACTAATTTATAAAATGTTGGGATGAGGCTATTGTTTGTAAGGTTGTGAAACATCCACGCAGGAAATTTTTTTTTTAAAACTAGAGCATTCTTATTCATTAATTGGGGCAAGTTTGGCCCTGTTAAAAGCTGTCCATCTGTTATTTTCTAATCTTACGTTCTAAATTACCAAAACTGAGTACGAAATATGGCTAGAGCATGCCGGGGATTGTTTAACGAAGCATATTCTGTGATATGTGCATAAAGCATATTAAGGCACATTCGTTAGTAAATCACGCAGGTACCCACAATTTTGTAGTATATCTGACGATCTAAGTAAATTTTTCATTTATTTAAATGTATTTTTAATATTTGTTATTAGTAATATGTATGTTACTTTTTAACCGACTCCAAAAAAGGAGGAGGTTCTATGTTCGACTGTATCTATTTTTTAGGGTTCCGTACCCAAAGGGTAAAAACGGGACCCTGTTACCAAGACTTCGCTGTCTGTCTGTCCGTCCGTCTGTCTGTCACCAGGCTGTATCTCAAGAACCGCGATAACTAGACAGTTGAAATTTTCACAAATTATGTTGACGCTATAACGACAAATACTAAAAACAAAGTAAAATAAATATTTATGGGCTCCCATACAACAAACGCGATTTTTTTGCCTTTTTCATAGATGGTACGGAACTCTTTGTCCACGAGTCCGACTCGCCCTTGGCCGGTTTTTTTTTTCAAATGTATTTTCATAAAAGGTACCCAAATCATACCCATTTTTTTTTTTAAATTATAACCGTTATAATAAAAAAAATGGGTATGAATATGCTGCCGGAACATACCGTTAGATGCTTAGCGGTAGATTTTCAACTTGCGGGTGGTAGCTAGCCAGCCGAGTACTAGAAAATACCCTACCACCACGCAATGGTTTCCTCACAATGTTATCCTTCACCGGCAGCTCAAGCTCACCCACGCCCTTCGGCATGCGAACCGACCGCGCTAACCACTGAGCTAACGCCCTACTTCCGAATTATAAATGAATTAAATTTCTTAACCAGAACAGAAGTGTCAACAATATGTTCCGTCTTCGACGTTAGAGTTCAAACTGTGGGTTTAATAAACCCCTTTTTTATCCCCCATTTTACTTTTTATCTTAACACGTCACACGAAACCAATTTTCTCACATAAGTTTACCTATCGCTGTTGCTACACGATTTACTGGGTTAAATAAACTGTTTATATTAAAAGGGTTTGGAAGCAGGACGTATTAAGGATTTCTGTGGGGGAAAATCAGTTTGCCTCTGGCCATGTTTTGCAGGGTTCCGGTGCGTCTCTATTTAGCTTCTATTACTTAGCTTACTGCGTTTGTTTCCAGACTCTGATCAATATGTTCTAAGATACTTTGGAGTTATATCTTTAGTTTAATTCCGCTTGAAAGTCTTGGTTTTTAAATCTATTTTAAATAATATAATTAATTTCATTAAATCAATTACCTAGTACAGCAAACACCAATTACACAAATGATAAATTTAAAATTTATTTAGGTTAGAAAAAAATCATTAAAATTCAATTTAAAATAAACAAGTCGAAAAAATAAAATTAAAAAAAAAAAAAAAAATATGAAACCCACCTAGCTCAATCATGCAACTCTCTTACAATACCAGAAGTATCCTGACATGATCTCCTTCCAGTCATTATCAAACAGATCACACTCTGCTAATATTTTTACCATGAAATTAAATAATAATGCATGAAACGTATGTGTAAAAATTACCCAAAACGGATTTTCATTTTTTTTTTTTTTTTTGCAAACAAAACTGTCCCCTTCCTAAATCCGCCCCTGTTTGCTCCTAATGCTTTTATACCCAGCCCTTGAACGGTCGTAGAAGGACGACGCACCTCAAAATGTGGTTCGGCAGAAACCGCATCCCACGTTTTGCGGTTGGCAGCATGAGATATTGAAAGAAAGTATTAAGGTTACGCAAATATTAAAATTTGACCAGAAATATTTGACGCACATCAAAATACGTTTTTTTTTTTTTTATAGCTGACAGGATAGGTATTTGACCACAACTCACCTGATTTTAAGTGACGGTGTGGTCGAAGATGGTAAAGCACACCTAGCCTGGAATGAAACTGGCTCTCAAGTGAGGCTGCCGGAACACACCGTTAGATGCTTGGCGGCAGATTTTCCACTTGAGGATGGTAGCTAGCCAGCCGAGTACTAGAAAGTACTCTACCACCACGCAAATTAAAAAAATTACAGATTAAAATTATTATTATTGGTAACAGAATAAATAAGAACGCTTCTAATTTTTGTTAAACTTATACGGGATTATTGACATTTAGTTTCGGTTTACGTTAGACTAAAGTTTCGATCACATTTGGAGATTGAAGCTATAGTCGGGGTATCCGATCAAACGTGAGTAATCTCGTTATAGGTGAAACGAAACTGTTAAAATCATGCCCCTTTAAATGGTAAAACGTTCATTAAATAAATAAATATGTACATGTTAATATTATTATTTAATTTATTAATATTATTTAATAATACTACTCATTATAGTTTTGTTCTCTCTTATAGAAGAGAAAACAAAAATAATAATTTACTTTATTTAAATTAATACGCATAATAGAATTGATGTTTCGCTATAAGTTTGAATAACAACTTTGGTTAGAGTAATTCACTTGTAAAGATAACTTTGCATAAGCCAAATACATTGAGAATAGAAGTTACGATACGATCGTTGTAGTCTTCTATTGCATTAAAAGATGGAGACCTCCAGGTACAATATGACAATAAGTTACGGTTACAAAGTCCAAAGGCAGTGACTTCGTTTTGTTATTCAAAGGTTTGGGTACCGTTGCGTGGTCATTAACATTTTTCACAGCGATTTTTCTTACTATCAGCTTTCAAAATACACTTATCAATTCAATAAGTGCGCATAAAAATAAAAGATATCAGTAATGTTTATTGGCCATAAATAACAATAATGTTACAAGCTTTGGCGCTTACTACTTAGAGACTTTCGATGGTTAGTCTCAACAGCCCTGTTATTACGCTAGTTGCAGTACCCTTTAAACCAGGATACAGTAATGCTTACATAAAACTGCTTGCCGGCAGAATATCTGGTACTGCGTTGGTACCTACCTAGACGACTTACTGCTAAGGAAATCTACCACCAAGTAAGACGTCATCTATGTAATTTATTGCACGCTTTTCAAATTTACCTAGTCTATAGTACGAGCAGCTTTTGTTTGTTTCGTAAGTTTAACGATATTTGACCATACCTTCATTGATGTTAATATAAACTTAAAATGGTTTTTTTTTTTAATGGTTGACAGGCTAAGTGTTTTACCACATCTCACCTGATATTAAGTAACGGTGTGGTCGAAGATGTAAATTACATCTAGCCCGGAATGGCCTGGAATGTACACTATCTGAGAAGGGTCTCTTTAACGCAGATTTAAAAAAGCATGACCCTTTTCCAGGACAACAATTCCGGTAGAAAGTTGTACTCTCTTACTAGGCGTTTACTGTGCAAATGAAATTAATTACTAATTCTACCCTTTCCAACATGTTTACATAGCAAACTTTTAATTGCTTGAAAATTTGATATTATTTTCTGAACACTGAGCAATATGGCTTTTCATTACATTTCAAAGTCTAATAGGTGCCTTCCTTACAAAAGTTGCTTAAAGTCAACTTATGCTTAAAATATTCTTTCAACTTGTCAAGCTTGGAAGAGAGACTGTTTACTTAAAACAATATTTATGAGTAAATCTTTTATTTGTTTACATTTCTGAAAACGTACAGTTATTATTTAAAATGTTAAAGTATTTTTAAATTGTAAAATATATTTCGGATAATGTAACAGCACGTTTGCTACTGCAGTCTATAAATCAGTCTAATTTAATGTTGTGTAAGATTGGCTCTCCAAAATATGGTGAAGACGCAAATTCATACGATTAACGTGTTGATTTTAGAACTTTAAGACTTTTGGTCACATTACACAAAGATTTTAGTAATTAAAACACTATAACATTAACGCGTTTTTACAGTGGAATCTCTACGCATACCTTAAAAAAAATATGTTTTTTAGTCAGAGTGATGTTTGATTTCAAATTTAATCAAGTCAAACAATAGTTCGTGGTGGTAGGGTACTTTCTAGTACTCGGCTGGCTAGCTACCACCCTCAAGTTGAAAATCTGCCGCCAAGCATCTAACGATGTGTTCCGGTAGCCTCACTTGAGAGCCAGTTCTACTCCAGGCTAGGTGTGCTTTACCATCTTCGACCACACCGTCATTTAACATCAGGTGAGTAGTGGTCAAACACCAAGCCTATCAGCCATAAAAAAAATATCTAGACTACGATTTTAAATTAACTGTGTCTTCGAATATAACTATGATTGATTTTAATAAATAACATTTAATTTTATTTGTATTTTGTCCTTATTTTAGTAAATAAAACCACAAACTAAAATTAGTGAAACTCGGAGCATAATGCTATAAAATTGTAATGGCATTACTTTAGAACTACAAATTATAACCTAACATACATACTACAGTGTTTCTAATACTACAGAGTAACTAATTAATAAATTAAAATAAACTAATCTAAAAAGCCGCTATCAATGAGAATAGTACCCAAAACGTGGCCCCATTGCCGCTTTGTATGGCAATACTTAAACGTTGGGCAAAAAAAAAGGCCAGCGTTTTGCTCACATGTGGCGTCGACTAGACAAAATGACAAGCCTTTGAATATTTTCTTTTTTCAAGTCCCCATGGCCCCAAAGTTTCAACCCCAAAATATCTAAATATGTACCCACTGTCCAGGGTACTATACTTGCCTGTCAGCCATAAAAAATAATTATAAGTATATCTTTACGATTACCGCAAAACAAATTTTTTATTTAACATTTTTGAACAGTCAGATATAAATCGTGTCGTGAGTTGTAAACCATTTTATTAGCATAAAATCAACTCAAATCTTGTAATATCACTTAAGTTTTGGTAATATTGGTAATGTTAACTCGATCAACAATTTTGTACAAAACTAAGTTAAATATACATAACTTATTGTGTAAGCTTGAAAATGAAGATACAGAAATGTTGTTTATGATAAACGAAATAAATATTTAACTTGATTCTGAAGTTTTAATTTATTCATTTTAGTATTGAAGCCTACGTGTGTTTCTTCTGAATATCTATCGTTTTTTTTACCCGTCTGCCAAGGAAGGGTTATGTTTTTCGCGCGTATCTTGTATGTAGGTATGTATGTAACTTTCTTTATTACCTCGTATCTTCTAAACGGCCGAATAGAATACGACAATAAAATTAAGGTATCGTTAGATTCGTCTCAAAATCAAGATGGTGGCTTTTTTGCGCGAAATATTAATACAATTTAAAAAAAATAGCAAACCTTTGGCGTGGTGGTGCCGGCGTAAGAATTGTACCCTACCTTCTCTACCCGTGGTTGTCGTAAAAGTCGGCTAAAGGATGTAATACGGAAGATAGGCATATTGGCATAATCCCTCCAGGAGGAGGCCTATGTCCAGCAGTGGAAGTCCTATGGCTGATGACGTGTGATGATGATTACCAATAAGTACTAAATATTGTATGCCCGAAAGGGTAGCTGTTGATACCTAATTGATGACACCAACATGTAATACTACAATGAAAGATTTTGAATTTAAAAGAAATTGTCATTGACTTACTTCACCTTAAGCTTAAAACCTACCTACATATTTAAAAAAGTATCTAAGTAAGAACTTAACAAAGGATTTTACACCCCAACCGTTCCTTTGCTGTAAGTTAGAAGCATTTAATGTTTTAATTTGTGCCAGTTCACGCTTTTTATCAATAAAAGTTCTTTCACATGGAAAATTTACTTTTAAATAAATCGTTTAGAGTTTAAAAGTTACGGGTTGTTGATATTTAGCTTCGGGTTGTTGGTTTCTGGGAGTTCATTTGGAGCATTTTATAATTTTGGGTAAATCAAACAAAATTGGGAGTGTTCACTTACGTTTTAAGGATTGTTATTTATAAATGATATTGTGTTTTGTTCCTTTATAATACGAATATATCTGACAGTGTAGGTGTCTCCAAGCAGAGTTGATATTCTGCCGCCAAGCAGTAGTGTAAATCAGTCTTACTTAGGTTATAAATGGCTCATCTCTTCTGTAGTTTGAAAGTAGTTTTGACATTTACGGAATTTCGCCAAAAGATTAAACCATATGTCTCAAGACAAGTCTTTTATCAGCCTACTTTTATCTACCAGTCATGACCTACGGAGCCGAAACGTAAACACCCACAGCGGGAATGGTCCGTAAGTTCAAAGTCGCTCAGCGAGCTATGGAGAGAGCTATGCTTGGCATTTCTCTGAGGGATCGTATCCGGAACGAAGTAATTCGCCAGAGAACAAAAGTCACAGACATAGCTCAGCGTATTAACAAGCTGAAGTGGCAATGGGCTGGACATATCTGTCGCAGAACCGATAACCGCTGGGGTAGACGTGTTCTAGAGTGGTAACCACGCATCGGCAAATCTAGCGTAGGACGCCCTAAGACTCGATGGAGTGACGATAGTAAGACAACTGGCTGGGTGGAAGCGAAAAACCGAAGATTGGGCTGAGTGGCGTGTCTTAGGAGAGGCCTATATCCAGCAGTGCGCTTTGATAGGCTGATTATGATAATTATAGGTAAGAGATAAGAACTGCCCTATTAGCTGATTTGGTAGTGTATCTTCTTCATGAACTGTAAGGCGTGGGATCGATTCCCATTTAGGACAAACATTTATGTGATAAGAATAAATGTTTGTTCTCTGCCTGCGTGTTCTGTATGTATTATTAGTATGTATTTATATAAAAAAGTACATAAGTAGGCAGTCACTTGTAGCACTAGCTTAAAGATTCTTTTGTTTTCTGTACTAATCTAACACCAATTAACCACATAACCTCCCTTTTTGCTTTAGGGTAAAAACAGAATCTCTTTCTTGTTGTTTGTAGCAATGATAGCTCAGTGGTTACCGCGGTCGCTTCGCATGCCGAAGGACGTGGGGTCAAACCCCAACAATGAGCTTGAGCTGTCGGTGAAGGAAAACATCGTGAGGAAACCATAGCATGGTGGTAGGGTACTTTCTAGTACTCGGCTGGCTAGCTACCACCCTCAAGTTGAAAATCTGCCGCCAAGCATCTAACAGTGTGTTGCGGCAGCCACACTTGAGAGTCAGTACAATTTCAGGCTAGGTGTGCTTTACCATCTTCGACCATACGACACTTAACATCAGGTGAGCTGTAGTCAAAACAACTAGCCCGTCAAAAAAAATATCTCGTTATTGTGATAATGGTAAACACTTATGTGATCTATATAGAGTAGCCACAAAGACGATACAAAGTATTCTCCAAACACAAAAGGCCAATAAAGATTAATTTTACGACTTGGGCGATTTATTCCTACCGCAGCCAAGTTATTTGCTCAATATATTTCCCTATAAACTACGCTGGGCTCTGAAGGGCAATCGACGAACCCTATAGGTCTCTAGTTACCTATCCGTTTGATATAATAGAGCTCTATAGGCCCGATGCCGTTACTTTTAAGTTAACATGGACTGTGGAATATTTTGTAACAAAAACACTTTTTTTAAGCTCATTTCACACTGGGGAAGCATCGACCGGCAGCGGCGCAGCGAGAACTTCCAGTGTGAAATAATTTTAAACTTTATCTACATGATTAAAAGACCAGCTTGAAAAGCTCGAAAAGGTCGCGCGGCTTCCCGCGGTTCCACGAGCGGCCGCGCGCTCCATTTCGCTGTATTCTAGGACAGGATACGTTGTGTCGTCAAAAATAAGACAAGGCGCGTTGCTGCCAGCCACTAACATCCGCTGCCGACCTTTGCCGTTCCGGTGTGAATCGGCCCTAAGGGTTCTGTTCAAGCATCATGGACTATTTTCACTTTCCCGCCCTTTCCTTACCAACATTTCCGAACAAACTAGTTCGTTCATCATCACCCACTCATTCCAGCCAACGAAAAACTTTATTTTTATGTCTGGCAGGCTATGTGTTTGACCACAGCTCACCTGATGTTAAGTGACGGTGTGGTCGAAGATGGTAAAGACCACCCAGCCTGGAATGGCTTTCAAGTGAGGCTGTCGGAACACACCGTTAGATGCTTGGCGGCAGATTTTCAACTTGAGGATAGTAGCTAGCCAGCCGAGTACTAGAAAGTACCCTACCACCACGCTATGGTTTCCTCACGATGTTTTCCTTCACCGGCAGCTCAAGCTCATTGTTGGGGTTTGAACCCACGCCCTTCGGCATACGAACCTACCGCGCTTACTACTGAACCATCATCGCTAAAGCAGCTTAAGGAGTTCCGACATCGTCACCCCACCGTTAACATGACTTAACGAAGAAAAGCCATTATTTTGGAAGGAATTAGTTGCTGAGAGATGTAGGCTACAATATACGTGGGAGTGCACGGGAGCCCCCTAGTAAGTGCGCAGGAATTACCATCGGGCTCGCAGGACACGCTTGGCTGCAACGCACAATCCCTTTCGCTATTCCTTGGCCTCTAACTCCCATCAAAATCAGATACAGTCCACTTGCTCATCATAATTCAAACGTTCATACAAGTTTCATGCCTCAAAAACGGTAACCGTCATCTAAAACCGATTGATTCTTGTTTACCGCATGCCTTTATATCTATGAAATATGACTATTTAACTTTCTCCTTTGACTTCCTCAAAAGCATATGTTGTAGCAATGATTGTTGGAAACACAGACGCTGGCAACGAGTTCTACACATCAGCAGTTCTTACAAGGAAAGTCTAGTCATCTGAAAAGGAAAAAGAATTTTTAGGATCGCTTCGTAGTCCAACTGTATCAACGCTGTAATGTAAACTGTATTTTTCAGGATCACGTGGTGTCAAGTTGAATACTCAACTCTGCAATTCCTTGGAGATGTGAGAAAATCTACCTTCTAAGTCAACGCAATCAAAAGATGCAGCCATTTTTTATGTCTGACAAGCTAGGTGTTTGACGACATCTCTCCTGATGTTATGTCAAGTTTCCGTCCTGGTGGTGGACGTTCCCCATGTGCGCACCAAGCGCTTCGAATTCACATTCTTTATTCGCACAGCGAAGATGTAGAACTCTTTGCCGTAAGAGTCGGCTAAGGGATGTAATCCGGAAGATGGGCAGCAGCGTCTTCCTTGAACAATCATACCTAACTGCGCTCGCCAACCCGCCTGCCAAGCGTGGCGAGTATTGGCAAAACCCCTCCCCAGGAAGAGGCCCATGTCTAGCAGTGGACGTCCTATTGCTGATGATGTGTGTGTGTGTGTGTGTGTGTGAAAAGTAGAAGCGAGCGAATTTGTGCCAGGATTGTAGCAAGCGAAAATATATAGTCACGTCCAAACAGCCACAAACAATAACTTGAATGCGATTTAGATAAACTTTTATCACCAGATCCTTAAGCAAAAGAGCTGTTACGATAAAACAAATTATTCTTTACCTCTAGAGTCAAAAGATAAAATTTAATGCCACTGTAAAAGCAACTTTCAGTTATGTCGTGAGCCGAAGCAAAGAAAATATTACGACGAAAAGTGAAGACGAGTTTTTGATCATATTTTTACGCGTGTCAATAAAATTTCGAAGCAAATACATCATTTGCAAAGTGACAAATTTAATCTCTCGTCGTGTTACTTTTTACATGTCGAAATAGATGTTTTATAAAAATAATTGTTGGATACTAAAAAGAGGGTATTTGTAATTTTTTACACGCTTTTATTTCACTTGTAATGTTCGCATGTATGTAAGTTGTCCGTTATAAAATTTGCAAACCATTTTTCTACTTGCTGGTTTTTGATTGAGCTAAAATTTGGCATACCTACTTATCCCACTAATATTATAAATGTGAAAGTTTGAATGGATGGATGGACGGACGGACGGACAGACGGACGGATCTGGATGAAACTTTGCATGTACATACTTTAGGCCCTGGAATAAAACATAGGATACTTTTCATCGTCATCATCATTGTCATCATCCATTACCACGCGGGTAAAACCGCGGAGCGCAGCTAGTGTAAATATAAATACAAATATTTTATTGATAATTTAAAATTTTATCATTTCACGTGGAAAAACTGATGACCTGGTGATGATTTAGTTGGTGGTAGATCTCCTTAGCAGGAGGTCCTCTACGTAGGTACCATCGCAGTACCAGTTATTCTGCCGCCAAGCAGTAGTGTGTAAACATTGCTGTGTTCCGGTTTGAAGAAAAATGTACTTATAAATAATTTGACATTATTATAAATAAATAAATTTGCTGATATACATATAAACAAGTAAAGATATATGTATATATATTTTTACTAACTTATTTTCCGTCAAGTCTTTCAAACAATTATTGCTGACAAATAAAATAATTTCAACAAAGAATGTAGTAATTAGTTACAGTTGTGGAGTCCTCTCTTGTGGAGGCCCCAGGGCTGTAGCCCCGCCTGCCTTCCCCCAAATCCGGCCCTGCGTTCCAGTTACCGGATACTACAGAGAAATGCCAAGCATAGCTCTTCCCATAGTTCGCTGAGCGAGTTTGAACTTGTGGACCCTTTTGAGTGTCCACGTTTCGGCTCGCTTCGGTTCCGACTTTCCACAGCACCTGATAAACTAATATTTTACTTTTTAGTTGAGGTTTTTTGAATAAAAACTTATTTGTAAAATATTTTTAGTTTCCTGTCATTAAAGGTTTATGTTGTTTTGAGTGTTTATGCATAAAAATAGTAATATTGTAGAATTCAGTAAAATTTAATTGGGACCGCCTGGGAAGTATATCTTTAAAAACAAAAAAAAAAACAAGTCGGTTCAGGCGTCTTTGAGTAATCGGTGAACATACATAACAAAAAAAAACATTCCTACGAATTGAGAACCTCCTCCTTTTTTGAAGTCGGTTAAAGAATATTAAATAGGCACATATACATTTCAGATTGGTCATGTCAAGAAAAAAGTATTTTCGAGAATCTAGTAAAGTAGGTATACGCCGTTTTAACGTCTGTGTTCTTACGCGACATGTAATCTCGACAGACGGCGAAATTGTAGATGAATGTTAAGCCAGGAATAAAAAATACAGGAACGTATTCAGGAAAATAGTTGGGCGACAAAATATGATCTTTTAAAAAAATTAAGAAATAATCTTTTTACTACCCACACCACATTTTTTTAATGTAAAATTAATGAGACGAACGAGACACTCCCCTGATGGTAAGAGATAACGCCTGTCCATAACCATTGCAGTGATACACAGAACTTTGAGTAGTAAACAAAGTCCAGGTCATCGCTACCTTGGCACTCATTGCTTTGAGACTTTCTATGTTTCGTCAATTATGTATCATATGTAATTTTACTAGCTGCAGTACCTTTTAAACCGGAACACAGTAATGTGTACACATTACTGCTTGGCGGCTGAATATCTGGTACAATACAATAGAATACAAAAATAAATAAGACTGAGTCGCCCTAATCGCTAAGATAACCTTGGGATGTAGAAAATTACACAACAAGAGCCCAATGTGTTTTTTTTTAATTTTTGACCTATTATAATTTCTATTCATTTAATAATATATCATGACTAATGTAAACTTAAAACCTGAAACATAGAATATAAATAAAAATATCCATTTTACTTAAATTTATTAAGTAATTGAAATAAATATCAATATATATCCTCATCGTTTTAATAAACTGATAAGCGGAAACAAAACAAATATAACTCCACAATATTCTAGATGACTTAAATAAAATTTAATTATTTTTTTAATCTAAAAGTAATAAGATGAACGAGACGCTCTCTAGATGGTAAGAGATCACGCATGTCCATGACCATTGCCGCGACACACAGAACTTTGAGTAGCAAAACAAAGTCCGGGGAACCGGGAACTCATTACTTTGATACTTTCGATGGTTAGTCTCAACAGCCCTGTAATTTCGCTAGCTGCAGTACCCTTCAAACCTGAACACAGTAGCCAAAAACCGGAATGCGGATAACTTGTTGTCTAGATTAACTAAGTAACTACTTTTATACTTATTTATTTATTTTATTGGCCGTGGTGGTGCCGGCGTAAGAATAGTACCCCACCCTCGCTACTCGTGGTTGCCGTAAGAGTCGGCTAAGGGATGTAATCCGGAAGATGGGCAGTAGCGTCTTCCTTGAACAATCACACCTAACTGCGCTCGCCAACCCGCCTGCCAAGCGTGGCAAGTATTGGCAAAACCCCCCCAGGAGGAGGCCTATGTCCAGCAGTGGACGTCCTATGGCTGATGATGTGATGTGATGTGTACTTTTATACTCGAAAACGAAGGTGATACAGCGGAGCATAACTAATGTTTACTAAAAAATATTTAAAAAGTAATAGTTTCTTATAACATTTGGGGGGAGAAGCCACGCCCCACCCCCGCACTTAATGAGTCCAGAAGAAGGTTTACTTCTATGACGTCAACAGATTACGTAAGCCGACTGTCTCCAGTCGTCACTCGGTGATTGCTGATTGTTAAAATCACGATTTTTCCTTTTTATATTTCTGCCTTAATTTTCTTTTAGTTCAGCATTGATTTAAAAATTTAATCAAAAAAATATCAGTAAAAATTTTGCACAACTTAAATCACGCAAGTAGATTAGATTTAGTTAGTGACACATATTATATACCTACTGTGTATTAGATGACGAGTACATACAACTTGTAGTGCATACACCTTATAGGTACAGTAGGTACAAAATTGTAAGAATTTTCCACGAGAGAACTATATACCTAAGCTTATTTAGACAAAACACCTGAGTACTTTATTATGAGCATCTGTATTGTTTGAAGTAAGAGCAAACCCTCGTTTTACCATAAACAAACCGACTTAAGCATGCATTATAACATAATTATAGTGAACAAAGAGCTACCGACAATTTCTACAACGCCTTTTTACTAGGCTATATATCTTTACAAGGAGGTCGTCTAGGTGATAAAATAATATGAGCAAAAGGAGGACTTAATGCTAAATCATTTTCTGTCATCCCCACAGTGTATGAGATGTGGATGTAAGTGAATATATGTATACAACTATACATGTATGTGGTAGATTTCTTTAGCAGGAGGTCGTCTATGTAGGTACCAGAGTACCAGATATTTTACCGCCAAGCAGTAGTGTGTAAACATTACTGTGTTTCGGTTTGAAGGGTACTGTAGCAAGCGAAATTACAGGGCTGTTGAGACTAACCATCGAAAGTATCAAAGTAATGAGTTCCCGGTTCCTCGGACTTTGTTTTGCTACTCAAAGTTCTGTGTATTGCTGCAATGATCTTGGACATGTTTTATCTTTTACCATCAGGAGAGCGTATTGTTCGTCTTGTTACAGTTACATTAAAAAAAAATGTATAAAATAAATATATATTGTAGGACACACACAGTGCCATCTGATCCCAAACTAAGCAGAGCTTGTGTGATGGAAGTCAGATAACTAATAGGAAACATAAATACTTTTTTTTGTAAATACATACTTATAATAGATACAGAACACCCAGACACAGAACAAACATTTGTTTATACCAAACAAACATTTGTCCTTAGCGGGAATCGAACCCACGCCCTACAGCCCAGGCAGACATACTCCCAATAAGCCAACAGGGCTGTCAAATACAGTAGAGTATAAATAGTTTTTTATATGAAAAAGTTGGAAACAAGCGACGTGCTACCTGTTGGTAAGTGGTCAACGCCACCTATGGACAATTACAATACCCGGGGCATTGTCAGTGCGTTATTTTTAAAGACCCTATTCACCTTTTGTTTGAAGCGAGGTAGATCAAAATCGGTGAAAAAACCAAAGGTAAGCCATTCCACATAAGACGTCCGCGGAAGAAATAGACTATTAAACCTAGCGGTATAAGACTTCCACATATCAATGATATGTGGCAATTTAGCAATGGCGACCGATACAATAGTTATAATAATATAATAATGCTTTATTGACACCAAGAAAAAATATACATTAAATTAAAGGAGTGTTAGCACCCCAACAAGAAAACCTACAAATACAAATACCTGTCACAATAAAAACCGATAATATATACGATAGTAGAACCGAGATGGTGGGATAAGCCCAAAAATTTCATCAGAACACTCCCCATAATAATGTCTGTGAACATTAATCTGTCTATTTATTTATATGTCATAAATATTATTGTGTATTAATTTGAAAGGTGCAGCTTGTTAAAAATTATACAGCTATGGACTTGACTGCTCTTTTAGCTTATTCGGCTGATAGCTAACAGGAATTAGAATAAAATATGACTCTATCATACATACATAATTCCACTTAATGGAATTCAATTGAAGGCCACCTCTTGTGGCTGAAACTATAGTCAGAGTATCCGACTTAATTAAACGTGAGTAATCCCGCATAAGTAAAAAATATATTTATTCACAGTAAATATGTTACAATACATTGCTATTTTTTCGTGATATCGTGTCAAAGAAATATGAAATTCTAAATATCCGAGCATATTCAAGACAAAGGCTACATGTAATTTCAGTAATACCAACATTCGGGGTCCAATTTCCCTCGATTACAGTTCAAGCCAAAATTGTTTGTACACCGAAAATCACTGCCTAACTGAGGAATGAATATATTATAACCTCCATTATGGGGTTATTTCATAATGTGCCCGGAAAACTAATTTTGTTGGTATAATAACCGTTAATTTAGTTAACATGGTTGTTTTGTTATTTACTTTGGATGATCTGTATGCATATACATACGAGTATATAATTTGACGTTAGGTTTAGGTTTAGAATTTTTATTATCATCAAAGACATTACTGTCACTTATGTGATAACATAGTTGGAGTTAATAGATATTACATATGTTCACAGTCTTAATAAATATAAATTGAAAAAAAGTTAAAAAATAAATAAATTACTCGGCCGCTCATGCTTACAAGTAATATACAAAGTTAAAATTAAAACGAAAAACTAGGCCCGTTCAACGCACTTTTAACCATAATAGTAATGGATTCATCCAGCATATTACTTCCTGCAGTTATAATTTATTATACGTACCTATACTTGGGGGTAGTTATTTTTTATACTAAATAGGTTTGCGTTTGACCACGCCCTGTCTGATGTTAAGCAGGATGCAGTCTACGATGAAGCACGCTTACCTAGAAAAAACCTGTTTACTCTAGATTTGAAGACACCCAAGTTGTACTTAGCAGAAAAAACAGACACCGGCAGAGAGTTCCACATCCTCCCTGTACGTATTAAGAATGTGGAATCGAAGCGTTTAGTCCGCACGCGGGGAATATCCACCATGTAAGGATGGTGCTTTGGCCGTATCTGCCTAGCTGTCCGGTAATAAAAAGGGGCAGGTGGAACCAAATTATGCAATTCTAAGGCACACTCTCTGAAATGTATCCGATAGAAGACAGACAAACAAACGACTTTACGTCGGTGCTCAAGGCTTTGCAACTGAGATGTGGCCAGAGTGTCGTCACCTATTAGCCTCCTAGCGCGCCTCTCGATCGACTCCAGAGCCTCGAATTGATACTTAGCAGAGCCGTCCCATAGGTGAGAGCAGTACTCCACGATCGATCGATCTCCTTAGCAGGAGATCGTCGAGAACCGCAGTATCAGATATTAATCTACAAAGCGACATCGTTTTATGGTTGACATTCCAAAAACCCGCACGAAACGATTTGAATCTATTTTCTTTATTCAAACGGATAAGGCGTGGAATGCGTTACTCGAGTAGGTGTTCCCTGATAGATACAATCTGGGCATCTTCAAGTCGAGAGTGTAGTGTCAAGCTGTAGTGTGTAAGCATTATTGTGTTCCAGTTTGAAGGGTACTGCTGCTAGTAAAATTACAGGGCTGAAACTACGTCAATTTCCACTTATTTGTTTGCCATAATTCAGAATATTTCACTTTGATTCGAGGCTGTTAATTTTGCACCGTCTTGTAGCAGTTTCGGAAACCTGTCGTGTGTATAGACGACACATCACAATCAAAATAATAATTGTTCTTATTTGTCTTTACAATTTCTAGGTTCTATCTTTTTTATGAATAAAAATGAATCGCCAAATCCGTTGCTAAGCGCAAAACTCGAGACCGGCTCGACCAATTCGGCATTTTTTTTTTTAATATTTCAGTTAATACACGAGAAAGGTTCTTATAGAGAGAAAAAAAGGAAAAATTTCGAAAATAGTAAATACGACATTTTTTTTCCATAGAAACCATAGAGTAAAACAAAATAAATAAATACTTTGTCTTTAATCCACTTTTTTCCCCATATAAACTATAGAGTATATAAATACTTTTATACATTAAATACATAATAAATAAATACTTTTTAATCCTTTTCTTTAATCAGGGCTCTAGCTGTCAAACATTTGACGTTAATCATAACATTTGACGTCCTCCTCTGTGCGCGGTATTTTCTTTGTTGTTTTTTTCACTTCTCTCGAAAACAAATTGTGTGTTTATTTGTTCAGTGTGTTTACATTTAGACCCATGCCCCCTATAAAACGCGGGCGTAGCTATTTGGAACGAAGAACTCGAAACGCTATAAACCAAGCTAATTTTCAATCTAATCGGACTGCACAGCAACGTTTTTACGATTGTTATTGTTATTTAAGTTAGGATTAGTCAAATTTATTTATATATTTTTAGTCTTTACTGTCCAACAGCTCGCAAATCAGTTAAAATATTACAATTACTTACTAGTAATTCAATAATCTCTTATCTTTAAATAATCATAAAACAAGGTCTCTTGAAGCCAAGATCTTAGTTTGCTTCTAAAGCACCCGATGGCGCGGTGCATCCCGAATGGAAGCGGGTACGCGGTTGTAGACCGCGGGGACCAGAATGTACACCGACCTCTCCGACTTGACGAGCCGATGCGACGGCGTTACTAGTTGGTCTTTTTTTTATTACTGCGAAGATCCAACGTGCTGTGGACGCCTCGGCGTTGAAATTTATCTACGGTTGTATGGGTGTACCTGGTAAAAAACTACCACCCCAATATCTATAGTTTTAAATATCTTCCTTTTACAGTATCAAGGTCGATAGTAAGCGGGATTAAATTTCACAGAAAAAACTACCTCGTACAAAACTATCATTGGCCACGGCTGAAAAGTAAAACTTAACTACATTGTAATAGGGTTTCGAATTCTTTGAAGCTTGCGCATAACAAGGAGCTGTTATATGAAATTGAAAATAAACTTCTCCAACTTTGGTCGCATATTAGACTCGTCATTCAGCAATTGTTTGAAAAAGTCTGCGTCTTTTTTTAAATGATTTTTTTAAGGAAAGCTTATTGCCTAAACGCTAAACATGGCAGCTAGCAAAAATAAAGCTTGCATGATGTCAGATTTCAAAGTGAATAACATTAATTAATTTCATAACAAACATAGAAAATTAAAGAGTTGTCTGTCAATCCTTTCACCACTTTCTTTGGCATGACGTGGTATGATTTGGCCTCAGGGATTTCTCCCCTTTGCCAAAGCTGGGCGCCAGATGCCACGACCCCTTAGGGAAAGCGTAAAAGTTTAGCTTTCGAAAAAGACATCTCCTCTGAAGGTCTCTGTCATGCAAAGAAACACTCCTGAACGTGACGTTTCTTGTCCTATTATCGTATTGCTGCCTTAGAAGTTTCACTAATTTAAAAAAAAAAAAAAATATTATATTGTATTCATTTTTGATCGATTTTCTTTTATAACATTACATTTATTTCATGACAGGTACAATTTGCGATATTCTTAGTAGATAAATAAAAAGAGATATAAAACAAAAAATGATTTAGAATGTTAACATTAGATTACAGCTTAATAGAACCTACTTGTCAACAAATGTGTGGTACCTGAATGTAAGCTCTGTTCCCCAGAATGTACACGTCAAGAAATATATTATATAAACAATACATTTGTTGACATATATATATATATGTATATATTTATATATAATTTTCATAATATATCTATCTATATTAGGAACAGAATACCAATAAAAAATTACAAATAAGAATAATAAAAAATCAATGATTAATTAATATATGATTAGTATTTTTTTACTTGTGTGTGTTGTCTGTTGTTTAATTCGATACAATGTCTAGTGTCTTTTAAAAAATAAATGTTTGCTTTCGTTTTAATTAAGTATTTTAAATACTTACTTACTACCTACAATAAAATTAACTATCAAATATAAAAGGTTAGTATCAATAGTAATATATCCCTTTTGGTTTTGTATTATCATTCCGCGTGGACCTTAATACCTAAAGAAGTATTTTCTATGCGAAAAATAACATCAAGTTTGACTCGATATTTCTACGTAGCCATTTTGTGTCGCCCACGCCGATTCATGTTCGCGACAGAGAATTCTCAAAATGTTTCTTGATACGAGAAGTGGCCTCTAGCTTTGTAACTTTGTATTAAGTGTTCTATTCGCTTGTTCGGTAGCAAAGGGATGTAAACAAAGCTTGTAACTCGATTTTAATTACTTTTTGATTCAACTAAGAAAATTAGGCTGGACTCGGAAGATTCTTGTCTCACACGTCTCATTCAGAAGTCATTTGTTTTTGTTTTACATATGCGTGATTACTCACGTTTAATTATATCGGATACTCCGACTATAGTTTCGGCCACATCCGCTGGCCTTCAAACGCGCGCGCATTGTACTCCAGTCTTTTACGTCTACTATAATCGGAACTTCAGATAAATTAAACGTGAGTAATCCCGCATAAGTAAAACAAAAATGAAAGCAACAAATTCACAACACTAATATCATAAAGGCGAAAGTTTTTGAGTCTGTTTGTAACTTCTTCACGCTTAAACGGTGATGAATTTTGATGAAATTTCGTATGGAGATAGCTGCCACCCTGGATTGACAGATAGGCTTAACTTAATAACTTTTTATCCGAAAAATGTTGCAGGTAACACTGCAGGGCGAAGCTAGTAGAAGATAAAGCACACATACTATTTCACTTCCACATAGTTATGTTTTCATAATCAAATTCTAAAAGCTCTTGACAAACTTGAGCTGAGTTTTCATTCCACTTTAGGATAATATTTTTTGACTGTGACGTCATTAGAAGTCAATTGAAAGTCAAGTTTATTATATATATTTTATTAAAGTAAACCCCTTTTCATAGTTACACTGTAGGTACATTATGTAATGTAATATTACGTAATGGTTTTTGAATCAGTAATTACATATCGAATTGCAAATAAAAATACCAAATCTAATGACATTCCAGTCACTAATAAACTGACAAGTACGCAAATATCGTAACAGATCATAAACAACCTCGCGACATTTACTACCATATCAATATGAAGTCGTGAACGGAGAATCCGGGGGAACGAGCCCACTTTGTGTGCCCAGAGAGCTCGTAAAAAGTGGCAACCTTAACCACACTCGATACGCAGTGCTTGTGGCAGAAAGAAACGTTGATCTTCTTACATACCTACCTGTAATAAACACACACCATCAGCCATAGGACGTCCACTGCTGGACATAGGCCTCCTCCTGGAAGGATTTGCCAATACTCGCCACGCTTGGCAGGCGGGTTGGCGAGCGCAGTTAGGTGTGATTGTTCAAGGAAGACGCTGCTGCCCATCTTCCGGATTACATCCCTTAGCCGACTCTTACGGCAACCACGTGTAGAGAGGGTAGGGTACTATACGCCGGCATCACCACGGCAAATAATAAACGTTACTTAGTATTTTTTTTTTTTTATGTGGCACGTCTATAATTTAAAAGTATGACTATCGTATTATTGAGTGTTCTAGGTATATATTTAGTTTATATCAGCTTAACAGTCGTTTCAGCTACAGCAGTAATGAGGCATTAAATTTCAAAAACTTGACAAAAATTTAAACCACTTGAAAATAATTTAAAAAACTTGACAATAATTCAAAACATACAATATAACGTACAATTTCAAAAATAATATATACCTTATAATTTTTATATCATAAAGGTTTACAAAATGTTGAATTTCTAGCGCGTTCTATTGAAATGAACTTTTTTAATTTTCCTGAGAAATATAATCTGGATCTTTTCAAGGTCAGAGTACTTCATCTTCGACCACGTCATGCAAGTAGGTGGTCAAACATGGAATTATTCGTGTCATAAAAAAAGTACTACGGCGTTATTTTGGAATTACGTTTTTTTATCAAAATATGTTTTTAGTTTGTAGCCCGCGACACCGTGACTAAAACGTGTTTGAGGCCCCTATAAAAAAAGGTTGAGTATGGCTGGTCTAGAGTGACTTAACTTTATCACTCTGCTTTTTCTACTCTATGTACACATCCACATTCAAAACATTTAACAGCGTTAGCAGACTTATACCTATAAACCGACAAGCACGAGTAAAGTTTTTATAAACGAGTAGTAGGAAGTTGCGGGTAAAGTTTGCCTGCAAAGTGTTGACAGGTTGCTTTTGAATTGGATCTCTTTTTAACCAGCCAAGTGCGAGTCGGACTCAAGTTTCGAGGGTTCCGTACAATTTAAAAATTTATAGGTATGTGAGTAGGTCGTTCTCACGAGAACTATGAAAGCACTGAAGAATAATAATAATAGTGACGAAGATTTAATTTAATTTAAAAATCAATTTAAATTTATCTAACTTGAAGGCAATTTTTAATATATTGACAGTATTTTATATTGACGTGTTTGTATATTGACATACTTTATTTTGACATTTTGTTTTTTATTCATTGACATTTAATCAGTGTTTTAAAACTCAATGATATAGTATTTGAAATGATATTACGGAATTGACTTGTAACATTGGTGTTATCAGTAAAATATTTGTATTTGAAATGTAAATTATATTATTATTATCGTTTTATTTATGCGGGATTACTCACGTTTAATTTTATCGGAAACTCCGACTATAGTTTACTGTGTTCAGTGCGAAGCAAGACGAGGACACGCGCGCGTTGTCTCAGCTTTGTCTCCATGATGAAGGCCACCGGATGTGGCCGAAACTATAGTCGGAGTTTCCGATAAAATTAAACGTGAGTAATCCCGCATAAATAAAACAAAAATGTGTCAAGACCACGTCAGTTTTCATAATAAAATTATATTATTAGTTATCTAAAATCAAATACTGTATCTATACTGTAATATTTAAACTACATCAAATATCCTCTTTACCTCTCGCAGTCAGAAGACATAAAAGTCTTTGACCAGTGCGTTCTAGCTGTCATGGTCTTTTTTTTTTTTTTTTATTATTTAAAATATAAACTTCACAGACACCGCGGTCCGTGACCTTTGTCAACTTTGAATTACAATATATTTTACAATACAGGAGGGAAGTTAGTTAAATTAAACTTAAGCTCTAACTTTTCTAAGGTTATGCAAAGTACCTACTTGGAGCGCGCGGCCCCGAGTAAGTAGAACGTCTTCCCTGCTAGCGTTGATTCACGCAGGTTTAGCGCGAGGCGCGTGTAGGGATGTCGACATCGCATCTACGAACAAATCTTCGATCGACCTTCTTTGTTCGTAGCTTCGCTATATCAAATCTTTAAGACACACGTAAACTTCTGTGATTTTTTAATACGATTTTACTAAAAATTCGCTAACCTATTCAATTTAAACATGAACACCTACCTACACAACAGGAGACAATGACATTGACGTGCTAACCCCGACTGCTGGTCGGCACTCACGTAATGATCGCCGGCAAGCGTCCTCTGCCCCCACCGCGCCACCTCTTCCCACTTATGTCGCCTATTTATTGTCGTAGATGTTCTGCATGTGGATATTTTACTTACTTAAAGTACTAGTTTATGTGTTTACAGCGAGCAGAGCAGCACCAGATCACGAGTATGACGCATGTGCCAGTCATCGCCCTCCTCAACCATATCTGAGGGAAGAGAGCGACCCAACACACGACGCCGCCGCAAGGAGCCTTCGATTCTGAGCATGAATGCTCGAGGCATACACAATCCTTATTTTTATTAACATCTGATTTACATTTTAATCGCCTCCTCTCGGCCCAGGGCCTCCATCACCTGGAGACCTACGGAGTCTTGGAAGCTGGAACTTTGTAAAACTCTCCTCTCTCCCGTAGATATTTTTGTCTAATTCTTACACCGCGAATTACACTGGCCGCCAACAAAAAAGTCTGTTCAAATAGTTTGCCTCCATAACTACAACTAGATACTAACATAGCGTTACTACTGGAAGTACTTGTAATTTCATATGAGACAAGGGTCAGACTGACAAAATTTGACCAGTTTACCGTGGCCCGTCTCCACCACTTTCAAGTGGACTTTCTCTCGTGCCATTTATTAATCTGAGATCCATTTACGTTGGTCGTTTTGAAGATAGGACGCGTAATATTGTCAGGTTTTTTTGTAAACACATTCAAACACTCGAAATTATTGTTGAGTAATTTACGCCGTGCTCCTGACATGTGTTTTGATTTTGACAACTATGTAGTTATTTTATGACGACAACTTTTATAATTCGGTTGATTATTAACCTTACTAAGTGAAGCGCATAGTTGTGTTTAGTGGACCAAAATTACGGCAGTTATTTTGACTACTCTGTTAGTCATTGGTGCCATTTGGTGTTTTTTATCCGACTGAAAACAAGCAGCTTCCATCTACTCCCGCCAAGGGCGTTGTCCCACATTCTATTCCTTTGTTAAAGTCAGTCGAATTACATTATATTTTAGTACATTTTTAACTGCATATAGTAGACTCTTGAGCTAAGTTATTGGGCCCTTCTACAGAATACAATATCTGTGGTTTTTTTTTTTTTTTTGTGGCTGACAGTCTAGGTATTTTGACAACAACTCACCTGATGTTAAATGAGGTGTGGTCGAAGATGGTAAAGCACACCAAGCACACCTAGCCTGGAATGGAACTGGCTCTCAAGTGAGGCTGCCGGAACACATCGTTAGATGCGGCAGATTTTCAACTTGAGAATGGTAGCTAGCTAGCCGAGTAGGTACTAGAAAGTACCCTACCACCATGCTATGGTTTCCTCACGATGTTTTCCTTCACCGGCAGCTCAACCTCATTATTGGGGTTTGAACCCACGCCCTTCGGCATGCGAACCGACCGCGCTAACCACTGAGCTATCATCGCTAGAAAGATAGACACATGACTGACGTTATTAGACGTAATATCGTATGTTCTAGAAAACTGAGCCAGACTAGGTACAAGACAAGGTCAATATTACGGCAAACATAGATGAGAAAAGGTAGCTAGAAATTGATATTCTACCTGCCTACAAAAAAGGGAATTTTGTGACACTAGTTCACATCTTTCGGAGTATAATCACTTAAGGCATATCTACTGATTAATGTTAACAATGTTTGATAAGGGACTGTTTCTAAGCTATTTCACTTGAAAACTAGTTCCATGGCAGTGATGGATTGCCACATTTCCCAAGTATACGTTGTTAAATTTTTGCAGTTCAATTGTCAGTTCCTAGATTATTTTTAAAATCCAACAATTAAGTTAAAATTCCACAAGAAATTTTTGGGTCAATTTTTTTTTTCGGTTGATAGGTTATGTGTTTGACGACATCTCACCTGATGTTAAGTAACGGTGGGAGCGAAGATAGTAAACACACCTAGCCTAGAATGGAACTGGCTCTCAAGTGAGGCTACCGGAACCACCGTCAGGTGCTTGGCGACAGATTTTCAACAGCTAGCCAGTCGAGTACTAGAAAAAACCCAACCACTACACTATGGTTTCCTCACGATGTTTTCTTTCACCGGCAGCTCAAACTCATTGTTGGGGTTTGAACCCACGCTCTTCGGCATGTGAACCGACCGCGCAACCACTGAGCTATCATCGCTACAAAAGTTACCTAGTTAATATATGCTCAACAAACAATGTCTGCTGACATCAAATTAATATAGATAAAACTATTTAATATCATTTATTTATTTTATGTAGAAGTTATGAGACGAACGAGACGCTCTCCTGATGGTAAGAGATAACGCCTATCCCTGACCATTGCAGCGATACATAGAAATTTGATGTGATTTATTATTTTTTATTGAATTTGATTTTATTTTAATTTTATTTGCATATTATATATTACTCATTACTTTTATATTACTCATTACATATTACTCAGCCTGCTGGTAAATCCGTCACTGATTACATGCTACTTGTGCTACCATCTCCGACCACACCGTTACTTAACATCTGTTCAGCTACCTGGCACCTAAGAGAGGTCAAAACTGTACATTTATGAGTACAATAACCTCCTTAGCATATTACTAACGATCTGCATAACCCCAACTACTAAAATCATACTTGTTTGGACTGATTAAATCGCTGTCCACAAATACCGTATGTACATCATGAAAACTGCTTTAAAAATATTTTTCAACCTCAACCTCTATTCAAAAATGGACTTTAAAAGGAATAATATTTTAGAATGTATTAAATGTGCGTTCTATAAATTGGATTGGCAAACTCGATTAAATCGAAGCATCGTTCAAAGAGTACCGTCAGCAACATAACGCCTTATAGAGATCCGTGCCCAAAAACAATCTAGCAGGATCCTTAAAACTGAGCTGAAGGTGTCTGTCAATATCTCTGTTGGTGTGATTAATAATGACATCCATCTTTTAAACAGGATAAAAAATAATTGCAGATCTTTCATCAAGTTTTAGTGTTTTTAGGGTTCCGTACCTCAAAAGTAAAAAACGAAACCCTCATAGGATCACTTTGTTGTCCGTCTGTCAGTCTGTCAAGACTTTCTATCTCAGAAACGTGTGGAGATATCGACTTGAAATTAAATCCATATAATTATGCAGATCTGTAACTGTGAAAAAATTAAACTTATAACAATTTAAATAAAATAGATATTTGTGTATGTTCGGTAGCAGAATTTAAAATAGCGATAATTAACACATGCTATATTATACATAAAATAATTTATTATTATTTATAATTATTACTTGCATTATTGAATTTCATTGTTAAAAAATAAGAGATTATTGAATAACTAGTCATCATCACATACATCATCAGCCATAGGACGTCCACTGCTGGAGACTGGCCTCCTGGGGAGGATTTTGCCAATACTCGCCACGCTTGGCAGGCGGGTTGGCGAGCCCGGCTAGGTGTGATTGTTCAAGGAAGACGCTGCTGCCCATCTTCCGGATTACATCCCTTAGCCGACTCTTACGGCAACCACGGGTAGTGAGGGTGGGGTATTATATGTATTCTTACGTAATACGGGAATAACTAGTAAGTGTTTTTAATTAACATTTAATTATATTGACATACTTTATATTTGTCCACGTTTCGGCTCCGTAGGTCATGACAGGTAGAACGCACTGATTGAAGACTTTTGTCTTGAGACTTTGTGGGATGGATGACGAGAAGACTCACAGCGGGAATGGTCCGAAAGTTCAAAGTCGCTCAGCGAGCTATGGAAAGAGCTATGCTTGGCATTTCTCTGAGGGATCGTATCCGGAACGAAGTAATTCGCCAGAGAACAAAAGTCACAGACATAGCTCAGCGTATTAGCAAGCTGAAGTGGCAATGGGCTGGACATATCTGTCGCAGAACCGATAACCGCTGGGGTAGACGTGTTCTGGAGTGGAGACCGCGAATTGGCAAACGTAGCGTAGGACGCCCTGAGACTCGATGGAGTGACGATATACGTAGGACAGCTGGCGGTGGATGGAAGCGAAAAGCCGAAGATCGGGCTGAGTGGCGTGTCTTGGGAGAGGCCTATGTCCAGCAGTGGACTTCGATAGGCTGATGATGATGATGATGATGATGACTTTATATTTGACATATAATTATATTGACACATGTTTTGTAATGATTTTGATATAGTCAATGTTATTTTTAAAATATGAATGGCAAAATGACATGTAACTTTGGTTTTATCAATAAAATATTTGGTAAGCACGGTAATGTTTGTAAACATTACCGTGCAACTGCTTGGCGACATTATAACTGATGCTGTCATGCTGTGATACCTAGATGACCTCCTGCTAGATTTATCTGATCGTTACATTGGAACCTAAACGATTTTTCAAAACGTATTTGTAATTTGCATCTTTTCTGCGGACCGTGTTCGGAATATGTGACGTGGAAATCGGCAAGTCATCCCCGGGTCTTTCAGGGGCTAACTTTAAAGATGTTATCGGCTGATTGAGGACCCCGATAGGCCGCCTCTGGTTATCCCAACAGATGATTCAGTAAGGAAATGGGATGTCGTATGGGGATGCCACGGGTTGACATCGATAAAACCTGCATCTCACGATACGGTAATAAGATTTCTTTACCTTACTACATATAAATCTACTGTACGTGTGTTTGTCACCTGACTCCTCCTAAACGGCTGGACTGATTTGGATGAAATTTTGTGTGTATATTTCAATAGGTTCCTGGATGGTTTGAAAATATAATTGGACCCGGTAGGTGGTGCTGCTGTCGGTATGTCTGTTGACTGTTAGGCGATACGAAGTTCGCCGAGTCAGCTACTTTTTATATAAAATGTAAATATAGCAGCGATGCCCTATGCTTTTGTTTTTTTGTTGCATAAAGCTCTGTGCATGGACGGCGTTATCTGTTACCATCAAGAGAGCGTCTCGTTCGCATTTAAAAAAAAAACAATACAATGTTCCGAACGTCGCTGCCTTGGCGAGCATTACTTTGAAACAGTCAATGGTTAGTTTTAATAGCATTGTAATATTGCTAGCTGTAGTAGGTACCCTTCAAACCGGAATACTAAACTTTAGACACTACTGCTTGGCAGCAGAATATCCAGTACTGCGGTAGTAATTACCTTGAAAACTGTTGCTGAGGTGATCTACCATTATGGAGTTTTTTCTGACTACAGCTTACCTGGTGTTAAGTGACGATGTGATCCAAGATGGTAAACACACTTAGCCTGGAATGCAACTGGCTCTCAAATAAGGCTGCTGGAACACACTGTTAGAAGCTTGGTAGCAGATTTTTTACTTGAGGGTGGTAGCTAAACAGCTGAGCACTAGAAAGTACCCTACCACCACGCTATGGTTTCCTCACAATGTTTTCCTTCACCGGCAGCCCATGTTCATCGTTGGGGTTTGAATCCACCGCTCTAACCGCTGAGCTATCATCACATCATCAGCGTAGGATGTCCACTGCTGGACATAGGCCTCCTCCTGGGGGGGTTTTGCCAATACTCGCCACGCTTGGCTTGGCGAGCGCAGTTAGGTGTGATTGTTCAAGGAAGACGCTGCTGCCCATCTTCTGGATTACATCTCTTAGCCGACTCTTACGGCAACCACGGGTAGAGAGGTTGGGTACTATTCTAACGCCAGCACCGCCATCGTTACAAGATAAATATTGAAAACCATTATAAAATCCGTTTCGTAGTCTGGAGAACTAACAAACAAATCCGCGAAACACGACTCCATTGTATTTCTTTCTTTCTAATATTTAGTAGCTGTCCAGTAAATTTGAGTTAATCTCTTGTAGCCGTGAGCGGAAAGCGTGTATTTCGAGCAAATTCATTGATTCAAACACTTACAATTTTACATACATGTTAATATAATAACATTAAAATTCGTCACATCTGACTCTGAGTTTGTGTTGCACATCAATACTTGCTAATTCATTACCGAAACTAATCGCAACGAAAACTAAATACGTCCATTTACGAGTATCTACTAATTTTAATAGAAAATCGAGGTTAACTTTTGAAATGGTATTTCACACCTATCTACATACATTATGCAAAATCAAAACAATAGTAGTAAGTATGCACCGTGAAAACTGTCATATGGATCATTATTTTTGCACTCAAAGAATATCTCTCAGTATAAATATTCAAGAAAAATTTGTAACAAAACACTGTTAAATTTGACTTCGTCTAACCAAGTCTGCAGAACAAGAAAATGAACATGAAAGTATTTTGTGTTTTGCTCATCGTGGCGATGTCTGCTTATATGGTAAGTTACAATATAACTAATAATTAAAAAGTTTATTATACTTAACATTTTTATTCACATGAGAAATTTTGAAAGAAATTTTGCACGCAGTGGTTTCCAAAGGTCCTGGGTACCTGAACAGGTTATTTTATCAAATAAACTATTTTTACACAAGCTGCGCCCCGCGGTTTTACCCGCGTGGTGATAGATGATGATGATGATGACATATATGTACCTTTGTCTTATTCCAAGGCCTAAAGTACCTACATTCACCCAGATCCGTTGAGTAGTTTACGCGTGAAGGCGTAACAAACCAACAAACAAACTCACATTCGCATTTATAATAATACTAGCAGACCCGGCCACGCGTTGCTGTGGCCAAATTGAACACGCGTGTAACGTGAAATAAATTGTAGCGCATATGAAACGTTTGGACTCTTAACGTAGCGCCATCTATTGGATGCTTACTCAATCCAGTTAATAAATTACCTTACACCGCCATGTGTAAATTGTGTAATCATTCTAGATCGGCGTGCTCCATCCTCAGCTGCACCGTTGCTTTCTGTACGGCGATTTGATGGACAAGCGTAGAACTATTTAACTTAAAAAAAAAACACAGTGGTTCCCTCAAGATGCCAACAGAGCCTACAATCTACATAGTTGATTATTCCCTTAAACCTTTGGTGGTTTAAGCTTTCATGACTCTTAGACTATTATTGATTTATGGTGTTTTCAGGCTGACACCGCTCCATATCCAGAACCAAGCCAATCGTATGGCAACAGGCAGAGCAGTAAGTTAACAAATGGTTAAAATGTTTTGTCGATTTCTTGCTGACGTGAAATGTCTCGCGTGAAAACAATAGGCTATTTTAAAATAAAACCCTGAAGCGTGTGGTCGACGATGATAAACACAAATGCAGCGTACCATATATGACCACAGAACTCAGACAAGTAAAGAAAGAGCATGGAATGGGAACTTTGCTCTGAACTGAGGCTGGCGGTTCTCACTGTAAAGTGTTTGGCAGCAGATTTTTAACAATGCCGTTGTTTTCATAAAATAATTTCCGTAAAATGTCTTATTAACATAAAGTACATTTTTTATGTTAACTTTGTATGAAGTCATATTTATTAAATAAGCAAAGATTCTGCACAATCTATCAAATGGTGCTGTTGTCTTTATTTTTTTTAACAATTATTTAACTATAAAATATTTGTAAGAATCATAGCAATCACGCGCACCTGACATATGTTCGATAAGTTCAGTAATCAACTGTGAACACGCCCTTTAGCTACTAAGAGCGCCTTAAGGCAATCAAACTGGCTTAGCATAAAGATATTATCGATTTTTCATTTTGTCTCAGTTTAAACCAGAAACAATTTTGAAATTTACGGTGAAATATGTGTGTGGGCAGTACTCATATTTTTTACCATAATCTGGAAAAAATATGACATAGTTATTAACTAAATTGATAAAAATTCTATTTTTTCAGCTGGTTCCAAGCCTTCATCAGACAACCTAGAAACATCAGACGATTCAGCCGATAGCGGTAAGTATCCCATTAAGGATATTTTTAGTTTCATTAATACGATATTATTTACAGTTGATTAAGCCAGATATTTCCAGCACGGCTATCAAATCCTAAGATCATATCCGGTAAACATTTTGAAGGAGTGAAACAAAACACGACGCTCTGTGCTTGCGCTAAAATGTGTCATAAGTTCGCCAAGTAAACCATGACCAAGGCCTTCGGGCGGCGCATTAACTCGTAACACTAGGGCTAGCCACTCAGCCTATACCGACTTGCTTATTAAAGTAAAAGTTCCCTTGAAAACATTGGTTGGCGTTCCTTTACTGGCCATTTACTTATCTAACCATTACATAAACTGAAAAAAGAGGAAATCTTCCTTATGACGGAGTTGGACCATACGTTTTAAAGCGTCCAGAAAATACCTATTGATTTATATGATATTTATGATAAGAACTTCATTTTTGAGGCACAACTTCTTTTAATGTCTTCGATAGGGAAACTCTTAGGGTGACCACTAAACTAATACTAAAGCATGTTTTTATCGTTAACTTTGCATCAAGACGTGTTAATTAAATAAGTAAAGATTCCTCACAATCTATTTAATGATACCGCTATATTCTTAAAGCAATTATTTAAAGTTGAAATATTTGCACAAATCACAAGGATCACGCGCATCTGTCTTATGGTTCGATAAGTTCAGTAATCAATTGAGGCATCTGAACACGCTCATTAGCTACTAAAAGCGCCTTAAGGCAATCAAACTGCCTTAGCATAAAGATATTATCGATTTTTCATTTTGTCTCAGTTTAAACCAGAAACAATTTTGAAATTTACGGTGAAATATGTGTGTGGGCAGTACTCATATTTTTTACCATAATCTGGAAAAAATATGACATAGTTATTAACTAAATTGATAAAAATTCTATTTTTTCAGCTGGTTCCAAGCCTTCATCAGACAACCTAGAAACATCAGACGATTCAGCCGATAGCGGTAAGTATCCCATTAAGGATATTTTTAGTTTCATTAATACGATATTATTTACAGTTGATTAAGCCAGATATTTCCAGCACGGCTATCAAATCCTAAGATCATATCCGGTAAACATTTCGAAGGAGTGAAACAAAACACGACGCTCTGTGCTTGCGCTAAAATGTGTCATAAGTTCGCCAAGTAAACCATGACCAAGGCCTTTGGGCGGCGCATTAACTCGTAACACTAGGGCTAGCCACTCAGCCTATACAGACTTGCTTATTACAGTAATGATACCCTTGTAAATTTGGCGTTTCTTTACTGGCCACTTACAAATCTAACCACTATATAGATTTAAAAAAAAACCGAAAATCTTCCTTGTGAGGGAGTTGGGTCATATGTTTTAATGCATCAAGAAAATACCCTTTATGTTTGTGTAATATTTATGTGGTGTTTGTGAAAGGAACTTTGTTTTGAGGCACAATTCCTCTTAATATCTACGATAGAAAAACTTTTGGGATGGATCCGCCAAATACCACCTAGAGGCGTTGGAGTCTATTGAGAAGCGTGCCAAGAGGCTCATCTGCGACGACTCCATTGTTAAGGTTAAATTACAAAGCCTAGAACATCGTCGCAAAGTTGCTAGTTTGTCGATTTTTTATCGGCTACATTTCGGAGAGTGTGCTTCAGAACTACATGGTCCGATTCCCCCATGCTCATTTTTCTATCGGACAGCTAGAAGCTCAAAAAAGTGACATGGTTTCATGGTCGATGTTCCAAAAACTCGAACGAAACGATTTGATTCCACGTTTATTGTGTGGACTTCTAGAAAGCGGAATACGCTGCCTGTGTGGGTGTTCCCCGTTGGATATAATCTGAGTGTCTTCTAGTCGAGGGTGAATCGGTATCTTCTAAGCAAGCGTGCTCCATCTTAGACCGCATTATCACTTAACATCAGGGTTGAAGGCGGTCAAACGTAAGCCTATTTCTTATATAAAAACTTTTAGAGTAACCACTAAACTAACACTAAAGCACGTTTTCTTTGTTAACTTTGCATATAAGTTAAATAAGTAAAAATTCCGCACAATCTATTTAATAATCTTCTTTTCTTTAAAGCAATTATTTACAGGTGAAATTATTGTACGAATCACAAGGATCAAGCGCATCTGTCATATGATTCGATAAGTTCAGTAATCAACTGAGGCACCTGAACAGGCTCATTAGCTACTAGGAGCGCCTTAAGGCTAATAAAATAGCAAAGTGTAAAGATATTATCGATTTTTCATTTTGTTTTAGGTGAATACAGGAACAATTTTGATAATATAATTACGGTGGAATATGTGTGTGGGTGGTACACATATTTTTACCGTGACCAAAAAAAAAACAAATTATTGACTAAATTGAGAAAAACGACCTTTTAAAATTTTAAAACTTAAAATAATATTAGTACATATGTTATATTTGTGTATATATTAAATTTGTGTATACGAGTATATTAAAGGGTTGCCTACATCTTTGATAGAAAAACTCTTAGGATAACCACTTAAATAATATCAAAATATGTGTTCTTTTCTTTTCGTGGCGAAAATTCATTGGCGCACTTCCGCCTGTCAGGGCAGACGGGCGGGGTGCCACTACCGTTTAAAACCCCCACGATGTTCCCTCGGCAGTGACAATGCGACAGGGTCGCGGGACCGCTTTTGCATTCCCCGCAATTCGAAAGCTGGCAGTGTACTGGCAGTGTACTGCCAGCGTCCTTTCAGACTCACCTCGGGGAGGATAAGCCTCCCATATGGCTCCAGGGACGCACCGTGAACATGTAGCGCATCGCCTACTCTCGAGGGCCTATCCCTGGTGTGGGGCGTCAGACAGCCCCATCTGACGCCCCAGGCCCTCCAATCGGAGACAACGCACGACTCCGGTTGGGACCCACCCTCCAACAGGGAGGACCCAGAGGATCCAGCTCTCTCTTCCGCTCTTCGACCTCTCGCCGTGTGACCACGGTCTCGCAAAAGGAGACCATCGTCTTCCATGGCCTCTCGTCAGCGATCATCTTAGCTAAGATGGCTGACAAGGAGAGGTCTGCTTCCACAACCGCGATCAGGGTTTGCCGTGGTTCCGCCTTCCCCGGGTATGTCACCAGCATGTACTCTGCCGTTTCTTCCCCAAAGCCACACCGGTAACACTCCGGGGTCTCCTCCCTTCCGGCAACGTGTCACATGTATCTCCTGAAACAACCATGTCCCGTGAGAACCTGCGTCAACCGAAAGGTCAAACCCCCGTGTTGGATGTGCTGGACCCATTCGACGACTACGGGCGGAATTGCCTCAAGGAGCCGTTGGGCTCCGGTCTCTCTCTGTGCGGGCCCTACGTGAAGACCCCCTTCCAACTCTCCAGAGCCCTGGCCCTGGTATCCCCGCGCCACCGCACCACTTCCTGTGGAGCTGGACGCAGTTTCTGCTCCCTCGCACGCACCCTGCGCCAAAAGACGGATATTCTCGAATATTTGTACGAATCACAACCTTCACGCGTATATGTCATATTTTTCAAGAAGTTCAGTAATCAACTGAGGTACCTCAACATCCCCATTAGCTACTAAGAACACCTTAAGGCTTACAAACTAGCTTAGTAAAAAGATATTATCGATTTTTCATTTTATCTTAGTTTAAACCAGAAACAATTTTGAAATTAACGGTGAAATATGTGTGTGGGCAGTACTCATATTTTTTACAATGACCTGGAAAAAATATGACATATTAACTAAATAGATAAAAATGACATTTTATTTCAGATAAATTCGAGTTTTTTTTTAAGAAGAAAACAAAATAAGTATACCAATAAGAATATTTTTTGTTTTATTTATTCGATATTACTCACATTTGATTAAGCCAGACATTTCGAACACTTTAAGGAGCTAAACAAAACACGACGCTCTGCGCTTGCGTTAAAATGTGCCATAAGTTCGCCAAGTAGTGCCATAACAGGGGCCTTCAAGCAGCACAGTAACTCGTAACACTAAGACTAGCCACTCAGCCTATACTGACTTGTATATTACAGTAATGATAAAACATTGCCCTAGTTAACATTGTTTGGCGTTTCTTTACTGGCCATTTACTTAGCTGACCAGTACATAAACTAAAAAAAAAGGAAATGTTCCTCATGAGGGAGATAGGTCATACGTTTTAAAGCATTAAAAAAATACCTATTAATTTATATGATATTTGTGAAAGGAACTTCGTTTTTGCGGCACAATCTATTTCAATATCTTCTAGAAAAACTCTTAGGGTGACCACTTAACTAATACTAAAGCATGTTTTCATTGTTTTCATTCAAACTTTGTATCAAGACGTGTTCATTAAATAACTATTGATTCCGCGCAATCTATTTAATGATGCTGTTATCTTCTTTTCTTTAAAACAATTATTTACAGTTGAAATATTTGTACGAATCATTAGGATCACGCGCATTTGTCATAATATGGTTCGATAAGTTGATGAAGAAGACGCACCTGAACACGCCCATTAGCTACTAAGAGCGCCTTAACACAATCAAACTGGCTTAGCATAAAGATATAATCGATTTTTCATTTTGCCTCAGCTTAAACCAGAAACAATTTTGAAATTAACGGTGAAATATGTGTGTGGGCAGTACTCATATTTTTTACCATGATCTGGAAAAAATATGACATAGGTATTAACTAAATTGATAAAAATTCTATTTTTTCAGCTGGTTCCAAGCCTTCATTAGAAACATCAGACGATTCAGCCGATAGCAGTAAGTATCCCATTAAGGATATTTTTAGTTTCATTAATACGATATTATTTACAGTTGATTAAGCCAGATATTTCCAGCACGGCTATCAAATCCTAAGATCATATCCGGTAAACATTTTGAAGGAGTGAAACAAAACACGACGCTCTGTGCTTGCGCTAAAATGTGTCATAAGTTCGCCAAGTAAACCATGATCAAGGCCTTCGGGCGGCGCATTAACTCGTAACACTAGGGCTAGCCACTCAGCCTATACCGACTTGCTTATTAAAGTAAAAGTTCCCTTGAAAACATTGGTTGGCGTTCCTTTACTGGCCATTTACTTATCTAACCATTACATAAACTGAAAAAAGAGGAAATCTTCCTTATGACGGAGTTGGACCATACGTTTTAAAGCGTCCAGAAAATACCTATTGATTTATATGATATTTATGATAAGAACTTCATTTTTGAGGCACAACTTCTTTTAATGTCTTCGATAGGGAAACTCTTAGGGTGACGACTAAACTAATACTAAAGCATGTTTTTATCGTTAACTTTGCATCAAGACGTGTTAATTAAATAAGTAAAGATTCCTCACAATCTATTTAATGATACCGCTATATTCTTAAAGCAATTATTTAAAGTTGAAATATTTGCACAAATCACAAGGATCACGCGCATCTGTCTTATGGTTCGATAAGTTCAGTAAACAATTGAGGCACCTGAACACGCTCATTAGCTACTAAGAGCGCCTTAAGGCAATCAAACTGGCTTAGCATAAAGATATTATCGATTTTTCATTTTGTCTCAGTTTAAACCAGAAACAATTTTGAAATTTACGGTGAAATATGTGTGTGGGCAGTACTCATATTTTTTACCATAATCTGGAAAAAATATGACATAGTTATTAACTAAATTGATAAAAATTCTATTTTTTCAGCTGGTTCCAAGCCTTCATCAGACAACCTAGAAACATCAGACGATTCAGCCGATAGCGGTAAGTATCCCATTAAGGATATTTTTAGTTTCATTAATACGATATTATTTACAGTTGATTAAGCCAGATATTTCCAGCACGGCTATCAAATCCTAAGATCATATCCGGTAAACATTTTGAAGGAGTGAAACAAAACACGACGCTCTGTACTTGCGCTAAAATGTGTCATAAGTTCGCCAAGTAAACCATGACCAAGGCCTTCGGGCGGCGCATTAACTCGTAACACTAGGGCTAGCCACTCAGCCTATACCGACTTGCTTATTAAAGTAAAAGTTCCCTTGAAAACATTGGTTGGCGTTCCTTTACTGGCCATTTACTTATCTAACCAGTACATAAACAGAAAAAAAAAAGGAAATCTTCCTTATGACGGAGTTGGGCCATACGTTTTAAAGCGTCCAGAAAATACCTATTGATTTATATCTTATACATTTAAACGAGCAATCTTGTATATATGTATACATATATATAATCTGAATCTCGGAAACGGCTCCAACGATTTTCATGAAATTTTGTATCCAGGGGGTTTCGGGGGCGAAAAATCGATCTAGCTAGGTTTCATTTTCAGAAAACGTCGTTTTTTCCATGTTTTCAGCCGAGCAATGCTCGGTCAACCAGGTACTGATATTTATGATAGGAACTTTGTTTTTGAGGCACAACTTCTTTTAATGTCTTCGATAGGGAAACTCTTAGGGTGACCACTAAACTATTACTAAAGCATGTTTTTATCGATAACTTTGCATCAAGACGTGTTAATTAAATAAGTAAAGATTCCGCTCAATCTATTTAATGATACCGCTATCTTCTTAAAGCAATTATTTAAAGTTGAAATATTTGCACAAATCACAAGGATCACGCGCATCTGTCTTATGGTTCGATAAGTTCAGTAATCAATTGAGGCATCTGAACACGCTCATTAGCTACTAAAAGCGCCTTAATGCAATCAAACTGCCTTAGCATAAAGATATTATCAATTTTTCATTTTGTCTCAATTTAAACCAGAAACAATTTTGAAATTTACGTGAAATATGTGTGTTGGCAGTACTCATATTTTTTACCATGATCTGGATAAAATATGACATAGGTATTAACTAAATTGATAAAAATTACATTTTTTTCAGCTGATTCCGTCACTTCATCAGCGGAATCAGTCGAATTAAAGGAGTCAGCCGATAGCGGTAAGTATCCCATTAAGGATATTTTTAGTTTCATTAATACGATATTATTTACAGTTGATTAAGCCAGATATTTCCAGCACGGCTATCAAATCCTAAGATCATATCCGGTAAACATTTCGAAGGAGTGAAACAAAACACGACGCTCTGTGCTTGCGCTAAAATGTGTCATAAGTTCGCCAAGTAAACCATGACCAAGGCCTTCGGGCGGCGCATTAACTCGTAACACTAGGGCTAGCCACTCAGCCTATACCGACTTGCTTATTAAAGTAAAAGTTCCCTTGAAAACATTGGTTGGCGTTCCTTTACTGGCCATTTACTTATCTAACCATTACATAAACTGAAAAAAGAGGAAATCTTCCTTATGACGGAGTTGGACCATACGTTTTAAAGCGTCCAGAAAATACCTATTGATTTATATGATATTTATGATAAGAACTTCATTTTTGAGGCACAACTTCTTTTAATGTCTTCGATAGGGAAACTCTTAGGGTGACCACTAAACTAATACTAAAGCATGTTTTTATCGTTAACTTTGCATCAAGACGTGTTAATTAAATAAGTAAAGATTCCTCACAATCTATTTAATGATACCGCTATATTCTTAAAGCAATTATTTAAAGTTGAAATATTTGCACAAATCACAAGGATCACGCGCATCTGTCTTATGGTTCGATAAGTTCAGTAATCAATTGAGGCATCTGAACACGCTCATTAGCTACTAAAAGCGCCTTAAGGCAATCAAACTGCCTTAGCATAAAGATATTATCGATTTTTCATTTTGTCTCAGTTTAAACCAGAAACAATTTTGAAATTTACGGTGAAATATGTGTGTGGGCAGTACTCATATTTTTTACCATAATCTGGAAAAAATATGACATAGTTATTAACTAAATTGATAAAAATTCTATTTTTTCAGCTGGTTCCAAGCCTTCATCAGACAACCTAGAAACATCAGACGATTCAGCCGATAGCGGTAAGTATCCCATTAAGGATATTTTTAGTTTCATTAATACGATATTATTTACAGTTGATTAAGCCAGATATTTCCAGCACGGCTATCAAATCCTAAGATCATATCCGGTAAACATTTCGAAGGAGTGAAACAAAACACGACGCTCTGTGCTTGCGCTAAAATGTGTCATAAGTTCGCCAAGTAAACCATGACCAAGGCCTTCGGGCGGCGCATTAACTCGTAACACTAGGGCTAGCCACTCAGCCTATACAGACTTGCTTATTACAGTAATGATACCCTTGTAAATTTGGCGTTTCTTTACTGGCCACTTACATATCTAACCACTATATAGATTGAAAAAAAAAAAACGAAAATCTTCCTTGTGAGGGAGTTGAGTCACATGTTTTAATGCATCAAGAAAATACCTATTGATTTATGTTTTACTAGCTTTTCCCCGCGACTTCGTTCGCGTAGTGGTCGCCATCAGATATCGTAGAATATACCTATTTCTAATTATTAATATTTTTGCTAGAGAATATAGAGTATTTACTGTGAATTTAAAAAGGCCTCTACCAAATTACGAAGTTTCATATAAATTTCCAACACCTATTTTGCACACTTAGAGGCAGAATTTTTAATAATCCTTTCTTAGTGCACACTACGTCATTTAAGGAACATTTGTGCAAAATTTCATGCTTATAGACCCAGCGGTTTCAGCTGCGCGTTGATCGATCAGTCAGTGAATCAGTCTGTCAGTATCTTCTTTTATAGATATACATTTGTAAAAGTAACTTCGTTGTTGAGGCACGATTTCTTTTAATATCTTTGATATAAAAAAAAGTCTTATGGGTAACTACTAAAATAATTCCAAAATGTTTCTTGAGTCAACATTATTTTGTAGCGGTGATAGCTCAGTGGTTAGCGCGGTCGGTTCACACGCAGAAGCGCGTAGGGTCAAACCCCAACAATGAGCTTGAGCTACCGACGAATGAAAACACTTCGTTAGGAAACCATAGCATTTTTTTATGGTTGACATATGGTTATGTACACATTTCCCAGGAATTGTTTATAATTCCAACATCGTATTAGGAAATGTATAAAAATAATGCTATCTGTAATAAAATACGTTGTTAAAATGAGAATAATTATTTTTACTAAAGCACTCGTTGACACAATCAGGTAACCATCGTACCGTAAAATATAATATCTTCTTACTAATTAAAGCTTCAAAAATCAACTGTCTATTAACTTTTAAAGTGTATTTATAATAAAATCAACTTATATTATTCTTATAAAGTCAAACTTTCATTTGGTAAGTAATCAGTATGTTATTTAAGTAGTTATAAATGTCACAATATTAAAGTAAACATCCTCCCCTCGCCCCGCTATCCCGCGCAGCCATTGATATCTCAAATGTTTTACATTTCCGATTGATATTTAGGAAATGTATAGATTTCCTAGGAAATGTGTCTAATATAATTTATTTCACACATGTCCGTGCGGATTACATACATTTCCGTTAACATATATACCACAAAATATATGTTCTGGGTGGGAATCGAACCTACGCCCTGCAGATTTTAAAGCAGTTATACTACCAATTAGCTAACAGGGATGTCATGGAGACAGCACTCATATTTACTTTAATAAAATACTATTAACTATCACGAAATATGTGTTGAAAAACTAAACATACTTTGTTTTCAGATGATAATGAAGCTAATGCAAATAACACAAACTCTTCGTCATCAAGTTCATCTGAAGAATCATCATCATCTTATAGTAAACGAGAAGCAACATATTAAACATAGAGCAATTGTAAGTAAACAAAAAAAATATTACCTATTATTTTGACATAACTTTTATAATATATAAAAATTTCGTGTCACGTTGTTTGTCCGCGATGAACTCCTCAACTACTGAACCGATTTTAACCAAATCTTGCACACTGTGTGGAGTTTGATCCAACTTGAGAGATAGGATAGTTTATATCTCAATTTATGATCGCAATACTTTTTTATTGCAATTTGTTTGTTTATTATATGACAAAGAGCTATAATTATCTGTGAGTTCCATAAAATTCTAATAGACGGCGGTGTAAGGTAATTTATTAACTGGATTGAGTAAGTAGCCAATAGATGGCGCTACGTTAAAGCGCTACAATTTATTTCACGATACACGCGTGTGTTCAATTTGGCCACCGCAAAGCGAATACGGCTGATGATGATGATGAAAGCGTGATTACTCTGCTAGTGACATTTCATTTTGTATTCTTTATTACTGACGTAATTTTACTAATTAACTTTGACTATAAATCATAAAAATAATAAATAATTATCATTAAAAGTATTTAAAATTCTATATAGTAATATAAAGAAAAAACACGTCACAAAAAAAAACACAAAGACCTTAAGACTAATCTGAATCTCCACTAAGACTAATCTGTATCTCCCTTATGACTATTCTCTATCTGCCTTAAGACTAATCTGTATCTCCTTTAAGACTGACCTGTATCTCCCTCAAGACTAATCCGTATCTCCCTTAAGACTAATCTGTATCTCCCTCAAGACTAATCTGTATCTCCCTTAAGACTAATCTGTATCTCCCTTATGACTATTCTCTATCTGCCTTAAGACTAATCTGTATCTCCTTTAAGACTGACCTGTATCTCCCTCAAGACTAATCCGTATCTCCCTTAAGACTAATCTGTATCTCCCTCAAGACTAATCCGTATCTCCCTTAAGACTAATCTGTATCTTCCTCAAGACTAATCTGTATCTCCCTCAAGACTAATCTGTATCTTCCTTAAGACTAATCTGTATCTCCCTGGCGAGTCGAACCTTACCCAAACGTACCCAACACGCTGGCGACGTTCTCACGCTGAATTACCAAAGAGATCTGCTGTGTTAGGAACCAACGTGACCAGGGGTTGCAGTCTTTTTCTCATCGCCGCCATCCCAGGTCAAGAACAAGTTTCTTGGCTTCAAAACCCCATAGTCCAGCAGTCTCAACAGCAAATGGAACGAAATCTTACGCCGATTCCAGACCGGCATATTTAGAACGCTTGCCTCTAGCCTCCACCTCAACTCCCGCACCAGCACTTTGCTAGGTAGCAGGAAGATTTACTTATGTGTGTGAATTATAATTATTTTCTTAATTTTTAATTTTCCATCCATCTTCTTACGTCACAATCCTAAAACATCGTATTGTCTGTCCACAGTCACACAGCGAAGAGACGACCAACGCCAGTATTTGGAATCACGAAATACTTGTCTTGCTAATTCAATACTAACAAAGGTTCAAGGTTACGCAGAACGGTGATAATAAGCCAGAAAGGCTTATACTACTCATCATTGTCGATGACTTTAATTATGGGACCAAAAATCAGCTATTCCATTTAAAAAAATGTCATTATTGCTTTTGACAATATGTTTTGCGATTAAAACAAGCCCCCTTTCTGCTGAGCATTGCCAATATGCGTAATCATATATAGAACCAAGCTTTTGTAACTAACTTTGTTTCAATCATGTGCTTATACAAATAAATCATTGCAAATAAATTTATTGAGGTTTTATTTTAATAAGCATTGATTACAAAAACTGGCTTTTGCCAAAGTGTATTAAATTAGATTCGATCCTAGATACTACTCCAAATAAAATAGACTAAAATCAAATAACTTTTTAAAAGAACAACAGGATCAATGTTTATAAAATCCTAACTTATATCCTCCTACTACATAAGTGAAAGTTGGTATGTTTGGATGTTTGTTACTCAATCACGCAAAAACGGTTGAGCTGATTTAGATCAAATTTGGCACATATACTACCTAGATTATATAATAGGACATTATAAGATACTTTTTATATCAGAAAAATGACAGTTTCCTGTGGGGTTAATAAATATGTTCAAGGGCACTACCACTACCCACCACCAGATGTCGCCAAGTTACACAGTACACAATAGCAATGACTATTCTACTTATGACTTGACGACATTTGGTGGTGGATAGCGTAAACCGATAACAGATGGCGTTAGTAGTATGAAACATCCGTGAATAACGTCGTTGGTTCTAGAATATACTATGATACTTCACTCACTCCGAGATGGCAGTAATAGGAGTTTTAAAAAAGATTATTAAAACAGATTTTTACTAAATGCATATAAATTATGTATTATAAAGGTACCAAAAAAAAAAACAATTTTAGTAAACTAACCGTACTCTTGATAGAATTTGTACAATTCATCCTAATAATCGAGAACATTATTAGGTAAGGATGTTATTAAATGTAAAAGGTACCAACTTCTTTCATTATCCGAAATATTACTTATTCTTTTTTAAACCGCGTTAGTCCGTAGACCAAGCGCTCGAAGAGGCACCACGTCCTGAGGATGCCTCGTGTACAGGCGAACACGTGTCGGCAACTGATTACTGCAGCGAGAAGAGGATATATAGACTTATTTATATTTATAATTTATTTAGATTTTAAGTTTATGTCGGATTTTAGTTTAAGTTTTTTTTTTTTATATAGCTTCAATGAGACGAACGAGGCGCTCTCCTGATGTTAAGAGATAACGCCTGTTCATGACCATTGCAGCGATACGCAGAACTTTGAGTAGTAAAACAAAGTCCTAGGCATCGCTGCCTTGACGCTCATTACTTTGTGATTAGGTGGTTAATCTCAATAGCCCTGTAATTTCGCTAGCTGCAGTACCCTTCAAACCGGAACACAGTAATGTTTGCACACTACTGCTTGGCGGTAGAATATCTGGTACTGCGGTAGTACCTACCTAGACGACTTCCTGCTAAGGAAATCTACCACCAAGTGACTAATATATGGTGATAATAATAATATATGGTGATATTTCGGATAGATTTATAAAAACTATTGTCAAGATTTTATTAATTAGTATTTAAATGAAACATCTAAGTTTAATTTAAATACAAATTTTTTAAAAATTGTGATGTAACCAAAACTATTTTTAAGCGGAATTACACTAAATTTATAACTTGAACACAGAAAATGAACTTCAACAAGTCCGTACTTGTAGTAACTTATCAAGCGCTCAAAGCGTCAATACGTATTGAGGATGACTCGTGTGGAGGCGAAACACGTGTTCGCAACTGGTTACTGCAGCGAAAACAGGATATAAAGACTTGTGGTAAAGTTTCGGATAAGTTTTTTTTTAAATTATTGTGAAGTTAGTTAAAATTAAATCCATCAATGTTGTAACTGAAACGACTGTTAAGCGGAAATAAATTAAATACACAAATATTTAATTTATTTCCGCTTTCGATGGTAAATCTCAACAGCCCAGTAATTTTGCTACCTTCCAACATTGCAATGAAACATTGAGTAGGTCATATACAATTAGTAGGTGTAGGTCATACAATGTCCGATGATAAAATATCATTTTTCAATGATACTCTGCTACCGTTCAAAGACACTTTATCACTGCAAGGAGACAATGAAGTTATAATATCTACCCCTACATATCTTTATGAATTATTACCTTATTTGGGGTGCAGTCATGCGCTTATAATCATTGGTTTCGATTCAGACAAAATTACTGGGTCGAGAGATAGCTCGTGTAATGCCGAGGGAGTATAGGGCTCGACCGATCTTCCCATCTACTATCCGGACAATCGAGTTCAGACTTGTCGAATAGTTATATAATCGAGTCATTTGACTGTTCTATTAGCTTATTTGGTAGAATGTCTACTTCAAGGGTAAGACATGGGTTAGAAATCCACCAGGACAAACATTTATGTGACGATATATGTTTGACCTGTGCCTGGGTGTTCTGTATGTATTATTAGTATGTATTCACAAAGAAGTATTCTATCATACTATGGAAACTAACGTGGTCTTTCACACATTGTTGTTTTACTTGGAGACCTTGCCTTCATGGAGCTCGCGGTTCTGAAGACGTCGCAGTGAGTTCTGTGTGCTGGAATATTCCTGACACTGTAAAAGAGAACTCCGGTGGGTTCCAAAGCGCGCCGACGCATCTCGCTCGGTAACCAACCTGCCCCCACCCCCGCGCCCGCGCATCAACCGCTGTCTTCACGACTCACGTGCGAGGCACGCGGCGGCCCGCAGTGCGAAGCAAGACGAGGCCGCGCGTGCGTTGTACTCAGCTTTATCTCCATGATGAAGGCCACCGGGTGTGTGTAAAACAAAAAGTATTCTATCAGTTATCTGGTTTTAGTACAAGCTTTGCTTAATTTGGGCTTAAATGACGTTGTTTGAAATGTCCTACGATTTTTTTTGTTTGAATTTTTTTTAGACGTCGGACTAGGCATCCTTTTCGTCACGTTCTCACATGATGGAAAGCGACGGTGTGGCCGCTTGCTTGCTCGCTTGCCTGCCTAGGAAATAACTAGTCACGTTTTTCTTACCTAGAACTAAAACAACCGCGAGTAGTACTTAGTTTTGTAGCGATGATAGCTCAGTGGTTAGCGTGGTCGGTTCGCATGCCGAAGGGCGTGGGTTCAAACCCCAACAATGAGCTTGAGCTGCCGGTGAAGGAAAACATCGTGAGGAAACCATAGCGTGGTGGTAGGGTACTTTCTAGTACTCGGCTGGCTAGCTACCACCCTCAAGTTGAAAATCTGCCGCCAAGCATCTAACGGTGTGTTCCGGCAGCCTCACTTAGGAGCCAGTTCTACTCCAGGCTAGGTGTGCTTTACCATCTTCGACCACACCGTCACTTAACATCAGGTGAGATGTGGTCAAACACCTAGCCTGTCAGCCATATAAAAAAAAAAAGTTGTAAACACAGACGCTGGCAACGAGTTCCAGACATCAGCAGTTCCTATAATGACGTTTAAAAGAACTCAAACTAAATTTATATATAAATCTTTGTATTCACAAAGGTTTTTTATAAATAAATTTAGCTCATGGATGGAAGTAAAAGGGTCCATATGGTTTCATGAACGTATGTCCTTTTACGTCTGAATTTAACTTAAAGTTTAAATTTTATAAGTAAAGCTTGTAATTTCATAAAAGTTTTTTATTTATGTCACTATAGGTATTTTTTAAGCCTTCGTTTACCATCAGGCGAGTTGGCGATAAAACGCGAACTTATCCGTATTAAAAAAAGAATGTTTTATTTAAAGAGTAAAAATAGTAATACTTATATGAACAAGCATTTTAGGGGCATACACATAAAAAACTGCATTATCTCTATCATATCAAGTCAAATTAAGAATAATACTCCTAATAAAACTTCTTATAACAACAGGGTTATCTTAAATGTTATTCGCCGATCTTAATCATAATAGTTCTGTATCTTGTGAAGGTCGAGAAGGACAAGCTCAGCAAGTACCTTGACTTGGCTCACAAGACAACAACCACCATGTGGGATCTTGATTCGGCGACAGTGTTGCCAATCTGCGCCGTGGTGGTGCTGGTGTAAGAATAGTACCCCACCCTCTCTACCCGTGGTTGCCGTAAGAGTCGGCTAAGGGATGTAATCCGGAAGATGGGCAGCAGCGTCTTCCTTGAACAATCACACCTAACTGCGCTCGCCAACCCACCTGCCAAGCGTGGCGAGTATTGGCAAACCCCCTCAGGAGGAGGCCTATGTCCAGCAGTGAACGTCCTGTGGCTGATGATGTGGATCTATTTACTTTTTTTGTATTGTGATTTAGTACAGCACTGTTTTATATATTTTGTATATAGTTTAACAGCAGAAACCAAATCATCATTATGATAATATCTGACAATAAAGAATAAATAGATAATTGAAGTCGTCGATTATTACGTAAGTATAACTTGTTATTTATTATTGGAAAATCCAACCTAAAAATCACCCAAATATATCATATGTGTGTAATTTTATGCGCATTTCCCCCTCTCCTTATTTGTTACATTTTAGTACGTTTTCTTGACGAAATTCTCGAGTGGCAACGCTGTTCGGCGATCATTGACGCTGAATTGAAAATCATTAAATAGTCGTCACGGTGAACGGTCTTAGGTCCGGCGACTAACACATAAAAAACTCTCGCTAAACGGTTAGGTCAAGGGTCAGATCCATAAGGCAGTGTCCATGTCCATAATCCTTAACACGGAGTGCATTGTGAGGAGGTTTTTTAAAAGATTTTACAGAAATATTTTTATGTTTCATATATAAGTACCTACTTCGAATATGAAAATAAGATATCTCTATAAACAATCTACTAAAAGACTTCGACTGCCGCTTTTTCTCTAACTTTAAATCGTTTATTTATCGCTGAAAATATACATAAATAATTTCTGAAATCCATCACAAACAAATAATAAAACTCAAAAGATAAATGAAGAAAAGTCTTTCGGAAAAGATGACAGAACATCGTCTTGGGATACAGACACAAAATTAATTCCAAACGAAATCAAAACTGTGAAATGATTGATGATAGAAAATGAAGTGAAATGATCAATGAGCTTTTTATTACAAACAATTTGGTAAATCGGTTATTTTGTCAGATTTTTCAAAACTTTTAACTGATATTTCAAATGCGACAATTAGATGTTGTGTATTGTGTAAGAAAGCATAAGTCATGGATTAATAGGTTATTATTTGTGAAATCAAAATTATTGGATTTCATTTAGATTTTTAAATTAAACATCTAATGCAGCGGTGCGGATCGGCTGTTTGCGACAAAAAACTATCTTGTCATCACCACATCATACTTTTACACATTTGTTATAATAGATATACTTATAAGAAAGTTTGTCTGAATGCCTGAATGATAACGACTGAATGGAATTAGATGAAATTTGAAATGCAGATAGCTCTATTAACATATAGGCTTCTTTATCCCGGAGAATGCAGTAAATTCACAGGGCGCAGATAGTTGATAATATTTATGATAATAATAAAATTTGTAACATTTCTCTGAAAAGCTTTTTTCCGAATAAATTTAAATCGATTATTAATTTAACATCGTGGCCCATCCCTATTGCACACGAGTATGTGTTGCCAACATGAACATACTAATATCTCTCAGGTTGGCGGCAATTTAGCGGGCACTGGTGATCGCGGCTAGCCGTAAATTACTTCGGACCATAAAGCCCACATACCGACGGTTTATTCAATTAATGAGCCGAAATATAGGCGCGCGGTAGAAATATACATACTATATACTACTACATACTATTAACAAACTATTTACATGGAGGTAGGTCTCCTTAGCAGGAGGTCGTCTCGGTAGGTTCCACCGCAGTACCAGATATTCTGCCGTCAAGCAGTAGTGTGTAAACATTACTGTGTTCCGGTTTGAAGGGTACTGCAGCTAGCGAAATTACAGGGCTGTTGTGACTAACCATCAAAATCAAAATCAAAATTAAAAAGTCATTTATTCAATTTAGGCCCTGGTAAGGCACTTATGAACGTTAAGTTACATGTTCGAATCTACCACCGGCTCGTAATTACACTTCAACTGAGAATACTCCGGCAAGAAACTCAGCAAGGCATTTTTTATTACGCTTAGGCATCTAATTTCTCAAAGTAATGAGAACCAAAGTAGCGATGCCCTGGACTTTGTTTTGCTACTCAAAGTTATGTGTATCGCTGCAATGATCATGGACAGGTGTTATCTCTATTCGTCTCGTATTTTCCGCATCCAAAGGGCCTAGACAAAGTAACATTCGATTAACTGCGATGCTATTAGAAAAGTTCAATAATGTATGGGATTGACTTAAGGTGCCGATAAGTCACGTGGTCTATCGTTAACGAAATAATATTTGCTAGACAATGTATCTTCGTCAATCAATTATACGTATTAATGATGCTAGACGTAAAATCACATGTTGTATAAGCATTTGTACATTTATGTAGGTATTGTAATAAATTTTTGAGTACATATATAATTACTGTTTTGCTTAAAATCGGGGACATGCGCGCGATCAATTATTATAATTATTTATACTAATAAAGAGCAGGCACAGCACACAGTTTAATAATGTTTAGTAATCCAAAAGTTGGAATCTAATAATTTGAGTATCAAACATCAAATCATCAAATATAACTAAATTAATACAATTTAATTAGTATAAATTCTAATTCCTTACAGCTTGACATTAAATATAATAATGAATTAGTATGTAACGTTGACAATTATAATTTTTTAGGGCTGACTCTTGACAATCATCTGAACTGGAAAATACATATTGATATACTTTGTAAGAAGCTTGACCGTTTTGTGTGTATTTGCTTTAAAAAAAAATAGGCAGATGTTTATGGAAGCTGCGTTAACGGCATATCATGGCCTTGTCAAGTCTGCTTAGCTATGGCTTGATAATGTGGAGGAACTTAGTGGATATAGACAGGGCTTTCAAGGTACGTCAGAGTTAAAAATGGAGCTTGGTTTTTTGATAGCTGCAAACCACTTTTCAATGCATGTAACATACTACCCTTGCCATGTATGTACATTAAGGACATTTGTATTTTCACCAAAGAACACCCGGATTATTTTAAGAGACGTAGTGAAGTTATTACTCGTCAACAAAGAACAAAGTTCGCTAACCTGTTATACTGGCCTCTTGCCCGAAAAGGTTTTACCGGGTGTTTATTAAATAATCCAATATTTTAAGACTTATCGGCCGAGATAGAAAAACCGTTTCATTAAATGGGCCAAAAATCGTAAACGATAAGTTTTACAAAAAAGTTTACAGGAAATAAAATATTCGAAATTGTATTCTATACAATAATGGTCTCAATAACTTTTGCCCTAAAGTGCAAAGTTTCTGAGATATCAGCCAAAAACTTTTTTCAAGATGGCGCTTGAAGCCCCACCTCAATCTGTCAGCATTTTGTGATTTTATGCTCAGTAAGACCCTATAAAAAAAATTGGATCGGAAATTTAGTTCGTTTCAGACCAAAAAAAACGGCTATTTTTACTGGCCTAGTATTTCAATTTACAATAATTCATCTAATGACATTAAAATTCTAAATGAAAATATATTTAAAAAATGTTTGACTGATTGGTTTCTTAATAATTGTTTCGAAATTCATAATTTTTTCTTATAAATAATAAATAATCTAGATTACTAAATTAATTTATTTACATTTAACATTTGCACGTCTGCATATTACAAAATTTTTAAAAGACCTATTTATTATATTGTCATCATAAATTATTTGATTTGATTTGACATTAGGGCTGGCCAATCAGCCTATATAAACTTTCTTACTTTAATGCAAATGTCCCTGGTGGGCAGAAACTAATTTTCGTTGAACCTACAAGTTTAGCGTTACGTCGTAGGATCTAGTTTGCCATGACGAATAGCATCTGTAAAATGGTGTGACAGCGGCGGGGCTGTTGGCGAACATGTTTGTGAATTTTGAAACTATTTAAAGATAGGTAGGTCTTAGCGGTTGGAATGGAAGCAGCTTGCAATGTGACTATCATAATTCGGTATGAGTGTTCAAAGTATATATTTAGTTTATTTCCGCTTGGCATAACTTAATATATACCTTGAACACTCAAAATGAACTTCCGCAAAGTAACGCCTGAATTAATCAAGTATAATTCGGTATGTAATTTTTTTCTCTGATAGTCAATTTTATTTTAGGAAACTAATTTGAATATGTTGGCTTTCTATGAGGTAGTTGATTGTTAATACATTTTCAAACTTTTTATAGCGATGACGTTAAGTAGGCTTAATATATATGCCCTTGTCATGTAAAATAAATAAGTATACATAGCTGAGCTGGTAGTGGAAGTAGCCCTTCACACCCTACTATGTGACGTTATTAGAAGTCAAATGAAAGTTGTTGTAAATATTTTATTAAAATAAATCCAACCTCATGGTTTAAAGAGTTGTAAACGTAAAAATAATGAACAGGAATGCAATATTTCGAAATGGTTTTGGATGATTCTAAAACCATGTAATTCATTTTTATTTACATACCTTATTCCAGCGGTACCCAAACTTTGAGAACAAAACATAAAAAGCTTATAACATGTTCGCGAGTGCTCGCCAATTTCATAGCACGTCCGCGTCCAATCGTAGAGCTCAAAGCGGACAAGAATCAGATTAGGCCTGTCAAGTTTATAGCAGAGGGTAGGTTTAAACTGAAAGCTTTAGTTTTCCAAGTGTCGTGAGCGGTGTTGAGGAAATAAGAGATTCAGCTAGAGTTAAGTACATTTATATACCTATGTTTCTCTATAAACCTTTAAAATAGCTGAGATTAAATTGGCCCATAGAGCCCAAGTGTCTCCTGTGGGAAAATCCGTGGTAATCGAAGCCATTAGCTCTTTTTATATCAATTATTTCTACTTTAAGTATTAGTGGGTATCTTAAATAGAACGTATGTTAAATACAAACTTTTTATTATTGTATTACTTATAACTTGACTATAGTTCCGGCCATACCCGGTGGCTTTCATCATGGAGACAAAGCTGAGAACAACGCATGCGCGGCCTCGTCTTGCTTCAGTGCGAAACAAGCTTTGATTCGCACTGAAGCAAGACGAGGCTTACTTCTCAGGCTTGCTCTCTCTCTTAATCCCACATAAGTAAAACAAAAATGTGTCAAAACCACGCCAGTTTCCATAGTAAAATATTTTATTGATAAAACCAACTTTACAAGTCAAATTCAAAGAAGAGAGAGATTTAAAAGAGTTTTAAAACACATGTCAATGAATGAAAAACAAAACATCAAAATAAAATATTGTCAATATGATAAAATGTCATAAAAATCATATCCTGCCGCTAAGCAGTAGTGTGTAAACATTACTGTGATCCGGTTTGAAGGGAAAACAACTAGCGAAATTATAGGGCTGTTGAGACTAACCATCTAGTCTCAAAGTAATGAGCGCCAAGGCAGCGATGCCCTGGACTTTGTTGTACTACTCAAAGTTCTGTGTATCTCTGCAATAGTCATGGACAGGCGTTATCTAACATCAGGAGAGCGTCTTGTTCGTCTCATTACTGTTACATAAAAAAGTTAAGTTAAATTAGTTTGAAACACTCGTCAATGTTATAAAACAAAGTCTCTAGCAGTCAAGATCTTAGCTTGGTTCTGCGCGCACGCGGTGGAAGGTGCATCCAGGACGGATTTACGCGGTTGTGGACCGCGGGCCCCAGAATGTATACCGACCTCTCCGACTTGACGAGCCGGCGCGACGGCGTTACAAGTTGGTCTTTCTTTTTATTGCTGCGAATATATCTATGTTATACTTATGTTTGTTAACCTGATCACATACTTAGCTTATTTTTCTTCCTTATTATTGGTACACCTCCTTTCTACTTGTTTCTGAATCCTTTCCATCTAAGGTTGCCTGGAAGTGATCGCTTTTAGCGTCGCCAATTGTTACACTAGTTTATATTTTTCTATTGTATTTGATGTTTGTCTTTAATGAGAGCAATGAATAGCTTATCTATCTATTTATACTTGGTTACTATTTTTAACTGACAATAGAGTTTACTTTTAATTAAAAAATATATATAACCAGCAGTGATTTACCTGGGTAAGCCTCACACGAGGTTTCACTCCATTTACCGCACGATACACCCTTAAGATTTGTTCAGCCGAAAAAAGGTACGTTTTTACTCCTCCGCTCCCGTACCTACACATATGTTTTTCCTTTATAGAATTTGCATTAGAAATAGGAGCTAGGCGGATTCTATCTCGGATACACCTTCCTGTTTAGGCAAAATTCTATTTTAACAGAAACAAATAGTAGGGTTGGGAAATTATTCAAATCCCGACCTAGGCGGTGGCTGGCGCATTTGGTAACAGACTTGCGTTAATAAAACTGTCTTTGCAGCTTAAAAAGGTGCCAAAGTTTCAATCTGTTAGATAAGTCTTATCTTTATCAACTAGTTGATTTGCTAGAACCAAGTTTTAGGGCATTATTATTCTTATGTAATAGTAATGAGTGGAGCGAGACGCTCTTCTGATGGTAAGAGATAACGCCTGGTCATGACCATTGCCGCGATACTTAGAACTTTCTGTAGTAGGTAAAAGAAAGTTCAGAGCGTCACTTCTTTGGCGCTCATTACTTTTAGACTTTCGATGGTTAGTCTCAACAGTTTATCACGAATGATACAGTTACAGCATAAGCTCTAGGTACCAGCAACGCTACAAACTATAATTATTTATTTATCACGAACGCTACAGCTACGGCACATGCGTTACAAGGAACGCAACAAACTATACTCGTAATTGTTTATCACGAATGCTACAGTTACGGCAAAAGCTATACAAGCACCGCTAAAAAAAAAAAACATTTTGGACACATATGCAATTAAGACTTGTAAACTTAGTGTTATTAATAAAATATTGTACTGCAAAGTTAGGACTATAGTACTAACTAGTTAGTAGTTAGGACTGAAAAGCTAATGTTTGCAAACTGCAAACTTCAAAAGTAAAAGTAGGTTTATCACACAGGGTTAAATCAATCAACAATCTTGGTTTGAGTGAAACAAACGGATAAAACTTACATATACCTAATATGTGTATAGTCTAAAATTCAGGTGGCTTCTATTCTGCGTTACTCAAAAGACGTACCTAGGTCGGCTCTGACCCTCGCTTGATGGAAGGAAGCTGCGGTCAAACGCGGCGTCTCTCTAAATGGGACACCTTTCAAGATTTGCACCTACTTAAACACTCTCTAGAATAATGAATGGCGGTATGTAGGTATTGTAAGGGCTAGCCCTGTGCGATAAACTTGTGTGTAACCAGATTTTAAAATGTGGCTGTAACGTGAACAGTGAACACGGCCGTATGTATCTGTGTACATTTTTGAACACTAAGAAGTCCTTCGTATTCTCATGTTTAGAAACAGAAACCTCACTCAAAGCAATGTTTTTCTTTTATCCTTTAAAATCAGAATCCTATCCTATTGTGTCACAATGAACAAATACAACCTCATTGGACAAACTCTGTGAATCTTTATAAAGAAGGTAAGACTTCCATTGGTTTTGGCGGAAACGCGGAAAGAGTCGTGTCGCCCCATTGTATTTTTTCCCTAAACTAGTGTTTTTTCGAGTGTTTATGCATAAAAATAGTGATGTTTCATTCATAAAGTGCCGAATAACAAGCGTGAGTGTGGGAAAGTGATATAATGTACTGAAACATGACTTTTCGTGTTGCTTCCAAAACTCCATCGAAGCTTATCTATAGTAAAGTCGCCACTACTTTACTAAGGCACGACTTGATTTGACTGGCATGATCTGGACTTGACCAATACTGGTCTTTGACTATCAAGATAAAGAAGCTCAAAACTGAAGACTGCACACAAAGTAATTGAATCTGGCAGAATCCACAGAATGCGTTGCCAAGAAGAAAGAGGAAAAAAAAGATTCATCAATTGTTTTTCGTGTGTGTGTAGCGTTATGTGAGAAAAATGAATTGGTATTCATGATTTATGTAAAATAATAAAACCTGTGTCTAGGATGGAACACGCTTACCTAGAAGGAACCTGTTTACTCTTGATTTGAAGACACTCATATTGTACTTTTCGGGAAATACAGACTCCGGCAAAGAGTTCCACATCGTCGCTGTAAGAATAGAAAATGTGGATTCGAAGCGCTTAGTGCGCACATGGGGAACGTCCACCATGTACGCTTGTGACGCTTTGGTCGCGTTTGTCTGCCCGTCCGGTAGTAAGGGGCGGGGGGAACCAAGTCGTGCAACTCCAAGGCACAATCCCCGAAATGTATCCGGTAGAAAGCTGATAGACACTTACGTCGATGCTCAAGGCTTTGCAGCCGACACTTGACCAGTGTAATTTCTTATTAACTTCTTAGCGCGCCTCTCGGCTGACTCCAGTGCCTCAAGCTGGTACCTACTTGACACAGCCGTCCCACAGGTGCGAACAGTACGCCATACACAACCTCACCTGTGCTTTGTACAAACAAAGCAACTGTTCTGGTGTGAAGAACAAAAATAGTACGTATACCAACAATATTATACTATTTCAATTATATTTACAAACGATGCTACATACAATAAAGAATTTATTAACTATCCTATCTCTACACATATTTTTTTAAATCTATATCTAACGAGCAATTTTTGTATAATATATATATATATATATATATATATAAAAATCGATCTAGCTAGGTTTCATTTTCAGAAAACGTCGTTTTATCCATGTTTTCAGCCGAGCAATGCTCGGTCAACCAGTAACTTAACATTTAATTTGAATAAAAACTTTTGTTGCGATTATAGCTCAGTGGTTAGCGCGGTCGGTTCGCATGCCGAAGGGCGTGGATTCAAACCCCAACAATGAGATTGAGCTGCCGGTGCAGGAAAACATCGTGAGGAAACCATAACATGGTGGTAGGGTACTTTCTAGTACTCGGCTAGCTAGCTCTCAAGTTGAAAACCTGCCGCCAAGCATCTAACGGCATCCTCATTTGAGAGCCAGTACCTTTCCAGGCTAGGTGTGCTTTACCATCTTCGACCACACCGTCACTTAACATCAGGTGAGCCGTGTCCAAAGACCTAGCCTGTCAAACATAAAAAAACGTGTGTAATCCCGCATGAGTAAAACAAAAATTATTAAAAAACCACGTCAGTTTCCATAATAAAACACAAAAATAACTATTTTAGCAATCATTTAATCACATTTATTTTTCCAAAAAAAAATGTCTGACAGAATAATATTATCTAACACAACATTAAACACTATGTAGTCTAGAAGAATTTGGAACTATACAAAATATTTTTTGTTTTAGCTTTTTAGCAAAAAACAGATACTTGTTGGTTTAAAATCTAAAAATCTACAAAAATTAATGTTTCATTTTCATAGCGGCAATACTGAGATTTTAATTTTTAACAGAGGTATTGCAAGTTTTTATTCTTTACACATGACGCAGAGTTTTGGCGGGAACGTGGAAAGTCATGTCGCTGCATTGCATTTTTGCAAAACGCGTTTATTCGAGTGTATAAAAATAGTCATGTGAAACATGACATTTCGTGTTGCTTCCAAAACTCCATCGAAGCTTACAGTAAAGTCGCCACTACTAAGGCATGACTCGACCGGCATGGACTGGACTTGACCGAGACTGGCCTTACTATAACTAAAGATGTTAGACATACATTGCAACAACTCGAAGTAGATACGAAGATTAGGCATGAAGGACTTCCTTATCCATTTGCCGATGAATTATAAAAAAAAAGCATATGAAATATTAAAAGTAACTTTAATAGTATTCCAGCATATTATTTAAAAATAGAATCTCTTTCGCCTGATGTTAAAGATATTAATGTGACGGTAGTTTTTTTACATATTTTTAAAATATTTTATATAAATAGACACGAAAAAAAATATTATGCTCCATACATTCGGTCAAGGGTCAAGGAACTATGACCATACTTTTTCTGTTCCATAGAAAAAGTTTCTTGACCCTTGACTGCATGTTTGGGGCATCTAATTTTTATCGCGATTTTGGAATTATGTCCACTGTATGTAAAAGTTATTCATAATAATGTGCACCATGATCCTCTTTCGGCTTATTACACCCCATGCTTATAACCCTGTTTACAATGTGCGAGTTTGTAATTGCACATTGCATCTATCTTACGCAGAGATCATATTCTACAGAGATGGTCAAAGGCTCAGCGCTTAATCAACCTACTAAGTCACTATTAAATAAGTCGCCATTAAATAAGTCGACATTAAATAAGTCACCATTAATTAATAACGTAAATCGGGTAATGGAATATTTTTATTAAAATGTAATGACGAATGAAACACTTTCCCGGTGGATAGAGATAACGCCTGTCCATAACCATGGCAGCGGAATCCAAAACTTTGAGTAGCAAAACAAAGTCCAGGGCTTCGCTGTTTGTGCGCTCATTGCTTTGAAACAATTGATGGTTAGTATTAAAAAGCCTTGTAATTTGCGTTGCAGTAGGTACCCATCAAACCGGAACACAGTAATGTTTACATACTACTTCTTGGCAGTAAAATATATGGTACTGCGGTGGTACCTTCCAAATCAACCTCCACAAGAGATGTACACTGTACAACTCCTGTATATTTATAAATTATTTTTTTACACACGACCGTGTGTAACAAAATAAAGTAGGTACATTACATAATATAATTATCGTTTGGTATATAAAAGCTAAACTTTATTTGCGCATACAGCAGCTTCAATAGGACTGCAGCACAGCATCTCTATAGAATATATATCTCTTGAACTAAGATTAAAAAATGCTTAAAAGAATTCTTCGTTGTATCTTTTAATTAGATGGAGAATTAAAAAACTTGTCTAATTTATTTTTCGATCCCTCCGCTAAGTTATACAATTTACGAATGAGAAATTATATAATGTCGATTCGATTATACGTACAGTGCGCGCAAATCTTTTAGACGACTCTTGGATATACCAAAGATAGTTTTTTTTTTAATTGTTGATAAGCTTGTTGTATGATGTGGCCGAAGGTGTGTTACACACAATACCGACTTTACCATAAGGGCACACGGGACCCATGCCCAGAGACCCCATCCCACGAGAGCCCCAATATATTCGTTAATAAATATTACATTTTTTTCTATTATACCATTATAAATACCTATAAGATCATAGCATAAAAATGTATACACTTACTTTACTTTCCAAAAGTGCCCCAAATGATTGTGCCCAAGGGGCTCGGCATGGCCGAAGGCGACCCTGGTTACTCAATACACATATTTTACGTGAGAGAAAGAGAGAAAAGAAATCCACGCGGCTTCGACTCTTCCCTACATTCCCAGACATCAAAAAGATTTACGCAAACTGTACAAGCGATGGGGAAAAGTCAAACTCGTCCAAGGGGCATATCAATTTGTAAGTTTTACGTTTTGTAGCAATGATAGCTCAGTGGTTAGCGCGGTTGGTTCACACGCCGGGGGTATGGGTTCAAACCCTAACATTTATAAACCTAATTTATTTTGACATCTGAAGATTTTTTTTAGTTGTGTGGTAGATATAATTGATTAGAATAGTCGTTTTTATCTCAATAAATTAATTTAATTTATTTAATTTTTTTATTTAACAATATTTTTGCATAATTTAGCAAAAAACAAAACAAAGAATATCGCAAGCCGTACATGCAATGAAAGTTGTTACGCATACCTACATAGCTAATAACATACATATTAGCTAAACAAATAACAACTCTAAAATAAGAAAGCTCTTTCAACGCTTCGAGTACGTTACTTATTGCAGTCGTCAGTCTAATTCCATACCAGATAGGGTCTCATTTAACGTAGCAATGGCATGGCGGTTATGCAAGTACGTGCGTATCCAACTTCGATTTACGATGTTTTTCTCACACTACTTAAAAAGTAAATAACTAAACCCAATTCGGACTTACAAAGCCCCAAAAAAAATAAAAACATTTCTTTTAACCTATTGCTACAACAATCGCATGTCATAAAATAATCTCTCAGCAGGTCTAGAAATTATTTCTTTAGTTATTTATTTTATTTTATTCTAAAATAGATTTGCGTTTGATCAACTGCGAAAATTAAGCAGGATGCGGTCTAAGATGGAGCACGCTTACCTAGGAGAAACTTGTTCGCTTTGGATTTGAAAACATCCAAATTGTACTTCGCAGGAAATAGAGATGCCGGCAGAGGGTACTAATTTGAGTGTCTTCAAGTCGAGAGTGATCTTTTAGGCAAGCGTGCTCCGTCGTAGATCGCATCTTCACTTAACATCAGGTGAGATGGCGATCAACGCAAGCCAATTTTATCATTAAAAAAACATCCTCTCTCCCTAATATCCTGTACTTGGTGGTAGATTTCCTTAGCAGGAGGTCGTCTAGGTAGGTACCACCGCAGTACCAGATATTCTGCCGCCAAGCAGTAGTGTGTAAGCATTACTGTGTTCCGGTTTGAAGGGTACTGCAGTTAGCGAAATTACAGGGCTATTGAGACTAACCATCTAGTCTCAAAGTAACGAGCGCCAAGGGAGCGATGCCCAGGACTTTGTTTTACTACTCAAAGTTCTGTGTATCGCTGCAATGGTCATGGACAGGCGTTATCTCTTAACATCAGAAGAGCGTCTCATCTCTCGTCGTTCATCTTTATTGGTACTCATGATTACTGGTACATAAAAATAAAAATAAAACTGAGGTCAGGATTGGGACCCCTGAACTTAAGAAGACTTTGCAGCGCTCGTACGCTGACAGTATTGATCTTACAGAAAAAAAAGTCGCGTCATAAATTGTAGATATTTTTTTTCTAGTTGAATTAATTACTACCTATTTTTATCGTAAAATGAGTCGGAATTGAGATAATGTCAAAAAACTGTATTTTTTTTTTGCGCCACTTTTCAATATGGCGGCGCGAGCGGCAAAAATTCGGAAAGAGGACGTCAAAATCTATAAAATCATCAATTTTCAAAACTCCTGACAATCTTTCCAGGTAAAACTACCAAATGACTGAACTAAAGAGCATTTATAAATTCATTCATTGGCAGTATCAAAGTCAAAAATCTATACGTAGAACATCTTCGCGATAAATAGGCGAAACAAGTGGGAAGAGGCGGTGTGGTGGGGGCAGAGGACACCGGCGAACACTACGTGAGTGCCGGCAGAGCAGTCGAGGTTAGCACGTCACGCGAATATTAATTAATCATAAAAAAAATATATACGTATATTGTCAAATAGGTAAGTCAAATTTACTTTTAAATATCATCGTTATATGTTGTGTAGGTAGGTAGTCATGTTAATATTTATTAAAGGTATTAAAAATTCACAGAAGTTACGTGTGTCTAATGGATGTTAGCGAAGCTACGAACAAAAAAGATCGATGGATGATTTGTTCGTAGATGCGATGTCGACATCCCATCGACATCGACGCTAGTAGGGAAGATGTTCTATTTACTCGGGGCCGCGCGCTCTAAGTACTAATCATATGGTTAAAAAGGGATAAAAACATATTTAAAGGGGCGCAAGTTCTGTACGGATCCCCACCCCAGGTTTCGTCCCTAAATAGGTCTCCATTTAGAAAAGAAATTGGAAAATGTTGAAGAATATCTCTCTAAGGCTAAAAATGCAAAGCGACTTTATCATCTCGATTCGAACGGCCGTCGAACGCGTCCGAAATACGGACATTTGACAAGGTGCGATCGAGCGGACGATGAGAAATCACACAAAGATATAATAATAAACTTACAAAAATAACAAGAACAGCTTAGTTATGTTCATATTGAAGTTTCATAATATTTATACCGTATAACAATTTTGTTCATGAGTGCACAGTGATTGTTCATTGTTTTAAAATCCTATAATGTAACGTGAACTCTACGTTCGATTTCCAAATAAAATGTCGGACTGTTCTTAAATCCATGTTGGGGTCCAATACCTGCAAACGAAGATTTGAAAAATTATATTTTTTTAATATAATTTATTAGATTACGCTGTTATTACACAGGGCTATAAGCTTAAAGTTAGTATAATTATTTATGATACTAGTGCGGTATGTTGGTTTTTACAAACGAGTAGACGAATGTACCATACCTTACCATAGTCACGAGGTTGTAAATACCAATTTCCGCACGTGTGTCATACAACGTTTTTCAAAACATTTGCGAGAAAACAGTACAATAGGTAAGGAAAGAAACTTTTGATTATAAATATCAGCACTCACTTCTGGAAAGTAAAATGAGTATAGAAAGAAAGTATAATAACATCAGACGAGATGGCGGTTAAACGCATGCCTAATCATATTAAAAAAAAAAGTAATCCAGCGTAAGTGAAACAAAAATTCGTCAAAACCACGTCTGTTTTCATAGTAATTAATATAAATAATTGTTTAACATAAATCACCTGATCTTGACACAGTAGTTCGACTTTTTCTTCGGGCGGGTCGTTCCCACTGTCTTCGTTAGCGCTGCCCTTCTGGCTGCCGGCGCTGGTGCCGTCACCGCCTCCGACTATCTTCTCTACAACATGCTCCGCTACCTTACGGCATTGGATGAAGTCATTCGCTACTAGACGATCCTGAAACATGACAAAGGTATCACGCACTAATCATTTTGTACTGATGATACAAATATAAAATATTTTGTTTTCACTATAAATGAAAAATTTATTCTTCACAAAAAGTTAGCACAAGAATTTTATAATTAATATTGCTATATGTACGATGACAAAGCTATTATAAGAATAAAATAATAATAACATTACAAGTAACAAAAAAACGCAATATAAATAATATTCAGGTACACCAATACACATAAAAAAAATTATTAGTTAATTTTCAGGCAAACTACTTAATACACATTGCATCAGCAATATAAATGATATTCAGACAAACCAAAACATACTTCATTAGCAGGTAATAATAAAGTTATTACGGCAGTAAAATAATTTAGATATTAATAACCAGGATAATTATAAGTATAAAAAAACGCAATATAAATAATTTATCGAATAAAACACAAATACGCGGTTCATCAGCAATATGAATAATATGCAGGTAAACCAATACACACTGCATCAGCAATATACACCATACTCAGATAAACCAAAACATACTTCATCAGCAAAACGAATAATATTCAGATAAGCCAATACACACTGCATCAGCAATATGAATAATAATTAGATAAACCAATACACCCTTCATCAGCAATGCGAATAATAAAATTAGATAAACCAATACACACTTCATCAGCAATATGAATAATACTTAGATAAACCAATACACACTTCATCGGCAATATGAATAATATGCAGATAAACCATAATGGCAATACACACTTCATCAGCAATATGAATAATATGCAGATAAACCATGATGGCAATACACACTTCATCAGCACTACGCGTAATATTCAGATAAGCCAATCACACTTCATCGGCAATATGAATAATATTTGATTAAATAAAATAATACATGCTTAATTTTTTTAAACTATAATTCTAAAGTGGGTAAAAGCTAGGCAAAAAAAGACAAAATCATACCTTTTTCTGTCTATCCTGCTTGCTCTGACAACTGGAATGTGACAACAGATAGAAGGGGAGCTTGTTTAGTTTGGGAGCAACCATTTCTATCGCCACGTCCACCACCCATGACGGCACGGTTTCGACTAAGAGGTTCCCTTCTGTTTCGCCGCCGGCATCGCCAACCTGAAGTATATATAATAATTTGATACAATTCGTTATAATTACTGGTATTTAGAATAAATTTAAATGGACTATTGACTATTTAGCCACTGGTGTTCTGATGAAGAATGAAAGTAAAACATTTATTTTAAAAACACTCGAAACTACTACGAATAAAACCACAAAAAATACAGATAAAATATTTGTTTGAGAATGAGTATGACGTAGATTTACAATGCGTTCATATAAAAACAGGACTGGACTTGTGACTAACTTCATACTGACAACCAAGTAAAATTAGCGTTAGTAGAAATACCAAACCATACATAATAAAATAAAGAGAGAATTGATTTATTAAAATACGTTCGAATTAAATATATTATATTCGTTTGTAAATGTTTGACAACTAGGAATGCCCAATCTGAATCGAACCACAATACGATCCACCTATTTTCTTATTCGATTCATCAGTATTCGAGGTATAAACAACGTATATTGTCTTGTTGTTAAAAAAAACCTGCCAATTGCGAGTCGGAATCGCGTACTTAGGGTTCCGTACCATTATCTAAAAAAACGGCAAAGAAATCATGTTTGTTGTATGGGAGCCCCCTTTAATATTTATTTTATTCTGTTTTTTAGTATTTGTTGTTATAGCGGCAACAGAAATACATCTGTGAAAATTTAAACTGTCTAACTATCACGGTTCATGAGATACAGCCTGGTGACAGACGGACAGACAGACGGACGGACGGACAGCGGAGTGTTAGTAATAGGGTCCCGTTTTACCCTTTGGGTACGGAACCCTAAAAATGACAGAAAATATGATGAGTCTACCAAGTGGTTGTCACAAAAGTTCTTTAAATAAATCGGAATAAAAAAATTAAATATAGTTTAAGATAAACTACATGACGAAATTAGCTTGGAAGTACAAGGAAATTTTCACTAGGTTACGCGGTACGGCAGCACTAAGCCGAAAGGAAGTTATTGCACTCTTCATTGTGAAACACATTTACTATGGGGCTAACTCTGAAATCGCGAAAAGATTAGATGTAGGTACCATAGAATAAATTCGTCCTTTTTTAGGGATTTCAGGTTTGGCCTCAAATTCGCAATAGTGAATGTCTTTCTTTCGGCTTAGTACGATTGTTTAGAATGATTGACTTATTACAAATTTGTGATATCCTAACAATGAGCTTGAGTTGTCAGTGAAGGAAAACATCGTAAGGAAACCATAGCGTGGTGGTAGGGTACTTTCTAGTACTTGGCTGGCTAGCTGCCATCCTCAAGTTGAAAATCTGTCGCCAAACATCTAACGGTGTGTTCCGGCAGCCTCACTTGCGAACCAGTTCCATTCCAGGCTAGATGTGCTTTACCATCTTCGACCACACCGACACTTAACATCAGATGAGCAGTGGTCCAACACCTAGCCTGTCAGACAAAAAAAAAACCTACTTTGAGGAAAATCTTTTTCATACAAGTGCTAACTAACATCTGTTTTTGAAGTGTGTAATAAGCGAAAATGTATGTTTACCTGTAACCTGTAAAGAGTTCTGCCCCCAATTTCACTGAATATCAATGGTGTATGCAACGGAACACTGAAGAAGTTATTCCCAATAACCCTTTGACCAGCTTCATTAACTCTGTTCGCATGGTTCCAATGTTCTAATAGTGCTTGCAGCAATAACGCACCGAAGTTAACCTGAAATAAACAAGTGCTTGTTCAATATAAAGTACAGAAGAATTAGTTAAATAGTATTGAGGGAAGGATTGTGTCGGTGGGCATACTTGGTGGTAGATTTCCTTAACAGGAGGTCGTCTAGCCATCACCGCAGTACCAGATATTCTGCCACCAAGCAGTAGTGTATAAACATCACTGTGTTCCGGTTTGAAGGGTACTGCAGCTAGCGAAATTGCTGAGCTGTTGAGACTAACCATCGAAAGTCTTAAAGTAATGAGTTAAGTAAATGAGTAACTTTGTTTTGCTACTCAAAGTTCTGTGTATTATTGCAATGGCCTTGGACATGCGTTATCTCTTACCATCAGGAGAGTGTATTGTTTGTCTCATTACTATTACATTAAAAAAACTTTTTTTTTAATGGCTGACATGCTAGGTGTTTGACCACAGCTCACCTGATGTTAAATGACGGTATGGTCGAAGGTGGTAAAGCACACCTAGCCTGGAATGGAACTGGCTCTCAAGTGAGGCTGCCGGAACACACCGTTAGATGCTTGGCGGCAAATTTTCAACTTAAGGGTGGTAGCTAGTCAGCCGAGTACTAGAAAGTACCCTACCACCACGTGAAGATATATCTATACTCAATAGTCTAAGAAAAATGTCTTCTGGTGTCAGATAGATGCCATATTCTTTGGACCATTATGAGTGAATCTCTACACAGTATGAAACAAATTTGCATTATTATGAACAACTTTTACTTTGGCCACAACTCAAAAAATATGAAAAAAATCTATTTTATGCTCAAGTGACCTACCTTAATTATTTAATGTGTATGCAGGGGAGTGAATGTGTGTATGAGAGTGTGTATAAGTATGTGTTGTGTGTAGGTAATTTTTTATTTTATTTTAGTTGTAAAAACACATTGTAGAAAATATGATGGGACTGCCATATGGATGTCACAAAAGTCCCATAACTAAATTGGAATGAAAGAAAACAAAAGTTGAATAATCTGACTGCGCTAACCACTGAGCCATCAACTAAATAAAATCCATAATAGCTACAGAAAGCAGGTAATTTTTTTCACAATTTGATTTGATTTCACAATAAAAATTGTTTATAATAATGAGTACAATATGGCTTAATACCCCTTATGGCTTAGTATACCCTTAACTTATAACCCAGCATACTACAAATGACATATAACATAGAAATACATTCTATAAAGACAATGCTAAGGTAGGTATGTGACAAGCAAGCTATGAATGTGACAAAAAAAATTAAGATTTCATGTTATGTACACAGGTTTATAAAAATGTAAATATATTATTATTATTTGTAGCGATGATAGTTCAGTGGTTAGCGCGGTAGGTTCGCATGCCGAAGGGCGTGGGTTCAAACCCCAACAATGAGATTGAGCTGCCGGTGAAGGAAAACATCGTGAGGAAACCATAGCGTTGTGGTAGGGTACTTTCTAGTACTCGGCTGGCTAGCTACCACCTTCAAAATTAAAATCTGCCGCCAAGCATCTAACGGTGTGTTCTGGCATCCTCACTTGAGAGCCAGTTCCATTCCAGGCTAGGTGAGCTTTACCATCTTCGACCACACCATCACTTAACATCAGGTGAGCTGTGGTCAAACACCTAGCCTGTCAGCTATAAAAAAAAAATGTATATAAAGATACCTTCTGGTCATTTTCCGTGGTCAACCCAGCTTCTTTTGCGCTCACCCATGATGACAAACAGTCAGTCTCATCTTGACCTAAATGTATTGTCAACATACCAGTCTTTAAGTCAACATTAAACCAATTTGGTACATAAATCATTTTGAACCTCTTTTTCACTTCTTCTTCAAAGTCAACTTCACCTAAATCTTCAATTTTAGACGCCTTTAAAACATCATATAGAGCAACATGGTTGGCTGTGTCTTTTGTTAAAATGTGACGTTTGTCATTCAACACTTTGTAGTGTTTAATGGCTGGCCCCCCCGGAATGTGATGAATCGGTTGTGTTTGGTACACATTATTTGTGTTGTAGTTGTTTTGATTGTACATATCAGAGTTTGTAGAATTAAGTGGGGGCAATTTCCAGCATCTTATGTCCGATTCTGATGTCGATACCCAAATACCTTGCTGATCAGCTGTAAAACATAACTTAAGTATGGGTGCAGTCTCCTCACAGATAATCATGAAGTTATCAGGGTAACGAAGTTCCGTAATAATGACTAGCCGGTCTCGTCCTCCTGATATTATGTGAGTAAAATTTTCTGTTGCTAACAAGGCCCAAACAGCTTCAGAATGTACTCTAATAGTTGATACACATCTCTGTTGAGCTAGCGACCATAATTTGATTGTACCATCAGAACTGCCCGATACACACTGAGTTCCATCTCTACTTACAACTAATGCCTTAACATTATCACCATGTCCTTTTAATTTCATAAGCCTAGAACAGTTCCTCGGGTCCCAGACTCTTAATACTTTCTCAGTAGATCCACTAACTAAAATAGTACCGGGTGGGTTCATTGCGAGACTGTATATCGACTCTTTATTACCCACCAGACTTGATGTTGTTACAGTGTTGTTGCTAGCAGTCAATGCTGTGAGTGTGTTGACATCCCAAAGGAAAATAGCCTTGTCTAAGCCAGCGCTCGCGACTTGCTCCTTGTCTTTAGCGTAGGCCAAGGTACGGACGTAGTCCTTGTGCGTGCGAAGAGTGGACATGCAGAAACCTTTAGGCGCATTCCAAACCTTAACAGTCGTATCTGAGGACGCACTGATGAGGTTTTTCCCACCGCAACAGAGAACTATATCGTTAACCCAGTCGGTGTGATGTTCCATGCTTTGTATATAGCGGTCTTGTACGCCGGGGGCGGTGTTCCAAACACGTATGATACCATCTCTCCCTGCCGAATACAGCCTTCCCTGAATCGGATCCAATTGTAGCGAACTAACACCATTTTTGTGCCGACGCTCCTCTTCGTCGCGTATCACGAAAGACACTTGAGTTTTCTTCCGCATATTGGTGCCCATTTTACGACATTTTAGTCAGAAAAAAGATTTTTCTTATAATAATTTACGAGAGGCTGCAAAAACACACCGATCGAATCGATTGTTTATTTGACAGTGACACTGAAAGTAGCAGAAACAGCAAACTTTTGACATTGAGAATAAATAATATTGTGTCACCTTTTTTATCGCTTTTTATTTTGGCGCCAATGTCCAAATCGTGCAATCGTCCAATTTTGCATCAAAATGCAAACGTGCAGACGTTTGCATTTTGATGCAAAATATTAGTAATAAATAAGGTACTAGTTACAATTTCATACGTAGACAACCGATGCTAAATTTAATGTGGCGCTAATTTTGAGTGACGTGCGTCGTTTCATGATTTTTTCAAAATTCGTTTCAATTATTTTGTAAAATTGTCACCTCTGGACTAAATTACGATTTAAGTTTTTGCTTTGACTCAGACTGGAACTAGTAAATAGACAATGAACCAAATGATTAGAATACTATTTGATTGTAGCCAATTTAAAACGTGAAACCTTATAATGTATTAAAACATCAGGATGTGGCAATACCGTGGACACGGCCACATGCATGTGAATACGTATAGATTTTCGAAAACTAAAACATCCTTCGGATTAACATTATTCCATCTAAACATAATTAGCTTGATATTTCCTGATATGAGTGAAAGTATCAAAATACTACACACTCTCATGCTGAGCTCTCATGGCCTGGTAGTAGTGTTTGATCTGAGGCTTGGTAAATGAAATGCACAAACGTCAAAAATAAAGAAGAGTTGTCTGTGTCAAGCTGTCAATGTCAATTTGAGTTGACAGCTTTGAGCTTAAGCTTATCTTATTAACCTAAAAACAAAATCAAAATATTCTATTTACATGTAAAATAATAACTTAAAAATGACCGGAAGATTTATAATTCGGTCACTATTCTATAAATTTACCTTAAACCCTCCTACTAATCAACATACTTCTTCAAAAAGCAGGTTATTCGTTAGTATATTCCAAGTGCAAAGTAAAAACTTTAGCAGCAAGCCCCAAGAAGGTTTTGTGGAGAAGAAACACTGTAATATAGGAACAATCGGGCACGTCGACCACGGCAAAACTACACTGACTGCAGCTATCACGAAGGTATTGGCCAAAGATGGTTTGGCGAATTTTGTTTCCTACGATCAGATAGATCGTGCACCGGAAGAAAAAGCTAGAGGTATGTAGAATATTTGTAACCGCTTAAAAAAGTTAATGGCAGGAAGGGCAAAAACCCTCCTTAACGCAGAAGTGTTGGATTATATAACACAGTTTAAAAATATCCTTCTCTTTTCCAGGTATAACAATAAACGCAGCTCATGTAGGCTACAGCACAAAGTTAAGGCACTATGCCCACACAGACTGCCCTGGACATGCAGATTATGTAAGGAATATGATATCTGGTGCTTCACAGATGGATGCTGCTATATTGGGTAAGTATAAAATAAAATTATAGCACCGATTGGAAAATATTTATATTGCTTGTATTTAGAAAGTGTGTGAGGACTCCTTGTTCCTATAATTTTGCTTGTAAAATACAAACAAATATGCCAAATAGACAACATACAGGAAATAAATCATCAAATTGACAAAATCATAAGTCTTTACTTAATTTCTATGCAAACAGAAATACATATATAAATTTCCAGATGCATGTTGTAATTATTTATACATAGTATTAGCAGTAAAACTATTTTTTATTGTTTGTTGACTTCAATTTCAAGTTATTTAATCATGTTAAATTGTGGTTACATAAGGTCTTTTGGTTATACTTGTGATTTAAGCGTTAATAAGCATTAAATATATATTTTTTTTATATCTCTTAGGTATATTTACAATACTATCTTACTTCTCTTTAGTTTAGTTTCTACTTTGTGTGTTTTTTATTAAAATATGATTTGAATTTTATAATTACTAAATAGAAGTTATACTTAGTAATTAGTTTTATAATTAAAGTAGTATTCATGCTTGTTATCTAAAGGGGATTTGTGTTTGCAATTTCAGTGGTGGCAGCAAACGACGGACCAATGCCTCAGACCAGAGAACACTTGCTGCTAGCAAAGCAAGTCGGCATCCAACACATACTGATTTACATTAACAAAGCAGACTTAGTTGATAATGAGGTGGGAGCAACTTTATCTTATTTACTTGCCTATAAAATATCATTCAGTTTTGATTAAGATAAATACTCGGAATATAGTTTTAGCCAGATTTTGTTTTGTACATACATACGAAACAGAATGAAAAATAATAGATTTAATGAATTTTTATTTTGCACTTTTAAACGATTATAATAAAAAAAAATATCTTACTATATTATTATATTATAATTATATTATTCATACTATATATCTATAAATAGTCAATACGATAAATAGACTATTATATAGTCGAATAAAATAACGAAAGAATAAGGGAAAAAGAAAATGAACTCATGCCTACGTTATTACATTAATTCAAGCTTGTTCATCGTCGAGACGTGTATGTAGGTCATGCGCTAGAGGACGCGACTGTTTCCATGGCATTAAGACGTTACAGTAACTCCTCAATACATTTCAATCCTTTTTCCTCTTTCTCAGCTTATAGAGCTAGTTGAGATAGAAATGCGAGAACTGCTTTCTGACTTCGGGTATGATGGGAACACGGTGCCAGTCATATGTGGCTCAGCGCTCAAAGCTTTAAATGGAGATGAAAATGAATTTGGTAAGCCACATACTTATTAATTTTAACCTTACAGCAATATAAAACTAACTATAATTATTACTAGTATATCTTAGCAGGATTTATATACTGGGACCGTTCAAGTATTACGTAAGCACCAAAGGGGGGTGGGGGAGTATTTACTTTGCTTATTTTTGACGACATTGGGGATGAGGCGATCTGAATGGTGATAATATCAGCAAAGTCATATAAATTATGCTGATTGTTTGGTTTCCTTGTTATCGACACACCACATTATAGATAATTAAACCAATATTTACTTAAGCATAGGAGAAGGAAGTAAGAGCTTTGCTTACTTTTGCTGACAAGGGGGGGAGGGGTTAATAATTACTAAAATTCTGCTTACGTAATACTTGAATGGTCCCACTGTAATTAAAATGAAAATTTTAAAAAACCTACGCATTTAACCAAACAGCTAAGAACCACCGTTCAACAGTTCCGGCAGCCGCACTTGAGAGCCAGTACCATTCTAGGTGTGCTTTACCATCTCTGACCACACCGTCACTTAACATGAGCTGTGGTCAAAAACTTGTGGCTTGACTGCTCTCATAAACATTTATGTGACGATAAATGTTTGTTCTGTGTCTGGGTGTTTTGTATGTATGTATACTATATATGGATTTACAACAAAAAAAGTATTTAAGTATCCTATTATATATCTGATTCCCATAGTACAAGCTTTGCTTAGATTGAAGCTAGATGGCACTGTGTAAAAAAAAAACCTATATAAAAAATGCAAAAAAGTTACAAAGGAATGAATTCTTGTATATTTTGTTTAGGTGCACCATCAATACGCAAACTTCTAGACTGCATAGACGAATATGTGCCTCCCATAGTCCGAGACCTCAAGTCCCCCTTCCTAATGCCCATAGACAATGCCTTCACCGTCCCGGGCAGAGGAACTGTTGTTGTGGGGACGATAAAAAGAGGTGTTATGAAGAAGAATGCAGATGCTGAGCTATTGGGTTTTGGATATAACATCAAAACAACACTGTCGGATATACAGATTTTTAAGAAGAGTGTAACTGAGGTAATATTAAGGGTCGCAGCTAGCGAAATTACTTGGGTTGTCCAGATTATCCATCGAAAAATATGGGGACTATCCAGGGGCGGATCTATATAAGGGTTTTTTGGGGCAAAAGTAACAAACATCCATCCAAACTTTCACATTTATAATATTACTAGCTGCGCCCCGCGGTTTTACCCGCGTGGTGATGGATGATGATAATGACGATGATGATGAAAACTATCCTGTTTTATTCCAGGGCCTAAAGTATCTACCTATATGCGAAATGTCATCCAGATCCGTTCAGCCGTTCTGGCGTGATTGGTTAACAAACATCCATCCATCCATCCATTCAAACTTTCATATTTATAATACTAGCTGCGCCCCGCGGTTTTACCCGCGTGGTGATTGATGATGATGATGATGAAAAGTATCCTATGTTTTATTCCAGGACCTAATGTATCTACATGCGAAATTTCATCTAGATCCATTCAGCCGTTCTGGCGTGATTGAGTAACAAACATCCATCCAAAGTTTCACATTTATAACATTAGTGGGATTAGACTGACGATCAACTGTAATTCTAACAAGTGTTTAAAAAAATTCTTTTCCAGGCATTAGCTGGCGACAATGTCGGCGTATTGCTACGAGGAATGAAAATGAAATCAGTTGAAACAGGCATGTTACTGTGCGCCGCTAAATCGCTTACCATGTCCAACCATTACAAAGCCAAGATATACTTCTTGACTAGAAGCGAGGGCGGCAGGAAGAAACCAGTATTCTCGAAATACGCACAACAAATGTTCAGCGGAACGTGGAATATTGCTTGTAGAGTTGATTTAGGTAATTTATTTTTAAGACTGCTCAAAAAATGTTTTTTTTTCAGGGCTAAAGAAAAATAACCGGCAAAGTGCGAGTCGGACTCGCGCACGAAGGGCTCCCTACCATTATCTATGAAAAAGACAAAAAAAATCGCGTTTATAGTATTTGTTAGTAATAGCTGCAATAGAAATACATAATTTGTGAAATCGCGTGGTTCTTGAGATACAGCCTGGTGACAGACACGGACGGACAGACAGACAGCGAAGTCCTAATAATAGGGTCCCGTTTTTACCCTTTGGGTACGGAACCCTAAAAAGTTTTTTTTTTTGCTGACAAGCTTGGTGTTTGACCACAACTCACCTGATGTTAAGTGACGGTGTGGTCGAAGATGGTAAAGCACACATAGCCTGGAATAGAACTGGCTCTCAAGTGAGGCTGCCGGAACACACCGTTAATTGATTGGCGGCAGATTATCAACTTGAGGGTGGTAGCTAGCCAGCCGAGTACTAGCAAGTACCTTACCACCACGCTATGGTTTCCTCACGATGTTTTCCTTCACCGGCAGCTCAAGCTTATTGTTGGAGTTTGAACCTACGCCCTTCGGCATGCGGACCGACCGCGCTAACCACTGAGCTAACATCGCTACAAATATTTCTAGGTAGGTGTAAAAATATTTATATATATATATATATATGTCATGTTTCAGACCCATCGATGCAAATGATGATGCCAGGTGATCACGGCGAAGTTTATCTCACGTTATTAGAAGACATGGTGATGACCCAAGGCCAGCCTTTTACCATTAGAGAAAACAACGTCACAGTCGCGACGGGCATCATCACGGAGACTCTCAAGACTATAGACGTACCGAAAGGAAAGTTAGGGAAGGTTGTTTTGAAATATGACGATTTGAATTAACTTCCAACGTTTGTTAATGACAGTTGACATTGTCGCGAGTTATATGCCTTTGTAATGTATATGCATTTTGGACAGAGATGAAAAATATACGAAGAAAAACTTCACGTGAATTAGATGTTTTCAAAGATTCGTTTGATTATTATGTAAATATTTATATTATTTAAATAGGCAATAAAAATTATTTGAATGTTGTTTACGTTTTTGATTCTGTTGGACTCGTTCTTTGTTTTTACTACTTACTCATACATTGATAATCCATGGGTACAAGTCACAATCGTTAAATAAATACAATTAAATAAATCAAAGTCAGAAATTAATTAAAATAAATGTATAAAATTTAATTGAAATATTAATAAATATATAGTTAGGAATAGTTTATAGAGCATTAATCTACTCTTGGTAGAAATACGTCTACTTTTATATACGTTTTGACCATGTTTGTGTTCCGGCAGCCTCACTTGAGAGCCAGTACCATTCCAAGCTAGGTGTGCTTTACCATTATCGACCACACCGTCACTTAGAATCAGGCGAGCTGTGGTCAAACACCTAGCCTGTCAACCTGTTCGGCGTGTGAAGCGACCGTGCTTCATTGTGCTGACAAGCGGAGCAATACAGTAAAGCCCGTTCCACACAAGGCATGCGCTGACGATTGTGATAGTTAACCTGTAAAGCCTCGCTGTCGTTTTAAATAGTGTGTAGCAGGATATACAAATCCAAATAAAACTTCAAAATTTATTTCATTATATATTTTTGTCAGAAGGTAATTAATACAGTGCCAAAACAGTAACAAAACATTAGTACGAAAAAAATTAAGACTGCATCTAGCTCATTCTACAGTATGTAGATAAACAATATACTATATCGATAGTATTGACCACATTTATTTGTAACACTTACTTTTCACAATATTATGAACGAGACAGTTGGCGTTATACTATTATTACACATTTTTAATAAAATTGTGAACTAGAATCATAACACCGATACGCCTAATGGATATTTTAATTCGCTACTTTATATTTGGTAATAGTTGTGTGCGGAAAATATTACAGAAATACTTTTTAATGTACATTAAAAAAAAAAAAAACGTCGCGCGCTCTTGTACGATGGGTTAGCAACAGATCCGCACGCGTCGCCCCTTCGAGTCGCGTCGCGATCCCGATCCAGTGTTGCCAATTATACCACAATTACCGTGTTCTACTTTATTTTCCGATAATACTTTACTTAATTCACGGCCTACGGCTGCAACTCTGTGTCCGTAGTAAATTCTACGGTAATTAATTTATTCATTTGTAACAAATTTACTTTTTCGACTGTGTTTCGATTACGAATCCGAATACAAAAGTTGTCTATGTTATATTGGCTGTATGGGATTTGTTCCACTTTCCTGCTAAATAAGCAAAACGAACCTAGAACCTCCTCCTTTTATGAAGTCGGTTAAAAATAAATGTAAGGTAAGTGATACGGCTTTATATCTGTTTCCATATAAACACGGCTTTTTTACCCAATGTACATGCCTAAAAATTTATATTGGCAACATTGTCTCGATCGTCCGAATAGTGACTCTTTGGCAACAGTCGGCGTCGCGCGCTAATGCCCGTATATTACAAGTTTCTTTTTTATTTACTGAATGAATACTTACATGTAGGATAAAAACGAATTTTAGTAGCATGCGCAAGTACTTTTATACATTAAGCATTTATTATTAGTACTTGCGCAAGCTATACCACTTTGTGCACAATGGTTTTTTTTTTTTTAATTTTACTACAAAATTGATGTCCATAGTGTTTTTCGCACACAACTTACTCCAAACTTAAAACTGCAAAGAGCAGAAGTGCAATCAGGTGACACGCTTTATACCATCCATTTTTTTTTTAAATTCATTATATTTATTCCTGCCCTAAATCAGTCTGTTTAATTGTCACCATGCCGCGATACAACACATTATAATCACAAAGATAATTTGTATACTGATCTAACACAGACAGAAATCCTCTTTTTTTAAGGAAGCTCGATGAAACAACGTACGAATTGTACGCAGATAACTTGTCATAATTATGTTATTAATTCATGAAAAATATTAATAGAAATTTATGTTTGAGAACGCCATCGCATTACTTGTTTACATGCAAATAGTCAATTTAACTCGCTGAATATAAGGTAGCATTTCAATTAACACAACAGCTCAACTAGTCACCGCGCGGCTACATCAAAATGCTACGTTAATTTCAGCTACTTACAGCTTACATTTGCGTGTTCTTTGATCGCTTAAAGTGAAAACTTTCTTTTATCTTAGTTGGAACAGCATTCCTTTAGCTTACGAAAGGATTTACCATTTTTTATCATACTGGTAATTGAATTCGAGCATGTTTTTAACAATCATAAAAAACGCAACCGAAACGCCTCCTTCTTTGAGAGTCGGTTAGATTACCAATACGTTCAATACTTACGTTGGATCACATTAGTTCGCTTCCATCTAGGGAAACTCGCTTGCTGACCAAGAGTAGATGCGAAAAAAATGAAAATACACCTATTCGTACTGCATACAGTTGAATTTCAAATGACAATTTGAAAGATGAAGCCGCAAAGCTTTTGCCATTTAAAAATCTTCTGTACGCACATGAAAATAGGGGTTAACATTTTTCGCGTTAGCCGCGAGAATTGGTCAATCAGCGTGGTTCCGTACATTTCTATTTAAAATGCTATTGTTATCAGCATAGGTGAGTGTGCTAGACTTACATTATTTATAACCTTGGTCCAATGCAACTGCTAACTTGGCATCTTATGACATACTATTTAGCTTCTTTAAACTTTATTTTTTATAACTTTTCATTGAGTGTAGTTTCGCGTTACATAATGGTAATGCACGTCTATCGTTTTTTTTATATTGCGGAACGATATAAAAACTTACAAGATTGTTTTCGTCAAAATTAAAGGCAAATTAGAACAGTATTAAAATCCAATAATATTTTAAGCTGAATTCATTTGATTTTTGTGTCCACTTTTAGTATCGCGATTTTAAAGATATTTTATTAAGGGATGTAATCCGGAAGATGGGCAGCAGCGTCTTTCTTGAACAATCACACCTAACTGCGCTCGCCAACCCGCCTGCCAAGCGTGGCGAGTATTGGCAAAACCCCCCCAGGAGGAGGCCTATGTCCAGCTGTGGACGTCCTATGGCTGTTGATGTGTGATGTGTGATTTTAAAATAAGATATATTCGCAGTTTCTACGAGTAACAAATGTTTTTGAAAGTTATTTTAGCATTTTATAAAACGGCTTTAATCTTTATCTTCCCTGCAAGGATTTTTTTTAACTATGGAAACTGAATAGTCGGGATTTTCCGATAAAATTAAACGTAAGTAATCACGCATAAGTAAAAAATTTTTTTTTTTTTAGTTCTCATGTATTAGCGCACTTCTTAAAATGAATTTTATGTATTTCCAGCCCGAAATTGCAGTTTTTTGAACAAATTGGTAACCTATACCTATATAGTTTTTTTTAATTCCTAACAGGTTATGGTTTGCTTAGAACCTACCTGACGTTAAGCATTAGTGTGATCTAACATGAAGCACGCTTACCTAGAATAAAACTTTTTTACTCTGGATTTGAAGACATCCATATTGTACATTACAGAGAACACAGAGACAAAGATCCACAACCTCGCTGTGCGAATAGAAAGTGTTAATTCAAAACGCAAGTGCTTGGCGGTAGATTTTCGACTTCAAAATAAGATATAACTAAATATCGTAGGACACATTACACAAAGCGCCATCTAGCACTAAACTAACCAAAGCTTGTGCCATGGGAACCAGATAACTGATACAATACTTGTATACTCATAATACATACAGAACAGCCAGACACGGAACAAACATACATGTTCGGGTGAGAATCGAACCTGCACGCCCTACAACTCGGGAAGCATCCAAACAAAGCAGTCAATATGACTTCACGTAAACGTTCACAAAAACAAAATGATGTTCATTAATAAGCGCATAACTTGAGAACGGCTGAACCGATTTAACTAATTCTATTTTAACTATTTATGATACTACGAATGAGGTTCTTACTTAATAGATACGAGGGCGAAGGAAATAATAATTATTTCCTTTGTTTTATGTAGTGCCCTAAAACGTGCATTACCATTACTTTTTTTTTTAAATTAGCACACAAACCCTACACCTTGCAATACCGATAGCAAATAGGATTCTTTACAAATACAATTTAAGCTCGTAAAATTCGATAATCACCACAGACAGTAATTTGTAAGTTTCAAGGTATCCGTTTCACTATTTGCTGAAGATTTAACATTTATATTTCTTTTAAAATAAATATGTGTTTATAAAAGCAAAATATAAAAGAAAACTTTCAACAAATTATAAATATAAAACTATCAATACGTAATCGTATAACTTCCAAATTAATTAAAAACAAATAATAAAGTTCATTTCATTTGACGTACTACTAAAATAATCGGTATATAAGTACTTGAATTTAATTATTTTTTTTAAATTCCACTTTCGAAATCCAACCTTTTGACTTAATATATAGAATTTTTGTTTAAAAAAAAAACTTAAATATACATAGATTCATAAGAACTTTCTCGGACATAATTTCTATGACATTACAGAAATTACAGACAAAAAAAAACAACTAGTCAGTTCGTTTGCCATACACAAAGATATGTCAGACGAAACACGTTATAATAATAAATAAAAAAAAACATTGTCCCGCCTTAAAATTTAAGGCTACATAAACATGCAAAAAATAAAAAAGTCAAAACAGCATATAATGAAATGGACCCCAAAATCAATTAAGTATCTTAAAAAACATTTCTATGTGTTATTTCATTACACGGACAGATCGAAAGTTTTAACATTGAGATAAGAACTAGCAGTTACCAAACATCTATTATAGCAAGTTCACATACAAAGTACCGCCTACAAAGCGTTGCGAGAAAATTAAATCAACAAAATTATATAACAAGAAACAATGATAATAAAAAAAAAAACTTAATGCAGTTAATACGTTATGGGTATCTGACAGTGGCAGTGTGGGAAATGCTAATTATTAAACGTATTAATATAAATTATAGTTATTTGCGAGCAAGCTATTGATGCGAATAGCGACTTTCTAGTGAAAATAGCTTTTCATAACTTTTCTCGTATCAAACATAAATGTAGAGAAAAGTTTCTCATGTAACTGTTATTATTTGGCAAGTGAGGAATTTATTTTATATTTTTTTTAAATATAATTTAATAACTATATCTGTATAAACTTGAAATTAATAAATAAATTACACAACAGTTAAGTTCGAAAACAATTTAAGTAATAGTTACTAAAGTATATTTAATATTTTCACTGTTATAAATATATAATTAAAACACTCACGAGGAAAATCTATGGAAAATAGTATTTCTTATACACTGTTTAATACAATCACTTCAATATACCCATGGTTTACAATTTCATTTATATATTTAAAAAAAAAACATTGCAAAGTATTTCGGACTAAATGTAGTGAGATTTCAACAGTTCGAAAAACTTACATAAAAACAAAATAAATGATCCGTCAGAACGATCCCATTACATTTGTCTTGTTATATGTTTCAACACAATATAATATAACACTGTCACATAAAATGTCGCTTACAACTTAAATAGTAAATAAATCGGTATCGACAAAAAATAGTGTGTAGCACCACAATTAAAAACTATTTTATTCGATACACATAAACTATAACAAATCCAATGAAATGGCATTTCAAATCCGAAGTAACGGAATATGAGAGAGAAAACTATTTATTCCGGGTTAAAAACCCCTGACTTTTAATACTTGAATGTACTTACACCAGTACCTATGATAAAAATTAATTTATCAACACTTACAACTATAAAAATATTTTTAGAAATTCTCACTTACACTTAGAGGAACTGGCAAAATAAATCCTGTATTAAATATTTATCATACGAGACATTTGTTACAAAAAAACCAGATTTTTGGTCCTCGCGTATAATTAATTCATGATGCCATTCCTATAAACTGGACAGATATTCACTGCACGCATACCTAACTGGCGAGTAGCAAAAATATTAGTACACTATGCACACTAAATAACTGTTCAAAATATATCAAATCCACTAAATACCCGATAGTAAAAAAAAAAAAAACCGCCCAATGTTACGGCAAAACGTCGTATAAGCAACATTAAAACTTAATAATCTAATAGAGTAAGATTAAAAACGAATGGTGGTGATCCTAAGCCTTCTGAGGCGACTGGCTTACATATCACAATATATAATTTAAAAGGACGACCACCTTTATTGTCCACGCTCATTCCACTATTAAAAAAATACTATTTTATTAGCAACTAATATTTAAAATCATCCCAATGGCCTTATCAACCGCTGAAATGACTCCTGTAATCAGAGTGATTAAAATTTTAAGGGTATTTTGTGCACACAATGTGTTTTAACTTGACGTCCAACGTCATTGTGAGTTTACATTGGACTAATTTTGAAAGTGAGGCATTTTTATTTGACCACTGGCGCCCAACGTGTGGTCGCTTCATTTTGCCTGGTCTAATATTACTCTCACGAGAAATCAAGTTGTAAGCATTTTAATTTGGTCTAATTTTTTTTTTTTAAGCTTTTTCTTTTGACCAACTTGGTCGTGTACTCATATTGCATTATTTGTGCATTGTGAACAAGATTTTCAAAACCATAGATCCGACAAAAAGAACTGCACTAAAATAGTGGACCGATTTTCAAATATACAACCATTCACAATAACAACCATATTACCATACCGTTAAGATTCAATCCACAAAAGCGGGCATCCAAATAATTAATTATGCTGCCGTTTTTTGGATGCATCTATGTCGAATCTATAGTTTTTTAAATCTTTTGATTGTGGACCATCAGGTCGCGTACGCTAAGCCATCACCGCTCTATCTCTTACGTAAGGACACACCAATTATTATGCTAAATAGTTACGATTTGTTCTATACGAGGATTCTTTGTTATGCACGTGTAATTAGATTATTTCTAAAAGCTTTAGGGCCATATCTATATCCACCTAACGAGAACCCCGCCAAGTAGCGAAGGCTATCAATATCATCTCTACACAACTAGCATCATTTAAAATAGATAAAAAATCAACTACATACATCTTTTGCAGGAATAAACCGTCTAAACAGTGATTTATGAATATCTACCACATCTTTTTTTTTTTTTGTTATAATCTTTATACCATTTTTTTTATATAAATAGTCCGTAAATTATTATCAAATTCGATAAAGCTCTAAGATTGATCCACATTAATAAATGAATTTGTAGTAGTGTCCAAAACACTGAAGCAAAATGTGTTGATAATGAAGAACAGTGTTTTATTCAACCAGCGCTCGCGACTTTACTTACCTTGTTCGTGTAACTACGTATCCGGTATAACGACAATTTCTTATACAGTTATACGGGCTGACAGTTTGAACATTAGCAATATTCAAAGACATGTTAGTTAGTGGTCATATGAAACGTATAAAGAAATAAAATCAAAATAATAATAATAATATGAAAACCTTGGCTAAAGTGTTTCCCAAGACTCCAGAATTCATGGACAGCGCGCCACCTTGCGCACCGAGCTAGCGCAAGACATAACTACCAAACGTAGACTACGCAGCAACTGTTATGTAATCTGGGACCGCGCGCGACGACCATGCCATTTTCGGTGCGCGTGATTTGAGTGTCCGTATTTTCATGTTTGCTCAGGATAATTAGGTCAAACATTAACCACCTATTTTCTTAATTATTTGGAACGACAATCGAGTACTGAACCCCATGTATCAATATTGCTGATGTTCAAACTTTTACGGTATATATTTTCAAGCTTAACAACGTGACTACAAAAGGTTTCGCACAAAGGGGATACATTGCGGCGGGGGATATCGACGCATATAACAACGATATCCCCCGTTTCCTTGATTAATAATCTAGACAAAACTGCAATATCAAGCGGTTAACTTATAATTTTTTTTACTCGATAAAACTCGAGGCCACTTTTTCTTTGCTCAGATCCATAAAAAGATGAAGTTTAGATCTAAGGAAAGTCGGTACTGTTAGTCAAATTCGAAAAATTATAATGGAACTCAAGAATATTATAAATATCGTAGTAGTTTCATAGATAAAATCTTTGGACGATATCCAACATATACAGGTGGCCTACTGGAGAAACTTTAATACATTTATTTTTGCCCACTAGGTCAATTGTCTTAAATGAGTACACATACAGTTTTATGTAAGGCGTTCTAAGAAATACATTATTTTTACACCGGATATATAGTTTTCGAGACACAAGACAAAACCTGGCAATATTAGCGTACAATTACTGTGAATTCTCATACTACTGATTTTAAGGTTTCATTGACTATGACAACCGTAAAATTAAAGAGAACCATTTCCAGTCTTACTAAGTAGACCGAGAGAGTGCAGCGTAAAAACAACTTCATTCGCATGTAACAGGGTTTAGTTTGAAATACTGAAGCAGATATATTTAAGTACATAACTAATAAAGATTTTACGTCGACTTCGCTCGGTCTAAAATGATATCAATCATCACCATTACAGTTTCCTAAAATAATAAAATATCTAGCTGATTTCTCTACAGGTGGTACATTTGTACATTCAGGATTTAGGAGCAAATATACGTGACTGTTTCATATGGATACATGTATCTATCTTAGGCCACAACTATTCGGCGAAACAGAGCCGATAATGTAAGAAAATATCTGTTATACACGGATCTAAGTCACTAAAAATCTCTAAACTTTGACTAAACGACAAACAAAACGAAAAAAAAAACCAACAGTGGCTATAGTGATATTATTTCATTCATTTCACTAACTACAAAACTAGCGTTCCATAAGTTTCTTAGGTAAAATTTTCTATTGGACCAAAGTGTACAATGCTCAAGAAACTTTCGAGTGCGTCTCGTACGTTATAAAAAGTGAAAAGCTATATTTTAAAACGACTCATAAGTTTTCGAAGCACAGTACGTGTTCTGTAATCCGCTACCCATATCCACACCTAACAGCAGCGTTTCAGAAACCATTTTTGCCTAGCACCTTAATTATGTATACATCGCATAAATTCGAGATACAGATAGCGAATTATATGTATAGATCGAGAAATACATGAATAACCTCGTCGCGAGTTTCAGGGCATATTTGATATACTACGGAAATGACAATAGAAGTTTGCAAAATTGTACTTAGAAAACGTCCTTAATTAACGTTGCAATGAATCTTCGCCCGAAACCGGTTTTGTCTACAATTTTATCGTAATTCATGAAGTGGTGTAGAGTAGCACTACTAGTGGTTAATTTTATAGGGTTGCGACGGCAGCGCTCTTGAGATGGAATCAACTGTCAGCAAATTTCACTAGCAGCTACATTTCTTCCAATGTCACCCCAATCAAAAATAAAATCTACATTGAAAAGGCAGTTTATAAATGTGGAGGTCGTTTCGCCCGCGCATTCACTGCTTCATGTATTTAATGTTATTTTGAGCAATAAAATTTGATCTACATGTTGCTAAAATTTTGATAAAATCCCTTAATATTTTTGGGTTCGCATTATTACGCTAATTATAATTATTGTTCTAATTGAGATGGATCCACCATATCTTCTACTATAATGGTGCTTTTTAAAACAGAGAACGGCAAAATATATAACCTTAGGTGGTAGAAATCCACGCTATCCCACTTTATTGAAATTTAAGCCCGCGACGTAAGTTATTCTAGTAGTTCCCGAGTCTGTAAAAGATCCTATAGGAGCCAAAAGGACGAATCATTGATAACATTTAGGATTTAGAATCTTTCCCTTACACTTATCATACCATAGTAAGCGTTCACTAAATTGGCGTTAAATTAAGTACTGAATAGATTTGGTATTTTTTAGAAATTATTCCACGTATCATATAGGACTAAGTAAAAGGACATTTTCTCATTAATAATAGGTAATATCACACAATATTCTTACAGAGATATGCTGTTATAAGCGTTGGTCACTTTACGATGAAAACTCAGAATTCATATTTTATATATTAAATAGCATTAAACGTTAGGTATTAAAATAAACTTAAAAAAAAAAAATACAAAATAACACGTTTATTTTACGAGAATTAGTAAGAAGCATAGCGGTAACGAAGGTTTTTGGGGAAACAAATGCACTGAAGGTTAGGCTTATACTATGTGAAAAATTGCGAATATGTATGGACGGAAGGAACGACATTTTGAGCTAAAACAAAGGGTAACTTGCCTACACCGACTGTTTGAACGGACTGGCCGATAGCATTTATTTGACAGATAGCGCTAGGATAGCCCCTCTAATATATTTATTTTGGAATATGTCAAATGCAACAAAGACAAATGACATTATCCCCACATCAAAAATATAATACTAGCTCCATTTTAACGGTTATTCTACTTTCTACGTATTCATTCCGGTCGAGTACATTCTAAACTTGGCTAAAATTATACATGGGTCACAATCAAAACCAACTTGCGCCGTTGTACTTGGCTTCCTAAAACTGTCTTGTCGACCGCTAGTAAATCTAACGTCGACTTTGTAAACTATTTTTATATTTCAATCATGGCCAATACTCGGTGGGTGTAAACAAGATTTTTTTTCTAGCGATAAGGGCATTGCCTTTTGTCTAATGGTCATAAAATTTAAGCACTTGACAGCCATAGTTAAGGTTGACATACATAACTTTTCATACACCTTTGTATACTATAAGCCAACATTAATTTAAAAGGTTAGTCACAAATTGACAAAATATTAGTAATCTTAAACTAAAGAAGCATCTTTTAAATTAAAAAATGAAGGAATCTCTACAACACCAGATAATCTTAAAACAATCTCTCTTTCTTATTCGATTTTATTTAGGCAATGCCCCATTATGTATAAGCGAGCTTATTTTAAAAGAAGCTAGTTGTGGCAATTTTCATCTTTTATTTTTACAATAATTTTATCCTAACATCAATTAATCCCATGAAAGCGTTGGAACGTCATAGCCTTTTCAATTCATTTAATTTTGCTATATAAATAAATGTAAATAAAAATTCATCTGTCAAATTGAAATAAATAAAACTATGTAAATATAATTTTGACTACATTGGAATAAGTATTTTCTGTCAATTTTGAAGATTTTATATGTCGGACCAAACAACAAATAATTCATTACACTGTTACGAAACATACAGCGATATTTTAAATCAAATTTATTATATTTACAACAGGTATGGGAATACATACAACCACGCCTAAATTAAAATCTTCAAAATTAACTTCATTATTTACGAACGTTGGTGTAAATTTTGTAGATTTTAAATATTAAAAAAATTGCTTAAATATGTAGGGATGTCACTACATCCATTTTTTTTAAAGTAATGGATGCTATCTTGATAGTAAAAGATAATGTCCATGACCATTGCAGAAATACACAGCACTTTGAGTAACAAAACAAAATCCAGGGCATCGTTGCTTTGGCGCTAAACATTTTCGAGACATTCGATGGTTAGTCTCGACAGCCCCGTAACATACCTTAGCCGCGTTTACGTAACGTGGTGGAGTTCATAATTTGTATTCTCTAACCTCGTTTTAGAATAAGGAAGAAATTTTATGAGTTAAAGAATCAGTGGCCAGGGCTCAGATGTAACGACCCCGTTACAAATTAACTTATACACAATACAAAATAAAAAGATCGGAGTTTTTTATGAGACTGGAGTCGTTCTTAATATGATAAGAACGATTGCACATGACCATTGCAGCGAATAACAATATTAAATATCCACTTTTTTTAAATTAGTGATAATAAGGCTAGCGTTTGACCACAACTCATCTATATCGTCTAGAATCGACCATGATAGTCAAACGAAGAGCTTACTCACAGCGAGATTCAGGTTATACTTAATAGGTAACATTGTATGTGAGTAGTAATTGGATTTCAATAGTGGACCAAGTTCTAAGCCCCAAGTTTATCAAAACTTTCAACAAGTTTAATCTAATCGGCCGTTAATGATGTTTGTTTTTATGATCGATTCGATTATTTAAGGCGGACCGCGCGCGACCGAAGGCGCCAAATTCAATTTTATTTTTTGAGTTTTATTTCATTGGACTAAAAATAGATTTCTCTGTAGTAAATGTGTTCTTTAGCGCGTCGGTAAGGGCCGTGAACTGTAGCAGGCGTCAAGAGAAAGAAAGACGCGTGTCCAGTTCCTGGCCATGGCATGTTGGATACCAACTCATAAAGACGGGCAAGAAAAAATATTTGTCACGGAATATCTGAGAGTGGAACAACTTTTTCGCTTGACTCAAGACAGGTATTCGCTTAGTAGCCAACCTCCAGTAATGGAGAGGCACCGGATGGTGATGATGATGAAATAGGTTGTACTCCTAGTGAGTTGCAAAAATTATCAATAAATAAATTCAAACAAATTGTCAAAAATATCCTATGTAAAAAGGCTTACTACAAAATATCAGATTATCTAGACGATAAAAAAGCTTGAGACGAGTTTTGCTCCAACTCGATAACTAACAATCTAACAAGGTAAAGGTTTCTTGTTCGCTTCTTTACTTTACCTCAAAAAGATTGAAGTGAACGAAAGATCAAAGTGATCACTTTATTTCCTAGTTTTAAGTATGTTTATAATTTGTGACGTGTGACGTGTCCAAGAGTCCTGTAAGGTCTAAAGGAAATAAAGCACTTTGAGTTTTGAGTTTTGAGTTTTGAGACACCATTAATCCGGTGTATGTAAATCGGTACCATTGGTAAAACGCAAGAAATTTTGAATTTGACGCCCTAGTACCTATTAACCTAAGATTTAAAAAGTATAAAATCAACACCAACGTTCAAATCAAATTAAGAAGTCTTCTTCAAATGGCTAATTGAAGACAAATAAAATTAATTAGCTATGCCAAACTTTTTTAAGCAGCCAACAACACTACTTGGTAGCTATAAAAAAAAATAACACCTACAGTGCAGCCAAATTCATTTGAAATCTTATAATAATTTGATTGATTTAAAATCACTAACACGTGAAAATTAAAAAAAAAAAAACAATTGATTTGCAAGACAGCGATTTTGAGGTAAATAGTTACTATAATTATGGCAACATCAGAAAAAACAGTGAAGTTAGAACATCAAGTTTGTAAATATTTGTTATTTTTAACAGCGAAATAATTAACTACCTTCTAATACGCTAAACTTAACTCATTGTGCTAAATATTTTGAAATGAATACATAAAGTATGCATTTTTTTCCCCTACAGGCTATATCGATAAACGCATAGCAGACAAATTGTACTATTGTACTAGAGTTTAATATAAATTAGTAATCGATTTGCGGAAAACGTGGAGTAACATATCGAGTCAGTGTTACCAGTACAATAATCAGAAAGTATAATAATAGTACCTTTTCATGTTACCTTGCGAGAAAATGGTGGCAATTCTTTAATAGCAATTTTAGAAAATAAAATTATGACTATGTAACTATGATCAAAATTATAAAGTCAGGTGGATATTTTATTAATTAATTATGTTGTTTTTTGCTTTTCCTATACGTTAGACAATGCTACCTGTTTCGTTGTCTGTCAAAATCATCTAAATTACACCATTCAGCGATATTAATTATACATAAATTTACGCTTCTATTTAAATTGTTAACACCAACTCCACGAAAATTTTAGCGTTCCGACCAGAGAAACAATGTTATCTAGCAAAATGAAATGCATCATCTAAATAATACCAAATAAAACATTAGAATTCTAAATGTTTTTATATTGTTCAAATGCATGCACATATATTTTTTAATATTGAAAAGGCACTATGACATTGGACACTATAGTAATGTCTACTAAACTTTGGATTTTCGAAATGGGATATCGGTTTTTAAAGTATACAAGACTTCCAAATTCAGTCAAGGTAAGAAGAGAAATATAAATAAATCCTTTTATTTTTGGAGTATGGTTTTTGATGGTTGACAAGCTAGGTGTTTGACCACAGCTCACCTGAAGTGACGGTGTGGTCTAAGATGGTAAAGCACACCTAGCCTGGAATAAAATAAATAAACAATACGCCCTTCGGCGTTTGAACCGACCGCGCAAACCACTGAGCTATCATCGCTACAAAATGATCTAGTGCACTAGCCAATCACAGCCGTATTCTTATTCTTTGCCATTGAGTAAGAAAAAGTCCTATATTAGCTCGTCTTCGTGAAGCAACTATAGCTTCTATTCGTAATAACGTAGAAACCATAGTTCATTATGGACTATTAACGTTACCACTTACTACTGAAAAAATTAACCTGAATTTTTAACGTGCTTGTCATTGTTTTTGCTTTCAATGGAGCGATAGATTCTAAGTAATACCACGAAGATCAAAAAGGTCTGAAGTTATAAAATTAGAACGTTAGAAAAATGGACCTTGTTTCAAGAATGATTGGTGTGTTTGTTGTTTGCGACAAACTGACCATTTAAAAATCAAACAAAGAGGAACTAATTCATAAAACGTTATTGAACGAAATAAATTATATAAAACCGTTATGTACTTTAGTTTGAAAATCGAACTTCAAAAACCGACATCACAAGACACTATACTGATTCTTTTCTTTGTTTGAAGAATCGAGAACCTCCTTTTTTGCAGTCAGTTAAAAAGAATCAAATCATTTTCTCTTAAGAACTATAAACGATATTGGAAGAGTTTCACTAAAAACTACAACGTTTTGGTTATTTCACCTGTTATTTCTGTTAGACAGAAAAAACAACTTTGTGCTTTCAACTGAATATAAATTAAAGCGATAAGTTTATAAGCAGCTTTTACTGGAATACCCTTTTGGCGAATATCATGCAAAACATTACTATTAAAAATAACTATCTATGTGAGGAACCGACCATGTTCAAAGTCAATTCATTTGGCAAATACATTTTACTAAGAACACAAGTGCATTATATTATTCGAATACATTAACGTACCGTAGCGACGCGAATAAAATAGCTTTTGGAAATATATACTAAGGTATAAATTTAAATTAAGAATTGACCAAAATCTTCACCATTCTTAAATAAAGAAAAAATCATTCAAAGCGGGTGCGGGTTAGCTACTTTTTTAGGGGTAAAAATTTAAATTAAAAAAAAAACTACAGTAGAATTTTGTTTCTAATGCTGTGAACACCTTTATGGCCGGCAAAGAGTTACGTACGGCGAATGTTACGTATTAATTTAATTAAATTATTTCAAATAAAATAAAATAAATAAATAAAAAATTTAATTTTTTCAAAGCTAATAGAGAATTTTGTTTCTTGAGATATTTCGCTGCTTCGTTTTTTAAGAACTACCCGCACCAAATCTAAAATTTCAAATTATAAAACTGACCTTAACGACACAAATCCTAACACTTAACAACAATCAATTCCACACTATATAACCGTAACCTTCTGTTAAAGCACTTACATTCTAAGCGAAAATCCATATTGGAACTTCGACTTTGTTACAAACGAAAATTACACTTAACATCTAGTAGTTTCTTACTTCATTTCATATAATTTGTTATTTTGCACATACGAACGCTGATATATTAAAATAGTATCAACTATCAAAGAACATCACATTTTAAAGTTTTTTTTTTGTTATATCGGTGTGAGCGAAATAATCCAGATTCAGTCGTGGTAGGATACAGAGCTTTGTATTTAATGACTAGATGATAATGTTCAGTCAATTTTAAGAATTGTACACATTTGTTGGAGGTAGATAACAATTTATTTTTAAAATCTAATTAATAGGTGATGAAATAGCATACTAATTATTACATTTCTACCATTACATAATGGAAGAAATATGGTATGTATCATTATATAATGGTAGAAATATGGTACGTATCATTATATAATGGGAGATATGGAGAAAAATTGGTAGAAACAAAATATGTAAGTCGTACTTTTCTACCATAAACCAATTGAAATGCCGCCTTTATAAATAATTTATAATTCATTTTAAATTATATCACTCACACCGAATTTTTATACGAATTTGGCAAGTGCAGCCAAATTGAAGGTATGTCGACACATATAGATACTCTATTACATTAACCTCAGCTAAGCACGATTATAAACGCAGTTTATGTCACCGTAGACATATAAAAAACTAACCTACACACATAGTCTGAGTAATAATATACTTTAGTTATATCTTTTCATCATATATTAATTTAAACGTGGTCTCGATTACACCTGTTTAGTCCATTCTATTACGATAATTCACTTTTTGTTATATTATTTTTACACATTTTTATGCGGTCAACATTTAGCGTGGACAATGTTGCCATATCTAAATGCGTTTTATATCTAAATAGAAAAAGTGAATATCGTATTTATTTATAAAATTTATGTTGATATGATATTTAAGATTGCATCGATCCCATGTCAACATTTGAAGGTCTTAACGTCTTAGTATCATCGCAAAGACGTGAATTATACTAAAAACAAGTCTAACAGAGCTTTGTGAGCATTTCTAATATTGAGTTGCGCTCGATTACGTTTTCTTTAGGAAATGAGCAAAAATTAATTCACTACAAGGGACTAATCTCTCCCCTCGGGTGTCGAATGCTTCACAGCGAAAACACGTATTTAATTATTGCACTAAAACATCTAGATTTTCAAAAATTGTCTTGAGAAAAGCTTTGGAATTTGAACTCTATCAGACACAAGATATAAATACTTTTTTTGCTTATCAGCTGCCTTTAACATCTAAAATCATAAGTTTCGTTATGGTACCGAGTAAAAATAAGGTTCAATTTAAATGCTCAGTATGTCACCTTATTTTACTCAGTTATTTAAAACCATTTACACTTGAACTTTCGTTCGTTTAAAGGCAATAGCTTAGTACATAAATACAGTTGATTTCCATTTTAGGTCAACATTAATTGAATAAGTTCTAAGGTAAATATTCTGACAATATAACCTTTAAAATTGATTAAACTCCTAGCGATTCTGATAGTGCTGAGGTTATCCTGTACAATCTCAAAAAAAATACCATTATAGTAGAAATCCAGCACGATGGTAGAAATACACGCTTTCAGCTTTAGATATATCATACAAAGGGTGAATTGCGAAAAACTTTATCTAAACTTTGGAAATCTACCAATTTGGAAGATTATACTGTCAATATATTTTTGGCGTTACCAGACCAATCACACAGCTTGATACATCACTAAACCATTTTTAAACACATCAATACATTAAAATCTACCATAATGGTAGAAATGTCTTGTATCAAGCTGTATGAAATGTGGGTCAACCGTTATTCATTTTCAAATCCATAATTAAAGCATTTGATGCGTTTAAAGCGTTTTTTTTTTTTAGTTAATAGGCCCGGTGGCCAAATAGTGATATGGGTGACGATTTTGCATGAACCTGCTATCGTACCTGTGAGTTCTGTAGAAATCATTCCTTGGATTCAGTTTCTTGTAGTTTTGAGCGCGACGCTGTTGGTGGCCTTTTTCTTTGTCCGTCTGCTTGGCTGAACCGTTTTTAGTGTTGTTTGGGGCACTGGTTGTTGACGCGGTCGCTTCTGTTTTTGGCGGTTCGGTGGCTGGTTTCTCCTGTCACAGAATAATGGAAAAGTTATTTTTCACTAGCTGTTACCCGCGACTTCGTCCGCGTAAATTTATCAAAAAACTCTGTTGTTTTTTTTTTAAATTTTTTCTAAACTTTTCCTTGTTGTAAGAACCTTTTACAAAATATCAGAAAGTTTAAACAAAAACAGATGAATGAAATTGGTAAAGTCGATCTCAAGTTATGGCGTGACCTAGGGAAACAGAGACTCATTTTTAACCGAGTTCAAAAAAGGATGAGGTTCTATGTTCGACTGTATATAGATATATATATTTTTTATGTATGTTCACCGATTTCCTATATATCCTGTATATCTCGGATGAAAACACGGATAAAACGTTTTCTAAAAATTAAACCTAACTAGATCGATTTATCGCCCCTGAAACCCCCTGCATACTAAATTTCATGAAAATCGTTGGAGCCGTTTCCGAGATTCAGATTATACATTTTAAAAAAATTATTTTAAATTTTTAAAGTGGTAATGAGAAAAAGTTTGGGAACCTCTGTAGTGCAGTAGTGTGTAAACTTTACACACTACTGCTTGGCGGCAGAATATCACCAAGTGAAGGCACGGCGGGGCGCAGCTAGTGGGGAATAAGACACGAAACAATGACATAAATAAAACAGAAAACTCACTTTTCGTTCGGTAAAATAGACGTTAGATATTTCACTTACGCGAATTCAAACTACTGTTAAGTCGAACGACTTTGATCGCACAGTTTTTTGTGCGTGTTTTTTTTTCTCTCTTCTCTTGTCATACCTCTTTAGTTTCAGTGTTGGTTGGTTTCGAGGTTGGAGTGGATTCCTGTGCCGGTTGTTTAGTCGGTGTCGGCTGTATCGGTAGCTGGTTCGATTCCACCTAAAATGTAAAAGATTTTAATTATAAAACAAGCTGTAGAGTTTAAAAAATCTATAATCCGACTGCTATTAAAATATTTTGTAGTGATAATAGCTCAGTGGTTAGCGCGGTCGGTTCGCATGCCGAAGGGCGTGGGTTCAAACCCCAACAATGAACTTGAGCTGCCGGTGAAGGAAAACATCGTGAGGAAACCATAGCGTGGTGGTAGGGTACTTTCTAGTACTCGGCTGGCTAGCTATCACCTCCAAGTTGAAAATCTGCCGCCAAGCATCTAACGGTGTGTTCCGGCAGCCTCATTTGAGAGCCAATTCAATTCCAGGCTAGGTGTGCTTTACCATCTTCGACCACACCGTCACTTAACATCAGGTGAGATGTGGTCAAACACACAGCCTGTCAGCGATAAAATATATATATATATATATAAATATTATACGTTCGGAACTGTCATTGCGTCTGAATGACGTCACGCCGTGCGAAACAAACAAGCAAGAAACAGTCGATATTTTGTTTAAAATTAGGGTACCTGCAAACTAGCGGGCGGTGGCGCGAGCGCGACAGTTAGGGTGAGGTCACACCACATTGCGGTTCGGGCGCGGCGAGCGCTCAAACACAGCTGTTTCACCGCCTCAGCCAACACCAGGATCGCTGTGATATAAAAAAAAACTATTAATTTGCTCCGAATTATGACACCTTAGAAACAGCTAGAACTCTGCTTGCAACTAGAGTAACTAGCAAGTCACAAGTCAAAACACAGTTATGTTTGTGACAAAAGTAATTGAATGATTCAGGCGTTACTTTGCGGAAGTACATTTTGAGTGTTCAATGTATATATTTAGCGTATTTCCGCTTAAAAGTCGTATTGTTTACGACAGTCATGAGAATTTAAATTAAAATTTAACTAACTTAACGTCAATTTTAAAAAACCTTCTAAATATTATTTAATATCTGAAACTAAAATCTAAAACAAATTTAAATGATCACAAGTCTTTATATCCTCTTGTCGCTGCAGTAACCAGTTGCCGACACGTGTGTCGCCTCTACACGAGGTATGCTCCGGACGTGTTGACTCTTCGAGCGCTTGGCCGAGACTGACAAAAGTGTACCAAGCGAGAGGTGTGGTAAGGTAAGGGTATCACGAAAAAATTAAAATTCACTCAAAAAGAAGCATACATCATCATCAGCTATAGGACGTCCACTGCTGGACATAGGCCTTCTCCTGGGGGGGTTTTGCCAATACTCGCCACGCTTGGCAGGCGGGTTGGCGAGCGCAGTTAGGTATGATTGTTCAAGGAAGACGCTGCTGCCCATCTTCCGGATTACATCCCTTAGCCGACTCTTACGGCAACCACGGGTAGAGAGGGTGGGGAACTATTCTTACGCCGGCACCACCACGGCAAAAAGAAGCGCTATCTATTAATTTAAACAGTACTACGAAGTGGCCGACTAAAACCAAAATGCCCGAAACAGGCATAGAGAGTGGCGCCATCTAGTACTCCATAGCAAGGCACTAGAAAATAACATGAATAATAATAGCTTAATTGTCCGTAATGCCGCTTTTTCGTTTTGTTTTCTAAAGCTGTAATCAAGTCACACATCTAGTGTGTGTGTGTACGAGTCTGTGTCAGAGTGTGTGTGTGTGTGTATACGATTGTGTGTTTGTGCGTGTGTGTGTGTGTGAGATCCAATTACATTCCATGCTAAAAAGGTTCCAAGTTAATAATAAAGAAGTGTGCATATGTGTGTATGTGCGTGTGTACTTTAGTATGTGTGCGCGTGTTACTGTATACTCACGGTCGTTGACCTGTCCCCTGTTGTTGTGTTGCGGGTGCATTTCACGCTTACGCGCGCTCTGTACCGCGGTCACCGCGTTCCGCCAACTCAACATCGCGCTTTCAACCTCTTTGTGAGGCGCTCTGTAATATTATAATATAGATTTTTATATTTGACATCAACGACAAGCCCCGGCTGGCTAGCTACCGCCCTCGAGTTGAAATGCTGCCGCCAAGCATCTGACGGTGTGTTCCGGGAACCTCCCTTGGGCAGGTGAGCTGTGGTCAAACACCTAGCCATATTTTTTTTTTAACAATATTAGCAAGTGTTCTTAGCTATGTTTGATTTTGTGTCGGGGGTTTATTTGAATTTTGATATCGGTACTGACTAAAAACGGGACAATTCGGTGTCACGAAGCTTGGACACCGGGATGGTGTAACAGGAAATGGGACAGTCCCGTTCAAAACGGGACGCATGAACATACATTTCAGCCAAATGCTTGACGTCCTCTCGCCAGGTGCTCGGGTCGAAGGAAGCCGGGTCCAGCCCGTCCTTGTTCTCGTTTGCGACGTTCTCCTGCCCACGTTTCAGGACTGTTATCTTGTTCTCTTCAGGTTTCTTCTTATTTTGTGCGACACAAACGCTGGCCCGGAGTGTCTCCATCTTGCCCATTAGGGTTAGTACCTGAAAATGAGATGCGATGACTTAAGAATCAGGTTGGATTTTCTTGATAAGCTCAAAGTAGCACAACGAGCTATGGAGAGGGCTATGCTCGGAGTTTCCCTACGAGATCGAATCAGAAATGAGGGGATCCGTAGACGAACTAAAGTAGCCGACATAGCCCAGCGGATTAGCAAGTTGAAGTGGCAGCGGGCAGGGCACATAGCACGCAGAACTGATGGCCGATGGGGCTGCAGAGTTCTGGAGTGGAGACCACGGACCGGCAAGTGCAGGACGTCTACCCACAAAGTGGACATACGACTTCATAAAGGCCGCAGGAACGCGCTGGATGCGAGCCGCTTCCAACCGGTCTTTATGGAAGTCAATGGGGGAGGCCTATGTCCAGCAGTGGACGTCCTACGGCTGAAATGATGACCTGGATGACTCCAGTCAATGTGTCAGATATTTTAGCCGTACGGCTGCTAGGTTATAAGGTTGCTTGTCTTATCGTTTTATAATTCGATAATACCCAACGTGGTCTATTGAGTTTTGGCGGGTTTAGAAGGAGTCGTGTCGGCCCATTGTATTTTTTCCAAAACTAGTGTTTTTTCGAGTGTTTATGTATAAAAAAGTGGTGTTTTATTCATTGAATGCCGGATTACAAGCGCGAGAAAGTGATATAATGTGATGAAATATGACTTTTCGTTTTGATTCCAAAACTCAATCGGAGCTTATAGTAAAGTCGCCACTACTTTACTAAAGCATGACTGGATTTGACTGGCACGGACTGGACTCGACCAAAGACTGTAACTACAGATGTTAGACATAAATTGCAAAAATGGAAGTACATCAAAGGACTCAATATCTATTTGCCGATGAATTATATAAAGTAAAAACCGGCCAAGTGCTAGTCGGACTCGCGCACAAAGGGTTCCGTACCATTATCTATAAAAACGGCAAAAAACTCACGTTTGTTGTATGAGAGCCCCCCTTAAATATTTATTTTATTCTGTTTTTGAGTATTTGTTGTTATAGCGGCAACAGAAATACATCATCTATGAAAATTTCAACTGTCTAACTATCACGGTTCATGGGATACAGCCTCGTGACAGACGGACAGACAGACAAACAGACGGTTGGGTATGGAACCCTAAAAAAGTAGTCTAGTCCTGTTTGAAAAATAGATAAACTCTTTATTGTTCACACAAAAGGTAACTAAAATTTAACAATTGGCGACCTTATCGCTAAAAGCGATCTCTTCCAGGCAACCTAAGGATGGGAAGGATTCAGAAACCAGTAAAGGAAGACTTTTACCTTAGTATGTTCCCTGAGCATGTCGACGGTAAGTCTGTCGACCCGGGACGGGCACGGCGGCAGTCTCGGCACAGGGATGGAGTTAGAGGAGGACACGGCGCGCCCGGGGTAAGCGAGGGCGAGCCGCGCCTCCGTGCGCTTCCTTTCTCGCTCCAGCTGCCTCCATTGTTCGTAACACGCGTCGAGACGAGCGTGCAGTATACCCGATGACGTGCCCGCGTTTCTAAAGTATTTATGAACGAATGAATGAATGAACGAACGAATGAATGAATGATTTCATAAATCAAATGAATGAATCCCACTAATATTACTAGCAAAAAGCTGAGCTTTGTGAGGGCTCGCGTAGTTTTTCTAACGGGTAGTTATTTTTAATACAGTTGGTATTTTACAACCTGATTGTAGTGGTGTCATCTAATATTAAGTAGAATAACTACGATGTATTTGAGTATTGAGTTTTGTTCTGTTGCAGTGATGTTAACTCTTTGGTTTTCTAACAGATGGCGTTAGTAGTACAATAACATTCTATCGAATGAATACAAAATTGTTAATGTTCATTTTTTTAATGGTTATAATATTTTTTTGACAGATAACACATCTAAATATGAAGTTAAATTACTATGTTAAAGCACAAATCGTCGAATAGGCGTCATAGTTTTTCAGTAAAGTGTACCACAAAAATGCTCAGGTTGTGGAATAGTGTTAGGACTCGCTTCGCTCGCCCTGATAAATGTGAAAGTTTGGATGGATGGATAGATCGTAGAACACATTACACACAGCGCCATCTGACCCCAAACTAAGCAAAGCTTGTACTATGGAAGTCAGATAGCTGATAGAATACTTAAATACTTTTGTACATACATACTTATAATATATACAGAGCACCCAGACTCAGAACAAACATTTATGATACACTAGCTGCGCCCCGCGGTTTTACCCGCGTGGTGATGGATGATGATTAAAAGTATCCTATGTTTTATTTCAGGGTCTAAAGTATCTACATGCAAAATTTCATCCAGATCCGTTCAGCCGTTCTGGCGTGATTGAGTAACAAACATCCATCCATTCAAACTTTCACATTTATAATATTAGTGGGATTTATTTTTTATATTAATTAGTAAACGTAATATATAATTATAATATTAAAACATTGTATGCCTATGTAAGTCAAAACTTTGTACTTTACATACAAATATATAATTATTTTAAGATGTTAGATGATTTACAATAAATGTGTTCTAAATAAGCACTATGGAAGTGAAATAAAATTATTTAATTCCTACTTCTGTGGTATCAAACACGAAACACTGTGATAATGAGATGTGGCAACATTCCTTACCTCATGTTCCTCATAGCGTAGAAAGGTGCCAATAAGGGGAGATCTAGCATTGGCGATGGCAACACAGGCGGTGGGACTGGCGGGCTCGGGCCCAGTAACGCGCCGAGACCTGTAATGTAAGTTAACTATCGTTCCCTGGCAACATTCACATTTAAGACTTTTAAAAAAAGTGTAAAAACTAAAACCCGACTACTGAAAAAATCACACTCAAAAAAGTATGAAACAAGAAAGTGTTGTCATCTGAAATTCGGTTTGTAAAGAAAAAAATACTTGCTGATTCCAAAACTATTTGGAAATATTACATTCCTGTACATTATTTTTAGGTTTAAAACTCTGTAAACTATGAGATGGGGTTTATTTTAATAAATTACATAAAATAAACTTGACTTTCAATTAATCCCCTAATGACGTCATGTAGTTGGCTGTATAAGGATACGTCCAGTGCCTAAAAAAGCATTGGCGTACCTAAACCAAAGCCGTTAAGAGGAAAGCAGTCAACTGAGACATTTGAAAATTAGGTATTTCATCAAGCTATTTCTGTCGCGCCGCACGCAGCACCCGCGTACATACTGAGCGAAAGGGACAACTGCACCTCGGGCTCATTAACCCGAAATAAAATAAGCAAAATCGAGGTTTCGTATTCCTCTGTTTCCTCCTCCAAATTTAGACCGATTTTAGTATTTCTTTTAACAAGTAAATAAGAAGAATGTTTTCTTTGCCTGTGCGTCTTATTTTTTAAGATTATGTCTATGAGATTGGGAATTTGGACGTTGAAACACAGCGTTGAAACTAGGTAAATTTTAAGATTTTTGAAGATTCCTATTCCTGCTCTTTTAAAAAAAAACATATATCAAAAAATAAAAACAGAGGGGCATGAAACTAGCAAGTATCTACTTCCTATCTAAAAGTTATTGCTCTAGTATTAAAATCCTGGAAGGAAAATGGGGAAAACGATTGTATGAAGAAAATGAGGACTTGTTTCCTCTTAACGTCGTTGGATTTCGTACTATAATTATAGTATTTGTACGACTATTTCATGCTCAGTACTATCCATATCTAAGGATAGTACGGAAAAATACTATAATTTCGTTACTTCACTTATAAAATACCAAAATAGGTAAATATGACACCCGTTCATTGCCAAAGCACATGTAAAAAAAGTTTATTGTTTTTTTTTTTTCTTTCTTTTAGGCATCGTACTCCGTGCATTCTACCAGTTCCAATATTTCTGTATTGAAACAGCTATAATAAATCCATCTATTTTTCAAAAATCTCTTGATCAAATCACTTTTTAACCAACTTCAAAAAAGGAGGAGGTTCTCAATTCGACTTTTTTATTTTATTTATTTTTTATGTTTGTTACCTCAGAACTTTCGACTGGGTGAACCGATTTTGATGATTCTTTTTTATTCGAAAGCCGGTGCTTCCCGTGTGGTCCCATTTCAATTTGGTTCAGTTCTGACAATGGCATCCATGAAAAAACCATTAGAAGGCGGTATTTTTTTTGTTAAAATTTTATCAAATAGGTACTTAAAAATTTTATCGACAAATATACACCCGTCTTTTTGCGTTGCGAATTTAAAAAACATACCTATTGCATGTTATATTGCACAGTCGTAAGTTTAACAGTGGAATCATTTAACAAGTCTCGCATAACATATTTTTAAGTGTCACCTTACATTTAAAATGTCTATCGAGTCGAACATTCTACTTAAACTGTGTTTCTAGTTTTACGAAGTGCTTCAATATCACCATCATTCACTTTTATTATTTAGCTGTGTCCCGCGGTGTTACCCGCAAAATTTTATCGGGATAAAAAGTAGCTTATGCGTTGTGCGTGGGCTATCATACCAAATTTCATCAAAATTGGTCCAGCCGTTTGAGCGTGAAGTAACAAACATACAAACACTAACAAACTTTCGCCTTTATAATATTAGTGTGATATTTTTGTTAATCAAAATTACTCTTGGTAAATAGAACCGCATACCAAAATTGCTAGAAAACTAGGGGCTGTTCAAGTATTATGTAAGCACCAAAAGGGGGTGGAAGGGGTACTTTGCTTTGCTTTTTTGATGACATAGGGGATCAGAATTTATGGTAATTGCTTTTTCTTTATTATTGGCACACCTCGTTTTCTACTTTTTCTTGATACTTAGATTGACTGGATTCGATCGCTTTTAGCGAGAAAGCTTCTAGTTAAACCAATTTTGACGTAACCATACAAGGGTTCTGCTTACGTAATACTTGAATGGCACCTTAAAAGTGGGAAACAGGGCCATTAAAAAGTTTACTTACCGAGGTTGTAAGGGTTATTCTCGTGGAGAAACGAGACATCGACATTCAAAGGGTTAGGCGGCGGGCGATTCCTCATCAACATGCTCATTTGACGAGCCAACTCCTGATTCTGTCGCATCATCGCCATCTGCTGCATGTCCCTTCCGTTATTATCGAAATTATTCCTCTGCTCGTTCGGAAACCCTTCGCGATGCATCATCTGATTCATATCACGCCTTTGCATGAACTCGTTCTGGTGAAACCCGTTAGGCTTGAAATTCCCATTCGAACCAGGCGTCGATTGATTCGAATAATCGTAATTCATTTGATTTATGGGACTCCTGTCCATCTGCCCCATCATATTGTCGAAGTAATGATTGTTCTCGAAATTCTTATTCGGCTGGTTGAAGTTACGATTGTAAAACATCTTGTTTCGTTCTTCGAGCATTTTGAAGTCATCGTTCTGGTAATGACCGTTCAGGTCTAAAGGCATTTTGAAATCCATGTTATTGACGTTCTCTTGACTGTTCCTATCCAATGACATATTCAGCTGACTTAAATATGAGAGAATTTCAGCTGGGTCTTGGTTGTCCTTGAAATTGTTCGAATATCTATTATTGAAGTGATTGTCGAAGTTATTGAAGTTCATATCTAGATTGAGGCTGTTGGGTCTGAAGTTGTTAGGCGGGAACATGTTCGTCTCTGGTAAGGAGTTCCTTTGGTTCGGCTCGAAGAAATTGTAATCATATTTGTTTGTCTGGAATTGAGCACCACCGATTTGCTGAGCAGCTAATCTGAGCAAATTTAGCTGTTCAGGGGTAACTGTGTCTGTTGTATCTGGCAAGTCAACCCCCAATAACGCGTTGACATCGTTGTCAGAATAATTGACAAAACCGTTGGCATTGTTGAAACCGTTTTGCATGTTATAGTTGTAGCCGTTTTGGTCATTCTGGCTATAGTTAAAGTTAGAGAGAGGATTTTGGTAGTTGTAAGGCGTTGGTAGAAATGAGTTGCTAGTGTCATTTTTGGGATAGTGACCATTGGTCTGTAAGCCGTTTAGTGTTTTATCCTGTGGCGGTATAGAGCTGTAATAAAACGATGTTTTCATTAAAAAAAAGTTACAAGCCCTTAAGACACGAACATGTTTTATGTTCGATCTTTAAACACACTTTCTATACCCACATATCCCTCAATTTTAATTCTTGTTTTTTAATTATTATTTAGAAATAAGCTTTCGTTTGATTGCGATCTAACTGATGTTAAGCGATATTGAATAAGGTAACTTTTCAGCTTCTGCTGAAAGGGGATCATAGTTCACAGTATAAAGAACTTTTACTATGGGCACAATTTTGAAATCGTAAGAAAATTAGTTGTTCCGTAGAAAAAATTCGTTTATTCTTGACCAAATGTTGACCAATTTTGAATTCGCATTACCCCCTTTCAGATTAGTATACCCCAAACTTGTAACCCTGTATTATTTACTTTAGCTTGTCGTTTTGTTTTTCTGTATCGCTAATCTCATTATCTTACGTTATGGAGTGGCGCATAAAGGTGTAAAATTACACATTACATACGTATATTAGGTAGTTATGTAACTTGATAAAAGATTTCTTTCCTATTACGTGATGTAATGAGATATGACACGTCCTATCGTACCTCTTTACTATCCTAGGAACCTACTCTATAATAGCACTATTTCGAAGTAAGACTATTTTCACTACTTAGCTTAGCAAAAAACTAAAAAAGGAACACTAATTGATACTTTCAACTAATAGAAACATTTTAGCCCTTATACATAACCAAGGGAGAAATTGAGGAATATGTCGAAGTGGTTGATGGTTTACCTCTTAAGCATTCCTATATCAGTCTTATTATAGCTGGGTAATTATTTCAAAGAGCTTGTATATTGAAGATACTAACCTGCCAGTATCTGTAGGTCCGCCATCATCGAGGATCTTTGTGATGAGGTCTCGTACGATAGAGTTTTCTTCCATAATGCGCTCCGACTGCGGAAAAGAAAAAGCATGGGTTAAAAGAGAAAAGAAAGTTACGTTTGCTTGGCGGCAGATTTTGGCAGCATCTAACGGTGTGTTCCGGCAGCCTCATTTGAGAGCCAGTTCCATTCCAGGCTAGGTGTGCTTTACCATCTTCGACCACAAAGACATAAAAAAAAAGTTACTTATAATTCTACAAATTGTTGTGTAAAATTGGAATAGCAGTGTGCTCTAGCACAGGCAATTTATGCCAAAAAGAAGACGCCAACCTAAATTGTAAACTTATTTTGCTACACACAAATAGTAAATCTATCTACCTAATACCTTTAAACGAGCAATTCTTGTATATATATATAATCTGAATCTCGGAAACGGCTCCAACGAATTTTATGAAATTTAGTATGCTTGGGGCATTCGGGGGCGATAAATCGATCTATAATCGATTTAACAGCTAGGTTTCATCTTTAGAAAACGTCGTTTTATCCGTGTTTTCAGCCGAGCAAGGCTCGGTCATCCAGGTACTAAGCATAATATGTGTAATTATAAAAATAAGTATAAGTATACAATATTAATAAAATAAAATAAATAAATCATTTATTTATTGTTGTGTATGTGAACCTTACATACACAATTACGTACAATAAACAAAATATAATAAAATATTAAATCAAAAATAAAATGTCAAAATATAATTTTAAATGTCCATAATCAAATATAATTAAAATTTTAGAATTGAAATTATGTCAATGTCCCTACTTACAGTTACTAGTACTTTCGCTTTGGCATTGGCAATATTGTTTGACAGTTGGCCATACCACATATGGAAACCATAATGACAGTAAAAAAATAGAACACTAGGATGGAGCATGTTTATCTAGAAGCAGTGCTGCCAACTCATAATTAGAGAAATACTGTTGATTAGCTCTGAAAAAAAAACTATGAAACCTACCAATTCTCACTTAAATAGTTTTTGATGAAAAAATCAAATAAAACCATAAATTATGGGTAACAGAAAATAAATCAGAGACAGCAAAACTGCAGGATTGGCTACACTGCCTAGAATGCATCTACTATAGATGCCATTGGACATTCCACTGTGACAAACGAAACAACAACAACAAAAATGAGCAAGTTGTGCGGAATGGAACTCAACAAAGCTTTACCAAATCAACTAGTTGATCAAATACTTTTTATTTTTTTTAATGGTGTAATGAACTTTGAATTTGACCTCCATCTTACATGATGTTAAGCCAATCTATGATGCAGTATACTCGCCCAGAAGAAACCTGTTCAATTGCTTATTACACCTGTATGTCTGAAGAGGTGAAATATATGATTTAGATATTATCTAAAGCAAAAGGGATCCACTACACTGGACTGCATTTCTATGTAAGCATGCTCTCCCTAAATTGTACTGTAACTCAATTATGGAATGTCACATGAGGTATCCTTATATAAATGCAATATGACAGCTTTATAGATGTTAAGCATTTCTACTGCTATTTAATGCACTGAAGCAATACAACTATACCGGCAATGAGCAATGTGGAGGCCAGAGCTTGAACTTTCAGTACTTGAAGGAGTTGGGAAGTCTAAGTCATTGAAATTTCATAATACACCTCTCATAACACACAGCAGGAAGTCAGTTACACTCTAATCTCTAATAAGATGTGACAGGATGTAGTCGAATATTCTTATTTATTATTTAATTCTTTGACTCGCTTTACTACAGTGAGAGCATAACGAAGTTATCTGTATACCATCAAAGAAACAATGATTTCACACTTATGGCACTGTCAAAGGTCATACCTACTTAAATATTTCATCACCAAGTCAAGAGTTCCAAGAAAATGTATAAATCAAAATAAACTTGGTGAGGGATTTTGCAAATTATTCAGTTAACATCTGCAATTGAGACTCATATAATGCATTATTTATGTGCCTTATACATAAAATAGCAACATAAGCAATTTTTTCTGTATACAAAACAGATAAGAAACTGTTCTCTTACATTGTGAGCAAAATAGTATAGTAAGTAAATCTTTAGTTCTGAGGAAAATATTATAGGTACAATGTTAAATGGTATATTTGTTTGGCAGAATTAGTCACACAAATTTTGCACATAAGAGTTCTGTACAAAATATTGATAAATATTTGATCATGTTGTACAGGAGGGTGGCCATATGATTATGAAAGCCTTAGGGATAATGGCACAGCATAACTATAGATTCATATAATCTAAGAAATTTAAACATGTTCTGTGAGTTAGTCGTAATCACACTAATATTATAAATGTGTGTATATATGTTTGTTACTATTGCACAAGTTTCACTGATTGATTTAAATTTGTAGAATAAAAGCTAATTAGATCATAACTAATACTTGACCTATTCCTGGATTGATAAAAAGCCACTGTTTTACCTCAGAATATTATATTTTTATTAATGGTTGACAGGCTAGGTGTTTGATCATTGCTCATAGGATGTTAAGTGATGATGTGGTCAAATATGGTAAACATACATAGCCTGGAATAGAATTGACTCTCAAGTGACACTGCCAAAATGCATTGTTAGGTGCTTAGAGAACGATTTTCAACTTGAATGTGGTAGCTAGCTAGTAGAGTACTAGTTAGCACCATACTACCATGCTATGGTTTCTTTGCTGTGTTTTTCTTTACTGAGAATTAAAGCTCATTGTTGCAATTTGAACCCACACCCTCTTGCAAGTGATCTAAACATATTCACTGTTGAGCCATCATCAATACATTAAATGATTCCAATGCATCCCTTAAATGGGTTGTTTCCAAAACCTAATGAAATCACACTTTCACAGTTTCGTTGGTAAACACTATGTACCTACATATGTCTTCCTGACCCTTACTTTAACTCGGTTTCTTAAAATAGGATCATAGAACTCTTAATGCAGTATACAAAAAAGGTAATTATGAATAGTATAAATACATATGTATATAGATCATAAGTTGTCTATAATGTTGACGAAATGTGTAAAAGATTATACTAAGTACCGATGTATGAGAAAAAAGTGAATGGATAAAGGAAATTTGGTGCTAGATAGTGATAATTTGAAAGATATAAGATGGCTCATATTAATAGCATTAGTAATTGTAAATACAGGACCAAACCTTTATGAAGAGAATAATACTACAAGAATATTCCAATATTTCTAAAGCAGAACTGTAAGTCAAACAATAACAAAAAGAATGTCCTACCTACTTCCTAAAATGAGTATTTGAAAGTAACTCTTGTATTGGCTTTTTGACCTTGTTATTTGACCGTAATACCTGCAAGTTACTTTGCATAATAATATTTAACCTTTTTATGACATTAAAAAAGTACTTAATTTTTACAGCTCACTACTGCAAAAATGTTTGTACATATTTATGTATACCTACTGTAAAACAATTTGCCCTATGTTTTGAAATAAATAGCACAAATCAATATGTGACTTTATAAAATAATTTTAGAATGTGACAAAATGATAAACATTTTAAGTAGGTACCTAGTTACCTACTTAAAATGTTATCATCTCATTATTGTGGGTGTGGTTTCAATAAATCTTTGTAAATAACAACATGTGTTTACTTGATTACACTAAGATATGAAACGCATTCGCTTTTATTCGACTTGTTATTTAACCGATCGTTCAAAATGAAGGACACCCAAATGGTAAACACCTCACAAAGTGGGTAACATGTTAGCATATTGAGCAAGTGATAAAAACTTAACTGTTCAATAAGAATCTAATAAGACTAATAGAAACATTAAAAATAGTCAGCAAAACATGTATGTTACCTTGTTATTATGTCCTCTAACGTACAAACTACATAATTCTAAAAATATTGTGCATTCTTCGATGTCATCACAGCACCCAGGCGATTGGAAAATTTTGGGAGATATTTGGTATTAAAACTCAGTCAGGGTCTTGGTAAACTTTTAAATGCATTACAGCCACGAAACACAAGCACTTTTCACTAAATTTCCTGTTTTTATACCCGGATTCTAGTAGAGTTGACAGATCGAGACATTTACATTTTTACAACACCCATCTTACGGCACACAACAAAACACCAGATGCACTCGACTCACCTGATCTGTATCATTTTCGACGGTTTTGTACGCATTGCTTATGTGACAAAGATCACTGAAGGCCATTTAAATTAAAATATATTTCTTGCCACGATACATACGAACTAGCTTCGATGTTAAGCCATTTTTTCATTGACCTACATGTGTATAAAATTATACGTGCTTGCTCGCAGCAGTGTTGCTGCTGTTTGACGAAATTACAACCAAAAACAATCATACGATTCCAAGTTTATATAATTAACAAATTGATAACAATGAAACTTACCGAAAAGAGAGTAAACTTTCTATAAAAATATTACTTTGTTGGCGGAAGAAAATATTTTTCAATTACAATTTCCCGCTCTATGCATGATTTTTTTTTCATAAAAACTTCAAAATTTCTACTATTTCTACTACTTTTCCAGCCAGTATCTATTGAAGCCCTTGAATAGATTGGAGCAGTTTTGATTTTTCTCCAACTTATTAACATAATAATTATCTCAAAGCTTCTCTAATAGGACATAAATAAATATTAGAATTAGTCATAAAATCTTGTAGTTTTTTTTAAATGAAGTACTTAAGTAGCCGTGGACAATTCTTCATGTTGAGTGTTTCTTATAATATTATTGACTACCCTACACATAATATTACACTAAATCAAACTTTATAAAACAGTAAAGTATGAAAAAGCTAAGCCGCAACTTCGTTTGTGCAGATTACCATTGTTGAGACAGAAGTTGCCTGAAAACTGGATTGATCATAGCACAACACACAATAAAAATAATAGTAGGTTTCTAAATAGATCAAGTTCATACATTTATTGTCTAAAAAGGATGCAGGCATATTCCTAAAATTAACACTTATACTTCACGTGAAAAAATAGTTTAATGATTTATTCAGTAGCGTGTGAAATCGCAGGACGCAACTAGTTAAATATCAAATAGAGACTGGTATAACTGAATAACATAATGTTTTAGGTGTTTTTCTATCCTAAAAAAAACAATAACATCAGCACTTTTTTACAATGGCAATTCCTAGTATGAAATTTATAGAAGCGCACTCTAGGGAAAACAAGCCTAACTTTATCAGTAAAACCAACTAGGTACGCCTAACTACTTTAAAATGGTTTCATTTATTATTGTCTTAGTTCTGCTATCCGCCGCTAAGTGGTTGCATAGTCTTATAAATTTTATTTTATCTATTGACGTTGCTTTTCCCACGAAGGAGAAAATAAGTTTTCTGTAAAAATGTCATTGTACCAATAAATAATCAATAATATTATAGTAATCAAATTTTTTTTGTAAGTTTTATTTAAATCCAAATAAAGAGACTTGAACCAATGATTCTCGATAAACCTTTATCATAACACTACTGTTGGCTGAAATAGATCGCTCTTAGCGATAAAGCATCCGGTTGTTGTATAAAATCGTTTTCTGTCTAACGACTGTAACTTTTATTCTAACGAGTCAACGTACCTATTTGTTGGTTCAATAGCATAATTATACCTACCTACTTATCACAAATTAAAACATGTAAGCAATTTTATCAGTGAATGCAAGTGAAACCGCAAAGCAGAGCTAGTTATAAATATTAGATTTTTAAATACTTAGCTAAGCATACAAGCCGAATAATATTTGAAGCGCGCGGCCCCAACTAAGTAGCGATGATAGCTCAGTGGTTAGCGCGGTTGGTTAGCATGCCGAAGGACGTGGGTTCAAACTCCAACAATGAGCTTGAGCTGCCGGTGAAGGAAAACATCGTGAGGAAACCATAGCGTGGTGGTAGGGTACTTTCTAGTACTCGGCTGGCTAGCTACCACCCTCAAGTAGAAAATCTGCCGCCAAGCATCTAACGGTGTGTTCCGGTAGCCTCACTTGAGATCCAGTTCTATTCCAGGCTAGGTGTGCTTTACCATCTTCGACCACACCGTCACTTAAAATCAGGTGAGTTGTGGTCAAAAACCTAGCCTGTCAGACTTAAAAAAAAAGTAGAACATCTTCCTACTAGCGTTGATTTAGGCAGTTTTAGCGCGAGGCGCATGTAGGGATGTCGATATCGCATCTACGAACAAATCTTCGATTGTTTTTTTTTTGTACGTAGCCTCTATCATCAAATCTAAAGGACACACGTAAACTTCTGTGACTTTTGAATACTTTTGACTAAAAAGTCACTATTCTATTAAATTTTAACATGATGTACACCTACCTACACAACAGAAAACAATGACAGCGTGAGTCGGATGTCATACTTAGCCCGGTCGGCACTTACGTAGTGATCGCCGGCAAGCGTCCTTTGCATCACCGCACCGCCTCTTCCCACTTGTGTCGTTTATTTATCGCGAAGATGTTCTACTTATAAATATTTTACTTACTTTGCCTAAGGCACAGGGTCTTTACTCTTTACGTACTTAGTTCAGCAAGGAAAATTCACTTGAAAAGCGCCATCTATGTGACGCTTCACTACTACACAGTAGCCTAAGTAAACACGTACAGAGAGTGGCGCCATCTAGACCCCGCATACTAAACTAGCCAAAAGTTGAGCTTTGTGAGGGCTCGCGTAGTTTTTCTAAGGGGTAATAAATTTTAAGACAGTTTTTTTTTATATTGAGTTTAGTTCTGTTGCAGCGATGTTAACTCTTTGGTTTTCTAACAGATGGCGTTAGTAGTACAATAACATTCTATGCAATGAATACAAAATTGTTGATGTTCATTTTTTTTATGGCTAGAAAATTATTATTTTTTTGACAGATAACACATCTAGATATGAAGTTAAATTACTATGTTAAAGCACAAATCTAAAGGCGTGATAGTTTTTCAGTAAAGTGTACCACAAAAACGCTCAGGTTGTGGGATAGTGATAGTACTCGCTTCGCTCGCCCTGACAATTAAGTTAGTCTGCTTAGTTTGGGGTCAGATGGCGCTGTGTGTAATGTGTCCTACAATATTTATATTATACTATTTATTTATATTAAGAATAGCTCAATTTATCGTAGTACCGTAAATTGTACATGATAATGTGTTTGTTCTAGTGTTATGTTCTCACCAATCTCAGTTCACCGATTTAGATACCCATCCGACCAAATGAGCCCGAATTCACGTGTGAGGAATCCCTTTGTGATAGATGTACAAGCAAGTGCAATTGCATTTATGTCGATATTCTCTGTAACTATAGTCGCGATTCACTGGGCTGGCGATTTGTTGAATAATACCTAAGTATAGATTTCTTGTCACGTGCCTTGCTTTATGTGGGAATACAAATTCGGTATATAAAGAAAAAATACTGTACTGATTCTAAAACCATTTCGAAATATTACATTTCTGTACATTATTTGTACGTTTAAATCTCTTTAAATGAGGTTTTCAAATTAGTTTACACCGAAAGTGCAAAATTACAAGCGCGAGTGTGGGAAAATGATATAACGTGCCATGCCTAACTCACTGCACGCATGATTTTTCGTATTGCTTCCAAAACTCCATCGAAGCTTCTAATAAAGTCGCCACTGACTGGACTCAACCATGAATTACTTTGTGTGACTTAGACACATTTAACTTAATTTTTCATAATATAGGTACGTGAAAATATTTAAATACTTCATTGGCAAATACAGAAACTACGACGCCAAAAACGATGAAGAAAAAAATGAGTAAGCTATAATAGACCAATTTTGAGGGCTTTAATTGACGGGTCTAAACTTATTAGAAAATGTTGCTGTCTTATTTATTGCAGTCCATTAGACAAGGATAGCAACCTTTTTAATTTGTTTACTTCTTTCAACTACACAATTACTCCCAGTTTTCAATCAAAAACAATTAGGTGCCTCGCATTTATTTGCTGACAAACAGTGTGGCATCCCAATTTACCTGTCCCAAACACTCGGGGACTTCCTGCAGCGTTCATTAACCAATTTGTCCTGTCTGACAGTGACGTTTGGACACCACGGGGATCCGGGGAGTGTTGGGGGTCGTGGGGGTGTTTAAGTGAATAGTGTTGGTAGATATAGACAACTGGATAGAATTAATTCGCCAGATAAATCAATGTTGAGCTTGAACAATTAAATACATAATCCAGATCACCTTTATTTCTAGCACCTGACGCAAACAAGAGGTGTTATAAGTTTAACGTGAATAGGTACTTATCTGTTTTTTGTCTATGGCGTCGTATCTCGTAACCAGCTGAACCGATTTTGATTATGATTTGACCGAGTGACTATGACCTAATTCCGCCTTGCCCATTCTACTATCGTACAGCCAGCTCTAAGAAGCGATAACGCTTCATGGTCGATATTCCAAAAACACGAACAAAACGGTGCTAATCTACCTTCATTGTACGAACCGCTATCAATGGATTTTGCTGCCCTGAGTGTTCCCTGATAGATACAATCTGGGTGCCTTCGCGAGTGAATCGGTTTCTTCTAGGCGAGCGTGCTCCACCGAAGACCGCATCTTCGCTTAACATCAGACAAGTTGGCGGTCAAACACAATCCTCACATCACATCACATCATCAGTCATAGGACGTCCACTGCTGGACATAGGCCTCCTCCTGGGGGGGTTTTGCCTATACTCGCCACGCTTCAGGCGGGTTGGCGAGCGCAGTTAGGTGTGATTGTTCAAGGAAGACGCTGCTGCCCATCTTCCGGATTATATTCCCGATTATTCCGGATTATTCTTCCCTTAGCCGACTCTTACGGCAACCACGGGTAAAGAGGGTGGGATACTATACTTACGCCGGCACCACAAGCCTATCTGTAATTTTAAAAAAGAATGTTCTTGGCATGTTTTAAACTAAATTTTGCTACTCAATTTTCTGTGTATTGCTGCAATGGTCATGGACAGGCGTTATTTCTTACCATCAGAAGAGCGCGTCGATCCTCTCATTACTTTTACATAAAAAAGTGAGTACCTAAAGCTAAAATGACAGAAATAAAATGAATGTATAAATGTGACGAAATTCAATTTTGATTTATGAAAACAAAACCTATTTTAACTATCGATTCGCGAGTGAATCTGTTTATTATTGATAAAAACACTTATTGACACTTTTTATTTTAAGACATTCGATGGTGTAGGTACTGTTAGCTACAACAAAAGTAATATTTTAACTAAATCTAGATACACATAAATGTTAACACACTACTGCTTGGAGGCAGAATATTTGATGCTGTTGCTGCACCTCCTGCAAAAATAACATCAAATAAATATAATAAACAAAAATAAAAAAATAACATCAAATAAATAGTAGTACAAAAGACAACCTTGTCGGCGTTAAACGGGACGTTTTCTAAGCTTAGCTACAAAAAAAAATATTATTAAAAAAAAATGTACTACTTACACCTTCTTTGTTTTCTATATAATAATAAAAGAAAGACACAACTAAAAGGCCTCTTCATAAAGTACTACGGCAGCAAGTTCGTAGCATTTTCACCAAAGGCGTAGAGTTTACGTAGATATTTTCTACGAGTTCTACGCCCACGTAGGTAAGTTTTTTTAAAAATAATATGTTATGTTTTAATCACACAATTCGGTACTTAAAGAAAAAAAATACTTTGCTGATTCCAAAACCATTTCGAAATATTACATTCCTGTACATTATTTTGACGTTTAAAACTCTCTAAACTATGAGATGGGGTATATTTCAATAAAATACACAAGATAAACTTGACTTTCAATGAGTCCCATAATGACGTCATGTAGTTCGCTGTGCAAAAGCAATGGCGAACCTAAACAAAAACTGTCAATGTCAAGTCAACGCAGCGATGGATTTCGTACTATAATTACAGTATTTGAACAACTATTTCATGCTCCGTACTAGATACTATCCATATCTAAGGATAGTACGGAAAAATACTATAATTTCGTTACTTCACTTATAAAATACCAAAATAGGTAAATATAACAACCGTGCATTGCCAAATCACGTAAAAAAAAAAGTTCATTGGGTTTGTCCTTTTTCTTTTTGGCATCATACTCTGTGCATTCTGTCAGTTCTAATGTTTCTGTAAAACAGCTGTAATAGATCCATCTATTTTTTAAAATCTTAATAGATTTGCCAGCGGCGTAATAGCGTAATAATCCATACAAAAAAGTAATAGATTAGCAACATTAAGAAGCTTTGATAAACAAAATTCTTTACTTCATGTCAATTGTCAAAGTCAATCAAATGTGTCAAAATATTATTTTTTGTTTTATATGGCAAAGGCCTACTATGGATATTCAGCCAACCTCATGACGTCATCGCTATCAAAAGTTTGAAAACGTATTAAAAATCAACTAAAGCATAAAAAGCCAAAATATTCAAATAAGTTTCATGAAATAAAGTTTACTATCAGAAAAAAATATAAAATAAATACCAAAAAAAAAACTTTACATACCGAATTGAGTAAAGAATTATTTAATTGTTTCGTTAACTGTTTGGTAAAAACGAAACCAGACGTGCGTCGTGCTCCGCTTTGTCTTCTTGAAAAACTTCACCTGATGCGATCGAAATTTTAGTCAATAAATAGAATATCGAACCTAATTAAACGCGAGTAATGTCTTATAAGTAAAATAAAAATATTTTTATACTAACGATTCACTCCGAACTGAGACATTGCCACCTCTATATCTTCATAAGCCTTATGACCTATAAGTACCTACTTCGAAACTAATGTGTGTACAAATATGTAGATACATAATATCAATTGAAGCCAAAGGCAAGACAAAGGGTTACAGAAAGCCTAATTTCGATCTTTATTAAACACTACATTTTTCGGGATAAAAAGTAGCCTCTGTTTTAAGCCAGGGTGCCAATCTACCTCCTTATCAAATTTTATCAATATTGGTCCAACCGTTTGAGCGTTAAGAAGTAACAAACATACACTCTCACAAACTTTTGCCTTTATAATATTAGTGTGATGTACATCCAACAGTTTCCTGGAAGAAATTACTTTAGGCGTTAAAACAACCCTTTTTAAGTACCTACATTTGTAATTTTCGGTTTGATTACCTAGTGAATTTATCAAATAGGATTAATAAATAGGACACGTAATCTTCTCAACGTTTCTCGTAACGCAAATTCAACGAATTGAAAAACAAAAGATTCAAATAAAGAATTCAAACGCAATCGAATCAAGAATCTATCGGCTATGAGTTGAAGCGAAACGGCACGACCCGGTGTCATTGAAATGTGAAAGAGACAGATGCAGCGTTAATCCTATTGGCTTATACTACGCGACGTTTGCCTGGATTGGTTGTCGTGCTTTATTGAACTGTCACTGTGGACCGCGGTTTAGGGGGCATAAGCTTTATTGGGGGACAAACGGGGGAGAAAAGGGTGGAAAAGGGGGAGGAAAAGGGTGGAAAAGAGGGTAAGGGTGGTGGGGTACGGGTGGAAAGCCGTTTCACAGAGCGGAGTTTGCCGATTGACTTGTGGGTAGTTTTTGGGGTTCCTTTAGCTATGTGATGCGAATGTCAAAATAGGTTAGGAAGATAAAATAAGAAAAAGAAGACAATAGAGAGAAACAGTAAGATTTATATTATCTGTATTTTGTTTAAATGCCTAATTTTAAATGCTTTTTATTTATTTATTAACGTGAAGATAGGAACGTAAATAAATATCGTAGGACATTACACACAGCGCCATCTGACTCCAAACTAAGCAAAGCTTGTGCTATGAAAGTCAAATAACCGATAGAATACATAAATACATTTTTTTGTTGGAAATACATACTTATAATACAACGCCCAGACACAGAACAAACATTTTGTTTATAACATAAAATATTTGTTCTGGGTGAGAATCGAACCCACGCCCTATAGTTCTTAAAGCAGTTATACCTACTACCATTGAACATACCATTTTATCTAAACGAAACTGAAATTTAATTTTTATTGCCCGTTTTAAATTGCACCATTATCTGGCTGGTGTATTTAAAAAAGCTTTGTTTTAAAAAAATATTTTTAGTGGGTTAGGTACTTATTTTATTTTTTTGTATAAGTAGGTTTTAAATATAAACAATACGATAGACCTACCTATTCCTACGACCTACCTAAATCTGCTAATTTAGGTTTAAACTTACCTTATTAAAAAATATTTTACTTAATAAATGTGACTACAAAGTAATTATTAAAACCTCTTTCGATAACGAAATAGTTTTTTTTTAAACAGCATTTCATTCTTTTTAGTAGCCTTACCTCGTAGGTTTTAATCAGGCAGGGGCAGTATATTTATTCATTACAAGATTCACGAATCTACCTACTGAGTAGATAAACTTACTATACAGACCTATTAGATAAAAGTATCAAAAGTGGAAGAGCTCCCGTGGCGGAAGTAAATGGTTTTTTTTTTCATATATTCAACTATTGTTTCCGTTCAAAATTCTCGTAAATTAAATGTGACCCGTGCAAAAGCAACCCTATTAAAATTTTGTAGTAGCCAAAATTTAAAAAGCTTTGCTTTGTTTTTTTTTTTTTATTAAATTCGATCTTTTTAACCGTTCTGCTCTCATTGGCTAAATAAAAGACGCGGGAAACTATTGACTTTTCATCCTTGACATGAATTTTCGCGGGAAGCCGCCGTGCCCCGCCCTAGCAAGCGCGTTTCTTATTGGGCGAGATATCAAATGTCATTCTATGATTGTTGGCTCCTGATTCGGGCACACCCTACGAAACGACTTACTTATATGTAAGCTTAAATTAAGGAGCCACTATTATATTTTCTAAATACAAGTGGCAGTTTTACGTAGAATACTTTAGTTGTTTGATTTGGCCGCTTGTAGTAGAGTAGCTTGGTTTCGTTTTTATCTAGGTAAAACATCTGCGCCTTTAATAATTTTAATAAAATACACAAATAATTTCTAGGCCTGCCAGTAATAATTTATTGCGAAGGATTTTTTGGCTGATTGACTATGACTAAGGTAGCGAATTACCTATTTATGTCAGCAAGGCTTGTATTTAAAAAAAACTAAATAAGTAGGTAGCTATCGCCTAGCTAACCAGCAGTGCAAGCACGACTTTGAATTAAGTAGTATATCTAATCATCTTCATATTTTTTTAATTAAAAATAAGGAAGGTTCTCAATTCAATCTGTCCTTTTTTCAGACTTAATGCCTCGTGGTAAAAGTAAGTACTTATTTATCAACGTGTATCTAATAATATTAAGTACGTTTTTTGTATTTATATAGATAACATAATACTGTGTTTAAAGAGAACCCTTATCAGTAAATTGGAAAATGGAAATAACTGTTCAATTTCGCGTTTAAAATCTACGGCGTCATTATTCTAAATGGCGGGCCGATGTACGAACGTAATGCCACAAATTAAAGCTTAAAACGGGCGCTTAACAGCTGACCCAATATCGAACTCTCCCCCTTCGCGTCAGATGGTAAAACGTAAAAGCAACGGGGCGGTGCTAGAGGGGATTCGCCCCGCCTTCGCCCAAGCTCACGGCTCACGCCAAGCGCCGCGCCGTCGCGTCAAAAGTTCCCGGGCCGTGGCAGAACGCGCGCGGCCTGCACAGCACGCCCTTTAGAAAAATATAAACATCAGTGTCAAATGTACGGTGTTTTTTTTTACAAATTTGTGTTGTTTTTTTTTTGTTTTGTCCAGTGTTTATTTATTCATTAAAAACAGCATTATTTTTCTGTAATTATTTGAAATTTCAGTCATTGGGTTTGTTGTTGTTTTTATTAACTCAATTAAGTAGGAACATATTTTTCATCATTTTCTATTTTAGATTATATTTTATATTTTTCGTATGATTTTTCAACTTTGTTTTTATTTATACATATAGTTAAGTACCATGCAATTCTTATGTGTTATCAAACATTACACACCTGGACAAATATAATTGTTTGCTTATATTAATAGCATTTAATTTCATAAATTATTTCCATACCATATCTTGTGTTAAGATTAATGAAATACTTAAAAGGAAACTTTCTCTTGACAATTTTTTTTAAATAGTTTCTTTTAGACAGATATTATCCATTTCTCAATTATTATAATGCTATAAAACTAATACCTACAAACTTTTAAAAGTGGATAAAAACTGCTTGCATTAGATTTAAAAAGTTTAAAAAATGGAGGTTGCGCAAACGCCTCTTCAACTGACACAAGATCATCAAGATCAAGGAAGAATCGCAGGTAAGATTAAAATCTTTAAATTAAGTACATAGATAGTGTTTTATTTCTTAATAAGTCATAGGTACATATGTAAGTATGTATAGCAACTTTACTTGCAGAAAGTAATTAAAATAATATTATAAAATAACGACTTAAAAATATATATTAGAATGAATACTAATCAATTATTAGATTATTATAAACAAGCAGTTCGGACATCGTCCGAGTGAATGTAAAAAAAAATTTCACTACCACCAGGTGCTCTTTTTATATTGTTGACAAGCTCGCTCAAAAAAGCCGCACATAAATGGAAAGAGATAAAAGGTGGGCCTTCTCAAAAAAAGAAAATACTTTTCAACATTATCTAAATGGCGCTGTTTTAAGGTTTTTAACATTAATTAAATGTTTGCAAATTTTCTCTATTTGTTTAAAAAAAATAACTTTTTTTTTTTAAGTTACTTAAACTAAAGATTTATTTTATTTGCAATGTTGGCAATTGGATTCGAAATTGGATACACAGTCGAACAGTCGAATACTCTAAAAGTAAATTAGTTATAAATGAATAAATTAATTACCTACTGTAGAATTTACTACGGACACAGGGTTGCAGCAGTAGGCCGTAGATTTGTGATTTTTGAAACCGTAGAACACGGACACGAACACATTTTAGCGATGATAGCTCAGTGGTTAGCGCGGTCGGTTCGCACGCCCAAGGGCGTGAGTTCAAACCTCAACAATGAGCTTGATCCTCCGGTGAAGGAAAACATCGTGAGGAAACCATAGCGTGGTGGTAGGGTACTCTCTAGTACAAGGCTGGCTAGCTACCACCCTCAACTTGAAAATCTGCCGGAAAGCATCTAACGGTGTGTTCCGGCAGCCTCACTTGAGAGCCAGTTCCATTCCAGGCTAGGTGTGTTTACCAACTTCGACCACACCGTCGCTTAACATCAGATGAGCTGTGGTCAAACACCAAGCCTGTAAGCCAAAGCCTTAGCGCTTATTACTTTGAGACTTATGATGCTTTGTCTTGCAAACCCCGTAATATTGCTGCTGTACTCTTCAAACTGGAACACAGCAATGTAGTTCAATCAATAGCTTCAATTTTTTTTTTATTGGAAAAGTAATGAGACACAACACGCTCTCCTGATGGTAAGAGATAACGCCTGTATGACCGTTACAGCGATACACAAAGGGCATCACTGCATCACTGCTTTGGGGTTCATTACTTTGACGCTTTAGATCAGGTACGGGCAACCTTTGGCTAGTTGCGTGCCAAACTTACTATATTAATGCAGTTGCGGGCCATAACACAAAATAAAAAAGCCAATTTTATTAGGTTATTGGTGAAGTAAATTTACGTGTAACGGTTAATGTGATATTTGTGTTTGAACTTCAGAAACAAGTTTGTTCAAAATCCACTTGTACAGAGGCGTAACGAGTTTTCCAGATTTTCATCTGTGACTCTCTTATGGCATTTCGACTTATAATTAATTGTTCGCATTTATATGTACTTCCAAAAACGCAAACATTTCTTCTCGCGAACTCTCTCAGATGTTTGTATTTCTCTTCGCGCGAAATTTCAAAATGTCTCGCGGGCCGGGTGAAATGCCGACGCGGGCCGGATCCGGCCCGCGGGCCGGTTGTTGCCCATATATGCTAATATACTTGGTTAGTGTCAACAGTCCTGTAATTTCGCTAGCTGCAGTACCCGTCGAACCTGAACACAGCTACTGCTTGGCGGCTGAATAACTGGTACTGCGGTGGTACCTAGACGACGTCCTGCTAAGGAGATCTATTATCAAGTAAATAGTAGTTAATCTTCCTGCAATTACACTTCTCATCTTTTCTTCTCTAAATCTTTATACCTATATGGAAATTTCGTGTCACGTTGTTTGTCCGCGAATTCCTCAACTACTGAACCGATTTTAACCAAATCTTGCACATTGTGTGCAGTTTGATCCAACTTGAGAGATATATTTATAAATATTTATATTTCAATTTATAATCGCAATATTTTTTTATTGCAAATTATTTGTTTATTATACCGTTATACGACAAAGAGATATAATTATCTGTGAGTTCCATAGAATCCTAATAGATGGCGGTGTAAGGTAATTTATTAACTGGATTGAGTAAGTATCTAATAGATGGCGCTACGTTAAGAGTCCAAACGTTTCATATGCGCTACAATTTATTTCACGTTACACGCGTGTGTTCAGTTTGGCCACAGCAACGCGTGGCCGGGTCTGCTAGTAGTAAGTATAAAACAAAGTCGCTGTCCGCGTCTGTCTGTTTCCATGCTTACTTCTTATACACACGCAACGGATTTTGATACGGTTTTCAATATCATTTAAATATTCTTGCCGAATCTGAATACCCGCATCACATTACATGCACACACACATAATACTATGTAGAGATGTGGAATACGCACATCTCTACATACACACACAGAATATTTAGGTGGGGTTCCCATACAACAGACATGATTTTTTTTGCCGTTTTTACAGATAATGGTACGGAACCCTTCGTGCGCGAGTTCGACTCGCACTTGGCCGGTTTTTTTCATAAATAACGTCTTTGCTTTGAAGCAACCTGGGTTTTTAATCGATCCCTAACATAACAATTTCGTTTTTTTTTTATAATTCATCAGCAAATGGATGTGGCGTCCTTGATGCCTTCATAATTTATGTACCTATTTCGGTTTTTACATTTTATGTCTAAGTCCAGTCCGTGCCGGTCAAATCCAGTCATGCCTTGTTAAGTAGTGGCGACTTCACTATAGGCTTCAATGGAGTTTTCGAAGCAACACAATAAGTCATGTTTCACCATATTGTATCACTTTCCCACACTCGCGCTTTTAATTCGGCACTCTATGAATAAAACACCACTATTTTTATACCTACATAGCTATACTACACTCGAAAAATCATGTTTTGGAAAAAATATAATGGGTCGACAAAACTCACCGCATTCCCGCCAAAACATCAATTTTCTGAAATGCCTCCTATTAATGAAGTACTTTTATTTCATTTATATTTTTACTTTAATATTAAGACGTAGGTATTCACTTCAAAAAAGGTTTTCTCTATCTTTTTTTTTGTCGAGTAAGACTGTGTGTTAACTCACAGCGCAGCGTCACCAGACACCATCTACATTTTATTTTTTCAGAGGCAACTGCACATTAGTATTCAGGCCGGCACAGCGAGTAACTCGGGGGTCTATTTGACTGATTTTCAGCCGCTCCATGATTTGCCACTTTACCCGGTCACTGTGTGTTCTGAATTTAAAGTAGCCAATCGCGAGTCGAGCTGGCTCTTTGAAATTTCATTCTCGTATTTCGTAATGCGTTCGTTATTTGAATATCGGGTTTTTATTACCTCTGCGTTCGTTATTACGTTTATTTGATTGAATATGAAATGAAATAAAATGCTTCTGTTATAAAAGGGGTTGATGATGTACCCGTTTCGAATCTAATAAAGTATCGGGGTCAACGTGGCGCCCTCTTGCGTGAAAGATAATTTTAAATATCTATACTTGAACATTTTTAAATAGACATTTTTCACCCAAATTTGAATTAATATGATATTTATCTTTAAATATAATCTTCAGACATATTACGGGTGTCATATTTTGTTGCGGTTGTTATATTTTGTATGAAGAATTTCTGTTTAAATAAGTTCAATTGCATATAATATATAAATATTAATAAATAAATATTATTTCAAATAAGGTACAAAATAGGTGTAAATAGATACGCTTTTCATATTATTTTGTGACATTTGTAAATGTGGTAATACATCATAAGTTAATAATAAATGTGACATATTTGTATGTTTATATTTAAATTTTAGTATTCTTTGACATGGACTTGCAATGTGGCTCTAAATCTTGAAATAAATGATTGTTGTTATTGTTATTATTCTGAACATAGTTTTAAAGCCAAACACTAGAGCAAATATCGAAATCGGCGTGAACCGACATCGTTAACAAACCGCTGACAATCCTTGACTAAGTATGAAATGAAAGCAAAAGTTTTATTCCCGAATCAACTTCCATACTTTCTCCTTTTGTAAAAATCCCCATTACTAAAACGCCCGTCATACGCCTCCGAAGCTCTAGACGAATAAAAGCGCAGAGAGGACATAAAAAGAAATTTTATAAGACACATAAAAACTTCGCCCAGGAAATTGGAAGTCAGTCAGGGGTGGAGGGGCGGGTAAATCCGGGTATCAAGATAAATCAATGTTTGTTTGCGTTGGAGGACGGCACTTACTTGGGATAGGGAAAACTGTGGAGCTGGGACTTAAGGCTACTTGTAAAAAAATCCATTACTATTTTTGTTTGTTGGTGCTGAAATAACGAATCAATTTTAACAGTCATGCTTACAAGTATATCTTAACGTAATTATTCATGTGCATATTGTGCATAGAGTATTCACTTCTAGCATGTCTTGGTTTACAATTTTTGCTTTTCACAAATGTTTACCGATATTTTTTCTATGTAACGGCCAATTGTCCAAGGTGCCAGTGAACCAAAAAAAAGGTCTCGCAACTTATTGTTTTAATTAGACAGCCATAAATATAGTCTTCTGTTTTGACTATGGTTCTAGCACATAAGTTTTTGTAAATTAGGCAAGTAGTAGGTACAGAACTACTTAGTTACTAAAGTTAATATTTTTTAGTTTATATTTGTTAAAATCTTTAGAACTCGTGGTGCTAATAGCAAAGTGAAGCTACATTACTTTATACTTGCCTGCAATTGACCGTGATCTAATTAAGTTTCTATTGTTTTGATATTATTGGTTTGATTTCGGTTCAAATACTCCAAAATATTGAAATTATTTGAAATACTTGACACTGGCAAAATATTTAAAGTAAGATGTCAAACGCAAAGAAAAAATATCTACATTTATGGATTGTCAATGTCAAGTATCAGCTGGCAATGTTTATGTTATTTTATGGCCTGCTATTTAATGTAAAATGTTTAATTTTAAATAGAATTAAGTTATGAAGAGTAATCAATCTTGTTAGAATTTTATTACAGATCAAAAATAAAAATCATTGTTAGTAACTATGATTACACTTGATTGCATAAGTCTAGTATCGATTGCTCCCCAACGTTCGATGATTCATTGGTGTTTTATCTGAAGTTCTAACGTATTAGGTTTGTCCTTTTCATGTGATAACACAGCTATAGTCTCAAGCGTTTAAACACAGATTTAAAGGTAAGTGGTGAGTCTCCACTGCTCTGTTTAGGGTCGCGTCGGGGAAACTTTGTCGCTTGCCGTTTTATTTGCTTTTCTTTTGACGCGGCAAGCCCTTGAGCCTGCCTGATTAATTTCACCCTCCTCTCCCCAAATCCGCGATTAAACGCCTTACTTCAAGGAAAAAGGTTCTTTGTTGGAACGAGGCTAGTGTATAGAAGACAGCACAAAACCAACTAATGAAAAAATATTTAGGTACTAAGGTTCTCTAACACATTATATCTCAAAATCTTGAACCCTAGAAAGTATATTTGTATATTCTTATATGTAATGATAACCAAGTGCTGGTGTGGATTGGTTGGAATGTTATATTGTAAGTCCAAGTTTTGTCTTAATCTAGCATATTGCCTTCTTAGAGCACACAAACTTAAATGATGGCTGTATTTTTTAACCAATCATAAAGTGCTTATGCAAGGCCTTAAAAGCCTCCGCTACTTAGGAGCATGGTTGGTTTAGGCTGGTAGGGGGAATGCACAAAATACCCGAAGCCAGAAATAACAGTGCAGGCCATCACCCCTAATTTGAATTAGAATAGAAGACAGACAATAAATTAAACAGTTAACATCTTCATGGTTGGTGTGTTATAAACCACCATAACCAGTCAACAAGTCAAATACAGGTTCAACCCACAATTTTAACAATATCAACGACCCTTGCTGCCTCATTACCATTGTACTGTTCACCTTGTCTCCAGGCTTGGTCACCATTCACTGCCTTAATTCTTCATCACCTCACTCTGCAATAGTTAAATATTATAGCATATTAAGATTTTAATACAAAGACAATATGGTAAGTATTTTGGCTGTACACTGTACTCATCGACACTATTGCGTAGTGGTCGGTTTACACGCCGAAGGGCGTGGGTTCAAACCCCAACAATGAGTGTGAGCTGGTGAAGGAAAACATAGCAAGCAATAGGGTACAGTACTCAACTGACTAGCTACCACCCTCAAGTTAAAAATCTATCACCGAGCGCCTAACGGTGTGTTCCAGCAGCCTCACATGAGAGCCAGTTCCATTCCAGGTGTTTTTACCATCTTAAAATTGGTTTTGTTACTCAAAACCTAACTACTAAACCTACCTACAAAAACTAACCGCAATGGTTGTGGACATGCATTATCTCTTACCATCAGGAGAGTGTCTCAATCCTCTCATTACTATTACATTTTAAAAAAAATGTAGTTATCTATATCTCTGTGGTTAGTAAAATGTCACAATATAAATTTAGTTCTGCACTTACCCCTAATCAGTTTAATCTAAATATCGACAAAGCTAATAAAATAACCATTGCAAATCTCACCCTTTCACTATAATAGATTTCCGAATTTAGCAAGGGTTGGGACCTCTACTTATTGCAACATTTTATACACATGCAATCATTTACCTTATTAACATTGACTTAAAACATATTTTTAATTGTTAGTTTAGGTGAATAACTAAATGATATTTTTAACTGAATGATGAAGCTATAGAGTAGAACTTTGTTTTTTCAGGTTCTTAATATGTCAAATCAATTAAGTTATTACTAGAAGACTATGGAATTGAGTCGGTCTTAAGTGTTTTTATTTGGATGTGGTATAGATTATTATAAGCATGAACATGATTTAGTATTTCAAAGACATTGACATGAATTACTACTTAAGGAAAAGCCAAATGAAATCCAATGCAATTCGAGGTTCAACGGTAACTTTTTTGTTTCAATGATAACTCAGTAGTTAACACTAGCTTGATAGAAAACCATAGCAAAGTGATGGGGTACTTTCTATATAAACCTCATTGGCAGTGTCACAACCATTTAAGTAAAAGAATCAGCGAATCAGCACTTACCAACAAACATTATTTGATTTTTATTTATCTAAATGTAGAAATAAATACTAAAATTACTAATTCATAATTTTCTAGTACTCTGCTGGCTAGCTACCACCTTCAGTTGAAAATCTGTATTCCGGCAGCCTCACTTGAGAGCTAGTTCCATTCCAGGCAAGGTTTTTACCGTCTCCTACCACTCTGTCGTTTAAGTTATGGAGGTTATGCTTAGATACACTCCCGCATTCATCAAAAATCTATCTATCTATCTAGTATAAACATTAGTCACCTTCGTTGAAGAACGGTTCACGTATTGAAATCGATGAGTTGATTTTACGACATAGATATCGACAGATAGCGCATTCCTTTTGAAGACTAGGTGCTGCCCGCAACTTCGGTCGCGTAATCGAGTGATATGCGATTCAAGAAATCCATGATCATCATCATCATCATCATCTCAGCCGTAGGACGTCCACTGTACTGCCTATGTATGTCTGTAGGTGCCGCTATATTCCGGAATTCAACTTTTAGTGGAAATAAAAAAAAACTTTTATTTTCGCGCTACATCGGTGGTAGATGTTATAAGCAGGGGGCACCACCGCAGTAATAGATATTCTGCCGCCAAACAGTGTATAAACAGTAGGTAATTTGTTCCGGTTTGAAGGGTACTGCAGCTAGCGAAATTACAGGGCTGTTGAGACTAACCATCGAATGTCTTAAACTTCTTAAAGTAATGAGCGCCAAAGCAGCGATGGCCTGGACTGGTTTGTTATTCAAGGTTCTGTGTATCGCTGCAATGGTCATGGACTTGCGTTATCTCTTGTCATCAAGAGAGTGTCTCGTTCGTCTCATTATTTTTATCTACATTTTAAAAAAAACCTTTAATTAAACAGACAAAAATACATACAGTCGAACATAAAACCTCCTACTTTTTTGAAGTCGGTTAAAAACTAAATGTTGATCACAGAACGTAATTAAAAAAAACGCATGTGTGTCTATGGCTTGATATCTGATATTATCGCGAACAAAATTATTAAAAACTTCTGCTTTCATTCAAAGCTTTCTAATAATCTATTTCTTTAAACGAGCAATTCTTGTATATATATATAATAATATATATATATATATATTCTGAATCTTGGAAACGACTCCAACGATTTTCATGAAACTTTGTATCCAGGGGGTTTCGGGGGCGAAAAATCGATCTAGCTAGGTTTCATTTTCAGAAAACGTCGTTTTATCCATGCTATCAGCCGAGCAATGCTCGGTCAACCAGGTACTAATAATAATTGGGGACTGCCGTCAGAAGTGAAAACTTAAAGCTTTGGAATAAATACTTTTTGCCTCTACCAATAAATTGCTCAAGGCGGCAAAAGAAGTTTTAACTTCAAAAATATTTTCTAAATTATCTCCTATTATAAAGTTATTAGTACGTAATATCATTTCAGTTTTATTATTTCTATAGATATGTAAAAGTTATTAAATATTAGGAGCGGAACATCCAACTGACTTCGAATATAAAACGTTACATGTTTTCTTTCAAAATTTCTTTGTCTTGTCACTTTCATTTTGCTTAACTTTTAAATAGACTACTTCTAAACTTGTGTATATACGAGTACATAAATTAGTATGAAAACTAACGTGGTTTTGTTTAATAATCCCGCATAAGTTAAACAAAAAAACATAAATTGGGGTCAATATTGGGTATATATAAGGATCTAAATATTGCTTTAATTATCCCTATCATTTTTATTTGGAGTTTAAAATCATCATTACCGATCAGATATACGGTCCATAAGGAATTCTTGACATATGCACTCATTCCAATGTAGGTATTCTTCGTAGAATAATTGTGACTCATTCATTTAGTTAAAGCAATTTGATGTCTAACGTTTTAATTTTAAGTCTTATTTTACAGGAAAAGTCAGAGATATGTAAGTATAATCTATTTATCATACCGATTATAATTGATAAAATCAAACAATTTAATTATAGGGAAAACATACGGTGTTATGATTGCTTTGAAATCGGAGCATTTATAAATATGGTATAGAATAAAAAACTTAAATTTCTGAAAGCAGTTTCCATTGATTTTTTTGGATACCTATAATTATACTTTTTTATTAGGAGGGTTAGCCATGGTACAAGTTAAAGTAAACGAAGGTATACTAGAAGGGACGGTGGAACGGAGTAAACTCGGTGGGGATTTCTACAGCTTCCGAGGGATCCCTTATGCGGAACCGCCAGTGGGAAATCTCAGGTTCAAGGTATGAAAACAGTAATTCAGTTTTTATCATTATATTTTAAATTACACTATAATTTTCCCAAAGAAATATAAAAATATGTTAAACTATTATTGATCCTCATGGTTTTGTAACTAACCCTGAATCTTGAACTACCTCGATTAGTAATGATTCCTCTATTACTATCTAATGGACCGAATTCAAAACGTATCAATCTATTCAAGAACACGAAGTGTTTTCTCTCCATAGTCCAGGATAAAATCTTCAATGCACAAGAAATAGTAAATGGATTGTCAAGCGAATCACCGGAACAGATGACCGCGTGAGAGAAAAGTACAAGAAGAAACATTCTTATTAAATTGATTGACTTCCGAATCTAAATATCTCGAAGAGATTAATCATAGGCTGTTAAACGTAATTCGGTTTATTTTTGCAACAGGCACCAATTCCTAAAAAGCCTTGGGATGGAGTTCGCAGCGCTAAATTGCCAGGACACGTGCTTTACCACAGAATATATAACCAGAGTAACCCCTCACAGGCAAATTCAGAAAGCAGCGAAATCTACTTATTTCTCAACGTTTACACTCATAATCTGAATCCTGAAGTACCCCTACCTGTCATGGTGTTTATACAAGGAGGGGGGTTCAGGTAAATTTCATTCATAAAATATAAATAGTGATTTCTTTGATTGAAACCCGATTTGGTTTCAATTAGCTATGTAATCAGCACTATGCGTCCTCTCTTCCTTCGCTTACGCCATTCTTCCCGCTCTCGTGTGTGCCTTATCCATTGCATTCCGAAATGTTGCACAATGTCATCTAACCATCGAGCTGGTGATCTGCTTCTACGTTGACGCTCGTTAATAATTCTTAGCACGCTTTTATCACTTGTATGTGATGTATATGTCATATAGGTTTAAAACTTTGTGAGTATTGTGATTTCAATCTGAGTCTGAGGATAGTGGAATTTTTCCATGGTTAGGTACTTAACGTAAACTTTTCGAGCTTGAGGTCATTTGGTGTCGCTTCGTTCATTTCACTAACTAATAAATTTATTATTATATGATAATGGCATTCTTTCTTAACTCTTCAGGCATAGCAGCAGTCATGATGACTTTTACAGGCCAGATTTTCTGATACATCATGGAGTAATTCTAGTTACAATTAAGTACAGGACTGACGCTCTCGGCTTCCTTTGTTTGGACACAGAAAAGATTCCCGGCAATGCAGGCATGAAAGACCAAGTCGCAGCGCTTAAATGGATTAAACAAAATATCAATAACTTTGGCGGAAATCCGGAAAACATTACAATATTTGGACAGAGTTCAGGTGGAGCCAGCGTGAGCTATCATCTCGTATCGCCTATGAGCAAAGGTCTTTTTAAACGAGCTATCGTACAAAGCGGATCTCTCACATCTTGGTGGGCGCAAACCTCCAAACCTCGTGAAAGAGCCTTAAAGCTGGCAAAACAGCTCGGATGTTCCTCAGAAAACACCAAAACATTAACTGAATTCTTTTTAAACATTCCTATAGACAAACTTGTAGGTCTTGACGTTCCAATTACACAATCAACTAAACTCTATGAACTCAGTTTTGCTGTCGTAAGTGAAAAGAAGTTCGGAAACAATGAGAGATTTTTCTGCGGTGACCAAATAGAGATTCTCAAAAACGGAATACATGAAGGTGTTAAAGTAATGACTGGGTACACTCAACATGAGGGTACTGTGGCATTTGCTCTTGGGGTCCCGTTTGACGAAGTCCTGGCCCAAGCTAATGAATTGAAAGAATTCTTTGTACCAAAACAGATTCAATACACTTGTTCAGTTACAGATCAATTAGAAGTTGGGAAGAAGATGAAAGAATCCCACTTTAACAACGATGTTGTCAGTAAAGATAATTTTGACCAACTAATGAAATTTTTGAACTGGGATATATTTATGCATGCCGGGCAACTTTTCGCGAAACTTGTTTCGAAGCAGACCGACGTTTACCTTTATAAATTGACTTGCAAATCTGAAAGAAATATTTTTGCGGATCTCATTGGTTTAACCGATGTGATAGGGGACAAACAACTAGTTAGCCATGCTGACGACCTTATTTACCTTTTTCATGAATATTATTCAAATATGCGCGTGGATCGCAATTCCGAAACATTCGCTTACATTAACTGGATGACTACCCTGTGGACCAACTTTGCTAAGTTTGGGTAAGTAGCAATAGATGACATAAAATAATTTTGAGGACTGAGATCTGACTTTTGTCTTGAAAAATTGACATTCGATCAAGTATATTTATCCTATGTTAAAAGTTCCAAGTAAAACAAGTAGCGATGATAGCTCAGTGGTTAGCGCGGTCGGTTCACACGACGAAGGGCGTGGGTTCAAACTCCAACAATGAGCTTGAGCTGACGGTGAAGGGAAACATCATGAGGAAATCAGTGGTAGAGTATTTCCTTGACAAACACTTAAACGTGTTCCGGCAGTCTTACTTGAGAGACAGTTCTATCCCAGGCTAGGTGTGCTTTACCATTTTTGTCTAGAGCGTCATTTAACATCAGGTGAGCTGTGGTCAAACACCTAGCTTGTCAACCATAAAAAAGTCATTTTAAGTTTTAACAACGAAATTTTTCAAAATATTTTTTTATTAAACAAAATTTCTTGTTTGTTTCCTTAGCGCTATTATCTATTTTGTCAATCAATTTAAATGTATAGTTTTTTTTTTATATTCTTACCCAATTACGTAAAAAGAAGCGTGACACATGCTGCAAGGTAATTTTAGAAAAAGCTGCCTTTTGTAAAAACTTTGTTGTTTCCCACGCTTCACACAGCACGCTGTTACGAAATAAGTATTTCTATTTTCATCAAGATCCATTCAACAGTTAAGTTTATAAGGTATCAAACAAGCACTAAGACAGTTAATTTCGATTCAAAACATATATTTTTAGTGTATTTCCGCTTAAAAGTCGTTTTGATTACAAGAGTGAAGAGGATTTAATTTATCTAATTTAAACATTTATCTAACTTGACGACAATTTTTAAATATCTAACCGAAACTTATATAGCATAAAATACACACACACACACACACACAAACAGACATAAATCGACGTCAAACTTATAACACCCCTCTTTTTGCGTCGGGGGTTAAAATACAAGTACGTACTTACATAGACTCAAATACGGTCATAATACGACGTATAAGTAATTATGACTGGTGCCACTAAGAATGATCCATTCGCCTTGTTTTTCTTAGTAATGCATATGTCAATGCTTTCAGTAATCCAACCCCTGACGAAAGCTTAAACGTGAAGTGGCTACCTTATACTCTAGAAGAGAAGCATTATCTGGACATTGGGAATCATCTAGAGGTCAAAACAAACCCTGATGCTGAGGAAGAAGTCTTATGGGACGCCACTTTCAGACAATACCTACCCAGTTATACTGTTGATAAATAAATAATAGTTTTGACTGAGAAAATTTAGAAGGAATTTTTTAAATCTAAGCTAGCCTTACCCAAAGTGGGCGATAACGCCCCCTTGTGGGCGCTGCAGGCCTAAAGGCGGTAAGAGACCCAGAAAAAAAATGCGGGGGCGTTGTGCAGAGGCTTGGAGGGTGATTTGTAATTTCATTTAGCTAGGAGGCCTCTTAGACGTAGGTGAAAAAATGGGGGCGCTAAAAAATAAATTTATTCTCAAAGTGGGCAGTAGACAAAATAAGTTTGGGAAAAGCCTGTTGTAGCTACCAACGTCCAGTCTGTTCAAATGAACTCAATGAACTCAAATGAACGAAAAGTCAACTCAAGCGCCCGTCTCTCCCGCTAGAGGCGAACACATTCCACCAAGGTGGTACACATCCTCTTCAACTCCTCATGTGTCACAATTTGGAGTCTCAGCTTTGCCCATTAAAAAGGCAAATTTTTTAAAGGCATATAGCCAAAAACTCGTGTGTATGTCGAAAACAATATAGGTGGGTATATTATTGGTTTAGTGAGGCAGCCAATAGTGTTAAGTAAAACGAGGTTGCGTGCTCGTCGTTTTAGATTCAGTCTCCTTGAAAAAGAGCGCAGGATGTAGCCGAAACATAAACGGAGTATTTGACCTAATCAAAGGTGAAAGCAAGACAAAAGCACGTCAGTTTTCATAATAAATTAACATAGATTCTTACCGATATTAATAATAATATTACTAGTTTTCAGTAAAGGAAAACATTGCGAAGATATCTGTTTGCCCGGAGAAGCGTCATCCGTACCTACATGGTAAAAATTGGCCGCGTTTCTATTTAACTTTTTTAATTCGCACAGCGAGTTTGTGAAGCTTTGGGAGTCTGTGTTCTCCGAAGCACAAAGCGTTTCGATTCCAAGTTGTTTATTTTCACAGTGAGGTTGCGGAACTGCCGGAGTCTGTGTTCCCCGGAAGATACAACGTGGGTGTCTAATTAAGCATACTGCAATTTAAGCCACACTACTGCTTAATGTCAGATAGGATGCTTTTATGTAAAAGTGATGATACGAACGAAACGCTCTGATAGTAATAAATAACGCCCATGACCATTGCAGCGGTACAAAACAAATAACGAATCAAATTCCAGGGCATCGCCGCTTCGGCGCTTAATACTTTGAGACATTCGATGGATAGAATTACTTAATAGCCCTGTAATTTCGTTAGCTGCAGTACGGTATAGTAAGTACCCTTCAGACTAAAACAGTTATGTTAACACATTAGGTACTACTTCGCTGCATAATATCTCACTCTGTAACTACTTTCTAAGAAGATCCCCACCTAGTGATGTACTAGACGAGTAATTAAAGCAACAAAGAACCGAATAACGACTTCAACTCGATTCGATATACAATTGAGTTACAATCGGATGGTACTCAACTGCTTCTGACGCCCTGCCCTCGAATATTTTAGTACAGAGATATGAAATAATAGATATGGCAAACTAACTGCGACTATTTCTGTTTACGCAAGCTACTTTAAATAGATTCCAAAAAAATTACAAATTCACGTCGTGGTAAGTCGATAATATTAATGAATTAAACGCCGATTGCCCGCAAAAAGAAGCTCTGGGATTTTAGCAGCAGTTTTGTCAGCATTTAATATGTTCTTGTATCTCCGGAACTATCAATCTTATCTTGACAAATGAGGTGTCTATAATAGTGCTGTTTTTTTCATAAAGGAAAGTGATATAATATGGTGTAACATGACTTTTTGTATTTCTTCCGAAACTCTATCTACGGTTGTAATATAGTCGCCACTACTTTACAACTAGAGCATGACCGGACTCGACCAAGAGTTTCTCTGAGTTACTTTGACTTATTTAACAATTTTTTTTGAAGGTATCATGACATTGAATACTGGCAAATCGACAAAGTGCAACGCCAAAAACAAAGAAAAAGAATTTGACATCATTTTTTAATTTTCATGCTTTACCGCCAGATGGACAATGAAGGCTTAGCAAAATATGGTCCCACCAGGTACCATCGTACCGTACAGAACATCCAATATTGAAACTAATCTCCTTGTGCGAGTCTATGATTATCATTCCACGTGACACTGTGGAGTGTCTTCGTAAAGGTCCCAAACCAAGAGTTGAAATTGAAGTTGTTGTAGCGATGATAGCTCAGTGGTTTACGCCGTCGGTTCACACGTGTGTTCAAACCCCAACAATGAGCTTGAGCTGCTGGTGAAGGAAAACATCGTAACCCATGGTGGTAGGGTATTTTCTAGTACTCGGCTAGCTACTACCCTCAAATTGAAAATCTACCGCCAAGCATCCAACGGTGTGTTCCAGCAGCCTGACTTAAGAGCCAGTTCTATTTCAGCCTACTTAGGTGCTAAACCATCTTCGACCCCACCGTTACTTAAACAACAGATAAGTTGTAGTCAAACAAAAAAAAAATGGTTTGTGGTGTCTAATAATATGTGGTGGAAGCAATAAATATCCTTAATAATATGAAATTTATTTGCCAATTACGTACATCGTCTATCAAAAGTTATAAATAAGTGTTGTTCAAAAGTAACATTCATAGAGAAGCATTGTTACCCATGCTAGTAATGAACCTGTGTTATGGCATAACGATACCCGGCCGGACAAGAAAATCACTACATACACGTCATTAACAATAATAGATTACTGCAGCACAAAGAGGATATAAAGACTTGTGGTTACATTATTATTATTATTATTTTTAAATTAAATTTAAGTCCTCATTATTGTTGTAACTGAAAAAATGAAATATATACCTTGAACACTCAAAATGAACTTTTGCAAGGTAACGCCTGAATCAATCAATTAATAATAAATTAATCTAGAAGAAGAAAAAGGGATATAATGAATAGAATCTTGAAACACCAAGCTTGTCATACATAAAAAAATATGTAACTTGACCACCAATTTTTGCTGTACGTTCTATTATTTCCGAACCCTACCGCCCCCCGCGGTAACCTGCCACTGGCAGTCGATGTAGGTAAATAAATAAACACCACTCTGCCCATTGTTCGACTGTTAACTGTAATACGATGTGACGAATTAGTTTAGTACGCTTTTTGGACGGACGTCGCTTTAGGGGTCGAAATCAATTTACACAGAAATGATTGTATTGGCTTGTAAAAGTTTTCTGTATGGTACCTATACTTGTAGTGTTACGGTTATTTTGCAGACTCGACTCTTTTAAGAGATCCGTACCTCAAAAGGAAAAAACGGAACCCTTATAGGATCACTTTGTTGACCTTTTTCTCAGGATTGCGTGGAGATATCAAGCTGGAATTCATATCAAATACTCAGGTCTACTGTCCCCTGGAGCTGTGAAAAAATCAAATTTCTAAGCCAACGCAATCAAAAGATACAGCCGTTTATGCTGCAAATATTTGACTCTCGCAAGGGAATCAAAACCTACAGGGTACTTCCCGTGAACTCAGAATCTTGAAATTTGGCACGAAGCAACGTCTTACAGCACAGATAAAGGAAAAATTGCGAAAAGCATAATTACTATTTAAGAAAAAACCATAACTTTTCTTTTATACCTACAGGTTTGTACGGAACCCTCGGTGCGCGAGTCCGACTAGCACTTGGCCGTTTTTTTTTTATCACATAGGTTTGACCGTTATCTTTTTTTTGGCCACAGCTCACCTTATTTTAAGAGACAGTGTCGTCGAAGATGGTAAACACATGACTGAAATGGAACTGGCTCTCAAGTTAGGCTGTAGGTTTTCTCACGATGTTTTCCTTCACCGTTTGAAGTCATCGGCAATACTCACATAACTTATAAAAGTTTAAGGTGCGCGCGTGCCGTGGAATTCGAACCCAGGGCCTCCAGTTTGGAAGCCAGACGTCTCTCAACTAGGCTGCAGAAACTTTCACACACATCATCAGCCATAGGTCGTCCACTGCTGGACATAGGCCTCCTCGTGGGGGGGTTTTGCCAATACTCGCCACGCTTGGCAGGCGGGTTGGCGAGCGCAGTTAGGTGCGATTGTTCAAGGAAGACGCTGCTGCCCATCTTCCGGATTACATCCCATAGCCGACTCTTACAGCAACCACGGGTAGAGAGGGTGGGGTACTATTCTTACGCCGGCACCACCACGGCAAAAACTTTAAAACGGCGGAAACCTTATATCTTGTATAATAAAAGTTAATAAATTGCTAAGATATACAGACTGGCAATAAAATACCTTGAATTTAAATTGTACCTAGATATGAATTATGCATTCACATTCAAAACGTACGAGTTGGGAATTACTCATAAATTTCCTCCCAGTAACATTCCAAAATCACGCAATACAAAATCAATAAGCTGATTGCCCTCCAGAGGGTCCCGTAGCGCGCACATGGGTACAGATTAAACGATTGGTGAACGCTCTGTGGGTCCATTCCGTGGCATATTGCGTGAGATGCCATGAATAACAAAAAAATCTATTGTAAGTGCGGGATTCATTCCACGACTTTACTTAAATACTTTAAATGAAAAAGCAGTAGGTATTAGTAGTAGGTAGTGTGTGGTTCTTAGCAATGAGCTACCACAAAAATCTGCTGTATGTTGTCGTTATAGTCAGCCTTGTCTCCATGAAGAAGGCCACCGGATGTGGGCGAAACTCTAGTTCGAGTATTCGATATAATTAAACGTAAGTGATCCCACATAAGTAAAACAAAAATGCATCGAAAGTTTCTAAAGTAATGAGCGCCAAAACAGTGATGCCTAAGTGTATCACTACAATGGTCATGGACACGCGTTTCTTACCATCAGGAGAACGTAACGTTCGTTTCATTACTTTTACATTTTAAAAAAGATGACCGACAATATCGTTGGACCGTAAAGTTTTCGCAAGTTTTCTCCGCAATTTTTTTTACCATGCTGTGGATGCCTCGCTATGTTTGCTTTCACTGGCGTGTGTTCTGACTAACCACTGTGCTATGAGCGCTGCAAGCTACTTTTCGGAAAACATTATCTTTGGTAAGAAATTAAGATATATCATTCCTCTATCAATGAACTCGAATAATAATTGACTTAAAATTCGACACTTATAAATATAAAACAAAATTTACATACACGCTCACGCTACATTTTACTTATTACTAATCGTTACTAATATATAAAAGTCTATGTCTGTGATAAAAGTAGTTAAACCTACTTGAAATAACAGCCAAGCAGACGTCAATTTAGACCAACGTCTGTGGTCACACTTCAATCTGTCAGCTGTGGTCAAACATTTAGACTGTCAACCATAAAAATAATATCTCGCGGTACGTAGAAATAATTTGATGTCTAAGAGTTTTATTATTCGTGTGGGTATTCCATACAAATGCAAGCACAGATAAAATACTATATTATAAAAGACTAAAGCTTCATTGCATCTATCAATGAAGTTCTTTAATAATTCAATTTTTTTTTAAACTATAATTTTATTTCCTTAAATCTGCAAGCAATATGTTTAACAAGCTGTATCAGAACATAACTCTTTGTAATTTGTTTGTAAATTTTCAATATGCGCGCTATTGGCTTATATTGCTATTATAAAATTAAATCATCTGTAAATATCATGAAATACAGCAGGAAGATGTATTCCATTGATGAAAGACGTACGTCTTTCATCAAGTGGTTGTATCTACAGAGAATCAATTGGTGGCATAATGAGATCGCAGTCTTCTGGTTTTCCTCGTCTTTAGAATAAGCGAGTCTTTAGATAAATAATCTAATGGATTATATAATTTATTCAAATCGCAATAATAATTTCAATGAACTAATTAGGTACTTGCATGCTATTACAGCTAAAATAGAGTACCTGAGATATGTATTTAAATTTAAGACCACATTATTGCGAGAATAAAGGAATTTGAATTTGAGTTATTATGGATCCCTGTACACTGTACAGTGTACTGCTGGTTTGTGTATGCCAAACAATGGAAATGTTTGGGGTTTAAAAAATGGAAATTGTTGACTTCAAAAATAACCATAAAATTATTGATTAGTTTTAATTCCATGGGACAAAGATTCCATAGAGATATTTCTGCGTTGGAACGCTGGATGAAGCATTGCTGATTTAGTCTAATCGCTGAAGCATTAATGGAATAAAGCATTGCTAATAGCTGACAGCGGCTTCATTATATCTCCGTTCCATCGCGGAACTATCTCGATGGTTACTTTGTCCGGCGGAATTAAAACAAGAACTAATTAATAATTTTATGGTTATTTTTGAAATTAACAATTTCCTGTAAATACTTAAGAATCAGCTTTTTTAAAACCGTTTTAATTGTTTGGCAGTGAGTACAAAACCAGGACTCTCTCCGAAATTAAGAGTCTGTGCATACGTTCGGGTCTTAAGCGAAAAAGAATTACCAATTTTTATTTAGTTTAATATTTTGATAAGAAACTTAATTTGTCCAGCAGATGAAAGTACTTCTCCGCTCCGATGGTCCCCGCCAAGCTCGGCAGCGCTGGTGGCGGCTGCCCTGGCGCCGCCGGCACTCCGCCCCTGGCTGCCGGACCCGCCGGTCAAGAAACCGCAACACCTGGGTAAGACAGGTTGGCATCCGACCTAACAACCTAAACAAATTATTATTATTGTAGATTTATATGCAACTAAACTGACTATTATATGATTATGGAATCGGTAACTTAAAAATTTTCGGTAAAATTATCCCACAGCTGGGCGTGGGCCTGTTTTTTTTTGGTTGACATGCTGGGTGTTCGACCATAACATACCTGGTGTTAACTGACGGTGTGGGCGAAGATGATAAACACTCCTAGCTTGTAATGGAATTAGCTCGCAAGTGAGGCTGCCGGAATAAGTAATAATAATCAAGGGTGGTAACAAGTCATTGTTGGGGCTTGAACCCGCGCCCTTCGGCGTGTGAACCAACCGCGCTAACCACTGAGCTATCATCGCTACAAATACGATACGAAGTTGAGCTGCTTGTGAAGGCGAAAATGGTGGTAGGGTATTTTCTATTATAGTACTCGGCTGGCTAGCCTACCACCCTCAAGTTGAAAATCTGCCGCCATTCTATTCCAAGCAAGGTTAGCTTTACCATCTTCAAGCACACCGTCACTTAACATCAGGTGAGCTATAGTTAACCTAGCTTGTCAACCATAAAAAAGCTTAATTACTGGCTATCAATTAAAGTTGTTGTTCTTTTCAGGGCTGGTGTGTGTGGTATGCGGTGACACAAGTTCAGGCAAGCATTACGGCATCCTCGCATGCAACGGCTGCAGTGGCTTCTTCAAGAGATCCGTCAGGAGGAAACTTATATACAGGTTAGACGATAAGTTAATCATTGAGAACGCGACATCTTTTAAAGGCGTGGAACAAAGTAGTATTTTGTTAGCTAAACGAGGGTATCTAGAAAACAGAGGCAATTACCGAGTCTATCTTGACTGCCGCTCCCTGGAAAATGTTTGTAAGTTTAATCGTTATTTATTCCTAACTTCCTATGGCTCCAAATGTCGGGGCAGAGGGCACATAAAATTCCTCACTATTCGATTCTGTCGTGTCGCTCCAAGTCTTGCCGAAGCTTTTTGCATCTGCTTTGAAAGCACCGCTAGAACTGATTGGGATGACCACGCGGCCTTTCTTGTGACGACGTCGTTGGTTTGCCAATACTCGCCACGCTTGGCAGGCGGGTTGGCGAGCGCAGTTAGGTGTGATTGTTCAAGTAAGACGCTGCTGCCCATCTTCCGGATTACATCCCTTAGCCGACTCTTACGGCAATAGTTCGTTTCATTATTACGTAAAAAAGAAATCCTATATATCTGTCATTAATATACTATACTTTCTTTCTAGTAACGCGAATTCTGATATTACTCAATGAAAATGAAAGAGACAATCCCAAAAATTAGGTTAACTACGACACCTGGATAATGTTTACTCATAAAGGACAATGACCGTTGAGAATTGACGAAACGACCTACCCATTCGCTGCTATATAAACCAAATTATAATACACTCGAAACACTTACTTTCCTATAAGAATATTAGTTTTACAACAGCTAAAAGGAACTTCTCCGAAGATATAACGCCAAGTTAAATGAGAAGTTGATATATGTACAGTTCGTATTAGAATTTACAATTTTTAACCGCAAATTAAAGTTTGTTAAAATTTAGATCAATTCAATATTTTAAGTGCATATTTATACAATTGCGTGAGGTTTGTATTGGCTTTGTGTGAATCGTTGTGTGTAATAAGTGAAAACTCCATTTCGTCATAAGTTTGTGTGATATACATTTTATGAAATTATGTCAACCTGGTTTCTGGAAAACCTCATTGCTCAACGTGTGTTTGGTTTGTCATGAAGTTTTGAGTCACCTTACAAGTTTTAGAGTAGATTATCGAATCTCCTTAGCAGGAGGTCGCCTAGGTCGGTACCACCACAGTACCAGATAATCTGCCATCAAGCAATAGTGTGTAAGCATTACTGTGTTCCGGTTTGAAGGGTACTGCAGCTAGCGAACAGGGCTGTTGAGACTAACCATCCAATGTCTCAAAGTAATGAGCGCCAAAGCAGCGATGCCCTAGATCTGGTTTTGTCACTCAAATTTCTATGTATCGTTGCATGGATAGGCGTTATCTCTTACCATCAGGAGAGCGTCTCGTTCGTCTCATTACATTTACATTTAAAAAAATCTTTTTAATCTTTTTTGGCAATCCACTTAAACGCATTGTTGGGATTGAAAAGCCAATCGCATGCGATTTCATAAAACCACCAAAAACTAAGAATCTTTAATAGTGTTAGGTTCAGAATGTGCATTTGTGAAATATGCGTTTCGTCATAGACACTTTGTACATCGAATAAAGTGCACATAAATGCCACAAGTCCATTTTTTTTTCCAAGTCTCAATGTTTCGTAATCTCTACAAATAATTTCATTTACATTATAAAGGACCAGATTCACTTGTTATAAAAAGCGCAAATTAAATTCGCATCGCATTTAAATACCCCACAATTGGGATGGGACCGGGCAGTGCTGTATTCATGAGCGGAGCGATTAGCGGGCCAAGTTATAACCGTGCCAAATATAATAATAATAAACTTAAACCTTCAAAAGTATGAACTTTAGTTATTACCAAAATAAATAAGGTTAGATGTTTATTGCTCAAAAATTGTATTCTCGATGTACAATTTTGAACAATGAACGTTAAATATCATTAAATAAAATAAATGTCGTAGGGCTTTAACACATAGCGCCATCTGACCCCAAACTAAGCAAAGCTTGTACTATGGAAGTCAGATAACTAATAGAAAACTTAAATACTTTATTTTTTTGTAAGTACATACATATTGTTGTTTCTAGACCCAACAGTTCAATCTCTCACGAAGTTCGTCTATGTTCCCCGAAATCGCTCCGCTCTATTAATATGGCCACACTGTAATCCCGGTCACAGATGCGAGCAAAAATTAGAAATATGCTCTGCTTAGGTAGGATTAACTGGGTTCAAGAGGCACCCGGCCATGGTCGCGGCTGGTTACTTCTCTGGACAGATGAGACTGCTGTTGTATTCGGGGAACTGTTTATGTTGTGACTCCTTGTCTGTTATCGCTGTAATTTGTGTAATTATTTTTATGTTTGTACGCCGAAACTAGCTTGTTGAAATACAGGTTGAAAACCTAACTTGGTAACAGACACCAAAATTAATACCTATAAGTAAATTAATTTGAAATTTTGTCAAAGTGACCACCTAACAGTTGAACGCGCTGTCTGAGTGGGTATTTCCCGATAGATTTTGCCCCTGTTAGTTCTGCTTCGAGAGCTGAAGGGCGTGGGTCCGATTCCCACTCAGAACTAAAACTAAAATATATTTTTTATGGCTGACATTTTTTTTTATGGCTGACAGTCTAGGTGTTTGTCCACAACTCACCTGATGCTAAGTGACGGCGTGGTAGAAGATGGTAAAGCACACTTAGTCTGGAATAGAACTGGCTCTCAAGTGAGGCTGCCGGAACACCGTTAAATGCTTGGTGGTAGATCTGTAACTTGAGGGTGGTAGCTAGCCAGCCGAGTACTAGAAAGTACCCTACCACCACGCTATGGTTTCCTCACGATGTTTTCCTTCACCGGCAGCTCAAGCTCATTGTTGGGGTTTGAACCCACGCCCTTCGGCATGCGAACAAACCGCGCTAACCACTGAGCTATCATCGATACAAAATCGCTACAGTCTATTTGTTTGACCTCAGGTCACCTGATGTTAAGTGACGGTGTGGTCGAAGATGGTAAAGCACACCTAGCCTGGAATGGAACTGTATACTGAACAAAACAACACAAGGCAATCAAAATCTATAGGGTACTACAACCCGTTGACCTAGAACTATGAAATTTGGCAAGAAACGGTGTCTTTCAGTACACATTAAGAAAAAAATCCGAAAACTGTACATTTTTAATTTAATTTAAAAAAAATACGGTCAAAAGTATAAACTTCAACTCTTGATTCCCGAAATCTATATCATTTATAGTTTGGTGGGCGAGTCAGAATCGCACATGTCCGTGTTTTTCTATAAAAAAATTGCTTTTTTTATGTTTCAGCCGAAACAAACATAACACACTTTATATGAAACTAGCTGTGCCCTGCGGTTTCACCCGCGCTAGATGCCTACGTCATAGTAGCTTTATGCATGCAAAGTCTCAGCCCGATCGGTTTAAAATTTACAAAGTTTCATCTCCTATTTTATCCCCTTGGGGGAAGAATTAATCAAAATCCTTTCTTAGCGGATGCCTACGTCATAACATCTACCTGCATGCCAAATTTCAGCCCGATCCGTCCAGTGGTTTGGGCTGTGCGTTGATAGATCACTATGTCAGTCAGTCAGTCACCTTTGAGTTATATTTAGATAGATATAAAACTCGATCTAGGTCACGGAAAATCGTTCAGCAATCATAATTCAATATCTCGAACATTATTTCGTAATTCCTTTTGTTCTCGGACCGGCTTTCCAGAGAAAGTTAGGCAAATATTACCTCAGGTAACAACTGTGGCAGTGCTTACCTACATTTGATCGGATGTATACCAGCTAAATAAATACTAATTGAATGGACTATTCTTTTGAATACTGAGTCAGGTTGACGAATTGTTTGTGGTATACATCATGCTTTTTAGATATTCTCGGAAATTAGGATATATTGTCTTAGTCTACAACCCTATTCAAATTCCAAGACATAATTCTATGGTGACTCGATAACTATCTCCTATTATATTTTCCGGGACCTATCTATTCTAATGGTAAATTAATTTAAGCTTGCATCTTAACTTAACTTACATAACGTTGGACTTAAATTATGTTAAACTTTTTTTCTAAGGTTAAACTGACTAGCAAGAATCTTACCATCCTTAAAACTCTGTTAGCATATTTAGTAGTTTTTTTGCTTCGAGACTGCCTTAGTTCTGATGGGATAATTCCCATAAAGAACTAACATTTGTGTGACAAACATAAATATACTAGCGGCCCGCCCCCGCTTCGCACGGGTGCAATGTAGATACTAATGTGGTGCATATACATGTATTAAACATATAAACCTTCCTCTTGAATCACTCTATCTATGAAAAAAAACCGCATTAAAATCCGTTGCGTAGTTTTAAAGATTTAAGCATACATAGGGATGTAGGGACAGAGAAAGCGACTTTGTTTTAAACTATGTAGTGATAGTGATGTTCTGTGTCTGGGTGTTCTGTATTTATTATAAGTACTAGCAGCGCCCCGCAGTTTTACCTGCGTGATGATGGATGAGATGAAAAGTATCTTATGTCTTATTCCAGGGCCTAAAGTACCCACATACAAATTTTCCCCCAGATCCGTTGAGTAGTTTACGAGTGAAGGAGTAACAAACAAACAAACTCACATTCGCATTTATAATATTATGATATGTATTTTCAAAGAGTATACAAGTGTTATATCGACTTTTTACTTCCCATACTATTTATTTATTATGTCTAGCGCCGGAAATGTAGTTTTCCGGTAGAATGATACTTACCTAGGTGACATACTATTTTTTTATGTAAAAGTAATAAGACGAACGAGACGCTCTTCTGATGGTAAGAGATAACGCATGTTCATGACCATTGCAATTACACACAGAACTTTGAGTAACAAAACAAAGTCCAGGGCATCGCTGCTTTGGCGTTCATTACTTTAAGACTTTCGATGGTTAGTCTCAACAGCCGCGTAATTTGGCTAAGTGCAGTACCCTTCAGATCGAAATACAGTATTGTTTACACACTACTGCTTGACGGCAAAATCAGGTACAGTATCTGCCTAAACGACCTCCTGCCTGGGACTTACCACCGAGTAGGACAGTAGGATATAACAACTTTTTAAGTATATTACTTAGCTACGTCTAAACATGTGCTAAAATATCAATAAAAGTACACTTCATAGCCATAAAAAAGTGAGGGTAGATGGAGAATGATAGCATTAGAAACTATTTAACATTTGGCCCAAATCCCTCTTGTTCGGCCACCGTTTCAATTAATTGTGCTCTCACCCTAATGTTATTAATATAGTGTACGCACCCTTATGATAGATGGTCAAGTGTGACATGTGTACGCTTCTTTATATTTGGCAAATTGATTTTATGGTGTCTTTTGTGAGGTTTGATTTGGTTGCGGGAATGAAAAAGTAACATTATAACTTTGGGAGTAAAATTAGATCGATTACAATCCAAATCGAACACTAATTAATTATTCTGCATCAACCTCATTCCACAGTTGGACATAGACCTAATCTCGAAAGGTCGTTATTCCACCAAGTTGCCATAGACTTCGCATTGTTTTTCTTTGTCAGAAAAGCCAGTACTTTACACAATTTTTATAATCCGAATTTTGGTTCCATAGTACTCTATGGTACCTACATAGGTACAAGTCGGGTTCGAAAATACACCACACGAATATTTGGCGCGTTTTTCCAATGGATTGCTACAGACACACATAATAAAAGGGGGAACCGATCCAAAATAAATTAAGTAATTTTTTATAAAACAAGCTTATTATTTTAAAATTATAAGACGAATGAGATCCTGATGGTAAGAGAATGCTTGTCCATTAGCATTGTAGCGATACACAGAACTTTGAGTAGCAAAACTAAGTCCAGCGTCCAGGCCATCGCTGCTTTGACGTTCATTACTTTGAAACTTTCGATGTTTAGTCTCAACAGCCCTGTAATTTTGCTAACTGGAGTATTGACTTGATATAACATTTCAAGTTAAATAAAAGCTCGTAACATCAGAGATTTGGAGTTGATACCCTTCACTAGTCGCTTTCCTACCCCAAACAATTTATAACTCTGTCAACAGTTCATTGCAACCTCCGCTTAACCAACTCTACATAACTCACTAATACCAAATGAACTATAATATTTCACGGTAACCTATAAGTTTGGCTTAGGAAATATGTCCGTGGCGCCACAATCGAGAGCAAACGTAAGTTGGTAGTTCAATACAAATGTCATCGTTCCGTAATCCTATTACCCAGATTACTGGTAATGAAATATCTTTAATCTGTATTAGGGGCAGCACTTATCAGAAATATGTCGAATAATTCGTTATAAGATGATATCTATATACTTATACGTATTTGTACTTATACACGTATCGTTTGTGGTATTTGTGGTGCTGTAGCAATAGTTTTGATACCAGTTTTATTATGGAAACTGACGTGGTCTTGACACATTTTTGTTTTATTTATGCGGGATTACTCACGTATAATTTTATCGGAAACTCCGACTATAGTTTCGGCCACATCCGGTGGCCTTCATCATGGAGACAAAGCTGAGACAACGCGCGCGCGGCCTCGTCTTGCTTCGCACTGCGGGCCGCCGCGCGCCTCGCACGTGAAGATAGCGGTTGATGCACGGGCGCGGGGGTGGGGGCGGGTAGTGTACCGGAATGCGACGGTGCGCTCTGGAACTCTTCCTCACCGGAGTCCTCCTCTACGGTGTCAGGGATATTCCAACATACAGAGCTCACCGCGACGTCTTCAGAAACACGGCCATTCTCACGAGCTCCATGAAGACAAGGTTTCCAAGTCGGTGGAAGATTCCACCCTCCGTCTCTATTAAAATTAGGACGCTTACTAATTTCTATGGCCTCCCTGACTTTCCGAGGCACATAGAACTTCTCACGAGCTAGCACTTTCGCCTTATCAAACCGGATATAGTGCAGCGCGTCCGTACCAATTGAATGTTCCGCCACCGCCGAACCGTTGCTATCCATGTTCTTCATGGAGCGTACATGCTCAGTGAGTCTAGTGGCCACGTTTCTTCTAGTCTCACCTACATAACACAGACCGCAATCACAAGGAATCATGTATACACCGGGGACACCCAGAGGGTCTCTATCTTTTGGAGAACGAAGTAGTTGTCTGAGCTGCATGAGCGGACGGAAGATTGTCTTGATGCTGTATCTCCGGCGTAACAAGTTTCCAATACCATCCGTAACTCCTTTGACATAAGGATAAAATTAAAAGTGATAAAAAAAAAAAATTATTAATTAATTATTATGATTATTAGTGATAAAATTATACGTGAGTAATCCCGCATAAATAAAACAAAAATTGATACCAGTTGTTATTTCTGTTCCTAAACTTCACATATTATATGGTTCGGACCAACGGATGTTGCAAAACTAAGAAAGTTTTTTGTGGCATTAAACGTTCTCTGGATGTTAAGAGATAACGTCTAACCATAACGGATGAATATTGCAGAACTATGAGACTTTTCGTGACAGTAAACGTTCTCCTAATGGTAAGAGATAATAATATCTATCGCTGCAATGGTCATAACTTTGTGGCACAAAACAAAATCCAGGGCGCCGCTGCATTGGCGCTCATTACTTTGAGACATTCGATGTTTAGTCTCAACAGTCTTGTAATTTCACCACAAAGTCCATCACGGTTTCCGACTGTGGGTTCACAGATCACACAACACGCACATCTTCGAGAACGTTAAGAACTCCTCATCAACAAGTTCCTTCGCGATGTTTCGCTTCACCGTTTAAAGGTAGCGCAATTAGAAAATACAGAAGAGCGTGCCGTGGAATTTTGAAAGCCTAGACCTAGAGATTGATTTTTTTATTTCGATCTCCCAATTAGACTGCCGTAGCTTCTGTGATTAGTATTTAATGCATTGAAAGGTTTTAAGTACTAATTGGACAACCGACACTAAGTCTAGTTTGGGGTAGATATGCTGTAGTGGATATTGCAAATCAGCAAACGTAGCGTAAGATGCCCTGAAACTAGATCGAGTGACAATACACGAAGATCAACTGGCAGTGGCTGGAGGCGATAAGCCGAACATCTAAGCTGAGGTGATAGGTTGATTATGATGTACTAATTGGTAATTTCGTTCCCAGATGCCAGGCCGGCACCGGCCGCTGTGTGGTAGACAAAGCTCACCGCAACCAGTGCCAAGCCTGCCGGTTAAAGAAGTGCCTCACCATGGGCATGAACAAAGATGGTAAGTGATAACATACGAATCTTGCTATATAGCTTGTGTGTCACCATCATAGTTGACAGACTAGGAGTCTGACATCATGTTATTGTTTTTCATATCTATATATGCACCAATTTTAGGATTAGATTTGTACTTTGGAACAATGGATCTTTTACTGGCTTAGGTGCTCTTGAATCTTATGTTTCCGTCTTATAGCAAGCTAATCACCCTGTCGTAATATTTTCTTTTGTTATTCAAATCTCTGGCTACCACTGTGACAGTGTTATCTTTTACCATAACAATGATATTTTAAAATGTACAATTTTTAATAGCCATAATCAAAGTTTAATCAAAGCAATATTTTTGATCGTTTCTATAAATTCCCACGATCAATCGTCAATCCTCTCCCACAGCAAAATCCAATAATAAATATATCAAAACACGTCACACACCATACCGAGCAAATCTACAATATTTGCCCTGTCTCACGAACAACGGGGCAATTAGGCATAATCTAATCCAACAGACAGTTGCCTACCCTTCTTTATAAGGGATGCTCGTGGAAATGTCAGCTTTATTAATAAAGGAATAAAGGCTATTGAAAATGTAGGAGATAGGTAAAGTGTTGATGATAGAAATATTACTTTTAACACAAGGGAATGAAAACTATTAAAGCAGAATAAGATTTCAAGAACTATAGGAAATCTAATATCTTTAGGAAAGGAATAGTGAATAGAACCCAAAAAAAACTTGTTGTAATGGTTATGGACTGACGTTATCTTTTACCATCTGGAGTGGATCTCTTTCACCTCATTACGTTCACATAATTTTTTTTTATCGTAAAATCATTTTAAAACGAAGAAATATAAAATACAAACTCACGGATTCAAAACACAAATTACTTTAAAAATTAATAAAATAATAGGAATGATAATATTTTTATTTTTACTTATGCGGGATTACTCACGCTTAATTATACCCTATAGGTACTCCAACTATAGTTACGGACACATCAGGTGGCCTTCTTCTAGGAGACAAAGTTGAGTACAAAGCACGCGCGGCCTCGTCTTGCTTCGCTTGTGGCCGAAACTATAGTTTGAGTATCCGGTATACTTAAATATGAGGAATCCCGCATAAGTATAATAAAAATGTGTCAAAACCATGCCAGTTTTCTATAGGAATGACAACATCATTAGCCATTACAAGACAAACGTTAACCCATCCTTCCATACGATTATGCTGTCTAACAATGCAAAAAAATATTGTAAAACGCTTCGCTTGTACCTACCCCTTTCAGGCGCACGTTCTGCCACGTGCCGCCAACCGCTTCGTATACAAATGATGGCTTACAAAAAACACCAGTTTACACTTTAATATTTCGGGTTAAGTCGTGCATAAGTTTGTTAGTTTAGTGTTATAACTTTGATGGGTTCCGCTGTAGTGTGAGAATTTAAATACCGTGTTGAAAAAATATTTTGCGTTATATTAAAAAAAATACCATTTCAATTAGTTTAGAACGTTAGCACTATACTTACCGTTTCGTTTCACCTGATATTTTATAGAATCTGACTCTTAATTTTCTGGGATAATATATGATAATCAGCCTATCTCAGTAGTTTTCTTTATTCAGCTACTTACATTTTAAACTACGCTACCAAACTGCGTCTATTTTTCAGAATAAAAGTAGTCTATAGTTTGTTTATATATGCCACATTTCAAAATGTATTTTAATTTAGGTACGTCGTGAAGAAACAACAAACGTTTAGGTAGGTATACTTACTTTCGATTTTGTAATATTAGTTTGATCTGTGTGACCTATCTATCTTTTTTACCTATTTAAAAAAGATAATAATCACCCATGTTGAATTGAAGTCGTTCAGTTTAAAACCAGTCCTTGTCTAGTAAATTTATATCTGTCAACGAAAGTAACTAAACTAAATACCTAGCCTGACAACTATTTAAAAAAAAACAGGCGCACCCTCTGCCTGCTTATTGGAATTTCTATTAAAAACCTTAAAGAAACTTTATGTGCAGTTGCGTAATAAAAACCTACAGAAGACACAACGCTTCCTGTCAGTATCTCAATATTCCCACAAAACAACCACATCTACTCTAAATGCCCTTAAGCTGAATCTAATAAGGCCACACCCCCGCTATAATGAACATTGAGATACCACGAACACATAATTAAGCAAAAACTACAAAGCGACGACCCTGCGGCGTTCACACTTTACATTTAAATGAGCACCCCTAGGTGATTAAAATGTTTAGCCGCACGCGTTATTTCATAGTTAGTGCTTGCATGCTGGTCTGATAATTTTGCATGTTGCAAATCCTTTGTTAGTTATTGAGATTAGTGAAGCTGCAACTTTATAATTTCTTGATTTCCTGACTAAATGTTTCTAAGTCCAGATTTTTGTCTGCAATATTCCCGACATATCTTCATTAACATCAAAATTAGGTTATAACTAATGTCAAGTATCATGACAGTTGAAGTGACGTAAGATTTGCTTTTCCGGGTTTGATATACCTTTCTGTAGATACCAATAAAGTTTCCATAAATATAAATTGTCATTCATCACAATAATCGTAGATGAAGCACATAGCACTAGGATAATCATTTTATAATATAAGATCTTTATTATCCTTTATAAGCTCAATCGCGGCACACTTAAACAAATATCAAAATAAATCACGTCACAATAAAAGCAACTCAAACAAAACTCAATCAAAAGACACAACCAACTCAACAACATCCATTCCCGAAATTACCATTACGTACTCTTCGCACAATGAAACGTTGATCCAATTTGGCACGAAAGGAAAGTGTCAAAAAGATTGTAGCGGAGGAAGTAATGAGGACCCGCGCCCTGCGGCACGCCAGACGGTAACGCCTTTAAGCTTTGTATTATTCCGTTGTATTCTGCTACCGGGTGCCCTTTTGTTAAAGGAAAAGTGTAATTTCGTTACACTTTGAGATGTCGCTGTGACAATTTAATTATTCTCGGGTGGGGGGGTTAGGTTCACCTTGTCAAAAGCCTCTGCGAGTTCGAGTGGATTAATTAGGGAATTCTCGAGCTTTGTTGCGTTGCTTGCGAGTTTTGTTAATTAGTGTACTGACAAGTGTTTGTATAGGTAGAGGTTAACTAAGTCGATGAACGTCATTTTTGTAATTCTATTCATATGCTAGGTTTATTATAAAGACTTAAAATTACATTAAGTATGTCTACTCAGAACAATATGTGTAAGGGGTTGAACATTAAAATGATAGTTTTGGTTAGTTGAAATCGAAATAGGGTCATTTTGACCTTGTAACAAATTTTCACATGTTCATGAACAAAATCAAAACAAAATGTTTATGAAGTCACATAAAAAATTAGAAAGCAGAGAATTAAAGATTCATTTGTAAAATTAAATGCTAATGGCTCTGATTCTCAGATATAATCCGTCGGCGCACTTTCTTCGTACATTTCGTAAGCTTGGATTAAAGAGGTAAAGGTGCGAGAAAAAGTGATACTTATTACAGAATTACATTACTAAACGCTCAATTTACTAATTTTATTGTGGGTATATCCTAAGTAGTGTAATTCTTGGTGTACACAGTGAAGATTTTATTTTGTTTTTCCTGTGTTGGGACATGGTAATACACGTTTATTTTAATAATCTGTGTAAATATACCAATTAATCTGATGTTTTTAATCATAGTGTACAAATTATTTACTAAACTTTTTTAAACAATCCGGTATCATTTTTAATAATTTTTTTAATATTAAGAATGTCTGGGCTATTTTAACTGACTTCAAAAAAGGAGGAGGTTCTCAATTTGACTAAATGTTTTGTTTGTATGTAATGTTACACGATCATTCCGTCAATTATGAATCGATTTTAATGATTCTTTTTTTGTTTGGTAGGTAGTTGGCCTAAGGGCTAAGAGTCAGTTCTTTTAATTGTAAATTTATTGTTTTACTTCTGGGTGATTACTCACGTGATCTGCTTTATTGTAACGTGAGTAATCCCGCATTAGTAAAACAAAAATATGTTACCTGTATATCCTAGCTTATATTTGAGCTCTAATGACAAAATTTATAATTTTTAAGTACTTTGAAAAATTAAGCTGTTATTTTTGTCCACGGTGCTATCAAAAAGCCTGGCGAGATTTCCATTTTGCATATGATTGTACGTAAATCCAACATCGCGTACCCTAACACTTAACTGTTTATACCGGAGTTAAATCTACGGTAACTGGCACTGATTAATGCGATTTTAATCTCCATCTAAAACCCTTAAGCCAACCCTGTATAAATCGCCGTCCCAACCCACAAAGTCACAAGTTCATTTCGTCTAACAACCTAATCTAAACTTTAATGGGTACGCAGTTAAAGTTGAAATCCCTTCGTCAATAAATTTGTACGAAGTGCGGATTTCCAACGTATCTAACTTTTAAGTCTGTGAACTCAAATTCAAAAGGCTTGGTCGTGTTTTCGATTGTGGAAACATTAACTACGTTTAATTTTGAACTTTATTTCAAAGGACCTAAAACGGGAAATAGATTTGTCATCCATTTGGAATCAATAACCATTAAGCTCGAATCATTTCAACAGAAATCGCGTGAAAGGGAAACACATACACGTAATGTTACATGAGTAAGAGAGATAGTACTGTATTTGTGAAGTTCAACTTAAATTTATGGGTTTAGGGTCGTCAGACAGACAGATGGGTCCAGCTAGCACCTGATCTGCTTAATTTTATCTTATTTTGCAATTATCATTGGAATTATAGTACTGCTTTGTTTTATAGTCAAATCCAATCTATTTCAGGAGTCTGTACCCAAAATTGTCTATACATAGATCATCTAATTATACTGTGTACAGTACACAGTATTGTGTGTATATGTACTGTGTATTTTTTTTTCATGGTTGATAAGCTAACCTGGTGACGGTCTGAAGTCATCAATAGCACACTCAGATTTTTTCGCCGTTTAAAATACACTTATTTTTAATACATAATATCTATATATAGGTACGTACCTACCTTGTTTATTACAATTCACATAATAATTATACATATTAATAGTTCAGTGGTTCGCGGTTGGTTCACACGGCGAAGGGCTTGGGTTCAAGCCCCATCAATGAGCTTGAGCTGCCGGTGAAAGAAAACTTCGTGAGGAAATTATAGCGTGGCGGTAGGGTATTTTCTAGCACTCGGCTGGCTAGCTACCACCCTCAAGTTGAAAATCTGCCGCTAAGCATCTAACGTTGTTTCGGCAGCGTCACTTGAGAGCCAGTTCCATTCCAGACTCAGTGTGCTTTACTATCTTTGACCACACCGTCATTTAACATCAAGTGAGCTATGTTCAAAAGCAAGCTGTTAGACTTATATGGGTTGCTAGATATTCTACGAAAATATTACTTATCATGATGTTAAGATATTATTCTGAAGAATCTATGATTCACGGGCTCGGAATTGAATTCAGTATCTCGAAAATCGTGAAGCGCGTTTTCCCCCCGCTGAGCCACTATTGAACAAATTACAATAGAGAGATAAACAGGGTAGAGTAAACAAGTTCCTTCTAGGTAAGCGTGTTCCATCCTAGACCACATCGTTGTTTAACATCAGGCATAATGTGGTCAAACGCGAAACTTTTACGTATTAAAAAAAAAAACATAATTATTTTGTACTCGGAGAACAATTCGGTGTGTAAAGTTCAATTTTTGTACTTATTTTATATTTTTTATTAAAATAGTAAACTTTATTTTAAGAAACTAATTTGTTTATTTTGGCTTACCATGCGGTAGATACGCATTCAAATGCTTTATAGCGATGACGTCATAAAGTAGGCTGAATATGTATGCCCCTTGCCATGTAAAACAAAAAAGTATACATAGCTGAGCAGGCACTGAAAGTATTTTAAAAAGTACAGCCGACTATGTGACGTCATTAGAGGTCAAATCAAATTCTAAATTATTTTATGTATTTTTTTTTCTTTACATGCCGAATGATGTTTATAGAAACTACATTAAAATAGGAAACGATATTCGTATTGCATCAATAAACAAAAGCCTTTTCCAATTCTATTTTACGATGTCCAAAGCAAAAATCACCGACAAACCTCTGCCTTTCTCGCTCCCACTCCGTTCAAACTATTGCAGCCGTCTCGCTCTCACACCGGAAATGAGACCTCAAAGATGGCTGCGGTTAGTGGGAGGGGCTATTTGATTTATACTCGGGATGGGAAGGGGGATAGTTCAGTATGGATTTTCAGTTAAAGATCCAGGGTTTAGTTTGGGACTGTCAGGTCAATTTTAGTTTTCGATAGAATGGCAAAGGGAAGAGCTTTGAGTACATTGGGAAGGAAAACAATTTACTGGAATTGTTTAGGAACAACTGCAAATACATGGCGCTTTTTTTTTCCTTCGGCCATGGCACATTCATGAATTGTTGCCAATTCTCATGGATTTTTATACGAGTTAATTATTTTGTAGTGATGATAGTTCAGTGGTTAGCGCGGTCGGTTCGCATGCCGAAGGGCGTGGGTTCAAACCTCGACAATGAGCTTGAGCTGCCGGTGAAGGAAAAACATCGTGAGGAAAGCATAGCGTTTTGGTAGGGTACTTTCTAGTTATTCGGCTGGCTAGCTATCACCCTCAAACTGGTGTGTTTACCATCTTCGACCATATTTTGAGGGCTCCTCTATCAAAATTCTGCCCCGGTTGGAGCCTGGGGTGTCGTATCTATATGTGACACAGAAGCGATGTACAAAAGTAATTGTGTCCTGCTACAAGTATAAAAAAGTTTAATTAAAAAAAAAAAAACAGAAAATTAGTCACCCTATTGTTGCCCACGATTGACAGCCCGGTTGGCTCATTGGTAAAATATCTGCCTTAAGAGCTGTAGGGCGTGGGTTCGATTCCCACTTAGGACAAACATTTTGTGGTATAAACAAAATATTTGCTCTGTCTGGGTGTTCTGTATGAATTTACAAAAAAAAGTATAGGTATATACGATTAATATTCTTTTTTATGGCTGTTAGCCTAGGTGTTTGACCACAGCTCACCTGATATTAAGTGACGGTGTGATCGATGGTAAAGCACACCGAGCCTGGAACGGAACTAGCTCTCAAGTGAAGCTGCTGGAACACACCGCTAGATGCTTGGCAAGAAAATATCCTACCATTCTATGGTTTCCTCACGATGTTTTGCTTCACCGGTAGCTCAAGCTTATTGTTGGGGGATTGAACCCGTCCTTTGCGTGTGAACTGACCACGCTAACAACTGAGCTATCATTGCTACTTTTTTATTTTTTATGCTAACCTACTAACTGAATGCCCGGAACTCCGGAATTTCAGGATACGGGATGGATGATTTACAAAAAATGAATCGGCGACAGCGGTTCAAGTTCCACGCTCGTTCAAACTATGTTTCAACTAGTTTCTATTTATATAGACTTTATTTTTATCTGGGACAATAAAGCTATCCATTGAGTTACACGCCAACTTTCCCTGTTAGGTACTTCGCCAGTAAATGACACATTATGATTGATATTGACAACAAGCCACTCGTTTATCTTACAACCTACCATGTGATGTAGTTATCCCTACCGTCCCACTAGGTAATGTAACTTTTTTTTATGCCACAGGTGGCAATCTATGACGGGTTGCCTGATGGTAAGCAATCACCGTCGCCTATGAATATCTGTAATACCAGGTGCACTACAACTACTTTGCCAACCTTTTAAGATTCTATTAACACGCCTTTTGTAGAACCCAATGTTGTAATTCGGAAATACGGAGGAAGGAAGATCATTCTACAACTTGCAAGTGTATAGCAAAAAGGAACGTGTGAACTACATTTTTGATTCATTTAATGTACTGTGGCAATGGGTATATTTGAAACAATGATATAATACAGTTATGCAGGTTAAATTCATACATATACAATTCTACATATACTTACATATAGAGTCGACTTGATAATTCAAACTTACGATAATTTATACGAACCTCTGTATGATTCAAAATACGAGTAATTGTTAGGTTCCTAAAAAATTCTCGATAAATCAAACAAAGCCAATGGTTTTTGGTACACACAGTAGGTATAAGAAGGGTAATCTATTTTTTATTAAAAAAATAGTAAAATTAAAAGTTTAGTTAGTGCAAATTATTATTTTATTAATAATTAATAATGATTAAGTTCTGGAGTGGAGACCACGGACCGGCAAGCGCAGCGTAGGACGTCCACCCACAAGGTGGACAGACGACCTCATAAAGACCGCAGGAACGCGCTGGATGCGAGCCGCTTCCAACCGGTCTTTATGGAAATCAATGGGGGAGACCTATGTCCAGCAGTGGACGTCCTACGGCAGAGATGATGATGATGATGATGAATAATTAATAAATATTTTAATTTTAAACGACACCTTTATAAATAGATAGTATTGTGCACACCAGAAATATACAAATTTACAAAATACAAAATAATCTTAAGAACTACCTAGTGTCACCAGTGTCTTATCGCTAACAGCAATCTTTTCCAGGCAACCAGGTAAGCCAAAATATAAGTAGAGTAAAGTAGGCCATATATTAAGTAACTAATAAAAGATTCTCAAGAATTTGCTGTAGAGATTTCCTCTGCTACGAAGTATGTGAGTCGTTCCAGGACAAAACTTATCAACGGAAACAAGATAAAAAAATATCATCAGCAATAAAAATAAAATAAAAACATCCCCTCAAACGTGGCCATAAAATTGACATAAAAATGTCACATACCGCCTCCGACCCCCGAGAAGGAGGGGCGGCAGAGGGTAAAGGCTTCTATTTGATTTTATTGCCTCCCTCCCCCGACATCTTTTACAGCTGAACTCGTAAGATCTTAGGATTCGATTTACTTTGATTTAGTGCAGCTTTATTGTATACTAGCTGTACCCGCGACTCCATCCGCGAGTATATTCCATAAGGGCGAAATTGTTCTAAAATTGTTTTCTGCGTCAATTAACATTTTCGTTTGTGAAAACCGTATTCGAATTGGTTAAGCCGTTTCTAATTAGAGTGTACGAACGCACAGACAAACGGACGAAAAATGTAAAACCTACATATTTTCTGGCCTCAGTAATATAACTACAACCCATTTTTTTTTTATATTCCATCTACTGACATAGATATTTTACGACTTCAATATTATTTAATGTATATATAGTACCTATATGGTGTTTCTAAATAATATTTAAATCGAATCCCAAAAAAATGTTTTTCACGGTTTTACCCGCGTGGTGATGGATGATGATGATGATGAAAAGTATCCTATTCCACGGCCTAAAGTATCTACATGTAAAATTTCACCCAGATCCGTTGTGTAGTTTATGCGTGAAAGCTTAACAATCAAACAAACAAACTCACCTTAGCATTTATATTATTAGTTAGGATATACGCTCCACAGACACCGGGTGTCCCGTGACCTTTGTCAACTTTGAATTACATTTTTTTTTACAATTCCAGGAGATGTAATGTAATGTTAATTATATAATATGTTCTATAACAAAAATTACTCTCAAACTATAGCGTATAAGTTTGGAACTCGTTCCCAACTTCTATGTTTCCAAGTAAGTACAAGAGGTTGTCTAAGTCAAGAAAAACGTGAATAGGTATTTCCTAGGCACGCGTGCTCCATCGTCGGCCATATCGTCGCTTTCCATCAGGTGAGATTGTGGCTAATCGCATGCCTAGTCCAACGTTAAAAATACAGGCTAGGTGTGCTTTACCATCTTCGACTACACCGTCGCTTAACATCAGGTGAGTTGTGGTCAAACAACAAGCCTGTCAGCTATAAAAAATAAGTTAGTTAAAGAACAATATAAGCATAGAATAGATAGAGGTATGACTAACTAGCCTGGTCTGCCGCAGCGGTCCAGAACGAGAGGCAGCCTCGCAACACGGCGACCATCCGCCCAGAGACTCTGCGGGACATGGACCAAGAACGGGCTTTGAGGGAAGCCGCGGTCGCTGTCGGTGTTTTTGGGTAAGAATATACCTTCTCTATTTTATAAGTTTAATTTTAATAAAAAATTATGTATAAATACTGGGAATTTTTGTAAATTGTAACTTTTGGCTCTTCAGTCTCAAAAGGTTGCCGACCCCTGGTCTAGTATATAATATTAAGGTTTTAATATTGGTTGAATTATGAACATATCAGTTCTACGACAGACAAAACATCTTGGCATAATATGTTCTATAATACCCGTGCGAAGCCGGGGCGGGTCGCTAGTAGAATTACAAGCTTGTCATTTCTGTTCCTTTCTATTGGGCCATTTGGTAGCGAAACTGCTTCAAGAGCTTGTAGGACGATTCCCTCTGAATGACGGACAAACATTTGTGTGACGAGCATAAATATTTGTTCTGTGTCTTGGTGTTTTGTATGTATCATAAGTAAGTCTTCACAAAAAAATATTATAGGCATTCTATCAGTTATTTGATTCCCATAGTACAAGCTTTGCTAAGTTTAAGGGCTAGATGGCGATGTGTGAAATGTCCTTAGATTTTTTTTTATGGTTGCCAACTGGCTGTTTGACTATAGAGTATAGAAGTTAGCTGCACCGTTGAATATACACTGATAAGGAAGAGGGAAAATTCTTAGTCAAGGTGTGTTCCTCTTCTCTCTATAAAACATCAGAAAATAGTCATACAGAAATCTTTTTGATTTCTGCGAGGTAGCAAAATATAAAAATTCAGTCTCCAAATTTGCCGCCCCAAAAATCTGCCGCCCCACAAATCTGCCGCCCTAGGCTCAAGCCTACTGGCGAATCCACCACTGGAAGTGAGGCTAACGGAACACATCGCTAGGTGCTTGGCAAATGCTAGGAGAAAAGCCTTTAATCATGCATGGTTTCACAAAACGCTTAGCTCGTTCATAATCGTTAAAGTGTCATAAAAACGCGCGTTATCCACACGGTTACTCCACAGAAGGAATTATCTGACTCTGCCTTCTGGGTCGGAAACTCATGCACAGATTAGAAAAAGAAAGATGTAAGGCAGATGCTAAAAAATCGATTTCCGTCGATAAATGCATTGGTCAAATATATTTTATAAAAAAAAACCAACTTCATTCCAAGTCCAAAAAACTGACGTCGGAAGACACAAGGAATTTAACTGGTTTTTATTATCTTCCAAATACTTGTGTTTTTTCAAAAAAATACATAAGATGTTGCTCTCAATGTTTTGTCAAAGCTTTTAGTATAGCTTGACCAGACTTGATTCTGACTTTTATTCTTCATAAAGTATTAGAAACTATCGAAATACTTGACACGCGCCAAATGCACAAAGTGCGATGTGTTTAGTATCATTAAGCACAATATGTCAAACACACACAGTCAAAAATTTGGCATGACGTAACCTGAAATTTTTGTGCATTTTGATTCGGTGTAATTAAGTTTTGTAACAAAATAACGCTTTTCGTTCGATTACACGAGCTTCAAACGTAATAAGTTGTAGTTTGTTTTATGACTTTGACGATATTTAAAAATGATAGATTATTATTGAATTACTAGTAAGTAATCATAATTTTTAATTGACATATTATTATATTGACATTTTTATTGTTATGATATTGTATTGATATGTTTAATGTTATTTTTAAATATTAATGGAAAAGGTAAGTATAAATGTTATTATTTTTGCATTTATCCTTCAGATCTTTCAGATAGATTTTTTTTACCGTAGTTTAATTGAATTTATTTTTGAATATTTATTTATTTAGACTTGTAACTGATGTTATTAATAAAAACTTTGACTATGACTATGACTACTCTATTAACACAAAGATATTTTAATTCTTTAGTAACACTAAATATTGTATAGGTACAACAGAAATATAAGTTAAAAAAAGAGCTGATGTAACTACCATAAGTTGGGGCGTAAGAAATCTTTTCACGATTACCTCTGGTTGTGAAGTTGTCTCTCTATTCCTTAATTATTCTGCTGAATACGTGACAGAGCTATCGAGCTCCTTTGTCAAATGTTTGTGACGCGACTTGAAAACTGGCTACAGCTTGCTACAGTTTTCGAGAACACGAAAATATTAAAATTGTAGCGATGTTAGCGCGGTCGGTTTGCAAGCCGGAAGGCGTGTATTCAAAACTCCAACAATAACCTTGAGCTGCTGCTGCTGCTGCTGCTGAAAACCATAGCATGGTGGTAGGGTACTTTCTAGTACTGCCGTGCTCAAACAAAAAGGCGTTTTTTTTAAATCAATTATTTGTTTATTCCAAGAAGATTTAAAGACTTATTTATTGCTATAATATCACATACATGTTTTAACGATGCAATTTTGTAGCAAGTCATGAAAAAAAATCCGTATTATCTTTGATTTTAAATTCTATCGTGTTAATCTTTTAAAAAGTTCTCCAATGTTTGACGTTATACTCATACGTTATATTGCCGTGGTGGTGCCAGCGTAAGAATAGTACCCCACCCTCTCTACCCGTGGTTGCCGTAAGAGTCGGCTAAGGGCTGTAATCCGGAAGATGGGCAGCACTGTCTTCCTTGAACAATCACATGGCGCTTGCCAACCCGCCTGCCAAGCGAGGCGAGTATTGGCAAAACCCCCCCAGGAGGAGGCCTATGTCCAGCAGTGGACGTTCTATGGCTGATGATGTGATGTGAAACGTTATAGGCTAAAAGTCAGATTGTAGGTACACGTTTTGGTCCAGTAGGTACAAGAGAGTAAATCTTCTATTTTTACCTCTCAAACGTTTAGAAAATGTCTTAGGCTTTCTTCTCTCTGACGTCACCCCTAAAGATAACCTCTACCTCTTATATCAAGCTTTAAATACCGCTAAGGGTCATTGTATGACGTCAAGCCAGCCACGCGAGCGGACTGATCAAAGGTTGATGGTTTGAAGCGGCGGTGCCTGATGAACTGTGAAGATGTGTTGAGACGGACAATCGATAGTCACGTGTGACTGGTTAGTAAATAGACGTAGCTCAGGTGAGATAGAAACATTATGAAGTAGAAACTAACTGGTGCATATTGTGTGTAGAGAATCGTTTTCAAAAGCAAAAACATTCAAAAAATGAAAGACTTTATTCTGTAACCTACAAGAAACAAACAAACAGAGAACAAATCAGCGATAGATATAGCTAGTGTAGCGATGATAGCTCAGTGGTTAGCGAGGACGGTTCAGACGCCGAAGGGCGTGGATGCAAACTCTAACAATGAATGAAACCATAGCATGGTGGTAGGATGTTTTCTTTCTTTTTAAGCGAGCTTGCTCCACCGCTTAACATCAGGCGAGTTGGCGTTCAAACACAAGCCTATATGTAATTTAAAAAAAAAGGAAATTGACAATAACGCCAAATATGTACGGGATAAACTGTCCACCTGACATTTCGATAGATTATGTCAAATCCCGTACATTTTTGAATTTCTATTAGCGTAATAGTTATTCGAATGTTACTTTGTCTCAAATGCGTTCACCATCTTCACACATACAATCACTTAATATCAGAACAAATACCAAGTCCGCCAAACTTAAAAAAAAAAACAGACTAGTTTTTCTACAAGTAGATACACATCATCAGCCATAGGACGTCTACTGCATAGATAAAGAAGCCGAAAACTGAAGACTGCACACAAAATACAGAAACATTGAAACTGGCAGAATGCACAGAGTACGATGCCGAGAAGAAAGAAAAGAAAGAACACGCCGTCGCTTTTGCGTCGGGGTTTAAAAACTTCGAGTAGACAACCAAACCTGGTTAATTTATCTGAGTTTAAAAATGACCTTTCCGAATTGGTCACGTGAGCGAAGCCAAGAAAGCTTGTCAAAGCCAAGAAATATGTATACTGTTTACCTACCTAAACAGTTTTATTTCATTATTATAGTAGCTCATATTTAAAGAGCTACCGTCGAATTCATACTATGATACATGAAAACGCACTAACTTGATTAAGATTTCCCTTCCAAATGACGCCCTCACAAACACAAAGCAGAAATAATATGAATATAGGACTAACAAAAACAAGGTTGTATCGTAAAGAGGTTTTGGGTGTTGAATAACTAAGTTCATAATCTAAGTGAAGTCGGATTTATTGGGACAGTGGCGTCACGTTTGCTAAGTGAAATACAAAAATATGTAAATTTCCGATAGTGTCTCATCGAGAGATATGAAATTCCATGATAATCATTGAAGGACTCCGTCTGTTTTTCACTATTCGCATTGCGTATTAGTACAGAATAAGTCATAGTATGTTCGGAAGCTATGGAAAGGCCTCGGTGTATCCTAAGGCAGGGGTTGGCAACCCTTTGAAATGGAAGAGACAAAATTTAAAATTTACAAAATTTTCCAGTTTTTAAAGAGACACTGAAATGTTTGTTTTAATATCAATTTTTTTTGTTTTATATATTTAATTATTTACTTTAAATATTAAACAATATTTATTATTTTATTCATATAAAAACATAGATATGGTTTTGGCGATTGTTTAGCGATGATAGCTCAGTGGTTAGCGCGGTCGATTCGCATGCTGAAGGGCGTGGGTTCAAACCCCAACAATGAGCTTGAGCTGCCGGTGAAGGAAAACATCGTGTGGAAACCATAGCGTGGTGGTAGTGTACCTTTCAGTACGCGGCTGGCTAGCTACCACCCTCAATCCTCATCTGCCGCCAAGCATCTAACGGTGTATTCCGGCAGCCTCACGAGAGCCAGTTCCATTCCAGGCTAGGTGTGCTTTACCATCTTCGACCACACCGTCACTTAACATCAGATGAGTTGTGGTCAAACAACTAGCCTGACAGCCATAAAAAAAACCTACAAACTATCTGGACAGACGGACAGACAGACAGACGGACGGACAGCGGAGTCTTAGTAATAGGGTCCCGTTTGTATGGAACCCTAAAAAAAAGACTGCCAATTTGGAGGTCCTGGGTTCAAATCTCAGACGCACGCAGCATGTTTTCTTGTGCCTTCAAACGGCAAAGGAAAACATTGCGGAAACCTACAAATCTGAAAGTTTTAAATGATTTTTTTTACAATGTTACTTTGTTACAGGCCGCCAGTGTCGCTTGCGATGGCGCTCTCCCCCGCGCGTTATCCGCTGCTGTCTCCGCACTACCCCGCGCTGCCACCACCGCAGCCCCCGCCGCAGCCCGACTCGTCTCTCGACCACGAGGAGCCAAACGCCCACAGCGACAGCGACGGTAAACTTCTTATCTCACACTTCATGATATAAGGAAACAAACAAATAACTTAAAATTCACTTCCACACACACCCACACACGCACACGCACACACACACACACACTCCCACACACACTCAATCACTCACACTCAAACTCAAACTCACACACACACATTTGCATGTACGCACGCACACACACATACACATACACACAGAGAGACATTTTGTATTTTGCTCAGATATTAAATTAAATTGTACGGTTTCATCACTAAACTAGAATCACTAAACCTCACCCGACACGGGACTCTAGTGTGAGGTTCAGGGTTCACAGCGAGAAGTTAGTTAAATGCCTTGGCTATGTCTATTTTTCTTAATTTTAGTAATAGTTTAAATTTAAAAAGAAGAGAAGAGATCACCTTTAGCGATAAGGACGCCAATTTTAACGGTTAATATTTTTCTATTGTGCTAGATTTACAGTCTGGTGTGTACAATAAAGAGATTATCTACCTAACAAAACTACTTATTTGATATAAAATATTGGCAAACATTATGAGAACGGAACGCTCTCTTGACTGGAAGAGATAATGCCTGTAGAAAAGACGACAGCATAAAGAATTTTTTTTCCTCAAAGAATTAATTCTTTTAGAAAAATAATTCGGATCAAAATAGGTAAATCAGTATAGAAGCTATGATGCCACAGATATACACACAGACAGACACGTCAAACTTATAACGCAAAAGACGACGCAAAAAGAGAGATGCTTCGTTTTGCGTCGGGGGTTAAAAAAAACACATGCGACCCTATCTCAACTTCAATTAAAAATGTGAACTAATTTGTATTTCTATCTCTGCAGACGATAGCATCGACGTGACCAACGAAGAGGATTCCACGTCTTACTCCCCGCCAACGTCCCTCAACACCTACCCACAAAACTGCCCCACTTACAGGTAAATAATATAATGTAAATATATTTCTTTTATAGTTCGTGGGTAGACTCCTTAGGGTTTTAAGTAGGTACCACCACAGTACCAGTTATTCTACTCCCAAGCAGTAGTGTGTAAACATTACTGCGTTCAAGTTTAATGGGTACTGCAGCTAGCGAAATTACAGGGCTGTTGAGACTTACCATCAAAAGTCTCAAAGTAATGAGCGCCAAAGCAGCGATGCCCTGGACTTTGGTTTATTACTCAAAGTTCTGTCTCACTGGAATGGTCATATTGGTCATGGAAATGCATAATGTATTAACATCAGGAGAGCTTCTGTATCCTTTCATTTAAAATAAAGAGTGCTACTTTTAATTTAAAAGTAACTAGCGGCCCGCTCCGGCTTCGCACGGGTATAAACCTCAAAAATATCAGTATTTCTCCACTATTTAATGGATGTTATTATACATATAAACCTTCCTCTTCAATCACTTTATCTATTTAAAAAAACCGCATCAAAATCCGTTGCGTAGTTTTAAAGATTTAAGCATACATAAGGACAGAGAAAGCGACTTTGTTTTATACTATGTAGTGATGAGACGAAAGAATAGCTCTTCTGATAGAATCTTTTGTTCTAAGCAATAACGCCTGCATAGCAGTGGGATCCAGAAATTTAAACAACACATAATCCAGAGTATTGCTGCTTTACCTACTGGATTTTCCATACTTTATATAAATTAAAATCACACATTATGGCATTTTGTCAGATGTTTATGAAGTAATGTTACATTAAACACGTGTGGCGTTTCCTACGATTACAGAACGACTGAAACGAATAGAGCGCCGGCGCTCATTTTACAGCCTTCGAAAATGCGTTTACTATTTTATTTTATTTATTTTTTAAATAAAAAATAAAAACTGTAAAACTGTGTACGTGTGTTTGGTAAAGCCAAAACATTTTCAAAACATAAGATTACATGTAGTTTTCATTATCGGCCCTTAGCCATGAAATGGGCCCATTCATTTCAGCGTTGGGGCTAATTTTGTAACATTGAGTTATGTTTTATGTATATTTTAATTTTATATCCAGGAATTGCGATCGAAAAGATTGCTTTTCCATCTATTTCGATTATATTTAAAGGACCTTATGGGACATGGAACGCACACGTTATTACAGGATTTTATTTTCCTATTTCAGGCCTCTTGGTGTTGAAAGCGCAGCGGAAACGGCAGCACGGTTGCTCTTCATGGCTGTCAAATGGGCCAAGAATTTGCCTTCGTTCGCTAGCCTCGCGTTCAGAGACCAGGTAGGTAAGCTACCATGTACACAACCGCCAAGAACATTTATACAAATCTCAAAAAAAACAACAAAAGTTTTTTTTTTTTTTTTAAATGTTGGTGTGCACAATAAAGAGTTTCAATCTAAATACCATTTATTCAGTTCACGTGCTCTCGATAGGTGATACTCCTGGAAGAGGCGTGGTCGGAGCTCTTTCTCCTCAACGCCATACAGTGGTGCCTTCCGCTGGATGCTGCGTGCGCCACTCTGTTTGGTACTGAACAGACTGATCAAGGTGAGCTGTAATTCAGTGTTCACAACCTGAAGATAGGCAGTTATCGTATCAAGACCGTAAAATAATCGTATATGGATCAAAATTATCGTATCAATCAGGATAATGACTATAATACATTAAAAAATCAAATAAAGCGTAACAGTTGTATGTTGCAAATGCTTTATAGTTTAAATAATGTAAACTTTTGTTTTTTTATTAAAAAACAGAACAGAAGAACATTCAATTTGAAAAAAAAAACATTTTCAAATTGAATGTTCGGCGTATGGAACATAACCAAAATATCGATATAGAACTATGATATCGATATCGATCGTTGATTGTTAGTCGCGACACCTGCAACCAATTGAGACATGAACATGAAGCGCTAGCATGTGTTCCTTAGAAATAAATTAGTCAATAGATGTCGCTGACAACAAAAAACTATCGTATTTGTTATTGGGGTATTGGCTGTCAGTGTAATTCACAAATTTTGCATCATGATGCAATTATCGTACATGTACGGTAATTACCGTACAGTTCCGAACGCTGCTGTAACCTGACAATACAGGGTCACCAAGCTATAGACTTTGCCTAGTTAAAACTGTATAAGTATTCTATTATTATCTGGTTCCCATAGTACAAGCTTTGCTTAGTTTGAGGCTAGATGGCGCTGTGTGAAATGTTCTATCGTACAATGTTTACTTGCAAGCCACTGGACATAGAACAAACGTCTTTCAATTTGTGTTCAAATTTTTATCCTAAGTGGGAATTGAATTGACGCCCTGGAGAAGTATAAAGCAGTCTGCGTGATGTATTCCAGAGAGCGGGAGCGGTTCTGCGACGCTTCGGCGGCTCCGCGAAGTGCTCGGCCGGTACCGCGCAGTGCTCGTCGATCCCGCCGAGTTTGCTTGCATGAAAGCCATTGTGCTCTTCAAGTCGGGTAACGATCTATTCTAAGTCATCTCTATTCTAGTTACCATGAATCAACTTTCAAATAACTTTGGCTGGCGAAGATTTTGGCATATTATTGCCAATACCACAACAATACTACAAGTATTGCCGTGGTGGTGCCGGCGTAAGAATAGTACCCCACCCTCTCTGCCCCTGGTTGCCGTAAGAGTCGGCTTAGGGATGTAATCCGGAAGATGGGCAGCAGCGTCTCCCTTGAACAATCACACATAACTGCGCTCGCCAACCCGCCTGCCAAGCGTGGCGAGTATTGGCAAACCCCCCCAGGAGGAGGCCTATGTCCAGCAGTGGACGTCCTATGGCTGATGATGACTACAAGTTAGAGAGAAGAGGCTTGGAGAAAATAATATCCGATACTCGATAACGCTAATAGAAAAGTCTAAAAATGTACGGGATTAACACAAGTTGCCCACAGACATATCGAAAGTTCATGTCAGTGCTGTACATTTTTTGCTGTCTATTGGCGTTATCGCTAATCTATATTACTTTGTGTAGGCTTTCTTGTCTGTAATGGAACTGGCTCTAATGTGAGATTTCCGGAACACATAGTTAGATGCTTGGCGGTAGATTTTCAACTTGAGTATGATAGCTAGGCAGGCGAGTACTAGAAAGTATCCTGCCAATATGCTGTGGTTTCCTCACGGTGTTTTCCGGCAGTTTAAGCTTATTGTTAGGGCTTAAAACCCACGCTCTACGTGTTTTCCGACCGCGCTAACCACTGAGCTATTATAGCCACAAGCTGTAGAAAAGATTAAGATGCGTGGGGATTTGATCCCAGGAGCCCATGATTGACTGTCTGTCGTAGCCTAAACAGCCGTAAGGTATTCAAGTATACGTAACACGTAAGCAGAATTTTAGTAATTATTAACCCCTCCCTCCCCCTTGTCAGCAAAAGTAAGCAAACCTCTTACTTCCTATGCTTACGTAAACATTGGTTTAATTAGCAGCCATGTCGCTAAAAGCGAGGTGTGCCGATAACAAGGAAAATAAACAATCAGCATACTTAATTTGACTTTGCTGATGTTAACATAATTCAAATCACCTCATCCCCAGTGTCATCAAAAATAAGCAAAGCAAAGACACCCTCACCCCCCCCTTTGGTGCTTATGGAATACTTGAACGGCCTAAAATTATTAACCGACTTCAAAAAAAGAGGAGGATCTCAATAGGGCTGTTTTTTTAATGTTTGTTACCTCAGAACTTTCGACTGGGTGAACCGATTTTGATGATTCTTTTTTTATTTGAAAGCTGGTGCTTCTCGTGTGGTCTCATTTCAGTTCAGTTCTGACAATGGCATCCATGAGAAAACCAAATGACGTCAGATTTTTTTTTGTTAAAATTTTTCATTCTACATTCTTGTCCCCAGAAACCCGCGGCCTTAAGGATCCCCTACAAATAGAGAACCTCCAAGACCAAGCGCAAGTTATGTTGATGTCCCACGCGAGGGCAGCACACGGCGCGGCGCCGGCGCGGTTCGGCCGCTTACTGCTACTTCTGCCGCTGCTCCGGCTAGTGGCCCCGCGACAACTTGAAGCGGAATACTTCAGCAAAACTATTGGACACACGCCTATGGAAAAAGTTCTCGCTGATATGTATCAAAATTGAACTAGGTTCTATGAGGGGAACACGATGTGTAAAGCTATTAAACCAGCACCGGATTTAAGGGGATGCAGTTGAGTATCTGTCCCGGACGGGAATGTTATTGATCGCCATATTAATAAGTGTAAAAGAAAAAACCCACCCGGTAGATAATTGTTAAGATAGGTTGTTTAAGATAATTGATTTATTCAAGCGTTATTTTGAGTGTTCAAGGTATAGGTTTTGTTGCGATGATAGCTCCGTGGTTAGCGCGGTCGGGTCGCATGACGAAGGGCGTGGGTTCAAACCCCAACAATGAGCTTGAGCCTCCGGTGTAGGAAAACATCGTCAGGAAACTATAGCGTGGTGGTAGGGTAGTTTCTAGTACTCGGCTGGCTAGCTACTAGTTGAAAATCTGCCGCCAAGCATCTAACGGTGTTCCGGCAGCCTCACTTGAGAGCCAGTTCCATTCCAGGCTAGGTGTGCTTTACCATCTTCGACCACATCGTCAACATCAGGTGAGTTGTGGTCAAACACCTAGCCTGTCAACAACTTTCTTGTGCTTGACAGGTTAGGTGTTTGATCACAGCTCACCTGATGTTAAGCTCTCAAGTGAGGCTGCCGGAACACACCGTTAGATGCTTCACGGCAGATTTTCAACTTGATGGTGAATGAAATGAACTTGGGTGGTAGCTAGCCAGCCGAGTGCTTACTAGAAAGTACCCTACCACCACGCTATGTTTTCCTCACGATGTTTTCCTTCACTGGCAGCTCAAGCTCATTGTTGGGGTTTGAACCCATGCCCTACGGCATGCGAACCGACCGCGCTAATCACTGAGCTTTCATCGTTACAAATCGCTACTTACCGATAAGGTTGTCTGAGCGTTGGCAAATTAATTTGATGTTCTGTACATTTTGTGTACTTACTTTACATTGTCTATGGAACAACTATTTTATTTAGTTTATAGGGTTGATCCCAATTTTAATTATATGTACAGCGACCCCCTTTCGGAATTAATAATTAATTATTTGCGACGGATGTAAGTAAAACCAATTATTATATTGTATAGTTAAACATTATTAAGATTGTAAATAACGAAATGTTGTAATTTACTTACAGCTAAGTGATTGTAATGGCTTCTAAAACTGCTAAATAAATTATAATTGAATTTATACTTAGAAATCCGTATAGATTAGATGTATCTACCTTCTGAAAATTACGTACAAGGTTATAAGTTTAGGATAGGTACTAAGTCGAAAGGGGTATTGTAGGTACTGATCATTATGAACGCAAAAGTTTTCTGAAAAACTAAACTTGAAGAAAACTATCGCTAAATACATTTTGTCAAGAATCAACGAAAATTTTCAACTGATTTTTTTTCTCGATTTTACAGTTGTGCCCTTTGTAAAAGTTCATTATCATATGAACAATGACACCCCCTTTCGGTGAAGCACACCTCAATATAATTGCAATAATTTTATCTGGTACATACATACATAAATCACACATCATCAGTCATAGGAAGTCCACTGTTGGACATAGGCCTCCTCCTGGGGAGGGGTTTTGCCGATACTCGCCACGCTTGGCAGGCGGGTTGGCGAGCGCAGTTAGGTGTGATTGTTCAAGGAAGACGCTGCTGCCCATCTTCCGGATTACATCCCTTAGCCGACTCTTACGGCAACCACGGGTAGAGAAGGTGGGGTACAATTCTTACGCCGGCACCACCACGGCAAACATAAATACATACATAAATATCTAATTATAATAATTATGTACACTTATTTATAATTTAAAAAAAAAACGAACAAGGCATAGCAACATTGTTGAAAGGTTAAAGGTTTTTAAGGGCATGAGGTTTCTACAGTATTACTTTATAGTACCTAATAAGTACATAAATATCTACATAATTATGCTTCAACAATGTTGCTATGTCTCGTTCGTTTTTTAATTATATATAATTATGTAGATCTTTATTGTATGTACCAGATAAAATCATCACAATTATATTTTTGACATTATGACATGATCCAGCGAAGTAATGTCAAATTATGACACAATGTATGTGTAGTACGAGTACAACGTATTGTATTATTTAATTACTTATTATTCTAATTTATTGTAATCATTATTGACATTTATACTTTTTCACTATTTGTTAATATTATCATTTGTGACATTTATATTCTATTACCTGATATTTAACCCGTGTTTTGGGATAAAAAATAACTTATGTGTGATTTCGGGATATAAGCTAACTCTGATCCAAGTTTCATCTAAATCCATCCAGCCGTTGCAGCCTGAAGTTGTATACATACCTACAAACTTTCCCTTTTATAATATTTAGTGGTTTTTTAACCGACTTCAAAAAGGAGGAGGTTCTCAACTTGATTAGCACTTCCTTTTTTTCTGTTTATGTATTGCCAAGCACCGACACCTAGGCTAGGGTAAGCACCGACTTCAAACAGATCAGTAGGTATAATAATACTTTGTAAAATAAGTTTATTTTTCGCTTTTTAGTGCTGATGTTTTTTTCTTGAAGACGGTTTTACTTTTTTTTAAAGTTTGTTTTTAATCGACGAGTATCAACCCTATATTCCCGTATATACAGCGGTCCCGAGTCAGCAGTACACGACCGAAAATGAACGGTCGCCTCACGTGATAAGATTCAATTTAATTTTTGTTCAATTCTTTTTGTTTACTCTTACTTATTCTGTGGTATTACCTATAAATATTACTTATTTAATAAAATAATTAGAAGTATGACTAGTAATAACACTTAGGTAAATGTGATTAAGTATTTAAATATATTTGCTCAGTATTGTAAAGTGTAAATAACAATAAATATACATATTGTGACTTAAGACTAAAGTTGATATGACCAATTTTGAAAGCTTTAGCGGACAGATGTAATCTTAAAAAAATGGGGTCTTTTTTTTTGTTTTTGCCTTCGCAGTTTGCGCATTTGCCAGAGTTAGAAATTATTGTGCCTACCGGAATAGAAAAATGTACAGAAACGAAAACTTTATGAGCTAGTGCCACAAGTGGCGGCCTTTTCGCTATAAAGCTGTCTCTTCCAGGCAACCTGCTATTGAAAAACAGGTTTCTGACTTTATAAGAACAGACGAGAGATTTAATAACACTATATGTTTTTTTAAATGAAATATTAAGTTAAATAAGTCTAAATCATAGTCAAAGTCAAAAACACAAAGTCATGGTGGAGTCTTGTCTTGCTATAAATTAGTGGTGACTTTAGTACAAGCTTCGATTGAGTTTCGGAAGCAACACGCACAAAATTTCGATTTAGCCAAAAGTTTAAAACTCCATTTAGCTGTACTAATAATAAAATATTTTATTCTGTCAACTAAAGCCTTCAAAAATGGCCTTACTATAAGCAAAATGAAATTACATTCAAAACGAAATAGCTAATGTGAATAAGCACTTGCCATCTAGCGGAGAGTAGTGAAACTATATCAGCAAAGCGATTCTGTTCCAAAGTAATTTTACTGTGGAGTTTTGCTACTCTCTGTTAGGATTGTAGTTTCTAAGTAAGAATAACAACCAAATTACTAGCCAAAAGCTAGTTCATAAATAGTTATTATGTATGTGTTACTTAATTGATGAAATAAAGTGACGTAGGCGCTACCTATTAAATGGAGTATCAATTATTTTTTATATAGACAAAATTAAGTAGGTATGTCCTCTAGTTCCAAGTCATGATTATGTAGCAGTCAGCCAAAAACGCCATCTATGTTTCATAGCTTACACAAAATTTGTGTACCATCCATTTTTGCTTGACATTTTTAAACCGCAAGGATAGATGGCGTTGATATCAAATACATAAAACTTTTTCGTTTCTGCGTATCGATGAGACACCGTGACATTGCTTATACCAAAACAGACTAGCGATCCTTCCCGGCTTCGCACGGCAATATAAACCTACCGGAAAAAAATATCTAAATTACAGTAAAAACCAGATAGAAGTGAGCAATCATAAAACTGGCTTTGGGGACTTCTTTGTTTTTGGTTTGGCGTTGCGCTTAGTGTATATGCCAATGTCGAGTTTTTATTTTTAAATAGTTCATTTAAATTATGGAAAATAATACAATGCAATAAGATATTCCCGCCAAAAACTTCCATTTAAGGACTTAAGTATATAAGGTTATTGCAGAAATATTATTTCTTATCTTTAAAAAGTACAAAATATGTAAGAAATATCATGTTACGCTAAAGGTTAATGGACGACCTCCGATTACCAACCTGTAGCGCTAGCTGTTTTTTATTTTTAATCGTATCGTATTATTTATGGTGATGATGATTATTCATCGACTAGTCGTTGATTCTCCTTTCACCATGTAAACTTAGTGTAGTAAGATCAGAGGACCTAGACAAAGTAATATTCGATATCTAGAAAATGCCAAATGTACTTACAGTATTTACAGAAGCTGCCCACGTGACATATCTACAGCTTATGACAATCCCGTAGAATTTTGACTTTTCTATTAGCGTTATCGTTAATCGAATGTTACTTTGTCTAGGCCTTGTATTTGTTTTGTTACTTACCATCACAACTTCTTAACGCAGAAATGGATTGACATTTACAGGTATACAGGTATGCTTTGATATAGGTAGATATATTTTTCAAATTTTAATGCTATTACTAAGCTACCACTGGACTAGATATGGAGTTGTTTTTACTAAAAAGAAACAAACATCCACAAAGAAGATTTTTTTTTTAAAGTCTTCGTGTTTCATCTTGAAAGAAGGAAAATCATCGAGGTGTGGGTGTCATGGACACGGCGTATATACTTACGTAAATACTTGTACCTATGTAATACTGATTTCCATGCTTTAACTCCTCACTCAACGTTAAGAATAATTTGATCCGTTAGCTATCGAGTGACGTCAATTTTTTGTTTATTTTACGACAAAGAGGTACAATTAAAAAAAAAATATTGTAGGACTCATTACACAAAGCTCCATCTGACCCCAAACTAAGCAAAGTTTGTGTGATGGAAGTCAGATAACTGATAGAATACATTTTTTTTTTTTTTTTTGTAAATACATACGTATAATACATACAGAACACCCAGACACAGAACAAACATTTATTTATACCGAATAAACAATTTTCCTTGGCGGGACTCGAACCCACGCCCTACAGCTCAGGCAGACATACTCCCAATGAGCCAACAGGGCTGTCAATTATCTGTAAGTTCTATAAAATCCTAATAGATGGCGGTGTAAGGTAATTTATTAACTGGATTGAGTAAGTATCCAATAGATGGCGCTACGTTAAAAGTCCAAACGTTTCATATGCGCTACAATTTATTTCACGTTACACGCGTGTGTTCAATTTGGCCACAGCGACGCGTGGCCGGGTCTGCTAGTAATATGATATAGCTACAATATCGTATCCCCCGATTTTGTTATCATTTTCTGCATTGCCTCCCGCTATGGAAGTATATTTATAGACGTCGAATAAATGTGCGATATATGTAGGTCATCATCATCAGCGGTATGACGTCCACTGCTGGACATAGGCCTCTCCCATTGATTTCCATAAAGACCGGTTGGAAGCGGCTCGCATCCAACGCGTTCCTGCGGTCTTTATTAGGTCGTCTGCCCGCCTTGTGGGTGGACGTCTTACGCTGCGCTTGCTGGTCCGTGTTCTGCACTCCAGAACTTTGCAGCCCCATCGGTTCTGCGTGCTATGTGCCCTGCCCCACTGCCAATTCAACTTGCTAATCCGCTGGGCTTTGTCGGCTACTTTAGTTCGCCTACGGATCTCCTCAGTTCTGATTCGATCTCGTAGGGAAACTCCGAGCATAGCCCTCTCCATAGCTCGTTACTTTAAGCTTACTAAGAAGGCACATAGTCAGAGACCACGTTTCGGCGCCATAAGTCATCACTGGTAACACACACTGGTCGAAGACTTTCGACTTGAGGCACTGAGGTAATTCGGACAAGAAAACGCCGTGCAGTTTTCCGAACGCTGCCCAGCCGAGTTGGATTCGACGATTGACCTCTTTCTCGAAGTTGGACCTACCTAGTTGGACTGCTTGTCCTAGGTAAATGTACCTATCAACAACTTCAAGAACCGAGCTACCAACTGATACGAATACGAAATAATGTGACTTAACGGTGATAGGTAACTATTTTCGTTGTTTTCTATCGGCCTTTATAATTTCTGCTCACTTGAGTTTGCCTCTATTTTTTTCGCCGCGTTCAGTGTTCCTTCAGTCTATCTAGACATATAATTTATCAAAGGTCGGTAACGCGCGGCCCGCGGGCCACATGCGGCTCGCGGAAGTTCTACTCGCGGCCCGTGATTATTTTGTAAGTTGGTCCTAAATATCCAAAATATTATAGATTCTGAACAGAAAACATTACAAGTATAAGAATTACATTGCCTTTATTTAAAAAAAAAAAACAATAGCATTTTTTTTCCTAACTATTCTGTACGATATGACCAATTATACCTGTGTATATAAGCTTCTAGGGTTATTATTGCAATTGAGGCCCGCATTTACTTTATTTTGCTACTTTGTGGCCCCTGCCTGTCAAAAGGTTGCCGACCCCTGGTCTAGAGCATTGCTCTTTGAGACATTAGGTGGTTAGTCTCAACAGCCCTGTAATTTCGCTAGCTGCAGTACCCTTCAAACCGGAACACTTTAATGTTTACCTACACACAGTACCTACCCTTCAAACCGGAACACTTTGTTTACACACTACTGCTTGGCGGCAGAACATCTGGTACTTCGGTGGTACCTACCTAAACGACCTCCTGTTACGGAAATCTACCATCAAGTAAAAAATTAACTACGAACATATCAAATATCGACTATTGTTTTGCATGTGATGGCTTCACGTGTAATTTCATACAAAAGCGAACGGCTAGTAACTCTAAAGATAGCAACTGCATTGTGGTTTTTACATTAACATTGGTGCGATTGCATTTCTGACGCGAATTCCGACCTTCAGACGTCAACAGTGACAAAGTACAATACAAAGACAGAACAACTTGACTTGTAAATCTCACAATATTCACGTAAGGTATTCCAGCTCTCGTTCGTCCGCTCGTTAGGCCCTACAGGATAATAATTATTATTTGCAAGCCGGTAAGAACCACTTTTATTTGCCAAGGCGTAAATAATTATCGTTAGGTTTTCCCCACTATTAACTCCGGCGGCCTGAATGCGTAGTAGGTACGGATGATTTATAAAAGAGGTTTTTCCAGTATATTGCCTTGCACAAGGTAATAGTAACATAGAACGTAAAGTTCTATTTGCAATGTATTTCTTTTTTTAGGATTCTGGTTTATCTACCTCTACTAATGCATATAACTACAGGGTTATAAGCTTAGTGTATTAATTTGAATGGGGAATATTGTATACACAATTTTGATATCGCGAAAAACTAAGTCAGCTGTTAACATAAAGGTCAAGATAAAGATATATATATCTTTATATCTATAGATGGTAAAGCACATCTAGCCCGGAATGGAACTGGCTCTTAAGTGAGGCTGCCGGAACATACGGTTAGATGGAACTTGAGGGTGGTAGCTAGCGAACCGAGTACTAGAAAGTACCTTACCACCACGCTATGGTTTCCTGACGATGTTTTCCTTCACCGGCAGCTCAAGCTCATTGTTGGGGTTTGAACCCACGCCCTTCGGCATGCGAACCAACCGCGCTAACCACTGAGCTATCATCGCTATAATAAAATAAAAGTACTATAAAAGTTAAATAATGAAAATAAAAAATACAACAAAATAGGTATGGCATTTATTTCCGATTTATATTTATAATTAAAAATAAATTCGAACATTTGTCTTTTACACACAAAATGATCTTAGTGTATAATTATCACTATTATTGCTTGATCCTTTCGAAACTTTGTTAATTGTAATAATGCAGTTTTAGTTTTGATTGTACACAATAACTGGACAATATGAGACAATTTTAGGCTACAATTCAGATGTCTTATTCCCATATAGTCACAATGTTGAATGTGTCAAAAAGAGTACTCGAGAACAGTGCTTTCATCTCAATCTCTTATACTCTCTTTTCTTACTTAATTAAGATTTATTCGTCGACAAGTGAGATTATAAATGACTGAAGAAAAATCTTTCACAGATCTTGTTTTTTTACAAATTATCTTAAAAACTATATTTCGAAGTCCTCGAAGGGCACTTAAAAATATTTTGGGCTGCCATAAGTTACCAAAGTTATCATTATTAATAAGTCATGCGTATAAATCATATAATCAGGCAGAAGAAAAGTAGAAGTGTAGTGTGTGTTTTGTGTGGTAGTGTGTATAAGTGTGTTTTAGACGCTGTTTCCCTATTTTGTCATTTATTAATCAATTATATTTAACATACATACAGCAATGGAATGACTAATTGTTTTGACGCAAACAACTGAGCACTTCTTACTTATTTATCATTGCCTAGTTATTATTAAAAAATAATAACATTTAAAAATAATATTAAGTAAATAGTTGTGACAATTAAGAGTTTTTAAGTAGAAAAGTGTATGACATTCGTCACTTATAAAACAGAGACAATTTTTACATGTAGTAAATATCTTATCGGGTTGTTTATATGCTTATTATTAAACGGGCTTATAATAATAATTTATATCTTATACTATTAATTCTTGGATTGTACTGAAGCAAATGATGGCGACTGTATATAGGATAATTTTCCTTAGACCTAACACCAGACTAGGTATATATCACTGGATCGGTGATCAGTGTGATCATCCAACTTTCATTTTTCATTTTTCATTTGACGTAACTATGTAGTAATGGTTAAATTGTTTCTCATGTTGTTTCTTTGTTTTTCGTGTTATATTTTAATTTTTACTTGTATTTAAATTCCTAAGTTTGACTGATTATTATTTTATATCTGACATTGCAAATTTAATTGATAATAAGTATAAGTGGTTGCTGTGCCGTTCTTATTATTGTAACAAATAAATAAATAAATATAAGTCTTATATAATCAAAAAACTCATTATTAACGATAGATGAGTCAAAAGATGCTGTTTGAGCTTATTTTGTAGAATAGTAACGAGAGCGTTTCTTTACTATAAAACATCATTAATTGAATGTAGAAAGCATAAAAAATATGAAAGTATTAACTAATTTGTAGACAGTATACACGTTCTTGCAAACCACGATATCGATTGACCATCCGACCATCGAACCCTTGACCTTTTTGTATCTTGGTTACTTAAAACAAAACATAAATAAGATATTTATAATGTAGCGTTGCCTGGGTAAGATGCCACTTGTATGTCTCGATTGATCCAAAGAATAATAAAAAAAAAACAAGTTAAAGAATTATTAATATTCTTTAAATCTCATTTACTACAAAGAACTATTATTTACACTTAGTGCATGGAGCTTAGTGTTCACGCAGTGTACTAATTTCTTCTTCTAATCTAATAAAAACAAAGGCAATTTATGATTGCAATTTTTTAACCCTATATCTAACATCAAGCCGTTTTTCAGACTAGAAAATTAAATTAGTCTTACTTTTCTTGTGTGTATGAACACAGCTTTATCCACTTTATTAAAACATAAATAGGTAATCGATTTGTTATGACCAAACGTTATCCAAGGTTATAGATTAGAATTACAAACCTATTTCAAAGTTTCTCATAAACTGCAGATAAAAAGCCAAACTACAATTTTGTTAAATCTAATAAAAGTCAATTGTACAATAAATAATCATCTTGAGTATAAGGATTTAATCTCTGTTCAACTAAGTAGTATTTCATTTGACGCAATAATGTAATTTTTATTCTGTCTGTTCTGTGTGAACATATACATATGTACATGTGTACTTGAAAGTTTTTAGTTCTATTTTAGCTCCCTAGTTAAAATGACCGACATAATATTTTGGTTCTGTTATGCCCAAACAGCAATAACACATACAAACAAACTAGATTACAATTTCAATTTTTTTTCAAAACGTATAAAAAAATAAGGGCATTCGCTATTTAAATTTTAAATAGATAAAATAAGCATAATGTCATGATCACATGGATACCGGAAAAAAAAAACAAAGAATAAAATTCTTATTTTGTCTGATAAAATTCGCAAGGTAGGTCACCCTACTGCGTACAGCTCTAGTAAGAAATTAACTATAAACACCGATAAACACCCATTCTATATAATGACAGCGTCAGTATGGATATTATATGCATATATGTACATAACAAAGATATTAGAACAATGAAAGCTAATTAGCACGAAATCTTCAACAATAGATCAATTTAACAATACCAACAAACTGATTTAAGTCATATATCTTCATCATGCTCTAAATACCGATATTAGATTAAGTTATTATCATAGTAAAGTATATTATCGATATAGTTTCAATGTCCATAACTTCAAATATCTTTGATAGAAAATTGACAAATTGTCATCTGGCTTCTAGCATGTATTCAAAGTTCTCTGAAGAATATTTTAGGATTATAAGAAACAAGTACTTGAGAATGTGTATATTATTATGTGTATGCAACAATGTTCGTTAATATATCTGAACAGAATGTAACTGGATAGATTCACAGCACCAGACTGGTTTTTCCACAACTACCCTCATTTTAAGACATAACAGTGTAAACAATTATAAATGAAGCTGTTTAGGTATGTTCTTAGACAGAAAACCCCATTGTATTATAAATTCTGGGAAGTAATATTAAAGGAAAATCCTTGTGGCAGCCCAGCCTGAGTATTCTGATTTCCAATAGTATAGGTAATTCTAAATAACACACAATAAGGAAAATAATTAAATTCTATCGTGCTAACAACATTTAAATCAATGCCGTCTATCATACATAAATAACTTAACATGAGTTAGTAGCGGAAAATTACAATAAATTCTCCATTTAGTTTTAAGTACATTTTTTCTGATATCTAGTCTACTTAATAGATATCTTTATTTTTTATATTCTGTTAACAACAGATGCCTAGCTCTTTATGTCAACGTTTGAGACGTGCAAAATTTTACTAGTATGTCAGTTTTACAACTACACACTAATAAAACTACAGTAAAAAAACAACGCTTGAAACAGGGCAGGTTTTGTCATAGTAGATTTTACAGATTCATCTGTAAATTCTAATATAGTGATGGCTGTTTATAAAAACCACCAAAAACAATAGAATTCGTAACTTTTTCAACAATCATATATGTGAATGGCCTGTTGGCTTCAAATCGTACCACTCCAATACGGTTGCTGAATTCAACTACTGTCACAGCAGATGCCGTAGTCCCATCCTCCGTGACTTCAATCTCAGCTTTATGAACTGCTTTTGACACAAACATGGGTGTTCGAGCTAAGTTTTCTAATCTCGACTGACTCGCATCAAATAAGTCAATAATACCCATTCTACTTCTCAATACTTCAGTCAGATCAATGTCAGATTCAATTTTGAAGCGTGGAATGAAGCAATCTACTTCATCGTCAGCATATTCTTCTTTGGACAACCTAAGTTCTTCAAAGAATTCATCTAAAGTGACATTGTTGAAGTTCTGGAACATTGCTTCTAGCGATACACCTGGATTTGGCAGCATTATAAGCATAGATAGACGGTTTTCTTTTCCATAAGGTAACTCTATGACTCTGGCTTGCAATGCCTTGATATTAGAGAAGGGATAGGTGAAACGGTTATACATCATGTTCACTTCTCCAATTTGTTTTCCATTGCTGTCATAAAACGGTTGCTTCATTGTATTGGTCAAATTAAAAGGTACAGTCCATTGTCCTTTAAAATAAACAGAACTAGATAAGACCATATTTCCGTCTTTGAAATAGCTGCCATCAACTATGTTTTTTAGTCTCCCATGAGTGAAATTTGATATGACTGTGTTCACAGAATTAGCAGCATTCACATTATCTGTGTAATTAAGCTGAACCACATTTGTTTCAAAATATAATTTGGCATTGTCAAGGAAGTCTCGCAATGGTAGATTCAGTAAATCGACAAAAATTGCATTAAATTTTTCCAGTTCCACAGTTGAAGTGTTTACTTTTAACCATTTACCAATCTCTATGAAATCTTTTCTTATAAGTTCCTGATTTCTGGTGGGAAGTCGTAACGCATTGTTGATTTGTTGTTTAGTTCTAGCTGTAGCGCCTTCGGATATAACTGCAAGTGTCGTCCAAACAGTAAAAGGCGATATAATCATATTTTGCCCTTCAGGTTGGAGACTTGCCGTGTGGAACAGTAACTCAAGGGAAAAGTTACCAATCTTCTCCGTAAGCCCATTGTGCAAGCTTGAAGTAGTTTCAGCAGGGACATTAGACTGTCCATAGCAAACCACAACACAAATTAAAAATACACTGACACGCATCGCGTAGCACATTTTAACACTGTTAAAAGTAGATGATGAGATCAGTCTTCATTGACACAGCATTTATTTTTGTAGAAACAGGAAAATAAACCGGTTTGCAGATTATACGGAACGCGTTGACGTGATACCGAGTGACCGCGCGCGACTCCGATGTCTGTACCTGCTGTAGTGACTAACTGACTATAAAACGATTTGTTTTTATATAAAATAATTGTAAACAGCGGTCTCGCTAAGTCGCTACACACTAATGATGTATTCTGATAGGAACATGAATCGCAAACAAAAATGTTTTAGTTGTAAAGCGATATACAATACCAAAAATAATCTAATATTTGATGCAATGTGCAACAAAGAGAATGTAACTAAATATTATTGTTTAAAATGTTTCTTCATTAAAAAAAAAATTTAGCTTTACGTTTACATTTGTATAATGATTTCTGTAATTTTTTATTACTTAGGTAACATTTTACATTTAAAATATTAAATCATTGTTAAGTGTGTTTGACGTAAATAAGTGTACATTGTTGAAACAATATTTGTAGCGATAATGGCTCTGTGGTTAGTGCGATAGGTTCGCATGCCGAAGGGCGTGGGTTCAAACCCCAACAATGAGCTTGAGCTGCCGGTGAAGGAAAACATCGTGAGGAAACCATAGCGTGGTGGTAGGGTACTTTCTAGTACTCGGCTGGCTAGCTACCACCCTCAAGTTGAAAATCTGCCGCCAAGCATCTAACGGTGTTTTCCGGCAGCCTCACTTGAGAGCCAGTCCCTTTCCAGGCTAGGTGTGCTTTACCATCTTCGACCACACCATCACTTAACATCAGGTGAGCTGTGGTCAAACACCTAGCCCATCAGCCATAAAAAAAAAGTAAATAAATTGAATGGAATTGAAGCTTAGTTTTAACAAATTCTACCTATTTAAATTTTTAAAGGTAGTTCATGATAAAACTCTTTGACTTTAAGTTAAAATTATTTATCCTTAGTTCCTGACAATAACAATGAAAACATTTTGATTGACGTTTTGACTATTTTTTCTCAAAAAAATATTTTGTTACGTCATACCCTGCAGCTAGCTAAAAAAATGTTTTTAGATTTTAATAGTTTTTAATGTCACAGAAATTCATACGCTCCATCATTTCTACTCCTTATACATCACAGAAAAGAAAAGATTAAGTGAGAGTCCTACTCGCGCACCGAACAAACCGACCGTAGCAATTAACATTGTCGGATCTACATTTTTGCTATTTTCATTTCATTGAATTAAAGGTCTTAGAATATGTCTAAAAATGCCCCCGAACATTATTAAATTCCTAAAATCAACCTAATGGTAAAACAATTAAGTCTTTTAATCGAATTTGATCATTGTCGGGGGCATTTTTAGACATATTCTAAGACCTTTAATGTAATGAAATGAAAAAAGCAAAAATGTAGATCCGACAATGTTAATTGCTACGGTCGAAACTTGTTGGTATTAAATAGTTCGTCCATCACGGAAGCTAGGAAAGCATCAAACATTGCTCTCACGTAAATATAAATTGGATTGAGGGACAAACTTAAGTTTGCCGTCGGAAAACTTATATCTACCTATACATCGATAGAGGTCGCGGTCTGTTTATCAATTCAGGTTATCTAAAGCTAATAAGTCTTTTCTCGGGAATTGCGTTAGATTCTATAATAAAATCCCACTTGAGGTAACTAAAATGTCCTATAAAAAATTCAAAGATTTTATAAAGCAGAGGTTAATTGACAAAGCCTACTATAAGGTGGCTCATTACGTGGAAGACAGGAATATAGGGCCTAAACTGAATAAATGACTTTTTGATTTTGATTTGCAAATAAGTTTGTAATGACAAAAATAATATTTTGGTATAAGACATTGCTTCTTTTAGAATTTCCATCCTATAGGGTTTGATTCCCTTGCGAGTGTTACAAAATGCGGCATTAACATACATTTTGATTGCGTTGGTGGAATTGCAAATTGAAATGGGACCACACGGGAAGCACCAGCTTTCAAATAAAACTAGAATCATCAAAATCGGTTCGCCGAAACGAAATTTATTAGGTAACAAAAATTAAAAAAAAAACCGCTTGAATTGAGTACATCCTCCTTTTTTGAAGTCGTTTCATTTGAATTTTGAATCATTCTATGACGTTGCATTTAATAAACGGTCAAAATAATCCCCGCATTCCAGGAATTCATACCAAAGTTGTGACAGGCTGATATTTGTTTTATCGATATCGGAATTCAAAACCCCCTACTACTATATTATACCCTACTACATATAAGGAAAACCGAGTTCGTGTTTGGAATCTACATAAATATATCTATTACTCAGATAGTGTCATTACATTTGTAAACAAGTCGAGAGCAATTGGTGCTTTTTTTGTTTCTAAGTACATATCATATGACCGGAATGCCGAATACTGGCGTTTATAACAGGGCTGTCCAAACCACGGCCCGCGGGCAGCACGGCTTCAAGAGACATTGTTTTATGATTTTGTCAATTCCGTAAAAATAAGAAATTATTGACATATTGTTTATATTGACATGTTTTATGATTTTAACATTTTAAATGTTATTTTTGATTATGTATGGAAAGATGACCAGTAATTTTCATGTTATCAATAAAAGTACCTGGATGACCGAAAATGAAAATCATAAATGCACAAGTACACACACCCTCACCTACCACCTACCACGCATACGCACACATACACACTTCCACACACGCACACAAACACTTCCATACATACTTCCACACCCACGCAAACATACACACACACACTTTCACACACGCACGCACACATACACACAATTATTTATACATACACATAGGTTAATATTTATGTAATTGTATTAAAAACAATGTTAAGTTTTTGAGTCTGCCTCTGGCATTTTGGACTTAATTTAACAATAAGATTGATATCTTAAGAAGCCATTGATTCCCGAAATACAGTTAACACTGTCTAGTTCAGAGCCAATGGGTTCATTTTAATGTGTCCAAAGTTTATGGCAAATAAATTGATTTGATATTATTGTTATTTAACTCTTAATAATAGTTTTAATATTGTTAAGTAGTAATAAGTTTACTGCTAAACATAGGCCTATCCTAATGCAGTTGAAGCTTGGACTAAGCTCGGTCGACAGCTTTCTATATCTAGTTTTTGCTCGCCACTTTACGCAGGTCGTCACACCACGCTTCCTTTGCTTGCCTACACGTAGCCTCCTCTCTAGAACTCGTCTATCCCACCGGTTTTCGGTCCATTGGAAAATTTCACCGGCCCACTACCACTTCAGCTTGCTAATACCCACTTTGAGCTATGTCTTGTGTGTTTTAGCGACGGCAGAGGCGGACCAGAACTTTGTGGGACCCTAGGCTAATATTACTTTATTACGTAGCGATGATAGCTCAGTGGTTAGCGCGGTCGGTTCGCATGCCGAAGGACGTGGGTTCAAACCCCAACAATGAGCTTGAGCTGCCGGTGAAGGAAAACATCGCGAGGAAACCATAGCGTGGTGGTAGGGTGCTTTCTAGTACTCGGCTAGCTAGCTACCACCCTTGAAAATCTGCCGCCAAGCATCTAACGGTGTGTTCTGGCAGCCTCACTTGAGAGCCAGTTCTATTCCAGGCTAGGTGTGCTTTAACATCTTTGACCACACCGTCACTTAACATCATAAGTGAGTTGTGGTCAAACACGTAGCTTGTCAGCGATTAAAAAAAACTTATTACTTAGGGCTCTGCCTAAATATGTAATCAAATAATTGTCATTTTGTCATAAACCTGTTTTCGATTATGTGTACTGGGTACACGGTTTAGACAAAAAGAGGGCAATCAAATAGGTTATTTATTTAGTATGACCTAGTCACACAAACAGCAAAAGAAATGAACAGGTTATCTAATATATCTAATACCTTTAAACGAGCAATTCTTGTATATATGTATATATTCTGAATCTCGGAAAAGGCTTCAACGATTTTCATGAAATTTAGTATGCAGGGGGTTTCGGGGGCGATAAATCGATCTAGCTAGGTTAAATTTTTAGACAACGTCGTTTTATCCGTGTTTTCAGCCGAGCAAAGCTCGGTCATCCAAGTACTATTAGTTAATTCGTTCGACTGTTATCGTCTAGCAAATATCTAAATGCTACTAAGACCTTCGCTTCGGTCAGTCGATAATATTTTAAATGTTCGACTCATGACGAGGAACTATTCTGATAAATTGAATATAATAATTGATCAGAAGAATGTTGAACACCTATAATTATGATGCTGTCTAACTATTTGCATTGCACCTTATGAATAAAACATCCCGGGTGTCGCAATGACAGCGTGTGATGGACATACGTAAAATATAATCACACGGCTTATTCAGCCCAACTGCATGTAAAATAAGGACCATTGTTAATTGATAGACATTATTAGCTCAATCACGGGCCGATGTCCGAGTACCAACTTCCGAGTGGTTCCGACGACGCGCGAGACTGTTCGGAACTTTGGGCCAACCTAAATGAAGTAGTAGTTTTTGATCTGATCTAAATGAACAATTCACTTGACGGGATAATTCTATGTTGACGCCGCTTGACGCTAAATACAAATACATTATACCTGCATTTTTTATAAAGAAATGCAATAACGTTAAAAATTAATTTCAAAAGTTATTTTAAATTAATTTTGGCCATAACAAAAGATTTATATTTTTGAGGAAAATTTAATTTTCCTCAATAAAGGCGTATGGACAAAATCTTAAAATGTCGGCACCGTAGGTATTCGTTATGTTCCTGGGCCCTTATTCGCTATTAGCGAACGTGTAACGCGTCGAAATTCAAGTTAAAGACGCGTGGAAAGGTAACATCTACGACAACGTAAAGTTAAAAGATGAAACGATGGGAGTCGATTGTGAACAAAATAAAATGTATAGTTATAAAAGCTATGACAGCCCTGTTGGCTCATTGGTAGTATGTCTGCCTGAGCTATAGGGCGTGGGTTCGATTCCCGCCAAGGCCAAACATTTTATGGTATAATGTTTGTTCTGTGTTTGGGTGTTGTGTATGTATAAAAAAAAAAGTATTTATGTATTCTATTAGTTATCTGACTTCCATCACACAAGCTCTGCTTAGTTTGGGGTCAGATGGCGCGGTATATAAACCTACGCGTCTTCGGCAAGAAATCTCATGTGAGGTAGATAATCTGGGGCCTTGTATGGTAGATCTCCTTAGCAGGTCGTCTGGGTAGGTAACACTGCAGTACCAGATATACAGCCGCTAAGCAGAGTAGTGTGTGAACATTGCTGTGTTCTGGTTTGAAGGGTACTGCAGCTAGCGAACTTGCAGAGTCTTAAAGTAATGAGAGCCAAAGTTGCGACGCCCTAAAAATTTTTGTTACTCATCGTTCTGTATCGCTGCAATGGTCATGGACATGTGTTATCTCTTACCATTAGAAGAGAGTCTCGTTCGTCTCATTACTTTTATATAAAATATCCATATGCGACGGCGATCGCTTACCACCAGGCAACCGTCTGCTCGTTTGCCAACAAAACTGTAAAAAAATAATAGTCCCAGTTTCAAATTGATCCAATTAGCAGTACGAAACCTATTTCCATGCTTCGTTTATAGTTACGATTGAATAAGCAAGTTAAAAAAACGGGTACAATTCTACTAAGGAAACTGACGTGAGTTTGACATATTTTTTCTTTTACTTATATGCGGGATTACTCACGTTACTCCGATTATAGTTTTGGTTACATCCGGTGGCCTTCTTCAAGGAGATAAAGCTGAGTACAAAGCGCTCGCGGCCACGTCTTGCTTCGCACTGCGGGCCGCCGCGCGCCTCGCTTTTGAAGACAGGAGTAAGAAGCGGGCGCGGGGATGAGAAAAAAAAAATCATATATATACAATTTGTGAACAATTTATTTAAACAAAATCTTCAACATTGTTTATTTTTTTTTATAAGCTTCAGCGTCGTTGGCTTCGACCAGTATGCTACATAATGCCTTCAGTAGCCTGATTTTGAATCTCGCAACTGACGTCACTTCTTCGTACTCCAAGTCTTTTAAATCGCGCTCAATATAGTGGTCAAACGTGGCCCAAAGCATTCGTCGAGCTTTCAGCAATATTTCTGATTGGCTGTAAAAAAAAAAGGTTATGTCAATGACAATCGTTTTTTTTTGTTTTTGGCTTTGCGTTTTTTTTATTTGCCAGATTTAACTACTTAAGCTGGACCTTAGTGGCGGATTAGGTTTAAGTTTAGGGCGGCAAATTTAAAGATCTGATATTTTTGAAAATATATCTGACACTGTTACAGACATGTAAGTTGTTTATTTAATACGCGATACATAATATGGAATAGTTTGTACATAACAATTTCAGATGAGAATATTCTCTTGTTTCATATAATATAGAGCGTGATTGTTCAAGGAAGACGCTGCTGCCCATCTTCCGGATGACATCCCTTTTTTTTTTTTTATGTAACTGTTTGAGACGAACGAGACGCTCTCCTGATGTTAAGAGATAACGCCTGTCCATGACCATTGCAGCGATACACAGAACTTTGAGTAGTAAAACAAAGTCCAGGGCATCGCTGCCTTGGCGCTCATTACTTTGAGACTAGATGGTTTGTCTCAACAGCCCTGTAATTTCGCTAGCTGCAGTACCCTTCAAACCGGAACACAGTAATGTTTACACACTACTGCTTAGCGGCAGAATATCTGGTACTGCGGTGGTACCTACCTAGACGACCTCCTGCTAAGGAAATCTATCACCAAGTAAAAGCCGACAAGTAAAAGTTAGCCGACTCTTATGGCAGCCACGGGTAGAGAGGGTGGGGTACAATTCTTACGCCGGCACCACCGCGGCACAAATCCTAATATGTAAATTAGAGATAATAAGGTACTAACCCAGCCGGTATGTGTATGTTTAACTTATGTCTAACCATTGACAGAACTGCAGTGTTGCCATCATTTTCAATCTGTAACAATAACATAAATAAAATTGGCGATACGGTAGGTTTTCACAACTTTTTGAATCGTTATACCTCAGAAACGGTGGCTTGTAGGAAAAAAGCGTTGATACATTTTTTATAGATAATTTTATGATCTATAATTTTTGTCTGGGGTACTTTTATGATAAAACTTACAGGTAGCTGACACCCTGGATTAACTCATGGGCTACTTTTTACCCCGAAAAATGTATTCACGTGGGAACAGTGTGTAACACCACGGGTGCAGCTAGTAACGTAATACATACAATTAATATTGCATAGTAATTGATTAATAATATACCTATTTCTGGCGGCTACTGTTTAATTCTATATATGATATCTGTTATGACATAATTATTAAAAGCAATATCCTGTTTACAATACATTTGTAGGTAATACTGAATTATTGTTGTTAAGACACCGCTGTCCGTCCGTCTGTCTGTCTGTCCATCTGTCACCAGGCTGTATCTTATGAACCGTGATAGTTAGACAGTTGAAATTTTCACAGATGATGTATTTCTGTTGCCGCTATAACAACAAATACTAAAAAACAGAATAAAATAAATATTTAAGGGGGCTCCCATACAACAATTTAAAGACCCGCTGTTCCCACGTGAACACTACATTTTTTCGGGATAAATAGTAGTCTATGTGTTCCAGGGTGTCAGCTACGTCCATACCAAATTTCATAAAAATTGGTCGAGCCGTTTCAGCGTGAAGAAGTAACAAACACTCTCACAAACTTTAGCCTTTATAATATTTGTGTGATTTCGTTTTTGTAGCGATGGTAGCTCAGTGGTTAGCGCGGTCGGTTCGCACGCCGATGGGCGTGGGTTCAACCTCAAAAATTAGCTTTGAGCTGCCGGTGACAGAAAGTATCGTGAGGAAACCATAGCGTGGTAGTACTTTCTAGTACTTGGCTGGCTAATTACCACTGTAAAGCCTGCCTCCAAGCACCGAACGGTGTTTATCGCCAGCGAGCAATTTTAGTATGGAATGGATTCCTTCATTGTTAGTTTTAAAGTCAGTTCGTTGTTAGTTTTAATGTCAATTGATGTTAGTTTTAATGTCAGTTGATGTTAGTTTTAATGTCAGTTGATGTTAGTTGTAATGTCAGTTGATGTTAATTTTAATGTCAGTTGGTGTTAGTTTTATTGTCAGTTGATGTTAGTTTTATTGTCAGTTGATGTTAGTTTTAATGTCAGTTTACTAACCTCTGTAACGGGTCCTATACTGAACAATAGAGCAGCTTGTGGCGATATTTTAGATGTCTTGTAAAGCATTAAAGCGCGCCTTTCGGCTGAATGTCGCCCACGACATGAAGCTAATAATGTCGGCTTGATGTCAGTTTTCGTAAGACTAGAGTTCACGCTTTCAGACGCTATGTGCGCTCGTTCGCCAGTACTGAAAGAACATATAATATACTTCGTCATCAGCCATAGGACGTCCACTGCTGGACATAGGCCTCCTCCTTGGGTTTGCCAATACTCGCCACGCTTGGCAGGCGGGTTGGCGAGCGCAGTTAGGTGTGATTGTTCAAGGAAGACGCTGCTGCCCATCTTCCGGATTACATCCCTTAGCCGACTCTTACGGCAACCACGGGTAAAGAGGGTGGGGTACAATTCTTACGTCGGCACCACCGCGGCAAATAATATAAAATAATAATATACTTAAATCATTGCACTTCACATTTTTTTTAAAATTTTGATGGGAAATGGTGCGGCGTCCATACTCTTGATATTTTTCTGTTCATTCTCGTGATATTATAGTTTAATTTTTCTTTTTAGCATTAAAATTTCGTCAATTTTCCGCAGACGATACAGAACAAACGTTTGTTTATACCAAAAATTGTTTGCCCTGTGTGGGAATCGATCCCACGCCCTACAGATCTTGAAGCAGATATACTACCAATGAGCCAACAGGGCAATCATGTCATATCATGTCAATTTGCTGCCCAAAATCCTTTTTTTTTAATATTCTTAATTAAGCTTCTGTTTATTATGTAACTAGCGACCCGCTTCGCACGGGTAGTAAGAATGGGTATAGTAAGCTAACCTTAAAAGGTATATGCCACCGCGGACTTTCCTGTAAAAGAGGAATATCCCACCATGCATTGTTTTGTTATATCTTAAAGGGATTAGGCAGCGTTTTCGATGAAAGCTCCCAGGTGGCTTGACTTTATCCGACACATCCAACAATTATCATCATATTTCAATCTATTTACACAAAACCTTGATAAATTATATACCTAAACCTTCCTCATGAATCGCTCTATCTATTGGTGATACTCGCATGATAAGACGTTCAGTAGTTTTTAAGTTTATCGCGAACAGAAAGACAGACAGACGCGGCGGACAGCTTTGTTTTATAATATGTAGTGATTATTATTTTCCTCGCTAGAGAGCTTCGATAAATTTTCGAATTTTTTTTTCGATCGCTGCTAATCTTAGTGCTAGAGGGCGAAGCGCGGAGGTATTTTAAATCTGTAATATCTTCTAAAATATTCATTTAAACTACATGCTGTAAGGGCCATATTGATCTATATTAAATGCACAATTTATTTAAAGTACTTAATTTGATAAGGATTAATGCTGTATTGCTAAAAATCGCTTCGTAAATAAGCCATTATTTCTTGTAAAAAGTAAAGGATTAAGTGGTTATTGTGAGTTATCCCTAAGAGATGGACGTATACCATGGCGGACTTTTTTGTAGACCTTTTTAAGGTGTACAATACTGTAGTACATTATTTTGAATTATCTCGTAGGGTTCAGCCAGCGATTGCAATGTAAACGCAAAAAAAATGTGTTCACATTAGAAACCTTGTACTTCCATCCCCCTTTTACTACAGGACAAGTAGAAAGACGGTCCACTACCACCCATACATAGTGGAATTTCCTTGGATACGTACCAAACGTTTTGACTCTACGTTTCTCATCCGTACGGCCAAGGAATGGAACAAGCTGTCGGCTTCCTTGTTTCCTGAGAGATATAACCTAGATCTTTTCAAGGCCAGAGTGAATAGGTATCTTCTAAGTCTGCGTGCTTTATCTTCGACCACATCGTCGCTTGCCATCGGGCGAGTTGGTGGTCAAACGCGGACTTATCCGAATTAAAAAAAAAAAAAAAAAAAAAAACCTCTAAAATTATCAGTGTTTCTCTAATATGTTATTCATGTATTATACATATAAATTTCCCTCTATCTATTCAAAAAAAACTGCATCAAAATCCGTTGCGTAGTTTTAAAGATCTAAGCATACATAAGGACAGACAGACGGGAAGCGACTTTGTTTTTAATGTGCAGTGATTTTTTAACGAAACTTTTAAAAATTACATTAATATAGTTAATATACACTTACGTGGAGAAAATTTCGTTCACTGTTTTAAGTTTTCCTTTGGTTTTCACGTGTTTCTTAGTTACAAATAGTGCGTCGACACCAGCGAACAGTGTCGCGACACTCAATTCATCGATGTCTCCGAAACGGTTGATGTCTTCCAGCTCTACGTTACTTTCTATGATACCAGTCTTCAGTAGTTCGCGGAGGTAAAGGCTTGATATTGCTTAAAAAAAACGGGCTGTCAGTTTGAATATTAGCAATATTAAAAGACATGTTAGTTAGTGGTCAAATGAAACGTATAAAGAAATAAAATCGAAACAAATACAAAAAAACCAGCCAAGTGCGAGTCGGACTCGCGCACGAAGGGTTCCGTACCATTAACTATGAAAAAGGCAAAAAAAATCGCGTTTGTTGTATCGGAGCCCCCCTTAAATATTTATTTTATTTTGTTTTTAGTATTTGTTGTTATAGCGGCAACAGAAATACATAATTTGTGAAAATTTCAACTGTCTAGCTATCGCGGTTCTTAAGATAGCCTGGTGACAGACAGACGGACGGACAGACAGACACCGAAGTCTTAGTAATAGAGTCCCGTTTTTACCCTTTGGGTACGGAACCTAAAAAGAACTAAGAAAACCTTGGTTAAAGTTTTTCCCGAGATTCCAGAATTATATACTAGATAATGGCACGGAACCCTTCGTGCGCGTGTCTGACTCGCACTTGGACGGTTTTCCTATCATTAGATTTAATCATTTTTTTTTACAGCTCCAAGGGACAGTAGACCTAAGTATTTGATATGAATTTCAGGTCCACCTCGACGCGTTCTTGAGAAAAAGGGTCTTGATAGACAGACAGACGGACAACACAGTGATCCTATAGCGGTTCCGTTTTTTTCCTTTCGAGGTACGAAACCCTAAAAATGGGTCACGTAGATTTGAATACTAAGAAAACAAAGGTTTTTAAAACACTGTATTTTAAAAGTGACAACACTGTCATGACAGCCATCTGGCAACACTGGCACGAGGTCAACTTACATTTGACGTAGAAAAGTCTTTCCTTCCGGAGTCCGAGGTGTTCGCACCACGCGTCGACAGCTTGCCTATTCGTCGACAGCTCGTTCTCGAACTCGCGTTGTATCGCGTACAAGGCAGCGTGGTCCGAGGTCGTGCTGAACCGACGCTTTATTTCGCGGATTTCTGTCAAATTAAACCTCTTTATTGACGGACACCCAGTAACATTTACCTCCGTTACCAGCGACAGTCCGCGTGGAATTTAAGAAAAAAATTGTTCAGTTTGCAGTATAAAAAGTATTCTATATGTTATTCTATATGTCCTATAATAAATTCAAAGATTTTATAAAGCAGAGGTTAATTGACAAAGCCTACTATAAGGTGGCTCATTACGTGGAAGACAGGAATATATGGTTGTTGTAGCTTCTCTCTGCACTTGCATCCTAAGTGACAATTGTAGTAAGCATAATGTATTAATATTTATAACTGTAAACTGTAACCTAATATGAAAAGATCCACAAAAAAATGCCTTGCTGAGTTTCTTGCCGGAGTCTTCTCAGTTGAAGTGTAATTACGAGCCGGTGGTAGATTCAAACATGTAACTTAACGTTCATAAGTGCCTTACCAGGGCCTAAACTGAATAAATGACTTTTTGATTTTGATTTTTTTGAGGCCATAAACTATATGTGTGCCAGATTTTATCCAAATCCGTTCAGAGTAACAAACATCCATCCATCCTCACAAATTTTCATATTTATAATTTTAGTAGGATACTTTAAATGTCTAATTTTAAACTATACGATAACATGTCAGTATCAATCAAAATGTACAAATGCAAAATATAACTTTTTTTAATGGTTGACAGGCTAAGTGTTTGACCACAGCTCACCTGATGTTAAGATACGGTGTGGTCGAAGATGGTTAACACATCTTGCCTGAAATGGAACTGGCTCTCAAGTGAGGTTGACGGAATAAACCGTTAGGTGGACGATGGCAGATTTTCAACTTGAGGGTGGTAGCTAGCCAGTCGAGTACTAGAGAGTACTTTACCACCATGCTATGGTTTCCTCACGATGTTTTCCTTCACCGGCAGCTCAAGCTCATTGTTGGGGTATGAACCCACGCCCTTCAGTGTGTAAATCGACTGCCCTAACCACTAAGCTATCATCACTATAAAATTAGATTGGGCAAATCCTTAAATAGCAGAACCTCTGGTTTTGTATTTTCACTATTCATCATTACCAAAGTGACTTGTGTGTGTGTGTGTGAATTTGTGTGTGTGTGTGTATATGCGTTTGTGTGTATCAGGCCTTGGTAAGCGTCAAATGTAGCTTATATGTCAGTTTATCCCGCTCTAGCGGCCTCAGTCGCCGCGCGCGATAGAGCGAGACAGAGCTTCAACTCTCTGTCCCTTCTGTCGGCGGTTTTTCGACTGGTCTTGGTAAGCGTCGAGCATTGCTTGTCTGTCTACTCGTCTCGCTCTGGCGGCAGCGGTCACCGTGCGTTAGAGCGAGACAGCGTCAACTCACCGTCCCTCCTGTCGGCGGCTTGTTCGAACGGGTCTTGGTTAGTGTCGAGCATGGCTTGTATGTCTGCTTGGGGTAACACCGCGCACGCGATCGCTGCACGTGTTAGAGCGAGACCGGCGCGCGGTGCGAGCGGGAGGGAAGATAGAATGGATCCTAGACGGGTTAGCTGTTCCGAAGCGGTTAGAGCACCTGCGAACAAAATTGTACGTTAAAAAATGAATTTAAAAAGAAACCAACATAATGTTTATGTTAACAAATTGTAACAGTAATTAAATTTGAGAGTAACCCCGAAATTTTAAATAAATAAAACAAATATTTAAGGGAGACTTCCATGCAAGAGACATTGATTTATTTGCCGTTTTTATTGATAATGGGTACGGAACTCTTCGTGCGCGAGTCCGACTCGCACTTGGCCGGTTTTTTTTTTTAAATTATATACTATGGGTATTTTAAATATATGCTGATTGAGCCCTATCTTTTAATACCAAACACGATCAGTCTTACTACAAAAGACAGATAAAACAGTGGTCCAACAAATGTTTAGCTAAACACTGTCTAAAAGATAAACACATGTTTAACGCATGTTTAACTTTTGTTACCACAAAACTGTGTTTAGCGAGTGTCTTTCTAAACAATGTCTAACTCATAAATCTTGGCAACACCATAAAACATTCGTTCAACCTTTTTTTTAGTTCAGGTAGTTCCGTTCTTTCGCTTCCATTTTACGCAGATCGCGTGAGATTAGGTACATGATTTTCTGAACAATTATTTCATTACAACTGTTAGTATGTAAGTCAAAATATAGTTAATAATGAAATTAAATACTATTTTAATTATTAAATTAATGCTATTAAGTTAAGTTCAAACAAAAACGTAATGTAACGCTATAGTGAATTGATCTCATGGAAAGAAATGGAACGTATCGCTCAAAAGTAAAAAAAAAAACTGACTAATGACAGCCATGACATCTACTGGGATTTGGATTGAAGCCTGTTGCTGTTTGTATTGTACCGGTCTTGAATCATAATTATTTTGTTTTAACACGAAGTTAAAAAGTCAATATGAATAATAAAACAGTAAATAAAGAAAAAGCGAAAGCGATCCATGAATTCAAGGTCCTCTAAATCCATATCGTCGATAAAATCAATGATTTCTATAATATCCATAGGTATCGTATTCGTAATCGTATTCACAACTATTTTTCAAAAGAAATACGAAGAAGATACTGCTAATTTCACCACGATCACAATGTTTACAGCAAAAAGTAGTAATGGTCAATTCTCTGTTGACAGTTATTTGGTTGACATTAGAACTTAGACATCGGTTAAACTAGCTATGCCCGTTGTTTAAATTTAGACAGTGTTTAAGTCGTATCTAACTCTAGACAATCGTAAAACGAAGTTTTGTGGTAACACTTTTTTTAAACACGTGTTCAACAGGTGTTTAACTTTTTTGTGGTAAGACTGGATATGTTTATCTCAAAAATTAATTTTCACTTTTTTTTACAGAATTTTTGGATTGAACAATAAAAAGTTAGTCTACCTATACACGAATAGTCCAATTACCTATGTCGATGAGGTCGTTGACAGCCATTTTCACAGCTTTCGAGCTCGGCGGCTGAGGCAGCTGCGAGAGGAATTCGACGGCCTTATCTTCTGGGGCATAAGTCTTACAATCCAACACCGTTTGCTCCAGCGGTACTCTGAAACGAACAATGATTTTCAAACGTTGATTCCATTGTCAAACAGTAAAATTATGGACTGTTTAGAATATAATGGGATTAGAATATACGATTAGGATATAATAAATTAGGATTAAAGAAGAATAAGGTTATTAGAATAGTATTAGAATATACGAGCGTAAATAATATTAGACTATAATTATAAGGATTAGAAAAGGAATAAAATTGGAAAAGAAACTGAACAAAATATGATTAGAAAAGGAAAAAGGAATAGATTATAATACCTTTTTAAGCCCCATAAAGCCTGCCCCAGCCAGACGGCCTGGAGTAACGGACTAAATACGTAGTTCCTAAATTCGTGGCCGCTACCGCAGGCCATGTCAGTGTGAGGCAGATTTTTTTAAAGTTAAACAGCGGACTATTCGCTATTTAAATTAAATCATATTCTTACCTTAGTATTTCTGGCGTAGTGTGAGGCACAAATTCCGATTCTTTCTCTTTCGTATACATACGATAGCAATGGCCTGAAATTAAAAATCAAAATCGTATATTTTTTTATAAAAAAAAATTAAAAACTCTTTGATGCAAAATAATTAGCAATAAATTGGATCGTACTGCATCGTGTGCAAGATTTGGTTAAAAACGGTTTAGTAGTTAAGGCGTTTATCGCGGACAAACAATGTGACACGAAATTTTTATATATAAAGATTTATGTTAAATATTAATAATTTAAAAAAACACAAGCACTTTAAAACTAATTTGTATCTCCCCATTGAGATGAATCTATGTTTGTGTTTATTTCTTAATTGCTTATTTCATTAAAATAACGTGTTGTGTACCTGGTTGCACGCGGCCCGCTCTGCCGCCCCTCTGCTTAGCTCCCGATAGAGACACCCACACAGTTTGCAAGCTTGCCGTCCCTGGAATAGATTATGCATCTAAAGAGTGGACGAGAACTAAGTAATGACTAGATTTAGCAGTTTTTTTTTACAATATAAACCATAGTAAACAATTATATTAAAAATTAAAAAAAAAAACCCTACTCAATTAACCAAACATAGCTAAAAACCACAGCAAGGAAACTGGCTATCAAATGAAAAAAAAACCGCATCGAAATCGGTCTATCCGTTTGAGAGCTACGATGCCACAGACAGACACACACGCATACAGACAGACAGACATCGACGTCAAACTAATAACACCCTCTTTTTGCTTCGGGGGTTAAAAATATGTAGTGGAAGCGCCTGGTGTGCACATGAGTCCACCATGAACGGGTGTTACATTCAAAAAAATTATATCTGAAATAGTGGCTAAGTGATATTGATTAAATTACTAAGTGATCATGATTACGGTGTTATAATAAAATAAAATATAAAGTGATAGTGATTCAGAATAAAGTGATAATGATTCACAATAAAGTGACAGTGATTACCTGTTCCGCTTAGAAGAGTGTTTTCTTTGTGCACGCCCGCGTCTATAACGTGAATTACGTCGGGTATAGTGACAGAGGTTTCTGCTACGTTGGTGGCCAACACTATTTTGCGGACCCCAGGCCCCGGGTGGGAGAACATTCGAGTTTGGTCTGCTGTCGCTAGCCTGGAAAGTATCGACAACGAAGATAGGAGCTAGTGTTGATTTCTGAAATTACCTATTTAATTATAAACAACACAACGTTTCAACAAAGGTCACTTGGATGAGATTGCTCGTGTGTGTGTGCCACTTGTGTTAAGTTTTTCATTTCTACATTGCACCCGTGTGAAGCGGGTCGCTTGTTTTTTTTTTGGTTAACAAGCTAGGTGTTTGACCACAGCTCACCTGATGTTAAGTGTGTGGTCGAAGATGGTAAAGCACACCTAGCCTGGAATGGAACTGGTTTTCAAGGCTACCGGTACACACCTTTAGATGCTTGGCGGCAGATTTTCAACTTGAGGGTAGCTAGCCAGCCGAGTACTAGAAAGTACCCTACCACGCTATGGTTTCCTCACGATGTTTTTCTTCATTGGAAGCTTAAGCACATTGTTGGCGTTTGAACCCCCGCCTTTCGGCATGCGAACCGACCGCGCTGACCACTGAGCTATCATCGCTACAAAGCTTATAACTTTTTTTTTTAAAACCGGATCTGTACTTGTAAAGCTTTTACGGTTGGATATTTTAATGCAATTTAATGCATCATTCATCTACTTTTTTTGAAATCGGTTTTTAAATATTCTTACCTAGAATGGACTGGTATAACAAGATGTAGACTGGAGTCCGCGTAATGTTCGTCCAATATTTGTTTGGCGAGTTTTATTTCAGCCCAGCCCGGGAGGAAAACTAGTATGGCGCCTTCTTTCTCATGCTTGTCGACTGCCTTTATTACTTCTGTTATCTGAAAATGAAATACTTCCGTGTTGCCAGGAATGCGGACAAATCACAACTGCCCAAAAAAGAAGTGTAATAATAACATAACAAACAAATATAAAATAATATTATCTATATAAGTGTATATGTACTATATGATATGTCAGGGACGATAGGGAATAGGGTTAGGGCGATAGGTTACGCAGGTGTACAGGTAGATTCCCCGTTAATAAGCCGTCGGAGTGCTCCAAGTGGGTTCCGTGGTTGCTCGGGCGGAATAGCCAGACGTCGTCCAGACCTCACGATTGGTCTGAGGCCGCTGAGCTATTCAACTTTCAACAGGCGTTCAAAATCAAAATCTAAAGTCATTTATTCAGTTTAGGCCCTGGTAAGGCACTTATGAACGTTAAGTTACATGTTTGAATCTACCACCGGCTCGTAATTACACTTCAACTGAGAAGACTCCGGCAAGAAACTCAGCAAGGCATTTTTTTTTTGTGGATCTTTCTTTTCATATTAGGTTACAATTTACAGTTATAAATATGAATACATACATTATGCTTACTACAATTGTCACTTAGCCAGGGGGATGCAAGTGCAGAGAGAAGCTACAACAACCATATATTCCTGTCTTCCACGTAATGAGCCACCTTATAGTAGGCTTTGTCAATATGTCGTTTGTCTATGTCGTTTAGTCATTTACCAAGGTGAATACCTAGGCGCCCGTTCATATCCTAAGACAAGGATGGCAAACCTCAGATAAATTATTTGGTTGTCTACTCGAAGTGGCAAACCAATGGCACGACACAATTTTTTGATCTCTCCACCAATAAAAAGTTTTTTTTTGGTAATAAACAGAGTTGTGACTTGATAGTATTTAGTTTTAATATTATTCCATTAACCATCATCATCATCATCAGCCATCATTTAAGACGACTACTGCTGGACATAGGCCTCCTCCTTGGTTTGCCAATACTCGCCACGCTTGGCAGGCGGGTTGGCGAGCGCAGTTAGGTGTGATTGTTCAAGGAAGACGCTGCTGCCCATCTTCCGGATTACATCCCTTAGCCGACTCTTACGGCAACCACGGGTAGAGAGGGTGGGGTACTATTCTTACGCCGGCACCACCACAGCAATTCCATTAATCACTAAGTCAAAATTATTTAACGGCACGTCTATGGCCTCATAAAATATTTGTTTAGAAAAAATGGCACGTTGGTCCATAAAGGTTCGCCACCCCTGTCCTATGACTGCCTCAAACTAGGCAAGGCTTGTACTATAGAAACCAGATAACTATTTTTTTTAAGTATAGGTAATGAGACGATCGAAACGCTCTTCTGATGGTAAGAGATAACGCCTGTCCATGACCATTGCAGCGATATACAGAACTTTGAATAACAAAGTCCAGGGCATCGCCGCTTTTGCGCTCATTACTTTGAAACTTTTATAGCGATGATAGCTCAGTGGTTAGTGCGGTCGGTTCGCATGCCGAAGGGTGTGGGTTCAAACCCCAACAATGAGCTTGAGCTGTCGGTGAAGGAAAACATCGCGAGGAAACCATAGCATGGTGGTAGGGTACTTTCTAGTACTCGGCTGGCTAGCTACCACCCTCAAGTTGAAAATCTGCCGCCAAGCATCTAACGGTGTGTTCCGCCAGCCTCACTTGAGAGCCAGTTCCATTCCAGGTTAGGTGTGCTTTACCATCTTCGACCACACCGTTACTTAACATCAGGAGAAATTTGGTAAAATACCTAGCATGTCAGACTTAAAAAAAAAACTAAGTAATGAGTCTCAACAGCCTTTTCTACAACTGCTGTACCCTTCAAACCACAGTAATGTTTGCACTACTGCTTGGCGGCAGAATATCTGGTACTGCAGTTCTACCACCAAGTAACATAAATTTATTATTAATATATGGGGCTGCAAAGTTCTGGAGTAGAAACCACGGACCGGCAAGCGCAGCGTCGGACGTTCACCCACAAAGTAGACAGACGACTTTGTTTCATTGTATGGAATTACTCCATAAATAAACGAAAACTTATGAAAAAGAAGTAACATATTGTACAAACTTCGGTGTTACCATTAAATCTTTTAATGGTAACACCGAAGTTACAGGTCATTATTCCATTCGAATAAAAAAAAAAAAACAACATGTAATTATATTTCTTTTGAATGCGTCAACAAAAACTTACCTCTGCGACATTCAGTTGCGGTCTACCATCCTCTCTCAAACAACTCGCTAGCGTATTGGGTAATTTTAATTTATATTTCTTCTCTATGTCTTCCAAATAACTTATTTCTACTGGATACGTCTCGCCTGGAACTTGTATGACGGGACAAAAGTCGAAATATCTGGAAAAAAAAATACGATGGCCCACTAATAAAAGTTTTTTTTTTCATAAATTGTATATCCATTGTCACTCGAATCGACTGGCTAGCTACCATCCACATGTTGAAAATCGACCATCAAACACCTAACGGTATGTTCCAGAAATATCACTTGAGAGCCAGTTCTATTCCAGGTGCTCTTTACCACCTTCGACACCGTCACTTAACACCGCCTTCGGTCTTCCAAGCGACATATTGCAAAATAAATTAAATATCTAGGCGTCAGATTAAAAAGCATGTTTTTTTTATAAGCTATTTTGAATTTACCGCATCCAAAACTTCAAAATTTTTCGATTGTTTGCGTCGAATGTTAACCCTTAAGTTGACATAATAACGTACTGTGTAAAGACTTCAGTATCGAGTGTAGCGCTCATGATGGCCACCTTCAGCTCAGGGTTGAGGATCATGGCACGTTTGAGAAGCAGCATGGTGACGTCGCTGTTCACGTCCCGCTCGTGAGCCTCGTCTATTATCACGTGAGAACAACCGGTTAACCCTGAAACAGTTGGAGTGAACCGTTTATACAAACTGCACAATAGTTGTTACAAGTTTCCGACTTGAGCGTTTTAGATATTGATAAATTACGTCACAAATTAAAGGGGAGTATTATCATGTGCCGTGGTGGTGCCAGCGTAAGAATAGTACGCCACCCTCTCTACCCGTGGTTGACGTAAGAGTCGGCTAAGGGATGTAATCTGGAAGATGGGCCGCAGCGTCTTCCTTGAACAATCACACCTAACTTCGCTCGCCAACCCGCCTGCCAAGCGTGGCGAGTATTGGCAAAGCTTGTATTATGGGAACCAGATAACTAATAGAATATTTACATACTTTTTTGGTGAATACATGATGAATACACTTATGATACATACAGAACACCCAGACACAGAACAAACATTTATGCTCGTCACACAAAATGAAATGATTGTCCTGAGTGGGAATCGAAACCACACCCTATTAAAGCGGATATACTACCAATGAGCCAACAGGGCTGTCGATGATGATGATTGCAACATTAACAAAAGGCGATGTTTACCAGGATTGTACTGCAGTCGATTGAGTAATACACCAGAGGTACAGTAGAGGACCGAGCCGGCGGGCGGCCGCGGTGGTCGACAGTGCAGCCTGATTTGGTACCCCACCGACTCACCCACCTGAAACGTGGCCACTTTATATGTATACTAAATAATTTAACATTTTTAGGGTTCCGTACCTCAAAAGGAAAAAAACGGAACCCTTATAGGATCACTTTTTTGCCCGTCTGTCTGTCTGTCAAGTTTTGGCACGCATGGAGGTATCAAGCTGAAATTCATATCAAATACTCAGGTCTACTGTCCCTTGGAGCTGTGAAAAAATCAACTTCTAAGGCAACGCAATCAAAAGATACAGCCGTTTATGCTGCAAATTTTCGACACTCGCAAGGGAATCAAAACCTACAGGGTACTTCCCGTGAACTTAGAATCTTGAAATTTGGTACGAAGCAACGCCTTATAGCACAGATATAGGAAATATTGCGAAAAGCATATATTACCATTAAAAAAAACATAACTTTTACTTATAGTATATCTACAGGTTTGTACGGGACCTTCGGTGCGCGAGTCCGACTTTGAATCCGAGTCTAGGACTAAACATTCTACGTGACCCCTTTTTAAATGTTTTACCTAAGACCCTCTCCCCCCTCATAACGGTTCACGTAGTACGGGTACGTTCCCCTATCATCTTCGTCGCTTAACATCAGGTGAGCCGTGGTCAAAATCCTAGCCTGTAAACCAAAAAAAATGTATCGTCCTTACCTCTTCCCCGAATTCACTAGCCACTCTTTCGGCCAGACCGATTGCCGCCACCCGTCGCGGCTCAGACACTATGACCTTGGCGTCGAGGCGGCAATGCCGCAGCAAACCCGCCGGCACGCGGGTTGACTTGCCACAACCTGCCGCACCAACGATCACACACACCCTATTCTCTTGCAGAGTTGACGTTATGTGTTCCCTGTTGGATAATACAGAAGTAGGTTTTAGCTGCTTTACGTACTTAGTCTACGGATGGATTCATTGTTTTACTAGAGTTATTAGTCTATGGGGCCGTTCAAGTATTACGTAAGCACCAAAGGGGGTGGGGGAGTCTTTACTTTGCTTATTTTTGACGACATTGGGAATGAGACAATCTGAATGGTGACAATATCAGCAAAGTCGTATAAATTATGCTGATAGTTTGGTTTCCTTGTTATCGACACACCACGTTACAGCGAAATGGCTGCTAATTAAACCAATATTTACTTAAGCATAGGAGAGGGTAGTAAGAGCTTTGCTTACTTTTGCTGACAAGGGGGAGGGAGGGGTTAATAATTGCTAAAATTCTGCTTACGTAATACTTGAATGGTCCCTATATACCAGTACCGGATTAAGCGATCTTGTAGCGATGTTAGCTGAGGTTAGCTCAGTAGCTTTACACGTCGAAGGGCGTGTGTTCGAACCCCAACAATGAGCTTGAGCTGGCGGTGAATGAAAACATCGCGAGGAAACCATAGCTCAAGTTAGAAATCTGCCGTCAAGCACTGGTGTTCCGGCAGCGAAACTTAAGAGCTAGCTCCACTCCAGGCTGGGTGTGTTAACCATCTTTGACCACGTTACTTAATATCAGGTATGCTGTGGACAAACACTTAGCCTGTCAACCAAAAAAAAGCAAGCTCGAGGCCCGTATAGTTAAGACTTATTAGAAGAAAGTCCCCCAGTAAAGGACATCCTAGTTTTCATATAAAAATTATAAAAAAAAAAAAAAACACGACTGACGTACATGATGCATGAATATGATGCAGAACTATAATGCCGCGATATTGTTTTTTTTTTATTCAAATAATTTAAACTTATCATTCGGAATGATGTAAGATCCCTTACATTTAAATTTGTTCACGCATTTTAGTTATAAACATGTATTATACATAATTATAAAGTTTCCTCTTGAATCACTCTGTCTTTTGATGGAAACCGCATTAAAATCCGTTGCGTAGTTTAAAAGATCTAAGCGTACAGACGGCGGGAAGCGTCTTTGTTTTATACTATGTAGAGGAGATAGATAGATAGATATTTACTGGAAAAATATAAATTAATATCCTTATTCTATTTAGGAATATAATAATCAATAATTCAAGTTAAAAAAACATACATGTGATACAGAGAAATCAATAAATTTAACTAAATTAATCTATAATACCGCTATCAATGTCCCCAAAACGTTGGCCCCAGTGCCGCGTTGTAAGTATGTACGTTGTGCATAATAGAAGCCAGCGTTTCAATGTTGCCAATCTATTACAATTGTAATAGATCTATTTTACTTTTTAACCGACTTCAAAAGGAGGAGGTTTTCAACGTCATTTTTTATTTTATTTTAATGTATGTACATACAACGATTACGCTGAGATTTATGTGATTCTTCCTTAGTTTGATGCGGAATAGTTGCCATTTGGTCCCATAAAAATTTAACATACTTAGTTTGGCGCAGTTGTTTTTATTTTATGAAAATTTTTGTTTACGTGGACGATGTAATTGTCTTTGGCAAGGCGTTTTTGAATCTTAGCGAGTCTAGCTAGACTCATACTGTTCTAGTGTTTCTTGGCGTGAACATAAATTAACTAAAATTTGAAAAATAAATAAGCTTAAAAAAAAGTAATACCAACTCCAAGAAAAAGACATCAGCACTAAAAAGCGAAAAATAAACTTACATTACAAAGTATTATTATACCTGCTAGATACCTACTGATCTGTTTGAAGTCGGTACCAAGCACCGGCACCTAGGCTAGGCTGAGCACCGACTTCAAACAGATCAGTAGGTACCTAGCTGGTATAATAATACTTTGTAAAATAAGTTTATTTTTCGCTTTTTAGTGCTGATGTTTTTTCTTGAAGTCGGTTTTACTTTTTTTTTTTAATTTAGTTAGTTTATTTGTATGGATTAGTACCTACGCTATTACGCCGCTGGCAGATCTATTATGATTTTCGAAAAGTAGATGGATCTATTACGGTTTTAATATATCTATTACTGTTTTTATTCTGATTTAGTAAGCTTTTACTCCGCCAACAGGTCTATTCCGTTTTCCGTGGACTTTTTTTTAAATAAAAATTAGGCTTACGTTTGACCGCCATCTTACCTGATGTTAAGTGATGATGCGGTTTAAGATGGAGCACGCTTGCCTAGAAGATACCGATTCACTCTCGACTTGAAGACACCCAGATTATATCCAACGGGGAAGACCCACTCAGGCAGCGCATTCCACTGTCTAGCAGTCCGCACAATGAACGTAGAATCAAATCATTTCGTTCGAGTTTTAGATGGCCGTAGTGATTGTGAGTTACGGTGATTTCATTTATATGAAAATCCAACCTAAAAGTCTCCCAAAAACATTATTTGTAGGTAATTTAATGTGCCTTTCTCTTTACTTGTTATATTTTTTATTTTTTTTATGGCTGACAAGTTAGGTGTTTGACCACAACTCACCTGATGTTAAGTGACGGTGTGGTCGAAGATGGTAAAGCACACCTAGCCTGGAATAGAACTGGCTCTCAAGTAAGGCTGCCGGAACACATCGTTAGATGCTTGGCGACAGATTTTCAACTTGAGGCTGGTAGCTAGCCAGCCGAGTACTAGAAAGTACCCTACCACCACGCTATGGTTTCCTCACGATGTTTTCCTTCACCGGCAGCTCAAGCTCATTGTTGGGGTTTGAACCCACGCCCTTCGGCATGCGAACCGACCGCGCTAACCACTGAGCTATCATCGCTACAAAGCGTTTTAGTACGTTTTCTTGCCGCCGCGCCGTCTAGTACGGGACTATGAAAATTTCGAGTGGCAACGCTGCAACGTTTTGGTCACGTGTGGCATCGACCAGACCAGATGACAACTCTTTGAATATTATCACCACGGTCTAAAAGTTTCAAGCCCAAAAAGCTCAAAGATGTACCCACTGTCCCGAGTACTACAGTTACTAGTAAAGTTAGTGGAAAATAATATTTACTCATATATTATTTACATGCTAAATGAATAATTGAATGTACTTAGACTCGGGAAAATTAAATTGATACGAGTAAATATTATTTCACATATAATTATGCTATAAATGGCATAATTCTATGTAATGAAAGACGTCATTCTTAATATCATTATATATTTTTTCAAATGTTCATAATAGTTTCTCGTTTGACCACATCCTCCCTTTATAAGCTAGTAGAGATTCACGGAATCGTCTGTTGTTGTATGGGAACAGTATATTTGTACGGAATAAAAGCGGCCATTTTTTAATCCAAATCCATAAACTAGTTTCAAGTTTTACTAAAAACTGTTGAGCCGTTACTACCATAGATAACAGACATATACGCAAACACGCATGCATTTTTTTAAATGGGAAGGTAATGAGACGATTAGGACGCTCTTCGGATGGCTTGAGATAACGCCTGTCCATGACCATTGCAGCGATACACAGAACTTTGAGTAACAAAACAAAGTCCAGGGCATCGCTGCTTTGCCGCTCATTACTTTGAGACTTTCGATGGTTAGTCTCAACAGCCCTGTTATTTTAATTTTTTATAGTTTGTGTAGTATTTTTTATTTATATTCTTGTATTATTAATTATTCTTATTTTACTTATTAAAATGATAATGGGTACCTACCCATTGCATTGCTACTCAGCACTATTGAACAAACTACCACATTCTTGCAATTACGTAGTTAGTCATCGCCGTAGGATGCCCTGTGTTGATGACAGTTGCTCTTCGATGGACCATATCAAATAAATAGCAACAAAATAATTAATGATATTTTTTTTAATGGCTGACAGGCTAAGTGTTTGACCACAGCTCGTCTGATGTTAAGTGACGGTGTGGTCGAAGATGATAAACACACCTAGCCTGATTCCAGAACTGGATTTCAAGTGAGGCTGCCTGAACACACCGTTAGATGCTTGGCGGCAGATTGATTTTAAGGGTGGTAGCTAGCCAGCAGAGTACTAGAAAGTACCCTACCACCACGCTATGGTTTCCTCACGATGTTTTCCTTCACCGGCAGCTCAAGCTCATTGTTGGGGTTTGAACCCACTCCCTTCGGCATGCGAGCTGACCGCGCTAACCACTGAGCTAACATCGCTACTCAAAAGTCATAATTCAATCTTATGTTGCCATTTATCTAATTAGATAAATGAAAAAAAATATATAACTGTATATAATTAACTATATTAGATTATAGTGCTCACATTTTGAGAAGGGTCAGGACGTATAGTCCATCACACTATCCAAGTGCGGGTTTACAGACTTCACACATCTTAGATTTTTTTAAGGATCTCTGTCATTATGTTTTCTTTGCAAAATTCGCACAAGACTTAGTGATAAGTCTTTATATGCTTTTCTAGAAGCACTATTTTGTAATGAGAATAGAAAATAATATCTAAAAACTATAAATTTTAATGTAAAGCTAAGTTGATAAATTTGAATTCCAAGTAATTTTCAAAATAAATATATACAGAACACAAACAAAGAACAATCATCGCTCAATATACTCTTAGAGAAGATTAATTTAAAAAACACGAAAATATACGGAGGCAACCTTATATTTTTTTTAACTATAGTCAGTGTCACTCGGGATAAAATATAAAAATCTAACGATTCCTCATTCATTCGAATCTATTCAGGCATTTTAAAGTTATGGTAGAATAAACTCGCATACAAAATCATACATACATAAAACCTTGAAAACATTACACTCCTTTTTTGGGCAGTCGTGTAAATAGAGATACCACCAAAATGATCTAACGTGATAGTATATTAAGGCATGTGTTTTTAAATGGAGCGTAATTTATCACTATGCAAACAACCAAAGCCTAAAAATGGGTGATTGTTCTATCCCATGGGAATTGTTTTGGAATAAAATAATTGAATTGATATAAAGGGAATATATGTATATATGTATGTACCTTAATATATTTATGCCAAAAATCATTTCAATTACCTTGTTCCTATGATGCGTAATGACAAATAAACAAATCAATTACGCATTCGTAGTATTAGTGAAGAGGAAAGACGCAGGCCTTTGCCGTATAGTGAGATAGTCACCGCTTTGAATGAATAATATACCAAAAGAAAAAAATACGCAGAAACATACAACTTTGTTTCAAACTACGGAACCAACGTCAGTTGCACAATCATTCTCAACAACATTGCAGTTCAATAACTTTACAAAACATAATAATAATAACATAATAAATAAACGAACACTATATAAAAAATATTAAATTGGTGATTAAAATAAAGAAGAAACAATGGAAGATATAAAGCACACACAAGTGGAGACGACGGAATCTATATCCGATTATATAGTCTCAAATATGGATGCGAATTTTTACTTCACCGCAAGCGGACATTCGGCGAGACCAATACTCATAAATGTTGATAAAAATCACTTACAAAGAATCGTGACTGCCTTATCATATACAAGAACTCCTGCTGCTGTTCTATCTGTATTTGTATGTGTCGTAGCATTCGTCACCTGGATCAAAATACGAAAATGGCGTTCGTTTAAAAACTTTGTATCTCTAAATTTTATACTTTGCTACACAATGACATATGCTATCTCCTATATGATTTTATTCGGAATGCCCAGTGATTTATTTTTATTTCCAATCTTAAATTGTTTCTTCTGGTGCGCGTACCTTAGCTGGATTTGTATCGCATCCGTCGATACTTACATGAAGATTGTGAAAGTGTTTACCGTACATATTCCTCGTTTGAAACTTAAAACTTTTCTATTTGTCTGGATTGGTTCTTTAATCACGAGTTTACTCGTTTACGTTGCAACTTTATCTGATTCCAACTATTTCTGGATTATCGCTTCTTTATGCGCCGTTGCATTAGCTCCACTAACACTCGTTTGTAATTTTTTAATTTACGTTAAAGTTGTGCACAGCCTTTTTAAAAATACTAAATATGTCGACAGAGTTTTATACAAACAGAAATTGCAAGCGGCAACATTCACGTTTTTAATGAGCGGTTCTATCATGCTACCTAAAATTTTAGTGCAAATGATTTCAACGATATTTTCGGACTTAGCTTACACTTATAATGCTGGATATATCGGAGTGACCGTTAATATACAAATTATAATAATGAATATCTGCTTTCTATTGTTAAAGTCTAACCGTTTGTTGTGGTACAAGATGTGTTGTAAGAAAAAAATAAACTCATTGCCATGTGAAACTGCATAATAAATTTTTAATTGTAAATTTATTATGCACATGCATATAACCGACTCAAAGTCCCTAAGCTCGAACACGGAATTCTGGGACATTTTTTTGAAATCCCATCATCAGATCCTGATTTCGTGCCTATGGGACTGCCCGGGAAGTTTGAACAAAAATATAATTTCACGAATTTCCAGGTGTATCCGAGTAAAAAGATTCTGACGAACTGAGAACTACTCTTTTTTTGAAGTCAGTTAAAAATTATAAATGATGAAAAAATCATTCTTAATAAACCTTTATAAATATAGCAGCCAGGTAATGGTGTATTTGTAATTAAATGTGTATACAGTATTTCCTATGTGTGCTGTTGACCGTTCAGGACCGTTGACCGTTCCTTTATAAGGAGCTACATTTTGTTATAGTTGGCATTGCATCGTCATCGGAACTGAATCAATGTGTCAAATGTCAACTTGCTAGATTACACTATAGATACAATGATTTTATTGATTCAAATTGTTTATTGACATATAAACTGTATAATTAATGTATTTTTGTGACATTTTTATTATAAAATTATACGTTTGTAAATAAATCACCTAATGTAAAAAAAACTAAAAACGGTCAAATGTAAGTCGAATTTACGCTACGAGATTCAGATACTTTTTGGTAATACAAATTGATAAAACCAAAGTTATAGTCATTAGTCTTACGCCCGCGACTTCTTCCGCGTTGAGTTAAGAATTGTCCCTAATCACCTAGAGGTATGAAGTATACTTTACGATCTATTCTCATACCTACCTAAAATACATACCTACTAAATATACATAAAACATTTCATAAAAGTCTGTCGACCCGTTTCGCAGTATTGCGATCACAAACACCGTGACACGAAATTTTTATATATATACATACGTATAGAAGTCTTCGATGTACCGATATACCTTTGCATGGTAGTACGGAACCTTCGGAGCACAACTCTCACTTGACCGTTTTTATTTATAAGTCTAAGTAGTACGCTCTGTAGTAGTATTTGTACTAACTTTTTAAGTATAATTTTTATGGTCTCCACTTATTTTTACATTGTATTTGTTAACTTTTTTTTAGATAATAATTAGATTTAATGAAATACTTTTTGTAATCATTTCAATAAATATGTTAACTAAATGCTCACTTCATTTGTCTACTTGAAAAAACCTCTTTGTCAAAGACTTCCTTTTTAATCTTTGATAGACTAGTTGATAGAATAGTTTGATACTACATAAGTCTGGAATAGAATTGGCTGTCAAGTGGGGTGGCCGCCGGAACACATCATCACCACCATACTATATTGAAATAAATAAAATAAATAATAATAATAATAATCTTTTAATTCAGGCATAACAATAATCCCATATAAAATTAAATTATGAATGCATTAATCCCCTTTCGGATTAGTTTACTCTACGCTTATAACCCTATATTGTATTGTTAAACTGGTTTTCTATATTTGTAGCGATGATAGCTCAATGGTTACCAGTTCACATGCCGAAGGCTGTGGGTTCAAATCCCAGTGAGCTTGAGCTGCCGGTATAGAAAACCATCTTCAGGGAACCACACTTTCTAGTACTCTGCTGGTTAGCTACCACCCTCAAGTTGAAAATCTGCCGCCAAGCATCTAACGGTGTGTTCCGGCAGCCTCACTTGAGAGCCAGTTCCATTCCAGATTAGGTGTGCTTTACCATCTTCGACCACACCGTCACTTAACATCAGGTGATTTGTTGTCAAACACAAAGACAGCAAGCCATTAAAAAAAAAAAACCCCCATAAAAGTTGCACCCCGTTTTAAAGGGTAGTTTTGAAAAATTTGTAACATAGTTTTTTAATAATTTTAATAAAGAGTATTTAATGTGAGTTTGAAAACGCTAGTACCAAAAATAACGAAGTTTCATATACATTTCCAACCCTTATTTTGCACACTTAGGGGTGGAATTTTTTAAAATCCTTTCTTAGTGCACACTTGCGTTACCTAAGAAACATTTGTGCAAAATTTCATGCTTATAGATACAGCGATTTCAGCTGTGCGTTGATCGATCAGTTAGTGAATCAGTCTGTCAGTTTTTTTTTATAGATATAGATAGAAAAAGATTTATAAGTACAGTAACTTTTTGCTAAACTCTTCATATGGTTTTTTTTACCCCAGCTACTGGAGCAAACTTACTAGTTTTTTCTCACATAAGCAATTCGGAAGCCCCAGTGACCCGCTTACGTACTTGCCGAAGTAAAAGTTTGAAAAGAGTCGAGAGTACGTCATTAGTACGTCACTATCTCTCTCACATTGTAACATCACTAGACACACTAGTAAAACTATACTGCCACACGGCATATAAAGATTAAACTAGCAAAAAGCTGAGCTTTGTCAGGGCTCGCGTAGTTTTTCTAACGGTTAATAATTTTTAAGACAGTTTTTTTTTTAATTATCATAAAACATCAAAGTCCTCCAAAACAGTGATACGCCGCTATTTTACAACCTTTTTTTTTTGTCCAGGGAAAATACTTAATGTATACCACCGGCCCTGGGGCGGGCACAGTGGTTATGTGGGACTCTCCGTCCTAATGACGGCCTACCCACTAACAACCCTGGAGTGTTCCACCTCGGCGCTTGTGTCGAGGCTACGGGCACGCTTTCGCACTCTTCCGCGGCCTCGACAGCGCTTGTCCTCGCGGACCCGCCTCGGGGAGCCCAAGCTCACCCCGCTACGTAGTATTAACTAGATTAACTACTTTTATGTTTTCTAATAGATGGCATTAGTAGTACAATAACATTCTACCCAATTAATACAAAATTGTTAATGTTTTTTTTTTTAATGGTTATAAAATTATTATTTTTGACAGATCTAGATTTAAAGTTAAATTACTATGTTAAAGTACAAATCTATAGGCGTGATAGTTTTTCAGTAAAGTGTACCACAAAAATGCTCAGGTTGTGGGATAGTGTTAGGGCTCACTTCGCTCGCCCTGATTACTGTCAAAATATTTTTTTATCTGCTCCACAGGCACCGGGGGCTGTGACAAGTAACATTTCAATTGTTTTTTTTTGTGTGTCAAATAACACTATTTTTTTTTACTTTAAATAAACTTAACTAAACGCAATACAGGGAGAGGTAAAGAGATTTTTATTTTAGATTTTAGATTTATTTTTGTTTTTTATGCATACCGCAAACGAATATATTTTTATGGACACCTTAGAAAAATATATCCTATTAAATAAACACGTGCATTTTATTTAAGCCGTGTCATATTGTGTATAGTGAACGTTTTTCGTCATTCTGACGTTTGTCAAGTGTGACGTTGGAGCTAAGCGTCAGACGGTCGAAAGTGAGTTTCTGTCACTTTTAATTTCGATCGAGACTTTCGGTTTCGTTCGTGACGTACAATGGTTTTGTATATCTACGTATTGATACCTCATTGATTGCACTAAAACCTACTTTGAGAGATTTAGCAGGAACTTTTGGCGGGAACACGAAAGAGTTCATTTAAGTAAATAGTTAAAGTAATTTTTTTTATAGTAACATCTGCCGATTAGGCGTGAACAGGCACGCACAATAACGCAGTCCTTAGGGTCTAGACAAAGTAACATTCGATAAGCGATAACGCTAATAGAAAAACCAAAAATGTATGGAATTGACATAAGCTGTCCGGAAGATGGGCAGCAGCGTCTTCCTTGAACAATCATGCCTAACTGCGCTCGCCAACCCGCCTGCCAAGCGTGGCGAGTATTGGCAACACCCCCCCAGGAGGAGGCCTATGTCCAGCAGTGGACGTCCTATGGCTGATGATGTGATACGCAAACATGTCAATGTTTACAAAACATGGTACGTTAAAAAAAAAAAAAAAAATATTTTAAACGATTTTTTCTTGCTTGACTGGCTTGGTGTTTGACCACAGCTCACCTGTTGTTGAGTGGCGGTGTGGTCGAAGATGGTACACACACTTGCCCTGGAATGGAACTGGCTCTTAAGTGAGGCTACTGGAATACACCGTTAGATGCTTGGCGGCGTGCAAGATACGCGCGAAAAACATAACCCAGTCAGCAGTCGGGTAAAAACGCCATAAACGCGTTTAGGAATGTAATAAATACTAGTTATTTAGTCTTTGGTTACGTCGCTGCTTGCTTGTTGTGACGTCACGTAAGAAAAAGTAACATGAAATGAAATCGAGAGTTTTAAGTTTCGCCTACACTTTTACTTTCTATTGACTACTTATCGATTTCGTTCATGACGTAACGTGATACGTCAGACAAGCGTCATAGTGTGTAATGGCTATCAGCAACTTATGTGATTGTTCACATCGCCCTAATATCAAAATCAACCTTGACTCCTTCAAACTGCCCTAGATTCGCACACACAACCCAGATTATTCCTATAGGCGTGCCACTAACATCATTTCTCGACCTTGAGTCCCAGATATCGCAGCGTGACCTAGAAATTCGCAAGCATTTAACCTTGGCAAGCCCGTGACCTCGAAAAGAAGGAAATATTTAATCTGTGCTACTGGGTTGTGCCTCTAACGCGGCTGTGGCCTTGACCGTGGTCCCGATTCTGAGGCTCGGCTATGTTTATGATTCCACTTTAGGCTATAAGTACCTACTTGCAGATTTTTTTTTTATGGATGACGAATTTTATGTTCACTGTTCACCTGATGTTTCAAATACAACATTTTATTGATAACACAAATGATATAAAATTCCGTAATATCACTTTTTTTTTTTATCGCTGACAGGCTAGGTGTTTGACCACAACTCACCTGATGTTAAGCGACGGTGTGGTCGAAGATGGTAAACACCTAGCCGGGAATGGAACTGTCTCTCTAGTGAGGCTGCCGGAACACACTGATAAGTGCTTGGCGGCAGATTTTCGATTTGAGAGTGGTAGGTAGCAAGCGAAGAACTATAAAATATATCACTATGCTACGGTTTCCTCACGATATTTTCCTTCACCGCCAGTTCAAGCTCATTGTTGAGATCTGAAACCACCCCCCTTTAGCTTCGCTACAAAACCTCATTTCGGCTTACTACTTACTATCGTTGCGCGTAGGGCTACCATATCTCAGGATTTGTCCTGAGATTTAAGGATTTTTGGACTCTCTGGATTGCGGCTGGATTTAGCAAATCAAAAGGTTCCGTACCATTATCTATAAAAACATGTTTGTTGTATGGGAGCCCCCCTTAAATATTTATTTTAATTTGTTTTTAGTATTCATTTGTTGTTATAGCGGCAACAGATATTACATAATTTGTGAAAATTTCAACTGTCTAGCGAAGTCTTAGTAATATTGGGTACGGAACCCTAAAAACTATATATTACGACTTTTTGAAATTGTTAAGTATGTTTAAGAAAAAATTACAAATTATAAAAAACCTCAGGATTTTTTAATGGAGATCAGGCCTTTTCTCGAGACTTGATTTTTTCATTCTGGTAACCCTTGTTGCGCGTAACCTTAAATAAGAATAAAAAAATAACTCACATATACTGATCAATAGGCAGCGGTGTGAGGTTTTCATTATATTGTTGAAAGGTTCTGTCCAGGGCTTCGGCTCTCCTCTTCAGGGCTTGTGGAGTCGGCGGAGTCAAAATGCGACCGTACACAGGGTCTACTGGACCTTTGGTATCTAGGCGTAGTGAAACGGTTTACATTATAATTACATCATCACATCACATCATCAGTCATAGATCGTCCACTGCTGGACATAGGCCTCCTCCTGGGGGGGTTTTGCCAATACTCGCCACGCTTGGCAGGCGGGTTGGCGAGCGCAGTTAGGTGTGATTGTTCAAGGAAGACGCTGCTGCCCATCTTCCGGATGTACCCTTAGCCGACTCTTACGGCAACCACGGGTAGAGAGGGTGGGGTACAATTCTTACGCCGGCATCACCACGGCAATAATTATAATTACATATTAAAAACTATTTTTTATCTCCATTGTGAGACTATTATTTTACTACATACATCATACCACATATTACTATTAGACTTTATTTGCTCAGAATGGGGAATGTCCAAAAAATCTTGCCCTCCATTTTTATTTTAGATTATAAGAAAAATAGAGCAATTTAAGAAACTAATTTGATTGTGTTTGTTATTTATTGTATTTTTTTTTTTAATTTTATAATAATACGGGTTGATGACTTCGTTGGATTTATCAGATTGAGGAAATCTGGAGGTGTCAATGTGTCAAAAGTGTCAATGTCATTATGATTACTACCTATAACCTAACTTCTAAAAAACTTTTCTTTGCATTTTGCAACTCAACTTAAGTGACAGATAAAATAACTATTAAATTTTGGTTAATTTTAAATCAACCGTTATAAATTCAGTTCCTTGCTGACCAAACATTCGCAATGAATGATAATTTTGTTATGTTTACAGACTTTGACATTAGACAACATAATGACATTTGGCTTTTTTTTTGTTTATGCTTAAACATTTTTTCCATTCCGCCACGCGTGACGTCATATTATGGTCAAATGAAGGATATTCAATTAAAGCTTAAAATAATAATAATCCGTGATTATTTTCGGTTTCTAAGTAATTGATAGTGATCAGTAGTAACCTTATGTTTCGAAATCGTAATGAAAAAAAAAAAAAAAAAAAAAAAAAAAAAAAACAGATAATTGATTGAATCAGGCGTTATTTTGCGGAAGTCCATTTTGCTTAGCATAGTATAAAAAATTAATATCGTAGGAAATTTCACACGGCGCAAAACTAAGCAAAATTTGTACTATGGGATCCAAATAACTGATATACTTCTTTGTTTTAATACATACAGAACGCCCAGACGAAGAACAAACATCTATAGTCACATGTGCATCTAAAACAAGCTTTTCTAATTACCTGATAGAAGAGGCAACTGTTCATCTAATCCAGTCTCATCTAAATATTCATCTGAAACAAAAAGTATTTTGTTTTCATAATGTTTTTTTAATCTTCCTCTTGAAAGGGTTTTTGGCTTTGCGCTACAGTTGCTTTTGACATCTTCAAATTGTTATTTATTTATTTTTCTTATTTATTTTCTATTATTATCCTCGTTTCCGCAAACACTCAAAATTATAATAAAACTTTATCACCTAACTATTAAATAAACACACAAAAACCATTGTGCATTGTGTTATTTTTTTTTTATGGCTGACAGGCTAGTTGTTTGACCACAGCTCACCTGATGTTAAGTGACGGTGTGGTCGAAGATGGTAAAGCACACCTAGCCTGGAATGGAACTGGCTCTCAAGTGAGGCTGCCGTAACACACCGTTAGATGCTTGGCGGCAGATTTTCAACTTGAGGGTGGTAGCTAGTACTAGAAACCAGCCAAGTACTAGAAAGTACCCTACCACTACGCTATGGTTTCCTCACGATGTTTTCCTTCTCCGGCAGCTCAAGCTCATTGCTGGGGTTTGAACCCACGCACTTCGGCATGCGAACCTACCGCGCTAACAACTTTGGGCACAGAACGCTAAAAGATTACCTTGTTCATCAATGGTGGAGTCTTTGGTCAAAAGAGCGGGTCCTTCAACCGCTTTTAATTTCGCCTTTTCAGCTGCCCTTTCATAGATTTGCTCTGAAAAAATAATAGCATTTTTTAAATATGTTCCTATAATTATTGTTAAGCAGCAATGAATGAGTATTCATAATTTTTATTATGGATTTGTTTGTATTGTAAAATTATATATTTTATCAATATACAGCATGTACAACAAAACAAAAAAAACTAAAACTACATTAGTGGATATACATCAATTACACTAAGTAATTTTAAAATTATTAGTGAAGAATATTGTTGCCGGTTACTATAAAATTTCATTATAGAGGAAAAATAAAATATATTTTAATAAGACAAAAATGATTTTTATGATTTGTTTGAAAATCCATCACAGTACTGCAAATGATGTGTATAATCTAATACCTTTAAGCGAGCAACTCTTGTATATACATAATATAATCTGAATCTCGGAAACGCCTCCAACGATATTCATGAAATTTAGTATGCAGAGGGTTTCGGGGGCGATAAATCGATCTAGCTAGGTTTCATTTTTAGAAAACGTCGTTTTATCCGTGTTTTCAGCCGAGCAAACCTCGGTCAACCAGGTACTAATAATTATTAGTCATAATTAGACATAACGAATTGTGTTGTTTTGCAGATGGGATCTTTCATCCTACTGTTCTTAGTATACTTTGTGTCTTGTATTTCTGTACACACATATTTTGAGTCTTTATTATTCATCATCATCATCATCAACCATAGATCGTCCACTGCTGGACATAGGCCTCCCTCCTAGGGGGTTTTGCCAATACTCGCCACGCTTGGCAGGCGGGTTGGCGAGCGTAGTTAGGTGTGTTTGTTCAAGGAAGACGCTGCTGCCCATCTTCCGGATTAAATCCCTTAGCCGACTCTTACGGCAGCCACGGGTAGAGAGGGTGGGGTACTTACTATTCTTACGCCGGTACCACCACGGTAAATTATTATTAGATATACAAAATTGATTGCAATTTGCTTTGAGTATCTTCAATAGTAAAAAAAATTTTCTTTATGTCATGAAATTATATAAAATAAAAATTGTTAAAATAATTATAGAACAAACCTACTTATCCCACTCTCATAGTCTTTCCAGATTCTGTCCACCCGTTCCACTGACTTTTGGCTTATATCTGCATGTATTGTTTCCTCCAAATTGCTTTTTATTTCTTCTATAACTTTTTTATCATATATTGGACGACTTTCTTTGTCTATTCTGCCCATAGAGTAAAGCCAGTGCACAGCTTGCAATGCAGCTTTTTCTGCTGCAACACGTTTTGATAAGGCGATGCTAAAAGATCAAAGCATATTTTTTTAATAAATTTGTTTTTCTCAATTTATGGCATTGCACTATATAATATAGGCTAATTGTGACTAATCATCGAATATCTGTAATGAGTGCTAAAGCACAATGCGATGGACTATTAAGTTACCTACTTAAAGTATCTCTGCAATGGTCATGGGCATTGTTCTCTTTTGTAAAACTGTATAGGTTTGCTTTTGACCACGCCCTGCCTGATGTTGAGCAGGATGTAGTCTAAGATGAAGCACGCTTACTTAGAAAAAAACCTGTTTACTCTGGATTTGAAGGTACCCAAGGGTTTTCCGTGGGAAAAACAGACACCGGCAGAGTTCCACATCCTCGCTGTATGTATTAAGAATGTGGAATCGAAGCGTTTAGTCTGAACATAGGGAATATCCACCATGTAAGGATGGCGCTTTGGCCGTGTCTGCCTAGTAGTCCCGTAGTAAAAAGGGGCAGGTGGAACCAAATTAAGCAACTCTAAGGCACACTCTCCGAAATGTATCCGATACAAGACAGATAAACAAGCGACTCTACGTCTGTGTTCAAGGCTTTGCTGACGAAGCCAGAGTGTCGTCTCCTATTAACCTCCTAGCAAGCTGTCGGTGTTAAATATTTTAGCATTTTTTGTCTGACAAGCTAGGTGTTTGACCACAGCTCACCTCATGATAAGTGAAGGTGTGGTCGAAGGTGGTAAAGCACACCTAGCCTGGAATGCAACTGGTGGATGGTAAATCCAATGAAATAAGTCCCTCTGTAAAAGTCTAATGAAAATAATATTTACCTTTCAAACTTCTTCTTCTCTGGCCAGATGAACTTGTAGGTACAAATCCACTCCTGGTTAATTATAGCCTTCTTTCCCGGCATGTGTTGTTTGTAATGAATATCGTAGATCTTATCTGGAGTGCGTTGAGAGAGTATGTGGAGAGCCACTCGAGCTTCTGGGAACAATTCTGACACTTTCTTCAGCTCTGTAATCATCGTAATTAGTATTGTTAGAAAGATAAAATGCCTTTTCAGCATTATGATATGCAGCATATTACAAAGAGCCATCAATCACAAGCATGTATGGGATGGAATGGTTTTCATAGGCAGTGGTAAGCTTACCATCAACTAAGTCGCCTGCTTGTTTGCAACTCATATAATAAAATTAAACAAAATAGGTACTGTATAAAATCTACTATGACTCTAACCTTTATTACAGAACAATACAGGGGCTGGTGTTTTTTTTAAATATTTTTTGTGTAAATGTATTGAGGCAAACCAAACGCTATCATGATGGTAAGTCATTTAAAAAGAAAAATCTTTAATTAATACTTAACTTTATGTTATTTCAATTTTACATTGCGCTGTAATCGAGTGGCTTTATAGAAAGTTGGAACATGGTTCAGTAGAAATATGAAAATAGAACCCGGCATTGTTCAAGAAATATGTAAATAGGTATTTCCTAGGCAAGCATGCTCCATCTTCGGCCACATTATCACTTTCCATCAGGTGAGATCGTGGCCAAACGCATGCCTAGACCGTTGTAAAAAAAAAAGAACTAGGTTTTTTGTAATTTGACAGCTGTCAGTTGAAAATGATTCTCCCTAGGGCTAGGCAATTTCAGACCTACTTTCCAAGTCTAAGTAATGAAAAATATTTTCCATCAAAGACATTCATAAGATATAAAAATAAATATTTAAAGCAATTGTTTACAGATTAACAAATACCTAATAATTCACAAACTTTTACCTTTTTGTTTCTGTAATTCGCTGGCATCTCCTTCAAGTAATCCTTTGCAATACCATTTTCTATGCAACAGTATCGTACCATTAAGGGTTTGGTATGTAAGTGGGTCCCTATTACATAGTGTAACAATTTTATTACCAACTTTTGAAGTAACATCTGAAAGAGAAAAATACATACTAAGTACCTATATTAAAATTTCTTAAGCAACATCCCAACCAATAATATAACACATAACACTTTAGGGCCATGGAGACCGGGAGCAAAAATAATATTCAAAGAGCTATCAATACCAATTTCCGACTTTTTGATTCCGATCAATTTCCCGTATAGTCAACACCACATGTAACTGCAATGCTGACCTCTATTTTAGAGAAAGATTATGTATTTGCATAATATATTATCCCACCGAAAACATTTTCATGTAAAATGTTGCCAAGATGAGACCATATGGCTTGCACTGTCGAAAAGTTATCAGATCTCATGTAGAGCCAACACCTTAGTCAATATATGTGGCTAGATATAAATAAAATCTAGTATAAATAGCTATGCAATTGAAACTTTATATGTTTAATAAGTCCACTATTGACATCACATCCCGAAAATTTTGTTTATTTGGTATAATCCAAACCCAAGCTATGAGGGTTGACAAACATGACGAAGCTCTTTGTTAAAAAAAGTTCGCTACGCTAGGCTCATTTTGGCGGGAGCACTACCATGCTCCCAGATTTTTTACAAATGACATCTAATGGTGACAGACCTCGTACCTTTGAGTAACAAAGTAAAAGACAAGGCATTACATCACACAGTGCACACTACTGCATTAATTTAATGATAAGTTTCAAAATCCCTATAATATCAGTAGCTGCAGTACCCTTCTAACCAGAACACAGTAATGTTTACACAGTAAGTAGTTGTGGCACCTACAACCAAGTAAAATTAAATATTCTGAGTAACCCTTAAATATGTTTTTTTTAAGAAGTAATTCTTTTTATTCTACTTTTACAGACTATATCAAAGTTTATATCAGCAGCACAAACTAGACATTTCATGACAAAATAAGTGGTTAGTACCAATTGGATGCTATTATTAAATGCTACACTTAAGTGATAATTTATAGAAGGTAGGTATACACTTACCACTGTATTCTTGGGTTCGTAAGCATGCGGTGTTGATAACAGCATCCTTAAGAAGATATTTCCTCAGTAAATTTGATCGGAGCTCCAAACATTTTCGTAGTATCATTTTTTCGGTAGACAAAACTTCAGTAAACTTAACCTTTACTTATCACAAATTTTAATTCATAGTATACTACTTATTAATAAGAAATTGTGGTTAATTAATAGCGTAAATACCTATTTCATAAAGTTTTGTAATTTAAAAATCGTAATTATCGTCAACAAAGTGCTCTGTAAAACCGCTTATTAAATTGAATTATTGTACTGACATTGACAAATTAAGGACGTGATTAGTGGCCAGTGGTGTCAAATTTACGAATAGCGCTAACTTTAGCCAACATAAAATCAAGGAAAGAACAATGCAGTCATATTGGTTTCTATTAGCTATATTGACATTATTAGCACTATTATAATATTTCGAACTCTATCAAAGCTGCTTCGGACTGCACAAGACACCAGGGCCGCCAGGTTAAATTTTTCAACTTTCCTGGCAATAGCAAACTATTGTACAGGTGTATCTATGGTACGGTATTCCCATTTTTGCTGCGTGTATACCGTGTCAGCGGATGTGTTGGTGTCTCATTTACTTTCATTGGAACAAAATGAGATAGCACCGTATTCATAGACGTGTGAACTGTACCCGCCTACCCGGCTGTTACCATAATAGTATTCCCAAGTCACTAAACGGGGAATTCTGAATTTCTTTCTTATGCTTAATAGTTAAAACTCAATTACTCACTAATTCAAGTCTATTTATTGAAAAGTTACGTGGATACATCACACGGTTATAAGTTTTTTTTTTTTGTATTAAGGAATTACTTATTTGCTTATTTAAGTTTCTTACTGTTAATCTTATTTCTTTCTTATTTCATAGGACCAATTTTGGAGGATTTAGTTGACATAATAATTGTCTAACTCACCGAAAAGGTTGCAGTTTATTATATAAGTCTTTGTAACAGTCTAACAGCAACATTTTCAATAAATTTAGATTATGTCTACTGTGTTGTTAAGTTAGTTAAATTAAAATCCTCAGCACAGTTGTACTTAACTGTAACGACTGTTAAGCGGAAATAAACTAAATATATATACCTCGAACACTCAAAATAAATTCCCACTTATTAACGCCTGAATCAATCATGTCTACAAAAGTCTCATAAGTCAATATTGGCCATAATATTATACGTAAGTACCTATAAATATGAATTCTATCTAGCTCTAGGAATGATCAAAGAAAATAAAAACATTTAAGTTCATCTCAAATCAAATGTAAGCTTTATTCATTCTAAAATATTGATTAAGCAGTGATATGAGTGATAGGATATTGATTCAATTATGTGCTCGTGCCGGTGGTACAAGACTAATAATTATGCCTCACAAACATTAATATACCTATCGTTTTTCGGATTTATAGGTATTTGCTAACATAACTATACACAAACAAGACATAAATTTAAACATTCAAAACCCGCACATTTTCTCCGCGGATTGATAGTGTGACCTCAAAAATAAACACCTCTCGTTATCGATGTGTAAAGATTTATTCTTTACAATGATCTCATTCTCCAGTTGAGATCTTTCGTGTATCAGCTCTGCGCGTAGTTTCTCAGTTTGTAAAGACCTGTTCTGTAACAGGCTCATACTGTCATTCAAGTCTCTCACTTCTTCTATCAAACCAACTAAAGAACCTTCTCTGCAGTTCTCGACGTTCGGACGACAATTCTTTGTATTTAACCGTGTTTGAACGACTTGGATTCTTTGAGATACTTTCAGCATTTCTTCATGAAGTGTTTCTAGTAAATTTTCAGTTTCGACAATCTTCTGCAACGTTAGACGCAGTTGATTTTCTAGCTCAGTTTTTACTTGCTCGGTTCTAGCAATCCGTTCTGTCAAAGCGTTGTTCACTTTAATATCCTGAGAGCGTAAATCTCTGGCTGTGTTAATAAGAGTAGCGTCGATTTTAGCTCGGAGTTCCTTAGAATTGGCCATTGCATGTTTGAATTGAACCAAACCATTGACTGTATAGTGTTCCCAGGACTGTACATCAGACTGACCTTCAGACAGTTTCGTAGCTCCAGCGGATTCCTTAACGTTTTCGGATTTTGTCTGCAATTCATGATTAAACGTCTCATATTTGAAAGCTAGATATTTATCGCTCCAATCGGTTTCCAAAGCAGTTTTGGCTGCTACATTCATCTTCATCTGATTCTCAATATCTCGTAACATCTCTCTATGCAATCTTTTCACATTTTCAATCAACGCTGATTCGGTAAAGAGCTCTTCTTGTGGCACATCGTAAATCAGATCAGATTGCATTCGAAGTCTTCTTAAATCTAGACATTCTTCTGTAATATATTCGGGTATTTTGAGCGTATCCATTGCGTTTTTCAACTGTTGCCTTAGATTTTCGAGAACAATAATTTCGGCGTCAATATCTCTTATAGCACGTTCTAGCTCCAACTTCCAGTAGTTGATATGTCTCGCTCTGTGTTTTAGCTGATCAGTTGAATCAGCGAAATCGTCGCAAGAGGTTTGGTTGACCTTTACTATGGAGTTTTTGGTGACGGAGGTGTTGTCGTCAGTAATATGAATGATGTCTCCTTTAAGAATTCGCTGATTGTGCTCATGCCATTTCTGTATAGTAGATAGTCCAAAGTTTCTGTCACCAAAAGACAAATAATCACCATTTTCTGCAGTAGTCATTTCGCTTTATACTTCTTTTAGTTGCCTTAAATGCCTGGAGATTTTTTCTTAACTTACTTTTTTTTACTGAGTATGTACTTTAAGTTCTTGTAGTAAGGAATTACACTGTTGCTTATTTATCAGACACAATTATTATCTTTTTTCCTGATTCTAAAGGACTTGAATCGGAACACAAATTTTAATTTTCTTCCTTTTTTTGTGAGCCTGATTTTATTTAATTCTGCAACGTTGCTTTGCTGAAGCAGTTCTGTGTAGATTGCCTCGTGACTTCGGAAAACGTAGTGACTGGTGGTATTGACTTATTAGTGAGTCGTCATAGAAATAACAAATTCTCTTGTGTCTGTTGCATCGATTTGTCTCTGTCCTGATTTGGGAAAGTGAATTAGGTTAATAAGCCTACACAGCACGCGAGCTAGAATAAAAGCATTTTTACTTGCTTCATACAATAACTACACACTATATGCCTACACTAACTAACGAACCGTATTACCAGAATATGATATTGATCACATCAAGATTTGCAATTGTACATAGGTAGAACTTTTTAGTCAACGCCTGATAGATTTATAAGAGCAGAGTTAGTTTTGATTAGAGTTGAATTCGTTATCACATAAGCACCTGACTTACTAGTAGACCTACTTACTACTAGTAGAGTACTTGTAGACTGCATAATAGTCGTTTCTTTATGTAAATTAAATGAGACGAACAAAACGAGTTCGTACCTAATGGTAAAAGATAAATAACGCCTGCACATGACTATCCTAGTGGTACTCAGAACTTTGAATAGCAAAACAGTCTTAAGGTGTCGCTGCTTTTTTTTTTACTTGATAATAATTATTAGAATAAAAAAAAACAAGAATGTATCAAAATCATTTAATATTTGATCATGAATTTTCTTTACAATGTTATTAGATTTAGTAACGAAATACCAGATTTTGACTCCACAGACTTGTGGATGTTTCTCTTATCCATTCATCAACAAGAAATAAGCTGATACCTAGTCTTCAAATAGCTGGACAGATTTTCTTGAATCATAACTAAGATCATTTTCGACCAAATCATCCATCAAACAAAAAAAACTAAATTAAAATCGGTTCAACCGCTTGGATACAATGCTCCAGAAAAACACAGATACACACGTTTAACTTATAATACCCCCTAATAACATAACACACGTGTGGATCGGGGGTAAAAAATGTCTACAAAAATTTATGGGTAGATACGACATTAATATACTGTCGGGATTGAGTAAATTCCGCTAATAATATCGATGGTCGTTGACTTCTCTATGACAAAGTAAACAAATGGTCGATTGCAATGGAAGCTAACCGCTGAAACTCCATCGGCTGACATTGTAGGCGACGCCACAGTCCCTGACTCCGTGACCTCTATACTAGCTTTGTACAATATAGTTGACACAAAAAGATTGTCCTTAGAAATTTTCTCAAAGCTGTCTAAACCTGTCTGGAATATGTCATAAACACCCATTTTGTTTAATGGATTATTAAGTTTCAAATTGGTGCTGATTTGGAACCTTGGAAGCTTCACTTCGATGTTTCTTGGTCCGTTTTGCACCTCATCGCGATCTAGCTGATCCACTATATCTTTTAATGCATAAGAGGTGAATGCCATATGTACGTCTACAATTTTCTGATTAGGATACGGCAGGATGATTACCATGGAATACTTTTTATTTGTTCCATATGGAAGTTCCAGTGCGAAAGATTTCAAAGCCTCGATATTTGAGAAGGAAAATTGACCTTTTTGGTGCATCATGTTTACTTCGCCTATAACTTCCTTTTGTTCATTGTAAAACGGCTCTAGAAGCGTATGAGTTATGTTGAACGGCGAGAACCATAGACCTTTGAAAGAACTCACGCTTGTTAAAATCATTCTGGATCCTTGGAAATCGTTGGAACGGAGCACGTTGTTTTGTCTTGCTCCAGATAACTCGATATAAGTGTTTGCAACACGATTAGTGTACGGATCATCGAAATCCAACACTTTAATTAAAGTAGCGAACTCATTCTGAAGCATATCCTTGTAATGACGATAGATTTTGAAGTCTTTGTTAAGAAACACGTAGTTTCTGCTCGTCAAATTCACACTATTTGAAGACAGAGGCCATTGGAGAACGTTAGTCAAATTCTTGTAACCTTCAGTGAGCGTGTTCGAATTTTCAGGTAGGATAAACGCTCGTGCCAGTTGATTGTAACTAAAACCAGTCGTTCCTAAAGCCACACTTGTCATGAGCGTCCAAATTCCAAAGGGAGAACACACCATATGTCCATTGGTTTCCAATTGCGTTTGGTAGAAGAATTCTCTGCTAAAATTTCGTAGTCGCTCGTTAAAATCGATGTCACAAAAACACGAACTAACCAAATACAAAATTAATACGACGCAAAACATATTGTCGTCGACCACGTCTCTCGGAATACTGATCATTAACGGCACAAAACGAGTCTCGTATAAGGAAGTATTATTTTTCTTTTTTGTCCTAGCGCTTATACACGAATTAGTAGAAATCGCAACTCAGCCATTTTTAGGTTTCCATACATCAAATCACTTCACTTGGATGTCTATTTGCCTGTCAAGACCTTTTTTCTAAGGAAAACGAAGAGAACTATCAAGTTGAAAATTAATATCAAATTCTCAGGCCTGCAATCCCTTAGAGTTGTGAAAAATTCAACAATCCCCTCTACATAGGTAGGTACTTACAGCATTTAAAAAAAAAAAAAAAAAAATTATTACAATTTTTTTAGGCTAACAACACGCGCCACTTAACTTCGCTGAGGTTTGTCTCAGTGTCGGCCCCTCTTCAATTCCAATTAATAATAAGTACCTGGTTGACCGAGCATTGCTCGGCTGAAAACATGGATAAAACGACGTTTTCTGAAAATGACCAACAACCGCCAACCGCCACCGCCAAAATAACAACCAACCGCCCAAACCACTAGACGGATCGGGCTGAAATTTGGCATGCATGTAGATGTTATGATGTAGGCATCCGCTAAGAAAGGATTTTGATTAATTCTACCCCCAAGGGGATAAAATAGGGGATGAAAGTTTGTATGAAACCTTGTCAATTTTATACCGATCGAGCTGAGACTTTGCATGCATAAAGCTACTATGACGTAGGCATCTAGCGCGGGTGAAACAGCGGGGCACAGCTAGTTCCACATATACCTACATACTATAGTCCAAGATCTCAGGACTTATTTTCTCAGAAATAAAAAGTGTGGGATAAAACAGTGCGGCGTAAGAATAGTACCCCACCCTCTCTACCCACTCTGGTAACACACACTGGTCGAAAGTCTTCGACCAGTGTGTGTTACCAGTGATGACTTATGGCGCCGAAAAGTGGTCTCTGACTATGTGCCTTCTTAGTAAGCTTAAAGTAGCACAACGAGCTATGGAGAGGGCTATGCTCGGAGTTTCCCTACGAGATCGAATCAGAAATGAGGAGATCCGTAGGCGAACTAAAGTAGCTGACATAGCCCAGCGGATTAGCAAGTTGAAGTGGCAGTGGGCAGGGCACATAGCACGCAGAACCGATGGCCGATGGGGCTGCAAAGTTCTAGAGTGGAGACCACGGACCGGCAAGCGCAGCGTAGGACGTCCACCCACAAGGTGGACAGACGACCTAATAAAGACCGCAGGAACGCGCTGGATGCGAGCCGCTTCCAACCGGTCTTTATGGAAGTCAATGGGGGAGGCCTATGTCCAGCAGTGGATGTAATGCGGCTGATGATGATGATGATGATACCTGCTAGTTTGGCGGCCATTTGTCAGGTGCCAGATGCTAAATACAGGTAAAAATAATACTCACTTTTCTCAAATTCTCAATGCTGATTTTTACGTGTATTTTAGAAAATATTATTATAAATTTATAATCAACGACCCGGCCATGCGTTGCTGTGGCCAAATTGAACAGAAATAATTTATAGTTTTGTATGTAGCGCTAGCGCATATAAAACGTTTGTACTTTAAACGTAGCGCCATCTATTGGTTATACTCAATCCAGTTAATAAATTACCTTACACCGTCATCTATTAGAATGTTATGGAACTTACAGATAATTATAACTCTATGTCGTATAAAAATAAACAAATAATTTGCAATAAAAAAATATTGCGATTATAAATTGTAAAATAAATAAAAATTATAAACTATCCTATCTCTCAAGTTGGATCAAACTGCACAGTGTGCAAGATTTGGTTAAAATCGGTTCAGTGCTTGAGAAGTTCATCACGGACGGTTAAGTGAAACTGTAATATTAAGCAAAAGTAATGTAATCGTTATTATTAATCATTTTTAGGGTACCGAACCTCAAAAGGTAAACAACGGAACCCTTATAGGACTAACATTCCTCTTCCCATATTGTAAAAAAAAGTTGTTTTTCAAAGTTGTCAAAGGTCACGGATCCCAGTGTCTGTGGAGAGTAATTTAAAATAAAAATAAAAAAACCTTATAGGATCACTTTGTTGTCAATCAGCCGTATGTCTATGTGTATGTCCTTCTATCTCAGGAACGCGTGGAGGTATCGTATATCGTTGAAATTAAAACCATATACGCAAATCTATAGTCCATTGCAGCTGTCAAAATATTAAACTTCTCAGTTATTGTAAAAAAAGTCACTGCCGTTTATATCGCAAAAAACCGCATATTACGACACTCACAAGGGAATCAAAATCTATAGGGTACTTCCCGTTGAACTATGAAATTTGGCGAGAAGCATTGTCTTTATTACACATAAAAGGACACATTTCGAAAACTGTACATGTTTAATTTAATCTCATAAAATAGGGTCTTTATGCAAGGAATGAGAACAATAATTTATAATACCCACTAGTTTGTACGGAATCCTCGGTGGGCGAGTCTGACTCGCACCTGTCCGTGTTTTTTACTGTGCGATGCACACAACATTAAATCAGAAAAAAAAAAAACATTTACACTCGATGGGCTATTCCACTAGTCCCTATTTTAAATGTGGGAGAAATTATAGCAAGTTCGGCGTTTTTTATAGTTGGCAAGCCAGGTTGACCACAGCTTACCTAATCTAAAGTGACGGTGTGGTCGAAGAAGGTTAAGCACCTAGCCTGGTATGGAACTAGCTCTCAAGTGAAGCTGCCAAAACACACCGTTAAATGCTTGGTGGCAGATTTTCAACGGTGGTATCTAGCCAGCCGAATACTAGAAAATACCCTACCACCATGCTATGGTTTCTTCACGATGTTTTCCTTCACCTGCAGCTCATGCTCATTATTGGGGTTTGAATCCACGCCCTTCGGTGTGTGAACCGACCGTGTTAACCACTGAGCTATCATCGCTACTAAATTTATTGGTGATCAGGGTACGCGGGACACCCTGGTCTTGAGAACAGGGACCGCACCGCCTAACGCCTTAGTAGCTAGATCACTGACAGTAATGTTTTTTTTTATAGCTGACAGGCTTGGTGTTTGACCACAACTCACCTGATGTTAAGTGACGGTGTGATCGAAGATGGTAAAGCACACCTAGCCTGGAATGGAACTGGCTCTCAAGTGAAACTGCCGGAACACACCGTTAGATGCTTAGCGGCAGATTTTCAACTTGAGGGTGGTAGCTAGCCAGCCGAGTACTAGAAAGTACCCTACCACCATGCAAAACCTTTACACACCACCGCTTGGCGGCAGAATGCGGTGGTTTTTGTGCGGTATTTGTTTTATACTGGATGTGTCATACCTACGTAAAGAGAATAATAATGTCACAACTGGAAAATACCTACTAATATTCGTCATTGGGGCGTTTGATGGACAATAAGGTCGAGCTGTGAAGCTATATAGAACTTTTAAATGGTTTCTCTATTATTTATTTAGCTAATTTATACAGTGAAACTTGTATAACTGGAATCTCAAAGTAAAATATTTCTAAGTACAATATCTTGGCGATAATATAATAATATACTTGGTGGTAGATTTCCTCACTTGGTGGTAGATTTCCTTAGCAGGAGGTCGTCTAGGTAGGTACCACCGCAGTACCAGATATTCTGCCGCCAAGCAGTAGTGTGTAAACATTACTGTGTTCCGGTTTGAAGGGTACTGCAGCTAGCGAAATTACAGGGCTATTGAGACTAACCATCTAGTCTCAAAGTAATGAGCGCCAAGGCAGCGAAGTCCTGGAGTTTGTTTTACTACTCTAAAGTTCTGTGTATCGCTGCAATGGTCATGGACAGGCGTTATCTCTTAACATCAGGAGAGCGTCTCGTTCGTCTCATTACTGTTACATTTAAAAAAAAGGCGACACAAGTGGGAAGAGGCGGTGCGGTGGGGGCAGAGGACGCTTGCCGGCGATCAATACGTAAGTGCCGACCGAGCAGTTAGGGTTAGCACATAAATGACATTGTTTTCTGTTGTGTAGTGTTTATGTTAAAATTTAATAGGTTAGGGACTTTTTAATAAAAAGGTATTGAAAAGTCACAGAAGTTTACGTGTGCCTTATAGATTTGATGTTTTTAGGTTTATGTCACGTAGTCAATACATTCTAGGGGAAACTCGCGCTTTTTAAAATAAATGTGAATAAAAGAAAAAAAAAAACATGTTTTAATTTGTATTATGTTACTACTCGTATTACTGTTTTTACATAAGTTTTTTCTTTTTGATAATATTTACAGGTATGTACCTACGCATTCTTAAGTGCTATATTAATAAAGACAAATATAAGCCAAATGATTTTTTTTTAACTTTCTGTCGGCAATATATAATTTAAAACCATATTTATGAATTACTACGTGAAGACTAGAGGAGGAGGGAGGGGTCTTAGCATATACTACGAGTGGTCACCGAGGGGGCGGAGGGGGATAAACAAATAATAAAAAATGGGTTAAGTAGTATGGGTACGTTCTTAACCAGGTTTCACTGTAACTACGTCGTGTAGCAGCGAGAGAAAAAAATATGAACTAGGGGTATAAATAAAAAACTGTCGTTTTAACGCAATGGCAACCTTGAATAAGTTCTTCTTCTTCTTTGATTTTGGCGTCACATTTGTCAGTGTCAGTGTCAAATATGTCATACGTTTAGTTTAAGTCACACACAGCACAGTCATAGTTACACAAAGTAAGTCTTGATCAAGTACTTGGTTATAGATCTCCTTAGCAGGAGGTCGTCTAGGTAGGTACCACAGCCGTACCAGATATTCTGCCGCAAAGCAGTAGTGTGTAAACATTATTGTGTTTCAGTTTGAAGGGTACCTACTGCTGTAGTTGTACTTGGCAGGAAAAACAGACGCCGGCAGAGAGTTCCACATCCTCCATCCATCCTAAGGTTGCCTGGAAGAGATCGCTTTTAGCGATAAGGTCGCCAGTTGTTACACCTATTAACTAGTTAATTTCTTCTGTATTATGTAATTTTAAGTGTGTACAATAAAGAGTTATTCATTCATTCATTCATCCTCGCTGCATGTATTAAGAATGTGGAATCGAAGCGTTTAGTCCGTACGCGGGGAATATCCACCATGTAAGGATGGCGCTTTGGCCGTGTCTGCCTCGCCGTCCGGTAATAAAAAGAGGCAACCAAAAACCAAAAGGAACCAGAACCAAAGGTGGAACCAAATTATGCAATCTCAGGCACACTCTCCGAAATGTATCCGATACAAGACAGACACTGTTGAGACTAACCATCGAAAGTCTCAAAATAATCATAAGACAGCCCTGTTGGCTCATTGGTAGTATGTCTGCCTTAAAAGCTGTAGGGTGTGGGTTCAATTTCCGCCCAGAACATACATTTTGTGGTATAAACAAACGTTTGTTCTGTGTCTGGGTGTTCTATATGTATTATAAGTATGTATTTACAAAAAAACATGTATTCTATCAGTTATCTGACTTCCATCACACAAGCTCTGCTTAGTTTGGGATCAGATGGCGCTGTGTGTAATGTGCCCTACGATATTAATTTATAATGATCCATAGCAGCGATGCCCTGGACTTTGTCTGTTGTCGCAATTATTCTTAGTAATTAGTATACGAACTAAACAGAGTTAAATTATTATAATAAAATATGCGCTTTTTTGCTGTAAAAAATATAACTACTACGTATAACCTTCGCAGAAGTGCAAGCAATAAGTTGACTAAGTTTTGGATGCACGGTACTGCCAGCGCATAAAATACGAACAAAAAATACAACTTATTTATTTTACAACCTTTTAAGGTTATATGTAAGTACCAACACGCCAAATACTTAATAAAGTTTATTTTTAGATTTTTGGTTCATTGTCCCAGATAAAAGGTTCTTTTAATATATTATTTTTATTTTTTTTTTACTTTTAGTAGGTAAGTATTTTATAGATTGCTCTTCAAGATAAATCAATCGAGCCAAAACTCGGTGGGGTTATGTTGTTTTATAACAGAGATGCTGTGGTCACCTTCTAGCTTCATCATCAGACCCTGGATAACGTCCAGGCATAAAGTGCTCCTCAAGACGAATCACTCGAGCCCCAACTGGATGGGTTTATCCTTTTTAGTTCAGAAGTTTCTATGGCCATCTTTTGTCTCCATCATCAGAAAAATCATCCAGCTCTATGGTACCATATAATTGTATTGTCACAGAAGATACATAAGCACACCAAATTTAAGTCCAATCGGACATCGGGAAGTGGATTAAATTTAACTTACAAGATTTCATCCGTACATAGTACATACATACATTGCAAGTTAAATAAAAGCTTGTAACAAGTTGAACAGTTTAAAAACAGGACAAGCTAAATATAACCATTTAACATATAACTTTTATATATTTTTGTAATCCTCTTTTATTTAGTTACTTGATAGGTTTGGGTAATTCTTTAAAAATAACGTTTTATTATTTCATGCCAAAAATCTACTAACTTGACTTTTTTCCCCACCGTCTAAGGCAGCGGTCGGCAACACGCGGTCCGTGGACCGCATGCGGCCCGCGGATGTCCTACTCGCGGCCCGTGATTGTTTTGTAAATTAGTCATAAATATCTAAAATATTATAGATTTATATAGAAATTATACTTATAAATATAAGAATTAAAATACCTATATTAATATCACAAGTGAGGCCCGCCTTTACTTTATTTGGCCACCTTATGGCCCTGCCTGCCAAAAGGTTGCCGACCACTGCTCTAAGGACACTTGAGTTATTGAGACGAATCTCTTGATACCTTTATTGTCGTAATCTATTCGGCCGTTTGTAAGATATGAGGTAATAAAGAAATTTACATAAGTACATACATACAAGATATGCGCGAATACATAACCCTTGGCAGTCGGGTAAAAATCGCACTGCATTTTGTCTTCAATAGGGGTTTTGGAGCCCTTTATATCGACGGGACCCTGGGCTGCAGCCCAAAAAGCTTATACAGATCCGCCCCTGCGTTGAAGTAGTAACGCCTCTGCGTATTATACTAAAGACTAAACTTTACACACAAATTAGTCACTCTGTACTATTGCCTAATCTGCGACTGTAGGAACATCGTCTTGTTCTATTGCTAGCGATTTCATAATTGAGGAAAAATTTCGATGTTTTGTTGGAACTCCACTAGCAATAACCATTAGGCATTTACGTACTTACCTATCTAGTCACTCGAGTTGCTCATAAAAACTTGTTTGATATTATAGATAGGCACTGGAAGTATAGATGGAAATAAAAATATATTAGTACAACAATTCTTAGACTTTTTCATGCATAAACAACTTATCGTTACAATCAGTACCTTGATTATAAATAAACAGGAAATCAGATATTTGAATAACAGATTATCTGATGCAGCCAGGGAGCTGTTCAATTGTGTGACCCACCTTTATTATTTAGTGTGTATGCGGGAAGTGAATTTGTGTATGAGAGAGTGTGTATATTGGGTGTAGCTACAAATAATTTAATTTTAGTTGCAAAAAAAAGATTGTAGAAAATACGATGGGACTGCCATGTGGCTGGCACTTAATTAGATTGGAATAATAAAAAGACAATATAACATATTTATATGAACTACCTGTTTATATTTCAATTAGAAATATTATGAAAAGCGTCGGAGGAACAGGTCGAAGCAATCCATTTTGTCAAATACACAATAAAAATCTCAAATAAGAAATAAAATTTAAATAACAGGTACACTCTTTAGTATATTTTTAACTTTGAAAGTCTGTAACAACGGCGTGTTAAACATAAATGCATAAAAAATCACAATCATTTTAGTATACAGTCGGATTTGAGTAAATGCCACTAAATATAACAGTGTCTGTAGATTTCTCCATGATGAAGTAAACGAATGGTCGATTACAGTAGAAGCTAGGCGCTGATATTCTGTCCGCAAACGTGGCTGATGTTGCAGCCGATGCCACAGTCCCTGACTCCGTGACCTCTATATCAGCTTTGTGAACTATTGCCGACACAAAAATACTATCTTTAGATACTCTCTGAAAGCTGGCTAAATCTGGCTGGAATACATCATAAACACCCATGTTGTTTAACGGCTTATTCAGCACCAAATTTGTACTGATTCGGAATCTTGGAAGCTTGACGTCAATGTCATCCAATCCAAACTGCTCCTCATCTCTAGCCAGTTTATCGAGCACATCCTTCAATGTAAAAGTGGCGAACGTCCTATACATGTCTGTAATTTTTTGATTTGGATACGGCAAGACGATAACCATGGAATACTTTTTGTTTGTTCCATATGGAAGTTCCACTACGAAAGATTTCATTGCCTTGATGTTTGAGAAAGGAAACTGGCCTTTTTGGTACATCATGTTCACGGTGCCTATCACTAACTTTTCTTCGTTATAAAAAGGCTCCAGAACAGTATCGGTGACGTTGAACGGTGACGACCACAATCCTTTGAAAGAGATCACGTTGGTCAAAATCATCCTGGATTCTTGAAAATCATCGGAACGGAGCACATTGGAGACTCTTCCGCCCGAATTCTTGATGTATGTATTCGCGATGTCAGCAGAGTCCGGGTTCTTGAAGTCCAGCACTTTAATCGCAGCGGCGAAGTCATTCTGAAGAGTGGACTTGAATTGTGGATAGACCGTGAAGCCGTCGTCGAGGAACACGAAGTTTTTGCTCGTCAAACTCACTCCACTCGAAGACGGAGGCGACAGAACAATGTTAGTCAAGTCTTTGTAACCTTGAATGAGCGTGTTGGCGTTTTTTGGGAGTATAAACGCTCGAGCGAGTTGACTGTAGCTGTTACCAGTCGCTCCCAAAGCCACTCCTGTCATGAGCGTCCATATTCCGAACGGCGATATCACGACATGTCCGTTTGTCTCTGATTGCGTGTGGTAGAGAAGTTCTATGCTGAAATTCCGCGGTCGTTCGCTAAAATCGACTGCACCGTAACACGCACCGACCGAAAACAATATCAACACGGCGTATAACATAGCGCTCTCGACCGAGTCTCTCGATATACTGAACATCAACGATGCAAAACGAGTATTGTTACTAATTTATACGATATTACAGTTATAGTATTGTGCCATTCGATTTTTATCCTTAACGTGTGCTATTACAATACAATGTCACAGATGGAAGGTACCTAACAAATCCAGATGTATATTAAAGCTGGGCCTGTTTTTAAAAACCGGTCAATTGCATGTTGACTCGCGTACTTGTGTAAGAGTTCCGTACTTGATACTTAATTTTGACTGACTCATTTTATAGTATTGCTACTTCAAGAGTTGTAGGGAGTAGGCTTGATTCCAATCCAGGACAACAATTAATATGATGAACATAGATGCTAGTTCTGTATGTTTTTACAAAAAAATATTAACCATGTTGTATTTTATCAGCTTTGCATAGTTTGGCGATAGACAGAGCACAGGGCATCGCTGAATTGGCACTCATTACTTTGAGGTATTTGATGGTTAGACTTCACAGCTTTGTTTAGCTAGTTGCAGTAACCTTCAAATCGGTACACGGCAATGCTTACACACTACTACTTAGCGGCAGAATACATAGACGACCTCCTGCTGAAAACGTAAAGTACATGAATCAATTCATTTTCAGACACAAGGTTCAGACACACAATAAAAAAAAAAAAAATTAGATTACTGATATTGTATAAAATACATTCTAATGATTAAAAAATAATTTGTTAGCTTGCTTACTTTTGCTGACAAAGAGGAGGGAGAAGCCAATGATTACCTAAAATCTGCTTACGTAATACTTGAATGGCCCCTAAATGGACAGACTAGACAACATAGGTTAAATAATATGGCTCTGTTCGGCACTTATCGTACGGAACCCTAACAATCGCGAAAAATAGTAAACGCTAGGAATGACTGAAGTTATAGTAATTATACTTTAGTATGACGTAATAACGTAATACATTATATTACTTGATAGCGATAACTCAGAAGAATTGGCGTGATATCCGTTATTAGTAAATAGTGAAACTTTTAAGTAAAAGTGTTTCAGATTGTGTATTCACCTTACTTACACCAGTTTCGTTGTACTAGGTAAGTTAATTCAATACAGTCAGTTTGTAAAAAAAATATCAAAATATACTATTTGTCAAACAAAATTAAAATGTCATAAAATATTATACATGTTGTATTAATGTCATATTGAGTCAATTAATTAAACAAATAATATTAGTCGACATCTCACGCAAACGATAGTTCATCACAACTAGTTATTATAAAATCTTTAAGTTTATAAAATGCGTTCCGGAGGAAGTTTTATTTCGATTAAAGTCAGGCATTGGTAAATTTCTTAAAGCAACAGGCAACTTATTGTACATAAGTATCTATCTATCTAATACCTTTAAACGAGCAATTCTTGTATATATGTACATATAACATCATCATACATCATATGTATTATGACATTTTTAATTGTATTTTGACATTTATTATATGTAAATAGAATGTAAATTGACTCCTTGGGGTTTGAACCCATGCCCTTCGGCGTGTGAGCCGTCTGCGTTAACCGCTTATTGCATTTATTCTGCGTATGTATTTAAGAAAAAGTATCCTGTATGTTAATCCAGGTTATAAACTATATGTGTGCAAAATTTCACCCAAATTCGTTCAGCCATTTTTGTGTGATTGAGTAACAAACACACAAACATACCCGCAACTGCGTCTGTGTGGAATTTAACAAAAGTTTGTTCAATTTGCAGTATAAAAAGTATGCTATATGTTAATCCAGACCATAAACTATATGCGTACCAAATTTCTTCCAAGTCTGTTCAGCCGTTTTTGCGTGATTGAGTAACAAACATCCATCTATCCATCCTTATAAACTTTTACATTTTTAATATTAGTAGGATTTATAATACTAGCTGTTACCTACGACTTGTCCGCGTGGAATTTAACAAAAACTTTGTTCAATTTGCAGTATAAAAGGAAGCTATATGTTAATCCTGACCATAAACTATATGTGTGCCGAATTTCCTCTAAATCTGTAAAGCCGTTTTTGCAGGACATCCATCCATCCATCCAGCCACACAAAGTTTACAGTAGGATTACTAATTTGTTATTTTTAGGCATGTATGGAAATGACTTGAAACTTCGGTTTATCAATAAAATATTGTATTGTAGGTACCTTAAAATTAACTATTCTAGCAAACTACGTAGGTTACTTGGCTTTAGTCACGTTCTTAATCGTTGTAGGAAAAACCAATTTGTAAGCAATGCGTATTTTGTAGTTTTTGAACATGGGTGTTTTCTCTTGGACTATACATGGGAATCTTCGATCAGTGTTACCACCATTGTAAACGTTGTCCATAATAATGGGAGTCAATACTCCCATTAAGCTTTTTATAATTATACTTTTTCCCGAACACCCGAAATTAAGTTGCTAGAAAATAACTTCCACCGATGCTTTAATCTTCATGAAATTATGTGAGCAAGTAAGTTCGTGTAGGGTGAGTAGCCAGCCCTAGTGTCAAAGTTAATATATATACGTATAGAACAAACAACGGGAATCTACAAGTTAACGACTCGTCCGATACGCTAGCGCTCAGAAAAATATGCCTCTCACGGTCACCCATCCAAATACAGACCAGATTGTCCGTAGCTTATCATTGGTGAATGTTTGTGAACACTTAGTCTAGCTACTTCATGAGTGCTAGTAGTTCGTGCAAATGCAATTTTCAAGTTCGAATATGTGTTCGATCAAAGGGCTGTGAAAAATACAAATTTCATGAGGTGACAGTTCAACGCGAACAACTAGTTATGAAGTAATTCACCAGAGAGCTAAAGTCACAGACATAGCTCAGCGTATTAGCAAGCTGAAAAGGCAGTACTGAACATATCTGTCGCAGAACCGATAACCGCTGGAGTAGACGTGTTCTAGAGTGGTGACCGCGAATTAGCAAACGTAGTGTAGGACGCCCTGAGACTCGATGGAGTGACGATATACGTGGGACAGCTGGCGGTGGATGGAAGCGAAAAGCTGAGGATCGGGCTGAGTGGCGTGTCTTAGGAGAGGCCTATGTCCAGCAGTGGACTACAAAAGGCTGATGATGATGATGATGAACTATTTATGAACAAACCTTAGGTAAAATAGAAATAAGTATTGTGTGTATGCCTCGAGCATTCATGCTCACCATCGAAGGCTCCTTCTTGCGGCGGCGTCGTGTGTCGGGTCGCTCTCTTCCCTCAGATATGGTTGAGGAGGGCGACGGCTGGCACATGCGTCATACTCGTGATCGGGTGCTGCTTGCGGGTCGCTGGTCTGCTCGCGGTATACACACAGACTAGTAATTTAACCCTAGATTAAGATTAACTTAACTAACTATCATATCTCTGCAATGTAAAAAAAAATATTGCAATTCATAGATGACAAAGTCACGAACCCCGGTATCTGTGGAGCGTATAATTATATTAAGTAAATAAAAAACAACAAACCTTAGACAGAATGATAGGTACTATTTTTTCTTAGGAACAGACACAATATCAATGTTTAAACTGATCGTGACCAGTCTTATGTTTGAGTCACACAATCATATACCTAAACAGGGTTACGCGGAACGATATATCTAAGCCCAAAGGAGGGTATTATTCTCATAATCACGAACAACTTTTGCTATAAACCGACCCTAAAATCACGCAAAAAAAACATCCCCAGTTCGATGGAAAAGTTTCATTTGCACTTGTCAAAATACACATAGTATAGAACAAGATATTATTTTTATGTAAAAGTAAGGAGACCAAAGAAACGCACATGTTAGTTTTGCACTGTTAGTAGCTACCTAGACACTACCCGTTCGTAACTCTTCTCTACATAGTATAAAACAAAGTCGCTTCCCACCGTCTGTACGCTTAGATCTTTACGCAACGGATTTTAATGCGGTTTCCATCAATAGACAGATCGATTCAAGAGGAAGGTTTATATGTATAATCATCATCATTTTAAGCGCGTAATCTCCCATGTATAGTATTTATGTATAATGTATAATGCATGCATATCATATTTCTAATAATAACACTATTCTACAACCAGAGCATTTTTGTGGTGCACTTTACTGAAAAACTATCACGCCTATAGATTTGTGCTTTAACATAGTAAATTAACTTTATATCTAGATCTGTTATCTGTAAAAAAAAACATAATTTTATAACCATTAAAACAAATGAACAATAACAATTTTGTATTCATTGGACAGAATGTTATTGTACTACTAATGCCATCTGTTAGTAAACCAAAGAGTTAACATCGCTTCAACAGAACTAAACTCAAAACTGAAATACATCGTTATTAATCTACTTAATACTAGATGACACTACTAGAATCAGGCGTAATCAGTTTTTCCAACTTGGAGGTTTTAAAATAATTAAAAAAATGTCTTAAAAATTATTACCCGTTAGAAAAACTACGCGAGCCCTTACAAAGCTCAGCTTTTTGCTAGTATTACTGACACGACATTAGTATCTACATACATTGCACCCGTGGGAAGCCGGGGTGTTTACTAGTTTACTAGTTTACTAGCGGCCGGCTACGATTACATACATACATTACATACGATACACTTTTATATCGTTACCGTGTAAAAACTAGTACAGTGTCTCTGTCGTAAATCAGTAATACTTATATTTATTGGCCATAAATAACAATAATGTTACAGGCAAGTCACTTGTACAAAAAAATCTTACAATTAAGTACACTTTAATGATTGAAGCTATATAATTAATTAATAAGTTAACAACACCGAACATTCGTTTATGTGTTACACTTTAATGAGGATTCCGAGAACCTGATTGACATAATTATTCTATGTTCATTTAATTTATAAAAAGGATTGCTTCCAAAGTTTTTTTTTTTTCAGTTTATTGTACATTAATATTTGGCGTGTCGGCCCTGCTTTTCAACTTTACCTAACCATGTCAGGACCAGCTTTTCTTTGTTTCGCAAGTTATAATTGATGCTTATCTTTGTTAGCAAATTAGCTCCGTGTATTTCTAGTAAGATAATGTATGTGTATTATTGTGTATACAGTCATAATCTGTCATTTCACTGCGTAAAATACAGATGCTTTTTTCAATATATTTAACACCCGTTTGCGTAAATGCAAATTGGTATACTTACCTACTAGAGAGAATTACAATTTTGTAATTACCATTTTGTACTATATAAGGAAAAAATGAACCCCTATATCACCTTGTTGTCTGTTTGTCAAGACCAAATAAGTCAATACTGTAATAGGGTAATTCCAGTATCATGAAATATAAAAAGCAAGGCAGCACAAATATAATAATATGAAAAATCTTATTCTTATTCAAAGTGGGGGCGATAAAATTTGCACCGACGTTCCCGCTTGGGGTGTTTTGTGAATTTCCCCGTACCAGCATCCACCAGAGCCAGCCCAGCACCTTGAAGTATTGGAGCGAGGCTCTGGGCCGCTGGCATAGTAGCTCCAGTGAGTTGGGTGTCATGTTTTAATGACATCGATAACGAGGAGTATTCAAGGTCTTGCTTCGACATGGATAACAGCGAAGCACCTTCATGCAAGCTTTTTTTTTTATTGCTGACAATCTAGGTGTTTGACCACAAGTCATCTGATGTTAAGTGACGGTGTGGTCGAAGATGGTAAAGCACACCTAGCCTGGAATGTAACTAACTCTCAAGTGAGGCTGCCGGAACACATCCTTAGATGTTTTTAGGCTAGTGGCAATTCTATACAGCCCTAGTGGCAATTCTATACAGTTTATTGGTGAGCTTGGGTTCGATTCCCATCCAGGACAATCATTGAACAAACAAATGTTTATTCTGTGTCTGGGTATTCTGTATGTTATTTTATCTGTTAACTGATTTCCATAGCACAAGCTTTGCTTAGTTTGGGGTCAGATGGCACTATGTGTAATGTCCTACGATATTTATTTATTAGTACCTACCTCTTGTGGCTTGAGACCTTATTTGGTGTACACTTGAGAAACATATAATAAACTTTCACTTGCAGTTGTCGAAATGACCGTAACGTTCACAGGATAAGCTGTGAGAAGCCAAAAAGCTCTTTCAATAAAAATTGAACGATATTTTCACTTAGCGCCATCTAGCCCTAAAAGCTGCATTTAGTAGTGCAGCTTTTACTATGGGAACCACTGATTTAATACTTAGGGTATATAATTTTTTTTTGTAAACACACATCATCAGCCAGCCATAAGACGTCCACTGCTGGACATAGGCTTCCTCTTGGGGGGGTTTTGCCAATACTCGCCACGCTTGGCAGGCAGGTTGGCGAGCGTAGTTAGGTGTGATTGTTCAAGGAAGACGCTGCTGCCCATCTTCCGGATTACATCCCTTAGCCGACTCTTACGGCAACCACGGGTAGAGAGGTAAGGGTACTATTCTTACGCCGGCACCACCACGGCTCAAAATGTAAACACACAAATGTAATAAATACAAACAACTAAGTAATTTATGAACAACTTTTAACATGGAACCAACAATGAAGTGGCGAAATCAAAATCATCTCATTAGCAGCGATGATAGATCAGTGGTTAACGCGGTTGGTTCACACAGGGCGTGGTTTCAAACAATTGACAGCCCTGTTGGCTCATTGGGAGTATGCCTGCCTGAGCTGTAGGGCGTGGGTTCGATTCCCGCCAAGGACAAATGTTTGTTTGATATAAACAAATGTTTGTTCTGTGTCTGGGTGTTCTGTATACAATCATGTAGTGTATTATAAGTATGTATTTACAAAAAAAAAAGTATTTATGTATTTTATCAGTTATCTGACTTCCATCACACAAGCTCTGCTTAGTTTGGGGTCAGATGGCGCTGTGTGTAATAAAAAAAAAAAAAAAAAAAAACCCCAGCTGCCGGTGAAGGAAAACATTGTGAGGAAAGTACCTACCACCAGATGTCGACAAGTTTCACAATACACAACAGTAGTGGCTATTCTATATTTGAATTGACGACATCACGTGGTGGTGGTATCATTTTTAAACTCGCAGCTAGCAGCTAGTTTGTATGTACTGAAATGAACTAAAAGCTCTTGATGGTAAGAGGTAACGACTGCCTATTCTTGCACCGTTTCCCAAAACCATAGGTTCAATACTTCTTACACTAAAAATCTTTTACCGTTACTGTTTTGTTTTAAGTGTTACCGTTGAAATATAACAAAGAAATATCCATTATGTCTATTCATTCATTAATAGCTAGAAAAACTTAGCAGAAAATCCCTCCGCTTTTTATTAAGTAGTCAGTAACAAAGCCCGTTTCGTTCTTGGAAATCCATACAAACACGCTTCATGCTTTCTTTAGAAAGTTATCTTTCTTTGTAAACGAGTGACATTTGATTCTGAAAAGGATTTTAACTATGTTTATGTTACTATATTTTTGGAGTTCCGTAACACCTTTGCGATAAATAGGCGATGCAAGTGGGAAGAGGCGGTGCGGTGGGGCAGAGGACGCTTGCCGGCGATCACTACGTGAGTGCCGGCAGAGCAGTCAGGGTTAGCACGTAAACTTCTTAGTAAAAAGGTATTAAAATATCACAGAAGTTTACGTGTGTCTTAATGATTTGTTAGCGAAGCTACGAGCAAAAAAGATCGATCGAAGATTTGTTCGTAGATGCGATGTCGACATCCCTGCACGCCCTTCGCGCTAGACCTGCGTGAATCAACGCTAGTAGTTAAAATGTCCGACTTATTCGGTGGCCGCGGGTTCCAAGTACTTTGCCTAGAGGGTACGTTGAAATTAGTTCACTAAATGCCTTTTTAGGGTGCTGAACCTCAAAAGGAAAAAACGGAACCCTTATAGGATCACCTTTTTCCTTTTTCCCAGGAACGCGTGGAGGTATCAAGCTGAAATTCATATCAAGTACTCAGGTTTACTGTCCCTTGGAGCTGTAAAAAAATCAAACTTCTAAGCCAACGCAATCAAAAGATACAGCCGTTTATGCTGCAAATTTTCGACACTCGCAAGAGAATCAAAACCTACAGGGTACTTCCCGTGAACTCAGAATCTTGTAATTTGGTACGAAGCAACGTCTTATAGCACAGTTATAGGAAAAATTGCGAAAAGCATAAATTACCATTTAAAAAAAATACCATCACTTTAATTTACTTATATACCTACAGGTTTTTACGAACCCTCGGTGCGCGAGTCCGACTCGCACTTGGCCGGTTTTTTTTAATACATACTTATAACATACGTATATATAGAACACCCATAAATAGAACAAACATTTATCGTCACGTAGGGCAGAAGGGCGTGGGTTCAAACCCCAACAATGAGCTTGAGCTGTCGGTGAAGGAAAACATTGTGAGGAAACCATAGCATGGTGGTAGGGTACTTTCTAGTACTCGGCTAGCTAGCTACCACCCTGAAGTTGAAAATCTGCCGCCAAGCATCTAACGGTGTTTTCCGGCAGCCTCATTTGAGAGCCAGTATTATTCCAGGCTAGGTGTGCTTTACCACCTTCGACTACACCGTCACTTAAGATCAGGTGAGCTGTGGTCAAACAACTAGCCTGTCAACCATAAAAAAAGACTTAGGTTAGAGAGATTGTGGCTAACCTTTTACTTTTTGAGTATACACGTTGAGGCCCCTGTAGCCCGGATGATTACTACGGCCGAACCCATCCAAGTTAGCACGGACAGACAAAGAATTAAGCTAAAAAGATTCTTATAGATTTATTTCAGGTACGAATCCCTAAAAAACAGCCTTAACTTAGTTGCTAAATCCTCCATTGACCTCAATGGCTAATGGTTCATTTTATGCCCCTATGTCTGACATCTGAACAGGAAAATCAATCAATAAGACATTAAGTACTTATCGTTTTAATGGATTTTAATGCTGTTTATCTTCGGTTTCACCCACACAACATGTGAAAGGAGAGAAAGTAGGATCAAGAAAGTTGTGCATTCATGATTCCTGTTTTAGTTTTGTATCTGGTAAAGTGAACATTGATGCAGTTTTGTTTTTGCAGCTAATTAGTTTCAGTTAGTTAATTTAAACTTGCAAGTAAACCATTAAAAATAGCCAAGCGATTCTAACTCGAACCCGGCCCGCGAACAAAGTTTTTGCTAGTCATTGACGCTCAAAGAACTATTTGTCGAAGATTATACAAAACAATAAGTAAGTATCTTTGTAAAACCCACCGCAAGTTCTGTAGCTTGGAATACGTGACATGTGTCACAGATTCGTGCGGGCCCTCACGATTATAAAAAAAAGAGGAAAGGTCTTTGAGCATTTAGTTTTATCCAATACATATTTGATGGAAGCACGAGATAAGCAAAAGTGTTTTTATTATTTAGACTAATTGATTGCGGCCCGCAGTTTCACCCAGATGCTTTTTTTAAATCTTATACTCCAAAGACTTGGGGTTCCATACCTTTTTTAATAGTTTTTAAACTTATTAATGGAACTAAGGACTTTTTATAATACTTGCTACTAAAGACCTTATGTTGTTTAACATGGCTATCTACATTTTAAATGTAATTAGAATCCGTCCAGCCGTTTTAGCGTATACGAGTAACAAATATGCAGACAAGCTTTCGCGTTTGTTATATTAATGTGATGAATGTTATACGCTTATAATTTTTTTATATAAAAATAATGAGACGAACAAGACACTCTCCTGACGGTAAGAGGTAACGCCTGTCCATGAACATTGATACATAGAACATTGAGTAGTAAAACAAAGTTCAGGGCATCGCTGCTTTGGCGCTCATTACTTTGAGGTTTTTGATGGTTAGTCTCAAAAACCTTGTAATAACGCTAGCTGCAGTATCCTTCAAACCGGAACACAGATCAGATCACACTACTGCTTAGCGGCAGAATATCTGGTACAACGGTGGTAGGTACCTACATAGACGACCTGAGGAAACCTACCACCAAGTAAAGGCGTACAATATTTTTTGTTCTTTGTTTTTGGCATCGAACTTTATGTATTTGCCAGTGTCAAATATTTCGATATGTTCAAGTTAAGATAAATCTACGTCACAGTCAAATTCTCATAAAATAAACCAAGTCGCGCACTAGTAAAGTAAAAAGTTCAAGCACTTGTAATTCAGCACTTTATGAATGAAACACGACTATTTTTATATACATAGATGAACACTCGAAAAAAAACAAGTTTTGAAACGACTTTTTACAAAATTCCTATTTTACATTTATCACATCATCAGCTATAGGACGTCCACCACTGGACATAAGCCTCCTCCTTGGGGTTTGCCAATACTCGCCACGCTTGGCAGGCGGATTGGCGAGCGTAGTTAGGTGTGATTGTTCAAGGAAGACGCTGCTGCCCATCTTCCGGATTACATCAAAAAAAAATAAGGAATGTGCGGCAGCGTGTGGAAAGTATTTTTTATATTTCTTGCAAATTAATATGCGAGTCGAACCCAAAGTAAAAGTTATATACAATAATGAATACAATGAACTCCTTTCGGTTAGTCTTACGGTTCCGCGTAGCCCGATAAACTTATTGTATCTAGATCTTGAATCTAGATATCATATCTGTTTTATTATTAATTTGTTTGTTCGCTTTACGAGTACGGCTTAGTCAGGAATTAAAAAGTTTATTTACCTAGAAATAAGATGGGTAGGTATTAGATTGGTTTCTAAGAACATCGGAGTTTTGTATGTATACAGTACCTAGAAGTGCTGCATAAAAATGCATGCTAAAATTTTGGAAAACAAAGCGCCATCTATTTCAATTGGGTAATACTAAAATATAACCCAAGTGATTAATTCGTTTTATTTATATCAACTTAACAAGAAACGAAGGCTCGTTAATAGTTCTTCAAGATTTTCATAGATGGCGCTTAAAACAATTTGTAGAAATAAACACTACGGAAAAACCGTGGGATTCTGGTATCTCTTCATTGAAGATTGAAGATAGTGTATAAGTAAAACTATAAAATTACCACGACTATATTATAGATTTAGATATTGTATTCTCCTCAGAGGAATAACAAGCAGTATTCTCTTTCGAGCAGCAATAACTTTTTTATTTCTTCTTTGTTTTTGGCATCGAATTTGGTTTATTTGCCAGGGCCAAGCACGTTGATATTTTAAAAAAAATATGTTAAATCAAGTGAAATAAGTCACAGTCAACTTCATACAAAGTAAGTCAAGGTCAAGTCCGGTCATGCCCCATTTAGCGACTTTACTACAAGCTTTAACAGAGTTTTGAAAACAACATAAAACATCTGTTACACCTCATCATATTTTTTTTAAGCACGTAATTCGGCACCTTATGAATAAAACACCACTATTTTAATGCATAAAACATGAGTTTTGGAAAATTATACAATGCGGCATATTCATATTTCCGCATTCCAGACAAAACTTTTTTTTAAATTTGTATTAGGGGTTCAAACAAGACAATGCTGTTTTGCAATGGCCACTTTAAGTAAAACTTACTAAGTATCTAATAATTGATACTGCTTGGTGTCAGATTTTTATAGTGAATCTTTTTTCATGCGAAAAGAACGTTTTAAGCTAAAAAAAACTAGACATTTGATTGTTCGACTTCAACTGTTTTTCCCGCTTTTATCGTAATACAATAAAAAATATACAAACTATTGGAATTTAACAAGAATTTACTTTTTTGATTAATTTATCGAATTATGCGTAATGTTTTACGCATTTTTTGTGCTAGACCCTAGAATCTTATAGTCCCATCGTCCATATAGGTACATAATTATACTTGTATACCAATACTGCTACCTAATTTAAAAATCAAAATTTATTTCAGTATTCAGTAATAGCTAGTCTATATTTATGTATAATAAAACTGGTCAAATGTAAATATTTTGAAAAAATTGATTGGGAGCACTCTATTTTTGATTCTGAATCAATAAATGTAGGTAATTAAATCTATTTTTGTTTGCTGTATGTCTGCATCTTAAAAAAACATTACAGAAGGGATTTAATTAAATTTGGCATGATTGTACTACGTATTATGAGGTAGTTTATTTGTATATTTTTTTGTTTAATATCGTTGTAAATAGTTATTTCCAATTCATTATTGGTTAGGTAGTTGTTATGTGTACAAACGAGAACATTATAGGTATAAAAAAAATATATTTTTATGCCACACGTGACAATTCGGTATGTAAAGAAAAAAAATACTTTGCTGATTCCAAAACCATGTCGAAATATTACATTCCTGTACATTATTTTGACGTTTAAAACTCTCTAAACTATGAGATGGGGTATATTTCAATAAAATACACAAGATAAACTTGACTTTCAATGAGTCCCATAATGACGTCATGTAGTTCGCTGTGCAAAAGCAATGGCGAACCTAAACAAAAACTGTCAATGTCAAGTCAACGCAGCGTTGGATTTTGTACTATAATTACAGTATTTGTACAACTATTTCATGCTCCGTACTAGATACTATCCATATCTAAGGATAGTACGGAAAAATACTATAATTTCGTTACTTCATTTATAAAATACCAAAATAGGTAAATATAACACCCGTGCATTGCCAAATCACGTAAAAAAAAAGTTCATTGGGTTTGTCCTTTTTCTTTTTGGCATCATACTCTGTGCATTCTGTCAGTCCTAATGTTTCTGTAAAACAGCTGTAATAGATCCATATATTTTTTTAATCTTAATAGATTTGCCAGCGGCGTAATAGCGTAATAATCCATACAAAAAAGTAATAGATTAGCAACATTAAGAAGCTTTGATAAACAAAATTCTTTACTTCATGTCAGTTGTCAAAGTCAATCAAATGTGTCAAAATATTATTTTTTGTTTCACATGGCAAAGGCCTACTAGGGATATTCAGTCAACCTTATGACGTCATCGCTATCGAAAGTTTGAAAACGTATTAAAAATCAACTACTGCATAAAAAGCCAAAATATTCAAATTAGTTTCATGAAATAAAGTTTACTATAAGAAAAAAATATAAAATAAATACCAAAAAAAAACTTTACATACCGAATTAAGCAGATGGGTTGCCTGATGGTAAGCAATCACCATCGCCTATGGATATCTGTAATACCAAGGGCACAACAAATAAGTTGCTGACCTTTTTAGACTCTATTAACACGCCTTTTGAAGATATATTATGATTTCTGATTAGATACTAACCGAAGTTTTATATTTTTACTAATCGAAGCTTTGTCAAGCTGTTTGTGTGTGAAAGTAGCTGACCTGTGTTCAACTTTGTATGCGTTATAACAAGTTAGGATATAATAACCGACCAAGTGCGAGATGCACTCGCGCACGAAGGGTTCCATACCATTATCTATAAAAACGGCAAAAAAAAAACAAGTTTGTTGTATGGGAGCCCTTAAGTATTTGTTTTATTTTAATTTAATTATTTATTATTAAAGTGAATATATAAATAAATATTCTGTGAATATTTCAAGCGTTTACCTGTTGCCGTTATCAATATCGAGCAAAAAAATCACGTTTGTTGTATGGGGGCTCCCTTAAATATTTATTTTATTCTGTTTTTTTAGTATTTGTTGTTACAGCGGCAACAGAAATACATCATATGTGAAAATTTCTACTGTCTAACTATCACGGTTCATGAGATACAGCCTGGTGACAGACTGGTTTACTTGGTAGTAGATTTCCTTAGCAGGAAGTCGTTTAGTTAGGTACCACCGCAGTACAAAATATTCTGCCGCCAAGCAGTAGTGTGTAAGCATTACTGTGTTCCGGTTTGGGGTACTGCAGCTAGCGAAATTACAGGGCTATTGAGACTAACCATCTAGTCACAAAGCAATGAGCTCCAAGGCAGCGATACCCTGGACTTTGTTTTTCTACTCAAAGTTCTGTGTATCGCTGCAATGGTCATGGACAGGCGTTATTTCTTACCATCAGGAGAGCGTCTCGATCGTCTCATTACTGTTACATTTAAAAAAAAACAGACAGGTTGACAGCGGGGTCTTAGTAATAGGGTCCCATTTTACCCTTTGGGTAAGGACCCTAAAAACAATTTTTTGTGGAGCGATTCCATAAAAAAAATAGCCTTCACATGTCGCAGATGTTTCGGGTGCAGGTAGTATTCAAATAAAGTCGAAAGAAACTAACAAAGTTGCATCATTGGAGGTTTTTCTGATGTATACATAGGCACTCTTACACATTGTGCCGTCGGATAGACCTATTGTTTAATGTAACAAAGGTGAATTAGGGCGCCTTTCCCTTCTTGACCTTACTAACCAAAGCCTTGGTTTACACCATGGAGTATACAGGGATATAAGCTTGGGGTATAATACGATGACAGGAGGTCATTATAAACAACTTTTACTGGAGATAAAATTCGCGAATAAAAATCAACTGCCTATACATTTCAAATATTTCTACAAAGTATAAAACAAAATCGCTTCCCGCTGTACGCTTAGATCTTTTAAACTACGCAATGGATTTTAATGCGGTTTACATCAATAGACAGAGTGTTTTAAGAGGAAGGTTTAATATACGCGTATGCACCACGTTAGTATCTACATTGCACCCGTGCGAAGCCGGGGCGGGTCGCTATCTCTACATAGTATAAAACTAAGTCGCTTTCCGTCGTTTTAAGCTTAGATCTTTTAAACTATGCAACGGATTTTAATGCGGTTTCCATCAATAGACAGAGTGTTTCAAGAGGAATGTTTATATGTATAATACATGCATACTCTACAGATATCTACAGATTAGCTCAGCGTGTGTTTTTTTTTCTAGTGCGTTTGAGTGCAATGCGGGCCAGTAATAAAAAAATTCGGCGTTGTATTAATGTATACCTCAAACTTATACCCCTGAACTTAGATGGAATCTTCAATCGGCCTCAATAGACAGCCAGTCTATTCTAAGCTAAGTGTATTAACCATATAGTCCTATAATAAATTCAAAGATTTTATAAAGCAGAGGTTAATTGACAAAGCCTACTATAAGGTGGCTCATTACGTGGAAGACAGGAATATATTATGGTTGTAGTAGCTTCTCTCTGCACTTGCACCCCCCTGGCTAAGTGACAATTGTAGTAAGCATAATGTATTAATATCTATAACTGTAAACTGTATAATCTGTAACCTAATATGAAAAGAAAGATCCACAAAAAAAAACTCAGCAAGGCATTTTTTTCCTTGCCGGAGTCTTCTCAGTTAAAGTGTAATTACGAGCCGGTGGTAGATTCAAACATGTAACTTAACGTTCATAAGTGCCTTACCAGGGCCTAAACTGAAGAAATGTTTTTTTTTTAAATATTTATTATCAGGTGAGCTGTGGTCAAACACCTAATTTGTTAACTATAAAAACTTATAAGTTATGTCAAATAACATAAAACGACGACACAACTTTCTGTTTAGCTTAGTTTAGCTCTCTGTGTAGCTGTCGATGTATGTACCACTGACCTTAGCTAAGCAAACATAAACAGTTACTTTTGTCAAAAGTACTTCAGTTGAGAATAACTGATCAAGAACTTTGTTTATGCAATAGTGTCCACCTGGTGGCCATGAATTCAGTATGTAAAGAAAAAAAAAACCTTACAGATTCCAAAACTATTTCGAAATATTACATTATTGTAAATTATCTTCACGTTTAAAACTCTTTATACTATAAGATGGGGTTTATTTTAATAAAATACATAATATAAACATGGACCTCTAACGACGTCACATAGTTTTTTTTCTTTTTTTATCTGCAATCGGCTATTAGCCATAATCAGATCTTCTCTGGGATAATTTAGGGTGGGTGCAGTTCCATTAAACGGCACTGTATATGTCTACCAGAACTAATTGACTAGTTTCTCTAGTCTGGATTTAGAATTTGCCATCTTTTTAAGCGAGTTATTTCATCTTAGGTTTCTAACCAATTCATTGGTGTGTCCCATATTCTTTTTTTTCTTTCTTCCACAGTTCCACACTTTCTTCCATTTTCTTTCACAGCCTTTCTTTGTAACTCCTGTTTTTTCTGCAGACTTCCTCCTTTACAGTCGGCATCTCCAGGTAATCATGGATTTCTTTGTTTCTCACAAACCAGTGTGCACCTGAAATTGTTCTTAGAGTGGAGTTCTGAAATCTCTGGAGGATTTCCAGGTTTGAGTCACTAGCACTGCCCCAAAGCTCCACTCCATATGTCCATATTGGCTTCAAAATAGCCTACTTTATGACGTCACCGCTATAAAAAGATTAAATACGTATTAAAAACCAACTGCCGCATAGCAAGCCAAAATATTCAAATAAGTTTCATAAAATAAAGTTTACTATCAGTAAAAAAATATAGAATAAATACAACAAGTAATTATATTAAAAACCCTCTACGTAATTATTCAAACATAGCTGAGAACCACCGCAAGGAAACTGGCTTTCAAATGAAAACAACCACATCGAAATCGGTCTATCCGTTTGAGAGCTACGATGCCACAGACACACACACACACACACACACACACACACAAACAGACGACGTCAAACTTATAACAATACACACACACTAGGTACTTTTGGTGAATACGTTTTTATATTTGTTTTTATCATCATCAGCCTATCGAAGTCCCCGCTAGACTTAGGCCGCCAAAGCGAGAGGCGATTCAGAAAACTGATGGTAACAAAATCGGGATACAGTTTGGTCTATCAACTATTTTCATAAGTTGTATTATAAGTTGTAGCTAATAAGTAGAAATGAACAGGTTTTAAATTTTTTTTAAGCTTCTAGTGTCCCTCGTGATACTTTGACAGCCCTGTTAGCTCATTGGTAGTATGTCTGCCTGACCACATGCCTGCCTGCCTGCCACACCGTCACTTAACATCAGGTGAGCTATGGTCAAACATCTAGACTGTCAGCCATAAAAAAAAAAAAACTTCAGTCGTCCGGCTTTGTGGCTGACATCAGCGATTTTGGTTTTGGATCGTCTAGTATCGTATTCCTTATACGGTCAGTTAATTTGACTTCCAGGATACTACGCCCCATCGCTTGCTGAAGCTATAAAAAAATTCTATATTCTATAGCTTGTAGTTAAAATGCCTATAAAAAATTCATCAATAGATTATAAATATTTTTCTTTAAAAAACGATTAAATTTTCGATACCTTCGTAATTGGCACGTAATTAGTTTTGATCTCAGATGAATGCCGAAGTGATGATGAATGATTGCCGTGTCTTGATAGATTATTAACCCAATCATTTTATTTACTTCATGTATTTTAATGAATCATTTCTAAGTAGTTATTTTTTAATAGAATAAGTTACGTTTACGTGCACTTCCTATATAGTATATATTTTGTAGCGATGATAGCTCAGTGGTTTGCGCGGTCGGTTCGCAAGCCGAAGGGCGTGGGTTCAAACCCTAACAATGAGCTTAAGCTGCCGGTGAAGGAAAACATCGTGAGGAAACCATAGCGTGGTGGTAGGGTACTTTCTAGTACTCGGCTGGCTACCACCCTCAAGTTGTAAATCTACCGCCAAGCATCTAACCATGTTTTCCGGCAGCCTTACTTGAGAGCCAGTTCCATTCCAGGCTAGGTGTGTTTACCATCTTCGACCACACCGTCACTTAACATCAAGTGAGCTGTGGTCAAACACCTAACCCATCAGCCATAAAAAAAATATATATATAATAGGTACATTTTACTGGGTGATAGGTTTCCTTAGTAAGAGATCGTCTAAGTCCACCGCAGTACCAGATATTCTGCTGCCAAGCAGTAGTGTGTAAACATTAGCTACTGTGTTCCGGTTTGAAGGGTACTGCAGTTAACGAAATTACTAGGCTGTTGAGTCTAACCATCAAAATTCTCAAATTAATAAACGCCAAAGCAGCGATGCCCTAGACTTTGTTTTACTACTCAAAGTTATGTGTATCGCTGCAATGGTCATGGACAGGCGTTATTCCATCAGGAGAGCATACCGTTCGTCTCAAAACTTTTACATAAAAAAATATAGGGTTGCCTCGACTTGACTGAGACCAAAACGGAATTGAAAAGACAATTAGGTTGACTTGACGATGACGAAGGCGGACCAAGACAAAATTGATATGGACTTTTTATATTTAATAGGTACCCATTTAACCACACCGTGATACGGTCTTGGATGAAGCACGCTTACCCTAGGCAAGACATTCATATTTTAATTTTCTTTTTTTCCGTTTATAAATGTTATGCCGTTTCTTGAACCTGTTTAAAAACGTTTATTAGAATTAATTAATATACCATGTTAAAGATTTTTTATTACAATTAGGCTTGCGTTTGACCGCCATCCAGCCTGATGTGAAGTGAAGTTGCGATCCAATAAGACCAAACAAATCGACCAACAAGAGTTAATTAGCAAGAAATAAATTATTGTTTTCCCTTGTTGTCCGTTCAAGTCCACGTCAAGTTTATCTTGTCGAGTCCGACTTGTTCTTGACCAAGTCAAGTCCACCTTGGGCCGTACGAAATAAATTACATAAAAACTAAAACAATGTTTCCGATATAAAAAAAGTATCTTATATGTTAATCCAGGTAATAAACTATATGTGTCTCATCATCATCATTATCATCAGCCATAAGACGCCCACTGCTGGACATAAGCCTCCTCCTGGGAGGTTTTGCCAATACTCGCCACGCTTGGCAGGCGGGTTGGCGAGCGCAGTTAGGTGTGATTGTTCAAGGAAGACGCTGCTGCCCATCTTCCGGATTACATCCCTTAGCCGACTCTTACGACAACCACGGGTAGAGAGGGTGGGGTACTATTCTTACGCCGGCACCACCACGGCAAATGTGTATTTATGTCATCTAAATATAATATTAGTAGGATAGGGTAAAATAGTTTGTAGATTAACTGCGTCAATTTTTGACCACTTTTCACCCCGCCCTTCTCTCATATAGTGAAACTTTTTAAGGTTTTTAGCTAGCCTTACCTCCGTGTAACCGCGTAAGGCTGTAACCCTGTATAATTAGTTTTTATTCTAAATATGTAAATGTTTATAAATATGCGTTTCTGTCATCTATATAATAAATTATGTATATTTTATTAAATAACTAAATGTTTCTCGTTGTTTTATTTATGAACTAGCTACATGCTTGATGCTTCGTATCCGTTCGAGGCGGGAGCGCTCGACCTTCGGTCACGCAGTTACATAATAAATTATATGTAAGATGTTCAATCTAAGTAACGAACATTAAAAAATCGTTAAATGTATTTGTTAATGTAATTATTAATTGTAAAATGAGGACTGTGTGTATGCCTTGAGCATTCATGCTGACCATCGAAGGCTCCTTCTTGCGGCGGCGTCGTGTGTCGGGTCGCTCTCTTCCCTCAGATATGGTTGAGGAGGGCGACGGCTGGCACATGCGTCATACTCGTGATCGGGTGCTGCTTGCGGGTCGCTGGTCTGCTCGCGGTATACACACAATCTAGTATTTTATCCCTAGATTAAACCCTAGATTAAGATTAATTTGAGTAACATTCCTCTTCCCATATTGTAAGAGAAAAAAAATGTAATTCAAAGTTGACAAAGGTCACGGAACCCAGTGTCTGTGGAGAGTAATTTTAAATAAAAAAACATTAAAAAATAAAAAACCGGCCAAGTGTGAGTCGGACACGCGCACGAAGGGTTCCGTACCATTATCTATAAAAACGGCAAAAAAAATCATGTCTGTATGGGAGCCTACGAAATCGAATCAGAAATGAGGAGATCCGTAGACGAAATAAAGTAGCCGACATAGCCCACCGGATTAGCAAGTTGTAGTGGCAGTGGGCAGGGCACATAGCACGCAGAACTGATGGCCGATGGGGCTGCAAAGTTCTGGAGTGGAGACCACGGACCGGCAAGCGCAGCATAGGACGTCCACCCACAAGGTGGACAGACGACCTAATAAAGACCGCAGGAACGCGCTGGATGCGAGCCGCTTCCTACCGGTCTTATAGAAGTCAATGGAGGAGGCCTTTGTCCGGCAGTGGACTTCCTACGGCTGAGATGATGATGGTGATGATTATAATGTATAGAAGCCCCCTTTAATATTTATTTTATTCTGTTTCTTTTTTGTATTTGTTGTTATATCGGCAACAGAAATACATCATCTGTGAAAATTGCAACTGTCGAACTATCACGGTCCATGAGATACAGCCTGGTGACAGACGGAAAGACAGACAGACGGATGGACAGCGGAGTCTTAGTAATAGGGTCCTGTTATACCCTTTGGGTACGGAACTCTAAAAACAGCAAATTGGTTCGGCGCTTACAAACGGACATTTAACTTTGAATCGACTTTAAAAAAAGGAGGAGGTTGTAAATTCGGTTGTATTTTGACTGCCTCGTTAGCTTATTTGGTATAATATCTGCTTCAAGAACTGTAGGGCGTGGGTTCGATTCCCACCAGCACAAACATGTATGCAACGATAAATGTTTGGTACGTGTGTATTATTAGTTATAAGTATGTATTTACAAAAAAAAAAGTATATTTAAGTATTCTATCAGTTAATCTGGTTCCCATAGTACAAACTTTGCTCAGTTTCGAGCTAGATGACGCTGTGTGAAATGTCCTACGATATTCTAGATTATTTTATATTATATAATTATATTTTTTAAATGTTCTTTTTTTTACCTCGGAACTCCGTCTTTTATGAACCGATTTGAATATTGTTTATTTTTAATTTAAAATATTAGTTTTCGATTGGTCCCGTAGAAAGTCCATCAAAATCTGTTCAGTAGTTTGATTTTTGAACCCTGGACTGAACTTGAACCCTTTGATTTATCGTTAAGTTTCATCAGAAAATATAATGTTTAGAGACGGCTTGTTCAATTTTCAATTCACATTTCGATAAACATTCGTTTATTTGGTTTCTAACGATTGATAAAGGACAATTATGGGTTGTTTCTTAATCTATAAGTACTTTCTGCGTAGGGTGTTTTTAAAATATTTAGTTTAATTTTTATTGCAGAACTTTTAGCTTGTCAAAATACTATTTCGTGCACCGCATATAATTAAATAGTTAATAACTAAGTAAATATAATTGCTTGCATCAAAGTTCGATATGTTATTTATTTTTATTTTTGTAATTATAGATAGCCTTACGTTTGACCGCCATCTCACCTGATGTTAAGTGATGATGCGGTCTAAGATGCAGCACGCTTGCCTAGAAGATTTCGAAGAGAGCCGATTTACTCTCGACTTGAAGACACCCAGATTATATCTATCGGGGAACACCCACTCGGGCAGCGCATTCCACTGTCTAGCAGTCCGCACAATGAACGTGGAGTCAAATCGTTTCGTTCGAGTTTTGTTGTTTGACCTCAGCTCACCTGATGCTAACTGACTGTGTGGTCGGATATGTTATGCACATCTAGCCTGGAATCTGTCTCTCAAGAGAGCCTGCCACACACCGTTAGGTGCATGGCGGTAATGTTCAAACACATATACAGACAACAAAAAAAAAACATAGATAAAAAATCTAGGTAGATACCCAATCAAGTAGTAATCAAAAAGTCTACAAGTTTTATGCAAGATAAGTAATTTGGAACCGGATCGTTATGTTAAAATTAAGTTGAAAACTGGAGACGGTAAGTTAAAGTTTTTGTTTATATGATGTCATGTGTACAACACAGACAATTTATATAACAGATACACAACGAGTGCTCAGTGGTTAGCGCGGTCGGTTCGCATGCCGAAGGGCGTGGGTTCAAACCCCAACAATGAGCTTGAGCTGCCGGTGAAGGAAAACATCGTGAGGAAACCATAGCGTGGTGGTAGGGTACTTTCTAGTACTCGGCTGGCTAGCTACCACCCTCAAGTTGAAAATCTTCCGCCATGCATCTAACGGTGTGTTCCGGCAACCTTACTTGAGAGCCAGTTCCATTCCAGGCTAGGTGTGCCTTACCATCTTCGACCACACCGTCACTTAACATCAGGTGAGTTGTGGTCAAACATCTAGACAGTCAGCAATAAAAATAAAAAAAATATTCAAATTTTTTAAGGCACTTTTGTGTTATACACATGGCAGTCCCATTGTATTTTCTAGAATGTTTTTTTTACAAGTAATAATAATAAAATAATACCTAGACACAACACATACTTATACACACTCTCTCATACACATTCACTCCCCTGCATACACACAAAAAAATCAAGGTAGGTCACTTGAGGCGACTCACATAAATGAAAAGCTTCCTGGCTGCTTCAGAACAGGGCTCGGACAGCAGCCTGTTGTAGCTACCAACATCCAGTCTGTTCAAATGGTAAGTCACCTCAAGCGCCCGTCTCTCCCGCTGGAGGCGATCACACTCCACCAGGAGGTGGTACACATCCTCTTACAGGCAATATTTCGCTTTTATTGTATTCATGAGATGGAGCTCATTAGTCAACAGAATTGGTTGTTTATTTTTATTATTTTCCAATGCTTGTTCTGCCTTTTACTATTCCATGCTTTTTTAATTATTATGCATTAATTTGTTTGCTGTGAGAAATATACTCGAAGTGAATCAAAGAATTTTTGTGAGATTGACGTAATAAAATTTGCATAGCCTTGCTTAAAGTAATTTTGTCACAATTTAATCATTTATTGTTGTTTGTATTTTATATTCGGGGTCAAAGGAGTTCAATGCCGATTCAGGAGGCAACCAGGAAACAAATTTTATAGCTTTGAACATAAAATTCTAAGTTAGGCGCAACTAATAAACTGGAGATACTTTTTTGTGATTGAATTAAATTTAATGACTATATTATTACAAGTATGGCAACCATACCTAATAAGTATGATATTTAATTAACTTTAGATTTTATATACCTTATAAAAAGTTAAAAAAAATAAAAAAATAGTTTATTACTTGGTGGTAGATCACTTTAGCAGGAGGTCATCTAGGTAGGTACAAGATATTCTACCGCCAAGCAGTTGTGTGTAAACATTACTGTGTTCCGGTTTGAAGGGTAGGTACTGCAGCTAGCGAAATTACAGCACTGTTGAGACTAACCATCTAATATCTCAAAGTAATGAGTATCAAAGCAATGATGCTTTGGACTTTGTTTTGTTATTACTCAAAGTTCTAAGTGCTGCGGCAATGGCCATGAAGTGCATTGTCTTTTTTTATTTTATTTTTATAACGCTGACAGGTTAGGTGTTTTACCACAACTCACCTGATGTTAAATGACGGTGTGGTCGAAGATGGTAAAGCACACCTAGCCTGGAATAGAACTGGCTCTCAAGTGAGGCTGCCGGTACACACCGTTAGATGCTTGGCGGCAGATTTTCAACTTGAGGATGGTAGCTAGCCAGCCGTCTACTAGAAAGTACCCTACCACCACGCTATGGTTTCCTCACGATGTTTTCCTTCACCGGCAGCTCAAGCTCATTGTTGGAGTTTGAACCCACGCCCTTCGGCATGTGATACGACCGCGCTAACCACTGAGCTATCATCGCTACACTGAGCTGTCTCTTACCACCAGTAGAACGTATCGTTCGACCCATTAATACAAAAAAAAACGATTAGGTTCTCTTAAAAAAAATCTTTGTTATCCTTGAAAGATAAAAATAATGATAGGGGAAAAAATTAGCGCAACTAAATCGCAAAACAAACGTCAATCAACATTAATTTACAATTTCAAGGTTACTGTCATCTGTTATCTTAAATCATTTTACCTTTTTTCATTTCCTGCTTTAACGTACGAAATAAAAACCTTTTAATTAATAAAACTATCAATTTAATAACTTAAACACACGCAATTACATAATAACTGGCAATCACAACACGAATATACATCTAATTGACACAAATTGCCATTTATACACATTCATTCGTACACACGTTTGATCACATTAAATCTACACAACTGAAGGGTCTTGGTAGACGCCAGCGAAGAGTATAAGATTTCTAGTTCTCTCCATAATTAAAAAGACGAAGTTTCTATTAGCTTCAAATCTATTCCCTAAAAATCTATCCTCTAAACCGAAAACTGTTGCCACAGCGGCCACAGTTCCTTCCTCAGTCACTTCTAAATCAACATTTTGGGTAACAGAAGTAACGTATAAAGGACTATCAGAAACACCGGGCAATTCAGCCTTCTCTATGTCGAAAATAGATTGGATTCCAGAGTATTGGAGAGGGGGAATCAAGTCCGCTTGAGATGAGATCTTGAATCTTGGAACATAAACGTCGATTTCAGATAACTCCTCATCAGTTCTTAAATCATTTATCCAGTTGAAAGGTTGAGATGCCATGTTGGATAATAGTTGTTTTATTGGCGTTCCGTCGAATGGCAAAAGAATCAGCATGGAGAACTCCTTATTTTTCCCGTAAGGCATTTCCAAAACCTGCGCTTGTAGTTGATTGACGTCAATGAGTCGTTGTGGGGCTTTTTGGTACATCATGTTAATCCTTCCGATTGTTTTTCCTTGATAATCATAGAAGTCTTCCTCTCTGGTCAGCGTTGAGTCAAACGGTAGAGTCCAATTAGCTTTAAAGTAAAGAGCATCGACGAGTATCAAGCGCAGGTTTTGTAAGCTTTCTTCCCTAACCGCATTCAAAATCCTTCCTTCTGTCGCTAGACAAATGTATCTGTTAATATCGTCGGCCAACTTAGCTGTATTCGACGTGTCTACGGAGTAAATATCGTTTTTGTACGACACGGCTGCTTCACAAAACTCCGGATGGATTTCTAAATTACAGTCAGAAAACATAGTCGATTGTCCTTTTAGTGTCACATCTTGTCGGTCGGCTCTGAGTAAATTGCTGGTGTCCACGTGGAGCGCTTGTGTGTCCCGAAGCGCCATCGGCAGTCTCAAGTTTCTCATCAGTTCTTGGAACGTTTGACCCGCCGATCCCTCCGCCAGTAGAGACAGGATGCTCCAGACCGATACCGGGGAAATAGCCACATTGCTCCTTCCGAAGTTCTCCTGATACGTGTGCGTATGATCCAATAATTGCAGAGAAAACTCGTTCAGCGGGGCAAAGTCAAGGGTGCTCTTACTAGGGGCCGTGAAGGCGTAACTCACGAACAATGCAAACGTAAAAACTTTTAACATTTTTGCGTCTCGATTGAACTTGCTTCTCACGTGCGCGACTCACAATGATTGTATTTTAACTGGTTGAGAAACGTTTTCCGCAGTTTTATTTAAGTGTGTTATTATGTTGCCTACGAACCCATCACGTATCGACGTCATCAGTACTTAGTCTACATACCCGAGTGTTTGTCTGAGGATTCCTATGGGTCGTTATCGGCAGCCTTGCCAGGTCATTCCTATTGATCTGAGAGTTAATTAGCTAATTTGTTATTCTCGTCCGTTGTCAGCCCTTATGATTTTTATGACGTGATCGAGTGGGATTATCTTTCAAGGATATTTCTATGCAGTGCTGTATCTATCTTGTTGATGATTCTTTATTGTTATTTTTATGCTATTTTTAGAAAAGGTTTAATATTACATTATTTATTAAATATCAAGGACATTGTGATTTTGTGTGTTTAATATTTATAATTTTATAATATAATAGAAAACAGGTTCATTTTACATTATAATAAACACATTATAACAAAAGAAACTTAAAAAAGAGATGAAAACAAAACAAAATCAAGACTAATTTATAGTAGTACAACGGCGGCCTTATCGCCTACAGTGATTTCTTCTAGACAACCAATGTAATTTAGGTATAGAGGATGAAATTAAATGTATTAATGTTACAAATAACAATAAATAACTAGCGACCCGCCCCGGTTTCGTACGGGTGTTATTAATTTTGGCCAGTTGATAACAGAACATTGAATTTATCTACTTATACAAAGGTATTACAAGGATGTATTGTATATATAAATGTCCATAAAAATAACTTAATAATAGTGAAAACAAAAAAACATAGCTTAGGAAAATTAGGCGGCTAACGACCTTGTGGAAGACCCAGGCAGAGGTGGAGGGATAAATTCAGATTTCATAAAACAGACAGAAATAAAAAGACGGATGACAGGTCTTTAAGAGTGGGAAGATACAGACTAATATAATTAATTATAACTATGATTGTGTCTATACGTATTCTAGTAAAAGTATCTTAATATTGTATAATGTTTATAGAATTAAAATTCTTATTTTAATAGCATTATCTAATAATAGGTAGACATGATTCAATACAACTTTCACTATTCAATAAATCAGATAAAATTGATCATATATCATAATTATCAATTAATGTGAGATCATTAATTATGTTGCATGGAATATTAATTGATTAAAAACAAATAGTTTTATCGAAAGTTGCTTGCTTTATGAGAGATATTGGAGACTGGCGTGATAGTATTAATCTGTGAGAATGCTATAATTCTGTTTGTAGAAGAATAAATTAAAATAATGCAACTGTTTTTTTTTTTTTTTTTTTTATGATTGGCAAACTATATGTTTGATCACAGCTCACCTGATATTAAGTGACGGTGTGGTCGAAGATGGTAAACACACCTAGCTTGGAATGGAACTAGTTCTCCAGTTAGGCTGCTGGGACACACCGTTAGGTGCTTGGCGGCAGATTTTTAACTTAAGGGTGGTTGCTAGCCAGCCGAGTACTAAATAAAATACCCAGCTACCACCAAAATTAAAAAAATATATTGTTATTTTATATTTGTAGCGATGATAGCTCAGTAGTTAGCGCGGTCGGTTCACACGCCGAGGGTTGTGGGTTCAAATCCTAACAATGAGCCTGAGCTGCCGGTGAAGGGAAACCATACCATGGTGGTAGGGTACTTTATAGTACTCGGGTGGCTAGATACCATTCTCAAGTTGAAAATCTGTCACCAAGCACCTAACAGAGTGTTCTAACAGCGTCACTTGACAGCCAGTTTCATTCCAAGCTAGGTGTGTTTACCATCTTCGACCACACCGTCACTTGACATCAGGTGAGCTGTGGTTAAACACCTAGCCTACAAACATAAAAAAGACGAAATATATTCCTTTATGTACCTGTTTCTTTTAACCGACTTCAAAAAGGAGGAGGTTCTTAATTTGATCGTTCGAGCCTAAAGCACATGAATTTGTAAATCTTAACCTATATATCCTACTTGACCTATCCTATTCTACTAATATTATAAATGTTAAAATTTGTGAGGATAGATATTTGTTACTCAATCACGCAAAAAAGGCTGAACAGATTTAGTTGAAATTTGGCACACATATAGTTTATAGTCTGGATTAACATATAGAATACTTTTTGTACTGGTAACTGAACAAACTTTTCGTTAAATTCCACGCGGAAGAAATCGCGGCTTACTAAATTATTTAAAAAAAATTAGTAACGTTTTAGTTATCAATATTTTTTAAGAACACACTTGTTCAAACAACATAAGTTATTATTAGGTACAATGTAAATTTATACCACAAGTTATTCGGTATGTCAAGAAAAATAAATACTTCACCAAAACCATTTCGAAATATTACATTCTTGTACAACATTTTAAAGTTCAAAACTCTTTAGACTATGATATGGGGTTTATTTTAATAAATTATATTTTTTTAAACTTGACTTTTAATTCACCACTAATGACGTCATATAATAGGCTGTATAGGTCTACTCTAGTTGCCTAAAAAAAAGGAATGGCAAACCAAAACAAAATCTGTCAATGTCAAGCCAACGGCAGCCATAATAACCTTCCATACACGTACGTACGTTGTTTTTCGCTTTATTGATACAAATATCTGGATTACTTTAATTTACACATTACTCAAGGATATGATATAAGATTTGTTTACTTCATGTCAATTGTCAAAGTCAATCAAATGTGTTAAAAGAATTATGTATAAGTACTTCTTTGTTTTACATGGCGAGCTAATTCAGCATATTTTATGACCAGTTTGAAAATGTACTAAAAATCAACTATCGCATTAAAAGCCAATATATTCAAATGAGTTTCATAAAATAAAGATTACTATCTACGTTATCCAGTTAAAGTGGCTAGTCTTTCGGTTTGTCGAATACACTGCGCTCCAAATCTACCTACATGACCTAATTCCCCCCTTCCCATTCTGCTATCGAACAGCCAGAAGCTCTAAGAAACAACACCGCTTCATGGTCATATACCAAAACCTCGAACTAAACGGTTCAAATCAATCTTCATTGTATGAACCGCTAAACAATGGAATTTGCTACCCGAGTGGGTGTTCCCTGATTGATACATAATCTGGGTGCCTTCAAGTCGCGAGTCAATCGGTTTCTTCTAGGCGAGCGTGCTCCACCGTAGACTGCATCTTCGCATATTAGGCGAGTTGGCAATCGAACGCAAGCCGATTTATAATTTAAAAAAAAACTGTCGGTAAAAAATATAAAATTAATTCAAAAATAAAACTTTACGTACCGAATTCTAAGCTTTTTTATATTATAACCTTGGCAATAAACGTTGACATTTTCAAAAACCAATGTCAGAGGCCCGGGGCGTCAACTATGTAGTTATGATGGCTATATATTATTTAAGATTTATGTACACATGACCTATGGATGAAATAACGTAACAAGTTGCTAATTGGTGCGAGGCTGAGTAAATTTATATTTAATCCTTATACAGTGTAACCTTAATTAATTTATTATAACCTCAAAATAACGATAACTCGATTTAACGAATTCTTCGAAATTCCCTAGAGCTGCCCGTAAGAGCTTATGCAAAACATACATGACGAATACTTGTCAAAAATCTATTTTTTTTCAAATCAGCAGAATGTAAATAGAAAGTATAAGTAATTTACCTTTATTTAATACAAATACAAACATTTTACATTTACATATATTTTTTCAATAGTATCGGGTAGGTGTACCTATTTTACAATAGAATATAGTAAATATCTTTGTTAAAGCTTAGTAAATATATAAGTAATTAATTTGCAAACTCCTGAACATTTTATTATTAACACCAATGTTACAAGACATTTCTGTAGGTTCATTCATTTCAAATATAATAAAAGAGTTTTAAAACTCTGATTACTTACAAAATGTTTTAATAAAGTATGTATATTTGCCAAATGTCTGATAAAAAAAAAAACTATATACAAATACGAGTACAATCAATATAACAATATGTAAAAAATAATAAAAAACCCAAAAAAAAAAAAAACTTGCCTTACGTTTTTTGACAACTTAGGTATAACCTTTACATATGGTATCCTACCGTACGCTATAACAAGGTAAGTAGAAGAGTACTTAATATTAAATGAATATATTCACTACCTGCATTCGACAATAAAAGCTTGAATCTTAATAAACAAGTTTTCTTACCTTGTTAAAACGAATGTTAGAACGACTTAACCTCTACTTATATGTATAGAAGAGTTTTGGCGGGAACGCTGAAAGAGTCGTGTCGTTTCATTGTATTTTTTTTAGAAAATTAGTGTTTTTTCATTGCACATGTTTTTGGAAAATAATACAGTACAACAAAATGGCTTTTCCGCGTTCTTGTCCTTAACACTTTTCGATGGGTTTAATTTTTTTTTTAAATTGTGATTAGAAGTACGAGACCCTCTCCTGATGGTAACAGAACGCCTGTCCATGACCGTTGCAGCGTTACACAGAACTTTAAGTAACAAAATAAAGGCAAGGGTATCGCTGCTTTGGCGCTCATTACTTTGAGACTTTGGATGGTTAGTCTCAACAGCCCTGTAATTTCGCTAGCTGCAGTACCCTTCAAACCGGAACACAGTAATGTTGTTGGGTAAGTATAAAGTATTTATAATTTAAAAAAATACGTAGTCGATATTGATTGATATAAGTTTGCCTCAGCCAAAAAATTGCTCAACGCGTCTAAAGAAGTTATCATAAAAGTCAAATACATAAATAGGATCGTAACCTATTTATTTTACTTGATTTCTAAATATATGGACTACTAGCTGCGCCCCGCGGTTTTACCCGCGTGGTGATGGATGATGATGATGAAAAGTATCCTATATTTTATTCTAGGGCCTAAAGTATCTATCTAAATAATATATAACTCAAAGGTGACTGACTGACTGACATAGTGAGCCCAAACCACTGGACGGATCGGGCTGAAATTTGGCATGCAGGTAGGTGTTATGACGTAGGCATCCGCTAAGAAAGGATTTTGATTAATTCTACCCCCAAGGGGATAAAATAGGGGATGAAAGTTTGTATGAAACTTTGTCAATTTTAAACCGATCGGGCTGAGACTTTGCTAAAGCTACTATGACGTAGGCATCTAGCGCGGGCGAAACCGCGGGGCACAGCTAGTCTACATATAAAATTTCATCCAGATCCGTTCAGTCCTTCTGACGTGATTGTGTAACAAACATCCATACATCCATCTATCCATCCATCCATACAAACTTTCACATTTATAAAATATTAGTGGGATTAACACTGGTAGAATGCCAAAAATAAAGAAAAGAAAACATCGTAATGCATTCGCTTCGCATGCAGTAAAAACATCTATATGTACGTAAGTATATGGAAATGTGTAGTTTCCATTGCAACATTTCTCACAGATTTTTATCTTATAGAATGGATCTATTCTGCGCTCGGGGACCAGTGCTTCGGTCGGAGGAATGAAAATGACGAGATTTTATAAGTCAAGGTCGACAATGTATCGACCAGTTATATAGAGTAACGTGGAATCTAGTTTACGAGTAATAAAATAAAAGGCAATTATACCAGGTGTCAGGGAAACGCTCCCGAAAACATAAATAAATGAATACGTATACGTCTTATACACACAAACTAATTTTAAGTTATATTAGCTAAAGTTACAATATATTTTGTTAAGTTGACAAAGGTCACGGACCTAATATTACTGTGTTCCGGTTTAAAGGGTACTGTAGCTAGCGAAATTACATGGCTGTTGAGACTAACCATCTGTCTCATAGTAATGAATGAACAAAGTAATGACGCCGAATCATCGATGCCCTAGATTTTGTTTTATTACACAAAGTTATGTGTATCGTTGCAATCGTCATGGACAGGCTATGCTATTTCTTACTATCACGAGAGCATCTCGTTCGTTTCATCACTTTTACATAAAAAAAGACCCCGGTGTCTGTGGAGCGGAAATAACAATAAAAAAATAACTCTATTAACAAACGAGAATTGCTTACAATAAAATTATACTTATATCTTATTGAAAAAAAAAACATGAAAGTAGTATATAATAAGAAATATATGCCTTATATAAATATATATACAAATAGGCACAAAATCATTTTTGTCCTGTAAAAATATGATTTTTACGGTTAACAAGTTGACATTTTGTCTTGTTTTAGATTTTTGTTTTACTTATGCGAGATTACTCACGTTTAATTTTATTGGAAACTCCGACTGTAGTTTTGGCCGCATCCGGTGGCCTTCATTATGGAGACAAATGTGAGAGATACGCACGCACGGCCTCGTCTTGCTACGCACAACGTGAGTAATCCCACATTAGTAAAACAAAAATGTGTCAAAACCACGTCAGTTTTCATAGTTTTATTGTTTTGTGTAAAATGTTTCTGTTTTTTAGATTGCAGTTCATAGACAAGGACAGAGTCTTCAAATTTGGACTTATTAACAACTTAAGCTAGAGGTCGACATTACGGCGATGATTTATCTCTAATATCAGGACATTTTTATAGTGTTTTAGTGCTACGGCACCAATTTTAATGGGTGGATTTTCGAGTATCGATTAATTGCCTTTTTACAAAGAATTATTATCAAACAGAATGATTTCAACTATGTTTCTAAGAGGCAACAATCTCATCTGACGATAACTAAAATAAACAAATATATTATTAGAGGCTTCTAAAAAAATATTAAAAATGTTTTGTTTCTGTGACGATAGACAGTTCATCACAGTAATACTATTATATTTCCTTGTTTTCGGGGTGTTCCCTTTACGCCCTGTATACTTACTTACGTACATATACATATTTAGATGTGTAATAAAATATTAAAAATAAATGTTTGTTGGCAGGTAAGGATTGGCATTTAATTTACTAATGTGATTTGACTCGTAAAATATATACCCGGATAGATGATCATAGTGTGGGTGTCTTTCAATGGGCAATTTTTTTTATATTTTTTTAAGGTGTACTATTTTAAAAAATGCACGTCTGAGTTTTCGCATAGGTATATCAGTCTGTATATACAAAAAATCGTCCGTAAGTAGGTTATATTAGTGTTCTATAGATATAAATAATTTTAAACAAATTTATTATTCCTAACTAAATTTAAACATATAACTTACTAGCAGACCCGGCCACGCGTTGCTGTGGCCAAATTGAACACACGCGTGTAACGTGAAATAAATTGTAGCGCATATGAAACGTTTGGATTTTTAATGTAGCGCCATCTATTGGATACTTATGAAACGTTTGGACTTTTAACGTAGCGCCATCTATTGGATACGTACTCAAACCAGTTCATAAATCACCTTACACCGCCATCTATTAGAATTTTATGGAACTCACAGATAAAATTATTCCTTTTTGTCGTATAATAAACAAATAATTTGCAATAAAAAGATATTGCAATTATAAATTGAGATATAAGCTATCCTATCTCTCAAGTTGGATCAAACTGCACACAGTGTGCAAGATTTGGTTCAAATCTGTTTAGTAGTTGAGGAGTTCATCGCCGTAACACGAAATTTTCATATATAAAGATATATATTTTTGTAATCCTCTTTTAATTGCCTTTATTTAGACACTCTAGTTGATAGGTTTGGTTTATTTATTTTTATTAACGTATTACTATTTCGCTCCAAAAATCCACCATCTTGGACACTTGGGTTATTGAGACGAATCTAACGAAATTTGTCGTAATCCATTCAGCCGTTTGGAAGATTGAGGTTATAAAGAATTTACATATATACAAGATACACGCTAAAAACATAACCCTTCCTTGACAGTCGGGTAAAAAGGTGAAGGTGTCGTTTTGTGGTGTATGAACACCAAAGAGTTTTAATACTTCTTATAGGTGGCCTGTGATGTGCTGTAGAGCGTGGCCGTCTAGAGTTTGTCTACAAGATGTCTGAAATAAAAATGGATTTCTTTCTGTGATTTTTAATTAAAATACGCAATAATTGGCGACGAGGAACTGTAATCTACGCGTGAAATAGTGTTGTTGTTGTTGTTGGTCAAAAAACAGAACGGATTTTTTAAAAATAGAATTTACTTTAAAATTCTATATCTGTAGCAAGTTATTTAAAACTATTTCAACATAGTAATCTATAATTGACCGTGAAAATTAATAAAACACTTATGTTTTTTTTATTAAAATCAAATCGATTCAAATTAACTAAATTGTTTTGATATGGAATTTTATAGCCCGCGTTGTTAAATAATATAAAACCAAAGTCGCTGCACGTGTCTATCTGTCTCTCCGTTTACTTCTATTCCACTTAGATAACTTTTTGTTAATGGTTGACAAGATAAGTTTGACCACAGCTCACCTGATGTGAACTGATGGTACTTTCTAGTACTCGGCTGACTAGCTACCACCCTCAAGTTGAAAATTTGCCGCCAAACATCTAACGGTGTGTTCCGGCAGCCTCACTTGAGAGCCAGTACCATTCCAGGCTAGGTGTGCTTTACCATATCGACCACACAGTCAGCTGTGGTCAAACACCTAGCCTGTCAACCATAAAAAAAAACTATTAATGCTACAAAAGTAAAACACAAAATACATTTTTTAATATAAAAAAAAAAAACATTTTGGCCATTTGTGTTTTTTTAATTAGGCTTGTTTGCAATAAGAAATCCTATCTTTATCATTTATCAAGACAACAAACCTGACCTTATTGCTATAAGACCTTGTTGCTGACATCCTCAGAGCATCCGAATCATCTCTTTATATCTTCCCCACGTGCTGTGGTGTCCTTTACATTTCCTCATTCGCAGTTTTCCTTCAAGGAAAATCATTAATACTTATACAAGTAATTTGATAAAATTTTATAAAAATATCTTTTTCTTGCAATGTTTGTTTGCTTATATCAAATCTTGCAAACTGAACTAATACTTCCTGTTAACCTAAGGCCGCCATACCCAAAGTGTGCTCCGCGGAACCCTTGGGGTCCGCAAAGCCTGTGAAACTCCGTGGATATATATAAAAAAAGAGTTACTATACATCTAAGTATTTCAACATAAAGTTAAAACAAAAAACCCGGCAAAGTGCGAGTCAGACTCGCACACAAAGGGTTCCGTACCATTATCTATGAAAAAGGCAAAAAATCGCGTTTGTTGTATGGGAGCCCTTAAATATTTATTTTATTTTGATTTTAGTATTTGTTGTTATAGCGGCAATAGAAATACATAATTTGTAAAAATTTCAACTGTCTAGTTATCGCGGTTCTTGAGATACAGCCTGGTGACAGACAGACGACCGGACAGACAGACAGCGACGTCTTAGTAATACGGTCCCGTTTTTACCCTTTGGGTACGGAACCCTAAAAAGAGTATTAGTGGAATGCGTGATATGAGAGCGCGATATTTCAGCCAGGAGCATAGTCAACTGTTCAACACTGACTCAACTGGTAGTAAAAAATACACATAAAATAGATTTTAATTACTTTCGGGCTACGTCAAATGTTTCGCTTTCAAAAAGGACTCCGTCGCCAAAGAGTTTGAGAATCGCTGTCCTGGGAAATTGTTATTGGACACGTCGGTTCAGTTCCGATGATAATGCATGCTTACAATTAGCATGAGCTGGTGCTTTCCAGATGAAGGGAGTCCTCAATGTGACTTAGGCTGATGGGTTAGGTGTTTGACCACAACTCACCTGATGTTAAGTGACGGTGAGGTCGAAGATGGTAAAGCACACCTAGTCTGGAATAGAACTGGCTCTCAAGTGAGGCTGCCGGAACAGACCGTTAGATGCTTGGCGGCAGATTTTCAACTTGAGGGTGGTAGCTAGCCAGCCGAGTACTAGAAAGTACCCTACCACCACGCTATGGTTTCCTCACGATGTTTTCCTTCAGCTTAAGCTCATTGGTGGGGTTTGAACCCGCGCCCTTCGGCATGCGAACCGACCGCGCTAACCACTGAGCTATCATCGCTATGTATGTAGGTACACCGATTACGCTGAGATTTACGATCTGATTTACGTGATTATTCCTTGGCTTGATGCGGAATAGTTGTCATTTGGTCCCATAAAAACTTAACATAGTTTGGCCCAGTTGTTTTCTTTTTATGAACATTTTTGTTTACGTGGACAATGTAATTGTCTTTGGCAAGACATCTTTGAATCTTAGCGAGTCCAGCTAGACTCATACTGTTCTAGTGTTACGTGGCGTAAACATAAATTTCATTTACTTCAAGTCGGATTTCCTTTATTTTTTAAAGTTTGTTTAGTTTAAATATCTGAAAATGAAATCTCTATCATGTTTTATTTTGTCAATGGATAAAAAAGGAAAAATAGTACGTTTTAGTTTTACATCGATCCTACCATTACATACTACCATTTACAATATCAGTGCAAAAATCATGTTTAACCGCGCATCAGACTGACGCAGACTTAATTTTAAGAAGACTTTACTTTGTAAGGTTTTTTCCAAGTAGTGAGGTTGCGGTAATTTCAGTAGGTTTTTTTTGTTAGTCAGTTAATACTGACTAACAAAAAAATCTACCTTTTTTTAGTAAATCGCCACACATATTAATGTTGCCAAGATGTGTGCCTTGAGAACAAGAAGTAAGTGGTCATTTGGTTTTTACGTAGGTACGAACTTTTACGAACGGTGTCAAAATGTATATATCCGTTTTCTATTTTCGTCATACCTATAAATGGTACCAAAAATGCGTAAATATTTTTGAACTTCTGCATCAGGCAGTTTTTGATCCGGCCTATTTTTACGCGACTGCCTTAAAAAGGAGTGTAATGTTTTCAGAATTGATAAATGTATTTAAGTATGTGAGTTTCTTTATTCCACCATTTTTTTTTCTTACAAGCTGACCCGATGAACTTCGTATCAACTATAATTGATTTGAAAACGAAATCATTTTAGAGGGTATTACCACTACACGCCGCCAGATGTCGTCAAATTTTTAATAGTAATGTTTTGTGACACTTGACGACATCTTGTGCATAGCACGTCGGTTAGGCGATTTTCCATACAAAATTACCATTATTATTTAACTTTATTTTATAGCTTTTCTTTTGGATTTTCTCTATTATTTCAGTCAGTCAAGCCGTTTTTGAGTTTTAGCGAGACTAACGCACGGCGATTCATTTTTATATATAAGAAAGAAGAAGAAGAAGAAAAGAAAAAAGAAGGAGAAAAAGATTCGACTTCGACTGCTTATTTCTGGCTTCTGCGGTGTTGCCACAATTTTGCCAATGCCTATACAAAAAAAAAAGGATTATTCATTGACGGATTGACATCTGTCAATCTAATATTTGTCAATTTGTCAATCCGTCAAAGAATAAATAGGCTTTCAAATGAAATAAATGTGATTCTAAAAAGTATTCTATATTGATGTTAATACAGGTAATAAGCTGTTTCATCCAAATCCGTTCAGCCGTTTCGCGTGACTGAGTAACAAACATCCAAACATACGAACTTTCACATTTATGATATTACTAGGGTTATTTTTAAATGTTTAAAAGGGCTTGGATGTATGGAGTATTGTAAAAATAATAATTTTTTGATATGTTTTGACTAACCATAGAAAGGTTAAAAGTATTTAGTGCCAAAGTAGCGATGCCATAGACTTTGTTTTGTTACTCAAAGTTCTGTATATCGCTGCAATGGTCATAGACATGCGTTATCTGTTACCATCAGGAGAGCATATAGTTCGTCTTAAATATTCTACGTAAAAAAATACAGGGTAGCCTCAACTTGACAGAGACCAAATCGGACTTGGAAAAGACAAACTTGATTAAGCCATAAGCTTAATTTTGTTATTTAAAAGTTTTGTGTATCGCTGCAATGGTAATGGATATGCGTTATCTCTCACCATCACGAGAGAGTCTTGTTCGTCTTATTACTTTTACTTAACATAATCTCATCCCAAATAAACTAATGAGTTCAGAAGACCCAAAGACAGGCAGCAAGCATATACGTAACCAGGGACAAACCTTTACACAAACTAAATATTCCATCGACGTAATCCGTTATCTATGATAATTAATACAATCGGTGGCAACACACCCGCATATTTATAAATACTTATGCTAATGCACGTTAGATACAATTTTGATGCTTCTGTAACGTGTATATAGTTATATTAAACTAGCAACCCGCCCCGGCTTCGCACGGGTGCTATCAGCCCCGGGCGGCAGCTTGAGGGGGCGCCAAAATTATCATATAGGTACCTTATTGTTATTTTTGAAAGCAAAACTTGTTTTATAAAGCGTCTAGCATCTAGCGCACGTTGTTCTATCGATTAAAATATATTAATTTGATTTAAAACGCTGGTTGGTTTTTTAGGGTTCCGTACCCAAAGGGTAAAAACGGGAGCCTATTATTAAGACTTCGCTGTCTGTCTGTCCGTCCGTCTTTTTTTTTATTTTATTTTTATAGCTGACAGGCTTGGTGTTTGACCATAACTCACCTGATGTTATGTGACGGTGTGGTCGAAGATGGTAAAGCACAACTAGCCTGGAATGGAACTGAATCTCAAGTGAGGCTCCCGGAACACGCCGTTATATGCTTGGCAGCAGATTTTCAAATTGAGGGTGGTAGCTAGCCAACCGAGTACCAAAAAATACTCTACCACCACGCTATGGTTTCCTCACGATGTTTTGCTTCACCGGCAGCTAAAGCTCATTGTTGAGCTTTGAACACACGCCCTTTGGCATGCGAACCGACCGCGCTAACCACTGAGCTATCATAGCTACAAAAAAAAATTGTATAAAAATATAAGTTAAAAAAAAAATGTTTTAAGTTGACAAAGGACATGGACCCCGATGTCTGTGGAGATGAAAAAAATCTTTTTTTTTTTTTCAATTTTGGCCCTGGTAAGGCACTTATGAACGTTAAGTTACATTTTTGAATGTACCACCAGCTCGTCGTTACGCTTCAACTGAGAAGACTCCGGCAAGAAACTCAGCAAGGCATTTGTTTTTGTGGATCTTTCTTTTCACTTAAAAAGCTATTTCACCTGCTGGCTTTGACGGTAGACCAGCACCAGCTGGATCCAGCCGTGGTGGTGCCGGAAGTCGTGGTGGTGCCGGCGTAAGAATTGTACCCCACCCTCTCTACCCGTGGTTGCCGTAAGAGTCAGCTAAGGGATGTAATCCGGAAGATGGGCAGCAGCGTCTTCCTTGAACAATCAACTGCGCTCGCCAACCCGCCTGCCAAGCGTGGCGAGTATTGGCAAAACCCCCCCAGGAGGAGGCCTATGTCCAGCAGTGGACGTCCTATGGCTGATGATGCACTGCTGTAACCAAAACGACTTTTAGGTGGAAACACATTAAAAATATAAAATATTAAAATGAACTTCCGTAAAGTAACGCCTGAGTCGATCGATTGTAAGATGAGAGTGACGGAACGGAACTCCTAATCAACAAAAAGGCTCTGCACTAAACTATGCAAAACCTAATATTCTGGTAGACACAGTGTCACTACGAGTTAGGCTGATCATAACGTGCGCTATCACGTCACAGAATACATCAGTTAATTAAGCTGCATGGTTAAACCAGCCAGCTGTGTGTACACACGGGAAAAAACAGTAGGTAATGTTTACTACAACTCCTCCTCCTTCCACTCCATCCTTTCACTTCTTTACAACGTTTTGTTCAACCCTACCACTCCTGGCTATCACAAAGAACATTTTAAATTCTTTCATGAATCTTCTCAGCATCGTTCTTTGAGACAGTCGACCTCCCTTTATCTGTACACACCAAAACACTCTACTTCTTTTTACAGTGATGCCTTTACTGTAAAGGCCATTCGGTTATGGAATGCTTTGCCTGTTTCCATCAGACTGTCACAGTTCCTAAATGTTTTCAAGGACAGAGTAAAGTTGCTTTATTTGTCACAATGCTGAGTTGTCATTGCTGTTAGACGAATGACCTCGACATGTTCTGTAACTCGTTGCTGATGTTTGTTATAATTTTATTTTTGTTTTATCTTTATGTACATTTATATTGTGGTCTATATATACATATATATATATATATATATTCGTTTTTATTATAAGATAATATTTTTTTGCACAGTATAAGTATGTATTATTTTTATTAGTGTATTTTTTTAAATTATTATTATTATTTATTTTTAGTGTTACAACATCTTCCGTCTGCTCTTTATTTTATATCGTTTTTCCGTTATTGGTTGCCTGGAAGAGATCACTCTTAACGATAAGGCCGCCACTTGTGGCACTAGCTCATAAGATTCTTCTATACTCTTTTTCTATTTCAGTGTGCACAATATAGAGTTTCTATCTATCTATTAGTTTGCCAGTATTCAGTAGATATTAAATAAATATCGTATCACTATACACACAGTCTACTCCAGTGGTTATTGGTTCTGCGACAGATATGTCCAGCCCATTGCCACTTCAGATTGATTTGGTTATATATTTTTGCAGGCGAGCTGTGGTAAAAAATCAAGTTTGTTAATAATAATAAATCATAAATCATGACGAATAAAATCGAATATACCTTCCGTATGTTTCCAGTAGTATATTTACTACAATATTGTAACGTTAGACCATAGTTATATTGTATAGTTACCGTTAATTAAAGCATAACAACCTTATCTCTGTTGTATCGATTAGTTTGCAGCGAACTGAGGTTAGAATCCAAGCCATGGTCGATCTATATAAGAGAGAAAACGCCTGATGCTATTTTGTTAGCAACACTCATGGAAAAGAATTGCTCTCAGGGAGAATTGTTTTCATTCGAATATCAATCTATTTCTAATACTATTAAAAGAGAAATATTTATATAAACATATACATATATACATACATATATATACTGCAAGAAATAAGGCAAATTCTAAAAAAAAACAGTTAATGTGGAGTTCTCTGGCTTATGACGTCTGTATATCGGTTGTGATGGAAGCCAAATTATTATTTAGCTATAATTGTACAATAAAAAGTATCTAGAGATTCCGCTAGACAACTGCTAATGTTGTAGCGCGTTTTTCGCCGAGCTGTATTGTTAACAACGTTTGACAATAATACTGCTTATTCGGCATCTGCACGTCCGCCGAATTCGACGTTTTATTTCTAAAAAGGGACACGTATGCGTGCTGCGTAGCTGCGTCCTTTTTCATTCGGCATACATAGACCATTTGAAGTACCAGAACGACTACAATAAGTCACATAAGATGCCACATGCGTTACTTGATTTAAAACAAACCCATCCTGACGCGTCGCTACTTTTACACGTGAAAAATGCTAACGAAGTGTTTTTAACCGTATGAAAAAATAATTTACAGTCAACATAAGTACCCGCTTAGACATTTACGACACGCATAATGGGAACTAGTTTATGAATACGTCATGTTTGCATAATATTGGTTGAAATCACTTTTACTAGATAAGACTGCTGCTTTTCAAAGAAGTTTGAAAGTATTGGCATAGTGGTTGACAATAAGACCTATGTATAGAGGGTTCAAATACAAAATTAAATATAGAATGACAAAATGTCGTAATGTCACATTGACGAGTATTTCAAACTAAAGGATTATTAAATTACAAGTAAATAATTATAATCTTTTTGTCATTTTATTATATTGACAATATTTTTTATATTGACATATTTTATGTAGACAATATTTTTTTGTATTGAAATGTTTGCATATTGGCATACTTTATTATGACATTTTGTTTTTTTTTATCATTGACATGTAATCAGTGTTTTAAAACTCTTTTAATGATACAGAAATGATATTACGGAATTGACTTGTAACATTGGTGTTATTAATATTATATTTTTATTTGTATTCGGAAGTAAAAGTCACTAACACCAAAATGCTAATTACTGAATAATTGTTAATTTATCACATGAGGTTGTTGTTTTGTGTTGTGTAGTTGGCTAGTATTTGTTTCCGATATTTATCATATTCATTGCATATATGATGTCGAGAAAGATAAGTCTGCGTTCCATTACCCACACGCCTGTTAGTAACTAAAAATGTGATTAAAGATGAAATACGCATACTTACAAGATACTTTATCACTTGAAAAATCCTAGATCAGTGATGGGGAAACTACGGCCCGCGGGCCATCTCCGGCCCGCGAAGCGTTGAAATCTGGCCCGTGACCATCAAACAAAAATCAAGTGTAATTTTGGTATTGTTAGAAATTTTAATCTCATTGGCAGTGCGCAGCTCGCATGTAACAATCACGTATAGCGCGAGCAGTATGAGCGTAAACCGAAAATGAAGCTATCAACTGGGCGCGCGCGGTCCGTCGTCGTTACAGTAAATAAAATAACCAAAAATGCAACAACTTGGCCCGCCATATATTTCGTTAGTAAATATTGGCACGCGAAGGAAAAAGTTTCGCCATCCCTGACCTAGATTATCTCTCAGGAAACAAGGAATAGAGTAACTAGTTTCATTCCCTTATTATTATTCAAAGATTCGTTTTTTAAATTGTGACGTACGAACATCCAGTTAAAGCGCCTGCCATTTTATCGTTAGCAACATGCAAACTGACGCGTTGCTAAAAACAAGCTGCCGGCTCTGCAATTAATTATCCCGCCACAATAACTCTTTGCTTATTATATCGAAACAAGAGCCTTGTTCATTAATAACAGATGGTTAAAGTTGGTTTGCGTATAACGGGTTTTAAAATATGAAAACCCATAATTAAACTGCTGAGCGTTTGAATTGAGAGTTGGTAATATAAACATTTATTTAAATTACGTAATAGTTATGTATTTGATCCTTATTGACAATAAAATATATTTTATTTGTTATAATTATGTTACGCATATATCTATACATAATTCGTCTTCATTTCTTGAGCTCCGAGGATGACTGGTAGAAAATATTTCAGCGTTATGTCATCCAGCTGTACATTTTATGTAATAATTACAAAATAGCACTGTTGTAAGATTGTTTCTTTTTATGGTTGAGTGGCTAGGTGTTTGACCACAGCTCATCTGATGTTAAGTGGCGAAGATGGTAAAGACACTTAGCCTAGATACACCTGGCTCTCAAGTGAGGCCGGTGACAGATTTTTCAACTTACCCTCAAGTAAAGTAAAGGTAGCTAGCTGAGTATTAGAAAGTATCCAACCACCATGCTTACGATGTTTTCCTTCACCTCACTGCATCCTTTCTCAAGCTCATTGTTGGGATTTGAACCCACGCCCTTCGGCGTATGAACTGACCGCGCTAACCACTGAGTTATCATCGCTATAAAAATAAAAGTATTTTCACAGTAAAAAGGTTTGTAACTACTAAAATATATTTTACTATTAATCTAATTTATCAGACAATCGGATCGAGAAAAAATACTTCAAGTAGCAAAAGCAAATTTATTTTTCCGGCAAAAGCCAGTATTTACCGACCTAATCTCAAGAAAGAAAAACTAAACGGTGTTTACCGAGGGTCCTAAGAAAATTGTCGTTACCATAAGATAATAATTCCTTGGCAAGATCTCTGGCGTTCCGAGTCTAATTTCTGTATCACCTGACTGTTCTCACGAGTGATAAAGTTACGGAAGCGGTACCTACTACTGGCAGGAATTCATCCTTTTATTTATAGACTTTGTGTTTGAATTTGACAGGGTATTTAAATTAACACACGACGGTCTATAATTATCTGTCGATGGAAAATACAGCAGCCGTCGGACTGCACACGTTTAATAGAAAAAAACCGGCCAAGCGCGAGTCGGACTCACGCACCGAGATTTGGCTGACAAGCTAGGTGTTTGACCACAACTCACCTGATGTTAAGTGACGGTGTGGTCGAAGATGGTAAAGCACACCTAGCCTGGAATGGAACTGGCTCTCCAGTGAGGCTGCCGGAACACACCGTTAGATGCTTAGCGGCAGATTTTCAACTTGAGGGTGGTAGCTAGCCAGCCGAGTACTAGAACGTACCCTACCACCACGCTATGGTTTCCTCACGATGTTTTCCTTCACCGGCAGCTCAAGCTCATTGTTAGGGTTTGAACCCACGCCCTTCGGCATGCGAACCGACCGCGCTAACCACCGTTTATATATTTTTATATATAAGTTTATCAATATTGTTGAAAGAAGACAGTTTTTTATTAATTTTAGTTTTGAAACGCACTTTTTAATGTAAGTAAATTTTTTTATTTTTTTTCTATAGCAACATTACTGGATTTAAATAATGGGGAATATCACGAATGCAACGTTTTTTTTTCTTGGTGCGTGGCCCGCATCGATTGGGCCAGGCCTAGTCGGCCCCCGTGGGCCACTAGGCAGTTGCCTTATCCGCCTTATGGATAATCTGGCCCTGATGTTAAGTGACCGTGTGATTGAAGATGGTAAAGCACACCTAGCACCGATGGAACTGGCTCCAGTTAGGCTGCATTTTGACTTAATATTCAAATGCGATCTTGAACATAGAGTACCGCCCCTGTACTTACTCGTACCTATCTCATTTCCGACGAAGATAAGCACACACCCGCGTCGTGCCGCCCTACTTACAGCTTACATCTGCTTATTTTACAGTGTTAACTTGCACTAAGTTTTTCAATCAGAACGGAGATCGAAACAAAAATAAAAATAAAAGATATTTCAAGAGTACCATCACGCGTCTTTTCACATTTCACGATGGACAGATTTTAGGGTTCCGTACCCTAAGGGTAAAACGGGACCCTATTACTAAGACTCCGTTGTCCGCCCGTCTGTCACCAGGCTGTATCACATGAACCGTGATAGCGAGACAGTTGAAATTTTTACAGATGATGTATTTCTGTTGCCGCTATAACAAATACTAAAAAAAAGGGGGCTCCCATACAACAGATATTTTGCCGTTTTTACAGATACGGAACCCTTCGTGTGCGAGTACGACTCGCACTTGGCTGGTTTTTTTGTGGTTCGTGATGTGGTCAAGCTCGTCTCGCCATCACTTTTTGGGCCTGCAGAGGGCCTTGGTTCCATCTGCCCCTAATTATTAATACAAATACAAATATTTTATTGATACCACCAATGTTACAAGTCAAATTCCGTATACGAGTAATTTCAAATATAACATAAAAAAAAGTTTTAGAACACAGATTAAGAACACGGCAATAAAAAAAAAAATGACAAAATTATGTCAATCTTCGATTAATAATAACATAATTGTCCTGTCTTCGTCGAAGAGATTTATTGCACGTGTAGTAGTGTAAATGTCGGAAGACAGCACAATAATTATTGTTTTATAGAAAATAATAAAACAGTTACTCTTAAATGCTCGCTCTTTTAAACTTACACACATAATGTAATTATTTATTTAAGTACCTATACATATATGTTAATAAGACTTTCATTGACTAAACAGTCGTGGGCCGCAACGCATGCGGCCCACGGGTCACGTGTTGCCGGCCGCTGATCTAATTCATTCACAAATCAGTTATCACTCAATCTGGGAAGTAAGAAAAAATACTAAAAATCCCTACTAACCAGATATCTAGAAAGTTCTGAATTCTCGCTACATTAGTTCATGGAGCAATATATCAAGCTCGTATAAAAGAAACTATCAGGGCTGCTACTTTGTGGTTTTTAATACATATTTATATTAGCTTTATTTTGAAGAAGTAATGAGACGAACGAGCCACTCTTCTAATGCTAAGAGATAACGCATGACGATGCATGGTGGTAGGGTACTTTCTAGTACTCGGCTGGCTAGCTACCACCCTCAAGTTGAAAATCTGCCGCCAAGCATCTAACGGTGTGTTCTGGCAGCCTCGTGACCGCTTAACACTCATCGCAACTGACCGGTCGAAGATGCTTAACACTCATAGCATGGAATGAAACTGGCACTTAAGTGAGACTGTTGGAAGGCACTGTTAGGTGCTTGGCGACTTGTTTTCAACTTAAGGGTAGCTAGCCAGCCGAGTATTAGAAAGTACCCTACCACCACGCTATGGTTTTCTCACTGTTTTCCTTCACCGGCAGCTCAAGCTCATTGCTGGCGTGTGAACCGACCGCGTTACCCACTGAGCTATCATCGCTACCAATTTATTACATATAGATACACTCGTCTTAGTGTTTTTTATATATTTTGATGCGCACCTACAACTTCATCTCATTTACTGTGGGGATGACTGGTACAAAATACTTTAGCATTAAGTCTTCCTTTTGTACATATTTTAGTAAGTGTGCAATAAATAAATAAATAAATAAATAAATCTCACTTAAATCAAGGGCCGTGCAGCTATTTAATCTAATTACCAACATTGCTACATACGTTATGTACATATGTATGTATGTATGTATGTATGTATGTATGTATGTATGTATGTATGTATGTGTGTATGTATGTATGTATGTATGTATGATACCTAGTTGTTCCTTAACTCGTGTAAGTCTAATTCGCGTGACAACCCTGCGGTGAGATGTCTCGCCTTTTGTCCGTTCCTTTCGCGCGAACGGAGCTTATGACTGGTAATCTGTTTCATAGTGCGATATCCGGATATAACTGGTTATAACCAGTTATATCCAGTTATGTCTGGTTAATTCCAGCATATTTTACGAGGGATTGCCGCGGTTAGGGATTTGAGATGCATTCAGAGCACGGAAACGAACGCTTTGCGAGTTGTTTGTGTGTTGCAGTAAGTATCGCTTAATAAGTAATATAGGTTTACTTTTATTCTTGACAATTGTAGTACTTAAGCATAATGTATTAATATATATACATAACTGTAAACCGTAACCTAATATGAAAAGATCCACTAAAAAATGCCTTGCTGAGTTTCTTGCCGGAGTCTTCTCAGTTGAAGTGTAATTACGAGCCGGTGGTAGATTCAAACATATAACTTAACTTTCACAAGTGCCTTACCAGGGCCTAAACTGAATAAATTACTTTTTGTGTTTTTTTATTAGATATATTGAGAAATTTTAATTGAATAAAGATTTGTATTTTGTATTTGTATTTGGGTGAAAAAATCGATCAAAGTTTCATCATCATCATCATCAGCCATAGGACGTCCGCTGCTGGACATGGGCCTCCTCCTGGGGGGGTTTTGCCAATACTCGCCACACTTGGCAGGCGGGTTGGCGAGCGCAGTTAAGTGTGATTGTTCAAGGAAGACGCTGCTGTCCATCTTCCGGATTACATCCCTTAGCCGACTCTTACGGCAACCACGGGTAGAGAGGGTGGGGTACTATTCTTACGCCGGCACCACCACGGCTCAAAGTTTAATTGTAATGAAAACACGATTTTCCGAGTTTTAAATTTTATATACTCAAGCAAAGCTCGTTCGCCCAAATACTAAGTGTAAATTTATAAAAGTGTTTTTCTTCTTCCGGTTACAGAAACGACACCCATATATTTGTGAGCTTTTAAAAAAAAATAAAAACTCACAAACTTTAGTTCTGTGGTCGCGTTCGCCAGACCGTCCGGTTATAGAAAGGATCCGGTGAATCCAAGTGGGAGCTAGTCAGCCGAGTACTAGAAAATACTCTACCACCATGCTATGGTTTTCTAACGATGTTTTCCTTCACCGGCAGCTCAAGCTAATTGTTGAGGTTTTAACCCACGCCCTTCAAAATCAAACTCAAAATCAAAAGTCATTTATTCAGTTTAGGCCCTGGTCCTTACCAGGGCCTAAACTTATGAACGTTAAGTTACATGAATATAAATAATTGAATCTACCACCGGCTCGTAATTACACTGCAACTGAGAAGACTCCGGCAAGAAACTCAGCAAGGCATTTTTTTGTGGATCTTTCTTTTCATATTAGGTTACAGTTTACAGTTATAAATATTAGTACATACATTATGCTTACTACAATTGTCACTTAGCCAGGGGGATGCAAGTGCAGAGAGAAGCTACTACAACCATATATTCCTGCCTTCCACGTGATGAGCCACCTTATAGTAGTGGTTCACCTTCGGTATATCATCCGATCGTGCCAACCACTACGCTATCACCGCCAATAACATACATAAAATATTGTGAATCCAATCAAGAATAATTGCGGGATTGATTAATAACTTGCGAGTAAAACTAATTTCTCTCTCAACAGCTGTGAACAGTGTGAGAAAGGTACCGTTAAGTCTGTTATAATAAGTTGTCTGTAGTTCCCAGATTGCTATCGCAGAGGAGGTCCTGTAATTTTCTCAGCTTCTCAGGAACTATTGGATTTGACTTTTGGGCCTCCGAGGTTCAAGTAATAACATTACACTTATTGAGAACTAGTTGTTACCCGCGACTTCGTCCATGTGGAATTTATCAAAAAGTTTGTTCAGTTCTCAGAGTATAGGAAAAGTCAATACTATAAATGTGAAAGATTGTATATTTTGATGTTTGTTACTCAATCATGCAAAAACGGGTTAATAATGAGTTTGGATGAAATTTGGCACACAGATATTAATACCCAAGGCAATATTAACCTCATTTTTCTTCTTTGCGAATCAATGATTCGTTTTTAAATACATTTTTTTACTAATTTCTCACCTGTCTGTCAGTCAATCAGTCAGTCCATCAATCCACCAGTCCACCAGTCCATAAGTATATCAGTCAATCAGTAAATCAGTCCATCAGTCATGTTAACTTATTTGTTAGAATATATTCAAGAGCTGTAGGACGTGGGTTCAATTCCCACCAGGATATTTGACGATAAATGTTTGTCCTGTCTGGGTGTTCTGTATGTATTATAAGAATGTATTTACAAAAAACAAGTCAAAGTGAAAGTACCCTACCACCACGCTATGGTTTTCTTACAAAGTTTTCCTTCACCGGCAGCTCAAGCTCATTGTTAGGGTATGACCGACCGCTCTAACCACTGAGCTATCACCGCTACAAAAGCATCGTTATCCCGAGCTGCCGAAGATTACCTCGATTCAATTTCAATAGTTTATCCTCAAAAATGGCGTCTCGCGCGGAGTCACGAACCAATTTTCAATATCTCGAACGTGCCTTCCCGCCTTACGTTCAATTTACGGAGTTTGTACTAGATATCAGTTGTTTTTAGAGTGTTTGGGTGCACAAACACTTTTAAAGGATTTAACACATACACTTTAAAAGTGTTTGTACGTAATATTACATTACTAAGATTAGCTATTAGGTAATTCTGATCGGTACAAAGTGACGGGAAGTTAACTTTTTCCTTTAAAATTTTTATGTAACTTATGAGACAGGATTAATAGATACCACATGTCCATGACTATTGCAGCGATATACAGAACTATAAGTAATAAAACAAAGTTCAGGCATCGTTGCTTTGGTGCTCATTACTTTGAGTCATACGATGAGAATCTCCTAACGGCTGTATTTTCTTTTTTGGATCGAGCTAAGATTACTGTCTGTCATGTCAAGGTGAATTGATCGAGACAAAAGTCTAGATCAAATCGATTTTGTTGTAGACAGACAGACTTATACTTTTTTTTTCTTTTTTATTTGAAAGTAACGGGTCGAACGAAAACTACTTAGGGTGGTGGTAGGGTACACTTTCTAGTACTCGGCTGGTTAGCTACCACCCTCAAGTTTAAAAACTGCCGCCAAGCATCTAACGGTGTGTTCCGGCCTCACTTGAGAGCCAGTTCCATTCCAGGCTAGGTGTGCTTTACCATCTTCGACCACACCGTCACTTAACATCAGGTGAGTAGTGGTCAAACACCAAGCCTGTCAGCTATTAAAAAAAAAAAACAGTAGAGCGTCTCGTTCGTCTCATTACTTTAACATAAAAAAATCTATCTATTACTAACTAAAAATCACACTATATTCATATTATAAATACTCGTTAAAATACAAATTTTGATAAATAAAACATTGTGACGAAATTATTTTTCCGGGACAAAACTCTAATAATAGATTAACATTTCGGTCTACAAAGAATGTATCTCACTGTCTGACATTATGTGTGTATCTTGGCACACACTGTATCACAGAGATAGCGTAATCTGGTATCTGGAATGGATGGCCGCGCTGGAGTAGAACACACACTCTGTGCGACGAGATCCCGAGAGAAATCATTCGAAGAGTCGCTTCGTGTCTAACTGAACTACGGAACCTATGCTTACGCACATTGTTAGACTTGTACATCGACATAGATATGACACAAACATTAACTATAAACACAAACATAAGAAATAAAGACAAAATTGTGACACCTAGATTCAGGTTATCTAAAGCTAATAAGTCTTCTCGGGAATTGCGTTAGATTCTATAATAAAATCCCACTTGAGGTAACTAAAATGTCCTATAATAAATTCAAAGATTTTATAAAGCAGAGGTTAATTGACAAAGCCTACTAAGGTGGCTCATTAGGTAGAAGACATGAATATATGGTTGTAGTAGCTTCTCTCTGCACTTGCATCCCCCTGGCTAAGTGACAATTATAGTAAGCATAATGTATTTATTATATCTATAACTGTAAACTGTATAAACTGTAACCTAATATGAAAAGAAAATCCACAAAAAAAATGCCTTGCTGAGTTTCTTGCCGGAGTCTTCTCAGTTGAAGTGTAATTACGAGCCGGTGGTAGATTCAAAAATGTAACTTAACGTTCATAAGTGCCTTACCAGGGCCTAAACTGAATAAATTACTTTTTTTTATTTTATCTTTTTATGCTTTACGGAATTATAAAATGTTTCCTATTTTCAATAGCTCGTATAAATTAAGAGATTCATCCAAGGCCGTGCCGTTTGTCGTGGTGGTGCCGGCGTAAGAATAGTACCCCACCCTAACCCGTGGTTGCCGTAAGAGTCGGCTAAGGGATGTAATCCAGAAGATGGGCAGCAACGTCTTCCTTGAACAATCACACCTAACTGCGCTCGCCAACCCGCCTGCCAAGCGTGGCGAGTATTGGCAAAACTCCCAGGAGGAGGCCTATGTCCAGCAGTGGACGTCTTAAATGATGGCTGATGATGATGATGATACAAAGCCCAAATTTTTTACTCTTTTTTAAATTGGGGTGATAATTAGTAATACTTCATTGTACGCGGCCATTCGTATGTCTTTCTTAGTAAAAAACAACAAACACAACTTGGCAATAAAAACTGGGGAGTTGAAGTAAAACAGAATATGTAATTTTGTAATAGAAAATGTATTTTTTTAAGTTTCGTGATTTGAACACATAGTTTATCACCGGGTTTTTCTTCCGGATTACATCCCTTAGCCGTCTCTTACCTTATTCTTACGTCTGACCTTAGCGATTTCTTCTATTATTTAATTATTTTAAATCAATTATTTATGAAAACAGCACAACCGAACCGTAGGAGCGCACGCCAGCAAATAGACCGACACACCGTTCTCTTGCGCGTTTAATACGTGTCACACATCACATCCTCATCAGCCATAGGACGTCCACTGCTGGACATAGGCCTCCTCCTGGGGGTTTTGCCAATACTCGCCACGCTTGGCAGGCGGGTTGGCGAGCGCAGTTAGGTGTGATTGTTCAAGGAAGACGTTGCTGCCCATCTTTTGGATTACATCCCTTAGCCGACTCTTACGGCAACCACGGGTAGAGAGGGTGGGGCACAATTCTTACGCCGGCACCACCACGGCACGTTCTATACGTGTGTGCGAGGAGAACTCGTTTAGTGAATGCCTTCTCCCAATAGTATATATTATATGTATACGTATACTTCTGTTACAAATCCCTGAACAGGTAACAAAATCAGTATTTTAATTTACTCTTATGAATCTCATCATACAGAAATACAGATTGACTCCGAAAAGCCCCCCTACATTTTAACTCTACGAGAGCTAATGTTGTGTCGCTCAACATTTTGTCCTCCTCATTTGGAGCCGGCCCGTCACTCCGCCGCGTCACGGCATCGCGGCAAACGTGTCACGTGCGAGGAGACAGCGGCTGTCAAACTTTGGAGCACTTCTAACTTCGCTTTTGCAATTTTTTAATGAACATTTTATTCTTAAACTTTCCGAAGCTTTACTATGAAAATCAGAGGAGCTAGCACATCCATTTGTGACATTTAAGTTGTACGTAAATTATAATTTAATTGTTAGCGGGGAGCAGCCGCAATCCTGAGAAGAGTCTAAAAATCCTGAAATCTCAGGACAAATCCTGATATATGGTATAACCCTAACCACATCCGATGGCCTTCAAGTATCCGATATAATTAAACGTGGGTAACGGCATGAGTAAAATCAAAACCACGTCAGTTTCCATAGTATTTACGCACATAATGTTGAATAAAAAATTTAACATGTAAAAAAAATATATAATATAGCCGCCAAGAAATTCCTTCATCTGGAGCCAATTTTAAGTGTAATCATTTTGTGCTTACCGTAAGCATGCTCAGTCATCAATAGAAGTCGGCTAAATTTAACACCGTTCTATTTAAGCATGCAAAATTTGACATAACCTAACTCAACGAAATACATTGCAAGATACATAAAAGCTTGTAAAAATAAAATCTTGTCTAAATTTACAAACATGTAGACGTATTTATTACTTATACACTTAAAAAAAAAATAGGGTGATGCTATCAAAATATCCCGCCTCTGATTGTATCTGGTGCAAAGATGCCCTTGAGGCTGGCAGCTTTCTCGCGCTGGATAGCAATGTCCAGCCTTTGCACCAGGAACGAGCCGGAACAAGGGTCACCACACTTATCTCTCAATTTGGGCCTCAACTGCCGAGTGTCTCCACTGCAATAGGCACATTTACTATATTCTTATACAAATACACTTGCATTTATTTCGCAGAAATTCTCTTAAAATCCAATGCAAAGTTTGAGCGCCATTGGCTGGTATTCAGCTCACGCCGGCGGGAATCGAATCAGCGACCCACACCGAGTTTATTCACCATTTCCCGACGGCGCGTGATAAATCCAATTTCAACACAAATCTGGTTGATTTAGTATGGGACACACGAATTGAGATAGTTTCTTGAACTACGTTTGGTATGGTCTTCGTATTTGTTTTTCAGCTTTTATGTTTTTATCTACTAGAGTATTTCTTTTGAATAAATACATCTCACGAGTTGCGCCCCGCGGTATAACTCACTGTTCCCACGTGAGCAACAATTTTTCGGCACAAAAAGTATCCTATGTGTTATGCCTATGTATGTTCCAGGATGTCAGCTACCTCCATACTGAATTTCATCAAAATTGGTCCAGCCGTTTGAGCGTGAAGAAGTAACAAACATACAAACACACTTACACGCTAACAAACTTTCGCCTTTATGAATATTAGTGTGATTTTAATAAAATTCATCATAATATTCAACTTAAAAGTAAAAACGCAATCTAGAATGTTCGACTCGATATAAATTTAAATCAAAGATAATGTGATAATGATGTGCTACATCTCCCGTGTGTTCTTAATCAGTGACGTGTTTTCCATACCTACTCGGTTGCCTGGAAGAAATCGCATTTAGCGATAAGGCCGCCACTTGTGGCACTAAAATCAAAATATTCTTTGTTACTGTACATTTTTCTATTTCTGGTGTGCACATTAAAAAGTTTCTATCTATGTATGTATATATCAATCTATAAATAAATTAATTTAAAAAAAAAATGCGGTGGCAGAATATTAGACATATATCAGTCTTGGTACTTCCTTTCTTCCTAGAGATTAGATTATAGAATAAAATGTGATATTTTCGGTACATAATTGTATTACACTAATAAAATTATGAAAGAACATCCATTAGAGAGCGTAATTTCTCGAAGATTCTGGAAGGATCGACAGCGTTCGTTAATTTTAATGGTATTCAAAAAGTTCCCGCTACGATGAAACTTGGTAATTTATCGCCAAACAAAGAAACTTGGTAATTTTCCATAAAATAACATGATCCTGAAACAAACGATGTTGGATATGTTTTCTTTTGTTTTTTAATTAGATTAGTTGTAAGATTCGTGCACGCTTCTTGTCTAGAAATTAGTTCCTGTTAATCAATTGGTTGAGATTTTTATTTGTAGATGAAATTACTGGTTAGTTATAGGCTGAATAGCCCGGAAGCGGAAACACACGTCAGAGCGGAAGGCTGAAAGCCGTTCTTACAACATTTTCCGGGATTAAAAGTAGCATACATATAATGTTGATCCAGACTTTCTCTCTGTATTCCAATTTTCGTCTAAATCCGTCCAACATTTTCAGCGTAAAGAGGTAACAAACACGCATACAAACATCACATAAAATTACGTATATATTTTCAAAATTTCGCATTATTAGTGTGATATACTTTCAATTTATTCGTAAACATATACATTTTTACTTATTATAATATACAATCCGTCAGACTCCGGACAAGAAATTCTGTTTCCCGGAGCCGACCTCTTCTTACGGTACACAAAAAAATATTTAAAAACCAAGACAGTGACATTCCACAACTAAAACAAACACAGCTGACGGTTGGCGAGCAGATAGGCTGACGACGACGATCGTCACAACGCAGCTACAAGTCTGTCGGTAAACAAAGCGCAAGCGGGACAGATTGAAACCGGTTCTCATTTACCGACAGAGGAGTAAACAGACAACTTTATTCATGTCGCGCCGCCGAGCGACCGCGCTGACAGACTCGCTGTTTTGCGCTGTCGGTTTTGCCACAGTCCGCCATAAATGAAATTTATAGTAATTAAATACGGTACATACAAATACAGTACAAATAAAAATAACTTTATTGTTTAATATACAAATGTGTGTAGGTGTGTAAGTGTGTAAATATATTATATGAATGTAAGTGTGAAGTACATGAACATCACCACCGTCACTCCATCACTATCGCATCAGCTATGCCCATGACAGACAATACATCTGATGTCACGCGAATAAACTTACGCAAACGAACTCAAGACAATCTCCTAATTCATTACTAACTCTGAACTACTAGTAAACTTTCGGTATCTTCATAATTCAAAGCTTGAAGCCATATCTTAAGAGCAATTTTAGTTTCCTGCTTATTTAAATGTAAAATATGTAATTGATTTTCGGCTTTTTTATATAAGAATGGAGCTGCAAAGCATATTTGTGTTTTTATAAATTTAGTACGATAGATATGGCTGTTCAAAGAAATTGTTTTGTGCTTACGATGTTTCCTGTGTGATTGAATTAATTCAAACGGAACTTTCGTATGTTGATAAAGAATAATGTGGAGAATGTACAACTGACGGACTGTCAAGACTTTTGCAGTTTTATATAACTGAGAAGTAGAAAATCTGTGTCTCTTAAATAACATAACCTTTAAAACAGACCTTTGCGCTCTTTCAAGGGGCAAAAGATGTGTCTTAAAGGCAGCTCCCCAAGCTGTTATACAGTATGTTATAATAGATTGACAAAAAGCCGTATACATTGAATTAAGAAGTTCTGGAGAAGCGACATACCGTAGCCTTTTGAAAATCCAAATCAACTTTCTAACTCGTGAAGAGGTAATTTCAATGTGAGGTAACCAGGACATTCGACTATCAATAACCACTCCTAAGTATTTTATCTGCGTAACTCTCTGTATGCAAGGGCAATTACAAGTAGCTTCCGAGTTATTGCAGTTATGCCCCCGAATGGTTAGGTTCGGATTATTACAAGGAGGATTACTATTTGATCGCAAAGAAAATGGAATGTATTTAGTTTTAGTGATGTTAAGAGTTAGGAGATTGTCTTGAAGCCACTGAGCAATTTGTTTCATACCCCTATTAGCTGCCTCATAAACATCAGACCAAGTATCTCCCCGAAATACAACTGCAGTATCATCAGCGTATGTGTAAATATGTGCATTTTCAACCTTTAAATCACACAAGTCATTAATATAGACCAAGAAAAGGCTCGGACCAGCTATGCTTCCCTGTGGCACCCCATACGAGATATCAATTTCCCCGCTAAGATGATCACCTATTTTAACCTGTTGAGTCCTATTAGAAAGATAATCCGTGAAAAAATCCAAACAGTTTCCTCTTATACCTATTTTATCCAGTTTGTTCACAAGGATGGGGACCGATACGGTGTCGAAGGCCTTAGCCATATCTAGAAAAATAGCCAAGCATTTTTTTCCTTTATCCAGAGATTCTACAACTTCAAGGCAAAGACTGCGTACTGCATCCTCCGTGGACCTACCTGCTCCAAATCCAAATTGCTGTTCAGAAAGTATCTTTTGCTTTGTGAGATAATTAAGAAGTCTCCTGTTCATAAGTTTCTCAAAAACCTTGGAAAGAGCCGGCAGGACCGAGATTGGCCTATAATTGTTAACTGAACATCGGTCTCCACTCTTGTGAACAGGATGCACGATAGCTTTCTTAAAAACTAGAGGAAACTTACCAACTTCCAGGCATAAATTGAACAACCTAGTGATTATAGGTGTAATAATGTGTCCCGCCTTTTTTAGAAGTTTTGACGGAACCTTATCCCAGCCAACAGCAGAGTCAGACTTTAAACTATGGATAGTTTTATATACTTCATAATCATCAGTAGGGAGCATTACACAAGACTGGCATGGTGCCATAATGTGATCTGGCTTTTTAGACGGAATATTTCTAGATTTTGCTATTCTCTCAGCTAAGTTGCGGCCAATACTAGAGAAATATAAATTGACAGCTTCTACAGATTCGGCTGGGGAGTTTGTAAGCTGGAGTAAATCATGTGGGGTAGGGTTTTCAGTTTTCATGTGTGAAATAGATTTAATTGCTTTCCACATACTTTTTGTACTATGTAGACTATTTTCCAATAAAGACTGGTCGTACCTATTCCGTGCATTATCAACTAGTTTATCACAGAAAGATTTATATCTATAATAAATTAGTTTAGCTGTAACATCTGAGGGGTTTTTTTTTATATGTATTATGTAATTTATCTTTGTGGCGGATACATCGAAGGATACCTTGAGTTATCCAAGGTTTCGATGTTCTATGCTTTTTAGAGAAATTAATAGTTACAGAACCTTGAATAAGAGACTTAGCAAGTATGTCCACAAGGTTTTCTGCAATCAAGTCAGGAGAATTGGATATGAAAATTGAGTCTAATTCTATTTGTTCTAATGAGGAGATTGCTTTACCCCAGTCAGTCTTTGTAATGCTCTTTAGTGGTTTGTGCATTTGAGGTTTTTTATTTATGCTTAGTATTAGAGGTAGGTGATCAGTAAGTGAAGTGCGAATAACATTAACGAAACAGACGCATGATTTTTTGAGTAAAATGTGATCCAGGCAATTGCCCTCTCGCGTAGGTAGATTATGAGCCGAAAATAGCCCCAGTTCAGCGATACGATTTAAGTATTCAATGGTAATTTCTTCTGATAGTGAGTTTTTGATATCAATGTTCATATCACCGAGAACAGCAATATTCGAGAAGTGTTTCAGAGAAGTTACGGTAGAATCAAGAGAATCCAGGAAACCATCAATTCTACGTGTTGAAGGAGAGCGATATAAACCTACAATAGCAATATCATGTTTAATTTTTAATATTAGACAACTAGCACCAGAAAACGAGGGCTCAGAAATACTGTATTGAAGATCAGTGGAGGCATAAATAACAACACCATCGTTTTGATTTTGGTTATTTTCGGTTGCATGTACGGAATATCCTTCAATTAATGGCAAGTTCTTGTTCATGTTTATCCAACACTCAGCAAGGACAATGACATCGCACTTTATTTTAATTCTATTCAGTAGAATTTCAAGTCGGGAGTGGTTTGCATAAACGCTTCTAATATTAAGATATAAGACCCTAAGACAATGAGATGGGCTACCTAAATTATCAATACATTGTTCAGGAGAACACATAATGGCATTAGCTATACTTAGAGAGTCCAACTCTGTTAGAAGGTAATCGTTATGCATCATTTATAGGCTGAATACGTGCAGTCGCACCGAATGTATTGGGACAGGAGCGGTCTATTTAAAGTGGTCGACTTATGCAATAGTTTTGCAAAGATGAACCACGGGCAGTGAGGTAGAACACATGTCAGGGAATCAACGCTACCCAATATACGCTCATTACTTCTATTACATTCGTGATAACAACTCAAAGGGATAAAAACACAAGCTAAATTCGCACCGGTACGGTGATATCTTGAGTTTAGACTTTGAGTTTGAAATATAATGTGCCAAAAGAAAACAGAATGTGACTTACGTAGGTGAAGATGCGTGAATATTCTGCATATATATATAGCTAAAGGAGAACTTTTGTGAATGTGCAAAGCATGTAATAAGAATGTGAGTGAGTGGAGTGTAAATATATGTTTATTACTCTTTACTTTGTTATTGTCCAAAGATAATAAAAGTGTGTGATTTGTATGTAGTATACGTAGAATATTAATTGATTCTTTCAGTGTAGGTAGTGTTCGGTTACCAATAGTAAGGCAAAACTGAGAGATATTGAAAAACTGTAGTTCATGATCGAATGATGTCTCACAAGTAGGCATAATTAGACTAGCTAGCCCATTTCTACAGGCAAGTATTATTATTATTATTATTAAGGTGACTAGGTAACAATTACATGCATAGAAAAACTTATAATTTATGAATTTATTACTAACTAAGATAACACAATACAGATAATCCATTGCGACCAATCTAAAACCAGAATCAAGTCATTTTGCGTGGGGTGGTTGAGCTCTCAATTGTTCTATTTGTTCTTCGGTTTTTAGGAGTATAGGAGAGCTACTTTCGCATTTACGTAGGTAGACTTTCCCATTTGAGGTCCAGCAAAACTTGAAAGTGCCGTCTTTAATCAGTCGCCTTCCCAGGAAGAACAGTCGGCGGTTTTTATTAGTCAGCTGTTCGCCGATGAAAATTGGAGTCGAGTTGTTCTCTTTGATGCCGAGATGAGACGCTGTAAGTCGATTAAGGGGGTAGTTTTTATTGTGAAGTTTAGCCGCTTTGAGCAGGTTCAACTTTGCTTGGAGACTTGTTAGCTCCACAATTATTGAGGAATGACCCTCTTTTTTTGTGCCCCAGCGGTAAACACTATGAACGTTAGTTGATTCACTAAGTAAGACGTTAGATAGATTCTGAATATAGTTATTGAGATCATTCTTTGTTTCTTTTTCCAATTTTGGAACATTACGGATCTCGATATGGGAGGCTAAAGCATTTCGTGAGAGGTCCTCTATATGTCCTTCCAGTCTATTTATATGTTCATCGTATTGTATCATTTTTACTTGTATATCAGATATGTTCTGAGACAGCTCTTCATAGCGAGTTGAAAGGAATTCCAAAGACTTTTCAATATCGCTTAGCTTGTCAAGTTTTGAGTCCATCAAAGTGAACCTCACAGACATATCGCTACGGAGCGAATTTATCGCTTTTAGCATTTCATCTTTAAACGACTTAAGATCAGTCTGCCATGGTTCTTCACGAGGTCGCTTAAGCTTACGTGTATTACGAGCTTCCGAATCCGACGCGCACTTCTCAACAGGTGACCTAGCAAGCGGCATAATTGCGCAAGGATTGTTCGTTCCCGTCAATGTATTAATAGGATATGGGACCACCCGTATGCGCGGTGTAATCGAAGATTGTTACGTGTAGAGTGCGTGTACACAGCTCGTTACGTAGCTGTAGCTATGATTGAAGTGTAGTAATTAAGACAAGCGTGATGCACATATGATACAATGCGAATTATGCCAGAGTGCTTCCGCAAGGAATCAGTAATACGTTATTCTCACTCACGGTTTTTTAGGTGTCTAGATGTCAATCGTATCTTATTCACATTAAAACATGTACACACGACCGCTCACTGCGACGCTCAGTATTAAATCCATCAATTCATGATGACATAGACGTCACAGGATAGCAATACTTAGCGATTCGTCGCAGATCGCCGCCCCGCTACCAACGACACGAAGCTCCGCTAGTGACTTTGACAGAAGCAGTCAAGAACTTATATGTATATACATATATAACATATAGAATATTTTGCCGTGGTGGTGCCGGCGTAAGAATAGTACCCCACCCTCTCTACCCGTGGTTGCCGTAAGAGCCGGCTAAGGGACGTAATCCGGAAGATGGGCAGCAGCGTCTTCCTTGAACAATCACACCTAACTGCGCTCGCCAATCCGCCTGCCAAGCGTGGCGAGTATTGGCAAAACCCCCCCAGGAGGAGGCCTATGTCCAGCAGTGGACGTCCTATGGCTGATGATGTGATACTAGAACAAACATGTGACGAAGTGTGTGAGTGTGTGATGTGTTGATACTATACGATAGCCTAATTGTCGCTTACCTTTAGGATAGTGTGTTGTTCGTATTTTTTTTTTACAACCCCATATTCAAATATGAATTTTAGGGGAATGATAAATGTTGTATGTAACTTTTCTTTCATCCCACCGAGAATATTAAGTGGAAAAGAACTTATAAAATTAAAGTATCTAAAGAGGATCAGAAGTTTCTTAAAAGTATACGGCGCGGCGAGAAAACGCGGTATTGTCTACTCAACTTGTATGTAACTTGGGATGAGACGTGATAAATAAATAATAAATGAATATCAGAGAATATTTCCACAGCGCCATCTATCCTCAAACTAAGCAAAGCAGTATTGTGGGAATCAGGCAACTGATAGAGTACTTATACGACATGGATACTTTGTATCGACATTAAATTCACACACGGGTAGGGTTAATGGTCACTAATCGTATAAGCAATGTAAAAAAAATATATTCGCAAATTTAAAAGAAATCAATTTTCAAACTAAATAATAAATCAAGTACCCGAATTAGAATCATCCTGTAACTCGTTCATACAACTACAGCTGTGTGCGCTAGAGGGCGCGGCGATTATGTATCAATTGATTCAAACGAAACTGCACAGTGCAAGCGGCATTGCGGTGCGCTCAGAGCACTAGGTATGATGTACATCGCATTCACAATCACTATTAATACTTTCTCGTTTTTAACCGACTTCAGGAGGACGTTATCAATTCGTCGGAATCTTCTTATTTTATTTTTATGTATGTTCACCGATTACTTGAAAACCACTGGTTCGATTCGGAAATTATTTTCTTGTTTGAAAGGGTGTACTTCCCATGTGATCCCATTGGTATCAGGTCTGGATTTGATGATGGAATCCAGGAGAAATCGAGGGAATTCTTTTAATATTATAAGCACACACTTTTGTAAATTAAACATGACGGACAAACGTCAACAATGATACTGCCAATGTCAGCAAATAGATTGGTTCATACAAATAGATCAATGTTTCAAACAGTTTGTATAAGTTTGTTAAAACCTTTTTAAACTTATTTTATAGTAAACTCGTGCATTTGCAGTATAATGCATGGTTTAATAATATTTTAAATGATGGTGTAATGCTGTGAATTTGACATCATCAATAGCAAAATAACTACTTATGTTACACGGTCACATACAAAACACGATCTTATCAACACAAAGTAACAATAAGTTTTAATTGAAAAAAAGTTTTTATATGTAAACTTTTTGCAAACTCATCTCTTTGTAAGAACTAGTCTATCAGGTACTGACATTGTCAGAGTTTGTTATTTATTGTTTGTTTACAAGAATCAAAATCTTTGTGAATTAATAATGGTTCATGAATAAAAATTAGAGTACTACCACCATCTCCTAGCTTCACATCAGACCTTTACCGCACTGTCTGTTAGCAAAGTTATTTATGAGGAAAAGAAAATAGGAAGCGCGGTCAAGTTTGTGCGAGCTTTCAGCTCATTCAGTAAGTATTTCTTTATCGTTTGCATTTAAGAAACGCGCACACGCGTGTCTTTGCACGGTTCTGTGCGCCGTTCGCTGTTAAAATACAGGACTATCTTAATTTAATAGTATTTCTTTTTTAATTGATAATACGTTTTGATCTGTCTCCGGCTAATGACATTTGCGCTGCAGTTTTTTAGATACAGGTTGCTCCAAACGGTATTTTTGAAAATTGTGAATAATTCAGGAAATAATAACAATTAATGAAATTAAAGCATACCGAATGTATGAGAACGTGGAACTGGATATGTGTTTTCATTTAATGTCGTCGCAGTAGCGCCTCGCTGTATACTCTTTTATATGTATGTAAAATGACTTATAACAATCAATAATTATTTACTAGAAATCTATTAAAGAAGAAATCTTTTTTTTTTCAATATAAGGCTTTTTTACTGAGCTCTGTCTCAATAAATAAGGCCTTCAAGCGCGGCCGAAACTATAGTCAGAGTATCCGATATGACTAAACGTGAGTAATTAAACAAAAAAGTTATAAAACCACGTCTGTTTCCATAGTAGAAATCTTTTAGTTTGATATAATCGTCAAAGTCATAAAACGAGGTCTGTAGCACCCAAGATCCTAGCTTGCATCCCGAAAGGAAGATGTGCAACGTGTCCTGACTTCTCCGACTTGACGAGCCAGTGCACGGCGTTACCAGTTAGTATTTCTTTTTATTGCTGCAAATATATCTTGCTGTCGACGGCCCTGCGTTAAAATTTATCTATGTTCGTATGGGTGAACAGGGCTACCTAGTAAATGAGCTCACACAGCAATGGCAGTATCTGGAAATCCTTAAACTGCTCCACGCAAGAGACGCGACGACGCGACGATCCATTCTAATTTTTTATGTAATGTAATAGTAATGATACGAACAAGACGGTCTCCTAATAGTAACATATATTGCATTTCCATGACCATTGCAGCGATACACAGAACTTTGAGATATTTCAAAGTCTAACTGTGTTATTGCACTTTGATCGACTTCCATAAATATTAACTCTGTATTTTGCTATGATCAAACGCGTCTATTCAAAACACACAGCGAAATTATAATTAAAGTCTCACAAAGCATTAAACTTGCTAGTGGATAAGGACTCGTATGGCTTGTAGTATACGTTCCAAAATACTTTTAGCATTTGAGGGTATATCGACGCCAGGTTAATTGGAGGGCGCATTGGGAGCCGGTAATGACGTCATCGATCGCTCAAAAGGGTTATTTCTTTTCAGAAACGGTTACGGATTCGGATCAGTCTGGAATTTAAAATAAAAAAAAAGATTTCAGGCTAGTGGAATTTGCCCCACCAGATAAAATTATTAGGGCAGCTTTCACTGCAAATTTTTAGGCATTCCACTTTACCCTACCGAAGGGCGACTTTGTAGGGCAGAATTTGAAATAGTCAGCTGCCAACAATTTGCATGACTTGGTCAAAGTTGTGGTTGTACTTAGCATAGAAATTTGCGATTTCTTTCCGGTTGAGAGTGCTTTTTTCTGATGATAAGTGACGGTGTGTGTCATTGAAGATGGTAAACACACTTAGCCTGGAATATAATAGACTCTCAAATGAGGCTGGTGGAACACACCGTTGGGTGCTTGACGGCAGATTTTAACTTGAGGGTGGTAGCTAGCCAAATACTAGAAAGTACCCGATGCAATGGTTTCCTTAAGATGTTTTCTTCACCAATAGGTAGCTCATTGATGGGATTTGAAACCCTCACCTTTCGCTGTGTGTACCGGCTGCAACAACCACTGACACAAAATAACCATATTTGCTACGAAAAAAATCATTGAAAAATAGTTCGTTAATTATAGAAAAATACAATTTTTCGTTTAAGCCCGATGGCAGAGTGCAAAAAGATGAACATGGATTGACCGTCCAGAGTGGAGCTCAGCCTTTTTGAACAAATGAGTTTCCCGTCGCTGATTGGCTGTCACGACACTCGCGACGCATGTTACCGTCGATAGTCGCTGTATGCAGCGAGGTCGCTAACGTCGTTCTAATAGTGTGCCATTTACTCTTCGTATGTGAGAGTTTTTTATGGTCTTGGTTAGTCGGTAACTTGTTAAGACGGAAGAGCCAAAAAACCGGCCAAGTGCGAGTCGGACTCGCGCACGAAGGTTTCCGTACCATTATGTACGAAAAAGGCAAAAAAATCGCGTTTGTTGTTTGGAACCCACCTAAATATTTATTTTATTTTGTTTTTAGTATTTGTTGTTATAGCGGCAACAGAAATACATAATTTGTGAAAATTTCAACTGTCTAGCTATCGCGGTTCTTGAGATACAGCCTGGTGACAGACAAACGGACGGACAGACAGACAGCGAAGTCTTAGTAATAGGGTCCGGTTTTTACCCTTTGGGTACGGAACCCTAAAAGTACAATTTACAAATTTTTTAGTTTTTAAACAGCCACTAAAAAAAATGTTTTAATATTTATTAATTATTTGTTGTAATTGTTGATACATAATTGATTTTTTTAAACGATTTTAAATATTATCTTAATTTTTGCGTATGGAACTGGAGAGCCGTAACTTTACATGGAAAGAGCCGCATGCGGCTTGCGAGTCGTAGGTTGCCGGTCACTAGTCTAGGTGTTTGACCACAGCTATTAGATAGATATGAACTCTATATTGCGTAAACCAGAACTCATAAAAACAGGAAAAAAAAATACAAACAAGATACTTAAGAGCTACCACAAGTGGCGGCCTTATCACTAAAAGCGATCTCTTCCAGGTAACCATAGGATGGAATCAAACAAAAAAAAACATCGTAAGATGCCAAAGCATATAAAGACGCATATATTTTTTATGTCAAAGTAATGAGACGCTTTCCTGATGATAAGAAATAACTCATGTTGATGACCATTGCAGCGATACACAGAACTTTGGGTAACAAAACAAAGTTCAGGGTATCGCTGCTGCGCTTATTACTTTGAGACATTCGATGGTTAGTCTCAACAGCCCTGTAATATCGCTAGCTACAGTACCATTCAAACCTCACACACTACTGCTTGGCGGCAATATGATACTGCGATGGTACCTACCTAGACCACTTCTTAGTAAGGAGATGAACCACAAAGTAAATAAAAAGTACCGGCGTAATATTAGTTACCGTCAAGCAGTAGTGTGCTAAGAGACTGCACACATTTTATATTTCTTAAATATTTTTTTTCACTAGAAGTTATGACGTCTTAGTTCCGGGTGAACAACCAAATATGGTGTGACAACTAAAACGCGCATTTCCATGCATGTTCTAGAATAATCGAGAATATTATGTTTCGTTCGAAATTCATGCAAAATTAGTTCAGCACGTCGGCGGTTGTAATTTCGCAACTGAATAGGGACAATTTGTGACGTCACCAGCACACATTTCCACGCCACAGAGCAACTGTGGAGGCGTCCCAATTCGGCTCACATAATATGTAAAAATATATTCACGATTCGCAGTTTTCTGTGTACATTGGAAACTAGTGGCTGGCAGCGGCGTCCTTCGCACAGGCGATTTAATAAGGATATTTTTTTTGTTTTACTTATGCGGGGTTACTCACGTTTAATTATATCATGGCCTTATCTTGCTTTCCGTGCAGGCTTGAGGCTGGGCGAGCGTTGTAATCAGCTTTGTCTTTATGAAGAAGGCCACCGATTGTGGCCGAAACTATAGTCAGAATATCCGATATAATTGACCGCGCGCGCTTTGTACTTAGCTTTATCTCTATGAAGAAGAATACTGGATGTGGCCGAAACTATAGTCGGACTATCCGATCTAATTAAGCGTGAGTAATTCCGCATAAGTAAAACAAAAAATATGCCAAAACCACGTCACTTTCCAAAGTAAGATAAATTTATTCGTAATTGTGATACTCAGATAGAGTATTAAAATTACGAATTAACACATAACACATAATTTCGCTTCGTGGTAAATGTTCCAAAAATTCGGACGAAACGGATTGATTCCCATTTCAGTGTGCGGACCTCTGAATAGAAGAATGCACCTGAGTAGGTTCTCCGAAAGGTACAATCTGGTTTTAATTAGTGGTTAAAATTAGTGTTAAAAATATACACTTATTCACACACACTATTATTATTATACACACGACACAGCAACATCTCGATTTCTTTATCCTCCTGACTCCTGAATTTACCTCAAATAAAAATTCTTTAGTATAATGAGTACAGTGACCTCCTTTGGCTTAATACGCTCTTAACTCTAGATATTCTGCCACTAAGCAGTAGTATGTATACATTGTTTTGTTCCTGTTTGAAGGGTGCAGCTACCGAAATTACAGGGCTGTTGAGACTAACCATCCTATGTCTAGTAATGAGCGCCAAATTAGCGATGCCCTGGACTTTGTTTTGTTACTCAAAGTTCTATGTTCTAAGTTTTAGTTCTACAATGGTCATGGACAGGCGTTAGGGAGAGCGTCACGTTCGACTCATTACGTTTACATTAAAAAACCATGTAGATTAAAAGTTGGAGATTCAGGCTTATTTATTGCTTGTAAATTGATTTAGCTCACAAAATAAAATTAACGTTTCCTGTAGGAAGCCGTGTGTTCCAGGTAGCTTACTATATCAAAGGAAATAGGAGTGACACGCTGCTTAACTGACGCGTGTATTCTCAACTTCCTCGTCGTATCTCACGGGAAATTTGATATTTACGTCCACTAGACGTCTTCAGTAGTAGAGATGTTATGTCACGATCTCGTCAGTGACTCAGTTATACCCAACTAGACTTTTAATTATTTACGTTAATATGAGAAGTTTGAACAAACTTGGGGGTATGAGTATATCTTTTTTTTTTTGTTAACGAAGAAACCTGATGATTTTTTATAGTTGACAGGCTTGGTGTTTGACCACAACTCACCTGATGTTAAGTGACGGTGTGGTTGAAGATGGTAAAGCACACCTAGCCTGGAATGGAACTGGCTCTCAAGTGAAGCTGCCGGTACACACCGTTAGATGCTTGGCGGCAGATTTTCAACTTGAGGGTGGTAGCTAGCCAGCCGAGTATTAGAAAGTACTCTACCACCACGCTATGATTTCCTCACGATGTTTTCCTTCACCGACAGTTTAAGCTCATTGTTGAGATTTGAACCCATGCCCTTTGGCATGCGAACCGACCTCGCTAACCACTGAGCTATCATCGCTATAAACATATAGATAGTGTTGAGGCTCAGTCTCGGTTTGTGGGGTCGTATTCATAAACCCCCTCTCCTTTGATCCCCAGTGAAACGCATTGGCGCCCGCAGCACTTGGCTTTCGCTCCTTTCAAGGCAGCATAGGAGCACCTGGGTCAATGGTGTATTCCACCATCGGTCTATTATTTCAACGATGTATTCTGTCCAGTGTATTGCTATCGTCCCAAGCCCAGATGTTTGTGTAAATGTTGAAAAAACTTAAAAGATTATACTTTTTTGTTTTACTTGTGCGAGATATCGGAAACTCCGACTATAGTTTCGGCCACATCCGGTAAACGTGAGTAATCCCGCATAATTTAAACAAAAATGTGTCAAAACCACGTCAGTTTTATAGTAAGATACTCTGCTTGCCACTGTATTAGTAGACACTTAAATTTTATAAGTAAATTAGTTTAATTTGTTGGCAAAAAGGTTGTTATAATAACTGCTATTAATATTCATTAATTGAGATATATATATACTTATATTGTTATTTATAATAATAGATGCGAAATTGTCTTGTATGGCTTAATAATGTAATTTGTTGATGAGAAATAAAATTACTATTATATTATTCTCGTTTACTACGTTGATGCTGTAATCCCAAAGTGGGTCTTTACCTCCGGCTATAAACAACGCAATAGATCGACTACTAATCTAGAGGTCGTGGATTCGAAGCCCACGGCACGTACCTCCGCTTCTTCTTTTACATAGACCAATAGTTGTACTCTAGAATAGTAAAAATTTTAGGGTCCATCTGAAACCAGCGCCACTTGTCTGCGATAATCGGCAGCCATACTAAGATGATATTTACCATAAACAATTTTGAGTAATATTTTGTTTTATTTGTCTGTCGTATTGTGTCAAAAAATTTAATAATTCTTCAATTGAAAAAAAAAAAAATTATTTAATCAATTATAATGCCATATCTATAAAACTCACACCCGTACTATATTGTTTGGTTGAATTCCACATATTATTGGTAATTATTTGTAGCTGCAACGCAGTGTGCTCCTGGTACTGTGGATGACAATTCAGTCACCACATATGTAGGTCACGCGTGGATGTGGCTAGGAAATAAAAAGGAAAAAAGAGATTTAAAAAAAAAAGTCTCTTGTAAGATATTTGTATTAAAAAACCCCACGTCAATCTATCAAAACATAAATGTTGAGTTACAACAAGTACTTATTTAGAAAACTCAACTTTAATTAAACTAAAAACTTAGCTCTAATTTCAAAAGTGTCCAAATAAAAAAAATTAAAAACAATACTGGCTGTTTTGCATCGCTGGATTGCAAAGTTAACTTTTTGCGCAAAATAAAGGCCAGCATTTTGGTCACGTGAAGACTGTCTAAGTCTCCCCGTTAAATCCTAGGACATATCAAAGACGCGGCAAAATACCGATTTACTCGCGATTTGAAAACACTTTCTTAGTGTTTTGTACTAAAGAAGCATTTCATTTGGGTTTTTAAAGTTCCACCTGTAAAACAATGCAATTTTTCGAGGTCTTGACCTTGCTTAATAAATAAGTTTTAACTCATAACTATTTATATTTAATTTGATAATTATATTTTTATCTTATATAAAGTCATAAATATACATATATATATTTCATATTACTATACAAATACATATATCATATTTCAATTCATGTCAAAAATAACAATGTCAATGTCAATATAATGATTTTTTTCTCTTTCTTCTTGGCATCGCACTCTGTGCATTCTAACAGTTTCAATGTTTCTGTATTTTATGTGCAGTCTTCAGTTTTCAGCTTCTTTGTCAAAGTCCAGTCTTGGTCAAGTCCAGTCCGTGCCAGTCAAATCTAGTCATGTTTTAGTAAAATAGTGGCGACTTTACTATAAGCTTCGATGGAGTCTTGTAAGCAACACGAAAAGTCATGTTTCAACACATTATATCACTTTCCCACACTCGCGCTTATAATTCGGCACTTTATGAATGAAACACGACAAACGTATAAACAGTGGAAAAAACACAAGTTTTAGAAAAAAGATTGAAGTGAACGAAAGATCAAAGTGATCACTTTATTTCCTAGTTTTAAGTATGTTTATAATTTGTGACGTGTGACGTGTCCAAGAGTCCTGTAAGGTCTAAAGGAAATAAAACACTTTGAGTTTTGAGTTTTGAGTTTGAATTATAATGCAGCGACACGACTCTTTTGCGTTTCCAAATACAAATAAAAAACACAAATATTTTATTAATAACACCAAAGTTACGATTAGTCAAATTGGTCATTCCGCCAAAATGTCCCAATAATTATTTATGTACATAATTTTAGAGTAAATTGAGTGTTGTAGGTATATTCTGACATTGGCGTTAGATAGTCTGTACAATATACAAACTCACATATTCAATAGCAAACTTCAATTTTAAAACTTTTCACGTCGTATTTCCTGGCAAGCGTTTTTAGTCCATTTTGCGTGGTCATATTCGCGGGCGATATGTCATGTTCCGCGCTTTGTAGATAAGGATGACATTTTGTGAAACGACTTTTTGACAGAAAAAGGTAATTTTGGTTTGTATTCGTGTTCTGGGTAGGTATGCTTACAGTAAGTTGTATATTTTATATCATTGTATCAGATATCATATCTATAAAAGTACTAGCGATTTAATTAAGGCTGGTGCCACATAGAATTAAGCAAAAATTTATGAGATTTAAATTGATCTCCGCAACGATTCCTCAAGACAAGCGAACGACTAATTTACATAATGTCGACGTGCTCTCATGTAGTCGTAAGGAAGATGTTACTTGGGAGAGAAAAAGCGGGATTTGGCCTGGCCAAGTTATTTACCTTTTTTTTTTATACCTGACAGGCTTGGTGTTTAATGGAACTGGCTCTCAAGTGAGGCTGCCGGAACACACCGTTAAATGCTTGGCGGCAGATTTTCAACTTGAGGATAGTAGCTAGCCAGCCGAGTACTAGAAAGTACTCTACCACCACGCTATGGTTTCCTCACGATGTTTTCCTTCACCAACAGCTCAAGCTCATTGTTGGGGTTTGAACCCACGCCCTTCGGCATGCGAACCGAACACGCTAACCACTGAGCTATCATCATATTAACTACTTTATTTGTGGTGCTACAACTCCTTGTGGTTCCTGGGCTCCTCTACAATTTACCTCCACCTTACTGTCTCTCACCTCCCTTCTCCGAGTTGAATTACAGCCCAGCCTCCTGAGAGATCTCACGAGGATACTGCAGAACGATTTCTTCTAGGTAAGCGTGCTTTATCTTAGACTGATATTCTGCCGTCAAGCAGTAGTGTGTTAACAATACAAAAAAAGGAAACTATAACCAGCGAAATTACAGGGCTGTTGAGACTAACCATCGAAAGTCTCAAAGTAATGAACGCCAAAGCAGCGACGGTCTGGACTTTGTTTTGTTACTCAAAGTTATGTCTATCGATGCAATGGTCATGGACATGCGTTATCTTTACTATCACAAGAGCATCTCATTCGCCTTATTTTTTTTTTATAGCTGACAGGCTTGGTGTTTGACCACAACTCACCTGATGTTAAGTGACGTTGTGGTCGAAGATGGTAAAGCACACCTAGCCTGGAATGGAACTGGCTCTCAAGTGAGGCTGCCGGGACACACCGTTAGATGCTTGGCGGCAGATTTTTCAACTTGAGGGTGGTGGCTAGCCAGCCGAGTACTAGAAAGTACCACCACGCTCCATTCCATCCATTCCAGGATAGGTGTGCTTTACCATCTTCGACCACACCGTCACTTAACATCAGGTGAGTTGTGGTCAAACACCAAGCATGTCAGCTATAAAAAAAAATATATACCCGAAAACCTTTTTTAAATACAAGTATATGTATATTATATGCAAATCACGTCGCTTCGCCTATTTTATGTACACTCCCCGTGAGCCACGCAGTCTCGTAATCCAGATAATGGATGAAGATTTGAGCGCGTCTCGCAGAAATCGTAACAGATTTCACTTGGAATTATAAATCGATTTTATTTGCCTTTACTCCGAGGAAAATTCATATTTTGAGCGAAAATGATTATGTGGTAATGGAACCTAAATTAAGATGAATAATTTCTTGTAGATTTCAGATTATACAGATGGATTTTGATTCGTGGCAATATTTTGTTTTACTTATGCGAGATTTACATCATATCACATCATCAGCCATACGTTGTCCACTGCTGGACATAGGCCTCCTCCTGAGGGGGGTTTTGCTAATACTCGCCACGCTTGGCAGGCGGGTTGGCGAGCGCAGTTAGGTGTGATTGTTCAAGGAAGACGCTGCTGCCCATCTTCCGGATTACATCCCTTAGCCGACTCTTACGGCAACCACGGGTAGAGAGGGCGGGGTACTATTGTTACGCCGGCACCACCACGGCAATATGCGAGATTACTCACGTTTAATTTTCGTTCGAAACTCCGACTACAGGTTCGGCCACATCCGGTGGCCTTCTTCATGGAGACAAAGCTGAGTACAACGCCCGCGCGGCCTCCTCTTGCTTCTTTATAATCCCGCATAAGTAAAACAAAATTGTGTCAAAACCAAGTCAGTCCATAGTAAAACATTTTGTGTGTTTTTGATCGTTTCCTTAGAATTATATAAGATTTTTTTCTCCCATTTATTGAAATATATTCTTACAAACACATATGTAAGTATGTTTTTAAGAAAACTTGTTGGTGCACTCAATTATAGTAAAAAGTTCGAGCGAAAAATCCTAGGGCGCAAATAAAAAAAATAAAAAAATTATGTACTTAACTAAATTGGAACTCTTAATTGCTTTTATTGTTTATATTTGGTCTCTGACCATCGTCTACCCTATTCTAAATTAAATGTTAAGTACCTGGTTGATCGAGATTTGCTCGGCTGAAAACATGGATGAAACGACGTTTTCTGAAAATGAAACCTAGCTAGATTGATTTTTCGCCCCCGAAACCCCCTGCATACTAAATTTCATGAAAATCGTTGGAGCCGTTTCTGAGATTCAGATTATATATATACATATGTATATATTTACAAGAATTGCTCGTTTAAAGGTATTAGAAATAATCGCTAATAAATTATAGGTACGCACACTCTCTTTCACAAACATGCACACACACCCCCACACATTTTATCTCATATACGTTTTACGCTTCTTTTTACGTTTTACACTTACGTTTACGTTTAGTTTGTTAGGTACTTAAAATGTTTCAGTAAATTATATTGCTGTGAAAATTAAATTCTGTAATTATTAAGTAATTGTGTATTTGCCGTGGTGGTGCCGGCGTAAGAATTGTACCCCACCCTCTACCCGTGGTTGCCCTAAGAGTCGGCTAAAGGTTGTAATCCGGAAGATGGGCAGCAGCGTCTTCCCTGAACAATCACATCTAACTGCGCTCGCCAACCCGCCTGCCAAGCGTGGCGAGTATTGGCAAAACCCCCCCAGGAGGAGGCCTATGTCCAGCAGTAGACGTCCTATGGCTGATGATCATGTGATGTGTATTCATAAAGTCAAAGAAAGGGACAAACATTTCCAAAAAGGGCAACCTCGAATCAATTTAAAAAAAACACATGAAGTTCAAATTCCTATTTACAAAAATATGTATAGATAGTTATTGATTATTACAACAGAAGTAAGTACGTGTTAAAATAATGCCAGAGCAAGATACTAAACCTTTATGTTTATTGAGCATCTGTAATATATCATTCTGAATCCATAATCGCAATTTCCTCAGTTCCGATCCAATGCAGCACATTAAGTGAATTTTATCGAAGCGCATGAAATAGGTGTACAATTTGATATTCCTCCGAGCTACTCGGGCGAGTGCGCTGTGCTTGCGAATACAAATGAGAGTTTTCTGTTTATATATACTGCAATATCGGACAAACGATCTATCTGTTAAGATTTATCTGTGTAGCGATGATATTTCAGTAGTTAATTGACAAAGCCTACTATAAGGTGGCTCATTACGTAGACAGGAATATATGGTTGTAGTAGCTTCTCTCTGCACTTGCATCCCCCTGGATAAGTGACAATTGTAGTAAGCATAATGTATTAATATCTATAACTGTAAACCTAATAGTAACCTAATATGAAAAGAAAGATCCATAAAAAAAAAAAATGCTGAGTTTCTTGCCGGAGTCTTCTCAGTTGAAGTGTATTGCCAGTGGTAGATTCAAAAATGTAACTTAACTTTCATAAGTGCTTTACCAGGGCGTACACTGAATAAATGACTTTTTGATTTTGATTTTGTTCAGATATCATTACAATGGGCGTGGGTTCAAATCCTAACAACGAGCGCCGGTGAAGGAAAACATGGTGGTAGGGTACTTTCTAGTAACACATAACGGTGTGTTATTAGTAAAAAGACAGTAGGTAGGTAAGTACAAATAAGATGTACTTACAGTCTTCAACCACATTGTCACTTAAGATCAGTTGAGCAGTGATCAAACAAATACAAATATTTTATTTATAGCACCAAAGTTACAGGTTATTTTTCCATTAATATTTAAAAATAACATTAATATAGTCAAAGTCATAACACACATCATCAGCCATAAGACATCCACTGTTGGGCATAGGCCTCCTGGGGGCTTTCCTGGGGGGGGTTTTGCCAATACTCGCCACGCTTGGCAGGCGGTTGGCGAGCGCAGTTAGGTGTGATTGTTCAAGGAAGACGCTGCTGCCCATCTTCCCGATTACATCCCTTAGCCGACTCTTACGGTAACCACAGGTAGAGAGGGTGGGGTACTATTCTTACGCCGGCACCACCGCGACCCAAAGTCATAACACAAGTCAATAAAATGATATGTCAATACAATAATATGTCAAAAATAAAATGTGTCAATATGATTAAATTGTAATTACTTCACAGTAATTCAATAATAGGTATCTTATTTTAAAATAATAAAACAAGGTTTCTTAAAGCCAAGATCTTAGCTTGGTTCTGAAGCACGCGGTGGAAGGTGCATCCCGAATGGAAGCGGGTACGCGGTTGTAGACCGCGGGCCCCAGAATGTATACCGACCTCTCCGACTTGCCGAGCCGGTGCGACGGCGTTACTAGTTGGTCTTTATTTTTATTACTGTCAAAATGTATCTATGTCTATCTATATATTATTTATATCTTTATTTATGAGAAGACATCTACCTACTTTATGTCTTAGCAAAAATATACCTTTTCTTAATTTGTATAATCTCATAATTATTATAATATTTCTCATATTATTTAATATTCAATATCTCATAATATTTCTGAAAATAGTCGTATAAATGTTTAACAGTAAGTGCACGATAATACATCATAATAAATATGATCATGTGAAACATTTAGGTTACTGAAAAATCTGAAATATTATATTAGTTACTGAAATATTTAGGTTACTGTGAAGCGGCTGAAAAATCTAAAACATGCAAATACAGGGGTCTAGGCTCCGAATATGATTTTGTCCCATTCGGTGTCGAGACCCTTGGCCCGTGGGGTCCTAGCGCTATAAGGCTTTTTAAGGAAATAGCAAAAAGGTTAGTCGACATCACAGGAGACCGAAGAGCTGGCAGCTACCTCGGTCAAAGAATCAGTCTAGCTATTCAAAGGGGGAACGCTGCCATTATCTTCGGAACCTTGCCTAAAGGGACTCCTTTCAATAATATATTTTAGTTATTTTATATTTATCATTTTACTTATAGCCTCAATTTATTGATATTTTATTATCAGAATTAATCCTATTTATGTAAATGACACCAAAAAATTTATGTTACTTACGTGTGGGAAGTCTTTTGTTCGGTGTTCAATAGTTTCTTCCCAAAAAATTTCAGCATAATTTTGAAAAACAAGACGTGATTTCCTTCGTAAACTCAGATAAATCTCAAAGAAGCTGTGGGGGAACTTGTTAAAACTTCCCGGGTCCAGCTGAGGTTCAGTCCATTATCAAAAACCGTATTGTGGAGTTTAACTAAACCGTAATTATTTGGGAATCGTAGCGTTTCCGATACGAAGATCGAGAGCTTGAAGCGATGGAAACTTTCCTTGTTATTTAACGCTTTGGGGGTTTTCTGCGGGTGTTTTTCTTTGTTAAAATGTCATGCTCGCTTCAAATGAGACCGCTAGAGAATGGAATTTGCTGCCCGAATGGGTGTTCCCTGATGGATATAATCTGGATGCCTTCAAGTCGCGAGTGAATCGGTTTCTTCTAGGCGAGCGTGCTCCACCGTAGACCGCATCTTCGCCTAACATCAGGCGAGTTGGCGGTCAAAAGCATATTAGAAAAAAAAAAAAAAAAACTATTCAATTTTTCTCCGTCGAAGCTTCTAGATAACTAAGGTATGATTTGGACTGGACTAATTAAACTCGATACCATCTATAATATAAACCTTGAAGATATTTAAATGGTTGAGACTGGCAGAATGCATAAGCTGTGATGTCAAAACAGCAGAAAATTTTATTGACTGCCTTGTTAACTCATTTGGTAGAATATCTGCTCCAAGAACTGTAGGGCGTGGTTTCGAATCCCACCGGGATAAATATTTATGTGACGATAAATGTTTGTTCTGTGTCTGGGTGTTCTGTATGTATTTAAAAAAAGTATATAAGTATTCTATCAATTGTCTAGGTTCCATAGTTTTTTTAATGGCTGACAGGCTAGGTGTTTGACCACAACTCACCTGATGTTAAATGACGGTGTGGTCGAAGATGGTAAAGCACACCTAGCCTGGAATGGAACTGGCTCTGAAATGAGGCTGCCGGAACACACCGTTAGATGCTTGGCGGCAGATTTTCAACTTCAGGGTGGTAGCTAGCCAGTCGAGTACTAGAAACCACCACGCTATGGTTTCCTTACGATGTTTTTCCTTCACCGGCAGCTCAAGCTCATTGTTGGGGTTTGAACCCACGCCGTTCGGCATGCGAACCGACCGCGGTTGCGGTTTGAAGGGTACTGCAGCTAGCGAAATTACAGGGTTGTTGAGACTAACCAACGAAAGTCAAAGAAAGAAAGTTATATACTCTGTCTTATATAAACTTGTCTTATATAACACTATCTTATATACTTTTTCATATAAACTTGTGTTATATAACACTAGGATTACGTTACTTAACATAGGCCCAGAACGGTCATAAAGTTTGACAGGAAGTATACAGGCTTTGTTTTTTACACTCGGAGCTGAGTATACAGGTTTCATTTTAAGATCACAGTTTCTGGGTCATCCGCTTCGTGTGGTGCAGCGAATTCAAAGGAGGATTCACGATGAGTTGGTTTATTTGTGGAAAAATTAATGTCAAAGGAAATTCTATTAATAATTGAATATTAAGTAAATTCACATGGGCTTAGTGGTTATGGCAGCCTAGTTGGTAGACCGTCCGAGTTCCAATCTGGTGCTTCTGGGTTCGAATCCCACAACCCGCACCGCTGTCTTTTCTATGTGCGTTTTGCCGATGACGGCAAGTCAATAAAAACAAAAAAAAAACTTGTAAGCCTTGAACACCGCCGGAGTCTGTCAATTTAGTACAGGTACCTACAGTCTGTTTATTCATTTCGGAGAATGTGCTAATGAGCTGTACGACCTTATACTTCTATCTCCTTTTTACTACAGGACGAGTAGAAAGACGGCCCACTACCACCCATACATAGTAGAATATCCTTGGGTACGTAGCAAACGTTTTGACTCTACGTTTCTCATCCGTACGGTCAAGGAATGGAACAAGCTGCCGGCTTCCTTGTTTCCTGAGAGATATAATCTAGAGCTTTCAAGGCCAGAGTGAATAGGTATCTTCTAAATCTGCGTGCTTTATCTTCGACCACATCATCGCTTATCATCAGGCGAGTTGGTGGTCAAACGTGGACTTATCCGTATTAAAAAAAATATTATTGATTTTGAAATCAAAATCAAAAGTCATTTATTCAGTTTAGGCCCTGGTAAGACACTTATGAACGTTAAGTAAAATTTTTGAATCTACCACCAGCTCGTAATTACACTTCAACTGAGAAGACTCCGGCAAGAAACTCAGCAAGACATTTTTTTGTGGCATGTCAATGTTCATAGCCATATAGAATACACCTCATAGGTCTGGAATCCCAGATATGATCACTACATATTATAAAACAAAGTCGTCCGCTTCGTCTGTCTGTCTGTCAATTCGCGATAAACTTAAAAACTACTGAACGGATTATCATTACGGCAGACAAAATATGTAGGCATGGTCTACTTCCTATGCGAATCCGGGGCTGGTCGCTAGTATCTATATAAAGCGAATCAACCGTATCCAAGCACGGTTTTTACGATACCTACAATTTAAATACTTATTCATCAGATTACACGAAACGTTGCCTTAGATTTAATCTCCTTCCGCTTGAGTAGCGGAGGCTTGTCGCGGATGCCGTTTCCTGTATAAACTCAATGTGATGGTCACCCTACCTTTCACTCCACGTCTTCACTTACATGTAATAACAGTAGGTTGCGTTATACGCAAAGACAACACCATCTTCTTTCACTCCATTCCAGGAGAGCCATTGACATTCGAATATTAGATTACGGGAAGTATAGTTATTTATTAAATTGGTAGCAAAGTTTGCAGAAGACGTGTCTTTAACAGGGATACAAGCTTACAGTCTATTGAAATAAAAGGCGGTCAATATACTCTTTATTATGAACTAGCGGCCCGCTCCGGCTTCGCACGGGTATAAACCTCAAAAATAACAGTTATATCTCCACTATTTAATGGATAAATAAATAAATAAATAAATAAATATTGTAGGACACATTACACACAGCGCCATCTGACCCCAAACTAAGCAGAGCTTGTGTGATGGAAGTCAGATAACTGATAGAATACATAAATACTTTTTTTTTTGTAAATACATACTTATAATACATACAGAACACCCAGACACAGAACAAACATTTGTTTATACCAAACAAACATTTGTCCTTAGCGGGAATCGAACCCACGCCCCACAGCTCAGGCAGACATACTCCCAATGAGCCAACAGGGCTGTCAATGTTATTATACATATAAACCTTCCTCTTCAATCACTATCTATAAAAAAAACCGCATCAAAATCCGTTGCGTAGCTTTAAAGATTTAAGCATACATAGGGATATAGGGACAGAGAAAGCGACTTTGTTTTATACTATGTAGTGATACATTATTTTTCATTACATAATAGAATTTTCATTGACCTTTGTCAAGTAGCACAAGTTACTTGTTGGTAGATCTCTTTAGGTCGTCTAGTTAGATACCACCGCAGTACCAGATATTCTGCCGTCAAGCAGAAACATTACTGTGTTTTTGTTTGAAGGGTACTGCAGCTAGCGAAATTACAGGGCTATTGAGACTAACCATCGAAAGTCTCAAAGTAATGAGCGCCAAAACAGCGTTCTTAGATTTTGTTTTGCTACTCAAAGTTTTGTGTATCGCTGCAATGGTCATGGACAGGCGTTATCTCTTACCATCAGGAGAGGGCCTCGTTCGTTTTATTATTATCTTTTATCTTTTATATTATACTTTTTACATTCAAAAAAGCCAATATATAGGTATCATACTCAACATTATAAAGGCCAAAGTTTGTTTTGGCGTGTGTTTATAGGTTTGTTACTTTTTTACGCTCAAACGGCTGGACTAATTTTGATGAAAGTTGGTATGGAAGTAGCTGACACTCTGTATTAACACACGCTACTTTTTATTCCGAAAAATGTGTTCACGTGGAAACAGCGGGTAACACCTCGGGGCGCAGTTAGTTATGGATAAATTTGACTAAAGCCACAGCTTTGGATTTGTTTAAAAAATTTGCTGTATGAGAAATTTCATCGACCATTACACCAATACACCATAAATAAAAATACCTTTTAATATTTTCGTTTAGATAAAACTCTTTTTAGCATCCAAGCTGCTATTAAGAGATTTCGATCTGGTAGGACGAACGTTTGTGCGACGAACATGATTTGTTTGATGTTTGTTCTTTGTCTGGGTGTCTGTATGTATTACTAGCTTACGCCCGCGACTTCGTCCGCGTTAATCGATAAAAACGCGGTCCGTGGTCTCCACTCCAGAACTTTGCAGCCCCATCGGCCATCAGTTCTACGTGAATTGTTCTTGCCGGTCTACAAACACTGGGGTCTGTGACCTTTGTCAACATAAACATTTCGGTTTGATTAACTTTAATCATCATTTTACGTGAGGTCGTTAACTGCATAAAATTCTTAAGAACTTAACCAGATATAAAAACGATTTCCGATTTCAGTTGGAAACATTACATGACGTGTCCTTACATTCAATGAATAACAATTACGTGTACGTACACTGAAACTATGATAACAAATATATTTATTTATCAATGGATTAAAAATTACATAAAACATATAAATGACTTCGTTAATCACATAATTTTGATAAATTTGAAGATAAGATAAAGAAACATGCTCCAAATTTCAGTTTAGCCACTGCAGTTATAAAAGAAAGTGTTGTCAGTTAGTTGGCTATAGTCGGTAATATGGCTAAAAAAGGGAAAATGGATAAGGATGTGAAAAGTGCAAAAGATACAGTAAAAGAAAATAAAGTAACAAAGAATAATGGAAGTAGCAAACTCTGTGGTATTTTTAAATGTGTAAGTGTATTTTTTACTATATTTATGATTGATAAAAAAACAAGATATACGTAAATTGCACATGGTGCAGTTTGTCTGTTTTTTTTAAATAACAAATAGGCTTGCTTTTGACCGCCATCTCGCCTGATGATAAGCGAAGACGCGGTCTACGATAGAGCACGCTTGCCTAGAAGAAACCGATTCACTCGCGACTTGATTGATCCAGATTGTATTTGACGGGTTTTTTATATTGTACTAGCGGCCCGCTCCGGCTTCGCACGGGTATAAACCTCAAAAATAACAGTATTTCTCCACTATTTAATGGATGTTATTATACATATAAACCTTCCTCTTTAATCACTCTATCTATTAAAAAAGAACCGCATCAAAATCCGTTGCGTAGTTTTAAAGATTTAAGCATACATAGGCACATAGGGACAGAGAAAGCGACTTTGTTTTATACTATGTAGTGATATACATACAACAAATTCCAATGTCTAGCGATTCGTATGAAAAAGGTAGAACCAAATCAAATTATTGCAGATTGTAAAAAAAGACGTTATACGTAAATCTTAATATAAAAAATGCGTTATATGTAAGAAAAGTATGGAAACATAACGTCAATTTATAGTTGTTTGAATGTTTGTTCTGTGTGTGAGTCTTCTGTATGTATAATAAGTAGGTATGTATTTACAAAAAAAAATGCGGTCCTGCTATTTTGCAAGTGTGCAATTACTGCCTCAGGATTGGATGCGGGTGTTTGGATTGCAGAAGAGGGCTGCGAAAACAAAGCTGAACAAATTAAATTAGGTATACAAGCATTTTATAATATTGACGATTTTTTTTAAATAAAAGTGTCTTGATAGTATAAATAAATAAATAAATATTGTAGGACACATTACACACAGCGCCATCTGACCCCAAACTAAGCAGAGCTTGTGTGATGGAAGTCAGATAACTGATAGGATACATAAATACTTTTTTTTTGTTGTAAATACATACTTATATTATATACAGAACACCCAGACACAGAACAAACATTTGTTTATACCAAACAATAATTTGTCCTTGGCGGGAATCGAATCCACGCCGTACAGCTCAGGCAGACATACTCCCAATGAGCCAACAGGGCTGTCTTTTTGGGTAAACAGAACTGGCACGGAGATCATGGGCGTTAGGACGTGGGGTCGTCCGACGCTCATTTGCTGGTTTGATCTCCGAGGTGGATCACGATGTGTCCGGTGTTCTGACACATCGTCATCGTGGCGGGGTGAGCTTGGGCTTCCCGAGGCGGGTCCGCGAGGACAAGCGCTGTCGAGGCCGCGGAAGAGTGCGAAAGCGTGCCCGTAGCCTCGACACAAGCGCCGAGGTGGAACACTCCAGGGTTGTTAGTGGGTAGGCCGTCATTAGGACGGAGAGTCCCACATAACCACTGTGCCCGCCCCAGGGCCGGTGGTATACATTAAGTATTTTCCCTGGGAAAAAAATGGGTAAACAGAATGCATGTTTGTTTATCGATAATTTATTATCAGTGGCTCCCGAACGATAATGCTGAAATACTGGTTTATTTTTTAATTGGCTGACGTGTACTTTTATTTGATTACCTTCGATAAAGTTAATTATGATATTGTACTAATTTTAATTCCATTAATAATAAGATTCGGTTTGGAATAAATAACGAACCTATGTCTGCGAAGCCTCGAATAACTGCCACTATAATTTATATAAGAGTAGGTACTTCAATTTTTTTTAAGTAACTTAGAATGCCCTTTGATTCGGTGGAGTGACGATAAACGTAAAACAGTGAGTAATGAAAACACAAAACTGAAGATCGGGTTAGGCGGCGTGCATTAGGAAAGGCCTAAGCCCAACAGTAGATAAAACTGGGCTAAGATGAAATTAGAAATAGGCTTACGTTTGACCGCCATCTCACCTGATGTTAAGTGACGATGCTGTCTAAGATGGAGCACGCTTGCCTAGAAGACACCGATTCACTCTCGACTTGAAGATACCCAGATTATATTCAACGGGGAAGACCCACTCAGGCAGCGCATTCCACTGTCTAGCAGTCCGCACAATGAACGTGGAATCAAATCGCTTCGTTTGACTTTTTGGAACTAATACAGTAATATTGTTTCAGCTCTTAATATCAACATCCGTTGTAGCAGTATTAGCCTCGATAGCAGCGTACCAGGTGTACGCGGTGATCAGCTATGAACCTCCGATGCCGAAGATAGACCTCGATGAATACTGGGGACCCACGGGAACGGAGATCAAGGACACGGCAATCAGACCCTATAGGATCGTGTTCACTGACTCTGTAAGTTTAAATAATTTACTTCTATGTATAGTGGGAGGCAACTGCAAAAGACTGATGATAACAAATTTGGGGGATACTGCTTGGTGTTACAGCTATACGTATATCTTTCAAGATATATATAGCGTTCCCCGAATTTAAGATGATTCTCATTACAAAAGCGTTTAACCAGTGCGTTCTACCAGTCATGGTCAGCGGAGCCGAAACGTGGACACTCACAGCGGGAATGGTCCACGAGTTCAAAGTCATTCAGTGAGCTATGGAAAGAGATATGCTTGCCATTTTTAAAGTGACTCACCAGAGAACTAAAGTCACAGATATAGCTCAGCGTATTAGCAAGTTGAAGTGGCAGTAGGTTGGACATCTGTCGCTGAACCGATAACAGCTGGGGTAGACGTGTTCTAAAGTGGAGACCGCGAATTGGCAAACGTAGCATAGGACGTCGTGAAACTCGATGGAGAAACGATATTCTTAGGACAGCTTACGGATGGAAGTAAAAAACCGAAGATCGGGCTAAGTGGCGTATCTTAGATCAGCAGTGGACTTCGATAGGCTGAAGCAGATGTTAATCTATCATCTGCATCTAAAATTTAACTTCACCGTTCTATAGCTGAAAGACCATATAATTCGTTACGTTAAGTGTGTACTTCAAACATGGAAATCCGAAGGTACATATTCACGTACAAGCGACTGTGTCCGCACCCCGTTTTTGAAACGAAAACTTCTCGCGTTGAGCGATTTTTTAGTAGCAACAACACTTATGGTTTTGGGTCACCGACTTGCTAATGTAACGTGTTTTAAGTTTTAATTTTTGTCGCCAGTCCCCATGACAGACTATTTTTTTTATGTCAAAGCAATGAAACGACCGTAACGCTCTCTTGATGGTAAGAAAACGCATGGCCAATTATTATAATAAACATAACGCATGTAAATTTTAATTTTTAACATTGGCACTAGGTTTCATTATCTTTTTTATGGTTGACATGCTAGATGTTTGACCACAGCTCACCCGATGTTAAGTGTTGGTGTAGACGAAGATGGTAAACACAGCTAGCATAGAATGAAACTTGGGTAATAGAGCTTTATCAATAGCTTGATACACTGAGATTTTATTTTTTAATCTTAACATGTAATCATTTTAAATTACCCTTCAGATGCAGGAAGAGATCCGAACACTTTTCGAGCTGTACCGCCGGAACACGCAAGTTGTTAGCCTTGAGAAGTCTGCATGGACTTACGGTGTCAACTCCACGGACTTCGCCACCTTCATGACTAACTGGATCTTCGACTACAGCTTCAGAGAGCGAGCCAAGTTCCTCAACAAGTTTGACCACTTTAAAACTCGTGTGCAAGGACTAGACTTGCATTACATGCACGTGAAACCTGACATACAGGATAAGAATATTAAGGTAGCACAGCACCATAATTTGTATAATACAAATTTGAAAAAAGATATGTTTTCTATTATGTTTTAACACAACCAGACGCTTGATCAAAAGACATCCTCTTACAGCGACAGGGACTTACAAGGACTCAAAATTCCCGTTGAACGCACTGAGCGTTTTTAGACCACCCTCGTTGTAAGAATTGCTGATGTGTGGAACTCGTTGCCAGCGTCTGAGTTTCAAACTAAGTACAACCCGGGGTTGTTTAAGAAAATGTTTATTATTTGACAGGTGTACCCACTCTTGCTGCTGCACGGCTGGCCAGGGTCCATCAGGGAGTTTTACGAGGCCATCCCAAGACTTACAAGCGTTAGAGATGGATACAACTTTGTCTTCGAAGTTATCGTGCCGAGTTTACCTGGCTTTATCTATTCAGAGGTAAGGTTTATTATGGAAAGATCAGAAAAGTGAATGATAGAAATTAGCGCCAACATTTGTTTTGTAGATCTTTTTTATCTGAGGAAAGTTTTTCTTGGATGTCATTTTCTCTAAAGCAAGCAGTGTGCATAATTATAATTATTATCGGGATAACAGCGATGCCCTGAACTTTGTTTTGTAATGCAAAGTTCATGCGTTATCCCTTACCATCTGAATCACCAGAAGCACCATCACTTGGTGGTAGATCTCCTTAGCAGGAAGTCGTCTAGGTAGATACCATCGCACTACCAGATATTCTGCCATCAAGTCGTAGTGTGTAAGCATTCCTGTATTCCGGTTTGAAGGGTACTTACTACAGCTAGATAAATTACAGTTCTGTCGAGACTAACTAATCAAAAGTCTCAAAGTAATGAGCTCCAAATCAGCGATGACCTAGACTTTGTTTTATTCATTAAAGTTATGTGTATCGCTACAATGGCCATGGGCATTATTAGACATACGTTTTCTTTTACTATCAAGAGTGTGTCTCGTTTGTCTAATTGCTTTTACATAAAAAGGAACGGTTTATTTGCGTACAATTCAGTTTTTCGTATTAGATTCATCATGAAATGCAGCTTTTATGATCAACATGCGTGCGGTACGCGTGCCTTTTTCCAGCATCATTAAGCAGGCCTCTGATTCTTTAACCTACATGAGATTCCTTGACAATAACGCGTATAGCGTCTTTTATTCTTTAGTGAATAAGGCCGGAATGTTGTTGATTTCAGGGTGCTACCAGACCTGGCCTATCTCCAGACAAAGTTGCAGTTATCATGAGAAACCTGATGCACAGAGTTGGCCACACCAAGTATTATATTCAAGGCGGTGATTTTGGCCACGTCATTGGTTCTCATATGGCTACCATCTTCCCCAATGAAGTTTTAGGCTTCCATACCAACTTTCCAGGTATTAATTTCACCACATACCATTAATGTTTTTTATTAAACATACAAAACTAACTATTAACAGAGATCGCCCTTAGCGATAAGGCCGCCACTTGTGGTATTAGCACATAAGATTCTTTTATTTTCTGTACTCTTTTTCTTTTTCAGTGTGCACAATAAAGAGTTTCTATCTATCATCTATCTACTATATACTTTTTAGCAGACGAGATTATCTTTTAGTAGCCCCAACAAAAAATTTGAGCTGCCGTTGAAGAAAAGCAATGAAACCATAGCGTGGTGGAAGGGTAATTTCTAGTACTCAGCTGGTTAGTTACCACCTTCAAATTGAAAGTCTGCCGCCAAGTATCTAACGGTTTGTTCCGGCAGACTCATTTTAGAACTAGTTCCATTCCAGGCTAGTTGTGCTTACCAGCTTCGACCGGACCGCCACTTAACATCAACTGTGGAACTGTGTGGGGAACTGTGGTCAAACATCTAGCCTGTCACCAGTAATAAAACAGTAACAAATTGTTGGGTAGTATTTATTCTAACATTATGCAAAGAATGTAACTTGTCCCTTTCGTAATGATTTTAAGGATCGAATTTATCATAATGCATAGTTCTCATCCAAAATGTTTTATTTTCCAGCTAGTTTTTCAAAAGGTGCATTCTGGCTTTGGGCCTTGGGTAGTATTTGGCCAAGCTTCGTAGCTGAAGGAGTTGAAAGCAGAATGTATCCACTCAAGAAAAAGGCTAAGTTCCTTATGCAAGAGTCTGGCTATATCCATCTGCAATCTACGAAGCCTGATACTATCGGTAAGTTTAATATTACCAGGTGTGACAATAAATTGGTATAATGAGGTCAACACTCATCATTATCAGCCTATCGTAGTCCACTGATGGACGTATGTCTCTTCCAGGACGATCAGCTCCATCTTCGGCTTTTCGCTTTCAGCCCCCGTCGCCTACGTATATCGTCACTCCGTCTTGTATAGTCCTACTCATATAATTAAACACAAATAAAAACTACTTGGAATTACAATTTCACATTGAAGGTGTTATTTAGTGTCCAATTAAACATTTTGTCACCGGATGGCCAAAGCTCCATTTACTTTGTTTTGGCAAACGTTAACACTGCATTCATCCACCAGTCATCTTTCACTTTACCCATTGTCTAGATCCACCATCCGTCTATGTATATGTAAATTAATGATTAAGAATTTGAATTGTAGATGCCCTGTCTTACTGAACAGTGTGAAGTTGGGAAGAAATTTTAAGCTTAGATAAAGTTTAATAAACGTTACTCTATTTGTTCCAGGAATTGCTCTTCAAGACTCTCCAGTAGGTCTAGCTGCGTACATGGTGGACCGTTTCATGATCTTAACCGATCCGAAGAACAGAAAGAAGTCCATGGGAGGACTAAACAAGCACTACAGCTTGGAGAAGTTGTTTGACAACATAATGTTGTACTGGGACAGCAAGAGCATTACCACCGCCATGCGCCTGTACAAGGAGAGTGTCAGAGCTAATGAAGTCCAACAGGCGTTGCTATCGTAAGTTTTTTTTAATGCGATCAAAATGTCACTCTTGCGTGATGGATATTCCCAACGCGTACAGCGCTTCAATTCCACATTTTGTATTCGCACAGCGAAGTTGTTGTACCGATGTTTTTATTGTTAATGGTCTTAGTGTTTACAGCTCACTGCAATAGAACTGGCTCTCAAGTGAGGCTGCCGGAATATACCATTAAATGCTTGGCGGCAGATTTTCAACTTGAGGCTAGCTAGCCAGCCGAGTATTATAATCACGCTATGGTTTCTTCAAGATGTTTGTCTTGCCGTGGTGGTGCCGGCGTAAGAATTGTACCCCACCTTCTCTACCCGTGGTTGCCGTAAGAGTCGGCTAAGGGATATAATCTGGAAGATGGGCAGCAGCGTCTTCCTTGAACAATCACACCTAACTGCGCTCGCCAACCCGCCTGCTAAGCGTGGCGAGTATTGACAAAACCCCAGGAGGAGGCCTATGTCCAGCAGTGGACGTCCTATGGCTGATGATTTGTGTGTGTGATTGTCTTCACTAGCAGCTCAAAACTTATTTTGGGATATAAACTCACATCCCTCCTGTGATCCCACCGCGTTAACCACATAGCTATCATTGCTATCGTATTTGGTCGAGTGGTGGCAGGGTACTTTCTAGTACTCGGCTGGCTAGCTACCGCCCTAAGGTTGAAAATCTGTCGCCAAGCATCTAACGGTGTGTTCCGGCAGCCTCACTTGAGAGCCAGTTCCATTCCAGGCTAGGTGTGCTTTACCATCTTCGACCACACCGTCACTTAACAAAAGGTGAGTTGTGGTCAAACACCTAGACTGTCAGCTTTAAAAAAAGAACGACTAAGCCGATTTTGATAAATTTCAATGGGACCAATTTGAAAGTATATCTTGATCGAATATTCCAAATCGGCGTATAAATGACAGAGTTTTGAGGAACACGAAAAAAATGTAACAATTAAGAACCTCCTCTTTTTTGAAGTCGGTTAAATTTTTAATTTCCATTTGTTCAGGATCCCCACGCCTGTCCCGACTTGGGCTCTCCGTATGAAGTTCGACTTGATCCAGCATTCAGACTTCATCCTGCGCTGGAAGTACCCCAACCTGGTAGGGTCCACGAACCTGGCCACCGGTGGACACTTCGCCGCTTTCGAGAAACCGAAGAGCTTCGCCGATGACGTATTCAAAGCTGTGGACAGCTTCCTTAAGTTTAAGAAGTGAATGAATGTACAATAGTTTGAATGGAATAAATAATTGTTTTATGATTTCATTATTTTACCATTACTAAGTTTTTTTAATGGGTGACAATCTAGTTGTTTGACCACAGCTTACCTGATGTTTAGTGATGGTCTGGTCGAAGATGGTAAAGCACACCTAGCCTGGAATGGAACTGGCTCTTAAGTGAGGCTGCCGGAACACCCTCAAGTTGAATATCTGTGTTCCGGCAGTCTCACTTGAGAGCTAGTTCCATCCCAAGCTTTAACTTCTTCGACCACACCGTCACTTAACGTTGGGTAAGCTGTGGTCAAAATACCAAGCCCGTGAACAATTAAAAAAAGACAATAGAATAATATCTTTGTAATAAAATTAGTAGATACCTTAAAGCAAAATTACGTTAGAACGTAATGCCTATAGTCAAATGTTTGAATTTTTTTTTCCAATTACTTCTACTAAATAAGACGTAAATCTCCCAAATAGCTGTCCCCTCTGATCTGATGATGGAGCAACGAAGTCGATAGGGAAATTCATCAAAGACTCAGAGATTAACCGATGCAAGCGGAATGTTTTCGAAAAAGGAACACAGCAAAAATTGCAAGCAATAAAAAGCAAAAAAATAGACATGCGAAGTGCGCGTTCCATAATACGCTTAACTTAAAAATCCTCTATGTAACACTTTTTAAAGTATTATTTCTACAGTAATAATTATTAATTTTACTCAAATACATAAAACTTGCTTTATAATTTTAGTTGTAGTATTTATGATGCTAGGTAAAATTAATTTTAATGACTTTTTAAAGAGTTTCAAATCGTCGGAGTTAATAGAGATGTGGGACAGCACGGACGACGGTGCTCGTATAACTCGATTTACCGATGCTGACTCGATTGCAGGCGATTACAACTCGAGTCGAAGTTGTTTATGGTTTATTTTTCGTGTTCGATGATTGAAAAGCAATGCGGCCAAGTTTTAGCTTTGATCCCGTGTATTGGATCAAAAATTGTATTCTGAGGTTGGCTTGATAACTGGCTTCGATTAGAAATGTTCGACTCACTGGATTATTGATTGTCGTAAGAGTTTTGGCGGGAATGCGAAAAGATTTTTTTTTTTTCAAAACTAGTGTTTTTGAATAAAATGGGAAAGTGATATAATGTGGTGAAACATGACTTTTCGTGTTGCTTCCAAAACTCCATCGACGTTTATAGTAAAGTTACTTAGACATGACTGGATTTGACTGGCACGGACTGGACTTGACCAAGTCTGGATTTTGACTGTAACTATAGATTTTAGACATGAATTGCAAAAACCGAAGACGAGGCAGTAGGTATGGCTTTATAGCTTTGTTTGTTAGTTTCCTGTGGGTTTATCAAAAAACTAACTACAGGACTTATTCATGTATAAAATGAAATTTGGTATAGATGTGTCTTACGGAAAAAGGTACCATATAACCCAAATCTATCTATATAATCCATTAACTCAATGCGGACGAAGTCGTAGGCACAATCTAGTAATATATATTTAAAAAAATATATACCTACTTAAGAGAATATTGCCGTGAATATTGCGGTTTGCCGTGGTGGTGCCGGCGTAAGAATAGTACCCCACTCTCTCTACCCGTGGTTGCCGTAAGAGTCGGTTAAGGGATTTAACCCGGAAGATGGGCAGCAGCGTCTTCCCCGCCTACCAAGCGTGGCGAGTATTGGCAAACCCCCCCCCCCCAGGAGGAGGCCTATGTCCAGCAGTGGACGTCCTATGGCTAATGATGTGATGTGATGTGTTTTCCAATTCGCGGTCTCCACTCTAGAACACGTCTACCCCAGCGGTTATCGGTCCTGCGACAGATATGTCCAGCTCATTGCCATTTCAGATTGCTAATACGTTGAGTTACGTCTGTCACTAGTTATTTTAGTGTATTAAAAAAAACAATAGAAAAAAGTTTATATATTTTATTTTAAATAAATAAAAAAGTTTAATCAAAAAGTTTCATTAATAAGTTTATTATGTGATTAAAGAAGCATTTCTTTTCTTTTCCGACCTGGTCTGCTTTCGAGTTGTCTGGAGGTAGTAGCATTTCGGACCACTTGTCCGGTTTAATAAAGCTGTCTGCACCACTTGGTTGATCCACCTTTTTATCTTCTTCGGTAATTGTGTTCAGAGAGAAGGGAGATTGATCGGCGCCCGCGCATTGCGACACTGGCGCCAAGATTGCAATTAACGGCAACAACTGAAACAAAAAGTTTTCTTTTCATGTTTGGCATCGCAATTTGCACATACTACCAGTGTCAATTATTTTATATAATTCATTTGTGTCGTGATTAATGCGTGCGTAATTCGTCACTTTATGAATAAAACACTTCTGTTTTTATGAATAAACACGTGAAAAAACACAAGTATATAAGAAAACCACAATGCAATGTGATTATTTCTTCGTTTCCGCTTTTCGCATATTTATTTTCTTCAAATCTACAGACAATTTCTTTCTCTGTTTTTTTCTCGTTTTTATGAATAGTTATGATTTATCTGATTGACCACAGCTCATTTGATGTTAAGTGACGGTCGGAAATGGCAAAGCAAAAATAGCCTGGAATGACACTGGCTCTCAAATGAGGCTGCCGGATCACACCATTAGTTATTTGGCGGCAGATTTTCAACTTGAAGTCAGTAGCTAGCCAGCCGAGTACGTACTACAAAATACTCTTAATTTTTTTTAAGGAGCATATCATTTCAGTAACTAAAACAAAGACTACTTTTTAAGGCTTAAGGTCAACTTAAATCATCAAATTGGCATCATTGTCTAAATATCAAATTTCTCATTAACTTACATGATAAAACGAATAATTGTAAACCAATAAATATATTTGAACAAATAAATTGAAACAAAAAAATATTTTTATGAACCAGATCAGCCTTGTCTTATTTTTGTAATATTGATTTATCTGATTGACCATCTGATGTTAAGTGACGGTCGAAGATGGCAAAGCAAACCTAACCTGGAATGAAACTCCCAAATGTGGCCGCCGGATCACACCATTAGGTACTTAACAGCAGATTTTCAACTTGAAAATGGTAGCTGGTCATCCGAGTACTCAAGAATACGCTACCACCATGCAATGCAATGCAAAAAGCATACATATTATAATTAAAATAATTAACTCACCAAAAATAACTTCATAGTATTTTAATGTAAATCTATTAATAGAATATTGTCTATTAAAACTATTACACCACAAAACTTAACTGTATATAAATTTTATATTAGTTAAATATGTATTTCTGAAGCCCCGAAGATGTTATGTGATCAAATATGATTTTACTAAACAGAAAACGATAAGTATCTACGCAATAGCAAGTACTTAGTAGTTATTTGGACAGATTTATAGCCGTTATAATGTACACTTGTTTAAACAGAACAGTGTAATGTAAGTATAGCCATAAAACACATTAAATATATTGTGGTCCCTTGTTTTTCCTAGGAAACGTACGTTGTTCACAATGTTCTTATCATCATCATCATCATTTCAGCTGTAGGACATCCACTGCTGGACATAGGCCTCCCCCATTGACTTCCATAAAGACCGGTTGGAAGCGGCTCGCATTCAGCGCGCCCCTGCGGTCTTTGAGGTCGTCTGTCCACCTTGTGGGTGGACGTCCTATGCTGCGCTTGCCGGTCTGTGGTCTCCACTCCAGAACTTTGCAGCCCCATCGGCGTACAAGATTTTGCTGTTGGCTTAGAAGTTTGATTCTTTTACAGTTCCAAGGGACAGTAGACCTGAGTATTTGAAATGAATTTCAGCTTGATACCTCCACGCGTTCCTGAGAAAAAGGGACAGACAAACAGACGGGCAACAAAGCGAGTGATTTTGAGGTACTGAACCCTAAAAAGTCAAAGTGAACTAACCAAAAATCGACGCATATTGCAAGTAATATATTGTTAGACTGACACGGAATATTATATTATGTATAGTAGTGTAAGATCCTGCGTGAAATGGGAACGCAAGGTAGTGAGAAAGAAACAGAATAAACGAGTGATACATAAGGTTTGAAAGAGGATATGAAGACCATAGCCGTGTTCAGCCATCCCGGGGCCCTTGAGCACAATCATTTGGGGGCCTTTGGAAAGTAAATAAAGTGTATACATTTTTATGCTATGATCTTATAGGTATTTATACATTTTTTTGGGCTATATCTACCTAAAAGTTTAAAATGAATGTGTAATGTAAGCGAATATATCAGGGCCCTCGTGAGGATGGGCACGGGCCTTATAGTAAAGACGGTATTGATGAAGATATGAATTGAACGTAACGACAATAATTATGAAAGAGATGCCTAGATGTGAGATAATTATAAACATGGAAGAGAAAGAGGAAGTGTGAAAGGGATAGTAATAAGATAGGTATAGGTGTGAGAGAGAAACGAAATAAAAGCAATTTGAGAAGAACATCCATCTTTTAATTCACCCAACCTTACAGTATTATACATATAATTCAAGACTTAGACTTAAGACTAAGATAATCTTACTCAAACTATGCGAACCCACGAGAACATGAACAAAATAAGATAGTTATGTTCAGTGAATAATTGATTGTGTTAACATTGTACTAAATTATATAAGTTTGCATAAATTTTAACCACTTGTGCAAATAACGTGCTCGAGTAAATTATTCAGTTTAAAGTGAAACATATTGAACCCAATTTGTATTTATAATTTTAAATAATTGATTTCTGATCTTTATAGGTATATTTGAATATAATAAGTAAACAGTTAAAAGTTTTAGTACAATTTTTAAAATGTCACCCGTGTGTTCATACTAAAATCTCAGAAAAAAAACAACCAATACAAATAATTTGATAACACCAAAGTTATACGACATTTCTCCATAAATTTTTAAAAATATCAAATATCATTGTCAATATAATGAAAAAATCAATATACTAATAGATATGTCAAATATAAAATATGACAATATGATTAAATAACGTGCCGTGCCGTGGTGGTGCCGGCGTTTGAATTGTACCCCACCCTCTCTACCTGTGGTTGCCGTAAGACTCGGCTAAGGGATGTCATCCGGAAGATGCAAGCAGTGTCTTCCTTGAACAATCACACCTAACTGCGCTCGCCAACCCGCCTGCCAAGCGTGGCGAGTATTGGCAAAACCCCCCCAGTAGGAGGCCTATGTCCAGCTGTTTGTTTTATTTTAATGTAATTATTTATTTTTAAAGTGAATATATAACTAATTATTTTGCGAATATTTCAAGCGTCTAACTGTAGCCCTTATCAGTATCAAGCAAAAAAATCACGTTTGTTGTATGGGGGCTCCCTTAGATATTTATTTTATTCTGATTTTTAGTATTTGTTGTTATAGCGGCAATAGAATTATACATCATCTGTGAAAATTTCAATTGTCTAACTATCACGGTTCATGAGATACAGCCTGGTGATAGACGGACAGACAGACAGACGGACGGACAGCGGAGTCTTAGGAATAGGATCCTGTTTTACCCTTGGGTACGGAACCCCAAAAAGGAACATAGTAATGTTTATACACTACTGCTTGGCGGCACAATATCTGGTACTGCGGTGGACGACCATCCTCCTAAGAAGATCTACCATCAAGTACCAGAATTTTCCATAACAGGGAACGCCATAGACAACAAATCTCGTAAACTGTAAGTCCACAGATTCAAATGTATTTGCCAGTCAAATGAGGAGCGAGTTTGAATTGCAAAACAGATGTATCTCGTCTCGCCTGAACAGTCGCTGTTCTAATGAGAATATTGAGTTTGTTTTCTTTAAAGAAAATAAGACAAAAAGATTGTTGAACAATTGTCACAAAGGCTAAACGCAGTTACACACTAACATTACTGTGTTCCGGTTCATCGTCATCATCATCCTCATCATCGTCTCAGCCGAAGGGCGTCCAGTGCTGGATATTGGCCTCCCCTATTAACTTCCATAAATACTAGTCGGAAGCGACGGCTGAAGGCAAAATATTAATGATGTGGTTTTCATTCAGTGTGATAAACAGATTAATTCTCAGCGATAGTGCTGCCGATTTATCAACAGCGTTGGTTTTCAGAACTAACATTTTGGACGCACAAGATAAATAAAATTGGGCGAAATGTAATAAAATAAAAAGTCTTACGCTAATGTAAGATAAAGTCTTATAGCAGTGATATTTTTTTATTATGTAAAAGTAACGAACAAGACGCTCTCTTGATGGTAAGATATAACGCCTGTACAATGTACATGACCATTGCAGCGATACACAGAACTTTCAATAACAAAACAAAGTTCAGTTCAGGACATCACTGCTTTGGTGCGCATTGCTTTGAGATATTGATGGTTAGTCTCAACAGCACTGTATTATATTCGCTAGTTGTTTTTTATTGTTGACAGGCTATGTGTTTGACCTCAGCTGTCCAGATGTTAAGCGACGGTGTGGTCGAAGATGGTAAACACACTTAACCTGGTATGGAACTGGCTTCCAATTGAGGCTACCGGAACACACCGTTAGATGCGACAGATTTTCAACCTGTGGTAGCTAGTTGAGTACTAGAAAGTACCCTACCACCACGCTATGGTTTCCACGCGATGTTTTCATTCACCGGCAGCTCAAGTTCATTGTTGGGGTTTGAACTTAGGTCCTTTGGCATATGAATCGATCGCGCTAATGCATCGCTACTAATTCGCTTTTTGCAGTAACCTTCAAACCGGAACACAGTAATGTTCACACACTACTGCTTGGTGGCAGAATATCTGGTACTACTGCGGTGGTACCTACCTAGATCTACCACCAAGTAAAATTACCAGAATAAAGAAATTACTACCATATAGAAGTTTTTTTCGGAAAGCTTATAATATGTTCGTGCGAAGCCGGGGCGATTTGCTAATATTGTATTTGTATATATCAAACTTTATATCTGGCATAAAAAATATTAAATAAAAATATTGTAAATATTTTTTATGAGCCGCGTTTCCGAGTTTAACACACAAACTTAACACATTCCATCTGTATAACATTTCACACATTTCGCAAACTCGATAAAATTCAACCGCGCAAATAAAAAACTGGGAAAAGAACGAGATTCAGTTTCAAAGTCCATCAACAACTCTGTGGACATACTTACAGAATAATTTGCAGTAAGACGTCTCTATACAAGAAAGGTTATAACACAATTTTTACAAAAAAAAAAAAAACGACTCCATTCCTCTAAGCCACAAAAACAGCAAGTTTTTTTACGGAGTTTCGGTGCCTGTCTACCTAACTGGTGGTTTCATCATCAGATGATGATGATGATGAAGTCGGAAGATAGGTAGTTAGGACTTTGCTAGTCACCGTAAAGACTTTATAAAATCGCAGTAAAGCAAAATACGCAATTTCGTTCACTTGAATGACTTATTTTTCCAGATATTTTGGTTTAAAAATCAAACCACTGAACTGAACAAAAAAAATTATAGGACACAGTTACACACCACTACACAGAAAAACAGAAACTTACAGAAGAACATTTTTCCGGGCTGACAACACCACATTGAATGTGGTTTGCTTACCATCAGACGAGCAGTCAGCTTGTTTGCAATTCTTTCTATTTCTACGGTACTGTGATTAGTAGTTTGTTGCCACTTCAAATTGCGAATGCGCTTTTCCATCTAAAAGTTCATGCAAAAGTTTGTCTGGTCCGAAATGGCCTACTCTTCGTTGCTATACCTTCCCACTCCAGCTGAGTGAAGCTATATATACATAAGTATAAATTTAAATAAACCTCGCATAAGTTCCGAATGACGCGGTAATCCGTCTTGCTTGTGAGTTTCGTCGCTGTCATAATTTCACAAAGTTTTAAAGAATTTGGATAAGAAATTTTTTATAGATCTGAGAATAATAAGTGATGTTCTATTAGAATAGGATGATATTTAAAATTAACTGTAATAAAGTAAAGAAATTTAAAAAAAATATTATATATGATAATTAATATAAAATGATGATAACGAAATGATATTTAATTTATATTAATTTTAAAAATGTTTTTTTTCTTTTTAACTTTTTGTGTCCTTAATTAATAATTTAGTTTTTTATGCAAAAGTAATCAGACGAGCGAGACGCTCTCCTGATGGTAAGAGATAACGCTTGTCCATGACCATTGCAGCGATACACAGAACTTTGAGTGCTAAATCAAAGTCCAGGTAATCGCTGCCTTGGCGCTCATTACCTTAAGACTTTCGATGGTTAGTCTCGACAGCCCTGTAATTTCGCAAGCTGCATTACCCTTCAAACCGGAGCAGTAATGTTTACACACTACTGCTTGGCGGCAGAATATCTGGAACTGCCGTGGTATCTACATAGACGACCTCCTGCTAAGGAGATGAACCACCAAGTAATAAAAGTAAAGTAGTTATAATAGCACTTCTCTCTCTCTCTCTCTCTCTTCAAAATGCACTTTTGTGAGATATACTTTATAGAAGACAAAACAATGATATAATTATAGAATTGCTAAGTAACTCGAGGTAAAAATTATTTAATTATAATCAAATTATTACTTTAATGAATGCGTTGTAATAAAATACAAATTAAACTTAATTTGAGATAATAAGATGCTCCAAGCTAAAAAATAAAAAAGATGATAAGATGAATTTAATCGTTGCTGCCAGAAAATAAAAAAATAAAAATAAAAAATATTCATGCCGAAACCCGGGATTGAACCGGGGACCTTTAGATCTTCAGTCTAACGCTCTCCCAAGTGAGCTATTTCGGCGATACTACTTATGGCAGAAATTTAAAGCTGGCTTTTGCTGATAGTGGAAAATGTTATCTCATTGTGGTAAGTTTATCATTGTTATATGATTTTTGTTACCCAAGGATGAATTACATCCACTATCGTGTATTTTTTATCTGTACAATCGTTTAATTAGATTTCGTAAAGAAATCTGGATCTTTTACGCGCTTATGTGTATTTACACGCTTATGTCAAATGTGGATCTGCAGGTATTTTTAAAGCACTTACCTTTTGCATTTACCTTCCTCTAATAAGAAAATAAGGTAAATAAGAGGAAAGTAAACAATTTGACACTTTTTATTGCATAGAGAAAGTTGCTAAATTATGCTTTATAATTACCAATTTTAAAGATGAAAGAAAAAAATTAAACAGAATTAATTATATTTTAAAAGCAAGACAAAACTTGGCTTAAAGAAATTTGTACACCTACTAAGGTGACCTGATAAGGTAGAAAATTTGATCTGACAAATGAACTGATTTTGATTTGGATTGACGTAGATTAAAATCCATGTAAAAAAAAATATACTATTTTTCTATCTGGAATGTTTTTATCGAAATTATAGTTTTGATGTGAATTCGTTTTTTTATAGGTTTTTAAGGTATATATCTTTAGCGCGAGCGGTTTTTGAGCGATTTTTGGTAGAGGTATAACTCATGGGATCGCGACACCGACTTGCTAAGTGTTGTGATGTGTTTTACGTTTTCCCTTTTGTCGACAGTCTCATGAAAGCTTAATGTTTGACCACTTACCATCATCATCTGCTGTTATGAGACAACGATGTAGTAGAAGATAGTAAGCGCACCTAGGCTAGAATGTAACTGGCTTCTGATTCTGATCTTGTATACAGTTTGAGAGATTTTTGTACAAATATTTCAACATTTACACAAAAAAATATCTTTGATGTGAAATATAATAACAGTTTCTATATACTTGCAAAGTTTGCATTTCATAGTAAAAAAAAAATTGATATGATTGTGTGAAATGTTCTCCGATATTTATTTCTTGTGTTCTTATCCAGTTTTAAGTCAATCCACGTAATTCCGTCTTACCGCTTACGAGATTTTGGAAAACCGCTGAAAAATAAGATCGAATTAATTTAGAAAAATTAAAATTCTCTAACGATCTACTTTCGTGGATTATTCGCCGTCCTAAGAGCATTGAAGATCAGTTCGCCTCATTAGTCAGGGACTGTGTTTTGGATGGTCGAGCAAAAAATATGAATACTAACGTTAAATTAATCTTTTCTTGTTTTTTGAATTTATGTAGCCGAAACTTTCAATGGGTGAACTACGTAATAGGTTCGTGTTTGACCACATCCTCCTCATGTTAAGCAGAGATTTGGTCTAGGAATGATTACCTACTTTCCCAAGAAGGAACCTGTTTACTTTTGATTTGAAGACACCCATTTTGTACTTTTCGGCAAACACAGACTTCGGCAAACAGTTCCACGCCCTCGCTACGCGAACAAAAAAATGGAGATGTAAATTCTTGATCGATCCATTTGTTCACATGTGTGTTATTTTTTTTTTTTATTACTAAGCATCTAACGGTGTGTTTCGGCAGCTAGGTTAGTTAGGCTAGTTCTATTCTAGGTATGCTTTACCATCTTCGACAATAACGTCATTTAACATCAGGTTTAACATCAACATTCATAGCGGTGATAGCGCAGTGGTTAGCGCGGTCGGTTCGCATGCCGAAGGGCGTGGGTTCAAACCCCAACAATGAGCTTGAGCTGTCGGTGAAGGAAAACATCGTGAGGAAACCATAGCGTGGTGGTAGAGTACTTTCTAGTACTCGGCTGGCTAGCTACCACCCTCAAGTTGAAAATCTGCCGCCAAGCATCTAACAGTGTGTTCCGGCAGCCTCACTTGAGAGCCAGTTCCATTCCAGGCTAGGTGTGCTTTACCATCTTCGACCGCACCGTTACTTAACATCAGGTGAGTTGTGGTCAAACAACAAGCCTGTCAGCTATAAAAAAAAAAAGTTGTGCGTGGTGAAACACTTAGCTTGTCAACCATAAAAAAAAAATATCATCATATGAATGTTTTTTCCTGACGAGAATCGAACCCTCGCTATACAGCATCTTGAAGCAGACATTCTACCAAATGAGCTAACATCAAATTATTACGCTGGACTACTATTTCTGAGACGTTTGCATGTAAGGGTTCGCCGCATCACATGTGTGCAGCCAAGATACTTTGCAATATACTAATATCTCGGGGGTTGATGCCATAAGCCAGTAACGTTGATACTTCTCATGATGAACAACTTTTGCTACGGGCACAACTCTGATACAGCTTTTCTCCATACTTTTGTACACGTCATATCAAGCAGCTGGTTTTTCTTGAAACAATTTCAGAGTTGTTCTTTGAAAAAACGGCCACGCACTTGCTGATAAAATGCGGTAGCTTGGCGCACCAACGTACGAACGTCCTCAAGTCACCAAGGACACTGGGCAGCCTACGTTGGCCACAGCGAGCTACTGGCTTTTCTCTGACACATTTTCTTGATAATGAGTGGCTGGACTAGCCATACCGAATCCACGCGCCGGTGGCCCATCGATGCCCTAAAGTGCGAAGAAGACCGGCTCACCAAGTACCAAGCAAGTACCAGAGTTGTTCTTATAGGAACAAGTCATAATCTACAATTTATAAGTACCGATAGTTTACCCTTTTTGCGTTGCGTATAATGTGTTTGAGTAGACGACATCGCTTCCACATAATCCGATAATCCAATGCTTAATGACAAGCTGGGCCAATTTAGTGAGATACATCGGAACACTCTCGTTAAGGCTTTTGCTTTGAATCGTCAACATGTTGCCTTTATAATCAGCCTATCGTAGTAAAGTATAATCCTCTACCAAGGCACGTCTTTCGGTTCGATTGATAGCTTTTTCTTTCCACTGTCAACTACCCCAGCGGTGTCCAGCAACAATAAATAGTCAAACAGTTCCATGGACTACCAGTTTTTGTAAAGATAAGCAAATATGCACTACGCGAATTTTTAGTTAGATCTCATCTGATGTTAAGTGACGGTGTGGTTGAAGATGACAAAGCACACCTAGTCTGGAATGGAACTGACTCTCAAGTGAGGCTGCCGGAATACACGCAATACGAATACACGGCAGATTTTCAATTTGCAAGTCAGCCGAGTACTAGAAAGTATCCTACCACCATGCTATGGTTTCCTCACGATGTTTTCCTTAACCGGTAACTCAAGCTTATTAACTCAGTAAACCGACCACGCTAACCCCTAAACTATCATTGCTACATAAGTTATATCTCAGACATCAGGTGAGCTATGGCACATTTAGCCTATCATCTATAAACATCTAGGTTATTCAGTCGGTATTTTGTCATCAACGTGAGTGTTCCTGTATTATATTTCCTGTAGCTTCATTAAATATTTCGGTGCTTTTACTAATAACGCCGATACAATATGTAAATTGATTGATAAATGGGTGAGCGCATATCGTGTACAAGTCGTATCGTGTACTGCTCTGTCAGTTTTCCGAAGCTTGAATTTTTTTAACGTTTGAAGTTTTATTTATTCAATTAATTAATTTGTTTTTAGCCTCTAGTGCCCCACTGCTGGGCAAAGGCCTCGCTTTTCTCTTTACGGACTGCCTGGTCTTCGGTTTTGGTGGTCCAATGACTTTCATGACCATTTAGTTCGTCACACCACCTTTGTCTGGGTGGTGACCGTTGCTCAGCGGTCAACAGTAATTTTGATTTTGGAGCGTAGCATCGTCGCAACGCTCGTTAATTATATTTCTTTTTTAATGTAAAAAGTAATGAGGCGAACTAGTCACACTCCTGATGGTAAGAGATAACGCCTGTCCATAACCTTCCAGCTATAAACAGAAGTTTGAGTAGCAAAACAAATTGCCAAGCATCGCCGATTACTTTGTGACTTTTGATGGTTAGTCTCGACAGTCCTGTAATTTCATTAGCTGCAGTACCCTTCAAACCCGAATACACTAATGGTTACACAATACTGCTTGGAGACAGAATATCTAGTACTGTGGTGGTAACAATCTAGACGACCTCCTGCTAAAAAAAAGATATACCTACTGCCAAACAAATTAATTGACAGATATTTTTCTAAATACTAAAAATGACAAACTAACTCAGTTGCCATTCAGCGGAACTGTTCTGTAGATGAATTTATTTTTCATGTCATTTTTTTGAACATTTATAATTATGTAGATTTCTAAACAGTTCTAATTTGCTTCCCTAGGGCATAATAAATAACACGTGTTCCTCCACAGTTATGTTTAACTAGGACCCACTCCAGACCCGCGCAGTTTTGTGCTTGCTCATTGACATGCGTGTTAACTTAGTTAATTACGAGTAGGTGTTCAAAACCCGCCTCTCGCTAGATATCTCATGCATGCCAATAGGGCTGTACTCGGGATGGAGAGAAGTGGCTTATTAGACCAACGAGATAATATACAATGTAATGATGAAATGCAATACATTCTTCTTTAGGATTCCGTACTTCAAAATGGAGAAAAAGAACCCTTAAATAAGCAAATATCGTAGGACATTACACACTGCGTCGTCTGATCCCAAACTAAACACAGCTTGGATGATGAAAGTCATTAAAATTGATAGAATCTTCTTCTTTTTCAATCGGTCCTTCATTTCTGAAGAACGTGATTACTAGAACCTCTTAGACGGGTAATCTGCCTCCATCGACTCCGGTCCGAAGCAACCCTCACCATCCGTTAGAATTTAGAAGAGGAGGTGGCTTTTTTCACTTGGTCAGATCATCGTATCGGTGATCGGCCTCGTGTTTCCTTCGGTTTTGTCAACAATTACCAGCTTTACAAGGCTGCCATCCCATCTTCGTATTATATGACTAAAATATGACAACAATCGCTACAGACACATGCTGGACAGTCGAGTCGCAATGCCGAGTTTGGAGAAAATAGATACATTTGTGCATTTAGCCGTCCATGATATATGTACGTAGCATTCGCCTACTGCACCACATTTCGAATGCATCTATTCTGTCTTTCTCTCGATCGGATTGTCCACGTCTCTACTCCATAGAGGAATATCGGGAATATTAAGGCTCTGACTAAACGAGCTTTTATTTTATAGCTTATTCCCTGATTTTTCCAAATATTTTGTAGGCGTGCCATAGCGTCTTTAGCTATTTAGCTACGCTAACTTCTGGTATACAGCTTGATAGAATACTTAAATACTTTTGAAATTTAATTCTAAATACATACAGAACACCCAGATACAGAACAAACATTTGTTTATACCACAAAATTCATTACTTAGAAAAAAAACATAGTTCGACATGCCTGACCTCATCGGTGCGTAGGGTGCAAGTTTATTGATAACTAGCGACCCGCCCCCGCTTCGCACGGGTGCAATGTAGATATTAATGTGGTGCATATGCATGTATTATACATATAAAACTTCCTCTTCAATCACTCTATCTATTTAAAAAAACCGCATCAAAATCCGTTGCATAGTTTTAAAGATTTAAGCATACATAGGGATATAGGGACAGAGAAAGCGACTTTGTTTTATACTATGTAGTGATAGTGAAGTCCATAGTCCGTCACGGTGCGCGAAACTAAAGCTGGCAACTTTGTGATCTTGGGTCACCAAAATACAGGCTACGCCTAGTTTGGGGCCCGATGAATTACGAATTTATATGCAAATTTTAAATAGTAATTAAATATGTGAAATGTGTGAAATGTGCTTATAAAATGTTATTGAATTGAAATCAAAACCTTCCATTTTTATGTTTAGTGTATTAGGTAAACAATATTTAGGTGAAATAGTAAATATAGGCAAAGAATATTTTGGTGAAAAAGATAAAGGATAGCGACCAAATCACGTCAGCTCCACTATATCGCAAGGACTTTGAGCAGCAACTGATTGCGTCGCACGATTGGCTTTCACCCGGGATTACAGAAATAACAACTGGGTGTCTCCAAGTCGCGGGTGAATCGGTTTCTCCTAGGGTGTCCTAGACAAGCGACTTCTATCTATGCACTTTTAGTACCGTATTGCAGTAATAGCCAGTGTAGCAAAACCTAATTTTAGCTGTAGATCTAATGAAAGTAGTTTAATGAAAGACATAGGTATAAGTGTTTTAGAAAGCTTTGGTTTTTTTTAATAAATTTATTAGCGACCCGCCCCGGTAGAATATTTAGTTATATATTCACTTTAAAAATAAATAAAACAAATACTAAAGTGGGGCTCCCATACAACAGACATGATTTTTTTGCCGTATTTATCGATAATGGTACGGAACCCTTCGTGCGCGAGTCCGACTCGCACTTGGCCGGTTTTTTACAATAATAATAATAGTTATAATACGTTATGTTACATGTATTCTATTAATACATACATTTTAAACATTTGTGTTCGACGCATCAATGTTTGTTTGTGGAATCGAACCCACACCTTACAGCTCTTGAAGCAGAGTAATAACCGAATGATTGAGCAGAGCACTCTATTGGACGGCCATAACTTAGCTTCGAAAACTAAGAAACATTCGAAACTTCGATCTAAGTACAGGAACTAAAATTGCACTCAGTTTCCAAAGTAAGTTCGCTCGCTCCACAAATAACTTCAGATTGGCTGCAGGATTAGGGCTGTAAAATTCAAGTTAAAATCTCACTTGCTAACTCAGAGATACAAAATACTTTGTAAGATACAATGCTGGACTAATTGCGGAATACGTACAGCGAGGATGTGGAACTCTCTGCCGGCGTCTGATTTTCCCGCGAAGTACAACTTGGGTGTCTTCAAATCCAGAGTAAATAGGTTTTTTCTAGGTAAGCGTGCTTCATCTTAGACTGCATCCTGCTTAACATCCAGCAAGGCGTGGACAAAGGCAAACAAAAAAAAAAACTCAAATTTTTCATAGATTTTAGTTACTATTTACAGCGAAATGCCGAAGATCGGCCTAAGTGGCGTGTTTTGGGAGAGGCCTACTGGACTTCGATAGGTTGATGATGATAAAGATGATGACTATTTACAGAAGAAGAAAAAGCGAAAGATTTGTTGTGAAAAGTGAAAAGGTATAGTCTCTGCCGTAAGGGTTTACGGGGAAAGGCGTGAGTATGCCAAATACCCGACACCAGTGAAAGAAAGAAGAAAAAAAGAAAGTTTGAATTTTGTAACACACAAAGACAAATCAGGGACTGTTACAAAATAGGAGTTAACCTCAGCATAATGCTGGTCGTACTACTATGCTCGGCGACTGCGATGACGCCGTGTGACGCTAGTCTGCCGCGCGAATACATGGTTAAGTGACTGGTACCTACCCTCATATTTTTAAATTTAAATGTTTAACAGTTACTTTGCTAATGTCGTCTCTATCATCTTACTATAATCTTATGTTCTAAAAAAACTTGTGTTACTGTTCATATGGTATATAAATAATTTCTTACGTAATTTAAATTTAGTTTCCTTTTTAAAAACCAAACCTGCCCAAAAGTCTTTTTTTTTTGAAGACGTCGCGGTGAGCTCTGTGTGCTGGAATATTCCTAACACCGGTGAGGAAGGGTTTCAGAGCGCACCGACGCATCTCGGTACATTACCCGCTTCCACCCGCTATCTTCACCTGTGAGGTGCGCGGCGGCCCGCAGTGCGAAGCAAGACAAGCCCGAACGCGCGTTGTAATCAGCTTTGTCTCCATGATGAAGGCCACCGGATGTCACCGAAATTAAAGTCGGAGTTTCCGATATGTAAGTAATAAAACGTTAGTAATCCCGCATAAGTAAAATAAAAATAGGAATATAATGCATTACTCCAGTGCATGTTGGTGGTATCGCTAGATAGGTCTCATTTTAAAGACATCGATTTAAAGAGTACCCAATAAGATCGGCGGACACCTCGAGCGCCATCCCTAATTCTGCGATAATTGGAACAAGCTAGGTCCTTCTAACTTTATCAAGAAGTTGCAGATCTACCCGCTTTAGAGTTCCGTAGTGATGAGCAAAAGTAAAGTGAAACTTGATTTGACTCTATAGCTGGGTACATGATGACATGATATTGCAAGGCACGCGCTCTCAGCTACCAGTAACTCTAGCAAATCAATTATTATTTAACAGAATTCGGTATGTAAAGAAAAAATAATACTTTACTGACTCCAAAACCATGTCGATATATTACATTTAAATTATATACTAGCCAAAAGCTGAGCTTTGTGAGGGCTCGCGTAATTTTTCTAACGGGTAATAATTTTTAAGACAGTTTAAAAAAAAATTAAGTTTAGTTCTGTTGCAGCGATGTTACCTCTTTGGTTATCTAACAGATGGTGTTAGTAGTACAATAACATTCTATTCAATGAATACAAAATTGTTAATGTTCATTTTTTTATAGTTAAGTACAAAATTATTATTTTTTTGACAGGTAACACATTTAGGTATGAAGTTAGATTACTACGTTAAAGCATACATCTAAAGGCGTGATAGTTTTTCAGTAAAGTGTACCACAAAAATGCTCAGGTTGTGGAATAGTGATAGGACTCGCTTCGCTTGCCCTGATTATAATATTAATTTCAATTGACCTCTGATGACGTCACATAGTAGGCTGTATGTGCTACTTTTAGTGCCTAAAAAATGCAATAGCAAACTAAAACAAAATCTGACAATGTCAAGTCAACGGCAGCCATAATAACCTTTCTCATTTACGTACGTAGAGTTGTTTTTTGCTTTATTGATACAAATATCTGGATTATTTTACTTTAAACGTTATTCATACTCTAACCCCGCTTTTATAAGATTTGTTAATTTGTTAAAAATATATAAAATTAATAGTTTTTAATTTAGTTTGAAAATAAAGTCACATTTTACGTCTAATTTGCTTTTTGCATTTGCCCACAGTTCACCTGATCTTCGACAACATCATCACTTAACATCAGTTGAGCTATTGTCAAACACCTAGCTTGTAAATCAAAGTAAAACTAAACCTAAAATGTCATTTACTTTAACTAAATAGGTATACTAATGTGTCATTTACTTAAAAAAATCCCCCCTTTCCTTTTTCGTTAAAAAAAACATCATCGATGCTTCACTCACAAATTTTGTACAAATATGTTAAAAAAAGTCACTTAATATTTGTAACTTTTTCACAAATATTGTCAAAGGATGATATTATAATAGAATGTACCTATGTCTTGGAATTGGACATCCTTTAAAAGATCCAAGCACAAACAAACAGTAAAACTTTTCTTACATAAATCTCTAGACACCACAGAACTAAACTACGCACTCATTCTTAGCCAATCGCAACAAAGTAAATCAAATCCAAGTTTTCCGAGCAGTAAAAGCACTTTTAGTGTAAAACTGTTAAAACGGCAGACATTCAATCCAGATAAAAGGATTCGATACTCCGCAGATGTCTTTCTTTGTCCCGTTCTATAATATATTAGATAATAACACACGTACTTATCTATTCTTTTGTAATGAAATTGTATTTTTTTTCTTTTGGTTTTGGCTTCACATTTTATGCATTTCGCCAGTGTGAAATATTTCAATATTTTCAAGTTACTGACGATAAATCAAAGTTAATTGATTGATTCAGGCGTTACTTTGCGGTAGTTCATTTTGTGTATTCAAGGTAAATGTATTTCCTTGTATGGTAAATGGTTATTTGGCAGTGTATTTCCGCTTAACATCTGTTTAAATTAATTTGATTTTGATTTTTTTCAGTTACAACAGTGATGAAGATTTAAATTTAACTTGACAACAATTAAAAAAAAACTTATCCTTAATCCGAATCCGAAAAAAAATTACATAAACTTAAAAGCTAAAACAAATTATACAAAAAACTAATTAAAATAACCACAAGTCCTTATATCCTCTTCTCGCTGCAGTAACCAGTTGCCGACACGTGTGTCTCCTTTACACGAGGCATCCTCAGGACGTGTTGACTCTTCGAGTGCTTCGCCGTGACTGAGCAAACGTAACTGAAACGACTATAGGGCGGAAATAAATATGTACCTTGATCACTCAAATCTGAGTCACAGTCAAGTCGCACAAAGTAAGACACGGTTATGACCCAGTAAAGTATTTTTTTTCATAAAACCTAACTTATTTTACGAAAACCACAGGTGCCTTATAAAAAAATATTACACTAATATGTAATTTATAAAAAAAGATCTTCATGAGTACACGTTTTGTAAAGAGTATAACGTCCCCCACTGTATCTGGAGCGACCTCTGCAAACAACACTTGAATCCCTAATAAACTGACTAATTAACGAGGCGTATTCACGGGATAGCTAGCGACAAGTGACCACACGTTTGGATATGTTAGGACAAAAAAATATTAATTTACGTAGGTAAGTTTGTTAGTTAAAGTAAACTGAATAACAAGTAAAGCGGGTAAATAACGTTTCACTCTGCAGTAGTGTGCGTTTGAATTTAAAATTTGGATTATAGAATAGAATACAACTTTATTGTACATTATCAATCATAACATAAAAAGCTTTTTTTTTAATTTATTTATTCAACCTGTTTTGTCCCACTGCTGGGCAAATGCCTCTCTTTCTTCTTTCCATGTCTGTCTATTTGGTGCTATTGACGTCCAATCCTTATTATAAGCATCACGCTCCTTAAAAAAGAAATTCGACTAATTTGTACTACGGCGGCCTTATCAATTCCTTATGACTTCATCCAGACAACCTTAGTCGTAGAACATGAGGATCGGGGATAATCTACTTTTAAATTTTACGCATAAGTCACCGTACTCGCAAAATATTTTATGGAACCTCCAAGACTGTTGATCTTAGACAAAACAGCCTGGTTAGCAAGTTGTTTATATACAGAAAGTTTATTTGAGAAATAATTTAAATGCTTATAGTTAAAAAGTACGCAGTGTAAAGTCGGTATTAGTGTTTCTAATGTAAGCAGAAATTAATGAATGTTTTAGAGTATTTTAGTTTCGTTCTTTCTAAGAATTTTGCAGGCAAAACTCTAGGCGTTATGAAGTCATGTTTTGAAATGATTGAAACTTATAAGTTGTCAATGTGGGACCTGGAAAAGGGGTTTTCTGTGTCAAAAGAGGCTTTGATGGCAACACATCTGATTTTAAATGATGTGGCCGAAGAATGCACACACACTTAGCCTGGAATAATAGCTATAAGTTGTGGAAACACAGTTAGGCCTCCGTTAAGTGCTTGGAAGCCGATTTCGCCTAAAGTACGGTAGCTAGCGAGTACTCTACCACCATGCCATGGTTTTCACATTTCCCTTCATTAACAGCAAACTCATTGCTAGGATTTGAATTCACACCCTTCAGCGTGTGATCCGACCATGATAGCTACTGGGCTGTCATCTTAGTGTATTGTGTGTGAGCGTAGTCAGTGAACTGGCTTCAAACCTAGCATACATTACATACATTTAACTTCATAATAATATTTTTCAAAATGAAAATCGTGGTCACCCTAAAACACAACCCTGAGTGTGCAATTAGCGTATACTTGTTGACAGATTATAGCCATAGTTGTCTCTTTCGCTCGCATTGGATAGCACGTGTGAGAGAGAGAAGGGCCGATTGAAAAGGATGCATCATTGAGCTTGGATCTGTTTTTGCAAGTTGGTTTCTTTGCGGGAATAAAATTTTAGTTTTATGACTACAAAGTTGTGTACCACGACACATGTGCGGTGTGAACATAGAGATTACTAGCTTTTACGGGCGGCTTCGCTTGCGTGGCTCATTTAAAAGGGTAATTTTGAAAATGCCGTTTTATTGTTATTGTAATTTTTGGGACGATTGACCGGACGGACAGTCATGCACGTAGGAAAACTTATCTAATAGGATTAAGCTAGGCTTCACGATCACAGCGTGCGTCACAGAATAAGCAAAAGGAATCACGTATGCGTTTTAATGTTGACAGGCTGTTTGACCACAGCTCACCTGATGGTAACACCTAAACTGAGGCCAGTGGGGACACCGATGCGCGATCGGAAATTTTTATAGAAAAACTAGTCTTAATAACGTCAAATCTTTTTCATAGTGGCTATATCTGTATTTTCTATCATTTAGGACAAGAAACATAAACATAAAAAATTACGGATTTATGATTTTCGCTATGACCCCAATGCAAAGTATACAATGTTCAGATTATAGTTTTAATATTAATAACAAATCATATTTAGGGTAGCTAGAAGATCAGAAAATAAAATTAGTGGTAAATGTACATAATTTATATTTTTTGTTACTTTACTCTGATTCCTCAAAAGTTAAAATTAATTATAATTACAATAAAGTTGTATTAAACAAATATTTCATATATTTACATTTATTGACCACGTTTCCCCCAAAATACAATTTTTAGTTTTTATGCTTATTTATCCCACCTGTAACACCTTACAAACTCAAATCTCGTGCTGGAAACAAATCGAATAAGCAGGCGAGATCCTTATTCGAATACAGAGTTGGATTCAATACGAATTCAATTCGATTTAAAACGTGCACTCACTCGGTGTTTTGGAAGATATACGTGAGATACGCGCTCCCTATACATTTTCTTTTAAAACATTTTTTGACATATATAAAGGATATCGAAATATTGTTTTAGAAAAGATTAAGGGCGGGAGTAATGTACAACTAAATAATAACTAAAGTATTAGAAAAAACGGCCAAGTGCGAGTCGGACTAGCGCACCGAGGGTTCCGTACAAACATTTAGGTATATAAGTAAAAGTTATGGTATTTTTTATAATGGTAATTTACGCTTTTTGCAATTTTCCCTTTATCTGTGCTACAAGACGTTGCTTCGTAGCAAATTTTAAAGATCCTGAGTTCACGGGAAGCACCCTGTAGGTTTTGATTCCCTTGCGAGTGTTGAAAATTTGCAGCATAAACGGCTGTATCTTTTGATTGCGTTGGCTTAGAAGTTTGATTTTTTCACAGCTCCAAGGGACAGTAGATTTAAATATTTGGTATGAATTTCAGCTTGTTACCTTCACGCGTTCCTGAGAAAAAGGGTCTTGACAGACAGACAGACGGACAACAAAGTGATCCTATAAGGGTTTCGTGTTTTCCTTTTAAGGTACGGAACCCTAAAAATACCAAAAATACCATTAACCCCGACAATGTCTACGAATGTTATCGTACATTCTGACGATATTAATTCTTATAGTAGATCTCAATATCGATCGCATCGCACCGCACCACGCGGAAACTCTGTAAGATTTTTTATAAATGTCGGCGTATGTATGCACCCTCTAGATAGATAATATAAATTGCGTACAAGGTCTACAAAGAGATTTAGCGAAGATGTATTGTTTACGTAAATCTCACGTAGAAATGTGCAACGAAATTGGGATAAATTCAAGGCGATTTGTCAGTGGAAGAAATACGGGAATGATGCTAGAGCCTTCTATTTTATTGTTCGTAGAAAGTATAAGTAGATTAAATTCAAAATTCAAGTATCACTTATGTCAAAATAAAATCTCACTTAAGATCATGATTTGCTAAGAACGTCTATAAATTAATTGCTGTAAATAATATCCAAAAACCACAAAAACAAATAGGTTTCACGTCATGAGGCTTAAAAAGAGTGACGGATAGGGTTGGGACCTTGCTAAAGAAGTATTCCATCATGAATGTGCGTGTATATCTATATCTTTAATCGAGCAATTCTTATATATATATATATTCTGTATATATATTCTTATATATATATATATATATATATATCTCGGAAACGGCTCCAACGATTTTTATGAAATTTAGGTTTCGAAGGAGATAAATCGATCTGAAAGGTGGCCAAACGTAGATCTATTTAATATAAAAAAAAATAAAAAAAAGATCTAGCTAGGTTTCATTTTTAGAAAACGTTGTTTTGTCCGTGTTTTCAACCGAGCAAAGCTCGGTCATCCAGGTACTACTCCCTTATACAAGCTAACTAAGCATGTGAGGACGTCGAAGGACGTCCTCACGTCCTCGTCTCGTCCTTGATTGACGTCCTGACACACGTCCTTGTACACACGCATAGGGTATGTTGCAGCTGCGGTAGTGCCAGTTCTATTCCAGCCGCAGCCGGCAGCCTCACTTGAGAGCCGGTTTCATTCCAGCCTAAGCATATTTACCATCTTTGACCACACAGTCACTTAACATTAACTGAGCTGTGACACAAACAACTAGCCTGTCAAACATAAAAAAAAAAACTATTCCTTTGTTAAGATGAAGAGATATTATCATGACATTTCATAGAAAATTGCACAATATATATAAATGTATTCCTTTATCTCGCTATAAAACTTCAATATATATAAGAGCACTCTTCGTCTATCTGTCGCAATGTATAATTCAAGTGCTTCCAAAAAACATTAACCAGATATTCAGATATTAAACGGTTTTATGTTTTTTTTTTTAATTTAGTGAACACAATGAAAACAAAATTAAGTATTCCAGATACGATAGTTAATTTACGAAATGGCAAAACAAGCATGCAATGGATAATTACTATTGCAGGTAAGAGAATATACCTACTAAAAAGAAAAATAATTTAACTTCTTAAAAATAATAATTTGGTGTCTGTTTCTTTTTCTCATTTGAGAGCCAGTTCCATTCCAGGCTAGGTGTGTTTACCGTTTTCGACCATACCATCACTTAACACCTGGTGAGTCAAACACTTAGCCTGTCAAACCTTAAGAAAAAAACAAGTTTGTCGGATTTTTATTGGAACAATTTCGAAGTGTGTTTAGATTTTTATGATCTAATTTACCCATGCCCTTTCTTCTATCGGACAGCCAGAAGCTCGAAAGCGACATCGTATCATGGTCGACGTTCCATAAGTCGTTCTCTGAGTGTTCATCTGTGTATTTATCTGTTCATGTGTGAGACGAGGCCCCAGACGCGTATTACACAGTTTTGTCTCCTTGATGTGGCTGAAACTATAGTCGGAGTTCCCGACATAATTAAACATGTGTAAACCCGCATAAATAAAACAAAAATATGTCAAAACTACGTCAGTTTGCACGGTAAAGTATAAATCATAATTAGGTTTCTAATTCAATATTTTTTTTTATAGTGAACTTGTCTGTAATGAGTTATGGGTTGCAAATCGGATGGCCTGCCAGTGTGGCGGACGTGTTGCAATCCGACGTCTCTCCCACTGGCACTCCGCTTTCCACGACGGACATCTCGTGGCTAGCGAGTTCGCCAAGCCTCGCTGCGATGTTCAGTATCCCCGTGTGGACGTTCCTAGTCGATCATTATGGAAGGAAGCTGTGCATTGTGATTTGCGCCGTGCTTCCTGTTGTGAGTATTTCGTACAGTTTTTTTTATTGTTGACATGCTATGTGATTGACCACAGCTCACCTGATGTTAAGAGACGTGGTCGAAGATGGTAAAACACTCGTAGCCTGAAATGGAACTGGATCTCAAATGAGTTTGCCGGAACACACTGTTAGATGCTTGGTCGCAGATTTTCAACTTGAGGATGGCAGCTAGCCAGCCGAGTACTAAGAAAGTACCCTACCACCATTATATGGTTTCGTCACGATGTTTTACTTCTTTATTATTCAATTGAAGACCCTTAAAAAAAGTTTTTGATTAAGTGGATTTACATAATGTACAAGAAACAAAATAGTCAGTTTGTTAATTTAGGGCTTAAGCTATAAATACAAATACTTTATTGAATATTGATAGCACCAAAGATTCACATCATTTTCCATTCAATTCAATTTCTGGGTTATGGCTTTGTACGGTGCCCATTCATATTTAAAAATAACATTAAACATGTCAAAATTATGTTATGGAATGTCAATACAATAACATGTCAAGTACAATTATGTCAATGTGATTAAATATCAATAAAAAAATAATCCTGGAATGGAAAGGATTAGGCATCAATATAAATGGCGAATACATAACTGACCTTCGATTTGCCGACGATATTGTGGTCATGGCAGAATTAATGGAAGATCTCGGCGCGACGCTCGAAGACCTCAATCGAGTTTTCCAACGGGTGGGCCTTAAAATGAACATGGATAAGACAAAGGTGATGTCGAATACCCATGTTGAGCCCACCCCAGTATCAGTTGGGAGCTCGGTTCTTGAAGTTGTTGACTCATACATTTACCTAGGACAAGCAGTCCAACTAGGTAGGTCCAACTTCAAGAAAGAGGTCAGTCGTCGAATCCAACTCGGCTGGGCAGCGTTCGGAAAACTGAGCAACGTTTTTTCGTCTGATATATCTCAGTGCCTCAAGTCGAAAGTTTTCGTGTCTGTTGCCAGTGATGACTTATGGTGCTGAAACGTGGTCTCTGACTATGTGCCTTCTTGATAAGCTCAAAGTCGCACAACGAACTATGGAGAGGGCTATGCTCAGAGTTTCCCTACGAGATCAAATCAGAAATGAGGAGATCCGTAGACGAACTAAAGTAGCCGACATAGCCTAGCAAATTGCAAGTTTTAGCCACTAAAACTTGCAAGTGGGCAGGGCGCTAATTTTTTATATATCTACGACTGTCTGAAACCCATTGATAATTTTATATGGCTGAATAGCGTTGATAGCTTAGCGGTTAGCGTGGTCGGGGTTCACACATCGAAGTGCGTGGGTTCTAACATCTAAGAGCGTGGCTTCTAACCCTAACAATGAGCTTGAGCTGGCGGTAAAGGAAAACATCGCAATTGTGATTTTTTTATTGTTGACAGGCTAGGTGTTTGAGCACAGCTTACATGATGTTAAGTGACGGTGTGGCCGAAGATGGTAAACACACCCAGCTTGGAATGGAACTGGCTTGCAGTTGTCGAAACGCACCGTCAGGCCATAGGTGTTTGGCGACAGATTTTCAATTTGAGGGTAGTAGCTAACCAGCCGAGTACTCAAAAGTATCCTATCAACATGCTTAGGTTTCCTCACGATGTTTACAGTCACCGGGGGCTCCAGCGTATTGCTGAAGTTTGCACGTACACCCTTCGACGTGTGAATCGATCGCACTAACCATTGAGCTGTCAACACTATTCAGTCATATAAAACTATCAATGGGTTTCTGACAGCCAGAACTGATTGTTTTCAGGTGAGCTGGTCATTTATATTTATAGCCACAAATATGTCTTTACTCATCGCGGGTAGAATCGCTGGCGGAGTCGCAGCGGGTGGCTGTTTCTACGTTATTCCCATGTACGTGAAAGAAATCAGTCAAGACAACGTGCGAGGAGCCCTTGGCTTGGTGATAAACACATCTCGGAACTTGGGCATTCTTGGCATTTACTTGATGTCGTACTTGGGCTATTACACTATCCTGTGGGTTGTTCTTGCCGTGTCTGCCGTCGGCGTGCTAACAGTACTGAAGATTCCAGAATCTCCTACCTATTACGTCAAAATAGGAAAAAATGATGTAAGCATAATTATATTTTGTACATAAGTATACAAATATTTCACCATATGTATATATAAGTCATGGCTCGTGACTTGAAGCGTGGGAACAATATCGCACGTTGAAAACAAAAGTGACACTAAACGAAAACCTGTTTACCTGTACCTATTTAAAATATTTACCTGTAATTCTGATTAAAATCAATCAGGTTCTGATAGAATAATACCAGAACTATTATTTAAAACAATAGCAATACATTATGTCAAGTCACAGTTGAGTTATTAACCTCATAAAACTTACAAAATAACTTAAAATTGAAAAATTGAGTTTTTCGTTTAGTGTCACTTTTGTTTTCAACGTGCGATATTCATTATAGGAGCACATAATATTATTACTATTATAAGATAACATGTATTGTAATTCGCCAGAGCACTAAAGTCACAGACATAGCTCAGCGTATAAGCTGAAATGGCAGTGGGCTGGACAAGTGGACATATCTTTCGCAGAACTGGTAGCTGCTGGGTAGTCGTGTTTTAGAGTGGAAACCGCGAATTGACAAACGTAGCGTAGGATGCCCTGAGACTGGACGGAGTGATGATATACGTAGAACAGCCGGTAGACTTTGATAGGCTGATGATGATGAAGATAATATAGTAACAAAATAACCAAAAATAAACGCTCGCTCTCCTGGTGGAAAGAGATAACGCCTGTCCATTACCATTGCAGCGAACCTTTGAGTAAAAAAACAAAGTTCAGGGCATCGCTGCTTTGACGCTCATTACGTTAACCTATTAGATAGTCCGTTTAAAACTATAAATAGCTCTGTATTTTCGTAAAGAGATAATGTTTCTTTCATCATTTGACAGTTAAGCAGAAGGCGTGGTGCAAGGGCTTCATCTTCATGATTCTGCTGATGATCTGTCACGGGTTGAACGGAGGTTTCGCCATCGTTAACTACGCGCCCATCATTCTTGAGATGTTTGAAGTTACCGTCAATCCAGAGCTGTTGAGCTTATGCATTCCTATATTCATGACAGTTGGATCTCTTCTCTCAATGGTCTTTATTGAGCGTCTCGGTAGGAAGGTATGTGGGATTGTAAATTCTGTTTAACTGCTAGAGACGGGTTTACCTGAATGTCGAGAGCTAATTACAAAAGACCTATGTTCATCAGTGGACCGTAAAATATTGATGATCTAATCATCAGTAGATCTCTTTAGCAGGAAGTATCACAGTACCAGATATTCTGCCACCTAGCTGTAGTGTGTGTATGTTTCAGTTTGAAGAGTAATGTAGCTAGCGTAATTACATGGCTGTTGAGTCTAACCATCAAACGTCTCAAAGGAATGAGCGCCAAAGCAGTGATGACCTAGACTTTGTTTTATTACTAAAGGTTCTGTGTATCGCAGCAATGATTGTATTATTACTTATTTACGTTTTAAAAAAACTGGGGTTTTCTTTTTGATTATCGAGTCTAGGTGGCTAATCATCGAACGTCTCAAAGTAATGAGAACCAAAGCAGTATTACCCTGGACTTTGTTTGACAATGGTCATGGACATTGCGTTCCTTGCAATCAGAAGAGAGTCAAATGAAATAAATTAAAACCTCGGCTTAAGATTCCCATTCGATCGATATTTATGTCATGATTGGTGACGTGTGGAAAGTTGATAGTAATTGAATTTCAGAAAAATGTTTTTATCAATTTCGGTTACTATTTTGTGATTTAGCAAAAAAAATATCTGCCCTTATCTCTGAAGAGCACAGGTGGGTCGCAAGAGATACTAAAACAGATAAGATGATATGTATCATCGAACTATCTTTATAAATAAAAATCAGATGATATGCGTTGGTATGCGCATAACTTGAAGATCATCACGTCACCAAAAAAACAGGGTTACAGAATTATCGGTGCAATTTATGTTGTTATGATTCCAGCCAATACTAGCGGCATCATTTCTGGTGTCCCTGGCGGCATTTGTTGCGCTGGCTGCGATGGTGGTGATGCAGAGCAGCAGCGTGCCCCCCTAGCTGCCGGCTGCGGTGCTGGCGTTGCCGGTGTGTGCGTACGCCGCCGCTGTCTCGCCTATGCCCTCTGTCATAATGGCAGAAATGCTTAACTTCCGAGTGAGTTGCTTTAAGAACTTACACAGGAGTCACTGTTAAGGCACCATTTCTTCCTATATTTATTTTTTATGTAAACGTATTGAAATGAACTATAATATATAATATATATAAATATGTATATAAAGAATTACTCGTTTAAAGGAATTAGATATATAGTTACTAGTCTTGACACTCGTTTTTAAAATGCTTGTGGATGTTTTTTCATCCTTCTTCTTTCATTAAAAAGAGATAAAGAGACTTATCACCCTCTTGATTAAAAAAGTCATAAACAGAATAAAGAGTGCTCGTTGAAGTGAATTAAATAAGCCCAGGATATTCAAAATGTCGTCGGTAACAGTTGGCTTTAAAAAAATCTTCATTTTCAAATCAATTTTAGGTGATAGGAGGTGGTTCACCGGGTCAGTTAGTTCTAAATATAGTTTCCAAAAAACACGATTTACCCAAAAAAACCGAGCAAAGTTCGGTCATCCAGTCACTAATAATGTGATTTCAAACACGAATAATAGATTAATTCAAACTTAGGTCAATTTTTTTTAGGCTTTTTTTACTTGAAGCATTTCTTGGGATTACAACTAGGTCTATGTCGTATGTCTGTTCAACTGATTATCTTTTGATTCGTCACTTTTCAGATCCGTGCAAAAGTGATGGGGTGCTTAGTGATGACAGGGTATGCGGGTGCGTTTGTGCAAACACTGATATTCGGCCCGATCTCGGACAAGTTTGGAGTACATATTACATTCTTATTCTATGCAGGCGTCAATCTCCTCGGTGCTTTTGTTGCCCTGGTACTTCTACCTGAAACTAAAATGAAATCGGTCGAGGAAATAGAGTCTGAATTAGAAAATAAATTACAGTGTTTATAAACCAATGTAAAGAGTATTTTTTGACTTTTTAGTAGGATTGTTCAGAGTGATTTGCCCCTAATGATAAGTTCAGTATCGATAGTACACATTAGTAGAACATTCAATTTATTTACCTAAGAGTGTAAAATCACCGTGCGATAATAAATTATAGAATAATCAGCTGATTTCACTTTTTAGGCCATGACAGAAATGGACGTGACAAGTGAATAATCTAAACAGCTTATAATTGTAGAATCTCTTTTTTTATGGCTGACAGGCTAGGTATTTGACAAACTCACCTGATGTTAAGTGATTGTGTGATCGAAGATGGTAAAGCACACCTATCCTGGAATGGAACTGGCTCTCGAGTGCGGCCGCCGGAACACACCGTTAGATGCTTGGCGGCAGATTTTCAACTTGAGGGTAGCTAGCCAGCCGAGTACTAGAAAATACCCTACCACCATGCTATGGTTTCCTCGCGATGTTTTCCTTTACCGGTAGCTCAAGCTCATTATTGGGGTTTGAACCCACGCCCTTCTGCATGCGAACCGACCGCGCAAACCACTGAGCTAAATGATAAGGTGATATTCGTCAACAGCCGGCATGTAGTTTCCGGTACAGACTAATTGTTTTGCGTTCTGACATCTAACATTGTCATTAATGGAGCAGTTATTCCTCCTGTGACCGACTTCCCCACAACGGTAACAAGTAAGGTTCGTATTCGTAATAGAGACAAGATTACTAGTACTAGCGGCGGTTTCTGATAGCGCTTATCACTGAGCTATCATACCGACAAAATCTATTTGTTACTACTAGTAAGTCAAAAGAAATGGAATGATTCCGTCAAAGGTTTTCTAAAGTATTTCGCCTTTTTATGCTGTACAACATGAAACCGTAACAACAATGCAACAGTATAAAGAAGGTGTAAGCTGGGGAATTTACAACACACACACGTAGCACGATAGACTTTAGTTCTGTACGTGAGAAGGAGCCAAAGTTCTATTCGAGAAAAATAGACGCTAAATCGTTTGAGAAACTTTAACCTACATAACAATGGATAGCGAAAAATCTAGGTGTAAAAGTTTGTGATGTAGGTACAATTTTTTTTAATGTAATAAATGAGAATTTTGTAGCGATGATGGCTCAGTGGTTAGTGCGGTAGGTTCGCATGCCGAAGGGCGTGGGTTCAAACCCCAATAATGAGCTTGAGCTGCCGGTGGAGGAAAACATTGTGAGGAAACCATAGCGTGGTGGTAGGGTACTTTCTAGTACTTGCCTGGCTAGCTACCACCTAGCTATCAAGTCGAAAATCTGCCGCCAAGTATCTAACGGTGTGTTCCGGCAGCCTCACTTGAGAGCCAGTTCCATTCCAGGCTAGGTGTGCTTTACCATCTTCGACCACGCCGTCACTTAACATCAGGTGAGCTGTGGTCAAACACCTAGCTTGTCAGCCATAAAAAAAACGCTCTCCTGATGGTAAGAGATAACGCCTGTTCATGACCAAAACTGGCAAACAGTAGCGTTTACACACTACTGCTTGGCGGTAGAATATCTGGTACTGCGGTGGTACCTACCTAGACGACCTCCTGTTAAGGAAATCTACCACCAAGTAAAACAGCTAGTAGTAAGTAATAACAGTTTACAGTTAAACTGCATTCATTCCACTACTGCTAACCAAAGCGCCTCAGCAAGAGGGATGTAAAACAATAGCTATTTGTTCCCCACGCCCAAGTTTTCATCCCTTACACAATATAGCTCTTACCTCGTCCATTCACACAACCCTCGGAAGTAAACTTCGTTCGATCTGTAATGGTGCGATATTACTACAAGTGTAAGTAATACATTTATAACTAGCTTTTACTCGCGTGCCCAATTCGGAAAGGTCATTTAGAGGGCTTTACTCGCGTGGTCAATTCGGAAAGGTCATTTAGAAGGATTTACTCGCGTGCCCAATTCGGAAAGGTCATTTAGAGGGCTTTACTCGCGTGGTCAATTCGGAAAGGTCATTTAGAGGGCTTTACTCGCGTGGTCAATTCGGAGAGGTAATTTAGAGGGCTTTACTCGCATGGTCAATTCGGAAAGGTCATTTAGAAGGATTTACTCGCGTGCCCAATTCGGAAAGGTCATTTAGAAGGATTTACTCGCGTGCCCAATTCGGAAAGGTCATTTAGAAGGATTTACTCGCGTGCCCGATTCAGAAACGTCATTTAGAAGGATTTACTCGCGTGGCAGTACCAAATACTATAACGACATCTTGTTATGTATGGAAGTTCTAATCTTGAATCTTGATTTCTTGCCAAAAACGTATATAACTTTATACGTTAGAGGTAGTCCAAAACGAGTTTTTTAAACACCCTGTCATTTTTTAATTTGAAATTGGCATAGAGTGTACTGTTCCTCGTGAATTTAGCTGATATTCTGTCACGTTACGTAAACGTGTAGCGTCACGTGTTCATAGAGAATCGGCATTTTTTTAGGCAAGCGTTAGCGCTAAGCATTCTCTTAGCGCATAAAAATGTACGTTTCTAGAAATTATAAAAAAAAAAAAACACTTTTAGCTTTTTACAGATTTGCGTTTGGCGTCTATCATACCTGATGTTAAGTAATTTTGCTGAACAACAAAATGAAGCAAATGTCTTAGAAATATTAATGATACTAAATTATAAAGACAGTATTTTATAAAAAAAGTTTCTCGCTCTTGCTTTTTCTATAGTTTTTTTTCCTTTATTCCTTTCTTTGGCTTTGATGTCATTAGGCAAAAAAAACCTAACATCGCACTTTAGTTTGTCGTATTTCCTTCTATAGTGGTGCATTAAGAGATATCAAAGATGAAACAAAGGTCTTTTGTGTACAGTGGTCCACAGAGGCCTGTATCGGAACATTTATAACGCCTTTAATCACACAGCATTAAGGGAGGCTAGTTTCATCACAAAGCGCCCGTAAGAAGGGCTCTTAAGATAATTATAGGGGAGAAGTGGGAAATTGTAGAATCAGTGTGTTGTTACTATTTTTTGGGATTCCGTACCTCAAAAGAAAAAACGGAACCCTTATAGGATCACTTTGTTGTCCGCCTGTCAGTCAAGACCCTTTTTCTCAGGAACGCGTGGAGGTATCAAGCTGAAATTCATATCAAATACTGAAGTCTACTGTCCCTTGAAGTTGTGAAAAAATCAAACTTCTAAGCCAACGCAATCAAAAGATACAGCCGTTTATGCTGCAAATTTTCGATATTCGCAAGGGAATCAAAACCTACAGAGTACATACTTCCCGTGAACTCAGAATCTTGACAACGTCTTATAGCACAGATAAAGGAAAAATTGCGAAAAGCATAAATTACAATTTAAAAAAATACCATATCTTTTATAACTTATATACACGGTTTATACGGAACCCTCGGTGCGCGAGTCCGACTCGCACTTAGCCGGTTTATCTCATTGCCACGTTGTATGAAATTGACGGTCACACCACATTGAAAGCGGTGTAATTTTTTTTAATTTGAAAAAAAAAACTAGTTGTTATTTTACATCTTGCAAACTGATCAACCTTTATAAATTAGGTTCAAATTTAAACCTTATTATAACAGAGTTAAAAATTCTAGGTTGACCTGTCATTGTAGTTATTTTTATGAACAACTTTTGCTATGGATACAACTCTTAAATTATAAACAAAAAAAAATATTTTAAAAAAATATATAAAATACTACTACACTACTACTTTTGTTTTTTGAAAATAGATACTTATCACACATACAGAATGTTTGTCCTGGCTGGGAATCGAACTTACGCCCTACAGCTTTTAAAGCAGGTGAATTACCAATAAGCCAACAGGGCAGTCAAAATAAAATGTACGTAAAATTGTTTTTGAACTTAAAATATAATTCTAAATTTAACCTATTAAAAATCCTATCCTTCCTATCTTATCTTCTTCTAAATATATATAACTCAAAGGTGACAGACTGACTGACTGACTGACTGACTGACTGACTGACTGACTGACTGACTGAGATAGTGATCTATCAACGCACAGCCCAAACCACTGGACGGATCGGGCTGAAATTTGGCATGCAGGTAGATGTTATGACGTAGGCATCCGCTAAGAAAAGATTTTGATTAATTCTACCCCTAAGGGGATAAAATAGGGGATGAAAGTTTGTATGAAACTTTGTCAATTTTAAACCGATCGGGCTGAGACTTTGCATGCATAAAGCTACTATGACGTAGGCATCTAGCGCGGGTGAAACCGCGGGGCACAGCTACTTAATATTATAAATGTGAAAGTTTCTGAGGATGGATGGATGTTTGTTACTCTTTCACGCAAAAACTACTGAACGGATTTGGATGAAATTTGGCTCACATATAGTTACTTATAAAATACTTTTTATACTGTAAACTGAACAAACTTTTTGTTTAATTCCACGCGGACAAAGTCACAGGTAACAGCTTGTAATACATAAAAAAACATGAAAGATTTTTATTTGTGTTTCAATTAAATAAAAATTCAACTAGTTTAATTTTCAAGTTTTCTAGCTCAATTAAATTCCTCCAATAAATAATTGTTGTCGCCTCTGTCGCAATACTTAAATAAATATATTTAATATATATATATAGGGATATTTAGGGATAATTATATTTACAATTTATATACATATAGTAGCTGTAGATGTAGTATTTAAATGTAATTTGTGTAAAATGAGCAAGTGTATTGATTAGTGTTAAAGTCAGCTTAGAGGGCGCTGGCGTAGCACCATCACCCAACTGAAGTTAGCTGGGAGAGGGTGCTATGACAGCGAACTTACTTTCTGTTCGACAGAAAAGCGAGTAGCACCTCCAAAGTGTAATATTGTACAAATAAATATATATTGTTACTCTTTATTATATCAAGTCTGAGTTCATACTGTTCGAGTTTCTCTTACATCAGAAGTGACAAAAAAAACGCGCCTACACGCCATGCCGCAAAATAAAAAACGTGGTAACACAAAGAAAAGAAACAAGCATCGTAAGTCAAAGCGTCGGAGCTCCACAAGTCCATCAAACTCTGAGGGCTCAAGTAGTACCGAGAGCTCATTGAGTTCGGATGACGAACGACACAGGAAGGTAAAACGCACACGACGTGCGTCCCCAGCAGTAAGTCAAAATGTAATACTTTCATCAGTGATTCACGAATTTGACCCTTTAGTGGACGATATAAAAATGTGGGTGAATGTTGTAGAGGCCAATGCTCGCGCTTTTGGGTGGTCTGATCGTGTAATTAAGTACCAAGCTCTGCAAAAACTACGGAACACCGCGAAAACGTGTTATGATTCATTGCAAAAAAATGTAACACGATGGACCGCGTGGAAATGGAAGCATTGGCGAGATACGTTATTAGATACTTTTCAAGCTAACCGTAATATGTATACTATGCTTAAAGAACTTGTGCAAATCAAACCTACAGAAAACCAGTCTTTATATGAGTTTTACTTTCAACAAAAAAGTCGTATTGATAGGTTACGATTATCGTTTTCCAACCAAGATATCATATCGATAATCGTTGGTTCAATTGATGACAAAAATATTTGCACCGCTGCTGAAGCCGGGAACTTTAGACATTGTGACGATTTAGCTTCTTATTTTGCACGGCAAGACATACGCCTCTTCTGAACAAAAACTCGCGGGTAAGCAGCATAATGTTAATCCTAGATATGGCAATTTTCGACAACTACCCTCTAATCACTTCGAAAAAAAAGTTGACCCCGTAAATAATGAACCGTCAACCAGTCGTTCAAATGTAAATCCAGGCGTTATTTGTTATCGGTGTGGTGAAACTGGTCACAAAAAAACCAGTTTGCATGATTAGCGATACAGTAAAATGCAACAATTGTTACAAATTTGGTCATGTGGACACTGTTTGTAGGAAGCCAAAGCAGAAAACTGAAAAAGATGCCGAGATTAAATTAGTTGCGACTTCTTGTTCAAAGGATAAATTCATTAAAAAAGGTATATTGAACGGATGTAAACGTCATGTTTTCATTGATATGGGAAGTAGTTGTTCTCTTATTACGCCAGCCTTAGCAAAAGAATTAAAACTAGTCCCGCGATCTTTAAAGGAACCAGTTATATTAACGGGGTTTAAAACTAATGCCACGTCTAGGGTTACCCAAGCTGTTGATATACATTTAGCGATTGATAAGGCTGAATTGAATATAGTAATGTATTTATTTAGCGAGTTGTCTGGATGCCCAATATTAGTGGGTAGGAATTTCACCGAAGATAAAAGCATAATGTGTACGCGAGTAGGAAATAGCTTAACATTTCGTCCAATCAGCGCTGAACAGATTGCTTTGATTGAACCGTCCATGATTAATTGTAGTACCACAGACCATATGGCTGTACTAGAGGACGTTTTTACCAGATACCCTCGCGTGGTAGCAAAAGATTTAACTAGTTTGGGTCAAAGTTCCTCGGTCGAGTTAGATATCGAAGTGATAACGAATAAACCCGTATGCCAACGTCCTTATCGTATGTCCGAATCTGAAAAAACAGTCACTCGCAATTTAGTTGATGATCTTCTAAAAAATGGTATTATTAGAGAAAGTAGCTCCCCATATGCCAGCCCAGTAATACTAGTAGATAAACCTAACGGCGATAAAAGATTGTGTATCGACTACCGTGCCCTTAATAAAGTGACTGTTAAAGAAAAATATCCCATGCTAATTGCTGATGATTTAATTAATAAGTTTCATAATTGTAAATATTTTACGTCACTAGATTTAAAAAGTGGGTATTATCACTTTATTTGTAGTGAGTCATCAATTCCTAAAACTGCATTCATAACACCGGACGGGCATTATGAATTCCTTAGAATGCCTTTTGGTCTATGTAATGCGCCGTCTGTATTCCAAAGATTAATGGATACAGTTTTGGGAAAAATACGATTTGGCCAGGTAGCTTGTTATATGGATGACCTTTTAATAGGAACTGAGACTGTAGAAGAAAATATTAAGCTACTAGAAATCGTTCTAGAAATTTTGCAAAACAATGGATTGGCTATAAATCTTGAAAAGTGTCACTTTCTTCAGGCATCTGTCAACTTTTTGGGACACGTCATTTCTAGTGAGGGTATTCGTCCGGGCAGTAAAAAGTTAAAAGCTGTTGAGCAATACCCGGAACCGAAAAACGTGCATCAAGTACGTCAATTTTTAGGCTTAATAAACTATTTTCGGAAATTTATCAAAAATTGTGCTCTTTTATCTACACCGTTGACCGACCTCTTAAGGAAAGATGCTAAGTGGGAATGGGGCTCAGATCAATCGCAAGCAGTAATCATTCTAAAAAATGAATTAATAAGAAACGCGGTATTGCACATTTTCGACCCAAAACTTGCAATTACACTGTATACTGATGCTAGCCGGGATGGTGTAGCGTGTATTTTAACCCAAACTACAGAACAAGGCGAAAGGCCAATACATTTCTATAGTAGACAAACCACAAACGAAGAAAAAAAATATCACTCATTTGAGCTTGAATTTTTAGCTATTGTTGTCGGGCTTCAAAAGTTCAGGCATTATCTTATAGGTTCTACATTCAAAATTATAACTGATTGCAATGCTGTTAAGTACACTATAAATAAAAAAGAAATAAATTCTCGAATAGGTAGATGGGTTTTATTAACACAAGAATTCACATTTGTCATACTATAGACCCGGTTTACAAATGCAGCATGTTGATGCCTTGAGCAGAAATCCGCCTCCCGTAAAGGCTCCTTTACTTCCCGTGTCCAATGAAAGTGTGATGGAGATTACTGAAGGCGACTGGTTATTGTCAGTACAGTTGCAAGATCCAGATATCTGTAAAATTAGAGAAATATTAGAGTCAGGAGATGCCGAGTCTCATGCAAAACTATTTAATGAATACGACCTGCTAGGTAACAAAATGTATCGTAGAACTGAGTATGGAAGGCGCTGGGTAGTTCCAAAACAATGTATTTGGCAAATTATTCGAGCAAATCATGATGATTTGGGGCATTTTGCCGCGGGGAAACTGTTGAAAGAATTAAGTCTGTATATTGGTTCCCAAAAATTAAAAAAGTTCTCTCTAAATATATTAAGAACTGTTTAAATTGCATTTATTCAAAGAACTTACATGGCAAAAAAGAAGGTAAATTATATCCCATACCAAAATACGCTAGACCCTTCCATACTCTTCACATAGATCATCTGGGTCCATTTGTAAAAACGACACAAAAAAAAAACTTACTTGTTAGTAACGGTTGATTCATTTACAAAGTTTGTATTTATTTCATCTGTTCGGAACACAAAAAGTCAGATAGTTATAAATGAACTTAGTAAAAATTTTAAAGTCTTTGGCAATCCGAAGAGGTTAATATGTGATGCGGGTGTGCATTTACGTCTCATGTATTTGTTAAATTTTGTAATGATAAGAATATTCGGCGTCACGTAATAGCTACGGCTATGCCTCGTTCGAATGGTCAAGTGGAGCGTTACAATCGAACGATCCTCGACGCTTTACGGAGCATGGGGGCTAATACGGACAATAACAAATGGGATCAACACATAATGAAAATTCAGCAAGGCATTAACAGCACAGTCAATAAAACAACGTCGGCTGTACCCAGTGAAGTTTTTTTTTGATATAGACTCCAAACGGATTCTGATAGGTTATTAAGTGACAACGAAGAAAAGTCTGTTGATGTTACATCACTACGAAACAGTGTCAGAGAAAATATTACGCTCAGTGCTAACCAACAGAAACAAACGTTTGACGCGAAGCGTAAAGAAGCTCGTATATTCAATGTTGGTGAATTAGTGGTGATAAAAATACCGAGCCAATCAAACGATGGCCAAAGTACAAAACTAATGCCAGTGTTTAAAGGTCCATTTCAGGTTACAGAAATATTGGGACACGACCGTTATAGGATTACAGATATGAGAGGAGCCGAAAGATCTTCCAAACCATATAATGGAACTACGTGTGTGGAAAATATGAAGCCTTGGATACGACTATCAGATTTAGATAATTAAAATATACATACAGAGATAAATAAGGTAAAATCAATAATCCCTACATGATGGATCAAGGATGTTGTCAGGTATCTATAGTGTATATTAATTCAACTTATACCAATGTCATTAATATGTATTTTAGATGTCAGTCAAGTGTAGTTGCTTCAAACAAAAATATTTGACATGACAGGTGGAGTAACTGATTTCATGGCAGTCGAACATGAAAGCATTACAACATCTAAATAAAACAAAAACCAGGACATTAAGTAACGTACCTAGTGGCGGCCTAAGAGAGTAACTGCTAGGGAAAGCACCATGATCATGAAAACATGGAGCCGCGTACCTAGAGTTGCCGGGCGGCCGCCAGCTAGAGAAAACTTAAGCCCTGGAATTATTTGAGTCCTACCTAAGACATGTAGCGACGTACCTCGGGTTGCGACAATGTGGCAGCGCAACGCCTTGGAAAAACTACTTGTCTTAGTCTAACAGTTATAATGGATCCATAAATTATATGTTGTAGTGGCTCCTAGAGAATATATTTAATATGTGTATTTTGTTCTCAGCCACTGCACCAGACTGTAACGCGGCCGAGGACGACCACGTGTGCAGGAGGGCCGGATGTTGTCGCCTCTGTCGCAATACTTAAATAAATATATTTAATATATATATATAGGGATATTTAGGGATAATTATATTTACAATTTATATACATATAGTAGCTGTAGATGTAGTATTTAAATGTGTAAAATGAGCAAGTGTATTGATTAGTGTTAAAGTTAGCTTAGAGGGCGCTGGCGTAGCACCATCACCCAACTGAAGTTAGCTGGGAGAGGGTGCTATGACAGCGAACTTACTTTCTGTTCGACAGAAAAGCGAGTAGCACCTCCAAAGTGTAATATTGTACAAATAAATATATATTGTTACTCTTTATTATATCAAGTCTGAGTTCATACTGTTCGAGTTTCTCTTACATAATCACTTACAAATTTATATTTCATCTAATACGGTCATACAAAAATCTTTCTGTCAAAACTTAAACAACCTTTAGTAGCACTGAAATAGGGTTGGAAATGGCTGCAATGCTTTAGTTAAACTATCATTTTACAGAACAGTTTATAAAACTACGGTAGTCGGTAAGAGAAGCAAGTTAAGTCCTTTTGGCACTGTAACGTGAGAAGGTACTGAGGATTATTCTTGCTGCAAACAGTTAGCAATTTAGATAAAAGCTTCGGTAAAGCTAGTTTTAGGTATCGGTTGTAATTGCGTGGGTACTTTTAAGGGATTTCTTCCAGTCAGTGCTGGATTTACATATTTGCCGCCAGTAGGCTATTTTGCCAATACTCGCCACGCTTGGCAGGCGGTTTGGTGAGCGCAGTTAGGTGTGATTGTTCAAGGAAGACGCTGCTGCCCATCTTCCGGATTACATCCCTTAGCCGACTCTACTCTTACGGCAACCAGAGGGTGGGGTACTATTCTTACGCCGGCAATTACGTCGGCACTACCACGGCAATATTGATATGCAAAACTTGCCGCCCTAGGCTCCAGCCTACTCAGCTTGCTGGTAAATTCGCCACTGCTTCCAGTCGTTTAACTTTTAGTGATATTAGATATTTTTTACCTTTATTGTACTCTAGTTTTGGAGCGTGGTCCTCTATATTACGATAAAACATTTATCGGACAAATATTGGGATCGAATCCAAATATTAGCTGCTGTTGGTTTTTTTTCTATGGTTGACAGGCTTAAGTGTTTGCCACAATTTACCTGATGTTGTGACGGTGTTGTCAAAGATTGTAAACATGCCTAGACTGGAATGAGACAGGCTCTCAAGTGAGACTGTCGGAACGCACCGTTAGATGCTTGGCGTCAGATTTACAACTTGGTGGTAGCTAGTCGAGTACTAGAAAGTACCTTCCTACCACGCTATAGTTTTCTCACGTTATTTTCTTTCACCAACAGCTCAAGTACATTGTTGGGGTTTGATTCCACTACCTTTAGCGTGTGAACCGACCGCGCTAATCACTGGGCTATTATCGCTACAGGTTAGGCTTGATATTAAGGTTTCAATTTACTTCCGCCAGAGGTGCTGTTCTACTTTCCATTCCATTATCTGTATCTGTATTCAGTAATGCATACTAGTACCTACCTATATTTCAGTACCTATAAACTTCTCTCAAAGCTCTCAAATATCTATTCGATGAGAACGACAGAAGCCGGAAGGCGGTTGACGACTGCTTATCGCCGACTGTCTAACTTTGAAACCGGAGCTTCGCTGACCAGATAGAAGGCACATGCTCAACTTATCCGTAGAGCTGAGTGAGGGATCTTATTCTGTGTCTGTTGTTATAGCGGCAACAGAAATATATCATCTGTGAAAATTTTAACTGTCTAACTATCACGGTTCATGAGATACAGTCTGGTAACAGACGGACAGACAGACAGACGGACGGACAGCGGAGTCTTAGTAATAGAGTCCCGTTTTACCCTTTGGGTACGGAACCCTAAAAATATAGAAAACGTAAAACAGGCTGTGAAAGGTTAGATAATATTCAAACAGTATACACCGTTAAGTTCAAATTTCTGATAATCTAAAACCAATACAAGCTAACACAAAATAGGTACGTGATGAATCGGCGAGGCTTGCATTTAAACGCGAAATAACCGGAAACGGTTCCAATTCGCTGGCAAATTATCACGATTACCGTTGTTCTCGTAAAGCAATGATATCTATATTCTAGATGTGACACATTTCTTTTAAAAAAAGATATCGTTTCCTAAAAATTTCATCATCATCATCATCAGCCTTTTGTAGTCCACTGCTGGACATAGGCCTCTCCTAAGACACGCCACTCAGCCCGATCCTCGGTTTTTCGCTTCCATCCACCGCCGGCTATCCCACGTATATCGTCACTCCATCGAGTCTCAGGGCGTCCTACACTACGTTTGCCAATTCGCGGTCTCCACTCTAGAACACGTCTACCCCAGCGGTTATCGGTCCTGCGACAGATATGTCCAGCCCATTGCCACTTCAGCTTGCTAATACGCTGAGCTATGTCAGTGACTTTAGTTCTCTGGCGAATTACTTCGATTTAATTTAACTGGAGGAAATTTTAGCAAGAACGCGGAAGAATGATGTTGGCACATCGTGTTCATTGTATTTTTTCGATTGTTTATGTACATAAAACTGGCCAAGTGCGAGTCGCAACTAAGATTCCGTACAAATTTGTAGCCTACAAGTGTGTGTAAATCGTTCGACCATCACGGGAACTATGAAAGCATTGCTTTAGCAAAAAGATACAATGTATTATGTGTCTTAAAAAGATATCATTAAGGGTGAAAATTGAAAAGCGTGAATTTACTAGAAGCTTATACAAGAATAAGCAAGGAACAAGCTTAACGGCCAACAGTTGGCTGTTAAGCTTACTCGGACAGTTTAGTGCCAAAAAAGTATTTCTTCATGACAGCCGTGTTACGAAGTATTTAACAATGACTATTTACTCTGTCAAAGTGTGCAAGGACTCAAAAATTGATTAAAAACTCAAAAAAATATACGGTCATTTATGACGCATATCTTGACAGCAGCAAGGAGATCAAAACAAAAGTACTTTTGTCTTAGATTTATGAAAACCAACCACGACCTATGTATGAGGAAAACTGTTTTACAACGGATTTTTTTTGCGTTTTGTCGCTCAGATTCTCCATCTAGACAAGTTTTTTTTTAATGTCTAACAGCTTAGGTGTTTGACCACAGCTCACCTGATGTTAAGTGACGGTGTGGTCGAAGATGGTAAAGTACACCTAGCCTGGAATGGAACTGGCTCTCAAGTGAGGCTGCCGGAATACACCGTTAGATGCTTGGCGGCAGATTTTCAATTTGAGGGTGGTAGCTAGCCAGTCGAGTACTAGAACCTACCACCACGCTATGGTTTCCTCACGATGTTTTCCTTCACCGACAGCTCAAGCTCATTGTTGGGGTTTGAACCCACGCCCTTCGCCATGCGAACCTACCGCGCTAACCACTGAGCCATCATCGCTACAAGTACATACTCTAAGGTCAAGAGTTAAAAATACTTTTACTATAGCATAATAAAATGTAATGTCACTTCCATAAAGAATTAAGTCTATATCGTCGTGTTCATCTACTTATTTGAGCGCAAACTGAAAATTAATGAATCCCTATTATACGAGATTTGTAGTCGCAATTCGAATGTTTTGTTTAGATATTCATAACAAATGATACCGGAATTAATTATTCACTGTATTGTACAGTTAATGGATTTCATTTCATAAATAATCACCCGGGAATGTTGCCAACTGAAGGGCCGGAGTGTGTAGCAACCCTTACATAGAACGATTTGTACCATCGTTGTGAGCTCTAGTATATTATTTTGCAAGAATATGAAAGCAAAGTTATGAATAATTGAATTTCCATTTACACTTGAATACAACCAGGGACACTGTCTTACTTTCCATACACTTTTAAATCGTTTACTTACAATATTTACCTGTTTTATGATGCCTCACCCTTATTTTTTCAGGATGTTAGAGCCATTTTGCTTCATCAGAAGATAAATCATAAATCATATTTATTGATAACGGATGTTACAAGTCAGTAAATTTGGATGATAATTAAAATTCAATAGTTAAAATTACATAAAAATGTCATAAAAAATTATAATACTAATAATTAATAAATGTCAAAATTCACAAAATTAATTGTAGCTGTAAAACGTGTGCTTGACAAGCCAGCGTTTCAGTCGTGACTTAAAGCTGCCCATAGAAGGCGCTGAAATGATATGCTCTGGCAACTTGCTATAAACTGTCGGACCCATGACATGCGTCGACTTGGCCGACCTTTCTAGCGTACGGGGGACCTCCGCAAGCTTAGTCCCGGCGCGGGCGCTGCGGAGCGTTTTGTAAGAGGCTTGGTTTAATCTGACATATACCGCGACATGAACTATCACCAGTGCAGGTAATGTCAAGATCCCAAACCTCTTGAAATGTAAGCGTGCAGACTCGTCCTGGGGTATTCCAGCGATCGCCCGGACAGCGCGCTTTTGTAATTTAAAAACACGCTCCCAGTCCGCAGCTCTGCCGTACAATTCTGCACCGTACTGGAGGAGAGAGTGGACAGTGGCAAAATAACACGATTTTACCACATCAGCAGACACCACTCTGGCGACACGATTCAGAGAGAAACATGTAGGCCCCAATCTTCCACATAGTTTGTTTATGTGGTTTTCCCACGTGAGACACCGGTCGATTTCAAAGCCTAGGAAGGTTGAGGTCTCGGCCTGGTCTATAATTTTACCCTCCACTTGGACTGTTAACGATCGCGTTTTATGGCCCCATAATCAGAAATGCATGTAGTGGGTTTTTGACAAATTTAAGGCTAAGCCGTTTAACGTGAACCACTTAGTCAGTTCGGAGGCAGCCTGGTTCAATCTCTGCTCTAGGAGTGCCTTGGGTGCCGTGACTATCGCGGCCACATCGTCTGCGTACATAAATATTTCTGCGGCAGACACGGCATCCGGTAAGTCGTTTAGGAGCAGAGAGAACATTATAATAATAATAATAATAATAATTTATTTATTTAAACAAAAAAAAATATACAACTTTTTGCTGCGGACCCTGAATCTCACACTAGGGAGTCCCGTGTCGTGAAATTCAGTGATTACCCACCTTTTAGAGTTTAATGTTTATCTGAGCAAAATACAAAATCTCTATGTTTGTTTGTGTGTGTGTGTATGTGTGTGTGATTGAGTGTATGTGAGTGTGTGAGTGAATATAAAATCCTTTGTTTGTTTCCTCGTATCCCTTACAAATCTCAATTAAGAGAAGAAATAATAATAATAATATTAATAATTGAAGTTTTGAAGGACTTATGTTAGAGACTGACGAGCCTTGGGCTACTCCCATTACCGAATTCAGTGGTTCAGACTTCTCGGCTCCGCCGCACCCAACTACTATCTGCGATCTGTCTTGCATTAGATCCACCAATAGAGCATGCGACGCGCCTCTCACGCTATAGTGCTCCAATGTTACAGCAAGTACGGCGTGGTCAGCAACGTCGAAAGCCTTTGATAGATCACAGCAGAGAATCGCGACTGTTTTTTTTTTATTTATCGTGTTGTTTATTTTTGGCATTGCGCTTAGACCATTTTTTTTTAGTACCTTACCTCACTTTCCCACGCTCACGAACGTAAATTGGCTCTTTATCAATAAAACACAACTATTTTTGTACTTAAACATCAAAAAACATTAAGTTTTGGAACATATTATAATGCGGCGACTCCTCTAGCGTTCCCGCTAAAACTCCATCATCATCATCATCATCATCATCATCATCATCATCATCATCATCATCATCATCATCATCATCATCATCATCATCATCATCATCATCATCATCATCATCATCATCATCATCATCATCATCAGCCGCATGACGTCCACTGCTGGACATAGGCCTCCCCCATAAAAACTCCAGCAAAAATAAAATTAATCGTCTGTGTTATAAATAGCTACGCTTGTGTGAGTATTTAGTTCAATAAATAAATCTAGATGGCGCTGTACGCCGTTAAAACGCTGTATTGAAATTTAACTTAAAATGCAGAACATCGTTGATGACACACGCATTTTTAGATTGTAGGTAGATGACCAACTACGATTAAACGTTCTACCACACAACTCTGTAGTGAAGATATTTTTGGACTTATTATGGTGGTATTCATAAAGATTACGCGCCTCTCATCTGTTAAGACATAGATGAGAGGCGCCCACTAGAAAACTGGAATCATAAGATTCATTAGGTACTACATCGTAGTTACACGAAAACCCTAAAGGTTTCTTTATGACATCACACTAATCTATGGTATTCTGACAATGGCTTAGTACTTCGTATTTTTTTTAATGGCCTCATTAGCATTACACAATTACATAAAACGAGTCTCGGTCAAAATTGACCCATGGTTTAATAAAATAGAACAAAAACTTAAATATTATATTACTATTCAACACTCATGTTTATATGCCACGATGCCCAAAACAAAAAAAAAACAGTCGAGCGCTCGCGTACCGTCTTTTATTATCACTCCTTGATAATGTCATCCGGGTGTGATCAAACTATAGTTGAAGTAGTTTACAGGAATGAGTTATCCCATATTAATATAATCATTACACATCATCAGCCATAGGATGTTCACTGCTGGACATAGGCTTCCTACTGGGGGGGTTTTGCCAATACTCGCGCGCCACGCTTGGCAGGCGGGTTGGCGAGCGCAGTTAGATGCGATTATTCAAGGAAGACGCTGCTGCCCATCTTCCGGATTACATCCCTTAGCCGACTCTTACAGCAAACACGGGTAGAGAGGGTGGGGTACTATTCTTATGCCAGCACCACCACGGCAAATTTTATAATAAAAAACCAATATCTTGTCAGATGCCGTAGATTTTAATTATTTCATCGTTATTAACCTTAACTTAGTAAAAGCGACATCCGCCTATAAAACAACTCGTATTTTAAGATTTAGTCATACTGAAATCTCATTGGTTATTTATTATTATTATAACTCGGCGGGTATGATCGACACCGGCCTATAAATACATGTCTACTTTGGAACACGTTAGTGGCGGCCAAACAACTAGCCTATCAAACAAAAAAAAACACCTAAAGCATTTATATTATTAACGATTTGAAATAATTTATACCTATTTACCGAAATTAAAAAAAAAAAATAGTTTTTTTAATTTTTCTATAAATTAACTTATCTATTTGAAAAAGTAATTGACATAACTATCTGTAATTATATCCTTAGGATGCCTCGTGAGCCAGACACGTGACGGCAACCGGTTACCACGACGATAAAGGGTATGTACTGATAATAATTGTTTAAAAAAAAAAAAATATAAGTATTCTGTACCTGCCATGCTCAAAGTGTGCTCTGTGGAACCCAGAGGGACCGCAAAGCCTCTGTGAGGGTTTCGCGAAAATACTGGTCATAATAAAAAAAAAAATCCAACATAAAGATTTAAAAAAAAAAAATTGTAAAAGAGTAGTAGTGGATTGTGTAATATGAGAGCGCGACATTTTAGCCAGTAGCGTAGTCAACAGTTCAACATTGACTTAACTGACGATAAAAAAAACACATAAAACAGTTTTTGATTAGTTTAGGGCTCGGTCAAATAGTTCGCTTTAAGGAAAAACTCAGTCGCCAAAAAAGTTTGAGAGCCGCTGTTCTATACAAATAAATAAAATTGAGGTGTTTGTTTGCAATGTCAAAACAACAGTTTTTTACTAAATACTTATGAAATTAGTGTATTCATTTTCGTTTGATCCAGCTAATCTTTGAAAGAGCGGAACTGATTTTATCGGGATTTTCACTGCCAGATAGCTGATGTTATGATATAAGCAATATTTATTTTTAAAAAATAATTGGACTTCCACTTAATATAAAAAAACACATTAAATTGTGGTTATAATTGAACAAATATTATTTTGTAAAATTCCACACGGTTGAATGATCTTAACTTGAATAAAAAACGAAAAGAACAAAAAAAAAAAAAAAACACAAAAAAAACAACAAAAAATTTAGAACACGTAACATTGACTCGCAATGCAGGAGAATGACGTTAACTTAACATGGGTATTACGTTCCGAGGAATACAATTATTAACTTCTTCATTAAATTCCACGCGGACAAAGTTGCGGGTAAAAGGTAGTTCATAAAATATTTGTTGAGGTTAAATTAACTCCTTGCCCTTGTTGTAAAGACGAATTACGAATTATTAGCGGAAATAAGTATGTCAATAGGTATATAACTAAGTATATATAACTCCATAATAGTATAATTGGTGGTTTTTTTTTCAAGAAGATATAACGTGTTATAAAATTATAAATATACAATACTTATAAAAATCATAGCATTTTAGCCATGTATATATATATATCTGTAGAAATAAATGCTACAAGCTTTTCACAAGTCATAATTACGATAACAATGGAATGATAAAAAACATAATTAATTTCTTCAACTACATGGCACATAAGAGATAAAGACCTTTTTTCGCATTTAACATGGGTAGAATTAGGTTTTTATAAAGGGGTTTTTACAAGGGGCCAGTTAATAAATAAACAAGAGTTATTAACGAGATTTACGCAGTACGTAAATCTCGTTAATTCAATCACTATATTATAACACCTAGTATTTCAACAATAAATTTTATAAAGATTTTTTTTTAATGGATAGTGGGACAAATTTCCTTTTAATTCTATAAATAATTACTATACATACAAACGATAGTTAGCATTTTTTCCATGGCTTTTTTTTCCATTAAATATACAATGTGTACAAAAAGAAAGAGTACTAGAAAGTACCATACCACCGTGCTATGGTTTCCTCACGATGGTTTCCTTAACCGGCTGCTCAAGCTCATCGTTGAGTTTGAACCTACGTCATTCGGCGTGCGAACCATCCGCGCTAACTACTGAGCTATCATCGCTACAAATTGTAATGTAATTATAATTATTTAAACATGCATAGCAATATTTAAGAAGTCTACAGTGACAAAAAAATAAATAAATTGGTATTTCTTTTTATTTTTTCATTGTATTAACCTTTGTTTTATGAAAAATTTATGCAAATTGACGTATACAACAACAATTTACATATTCTCTTGACGTAAAAGCATTTTAAATTCATTTATTTCGTTTCGTATATTAGTTTCTTAAAGGTTTTTAAGAGAGTAGGTTATCGTTCGCAATCATTTAGTTTTGTTTGTAATTCAACTTGAATGAATACAAAATTGATTTATGGTTTAATATTTTATAAAAACCGGGTTCTATAATTTGAAAATGAATTTTTTACCTCCACTTGCAAGACAGGTAAATACAAAACTTTCGCATTTACGATACTTAGTATTGTAAATGCGAATGTTTTGTGAAGATGTTTACAATACTTACCAGCCGCCCTCAAGTTGAAAATCTGCCGCCAAGCATCTAATGGTGTGTCCCGGCTGCCTGACTAGAGAGCCGGTTCCATTTTAAAATTATATGATTTTCAAAATTCGGGCTATAAATATTATGGGAATAAGTGAATAGGAAATCGTCAATGTTACCCCAAACCCCCCTTGGGTTTAAGTATCGTTTTTACTCTGAAGTGTCTTAAAATAGTTTGAGTAATTAGAAATAAGATAATGTTCTATCTCAACGATTTAAACTACTTTTAGTGATCTGATATTGTTTAATTACTCGTATTATTATACCTAATAGTAACATAATTTTTGTTTTAGTTGTTAGTGGCCAGTTCACCACAGTTGGCTGCGCTGTCAGTCGGAGGTTTGACAGGGTACCCAGCCGTGTTGCTCAACCAACTGAAAAGTAATGATAGTTCTATAATACTGGATTTGGACACTTCGTCATGGATTGGTTAGTATACATATAGAGCTGTTAGTATCTATATATAAATGTTACTTGGTGCTATATCTATTTAGCAGAAGATCTTTAAATTAACATTGAAGACATTACTTTGTTCTGCTTTAAAGAATACTACAGCTAGTGAAATTAAATTGCTGTTGAGACTAACCATCGAATGTCTCAAAATAATAAGCGTCAAAGAAGCGATGCTATGACTTTGTTTTGTGAGTGTTCAAAGTACCTATATATTTTAGTGTATTTCTGCTAAAAAGTCTTTACAACAGTGATTAGGATTTAATCCCAACAATAAGTAAAGACTATTCAGTGGAAATACAATTAACATATACCTTGAACACTCAAAATGAACCTCTGGAAAGTAACGCCCGAATCAATCAATTATTGGGTTTGTTATTTGAAGTTCTGTGTATGTGAGCGTCTCGTTCCTCTCATTACTTTTATAACCTACTTAGAATAAAAAAATGTTAACTGTATAAAATATTCCTACTTGCGATAACCGGAATAATTTTGCTAGCGGTATAAGAACTGCGGGTGCGGATACGTTAATAAGAAATACTTTTTAAACACAATCAAGGCGTTTCCAACGACACCTCATTTGCCAAATTATGATACGTAGTTTAGAAGTTATGAAAGAAAAGCAGAACATACATACACACATACCGGTCAAAAATATAACCTTCCCTTTAGCTTTTTTTAGTCGGGCAAAAACGGAACAAAACTTGAAATAAATTGCCTATTAAACATATTTACACAAAAAAACTATCTCCGAATTAACTGGCATACATACTACATATCAGACTATAATTATTTTATCAGACTTGAGCAATTCCTTGAAAAAGAACCTTCGATTTGGGTTGGTGGTCTCATTATTTTGAGATTATCGAAATTTTATCAAGTTCATTACATGAGCACGTTAGCATTTCGTCGCGATGTATGTCAAGTTTGTAGCGAGTGCAAGAATACCTATAGTCTCTAGCTACCGGCAAGAAAACGCATACTTGTATGTTTGTAGTGATCAGTGGTTAACGCGGTCGGTCCACACGCGAATAAAAACGAACTACAAAACTTGACTATTTGGAATTTGGTATAAATGTGTTTTATAGAACATTTTACTGGTATAAAAGGTAAAGGTTAACTAGGTAATAAAACAAAGTTAATAAAATAGCGTAAGCTTTGTGACGGATGAAACTATTCCTTTTTTTGTCTTGTACGTTTCATATCTCTCTAAACCCAATTCTAAAGTTAACGCAGACCAAGTCGCGAGCACAAGCTTGTAAGTAATAAAACAAATTGTACATAAAGAATCGATCCTTAACGTTAATTTTTATTTTCAGCATCAATACATGGTTTGGCTGGCATTCCCAGTGTTCTTATCCCAACCGTGATGCAATGGAAAGGCAGAAAATTTGCCTTTATTGCTGCTTGTCTCAGCACTCTCATCGGGTGGACGCTGACCTACATGGCTAATGACGTAACTACAATCTTAGTTGGAGAATCATTCCACGGATTTGGAGGCAACAGCCTGATTGCCGTCAGCTTAATAACCATAAGTGAGATGGTAGATCCAAGATTCAGAAGTACATCGATGGTATTGTTTGGAATCACTCAGATGATTGGACTTGTGGTAGTCACTTTTGCTGGATATTTCCTCCATTGGCGAATGGTCAGCGTAGTTATGGGTGTGCCGACGTTGGTAGCTCTACTGCTTGTTTTCTTCTGGCCAGAATCTCCTTCTTGGCTCGCCTGTAAAGGAGAATTCAAGAGATGTGAAGAATCATTCATTCTACTAAGAGGAACTAGCCATGAAGCTTTAAAAGAGCTGAATGAATTACTCATAGCCGAAAAAGAATCGATACGACAAATGTCTTTACAAAAGTCTTTGGACGAGTCTATTTTCAAAGATGTTTGGTATAGATTAAGTAGGATAGACTTTTTCGTTCCCATCATTCACGTTATCCTCATAATGGTTACCTTTTATTTTGGCGGTCTTTTAGTAATTTTTACATATGCGGTTGATATTATTGCTAATGCGACTAACGAATCAGATTTCACTTGCTTCCTATACATTGATGGTGTCATTGTATTGGGTTCTATTGTAAGTATTATTTTGCTGAAACATTTTAGAAATAAAGCTATATTGATTGCCAGTTCATTTGGATGTGGTATATTTTTAGTGTGTGCTAGCATTATTATGTATGTTAACGATTTATATGTTATACCTAAACAGGTTTTGCTTGTATGTGTTTTAAGTTTTATATTTTGTTCAGTGTTTGGCAGTTGTTATTTAACTTTCAGTTTATCTACAGAATTGATACCTGTTAAGCATAGAGGACTGGGCGGTGCGTTATATATAGTCATATCATGTTTATGTCATTCGGGATCGTTAAAGATATCACCATATTTGTTTGAATCTATAGATGTATCTGGTACGTTTATGTTTTTTGCATTTGTATCATTGCTAGGAGCTTTGTTGATTTGGAAGTTTGTGCCAGAAACAAAGGGCAAAACTTTACAAGAAATTGAAAGCTTTTATAACTTTGGCAGTATAGCTTTACTAAAAGAAGAGTCATTTGAAATTACCATAAGGTGATATTAACAATATTATTGTCAACTTAAATTTATTTTATTAATTTTTATTGATAATTTAAAAAAAAATACCTTGGTGTCTGTTTTTGACTAAAATACTAGCCATTATTTCTAAAATTAAGGCTCACAATAAGTGTTATGAACTCATTCACAGCACGTAACGCAATTCAGATTGAATTATCGCACTATGGTATGGTATGCCAAAGCTAAATTTCAAAACGTGACAAGGTATGTCACGTGCTCAGTTAGAACTGTCAACAAACGCTATATGCGTTTTCGCAAGGTGTCTTACGTTAGTTAAAGAATATGTATAATATACAACGGCCAGAAATAAGAGATCATTTCGAACTATTTATAAGCCTTTTTTATGGATAGCGGATACCTTAAATGATATCTTTTTAATTTTAGTTAATTGTGTGATTAATTTAAAAAAATATTTTTAAAACTATGACTTTGTATTTATTATAAAAATTATACTCTTAAGGTAAATTTATTGTTTGTTAAAGTAGGTTGTTAACGTGCCTCTGCTTACAGGTATCATGGCGTCATACAAAACAACCTTTGTTTTATCTTTGTTCTCTGTATTGTGAAAGAAATCAAAATATTATCCAAGATAAAATGAAGTTTTTTTTAATTTGTATTAAAAAAATATTCTTTTGAAATATATTACTTTATATACTTTTGTTTATTTTTACATTATATTTGAGAACCAATAATTTGATGTCGTAGATAATTTAAAAAAACAGTTTTTAAGGCAAAAAAAAAAAACAAATATACCGAATAGGAGTACACACAATATTATAAGCAACTGTCACAAATGACAGAAACCTAAAATCGCGAATAAAAAACATCTAATCTATACATTTGGTCTAGAGTCAACGAACTTTTTTTTAGGAACAGAAGTTTATTAAAGATTGCAACATTGTGCACATACTAGATGTTCTTCATAATTATGAGTACAATGATGCCCCTTTCGGTTAAGTGTACCCCAAGCTTATAGCTTATCTATGATCAATTGAATTAGCCTGTGAGAGGTGTGAGATTGATTAAAATTACCCTTTATATTACGATTCATTGATATAAAGTACTTCAGTTCTACTATGGTCAGATATAGACGTGCATATTGCTGTGCAAATGATCTACTTATAGTGATGATAGCCCAGTGGTGAGTGCGGACGTTTCATACGCCGAAGGGGGTGGGTTTGAGCCCCAACCATGAGTTTGAGCTGTCAGTCAAGGAAAACGTCGCCAAGCACCTAACGGTGTACTCCACCAGCTTCACTTTAGAGCCAGTTCCATTCCAAGCTAGGTGTGTTTAATATATACAACCACACCGTGACTTAACATCAGGAAATCTGTAGTCAAGTACTTAGTCTGTCGACCATAAAAAACCAGTCAGAGCGAGTCAATCTCATGCACCGAGGGTTCCGTACCAACCCATTATACCGCTATAATAAAATTGGTATCATTTACTTTTTTTCTTTGTTTTTAAATGCCAATTAAGCTAGTCCTCTAAATTATATCAGCGCCCATACAACTCAAAGGACTATCTTAATTGGCGTCAACTATGTATGCATTTCACTTTATTTGTGCTGTATGACCTTGCTTTTTGCCATATTTTGTGATTCTAGGTCAACGGAAACTACCATATAGGTTTTCGACCAAAAACCTATAGGGTACTTCCGGTTGACCTAGAATTGTCAATTTTGGTTAAAAGCAAGGTCTTCCAGAACAAGTAAAGGAAAAATTCCGAAAAAAATAATTGAATATTAAGGTACATTTTGCCCTTATCTTTTTATCGTGTTGACTCAGTACCTTGATTTTTTAACACCTAATAGGGACTATAAACTTTAGTATCTGGTATAAATTTCAATTTGCTAGGTCCACCCGTTCCAGACAAAATCGGTGGTGACACACGGACAGACGGACAAGAGAGTGATCTTATTATAAATTTATAAAAAATTAAATGATCTAAATATAAATTTATTTAGATTTTGATTTTGAATGATCGAGTACCGGTGGCTAGTGTTGGGACATGAACTAACTTTTGATGTAGTCTTGATTGCAACTAAGTAAAGAAGTTTATTATTAGGGTTCCTTTTGAGGTACAGAACCCTAAAAACGATATGTGTAAAAGTTTTTGTACTCGATGGCTCTAGCATATTCATTTACCTGAATTACGCTGTAGTCAAATGCGTAAAGAAAAAATGTTGCATGTTACTAGGGGTGCTGTCACTTTTCATACATTTTAATATAGTTTACGTTGTACGTAAATCTCGTAAATTCATATACTGAATCCTCAGTCATATTTCATTACTTTTAATTGTATCTTATATAAGCTAACTAATCTGGGACCGCCAGTATATATATATATTTTTTTCCTTTTTATGTAACAGTAATGGGGCGAACGAGACACTAAGAGATAGAGCCTGTCCGTGACCATTACAGCGATACACAGAACTTTGAGTTGTAAAACTAAGTCCAGGGCATCGCTGCCTTGGCGCACATTACTTTGAGACTAGATGGTTAGTCTCAATAGCCCTGTAATGTCGCTAGCTGTAGTACCCTTCAAACCGGAACACAGTAATGTTTACACACTACTGCTTGGCGGCAGAATATCTGGTACTGCTACCTAGACGACCTCCTGCTAAGGAAATCTACCACCAAGTAAAACTAAGTACTAGTGGTCCCAGATTTATGAACATTATAAAAGAAAGAATTAAAGAAAGAATTTTATTTTGAAATACTTGTCTTGTAAAAGACAGACAAAATCAGACGCGCAGCTTCATTTAATTTAGAACATTTTATATTATACCTAATGTTATTCAGCAAATAACAATAGCAAATCTACTAAATTATACCAAACTCATTTGGTTTTTGTTCTCACTAGTTACTTAAAATTATTCGAATACAAAACACATGTGCAGAAATCAGTTTTATTAAACAGTTAAAGTTGCAGTGTAAACATTTTAGTGTAATTTTTTACTAAAAATTTAACAAAATTGTTTAATGTAAAATGAATTTAGTATCTCCACACGCCCGACAGGTAAATTTCTTTTTTCTTTTTTGACGTGAATGCATCTTTTATTTTGATTCCTTAGTAGGAGACACTTCAGGAAACAGATGATTACAAAATTTTGGGATACAGTTTGCTCTTACATATCTATAATGTATAAACACAATGTACCTAATTAAACCACTCGATAGTTGTGTCACATAGAGTGAGGAATTGAAACATGGAAATCGGAAGAACTTCTTAGTGTTCAAAAAGTACACGTGTTCACACACGGCCGTGTCCAAGGCACAGAAACATCCCGATGTTTTTCTATACTATGTAGTATCTTATGATAGACATATATACTTAACTTGCCCATTCTTTTATCGGATAGCCAAGACCTTTAAAAAGCGGCACCGCTTTATAGCAGATATTCCAAAAACTCGAACTAAATGGTTTGCATCTACTTTCATTGTACGAACCACTAAACAATGGAACAGTTCCCTTATAGATACAATCTGGGTGCCTTCTAGTTGCGAGTGAATCGGTTTCTTCTAGGCCAGCGTGTTCCACCACAGACCGCATCTTCGCTTAACATCAGGCGAGATGGGGGTCAAACGCAAGCATATCTAGAATTTAAAAAAAAAACCTTCTTTTTATAGCAACTACATAGTATAATTTTAAAACTTTTTTAATCAACTGCCAAGGAAGGGTTATATTTTGCACGCATATCTTGTATGTATGTATATATGTAAATTTCTTTATTATCTCGTATCTTCCAATCGGCCGAATGGATTATGAGAGTTAAGGCATCGTTAGACTCGTCTCAATAACCCAAGTATTAAGAACTTAAAGAGTGGTTTAAAAAAATCAAGACGGTACATTTTTGGCGCGAAATAGTAATACGTTAATAAAAAATTAAAAACTAAACTTACCTATCAAGTAGGGTATCGAAACAATGGCAGAAACTATATATAAGTTATATGATTAAATTGAATTAGGAATAATAAATTTGTGGGAAAAGTTGAATTATAGCTAATCGCAGTCGGTTATTACAGATTTTTTAATCGAGTAAAACTTACTAAAAATTAGTTTTATTTATCTTGAAGTTTTACTAATATGCTTAGCACAAACTTCTCAGCTTCCAAATACAAATACAAATCTTTTATTGATAATACCAAAGTTACAGGTCATTCAGGTCTTTATGGAGACAGAGCCAGACAAGGCAGCGCGTGCGTTGTACTTAGCACGTCTCCATAAAGAAAGCCACCCCATGTGGCCGAAACTATAGTCGAAGTATCCGATGTAATTAAACGTGAGTAATCCCGCATAAGCAAAACAAAAATGTCTCAAAACCACGTTTGTTTTCATACTAATATTGTATGAAGCCCACTTGCCAAAAATTCCAATTTATATTGTTTACTAAGATATTGCATAAGTGAGATGGAATGCTTCTTTTGATACTATAATAAAGATCTACTTTACAGCTGTTAGTGGCCAGTTCACCACAGCTAGCCGCGCTGTCAGTAGGAGGTCTGATAGGGTACCCGGCCGTGTTGCTCAACCAACTGAAGAGAAATGACACTTCTATATTATTAGATCTGGATTCCTCGTCCTGGATTGGTTAGTATACATACGTTGATCTCGTGAGCGATTAGCACGTTAGGTTGACATAGTAAAGAATAGAAGTAATCAAAGTTCTGTGTATCGTTGCAATGGTTATGGACAAGCGTAATCACTAACCAGTCGTCTCACTACAAAAAAAAAGAAGTTCACATATTAAGAGCCCTCAAAAAAAAAAACCCATGTTCACTTGACCTATATGAATATAAAATATAGGACGAATATAGAATCCACATCTTTTGAGATTGAGATTTCGAGTAATGTGGCCATAGTAAAAGCTGTACATTATAATTAGACCCCCTTTCCGTGTACGATCTTGCAAAGATGATCTCCAATTCCTGCAGAAAGTTATAATAGGCTGGTTATAATTTGTCGTAGTACCGATAATCGTTGCAGCAGACATATTCTAAAAGAAGACAACATTAGTAACTCAAAGATCTGGCTACTGACTATTTTAACAAGTTTGAAAAGACTAACCGTGAAAAGATGTGCAAATTGATTGTATGATATCGAATCGTATGAATTATTCAGCAACAATAAAAAGAAATCTATTCGGTTTTAAGACAAATTAGAATGGTTTAACATTCGGGAAACCGCAAGATGGCTTCAATTGAAAATAGTAGATAAACTAAAATTTTCACACAATTAAACAATTAATGAATAATTATATTATTATAAAAACTAACTACATGCCTCAGGAGATCTACCACCAACTGTGAAACTACCAAAAGCTGATAACCAGATATTTGTGTACCTACCAAAAGTTTACCAGTCAAAAATCTACCAGTAAGTATCTAAAACATTATTTTGATTTGCTGTTTGTTTTTGTTTCACAGCATCTATACACGGTCTAGCTGGTATACCGAGCATTCTCATCCCAACCCTCATGCAGTGGAGAGGAAGAAGGTTTGCTTTCATCGCTGCCTGTGTCAGTACCCTCATCGGTTGGATTCTCACCTACTCTGCAACGAACGTAACAACAATTTTAATCGGTGAATCATTTCATGGATTCGGTGGAAATAGTTTGATCGCTGTCAGCTTAATAACTATTAGTGAAATGGTTGACCCCAAACTTAGAAGCACGTCTATGGTATTGTTCAACTCAATTCAAACTATGGGATTAGTAGTTGTCACTTTTTTTGGATACTTCCTTCACTGGCAAATAGTAAGCATAGTTTTAGGAGCTCCAATATTAATAGCTTTATTACCAGTACTTATATGGCCTGAATCACCTTACTGGTTAGCCTGTAAAGGGCAATTCAAAAAATGTGAAAAAGCATTCATTTTATTAAGAGGAAACGATAAAGAAACAACTAAAGAATTGACAGAATTACTCAGAGCCCAAAAAGAGTCATTGAAAGAAATATCTTTACAGAAATCTTTAAACGAATCTGTTTGTCAAGATATTTGGTTTGGATTAACTAGAAGAGATTTCGTCATATCCATCATGTACCTTGCCTTAATTATGTTTACTTTTTATTTTAGCGGTTCTCTAGTAGTTTTTACTTATGCAGTTGATATTATCGCTAAAACCACTAATAATTCAGATTTCGTTTGTTTTCTCTACATTGATGTTATTTATATTGTAGCTTCAATTTTCAGTATTATTTTATTAAAACACTTTAAAAATAAACCAATAATGGTTGCGAGTTTATTTGGGTCCGGAATATTTTTAGTTCTATCAAGCATTTTCATATATTTAAAGGAATTGAATGTAATACCAAAACATTTTTTACTTGTCTCTGTGCTTGGTTATATATTTTTTTGTGTGTTTGGTAGTTCTTATTTGACATTTAGTATGTCTGCAGAGTTAATTCCCGTAAAGCATAGAGGATTGGGTGGTGCATTGTATATAGTAATTTCATGTCTATTTCATTCAATGTCACTGAAAATATCTCCTTATTTGTTTGAAGCCATCGATGTGTCAGGCACGTTAATGCTTTTTGCCATTGTAAGTTTTACAGGACTTCTACTTTTTTGGAAATTTGTACCCGAAACTAAAGATAAAACTTTGCAAGAAATTGAAGATTTCTACAATGACGATTGTTTTGAACAATTGAATGATGTCAAAAATTATGATGATTTTGAAATGATTGTTGTTAACGATGATTTGATTGAATAAATTATTATTTGTTTTTATTCCAACTATGTGTTTGTTTACTACACTACACAGTGTTTTATTCAAAACACTGTGTAGTTATACACAGTGTTTTGAATCCACACTTTTATTGGTACACAGGTTGTCTCCAAGTTTTTGTTTGCAGAAGCATTATAATATGAATATCTTCAAATTTAGTGTATGATCTTTAGTTTATCCTACATCGATCTACTGATTATCATCAGGCAAGCTTGTTTCAAACACAGACATATTTATTTAATTCTTTATTGCACACTTACTAAAATATGTACAAAAGAAGGATTTAATGCTTAAGCATTTTCTGCCAGCTATCCCCATAGTATATGAGATTTCGCTGTAGTCGCACATCAAAATATATATAAACAACACTAAGACGAGTATATGTATACATTTATGTATAATTACAGCAAACAAATAAATACTTACTGCTTAATATTTATAAATAAATAATGAACTATCATAATTTATACAGATAAGTATATATAAATATGTATATTATGGCGAATCGATTGCAGAAACACTAATAACAGTAACCACACTTTTTAAAGATATTTGGGAACAAGCCGTTTAAAAATAGGTTTCGACGGTGCTTGCAGAAATTGAATATTCCATAAAAAATATACCTAAGCTGTAGGTACTATCCATACTGCATATATAAATGTACCATCATATTGTGTCGCTAACTAAATAAGATGACAGATTCAGAACGCTTCCCCAGGGGCCTTTAGCGTTTCAGGAAACGTATCTAGATGAGATAAATCTTATTCAGTTTCTCTCTGTGGGATTAATGCTGTAGATCGATTAGGATTATCTCCTACTAGCTTACTTTGTGTCGTATTATTAACGTCGTCCAATCACACGAGTGTTCTCATCATTTCATCTTAAAAATAACGGAATATACAGGGTTATAAGCTTGAATTATACTGAGCCAAAAGTACCATTGTACTCAACATTATATTATTATAATATAAAAATGAAAATTTGTATGTTTGGATGTTTGTTACTCTATCGCGCAAAAACGGCTAAACGGATATGGATGAAATTTGGCACACATATACATAGTTTATTACCTGGATTATAATAACATATAGGATACATTTTATATCAGAAAAAAGGTTAAATGGGTATAGGAAAATGGTTTTTCTGGGATTACCAAAAATGCTTACTACCACTACCCACCATCAGATGTCGTCAAGTCATATGTATCTAGTAGTTATTACTATTGCGTATACGCGGACGACGTCGCGGATAAAACATAACTAACAGCTAGTAAAACATTTAAAAAAATAACCATTTAATAATAATTTTACATCGTTGGTATATTTCTTTATTTAGTAAAAATAATGCGACCTGGCAATTCCCATACACAAATACAATATCGATTTTTTCGTATATGAATTATTAATAAAAAAATATATATATATATCTTTATTATTAACAAATGTTTACAAACAGCCATATAATTTGAAAAATAACAACCAAAATTATGTCTAATGAAAACACGTAAATAGCCAATCTGATATTAAAAAAAAAACTTACAAAATATTTTGCTCTGAGCATCAAAAGAATGATAAATTAGTTGAAAGGAATTGGTTGAGGAATGAACACATAGTACAAACAAACATAAACTATCATTGACGTAAATATACAAACCGTATTGATGATATTGGAGAAATCTGTCCAATTTTTGACGAAGTTACCGCTGGACTCTTCTTTAATTGTAGTTTGCCATCGCGGCCAGATAATAAATCTTCCAAACTTGATAAATAAGTTATTTATAGAAATAATCCAATTAGGGCACGCAACCTCTTTTCTGCACATGTAATACAAAACAAAACTAAAAACAGTAACCACACTCGTCAGAATAAAAGATCCACGGTAATACATAAGCAATCTAGGTGGATCTTTAGCATTCTCTGGAATTTCTAAAGATAGATCAGTGAGGTAATAATAATGACACATTAAACTGAAACAAATCATAATCAAACGTATATCGAGCCTTGCATCGATGAAAATGGAAGATAAAGTTAATATAGATAATATTAAACAAGGAAAGATTACAATAGGTGCGAGGACATTCGCATGACGCTCTAACCGGAACTTCATAACTAACTGCTTCTCAGAAGTCACGTTAGTTACTTCTTGATAATCCATTATATCCCATTCTGTTCCGTACTCGGATCCGATCATAGTTATGGCTCTTGATCCAGTATCAAGCTGCACCATACTCATAATAGCAGCTTCATGATAGGTCCCAAACTCCAAACTGCAATGTTGTGCATCATAAGGCCAATCTCTTAAATCAGTATTGCACTTCGCATTATAGACAATCCAAGCAATGCAATACACTTTGCCGTTGCTATTGATCTCGCATGGGATAAATAAGTATCTGAAATCGTAATTATCATCTATATTGTTGATCAGTCTAACAGTAGGTAACCATAGCGAATTAGATGTGACAATTGTTTGCACACCATCGTATTTTGCGGGATCCCATTTCATTCTCTCATCCATCCACCAAAAAGTGGTCCTCATTGATGTCGAAAATTCTTGCGTTTTGCTGTTGAATTTGAAAGATTTCAAGGTGAAATGAATTTTGATTTGAAGCGGTTTGATACCTCTCGTATCTGAAGGCGGAGTGAAGTAGTTGTAACCGCACTTTTTAAGATCCTGAACCAATTTCTGTTCCCACATGTTTTCTGTGCTGTGTTGGATGACGCAGTCTTCGTACGGTAATTGGGCCAAAGCATGGTGAAAAAATAAATATAGTGTTAATCGCTTCATTATTGATATAGGACTGATTTTTATTTTTATTGTAGCGTTTGCGTTATTAGATAGGGGGTTACGCCCACTTTAATCAATATCACTTTGGTTCACAAAACAACAGTTTTCCGATACGATCACTACTATAGCTGGTATTAAAGAGTTATAAGCTACCCCGAAAGGAGGTCACTGACATTATGAACAGCTTTTACTATGGGCACAATTTTGAAATCGTGAATAACAGCTGTCTCATAAAAAGAGTTTGGTGAATCTAAACCAGATGTACAGAGCATTTGTTTTTGATAATTTTTGAGTTATCCACGATAAAAGTTGTACACAATAGTGGATACAATGACCTCCTTTCGGCTAAGTGTACCCCAAGCTTATAACTTTCATAGCGGCATTTTTGTCGCGTACACAGATAAAACATGTAGCTGTATTATTTACCAATTTGTTTTTGTAAATAATACAGTTCTTTTATCTTTTGTTCTATAAGTACATAGAATGCCTACTTAAGCGAGTGAGTGGGGAAAAATATATCTATGTGGTGAAACAAGTCTTTTAGCATAGCTTCCAAAATGGCATCGAAGCTTTTTGTAAAGTCATCACTACTTTACTAAGGCATAAACCAAAGTACACTGACAAAAGTAGTTCATCTTAGGCCGGTCGGCGAGTTAATAACCTACTCTTGCGTTGACGCTTAGGGTTGTCACTTTCATTTTTAGTTAAATATTATTTGTGTATTATGAGCAGCACTATAAAACTGCGCTAAATAAAATGGCCGGTAAATTGTAAATAATAAAGTGGCCGGTGAGAGCAGGAGAATGCGAGCGGGCTTGCAGCGAACTGGAACGCGCGCGACCAAACTTACGGCAAGGCCCAGACTGCCGGCACCCGAGTCTCCCCGAGATTATGCTAATGTGCGCGTCGCAGTGTGTACGTACACGGCGCCCGGCACGCACACATTCAAACCGGCAGCGGCCAATTTCTATGAAGATGACTTACTATTCTTAGTGTACTGCGCGTAGACGTACTCGACTATGACTTACTTTGTGTGACTTTGACTTTTAACTTGACTTTGAAGTGAATATGTCTTTAAATTTGTCTCCATAGTGGGAGGCAACACGTTATACATACCGTAGCTGCAACACTGTATGACATTTGTCATCACTAACTTGACTTGGTGGTAGATTTCCTTAGCAGGAGGTTGTCTAGGTAGGTACTACCGCAGTACCAGATATTTTGCCGCCAAGCAGTAGTGTGTAAACATTACTGTGTTCAAGTTTGAAGGGTACTGAAGCTAGCAAAATTACAGGGCTATTGAGACTAACCATCAAGTCTCAAAGTAATAAGCGCCAAGTCAGCGATGCCCTGGACTTTGTTTTACTACTCAAAGTTCTGGGTATCGCTGCAATGGTCACGGGCAGGCGTTATCTCTTAACATCAGGAGAGCGTCTCGTTCGTATCATTACTGTTAAATAAAAATAAAAACCTGTTTGAAGTCGGTTTTTTTTGTTAAAAATTATACTTGTACTTTTCTTTCTATTTTTGGTGTGCACTTAGAGTTTCTATGTATCTACTTATCATATTTTATATTTGACATTCATCATCAGCCATAGGATGTCCACTGCTGCACATAAGCCTCCTCCTGGGGGGGACTGCTTCCACCACTGCAAATATTCTTATATTGACATATATTATGTTTTTTTTTAAATGTTATTTTGAAATATGATTGGAAAAATGGCCTGTAACTTTGGTGTTATCAATACAATTATTTGCATTTGCCTTTTTGAGGAAGACAGTTTTAATCCGAGCACCGTTCAAATCGTATTATAGATGCGAACAAGAAGATAAGCGCCGGCTCTCCGCTGTTATCCCGACATTAGAGTAAACACCGCGCTTATTCCTGTTTGTTGTCTTGACTTAATGTTTCAAACGTAACTTGAAATAAAGGAGAATTCTGTTGGGTAAGATTTGCAAGGAGCTATTTATATTATTTGTGCCAACACCCAACAACAACATAAGTAGTGAAATATTTGTGTTGAGTGTTAAGCGTTCGCACAGATATTATAAAAAAACCGGCCAAGTGCGAGTCGGACTCGCACACTGAGAGTTTCGTACAAACCTGTAGGTTTATAAGTAAAAGTTATGTTTTTTTTTTTTAAGGGTAATTTATGTATTTCGCAATTTTTCCTTTATCTGTGCTATAAGACGTTGCTTCGTATCAAATTTCAAGATTCTAAGTTCACGGGAAGTACCCTGTAGGTTTTGATTCCTTTGCGAGTGTCGAAAACTTGCAGCTTAAACGGCTGTATCTTTTAATTGCGTTGGCTTAGAAGTTTGATTTTTTCACAGCTCCTAGGAACAGTAGACCTGAGTATTTGATATGAATTTCGCTTGATACCTTCACGCGTTCCTGAGAAAAAGGGTCTTGACAGACAGACGGACAACAAAGTGATCCTATAAGGGTTCCGTTTTTTCTTTTTGAGGTACGGAACCCTAAAAACCCACGTGTACAGATTCCTCATAGCATATAAAAACTCATGGCATAAAAAAAAATATTCTTATTTTTTTGGTATGGTATGGTACTTTCTAGTACTCTATTGGCTACCATACGAGAGTTGAAGATCTGTTGCTAAGCCCCTAAGTTGTGTTCTGGCAGCCTTACTTGAGAGCCATTTCCATTCCAGGCTAATTAGTGTGCTTTACCATCTATGACCACACCGTCACTTTTTTGGCACCTTTTTTTAACCGACTTTTAAAAAAGGAGGTGGTTGTCAATTCGTCAGAATCTTTTCTTTGTGTATGTTCGACGATTATTTATTGGTCGCAACTGATTCAAGAAATTATTATTTTTGTTTAAAAGGGTATTAAAGGGATACTTCTCAGGTGGTCCCATTGGCAATAAATCGGGATCTGACCCAGAAAAATCGAGGGCAACGATCAAATTTGATAGGGAGGCATATAGTGTTTTATACATTTTCTAAAAAAAAAACAAGTATTTGCGTCTGGTATTCATTATCTCATGTTGTTGCGCTGATGATGGAATCTCCTTAACTATCTATCAGAAGTTAGTAGATCATTCTTTAAATATTACACACTGGTATAGACCAATACCTATGTACCTTTGAGTTATTCACGTGAGCTGATGATGGAAGGTACAACTCCTTATTATTTGAAAGGATATCTTTCAGATAGGTCCCCATAAAAATTTCATAATCGATTCAGTAGTTTGATATTTAAACCTAAAACCTAGCCGTGTTTGGTCATGGAGGCGATTTTTTTTTAAATTGTAAATTTAGAATATTTTTTTTCTTCTGATATACCTCAGTGCCTCAAGGTTAAAGTCTTTGACTAGTGTGTGTTACCAGTGATGACTTATGGTGCCGAAACGTGGTCTCTGACTATGTGCCTTCTTAGTAAGCTTAAAGTAGCACAACGAGCTATGGAGAGGGCTATGCTCGGAGTTTCATTACGAGATCGAATCAGAAATGAGGAGATCTGTAGGCGAACTAAAGTAGCCGACATAGCCCAGCGGATTAGCAAGTTGAAGTGGCAGTGGGCAGGGCACATAGCACGCAGAACTGATGGCCGATGGGGCTGCAAAGTTCTGGAGTGGAGACCACGGACCGGCAAGCGCAGCGTGGGACGTCCACCCACAAGGTGGACAGACGACCTCATAAGGACCGCAGGAACGCGCTGGATGCGAGCCGTTTCCAACCGGTCTTTATGGAAGTCAATGGGGGAGGCCTATGTCCAGCAGTGGACGTCCTACGGCTGAGATGATGATGATGAAATTTAGAATTTATTTTTGAAGGTGACGACGGAAGATGGCTGCAGGTATTCGGTTATAGATAGCGAGCCCTCCAACGTAAACTGACACTTAAATAGGTTATTTGAGTTTCCTTATAATGAGATAGGGCCACCTCCATTGAATCTGCCACGGGCTTAGGCACTAAAAACCACAGCCAAACCAAACTTATAAAAAAAAAACTTTATCCCTTTATAATTTCAGCATACTTAAAATATTTTGATTCGTGAACAATCAAAGTTTGAAAAGTTTTCCTGAGCCCACGTAATTGAGACGAAATTTTCAAACTAAGTAAAGTTTTAAGACTTAATAATTAAGATTATAAGTACAGATATTTACCTCTTTATAAATTAGAAAGATTTAGTTCAATTTTCTATTGTTTAATAAAGAAGTTAGGGAGAAAGATTAAAATTTTCAAATTAAAATTCTCTTGCTCTTGATATTGATATTAAGACCCTTATGAATTAGCCCACAAGAGGCAGCCTTATCGCTTAAATCGATTTCTTCCAGGCATCCAGAAAAGGAAATCAGATGAGCTGAATGGCAATTTTTTTTGTGCGCTTAAAATACATTTTGTTTGGAATACGCATACATGCGTATGTATGCGTGTTTGTGTATGCATGTGTGTTCATATGAATTTGTGTCGTCAAATAGATTTATTATTATTAATTATTTAATTACAACACAGGGTTTTCCTAATGCGATGGTGCAAGTCAACATACCTACATATTATTTTTATATAACTAGCTGAACTGAAAAAATCTGGTTCCTACTGTACAAGCTTTGCTTGGTTTGGGGCTAGATGGAGCTGTGTTAAATGTTCGCGAGGAATGAGAAGAATACTCGTTATATATTATTATGTGTAAATATGTAATGGGTATTCCACTCACTTCCTTCTCACTTATTTATTTAAATGTGCGAAAGTGTAAACGAACTGGTCAGAACATTCTAGACTAAGATTTTTGTAATTCATGAATTTTATTATCAAGTTTTCGCCAAAGTTAAATTGGGTTCCCGTGTCGCCTTATAACGGGAATCACACGACTTCAAATAAAGTGGTGACGGCGTTTTGATGGGATAACTTCTTTATTTTTAGAAGTTTTACTCCGACCTTCCGCGTAGGCAAATTTCTACGGAACTTATTTTGTTGGAGACGTTAAATGCATTAAATTAATCTTAATAAGTAAGGCCTAATACTTAAGTAAGTTTTTTAAAGATGAATAGCTTGCCTTCTCAGTGGGTACATTACCAATAAAGCTACTCACGTCCTCCCTCACTGGGATGAGTAGTTTATGCGTTACAGTAAAACATAAATAGATAGAGTTTTTACATCAAACACAGTGATGTCGTTCGGCTAGCTATGTGTGCGTGTCACTCTACATATATAGTTATCCACCGCGCACTTTTAATGTAGGAGTAGGAGCTCGTGCGTCTGTGCTAGTTATGATGCCGACCGTATAATGTTTAGGTTTTGTGTTTCAAGTTGTAAATAAAAAGAAAAATATCAATTTTATTTTTATTTTCAATGAAACAAAATAAAGATATTCAATAGTGGTTCTTTGTTTATATTAACTCATTGTTTTTATGAACTATTTTTACAGACTTTGAAAACGCGGTACGACAGTGAAGTAAGGTAAAGTAATTGCACAGAAGACCAGAGGCGGCGTAAGGCGTGGGTGACGTGGGCCACTACCTACGGCCTCGCGGCCCGAGAGGCCTCGCGCCTCGAAGGCTTATACATTATCAAGCCGAGAACGTGACGAAAAAATGTTACTTGCCATAAAACGATAAATATTATTATTGACAATTTTATTTTTGACATATCTGCTAGCGTTGCTTCGCTTTAGCGGGGAATCCTGCCAGAGCTGGAGATTCCGATTATGTTTGTTTACGTTACTGTAATTTTTCTCAACGGCAACTTTTGATAGCTACTCATCCATTCCCTGTTCGCTGTTTGTTACTTGCTCATACCAGCCCATAGTCAAGATGATTACAAAATAAAAGCAATGGACAGCAAACAATGAATGGAATGTAGGAACAAACATGTTCGAAGAAGAGAAGGGGGCGTCGCGAAATTTACCCTGCCCACATCAAACCCACTGCAGAAGACATACAACCTACTCGTCGCTGAACTATGTACTGAGCGCAAAAACGTATTACTCGCTTATTTAGTATTGCAGTCATTCTCATATTCAGTACGCGAAGTCTGGATCTTAGTATAGACTAAGGTCCAGACTATATTACTATATTGCATAGGCAATACGTGAAAATAACATACGTTTAAATACGGCAAGCGACTGAAATATGCAACACTTGAATCAGTGTACAATTTAGTCCTTTTTGCGGCTGAGACGCTGATTTTTTGTAGCGATGATGGCTCAGTGGTTAGTGCGATAGGTTTGCATGCCGAAGGGCGTGGGTTCAAACCCCAACAATGAGCTTGAGCTGCCGGTGAAGGAAACCATAGCGTGGTGGTAGGGTACTTTGTAGTACTCGGTTGGCTAGCTACCACCCTCAAGTTGAAAATCTGCCGCCAAGCATCTAACGGTTTGTTCCGGCAGCCTCACGTGAGAGCCAGTTCCATTTCCAGGCTAGGTGTGCTTTACCATCTTTAACCACACCATCACTTAACATCAGGTGAGCTGTGGTCAAACAACTAGAATGACAGTCATAAAAAATAAACTGCAGGGCCTTTTAGGCAAGTTTGACGCAGATTTTGGGCGGCTTTTAAAAGACAGGGTTGTGATCCACGATCGGGCTTTTATGCTGGGTCAAACACATCTCGTTGGCCATCCAACGAGGAAACGCTGCCAGCCTTATGGGAACGATTGGGCAAATGGATGCAGAGAGCGAGTGACTGCTAGTTAAAAAAAAAAAAACAAATAAAAACAATTACTATTGTATAAGCAAGCAGTAATCTAATCTCAGATTCTCGCGATATGAATACATAAGAATATATGGATCTGCATTAGACAGATTCAAATTAGATCCCCGAATCAAACTAAATATACGTACCTATCTCGTCTCGATCTCAGATTATGTCTTATATATTAAGTATGTTGTAGTTAGGCTGGTGACACACAAACACACTACAATTTTTCTAAGAACACTTTTATGGTCAATTATTGACTCGCATAAAATTGTGCACTGTGGCTCGCGTACGCATGATGGCATGGAACCCCAACTATTACCTCTAGACCTTATAAACCTCTTTGGCAGAAGGTAATGACGGTGTACGGTGACTGGGATGTAAAATGACGTCATCTAAGAGATTTATTATTAACCCCATGTTTTCCCGACTTGGTTTGATTAACGTTTTTTGCTATACGTAATATACAAACTATTATTTGGTTGAAAGCTATTAGTTTTTTTTTTTGTTTTACTTATGCATGATTACTCACGTTTAATTATATCGGATACCCTGACTATAGTGTCAGCCACAACCGGTGGCCTTCATCAAGGAGACAAAGCAGAGTACAACACGCGCACGGCTTCGTAGGGTCGCTGCGCGCCTCGCACGTGAAAACAGCGGTTGATGCGCGGGCTTGGGGGTGGGAGTGTGGTAGTGTGCCGAGATGCGCCGGTGGGTTTTGGAGCCCTTCCTTTTTTATGGCTGACAGGCTAGAGGTTTGGCCACAACTCACCTGATGTTAAGTGACGGTATGGTCGAAGATGGTAAAGCACACCTAGCCTGGAATAGAACTGGCTCTTAAGTGAGGCTGCCGGAACACACCGTTAGATGATTGGCGGCAGATTTTCAACTTGAGCGTGGTAGCTAGCCAGCGGAGTACTAGAAAGTACCCTACCACCACGCTATGGTTTCCTCACGATGTTTTCCTTCACAGGCAGCTCAAGCTCATTGTTGGGGTTTGAACCCACGCCCTTCGGCATGCGAACTGACCACGCTAACCACTGAACTATCATCGCTACAAAATCCTTATCAAAGTCCTCCTCTACGGCACACACTATCGCTGTCTGTCTGTTATTTCTCTGTCGAGTACACTTTGTAGCGAGGGGCGACCAAGCTATGGAATGCGCTACTCTAAGTAAAAACGCTATGTCCCTACACTTAATGAGCACCTTCACTAAATTATGAAATTGAGTGATAAAATGATCTCTCATAACATCTTCACCTTAATGAATCTCATCCAGACGTTCATAATTCGAGGGCCGCATTAAATCCCATCTTCGTGCAAATCAAATATTTACCGGGCCGCAGTCGCGAGCGCGCGCTGCGGTTACTGTGAGCGAATGCTCATAAGCCGTGGTTTCTTGCTCATAGCTTGTACATGCGTGCCATGTAAATGGATTATGTAAGAGTAAAATATTTTCTGTGAGTTTCTGGTCTATTTGTTCAAGAAGCAATTTGTAGTGATGATGATATTTGTGTAACAGGTCGCTTCACAGAATGTAAGGCATTGGTTCAAACTTCAACAATGAGTTTGAGCTGCCGGTGAAGAAAAACATGAGCCAGTTCCATTCCAAGGTAGGTGTGCTTTACCATCTTCGACCACAACATCACTTAAGATCAGGTGTTAGATATACCTTGTCAAATAAAAAGAATATATAACTACCAAACATCTAAACATACAAACTTTTACACATTTATAATATTAATAGGATCCGGGTAATAAACTATACGTGTCCCAAATTTTATCCAAATCTGTGCAGCCGTGATTGAGTAACAAGCATCAAAACATGCAAACATACAAACTTTCCTATTTATAATATTAGTAGGATATACATATAATATAGCTTTTACTAGCAGACCACTGTCGGCTAAAGAAGGATCTCTTTCCTGAATAACTTTAAGATTAATCTCAAATCATTGTCTCCCTTTCATAACATCCATCTTTATCAATGCCATTGATCCGTCTTTGCTATATACCTACTTCAAAACTCAAACACAACTTCTGGAATCTGTAAAGTTTTACTTAGTTCTTATTGCTCTAACCGTGAGGCGGGGTTGGCCTGGCAAGTAAAGTAATCAGTCATTGACTTAAGTTTGTTTTAGCGACAAGAGAAGTCAATTTAAGTTTAGTGAAATCTTCATAATGACTTCATGAGTTACGTACAAATCAAACTTGTCCTAATTACTAAAAGTGTGGCAGGAATGTTGACTACTTTGAAGGCATATTTTAAAAGTTGAATTTAAACTGAATAAAAACGTAACTTAATAGATGTTTTTGTTTAATAGACTAATACCTAACAAGTTCACACTACGAAACTTCTAAGTTTCCATATTGACGGTGTTGACTTGGGAGATATATAGATATATGTTTTGTAGCGATGATAGCTCAGTGATTAGCGTGGTCGGTTCGCATACCGAAGGGCGTGGGCTTAAACCCCAACTATGAGCTTGAGCTGCCAGTGAAGGAAAACATCGTGAGGAAACCATAGCGCGGTGGTAGGGTACTTTCTATTACTCGGCTGGCTAGCTACCACCCTCAAGTTGAAAATCTAACGCCAAGCATCTAATGGTGTGTTCCGGCAGCCTCACTTGAGAGCTAGTTCTATTACAGGCTAGGTGCGCTTTACCATCTTCGACCACACCGTCACTTAACATCAGGTAAGTTGTGGTCAAACACCTAGCCTGTCAGCCATAAAAAAAAGACGCACATAGACGAGCTTTGCGGGAAGCGGAGCCGCTCGTGCTCTGCGCTTTGACGGCTCGCGATAATAAAAATAAAGAACAACTAGTAACGCCGTCGCACCGGCTCGTCAAGTCGGAGAGGTCGGTATACATTTTGGGGCCCGCGGTCTACAACCGCGTACCCGCTTGACTCTGTTCAAAAAGAAATTTGTAACCACGAATTAAGATTTTTTTACCTTAGGCGACGTATTTTAATACAGAAATCAAATTCCGTTGAAATCTAAATAATATCCCTTAAAACAAAATAGCAATCGTTTAAGTTGTGGTAAACAAGCACACTGGTGGCTTGATGGTGAGCAACGATTCTAAACCAGTAATTTTTTTAAGTCGACTTGTCACTTCCAACTCGCCTGATGGAAAGCGACAACATCGTCGAAGACAAAAAAGGTTTGACGACAGTTGTTTTGGAGAGGAATTGATGCCACTTTCATTGTCCGAACCGCTAAACAGTGCACTGCTCGAGTGTGAGGGTGTGATATAATCTGGGTGTCTTAAAGTCGAAAGTGAACTGGTATTTTCTGGACAAACTTGCTCCATCTTGGATCACATCATCACTTAACGTCAGGTTAGATGGCGGGTAAACGCAAACCAATAGGCACAACAAATATGACGTCAACCTTTTAAAATTTTGCTAAACCCTATTGTAAGACCACCCACTTAACTTACGTAGCATCAGGTAAGCTGTGGTCAAACACCTAGCCTGTCAACAATAAAAAAACTCCGTGCTAACAACTCGTTGCTCGAATGAAATTGTAATTCCGTCTTGTACTTTTGTGTTTCAAACTGTTCTTTTCGAGCCAGACAATGATGATCTTCAAAGATGATGCTATAAATCGGCTTAATTGGAAATAAATTGTCTCCAAAATTCATAACTCAATAACTGTGCCACGAAACGTCGGTTGGTCACGTGGTTTGGGGTGAGACTTTTTACACAAGCGGAGCGATTTACATTAATATATTTTTCAATGTATTCAAGGTTACGTGGAGGCTGTGCTAAGCCGAAGTTAACTAATTAGACCCATAATTTTGAATCGACTAAAATAACGGCATATCGTGTTTGTTTGGTCGACCTGACTAGTTACCATCAGCTTTTCCAGGCTATCAGGTTTTCTGCGAGTGACGTGTTCTAAATATTTGAATACTAGCTGTTACTCGCAACTTCGTCCACGTGGAATTTAACAAAAAGTTTTTACAGTTTGCAGTATAAAAAGTATCTTATATGTTAATTCAGACCATAAGCTATACGTGTGCTAAATTTCATTCAAATCCGTTAAGTATTTATTACATGAAAAAGTAACAAACATCCATTCATCCTCACAAATTATCACGTTGATAAAATTAGTACGATAGGTTTAGTATGATAAGAACAATATGATAGGATTAGTAGGATAGGATTAGTAGGATAGGAAGTAGGATTCGTTGGAAGCATATGTACAGTATGCTTTTAAAATAATTTACTTTGCACTTTCATTGTACTTATTTATTACCAGATTACTGAGTTTCTTGCCGGAGTCTTCTCAGTTGAAGTGTAATTACGAGCCGGTGGTAGATTCAAACATGTAACTTAATGTTCATAAGTGCCTTACCAGGGCCTAAACTGAATAAATGACTTTATCGGTCTTAAAAAAATATGGTTGACTAGGTGCTTTACCACAGCTCACATGTTAAGTGAGGGTGTGGTAGAAACTAAATAAAACACGCCTGGAATGGAACTGGCTATCATGTGAGGATGCCGCGACATATTATCAACTTGAGGGTGGTAGCTAGCCAGCCGAGTACTAAAGAGTACCCTACCACCACGCTGTAGTTTCCTCACGATGTTTTCCTTCACCGGCGAGTCAAGCTCATTGTTTTTAACCCACTTCCTTTGGCGTGTGAACCGACCGCGCTAACCACTGAGATATCATCGCTACAATATCTCAAGTTTATAACCCTGTATTAGTGTGATAGGTACCTAATACTTTCTCAACACGTTCTGTATATGGTCTAAATTGAAATAACTTTTACATCCGAGCTACGAGCAATCTACGAAAAGTTTTCCAACAATTTTCCAATCGCCTTCTCTATAAACCAACCTCCTCTCCTAAGTTTCAAACTTGGAACATCGCTATCATTTGCAGCTTCCATCCTACCCCCGAATTTCCCCTCTCATCCGGACCTCACCCAACCCCACCCAACATCCCTCTCAGTACCGCTTCAACTATTGCGGGAGAAAGTCGTGTTGGACTTCCTCTTTTCGGCGGGAAAAATGACAGTTCATTTTTCGAACGTAGTTTCGTTTTTAAATTGAAACTTTTTGTGGGAAGGCGTCAATATTTTCGTGAGAACTTTTTCAGTGGCTAATTGGGATGTTTGTTTGGTAAGTCTTAGCAGTAGAGATGTTATTCAATTGCTAATTGTATTATCAAAGGTAATTATTTATGTGCATAATTTACTTTATTAAAGTACAACGACCCAAAAAAATGGATGTTGATAAATTAAGGTAAAAATGTTTTTTGACTTGTTGCTAATTATAATTAATTTGCACCACAATGTCCTTTATTAAACGACATTATCCACAATTAAAAAAATGTTGTGTTGATTAAATTAAAGTAATAAATCAAGATATAATATAGATACGAGTATAATAAATTTTTACTTGGTGGCAGATTTCTTTAGCAGGAGGTCGTCTAGTTAGGTACCAACGCAGTACCAGATATTCTGCCGCTAAGCAGTAGTGTGTAAACATTACTGTATTCCGGTTTGAAGGGTACTGCAGCTAGTGAAATTACAAGGCTATTGAGACTAACCATCTAGTCTCAAAGTAATGAGCGCCAAGGCAGCGATACCCTGGACTTTGTTTTACTACTCAAAGTTCTGTGTATCGCTGCAATGGTCATGGGCAGGCGTTATCTTTTAGCATCAGGAGAGCGTCTCGTTAGCATCATTACTGTTACATTAAAAAAAAAACGAATAACAAAAAAAAAAAAACAGAAATTTAAGAAAGAAACCTACATAACATAAATATCACTGCAATGACACTTTTAACAATAAGAAGCTATGAAATGAACGATACGCCTTCCTGTTGGTAAGAGATACTTACTGCCTGTCTATGGCCATTGCAGCGACGCCTAGAACTTTAGCTAACAAAAAAAGTCCAGGGTGTCGCTGTTTTGTAGCTCATTACTTTGAGACATTCAATGGTTAGTCTCAACAGCCCTGTAACTTAATAACTTAAAGAGTTTAACAACCCACAAATATATACTAAAGGCGAAACTTTAGACAAACCTGAGGCAACACCCTCGTCACAGTGAGATGGACGTAAATACTACGTGGGGTCACTTGGATATGTTATGCAAACGAAATTTATGATCACACACTCACACATCATCATCCATAGGACGTCCACTGCTAGACATAGGCCTCCTCCTAGGGGGTTTTGCCTATACTCGCCACGCTTGGCAGGCGGGTTGGCGAGCGCAGTTAGGTGTGATTGTTGAAGGAAGACGCTGATGCCCATCTTCCGGATGACATCCCTTAGCCGACTCTTACGGCTACCACGGGTAGAGAGGGTGGGGGTACCATTCTTACGCACCACCGCGACACGGTTTAAGATAAAGAATTTATTTATTTCGACCAAATACCACAGGTAAGTTACAGTTTTTACAAAACAATATAATATATAACAGCAAACTTCCTCAATACTTATAAATTAACTAAAAATAAGTTAGCTGCAGTAGCCTTCAAACTGAAACACAGTAATGTTTACACACTACTGCTTGGCGGCAGAATATCTGGCACAGCGGTGGTATCTACCTAGACGACAGCAGGAGTGCTAAGGAAATCTACCACCAAGTGAAAGACATGCTTGTTGTTTGACTACAGCTCAATAAGTGACGGTGTGGTCGAAGATGGTAAAAACACCTAGCCTGGAATGGAACTGGTGATCAAGTAAGGGAGGAACACATTGTTAGTGAGAGTGATCGCTATCCTTCATCAGTTTCATCCCAAGCTAAGTGTGCTTTACTATCTTCGACCACACCGTCACTTAACATCAGGTGAGTTGTGGTCAAAAACCAAGCCTGTCAGCTATAAAAAAAATGAGCAATAGGCAAGCGTGTTCCATTGTAGACCACATCTTCTCTTAAAATCATGTAAGATAGCGGTCAAACGTAAGCCTATTAAATATATAATAAGTTAGAAACAACCAAATATCAGAAACGTAATCTTGCGATATTCTTGCTAAACTTCCAACATTACCGGAAAACTGTTTAAAAATTAACGAAACAGGAACAACAAAAACAAGCAAAATGCTTAAAAATATGGCATCGCTTTTGTAAAATTCATTCAGTCTGGACCTTAACCGGAAGGGTCCGGTGCTTCGTCGGTCGCATAATAAAGATTTGTAAAAGCAGTAAGGGAAGTTTGTGTCATTTTAGAGATGATAACTGACTTTCTCTTGGTTTTAGGAGGGAGTGAATCTCCTAAAGATCTAAAGATCCTTTTAATTTGATCAGAGCAATAGACTCTTAAGCTGGTTTTTTCTATAATTTACAATTTAGTTTTCCATGCTGTTGATACGGTACTCCGGGTTGAAAGGTATCTTACCTTCACCAATGGATGTTATTCATGAGACTCCACTTCCGTTTTGTAATAAGAAATTATGTACCGCGTTAATGGCGCACGCGGAATGACCTCGGGGAAAGTTAATTTTGGATGATCTATCTTCATACAATATTCATCTTTAAGGATACACTGCTCATGCCGAGAATTTTGAAGAAAAAATAAATTTTACACGTCTTCACCACGTTTACTGAACTCTGACCCGGCTCGAAGGACCATATACAGTATCCAGAACGAATGAGAAATATAAAATTATAAAATCTAATAAAGTGAATTTCGTTTGTATGAGCACGGACAATTTATAAATAATACGATTATTATTAAAGGCTCACAGATCTAACATTGTTAAAAATTTTGTTTAAAAAAAAATCTTATTCTATAGTTTGCACTAGATAAAACTGTTTTTTTTAATCAATTTTGATAACAAATGGTTTTGTAGCGATAATAACTCAGTGGTTAGCGCGGTCGGTTCGCATGCCGAAAGGCGTGATTTCAAACCCCAAAAATGAGCTTAAGCTGCTGAAGGAAAACATCGTGAGGAAACCATAGATGGTGGTAGGGTGCTTTTTAGTACTCGGCTGGCTAGCTACCACCCTCAAGTTGAAAAAATGAGCAAATAATCACACTAACATTATAATAGACGAAAGTTTCTGAGTGTGTAAGTGTGTTTGTTACTTCTTCACGCTCAAACGGCTGGACCAATTTTGATGAAATTTGATATGGAGGTAGCTGACACCCTGGATTAACACATAGGCTTATTATCCCGATGTATTGTTGTGTATTGTATTGTTCACGTGGGAACAGCTGGTAACACCGCGGGGCGCAGCTTGTGTGATATAAATGTGAAAGTTTGTATGTTTAGATGTTTGTTACACAATCACGCAAAAACGGCTGAACAGATTTGGATGAAATTTGACACACATACAGTTTATTGCTTGGATTAACATATATAATACTTTTTATATCAGAAAAATGTTAAGTTCCTGTGGGATTGTCAAAAAAGAAAGTACTGGACGTATCCACTGGAACTTATATTGCTACTTACTACTAGCTACTTTTATCTTGAACAAATGTAGCGGGAAGTTCGTCGGGCGCACTTACTCCTGTATAATCTCGTCGTCTCTAAGGCAATGGACTAGTGTATCTACTTTTTTATGTGTTAATTTTGCAAAGTTGTTGACAGCCCCGTTGCCTCATTGGTAGTATGTCTGCCTGAGCTGTAGGGCGTGGGTTCGATTCCCGCCAAGTACAAACATTTTATGGTATAAACAAAATCTTTGTTCTCTGTCTGGGTGTTCTGTATGTAATATAAGTATGTTTTTACAAAAAAAAAGTATTTATGTATTCTATCAGTTATCTGACTTCCATCACACAAGCTCTGCTTAGTTTGGGTTCAGATGGCGCTGTGTGTAATGTGTCCTGCAATATTTATATTTATTTATTATTTATTTAAAGTTTCACCATATTTTTCACATAAAAAAAAAACATAAATACATCGCGTACTACTAACAGCGCCCAGGCGTCGTTTATCAAAGTATCAACTGATAGTAAAGTGTCAGTTAGCGACATAGGATGGCACTAAAATGGTCGAACGTCTCAGCCGGTAGGCTCTGGGGAAATTACTGGCACACGGCCGGTAAGAGGGATGATTTACAGTTATACGCGAGTAAGTGCTATTTTTATAAGTCACAATAAAACATAAGGCCACCTGGTCAGTGGTCATATTAATAAATATCGGAGGACATCTCACATAACGCCAAACTTAGCAAAGCTTATATACCATACAGCTGACAGAGTACTTAAATTCTTAGTTTTTTTAATTATTATCAAGTTTTTTAATCGCTGTTAAGTTTTTTAAATTGTTGTCAAGTTTTTTTAAATTGTTGTCAAGACTTTTATATTGTCGTCAAGTTTTTTAAATTGTTGTCAAGTAAGTTTTTTTTTTTTTTTTTTTTTTTTTTAAAGTTAAGTTTAAATCCTCATCATTGCTGTAACTCAAAATCAAAATCAAAAAGTCATTTATTCAGTTTAGGCCCTGGTAAGGCACTCTACCACCGGCTCGTAATTACGCTTCAACTGAGAAGACTCCGGCAAGAATCTCAGCAAGGCTGTTTTTTGTGGATCTTTTTTTTCATATTAGGTTACAATTTACAGTTATAGATATTAATACCTACATACATTATGCTTACTACAATTGTCACTTAGCCAGGGGGATGCAAGTGCAGAGAGAAGCTACTACAACCATAATTATATTCCTGTCTTCCACGTAATGAGCCACCTTATAGTATAGGCTTTGTCAATTAACCTCTGCTTTATAAAATCTTTGAATTTATTATAGGACATTTTAGTTACCTCAACTAAAACGACTGTTAAGCGGAAATAAACTAAATATATACCTTGAAAACTTGTCTTTTTTTTTATAAATACATGCTTATAATACTATCATATAACATTCATATACGTATCTATTTTATTTATATTAATTTTAATAGCCTTTTTTCCTTTTTTTTTTGTTAAACTATTTATTTAACTTTTTTTTAATTTTATTTTAATTATACAACAATTGACATTATTTAATATTTTGAATGAAATTCTGATATTCTTTTGACATTATATATTATTCACTATTAGGACATTATTGTTAATATTAGTGACATTTGTTTATTTGCTTTCTTTTCCTTTTTTAAATTAATTTTATATAATTTTACTAATTAAATTGTAATTTGACGTGCCTAGTGTAACACATGTAGTTATAAGGCCAATAAAATATTCTATTCTATTCTATTCTACATACAAAACACCCAGATACGGAACAAATTTCTATGTTAGTCACACAAATGTCAGTCCTGAATGGAATTCGAACCCACGCAGTTTTCCAGAACTTAGGTTACGAAGTTAGGTGTTTGACAGCTCACCTGATATTAAGTGACGGTGTGATCGAAGATGGTGAGCACACCTAGACTGGAATGGAACTGTACTCAAGTGGGACTGCCGGAATACATCGTTTTTTAATGTAAATGTAATGAGACGAACGGGACGCTCTCCTGATGGTAAGAGATAACGCCTATACATGACCATTGTAGCGATACACAGAACTTTGAGTAGTAAAACAAAGTCCATGGCATTATACTCCTTTGGCGTTCATTACTAAGACATCAGATGATAAGTCTGAAAAGCCCTGTAATTTCGCTAGCTGTAGTAACTTTCAAACCGGAACACAGTAATGCTTACATACTACTGCTTGGCGACAGAATATCTGGTACTGCAGTGGTACCTACCTAGCCAATCTCCTGCTAAGGAGATCTATCACCAAGTAAGTTAGGTGCTTAACGGCAGATTTTCAAGTTGAGTGTGGTAGCTAGCCAGCCGAGTGCTAGAAAACACCCTACCACGACGCAAAGATTCCTTTTCTTTCTTTCTTATTTACGAGTTCAAAATCTAATTAGAGTGTGTAAGAAGGTTCAGTCATTTACAGTTAAACGACGTCTTTTCAGGAATAGCCGTCAAATAAACGTCAGAAGCCTACCTAACCAAATATGGTGATATCAAATAAGCGCGCCTTCATTTACAAATATTTCGTAACATTTTTTATTTGGAATTTCTTTATTTTCCCAGAAAAATACGTACAAAAGGGAGGCTCGTTAAGCTTTGGAAAAAAAACTGTCGGTTTATTATTTTCATCCCAATTTGTTGGTTTGTCAGTTGTCACTTTTTTGACGTGGGTGAAGATGGCTAGGAGGGTCAATAGCCACTGGAACGAGCGACACGAATGCGAATCCAATCAACTCCTAGATTTATTATTGACTTGACATTTAAAAAAAAACTCTTTTTTGGTAATGTTTAAGAATGCCACAGTAACTGATCTCAGTGTGCCGGAAAGTGAAAGCCAAAGTCAAAACCTTTCAAAGTCAAAAAGATTCACGGGATGATTTCCTATATGTATGTCTCCTTGAGGTCATAGTACACGCTTCGAGCTTATCATGAGAGTGGCGCCATCTAGGCGCCCACATAACAATACAAAATATGAATGAAGAATTGACACAATACAAATCTTTATTAGATTTTGTTCACATGCCATAATACTCCACTATATACTTATTATAAAACAAAGTCGTCCGTCGCGTCTGTCTGTTCGCGATAAACTTAAAAACTACTGAACAGATTATTGTGCGAGTTTCACCAATAGATAGAGTGATTCATGATGGTGTAGGTATATAATTTGTTGAAGTTTAATTTACTGATAATTACATAAATTGTTGTGTAAAATTGGAAGAGCGTTGTCCTCTGGCACAGGCAATTTATGCCTAAAAGAGAACAACCAACCTAAATTGTAAATGTAAAATTTTTAAGAAATAAAAGAATTAAAGAATAATTTCTCATGGTTGTAAATTAGTTTAAATATAATGATAATTGATGTGTTGGAAAAGTCAACATAGGAGCTTTCATCGAAAACGCTGCCTACAACGTAACGTGAGATAGATCAAAATCCCCGTGGAAACCCATGTGCAGTCTGTCTGTCTTTGTGTCGAATATTTTTTTTTTCTAGCTTTAATTTTCTATAAAAATGTTTCTATATACCCTACTTTTATTATTTGTAGTATATACTATACAAACTTGCTAGCGATGATAGCTCAGTGGTTAGCGCGGTCGGTCAGCATGTCTAAGGGCGTGGGTTCAAATCCCAACAATGAGCTTGAGCTGCCGGTGAAGGAAAACATCGTGAGGAAACCATAGCGTGGTGGTAGGGTACTTTCTAGTACTCGGCTGGCTAGCTACCCTCAAAGTCGAAAATCTGCCGCCAAGCATCTAGCGGTGTGTTCCGGCAGCCTCACTTGAAAACCAGTTCCATTCCAGGTTAGGTGTGTTTACCATCTTCGACCACACTGTCACTTAACATCAGGTGAGCTGCTGTCAACAATAAAAATACTATACTTATCTGTAACAAAGTATCAAGAAAATTTGACTGATGTAACTCTAGAAAATGTCAATCGGAACTTTATAGGAATTCTGACATGCTAAATGGCCACTTTATTTCGTAAGCTCTGAGACCTTCCTTCGTTTTGTAATAAGAATTCCGTATCCGGAAAATTATTGTAAGCTTAGTGACTTTTGGGACGAATCTAGCAGCTGTTTGCGCGCCCAATGTGTTCCGAATTTGATCACAGAAGAAAAAAAAGTTATCTAAAGAGCGTCACAGAAATTCAGTTAAACCACTTTTGAGGTAATTTCGCATTTTGTTAGTATTTTAATTTTCCTAAACTTTAACAACTAAGAACTGGCTCTTAAGTGAGGCTGCCGGAACATACCGTTAGGTGCTTGGCAGTTGATTTTCAACTTGCGGACTTTAGCTAGCCAGTCGAGTACTAGAAAATACCCTACCACCACGCTATGGTTTCCTCACGATGTTTTCCTTCACCAGCAACTCAAGTTCTTGTTGGGGTTTGAACCCACGCCCATGCGTGTGAACTGACCGCGCTAACCACTGGGCTATCATCGCTACGAAAAGTTATTTATAATATTCATGTTATACACATTTGTCAAGGAATAGAATTTAGATCGAGAAACGTTCTAAGAAACTCATTAGCAATGATGCGATTGTTCGGAAAAGGCTCCAAAGCCTTGAACATCGTCGCAAAGTGGCTTGCCTGTCGGTTTTCTACCGGATAAACTTTGGAGAGTGCCCTATAGATCTCGATGATCTAATTCCATCTTTCCCATTTTTATATCGGACACTCAGGAGCTCCAAGAAGCGACACCGCTTCATGGTCGATATTCCAAGAACTCGAACTAAACGGTTCGAATCTGGCTTCATTGTGCGAACCGTTAGACAATGGAATTTGCTACCCGAGTGGGTGTTCCCTGATGGTTACAATCTGGGTGCCTTCAAGTCGCGAGTGAATCATGCATTCAAACGCAAGCCTATTAGTAATAAAAAAAAAACCTTTTTGCCATCTACGTAATGCTTATGTAAAAAAATTATCCTATCACACACATCATATCATCAGCCATAGGACGTCCACTGCTGGACATAGGCCTCCTCCCGGGGTTTTTTTTTGTCAATACTCGCCACGCTTGGCAGGCGGGTTGGCGAGCGCAGTTAGGTATGATTGTTCAAGGAAAACGCTGCTACCCATCTTACGTATTACGTCCCTTAGCCGACTCTTACGGCAACCATGGGTAGAGAAGGTGGGGTACAATTCTTACGCTGGTACCACCCCGGCAATTTATCCTGTAGTGTATCAAAATAAATAAATAAAAAAAAGGAATGAATACTTTCAAACGTTTTATTGATTTCTATTTTTAGACCATCTTTACACTGTGGTTGTTAACGACTCCTCGCCCTTCTTTTCAAACTGTCTCCTTGAAGGTTTCTCCGATATTTTTGACAATCAAGCCCTCTATCTGCTTTGCTTTCAAACTTTCATCGATGTTTTCGTGAAATGTTCAAAGGGATAGAGTTCAAAATTGAACGGATAACACGTACATGTGAAATGTAGAGTTGAGGGTAGCGAAGGCGAAGCGCGTGGAGATAGGTCCAGAGATAAGCGATGTGCGGTGTCGGCGCAAAATATTCAATGCTTCTTTTATGTCGAAAAGTGTGAAGTCAAACATTTTTTGCTACCCAGGAACGTGAAGGAAAACATCGTGAGGAAACCATAGCGTGGTGGTAGGGTACTTTCTAGTACTCGGCTGGCTAGCTACCACCCTCAAGTTGAAAATCTGCCGCCAAGCATCTAACGGTGTTTTCCGGCAGCCCCACTTGAAAGCCAGTTCTATTCCAGGCTAGATGTGCTTTACCATCTTCGACCACACCGTCACTTAACATCAGATGAGTTGTGGTCAAACACCTAGCCTGTCAGTCATAAAGAAAAAAAAAGTCATAAGGAACGGTAGTCACTCACCGAAAATTCATTGTACGTATCATTGAGAACAAATTTTACAACAGGATTGACATTGATATTATATTTTTTTTCTATTTGTTACAATTTTGCCTAAAATTATCAAAATTCTACCTTTAACTTACATACCTAAGCCTTAAAGATTCTATTTCTAAGATAATGTAAAGAAAGTAAATAATTTTGTAGCAATTTTAGATCAGTGATAAGCGGCGTTGGAATATACATACGCCAGAGGGCGTAAGTTCACATCGTGGTTTTGATTCCATATTTTTTTATTCGCACACGAGGTTGTGGAACTCTGCCGGTGTCTGTGTTCCCTTTACAATATGGGTATCTTCAAATCTAGAGTAAATATGTTTCTTCTAGGTAAGCGTGCTCCATCTTAGACCGCACTACTTAACATTAGGTAGGGTGTGGTCTAACGCGAACTTTGAATAAAACAAACATAGCATGTTGGTAGGTTTCTAATCCTCAGCTGTATACATTTCGTGTCAAAATTTCGTGGCAAGCGTGGCGAGTATTGGCAAAACCTCTCCCCAAGAGGAGGCCTATGTCCAGCAGTGGACGTCTTTTGGCTGATACATCATCAGCCAAAAGACGTGTGTGTGTGTCTTGAGGCTGCGTCTCAGTGAGAAAGGGCATAATCTTATTTGGTACAGCATTTGTAGCTGGCTATCCAGCGTGGCAACGCCGCGAGTATTATGGGCACTTTTGGGCGGGAGTCTTTACGTGGGGGCCTTTTTAACTAAGGATTTGTTGACTCGCATTTTCATCTCAGCAAATGAGACATTGATGCGTGTCAACAACCCCTTATGATATTAATACAATAATTTCCTTCATATAAAAGCAAGTAAGCACATAGATATATGGAGGCATTCCTCCGAGGAAACCAGACGCTAATCTTTTGACCCAAAATCACAATCAATACATCACGGCTCGGACGGTAATTTATCACGAATAATAGTAACACTCTCATGTATCAGGTTTGATTTGCAATACCAAGGCTACGCGCAAACTGGAATGTAATCGGTAAAACATAAAAGTAAAATCAGCTATTAAGTCATTGTTTTCGCCGTGCATCTCGGAAAGCACAGTTACTACCAAATGTGCTAACATACATCACCAGCACAAGGAAGTCCACTGCTGGACATAGGCCTCCTCCTGGGGGGGTTTTGCCAATACTCGCCACGCTTGGCAGGCGGGTTGGCGAGCGCAGTTAGGTGTGATTGTTCAAGGAAGACGCTGCTGCCCATCTTCCGGATTACATCCCTTAGCCGACTCTTACGGCAACCACGGGAGGGTGGGGTACAATTCTTACGTCGGCACCACCACGGCAGACTTTGTTTAGCTACTCAAAGTTCTATGTATCGCTGAAATGGTCATGGACAGGTGTTATCTCTTACCATCAGGAGAGCGTTTCGTTCGTCTCATTACTTTTACATTAAAAAATCACAGTCGCCTATACAATATCGACTATGGGTATTTGTAGCGATGATAGCTCAGTGGTTAGCGCGGTCGATTCATACGCTGAAGGACGTGGGTACGAACCCCAACAATGAGCTTGAGCTACCGGTGAAGGAAAACATCATGAGGAAACCATAGCGTGGTGGTATGGTATTTTTAGTAATCGGTTTGCTACTTACCACCCTCAATAAAAAATCTGCCACCAAGCACTTAACGGTGTGTTCCGGTAGCCTTACTTGAGTAGGTATGCTTTATCTTCAACCACACCGTCACTTAACATCAAGTTTAGTGAGCTGTGGTCAAAGACTTAGCTTGTCAACAGCAGCACTATAAATTCACTGCAGACCATTTAAGATTCTATTAACACGCCTTTTGAAGAATCCAATGTTGTAACTCCGCGGGAATACAGAGGAAGGAAGATCATTCCACAATTTGGAAGTTTAGGGCAAAAAAAAATGTTTTAATTACTTAAAAGATAATCAAACAATTTTCCTTAAAAATTTAATGTAATTTGAGAGAAGAAATATATCTAATCATTATCTCGTGCTTCGATCCTGTCTCTAATTTATTATCGGGAAAGACGACGGGGAATATTCTTCATTATAATTATTATGATAATTAATTTTTTGATTAGAACGAGATCAGGGGCTTTCGGCTGAGGCAATTCGGTCTATACTAGATTGCGTACGTGACAACGACAACCAGAATCAGAATGACAAATGACAGTTGACCGAAAATTTCTTTTTTAACTCGATTGGCATCTATATAATGTAAGAGTTCTAGCGGAAATGCGGAAAGAGTCATGACGTCCCATTGTATTTTTTTGCAAAACTTGTGTTTTTTCGAGTGTTTATACATAAAAATAGTCGTTTTATTCATAAAGTGCCGAATTACAAGCGCAAGTGTGAGTGATACAATAAAAACATGACTTTTCGTGTTGCTTCCAAAACTCCATCGAAGCTTATAGTAAAGTCGCCACTACTTTACTAAAGCATGACTGGATTTGACTGGCACGGACTGGACTAGACCAAGACTGGACGTTGACTGTAACTATAGATGTTAGACACGATAACAATGTTTATCAAGTTCCTAAAAACTACATGTAAATCCGTTGTGCAGTTTTTGAGTTTATTACGAACAAACAGACAAAAAAGTTTATCCCTAATGTAACGCCCGGCAGACATGAAATGTTTGAACAGCACCTACGCAGCACACAGAGAAGCGACGAAGTATAAAGTATGCGCGCGCGTTTATCACGCCGTTTACCGTCACGGCATACGAGTAGATTTTACTGCCAAATACATGTAAATATTTTATTGATAGCACCAAAGTTATCATTTCAAATATATAACATGTTAAAGAGTTTAAAGAATATATTACCCGACTGCGAATAAAATAACTATAATAAAGGGGGAAAAACTAGACTAATTTATTATTCCTAATTAAACTCAAACATATAACTTCAAAATATTTTTGTAATCCTCTTTTAATCTCCTTTATTTAGATACACTACTTGATAGGTTTAGTAATTTTTTTATAATTACCGTATTACTATTTCGCGCTAAAAATCCGCCCTTTTTTTTTTTTTTCAAACTCCTACCTAAGGGTTATTGAGACGAATCTAACGATATCGTAATTGTCGTAATCCATTCGGTCGTTTGGAAGATACGAGGTAATAAATAAATTTTCATAGATACATACAAGATACGCGCGAAAAACATAACCCTTCCTTGGCAGTCGGATAAAAAGATGAAAAATAACTTATTATTAAACTCACAAAAACCCATAAATTACTTCTGCCCTATCAAATTGTAGTAAAAGTTTGCCAGATCACTTCGTAAAAGAACGAGATAAAACCTTCATAAAGTAACTCAGACACGTTTATTGACATACATTTCTGCCGCCGTTTTATCACATACGTACATATACTATATTTTTTCAGCCGTAACTGAAGTGGCAGTAAACACGGCAATATACCGAAAACTGGCTATTGGCAGTTACGAGGGGCCTATGAATACATTTTCAAGATTTTTCCTAACATACGAGTAGTTGTTGAGACATTTGTTTTCATAAGAAAATTTGTTGTTTCTGAGTTAATAAGATCTGAGTAGATAAGAGATAATGCCTGACCATGACCATTGCAGCGGAACTTTGAGTAGTAAAACAAAGTCCAGGGTATGGCTGCCTTGGCGCTCATTACTTTGAGACTAGATGGTTAGTCTCAATTGCCCTGCAATTTCGCTAGCTGCAGTTCCCTTCAAACCGGAACACAGTAATGTTTACACACTACTGCTTGGCGGCAGAATATCTACTTAGACGACCTCGTGCTATGGAAATCTACCATTAAGTAAAAAAGTTTGAAAATTGTAGTCAGTTTAGATAAATATTTAAATTAAATCTTCGTCTCAGTTGTAACCAAAACTTTAAAGCGGAAATACACTAAAATTATAACTCTTGAGCGGAATAATTGATTGATTCAGCCGTTACTTTGCGGAAGTTCATTTTGAGTGTTCAAGGTATATCTATATAAATATATATAACTCAAAGGTGACTGACTGACTGACTGACTGACTGACATAGTGATCTATCAACGCACAGCCCAAACCACTGGACGGATCGGGCTGATTGGCATGCAGTTAGATGTTATGACGTAGGCATCCGCTAAGAAAGGGTTTTGATTAATTCTACCCCCAAGGGGATAAAATAGGGGATGAAAGTTTGTATGAAACTTTGTCAATTTTAAACCGATCAGGCTGAGACTTTGCATGCATGATAGTTGATAAGCTACTATGACGCATGATAAGCTACTATGACGTAGGCATCTAGCGCGGGTGAAACCGCGGGGCACAGCTAGTATTTAAATAAACTAAATATAGGTATACCTTGAACACTGAAAATAACTCTTGAACACTTAAACAAAATAACATTCCAAATTAAATAAAACTTTATGAAAATTCATTTCAGGAAACGGGAAATTGTTATTTATTGGGTAAAAACTTTAACATAGTCTGTAATTGTGCTCCATTGTGGTTGACTAAAATCACTTCAATATTCTACTTTAAACCTCCCGGTTCTAGTTAGAGGAACATTCTATTCTATCAGAGCAGCTTTTAATTGAAACATTTCCGGAAAGTTTCCCGATAGGACGTAACGCTGACCTGAATTTATCAGGTCAAACTTACTATGCTTGGAGTGGAAACTGATAAAGCGTTATATAATAGATAACTAGGTACTTATAATTTAGTCAAAATATGCACAGATTTTTTTAGCACGTGCAAGTCCGTGTTTTTTCCCCAACTCACCTAATGTGGCTGAAGATGAAGCACGCGGACTTAGGATATATCTCACTCTGACCTTGAAAAAATCTAGATTATATCTTTCTGGAAACACGGAAGCTCGCATCTTGGTCCATTCCTTGAAGATTACATTTTGAACTGTATTTGCGTTCACTTTGTTGTCCGTCTGTTTGTCAAGACCCTTTTCCTCAGGAATGCGTGGAGGTATCAAGCTGAAATTCATATCAAATACAAGAAAAGACTACTGTTTCTTAGAGCTGTGAAAAAATCAAACTTCTAAGCCAACGCAATCAAAAAATACAGCCGTTTATGCTGCTTTTCGATACTCGCAAGGGAATCAAAACCTACAGGGTACTTCCCGTGAACTCAAAATCTTGTAACTTGGTACGAAGCCACGCCTTATAGCACAGATAAAGGAAAGATTGCGGAAAGCATAAATTACCATTTTTTTATATGAATTTTAGCTCGATACCTCCCACGCGTTCCTGAGAAAAAGGGTCTTTACAGACAGACGGACAACAAAGTGATCCTGTAAGGGTTCTGTTTTTCCCTTTTGAGGTACGGAACCCTAAAAAGCTCAAATGAAGTCTGCGAACCCGCACTTGGCCAGCGTGGTGGACTATGGCCTTACCCGTCTCACAATGAGAAAAGGTCCGCGCCTAACTGTGGGGCAGTTTTTAAGGGCAGGGCTGGTTCAGAAGCACCATTAATCCAATCATTAAGATATTAAACATGATTTTCTTCGTTGTTTCAGAAAATTAAGAACAATGAAGAATATTTGGAAGCTGGCTGCCGCTGCTGTATTTTTACACACGTGTAAGTATCTAGGGTTACCAACACAGCTCAGCGTATTAGCAAGCTGAAGGGAGCTGGAAATATCGCAGAACCAGTGTTAGGCCGTGCCGCCATAGGATTACTTTTAGGGAGGTGCATCAACATCTAAGTACATACTATAATGTTAACGAATAAAACATTATTTATAGATGATGTGTGTTACATGAATCAAGTTAATGTCAAATTCAAATCACGCTGGTTTTTTTTTTTTTTTTTCACATTACACACCGCGCCTTCTGACCCTAAACCAAGCAGAGCTTGTGTGATGGAAGTCAGATAACTGATAGCATACTTATAATACATACAGAACACCCAGACACAACAGGACAAACATTAAAACATTTAATGTTTGTCCTTGCCGGGAATCGATCCCACGCCCTACAGCTCAGGCAGACATACTAAATGAGCCAACAGAGCTGTCAACAAAATAAATAAAAAATAACAACAAAATAAATAAATAGAAAAAACAAAAAAAATGAAATGAAATGAATGAATGAATGTTGAAATAGTAACTTCCTTTGTTAGGGTTCCGTACCCAAAGGGTGAAGCGGGACCCTATTACTAAGACTCCGCTGTCCGTCCGTCTGTCACCAGGCTGTACCTCATGAACCGTGATAGTTAGAGTAGAAATTTTCACAGATGATGTACTTGTGATGATGTACTACTACAACAAACGTGAATTTTTTGCTCGATATTGAAAATGACTACAGGGAGACACTTGAAATATTCACAGAATATTCAGTTATTTATTCACTTTAAAAATAAATAATTAAATTCAAAAAATTACAAATATTTAGGGTATATGCTCCTATACAACAGACATGATTTTTTTGCCGTTAATATAGATAATGGTACGGAACTCTTCTTGCGCGAGTCCGACTCGCATTTGGCCGGTTTTTAAAATCTTATTATTTTCTATGTATTTTTGTGATTTCAATATAGATATATGACATGTTTGTATACTTTGACATTTTGTTTTTATTTTATTGACATGTAATCAGTGTTCTAAATCTCAATGTAATGATATTATGGAACTGACTTGTAACATTGGTGTTATCAATAAAATATTTGTATTTGTATTTGTACCACGCTTTAGCCGTTCGAACAATGAAATCTGAATGAAATGTTATTAGGTTACTTATCTAAAGCTAATAAGTCTTTTCTCGGAAATTGCGTTAGATTCTATAATAAAATCCCACTTGAGATAACTAAAATGTCCTATAATAAATTCAAAGATTTTATAAAGCAGTGGTTAATTGACAAAGCCTACTATAAGGTGGCTCATTACGTGGAAGACAGGAATATATGGTTGTTGTAGCTTCTCTCTGCACTTGCATCCCCCTGGCTAAGTGACAATTGTAGTAAGCACAATGTATTAATATTTATAACTGTAAACTGTAACCTAATATGAAAAGAAAAATCCACAAAAAAAAATGCCTTACTGAGTTTCTTGCCGGAGTCTTCTCAGTTGAAGTGTAATTACGAGCCGGTGGTAGATTCAAACATGTAACTTAACGTTCATAAGTGCCTTACCAGGGCCTAAACTGAATAAATTACTTTTGATTTTGATTTTGATTTTGAATGTGATGGGTATCTTTGCACCGTGAACGGTTAGGGGTGGGTTATTTAGTTTAAGGATACCAGTTTATAGATAGCACACGTCGTTCCTGATAATAACATCAATTAACTATACCTTACTTCCATGTGTACACACATAACCTACACGCACACACACAAATGTGTATCCTAACATATTACACCCGAAATTTTGCCCGTCTAACGTTGATGTCAACGTTAGACGGGCAAAATTTCATACATGTCTTGCCTCAGGCCACTAATTTCAGGTTGACTCTTGATATTTAACGTTACCTTACACAGATTAAAAAAGACAGATTTTAAACTCAAACAAAAATGCTTCCTGAGTTATAAGGTGTGGGTTTGTTTGAGCAATTTAGCGATGATGGCTCAGTGGTTAGCGCGGTAGGTTCGCATGCCGAAGGGCATGGGTTCAAACCCCAACAATGAGCTGCCGATGAAGGAAAACATCGTGAGGAAACCATAGCATGGTGGTAGGGTACTGTCTAGTACTCGGCTGGCTAGCTACCACCCTCAAGTTGAAAATCTGCTGCCAAGCATCTAACGGTGTGTTCCGGCAGCCTCACTTGAGAGCCAATCAATATTTAAGGGGGCTCCCATACAACAAACGTGATTTTTTTGCCGTTTTGGACATGAACATGGAGCACATGGACATGGAAAAGAAGCTTTTTTTTTCAATTTTTTTAAATTGTTACCAATATTAATAAAACCGGCCAAGTAGGAGTCAGACTCGCACATGAAGGGTTCGGTATCATTATCTAATCTAAAAAAAAAGCTTCTACTCCATGTGCTCACTTAAGGGTTAACGATTTCTTACTTATTTTTTTACGATTTTATACTTGTGCCTTTGGTAAAAGTTGATGAGTAAATTAAAGCTCCTTTTAAGCTTAGCAAAGTTTATAACCCTGTTTAAGTATTCTATTGTATAATAAGCATTTTGTTTGGGGTTAGGTAGTGCTGTTCGAAATTGACTAACTGCCCTCTTAGCTCATTGGATAGAATATCTGCTTCAAAAGTTGTTGGATATGGGTTAGCTCCTACATTTAAGTGATAGGTAATAAATTTTTGTTCTGTGTCTGGTTTTTTTGTATGTATTAGGTATAAGAATGTTATTTTTTTAATGGCTGACAGGCTAGTTGTTTGACCACAGCTCACCTGATGTTAAGTGACGGTGTGGTCGCAGATGTTAAACACATAGCCTGGAATGGAATTGGCTCTAAAGTGAGGCTGCAGTGTTCGGCCAGTTCATATTCCAGGTCGAGTGTGTTTATCATTTTTAATCAAACCGTTAATTTACATTAGGTGAACTGCGGTGAAACACCTAGCCAGTCAACAGTAACAAAACTGGTTAAGTGCGAGTCAGGCTGGCGCACCGACGGTTCCGTACAAACCTGTAGTAAGTAAAAGTTACGGTATTTTGTTTATGGTAATTTATGCTTTTCGCAATTTTTCCCTTATCTGTGCTATTAGACGTTGCTTCGTACCAAATTTCAAGATTCTGAGTTCGCGGGAAGTACCCTGTAGGTTTTGATTCCCTTGCGAGTGTAGAAATTTTGCAGTATAAACGGCTGTATCTTTTGATTGCGTTGGCTTAGAAGTTTGATTTTTTCACAGCTCTACTACTAGCTCTACTAGCTCAGGGATAGTACACTTGAATATTAGATATGAATTTCAGCTTGATACCTCCATGTGTTCCTGAGAAAAAGGGTCTTGACAGACAGACAGACGAGCAACAAAGTGATTCTATAAGGGTTACCTTTTTTCCTTAGCAGGTACGGAACCCTAAAAAACTAAGAAGTTAAACGTATGGGATATAGAAATTTAAAGCACAATTCGTTTAAAAACAGTTGAAACGAATCAGACTTGTCTCTTTGTGTTAAGATCGTCTGCTTCTCTAGACATCGTAATATTACCGATGAAGAACACAAGGGTATTATTTGTACCTAATTTATTATTTATGTTTTGTTTACTGAAATAAAAACCAATGAAATTGTAGTTCATAAACTTTGAATTCACAGAAAATATATTGGATTTTTAGTTCGTTTTCGCTTATACCTAAGTCGTTTTGGATACAACATTGGCGAGAATAATGATTAAAAAAAATACAGTAGAGCCTCTTTAAGGCGAACTTGGAGCCAAAAATTCGAGTTATAGAGTTTTCGACGTATGAGGTGCACGTTTTAACGTTAGTCATAAATACCTTTATAATTTCTTAGAATCGGTTTATTGTATACACTTTACATTTATTTCTAAGAAACAATGATGTAGGTACATTACATAACCTTAAAGTCGGTTTTCAAATAATCGAGTTGTTAAGGTTGTAAAATCGAAATATGTTGGAGATAAATATGTACTGAATTTGCTTATAGGGACTCACTAATTATTTCGACTTATAAAGGGTTCAGATTTCGAGCAACGGAGGTTTTGGGGGTTTTCGAGTTATCGAGGTTCAACTGTAATAATAAAACAACTTGAGGGTGGTAGCTATCCAGCAGAGTACTAGAAAGTACCCTACCACCACGCTATGGTTTCCTCACAATGTTTTCTTTCACCGGCAGCTCAAGTTCATTGTTGGGGTTTGAACCATCATCGCTACAAAATAATATTGTATAAATTATATCACAGATAATGTTTTGAACAAACATGCAATTCACCATAACACTAGAAATCACTTTTGAGACATATGAAACAACACAAAACCAAATTACTAGTTACAAACATTCAAAATACAAAATCTCTCAAAGGAATTGTTTTTACGTATATTTCACGCTGCACGTAAAGTAAAAGGAATAATCGCATACATGCCATGCATCGTTACCCGCATTCATTCGTTCACCGACTCATTCGTAGTTCACATTCATTCATTCGTATGTCAGCACAAAGCATTGAGGTATTCTGCATTCATTATGTTTGTAATGAGCAGTGAATTTTCGTCACAATGAAATCTGGAGATTGAAAAGAATTTCGGACGTTCGTGACCCCTTTCGTGTTCTGGGTTAATGAGAGGTCTCTGTTCTTTTTGTTTGCTCCATGTATTGTTTCGTTGCTGCTTTATTAAAGTACTAGAATCTGCTGGATCCATGAACGAAAGAAATTTAACAAATTTACGTCAGAATTAAAACAATATGTCATAAAATAACTGTTACTTTTCTTCTTTGCTTTTGGCATCGCACTTTGTGTATTTGGTCATGTATTTCGATAATTATAAATCGATTGTTAAAAATCAAATGAAATAAGTCTGAGTTGCAGTAAAGTCGCCGTTACTTTAGGCATGACTGGGCTCCACCAAGACTTGACTTTGCGACTTCAAAGTCAAATTAAATATATAATTTGATTTTTTATGATATTCGCGAAAATCATTAATTGTCTTTATTTATATACCTATAGTTATTATAGTTGTAGATTTCTAGTGTTCATTTTATCGTAGAAATAACAAAAATACTTAAATTAAGGTTATGCTTTACAAGCTGCTGTTTACGCTTATTTATATAAAAACTTATAAACTGAATTATTCATACTAATAATTTAAAAAAGTTTTTTGAAATACCGCATTATGTACCTACTATACCTTTATGTATACATAATACTAGCTTTAGGAGGTAGCATAATGTTTTTTGACAGTATTTCTCCAGTGAAATACCTAAACACTTGACACTGGCTAATACACAAATTGCTACGCCAAAAACGGAGAAGAAGTCGGACATAATTTTCGTTGAGTAGTTCTAACGATGATCACAAAATAAGAAACCAAGCTAACATTATCAGCCTTGAAACCGTCAGCCTCGGGTGGTACACGTCTCAAATTCAGCCTTTACAAGTTCCCATGTCGAAACTTGACGCAACTTTGCCAAAAATGTCCGTTAAAGTGAATGGAAATTTGCCACGGGAAATTTAGCGGGTAAAGTTTAATTTGTTAGATAGTGTAGATATATAGTCGGTGGTGTGTGTCTAGTGATTTTGAATAAATGAATGTATAAATGATTTATTTGTCTGTGAAAGAAGGTATACGGGCTGACAGTTTGAACATTAGCAATATTTAAAGACATGTTAGTAAGTGATCATATGAAATGTATTAGGAATAAAATCGAAACAAATACAAAAAACTAAAAAAAACCTTGGTTAAAGTTTTCCCAAGACTTCAGAATTTATAGACAGCGCGCGCAGCTTTACATACCGAGCTAGCGCAAGACATAACTACCATACGTAGACTACGCAGTAACTGTTATATAATCTGGGACCGCGCGCGACTACCCCCCATGTCATGTTCGGTGCGCGTGATTTGAGTGTCCGTATTTTTGTGTTTGCTCAGGATAATTAGGTCAAATATTAAACCACCTATTTTTTATAATTATTTGGAACGACAATCGAGTACTGAACCCCCTGTATCAATATTGCTGATGTTCAAACTTTTACGGTGTATATAAAGATATTTTTACAGTTATACAGTATACTTGATGGTAGGTAGATACCACCGCAATACATATATCAGTGCAGTACCAGACATTCTGCCGCCAAGCAGTAGTGTATTAACATTATGTTCCGATTTGGATGTATCATTAGAATCCTTACATTGTCTCGAGTGACACGAAATAAAAATTTAAAAATAAAAACATTTATTATATAATTTTTTTTAATTTTCTTAATCAAGCTTGTTAAAATAAGTAGTACAAGTTAACAAAATTAAAAAGAAAAAGCAAGGACGTCAGTGCCCGTGTATTATCAAATATGAAAAAAAATGCTCTTCATAGAACTTAGTAGTTTCACTTTGATTCACCATTTTCCATCTCCCTTAATAAGTAAAAAAAGAACTTTGTAGATCCCAAGACAATATTAGCAGTACCCTATGCAAAATAATTCCGATTAAATGAACGGAAGAACAAGTGAAATAATTAATGAGTGAACTGCAATCAGTGCAATGCGAGACATTTTCTTTGAATCTTTTCCGAGAAACTAATTTGTTCTGAATCGAGTTGGTTTCGCTCCGGCATTTTCAATATTTTGATTTATATTCCATTTCGAAATAGCTGTCAATTGTATATACATAGTTAATACTGTCATCATTTGATTGAACACGTACAGGGTTGAAATCTTAGTCTACTTAGCCGAAAGTGGGTCTTTGGGGTCATGACATTAGAAATGTCAACAAATGTCAAATGTCATGTGCCTGATGGTTACAATCTGGGTGCCTTCAAGTCGCGAGTAAATCGGTTTCTTCTATATGAGCGTCTTACACCGTAGACCGCATCTTCGGTTAACATCAGGCGAGTTGGCGGTCAAACGCAAGTCTATTACAATTTTTTTTTTAATTGACTTTCTTGCTACAAGGATAATGTCAAATTGTGTGCGTATTGCCGAAAGTACTTTAATTTAATTTAATTGCCAGTCTGCAAAACGCGGGCTGCACACGGCCCGCGGATCTCCTACTTGCGACCCGTGATTGTTTTATAAATTAGTCATAAATATCTTAAATATTATTGATAGAAAATATTATAATTATAAGAATTAACAATTATTTTAACAATTTTTAACATATTTTTTTTAATATTTTTTTTTAATGGGATATGACTATGGGATATACGTACAATAAGTTTTTAGGGTTAAAAATCACAAGTGAGACCTTTTCTATATTTTGCCCCTTTGTGGCCCCTACCTGCCGAAAGGTTGGCGACCGCTGCTTAAAACGGAAAAGAAAATATCGTTAGGAAACATTCAATGTCAGTTTAAAAAAATCTTATTGAAGATTTGTAAAGTCTGTCAACCCACACTTGGTCAGCGTGGTAGACTATGGCCTCACCTTTTCACAATGAGAAGTGGCATGCGTCAGTGGGACAGTTTATAGCCGCCAAGCAGTAGTGTGTAAACATTACTGTGTTCCGATTTGAAAGGTACTGCAGCTAGCGAAATTACAGGGCTGTTGAGACTAATCATCGAAAGTCTTAAAGTAATGATCGCCAATGCAGCGATGCCCTGGACTTTATTTTGTTACTCAAAGTTCTGTGTATCGCTGCAATGGTCTTGGATATATAGAGAGCGTATTATTTGTCTCAATACGTTTACATTAAAAAAAAAAGTAAATAGAAATAGAAAATTGTGCACAATTTTCTATTTGTGCAAAAAAAACGACTTTTTCACTAATCCATGGATTAGTGAAAAAGTCGTTTTTTTTATGGCTGACAGGCTAGGTGTTTGACCACAGCTCACCTGATGTTAAGTGACGGTGTGGTCGAAGATGGTAAAGCACACCTAGCCTGGAATGGAACTGGCTCTCAAGTGAGGCTGCCGGAACACACCGTTAGATGCTTGGCGGCAGATGTTCAACTTGAGGGTGGTAGCTAGCCAGCCGAGTACTAGAAAGTACCCTACCACCACGCTATGGTTTCCTCACGATGTTTTCCTTCACCGGCAGCTCAAGTTCATTGTTATGGTTTGAACCCACACCCTTCGGCATGCTAACCTACCGCACTAACCACTGAGCCATCATCGCTACAAAATTATTAAGCAATAACTAAAAACGATTAGTGGTAATAAGCGAGACCCAAGTTTCAGGATTTCTTTTCCACGCGGGTGAAGCCGTAACTAAAAGGTAGTTCATTAATCGTGTCACGTAGTACCTTGTTATAAGGACACCGAGTGTTGCCACCACAATAATTGGCAGCTTACCGCGCACTTCATTAGCGAGGGACAAAGTCGGCGTCGTGCGGGTAACTGTACACCTCGGGGGAGGAATTTACTCCCGAGACGGGTAACTTTACCCGCAGTCGTGGAAGGTGACTGTAGTTAAAGGTAAGATATAATTTTGTAGCGATGATAGCTCAGTGGTTAGCGCGGTCGCTTCACACGGGTTCGAACCTCGACAATGAGCTTCAGCCGCCGGTGAAGGGAAACACCCTGCGGAAACAATTGCATGGTAGTAGGGTACTTTCTAGTACCTTCCAGTTGAAAATCTGCCGCAAAGCACCTGACAGTGTGTTCAGTGTGTTCCTTTAACATCAGATGAGCTGTGGTCAAACACCGAGACTGTCAATCATTAAAAAAAATAAAAAATATCTTACCAAAAAAATTCGGTAAATTACCAAAAAACCAGAACAAATAACTTCGGAGCTGAAAAATGAAACCATAATTTACCGACGAACGCGCAAAATTAGTTGCAGGCCCAGCCGTTTCTTTTTAATAAAGTCTTTTAAAACACCCAACCCAAAACTTTTTGTAAGCCTCATCAAGTTGAATTCAAGCTAAATTCCAGTCAATTTCGTAGGACCCAAACGGCCCAGCTCTCCGCTTTGTATAGAGTAAGGAAATCAGTTGGGTATTTCTAACTTTTACTAAAATTCTAGACTTTTTCGTATCGAACAAAAATGATACTTAAAGTTAGTTAGATTTTTGAATTAAAATTTATTTATTACTTATTTACAACATTACACACAGGGTTTCCCTAATTCGATGGCGCAAGTCAACATACATATTATTATTTATTATTACAAAGGTATAAATTTACAATTAAAAAAACTAAGTCTATGACCCTTAGGCCAACTAAACGCATTGCTTCAATAAAACAGCGAGGTTTCGCAGTAAACGAAAATATCATCGATGTATTTGTATTGATATTAAAATCGAGTCATAATTGGCGGAATGGTCTCGTAACATATATACCAAAAAAAAAACATACAATCGATTTGAGAACCTCCTCCTTCTTGAAGTCGGTTAAAAAATAAGTTAGTGTCAAGTCTGGTCAAGCGATAGTAGTCACTTTACTTGAAGCTCTGACGATGTTTTGGAAGGTTGCAGATAATGCCTTCAAATGTATTCAATTACAGAGTATTCATATATTCAAACTATGAAACACGTACATGAATGTAATGTGTTCAGCTAACTATCTGGGTCGTAGCAGTTCGTTACAGTCCCATTGTCTCGTCTCATACTAAAGCCCCTCGCACACAGTGCACAGCACAGACTTACCTAATGAGAGTACTTACATACTCGTACTATGGGAAAATCATCACCGCGTGTTATTAATATACAAAATAGATATACGATGGCAAAGTACTTGGAGCGCGCGGCCCCGAGTAAGTAGAACATCTTCCCTACTAGCGTTTTTTTTCTCCTTCTTCTTGGCATCGCACTCTATGCATTCTGCCAGTTTCAATGTTTCTATACTTTGTGAGTAGTCTTCATTTTTCAGCTTCTCTATCATCTATAGTTACAGTCAAAGTCTAGTCTTGATCAAGTCCAGTCGGTCCCAGTCAAATCAAGTCATGCCTTAGTAAAGTAGTGGCGACTTTAATATAAGCTTCTGGATGGAGTTTTGGAAGCAACACGAAAAGTCATGTTTAACCACATTATATCATTCTCCCACACTCACGCTTGTAATGCGGCACCTCTCCTGATCACAGCTCACTACATAGTGACGGTGTGGTCGTAGATGGTGAAGCACAACTAGTCTGGAATGGAACTGGCTATCAAATGAGGTTTCTGGAACACACCATTAAGCGCTTGGCGGAAGATTTTCAATTTGAGAGTGGTAGCTATCCAGGCGAGTACTAGTAAATACCCAACCACTATGCTATGGTTTCATCACGATGTTTTCCTTCACCGACACCTCAAGTTTATTGGGGTTTGAACCCACTCATTTTGGAGTGGCAACCGACCGCGCTAGCCACTAAGCTACCATCGCTACAAAAGTAGTCACAAACTACAGTTACAACTCTAAAATCTATCCAAAATACAATTTTCTCGTAGATTCAGCTGAAGTGAGTTCGTTAAAGCCCTTTTGTCGGTGCCGCCGAAGCTTCCGAGCGCGGATCCGGTCCGACATTTTGTGAATTCATCGCGGCCCGGATGAGCTGAATGTGGGAAAATATATCTCGTTCAAAATAATTTCAGTAGTCTATGTCCCATCTCTTAAATGAAGGTATATTGACTGTGGTTATATAAAATATAACTAGCAAAACGCTGAGCTTTGTGAGGGTGTGTAGTTTTTCTAACGGGTAACAATTTTTAAGACAGTTGTTATTTCACAACCTGATTCTAGTGGTGTCATCTAGTATTAAGTAGAATAACTACGATGTATTTGAGTATTTAGTTTAGTTCTGTTTTAGCGATGTTAACTCTTTAGTTTTCTAACAGATGGCGTTAGCAGTACTATAACATTCTATCCAATGAATACAAAATTGATAATGTTCATTTATTTATTGGTTAATTTTATTTTTTGACAGATAGAGATAGATATTATTTATTTTGACAGATAACATATCTAGATATGAAGTTAAATTACTATGTTAAAGCACAAATCTATAAGCGTGATAGTTTTTCAGTAAAGTGTACCACAAAAATGCTCAGGTTGTGGAATAGTGTAAGGGCTCGCTTCGCTCGCCCTGATAATAATGATAATGAAGCAAGCCCCCAAGCTTAGCAATGCGTGTAGATACTTTGGGAATCAGATCACTGATAGAATACTTATGATAAAATGAATATAATTATTTATTGTTATTATTTATTTATCTTTGTAGTATTAAATTTATTTATTACCTCGTATGTTCCAAAGGGCCGAATGGATTACGACAATCAAAAGTCTCGTTAGATTCGTCTCAATAACCCAAGTGTACTTAGAGCGTACATTAAAAAAATAGCGGCCAAGTGCGTCTCGGACTCGCGCACGAAGGGTTCCGTACCATTATCTATAAAAACGCCAAAAAATCTAGATGGTGGATTTTTCGCGCGAAATAGTAATAAGTTATTTTAATAAAATTAACAAAACCTATCAAGAAGGGTATCTAAATAAAGGAAATTAAAAGAGGATTACAAAATTATATATAACTTGTATGTATCTAATTAGGAATAATAAATTTGTTGAAAAGTTTTTTTCTTATAATTATAGCTATTTTAATCGCAATCGGGCTATAGATTTTTAAACTCATCCTTCACTTTTGGCGTACAATAATTATAAGTTAAGCCTTTACAAGTTGCCGTGGTTATAATTTCCAGAAATCTGTATTCAATCTACGTACAGGTTCTGGTTTATGCCACAACTTTGGAGCAGCACGATGCCTATGTTAATTTTCCCTTTAACTCCATGTGATATGATAATTGTTTGGAGAAACTTCGCGCCCGCATTTTCTTTGACTATCAACATGTTTTGTTAAGAAACTTTTTGTTCAAACATCTGGTTCTCGTATGATGACAAATAATAGGAAGATGTGTCATACTATGGAAACTGACTTGGTTTTGTCACATTTATGCTTTAGTTATGTGGGATTCATCACATCATTAGCCATAGGACGTCCACTGCTGGACATAGGCCTCCTCCTGGGGGAGTTTTGCCAATACTCGCCACGCTTGGCAGGCGGGTTGGCGAGCGCAGTTAAGTGTAATTGTTCAAGGAAGACGCTGCTGCCCATCTTCCGGCTTACATCCTTTAGCCGACTCTTACGGCAACCACGGGTAGAGAGGGTGAAATACAATTCTTACGCCGGCAGCATTACGGCGATTGCTTGCGGGATTACTCACGTTTAATTTTATCGGAAACTCCGACTATAGTTTCGGCCACATCCGGTGGCCTTCATCATGGAGACAAAGCTGCCCGCGCGGCCTCGTCTTGCTTCGCGACGAAACCGTGCGCGCGTTGTTCTCAGAAACTATAGTCGGAGTTTCCGATAAAATTAAGAGGAAAGCAGTCAACTGAGACATTTGAAAATTAGGTATTTCACCAAGCTATTTCTGTCGCGCCGCACGCAGCACCCGCGTACATACTGAGCGAAAGGGACAACTACACCTCGGGCTCATTAACCCGAAATAAAATGAGCAAAATCGAGGTTTCGTATTCCTCTGTTTCCTCCTCCAAATTTAGACCGATTTTAGTATTTTTTTTAACAAGTAAATAAGAAGGATGTGTTCTTTGCCTGTGCGTTTTATTTTTTTAAGATTATGTCTATGAGATTGGGAATTTGGACGTTGAAACACAGCGTTGAAACTAGGTAAATTTTAAGATTTTTGAAGATTCCTAGCTCTTATAAAAAAAACATATTTCAAAAAATCAAAACAGAGGGGCATGAAACTAGCAAGTATCTACTTGCTATCTAAAAATTATTGCTCTAGTATTAAAATCCTGGAAGGAAAATGGGGAAAACGTTTGTATGAAGAAAATGACGACTTGTTTCCTCTTAAACGTGAGTAATCCCGCATAATTAAAACAAAAAGATGTGTTATCTTGGTACTTTTGAAATATTGTTTAGGTAGAATCCTTCAAGGGAAGAAATTCAATTTGTAAGTATTTTTAGCGACGATATCTACCTACTTCTTAGTGCGTTTGGATCACTCGTCGAATGGTATGGGTTTAAGTCCTAACAATGAGCTTTAACTATTTTAAGGAAACCATAGCGTGGTGCTAAAGTACTGAGTTGGGTAGCCACTACCAAGTTAAAAATCTGCCACCAAGCATCTAACGCTTCTTGGTTGCCTGGAAGAGATCGCTCTTAGCGATAAGGCCGCCACTTGTGGCACTAGCTCATAAGATTCTTTTATTTTTTGTATTTTTTTTTGGTGGCACGATAAAGAGTTCAATTTTAATATTTTTCAAGGTTTTATCTGTAAAAGAGTATCAAGAATCTAAATACATACACCTTTATCTATATTTTACGGACGTTTTTGCTACGACATGAAAATAAACCATATCTCCTTTTTTGATTTATCGAAGGGTCGCTACGCGGGCACCTATTTACATAACTTGGGAGATATTTCTGTATCCAACTTTGGAAGTTGTTGTCTTGAAAAATGTTATCGGAGGTGAAACGGAGTGTTTGTTATTTACGAAGTCAGGAGAGGTGACAGAAAATCGATTTCCTATGTATGTCAACTATCTAGTTTAATTTAGTTTTGGCTTTAAAATACCAACGCAAAACGTTAACAATAATAATGTACCAACATACGTTACTCAACGTTATCAAAGAACTTTCGATACAGCGCCATCTATCCCCAAACTAAGCAAAGCTTGTACTATGGAAACCAGATAGCTGATAGAATACTTATATACTTTTTTATAATAAATACAAAACACCCAGACACAAAACAAACATGTATCGTCACATTAATGTTTGTCCTGAGTGAGAATCGAACACACGCCTTACAGATAGTAGGTATATTTGGGTATATATACAGGGCAGTAGAATATCATCATCATCATCTCAGGCGTAGGACGTCCACTGCTGGACATAGGCCTCCCCCATTGACTTCCATAAAGACCGGTTGGAAGCGGCTCGCATCCAGCGTGTTCCTGCGGTCTTTATTAAGTTGTCTGTCCAACTTGTGGGTGGACGTTCCACGTTGCGCTTGCCGGTCCGTGGTCTCCACTTCAGAACTTTGCTGCCCTATCGGCCATCAGTTCTGCGTGCTATGTGCCGTGCCCACTGCCACTTCAACTTGCTAATCCGCTGGGCTATGTCGGCTACTTTAGTTCGTCTATGGATCTGCTCATTTCTGATTCGATCTCGTAGGGAAACTCCGAGCATAGCCCTCTCCATAGCTCGTTGTGCGAATATACCTAATTCATAAAGAACAGCTAGAGTCAGAATAAACAACTTGAAAGCCAGTTCCATTCCAGACTAGGTTTGCTTTACCATCTTCGACCACACCGTCACTTAACATCAGGTGAGTTGTGGTCAAGCACCTAGCCTGTTGTCCATTACAAAAAGTCATGCTCCATCGTAGATCGCATTAACACAACGCAAGGCGATTTAATAAAATTGCAATACTAATTGATGTCACTGAAAAGCCAGACCACCTGGAGTCCAAATTCCAAAAATCAATAAGCAATTAGTACTTTCATGTTAACGCGGAGTTCGCCGAGTACTCCTGTGTGGTTGAAACTCCGAACCAATCAAAACTTTGTTCCGAACATAAAGTTTCACTAAATGAGACAAATTAAAAAAAATATATATTTTCATAAAATGTTGGTGTACATATTGTATTCATTACGAGTAGATATGACAGTAATACGTCAGATTTTTAATTCACAGAAAACATTTCAACTTAATCTGAGATTTCAACAATTAAATGTCATATTATGTCAATGTCAAAGTGACAGTTCAGGTGTAAGAAACATTTTCAGCCGTTGATTTTTTTTCATGTACACTTCCCGCTACCTCGACCACCGCATAGACAAAGCTTATAATCGCAACTAGTAACACAATTACAAAAACAACAATGGGAGGCAGAAACAAATTCGAGACTAAGAAATGGAACACGAATAAACAAAATGACGAAAAAGATGGCAACCCCAGCAATGCTACCAGTTAAAAATTTAATGTAAAAAACAAATACTATATGTTAATCCAGGCAATAAGCTATGTATATGCCAAATTTCATCTAAATCTGTTCAGCCGTTTTTGCGTGATTGTATATCTTGTGTCCTTCTTGTTGTAGCATTTCCTACTAGATTTACAATTTAAAAAAAATGCTATTATTTTGTATGATAAGCGTGTTTGTTTTGTGATATATTTTATAAGTAATAGAAAAAAAAGAAAACACGGAGAGAAATACGCGAGTTGTTTTTTTTAATTCGGAATAGGTGCGCGTTGGACCACATCCTGCCTGTGGTCTAGGATGGAACACGCTTTCCTAGAAGGAACCTGTTGATCCTCGATTTGAAGACACTGATATTGTATTTTTTTAAACACAGACTACAGCAAAGAGTTTCTCATCCTCGCTGTGCGAATAAAGAATGTGGATTCGAAGCGTTTAGTGCGCACATGGGCTTCCCTATCATCATCAGCCATAGGACGTCCACTGCTGGACATAGGCCTCCTCCTGGGGGGGTTTGCCAATACTCGCCACGCTTGGCAGGCGGGTTGGCGAGCGTAGTTAGGTGTGATTGTTCAAGGAAGACGCTGCTGCCCATCTTCCGGATTACATCCCTTAGCCGACTCTTACGGCAACCACTGGTAGAGAGGGTGGGGTACAATTCTTACACCGGCAACACCACGGCAGATTCTCCATGCATTGGTGCAAATATTGATTAAATTAAAATTAAAATAACATAAACAAAATTAACAAATGTAATTAGGTATATTATATAGGTGTGCCTAAAAAACCTACTTTTCTATAATTATGAATATCTAAGACTTAATAAGCATTTCCAGTTTTCGATTTCCCACTCAATCGTGAAGTAAGTACGCTTGTTGCTGCATAATTCTACACTTTTTTGAAGTCGGCTTAAAAGTTCTTGCGTGTTTTTGTGTCACTTCTATTTTTTCATTGTCCATATCCGCCGCGGATCGAATATTCAATTAGTAAGTGATAAAGTTAAACCGCATCCGGGCACCGTGTGAATTACGTAGCTAACACTCTGATTGCAAACTACCCTCAGCTAATTATTCCTTGAAGTTTGCAATGATAAATTTATTGAAGTTCATTTTTTTTTTATGATTATGGTCTGGCTACAGAGGCCTTTGAACCATGTCACTATTTGGAATTACAGCACTTCACTTTTATAATTTTGTCAGTGTCTTTGAACCGTTGCCTTGTCTTCAGTTTTTGCTATATACATCTATAGTTATAGTCAAATTCCAGTCGGTCCCAGTCAAATCAAGTCATACCTTAGTAAAGTAGTGGCGACTTTACTATAAGCTTCTGGATGGAGTTTTGGAAGCAACACGAAAAGTTATGTTTCACCGCATTATATCTCTTTCCCACACACGCGCTTGTAATTCGGCACTTTATGAATAAAACACAACTATTTTTATGCATAAACACTCGAAAAAACAGTAGTTTTGGAAAAAATAACAATGGAGGGACACGACTCTTACCGCGTTCCCGCCAAAACTCCATTGAAGTTCATTTATTGTAAGTTTTACAGACAAACAATATGGTACACTAAATCTTAACCCAAGTCTTGTCAGGCTCGATGTTTGACCACAGCTCCCCTATTGTTAAGTGACGATGTGGTCGAAGATGGTAAACTATCCTATGCAATTATATTTTGTCAAGTTCAAATTCTACCAAGGCAATCTCCCTATATAAGTTGACAGAACAAGGTCTGAGAAGACCTAATTCTGTGGTTGATTTATTCTTTTTTTGTGGTCGGTTTTTGTTAAGATTTGATTAGGCGATATGGTCGCTGACAAAGCCAAAATAAAAATAAATAAATAAAAACACCTAGCCTTAAATGAACAGCCGCAACACACCATTAGGTATATGGCGGCAGATTTTCGACTTGAATAGCAAACCAGCTTCCTCACGATGTGTTCCTCCACCGGCAGCTAAAGCTCATTGTTGAAGTTCCAACCCACCCGCCCCGGCGTGCTTACCGACGACGCTAACCACCTATCATCGCTACAAAAAAATATAGGGACGTAGGTATTTTGAACACATTCGTTTAATTGATTGGTGCAAGCGTTACTTTTTTCCCGTATTTTTTTGGTGTGAACAATATAGAGTTATCTACCTACTTTGCGGATCGTTTATTTTGAGTATTCAACGAAAGTATTGAATATTCAAAAGATATAATTGTATTATTAATGTTAGTAATGGTTAGACATAGGCCTCCTCCTGGGGGGGTCTTGCCAATACTTGCCAAGCTTGGCGAGCGCAGTTAGGTGTGATTGTTCAAGGAAGACGCTGTTGCCCATCTTTCGGATTACATCCCTTAGCCGACTCTTACGGCTACCACGGGTAGAGAGGGTGGAGTACTATTCTTACGCCGGCACCACCACGGCAAAAGCAGATATACTTATTACCAATAAGCCAAAAGGGCTGTCAAACCTTAGAAGATATTGGCACTGATCATAAAAAAACCCTAAAATATATCTTTCAAGAAATAAGAAAGTCGGTGGCTTATTCAATGTGGCTGTTAATAATTGCCTAGTTTTGTGGTAAAGGTCACTTGAAGAAGAATAGTCATGCGGAAAAATCTAGTTAAAAATCATAACAGAGAAGCTTCAGTACCTCATTTGCATAGCCGCAAACAGTAACTGAGTGTTAAAAGGCTCTGAACCCAATTTAATTACTTACTTGACTTCCTACCGAAGTACCCCTCTATAAATAAAGATCAAGGCGGTCATGACGCTCAGTTGGTCACTCATTACGTTCTAGTCATACGGGCCATTTGCTTCAACTTAAGTGGAAGCTAGTAACAACTCGCATTTTTTATAACTGAATTATTTTTTCCATTACCACTGAAAATAATAATATAAATAAATAATGTTCCAAGTTTTAGTGTATTTCCGCCTAAAAGCCGTTTTGGGTACAATCGTGATTAAGATTTAACAATTTAAAAAAATACTATCCGAAATATTACTATCTAAATCACACTGATATTATAAAGGAGAAAGTTTGTGACTGTGTTTGTATGATTGTTACTTTTGCACGCACAAATGGGTAGACCAATTTTGATGAAATTTGGTATGGAGGTAGCTGATACCTAGGATTAACACATATGCTAATTATTAACCCAAAAAAAATTGGGTTCACGTGGAAACAGCGAGTAACACCACGGGGCACAGCTAGTTAATATCGAATTATAAACCCGACATAAAATTAAAATTTTAATAAATTGATATAACTAATTAAAATGTCTCTTCAAAAGACTTGTGGTTATTTTAATTAGTTTCTTATATTTTTTTTTATGTTATACCCAATTTTGTCTAAATAAAACTAAAATACTTATTAACGTTTATCTTAAGAAACCCCTGGACGGACTTGGTCGGAAAGACACATCAGCTGTTTATAATAAAAAGATCGAAAATGTTGCAAACTAAAACCTAAGTAAAATCTACCACTAAAATCTACTAAGTTATTTATTCGATTCCTGCACGACTTACGGAAAATTATACGCAAGCTAGACGTGTAATGTTATTAACAACTTGCTCACTGTAACCTAATTCTCAATTCACGTAGCAGGAAGCAGCCACGTAGAGTTGGGTAAAACGTATATCTTAACGGCTCACTTTATTGAAGAGTGGCTCAGTTTTGCAATCACTCATTTATGGCAGTATTTTTTGTAGTTGTTTATGGTTTTCGAATATCTATCTAAATATATATAACTCAAAGGTGACTGACTGACTGACTGACATAGTGATCTATCAACGCACAGCCCAAACCACTAGACGGATCGGGTTGAAATTTGGCATGCAGGTAGGTGTTATGACGTAGGCATCCGCTAAAAAAGGATTTTGATTAATTCTACCCCCAAGGGGATAAAATAGGGGATGAAAGTTTGTATGAAACTTTGTCAATTTTAAACCGATCGGGCTGAGACTTTGCATGCATAAAGCTACTATGACGTAGGCATCTAGCGCGTGTGTAACCGCGGGGCACAGCTAGTCATATATAAAGTTCAAGACTGAGAATACATATAAGTAAACTTATAATATTTGTGAGCTTTAAAGCGTCTGGTAAGAGTTACTGCCTTACGAAAAGTGTCTGGTGTGTGTGTCAAGTGCGAAATTTCATAATCTAAAACGGTGTATAATTTAAGGTGATAAATTTTTAGAAGTAGGCGTTTCAAAATAGTTTAGTCCTCGTGGACATACGATACTTTAGTGAAAATATAAAAAAAAAAATAGTTTATTTAAATTACAAAACCATATTTTAAAATTGATACTATTTACTAATTTATAAAAATAACTTATTCTAAAAGTGCGTCAGAGGAGGCTGTCAGAATGCTGGCAGTATTGCCACGCTGGATGGCAATGCTAAGTTTTTGACCAAAGTAGATGCCAGTACTTATCCTGGTCACTTGAATTCTAAACGTTTGGCCAGGTCCCGATATAGATCGTAAGCGGCCGGCCTCCAAGGACCTAAAGTTTCAACCCTAAATAGCTATATTTGTGCCGTGGTGGTGCCGGCGTAAGAATAGTACCCCACCCACTCTACCCGTGGTAGCCGTAAGAGTCGGCTAAGGGATGTAATCAGGAAGATGGGCAGCAGCGTCTTTCTTGAACAATCACACCTAACTGCGCTCGCCAACCCGCCTGCCAAGCGCGGCGAGTATTGGAAAAACCCCCCCAGGAGGAGGCCTATGTCCAGCAGTGGACGTTCTATGGCTGATGATGTGTGCCGTTTGAGGTTTTTAGCTTTAAACGCGGCAGCACCAGCTTGTCCCGAAGTCAGAAAAATGAGACGGTGCCAAGGTGTCGACACATGTGGCGTCCCACACTAGAAACCGTCCCATCGTCCATAGTATAGTTTGTAGCGATGATAGCTCAGTGCTTAGCGCGGTCGGTTCGCATGCCGAAGGGCGTGGGTTCAAACCCCAACAATAAGCTTGAGCTGCCGGTGAAGGAAAACATCGTGAGGAAACCATAGCGTGGTGGTAGGATACTTTCTAAAACTCGGCTGGATAGCTACCACCCTCAAGTTGAAAATCTACCGCCAAGCATCTAACGGTGTGTTCCGGCAGACTTACTTGTCTGAGAGCCAGTTCCATTCCAGGCTAGGTGTGCTTCACCATCTTCAACCACACCATCACTTAACATCATGAGAGCTGTGGTCAAACACCAAGCCTGTATAACATTTAAAAAAAAGTATAAGGGACATCGTTAAAATAAATTGAATCATAACACCTACAGCCAGTGTACTTTTTATTTTGTGAAAATGTTGTTTCAGTAGGATAGCTAGGGAAATCAGAAAGCGCTGCTAAAACAAATTAAAACTCATCAAAGTAATTTATTTAGTTTGCAACAATTTCGTTGTTGTTTTAAAGCACTGAGGCGCCACATATAAACAACAGCTGCTATGTTTGTTATTCTGTTACTTCAGACATTTTTCCTTACAATGAGGGTAAAAAGAGATTTTTTATGAAGTTTTGTTCATTGTATTGATCACTCGTAATAGATAATTGAATATCGTTGCACATTTCACACAGCGCCATCTAGTCTCAAACTAAATACTTGACTAAAGACTTTGACAGCCCTGTTGGCTCATTGGGAGTATGTCTGCCTGAGCTGTAGGGCGTGGGTTCGATTCCCGCCAAGGACACATGTTTGTTTGGTATAAACAAATGTTTGTTCTGTGTCTGGGTGTTCTGTATGTATTATAAGTATGTATTTACAAAAAAAAAAAGTAATTTATGTATCCTATCAGTTATCTGACTTCCATCACACAAGCTCTGCTTAGTTTGGGGTCAGATGGCGCTGTGTGTAATGTGTCCTACAATATTCAATATTTATAAAGAGAGCTTGTACTGTGGGAACCAGATAGCTGATTCTACTGATTACCGAATACCGATAATTATTCCACTAGTGTTAAGTTTCACATCATCAGCCATAGGACGTCTACTGCTGGACATAGGCCTCCTCCTGGGGGGGTTTTACCAATACTCGTCACGCTTGGCAGGCGGGTTGACGAGCGCAGTTAGGTGTGATTGCTCAAGGAAGACGCTGCTGCCCATCTTCTGGATTACATCCCTTAGCCGACTCTTACGACAACCACGGGTAGAGAGGGTGGGGTACTATTCTTATGCCGGCACCACCACGGCAAACGGTGTTAAGTTTAGGTACCTATATTGTTATAATTGTTTGTAATTGGTGTGAACAATAAAAAGTTAATAATATTATTATTTGCTTAGTTTGGGCTAGATGGCGCTGTTTCAAATCATCATCATCAACATCATCATCATTTAGCAATGATAGCACAGTGGTTAGCACGGTCGGTTCGCATACCAAAGGGCGTGGGTTCAAACCCCAACAATGAGCTGCCGGTGAAGGAAAACATCGTAAGGAAACCATAGCGTGGTGGTAGAGTACTTTCTAGCACTCGGATGGCTAGCTACCACCCTCAAGTTGAAAATCTGCCGCCAAGCATCTAACGGTGTGTTCCGGCAGCCTCACTTGAGAGACAGTTCCATTCCAGGCTGGTGTGCTTTACCATCTTCGACCACACCGTCACTTAACATCAGGTGAATTGTGGTCAAGCGCCTAGCCTGTCAGCCATAAAAAAACATCATCATCATCAAAATTCCAGCTGTAAGTTGTCCACTGCTGGACATAGACCTTCCCCATTGACTTCCATAAAGACCAAACTCCAATATTTAAAAAAAACCGCAGGTGGGTAAACCTGAAATCTGTAGTTTTAATACTCAAAAAACTCGATTATTATTCATGCATTATACCACGAAGAGTGCTTCCAAAATTTTAATTACTTCAAACTGGATGAATAATAAATTAATTATGCAACGGTGCGTCAAGCACCAATTGTTTCCTGGCTTGCTATTGGATAATGCCTTCCATTCCGTTAACACGGAAAAAAGGCATTATAATATTGAGATGAAAAATGTGACAACAATATGCTTATAACTACATGCATCTAATCTATAATGTATGATCTACACTAGGATATTTTTTGCTTTGTTTGATAAAAAAATATATTTAGCTATAGTTTCGGTGGCGATGATAGCCCAGTAGTTAACGCAGTCGGTTCACATGTCAAAGGGCGTGGGTTCAAATCCCAACATTGAGCTTATGCGGTGAAGCCGGCCTCCTGCTGGTGGGGTTTTGCCAATACTCGACACGCTTGGCAAGCGGGTTGGCGAGCGCAGTTAGGTGTGATTTTTCAAGGAAGATGCTGCTGCCCATCTTCCGGATGACATCCCTTAGCCGACTCTTACGGCAACCACGGGTAGAGAGAGTGGGGTACTATTCTTACGCCGGCACCACCACTTTAACCCTAGATTAACATTAGTTTTAGTAACTTACCTTTCTCTGTATAGTAAAAAAACGTTGTAATTTAAAGTTGGCAAAGGTGACGGACCCCGATGTCTGTAGAGCATATATTTTAAATTTAAAAAAAATATATGAAAATCTTTTTAATTTTTCGACTTGTCTAATCGACGCCACACGTGACCAAAACGTTGGCTATTTAAACAAAATGGGGCCAGCGCAGCGGTAAAAAAACTATTCACATTGATAGCGGCCTTATAGATTAGTTAATTTAATTTAAATACATTAATATGTACCTAGTCAGTTTACATTATATTAAAAGTGTTTTCTCTCTGTGTTTGTTATCTTTCTCAAACCTAGGTTTTTACAATATAATTACTTATAATTGAAACAAAAAATTTTAAACTAGTGCCGTGCCGGCAACGCGGTCTGGACCGACCTGCTGTTATTTCAAGTTATTAGTTTTCTCTCTATATTATATAAAAACCACTATACCTCTATTTGAAGAATTTGAAAACAATTTTGTAGCGATGATAGCTCAGTGGTTAACGCTGTTGGATGATACGTCGAAGGGCGTGGATTCAAACTCCAACAATAAGCTTGAGTTGCTGATGAAGGAAAACATCGTGAGGAAACTATAGCATGGTGGTAGGATACTTTCTAGTACTCGGCTGGCTAGCTACCTAAGCGATAAGGCCGCCAATTGTTCAGCTAGTATTAAGTTTATACTTTAAAATTATTTTTAGTAATAATTGGTGTGAACAATAAAGAGTTATATTATTATTATTCCAGTTATTTATTTTTTAAATTAATTTTTACATTAAATATATATAAAAAAGACAAATAATATAAAAAACTTAAAAATTAGGGTGCCGCCGGCAGCGGGGCAGGGCTCAAGCTGCCAGTGGTTTTATTATTATTATTATTACCTTATCCTTAAATCCTGAAATCCTTATCACTAACCAAAACGACTTTTAATGTATTATATATTTACCTTGAACACTCATAAAAAATATTAAAACACTCACATTATATAAATAAATATGTATATGGATATGACCATGTTTCGTACATGTTTAGGTATGTATGGATGTAATAATATAAGAGGCTTGAATTCGTACGTGAAACTATAGAGAATGTACATTATTGAACAGATACACATCTACTGAAGTAATTTGAACAGACCGTCTCAATGGGAGTAAAATTATATCCACACTTTGACAATTCAGAACGTACCCTGTCGCCGTATTGGAAATCCTTTGTAACTTAAGATGGAATATTAATAACAATTCCATTCTCGTAAACCAAACTGAATAAATGATAATATTATGCTGAATATGTTCGTATACATTAACTAGCTCAACGATGTATAATACGGGTTGTCAGTTTGAACATTAGCAATATTCAAAGACATGTTAGTTAGTGGTCCTATAAAACGTATAAAGAATTAAAATAGAAACAAATACAAAAAAAAAACTAAGAAAACCTTCGTTAATTTTTTTCCCAAGACTCCAGAATGTATGGACAGCGCGCAGCCTTACGCACCGAGCTAGCGCTAGACATAACTACCATACGTAGACTACGTAGAACTGTTATCTAATCTGGGACCGCGCGCGATTACCATGTCATTTTCGTTGCGCGTGATTTGAGTGTCCGTTTTATGTGTTTGCTCAGGATAATTAGGTCAAATATTAACCACCTATTTTTTATTATTATTTGGAACGATAATCGAGTACTGAACCCCCTGTATCAATATTGCTGATGTTCAAACGTTCACGGCGTATAAGTCCTGCACCTATACTTATGCTCCAATAAATTATTATGTATTTAACAATTCAAACAAATAATAACTCTAAACTAAAAGGTATGCAATGTTAGTTACGGTTGCAAATTTTTTCAATCGAAATTAACCATCAACAGTAACAAAATAAAAAAAAACTTAACCTATTTCGTTTTCTCTATTACTTGTTACTAAAAAGGAATATCTTGTTACTTTTATATCGGAGTTTTTTTGTAGAACTACATAGATTGGCAACAAGATAACATTTCCTAATTGCCATGTTGCTAGATGTTGGTTCCATCCATGTCTTTTTTACTACAGAACAAGTATGAAAACGACCTTAGTACCATCCATTCATAGTAGAATTTTTCTTGTACATTTTCTAAAATACTGTTTCTTTTCATTAATTAAGTGTAGGATATAAGGTAGAACGGCTCAATTTGTAAGATATAGTCATGCTTAACTAAATCCTCTTCAAATATAAAAAAGATTTAATGATTTAATAAATGTTTGTTGAGAAAGTCTTTAACTACTGCATTCTGCCTATCATAACCAACTGAGCCAGAACATGAAACTTACTTTACTTGGTGGTAGATCTCCATAGCAGTAATGTGTAAATAATATTGTGTTTCGGTTTGAAGGATACTGTAAACTAGTAAAACTACAGGGCTGTTCAGATTGCGATGCCCTGGACTTTGTTTTGTTACTTAAAGTTCTCTGTATCGCTGAAATGGTCATGGATATACGTTATCTCTTACCATTAGGAGAGCGTCTCGTTTGTCTCATGACTTTCAAATTAAAAAAGAAAAAAAAAGAAATCTTACAGTGGGAATGGTCCTCAAGGTCAAAGTTGCTCAGCGAGCTATGACATTTCTCGGAGAAATCGTATTCGGAACGATGTAATTCACCAGAGTTCTAAAGTCACGGACATAGCTCAGCGTATTAGCAAGCTGAAGTGGCAATGGACTGGACATATCTGTCGCAGAACCGATAACCGCCTGGGTAGATGTGTTCTATTATATAGTGGAGACCGCAAATTGGCAAACGTAACGTAGAACGCCCTAAGATTCGATGGAATGGCAATATACGTAGGACTGCTGGGGGTGGCTGGAGGCAAAAAACCTAGTGGCGAGTCTTGGGAAAGGCCTATGTCCAGCAGTGGACTATGATAAGCTGATAAAAGAAAATCAATACCTAAAATTAGTACTTGTTGAATCTACGTGCTATTTTAAATCTTTTGTAAAATTAAATAAAGTCTATTAGGTAAGTATCACCTTTCTCAGACTCTATGTGAGTAAATTCATTCATATTGCCGAGATAGAGAAGTGAATTATTACAACCCGTGCATATTTTCGAGTCGGCCGATCAAGTGCATAAAGCCTAGGGCATAATATTAAATACTGAATAGGTAATTTATAATAAAATTATTTTTGACTTGATTTTTTTTAATGTTTGACAGGTTAAATATTTGACCACAGCTCATCTGATGTTAAGTGACGGTGTGGTCGAAGATGGTAAATACATAGCCTGAAATGGAATTAGCTCTCAAGTGATGCCAGAATACACCGTTAGGTCAATAACTTACTAATTACAAGGGTCAATAACTACGTTGAGTGAGGACTGGAAACAAGAAAATCCGTAGGACTTATTAGTGTTCCAATATGTATTTGGCCGAGAACAAACAGCCAAGCCAAGCCCTCGGAGAGTCAACACGTCCTGAGGATGCCTCGTGTAAAGGCAAAACACGTGTCGGCAACTGGTTACTGCAGCGAGAAGAGGATTTAAATACTTGTGGCTATTTTAATTAGATATTTTTAATTTATTTAGATTTTAAGTTTATTTCGGATTTTAGTTTACGATATTAAGAAATATTTCGGATAGATATTTAAATATTGTCGTCAAGTTAGATAATTTAGTTAGTCTGTGTCTCAGAAGTCACTAGCTCCTGACACACAGTCTTTGACTAGTTCGGGAGCCTATGGAACAAAATTTGTACTATGTTTTATGTCGAATAAAAAATTGTTATTATATAAATTATTATTATTACATTGGTTGTTGGGTTGCCTGGAAGAGATCGCTCTTAAAGATAAGGCCGCCACTTGTGGCACTAGCTCGTAAGATTATTTTGTTTTCTGTACTTTTTTCTATTTTTAGTGTGCACAATAAAGAGTTTCTATCTATCTATCTATATTTAAATTAAATACCGTCGTAACCAAAAATACTTTTAAGCAGAAAATACACTAAAAATATATCTTTTGAATACTCAAAAAAGTATATTCAACTGACGTGATTCAAAATATAACTATTCAGTTATTCACCATAACATATAGTGAGCTCCGGGTCTAATTTACTGAATATTCAATTGTATCGGCGGCATCCATTTTGCGTCCCAAGCGTGTTTCAACCGTGTATCGAGTTACAAAGCTTTTGATGGACGTTTTTACAAAAATTTGTTTGCGTTGCTTACACAGGGTTTCACGCTTAGGGTGTACTAAACCAAAACAAGTATATTTTACTCACTATCATGAACAACTTTTACTAAAAGCACGATTCTAACATCGCAAAAAATCAACTGATTTATGCACTTAGTTAGGGGCCGACGTACTTATTTTGAAAAACAGTTGTTTATTTATACAATTCAAAGTTGTGTTCAGTATACGAGCTGACAGTTTGAACATTAGCAATATTCAAAGACATGTTAGTTTGGGATCGTATGAAACATATAAAGAAATAAAATCGAAACAAATACAAAAAAAAAAGAGAACCTTTGGTTAAAGTTTTTCCCAAGACTCCAGAATTTATAGACAGCGCGCACCGAGCTAGCGCAAGACATGACTACCATACGTAGACTACACAGTAACTGTTATCTAATCTGGGACCGCACGCCACTACCATGTCATTTTCGGTGCGTGTGATTTGAGTGTCCGTATTTTTGTGTTTGCTCAGGATAACTAAGGTCAAGTATTAACCACCTATTTTTTTTTCATTATTTGGAACGACCATCGAGTACTGAACCCATTGTATCAACATTGCTGATGTTCAAATTTTCACGGTGTATACAATGATGAGTGCAACGACCCCCTTTTAGCTAAGTATACCCCAAGCTTAAAACCCTGTATATAGTCCGTGTGAAGCCGGATCGCTAAAGTTACATACTAGTTACTACCCCACACCCGCAAGTCTCTCAGCAAAGTCCTTTGTATTTTACCCATGGCGCTATCAAGAATCACAAAGCTGATGCATTGTATAGTGACCATGATTCCCTTGACAAAGAGATTTGCCGCGGGCTATTTACTTCATTACCTGATAGGGGGCGGGACTGCCTCATACATTTTGTAAGGGCAAGACCAAATATGGTAACCATGTGTTTGGTGGTAGCTTGGAAATTTATAATTATTTCCAAGCTTACAACCAAATTATTTCTAACGATAGATCAGTGGTTAGCGTAGTCAGTTCACACACCAAACCAAACAATGAATTTGAGCTTCCGGTAACGGAAAACATCGTGAGGACCATAGCGTGGTGGTAGGGTACTCTCTAGTACTCGGCTGACTAGCTACCTCGCTCAAGTTGAAAATCTGCTAACGGTGTGTTCCGACAACATAATCATTAACTTTATGTTATACTTAGGTATGTATGTTAACCCGATCAGATCCTTAACTTATATTTCATCCTTATTATGGCACACCTCGTTTTCTATTGGTTTCTGGATCCTTTCCATTCTATTCATCGCAAGTGTGGGAGAGTGATATAATATGGTGAAGCATGACTTTTCGTGATGCTTCTAAAACTCCATCAAAGGGTATAGTAAAGTCGCCACTACTTTACTAAAGTATGACTGGATTTGACTGGCATGTACTAGATTTTGACTATAAAGATAAAGAAGCTGAGAACTGTAGACTGCACACAAAATACAGAAACATTGAAACTGGCAGAATGCACAGAGTACGATGCCAAGAAGATAGAGAAAAAAAAATTGTTTAGTTTATTTTTTTTAAACTCTAAAAATAAATATTTTAATAAAAACATAAATGACTAAAATTAATATTTCAGTCCCGAAAATTATTTCTAAAAATATGGGTCACGTAGTAAGCTTATCTTGCGTCATTCATCCTTATCAGGAGCAGCGAAACTGTTTCTTTCCTTACATAACCTTTCTGGAGAAAAGAATGCCAAAAAATATAAATTGGTACCATTCACTGAATGGCCGGTTACGAAACGAAACACACACAGAGCTATTATAAAAAATATATAAAAAAGTATGTGTATAAAAAGTGTAATTTAGTTTTAGTTTTTTTTTTCTTAATGGCTGACAGGCTAGGTGTTTGACCACAACTCACTTGATGTTAAGTGACGGTGTGGTCGAAGATGGTAAAGCACACCTAGCCTGGAATAGAACTGTCTCTCAAGTGAGGCTACCGGAACACACCGTTAGATGCTTGGCGGCAGATTTTCAACTTGAGGGTGGTAGCTAGCCAGCCGAGTACTAGAAAGTACCCTACCACCACGCTATGGTTTCCTCACGATGTTTTCCTTCACCGGCAGCTCAAGCTCATTGTTGGGCGCTATCATCGCTACAAAAAGTAAGTTTAAAAGTAGTTAAGTTTATATGGACTAAATAATTCATAATAATTATCGTAGGACACTTTACACACAGCGCCATCTGACCCCAAACTAAGCAAAGATTGTACGATGGAAGTCAGGTAACTGATAGAATACTTAAATATATTATTAATACATACTTATATACAAAAACACCCAGATACAAAACAAACATTTGATTATACCACAAAATGTTTGTTCTGTATCTGTTCTTGGGTGGGAATCTAACCCACGTTCTATAACTTTTAAACCAGATATACTACTGATGGTAAGAGGTAACGCCTGTCCATGACCATTGCAGTGATACACAGAACTTTGAGTTTTTGGGCATCGTTGCTTTGGCGCTCATTACTTTGAGACATTAGTAGACAATAGTTGACATAGTTTCAACAGCCCTGTAATTTCGCTAGCTCCAATACACTTCAAACCGGAACATAGGAATGTTTACACACTACTGCTTGGTGGCAGAATATCTGGTATTGCGGTGGTACGTAGATGACCTAACGAAGTCTGCCACCGAGTAAAAAATAAGCCAAAAATCAAATCAAAAATCAATTTAAATTGTTTCAAATTAGGCGAAAGTTTGTGAGTGTGTTTGTATGTTTATTACTTCTTCACGCTCAAACGGATGGACAAATTTTGATGAAATTTTGTATAGCAGTAGCTGACACTTGGATTAACACATACACACTGTTTATCCCAAAAAATGCAGCGGGACGAACTACAACAAAAAAAAACTTTCCTTCCGTTACATTCCTTTTTTGAGCAGTCGTGTAAAAAAACAAGGTGCGTGCCATGGTATTCGAACCCAAAACCTCCATTGGAAAACGGAAAATGTTCCACTAAACTGCCAAAAAAAAAACTAAACATTAGTATTCCATAATTACTGGTCTAAGCGTGCAAACTTTTTGCATGAACTTGTGTTGAATAATCTGCGTCGCTACAGAGGTGCAAGGCGTTTCGCATAAATATTTATATCCGCCTCGTCTGTAAAGACTTGTAAGCTGTATACCATTATCTCAAGCTATGAATAACGACTGAGGGCGGTTAGAACTACCGAGTTGTTTGTACTGTGTGCCTATTTCTACCTATATACTAGGAGGGATCAAAAAGTAGTGAGAATGAGATGGAATGTAATGACTATTGATAACTTAATAATTTATTTTTCTACATAGTCTCCGAGTCTCTATACACACCGAGTCCAGCGCTTTACCAAGGCTACGATCAATTAAAAAAAAAAAAAATTTTGGTCCTGCAAAAAGCTCTCCACGGCATCCATCACCTCGTTGTCGTCTTCGTACCTGTTTCTCCTTGAGTATTCTATCAATTTTTCAATAAAAATCGCTAGGCGCCAGATCTGGTGAATAAGGGGGGTGGTCAACCAATTCAAAGCCAGCTTGCTGAATGGCAGCCAACGCAACTGCCGACCTGTGCGCGGGTGCGTTGTCGTGATGAAACAGCACGCCCCTTCGAAGTTTCCCTCTCCTTTTCTCTTTGATGGCATTCCTCAACTTGGGAATTAAAGCTGCATAATATTGGCCTGGCCACGTTCCAGGTAATCAATCAACATGTCCCTTCTGAGTCCCAAAATATTGAGGCCATAACCTTGCCAGCCGATGCCACGGCACGAAACTTCTTCGGGGTCGGTGATGATGGTCATTTCCATTGCGAAGATTGCTGTTTTGTCTCAAGATCAAAATGATGGACCCATGTTTCGTCCATTGTTACGAAACGAGACAAAACGTTTTCAGAATCTTCTTGAAACTTGTCCAACAATATCTTCGAAATGTCAAGTCGATTTTGTTTCTGACTATCGGTTAACATTCTCGACACTCATCTTGCGGAGACTTTTCTCACATTCAAAGATTATTTCAATATGGATTAAATATTTCCATATGAAATGCCCGTTTCTTGAATTAAGTATTGGATGGTAACTCTTCGATCGCTCAATACAATTTTCTCGACTTTCGCAACATTTTCTTGGGTGACTGACGTCGATGGACGGCCGCAACGATGTTCGTCTTCAGCTAGTCAGTTCAGTTAGTCTTCTTTTATCAGGGCGAGCCCTAACACTATTCCACAACATGAGCATTTTTGTGTTACACTTTACTGAAAAGCTATCACGCCTTTAGATTTGTGCTTTAACATAGTAATTTAACTTCATATGTTCTATATCTGTCAAAAAAACAAAAAAATTATAACCATAAAACAAAATTACATTAACAATTTTGTATTCATTGGTTAGAATGTTATTGTACTACTAACGCCATCTGTTAGAAAACCATAGAGTTAACATCGCTGCAACAGAACTAAACTCAATTTAAAAAAAAAATATTTAAAAAATTATTACCCGTTAGAAAAATTATGCGAGCCCTCACAAAACTCATTAATTTAAATATTTTACTCCGCGGAAAAGAAAAACATATGTTAGTCATCTCCTCTCCGTATATGATCCATGGCAAGACAGTAGGCAGTCAGTTGACGTTTAACGACGGGAAGCGTCGCGCGCGCTTCCGTTACTTTGAGATAGCGTAATGGTGGGGGAAGATGTCGGCTTTTTCCTTTGATGTATTGAGCTTAATGGATGCGCTATGTAGGCATGTTGCGGATGTATATTCGGTACATTGAAATATTACTAAAGTGTGTGTATCACTTCACCATACATGAACAGAACTCAAGAGTAACTTTTGGAAATCGATTTTAACGTACCAATAATACCAAATTTGAAGGCTTAATTAAGTTGATGGATAGATTTAAACTAATTAAAAATGTCGACGTCTTTGACTAATCGTTTTATTTAAATGCATTAACCCATTTACGATCGCTGTACTTGATTGAATATAGTAATTTTTTAAAGTATAAACTAAAAATTAATAGAGATAAATATTTTCTTTGATTGCACGTGACAGAGGGTAATATTGCTTTTCTTTTTAAGCGACTTCAAAAAATAGAAGGTTCTCAATCCGTCGGAATCTTTTTTAAAAATGTATGTTCACCGATTACCTACTCGAAGACGCCTGAACCGATTTGGAATATTCTTTTTTTGTTTCAAAGGCCAGGCTTTCCAGGTGGTTCCATTTAATCTTTATAGAAATTGAGCAAAATGTTTATAAAAAAAAAAAAAAAAAAAAAAAAAAAAAAAAAAAAAAAAAAAAAAAAAAAAAACGTACGTCGATGATATTTTCGTTTACTACAAAACCTCGCTGTTGCTCCAATAAGCAGTGCATTTAGTTGGCCTAAGGGTCATAGACACGGTTTTTTTTTTTTTTTACTTATAACAACAAATATCTGGACCTCTTGCTAAGGAAACCTTAAATCTAATTAACGTAAAAATGATACCTCTTTATTAATCAAACCAGAAATAAGATACAATAATAAAAGGAGATTAAAGAGATGCAAAAATCATGGGCCTTATCACTTAGTGATTTCGTCTCGCCTCATCTCTTTTAGTTCCTCAAGAAACTTAACAACAGACGTACTCAAATAGAGATAGTTTATGCACTATCTAAAATCTCCGTAGGTTAATTTCAACAAAACAAAATGGCGTTGACAAATTGTAAAAATAATTTAATAATAATGATTAAACATCATGGCATGATATAATCGACATACGATTTTTAGATTTTCGTTGTTTTTTTTTTTTTAAACCGCTTGATCAATTTCTATACAATTTAAATGGGACCACCTGGAAAGACTGACCTTTGAAACAAAAAAGGTTTTTTCCAAAAAGGTTCAGGCGTCTTCGAGTAGGTAATCGGTGAACATACATTTAAAAAAAAGATTCCGACGGATTGAGAACCTTCTATTTTTATGATTAAACTATACTTTTAACCATTTCCATTTTATGTTATTTTTTTCTTCTATTAAGTACCCACAATGTGCTAGTCTGCTAACTCGCACTTGGCTAGTGCGGTGGACTGTGGCGCCCAGCTGTGGGCCAGTTCATATAAATCAGGACTAACTCAGACTCGGACACATGTGTTAATGTTGTTAATTATAATTTTAACAAAATAATAAGATTTAATAATTTAACATTTTTATTAATTTATGTGTTCATGTTTCTGTAACATCCATAAATATAGAGCAAACAAAAAATAAATTCAAAGCGGAAAAACTAAATATCGACAAACGATTTACGGCCGGTCATAAATCTGCAATAAAAAATATTGTTATGGTGATATTGCATTTATTGGCACAAACTCAAATCGAATTTTGTTGCGAGTTTTACTTCTGGTTTAAAGATATTATTATGTTAATCACATAACATCACATCATCAGCCATAGAACGTTCACTGCTGTTCGAACGTTCAAACGTTCAAACCTATCAAGTAGGGTATCAAAATGAAGGAAAGTAAAAGAGTACAAAAATACATATAATTTATATGTTTAAATTTAATTAGGAATAATAAATTGGGTTGGAAGTGTTTTTCCTATCGGATAGCTATTTTATAGATTTTTTAAACCATCTCAGCTTTTTTATCACTACATTCATTCGTTGAACAAACTTCCATGTTAAAAATGAAAAACAGTTCTGTAGCTCGAAATATTTCATATCCAATAAAATTTCCCATTTGGTTCCGGTAAACTATATCAAGGAGTGAAAATGAGCGCATTGCCCTATGGCCCTGCTTCATATTCAATTATAATTTTGCGGACTTTTCTCTTTTTCGGAATAAGTATAACATTATTCTTATTACTGCTTAGGGGATAAGATCTTCAGTAAAAGTCAGACGAATATCAGCAAAAATGTGTTTTCCCCGTCTAATAATTCAAGACTCAAAATTTCCTTCTTTTACCCTTTGAGAGAGCTAAAAGGTAAACCTAAATAAAACCCACACTTTATCTAGAAAAATCTTGCTCTCATTTAAAATAGCCTTTCGGTGCTTCCAGTCATTTTAGTCACAAATGTTTAAAAGTCCAAAATTAGTTTTTTTTTTAAATCACTGTTCTATTTCTAAATTATCCCAAATCAGTGTTAACTTTTACATTTTTCAGAATTAGTGTTCATTTATTACATTTTCCTAAATCAGTATTCAATTTTTAAATCTTTCTAAATCAGTGTTTAATTTTTCAAAATCAGTGTTAAATTTTTACATCTTTCTAAATCAGTGTTCAATTTTTACATTTTTCAAAATCAGTATCCAATTGTTGAAATTGTTAAATTTACAAATACAATGTTCAATTTTAAATTTGCCCAAAACCAGTGTTTACTTTAATCTTCAAAAATAAGTGTTTAATTTTTAATTTTTATCTTCATCTGATGATAGATTCGGAAGGATGAAGGTTCATTGGGACTATTCTAGTCACCGTAAACACTACTGAAAAGTCGCAATTTCATTTTAATTAGATGACATCTTTAATAGTTATTTTGTGTAAAAATTAAACTACTTGAAATGATTTTGATGGCACTTCTGTAGAATCAATCTGAAAGTATATTCCTTCTAATAAGCAAGCTTTTTAAAGTTGGTTTATAAATGACGGAGTTCCGTGGTAGCAAATACTGAAAAAAATGATCACTGTCAACTCAAGTGTTGACTTAAAACACGTCACAATAACATGTCGGTGATGGGAATCTATTAGTTTTACCCCTAGCAAGAAACGCTTAACGTGGCTAAAGAAGTTCGTATTTTGCGAAGCGATAATAACTCAATGGTTAGTGCGATTAGTTCACACGCAGGAGCGTGTGGGTTCAATCCTCAACAATGAGCTTGAGCTAAGAAAAACATTACGAGGAAACCATAGCGTGGTGGTAGGGTACTTTTTAGTACTCGACTGGCTAGCTACCACCCTCAAGTTGAAAATCTACTGCCAAGCACTTATCAGTGCGTTTAGACACTAGAAATCCAGTTCCATTTCAAGCTAGGTGTGCTCTACCATCTTCGACAGGTGAAACATCAAGCGTATAAACCATAAAAAAATCTCTAGAAAAATTCACCTGCATTGCGAGCCGTCTCCTTTTTTTTAAGCCAGTTAATAAGAGCTTGAATATACATGAAGGCAAAACATCGTAAAACTTATTCGCGCTCTGTTATAACTCTCCGGTCAGTTTACGAGCACAAACTTTCAAATATAATTGCGGCTTCGCCAAGCCATTATTTGGCCCACATTTATTCAGTCAAACTCACTTTAAATTCACAAGTTTAAATACAAACAAACGCAACTAACTTTTAGAAACAAACCGCCTGCATCAGACAGACAAATGAATCACGAATTTTAATAACGAAGCAATAATTATGATTACACAGACGAAGAGAAAACAACTTTAAACCGAAGATATAAGGTATTATCTCGCGGTACAATTTCAGCTTGAAAAGTAACTTAAAACAAACAAGCTAAATAGACCTGTAATACAAAAGCTTATGGCTTACTATTCCGTAATCGAATCCGTGTTCGTATGTACAATCAAATAGTAACTTAATTGCAATAGAATAGAACGTAATTCGAAATATCATGTAACTACAAAATGGAAATGGAACAAATAAGCTAATTTGACGTTTATGTTATATTATCAAGGGTTATATTCGAGTGAAGCGGAGTTATAAGGGTCCTTTATCCATAATTTTCCATAGTTTACAAGTAAAGGCTTTACTAATGAATGGTGTTTATGAGATTGGTCAGCGTCTGTTTAATTGACGTATTTATGTCACAAACTAAATCGGTTTTGATTGAGATTTCCCGCACATTTTGAGAAAATTACTTTATTAATAAATAACTAGCTTCCGCAGGTGACTTTGTCCGAGTTAACTTTAGAATTAGGTTTTTAACTGATTTTAAAAAGGAGGAAGTTGTCATTCAACTAATTCTTAAAAAAAAATGTATATTTCCAAATTACTCCTGGACTTATGCGAGAAATTCTTTTTTTGTTTTAAAGGTTATACTTCCCAGGCGGTCCCATTGGCACCAAGTCAGGATCTGATGATGGGATCCCAGAAACATCGGCAATCCTTAAATTTTATAGGTATATATGCATAATATGTTTTATATATTTTTATTTTAAAGCATATACTTTCAGATTGTTCCTTTGAAAGGACATGAAAAACCGGTTGAGTAGTTTTATTTTTAAACCTATAACCGGAAATGTTTAGGAAGCCTCACGGCCTACCTACTTGAGAGCCAGTTCCATACCGTCACTTAACATCAGGTAAGCTGGGGTCAAAAACCTAGCTTTTCAATCATAAAAAAAATCTTCAATATTGAATTGAAATCTCTAAATTGAAAAAATAGTCGCAGAAAAATAGTCGCATTTAATTAATTCCTCTGTATGCATCTTTCTAGAAACATCAATTAATGCGTTAATATTAAATTTAATTCACAAACATATTTAGATTATTTTTGTCGGTCGAATTTACGCCAAGAGCGCTCCATGACATGCTAAATGATGTCATAAAAATGTCATTTCCGAATGTCCACGCGAACACGTATTGTCATAAACCATTACAAAATGGTTGTTCGTAAATTTTAATGATTACCATTCCACGCATGAGTTATTGCTTGTAGTGATTATTAAAATATCGTAGAATCGTATTTCGAGTGATCAGTAATTGGAAATCTGATTGTAATCATCACATTAATATTCATCGAGATAGATTTATTGGATAACATTTTATCTAGAAAAAAGTTTATAAAATATTTATGTAGCTATCATAGCTCTGTGGTTAGCGCGGTCTGTTTGCATGTCGAAGGGCGTAGGTTCAAACAATGATCTTGAGCTGCCTGTGAGGAAACCATAGCGTGGTGGTAGGTTCTAGTACTCGACTGGCTAGCAACCACCCTCAAATTGAAAATCTGCAGCCAAGCATCTAACGGTGTATTCCGGCAGCCTCACTTGAGAGCCAGTTCCATTCCAGACTAGGTGTGCTTTACCATCTACGACCACACCGTCACTTAACACCAGGTGAGCTGGGGGGTCAAACACCTAACCTGTCAGCCATAAAAAAGAAACTATTTTGTTGAATCATCATCAGCCCATCTTAGTCCACTGTTAAGCCTCTCCGATCTTCTGCTTTTTGCTTCCAGTCATCGCCTATTGTCTTACGTATATCGTCACTCTACCGAGTCTCTGAGCGTCCTATGCAAGGTTTGACGATTTTGTTGTATATAGGTTGTAAAGGAACCCAAAAAAAAGAGAAAAGCAACATATCTCCCGCCTGTTTTTAATATGCAACGTTTTTTCCATTCTTGGTTGTCTGGAAGAGATCTCTCTTAGCGTTAAGGTAAGGTCTCTCTGCCTCTTTTGGGACTAGCTTATAACATTATTTTGTTTTCTGTGCTTTTTTTATTTATTTTGGTGTTCATGATCTATAATTTATATCTATCTATCTATATTCAACTAGAATATTTAAGCCGTTACGAAGTGATGGTGAAGTGCCGTGGTGGTGCTGGCGTATGAATAGTACCCCACCCTCTCGACCCGTGGTTGCCGTAAGAGTCGGCTAAGGGATGTAATCCGGAAGATGGGCAGCAGCGTCTCCCTTGAACAATCACACCTAACTGCGCTCGCCAACTCGCCTGCCAAGCGTGGCGAGTATTGGCAACACCCCCTCAGGAGGAGGCCTATGTCCAGCAGTGGACGTCCTATGGCTGATGATGTGATGTGAAAGTGATGGACGTAGATTCAAATTTAGAACTAAGTAGGTATAATCGGACACATTTAGGAATAAATGCTAGGTAGCAAATTCTGGTGAAATTTAATTATAGCATATTAATTACTGTTTTACGGTCGTGTTTGCGGTCGTAGTAGCGTTGTAGGTAGCTGTTATTGTGTGTATGGTTTAAGGCATAAGAAACAAAGCGAATTAATTTAATTTTTTAGTTTTTATTACTTTTTTATTTTATTTTATTTAAAGCGGTTTGTTTCCACCCTCTTTGCTGCCCGAGTAGGTGTTCCCCTATATATAGATTTTATGTTTGACATGCTAGGCGCTTGACCACACCTTACCTGATGAAGTGACGGTGTGCTCGAACATTGTAAAGCACACCTAGGCTGGAATGGAACTGGCTCTTAAGTGAGGCTGCCGGAACACACCGTTAGGTGCTTGGCGACAGATTTTCCACTAGCCAGTCGAGGACTTTAAAGTGGTAGGGTGTCACCACGCAAAGTGTTGAATGTATTTACAAAAAAAAAAACAATCATGGGATTTGCCGACAGAAATAAAACACGTCACATAAGCATGTCGGTAACGCGAACCCATAAGTTTTACCTTTACCGAAAATCACTGCGGCTAAAGAACTTTACTTCAAAAAAGTAGATGTAAGTATTCTATCAGTTATTTACTTCCTATAAAAAAGCATATAAGTATTCTATTAATTATCGAGTTCCCATGGAAAGTATATAAATATTCTATCAGTTATCTGATTCCCATGGAAAGTATATAAGTATTCTATCAGTTAACTGGTTCCTATAGAAAGTATAGAATTATTCTATCAGTTAATTGATTCCTATCTAAATATATATAACTCAAAGGTGACTGACTGACTGACTGACTGACTGACTAACTGACTGACTGACTGACATAGTGATCTATCAACGCACAGCCCAAACCACTGGACGGAACGGGCTGACATTTGGCATGCAGGTAGATGTTATGACGTAGGTATCCGCTAAGAAAGGATTTTGATTAATTCTACCCCCAAGGGGATAAAATAGGGGATGAAAGTTTGTATGAAACTTTGTCAATTTTAAACCGATCGGGCTGAGACTTTGCATGCATAAAGCTACTATCTAGCACGGGTGAAACCGCGGGGCACAGCTAGTTGAAAGTATATAATTATTCTATCAGTTATCTGGTTTCCACAGAAAGTATATAAATATTCTATCAGTTAATTGATTCCTATTGAAAGTATATAAGTATTCTATCAGTTATTTGGTTCCCATAGAAAGTATACAACTATTCTATCACTTATCTGATTTCTATAGAAAGTCTATAGGTTAGTATTCTATCAGTTATCTGATTCCTATTGAAAGTACATATATAAGTATTCTATCAGTTATCTGGTTCCTATAGAAAGCATATCAGTATTCTATTAATTATCTGGTTCCCATGGAAAGTATATAAATATTCAATCAGTTATCTGATTTCTATCAGTTATCTGATTCCTATAGAAAGTATATAAGTATTCTATCAGTTATCTGGTTACCATACAAGCTTTGCTTAGTTTGAGGCTAGATGGCGCTCCGTGTGAAATATTTATATATTTGTTTGTTTTATTTACGTATCAACGCTCACCTTATTCTAGTAAATACTTTCGTCTTTTTACCAAACGCTTAGAATAATTAGATCGCTATAAGTTATTAGTTTGCGAGGGGCCGCGGTATCCAATTAGCACCGCGTCGTGTGCGTGACGTACTATTTACCGATAAATTGATGGGAGCCCAAAATTACGGGCTAACGAGCCTACAGCTCAATTCCTCGACACCATCATCATCATCTGGAGCGTCACTTCTATTAGAGGTTTGCTATGAGCGGCTTTTACTAAGTTGTGAAGCTAACCATTGAAATATCCAAGTAAACATATTAGTATGTGTGTTTGACATTACACACTGCGCCATCTAACCCCAAACTAAGCAAAGCTTGTACTATGAAAGTCAGATAACTGAGAGATTTTTTTACAAATACATACTGAATACCCAGACACAGAACAAACATTTGTTTATGCCACGAAATGTTTGTCCTAATTTTTTTTAATATTTCACAAGTTAGGTGTTTGACCGCTGCTCACCTGATCTTAAGTGACGGTGTGTTCGAAGATGTAGCACACTAGTCTGGAATAGAACTGGTTCTCAAGCGAGGCAGCCGGAACACTCCGTTAGGTGCTTGGCGCTAGATTTTCAACTTGAGGGTTGTAGCTAGCCAGCCAAGTAGCCGGCAGCCTTACTTGAGAGTCAGTTTCATTCCAGGCTAGGTGTGTTTATCATCTTTGACCACACCGTCACTAAACATCAGGTGAGCTGTAGTCAAACTAATAGCCTATCCAACATAAACAAAACTAGATAGGAACATTGCAGGTTAAAATAAAAGCTTATACAAAAAAAATACAACGAGAATAGATAGTTCCTCATATAACTTTCAACCCGCAGCTTAAAGACTATTGTATGAAACTCAATGCAACTCTGCACAAGCAACTTTTTCTATTATCAACTTTTTCTATTCTGTGTACACGGTGCAAGCAAAGTCGTAGCCTCATAATGCTACGCCGTAGATATTTCGTAGATGAAAGCTACGCGCAATGCTTTCGTTGACGCGATTTTGTAATAGACAAAGTTTCTGTATAATGTCTGTGTATTTATAGTAAGTTCTATAACAACGATGGCTCAGTGGTTAGCTTATTCGGGTCGCGGTTTTCTTGTGAAAATAAAATAGTTTTAAATGTCTGTTTTTTTTACTTTGGAAACTGATGTGGTTTTTACACATTTTTGTTTTACTTATGCAGGATTATTTACGTTTAATTTTATCGGAAATTTAGGCTATAGTTTCGGCTACATCCGGTGGCCTTCATCATGGAGCCAAAGCTACACGCGCGGCCTCGTCTTGCTTCGCACTGCGGGCCGCATTTTTTTTTATCTACAGCCTCTAGTGTCAGAACTGCTGAGGGAAAAGCCCCTTTTCTTCCTTTCAGGTCTTTCGTATTGGTGGTCCAGAGACTGTTGTGACGATTTAGTTAGTCACACCAATTTCGTTTGGGTCGACCTTGAGGTGGTTTAAATTTTGACGTCCATGGAAACAAGAAACAAACACATCAGGCGTGTTAGTGGTCAAATGCAAGCCTATTTATAATTTAAAAAAAATGGCAAGAATTTAATTTAATAACAAAAGCTCAATTCAGAGCTCTCTCAAGTTGATAATAATTTGTTGCTAAATACTTGAATTTTTGTTCAACACGTTCAAAATTCTAAGAAAAAATCTTTGGTTACACAATCACTTATAACTTTTGAAGCTGTTTCCAAACACTTAGCCTATTACACTTAAAAATATCAGTCATCATTAGAACAACAAAAATAATTACTATTCCAGCTGAAATTTGTGATAACTTCTATTTTAATGCCAAAGGAACTTGTTCGATTCTCAGCTAGGAAAAACATGATGATTTAAAATATCTCCCATTACAGACTAAGTGTTTTAGGAACTAAGTCAAAATGCTTCAAGTGATACTTTTTTACGTGCCTTCATTTACTTGGACTTTATTTATTAAATTTTTTATTCATTGCAATTGTTTTTAAATTTTGGCTATAAAGTTCTTTTTCATCATCATCATCCACAGCTTTCTTTATCCCACTGCTGGCTATAGACCTCTCTTGTTATGCCATCTGCCTCGGTCCTGTGCCAATCTGGTCCAGGTTTGACCCGCGACGGTAACAATATCGTCGACCCTAGAAAAGTTAGCTGGAAAAAAATCTGAATTTAATGGCCTTATAACACTTTTAGTAACACTAGGCAAGTCATAAGTACGTAATTATAAAATTGCATGTCAATATATAATATTTCAATAATAAAATAAATTCCCAATAAAATAAATCTATACAATAATATAATAAATCTATACAATAATATAATATGTCAAAGAAACTACAAAGTTCAAACCAAGGAAAACTAGTATACATAATATGTTATTTGCAATGAGTTTACTATACTATAGAGTCACAGTCTCAAAGTAAGAACAGTCAAAAAGTGTCCGAGCGCCGTACTACATACCTATACATCAACTATATAGTTCACATTGACAGATGTTTTTCGAAATTAGATGTTATACGTCTTGACATAGTGTTCACTGTCGTTTGAACGCCATAGCTCTTCTCTCGAACACGCTTCGCTCTTGAGCAAAACGGCGATATCATGTGTCTCGTTTACTCTTACTTATTTGATTGGCGTGTAAGAGAGACAGGCTATCGCAGCGCTGTAGTCGAACTATTACCATTAAATTGTGCCAAGAAAATTAAAATTATTTAAAATAAAATATAAACATACACTGTGGTAACATAAATTCGTTAATTTGTTATAATACGTACCTAAAATATGAAACACCATCCTTTTTACGCACGTAATTTGTGTTATTTGAGCAGTTTGTTACCGAGCATTTAGGCATGGCGTGGCGTTGTAGTCGGTCCACGGTTGACTTACAACTAACCAAAAAGCGTGCATACTGCGTAGCGGTGCACTCTTTTGGTTCTGACATTTATTTCGTGCGTTTGTGACTCTATGGGTATAGTAAACTCATTGGTTATTTGTTAATAAATTTCTTGAGAACACCCAGTCCCAGAACAAGTATATGCTCATCACGCAAATGTTTGTTCAGGGTGTGATTAAAACCGACACCCTACAACTCAACAAGCACAGTAGGTATACGAACGTACAGTCAATAACGAGAGAAGTAGAGAGTAAAACCACATGTTATATAAATCATAGACCACATGACGCCTTCTTCCGTATGGATGCGCCGTAATAATGCCATTGTTAAGGACCGTGTACATAATACAACTTAGCTGCAATGCCGTAACTAGGAGGGTGTTAGCGGTGCTAAATCACAAAAACGCAAATACTGGAGGGGAGCAGAAAAAACCATGCATGGTTGTAACAATAGAAAAATTACGGAATTCCCTCTTTTGTAGCAATGATAGCTCAGTGGTTAGCGCGGTCTGTTCGACGCCGAAAGTCGGTTCAAACCCCAAAAATGAGCTTGAGCTGCCGTTGAAGGAAAACATCGTGAGGAAACCATAGCATGGTGTTACGAGTATTTTAGTACTCGGCTGGTTAGCTACGCTCAAGTTGGAAATCTACCGCCAAGCACCTAACAGTATTCCGGCAGCCTCAGTTGCAAGTCACTTCCATTCCAGGCTAGCTATGCTTTACCATCATCGATCACACCGTCACTTAACATGAGGTCAGTTGCAGTTAAACACCTAGCTTGTCAACCATTAAAAAAACTTACGTTAGCTTAATTTACTCCCACTCCTAGTAGAAATAAATAAACCCTAAAATGGACGTTCCCCATGTGCACATGCATTCCAGCGATACACAGAATTTCGATTAGGTAAACAAAGTCCAGGGCATCGCTACTTTGGCGTTCATTACTTTGAGACTTTCGATGGTTAGTCTCAATAGCCCTGTAATTTCGCTACCTCCAGTAACCTTCAAACCAGAACACAGTAATGCTTACACACTACTGCTTAGTGGTACAATATCTGGTACTGAGGTGGTACCTACCTAGATGACTAAGTTGTGTTTGTCGCAGGCAATGCCGCCCGCGGTCTGCCGTCTCGACGGCAACTAAGTGTGAAGGTGGCTTTAGTAAGGTACCGTCACTTATTTACAAACCATTTATTCGTGTCGGCACATTTAATATTTTGGAATACGCAAAATCCCCTTTTTATTCTGTGCCACCTATTTTGTTGCGCACTAACACAAAAGCGTGGTAGGTCGGTACGTTATCCGGTCTATGATTTACGAGCATTGGGTACTAAATACATTATGGAAATGAAGTCGCATTTCACGTGTATGAAATGCGAATATAAAAATAAATATAAATATTTCATGAATTATTATTCATTATTTATTTAAGATCTCCATATTTGACCTTTCGGCATGCAAATAAACTAACACTACTACTAACTAACAATAAGTAATTAAACTTATAAGAGATGTTTGCATACATTTACATAAAAAAATTAGAATAAAAAAATGTCAATCACAACAGATATAATGTTCAATATTTCAAAGATAATTAATAAAACGTCAAACAGAAAAAGAAAATAATATGTATTTGTCAAAATATAAATTAATTATCATATTTGTCATTTACGAACAAGGAATCTTGAATCGCTTTAAACAAAATGCCCTAATAAATGCTTCGAACGTTTCCAATCAAAGAACTACTGTTTCTAATGTACTTTTCTCCCCACATAATGATAATTGAACCTCGTACGCAAGCCCTCTCTTAAATACTAGACTAGAGGCAAGCGTTGCTGCGCCGTATTCTCTAAGGGTTGCGCCAGACGATGCGTCGCAAAGCCGCAGTTAGATTTTGTGTTACCACTTAAATTTCTATATTATTAAGCAGCAAGACAAACTTTAAAAAATAAGCGCTTTAAAGACTTAATGTAAGTAAGACATTGTGTTAGTATGTATGATGTAATAGAGATTGTCCAAGTTGATGCCTTATTGCACCTCGCGTCACTGCAATGACATTATATATCTTTTTTTTTAATTATTATAACCACGTACCCGCTTCCATTCGGGATGCACCTTCCATCGCGTGCTTCAGAAGCTGAAGATATGAATGAATCTAGGTGGGTACTAATATGTATGTAATGAGTACCAAAGCAGCGATGCCCTGGACTTTGTTACCCAAAGTTATGGCTAACGCTGCAATAGCCATGGACAGACGTTATGCCCTATCATCAGGACAGTGTTTTGTTCATCCGATTACTTTTACATAAAAATGACACATGCCGCTTGCATTTTTTTACTTAATAACGAACTTTCAAGTCCATAATAGAACTGATACTAATTTATTTACAAGTTAAAATAATAAGAACGATACACAACCACTTACACAAATAATCAATTCTTAAATTTGTCAATATTAATAATATAAAATAATAATAAGTCAACACTGAACAATAGTCAAGAATCAAGAACATCATGAAAATAAGTTTAACCACTAACTAATGGGTACGCTAAGTTGAATCGGTGATCCAACGGATCAAACGGTTTCGATTGTAGAGCGTGCCAATGAGTTAAACATGCATTTATGTATAAAAGCTCGAAAATAAACTGAGAGGTGTCTATGGGTTGGAACGGAGTTCCATTAACGGTTTTATTTAAATTATAAAATGTTTTTGTATAGTTTTAATATTGACAGCAAGCTGAATCAATAAAAAAAAAGGTTTTAGTTTCCCAGAGGTGATCGGGAAGTGCCTCATTGCAAAAAGATGTCGGTTTTTGGGGTCGTTTTTCATTGTTATTAATTTTTCGGTCTAACCTCTCAGCCCACAAACAAAATAAGAACGACAACGCGCGATAAGGAACCGTTCCAAAACTTTATCAGCAGTTGGATACAAAGTTGTTTCCCGCACCTCTCCGTCCATGTTACAGCCAATGTGGTGAAACTAGCAAAAAGCTGAGCTTTGTGAGAGCTCGCGTAGTTCTTCTAACGGGTAATAAATTTTGAGACAGTTTTTTAAATTATTATAAAACCCCCAAGTTTGGAACACTAATACGCCGTTATTTTACAACCTGACTCTAGTGGTGTCATCTAGTATTAAGTAGATTAACTACGATGTATTTGAGTATTTCATTTAGTTTTGTTGCAGCGATGTTAACTCTTTGGTTTTCTAACAGATGGCGTTAGTAGTTCAATAACATTCTATCCAATGAATACAAAAATTGTTATTTTTTTATTTTTTTTAATGCTTATAAAATTATATTTTCTTTGACAGATAACACATCTAAATATGTAGTTAAATTACTATGTTAGAGCACAAATCTATAAGCGTGACAGTTTTTCAGTAAAGTGTACCACAAAAGTGCTCAGGTTGTGGAATAGTGTTAGGGCTTGCTTCGCTGGCCATGATAATTGCAGTATGGCGCAGCAACAAATCGTGTGACTGTGCCCTTACTCTGTTACAACGAACGGTGGCTGTAGATAGCGCCAGGAAATAATAGCTTTTTTTATTGTCAGAAGCACTTCGTAGAGTATTTGGAGCACTTAAGAACATCCCGCCTAGAACGTAATGAATAAAGAAATCGTCGGGGTGTAAAATGGCTAGGATACATTTTATTGCAAATGTTTTATCGAGAATCTGTTGAAAACACTTAAATATTCAAAGTAACTCTTAAATGACTAATTTAAGTTAAATTTATTGACGTTGTAACAATTTATTTTATATTTATTACAATATTCTGGGCCTTCCAAATATACATTTGTATTAAGGTAGTTGAAAGTTTTTCATCATTTCCCATTCGCTTAATGTCTAGTGGTAAACACATTCAAACATTCATATATTCTTATTATTACCAAATTAAAATATTGACTATTGAAACTTTTGTTAAGTAAGCTGTCTGCCGTAATACAGGAGCTCGGTAGCAGCGATTCATTTGTATATGTAAAATGCTAAAAAAAAAACGCTTAATAATATAAATATCTTAATATATTCATATCGTTGTAAACGATAGCACTAAGATAAACGATAAACTAAGATAAAATATAAAGATAAATAAATAGATATTTTTCATTCTAAAAAGGACAAGATGAAATAAAAGCAAACTCATTATGCAATTTTTTTTATAATTTATAATTTTAGTTTATCAGTATTTTGGTAAACTATTTCTACATTTTACTTAGTACATTTAAAACTAATAATTATCATTAAAATATATTTAAATATATTTTAATGAGAGTCTAGCGTCTCGTTCGTCTCATTACTTTTACATAAAAACATACATAACTCCTGAAAACATTACACACTTTTTTGGGCTGTCGCGTAATAAGTAATTTGTTGTTACATAATTTACTGCACATTTTAAAAAATCTTTTTGTTATAAAAGCAATATTGGCCAAAATTCCGGGTTTAATAAAGGTAGCGCTAAAACGTATTTCAACACAAAATATTTCACACTTCAAATTCCAGTTTTATCAAAATTTTCTACCATGTTTTATACTGTACCTACGAAATTTTTGCACCAAAAATTTTAACCCGCTCAAGGTAATTTGTTCGTAAAACTCCATAGCCCGCATCATGTTCTAGAAGCCATCTTTCTTTTGAGATGATGTTATAAAGAAGCACCACAAAGTCTCTTTAATATATTGAGAGAAGCCGAAATGTTATCGAAAAATGTAGCGTTTCGTAAGGTTTTCTTTTTACCCAATTTCAAAGGTATCTATTGAATTTTCTTCTATAATGAAACGTAAATAGGTTACCACAAGAACCAATAAGATATAAACATTATTAAGATACGATAATAGATAAACTTTTGTACCATTTTTCGTACGCAAATAATGTTTATGACATTTACAAAACCTTTTTCATGCTAATCTCTATCATATCACTACATATTATAAAACAAATTCGTCCGCCGCATCTGTCTGCCTGTCTGTCTACTCGCGATAAACTTAAAAACTACTAAACGCATTATCATGCTAGTTTCACCAATAGATAGAGTGATTGATGAGGAGGTTCAGGTATATAATTTGTGATGATAATTGTTGGAAGTGTCGGAAAAAGTCAAGCTACCTGGGAGCTTTCATTGAAAACTGCCTAATCCCTTTGAGATATAACAAAATAATGCATGGTGGGATTATATAGATCCTCTTTTATAGATCTACAAACAAGTCTGCGGTGGCATATATCTACCTTTTAACGATAGCTTACTGTACCCATTCTTACTACCCGTGCGAAGCCGGGGCGGGGCGCTAGTAAGTAATCAAATAAATATAGGAGTGCACATAAGTACCATGATTATAAATTGTTGAAAATGTTGAAAAACAACATGTGCTGACACGTTTCGTTTATGATATTATTATGTGTATAGATAACTTCTGATTTCTGAGTAAATAAAATTATATCTGTTTGCCAAGATGCGGATTTCTTACAAATGTAATTGAAGGAAACTCTCATTATTTTTCACTGAGATATTATCAAATTTCCTTCGTGGAAAATAAAGACAGTTCTAGATAATTGAAATGTAAGAAGATAGCTAACTGTGCTCACGCCTCCAATCTTTTAACGTTGAATAATAAATCTGTGGATGTGGTATTCCTTTTTCTCCTATTTTACCAGCCTGGTTAAAAAAACTTGTTAGTTTTTCTTTTACTTATGCAGGAATCATAATAAAAAAGAATAAAATAAAACTTCTAGACTCAAACAGAATGAAAAGAATTAATTTGGCAATAGCAATTTTGTGCGCCATTTTAAAGAGCATAAATTTTTATAACGTTATATGTGATAATAACTGTTTCTTAAGGCATTATTTTCTGGCGTTACGAGCACATTAGATACTGCAGTTAATTTATCAGTTTAATGCTGTGTCTGATAGCGTTTCATTTAACTAAAATATGAAGGTTACTCGAGTTTCACATTATCAGCCATAGGACGTCCACAGCTGGACATAGGCCTCCTCCTGGGGGGGTTTTGCCAATACTCGCCACGCTTGGCAAGCGGGTTGGCGAGCGTAGTTAGGTGTGATTGTTCAAGGAAGACGCTGCTGCCCATCTTCCGAATTACATCCCATAGCCAACTCTTACGACAACCACGGGTAGAGAGGATGGGGTACAATTATTACGCCGGCACCACCACGGCAATGCAGCGGGATTACATTTAATTACGTCAGATACTCCGATTATTGTATCGTTCACATCCAATGTACGTGAGTAATCCCGCAGAAAAACAAAAATGTATCAAAACCTCGTCAGTTCCCATAGTAAAAATGCTTCTTAATTTTAAGCTTATTTTATTTCTTAAAGGAACACCAAAATCTTATAAACATAAAGACATATGTATGTATATATGTACTTGCAATACTTTGTCAATGAAGGCGGGAATCACTGAACCTTACGACACTAAGCTCCCTAGTGTGAAATTCAGAGTCCACAGCTTGTCAAAGTTAGCCGGTAAGCACCTATAATATAAGATCTTAAATGCCTTGTCTATGTAAGTGAAATCCTACACAAAACTTCTTAGTAATAATAATTTAAGTACCTACTAACTTCGCTGTAGTATTATTTTTTGCTCAAATAAATTAATAGTTATTATTATAAGCTCTTGGAGCGTTGGCTGTCCGCCAGCTCGTTAGGTAGACAACATAATAAAAATCGCGGGTCGAACCTAGACAAGATTGGTACAGGATCGGGACGAGTGGCGTACAAGAAGAAAAGGCTCAGCAGTGGGCGATTGCGGGCTGACGATGATGATGGTGCTGATGATATAAACTCTTTAAAGTTTCTTCAACATTATTAAAAAATTGACTAAAAAATATATTAATATAAAGATGTCGCAATTTTCATTATTTTTTTCTATAACTGCCAACTGTTTTATCAGAAATTTAGCCTTTTTTTAATGAGCGCTTTATAAATATCAAAATATCTCTTTATAAATATAGCACATTAAGTGTTCCAATTTTGAGTGACTTAACCGTTTCTTTTTTGTAAACTGGACGGTTGTGGTCATTTTGTTGTCATTTTGGAGGAGACCTATACCCAGTCTGGGGTTCCAGCATCAAACAACACAAATTAGTATTTAAATAATCTGCATTTAATTTATATAAAACTTTATATGTATATTCTAAGTAATATTTAAGGTTGTTGGAAATAAATGGGTTTAATAATAATAATAAATATAGCACATCCACAAAAACTTCATCTCCGTCACACGTAACAAAATCTCAGATTGCGGCCGAATCCTTGCCAGCAATTTCGCTCACAATCTTGTTCAATCTAGTTAATTCCGGTTAATTCTGGTTTATATCGGTTCATTCCGGTACGACGGCTCTTATATCTTCTAATTCTTGACTAAGAAATACAAATAAACATCTTGCTAAAATTTGATTAGGTACTCAAATTACAAGAGTGTAAATACTCTGGAATTAATGAGAAAATTTCAATAATAATTTCGTTGATAAATAATAATAGCAGTTCCATTAAAGGGTAGGTATGCCACCATCCCCGACCATACTGTCACTTAAAATCAAATGAAGATTATAAGTAGCCTGTATTAGTCTATGTTATTTTTGTTTTGTACTCAATGAGGTTTTACACATCATTGTTTGTACTTATCTTTTTTCTTTATCTCATTTTACCTGACTGCCAAGGAAGGATCATGTTTTTCGCGCGTATCTTGTATGTATGTATGTAAATTTATGTATACCCTCGTATCTTCCAAACGCCCGAATGGATTACGACAATTAAGGTATTGTTAGATTTATCTGGGTGGTTTAAAAAAAAAACAAGATGGATTTTTGGCGCGAAATAGTAATAGGTTAATTTAAAAAAAAAAAACCGTTCAAATAGGTTATCTAAATAAAGGCAATTAAAAGAGGATTACTAAGTTATATGTTTAAATTTAATTAGGAATAATACATTTTATTTAAAAACTTTAAAAAAATCCCTTAATTATAGCTATTTTAATTGCAGTCGGGTTATAGATTTTTTAAACTCTTTAACTTGTTTAAAAGTTTTGTATGTTAAAAAAAAATATGTTTGCATTACAATAAAGTTATATGTATGTATATTTTTTAATGTGAAAGTAATGGGACGAACAAGGCGCTCGCTTGATGGTAAGAGATAACGCCTATCCATAACGATAGGAGCGAAGCAAAAAACTTTTTTTTTTAATGCTTTGTTACATTACATTGTTAGTCTCAACAGCCCTGTAATTTCGCTAGATGCAGTACCTTTCAAACCGGAACACAGTAATATGTACGCACTACTGCTTGATGGCAGAATATCTGGTACTGCAGTGGTACCTACCTAGACGACCTTATGTTAAGGATATCTACCACCAAGTAAAAGTAAGCAAGTAATGAGCGCCAAGGCAGCGATGCCCTGTACTTTGTTTTACTACTCAAAGTTCTGTGTATCGCTGCAATGGTCATGGACAGGCGTTATCTCTTACCATCAGGAGGGCGTCTCGTTCGTCTCATTACTGTTACATTACATTAATTAAGTAATATTCTATTCTGTAGGTACAAATAAAATGGAACTGAGTAGATTTATATTTTCACGTTTGCAGCTACCCTTTTTTAACTCTGTGTACATTATGTTCACGCATATATATATGTAATAGCTGTTATGTTTTGAATGTTGCGTGTAATATCTCGAGTGGATGCTAATGTGACAGGAAACGGAAGTGCCGCCATATTGGAATTGAGACGTTTCGATGCCAGCGCGTAAATTGTGGCTGGGATATCTTATGCCTACGAACGTATATCAATTGATGTTTTGAGACGAGAAATTCCACTCTACATGACTTCGAGAAGTAGGTAAGTACTTTATACCACATGCCAAAATTATTTCCTTAGCAGGAGGTCGTGTAAGTACTACCGTAGTACCTGATATTATGCCATCAAGTAGTAGTGTGTACACATTACTGTATTCCAGTTTGAAGAATAATGCAGCTATCGAAATTATAAGGCTGTTGAAACTGACCATCTAATGTCTCAAAGTAATTAGCGTCAAAGCAGCGATGTCTGGAACATTGTTTCGTTACACAAAGTTGTTTATATCGCTGCGATGGTCATGGACACGGACGACTCGTTCGTCTCTTTACTTTGGCATAAAAAAACTTCATCTATTAAAGCTATGTGCAAATTTACCCTGTGAGGGAATAGCTCTCAAATGACCTCTTATTACCATTCAAAATAAATAAATAATAATGAATAGGTACATAATTATATATCGTAGGACATTTCACACAGCGCCATCTAGCCCCAAATTAAGCAAATGTGTACTATGGAAACCAGATAACTAACAGAATACAAATATACTTTTTTCCCCTCACAATTACCCTTCAGGAGCGTTTCTCGATATTGCTACAGGTTACATATCACGTATCTCAATCCAATACAACAAGACACAGTGCAAAAACCCCTCAAAAGCCTTCGTAATTAAGCTAATGACGCGGAGTTTCGCTCGATCTAACATCGCCGTTAGGTAATGGTTTTTCTGCTTCGCTTTTTGCGGACAGCTAGTTACTGAAAGCTTTATTAGAGCAGTAAGGATGCTTGGTGCTTTGATGCTTAAAAATGTTGCAATCCTTTTCTGGTGGAATGGGATGAACAACAAAAGAAACATATTTTGAACTATTATAATTATTTACAATAAATTATTTACTTTTTTAGCCGTGGTTGTGTAAGAATAGTACCCCACCCTCTCTACCCGTGGTTGCCGTAAGAGTCGGCTAAGGGATGTAATCCGGAAGATGGGCAGCAGCGTCTTCCTTGAACAATCACACCTAACTGCGCTCGCCAACCCGCCTGCCAAGCGTGGCGAGTATTGGAAAAACCCCCTCAGGAGGAGGCCTATGTCCAGCAGTGGACGCCCTATGGCTGATGATGTGTGATGTAATTTACTTTTTTGTTATTATTGTTTATAAATTTAATTTGACTTATAAACTTGACATATCTATTAATTATGTAACATTGACATTTCTAAATACTTAATAATAAATTATTATTATAATAATATTTATATGCATTTCGTCGTTACGTGTAATTTCTATAACATCTAGTTTTTTTGTTGTGTTTATAACCGTTATGAATGTTGTGTATAGTGTTGGCGATTCAAATAAATAAAAACATAGATTTTATTGTAACATGTTGTGGCTCCATACTGTATTTATAGAGACCTAACGTACCTACCGCGCAAATAGAGGCTCTTTTTGAAACCTCATAGGGGTAATTATCGTAGTGGCTTAATGCCTTGTTGCAGCTTTATTGTACACGAAATAGACTTGAAAATAGTAGTACTTATTTTAGTTAGTAATACATATTTAGTTTATTGCTATATTTAAGACATTTCTCTTTATTACTTTTATAATACGACTTACATTATTGTACACCTCTTAAATTCACTACCCTACAATAAATATATTGAATCTTGATCCTTTAGAGATATATTAATTCTGAACGAGATATACCTTTAGTGTACTTCCGCTTTTAAGTTGTTTTAGTCTATATCGGGACCTGAGCAAACGTTCAGAAGAGGCTTCAGGTGACGAGAAAGCTGGCATCTACTTTGGTCAAAATTCACCTCTACACCTAATAAATAATTCGCAAATTTTCCGTGTAATCAGTAAAGCCTGCGCCAATTAATATACCAATTAGTGCATTGTAATGTCCTCAATATAATGACCACAGCGATAGTTAGATACATAGGTGTGACCATTGACTATACAGCATTACTGTGTAAGGACAGGGCATGGTACATGAAACACGATAATATTGTATGAATAATACTTTCATTAGTTCAATTGTAAGCACTATTGACTTGTAAATAGGTACTTGCGAGTGTTTTAAACTCAATATTCTTAACTTTATAAGGTAGAGGAAATTGGAATATAACATTGGAGTTTGAGATATTTTCTATGATGCTGGTATCGGAATCAGGAACGTAAGCAAGTAAATAAATAAATAAATATCGTAGGGCACACCGCCATCTGACCCCAAACTAAGCTAAGCTTGTACCATGGAAGTCAGATAACTGACAGAATACTTACATACTTTTTTTATAAATACATACTTATAAAATAAATAAATAAATATTGTAGGACACATTACACACAGCGCCATCTGAACCCAAACTAAGCAGAGCTTGTGTGATGGAAGTCAGATAACTGATAGAATACATAAATACTTTTTTTTTGTTGTAAATACATACTTATAATACATACAGAACACCCAGACACAGAACAAACAACATTTGTTTATACCAAACAAACATTTGTCCGTGGCGGGAATCGAACCCACGCCCTACAGCTCAGGCAGACATACTCCCAATGAGCCAACAGGGCTGTACAGACTATCACACATCTAAACACGCAGGCACACATCCACACACTTCAAAACACGCAGGCACACATACACACACAAATATGTATATAATTTAGGTTAATTTTATGTATTATAATTGTATAAAAAACTGTTTAGTTTTTAAGTCTGCCTCTGGCATTTTGTGCTTGATTAGACATCAGGAGAAGCCATTGGTTTTCGAAATAGAGTTTACACTAGTTCAGAGCCAATGGGTTCATTTTAATGTATCCTAAATTGTTGGCAAATAAATTTATTTTGATTTTGATTTTTGAATACATACTAACAGGGCAGTATAGTCTTCTTTATTCAATGCTCAGTAGCACACTGACTACGTAGGTGAGCGGACGTCATACCTATTTTTTAAGAGCTATTGGACGAATGTAGGACATTACTTGTTCTAGAAAAAGTCACTTATCGCTAAAGGAACCCCGTATCTACTTAAGCGTTGTTAAAAAATTGCCACTAGATGGCGCTTATTTCCCAATTAGACGTACTGGGACGTAAATGTTCAGAGGGGTGTATCCTTACATTTTAGATCTTTAGTTGTAGTTGTACAATGTACATGTTATGACCTACTAATGTGCGAGGGTGGTCGTTAATGGAAAATGTAGCGTTAACTTGAATTTGTTTTCAGATCAGTGGATTAGTACTAATTATAGTAAGTCCTCCGTGCAAACTTAGGAGCATTGCATTATAGCCGTGGTTTATAGCTGTCTTTGTCACATTTTACATATATCTATGGTGATTGTTTGATTTTATAGCGATGATAGCTCAGTAGTTAGTCAGTTTCCACCCTAAAAGGCGTAAGTTCAACCCCCAACAATAAGTTTCAGGTGCCGGTGAAAAAAACATCGTAAGGAAACCATACCATGATGGTAAGGTACTTTCTAGTATTCGACTGGCTGGCTTCCACTCTCAACTCGAAAATCTGCCGCTAAGTACCTAACCGTATGTTCCGGCAGCCTGACTTGAGAGCCAGTTCCATTACAAGCTTGGTGTAGGTGTAGGCCTCTTTTGCGAATATCCACGTCGTGAGAAAACCATAGCGTGGTGGTAGGGTACTTTCTAGTACACGGCTGGCCAGCGCAAGTTGAAAAATCTGCCGCCAAGCATCTAACAGTGTGCCGTTAGATGCTTGGCCTACCACCACGCTATGGTTTCCTCACGACGTTTTCCTTCACCGGCAGCTCAAGCTCATTGTTGGGGTTTGAACCCACGCCCTTCGGCATGCGAACCAACCGCGCTAACCACTGAGCTATCATCGCTACAAAATCTATCCCTATACAGCCCTCCATTGGACGTCATTAGAAGTTAATTGAAAGTCAAGTTTATTTCATGTATTTTATTAAAATAAGCCCCATCTCATAGTTTAAAGAGTTTTAAACGTAAAAATAATAAGTAAGTAATAAGGCCTTTTCAGTGCCTAAAAAAAGCAATGGCAAACCTAAACAAAACCTGTCAATGTCAAGTCAACGGCAGCCATAATGACATATTCCATACACGTACGTCGAGTTGTTGTCTGGATTATCAGTCTGGATTATTTTACTTTAAACGTTACTGGGCCGCTGATATCGCTTTTGTAAGATTTGTTTACTTCATATCAATTGTCAAAGTCAATCAAATGTGTCAAAATAAGTAACTTTACTAGTACTTTTTTTTTACATGGCAAGGGCATATGTATATTCAGCCTACTTCATAACGTCATTGCTATAAAAAGCTTGAAAACGTATTAAAAATCAATTACCGCATATAAAGCCAAAATATTCAAATTAGTTTCATAAAATAAAGTTTACTATCAGTAAAATATATAAAATAAATACTCAAAAAACGTATTACACATTTATACATACGGACGCGACTCACAACACTATCTAGGTGGGAAACCATCTTAATAATGGTCGTTAGCGAAACTGTAGCTATAACTAACGGAGCCGCTATACCAAGTAATGCATATCTAGCCATAATAATAATAATGTATCTACAGATAATGTTACCTACTAATGTAGGTATCGGGAGCGTCGTTAGCGGCAAATGTTACGTTAGGGCGGACGCACAATGATACCTAGCTTAGTATGAGGGTCACCTTACATTCCTTTGTTTTCAATTGTTTAAAGTTGTTTTGGTAGAGAAACGGATATCATATAATTTTATCGTTTTTATGTTGGCAATTTAAATAATAATTACAGAGTCAATGACATTATTGAGATTCAGGCCGCATGTATATTGTATATGTAAAGAAATGTACTGAAAAGAATCTTATGAGCTAGTGCCACGAGACAGGCTATGTGTTTGACCATAGCTCACCTAATGTAAAGTGATGGTGTGGTCAAAGATGATCCTCAACACAAATTTAGATGCTTTGCGGCAGATATTTCAACTTGAGAGAGGTAGCCAGCCGAGTACTAGAAAGTACCTTAGCACCAAGCTATAGTTTCCACACGATGTTTTCCTTCACCGGCAGCTCAAGCTCATTGTTGGCGTTTGAACCTACGCCCTTCGGCAAGCGTACCGACCGCACTAACCACTGTGATATCATCGCTACAAATGAACATAAACGCAAAACACACAACGCTGTGTATCGCTGCAATGGTCATAGAAAGGTGTTGTCTCTTAACATCAGGAGAGCGTCTCGTTTGTCTTATTATTATTAGGTACATAAAACACTATTGCTTCACTGAGTATCTGATACTACGGTAGTAGATGACAAGTCAAAAGATTTACCACCAATGAATCTAAATTATTTATTTTATTAAGTTGAAAGAAGGCTACTGCCAAGTAAAAAATATATTGAAGTTTACGTGAAAACGTAGCTTAACTGCATAAAAATCACAAACAAACGCCAACTGCTCCGCCGTCCTAACTACACTGTCCTACTCTTAATGTCTTTCACTCCATTAGCCACGACCGCTGGGTTTCGAGCAGCGCGAGTGACAGCGGGTAGAGGTGTTAGCAAGCCGACTTTGTTTTATGTAGTGTTTTTTTCTCTTTCTTCTTGGTATGTGTACTCTGTGCATTGTGCCAGTTTCAATGTTTCTGTATTTTGTGTGCAGTCTTCAGTCTTTAGCTTCTTTATTGTCTCGTCTTCGGTATTTGCAATTTATGTCTAATATTTATAATTACAGTCAAACTACAGTCCGTGCCAGTCTAATCCAGTCTTGCCTTAATAAAGTAGTGGCCACTGTATTATAAGCTTCGATAGAGTTTTGGAAACAGCGCGAAAAGTCACGTTTCACTACAATATATCACTTTCCCACACTTGCGCGTGTAATTCGGCACTTTATGAATAAAACACCACTATTCTTATCCATAAACACTCCAAAAAAATACTGGTTTTGGAAAAAAATACAATAGGGCTAAACGACTCCCCCGTTCCCGCCAAAACTCCTATGTAGTGCTTATACGTCACATAATCACTACATATTATACAACAAATTCGTCCGCCGCGTCTGTTTGTCTGTCTATCTGTTTGCGATAAATTTAAATATTACTGAAGAGATTATCATGTGAGTTTCATCAATAGATAGTGATTCATGTGGAAGGTAATAATATAAATTGTCAAGGTTTTTGTGTAAATTGGTTAAAATACGATGATAATTGTTGGAAGTGTCGGCAAAAGTCAAGCCAAAAATTCCTAAGTTCATCCAAATCATTACTCCAAATTTACGACTATTCCTATAAATTTTTCGACTATTTTCTTTCATACTCGGAAATACTTAGTCCTGACAGTGGCGAACACAATGAAAATTTCGCCAATGATAATGAACAATAAGCGCCAAGGCAGCGAAGCTTCGGACTTTGTTTTTAACCGACTGCAATGGCATGACCATTGCAGTCGGTTAAAAACAAGTGTTATCTTATACCATCAGGAGATCATCTCGTTTGTCTTATTACTTTTATATAAAAAAATGCTAGTAGCTCCGCCTATGAAATCGCTATCACTGGAACCAAACGAAAGACGGTGAGCTACAGTCTCATTATACGCACTTGCTCTACCCCTTGTAAGTTAAGGATGGCAGGGTTAATGTCTCTGAGGGTAAGATTTAACTAAAACTCACCTTATATCATCTTACTTTGCATCGAAATATCAGTGATGATTTATCGTTGGACATTTAAACGTCATCAAACCTCGACCTAAGCTAAACAAAGTATGGAATTTTTAAGCAGTATTTTTTTTTAAATTAATACAGACAGATAATAAGTTTTTTAAGGATGATTATATTCATTTGACTAGTACTACCTTTCCGTGTAACCTTGTATATCTTCTCAACATACTCTCTTCACCATTTGGTGATTACGAAAATTATTTACTAGGTGGTTGATCTCCTTATCCGAAGGTCGTCTAGGTATCACCGCAGTACCTACCAGACATTCTGCCGCCAAGCAGTAGTGTGTAAACATTACTGTGTACTGCAGCTAACAAAATTACAGGGCTGTAGAGACTAATCATCTAACGTCTCAAAGTAATGAGCGCCAAAGCAGCGATGCCCTTGACATTGTTTTGTCACTCAAATTTCTATGTATCGCTGCAATGGTCGTGGACAGGCGTTATCTTTTACTATCAGAAAAAAGTCTCGTTCGTCCAATTACTTTTACATAAAAAAAGATTATACGGACGGACGGACGGACGGACAGACGGACAGACAGACGGACAGACGGACAGACGGACAGACTGACAGACGGAAAAAAATAATTAAAATGTTTGTTACTCTTTCACACCTTAACTACTCAACCAATTATCATGAAATTTTGGATACTACTAAGAACTTAGAAGGTATTAAAGAATAGGGTACACTTTTTATCCAGACAACAAAGCTACCGGTATAGAAGCAAGAAAAAAAACTACATTAACGCAAGCAAACCACACGAGCAAAAGCTAGTTGACCATAAATGGTTTTGCGGTTAATAATGTAGAAGTAGGAGCGAGGGGAATACCAAAATCTCTGTAGGATCTATTAAAAGATATCAATCTGCTAAGAGCAACCGTAACTTCACTGCTGGAAAGATTATTCAAAGCAGCGTCTGTAGAATTACATCAAATTAGGTTAAGCAGAAATGGAAAAATAGCTACCTAGTGAAGATAAGGTAACGTACATAGGTATGGGTATCGAAAGGGTCTCCTGAAGAAGTATCGCGGATCCAGCGGAATTTTAAAAATAGGTATTTGAAGAAACTATTGCCATTGCGCTACGCCCTACAGACAAGCTGTCTATGTGTGTGTGAATAGTATGTGTTTGTGTGCGTAGCGTAAAGCCTTTTTCCGTAATGCGATAGGAACAATGGCAGCTTGACTAAATTGAGGTTTTGTATTCCCGTTTTCTCCTCTAAAAATTGAGCCTATCCAATAATCTTTTGCACAATTATTTTGAAGAAGAATGCGTCCCATGTCCCGATTATTTGGATTATTTAACAAATTTTTCATAGTCGTCTGATTATGTTGGTATAAAAGGGCCATTTATTATTTTATTTATATTTTCTTATGAATATCATACCTTTTCCACCAACTAATTATAGTTGGTGGAAAAACAGATATTATTTAAATTATCTTTAGCAGACCTTGATTTTATGATTTAAAAAATATTGCTCTGTAAGCATTATCCAGGGAGAAAACAGGGGAATACATTTGTATGGAAAAACGCTACTATCGTTCCCTCTTAAACCTAGGTCGCAATTGCTAGGTTGCCGTGGTGGTGCCGGCGTAAGAATAGTAACCCACCCTCTCTACCCGTTGCCGTAAGAGTCGGGGATGTAATCCGGAAGATGGGCAACAGCGTCTCCCTTGAACAATCACACCTAACTGCGCTCGCCAACCCGCCTGCCAGGCGTGGCGAGTATTGGCAAAACTCCCCAGGAGGAGGCCTATGTCCAGCAGTGGACGACCTATGGCTGATGATGTGAAGTACTAGGCACTGTACTGGCTAGCCGCATGGTGAAATCGTCTATCTATTTATCATATTTCATCGGTAAATTATTTTTTTGTTTTTTATTTTTACCGTTAAAATGACAAGCGGTACTGTTATAAGGCTTTCCCGCAAAATTATATATACTTAACTACTTTCCCAAACCAAGTTCAAGCTTGCAGTAAAACTTCTGTACAGAAAGTTAGGAAGTGGTTTGCCCCGAACGGTTTTTATTGTGTAAACATTCGAGAAGAACTCGCTTAAATAAGTTGTAAACTTAAAGAACTTGCTGCTTAGTCGCGAGTGTAATAAATAAGACGTTTCGCTACCTGACTACAACAACATAACTTAGAAAACTAAAATCCGAAATGTAAGTCGCGATGTTTACATGTCACTTTCGTCACACATTTTTTAGGGTTCAGTACCCAAAGGGTAAAAACGGGACCGTATTACTAAGACTTCGCTGTCTGTCTGTCCGTCCGTCTGTCTGTCACCAGGCTGTATCTCAAAAACCGCGATAGCTAGACAGTTGAAATTTTCACAAATTATGTATTTCTGTTGCCGCTATAACAACAAATACTAAAAACAAAATATACAACAAACGCGATTTTTTTAGATAATGGTACGGAACCCTTCATGCGCAAGTCTGACTCGCACTTGGCCGGTTTTTTAATACGAAATAGGATTGCGTTTGACCACGCTCTCCCCGATGTTAAGTAGTCTAAGATGAAGCACGCTTACCTAGAAAAAAACCTGTTTACTCTGGATTTAAGGACACCCAAATTGTACTTCGCGAGAAAAACAGATGCCGGCAGAGAGTTCCACATCCTCGATGTGCGTATAAAGAATGTGGAATCGAAACTTTTAGTCCGTACGTAGGGAATGTCCACCATGTAAAGTCTGGTAAGTGTCCGGTAATAGAAAGGGGCAGGTGAAACCAAATTATACAATTCACATTAAAATGACTAACAAACTAAAATTTAAATATACTGGCATATATTTGAAATTTCTTTTTTATGAGACCGATCACGACATGTCTACTTCAAATGTTTATTTTACCTAAGCGTGAGGCTGCCGGAACACACTGTTATAAGCTTGGCGGTAAATTTTCAATTTGAAGTTGGTAGCTAGCCAGCCGAGTACTAAAAGGTGCTATGAACCACTAAGCTATAATTTTCTCACGATGTTTTCCTTCACCGGCAAAATGAGGTTATTTTCGTCATACTCAAAAATACTCAGCTATATATGTTGTAGATCAGAAATGAGGAGATCCGTAGACGAACTAAAGTAGCCGACATAGCCCAGCGGATTAGCAAGTTGAAGTGGCAGTGGCCAGAGCACATAGCACGCTGAACCGATGGCCGATGGGGCTGCAAAAGTACTGGAGTGGAGACCACGAACCGGCAAGCGCAGCGTAGGACGTTCACCCACAAGACCGACGACCTAATAAAGACCGCAGGAACGCGCTGGATGCGAGCCGCTTCCAACCGGTCTTTATGGAAATCAATGGGAGAGTCCTATGTCCAGCTGTGGACGTCACACCGCTGATGATGATGATGATGATATATGTTGTACTCAGTTGTTGTTGTACACCGGATGTGGCCAAAACTTTAGTTGTAGTATTCAATATAATTAAACGTGAGTAATCATATAAATAAAACAAAAATATGTCAAAACCGTCACCTTCCGTAATAAAATAAACTCATTTTTATTACCTAGCCTCCAGTAAAGAGATAAAAGACTGCATTGGTACCTCCATAATCCGTAGTTCCTTAGAAACGAGTTACCTTTCTCGTCTGACATTTCAACAATTAAAAACGTCAAATTGTTCGCCCGAACAATTTGAATTTTAGTGCTCGTCGTTTGTTTTACAACTCCGGGTGAGCTAAAGCTAATTTGTTTTATGCGTAACAAACTTTGATTGCATTACACTTCAACAGGCTTTTCCATCACGGACCTGTGCTTGAATGAAGTTAATTTTTACCTAGATTTGGAAAACCGATAATAATATTCATTAACGTTTTTTGTCGTAATATTTCTACATACATAATTTATCATAACTCAATGTAGACATGCGACGCGCATATTTTTCTATAGTTATACTTAAATGATGCCTTATAAGTTTTAGAAAACTACATTTTTAAAACTGTACCTATTAATAAGTATAATTTAAAAGTAAACTTTATAATTTATTTATTTTAATTATTAATTTTAAAAATATTAATACTTAATTAAAAATATTCAATTTATTGTCACGATAAATGTCCGGAAAATACATTTTGAAATCCGTCGTATAATAAATATTTTAAAATCGATTACAACTGTAAACACACGTTAACACTGAAACAGAAATACAAAAAGAAAGAGCATGCTTTGTAGCCATTATAGCTCAGTGGTTAGCGCGGTCGATTCACATGCCGAAGGGCGTGGGTTCAAACCCCAACAATGAACTTGAGCTACCGGTGAAGGAAAACATCGCGAGGAAACTATAGCGTGGTGGTAGGGAACTTTCTAGTACTCAGCTGGCTAGCTACCACCCCCAAGTTGAAAATCTGCCGCGAAGCATCTAACGGTGTGTTCCGGCAGCCTCACTTGAGAGCCAGTGCCATTCTAGGCTAGGTGTGCTTTACCATCTTCGACCACACCGTCACTTAACATCAGGTGAGCTGTGGTCAAACACCTAGACAGTCAACTATAAAAAAAAACATAATGGTCATGGACAGCCGTTATCTCTTATCATCAGAAGAAAGTTTCGTAAGTCTTATTATTTTTATAGTCCTTTATAAGAAGCATGAGCTGTAACTTCTAAGGACTATAATACGTCTAATTGTTTTATAACCACAATTATCATCAAAAATAAAAAGGAACAAAGCACAATCTGTAAAACGCGAGTCGAATAAACATTTCCAAACAAATTTATGTCATTACAGTACAATAAATCCCAATTTGCGGGTATACGAGCGGCATTTAATGAGGCGCCTTTCACTGAAACGCCTCAAAATTTACTGAAAATTACAAATTTTGTCGGCTGAGGTAACAAGTTGTATTGAAAATCTGTCTACTCCTGCCTTATATTTAAGCTCTATTGTTATGGTAATGAAGCCCAATTTCCAACTTTTAGAAAGCTTGTAGGTGTCTCGGAATACTGAGGTGGGAAACATATTTATAGTAACTATAATTTTATGTTCGTCTGTTCGACTTATCTGAGTGAATATTGCTAAAGATGACGCATCTTACAATGAAAGAGTATCAGAAAAACGACGTCATAGATAAAAAAGTTAAAAGCTTTGTTTTTACTCTACGTATTTTTTTATGATAGCAAACTTTATTTTATAAAATTAAATTGAATAATTTGTCTTTCTATGCGGAAGTTGATTTTTAATACGTTTTCAAACTTTTTATAGCGAATACGTCATAAAGTTGGCTGAATATATACATGCCCTTGCCATGTAAAACAAAAAAGTATACATAGAAATTTTGACATATTTGAATTTGACAATTAACATGACGTAAACAAATCTTTGCCGTGGTGGTGTAAGAATAGTACCCCACCCTCTCTACCCGTGGTTGCCGTAAGAGTCGGCAAAGGGATGTCATCCGGAAGATGGGCAGCAGCGTCTTCCTTGAACAATCACACCTAACTGCGCTCGCCAACCCGCCTGCCAAGCGTGGCGAGTATTGTCAAGAAATTAGAAATAGTTACTTTATAATTTTACAATCTTTTTAATACGATATTAATTTCAGTTTTTTTGTTGTTTTAGATGCGGCTATAACATTGAGCAACGTGGAAAATGAAGATCAATTACTTGAAGTAGTTATCAGGTACGTAAAACACTTTAAGTAACATACATACAAACACTCATGGCTTTTTTTCTGTTGGGGTACGCAAATACTGTATATTTTTCACTAGCTACGATCTTAGTACATCTATCAGTTCTTCTACTTTCATTGCCATTTTTACACGACTGCGCAAAAAAGGGGTGTAAGGGGTGTACATGTATTTTAACTGCCTTGAAAAATTTGGATTTTTAGAATCCTAAAATCATATCAAGTGAAACGGGCTATATTTTTTTTTTAAATAGGGCGGCAGTTTGGCTCTTCTTCGTGAATACTTTTTTCTTTTTTATTTTTTTGGCATGGCACTCGTCTTTTTTTTTAAGTGGTAAACTTCTTATACATGCTTGTCGGTTACGGCTTTGGTCATGACCTAGCCTTTCTTTAAAAAGTCTTCAATTTGAATATTATAATATATTCAACTCTAACCAGCTTGCCCTCTTACAAGCGCCTTATAAATCTATTTCCTCAATATTCTTTCATTCATTTTATCTACAATCTCTCCACTTTCAATTACGGGTTGGTATAACGTGACTTTGCTATCGATTTTTAGACTCTGGACAAAGACTTTCTCTTCTTCGACCACGCCGTCATTTGACATCACGTGAACTGTGGTCAAAAGCCTTATTCTTATTCAAAATGGGGGCAATGAGTTTTGGTGTATTGTGCATTTTCCTCTACCAGCATCTACCCGAGCAAACCCAGCTCCTTGTAGTGTCGGAATAAGTGTCTGGGCTGCTGGCATAGTAGCGCCTATAATCAGTGAAAAAAGATTTCCGACTTTTATTTTCTATCATATAATGTCGTTCAAAAGTCTTTTTTTTATGGCTGACAGGCTAGGTGTTTGACCACAGCTCACCTGATGTTAAGTGACGGTGTTTTCGAAGATGGTAAAGCACACCTAGCCTGAAATGGAACTGGCTCTCAAGTGAGGCTGCCGGAACACACCGTTAGATGCTTGGCGGCAGATTTTCAACTCGAGGGTGGTAGCTAGCCAGCCGAGTACTAGAAAGTACCCTACCACCACGCAATGGTATCCTCACGATGTTTTTCTTCACCGGCAGCTCAAGCTTATTGTTGGGGTTTGAACCCACGCCCTTCGGCATGCGGACCTACCGCGCTAACCACTGAGCCATCATCGCTACAAACATCATACACATACAGTCGGACATACTCGAATACAAATGACTCAGAAATAGATACCCTAGCTAGTCTTTTAGATTGCTGTTTCTATTTCAATCTTATATTAAATCTTTTATACCGGATACAGAAACAAAATGTTGCCTAAACTGAACCGTTAAGATAAGTCTAAGACTATAAAATCCTAAAAAATTTAAGCCCCAACACTAAAGTCCCGAAATTCACTTGACTGAAAAATGGAAATCGCCGAGCGAGCGTGGCCAAAGTACAGTTAAATAAAAAAGCGCTTATCAGCTGTTTCGGAGATGGTCCTCGTTTTATTGGCTTTAAAGTTTTATGACACTGAATGTACCGAATAAGGCTGCATGTACAGTGGGAGTTAATTTAAATTAATGTAGCGCAAGTTAGGGTAATTTATTCCTCGAATTTTATAGTAGTAACAAACACTTTAATAGCAAGTAATTAATAGTACGTGGGTAAATTAAATTGCAAAGGCACATAAAAGTAAATGAATGTCTCAATTTTTTTTATGCCACAGGTGGCAAACAAGCGTACGGGTTGCTTGATGTATACCTTGTATACCAGAGGCAATATAAATATGTTATGGGGGGTGTTGGTATATATTATAAACACACAATACGGTTAGAATATTGGTATGCGTTTATTGTAACGTCCCATAAATTATTTATGTACTATAGTGTACAAAGTAGCACTTTAAAATAATGTATATTTATGTACTATAGGTGAGATATATAAAACAATACGGTTTGATTTTAAGTAGGCAAAAAGGTCGGTGCGATATGCTATTGTCTCTGTTGTCTGTGTGAGACTGGCGGGGCGAGCGCGGCGCGTCGAGCGCGGTCGCAGCGCGAAGTGTAGGAAACCGGTTCGCATCAGACTGCAGGTCGGTACAAACTCCGCGCTATTCTGTGACGCTCGCCGGCCGCTAGAACAATGGATGCAGCGGCAGGCGGCGCGTTTCCATTGCTACCGAAACGCGCGTAATACGACTGTCGTGTCCGTCTTATTTAAGTTTTATATTATATGTTATTGTATTGTGTAAATAGATATTTATTATATACTTATGTGTAAAGTTATTTTTGTAAATAATTAAATTACTAATGTAGGCTATTAATAAATAAATAAGATTTAGGATATAATGTAAATATAAAATAATGTATGTGTATTTATAATATATACTAGTGTTTATATAAGAGAGTAGCCTACATCACTCCCCTCCAGACCGTTACTACGGTCGATAGAAGTTGGGAAATCGTACCGTACGCCCAGAACGAGTTTTCTTAATTGGAGCCTGGACCGGGATTGGTGCTGAGCTCGGGGCTGGTACATCTCTTTGCCGTATCGGAGTTGGGTCTGGTGGAGCAAGAGTGGTGGGGGTTGCAGTAGAGGTGGGAGGAGAAGGGTCTGTCAAAATGTAGGCTGGCTTCAGCCTATCGATTGAGACAGTAACCTCTTTTCCTTTGACCAATAGTTTAAAAACTTTGTCATCCCGTTCGAGCACTTTGTGTGGGCCGGTGAAGGGAGGTTTCAAGGCAACTCGCACTGCATCGTCCCGTAAAAATACGTGGCTCGAAGTTTTTAAATCTTTAAATATAAAGATTTTATTTTTATTGTGGCGGGCAGCAGGTGTGGGTTGTAGCTTCGCAGTGATTCGGTGTAGGCGAGTCGTGAAGTCTGAAATGTCAGTACTGTCAGGGACAGAAGTCTGGAAGAACTCTCCAGGTAGACGTAACGTCTCGCCGTACACCAGCTCCGCTGAGGAAGCTTGCAGGTCCTCTTTGAAAGAGCTCCTGATGCCAAGTAGCACCAAAGGCAGTATATCAACCCAGTTGCTGTCTGCGTGGCACATTATTGCCGCTTTAAGTTGGCGGTGGAATCTCTCCACTAAACCGTTACACGCTGGGTGGTAGGCAGTCGTTCTGCGATGTTTGAATCCAGTCATTTTTTCCAAGATATTGGAAAAGTGCTGATTCGAACTGCGTACCGCGATCAGTCACGATGTCGGTAGGAGATCCAAATCTGGATATCCACGACATCAACGCCTTGCCAACAGTTTCAGCTGTTATATCGGGCATCGGTGTGACCTCAGGCCAACGTGTAAACCGGTCTACTGCTGTGAGACAATATCTCTGTCCTTGTGATATCGGTAGTGGGCCGATTATATCCACATGGATGTAAGCAAAACGAGCGCGGGGTAAGTCGAAAGTGCCCAATGGTGATGTCACGTGTCGACTTACTTTTGTTCTCTGGCAAGCCAAGCATTTTCGTGACCATTCTCGACAGTCTTTGCGTGCTCCAGGCCAAATAAAACGTTCAGCTACTAATCTAGCAGTTGCTTTTGCACCTGGGTGGCTGAGATTGTGAAGACTGTCGAAGATTTGTTTTCGAAACGGTTTAGTCACGAAAGGTCTTGGTGAGTTGAGGCTTACATCACAATAAAGTTCAGTTTGGCTATTAGGCAACTTCATCTTCTCTAGGCGGAGTGAAGATTCACCGCTGAGAAGTTGTGCCATTTCGTGGTCAGAGGCTTGTGATGTGGCCAGTGAGCCCCAGTCAATAGGCATCTGCAGTTCTTCGATCCTCGACAGAGTATCGGCAACGACATTGTCGCTACCAGATATGTGTCGAATATCTGTAGTGAACTGTGAGATAAAATCGAGATGCCTAAATTGACGTGGAGAGCTGTTCACTTTTCGTTCACTAAAAGCAAAGCTGAGGGGCTTATGGTCTGTATATACCACAAAATGTCGTGCCTCCAACATGTGACGAAAGTATCTGATGCTTTCGTATATGGCCAACAGTTCACGGTCGTATGGCGAGTACTTTTGTTGAGTTGGACTCAGCTTACGCGAAAAGAACGCAAGTGGTTGCCATACGTCGTTTACTAGCTGTTGCAAAACTGCACCCATAGCCAAATCGGAAGCATCTGTCACCAGTGCTAGTTTGGCCTGGCAATCTGGGTGTGCAAGTAATGCAGCATTGGCCAGGTTTTCTTTGGATTGGTCGAAAGCAGAAAGAGTTTCACCGGAGAGGTGTATTGGTTGAGACGCTTTTACTGAGCCAGTTAGCAAAGAATTTAGGGGTGCTTGGATTTTTGCGGCGTGTGGTAAAAATCGCCTGTAAAAATTAAGCATTCCTAAGAAGCGTCTTAATTCCTTTACTGTCTTCGGTGGAGGGATACTCCTGATGGCTTCGACCTTTGAATCTAGGGGTTTCGTGCCAGATGGCGAAATTCGATACCCTAGAAAAGATACTTCGCTAGCTCCGAAGATACACTTCGAAGTATTGAGCAAAATACCATATTCGTTCATGCGCGTGAATAGTTGATGGAGATGCGATTCATGATCTATTTCTGACTTTGAAAATACGAGAAAATCATCTAGATAACAGTAACAGAAGTCAAGGCCTCTAGTCAATTCATCAACAAAGCGCTGAAATGTCTGACCGGCATTTCTTAGACCAAAGGTCATGAATGGAAATTCATAAAGACCAAATGGAGTTGAAATGGCGGTCTTGGGAATGTCGTCTTCGTGCACCGGGATCTGATTATAGGCCTTGACCAAGTCTATAGTTGAAAATACCTTACAACCAGAAATAGTTTGCGCGAAGTCGTGAATGTGCCTAATAGGATAACGGTCGGGGATGGTGCGTGCGTTAAGCATTCGATAATCGCCACAAGGTCTCCAGCCGTTATCTTTCTTAGGAGCGAGATGTAATGGAGAGGCCCATGGGCTTTCGGAGGGTCGCGCTGTACCATTACTTAGCATGAGTTCGAATTCCCGCTTCGCTATCTTAAGTTTGTCGGGAGCTAGTCTGCGGGGAGTGCATGAAATGGGTGGGCCATGTGTAGTTCTGATGTGATGTTTAGTAGCGTGTTTCGGAACCATTGGTGTGCCTGAAGGGCGGGTAATTTCAGGGAAATTACTAAGAATCGCGTGATATCGCGTATCGCCCGACCAAGTCTTTACCGAGAAAACATCAGTATTAGCTTTAGATGCAATTGTACATAAAGTTGTAGTATTGTCTATTAAGCGCTGTTTACGACAATCTACAATTAAATTGAAATGGCTTAAAAAATCAACACCTATTATAGCCTTAGTTACATCTGCAACAGTGAAACGCCATACAAAATTGCGCCTTAAGCCTAGATTAAGACTAAGTTCTATGTAACCGTAAGTGTCGATGTTACTTCCATTTGCTGCACATAGCTGGTAGTTTGTCTTGCTTCGTTGCTCTCGCAGTGCAGATCGTGGGTACACGCAGAGGTCACTGCCGGTGTCTACCAGGAACTGAGTATTAGAGCCACGATCAGTAACGAAGAGGCGACCATTAGACGCTGGGCAATCGTCAGCCGCCATTAGCGACTGCCCGCTGCGTTTCCCGCCTTCCCAAAATCGCATGGCTTGATGCACTTCTGAGCATTGGTGCCATGCCTCGAGTGGTACCAGCACAGAGGAAATTTACGATAGCTGGACTTAGATCGGGACCTTGGACGAGGCGAAGAATGACGTTGCTGCGGTCTGGAACGGTTGTTGTAACTGCATCCTGCGCGAGTGTGCTCGTCAAGCTTCACGGCGAGATGCTCCACCATCTGCTTCAACTCTGCTATCTCGCTACCTGGTTTAGCACATGTGGTGCTGGACGAGGTTGCTGCGACGTGTCTCGGCGTAGTGATCTCGTAGATCCGGTCAGCTAGGTCAGATAGATCCTCCAGGGTTTGGAAAGTCTGGGACACAAGTACAGGCTGGATACTGCTGGGTAGTCGGTTGGTCCAAATGGTCCTGATGAAATCCTGCGGAAAAGTTGGTCCGGCCAAATCTTGGAGGTGCCTTAGGAACTGAGACGGTTTTCTATTTCCTAACTGCTCGTGCGTCAATAACTGCTTGACTTTTTCTTCATGTGACACAGAGAGGCGTCGTATTAGTTCCGTCTTAATTTTGACGTACCGATTTATCGCTGGAGGGTTGACGATAATGTCCTTTACCTCTTTGGCGTACTGCATGTCGAGGTGTATAATGACGTTATTAAACCTGATTGCGTCATCGGTGATATCATAATTATGAAACTGACCTTCAAGAAGTGCGAACCAAATTTCTGGATCATCCGGCGAAAAAGATGGCACTTTAATATTCGTTCGTCGGATGGGTGCAGTGGAAACGCGCACCTTTTTGCAACGACGCGTGGTGACATTCTCGCCGTCGCTTTTAACCGTATTATAAGTTTTATCGGACTCACCGCTATCACTCATCTTCGTGTATCCAGGGGTCACCAGTTTATGGTGATCACGTCGGGATGTTGGTATATATTATAAACACACAATACGGTTAGAATATTGGTATGCGTTTATTGTAACGTCCCATAAATTATTTATGTACTATAGTGTACAAAGTAGCACTTTAAAATAATGTATATTTATGTACTATAGGTGAGATATATAAAACAATACGGTTTGATTTTAAGTAGGCAAAAAGGTCGGTGCGATATGCTATTGTCTCTGTTGTCTGTGTGAGACTGGCGGGGCGAGCGCGGCGCGTCGAGCGCGGTCGCAGCGCGAAGTGTAGGAAACCGGTTCGCATCAGACTGCAGGTCGGTACAAACTCCGCGCTATTCTGTGACGCTCGCCGGCCGCTAGAACAATGGATGCAGCGGCAGGCGGCGCGTTTCCATTGCTACCGAAACGCGCGTAATACGACTGTCGTGTCCGTCTTATTTAAGTTTTATATTATATGTTATTGTATTGTGTAAATAGATATTTATTATATACTTATGTGTAAAGTTATTTTTGTAAATAATTAAATTACTAATGTAGGCTATTAATAAATAAATAAGATTTAGGATATAATGTAAATATAAAATAATGTATGTGTATTTATAATATATACTAGTGTTTATATAAGAGAGTAGCCTACAATGTTGTGGACCTTTTAAGATTTTGTTTATTTACATCGTTTGCCTCAAACTTAACTTAACTTTTAAAGCAGGTAAACATTCTGAGGGTTTTTTATTGATGTAAGTTTTGTGATTGTGCTTTGCGTGGTGGTAGGGTACTTTCTAGTACTCGGCTGGCTAGCTACCACCCTCAAGTTGTAAATCTGCCGCCAAGCATCTAACGGTGTGTTCCGGCAGCCTCACTCGAGAGCCGGTTCCATTCCAGGCTAGGTGTGCTTTACCATCTTCGACCACACCGTCACTTTACATCAGGTGAGCTGTGGTCAAATACCTAGCCTTTCAGCCATAAAAAAAAACTTTCTCTCATGAACTGGGAAACTATTTAATAAAACAAAGATTGCCTTTTGATGAAAATAATATTGTAACTCCATGGAAAAAGTACACATAGATCCTAATAGATACGTTATAATTTGACTAAGTAATTTTAAATTTTATGCATAATTCTGCTCTTAGCTTATTTAGTAGTAGCTCTGCTTCATGAAATATATGCGTGGGTTCGATTGCCGCCAAGGACAAATATACAAGTGATGAATATAGTTGTTTGTTATTTGTATGTATTTACAAAATGAGAATATATAAGTATTTTATCAGTTATCTGGTTCGCAAGTACAAAGTTAGGTTACTTATATAAAATTCATCCATAATTATCCTATTATATGTATATGTCGCATCCGGACATCTCACAGCCTTTAAACGAAACAAGAAGCGCGCCAACGTCACATCGGTCGGCGATTAGCCGCGACTTCACTTCGGTGCGCTTAGACAGACAGAGCATTTCATCGCACGAGTTCGGTTTGGAATAGACGTCCAACCCACCGTCGAGTGAGAACGTCTTGGAACCGTCCTACTGTTTTATTCCTGTAATATCGCTGTTGCCCTGCTGGATTGATATTTGATTTTAACTATAATAGGTGTGCTGAAACTCAAGACCGTTTTCTCCTTTAACACGAGATGTTTGAAAAAGATAGCGACTGACATGTCACGTCGACATATACATACATATATTTAATGTCATAATAATATAAATAATATACCTTCGTCATTATTCGGATCAGTTTTGTTTTTTATAGATTGTCTCTCACTGTTAGACGCGGGTCTCCTCTCTTTGTAAGAAGGGTAAAGCCGTAGTCAACCACGTGGACGTGAAGTGTGGGTTAGCAAACTTCATAAGTACTTCTTTTAGAACTTTTTTTTCTTTTAGAACATTTGGATGCGTGGATCTCCTCAGAATGTTTTCCTTTACCGATTGACGTCGGCGGCAATATACACATAACTTGAAAAGACAAAGGTCCCGTGAGATTCGAACCCAAGACATCCAGATTGGAAAGTACTCGATCTCCAGAAATAGGCTGCAGAAGCTTCAATGTGAAAACATATAAATTAACTTTAATTGAACAATTTTTTCACTAAAATTTTCTTGGTTTTGTGATATTTTTTTATTAGTTTTCAGTAGGACTCCACTTGGTGATTATAGTGATATTAATATTTAATTAATTAGCTTTTCTCTCGGTGTACCCACAGATTAGTCATTTACGAGGGCTACTGACAAAGTAACAGCACCGTAAACCGTTGAAATGTTAAATTGAGAGAACGGTATTAAAAAGTACTGTACGTGGATATACGACCATCAATGATCATTTTGATCATCACCGGAATGGTGATCATAGTTCAATGAACAGAGGCCTTAAGTGTCGGTGTCGGTGATCGCCCATAGCTTTCCTGGTATGAATGAATGAATGAATTTATTTATAAATAAATTAAAAAAAAAAATTATTATAAAATATAAAGATTACAAGTACTTTTGGAAAATAACTAGGGCAGAATTAGGCATTCAGTAATGTGGCCGTAAACACCAAGAAGAGAAAGTGACGTCACGCCGTGTGAAACGCGATTACCTTTGTTGTCATTTTCATAGAACGAGCTACCATATAATTATAATTGTTTCAAAAGGCGTGACCAGGGCAGTCTTTACCTGGTGGTTCAGCGAGTGTGGTGCACCCAGGCACAAAGTCCTAGAGGGCGCTAGCCGACCGCCATACATTTCTATAGGTACCTACACTAAGACCACGCTAGCGGAGCCGCGGGCACAATACAGTTAGTTCATCATACTATATCACAGATATAGTTTTACTAAATAAGCCGCATGCTGCTTTTGGCAGGTCTTATACCATTCGTGATGTGCAAGTTAATATCACTCTTATAATTAGGCACACTACCAAATTAATTCAATACCAAATAATACCAATACCAAATATACCTATACAAATAATACCAAATTAATTTAACATGCTGGCTGACTTCGCTCCCCGGTGCCAAAATATGCTTAATACGGCCCTGGGCGTGACGTCATTAATATGATATGACAGTCCTGCCCTGTCCTGCAAACCATGGAAACCTTTGGTAAATAATCGGTTTTTAAAAGCGTGGTGGTAGGGTACTTTCTAGTACCTACTCGGCTGGCTAGCTACCACCCTCAAGATGAAAATCTGCCGCCAAGCATCTAACGGTGCGTTCCGGCAGCCTTAGTTGAGAGCCAGTTCCATTCCAGGCTAGGTGTGCTTTACCATCTTTTGTGGTCAAAGACCTAGCCTGACGGCCATTAAAAAAACCCGAAATACATAAATTAACAAATTCTTAAAAAATAACACATATTTAAAGGTTTTGAAGGTGCTAGCCTGTTATAGGTTAGTTTATCATTTAGTTAAAATACAGCGATGTAATATCAAGTGACAAAAGCACCCCACTGCTAATTCCACTACAAAATTAGACCCTGAAATACTCATACCTATGTACTATTAAACTGACTGCACTAGAACGAATATTGTAATGGACATGAACTTACAAAAACAAGACAGGAAATTACAGGGCTTTTGAGACTAACAATTGAATGTCACAAAGTAACGATAGTCAAGGCAGCAATGCTCTTGACTTTTATTTGTTATTAAAAAAAATATATAAAGGTAATGAGACAAACGAGGTGCTATCCTGATAGTAAGAAATAACGCTTGTCCGTGACCATTGCAGCGATACACAGAGCTTAGAATACAAAACAAATTCCAGGGCATCGCTGCTTTGCCGCTCATCACTTTGAGACTTTTTTTTATTGCTGACAGGCTTAGTGTTACAACTCACCTGATGTTAAGTGATGGTGTGGTCGAAGATGGTAAAGCACACCTAGCCTGGAATAGAACTTTCTATGGTTAGTCTCAACAGCCCTGTAATTTCGCTAGCTATAGTACCCTTCAAACCGGAACAAAGTAATGTCTACACACTACTGCTTGGCGGTAGAATATCTGGTACTGCGGTGGTACCTACCTAGACAACCAGCTAAGGAGAACTACCATTAAGTAAATAGTTAGGTATTGCTGTAATGATCACGGACAGGCGTTATCTCTAACCATTACGAGAGCGTTTTGTTCGTCTCATTACTTTAACATATAAATAGCGAATATTTATTTTTTGACATTACATAGCGCCATCTGGCCCCAAAGTAAGCAAACCTTGTACAATGGAAGTTAGATAACTGATAGAATTCTTAATAGTTTTTTTTTGTAAAAACATACTCATAATACTTACAGAACACCCAGACACAGGACAAACATTTGTTTATATCACAAAATGCTTGTTCTGGGTGGGAATCGAACCCACGCCCTACAGCTCTTTAAGCAGACATACTATCAATTAACCAATAGGACAAATTAATCTTTGACCCTACCTAAAGAAGTTTTCGCTTCAAAAATTGGAAATAGAGTTCCTACCGAATGTGCTAATAGAGTTTTTGAACAAAATTAAAGGCAGTACAAATGACATGTCTCGTAGTTCATTCGTCCAAGCTGTTACACCCGACACAACATGATCTCTCTTGATTAGTCTGCTCATAATTAACTAACACCTTTGTTTCAGAGATGACAACCCGCGGGATGCTCGAGGGAGAGAGGATCTCGGTACATAACCTTTATTGTATACCTAGATATAATGAAAGGTATAAACGCTCTGAGCTTAGCCAAGTACTTGACAACAAACCTTCCAAGATCAAAAGATGTGTGTACAGGGTTACCAGGAATTTACTAAGTCAGAGTAATGACCGTTGAAACCCTAGACAGTTTTTTTTTTATTTGACTAGCTAGGACCACAGCTCATCTGACGTTAAGTGACGGTGTGGCCGAAGATGGTAAAGCACACCTAGCCTGGAATGGTACTAGCTCTCAAGTGGCTGCCGGAACACACCGTTAGGTGCTTGGCGACAGATTTTCAACTCGATTGGTAGCTAGTCGAGTAGGTACTAGAAAATACCCTACTATGGTTTACTCACGATGTTTTCCTTCACCGGCAGTTCAACATTGAGCAGTGTTGGGGTTTGAACTGACCACGCTAACCACTGAGTTATCATCGCTACAAAATCGCTGTAAGGGTGACGTGTTATCTTTTACCATTAAGAGAGTTTCGCGTTCGTCACATAAAAGCAAAGAGTGAAAGAAAAACAGCTACATATTTTTAAATTTTTTATAAAAATTAATTCCTTTTTTTTTTTAATCAAATTAAATTAAATCTGTGTTATTATATATAACTGTATAATTACACGTTTTAAAGAAGCTAAAACATAATGCAGGTATTAATCCTAATGACATTTCTGGACAAACCGTCGAAACTCAGTAACGACAAACCTTATAGTAACCGCTAAAATAATATAAATTTAAGTAAATTGTCTATGTTCATTTTTATCAAGGCATATTATAATGTCGTGTGTGCGTGTGCGTGTGCGTATATGTATACCTATGTATATGTAACGTAACTATGTATATGTTTGCCGTGGCGGTGCCGGCGTAAGAATTGTACTCCACCCTCTCTACCCGTGATTGCCGTAAGAGTCGGCTAAGGGATGTAATCCGGAAGATGGGCAGCAGCGTCTTCCTTGAACAATCACACCTAACTGCGCTCGCCAACCCGCCTGCCAAGCGTGGCGAGTATTGGCAAAACCCCCCAGGAGGAGGCCTATGTCCAGCAGTGGACGTGATGTGATGTAACGTACGAAATAATTATATCGGTTCACTATATTTCCTGCGTTGGCTCATCATATAATTATTAGGGCAGTTGGAAAAATATTTACATCAGTTGGATACAAAATACATGCTACAAAGCTTTTTTGCATATTTATAGCAATTAGAAGGACAACTTGATCCAAAAAATAAGAGATGAAGTTACAAATTTCAAATTAATTAGGTACAAATATTATATTAACCAATATACATTTTATACGTAGCTTAATTCACTAATACTTATCTTACTCATAGGTAATAAACAATCTTCAACCTTATTACAAGACTCAGTGATGAACCATACGAATCATACCGTCGTCAACGCGTTCTAATTTTTGCTACGCTAAATGTGACTCTGTTTTACACTGAATAAAGTTTGTAATCAACTGAAGCAGCAAAACAGTTGCTGTAGCTAGGGAATGCCTTAAATGCTTGAGCTACTTTTGTTTTATCCTGATCAGTGATCACGTGGTGACTGATCGGATCACCTGATAGGAAGGGGCGTTGCGGCAGAAGCACAGAATACATAATAGCACAGTAAAGATAGAGCACGCTTCTTTGTAAAACATTTAAGTAGTATAAAGCGATGGTTACACGACTGGCCCAAAAGAGAAGTGTAATGTTTTCGGCGTTCATGTATGTATATGAGTTTCTTTACTTTACTATAAGTTTTAAATGTTAGTACAGGTTTGGATGTATTGGGTATCGTTAGAATTTTAATAGCGTCCAAAGTGACGTAAGCTATAAATATAAAAAAAATAGTGACCATTCTTTTTTAGGGTTCTGTACCCAAAGGGTAAAAACGGGACCCTATTACTAAGACTTCGCTGTCTGTCCGTCCGTCTGTCTGTCACCAGACTGTATCTCAAGGACCGCGATATCTAGACAGTTGAAATTTTTACAAATTATGCATTTCTGTTGCCGCTATAACAACAAATACTAAAAGCAAAATAAAATAAATACTTAAGGGGGGCTCCCATACAACAAACGCGTTTTTTTGCCTCTTTCATAGATAATACGGAACCCTTCGTGCGCGAGTCCGACTCGCACTTGGCCGACTTTTTTCTTCTTAATTAAGCTTGCTTAGCGCAGCAACAATACAAAACGCGTCGACCGACGCCGACGGTGTGGTTCGTACGATCCATAAATGCGTCTTGTAATAAAGTTGAAGATTTTTTTGCCTGTATGAGTAAGAACTAGTGAATTAAGCCACGAGTAGGTACGTATAAAATTTACATTAATTATTTACATTGTACGTATTTCTACTAGGTATATAAATATAAAATAAAAAGTGTAAAATCGAGCAATATTAAGAAAATAAAAAAAGAATGCTTACATGTAAATTTTATACATATGAATGTATATTTTTAAATTACATAAATATTAATGTAGTTTTTTCTTAAATCGTTTTTCTATTAAAAGGGGTTTTGTCACACAGTGACTATGCCACCCCCGTAACACACTAAACTACAACAATTTTACATATTTACATATTTATACTACATTTATTAATGTAGATGATTCAATGGAAGTTAAAAGAAAGCTGTCTAACTAGATGGCATTTTAACTTCCATTGAATTATATCATCCGATCGACCTACATCAAGACAATATTGTCAAATTATATCAAGACATCTATGCTAAGCACCACAAATCTCGATAAATAACTAAGTACGCGCCATTAAACAAATTTACGGAGATGTACTAAATTTACTGAGTTGTACTAAGCTAATAAACATTTAATGGTGCAATAAATAATGTTTATAACTTAGAATGTCCGCTATTGTACCTACTGGGGTAAACTTGAACAATGGATGCGTATAGTAAGTGTTATATTCAGTACATAAACTCCCGTGTTCCATTTACCTAAATAATAAAGCTATTGAGACTAACCACCGAATGTTCCAAAGTAATGAACGCCAGAACAGCGATGCTCTTTGTTTTGTCTCTTACCATCAGGAGAGCGTTTCGTTCGTCTTATTACTCTTATACCTGGATGACCGAGCTTTGCTCGGCTAAAAACACGGATAAAACGACGTTTTCTAAAAATGAAACCTAGCTAGATCGATTTAACTCCCTCGAAACCCCCTGCATACTAAATTTCATGAAAATCGTTGGAGCCGTTTCCGAGATTCAGTATATATATATATATATATATATATACAAGAATTGCTCGTTTAAAGATATAGATAGATAGATATAAAAGTACTATCGGCCCGCTCCGGCTTCGCACGGGTATAAACCACAAAAATAACAGTATTTCTCCACTATTTAATGGATGTTATTATACATATAAACCTTCCTTTTCAATCACTCTATCTATTAAAAAAAACGCATCAAAATCCGTTGCGTAGTTTTAAAAATTTAAGCATACATGGGGATATAGGGACAGAGAAAGCGACTTTGTTTTATACTATGTAGTGATAGGTAATCAGTAATATTCATTGGCCATAAATCCTACTTATTTGATTAATATTAAGTATATACTAGCTACGCCCCGCGGTGCTACCCGCTGTTCCCACGTGAATACTACATTTTGTCAACTACCTCCATAACAAAGTTCATCGAAATTGATCCAGCTGTTTGAGCGTGAAGTAACATACAAACACACTGACAAACTTTCGCCTTTATAATATTAGTGTGATTTCACACATCATCAGCCATAGATCGTCCACTGCTGGACATAGGCCTCCTCCTGGGGGGGTTTTGCCAATACTCGCCACGCTTGGCAGGCGGGTTGGCGAGCGCAGTTAGGTGTGATTGTTCAAGGAAGACGCTGCTGCCCATCTTCCGGATTACATCCCTTAGCCGACTCTTACGGCAACCACGGGTAGATAGGGTGCGGTACTATTCTTACGCCGGCACCACCACGGCAAAAAGAGAAAAAGAAGTGTGATTTATAGTACGAGTAATTACCGAATTAAATTCTATTCCATTAAATTGACAGCTCTGTTGGCTCATTGGGTGTATGTCTGCCTGAGCTGTAGGGCGTGGGTTCGATTCCCGCCACGGACAAATGTTTGTTTGGTATAAACAAATGTTTGTTTTGTGTCTGGGTGTTCTGTATGTATTATAAGTATGTATTTACAACTAAAAAAGTATTTATGTATTCTATCAGTTATCTGACTTCCATCACACAAGCTCTGCTTAGTTTGGGGTCAGATGGCGCTGTGTGTAATGTGTCCTATAATATTTATTTATTCAATGTTTTGCTTGCCGCTTTTGCTTCTTTTGCTTTACTTGCTTACCTTTTTATTCTTTTTGTATACCTATATTGTTTATGTATTGACATTTTGTTTTATGTCATGTATAAAGTATTGTCTATTGTCTATAGTCTACTTTAGCCATGGTCTCAGAAAAACCGAAAGAGGAAAATCCATTTATATCAGAAAAATCCGATAAACAACTTACAGATGGACATAACTTGAGCTTATTGAGTTGTCCTACACTTTCGATTCGATTGCAGAATTTTCCTTGGGGTGGTAAAAGGTTTTTTTTTGTTGACGAACATAAAATAAATGACAAAGTTTTGAGTTTATTGCAATATAAGGAAAATTGGGAAGTTCTATGTTCTGAGCTAATTGAGCACATTAAGGGATATTTCTAGACTACACTCGTTCAAAAAGAAAGAAAACATTTATTTCTTAAGACAACTAGATAATACATAGAATAAAATTACAAACAATATACACAAGTGACTGCCCTGTTGGCTTATTGGTGGTATGTCTGTTCCAAGAGCCGTAGGGCGTGGGTTCCGTCCTAACTCAGGACAAGCATTTTGTGGTATAATCATAAATGTTTGTTCATTGTCTGGGTGTTCTGGGCAAGTGCTCCATCGTAGACCGCAACTTCACTTAACATTGGCGAGATGGTGGTTAAACGCAAGTCTATTTCAAAAAGAAAAAAAATGCACACAGTTAAGCTGTGCTAAACGGAAAAGTTTATATTTTTCGAATCCTTTTTTTAAAGGACGCTATTCGCTCTCGTTGCCGAACTTTTACCAGTTCTTCAACTTCGTCCTGCACTCGATATTGCAGCTTAAATATTCAGTATAAAGTTGAGATTGGCTTGGTTTATTAGCAAAGTTCGATATAGATTAGTGGTTGGGAAACGAGGAACTTTGTACCATAGCGTGGTGTACTTTCTCGTGCAGTTGCCAATATAGATACAAATAAAGTTTAGGCTTGCAGATGAGAATTAAAGAGAGAAAATGCCAAATAGATAACGTTAAAAACAGCTGAGTCCGTAAAGAAAAAGTGTCTTTGTTAATTTATGACTTTGTAAGTCAAAACGTTTGCAACACATTTTATTGCAAAATGTATACACTTGTTTAGAAATTAGTACCTGGATGATCGAGCTTTCATCATCATCATCATCAGCCATAAGACGTCCACTGCTGGACATAGACCTCCTCCTGGGGTTTTGCCAATACTCGCCACGATTGTTCAAGGAAGACACTGCTGCCCATCTTCCGTATTACATGCCTTAGCCAACTCTTACGGCAACCACGGGTAGAGAGGGTGGGGTACTATTCTTACGCCGGCACCACCTCGGCTTTGCTCGGGTGAAAACACGGATACAACGACGTTTCCTAAAAATAAAACCTATAGCTAGAAAAAAAAACATTGGAGCCGTTTCCGAGATTCAGGTTATATTATATAGATATATATAAGTACATATTGAATTGCTCGTTTAAAGGTATTAGATTATTATGATACTAGCTAAATACCTGGAACTTCGTACCCGATAAAGTTGAGCTCGTCCTTTGACGTTGCTATTTTTTTTATTTATTTGTTTAGCTTAATATGTCGGGCCCCAAACTAAGCGTAGCCTGTATCTTGGTGACCCAAGTTTACAATATTTTTAAGTTTTTTTTTAAATTTTTACATACTGAATTACTTCGATATTACTTAGATTACTAAATACTGCTAGCTAAATCCACTGCGCCAACGGAAAAGTTTGTAGTGCATCGCAATACTCCACTGAGCTGAAGTAGGAACTACGAGACCGGTGTTTTAAATAGTTCCGAAGCTTTGCTGAACAGCACTCGAGTTTTATTTTGTTTTTATTTAGAGGTTAAGATTTAATTTTACTTAGTCGTAATTGGTTTGGAGTGGATTCGTGGTTCCAATTAAAGTTTTTTTATTAGTTTGTAGCAATGATAGCAAATTTTATTGCCGTGGTGGTGCCGGCGTAAGAATTGTACCCCACCCTCTCTATCCGTGGTTGCTGTAAGAGTCGGCTAAGGGATGTAATCCGGAAGATGAGCAGCAGGCTTGTCACATAAAATTATATATAATCTTTTGAACCGTTCAAAATGAAGAACATTTAAAACAAAATATTTTTTCTATGCAATATTTTTGTATACAGTTAGAACCCGACTATTTCTAAATACCAATAGGCACACAAACTACTCAGCTTGCAGCCCTCAACGAATAGCCTGTCTTCACTTATATGAGTGCGTCACTCATACTAATGAAGGAAGATTATTATATATATTTGATTCCTAAATTTCACGCCCCTAAAATCTGCCGCCTTAAACTCAACCCTGCTGGTAAATTCGGCACTGGTAGATACTTATTGTTCATTGGGTTCATAAGGGTCAATAGTAATTTAATTTTTCGTGTGAAAGTAATGAGACTAATGAGACGCTCTTCTGATTGTAAGAGATAACGCCTGTCCATGACCATTGCAGCAATACACAGAACTGAGTAAAAAACAAAGTTCAGGACATTGCTGCTTTGGCACTCATTACTTTGAGACTTTATATAGGTAGTTAGTCTCTACAACCCTGTGATGTCGTTAGCTTCAGTATCCTTAAAACCGGAACACAGTAATGTTTACACACTACTGCTTGACGGCGGAATATCTGGTACTCGTAGGTATATTATAATGCCGCAATTGTTTCTCCTTTATTCATTCCTCAACGAATTATCTTGATATAGATAGGTATACGTATAGATAATTCTATAACGTTCGCGTCAAAATTACAAAATTGAAATAAAATATTTTTATAATTTGATATAACAATAGGTTTTCTTACTTTTCTTTTATGTCAAAGTAATAAGACGACGATGCCCTGATGGTTCGAAATAGCGCATGTCCATGACCACTTTGGAACTCAAATTTAAATTGGTTTATTTTTTGGATGGGTGACCGGGATTGGCGTTCAAGATGAAATAGCTGTATTTAATTGTAATACCGCACACACTGAGCTACTGGCAGAAAAATATAGGAAAATTATAACATAAAATATAACCGCTTAATAACGTCTGTAAAATCGCTAATTAAATTTCACTTGTGCTGTTTCAGGATCAAATTACGCAGAGAAGACTAAACACTCTACGAAGTAAGTTTTGCCCTACAAGTATCTGGTAGGTATTTACCTATAATCCGTGCCGAACCTTTAATATCTCTGAAACAGTCTTAATAGGCACATAAGGACTATTAGGTGCGTACCTACGTAAATAGAATTTTAGTTGGTAATTTTGAATTCCCTTGTGAAAACAGGCAAAGTACTTTCCACTAAGGTTACGAGAGTATTGGTGCATACTGTACCTATACCAAGGCTACTGTAAGCGCACATGATACTATAATGGTCGGTTCATACGTCGAAGAGCGTGGGTTCAAGCCCCAACAATGAGCTTGAGCTGCCGGTGAAGGAAAACATCGTAAGGAAACCATAGTATGGTGGTAGAGTATTTACTAGTAGGTACTCGGCTGGCTAGCTACCACACTTGAGTTGAAAATCTGTCGCCAAGCACCTAGCGCTGTGTTCTGGCAACCTCATTTGAGAACCAGTTCCATTCCATGCTAGTTGTGTTTTACCATCTTTGACCACAGATTAGTGTGTTATGGTTCAACACTTAGCTTGTCAACCATATTTTTTTTGTTTGTTACTTCTTTGAAACGGATAGACGGATTCAGATGAAATTTGGAATGCACATTTATCTGGGTTAATAATAAATAAGCTACCGGTACGTTCTTAGCTAGAAAAAAATATGTTAGTTTTTGTGAACGGTTGATAATAATAACAAAAATAGTTTGGTAGGTAAATGCCTGAAGACATGTTTAGTAGTAATTTCTATTTTGGTCTACATAAACTTAGGTGTGACTTAGACTTCGTAGAGATATTAGATGAAGAATATTATGCAACCTGACCCGACTTCGCGCGAGTTCAATTTATTACAAAACATTTAATTGTATGTGCATAAAACATTCTGTCAAAAAACGTATTAATAATATTTAAATAATAGTGACAACTGTATCAAAATACATTGTGTAGTTTAGAAGCAATAAGCGGATTATATTATAGACAAACGTTGTCAGCGACTTTATTTGTAACTATTACACATCATCAGCCATGGGACGTCCACTGCTGGACATAGGGATTGTGGGAAACATTGATAAGAATGAAAACTGCCCCCAACGTAAGTCCAGCACCGCCTGGTTGGTAGCAACTGGCAGTGGCGGATTTACCAGCAGGCTGAGCTGAGTAGGCTGAAGCCTAGGGCGGCAAATTTTAGAAGCGGCAAATATGGCTCAAAATTTTATTTTGCCTACCAGGAATAAAATAAAAAACATTATTAGGTATTTAGGTACACACGGAGAAAAATCTCGAAAACACCGAATATTCCAACATCATGAAAAATTACTAAGCGCTGTGTAAATGTATATTTGTATTTGTAAAGTGTACTTTTGTGGATATTAATTGTTAAAATATTCCAATAGCGTTTCAATATTAGGTACAATTTAAATTCAGTAATTTTGACCTAATTGTAATGAGTAATTAAATATTACTGGAAAAAGCTGATGTAATTATGACGATAGAGCACAAATCATAAAATTGCTATTTCATTGACTAAGAAAATGTTATTAATAATTATGATTGTAAACTAGGGTTTTGAATTGCAGAGGTTAGTAGGGGTCAAAATTGAATAGCCTACTGGCGGCAAATATGTAAATCTGGCACTAAACTGGCTTCATTGATATACTTACTTACCTAATATTGCCAATTTGAGGCATTAGTAAATTTAAAAAAAAAACCTTTTTTTTATTGTTTAACCAGTTTTGTAAGTTTTGTTTTAAACCTTTTGTAATAAATAAATTGATATCTATAGTCTAAAATTCTAAATCAACCTAGGTCGCTTCTATTCTGCGACAAACGTAGGTAGGCTCCACAACAGAACCGTCAGTTAGTTGCATAAATTAGAGAGATTAATGAAATTACGCGCGCGAGCCATGCCACCGCATAATGCTCGATCAGAATTTATGACTTGCGACTGAACTGTGTGTACAGAGATGATGGAAGTGCAGTTTTTACCGCTTTTTATAATAGCTTTTTAAACAGAAGCGTTGACACGCCTGTACGCTTATCGTTTTTTAACTTTTACGCGAATAAAATTAAAGAAAATACTACACACTATTAAGCAATTTAATATTTCGCATTTGCGTTAGCATTCCACCGTCAGAGTTTTGGCGGAAACACGAAATGTGTCACTGCATTGTATTATTTTGTAAAACTTGTATTTATTCCAGTATTTGAAAATGTGTGGTATTTAAATCTGTTATTGATTAAAATGATTAAAGTACCAAATTGTAGAATCATCACACATACAAGTGACATAATGTAGTAAAACATGAACGGGCATGTCTTTTTGTGTTGTTCCCATCAATATGTTATAATTTAGTAAAATTATGATATTTTTACTTAGTCATTGATTTAGTAGTGACTTTGATTGTGAATACGAACTATTTTGACATATTTTAAAGTTAGTAAATGTGAAAATATTTGCAGAACACACAAAGTGCAATGCCAATAATTAAAAAAAACGGCTGTCAAATTACATTTGCTTAAAACTGTCTATTTTGACATATAACTAAATCAAAACAAAAACAGATCGGCATAACCTAAATCCTAAATTAAATGGTTTAGAGATTTTCAAATTTCAAACAGTTTTGATGGTTATTATTCTTTCTACGTTATAGTGACGGGTTATTAAACATTTCTACAAAATCCATACCCACTTGATCAGAGATAGAAATAATATATGAGTAGTTAAGTGTACTCCGGAGTAAAAAGTTAGAACGTAAAAAATATTATGATTATTGTGGACGGCCAAGATCAGTGGAACATTCATGATGTAAACTGTAAACGATCTTGCCCGACCTCGTCACCTAACACTTTGGTGGGACTCCGCTGATGCTTGTACCATAAGCGCGCAGGCATCAGCTTTCAATCAAAATGTCGTTAAACACTTCTTGGGGTTAGTATTGTATCATTAGTAGACTTATGGAGGTGTCTATTGGCTGAAGGTGTGTGGAAGTGAGGTACATACCGAACTTATAGAAACCATCTATGTTTCTATAAGTTCGACCAGTTTAAGTTCGAGAAGTTTAAGTTCTGTCAAAGACCTCAAAGGTTTTAGTTGACAGATCTAAACTACCTAAAAATATTGCGTCTTATTTGTTTACTTACTTATCTTTGAAAAGTATGTTCACATGTCGAGTTATGGCAAAATAGGAAGGACTTATGTATATTCATTTTAAAAGATCTATATGTTACCCTATTTATGTGAATAAATGATAATTGAATTGAATTGAATTGAATTTAATGGAGCTATCAATGAAGGAAAACATCACATGGCAACCATAGCATGGTGGTAGTATACTTTATAGTAGTCTGTTGGCTAGCTACCACCCTTACGTTGAAACTTAGCTAGCTAGCACCTGACAATGGGTTCTGGCAGCCTCACTTGACAGCTCATGCTAATTTTTGTTTACCATATTTAACCACACCATTACTTAACATTAGGTGAGCAAGGCAGTAAAAAAAATAATTGCAATAAAATAGCAATATTTTTAGAATTGGTCATGTGTTGATTGCCCTATTAGTTTTGCTTCCTGAGCAGTAGTGTGTGTTTGAATCCCACTCAAGGTAAAGATTTATGTAACACACAAACGTTTCTTCAGAGTATGGGTGTTCTTTTTGTATAAATAGTATGTACTTCCAAAAAAGTGGTCATTGTTTAGTTTCAGGGCTAGATGACACTGTGAAATGCCCACAGATATACATAGATTAATATATTGACCTATGCTAATTTAAAAAAAAAGAACTTTTTTTACAGATCAGCACCTCACAGGAAAACAAAAAGGAGACAAAACAATGTATATCCTAAAGAAAGAGGTATATCCATGTTATTGTAGAAATTAACCTGATTTAATTTAAAGCTGACTACACCATATCACGCTATACTGCAGTTTTATTTTAATTTTATTTAAGTTTGTTAAATAAACATAGATTCACAATTGAAATATAATAACAAAGAATACATTATACACCCAAACATTGCACATATCTTTGCTAAGTTTTCTTAATAATTTAAACTTCTTTCTTTTCTTAATAAATTAAATTAGCGTCAATGCTATTTAAAATTACATCAAACTAGTGTCAATGCTATTTAAAATTACATCAAATCAAATCATCTATGATCTGAAGGAAGTGAAAGTAATGAAGCTAGTGAAATTAGGGGGCTATTGAGACTAGCCACTGAATGTCTCAACATAGTAAGTGCCATAACAGTGACATTCTGGAATGTGTCTTGTTACTCAAAGTTCTGGGTACTACTGTCATGGAAAGGCTTTGTCTCATATCATTATGTAATCTTACATAAAATGAAGAATGCCAAAGGTGGATAAAACTGAAGTAATAACTTTGTGAATAATAATAACATTGCTAATTTATTTATCATTGAATAAAAAAAACATCACTTTTATTTAAATTGTATTTCTATGTCAACAACTACTTATTTGAATTTTTGCATGATTTCAGGAGTCAACATCATTAGAATTAAGAGGGACTTGGGTTCAAGTAACATTATTATTACGCAGCATTTCAATGATAAGATTGTCACTCCGGGTGAAGATGTAAGTATTTTATTTTACTATTAATAGCCATAAAATCTAAAAACATTTTCCATACATGCATGGGCTAGTGTTCATACATACATACATATGTATAATTACTCATACTTACTAGGCCAAAATATCCTATACATCTAAAAAAGTATTCCAGAGACATACTATATACGTATAGATATACAGTATGTCTCTGGAAATAATCTCTAAATAGAATTTTGCAACTAAAAAGAACAAGTTATAAATTAACGAGATATTCTGATGTAATTGATAAATGACTGGGGCTGGGTGGGCCACATTTGTCGCATGTCAAATGACCGCTGGGTAAAGGTCACCATAGATAGGACCTCAAAATTTAAGCAAAGTCAGGGTCTATCCAGTCGAAGGTGGTGTGACGAATTATATTGTCATGATAGTCACTGGATCACTAAAGCCTAGACAGTCTAGAAAGAGGAAAGGGAAGCCTTTGCCCAACAGGATTTTTTTATATTTTTTTTTATATTTATTGCTGACAGGCTAGGTGTTTGACTACAACTCACTTGATGTTAAGTGACGGTGTGGTCGAAGATGGTACACCTAGCCTGGAATGGAAATGGCTCTCAAGTGAGGCTGCCGGAACACACTGTTAGATGCTTGGCGGCAGATTTTCAACTTGAGAATGGTAGCTAGCCAGCCGAATACTAGAAAGGACACTACCACCACGCTATGGTTTCCTCACGATGTTTTCCTTCACCGGTATCTCAAGCTCATTATTGGGGTTTGAACCCACGCCCTTCGGCATGCAAACCGACCTCGCTAACCACTGAGCTATCATCGCTACAAAATAGGGAGATGCTAGAGGCTAAAAATTAAAAAAACTTATTGACAAATCTAACAATGTATTATATTGATATAAAACCTATTTAATTTTTCAGGTAAGTCTGCAATGCACAGCCACGGCTGATAGACCACCCAGATTTATATGGGAGAGGGATGGAGTGGTCATATCATCCAATACTGATCCTAGGTAAAACATAATATACTTTAATAGCAAACACATTTAAAATCAGCTCTAAGTTACTCTAATCTAATACCTTCAAACGAGCAATGCTTGTATATAATATATTTTCTGAATCTCGAAAACGGCTCCAACGATTTTTATGAAATTTAGTATGCAGAGGGTTTCGAGACCGATAAATCAATCTAGTTAGGTTTCATTTTTAGAAAACATTGTTTTTTCTGTATTTTCAGGCAATGAAAAACCAAGCAAAGCTTGGTCATCCAGGTACTCAGTTTTATATGGGTTGCATCTGTTCATACTACTTTTGCATGACCAGAAGCTCAAAATAAGTAAATAAATATCGAAGGACATTTTATACAGTGCCATCTAGTCCTAAATTAAGCAAAGCTTGTACTATGGGAACTAGATAACTGACAAAATACTTATATGCTTTTTTTTATAAATACTTATAATACATACAGAATAAAAAATTATCATTATCATTTGTCAAAAAATCAATCAAAGAGACTATTTTTAAGAAATAAAAAAAACTTTTAATTTTCATATAACTCATATGATAAAGTTGCTTAAACTCTATGACCAATGATATGTTTGTCAGGCTAGGTGTTTGACGACAGCTCACCTTGTTAAGTGACGATGTGGTCGAAGATATTAAACATACTTAGCCAGGAATAGAACTGGCTTTCAAATAAGGCTGTCTGAACACAGTGATAGCGACAGATTTTTTTACTTGAAGTTGTACTCTAATCTATCTCTATGGTTTCCTCACGATGTTTTCATTTCACTGGCTCAAGCTCATTGTTGGGGTTTGAACCCATGCCCTTCGGTGTGTAAACCCACCATGCTAACCACTGAGCTGTCTCGCTACATACTAGTTTCTATAAAAAATATATAATCCTTGTTATTACATTGTATGGTTACATAAGCTCTGCTTGTCTTCTGGCATGGCTTCTCCTTGAGATTTCTATTCTATTTGATGTTACCTGTATATTCTAGCTAGTTAACTGTATGTTCTATTTGGTGTTCATAAACGTACAGACCCCAGACCCCATTCCTTATAAGAACTGCAGATGTGTGGAACTCATTGCCAGCATTTTCCGTGTTTCCAACTAAGCACAACCCGGGGTTGTTCAAGAATAACATGACTAGGTATTTCCTAGGCAAGTGTGCTCCATCTTCGGCCACATCGATCTCTTTTTTTAAAATTCTTTTTTATAGGAGAGCTTTTTTTTTCAGATATACGCTAGGACAAATGATGTCTTCATCAGGGTTAGGTGTGGTCACTCAACTTAACATATCACGGTCGAGGAACCAAGATGGCGGACTGTATTCTTGTACAGCTTTCGAGGGAGATTCTAACTCAGGTCATATGGCGCGAGTCGATGTTTATGGTAAGTATATTAAGCTATTTGAGCTATTTTAGAAACTACAGATAATAGTTAGAGACGGCGTGATCGAAGATTGTAACACACCTTGCCTGGAATGGAACTGGCTCTCAAGTAAGGTTCCAGAACACACCAGTAGGCGGTAGTTTTTCAATTAAAGGGTGATAGCTAGCCAGCGGAGTACTACAAAGTACTATACCACCGTGATATGGTTTTCTCACAATTTTGCTTCATAGTTGACAAGCTAGATATTTAACCACAGCTCACCTGATGTTAAGTGACGGTGTGGTCGATGATAGTAAAGCACACCTAGCCTGGAATGGAACTGGGTCTCAAATGAGGCTACTGGAACACACCGTTAGATGCTTGGCGGCAGATTTTCAACTTGAGGGTGGTAGCTAGCCAGCCGAGTACTAGAAAGTACCCTACCACCACGCTATGGTTTCCTCACGATTCTTTACTTAACCGGCTGCTCAAAATCATTGTCGGGGCTTGAACCGACGCCCACCGGCATAAGAACCAACCACGCTAACCACCGAGCTTTCATTGCTACAAAATATATAAATAAATAAATAAATATCGTAAAACACATTACACACAGCACCATCTGACCCCAAACTAAGCAGAGCTTGTGTGATGGAAGTCAGATAACTGATAGAATACATAAATACTTTTTTTTTGTAAATACATTCATACTTATAACACATACAGAACACCCAGACACAGAACAAACATTTGTTTTTACCTTAAAATGTTTGTCCTTGGCGGGAATCAAATCCACGCCCTACAGCACAGGCAGACATACTACCAATGAGTCAACAGGGCTGTCATGATTATTTCACGCTGCTCGTAAGATGAAATATTTCAAAATTTAGTTCTGTATATTTTTGTCAAGCAAATGTTTTTTTTTTTCTTTACAGGTCCCCCATATATCAGAACGCTGCCTCCAATCAAGGTCCAGAGCGGGGAGCCATTGAAGCTAAGATGCCCATACTATGGATATCCCATCAGGTAAATATTATACAGTTATACAGTCCCCACTAGATACAGTCTGGGTGCCTTCAAGTTTGTAGTTTTTTTGTAGTGATGATAGCTCAGTGGTTAGTGCGGTCGGTTCGCATGCGTGTGCGTGGGTTCAAACATCAACAATGAGTTTGAGCTGCCGGTAAAGGAAAACATCGTGAGGAAACCATAGCATGGTGGTAGGGTACTTTCTAGTACTCGGCTGGCTAGCTACCACCCTCAAGTTAAAAATCTGCCGCCAAGCATCTAACGGTGTATTCCGGCAGCCTTACTTGAGAACCATTTCAAGACTAGGTGTGCTTTACCATCTTCGACCACACCGTCACTTAACATCAGGTGAGTTGTGGTCAAGCACCTAGCCTGTCAGTGATAAAAAAAAATGTAACTCCAAAGTACTAAAAAAGTGTTATATTGCAGCAAACTAGAATGGGAATACAAAGGCAAGAAGGTAGTCAGCACGACGTTACCACAGCACATTCGGTTTAAGAGACACATCAGGAGACTGAAAAGACAGCTGTTCGAGCCAGGGGGAGACGCAGTGCTAAATATAGCCAGGGTAGACAAGGACAGCGGAGATGTAGCTACTTGCATCGTGTATAGTAGCAACGGGGAAATGGCTAGAAGGTGAGTTACACAGAACTGTGAACGTAATGCGATAAAAGCAGCTGTTCCATAGAAAATATGACTGATTTAAGTATGTATTCCCTCAAAAGCTGAGCTTTGTGAGGGCTCGAGTAGTTTTTCTAACGGGTAATAATTTTTAAGACCGTTTTTTTTTTGTAATTTAGTTTAGTTCTGTTGCAGCGATGTTAACTCTTTGGTTTTCTAACAGATGGCGTTAGTAGTACAATAACATTCTATCCAATGAATACAAAATTGTTAATGTTCATTTTTTTAATGGCTGATAACACATTTAGATATGAAGTTAAATTAATGTGTTAAAGCACAAATCTACAGGCGTGATTCATTTTTTTAATGGCTGATAACACATTTATATATGAAGTTAAATTAATGTGTTAAAGCACAAATCTACAGGCGTGATAGTTTTTCAGTAAAGTGTACCACAAAAATGCTCAGGTTGTGGAATAGTGATAGGGACCTCTTCGCTCGCCCTGACAAAATAAAAAAGACTTGGTCGGTTCTGTAACAATTGTTTAAAATTAAGTGTATAAAGAGCTTAATACTACCTTTCCGCGTAGCCTTGTTGATATACATTATATAGTAGCAGCCAAAAAAGTAATAAACCACTTTACGACAAATTAGAAAATATAAACAAACTTTGGAAAAGAAAATATGTCCGACATGTTTTTACTCGCGTACCAGCCAAAAAAAAAAGTAATATACTTACCCTATAATTACATTCGTTCATGCATGGTTCTACCCTGTTAGAGCTTCTAGAGTGGCAACGTTGCGTTCGCTTCGAACGCAAAGTGGCACCACACAATCGTTCAACAGTCCAACACTTGAACATGACTCGAGTCTGTCCCAACTCACGATCGATCAAAACAGACCCTCCACACATATCGATATGCACATTCCAACCTCATTCACTATGGAGGGTTTGTTCGTGTGAGTTGGGCTACTCCTTTGATCTGTGTACGATTTACCGCCATCAGAGCTAACGTGCGTTCTAAAACTAGTTGTTTTTCCGAGTTTTTATGCATAAAAATAGTGGTGTTTTATTCATAAAGTGCCGAATTACAAGCTTGAGTGTGGGAGAATGATATAATGTGGTTAAACATGACTTTTCGTGTAGCTTCCAAAACTCCATCCAGAAGCTTATAGTAAAGTCGCCACTACTTTACTAAGGCATAACTTGATTTGACTGGGACCGACTGGACTTGATCAAGACTAGACTTTGACTGTAACTATAGATGATAAAGAAGCTGAAAAATTAAAACTACTCACAAAATATAGAAACATTGAAACTGGCAGAATGCACAGAGTGCGATGCCAAGAAGAAAGAGAAAAAAAAAAAACGCGATGGAGCGAAGCGGCAACGCCCCAAACCATCAGAGCGCGGCGTTGCCATTCTGCTGATAGAAACAATTCACAATATTTTTCTATTTCAGGTCATTTGAGATTCAAGTGGTAGAAGCGCCCGAGTTGGACGAACTACGCATGGGCACGGGCCTGAAAGAAGGTCAGATAGTACAAATCACGTGCAATATCATCAGTGGAGACCCGCCGATATATTTCTCTTGGTTGAAAGATGGGAAAAAAATGCCGTCTAGTTTGAAAGTAAGTTTTTAATACAACATATTTGAATCAACCTTTCTTTGCCAAGTGCTATTTTGTAATACATTTACGATGTCTTATAGGGCTTATAGGGCTGGCCACTCAGCGTTTAGCAACTTACGTATTTACTATGTAACAGATAACCGAGCGCAGTTCGGAGTTATTCAGCGTTCTGATCATAAAGCGAGTCTCGCTGGAACACTGCGGGAAATATACTTGCATTGCTGCCAACCACGTGGGCAAGGTCAACCAGACAGCTGACCTTTATATCAATGGTATGTTTACGATATTACCTTCGACTGTTCTGTTAGCAAATTTCGCAAAAAGATCTGCTTCAAGAGCTGTAGGGCGTGGCTTCCCATCAGAACAAACGTATGACGATAATTTTTTCTTGTCTTAAATTTTTTTGACCTTATTTTAAAAAAAAAACAAAGTATTACTAGCTGACCCGGCCACGTGGCCGGCTGCTGTGGACAAATTTAACACATGCGTGTATCGTGAAATAAATTGTAGCGCATATGAAACGTTTGGAATTTTAACGTAGCGCCATCTATTGGATACTTACTCAATACAGTTAATAAATTACCTTACACCGCCATCTATTAGAATTTTATGGAACTTACAGATAAGATACTCTTTGTCGTATAATAAACAAAAAATTAACAAAAAAAATTGCGTTTGTAAATTGAGATATCTAATTATCTATCCTATCTCTTAAGTGGGATCAAACTGCACACAGTGTGCAAGATTTGGTCAAATTCGATTCCCACCCAGGACAATAATTTTGTGGTATAATCATAAATGTTTGTTCTGTGTCTGGCAAAGTATTTAAGTATTCTATCAGCTATCTAACTCCACAGTACAAGCTTTGCTTAGTTTGGCGCTGTGTGTAATGTTTTACGATATTTATTTATAAGAATATCGTCCCAATATGTATGAATTTTCTTGATTTCCAGTGGCCCCGAAATGGATAGATGAGCCACAGAATACGTCGTTGTTGCTAGGCCAACAAGGCGTCGTGTTTTGCAACGCTAATGGCTACCCCGCTCCCCAAATACACTGGATGAAAAGAGATGGTAAGTTTAATTGTATTTTAGGGTCCCGTGAAGAATATTCGGAGTATAATCAGTGGGTCTAGCATATTAATTTGCGAGAATAACTTGGCAAATAGAGAAATAACTATCTTGGCTGTTAGAGACCTTGTTTTACGACTTAGAAAATTATTTAATGTGTCAAGTGTTTCAATATTTTCAAGTAGTTTTATGAAAAATCCAGTTAAAAGAGTTCTAAGTCACAGTCACATAAAATATGTTATAGTCGAGTCCGGTCATGTTCTATTGAGGTAGTTCACTTTACTAAAAAAGCTTTAAATAAAGTTTTGGCAGCAACACATAAAACTTTCCCAATAAAATAAAATAAGGTGATTTACAGAATAAAACACCCCTATTTTTTTACATCACCATCTTCCGTATTACATTCCTTAGCCGACTCTTACGGCAACCACGGGTAGAGAGGGTGGGGTACTATTGAAACACATTATGAGGCACCACCACGGCAATTCAACTCCGCATACTTATTAATGAGGAACCGTACTAGATTTCGCTAAGCCGCTAGTTCAAGAAATAAATATAATTGGCTAGATTGAATAACTTCAGGCCCTAAGTTTTATACCCTTATTTTTCTAAATATAAAAAAACCGTAAAAAATATAACGCCCCTAAAAACCCCCACCTGACTTATTTACTCCTTAAATTTAGGGGGAAAACTTCCAAGTTGGGAACACTGACAACTTTTCTATCTTTCCAGCGGCATTAGGTATCTGGCGGCCAGTTCTAGACTTGGCCGGCGGCGGAGTAATGAGTTTACCGAACGGAACTCTAGTCATAGAAGTGGTGTCGCTTTCCGACGAGGGAATGTACGCTTGTAACGTGGAGAACGGAGTGGGAGATGCGTTGAATAGAAATGTATGGATTAGTGTTAATAGTAAGTATTATGTGCAGAATAACATATCTACTAGTATCTCGAAGCCTTACTCATAAAAAGTAATTTAAAGTTAACCAATGCTTAAAATGTTCTGTTTTGTAGTGATGATGGGTCAGTGTTTTTCGTGGTCGGTTCACACGCTGTAAGGTGTGGGTTCAAACCCTAACTATGAGCTTGAGTTGCCGGTGAAGGAAATCATAGCATACTGGTAGGGTACTCTAGTACTCTGCTGGCTAGCTACCAAGTTGAAAATCTGCCATCAAGCACCTAACGATGTGTTCCCACAGTCTCACTTGGGAGCCAGTTCCATTCCAGGCTTAGCATTCGACCACAACGTCACTTAACATCAAGTGGGCTGTAGTCAAACACCTAGAAAACAAAAGCAATTGATCGTTCAATTAAATTAATTGTTCAGTTCAATATGTTTTTTATATAAATATTTCTCAAGTTTGCGCAAAGAAGACTGTACCTCGTTACACGACAGCCCAAAAAAAGGAGAGTAATGTTTTCAGGGATCATGTATATATATATGAGTTTCTTTATTCCATAATTTGTAAATGCCTTAACACATTTGGTTGTATGAGGTATTGTTATAATCCTTACATCATCCTGACACAAACAATATATGAAAAAAAAAAATTTTTTTTTTTATTAATTGTTACTTCTAGAGTCTAATTAATCTGAACCGATTATTTCTAGAGCCGGTGCACTTCGAAGCTGTCAGTTCGAACCTAACTTCAAAGGTAGGGTTGCCAGTGTCCCTGCCTTGCAGACCGCTCGGTGATAGCCCTATCAGAGTGAAATGGACTCACGATGGAAATCTTGTAGACTTCACATCGGCTAGGTATGTTTTTTTTAATAAATTAAAACATTGGTATATGTGTATGTATACATTTGTTTGTATGTTGTATGCATTCTATCTATTAAATAAATTCACAATTTTTCATTTTTTACCGCCAATGCTACGTAATAGTTGTGCCATCCGTTTTGTCCAACCAAAGGCTACCTGAAAGAAATCGCTCTAGGCGATAAGGACATTGTACTATTGCTAAATTATAGTTCATTAAGTGTGTTCTCTTATTTTTAAGATATGTATGTTTAGCTGTCGTAACACATCCAACAATGTGTTACGACAGCCTCACTTGAAAGCTAGTTCCACTCCAGACTAGGTGTGATTATTATCTTCGAACACCGTCACTTATGAGATGACTCTGGTGAGAAAAGGTTCCAGAGCGCATATGCGTATCTCGGTACCCTACCCGCTTCCACTACCGCACCCGTGCATCAACCGCTGTCTTCATGCAGCATCCAGCAATGCAAAGCAAGACGATGCCGCGCGTGCGTTGCACTCGGCTATGTCTCCATGATGAAGGCCACCGGATGTGGCCGAATATGTAGCCAGAGTATCCGATATAATTAAACGTTAGTAATCCTGCATAAGCTCAAAGTCGCACAACGAGCTATGGAGAGGGCTATGCTCGGAGTTTCTCTACGAGATCGAATCAGAAATGAGGCGATCAGTAGACGAACTAAAGTAGCCGACATAGCCCAGCGGATTAGCAAGTTGAAGTGGTAGTGGGCAGGGCACATAGCACGCAGAACAGATGGCCGATGGGGCTTCAAAGTGGAGCTGGAGTGAAAACCGCGGACCGGCAAGCGCAGCGTAGGACGTCCACCCACAAGGTGGACAGACGACCTCATAAAGACCGCAAGAACGCGCTGGATGCGAGCCGCTTCCAACCGGTCTTTGTGGAAGTCAATGGGGGAGGCGTATGTCCAGCAGTGGACGTCCTACGGCTGAGATGATGATAATGAATCCCGCATAAGCAAAACTAAAAATATCTTCTTTACAGAATAACTGTATCTGAGACCATAACTCACATAGGACTAGACAGTGTCATAAGTATAAACTATGTCGAAACGCGGGATGGCGGGACATATGAATGTCGGGGTAGCAACCCTTTTGGAATGGCCATCTTCAATGTATATCTCAATATACTTGGTAAGTTTTTGTTAGTATCCTAATTATTTTTGAGAGCATTGGAACACTTTTCTGTTAGTAAGAGATACTACCACCTGTCCATGACCATTGCAACGGTACACAGCCGTTTAAGAAACGAAACAAAGTCCAGGTAATCGCTGCATTGGCGTTCATTACTTTGAGACATGTTAGTCTCAACAGCCGTGTAATTTCTCGCAGTTTCTTTCAAATATTCAAATATACGCACTACTGTTTGGTGGCAATATATCTGTTACTGCAGTGGTACCTAAATGACCTTCTTTTGGGGAGATCAACCATCTTTTTATTTTGGCCCCAAAACTAGTTTGTTTGTACTATGGAAGACAACTAATATAATACTTGTAAATACATTCTTCTATAAACATAGTACAAAGAATTAGAACACTAGGGTGAGAATTGAACGCACGCTCCACGGCTCATGAAGTAGATGACCTAACACGGCAGCAGTGTCGTGCAAGGATAGGAATGCGGTTGAAACCACGCCAGCAATGTTCATAATTACTTCCAGAACCTCCGACCCCGCCTCACGATTTACAACTAGACTTGGTGACTAGTACAGCAGCTCGTCTCTCATGGCGAGACAGCGGCGCACACGCACACTACTACACTCTACAGTACATTGACAACGAATACCAGATGTGGGACGCGGCTAAAACTATCAATGTTACGAGGTAAGATTGTTTCTGGTCCTTCGAGCTATTTTTTTTGTCTGTAGATGGCGGCACAATCATACCTTTTTAACTTTTATAAAGCCGCGTATAGATTATTTGCAACACAACATGTAATGCCACATTTCCCATAAGTGTGTTCGCGAACGCACTAAAAACCTTCGCAGTGCGCGCGTTGTTTTCCGCCGATTGTCGGTTTTTTGACGAACGCTTTAAGTGCGCGCTATGTGATCTGGTCGGCTATTCTTGACGACACGCTACGATCAAACACCTACCTACTCCTAAAAATAAGGTTAATATTACTTATAGATATTTTTATAGCATGCACAAACAAATTATAAACACGATTAACTCAATATAAATACAATGTGAAAGTTTTTCATGCGAAATCTATTTAAATTCTGTGGAACTCAAACAAGCTTTCGCCAAAAAAAGGATTGACGAGTTGTAACCGCAGTAAAAGTTGTTCATAATGTTGGCTATAATGACACCCTTTCGGCTTAGTACACACCAAGCTGATAGCCCGTAATAATGCCTTATTTGTAATCATAAAAAAGAGTTTTGGCGGGAACGCGGAAAGAGTCATGTCGCCCCATTGTATAATTTTTCCAAAACTGGTGTTTTTTTTAATTAAAAATAGCGGTGTTATATAATCTAATACCTTTAAACGAGCAATTCTTGAATATATGTATATTTTGTGTACATATATTTTTTTTTTGCATGCTATGAAAATATCTATAAGTGACATTAACCTTATCTAATCTATCTAATCTATATCTTTAAACGAGCAATTCTTGTATATATATCTTGTATATCTCGGAAACGGCTCCAACGATTTTCATGAAATTTTGTATCCAGGGAGTTTCGGGGAAGAAAAATCGATCTAGCTAGGTTTCATTTTCAGAAAACGTCGTTTTATCCGTGTTTTCAGCCGAGCAATGCTCGGTCAACCAGGTACTATTCATAAAGTGCCGAATTAAGTAACGTAAGTGTGCACTAAGAAAGGATTAAAAAGGCGCGTAAGGCTGCGCTGTAACTTATACATTCTGAAGTCTTGGGAAAAACTTAACCAAGGTTTTTTTTTTATGGTTGACAGGCTAGGTGTTTGACCACAACTCACCTGATGTTAAGCGACGGTGTGGTCGAAGATGGTAAAGCACACCTAGCCTGGAACGAAACTGGCACTCAAGTAAGGCTGCCGAAACACACCGTTAGATGCTTGGCGGCAGATTTTCAACTTGGGTGGTAGCTAGCCAGCTGAGTACTAGAAAGTACCCTACCACCACGTTATGGTGTCCTCACGATGTTTTCCTTCACCGGCAGCTCAAGCTTATTGTTGGGGTTTGAACCCACGCCCTTCGGCATGCGAACCGACCGCGCTAACCACTGAGCTATCATCGCTACAAAAGGTTTTCTTATTGTATTTGTTTCGATTTTATTACTTTATACGTTTCATATGACCACTAACTAACAAGTCTAACATGTTTGAACATTGTTAATGTTTAAACTGTCAGTAGAAGCAAATTTAAAGACACGTCAAAATCAAACTTTACAGGCGAGTGAACGAAATCCGACAAAGTGCGGAAATTCGCGAACTTCAATCCGCGACAGAGTATCGTGTGAGGGTGTCGGCTGGAAACCAGGTGGCGCTCAGTGCGTACACGCAAGCTGTCCATTTCACAACACAGGAAGAAGGTAAGTAGCAACGTGATTGTAAGCCAGTCTACTCTTTCCTTCCTTTATTCTAGTTCCACAAACTTGGCGTTTCACCACAGCTCACCTGATGTTACGGTGACGTCAAAGATGGTGAACACACCGAGCCTGAAATGGAATTTGCTCTCAAGCGAGGCTGTTGCAACACACTGTTAATTAGTTGGCGACAGATTTTCAAATTGAAGGTAACCAGTCGAATACTAGAAAGTACGCTACCACGTTATGGCCTCCTCACGATGTTTTCTTTCGCCGGCAGCTCAAGCTCATGTTGGGGTTTGATCCCACGCCCTTTGGCGTGTTAACCGACCGCGTTAACCACTGAGCTATCATCGCTACACCAATCAAAATATTAAGTAATGAACGCCGAAGTAGCGATGCCCTGGAGTTTTTGCTACTGAAAGTTCTGTGTATCGCTGCAATGGTCATAGATCGTTATCTCTTACCATCAGGAGAGCGTCTCGTTCGCATTATTACTTTTACATTAAAAAACTTTCATTGCACATGCGCACTATATTATCTTAATTTTTCCCCGCGAAGTACAACTTGGGTGTCTTCAAATCCAGACTAAATAGGTTTTTTTCTAGGTAAGCGTGCTTCACCTTAGACTACATCCTGCTCAACATCAGGCAGGGCGTGGTCAAACCTATATAGTATTAAAAAAAAAAAGTCAATGGGGGAGGCGTATGTTCAGCAGTGGACGTCATACGGCTGATGATAATGATGATTTAATAATAACAGACCATTAAAAATGAAGCAGGAGTAACTCAAAATCGTTCTACAGCGCCATCGTCCCCGCCGGTGGGCATCCAAGTCCAACAGTCGACGGAAGCGGGGTCGCTGTCAGTTTCATGGGTCGCACCGCGTGCGAGCCGCGGCCCTCTCCACGGATACCGCGTGCGGGCCACGCCAGCCGTCGATTCGTTACCTGGTAATATACTTTAGTTTTTTTTTTTTTTTTTTTATTCTATTTTAATTTGGGGACATTGAGTCACATTTGACTATGTCAGTCCCATAGCATACACATTATTTATTAATATGTTATATTAACTTATTTACATTATATTATTATCTATTAAGAGGCTGTAGACAGACTGATAGAGCGCCCTGGCCACGCCAGACAGTGGCGTGGCCAACACACTCTGAATCAGCCCTACGTTCGAAGTATTGGGGTTATCCATCCTTATTAGACTTTCTCTCATGTCTGCGCTCCGGACACACTTCATAAGCAAGTGGTAAATATCCTCAACAGGTGCACCACATGTATCACAACTAGGATCTTCTACTCGTCCCATCAGGTATTTAAAGTTATTTAACGGCATGTGTCCAGAACGCAATCCATGAGCGATCACAATGTATTTTCGACTCATTTTCACATCAACCCACCATGGAACATGAGGAGGTTCTTCTTGCATAGTTCGGTACCATATACCTTTCTGAAGAGAAACACAATCAAAATATGTTTTCCATTCTAATCTGATTCTGCCTTTGTATTTAATCAGTACTTCGCTGTACTCAGGTTTTAGATGAACGTTAATGCCATCTGATGCCGCTTCTCCAGCCAGCCTATCTGCCTCCTCATTACCACGTAGGCCGACATGTGAAGGAACCCATTGCAACCTAAGATTCGCTCCCCCAGCCATCAACTCAAGAACTTTGCTAATTATGGTGTAAGCTATCGATGCCCCTCTGTTCCCAGAGGCGCAACGAGCCACGTGTTGTAAGGCACTTTTGCTGTCAGACAAAATTACTACCTTTTTAAGTCCTGCGCTGATGACATATGAGAGCGCCTCCGAGATTGCAAAGAGCTCCACAAACATGATGGAATATTCAGATACATTCAGTTTAAAACCTTCTCTTACATTGCGAGCTGGATCACAGTACGCTGCGCCACGACCAGTTTTCGATTGGGATCCATCCGTATAGATTTTGTGCCAACCATTATATTTATTTCCTAACATGTGTAATGTATTATACTTCAAAATTCTATCATCATAACAATTTTTTGGCTTCATTATATTGTCTATTTCAGTTTGGATAAAATTTATATCTATATTCGAAACCCAAGTATCTAGAGTAAACATGTGTAAAGGTTTGCTCTTGTTAATATTTTCTTCTCTCGTCTCGTTAAAAACGGACAATAATATAGGCATTTTTTTTAATTTCGATAAATCTAAATTTAGGAAGGTATTTAATCTCTCTATAGTGACATTACTCGATACTTTAGTTGTTATCAGTGTCAATCAGTAAAACACAAACAGGTCAGCGTAGCTACGGTTCTAGTTGAAAGATCGTCTGACAGCCAAAGTCTTGAGTTCAAATCCCGTAGCACGCTTCATACTTCCTAAGTTATTTTAGATGTCTTCAGAGTTTTGGCAGGAACGCGGAAAGAGTCGTGTCGCTCTATTTTTTTTTTTCCAAAACCAGTGTTTTCGATAAATATAGTAGTGTGCCATTCATAAAGTGCCGAATTACAAGCGCGAGTGTGGGGAAGTGATATAACGTGGTGGAACATGACTTTTGCGGGTTGCTTCCTAAAACTCCATCGAATCTTGTAGTAAAGTCGCCACTACTTTACTAAAGCATGATAATTAAAAGCAGCATGAGCATTAAAAGCTTATCGCCTAGAGCGATTTCTTCCAGACAACCTTAGGATGGAAATTAAAAGAATAGATTAAGTTGGTGTAAAAAAAAGTAAATAATAATATTTATATATATATTTATTATATTCGCTTATATATATTTTTTTCTATTTTAGGTAGGACAAAAAGTTTTGGGTATAATAAATACCTATAAGATCATAGCATAAAAATGTATACACTTTATTCACTTTCCAAAAGGGCCCCAAATTATTGTGCCCAAGGGCCCCGGGATGGGCTATGACAGATGGCGCTGTATGTAATGTCCTACGATATATATATTTAATAAAAAAGGAATCTTTCAGGTCCCAATGACACACAAACGAAAACTGTGAAGGTATCGTCCCGAAAAGGCAAGCAGGAAACCATTCTCACAGGACTTTTAAAGAACACAAGGTAAAATCATTCTTACTTTATTTTTTTTTCTTTGCTGTAATATTTTAGGTGCAAAACGCCGCATTCGCAAAACGACCCTTTCCCTAAGTCTCATTTTCTAAAACTAGTCGATTTTACATTTAGTACCTGGATGACCGAGCTTTGCTCTAGTTTTTTAAGAAGGAACTTGGAAAAAAAGGGGGAATCATAATCATCTGGAATCGAACCGGGGTCTTCTGGTGGCGAAATTTACCTTCGTATTCTAATGATTTTGTAGCAATTCTTTCATTGCTGAAAACACGGATAAAATTACGTTTTCTAAAAATGAAACGTAGCGAATCTCGGAAACGGCTCCAACGATTTTCATGAAATTCACTATGCAGGGGGTTGCGGGGGCGATAAATCGATCTAGCTAGGTTTCATTTTTAGAAAACGTCGTTTTATCCGTGTTTTCAGCCGAGCATAACTCGGTCATCCAGGTACTATACATATATATATATACAAGAATTGCTCGTTTAAAGATATTAGATTTTATGGGAGGAGTGGCAAGCAAGCTTACTGGTCGCTTGATGGTAAGCGCACTAAATAAAAACGAAAGGATTCTCTGTTAGCTCAGTGGTTAACGTGGTCGGTGCACACGCGAAAGGCGAGGGTTTAAATGAGCTTGAGCTGCCGGTGAAGGAAAACATCGTGAGGAAACCATAGCGTGGTGGTAGTGTACTATCTAGTACTCGGTTGGCTAGCTACCACCCTCAAGTTGAAAATGTGCCACCAAGCAACTAACGGTGTGTTCTGAACTTCAAAATCAGTTCCATTCCAGGCTCGGTGTGTTACTTAACAAGTGAGCTGTGGTCAAACAACTAGCCTGTCATCCATTAAAAAAACTAGCTGGAGCCCTACAAACCTGAATGTTTACACACTATTGCTTAATGGTAGAATAACAGCGGAATGATTAACAATTATTTCATTAATTTCAGATATGCAGTATCTGTGCTTGCATTTAACTCTGCGGGCGACGGTCCTTACTCTCTTCCCGTGTACCAAACCACCAGAGAAGGAGGTTTGTCTGTTAATACAAAGCTACAAGCTTAGGGGGGTATCGGAGGGGTTCACATCGTCAGCCATAGGTCGTCCACTGCTGGACATAGGCCTCCTCCTGGGGGGGTTTTGTCAATACTCGCCACGCTTGGCAGGCGGGTTGGCGAGCGCAGTTAGGTGTGATTGTTCAAGGAAGACGCTGCTGCCCATCTTCCGGATTACAATCCTTAGATCTTTGTATCACGCAAAAACGACTAAACGGTATTGTATTGTAGCGGTATTGTAGCGATGATAGCTCAGTGGTTAGCGCGGTCGGTTCGCATGCCCAAGGGCGTGGGTTCAAACCCCAACAAAGAGCTTGAGCTGCCGGTGAAGGAAAACATTGTGAGGAAACCATAACGTGGTGGTAGGGTACTTTATAGTACTCGACTGGCTAACTACCACCCTCAAGTTTAAAATCTGCCGCCAAGTATCTAACGGTGTGTTCCGGCAGCTTCACTTGAGAGCCAGTACCATTCCAGGCTAGGTGCGCTTTACCATCTTCTTCCACACCGTCACTTTACATCAGGTGAGTTGTGGTCAAAAACCTAGCCTGTTAAATGTTTCTGTGGCTTTGCAATGTTTTATTATTTTTTAATTTCTTGTAACATTTTTCAGCACCGGAGCAGCCACCCGCAGCAGTGGAGTGCAGGGGAGTCTCCTCAACATCTCTAAGAGTTTCCTGGCAGCCCATCAACGCACAGGGAACCACTCTCCTGGGATACTCCGTCTATTACGGCACGGAAGGTATAAACTACACCGACTAGGGACCGACGGCCTAGTCGATGGGGGGGGGGGGGGGGGGGGGGGGGTGTTGTGTCACGCACCAGGAAAAATATTTTTCATTCGCGACATTCCCCATTACTTAAGTCCGGTAATGTTGCTTTAAAAAAAATATTAAAGTAAAATCGACTTTTGAAAAAAAAAAAAATTTTAAAGTAAGAAAAGGGTAAAGGAAATTTTCCCCGAGAATTGCATGGCCTAGGGGCCCCGGTAGGGTTAATCCGGCCCTGGTCACAAGGTGGCTAAATAAAGTAAAGGTGGGCTTCAGTCGTAATATTAACCCTAGAAGCTTAATGTAGGTATATACCTATAAATTGGTCATATGGTTATAAATTTATAAATCGGTTAAATTATATACAAAAAAAAAAACAAAAATGATATTAAAATTGTTAAAATATAGGTAATATAAGTCTTATATATTATAACTAGCTGTTCCCCGCGGTTTCACCCGCGCTAGATGCCTACGTCATAGTAGCTTTATGCATGCAAAGTCTCAGCCCGATCGGTTTTAAAATTGACAGAGTTTCATACAAACTTTCATCCCCTATTTTATCCCTTTGGGGGTAGAATTAATCAAAATCCTTTCTTATCGGATGCCTACGTCATAACATCTACCTGCATGTCAAATTTCAGCCCGATCCGTCCAGTGGTTTGGGCTGTGCGTTGATAGATCACTATGTCAGTCAGTCAGTCAGTCACCTTTGAGTTATATGTATATATTTAGAAGATTAATATAATATTTTCTATCTAAAATCTACAATATTTTAAATATTTATGACTTTATTAAACAAAACTGCAAGTAGGACATCCGCGGGCCGCGCGTTGCCGATCCCTGATCTAAAATATCATAATCAAAGGTTTTTTATTCGTATATTATGCACTTCTGTAAAGTTCATCCGATTGCGATGTAACGCAAAAATTATGGCCAGTTACCACCTAGTCTAAAATAAATATGTTTTCAGATGGCCCATTCCAGAATATAACATCTCCCCATACAGAGATCTATCTACAGGCTCTCCTCAAGTATACCAACTATACGATCAAGGTGGCTGGCTTCTCTAATTACGGCGTCGGACCATTTTGCTATCCCATCGTGTGCCCCACGCTACAAGACGGTAAATAAATATGCATCATTTTTTTTTTTAGAGAAACTTGGAACTGTTAAACATACTTCATATTTTTTTTTTTTTTTTTTGTTTGTCTTGCTAGGTATTTGACCACAGCTCACCTGTTAAGTGACGGTGTGGTCGAAGTGACACACCTAGTCTGGAATGGAACTGGCTATCAAATGACGCTGTCTGAACACAGTGTTAAGTGCTTGGTGGTAGATTTTTAACTTGAGGGTGGTAGCTAGCCACCCGAGTACTAGAAAGTACCCTACCACCGCGGTATGGTTTCCTCACGATGTTTTCCTTCACCGGCAGCTCAAGCTCATTGTTAGGGTTTGAACCCACGCCCTTCGGCATGCGAATAATCATTAAAAATTGAAATCGTGGGTTCAAATCCCTACAATGTGCCTGAGCTGCCGGTGAAAGAAAACTTCGGGAGGAAACCATAGCTTGCTAGTAGGGTAGGTAGGTACCTTCTAGTACTAGACTGATTAGCTACCACTCTCAAGTTGAAAATCTGCCGTCAAGCATCTAACGATGTGTTCCGGTAGCCTTACTTGAAAGCCAGTTCCATTCCAGGCCACGTGTGTTTACCATCTTCGACCACACCGTCACTTTACATCAGGTGAGCTGTGGTCAAACTTAAGCCTGTCATAATGCCGTATACCGGTTGCAGTGCCTGGCCCGCCCGCGGCTATCAAAGTGCTCGTATCTTCGGCCACGTCGCTGCTCGTCAGTTGGAAGAAACCAGAGCAACCTAACGGTGAAATCACGCATTATACAGTTTACGTAAAACCGGTTTCTGGGTAAGTGAAATTAGAATAAGTTATGAAAAAGATGTTTTAATAGATAAGCTTCCATATGTGCTTTAGCCAAGTAATGGTGCAATTAAAAAATTACGGCTAAAATTGAATGTGTATACAAAATTTCGTAACTATACTGTTGACCGTTGAGGAGTTATTTCGACTGGAGCCAATGTAGGGTCATCAGACCATTCTTACCCTAAACGTGCATTGTCATCGGAACTGAATCAGCGTGTCAAATGTCAAGTGCCAGTTCCATTCCAGGCTAAGTGTGCCGACCACACCGTCACTTAACATCAGGTGAGTTGTGGTCAAACACCTAGCCTGTCAGCAGTAAAAAGAAAAGGATCCAGGTTACACCAACTATAGCTTTGACCACATCCGATGGCTTTCTTCAAGGAGTAGTCTGAGTATACGATGATTTATATTGTAGCGATGATAGCTCAGTTAGCAAGCGATAGGGCGAGGGTTCAAACCCCAACAATAAGCTTGAGCTGCCGGTGAAGGAAAACATCGTGAGGAAACCATAGCGTGGTGTTAGGGTACTTTCTAGTACTCGGCTGGCTAGCTACAAGTTGAAAGTTGAACGTACTCCCGCCCGCCAGGGCAGGCGGGCGGGGTATGTCGGGCTCGACACCAGAGTGGTGCCCCTACCGACTAAAACCCCCACGTGTTCCCTCGGCAGTGACATTACGACAGGGTCGCGGGACCGCTCGCGCATTCGCCGCAACCCTGTACTGCCAACGTCCTTGCGGACCCACCTCGGGGTGGATATCCTCCCTTACCGCTCCAGCGACGCGCCGGGAACATGTGGCGCGTCGGCTACTCTTGAGGGCCTATCCCTGGTGTGGGGCGTCAGACAGCCCCGCATCCGACGCCCCAGGCCCTCCAATCGGAGACGGAGTACGAGCCCGGTCGGCTCGTCTCCGTGTCCGCACCCTCCGACGGGGAGGAGCCAGAGGATCTAGCTCCCTCTCCCGCATTCATCGTAGTCCTGTGCTAACCTTGTCCAGGTTCGACCCGCGAACTTAACGATGTCGTCGACCCAACGAGATGATGGGTGACCGACGCCTCGTTTCAAATATTGTCATTGAATACGTAAAAAACATAGATCAATTTTTCAGTTCAAACTCTCCACAAAGCTATCGCGTGGAAGCGATCAACAGTCGACAGTTGACATTCCCCCTGGCAGGCCTCAGTGGCAGACAGTATGAAGTATCGGTCACAGCGCACACTACTGCCGGCGAGGGCGCGACATCTACCGTAGCTACGGCGACACTCACTGACAGAGGTGAGTGTCATATAATTCTCTAGTTTGTTTTGACATAAAAAATATAATTCACAAAAATTGGTTAGTTTTGACATAAACATTTTTGAAGTTGCATTTAAATTAAACTAGCTGCGCCCTGCGGTTTTACCCGCGTGGTGATGGATGTTGATGAGGATGAAAAGTATTCTATATTGTATTCCAGGGCCTAATGTATCTACATGCAAAGTTTCATCCAGATCCGTTCAGCTGTTCTGGCGTGATTGAGTAACAAACATCCAGCCATCCAAACTTTCACATTTATAATATTAGTGGGACTACATGAAACCCTCGTCATTGTTTTAACCAAGACGACTTATAAGCGAAACTACACTAAAGACTTATTACTCCGGAGCACCTTAAAATGTACTTCAGCAAACACGCAACTGAATCAATTAAAAAAAAAAACACCCATATTGGTTGGCTTTGACATAAAAATTGGTCAGTTTTGACATAAAAAAATATTTACGCAAACTGGATTGTCTTGATGTAAAAAAAAACATTCGCGCAATTTGCTTGATTTTGACATAATAAAAATAAATCACGCAACTTGGTAATTTATGACATAAAAATAGTCATTCACATTAGTTTAGCAGTTTTGCACATACTTCTTTGTATTAAAGTTCTTTTCTAAGTACACTGAATTAGTTAAACTATGTAAAAGTAATGAGGCGAACGTGACTCTCTTCTGATGGTAAGAGATAACGCCTGGCCATGACCATCGCAGCGATACACAGAACTTTCAGTAGCAAAACAAAGTCCAGGGCATCGTTGCTATGGCGCCCATTACTTTGAAACTTTCGATGGTTAGTCTCAAGAGCGCTGTAATTTCGCTAGCTGCAGTACCTTTCAAACCGAAACACAGTAATGTTTACACACTACTGCTTGGCAGCAGAATATGTGGTGTAGCGGTGGTACCTACCTAGACGACCTGATCTACCACCAAGTTATACATTGAACGAGAAGGATTTTACCCATTAACGTGCATAATCGTGTGCAGTGGTGGCTGGGGTTGCGTCTCTGGGTGGGCCGGTGGCGGTGGGCGTGGGCAGCTCGCTGCTGCTGGTGTGCCAGTGCGTGGGCGCGCCGCCACCACGCACCGTCTGGTACCACAAACACAACATCATCACCCACCATCCCAGATTCACCAGGAACCATGACGACAGCCTGCTTATAAACAGTTAGTAGATACTTATTTAATGCTCTCCAATTAGCTTTTTCGTTTTTTTTATGCCAAGCAATCAAGCAGATGCCTGATGGTAAACAATCACCGTCGCCATAGATATCTGCAGCACTACCGACCGACCTTCTGTTACCGACCTAAGATTCTGTTAATACGCCTTTTGAAGAATTCCTCGAAAAGAATTGATTGTATTTTAAGGGTTCCGTACCTTAAAAGGAAATGAAAATCAAAATCAAAAAGTCATTTATCCAGTTTAGGCCCTGGTAAGGCACTTATGAACGTTAAGTTACATGTTTGAATCTACCACCGGCTCGTAATTACACTTCAACTGAGAAGACTCCGGCAAGAAACTCAGCAAGGCATTTTTTTGTGGATCTTTCTTTTCATATTAGGCTACAATTTACAGTTATAAATATTAATACATACATTATGCTTACTACAATTGTCACTTAGCCAGGGGGATGCAAGTGCAGAGAGAAGCTACAACAACCATATATTCCTGTCTTCCACTTTGTCAATTAACCTCTGCTTTATAAAATCTTTGAATTTATTATAAGACATTTTAGTTACCTCAAGTGGGATTTTATTATAGAATCTAACGCAATTCCCGAGAAAAAACGGAACCCTTATAGGATCACTTTGTTGTCCGTCTGTCTGTCCGTCTGTCTGTCAAGACCCTTTTTTCTCAGGAACGCGTGGAGGTATCAAGCTGAAATTCATATCAAATACTCAGGTCTACTGTCCCTTGGAGCTGTTTAAAAATCAAACTTCTAAGCCAACGAAATCAAAAGATCAAACACCTAACCTGTCAGCCATAAAAAAAGGTAGGTACTAATGTGGTGCATAGTCGCAGGTGGTCTATAAAAGTTTTCTTTTACTCATTTCAGATATCGACCAGTCGATAAGTGGTAACTACACATGCCTGGCCAAGAACCTGTACGGGTCTGATTCGGTGTCGTATTCCGTGTCTGTGCTAGCGACCCCGACGCCGCCGTCTCTGACAGCCTCGCCGCAAAAGCACTCCATACATTTGCATTGGGACGCACCCGCGGGACGAAACGGAAATAAGATCAGTGAGTACAAACATAGATGTTATTCTTCTTCTAACGCGTTAGGCTTTGTTGTATAGGTTTTGTTAGGTTAACGTTTTATATTTGACATATTTTTGACATGGTGTTATGATTTTGACATTTTTAAATTTGAATAGTAAAATGACCTGTAACTGTTTTGTTATCAATAAAATTCAAATTCTTTTATTGTAAGCTGTGTTTACAAGTTGGTGTCACCGATTGGGTATTAACAACTACCTTTTTGAGCATACAATATTTAGTTCTATTATATGGCATAGAAACTCTATACTTACAAGTAAAATATTCTTTATATACAGCTAATTTTTAACCGACTTCAAAAAAGGAGAGAATGTACCCAATACGACTGTTTAAAAAAAAAATATGTTTGTTAATAAATATAATAATAAATATTGTAGGACACATTACACACAGCGCCATCTGACCCCAAACTAAGCAGAGCTTGTGTGATGGAAGTCAGATAACTGATAGGATACATAAATACTTTATTTTTTGTAAATATGTACTTACTTATAATACATACAGAACACCCAGACACAGAACAAACATTTGTTTATACCATAAAATGTTTGTCCTTGGTGGGAATCGAACCCACGCCCTACAGCTCAGGCAGACATACTACCAATGAGCCAACAGGGCTGTCAATTATTATATGTATACATAATGATATGATACGTCATAAATTATGAAGGGATTCTAACAATATCCCATACATCCAAATCTGTTTAGGCATTTAAAAGTTATGTTGGAATATAGAAACTCACATATGAACTCTAAAACCATTAAACTCCTTTTGTGTAATGCAGTCGTGTGTAAAAAAGGCACAAACATTGAACTCTGGTGCATAAGTAGCTGATTGCATTTTATCCTTATCTAAAAACCGCTAATCAATATTAAAAAGGAAATATTTATTGCATAAGAATATATATATATATATTCTTATGCAATAAATATTTCGTATATCCCTGTCTTCCACTATATATATATATATTATATCCTGTGGCACTCGAGATTATGAAGAGACTAGCCCTGCCCCGCGGCTTCACCCGCGCTAGATGCCTACGTCATAGTAGCTTTATGCATGCAAAGTCTCAGCCCGATCGGTTTATCGGTTTACAAACTTTCATCCCCTATTTTATCCACTTGGGGGTAGAATTAATCAAAATCCTTTCTTAGCGGATGCCTACGTCATAACATCTACCTGCATGCCAAATTTCAGCCCGATCCGTCCAGTGGTACAGTCAGTCAGTCACCTTTGAGTTATATATATTTAGATTCTAACGATATCCCATACATCCAAATCTGTTTAGGCATTTAAAAGTTATGATGAAATATAGAAACTCACATACGTACATATATGAACCCTAAACATGTCTTTTCAAGGCATGTAGCATACTTCCCTTGCCATGTATGTACATTAAGGACATTTGTATTTTCACCAAAGAACACCCGGACTATTTTAAGAGACGAAGTGAAGTTATTACTCGTCAACAAAGAGCCAAATTCGCTAACCTATTATATCAGCCTCCTGCCCGAAAATATATATATATAAAAAAAAATGCTTTTAATATGTGTATTGTAATTTATAATAATTTACCAAACGATATAAAAATTCTAAATGGAAATAAATTTAAAAAATGTTTGACTTATTGGCTTCTTAACAACTGTTTCTACAGCGTTAAAGAGTTCATGAATTTTTCTTATAAATAATAATTAATAATAATGTAATATGGACTAATTAAATTAATGTATCTACTGTTAACATTTGCACGTCTGCATGCAGACTGAATACATTGTGACACTACAAAAAAATATTATAAGATCTATATATACCTACATGTATTCTTGTAAATAAATTATTTGATTTGATTTGATTAAAAACATTACTCTTTTTTTGTAATGCAGTCGTGTAAAAAAGGCACGAACTTCGAACTCTGGAGCTATAAGTAGCTGATTGCATTTTATCTGTATTTTCATTCGCCGATTTTATCCTTATCTAAAAACCGCTAATTAGTATTTATAAAAAAAAATATTTATTGCAAGTTTAGTCACATTATTGTAGATCACGTAGCTTACTGACAAACAGTTTACGTAAAAATGAGTTTCTTTAACAAAGTGGTTATTGTGACTGGTGGCAGTTCCGGTATAGGGGCTTCTACTGCGATATCCTTCGCCAAGGAAGGTGCTGATGTCGTCATAGTCGGCAGAAATGAGACGAGGCTCAACAATGTTGCCGAAGAAATGAGCAAAGTAGGCAAAAAACCCCTTGTAATCAAAGCCGACGTTAGCAAAGACGAAGATCTAAGAGAAATCATTAAGAAAACCATCGAAAAGTTTGGGAAATTGGATGTTCTGGTTAATAATGCAGGTGTGGTTTCAAAAGCTGAAATCTTTGACGATAATCTGCCGGAGACTTACGACACAATAATAAATATCAATTTGCGATCTGTGGTTTTGCTGACACATTTTGCTGCATCCCATCTTGTTAAAACTAAAGGGAACATTGTAAATATATCTAGCACTGCTGGGATGTGTACAGCGAGTAGCTTGGGATTCGGTTTTACAGCATATTGCACGTCCAAAGCGGGGTTGATACATTTCACTCGCGTATCTGGTTTGGAATTGGCTGAGAAAGGAGTGAGAGTGAACGTGGTAAGCCCTGGACCTGTTGAAACTCCGATTATCGCATTCTCCGGTAGTTCCGACTGGAGCCCTATAGTGGCTCTCACTGCTCTTAAAGTACTGATCCAACCAGAGGAAATTGCAGATATGGTTCTGTATTTGGCGAGTGATAAAGCGAAGAACGTCACGGGCAGCAATTTTGTGGTCGATGGTGGAATATTATTAAAAGGTTAGGAGATGGGATTTGTCTGTTCCGTAAATATTAGTCGCGCTTTTGTAATTTAATTCATTGTGTATCAATAAATGTTTAATCCTGTTTTGTAATTTATTTTAATTTAATGTATACGACCAACAACTTCGTCAATATATATTTTTTTAAATGATTGGCTAGATATTTGATCACAGCTCACTTGATGGTAAGTGGCGTTGTGGTCAAATAGCTGGCTAGCTAGCTGTGGCTTTTGTAGCGACGATAGCTCAGTGGTTAGCGCGATCGGTTCCCACGCCGAAGGGTATGGGTTTAAACCCCAACAATGAGCTTGAGCTGCCGGTAAAGGAAAACATCGTATAGAAACCATACAATGGTGGTAGGGTATTTTAGGTATTCTCTTCTGGCTAGCTACCACCTTCAAGCACATAACGGTGTGATCCGGAAACCTCACTTGAGAGTCAGTTCCGTTCCAGGCTAGGTGTGTTTACCATTTTCGACCATACAGTCACTTAACATCAGGTGAGCTGTGATCAAACACCTAGCTTGTCAACCATAAAAAAAAATATAGCAGTATATTCAAAAGATTATTTATTCCCAGTGGAGGCGTATTAAAAAAGTAACAAAAATTTGTTATCAAACTTGTGGCCACTGATAAGAAACGCATATTTGCCCAATACTATAAGATAAATGAAATTCATTTGACACTATCTATAACTTTCACTGGATAAGGAGAAGTAAATTGATAATAATTTCTCGTATGCCGACACAAGAAACGGGCGTCGCAACGATAAGTTTCTCCAATAAAGTGGTGATTGTGACTGGAGCCAGTTCCAGTTTAGGAGCTTCTACTGCAATATCCTTCGCTAAGTAAGGTGCCGACGTCGTTATAGTCGGCAGAAATAAAACGAGGCTCAACAATGTTGCTAAAGAAATGAGCAAAACCCCCTCGTAATCAAAGCTGACGTTAGCAAAGGCGAAGAACTCACAGTAATAATTAAGAAAACCATCGAAAAGTTTGGGAAGTTAGATGTCTTGGTTAATAATGTGGGTGTGATTTCGGTAGCTAATATTCTTGATGAAAAAATGCCGGTGACCTATGACACTATCAATACAAATTTACGATCTACAGTTATTCTGACACATTTTGCTACACCGCATCTTGTCAAGAGTAAAGGGAACATTGAAAATATTTCGAATGTTCTAGGAATGAGTACTAGCATAGGATAGCTGGGATACGGCAAATCAGCATATATTTTTTTAATGTAACTTTAATGAGACGGACTTGTCACTCTCGTGATGTTAAGAGATAACGCCTGTCCATGACCATTATAATGATACACAGAACTTTGAGTAGTAAAACAAAGTCCAGGGCATCGCTGCCTTGGCGCTCATTACTTTGAGACTAGATGGTTAGTCTCAATAGCCCTGTAATTTCGCTAGCTGCAGTACCCTTCAAACCGGAACAAAGTAATGTTTACACACTACTGCTTGGCGGCAGAATATCTGGTACTGCGGTGGTACCTACCTAGACGACCTCCTGCTAAGGAAATCTACCTAAGTAGTAAGTAGTAGCACTTCCAAAGCTGGATTGAAACATTTCTTTCGCGTATCTGCTTTCGAACTGGCTGATAAAGGAGTATGGGTGAACGTGGTTAGCCCCGGACCCGTTGAAGCTCCGATTATACAATATACTGGTGCCTCTTGGAGTCCTGTGGTGTCTCAAACAGCTCTGAAGATATTGACTCAACCAGAGGAGATTGAAGACATGATTCTTTATTTGGCGAGCGATAAAGCAAGAAGCATTACGGGCAGCAATTTTGTGGTAGGCAGTGGAATATTACTTAAACTTTAGGACTATATTCTACATAAATCCAATTTCCAATTTTTCGGTCTTGATATGAAACGTTTTTTGGATTTTTTACTATAGCAAAAATTTATTAAAAAGTTGAAGAAATATTGATATTATACCCGTTCTGTATATGTTAGGTTATTTTCTTTCCTTTTAGTGCTTCGCTTTTCTATGTTTCAATGTGTATCAGTAAACTTTCAATTTGCGTTTTGATGTTAAGTTTTTGTTTTATTTCACCATATTTTTATCGACCGCATGCGGCCCTAATTTTTGCACCTTTTTCAAAGATATAAATCAGTGTTAAACCTTTAGAAGAATGTAATAAATTTTATACAACGAGTAAGAGACCGAAGTATCTTTATTATTTTTATATATTAAGGTATTATTATTATTTTTATGTCAGCTAGAAAACCATATTACCATTCGTCTCATTACTTTTAAAGTACCTGGAAGATCGAGCTTTGCTCGACTGAAAACACGGATAAAACGACGTTTTCTAAAAATGAAACCTAGCTAGATCGATTTATCGCCCCCGAAACCTCCTGCATACTAAATTTCATAAAAATCGTTGGAGCCGTTTCCGAGATTCAGATTATATATTTATATATATATATACAAGACTTGCTCGTTAAAGGTATTAGATAATAATATAAAAAAAGATTAGGTATACAAATTTTACTTGCATCAATCTATCTATTGAACAAAATAAACATCCCAATATAATAATGTTCACAATACCATACCTATAATTTTTCCCCTTTCTACCCCCTTTTCCAGGTTACAGCCTGACCTGGAAGGAAACTACTGGCTCGTGGCAGGACACGTGGAATAACAAAGAAACTACAGTACAGGGTCTCCAAGAATACACTCTTCAGGGGTTGAAGTGTGGAACGAAGTATTCAGTACGGATAACGGCTGTGAATACAGTGGGATCCTCTCCACCTGCGTATATCGACGTTGCTACATTAGGAGGAGGTAAATGTAAAAGCCTTGCCGATGATTACATCAGCAAGACTTCATGATCACGCTTACGCTGTCTTTCACGCTTTTTAGAGTTCCATGCCTCAAATGGAAAAAATGGAACCCTTTTAGATTCACTTTGTTGTCCGTCTGTCAAGACCTTCTATCTCGGGAACATGTGGAAGTATCGAGTTAAAATTAAAACCATATACGAAATCCCTTGCATTTGTGGTTTTGATTCCCTTGTGTTTGACACTCACAAGGGAATCAAAACCTATAGGGTATTTCCCGTTGATTTAGAACTATGAAATTTAGCAAGAAGCATAGTGTGGCCAGAATGCTGGCATAGCGACGCTGGATGGCAATGCTAAGCTTTTGACCAAAGTAGATGCCAGCATTCTGGTGACCTGAAGCCTCCTGTAAATGTTTGGCCAGGTCCCGATATAGATCGTGAGCGGCCGGCCCCCACGGACCTAAAGTTTCAACCCCAAACGTCACAAACAAGTACAGTCTGTAATATCTAAATAACTATATTTGTGCCGTTTGAAGTTTTCGGCTTGAGACGTGCCAGCACCAGCTTGTCCCGCATCAGTCCGTGCAGTTCTAAAACTGATGAGACGCCGGTACTTACTTTACTTGGTGGTAGATTTCCTTAGCAGGAGGTCGTCTAGGTAGGTACCACCGCAGTACCAGATATTCTGCCGCTAAGCAGTAGTGTGTAAACATTACTGTGTTCCGGTTTGAAGGGTACTGCAGCTAGCGAAATTACTGGGCTGTTGAGACTTACCATCTAGTCTCAAAGTAATGAGCACCAAGGCAGCGATGCTCTGGACTTTGTTTTACTACTCAAAGTTCTGTGTATCGCTGCAATGGTCATGGACAGGCGTTATCTCTTATCATCAGGAGAGCGTCTCGTTCGTTTCATTACTGTTACATAAAAAAAAAAAAAAAAAAAAAAAAAAAAAAAAAAAAAAAAAAAAACTCACAAAAGTCCGACGGATGATGTCGTTTAAGCTGGCGTGTCGTGATATACGCCCAGCATTCATACAATATGAAAGCGCGTGGTGATCGAGGCGATCCGCTGTTTCACCGCACGAACAGTGATGCGGGACCTGTAGTTTATGTTGTGTGTCTATTTTACTATGGAAATTGACGTGATTATTACACATTTTTTGTTATATTTATGCTGAATTACTCACGTTAAAAATACTGTTGGAACACCGACGCTTCGCAGGCACCACACGATGAGAAAGAGGGGCGCGCGGGGGGCGACTCCCACCACTCGACATAGACCAAGCGCCTCAAGCGCACGCGTATCGCACGTCTCTAATTTATATTTCTTTTCATATTTCTACATACAATAAACCAGTTTTACAATCAAAATCGAAATCAAAATCAAGTCATTTATTCAGTTTAGGCCCTGGTAAGGCACTTATGAACGTTAAGTTACATGTTTGAATCTACCACCGGCTCTTAATTACACTTCAACTGAGAAGACTCCGGCAAGAAACTCAGTAAGGCATTTTTTTGTGGATCTTTCTTTTCGTATTAGGTTACAGTTTACAGTTATAAATATTAATACATACATTATGCTTACTACAATTGTCACTTAGCCAAGTGCAGAATGGGATGCAAGTGCAGAAAGAAGCTACAACAACCATATATTCCTGTCTTCCACGTAATGAGCCACCTTATAGTACCTTTGTCAATCCACTCAAATTTCATTCATCAGTCCAGCAAGCTAGGACAAAACACGTACCGACCATAAAAATAAAAATATTTTACATTTCAGTGCCCATAGCCCCGGCTACAACCGAATGGTTGTGGAGTAATGCGACGCACATTTACATACAACTGAGTGGGTGGGACGACAACGGATGCGAAATCACCACTGTCGAAGTCGATCACAGGGAATACGGCACCAAGACGTGGAGAAAGGCGGACAATAAACTGGTAATTCGAATGTTCTTACAATGCGATCGCTTTGCAAGGACGAGTGCCTAGGACTTGCGACAGATATATAGGTTAAATGGACCTTTGCATACGTATTAACGCTAACCTTCAAAGTCTAATGCCAAGACCTAATTTTATCTAGATTGTTTCGATCGAGGAACAGTGGCGGATTTACCAGCAGGCTAAGAAGGCTGGAGCCCAGGGCGGCAAATTTGACTCAAAATTGTATTCTGCCGTACAGAAATAAAATAAAAATCATTATTATGTACACGGCGAAAAGTAGTCTCGAAAATTTTACAAAATTACAATATTTCAGTACTATACAGTACACCGATTATTCCAACGTCTGTACCTACATGAAAAATTACTAAACGCTGTGTAGGTGAATGTTTGTATGTGTGTATTTGTATTTCAAATATTTTTGTGCATATAAATTTTTAAATAATTCCAATAGCGTTTCAACATTACCACTCATTAACGCGCGAAGATATTATCTATAGTTCACAATCATAATAATAACGGGAAAAAGCTTATGTAATTATGACGATAGAGTACAAATCATAAGATTGCAACTTAATTGACAAAGAAAATATAATTAATATGATTGTAAACTAAGGTATTGAACTACAGTGGTTAGTAGGGGCGGCAAAAATTGAATAGCCTACTGGCGGCAAATGTGTAAATCCGGCACTGTCGAGGAATATTCACGCGGCGAGCAAATTCCATTGTTTAGCGATTCGTACGATGAAGGTGGAATTGGAGTGTTTAGTTCGACTTTTTGGAACACCAACCATGAAGTGGTGTCTCTTTTTAGTGCTTCTAGCTGCCCGATAGCATACTATATAGGGGGGAATTAGGTCATGCAGATCTGAAGTGCACTCTCCATAATGTAGATCGCTCACAAGGCGACTTTGCGACAAAGAATGTATGTACCGATGATAGTCCAGTGGTTAGCGCGGTCGGTTCACACGCCGAAGAGCGTGGATTTAAACCCCAACAATGAGCTTGAGTTGCCGGTGAAGGAAAACATCGGGAGGAAACCATAGCGTGGTGGTAGGGTACTTTCTAGTACTCGGCTGGCTAGCTACCACCCGCAAGTTGTAAATCTGCCACCAAGCATGTAACGGTGTGTTCCGACAGCCTCATTTAAGAGCCAGTTCCATTCCATGCTAGACGTGTTTACCATCTTCGACCACACCGTTACTTAATCGGAGAGCTGTGGTCAAACCTGTCACTATAAAAAAAAACTTTTTTAACTATTTTTCTTTCAGCCACTAATAGAAAACCCGTGGCCCCCTTACACGGCGGGGCCCCCGACTTCGTTCGCAGTGGGGCCCCTGCTGCCAGCACAGTGGTACCAACTCCGAGTTGCCGTCGCTAACTCAGCGGGACGAGATGTACATACTTACAACTACGCTACAACTACTATAGTAGGGGGTAAGATGATTTTTTAAAGAAGTACACAAATTTGTGGGCCCTAACAGTCCTGTATATCTTATACGGATTCGGAAACGGCTCCAACGATTTTCATGAAATTCACTATGCAGGGGGTTTCGGGGGCGATAAATCGATCTAGCTAGGTTTCATATTTAGAAAACGTCGTTTCATCCGTGTTTTTAGTCGAGCAAACCTCGGTCAACCAGATACTTATGTTTATGGTAACAAGTTTTTTTCTATAGTTGAATTTTTTAGCCTGGAATGGAACTGGCTCTAAAGTTAGGCTGCCGGAGCACACCGTTAGGTGCTTGGCGGCGGATTTGCAACATAGTAGCTAGCCAGTCGAGTACCAAAAGTACGGCATATTTTAAAACTGCGAATGTTTTTAAATGGACGACGCCGTTTATAGCGATGATAGCTCAGTGGTTAGCGCGGTCGGTTCGCATGCCGAAGGGCGTGGGTTCAAACCCCAACAATGAGCTTGAGCTGTCGGTGAAGGAAAACATCGTGAGGAAACCAAAGCATGGTGGTAGAGTACTTTCTAGTACTCGGCTGGCTAGCTACCACCCTCAAGTTGAAAATCTGCCGCCAAGCATCTAACGGTGTGTTCCGGCAGCCTCACTTGAGAGCCAGTTCCATTCCAGGCTAGGTGTGCTTTACCATCTTCGACCACAACGTCACTTACTTACATCAGGTGAGTTGTGGTCAAACACCAAGCCTGTCAGCTATAAAAAAAAAAAAGCGGAATCATACAAATTGCGTGCGATATATCTACTTTAAAAGCTGTAGGGCGTGGGTTCAATATATTATATGTATTTACAAAAAAAAAATGTATCCATGTATTCTATCGGTTATTTAAATTCCACAGTACAAGATTTGCTTAGTTTGGGATCAGACGGCGCTTTGTGTAATGTCCTACACACATCACACATCATCAGCCATAGAACGTCTACTGCTGGACGTAGGCCTCCTCCTGGGGGGGTTTGCCAATACTCGCCACGCTTGGCAGGCGGGTTGGCGAGCGCAGTTAGGTGTGATTGTTCAAGGAAGACGCTGCTGCCCATCTTCCGGATTACATCCCTTAGCCGACTCTTACGGCAACCACGGGTAGAGAGGGTGGGGTACTATTCTTACGCCGGCACCACCACGGCACGGCAATGTCCTACGATATCTATTTATTCTTATTACAGAGACCATCGGCCCTCCAACGGAGTATTTCGACATTAATATGGTGGTCATCGTTTGCAGTTCAATACTTCTCATGCTATGTTCGCTCACGTGTGTCTACATACTCGTAAAGAGGCACAAGTGAGTAAATTTACTAAATTTCCTAATGCAAGATAAATAAACATATTGATACTTGATGGAAGAAAGGTCGTAAAAGTAACTTTTGGCGAATTTTTATATTTTTTTGTGTCTGATAGGTTTTGTTTGATAACAACTCACCTGATGCTAAGTGATGGTGTGGTCGAATATGATAAAGCACACCTAGCCTGGAATTGAACTGGCACTCAAATGAGGCTGCCAATAGATAGGCAGATTTTCAACTTGAGGGTGGTAGCTAGCCAGTCGAGTACTAGAGAGTACTTTACCACAATGCTATGGTTACCTTGTTTTCCTTCACCGGCAGCTCAAGCTTATTGTTGGGGTTTGAACCAACGCCCTTCGGCATGCGAACTGGCCGCGCTAACCACTGAGCTATCATCGCTACAAATGACTTAATGATGCAGTTTTATTTAGAATTTAACGCTGTATCGATCTTTTTATAAAAAAAAACAGTAAATAAGCTTTTTACTATGTTTTTACTTTACCTTAATCCCCAATAAAATAAAATAAACATTTTTTTTTAAATTTTTCTGCTTTTTTTAGAAAAAAAAACCAATCGCTTAAAAAATCACACATTACATACAAACGGCGGGAAGCGACTTTGTTTTATACTATGTAGAGATGTTTAAAGTAGGTATATTTATAATCTATACTCTTTTTTATGGCTGACAGGCTAGGTGTTTGACCACAGCTCACCTGATGTTAAGTGACGATGTGGTCGAAGATGGTAAAGCACACCTAGCCTGGAAAGGAACTGGCTCTCAAGTGAAGCTGACGGAACACACCGTTAGATGCTTGGCGGCAGATTTTCATCTTGAGGGTGGTAGCCAGCCGAGTACTAGAAAGTACCCTACCACCACGCTATGGTTTCCTCACGATGTTTTCCTTCACCGGCAGCTCAAGCTCATTGTTATAAAACATTTCAGCCACCAACACTTGACAGAGTACCGTAACTCGCTAACAACAGAGTGCAAATCAGAACGGAGCAACGTCACTGTGAACACTCCTCAAGGCGCGCCGCAAGATATCAACAGAGTTTACAGCACTCCCGTTCATTTGACAGCAGACGCTAAACACGGTGAGTGACAGTGACATATCGACAAAGACGTTCGTGCATCTGTCAGTGTCGAGTACTTCGAAATTTTCAAGTATTTTGTGATAAATCTTTAAATTTTGCTTTATATTTGGTGTCTGTATATATTTTATGTGTATATTCTCTGTGTGACGTGATGTTTTGTATTTGTATCTTGTCGTAGATGTTAGATTAAACTAACAAATAACAATAAAATAAAAATAAAAGTTATCACCGGCAAAACTGCGCCAGACAGGAAAAAATATTACAGACATTGGCAACGTTGTGGCAACACCGCAGAAGCCAGAATTGAAAAGTTGAAGTTTGTGATAAATCATGATAAATAAGTCTAAAACAAAGTCACAGTCAAAGGCTTAATCCAGTCCAGTCATGCCCTAGTAAAGTAGTTGTGATTTCACTACAAGATAGGATAGAATTTTTAAAGCAACACGAAAAGGAATGTTTCACTATATTATATCACTTTTCCCCATTCGCGCGCGTAATTTGGAACTCTATGAAAAAGACATCACTATTTTAAGACTAAAAAATAAAGCCTTAATAGCTATGCCATTATTACTTTCCATTCAAAGGTTGTCTGAAAGAAATCGATCTAAGCGATAAATAAGGCTGCCGTTGTACGCCAGATATGTAATAATATATGTTGTTTTTGTTTTGTTTATTAATCTATGTTGTTTTTGTTTTGTTTATTAATCTATGTTGTTTTTGTCTTGTTTCTTTTTAAAGTTTTGTATGTTATAATGTATGTATGTTTTGGTGTATAATAAAGTTGTAATAGTTTTAATAATTAATACAATGACAAAACGAGTGACTTAACATTAGATAGAAACCTTTTATGTCCACTCCAGAAATTAAAATGAACTAGAGCCACGATTGATGGCTTTACCACTAAAAGCGATTTTAATTTTCATTATTTGATGATTAGAATTTTAGTTCTGTAACGTTTTTCTAAAGAAAAAATCTAATGCCAGATGATTTTCAACTTTATTTCTAGAGCTGTACGAGATAAGTCCTTACGCGCAATTCGCGCTCGGATTTCGTACCTTCGGGCATCAGGACAACCAAGAAGCGCCGACTAGGTTACACCTTCCAGGGAACAGCAAACCCAGATACGATAGCGGTAAGTATTTAATTACACATTCCATAAAACAAAAACTACAACAGCGTTAAAAACCCAAGCTTCCTGTTGCTGTACTGTTCCTGTAACAAACACACACACACACACACACAAATAACTTTTTTTTAGCATTATTAAAATTTTGACTTATTTAGTCAAATTTTTAAAGTCAGATTTCGTTTCTTGTTTCAGAAACTAGTTTTCAAATGAGATCCGAGTCAGAAGAGAGTGACTGCGTGTCTCGGACCACGACGTTGAAAAGCGCCCCTAGAAGTAAGTATAGTGTAGAGAAAAGTTTTAATTTTATTATATTTATTTATTCCAGAAACATGTCCATAAAATTATGTAAAAAAAAGATCATGAAATAAAAAATAAAAAAAAGATAAATGTCAAAATTAAAAATAAATGATTTTAGAATTATACGAAATTAAAAACTTAAAATACACTATAACTAAACATAGCTAAGAACCACCGCAAGAAAACTGGTTTTTAAACGAAAAAAACCGCATCGAATTCGATCCATCCGTTTGAGAGCTACGATGCCACAGACACAGACAGACAGACAAACGTCGACGTCAAACTTATAACTTCCCTCTTTTTGCGTCGGGGGTTAAAAAGGAAAGAGAAAGAAAGTAAAATAATTTTATTTTAATCTAAACTTTGGCTCGAATCCAGCTCAACAATGCTTTATATGCAACTTTGTTTAGTGTTGCATAATTGGGCAATCCAGATCAATCCGCTAGATTGCTAATGAGAAAACATTTGCAACCATCTCGAAAGTTTGCCAAACAATAATCTAGATGACACTGCCATGGTCGCGTGCTACCTAGGTGCCCCTTTCCGCAACACCAAAAGTTTGTTAAAAAGTTGAAAAAATAAACCTTTTTGTGAGTCACATCTATCCAAACATTAGTTTAAGTGTAACCAATAGATGGCGCTCTTTCTAATTTATAGATAAATATTATTTTTATGAAACAGCGACATCTATTGCATACAAAGTTCGTTTTCGGGAAACTGCTAACTTTATCCGTGATTTAAGTTTTGGCGGAAATGCGGAAATTATGTCGCCCCATTATATATTTTTTCTAAATATGTTAATTTGAGTGATTGCCTAAATGTAAGAATAATGGTGTACATAAAGTAGTCGTGGTGGTGCCGGCTTATGAATTATCCCACCCTCTCTACCCGTGGTTGCCGTAAGAGTCGGCTAAGGGATGTAATCCGGAAGATGGGCAGCAGCGTCTTCCTTGAACAATCACACCTAACTGCGCTCGCCAACCCGCCTGCCAAGCGTGGCGAGTATTGGCAAAACCCCCAGGAGGAGGCCTATGTCCAGCAGTGGACGTCCTATGGCTGATTATGTGTGATGTGTACATAAAGTGGCAAATTACACGCACAAACCATAACATGATTTTTCGTGTTACTTCTAAATCTCAATCAAATTTCATGACATTAAAGTCTACTTTACTGTTTTTACACTTTTATTAACTCAATCTAGTCGCAGTCTTAGTCATCAAACTTGTTTTTTTTTAATGACTTATAACTTTATAACTGGATTTAATAGATTGTTTTTTAATTTATTTCAGAAGGTTGCAGGATACCACACCATAGGTAGCTGGAGAAATAAACCGTATTGTAGTAGAATAATAATATACTACGGGTTGTGTTTATTTATTATTATTTTAATGAAACAAGTCTTGAATACTTGGTAAGAAATACATGTGTTTTTTTTTTAAAATATGGAATCGATTATCTCAAATATAGTCAAATTTTGTTATCTATAACTTCTTTCGTGTGTTTTTAAAACATCAATCGCCATTATAAAAAGTGGTAATCGGTCAAACTACTGATCATTGCAATATGTTGCGATTATTTCGTTAATAATTTTGATACGATTTATATTGCGTAATATAATAATAAATAGTCATTAATTTTCATATCATATTGTAAAGATAAGTCGACTCTTTTAAATATAAAATGTTTTAAAGTCAAAATATAGTCAATATATTGGCTATATTAAGGATGTAATCGGTGAGCGAACAAACCGTAGATAAGTGTTAGAGAACAACCCCGCGTTAATTGAACCGGTATAAACAGCGTTTTTAGTTGCCGTGGTGGTGCCGGCGTAAGAATAGTACCCCACCCTCTCTACCCGTGGTTGCCGTAAGAGTCGGCTAAGGGATGTAATCCGGAAGATGAGCAGCAGCGTCTTCCTTGAACAATCACACCTAACTGCGCTCGCCAACTCGCCTGCCAAGCGTGGCGAGTATTGTTGAAACTCCCCAGGAGGAGGCCTATGTCCAGCAGTGGACGTCCTATGGCTGTTGATGATGAAACAGCGCTCTAAATATAATTAAAAAAAAAACTTTATCAAAAAAAAAAACATTATTATGTTAAACCTTAAATTATAAACTAAAATAAGTCGGAATTAAAAATATATCAGTCTTACAACTCTGCCTCTACTTTAAAGTTGACTACTATTTATGTAAATACAACTTTCCAAGAGGCGGTATAACCCTGCATGCAGACTTATGCCGCCTCTCAGGGACTAAGACATAAAGCCATGCATTACAAACCAAATTAATACTTATCTGACAGATAATAAATGTCAACACTCACTCATCAATCCCAATATGTCGGCTGTGTATATCGAGTAATAAACGTAAAGCCTTTTGAAAGTCGTATAGTAAAGTTGCCAGTACTTTCACTAGGACTTGACTCTGACTTTGGGACTTTGGCTTATTTTAATTACTTTCTATTATATAATTGACACTGGCAAAATGATTGACAGATTCAGGCGTCAGTTTAAGGAAGTCCATTCTTCCGATTAAAAAAAATCTCTGGAATACTGGCTAAATGCACAAAGTGCGATGCCAAAAGCAAAGAAGATTACGTACCGAGTACCGAGTAGAGAAATAGGGTGTTGTCGGAAATAATCAGAATTTGTAGTGATTTTGGATCAAGATTAACATAAAGTTTCTTTATTTTTTATTACGAATAAGTTCGCGTTTAGCCGTTATCTCGCCTGATGGTAAACGATGATGTGGTCGAAGATAAAGCACGCAGACTTAGAAGATGCTTATTCACTCTGGCCTTGAAAATATCTAGATTATATCTCTCAGGAAACAAGGAAGCCGGCAGCTTGTTCCATTCCTCGGCCGTACGAAAATGTCTACGTTTCATTCGCTCACCGGGTGTACCTAATAATAATCGAAGTAGCCAAAATTAAAATTATCTTCTAAAAGACTGATTATTTAATGTTTATTTGAAATTTTATTTGTAAATCCTCGATTTACTTAGATAAAAAGTGTATAAATTTCAAAAATATTGAATAAATTTAATGTTAGAAATGAACGCTGTGGTCTTATTTTGTTAGAAATTCCTACCGTTGCATCCTAGGAATTGTACCTACTTGCCGATGTCCGATCGGACTCAAATTTAGTGTAATTATATATCTTCGTCGATAATGCTGATATGGTACCATGGAGCTGGTCTGATGGTGGAGACGGAAGGTGACCATAGGAACTTCTGAACTAAACAAGATAAACCCGTCAAGTTTGGGCTCCATTGATTCGTCTTGAGGAGCACTTAATGCCTAGATGATATCCAGGGTCTGATGATGAAGCTAGAAGGTGGCCACGGCATCTCTGAAAAAACAATATAACCCCACCGAGTCTGCGCTCGATTGATTCGTCTTGAGGAGCAATCTCTGAAATATTTTTCTTATTTAAGTAAGTTCAGCGATGATAGCTCAGTTGTTAGCGCGGTACGTTTGCATGTCGAAAGGCGTGGGTTCAAACCCCAACAATGAGCTTGAGCTTTTTAGTACTCGGCTGGCTAGCTACCACCCTCAAGTTGAAAATCTGCCGCCAAGCATCTAACGGTGTGTTCCGGCAGCCTCACTTGAGAGCCAGTACTATTACAGGCTAGGTGTTCTTTACCATCTTCGACCACACCGTCACTTAACATCAGGTGAGCTGTGGTTAAGCTCATAGCCATATATATATAAAAAAAAAACCCGCGTTCACGTTACGCGACCGCCGCAGTATTCGTCGCCAGTGCTGCGACACGGCCTAGCGTGTAATTTTCGTAGTTTTTGAATTTGACAATAAATACCTCGGCAGTTAAAGTGTCTTTTACTGATATACAATTTTGACATATAGTAGAACATGATGTCAACTATCGGTAGTTACAGGAATATCTTTCAATTCCTGGACACCATGTACAAAAACTTGTGATTGAGCACTGAGAATTGAATCCCCATCAATTCACACACCCATAACACTCGAGAATCGAACCTTCCAGAACAATAAATCTCCAAACCTTCTCAAATTAGGTCATCGATTTCGACAGATCCAATTTCACACTCGACCGGACTTGCGCGACTAAAAAATTGTTTTGTTTGAGTAACTTATCGGGATTCATCGAGCAATGAATAGATATACAATAATATATGTATATAGAAGTGCGTATAGTTTAGTAGCTTTAGATAACCTGAATCTAGTTGTCACAATTTTATCTTTATTTCTTGTGTTTAAGTTATGGCGGCTACTATTAATTTCGAAAGAATTTAAATTTTTCCGGACAAATATATTATTTTCGTAAATACACCGTCACTTAATGTTAAGTAATGGTGTGGTAGACGATGGTAAATCGTACTTAGCTTAGAATGGAACTGGCTGTCAAGTGAGGCTGCCGGAACACACTGTTAGGTGCTTGGCGGCAGATTTTCAACTAGAAAATACCCTATCACCACGCTATGGTTCCCTCACGATGTTTTGCTTCACCAGCAGCTTAAGCTCATTGTTAGGGTTTGAACTCACGCCTATCGGCATGCGAACCGACCGCGCTAACCACTGATCTATCATCGGTACAAAACTCCTGGTGGTAAGAAATAACGCTTACCTATCTGTAATCTTTGCAGCGATGCCTAAAATTTTGAATAAGAAAAGGTCGTAAATAAAGGTAATAAAAGTCGCTGCTTTGGCGCTCGTTACTTTGAGACTTTTGATGGTTAGTTTTAGTAGTCCTGTAATCGCTAGCTGCTACCCTACAAAACCGGAACACATAAGGACCGGAGTGCAGAGAAGGCCCAACCAAGTACCAAATAAGTTGCTTCAGACGATGATTAGTAGTATGATGATTAGTATTAGTAGCGATGATGGCTCAGTGGTTAGCGCGGTAGGTTCGCATACCGAAGGGTGTGGGTTCAAACCCCAACAATGAGCTTGAGCTACCGGTGAAGGAAAACATCGTGAGGAAACCATAGCGTGGTGGTAGGTTACTTTCTAGTACTCGGCTGGCTAGCTACCACCCTCAAGTTGAAAATCTGCCGCCAAGCATCTAACGGTGTGTTCCGGCAGCCTCACTTGTGAGCCAGTTCTATTCCAGGCTAGGTGTGCTTTACCATCTTCAACCACACCGTCACTTAACATCAGGTGAGCTGTGGTCAAACACCTAGTCAGGCGGCCATTAAAAAAAAAACCAAGTAGTTACCAAATAAGTTGCTTCAGACAAAGACGCTGTTTATTTTTTCCAGATCTCTATTTTCTTTATTGTTTACGTCGTACTTTCCTACGTAAATCTTACAATCAATACATACTAACAGTTCATTGAAATTATGACTTTATAGTTGTAGATACCCAGTGTTAAATTACAGATAAGAAATGCATAAAGCAATTATTTTTATTAGTAGCAATTTATCATTAGGGGACAGTTGAATAATTGCGGCCACTTAAAATAAACAGCGCTGTGGAGCCAATAGTTGCTGAGCCTTCTTTTTTTAACCAATAGGCACGCAGCGATAATCGTATCGACCTAATGTTGTTTAAAATTTGTTGTGTCTATATAATTATGTACCTAGTTTAAATCGTTTTACTTATGTTCGTTATTTGTAGTTTTATTCGATGAAGTATCTAGTATATTTTAAAAATTTTATGTTTTCAAAATTTAAAATTTAACTACTAACAGAGGTGTTAGTATATTAATTTACAAGTTTTACGTACTATGTGAGAATTGTATGGAAACAGCGCCCCTGGCGGGAGTAAATGGGAGCTGTTTTTCTAATTCAATTGACTGACGTTTATGTACTAACCTATCTTGGAAATTGATATGACACAGATTTGACCACGGGACTTAACTGTTAGAATAAAATAAATAAATTAAATAAAATAAACAATCAAATGCATAACACTTACCTATATAACAACTAGCGGCCCTATCGCTTATATGTCTCTGTCTTATCTAAAATTATAGGTAAAAATTCTTTTCTAAAATAGGGCATGTGAATATTGTTGTTATTTGTCCTTCCACTGAGTCATAACTAAAGCAAGCTTGCATCCAAACATAAAACAAAAAGGCAAAGATTTCCCTTTCCGCTAATATGAAATTAGTTATGTCTTTCTAATTAAATCTAGTTAAGTATTCAAAATCATATCAACTGCCATATTTTACGTGATCTTGATCGTGTTAAAAAAGGCGGTGAAACACGTATATTCTCGTTATTTCTGAAGTTCCGTTAGACCATGTAATACATACTTTACCAAGGTATGACTAGACTTGACTTTGACTTATTTTACATGGCGTAGACTAATTTTATTTGATTTATCAAAAATACTCGAAAATATCGAAGCACTTGACACTGGCAAAATGCAGAAATTGCGATGTCAAAAATAAATGGAAATATAGTACACTCGTCTATAAGTAAGCTTGTAAATTAAAAGGGACTGATATTCCCGCGCAGGGTTTTATCATTTACCCGCTATACGTGCAAGATCTTCATAAATTTATTATCATAAAAGATAAATAGTGATCGCCGTTAACACTTGATCGGTATTACTCGACATTCCCCTGATAGCTGACTTTTGTTTATCTTTTATAAAAACAAAGGAAAACCACATGATAAAAGTGAAACACAACAATAAACGTAGTCATAAAGATGAGTTTCTCAAATAAAGTAGTGCTAGTAACTGGGGCTGGTTCCGGTATAGGAGCTTCCACAGCCAGATCCTTCGCAAAAGAAGATGCCAACGTCGCCATCGTCGACATAAACATAAAAGGACTCAACGTTGTCGCTGAAAAAATTCAGAAAGTCGGCAAAGAGCCTCTCGTAATCAAAGCCGATGTTAGCAAAAAAGAAAATGTCAAAGAAATCATCAAAAACACCATCGACAAATATGGTAAATTGGATATCCTGGTCAATTGTGCAGGTATAGCACTAACAGCTAACATTTTAAATGAAAATATGCCAGAAGTTTACGACAAAGTAATCAATACTAATTTGACGTCTGTCGTTTTGACGACGCATTTTGCAGCACCCCATCTTGTTAAGACTAAAGGGAACATAGTGAATATCTCAAGCGTCGCTGGAAGATCTACAATAAGTGGAACGGGGTTTGGTATGGCTGCATACTGCACGTCGAAGGCTGGAATTGACCACTTCTCACGCGTGTCTGCTTTGGAACTGGCTGATAAAGGAGTAAGGGTGAACGTGATTAGCCCCGGAGCCACTAAAACCAAAATTATAGAGAAAAATGGGACCTCAGACTGGAGTCCGATAGTGGCTCAGACTGCTCTCAAGCTACTGATCGAACCAGAGGAAATTGCAGACATGGTGCTGTATTTGACGAGCGATAAAGCTAGAACTATTACAGGCAGCAACTTTGTAATAGATAGCGGATTATTATTGAAATGTAACAGCCAATAATTATACGGAAGGCAACAGATAAACCAAGTTGGCTCTAATCATGTAATTTTTGTTGCAAAACGATTTATTTTGACCAAGACGACCACGGCTATCGTAATATGGCCAAAACTTCGAGTAAATAACAAAACCATTTTATTTTTATTTCACATCCACAGACACCCAGGGTCCATGACCTTTGTCAACTTCACACATTAACTATAAATAAACTTAAACTATGCACAATACGAGTAAGTACATCAAAAGGTAATGTAATCTTAACAAAATTACTTTCATAGAAAAAATAGTTTCATAGTAGTTTTTGTATTTTGTGCGCGATTAAGTCCCGATGACAAACAATAATGTGTTATTTAACATATTTTTCGGTATACCGCCGTAAATGCCAACTTGCATTGAATTGAAAATGCACCAATTATATTATGTATTTAGTTGATGAGTACATTACGGGCCTGTAAGCTTTATCTGTATCTGAAATAAGGCATCGACATATATATAAAGGCACACCTTATTTTCCTCCATAGGAACACACCCTGGCATTTTGGCATATTTTTTTCATTATTTTCATAATTGGAAGCATATTTTCTGTCATTGGAAGCATATTTTCTGTCAAGTGATTCGGGTCATACCGCGCCATTGTCTTTCAAATAATTATACAAACATATTGACATTAATCTAATTAAACGTTTTAGTAATTATTTACTAGGATTTCTGATATAATAAAATATTCAAGCAGTTTATAGTGAACAAGTCCAAAAAATTGAGCACTGAATTAAAAAAATAATTGGATTGATATTTTTTTGATTTCGACTTTGATTTTGTTTTTCAGTAATCAGAAATCAGAAACATTTATTGTAAAACTGCGTAACTAACTAACTGCGTTGGTCATAACAATTTAGGGTAAGTTAAAAAAAAAATATATGACGTACGACGACGAACGAGATGCTCTCCTGATGGTAATAACGCCTGTCCTAACAATTACAAAGAGACAGAACTTTGAGTAGTGAAACAAAGTCTAGGGCAACGCCGTTTCTGGGATCATTACTTCGAAACTTTCGATGATTAGTCTCAACAACCCTGTAATTTCGCTGGCTGCAGTACCCTTCAAACCGGAATACAGTAATGTTTACACATTTATATAACAATCTTTTAAGCCTGGCTGTATTGAGGTACAGTCAGGCTATGTAGGGTTATACCTGCTAAAACCTTCTCGGTGGCCTGCTTTGTGCCTGACGCAGCGCGCCGAGATATCCATAGGAACGCATCGATACTCCCCCTTATACTCTGCTTTCGGTAACACCAGGAATTGCATGCATTTCTCTTTTACACCACAGCGGCTTGGGACATGCTGCGCCACTGTCTTTTCCGGGGATGAGTCGGTACCCATGAAGGTACATACCGAGTTAGTACCCACTTATCTTAACTCGCATTAAGTGCGAAATAGTTCTCGCCGATTTCAGATACGAGCGTGTTCTGGTGCGACCGAGGCTTCCAAACTGCAATAATATAAAGTTTGCTTCAATTGTTTGCGCGAGAGTAGGTACTACTTGTCTTCGATACTAATATTGAGATATTTTTAATCAAAGATATTTTAGTTTGAATATTTTGATAATCTTTGGACATTCATTCGGCTCTATATATTTCATTTATTTATGTAGATTACTCTTAATAGATTGTTTGTATGTAGGTATATAGTTAACTCTTTATTGTTGACACAATATAGATACATTATTATAAAACGAATCGTCCGCCGCGTCTGTCTGTTCGCGATAAACTTAAGAATTACTGAACGGATTATCATGCGAGTTTAGGTATTTAATTTGTCAAGGTTTTGTGTATTTACATTGCACCCGTGCGAAGCTGGGGCGGGTCGCTAGTCTAATACAATAGAAAAATATAAACTTAACACTAGTGCAACTAGTACTTAACAATTGGTGGCCTAATAGTTAAAAGCAATCTTTTCTAGGTGACCTCTCTTATTTTCTCCTCCCTTCTCTCCTTTTCGATAGGCTAGGTGTTTGACCACAGCTCATCTGATGTAAAATGACGATGTGGTAAAATATGTCAAAGATGTTTACCGTTTAAGGCTGGCTGCAATAAGCACAACTTATAAAAGACAATAAAAAAGACATCCTTCCTGCTTGTGAACCGACTATACTAATCACTGAGTCATTACCGCTACAAAAAAATACGCGGTTGTTGCGGCTTGCTTTAAACTCTATAGGAAAATATCTTTACCACGTTCGACCGTCACTTAACATCACATGAGCAGTGGTCAGACACCTAGCCTGTCAATTATAAAAAAGGCAGGTGTATTTTAACCCATGACCTACAGATTGGCAGTTAGGTTATCTTCCAACTGGGTTGACGTAACTTTCTTAAAAGATATTCATACTTTGCTAATTCTAGTGTCTTTCGAGTTCCATTAGTAGCAAGCTTAACACCATTCAGTTTGTCGGCAAACAAATAATTAATCCGAGGCGGCCATAGTTTAATTGCTTATTTGAGTTTGTCTTGTAGTTTGGCTGTATTTCTGTACAACACGACTTTGATTTAGGTTCTCTCTCAGCTGCTGGTATTTGTGTAATGTTCAGATTTGTTACCAGTATGGATTAAATAGTTGTAAGCGATGCTGACGTGTTTGAATAACTTAAATTGCGCGCTTTGACAACAATGAAAACAAATAAATGCCACTGTGTGAAATGTCCATTTGCCCCGGATTTGCCCACAAACTTAACAACAAAAATAAGGAAAGAAAGAAAATCATTTATTCCACTGACACTACTGCTTGACGGCAGAATATCTGGTAGTACCCACCTAGGCGACTTCCTACAAAGGAGATTTACCACCAAGTAAAATGTCAAAAGACAAATCCAAATTCAAGCTGGTCATGGAAAGATCAAAATTTTCGTGTTAATTAAACGCTGATTAATGGGTGAGGATTTATTTTTAAATTGTACTATATTTTTCTAGAAGTTGAATTCTAAATTGTATTTATGATAAATTATATTCTAAATTAAGTTTCTTGCATTGTACGAACTGCTAAACATTGGTATTTGCTATCCGAGTGGGTGTCTCTGATATATACAATTCGGGTGCCTTCAAGTCGCGAGTGAACCGGTTTCTTCTAGGCGAACGTGCACCGTAAACAGCATCTTCGCTTAACATCAGGCGAGATGGCGGTCAAACGCAAACTTATCTACAATAAAAAAAAGTTACTTAAAGTACTGCAGCAATTCATCTGCTGTAATGGTTTATAGATAGGCGTTGCCTCTACTTTGTTACTGTAACAAAGATTAAAAATTCTTACCCCTAGACTTGCATTCTTTACCTTTTTGAAACTAGGCTCATCATGTTCTTGCGGAGCCCCTTGCTACAGAACCTCATGGACCGACCTGAAGGCTCGGCTGCAGCAATCAGCGAAGCAGCGGAAGAATAACAGGTGTCGCTGTACGAACAGGCGCCCCAAATGGCTGAAGATAAGACGACAGACTGGCAAACGGGTGAAAAAAGTGAAGGTACACATAAAACTTAAATTTTTGTCGTCTTTATGTTCTTCATAGTGTTTTTATTTAGAGTGGAGTTGGTTAATTTAGTTATAAGTTACATTGAAAAACAAACTTAATCGAAATCAGTTCAGTCGTTTGGGAGCTCTAATGCCACAAACGCGACGGGTTCAGAATCCTCGAGGTTCAGAATTATGTGACGCTGGCCACACACGTACCTAGACTTTTTTGAGCAATAAAATCGACTAGCGTTTATTGCCTGCGTGGGTTTACGTAGGTAAGGCGTTATTTTTTCGTCATTGCTTAATTAAAAGGCATTAAGAACTTACGGTACCATCGCAAGAGCTCAAGAAAGCGATATGGTTGATTGTCGCAGCAGCTCATTGATGCAATATGGTTGTTTGTCACAGGAGTTCGAAAAAGCGATATCGTTGTTTGTCGCAGTAGCTCAAAAAAGCGATGTGGTTGTTTCTCATAGGAGCTCGAAAACGCGATATGGTTCTGTCACAAGAGTTCGAAAAAGCGATATAGTTTTTTATCGCGAAGCTCAAAAAAGCGATATAATTGTTTTTCACAGGAGCTCGAAAAAGCGATATAATTGTTTCTCACAGGAGTTCAAAAAAGCGCTATGGTTGATTGTCGCAGGAGTTCAAAAAAGTGATATGGGTGGACGTCACACAGCGTTTAATTTGGTGTGCCTTCATAGATACAATCAAGACACCTTAAAGTTTAGAGTTAAGTGGCTCAAGTGCTCCATCATATATCGCATCTTCGTTTAACATTGGACGAGTTCCCGGTTAAACGCAAGTTTTTTATCTTAATTTTGTTTTCTTTTTTTCAGTTCGAAGGCTGCACCTGTACTCCTCACATCTGTTGCCAGGCGATGCAGCCAGGAGCTTGCGACCTGTCACCAACACTTAAGAAAGTGTGTCGCTTCACTGTGGACGCTTACTTTACATAAAAGTAGAGTGATATTGATTAGCTAATTATAGATTGTTATCATTGGCGTTTATTTTTATTACATTGTTTTATGGTTGACAGGCTAGGTGTTTGACCACAGCTCACTTGGTTTTCTTGCGAAGTGAAGGTTCCGTAAAAAGTGGCAGTACACCCACAAAAGTACACCAATACACAAGTGGGATACACCCAGTCTTGATTGAGAATTTTAATTTCTGAGGTAGCAATGGGTTGGACATATCTGTCGCAGAACCGATAACCGCTGGACGTGTTCTGGAGTGGAGACCGCAAATTGGCAAACGTATCTTAGAACGCCCTGAGATTCGATGAAGTGACGATATACGTAGGACAGCTGGTGGTGGATGGAATCGAAGATCGGGCTGAATGACGTGTCTTGGGAGAGGCCTATGTCTAGGACTTCGATATGTTGATGATTTACAACAAAAAAGTATTCTATCAGCTGGTTCCCTTAGTACAAGCTTTGATTAGTTTGGGGCTAGATGGCGCTGTGTGAAATGTCCACATTATTTGTCCGCGATGAACTCCTCAACAATTTTATTTTATTGCAAATTATTTGTTTATTTTACGACAAAAGGTATAATTATCTGTTAGTTCCATAAAATTCTAATAGATGGCAGTGTAAGGTAATTTATTAACTGGTTTGAGTACGTATCCAATAGATGGCGCTACGTTAAAAGTCCAAACGTTTCATATGCACTACAATTTATTTCACGTTACACGCGTGCGTTCAATTTGGCCACAGCAACGCGTGGCCGGGACTGTTAGTTATAGTATATATCTAAAAAACTAGCTGTGCCTGCGTGCTACCCGCTACAATTTTTCGGGATAAAAATTAGCCTATGTGTTAATCCAGGATGTCAGCTACCTCCATACCAAATTTCATCAAAATTGGTCCAGCCGTGAAGAAGTAACAAACTTACAAATACATTCACAAACTTTTTAAGCCTTTTTCGCCTTTATAATATTAGTGTATGATTTCAAGATCCAAATTTTCATTAGACCTAACATAATCCTAATAAAAATGTGTCATACCTACGCAACGACGCGTACAACGGCGTAATTAAATTTAATAACGGTACCGGAACGGAAGGGTGATTCAGGCCCGTGACGTCATTAGGTAACTTTACGTCATATCCCGAGTTTAAATGGGACTCTTTATACATTAAGACAATTTCGTAGGGTTAAGTTGATTTGGTTTGAAATTACTTACTTAGGCGCTTCATTTTGATAAATCGTGTTTATGTGTTCATTACCTCTGTGCCTCAAGTCGAAAGTCTTCGACCGGTGTGTGTTACCAGCGATGACTTATGGCGCTGTAACGTGGTCTCTGAGTATGTGCCTTCTTGGTAAGCTTAAAGTAGTACAACGAGCTATGGAGAGGGCTATGCTCGGAGTTTCCCTACGAGATCGAATCAGAAATGAGGAGATCCGTAGACGAACTAAAGTAGCCGACATAGCCCAGCGGATTAGTAAGTTGAAGTGGCAGTGGTTAGGGCACATAGCACGCAGAACTGATGGCTGTTGGGGCTGCAAAGTTCTGGAGTGGAGACCACAGAGCGGCAAGCGCAGCGTAGGGCGTCCACCAACAAGGTGGACAAACGACCTCATAAAGACCACAGGAACGCGCTGGACGCGAGCCGCTTCCAACCAGTCTTTATGGAAGTCATTGGGGGAGGCCTATGTCCAGCAGTGAACGTCCCACGGTTTAGATGATGATGATGATGTATTTGTGAATAAAACTAGTTGTTCGTCCCAAACTGTGAACCTCGCAATTTGTCTGTACTTATTACAAACCTTTAACCGATTAGGTTAATATTTAAAAAAAAAATAGAACGTTATTGAGACCAGCACAAGTCTCGAAGTAATAAGTGCCAAAGCAGCGACGTTCTGGACTTTCTGTTGTTACTCAAAGTTTTGAGTACCATTACGAGATTACCATACGTTTCGTTTATCTCATTTCTTTTACATAAATTCAAATAATTGTAATTTTAATTGTATTCGCTTTGCTCGATGTATAACGAAAATCTTAATAAAAACAGAACAAAAAATTATTATCATTTCCAAATCTAAAAACAAAAGTTTTATAAAGGCTGAAAAATATATTCGCATTGAAGCCGAATGTTACAATGGTATGTTTTCACAATAAAAATAGTAAAAAGTTTGCATCTGATGGCCATTGTGCCCGATACAAAAGCTATGCGTATGATGTGCTCATGAATCGCGAAGGTAGTTTAGAGCTGATTCTCAAACTTTTTAGCAACAGACCATCTGAAACAATAAAAAAAATTATTACGGAAATGTTTAGGCGCTTTCCCTTCTATAAATTGAAACAAGATTTTGTAGTATTTTTTTAAGAAAACGTAATGAGTTGGAGGGGAACTCTTTTGACGGTGAGAGATAACATTTGTCTATAAGTATTAAGTGTCTTTAACATATGCTATCTGATTTAGATGTATTATAAAATCATAAATGTCCAACTGCAAACACGCTCACCTACACGCATACACTCATAGCTACTTATATATACATATAGGTTAATATTTATGTAATTGTTTAGTTTTTAATTGTGTCTCTTGCGTTTTGTGCTTGATTTAAGATATCAGGAGAAGTCATTAGTTTCCGAAATACAGTTAATACTTGTTCGGAGCGATTGGGTTCATTTTAATGTGTCCAAAGTATATAACACATAAATTAATTTTGATTTGATAAGTATTGCAGTGGTACCCATAAATTTGAGTAACAAAACATTGTCTGTAATCACTGTAAAAAGATATGATGGTTAGTCTCAATAATCATGTTATTTCACTAACTACAGTGTCTTTAGAAACAGAACATAGTAATGTTTACACACTACTGCTTAGCGGTAGAATATACTTACCTACAGAGATCTACCACCTAAAAACTGCTAAACTATGAAACATAATTTGAGAAATGAGTTTTCTATCAACTCATTTTAAATTTAGGCATGTCAAGTATGTTAAGTCAGTAAAATCAACATGGCGGATTTATAACCTCAAAATAGACTTTTTTGAGTTAAACGTACCGTATTTTATTATTATTAAATGAAGAAAAATCTAGCGTGTCTGAACTTACAATAAAAATATAGCGTGGCTTAGAGTTTTTGTTTTCCAATCTATAGTTTTTTTTCTTTTAAAACGTATCGAAACATGTTACTTAATTTAATTAGAACTTTGTGTTGAATGCACATAAAAGTACAAATTTATCTATTCCGCAGTATTCCGCAATATACTTTTCACATAGTGCTTACTTGAGGACTCCGTGGAACATACTTTGAGAATAGCTGGTTTAGTTGAAGCGCTTAAGATTCTAAAACAATTTTTTGAAGTCAACTCTTGGATAAAAATGCTTTTTAATTTTATTAACTGTTTACTTTTTAAATTGATATTGCAAATGTTGTTGTAGTCTATACCAGCTATAGATTCGCTTGTTTGATTTTTATTACAAAAAAAAAATTATGTATTGTTTATTAATATCAATTAATAGTAAGAAACAAATAAAACTATGTACAAATTTATTTTATTAAGGTACGCCAACAGCACACACATTGAAAAGTACAAACACATTACAAAGAGTTATGTTCTGATACATGCGCCTGTTAAATAATACAGACATACAGAAAAACCAATTTTAAACAATTTCATTTTTATCATAGAAGATATACATATTATGTATGCACATCGTGTACCAAAAAAGTTGTATTATAAGTAGGTACATAGAATTTGTGGACAGTTTATTTTTACATTAAAAGATGTTCAATATGACTATTTACTCATATAACTCATATCAGTATGTTAGAATGTTCGGATGTTCGGACGTTCGGATGTTCGGATGTTTGGATGTTCGAAGTTTTGGATGTTCAGATGTTCGGATGTTCGGATGTTCGGATGTTCGGATATTCGGAAAACCGGAACTTTGGATGTTCGGAAGTTCGGATATTCGACTATTCGGATGTTCGGATATTCGATTATTCGGATGTTCGGATCTTCGAATGTTCGGATGGATGTTTGTTGCTCATGAAATGTAGCACACAAATATTACCTGGATTAACATATAGGATACGTTTTGTCCCGGAAAATGTTAGATTCCTATGGAATGATCAAAAAACTAACTACAGGACGCAGTCACGGGCGCTAGTTAGTATCATAATAAACGCGAACTATTCTAAATTATCTTTTTGTGCCCTAATTGCTAGTTCCAGAACTAGGACACGCGGAATGCACAGATCGCGTTTGCAGCTGCCATTGCGAATGCTCTGATTGCAATTCTAAAATAAAAAGCGAATAGAAACTCTTTTTGTTCAGCTTTGATGAGTTTTTTATCTTGCTTCAATTTGGGATGATAAAAGTTTAGTACGTAGTGGATGATAAAGTTTTATATATTATAAGCTAGATAACGTTTTCTGTTTTTTGTTACTTTTGGCATAGCACTTTGTGCATTTTGTTAACATATTCATATTAGTTTTTCATGATAAAATCAAGTAAGTAGACAGTCTAAGTCACAGAGTAATTCACAATCAAGTCCAGTCCAGTGATTAAATTAGAATCTAGAAGAATATTGAAAGAGTACTTTCTAGTACTCGGCTGGCTAACTACCCTCAAGTTGAAAATCGGTCGCTAAGAACCTAACGGTAGGTCAGCAGCCTCGCTTGAGAGCCAGTTCTCTTTCCAGGCTAGGTGTGTTTACCATCTTCGAACACACCGTCACCTAACATTAGGTGAGCTATAGTCAAACACTTAGCTTATTAACCATAAAAAAATACCCTCAATATACATTAAATGGCACATACTTGGGGGCAGATTTCGAATTTGATTTTTTGGTAGCTAGCCAGCTAGAAAGTACCCTACCACCACGCTATGGTTTCCTCAGAATGTTTTTCTTTACCGGTAGCTCAAGCTCATTGTTGGGGTTTGAACCCACGCCCTTCGGCGTGTGAAACGACCTCGCTAACCACTGAGCTATCATCGCTACAAAATTTAAACTTTTTTTTAAAATGTTTGTGACAAGTGTTTTACCATTTTTTTAATGTTTGTGACAAGTGTTTTACCACAGCTCACCTGATGTTAAGTGACGTTATGATCGAAGATGGTAAAGCACACCTAGCCTAGAATGGAACTGGCTCTCAAATGAGGTTGCCGAAACACACCGTCAGGTGCTTGGTCGCAGATTTTCAAGTCACATAAAACACAATCGAATCTATTGAATATATAAAACATGGTTGCTTTTAAAAGAAACTTCTTTACGAGTTTGTTTGCAACAGTCACAGACAAACTAGTCCAATATAGCATTAACTGACGGTGAGTGTTGCGGTAATTGCGAGAGAAGCAAACAGACCAACTAATCTAAGTTGGATCGCTTCTCTAGCAATGTGGGGATAAAGCTGTATTCACACCGTGACTTCTATAAATTGGTTTACGATTTTTGTTGTAACATCACACATTATCAGCCATAGGTCGTCCACCGCTGGACATAGGCCTCCTCCTGGGGGGTTTTGCCAATACTCGCCACGATTGGCAGGCGGGTTGGCAAGCGCAGTTAGGTGTGATTGTTCAAGGAAGACGCTGCTGCCCATCTTCCGGATTACTCTTACGACTCTTAAGGTAACCACGGGTAGAGAAGGTGGGGTACTATTCTTACACCGGCACCGCCACGGCATCACACACGGCATCACGGAATTTGTTGTAAATTCTAGTTTAAATTTGCTTCCATAGAGGGAACTTTTTTTTACTTGTTGTGGAGGCACTAGTATCATATTTTCTGCCGCCAAGCAGTAGTGTGTAAATATTACTGTGTTCCGGTGTGAAGGGTACTGTAACGAAATTACAAGACTGTTGAGACTAACCATCGAAAGTCTCAAAGTAATAAGCGCCAAAACAGCGACGCCCTGGACTTTGTTTTGCTACACAAAGTTCTGTGTATCGTTGCAATGGTCCTGGACAGACATCTCTTACTATCAGGAGAGCGTCTGGTTCAACTTTTTTTTAAATTCGGATAAGTCCGCCTTTGAACACCAACTCTCCTGATGGTAAGCGTAAGGACGAAGATAAAGCACGCAGACTTAGAAGATACTTATTCACTCTGGCCTTGAAAAGATCTAGATTATATCTCTCAGGAAACAAGGAAGCCGGCAGCTTGTTCCATTCCTTGGCCGTACGGATGAGAAACGTAGAGTCAAAACCTTTGGTACGTACCCAAGGAAATTCCACTATGTATGGGTGGTAGTGGGGCCGTCTTTCTACTCGTCCTGTAGTAAAAAGGGGATGGAAGTACAAGGTCGTACAGCTCACACACACTCTCCGAAATGAATCCTGTAGAAAATTGACAGACTTGCTACCTTCCGGCGGTGTTCAAGGCTTAAGTTTTTTTTTCTACCAACTTTTCATCACCACTAAGTCGAACATCGTCGAAATCGTATGATCTCATGACATTTACATAAAAAAAAAAAAAAAAAAAAAAAAAAATTTTAGTACCTTACCACTGTGCTATAGTTTCCTCACAATGATTTGTTTTACAGTAGCTCGTTGGTATTTAACCTCTGAAGTCGCTATAAACTTAACATTCTTTAATATAAAATGCTGAGTACTTAGGTATGTCCAGCCAACTATGAGCATTCGCCCTTACTCTCTCGATCTGTCGGTGAGTTTTGATAATCATCATGTGAACTCTTCAGAGGGATAATCATCGTCGCAAACGAGAAAACTATTGGTACGGAAACAAACATAAACCTGCTTCATTAGGAGGCCGCCTTGCAAACTTGTGAACAAATACAGATAGAGCTCTAGGCAGAGAAGTAGCTTGCCTTAGACGGGCTCTGTATCAAAATTTGACAAACATATAATCGTACAAAGTCTAACCCTGAACGTCTATTGCTTCCCGGCCTAAGAGGTTTATGAATTTTTACTTACACTGGTTGGGGCCCTTATAATCCACACATACACACACACATCATCAGCCATAGGACGTCCACTGCTGGACATAGGCCTCCTCCTGAGGAGGGGTTTGCCAATACTCGTCACACTTGGCAGGCGGGTTGGCGAACGCAGTTAGGTATGATTGTTCAAGGAAGACGCTGCTGCCCATCTTCAGGATTACATCCCTTAGCCGACTCTTACGGTTTCACTATAATTTTACAAAAACGGGCGGTGGTAGCTCAGTGGTTAGCGTGGTCAGTTCACACGCCGAAGGGCGTGGGTTCAAACCCTAACAATGAGCTTGAGCTGCCAGTGGAAGAAAACAACGTGAGAGAAACCATAGTATGGTGGTAGGGCTAGGTTAGTTATGTACCTCATAATACTCGGCTGGCTAGCTACGGTATAACCGTAATAGTCTAGCGGTGTGTTCTGACAGCCTTATTTGAGAGGCAGATCCATTCCAGGCTAGCTGTGCTTTTCTATCTTCGTCCAACTACCCCTTACCCCCTTGACTTTATCCCTTGACTAAATTTATAGCAGAAGTTTCATAATAAGAGTTGTTCATATTTATTATGGACACAACTCAAAATATCAACTGTTTTATAGAAAACAATCTTAACCCTTTGACTGCTTGCTTGCTTTATGGCAGCAGTTGTTTTTTGCGATTTTATAGTTGTACCCATAATAAAAGTTGTTCGTAATAATGAATTTGATGAATTAAAGTTACCTTTAATAATGATCCTGTTTACGTATGTAGTGTTAATAAATGATTATTTCATTGCGCCATAAAGCGCCTAGTTTTAATATCACGCCCGTAACGAAAACAATATGATAGAACAATATTGCAGACAGCTATTACAGGCTCCATTACACACACCTGCTAAACGTTTGCCTTATGTAGGTCGGAAGGACTCGAGTATACTGGAAAAGACAGGAGAGATAAGCGAAACATATGTTTGAATCAGCCCTATTTGTACATAGCGATGATAGCTCAGTGGTAAAGGGCATGGGTTCAAACCCCAACAATGAGCTTGAGCATTTTTTTACGGTTTGATGTTTGACCACATCTTACCTGATATTAAGTGGTGTGTCGAAGATGGTTTAGTACACCTAGCCTAGAATGGAACTGGCTTTCAAGTGACGCTGCGAGAATAGATCATTAGGTTCTTGGTGGCAGATTTTTAACTTGAAGGTAGCTAGCCGAGTACTAGAAAATACCCTACCATGCTATGGTTTCCTCGCGATGTTTTCCTTCACCGGCAAATCCAACTCATTGTTGGGATTTGAAACCTTGCCCTTCGGTATTTGAATCGGCCGCGCTAACCACTGAGCTATCATCGATACAAGAGCAGGGAGAAGGGTAAGACCAAAGTACACCACGCTGGTCAAGTGTGGGCTGGCAAGCTTGAGATATCTCCGAGAACTTTTTTAATGAACCTCTATATTAGAAAAATTAAAATGTACTTATTTGTTAAGCAGGTGTCAAAATGTTGGTACATAAATTAAAAAGTTGCTTAGACCATACTTAACCCAGAATGAGGTGTGCAAAAACTGAATAAAATAGAGTTATTAAATAATGTCAATTTTAGATTAATTAATTATGATATGAGTTAAATTACAAAATATCAATCAGTTCAATTTGAAAAAAATGTTTTAGTGTTCTTTTAAAAAAAATTAACTTATTTTTCCCTTTCATCAATAACAACCACAGACAGAGACTGCGTGGTGGTAGGGTACTTTTTAGTACTCGGCTGGCTAGCTACCACTCTCAAGTTGAAAATCTGCCGCCAAGCAACTAACGGTGTATTCCCGCAGCCTCACTTGAAAGCCAGTTTCATTCCAGGCTAGGTGTGGTTAACTGGTTAACCATCTTCGACTACCCCGTCACTTAACATCAGGTGAGTTGTGGTCAAACACCTAGCCTGTCGATCATAAAAATTAGTATTATATTATTTTTCAAACACCTACTTAATAACACTTGGGTTTTAAGACAAGACAATATAACGACACCTTAATTGTCGAAATCACGAGGTAATAAAGAAATTTACATACATACAAGATACGTGCGAAAGACATAACCCTTCCTTGGCAGTCGGGTAAAAATAATTAAATATCATAAAATTCATAACTTAAAAATTGACACTTAAATATTGTTTGTGATAAGAAAGTTTCATAAATATAAAAAAAAAAAGCGAGTAATGTTTCTTACATTCTATGCATGTTTCCTGAATTTCTCTTCACATAATTTTATATCATTGTTTGATAACGTCTATTTCATGGAGGGATTATTTTACAGCGTCTTCATTACGTAAGTGAACTTATATAGCCATGTGGTGAAAACCATTCAAAAACCCAAGAAAATGTTTAATAACTTACGTGGAAAAAAAAACTTGAATCTTAGATACCTAACTCATTATTTTTCAAACTAAAATAAAATGTATTTTTGTTTAGAAAGCATCCAATATTGTAACCATACATCTTATATCTTTAAACGAGCAATTCTTGTATATATATATGACCGAGCTTTGCTCGGCTGAAAACACGGATAAAACGACGTTTTCTAAAAATGAAACCTAGCTAGATCGATTTATCGCCCCCGAAACCCCCTGCATAATAAATTTCATGAAAATCGTTGGAGCCGTTTCCGAGATTCAGATTATAATATATAAATATATATTATAATCTGAATCTCGGATAGATTTTCAACTTGAGGGTGGTAGCTAGCCAGCCGAGTACTAGAAAGTACCCTACCACCACGCTATAGTTTCCTCACGATGTTTTCCTTCACCGGCAACTCAAGCTTATTTTTGGGGTTTGAACCCTCACCCTTCGACATGTAAACCAACCGCGCAAACCACTGAGCTATCGTTGCTACAAAACTACTATTACTTATTACTATTTCGCACCAAAAATCCTATATTTTTTTAAAACTAACCTCTAAGGACACTTGGGTTATTGAGACAAATCGAACGATACCTTAATTGTCGTAATCCATTCTGCCGTTTGAAAGATACGAGATAATAAAGAAAACATACATACATACAAGATACGCGAGAAAAACATAACCCTTCCTTGGCAGTCGGGTAAAAAAGACGTTAGTGCGCACCTCTATATTGGAAGCCTAAGCTACATCTAGCAAAAGATTTACTACTAAGTAAAGTCTAGCAAGACCTATTTCCGGCATGTAGTTCTATTATGTTTACAGTTGGTACAATCAGAATGTGTAATTTAGTTAGCGCTGTACGTTCACGCAGTCTGCTTCATTCAGCATTCCCTTTAGAGCGCTTGGGCGATGGTACGGTGGATGGAATATTACATCTATTCTCTCTATATACCTAGTTTCGTACATATGTACCTATAACTTTTTTTTGCCATAGCACTTCGTACATGCTGCCATTGTTAGAATTTCGTATTGTCAAGTAAAAGCTTTGGGAGCTTTACATGCAAAATTTCACCCAGATCCATTGAGTAGTTTACGCGTGAAGGCGTCGCAAACAAACTAACTGACATATGCATCTATAATATTATTTAGGATATAAAAAAACTCAAATGTCATGATATAATTAGGTGAAACGTTAAGTGAAGTGAAGTGAAACGTTTGCCATGGTGGTGCCGGCATAAGAATTGTACCCCACCCTCTCTACCCGTGGTTGCCGTAAGAGTCGGCTAAGGGATGTAATCCGGAAGATGGGCAGCAGCGTCTTCCTTGAACAATCACACTTAACTGCGCTCGCCAACCCGCCTGCCAAGCGTGGCGAGTATTGGCAAAACCCCCCTAGGAAGAGGCCTATTTCCAGCAGTGGACGTCCTATGGCTGATGATGTGTTAAGTTAAGCCATAATCACAGTAAAAGCAACATTTTAATCAATTTAAATGGTTTGCACTGGTCCTATTCATCCAAAGGTTGCCTGGAAGAAACCGCTTTAAGCGATAAGACCACCGTTGTATCGCCATTAATTGTGTAGATGTACAATAAAGTTTTATAAAAAAAAAATATGGGCTTACAGTTTGAACATTAGCATTATTCAAAGACATGTTAGTTAGTGGTCATATAAAGCATATAAAGAAATAAAATCGAAACAAATACAAAAAAAAAAACTAAGAAAACTTTGGTTAAAGTTTTTCCCAAGACTCCAGAATGTATGGACAGCGCGCAGCCTTACTTACGCACCGAGCTAGCGCAAGACATAACTACCATACGTAGACTGCGCAGTAACTGTTATCTAATCTGGAACCGGTCGCGACTACCACGTCATTTTCGGTGCGCGTGATTTGAGTGTCTGTATTTTTGTGTTTGCTCAGGATAATTAGGTCAAATATTAACCACCTATTTTTTAATTAATTGGAATGACAAGCGGGTACTGAACCCCCTGTATCAATATTGCTGATGTTCAAACTTTTACGGTATATATAAGCACACTTACTTTATTAATTCTTATAAATATGTAAAACTATCCAACTATGATATCAGTATTTTCCCTCCGTGCCCCGAATCCCAAGTAAATGAAATCAAAGGACAACTCAAACATTTATAAATTGTTAACAAAATTACATCAAATCAAACAAACCTGGCAATGTAAACACACGGTCCATTAAAGGCTTAGAATATGAAATATCAACATTAAAAGCAAACTTGACGAATTTGGGAGTTATCAAAATTACCAACCAAAGTCTGATGAACGAGATTTTAACTTTGAACTGTATCACATCTACTTAAGAGCTATTTATAAATAATATAACGGAAATTCTCGCGAGCAGTAGACAAAATTAATTGTGGTGTCCTGAAAATAGGTTAATACAGAAACAGCTCTTAATCCTGAATGTTAAAGACGTGAATGTTGGCTTTTATGCAATGCAATGGAAAATAAAGTTTGTAAGCTTAGCAGATGTTCTGCTTTGTGATGTCGGCAGTCACAGCAAATGATTATTACTTGTCTTCTGTGCTTCAACGCACAATAAAAACAACAAAAATCATCACGAGGAAACCATAGCATGGTGAGAGGGCATTTTCTAGTACTCGGTTGGCCAGCTAACACCCTTCATGGCCCGTCTAAAATAATGGTAAACCTAATGGTCGTCTGGAAGAGATCGCTTTTATCAATAAGGCCACCATTCATGGAACTTCTTCTTCTTCGTGCTCTTCATTACTGAAGGTTGTGCTCGTCTTGAAATGTCTTCACCGAGGTTTTCGCCTGCTACTTCCATAATACTCTGTCTTCGGCTTGTCTCAGGGCAGTAGTGACGGAGAGTCCCGTAATTGCCTTTATATGATCAGACCATCGGGTCAGTGATCGACCCCGCAGATTTTTGTGCTCGTTCTTTCCCACTACTACCAGTTTTTGATCATCCGATTGTCTCCGGGCAATGACAATGGTTCTGGAATATAGAATTCTCATTTATATTTTATTTTACAACTACCTATACTAATGTGGTGCATATGCATGTATTATACATATAAACCGTCCCCTTGAATCACTCTGTGTATTGATGGATCCGCATTAAAATCCGTTGCGTAGTTTAAAAGATCTAACCGTACAGACGGCGGGAAGCGACTTTGTTTTATACTATGTAGAGATCTGTCTTGAAATCTATTCCACGCATAATTAAAGTGGAATTAAAACACATTCTTACCAATGTTACCCTTGGAGTGCTGACAATCTCGTGAGTTTTATTGAGTAATAAAAAAAACTGGAACGGAATTTCTACTGTCTCATAAGATACAGAAGTAGACATGTCGCCTCCGTGGCGCAATGGGTTAGCGCGTTCGGCTGTTAACCGAAAGGTTGGTGGTTCGAATCCACCCGGAGGCGTATTTTTTACCTCAACAACTTTTATTATGCTCTTTCCTGCCCACTGCAAAATTATACGTAGTCACAAGAATTACATTACCTTAGATATAATACTTTTTAGTATTTAAGATTTTCAGCAAAGCTATCATAATTATAGAGCTAAATACACCGATATTATTCAATTTGCTTTTGTCTCCTTTGTTCTTCACCATGAAGTCCAGCGTCCAACTTACATTATTGATAAGTTACGATGTTTTTTATATTTAATTATTATTATAAGAATTTTTTTGTTAAGTTTCTGAGCAAAACGCTTTGCTATTTACCCAGATTGTCACACTTCTGTCAGCCTTACCTAAGGATTCTTATTCACGAAACCACAGTAGCTATGTTCTCCTTTGTTAACTCTTCAAAACTTACATCATTTATGAGTTGTCCCTCTAGTAACATAAAAGAATATATCTACATTTTCTATTGATATTTTGAGCAAAATTCACTGCTGTATCCTTAGATGTTCACACTTCTGTCAGTCTTGTCTTAGTTACTAGTAAGTACTGTTATTCATGAGACCTTAGTTGCTTTCGTCTACTTCGTTTAATTCCTCATAACTTACACTATTTATGAGTTGTCCCTCTAGTAACAGAAAAGAAAATACCTACAATTCTCATAGAGTTTCTGAGCAAATCGCTTAACCGAGTTCCTAGGTTGTCACACTTCTGTCAGTCTTACCTAGGTAAACTTATTCATTAAACATTCTGATGCTTTCGTCTCCATCGTTAGCTTTTCATAATTAACGTCATTTATGTGCTATCCTACTTGTAGCACAAACGAAAATATCTACATTTTCTATTGAGTTTCTGAGCAAATTGCTCAGATATATTCTTTGATTGTCACACTTCTGTCAGTCTTACCTTAGTTAAGTATTCTTATTCACGAAACCTCAGTTGCTTTCGTCTCCTTCGTTCAGCTCCTCATTACTTACATTATGGATGAGTTGGGACACGTAACGACATGCAGATTAAGGCCGCAATACTCTGCGGGGGGTGGGAGGAAAAGAACGCAGATCTTCAAATTGTAGAGAAGGTAATTTTGGTCGGATTGCAGATGGTTAATGATATTTTTTTTATAGCTGACTGGCTTGTGTTTGACCACAACTCACGTGATGTTAAGTGACGGTGTGATCGAAGATGGTAAAGCACACCTAGCCTGGAATGGAACTGGCTCTCAAGTGAGGCTGCCGGAACACACTGTTAGATGCTTGGCGGCAGATTTTCAACTTGAGGGTGGTAGCTAGCTAGCCGAGTACTAGAAAGTACCCTACCACCACGCTATGGTTTCCTCACGATGTTTTCCTTCACCGGCAGCTCAAGCTCATTATTGAGGTTTGAACCCACGCCCTTCGGCATGCGAACCGACCGCGCTAACCACTGAGCTATCATCGCTACATTGTGGAGTAAAAGTAGTAAATAAAAAAATGTTACCAATTTAACCGAAAAAGACCTTACGCCTTGTTGCACGGTAAGATGATTAATGTTGTTTTTTGCAAACACAAAATGTTGTGTTAGGCATCAAAAGAAAATGCTCGAATAATCACACCTTTATTATACCGGAACGGTAGTGTTGAGCCGAAACAAGGTAATTACATTCAACTTTTTGCAATACTTTTATTTTGAGACCAATACTGGAATCGAAGGAAAAATCAGCTGGCTATTTCTTAAATGTATCAAGTGTACATTACCTTTTTCTATGAGAAAACTATTTTTGTTCAGAATTTCGGGGCTGTTTCCGGAATAAACATTTTTTTTATAATTATGAGTACAATGCCCTTTTGGCTTAATAATGCCGTTCCGGATAACCCCGTGCTTAACCAAAAGTTTGTAAATAAAATATGCTTTGCGAGTATTTAACTTCATCTTTATTCATGTCACCACAAAGTACTGACTATCTTTCATTATTATTAACTCTTCCATCTTACCCATTGGAGCTGCTATACCAGCAGCCCAGAGCTTAGCTCCGGTACTTCAAGGAGCTCGGGTAGATGCTGGTAGGGGGAAGCACAATAAACCCCAAGCGGGACATCAGTGCAGAACTCATCGCCCCCATTATGAATAAGAATAAACTTAAATATAAACAAATATTGTAGGACACATTACACACAGCGCCATCTGACCCCGAACTAAGCAGAGCTTGTGTGATGGAAGTCAGATAACTGAAAGAACACATAAATACTTTTTTTTTTGTAAATACATTCTTATAATACATACAGAACACCCAGACACAGAACAAACATTTGTTTATACCAAACAAACATTTGTCCTTGGCGGGAATCGAACCCACGCCCCCTACAGCTCAGGCAGGCATACTCCCAATGAGCCAACAGGGCTGACAAGTCTGTAATAATAAACAGGTAACTTGTAATTTTAAGTCTAAAATGCCACATCCATATAGCTCTTCTTTCTCACTCCGTAATGTTTCAACAGTGTCTCCGCATTAATTTATTCTACCTGCGATCCGGGCGCCTGAGTTTTGACTTTACCTACTGATTCCGTGTAATTACACGCTCTCACGATGTACTGGTACGTAAGTTTGTTAGTGGGGGCTTGATTTTTGAATCGTACGTTGGCATAAGCTTTCGCATACAAATACAATCTTTCGAACGTCACGTCATCAGCCATAGGTCGTCCACTGCTGGACATAGGCCTCCTCCTGGGGGAGTTTTGCCAATACTCGCCACGCTTGGCAGGCGGGTTGGCGAGCGCAGTTAAGTGTGATTATTCAAGGAAGACGCTGCTGCCCATCTTCCGGACTACATCCCTTAGCCGACTCTTACGTAGGGTACTATTCTTACGCCAGCACCACCACGGCTTCGAAATCTTTTGAACAATATATTGATAATAATTATTAAGATTTGATTGCTCATGCATATTTGTATGCAAAGTTATAAATAACCACATATTCTATAAAAAAGTGATAAGACATTGCTTCGAACCGTTTGCTGGTTTAGTGCGATGAAAGACGTGTGCGCGTTGTTCTCTGCTTCGACTCCTTGAAGAAGGACCGAATGTAGCAGAATACCAACAAGAATACATGTCGAATACAATGTAGAATGTACCAGATGTAGCCGAAACTATAGTCGGAGTATCAACAAAAATGCGTGAAAACCACGTCAGTTTCCATAGTAAAACAAGTAGTGTGTAGTAGTGATAAGACATTTCGACATCTAGTATATAAACATTATTTATCTGCATGCTATTTGCTATATGTATATTTGTATTATATATTTATTGTGTGTATTTTTAATTTATAGTATGTTTTTCTGTATGTGTATACATATATTTCATTTCCCTTTTTTACACCAACCTTGACAAAAAATAGCTGTGCCATGACTATTTTTCATCCAAAGGTTGTCTGGTAGAAATTGCTCTAGGCGTTAAAGCCGCCTTGTACGCCATATATTCTATGTTGTTTTTGTTTTGTTATTATCTTTTTCTTTATTAAGTTTTGTATGTTATAATTTATGTATGTTTGGTGTATGATAAAGTTTTGTATTCTATTCTATTCGTGTTACATTAGTAAGTAACAGTCTCAAAACACTTGGGTAAGTCCCATCCTACCTCCTACCAATATTATAAACGCGAACGTTTGTAGGATGTATGGATGTCTGGATGTATGGATGTATGGATGTATGTTTGTTACTCTTTCACGCAAAAACTACTGAATGGATTTTGATGAAACTTTACAATAATATAGCTTACACATCAGAATAACACGTAGGCTATAAATTATAAAGATATAGTGTGAATTATCCAAAATATTTTTTTTTGTTAAATTCCACGCGGACGAAGTCGCGGGTAACAGCTAGTATACAATAATGTTATTAATATAGTGACAACCTTAGACTCCACGCACACATTCGCGCTTTTACAAAAACTACAAGAGTGTGTGTCTTTGTAATAGGTAGTTTTAACGTGTCCGACGTGTGACATAGGCCGTACGACATAATATATTTTTTTAATTAAATTAATTTATTTATTTATTGTAGCGATGATGGTTTAGTGGTTAGCGCGGTAGGTTCGCATGCCGAAGGGCGTGGGTTCAAACCCCAACAATGAGCTAGAGCTGCCGGTGAAGGAAAACATCGTGAGGAAACCATAGCGTGGTGGTAGGGTACTTTCTAGTACTCGGCTGGCTAGCTACCACCCTCAAGTTGAAAATCTGCCGCCAAGCATCTAACGGTGTGTTCCGGCAGCCTCACTTGAGAGCCAATTCCATTCCAGGCTAGGTGTGCTTTACCATCTTCGAACACACCTTCACTTAACATCAGGTGAGCTGTGGTCAAACACCTAGCCTGTCGACAATAAAAAAAGGGTTTATCTATAAAGTCGTTAAGAAAATAATATCAATTAAAATTAACAAATTCTGTTTAATTTCTCAGTAGAATTCTGCGCTCGGATATTTCAATAAAAGCTTTGCCGTAGGTTTAAACAATTATATCCCAGTTAAGGACACCGAGGAGCTGTATAAAGTAATGGTTTCAGAGCGAATATTGAGATGGACTTATTTTAATTGAAGCTTCGTTGGTGCGATACACACAGATAGAATTACTGGCGATGCTTAAATATTATTAACCGACTTTAAAAAAGGAGTTCTCAATTTGAGAAATTCTTTTTTTGTTTAAAAGGGTCTCCATGTTGTCCCATTGGCACCAAGTCAGCATCTGATGATGGGATCCAAGAAAAATCGAGGTCAACCCTCAAATTTTATATGGACGTATAATGTGTTTAATATACTTTTATTTTAAAAGATATACTTTCAGATTAGTCCCATAGAAATTACATGACAAAGCAGTTTGATTTTTTGACATCAAAAAGGTGAAATTTTTATATAGGTAGTTGTTTATATTTTATGCTAGCGTTACCATACTAAAGTACGTGTTAATTTTGTACCTATAAAAATTAAATTAATAAACAATAGTAAAAAAATAAAATAAAAAATAAATTAACTTAATAACATCGTTAGCATTTTTTTAAAATAAATAAAAATATATTTTAGTTATGGTTGACAACCTGACAAGCTAGTTGTTTGACTACAACACGAAACTCGAGAATCCAGAAACCCTAGGCCCGCCAGCCTCACACTTCGACAGTAAGTTTCGTTTCAATAACAGCTAATTAGAGCTACTTTGTTATTTATCCACTCGTTTCTGTTGCTGTGTGTCACAAAGCAATTCAGCGCGATAGTACAGTTTTTGTCTGAGCTCGGCTTCGTGCTTAACTCAGCGTTTTTTTAAGGCGGACTCAAACGAAATTCAGCTTTATCCTGTACATTCTTATTTACGTTCAGCTGGATTGGATGGCTGCAACGTTTAATGTTCCATAGTCGAGGCGATAAAGGACAATATTGTAACGCGAAGACAACATTGTTACATATGAATAAATAACTAGCAACTAGCTGAATAACAAAGAATGCTTAATACGTTTAACCTTCACTATAATTTTATAATTAGCATTTCTAGCTATAACTTTTTCAATGTCTTTTTACAAAATTATGTTACCAATTATCCAAATAGAGAAAGTACCATTAATTCACTTGGAATGGGAAATAGCTCTTAAGTGAGGCTGTCAAAAGACACCGTAAGATGCTTGGCAGCAGATGTTTTCCTCACGATGTTTTCCTTCACTGGAAGCTCAAGTTCTTTAGCTTGTTAATCGACCGCGCTAACCACTGAGCTATCATTGCTACAGTTTGTTATAGTTACTTCATGGTTTTACTTGGTGGTAGATTTCCTTAGCAGGAGGTCGTCTAGGTAGGAAACAGCGCAGTACCAAATATTCTGCCGCTAAGCAGTAGTGTGTAAACATTACTGTGTTCTGGTTTGAAAGGTACTGCAGCTAGCGAAATTACATGGCTATTGAGACTAACCATCTAGTCTCAAAATAATGAGCGGCAAGGCAGCGATGCCCTGGACTTTGTTTTGCTACTCGAAGTTCTGTGTATCGCTGCAATGGTTATGGACAGGCGTTATCTCTTAACATCAGGAGAGCGTCTCGTTCGTTTCATTACTGTTTTACATAAAAATAAAAAAAATCTTAATATTGTCAGAATTGTGTGTCATCTGGTGCACTTGGACCACGTGGCATTTCAATTCTCATAATGACCATAGCGCCAGGTAGTGCGACAGCTTATTAAAAAATCAAACCTGGTCCGGATGCCATCCAATAGTATCTCACTAGAGAAAACAAGAAAATATAAAGTGTAATAAAATGATCTTATTTGAACAGACCTTTTCCAGCAGTCTGACACGTCGCCTCCGTGGCGCAATGGGTTAGCGCGTTCGGCTGTTAACCGAAAGGTTGGTGGTTCGAATCCACCCGGGGGCGTATTCCTGGATTTTTTTTCAGAAATCTATTTTATTGCAATGGCAGCACTGCTTTGGCGCTTATTACTTTGAAACATTACGATGTAGTTTTTTGTTTATTGGGTTGTTATATAAGAACTAATGCATTTCTTGTTAGTTTTTAAGTTCCTTATAATTTATGTTATATTAAATAGTTTAATAGGAATTTATGTTATATTATAACCAAATCAAACACTCAGGAAATTGTGTAAGAATGCTTAATTGTTTATATATTATTGGTAACTTATGAGTAGGTAGTACATATTTGTGAATTGTGAAGTCCGTGCGCTGCGATAAAAGCTTTTTAATAGTCAATACAGGTTTTTTTTATACGTATAAGTCCGCGTTTATCTACCAACTCGCCTGATGGTAAGCGATGATGTGGTTGAAAATAAAGCACGCAGACTTAGAAGATACCTATTCACTCTGGCCTTGAAAAGATCTAGATTATATCTCTCAGGAAACAAGGAAGCCGGCTGCTTGTTCCATTCCTTGGCCGTACGGATGAAAAACGTAGAGTCAAAACGTTTGGTACGTACCCAAGCAAATTCCACTATGTATGGGTGGTAGTGGGCCGTGTTTCTACTTGTCCTGTAGTAAAAAGGGGATGGAAGTACAAGGTCGTACAGCTCAGTAGCACATTCTCCGAAATGAATCCTGTAGAAAATTGACAGACTTGCTACCTTCCGGCGGTGTTCAAGTCGTGGCAAAATTTATCAAAACTGTTAATAGGTATTTAAAAAGAAAACTCACGTCGTCTAGTAAATATGTACGAACCAACGAATCAAACGTAATACATATAAATCAATGAGAGCAGATAATATATGTTTGGTATATTCCAGCTAAAATCACCCGTAAGCACGCACTTAATATGCATAGCATCCAAAACATCTTAAAGAACACAGCAATGCGCCTAATGCGCGGTTTAAATTCCATCGCCATGTCGATAACGGCACCAATAAAATTGGCACTGAAACGTCAAGCGATATGGTAATGTGAGTCTCTTTGCATTCGGCGAGCGCTGCCGATATTTCACGGGTAGATCTGCTCGGATTCAGATAAAGTGGCTGCGCTAGTGTGGAACGAAACACTGGTAAAAAAACCGCAGCAAAATCCTATATACGGGCTGACAGTTTGAACCTCAGCAATATTCAAAGATATGTAACAAAAACTAAACTAAACTAAACTATGTTGTTTGTAGCGATGATGGCTCAGTGGTTAGCGCGGTCAGTTCGCGTGCCGAAGGGCGTGGGTTCAAACCCCAACAATGAGCTTGAGCCGCCGGTGAAGGAAAACATCGTGAGGAAACCATAGCGTGGTGGTAGGGTACTTTCTAGTACTCGGCTGGCTAGCTACCACCCTCAAGTTGAAAATCTAACACCAAGCACCCAACGGTGTGTTCCGGCAGCCTCACTTGAGAGCCAGTTCCATTCCAGGCTAGGTGTGATTTACCATCTTCGACTACACCGTCACTTAACAACAGGTGAGTTGTGGTCAAACAACTAGCCTGTCAGCCAAAAAAAAAAAAAGAAGTATAATGAAATAAAATCGACACAAATACAAATATTAAAGTTCTTCCTAAGACTCCAGAATGTATGGACAGCGCGCAGCCTTACGCACCGAGCTAGCGCAAGAGCCATTCGTAAACTGCATAGTAACTGTTATCTAAACTGGGACCGCGCGCGACTACCATGTCATTTTCGGTGCGCGTGATTTGAGTGTCCATATTTTCGTGTTTGTTCAGGATAATTAGGTATAAATAACACATTTTAACCGACTTCAAAAAAGGAGTAGGCTCTCAATTCTTCGGATTATTTTTAAATGTGTTTTCCTCGACTACTCGAAGACGCCTGGACAGATTCGAGAATATTTTTTTTAAATTAATCAGCTGTTAGAACTTTAAACGGCCCTGTTGGCTCATTGGTAGAATATCTGCGTAAAGAGCTGTAGGGTGTAGGTTCGATTCCCACCCAGGACAGAAGTTTCGTAAGCTCATCTCATAAATGTTTGTCATGTTATTGTGTATTATTATTATAGTGTTTTATTTTATATGGGCCATGTTGCCTAAATTAAATTTATTTTATTATTTTTTAATGACATTTTTAAAGCCTTTTCCATTCTAACCTAGCATTCATACCACCTGAGTGTCGGCAGATTGTGGCTTACACTTACACCGAGCGTTCCGGTTATACCACGCTCCACTGCTTTCTGTCATAAGCCTCTTTCATTGTAATCTACACCATAACACTCCCAGAATAAAGCTGGTTTTCCCATCCACAAAAACCTATCGCCCCGACTTAAAAGCAACATTTGTCAAATGAAAATACGCCTTATGATAAAGCAGGAAGAGTAGTGTAAAGGAAGAAATACGATTTAACCTCAGACGAATTGCCATTGAAATGTAGATTTTATTGAAAATATGATTTGATGGTATGGAATGGGAAAATCTTAAATTGAATTTCGAAAGTAAGCCCGAGATCTTTGATCCTAAGTGTGTTGTGTGAAACTTCGATACGGCCCACAGCTTCGTACTGGAGTATCTGTTATACTTATATATAACAGATACTCCAGTACGAAGCTGTATATATTTGTATATACGGCTTCATATATGTATTATTTATACATATATTATTACACTATTATTTTACATCGCTATTATTTATAGCGATGATAGCTCAGTGGTTAGCGTGGTCGGTTCGCATGCCGAAGGGCGTGGGTTCAAACCCCAACAATGAGCTTGAGCTGTCGGTGAAGGAAAACATCGTGAGGAAACCATAGCGTGGTGGTAGAGTACTTTCTAGTACTCGGCTGGCTAGCTACCACCCTCAAGTTGAAAATCTGCCGCCAAGCATCTAACGGTGTGTTCCGGCAGCCTCACTTGAGAGCCAGTTCCATTCCAGGCTAGGTGTGCTTTACCATCTTCGACCACACCGTCACTTAAAATCAGGTGAGTTGTGGTCAAACACCAAGCCTGTCAGCTATAAAAAAAAAAAAAAAAAAAAATATTGGTTCGGTGTTGTTAAATAAACACTCAGCAACTCTTAATTTTGGCTTGTATATAGAGGCTAAAGCTCAAATAGCAGCTTAAAAGTGTGGCATCCTCTCTAGGGCGAGGCGGTACTTCACACCAGAACAGCTGCTTAGTTTATATAAAGCGCAAGTAAGATCGTGTATGGAGTACTGTTCTCACCTATGGGACGGCTCTGCTAAGTATCAACTTGAGGCTCTGGAGTCGATCGAGAAGCGTGCTAGGAGGCTAATAGGTGACGACAGTCTGGCCACGTCTCGGTTGCAAAGCCTTGAGCACCGACGTAAAGTCGCTTGTTTGTCTGTCTTCTATCGGATACATTTTGGAGAGTGTGCCTTGGAATTTCATAATTTGGTTCCGCCTGCCCCTTTTTATTACCGAACGGCTAGGCAGACAAGGCCTTGGTGGATATTCCCCACGTACGGACTAAACGCTTCGATTCCACATTCTTAATACGTACAGCGAGGATGTGGAACTCTCTGCCGGCGTCTGTTTTTCCTGCGAAGTACAACTTGGGTGTCTTTAAATCCAGAGTAAAGAGGTTTATTCTAGGTAAGCGTGCTTCATCGTAGACTGCATCCTACTTAACATCAGCCATGGCGTGGTCAAACGCAAACCTATTTTGTATAAAAAAGTTTAGACCAAATTCAAAGATTGGCATAAAAATATATTGATATAGTGATCTACTAATAACTAAATACTTAACCGATTATAACATAAAACAAACAACCGAATTGAGCACTTCCTCCTTTTTAGAAGCCGACTAAAAATAAAAGCTAAAAAAAATTACTAAATTATTTTTCCCTGACACTCCAATATAAAAGTAACCATAATTAAAGGAATCACTATGCCACTCGGAGAAAAATAACAAATAAAAACAAAAATCTAAATCGAATTAGTAATTTCCACGCTACAGTGAAACATACATACATACATAGATTTCTAAAAACATAAACCTTCCAAAATACAAATATTTTATAGATAACACCAATGTTTCGAGTGATTGCCGTAATATCATTATAATAAAAAAGTTTTAAAACACTTATAGCAAGTCAATGAATAAAAAGAAAAATGTCAAAATAAAGTAATAAAAAATATTGTCAATATAAAAATATGTTAATATAAAAAATATAGTCACATCATCAGTCATAGGACGTCCACTGCTCCAATAAGCCTCCTCCTTGGGGGGGTTTGCCAATAATACTCGTCAGTTAGGTGTGATTGTTCAAGGAAGACGCTGCTGCCCATTTTCCGGATTACATCCCTTAGCCGACTCTTACGGCAACCACGGGTAGAGAGGGTGGGGTACTATTCTTACGCCGGCACCACCACGGCAAAATATAGTCAATATAAAAATATTGTCAGTACAAAATATGTCTATATAAAAACATGTCAATATAAAAACATGTTTAGATATTTAAAAAAAATTGTTAATACAAAATGCCTTTTGGCTTTGTAGTCGTTTTTACCCGACTACAAAGTCAAAAGATAGATAAGATAAAATCAAGATAAACAACGTCGAGTTGCGGCGACAAAACACGTGGAATAAATAGCTCACAGAGTAATTTCATAAACGTCAAGATAAGTCTTATGTGGATGGAAGTACGAGCAAGTTCACTGAGACACGATGTTTTCGAGGAAAACAAGGTGACTATTTTAAGCCCTTTCATCCGTTTCTGTAATTGTGTTTTCTGGTATAGAATAGGATATAACTTTATTGTATACCAACAACCAACAACAACAACAACTTTATTTATGTTATAACATAAATGCACATCACATCACATCATCAGCCATAGGACGTCCATTGCTGGACATAGGCCTTTTCCTGGGAGGGTTTTGCCAATACTCGCCACGCTTGGCACCCGCCTGCCAAGCATAATCTTTACTTTACATTTCTAGGTATCATGCTAAACCTAATACAAGCAAACTGTGCCAGGAAGGTAACTAATAACCCAGTAGTCTACATGTGGTCCCAGGAGCAAACATGGCCGACTTCAATGAATTCTAAATGTGAAGCAACCAATTAACGTTATGTGTCTGTCGCAAAAGAAAATCACCATCATACAAAACAGGACTGTACATGACAACAAAAAAAAAAATGCTTACATACATTTTGAACCTAAATAGGTTCAAAATGTATGTAAGCATTTTTTTTTTATAAATATATGAACCCATCGGCTCCGAACTAGTGATAAATGTATTTTGGAAACCAATAGTTTCGATGCCACAAACAGACTTAAAAGAAAACATATTTTTATAAAGAATTACATGAATAGTAACCTACATAAATATCTGTATGTGTGCGTGCACGTGCGCGCGCGTATGTATGTGTGTTAGCGTATGCGCGCGCGTGTGGTGTATGTGTGTGTACGTGCGCATACATACACATACACACGTTGCGTGCGCGTTTATTAATTATAGTAAATCATAGCTCAGAGTTCGTAGCTCGTCGTATCGTTTTTTGCATAGTTATTCACAATATTCATAGCGTAGCGCAACAGTGTACTGGTTGTTTATTGAAAAGTAGCATTCGTAGCTTACCACCACGTAACACTCTTTTTTATTATTGAAGATAGGCTTGCCTTTGACCGCACGCACACACACACTCTTGCCTAGAAGATAACGATTCAGTTTTTGTTTGAGCTTTTGAAATATATCTCATGAACTGGCGTCCTTATTAAAGCGCATAACTGTTTGATAGTAGAATGGGCAGGTGGGAATTAGGTCATGCAGATCTTAATCGCACCCCCTCTAAGTGTATCCGGTAGTAAACCGGCAGACATACAATTCTGCATCGATGTTCAAGGCTTTGGAGCCATTTCCGAAAAACTGGTTCATTCATATCGTAGTGGAATGTAGTACTTACTTGTAGCTTAGCATGATGTAGCGCTCGCAGCCAGCTAAACGAAGTGTGGCGTAGGATAGCGTAACATAGCACTCGTAGCCTACTGTAACGTAGCATTCGTAGCTTAGCATAACGCAGCATACGTAGCGGAGCTAAACGAAGTGTGGCGTAGGATAGCGTAACATAACACTCGTAGCGTAGAGCAACGTAGAACTTGTAGTTTAATGAAACGTAGCACTCGTAGCGTAGCTAAACGTAGTGTGGCGTGGAGTAGCGTAACATAGCACTCGTAGCGTAGAGCAATGTAGCACTCGTAGCGTAGAACAACGTAGCACTCGTAGCGTAGACTAACGTAGCATTCGTAGCGTAGAGCAACGTAGCACTCGTAGCGTAGAGCAACGTAGCACTCGTAGCGTAGAGCAATGTAGCACTCGTAGTGTAGAACAACGTAGCACTCGTAGCGTAGACTAACGTAGCATTCGTAGCGTAGAGCAACGTAGCACTCGTAGCGTAGAGCAACGTAGCACTCGTAGCGTAGAGCAACGTAGCACTCGTAGCGTAGCTCAAAGTAGCAAAGGGTAGCGTGACGTAACAGTGCGCTAGATGTAACCACAGAATAAGTAATAGTACCTTGTTTTGACTAATCATGTATTGTACTACTCGTATCATGTATTTATTCCCTATCTTCGGCTTATCACTTCCATCCACTGCCAGCTGTCTTACGTATATTATCACTTCATGACGTCCTACGCTATTAAGTCAAAAACAAAATGGTAACATAAATTTTTGAAATACATCCCGATACCAGCAAAAGAATGAAAAAACATTTCTACTCTTTCAAACCTTTGGATCCTCTATTCATCAAATAGAAAAGAGCTGATATAATCTTTAAACAGCTTAACAGACTTCGTTTTCTTGAATCATAGCTAAGAACACTAGATCAAGTCATCTCTATAAAAAAATCAAAATCGGTTTAGCCAATTTGAGAACTATGAACAAACGCGTTAAACTTACATTTCTCTGTTTTCAATGAAGTTATAATAAAATGACATTAAATTAATTTTAAATCCATTTTACTCACCATTAAGGCTCGAACCGACAATCCCTTTCAAATTCCTATTAATATATAAATGTTAGTTTTAGTAAACTACTCCTATTCAAGGTGAAGGTTATCTTAAACTTATTAACTATTTAGCTCATTAAGCCTATCCCAAGAGCAAACATGGCTGCTTTCAATGAATCCTAAATGCGATACAACAAATTAACTTCGTTAGTACGCCGCGTAGTAGAGGTTCATTTGGCAAACCTAATTTCTTCCAGACTTTGTGATTGGTCTAGAACCTAAGTAGCATAGCAACCTAAGTAACAAGCTGATATTTTTCTACTTTTCCGACCAATTGCGTTTTATTGCCAACTTATTTTGAATTGTATTTATTTTATACAATTTGTGAAGCTACAACAGAGTTTAAAACTGATAATAAGTCACTAATGGCCAATTACAAGAATCCATGAAAATGTAAAAAAAACAATTCTAAGATCAGTAGCCAAGAAAAAGGTATCTACATAAAGTGGAGTAACATTTTACATTATTATTTATCATCATCAGTATATCGATTGCCGTGGTGGTGCCGGCGTAAGAATTGTACCCTACCCTCTCTACCCGTGGTTGCCGTAAGAGTCGGCTAAGGGATGTAATCCGGAAAATGGGCAGCAGCGTATTCCTTGAACAATCACGCCTAACTGCGCTCGTCAACCCGCCTGCCAAGCGTGGCGAGTATTAGCAAAACCCCCCCAGGAGGAGGCCTATGTCCAGTAGTGGACGTCCCATGGCTGATGATGTGTGATCTTCACTCTAGAACATGTCTATCCTAGCGATTATCGGTTCTGAGACAGATATATCTAGCCCATTGCCACTTCAGCTTGCTAATACGCTGAGCTATGTCTGTGACTTTGGTTCTCATAGCTCTTTCCATAGCTTGCCGAGCGACTTTGAACTTGTGGACTATTCCCGCTGTGAGAGTCCACGTTCAATCAATCAATCACGTTCGGCTCCGTTGGCCATGACAGATAGAACACACTGGTTAAAGACTTTTGTCTTGAAAGTTTGTGGGATGGATGATTAGAATAAGTATAGATAACACAGTAAAACCTTAATCATATTGAGTGTTCTAGGTATATATTTACTTTATTTATTAGGTTTTTTAATTATCATTAAGTTTTTTTTAAATTTAAATCCTCTTTTCTTTTGTAGCTGGAACGACTGTTAAGCGGAAATAAACTAAATATATCTATAACATGAACACTCAAAATGGACTTCCGCAAAGTAACGTTTGATTCAATCAATTTTCTTAGTCATATTTCTAAGTTCCCGCGCCAAGACATCAATCATCATCATCATCTATGTAAACACACACATCGGTCTCAAGTGTAGTTTTCAACATACGAATACTGAATGAAATATTAATGTTGCCATGAATTCTGTCCACTTTACCTCACGAACGAGTTAAAAATTTAAAAACCAATGCCATTTGGCTCTCGTCCAAACATTGCTATGAAAATGTGGCTAACGATGCGAGGGGTGTTGGTCATTTTAAGTAGGATGTTAGTGAGAGACAAATCTTCTTGGCATTCTTGGTATTTATTGACCTACTCACTTTAATTTTATTATTTTATGTTGACTTGTGATTGTAATTAATGTTTTTAGTGTGATTTTAATTTGCTGTCTTATGTTTTGTTGTAATTTTGACTATTTTTATTGTAATGAACTATTATTAGATTAAGTTAGAAAATAATAACCATGTCTGTAAACCTTTCCAGAGTAGAAACTAGAGAATATTTTAATAATAATAACATCTGTACCTAGTCTCATAGACAAATAAAATTAATTAATTCATTCATTAATTCATTAATTCATTCATTCGTTAATTCATTAATTCATTCATTCATTAATTCATTAATTCATTAATTCATTAATTCATTAATTCATTAATTCATTAATTCATTCATTCATTCACCGTGCGATGCAGGTTCATTGCGTTGCAGACAGGAACCCGTACAGTGCATATAACGATCCAAGTGTAAAATGCAAAATTAAAAACAATCTATTTTCTTAATGTCTGACAGGCTAAGTTATTGACCACAGCTCACCTGATGTTAAGTGACGGTGTGGTCGAAGATGGTAAGCACACCTACCCTGGAATGGAACTGGCACTCAAGTTAGGCTGCCGGAACACACCGTTAGATGCTTGGCGGCAGATTTTCAACTTGAGGGTGGTAGCTAGCCAGCCGAGTACTAGAAAGTACCCTACCATCACGCTATAGTTTCCTCACGATGTTTTCCTTCACCGGTAGCTCAAGCTCATTATTGGGCTTTGAACCCACGCCCTTCGGCATGCGAACCGACCGTGCTAACCACTGAGCAACGGAGTGGCGTGGCGTGACGGCGACATAACAGAGCGTCACGCCGTTTTCCGTCACGACATCCGAGTTAGTTTTACTGCCAAGGCGCGCCAATAGATGTTTCACATGAAAAAGGTTGAAAATAGTGTTAACAATGTTAACCGTTTTATAAGTTCCCTTACCTCTTCACCTATCTTCACTAGAAAATGTAGCTAGATGCAAGAATTTAAATGGGAAACGTTGCGGTCTGTAAAACACTGTTAGCTTATTCGTATCTCTGTAATTAAGGCAATGCTATCTGAGACAAAAGAAGATTTTGAAATATAGTAAAAACTTTAATAACAAAACTCAACAATGAAAATATCACGCCAGGTTAATGATTAAAAAAAAAACTTTTTTTTAGCACTGTCAACTCAGTGCTTAGCATAATCGGTTCACACGCCAAAGGGCACAGCTTCAAATCTCGACAATGAGCTTGCTAGCGACCAAGGACGAAAACCATCGTGAGAAAACAATAGCATGATGGTACCACCATGCATGCACCACTTACTAATACTCAGCTGGCTAGCTACTAGTTTCATTGCAGATTATGTGTGTTTACCATCTTCTAGCACACCGTCGTAAGTTGTAGTGCTAGCAACAAAAAATATCTATTCCCATATCAGCTACTTCAGGACAAAATGAGTTAGTTTTTTAATTTAAATTCAGTATATAGTAAAATTCAAAAGATTAACTCTAACAAATCCACAAATATTACTTCTATTTTAAAATGTAGATTAATTTATAAGTATTGAGTACGTTCTCCAACTTACAATCTTCTCGCAAAGAGCTTTTTAGCTTGCGCTTCTTGTTAAAAAGCAGCTGTTTTATAAACAACACTCTTTTACTCTCAGCACTGTATTAAACTGCAATCTTTGGAACTGAGGAGGTCGTGTAATATAATTATACTTAGAACATTTATTTAAAAATGTTTTTTCAACCATAACATCTATGTGTTTGACCACAGCTCACTTGATGTTAAGTGACGATGTGGTCGAAGATGGTAAACACACCTAGCCTGAAAAAAACTGGCTCTCAAATGACCGGAACCCACTCACACAAGCGACTTCGCGGCAAATTTTCAATTTGAGCTTGAACTTGAGGTAGCTAGCCGAGTCCTACAACGTACCTTACAACCACGCAATGGTTACCTCGCGTTGTTAAATTAAAGTAATAAGCGCCAAAACAATGATGTCCTGAACATTGTTTTGTTATTGAAAGTTCTGAATATTTACTTGGTGGTAGATTTCCTTAGCAGGAGGTCGTCTAGGTAGGTACCACCGCAGTACCAAATATTCTGCCGCCAAGCAGTAGTGTGTAAACATTACTGTGTTCCGGTTTGAAGGGTACTGCAGCTAGCGAAATTACAGGGCTATTGAGACTAACAATCTAGTCTCAAAGTAATGAGCGCCAAGGCAGCGATGCCCTGGACTTTGTTTTACTACTCAAAGTTCTGTGTATCGCTGCAATGGCCATGGACAGGCGTTATCTCTCAACATCAGGAGAGCGTCTCGTACGTCTCATTACTGTTACATTTTTTTTATTTATTTTTATTTTTTATGTTGTTCTGGCTTGTTGTTTGACCACAGCTCACCTGATGTTAAGTGATGGTGTGGTCGAAGATGGTAAAGCACACCTAGCCTGGAATGGAACTGGCTCTCAAGTGAGACTGCCGGAGCACGCCGTTAGATGCTTGGCGGCAGATTTTCAACTTGAGAGTGGTAGCTAGCCAGTCGAGTACTAGAAAGTACCCTACCACCACTCTATGGTTTCCTCACGATGTTTTCCTTCACCGGCAGCTCAAGCTCATTGTTGAACATCATTGTTTGAACCCACGCCCTTCGGCATGCGAACCGACCGCGCTAACCACTGAGCCATCATCGCTACAAAAAGTTGTACATATGCTGATTTATGAAGTTGTGAGTTAGTTATTACTAATAACCCCTTCAACAAACTTTTAATAACCTATCTAGCATTTGGTTGCTACCAACGTACCAATCATTTCCGGAACAAAGCTCAGCGATAATTGGAAACTGCGTCCAGCGAACAACACGCGTGGCATGAACTTCAGGACAATTGGCGTGGCATATCCTACAAAGTGTTCTGAATCCGAATCAGACCTGTTGTTTTGTAAACTGTCTAACTGCTGTCTACTGTTGGGCGTGCGCGTTTACTCATTGTAAAAAAGGTAAGACCATAATCCACCACGTTGGCCAAGTGCGCGTTTCAAATCATCGGTAATACGAACTTAACAAAAGACATTTGCGTGCCGTGGGATTAGAACCTAGAACCCCCAGATTGGATGCCAGACGGTTTCCTAGACATACCTTTAGTGTATTTCCTCTTATAAGTCATTCTGGTAGAATAATAAGCCGGGCTAGACATGTTTCCTAAAGAACTGGACAAATATCCACTGTTCCAGATGAATTCCAGAGTGAAGAATGAAGACGTTGTCGTTCAGGAAAATTTAGTATAGGACAATCTGCCAAGTGACGGGTTGTACCGTGCTCTCCTCTCCCCCGAAAAAGCGATTCGATCTTACATCGTATAACAAAACTACCCCATAAATTAATATTAATAACAAGTATATTCTTCCGCCCTTTTAACCGACTTCAAAAAGGAGGAGGTTCTCAACTTGATTGTTTTTTTTTTTATGTATGTACACTGATAACTGAGATTTATGATTTGATTTACGTGATTCTTCTTTGGTTCGATGTGGAATAGTTGCCATTTGGTCCCATAAAAATTTAACATAGTTTGGCCCAGTTGTTTTCATTTTATGAATATTTTTCATGAAATTTTTTGTTTACGTGGACTTTGTAATTGTCTTTGGCAAGACATTTTTGAGTCTTAGCGAGTCTAGCTAGACTCATACTGTTCAAGAGTTTCTTGGCGTGAACATAAAAAAAAAAAAAAAAAAAAAAAACTAAAAAAAAAAAAGTAAAACCGACTTCAAGAAAAAACATCTGCTAGTGCAGCGAAAAATAAATTTACTTACAAAGTGTTATTATACCAGCTAGGTACCTACTGATCTATTTGAAGTCGGTGCCAAGCACCTAGGCTAGGATAAGCACCGATTTCAAACAGATCAGTAGGTATAATGATTTCGCTTTTTAGTGCTGATGTTTTTTCCTTGAAGTCGGTGTTACTTTTTTTGTTTAAAGTTTATTTGATCACAACTTTATAGTTAAGAAGCTACCGAAGGAATTAATACCGCTAGCCATCTTTCGCCCTTTATCCTTCCCCTACCCTCAGAGGGGGGGCGCCTCTTTTTCGAATATCCGGCAAGCGCACACGGCGGTGGCTTTATAAATCAAATGACGAATTATTAAAACGACTAATTATACTAATTATACAATTATACATACGGACGCGATTCATAATCGTATATCTGTGCAATAAAGTTCACAATCACGTAACTTTTTCGTGATCGCAATTGATTTCAAAAAGTCCAAACTGTACAGTTTTTATACAAGCAGAGGAAATTCTAGCAAAATTACGCCATATTCCAATTAAAACATATTACATGAACACACGTGCACTTTTTATGCACTGATGTGTACCACACACGGAATGACCTAGTTTTTGGTACAAAAGGCTCTTTATCTGCCACTGAATACTAGATTTCACGTCCCAAGCGATTGCTGGACTTTTGCTGTTTTTGGGATGATGGGATGGTAATAAATTTTGAGGTTTCATGAATTTGTAGCTTAAAATCTGATTGCAAAATCAAGCTTTCTTATTAGGTTATATTTTAAAAAGTTTGTAGCTTTTTGTTTTTAGTTACACGGAACTTATTTAAGATTGGTCTGTTGGTACTTTTTACAAGCTTTTATTTAACTTCTAATTGATTCGTCTTGAAGAGCACTTTATGCCTAGATGATATCCAGGGTCTAAAGATGAAGAAGGTGGCCACGGCGTCTCTGTAATAAAACAACATAAGCCCACTGAGTTTGGGCTCGATTGGTTCGTCTTGAGGAGTCAACATTTCTTTATCTGGGACAATGAACTAAAAATTTAAAAATAAATTCTAGTAAGTATTTGGCGTGTAAGTACTTGCCTATATCCTTAAAAGCTTGAGACACTAGCCGTTACAGGTTAGGTACTTACTATACTTCTATACCTCATGCTTTTAAGAATGTAGGTAAGTACCTATATGCCAAATACTTACTAGAATTTATTAAGAAATTATGTTGCTTATAAAACTAGTATTATAAAACGAAATTAGGTGCATAATTGTGTACCTATGTACAAAGATTGACCGCCAGTGAAGATGCAGTCTGCTATTTTTAACCCCCGACCCAAAAAGAGGGGTGTTATAACATCGATGTCTGTCTGTCTGCCTGTGGCATCGTAGCTCTTAAACGAATGGACCGATTACGATACGGATTTTTTCATTTGAAAGCCAGTTTTCTTGCGGTGGTTTTTAGCTATATTTGGTTACAGGCATAGAGGAATTTTTAAATTTTTAATTTAATTATAATTCACTCTAGAAGATACTTAGATTGTATGTATCGAGGAACACCCACTCATGCAGAGCATTCCATTTTAACTAAGTATATTTTATTTTAATTAGTGTTTCGTTCAATTTATTTTAGCTTTTAAGTTTAAGTCAAATTTTAGGTTAAGATATTAAGTAAAGTTTCAGCTAAGTTTTTTAAATTGTTGTTGATGATGATGATGAATAGCTGTTTTTATTACAATTTATCTAGTATCGCTTCACTTCCCCAAGGCATGTAGATAAAACGAATTTCAGTTGTTTCCAAAAACAGCTCCCTAAATCCATCAGATACTAGAGTTCCGAGCAGCTGGGCTCGGAGCTGGAAATTCATTCCGATGCGGACGCCTGACCGCGCCGTCAGATAACATGTTGTTACAGTCTGTGCCGCCTTCACATGGGGCAGTTACTCGTACCAGCTTATAAGCAACGATAATAATTTTGAGAGTAGCACCTTTAATCCAAAAAATTGCGCATTCAAAACAAATGTACTAACTTTTCTTTTAAATATGAAGATAACAATTTTATACAGGATACATGCTTCATTAAATCTTATTTTTATCAAAATGAAGTGTTCTTTAAAAAAAAAATAACAAACAAAGAACGAAACCAACAGTCCCTATAGATTTAATCGCAGACTTCATGTACAGGTCAGTATGAAATATAATGATGATAGATCAGTGATTAGCACGGTCGGTTCAGACGCTGAAGGGCGTGGCTTCAAACCCCAACAATGAACTTGAGTGGCCAGTGTAGGAAAACATCGTGATGAAACCATAGCATAGTGGTAAGGTACTATCTATTACTCGGCTGGCACACTACCACCCTAAAGTTGGAAATCTGTCGCCAAGCACCTAACAATGTGTTCCGACAGCCTCACTTGAGAGCGAGCTCCATTCCAAGCTAGGTGTGGATCAGCAAGTGAGCTGTGGTTAAACACCTAGCCTATCAACTATAAAAATGTATAAGTAATTTTATTAAACACACAAATCGATACGCCTTACCTATTGATTTTATAGAGTAAATTTCAGTTTTTTTATAAGAACCAATGGTACAAGTCACTGGAATGAATAGTTTGTTTCGTGCAAACGGTCCTCGAACCGCTTGTAGCCATATCATTGCGAATATCGGCTGCCCGCATCGCGATACGGCGTCGATTCGGTTAGCGGAATTACACGGGACGGCGCAGTGTGGAGCTTTAAGGTCTCTGCCCACTGCCATTAGCTATCAATTTTGATTATTCAATCGAGCGTAAATTAAGAGGAAAGCAGTCAACTGAGACATTTGAAAATTAGGAATTTCACCAAGCTATTTCTGTCGCGCCGCACGCAGCACCCGCGTACATACTGAGCGAAAGGGACAACTGCACCTCGGGCTCATTAACCCGAAATAAAATGAGCAAAATCGAGGTTTCGTATTCCTCTATTTCCTCCTCCAAATTTAGACCGATTTTAGTATTTCTTTTAACAAGTAAATAAGAAGGATGTGTTCTTTGCCTGTGCGTTTTATTTTTTTAAGATTATGTCTATGAGATTGGGAATTTGGACGTTGAAACACAGCGTTGAAACTAGGTAAATTTTAAGATTTTTGAAGATTCCTAGCTCTTATAAAAAAAACATATATCAAAAAATCAAAACAGAGGGGCATGAAACTAGCAAGTATCTACTTCCTATCAAAAAATTATTGCTCTAGTATTAAAATCCTGGAAGAAAAATGGGGAAAACGTTTCTATGAAGAAAATGACGACTTGTTTCCTCTTAAAACTAGATATAATCGGTTCGATTCCACCTTCACAGTGGGACCACTCTGAAATCCATTCAAATATCCATCCTATCCATTAAAATAAAAATATATAAAACACATTATGCGTCCCTATAACATTTGAGGGTTCCTCTCGATTTTTCTGGGATCCCATCATCAGATCCTGACTTGGTGCCAAAGACATTAATTAGGTAGCATAAACCTTTAAACAAAAAAATAATTTCTAGAATCAGTCCAGGCCGTGCCGTGGTGGTGCCGGCGTAAGAATTGTACCCCACCCTCTCTACCCGTGGTTGCCGTAAGAGTCGGCTAAGGGACGTAATCCGGAAGATGGGCAGCAGCGTCTTCCTTGAACAATCACACCTAACTGCGCTCACCAACCCGCCTGCCAAGCGTGGCGAGTATTGGCAAAACCCCCCCCAGGAGGAGGCCTATCTCCAGCAGAGGACGTCCTATGGCTGATGATGAAAAATCACGAATTTAGAATGAGAATTCCTCCTCCTTTTTTAAAGGTGGTTAATAAAATACTTGACACGGGCAAATGGACAGAATTATTCCAAAAAAAAAATTGACGCCGTGCCTAGCTATTCAGTGTACACAAACTTATAATAGTTCCATTGGAAAATATATATAGGTACGTATAAAGAATGTAGTACCAAAGTAAGTCGTTCCAAGTTTTTGCCTGCAATACTGCGAAACGAGTCCACGATTCGAAGTTGTTTGGATGCAAATTGCGTACAGCTGCGCCAAAACACATCTCTAGACATCTAGGTGTAAATGTCGCAAACCAGAATATACTTCAAATAGACTAGGCAATCTGCCATATATACTTCACCCTGATAAATACTAAATTTTAACCCTATAACGGAAAACTAGGATAATAAATATTATTTTACTAGCTGCGCCCCGCTGTGTTACCCGCGTGGTGATGGATGATGATGATGATGATGAAAAGTATCCTATGTTTTATTCCAGGACCTAAAGTATCTACATGCAAAATTTCATCCAGATCCGTTCAGCCGTTCTGACGTGATTGAGTAACAAACATCCATCCATCCATCCAAACTTTCACATTTATAATATTAGTAGGATTATTTATTCTAATAATTATTATCCTATTATGTAGCGATGATAGCTCAGTGGTTAGCGCGGCGGGTTCACACGCCGAATGGCGTGGGTTCACACGCTGAAGGGCGTGGGTTCAAACATTGAGCTTTAGCTGTCGGTGAAGGAAAACGTGAGGAAACCATAGTGTGGTGGTAGGGTACTTTCTAGTTTTCGGCTGGCTAGCTACCACCCTCAAGTTGAAAATCTGCCGCCATGCATCTAACGATGTGTTCCGGCTGTCTCACTTGAGAACCAGTTCTATTCCAGATTAGTTGTGCTTTATCATCTTTGAGCGCACCGTCGCTTAACATCAAGTGAGCTGTGGTTAAACTCCAAGTTTGTTAACCATACAAAATAATTATAATATACTACATATTATGTACTGTGTTATTGGCAAAGCTTCTAAGGAGCTTAGTAAATTATTTAAAAAAATATTTTTCACATTGCATTATTCGTCCACAATCGTGTGTGTAATTTGGTACTTTATGATTAATACACTACAATTTTTATAGAAAAAAAAAAACTAAAGTGAAAAAAAAACAGTCATGCCTAGTTGTAACTTTACGGAGTTTTGAAAGTAACACAAAAACTTAGGTCTGATATGATGAAGTCACTTTTTCACACTCATGCGCGTAATTTGACACTTAATGAACTTTATCTACTTTTTTCTTCCAGGCTAGGTATGCTTTACCATGTTCGACCACACCGTCATTTAACATCAGGTGAGTTGTGGTCAAACAACAAGCCTGTCAGCTATTTAAAAAAAAACTTTAAAAAAAACGCCAGTTTAAAAACATGACATGATTTTCCACATTTCCGCCAAAACTTAAAACTCATCGCCGCTTCATTCTTTTTTCTGTTGTCGAATTTTGAAAATCATAAACAGCCTGTAGCGATCTAAAAGGTCAAAATCCAACACTATTAAAAAGTTGGGACATGATCAAAAGTTATAATTCTACTTCGAACTAATAATATGTGCAACCGAAATCCTAGCTCTAAATGCGGTATTTCAATTCGCGTTACAGTTGGAAATCACCCTATATACATGCAAATTGCGTGGCAGCTGTTAACCGCTTGCCGTCTGCAGATAGGATATTTGAATATAAATAGAACTATCTATAGTTTTATAGTTATAGCATACAAAGACCGTAGGAACGCGCTGGATGCGGGCCGCTTCTAACCGGTCTTTATGGAAGTCAATGGGGGAGGCCTATGTCCAGTGGACGTCTTACGGCTGAGATGATGATGATACCTGTATTATACGAGTAAAGAGTATTTTGTAGCGATGATAGTTCAGTGGTTAGCGCGGTCGGTTTGCGGAAGGGCATGGGTTCAAGCCCCAACAATTAGTTTTAGCTGCTAAACATCGTGAGGAAACCATAGCATGGTGGTAGTGTACTATCTAGTACTCGGCTGGCTAGCTATCACCCTTAAGTTGAAAATCTGCCGCCAAGCATCTAACGGTGTGTTCCGGCAGCCTCACTTGAGAGCCAGCTCCATTCCAGGTTAGGTGTGTTTACCATCTTCGACTACACCATCACTTAACATCAGGTGAGCTGTGGTCAAACACCTAGTCTGTCAAACTTAAAAAAAGGGATGGGACCCGTACTGTTTCTAGGACTTGCGACCCGGGTGTTAGTTTAAGGTCTGTTTTACATAAGTACGTATTAACGCTTACTTACTGCTCGTGTTTACAATGAAACCATAGAATGTAACTAGTAAAAATATAATATATCTCCAGACAATTCAAGCCAACAAAAATTAAGTCATGTCTAGAGCAATGGAGTTGTACTTCTACATATATTCTAGCTAATGAAACCAAATACAAGCTCTGGCTTTGAAAATTGGTCCGCAGTCCCCAAGCTTCTTTATTAAATCCTTTTGCCAAATCCCTACCTCATTATTTCCGCATTTTCCTACAAAAAACCCGAGTCACCCAATTAATTCGTCCTACAGACCTATAAAGCCACAAACCAGCGAGATGTCGGTGAAAAAACTACGCCAACTGTCCAAAAAACCTTGGTAAAATGGTAAAAAACCGTCGGAAGCGTTGAAAAACGTTGAAAAAGCATAACACATTAATTCCGTTGCGATCTCTGGTTTCTGACAGAACAATATGAGAGATGCAACCCTCATATGAATTTCGGCTTAGGAGCAGTGGAGTGTTTGGTTTGGGCGAGTGATTGTAATAGTTACTATTATTGGAGGTTGCATATCAATGTACTGGCTTGTGTAAATAATTAATCTTAATTACACATCACATCATCTGCCATAGAACGTCCACTGCTCGACGTAGGCCTCCTCCTGGGGGGGTTTTGCCAATACTCGCCACGCTTGGCAGGCGGGTTGCCCAGCGCAGTTAAGTGTGATTGTTCAAGGAAAACGCTGCTGCCCATCTTCCGGATTACATCCCTTAACCGACTCTTATACGGCAACCACGGGTAGAGAGGGTGGGGTACTATTCTTACGCTGGCGCCACCACGGCAAACATTAGTTACACATGTTTGTCAAAATTTCAAATAAGAATTGTAATGACTTAGTATTGACTTCATACTTGTCACTTGCAGATAATTGTAATATTTACCATGAATATATATCTGGCACTAACAGACCACTGACTCTTATTATTACCACTATTTTCCAATAACTATCACCGTCAACATGAAACACCTAACAGAGTGCTTTGCCAGCCTCACTTGAAAGTCAGTTCCATTGTAGATAAGCTGTGCTTACCATTACGACTACATCGTCACTTAGCATCAGGCACTGTGGTTAAACGCCTAACCTATTATATATAAAAAACGATCCAAAAGTGATTGAATACTAATTAAGTACTCTTCTTACAAAATTGGATCAAGGTCGGTCTTTTTATATCTAGCTTTTACTGCTTTACGCAGGTCGTCAATCCACCTGCCCGCAGGGTATATTGTCATTGGCTCACTTGTAATTAGTTTTAACATCTTCTAATACATCGTCACTTTACATCAGGTGAGCTATGGTCAGACACATAGCTTATCTTTTTTTAGCTATAGATAGGCTTACGTTCGACCGCCATCTCACCTGATGCTTAGTGATGATGCGGTCTAAGATGGAGCTTGCCTAGAAGATACTGATTCACTCTCGACTTGAAGGCACCCAGATTATATCCATTGGGGAATACCCACTTAAGCAGCGCATTCCACTGTCTAGCAGTCCGCACAATGAACGTGGAATCAAATCGTTTCGTTCGAGTTTTTGGAACATCTACCATAAAACGATGTCGCTTTTTTGAGCTTCCGATAGAAAAATGGACATGGGGGTATCAGACCATGTAGTTCTGAAGCACACTCTCCGAAATGAATCCGATAAAAAATCGACAAAAAAAAAACATAAAAAGACTGTGTCCTACACTACGCTTGCCTACACGTGGTCTCTACTCTAGATTTCATCTGCCCCGCCGGTTATTGGGTCTTCGAGAAATATGCCCGGCCCACTGTCACTTCAGCTTGCTAATATCTGAGCTATGTTGGTGACTTTAATTCTATATTGACTGACTACGTTTCGAATTTAACAAAACTGATTACGTAAAACTAAAACAAAGATTCCGACGAATTGCGAACCTCCTCCTTTTTTGAATTCGGTTAATAAATCTCCGTGCTGTGGTAGTAGCACAGTTTCCCTAATTAAAGGAGATATACGTATGTATATGCACCTTCCATCGCGCGTTAGAAGCAAGCTAAGATTTTTGGCTTCAAGATACCATGTTTTATGATCTTGACGATTATTTAAAAATAACGAGTTATAAATTTTTTGTTAACATTTTATTATATTGACATATTTTATGTTTGACGTATGTTATTATCATGACGTTTTCATTATTTTGACACATGTTATGATTTTGATATTTTTAAATATGAATGGAAATATGACCTGTAACTTTGTTGTTATCATAGTTTAGTAGTTTTTGTTTAGTGTTGTTTGTGTTTGGTGTTTGGTGTTTGAAAATCTGCCGCCAAGCATCTAAACGTGTGTTCCGGCAGCCTCACTTTAGAGCCAGTTCTATTCCAGGCTAGGTGTGCTTTACCATCTTCGACCACACCATCATTTAACATCAGGTGAGTTGTGGACAAACAACTAGACTGTCAGCGTTAAAAAAAAATCAAGAAAAGATTTGTATTTGATAGTTTAACTAGAAAATAGTACTAGACTAAACGAGGCCTGACCGACATCCGCCACTACGAATTATTGCGACACAGTTGCCTACACAGATAGCTGACTGATTGCCGCATCAATTCTGAGTTTGCATTTAAATTGACGACCCTTGTCCAAGAATTAGTTTGATTTTATTTAAATATCAAGCTAAAAGATTCATCTTAGTGTCTGACATAAAATTATGCAAATAATTGGTGTATACTCGTATCTTAAACAAATTTTATCATTCTTCATTTATATTTTACTAGCTGCGCCCCGCGGTGTTTTCCGCTACATTTTTCAGAATAAAAAGCCTCTGTGTTAATCCAGGGTATCAGCTACCTCCATACCAAATTTCATCGAAATTGATGCAGCCGTTTGAGCGTGAAAAAGTAACAAACAAACACACAAATTTTTACCTCTATAATATTTGTGTGGTTTCGTCAAATCGATTGTCTTGTTAGTAATTAGAACACACCGTCAGGCGAGTTGGTGGTCAAACGCAACTTATAGGTGTTGAAAAATTTTTTTTTTGTTAAATGAATTTTTGCATCGTGGTATCATATCACATCACATCATCGGCCATAGGACGTCCACTGCTGGACATAGGCCTCCTCCTGGGGGGGGTTTGCCAATACTCGCCACGCTTGGCAGGCGATTGGCGAGCGCAGTTAGGTGTGATTGTTCAAGGAAGACGCTGCTGTCCATCTTCCGGATTACATCCCTTAGCCGACTCTTACGGCAACCACGGGTAGAGAGGGTGGGGTACTATTCTTACGCCGGCACCACCACGGCAAACCGTTAACCGTAAACCGTGGAAGTAATAAACATCTTGAATCTGGAATCAAACACCAATCTGTGAAATATAAAAGAAACACAATCCTCAATCCAAATATTACTGAACCCTGTTAACCTCAATGAAAAGATTAGGTAACTTTTTTGCAATATCGAGAGTGTTCAATTAACTGAACACTCTTAATTACTTGACAGCCCTGTTGGCTCATTGGGAGTATGTCTGCCTGAGCTGTAGGGCGTGGGTTCGATTCCCGCCAAGGATAAACATTTTATGGTATAAAACAAATGTTTGTTCTGTGTCTGGGTGTTCTGTATGTATTTACAACAAAAAAAAAAGTATTTATGTATTCTATCAGTTATCTGACTTCCATCACACAAGCTCTGCTTAGTTTGGGGTCAGATGGCGCTGTGTGTAATGTGTCCTACAATATTTATTTATTTAACTGTTGCTTTTGATTATAATGATTACCGACGTCGTATTTTTAGTCTACCATTTCACTTGTTGTACAAAGTCTTAAAAAACAACGAGACTGTTCACACAAAATAAAGCTTTTGAGTGAAAAGGACAAAATTTCAAAACAAACAAGTCATGAAAACAAAAATAAAAACATTGCTTTACTCGAAGTGTTATTTTTGTCAGTTTTCCTTGTTTTCTGCCTCATTATATTCCGTGTACTAATTAAGGGGTAGGCGTCGAGTATCCAGCATTATGTAGTAACACGATACAGCGTGGTTGGGTTTGTAACGGAGCCTGCACCCAGAAGGGAGCGCCTTAATCCTTTGATCATTTTGAAATATTTTCCCCAGGAATTTATTTGTTTGAAAAATATATTAAGAACTAGTTGCTACCCATGGCTTTGCTCTCATAAAATAACATTTTATGCTGAAAAAATGTGAGCTGGGCTGTACGACCTTGTACTTCCATCACCATTTTACTACAGGACAAGTAGAAAAATGGTACACTACCACCCTCCATCCTTCCACCCTATGGTCCACTATGTACGGTAATACATAGTGGAATTTCCTTGTGTACGTAACAAATGTTTTGACTCTACGTTTTTCATCCGTACGGCCAAGGAATAATGGAACAAGCTGCCGGCTTCCTTGTATCCTGAGAGATATAAATCTAAATCTATTCAAGGCCAGAGTGAATAGGTATCTTCTAAGTCTACGTGCTTCATCTTCGACCACATCATAGCTTCATCAGCCGAGTTGGTGATCAAGCGTGGACTTATCCGTATAAAAAAATGTAGTGTTCACGTGCTGGGTGCAGCTAGTGCCCTCTATAAATAAACCAATTGCTCGTGCTTCATTTTCGACCATATCATCACTTACCATCAGGCGAGGTGGTGGTCGAAAGCAGACTTATACGTGTTAATAAACGTTACCTTTAACGTACAATTCAAAATATTCAGGTTCAAGATATTGAATGGCTCTCAAAAAAATGCTTGCAAATGTTTGTAAGAGATTGCGTATTTGAAATAAAAGATGCAATCGAAGCGTGTTTGTAGCGATAGTGGTTAGCGCGTCCAGTTCATACGCCAAGGTTGTGGGTTCAAACCCCAATAAAGACCTTAAGCTGCCGGTGAAGGAAAACATCGTGAGGAAACCATAGCGTGGTGGTAGGGTACTTTCTAGTACCCGTCTGATTAGGTACCACTCTCAAGTTGAAAATCTGTCATCAAGCATCTAACGGTGTTCCGGCAGCCTCACTTGAGAGCCAGTTTCATCCCAAGCTAGGCGTGCTTACAATTTTCAACCACGCCGTCACTTAACATCAAATGAGCTATGGTCAAACACCTAGCTTGTTAACCATAAAATAAAAACTTTGCAGATTTCCTCGCGATGTTTTCCTTTAGCGTTTGAAGTTATCGACAACACAAACATAACTAACGTTACCGTCTTTTTCTTCCTCTGATCCTTTCCAACGGTTGCCTGGAAGAGATCGCTTTTAGCAATAAAATCGCCAGTTGTTACACCGGTTAATTAACCTTATTTGTTGTGTATTGTATAATTTTTAGTGTGTACAATAGATTTAATTAATCAATTAACTTAGAAAAGAGGTGCATGCCATGGGATTCGAACTTAGGACCTCTACGTGATCTATCTCTACTCGTTTTTTCGTACGGTACTCCTATTACGGACTCGGTTATACGTAAGCAGATAAAAATACATGTTAAAAACAAAGAAAATTGTTTTAAAAATGTACAAATTGATTCTAAGCATTTAATATACAATGCGTGCCGCTCCTATGCAAGACAATATAATTGTTTGCCCTGGGCAACAAGCTTGTTTTCTGTACTTTTGAAAGTCTCTATTTAAAAATGAAGGTTAGCAATTTTCATGTAATTGTTTTTGCATTATTAAAACGTGCTTACATTCAAAAAGATGCTGATTTGAATAAGACCTGCGCATACTTTTTTTATGTGCTACACAGGTGGCAATCGAGCAGAATGTTTGCCTGATGGTAAGTAATCACCGTCGCCTATGGATATCTATAGTGCCGTGGTGGTGCCGGTGTAAGAATGGTACCCCACCCTCTCTACCCGTGGTTGCCGTAAGAGTCGGCTAAGGGATGTAATCCGGAAGATGGGCAGCAGCGTCTTCCTTGAACAATCACACTTAACTGCGCTCGCCAACCCGCCTGTCAAGTGTGGCGAGTATTGACAAAACCGCCCCAGGAGGAGGCCTATGTCCAGCAGTAGACGACCTATGGCTGATGATGAGGGATATCTGCAATACCAGGGGCACTACGAATACGTTGCCGGCGTATTTTTTTTTTTTATTGCTGACAAGCTAGGTGTTTGACCACAACTCACCTAATGTTAAGGGCGAAGGGCGTGGGTTCAAACCCTTACAATGAGCTTGAGCTGCTGGTGAAGGAAAACATCGTGAGGAAACCATAGCGTGGTGGTAGGGTACTTTCTAGTACTCGGCTGGCAAGCTACCACAAGTTGAAACAAGTTCAACACCCTCAAGTTGAAAATCTGCCGCCAAGCATCTAACGGTGTGTTCTGGCAGCCTCACTTAAGAGCCAGTTCAATTCCAGGTTAGGTGTGCTTACCATCTTCGACCACACCATCACTTAATATCAGGTGAGCTGCGATCAAACACCAAGCCTGAAAACCATTAAAACAAAACATTTCTAAAGTACATTTGCCTTAACAAATCATTCTAAAATCCAACTCTTGGAAAAATAATTATCACTTAACTTGTTTTGTCACTCCCATTGAAGCTTAACCAAAGAAAGAAGTTATCTCGCTTGTTCTAGAGCAGCAGTTGGTAACACGCGGCCCGCGGTCCACGTGCGGCCCGCGGATGTTTTTCTTGCGACACGCGATTGTTTTGTAAATAAGACATAAATATTATAGATTCTAGGTATAAAATATTATAAATATAAGAATTAAGTTGCCTATACTTTAACAGTTTTTAATAGCATTTTTGTTTTTCTATCTATTTTATGGTACATGACCAATTATACTCGTGCTTTTAGGGTTAATATCATAAGCGGGCCCTTTGCTTTATTTTGCCGCCTTTCCAAAAGGTTGTCGACCACTGTTCTAGAGTTTAACGTCAGTAGTCTGCGTCTCTGGGGTTAAATGCAACTCACGATAAGTCACGCCAGGCTAAACGTCCTAATGACGTCCCATTCATTGTCAGATGCAGTCGGCGCTTGAATGTCAGCTTTAAATATAAAATAACTTTTCAAAGGTTCTCAAATTGTGCAGTTATTCAATGGAAGTTCTTTCATATAGAGAGAACATGAATAGAGACAAGGTTTAATAGATTAAACAGGGCTATATGATAAGGGTATACTAAGTCAAAAGGAGATAATTATAATTTGTAGTTAATTATAGTTTGTAGCGATGATGGTTCAGTGGTTAGCGCGGTAGGATCGCATGCCAAAGGGCGTGGATTCAAACCCCAACAATGAGCTTGAGCTGCCGGTGTGGGAAAACATCGTGAGGAAACCATAGCGTTGTAGTAGGGTACTTTCTAGTACTCGGCTGGCTAGCTACCACCCTCAAGTTGAAAATCTGCCGCCAAGCATCGAACGGTGTGTTCCGGCAGCCTAACTTGAGAGCCAGTTTCATTCCAGGCTAGGTGTGCTTTACCATCTTCGACCAGACCGTCATTTAACATCAGATGAGCTGTGGTCAAACAACTAGCCTGACGGCCATTAAAAGAAAAACAATACACTGTATTATTTTATATTATAGTTATCTATTGACACAGCTCTGAAATCGTGATACAACTTTATTTTTATTTGTGACAGGCTAGGTGCTTGACCATTACTCGCCTAATGTTAAGTTACGGTGTGGTCAAAGATGGTAAACACACTTAGCCCAGAATAGAACTGGCTCTCAAGTGAGGCTGCCGGAACACATCGTTAGGTCCTTGGCGGCAAATTTTCAAATTGAGTACTGACGTTAGCCAGCTGAGTACTACAAAATACCCTACTACGATGCTATGGTTTCCACACGATTTTATCTTTCACCAGCAACGGAGTTTGAACTAACCACACTAATCACTGAGCTATCATCGCTTAAAACAACTCCAGCTCCATATTCATTTCGGTAAAATCTACGTACTTTTTTCAATAAAACAGCCGAGCCATTACAGCGTGAAGAAGTAACAAACATATAAACTAAATAGTATTTATTACATTAGTGTGAATTGCTTTTTTTTACAAATTATTACATCCGTGGCGCCATCTGTTTTTTTGCAATTTTGCTATCTTTATATCTCGAATCCCCGACACTAATAGAAATACATTGTTATAAGGTTATTACACAAATATATTAATTGTCCAATTAAGCTAACATTCGAAGTCGCAGCACGTGAAACAATTAAACGGACTCTGTTAAGTGTAACGGCATGTCTTGGCGTGACTCCAAAGTTGTGGCCACAGAATGTAGCTTAGGCCTCATCCAGAGTCGACGAGCGGGAGCGGGCGCGGGCGCGGACGCGGGCTTGGGCGTGCTAATCGTCTAGGTGGCCACCGTGCATCATGAGTTCTTGTAACGGAAACAAGATCAAACTAAAGCCCTATTTTTAATCAAACACATCGCATTTGTAAACAAATATGGCCAATATCCGAACGAAATCCACAAAGTAATATTTTTGAAACATTGGTTTGTATAAATTTTTTTTTTTCACACTACGAATGATCCCACTAATATTATAAATGTGAAAGTTTGGATGGATGGATGGATGTTTGTTACTCAATCACGCCAGAACGGCAGAACGGATATGGATAAAATTTTGCATGTAGATACTTTAGGCCCTGAAATAAAACATAGAATACTTTTTATCATCATCATCCATCACCACGCAAGTAAAACCGCGGGGCGCAGCTAATATCATATAAAGTTTTAAGTAAACATTTGAAAAATTTACAGACACAATTGAATGGCTTATGTCAGCGCAATTACTTGTGTATTTAAAGTTTAAAAGTATGTCTATTTTTAAATGAAAGTTTTTTTCGACATTGTTAAAGTTGAACTTAAAATTAGAACGCTCAAAATGATTATATAAAACGTATGTTCAGGATCATTTGAAATCGATTACAAACATACATTCGTATGCAAATGTGTATTCCATAATACAATAAAAAAAAAAAAAACACCAGTCTGTGCTTAAAGACGTTGTCGATGTGTTGTACCGCGCGTGTTTTCTATACACACTGAGACGCTTAGACACGACCGGTCGCTCCATCTGTCGTCGTTCAGTTCACCCACATTACTCGCTTCACTATGGGTATAGCGTTTTTATATTCCCTCGCCCGCTATCGCCAATGCGCGCGCTCGTTACTCAGCACAAGGTCTCCCTGTTGCCTACAATTATGTACCGTGTAGAGTTTAATTCGAATATGGCCATGTTTAGCAGACACTGGATTTATTTGTTGGAAGGCTTTATTGACCAACACTTGGGCGGTAAGCGACGTATTGATCCAAGTTCGTAAATCTCACTTAGCCGCACCTTTATTTCGACTTTGTGTTCGTTTTTTTCTAAAACTAAACATACATTATGGGCTTAAAAATTAACTAATTCTAAGAGACTACCAAAGCATATATATAAACTTAAAAAAAAAAAAAAAAAAAAAAAAAAAAAAACTACATTTTGGCTTGCGCAATTTGATACATTACATTAATCGGCTAGTTGAAAAAAACGACAAAATATAATTTTTAAAGTGTGTTCTGGCAACTTCGCTTAAGCCAGTTCCATTCCAGACTGTGCTTTATTATCTTCGACCACGCCGTCACTTAAAGGTGAGTTGTAGTCAAACAACTGGCTTGTCAACTAAAAAAAAACCGTCATTGCCACTTTTTTTTAAATTTTATATGTTTGCTTCGGCAATTTGTTACAACTTTTTTTTTAAGTACAGGTAGAACAACATAAAAAAGGATTGCAGGTAACCTTTGACTGCTCTGTTAGCTCAATTAGCGAAGGTCTGCTTCGAAAGCTGAAGGGCGTGGGTTCAATTCCCACTCAGGACTAATATTTATGTAACGAACATAGACGTTTGTTCTGTGCCTGGGTGTTCTGTATACAATATTATAAATATGTATTTACAAAAAAAAACCGGCCAAGCTGGTAATATTTCTACTTGTTTGATAAATAACAAACCATACTCGTGTCAGTCCCATAACTCACCACATAGCCCGACAGCGCCACGTACGATCTTTACGAGGTAGAGAAATGACGAAAAATAAAATCTTAAGTGGTTTCCGCACTAATCCGGTATAGGGGACGCTCGGTAATAAGCTGCTTGCATTTGGGGGCAACTTGCACTACGCCACAAACCTACGATTAAAAACTATAATCTTTCTACACCGAATGTAAAGAATTATTAAAAAACAAAAAACGCGACAAATAATTGTTTTTTTTTTTTCAACTGTCAACTGAGCCAAATTGCCCCTTAATATTTTTTTTTTTCAAATTAATTATAGCCAATAGCACTAGGGACAATGTAAGTATTGTCACGATACAACAATATCTATTCAAGCTTTTAAAAGTTACGATGGAATTAAAAAAGTCACATACATACATAAACCTTGAAAATATTAAACTCTTATTTGGGCAGACGTTTAAAAATCAAACAATGTTAGTTGGTAAGCGCAAAACTTGAGAACGGGTAAACCGATTCAGCTGATTCTTTTTTTAAATGGTCGTAATACTTTATATAAGTATAAGCACTAATAAAGAACTTCAAAGTCAAGAACGAAGTACCAGGCAATCGGCTAGTACAAAAATAAATGAAGTTTGTCAAAACAAATTAAAGCTAGGTGTTTGACCACAGCTCGCCTTGTTAAGTGACGGTGTGATCAAAGATGAAAGCACACCTAGTCTGGAATAAAATTACTTCAATTAAAAAACCCGAAAGAATTACAGAGATATAGAAATATTAAAAAAAAATATCTAACAATCTTAACGCAAAATATAAACCGTTCTTTTAATCAACCGTTAAAAAGAGCTTCCGTACCCTAAACCACAGATTAAATAATAGCCATACCGACTGCTGAGGCGCCGGCCCCGCCACTATAAAACTTTATGACCCGTATTGTCCGACCAATGAAAGGAAAAATAATTCGATGTTACATATAAAAAAAAATATGTTTTTTGTGCTAAAAAACCTTAATAGGGATAGCGTACATCATTTATGCCGGATGTTTTTGTAACAACTCAAGTTTTTATTCCTGTACACATCCACTTCATCATTTGTCAAACATAATTCGCAAAAAACCTTATTTTTTTTATTGTTTAAAGTGGAAGTCAAGCGACAGGCCACCTGATGGTAAATGGTTAGACACCTACAGTTACCGGGGCATTGTCAGTGCGTGGCCTATCATTAGGTACCCTCTTCTCTCTCTGTTTGAAGCCAGGTAGATTGAATGAAGAAGAATGAATCGGGGAAACCGAAGTTTTCAAAATGTATGAAAGTTACAACGCATCATGCTAATTTTAGTTTCCATTCTCGCCCACTAGAAGCGCAGATAAATTTTTAATACCTATATTCGGTATTGAAAACTTGACGAAACTTTTTTTTATCAAATTGGGAAGCAATACGTTCTCATATCTATTGTAATCTGTGTTCCGCAAAATCTGTGTGTATAACTACATGTTCGACTTCGATCGAACTACATGGTCTTTATGGAAATTAATGGGAGAGACCTATGTCCAGCAGTTGACGTCATACGGCTGATGATGATGATCATGACTTGATACAATGCAAGCCTCCCCGGTGTGAAATATCGCCTAACCTTACGCAAGACGCGCTTCTCCCAGCGAATTTAGCTCTTGACTCCACGTAAATCTCGAAGACATAAAATGACTTTAAACATGAACAAAACCATCGTTATGATTGGTTTTACATATACTTTTTTGTTTTAAAACTCTCTCGGTGCATATAATTCGTTGAATTTTTTTTTATGGCCGACAGTCTATTTGTTGGCCACAGCTCACCTGATGTTAAGTGACGGTGTGGTCAAAGATGGTAAAGCACACCTAGCCTGGAATGGAACTGGCTCTCAAGTGAGGCTGCCGGAACACACCGTTAGATGCTTGGCGGCAGATTTTCAACTTGAGGGTGGTAGCTAGCCAGCCGAATACTAGAAAGTACCCTACCACCACGCTATAGTTTCCTCAAGATGTTTTCCTTCACCGGCTCAAGCTCATTGTTGGGGTTTGAACCCACGCCCTTCAGCATGCGAACCTACCGCACTAACCACTGAGCCATCATCGCTACTAAACTTGAATCGGAAATGATATTACATGAAGAAATATAATAACACTAAATAGGTTCACATGACCGTCAACACTCCAGTCATTTACGAAAATGATATCTCTAAGAATACATTTAAAAAAAAAATTGTTCCGGGAAACTTACAATATCGCTGCCGTTTGCTATTAATCGCCTACTTGTAAACGATGTTGCTTCGCACGACTGCTTTCCGATATTTCAGAAAATTGGGAACAGCGGAATTTCGGAAGCGTATCGTTCTGATTGTAAGTTTGACGGACAATTATTCCCGACGGATTCTGTAATGGGTAAGTTTCTTGTAGAAACTCGTAGATTGATTCCGCGAATCGATATATTGATTATTTATTTACGAAGTACTATCCTGATGGTATATACTATACTATTGTAGCGGTACCCAGAACTTTGAGTAACGCTGTATTCCGGTATCCTCACTTGAGAACCAGTTCCATTTCAGGATAGATGTGCTTATCCTTTTCGCCCATCTTCATATGACATCAAGTAAGCTGCAGTCAAACATCTATCCTGTCAACTACAAACAAATTTAATAAAACAAAGTGCGCAAGTTACTTAGTACGTGTCATGCTTGGATTGTACCGATGATAGCTCAGTGGTTAGCGCGGCCGGTACACCGAAGGGCGTGTGTTCAAACTCCAACAATGAGCTTGATTGAGGAAACTATAGCATGGTGGTAAGGTACTTTCTAGTACTCGACTGGCTAGCTACCACCCTCAAGTTGAAAATCTGCCGCCAAGCACCTACCGGTGTGTTCCGGCAGCCTTACTTGAGAACCAGTTCCATTCCAGGCTAGGTTTGCTTTAGCATCTTTGACCAAACCATCACTAACATCAGATGAGCTGTGGTCAAATACCTAGCTTTTCAACCATAAAAAAGCTGGATTGTCGTAAATACAAACAAAAGTGATACACAGGACAGATTCATTACCAAAACCCTAAAAACTCCCGCATGTTAAAATCACCCCTAATCCTAAATTACCCTACATCTGTACAAATAAATCAAGCAAGCTTACGCAAATCATTAAATCCGAATAAATGTAGGTAACGTTTCTAACAACGGCTCGAGAGCTCTCGATTTCGACCGAATTAATCGAGAATCGATTACGACAATAAAGTCTTATTCGAGTGGAGTGCAAATCGATAAAGTTTCGATAGGCGTATCGTGCTCTCTGTCGATTCTTGGAAACAATAATTTAATTAGAAGGTGCTTGACATGAGTTTTATACATGTCAAGATACTTAGTCATATAATACTCAGTACTGCTTATACCAGTCTTTCTCAAAGCAGGCGATAACGCCCTCTTGTGGGTGCTGGGGGGGATTTAGGGGCAGAAAAAGTTGAGGCATGTTAAAGTGGTTTAAGGGGCCAATGGCTGATTTATAATTTCATCTACTTACTATTTTAAAATTCACTGAAATCAAAACCTATCTACTACACAACATCGAATATTTAATTCATATATTTTCTGCCCTATTTGATTGCACTCACTGGTAAAAAAGTCTCGCTTAGAATGTAAGTTTAAACTCCAGACCAGACTTATATAGCACACTATAATTAAATTAACTAAAGTGGTTTTTAAGATGTAGTATTGAGACTAACCATCTAACCAAAGTAATGAGCGCCAAGCCTGTTTTGTTTTACTACTCAAAGTTCTTTGTATCGCTGCAATGGTCATGGACAGGCGTTATCTCTTAACATCAGGAGAGCGCCTCGTTAGTCTCAATACTGTTACATAAAAAAAAGTAGTAAAGTAAAAAAAAATTGGCGTTCGATGAAAAATAATTGATTATCAAAGTGGGCGGTAGATGGAATAAGTTTGAGAAACTGTGGCTTATACTAACTTGCATATATAACATGCTTTTACTTGTCGCAACTGAATTTTTTGCTATTTTACTTGTTGGTAGATCTTCTTAGCAGGAAGTCGCTTAGGTAGGTACCACCGTAGTACCAGATATTTTGCCGCCAAGCAGTAGTGTGTTAACATTACTGTGCTCCGGTTCGAAAGGAAGCTAGCTAGCAAAATTACAGGGCTGTTAAGACTAACCATCAAACGTCTCAAACTAATGAGCGCCAAAGCTACGATGCCCTGGGCTTTGTTTTACTACTCAAAGCTATGTGTATCGATGTAATGATCATGGACAAGCGCTATCTCTTACCACCAGGAGAGCATCTCGTTCGCCTTATTACTGTTTAATAAAAAACTAAGTTTTTCTTTACCTAATGGAACCTAACAGCAATATACGTATCAAATATAATAATGGTAATAAGACGAACAGACGCTTTCATCATAGTAATATAGTAGTGCTATAAAAATATATTATAAAAGTCTAATAAATGATAGACCATATAGGTACCTACTATGGAAACTGACTTGGTTTTAATACAGTTTTTGTTTTATTTATGCGGGATTACTCACATTTAATTTTATCGGAAACTGCGACTATAGTTCCGGCCACATCCTTCATCATGGAGACAAAGCTTAGTACAACTGAGTTTATTGGCTTTTATATTAGCGTTATCGCTAATCGAGTGTTATTTTGTCTTTGTTTTTGAATGTTGTTTTGAACTGTGTGAAGACATTTTGTTGCAACGATTCCTAAAGTTTATTTTTTTTGGCAGTTTACCTTGCACTATTATAACAAAATGGACAAACTATCAAATGAAATGGCCAAATTGCTCTAAAGCAGCGGTCGGCAACATGCGGCCCGCGGCACATATGCGGCCCGTGTTTTGTTTATTGTGTCATTCTACACACCATGAGCCATAGGACGTCCACTGCTGGACATAAGCCTCCGCCTGGGGGGGTTTTGCCAATACTTGCCACGCTTGGCAGGCGGGTTGGCGAGCGCAGTTAAGTGTGATTGTTCAAGGAAGATGCTGCTGCCCATCTTCCGGATTACATCCCTTGGCCGACTCTTACGGCAACCACGGGTAGAGAGGGTGGGGCACTATTCTTACGCCGGCACCACTACGGCACAGGTGTCCTACTTGCGGCCCGTGATTATTTTGTAAATCAGTCATAAATGTCTAAAACATTATAAGAATTAAATTACCTATATTTTAACAGTTTTTAATAGCATTTTTGTTTTTTCTATCTATTCTACGGGACACGGACCAATTATACGTACATTAAGCTAAAAGGTTGCCAACCGCTGCTCTTAAGGACAATCAGTTGTGTCAGACGCAAAATCTATGGGCAACTCTATAGATTTATCACCTCTGTGTACTCAGTAAATACATTTCATATAGGAATTTAAAGAGGTTTAGATACCGTTTAATGTAGCTTGAAAATTGTGGCGAAAATTTAAACCAAGAAAATTACTTCGTTAAATATTTACAGCTGTTTGTAACGGAAGACATGAGGAAAACCTATTTCATGAATTATTTATTAAAGTAAATATTAGGCGCTACCGTAGATAATTTCCTATAAAGATGACATAAGAGTCAATTTTTGAGTCAATTGTATTTTTTTAATATAAGAGTAATGAGATAAACAAGACACTCTCCTGATAGATAACGGCCATGACAATAGTAGCGATATACAGAGCTTTGAAAAGCATAAAAAAGTTCATGGCATCGCTGCTTTGGTGCTCATTACTTCGAGACTTTCAATGGCCTAACAAACAAACAGCAAATCTTCACCAAGTTATATCACGTCCGTGTACAAAAACGTGCTGACATACCATCACTTGGTAGTAGATCTTCTTAGTGTAGTACCACCACAGTACCAGAAATTCTGCCGCCGAGCAGTAGTGTGTAAACATTACTGTGTTCCGGTTTGAAGGGTACTGCAGGTAGCAAAATTACTGGGCTGTTCAGGCTAACCATCGAAAGTCTCAAAGTAATGAGCGCCAAAGCAGCGATCCCCTGGTTATTGTTTTGTTACTCAAAATTTTGGGTGCATTACCACCATAAAAGCGTTCCGATTATTATCAGTATTTACATATAAGTTAAACTCATGCCGTTTCTAAGTAAATTTATTGGGACTTTCCTATATTAGACAACAATTAATTGGGACCGATAAATTTCTCATTCAAAATCAGAATCAGAATCATTTATTGTCCATAAATAACAACGATCGTTACAGGCAAGTCAATATAACAATAAATAATCGTTTTAAAATTAAAATTAAACTTCAGCTAAGTTAACAAACGAAATAATATTTTCACTTATAATACCACAAGAGCTTCAAAATTATCGGGTATTTCCTAATTTAAAATAAGTAGCAGGTAATTAATTCACTGTGTTTCTATATACAAAAATGTGTTTTCTGAGATATTCATTGACATATATTCATTTAAACAGTAAAATGGATTGCTTTCAAAGAAATGTTTGAGTGTTTGTAAAAATGTTTTAAAATTCAAATCGGTAATACAAAGAGGTAATTTATTGTACATAAGTATTTTGGCATGAAGGCCCTGTTTCTTAACTTTAACTAACCTAGTCCATGGAATGAACAATTTATCCTTATTTTTTTGAACATTTTTGACCGCTGAAAATACCACGGAGTCGTATAACCGACAGAGGAATCTCGCCAGTTTGTTACTAAACAAAAACTGCAAGTAATAAGTAAGTAATATTTTTACATTTCAATTTAGTTCAAAATTTGATCTCAACTTTAAATCCGACTTGCTAAGAATCATCGAAGTATTTCAACTCGAAGTTCATTTAATTTTTAGAGAAAAGTCCGACAGCATTTCTTGTAGATGAAGTTAGGTGAACTATTCGCAAAGTTTGTGTCGAGATTTGCTGCCGTCAGAAATTTCAAGTACCTATGTTTTTAGATAGCCAGGATGGCAAATGTTCGACTTTTAGAACTTCGACAAGCTAGCCGAATTTGAGTGTTCAAGGTATATATTTAGTTTATTTCCGCTTAACAGTCGTTCCAGATACGACAGTGATGAAGATTCAAATTTAACTAACTTGACAACGATTTAAAAAACTTATCCGAAATTTTACCTAATATCTAAATCTAAAATAGGACATAAACTTAAAAGCTAAATCAAATTAAACAAAAAACTAATTAAAATTAAATAACAACAAGTCTTTATATCATATTCTCGCTGCAGTAAGCAGTTGCCGACACGTGTGTCGCCACTACACGAGGCATCCTCAGGACGTGTTGACTCTTCGAGCGCCTCGTCGAGACTGAGTCAATCAATTATGTAGCTGTGTTTGTGGTTTTAAGAAACCATTCAGAAAATACTTTTATCTGTTTTTTGGTTAATATCCGACTTCTAGCCTTCATTATTTATTATGAAAACTCCAATAATCAATATAATAAGCTTGAGCTGCCGGTGAAGGAAAACATCGTGAGGAAACCATGGCATCGTGGTAGGGTACTTTCTGGTACTCGGCTGGCAAGCTACCCTCAAGTTGAAAATCTGCCGCCAAGCATCTAACGGTGTGTTCCGGCAGCCTAACTTAAGAGTCAGTTCCATTCCAGGTTAGGTGTGCATTACCATTTTCGACCACGCGTTCACTTAACATCAGCTGGTGAGCTGTGGTCAAACACCAATCTTGTTAAAACCTGTTAATTAAGTTTATATTGGTGTGTACAATAAAGAATTAATCAATCAATCAACCAAGTTGAACAACAATAAAAATAAATCCTTAATTGCTTGTATGGGAAATCCAACGTTGCTTTGGACACTCTTTCTAGCAATTAATCTATGTCTTTCTATAAAAGGAAGTTTCCAGCCGGGTAAACTATCGAGCTAATAACATCACGTTCTGGCAGCGATGGGATGTCCGGATGCCACCGGCATTGTTCCACGACTCCTTGAGATTGGATTCCGGAAACTTCGTCAGACACTCGTTAATATTGAAAGCTGATCAATGTGGCTTTACTAAGAACCGTTCCAATATTCGCACCATGCTTATCAGTCACTACACTTTCCAGAGATGTCTATTGAGATTACTTTGCCTAATAATAATCACAGTGGTAATGGATTTTATTGAGCTGTATTGTGGGATGTGATGTGGTACGTTATTTGTGACGAGGCGTGGTGCAGCGTGGCATGGCGTGGCATGGAGTGGAGTTGTGTGGTGTGGTGTGGTAGCGTGGTTTGGTGCGTGGCGTGACGTGGAGTTGTGTGGTATTGTGTTTCTTGGTGAGTGATTCGTGTCGTGACGTGGCGTAACGTGACGTGACCTGGTGTGGTGCCGCGTGGATTGATGTGGTATTGGTGGATATGACTACGGTCATAAATTTGTAACTGTTAGTCTTTGTTTGTTTGTTATTTATGTTTTCGGTTGTATTATACACAAAATAAAATTATTTTCTTTCTTCATAACATTGAAATCGTAAAAAAATAAGCGGCTTTATTTTCGTGACGTTTGACTAAATCTAGTAACAGATTTATTTCACGATATCGAAGTAGTTACCATAGTAAATATAATAATCCTCTTTTGGCTTAGTTCGCCCTAAGGTTATATAGCCCTGTATAAGTTACTTTTAAATTACACTCGGGATATAACGTTTTATCAATTTCAAACTCATTTCTTTTTCACCACGATATAACTGGAGGCTTCAAAAAGGATAATATAAAAATAACGCCATCATTTTACTAAACTTCTCGTAATATTCACGTAAAGGCCTCAAAGTAATAATTCGTTTTAAGAATAAGACAATAACAGTAAGGCTATTTACTCACGCATGCGGTATAATGCCGCAAAATCGAATCACTTGACGTTCTTACATTGGTAAACGTTAGTACGAAAAAATATGTCAAGTACTAGCTACGCCCCGCGGTTATACCCGCATGGTGATGGGTGATGATGATGATGACGATGAAAAGTATCCTATGTTTTATTTCAGGGCCTAAAGTATCTACATGCAAAATTTAATCTAGATCCGTTTAGCCATTCTGGCGTGATTGAGTAACAAAAAAACAAACAAACAAACATTTATACATACATCGGTCCGTCCGTCCGTCCGTCCATCCATCCATCCATCCATCCATCCATATAATATTAGTTGTGATTGTATGTATATTAACTGCTTCTTCATACTGTTATGACGATTAACGGTTTTAGATAAAATTTATAATGCGGGTAGTTTACATTGTAAATAAAGACATAGGCTACAATTTTTTCGAAATACATATTTATAAAATGTCATAATATGATATGTATGTATTTATTCATAATCAGACCTGTTTATAAAAGCCACTGCTGGGCGCGAGCCACTTCTCATTATGAGAAGGGAAAGGTCGGTCCACCACGCTGGCCAAGTGTGTGTTAGGAGACTTCAAACGTCTTTGAGAACTTTATTTTTTATGAACTCTCGGAAATGTAGATTTCTTCACGATGTGTACATACATACAATACCCACATACTTAGGAAAGGCAGAGGTGCGTGCTGTGGGATTCAAACCCAGGATCTCCAGATTTGAAGCCCGACAGTCTCCCAACTAGGTTGCCGAAATTTCCGCCGACTTTATTTATTATTCTTTTGGTGGATCGACGTGCTATGTGCCTTATTTGTGATATAATCGCCAAAAAGTCTTGATCACCGCCGCAGAGATGGTCTGTCTACTTTTAACCCGCATTTAAAAAAACATAGTATTTAATTCTAAACAGTCCATACTGCGTATTCTCTGCATTGTGTCAAGCAATTCCCATATGCAAGACATTTGAGGACGCGCCATTTATTTGTGAAATCATTAGGGCGGGGACATGTGCGGGGTAATTTTATGACCAGTGGAAACGAAGCGGAAGGGTGTAGTGGAGCTGGGAAACTTTGGGAAAAGTCGGGGAAAATTCGTTGTGTGGCAAATTGATAATAGTTTTCAGATTTTTTATGATTACAAATAATGGAAAACTACGTAATGGTCAAAGCTGTGTCGAGTAATAAAACACAGTTTATGGTATCTATGTTTATAATATGGTTGAATGTCGATTATACCACTTATTTACATGGAATAAAAACAGGTCTTTGCGCATTCTTGTTTTACTTATGCGGGATTCTTCGGCTATAGTTTCAGCCACATTCGGTGGCCTTCTTTATGGAGACAAAGCTAAGAACAACGCGCGCGCGACCTTGCCTAAAAACTAATATTATGAATGTGAAAGTTTTTGAGGATGGATGGATGTTTATTACTCTTTCACGTAAAACTTACGGAACTGATTTGAATGAAATTTAGCACACATATAGTTTATGGCCTAGATTAACACATAGGATTATTTTTATACTGTAAACTGAACAAACTTTCTGTTAAATTCCACGCGAATGAAGGGTAAAAGCTAGTCCGATATAATTAAACTTGAGTAATCCCATATAAGTAAAACAAAAATGTGTTAAAACTACGTCAGTTCCCATAGTAAGTTACGCTAATATCATAAAAGCGAAAGTTTGTATATTGAATGTTAGCCCATTTGGTAGAATATCTGCCTCAAAAGCTGTAGAACGTGGGTTCGATTTCCACCGGAAAAATATTTCTTGTGACGATAAATATTTGTTCTGTATCTGGATGTACAGTATGTATTTCTATAAGTTATCTGGTTCCCATAGTACACATTTTGTGTAGCTTAGGCTAGATGGCGCTGTGTGAATGTACAACGATTATATTTTATTTGTTGCTTCTTCACGCTGTAATGGCGTGTGACGGATTTGGATAGAGTTTGCAATGCAGATAGCTTATACCCTGGATTATTGAATATATAGTCTACTTATTAATCCTGGAAGACACTGATAACACGGCGGAGCAAAGGTAATTTTCCTATACATCCCACTTTCTAGGACTTAACTGGCTAGCTACCACCATCAAGTAGAAAATCTGCCGCCAAGCACCTAATGGTGTGTTCCGGCAATACTTGCGAACCAGTTTAATTTCAGACTAGGTGCAGTTCCCATCTTCGACCACAACGTCATTTAACATCAGGTTTTTTTTATTCTAAATAGGTCCACACACCCTGCCTGATGTTAAGGAGTAGTGCGGTCTAAGATGAAGCACGCTTATCTCACCTTTTTACTCTAGATTTGAAGACACCCATATTGCACCTAACAGATGAACTGTGGTCAAACACCAAACCTTTTCAAACACAAAATTTTCAAGGTCATAGTGAACAAATATCTTCTAAATCAGTCTGCTTCATTTTCGACCACATCATAGCTAACCATCAGGAAAGTTGGTGTTCAAACGCGGACTTAAAAAGTCTAACTATAAAACTAGCATTTCTTACACAAATAACAAAGTACTTTCCCATAAATGTTGCCAATGTGAACACGCCATTATATCCGCAATAGGACAGGCGCGGCTGTAAAGGTTTGTTTACACAAGTTACGTGATGTAGTGTTACTCTATAAAAGTTTAACGGTGCTGAGTACACGGTTTCGCTTTAAAGTTTTTACTACGGTCTGGACCACGCTTTATAAAATGTACTTGTACTTAACACAGCAGCGATATGAATAACATTTTAAAATCTCTATCTTAATAAATTTTGGAGAGTGCGGTTCAGATCTGCATGGCTTAATTCCACCTTGCCCATTCTTTTATCGGACAGCCAGAAGCTTTAAAAAGCGGCACCGCTATATGATGGATATTCCGAAAACTCGAACTAAACGGTTTGAATCTACTTTCATTGTACGAACAGCTAAACAGTGGAATTTGATACCCGGGTGTGTTTCCTGATAGATACAATCTGGGTACCTTCAAGTCGCGAGTGAATCGGTTTCTGCTAGGCGAGCGTGCTCCACCATAGACCGCATCTTCGTTTAACATCAGTCGAAATGGCGGTCAAACGCAAGCCTATCTATATCTAATATTTAAAAAAATACTCTTAATAGCAAGCTGCCGGCTCCCTTGTTTCCTGAGAGATATAATCTAGATCTTTTCAAGGCCAGAGTGAATAGGTATCTTCTAAGTCTGCGTACTTCATCTTCGAACACATCATCGCTTACCATCAGGCGAGTTGGTGGTCGAACGCGGACTTATCTGTAATATAAAATAGTGTTATTTATTTTATTTTATTCTGGTAACAAAATAAGTACAGCAAATTGTGATTAATAGGCACAATTTATAGTTTAAAACTAATGCAAATAATAAAAATTTAATAATTAGTACCAGATGTTCTGCCGCCAAACAGTACAATACAATACAATACAATACAACTTTATTATACAACAAACATTATAAAAAATACATACAAAAATTAAAAAAAGAGAAAGAAAGTAACAAAACAAAAAATACAACAAATAAACGATGTACAAGGGCGGCCTTATCGCCTAGAGCGATTTCTTCTTGACAACCTTAGGATGGAAATGTGACAAACATAAACATTAAACATTAGTGTGTAAACATTACTGTGTTCCAGTTTGAAGGGCACTACAGCTAGCGTAATAACAGGGCTGTTGAGACTAACCATCTAATGTCTCAAATCAGTGATGCCCTGGACTTTGTTTTGCTATTCAAAGTTCTGTGTATCGCTGCAATGGTCATGGACATGCCTTATCTGTTTACATCAGGAGAACGTCTCGTTCATCTCATTACTTTTGTAGCGATGATAAATAAATAAATATTGTAGGGCATTACACACAGCGCCATCTGACCCCAAACTAAGCAAAGCTTGTATTATGGAAGTCAGATAACTGATAAAATACTTGAATACTTTTTTTGTAAATAAATACTTATAATATATACAGATGATAGCTCAGTGGTTAGCTTGGTCAGTTCGCAAGCCGAAGGGCGTGGGTTCAAACCCCAACAACGAGCTTGAGCTGCCGGTGAAAACATCGTGAGGAAACCATAGCGCAATGGTAGTGTACTTTCTAGTACTCGGCTGGCTAGCTACCACCCTCAAGTTGGAAATCTGCCGCCAAGTATCTAACGGTGTGTTCCGGCAGCCTCACTTGAGAACCAGTTCCAATCCAGACTAGGTTTGTTTACCATATTCGACCACACTGTCACTTAACATCAGGTGAGGTATGGTCAAACACCTAGCTTGTCAACTATTTAAAAAAAATGTGAAAATTTGTGGCGTGTCTTGGGAGATGTCTTTGTCCAGCAGTGAACAACGATAGAATTATGATAATGTGGTCCATGTAAATTATCATCTTTTTCGGCTTAGCCAAGCTCATCAATATTTGCCTATTATTCTATAAGACAGTCAAATATAATTATTTAATTTTAAGTGTATTCTACCCATAAGTCAGCTACATTAAAATGCCAACATTAAAATTCTAACGACTTTCTGAGTTCCTCTACCAACATATTTGCTTCCAAAGGTAACTAAAAATCACTTCTGTTACATATAAAACTAGTACCAATGAATTTGAAACTTAGTTTCACAGATTTAGAGCTAAAAGTTCATTGTTTCAGCTTTTCAGATCCCGATATTATATGTATGTTGGCAATTTTCATCCCATTCAGTGCGTTCGTTTCCGTCGAGTCGAGAGGACGTGTGCGGTCGAACGAGACAACTTTGTCACGAGTTCGTAATTCGAAAAGTTGAGAAATATGGTAGGTATTGGATGTTCTGTGAAAGATTGACGTGTCGATACTTTCAAAGTGAAGGATTGATGTGATGTGGGAGTACAACTTATTGTGTATGTGAAAAGGTAAGAAATAGATAATTATGTCAAAAGATTAATTATATAAATAAAGAAATATGTAAACTCTATATTTTTAATGTTGATTTTAAAAGATAAACTAAATGTTTATTTAAGAATTGAAATAAAATATTTTGATTTATTTTCTACTTTTTTTTATGTACGTAATCAACACTTTATTTTTTAAATAACTTTTTATTATAAATTTGTAACTGCTTTAATAAAAATTATATTTTATAAAGCCCAGTTCTACAATAAAAATATTTTTTTTTCTTTCTATTGTAACGAAATTTATTTAAAATTTTAACTTTTTTTTTATGTAACTGTAATGTGACGAACGAGACGCTCTCCTGATGTTAAGTGATAACGCCTGTCCATGACTTTAGCAGCGATATACAGAACTTTGAGTAGTAAAACAAAGTCCAGGGCATCGCTGCTCATTACTTTGAGACTTTCAATAGTTAGTCTCAACAGCCCAGTAATTTCGCTAACTGCAGTACCCTTCAAACCGGAACATACATATACATATATTTATATAATTAACGCAATAAAATAAAAATGGAAAATAAAATTATATAACTGTATTTAATAATAATAAAGAACTTTATTTGAGCAAAATTTTATATATGCATGTGAAGTTAGTAGATACATAATTCATAACCTATCAGAGCAGACGATACAAACAAAAACCCACGATTATTATTGAGATTTTGTTAAATAAACAGATTGCAAATAAATACCAATACCAAAATACCGATTTCAGGAATACGGCAGTATTCATAAGGGGCCATGTATAAATAGCGTCACGTGAATTTCGAAACTTTTAGAGTTCAATATCACTTTTGACACAAACGATAACGATTATGTAGCGATAATAACTCAGTGGTTAGCGCGAACGGTTCACATGCCAAGGGACATGGGTTCAAACCCCAACAATGAGCTTGACCCGTCCGTGAAAGAAAACATCGTGAGAAAACCATAGCGTGGTGGTATGGTACTGGCTGGCTGCCACACTTAATTTGAAAATCTGTCGCCAAGCAACTAACAGTGTGTTCCGGCAGCCTTAATTGAGAGGCTGGTCGATTCTAGGCTAGGTGTGTATACCATCTTCCATCACACCATCACTTGACATCCGGTAAGCTGTGGTCAAACACTTAGCCAGTCAACCATATCACATTTTTTGGTACCCCTTCAATCCTCTTTAATAAAAGGATAGCCCCTAATCAACTCTTTAAAATTAAAACAGATAAAAATAATGTGTTAATGGTAACACTAACCGTTGTTCCTGCGGAGCGGCAATAATATTTTTCGTAAAAAATTAGTTCAAAAACTAAAACCTGTCTACTGAAAAATCACGCTCCAAAAAGTATGAAACAAGAGAATATTCTCATCTGAAATTGTTATGTACAAACTATTCGATATGTATCGTGTAATATAAACAACTCACGTACAATAAATATTTTATTGTATTTCATATATATTCATAGTGTTCAGGATACAGGTTTTATAAAGCAGAGGTTAATTGACAAAGCCTACTATAAGGTGGCTCATTACGTGGAAGACAGGAATTTATGGTTGTAGTAGCTTCTCTCTGCACTTGCATCCCCCTGACTAAGTGACAATTGTAGTAAGCATAATGTATTAATATTTATAACTGTAAACTGTAACCTAATATGAAAAGAAAAATCCACAAAAAAAAAATGCCTTGCTGAGTTTCTTGCCGGAGTCTTCTCAGTTGAAGTGTAATTACGAGCCGGTGGTAGATTCAAACATATAACTTAACGTTCATAAGTGCCTTACCAGGGCCTATACTGAATAAATGACTTTTTGATTTTGATTTTGATTTTGAACCGTGGTCAAAATTCAAAAATTCAAAATTCAAAACCATTTATTCAAACTAGGCTGAGAATCAGCACTTTTCGAACGTCGAAATTACATAAGACAGTCCCCCAAAACGCCCACCCGTCACCACTTCCTAGTGCTTTAGCTGGGAAGAAGAAGTGGCGCAACAAACTCCCCAGCAGAAACAGGTCGTTTGTCACCTACCGTAACAAAGCAATACATTTTAAAAATTATGATAAGTTGGCATTAGTATGGCATTATGTGAGGCATTATTTTGTAACGGTCTCTTATTTGGCTCTATTTGTATGTTTTAGTTTATTGTTACCAAATAAAAATTAATTTCTTTCTTTCTTTAACAGACGAATAATATACACCGTGAAAGTTTGAACACCAGCAATATTGATTGCAGGGGGTTCAGTACTAGATTGTCGTACCAAATTAAAAAAAATGTGATTAATATTTGACCTAATTATCCTGAGCAAACAAAAAAATACGGACACTCAAATCACGCGCACCGAAAATGACATGGCAGTCGCGCGCGGTCCCAGATTAGATAACTGGTACTTCGTTGTCTAAGTATGGTAGTTACTCGTATATCTTGCGCTAGCTCGGCGCGTAAGATCTCGCGCTGTCTATACATTCTGGAGTCTTAGGAAAAACTTTGACCAAGGTTTCCAAACTAGGACCGTTCCATGTTGTGATCTTTTTTGTCCATTTATCATCGCCCATGCGTGCGATATGGCCTTTTAATTTTAGTACCTGGTTGACCGAGCATTGCTCGGCTGAAAACATGGATAAAACGACGTTTTCTGAAAATGAAACCTGGCTAGATCGATTTTTCGCCCCCGAAAGCCCCTGGATACAAAATTTCATGAAAATCGTTGGAGCCGTTTCCGAGATTCAGAATATATATATATATATACAAGAATTGCTCGTTTAAAGATATAGATTTATATAAATAAATTTTAATTATTACCTATTTATAATTCGACACATAATACAACGTCCTGATAAATTAACACACTGGTTGAGCAATCCATTAAAATTTAATGATTATTTTAATTACTGTCTTCGTAAAGCAAGTCGTAAATTCCGGAGCTTACAATTTACGTTATTCAACGGTTCAATATTTTTTTTGTATAGAAGATTTTTTTTTATATTTATTAGTAATAAGACGAACGATACGTTCTCCTGATAGTAAGAGACGGATAGTAGCACATGCCCATGACCATTGCAGAAACACACAACTTTGAGTAACAAAGTCTGGGGCATCGTTGTTTTGGCGATTATTACTTTGAGACTTTCGTTGGTTGAGTCTCAACAACCTAGTAAAGTTGTTAGCTGCAGTACCCTTCAAACCGGAACACTGTAATTGATTACACACTATTTCTTGGCCGTAGAATATCTGGTGGTGCGGTGGTAAGGAAATCTACCAACCAAAATATAATAGTAATCCTTGATCCTTTCTGCAGCCCTAACCACCGGCAGTTTGAGCCTTGCCCCGCTGCCGGCGGCACCCTAGTTTTAAAGTTTTTTTTTCTGTTAATAAAGTATTTTTTTTTTGAATATTCAATATATAAAATAAAAATTAAGAAAATAAATAAATAACTGAAATAATAATAATATGTATTTTTACCCACGACGGAACTGAGACAGTATTTGCGTTTGGGGTGAGAGGATGTTCGTGCAAATCCATGTTGCCATTTTTCTCCAAAACTACTAGTCCGATTTTGATGCAGTTTTCAGTGATGGGTTTGGGTTTGATTGGTGCATGTTCTTAGATTGGTGTTATGGTGACAACTCACCAGGGGGCGCTGCAGTAAACGTTGTTTGTGCAAATCCATGTTGGCATTTTTCTCCAAAACTACTAGTCCGATTTTGATGCAGTTTTCAGTTATGGGTTCGGGTTTGATTGGTGCATGTTCTTAGATAGGTGTTACGGTGATAACTCATCAGGAGGAGCTGCTTCTATCAGTTATCTGGTTCCCATAGTACAAGCTTTGCTTATTTTGGGGCTAGATGAGGCTGTGTGAAATGTCCTAAAAATTTTGTTACATTTTTGATTTTTCTGTTTCTTTTTGGGTTTGATAACTCTTTATTGTACACACTAAAAAAAACTGGCAACCTTATCACTAAAATTTATCTCTTCCAGACAACCTTTTTTTGATTCTGGTTAAGTTGTGCCGTGGTGGTACTGGCGTATGAATAAGTACCTCACCCTCTCTACCCGTGGTTGCCGTAAGAGTCGGCTAAGGGATGTAATCGGGAAGATGGGCAGCAGCGTCTTCCTTGAACAATCACACCTTACTGCGCTCGCCAACCTGCCTGCCAAGCGTGGCGAGTATTGGCAAAATCCCCCCAAGAGGAGGCCAGCAGGGGACGTCCTTTGGCTGATGATGATGATGTGAAGAAATCTTCCCGTAATATTTATCTGAAATTACTTATTTTTACTTGTTATTTATTTAGGCAAGTAATTTGTATAACTCGTGTAAATATCTCCCTTCGGGTTACGTTTACGAGAACCAAACCTTCTAGGAAAAGTTTGTGAAGCAGAAAACAATAATTGTTGTTGGATAAAATATTCCTCCCGGTTTTTCAACAAATAACGTTTATTTAATGAATTACTTTTTTATACATATGGAAACTGCCGTGCTTTTGATAAATTTTTGTTTAACTTATTAATAATCAACCGAGCACCAAACGGTGTATTCCGGCAGCCTTACTTGAGAGCCAGTTCCATTCCAGGCTAGGTTTGCTTTACCATTTTCGACTGCATCGTCATTTAACATCAGGTGAGTCGTGGTCAAACACCTAGCTTGTCGAGCATAATAAAATCGAATACATTTATTTTAAATTATTATTATCTATGTAACACCACGACAAGGAACAAACATCTTTTTTTTAAAATGTAGGACAAGCTTGGTGTTTGACCACAGCTCCTGATGTTAAATGACGGTGTGGGCGAAGATGGTAAAGCATACCTAGCCTGGAATGGAACTGGCTCTCAAGTAAAGTCGCCGGTACACACCGTTAGGTGTTTGGCGGTAGGTTTTTTACTTTAGGATGGTTGCTAGCCAGCCGAGTACTAGAAAATACCCTATCACCATGCTATGGTTTCCTCACAATGTTTTCCTTCACAGGCAGCTCAAGCTCATTGTTGGGGTTTGAACCCACGCCCTTCGGCATGTGAACCGTCTGCGCTAACCACTGAGCTATCATGGCTACAAAAACATCAATGTTTGTCATATATATGTTTTATTGCTAGAAGATAAATAATGAACCAATTCTTATCTATGTCTGTATTTGTCACAAGCCAGATTTGCCATCTGAGGTAGAAAGCAATTAGTATTTGATCCACCTTGTTCCGGCCCTGTTCTCAAGAACCTAACATCTGCCCCAACAGGGCCGTAATTAGCGGCACGGCACACGTTTGTAGCATCATCCGACGTCGGTTTTAGATTAAAGGCAGTAAAATCTCCAATTCAAATAGCGCGGCGGAATTCAAATGAACCTGAGGGGGATACTGCGACTTTTATTCTCACTCACCTGGAATTCACCTTGAAAATTATATCCTATCAGACATGGAGGTTTTTTACGTTGTTTGTTTGAAATTAACTGAAATTACCTGGATGACCTTGTTTTATACCATTCTTTTGGTAAACACCGTTTTCTAAAAATTTAACCTAGCTAGATCGATTTATCGCCCCCAAAACCCCCTGCATACTAAATTTCATGAAAATCGTTGGAGCCGTTTCCGAGATTCAGATTATATATACATATTACATATATACAAGAATTACTCGTTTAAACGTATTAGATATATACATATATACAAGAATTGCTCGTTTTAAGGTATTTGATTATTATTATTAGATTAGATATACAAGAAACACATTGCTTAGAGAGAAATCGCAGATAGAAGTCGCAGTTTGCGCATTTGCCAGTGTCTCAGTTTGAACAAATTTATGATTTACAAAATTAAACACAATCCAAATAAATTTAGAAAAAATAATTAGATGTAGTTATCGTAACGCATTACACACAGCGCCATCTAGCCCCGAACTAAGCAAAGCTTATACTATTAGACCCACATATCTTATAAAACTTTTTTACCTTTAAAATACACATTAAGACGGAACAAACAGTCATGTTCATTTTTTTTTTGTGTCAAAGTAATGAGACTACCGAGCCGTTTTCTTGATGGTAAGATATAACGCCTGTTCTAACCATTGAAGTGATACACAAAACTTTAAGTAGCAAAACCAAGTGCAGGGCATCGCTGCTTTAGCGCTTATTAATTAGAGACGGATGGTTAGTCTCAACAGCCTTGTAATTTCGCTACCTGCAGTACCCTTCACAATGCAACAGTAATGCTTACACACTACTGCTTGCAGTGGTACCTACCTAGACGACCTCCTGCTAATTAGATCTACCACCAAGTAAAATGTCCTGGCTGGAAATCGAACTCATTCATTTCAGATATAATCATAAGTGGCAGAAGTCGAAATAAATCTGGTGTAATTAAATTTCAGCTGTACATATAGCTTTATTTTTATTTTTATAAAAGAGTTTAGAGACGAATTATAACGTTCTCCTGATGCTAATAGATAAATCCTGTCCATGACCATTGCTATGATACACAGGACTTTGAGTAGCAAAATAAGGTCCAGGGTATCGTTGATTTGGCGCTCATTACCTACTTTGAGACATTACATGGTTAGTCTCAACAGCCCTGTAATTTTAGTAGAATATCTGGTTCTGTGGTGGTTTAGGTCTACCTCCAAGTAAAATAAACACTTAGAAATCAAATGTCAAAAGTTAGCCAGGTAGTGAGTTGTGCTAAAGATGTAAAATCTCAGAGTAGTGTTCCAGATTCGTTCCGAATTACGTCGCGGACTAGAATTTTAAATGAGAAACGATTGAGAATCGGTCTGACGTCTCGCTCCAAGATTTATTTCGGTTTTTGCATTTCAACCGCCCGCTTGTAGGACTGTTTGTTCAAGACCAATTCTTCGGAGGGTGATTATCTCAATAAAATCTCGATTTGAATGCGCGGGAAGAAGAAAAGTAACTTTTACGCTCGGTACAATCTGGAACGGGAATCGTTGCGTTGTTTAGTGTTGTGCTTCAGGTAAATATATCGATAAATGTTTTAGTATTTTTATGTAAATGTAATGAGACGAACGAAACGCTCTCCTGAAGGTAAAAGATAACGCCTGTCCATGACCATTGCAGCGATACACAGAACTTTGTGACAAAACAAGGTCTAGGGCATCGCTGCTTTGGCGTTCATTTTTTTGAGACAATAAATGGTTGGTCTTAACAGCCCTGTAATTTCGTTACCTTTACACAAGACAAGCTAGACAGATTTTCAACTTGAGGGTAGTGGCTAGCCAGTCGAGTAATAGAAAATAACCTGCCACCACGCTATGGTTTCCTCGCGATATTTTTCCTTTTACCGGCAGCTCAAGCTCATTGTTAGGGTCTGAACCCACGCCCTTCCGCATGCGAATCGACCGCGTTAACTACTGAGCTATTATCGCTACAAAATATTCCCTGATGTTAAGCATAGACGCTTAATAAGCATACATACCTAGAAAAAACTTATTAACTTGGGATTTGTATGGGAAAACGCCATATAAATAGTAATTAAATTAAACTAATGAATCCGGTTGCCTCATTTTAACCGTCTGAAATAAAATTACTTTCAAAACACATAATTGTCTTGAACGTACCTCTAACTTTGTAAGATATTCGATGCGTTTTTATTTTAATTGACATATTTGCACATTGACATGCTTTATTATGACATAACATATAATCAGCGTTTTAAAACTCTTTTAATGATATTACGGAATTGACCTTGAATTGACAATTAATTGTAATAATTAAAATAATATAATTTTATCGATTAGTCGGTAAAATTGTATTGCCAGCACTAATTAATTATTCCATTTTCACCTAAACTCCGTCAAACTTTCTATTTATTCTGAGAGTTAGTGAGGTTTGGCCACGCTGGTTCAGGTTTCAAACATTTTGTTATCTGATAACGGCTGTTCGCTTCGGATATCAATATGTTTTGTTATCTTCATGCCATTTATTACGTGTCCCACTGAAAACAAATATAAATTTATTTAAAAAATATTTGTATAGGTACGGGTTACGAATATTGGCAGTACGAAGTCAATAGGGGTTAATAGTTTACTCAATTATTTTTTTGATGCGTTCTGTTCCAGGAACTATAAGCCTTCCTTCTCTGATAAATATACGTCAATTTTGAACTACGAGAGCCATACATTGTTAAAAAAATATTTCCAGGTAACTCTCTTTTTGTCTCATTGTGAAAACCTTTTGGTGAGATTAGCCATAAATTGATAAAAAAAATCTTTCCGGCAAACTTTTTTTTTGTCTCATTGTGAAAACCTTTTGGTGATATTAACTATAAATTGTTAAAAAAAATCTTTCCAGCGAACTCTCCTTTTGTCTCATTGTGAAAACCTTTTGGTGAGATAACCCATAAATTGTAAAAAAAAATCTTTCCAACAAACTCTCTTTATGTCTCATTGTGAAAACCTTTTGGTGAGATAACCCAAAAATTGTAAAAAAAAATCTTTCCAACAAACTCTCTTTATGTCTCATTGTGAAAACCGTTTGGTGAGATTAAGGATGCCTGTCTCTTTAGCCGGATATGTTGGAAGCCCAACTTCTCCGCTTAGAGTCTATCCAAGTTCATTTACGTCAGTTGTTAGCTTCTAGCATCTTGCGGCTGGATAACTAACGCTCCGCTTACTAAGCCTAGACCACCACTCTATTGCAACCTTACTCCACCTGCCATCACTTCGCCTAGCAACGTGTCCTGCCCAGCTCCTCTTGAGGTTCATAACTGCGATGCCGACGTCTTGAACTTTCGTTCGTCGCCTGTATCGGTAGTGCGGTTTGGTCTTGGAGTTTGATGCCAAGCATGAAGCTCTCCATGGCTTTCTGTGCGACTCTAATTTTGTACACAGCCTTATGTGTGAGGACATACAAACAAATGTCTAATACATCATTTTTAAATAGGGTAAAATTGGTCACAAACTCTCATACAGTGCTAAAATAAATTCATATGTCTTTTCATAAAACTTTTATGTTATTTAAATCAGTCACGCATCAGTAAATACAAACAGGGGCAAAGTTTTACGAAAATTTGTTTAGCTCCGCGGCTTGAATTTGTAATTCGAACGTCCCAAAATTTACATGTTTTTGAGGGTAATCTAACATCTCTGACTTTTCGTTACACATTTATTTCTGTGCGGGTAGAAAGTTCTGTCTCGAACTTTCTGTGAATTCAAACTGGGACTTAATTTTGCTAGAGACGGTACTATTCTAATCAAATCAAATTATCAGTAAATATACAAAAGGAGACAAAATAACAGGGTTGTCGCGACTAACCATTGAATTTCTATTTGAACTGTACGATCATTTATTGTGATTATATTGTCATAGTTTATCGTTATTTTTGACAGGCTAAGTGTTTGACCACAGCTCACCTGAAATTAAGTGACAGTTGGTCGAAGATGATAAACACACCAAGCCTGGCATGGAAAATCCAGAGTAAACAGGTTTTTTCTAGATAAGCGTGGTTCATCTTACTCAACATCAAGCAGGGTGTGGTCAAACGCAAACCTATTTGGCATAAAAAATATAGTGTCAAAAAACTGCTGCTTAGAATTGAAATTGAAAAAAAATGGAATTAGCTAGCCAGCCGAGTACTAGAAAGTACCCTACCACCACGCTATGGTTTCCTCATGATGTTTTCCTTCACCGACAGCTTCAGATAATTGTTGGGGTTTGAACCCACGTCCTTCGGCGTGTGAACCGACCGCGCTAACCACTGGGCCACCATCCCTACAAAGATATTTATTATTATTAATACTCGTGTTTGATGGAACTTTATTTATGTTTACTTTTAGTTTTTTAATAACTTATGTAGGGTTTATTTAATTATTTACTCAATTAATTTATTCAGTATCATCATCATTAGCCTATCGAAGTCCACTGCTGGACATGAGCCTCTCCCAAGACACGCCACTTAGCCCGATCTTCGGGTTTTCGCTTCCATCTACCGCCAGCTGTCCTACGTATATCGTCACTCCATCGAGTCTCAGGGGGTCCTACGCTTCGTTTGACAATTCGCGGTCTCCACTCTAGGACACGTCTACCCCAGCGGTTATCGGTTCTGCGACAGACATGTCCAGCCCATTGCCACTTCAGCTTGCTAAAACGCTGAGCTATGTCTGTGAGTTTAGTTCTCTGGCGAATTACGGTTGAGCTTAGTATACTTCATAATTATAAGCCTGTATTAAACTGTCGTAAAGGGCGTTGCCTGTATTGAACTTGTAAATCATATCACTGTCCAGATCCCGATATCCAAGCTTAGCTATTCATGAAACTCAAAGTATCTTGTATTTAATTAAACCACTAGTAGAGGGAATGCTCCATTACTCGTACGTAGTTCACTGCAATCTGTGTCACGCTGTACAATTTATGCCCTAATCTGTGGCAAGAATTGACTAAAAACAGTCAGAAGGATAACTATTTTACCTTTTTTTTTTATCGTTGACAGGCTAGGTGTTTGACCACAACTCACCTGATGTTAAGTGACGGTGTAGTCGAAGATAGTAAAGCACAATTGCTTGAAATGGAACTGGCTTTCAAGTGTGGTTGTCCAAGCACACTGTTAGTGCTTGGCAGCAGGTTCTCAACTTGAGGGTGGTAGCTAGCCAGTCGAGTACTATAAATTACCCTACAACCATGCTATGGTTTCCTCACGATGTTTGCCAGCAGCTGAAGCTCATTGTTGGTGTTTGAACCCACGCCCTGCATCGTGTGAACCGACCGCGCTTACCACTAGGCTATCATCGCTACAAAGCTTTCTTCCGTTAAACATAGTGTGTAAGCTAACTGATTGATTCAGGCGTTACTTTGCGGAAGTTTATTTTGAGTATTTAAGAGATATATTTTAAGTGGTTTTCTTCTTAAAAGTCATTAAAACATGAAGACTTAAAATATTTATATACTTCTTTATCTCTTTATAGTGTGTAAACATTACTATGTTTTAGTTTGAAGGGTTATTGCAACTAGCCAATGTTAGCTGCTGGTTTAATTTGCAGCGATGATAACTCAGTGATTAGCGCGGTTGGTTCGCATGCTGAAGGGCATGGGTTCAAACCCCAACAATGAGCTTGAGCTGCCGGTGAAGAAAAACATCGTGAGGAAACCATGGCATCGTGGTAGGGTACTTTCTGGTACTCGGCTGGCAAGCTACCACCATCAAGTTAAAAATCTATAGCCAGGCATCTAACGGTGTGTTCCGGCAGCCTCACTTGAGAGCCAATTCCATTTCAGGCTGCTTTACCATCTTCGATCACACCGTCACTTAATATCAGGTGAGTTGTGGTCGAACACCTATCCTGTCAGCCATAAAAAAAAAGCTAAATTACAGGGCTGTTGAGAGTAACCATCGAAAATTTCAAAGTAATGGGCGTCAAGGCAGCGTTGCCTTGAACTTTGTTTTGTTACTCACAACTCTAGAAATCATTCTGGTCATGAGGAGGCAATACATACCATTAGAGGAGCGTTTTGTTTGTGCCATAACTTCAAACAACTAAAAAAATATGTACTTATGATAAGAGGATTTATGCTAAGCCATTATATACCATTATGTACCTATGTGGTAGAACAGATCGAATCCCAATTGTACTGTCAATAGAAAGTTAGGTTTCTGTGCATTGTTAATCTGTTTCCTGTCGACCTTCACCAGGATAATGAGTTTGAAACTTCATATAGGATGCATTAACCAGCTTTTATAGCGTCCCTTAACTACATATTGAAGTTAATATCCATGGTCGTTGTTTGATGACAGAACGAGCAAAGTTCGAGAACTCTGAATCCCTACATAATATACACTATACGTCGACAGTATACCTAAAAATTGGTTGAATACAGATAGTTTGGATAATGTCATTCCGGTCGTTGCCTCCTCATGGCATCTAGTTAACGTATACCGCAAAATAATATGCTAAGATAGTAAGGCGAAATTTTTAGCTTCTTTTTTAGCTTCTTTTTTAATACTGTATAGATTCGCGTTTGACCACATGATGCCTGATGTTAAGCAACGGTTTGGTCTAGGATGGAACACGCTTTCCCCAAAAGAACCTGGCTACTCTTGATTTAAAGACACTCATGTACTTTTCGGGAAACACAGATTCCAGCAAAGAGTTCCACATACTGGCTGTGCGAATAAAAAATGTGCATTCCAAGTGCACGTTCCATCTATTTGGGATATACTCGTAGAGCTTTCCCGTGACATCTCGTCAGCACATCATAAGATAACTCGCACACCGAGGGTTCCGTACAAACCTGTAGGTATACAAGTAAAAGTTATGGTACATCACACACATCATCAGCCATAGGACGTCCACTGCTGGACATAGGCCTCCTCCTGGGAGGGTTTTGCCAATACTCGCCACGCTTGGCAGGCGGGTTGGCGAGCGCAGTTGGGTGTGATTGTTCAAGGAAGACGCTGCTGCCCATCTTCCGGGTGGCATCCCTTAGCCGACTCTTACGGCAACCACGGGGAGAGAGGGTGGGGTATTATTCTTACGCCGGTACCATCACGGCAAAAGTTAAACTAGTAAGCTAGTTTTTATTTTTATTTTTTTATGGCTTAGAAGCTAGGTGTTTGAACACTACTCACCTGTTTCTAAGTGACTGTGTGGTCGAAGATTGTAAACAAACCTAGCCTGGAATGCAACTGGCTCTCAAGTGAGGCTGCCGGTACACACCGTTAGATTTTCAGCAGATTTTCAACTTGAAGGTGGTAGCTAGCCAGCCGAGTACTAGAAAGTATCCTACCACTACGCAAATAATACTTAGTAGTTAATATTATTTTTGTGTAAACTAAGCAAAACTTTTAATATTTCAGCTTTTACTCATTCAAATTCATCATCATCATCAGCCGTATGACGTCCACTGCTGGACATAGGCCTCTCCCATTGATTTCAATAAAGACCGGTTGGAAGCGGCTCGCATCCAGCGCGTTCCTGCGGTCTTTATGAGGTCGTCTGTCCACCTTGTGGGTGAACGTCCTACGCTGCGCTTGCTGGTCCGTGGTCTCCACTCCAGAACTTTGCAGCCTTCGGCCATCGGTTCTGCGTGCTATGTGCCCTGCCCACTGCCACTTCAACTTGCTAATCCGCTGGGCTATGTCGGTTACTTTAGTTCGTCTACGAATCTCCTCATTTCTGATTCGATCTCGTAGGGAAACTCCGAGCTCATTCAAATCATCAAGGGAACTCATTCAAATTGGTCTATGAATAATCAAAAGAACTTCACCATCAATCTCGTGATACAAGATAAACATCAATTTAAAAAGTCTCTGGCAATAAACAGCGAACTTACGCAATTATTACTTGCGGGACGAGTCACTCTGCAAGTTGGGACCGCGAAAATAGAAGTTTACGACGCAGTGGAAAAAACATAACATATTTTGACAGTAGGTATACATGTTATTGTGACTGTTCGTATTTAATTTTTATATAATTAATATTTGTTTGTCATTAATTAACATCAGCCTATCGAAGTTAACTGCTAGACATTAGCATCTCTCAAACACGCCACTCAGCCAGATTTTCGGTTTTTCGTTTCTATCCACCGCTGGCTCTCCTTTGTATATAGTCACTCTATCGAGTCTCAGGGCGTCCTGCTCTTCATTTACCTAATATCCACTATAGAACACGTCTACCCCAGCAGTTATCGGTTCTGCGACAGATATGTCCAGCCCATTGCCATTTCAGCTTGCTAATACGCTGAGCTATGTCTGTGATATCAGTTCTCTGGAAAATTACTTCGTTCCGGATACGATTTCTCGGAAAAATGCCAAGCATAGCTCTTTCCATAGCTCGTGGAGTAGTTTTGAACTTTTTTTGAATTTTTTTTATTAGAAATATGCTCACGTTTGTCCGCCATCTCGCCTGATGTTAAGTGATGATGCGGTCTAAGATAGAGCACGCTTGCCTAGAAGACTCACTCTCGACATGAAGACACCCAGATTATACCCAACGGGGAACACCCACTCAGGCAGCGCATTCCACTGTCTAGCAGTCCGCACAATGAACGTGGAATCAAATCGTTTCGTTCGAGTTTTTGGAACATCCACTATGAAACGATGTCGCTTTTTTAGCTTCTGGCTGTCCGATAGAAAAATTAGCATGGGGAAATCAGACCATGAAGTTCTGAAGCACACTCTACGTGAATCCGATAAAAAATCGACAAACTAGCAACTTTGACTATTCCCAATGTTACGGCTCCATATGGATGCCATGCCATGGCGCACCGCAGAAGCTTTACCTATCTCATTGTTGGGATTTGAATCCAGAGATACAGACACACAAACCACTGAGTTGTCATTGCTACAAAATCATCATTTTTATTAAATAATACATCGACAAATGGATACGAAGATGTCTAATCTTAATGTGTACTTCGATTTTTGCCATTTATGTCTTATATGTATATTTACAAACAAAATCCAGTTTTGGTCAAGTTCAGTTCGTGCCGGTCGAGTCAAGTCATACTAAAGTAGTGGTAACAACTATAAGCTTCGATGGACTTTAGGAAACAACACGAAAAGTCGTGTTTCACCATATTATATCACTTTGCTAGACTCGCGCTTGTATTTTAGCGCTTTATGAATAAGCACCACTGTGTACATGTATATTAGAGACTATTACTAACTAGATGGCGCGCGCATCAAGATAGCTCGCGGTGATGTTTCGTTTAGAAATATAACTCGGTTTTAGACGAATCCCAATTTTTGTACAAATCACTCGAGTGATTGTTTTTGTGTCACAGTTAATCGTCCAACACTTACTGTTTGGACGATTAACTGTGACATGCAAAGTACGGCGGTGTTTACTGCCGAGAATTTCTGTCGAAAAACTTCTGAGCCGTTTCAAATAAGATCTCTGTTTGTACGAACTTCTTTTAAGGCGGAGGAAATTGTAAGCATATTTCGAAATAGTTTTATGGCTGCCTTGCTCGCTTTGAATTACTTTTGTGTTTTAGAGTTTATTAATACTAGTTGTTCGCCCCGAGTAATGACTTTGCCGCAGCTTTTTTTTAATGTTTGGCAGTGTGGGCGTTTGACTACAGCTCACTTGATATTAAGTGACGGTGTAGTCGAAGATAGTAAAAACACCTAGCCTGGAAAGGAATTGGCTCCCAAGTGAGGCTGCTGGAGCACACCGTTAGGTGCTCAATTCTCAACTTGAGGTTGGTAGCTAGTCAGTCGAGGACTAGAAAGTACCCTACCACCACGCTACGGTTTCCCCACGATGTTTTCCTTCACTGACGGCTCAAGTGGGGCTTAAATCCGCCCCTGACGTGTGAACCGACGCTAACCACTGGGCCATCATTGCTATGCATACTGCATGGGAGATGTTGTCGTTAAACCGAAAAATCAGGAGACAATAGCTAAAATCAGTACCAATAAATCTGATACTTTTGAATCACTAGGTAGAAACTCGCTTACCTGTGCAAAACTTAAACAGTTCTACAAAAGAGGGAAGTATTACAGAAACATCACTTACAAGTCGTTCCGAACAAAAAGAATCCGAATGAAAAAGAAACTTCTTAGCTCTATTGACTTGGGATTTTTTATTCACAAGTTAAAAGTTCGAAAATGGATGGTAATATATTTTTCTTTAGATTAATACAAAAAGTTATTTTTTCTTCTTTTTTCATGAAAAGAAGTACTTAAAGGCTGGGTTATGAATTTGTTCTTGGTCTTTATATATTAAAGACCAAGAATTCAAGCTATTCTGAAACTTATGATTCTAAAGATGAAATAAATTTTGTACTTATTTCTTTTCATTTATTTGGATAAAGTTTAGAAAGCTCGTACCACATTTTCGTTTGAAATTTTGTATAGGTACTTATGTACTTTGGTCCGCTGATTACGTAATTAAGTTAATGAAAATTTACGCAAATTGTATTTTCAAGGTCAAAGGTCAAATTGAAGGATGTTCATGTTTCAAAGTTCATATTTCCATAACTTACGTTTTTGTTCGAAACATTTTTTTCTAACATCCATACATATCACACCATCCATATACTGGCTCACTTCATCATCAGACCCTGGATATCGTCTAGGCATAAAGTGCTCCGCAAGACGAATCAATCGAGCCCAAACTCGACGGGTTTATCTTGTTTAGTTCAAAAGTTCCTATGGCCATCTTCCGTCTCCATCATCAGACCGAGCTGGTACCATATCATTATATTGTCACTGTCATATTAAGTACACCAAATAATCTAATCGGATATCGGGAAGTGGGTCAAATTTAACTTGCAAGATTCCACCTGAACAAACATAGTTACATACATTGCAAGTTAAATGAAAGCTTGTATAAATATGTAAGATTTTCATAAATAACATTGTCGTTAGGTAAAAAAATAATTGAACAATTACATACATTTTTTGGCTGACTGCCTAGGTGTTCGACCACAGCTCATCTGATGTTAAGTGACGGTGTAGTCGAAGATGGTAAAGCTCACTTAGCCTGGAATGGAACTGGCTCTAAAGTGAGGCAGCCGGAACACACCGTTAGATGGTCGGCGGCAGATTTTCAACATGAGGGTGGTAGCTAGCCAGCCGAGTACTAGAACGTACACTACCACCACGCTATGGTTTCCTCACGATGTTTTCCTTCACCTGCAGCTCAAGCTCATTGTTGGGGTTTGAACCCACGCCCTTCGGCATGCAAACCGACCGACTAACTACTGAGCTATCATCGCTACAAAATCCTACGTTTCATTTCAACTCATGTCAACATTTTTATTTTTTATTCATATTATTCATTAAACAAATATAGTTCGTCTATGAAATATATTTTATTATATTTTTTAAAAACTGTACTACGAATGAATATTGTACAAACATAAATTCCTTGTATTTATGGACCGCGAAGAATAAAAGTGTTCTGGATAAATGTGTGCCCAACTTCAAGTTATTTTCGAGCTTCCCAACTAAATGTTAGTTTAGTGTTGGGAACATACTAAAACGGCTAACTTGAATAGTCTTGCAAGACTTTAAAAATTTATGTGTATTAAATTATAGTTGTTTTATTTTTTGTTGACAAAATTACTCTAAAATTATACATTGCAAGCCCGTGAAAGCCGGTTTTTTTTTATGTAACAGTAATGACGAACGAAACGCTCTCCTAATGGTAAGAGATAACGCCTATCTATGTATCTATGACCGTTGCAACGATTCACAGAACTTTGAGTAGCAAAACAAAGTCCAAAGTCTCGCTGATTTGGCGCTCATTACTTTGAGACTTTTGATGGTTAGTCTCAACAGCCCAGTAATTAGCTAGCTGCAGTACCGTTCAAACCGGAACACAGTAATGTTTATACACTACTGCATGGCAGAATATCTGGTACTGCGGTGGCACCTACCTAGACGACATCATGCTAAGGAGACCTACCACCAAGTAAGCTCGTAAGTACAAGGGCTGTAATTAAATGGATTCACTATTCATTACTAAATTTATGGCCAGAGTACAGTGTACGCCTATAAAGTGTAGTCCACAGTGATAATGAATCAAGAAGCAGTTTTATGGCAGCAATAAACGCGCCTGTCATTAAATATATCAATCATCATTTATTTATGAGGACATTTTTATTGTAATTTTCTTTTGTTTCTAGTTCGTTTTATTTCAAAGACAGCGAAGTCCAGATGTGGCAAGCCATATTTAAAGAAATCATGTACTGTTACATTAGAACCGATGTCTACTTTATGGAAAGATCTTTAGTTCATTGGAACTAATCTAGTGACCGTAAACACCACTGAGAAGTGTCAGAAAACCAAAATACGCGATTTCGTTTCATTGGATGACATATTTTTCTAGTTATTATGGTTTAAAAATAATACTATTGAACCTATTTTGATGGAATTTCTGTGACCAATCCGAAAGTATGTCCTTTCAAATAAGTTTTTTTTTTTTTAAGTCGGTCCAACCCAGTATGAATAATCGAGTAACATGCGTAAAAAAATGTTGCAAATAGAGAAAATCGTTCTTTTTTTTTAAATTGTGTCGGTTAAAAATGTTGACAGTCGATCGTTACAAAGCAAAATGCATCACGGTTGACTTTAAAAAAATATCACACTAATATTACGAATGCGTTTGTTTACGTGTTTGTGTGTACCGGATCAGACCTGTTTTTAGAAACTATCCCACTGGTGGGCGCGGGCCTCCTCTAATTGTGAGAAGGCTAAGGCCACTAAGCTGGTCAAGTGCAGGTTAGTAGACTGCACACATCTTCGACAACTTATTTTTAAGCATTCTCAGAAGACTCCTTTACCGTCTAAATTTAGCGGCAATACGCACTTAGCTTAGAAAAAACAAAGATGTGTGCCGTGGTATTCGAACCCAGGGACTTCATTTTAGAAGCTAGAAGACTCCCATCTAGGTTGCCGAAACTTCTACAGCATAAAAATATACATGTTTTTACTTAATCGTGTTAAACCGGCTCAACGAATTTGCATGAAACTTAGAACAGATACTTTATACTCTGGTATAACACTTACTACTACTTTCTATCCTGAAAAACGCGGGTGAACCTGCGAGGCATAGCCAGCGATAAGGGGTAATTAGCTAGCAACCTTTTAAGATGAGCTTCTGTACATCACAACAAACAACTTTTCTTTTATGATGTTTTAATATCGTAAGAAGACATGCATAGCATAGATTTTGCTACTAAAAAAAAATATTTTCTATGCAAGATCTGATAGCTATTATTTATTTTTAGCCCCTGACGCAAAACGAGCGGTGTATAAGTTTGACGTCGATATCTGTCTGTGTGTGTCTGTCTGTGGCATTGTAACTCTCAAACGGATGGTCCGATTTCGATGCAGTTTTTATTTTATTTGAAAGCCTGTTTCCTTACAGTGGTTCTTAGCTATGTTTGGTTATTTGCATCGAGGGTTTTTTTAATTTTAATTTAATAACTTGTGCATTTATTGGTATTCGTATACTTAAGTATTGTTGATTGTTTACGTTTAGTTTAGTTATATAATACACAACTTTTTATTACATGCAGTCATTAATTCAGATTACATAGTTATTCATTATTATTATGCATCTGATTGATAATAATAATTTTGTTTTAAGACCGTGGTTGTAATTATAATTTTACCCCATCACTACGTCAAAACTATTAGTCGCAGATGTGAGGTTGTATCACGAACTTTAGTAATTAGCAAAGTTTTGGCTAAATACCGGGCTAGAGCCGTCAGAAATGCGAGGGATGATGAAAACTTGATAAATTCTCCGTATTCAGTAAATACCTAATTACCAAAGACCAAAATAATCCACTGAAATCCGTTCGTTGTCTTATAGCTGATAGCTAGAGTAAAAGTAAATGAGAAATGAATTATTTTTGTTTTAAATGCGGGATTACTCAAGTTTAATTTTATCGGAAAGTCCAACTATAGTTACGGCCACATCCGGTGGCCTTCATCATGGAGACAACGCTGAGAACGACGCGCGCGCGGCTTCGTCTTGCTTCGCGCTGCGGGCGCCGCACGCCTCGCACGTGAAGATAGCAGTTGATGCGCGGGTACAGGGGTGGGGGCGGGTAGTGTACCGGGATACGACGGGGCGCTCTGAAACTCTTCCTCACCGAAGTCGTCCTATACGGTATCAGGAATATTCCAGCATATAGAGCTCACCGCAACGTCTTCAGAACCACGACCACTCTTATAAGCTCAATGAAGACAAGGTCTCCAAGTCGGCGGCAGATTTCACCCACCATCTCTATTAAAATTAAGACGCTTACTGATCCCTTTGGACTTCTTGAATTTACGAGGCATATAGTACTTCTAACTTTTACTTGGTGGTAGATAAATACATAAATATTTGAGGACATTTTGATACAGCGCCATCTAGCTCCAAGCTAAGCAAATCTTATACTATGGAAACCAGACAGCTGACAAAATACTTTTTTTTTTGTTGTTACTTATTTATAATACATACAGAACACCCAGACATAGAACAAACATCCATGTTAGTCACACAAATGTTAGTCCTGGGTGGATTTTCAAGGATAATTTCAGGTACCACCGCACTACAAGACATTCTGCCGCCAAGCAGTAGTGTGTAAACATTACTGTGTTCTGGTTTGAATGGTACTGAAGCTAGCGAAATTACTGGGCTGTTGAAACTATCTAATGTCTCAAAGTAATAAGCGCTAAATCAGCGATGCCCTTGACTTTGTTTTGTTACACAAAGTTCTATATATCGGTGCAATGGTCATGGACAGGCGTTACTATCATCAGAGCGTCTCGTTCGTCTCATTACTTTTCATTAAAAAAGGCCTACAGAAAGATATAATCAAATTTAACTACAAATGAAACACATAAAAGAAATGCCTTTACACCGGTCCAGCTAGTCTCAACCAAGTTATTTATTATTTTCATCGCGTGTACTTTGTATGTATAACGTGTGTTTATATGTCACATTTTATTTCCTCGGAGCTATGTTCAAAAGCACATCACGCTTGAGTGCCGACATTTCAAACACATTAATACCAGCATGCGTCCTCTCCCGATACTCTGAGGGATCCACGTGCATCGATGACTTTTTATTAATATTTCGAGCGATACGGCAACTAGGGATGGGCTATATCCATGTTTTGTTTCCTAATATCGATCAAAATTTGACAAAGTTTCTTTTTTATGGTTGACAGGCTAGGTGTTTGACCACAGCTCACCTGATGTTCATTTACAGTATGATGGTAAAAATACCTAGAATTGGAACTAGCTCTCAATTAAAGCTGTCGGAGCACACTGGTAGGTGCTTGGTGATAGATTTTCAATTTGAAGGTGGTGGCTAGACAGGCAAATACCTATAACACCGTCCTATGGTTTCTTCACAATGTTTTCCTTTGCCGACAAGTCAAGCTTTGTTGGAATTTAAACCCACGTTCTTTTGGAGATCCAAAGGCTTTTCATCTGGCACAAAAGCAAGGGAAATGAGGTGGTTTTATTAAATATAATCCTATATAACCGGGGCATACCTCAATGTAAGAAGATTTCCCCCCATTACCAAAAAAAGGCTCTTCAGTTAAGACTACATTAACTTAACTAAATTATTCATAAAGCTCCCTGTTCGTTTCAATAACTTACCTTAAAATGCTATTTAAAAGAAGGAACATCATAACTTAACTTATACTACACAACTCAGAACGCATAACTTATTACACTTCTAATAGGATTTTTCAGTATTTTTTTTATAGTTTTATAAGATATTTTACAGCTTATAACTTTACACGCAAGGAACTAAATAATGAAATACAAAAGAACTTTAGTTGTATATGTAAATAAGGTTGTGTTTTCTTTGACTACTTTACATTTTAACTATAAATTTTGAATTTTAGCTACGGTACTTTTTAATAGTCGGTTGGCTATCTACCACCCTCAAGTTTAAAATCTGTCGCCAACCAGTGTGTTCTGACAACCCCACTTTAGAGCCATTATTAAAAATTTGGAAATGTCAATGTTACGTAAGTATGTATGTATGTCAAGTTTTTTTTGAAGTCAAACTAAATAGTATTAAATTTAAATTAAACAATACGAAAAAACAAAATTAAAATTATATAATATTAAATTAAAATTGTAATTAAATTGGGAAATGTCACGTCATTAATAATTTCATATCTTAAAAAAAGTTTTGTTGGTTTTTTTTTTTTTTTTTATTTACAGGACATCGATAATATACATACATACTATCCCATCACTAGCGCAGAGCTTAGCCCGCGATGTCATTTGTTTGAAAGCTCGTACACGCGAGTAGGAAGGGATAAACAGAAATATTATGTCCTTGTGAGATTTCTGTTCGCATTTGTATTGAAATGTTGAGATTTATTCTCGTCGGGGAAATAAGAGCAGTACGGTAATTACACTTAAAGTAAAAGAACCAGTAGATATCCTTAATTCCGTTCTTTGTTCTGGTCGATAAGATATAACACATGAATCTTGAAAAATTACTAAGACTCAAATATTTGAGGCGACTTTATTAAATAACTTTTTGATTGCCCTAGAGTTGTTTTTTGAGACCTAAAATTTTCCAATTTTTGTTCAAATGATAGTCACCTCAAGTCTCAACCTCCCTCTAGAAACGACAAATTTTATAAATATAGAATCGTTAATAAATTGAATCATCCGTGGAAATGTTCACTAAATACCGTTTCCGAAAAACCCCTAAAGGCTCATTTCCAATCAGCCTTCCTAGAAAAACAAACGGTCGCTAAGTGAAAGGAGTGATTAAGATTAATTACCGTCATCAATAACTCCCGGCGTCGGCGATTAGCGAGCCATCGGGAGCCGGGAGCGCTGGAAATATGGGAGCTTTCATACTATCAAATGGAAGACGTAATACGTTTAAAAAATTGTGTCTAGTAATATTTATACGAACTTCACTAGTTGTACAAAGACATTTATATTGTAGATACTTTTTTTTGAGGTAGATGTATTGGCCGCTGCCGTGGTGGTGCCGGCGTAAGAATAGTACCCCACCCTCTCTACCCGTGGTTGCCGTAAGAGTCGGCTAAGGGATGTAAGCCGGAAGATGGGCAGCAGCGTCTTCCTTGAACAATCACACCCAACTGCGCTCGCCAACCCGCCTGCCAAGCGTGGCGAGTATTGGCGAAACCGGGTGGAACTCAGTACCATCAGGTCTCGGGGGCCTTATCCTGGCGTTGTGGTACTACTTAGAGGGTCTCATGAATCTCTACCGTCGTTTAGCGGTTCGTACAATGAAAGTAGAATCAAACAGCTTTTGGAATATCGACCATTAAGCGGTATCTTTTTTTTTTATGGCTTACAGTCTAGGTGTTTGACCATAGCTCACCTGAATGATGTTAAGTGACGGTGTGGTCGAAGATGTTAAAGCACACCTAGCCTGGAATGGAACTGGCTCTCAAGTGAAGCTGTCGGAACACACCGTTAGATCCTTGGCGGCAGATTTTCAATTGAGGGTGGTAACTAGCCAGCCGAGTACTAGAAAGTACCCTACCACCATGCTATGGTTTCCTCACGATGTTTTCCTTCACCGGCAGCTCAAGCTCATTGTTGGGGTTTGAACCCACGCCCTTCGGCATGCGAACCGACCACGCTAACCACTGAGCTATCATCGCTGACCACAATATAGAGACATGTGAAACTAAAAATAGTAAATAAAGGATTTAGTAGCGATGATAGCTGAGTGGTTAGCGCGGTCGGTTCGCATGCCGAAGGGCGTGGTTTCAAACCCCAACAATGAGCTTGAGCTGTCGGTGAAGGAAAACATCGTGAGGAAACCATAGCGTGGTGGTAGAGTACTTTCTAGTACTCGGCTGGCTAGCTACCACCCTCAAGTTGAAAATCTGTCGCCAAGCATCTAACGGTGTGTTCCGGCAGCCTCACTTGAGAGCCAGTTCCATTCCAGGCTAGGTGTGCTTTACCATTTTCGACCACACCGTTACTTAACATCAGGTGAGTTGTGGTCAAAACACCAAGCCAGTCAGATATAAAAAAAAAAAAGCTGTTTTTACATAAAAACGTGACTTTATCATAATAATCTAAAAATACTGTAAAAAATAAAGATCTTGATCCTATTTCCCGGCCGTCACCCGCAGTTGGTCGACACATAAAACTATGTCATCTCATAATACATAAAACGGGTTATATGACCAGGGTCGGATTTTATGAGAGAGCTCTTATATGCGGTATTCCCTTTCTCATATCATGTTATGATCTTATTATTGTGTTTGGATTCGATATGAAACTTCAAAACTTACGCGGGAGCAGATGTGTTATTTTAAATTAACCTAAATAAGGCATACATGCAGTTTGCTTGGTGCTAGGGTACTCTCTAGTACTCGGATGGCTAGCTACCATCTTCAAGGCAATTGATAAGTTAAAAATCTGCGATCAAGCATCTAACTGTATGTTCCGACAGCCTCATTTGACAATTCGTCAAAAGTTCTAGGCTGAGTTTACTTATTATTTTCAACTTGCGGATGGTAGCTAGCCAGATGAATACTAGACAGCACCCTACCACCATGCTATGGTTTCCTCACGATGTTTTTCTTCATCAACAGCTCAAACTTGAAGTTTTAACGGTACTGTAGCTAGCGAAATTACAGAGTTGTTAGGGACTAACAACCATCGAAAGTTTTAAAGTGATGAACGTCAAATCAGCGATTCCCTACACTTTGTTTTGTTACTAGTTCTGTGTATCGCCGCAATGGTCATGGACAGGCTTTATCTCTCAACATCAGAAGATCGTCTCGTTCGTCTCATTACTTTTACATAAAAAAACTACATTTTTGTTATTTTTATAGCACAATAATTACGAGATTATTAGAGAATTACTCATGACTTTACACACTACTGCTTGGCGGCAGAATGCCTATCTAGTACTGCGGTGGTAGACGGCATTCTGCTAAGTAGACCGACTACCAATTAACCTTTTAAAAATCACTATTATAGTTAGTTTTTTTTTTATACGGATAAGTCCGTCTTTGACCACCAACTCGCCTGATGGAAAGCGATAATGTGGTCGAAGATAAAGCACGCAAACTTAGAAGATACCTATTCACTCTGGCCTTGAATAAATCTAGTTTATTATATAGTAATTACTTAAGATAATACTGTTACTTATATGCATAAAAATCTACATAGGTAAAATCAAACCATAATATTTAAATTGAATTTGAAAATCAACATAGATTTACACATTTACAATAATATTAAAGAAAAATGAAAAAAAATTCGTTCGTACACTCTGTACCTGTTATTTTACGTCTAACTAAAATATTAGACGGAGCTTTTAAAATAACAGAGCAAGCCGGGCATAACATAACAGAAGATACGAACAGACCACTAAACTAACTTTACACTAATTCTGATACTATCAAAACTTTAGCAAAACACTGACACGTAATGTCCATTATAATTCGATCCAGCTCTCCCTTATAAAAGATGAAAAACGAAGGCCAAGCATCCTGGACGCTCACTTCAAAAGTTATACGAGCATAGGTACTTATGTATTGTAGCATTAAAAGAAGGGACGAAACAGCAGGCGAGGTTATAAAATTTGGTTTTTGATCAATACTGATTTAAACAAATTTAAAAACTTTTGTGTTACGAGTTTTGTGGTAAAAGTTTATTTTTACGAAAGAATAATAATAATAGAGTTACCCCTTTTCTAGATCTTTGATCGCATTTTTTATTTATTACAAAAACGCGCTTGTTACTCTTCTCGCTATAAATCAATAGCTTAGACTGCCTTGTCTGCTTCAAGGGCGTAGGTTCGATTCCCACCAGGACAAACATTTATTTGACTATTAACATTTGTTTTGTGTCTGGGTGTTCTGTATGTATTTACAAAAAAGGTTCTTTGCTTAGTTTGAGGCTAGATCAATATTTGCTTATATCAAGTCAGTCTGTATTTTAAAAGTAAAATAATCAAGTACTTCAATGGTGTGTCGATTTCGGATGGTTTGCCGACACGTGAACATGCCACGTACAATTGAGACATGCATTTTCTAGGTTCAGAGCACAAGCATTCAAAGATTGACCTTGTGATCTGTTAATCGTCATAGCGAATACAAAACGAATCGGAAATATAATTCGTCGAAACTCAAAGGGCATGTCGATTGGGTTTCTCAGAATCATCGGAATGAGAACTTCCTTACCTACGAATTTTTCTTTGAGTATCTTCACTTGAATCACTTTGATCATCTCAGTTTTATTATCACCGAACGCGATTCATTACATAGTGTTGGTTGGTTCAGATTTCGACCCTACACTTGTAGATCGTGTGGTGGTAAGCCAGCCACATCTAAGGAGTTTAATTTATTCAGTTTTTATTAATTCAATAAAAGACCATTAAAATCGGTCTAACGTTCTTGAGTTATAAATTGAGTAACTAACCCGACTTTGTTTTATTTATTTAAATCAGAATAAAATAATACTGTATTTGTATTGTTTATGGTATTGTACAATACAATACAATACAATTCGCTCTGTATATAAAAATTTTTTAAAGAACATTTCATACAGCGCTATCAAGCCTCGACGTGTACTAAGGAGAAAACACAAATAAAATAACTTTGATTTTTATGTTAAAAAATTTGTGTTACATTTTATAAATAACATAAAAAATCAAATCGAACTTTGTTATAACATAATAAAACAATGCTATTATTACCTAATTATTTTTAAATGATTTCGTTTGTACTCTGTAGACGTTTTTAAAATCACATTTTATGAATGACGTTAATTCTTTGACGCGCGAAATTGAAATATTACAAAATGTTCCAATCATATCTTTTTTACCGGACATACCTATGCAAAGCGTGTCTGCAAGTCGTCTACCAAAAACACGGGACATTTTAGTAGACGCTTTAAAGACACCCGCCCTTTTTCTTGTCATATTTATTCAAGATTTGATTAGTGTATCTGTATCTTTATGTAAATTAAACAATGTTGCTATGCCCGTACAGGGTGATAGGAACAATCTACTAAGTTTAATATCAATAAGGGCTACATGTGACCTTCCAACATTGCAACAAAATATGAATTAAAAATATTCTAACAGTTTTAAGTTACTGAATCAATCTATTGTCACAGTTTAATATACTATATTAAATTTTATAATATTTACAAACAAGTTTATTCCCGTATTTTTAAACAGATTTGCATCCTGCGTAAAGTTATCCAACAATGCGGTATAAGATACTTAACCAAAGTATCATTTGTAAATAATTACAAATACATAGAAATTGCCGTGGTGGTGCCAGCGTAAGAATTGTACCCCACCCTCACCCGTGGTTGCCGTAAAAGTCGGCTTAGAGGATGCAATTTGGAAGATGGGCAGCAGCGTCTTCCATGAACAATCACACTTAACTGCGCTCGCCAACCCGCCTGCTAAGCGTGGCGAGCATTGGCAAAACCCTCCCAGGAGGAGGCCTATGTCCAGCAGTGGACGCCCTATGGCTGATAACACGACTCTACAAAAAAATTTTCGTTCTTTGTCCTAAAGTTTATACTATTATTTTCCAGTTAGTTATGCACAAAAACGAAAAGAAAATACCTTTTTTCGGTATAAAGTTTGCTTTTGTGATAGTTATAATAATAATACTCATTTTTCAATTTTTTCATAAATTTTAATTGATTTTAATATTTTTAAAAAGACCGCGCGGTGAGAGTGGGGTATTAACGTTTACACTGTGCCGCTAGATGGCACCCGAGTGATAAACAACCATCAGGTGTTATTTACAAGCCCAGAATAACTTAAAATGTCGTCACGAAAGTGCAAATACGATGCTGATGCATTTTGTTTTATATGTGGTCAATTTATTAAAGTTCGAGACGCTAATGGCGTTTATTCATTGACAGCTCTACAAAAAGTTTAAAAGCAGTTCTATTGCACAACGGAAATAAATTTCCGTCTCTTCCAATTGCTCACTCAGTACATCTTAAAGAAAATTATGAAAGTGTCAAAATTTTGCTTGAATCTGTAAAGTATCGTGAGTATAACTGGGAGCTGATTGGAGATTAAAACATTTAAAATGGTGGGATTTTTAATGGGGCTACAGGGTGGATATACAAAGTATCCGTGTTATTTGTGCTTGTGGGATAGCAGAGCGGATTCTAAACACTATATTCAACGGTCATGGCCTGTAAGAACAGAATTGTGTGTCGGAAAACAGAACGTCAAATTTGAGCCGATTGTTGAAGCGGAAAAAGTGTTAATGCCGCCTTTGCACATTAAGTTAGGGTTGATGAAACAATTTGTTAAAAAACTGGATGAAACTTCAGACGCTTTTGGATACTTAAAAAAAAAAAATCCGAAGTTATCGGAAGCAAAGGTTAAAGCTGGGGTTTTTGTTGGTCCGCAAATAAGACAGATTTTCGCCGATGAAAAATTTCCAACGTTGCTGAATCGTATTCAAAAAGCAAGTTGGAACAGTTTTAAAGCAGTAGTTTCTGGATTTTTAGGAAATAATAAAGCTGAAAACTACGAAAAGTTGGTTGAGGATATGCTTACAAATTTTAAGGCCATGGGCTGCAGGATGTCATTAAAAGTACATATGCTGCATGCTCATTTGGATAAATTTAAAAACAATATGGGAGCCTATTCCGAAGAGCAAGGAGAACGTTTCCATCAGGACATCATGAATTTTGAACAACGCTATCAAGGCCAATACAATGAAAACATGATGGGCGACTATATTTGGGGTTTATTGAGAGAAAGTAGCTATGAACATAAAAGAAAAAGTAAAAGTGTGCACTTTTAAGTTATTTTCCACTTTTCTGTAAGCTAATTTGATAGTAAAACTTAATAAAAATAATAAACATTTTTATTTCAATAGTTTTATTTTCAATCAAAAATTAAAATCCGAGATTTTTAAAAATTTCGTTCAATCAGTCTTCTAAGCACAAAAGCAAAGTTTTTCATGCCATATATTTTTTTCCCGTCTTATTACGACCTAAACTACCGAAATTTAATGCTTTGCAATCAAAGTCAAATTTCATGTTGACCCGTGTAATGTATGTATGTACATTGAAAACAAAAAAGTATTAAAATGAAATATAGTATACATATTTTATAGTTATTCGCCAAATAAAGCATTATGGGAACCAGATAACTGATAGAATACTTATATATAATTGTATTATGGGAACCAGATAACTGATAGAATACTTATATACTTTTCTTTTGTAAAAACATACTTATATTACATAGACAAAAACACCCACACACAGAACAAAAGTTTATGCTTGACACACAAATGTTTGTCTTGAGTATGAACTGAACCTACGCCCTACCAGCTCTTGAAGTTGATACACTAGCAAATGAACTAACTAGGCAATAGAAATAAGCTTGTTCTATGACTTTCATCAGAATGGAAATAATTATGGGAATGGCTAGCCGACATCAAGGAATAGACTTGACTGAGCTATCAGCATTTAAAATGGGAAGCATGTCATCGCAAAAACTTTTGCCTACTGACCTCCAAACTTCATTATAAAGACGACACTTGATGATTGACTTTGATTGATTGATTGACTTGACCTTCACTGAAAGTTGTCTGCAGTCGCGTCACTCGTGCAAGTCTGTCCGCCATTTTTTCGTCTTTCTCCTCGACTCGTCTATTTCCTTTCCTTATTACGAAAAATAATTAAAAACCAAGGCGGGTGGTAATTTTCCTGACTCTCGTCTATTTCCTTATGAAATTTTAAATTTCTCAGCAGATTTCTTACTCTAACCAAGGGCGCAGAAAAATCTTGCCCGACATTAAGTCAAGTTTGTTATTAAAATCCTTGAACAGGGCTGTTAGGCAAAACTATTAAAGTAGTGTCTATGCTATTAAACGTCAATTATATTTATATTTATTATTATAAATATGTATAATAATAAAATGCGATAATCATAATTTAAAATAGATTTTCTAGTAGTGTAACTACTAGAAAATATCACAATTGTTTTTTGTTTTACTTATGAGGGATAATCACACTTAATAACGTCGTATACTCCGACTATAGTTTAGGCAACACCCGGTGGCCTTCTTCAAGGAGTCAAAGAAGAATACAATGCCTCGACTTGCTGCATAGATACTGACCATGAAAACTGGCGTGGTTACATACTACATTAATAAACCTTTGGTGCCTTTGGTTATATTATTTATTGTTCGTATACTCAACAAAAATGTACCAAAGGTGGTTAATTATTGAAATATACATCAAAATGCCATAATATAAAAAAAAATATCAGCGGAGGTTACACATAAACTGAAAACCAAAACTTGATTAGTTATGATGTCAATGTATTGAAATTCAGTTTAGTCTGATTTCAAATAATATTTACAATATTACTAACGTAGGTGTCAACCCTGGCTCTTGAAGCATCGCCCGGAAAAGCGGACTCTTAAGTGCGTGTTAAGTTCTACTTAAGGCGGCGCGATCCACACTTTAACTTTTTTAACTCTAGAATTTCTGAAGATGTTTGTTTACTTTGATACTTTGAGGGATGGAGAGTTTTTTAATATTCCAGTGAAGGGTGCTTACTCTACAGTGAGGATTATGTAGAGTGTCATAGAGATATGCTCGAATGGATTTGTCGTGTCCGTTGAGTGTAAAAATGTTCATACTTCTTTTATGTAGCTAAAAAGTAGGTAGAATTATAGGGTTAATGAGACTCTTTGCAATACAAAATTGTAATAATTACTTCTTACCAAACAGCACAGGCTTAATATGGTCTGTAAGTTGCCGAAACTGATGCGACAGATATAACAGCAGACCCGGCCACGCGTTGCTGTGGCCAAATTGAACACACGCGTGTAACGTGAAATAAATTGTAGCGCATATGAAACGTTTGGCCTTTTAATAGCGCCATCTATTGGATAGTTACTCAATCCAGTTAATAAATTACCTTACACCGCCATCTATTAGAAATTTATGGAACTTACAGATAATTATACCTCTTTGTCGTATAATAAACAAAGTACCTGGATGACCGAGCTTTGCTCGGTTTTTTTTTTGGGTAAATCGTGTTTTTGTTAATTATATATGTATAGAACTACCGGTGAACCACCTTCTATCACCTAAAATTGATTTGAAAATGAAGACTTTTTTAAAGCCAGCTGTTACCAGCTACTTCCTTCGCGTTAAATTTAGCACAACAATTTTGTAAACTAAACTTAACCTCATTCTTCTTCCTTTTAAATCTTTTTTTCTCAACTTCTATTGTCCCACTGCTGAGTAAAGGACTTCAGACTGCCCGGTCTTTGGCTTTGGTGGTCCAGTGACTGTCGTGACAATTTAGGTCGGCACACCACTTTGGCCTGGATTGACTCTGAGGTTGCTTAAATTTTGGGCATTGTAGAAATTCGTGGTATAAATACATTTTCACCTTTAGCGCATTCGGATATAAAACGACCTTTTACAACGTTTTTTTGTAATGACACTACTCGCAATCTGGTACCATTACAGAGTTTAGGTGGGTTTAAATTACTAAGTAGAATGATCATAAGTAGGTACACTAATCTCATGTTTTAGTTTGTATGTAAATTCTTCATTCGAATTACAAACTGTATTATGCTGGAAATATATATGTTTATGCTTCACCAGCTTATCTAACCTGCGCTGCTGACAAAGCGCAGTAACCTGGTTTAATATTGATAAAATTGATCTTCCACACATCCATGAATCTTTTATATTGAGATTGTGATTATCATCATAACTACTATATAATGACGTTGGAGTATACACCACAGCCTAACAAAGATCGGTAAGTAGTTCTATATCAGTTGTTTCATTCACTTCTGGACATCACACTTTTCCAACGCCAATAAGAATATTGTTATATTCTGAATCAGCTGAAAGTTTCCTTTTTAATAAAGTTTATATACGATGAAATTTTGCTTTTTTGGAGACATAGACGCTTATGTAACCGTACGTAAGGATTTAACGCCTGTTAGGTACTTCTTAGGTCTTGCCTTGATCTAATAGTGCATAGTTTAGTGTGTAGTCCATCGTGCATTCGCCCCACACTACAAATACACAATCTAGTTTGGTTTAATGACTATTTTTCGATGTACTGCAGACAGCATTTTCCATATGCGCTACTCTTCTGATTGGTAATGTTGAACATGAAATGTGCTGTTTACCTCTAAGATGGAAAATTTCAGCTGTTTCTGAAGGAGCAACTGCTATAGTATTTTTTTATTCTAAACGTATTTTAGCCAGTAAACCATGTATTAAAAATATCTTGACATACCACTTGGAGCGTCTAAAGAATATACACCACCAGAGTTAGCATTCACAATGTCAATGAAAAGTTGGTAAACTTGATTTGGTTCGTTATTTAGTCTTGGTTTATTCTGATTTGTCGTATGTTAAAGTTCGATTGGGTTAAAATTCAACTGGGTCAAAATTCGACTGTTCAATATTTCAACAATCCCATTCGTGGCTTGTAAAGACGGAACCATAATGAGGAAGAGTATTGCCGCCTAAGAAGAAAATAGAGCACTATAAAGTTTTCCAAATGACCTGGGTATCGTCGTTTGATGTATCGTACATGGTGTTCCATGAAATTATCCTTAAAATAAACTTCTATACCTTTGAGGGATTAGCAATATTGCAAAATACAAATACAGTGGTGAATAATTCTTGCAATTCAGATGCACTGCTGCTTAAATCAAGTGCAAGGCATGCTGCTTGATATCATGACTTATAAAAAAACCATTCACGTTTTTGACACTTTCGAAAGAAGTTGGTCCCTTTTACACTTATTTACATCCTTAGATAATAATATTCTCGATTATCAGGATGAATTGTACAAATTCTATCAAAAGCATGCTCGTGGATAGGTATACATACCTACTGTTATATGTCATCCCAATTTTTTTTTCTGGATTAATGTTCTATGTTGCTCCTTACTGGACATGGAAGTACCGTCAAAAACGGCCCAGCTATTTCGGAGATTAGCCGAAACAAACAAACAGAAACTTTAAAAGTTGGTGTTTTGATATAAGTATATACAATGCATATTATTATGCATTTAGTATAAAGGTGTTATTTTGTAATTTCTGTTTGTAATATAATTGTATCACTTTAATTTTATTTATTTGAATCTTGCATTTAACTCTAATTATTTGATATTTCGAAGTGAGTGGAATACAATAGCCAGCATTTTATCAAACTAATGACGTTATTTACGAATATTAAATCCTACTAATGCCATCTGTAAGCGGTTAGCGGGAATAGACAGAGATTACTGCCACTACACACCGCCAGATGTCGTCAAATTAAATAATAATTACCGTTGTATACAATACACACACACGTTGTGCACTTGACGATATCTTGTGCATAGCACGTCAGTTAGACGATTTTCCATACAAAATTACCATTATTATTTTACTTTATTTTATGCTTTTCTTTTGGATTTTCCGTATTATTTTTCCTTTTAAATCTTCCCTGAACTATAGCGAAGAAAACAAAAAAATAATATACACTCATTGACTTAGTGTTGCTTAACAACGCCATCTATTGTCAAATAGCTTTAGTGTTGCTGTGTCGGTAAAAAAAGTTTAGTTGTTGTTTATGCAGATGGCCAAAGCTTAAAAAAAATAGTATTACTACTCGCCAATAGATGTCGGGTGGAGTCGTATTTCTCAGTTTAAGTTGATTATTTATTAATTTGACTTTTATCTTTGTAAAATATTTGCAAATTTCGGTTTTTTTACTAATGTAATTACTACCGTATTCTTTTTTTTAAAGGTCGTTCATGTAGAATGCGTTGATAAAGGGCTCCCAATAGTAGTAAAACTTGAAAAAAAAAAGAGAAAATAATAATCTCATCTGGATTCGAACCGGGTCTTCTGGATTCATGACTGCCCAGTTTTCCACCTGAGCTATTATAACTTTGTAGAAGGTGGCGAAATTTACCTTCGTACTCTAATGAAATTGTAGCAGTTTTTCATTACCTAAAAACACGGATAAAACGACGTTTTCTGAAAATAAAACCTAACTAGATCGATTTTCTCCCCCGAAACCCCCTAGATACAAAATTTCATGTAAATCGTTGGAGCCGTTTCCGAGATTCAGAATATATATATATATATATATATATACAAGAATTGCTCGTTTAAAGATATAGATAGATAGATAGATAATTTGCAATAAAAAAATATTGCGATTATAAATTGAGATATAAACTATCCTATCTCCCAAGTTGGATCAAACTGCACACAGTGTGCAAGATTTGTTTAAAATCGGTTCAGTAGTTGAGGAGTTCATCGCGGACAAACAACGTGACACGAAATTTGTATATATAAAGATTACCACAGAACATTCAGAAAATTAAGACTGAAGGAAAATTCTGAGCGAAGAGAGAGCATTTCAGAAAATGTGCCTAGTATTGTATAATTTGGTTCCACCTGCCCCTTTTAATTACCGGACGGCTAGGCAGACACGGCCAAATATACGAAATGTTATTAATACCATATTACGATACCATTTAGACACGATATAGCGTATTAAATCGTATTTTTAGATTGTATACGCTTTTAACCGTTACCGCAGGTAGCGCCTGCTTACGCTGTCGGTTAAAGATTAAACCGAATTATAAAAATAATATTCGTTTAAAATAAAGAAGTGATTGCAGTTTTTTATTCCCCTGAAAACCAATACATAAATACAGTATTAAAATATTAATTCTCCAATATCAGACACGTCGTATGCAATACACGAAATTATTCGTTTCAAATTTAATTCTGGAACGAATGCGTGTTTTCTGTTCTCTTTTTGTAAAATTGGTTTTTGTTTTCAGTTGTATTAAAAAGGCGGTATCTGATTACAGTTATTTATATCAATAAGACTACGGAACTCTATCAAGATTGTATCACAACTTGCTTTAATTTTTTTTTTTAATTTTTGTGAGACTTTAATTTCGTCAAATATTGCGTTCTTTTTTTTTTCTTTTTTTTTATATGTACAGTTGGATCGCTTTTGGCTTTGTGACACCGAAATGTGTAGACTCGTGTTTGGCCACACTCTGCCTGACGTAAAGAAGTAAAGCGGTCTTTTTTTTTTGTTACTGTAATGAGACGAACGCTCTCCTGATGTTAAGAGATAACGCCTGTCCATGACCATTGCAGCGATACACAGAACTTTGAGTAGTAAAACAATGTCCAGGGCATCGCTGCCATGGTGCTCATCACTTTGAGACTAGATGGTTATTCTCAATAGCCCTGTAATTTCGCTAGGTGCCGGCGTAAGAATTGAACCCCACCTTCTCTACCCGTGGTTGCCGTAAGAGTCGGCTAAGGGATGTAATCCGGAGCAGCGTCTTCCTTGAACAATCATACCTAACTGCGCTCGCCAACCCGCCTGCTAAGCGTGGCGAGTATTGGCAAAACTCCTTCCCAGGAGGAGGCCTATGTTCAGCAGTGGACGTCCTATGGCTAATGATGTGATGTGATGTGAATACATTCAGAACACCCAGACACATCTATGTTTTTTTTTATGGCTAACTGGCTAGGTGTTTGACCACAACTCACCTGATGTTAAGTGACGATGTGGTCGAAGAGGGTAAAGCACACTTAGCCTGGAATGGAACTGGCTCTCAAGTGAGGCTTCCGGAACACATCGTGAGATACTAGGCGGCAGATTTTCAACTTGAGGGTGGTAGCTAGCCAGCTGATTACTAGAAAGTACCCTACCACCACGCTATGGTTTCTTCACGATGTTTTCTTTCACCGCCAGCTCATTGTTGGACCCCGCCCTTCGGCATGCGAACCGACCGCGCTAACCACTGAGCTATCATCGCTGTTATTCACACAAATGTTAGTTGTTAGCCCTGTGTGGGAATCGAACCCACGCTCAGCTCTCGAAGTAGCTCATGGACTGATTGTATCTTGATAAAAAGAAGGAAAAACAGACACTGTAGAATGGTATCACCACACGGATAGCGGGTCCATTGCGTTTCAAGGAATTGAAACCGTACAGTGCCCAGTAGAAATAAGTTAATGCAACACAAAATTATAATTGAATAATACAATAACGTCCTTTCTATTGTTTCAGGATTGGCGAGATGGTCGAGAGAGTGATCATTTTATTCACCTTTATCTGGGCTTTACGTGTCGGTACGTATAATGTCAAATCTATATATACACCGTGAAAGTTTGAGCATCAGCAATGTTTATACAGAGGGTTCAATACTCGATTGTCATTCTAAATAATATTAAAAAAATAGGTGGTTAACATTCGACCTAATTATCCTGAGCAAATACAACAATACGGACACTCAAATCACGCGCACCGAAAATGACATGGTAGTCGCGACCGGTTCCAGATTAGATAACAGTTACGGCGTAGTCTACGTATGGTAGTTATGTCTTGCGCTAGCTCGGCGTGTAAGGCTGCGCGGTGTCCATACATTCTGGAGTCTTGGGAAAAACTTTAACCAAGGTTTGTTTTTTTTGTATGTTTCGATTTTATTTATTTATACGTTTCATATGACCACTAACTAACATGTTTTCGAATATTGCTAATGTTCAAACCGTCAGCCCGTATCGTGTCACGGTGTTTGTGGTCGCATTCCTCCGAAACGGCTTGATCGATTTTAATGAAAGTTTTTATGTAGGTAGGTAAATATATTTAATACCGCTACGTGATTAGGGAAAATTCTTAAAGCGGACAAAGTCGCGGGCGCAAGTTAGTAATAGTATAATTAGTTGTTTTCGCACACAAAAACTTTAAAATAGTTTTTGATCATGCAGCAAAAAAAAATACTATGATATTTTGTTCGCGACTATGTATACATGTGTTCAAATTGAAAAAACTATATTTTATTTTAGTTCATCATAATCATCAGCCGTATGACATCCACTGCTGGACATAGGCCTCTCCCATTGATTTCCATAAAGACCGGTTGGAAGCGGCTCGCATCCAACGCGTTCCTGCGGTCTTTATTAGGTCGTCTGCCCACCTTGTGGGTGGACGTCCTACGCTGTGCTTGCCGGCCCGTGGTCTCCACTCCAGAACTTTGCAGCCCCATAGGCCATCGGTTCTGCGTGCTATGTGCCCTGCCCACTGCCACTTCAACTTGCTAATCCGCTGGGCTATGTCGGCTACTTTAGTTCGTCTACGGATCTCCGCATTTCTGATTCGATCTCGTAGGGAAACTCCAAGCATAGCCCTCTCCATAGCTCGTTGTGCTACGTCAACCTTACTAAGAAGGCACATAGTCAGAGACCACGTTAATTTTATTTAAGATTACAAGCTTAATTTAAAAAATTAAAAATACACGAATGCCTACTAGTAAATAAATTTTACTATAGAAACTCACGTGGTTTTGACACGTTTTTGTTTTACTTATGCGAAATTACTCATGTTTAATTTATTTTATCGGAAACTCTTACTATAGTTTCGGCCACATCCAATGGTCTAACCGTGAGTAATCTCGCTTATAAACGAATTGTAAAAAAAATATACCGAATGCCACTCATCATCATCATCATCATCTCAGCCTTAGGACGTCCACTGATGGACATAGGCCTCCCCCATTGACTTCCATAAATACCGGTTGGAAGCGGCTCGCATCCAGCGCGTTCCTGCGGTCTTTATGAGGTCGTCTGTCCACCTTGTGGGTGAATGTCACTCGGAATGATGTAATGATTCTAACCATACCCCATACATCCTATTTTTTCTAGGATTTAAAAGTTCTGTTGAAATAAAGAAATAAAAAATTACATTCCTTTTTTTGGTAGTCGTGTAAAAAAACTGTTTATTTTTTTTACGGAAAAGTTTTCCTTTTTTTTGTTTTATTCCAAAGGTGTTCCAATTCCAATATGTTTGACTGCTATCTCGCTCGAAGTTAATGGTAAATAGGTCATGGATCTCTTATCTCTTGCCGTTAGGAGAGCTTCTCGTCTTTCTCACTACTTTTTTATATAAAACAAATTGACTCCCTAAACATACTGAATCAAAATCAAAAAGTCATTTATTCAGTTTAGGTAAGGCACTTATGAACGTTAAGTTACATGTTTGAATCTACCGCCGGCTCGTAATTACACTTCAACTGAGAAGACTCCGGCAAGAAACTCAGCAAGGCGTTTTTTTGTGGATCTTTCTTTTCATATTAGGTTACAGTTTACAGTTATAAATATTAATACATACATTATGCTTACTACAATTGTCACTTAGCCAGGGGGATGCAAGTGCAGAGAGAAGCTACAACAACCATATATTCCTGTCTTCCACGTAATGAGCCACCAGTAGGCTTTTTCAATACTGAAAGCAGCAATTAATCGTAAGCAAACATATTATAAAACTCCAATTTAAATGCACCATCGGTCAGCAGTGCTGTACATAACTTGAACAAACACAAAATGAGTTGAAAGTTAATTTGATATTAATTAGCTGAGTAATTAAAACTTCACGAATAGCCTTCCGGCGGGACCGTGTCACTCGACTAAAGCCAACTTGTAACACAAACCCGGGCCCATACTTATTCTAATTGCATGATACTTAATCTAACTTGATTGCTTTGTTAGCTCAGTTGGTAGGCTTGCTTCAAGAGCTGTAGGGCGTGGGTGCCATTCCACTCAAAGACCATTGAAAGCCCTGTTGGCTCATTGGGAGTATGCCTGCCTGAGCTGTAGGGCGTGGGTTCGATTCCCGCCAAGGACAAATGTTTGTTTGGTATAAACAAATGTTTGTTCTGTGTCTGGGTGTTCTGTATGTATTATAAGAATGTATTTACAAAAAAAAAAGTATTTATATATTCTATCAGTTATCTGACTTCCATCACACAAGCTCTGCTTAGTTGGGGTCAGATGGCGCTGAGTGTAAAAAAAAAAAATTACCTACATTTGGGTGTTTTGGCGGCTACATGGAAGGATCGTTATATACATTATCTGTGTCTCGGTGTTCTGTTTGTATTATAAGTAGGTACATATTTATGTATTAACAAAAAAAGTCTAAGTATTCAGCTGTCTGGCACCACTAACTTTAGACATAAACACACCATATTTTTTTACCATTATCATTATATTTTTTCCAAAACTAGTGTTTTTCGAGTGTTTATGTATAAAAATAGTGGTGTTTTATCCATAAAGTGCAGAATTACAAGCACGAGTGGGAGAGTGATATAATCTGGTGAAACTTTTCGTGTTGCTTCCAAAATTCCATCGAAGCTTATAGTAAAGACGCCACTACTTTACGAAAGCATGACTAGATTTAAGACATGAATTACAAAAAAAGGAAGACAAGGCAGTATGGCTTTTTAGCCTCCCCAAAAGGGCAAATTGAATTTTTAAAAAATCGCACTTTGTGCATTAGCCAGTGTCAAGTATTTCATATTTTCTTTACGATAAATCAAAAATCTAACTCAAAATGGTCTATGGTCGGATAGAATTAATAAGGTTCCGAGATGTTTTTTAATAAGGTTTGTTTACTATTACAAATCTTTGTTAAAACTATCAAGCTATATTTATGGCAGTATAGGTATATCAAACTAAAAGATCATTCCAAGATCCTATGTTAGTGTTAGTAATACCTCCCATACGCTTAATTGTCTCTGATTTACGGTACATATACAATAATCAATGATAAAAGAACTCTACTTCAAAAATTTTAAAATCCCGCTCTGGCGAGCAAACAGCAAAGAATGTTACAAAAATAAATAAAAAATAAAAAAGTATATAAAATCCACTGCAGCGGTCGACTCATTAAAATTTGTTCAGACAAATGCGTTTACAAGTTGAATTCCAACTGCGAAACAAAGATTTTTTATTTGTATCATTAGCGGATGACAAATGAGTTTCGTTTCAGTTTGACGTTTTGGTTAGTTTTTTTTTTTTGTTATATGGCCTGTTACTTCAGACTTTCGAAGTGCATTATTTATTTTACACGCAGTAAATTATTACTACCGAAGAGAAGGATAGTTTTAATAGAGTTTCTTAGCGATAAAGCAGTAAAATTATGTCTTAATATTGTATTACTTTATAAAATTTATTGTATAAGAAAGAATTTTTTATTGGGTTATTATTTATATATTATGGATTTGATGACACCCAATTTTACTCACGATTTTTTCCTTCACCGGCAGTTCAAGCTCACTGTTGGTATTTGAACCCACGAGTTTTAGCGTGTGAACCGACCGCGGTTATCATCACTCCAAAAAAAAAATGCTTAGAAACTTTTTTGCCTTAGTATGTATTTTTTATAATCCTACATAGTGTTGTTTATGTTATGTATATATCTCACGATATACAATCCAACTAAAATGTATCTCATACGAGCTCTATTAACTCAAAGGCCGATATTACAGTATTAATTACTGAAATAATTAATATGGCACGAAGTAAAGGGTTCAGTAGAGTTGAAAGCGGCCCTTTGACGATGATAGGGAAACCTTACGTGTATAGAATCAAATTATAGTTTAATAACTATTTGAGACGGGGAGGAAGATAAGTAAGGGCGACTTCTCATTTGGAGATCTCTAAACTTCATATGAATGATCAGACCCTCACTTACGTAGCGATGATAGCTCAGTGGTTAGCGCGTTCGAAGAGAGCGTGAGCTCAATATAGCTACCACCCTCGAGTTGAAAATCTATCGTTAAAAATCTAATGTGTTCCGGTAGTCTCACTTGAGTGTCAGTTCCATTCCAGACTAGGTATGCTTACAGTCTTCGACCACACCGTCACTTAATATCAGGTGAGCTGTGGTCAAACACCTAGCTTGTCAACCATAAAAAAAAGATAGACGAAGTCAGCGTATATACATCGTAGTTCAAGGGTATGTAATATTCGAGTTTTTGACTTAATCCCTGCCTGTAACATAATATATAATATATAGTAGCTGGATGATCGAGCTTTGCTCGACTGAAAACACCGATAAAACGATGTTTTCTAAAAATGAAATCTAGCTAGATCAATCTATCGCCCCCGAAACCCCCTGCATACTAAATTTCATGAAATGACACAGATTACTGATAAAATACTTTTTTTTAAAGTACATACTTATAATACATACAGATCACCCAGACACAAATCAAACTTTGTTTATACCAAAAAATGTTTGTCCTGGGTGCTGGGTGGGAATCGAACGCACGCCCTACAGCTTTTAAAGCGGTTTTTTTTAAATAGGGTTTAGCTTACGTTTGTTCGCTATCTCACCTGATGTTAAGTGATGATGCGGTCTAAGATGGAGCACGCTTGCCTAGATGATACCGATTCACTCTCGACTTGAAGACACCCGAATCATATTCAACGGGGAACACCCACTGAGACAGCGCATTCCACTGTCTAGCAGTCTGCACAATGAACGTGGAATCAAATCGTTTCGTTCGAGTCTTTGGAACGTCGACCATGAAACGATGTCGCTTTTTTGATCTTCTGGCTGTTCGATAGAAAGATCACACACACACATCACACACATCAGCCATAGGACGTCTACTGCTGGACATAGGCCTCCTCCTGGGTAGGAATTTTGCCAATACTCGCCACGCTTGGCAGGCGGGTTGGCGAGCGCAGTTAGATATAATTGTTCAAGGAAGACGCTGCTGCCCATCTTCCGTATTACATCCTTTAGCCGACTCTTATGGCAACCACGGGTAGAGAAGGTGGGGTACAATTCTTACGCCGGCACCACCACGGCACGGCATAGATATACTACAAAAAAGCAACAGGGCTGTCATTTAGCGCTATATATAGATTGGTCACTTTTTTTCTTTTACCATTATGTAACATATTAATAACTCTCTCCTAATTATAAGAAATAACGCATATCCATGACCATTGCAGCGTTACACAGAACTTTGTAAAGCAAAACAAAGTCCAGGGCATCGCTGCTTTGGCGCTCATTACTTTAAGAGTTTCGACAGTCAGTCTCAACAGCCCTGTAATTAAAGTAAATGTGTAAATTAGAAGGTAAATAATTTGAAAAATCTTTCATCGCGTTAATCCTTTAATATACAGCTCAGCGATTAGATAAACAGGAATGTGTTGTAATTACTTGCCGAGAAACTGTTGATGTTTCGCTAAAGATGAAACAATATTTTACTCAAAGGTCTTTGATGCGTAATTGGTGAAAGTAAAGACATTGAGTTTGTTATGAAATGCTTTAGATGTGGTAGCTTTGCTGAGGAATCTTATTATTTCGGTAAAATGTTATTAAGGTATAAATACTTTTGCTTCTTTAGGGTTCTTAATCATGTACTTGGTATCAAAAATATTGCAGATCTCGCATAAACTTCAGTTTTTAGAACAACTTTGAGCTTTAGTAGCGATGATGGTTCAGTGGTTAGCGCGGTCGGTTCGCATGCCGAAGGGCGTGGGTTCAAACCCTAATAATGAGCTTGAGCTGCCGGTAAAGGAAAACATCGTGAGGAAACCATAGCGTGGTGGTAAGGTACTTTCTAGTACTCGGCAGGCCAGCTACCACCCTCAAGTTGAAAATCTGCTGCCAAGCATCTAACGGTGTGTTCCGGCAGCCTCACTTGAAAGCTAGTTCTATTCCAGGCTAGGTGTGCTTTACCATCTTCGACCACGCCGTCACTTAACATCAGGTGAGTTGTGGTCAAACACCTAGCCTGTCAGCCATAAAAAAAACAAAACGTGGATAAATTTTTGACCGCGCCGCCACCTATACCTACCACCTACCATCAAAGGGCCTAGACAAAATTTAATAAAATTCGATTTCTGATAATAAAAAAAAATGTACGGTATTGACATAAGCTGTTGATATGTCAAACCTTCAAGTTTAAAATCTGGTGCTAAGCCAAAAAAAAAAAGACACCGCGGAAAAATTCATACTGCCCCATGTCATAAAAAAAAACTGTTATCACTAACACGTGCAGTTTAAAGTTTTTTCCTAACTAAAGTACAATATACATATTTCGCTATGATAAATGTTTGACATTTTTCATATCAATGCCGCGGCGTATTTCTTGAGACTTTCGTGTGACAGTGACATATGGGAACATATATGTTTGGTAACACTCTGTACATCACACTAATCGAATATAAAGCCTGGGTTATTGATGTGATGTATCGTTGGAAAATATCGCTTACCCGGTCAGTTTGCGAACGTGGAATTCGCAATGTGGCGTTGAAAAATTTCGTCGAACGTAAACGCTGTGATTGAAATTTAAACGGAGTTAGTACATAAAATATCAGATTTTTTTAAATTTAATTTGCGCTCCACAAACATCGGGTTCCGTGACCTTTGTCAAGTTTGAAATACAATACAAAACAAAAAAAAAAGTTAGTCAAATTAATCTAAGTACTAGTTTGTGTGTAATGTGTAAATATCAGATTTATGTGGTGAACATAGATGTGTGTTCAGTTTTTACAAGCTTTTATTTAACTTGCAATGTATGTTTGTATGTACGGGTCAAATCTTGCAAGTTGCATTTGACCCACTTCCCGAAGTCCGCTTGGACTCAAATTTGGTGTACTTCGGTGATAATATAATGATATGGTACCATAGAGTTGGTCTGATGATGGAGACGAAATATGGCCATAAAAGCTTCTGAACTAAGCAAGAAAACAGACTTAAAAAAAAAGTGAAACCGACTTCAAGAAAAAGACATCAGCGCTAAAAAGACAAAAATAAACTTACTTTCTAAGTATTATTATACCTGCTAGGTACCTACTGATCTGTTTGAAGCCGGTGCTTAGCCTAACCTAGGTGCAAGCGAGCGCAGTTAAGTGTGATTGTTCAAGGAAGACGCTGCTGCCCATCTTTCGGATTACATCCCTTAGCTGACTCTTACGGCAACCACGGGTAGAGAGGGTGGGGTACAATTCTTACGGCGGCACCACCACGGCAACATTTACTTAAAACCATAAAACAGAATTTTAAAGTCCATTCACTGTTTTGCCATAAAAACGTGCTTGAAATACTAAAAACTGGATTTTCGAGTAAAAATCCAGACTCATTTAGTTTCTTCACAAACAAAAACATACACGCACGAGAAAGAAGTTTCGTGAAAGAACATTATTTTTTACTCCGACTGGCAAAGGACAGTGACAGAAGTCATATAAAAAATAATAGGTACATAGATGAGATAGCAACAGAAGCGACAATATAACTTGATAATACAACACAACACAACACAACACATTTTATTGACAACACTAACATTACAGCATCTCCCGTCCGTAAAAAGCTGTTTAAAGCTGTATCGTGTTTTTATTCCTGGTTGTCTAGTAGAGATCACTCTTAGCGATAAGGCTACCACTTGTAGGACTAGCTCATAAGATTATTTTGTTTTCTGTATTTTTTCTATTTTTAGTGTGCACAATAAAAAGTTTCTCTCTATCTAGTAAGAAACAGATTTGGGAAGAGTTATTTTTTAAATCATAAAGACTTAACAAATGATAAAATCCTCCACAAAAAAATCGCGCTGTCAACTATTATGCGCACAATTCATTGTACTTCCTTCTAGAAAACGTCTAATTTATATTGAACTTATATTTTTAACGCATTGATATTCTAAAGAACTTTAATAAGTTTATAACAAAGATCAAAAGTATCATTAAAGAAAATATTACTATATTTATTAATTAATTTAAACAATGTTTTTATTTTATTGTCATACCAACAAAGCAGCCACAAACACAGTTGATATAAATCAAATACAAATCTGGCATAAAATGAAAGGCTGACTCAATTTTATAGGTATGGTAGGTTTGTAGCGATGATAGCTCAGTGGTTAGCGCGGTCGGTTCGCATGCCGAAGGGCGTGGTTTCAAACCCCAACGATGAGCTTGAGCTGCCGGTGAAGGAAAAACATCGTGAGAAAACCGTAGCGTAGTGGTAGGGTACTTTCTAGTACTCGGCTGGCTAGCTACCACCCTCAAGTTAAAAATCTGCCGCCAAGCATCTAACGGTGTGTTCCGGCAGTCTCACTTGAGAGCCTGTTTCATTCCAGGCTAGGTGTGCTTTACCATCTTCGACCACACCGTCATTTAACATCAGGTGAGTTGTGGCCAAGCATCTAGCCTGTAGCGATTTAAAAAAAAATTATAAGCCTCGTTCAATAACACATAATCATGCTTACATTTTTTGAAAAATAAAATTTTCATTGAAATTAAAAGTTACCTAATTTTCACAACATTAATTATATATTTTAACACTAGCACAAAGTTCATAGTACACACCACGCATATCACGCACATAAGAGCTTACCTGGAATAGGCAAACAACTGGTGCCCTATATCTCGACCCCTCTGCACCGTACTCTATACCCTCTTTCGTAACTTCATGCATTTTAATGAACACAGAGCGTTGTCCGTATGGCCCGTATGCAAACATCGCGCTGAATGCGTTGCTCTGGGCGACATTTTTTATGTCTTTTTTATTTGTTTTTACTCTGGAAAACTATTTTTACATATTTGTATTGAAATATGGAAATGGCATATATGTAAATATATTTTTTGTAAGCTTAGACTTAGTAAACAAATAATACTTACCTACATCATAAATCAGCTGTTTTGAGATTGAGAGAAGGCAGCCTTACAATCGTGAGGAGTGGATTATATTCCGCCAGCAATAATAGTTTTTTGGAATTCAGTTATTTCTAGTAGAGATGATAGCTTTTTTGTTTTGTTTGCGCGGCCGGTTTACACGCCAAAGTACGTGGGTTTAAGCCCCAACAATGAGCTTAAGCTGCCGTTGAAGGAAAACATTGCGAGGAAACAATGGCGTGGTGGTAGTGTACTTTGTAGTACTCGGGAAAGTTACCACCCTTAAGTTGAATTTTTTTTGACCACAGCTCACCTGTTGTTATCTGAAGGTGTGGTCGAAGATGGTAAACACACCTAGCCTAGAACGAAACTGGCCTTCAAGTGAGGCTGCTGGAACACACCGTTAGATGCGTGGCGGCAGATTTTCAAATAGAGGGTCATTAATTATTCTTAAAGTATACCTATATAATTATGATGAAGCTGAAATGCGTTTCTATGACAGATTTTTCGTGTTTATATACTAGCTAACAGGGCAGTCAAATAACTGTAAATTACTAAAGGTAATTTTTTTTATTTTTAATTCGGACTAGTCCGCGTTTGACCACCAACTCGCCTGATGGTAAGCGATGATGTGGTCGAAAATAAAGACTAAAAAAAGATCGCAAAAAAGATTCCGTAATTCAGATATACGATTATTAAAAAAAAATTAGGTTAGCTATCGATGTAAACAGCTTTTCACAAATAATTGTAAAAACCTATTCTGTCTCGTATTAGCGTTCTTTTGTGCTTCCAGCCGGATTATTAGCTTTGCTTGTTAGAAGAACTTCAGTTTGACACTAAGCCGAACGATACTTTTTGCCATACTTTTGTTCACTAAGTTTCTGTTGTGTCTATATAAATTGTCATTTCATTATTGGGCTTAATTTTTTTTTTATAGCTGACAGGCTTGGTGTTTGACCACAACTCACCTGATGTTAAGTAAGGGTGTGGTCGAAAGTAGTAAAGCACACCTACCCTGGAATGGAACTGGCTCTCAAGTGAGGCTGCCGGAACACACCGTTAGATGCTTGGCGGCAGATTATCAATTTGAGGGTGGTAGCCAGTCGAGTACTAGAAAGTACCCTACCACAACGCTATGGTTTCCTCATGATGTTTTCCTTCACCGGCAGCTCAAGCTCATTGTTGGGGTTTAAACCCACGCCCTTCGGCATGCGAACCGACCGCGCTAACCACCGAACAATCATCGCTACGAAACGCTAATAGGTACGACAAAACTACTACAATTAACTAAGGCAAAAGTAATTGCACAAGAGACGTAGATTGATTTGGTGCTAAGATAGATAAAACTTTATTACTCTATCTCTTTCTAAGCTGCGTATTAAGCGCGTAAACTTGCGTATTTAGTATTACTGGATTTCCTGTCATTCTCATGTTCGGTGCGAAGTGTTTAGTCTGTGATACAACCCAAGAATATCCTAGACCTTATCTCCATAAGAGATATAACAGAATTCCGTTTGTTTACAGATACTCTGCTTGTCTATGGCGCGGGCCTCCCATCTGATGTTGACATACACTCGAGCGTCTTCACGTCGCCGTAAGTTCACCACCTTATACCCTCACATTCAAAGCTTATTTTAAAATAGCAAAAAATAAACCAATTCTTTTCTTATTTTCTCATATCATAGCTCTGTAATAAACTGTAGACTCTACGCCGTAAATGTAAGATTGAATTTAGGATGATGCGGCGTAGTCATAACTCGTTCGATCTTTTGTGAAGGTTACGCTATTCGATTTTAAAGTTTATACAGTATGTGTTAAGGTCGGTTTTTGTGTGGTGAAAGTTTGTAGGGTAGTTTTAATATTATAATGAGGATGTGAAGCGAAATAAGGGATGCCGCTGCACGTGAAAGGTCTGTTTGAAATTCAAAATAGGTAGTTTTTCTGTCACGTGGACAAAAGTGTCGGACAGAATTTTATTACATGGGTCAAGGAAGTGTTTAACTATGTAAGTAGGTACCTCCAAGTGTATAAATATTTTGTCAAGTTTACTTTAAAATCTTTTAAAGATAATGCGTTATTTTTAGGGTGAAATTTATTAGTAATAAGTTATTCCATCATAAATTAACCAATTCATCAAAATAAAGGCTAAGTGGCCAACCCTGCTGTCAGCGTTAATTAACCACCCGAAAGCCGCGGATTTTTTTTATAATGAAGAAATGGATTAGCTTTTATCGAAACTCACCTGATAACAAGTGATGATGTGGTCTAAGATGTGGTCACCACGCCTGTCCATGAAGTATCTATTCACATAAAAAAACATCGTGAGGAAACTAGCGATGATAGCTCAGTGGTTAGCGCGGGCGGTTCGCATGCCGAAGGGCGTGGGTTCCCAACAATGAGCTTGAGCTGCCGGTGAAGGAAAACATCGTGAGGAAACCATAGCGTGGTGGTAGGGTACTTTCTAGTACTCGGCTGGCAAGCTACCACCCTCAAGTTGAAAATCTGCCGCCAAGCATCTAACGGTGTGTTCCGGCAGCCTAACTTGAGAGCCATTTCTATTCCAGGCTAGGTGTGATTTAACATCTTCGACCACACCGTCAAAAAAAATAATTACATAATAATAATTAAGAGTGACATATGTATAGCCCCCTTTATTTATATCATATACTCGTAGTTAATTACAAAAAAGAAATTATTAAAAACTTGGATGCCGCCGGCAGCGGGGCAGAGCTTTAGCTGCCGGCTTATTGTAATTATTAGTGTCTTAATATTAAACGGGTTAAATTTACGGCTATGTCCCCAATGCCAAACAGTTTTCCCACCACTTACTCCCGACTCGCCTTGCGTCCAGTAGGTAAGCCGATTGGAAAAACTTGCGAACTCAACCGTTCCATAATAGGATTTCCTTGGCAGGAGATTCCCTTGTATTTGTTTAGCCAGGTCTTAAGTTTAAGCTGGTCTCTCACTTGTTATAAAACTGAAAAGAAAAGGAAAAGCTTATATTAAAAGCAAAATACTCTAAACGATATTTGTAAAGTCACAAATGACTATGATGATCTAAATAAAATGTTGTAGGTCATTTCACACAGCGCCATCTAGGCCCAAACTAAGCAAAGCTTGTACTATGGGATCTAGATAACTTATAGAATACTTACATATTTTTTTTTGTTGTAAATACATACATTTATCGTCACATAAATGTTTGTCTTGGTGGCAAACGAACCCACGCCCCACTACTCTTGAAGCAGATATTCAACCAAGTGAGCAGATATTCAACAAGGCAGTCAAATCTATTAATTAATAATTCCCAATTTTCAAACTTACACCCTTGGTGCCACTTTTTGTCGCTTAAAACGTAAAACTGTAAGGCCCAGTCAATACACATACGAACATATAAAATATTAATTATAAATAAACTTCAAAAGTAAATTTTATTTTTGGACGGGTGATCGCGATCGTCTAACAACATGGACGATCACTAATTTATAATACTTGATTTTTTAATACTTATAACCATAATAACCATAAAAAAAAATATCGATTTATATCGCGATTTAATTCATCAATTAATGAACTATTTTTGTTTCAGGAATCTAAGGAATCCGTTCAAAGGTAAGGCCCATAAGTATATCTCTCTCTATCACTCTTTCTCTCTCTCTCCGTCTAAACGTATTTTTAAGAATAAGTTACATTGTTCCAGTACTTTATTTAAGGCATATTCTGATATTACGAGTTTGTCATATTCACAAAAGCTCAGATTTTATGGTTGTCAATCTAGGCGTTTGAGATCACATGATGTTAACTGACGGCGTAGTCACATATAATAAACACCTATCATGGAATGGATCTGGCTCACATGTCAGGCTACTGAAATACACCGCTAACTACACAGCTAACCGTAATAACTATTTACTGTTTAATATTAACTTTAATAGATAGATTTTTTTAAATTGTAGTCAAGTTACATAAATTTTAATTTTAATCCTGTTGTAACCAAAACGAATTTGAAGCGGAAATACACTAAAAATATATACTTTGAACACTCAAAATAAACTTCCGCAAAGTAACGCCTGAATCAATCAATTTATCTATACTAAAACCATAAATAAGATGACAGTCTACTAAAAATCTCTAATGTTCCATCTAACCCTTGACGCGTATTTTGTTCACGTTGCGCCTTATCCATTCAAGTGGTAAAACGCCTCATCAATATTCATCTCGAACCAGAATAAATCTTAATTAAACCCACGAAAAGTCGGACAATTTTCCGTTTGATCTCGCTTCGAGGGCGCATTTGCATTTTCCCCGTCTCGGAGCTTGGAATCCGGTGGAAACTGCATAAATCTGGTTTTATCCCGCGCTGCGCGGATTCAGGCGGTTTTAGGTAATGGAGGCTGTAAGTATGGCCCTGGATTTAGAGTGATCATCCACGCTGATGCGAGTGGTATCTTACAACAGAATTACTGTTCTATCTAAAAAAAGAAAAAAAAAGAAATCTATTTTTTATTTCTTACAATACTTTTTTTATTGTAACAGTAATGAAACGGACAAGACGCTATCTTACTGGCAAGAGATAACGCAAGACCATTGCAACGATACACAGAACATTGAGTAGCAAAACAAAGTCCAGGATCCAAATCGCTGCTTCGGCGCTCATTACTTCGAGACATTCGATGGCCAGTCTCAACAACCCTGTAATTTCGATAGCTGCAATAATCTTCAAACTAGAACACTGCTATGTTTATATACTACTGCTTGGCGGCAGAATATATGGTAATGCGGTGGTACCTACCTAGACGACCTCTTGCTAAGGAGATCTGCCATTCGAGTAACGTATTCCATTCTTTAGCCGTTCGAACAATGAAAGTTTGTATTTGTATACTGTATTTTTGTCACGAATATAATGATGTAAATGAAAACAAAATCTGATCTTATATTGAATACCTCCATAACATGTCAAATAATACAAATTTACAACGTACCCAACGTCCAATCTATGTAAAACTGCATAAATCCAGATTTATCCAACGTGAACCGGCTCAAACCGGGTCGCGAGTAAGCACAGTTAGTAAGGATTACCTTATTAATTATTCTTTTTTATCGTACTTTGTAAATGGAGGATTAGAAAATGTTGCACAATTTAAAATTTTGTACACTTTTATTTATTTATATAAGTTTTGGTCTGACAGATATTTTTTTTTGTGAATCTGACCAAAATCTACCTGTCACTATAAATAGCTTGGAACAACAAAACATTTTAAGCCGGGCAATATTTAACTTTTTAAATAAGATTTTCGGGGAAGTTTCGAGAATTCAATTCTGATAATGATGAAAAATTCTTCTAAAATACTTTACTATGATAAATTATATAATCACACTAATATTACACAGGCAAAAGTTTGTGAGTGTGTTTGTATGTTTGTTACTTCTTGACACCCAAACGGCTGGACCAATTTTGATGAAATTTGCTATGGAAGTAGCTGACTCTCTAGATTAACGCATAAAGTACTTTTTATCCCGAAAAAATGTAGCCTGTAACACCGTAGGGCGCAGCTATTATTTTATATATTTGTAAATAGTAGGTATTAGTGTGACACGTTAAATTATAGGTACCGGTCCTTTGTAATATGTTTATATAAGAATCGTCAAGCCACAGACCCCTGGGGCGATACTTTAATTCTGACACTAAGACTGACCACTCAGCCTATAACATACTTAATAACTTTTTGACTGAATATTAGTGCAAGATAAGTAAATAATAATCTATTCTCGTTCTTTGACGTGTGGACCGCCTAAACGATATCTCGCCCTCACGTCTAAACGCATTACACACATCCATTGCACGCATTGTCTCGACAATTGATTACAAAGTTGCAGAGCGATCCTACCATCAGCTATATTCCAATCGTAATAGAGCCTATGTTATGCAGAAGCGAGCCATATGGGGTTCAGACGGACGTCTCTTGCGTGAACCAGATCCTGCCTTTGCCGTGTGAGTTCATTTACCAGGTAGCCTTGTATACCAATACAAACTTAGATTTTCAACATCGGAGCGTTCACAGCACGTTGGATCTTAACAGTAATAAAAAGAAGAACCAACTAGTAACGCCGTCGCACCGGCTCGTCAAGTCGGAGAGGTCGGTATACATGCTGCGGCCCGCGGTCTACAACCGCGTGCCCGCTTCCATTCGGGATGCACCGCGCCATCGCGTGCTTCAGAAGCAAACTAAGATCTTGGCTTCAAGAGACCTTGACAGTTATTTAAACAAAAGAGATTATTGAATTACTAGTAAATTGTTATCAGTTTGAAATATGAATAGAAACATGACCTGTAAGTTTGGTGTTATCGATAGGTTATTTTTATTAATATTTTATTTTTTCTTGACATTAACTTGCGTGTTTTTGTTTGTATTTATTTAGTAAGAAACCGAATGTATGTATTTAGTTAAATATGGGCTCTTGTAACCTGAAATTAATGTGTATAGCAAACTTTTAATTTCAATTTAATTGTTTTTTGTTTATATTATGTTTCAAAGTTTTAAGCATATTGTGATATTGAATGAGGTTTATGCCCATAATTGAAGCAGGACTTAATTTTTGCCAACTATATATTTCATTTGTATCGGCTGTGTTAGTGACTGCTTTGTTGATATGACTGACATAAAATAAAATAATTAATATTTTATTTTATTATTATTTTGTATTTGTATTTGCTAAATAGTAGCCACTTTCAACTTCATGTTTAGTGATGTCGCGAGTGGTCGCGTGCGGTGAGCCTAAAAGTTACATTTTACCATTAGAAACAAATATGACATCCCCAGTAGTTTTACTGTTTAATAGTAAGATTGTATCTACGTGTAATTCTATATCAACTAAAATTAGAAATCCAGAAACGTTTTGAGGAATAAAATACCCTCATAAACCTTGCGGCGGATGATATTTGAAAATCTTTTTAGCAATCTCAGCGGGGAAACTCTTAATCATGTTAATGAGCATTTTATTCGAAATTCAGATGGGCTGATATAAAGGTGGCTGTTTGCAAGATTTATAATCAAGATGGTGAAATGAGAAGGACTGCGGCCGCAGAATATACAGGGTTATATGCTTAGGTTGCTATACACCGAAAGTGGGACGAACGGACAGTCGGACAGACGAACGAACGGACAGTCGGAGAGTCGGACTGTTGTAAAGACAAAAATGAATTGAAATATTTTTTTGCTTCAATATCGATAATAGAGCCATTGTTTTTTGTTTTATATTTTCTATGTACATAATTTGACCTCCACCAGCTTTATTCAGTTATGTTAGCCGAAACTATAGTCGGAGAATTCGAAATCTTTCATTTATTCGTATCTACATTTAGGATTTACACTTTTATTTACATAAAAAAACTATCTACAAATTACATCCTATCATACAAACTACGGTGTTTCTTATACTACAGAGGATTTAATCACATCATCAGCAATAGGACGTCCACTGCTGGACAAAGGCCTCCTCCTGGAGAGGGGTTTTGCTAATACTCGCCACGCTTGGCAGGCGGGTTGGCGAGCACAGTTAGGTATGATTGTTCAAGGAAGACGCTGCTGCCCATCTTCCGTATTACATCCCTTAGCCGACTCTTACGGCAACCACGGGTAGAGAAGGTGGGGTATAATTCTTACGCCGGCACCACCACGGCAATTACTTAGAGGATTTAATAAATAAATTAAAACAAAATAAACTATCCGAAATACCTAATTAAACTTGAACAATACCGCATAAGTAAAACAAAAATGTACAGATTGCCTTGAACATATGTAGTGAAACGGAACGTCGCTAGTCATACATCACAAGCTTGTAGTCCCTATATTAAAGTCGGCACTCGCAGTTGACATGTGAACTGTCTAATTTACTTGCCATCAGCAATTGTGCGTCACATAAATCCAACTGACAACGCAGACACTACCGCGTACGAGTTTGCCCCAATTCCACTAACTGGTCTTTTCGAAATGACAATTGCGTCGTTGCGTTAAAATATGGAATGTTTGCCGCAAAATCCATAAAGTTCATATATCTGTCTAATCTAATACCTTTAAACGAGCAATTCTTGTATATAATATGTATATGTGTATATATAATCTGAATCTCGGAAACGGCTCCAACGATTTTCGTGAAATTTAGTATGCCGGGGGTTTCGGAGGAGATAAATCGATCTAACTAGGTTCCATTTTTAGAAAACGTCGTCTTATCCGTGTTTTTAGCCGAGTAAAGCTCGGTCCTCCAGGTACTATGTATAAAGAGCGTCTGCGGAAAACTCGTCGAATCACAATTCATTGAATCACAATTCATGGAAAACACAATTCGTCGAATCTCTCTAAGGATCTCTTTGCTCTTCTGTTTGAGAAGCACGAAGTAAGGCCCTACTTTGTGCTAACTACTGCTACTAACGCGGCGCTATTCTCGTACGTTTTTAATATTTATTCTGCTATTCGAAACGAAGACAACTCCAACAAATCAAAATTCATAAAAATCGGTCCAGCAGTTCTCGAGTTAAAAGTGTTGTAACAAACCCGACTTTGTTTTTTCTTGTATTTATTGTTGAATGTAATAAAATTTGTTTTATGTCTTAAATAAAATGTTGTCTATTGTCAAATCTATTAAGACATTTAAAATTTATAGTGGAATAAACAAATTCACGTACACACATGAAGCCAAAAAAAAATTACACTCCTTCTTTGAGCAGTATAAATACAGCTACCATAATAGATAGTAGAGACGTGAATCGTTAATCCAAGAGCTCCCTACAAAGCTACAGATAGCTCTGTGCCCTAGTTACATATCTCCCAATACTACAGTTCCGGGCTAATCCCACCTGCACAGCTGCGCTCACCATCCGGTCGGGATCCGATTGCATTTGCCTAATTCCGGCGCTTTGTGGCTGGATTAAAGTAATATATTTGGCACGATGTTGGTACTGATGCCACAGATTAAATAGAGCTTCTGGTAGTATATAACAAATATTGGTATTTTTTGTTATAAGTGACCGGCTAGGTGTTTGACTACAGCTGACCTAATATAAAGGTCCGTCAAGCAGTAGTGTGTAAACATTACTGTGTTCCACTTCGAAGGGTACTGCAGCTAGCGAAATTACATAGTCGTTGAGACTAACCATCGAAAGTCTCAAAGTAATGAGCACCAAAGCAGCGATGCCCTGGACTTTGTTTTGCTACTCAAAGTTCTGTGTATTGCCGCAATGGTCATGGACTTGCATTATCTCTTATGATTAGGAGAATGTATCAGACGTCTCATTAATTTTACATTTTTAAAAAAATTACTAAAAACTAAACTAGCTTGCTAACTGACTTGAAGATGGGTTTTAACTTCTACTATATTTTAAGCCAACTACGAATAGTAAAAATCAGTATATATCATAATTTCAGTGACGGTGAACACATATGTTTGCATTACTACATCCAACATGAAACTTAACTTACTCCTAAGTTATTAAGAGATTCTCGTGTGGAAAACTTTCTCGCGTTGAAAATTTCTACAACGTTAAAATAGAATGAATAACTTTTTTTTTATTATTTACAAAATGGTTTGCGTTTGACCGTCATCTTACCTGACGTTAAGCGAAGATGCGGTCTACAGAAGCTTTTTTTTTTTTATGGCTGACAGGCTAGGTGTTTGACCACAACTCACCTGATGTTAAGTGACGGTGTGGTCGAAGATGGTAAAGCAGATCTAGCCTGAAATAGAACTGACTCTCAAGTGAGGCTGCCGGAACACCGTTAGATGTTTGGCGGCAGATTTTCAACTTGAGGGTGGTAGATAGCCAGCCGAGTACTAGAAAGTACACTACCACCATGCTATGGTTTCCTCACGATGTTTTCCTTCACCGGCAGCTCAAGCTCATTGTTGGGGTTTGAACCCACGCCCTTCGGCATGCGAACCAACCGCGCTAACCACTGAGCTATCATCGCTACAAATCGCTGCTAAATGAACCTTGACAAATAAAGTTTACTTGGTGGTAGATCTCCTTAACAGAAGGTCATCTAGGTACCACCGCAGTGACAGTTATTCTGCTGCCAAGCAGTAGTGTGTAAACATTACTGTGTATCGATTTGAAGAGTATTGCAGCTTTATTATTATAATTACAGGCTCGAAACTAACCATCGAAAATCTCATAGTAATAAGCGCCAATTCAGCGATACCTTGGACTTTGTTTAGTGTTTCAAAGTTCTGGGTACCGCTGTGGTGGTTATGGAGTGGAGTTATCTCTTACCATCAGGACAGCGCTTCGTTCGTCTCATTAATTACAGACTGCTTCAAAAGCTGTCTAAAAAGCCTGGGGTCCTAGGATAACATTTACGTGACAAGCATAAATCTTTGTTCTGTGTCTGGGTGTTCTTTATGTATAATAAGTATGTATGTATTTACATAAAAAAGCTATATATATAAATACTTTTTTTTCGCTTGTCAACACACCCCTTCCTTAACTAAGTAGAATCCTCTGCATATAAAGGTTGCCTGGAAGAGATCGCTCTTAGCGATAAGGCCGCCAATTGTTCCACTAGCGTTAAGTTTATATTGTTATAATCGTTTGTGATTGGTGTGAACGATAAAGAGTTATTATATTATTAGTTTACATAAAAAGGTGAAAAAAGTATTTACAGTTCATTGAAAAAAAAACTAGTAAACTATCTAAACAAACAGTAAAAAACTTACTGGATTGCTGTTTGAAAAGTTCCACAGTTAAGACCATCACAAGCAGGAGCGCTGCAGTAAATAGACACCATTTAAAACGAAACCTGCAAAGTAACAAAGAAGAGACCTAAATTCTGAGGCAACTTTGTTTCCAACAGCCATTCAACTAAGCTACGTGGTAATATTGCATTCATTAAGTAGCTTTAGAGGTTACGTTAAGAACCAGCAAAATATTGTCTAGGCATGTTAATAATGTTTGGACGAGATTTGTGAATTAAATGCAATTTTGTACTATCACTACAGGTTTAAGGTCAAGAGCGTTTATTTTCCAATCCCACTAAAAATTAAAAAAAAAAACACTTTAAACTAAATAGAGATTGTTTTAAAACATGGTAAAGATTTTTGTTTTACTTATTCGAAATTACTCATATACTCATTACTCATATCGGATACTTAAACTATTGTTTCAGCCATAATCGGTGGCTTTCTTCAAGGAGTCTAAACTGAGTACAACGCGCGCGTGGTCTCGTTTTGCTTCGCATTGCGAGCCGCTACGTGGTTACACGCGTAAGTCAAGTGCCGAGATGTGCCGATGCGTTTTGGAATCCACTCCCACCGGAGTCCACCTTCAGTTTCAGTCAATATATTTCAGCAAGATAAACAATACACATTTACAGCGCATGTAAAGATTATTTAAGCGATCTTTTATTTCGGGCAACTTGCTCAAAATACTGCCCGCATTTTTCCGCTGGCAAGGCGGACTTTTTATGCGAAATAAAGACTACCGTTTTTGTTACGACTAACTCTTTTTTTATTTATTTGAAAGCTTTATTCCACTCGCAATGCTCGCATGTATATGTTAGTAAGAAATCTGTTCCAATAATTAACTATTTTTTGACCACTTGCTGGTATCCGTTTGAGCAGAAAGGCATACTTATGTGACAGACTTTATACATATTATTATGACCAATGTTACTTGATTTTTTTACTTTTTATTTCAGGATATTTTATTGACATATAACTTAGATAACGTACCTATATACAGAGATGAACCAATAATCCCACTAATATTATAAATGTGAAAGTTTGGATGATGGATGGATGGATGGATGTTTGTTCCTCAATCACGAACGGCTGAACGGATCTGGATGAAATTTTGCATATAGATACTTTAGGCCCTGGCGGCCTAAACTATCTATTAATCTAATATAATACTAGCTAGTATTATTATATATGTAAAGATTTATTAACACTCGAACAGAAAACGTGTGTTGACCGGAACATTGAACGAAGATCGGAGAAGAGCACGAGTGAGGTATTGAACGAATGACAATCAACTTGTGGCAGGGACTGAAAACTTTTCATGACTGATTTACGTTTATAATTTTTGATAGAAGAGGAGTCTAAAGCATGGTCGGGTTATATCAAAAGCAAAACTAGGTTTGCTGTAACAGCAGTTTGTGGTGGTAATGCGGTAATGCTTTTACATATACACGAAACGATAGCAAGGCGTCAGAATAGGACAGGCTTTAGGATTCGATTATAATAACAGCTTGAAATTCATTATGTTTAATTAATTCAAAGTGCGGGCGATAAGTCCTGCACTGACGTCCCGCTTGGGGTGTTTTGAGTGTTTCAGCGTCTACCCAAGACAGCCCAGCTCCTTGAAGTATCTGAGTGACGCTTTGGCCCACTAGCATAATAGCTCCAGAGAGTTATATGGAATGTTTAATGTTTGTGATGATGAGAAACTCAAAGCCGTTGCGACGACATGAATAAAAACGAAGCAGCTTCATACAATTATGGTTTCTTCTGTGGCTTTACAATGCAAAAGCAGATACTGTACAATCTCATTCAAGCAGCCACGGCATAGGGGAATAGATCCGTGACTCCCAGTTTAAAGAGGCGACTATTCAAGTTGCAATGACTGATTATAATGCTTACTAAGAGATGAAGGTCCTGTCGTTGCAACTTCAATAGATTGTTAGTAATCTTCCTGTTAAGATTGAAAAGGCAGCTTTCTCATTTTACTTGGTGTAAAATCTTCTTAGCTTTCCGTTCTTCCTCTCCTGAGGTCGTCTAGATAAATACCACCGCAGTACCAGATATTTTGCTACCAAGCAGTAGTGTGTAAACATTACTGTGTTCCGGTCTGAAGTGCAGCTAGTAAAATTATGGGGCTGTAGAGACTAACCATCGAAAGTCTCAAACTAATGAGCGCCAAAGCATCGATGCCTGGATTTTGTTTTGTTACTCAAAGTTTTGTGTATCGCTGCAATGGTTATGGGCATGCGAGAGCGTCTCGTTCGTCTAATAACGTTCACATAAAAATGTTGATAACGTAATGTCATATCCTTACATTTAAGATCTTTGGGCATATTACAGATCTTAATTATGTACAACTTAACAATACATGTTTTAGGCTCACATTATACTCTACTCGTACTTAGCTTGTTTCCCAGTAGAAATCCCGTTTGACATATTTACGACTCCACAAGATGTGTTTGTGTATTCGGTGCGGTTCGGTCGAGGTCTAGGTACAATGGCTGCAATTACACCGTCTCGTAACAAAAAACAAATAAAAATAAAATACCTTATATTTTTTTACAATAAATCCTTTCTTGAAGCGTACAGCCCATGAATAGATCTCATTGCCAGATTTGAATAGATTTCATCTAGATCAACGTGCTCCATCCTTGGCCGCACCGTCGCTTTCTATCAGGCAAATTGGTGGCCAAACGTAGATCTATTTCATATTTAAGAAAAAAACAATACCTAAGTTAGTCACTATACTATCCTTAATCTTATAGCATTACGTTTTCTGTGTATGTTCTGTACGTATCACAACAACAAAAAAAAAAAAGATTTAAGTATTCCATCAGTTAGATTCCCATAGTACCTACAAGCTTTGCTTAGTTTGGGGTTAGATATATATGCTATATATGTTTTTCTCCAATCTTCTCTCTTCTTCGTGCTTTTTATACACGTCGGGCAGCAATGCTCGGTGAATAACTTTCTCTATCTTTTTTATTGTCTTTCCAGATTTCTCTTACCATCTAAATGGTTAAATTTTTTCATGCCACAGGTAGCTATCTAGTAGAAAATAAAAAAATATTCGAAGTATTCCTAGATAGAACTGGTTCAAAGCCTACTCAACTTATTTTATTAATACAGATAAATTAATTAAGATAAAGTGTAATTAAACTTACTTAGCCAATAAGAACTCATAGTTCCTCATCTAGGGTTCTATTCCTATCCTACTACAGTGCCGGATTTATATTTTTTACAGGCCACTTTATTTCCGCCGCCCCATGCACCTTTCTAAAATAATATTTTTTATATATGTAATATGTATAGTAAGAAAGGAACTAAAGCTAATTAAAAGAATGAATTAGTCATTAAAAAAGGGCATTAAAGAAACTAGGATCACAATTTTTACTAGTAAAAATATCTAGGATTGATAATTTTCGATACGAATGAGTTTTTATGAGAATTTGACGTATTAGTATAAAAAACCACGAGACAACCGGTGAACTTGTTTGTTTTATTTTCTGAAATTAAGTGAGCTTCCTGTAAAATCCGCCGCCCCTAGGACGCTGCCACCTAGGCCACGGCCTATATGACCTATTGACAAATCCAGGACTGTCCTACTCTCTCAAAAAGTTTATTGTTTTACATATTTACCGACTGTTCACCAGTCGGTGTTATCACTTACCTTATAATTTTTTACGTAATTAAAACATAGGTAAATTAAAATGTGTAAAAACCACGTCAGTATCCATAGTAAAACAAAGTAAGTAGTTTATTAGTTATAGTTTGGTGTGAACGTCATCCAACTTTCATACTTTTAAAGTAAGATCATAAATTCCACTCTCAATGTACAGGAGACAATGTTTGTTTTGTATTTTATTATGATATGCATGGACACGTGTCGGTTTATCGATTCGTTCAAATGTATGAGAAAGTTCTTATGTCTCGTGGATTCAGTTGCGTTTTTGGACAACAATTTGTCTTTTTTTATCGTTGATAGGCTAGATGCCGGTGTAGGCGAAGATGGTAAAGGACACCTAAGGGCCTTCAAGTATTACATAAGCAGAATTTTAGTAATTATTAACCCCTCCCACCCCCTTGACAACAAATGTAAGCGAAGCTCTTACCTCTTGTTTTACTTATGCGGGATTACTCACGTTTAATTTTATTACTAACTTACTAACTCCGACTATAGTTTCGGCCGAATCCTGAGTACAACGCACTGAATACAACGCACTGAATACAACGCACTGAATACAACGCACTGAATACAACGCGCCGCCTCGTCTTGCTTCTGTGCTCGTCTTTACAGCTTACGTGAAGAAATAAGTAACAAGTATAAAAATACTTTCAGAATCAGCCCTGTTTTTGAAAACTGTCCCACTACTGTTCTTAATAATTTTGTCTTGTAATCGGTTCCAGCCTCCCGCGATACAGGCTAGCCCTAGTGCGGGGACTATTATAATACCATTATGTTTGTTATTTTTTTGGTAAATAAATATTTTTGTATATTGTACTGTGTGGGCCTTTTCTTATTATGAGAAGGATAAGGCCATAGTATGGCCAAGCCGAGTTGGCAGACTTAAAAAATCTTCGAGAACTTTTTTACGCATCGCAAAAGCAAGTGGAAACAGAACTTATACTTTAAATGTAAATAGCTCTTCAACTCTGTCTCGGTAATATTTCTTTTTAGTAAAATCTCGTCGTTGAAAAGCCAAGGAGTCGAGATAAACCTCGTCTGGGAGTTGAAATAACAGGAATTTCAGCAAATATTATGTAGGTATTCCAGCTACAATATTCTGACACTATTTCATTTTACGTAGGCACGTGTTAGAATTTGTTTTATATATAGAAGCAAAATAGAAAGAGAGTAGAAACGGAATTTACCACGTATGTCATTAATTAACCATTATATGTACTTCACGTAAGACGAGTAGGTAGAAATAAAGATTATAAATTATTATGAGCAATATGTATTGATTCATTAAGAAAATAGTTATTAGAAACACCAAAATAACAGCAACACATTATACATATAACATAAATCATCAAAACACAAAATCAAAATAAAAAAGTCATTTATTCAGTTCAAGCCCTGGTAAGGCACTTATGAACGTTAAGTTACATGTTTGAATCTACCACCGGCTCGTAATTACACTTTAACTGAGAAGACTCCGGCAAGAAACTCAGCAAGGCATTTTTTATAGTGGATCTTTCTTTTCATCAATATTTATTTTACAATCGGGATCACAAAAGAATGTCGACCAACATTTCGACATAGTAACAATATAATAAATAGGCTACTTAACTTCACAAAAGAATATCAACCAACATTTCAACATAGTAACAATATAATAAATAGGTTACTTAACTTATGGGTCTCATGATCTGTTCAGTACGACGGCTCGCAGCAGAATGCCCCGCTGCTCGAGCCAGAGCGGCCTTTTATGTTCACAAAACACGTGAATCATAATAGTTATTTAGTCAAATCAAGTCTTTTGAATTATTAAACCAAACAATACATTTGAAATAGTTTGTACAACAAATAGACTAATGTTTAACTTATTCTAATATAAATAAGCAATTACAAACACATATGTATATATGTGGCTAATCTGTTACACGCTTCAAAACTTGGGTCCGCGAGATGTCTCACACGACAAAATAAAGAGCGGTGCACATTGCCAGAACACGTTAATATCGAAGTTTCTTACTGATTGTGTAACCGATATAATTATGTTTATTACCGGGTCAAATATTATGAAATTAGTTTTGTTTATTTACCTTGACGTTTCGGCCAAGTTGCAACTCGAGTGCCAGTTCTATTCCAGGCCAAGTGTTTTACCATCTGACCATAAATTCACTTAACATTAGTGAGCTGTGATCAAACACCTAGCCTGTGTATCCTTTTACTTTAGAGTTTCTTTGTGTTCGTTACAGCTATATTATTATAGGAACAAATCTAAAATCGTGGAAATTTTTAAATAGTTAACATAATTTAACTATGTAACATTAGTTCATTGATCACACCAATGTTACAAATCAAATTCCGTAATATTATAAATTCAATTCAAATATTGTATATGACGGAGGACCGATGGCGTCATTGTTTTTAAAAAGCGTGACGTCAGCATTGTTAACGTCACTATCATCAGGGTGATAAATCATGCTCGGCGAAGTAGAAAACTAACTTGTTTACTTGCAGTAATTTATTCACTTTCACAATATTCAAAAGATCCGACCGTTTCGGCGGCTCGAAGTCAACTAACTTGCATGTCGTTGGACGGCCCTATTTATACCAAAACCAACGCCTGCACAAACAATGTTTTGTTAACACATAACATTATCTGCGAGTAGTTTGATTTTAAGTTTTACAAATCATAACAAATCATTTAAACATTAATTTATCAATTAAATAATTGATGTTTGTCGGTCTCGCGCCGACATATACAATTAAAAAGTTTTAAAACACTACAAAAAATTCAATAAAGTATGTCAATATAAAACAATATTGTCAATATAATAAAATGTCAAAAAAACATAATTACTTACTAGTAAATTTAATAATCTTTTAGTTTGAAATACTCGTCAATATGATACAACAAGGTATCTAGCAGCCAAGATCTTGGTTCTGAAGCACGCGGTGGAAGGTGCATCCCGGACGGAGGCGGGTACACGGTTGTAGACCGCGGGCCCCAGAATGTATACCGACCTCTCCGACTTGACGAGCCGGTGCGACGGTGTTACAAGTCGGTCTTTCTTTTTATTGCTGCTTGTGGACGTCCCTATGTTAAAGTTTATCAATGATCATATGAGTGAATAGGGCTACCTGGTAAATAAGCTCACACGGCAACGGCAGAATCTGAAGATTTCTAAAAAGCTCCACGCATGAGACTTCGTCCTGAACCCCACATATAGCGCGAATGGCCCGCTTATGCATAACGAAGGCTCTATTACGATCTCTGATTGGCTATCTCGATGGACGTCGACGTTAACTGCTTTACATAGTAAGATCGCTGCAGTTATTCACAATGATAATTATGTTACGTATGGTAATAATATTAATTTTATTACTACATTTTTAATTTAGTAAAGAGCTCATAACACCGGCAATAAATAAATTAAAAAAAGCTCTACTATAATACATAACATATGAACGTTTCGTTACAGCCATAAACAAAGTATATCTTCCACCTTATGACAAGTAAGGAGCACTCAAGATTATTGCGTAGCTCTTAGAATATGCAGATATACCACGCACACTTACTCGCTACACACACATACACTGTGTATTCAGTATTGTGGTTCTCGAGATTTCAGAGGTTTCAAAAGAAGCGAATAGAGGAGAATTTCTTAAAATATTTCAGCTGTATAAAGACACCTTTTGGTGGGAATGGAAACGTGAAATCTGGACTCTTTGATATTTTTAGCTTCATGAATAACTGAATAAGTTATAGAGATAACCAAGTGGCTGTCTTCACACGGGGTGAACGGGACTTAAAACTTGACTTTTCGACCGAAGAGAGCAAAGGGGACAGGAAGATGTCTTTTCTCTTTTCCTCTCGTTAGTATGTGGTGTGTATCTATACTCTAATTATGAAATTTTTAAATGAAAGCGATTGCCATAGCTGTCAAAACAGCAACGATTTATAAATGTGACAGGAAATATTGCTGTTGTGACAGATAAACAGTTGATATAGCGATGATATATATTTTTCGTAAATTATAATATACAGTCCTGAAAATAAATATAATTTTCAAAATACGCTGCTGTTTTGTCTTAATTTGGTATGTAAAGAAAAAAAACACTGACTCCAAAACCATTTCGAAATATTACATTCCTGTACATTATTTTTACGTTTAAAATTATTTAAACTATAAGATAGGGTTTATTCTAATAAAATACCTAAAATAAACTCGACTTTTAATTGACCTCTGATGACGTTATATAGGCGGCTGTATAGGGCTACTTTCAGTGCCTAAAAAAAGCAATGATGAAACAAAACTAAACCTGAACGGCGGCCATAATAACCTCTTCCATAATTACACGTACGGACGTCGTTTTGCTTTTCGCTTTATTGATACAAATATCTGGATTATTTTATTTTACACATTACTCGGACTCTGACTTTATGAGGTTATGACAAAACATTATATCAATCATGTCAATTGTCAGAGTCAATCAAATGTGTCAAAATAGCTATGTATACTTTTTTGTTTTACATGGCATGGGCATATTTATATTCAGCCAACTTTATGGAGTCATCGCTATAAAAAGTTTGAAAACGTATTAAAAATTAACTACCGCATTGAAAGCCAAAAAAGTTAAATTAGTTTTAGAAAATATTGTTTACTAATAGTAAAAAATGTATGTAACACTTACTTGATTAATATAATTAGCAATAAGAAAATTATTATAAACGATGAGAGGTTTTTTAATCTCTAATGGATTAACAAATTAATAAGATTTGCAACGTAAATAGCCTAAATCCTGTATTATGATACTTTTTTGTTGTACTGTAGCGATGACAGCTCAGTATTTACTGAGGTCAGTTCAAACACCGGAGGGCGTAGGTTTTTTTTCTACAAAATCGGTTTTGCGTTTTACCACGCCCTAAAATACATGCTGTTTATTTATTTAATTGCATTATTCTAGCCCTCATTAACCAGATTCATTACAGAGCTATCTGTCAAAACACCACACCCATATCACACTGAATTGCCAAGTTTGTCTGTTTGTTAAACCGCCTCGCTGGCTGCCAGGCTTACTGCCAGTCAACCTGTCAACTTCGTTGTATTATCCCCCAATATGCCACTTGGCGGAATTATTATGATTTGTTTACGACATGTTACATTTTATATTTAGAAATGTGTTTTGCCCCAAAGAAGCGAAGCTAACACACGATAAGGGAAAGGTCGTTTTTTTCGTGTTATTTTTGTAGTTATTTTGGTTTATAATACAGAAATGGAATACAAGGTCACAACTTTTTGTATCTAAGGTGACATAAAAAACGTACCTATATATTATGACATGAATTGATTTTGTACTTTCATCATCATTATCAGCCTATCGAAGTCCACTGCTGGACATCGGCCTCTCCCAAGACACGCTGCTCAGGCCGACAGTTTTTTGCTTCCATCTACTGCCTGCGTATATTGTCACTCCATCGAGTATCCATCGCATCCAACACTACGTTTGTCAATTCGTTTTCAAAAAATTTCTGGAACACATCTATCCTAGCGACTGCGATAGATATGTCCAGCCCATTGCCACTTAAGCTTGCTAATACGCTGTCTGTGATTTTAGTTCTCTGGTGAATTATTTATTTCTGAATACGATCCCTTAGACTTTGTGAAATGCCAAGCATAGCTTGTCCATAGCTCGCTGAGCGACTTTGAACTTACGGACCATTCCCGCTTGACATTACAGCCTATGTGTGTATACCTAAATTCTTTTAAAATTTTACCCAGACTTCCTGTAAGTGGCATCGAATCGCACACCCGCGAAGGGCATTAAACTAGAATTGCTGGTGATGATGTTAGGGTACTTTCTAGTACTCCGCTGGTTTGCAATCATCTAACGAGCCTGTCAATCATAAAAATACCTAATTGTTACCTAATTGAAATCACATAAGTAAATAAAAATATATAACAAACTAGCAGTTATCCGCGACTTCGTCTGCGTGGATGAATGAATGAATGAATAAGCTTTTTAAATAAAATTTGATATAAACATTATTATGTTAATCCAAGTAATAAATCATATGTGTGCCAAATTTCATCCAAATCCGTTCCGCCGTTTTTACGTGATTGAGTAACAAAAATCGAAACGTCGAAACTTCGAAACGTCGAAACGTCAAAACTTCAAAACGTCGAAACGTCGAAACGTCGAAACGTCCAAACGTCGAAACGTCCAAACGTCCAAACATCCAAACATACAAACTTTCACATTAATAATATTAGTGGAATACAGTATAGATAAGCACGAAAGGCGGTCCAAAAACTCCAATAAATAAAAAGTTCGCGATACATTTCCCCACAAAACGGCTTAGAATATCCCTCATTACAAGGACCGTCTGTACTCAGTACGGTTTGCAATAAGTCCTTCTGACAGGGTACGATCCAATGAGGGTCGAACTAGATGTGGGTACGGCCCTGACACTTTGTGTCTAATGAGTGAATTATTGCTAATGTTTATTTTATCTCTTTCAACGTATTGTTATAATTTGGAATACAATTTTTATTTTTAGGGTTATTTTCGAACAGTACTTTTGTATTTTTTTCATGCCTTACATGGTTATTAAGCTGACAGGTTGCATGATGGTAAGCAAACACTGTCGCCTATGCTATATACATATATCTGCAATACCAGGGCCATTGCAAATACGTTCCGGACCTTTTAAGATTCTATTATAACACCTTTTCAAGAACCCAGTGTTGTAAATCTGCGGGCATACGGAAGAAATTTTGATAATTTGATAATTTGCCATATACATTTCATTTCAAACCAGAAAACATTCACTCATATACATTTTCCCTCTCATACACCATACACAAACACATCAATACAAAGAGATTTTAGTTTAGATTTTATTTTTATTATTTTATTTGCGTTGGTGGTGCCGGCGTAAGAATAGTACCCCACCCTCTCTACCCGTGGTTGTGGTTGCCGTAAGTGTCGGCTAAGGGATGTAATCCGAAAGATGGGTAGCAGCGTCTTCCTTAAACAATCACACCTAACTGCGCTCGCCAACCCGCCTGCCAAGTGTGGCGAGTATTGGCAAAATCCCCCTAGGTGGAGGCCTATGTCCAGCAGTGGACGTCCTATGGCTGGTGATGATGACGATTTTAAATATTGGACTCCTGGAAAATATTTCTACTGTTTCGTTTCCCTGGTCTCCATAACATAATGGCCTCTAGACTAGTATGTGGCCGCAATACTGTACACTTAGTTAACATAATCTGAAATAAAAGAATTTGAGTTTGAATTTGCAAAAACTTGCCCAACGGGACCCAAAGCCAAGCATTCAACCCAATTCTGTCTGTCTGATATAATAAGATTAAGTATCTTTCGATTCGTTCTAGACGGGACTTTTTTTTAATTTGGAATAGGTTTTCGTTTGTCCACGATGTGGCCGGACGGATCACGCTTACCTAGAAGGAACCTGTTTACTCTTGATTTAAAGACACCTATATTGTACTTTTCGGGAAACACAGGCTCCGACAAAGAGTTCCACATCCTCGCTGTGCGAATAAAGAATGCGGATTCGAAGTGCTTGGTGCACACATGGGGAACATCCACCATGAACAGGTGACGCTTTGGTTGCGGGATTGTTACGTACTCCTTTTTATAATGAAAAACGACGCGAGCATAAAGAGAATTAGGCATAAAATCCGTCTTTCCTATCGATAATAATAATTAACCCCAAACTAGCATTTTCCTTATAGCATTACTTATTCGTATTCCTCTTCCGACACTTTCCAAACTGATCTGAATAAATCATGCACCTACTCTGTTCAGTAATAATTACTGGGTACTGAAATTCATTAGCAAATTGGAGATCACACATAAATATTTAAGAACGGATCTAATACATTAGACGGTAGACGCCACGTGAATTATGTATCCGTGTATGGTACAAACGTGAAATAAATTAACAAAAAACTAAGGATTATCTCAAACTTAATTCAACTCAATTTCTTCACTATATGTACATATATGTACTCGTATATATTCGCGTATATTTCTTATTTCATTCTAGAGAACTAACCTTTTTAGCCGACTTCAAAAAAGGAGGAGGTTCTCAATTCAACAGTTTTTTTTTAAATATTTGTTTTCTCTAAACTTTCGACTGGGTGAACCAATTTTGATTCACATCACACATCATCAGCCATAGGACGTCCACTGCTGGACATAGGCCTCCTCCTGGGAGGGTTATGCCAATACTCGCCACGCTTGGCAGGCGGGTTGGGGAGCGCAGTGAGATGTGATCGTTCAAGGAAGACGCTGCTGCCCATCTTCCGGATTACATCCCTTAGCCGACTCTTACGGCAACCACGGGTAGAGAGGGCGGGGTACTATTCTTACGCCGGCACCACCACGGCACACGGATTTTGATTATTCTTTTTTTATTTGAAAGCTGGTGCTTCTCCTGTGGTCCCATTTTAATTCGGTCTAGTTCTAACAATGGCATCCATGAGAAAACCAAATGAAATCATTTTTTTTTGTTAAAATTTTACTTGTTTGTCGCACTGAACACTACAGCGACAACTTTTTCATTATGTATGTTGTCTTTTAATTATTTACCAGAGACCCGCCCCGGCTTCGCACGGGTAGTAAGAATGGATATAGTAAGCTATCCTTAAAAGGAAGATATATGCCACCGCGGACTTTTTTCTAGATATATTCATATAAAAGGTGAATATCCCGCCATGCATTGTTTTATTATATCTCATTTGGATTAGGCAGCGTTTTCGATGAAAGCTCCCAGGTGGCTTGGACTTTTACCGACACTTCCAACAATTATCATCATATTTTAACCAATTTACACAAAACCTTGACAAATTATATACCTGAACCTTCCTCATGAATCCTTTATGTATTGGTGAATATTGGTGACATACAATGTTTATTGCTTTCTTCACTTTTAAAGTTTTTTTTATGATATTTCAAAACGAACCCTCTACATGCCTCGTCGCGTTTTTTAACTGATATTAGCATAGTGATATTGGTGTAGCGATGATAGCTCAGTGGTTAGCGTGGTCGGTTCGCATGCCGAAAGGCGTGGGTTCAAACCCCAACAATGAGCTTGAGCTGCCGGTGTAGGAAAACATCGTGAGGAAACCATAGCGTGGTGGTAGGGTACTTTCTAGTACTCGGCTGGCTAGCTACCACCCTCAAGTTGGAAATCTGCCGCCAAGCATCTAACGGTGAGTTCCGAACGCCTCACTTGAGAGCCAGTTCCATTCCAGGCTAGGCGTGCTTTACCATCTTCGACCACACCGTCACTTAACATCAGGTGAGTTGTCGTCAAAAAACCTAGCCTATCAGACATAAAAAAAAAGAGTACCATTCCACCCGAATTTAACCCATGTTACGCTGTGTTGGTACTGGTTCGCCAAGCCACAACCAATCCGAGCGCATGCATGCGTGGTAAATGTTTACATATTGGTCAAATCATGCCATCATGCATCATATGTTATTTATATCATGGCATGTTGGCCAAGCGTAGACTGCCGTCAACAAACATTGGACCCCGCTTGCAGTGTATAGTCGAGCGACTTTGCTTTGAACAGAAACCCGACAAATTCTGACACTTTGTGTAACCTGTTCCTGTGCTCTTTCCTTCTTAATGCGATATCTTATAAAAAAGCTATGTGATTGCAAACCATATAACGCAACGAAAAATTGTCGCGTAGCTATTTCCTGATTGCTGAACAAAAAATTGCAATAAGTGGCTTAGACTACGAGGACTGGATGACTAAAGAACCAAGTCCTCAAAGATTTAGTATATTTTGAAAATTCTCTGAGCTACATTGTCGCCTCAGCGTATGTTTTACATCGCATCAGCTATACGAATGACTTTTACATACGATGAATAAAATATTGCGTTATTTGTCGGTAAATAAAACAAGCTAAGGTAATTGTGATTGAGCGGCAGCGGGAGAAATACGGAAATTCGCAGTTTAATATTACTTTTACTCGATGGCGATAGATTAAGGATATAACCTACTTTTGTAGACGTTGAAACTTTTTGGAAACTCACAATTGACTAACGAAGTATTTTTCTTTGTCTTTGGTTTTTTTTTCTCTTTTTTCTTGGCATCGCACTCTGTGCATACTGCCAGTTTCAATGTTTTTGTATTTTGTGTGCAGTCTTCAGTTTTCAGCTTCTTTACTATACTTGACTATTTTACTATATACTTGATTACTATATACTTGACCTTTTTATAAGTAGATATTTTATAAACAACTGTCAAGATCGAGAAAACTCATAGTTGGTTTGGAAATGTACAAATATTTTTTGTTAATGTACAGCAAAAATTAAAGAGTTAAATTAACTAATTCTCTGAGTATGTGGGACAGAATCTACTTCATTATAACATTGGATGGAGGCTCATAAATATGCAGGGTCCCGCGTCGCTTGGACGTCAAACGAGCATGCCTTATTAGCACCTTGCTGAATTACTATGCATAAGCTTGCTAAAATATAAATTCATGCCAAAATCATCACCTAATTTTACAACTAGCATTTTACTTGGTGGTATCACCGCAGTACCAGATAGTTTATCGCCAAGCAGTAGTGTGTAAACATTAGTGTGTTCCGGCTTGAAAGGTACTGCAGCTAGCGAAATTACAGGGCTGTCGAGACTAGCCATCGGAAGTTTAAAAAAAAACGAATGCTATAACACCGATTCCTTGAACTTTGTTTTACATAATAAAGTTCTGTGTAAAGACCACTTATGCGAAGCCGAGCCGTGTTTTTCTTGGTGTCTAAAATTATTACGACTAAGTTGCGTGACGTCAGAAAAACAATCGCGAAACTGAAATAGAGTTGGGCAGGACATGTTGCCAGGCAAAGAGATGGCAGGTGGACTAAAACGTTGACGGATTGGTGGCCACGAACTGGGAACTGGATCGGACGCCTACCAGCTCGTTGGGTTGACGAATCTGGACAAGGTTAGCACGGGACCGGGATGAATGGCGTACAAGAAATGAAGCCTATACTCAGCAGTGGGCGAGTCATACATCATCAGTACGTCCACTGCTGGACATAGGCCTTCTCCTGGGGGGGTTTTGCCAATACTCGCCACGCTTAGCAGGCGGGTTGGCGAGCGCAGTTAGGTGTAATTGTTCCAGGAAGACGCTGCTGCCCATCTTCCGGATTACATCCCTTAGCCGACTCTTACGGCTACTACGGGTAGACATGGTGGGGTACAATTCTTACGCCGGCAGCACCACGGCATTTGTGGGCGATTACGGGCTGTAAATGATGGTGATGAAAATTATGATTGTAGCGATGATAGTTCAGTGGTTAGCACGGTCGGTTCGTATGCCGAAGGGCGTGGGTTCAAACCCCAACAATGAGCTTGAGTTGCCGGTGAAGGAAAAAATCGTGAAGAAACCATAGTGTGGTGGTAGGGTACTTTCTAGCTACCACCCTCAAGTTGAAAAATCTGCCGCCAAGCATCTAATGGTGTATTCAGGCAGCCTCACTTAAGAGCCGTTCCATTCCAGGTTAGGTCTGCTTTACCATCTTCGACCACACCGTCACTTAACATCAGGTGAGCTGTAGTCAAATACCTAGCATCTCAACCATAAAAAACCTTGACCTTGGCGTCGTTAGGTAAAACACAGAGATTATTTTAAAACAGTTTTAAAACTTTATAAGTTTAAAGATAAAGAAAACGTGTACCAAGAAAATCGTTTCATTTAAAATTAAAAACTCGGGAACTTTATTCCTCTTTCAGGACGAGCGTCGAAGCAATCTTCAATTTAGCTTTGCTCTTCATTTTTGCATCTCTGCAGAAATTTTATAGCTTACGTTACTTTATGTGACAGCCCTGTTGGCTCATTGGGAGTATGTCTGCCTGAGCTGTAGGGCGTGGGTTCGATTGCCGCCAAGGACACATGTTTGTTTGGTATAAACAAATGTTTGTTCTGTGCCTGGGTGTTCTATATGTATTATAAGTATGTAAAAAAAAAAGTATTTATGTATCCTATAAGTTATCTGACTTCTATCACACAAGCTCTGCTTAGTTTGGGGTCAGATGGCGCTGTGTGTAATGTGTCCTACAATTTTTTTTTTTTTAATATTTATTTCTTGGCATCGCACTCTGTGCATTCTGCCAGTTTCAATGTTTCTATACTTTGTGAGTAGTCTTAATTTTTCAGCTTCTTTATCATCTATAGTTACAGTCAAAGTCTAGTCTTGATCAAGTCCAGTCGTTCCCAGTCAAATCAAGTCATGCCTTAGTAAAGTAGTGGCGACTTTACTATAAGCTTCTGGACGGAGTTTTGGAAGCAACACGAAAAGTCATGTTTAACCACATTATATAATTCTCCCACACTCGCGCTTGTAATTCGGCACTTTATAAATAAAACACCACTATTTTTATTCATAAAAACTCGAAAAAACACTAGTTTTCGAAAAAATACAGTGGGGTGACACGACGCTCACCGCGTTCCCACCAAAATTCCCTTTTATACGAGGTTACTCTTGTTTGAATACTCCGCCTATAGTTCGGCCATATTTAGAGACCTCTTTCAAGAAGTCAAAGAAGACTAGATACGCCTCTCATTGCTGACCGCTGCGTATCTCTCACTTGAAGACAGCGGTTGGTATCTAAGTCTAGAATGAGGGAAGCAAAGTTACTTTCGATTCCTACCTAATATCCATTATTTTGATTAATCAAACTAAAACAGCTCCTGGTGGAATCTCGTCACCACGAACAGAGATCACAATAACGTGAGACAAGAGCATCTAGTTTCTGTTTGAAGTAAAAGCGTTTATTACATGGTGGACCCCAAAAACTTGTACAATCATTTTAATACGAAACAGCACTGGAAAAATAAAAAATCTATAGCAAATCAATTTGCAAGATTTACTGATTTTGACAGCTCTGTTGGCTCATTGGTATATCTCTGCTATAAGAGCTGTAGGGCGTAGGTTCGATTCAGATCCAGATATTATTTTATTGTGTTATATTTAGGTCTTAATATCAAGGGAGTGTCAACAGTCTAGTTAATTGTGAATAATAATTTACGATAGAATTAGGCTTGATACAGACATATCAAACTAAATTAAATATAGTACACAACATTTAAAAATTAATCTCGAGCTAATTAAATCAAATTAAATAATTATATAACAACAAGCTGCGCCCCCCGGTTTTACTCGCGTGGTGGTGGATGATGATGATGATTATGATGAAAAGTATCGTATGTTTTATTCCAGAGCCTAAAGTATCTATATGCAAAATTTCATCCCGATCCGTTCAGCCGTTCTGGCGTGATTGAGTAATAAACGTCCATCCAGTACCCCTGGTAAAAATTGAAAACTGCATACTTAGTTGACTTTTGTTTACCTTGCTTTTGTGTATTAAAAAAAAAATATGATGAAAAAAAAAATCCTTATTTATACTAAATTTATATATTACTACAAAACACAAACATAACGCAGACATGTCTATTTAACAAGTTCCAAAAGTTGTTAACAAAGTGCAAAACAGGAGTTTTGATAAGGAAGAGATTGTCTTTCGTTACAAAAGGAGTTTTGAAGACGTGCTACTTTGGTGACAGTCGGGTGGCAAGGGGAGGTAGGGGGAATTTTCTTAATATTAAACTGGAAAAGGCGAATTGATATTATGAAACGTGGGTGTATGCTAATAAAATAAATTTAGCTGACAATTCAGTACAGAATCTAAATATATATAACTCAAAGGTGACTGACTGACTGACATAGTGATCTATCAACGCACAGCCCAAACCACTGGACGGATCGGGTTGAAATTTGGCATGCAGGTAGATGTTAAATATGACGTAGGCATCCGCTAAGAAAGGATTTTGATTAATTCTACCCCCAAGGGGATAAAATAGGGGATGAAAGTTTGTATGAAACTTTGTCAATTTTAAACCGATCGGAATGAGACTTTGCATGCATAAAGCTACTATGACGTAGGCATCTAGCGCGGGTGAAACCGCGGGGCACAGCTAGTATAATCAAGCGCAACAGACAAGCGCAAGTCAGGCTCGCCCACCGAGGGATCCGTATAAACTAGTAAGTAGGATAAATTAATAAAATTGAAACCTGTTTTAGCTTGTGCTAATGAAGCTCTTTCATATGGTAGGTACTCCACATAATACGGTAAACTTACTTTATGGATCCTCATTCCTTGCATAAAGACCCTATTTTTTTGTGATTAAAGTAAAAATGTACAGTTTTCATATTTTTTCCTTCATGTGTACTATATAAGACAATGCTTCTAGCCAAATTTCATAGTTCTAGGTCAACGGGAAGTACACTATAGGTTATGATTTCCTAGTGAATGTCGAAACATGCGGTATTTGGATATTTTATTGATAAAGCCAACGTTACAAGTTAAATTCCGTAATAAAAAATCTAAAAACACTGATTATATATCAATGAATAAAAAAAATGTCAATACAATAAAATGTCAAAAAATCATAACTATTTACTAGTAATTTAAGTAGTATTTTTTTTTATTGCTGACAGGCTTCACCACAACTCACCTGACGTGTGGTCGAAGATGGTAAAGCACACCTAGCCTGGAATGGAACTGGCTCTCAAGTGAGGCTGCCGGAACGCTCCGTTAGATGCTTGGCGGCAGATTTTCAACTTAAGGGTGGTAGCTAGCCAGCCAAATACTAGAAAGTACCCTACCACCACGCTATGGTTTCCTAACGATGTTTTCCTTCACCGGCAGTTATAGCTCATTGTTGTGGTTTGAACCCACGGCCTTCGGCATGCGAACCTACCGCGCTAACCACACAGCCATCATCGCTACATGTTCCATATTTCTTAGCCTTCATTAAGAGTAGTTCCTAAGCCCTTGTCTAAGTAAGTTTTTTAAGAAAATGCAAAGGACTGCTAAAATCCTCAACACTGATGAATACATGATTAATCTCCGAGACTGGGCGGCCTCGGAACATCCAGAACCAATACAAGTAAGATCAGCCTGTCTCGTGCAATTCTCGCGTTATTTGTTTCTACTCTAGAGTCAATTCGGTAGTTCAAACTTTGCTTATTTCCCTGAGGGTTGCCAGTAGACGAGGAACATTGATTCGATCAACGACTTTATACTCTGTAGACAATACATTTAACTTTTCTAAGTGGTTCTTTAGGGTAAGCTGGAGTCACGGTTCCAGCACCGCAATTGCCGCCATCGTTAAATATCCACATATAATTTACTTATGGAAATCGCATAGTATAATTCACAAGCACCTTTTTGCCATGCACTTATTAAAAAAATAATGATTTGCCTTCCTCCGCTTTCCCACGGATTAACAACATTGGGTTCATCAAAAGGCGTATTAATAGAATCTTAAAAGATCGACAACGTATATTTTTTTACGTAACTATAATGAGAGGAACAAGACGCTCTCCTGATGTTAAGAGATAACGCCTGTCCATGACCATTGCAGCGATACACAGAACTTTGAGTAGTAAAACAAAGTCCAGGGCATCGCTGCCTTGGCGCTCATTACTTTGAGACTAGATGGTTAGTCTCAATAGCTCTGTAATTTCGCTAGCTGCAATACCCTTCAAACCGGAACACAATAATGTTTACACACTACTGTACTGCGGTGGTACCTACCTAGACGACCTTCTGCTAAGGAAATCTACCACCAAGTAAAAATGCCCCTGGTATTGCAGATATCCACAGGAAATGGTGATTGCTTACCATCTGGCAATCCGTCTGCTTTTTAATCACCTGTGGCCTTAAAGGTAGGCGTACCGTGTCTACTTGATCGTCTGTCTAGAATATTATGACCTGTATCTTACAAACATTAATAGGTAGGTTGAGTGTTCTGTATGTATTATAAGTATGTATTTATTAAAAAAAAGTGTTTATGTATTCTATCAGTTTTCTGACTTCCATCACACAAGCTCTGCTTAGTTTGGGGTCAGATGGCGTTGTGTGTAATGTGTCCTACAATATATTTATTTATTGTAAATTATATGTACCTATATGTTTTTTTTTCTTATTCTTTGACCATAGCACAATTAGCACATATAGTTTATGACCTGGATTTTCATATAGAATACTTTTATACTGCAAACTGAACAAACTTTTTGTTAAGTTATAAATACCAGTGCGCAGTGGTTAGCGCGGTAGGTTCACATGCCGAAGGGCGTGGCTTCAAACCCCAACAATGAGCTTGAGCTGCCGGTGACGGAAAACATCGTGAGGAAACTATAGCATGGTGGTAGAGTACTTTCTAGTAGCTATCTGCCGCCAAGCATCTAACAGTGTGTTCCGGCAGCCTCACTTGAGAGCCAGTACCATTCCAGGCTGCGTGTGCTTTATCATCTTCGACCACACCATCACTTAACTTCAGGTGAGCTGTGGTCAAACAAATAGCCTGTCGATCATAAAAAAAAAGTGAAAATATATTTGGATGTTTGTTAATCAATCACACAAAAACGGCTTTGGATAAAATTTGGCACATACATACATAGATAGTTTATTATCTTGAAAAAATGTTAGGTTCCTGTTATAATCAAAAACGATTTACAAGACGAATCCACTTAAAAGTTACAGATGTGTCTTATGGAACTTTATTCTGGTATGAAAGGTATCCTCTACCTTAATCTACGGTAAAGGTATCGCAAGTTTCATGACGAATAAAACTATTGTGTTTTGAAAGAAATGAAATATGTGTAAGTAACATATTTCATTTCTCTCTGAACCCAATTCTAAAGTCAAGCTAGCTAGCAATATACTTGTTTTATGTGCACAAATTGTGCCAATGTGTTGACTGAATGTGCTAGATCTATTTCGGGAGTCTTGTTAGTCATTGGATTCGGTAAGCTTGACTCGAGGCGTGCCTACTGCTGTACATTGATGAGTAATCCATTTTAGATATTGTATCGAAGTTTCTTGGAATTTGAGCAAATATTGGAATAAGAAGAAATATAGAAAAGTTAAAGTAACGCTGTGCTACAGGTAGATAAAAAGAGATCTTAATTATTTCTTATTCGTGAAATTTTATAAAATTTTCAAATACCTATTTTTACTTGGAAATTTTATAAATATGAAAATGAATGATTGACTAAAACATACTAAAAATACTACGGAAACTGACGCGGTCTTTACTTATTCGTGATAACTCACGATTAACTGTATCGGAAACTCCGACTATAGTGCGGCCACATCTGGTGGCCTTTTTCATGGAGACAAAGCTGAATACAACGCGCGCGTAACTTCGTTTTGCTTCGCACTGCGGGCCGCTGCGTGACTCGCTCGTCTCGCGCGGGCACGGGAGTTTTCAATATAAATAAACGAGAGTAATCCCGCATAAGTAAAAAAAAATACCCATTAATGTAGTAAAAAGTTAAGTTTCGCTTACGTGAAATATAATGCGCGAAATCGAAACAGATTACTAAGACTATTTAGAAAAGAACAGTATTTATTCTACTGCTATACTTACACAGATACACAGACAGAGAGTTACAGATTTTAAGGCATCGCTCTTAGCGATAAGGCCGCCACGGCACTAGCTCATAAGATTATTTTGTTTTCTGTACTCATTTTCTATCTTTGGTGTACAGAATAAAGAGTTTCCATCTATCTACTACATCTATCTTTATGCAGAAGTTGACTTTTTGGCATTAACATATCCCTCGTGGTAGCCCAGAAGAGAACGCTCTAATTGATAAGGCGGCCAATTGTTGCACTATATTATAATTTAAAATTATTTTGTTACAATTTTATAATTTTGGTGTGTACAATAAGAAGTCATATTTTGCCCTGTTAGTTCATTGGTAGTATATATCTGCTTTAAGAGCTGTAGGGGCGCGGGTTCAATTCCCATCCAAGACAAACATTTTGTGGTATAAACAAATGTTTGTTTTGTATCTGAATGTTCTGTATTTATTAAAAGTATGTATTTAGGAAAAAAAATGTATTCATGTATTCTATCAGTTATCTAACTTACATAGTACAAGCTTTGCTTAGTATGAGGTTAGATGGCGCTGTGTGTAATGTCCTACGGTTTATTTATATATCCCCCGTTCTTCTCTTCTTTCTCTTTCGCGTTTCTCATCCACGTTTGACAGCAAAGCTCTGTGAATTACTCTCCTCCTCTATTCCACTGTCTTCCCAGAACATCCTCTTACAATCTAGATGGTTACTTAAACCAAACATTAACTTTAAGTTTAACACAAAAACAATCACTTGGTGGTAGATTTCCTTAGCAGGAGGTCGTCTTGGTAGGTACCACCGCAGTACCAGATATTCTGCCGCAAAGCAGTAGTGTGTAAACATTACTGTGTTCCAGTTTGAAGGGTACTGCAGCTAGCGAAATTACAGGGCTATTGAGACTAACCAACTAGTCTCAAAGTAATGAGCGCCAAGGCAGCGATGCCCTGGACTTTGTTTTACTACTCAAAGTTCTGTGTATCGCTGCAGAGGTCATAGACAGGCGTTATCTCTTTACATCAGGAGAGCGTCTCGTTCGTCTCATTACTGTTACATAAAAAAAAAATGCTTACTTTGGGATCAGATGGCGCTGTGTGTAATGTCCTACGATATTTATTTATTTTATTTTATTTATCAACTTAAACGTCAATTGTTTAAGTTAGTTCACTCTACTAACTTCCAGAACTCACCGAATAAGCCCTAAATCAAATATTCCTTCAGTCCTTGTATTACGAGTACAAACTATCCCATGCCATTGAAACAATCTATTCCTAGGCCCGCCCCTAAACTTTAAGGTTTCACAGCCTATCGTGAAATTCGACCCCTATCCCGATAATGGGGTAGAATCCGCCCGAGATCAAAGGACAACCGAGTGGATTCTCTAAATACTTACCTAAGCATTCCCCTGACTGTACAAATTGTTTGGAGATTTTGTGATAAATTATTTCGCGGGAACGATTACTTTGAGAAAATGAGACGGTTATTTTACGAGGAATTAATGAAAGTGTTTTTTTGGTTGTAATGAATTCTTGGGCTTAAATAATATACTGTACTCTCGGTAGAAATGATTTCTCATTTAATTCATACTACCTTACGCCCGCGACTTCGACCGTGTTAACTTGAGAATTAGGTTCAGAGTTAGGTTTTGTAGCGATGATAGCTCAGTGGTTAGCGCGGTCGGTTCGCATGCCGTAGGTTCAAACCCCAACAATGAGCTTAAGCTGCCGGTGAAGGAAAATATCGTGAGGAAACCATAGCGTGGTGGTAGGGTACTTTTAGCACTCGGCTGGCTAGCTACCACCCTCAACTTAAAAAAATCTGCCGCCAAGCATCTAACGGTGTGTTCCGGCAGCCTTACTTGAGAGCCAGTTCCATTCCAGGCTAGGTGTGCTTTGCCATCTTCGACCACATCGTCACTTCACATCAGGTGAGTTGTGGTCAAGCACGTAGCCTGTCAGCGATAAAAAAAAGAGAGAAAGGAAATATGACGTGTAAGTTACAAATATACTTTTTATCCTTGAATAATGTTCTATAAGACGCATCTATAATTTCAAGTGAATGTAAGTCAAGTAGTTCGTTTTCTGATAATCTCACAGGAACCTAAACTTTTTCTGATATAAAAAGTATCCTATATGTTAATCCAGGTAATAAACTATATGTGTGCCAAATTTCATCCAAATCCGTTCAGCCGTTTTTGCGTGGTTGAGTAACATACAAACTTTCACATTCTTAATATTAGTAGGATTTCTATAAAAATGCTACTAGATTGTTTCTCTTGTCACGAAGCTTGGCTTGTTTTCAAGAGCTCAAAACGTATGAGTGACCGCGAGCGGCATTACAACTGAACATTTTACGTAAGTTTTAAATTGGCCATAGGACATGTTAAATTTTAGTTTTTTCTTCATTTAACATCAGGCGACATGCCAGCCGAACGTAAGCCTATTTCATAAAAATGTAATTTGTGTGGTCACACTTGGGCTGGCCATTTAACCTTCACAATAGGCTTTACATTAAGCAAAATGGCCTTTGATAAATAAAAATTTAAAATATTTTTATTACTTCTCCGACTTGATTAGAATATGTATAACATTTAATTTAAAAAGAACATTTAATTAAATTTGACATAAGAAAGAAAAACTATGTGATTTTTTGTAATGAACTCTTGGTAGAAAAAGCGTAAAAAAAATTATAACAGTTTCTATCACTGAATTCGGCACTGTTTCCATCAACAGTATACGGGCAATTACTGAAAATAGGACCTAAATGGTTTCATTTTAAGGTCCCTAATTGATTTACGGATTATGGAAATAGATTGGTACCAACATGAAAGCATATCTACCCATTTGAATTTGCAAAGACGATCGAAGCGCAAGGGCATTATGTGGTTTGGCCGTTTCGTTACTACAAGAACTATTGTATAACAGGAAAGCAATGAACATAATAGTGATATATATATATATATATACATCACTATTATGAATAGAATAGAATAAAAATTTCTGATACACTGAAACTATATCAAAAAAATAAATGTAATAACTTGTTAGCGGCAGTACAAGCAGTCTTATCGCCTTGAATGATTTTTTTCAGACAATCTTTGGGTAAACAGGACACATGTAGTGTATTTTCGTGTCTTTCTAGTCGTCAAGGTAGGTACCACTGCAGTACCAGATATTCTGCTGCCAAGCAGTAGTGTGCAAACATTACAGTGCTCCGGTTCAAAGGCTACTGCAGCTAAAAATTACAGGGCTGTTGAGACTACCCATCGAATGTCTCAAAGTACTGAGCGCCAAAGCAGCGATGCCCTGGACTTTGTTTAGCTACTCAAAGTTCTGTGTATTGCTGCAATAGTTATGGTCAGGCGTTATCTCTTACCATCAGGAGAGCGTGGCGTTCGCTTCATTACATTTACATTAAAAAAAGCTTAATAGTGGAAATACACTACTGGGGCGCAGTCCAGCTATAAGAGATTGTACCCTTGGTACAACCCCTAATAGCTCTTTGGTGATTTGGTTGGTTCCACGCTGAATGTATTTCTTTGATGCTGACAGAAGGCCGATTCACAGCGCTTCAGCTCCACTTGGGACAGCAGCATGCAGTCTCATAAAACCTCTCTCCTAATAACGTTGCTGTCTTCACCAGGCTCTTCAGATAGATCCTCGGAGCCTTAACTTTAACCACCTTGAGTCTAAATCACCTATTAGAGGGCTTTTCAGAGCGTGCATTAATCAACCCGCATTTCAGATGCCAGTAGCTCAGTTCAGTCAGTGCTTCGCTTCCTCGGAATTCTACCATCAATCAACTTTGGAGAGCCATATTGGGATCCTCTTTATATGTGCCCGAAGCGTTGCATCTCATGATTATAGACATCAGCTCTCTTTTGCGGTTGGCTATCTTTAGATCCTTGGCATTTGAGGTGAAACCGGTCCAAGGAGTTTGGAACAAAGTAGCAGTCTAACTACTAGATTAGAAATGTTCTGCGATAGGTACGCAACTTACATAGGCTTTACACTTTCCTAACACCCCTGTCAAGTAAACTTGATCACTTAACGCACCCCATATAATCCTGATAAGTACACAACTCTGTTTGACCCTACGTGGGTACGCGACCGCGGCCTCTAAACTTTACTAATTAAGGGCTTTATGTATGTGTACTTTATATATGTATGTATTTGTAAGTGGTTTGGAGTTAGGAGATTGTTTAGCTCAATCTTTTGATGGTTTGTGATTGGTTGTTCGATTAGAATCTGAGTTCGTTTTGGTTATCGATTGTTTCATTTCATTATCGATAAAAATTCGGTAGGCGTGTGTGAATGGTCATCACGAATCTGCGGAACACGTAGGACGCCTTAAGACTCGATGGAATGACGATATATGGCAGTGGCGAGAATCGGGCTGGTGAAGTGTTGTGAGATATAGGAGGTTGATTTTGATGATGAAAAATTTTCAACTTATTAAATCTATATAACACATAACTAGACGGCAGATGCCAGATAGAGAGATAGATAAAGATGGTAGACTAACTTGCCGTGATGGTGCCGGCGTAAGAATAGTACCCCACCTCTACCCGTGGTTGCCGTAAGAGTCGGCTAAGGGTCGGTTTTTTGATCATTTGATCAATTTAACACAGAAAAAATCACACGAAACATATGTTGCAATGGAAGTTAACTAGCCGCCATCTTGCTGACTACTGGCTAACCTCCCTTGGGGTGGTGGTTAAATATTTTGACAAATGGTTACATTTTTAACAAATAGTTAAGCTGTTTATCAAAAAACCGAGTTATTGCAATTTTAACCATTTGTTACGAATTTTAACAATTGGTTGAGTTAACTACTGATCAAAAAACCGACCCTAAGGGATGTAATCCGGAAGATGGGCAGCAGCACCTTCCTTGAACAACCACATCTAACTGCGCTCGCCGACCCGCCTGCCAATCGTGTAATTGTTTGTAATTGGTGTGAACAATAAAGAGTTATATTATTATTATATTATTATTGACATATTTTATAAAGATAAAGATAATTTATTTGTGAAACACGATTGATATTGGTACAATATGGATGGATAGGTTATATTTATGTCCTGTGATCGTGATTTGCCCTCAGGCGTACAAATATAAGTGATGGCATGCCAATTAATTAATTAATCAAATAATAGTGTACATTAATGATAATAAATTAAAATTCAAATTAAGTAATATAAAAAGTAAAATAGCAATTAAACAATATCAAAAATAATTAATAATCAATAATAATACACAATTTCAATTAACATAATGTCAAAATAAATTAATTATGAGTAAATAATAAATGGTTGTCAAAAATTAAGATGATAAAAATAATAAACAATGTCAAAAATAATCACTGATTTTATAAAAACATTCTTCAACCAGAATTTTCTTCAGGGCACTCTTAAACATTTTTGGTTTCAAGACCCTTATCTGCCGTGGTAGTTTATTATATATACGAGGACCCATGCACACTACATTATTGCTCATTAACGCTGTCTTTGCTCTAGTCATACAACATTTGTTTTCATCTCTTCTGTTTCTCACTACACGGTCACCAAGCGACAGAAATAGGTCTGGATTACACTTAACAAATAAAGCCATCTCTAAAATATACAAGGACGGAAGTGTAAGAATTTTATAGGTATTTTTTAAAGTAGGGCTTACAGCTGTCAGTTTTTTTCAGTCTAAACATTGATCGGATACAACATGTCTGTCTTTTAAATATAATATCTTTATGGGTAGAGTTGCCCCAAAATATGATGCTGTATCTTTATTTGATTTGTATTACTTGATATTTGCCGTATTTATATTTGACTTATTATAATATTGACATTTTCATTATAAAGACATGTTCTGATTTTGATATTTTAAATATGAATGGAAAACTGACTTAAGTGTTATTAATAAAATATTTGTACTTGTACTTAAAAAAAGTTTCTAGTACTCGGCTGGCTACCACCCTTAAGTTGAAAATCTTTCGCCAAGCACCTAACTGTGTGTTCCGGTAGCCTCACTTGAAAGCCAGTTCTATTACAGGCTAGGTGAGTTTACCAGCTTAGAACAAACCGTCACTTAACATCAGGTGAGCTGTGGTCAAACACTTAATCTGTCAGCCATAAAAAAAAGTGTGGCGACATTTTATAACGAAATAAACTAACGCAATTATAATAACACATCACGAGGTATCGAGTTTAAACCTTTTTGATCCGCTGTACCTCATTATAACATACAATGCCTCCACTAATGATCTAGAACGCACATTGTTCTACGTTGGTAATGAGAGAGTATGGTATCCCTTTGGTCCTTTTAAGCCTTCACGTGCCTTTTTTTCGTACGTCAATAGCTTTGAAATTCAGGATTTTTCAGTGACGTGTGATTATCGAGACGGACTTTGGGACCGTTTTTTTTTTTTGTACGGTTTTCGTAATGTGAAACTTCGTGATATTTTTTAGAATAAAAGTTTAGCAGAGAACTATAGCCATTCTGTAACTATTCTGTTTTACAATGGAAACTGAGTTTTGCCAATACACGCTTGGCAGGAGGGTTGGCGAGCGCAGTTAGGTGTGATTGTTCAAGGAAGACGCTGCTGCCCATCTTCCGGATTACATCCCTTAGCCGACTCTTACGGCAACCACGGGTAGAGAGGGTGGGGTACAATTCTTACGCCGGCACCACCACGGCTATTAATTATATATTAGGTATTATTAATATATTACTCACGGACATTTAGGTTTCCTCGCGATGTTTTCCTTCACCGTTTAAAGTTATCGATAAAACGCACATAACTTAGAAAAGACAGAAGTGGGATTCTAACCAAGGACCTCTAGATTTAAAGGAACGGTCTCCCAACTAGGCTGACAATACTTATAGGACTAAATAAAAATACACTAGAAAACATTTAAAAGCAGCGTTAGGTCCACGTTCGCATCAACCTTTCACAATAAAACTACACTCAACACGCTCCTGTATTTGTAGAAGTTTGAACACAACATCTGTTTCAAGCAAACCCACTGAAACTTTAACACTATTGTGACGAAGGCCTCCTACAGGAACAACGAGACGAAACTCACAGAACTGATGTGTAAAACTTTTTTGCAAACTAATACGTTCAGGCTGACATCGTCTAGCCATATCAAACCATATCATAGTAGTAGGTAGTTAGCTCCCACTCTCAAGATGAAAATCTGCCGCCAAGCACAAATACAAATCTTTTATTGATAACTAGCTGTGCCCCGCGGTTTCACCCGCGCTAGATGCCTACGTCATAGTAGCTTTATGCATGCCAAGTCTCAGCCCGATCGGTTTAAAATTGACAAAGTTTCATACAAAGTTTCATCCCCTATTTTATCCCCTTGGTGGTAGAATTAATCAGAATCCTTTCTTAGCGAATGCCTACGTCATAAAATCTACCTACATGCCAAGTTTCAGCCCGATCCGTCCAGTGGTTTGGGCTGTGCGTTGATAGATCACTATGTCAGTCGGTCACCTTTGAGTTATATATATTTAGAGATATCATACCAGATAGATAGATACTGTTTTTCAATATTTATTATTGCACCTAACAGTGTGTTCCGACAGTCTCACTCTATTCCAAGCTATGTGTGTTTATCATCTTCGACCACACGTTTACTTAGCATTAGGTAACACATTTATTTATTTATTAAAAAAATAATGAGACAAACGTGACGCCCTCCTGATGGTAAGAGATAACGCCTGTCTATAACCATTGCAGCGATACACAGAACTTTGAATAATAAAACAAAGCCAACAACAACAACAACTTGCCTATCATCCACAAAAAAAAAACTTGATGGTAAATCTTATTGTGAGTTTATCTAGGTAGGTGCCACTGCAGTGCCAGATATTCTGCCGCCAAGCAGTAGTGTGTAAACCTTACTGTGTTCCGGTTTCAAGGGTTACTGCAGCTATTAAAATTACAGGGCTGTTGAGATTAATCATCGAAAGTCACAAAGTGATGAGCGCTAAAGCAGCGATACCCTGGACTTTGTTTTTTTAATCAAAGTTATTTGTATCGCTGTAATGGTCATGGTCATTGTTGTTTTTTACTATCAGGAGAGCGGCTAGTTCGTCTTAACTTTTCATTTTGTCTTAAATTAATTGTTTAATAAATTAAATACTATTTTTTATATGAAAGTAATGAGACGAACAAGATGTTCTCCTGATGGTAAAAGATAACACCTGTCCATAACCATTGCAGCGATACACAGAACTTAGAATAGTAAAACAAATTCCAGAGCTGCTTGGCGCTTATTACTTTGAGACATTTGATGGTTAGTCTCAATAGACCAGTAATTTCGCTAGCTGCGGTACCCTTCAAACCAGAACACAGTCATGTACATATATAATTATACAGTTATAAGGTTGTAGTAAATAAAAAGAATCACTATATTCATTATTGTTGAAAACTTTTACTATGGAAAAACTCTGAAATCGAGAAAAAATAAATCAACAAAAAATCAAACCAGATTTTTTTTATTCGTTGAATATTTCCTTGAAGTCGTTATACATTTCTTTCAAGTCGTTTATATAGTTGCGTAAAAAATAATCTCTTTATGGAAAACATAATCAATAGAGCGTTCATTTGTAGTTTTCTACCGGAGAATTTTCAATTTCCCGGTTATTTCCGTTCTGCTCTGTCCATACAAACAATAGAATGTAATTTCATAGATAGATGAATTCTTCTATATGGAAAATATGCGTGCAGTGCTGTGGTAGTTAGGTCGTTTGTTTTTTTATTGTCATTGAAATACCTTTTAGAGTTAAATACTTTGTTTATAGTCGATGGCAACTTTTGGTTTTCTTTTATTTATTTCGATATTTGCAAGTATTTCATGAGAAATCAAATCAAAGTCACACAAAATCAAGATCGGGTCCAGTCGTGCCCTAGTAAAGTAGTAGCAACATTATTAAAAGTTTTTTGTATGTAATAGTAATGAGACGAACGAGACCCTCTCCTGATAGTAAGTGATAACGACCGTCCATGACCATTGCAGTGATACACAGAACTTTGAGTAGTAAAACAAAGTCCAGGACGTAGCTGCTTTGACGCTTATAACTTTGAGACATTTATTACACAGTTAATTTAAGACAAAATGTAAAGTTAAGACGAACTAGCCGCTCTCCTGATGGTAAAAAACAACAATGTCCATGACCATTGCAACGATACACAGAACTTTGAGTAACGAAACAAAGTCCAGGGCATCGCTGCTTTGGCGCCCATTACTTTGAGACTTTCGATGGTTAGTCTCAACATCCCTGTAATTTCGCTAGCTGCAGTACCCTTCAAACCGGAACACGGTAATATTTACACCGTCTGTCGTAAATTTGTCAAAAACAATTAATCGAAAACACAATTCATCGAATCTCAATTCGTTGAAAAAACCATTCGTCGAGTCTCAATTCGTCGAAAATGTATTGTGATTTGACGAATTGTTTACGACGAATATTCCGCAAATCTGTTTACACATCACTGCTTGGCGGCAAAATATCTGGTACTTCGGTGGTACCTACCTAGACGACCTCCTGCTAAGATCTACCACCAAGTTTCGATGGAGCTTTGAGACCAACACGAAAAGCTGTTTCGCCATATTACATCACTTCCCACACTCGTGCATTAACCTTGATACTAAATGTACAAAGTATCACTAAAATAAGTTGAAAAATTAATGGAATTTGATGACATAATTTTCCAAGTACCCGCCAAGAATATACCGATAGACTTTAGCTTTCATAACGTAAGTAAGACAGTCTAGAATCTCGCTTAAACTAGCTCGTGATATAACTAACAATAGCCCACAAAGTTCAAGGAAAATTGTAACAATGCTCACTACTTATTATTAACCTTGACCTCCCCAAATTCTCAGAAGGCAATTTCTTTTTGCCGTAAGCCGCGCCATTTTTCTCGACTGCTAGTGTGACGACATTTGTATTTGCCACTTGCCTCCAATTCTCGCTTTCCTTTGTAGCTTGCAACGAACAAAGACTTACTTTTTTATTAATCAGTAGACATTACTAACAGTTCAGTACTGAGGGAATATATCGTGAGCAGTTTTTGTTTTACTTATGCGGGATTACTCACGTTTAAATATATTGCCCGCGCTCCAACCGCTATCTTCACGTGCGAGGCGTTAAGCGTTAAGTCCATGAAGAAGGTTATCAGATGTAGCCTAAATTATGATCGGATTCTCCGATTATAATTAAACGTGAGTAATCCTGCATAAGTAAAACAAAAATGTGCCAAAGCCAGGTCCATTGTAAGGAAATTTACATATATGAGAGAGTTTAAAAAAAAAAAAACTCAAAGATGGGACCAATCCGCACATGAACAGCGTGGTAGATATTTAATCCTTTTTATAAGGAGAATCGCTTCTCATTGTGAGAAGCGATGGCAAGATATGGCCAGTAGTGGGACAGTTTTATTTGGTATTAGAACTCTTTAACAAGAGGTCATCTAACTAAGTACCATCGTGAAGTTTGAATGGCTGTTGAGACTAATCATCGAAAGTCTTAAAGTAATGAGCGCCAAAGCAGCAATTCCCTGGACTTTGTTTTACGAATCAAAGTTCTGTGTATCGCTACAATGGTCATAGACATGCGTTATCACTTACCATCAGGAGAGCGACTCGTTCGTCTTATCACATTTACATTTTTTAAAACGCACACCTAATACTGAATTGTACACTTCTATTTTTTTTTCAAAACTGTCGTAAACCTATAATAATCTGAATAAGATCTCTCTTCTTATTGAAGTCAATGACAGTTGACATTTCCCCTTCTGTAAACAAAATGTCAATCGATATTGACTGCCAAATTATAAGGTTCCTTTTTCCGCCGACGGGACCCTAATAAATTCGGCAAGCCATTACAACTCCAATTCTGTAGATGCAGTCATCTAGAAAAAAATTACCGAACTTCCGCATTTCCCGACAAAGGTAAGAAGCGAAAAGAAAAATATTGCGTTCGTTTTCTAAAGATTCCGCCAAGTTTTTTTAAGAATACTTTTGTATCTATTTACTCTTTGAAACGCCAGCTTTTACTTTGAGGGCTGTATCAATAGAACCATGCATTTTTTATTAGTATGTTTATTGACGTTGATTTGTAATTTGAAACTTTTAGCGCAATGTCTAAGTCAGGGTTTAAATTACACTGACTCATTTTTGTTTTACTTATGCGAGATTACTCACGTTTAATTGTATCGGACTATAGCTAATTAAACGTGAGTAATCTCGCATAAGTAAAACAAAAATGTATCAAAAACCACGTCAGTTTTCATAGTAAAACACTGACTCAATAAAATCAAAGATCTGAAAAAAAAAATTTTTGTTGACATTCTAGGCGTTTGCCCACAGCTCACCTGATCTTAAATGACTGTGCGGTCGAAGATGGTAAACACACCTAGCATGTATTGGAATGTCAAGTGAGGATGCCTGAACACGCTATTATGTGTTTGTTTTGTAACTTGAGGGTGGTAGTTAGCCGAGTACTAAAGAGTACCCTACCACCTTTCTATGATTTCGTCACGATGCTTTTTTTCACTTGCAGTTTAAGTTCATTATTGGAATTTAAATCCACACTTACCAGCGTGTGGACTGACCACATTAACACTGTGCTATCAGCGCTACATTTCAATTCCGGATTTTTAGTTTCATTAATTGGTAAATCTCCTTAGCTGGTACCATAAGGTAGGATACTTTATCACCGCAGTATAAGAATGTTTGCCGCCAAGCAGTAGTGTGTAAACATTACTATATTTTAGTTTGAAGGCAACTACAGCAAGAGAACTCAACTGGGTAGTAATCGTCATGGATAGGCATTATCTCTTACCATTAATTAAAAAAGAAGTTTTTACCTTTTTTATGGCTTACAGTCTAGGTGTTTAACCACAGCTCATCTGATGTTAAGTGAGGGTGTGGTCAAAGATAGTAAAAGCTCTTAGTTTGGAATGGAACTGGCTCTCAAGTGAGGCTGCCGGAATCCAACGATAGATGCTTGGAAGCAGATTTTTAGCTTTGGGGTGGTAGCTAGCCAGCCGAGTACTCAAAAGTGGTAGCTAGCCAGCCGAGTACTCAAAAGTAACACCATGCTATGGTTTCCTCACGATATTTCCTTCGCCGGCAGCTCAAGCTCATTGTTGCGAACCCACGCTTTTTGGCGTACGAACGCAAGCCGCTGAGCTATTGCAACTAAAATACCTAATCTTAAAAGCCATTTTTTGCGGAAGACATCTGTGTCTGAAGAAAACACGCCATCGGTCCCACTTTAGGAAACCAACTTAATTTAATTCTACATCATGTCCCAAGTGTAACCGTGTCGTTACTTGTGAGGGTCTGGCAAACACCAGCCGTGTTTTTCTTCATTGGGGCCAAATTTAAGCCCCTTTTGTTTCGTCCCCTCCAGCACTTGTGATGATAGCCTTAGATAACGGTATGTACATTGAACACAATATACTTGCTTAACAGTATCTTAGTGTGAGCAAAACACCTTAGCATTCACATCATCAGCCATAGGACGTCCACTAGCCTCCTCCTGGGGGAGTTTTGCCAATACTCGCCACGCTTGGCAGGCGGGTTGGCGAGCGCAATTAGGTGTGATTGTTCAAGGAAGACGCTGCTGCCCATCTTCCGGATTACATCCCTTAGCCGACTCTTACGGCAACCACGGGGAGAGAGGGTGGGGTACTATTCTTACGCCGGCACTACCACGGTGCACCTTAGCATTGACTAGGCTCTTGTATAGCTGCATATCGGGAGAACGTGGGACAAAAATTCACGCTGCAGTGTTTTTTTTACGTAAAAGTATATTTTTTTAAAGATTGCCTGGCTGGGTGGCTGGGGACCACAGCCACCTGATGTTAAGTTACGGTGTGTTCGAAGATGATAATGCACACCTAGCCTGGAATGATACTGGCTCTCAAGTGAGGCTGCGAAACACACTGTTAAATGCTTGGCGACAGATTTTCAACTTGAGGGTGGTAGCTAGCCAGCCGAGTACTAGAAAGGTTACCACCACGCTATGGTTTCCTCACTATGTTTTTCCTTCACTGGCAGCTCAAGCTCATTGTTAGGGTTTGAACCCACGCCCTTCGGCATGCGAACCGGCCGCGCTAACCACTGAGCATGTTGAAATGTGAACTCACGTCTTTCAGCGCATGAACCGACCACGCTAAACATTATACTATACAATCATCGCTTTGTTTGACATTTCTTTTGTGTAAAAGAGCCTTCATTATCGACAGAGGCATTTTCGCTGTATGTTTGTAACTGTATTCCACGCACGTTTCTGTTCTACATTTAGGTACGAGTATTTGCCCGTCGATACAAAGGAGTAAGAGCTGTCTAACGAGTCTGTAAGTAGGGATCACATCGCTAGGCCAATTATATTCACTAGTTTACTAGAAATACATCGACTGAATGGAAGTTATAAGACCGTTAAAGAGTTTATTGAGTTGCGTTTGAGTGCCATCTCACCTCACGGACCTACACCATACCTTAAGACGCTGTAGTTAGTCATAGCAGTTACGAAATATTTTTTTAAACTGTGTGTACATAATTATTTTTGTTACCATTAATTGTAATAAAATTCAAAGAAAAACAAATCATAAACTGTTTAAAAATAGGTTTAAAATAGGAACGCATACGCATGCATGTATATGGGTATGTATATACGCATATAGGAACAAATATTATATTATTGTTACAAGCAATATAATTTTAAATGTATCATTAAATATGTCAAAAACATTGATTACATGTCTATGAAAAAACAAAACAAAATATCAATATAAAAATATGTACTTCTATATATTTCTTAGAATTTTCTAGGTTTCAATCTCAAACTTGATTCCAATTAAAATGTTAATAATAATATTATGCATATTTACAACAAAAACTGAATCAATTATCTAGAATAACGTATACTTACTACAATAGGAATAAAATACTTAATCTATGAACATACATTAAAAAAACATACCAGTCGAACATAGAACCTCCTCCTTTTTTAAAGTCGGTTAAAAAAATCGTTAATACTCAAACGTTGTGTAAAATACAAGACCCACAGTTGGTTTCAACCCCAAAAGACTCAAAGATGTTCCCAATGTCTCTACTATGTTGTATTTAAGTTGTTTTCTAGGTACATAGAATTCGTTGGTCAAATCAAAACATTTCATTTTTTCCTTTTCAATATTTTGTACATTTATTACAAAAAAATCTCCTATTCGTAAAGATTTCGATCTCCAATCACATACCGGTCGACAGTCGAAATCGAAATTGTAAATTTTACCTGTCAGAATGCTACACCTCGTTTGATGAGGGTTTTTTTATTTTATTGACATTTATATGCCTTTTTGGTTACAATTCCGATTGTATTTTATTATAGAGACTTGAGTTTTTGTTTCGATTTCTCTCTAAGCAATTCTAAATAGACGTTTATAGATATCAGAAAGCATTTTAACGCTATATCTTTACATTCTTTAGTAATTATTTAACTGACTGTTTATGTAAAAAAAAATCTGGGAAGTTGATTTTAAATTACTTTTTTTAATCATATTAATTTTAAATTTTAAACACGGACACTGAGTGCCTTTTAGAATTAAACATTAGGTTTGCAAGGCCCGACCGCTTACGAACTACATATATATGTACCTATATACTTAGAGACCTGGCCAAGTGTTTACGTCTAACATGTTAAGTAGCAGTCAAAGTCCAGTCTTTGCGGGTCCAATCATACATTAGTAAAAAGTTTTCAAAATGAGAAAAGGTACACGCCTAGCTATGGAACAACTTTTAAAAACAGGGTTGATATGGAGACGTGCCAATTTACGTCCACGGAGTAAAGCCAGCGGGCAACAGCTAGTATAATTTATCTACGCCTGTATACAAACACATTGATTAATTCTGTCACGTGTCAATCACCTTGATGGGTATAAGAGCATCGAGGGTGGAAATAATGTCGACAGCTCTAGAATCAACCGATACTCCCAGCAAGAGTTTTCCAATGAACGTCATTCGGAAATCATTTCTAATTATTATCGGCCACCGCTGTCAGACGTCAAACGGGACGGAAGTTTCCGGAAAATTTCAATATCCCACTTCGAATTTAACGCAGAACTAAATATTTCCTGGATGTGGCAATGATTAGGCCGTGATATAAGACTTGTAACCAAATCATAGCAGAAATTAATAAGGAGTTTTACTATGAAGTCTGATGTGGTTTTGGTCCATTTTCTGTTTTATTTATGCGGGATTACTCACGTTCAATTATATCTAAAATTCCGACTATAGTTTCGGCAACATCTAGTGGCCTACATCATATCTTGTTTTGCTTCGCTCTGTGAGTCAAAGTGCGCCTCGCACGTGAAGATAGCAGTTGCTATACGTAAAGACTGCCGTGGTGGTGCCGGCGTAAGAATTGTACCCCACCCTCTCTCCCCGTGGTTGCCGTAAGAGTCGGCTAAGGGATGTAATCCGGAAGATGGGCAGCAGCGTCTTCTTCGAACAATCACACCTAACTGCGCTCGCCAACCCGCCTGCCAAGCGTGACGAGTATTGGCAAACCCCACCCCCAGGAAGAGGCCTATGTCCAGCAGTGGATGTCTTATGGCTGATGATGATGATGATACGTAAAGACTAACGTCATGTCAGTTTTTGGAATGATTGTAACGACCTTTGTTCTTCGTTCACTGTGCGGACTCCTAGACAGTGAAATGCGCTAAGTGGGTGTTCCCCGTTGGATATAATCTGGGTGTTTTCCAGTCGACTGTAAATCGGTATCTTCTAGGCAAGCGTGCTCCATTTAGACCGCATCACTTAACATCAGGTGTGATGGCGATCAAAAGTAAGCCTATTTTTTTTTTATATTTAACAAAAATTTAAAGTCTTTTCCAATACTGCGCGATTCCACTTATATAGATTGAAGAAATAAATTATAATTGATAACTTAGCGAAGACAAAAATAGATCACCAGACTTAACTCTAGCTTTGACTTTGATTCCTGATACTCATTATTTTTACTGAAGTGAACAAAAAAATGGCGGAGGCAGAAAATAGAATTGATTTCTCTAACTCGATTCCACTCGAAGCAAAAATATTCAATCCGCTTAGCAACACAACAGATCTTCACAACAGAACGCTATCGTATTTCGGTGGTAATATTTATTTTCGATCGAAAGTTTCCACTCAATGTTTTATTTCGGATTCCATTCAAGGTTGATCTTCGCAGGTAAGATCCTAGGGGAAGCGAAACCCAGGACGTCTCAGATCAAAATCACTAAAACATTACAGTGTTCCGATTTAAAGGGTACTGCAGTTAGTGAAATTACAGGTTAAGACTAACCATCGAAAGACCAAAGCAGCAATGCCCTGGATTTTGTTATGCTACTCAAAGTTTTGTATATCACTGCAATGGTCATGGACAGGCGTTATCTCTTAACATCAGGAGAGCGTAGCGTTAATCGTTGCTTTTAATATTAAAAAAAAAACTAAATGTCATCAAGAAGTGGACTGAACTGCGCTTTATCTAAAAACCGCAGTATGAGAACGCAAGAAGTTTTGCTCACTGACATCAAAATTTCAGTACATAATTGGTACTTGATGTTGTGGATGATTTTTCTATTAAAGACAAATGCCATTTTCATCACACAATAAAAAACAATTATAATTAAAATAAAAAAAATTACATGATTTCCACTAATAGCTCATCATACTAATATTATGAACACGATTGTTTTTATTGCATGTATGTTTCTTACTTCTTCACGTCTTAATAGCTTAAGAGATTCAGATAAAAATTGGAATGGAGATAACTTAAGCTTTAGCTGCCGGTGAAGGGAAACATCGTGAGGAAACTATAGCATGGTGTGTTATTTCTAGTACTCGGCTGGTTAGCTAACACCCTCAAGTTAAAAAACTGCCGCACTATGTATTCCGGCAGCATAACTTGAGAGCCAGTTTCATCCCAGACTAAGTGTACTTTACAATCTTCTACCAGCTGTGGTCAAGCACCTAGCTTATACCCTAGATTAACAAATAGGTTACATTTTATCCCTGACGAAGTGTCTATATTTAATAATTGTTTTTTTAAAGTACCTGTCCGATAAACTATATTTTTAAATAAATAGCCTGACTTATCAAAGAAGGAAGGAAATCAAAGACACCTGTATTTAAAAAAAAATGTTTTATACTAAAGTAGACGTAGGGTTATGCACTGAGGTTAGATACCCTTTAACAAGCAAAAAAGCATTCGTTGTTCGTCTCCCTAACGTGTTAAAAAAAAAAAAAAACATAACCAAAAGTACTTGCCTCGCTTCTATGTACATATATGCACCTACTATTCTACAGATATCACATATTTTTCTGAAATATAAAGTAGGCTATATAAATAAACATATAAAATAAGTTATCTTCCTGTTTTCAATTTGATTAAACCTGTAGAGCTCATACAGAGTAAAAAGATAACAAACACACAAACTCACAATATTTCTCTTTTATATTTTTAGTATGATAAACTTTCACGCTTTAAAACCACTGAACAGTACAAATAAACGGGTTAACTAAATAATGGTAACGGAATTTTAACTAATTCGTGTCATTTCTAGCAAGAAATTTAAAAGAAAGAATGCCGCAGCTTAATACTTACTCTAAATGTAAAAGGCTTTTAACAGTCTCAAATTTAATTTTATGAATAATACATTTTTATACAAAAATTCTACTTTTATTTTTAAATAACTTTTAAGTTTCCTGTAATTTTCTATTATTCTAATGACAAAACTGGGCTGATGATTGAATGACGTGATTAAAAAAGCATTATATTTAAATATCAAATATCAAAATACTTAATATCTCTTCTATGAATAGTTTTAAACATAGTCGCTGTCCACTTCTGTCGTTCTGCTTATATTGTATCGTTGTTTCTAAATTACAGTGAAAATGGTATTAACATTTATTGAGTTAAACAATTCAATACTCAGTTAAACAATTGAATACTCAATTAAACAACTCAATACTCAGTTAAGCAACTCAATACCCACTCAAACAATTCAATACTAATTAAACAGCTCAATACTCATTTAAACAACTCAAAACTCAGTTAAACAACTCATTACTCAGTTACAAAAACTCAACACTCAGTTAAACAACTCAATACTCAGTTAAACAAGTCAATACTCAGTTAAACAACTCAACCACCATTTTTCATTTAGTTATTTTTTTACGAAAGGTTTGCTTAAACTATATATCCTAATTAAACTTTTACATAAGTAAAGATATTCAATGCTTTTTAATCAAAATAAAGTCACTTAAATAAATAGCATTTTTGTTTTACTTGTGCGGGATTATTCACGTTTAAATATGTCAAAACCACGTCAGTTTCCATAATAAAAAAAAATCCTCCTTCGAGACTGCCCGGTCTTCGGTTTTGATGGTGTCGTGATGATTCAGTTTGTCACACCACCTTCGTATGGATCGAACTTGAGATTGCTTAAATCTTGGCGTCCAAACTGTGCCCAGCGATTGTGACATGTGACAAATGTGGCCCGCCCAGTCACACTTCCGTCATCTGGCTTTGTGGCTGACCTCAGCGATAATGGTTTTGGCACTTAGTCTATATAAAAAAAAAATAGAAAAGAAATACGAGTATTTCCAATATCACGTTGAACACATCCAATAAACGCGCTGTAAAGACTTTTAATTAAAATTCATTTTAATAGCACATTCATGCCGGGAAATGTAGTTTTTAATATCCTATGTGTGGTGAATGATTTATTCATCTCACATGCGATGTTTGCTAGAATTTGCGTTACATGTTTTATTTATATTTATTTTAGTATGAATAATTGATATAAAATGACAGATGTAGAAAATTTAACGAAATGTTGATTTTAAGTTGTACACCTCTTTGAAAATTGAAGTTTCTGTTGCTTAGATAAACAATAAGAAATAAATTATTTTGAATATCAGTTTTAGATCACGATGCTTGTTAAATTATTGTTTTTATTTATAGGTGAAAAGTCTAAGTTTTTTAATACAACTTAGTTGATGTTAAGTTGCAGCTGGGCAGCGTTCGGAAAACTGCGCAACATTTTTTCGTCTGAATTACCTCAGTGCCTCAAGTCGAAAGTCTTCGACCAGTGTGTGTTACCGGTGATGACTTATGGTGCTGAAACGTGGTCTCTGACTGTGTGCCTTCTTAATAAGCTCAAAGTCGCACAACGAGCTATGGAGAGGGCTATGCTCGGAGTTTCCCTACGAGATCGAATCAGAAATGAGGAGATCCGTAGACAAACCAAAGTTACTGACATAGCCCAGCGGATTAGCAAGTTGAAGTGGCAATGGGCAGGGCACATAGCATGCAGAACTGATGGCCGATGGGGCTGCAAAGTTCTGGAGTGGAGACCACGGACCTGCAAGCGCAGCGTAGGACGTCCACCCACAAAGTGGACAGACGACCTCGTAAGAACCGCAGGTTCGCGCTGGATGCGAGCCGCTTCCAACAGGTCTTTATGGAGGTCTTTATGGAGGTCAATAGGGGAGGCCTATGTCCAGCAGAGGACGTCCTACGGCTGAAATGATGATGATGATGTTAAGTTATGGTGTTATCAAAGATGGTGTGAACATACCAAGACTGGACTGGTAATTGGCTCTCAAATGAAGATGGCCAAACGCACCGTTAAATGCTAAACATATATTTTCAACTTGATTTTTGTTTTGAAATTGGGTGGTAGCTAGCCAGCTGATTACATGCCACTATACTGTCGGTTTCTCACGTTTGTTGGCATTTAACAGCAGCTCAAGCTCATTGCGCTTACCACTGGGCTATCTATATGCTGTATGTAAAATTTTGTGGATATTTTTCAGCTTCTAGCCCCAAACTAAGTAAAGCTTGTAAAGTGTGAACCAGATAACAACGATATTTTAGGATACGAAATATTTGAAAAAAAAAATTTACCGTGGCTGAATGCATGAAATGCAATGCCAAAAACGATAGAGGAAAAAGGATTTTTTAACAACTGTTGCACGATTTTATATTGAAATCCCCACCCATATTCTAATGAAGCATATATTCATAGGAAACTACGACGTAGTTACATACTACGGCGTAGCTACACTACTACGGCGTAGTGTCATAGCTACGGCGTAGATGCTAGTTACCACGCTGCATAAATCAATTAATAACATCACCCGTAGCAGGTAACGCCGTAATGGTAACGAATGTTTCGCGAAATGTCACACATTTATCACTCAAGAGCGTGTTGGTGTAGCTGTAGGGTGACACTGATTTGTGGTCTGATAGGATTTTCTTGACAATCGAATATTCGAAATATGTTACGATTAATGTGCATAAAGTAATTTTTGGATGACTATGCCATGAAATATTGTACACCTCGTCACTGAATAGTGAAAATAAGTCTCGTTAAGTGAGGTATACATATGTTTACTTAGCTCTATTAAAATATAAAATGGATTAAATTAAAAAAAAACCGATTTAATTTTTCTAAAATATTTTCTGTACTTGCATAGCCGTAGATTCAAGATTTTTATCGTCAAATGTAGGTGGTAAAGATCTTATACAAAAATAGATATAGTTCCATACAAACTATCTCTTTCAGAGGTGTACAATAATGCGGTGTATTTAACAAAGGTCAAGTTCATAAAAATTACAGGAAAACTATAAACATAAATGATTAACTATAAGAAATCCAGATATCGTAAATGAAAAGAGAGTTCTAATCCTACGGTCAGAAATGTCTCATTTTTTTTTAAATGAATTTCTCGAGTGAAATTTGTTTTCAAGAGTTCATAATAATACATAGCATGTCATCATCATAGAGTCCACTGCTGTACATACACTTATCCCATGACGCGCCACTCCATCGAGTCTCAAATCTCTTTCTGTATAACAAAAAGTACTATTTTTTTTCTGTATAGTAATAAGTGCTGTGGCTTTCCATGTAAAACAAAATGTGTTAGATACTTTTCTGTGTAACAAAATGTCTTATAATAATTTGTGTACTCAAAACGTGCTAAATCTTTTCAAAATACAAAATAATTCTTAAACATTACCTGTATTACTAAAACTTTCCATGTAGGTATAACAAAATGTGTTAAATACTTTTCTGTTTAACAAAATGTCCTGTAACATTTTTATAAGCAGAACGTGTTAAATCTTTAAATTATAACAAAGTAATTCTAAAACACTACCCGCATAGCAAAACGTGCTAAAACTGTATCTACAAAAAAATGTGCAATTTTTTTTTCTTTAGAACATAATGAAATGTTTTAATTTTTCCTGTATAACTTCCGTGGCTGGGCGTGGACACCCTACCACGTCGCCTTGCGGGAAGGCACTTTAGGTGATTGCAAGCTCGACCCCACTGTCTCTAAGGATACAAGACCGCTGGAAGGATCTTACAGTGATATGGTTCCCAGCTCCTATATGGTAATATCTACGTATGTGCCTACTTATCACAGATTTACCGCGCCTCTATAAAAATCTCGCACTTTTTTCGGGACTACTTTCTTTATTGCCACTATTTCTATTAGCTTTTTAGTTATAGCTCAGCTTCAAATACATATATATTAGGTCCTTACATATGAAAATAGCGTTTTGTCGTACCGAGCACTTTGATCTGAAATATCTCCTCTTTGGTTAAGAATTCCAAATTCAAATTTATAAATTCATTTAGCTGGTACATTTGAGTTTTGAAAACAGTCATTCATTTGTTTCTTCCTCTTTTTTTTTTCTTTGGCGTCGCTTATTACCGCACAATGGAAAACATGAAATATCGGTATATTTACGAGTAAGAGTTCTACCGTGGCACCAGTGCTGCAGAAACAGCTCGAAGGATTAATGATGTGTACGTTACAAATGTATTATATCAGATATGTAGTTACCATAGTATTCATTCCTCTGTCGGTAAAGCAGAACCGGTTTTATAATCTGTCCCGCTTGCGCTGTGTTTACCGACAGACGTGTAGTTATGTCGCGGCCGGTCGTCTCTGTCAGTTTACCTGCCCGTCAACTGTATTTGTCTTCTTGTCTGAGTATATTTCTATTCTTTATTTCAATTATTATTACAAATTGTTGGAGTCAACATTTTGTGTACCCCAAGAAGAGAACCGGGAAACGGAGTTCCTTGTCCGGAGTCTATTTGTATGTAATATTGTTTTGTTTGTTGATTTTATGGTTGACAGGGTAAGTGTTTGACCACAGCTTAGCTAATGTTAAATAATAGTGTGGTCAATGGTAAATTCAGTTAGCCTGGAATGGAACTGGCAATCAAGTGAGGCTGACAGAACTCTCCGCTAGGTGCTTGGCGATAGGTTTTCAATTTAAGGGTGGTAGCTAGCCAATCGAGTACTAAAAAGTACTCTACCACCACGCTATGGTTTCCTCGCGATGTTTTCCTTCACCGACAGCTCAAGCTCATTATTGTGGTTTGAGGTTTGAGCCCACGCTTTTCAGCGTGTGAACCAAAAGCGCTAACGTGAGGCTACAAAAAAAAAAATATTAAAAAAAATTGAATTGAAATTTAATCGAAGTTTTGCTTAGTTTAGATGGCTCTGTGTGAAATTTACACCCAATATTAATCACGCCCGTGCATTACGCCAATTCTCAAGTTTTAAAATAGAATTCTAGTAACGAAGATAAATTACATACTCATAGAAAGAGTTTTGTAGAAGTGTACTAATAATGGAGAGTGCTAATCCACTCATAAAAGCGAATAACTTATAATAAGAGTTGATTGATGATTCGCGAAAAAAATTTGCTCTTTATTTTTTCATAAAAATGTACACAGCTGTTTCTATTTAGCGATTTTCGAGTTAGCTAATTTAGCTTCGTTCGAGTTTTTGGAACATCGACCATGAAACGATATCGCTTTTTTGATCTTCTGGCTGTCCGATAGAAAAATGGGCATGGGGGAATCAGACCATGTAGTTCTGAAGCATACTCTCCGAAATGAATCCGATAAAAAATCGACAAACTAGCAACTTTTTGACGATGTTCTAGGCTTCATAATTTAGCTTGAACAATGGAGTCGTCGCAGATGAGCCTCTTAGCACGCTTCTGAATAGACTCAACACCTCCAGTTGGTATTTGACGGATCCATCCCAAAATGCGAGCAGTACTCCATGCACGGACGAACTTGTGCTTAGTACAAAGTATTGTTAATGAAACGGAAATTTGTTTTATGTTATCTATTGTCTAAATGTAAAATATCTGTCAAACATACAAACAAACCAAATGTTTATGCATTTTTCCCCAAGAACGTTTCCACTACGCCTTCCAGTAAAGCGTCCTCATCCCTGGCCCGCAGTACCCTATTTACGACAGGTGTTCTCGGTACATCTCTCTAAGTACGTGATGAAAAATTCACCGCCTTAAGTGGCTACTGAAAATTTCAACGTGAATTTAAAAGGAGACAATGAGAAGCGAAATTTTTTTGTGTCAGAACGGGAAGATTCGATTTTGTTAAAATAAGTTTCATGAGTTTTTGGAGAGGGTGCTTGGTGTTTGACCACAACTCACCTGATATTAAGTGACGGTGTGTTCGAAGATGGTAAAGCACACCTAGCCTGATATGAAACTGGTTCTCAAATGAAGCTAATGGAACATACCGTTAGATGCTTGGCGGCAGATTTTCAACTTGAGGGTAGTAGCCTGCTAGCTAGCCAGCCGAAAAGCGTGGTTGTAGGGTACTCGTAAGTACCCTACCACCACGCTATGGTTTTCTTATATTATATTTTTAATTTACTTCCAAATGGTATTGTTGACACAACACATTTTTGTAACAAAATTTATTTCACTACAACCTACTGCTTCAAGAGCTGTAAAGCGTGGGTTCATTTTCCACCGGGATAAAGATAAAGATAAAGATAAAGATATATTTATTTGCATACAAACGTTTATTTGACGATAAATGTTTGTTCTGTGTCTGAGTGTTCTGTATGTATTATAAGTACGTATTTACAAATAAAATGTATAGAAGTATTCTATCAGTTATCGGGTTCCCATAATACAAGCTTTGCTTAGTTTGGGGCTAGATGGCGCTATGTGAAATGTTTAATGATATTTGTTTATTTTATTTATAGATAGAGTAGCTATACCCCGTGGTTTCACCCGCGCTAGATGCTTACGTCATAGTAGCTTTATGCATGCAAAGTCTCAGCCCGATCGGTTTAAAATTGACAAAGTTTCATACAAACTTTCATCCCCTATTTTATCCCCTTGGGGGTAGAATTAAACAAAATCCTTTCTTAGCGGATGCCTACGTCATAACGTCTACCTGCATGCCAAATTTCAGCCCGATCCGTCCAGTGGTTTGGGCTGTGCGTTGATAGATCACTATGTCAGTCAGTCAGTCAGTCAGTCAGTCAGTCAGTCACCTTTGAGTTATATATATTTAGAGAGAGAAGATTGATAGATAGAACTCTTTACACCACACCGAAAAAGAAAAAGAGTACAGAAAACAAAGAATCTTATGAGCTAGTGCCACAAGTGGCGGCCTTATCGCTAAGAGCGATCACTTCCAGGCAACCAATAATGTAAAAACGATATAAAATAAAGAGCAGACGGGAGATGTTGTAACACTAAAAAGAAATAATAGTAATTAAAAAATAAATACACTAATAAAAATAGTACATACTAAAAACAAAAAAATATATATAATTATATAAATAATAATTAATATAATTTATCATCGCTACAAGATGGGGATGCCGGTTGAGTCTCTCTACAAGACAAATATTTACACCAAACTCTCCGAATCCAATATCGGCTAATATCAATACGGCTAAAACTCCTAATCAATACATTCACATGTAATGTATAACGTTCCACGTTTCTCATTCAACATTATCTTAATTTCCCAGTAGGACTGTATCTTGTGTTTGCCCAGCGCCCAATATCCGATGTTTGACGGCAGATATCACAATAATATCTGTATTATCTATATGGGATTACATCGGATTATTGCGTGGGTTGTTGTCTATATTTTGCTATAGAAACATGTATATGCTGACTAACTATGCTATGTATGTATGTTTTATATATTATCTTATGGACGTATGCATTCTTCCCGTCCTCTCGTTTTGCATGGTGGCAGGGTATTTTCTAGTACTCGGCTGGCTAGCTACCACCCTCAAGTTGAAAATCTGCCGCCAAGCATCTAACGGTGTGTTCCGGCAGCCTTACTTGAGAGCCAGTACCATGCCAGGCAAGGTGTGTTTTTTGACCACATCGTCACTTAACATCAGGTGAGCTGTGGTCAAACACTTAGCCTAAAAAAAACGTACGGTGCACAGGCTTGGTCTTTGTCAAAAGATCTGAAGACACTCGGGGTTTGCCAGCGAGCGATGATGCGTAGTATCCTGACAGTCAAATTAACAGACCGTATAAGGAACACGATACTATGGTCCAGAAGCAAAATCGTTGATGTCGCCCACAAAACCCTAGCATGGTGGTAGGGTATTTTCTAGTACTCGACTGGCTAGCTGCCACCCTCAAGTTAAAAACTGCCAAGCACCTAACAGTATGATCAGGCAGCCAGTTCCATTCCAGGCTGGGTGTGCTTTACCATCTACGACCACACCGTCACTTAACATCAAGTGAGTTGTGGTATTAAAGAAATGTTCAATAGTTTAAACTTAACTAGATGGCGCGCGCATCGAGATAGCTCGCCGGCACCAAACAAAACATCAGTTTTGTTTGCGAAATTAACTCTATTCTAGTACTTAACTTCAAGTGAGTGCTGTGGTCAAACAACTAGAGTGTCAACATAAAAAAAACGGCCAAGTGCGAGTCGGACTCGCGCACGACGGGTTCCGTACCATTATCTATGAAAAAGGCAAAAAAATCGAGTTTGTTGTATGGGAGCCCCCTTAAATGTTTATTTTTTTTTATTTTTTTTTTAGTATTTGTTATTATAGCGACAACAGTAATACATAATTTGTGAAAATTTCAATTGTCTGGCTATTGCGGTTCTTGAGATATAGCCTGGCAACAGACAGACGGACGGACAGACAGACAGCGATATCTTAGTAATAGGGTCCTGTTTTTACCCTTTGGGTACGAAACCCTAAAAACTACCCGAGCTACTATCGGCGTCTTTGCCGATTCACTCTCTACTTGAAGACACTCAGTTGTATCTATCAGAGACTGCGTTCAACTGCTTAACCGTTTCTGTACAATAAAAATGGAATCATATCATTTCGTTCGAGCTCCGGAAAGTCAGCCATGAAACGATGTCGTTTTTCTCGAACTTCTGGCTGTTCCATAGAAGAATGTTGAAAATATGTATTTCACATTTTCAACTGCCAACTGATAATCAAGTAAAATAAATTATAGTCACAGTCAAAATCAATCAACGTAAATCAAAATCAAGTCCCCTGATAAAACAAAAGTGATTTCACTAGAAGCATCTACGGAGTTTTAGAAACAACACAAAACATCTTGTTTACATTATATTACTTGCAAACGTATTCTAGAGTGGGGACCGCGGATTGGCAAACGTAGCGTAGAATGCCCTGAGACTCGATGGAGTGACAATATACGTAGGACAGCTGGCGGTGGATGGAATCGAAAAGCTGTCTTAAGAGAGACCTATATGTCCAGTAGTGGACTACAAAAGGCTGGTGATGATGATGATGACTTGCAAATGCTCGTTTATGAATCGGAACTAAAGAAACACTTGAAAATACACAAAATATTGAACAATGGAACGATATGATTTTACCGCATTTCGCTAAAACTCAAAAAATCCGTTTGGCTGCGTGACATTGCCGCCAGATTCCGCCGATAGTTTCTAAGGTATTTGAACTAAATTGGAAAAAACAATTCGCTAGTCGTTCATTTTCCTCAAAAAAATATAAGCTCACTCCCGTAATACAATTTCCGTTCTAAGAAAGAGTACTTTCATTGTAGCCAGCTCCTTACATTTGGCGAGCAAACAGCAGAGCTGTCTCTTCACATTCGCCCCGCAATATCTCTTCCACCCTTTATGCCAACCAAATCACAGCGGGTCTGACCAAGCAGTGACTTGGCTTGCCACAAAATTATATCTAGCCTTCGTGGCAATGTTTTATCACATCATCAGCCATAGGACGTCCACTGCTGGACATAGACCTCCTCCTGGGGGGGTTTCGCCAATACTCGCCTCGCTTGGCAGGCGGGTTGGCGAGCGCAGTTAGGTGTGATTGTTCAAGGAAGACGCTGCTGCCCATCTTCCGGATTACATCCCTTAGCCGACTTTTATGGCAACCACGGGTAGAGAGGGCGGGGTACAATTCTTACGCCGGCACCACCTCGGCAATGTTATATCATGATTACTTAACTTGCGTGCTTATACACTAAAATATGTTTTTTTTTATGGTTGACAGGCTAGGTGTCTAACCATAGCTCACCTAATGCTAAGTGACAAAATTTAACAATGAAAGTATAGTGTACTAAGTGTGTGTAGTAAGTATACTGTATAGTTTATACAAAGCTTTTCAATCATTTACCTGATGAAATAAAATAAATGTGAATAATTTTTTTTGACGATGTGGTCGTAGATATAAACACATCTAGCTTGAAATAAAACTTTCAAGTGAGGCTGCCGGAACACACCGTTAAGTGCTTCACTGGCAGCTCAAACTCATTGCTGGGGTTTGAACTCACGCCCTTAGGCGTGTGAACCGACCGCGCTAACCACTGAGCTATCATCGCTACAGTGATTCAAAAATATAACTCTGGCGCACGTATATGTATGTATTGAAGTGATGATAGGTCAGTGGTTAACGCGATTGAATAGCACGCCGAAGGGCATGGATTCAAATCCCATCAATAAAATCAAAGTGTCCGTAAAGCAAAATATCGCGAGGAAACCTCATGTAGGGTACTCTCCAATACTCTGCTGGCTAACCCCTCAACTAGAAAATCTGTCGCCAAGCACTTGAGTATGTTCTGGCAGCCTTATTTGAAAGCCAATTCCCATCCCAAACCCAAAGCGTGTTATTATAATCGACAACATCGTCGTAGGAATCTATATTTTAGAAATAGATTAATAAAAACGTTAGAGTAAAAACCGTCCAAGTGCAAGTCGGGCTCGCGCACCGAGGGTTCCGTACAAACCTGTAAGTATATAAGTAAAAGTTATGATATTTTTTTGGTAATTTAAGCTTTTCGCAATTTTTCCTTTATCTGTGCTATAAGACATTGCTGCGTACCAAATTTCAAGATTCCGAGTTCACTGGAAGTACCCTGTAGGTTTTTATTCATTTGCGAGTGTCGAAAATTTGCAGCATAAGCGGCTGTATCTTTTGATTGCGTTGGCTTAGAAGTTTGATTTTTTCACAGCTCTAAGGAACAGTAAACTTGAGTATTTGGTATGAATTTCAGCTTGATACCTCCACGCGTTCCTGAGACAAAGGATCTTGACAGACAGATGGACAACAAAGCGATCCTTAATAAGGGTTCCGTTTTTTCCTTTTGAGGTACGGGACCCTAAAGAATTATAACAATTAATTCCTTTTTGAAAAAAAAACATTATTTTGAAATCGGTTACTGCTTGTAAAAATACTGTAGCAAAACCTCAGAGCAGCACCTCTGTATAGTATAGGCAAATATTTTACAACAACCCCAAGGGAATTTATATCTTAAACTCCAGTGGCTTGAAGTGATTTTAGTTTAGCAAGACACTGCAATTAAGGCCTAATGATTCCTTGAGCTGCTCATACTCTGCATAATGTTCTGCTTTTTGCGAATTTTGGAAGACGTAGTAGTTTCTCAAATGGCATACGTTAAACTAAACGTCTTTTTATGGCGAAGAAGTTTAAATATACTTTTTATTTGCTCTTTTAAGATTATATGAAAACTAGGTACGTTTCGCGACATCCCTGTTGGCTCATTGGTAGAATATCTGCCTTAAGAGCTGTAGGGCGTGGGTTCGATCCCTACTTTGTACAAAAATTTTGTGGTACAAACAAAATGTTTGTTCTGTGTCTGAGTGTTCTGTATATATTATAAGTAAGTATTAAAAAAAAGTATATATGTAGGTATTCTATCAGTTAATTGACTGCCATGGTACAAGCTTTGCTTAGTTTTTTTTATGGCTAACAGGCTAAGTGTTTTACTACAACTCACCTGATGTTAAGACGTCATATGGCTGATGATGATGGATGATAATGAGGGTACTAACTAGTACTCGGCTGGCTAGCTACCCCCTTCCCTCAAGTTGAAAATCTGCCGCCAAGCATGTAACGATGTGTTCCGGCAGCCTCACTTGAGAGCCAGTACAATTCCAAGCTAGGTGTGCTTTACCATCTTCGACCACACCGTCACTTAACATTTTTCAAATCTCGCACACCAGAAATTATAAATGTATCTACTATATACGGAAAAAAAAAATTATAATCAAGTGACACAAGTGAAGGCTTTGTCGTTAAAAGCGATCTCTTCCAGACAAACATAGAATGTAAACAGATTATGGACTAAGTAGAACGTGCGATGCTGTTACATTTTGAAATATGAAACGTAAGTGTAGGAATGCGCCCCAAAAGTTATTCTACCATATAATGACGTCATTAAAAAACTTATCCTACAAATTGTGTCTCATCAAAAAACATCAAGTAGACGAAACAACACAATTTCAGTCAGTATCCCAGAGGCCATAATAAAACCGAAAAGATTATTTGCAAACGAAACTCAGAAAGCTTCCAACAAAAAGGCGGGGCCATATTTATAGCGATTTGAATTTACGCATCCTGTAGATAGTCTCTCGAAGTTTTGGAGTCAATGCAACAATGTGAAACAAGATGTCGTTTAATTTTTAGGTACTTATAACGATAATCATTAAACTTTTTTTTTAATTTTTCTTATCTATTTTGACATTTCGTAGAAGGTTCCAACGGAAATAAAAGTTTAGAAAATTGTGCAGAAAGTTGGAAAATTTAAGAAATTATTTGTGAAAAATTTCATGCAAAAGAAGTCACGGGTAGCAGCTAGTTGTTTATATGCTACTATGACCTTCGCTTGATTCTGACTATGTTGGGACTTGTTTAGGGATATTTACACAATTCTAAAATATTAAAATACAATGGAACAATGCAAAACGCCATTAATCAAACAAGAGGATAAGAAAACAGTTTTTGTCGTAGTTTTTAACAGATATTTTGTCGCCAAAAATATCAAAGGCAACAATGCCCTGGACTTTGTTGCGTTACTCAAAATTCTGTGTACGCTGCAGTCTTGGACAGGCGTCTCATGATCACGAGAGCATCTACTTCGTTTCAATACTTTTACATAAAAATAATAATAATTTGAAGGGTTGTTAGCTTGCGAAATTACATGGCTATTGAGACTAACCAACGTCTCAAAGTAATAAGCGCCAAAACAATGCGCCTCGGATTTTGTTTTGTAACTAAAAGTTCATGGTACTGCAACAATGGCAATTTATAAGCGTCACATTTTTTTTTTAATTTGATTACGTTATATTTTATTTTATTTTATGTTACATAGTTCAGGAGAGTGTCTCAATCGTCTCATTACATTTACATTAAAAAAAAAATGTTGTGTCATATAAGTATTCTTCGAGTAATTACAACAGGAAAACGCTAACCGCTCTCACCCCGCCGCACCTTTACCACGAACAATTTTCAGCTCCGCTGAGTCGCGTAATGTTATTTATCTACTCAAATGACAGGACCCGATATAAATAAGTAAATCATTTCGTCTCATATTAAACTCAATGAATTTTTCAGTTAATTGTGTACTAACTGTAAACAGGTAGATAGGAGTCGTATGTTTATTAACGATTTTATCAAGTTAGCGTATTTAGGCGTCTTGCATTTCGTTTCCAGACACTAAGTAACATCTAAGTAAGTTTTACTTGGTGGTAAATTTCCTTAGCAGGAGGTCGTCTAGGTAGGTACCACCGCAGTACCAGATATTCTGCCACTAAGCAGTAGTGTGTAAACATTACTGTATTACGGTTTGAAGGGTATACTCTTATATAACGCACCCAACGTTTTTAGATCATTTTCCTACTAAGAACTACTGTTTTTTTTTTAAATGTATGGTGACGGTGTGGTCGAAGATGGTAAAGCACACCTAGCCTGGAATGGAACTGGCTCTCAAGTGAGGATGCCAGAACACACCGTTAGATGCTTCGCGGCAGATTTTAAACTTGAGGGTAGCTAGCCAGGCGAGTACTAGAAAGTATCCTACAACAACGCTATGGTTTCCTCACGATGTTTTTCCTTCACCGGCAGCTCAAGCTCATTGTTGGGGCCACGCCCTTTGGCATGCGAACTTACCGCGCTAACCACTGAACCATCATCGCTACAAATCGCTACTGATGTATAGAACTCGCTCTGTTTGTGTTTTCAACTAAGTACAACCCGGGATTGTTCAAGAAAAACGTGAATAGGTGGCAAACGTGCTTCTTCAGCCACATCGTTATTTTCCATCAGGCAAGATGGCGATCAAACACAAAACTATTTGTAATTTTTAAATAAACTCGCAAAATTTCTTATTCTCCAAACCTTCATTTTCGAGAGGATAGTAGACCAGATCTGGTACTTTAAAGGCTAATAAAGTAATAGCTTTTATAGGTCAGTGGCTGATGTGCTTGAATGTCACATCTCAGAATCAGTTCCGATTCAGTGAACCTGAGACTAAAGAAAACATCTCTGCCGACAAGCTGGGACGTCACTACCGTTCGCTCAAGTCGCTTTTGACCGCACAATTAGTAAACACCAAGACGATAATAGTTTGTGTTTTTAGGGTTCCGTACCTCAAAAGGAAAAAACGGAACCCTTATAGGATTAATTTGTTGTCCGTCTGTCTGTCAAGACCCTTTTTCTCAGGTACGCGTGGAGGTATCAAGCTGAAATTCATATCAAATACTCAAGTCTATTGTCTTTTGGAGCTTCTAAGCCAACGCAATCAAAAGATATAGGTATCTGCTGCAAATTTTCGACACGCAAAGGAATTAAAACCTACAGGGTACTTCCCGTAAACTCAGAATCTTGAAATTTGGTACGAAGCAACATCTTATAGCACAGATAATGGAAAAATTGCGAAAAGTATTAATAACCATAAAAACACAACTTTTAATTTATAACTACATGTTTGTACGGAACCCTCGATGCGCGAGTCCGACTTGCACTTGGCCGGTTTTAGTTTGTATAGTGTGTATTCCGTAGTCTCATTCGAGAGCCAGTTCCATTTCAGGTTAGATGTGCTTTATCATCTTCGACACTATAACTTAACATCAGGTGAACTGTGGTCAAATGCTTAGGAATTGATGTGTGAGTTAGGCCAACGCATTAGACAACATTGTGTTGACCCACGTTCCGGCTCGTTGGCAAAGGCTGGCCATTGCTACCCAGCGCAGAAGTTATACCAGCAATATGGGCACTTTTGCACCAGATACAGATAGGAGCGGGGTTTTTTTTTTTTTTTTTTATTATAGCTGACAGGCTTGGTGTTTGACCACAACTCACCTGATGTTAAGTGACGGTGTGGTCGAAGATTATGAAGCACACCTAGCCTGGAATGGAATGACCTTTTGCTGACTTCTTGTTAGACCTAATACAGTATAATGCATTCTGTAATAATTTTTTTAAACTATGTAACAAAATTAAATATAAATTAACTATGTAATTAAATATTAATTGATACCTTCTTCTTCACGACGTTTATCTTCAACAGCAGCTCAAGATAATTGTTGGAATTTGAACCCACACACTTCTGCGTGTGATCCGACCGCACTAACCACTTAATATGTGTCATTTTTACTTTAAAGAAAACAGTAATGGGCTAATGCCAAATATTACTAAAACAAACATTGACAAAGCCTACTATAGGAGGCTCATGACGTGGAAGACAGGAATATAATTATGGTTGTAGTAGCTTCTCTCTGCACTTGCATCTCCCTGGCTAAGTGACAATTGTATAAGTAAGCATAATGTATTAATATCAATAACTGTACCTACTTAATATGAAAATAAAGATCCAAAAAAAAAAAATGCCTTGCTGTTTTTCTTGCCGGAGTCTTCTCAGTTGAAGTGTAATTACGAGCCGGTGGTAGATTCAAAAATGTAACTTAACGTTCATAAGTGCCTTGCCAGAGCCTAAACTGAATAAATGACTTTTTGATTTTGACTGTAATTGTTAAAAAAATGTTCAGATGAAAATAAAAAAATGCTATAAAAAGACAATCTATCTATATATTTATTAAAATCGATATTTGTATCTATGTATGTTCATTATGGACTCCAAAACGGCGTGAGCAATATTGAAGACATTTTCAGGAAGTCTTTAAATTAACCCAGCGGGTGATCTTGTGAAGTTTGGCAGCGAACGGATCAAAATAATTATTTGGATTTTCTAAGGTCCACCCGTACGCGGCCGGGGTAACCGCTGGTCTTTTATATTTCTTTTGAATTGAGATCAAAAGTCATGTCACCTAAAGACATCGGTACCGATATATGTACTAGGAGGAATCAAAAAGCAGTGAGAATGAGTTAGAATATAGTGACTATTGATAACTTAATAATTTATTTTTCAACATAGTCTCCAAGTCTCTCTACACACCGAGTCCAGCGCTTTTCCAAGGCTTCAATCCCTTTCAAAAAAAAGTTTTGTTTTGGTCCTGCAAAAAGCTCTCCACGGCATCCATCACCTCGTTGTCGTCTTCGTACCTGTTTCCCTTTAAGTATTCTTTCAATTTGGGGAACAGATAAAAATCGCTAGGCGCCAGATCTGGTGAATAAGGTCAACCAATTTGAAGCCAGCTTGCTGAATGGCAGCCATCGCAACTGCCGACCTGTGCGCGGGTGCGTCGTCGTGATGAAACAGCACGCCCCTTCGAAGTTTCCTTCTCCTTTTCTCTTTGATGGCATTCCTCAACTTGGGAATTAAAGCTGCATAATATTGGCCTGTAATAGTGGTTCCACGCTCCAGGTAATCAATCAACAATATCCCTTCTGAGTCCCAAAATATTGAGGCCATAACCTTGCCAGCCGATGCCGCGGCACGAAACTTCTCACGACACGAAGCAAACAAATGACTATATTCAGAAAAAAAACAAAAGAAAATCGAAGATTTTTTTCTTTATTAATATTACAAATATGTATTCGAGCTATCCTATATCCTATAGCTAGCCTGCCAGTTTTTTTTTTCTTACCAATGAGTATGTCGTTCTCTATACTTTTTGATCCGTCCTCGTACTAAACCGATACCGATATGCATCATAATATATCGGTGTAAAGGTTTTCATAACAACATTCATTTATCACAATCGAGCGCAGTGCTTCCATCACAATATCGCGATCGTCGATCAACGCGATCGTTATCACGAAACAAGATATCATAATAAATTTCACCTGGTGAACGAATCATTGTATTAAATTAGTGAATATTGGTACCGTATATTATTTTTATATTACTAGTCCTACAATGTACTTAGTAAAATGTTTTTTGTTTATGATTAGGCTAGGTGTTTGACCACAGATCAACTGACATACGACACAATTAGCCTGGAATGGAACTGGCTCTCAAGTGAGGCTGCCGGAACACACCGTTAAATGCTTGGTGGCAGATCTTCCACTTGAGGGTAGCTAGCCAGCCGAGTACTAGAAAATACCCTACCACCACGCTATGGTTTCCTCGCGATGTTTTCCTTCACCGGCAGCTTGGGGTTTGAACTCACGCCCTGCGGCATGCGAATCGAGCACGTTAGCCACTGAGCTATCCTTAAAAGCTTGAGGCACTCCCCGTTACAGTTCGTACATCTGTGCCTCAAGGTTTTAAAAATATAGATAAGGTATGCACGCCAAATACTTACTAGAATTTATTTTAAAGTTTTTAGTTCATTGTCCCAGATAAAAGCTTGTTTTTATAAATATTTTTTACTTTTATTTAATGTTAATGTAATGAACGAACGAGACGCTCACTTGATACTAATAGATAATGTCTGTAATGGCCATGTCCATGACCATTACAGATAGCGATACACAGAACTTTGAGTGGCAAAACAAAGTCCAAGACATAGCTGCTTTGGCGATCATTACTTTGAGACTTTGGTTGGTTTGTCTCAATAGGCCTGTAATTTCGCTAGCTGCAGTACCCTTCAAACTCTATTACATACTCTTTCGCGGTAGAATATCTGGTACCGTTTCGTGTGTCGAACAAAGAGCTAACGAGGCAGTCTAATAACTTTTTAGCTAGCTTTTAACTCTTTTTTAGGTCGTCACATAGCAGATTGAGTGTCAAATCGTATTTCAACCTTTTAAAATTCACCATTCGCACATTCAGTATTCCGTTTGCCCTGATGGCTGTGATAAAATATGTAACGTACTCTCGGACAATCCTCGCTATACAAGGTTCGGTATATAAGCTTAGGGTGTAGGAAGCCGAATGGGCGTCATTGTATTCATCATTATGTTATATTCAACTTTCATCATGGTCACAACTCCGAAATCGTGAAAAAAATTGCTGAATGACGAACATAAAAATGTTTGTGTGTTCTGTAGGTAAATAATGTCTCAAAGTAATGAGTGCCAAAGCAGCGATGCTCTGGACCTTATTTTGTTACTCAAAGTTCTGTGTATCGCTGCAATGGTCATGGACAGGCGTTACCTATTGCCATCAGGAGAGCGTCTCGTTCACATCATCAGCCATAGATCGTCCACTGCTGGACATAGGCCTCCTCTTGGGGGGGTTTTGCCAATACTCGCCACGCTTGGCAGGCGGGTTGGCGAGCGCAGTTAGATGTGATTGTTTAAGGAAGACGCTGCTGCCCATCTTCCGGATTACATCCCTTAGCCGACTCTTACGGCAACCACGGGTAGAGAGAGTGGGGTACTATTCTTACGCCGGCACCACCACGGTAACGACAGCGTCTCGTTCGTCTCATTACATTTATGCCCATCTCAGCGTTTCTAGTCTAAATCTGCTAGTGATCATTAATGTAAAATGGACACCGATCTTAAAACGTACTTTTACCTGAATAACAACGTACATACTTTTACCTATAGCTAAGAATCACTTGAAACTTCCGAAATGTAAATATTTGTATTATTACATTACAGGCCTCGGGCGACGAACCGCCCAATCCTGAGTTTGTTTAGCGACAATGCACTATAACGAGAAAAGTTTAATACAGCTTACTTTATTCTCTATAGGGCTGTCCATTGGCCAAAAATGCCGCATCTTACATTTGACTTTTGATGTTAATGCGTCTTTAAATTTGCTTCTATTATCATCATCATCATCATTGCCGTGGTGGTGCCGGCGTGAGAATTGTACCCCACCCTCTCTAGCCGTGGTTGCCGTAAGAGTAGGCTAAGGGATGTATGCCGGAAGATGGGCAGCAGCGTCTTCCTTGAACAATCACACTTTACTGCGCTCGCCAACCCGCCTGCCAAGCCTACGTCCAGCAGTGGACGTTCTATGGCTGATGATGTGATCATCATCATCCACAGCTTTCTATATACCACTGGTATAGGCCTCTATCTCCACGTTCCTGTACTAATCTAGTCTAGGTTCGACCCAAGATGTGGGCGATATTAGGGATGAAACGGATAGATGTTTTTTCCGATACCGGATACCGGATACCGGATATATCCGGCTGAACACAGCCGTTTTAGCCGAATACATCACGATCAAGGAAAACGAGATTGACGTGAGGATGACTCTTATCTGAATTCAGTGCGCATTAATCGCGATCGTGATTGTTATATTTGTGGTTAGCAAGCGCTGTGCAATATCCAAACCTACGAAATTATTCGTAGATCCAAACCTAACAAATTTTGCCAGAGTTTATATCCTTCAGCGTTCTGCAGCAGTGTATACAGTGAAAGATTTTTTCGAAAGAAAACCGCAGAGAAATTGGTATTTATTCAATGTTTAGTTATTTATAGGGTAGATAATATCCTTAGTGCAGTGCAAGTATTAATAATCTTTGTTCTGTAATAAAACAATGATAATTCTCTTTGTTATGTGAATTAAATAAGTGCCTCTAAACTTTATAGGTATGTTGTATTATTTTTTTGAAATCCGGTACCTGGCCGGATACTCGTTGATTATCTGGTACCTGGTCAGATTTAAAGTATAAGCCGGATAGGCCGGATACCGAATAGTTGCCGAATATCTGTTTCATCCCTAGACAATATATCATCGATCCATCCTGCGGCTGGACGCTCCGCTTACCTTACACTCAAGTTGAAAATCTGCCGTCAAGCACTTAATAGTGTATTCCGGCAGCTTCACTTGAGAACCGGTTCCATTTCAGAAGTACTTTACTATTTTCGACCACACCGTCACTAGACATCAGATAAGCTGTAGTAAAAAACCAAGCTTGTCCATCGTACAATCTAGGTTAGCTAGGATCAAGCTGCCGGCTTCCTTGTTTCTTAAGAGATATAATCTAGATCTTTTCAAGGCCAGAGTGAATAGGTATCTTCTAAGTCTGCGTGCTTTATCTTCGACCACTTACCATCAGGCGAGTTGGTGGTCAAACGTATTAAAAAAAATCGTTTAAAAAAACATCATATTATTTACTTAAGTATGGTCACTATAGTGGTCGTGAAAAAAAACCAAGACTACTTTTTTTTAAATGACCTAAATGACCACAAGAGCAAAGGCATGATGAAAGCAAGTACAAAATATGGAGCTGGGTTGGCTCGGGTAGATCTGGTAGGGGAAAATGCGCAAAACCCCCAAGTGGGAAGTCGATACAGGACTTATCGCCTCCACTTTGTATAAGAAAAAGAAAGCTGTCAACCCTACAGACCTTCCTTCCACTCATTCGTCGAACACCTTTCGGCGAGGTTCGTAGCTTGCGATGAATAGACTTTTAATAATGTAAAAAGTTTTCAAATTAAGACTTTTTGGTATGATTTAATGAAAAGAGGCTTAGGTCAATGGGGTTTTGAGATTTCGAGTGCCGTATTGTGTATTGAACGCTCAAACCTTTGAGGGTAGTCTAATAACTTCCTAAAGCTTCTTCGGAATATAAAGATTTATAAGTAAGTATACGTCTCTCTGAGAACGTGCGTCCGGTACGTGTCAGTATTTTTTAAAATCTCATAAAGATCTTTATCTTCATGATATCAAAACAACACGTTCTTTTGCGATCTAGCGAATATAGTACTATTATCAAATTATAAAACGATTTTACTTATAAGTAAATAAAAAGTAATTTTTTTTTAAACATTTTTTTATTCGGTACAAAGACCTAAAAATTTAAAAATAAATTCTAGTGAGTATTTGGCGTGTAGGACTGTAGGTACCTATATTCTTTAAAGCTTGAGATACAGAAGTATAGTAAGTATTACCTGTAACGGGTAGTGCCTCAAGCTTTTAAGGATATAAGTAAGTAGGTATCTACACGCCAGATACTTAGTAGAAAGTATTTTTTTCTTTTAATTTATTTTTAACTTTCTAGTAAATAAGTATTTTAGAGATTGCTTGTCAAGACGAATCAACCGAGTCCAAACTCGGTGGGGCTATGTTGTTATATCACAGAGATGCCGTGGCCATCTTCTAGCTTCATTATAAGACCCTGGATAAGTACACCTTTGAGTCCAATCGGGCATCGAAAAGTAGTTCAAATTTAACTTGCAAGATTCCACCCGAACAAACATACACACATTGCAAGTTAAATAAAAGCTTGTAAAATAAAATATTTCAAATGTTTTCAAGATATTAAAGCAAAACGCATTTATTAAAACTGTATCTTCGCTATTAAGAGCTCTGAAGCTTACTCAACTTTGAAGAGATTTTCTTTCACATCTCAGTGCATTTGCTTAATGTTTTCTTACTCAGAATCTCTACTTAGCTACAACCTGTTTGGATATTAATATTAAGCACTCTAAATGCACTTTGCTTCTTGACAGAGTAGAAAACTACCTATAAATTCTTGTTATACATATTTTTATAGTTTACAGGCTAGTTGTTTGACCACAGCTCACCTGGTGTTACGTGACTGTGTGGTTGAAGGTGAACAAACCTAGCCTAGAACGGAACTAATAAAAACATTACTACTAACTAACTAACCATCGAAAGTCTTAAAAGTAATGAGCGCCAAAGCATTGATGCCCTGAACTTTGTTTTACTCAAAGTTCTGTGTGTCGCTGAAATGGTCATGGACATGCGTTATCTCTTAACATCAGGAGAGCGTATCGCTCCTCTCATTACTTCTACATAAATAAAAACATTTAGACAGACAGTACAGTTGTTGTGTTCGTCAAATATGTAAATGTTTTTCTTGGGTGAGAATCGAACCCACGCACTTCAGCTCAACAGTTTCAGCTAACAGGGCAGTTCCCAATCGATAGTACCTATAGTACTTTGTCGTTAGCTTCAGCAAATATACAGATGCATATACATATTAATAACGAATATATATTCACAGTATCCAAGATCGATATATTTGGATCCGTATCGAGTGAACTATCGTAACAAGCAATTACCACGAATCATTGAGGTATGGCGCGTTATCTACTCGATAGAAGAGGAAAACATACCTAATACATGCAAAAAGGATGGATACAATAAAATAACACCAGAATTCCTTATCGTTATTCTATTTGTATCTTCTATTTGCCGAGGTGGTGCCGGCGTAAGAATAGTACCCCACCCTCTCTACCCGTGGTTGCCGTAAGAGTCGGCTAAGGGATGTAATCCGAAAGATAGGCAGCAGCGTCTTCCTCGAACAATCACATTTAACTGCGCTTGCCAACCCGCTTGCCAAGCGTGGCGAGTATTGGCAAACCCCAGAGGAGGAGGCCTATGTCCAGCAGTGGACGTTCTATGGCTGATGATTCCATTTGTATATAAAAATAAATGAGAGTTTTAAAAAAAACGACTTCTTGCCCTGAAGCTCGAACACGACTAGGTTTAACGTATTATGGTTTAAAAATCAAACTACTCAACTGATTTTTCATGTAATTTCTACGGGACTACTCAGAAAGTATATCCTTTAAAACAAAAACATATAAAACACATTATGCGTCCTTATAAAATTTGAGGGTAGCCCTCGATTTTTCTGAGATCCCATCATCAGATCCTGTCTTGGTGCCAATGGAACAACCAAAAAAATTGTTCGAATCGGTAGTAATGAGACGAACTAGACGCTCTCCTGATGTTAAGAGATAACGCCTGTCCATGACCATTGCAGCGATACACAGAACTTTGAGTAGTAAAACAAAGTCCAGGGCATCGCTGCCTTGGCGCTCATTACTTTGAGACTAGATGGTTAGTCTCAACAGCCCAGTAATTTCGTTAGCTACAGTACCCTTTAAGCTGGAACACAGTAATGTTTACACACTACTGCTTAGCGGCAGAATATTTGGTACTGCGGTGGTACCTACCTAGACGACCTCCTGCTAAGGAAATCTACCACCAAGTAAACTTAGTAAACCACACCGTCATTTAACATCAGTGAGCTGTGGTCAATACACCTATCTTGTGAAACATTTAAAAAACATCTTGTATGTACTCCATGAAAAATGTAACGGAATTTGATCAAAGACACGTTTTCCGTATAAACACAAACAAAAAAATCAAAACATCGTAAATTTCCATATTAGAGGTTTACTTAAAAATTGATAATAAACAATCATTAGTTAATTAAATGACAGCTAAAATATCATTTTAATTTAATACATTTCATTACCATAATTGGAAGCTGTATCTCGTAAAAATAAACAGAGTGAAGCCGCAAGCCGAAGCATTCGCGCTCCACTGGGCTGCAGTTTCACATCACGAACACCAGCCGTCGACGACACGAACCATAGTGCCGTAACTGGCAATTTTTATATTTACTGAAGTATAAAAAGTGTGTAACGTGTTTGATATTTCACATTTAAATTCTAATAACTTTATCTCTTTGTTCGCTTATAAAATTTTGAAGATAATGTAATAATTATCTGCCCCTATACTCTGAGCTTGTTATTGCGATATCTCTTAGGCACTTATGAAAAATTTTGCTATAATTGAAATATGATTGCCGTGGTGGTGCCGGCGTAAGAATAGTACCCAACCCTCTCTACCCGTGGTTGCCGTAAGAGTCGGCTAAGGGATGTCATCCGAACGATGAGCAGCAGAATCTTCCTTGAACAATCACACCTAACTGCGCTCGCCAACCCGCCTGCCAAGCGTGGCAAGTATTAGCAAAACCCCCCCAGAAGGAGGCCTACGTCCAGCAGTGGACGTCCTATGGCTGATGGTGTGTGTGATGTGACTTATGAAAAAGCAATGCGATAGCGAACCATATTGCCTAAGCATACGATATATAGTCGCGTAGCTGTTTCCTGAGAACAGAATAGGTGAACAGTGATCAAACACCTAGTCTGTTAACCATTAAAAAAAGCACATAATTTGTATTATTTATTCAATCCATCCCGACATCAATCGCATCTACAGCGGGATTAAAATTTGTCGTCGGACCATCCACAAACTGTCATGTACAAAAATACCGTTTTCTGATTTATGTCTTTATTTTCTGTATAGCTAACATACCTATATCTCTTCCCCGTGGAAGCCAGAGACTTAAATTATGAATTATTCAGTTTTTTGGCTTGCCCGGATTTTAACAGAACCTGTCAAGGAGGTTGTGTTTATAATTTGTTTTTTCAAATCATTCTTGGCTTGCGATCTCAATACACTGAAATGGAATATTTTCATCATCAAACAGATCCACAGATAATTAAAATGATTCTGAATCTCTCTTACAAACACAGATTAGACAAATAACAGAATATTGCGTAAGAAGGCTTCACGAAATGGTTTTGGCGGAAACGTGGTGAGCGTTGTGTCGCCCATTGTATTTTTTTCTATTTTTTTGCCGGCATAAGAATTGTACCCCACCCTCTCTACCCGTGGTTGCCGTAAGAGTCGCCTAAGGGATGTAATCCAGAAGATGGGCAGCAGCGTCTTCCTTGAACAATTACACGTAACTGCGCTCGCCAACCCGCCTGCCAAGCGTGACGAGTATTGGCAAAACCCCACCCAGGAGAAGGCCTATGTCCAGCAGTGGACGTTTTATGGCTGATGATGTGATGTGATACAGAACACACAAACACAGATCAAACATTTGCTTATACCACAAAATGTTTGTTCTAGGTGGGAATCGAACCTACAGGCTACACAGCTTTTAAAGCAGATATTATATATATTACCAATGAGTGTAAATATAAAAGATTGCAAACAAAATTATATCCAACACATACATAAAAAGACAAAAACAGCGACATTATTCTAAAGAAGCCAAACGATATCACTAGTGTTGCATAAAATATTACATACATTCGACGCCTTGGAGATATTTCCACGAAAAAATCGACACAAGAAAAATATTAGAGATGACAAATGTAACTTGACCTTTCCCCGTTGAACTTAGATTGAAATTCTTCGGATTTCTCCTGATATTGATAGCGTTTGTGGCTCTTTTGAAACTGGCAGCGCAGTTTCATGTTTTGACTGTTCAGTGACCTGAAAAATAATGAAATAATAAATATACAGAAGGTGATGTGTTGTGTCTTATAAGTTTAGCATTTATTTGGAATTATTTCATGTGTCGGAATTCAGAAATAATCACGTTTTATGAGTATTATTTAACTTTTAAACTGTTAGTATTGTTGATGATAGTTAAGTGGTTAGCGCGGTCGGCTTACATGCCGAAGGGCGTGGGTTCGAACCCCAACGGTGAGCTTGAACTGCCGGTGAAAGAAAACATCGTGAGGAAATCATAGCATGGTGGTAAGGTATTTTCTAGTACTCGGCTGGTTAACTAAACTCGGTGTTTCCGATGTTAAGTGATGGTCTAGTTGAAGATTGTAATGCACACCTAGCCTGGGATGATACTGGACCTCAAGTGAGGCTGCCGGAACACACCAGTAGTTGCTTGGCGACAGATTTACTAAATTACTAATTTGTACTAGAAAGTACCCTACCACCACGCTATGGTTCGTCCTCAAGTTGTACCCATTGTATAATTTGTTCTTGAGGTTACCAAGTTTAAAACCTCGTATACATATAAAGGTACAATAAAAAAGACACATTAATAACTTACAATATTTAATTGTTCAATGTATATATTTAGTTTATTTCTGCTTAACAGTCGTTTCAGTTAAATTAAGTAATGACGACTTAAATTTAACTTACTTGACAATAATAAAAAAACACTTGCACTTAAAGTGGTGACTGCAGACGATATAAATACTTGTGGTTATTTAAATTAGTGTTTTGTTTAATTTGTTTTAGCTTTTAAGTTTATGTCAAATTTTAGTTTTAGATATTAAGTAAAGTTTCGGATAAGTTTTTTTTAAATTATTAATGACAAGTTCATTTTAAAAAATTTAATCCTCAGTACTGTATAAAACTAAATATATACCTTGGACATTCAAAATGAACTTCCGCCAAGTAACGCCTGAATCAACCAATTACTTAATTTAACTATTAATAATATATATATAATATATACTAATCACCACAGAATAAATAAGAACATAAATAAATATATATTTCAAAGGGAAAAAGTCCCATAACAAAAAATCACAAATAAAGTAAAATTGGAGATAGTTTAAAAAGAGGCTTCATCAGAATAGATGTTATCTTCTTTTTTATATAAAAGTAATGACTAACGTGTCGCTTCCTTGATGGTAAGAGATAACACATGTCCATGACCATTGCAGTGATATACATAACTTTGAGCAACGAAACAAAGTTCAGGGCATCGCTACTTTAGCGTTTATTACATTGAGACTTTAGATGGTTAGTCTCAACAGCCATATAATTCCGTCCTAATCATCATCAACCATAGGACGTCCACTGCTGGACATAGGCCTCCTCCTGGGGGATTTTGCCAATACTCGCCACGCTTGGCAGGCGGGTTGGCGAGCGCAGTTAGGTGTGATTGTTCAAGGAAGACGCTGCTGCCCATCTTCCGGATTACTTCCCTTAGCCGACTCTTACGGCAACCACGGGTAGAAAGGGTGGGGTACTATTCTTACACCGGCACCCCCACGGCTTAATCAAATAACCGGAAATATAATTTCTTGAAAACAATGTGAAAATAGGTGAGTAAAACTAAAAGTATATTTATCATGATTCTGGTCTGTTTATTATTTTATGTAGATCTCGCAGACCCTTCTCAAATCTTGACTTTTTACTCCGCCCCAAAGGTCCTTGTTTTTCAAAGAAAAACATATTTTCAGCAAATGTTTTGATAGGACAGCAATACTAACTGACAATATGAAGTTTATAAGTAATGATAGTTGAGTGGTTAGCTCGTTACGATTGCTCGCCTCACGGCGTAGGCTCAAATCTTGAAGATAATCTTGAACTTTCGAAAAAGAAAAAATCGTAAAGAAATTATTGTATAGTGGGAAACTATTTTTAACCAACTTCAAAAAATTAGGAGGTTCTATGTTCGACTGTATGTATTTTTTTTAATGTATGTTCACCGATTGATCCCCCATTTGAGGACCGATCACTCCCCCATTTGAGGTCCAATTTTCAATTTTTATTTTATTTTAAAGAGTATTATATTATATTATATCCTGAGTTGGTCCCATTGGCACCAAGTCAGGATCTGACCATGGAATCTCAGGGAAATCGAGGGCAACCCTCAAATGTTATAGGTATTAACAATGTTTTTATATATTTTCTAAAGCTTTTGAGAAATTTGCGTATAGCCATCATTATTTCATGACGTTGAGGTGATGAAGGAAGGTACAACTTTTTAACGGTTAGGTGATAGAACCGATATAGATAATGAGCGGACCTCACGGACCTAAAGTTTTAACCTCAAACGGCACAAACAAGTATATTATATCTAAATAACTATACTTGTGCCGCTTACGATCTATATCGGGACCTGGTCTAACGTTTTGAGGAGGCTTCAAGTGACCAGAATACTGGCATCTACATTGCTCAAAAGCTTAGCATTGCCATCCAACGTGGCAATGCTGCCAGCATTCTGGCCACATACTCCTCCTCTGACGGACTTTTAGATTGTTATTTTTAAAAATTTGTAAATAGTATTAATTTTATATATTTTGTTACTAGTTTATGTTGTGCCAACGAGACACAGTTTTGTGAACAAACATTTGCGTGTGACCAGTTTATTAATCGTACTGTCTAATCATATTAACCCTATGAAGCTTGCCTAGAAGATACCCATTATATCAATCAGGGATCACTCAGGCAGTGCATTACACTGTTTAGCGGTTCGTACAATGAAAGTGGAATCAAATCGTTTCGTTCGAGATTTTGAACCATCAACCATAAAACATCTCTTTTTCAAGATTCTACGAGTAGCTAACACATCTATTTATATCTAATATTTACCTATACATATGTTTTGACAAACAAACATTGTATATTTATCTTTATTGGTATGTGTGCAATCGACCGTAAAGCTATGTTTTCTGACATCCTGTCTCTCCGCACATCGAGAGAGAAATAATAACACAGTATTGATATCGGCAGTTCGTTGGTTTTCCATGAATAACTTCAATAGATGTGGCGGATTTTCTCGATATTTCGATAACAACTTTCAAGAACATATTTATTATTAAACTATAATGTCGCAGAATAAGTAAGCACTTCAGAAAACACTCCCAAAGTCTTGAATGTCGAGTTCCTTAAATGTCGGTTTTATTTTATTTTATGTAACAGTAATGAGCCGATCGAGACGCTCTCCTGATGTTAAGAGATAACGCCTGTCCATGACCATTGCAGCGATACACAGAACTTTGAGTAGTAAAACAAAGTCCAGAGCATCGCTGCCTTGGCGCTCATTACTTTGAGACTAGATGGTTAGTCTCAACAGCAAAAAAATCATTCATCGTTCTCGAACAAAACTCCCCAAAAGACATTTGCATCAGTACTAATAATACTTTTATTTATACACATACAGAACTAAACGCAATCTAAAGTTAAAGAACATCAAATAAGACAATTTTAAATCGTACATTTGAAACATTAATAAAATTTTATCATAAATTTAAAACATAATACATTTAGAAAATTCTGTCACTAGTCATCGCCGTAGGATTGCCTGCGTTACATGACTAGTCCTTTTTCATGAAAACCTATTGATATGAAGTCTTATAGGCTATTCACATACTATACTTGTAACAAAATACTACATATACTAGTAACAATTAAAATATAACGTATACTATAGTGATATATATGTTATGATTTTGATATTTTTAATGTTATTTTGAAATATAAATGAAAAAATAGTCTTTAACTATGGATTTATCAATAAAATATTTATATTTGTAATAATTAAATTGTTGGTAACTAAAAACTTCACCACTGTTATCAGATATACCGCAACAAAAGTTATATCGAAGCAATGGAAAGGAACACTTCTTGGAACATTGATTCAAAAAGGTGAAAATGTTTTGTACAATAATACGAGATGACAGAACGAGGGCGGGACTTTATTCAAAAGAGCTTTAAGAACTGTCCTACGTAAATAACTCTGACACCAATTCAGTAATATCCATTTATATTTAGGGCTTATTTTGGCGAAATACTTTTCGTAGTCGATAGCGTCCATCGACAATCGTTAATTTTTTTATTGTTGACGGTCTAGTTGTGATCTACCTGATATTAAATGACGGTGTGGTCGAAGATGGTAAAAACACCTATCCTGGAATGGAACTGACTTTCAAGTGAGGCTGCTGGAACGCACCGTTAGGTCCTTGGCGGCAGATTTTCTACTTAAGGTAAACAAGCCAGCCGAGTATTAGAAAATACTTATGATTTCCTCACGATGTTTTCCTACACGGTCTTCGACCATGACCATTATAGCGACATACAGAACTTTGAATAACAAAACAAAGTCCAGGGCATTGCCGCTTTGGCACTTATTAATTTGAGACTTTCTATGGTTAGTCCCAACAGCCTTATAATTTTGCTAGCTTTCATCATCAGCCATAGAACGTCCACTGATGGACATAGGCCTCCTGGTGGGGTTTTGCCAATACTCGCCACGCTTGGCAGGCGGGTTGGCGAGCGCAGTTAAGTGTGATTGTTCAAGGAAGACGCTGCTGCCCGTCTTCCGAATTACATCCCTTAGCCGACTCTTACGGCAACCATGGGTAGAGAGGGTGGGGTACAATTCTTACGCCGGCACCACCTCGGCAAAGCTAGCTAGCTTGCTAGCTTTAGTACCCTTCAAACTGTAACACGAGGCGCTTACATACTACTTGATAGCAGAATATCTGGTACTACGATTGTACTTGTCTCAAATACCTCCTACTAAGACTTTTGTATAGAATTTTTACGAGATGTTACGAGATGAGACAGTTTGTATTTTTACCTACTAATATTTAAATATATTTAATTTTATTCAGTTTAACACGGTTTACCATCACATGGCCTATATTTCAGAATGTCCCATGAATCATTAGCAGAGGCGTGTTGAAAACAAAACAACCGTAATCCACGCTTTCAACAACAAAGGGCATTCCAATAAAACGCGGCTTCGTGTTACATCGAAACATTAGCCAAGTAGAGATTTTATAGTAAAAAAAATAATTAAATACATTTTAAACTTTTCGTCTTGCCTCGAACATTCATGCTCACCATCGGCTCCTTCTTGCGGCGGCGTCGTGTGTCGGGTCGCTCTCTTCCCTCAGATATGGTTGAGGAGGGCGATGGCTGGCACATGCGTCATACTCGTGCTCGCGTGCTGCTTGCGGGTTGCTGCTCTGCTCTCGGTATACACAAAAACTAGTACTTTAACCCTAGTTAAGATTTGAATTTCCTCATCCCACATGGTAAAAAAATGCCAAGTAAACAAAGGTCACGGACCCCGGTGTCTGTGGAGGTCGGCGAAAGTGGAGGGTAATTTTGAAATAAAAAAAAAACTTTTCTTAATTTTATGTCAAAATACATTATGTGTATTTCAGCACACTAATAATATAAATGCCATAAGTTATAAATCTATGCATGCATATATTATTATGTTCGTGTCCACGCAGGATTTGAGTAAAACAGCTTAACGGATTTGGGTGAAATTCGGCACACATAGTCTATTACCTGAATATACACATTTTATATCATATTTTATTTATACATTAAATAATTCGTTCATTTATTTAAAGGTTTTGTCGCTTAGCTAGCACACCGCCCTATAATCCTACTTCCTACTATTATATATCCAACTATACTACTACAAAAGAAGTTTAAAAAAATATGGAAGAAACTGCATAGCTAATCTTCTTCATATATAAAAATTTCGTGTCATGTTGTTTGTCCGCGATGAACTCCTCAACTACAGAACCGATTTTAACCAAATCTTGCACACTGTGTCCAGTTTGATCCAACTTAAGGGATAGGATAGTTTATATCTCAATTTATAATCGCATTTTTTTTTATCGCAAGTTAATTGTTTATTATACGACAAAGAAGTATGATAGATGCGTAGATGCGTAGATGGCGCTACGTTAAAAGTACAAACGTTTCATATGCGCTACGATTTAATTCACGTTACACGCGTGTGTTCAATTTGGCCACAGCAACGTGTGGCCGGGTCTCTTAGTGTAGATATAATTTATGTAATGGAAGACATTGGACCAGGCATACGTCATTTATCTGAGCTGAACGTTTGGCGTTCTGATGACAATTGCACGTTGCAGTACGGTGTAACAGACGGCCCCAATCGCCGACATAAGGGGTACTCCACATGGCCCTTGTCACGCACAGATTATTTATCGCCGTTATTTATCTGCCTTCTGGATCGCCCGCCTGTACAGACCTTTACTACAATCGCACTTGGGTAAAACCTTAGACGCGACGCGATTAAATCTATCTATATCTTTAAACGAGCAATTCTTGTATATATATATATATATATATATTCTAAATCTCGGAAACGGCTCCAATGATTTTCATGAAATTTTGTATCCAGGGGGCTTCGGGGGCGAAAAATCGATCTAGCTAGGTTTCATTTTCAGAAAACGTCGTTTTATCTGGGTTTTCAGCCGAGCAATGCTCGGTCAACCAGGTACTATTTAATAGTGCGAGTAAATTGAGTCCTTCTAAGAAAGAGTACTTCATCGTAGACCCCATATTTGAATAACATCAGACGAGATAACGACCAAACGCAAGCCTATTTATTAGTAAAAAAAAAACTAAAAATGTAACTAAGCACAAACTTTGTACCTACTTGACTATAAAACACAACACAAACAAATAAAAAAAACTAACATATAATTATAGACACAACACATTTTAAACATCATTATAAGAGGATACTACCCCCATCAATTTCCAAACAACTCCCCCCCTCCTACCTTCCTTTCTTCTTCCTTCCTTCCTTTTTCTTACTCTATAGGAATTCGCACAAAATTTTTTGTCGTGCCGCGTTGCAAATATCTTCTAGTGTGTTCTTACCTTTACTAAGTAGTTTGTGCATGGGAGGTTTTTAAGGCTTTTTATGATCTTTTCAGTGTTGTGTTATTTGTGTGAGTGTTTTATTGACAAATGAGTGTTTTTGTGGATTTTGCTGAGCTATGGCGCTGTATTTTAGGGTACTAGTCCTTTTTGTTTGGTACCTACTTATCCAAGATGACGTTCTTGCAAACAAAAATTACGGGAATCACATATTAACGTTCTATGTCAATGTTAGAAGAATGTAAAGAAAGTAGGACAGCGCCTCTGACGGTCGTAAATGGGAACTAATTTTTCATACATTAATACCCTATTGTTAACGTGCATATGTGCTAGAACTTTTGAGTAAGAATTATACGTATATATTTTTTTAATGTAATAGTTATGAGACGAACGATACGCTGGAAGGTAAGTAAGGCATGCCCAAGACCTTTCCAGCGATACACAGAACTTGTAGTAAAACAAAGCCCAGGGCATCGCTGCTTTAGCGCTCATTACTTTGAGACTAGATGGTTAGTCTAAATAGCCCTGTAATTTCGCTAGACAAACCGGAACATAATAATGTTTATACACTACTGTTTGGCGGCAGAATATATTAGATAAACGATGGAGATAATATATGCAAGGTGTTTGAACTATGAAAGTCAATAGTAAAATTTTCTAAGATGTACTAGAAAATAGAAACATTTATTTGGCAACCTTTTTAGTGATATATTAAAAATTACTGTGTGGCTTAAAACGCGTGAGCAGAGACCGCTTTATAAAACTATCATATAAAAAAATATCATAGCTGTCGTGCTATTCAGAAATAGAACGAGTTTTTACTCCGAAACATGACATCGGTAACTCTTCAACGGTTTTATTAAAATTAAGAACTGATTTGAAAATTAAAAGCAGTTTTTATTAAAAATTAACTTATGAGACGACAAAAAAGTCCATTTATTTTCGTAAGCTTGTGTTTTTTGTGTGCATGTATAAAAAATATGGAGTTGTATTTATAAAGTATCGTGATTGTAAGTAAGATTTTAAACTTGGGTGGTAGCCAGCCATTTCTCGCGAAATTCAATATTTTCCAGGTGAGAATGGCAATATACATACTATAAACACAGGCTGGAGATTATTCATCCGCCTATTTCATCTGGGGATTCAGCTACAATTTCGCCATAGCAATTTGCCGGTCATACAAGGAATCGCAAAGGAGGTAAAATTACTAGATGCCGCAAAATGAAAAGATTTTTACTCCAATTTTTTTTTTGGCTAACTATTTGTTTTACCACAACTCACCTGGTGTTTAGTGACGGTATGACCAAAGATGGTAACGTACGCCTAGCCTGGAATGGAACTCTCAAATGCCGTGATGGTGCCGGCGTAAGAATAGAACCCCACCCTCTCTACCCATGGTTGCCGCAAGAGTCGGCTTAGAAATGTAATCCGGAAGACGGGCAGCAGCGTCTTCCTTGAACAATCACACCTAACTGCGTTCGCCAACCCGCCTGCCAAGCGTGGCGAGTATTGGCAAAACCCCCCCAGGAGGATGCCTATGTCCAGCAGTGGACGATGATGATGTTTTTTTGTTGATTTTTTTATCTCAATTGTCTCATCTATAATTTTGTCATCTATGGCGTGGTAGTCCACTACCTATCGAAGCGACTATTCGTGTTGACGCAACGCAACTTTAATTACAGTGTTTGATTACGGACGTCTGCGTGTCTGATCGGTTTTCATATACAGTGTGTTTCAGTGCGATATGGCAATATTTAAAGAAAATATTTTGTTGATTTCGAGAAACAAGTAATCATGTCAGAGACTTTTGAGAGGCTCATTAGCTCTGACCACCCCAATCAGATATAGCGTAGCGCGGCCCAATATTCAAAAGTTACTTTTTAAAGTTTTTTTACTTTTTAAACAAGGGTTATTAAAGATGATCAAGTGATTATTTATATAGATTCGCAGTTGTTTTTCTTGAACTTATCAAAGTAGTTCATAAAAAAAAAAACTTTACGAGACTGTACGAGTATATCTCCTTAACAGAAGGTTGTGTATGTTTTTTTTTAAGTAAAGGTAATGAGACATACGAGACGCTCTCCTGATGGTAAGTGGTAACAAATGTCCATGACCATTACAGCGATACACAAACCTTTACTTGGTGGTAGGTGTCCTTAGCAGGAGGTCGTCTAGGTGGATACCACCGTAGTACCAGATATTCTGCCGCTAAGCAGTAGTGTGTAAACATTATTGTGTTCCGGTTTGAAGGTACTGCAGCTAGTGAAATTACAGGGCTGTTGAGACTAACCATCTAGTCTCAAAGTAATGAGCGCCAAGGCAGCGATGCCCTGGACTTTGTTTTACTACTCTAAGTTCTGTGTGTCGCTGCAATGGTCATGGACAGGCTTTATCTCTTAACATCAGGAGAGCGTGTCGTTCGTCTCATTACCGTAACATAAAAAAAAAACAAAGGCCACGGCATCGCTGCTTTGGCGCTCATTACTTTGAGTCTTTAGATGGCTAGTCTCAATAGCCTTGTAATTTCGCTAATTACAGTACCATTTAGAATGGAACATAGTAATGTTTACACACTACTGCTTGGCGGAAAGATATCTAACACTGTACCAGTACCTACCCAAGTGATTTCCTGCCAAGTTTTTTGTTTGCCAACTTTTTGGCTAGCTAACCATAGCGTGGTGGTAGGGTACTTTCTAGTACTCGGCTGGCTAGCTACCACCCTCAAGTTAAAAATCTGCTGCCAAGCATCTAACGGTGTGTTCCGCCAGCCTCACTTGTGAGCCAGTTCCATTCCAAGCTAGGTGTGCTTTACCTTCTTCGAGCACACCGTCACTTAACATCAGGTGAGTTGTGGTCAAACACCTAGCCTGTCAGCCATAAAAAAAAGTTGATCTACCATCAAGTAAACGTTAGTAATAAATACCTTCTGCCACAAAGCAGTGATTTGTTAACTTCATTGCTCCGGTTTGAAGGGTACTGTAGCTATTGACATTCATCGAATGTATTGAAGTAACGAGCGCCAAAGCGACGATACCCTAGATTTTGATTTGTTACCCAAAGTTTTGAGTACCGCCGCAATAGTCATTGATACCATGAGAAGCCGTGGTGGTGCCGGCGTAAGAATAGTACCCCACCCTCTCTACCCGTGGTTGGCGTAAGAGTCGGCTAAGGGATGAAATCCAAATGGGCAGCAGCGTCTTCCTTGAACAATCGCACCTAACTGCGCTCGCCAACCCGCCTGCCAAGCGTGGCGAGTATTGGCAAAACCCCCCCAGGAGGAGGCCTATGTCCAGCAGTGGATGTCCTATGGCTGACGATGATGATGATGACAATGAGAAGAGCGTTTTGTTCGTCTCTTTACTTCTATGCAAAATAAATTTGATAAGTAGAACAGCCTAGCTGGGAGTATACTACGATGAAACACCTTGTATGTAGAGATGGAATAGTTCAGCTGGCTGCGGAATTACGGAAACTGTTTGCACTGGTGACTTCTGAAATTTCAATGTAATTAGTTCAAAAGTTTATCTTTGCACCTTGTCTATACTATATACATACATATGTACATACCTATATATACATATAATAAAATCGTAAACGATTCGTGTCTGTACATTAAATATTTTTTTCAAAAAAACTATTTATTATCTTTGTCTTATGTTACGGAGGCAAAAATATTTTTAGATTTTTTTGTTTGTCTGCGCGTTTGTGCATTCTAATCTCAGAAACGGCTCAACCAATTTTAATGTGGTTTTAACTGGTGAGTTGTGGCAAGTTTCCCGTAACATTAAGTGTATGTTTTATTCTAATCGGTTAACAAACAAAACAGTTACGTCAATAGAAATAATAAGCAGTATTTTAGAAAAGTTCTTCGGTTGATTTCACTAAAAATTTTATCTGTAGTTTGTTTGGAAGATTAAATGAACACAAAGTAAACAATACGTAATACATTAATATAATATCAAATCAATTGACGAAATGCAATATCACTAATATTACTAAACCGAATACTTGTGTGTTATTTCTAATACTTGTATATGTATGTATGTACCTACTTTTTGTTTTTATCGTAATAGTAATGAGACGAACCAGGCGCTTTCCTGAAGTTAATAGATAACGCATGTCCATGACCATTGCAGCTACCAAACAAACAAAAAAAAAATTACAGGCCACCGCTGCTTTGGCGTTCATCAGTTTGAGATTTTTGATGATTATTCTCAACAGCCCTGTAATTTCGCTAGCTGCAGGCAATGGCAATGGCAATATTCTAACGTTCAAGTTTTAGTGAGAACACGAAGAAAAGTTTATCCAAAACGTGCATTTTTTTCCGAGCGTTTTTGTGTATAAAAATTGTTCTGTTCTATTCATAAAAAGTTTAAGAAGTACAAGTTTTTGTGGTCAAACATGACTTTTCTTGTTGCTTCCAAAACTCCATATAAGCAAGTTAAGTCGCCACTTCACTATGGCATGACTGGAATTGACCGGTTCGGACTGGACTTGACCAAGACTGGACTTTGACTGCAACTAAACTTCCCTTCCCGTGTTCCTTCCTTGGTATGTGATCAAAATACTCGAGCACACGTTAAAGACAGATGGTAGACAGTATTTTCGTGAATGAACTGCTAAAGTATTTCAATATTGATTGACGTTAGTCCTATATGCTATAATAGTTCACATATTCAGGATCATAAGCTTGGTGTGTACAAAGCCCAATGAACTTTGTCATAATTATGAACATTCTTTACCTTTGACACACGCCTGAAATCATCAAAAACAAAGCGTTTTACACATATTCCTGATCGAAGTACAAAAGAAAAATAATAAATATTTGTCTGTAAAATAACCTCGAAAGAGGAAAATTTGTCCAAGTGTCTGATCAATTTCGTTTGGAAGGTTCAAACGTAATTTGTTTATTTTGATTCCCCGTTCAATTTGGTAAATGAAATACTTCGGGCGAGTTATATTTAGATCGTATTACAGTGTATCAGACAACTGGAATAGGTAATACGTATTTTTAGGGCTCCATGCCTCAAAAGGAAAAAAAACGGAACGCTTATAGGATCACTTTATTTTCCATCTGTCCGTCTATCTGTCGGACAAGATCTTCTATCTCGGGAAAGCGTAAAGTTATCGAGTTGAAATTAAAATCATATAAGCAAATCTGTAGTCCCTTCCCTTCTCAGTTACAGTGAAAAAAAGTTACAGCCGTTTATTTTGCCAAAAACCACACATTTTAATACTCGCAAGGGAATCAAAACCTTTGGGGTACTTCCCGTTAACCTAGAACTATGAAAGGCAAGAAACTTTGCCGGAAAAAATCTGAAACCTGTACATTTTGAATTTAATCACAAAAATTGGGTCTTTATTCTTGTATTTATCATACTTAGTAGTTTGTCCGGAACCCTCGGTGGGCGAGTCTGGCTTGCACTTGTCTGTGTTTTTTTTTTAAATAATAAAGTCTCGTCTCGTCATAGAAATAGAGCTACTGGTATATCTGTTACACACTATAAGTATGTACTATTTTTATTAGTGTATTTTTTTAATTATTTTTGTTATTTATTTTTAGTGTTAAAACATCTCCCGTCTGCTCTTTATTTTATATCGTTTTTCTATTATTGGTTGCCTGGAAGAGATCGCTCTTAGTGATAAGGCCGACAATTGTGGCACTAGCTCATAAGATTCTTTCTGTACTCTTTTTCTTTTTCAGTGTGCACAATGAAGAGTTTCTATCTATCTTTATCATTTTGCGAGACACTCGAACCGCAGAAGTAAAAATAAATGTGTCAAACCCACATCAATTTCCATATTAAAATAACTTTTCCCCGTTTCTCTTAGAAACTACTTGTCTAATTTCTTACCTGTCTTGTTTATGAAGTATGTTGCATTAAATTTGTACCCAACTGTACGTTATACCAAAGACCTAGTTAACACTCTGAGTGCTCCAATCAACGCTTTCACAGTCCACTGCTTTGCTGAATATCTATGCCACACCGATGGTATCACACCGCTTATAAACGCATTAAAGCCATTTTCAGTGGCTTGCATTATATTTCGTATCTATTTAGGGTACTATACTCTAGTTAGAGACAAGAAAGTGGAACTCTACAGTCTGTGTAAGTGCAGTCGCCGTATCTCACCGTGAGGCGCATGACATAGGGGTGTTGCTCGCCGCTAATCTCTCATATCTGACACGGATTTGTTAACGATATAGTAATAATATAATACCTCCAATTGTGATTTCGCTGCCGGAGAAGGATAGCATCGCGAGGCAACCATAGCGTGGTAGTAGGGTACTTTCTAGTACACGGCTGGCCCTTAAGTTGAAATTATGTCGCCAAGCACCTAACGGTGTGTTCCAGCAGCCTCACTTGAGAGCCAGTTTCTTGCCAGGCTAGGTTTACCATCTTCGAACACACCGTCACTTAACATCAGGTGAGCTGTGGTCAAAAACTTAGCGTGTCAATTGCAAAAAAAATACACATTTTATATATCAGTCCGCGGTTTTTTTAGCGTTAATATAGATTTTTTTCTGCCTGTAGGAACAAACTTTTTTTCTGTTTGAAACCCTATGTTTTTTCTCTACTCCTGATAACGTGTATGCAAAATTTGATGATAATCGGTTGAGCAGTTAACCGTAACAAACTCTCATTAGCATTTATGATATTAGTTAAGGTTCATTTATTTTATTACTATTTTCGCCACGCATTTTACGGGATAAAATGTTCTAGGGTATAAGTTAGCTGCGATTCAAATTCCATCGAAATTCATCCAGCTGTTACAGCTGTGTAATTACGGCGAATTGCAACCCTCCATCTTCGCAGTTAAACCGATATCAAGTTAACAGTACCCAACCGAATATGAACAGTCGTGTCACACGATAAGTTTCAATTTAGCGTATACATAGATGACTCTTGTAAAATAGGTACATTTTTATAGCTACATATTTAGTAGTGAATTTTATTCTGTCGCTGCCGCTTCCAACCGGTCTTTATGAAAGTCAATGAGGGAGACCTATGTCCAGCAGTGGACATCCTACGGCTGAGATGATGATGATGTTGATGACTTATTCTGTGCGAAAGATTTTATCTATATGTTGAAAGAAATGTATTATTCTTTCCAGGTTTGGACAGAAGAAAACGGATGGCAGATGGCCGATTGATGATCACACAACACTTCACTGAGCGGACAGTCACGTCTGGAGGCGATGTGAGTGACGTTAGTTGGTCGAACAGTAGTGAGAATCCTTAGATACCGTTGGAGTACAAGCTAGACATATAGTAGATTGCATAGGTTGGCAGTGTTGCTTCAAAGAGTTAATTTAGTGTTGCCAGAAACGATGCTGAAATTCTTTAGTTTGTCTCCATTGAATATACGTTATATGTGTAAAGATCAATCGTTTTAGGGTTCCGTACCAAAAGGGTAAAACGGGACCCTATTACTAAGACTCCGCTGTCCGTCCGTCTGTCTATCTGTCCGCCTGTCACCAGGCTGTATGTCATGAACCGTGATAGTTAGACAGTGGACATTTTTACAGATGATGTATTCTGTTGCCGCTGTAACAACAAATACTAAAAAAATTGAATAAAATAAATATTTAAAGGGCTCCCTTGATATTTTAAGTTAATTTAATAACAACAAACTTGATATATTAAGCTCGTTTTTGCTCGATATTGATAACGGCATTAGGTAGATGCTTGAAATATTCACAGAATATTTAGTTATATATTCACTTTAAAAATGAATAATTAAATTAAAATATAACAGATATTTAAGGGGGGATCCCATACAACAAACGTGATATTTTCGCCGTTTTATAGATAATGGTACGGAACCCTTCGTGCGTGAGTCAGACTCGCACTTGGCCTGTTTTTTGTGTGATGGTTCTGGTTTACTGCAATTAATTTTAACAATATTTACGCGCGTGTAGCTTAAAAAATAGTGGCTGATTTACTTCCCAATATAAATTTGTACTTTTTTGTAATCTGAGATTGGTATCTCAAATAGATTTAGCGTTTCATGATGGCTATTTTTGTCCCCTGACGCAAAAAGAGGGGTGTTATAAGTTTGACATCGAAATCTGTCTGTCTGTGTGTGTGTCTGAGGCATCGTAGCTCTGTATGCGGGTTTTTTCATTTAAAAGCCAGTTTCCTTGCGGTGGTTCTTAGCTCTATTTGGTTAATTGCGTAGGATTTTTTTTATTTTTTTATTTTAATTACTTGTTCAATCATTCTAATTACGAAAATTCTACTTTAATATTATAAGTGTGAAAGTTTGTGAGCGTAGATTGATGTTTGTTACTTTTTCATGTAAAAACCTCTAAACGAATTTGGATGAAATTTGGCACACATATAGTTTATGACCTGGAGAACACTTTTTATATAACAAACTTTTAGTTAAATTTCAAGCGAACGAAGCCGCGAGTAACGTCTAGTAATAACGAAACGAACGTATCATATAATTACGGAATTCTGTCTGTTTCTTTTTGTATATGTTTGTTACTGCGTTGTAACGGCTTAATGGATTTGGATGAAATTTGAAATGCAGATGAATTATACTCTAGATGAATATATGGGTTAAATTTTATCTTGGAAAACGTATTAAAGTGAGGAACGCAGCTAGTTTGAAAAAAAATTCTTTAAATCTTCATGGCACATGATAAATGTGTATATTAGCATTTTGTTGGGCAAAAGGCAACATTTTCTCTACAACTCAGTTTCGTGGCACATATTTTGTTTTAGATAAGCATGCAGTGCTCGGCTACTGCTGATAGACCGCCGCAGTTCATGTGGGAAAGAGATGGAATCGTCGTATCTAGTAACACTGATGCAAGGTACTTTGTTTTTTTAAGAATTTAAAATCTAGATCACGTGACCGAGCTTATTATTTTTTAATTATTTCAGCCACTGCTGGGTAAAGGCCTCCCTTCCTTCCCTCCTTCCAGACTACCTGGACTCTTCGACTTTGGTGGTCCAGTGACTTTTTTTAATGTATCAGATATTAAGTGATAACGCCTGTCCATGACCATTGCAGCGATACAGAACTTTGAATAGTAAAAGAAAGTCCAGGGCATCGCTGCCTTGGCGCTCAATACTTTGAGACTAGATGGTTAGTCTCAATAGCCCTGTAATTTCGCTAGCTGCAGTACCCTTCAAACCGGAACACAGTAATGCTTACACACTACTGCTTATCGGCAGAATATCTGGTACTGCGGTGGTACCTACCTAGACGACCTCCTGCTAAGGAAATCTACCACCAAGTCGGACTGTTGTGATGTTTTAGTTCGTCACACCAGTTTCGTCTAGGTCAATTCTGAGGTCACTTAAATGTTTTTTTTTTTTATCGCTGACAGGCTATTTGTTTGACCACAACTCACCTGACGGTCACTTAGACGGTGTGGTCGAAGATGGTAAAGCACACATTGCTCTCACTTTAATTTTAAGGTCCTCCTCTGGTGACCTTTGCCCAGTGGTAATTCCGCATGCGACCTGGGTACTTTCGTCGAGACGTAGATATTTTTTATATTATTTACCCAAAATGCACTATAGCCTAAAGTTTCCATTGAAAGATTCACAAAGAACTTGACTATATACTAATCGATACGATTTGAAAACTAATTCAACTTAGTAATAGGTACTTATTGCAAAACTCTATTTCTATCTATTACATTACGATCTCTTATAATTTTAGAATCTTCGAACGAAAATCTGTTAGGTATTTTCTGGGCAAGCTCAGAACTATTGAATTCTATCCTAAAAACAAATGTCATTATATTTTTGACGATTGTTCTAATAATTACAACGAATAAACTTAAAACTATGATTTTAGTTTAGTCTTCATTTATTAAATTTTAATTGTTATATTTTATAAATTTTATAGTTTTTAAAATATATGTACAATTGATTGTACATATATTTTATATATATATATTACATATATTGTGCAAGCAACTGTACATATAGGTCTGCAATTAAGTTTTGAGTATTTTGAATGTTTTGGAGAAACGACGTCAAACCCAAACTTATCTTACGTACAATAATGCATCTCTTTAGATGCAATACAATCTAGATTATTACGACATTTTGGTAAATGAATAAAAATAAATCAGTTTAACATATTTATATTACTTTTTTTTTTTTGTCAATTTATTTAAAAAATTGTATGACTTATGCACTAGGCTAGACTTATATTCTATCACTTATCAGCTATCATAAACCCTGTAAGAGTGTCGCTAATTACAATACAATAAATATATAATGTATGTTTTAGGTATGCATTGGGACAAATAATGACGTCAGATAACTCAGTAGTAGCACAACTGAACATCACTCGAGTGAGGGTCGAGGATGGTGGACTTTATTCTTGCACTGCAAAAGAAGGAGAACACACAGCCAGTCATGAAAACAGACTTGACGTTTATGGTACTTACATTATAAATACAATACTTATAATTTTAATAACTTTTTTGGTGAACTCAATACTGTGTCTGGGTGTTATGCATGTAATATATGTATGTATGTATGTACAAAAAGTTTTCTATCAGGCTTTCATATTAGAAGCTTTGCTTAGTTTGGGGTCAGATAGCGCTGTATGTAATGCCTTACGATATTTATTTATTTACTGACGACTTTTGTCATATGAACACAAACGTTTTATTGATACAGCTTTCAATAACATCACAATATGTCTTTGCAATTTTTGAATCGTTCAAAATAACATTGAGACAAGCATTTCATAAAGTAACAGATGGTAACTGTTTCAGGGCCACCATACATCAGAGCTCTGCCTCCTATAAAGGTACAAAGTGGAGATGCTGTCAACCTTAGATGCCCATTTTATGGATATCCTATCAGGTATTAATATACATATCACCTAAATTTTAACAGACTGATGGGATGAAAGCCACCATCATAATGGCAAAACCTCCAATCTGGTGTTGCACGAGGTAGTTTTTTTTTAATGTGATAGTAATGAAACGAACGATTCGCTCTCTATCGCTTATTCGCTTCGCGCTCATTACTTTGAGTTCCTTGATGGTCACTCTAAACTGCCAATAATTTCGCTAGCTGCAGTAGTACCCTTCAAACCGGAACACAGCAATGTTTACGCTTTACTGATTAGCGGCAGAATATCTGGTACGGCGGTGGCACCTACCTAGATGTCTTCCTGCTAATAAGATCTACCACCAAGTAAAACACATAGATAATACAGATACACAGAAGCAGCTACTGAATAACAATAAAAAAAAAGTAAAAAAATGTTTTAAGAAGCTTTTATCTGGGACAATTAAAAATAAATTCTAGTAAGTATTTGGCGTGCAGGTATATTCTTAGAAGTTTGGGGCACTATCCGTTACAGATTACAGTAATGTCGTCAAGGCATAAAGTTCTCCTCGAGACGAATCAATCGAGCCCAAACTCAAAGGGTTTATCTTGTTTAGTTCAGAAGTACTTATAGACATCTTCGGTCCGTCTCCATCATCAGACCAGCTCCATGGTGCCATATCATTGTATTGTCACCAAAGATAGTAGACAGTACACCAAAGAGTCCAATCGAACATAGGAAAGTGGGTCAAATTTAACTTGCAAGATTCCACCCAAACAAACATAGTTACACACATAAATTTCAAATTAAATAAAAGCTAATATTCTTGTTACAGCAAAATAGATTGGGAATACCAAGGCAAAACCCTAAACACCAATAATCTTTTCTCCACTCGATACAAGAGAAGCTTTCATACAAGTCGCAAAGCCCGCCGTAACGCTCCCAGCATCAATATAAATGGAGTTTTATCCATCGCAGAAGTTACCAAAGAACTGAATGGTGCCATTTATACTTGCATTGTAACAAGCCCCAGTGGAGAAATGGCCAGAAGAGCATTTGAGATTCAGGTCATAGAGGCACCAGTTTTAGATGATCTGTTGTTAGGAAGTAACCTTCAAGAGGGACAAGTTGCTAATATATATTGCAATGTGAGGACGGGTGACTTGCCAATACATTTTGAGTGGCTGAAGGATGGAAAAAGAATTCCCAGTAATTTGAAGGTAAGCTAGTTAAAGAAAATTTGCGAAGATAAATTTACTGTTAAAAAAATCGACTCCATGCCCAAAGCCCAAACTATGGGATCACCTGAGAAGACCCTTTTAAACATAAGAAGAATTTCTCGAATCGGTGCAGCGTCTTCTAGTAATCGGGGAACATATATAAAAAAGAAGATTTCGAAGAATTGAGAACCTCCTCCTTTTTTTAAAGTCTGTTGAAAATAAATTCAATAGCCATTCTTAAACCATATACTTATACATGCATTTATTAGATTTCTGTTTGTTAAAATTTTTAATTAAATCTAGATGCCGTGCTTTATAGCACAATAAGTATTATTTAAAAAGTATATAAGCCCAGTAAGTGAATAATTTGTAATTTTTTTTTTTTTTTTGTTTTTATGTTAGGTTTTTGACCACAGCTCACCTGATGATAAGTGATGGTGTGATCGAAGATGGTAGCCTGGAATGGAACTGGCTCTCAAGTGAGGAAGCTGGAACACACCGTTTTAGGTGCTTGGCGACAGATTTTCAACTAGAGGGTGGTAGCTAGCCAGTCGAGTACTAGAAAGTACTCTTCCACCACGCTTTGGATCCGCACGACGGTTTTCCTTCACCGGCAGTTCAAGCTTATTGTTGGGGTTTGAACCCGCGCCCTTCGGTGTGTTAACCAACCGCGCTAACCACTGAGTTATCATCGCTACAAAACCGTAAACCTAAAACCGTGTCTTTAAACGTATTATCGGTTTTCAAACGTAACTTAAATGATACGATAACTTTTTAGGTCGTCGAACGAAACTCAGAACTATTCAGCGCTTTGGTTATCAAGAAAGTTTCCCTGGAACACTGCGGCACCTACACCTGTGTGGCTTCTAACCACGTCGCCAAAGTTAATCGATCTACGGAACTTTACATCAAAGGTATTGAAGACGAACAATAGTTTCAGCTTAAAACTTATTATCATAATGTCCACTGTCTTTATTTGTATGTTTAGAACAATTTCATCAATTAATTTTGCACTTATTTTATACTCTTATTTGGGAATTATTTATATACATTGTTGGTTTAGGTTGTTTTTTAAAAAATCTTCTATTTGTGAGCTCAAGTCAAGACACGGCATGTCAACATGAAATTAAAATGTTACTTCGACTATATTTCAAGAGTTTTGGCGGGAACGCGGAAAGAGTCGTGTCGTCTCATAATATTTTATGCAAGACCAGTGTTTTTTCGAGTGTTTATGCATAAAAATAGTAGCGTTTTATTCATCAAGTGCAAAATTACAAACGCGAGTGTGGGAAAATGATATAATGTTGTGAAACATGACTTTTCGTGTTGACAAACTCAATCGAAGTTTATAGTAAAGTCGCCACTACTTTACTAAGGCATGCCTGGATTTAACTCGTACGGACTAAACTTGACCAAGACTAGACATTGATTGTAACTATAGATGTTAGACATGAATTTAAAAAACCGAAGACAAGGCAGTATGGCTTTGCAGCTTTAGCCCGCCCGTTGTGGTAAATTAAATTTAAAAAAAATTACATGTTTCAAGGCACATAGCTTCGGCAAAATGCTTGTGCTAAATTCCCTGCCAAAATGACCCTGAAAAAGCATCTGACACTATATCAAAAACACATACATATAAATATACGGTTAGTAAAATTACAGTTTTTTTTTCTAACCCATTCATGCGACGCAACATAGAATTGAAATGATTATCTATCTGAAATTTGTCTGATTTTTTTTTATGGTTGACAGGCTAAGTTTTTGACTATAGCTCACCTGATGTTAAGTAACGACACTAGTCGTTGAAACACACCTAACCTGGAATAGGAATAGCTCTCAAGTGAGGCTGCCGGAACACACCGTTAGATGCTTGGCGGCAGATTTTCAACTTGAGGGTAGTGGTAGCTAGCCAGCCGAGTACTAGAAAGTACGCTACCGCCACGCTGTGGTTTCCTCACGATGTTTTCCTTCACCGGCAGCTCAAGCTCACTATTGGGGTTTGAACCGACGCCTTTCGGCGTGTAAGCAGACCGCGCTAAGAACTGGTCTATCATCGCCAATATATGGACTGTCACAGATGTTCTGTAATAGCATCGTTCGATCTACCAATATAGCTCACATATCTGCTTAATATCGATCTCATCGCGTTGCCTGATGGATAAATCGGTACTAAGTATATTTTTTTACATCATCTACATGCTTTACACAAAGAATAATCGTTGTCAATTGAAAATTAAAGTTATTATAGCAAAAAATTACCATACAGTGGCGCCAAAATGGCTGGAAGAGCCTTCCAATTCATCATTGCTCCTGGGAAGAAAAGGAACAGTGTCGTGCAGTGCCAACGGATACCCAGAACCGCAAGTACACTGGATGAAAAAAGATGGTAGGTTACTATGTTAAGATTGACTGGATTGTAGCTCGATTAATAGTACAGTCCATTTAGCTGTAAAGACGTGGGTTTGATACCCAGCAATGGCAAACATTAGTGGGTTACAAAGAGAAATGTATTTCTTCTACCTGGGTGTTCTAATTTATGTATTTATAATTATGCCGTTCCGTGTTTTTTTTTTTTTTTTTTTTTTTTTTAATGTAACATTAATAAGACGAACGAAACGCTCTCCTGAAGTTAAGAGATAACGCTTGTCTATGACCATTGCAGACACAGAACTTTGAGTAGTAAAACAAAGTCCAGAGCATCGCTGCCTTGGCGCTCATTACTTTGAGACTAGATGGTTAGTCTCAACAGCCCTGTAATTTTGCTAGCTGCAGTACTCTTCAAACAGGATCACAGTAATGTTTACACACCACTGTTTGGCGGCAAAATATCTGGTACTGCGGTGGTACCTACCTAGATGACCTTCTGCGTTCGTCTCATAACTTTTATATTAAAAAAATAGTGTAGCCACATCATTGTCGTGATTAATATTTCAGCAGTAAAACGTCCAATGCTGTACATAGGCCTTCCCTACTGACTTCCATAGTATATCCTCATGTTTACACAATTCTTCCCGTTTTTATGTGAGTTTCAGTCATTCACATTCGACAGTTCCATTCCTGATTAAAAAATTGTGATGGTCTACTTCTACACTGTCTTGACCTATCCTGATTTCATGCTTTGATCTGGATTTCGTTAAATTTCTTTACAGAACTTTCAAATGCTTTTCCAGCGCTTCTCGGAACCTGGCAGCCCGTTCTAGAACTAGCTGGCGGTGGCATCCTGAGCCTGCCTAACGGAACCCTGGTCATTGAGGAGGTGTCTCTTGCTGATGAGGGACTTTACTCCTGCAACGTGGAAAACGGTGTTGGACAACCGCTTAGCAAGACTGTTTGGATGAGCGTTAACAGTAAGTCCCGGGCCATAAGAATTAATCTTTTTTATATTTTTTTTGACAGGCTTGGTGTTTGACCACCTGTTCTATTCCAGGCTAAGTGTGCTTTACCATTTTCGACCAAACCATCACTAAACATGTGAGCTGTAGTCAAACGCCAAGCTCGTCAACCATAAAAAAACCAAACGTTCATTTTCATTTAACGAAGTTAAAACATTAAATTTTGTCGTAAAACTTAAGACAGGCGACGAGTTTAAATTTAGGTAGCAGCTTATATAAAGTATCTCTGGCCGAGCGGTATAACAAACGACAGAAACAAACCAAGTTGTACCAGATTTATCCTTTGAAGGTAACCTACTTACAACTTTGTCTGAGATAAGTATTTTGAGACTAAGTGACAGTCGTTGCGGTTTAAGATAACTCAAAATTTACGCAAGAAGATAAGTATTGTGATAGCGTTCTATTTCAACTAGAAAATAAATAAATCGTCTAGTTACCTAGGTGGTTATTTATGTTTAATATTCCATTGGGTTGTGGTCTCTATGTGCCCTCTTGATAAGCTCAAAGTCGCACAACGAGCTATGGAGAGGGCTATACTCGGAGTTTCTCTACGAGATCGAATCAGAAATGAGGAGATCCGTAGACGAACTAAAGTAGCCGACATAGCCCAGCGGATTAGCAAGTTGAAGTGGCAGTGGGCGAGGCACATAGCACGCAGAACTGATGGCTGATGGGGCTGCAGAGTTCTGGAGTGGAGACCACAGATCGGCAAGCGCAGCGTAGGACGTCCACCCACAAGGTGGACAGACGTTCTCATAAAGACCGCAGGAACGCGCTGGATGCGAGCCGCTTCCAACCGGTCTTTATGGAAGTCAATGGAGGAGGCCTATGTCCAGCAGTGGACGTCATACGGCTGATAATGATTATTTATTTATCTGTGATAATGATTGCAAAGGCCGTTGCCATTCAGCGTGGGAATGCAGCGAGTTTGATGGGCATCTTTGCATTGGCAATGCTTAGGAGTGGGTTCAGTGCTTACCTACCTATAGCCTCTGGTTACCGATTTTGGTTGCTGGTATCATACTTCAATCATGATGATTCGACGCTTTGTTATTATTTTTTTACTCGAACTGTTTCCCACTGTTCCCACATGAACACTAAATTTTCGGGATAAAAATTAGCCTATGTATTAACAAGGCTGCTTTCATCTACTTTCGTCCAAGGTACCATAGTTACTTTTCCCAGATATTTCTGAATTTTGCATCAGTCCTGTTTTAATAAGCTGTCCCACTACTGGGTGTAGGCTTTTCACATTTTGCGATAGGATAAGGTATAGTCCACCACACTGGCCAAGTGTGGGTTGGCAGAATTCACAAACATTGAAGAACTTTAAAAAAAAAATCTCAACTCAATGTTTTCCTTCACCGTTTGATCTCAGCAGCGATACTCAAATAACTTATGATTCGAACCTATTATTCCCAGTTTGGAAGACTTCTACCATTTACATAGTATGGTATACAATTTTGAATCTTATTGCTTAAAATATTATATAAATTTTAGAGCCGGTTCATTTCGAATTATCATCACCGAACGTGACGTCACGACTTGGGCACCCAATCACATTGGAATGCAAACCCCTGGGTGATGAGCCAATCAGAGTAACCTGGATGCATGATGGAGTACCAGTGGACGCTCAAAGCCAGAGGTAAGTTAAATTAATTGCTGCTCTATATTTCTAATTCTGATTACTTAGCAGGAGGTTGTCTATGAAGGTACCACCAGAATTTGAAATGTTTTTTTTAATACGTAATATGTTCGCCTTGCCGTGGTAGTGCCGGCGTAAGAATTGTACCCTACCCGCTCTACCCGTGGTTGCCGTAAGAGTCGGCTAAGGGATGTAATCCGGAAGATGGGCAGCAGCGTCTTCCTTGAACAATCACACTTAACTTCGCTCGCCAACCCACCTGCCAAGCGTGGCGAGTATTAGAAAAACCAGGACGAGGCCTATGTCCAGCAGTGGACGTCCTATGGCTGATGATGTGATGTTCGCCTTAGACGACATCCAGCCTGATGTTAAGCAACGATGTGATGGACGGAACAAGCTTACCTAGAAGGAACCTGTTTACTCTTGATTTGAAGACTCGTATTGTTATTTTCGGGAATCACAGACTCCGGCAAAGAGTTCCACATTCTCGCTATGCGAATAAAGAAGCGCTTTGTGCGCACATGGGGAACGTCCATCATGTACGGGTGACGCCTTAGTCGCGTTTGTTCTGCAGTCAATAATATGTGTTCTAATTTGAAGGGTTTTCTTCATATTCCTAATACGTTTAGCTTAAGAGGAAACCATAGCATGGTGATAGGGTACTTTAGTACCCAGCTGGCTAGCTCCCACCCTCAAGTTGATAATTTTCCGCCATACATTACATTCACATACATAATTTACATTCTTATGAATGTTCGAGTAACCTCCCAGATTGGTAGCTTGGTAGCTAGGTAGCCTGTCAAGGTTAAAATATTGGTAGATAGCACCATCTAGTCGAGTTTCCACATCAGTCCTGGTTTCATAAACTGTCCCATTGCAAGGTGCGGACTTTTTATTGTGAGAAGGGTAAAACCCTAGTCCACCGCGCTGGTCAACTGCGGGTTGGCAGAATTCATATATCTTCTAGATTCCAGCAGCGATGCCCTGGACTTTGTTTTACTACTAAAAGTTCTGTGTATCGCTGCAATGGTCATGGACAGGCGTTATCTCTTAACATCAGGAGAGCGTCATCGTTCGTCTCATAACTGATAAAAAAAAAATAAAAAAAAAACAGAACTCCCAGACACAGTACAAACATTTATCATCACAGAAATGTGTGTCCCGGTGGGAATTGAACTCACGCCCTTCGGGTCTCGAAGCAGAACTTTACCAAATGAGCTAACAGGGCAGTTGGGCATTGTTGCAGCGATACACAGAACTTTGAATAGCAAAACAAAGTCCAGGGCGTCGCTGCTTTGCCGCTCATTACTTTGAGACTTCATTGCTTTTTCTTGAGCAATTGTTTCACCTCGCGCGTTCTAAGACTACAGTGGTAATCTAATTATGACAAATTGATTCTTTTCAGGGTAAAAGTATCAGAAATCAAAACGCCTCAAGGACTTTTGAGTACCGTCAGTCTCCAGTACACGGAGATAAGTGATGCTGGCTTGTACCAGTGTCGTGCCACCAATCCGTACGGAGCGGCCACTTTTCATGTGCATCTTACGATTTTAGGTAAGTATTATAAATATTTTAATTGTATGAATTATTTGCAATACTTTCTAGTGCTCGGCTGGCCAGCTATCACTCCGGTTCGTTCAAGCAACCTCATTTGAAAGCCAGTTCCCATTTTTGCCAGACTACATATCGCATTCCTGCACAATAAGATTTGAAATCGCATAACTTTCTCACGATTGCCTAACTTTAATGGCATTAAGAGTCACAGTAGATTTGTAAGGATATTATAGTACTATTGCATATTGATGTTATCTAAAAGAATATGTCATCATCAGCCTATCGAATTCCACTGGTGGACATAGGCCTCTCCCAAGACACGCCCGATCTTCGGCTTTTCGCTTCCATCCACCGCCAGCTGTCCTAAGTATATCGACACTCCATCGAGCCTCAGGGCGTCCTACGCTACGTTTGCCAATTCGCGGTCTCCACTCCAGAACACGTCTACCCCAGCGGTTATCGGTTCTGCGACAGATATGTCCAGCCCATTGCCACTTCAGCTTGCTAATACGCTGAGCTATGTCTGCGACTTTTGTTCTCTGGCGATTTACTTCGTCCCGGATACGATCCCTCAGAGAAATGCCGAGCATAGCTCTTTCCATAGCTCGCTGAGTGACTTTGAACGGACCATTCCCGCTGTGAGTGTCCACGTTTCGGCTCCGTAGGTCATGACAGGTAGAACACAATTATTGAAGACTGTCTTTAGACTTTGTGAGATGGATGACGAGAAGACTCGACGTAGTTTTCTAAATGCTGTTCGGCCCAACTGAATTCTTCTGTTGGCTTCACTTTCAAAATTGACAAAAGACTAAGTATGCACCGATAACTCTTTATTTTTCAGAACCTCCAACGCCGCCTTCAGATCTCCGTATAGAGTCAGTGCGCTCTCGGACGGCGACCGTCTCGTGGCGAGACACTCTCCGAGCGCATGCGAGACACTACTCACTCCAGTACTCTCACACTCACTACACTGACACTTGGGAGCACGGCACTACAATCAACGTCACCAGGTGAGAAGACAGACACTTGACAGTTTTTGGTGGAAACATTTTGGTGTAAAACATCTATTAGCGCACTTTAGTAGTAAAACCGACGAGTGTGCCGTGACGGAAAATGGCGTGACGTTTTCTCGTCATGCCTCTTCTACGCCGCTCCTCCAGATTCTATTTTGTGTGTGCGGACACATAAACGCGTACATTTAAGTAGCAAAAAGCTGCCTCATTAAATGTTTCACATCTACTGAGGGTTTCGTGACAGATAACTTTTAAAGTAGAATGGTTTCGTATTTCATCTAACCTCAAACCCACACTAGGTCTAAGGTAGAGCACGCCTGTCCAGAAGATTCTTGATACCCATGTTTTATATAAAACAAAAGTGATGACGCGGGCGAAACAAAACGAAACTTTCCTGGTGGTAACTCTTATTTATGACCATTGTAACGGTAGCCACAACTTTGTGTAGAAAAACCGTTGTTTTGGTTAGTCTTAATCGTCCTGTACTTTTGCTGCAGTGCCCTTTAAACTAGATCACAGTAATGTTTAATATACATTAGTGCTCGGTGACAAATATCTGATATTGCGTAAATGACCTTCTGCTACAAAAGTTCCACCATTTTGCACAGTACACTAAGTACAGTAAGTCATCTTCAAAGAAATTCGCTGCTGCCGGTTTGAATATGTGTGCATACACGCACTGCCACGTACACATTATCATAATCTCGGGGAGACTCAGGGGCTGGCAGTCTGGACCTTGCCGTGAGTTTTGTCGCACGCGTTCCAGTACGCTGCACGGCCGCTGGCATTCGCCTGCTAAAAAAACCTAGTGCTGCTCATAGCTCAATACGCAAATAATATTTAACTAAAAATATAAGTGACACTGCTGGACATAGGCGTCCCCCATTGACTTTCATAAAGACCGGTTGGAAGCGGCTCGCATCCAGCGTGTTCCTGCGGTCTTTATGAGGTCGTCTATCCACCTTGTGGGTGGACGTCCTACGCTGCGCTTGCCGGTCCGTGGTCTCCACTCCAGAACTTTGCAACCCCATCAGCCATCAGTTCTGCGTGCGAGCAGTGGACGTCCTACGGCTGAGATGATGATGATGATGTTGATGATGATGATGATGATAAGTGACAACCCTAAGCGTCAACGCAAGAGTAGGCTATTAACTCGCCGACAGGCCTAAGATGTACTACTTTTCTCAGTGTACTTTGACACAAAGGCTTCTACTTCTTTCCAGAAAAGACAGCGAACTTCGGCAGTCCATAGAGCTACAGAACCTTCGTCCCGCGTCGTCATATGCCATACGAGTTGCCACCGGGAACCAGGTCGGAGTCAGTGTCTACACTTCACCTGTGCACTTTACCACACATGAAGAAGGTAAGTATCATTATGACACAGGATCCGACAAGAGTTGCTGTTTTGTACGCAATAGATAGACCTCATAAGAAACACTGGCGTTGATACAAACTGTTTGAAGGGAGTTTTTAGTTGGAATTAAAAAAAAAAATTACATTATTTTCCAAAACACCATCTTTCGAATATTTACCTATAAATTTAACCATCTTCCAAAAAGGAGAAGGTTTTCAAATCAATTGTATTTTATTTTTATTTTTGTTTTCTCAGAACTCCGTCATTTATAAATATTTTTATGAAAAGATATACTTTCAGATTGGTCCCGTTAATTTAAAATATAATCAAAATGGGTTCAGTAGTTTGGTTTAAAACCCAAATATCTAAAGCTTAACCGTGTTTGAAGTTATTTGATTGTAAATGTATACTAGCTGTCTACCTGCAAAATAATCCGCGTGGAATTTATCAAAAAAAAATTGTTCAGTTCGCTCAATTTAGGAAAACGTTAATAATGCTGTATCCGCAACGAAATACCTGTGCTAACCTTAACCTAATTCTTCGTCTTTGTGAATCAATGCTTCATGTCTTAAAAAGTGCCAAATCTTTTTTAAATTTTCCATTCTTTTTCCAGCTCCATCATCAGCACCGGTAAACGTGCAAGTTGAACAGACGGAAAATCCAGGAGAACTATACGTGTCTTGGCTGCCTCCACTTAAAGACACGCACAACGGTGTCGTCCTTGGATACCATTTGAGAGCCGTACCACAGAATGTTATTGACGCAGGTGACATTAAATTTTGTCACTGATTATCTATCTATTTTTTATATATTTACTATCACATCACATCACATCATCAACCATAGGACGTCCACTGCTGGACATAGGCCTCCTCCTGGGGGGGTTTTGCCAGTACTCGCCACGCTTGGCAGGCGGGTTGGCGAGCGCAGTTAGGTGTGATTGTTCAAGGAAGACGCTGCTGCCTATCTTCCGGATTACATCCCTTAGCCGACTCTTACGGCAACCACGGGTAGTGGTGGGGTACTATTCTTACGCCGGCACCACCACGGCTTAAACAAAACAAAATGCCATAAAAAGACTTAAAAACAAAACAATTCTTAAAATAATTACATGGACATTAACCTATAGGTATATATAAATATGTTATAGGGCTGTTAACACTAACCATCGAAAGTCTCAAAGTAATAAACGCCAAAGCAGCGATTCCCTGGACTTTGTTTCACTACTCAAAGTTCTGTGTATCGCTGCAATCGTCATGGACAGGGGTTATTTTTTATCATAATTTATCGTTTCGTTCGTCTCAATTTTCGTCACTTTTACATAATTTTACATAGGATGTGTCACTAACAGATCTAATATTTAAATTTCAGATGATGCTGATTCGAGAACCATAAAAGTTTCTCAATTATCTGGTAAGCAGGAATGCTTGCTGAGCGGACTGTTAAAGAACACGCGGTTAGTATCAAACGACCGAAACAGTTTTAATTGATTCCAGTTTCACCATACAAACCGTTACATCATTACACACTATATAGTATACACTAAAGGTATACCAGAATACCATAACTTGCCATACACTATACCATATACGCACTGTATTATGTTTCAGATATTCTGTATTATATTTCAGAAATTCTGTATTATATTTCAGAAATTCTGTATTATATTTCAGATATTCTGTATTATATTTCAGATATTCTGTATTATGTTTCAGATATTCTGTATTATATTTCAGATATTCTGTATTATATTTCAGATATTCTGTATTATATTTCAGATATTCTGTATTATGTTTCAGATATTCTGTATTATATTTCAGATATTCTGTATTATATTTCAGATATTCTGTATTATGTTTCAGATATTCTGTATTATATTTCAGAAATTCTGTATTATATTTCAGATATTCTGTATTATATTTCAGATATTCTGTATTATGTTTCAGATATTCTGTATTATATTTCAGAAATTCTGTATTATATTTCAGATATTCTGTATTATATTTCAGATATTCTGTATTATGTTTCAGATATTCTGTATTATATTTCAGATATTCTGTATTATATTTCAGATATTCTGTATTATGTTTCAGATATTCTGTATTATATTTCAGAAATTCTGTATTATATTTCAGATATTCTGTATTATATTTCAGATATTCTATATTATATTTCAGATACGCAGTGTCAGTGTCTGCTTACACTAACGCTGGTTCAGGACCATTCTCATTGCCAGTATTCCAAGATACAAGAGAAGGAGGTAATAACTTAAGCAAATTAGTATGCTCTGAAATGTTTTCTTCACGTTTCAATGGTGTACAAATCCGCTAACGTAACGTGGAATATTCTAAAATTACATGTAATGAGAAATACGTAATATTAATAGCAGTGAAATATAGAGTAAGCTCTTGAAAAGGCAGGGCGTGGTCAAACACAAACTTATGTTAAATTAAAACAAAAGACATAGAGCAAGGGAATAGAATTGTGTAACTTTTATACTTTTAGGATTTAAATACATGTATTAGTGTGTAGTACTAGCTGTTGCCCGTGACTTCGTCCACGTGGAATTTAACAAAAAGTTTGTTCAGTTTGTAGTATAAAAGTATCCTATATGTAAACCAAATTTCATCCAAATACGTTCAGTAGTTTTTGCATGAAAGAGTAACAAACATTCATCCAACCTCACGATACTTTCACATTTATAATATTAGCAACGCCCCGCGGTTTTACCCGCGTGGTGATGGATGATGATGATTATGAAAAGTATCCTAAGTTTTATTCCAGGGTCTACATGCAAAATTGCATCCAGATCCGTTCAGCCGTTCTGGCGTGATTGAGTAACAAACATCCATCCATCCAAACTTTCACATTTATAATATTAGTGGGATGAGTAGTATAATTGGAGGCATTGGAGAATATTTTATTGATCAATTGGTCTGATAATTTTTTCTACGGCAAATTTTAAAGCTCCTGAACAAGCTCCATCTTCAGTGGAATGTACGGCGGTGTCTTCATCGTCACTGCGGGTTGGCTGGCAGCCCATAATGTTGCCCGGACAGGGAAGCTCCTTAGTGGGGTACACCGTTCTATACGCTACTGAAGGTAAAACCATCAAACGCGAAATTTTTAAGTTAACTTCAACAAACTTGTAGACTATTAGATTAGGTTTTGTTTTTATTTTGCAAATAGTAAGATTATTTTTAAAAAAAATTTTGTTGTTATTTTTGTTTCATGAGAATAATGATGGTGATAAACACAAGATATTATTTTGTTCTTCAGAGGGTGTCTGGCAGAATCAGACATCACTTCACACTGAGTTGTATTTGCAAGGGTTGCTGAAGTACTCTAACTATACTATCAAAGTTGCTGGCTTTTCAAACTTTGGAGTTGGCCCTCATTCCTACCCCATTGTTTGTGCTACTCTACAGGATGGTAAGTGCATATCAGTATTTTTAATTTTCATTTGTTTAAGTAGAGTGCAGCCCCCATGCTCTGCTTGTCCAAACCAATAACCAATAGTCAACTGCATTGACCGTTCGTAAATCAAAAAAGTAAGGATCATTTTTTCGCTACCGCTACCTTATGGCGTTAATACAAGCTTTGTAGTGTCTCAAACTTAAAATAGATGTGCTAGTGTCGCGGTATCGTGATTCCTACATCGCGGTGACGATATTCTCAGTCAGTATTTTTTTTCACTTTTAGCCAGAGACTGTAAAGACTGAAAATTATTATTCTCTACCACTGGATCCGTGGCTCTTAGTGATTTTGTGAGCCATAGAATATTTAAGTTCTTTTAAACTGGACAATAATAAATTTCACACAGGTGCAATGTAGATACTGTACGAAACCTTGACAAATTATATACCTAAACCTTCCACATGAAGCACTCTATTTATCGGTGTAACTCACATGATATTCCGTTCAGTAGTTTTTAAGTTTATCGCGAACAGATAGACAGACAGACAAACGCGACGGACGACTTTGTTTTATAATGTGTAGTGATAATAAATCAGTAGACAATAAAACTTTTCATTCAATAAGCAGTCTGTCTTGTGATCTAACCTCGTTTTAGTGTTAAATCACTACAGAACATATCATTTGAATAGTTGTTATTTTTCAGTTCCTGGTTCACCGGCAGATATAAAAGTTCTGGTGTTATCCTCGACTTCTCTACTTGTAAGTTGGAAGAGGCCAGAAAATACAAACGGAGAAATATTACACTATACTGTGTATGCGAAACCAACTTCAAGGTATGTAGGACGTGTTTTACAATCAGCTTCAAAAAAGTCATCGTCAAGTGCATACATGCCTAAACAAAAATGTTGAACTTACGAACACATTATTAGAAACTACACGGGAAATTTATTACGACGTGTTGTTGACGATGATGGTGATTTTATGTCCTTTAAAATGTACTCAGTGTAATAAAATGAACAACAAACTTCGATCAAATAAGTGGATCAATGAGTATAACAAAGTAGTTTTAATTTTACGGAATCTACTATATTTTTTATTACATTTATGTTTCTATATCATCAGGCATTGTATAATTTTTATAGTCATATCACAGCTTCACTTGAACATTGAACGTTTTTACAAACAATTCTCATTATCAAATAGTGTATATTACATTGTATTATCATAATATTGCCATTATTTTCCAGGATATAAAGTATTCTATGTGTTAATCTGAAGCATAAGATAGATAGAAACTGTGCCTGTTATTGTGCCCACCAATATAAGAGAAAAAGAGTATAGAATCTTGTGAGCTAATGCCACAAGTGACAGCTTTATCGCTAAGAGAAATAAGCTGTCTGCATTCCAAATTTCATTTAAAAGCGTTAATCTGTGATAGCGTGAAGGTGTAACAAATACAAAATTTTGCAGTTATTATATAAGTGGGATAAGAATCGAACCGAAGTGAAATATTTTTGGAAAAAAATTATGTTTTGAGATGTGAATAAAAATTATATGTTTCAAGATATCATTCAAATTAGAGATAATACATCAAATTCGATAATTTTAGTTACTCGAAGTGTAACAAACATTTATTTATGTGATAGTTACATCTAGCATATATTGCGTGTTATATATGCTAGATGAAACTCCAAAGATATCTACAAATGTAATAAAGAGCTTTTAATATGTCAATATACATTATTATATTAGATAGTTTTCCATCCACAGTGCAGGACTAGCCCAGGCGCACCGCGCTGGCGCCACTCGTACTTCGACCGAGCTAGCTGGCCTCACTAATGGCGTCACGTACGAAACGTGGGTAACGGCAAGCACGGCCGCCGGCGAGGGAGCTGCTACAAGACGCGTCATGCATACCCCCAGCACGAGAGGTCAGTGTGGCTCGGAGAACTAATCACGAAAAACAAAAAAAAAACGCCATCTATTAATTTGTCGCTTTACTACTACGAAGCGCCAACGTCAAGCCAAAACAGAAACATGTAGAAGTAGAATGGCGCCATCTAGCCCATATTACACTAATAATATTTTTTATCTATTCTATTTAAGTCTAATTTCCCGTACGTCCGTTTTTTTATTATTAATTAGCTTAAGAGGCCAGTCGCCTAATCTGACATGTACAAGTTGATTAATAAACTTAAGTAGGCCGTACACTAATTTCCGAAATGGCAGCACTGTCACTAAGCTGTTTGAGTTTACTAATATGACGTAATGAATGAATTGTAAGCGCCACCATCGATTAGGACCAAGTACAAGTTTTGCTTAGTTAGGGACTAGATGGCGCTCTATAAAATTACCACCAATAAAATTAATCGTTGTTACATATTCTAAACTATAAATTAGTTACATTCTCTTGTTGTGAACTGCCTCTAATGAACTTGTAATTGTGATTAAAATAACATGTGAGTTAACTTGGTCAATTGTGTATTCCAGTGGTGGCGGGGGTGGCGTCCCTAGGCGGACCAGTGGCTGTGGGCGTGGGCAGCTCACTGCTGTTGGTGTGCCAGTGCGTGGGTTCGCCGCCACCGCGCACCGTCTGGTACCACAAGCACAACATCATCACCCACCATCCCAGATTCACCAGGAACCATGACGATAGTCTGCTTATAAACAGTGAGTGGTTTTAAACACAGTTTCGTGTTTAACTATCTATGAAACCCTAAGGCAGCTTTTACATTTACGATGAAAAATTTACCTTAGTTGTCTATTAAATAAATAAATGTAATAATAATAGAAACCACGAAAGTCTTTCAAAATTTAAATAAAAAGACCGCTATAGTAATTCGTTTCGTCTAAAATGTTGAAATATGTTTTGTGTCTGATACTATACCGGCCTCAGGCGAAAGGGTCCAAGATACCGACGATCTGTTTCATAGAATTTCGAGATTCCTAAGTCAAATCTTATTTCTTTTATGTTTTTTTTTACATCATTCACTACTATCAATGACCTGGCGTCAAATTCATAAGCTCAGTTTTTGTATACAAACTATTTGTTTTACGAGGCTCGATCTGTTTAAGTGATACGTAGTGTTTTCCATTTGCAGTAGGAAATGTTGTTTTATTTGTCTCTTTCATTGCAGTCAATTGAACAAGGTCTCCAACCTACAACTCTAACTAAACTTTCTGTTTCTTGACTATCCACAGATATAGATCAATCTCTAAGCGGAAATTACACATGCTTAGCTAAGAACCTTTATGGTTCTGACTCAGTTGAATACACTGTGACGGTGCTGCCTCTGCCGGAGGCGCCGGTACTCAGAACCACGCCTTACAAGGATTCTATACTAGTGGAATGGGAACAACCGTACTATCCTATCAGTAATAGGAGTTCTAGTCAGAAGATCAGTAAGTACTTTGTAATTTTTACTTGGCTGTCTAATAAATGTAATGCTTTTCAGTTGTATTACAGTGTGACTCAAGTTTTCAATTTACAAAAAAGACTTCATATGTGTATCAATTGATAGACTTGTTGCATCTTAAAAACGGCGACATCTATCCGGCAACGCCCGTCAATATCACCGCGTCAGCCAATCAGCGACGCGAGTCTGCATCGCGCAAAGCTTTTTTAGCGATTAGATCAATATCACCTTCTACACTCCCCATCTTCCACAAACTTATTTCTTAACATTTTGATTACAATAATGGGAGTTGAATACTAATTTCTCGGAACATACTATTAGAAAAGTTTTTACCGCTTGTTTATATTAGTTTCATCAAATTGACAAAAAAATCTTCCATCTAATTGTAAGTAACGTTATTACGAAATTATCGTCAACTATAAATATTAATAGAAATTTTCAATTATTTGCACTTTTTCACTTAATATTTCACCCTTTCCAGCTTACAGCCTAACATGGAAAGAATCGAACGGTCCATGGCAGGAGGCCTGGCCTGCGAACAAGTTACCGAACTTGTCCGGCGTGCAAAAGCACATACTCACTGGACTTAAGTGCGGTACGAAATACTCTCTGCGAATCACAGCGACCAATAGAGTTGGGACTTCCCAGCCGGCGTACATGGATGTTAGCACTTTGGGTGGAGGTGAGAACACTTTTGACGTAAACTATGCTCGGTTAAGTAGTATTATATAATGTGTGCTGGATTGACGTTGAGACGGAAACTTCTTAGCATAATTTTTTAGCATCAATTAAATAGCAAAAATAGCTACAATTTCTTAGCATCGATCCAGGTGTTAAAAATGTGCAAAGAAAATGGAAACAATTTTCTAGGGAATCTTTATGTTTATGTGTAGTTTGAATACACAGCATACAAATTTGTAACTATGATAGTCCAGTGGTTAGCGCGGTCGGTTCACACACCAAAAGACATGAGTTCAAACCCTAACTATGAGCTTGAACTGCCGGTGAAGCAAGACATCGCAAGGAAGCCATAGCTTGATAGTAGGGTACTCTCTAGTACTCTGCTGACTAGGTCCAAGTTTAATCTGTTGACAAGCACCTACCGGTGTATTCTGGTAGTCTCACTTGAGAGTTAATTCGATTCCAGGCTAGTTGTGTTTACCATCTTTGACCACACCATTACTTAACATCAGGTGAGCTGTGGTCACCACTTAGCCAACCATAAAAAAAGGTTCTCTTTTTAACTCTTTTTTGGTAAAATGAGTATTAGTTTTATGAGGAAACTGTTTTACAATGACGACACCTATAGTAGTAGTCTGGAATTTATTTGCACCTGCATTTGTGGTGGCATAAGGTGGCATAAATATAGACAAGGTTTAAAATTTAAGACTACGTACCACAGACTACAACTTGGCTGAAGCAGGCGTGACTTCGCAAAAAGTGCTTCCAATTTTTGGCGCGAACAAAAACAAGACAAACAGAAGCGTATTTATTATGTAATCATACGATTAAAATACATACATATTTGGGATCTGGGATAACATTGTCCAACTTTGATTCTTTTTTCAGTCCCCATAGCGCCGTTGACAAACGAGTGGTTTTGGAGCAACAGCAGCCATGTTTTAGTCCAGTTGGCGGGGTGGGACGACGGGGGATGTGCGCTGAGGGGGTGGGGGGTCGAGTACCGACCTCTCGGGGCTAGGACCTGGTTTCGAGTGAGAGACACCGCGGTGAGTTGACCATAGCTTCTAGCTATCTTATTACACGACTGCCCAAAGTGAAGTGTAATGTTTTCAGAGTTCATGTATGTATGTGGATTTCTTTATTTCAGCATAACTTTTAAATGCTTAAACAGATTTGAACGTATCATTGAATCATGGACGTGGGAATCATTAGAATCTTTGTATTTTTTTATTTTTTTTTATGGCTGACATGCTAGTTCTTTGACCACAGCTCACCTGATGTTAAGTGACAGTGTGGTCGAAGATGGTAAAGCACACCTAGCCTGGAATGGAACTGGCTCTCAAGTGAGGCTGCCGGAACACACCGTTAGATGCTCAGCGGCAGATATTTAACTTGAGGGTGGTAGCTAGCCAGCCGAGTACTAGAAAGTACCCTACCACCACGCTATGGTTTCCTCACGATGTTTTCCTTCACCGGCAGTTCAAGCTCATTGTTGGGGTTTGAACCCACGCCCTTCGGCATGCGAACCTACCGCGCTAACCACTGAGCCATCATCGCTACAAAATCATACCAAACAGACGTTTTTAAACTTTTAATAGTTTACTTGTTTAAATATCTTTATTAACATCAGTTTTTAACCGAGTTAAAAAAAAGAGGAGGTACTCAATTCTACTGTTTTTTTTAAATTATGTTTATGTTCATTACCTCAGAACTATCGACTGGGTGAACCGATTTTGTTGATTCTTTTTTTATTTGGAAGCTGGTGCTTCCCGCGTGGTTCTGGCATAAAACCATATGAATTCGTTTTTTCTTGTTAAAATTTTACTTGTTACAGCAAGCGTACAGCGAACACCCATCCTGGCAGCTCCCATATCAAGCCAAGACGTACAGAACCGGTTCCTTCTCGATAGCAGACCTGGCCCCCGCCACTTGGTACCAGGTCCGAGTGATCGCGACGAACGAAGCTGGCAGCGTCACTACTGTCTATAGTTTTGCTACGAAAAATGAAGATGGCAGTAAGACAAATTTTTTTTTATTTTTGACATAAAAAAATCTCGTTTATTTTGGTCGTCTTTTCCACGGAAATACCAATACTTTTTGTTGTTGTGGAAATTCTCTGTCTTTTGCCTGTTTTTAAAGTTTTTCTCCATGCTTAAGCTGATATCAAATATGATTAGTACCACATTTTGACACTAGATGGCGTTGTTTATATTCGTTACAAAGCTTGGTATACGTTTTTTATGCCACAACACCTTTCTTAGGCCTTGATTGACGTCATCGCGTTTGCTGCCGGCACGCGTCACAGAGTGCGCGCGCGCTTTTTGTATAGAGTTAATTTTGTTTAGACCGGACAAATATAATTTTTTAATATTGTATGGAAGAAAAAAAATCGAATTATCAACAGAAGGAGAACAAAAGTTGTTAGATTTAATGTACAAATTAATTGACAAAGCCTACTATAAGGTGGCTCATTACTTGGAAGACAGGAATATATGGTTGTTGTAGCTTCTCTCTGCACTTGCATCCCCCTGGCTAAGTGACAATTGTAGTAAGCATAATGTATGTATTAATATTTATAACTGTAAACTGTAACCTAATATGAAAAGAAAAATCCACAAAAAAAATGCCTTGCTGAGTTTCTTGCCGGAGTCTTCTCAGTTGAAGTGTAATTACGAGCCGGTGGTAGATTCAAACATGTAACTTAAGTTCAAAGTTCTTACCAGGGCCTAAACTGAATAAATGACTTTTTGATTTTGATTTTGATTTTGTACTGAATTAAAAGGATGCTGACTATTACAAATGACCCTGTATTTATAATTGCGTGTTCTAGGTGAAGTGGGTCCTCCTTCAGACTTGTTTGACATCAACATGGTGGTGATCGTGTGCAGCTCTATACTGCTTGCTGTGTGCTTGATGAGTTGCGTCTACATTCTGCTCAAGCGTCAGAGGTAACTGTCAATGTGACGTAACGTGATGACGGGGTGGGAGGAAGGAAAATTATCTGTTATAATGAGTTTAAGCCGCAAACGCGCCTCACTGTCTCTATGCTACGAGTATATGACATCATAGTACAGCACTCGTTAATTTCACAACATTATGCTCGCAAACAAAATTTTCGGCAGCCTAGTGAAATTTCGGAAACCTAGTAAAATTTCAACACCTTAGTGAAATTTCGGCGGCCTACTAAAATTTTAGCAGCCAAATAAAATTTCGGTTGCCTTGTGAAATTTCATCAGCCTAGTAAAATGCCAACAGCCTAATGGAATTTCGGAAGCTTAGTTGATAGACCGTCTGTCTGCCTTCCATTCTATAAGTCCTGGATTCGAACCCCATGGCAGGCACCTCCATTGTTTTGAAGTTATGTGGAAAAAATCGTGAAGAAGCCGACATGTCCATTGTCCAAGGGTACCTACTTATAAAAGATCTCGTCTTGGATTTTTACTATGTCTACTAACGAGTTTTAAGTGTCATTTGTCTTAATTTTCGTGAATATTTTCGGCAAACTTTTTTGTACCAAAAATTAGCATACCTACATTTTATAAACAAAAATTTAGTTTCGACATTGATTTATTTTTATGAATGTTTTCCATTTTACTATCTGATTTGTTAGTCTGGCGTATTGAATTTTGTGGTTTTAGAAGCGGCAACTTGACAGAGTACCGCGACTCCATCACGGTGGACAATAAGTCTGAGAGCGGTAACCTGACCGCCAACACCTCGCACACCAATCTACCTAACGCGAAGGAGAACGCCATCAACGCACAGAACCGGATATACAGCGCGCCCATACACATGAGGAACAATAGCAAACATGGTGAGAAACATTTTTTTTATGATTCAGTGACGTGCTTTACCTCAGTTCACCGCATATTGAGTAACCCTATATACTCATTAATAAACTAGAGCTGCTGGTGAAGGAAAACATACCTAGCCTGGAATGGAACTGGCTCTCAAGTGAGGTTGAACACACCGTTAGATGCTTAGCGGCAGATTTTTCAACTTGAGGGTTAGATAGCCAGCCGAGTACTAGAAAGTACTCTACCGCCACGCTATGGTTTCCTCACGATGTTTTTCTTCACCGGCAGCTCAAGCTCATTGTTGGGACTTGTACCCACGCCCTTCGGCATGCGAACCGACCGCGCTAACCACTGAGCTATCATCGCTACAACGTTACAACGTCTACTTTTGGCCACCAACTCGCCTGATACTCGGCTGGCTAGCAACCACCCTTAGTTGAAAATCTGCCTCTAAGCACCTAAGGGTGTTCCGGCTGCTTCACTTGAGAGCTAGTTCCATTTCACAGCGTCACTTAAAATAATAGTGAGCTGTGGTTAAACACTAGATATTCTGCCGCTAAGCACTAGTGTGTGAACATTACTGTGTTCCAGTTTGAAGTATACTGCAGCTAGCGAAATTATAGAGGCTAACCATCGAAAGTCTCGAAGTGATGAGCGCCAAAGCAGCGATGCCCTGGACTTTTGCTACTCAAAAGTTTTGTGTATCGCTGCTAGGTTTATGGATAGTCGTATCTCTTACCATCAGGAGAGAGTCTCGTTCGTCTCATTACTTTTACATTAAAAAAATCATCCAACAGAAAAGTAATACAGTGTTCCGACATGCACTGCTAGTGTCACATCATCATCACATCATTAGCCATAGGACGTCCACTGCTGGACATAGGCCTCCTTCTGGGGGGTTTTGCTTATACTTGCCACGCTTGGCAGGCGGGTTCGCGAGCGCAGTAAGGTGTGATTGTTCAAGGAAGACGCTGCTGCCCATCTTCCGGATTACATCCTTTAGCCGACTCTTACGGCGACCACGGGTAGAGAGTGGGGTACTATTCTTACGCCGGCACCACCACGGTAACTGCTAGTGTATTGATGATGTGTTTCAGAGCTGTACGAGATAAGCCCTTACGCCCAGTTCGCAGTCGGGTTCCGGACATTCGGCCACGTGGACAACCAAGACCTCCCGCCGCGACACCAGAAGCAGAGATACGATACAGGTAAAAGGAGTTTAAACAATAATAACTATCACACGAATACTGACTAAAGGAGCGTAATGTTTTCATTATTCATGTGTGCATGTTTATTTTATGTATATACTAGCTGCGCCCCGCAGTTTTACCCGCGTGGTGATGGATGATGATGATGAAAAGTTACTAATGTTATATAGCCTGCATCTTTAAATCCTTTCTCAGGGGATTAGCTTTATGCATGCAAAGTCTCAGCCCGATCGGTTTAAAATTGACAAAGTTTCATACAAACTTTCATCCCCTATTTTATCCCCTTGGGGGTAGAGTTAATCAAAATCCTTTCTTAGCGGATGCCTACGTCATAACACCTACCTGCATGCCAAATCTTAGCCCGATCCGTCCAGTGGTTTGGGCTGTGCGTTGATAGATCACTATGTCAGTCAGTCACCTTTGAGTTATATATATTTAGAAGATATAGATTAATGTGTGTCAAATTAACAGACCGTATAAGGAACATGAAATGAAATAAACATATCGGACAAAAAACAAAAATAACAGACGCTCTCACACGTGCGCTCAAACTTAAATGGAGGTGGGCTCGGCGAATGAAAATACAGGTGGGCTGGACACATCGCACGTTCACTGATAACAGATGGTCTGAGAATATTTAGGACAGATTTTAAAAAAAATGTCTTTTATATAAACAAATTTTTATTGATATCCTCAACACTGTTGTAAACGACTTTAAAGCGGAAATAAATAAACATATTGAACACTTACTAGATGACGTTATTGTTACTTGCTATGACGTTTATAGGATTTTTTCTTTTGCAGAAACTAGTTTCCAAGTATGCTCTGAATCAGAAGACAGTGACAGCATATCAAAGTCTACACTTAAAAGTGTGCCTAGAAGTAAGTTATTTGCGTGTAATTCGTAAGTCTCTTAGGCAGCCCCGGATGTAGACGGGAGCAAGCCGGGCTATTTGCCCCGGCGGCAATATTACGCGGGGCAATTTTCATATATCATCACTATCACTTCACTACATAGTATAAAACAAAGTCGCTTTCTCTGTCCCTATATCCCTATGTATGCTCAAATCTTTAAAACTACGCAACGGATTTTGATGCGGTTTTTTAAATAGATAGAGTGATTGAAGAGGAAGGTTTATATGTATAATAACATCCATTAAATAGTGGAGAAATACTGTTATTTTTGAGGTTTATACCCGTGCGAAGCCGGAGCGGGCCGCTAGTTTGATAATAAAATCCCACTTTTTTTAAAATGATTATTTCATCTTCATGCCACCTGATACTGATGGTAAGCGATGTTGAGGTCGAAGATGAGAGAATGGACTTTAAAAAAATAGTAGATAATTGTATGTTTTTTTAAATAATAATTAAACATTTTTATATGTAAATGTAAAGAAATGAGCGTGACGATTTCCTGATGGTAAGATATAACGTATGTCTTCGACCATTACAGCGGTACACAGAACTTTGAGTACTAAAAAAAGTCCAGGGCATCGCTGCTTTGACGCTAATTACTTTGAGACTTTTAATAGTCTCAACAGCTCTGTAATTTCGTTTGCAGTACCCTTCAAACTGGAACACAGTAAAGTTTACACACTACTGCTTGGCGGTAGAATATCTGGTAGTTCGGTGGTACCTATCTAAAAAATAATTTAACTCGAACGCCACCATATATTTTTTGCCCCGAGTTAATAAAATCTTTGATCCGGAACTGTTCTCAGACCATAGCATAAAGATGAATCACGTTATACCGATTGGTGTTTTTCTATGAAAACATGGAAGGGTAATTAACCTATTATAAGAATCTTCTAACACACAGTCCTTAACTGAGCCTATGAATCACTTTTGTTATAAACTTCTGAACGCTCTTCTCATTCTGGGAAGGGTAAGGCCCTAGTCCACCACGCTAGCATAACACACGTCTTCGAAAACTTTTTTTTAAATCTCGGACTGGTATGGTTCCTCACGATGTTTTCCTTCACCGCTTGAAGTTAGCGGTAATCCGCACAGAGGTGCATGCCATGGGATTCGAACCCAAATTGGAAGACGGTCGCCCAACTAGGCTGCTAAAACTTCTAAATTTAAATGATTTTTAAAACTCAAACGACATCATTTTTAACCAACTACAAAATAGAAGAGGTGGTTCGGATATATTTTTTATTTTCTTTATGTTTGTAACGTCAGAACTCTGTAATTTATAAACAGATATTCCTATAGAAATTTCTGTTTTTCCCGCGAAGTACAACTTGGGTGTCTGTAAACAGGTTTTTTTCTAGATAATCGTGCTTCATCTTAGACTACGTCCTGCTTAACATCGGGCAAGGGGGGAAAAGCAAGCCTATTTAGTATTTTTAAAAAATCATTAAAATCAGTATATCAGTAATCAGTATATAGTTTTCAATGGTGTTTACGACCACGCTAACCACTGAGTTATCATCACTACAAACACACAACAAAACACTAACACTTTTAAACACTAAATGTGACGTGTTAGTTTTAACTGACAGCCTTGTTAGTTAATTTGGTTCATTCTGTTTCAAGAGCTGTAGGATGTGGGTTCGATTCTTACTAGGACAAACATTTATATGACGATGTTCTGTATGTATTTACAAAAAAAAAGTATTTAATTATTCTATCAGCTGATTCCCATAGTACAAGCTTTGCTTAGTTTGGGGCTAGATGGCGCTGTATGTAATGTACTATAATATTTATATTTATTTATTTTATTTTCAGAAGTATGCCGGACTCCTCATCATAGGTAACCAACCAAGGGCCAACATTTTAAGTATTTTATACAATTATTTCAGCGGACCACTATGTCTTTCCCACATCATCGAAAGCACAGCCCTATGATAACGGGCTGTTACGTGAATTGGTTTTACTTTTTTATTACACGCTATTTTAAAAGCGTACCGGGTGTAAGAGAAACGAAGACATTTCCCTAATAATCGTGATTAAAAAAACACGAAAGATAAATTCGTGACAGCCCTGTTGACTCATTGGTAGTATATCTGCTTTAAGAACTGTAGGGCGTGGGTTCGATATCCATTCAGGACAAACATTTTCTGGTATAAACAAATGTTTGTTCTGTCTGGGTGTCCTGTACGTATTATAAGTAAGTATTTACAAAAGTTTTTTATATGTTATTTGACTTCCATAGTGGCTTTGCTTAGTTTGTTTGTTCAAGGAAGACACTGCTGCCCATCTTCCGGATTACATCCTTTACAGCAACCAGGGGTAGAGAGGGTGGGATACAATTCTTACGCCGACACCACCACGGCAAAGAGGTTCTGATAATGAAAGTGAAATCAAACCACTTTGTACTAGTTTTTGGAAAATCGACAATGATACGGCGACACTTTTAAGAGCTGGCGGTTCAACAGTAAAACGGGCAGCACCGTGTTATTTGTTAATCCTTAGTACATATAATGATTAGTTTTATGGTAATTACTTATCGTCTAACGTATTTTATCTTTAACATTACAAAAAGCAGCTTAAATCTTATGAATACTATAAAAAATTGTAGTATTTATAGGGGCTATGTAAATAAATAGATTTTCTAAATATATAAGATTAATAATATAAGTGACAACATGTATATAATGGCAAACGCACAGCGTAAAATTCAAATTGTATAATTGTTCTTAGAAATATGTATTTAAAGTACTTATATTAGTTTACCGTCTCTAATAGAAATATTTCTGGTATTTGACTCAATATAATCTACAAGAAAATAACTTATTTATAGCTGCACTCAATATTCGGAGACTCGCTGGCGTCATTCGAGTTATAAAGACTTCCTACAAACTAATTAGTCATTGTCCACGGCTTTGCTTTTAATATAGATTTTTTTACTATCCCTCATGATGAATACTTCTTTTCTAGTTGAAGAGTGCCCGATATTGTTTTCTACAATACTGAAATCGTATGCAAAACTTCTTGATGGTCGGTTAAGTAGTTAATGCGTGAAAGAAACAATCGAACCCACATTCGCATTTATTATGATAACTTGGTTATTTAATTTTTTTTATTTCATTTTAAATGTAATGAGACGAACGACACGCTCTCCTGATGTTAAGAGATAACGCATGACCATTGCAGCGATACACAGAACTTTTAATATTGAAAAAAAGTCCAGGGCATCGCTGCCTTGGCGCTCATTACTTTGAGACTTTCGGTGGTTAGTCTCAACATCCCTGTGATCTCGCTAGCTGCAGTACTCTTTAAATCGGAACACAGTAATGTTTACACACTACTGCTTAGTGGCAGAATATCTGGTACTGCGGTGGTACCTACCTAGACGATCTCCTAAGGAAATCTACCACCAAGTATGTTAGGTTAGTCATTCGCGTGATTTTTCATTTTAGGCTATATGAACACGTTCTGTTTATTTGTGTAACTAAAAATGTCAAAATTTGTAGTCACAAAGCTGTCTGCAAAAAGCAATGCAATAATTAAAAAATATCCAGTCATTTACAATAGAAATATGTGGTTTTCAAATTAAAAAAATACCTTCGTCGAATCACTAGAATTCAGAAAATTAATTGAAATGACCCATACCTATAGATACTATTTCATAAACAATAGTTGCGGTCAGTCCATATAGTAATACATATATGTACATATATGTACGTTACTACAAAACTCAAATTGTCCGCGTTACTCTGGTTTAGTCTGGATATGGACTCTGAGAAATTAAAAAAATCCGTGTTACAACTGATTAAATTATGTTAAAATAATATTTCATACCAAACTCTGAATGTAAATGATATAAATATTTTTACTTAAGTCAATCATTAATAAACATAAACAGTTGTTTTTGTTAAAAATCTGAAATAGATTAATTTCTCACTAAGTAATGGTTCACTCGAGCACTTATGCATAAGAAAGTTAAAACCTTGGTTAGATTTATTATTAACTAACTGAATACATCGATACTTCATATCCGGTGCGGTACGATCTTGGGCCTCTCATCTAGGTATATGAACTTCGTTCGAAGTATCACGACTTCGTTTGAAGTATCACCTCTGTCGAAGTATCACGAACAAAAAGGGTTAAATTGGCTTAGCCGTTCTCAAGTTTTGCGCTTACCAACGAACATCGTTTGATTTTTTAAATATAGATTAATATCAATGTAAATATTTGTTTAAGGTCTTTGTAAGCTAAGTAGCTGACATAAATTAATTACTATACATCTAAAAAGACTGATTATTCATCTTAAATAATTAATTATTATTCAGTTTCTACACAATTTTGATGTAAATACTTATAAATAAATGTTAGACAAAGTGAAAGATTGTTTCATTTTGTACCCGTGGGTAGCAGATGTGAACGAGGGGTTGTTGAGTAAGAATGCCAGAGAGTAGACTCTACATTAAATATCGACATTAGTCGAGGATAGCACGATACATAACTAGTTGCTAGGTTCAAGGCAAAACAACTGAACTGTTAGTAAATATACTTGCATTTTGTTCATTTGAATAGAATAGAGTTAATTTCGCAAACAAAACTGATGGTTTGTTTGGTGCCGGCGAGCTATCTCGATGCGCGCGCCATCTAGTTAAGTTTAAACTATTGAACATTTCTTTACTACCACAACTCACCTGATGTTAAGTGAAGGTGTGGTCGCAGATGGTGAAGCACACCTAGCCTGGAATGGAACTGGCTCTCAAGTGAGGCTGCCGGAACACACCGTTGGATGCTTGGCGGCAGATTTTCAACTTGAGGGTGGTAGCTAGCCAGCCGAGTACTAGAAAGTACCCTACCACCACGCTATGGTTTCCTCACGCTGTACATGATATTATTTCTATATGGTGGATAGAAACGAAATAATAAGTAAGTAAATAAAAAGAAGTAGATTTATGTTATCGTGGTCATTATAACGATGTTACCAACTATTCTTAATATTTAGCTATTTCCTTCCTTCTTGTGGTAGGTCTGCATCGATATGTTGACAGTAATTTGCGTCATATCAGCTTCCGCTGCCTAATCTATCACTATGTAGGTACCTATTTGACGTATTTGAAAGACACAATATATAAAATTAATACTATTTACAAACTTATGAAAATAACTTAATCTAAAAGTCCGTCAGGGATATGTGGCCAGAATGCTGAAAGCATTACTACGCTGGATGGCAATGCTGAGCTTTTGACCAAAGTAGATTGCCAGCATTCTGGTGACCTGAAGTCTCCTCTGAACGTTTGGCCAGGTCCTTATATAGATCGTGATCGGCACGGACCTAAAGTTTCAACCCCAAGCGGAGATGGAGGGACGAAATTGACTCCTATTTGAAAGACTGGACTCAAGTTGCAAAAGACACTTTTGTAATTATTTTTTTTCAGCTATTTTTATTTCTTATTTTTGCATGATTGAAACTCGGCTGATAAACATAATAAATCTGAGTTCCTTCAAATCGCGAGTGAATTGCTTCTAGGTAAACGTTCTCCATCTTGACTTAACATCAGGCTAAATGGCGGATAACCTCCTAGCTGGCCCAGAAGAGGAATACGAGGAGACAGACGGCGTAGAGGAATGAGACCCTCATCGAGAACCACAAAGCCAAAAAGCGGCCACCGAGTTCCAGAGGGTGCTTAGCACCGCCCGGGGAACTGGGCGTCGTAGATCACACCCTCCACACACCCCTGACATTGACCCCCAGCGCCCAGCCTCAGAAAGCCTCGAGTCCGATTCCTTACCTCGCCGAAAGGAGGGTCAGAACACAGTGATGACGAAACAAAGACAAGCCTACTTGAAAACAAAATCTCTCATCTAGTTTTTGTAAGTGGTGTACGTACATCTATTTTAACAAAAACACAAATCCACTCTCTTTGGGTACAGTAGCTACGAAAAAAAAGACATTTTTAAAATGCAGAACGGTTTTTATTATTTTTTTAAATAAATATTACAAATCAGTATTTTCAGATGATGATTTTCACTGATGGGTATTCTTGTATAGAACGGTTATTTCAGTCTTATAAATTCGTCTTCATCTCTCTTTCTACTACCATTTCCTGGTTCTTTTTCCCTCTTGTCTCTCGTTTCACTTTTGTTTGTTTAAGACGAACTATTTTGTAATATTTTAAAACAAGAATCTAGGTATAATTTGTTTCACAGTGTTTTTATGAAAGTATACAAATTAAAAAGTTTTCGAATCATCCATGTAACATTGCCGTCGTCGTTTTCTTAACTATCCTAAACACTAACAGTAACATGTCTTTGGTACCTGCCCAGAACTAGTCCATACAAAACTAATGTACAATATAACTTAACCTAATTATCATGAAGGGTCTAAGTATCGTAACACAGCATTTCGATCACGCATAACATTTTCAACGATAGCTGTTTATAAACGAACACAAAAACCCATCGTAAAAAACTCAAATTGAAACAAGGAGATATTTTTTTCATAATTCTAAAAGTAAAAATCCACATATAGAAACATCACGCTCTATCACGGGCAGTCGGGTAAAACTACGCAGTACGCAACAATGCAAATTTTAAATAGCTTCCTTACGTACAGCGACCTCTATCAAGCCCATCAACACGCACCGCGACGGCCAATCAGCGGCGAGAGCCTGCATCGCGCAACCAAAATTTATACGGTGGAGTAGACCAGAACAAGATGTATCGCTACACAGTTGGACTGCTATTCCGGACAAAACATCTAGCCCGGTATACTTCCTTTAGAAATCTTCATAGTGATGAAGCCTCAGTTCTAAAAGCATGTGTCACAAACCTATTTATAAGAAGTTTTATTTCGTGTCTTATACGTCCTTACTATTTGCCTTTAATGACCATATTTAACCAATCGAGATAATTCACTACTTTCGTATAAATTCCGGGGATGCCAGCTGTTCCGCAGTGGATGCTGCCAGAACTGATTACTCCCCAGAGTTCCGCACGTTGCTTCATCCAAACCAAAGGTCCACCAGAATCCCCACTGCACATGTCAATGCCTGCTTCCCCGCCAGCGCAGATGACGTTCTTAGGCAAGATCTTGTCACCGAACGCTTCTTGACAACTGTCAGTCTTGAAATATGGAAGACTAACTGATTTCTTAACGTGACTGTAAACTCCTCTTTGTGGGATGACACCCCAGCCAGCTGCCGTAAAAATAGCGTTCTCTTGGAGATCTCCAGTCGGTAGGCACGCGGGGCGGATGAAATCTGGAAAGATGTTTTTTAAATAAATTGCTACCTTTCGCGTATGAATTCCATAACAGTTTTTAAATTATAACAAGTTCAGCAAATGAAAAGAATTGACAAAAAAAATATAATTTACAAATATCCTTAAATTACTTTGTATAAAAACTTTAGATTCTGAACTTTGAATTGTCATTTCGATATAGTGTTCGTGATCTAATTAAGTAGTATCAAAGAAAACCCCTATTTCTCTACTAGACTTACTAACCTCTAACCATGTTATTCAATAATCATAATTCCTCAAGGCAAATGAGTAATTCATTATCTTAACTTGAATGAAAAAACTTCATAATACTTTCAGGGGCATCCCTAAAGTCCCTTTGGTACGGTGTTAGGGAAAGAACCGTTCGAGTCGTAGATAATCTATCGTACTAACAAGGTTACCCTGCCAATGAAGTAGCGAGTACTGGCTGATTCATCATCGTAAAAACAAGAGTAATTCATGCAAACTTTTAGGTCAAACTTGTCATAATAATGAAAAGTATTGACGTCTATGCGGTTAACGGCATTTATCTGTTCGTGCAAAAACACTTTTGTTATATGATTTTTAACGCCTAACACAAGCAGAGGGATGTTTAAAGTGTGTTTGTGTGTGTTTTTTTTTTCAGAAGTTTGGAAAATACTCTTAACGTATTATTAGACTTTGCATTAGTATGTCATACTCAATTATTGATGACATTTATACCGACAAAAAGACTAAACACGTCTTCTGGCATCAAAGATTCTGGAATTATTATGTGTGTATGTATGTGTGTATGCTACGGTATAAGCTCCCAAACGGCCGAACCGATCTGATGTTGGTGATTAATTTGTTTTTTGTTTGACTAGATCAAAAGTGTTCTTAGTTATGATTCAAGTAACTCGAAAAAATGTATAGCTGTTTGTAGGTTATCAATTATTTTATAGTTGATGAATGGGATGTGAGCGTCTTCTACAGAGCTGATTCAGTCGAGATTTGGTATTCTGATAATAGTATCGAAGTTTTTTAAAATGTTTCATTTATAATTTTTGCCTCAGAAACAATGAACAGACAACCTTTCCAGTAGCATTGCATGTTTTGGAGCAATTTAGGGTCCTGTATAGATATACTATACTTGGTGATAGACCTCCTTCGCAGGAGGTCATCTAGGTACAACCGCGGTACCAGGTATTCCGCCGCCAAGCAGTCGTGTGTAAACATTACTGTGTTCCGATTTGAAAAGTACTGCAGCTAGCAGATTTTGAGACTAACCATCGAAAGTCTCAAAGTAATGAACGCCAAAGTAGCGATGCCCTGGACTTTACTTTTGATACTCAAATTTCTGCGTATCGCTGCAATGGACATGCGTAATCTCTTACCATCTCGTTGGTCTCATTAATTATTATGACTTGCTTACCTGTATAGGGAGCGTCTTCTTTAAGTGTCAACACGGCGATGTCATTCTCCTTGCCATCATAGTCAGGGTGTACAGTAATAGTCTCCACCTCAATGACAACAATGCGTTCGGTGCAAGTGCCTTCGACGCAATCACGACCGTGCTCGATGTCGTACTCTCCCAATCGGGCTTTGAGCCTGGAGAAACAGGTATAGTAAGTTTTGATAAGACGTATTAAATATTAGCTTACACTCGCGAATACGTCCGCGTTAACCTTAGAATTGGGTTCAGAGAGAAATGAATCATGCGTAAGTAGCAAATGAGCAATAATCATGAAACTTGTGCTATAAGTATACTGTTATAAGATTACGATAAAGGATACTTTTTATCCCTGAATAATGTTCCATAAGACGCATCTATACCAAATTTCAAGTGGATTCGTTTTTTGATAATCCTACAGGAACTTAACATTTTTCTGTTTTAAAAAGTACTTATATTCTTTATCTCTTACCATCAGGAGAGTTTCTCGTTCGTCTCATTACTTTTACATAAGAAATACTATGAAGTGGATTAGTAGGTCAAATCAAGGCCACATTTTTAGTGAGTAGGACGTTTTTAGGCTCCAAAATGTTGAAAATCGCCGTAAAGTTGCTTGTCTGTCGGTTTTCTATCGGATACAGTGTGGATGGTGCGTTTTAGATCTGCATGACCTATTTTTACCCTGTCCGTTCTACTTTTTTTTTTTTTTTTTTTTTTTTTTTTTAACATTACTCTCCACAGACACTGGGGTCCGTGACCTTTGACAACTTTGAAAAACAATTTTTTTAATTTTTTTACAATATGGGAAGAGGAATATTAGTCAAATTAATCTTAATCTAGGGTTTAATCTAGGGATAAAATGTTAGATTGTGTGTATACCGCGAGCAGACCAGCGACCCGCAAGCAGCACCCGATCACGAGTATGACGCATGTGCCAGCCATCGCCCTCCTCAACCATATCTGAGGGAAGAGAGCGACCCGACACACGACGCCGCCGCAAGAAGGAGCCTTCGATGGTGAGCATGAATGCTCGAGGAATACACACAGTCCTCATTTTACATTTAATAATTACATTAACAAATATATATTAATTACAGATTAACAATTTACATTTGAATTTAAATCGCCTCCTCTCGGCCCAGGGCCCTCATCACCGCCACGTTTCGGTCTTTAATGGCCATCTGCAGGTTGTACTCTTTGATGGTCTTCGGCGACGCAGCCGACGCTCGACGCACAAACCGACTGATAGCATCGTCTTCAATATCGTCGGCGTAGTAGACGAAGGTCCCGGTGTGCCGTGATACTGCAACGACTGCGTGCGACACGCTCTCGTGCAGCTTCATCCTTGGCTTGGTCTTTATGGCGATTACCGACTCGTACGTTAGCCCCTGAGCTTCATGAATGGTTAGAGTGCGCGACCCCGTGCCTCCCCCATAACCTTGGCTGATGAGGGTTTCCTTTTCTTCCTGCGTGTGCACTAAGAAAAGAGTGTTGGGGAGGGTGCTGGGTATTTGCACTCCCTTGTACCGTTTTTGCTCAAGAGACTTAATACGGGGAGCTGAGGAATATATACCGGAGTATATTTCCCTCAGCGCATACGCAACATCCATTGGGTTCCTGTGTGTGCAAAGCAACTCCTGACTGATGTTTGTAACCAGGTTTGGGCGATGGTACCTCATTTCGAAGATGTTTTCTCTGTCGATATAAGGCAGCTGATTGACGTCTCCAATAAGGACAAGCTCGCTAGCACCAGACAGCCGTGCAACCATTACTATAGATCCGAAATGGTTCATAAGAGCTTCATCCACCAAAAGGCGGCTGAAGCTATTTTTTCCGAAACCATTTACGAGGGAGGAAGCCATGGTTCGCACTCTGGTTTTTACCAGGTCTCCTATGCGGTGCGATAGTTTCTCCCTTAGATCTTTTGCTGCTTCCGTTGTTGTGGTGATGATAGCGTCCCTGTCGACATCGAAGTGTCTGATCACCCATGTTGTCTTGCCACATCCTGGAACTCCGTTGACCCATTGCATCTTTGGCACCACCCAGTTGTTCCAGTTTGCTTCGACATCTGAGGTCCCTTTGATAGTTTTAGCCATCTCGAGGATCTTGTCATCCAGCATTATCTTGGTGCACTTGGCGGTGACTACAATTGGGTCATTCGATGGTATCGCGTATTTTGGTCTTCCTGTCCGCTCCGTCTCGGCCTCGTTCAGTGCCACAAAGCCATTTTCTGCGCTATAAGCTGCCATATATTGTCCTTTCATTGTTCCCCTGATGACTTGGGAAGTGACGTTGTTGTATATGGCTGCTTCCGCCTCCTCAAGTCCCTCTTTTAGTAGACTTTCACTTCCTAGCCTAAAGGACTGCAAGATACTATGGCAGTTCCTAAGATTGACTTGTCTTGTCGCTCTCAATGTGGCTAGGAATTCGAGGAAGGCGTTTTTCGCGTGGTCTTGTGGCCCCGAGGCTAAGATGTATCGGGGTGGATCGACCTGTCCCATGTCGGCTCTCGTCCGTGCTGTCTGAGGTTGTGACGCTACTCTCGGAGCCACTACTGTTGGAGGACGTGGTGATGTGGGGTTGATTCGGAACAAGCTCTGCGCCGCAGCGCCAAAAGCTGTTACAAAAGCTGCTATGTGGCCATCTCTTCCGTTTCGGCAACCACTTGGATAAACTGCGGCTTTCTCGGCGGCTGCTTTTTGTTGCGCCCTTTCAGAGCCGGATTGATTGGTCGAACTCGGAACGGGGTGTCCCCAGCTGTCTGTTGCACTTATACGGTCGTGTGTAGGAGCCTTGAGAAAACTTAAGTTTTCTCCCCTGTCTTCATACACGACAACCTCGTGGTATTCAGAGGCCTTGGTGCAACCCAGCCGGTCTGCGACTTCCGCTTTCGAGAACTCTACCATCATTGCATCCACGCTTACTACCCGGGGCGTGCTGTTCACTTCCCCGCTCAGACACTCAAGCAGCGAGCTAGCTTGCGCAAAAGGTGACTGTGCCGCCCACTCGAATAGTGCAACCGTTTTGTTTTTCGATCGCACTACTCGGAATTGGTGGCCGTCTACTTCGCACACTGGCATAGTGTCGTAGAATTTCCGCTTCATGGTCACTTTAGCGGTATTCCCGTTGAGCAGACAAGCCAGTCCAGGCGATAGGCGAACGCGTTTCCGGTTCCGGGCAAGACAAAAGCTTATTCCGAATCTTTCTTTGTTGCTGTCCATGAAGAGAGCCACACCGCGAATTCTGATTCCCGGCACTCCACTTTCTGCATTTTCCAAAAGTTGGTGAATGGGTATGCTTTTTGGTGAAGTTTCTCTGCCGGGGGTCACACTCTGCATGACGTCGATGGACTGTGTGTGTGCTGAAGAGGAGAGGATTTGAAGTGGGGGGATGGTTGGGAGTGGGGGGATATTTTGAAGTGGAGAGATGGCTGGGATTGGGGAGATGGTTTGGTTCCGTTCTACTATTGGACCATTTTATGGTTGATGTTCCAAAAGAATAAGAAGAAGAGCGGTTCGAGCCATTTACTGCTCGAATGGCTGTTCTCCACTAGGTACAGTCTGGGTGCCCAGTTAATAAGTTTATTCTAGGCAAGCGTTTTCCATTGTAAACCACATCATCGCTTAACATCAGATGAGATGGCGGACAAATGCAAGCATATTTGTAATTTAAAAAAAAATATTTCAACATGGATATGTCGCAGGCAATTTGTTCTTTTTACAAACAGTTTAAAACACTCGCAGTTTTGAAATATGCAGAAGGCAAATTGTAAATTGCCTTGTCACTAAAATGCCACATTTGATGGACAATCCAAACGCTATTTACAAAATGCCGCGGCAAATTGAATTATTCATACTTATTATCAAATGGTATTTTTGTTAAGTACTTAAATATTTTAAATACTTTAAGAGCACATATTAATTTACTCTTATTTTAAGTTTTGACAGGTACCTGATTGATAGAATTAAGTCTGATTAGTTCAACCTGTGTTTTATGATGGTCGTCATACAATAACAATCGTTGTTGAAATTTAACATTGATCAAGTTGTCAATTGTCGAGTGTTTCTAAACGAACGACGCAGCTTGTAAAAAGCGGAATCATACAAATTGCCTGCGACAGATAGATAAAATTAACTGAACTTGTCCATTAGCGGTGGTGGTCTCGCACCATCAGAAGGCAAACTGGTCTGGCTGTCAAAAAGAATATAATTGTGATTCGAGATTTAAAGTTAGTTGAAGCTTACATTTCGAACCGGGGATGTTTCATGCAATGGGCTGCGGTGATAACATGTCGGCTGCTGATCAGGGTGCCTCCGCACCGGACGTGAGTCAACTGGCCATTCTGAAGATATTCCAGGTAGACTGTCCATGGGTTTTGGTGGACCAGGTTCTGGCTTGCTTGGGTACCGCAACGACCTTTGGAGAGAAGGTAAAAAGTTCATTAGTGATAGAAGTAATAAAACAGTTTTAGTAACTGAAGAGTAATTATATTTAGATATCTACTGTTAACCTTACAACTTCGAAGGAAACGGTTTGGTTTTACTGTCATAGTGTCAACCCCTGGCAAACATAGCCTGTCCTGAGATGAGCTGAAGAGCATAGAGAACTTTCTAAACCAGTCTGAGCACATCAACTATGTATATTTTGAACTTTTTTGCTTTGGTGGACCACTTATAAGACGTTGGTATCTTTTACCCGACTGCCAAGGAAGGGTTATGTTTTTATGCGCTTATCTTGTATGTATGTAAATTTCTTTATAAACTCGTATCTTCCAAACGGCCGAATGGATTACGACAATTAAGGTATCGTTAGATTCCTCTCAATAACACAAGCGGTCTTAAAAAAATCAAGATGGTGGATTTTTGACGGCAACCACGGGTAGAGAGGGTGGAGTACTCCCTACTACTACTATTCTTACGCTGGCACTACCACGACAAATAAGAAATAAGCATTAAGATTTTAATGGGTGCTGCAACTAACGCTTTAGCCAAAACTTCGTTGTTTGCTATCTTCAAGTTAGAACTAAAGTCAATAATCCAATGTGTGTACATGGTTATTTAATTTGAGCTGTTTTGATTTTCCAGAACAACACAATGTACAATTGTATTAGCCCGTGATTAATTATAATTCTAAGTACCTACTCGTAAAATCTATTTATTTTAAATACAGATTTTCCCTGTTAAGTTCCTGCATAATATGCTTCTCAGAATATACATTTTACAAATTTATTCGCTTCATAATATAAAACGACTTTCGTAAATAATTTGTAAAACGTACATTCTGAGTTTTTCTCTAATTTTTATTAGTTTATTATAAATACCAGCTGTACAAAATACAAACGCCCAGCTCGGGTAAAGAGGCTGGAAATCAGCGCTGTAAGAATCTTGTTCTTACAGTAAAAAGCTGATTCTGCTCCTATTTTAACCGACTTCAAAAAGGAGGAGGTTCTCAATCCGACTGTATTTTTTTGTTACCTCCGAACTTTCGACTGGATGAACCGATTTTGATGATTATTTTTTTATTAGAAAGCTGGTGCTACCCGTGTGGTCCCATTAGGTCCAGTTCTGACAATGGCATCTATGAAAAAACCATTGACGGTTTGGTCGAAGATGGTAAACCAAACCTGGCCTGTAATCGAATTAGCTCTCAAGTGAAGCTGGCGGAACACACAACAACACACACAATGTTCTTATTTTATAAATGTGTTATTTTATATTAATTATTATGATAGCAATCCAGAATTAGTTGTTTTAGTATCTCAATACTCAATTGTTTATTGCAACATATGTACAGGTGCAGGACTTATAAGTATATTACATTGCTATGCCTAAGCATATGACCCCATTAGGGTATGGCAAAAAAAATATTATTATTATATGAAATTATAAGATAAAATTAGAAAATTATTTAGTCACTATTTATAAATAATATTCATTAAAAAAAATTACAACAATAAACTAACAACAAAAATTACAATTATAAAACTACTTATAAATAATGTCATTATTGAAAAAATCGTCAAGAGTATAGTAACATTTGGCTATTAGGATAGATTTCAATTGATAAATAAAAAGATATCCTCTCTTCTATATCCTTAAGTGAATTAGTCAGCTTGTTATAGATTTTTACAGCCATCGAGTTAGGGCCAGAACTATACATCATGTTGTTGTTCGCAGGATGGTTTTATGAGGATAAATATATAAATTCCGATCATTTGACGTATACACGCGAAGTTTCATTCATAAAACGCTTGCCCTACATTATTATTAAAGTTGAAAGTATAGGTACCAACAAGCTAATGCTATGAAGTAAGTAATTCATGCGGTATTTTTCCTGTACACTGATTTGCGCATGCACTCGTGTTTGCGGGAAATCCTAGTTTTGCAGTTTTTAGGTATCTGGAGTAAACTAAAGAATTAACTAATTAACGTTTAGCAAAGTATATGTAGCGCGAGAACCCTAGTAAGTAAAACATCTTCCCTGCTAGCGTTGATTCACGCAGGCTTAGCGCGAGGCGTATGCAGGGATGTCGACATCGCATCTACGAACAAATCATCGATCGATCTTTTTTGTTCGTAGCTTCGCTAACATCAAATCCATAAGACACAGCGATGATGATTTTTGTAGCGATGATGGTTCAGTGGTTAGCGCGGTAGGTTCGCATGCCGAAGGGCGTGGATTCAAACCCCAACAATGAGGTTGAGCTGTCGGTGAAGGAAAACATCTTGAGGAAAACCTTAGGTGGTGAAAACAAAAATTTCGCTAGGGACAACATTACGGGGATAAAAATAAGGACGGAATTCGTCTGGCTGCCAATCTGAAGGTCCTATGTTCACACGTCTTTTCTATGCTATGAAGGTGAAGGAAAGCATCGTGAGAAAAACTACATGTCAGAGTTCAAAAAAAAGTTATTAAAGATATATGAAGTCTGCCAACACGCTGTGTAAAGTAAGAGCTATAAGCAGTTATAATAAAAGCGGCCAAGTGCGAGTCGGTCTCGCGCATCGAGGGTTCCGTACAAACCTGTAGGTATATAAGTAAAAGTTTTTTTTTTTTTTAATGGTAATTGATGCTTTTCGAAAATTTTTCTTTATCTGTTCTATAAGACGTTGTATTGTACCAAATTTCAACATTCAGAGTTCACGGGAAGTACCCTGTAGGTTTTGATTCCCTTGCGAGTGTCGAAAAATTGTAGCATAAACGGCTGTATCTTTTGATTGCGTTGGATTAGAATTTTGATTTTTTCACGGCTCCAAAGGACAGTAGAATTGAGTATTTGATATCAATTTCAGCTTGATACCTCCACGCGTTCCCGAGAAAAAGGGTCTTGACAGACAGACGAACAACAAATCGATCCTATAAAGATTCCGTTGTTTCTTTTTGAGGTACGGAACCCTACAAATTATTTGTTTCCAAGACAAAGTATTTTAAAAGTTTATTTAATTTAAGTTTTTTTCATATACAACCCCCCCTGGCTACGCACGATCTTACACGGAGCTTTTAATCTATCTCAAAAGGATTAGGCAGCGTTTTCGATGAAAGCTCCCAGGTGGCTTCACTTTTTCCGATACTTCCAACAATTATCATCATAATTCAATCAATTTACACAAAACTATGACAAATTATGTACGTAAGCCTTCCTCTTGAATTACTCTATCTATTGGTGAAACTGACATGATAATCCGTTCAGTAGTTTTTAAGTTTATCGCGAACAGATTAACCTAAAAGTGTATTCGGGCAAGCTTGGCAGTGAAGGTACATCCATACTGAAAATCTTTTCAAACTTACCGGCTTCTTCCAGTGGCAAGCAGTCCACGGCACTCAGCACTACGATCACAATTAACACTTTAAACATTATTAAAACTAAATTTATGTGTATTCCTGATCCTGTGGAAGGATATAAGGACGGCACGGTACAACCGTCGAGAGATCCTCGACTTTGAGTTGACCGATCGAGCCGGAGAACGAATGTAAACTGACCCTTTACAAACTGAACGTTATTTAGTAACCTGTTATTTCCACTACAATATTATAACTTGCTTATTATTACTTATCCTTATTCTACGTCATAGTTATATGCCTGCGCAAGCGCAAAGCTGTTCAGGAAACAGCTCCACTGAAAACAGAACCTGAATTCAGGTTATCTAAAGCTAATAAGTCTTTTTCGGGAATTGCGTTAGATTCTATAATAGAATCCCACTTGAGGTAACTAAAATGCCCTATAATAAATTCAAAAATTTTATAAAGCAGAGGTTAATTGACAAAGCCTAATAAGGAGGCTCATGATGTGGAAGACAGGAATATATGGTTGTAGCTTCTCTCTGCACTTGCACCCCCCTGGCTAAGTGACAATTGTAGTAAGCATAATTTATAACTGTAACCTAATATGAAAAGAAAGATCCACAAAAAAAATACCTCGCTGAGTTTCTTGCCGGAGTCTTCTCAGTTGAAGTGTAATCACGAGCCGGTGGTAGATTCAAACATGTAACTTAACGTTCATAAGTGCCTTACCAGAGCCTAAACTGAATAAATGACTTTTGATTTTGATTTTTGTTTTGAATAGGACCCAAAACTACTGAACCGATTTCAAAAAATCTTTCACCGATAGAAAGCTACATTATCCCTGATTAACACAGGCTATCCCGACATTCCCACGGGATCTGGACTACCGCGGGTGAAACCGCGGGACACAGCTAGTTACTTATAAAAAGAAAAACTATAATGATGTAATAATATAATACTAGAAACTATTGTTTTTTAATTAATTAATTAATTAATATTAATTAAATATCACAAACACAATTCCTGACGTATATGATAGAATCATATGAATCTAGAAAAGGTGGAATCATTCAACGGTAATATCAATGTGAGCTTGAAAGTTTCTAGGCGTAAGCTTACTTTTAGCGATGATCAGTGGTTAGCGCGGTCGGTTCACATGCCGAAGGGCGAGGGTTCAAACCCCGACAATGAGCTTGAGCTGCTGATAGGAAAAACATCGTGAGGAAACCATAGCTTGGTGGTAGGGTACTTTCTAGTACTCGGCAGGCTTGCTACCACCCTCAACATAAAAATATGCCGCCAAGCATCTTACGGTGTATTCCGGCACTTGAGAGCCAGTTCCATTCCAGTCTACGCGTGCTTTACCGTCCTTGACCACACCGTCACTTAACAACAGGGGACCTGTGGTCAAATACCTAGCTTGTTAAACATTAAAAGAAAAACAAGGGAAAACTTCCAAATGAGTAAGTCAAAAATGACAAGAAATAATTTGATTTCGCTTTTGGACTCGTCACCCGCGTGTGACGATATGTTAGGCACTTTGACGCAATACGTAATACCTGCACTGGAATTCCCTTCATCAGCAAACACGTGTATAATTAATTTTTTTTTTAATGTTTGGCCACAGCTCACCTGGTTGTTAAGTGACGGTGTGGTCGAAGATGGTAAACACACCTAGCCTGGGATAGCCTTACACTGAGTGCCTTGCCTGTAAAAAACGTTAAGCCTCAACTACCTTACTTAGATAAGTTGCGTATTTTTACCCAAGTTAGTAGTTGAAACTATTTTGTATAAAATTTTTCTACACCCTTACCTAGATAAGTTATGCATTCTTATCCAAGTAACTTGTTGAACCTTTTTTGTAGTTGGTATTTTGTTTTGTCAGCGATCCCAGCGCACTCTGTGAGCCGCTTACGACATTTTGGCATTTTTATACTTACAGAGGTATGAGACCCTCCAACGAGTCTACAATGCCATGACGAGGCCACCGTGTTCTGAGGGTGCTCGATACCCGCGGTCTTACCGAGAGTCTACTCGACAGCCTCCACACACCCCTGGGCCAGAGTACCCCAGAGCCCAGCCTCGGCAATGAAGTACGCTTGAAGTCGAATTCCTCCCTCCTTGACAATGAAGAAGGAAGAGCACAACTAGTGATGTTGAGTTGTTGGTGCGGTACACTGTCCAGGAAATTTTCAACATGCGTCTCCAACACCACATATTCAGTGCATCTATTTTACGGCGGTGTTTAAGAGACCAGGTTTCCGAACCCATAGATTAGTATGTTAGGTTGTAATATGCAGATAGTTTTTTTTGTTTATGTTTAATTTTCCCTGTATATAAGTACAATATTTATCTATTACCATGTTGAATTAAATCGCACTAATATTATAAAGGCGAAAGTTTGTGAGTGTGTTTGTATATTTGTCACTTCTTCACGGTCAAACGGCAGGACCAATTTCCATGAAATTTGGCGATTTTTAGCGCGAAAAATGTAGTGTTCACGTGGGAGCATCGGGTAAAACCGCGGGCGCATTTAGTTTAAAATAAAAATGTTTACTTACAAAACTAACCAAAAAAAAATTTTTTTTTTTTTTTTCTAAGCTCAAATCGCTTGGTTTTTACGAGTAGGTACGTTAATATATTTATACTAAGTATACATTTTTAGCTAGAATAATGAATGTTGTTATTTATATTGAAACAGTGCATCATCGTAATTAAAAAATAAAAAGTTATATTATATAATTTTGTATACCCTACTATTCATTTTATGCAGAAATATAATACAATGAGAGGAAAATACGATTCTACTCGACTTGTTTACTAACGAACTTGGTTGTTTACCTCCTTCACTAGGATTCCCTATGACGGCTTTGAACTGAGCTTTGAACTCAGTTCCACAACACAAACACGCGACAAATGTGTGTAATTTGTTGTCGAAAATGAAGCAGAAGCAAGCTATACCATATACCTACATAGCTTGCTTTTGGTTTGGTTTTTAATAATAACATAATTCAGACGCCACTCAATTAAATTAAAATTGACAAATAATAAAAATAGCACAATAAAAATAATTAAAGATACTTTATATATTGCCGCTTAGATTGCGGTTTGGATCCAGAATGCACAATATGCATCTTCGTCTAGTATTACATGATTGGGCGGCAATCTAGATCCAGCATAATTGCATGTGAGTAATCATAAAGTAAAACACAAAAATAGATCTATCAAAACGATCCATTTTGTAGCGATGATAGCTCAGTGGTTAGCGCGGTAGGTTCGCATGCCGAAGGGCGTGGGTTCGAAACCCAACAATGAGCTTGAGCTGCCGGTGACGGAAAACATCGTGAGGAAACCATAACATGATGGTAGGGTATTTTCTAGTACTCGGTTGGCTAGTTACCAACAAGTTAAAACTGCCGCCCAGCCCCTAACGATGTGTTCTAGCTCCTTCACTTGAAAGCCTGTTCTATTCCAGACTAGGCGTGATTTACCATGTTCTACCACACCCGTCACTTAACATCAAATGATCTGTGGTCAAAACACTTAACATGTCGACCATAAATAAAATTAGTGTTGGGGTCGTATTATTACCATTTAGTTAGGTGATTTTGCAAAAGTTTAACAAGTAGGTACCTACCAACTACTTAATACCATTTATAGCGCGCATACGATATGCGGTCGTGTAATTTTTTTGTGATAGCTCACGGTACGGCTCCAGCGCATCGCTGCTTAATTTGGCGTTACTTTGCAAGTCTTGTTGTGTATCAATGGCATTGCGCTCACAAAGGTAACAAAGTTAAAATATTTGAGCCATTAGGGGTCCGAGACGCTCGAGGACTATCTAGAGCCTAGATAGAGATACTCAAAGTTCTGGGTACCGCCGCAATGGCGTTACAGGCGTCTCTTACCATCTAGAGAGCGATTCGTTCGTCTCGTCACTTTACAGTTTTTTTTTAGCGTTACAGGCGTCTCTTACCATCTAGAGAGCGATTCGTTCGTCTCATAACTTTTACAGTTTTTTTTTTAAATACTATAGATACATATAAAAACAAACAAGAAAGGGACATAATATCGATTTATTTGACAAAAATCAATCAGAATACACATTATCTTCTTAGCTAATATAATTTTAGTAACGCAAATCGGAAGTAGGGTTTGCAAGAATAGACACAATGTTAATATCGAAATGTGCTTTGTATAGAGAGATACAACTAAATATCTATAAAAGTTGACACACAAAGACGCTGTTAGCCATTTTAAACTTATGAAACATATATTGTACTAGCTGTGCCCCGCGGTTTCACCCGCGCTAGATGCCTACGTCATAGTTGCTTTATGCATGCAAAGTCTCAGCCCGATCGGTTTAAAATTGACAAAGTTTCATACAAACTTTCATCCCCTATTTTATCCCCTTGGGGGTAGAATTAATCAAAATCCTTTCTTAGCGGATGCCTACGTCATAACATCTACCTGCATGCAAAATTTCAGCCCGATCCGTCCAGTGGTAGTGGGCTGTGCGTTGATAACTACATATGTCAGTCAGTCAGTAAGTCACCTTTGAGTTATATATATTTAGATAAGTTTCACATGTATAGGTACTTATTGAATCCCTTTTTTACCCGACTGTCAAGAGAGGGTTATGTTTTTTGCGCGTATCTTATATGTATATTTGTAAATTTCTTTATTACTTTGAATCTTCCAAATTGGATGGATTTCGACAGTGCGTTATAATCGTCTTAAAACCTAAAGTGTCCTCAACAGATATTAAAAAAAAAATGGCGGATTATTGGAGCGAAAACGTTAATAAAAAAAAATTAACCAAACCTAGCGAGTAGGGTATCAAAATAAAGGAAATTGAAAGGGACTTACAAAAATATATACAAGTCATGTGATTTAATTTAATTAATAATAAAAAAATTGTTTAAAAACTTTTTTCCTTTAATTATATTTCTTCGCAGTCGGGTTATAGATTTTTTTTAAGTTAAGTTCAGCTTGACTTGGACTTCGAAGACAGAGTGGGCGTGGTGATTTGTTCGCATCTTAGCTTCCTTCCTTATCAGGGTAAGGTTTGCTAAATACCGGTTTGCAACCTCCCTCGAGAACTCCTAGACGATATAGAGGCATGACACCCTCGGAATAGAAGCACAAAGCCTAGAAGGAGACAAGATCTTCTTTAACCGCTTCTATGCTTTGTGATGTCTGTGCTATAGACCTTGATGAGTATTTTAAACTAAAAGATTATTAAAATATTGAGAATATTATTTTTATTGACATTTTTTTTTATTAATTGTCATGTACAATCAGTGTTTTAAAACTTTTTAACCGACTTCAAAAAAGCAAGACGTACGCAATTTATTGTTTTTTTTTTATGTTTGTTACCTCAGAACTTTCGACTGGGTGAACCGATTTTGATGATTCTTTTTTCTTAGTCATCCAAAAAAATTCTAGCATTTTTAATGAATTTTCAAAAAAAAACTTTCATGCACCCCTTGCCCTGACAATTACAAACACAACGAAAAAGGAATCAGCCAAAACGGGGCGTCTTAGTCTTCCAAATTTAAGGCCTTCTTTAATGAATTTTCCAAAAAAAATCTTACATGCACACCTTGTCCTGATAATTACAAACACAACGAAAAAGGGATCAGCCAAAACGGTTGAGCAGTTCTCAAGTGATGCTCCATTATACGTATGACAATAAACTTTTATTTTAATAGCTTATCCGTGTATTAAGTAGACAACTCGTAACTGAAATTTCTAGTGAAACCGATACATGCAGTAAGTTTAGCTTTACGTTTATGCAAACGTCAATACAGTCATGTATGTGATTTAATGAATAAACTTAATTTGAGTCATTTCGACATTTAAATAAAACCAGACTGTTCAGAGATTAAACGCTTACCGCAGCCATGTTATGACTATATTGCGATTAAAAGTACAGTTACGTCTTTTAACATCTTAATAAAATATCCTCGCTGCGAAGGTATCTAGTAAAAACAGTATTTCGTACTTATACAATGCGAGAAAGCAGCGTAATTAAATATAAAAAAATATGTTTTACTTTTAGTTTAAAGTTAAGCAACGGACGATCCAGACAGTGTTCGGATGGGTGACCGCGATTGCATTTACAATCATACGTTACTGTATGTACAGCGGATGACGTGAAGTTGTCTGTCTCCATAGTGAAGGCACTATAGACGGCTTAGTGGTTTTTGAACTTTAGATTGTAAGCACATTTCGACACACACGAGTTATTCTCGCATTATGATATTTTTTGTAATTTAAACATGAAATGGACGTCATGCTATAATTATAAGTTTTTTTTTTAATTATAATCTTTAATCAGATATGTTGACAACATCTATCCTACATCTCTAATAATTATAAACACTCTTATATCTAAAATAATGATATTCAAACTAGAAAAATATCAGTACAGATATACTAATGACAAAACAACCAACAACAAAAAAAATAAAAAAATATAATTAATTATCTGACAAAGTTGACAAAGGAACGAATGATTTTATATATATTTATCTAAATGTAAAGCTATGTTTTAAAAAAAATAATAAAAATGTTTGCATTAGTACGCGTATATCTAAAAAACCTTTGCTTACAAAACATTATATATATTATTATTATGTATAAATATAAGACAGTCGATATATAATTCAGTTACGAAGCTTATGTATCAAATACTAAAACTACTCAGATATACAAGAATATATTTTTAATACTCACGTATAACATTTTCATATTTTACGAAAAACATATACATTATAAGTGAGTGTTAAACATAGTAAATTGCTCAGAAAACCGCTTCCCTAGATATGTGGCATTGAAAGTTCACCAAAAGGTATTTATTTATAAAGGCTAGCTGTCATATCTTGCGATTTCGCGTGTTATTTATAATTTACGATACAGCCACGAAATGAGTTTTTTTTTATACTCGACCAGCTTAACGTTTGACCACAGAAAACGTGATGTCGATTGATAAGACTGTATGATCGAAAATAATCGATAAAATACACGCAAAATAGCCAGATTGTTAAATAGCTACCCAATTCTACATAACATTGCAACATCGAAAACATCTTACGATATAATAGAATTGCCGTTGTTCCATCGTAGAAATCGGGCATATAATGGACTTGCCGTGCCCCGCGGTTTCACCCGCGCTAGATGCCTACGTCATAGTAGCTTTATGCATGCAAAGTCTCAGCCCGATCGGTTTAAAATTGACAAAGTTTCATACAAACTTTCATCCCCTATTTTATCCCCTTGGGGGTAGAATTAATCAAAATCATTTCTTAGCGGATGCCTACGTCATAACATTTACCTGCATGCCAAATTTCAGCCCGATCCGTCCAGTGGTTTGGGCTGTGCGTTGATAGATCACTATGTCAGTCAGTCAGTCACCTTTGAGTTATATATATTTAGAATTAATTAATTATTATAATGAAGAATCCAACAATTCTTCAGAAGCCTCTTTCGTAAAAACGTTAAATTATTACAAATTTAACTTTTACGTCGCTGTACGTTTGTCGATCTAGCCGGTAACCTTTAATTATATGATAGGGCAAAGTACAGATATCAGAACAATAGGCAAACTGAACTTACAATTTCCTTTTTAGATTAATTTACATGGTCCAAGGAAAAAAAACTAGTCTATGATTGTACCAAGATATCTCGGCGATTTCATAAAGCGCCCAAAGGTTGAGGGTAATATCAAAAAACGGTTTATATTCCAACTATAGGACCAGGCCACATCGTAATGTAGCCAGTCCAAAATGGATATTTTATAGAATGACGTCATTTTATAAAATAACCGGCCGTTTTACAATATGCCTAAATTCTACGATGGAGCTACGACATAGATATAATTTTCCAGGAAATTATTATCATTTCTGAAATGTACGTTTTAAATATGTAACATTTGGGATATATTTTTTTCTTATTCACTATGAGATTAATTTGAGAAAATTATGCTATTGGCGTTATCCATTTGGTGGATAAATCTTAGTATATTTTTTATTGCTTCGTCCATTAATACGCGAGAGAACACACAGGAGAATCATATTGATCGTGTAATTGTGACTCAATTTTGAATATATACTAAATTTAGTCATCGAAAATTTCACAAAACATGTGAACCTTTTTAATACGAGTAAACAGCGTTGGAGAATCCATAATTGCACATACGCTGGATGCACATGGTTCGTCTAAACAGAAATTGTACTCTAATGCAATACATTTAAAAACTATATTCCATTGAATATTGAACAATGCAATGATTGGAAAAGCTGCCATAGTACTAAAGACTATTTCCATAGAGGGTTAATCACCTAAGCCAATATTGTACACCATGCTTATAAGTTTTTACACAATACGTCACATTTCAAAGAAATACAGTTACAATGCTTTTTGGAATTAATCTTTTACTTCGATTTTTTTTTCTTAAAGCCAGCCTAGCTCATGTCGGAGTCAAGAATTTTCTCTAACAGATCAACATTCAACAGGTATTTCTTTACCTTTATCGTTTGGCCATTCTATAAGAGGCTACAAATAACAGTGGTACTAAGCCAAAAGGTGGAATATCGTTTTGTCGCCGTTAAGAAATTTTAGTGAACTCTCATATCATATTCAATTTTTTTTTTAAATCATTTTCTGTTTGTGCCGTCATGAGTCTTTGGACTTGATATTTTACAACTAATATTATTAGAGCGATAGTGTGTATGTTTTTTTGTCTGTGTATTACTTTTTCACGGACTACATTTCTCTCGAAAACTAGCTTTTGTATAAATTTTGTTAAAAAAATCTGTTTTAATATCGGTAAATTCACGGGGTAGAAGGGGTACGGCGTTGGACCAGGGTAATTGTTGATTACAATAATCTGCTTTTGGCACAGTACCACTGTTATCGTGTCTTGTTCGTCATAGTGTCGGTTCAATCCGTACGTACAATTAGCGTATCTTGGGCGCCGAACGGTCGTTGCACTGCTTGTTGCGCCGAAGTGTCGCGCCTCTTTTGATTTGCTCCATCAGCGAAGTGTGACAGATTCGGGGGTCGGGCTGAAAACAAACAAAACAAGATTTATAGATAAGATAGATTTTGTGGGTTCAAACCCCAACAATGAACAGCTGTCGATGAAGTAAAACATCGTGAGGAAACCATAGCGTGGTGGTAGAGTACTTTCTAGTACACGGCTGGCTAGCTACCACCCTCTGTTGCCAAGCACCCTAACAGTGTGTTCCGCAAGCTTTACTTGAGAGCCAGTTTCTCGACGCCACCATCACTTAAGGTCAGGTGAGCTGTGGTCAAACACCTAGCTTGTCAAACATAAAAAAACAATGAGCTACCGGTGATGGAAAATATCGTAAGGAAACCTTAGTACTTCCTAGTAGGTACTCAGCTGGTCTCCACCACCACCAACACCACCGCCAAGCACCTAACAATGAGTTCCGGCAGTCTCATTCGAAAACCAGTTCCATTCCAGGCTAGGTGTACTTTTTCTGATGTTAAGTGACGGTGTGGTCGAAGGTGGTAAAGCACACCTAGCCTGGAACGGAACTGGCTCTCAAGTAAGGCTGCCAGAACACACCGTTAGATGCTTGGCGGCAGATTTTCAACGTGAGGGTGGTAGCTAGCCAGCCGGGTACTAGAAAGTACCCTACCACCACGCTATGGTTTCCTCATGATGTTTTCCTTCACCGGCAGCTCAAGCTCATTGTTGGAGTTTGAACCCACGCCCTTCGGCATCATGCGAACCGACCGCGCTAATCACTGGACTATCATTGTATTTACGTCACAATTCTGAGATGACCAAACCCGCAATGAGCTAACGCGGCGTACAAATAATTCATAGGAACTAAATAAGTTATTCAACTGATTATTCCCTTCCATAACTACATGGGAATTCCCAAAGGCAAACAATGACCACATAACAAGTTACACTGTAGGATGATGTAAGAAGGTGATCTCGTAATTAACCAGCACACATTAGGTATTTATAATTAAACTAGCGACCCGCCCTCGCTTCGCACGGGTGCAATGTAGATATTAATGTGGTGCATATGCATGTATTATACAAACAAACACCTTATATAAACCTTATAATGTTATAAACCGTCCTCTTCAATCACTCTATCTATTTAAAAAAAACGCATCAAAATCCGTTGCGTAGGCTTAAAGATTTAAGCATACATAGGGATATAGGGACAAAGAAAGCGACTTTGTTTTATACTATGTAGTGATAGTGATTCGCGGTTTAAAATCCCCTAATTACTCGCAACGCTAGAAAAAGTACTTTGATAGAAAAATATCAGTAAATCATTAATATTTATTGGTCATAGAATAGAATCATTTATTAACATATTTAAACTTATACTTAAACTATGTAGTCATTATACTTACATAGTTAACAGTACAGTTTAAAACAAAAATATATTTCGTCGGTTTACAAATGTAATTATTACCTGTAAAGGGGCAATATACAGCGAGGCGCTACTGCGACGACATTAAATGAAAACACATATCCAGTTCCACGTTCTTATACATTCGGTATGCTTTAATTTCATTAATTGTTATTATTTACTGAATTATTCACAATTTTCAAAAATACCATTTAGAGCAACCTGTATCTCAAAAACTCCAGCGCAAATGTCATTAGCCGGAGACAAATCAAAACGTATTATCAATTAAAAAAGAAATACTATTAAATTAAGATAGTCCTGTATTTTAAGAGCGAACGGTGCACAGAACCTTGTAAAGACACGCGTGTGCGCGTTTCTTAAATGCAAACGATAAAGAAATACTTACTGAATGAGCTGAAAGCTCGCACAAACTTGACCGCGCTTCCTATTTTCTTTTCCTCATAAATAACTTTGCTAACAGACGGTGCGGTAAAGTTCTGATGATGAAGCTAGGAGATGGTGGTAGTACTCTGATTTTTATTCATGAAACATTATTAATTCACAAAGATTTTTGATTCTTGTAAACAAACAATAAATAACAAACTCTGACAATGTCAGTACCTAATAGACAAGTTCTTACAAAGAGATGAGTTTGCAAAAAGTTTACTTATAAAAACTTTTTTCAATTAAAACTTATTGTTACTTTGTGTTGATAAGATCGTGTTTTGTATGTGACTGTGTAACATAAGTAGTTATTTTGCCATTGATGATGTCAAATTTACAGCATTACAACATCATTTAAAATATTATTAAGCCATGCATTATACTGCAAATGCACGAGTTACTATAAAATAAGTTTAAAAAGGTTTTAACAAACTTATACAAACTGTTTGAAACATTGATCTATTTGTATGAACTAATCTATTTATTGACATTGGCAGAATCATTGTTGACGTTTGTCTGTCATGCTTTATTTACAAAAGTGTATGCTTAAAATATTTAAAGAGTTCCCTCGATTTCTCCTGGATTCCATCATCAGATCCAGACCTGATACCGATGGGACCACATGGGAAGTACGCCCTTTCAAAAAAGAAAATAATTTCCGAATCGGTCCAGTGGTTTTCAAGTAATCGGTGAACATACATAAAAATAAAATAAAATAAGAAGATTCCGACGAATTGATAACGTCCTCCTGAAGTCGGTTAAAAATGAGAAAGTATTAATAGTGATTGTGAATGCGATGTACATCATACCTAGTGCTCTGAGCGCACCGCAATGCGGCTCGCACTGTGCAGTTTCGTTTGAATCAATTGATACCTATGGTGTCAAAGAATCGCCGCGCCCTCTAGCGCACACAGCTGTAGTTATATGAACGAGTCACAGGATGATTCTAATTCGGGTACTTGATTTATTATTTAGTTTGTTTGAAAATTGATTTCTTTTAAATTTGCGAATATATTTTTTTTACATTGCTTATACGATTAGTGACCATTAACCCTACCCGTGTGTTAATTTAATGTCGATACAAAGTATCCATGTCGTATAAGTATAATATAATACCGAAATAACGAAAGATATAAATTAAAAAAAATATATAAAATTAAAATTAATCAATACTAAATAATCAATCAATAATCTAAACAATTAATAATTTAAAAACAATAATTCAATAATTTAAAACAATATTTCAATAATTTAAATTAATTAATTTACTTGGTAGTAGATTTCCTTAGCAGGAGGTCGTCTAGGTAGGTACCACCGCAGTACCAGATATTCTGCCACCAAGCAGTAGTGTGTAAGCATTATTGGGTTCCGGTTTGAAGGGCACTGCAGCTAGCGAAATTACAGGGCTATTGAGACTAACAATCTAGTCTCAAAGTAATGAGCGCCAAGGCAGCGATGCCCTGGACTTTGTTTTACTACTCAAACTGCAATGGTCATGGACAGGCGTTATCTCTTAACATCAGGAGAGCGTAGTGTAACACAGTAATGTGACGAACTCGTCACATTACTGTTACATTGAAAAAAAACACAACACTCAATAAAATAAGTTACCATAAATCACTAAAAAATATTATGTAACACTAACACTATTGGAGTTATAGTCGTTTTGTAGATATTCTTTTATGCTATAAAATGTTCTCTCTGTCAGATTTTTTTTCTTTACTTATAAATATTGCATTACTGGTGCTGGTTTTAATAGTCTCAACCATGCCTTAGTAAAATTGTGGCGACTTTACTATAATAAGCTTCGATGAAATTTTGGAAGCAAAACGAAAAGTCATGTTTTTGCCACATTATATCACTTTCCCACACTCGCGCTTGTAATTCGGTACTTTATGAATAAAACACCACTATTTTTATGCATAAACACTAGAAAAACACTTGTTTTGGAAAAAAGACAATGCGGCGATACGACTCTTTCCGCGTTCCCGGTTTAACTTAACACTAACTTTGTAACTTTATGTAGGTATATTGGTCTTATTCAGGTTGTATTTAAGTATGTATATGTAGGTACTTATGTAAATATTATGTGTTTCTCTAGTTAGCATACCCCGAGTCCTATCAGTACAAAAGTTGCCTGGAAGAGATTGCTCTAAACGATATGGCCGCCGATAGTTGTATTTCATTTAAATGTCTGTATTATTTCTGTTTCTGTAATATTGGTATGAATTGTAAAATGTTATCTATCTATAGGTTGATGATGAAGATGACGATGATGAAAAATGATAGATTAGTGACGCGGTAGAAGGGAGGGGTGTCTTCACCTGCGCCTGGCGGTTGACGAGGTCGAGCACGCGGCCGGCGCGCGGCGACATCTGCCGGCGGCGCGCTTGCAGCGTCGCCGACAGCTTGTCCAGGAACGCCGGCTGAACGGCTGCCGGCGCAGACACTGTAAAAAAAAGTTTAGAACAAATTTTCTCTATAACAAATTTTCGTACTATACATAAATATTCTTATTCTAAAGTGGAGGCGTAGAAATAATCGTGTTCTAGAGTGGAAACAGCGAATTGGCAAACGTAGCGTAGGACGCCCTGATATTCGATGGAGTGACGATATACGTAAAAGAGCTGGCGGTCGATGAAAGCGAAAAGCCGAAGATAGAGCTGAGTAGCGTGTCTTGGGAGAAGCCTATGTCCAGCAGTGGACTACAAAAGGCTGATGATGATGATGATACATAAATACAAGCACCTGGATGACCGAGTTTTGCTCGGCTGAAAACATGGATAAAACGACGTTTTCTAAAAATGAAATCTAGCTAGATCGATTTATCGCCCCTGAAACCCCCTGCATACTAAATTTTATGAAAATCGTTGGAGCCGTTTCCGAGATTCGGATTAATATATATATATATATATACAAGAATTGCTCGTTTAAAAGTATTAGATATATGCGACTCTCCTTACCGCCACATATGGTACTCAAACTTGGTCACTAACAAAAAAATCAGAAGTTCGCTCTGTGAGTATGCCAGCGAGCCATGGAGCGCATCTTAGGAGTGAAACTTATAGACAAAATAAGAAACTCAGAACTGCACTCAAGGACTCAGGTAGACGATGTAGATCCGAAAGGCTAGAGTACTGCTCGCACCTTTGGGATGGATCCGCCAAATACCATCTAGAGGCGTTGGAGTCTATGACAAGCGTGCCAAGAGGCTCATCTGCGACGACTCCATTGTTCAGGTTAAATTACAAAGCCTAGAACATCGTCGCAAAGTTGCCAGTTTGTCGATTTTTTATCGGATTCATTTCGTAGAGTGTGCTTCAGAACTACATGGTCTGATTCCCCCCATGTCCATTTTTCTATTGGACAGCCAGAAGCTCAAAAAAGCGACATCGTTTCATGGTAGATGTTCCAAAAACACGAACGAAACGATTTGACTCCACGTTCATTGTGCGGACTGCTAGACAGTAGAATGCGCTGCCCGAGTGGGTGTTCCCCGATGGATATAATCTGGGTGTCTTCAAGTCGAGAGTGAATCGGTATCTTCTAGGCAAGCGTGCTCCATCTTAGACTGCATCATCATTTAACATCAGGTGAGATGGCGGTCAAACGTAAGCCTATCTATAATAAAAAAAAGAGGCGCCTTCCTGAACTTCCTGTCAGCTCGGCCATGTTAGCCGTGGTATCGTTGGGCCAAAATCACAAGTTGTTCTAAAGTGAGCCCACTATAAGAATGTTGTATTAGTTATTCTTTGATACCTTTTCCTTTGGGCGCAGGGTCGGCGGGAGTGATAGCTGAGACGGCGCGGCGGCCGGCGCGCGGCGACAGCTGCGGCGCCAGTTTAGCGCTCAGACTCGCTATCAGACCGCTCTCTGAACACAAAAAAAAAACAAGCTGGAAAACTGTCTACAAATTTTTAAACAAAATTTCATTTAAAAAAAATCTGTTCAAAAATTCAATTCTTGGTTTATATGGCTTTTGTGAAAACGTTTCACAACTCCGCCACTGTAACGTAGAAAGATAGACCATCTAATGCAAGAACTGTTCAAAAATTCAATCTGCAAGTTTAAATCTTGTTCTGTAGATGACATTGATATTTGTGACAAATGATGACAAAATAAAATTGAATAAGCAATCGTAATTTTGGCAGGGCCGTGATAAGGTCGCGTTGTCGCCTTACAGATACTATTTTCTAAAAGGTATGTTTTTGCCGTGGTGGTGCCGGCGTAAGAATCTACCCCTCCCTCTCTACCCGTGGTTGCCGTAAGAGTCGGCTAAGGGATGTAATCCGGAAGATGGGCAGCAACGTCTTCCTTGAACAATCACACCTAACTGCCAAGCGTGGCGAGTATTGGCAAAACCCCCCCATGAAGAGGCCTATGTCCAGCAGTGGACGACCCCTATGGCTGATGATGTGATGTGATTTTTTTACTTTCGAGTTTTTATGCATACAAATAGTGGAGTTTTAATTCATGAAGTGCAGTATTAAGTATAGGAAAGTCTTATTTATAACGTGGTAGAACGTGACTTTTCTTGTTGCTTCTAAAATTCAATCGAAGTTTGTGGCAAAGTCACCACTACTTCACTAGAGTATGCCTAGACTCGACCAAGACTTATTTTGCGTGATTTTGACTGTTTATTATATGTACTTATTTTATTTATTTGAAAATATCAAAACACATGACACTGGAAAATGCACAAAGTGCGACGCCATATACTAAAAAGAAGAAGAATTAAAAATTATTGAATTAGCAAGCGTAATGTGACATGTAACGAAGTTCTTTATTTAAATTAATATTCTTTATGAAATGTTGAATACTATTCTAGTACGAATAAATTTGTTTTTTACTTATGACATTGATTTAATAGTTTATAAATTGTACTTACGTTCTATATGATGTCTATCGGCACTGTGCGAGCGCGCGGCAATATTTTTCCTGAGCGCGAGCGGGCTGAGCGCGTGATGGTTAGCGGACATGTTGTTGAAGCCGCCGATTATCTGCGACGGTTGCGCGTATATCGTGTTGCTTTGGCCGTATTTCTTCTCTTGTTGGAGTTTGAATCCTGCTAACGAAATTATATTTTAATTTTTTTTTGTCTCAGTTTGATGTTAATAACATATTGTTAAATGTTTCTGACACGAAAGATAAATTATTCCTTTATATGCATTTTATTTATTTTGATGATATTAGAATTATGTATGCATACATTTAACCAACCAAACCAGAAGTATTTGAACAGATTGCTTTATAAAGCGTTTGATAACTGGACGTTATTTATATTTGCTGTCAACGATTTTTTTTTTTTGTTGTAAATACTTACCAAAGACACAGAACACACGTATGTTTATATCACAAAATGTTTGTCCTGTGTAGGAACCGAACTCACGCCCTACAGCTCTTAAAGCTTATGTACTACCAATGATCCAAGACTGCCTTCTGTATCTATGCTTGTTATTTTTTTTAAGTTTTGGTTTGTCGTACACAAACCAAAACTTTTTTTTTTTTTTATGTGTTTAGATATTTTTACAAAAACTCTACCGCACCGGGTAATAATTGCCGGACATTCAGCTAGTCTATACTAATTTTATAAAGAGGAAAGATTTGATTGTTTGTTTGCATTGAGTTGGCTTCAAAACTACTGAACCGATTTCAATAATTCTTTCACCCTTAGAAAGCTACATTATCCCTGATTAATATATGCTGTTACGCGTACTTACGCGGGTGAAACCGCAGGGCACAGCTAGTAGTAAATAAAATTTGTCTTACCAGTCTGCCCGTAGTGGGAATCATTTGTCACCCGAGGTCCAAAACTGGTGAAAGAGTTGTCACCGTAGCTAGGCGTGGACGGACTCGACCCGTGTGGAGACCCACGGGACTCGTAAATACCACCTGACAAAAAAAAAACACACGTCATCAAGCCCCAAACTAAGCAAAGCTTGTAATACGGGAACCAAATAAGTGATATAATAAAAAACCGGTCAAGTGCGAGTCGTACTCGCGCACGAAGGGTTCCGTACCATTATATGTAAAAACGGCAAAAATAATCATGTCTATTGATCATATTAATTTTATTCTGTTTTTTAGTATTTGTTGTTATAGCGGCAACAGAAATACATCATCTGTGAAAATGTCAACTGTCTAACTATCACGGTTCATAAGATACAGCCTGGAGACAAACGGACAGACAGACGGAGTCTTAGTAATAGGGTCCCGTTTTACCCTTTCGGTACGGAACCCTAAAAAGCTTCTTTTTTATGGCTGACAGGCTAGGTGTTTGACCACAACTCACCTGATGTTAAGTAACGGTGTAGTCGAAGATGGTAAAGCAGACCTAGCCTGGAATGGAACTGGCTCTCAAGTGAGGCTGCCGGAACACACCGTTAGACGCTTAGCAGCAGATTTTCAACTTGAGGGTGGTAGCTAGCCAGCCGAGTACTAGAACGTACCCCACCACCACGCTATGGTTTCATCACGATGTTTTCCTTCACCGGCAGCTCAAGCTCATTGTTTGGGTTTGAACCCACGCCCTTCGGCATGCGGACCGACCGCGCTAACCACTGAGCTATCAACGCTAGAAAACGCAATAGCTCTACTTAGGGGCCTGCCTTAATCTACGATTTGCCATTTTGTCAAAAATCTGCTTTCGTTAATGTATATAGGTACACATTAATTGCCGGCGTAAGAATTGTACCTCTCTACCCGTGGTTGCCGTAAGAGTCGGCTAAGGGATGTAATTAGAAAAATCGGTAGCAGCGTCTTCCTTGAACAATCACACCTAACTGCGCTCGCCAACCCGCCTGCCAAGCGTGGCGAGTATTGGCAAAACCCCCCCAGGAGGAGACCTATGTCCAGCAGTGGACGTTCTATGGCTGATGATGTGATGATGTATAGGTACACGGTTAAGGAAATAAAGAGAGCAATCAAATAGTTTATTTATTTGGTATGCCTTAGACAATCTAATCTCATCTCAACCGATGTTACTTTTTTACAATAACATCAACGATTTCGCTAGTTGCAACACCCTCCATACCGGAACACAGTTAAATTTACACACTACTACTTGGCGGCAGAATACCTGGTAATGCAGCGGTAGAGACGACATCCTGCTGAGGAAATTTGTCATCGAGTAAAAACATTACTTATATTAATTAACTAGGTAGGGAACTAGTAAGCTATCCCTAAAAGGGGACGAAATAATAAATAAAGGGGGAGAATATGCCACCGCGGACTTTTTTGTAGATCTACAAAAGAGGAATAACCCACCATGCATTGTTTTGTTATATCTCAAAGTGATTAGACAGCGTTTTCGATGAAAGCTCCCGGGTGGCTTGACTTTTTCCGACACTTCCAACATCATCATAATTCAACCAATTTACTAAAAACCTTGACAAATTATATACCTAAACCTACCTCATGAATCACTTTATCTATTGGTCAAACTTGAATGATAATCCGTTCAGTAGTTTTTAGGTTTATAGCGAGCAAACAGACAGACAGACTGACGCGGCGGACGTCTTTGTTTTATAATATGTAGTGATTTATCGATACTAACCCGTATTCCCATCTCTAAATAGATCGGAATTGGAGCTATTCAAGCTATTTTTTCGTCCATACACCGAATTCTCAAAAGCCACGAGCCGCTGACCCGTCTGTCCATATATAGGGTTTACGTTCCCGGTGCTACTTATACTGGTCACTGAGCACCAGTTTGTCTTGGACTGTTGAAAGCTGGAGAGTTGCGTGGGGCTGGTGTTGGCGTTAGTCTGGTTTTGCAGCTGTTGGACGCTACGGCGGACTAGCCCCGGGGAAGCCGGCATGTGTTTTAATTCGGTCAATTGTTTGACTGTTTCGGCTACGTTTATTCCTGAAAATAAATAAAATAAATAATAAGTTTCGACAGCCTAGTTGGGAGTCTGGCTTCTAATCTGGAGGTCTTAGGTTCGAATCCCACGGCGCGCACCTGTCTTTTTTATGTGCGTATTGCAGCTGATTTCAAACGGTAAAGGAAAACATCGTGAAGAAACCTATATGTCCGAGAATTCTTAAAAACCGGCCAAGTGCAAGTCGGACTCGCGCACGAAGGGTTCCGTACCATTATATATAAAAACGGCATAAAAATGCACATTTGTTGTATGGGAACCCCTTAAACATTTATTTTATTCTGTTTTTTAGTATTTGTTGTTATAGCGGCAACAGAAATACATCATCTGTGAAAATTTCACCTGTCTATCACTGTTCATGAGATACAGCTACGGACAGACATACAGACAGACGGACAGCGGAGTCTTAGTAATAGGGTCCCGTTTTACCCTTTGAGTACGGAACCCTAAAAATAATCTCGTAGGTGTGTGAAGTCTACCAACCCACACTTTGTCAACGTGGTGGACTACGGCTTAATCCTTCTCAGAGATCCGCGCCCAGCACTGGGGGAGTGTATTAAAAAAACAGGGCTATTTCAGAACTACGTAATAATATTTTATTCTACTTTTTTTTTTTATAGCTGACAGGCTAGGTGTTTGACCGCAACTCACCTGATGTTAAGTGACGGTGTGGTCGAAGATGGTAAAGCACACCTTGCCTGGTATAGCACACCTTGCCTGCTTGCACACATTTAGCGATAAGGTCGCCAGTTGTAAGACCTATTAACTAGTTTATTTCTTCTGTATTATCTAATTTTAAGTGTGTACAATAAAGAGTTATTCATTCATTCATTCATTCATTCATTATTGACTTTTTTAAGTTTTTTATTACTACTAGCGACCCGCCCCGGCTTCGCACGGGTGCAATATAGATACTAATCTGGTGCATATGCATGTTTTATACATAATTATGAACCTTCCTCTTGGATCACTCTGTCTATTGAAGGAAACCGCATTAAAATCCGTTGCGTAGTTTAAAAGATCTAAGCGTACAGACGGCGGGAAGCGACATTGTTTTATACTATGTAGAGATTAACAATTTGACTTGCACTGTATAATATCCAAAAAAAGTATTCATGTGTATTTGGCAAGTACCTAAGCTAAGTGCTAGCGGCAAAATTATTAAATAAATTAATAAAAACACATATAATACCCGACGTTTCAAGCACGACTGTTGCTTCAAGCGATTATCGACTTAATGTAGTGTCATATAAGCAATAGTGTGTAAAAAATTATGTGTTCCGATTTGAAGGGTACTGCAGCTAGCGAAGTTACAGGGCTGTTGAGACTAACCATCGAAAGTCTCAAAGTAATGAGCGCTAAAGCAGCGATGCCCTGGACTTAGTTTTGATATTGAAAGTTCTGTGTATCGCTGCAAAAAATAACATTTAGCATAGCTAAAATATAACGGTTAGGAAAGTCGGAAACTTCATGTTTTAAAATGCTAAAAAATATTTTATTTTTGTAAGCATTGCATCATTCTGTTAGTTTTTGACAGTTAAAAGTATTCAAGTTTAGACTACACTTAAGTATGTTATACGATAAAGGTAGGTACTGATTGTAATGGTTTTTTTTTAAAATTAGAAATAGGCTTACGTTTGACCGCCATCTCACCTGATGTTAAGTAGTGATGCGGTCTAAGATGGAGCACGCTTGCCTAGAAGATACCGATTCACTCTCGACTTGAAGACACCCAGATTATAACCAACGGGGAACACCCACTTAGGCAGCGCATTCCACTGTTTAGCGGTCCGCACAATGAACGTGGAATCAAATCGTTTTGTTCGAGTTTTGATGTTCTATATTTTTACAAACATAATTGAGATAAAGTAAATAAACATTTATTTAAAAATCAGATTAATACATAGTATATTTATGTCACTCGTCTAATGTTAGTACGGCCGGATCACACACCGGAGAGCGTGGGTTCAAATCACAACAATGATGTTAAGTTACCATTAAAGGAGAATATCGTTAGGAAACCATAGCATGGTGGTAATGTACTTTAGAAGTGTAGTATACGGCTGGCTAGCTACCACCGTCAGGTTGAAAATCTGCCGTCAAGGATGTATTTCAGCAGCCAAACTTGAAAGACGTAGAAGTTTACAAATAAGCTATGGTCAGACACCTAGCCGTAGAAAACAAGTTACCTGGCGGTGGAGAGTCGTTGGTATCAGGCTGCAAAAGGAAAGCTGGCGGTGGTGGCAAATTGTCAGCGTCATTCGGACCGGACACCGGGCTTTGGTTGTTGCCCTGAAATACAAACACGCACTATAAACTACTACAATTTGTACATGTGTTTGTGCGTGAATGAGAGGGACAGAAAGAGAAGAGAGAGTGGGATATATATATATATATATGTATTGTATGTATATATTTAGTTTGTACGTAAAAAAAAAATTACCCCGTGCATCAACGCTGCAGATGAATCCCCAGGACAATTGCTGAGCACTGTGTTTTTTTTTTTTGATGCACTAGACACTGCAGCGATAGTTACTCTTACCACTCTTATCTATCTAAATCTACCGCCAAACATCTAACGGTGAGTTCCGGCAACCTCACTTGATAGCCAGTTTCATTCCAGGCTAATCGTGTTTACCATCTTCGATCACACCGTCACTTAACATCAGGTGAGCTGTGGTCAAATACTATTTGTAATTGTAATTTGTAAAAATATTTTTCTCTTGACACCATAACTCATTACGCCTGTCAACAAATTACCTTCGTCCTCGCGTCTATATAAACTTTTGCATCACGGTCAAAAACGGTTTCATTTGGTATTCTCATAGATGCCATTGTCAGTACTGGACCAAATTATTGGACCACACGGGAAGCACTAGCTTTCAAATAAAAAAATTATCATCAAAATCGGTTCATCCAGTCGAAAGTTCTGATGTAACAAACATTTATAAAAACACAGTCTAATTGAGAACCTCCTACTTTTTTTAGCCGTTATCAAGTTATGCGCTTGCCAACGAACATGAATTGATTTTTATTTGTATGTAGAAGATAGACAGTCTTGCATTTGAGCTTCAGCTCGTCTCATGTTATGCGAAGATGCAGTTTTATGATGGAGCACGCTTACGTAGAAGAAACCGATTCACTCGCGACTTGAAAGTCAGGTTGAGTCAGAGAATTGTCACAGAAAATAAAAATAGAGAGAGAGAGAGAGAGAGAGAGAGAGAAAGAGGGAGAAAGGGGGGAGAGAGAGAATTACCTGGTTGTAGGGCGGCCTTTGAGGCCTCGATATGGAAGAAGAGCGACGCACTGGCGGTGGTGGCTTGCCTACAGAGCTCGACGATCCTCGGCGGGACCACACGGTCGCTGAAATGTTTTTAAAAGAAAATTATTTTACTACTGCGTATTATTATTTCCATGTACAATGCTATGACAACACTGTAACTCTTTTTAGGGTTCCGTACCCAAAGGGTAAAACGGGAACCTAGTCAGATAACTGATAGAATACTGAAATACTTCTTTTTTTTGGTAAATAATTACAAAAAACCCAGACACAGCTAAAGCTCTCTTAGTAGGTCTCGAAACACATTTTTAGTACCATCTTTGGTTCTAATTTCTATCAATACAATAATCAAAATCAAAAAGTCATTTATTCAGTTTAGGCCCTGGTAAGGCACTTATGAACGTTAAGTTACAAGTTGAATCTACCACCGGCTCGTAATTACACTTCAACTGAGAAGACTCCGGCAAGAAACTCAGCAAGGCGTTTTTTTTTGTGGATCTTTCTTTTCATATTAGGTTACAGTTTACGGTTATAAATATTAATACATTATGCTTACTACAATTGTCACTTAGCCAGGGGGATGCAATTCTAAGTACGATACGTTCTTACTTAAAAAACTTACTTAAAACATTAATAACGAATATGTTTTTATCCAAAAATTATATTTAAATATGATATATTAACACGTAAACTAACATAGGTAAAAGTTATTAGCATCACCTGAATTAATGCACAAATTTTTCACAAATCTACTAACCATTCATAGAGACGGGACGCCTTTTTGGCACCGCCGGTTTTTTTCCTATAGTCGCGAAAGACGGCGTCTCTGTGGCTTCGTCCAAAGAGCGGACCGCTTCTTCCAGACTGCCCAGAGATATGGAGAAACTTTCTCGGGCCGCCGTGATCGATACATCGCTGTCCCGCCGCAGGGTGACGATCTCGCAATCGACTATAGACGAGCATGCTAAGCGGTAACGGAAACAAAACCACAACGCAAATAAAAACACATATCATGACCAATGTTACCAAAAAAATTAACAAGATTTGGACATCATCAAACTTTGCCGTTTAAGTAAAAAGATATACAAACGTACAGATAAAAAGAAAAAACAAAAGAGTTAATAAACGGATAATTTAAAAAAAAAATTGCCGCCGTAAGAATTGTACCCCACCCTCTCTACCCGTGGTTGCCGTAAGAGTCGGCTAAGGGATGTAATCAGGAAGATGGGCAGCAGCGTCTTCCTTGAACAATCACACCTAACTGCGCTCGCCAACCCGCCTGCCAAGCGTGGCGAGTATTGGCAAAACCCCCCCAGGAGGAGGCCTATGTCCAGCAGTGGACGTCCTATGGCTGATGAAACTTTGTAATGAGGCTTTGTAAACTTCTTGCTGATAACATGGCATTATTTTAACAAAAACATATGTTTACAGAACTTCAAAAAAGAGGTAGCATCTAACAACTTTTTGGGACATTTAATAAAATTGGTCATGATATCAAATTATTTTTCACAAAAGCAAAACAAAACACAGTAAAATTAACTTTGCAAATATACAAATGCACTGGAATGGATTCTATAGTTAATCATGACTTTACGATCAACAATGATAATCATCTAAGCACTAGTATTTCGTCCCATTATTTTTGAACGAAAAATCTTTTACATGGTGAACAGTGCTAAGTGTAAAACTAAAACGGTAAAACAAACTTACACACGACACAATAGCAAACAATAAACAATACTACACAACTATAGGGTTCCATTTATCCACACACAAAACAAAAATAGCGAACATAGGAAAAAACATGTCCGTAATATGGTGAAAGCAAATTCTAATTACATTCCACGGTAAAAATCAATGATATTATTCAACACTAAAGTTATATTTACCGTCAGGATGCTGGACTTGATGTTGATGACCATGATCTTCGGCCGCAAACGCTCCTTGACTCCCGTAACCGCTCGATGACTCCAGGGACGATTCGCTAGCGCTGCTTTCTGAACAAACCTGGAATTAAGACGAAACTGAGGTTAATTGACAAAGCCTAAAGGTGGCTCATTACGTGGAAAACAGGAATATATGGTTGTAGTAGCTTCGCTCTGCACTTGCATCCCCCTGGCTAAGTGACAATTGTAGTAAGCATAATGTATTAATATCTATAACTGTAAACTGTATAAACTGTAACCTAATATGAAAAGAAAGTTCCACAAAAAAATGCCTTGCTGAGTTTCTTGCCGGAGTCTTCTCAGTTGAAGTGTAATTACGAGCCAGTGGTAGATTAAAAAATGTAATTTAACGTTCATAAGTGCCTTACAAGGGCCTAAACTGAATAAATGACTTTTTGATTTTGACTGAATATTACTTTAGTTCTTCATGTATAGTCACTTCTACAGGTGATTGATGTCCAGGGTGATAATGCAGGCGTCAAACTTGTCGCAGTTAACATCATAAGCGCGAATGTTGTGGGTTTGTATGTAATAATATTACTAATGTAAACCCTGAGGTAAACCTTTTCTGGACCCTCGCAAATATTGTATGACCACGTTTATAAACGATAAATATAGCAGAACAGAAGAAGGCCATCTTACAAAGCGAAATCTACAGCTTAGCCTAAAAACATTCACGAACCAAAATAAAGATAAAATTTTAATGTGGGACACGACAAAAAAACTAAATAAAACAGACCATTGATCCGGATTTATTGCCATCAATATTATTCTACATTACAAAATACTTATGTGAATGATAACACACTGACGTTGACAATATAGTACGCGGAGTCGCATTATGTTCCTTGAAACAATAGAGTTTTACGATGTTATGTTTTGGCGGTTACGCAAATTACTGAAATTATTCGGACAGAAACAATTTGATTCTTGATTAAATATACAATTACATGAAACGTAAATCTAACAAAATTTGTTTAAACTCAATTACAAGCGCAGCGATGCCTTGGTCTCTCGAAGTTTTTGATTTAGCTGCTGTGGTCATTCACACGTTATAGACATGTCACCATCACGGGAATATCTCGCGTGTTTTACGACTTCAAAATCACGCGAGTCCAAATGCCGTTAAAAAAAATGCCAAAAGTATCAAAATTCGTAGGTCGTAGTACAGTTGCGTTAGTACCGCGTGCCGACAATAAAACGTGGTACTTGAAGGACCGCATCGAATCGTTTCAGTTCTAAAGCGCAAGCGCGTCAGACTGCACTTGCTGCGATTGGTTTTCTATTGTTTTTGAAGTGAACATGTCAGCGCACATTAAATTACTGCTAAAGGTTTTGTAAGTGTGACCTATTTTTTCTAACCTAACAGATCTCACTGATTCTTTTAATTTGTTCTTTTAAGGGTTCGGTACTTCAAAAGGAACCCTAATAGGATCGTTATACGAAGAAGAAAACCTTATAGGATCAATTCCTTGTCTGTCTATAAGTTTGTTTATTAAGATAAAACATGTTCTAGAATTACATATGTAATGTAATAAGAAGCAAAATATTATAGCGCATATACGCATATAAAATGCTCCGAAGAGTAAAATTATATCACGTAAAACAGTTTTTGCGATAAAATATAGTAATACAAAATAAAGAGCTAAAGTAAATCCTAACTCTTTATAAAGGCCAAAGCGCCAAAGTCACACAAGTCCTTTATGTAAAAAAAAAATATGTATAGTAAAAAGTGAACTTTTATCTGAAACAAACGAGTCTTATTGGAAACTATCGAATGTACTCATGATTGTTTTCATTTTTATGGCTTTTTATACGACCAACTTGATTTGAGACTTGGCTAATTAAATTAGCTCAACACTGCTTATGTTCTGTTCAGAAAACACAACAGTAGCGCCCCCATTTAAAGATATAAATGAGTTGGTCAAATTAAACTAGAATCGTAGAAAGACAACATATTCACAGATAAGAAAGGAATAGTACAGATGTAATAATGCGGAGAAAAGAGAGGTCCTACAATTTAGACGTGTCATACACGAAATACAAGTACATAAACACATCCTTGTGTCACACAAATATATTAAAGCATTCGCATGTTCGCATTTAATTCGTGTATATGAGAAGATCGAATGTAGACCAATGGTATTTATTTTCAGCACAATATTTACCCATAAAATATTAGTAATAAATGTTTAATTACCTAATGTTTTGTCTTCTTCTATCAAATATGACAGTGTGTTTAAAAGAAGGAGAGGGAAGGACTTAGACATTGGTAATTTTTTTTTTTATAAGAGCTTGGGTATATACGTATAAATACATATTTTTAAGACATTTCACACAGCGGCATCAATCTCCTATCTAAGCAGAATTATGGAAACCAGATACTTATTTACTTTTTTTAAATGTAAAAACATTTTTATAATACACACAGAACACCCAAACACAGGATAAACACTAATGCTCGTCGCACTAATGTTTTTGTTTAAAATATATCTGTACTACTTTTTTCTAATCTATGATTACAATAGAAATTACAAATTCCATTCATGACGATAACGTGTGTAAGAAATTACGATGGATTGTAATATTGTTGCAGATTAATTCTGAACGTGCACAATACTTTACAATGGTAAGATTTACCTATACTTATAACTAGTTTTAATTTATAAGTGCCTGGGCGATTGAACTTTGCTCAATGTACGCAAAATTTAAATCTCGAAAAAACGAGTTTTCCTAGCGATGAGATCTAGATTTTGCTACCCAAGTGGGCGTTCCCTGATAAATACAATATGGGTGCCTTCAAGTCGCGAATGAATCGGTTTTTTTAAAGTGAGCGTGCTCTACCATACACCGCATCTTAACATCAAGCGAGACGGTCAAACGCAAGTCTATCTACAATTTAAAAAAAAAAGCTAGGTCAATTTTTCTCCCCCAAAAAACCTCGTACAGTAAATTTAATCGAAATCGTTAAAACTTGGTGGTATTTTTTGGAACTTAAGTATCGGCTTGTTAAATTATAGTGAGACCAGATCAGCCATTTAGGCATAAACAAACAGACACAGTGACAGAGTTATAAATGTTTTTTTATAATATTATATAATCTTGATTTAAAACACCCGCTTAAAACATTACTTTCAGTCCAAAAGGCGAGTTAGAAGACATAAAAGCGGCGTACAAATCCGGTGAGACGTTAGATTACTCGACGCCTATAACGTTGGATAAAATCAAAATAAAGCTTAAAGAGAGTGGCATCTTCGACCAGGACACGGCCGATTTGAACGATAGAGAGAGGAAGGAACTAAAGAAACTGTTTGACACAGTTGAAATTATGGTAAGTTTAAGCATAACAGAGTACGGAAAAGACCTCATTGTATTCAGCTTTAACGAGAACCGATATTGAAATCGCGGAAAAAGGAATCTGTTCTGTATATTTCGATTACAGTGAAATACATTAAACCGTTTCGCTTAACCCCGCATGTCTCATTGTGTGTATTGTTTGTTCAAATTCAATTTTCAATTTTATATGAAGAACAAAAGCTGCATCCTATACCGCACGATTGCTTGACATAAAGCAGGATGTGTTCAATGTATGGTTCAAAATACGTTAGTAAATAAATAGGTCAGGGGATTATAAAAATGTATTGATCACGAGGTCACCGTTTAGGACAAACAACCAGTTTAATATTACTGTAGATCTTCTTAGCAGGAGGTCGTCTAGGTAGGTACCACCGAAGTAACAGATATTCTGCCGCCAAGCAGTAGTGTGGAATCATTATTGTGTTCCGGTTTGAGGGGTACTGCAGCTAGCGAAATTACACGGCTGTTGAGACTAACCATCAAAAGTTACAAAGTAATGAGCGCCATAGCAGCGATACCCTGGACTTTGTTTTGCTACTCAAAGTTCTGTGTATCGCTGCAATGGTCATGGACAGACATTATCTCTTGCCATCAAGAGAGGACATTATCTCTTACCATCAAGAGAGCGTCTCGTTCGTCTAATAACTATTACATTAAAAAAAACTAAAAGCAGTTCTGAAGAATAATAACGGTCATACAAAATATTAATTACTTTAATTGTAGCTATTTTAATCGCAGTCGGGATTATAGATTTTATACACTGATCATTTAAAAAAACACAGGGTTATACACACCCTGTCCGATTTCAAGCAACAAGTGATGTAGGATGGTGCTTACACCCCCAGCTTGTACTTGCCTTTAACGTGTGATTAAACCGACATGTTGCAGATGACATCCCGCAGCCGCCAGCCGCAAGCCGTTCAAAACCTGTTCTCCTCTTTGAGAATGCTCGAAAGAGTCATCAAAAAGCAGCTCAAAGAAGGCCAGATATCCGAAACCTTAGCCGCAAAATTCAACTGGGAAATACTGTAAGTTTTTTAATCTCGCATAGGATTTTCGGATTTCTTTTTGGGGGACCGTTAAGCTTCCAATCTGGAGGCCCTAGGTTCGAATCCCACGGCACGCATATCTTTTCCAAGTTATGCAACTATTGCCAGTGACCTCAAACGGTAAAGAAAAACATCGTGAGGATCGGTCCAGATTGGTCGTGAATTATAATAAAAAAAATAATCGCAGCGTACAATAAAATACAGAAGCTTAGTATATATTATTATAGTTATACGGGCTGACAGCTTGAACATTAGCAATATTCAAAGTCATTTTAATTAGTGGTCATATGAAACGCACAAAGAAATAAAATCGAAACAAATACAAAAAAAGAACTAAGACAACCTTGGTTAAAGTGTTTTCCAAGACTCCAGAATTTATGGACAGCGCGCAGCCTTACGCACCGAGCTAGCGTCAGTAACTGTTATCTAATCTGGGACCGCGCGCGACTACCATGTCATTTTCGGTGCGCGTGATTTGAGTGTCTGTATTTTTGTGTTTGCTCAGGATAATTAAGTAAAGTATTAACCACCTATTTTTTTATTATTATTTAGAACGACAATCGAGTACTGAACCCCTGTATCAATATTGCTGATGTTCAAACTTTCACGGCGTACCTATAGTTATTGTTACAAATAACGTTAACGTCATTTAAATGTTTGTACTACTTCTGTTCAGTAATCTTGGTGCGGGAGTTATTTATCTATCTATAGTTCACTTGATGCTAGACTCACTGCCGCCCATAGACACTAGCAAAACATTTGCGACGTTGTTAACAAAGCCCCTGACACTCCTGACATCTCTGTTTTAACTAATTTCAAATTTGAATCTTGTTTCAGGGCCGGGCGGCAAAAACGAGAAAAGTCGCAGTACCACTTCGACAAAACGACAAACATGAGGGTGTTTACTACCGATTAGGTAACTTCTTCGAGATAAAACCCACAGATATGACAACCATACAACAATACATTACACAGGCACGAAAACTTTTAAGTTTCTTTAGATTATAACGTTCACTTAAACGCTTTGGAGCAAACTTCAAGATTTTCGCTCTCTTTTTTTTCTTGTTTGGCATCTAGGTGTTTGACCACAGCTCAACTGATTTTAAGTGACGGAGTGATCGCAGGTGGTTAATGACATCTTGCCTGGAATCAAGTAAGGCTACCGAAATCCACCTTTAGGTGCTTGTCAGCAGATTTTCAATTTGAGGACGGTAGCTAGCCAGCTGAGTACTAAAAAATACCCTACCACCATGCTATGGTTTCCTCACTTAACATCAGGTGAGCTGTGGTCAACACCTAGACACTCAATTTAAAAACCTTCCCCATCCTTGTCACAAATATTAGACTTCTTCTTTAACGAGTTAAGTAATTTGGCCCCTTCCAGTTTTCTAGGTTGTTCCTTTTCTCGTAACGATAAAATTTGACATTTATTGACGGTTAGAATTTAAAATTAGTTTTAATGCTTTAATTGAATCGTACAAGTTGAAATTGGAACCTTAAGAATCGTTCTTACTTAACTCGATAACTAATATTAAATTAAACTTGATTACAATTCACTGTGGGTGCCAATACATATTTTTTTTTGTTTCGTAACAAATTTTAATTCAACATGGAAGACTCATATGTGGAAAATAACTTCTTCAGAGCAGCGCACCAAAACGTACTACAAAGACAAAACTCTATCCCCATATTGTAAGTTTTATTTTATTGCGATTCCCATTGGGCGCCCGCGACTGCATATCGTATGCCTGTCTAATAAAGTTCACAATTGCATAGCTTTTTCTCAATAACAAGTTCACAGTACGGGGTAGAAAATCACTGTTGTTATAAATTGTTTTGATTTAATGTATAATAATGTAAAGCGTCAGGTATAAAATCATTATGGATTTCACACGCATTGGGTCTATAAAAATACTCTCAAAATGTTCATTACAAATATGTGGATTGAATTGCGCCTTTTGTTTGTTATTGTAAAGGTTTTTGTTTTAATTTTTATTAAATATTTAAATATTTGGATATTTTATTTTATTAGTTGCTTAGTTTGAGACTAGATGGCGCTGTGTGTAAGTCCTCCAACATAAATGTTATCCAAAGGTTTCAGCTAATGAAAGGTTACACAAACACGATAAAAAAATGAGCCAGAACATATACATAATCCGTGAATCTTTAAAATACTTTACAATAATAGTTGGAAGACAAAATAGCTCGAAACACGAACGTAATAGAGTTTTTTTCTAGTTTTCACACATAACAATATAAAACAGATCGATTTAAAGCAGAACCGTTCTTTGTATGGTATGATGTATATTATCTGTGTAACAGTATATTGTTACCTTCTCCTGATGGGGGTGGTCTGTGTTTTGTTGCTGCTGTTGTTGTTGTTGTTGTTGCTGTTGCTGAGCCCGCGAAGCCGCCAGTGTCGCCAGCTCCGACATGTTGACGTACAGAGCTTGTGGCATTTCTGTAACAAATTTATATGTCATTATCACCGTCAAAAAATTACGAAAACGAAATGAGTGTAAAGTCAAGAGTGTCATAATATAAGTAATATTTCGGATAAATATTTAAAGTTATCTTCAACTAAGATAAATATTTACAACTATAATCAAATTAAACTAAATCCTCGTCAAACAAACGAGGATAGAAATCTTGAAGAAAAAAGATATATTTTCTTGTCAACCATAACTAAGTGTTTGACTTAAGCTCACCTGATGTTAAGTGACGTTGTGGTCGAAGATGACAAAGCACATCTACCGTAATGGACATGGCTCTCAACTGAGGCTGCCGGAACACACCGTTAGGTGTTTGACAGCAGATTTCCAACTTATGGGTGGTAGCTAGCCAGCCGAGTACTAGAAAATACCTTACCATCATGCTTGGTTTCCTTCACTTCGCTCAAGCATATTATTGGGGCTTGAACCCACACCCTTAGGCATATGAACAGTTTTTTTTTAGGCTTGCTTTTGACCACCATCTCGCATGATGTTAAGTGAAGATGTTTATGGTGGTTTCGCCTAGAAGAAACCGATTCACTCGCGACTTGAAGGCATCCAGATTGTATCCATCAGGGAACACCCACTCGGGCAGCAAATTCCATTGTTTAGTGGATCGTACAATGAAAGTAGATTCAAACCGTTTAGTTCGAGTTTATGGAATATCTACCATGAAGCGGTGCCGCTTTTTAAAGCTACTGGCATTAACCATTAATTAATAAGCCGTGGTGGTGCCAACGTAAGAATTGTACCCCACCCTCTCTACCCGTGGTTGCCGTAAGAGTCGGCTAAGGAATGTAATCCGGAAGATGGGCAGCAGCGTCTTCCTTGAACAATCACACCTAACTGCGGTCGCCAACCCGCCTGCCAAGCGTGGCGAGTATTGGCAAAAACTCCCCCAGAGGGGGCCTATGTCCAGCAGTGGACGTTCTATGGCTGATGATGTGATTTATCGCTAATATATCACAAACCGGCCTCAACTCAACATAATGCCGACTGTACCCCGCGCACTACTACTACAATGTCATTATAACCAGCTTACCTTTAGTAAGGTGCGGCGGCAGTGAGGACGGCTTGCTGGGTTTGAACTCGTGCTGGCCCGTGTTCGCGTTCGTTGACTTGGCGGGAACAGACGGCCGCTCCAGAGACGAACATCGCTGTCAATTATACACAATGTTTATAAATTTTAAAAGGTCGACGTATTTGTACGATATTTCGACGAGATTCGACGTATCTTTAACCGACTTCAAAAATGGAAAAGGTTATCAATTCGACTGGTTTTTTTTTAAAATATTTGTTACCTCAGAACTTTCGACTGGGTGTGAACCGATTTTGATGATTCTTTTTTTATTTGAAAGTTGGTGCTTCCCGTTTGGTCCCATTTCAACTTAGTCCAATGAAAACGACATCCATGAGAACCATATGAAAGTCGGTTTTTTTTTTTTTTTTTAATTTTACTTGTAGCGATGATATCTTAGTGGTTAGTGCGGTTGGTTCGCATGCCGAAGGGCGTGGGTTCAAACTCCAACAATGAGCTTGAGCTGCCGGTGAAGGAAAACACCGTGAGGAAACCATACCGTAGTGGTAGCGTACTTTCTAGTACTCGGCTGGCTAGCTACCACCCTCAAGTTGAAAATCTGCCGCCTAGCATCTAACGGTGTGTTCCGGCAGCCTCACTTGATAGCCAGTTTCATTCCAGGTTAGGTGCGAGCTATGGGCAAACCCATTTTGTATGTAGTGGACAGTCTTTCTACTTGTCCTGTAATAAAAAGGGGTTGGAAGAACAAGGCCGTATAACTCAGTGGCACATTCTCCGAAATGAATCCTGTAGAAGACGGACACGCTCAACCTTCCGGCAGTGTTCAAGGCTTTAAAGTTGTTTTTATGTTCCTTTTCCTTGGAAATAAATGCCGAAATATACCAAAGCAGTATGTATGTAAGGTCGAGAATTCAGACTTACCGTAGGTAGCGGTGGTCTTGCGTATATCCCGCCTTCCCTCATTTGCGACACCTCCTGCTCGGAGTGAGTGAACGTGTGCACGCTGAGCGCGGGACGAGGGTGGCCACGCTCGTACGCTAAAACACGGCCAATTTAAACAGAGCACAAAGTGGTACAGACGTAATGCTGCGTAGAAAATCGGTGAACACGCCTTGATCTACAATTTACGGTACTCATACTCTAACTACACTCAAGTAAAACATGACTTTACTTCTTGATAAATAAAAAAATAAATAAAATAAATATTGTAGGACACATTACACACAGCGCCATCTGACCCCAAACTAAGCAGAGCTTGTGTGATGGAAGTCAGATAACTGATAGAATACATAAATACTTTTTTTTTTTTGTAAATACATACTTATAATACATACAGAACACCCAGACATAGAACAAACATTTGTTTATACCAAACAAACATTTGTCCTTGGCGGGAATCGAACCCACGCCCTACAGCTCAGGCAGGCATACTCCCAATGAGCCAACAGGGCTGTCAAATAAATATCGTTGGATATTTCACTCAGCACCATCTAGCCCCAAACTAAGCAAAGGTTGTATTATGGGAACCAGATCACTGAAAGATTTTTTTTTTTTTTGTAATTACATACATAGGTAGGTACTTATAATAAATACGGAACATCAAGACACAACAGACAATGGCGGCCTCGCGGGCTCAACAACAACAACAACAACAACAACAGCACCAAAACGCAGACCACCCCCATCAGGAGAAGGTAACAAAATAGTGTTTCACATATAATATACATTATCCTATATAAAGAACGGTTCTTTAAGGATAGCTTACTATACCCATTCAGTTATATGACACCGCGGAATTTTTTGTAGATCTATAAATATCCCACCATGCATTGTTTTGTTATATCTCAAAGGGATTAGACAGCGTTTTCGATGAAAGCTCCCAGGTGGCTTGACTTTTTCCGACAATTTATCATCATATTTCACCCAATTTACACAAAACCTTGGCAAATTATATACCTGAACCTTCCTCGTAAATCACTCTATCTTTTGATGAAACTCGCATGACAATCCGTTCAGTAGCTTTTAAGTTAACAGACAGACGCGGCGGACGACTTTGTTTTATAATATGTATTTACAGGAAGTTCTTCGTAAAGAAAAAATAAGTTCTTTTGTTAAAATGTCGAGTTAAATGGAAATCTATTTATAATATTTTTGTTCTCTTGTTTGAAGAGATTACCTGCGGATATCGTGTGGGGACGACCCATAATGGCAGAGGCGGCGCGTTCAAACTGCGCCGTGTCTTTTAAGTCGGGCCACGTCGCCGACGCTGGGAAATACAAATTTTATTCATACATAACACAAAACTCACAAGTCACATTCAACGTATGCCAAAATCATTATCTCAGCCGGCCACTGCCAGACATAGGTCTATAAAGACCGATTGGATGTGGCTCGCATCCAGCGCGTTCCAGCGGTCTTTATCAGGTCGTCTGTCCACTTTGTCCTACGTCCTACGCTGCACTTACCGGTCCGTGGCCTCCATTCGATAACTAGTACCATCGGCCATCAGTTCTGCGCGTTGTGTGATCTAACCACTCCCATTTCAACTTGCCAATCCGCTCGGCTATGTCGGTGACTTTAGTTCGTCTACGGATCTCTTCATCCCTGATTTGATCTCGTAGAGCAACCCCGAGCAACATTATTAATTATTATTAGTACGCCAACGTGAAAGTGTATTTACCATCTTTAATCACACCGTCACTTAACATCTGGTGAGCTGTGTTCAAATACCTAGCCAGACAACTATAAAGTAAAAAGTCTTTGTTATGAGACTTCATATTACTTGACCCTGTGTTAGGTAATAGCTTCTATGTTTTATCTTCGTAGGATCAAACAGCATGGATCAAAAATTACAATATTAGCAAAGCTAATGACATCTGATAGGTCTGAAAAAATGTGTTACCTGCATTTCCCATCATATCAGAATCCGATTCGTCCACATGGTCGCCTTCAATATTGCTCTTGGCCGGTGTAAGGCATTCGCTGCTTACGCTCTGGTTATCTGAACCCTGTCAAATCAAATTATCACTAAATAGTGTACAATCATAGCGATTTGTAGCGATAACAGCTCAATGGTTAGCGTGGAAACAAATGCAAAATAAAACTAAGAAAATCTTGTTTAAAGTTTTTTCCCAAGACTCCAAAATATATGGACAGCGCACAGCCTTACGCACCGAGCTAGCGCAAGACATAACTACCATGCGTAGACTGCGTAGTAACTGTTATCTTATCTGGGACCGCGCACAATTACCATGGCATTATCGGTGCGCGTGATTTGAGTGTCCGTATTTTTGTGTGTGCTCAGGATAATTAAGTAAAATATTAATCACTAATTTTTTATTATTTGCAACGACAATCGAGTACTGGACCCCCTGTGTGAATATTGCTGATGTTCAAACTTTCACTGTGTGTATGGAGGTAATAGTATTGTCACTAAACAAATAAAGTAACAGATACAGAATGTACAGAATAGAATAATAAACTAATGAGAAAAAAATCTACAAAACTAAATAAACTACAAAATTGATACTAGGTTTAATTTCAAATAAGCAAGCAAAAAAAAAAGACCGGTTAATTAACGAGTGATCATACAGAAGCGAAATTTAAGCTCCGATAGAATATCTTACCTCTAATAACATCTAATAGTTTGTGCGGGAAACAATGTGTTTTATTACAACACTATTCCACAACCTGAGCGTTTTTGTGGTGCACTTTACTGAAACACTATTACGCCTATAGATCTGTGCTTCAACATAGTAATTTAACTTCATATCTAGATGTGTTATCTGTCATAAAAAAACGTAATTTTATAACCATTAAAACAAATGTACAATAACAATTTTGTATTCATTGGACAGAGTGTTATTGTACTACTAACGCCATCTGTTAGGAAACCAAAGAGTTAACATTGCTGCAACAGAACTAAACTCAATACTCAAATACATCGTAGTTACTTAATACTAGATGACGCCACTAGAATCAGGCGTAATCAGTGTTCCCAACTAGGAGGTTTTATAATAATTTAAAAAACTGTTTTAAAAATTATTACCCGTTAGAAAAACTACGATAGCCCTCACAAAGCTCAGCTTTTTGCGAGTAATAATGGGTTGAATTCCCAGGACAAACATTTTGTGGTATAAACAAATGTTTGTTTTGTGTCTGTGTGTGTGTGCGTTCTGTCTGTATTATAAGAATGTATCTACAAAAAAAAAGTTTTTAAATATTCTATTAGTAATCTGACTTCCACAGTACAAGCTTTGCTTAGTTTGGAGTCAGATGGCGCTGCGTGTAATGTCCTACGATTTTAAGTTACATCTATTCAAAGTAGACTCTCGAAGCAACAAGATGATAGACAACAACAGAAGGTCCACTAGATGGTCTACCACCGCATTATCACATACTCTGGCACCAAGCAAGAGTGTGTAAGCATTACTGTGTCCCGGTTTGAAAGTAAGACCATGGAATGTCTCAAAGTAATGATGCTCTGGACTTTGTTTTGTTCAAATTCTGTGCACAGCTGCAACTGTCTTAGAAAAGCCTTATCTCGTACCATCAGGAGAGCATTTCGTTCGTCATTTAATACAGGTAATATACACGTGAGAGCCTACATTGAAAAGTGATTTTACGGCAATTATCCGAAGCTTCAAATTACATTATCAACGTAGAGCGAAGGGCGCTGCAACGCGTCCTGGGATCGGAAGCCGGAGTCGGCACTGCTCACGCTGACCAGCCGCGCAGACTGACCAATCAAATGCAAACAAAACAAAAAAGCAACTTAAAACTCAAATTTCTACTGGGAGCTAATTCAGACAAAACTTTCCTGATTCAAGCGTGATTACCAGTGGCGTAGCGTGCCCTGTACCAAAATTAGTTGAGGATGAAAAAACATCTGAAGGAAAACATCGTGAGGAAACCATAGCGTGGTGGTAGGGTACTTTCTAGTACTCGGCTGCCTAGCTACCACCCTCTAGATGAAAATCTGCCGCCAAGCATCTAATGGTGTGTTCCGGCAGCCTAACTTGAGAGCCAGTTCCATTCCAGGCTAGGTGTGCTTTACCATCTTCGACCACACCGTCACCTAACATCAGCTGAGCTGTGGCCAAACACCTAGCCTGTCAGCCATTAAAAAAAATAAGGGCCCAAATGAAGGGCAGTGAAGTAGCTTGCGTTAGTCGAGCCCTGTATCATGATTTGTCGGGGGCCCTTCTACCAGACTTTCATTTCATAGCTCCATGAAATGAAAGGGTCATGTTTATTATTCTTTCAAAAACTTGTTAACGAACATATAATCAAACGAAGTCTAACCTTGGACATCCGTTGTTGCCAAGGGCTGAAGGCTTACGAATCTTTACTTATACATAATGGGGCCCCTGTATTCCGGGGGCCCCGTATCATTGATACGGCGGTAGCTACGCCCCTGGTGATTACATCTACTTAGCAGGAGGTCGTCTGGGTAGGTACCACCGCCGTACAGTTAAAAGATAAACATAATTAAAAAACGGAAATGAGAACCTCCTGCTTTTTTAAGTCGGTTAAAAAGTGATAGCAAGTAGAATCAGTGCTAAGAGAACACATTGAGTTAATTGAAAAAAAAAATTTGGAACGATATTTATCTGAATTAGCTCAATAAAAAAAAAAAACATAAGAATAAATATGTGTTTATAATATAACATGCTTCATATGTTTCCTATAAAAAAAAGTGTTAAATAAACAACGGCAATAGCAGTGCAAGTGAACTGTGTTGAACAACAATCCCCGCTTTTATCTATAATAACTACATAGCAAAACAGTGGCAGTATATAATATGGAGAACCATATCATTTCGTGTTATCTTCAAAACTGTGTAAGAATTAATAAAGTCAGTGACTTGAATGCATGAATTGAACTTAACCGTGACTTACGTGACTACGATTAATTATTACTCGATTTTAACTAAGGACACTTGAGAATGTAAATACTGGCAGAATGCGAAAAGTGTGACGCCAAAAATAAAAAAAGAAGAGTTACCTGTGACAGACACAGCTGGTTATCATTGTTCGGCGTGGGGATGGTGCCAGCAGAAGATGCGTTCGATATCGGCGTCGAACAGCTCACGCTTGACCCGGAGACACCTGAAAACACATTCCAAATCATGTTCATATACAAGCTTGCACTCGCGATTTCTTTCGCGTTGACTTAAGAATTTGGTTCAAAGAGAAATCAAATATGTGTAAGTAAAAAAAGAGCAATATTAGTAGTTCATTCAACATGAAACTTGCGCTGCTTAATTTCCTCGATTAATAATGTAAAGGATGTTTATCTTATTTATTCAGGAATAATCCCACTAATATTATAAATGTGAAAGTTTGGATGGATGGATGGAGGGATGATGTTTGTTACTCAATCACGCCAGAACGGCTGAACGGATCTGGATGAAATTTTGCATGTAGATACTTTAGGCCCTAGAATAAAACATAGGATACTTTTCATCATCATCATCCATCACCACGCGGGTAAAACCGCGGGGCGCAGCTAGTGTTCCATAAGACACATCTATACTAAATTTCAAATGGATACGTCCTGTAGTTATTTTTTTTTTGAGAATACCACCGGAACTTAACATTTTTTCGGGATAAAAAGTATCTATATGTTAATCCAAGTAATAAACTATATGTGTGCCAAATTTCATCCAAATTCGTCCAGCCGTTTTTGCGTGATTGAGTAACAAACATCTGAACATCCAAACTTTCACATTTTCATCCAAACTTTGTAATATTATTAGGATAGCAATATACGTAAGGGTTGCTATTAGTAAAGTTTAGTTCCAAACACTGATATGACATTAGTGCTTGAATCCAAGCAATTTATGGACGATTTTTGTACCCCACCATTCTCTATAATAGTTCTCTGTCGAGGATGTTAAAACTTTTTTAACTGGTTAATAAAGGAATTTTATCTCGTCTATGACAACTCCACCTATTGCTAAGGATCTTCTTCTTCATCATAATCGATCGGACCGAACTGGTTGTCAGGGCAATGAATTGTTCGTGATACTGGAGATGGTAATGAGACTGGGAACTGAATGTACGCTACTGCAGCCCCGGCACCCTTGACATGGTTTAGTAGGATCTGTTCAGGCCAAATAGAGTAAAATTCCGTTTATTTAATCAAAGGCAAGGGAATTGATGTATAGCATGCGAAGAGGGGATTGTAACCTTGAAAAACTAGTCATTGTTGGTCGCCAAAACGATGGTCTGACCAAGTGAAAGAAGCCACCACCTCTTCTAAATTCTACTAGATGGTAAGGGGTACTCCGAACCGGAGTCGATGGAGGTCAGATTGTCCCTTTAAGGGGTCCCAGTGAACAAGATCCTCAGAAATCAGAGCCCGATTAAAGAATGAACTAGCGCATATAGGCAAATTTTTGGGCAGGGTCGAGCGAATGGTACTAAATCTTTTGTTTCTTTGATCAAAGTTAGCGTAGTAGGAATTTGTTCAGGTAGATCTTCTTCTGCATATTGACAACTATTTTTTACAGGATATCCCAATTGTTCTTACCGAGTTGGTGGTCGGAGCAGTGGCTCGTGAGGCTCGAGATGGAAGTGAGGCTGGACTTCCGGCTGCCAAGACGCGAAGCAGTGGGCGAATGAGGCGCGCTCGATGCCTCTGCCCAGCCGCTGTAGCACGACTTTATATCGCAGATCACCTGCAATCATGTCAGTAATAGCCTGTCAACACGGAACTGACTACACTATAGCTGTAGTTGGAAGCAGCTTTGCTTTGTGAGCTGTAAGGGGGTATCTGAGTCATGCACCTCAACTAGATCAAATGCAGAAGCGGATTGAACCAGATCTCTGTTTCATAAGCCGTCCCACTACTCGGCGGCATCTTCTCATTGGTCTAGTACAGGTTGGCAGACTTCAGACATCTTCGAGAACGTTAAAAACTCTCAGACATGCAGAATTCCTCACGATGTTTTCTTTCAGCGTTTGACGCGTGGGTGCCGTGAGTTTATTAACTCAAAACCTCTGGATTGGCAGCTAGGTGGTCTCCCAATAAGGGATAAAGGTTCTCTGGCTCACATCCTGAATCGATCTCTGTTACAGTTCAGTAAATGGACTCATTTGTTCTCACGAGAGGTGCTGAACAATAATTATCTTATGTACAAGAATAAATTCAATCATAACTCGATTGACGTTCAGTCATCAAAGTCATGTTTTCATAAATGACCACACTGTTTTCACCTGTAAGCTGGCCGCCGGCAGGGTCCGTGGCTCGGCCGTGTGCCTCACCAGTTGCTCGCTGCCTTCCTGCAGATGTCCCACCTCCGCTAACATTGCCACTTCACTCTCCTGAATAAAACATTGATTTATTTTAGAGTCTAATGAGACGTAGGTTTATCAGCTTTGGAATAAGCTCAGACTATAGAATCAACGATCACAATTTAAAAAAAAGACAGAATTTGGCTGCTTTTTTTTTGAGAGTCAACATGATGGGGAAGTTTTTCGTATACGTAGATTATGGTCACCAAGTTTACGCACGAAACTGACGAAATATTCTGGGTTTTGGAAAAAAAGGCAAAAATGGAGAACCAAAGGCCGATTGACTTCTAAGAAATAAAATTACAAGTAACTGACCACTACTGGGTTAAGCAAGGATACGAAGTGGCAGAAGCGGCTGCGCTCTTCGATAAGTGCCGCTTTGACGGCTTTCTCCTCCATTTCTTCTAGCTGCTGCTTCCGTTCTTGGACATCCTGGAATGTTGAAATTATAATTGAACTCTTTGATCAATTTAAGTGTGTCCACTGGTATTCTCTGTTAAATAAGATACGACATATTGATTACGGATCTCATCGTTTTCACACGTCAGTAGGCTATTGACGTTATCCACCTGATACGTCAACGACTGAGCCATCACTGTTAATTTGACCTGACAGCGATTTAGTAGCGATGATAGCTCAGTAATTAGCGCAATCGGTTCACACGCCGAGGCGTGGGTTGAAAGCCCAATAATGAGCTTGAGCTGTCGGCGAAGAAAAACATCGTAAGGAAATTATAGCATGGTGGTAGGGTACTTCTTTCTCGGCTGGCTAGCTATCACACTTACATTAAAAATCTGCCGCCAAGCACTTATCAATGTACTCCGGCAAGCCTCACTCGAGAGCCAGTTTCTTTTTTTTTAATATAAAAGTAATGAGACGAACGTTACGCTCTCCTGATGGTAAGAGATAGCACCTGCCCATGAACATCGCAGCGATACACAGAACTTTGAGTATCAGTATTAGGCGAATCAAAGTATGATGCGCTCATTACTTTGAGACTTTCAATGTTTAGTCTAAACAGCTCAGTTATATAGACAAGGTGAATCACACATCTAGCTACGGGCTAAGTTAATTTTACCTGCATGTTAACATCAGCTCGCCTCCTCGCGTCTGTCGGTTGCCTCCGAGCTTTCCTCGCCTGTCGCTGTGCATCGGCCACTCTCCTCCTGAGTTCGGTCCTGGCTCGCTTGCACTCCCGAGCGTGCTCGCGACTGAGGGCTCCCGTGGCACAGCCCCCGCGACGCCAATCATCAGCTCGCTCCGAAAGAGGAGTGATCAAAGTATCCATAAGCGCGCTGAAATAATATAAAGTTAAAAAGTTAGGTTTAGGTTTAAAATAATTTTTATTATCATCAAAGACAATAATGTCACTTATGTGATAACATGGTTGGATAATTTTTTTTTTCACATTGTTCAAAGTCTTAACTACGCATAACTATAAATTAAATTTACAAGATTGGTATACAAAATTAAAATGAACTATGCCCGTTAAACGCACTTTTAACCATAACAGTAATGGATTCATTTCATCCAACATATTACTTACTTCTCGTTGGTAATATGCTAGCAGGTAAACATTTTGTGATGATACCCTGATAATATTAAACAAGACAAGACATGTTTCGACAAATGTAATAAGTAACAATTTTTTGCAATCTTATTGATTGCAGGAAATTTTAACCGAAAACAAACAAAGTGGGCTTGTTGTAAGGTTTCCAACTAGCCCACTATTATAACATGTTCTTACAATATTAGACCCCATCATTAAACAGCAAAATAGGTGCAGCAAGTAAAATTAATGATCTTATCATTTTTTCCTTAAGGAAACGACATTTAGAATATTCGATGTAATATGAAGGCTAAAGGACAAAGTATTAGTATGAGGCAAGAATTAGATCACTAGCATAGCTACTATAGCGTGGTGTCTTGCAATCCTCTCCCTCCCTCCCTCGGATCCTGACCAAGCAAGCCGAACTTGCTATAATTTTATTTCTACCACCTTTATGATAAAAAAATAACATCACAGATTTCCACTGTTGGACATAGACCTCTCCCATTGATTTCCATGAAGACTGGTTGAAAATGACTCGCATCCAGCGGGTTCTTACGGTCTTCATCAGGCCGTCTATCCACCTTGTGGGTGGACGTCCTACGCTGCGCTTGGCGGTCCGTGGCCTCCACTCCAAAACTTTATAGCCCTATAACAAAGCCTAAAACATCGTCGCAAAATTGCTAGTTTGTCGTTTTTTTATCGGATTCATTTCGGAGAATGTTATTTAGAAATACATGGTCTGATTCACCATGCCCATTTTTTTATCGGACAGAAGCTCAAAAAAGCGACATTTTTCATGGTCGACGTTCCAAAAACTCGAACGAAACGATTTGATTCCACGTTCATTGTGCGGAATGCTAGAAAGTGGAATGCGCTGACTGAGTGGGTGTTCCCTGTTGGATATAATCTGGGTGTCTTGAAATCGAGAGTGAATCGGTATTGTCTAGGCAAGTGCGCTCCAACTTAGACCGCATCATCACTTAGCATCAGGTGAGTGAGTCAGAGTTTTGTAGCGATGATGGCTCAGTGGTTAGCGCGGTAGGTTCGCATGCCGAAGGGCGTGGGTTTAAACCCCAACAATGAGCTTGAGCTGCCGGTGAAGGAAAACATCGTGAGGAAACCATAGCGTGGTGGTAGGGTACTTTCTAGTACTCGGCTGGCTAGCTACCACCCTCAAGTTGAAAATCTGCCGCCAAGCATCTAACGGTGTGTTCCGACAGCCTCACTTGAGAGCCAGTTCTATTCTAGGCTAGGTGAGCTTTACCATCTTCGACCACACCGTCACTTAACATCAGGTGAGCTGTGGTCAAAAACCTAGCCTGTCAGCCAAAAAAAAAAAAAGACGGCAGTCAAACGTAAGCCTATTCCTTAGAAAAAAAAAAAAATTGCCATCAGTTCTGCGTGCTATTTTCCCTACCCACTGCCACTTCAACTTTCTTATCCGCTGGGCTATGTCGGTAAGTTTAGCTCGTTTACGGATCTTCTCATTTCTGATTCGGTCTCGTAGAGAAACCCTGAACATACCTCTCCATAGCTCGTTGTGCCATTTTGAGCTTACCAATAAGGCCCACAGTTAGAGACCACATTTCAGAGCCATAAGTCATCACCGGTAACACACACTGGTCGAAGACTTTCGAGTTAAGGCACCGTGATAATTTGGACGAGAAAACGTTAGGTAGTTTTCCGAACGCTGCCCAGGCGAGTTGGATTCAATGATTGAGCTCTTTCTCAAAGTTGGACCTACTTTAGTTACTCCTAATACCTAGTACTCCTTCTGTGAAATAACTTTATCTTGTCATGTTAAAATTACCCGATGAAGGTTTTCATTCTGGATTCGATGGCTCTGTGGCGAAGACATACTCTCGTCAGTGCAGTGCCAATCTCTTTCGTCGCTCCTAGAACAAAAAAACACAGAGCTTTAGAACGTGTCTTATCGACTATCAAGTTAGTATAAGAAATACCGAGGAAATACATAAAATACTTTGCAGAGAAACAACAGAGTAAGATTACTTGGGATCGGTATACAATGCGAGGATGGGAACGACTGAGCTACGCGCGATTCTATTACTTCTATTACTATTAGCGATAATAATTCAGTGGTTAGCGCGGTCGGTTCACACACCGGAGGGCGTGGATTCAAATCCCAACAATGAGTTTGTGCTGACGGTGAAGGAAAACGTAAGGAAACCATAGCATGGGTATTTTCTAGTACTCGGCGGGCTAGCTACCACCCTCAAATTGAACCAATCTGCCACCAAGAACCTAACAGTGTATTCCGACAACCTCATTTGAGAGCCAGTTTTATTGTGTCATCTTTGACCACATCATCACTTAACATCAGGTGAAATGTGGTTAAACACAAGGCCTGTTAACTTTTGTAACGCACACCGCAAAAAAATATTTTATGCCGGTATTTTATATAATTTTTAGCTACCTAATACCAAGCTCACAGTACGGGGGCTGAACAAATATATCAGTTTTGGTTTTATGGAACGCAACCCAGTAGTAAAGGCGGATAATGTTCTTCATATTACTAGAAAAGTTGTGCAATAAGGACGAAAATCGGTAAACAAAAATATCGACATACAACAAAGATATATTTAGGACCCATACACATGCTCACGGGCATTCCCAAGCAACAGTTAGTAACGTTAAGCGGTGAAGTCGTACCAATGTTGACCTCTCCACGAAGACCACTAATCTTAACGTCCACATAGAAGCCATTATTGATAAGCGAATACCTACTTTAACACAAACGCTTAAAGTGGTATTTCCTTGCCGAATAAATTATTAAAATCCATGTCTCAAACAATGACGCGTGCGTGCAAATCTGAACACTGTGCCGGTGCAAATAAATACATATCAAATGAACAAACACCAACCGCAAAGGGGCGTAAAGTGATACATTAACACGGTAAATTGAACTGTAATAGTGTTGTGACACGAGTCGTATCGGGTTCCATTTGCGAATCGCAAGATGGACTAAGAGCGTGGTCAGTAAAACCAAACTTGTTTGCATTTTCTGAGTAAAGTGCTGCCGACGCTCGCGTCGAACAGACGTGTCTCCCAAAATTAGTGTTAAGTTTTACATGTGATAAATCTCGAGAATGGCTCCCGCGCTAATTTTCACTATCGTCGCCACATACTTCTGCATCGTGAATGGACGTAAGTTCTTTATATTTCTTGAAATAATGAAGACAACAGGATATTGGCCGTTCGCAAGACCTTGAAATCGCCGACTTTGTTTTTGTTTCTCTATTTTGGTTTGGGAGAGAATGATGCGATATCTAAATCTAAATTTAATCGGAATATATATCTATTTATAATAATATAAACAACGATCAGAGTTTATCGGACTTTCCTACGAGATCGAAACAGAAATGAGGAGATCCGTAGACGAACTAAAGTAACTGACATGGCCCAGCGAATTAGCAAGTTGAAGTGGCAGTAGGCAGGGCACATAGCAAGCAGAACTGATGGCCAATGGGGCTGTAAAGTTCTGGAGTGGAGACCACGGACCGGCAAGCGCAGCGTAGGACTTCCATCCAGGAGGTGGACATACAACCTAACAAAGAGCGCAGGAACGACCTGGATGCGAGCCGCTTCCAATAGTTTTTTTATGGAAGTCAATGAGAGAGGCTTATGTCCAACAGTGGACGTCCTACGACTGAAATAATGAGACACGAACAACGATTCGTTTTTAAAACTTCTTGATCAACTGTCATAACCTTCTTCACGTTGCCTAAATTGTAGGAATATATGTATTTTCTTGGTAAATATTTGTACAAATACATATATTGGTATATATTTTATTGTCGTACAGGCATTTAAATAAAGTCGATATATCCTTATGTAAGGAGTATTAACAAATTGTGTAACCAAGGCTTTCGGACGGCATTTAATTCTGTTATCGGGTCTTGTCGTTCAGGCGATAACATGAACTTACAACTTAAAATTCACTCTTTACAGTTAAAGAGTTTCTTAGTAGACACAATAACAATACAAGATACATTTTAAAAGAATAAGAAAATATTTAATTTTGTAGTAAAAGAAACTAAAAAGCAAATCAACAATGAAAGACAAATCAACGACAACTACAACATAGGGGTCATATTAAATGGCATGAGTTGTTGTTTTTGAGTTTCTGATGTCATTTTTATATCCCTTATAGTATGAAAGTTTCTGATGTCATTTTCATATTCCATACAGTATTTGTGTGTACAAAGTTATTTTATTGTATAACTATAGAAATTTATGTTTTACGGGTTTACTTTTAATTAAGACAGATATTTCAACTATAGCTTCAATCAGATCTGATGCAATATGAACAGAGCACTGAGTTTATTTTTAACCGACTTCAGAATAGAAGAGGTTCTCAATTTGATTGGTATTTTTATTTATGTACGCCGTTACAAATTACTTTGAGATTTATGATCCGATTAACGTGATTCTTCTTTAGTTTAATGCGGAATAGTTGCCATTTGGTTCCATAAAAATTTTACATAGTCTGGCCCTATTGTTTTCATTTTATGAGCATTTTTTTTATGAAAATTTGCCAAGCACCGGCATTCGCCGGCACCTAGGCTAGGCTAAAGCACCGACTTCAAACAAATCAGTATGTATATAATTTAGTATGGAGGTAGCTGACGCCTTGGATAAACAAATAGGTTATTTTTTATCCCGAAAAAGAAATGTCGGGTGACACCGCGCAGCTAATGGTGTTCTAATCTAATGAAACCATTCAGCTTAATCCTTAGATCAACTAAAAGCATCGAGCAATTATTATTTTTAGAAGAAAAAATTTTTTCTTAGCATTAGGTTTTTGTCCAAATTGATATAAAATTAATCATATGAAATGTCAAGGAAATTAAACTGAGAATTATCCTCGTTATTCCGGTGATCGTTTTCCTTATCTATATTTTTTTGCAGTACTTGACTGCAGTTAATGATATTCAAGAACAACATACCATTTGTTCAGTAAAACAGCTAAATATGAAGGAAATACATATAGTCGCTCTGATAAACAAAGACATTATTAGTACGAAGACCATTATAAAGAGTTATAGAACTATTATCACTGGAACTTCATTTAATATTTATAAACTTAGCATTTTTTGTAGCGATGATAGCTCAGTAATTGGCGCTGTCGGTTCGGGTGTAAGTTCAAACCTTGATCTGCCGGTGAAGGAAAACATCGCGAGGAAACCATAGCATGATAGTAGGGTACTTTCTAGTACTCTGCTGGCTAGCATATAACGGTGAGTTCCGGCAGCCTCACATGAGGGCCAGTTCCATTCCAGACTAACTGTGTTTACTGTCTTCGACTACACCGTCACTTAACAACATCTGAGCTGTGGTCAAACACTTAGCTTGTCAAACATATAAAAAGTAATTATAAGGTCTTAGTCAGTCAGTAGTTGATAAGCAAACACATAATACAAAGCTAGTATTTCTAAAGACAAAAACCGGATAGCGTGACCTGATAAGCGTCTTAAGTGGGTTTATTACACTAATGGTGATGATTTTAATAACATTAACTATTATTGTTAAATTGACAATGTTAATTGGTATCATATGAATCGTAGTGCTCTTCCTTGGTAGTGATTACTTATTTCAAAACCTAAGTTAATAATCATTAAATATATTAATAGGTTTTACATTACAATAATTACAAATTTCTTTTAAATAATTATGCATAATTAAGTACTGCTTCTTTAATATTATAATTGATCACACTTATATTATAACGGGCGCTAAACACTAATGTGTGAACATTACTGTGTTCCGGTTTGAAGGGTATTGCAGCTAGCGAAATCACAGTTGGCTTCACAACAGGCTGTTGAGACTAACCATCGAAAGCAGCGATGCACTGGACTTTGTTTTGCTACTCAAAGTTCTGTGTATTGCTGCAATGGTCATGGATATGCGTCATCTCATACCATCAGGAGAGCGTCCCGTACGTCTCATTCCTTTTACCTATAAAAAGTGATATAAGTAAAAAAATATCACTCATATGGTCGTGTGAGAAAAAAAATCTTGTTATTAGGAAAAGTTAAAATTCTCTGACGATAAAAAACTGATCATATACAAAAACAAGACAACGCAAATGGCGATTACAAAAATGTTTACAGTCCATAATAAATAAAAAGTAGAATAAGCGTTCGAGTCCCAAATTCAAAACATAATTATTATCAAAAATCCACTTCATCAACAGATTTCAAACGAGCACCTACTAGACAAGATCAAGATTATTATAATACCTACCTGTTTGTACTTGTATTATTATCATGTTTTTATTTTAGTAAAAAATAGAGTGGTTTTTAACTACACTCGAGAGGAAAATAAGTTTTTTTTTAATTGCTCATATATTCAACATTACCCAACCCACACTTGGCCAGCGTGATGACCTATGACCTAACCCTTCTCACAATGAGAGGAGGCCCGTGCCCAACAGTGGGCCAGTTTGTAAAAACAAGACTGATTCGTATAAATACAACATACAAATAAACATGATACTACTTTTATTAGTTACTTATATCTTAAATAACAAATATTTGCAATTAAAAAAAATGTGCCTTAAGATAGGCCTATGTCCAATGAACTATGATAGCTTAATTATAATGAATTTGTTTACATCACAACAAAGCATATCCCAATTCAACAACAGACCTTTAAAAATAAATTAAATTAAATGTATTTTTATTACATATGATACTCTATCATGTAATAATAGACCCTGTAACACAAAACAAACAAAACGATAATAAACTTATAAACATTATCAATAATATAGTACCTGTACAGGAACGATAAAGAAACAACGACTAATATATAAACAAGACACACAAGACGATGAGTAATTATAAACAAAATAGACTTCAACAGGCTGCGGAAACCAGTTAAACTTGTCAACAAAAATGATTATTAAGGTAAGCCTGATAACTATAAACTTGAATCTTAATGGACACACAATCGTAGAGAAATCTTTGGGAAATACCCGCAGCAAGGTGAATTGCAAAGGTGGAGCAGATGATTCCTGAATGTAAAGAATTTTATTAAAATTAAAATTCACATCAGAGGTCAGATACAATGAAAATGATATTTGAATAATAAATGAAATAAGACAATAAGATGACAACGAATTAAGTTATATTTTGAATTGTAATATTATAATATTATGTATGCCAGCGAGCGATGGAGCTTAGTGTCTTGGGAGTCAAATTAACATTTCGTACAAGGAACACGATTTAACAGTAACACGATGTAAAATATACATATGTATATTGGTAATCCATAAAATATAGCAACGGTCTTTTCAGGTAGAGCAGGAAGATATAATAATTAAGTAGTTAAGGTATTCAAGTCTCATTAAAAATTATACTGAAAATCCCCGTGAGCATGACGCGATGACATTCTTTAGCGGAAAACCTTTTAAGATTTACAATTCTAAACGCCGTGAGTCATCTTACGAAGACTACAATGCATACGAACACTTATATACCTACTTAATTAAATTTATAAACATAATTAATTGCAATGAAATCCAGAATGGAATTTACAAAATGATCTTAGAACATAATAATATGTAGAATACGTAAGTACTTATCTCAATATCCTCCTAACGAATAATCCTGATATGATAATAAGTAAATGTGAACAGTCAGGTATTATTATAAGTATGGTTGTAATTTTATCAAGGTCACCCAGGTGGAACAAACACATGAGTGCAGTTGGTAATAAAGGTGATTTGAAAACCAGAGGTAGTCCCATTTGTTGTATAGTTGATAGCTCAGTGGTTAGCGCGGTATGCTCACACGCCGAGAGGCATGGGTTAAAACCCCAACAATAAGCTTGAGCTGCCGGTAAAGGAAAACATCGTGAGGAAACCATAGCATGGTGGTAGGTTACTTTCTAGTACTCAGTTGGCTAGCTAACACCTTTAAATTGAAAATCTGCCCCCAAGCACCTAACAGTGTGTTCCAATAACCTCACTTCGACCACACCGTCACTTAACATCAGGTGAACTGTGGTCAAACACCTAGCTTGGAAATCAGAAAAAAAAAATCCTCAGTAGACTTACCTCCGATACTAATTAGTGATCAAACTTTAGTGGTAGTGGATGATATCTACATCTTTAAAAGAGCAATTCTTGTATATATATATATATATATATTCTGAATCTCGGAAACGGCTCCAACGATTTTCATGAAATTTTGTATCCAGGGGGTTTCGGTGGCGAAAAATCAATCTAGCTAGGTTTCATTTTCAGAAAACGTCGTTTTATCCGTGTTTTCAGCCGAGCAATGCTCGGTCAACCAGGTACTACGTATTAAAACAGATTTTATTGAAAAACTATAATTAAAGAAACACGTAGAATGAATTAGCAAATCTTCCAAAATTATTAATGCCGTCGCAAATAATTCATATAACTTCTAAAAGATCGTTGTACCGTAGGAGGAAAATATCATAATAATATTCTTAGTAAGTGACGTTATAATAGAGCCTATCAAATTTATAATAATTTAAACTCAATTACGTATCTAAACATACGATAGGCAAAATGTTGTCAGCTAAAACTAGGCTATACGGATGAAGAATATGTATGTGTCGTAGATAAGAGGGTACGTTATTACTATTGCGTTAATTGATTTTGTTTTTAATTACAAATAGGCTAGCGTTTGACCGCCATCTAGCCTGATGTTAAGCGAAGACGCTGTCTACAGTGGAGCATGCTCGCCTAAAATAAACCGATTCACTCGTGACTTGAAGGTATCCAGATTGTATCTATCAGGGAACAACCACTCGAGCAGCAAATTCCATTGTCCAGCGGTTCGTACATTGAAGGTAGAATCGAACCGTTTAGTTCGAGTTGAGTGATTTCCACAATTGGCTCCCATAAATTGGTTTCCAATCAAACACTTTCAATAAACATTGACCGCAGGTATTGATGGAGACGTTATATATTTTCCGAACGACGAACCAAACTTTCGCAGACCGAAAATCGAAAAACGTACCGAAAACCAATTAGGTAACATAAAAATTACGTGGCTTTTGTTGTTTGTTTTTAAGTCCTGTTTGTCGAGTCAAATTAGCCACGCAGTAGTTTTATCTGATCTTCAAATTTATACATGGAGTAGTATATTTATGAGGGTACTTGGTTACCCTCATCATATTAACGTAATGGCGAGATTTATTTTTATTATAAAAACTACTAGAACCTACAAAAATATAGTTCTTAATGCGGATATGCGAAGAAGCAACTTTTTTTTTCGTTTTAAAATTTTTAGTCTTTATAGTTTATACTATCCCAGTATACAATTTGAAGATTAAAGATAACTCACACACACTCATATTCATAACTTAAAATACACCCACATAAAATAGGTACAATATTTAATCATTTAATCTTCCAGTTTAACTGTGTAAGAGCTGTTATGTCTTTCACGCTTTTAGCACGTATGTTTTAAATATTCTAACGAATTCTACACTTAATCAAATTAAGAATTACACAAACATTTTAACATGTAAAGTTTGACGTGAGTCTTAATAAAATTAACAGCGTTACACCTATACGCACAACTTTGCACAACCTTCAACTGTTGTATGTTTTGCTACGTTGTCTATATATTAACATGTTGTTTCATTAACTTCCATATTTCTCATCCTGTTATTGTCATGATAAAGGTTGTATTTAATAACATCCAGTTCTCTTAATGTATGCATATTATAAAGTAAAGTTTTATGGAAGTGAACCATATGGTGTTTGTAATCTAAAATGATTTTCCATAAAAGTAAATGTACAATGGCGACTACATCTCCGACCTCCGTTTGCAAAGTCACTCAGCTAGCTATGGAAATATCTGTGTTCGCCATTTCTCTAAGGGATCGTATCTGGAACGAAGTAAATCCCCAGAGAACCAAAGGCAGAGCTCAGCGTCTACAAATCGGCAAACGTAGTGTAGGGCGCCCGGGACTCGATGGAGTGACATATGTATACACATAGGACAGCTGGCAGTGGGTAGAATAGTTTAAGATCGGGATGAGTGGCGTATCTTGTGAGATACCTCTTGAGAGGTTAATTATAATGCCGATGACGATAAAGTACAGGTAAAACTAAATGATTGTTAAAATACTTTTAATTTAAAATAGACTCATGTTCGACTATACTTTGCCAGGCAAAGGAATGATGAAGTCAAGAATGGCGCACGCGTTCAAAGACAAAACCTTTCAATACTTCATAATTGAAGACACTGATGTTGATATAGTTTGACAGCTACAAGGGGATGTCCCTGCATGCGTATATTTCATATTTCCTCCATAATATTTCCAGAATCAGCATGCTCCACACCTGGCGGTGACAGCGGAACTTGCAAGTCTCTATACGAGTGCCAGTCAATGCTAGATTTAGTCAAAAAACCTGACAAAACCCAAGCAGACATAGATTTGCTAACGAAGTCGAAATGCGGCTTCGATGGTAAAACTCCTAAGGTAAGATACTTTTCACCCTACTCGTACTAATATTATAAATGTAAAAGATTGTATCTTTGGATGTTTGTATGTTTGTTACTCAATCACGCAAGAACGGCTACACGGCTTTTTTGATGAAATTTGGCAAAATCAAAACCAAAAAGTCATTTATTCCGTTTAGGCCCTGGAATGCACTTATGAACGTTAAGTTACATGTTTGAATCTACCACCGGCTCGTAATTACACTTCAACTGAGAAGACTCCGGCAAGAAACTCAGCAAGGCATTTTTTTTGTGGATCTTTCTTTTCATATTAGGTTACAGTTTATACAGTTTACACAGTTTTTAGCACACATATAGTCGTCAGTCTTAGATAGAAAAGACCCGTCGGCAGACAACTCATTTTGCGTCGCCGTGTGAATCAAACAAGTCTTTTCTATGAAACCGAATAGGTACAGCAGAAATTACGTGACCGAAATTACGCGAATGACAACTCAAAAATTTACGCTTTACGTTTAGCTTCACCGTAATAAAAATCGATGTATTTCAGGTGTGCTGCCCGAACCCCTGCTACACCCCCGACGGCAAAACAGGCAAGTGTGTCAGCATCTACTCATGTCCACATCTTGCCAATTTGCTCCAACCACCGGTCTCCAAGCAAAACATGCAATTCGTCCAGAATTCCAAGTGAGTGATCATACAAACTTAAAAAAAAATCACCTAGCTTTTCGCAATGGTAAAATAAAACTGTTTTTTTTTTTTTTTCAATTCAAACACGCCACGAATCGCGTTGATCATACCGTTATCACTTAATCTCTTTTTACCCGACTGTCAAGAAAGGGTTATGTTTTTCGCGTGTGTCTTGTATGTATGTATGTAAGTTTCTTTATAACCTCGTATCTTCCAAACGGCCGAATGGATTACGACAATTAAGGTATCGCTAGATTCGTCTCAATAACACAAGTGTTCTTAGAGGGTTCTTAGTTTAAAAAAAAAAGATGGATATTTGGCGCGTTAATTAAAAAAAAACCAAACCTATCAAGTAGGGTATCTAAAATATTAGGATAAGATTACAAAAATATATATAAGTTATATGTTTAAATTTAACTAGGAATAATGAATTTGTTTAAAACGTTTTTTTCCTCTAATTATACATAGCTATTTTAATCGCAGTCGGGTTACAATAATATAATATTTTTTTAAATATCTATCCGAAATATTTCGTTTACCAAAATGAACTTCCGCGAAGTAACGCCTGAATCAATCAATTATTAAAAATTCTTACTACACATACAAGTGTATGTATTTAGTGTAGGTTAGTAAATTTATTAACTTTGTGTTAATCCAGAATTTTTATGTTAATATCAAATTTTACCAAAAATCTTTAAGCTGTTAAAATTTAGTAAAAAATATACACAAGACGACAAAATTTCACATCTTGACGTATTTTAATCACGAGTGCACTTCGATGAATATACGTATAAAATAAACCTGTATTTCAAATGTCAAGGGCAATAAGGTGCAATGTGTATTATTACTTATTTATAAGCTGTTTTGTTCATTTTTAACCGACTTCAAAAAGGAGGAGGTTCTCAACTTGATTGATTTTTTTTTGTGTATGTACACCGATTTCTCTGAGATTTATGATCCGATTTACGTGATTCTCAGAACAAAATAATGTATTGATGTAAATTTTATCTTAATTCGATGTCAACGTTTTGTAAACCTCTGCTAGGTCACAAATATTCTAGATTATATATTAATATTTTGTAGCGATGATAGCTCAGTGGTTAGCGCGGTCGATTCACACTCCGAAGGGCGTGGCTTCAAACCCCAACAATGAGCTTTACCTGCCGGTGAAGGAAATCATCGTTCACACATGTTCGTAGGGTATTTACTAGTACTCGGCTGGCTAACTACCCTCAAGTAGAAAATCAGCCGCTAAGCGCTTATCGGTGTGTTCCAGCAGCCTCGCTTGAGAGTCAGTTGCATTCCAGCCTGGGTGTGCTTTACATTCACTTAACATCAGGTCAAAAAAGATAATTCACGGTAAATTAATCCGATTTTTTTTAAATACCACAGTTTTTGTCACGGGTAGCCCGTTGGTAAGCAATGACCATCGCCTGTGGATATCTACAAATACGTTGCCGACCGTTTAAAATTCTATTAACATGCATTTTGAAGAACCCAATGTTGCAACAACAAAAGTAAAACGACAGCCTTTAGTTTTAGAAATGCTGTTCTTACGTACTTGTGAATCATAGCAGGATAAATAAGTAACAAAATAAAGGCATACATATTCTTGAGATGTAATGCATAAATTGAGGTATACTAGTGAACTGAGTGTAATTAAGCTTAAATTAATGTAGTGGACTAATGAATACGATTCTTGAAATGGTTTTTTTTTAAATTATACCGTCATTTATCTTATACCTTTAAACGAGCAATTCTTGTATATATAAATATATATATAATCTGGATCTCGGAAACGGCTCCAACGATTTTCATGAAATTCAGTATGCAGGGGTTTTCGGGTACGAAACATTGATCTAGCTAGGTTTCATTTTTAGAAAACGTCGTTTTATCCGTGTTTTCAGCCGAGCAAAGCCCGGTCATCCAGGTACTTATAAATAAACATGTAAATGTTATATAAAAAAATCACGAAATTTCTTGAGTTCGCTACGTACATGATTGTCTAAACATTTGTGTGTGGTGTTAGTGTATTTGTGTTTTTGTTTTATTATTATCTTTTTTTTAATGATTGACAGGCTAGGTGTTAAATGACGGTGTGGTCGAAGATGGTGAAGCACACCTAGCCTGGAATGGTACTGGCTCTCAAGTGAGGTTGCCGGAATACACTGTAAGATGCTTGGCCGCAGATTTTCATCTTGAGTTTTGGTAGCTAGCCAGCCGAGTACTAGAAAGTACCCTACCATCATGCTATGGTTTCCTCACGATGTCTTCCTTCACCGGCAGCTCAAGCTCATTGTTGGGGTATGAACCCACGTCCTTCGGCATGCGAACCTACCGCGCTAACCACTGAACCATCATTGCTACAATAAATATATATATTCAAATTCCAATCCAATCCGCTATATATTCAATCCAATCCAATCCGCTATATATTCAAAAATTTGCACTTGTGGTTGTTTTGCATTGGATAAGCGATGTATTGATTAACTTTAAGCTGAGTGTGTGTTCCTTGAAGGGTACATTAGATAAGCGATGTATTGATTAACTTTAAGCTGAGTGTGTGTTCCTTGAAGGGTACAATACGCGTTACTTTTAATCCTACATCTTAGACCGAAATACTGCTTAGCATCCGGCGGCGTGTGGTCAAACGCGAACTTTTTTTAAATAGATACGTTAGGCCATTAATTAATATATACAGACATTTATAACACAAAGACACAAATCTATGTTTGTCTCATAGATTTTTTGTCCGGGTGGAAATCAAACCCATGCCTGCGATTCCCTGAGATATAGGGCATTCCCTATATTCGGATATATCCCTATATATGGATAGAATTAGTAAGTTCTCTTACCATCAGTAGAGGATCTCGATCGTCACATTACTTTCACATAAAAAATGGAACTTTGCTTAGTTTGCGGTCTAGATGGCGCTGATTAAAATGTCCTCTAATATTTGTATTATTTTATTTAGATGCACAAGCAAAGAGCAATATAGCGTGTGTTGCGGTCCACCGCGAGACACGGGAGTCGTCGTGCCCGCGGGAGACTGTTCCTCCACCGTGTCCGCATTCCCGCCCGAACCCAGGACCGAATGCTGCGGAGTAGACAGCAGAGTCGGGAACAAGATCGTCGGTACGTTGATATTTATCAGTTTCATTCAATTTGCCGTGGTGATAAAAATTGTCCCCACAGTCTTGGCAGTCGTTAGTGTTTCCATCAATTAAGTCGCAAACTAGCCATAACGATTGTCAAAAGTGCCACTTGGCTACGCATTTGTATGAAAGTAATCGATTGACGAAGTCAATTCGTTTCATGGAATCGAACGAAAGATACATTGTCTAGCAAATTTTATTTCGTTAACGATATACCACGTGACTTATCGGCACCTTAAGTCAATCCCATACATTTTGGACTTTTCTAATAGCGTCGCAGTTAATCGAATGTTACTTTGTCTAGGCCCTCTGGGTTTTGTTTTGCTACTCAAAGTTCTGTGTGTCGCTGCAATGGTCATGGAGAAGCGTTATCTCTTACCACCAGGAGAGCGTCTCGATAGTCTTATAACTTTTCCATTAAAAGAAGTCTGGTGTTAGATGGCGCTGTGTGTATTGTTATATGATTTTTATTTATTTTATTACAGGCGGTAACGCGACGACCGTGGACCAGTACCCGTGGCTAACAATCATCGAGTACATCCAACAGGGCAAGATCAAGCTGCTCTGCGGAGGAGCTCTCATTAGCGGACGGTACGTGCTGACCGCAGCACACTGCGTGACTGGGGACGTCTTGCAGGTTGGCACTCCGTGAGTATTGTTTTTAACGGTTCTCATAAAAGCTACTTTTGTTAATTTAAAACTAGCTGTTACTTTGACGGCACGGAATTTTAAAAAAATATCTCAAAAAAAAAGTCATTTATTCAGTTTAGGCCCTGGTAAGGCACTTATGAACGTTAAGTTACATGTTTGAATCTACCACCGGCTCGTAATTACACTTTAACTGAGAAGACTCCGGCAAGAAACTCAGCAAGGCATTTTTTTTGTGGATCTTTCTTTTCATATTAGGTTACAATTTAGAGTTATACATAAATTATGCTTACTACAATTGTCACTTAGCCAGGGGGATGCAAGTGCAGAGAGAAGCTACTACAATCATATATTCTTGACTTTCACGTATTGAGCCACCTTATAGTAGGCTTTGTCAATTAACCTCTGCTTTACAAAATCTTTGAATTTATTATAGGACATTTTAGTTACCTCAAGTGGGATTTTATTATAGAATCTAACGCAATTCCGGAGAAAAGACTTATTAGCTTTAGATAACCTACATCTAGGTTTCACAATTTTATCTTTATTTATTGTGTTTAAGTTATGTCGGCTACTGTTAATTTCAAATGAACTTAAATTTTTCCGGACAAACATAATATTTTCGTAAATGTACTCAAAGGGATTTAGGCAGTGTTTTCGATGAAAGGTTGGGGTGGCTTGACTTTTTCCGACACTTCCAACAATTATCATCATATTTCAATCAATTTACACAAAATCTTGACAAATTATATACCCAAAACTTCGTCATGAATCACTCTATCTATTGGTGATATACTCACATGATAATCCGTACTCTAGTTTTTAAGTTTATCGCGAACAGACACACAGACTCGGCGGACTTTGTTAACCGACTTCTAAAACGAGGAGGTTCTCAACTTGATTAGTATATACTATATATATATATATATTTTAATGTATGTACACCGATTACGCTGAGATTTATTATCGGATTTACGTGATTATTCTTTAGTTTGATGCGGAATAGTTGCCATTTGATTCCATACAAATTTAACATACTTTGGCCCAGTTGTTTTAATTTTATAAACCTTTTTTTTATGAAATTTTTTATTTACGTGGACGACGTAATTGTCTTTGGCAAGACGTTTTTGAATCTTAGAAAAACCGAATTCAAGAAAAAGAAATCAGCACTAAAAAGCGAAAAATAAACTTACTTTACAAAGTATTATTATACCTGCTAGATACCTACTGATCTGTTTGAACTCGGTGCTAAGCACCGGCACCTAGGCTAGGCTAAGCACCGACTTCGAGGTATTTTTCGCTTATTCGGGTGGTAGATAGCCAGCCGAGTACTAGAAAATACCCTACCACCATGCTATGGTTTCCACACGATGTTTTCCTTGACCTTGACAGCTCAAGCTCTTTGTTGGGGTTTGAACCCAAGCCCTTTGTCGTGTGAACCGACTACGCTAACTACTGAGCTATCAGTACATCACCTTCACTACACAAGTCTTCTTTATTTTTAGTAAAGAACATAAACATCGTATTGGTAGAATGACCAAATCGGTATAGCTTCTGTTTTTTTTATTTTAATATACATAGTTTAACGTTTGCTACAACCAGGATCAACATTATTTTCCTTTTCATTTCCTTCAGTAAAAACGTTCGACTGGGCGAGTATGACACGGTCAACAACGGGAGAGACTGCGCTCCCGTCGAGGCCGGTGGCCAGGACTGCACAGAGGGCACGGTCATAATACCGATAGAGCGTACCATCCCGCATCCAAACTACAGCACCAACAGGAAGCAGTCACCGAATGATATAGCCCTTATAAGGCTTCAGCAACTAGCGCCGTTCACTGGTATGATTAAAATAAATCACATCACATCATCAGCCACAGGTCGTCCACTGCTGGGCATAGGCCTCCTCCTGGGGGGGTTTTGCCAATACTCGCCACGCTTGGCAGGCGGATTGGCGAGCGCAGTTAGGTGTGATTGTTCAAGGAAGACGCTGCTGCCCATCTTCCGGATTACATCCCTTAGCCGACTCTTACGGGAACCACGGGTAGAGAGGGTGGGGTACTAATCTTACGCCGGCACCACCACGGCACAAATTAAATAATACTTTATTTCTTTCAAATGTTTACAATTTAGGTTGGTGACTTCTTTTAGGCAGGAATTAACTGTACCAAAGGACACCTCTCTTTCAGTTTTACATTACTATATAACTATAAGTAATTAGCTGTGCCCCGCGGTATTACCCGCTGTTCCCACGTGAACACTACTTTTTTGCGGGATAAAAAGTGCCGGAACACACCGTTATGTTAGGCTTGGCGATGAATTTCCAACTTGAGGGCGGTAGAAAATACACTACCACCATGCTAAGGTTTCCTTAGGATGTTTTCCTTCACCTTTGGGTCTGAACCCACGCCCTTCGGCGTGTGAACCGACCGCGTTAACCACTGAGCTATCAATGCTATATCTCGCTTGATGTTATCTACTATGGGTTAGGCTTGCCAAGAAGAAATTGAATAACATCGGCTCAATTAACAAATTCAATTGTTTAGCGGTTCTTACAATGAAGGTGGAACCGAACCGTTTCGTTCGTGTTTTTGAAACATCAACCATGAAGCGATGTCGCTGTTATAGAGCGGAATCTTATCGCCGTGTTTTACCCAAATATTATTATTAATGTAAAAGTAATATGAAAAACAAACAGTTGGATCACTGCTCCGCCGAATTAAGTTGAGCGCTAACACCTCATTATCGTGTCATATTATTTTCATAATTATTTAACAGCCCTGTTGGCTCATTGGTACTATGCCTGCTGTAAGGCGTGGGTTCGATTCCCGCCAAGGGCAAACATTTTATGAAATGAACAAATGTTTGTTCTGTGTCTGGGTGTTCTATAAGTATTAACAAAAAAAAAAACAATTTGACTTCCATCACACAATCTCTGCTTAGTTTGGAGTCAGATGGCGCTGTGTGTAATGTGTCATATGATATTTAATTTCTATGATATTGGTTTCAGACTTCATCCGCCCGATCTGCTTGCCAACGATAGACGTGACGCTGAACCCTCCTCCGCCCCAAAATTTCACTCTATTCGCCGCCGGTTGGGGAGCCGTGTCCACTACACAACCATCCAGCGCTGTGAAATTGCACGTCGACTTGCCTTATGTGGGGAAAGATGTAAGTTATATCATTTCGATTGTTTTACAAATGGCTAAGTTATAAAAGATTATAATTACTTTTGCTATATTAACAAAAAAAAAAATGTTTTTTTTTTAAATTCTTATAAGTCCGCGTTTGACCACCAACTCGCCTGATGGTAAGCGATGGTGTGGTCGAAGATAAAGCACGCAGACTTAGAAGATACCTATTCAGTCTGGCCTTGAAAAGATCTAGATTATATCTCTCAGGAAGGAAGCCGGCAGCTTGTTCCATTCCTTGGCCGTACGGATGAGAAACGTAGAGTCACTACATATTTAATATATATGATAAAATAATGTTTTCAGATTTGCGAACCGGCGTACAAATCCGGTGGTAGGAACCTGAAACTAACTGCAGGGCAATTGTGCGCCGGCGGCATCGATGGCAAAGATTCCTGCAAAGGAGACTCGGGCGGTCCGTTGATGTTTGAAAATGGCCGAACTTGGGAAGTCATCGGAGTTGTCAGCTTTGGTCCTACACCTTGCGGCTTGCCTAACGTCCCCGGAGTATACACCAAAGTGTACGAGTATAATGAATGGATAAGAAGTGTTATCGTAGCTTAGATGACACCGCTTTAAAAAAATAATAGCTCTCTATGTTTAATTTTCTACGTCACATAGGTGAGAAAGTGATGTAACTTTTTAGTAGCAAAATAAGTCTGAAGAATTAACATTAAAACTAAATTATACAATCTACCTACATATAAACACTAAAATGTCAAATGTCTCAAATGCACTAAAGATGTCTCATGATTTAAACAAAACAGTATTATTATTAGCGACTTTACATTCTAATAAACGTGTTCTTTTAATAGTACATTTTATTCCCTTTTGCATAAACTTATAGTTATACACCGTGAAAGTTTGAACATCAGTAATATTGAAGTTCAGTACTCGATTGTCGTATCAAATAATTCAAAAAATAGGTGGTTAATATTTGACCTAAATATCCTGAGCAAACACAAAAATACGGACACTCAAATCACGCGCACCGAAAATGACATGGTCCCAGATTAGATAACAGTTAAAACGTATAGTCATATGCAACATATACGTATTACGTATATGTTTCATATGACCACTAACTAACATGTTTTTAAATATTGGTGATGTTCAAACTGTCAGTCCGTATACATTTCTGCAAAAAATGTCAAGGTTTTCTATTTGATTTTATTGATACGAAGGAAATTATACTGCTTAAATATATGTAAGTACAGTTCAACAAATTTTGTTATGTTAGGTGTTCTCGTTCCCTGAGCTGGATTAGATCTGATATTGTATTAACTAGATTTTAAAGATATGGTTGGAAGTTTTATATATAACGTCTGAGATTAAATATTTTTGTACTTTTGAAGATTTTGTTTTATTGATAAATAATTTAAAGTTGTTCAACTTTCAAGAGATCGATTTTGTTGAATCTAGAAATGTGAAATTCGATTGTTAATTAGGAGGATTTTGTTTTTCATCCTCTATATACTTTAAGTGTAACGTAAAAATGTACTTATACATATAAGTACATATTTGTGATATAAGTATTCCCGTAACAAAGATGTATAACGTTTTTAATAAATATGAAATTTTGGCAGCCTAGTTGGGAGATCGTCTGTCCAATCTGGAGGTCTTGTGTTCGAATCCCACGCGCACCTCTCTTTTCTAAGGAAGCCTACAAGTCCGATATTAAAAATCTCAAAGATGTGTGAAGTCTGCCAACTCGCACTTGACCAGCGTGAAGGCCCGTGCCCAGCAGTGGGATAGTTTACAAAAACAGGCCTGATTCGGAAATAGACATGAGACCGATGGCAGCAGCACCGGTTACGAAGGTAGAAAAATAAATAACAATCTATGGTGTGACCAATTAAGAGTTAAACTATCTTAACTTTTATAACAGTCATTGGTTATCTATACTTTAGTAGAGAATACACATAATGTCTATTTTATGACTATGAAACGGACTATCATAGGCCACTAACCTCTGGCATTGGTGGCAGCGTCTGCTATCTTCTGGAAGGCGTCCAGAAAAGCTGCAATTGCCACGAGCGCTGATCTGTAAAACAATAATAGAGATTTCAATAAAGATATCAGAATGTGTCCGCATAACAACTAGGTATTTGCTTATTGAACAATATACAAGACGAAACAAAAAAATTGCTATTTTTTTAAAGTGATCTGATGTGGTACACGTATATTTTTTTATGCCACAGGTGGCAAACAAGCAGACAGGTTGCCTGATGGTAAGCAAACGCCATCGCCTATGAATATCTGCAATACCAGGAGCATTACAAATACGTTGCCAATCTTTTGAAATTCTAATACCTTTTTGAAGACCACAATGTTATAACTCTGTAGGAATATACATCATCACATCATCAGCCATAGGTCGTCCACTGCTGGACATAGGCCTCCTCCTTGGGGGTTTTGCCGAGCGCAGTTAGGTGTGATTGATCAAGAAAGACGCTGCTGCCCATCTTCCGGATTACATCCCTTAGCCGACTCTTACGGCAACCACGGGCAGAGAGGGTGGGGTACTATTCTTACGCCGGCACCACCACGGCATGTAGGAATACGGAGAAAAGAAAATAGAAGATTTATCATGTAAGAGTAATATAGGAGCGTTAGGGATACAAGCAAAATATATCTATTCTAATAAAAGAATTCGGCCTGGCAAGAACAACGATAAGTTAATTGCTGGAAAAACTATCCAAAGCTGGAAAATTGGTAGGATCTTATTCTTATTCAAAGTGGGGACGATAAGTCCTGCAATGACGTCCCGCTTGGGGTATTTTGTACATTTCCCCGAGCCAACCCAGCTCCTTGAAGTATCGGAGCGAGGGTCTGGGCTGCTGACATAGTGGCTCCATAGTAGGATCATATCTTATCAAAATAGATTAAGGATTAAACCTATACTTGAATCGTAAGTCTCAAACACTCCATTCAATGCGATAGATAAATACGCACGGTCGAGAACGATGACGAAGTATCAAGTGCAAATGCATCATAAATTGAAATCAACAAACCCGATAGTAACTACAATCGCCGTCGTTTAGCGCCAATTGACCGCCATGCATATCGGATGGACGCGATGACACTCAAATGGTTCAAGAGAACGAATATATGAATACGCTTTACTGTGGCACGTGTTAAGCAGTAATAAATAAATAACAGCAAAATTGAAAATACCCTCATTATAATACAAACACGAAACAATAAAAGAATAAGTTGGTATAAATCATTTTACTATGGAAACTTACGTGGTTTTGACAGCTTTTTGTTTTACTTATGCGGGATTACTCACGTTTAATTATATCGGATACTCAAACTATACATTCGGTCACATCCGTTTCCCTTTTTCATGGAGACAAAATTGAGTACAACACATGCGCGCGTTGTTATCAGTTTTATCCTGCATAAATAAAACAAAAAAGTATATGTAATTGAAAACCGGCCTAGTGCGAATCGGACTCGCGCACGAAGGGTTCCGTACCATTATCTATAAAATCAGCAAACAAAAATATCATATCTGTTGTATGGGAGCCCCCTTAAATATTTATTTTATTCTATTTTTTAGTATTTGTTGTTATAGCGGAAACAGAAATACATTATCTGTGAAAATTTCAACTGTCTAACTATCACGGTTCATGAGATACAACATATTTATGATTGTAAAAAATAGTGCCATTTATCATGAGACCAGAACTTTTCGTGTTAATGCTTACATGTCTTGACTAAAAAAGGAAAATTTTCACAATAACTCTTCGGTTCAGTTAAACACACACGTTAGGTAACATACTTACTTTAATGCGGAATGTAGTTTGGTCGCCTTCGATATGAACTCCTCCCACATCGGAGCACTGCTCTGTGAACAAATAATGGTTCAATTAGTCAAATGTAGTTAAAATTTCATTATCAGGGTACCGTACCTCAAAAGGATAAAAACGGAATCCTTTTAAGATCAGTTTGTTGTCCGTCTGTCAAGACCTTTCTATCTCGGGAACGCGTGGAGGTATCCAGTTGAAATTACGCAGTTATTCATTCATTAACTATATTACGCAGATCTTTAGTCCCTTGCAGCTGTGATTAAATTAAACTTCTCAGCTATAGTTTTTAAAAAAAAACAGCCATTTATGTCGCAAAATACCGCATATTTTGCACTCAAAAATGAATCAAAACCTATGGGGTACTTTCCGTTGACCAATAACTATGAAATTTAGCAAGTATTCTTATAGTAGGTACACAAAAAGGAAAAAAAATCGAAAACTGTACATTTTTAATTTAATTAAAAAAAATAGGGTCTTTAAGCAAAGAATGAGAACAACAATTTATCATACCTACTAGTTTGTACGGAACCCTCGGTAGGCGAGTCCGACTCGCACTTGTCGGTGTTTTAATGAGAAAATTTTAGTTCCGTTGGAACACACAGCGTAATTACCGCTTCAGCTACCTGGGGCCATATGTGATTAAGGTTCACAGTCAAGTAACTTATTGTGATCAAGCCATCAAAATTTGAATGGTCATAAGATTTTAAGATATGCTCCCGTTCTCTGAGCTACTTTTTGCGACTCTTAATAGGCACCCAGTTTTAAACTATAATACCAGTAGAGGACATTGATTCAGTGGGAAACGAAAGCCGGGTCTTATGATCATACTGGCGTAATACTGGCTCGCCTTATATTCCTTTACAAATTCGAACACATTGGTTGAAGGCAGTAATAGAAAGATTGCTCTTGTCCGTTTATATGCCTTAATACTTGACGTCAATTCGGATTCTAACTGCCTTAAGTTTGACATTGCTAAATATAGACTTGAAGGTGGTTGTTAAAGTAGATACATCTTGGAAGGTCAGGAACCCCATGTTTTAAGATTCCGTGCCTCAAAAGGAAAAAAAAAACCTATCAAATTAAAGTTATATGATCAAATTGTTGTCCGTCTGTCATAACCTATCTCGGGAACGCGTCGGAGGTATCGAGTTGTAGTTTGAAGATACCTACATTGCACTTTTTGGAAAACACAGACTCCGGCAAAGAGCTCCACATCTTCGCTGTGTTCGCATGGTGAATATCCACCATGTACATTGGTCACGTTTGTCTAGCCGTTCGGTAATAAAACCCACAATTACCAACGTACTTCAGGGCTTCCAAATTCTCTTAACGGCCTAGTAAATGACTTTAGATTCTAATCTGATTCTCTATTTACCCAGCATTGCAATAGACATAAGAAAGAAAATAGTGGTAGAACGGTTGGTCGTAATAGAAATAGTACAAGAGCATAACATCTCAAATTTCAACCCTTAGGAATGTTATACAAATGGGGCTAGAAATTTACATTAATATACTAAAATAGAACCCAATGGTGAGCCAACTTAAAGTTTAATTTTGAAAGATTTAGCCAAGTGGAGCCCTTCTGGTCATTACGGATATCTGATGGCAATAAAGACCCTCTTAATGACATAATGTGTCATGCCGGCGTCAGACACAAAGGGTCGAAATCTTTTCAAGTTCACCGACATTCAGAATTTTGAGGCACGTAGTTTACATTATGTTTTAGATGCGTCTGTGTTACGAGAAGTTTATGAACTACGCGTGTATCTCATAGACTTTATCAGAAGAGTTAACAATGTTAAAATCTTCTCCAGATCAGTGTTGCCAAACTATTACAATTGTACTTTTTTGTATGGATTAGTACGCTATTACGCCGCTGGCAGATCTATTACGATTTTCGAAAAGTAGTTGTATCTATTACAGTTTTAATATATCTATTACTTTTTTTGTATGATTTCATTATGATAATATATGTGTCAATAAAGAATAAAGTAATACTTTTAGTGCGTTTTCTTGCCACCGTCTAATACGGGTCGAAATTTTCAAGTGGCAACGCTGCTCTGGATACCAATAGACCGGTTTTTTAATCCCCGGAAAAAAATAGTATTATAGATACCACGTGATAGTAGTAACTATGTAAAAAGCATTTTTTTAAGCTGGTAGGTATTATTGTTGGGGTCGACAACATTTTCGTCATTTCGTTTAATTCTTATACTCGAATGTGTTTCTGCCTTTCCGTTATAATGTTGTTTTTTGTTTAATTTTCGGTTACCTATTGTTCTATTCGGTTAACTGTATATACTTTTGTCTGAATGATTCAGGTCGCGGAAAATGATCGTAATTTACAATTATGTGGCGAAAATGTTTATTACATGAACTGTCACTTTGACATTGTCATAGAGCGACATTTCATTTTACATTTGTTTGTGAATTAATAGTACCGGAGTATATAATAATACACACGGTGTTATAACTTTAGTCTTAAAATCAATCGTTATTATAATAGGAAACTAAACCGAAGTCTTATATTATTATATACTATAATATTTTTATTTTAGAAACCGACATACGTTTCATTCACGTGACAAAACATTTGAATATGACAAAAATAATGGGTATAAAAATATAAGGATATGCTTCAAACGCACTAATCATATCTATTAGCCATCTAAGTAATTCTGCCATACGAAACATATTACCAATTTTCTCAGATTACGATTGAGTTGCACGAACCGTTACCAAAAAGACCGACGACTACCGGCCACTTACTGAGAAGATGACCATCAAACAATGATAATGACCTTGAGGATGTGAAAGAAACCGTCGACGATTTGCGGGCGAGCGGACTTATCATTAAACCACTGGAGCGAGTAGAAAAACTTATTCCTATAGACCAGGCGCCGCGCCGGCCTAAATGACTTAGTGATTTGATTTATTATTAGTTCTTTATTGTCATAAATAAATAGGTATTTGTACAACTAAGCGTTAATTATTATCGTAAGTTAAAATTATTCCATCAGCTATCTGATTCCCATAGTAAAAGCTTTGCTTAGTTTGGGGCCAAGTGGAGCTGTGTGTAAATGTCCTACGATATTTATTTATTTGTGTGTTGTGCCGTGGTGCCGCCGGCGTAAGAATAGTACCCCACCCTCTCTACCCGTGGTTGCCGTAAGAGTCAGCTAAGGGATGTAATCCGGAAGATGGGCAGCAGCGTCTTCCTTGAACAATCACACCTAACTGCGCTCGCCAACCCGCCTGCCAAGCGTGGCGAGTATTGGCAAAACCCCCCCAGGAGGAGGCCTATGTCCAGCAGTGGACGTCCTATGGCTGCTGCTGATGATGACGATGATTTATTTATTAAAGCTTTTTTATTTTTCAAAATAGGTTTGTGTTTGCCCATACCCCACCTGGTGTTAAATAGTATCTAATGTGATCTAAGATTCAGCACGCTTACCTAGAAAAAACTGACACCCAAATTGTAACTGATGACAGTAGATAATTCCACACACAGTGGTCGTATCGTTTAGAGCTAAGTGGAAAAGATGAAATTTAAAATTCCTTTAAAATTAAAACACACGCCTAATATATCTCAATTATTTTTTAATCATAATAATCGGTAAGCCAAGTCACTTACTCAATTCATTCATTCACATCTATTATCTATTCATTCTTATTTATTATATTTTTTTTATAAAAAAATGGTAATGAATTTTATGATTAACCAATATTTTTATTAGCTAGAAGTAATTAATAGAGAAGTAATAAAAATATAGATAGGAAATAATAATAGTGTTTTTCTGTTGTTCAGTACGATTGGTTCTCACATTCAAATACTAAGTACAATAAATCAATTTTGATACAATCTTTTGTGATTGAAAAGATTGAGGTAATTCGTTAGCAAATTAATAATGACTGGCAATTTTGCAATAGCAATTTAATACTTTAGCTATTTGCTTATTTCAATGCAAACTGGCGAACACACATTTATCACACTAACATTATAAAAGCGAAAGTTCGTGAGTGTGTAAAGTGTGTTTGTATGTTTGTTACTTCTTTCGCTCTTCGTATTTTGCTCGAACGGACCAATTTTGATAACGTTTGTTATGGAGGTAGCTAACACCCTGGATAAGGATGTTTTACTCGGTGGTAGATTTCCTAAGCAGGAGGTCGTCTAGGTAGGTACCACCGCAGTACCAGATATTCTGACGCCAAGCAGTAGTGTGTAAACATTACTGTGTTCCGGTTTGAAGGGTACTGCAGCTAGCGAAATTACAGGGCTATTGAGACTTACCATCTAGTCTCAAAGTAATGAGCGCCAAGGCAGCGATGCCCTGGACTTTGTTTTACTACTCTAAGTTCTGCGTATTGCTGCAATGGTCATGGACAGGCGTTACCTCTTAACATCGGGAGAGCATCTCGTTCGTCGTATTACTGTTACATAAACTAATGATAATATGGATACTTTTTTTTTTTGTTGTAAAATACATACTTACAATATATACAGAGCACCCAAACACAGAACAAACATTTGTATATACTACAAAATGTTTGTCGTGGGCGGGAATCAAACACCTACAGCCCTTAAGTCAGAATAGTCAACCACAAACCTATAATGAATAATAAAAAAGCTTAGAAATAGAATAAACTAACTAATACGCAATAGTTACCAAGAATAGTCTGTAGGAAAAAGAATGAATAGTTTTTTCTGCTTTCTAAATAAATTTACGAATATTGAATTTCGTTCATCGTTCTGGCGGTCAAACGTCAGCCTAAATAAATTCAAATATAATCGAGTTTAAGATATATTTTGAATCAAGTTCAACCGTTTAGTAGCCATTATCTAATCCAACAATTGCCTTAAACCTGTCGACTATTGCCAAGAACTTTATCTAGTCAGAAGTGCCAAGCGAAACTCATGGGAAATGTCAACAAAGTTAACATGAAACTCAAGGGACGTAGGATGAAATATGAAAGCTGGTAATCCTGTGGAAGCACCGAGGAAATACTCGTAAAAGATATACAGGTGGACTCTTTAAATAGGCCAAGTCTCATCTGTGACACAACACAGAACTTAGCAAACTATAACATGTTAATATTTGTGTTAGGTGTTTTTTTTTAATGTAAAAAGTTATGAGACTAACGAGACGCTCTCCTAATGGTAAAAGATAACACCTGTCCATGACCATTGCAGCGATACACGGAACGTTGAGTAGCAAAACAAATTGCAGGGCATCGCTGCTTTGGCGGACTTTCGATGGTTAGTCTCAAGAGCCCAGTAATTTCGCTAGCTTCAGTACTCTTCAAACAGGAACACAGTAATGTTTACACACTACTGCTTGGCGGCAGAATATCTAGTACCTAGACGACCTCCTGATAAGGAGATCTATCCGATGTAAAAATCTAGATGGCAATTACCGAATAATTGTCACATTAATATTATAAAGGCGAAAAATTGTGTGTATGTAAGTGTGTTTGTATGTTTGTTAATTCTTCACGCTCAAACGACTGGACCAATTTTGATTAAATTTGGTATGGAGGATGATATAATGGATACCACCGGGCACGGGGGTAACGGGCTAGGTGGCTATGTGGGACTCTCCGTCCATGTGACGGCCTACCCACTAAAAACCCTGGGGTATTCCACCTCAGCGCTTTGAGTCGGGATATCGGGCACGCTTGCGCATTCATCCGCTACCTCGACAGCGCTAGTCCCAAGCGGACTCCTTCTCGGGGAGCTCCACCCTGTCTGATGACGATGTATGGGAACACCACACACATCGTTCATCCTCGGGAAACTCATTCATGGGTGATAGGTTCCCCCGTACCTGTCACCCTGAGATCCCTGTTATGGGGGTTGGAGGAGAGCTTAATTTCTCCTTCCACGCCCGATTCTTCGGCGGCGTATTGGGAGATCAGTGGTGATTTAGCGCTCTCTTTCCGCTGTCTCCTTCTGCAACACAACGTTTTCGCTCCCACGACCTCTCGGAAGGTAGTCGATACCCTGGATTAGCACATATGCTACTTTTTATCCCGTAAAATGTAGCGAGTAACACCGCTTGGCGCAGCTAGTTATATATAAAAAAAATCAAATATTTAAAATATTATTAATTTTAATATAAACGATTACATGATTACGGACGGGCTGGATTCGACATTCTATTTAAAAATTCATCAACATCATAGAAATACTCTGTCACCAGCAACCATTTTGTTTTCATTTGATGGTGATCAAACGGCAGCCTAAATAAATTGCAATGATTTTCAGTGGATTTTTTCGACAGTGGATATTACTTCTCCATCAATGTAGTCATCAATGCTCCAAAGATACAAGCATCAAATATTTAGCAGGTCTAAGTGGAAGGGTCTTAAATACCCGTAATTGGAGCAAGGCCGTCGCTAGGGGATTTAAAGGATTTACTCACCTGGAAAAGTTCACTACAATTCCAAGGTACCAAAACACACCATCACGTTATAAATGTTACTTTTATTGCTAATTTTGTATCAGTTGATACAAAAGTTTTAATAGGCTGAAATAAAAAAAAAACTACCAACACCAATCACGTATAAATAGAGATTATAAACAATGAACCCATGAGCTCGTTTCTGCTTTTAGCAAATATACATTACATCAAATTTCAGCATAATAATTCAGGCACGTTTGAGCTAAAGTTTCAAAAACATACTTCAACCTCGACGTTAACAAAAGAGAATTTTCCCCCGACATAGTCCAAAAGAAAAATTAAAACACCGCACATTTTACACTCACGCAGTTAACCCTGTCGACACAAGTGGGTGATTGCTACCCTTGCACAATAAGCATCATTATTGACTTGATGACGATTAGTCAGATTTAATTGGTATACTATGAATTGAAATATTAAAAACTATACTAATCTAAGACGATAATGTGGATGTGGTGTAATTTACTTAGTAAGTTTTTATCCGACTGCCAAGGAAGGGTTCTGTGTTTCGCGCGTATCTTGTATGTACGTAAATCTCTTTATAACCTCGTATCTTCCATAACCATGGGTAGGGGAAGTGGGGTATGATTCTTACGCCGGCACCACCATGGCAAATGGATTACGACAATTAAGTCATCGTTAGATTCGTCTCAACTAGAATTAAAAAAAAAAACAAGATGGTGGATTTTTGGCGCGAAATAATAATAATTTAATTTAAAAAAATAACCAAACCTATCAAGTAGGATATCTAAATAAAGGCAATTAAAAGAGGATTAAAAAAATAAATATATGTTACATGTTTACATTGAATTAGGAATAATACATTTGTTTAAAAAGTTTTTTCCTTTAATTATAGCTATTTTAATCGCAGTCGGGTTATAGATTTTTTTAACTGTTCAGCTTGTTTTATAGTTATGTCGCAGTGAGGCTGATTGTACTTGCGTGGTTGTTTGCGAGAACTGCGCTATTCTATGGGACCGGCCAAATTGTCATGTCCGGGTCCACTCGACCGTAATAATGCCGGTGTACCATGGACGTGCACGGCGCCGTTACAGCCGACGACAATTTGATGGAATAAGACATTTGAATGTTACAATTGAAATCACGATAAAGTATTTATGTCTATAAAGACTTAAATATTTTAGAGTTACATCTGTTTAGTAGTATTTTCTCTGCAATTGAGGTTTTATGTAGTAGTATTTTTTTAAATTATCGCTGACAGGCTAGGTGTTTGACCACAGCTCACAAGATGTTAAGCGACGGTGTGGTCGAAGATGGTAAAGCACACCTAGCCTAGAATGGAACTGGCTCTCAAGTGAGGCTGCCGGAACACACCGTTAGATGCTGTCAGAAATAAAAAAAATAAAAAATCTATCTATACGACCTAAGGATGTGTTTGATTACACACTTCCTTCCATCAATTACACTGTTTACTGAAGATTTAAAGACGCCCATAATTATACGTTTCGTAGAACACAAGTAAGTATTGAGCGCCAAAGTAGCGATGCCCTGGACTTTGTTTTATACTTTGTTATTATTACTTTGTTTTCATTGTTTTATTATTGTTTAAGTTCTGTGTATCGCTGAAATGATCATAGCGTTACCTTTTACCATCAGGAGAGCGTCTCGTTCGTCTCATTACTATTAAGTATATGGATGACCGAGCTTTGCTCGGTTTTTCATTGCCTGAAAAAACGGATAAAACGACGTTTTCTAAAAATGAAACCTAGCTAGATCGATTTATCGCCCCCGAAAACCCCTGCATACTACATTTCATGAAAATCGTTGGAGCCGTTTCCGAGATTTAGATTTTATAAATATGTATATATAAAATTTCAAATATTTTTTTTATAATGATGTCAAATTATTTATAAGTACATTTTCCTAATACAAAATTATAATCTATTTTCATTCAAATTTAATACATATCATAATTGCATTATCAGGAAAAACTAAAGCGAAATCACTTGCGCTCCGCACCCACACGTCCAAATGTTCCCATGAGGCTGGCCGCGTTACCTCGCTGGATGGCCAGCGAGATGTGTTGGGTTATATATATACAAGAATTGCTCGTTTAAAGGAATCAGATTTAAAAAAAACATAAACTGTAACAAAATTTCACATCCTCTCCTATAAAAACATGTAATCCAATAAATTTAAATAATAATAATTATATATTTTTTTTTTTTTTTTTTGTAGTCGGAGTGTCTTATAAAATTAAACGTGAGTAATCCCACATAAATAAAACATTTTTTTTTACCCAATTTACTTTTAACGATTGGCATCGACAGACGACACGAAAAAGTTGAATGAAACCAGATCTCCGCGTCGTATCGCGTACAGTATAAAGTGGCCGTGCGTGGAGTCAATGACCCGACGTTCAGCTTGTTAGGAAAAGCGGTAACAGTTTCCCGGGTATATTTCGCAAACTAGAGCCTACCCAACCTCCATACTATCACACGTGGTGTGGCTCGGCGGAATTGGGCCGCTTGCATTACGTGACCCCATTGCCTGGAAATGATGATACCATGATGTAAGGACTTTAGTGGACTGTTGTACTAAGTTTATATAAGAACTAGCTGTGCCCCGCGGTTTCACCCGCGCTAGATGCCTACGTCATAGTAGCTTAATGCATGCAAAGTCTCAGCCCGATTGGTTTAAAATTGACAAAGTTCCATACAAACTTTCATCCCCTATTTTATCCCCTTGGGGGTAGAATTAATCAAAATCCTTTCTTAGCGGATGCCTACGTCATAACATCTACCTCCATGCCAAACAGCCCGATCCATCCAGTGGTTTGGGCTGTGCGTTGATAGATCACTGTCAGTCAGTCAGTCAGTCACCTTTGAGTATATTTAGAGATTTACAAAGGTGGTTTACTATATATATTATATACCTAGCTCATCAACAAAATCAGCTAAGTGGCCGTACAAGTATTACGTAAGCACCAAAGGGGGTGGGGGAGTCTTTACTTTACTTATTTTTGACGACATTGGGGATGAGGCGATCTGAATGGTGATAATATCAGCAAAGTCGTATAAATTATGCTGATTGTTTGGTTTCCTTGTTATCGACACACCACGTTTTAGCGAAATGGCTGCTAATTAAACCAATACTTACTTGACCATAGGAGAGGGAAGTACGAGCTTTGCTTACTTTTGGTGACAAGGAGGTGGGAGGGGTTAATAATTACTAAAATTCTGCTTACGTAATACTGGAATGGTCCCTAAATACAGCTTTGCGCGGTCACTGTCTTAAATTTTTTGTAGCAATAATTGCTCAGTGGTTAGCGTGATCGGTTCATACGTCGAAGAGCGTCGATTCAAATCCTAATAAAGAGCTTGAGCTGCCGGTGAAAAAAACAATACCACGATGGTACCTTATAAATAATACTCGGCTGGCTAGCTACCACCCTCAAGATGAAAGTCTGCCGCCAAGCAATTAAGGATGTGTTCCGGCAGCCTTACTTGAGATTCAGTACCATTCCAAGCTAGGTGTGTACCATCTTCGACCATAACGTCACTTCACATCTGTCACTAGTGCTGTGGTCAACTATAAAAAAGGGCATTGCCGACAGAAGTGAAAACTTTAAATACGTCATATTAGCATGTCGGTAACGCGAAGTTTGACAAAAATCGCTCAACGGGACTAAAGAAATTTTCTCTCCAAATAAAGCTATTACTCAACACCTTATCTGAAACGTTTCTCCACCCCAAGCACGAAATTACTCAAATAACCTCGCGTATGTAAACACATGTTCATTCAACCTGCTGCAGACCCGAGATAAAAATACGAAAGTTAAGAAACTCACGTGTTATCTGAACGTTACTATGGCGCTATAATTAGGGCCGCGTTTTGCTTTTTTTTATATTAAATAGATCTACGTTTGGCCACCAACTCGCCTGATGGAAAGCGACGGTGCGGCCCAGGATGGAGCACGCTGAACTAGAAGAAATCTATTCACTCTAGCCTTAAAAACGTCCAAATTATAGTTTAAAGGAAACAGATCAGCTGGCAATGAGTTCCATTCATGGGCTGTACGTATCAAAAAAGTAGAGCGGAATCGCTGTGTACGAATACTGGGAACGCCCACGAGGAACAGATGATAGTCTGCTTTCATAAAAAAAATATTATAATTGATTTAATAATTTTTATTATTAAATCAATTATACAATAAGCTTGAGCTGCCGGTGAAGAAAACCATCGTGAGGAAACCATAACATAGTGGTAGTGTATTTTGTTGTACTCGGCTAGCTAGCTACCACCCTCAAGTTGAAAATCTGTCGCCAGTTCCATTCCAGGCTAGGTGTGCTTTAACATCTTCGACCACACCGTCACTTAACATAAGATGAGCGTGGTCAAACACCTAGAATGTCAACAATAAAAAAGGATACAATCTTACCGCATTTTGTTCCTTACCTCTCGAACTTTTTTAAAATTATTAATTTATTACAGGTATTTGATAATAAATCGACATCTCCTAACTAATATATGTGAGTTTATTTGTTTGTTTGTTACACCTTAACGCGTAAACTACTCAACAGATCGGGTAAAATTTTAAAACATGTAGGTACTTTAATCCCTGGATCCTATCCAATGTCTTATGGATACGTTTCATCATCATCATCATCCTTTACCACGCGGGTAAAACCGCGGGGCGCAGCTAGTATGTATATATAATAATTGTTATCAGTAATTAGTAACAGAAATAATAAGACGCAATGTTTAGAAAACGTATCCAAATGTTATAGACCAGCCACCTGAACCAACATGCCTATCCGATTACCCCTAAAGTAAACCGAAAAGTACGTCTCCGTCTCAATAGCCCCAAGGGCATGAGGTTATCGATGTCGATGACCCGACCACAGCTCGATTATTGTCGGCTAATCTACAAAATAGGGTTGAGCCGAGAAGTGGGAGACTGCTGGATGGATAACGCATTTTAAATTTTAATATGCGAACGACTTGAGCTCGTCATGAATATTTTTCTCAAGTTCGGTGTTCAAGAAAATGTGAAATTTATTTCGCAGGCAAATTGAATCAAAAGTGGTTATATACCGTTTGATTCTGCCTGCTTCTGAAAATATAAACATACATAATAACACATCATCAACCATAGATCGTCCACTGCTGGACATAGGCCTCCTCCTGGGGGGGTTTTGCCAGTACTTGCCACGCTTGGCAGACGGGTTGGCGAGCGCAGTTAGGTGTGATTGTTCAAGGAAGACGCTGCTGCCCATCTCCCGGATTACATCCCTTAGCCGACTCTTACAGCAACCACGGGTAGAGAGGGTGGAGTACTATTCTTACGCCGCCCGGCACCACCACGGCTCAATAACATTCAAAGATATTTTTTTTTTGTATGTTTTTTAACGTAAATGTAAAGAGACGAACTTTATCTAGTCAATAGTGCCAAGCGAAACTCATGGGAAATGTCAACAAAGTTAACATGAAACTCAAGGGATGCAGGATGAAATAAGAAAGCTGGTAATCCTGTGGAAGCACCGAGGAAATACTTGGTAACAATATAAACACTTTAGAGTATGGGCTGTTTTTTCTTCTTCCTTATGTTATTCATTCACGTTGCTACGAGTTTATTAGACCATTTATACTAAGAGGAACTTTATTCTAAGTTACGTTAAATAACATTCAGCTCTATTGAATCTTTTTCTATTGTTGAACTTCACTGTTTGTACTTGTTTTCTTGCCCTTTGTTCAAACTTCTGGATACCAACCTGAAACAAAAGACAAGTAAATATAAATAAACCTTAAAGGCGGTCTATCGTATCTATGTCCTTTTGAAAATATGTAACGGTAGATCTGGTGGAAAATTTAAATAGGTATCCTTTTTTAATTGATATTAAAATATGGTAAGGTCTGCGACCAGTGTGTGTTACCGTTGATGACTTATGGTCCTGAAACGTGGTCTCTGACTATGTGCCTTCTTGATAAGCTCAAAGTCGCACAACGAGCTATGGAGAGGGCTATGCTCGGAGTTTCCCTACGAGATCGAATCCGAAATGACGAGATCCGTAGACGAACCAAAGTTACCGACATAGCACAACGGATTAGCAAGTTTAAGTGGCAGTGGGTAGGGCACATAGCACGTAGAACAGAACTGATGGCCGATGGGGCTGCAAAATTCTGGAATGGAGACCACGGACCGGCAAGCGAAGCATAGGACGTCCACCCATAAGGTGGACAGACGACCTCATAAAGACCGCAGAAACACGCTGGATGCGAGCCGCTTCCAACTGGTCTTTATGGAAGTCAATGGGGGAGGCCTTTGTCCAGCAGTGGACGTTTTACGGCTGAAATGATGATGATGTTTAAAATATACCATTTTTTTAAAGGTAATAGTGCAAAATGCTCTCCTAATGATAAGAGATAACATATGTCCATGAACATTGCAGTGATACACAGAACTTTGAAACAAAACAAAGTCCAGGGCTTCGTTGCTTTGGCGCTCATTACTTTGAGACTCTACAACAATTAATATGGAAACATATTAACAATTTGAATTATCTCTCTACTAGCGACCCGCCCCGGGTGCGCAGGGGTTTGCACGAGCCTTTTGATCTATCTTAAAGGGATTAGGCAGCTTTTCCGACACTTCCAACAATTAATATCATATTTCAACCAATTTACACAAAACCTTGACAAATTATGTACCTAAACCTTCCTCATGATTAACTCTATCTATTGGCGAAGCTCGCATGATAATCCATTCAGTAGTTTTTAAGTTTATCACGAACAGACAGACAGACAGACAGACAGACAGACAGACAGACAGACGCGGCGGACGACTATGTTTTATGATATGTAGTGATGTTTCTTCCCTCCCTTTCTATGTTTGCATTAAACTTAACCGTTAAAGACGGTAAGAAATCATCACATAAATGAAATAAATAAAAAAATGCTTTTTCATCCGGAGATGACACGTGTCGGCTATAATTTCCGAAATCACAACAAAAATCTAACTTCCATAAAACTAAATACAGGTGTTAATTTAAACGATCTACGAACATAAAAAAAAAATGCCGTTCCTGAGACGGTGCTATTTTAACCAGATAATTAGAAAACGTCCGCCCAATCAAATCCGGAGTAGTGGGTTTAAAATTAGTTACGACAGCTCCATCATTGAGATTTTATATTTTTAGTGAAATTTTTCGAGCGATACTCATCTCGTCGTTGTATTATCTAAAAGGTAAAATTAGTTATAAAAGCTGTCTTAGAGTTCCCTTATTAACTGACTTCAGTAAAGGTTCTCAATTTGTCGGTTTCTATTTTTTTATATATATTTACCGATTTGGTTTTTTTTTATTGTTTCAAAGAGTATACTTCCCGGCAAGGCTTGGAACCGGTTTAAAGTTAACCGAATTTAAAACGGTAAAAACCGGTTTCTTTGATTATTTTGTCCGGAGCATAACGGTTAAAAGAACGTTATTAAAACCTTTATTAACCGGTTTATTCCGCGAGACGCGGTACGTACCTACATTGCGATATGGACAGGGTACGGGAGGGCGTGTATGGATGCTACAAAAGACGATTGCACATTCAAAGAAGGGAGCGCGCGGGTGGCAAAAACCGTTATATATCGGTTTATTCCACAAAACCTATATTACGAAATTTACTGAACATAAACCCTTAAATTTGGGTTAAAATAGAACAAAACCGAAAAATAAAGTTATCATGTACTCAACCCTTAACCGGTTCGAATTTTTTACCCGGTTTCCAAGCCCTGCTTCCCTGGTGGTCCCATTTAAATATTACCGAAATTGGTCGAGCTGTTTTTAAATAAATCAACAAAAATCTAAAAATTGTATACGTCGATGATATTTTCGTTTAGTCCGAAACCTCGCTGTTTCATTGGAGCAGTGCGTTATTAGAGTCGGTATTTTTTAATTGTAAATTAATGAATGATTATAGTGTTATGAGTTCATAATTACAACGTTGACGACGAATTTAAGTACTTAACACAGTACAAAAATGAATGCAACTACAAAACAAGCCTATTACACTCAAGAATGCTTTAACTTTTAGTTCATCACAAGTTCTGGACTTTACCTTTTATGTTTTACTTATGTGGGATTTCTCACGTTTAATTCCGAGTCGACCCTATTTTTTTTTTTAAACTTGCCCACTGCTAAGCGCGATTCTCTTCTCATTGTAAGAAGGATAAGGCCGTAGTCCACTACGCTGGCCAAGTGCAGGTTTGCAGACTTCATACACCTTCGAGAACTTTTTTTAAGAACTGTCAAACATGTAGGTTTCCTTACGATGTTTTCCTTCACCGTTTGACGTCATTGGCAATACGCACATAACCTAGAAAAAACAGAGGTGCATGCCATGGGACTCGAACCCAAGACCTCCAGATTGGAAGTCAGACGGTCTCCCAACTAGACTGCAGAAACTTAAACGTTTAATAAAACGTGAGTTATCCCACATAAGTAAAACGAAAATATGTCAAAAACACGTCAGTTTTCATAATAATATTCAGAACTTCTTTAGTATAACGCGCAAACTTTCAATTTATTCCTGGACTTGGATGTTTAACTCTGAAGAGAATAGAATGTAAAACTGGGCTAAGCTCAAGCAGTAAACTGTGATGAAATAGAATCAGGTCAGCTCTTTCAGGAAAGGTGGTCCCATCCATTATTCTAATCTCAGGCATCTGAGCGATAACAAAATGTTAAGCGTGCCGTTTGGTACTAACATACTTGGCGCGGAGCAAGATAAGAATCGTATAGGATTCACGCGCGAATTTGCTCTTTAATTTATGTATTGTTGTTTAACCAGGTACAGAAGGAAGGTATAAAATTTGGGTTATAATGAGCACTTTTATTAGATTACACAGATTCATTCTTATGTCAATTCTCTCCAGGTAGTTACAGCTGTCAACCAATGTCAAAGGTTGACATTGTTAGTGGTTGGACCTTTGACATTGGTTGACTCAAAGAAGTAGCATGATAAGTTTAGTCACTTAAGACTTATTTATTGCCAAACTTCGCTACAAGGAGATTTATTATATAAGTAGTCCATGTATTTATCAATGTGTGCTTATATAGAGGTGTGTGTTCATCTCCTAAAAAAGCGAGTTTTTAGTCAAAACATGATACGAAACGTTGATATAGTATTGAATTCAAATACGGTTTTTATGTTACTTATACGTCATTACTCACGTTTAATTTAGTCGGATACTCTTACTATAGTTACGACAATCGGTGACCTATTTCAAGGAGCTAAAGCACGACGCGCACATGCTGATACAACTTTTCTTGTTATTTTCATACGAATCTAATCGCGTTCAATTTATACTTATTGCTTACAAACCTGATGCAATTTAACTTTTAATTTTTTATTTTTAACTAGATGCTATTTTGTTGCGATTTGAGTCCGTTCCGTCCAATTCGTGCGATTCGTGAAGTCTAAAAGTCGTGAAGTCGTACTTGCAAAAGTTCTTTAACCCGCATTTATGGTAAACTTGACCCGAAAGAAAATCACATCTTTATTATTCGGCTTTATTACTTATAAACTTTTGAAAACAAAATTGCAGACAAACAACCGTGCAGCCCAAATACAAATACGCAACCAATTCATTTTAATTTCCGCTTGCTCCCAATACATTTACAGAACAAATTGTTGTTTCAATTTCCGATCTATTTCCTCTGGCAGATATGCAAGGTAAGGGAAACGCAGGAACTTTTTATATCACTTGTTTAAAAGATTTTCAAACGGCAAGTACGGATGTTTTGTCGTTCACTTAGGAGAATGAGCCAACACGACAGCAGAGCAGATTATTTATTTCTTTTAAAATTAATAAGACTAACGAGACGCTCTCCTGATGGTAAGAGATAACAATGATCATGGTCATTGCAGCGATACACAGAACTTTAAATAACAAAACAAGTGCAGGGCATCGCTGCTTTGGCGCTTATTACTTTGAGACATTCGATGGTTAGTCTTAATAGTCCTATAATTTCGCTAGCTGCTGTATCCTTCACACTTCAAACCGGAACACAGTAATGTTTATACACTACTGGTTGGCGGCTATATTAGTAAATATTGATTTATTCAGTGAATAAATTCAACAACCACCGGTCAAACAATCGGTCTTTATGGAAGTCAATGGGGAGGTCTATGTCCAACAGTGTCCAAAACGAAACGGTCGGACGGTATTTAAAAAATCAAAAAATTGTGTACATCGATTATATTTTCGTTTACTCCGAAACCTCGCTGTTTCATTGGAGCAGTGCGTTTAGTTGGCCTAAGGGTCATGGAGTCTGTTTTTTTAATAACTTTATATTTGTATCTATTAAATAAATAAGGCATAATCTTAAGTAAGCTTGTTTGTAGCTTGTAAGTGGCCTTTGCCCAGCAGTGGGACACGAGAGGCTGAGAGAGAGAAAGAAAACTTGACAGCAAACGATGCGCTAAAAGACTGTCTTGTATAATCCTTTAATATATTATGTAAATTATGTAAAACGGTCTATCATAACCCGTAACTGCCCGTAACTGTTTGCATATATCGGAGTATATTCAAACGATACGTCCATTTACTTGAGTTTTACGACAAATATGAGGCAATCATCCGCCGGAGGTATTTGAATTTTGATACGAAGCCCGCGGATGAGGGGAATAAAAACATCAAACGTAAAATTGGAAATATTTTAGGGTCGCTTTTAAGTGATATCGTTGAAAGATTTTGTGATTCCAAAAGCAAAAGACGTATACATACTTCTTTTACACCTCGAATATTGATGATTAACAAGCAGTAGTTCTTACTTTGTTTTGTTTCATGTTGTACCAATGTCAGTATTGCATGTACCTACACGAGTATTTATACATGCCGCAAAGCAGAATATGACGCTCTTTGACTTTATTGAATATCCAATTATCCATTGTACCCATACACGCAATAAATAAATTATGAATATATTTTGATTATCGTTCGCTTCAACGTGTCACTGAAACAAATGAAGAAACAATTTTTTTGTCTAAAAACCTTATGTTATTTTGTACAGTGACGAAATGTCGCCGTGAACGATTGTTTCGGAAAGTGTTATATGCAATGTGATGAATTCTTAACGTTCATAAGTGCTTTACCAGGGCCTAAACTGAATAAATGACTTTTTTTTTGATACTTGTGTTTTTACGTTGCTTCTGGAACTCCATCTAAGCTTCTAGTAAAGTCGCCACTTTTACTACGGCATCACCGGACTTGATCTCGACTTGCTTCGTAAGACTAATTATAAAACACTCACAAAATAAAAGAAGTTTTAATCTAGTAGTACATTTAAGCGGTTCATAACGAATTAAATCGATTCTATCTAAATAGGTCACCAGAAATCTACTGGTCTTATTTGTTGCTTCCAAAACTCCATCGAAGCTTGTAGTAAGGTCGCCACTACTTTATTAGGGCATGACCGGACTGTTCCAAGACTGTGTGACTTGTGACTTATTTATAATGATTTTTCATAAAATATCGAATCACTTGACACTGGTAAATGCACCATGGCGACGCCAAAAACAAAGGAAAAAAGAAGAAAAACATAATACCATCAGAGATCAGAAGTTCGCTCTGGGAGTATGCCAGCGAGCCATGGAGCACAGATACTGCGTTCCAGAGCTCAGATATTATGTAGCTCAGTTCCTAAAGTGGGACTGAGCCGGCCATGTAAGCCGCATGTCGGGAGATCATTGAGCCAAAATTACGACACAGTGGATTACTCAAGATGGCAAACGACCTCCTGGACGGCCCAGACGGAGACGGATCCCTCCAAGCTACGAACTTGACTCCTGTACAAAAGAATTGAACTCAGGTTGCAAAAGATAGAGAGCGATGGAAGGAGGGAAGGGAGACCTTTGCCCTTGCAGTGAGACAATACAGGCTGATAATGATAATAATAAAGTACCATCAGAGCCGGGAGGACTTTCATTATTTTCCTCGTTATTGCCTCCCCAGATTAATGTAACTAAGTCCATAGCTCCATACCTTGAAGCTTTGACCTTTATGTAGTCCTGTTTTAATTTAATCCACTACCGTCTAATCCTAAATGACCTCATTTAGTTTAACGATGTCAGAGGTTTCATGGCGGCCTTTTAATCCTGCTTTTCAATTTAAAACGAAAGCAGTCACGCCGACCTCTATGGCCGACCAACAAAATAATGGTGACCTGTAAAATTTAATGGGGTAGTGGTGTACGAATTTCAGCTTCAAGCAGATTTTTGGCAGCATTGACAAAACACGGCGGCGATTGCTAAGTAGGTATGATATATTATAGAAATTAGATCCGACCGACTACGTAGGTATATTCTAAAGATAAATATATTTGTATACAACACGAAGAATTCTATACAACAAGTGCATAAAAGATGTTCCAGTAGTTATTTTAATGTGGCTAAATCATAGCTATCATGTGGCTTTTCTAGAGTTTAAGAGAATAGGCGGATATCCGCTGTCTAGAAGAGATTTATCTTAGCGAGAAAACTTATGAATGATTTTTGGGTTTGTCGGATTTAGAGGCAAACTTCATATTTTAGTTGAAAAAAATCACATCATGTCCTCGTCAAAAGGTCCATTCCCCAGTTTGGAAAATACCCCAATTTATATTAAATTGTAGAATTTGAGCTATGTCTGTGACTTTAGTTCCCTTGCGATTTACTTCGTTCCGGATACGGTCCCTCAGAGAAATGCCAAGCGTAGCTCTTTCAATAATTCGTTGAGCTTTTATAGCAATAGTAATAATTATATAATGTTGTTTGTACTATAAACGACTATTGCACATTTTTTACATCCATCCGATGGTAAAATAATAATAAGTAAAATTACTAGTTTGATACACGCAACATGTTGTTTCAGTGGGCGATAGAAAGCAATATCCGTTTACCAAACACCTCGATTATTTCCAATTTGGACGTTAATAAAGTTTAAAATCGATACAGGATTTTAAACGTAGGCAGCATAGCGTAGTGATGTGAACGTGACTGCAATATCGATAACAATTTGGCATTCGATTCGGATATCTGCTGACACGTATTCCGTGCGCGGAATCGAGATGGAGTTTATTTGGTTAACTGTTAATGGAGTAGTTTAATAAGAGAGACGAATTGCGAAGCAATGAGATTCCATTTGATTTCTTTTATATATATAGCGTTGATTCGCGCCCGCCGCCACTTCAATATGCTCCTTGCTGTCAACACTGATTTTGATATTCTGACAGATACTTGGAAAACTGTGTTAGCAAATCTTTTATTGTATTGCGAAAATCTGACTGATCAGTGGGACAGGTGCAAGAGGCATGACAACTTAGCTCTTGACGATGATTTTATTGACCTATGACGTATTATACTTATTAGAATATTTGAATTTGAGATTGTTTCTAGATTTTGACATCATATTTGTATTTGACATTGCAGTTTAAATTTAAATTTGACATTGTATTTGAGCCTGATATTTCATTTCTATTTGATATTGTATTTAAGTTTGACATGATATTTGAATTTGACATTTTATTTGATTTTGAACTTGACATGTTTTACTTTTTTTTCTTATTAATTAATGCATAAATCTGTGACATAAATGTAACTGTGTAACGTTTTTATGTCAATAAATAAATAATAATAGCTTATACGATACTTCTTTTGGACTTTAACTGTATAAGTTAATTCTCCAATACATTTTATTACAGGGTATACTATATTCGCAAGGGTGCAATGTAGATACTAATGCGGTGCATATGCATGGATTATATATATAAACCTTCCTCTTGAATTGCTCTGTCTATTGATGGAAACTGCATTAAAATCCGTTGCGTAGTTTAAAAGATCTAATCGTTCAGACGGCGGGAAGCGACTTTGTTTTATACTATGTAGAGATTTAGGCTCACAATTATACATCCGTCATTTTTTACAATCGGGAGAACGCTTTGTCTTATTATATTTACGTTTAAAAAATACGAAACTGTAAAATACACTTTTTATGCAAGATTAGGTTAGGGGCCGTTCAAATATTGTGTAATTATGTAAGCACCGAAGGGGGGTGGGGGTTTATTCATTATTTATGATGACATTGCAGACGGGCAAGTCTAGACTAGATTTTTCTTACGTAATAGGTACTTGAACGGCCCCGCTATAAAGACCCTCTTTCCATGTAGTATACACCAAAGTTCTAACTCTGTATATGGTACTTTTTAACTGGAAAGGAACGGTCTAAGAAGGAAATCAAAAATTTATCTAAAAATCAAATGTATCAATTGTCCCTTCCATAGCCCCCGGTACTATAATAGTTCTGTACTATAGTACAATTGAGCGTAGGTCGAGTGTTGAGAAATTCATACACATTCACTGATCAAGCGGCAGACCCTTCTTTAGCAACCTCAAAGCGTCGCGATTCAAATGCCATTTCCACATCGAGACTCGTGCTAGCATTGACTCTTTCACACATGCCGATAACCTTTGAGCCAGAAAGGGATAAATATACGGTGCGTGGATTACATCTGGATGGTATAGGGATGTTTGCTATAACAAATTTATAAAAGACGTTTTTGAAAGGCGTGAAATGTAATACCATAGAAATTGTACGCCTTCACATTATGTGGAAGATTTAAGATTGGCTTTTGTCTTTTCATTAGCAACGTTTGTACTTCGATATGATAATGGTATGGAGTATATATTATGTTTGAAGAGTAAAAACAGGCAATTACATCTTCAGCGACGTCGGTTCAAGGCTTGGCGCGTACGAATTCTTAGCTATAAGGCGTGGGTTCCAATCCCAACGTCATTTTGAGCTAGTACTGATTCCACTTCCCAAAGCTATACTCTCAAATAAGCAACACAAAATTTGGATTTAATTTAGTGTTGGTTATTTGGGAGTTCGGCGTCACCTGACTTCACGCACTTTAACTTGAGAGTCAGTTTGCTTCCAGGACCAAACCGTCACTTAACATCATGACCCGATTTACCTAAGTAACCATTAAACATGCATACACCTCATGACTGCTATAAATAAATTGTAAATATCAAACCAAATTGGTTTTTGGAATGGATTACAATTTTTTTAAATGTTGTAAATAAATAATAATTGAAAAAAAAAACTTATATAGGTATATGTAGTAAGTGTTACCTAACAAACGGTAATGATCGATCGCCTAGCATTTCTCATTTCCTACGCTACGATGAAATAACGTTGAAAACAATGCCTATTATATTTCCACTTTTTCTCATTTCAATATTAAACTTCAGAGAACTCCAGCTGTTGTTCCTTTTATATAGGAAACAATAGCGGCATAGCATGAAACTGGAATATTTATAAGAAAATTTTTAATTAACCCTTTAGGTATACGTACAAGAAATAACCTCTACGAAAAAATTCCGCCTATGAGGTTGCAGTTAGACGAGACGAAAAATTATTTTTTCGTGTGTGACGCTCCGCTCGGAGCATAACTTTTTTGCATTGCCTATATAAGTAATATACAATAGTTTGTTTTTAGTCAGATTACGTATTACGAATGCCAATACTCGCCACGCTTGGCAGGCGGGTTGGCGAGCGCAGTTAGGGGTGATTGTTCAAGGAAGACGCTGCTGCCCATCTTCCGGATTTAAACTAGCGACACACACCGACTTTATACGGGTGAAATTCTTTTGGGGACTTGATGACAAAACATTTCATTTATATAGGTACATACTTGTACAAGTTTAATTAGGATGTATGCATACAAACCTTTCGTAAAAATATACCTAAATGTTAGTGAAAATATCAAAATCCCTTGCGTAGTTTAAAAGATCTAAGCGTACAGATGGCGAAAAGCGACTTTGTTTTATACTATGTAGAGATATGTATGTGCAATTCCGTTATTAATATCGGAATTTCGATATTAATATCTATTATAATACCAAAAACCAGTACCAGAATTTTAAACCTGTGTAGCGATGATAGCTCAGTGGTTAGCACGGTCGGTTATATATATATAGCCATAGCGTGGTGGTCGGGTACTTTCTAGTACTCGGCGGGCTAGCTACCATCCTCAAGTTGAAAATCTGCCGCCAAGCATCTAACGGTGCATTCCGGCAGCCTCACTTGAGAGCCAGTTCCATTCCAGGCTAGGTGTGCTTTACCATCTTCGACCACACCGTCACTTAACATCGGGTGAGTTGTGGTCAAACACATAACCTGTCAGCCATAAAACAAAAAACCTTCCGATATTACACGCCCTAATGTTGAACCCCGACGCCATATGTTCGGATTTTGATCTTAATTTGCATCACGTTTAGCGATTGAGAGTACATTATCAACTAATCACGGTTACGACATTAGTCTGGCTCTGGCCCACTTTCTTCGGCTAACCTTGAACAATTTAAGAGCAAACTCCTACGCGTTTCTGAGGCAGTTGGTTGATTAATGACACAGGACTTGTCGAATGTATCTGTCGAGATTGTTTGTATTTGTGAATGGATTGTTTGCTTGCGTTAGAGGTTTTAGCAAAAAAGCTACACAGTTTATGTAGCCTTATTAAAGGTACCTACACGCCAAATACTAGAATATATCTCGGATATATAAAAGCTTGTTTTAAAATATATTTTTTTACTTTTAATTTATATTTAACTTTTTTGTAAATATTGCTCCTCAAGACTAATCAATCGAGCCCAAACTAGATGTTGTTTTATCACAGAAATGCCTTGGCCACCTTCTAGCTTCATCATCAGACCCTGGATATCGTCTAGGCATAAAGTGATTCTTAAGACGAATCAATCGAGGCCAAACTCGAAGGGTTTATTTTGTTTAGTTCAGAAATTCCTATGGCCATCTTCCGTCTCCATCATCATGTCAGCTCCATGGTACCATGTTATTGTATTGTCACCGAAGTTTTACTTTTAATTTTTTAGTACCTAGTTAAGTATTTTAGAGATTGCTCCTCAAGACTAATCAATCGAGCCCAAACTCGATGGGTTTATCCTGTTTAGTTCAGAAATTCCTATGGCCATCTTTTGTCTCCATCATCATGTCAGCTCCATGGTACCATATTATTGTATTGTCACCTTAGATACATTACACCAAATTTGAGTCCTATAGGACATCGGGAGATATGTCAAATTTAACTTACAAGATTTGACCTGAACATACATACATACATACATACACACATATGTACATACATACATACAATGCAAGTTAAATAATGCAAAGCTTGTAAAATATAAAGCAAGGTATACGATCTTCTAACAAAATATATCACAAACATAAATTCCGATCACAGCATATAATATAAATGATTGCCGTCAAACTACAGGGTATCAATTGCGGGTCAGACGTACAAACGACTTCCTCGGAGACCTTGCAAAGCTTGGCGAGCGGCCAGATGCGTAAACGCAATATCAAAACAGACATTCAAGCGTCTGGGTTAGACACACTCACAGACTCAGCTGTTTACGTCGCTTTAAACTGAACGAGACGGTATCACGGGCATAAGACGAGACGAGATTAATGTGCGGCGTGCGGGGGGCGGGTCGTATGCGTTGCAAGGCCGAAAACCCGTACCTCGAACTTGTAATTAAATAAATAAATGTCATAGGACTTTTCACACAGCGCCATCTAACTAAGCAACCAGATAACTTATATAATGAGCTTTTTTATTTATTTAATTTTGTAAAAGCTAACTTATAATACATATAGAACACCCATCGTCACATAAATGTTAGTCTGGCTTTTTTTAATGGTTGACAGGCTATGTGTCTGATAACAGCTCACCTGATGTAAGTGACGGTGTTGTCGAAGATGTTAAAGCACACCTAGTCTGGAACGGAACTGGCTGTCAAGTGAGGCTGCCGGAACACACCGATAGATGCTTGGCGGCAGATTACAACTTGATAGCCATAAAGGTAACCATAAAAAAAAGTTCTTGTAAACAAAGTTTTTTTTTTTCCCGTGAATAATTAATAAAAATATAGTAAAATCATTTCAAACCTAAAAATAAACAGATCGTGTTTGTAAAATCATAGATTAAAAAAAAAAAAAAATGATAAGCTTTGATACTCTAACGTTTACTATAAATTTGATAGATATTTTTAAGTAGCGCGGAGAGACGAAAACGTGGTGCTCATGGCACTTTTTAAATTTAGACAGAGGTGGAATAAATAGGCCAGATCTAATGAACAGCTGGTGTATTCATAAAACGGGGATTTCGTAAACTCTCAGTTTTTCTAAAATGTAAAAGTAATGAGAAGAACGAGACGCTCTCCTGATGGTAAGAGATAAGCCCTGACCATGACCATTGCAGCGATACATAGAAATTTGAGTGACAAAACAAGGTCTAGAGCATCGTTGCTTTGGCGCTCATTACTTTGAGATATTAGATGGTTAGTCTCAACAGCCCTGTAATTTAGCAGTTCAAATCAAGAGTAAATAAAGTTTAGATATTTTTTTAAACATATTGTATTTATTATTGTTTAACCTCTACGGGATAAGGGATTACTCACGTTAAAAAAAACCGCGATGGATTAAAACCACGACAGTTTCTATAGTAAAATATTCAATTCATTTTTCTCCAGATTTTCAATCGATTAATTATTTATATAGGTATAGCTAGTTGCGCCCGGCGGTGTTGCCCGCTGTTCCCACGCGAACACTACTTTTTTCGAGATTAAAAGTAGTCTATGCGTTAATCTAGGATGTCAGCTACCTCCATACCAAATGTCTTCAAAATTGGTCCAACCGTTTGAGTGTGAAGAAGTAACAAACATACAAACACACACAAACATTCGCCTTTCCAAAAATTATAGTGTGATAAAAATCAAATGAAGTACGTTAGCAAGCACGTAACTTTATAATGAATTTGAATCAATTTAATTATGTTTATCACCGGGTTTTAATCGCGCACAAAATACTATGAAATTAGTTTCAACTAATACTTAATATACTCACTCTCTATACTTACTGCGTTTTACTATAAATTAGTTTTTAATTTTAATGGCAACTCATGACCGCTTTAAATAAACAAAATTAATTTCACAGTATTTTTGTGCGCGATTAAGACCCGGTGATAAACATAACTAAGTGCTCAAGTTGCGAAAGTTTAAAAATTACTTCGATTTTTTTTTAACGTTCGCAATAATTTTAATGAGATTCAATCCGTGGCATTCGGCGAATTTGAAATATAAACAAGGTTTACAAAATTTATATCAAAATAATGCATAGTGGGATATTCCTCTTTTATAGAGCTACAAGAAAGGACAGCTTACCCATTCACCTTCAAAAAAAATTGACACGTACAATGCGTTAATTGGAAAGCAATTTAGACGGATACCGTATTAATCCTTATCAACTTTAACCTAATATGCTCTGTATAAAGATATAAAAATAACCTAAATCAGAAATTATTTCTCGTATAAATTGGCAAAAAATAAAATGATTGCATTTACATAACGTAGATATAGATCTTGTCACGCACAAAATCCTTTGAGAGCTCTTTCATCCTATTTTACCCAACAAACTCTAGGAGCACGGCATGAATATCAAAACTTTTAAAGTTGGAGGCAACACGCCTGGAATGTTGTTTTTCAAGGATATTTTTCGGTACGAGACATTTCTTAAAGAGTGCTTTAGTAAGCTTGGCACTTAGCTTAACACTCACAAATGTAGGTGACTTACGTTCCACTTTTATTTATGATTTATGAGCATTTTACTTTATGTATAAAAATAACGTGTTAGAAGTACATATATAGAATCTTTACTTGTGGAAACTGACGTCATTTTGACAAAGTCGAAGTCGAAGTCGAATACTCTGAATATTATTTTGACCGCATACGGTGCCCTTCTTCAAGGAGTCAAAGCAGAGTACAACGTGCGCGCGGTGCCTTGTACCAGCGCGCCTTACACGAGAACACAGCAGTCGATGCGTGAGTAATCGCGCATAAGTAAAACACAAATTACTCATCTTACTCAATTTCAAATTCCGTCAAAATCGGTCCACCTGCTTAACGTACCAAATAAATAGAAATACAAAATTACTTTGGCTTTTATAACATTCATTATTATAATGTGAAGCGGTATCTGATTAATGAGATCAAAACGTCATCAAGATATTGTTCGACTTTTAGTTTTGTCGTTTTTATCTACTAAAATATATATTTTAAATAAAACATGTCATTTTAATAAAATTCATTATATATTCATGACATTTATAAAAATAGAAATATATTTTGGAATGATCCACCTGACAGAAGTTTATATTAAATATGACACTGAAAAATATGTTCTTCGAGACCTGCTAAGAAATCCCATTATAAAAACACGTGAATGTTTTAGTAAAGAACTCTGTAAGACGAAATGATGTTTAGGTCTTTACTTTTCGATATACGTGAAAAAAAGAAAAAACGAAGTTACACGACACGCGCGAATTCGCGTAACCGCCATATTTTTGATCCGCTAAATGAAACCCTATATAAAACAACATTAGACTGATGATTGACTGCAACAAAACAAAGATACAAGTACTTGAGTTAGATAAGACAGATAATTTCTTAGTTCTGATCGTTATGCCATTATATGAAAACCTGCTTTGCCAACAAAGCTTCAGTTAAAGGAATTTGTCGATTAGTGAAATCAATGCATTTAAATTTTGTTTCCCCTTCTGTTTCTTCTTTTCCTTTACCATTTACCATTACATAAGAACGGATGATGTTATTTCCTTTACAATTAGTTCAATAATGTAGATAAACAACTATATCCGCTACATACTAAACACATACCTACTACAGAAACTATGTTTTACGAAACTGCAAAATCATTTTAGACATTAATAGACATTATACAAATAAACTAATCCACAAATAATACGACCAGAGAAAGACCAAGCGCTCAGACTAGACGCTCGACCAAAAGACACCCTCTTACAGTGGAAATTCTCTATCAACGTACAAAACGTTTCCAGATCACGTTCCTTGTAAGAACTGCTGATGTGTGGAACTCGTTGCAAGAGTCTGTGTTTCCAACTAATTACAACCCGGGGTTGTTCAAGAAAAAGGTGTTTCTTAGGCAAGCGTGCTCCATCTTCGGCCACATCGTCACTTTCCATCAAGTGAGATCGTGGCCAAACGCATGCCTAGTACGTAGTAAAAAAAAGCAAAACGATAGATTTATAGACGAGATAAGGAAATCAACTAGTATGGACTTGATGGATCTATAACCCGACTGTGAATAAAATAGCTACAATTAAAGAAAAAAACATTTTAATTATTCCTTTTTAAATTAAAACATATTACTAATATATATATTTGTAATCCCCTTTTAATTTCCTTTATTTTGATACCCTATTTAATGGGTTTGTTTTATATTAACGTATTACCAAAAAAAACTAAGTGCCCTTTTTTTCCAAGCCCCTATTTAACACTTGGGTTTTTAAGACGAATATAACCTTAACTGTCGAAATTCATCCAGCCGTTTGGAAGATACGAGATAATAAAGAAATTTACAAATATACATACATACTAGATGCGCGCGAAAAATATAACCCTTCTTTAGCAGTCGGGTAAAAATAGAAAGATATAAAGAATATTCAGCAAACCATAAAGAATCAATTAAGCAAGGTGCATACAGTTGAAAAGCATACAGAAGACATAATTGAAGTGAATCATAACAAACATAAGGCAAAAGATTCAGCATCTGTGTAAACAGACTGTAGATACCAATGTCGCATGCGGATGTCCGAACAACGGTTACTCGTGTGTAAGTAACGTAACTAGTCATTGTTGTACATAACAGCGGCAATTACAAAAGCGCACGCAACTGAGAAGTTAAGAAACGATTTTAATGAAGCTCGAGAACATATGAAATGCAATTATTGACAAATGTCAACTCTTCATTGATTACAATAAAACACCGAATATCACGGTTTAGAATGATTTTATTATAATAGTTCACAGGTTTGTTGTTTTGATAACAGCTCACCTGATGTGAAGTGAAGGCGATAATTTTAATAGTATAAATGTTTTAAACAAACTGCCATAAGAAAAAACCTATAATCTAATTATTGTACACAGTTTTACACAATAAAATATTCTGATTCTGATTCTGAAAAAATTGCTTATAAAAGAAAACATAACTCCATAATAGAGTCATTGTTGTCCCAATATAGCACATGAGACAAAGCGAGATATTGTTCCACCAAAACTCATTATATGTTTGGACAACTGTTTCAATATACTTATGTAACAGAACGTTTTAGGGACCGATACCATATAGAATAAATAATAACGCGGTCGATGGTTCAGTCGGGTGTTAATCATTCTATTGAATCATTAAAAGCTTTAACTGTACATGTGTACATACGTATTATACGATAGAAAAAGAAATATTTGATATGACACTAAAATGTCTATAAACTTCTAATTACCCAATTACAATTAAAATCGGTTGAGTTTTAACCGCAAAATCGGGAGATGATTAAGAGATTTAAACTACCATGTATGGTACATTTTTAACGCATTGTAAGGAAGTTCCTCGCTCTGCAGTACTAAGCACCTGCGGTGGTGATTGAGTCAGATCAGTAGTTAGCAGATTTATATATGTATATTTACCGTGTAAATATAAATGCAACATTTCAACTAAAAAGGGAAGATTAGCATAAGGGGGAAGAGGCTTGATATGGTGATACATTTTTAGATGTTAACTAAAACTATAGTGATGATTCGACGTTACTATTATATAACACATCTAAGTAGGAGGTCATCTAAGTACACCGTATTATCAGATACTCTGCCGCCGCGCAGAAATGTATAAGCATTACTGTGCTCCAGTTTGAAGGGTACTGCAGCTAGCGAAATTACAGGACTACTGAGACTATCGCACATCTCAAAGAGATGAGCATCAAAGCAGCAATCCCCTGGACTTTATTTTGTTACTCAAATTTCTGGGCTTCCGCGGCAAGGCAATGTTACCTCATACCATTGGGAAAGCGTTTCGTTTATACAATTACTTTTAAATTTTTTTTAAATGTTGGTTTTGCTTCGTACATTACAAACAGAGCCGCTTCCCGAGTAAAGTAGCCGAAGGCACCTGCCATTGCATATTCATGCGTTCATTTTGTATTACCGTTTTCTGGCCTATTGTCCTATTACAATGGAACGCAGGGCTCGATACGGTCGGAATTCTTTGGAACCTTCCGATCTAAGATTTTTGGTGGTCTCAGATGCGAGTATTGTGAGTTATATTTGTCATTCATGTCTGGGATTTCGCCTGTATAAACACTTATTAACTAAAAATTTGAACCGAGAGTAAGCGAGTCGAATTATTTTATAGAAAATATTTAGGCTCGGGTTTGAACGCCATCTCGCCTTATGTTAAGCGAAGATGCGGTCTACGATTGAGTCCGCTTCCCTAGAAGAAACCGACTGATTAGTGAGTTGTAGGTAGGTAGATTGTATTTATCGAGTAACACCCACTCAGGCAGCAAATTCCAATATCTAGCAGTTCGTATGAAGAAAGTGGAATCAAACGGCTTAGTTCGAGTTTTCGGAATATCAACCATGAAGCGATGTCGCTTTTTACAGCTCCTTGCTGTCCGATACTTTATTGTCGTTTACAGGTAATCCAATAACAAAGCATTGCTTCTAGGTATTCAATAAAGGATACTGTATCAATAGGTACGTTGACGTATATTCAACAACCTACTAGTCCATATTTCCATGGCTTCCTTACTCAGGCCACTTTTTCATTGTTAAGTTATGCCACTATCAACAAATTTTATATACATAGGTGTTTAGTATATGATTTTTATTTAGTTTATGATTATGATTTTAATTATTTTCTTGATTTTAAATTAAATATTTAAAAATGATGAATTCAAGAATTGAATGTTGTGATTCCTTAAAAAAGCAACGCATTTAGCATTAATTAAGTAAATCATTTGGTGTATGTATTCATTATTGTAGTTACCTCAATAAATATAATAAAAAATAAAAAAGCCTTTTCATTTTAAACACTAAAAACGTTATTTGATCCAAAAAAAATTAAGTCCTGTTTTAGATTACAAAATGCGCTTATAAATTTTGTATGAAATCGAATTTTAAGCAGCGCTGCCCTCGACTTTGTTTTGCTACTCATAATTCTGTGTATCGCTACATGGTCATGAACTGGCGTTATCTTTTACCATCAGGAGAGCGTCCAGTTCGACTCATTACCTTTACATATAAAAAAAAAACATATCGCTTTGTACTTTAAACCTATATATATATATACTCTTTGTCATTGCTGATTTGAAACTTTTTTGACACCGAGATTCCTTCAAAACAAAACCGCAAAATTTTTAGTCGAGGCAGTCCGGTTATAAAAATAAACGAAATATTTTGATTATCCTGTTTGTTTTCCAGATCAGACTGCGGCTACCAGCATTCAATTTGTTTGCCCGAAACGTCAGCATAAACAACCGATGCTCGTTATATGAGACCGCGAATTAAGCACACTCATTGTAGCTGTGGTCCAAGTGAAACACGAAAAGTAACACGTCCCAATATGAAAAACTTGTGAGAAAAATACAACAGAAAAAAACTGAGCGCATATTAGGTACTCCAATACCTGTTAATGCACCAATTTTCACGACGAAATATTGGGAGTTTTGGGGAGTTAAGAGTTTCGGAACAAACCACGTATGTGTGGATGTAGGTGAGTGTGTATGAAGGTAAGTATTACAAATGTGTTTAGGGAAGTAAAGATTAAGGTGTGGGGAATGCATCTATTATAAAGTGAAATACCTATTCCTAAAACTATGCATCACATCACAGATTAACTGTAGCAAAGTGATAAAGAAGACGCTACAAAAAAAATGTTTCATTTCTTTACATAATATGAATATATGAATGTAACAAAAGTTTGTTTGCGCGCGCGTGTGTGTGTGTGTGTGTGTGTGTCTGTATGTGTGTGTGTGAATGTTAGTATAATTATATATGTGTATGAGGGTGAGTATGACAAATGTAATTAGGGGAGTAAAGATTAAGGCGTGGGGAATGCATCACACTAAAATTATAAACGCGAAAGTTTGAGAGTGTGTTGTGTAGTAGTAGTAATGTAATGCACAAAACACCCCAAGCGGGACGTCAGTGCAGGACTTATCGCCCCCACTTTCAATAAGAATAAGAAGAGAGTGTGTTTGTATGTTTGTTACTTCTTCATGCGCAAACGGCTGGACCAATGTTGATGAAATTTGGTATGGAGGTAGCTGATACCCTGAATTAACACATATGCTTTTTATCCCAAAACTGTCGCAAAGATTAACAAATTAACTGTCGCAAAGTGATACAGAAGATAAACAAAAAAAGTTCATCTCTTTTACCTTGTGGCAAACAAAAAGGGTCACAGTACCGCTACGCCAGCCGTGGCGGCGCCACCACAGCCAAAGATAATAAGCGCAAATAGCTATACTGTTACCCTGTTTGGACGTTATGCAATCTGTCAAGTCATTGACACGTTCCATCTGCTCGGCAGAATAAGGGCCACATGGCTGCTTTCGAGATATTTGGATTCTATAGGTTGTGTGTTATAAATTTCGATTAAAGAAATAAAGGATCTTACTTAAAAACTACGTTGAAACGGAAATGTTGGTTGTTGTTTTATGTTTTTTTTTAATACGTAATAGGTTCGCGTTTGACCACATCTTGCCTGATGTTAAGCAACGATGTCCAGGATGGAACACGCTTACCTAGAAGGAACTTGTTTACTCCTGATTTGAAGACACTCATATTGTATTTTTCGGGGAACACAGACTCCGGCAAAGAGTTCCACATCCTCGTGATATATACACACCTATGTATTTATCAATACTTTCTTAGTTTTATTTCCTTTTTTACATCGCCAACCATATTGCTGTGCCTTCTGTTCTATCCATCCAAAGGTTGTATGGAATAAGCCTGCCGTTGTTACGTTGTTTTTTTTATATAGGTACATATAATGGTTTCATCATCATCTCAGCCGTAGGACGTCCACTGGCTGGACATAGGCCTCCCCCGTTGACTTCCTGCGGCCTTTATTAGGTCGTCTCGCGTTTTGAGGAGATCCGTAGACGAACTAAAGTAACCGTAGGTATCTTTTGATTACGTTGGCTTAGAAGTTTGATTTTTTCACAACTCCAAGGGACAGTAAACCTGAATATTTGATATGAATTTCAGCTTCATACCTCCACGCGTTCCCGAGAAAAAGGGTCTTGACAGACAGGCGGACAACGACGGTACCTAAAAACCAGCAAACGTAAACCTATGATAAACAATAAAATAGAAAATATAGTTGTGTTAAATAAATAGTCGATCAGCGTACGATTAACCCTTTGAATGTAGCTTATGTCTACCGAGCCGAAATGATTGTGCTATTGTTTTCAACTTTGATCAAAAAATTGGATTAGTACGTATTTTCCGTTAAAATCCGCTGGTTGCGCAACACTGCCGATGCCTTATCCGCAGTTCGTGACCGGCATTGAGACCTTAATCGACACATTGCTTTCATATAAACCACCTTAAAATCATTGTCAGCGTAACTTTATTAAAGGAAAACATAGCGTGGTGATACGGAGAGAACATTCTAGTAGGTACTCGATTGGCTAGCTACCACCGTAAAGTTGAAAATCTGTCGCCAAGCATCTAACAGTGTGTTTCGGTAGCTTCACTTAAGAGCCAGTCCCATTCCAGGCTAGGTGTGTTTACGTCGTCACATAACAACAACAACTGGGCTGTTGAAACTAACCATCTAATGCCGCAAAGTAATGAGCGCCAAAGCGATGCCCCGTACTTTGTTTTGTTTCAATGGTCATGGGCATGCGTCATCTCTTATCATCAGGAAAACGTTTCGTTCGTCTTATTACAATTACATTTAAAAATAAAATGATAATTGAAACGACTTATAAGCGGAAACACACTAAATATATAATATATAATTATGTTAAAAATTATTTTGCACGTGCTACTTACAAATTTCATGAACACTGGTTAGACTGATTCGCAATTTATCAACAACAAATAAGAAACAAAAATATAAATGCTGACTCATCCAAGTAGACTCAGATATTGAAAACTGTCGTTTCGCTCAGTATAGCTACGATAGCTACACTCATAAATGACGTCCCTAAAACTTTTTGCACAAGCGAGATACAGAGTCCCAAACATTTTACTTTCCTATCTGTTGCAAAGTCCACATCCGTACATTTCCTATACTTTCTTGTCGTCTAAATTGAAGTCCCGTGCCTGATATCTCTTTTCCCGTCCCTTATCAATCACATAGATAATATAAATCTATTTCGTGAAGATTTACGCGTGCAATTGTTGTTAACTGTATCCGAGCGTTCTACTGCAAACACTGATAAAGATTTTGGATTTCTTTTTGAAGTTTTTTTTAGGGTTCCGTACCTCAAAAAGAAAAAAAACGGAACCCTTATAGAATCACTTTGTTCTATCTAGAGAACGAGTGGAGGTATCGAGTTAAAATTCCAGCTGAAAAAATTCAAAATTCTCAGTTATCATAAAAAAAAAAGTTACAGCCGTTTATGTCGCAAGAAAACCGGATATTTCGACACTCGCAACTAGAATCAAAACCTATAGTTTAGTGGGCTAGGTGGCGCTGCGTGTAATGTCCCATGATATCCGCAGGGGCGTCCACGGCTCGTTAGATCTCCGCAGCAATAAAAAGAAAGACCTGTAACACCGTCCACCGGCTCGTCAAGTCGGAGAGGTCGGTATACATTCTGGGGCCCGCGGTCTACAACCGTGTACCCGCCTCCGTCCGGGATGCACCTTCCACCGCGTGCTTCAGAACCAAGTAGATCGTAGCTGCAAAAGACCTTGTTTTATGATATTGACAAGTATTTAAAACCAAAATAATATTCAATTACTAGTAAGTAATTATGATTTTTAACATTTTATTATATTGACAATATTTTATATATTGTTATTGACAGTATTTTTATGTTGACATTTTTTTTAAATTGTCATGTTTGCGTATTGCTATACTTTATTGTGATATTTTTTTTTTAAATCATTGACATGTAATCAGTGTTTTAAAATTGTAATAATGATGTAACGGAATTGACATGTAACATTGGTGTTATTAATAAAATATTTGTACTTGTACTATTTTTTAGATTTGAAGCACACTGTCCTGAACTTTGCAAGTTGTAAAATTTTTAAACTAGCAAATTTTACAACGTTGTCGTTGTCGTGTAAAACTGAAACCGACCTTGAAGATATCAAAATATAAAGGCGTAACATTCTAAGTATGTGATATTTAGAGCATCAGCTTTAGCATTTAGAAATACGCGAGCAATCTCATGATCTTCACGGTTGGTTACCATATAAGGAAGCTTACCGAGGTCGTTTCAAATGCAATTCGATACTATTTGCAAATAACCCGAGTTCGATACTCGTATGTAATAAAAATAGCACACACATAAGCGTAAGCTTTCGTCATTATTAACAAAATGCAGCGATGATAGCTCAGCGGTTAGCACGGCCGGATCACACGCCGAATGGCGTGGGTACAAACCCTAACAATGAGCTAGAACTGCCGGTGAAGAAAAACATCGTGAATAAACCTACGGTATTTTCTAGTACTCGGCTGGTTAGCTACCGCTATCTGCTTCCACCTAACGGTGTGTTCCGAAAGCATAATTTGAGAGCCAGTTGTATTCCAGCATAGGTGAGCTTTACCATCTTCAAACACACCGTTACTTACGTGTTTAACCACACATCAGGTGAGCTTTTGTCAAACACTTAGCCTAACAATAAATTAAAAAAAACGTAACCGAGGCATGTCGCCCGCAAAAGAGGTGGAGCGACTAGGTTTTTTTTTTATGTAACAGTAATGAAACGAACGAGACGCTCTCCTGATGTTAAGAGATAACGCCTGTCCATGACCATTGCAGCGGTACACAGAACTTTGAGTAGTAAAACAAAGTCCAGGGCATCGTTGCCTCAGCGCTCATTACTTTGAGACTAGATGGTTAGTTGGTTAGTCTCAATAGCCATGTAATTTCGCTAGCTGCAGTACCCTTCAAACCGGAACACAGTAATGTTTACACACTACTGCTTGGCGGCAGAATATCTAGTACTGCGGTGGTACCTACCTAGACGACTTCCTGCTAAGGAAATCTACCACCAAGTAAAAAAACGTTGACGTTGGACGTCCTAGCGAAAGGAAGAGGGCATTATCAGCCCATGCAACTCCATCGTTGACTTATGAATTTAGCGCAGGACACATAATAGTATAAATAATCTGAACATTGAGCAGCAAAGCGAAAAAAGAGTTGGTGAAAGTACAAGTAGCTTATCAAGGACAGAGGATGTACTAAAATATAGATTTCTAAACCAAAGTCTAGAGCTATAAAAACTTTTACTCATGCGACGCGCGCGTCGTTAACTACGGACTTCAAAGATGTACCACAGACAACGTAGAATTACTACAACAGGGTTACATAGAACAGTACCAAGCCGATAGGGGTTTGTTATACCTATCTATATCATTAGGCACATCTCTACAAAGTATTAATATAAAACGAAGTCGCTTCCCGCCATCTGTACGCTTAGATCTTTTAAAATTACTATGGATTTTAATGCGGTTTCCATCAATAGACAGAGTGATTCAAGAGAAAGGTTTATATGTTTGATGCATATGCCCCATTTAGTATCAACATTGTACCCGTGCGAAACAGGGGCAGATCGCTAGTTAAATCGCGGCTAGCGGCAGATTTTCAACATGTGAGTGGTAGCTAGCCAGCCGATTACTAGTAAATACCTTACCACCATGCTATGGTTTCCTTCACCAGCAGCTCAAGCTCATTGTTAGGGTTTGAACTTTTGCCTTTGGGGGTATGAACCGACTTCGCTAACCACTGAGCTATCATCGCTACAAAATAGTAGGATATTAAGCAGAAATAAATTCTTTAAAAAAAGCTATGAATAACAAAAACTTACACCCAGAAATTTTAACTTTACAGCCTAACCCCCAAATTTAAAGTTATATTTTTTTTTACTACATGTTTGACTTTATCGTCACAAAAACACAAGACTTCGACCAGGGTTGATTGGGAGTTTGTCATAAGTGTATCTTTCTCCCCCTTTAATTTTTGGCATTGCACTTAGTGCATTTTGCACTTGATATCGATATTTTCAAGTATTTGGTTTGATGATCAAACAAGTGGAACGAGTATGATTCACAGTAAAAATTACACAACGAAAATCAAGATCGAGTCCAGTCATGCCTTAGTAATAATAAGTAGTCGCAACTTTACCAGGTATTTGTCGAAGTTTTAGAAGCAACAGGAAAGACAAGTTTCAAAACGTTACCTATAGACATAAACACTCGAAAAAACCTAGGTTTTGGTAAATAATAACATACACCAAAAAGCCAAGTATATCTTAGGCTAATAAATAAATGAGTACAAATAGCTGCTTTCGACTATACTTCGCCGTTCTGCTAACCCCAAATACATGTATAGAGTCACTAAATATTCTGTGCAGCTACCCCATACGCAATGATAGATAGGCTATTGTGATGTCAATGAACATGGTACTGAAATTATAGTGGAATTGTAATTAAAAACGTCTAGACAATAGGCAATTGTGATCAGGGTCACCTTGAGAACATTGGAGATTGACTTTCTGGACGTTGATCTTCGAGTAATTAAGGACATGGGTTTGAATGAAGATGAGCCAACATTTAATTCCACACACATAGGATTACAGACTAGACACATTTGTACTAGATATGCAGGAATAAGGAAATTGTACAGCTCGCAGCGTAATACGTAGTGGTAGCATGGTCACAGAGCACCCAAGACACAGGCACGGCCTAGTTTGGGGTCCGCTGCCATATCTATTACATAAGGTTTCAATGCAACACTTCCATGTATCATCTAGTTGTTTTTTTTTCTGCCATAAATAAATTATTGTTATTAATTCCACTCATAATAAATTAATAGTAAAAATTCATTTTTAAAACATGTTTCAACCGGTTTCTTCTAGACAACCGTGCTTCATCGTAGGCCGCATTATCACTTAGGTAATACGAAGAGTGACGGTCAACGCTAAATATGAAAATAAAAAATCCTGTCGTTACAAAGAAAAAATAGTCATAAAAATCAGTTTTCATACTAGTTGGCATATTTTTTGGGTTCCGTACATCAATAGGAAAAAACGGAACCCTCATAGGATCACTTTGTTGTATCTGTCTAGACCCTTTTTCTCAGGAACGCGTGGAGGTATCAAGCTGAAATTCATATCAAATACTCAGGTCTACAGTCTCTTGGAGCTGTGAAAAAAATCAAACTTCTTAGCCAACGCAATCAAAAGATACAGCCATTTATGCTGCACACGCAAGGGAATCAAAACCTACAGGTTACTTCCCGTGAACTGAGAATCTTGAAATTTGGTACGAAGCAACGTCTTATAGCACAGATAAAGGAAAAATTGCGAAAAGCATGAATTACCATTAAACAAAACATAACTTTTACTTATATACCTAGGTTTGTACGGAACCCTCGGTGCGGGAGTCCGATTCGCACGTGGCCGTTTTTTTGGATGAAATTTCTTATCGTCAAATACAAATTACAGTTATGTTTATCACCGGGTCTTAACCGCGCACAAAATACTATGAAATTAGTTTTATTTATTTACCTCGACGTTTCGGCCACGTTGATTTATCCGTGGTCACGAGTTGATATGAAATTTGTGTTTTGTGCGCGATAACACCCGGTGATAAACATAATTATATGTGTTTAAGTCGCGAAAGATTAAAAATTAAATCGTCAAATAAGCATTACAGTGGTAGGTGTTTGGGAACAAAATAATACTTTACCCTATATTAATAACCTTTGCACTATACATTTGAAGATGGTTTGATTAGATTGATAAATATTTGGCACGAAAAGAGCAGCAGATGCGTCAATAAAGATATACAAAGGATCCTCGCGACCATCAATTTTCATTCACGTCACATGTTCCCCTACATACGTTTCGCACCGGCTGCGATGCGGTCGCTTGAATACTAAACCAGTGCCAAATCTTGATTGTTTACTAAATTTATCCATTCTGTTATGACCCCTATAGTAACACTTGTGAGGTTGATAACTGCTTGGCTGTTGTTCTGTTTGCGTGACATGCTGTACAGTGAAAAACTTCTTATATCAAATTCTCTTAGTGTTACTTACTCTTTAGTGAATGAAAGTACGCTTCGTATTCAAGGTTACACAATTATAATAGTGCTATAGTACGGTTATTCTAATAGGGATTTGAATTAAGATATTTAATAGCTGCTTCCATTTTTTTATGAGACCTTCAGTAATTTGATTACTTAAAACATTATTCAGACATAAATAATTACCGTATATTTGAGATCCCTTACCTACGAGGGACAGACAAAAGCGACCATAGTGTCACCAGTACATGGTGGGCGTTCGAATCCACATTCTTTATTTGCACGGCGAGGATGTGGAACTTTTTACCAGAGTCTGTTTCCCGAAAAGTACAATATGGGTGTCTTCAAATCAAGAGTAAATAGGTTCCTTTTAAAAAAGCGTGTTCCATCCTAGACCATATCGTTGCTTAACATCAGACAGGATGTGGTCAAACGTGAATCTATTTTGCATCAAAAAAAGATTAATTTGTTTATTTACGTCGTGAGCAATTAAAATTTGACTCTCTTGTTATCAACTAACTACCCCTTGTAAAGCATTCACCCAAACTTGGCACTTGGCCAACTCCAAGTTTCGTGTCTGACGTCATCGTTGCTTAAGTTCAATTACATCATCCGTATTTAAGTTGCAATATTTGTTCAGGTTCCGGTGTTCAAGGTGGGCGTAACCACTTGATCGTGTATCGCCTCTATTTTGTTTTCATAAAAACATTCAGCGATTAGGAAACATATTGAAATATGTTAATGAGATAGCGACCCACCAGCTGATTATTCGGAGCCGTAAACTTGACTAGCAACATGACTGTCTGCTTCAACATCATGACTATAAACACAACAGATACAAATAAACTTCCCTAGTAAATTATTTCCCTCGGCCCTGGCAATTCACGGGGCACTCGTGGCCGCAAAACGTGATGAATCCAATTAGCCGTACCGCCCAACAGCGCCATTTCCGTCCTCGACGACGGTTCCTCTTACCTCATCCTGCGTCCTCGTTGTTACCCGGCTTCACAACACACACTCGAGTGCTGCAGTAAAACCTGATCCTTAGTGCCATTACGTTCTCTCGCGCCGTGCGAAGCTCCAAGCTGGCATCGTGTCAAGTGTCGAGTGCGGTTGAACGTACTTCGAGGGTGTAAAAGTAGTGAACGAGCAACATTTCAGATGACCAAATTTATTGTATGAAAAGAAAAAGAATTTGAATAATGTATAGACTCTAGTACAAAACAAATTTCTGTAGCGATGATAGCTCAGTGATTAGCGCGATCGGTTCACACGTCAAAGGGCGTGGGTTTTAACAATAAGCTTGAGCTGCCGGTGTAGGAAAACATCGTGAGGAAACCATAGCATGGTGATAGGGTATTTTCTAGCACTCGGCTGGCTGGCACCTAACGGTGTATTACTATAAGAACTGACGTGGCTTTGATACATTTTTGTTTTACTTATGCGGGATTACTCACGTTTAGTTATATCGGATACACCGACTATAGTTTCGGCCACATCCGGTGACCTTCTTTATGGAAACAAAGCAGAGTACAACGCGCGCACGGCCTCGTCTTGCTTCGTAGTTAACTGTGTTCTGGCAGCTTCACTTCAGAGCTAGTTCAATGGAACTAGCCTGGCTGGCTGAACTGTCCTGGAATGCCGAGCCAGGTGTGCTTTATCATCTTCGACCACATCATCACTACACATCATGTGCCACATCACGACAAAAAATGTAGCTAGTCAACCATAAAAAAATATCGCAAATGATCTTTCGCCTTTGTTGTCAGATAATAGAAAGAATAAAGTAGAACAGATAGCCTGATTGGGAAATTATCCAATAGATTTTGACAAAGCTGTACCTTCTCACATTGAGGAGAGGCCCACGCCCAGCAGTGGGACAATTTGTACAAACAGGGTTGATTCCGAAATACCAAATATCGAACGTTATTAATGGCATGACGGTATCGTCATGGGTACTTACATAGTTGGTCACAATGTCTTACAAAAGCAACAGAGAACGTTAATAACGACACATCTGACACGAGCGGCATCCACACAATAGGTAGTACGTTCACGGAACATCTGAATGTCGCCAGTTATGGTTATTACGTAGCGGTTACCCCACATTAATAACAACGTCATGAACAAGGCCCTTTTTCATCGACACAATGCTGGGTTTTATCTGATTGCCACCGTTGACTTACGAGAACGGACTGGACATTATTAAGACGATAATTGCTTGCTTTTTTTACAAGCTTTTATTTAACTTGCAATTTAATTATGTATATTTGTTCGGGTGGAATCTTGCAAGTTAAATTTGTTAAAATTCGTTTTTTTTTTTTCATTTGACCTCAACTTACCTTTTGTTTTGTGACGGTATGATCAAAGATGGTAAAGCACACCTAACCTGGAATGGAACTGGCTCTCAAGTGGGTCGGCCGTAACACACCGTTAGTTGTATGGCGACAGATTTTAAACTTGAGGGTATTAACTAGCCAGCCGAGTACTAGAAAATAACCTACCACCACGCTATGGTTTCCTCACGATGTTTTCCTTCACCTGCAGCTCAAGCTCATTGCTGGGGTTTGAACCCACGCTATTCTGCGTGTGAACCGACCGCGCTAAATATGTACTGACCTTACCAACTAACACTGAGCTTCACTACTAACCTAATTCGAATAAATTAACTGCATTAAAAGGTTGGTCTATGACATAACTAATTCAAGCTTAATAACCACGAGGCACATTATCATGGACGAATTTATTAGTAGACCCTCCAGTCTGTGGTGTTTACTACTCTGGCGAAGGAATACAACTTATATTTACAAAGTTACTTATGAATCAATATCCTATTTTTGTTTCATTAGACACGTACGGATTTCGTAACGTTCAGTCGAAAAACATAGCGCCTTTTAAAATCAAGACAAGTTATGGATTGATACGCCAGTAATGATAGTAATAATTACATCACATCATCAGCCATAGGATGTCCACTGCCATTGAAATGTCAATTAGAAACAAGCGAATATAAACCGACGGGCAGACATAATTATTTACGTATATTAAATATTTTTTGAAACATTGAACAAACATATTCACCACCTTTCACAGATTTATATAAAACTCTTTATTGTTCACACTAAGGGCAAATACCTAATATAAAAGAAATATATATATAAACTTACAAACCAGTGTAACAATTCTCGTCCTTATTGCTAAAAGCGATATATAATTATAATTTATTAAGCGTTTATAAAATTACATGGTAAAAATCAAACAAAGGTATTTATTATATTCCTTCTTGCATCATTCTAACATCATCGACCCACCTTAATCCACTGCTATAAAAAATCTAAATCGAAAAGTCATTTATTCAGTTTAGGCCCTGGTAAGGCACTTATGAACGTTAAGTTACATGTTTGAATCTACCACCGGCTCGTAATTACACTTCAACTGAGAAGACTCCGGCAAGAAACTCAGAAAGGCATTATAGATATATGTACATAGTACACAGGCCTCTCTTTATACAAGCACATAGCATCTTGTTTTTCCTTTTTAATTATTCGCACACACCACTAAATCTCATCCTACGCTACCTTTGCAGTTACATCATTTCCCCGTAAATAATTAAAAAACCATGGATCATATTAATTTGATTGGATCGCTGAACATATTCAGTTTGTAAGAGGCTATTTCTGTCCATTTCTCATAAAAGTGTTTAATATAACTAAAATCTTCATAAAGTTACAGGTTGCAATAAGTATGTATTGAGAGACCAGACCAATCCCAACAAACTCACCATCTAGGACTACGGCCATTCACGGCAAATGATCCCCAAAACAAAAGACCCTATCCAGCCCGGTGCATCACAAAAGGCACCAACGTTTCCCCCTTTGTCCTATCCCCCCTGTTTTGGAACGTACAGACACACCCGCACTTTATTTCTGTACAGCTTTTATGTCTGTATGAATAGATTTTTCGGTATGGAAAGTTCAATGGACTTGAAACTACCGATTAGTTCACATGACATGGAACAGGACAGCATTAGATTCGTGTATTTTTTTAAGTAACTTTGATAAATATATTTTTATAACATCAGGCTTGCGTTTGACTTCCATCTCGTCTGATGTTAAGCGAAGATGCGCTCTACGATGGAGCACGTTCGCCTAGAAGAAACCGATTCACTCGCGACTTAAAGGTACTGTAATTATGGCGGTACACCTATAGGGGCAGCAAATTCCAATGTCTACGAAGAAGGTGGAATCAAACCGCTTAGCTGGAGTTTTGGAGTTTAAGCTGGTACTTGGCCGATCCGTCCCAAAGGTGAAAACAGTACTCCATGCATGACCGAACTTGTGCTTGGTATAAAGAGAGCAACTGCTCCGGCGTGAAGTACCGTCGCACCTTCGAAAGGATACCCAGCTTTTTGGCACCCAATTGGGCTTTCGACTCAATAAAGGACCTAAAATTGAGGGTCGGAGTCAGAGTAACGTCCAAGAGCTCAAGGTTGTCAGCATTGGAACAGATACACTGTGGAAAGTAGGGGTCAGATCAAATAGTCCCTAATCTTTTTTCGTTTCTAAAGTTTTCTGTACAGTTTCGGTGCTTTTTTTACAAATCTCATCACAATCTATTTAGTCGTTATGGTCAAAAGGAATTCAGTGGTAGCAGTGGTTGTCGCAGTCGGTTCACATGCCGAAGGCCGTGGGTTCAATCCCCAACAATGAACTTGATCTGCCGGTGAAGGAAAAAATCGTCAGAAAACCATGGCATGGTGACAGGGTAATTATATTAATACTCGGTAGGCTAGCTACCACCTTCAAGACGAAAAGGTGTTTTACAGTAGCCACATTTGAGAATCAGTTCCATTCCAGGCTAGATGTTTACCATTTTCGACCACAACGCTACTTAACATCAGGTGAGCTACGGTCTAGCCTGTCAACCATAAAAAACAGGTTAGGTCTTTGACCACATTACTCTGACGGTATAGTCAAATACGGTATTCACACTTAACCAGGAATTGGCATTTAAATATATAAATGCATATTAGAATTAACATCGTTATTAACGAGACAAATCTCGCATCATGAGTTGATTTTGACGACAACTTGACTTGACTTTTTGTATAAGTTCTCCTTATACTTACAACTTCCAGGTTTGTTTACTAGTTTTTGTGATAAGTCTAGTACTCGCTTAGAGAACTGACGTAGACGCAGACCAGTGCGTTCGGATCGTGAGTTGCACCGTCACGCCCCGTAGCTCTACTAGTTATGTGACTCCACTCAAAAAGATACATCGATACAAAGAAATCGATGGAAAGAGAATAAGGGAATCTTCATAATTATGAGCAAGGATTTATAGGGCGTATTATAAATAGTTCATCACACATTTTTAAGTGGATTATTTGTATTTTGTTATAATTACTCTGTGATTATAGTTAAACAGTTGCAATTAACACAATTAGTTTATTCTTTTCAACCGACTTCAAGAAAAGGAGGAAGTTCTCAACTCGTCGTTACGTTTTTTTATGCATGCAATTTTATTAAAATCAGTTCAGTAGTTTGATTTTTAAACCAAAATACCTAAAACCTTTAAAGCCGTGTTTGGGCTAAGAGGAATGGAGTTTCGTTTTTTTTTTAATTGTAAACTTACACTTGATTATAAAAACCGTTGAAGTATCACGTAAGCACCACAAAAAGGGGAGGTGGGAGGGTTTTACTTATTCTTGATGTCATGGTGGATGGGGGAACTAAATAGAGACGTTGCCTATGTCATTTAAGTTATGCTGATTCTTTATTTTAGTTGTTATTGGTAGACATAATTTTTAAAGAAATAAGCTTACGTTTTTCCTCCATCTCACCTGATGTTAAGTGATAATGCGGTCTAAGATGGAGCACGCTACTTTTCTACTTGTTCTTAAATCCTCTTGAAACTTAGGTTGCAAGGAATTGTTTTTAAAGATAAGGCCGCTAGTTAAACGAATGTTTACCTGCGGTGGAGTAACCTATTCAATAATTCTATCGTACATAAATCGTGCAAGTAGAGCACACCACTAGCCCGCCACTCTGCCAAGAGAGCATTGACACCGCTAACGCTAGTTTTTGCCGCGACCTGCGAGCCGCTTCCTGTCATCTAATGAGATGCCGCCGCGACTACAGCCTCATCCTCCGTTACTGTGATCTCATCTCGCGTTTCTTAACATATTTTCACAAGTAAAATGTCTATATTACTAGCCTCAGTTTGTTCTACGTTAACCAAATACCAACTAAGTAGATAGATACAATCTTGTTCTTTCAACTTGATGAAACCGGATGGTAATTTTATTGTCACATAAATGTTTGTTCTAGTGGGAATCGAACCCACACCCTACAGCTCTTGAAGCAGATATTCTACATAATGAGTTAACAGAGCCGTTATTTATTTGTAAGTTATTTAAAAGTTTAAATAGTTACCTAATAGTCAAAGTTATCTGTTCGAGTACGATGGGACGTAGTAAAATTTAAAAGTAATACTTAAAATATCTATAAGTAAAACATCTTTGCGATAAATAGGCGACACAAGTGGGAAGAGGCGGTGCGGCGGGGCCAGAGGACGCTTGCCGGCGATCACTACATGAGTGCCGGCAGGGCAGTCGGGGTTAGCACGTAAATATCATTGTTTTCTGTTGTATAGGTGTTCATGTCAAAATAGGTTAGTGACTTTTGAATAAAAATACATTAAAAAATCACAGAAGTTAACGTCTTATAGATATGATGTTACCGAAGGTACGAACAAAAAAAGCCCGATCGAAAACTTGTTCGTAGATGCGATGTCGACAACTCGACATCCCTACACGCGCCTCGCGCTAAACCTGCGTAAATCAACGCTAGCAGGGAAGATGTTCTACTTACTCGGGGCCGCGCGCTCCAAGTACTGTGACTTAGAAAATAGTAGGATATTCAAGGAGACATATTAAGGAGGAGGAAATTTTCGGAGGGGCATGTCCTTCACAAAAATAGAGCAGAAAAACAAGTCATTAAAATTATATTGATAAGCTCGCCAATTGACACTTGTACACGGAGATAAATTTAAAATAAACACAAATTATATCATCGATGACATCACTAAACATTCGTTTAACATTGACCTCATTATCTTTCTGAAGCCAAAACATTGCGGAATTGCTTACATGTAATTGTGTTAATCAAATTGTTATGCTTTTTTATATCCTTGATAGGGTTGCGTTTGACCACGCCCTGCCTGATGTTAAGCAGGCTGTAGTCTAAGAAGCACGCCTACCTAGAAAAAACCTGTTTACTCTGGATTTGAAGACAAACCAAGCTGTACTTCGCAGGAAAAACAGACGCCGGGAGAGAGTAACGCATCCTCACTGTACGTATCAAGAATGTGGAATCGAAGCGTTTAGTCCGTACGTGGGCAATATTCACCATGTAAGGATAGCGCTTTGGCCGTGTCTGCCTAGCCGTCCGGTAATAAAAAGGGGCAGGGGGAACCAAATTATGCAATTCTAAAGCACACTCTCCGAAATGTATCCGATAGAAGACAGACAAACCAGCGACTTTACGTCGATGCTCAAGGCTTTGCAACTGAGACGTGGCCAGAGTGTCGTCATCTATTAGCCTCCTAGCATGCTTCTGGATCGGCTCCAGAGCCTCAAGCTGATACTTAGCAGAACCGTCCCATTGCCGAACTAGCATATTAGAATTATATTCAGAAAGAATTTTACTTCAATGAACAAATGAAGAATTAATAAATGAATAAAGTAGACGTAGATTGTTAGCTCATTTGATAAAATAAATCTGCTTCAAGAGCTGTAGAGCTGTGGGTTCCCTTCCTACACAGGACAAACATTTGTGTGACAATAAATGTTTGTTCTGTGTCTGGGTGTTCTGTATTACAAGTGTGTACTCACTTGGTGGCAGATTTCCTTAGCACGAAGTCGTCTAGGTAGGTACCACCACAGTACCAGATATTCTGCCGTCAAGCAGTAGTGTATAAACATTACTGTATTCCGGTATGAAGAGTACTGAGCTATTAAGACTAACAATCTAATGTCTCAAAGTAATAACTGCCATAGCTTCGATATTGGACATAGTTTTGTTACTCAAAATTATGTGTATCGCTACAATGGTCATGGACAGGCGTTATCTCTTACCATCAGGAGAGCATCCCGATCGTCTCATCATTTTTACATTTAAAAAAAAACAGTACTCTATCAGTTATTTGGTTCCCATATTACAAGATTTGCTTAGTTTGGCTAGATGGCACTGGGTAAAATGTCTTACGATAATTATTTGGTATTCTTACTAAGATAGTGCACAGAGTTTTCAACTCAATTTTATTGTAAAACGTCTATGTTTTTCAAAATCAAGTTATTGAGCTTGAGTTACATAGTTGGCTATGCACCACACAACTTTGGGTTTTCCAGGTCCGACCATGTCAGCGTACAATAAAACTTTGACCTCCTTTAGCACTCGGATAAAACTTACACGACATCGTAATTTGATAAAATGACTGCCTAAAAAAAGATACAAAGTTTCACTGATTTTACCAACATTGTAAAAATAAACCGTTGAATATAAAATCAAATGCTTCAAAATATTCAAATTAAAACCCCGCAAGTCGACCGTTCACCATCCCAATACCGCTAAATGATCCTTTGATGTTCAATTTGTTTGGTTAAACGAGATACCATTGCAGATTTATGTATCTAACTGTAATCAAACTTTATTGCTTGCGGTGGTAAAATACAAATTAGTGGTATTATTGTGATTTGTATTGTTTAAAAAACATTATTTTGCTATATTAAAACCTACTTTACTTTTTTTTTGCACTTTTCCGTGGTGGTGCCGGCGTTAGAATTGTACCCCACCCTCTCTACCTGTGGTTGCCGTAAGAGTCGGCTAAGGGATGTAACCCGGAAGATGGGCAGCAGCGTCTTCCTTGAACAATCACACCTAACTGCGCTCGCCAACCCGCCTGCCAATCGTGGCGAGTATTGGCAAAACCCCCCCAGGAGGAGCCCTATGTCCAGTGGACGTCCTATGGCTGATGATGTGATGTGTGATGTGATTAAAACCTTAGGGCCTAGGCAATGACAATGCTAATAGAGAAGTAAATAAGCTATAACAATAAAAAAAAACAACCACAGCCCATCTGATATAAAGTGACGGTGTTGTCGAAGATGGTAAACACACCTAGCCTGGAATGGAAATAGCTCTTAAGTGAGGCTGACGGAACACACCGTTAGATGCTTGGCGGCAGATTTTCAACTAGCCTACCACCACGCTATATGGTTTCCTCGCGATGTTTTCCTTCACCGGTAGCTCAAGCTTTGAACCCACGCTCTTTGAGGTGTGAACCGCTACAATATGCTGATATTTATGAAGTACTCGAAAACTCGAGCACTGTCTGTACTCTGTACGTAATGGCACCCCAAAATTATCATAAAACGTCCATGTAAAAACACAAACACGCCCCCGGAAGAGGGAAACAATACCATCTGAGTGTCAAAACAAACACAGCGTGGCAATTCACTGCTTGACAATTTTATTTTTATCCTACAAGCGCCACTGTACTTTTACGCACTGGCAGTATGCTTCGAAATTTAGGGCTTTACTTAAAACGCCGATTAAAGTTAAATGATGTTCGCTTTATTTTTGCATTGCGCAGAAGTATTGTATTGTAGTTGTTTTGAAGCGATGATAGCTTATTGGTTAGCGCGGTCGGTTCACACGCCGAAGGGTGTGGGTTCAATCCCCAACAATGAGCTTGAGCTGCCGGTGAAGGAAAACATCGTGTCGAAACCATAGGTGGTAGGGTATTTTCTAGTACTCGGCTGGCTAGCTACCACCCTCAAGTTAAAAATCTGCCGCCAAGCCCCTAACGGTGTGTTCTAGCTCCCTCGCTTGAGAACCAGTTCTATTCCAGACTAGGCGTAGCATGTTTTACCACCGTTACTTAACATGTGTAATAGGTGAGCTGTGGTCAAACTTGTCAACCATAAAATAAAACAAAAAAAAAAAGTGAAATGACGATGTTTAATTAAAGTAACCCTGTAATTCCGCTAGCTACAGTACCCTTCAAACCGGAACAAAGTAATGTTTACACAATACTGCTTGGCGACAGAATATCTGGTACTGCGGTGGTACCTACCTAGACGACCTCCTGCTAAGGAAACCTACCACCAACTAAAATATAGATTAAAAGTACCAAGTAGATTATAGTCGCTATCTACCTAGTCAGTCGGCACTATATCTTCATTTAAATCGTAAATCTGAAATGCTTTTCCTTTCAGCTAACTAGTTCAAAAAACCGCCACGAACGAAACAAAATTGTCGTCTCCCATAAAGAGATACAAAGGAGACCAAATGGAAATTGAAGCAGAGTAAATTGCGGAGCATGAAAAGAAAACCGTTTTCAGAGACGTTTAAGAGAAAGTCTCATGTCAAGAGGACCTTTTTATAGAAATGTGATGAACATGTTGACATCAAGTTTAATGAGTACCTCGGTGTTTGGCATGACACATTTTCTGCAAGATAAAAGGAAACAGGATATTTAACTTCAATCCCCTGCCTTAGAATTGATATTTATTCTTTCCGTATTAAGGTAGCCTGGAAGAGATCTATTTAAGTGATAAAGCCGCCAGTTGTTAAGCTATTTATGTAATCAATATTGTATACTAACTGCACCCCGCGGTGTTACCTACCCGCTGTTCCCATGTGAACACTAAATTTTTTTGGGATAAAAAGTTATAGCTTATATTAAAGCTTGTGTTTTAATCCAAGTTGTCAGCTACCTCCATACCAAATTTCATCAAAATTGGTTCAGCCGTTTGAGTGTGAAGACGTAACAAACATACACACAAACTTTCGCGTGGGTTCGATTCCCACCAAGACAAACATCTATATGTTGTTTTGTCAGGATGTTGCATAACTATAATATGTAATGATATTACGGAATTGACTTGTAACATTGGTGTTACCAATAAAATATTTGTATTTGTACGTATTTATTTACAAAAAAAAAAAAAACTGTCAGTTATCTGGTTCCCAAAGTAAAATCTTTGCTTGGCTAGATGACGCTAAGTGAAATGTCATACGATACTCGCACATTTGCATGAGTTTAGTGTGTATCTTCAAACCCAGAGAAAGCAGGATTCTTTTAGGTAAGCGTGCTCCATCTTAGACCGCATCCCACTTCACATTAGGCAAAGCGGTGTCAAACGCAAAACTATTTTTAATATTAAAGTGAATGTCGAACAGAAAGAACTCAAAGAATATTTTTTTTTGTATTCATTCATGTTTTGGAGAAGCATTTTGAACTATTAAGACGGAAAACATAATGTATATAATCGAAACTTTCCTCATGTGAAATTATTTCTGTACACATTTTCTTACGAGTATGTCAGTGTAAACGAAAGTGATTATGACATAAATATTATGACAGGTTCGGGAATAACCCCACAGGCATTCATAGTTTAAGCAAAAGGCAATGTCATGTTATTGAACTGCCGACAAAACCTAGATTCAAATTAACACCAAGCCAAGCTCAGCTTCTCCGTCACAACAGAATACAACAGAAAATCTCAAAATACATTCCGTTGTATTACAATCCGCCTCACACGATGCGAAGTTTAGAAACATTGTGATATGTGTTTTATTCAAAGACTTTTATAGCTCCATCTGTAAACAATACACGAATAGGAAGGCATGGTTTGGATGTAATGGAATGTCAGAGGTGTTTTAACCTGCTCTACATTCAATCGAATATATATTTCATTCTATTTAATAGTTTTATTGTTATAATACATTTCTTAGGCGCTTAAGAGAGCAATTTTAAGTACAAATAAGAATTTAATTATGTCATCTACTTCATTACTAAAAATAAATAATTTATATTTATTATATTTTATACGGTACATGACATTATTATCGATATGTAATAACATGTATTTCACCACAACACTAATTAAGACCAATGGAATATTTTTAACCAATCACGAACGTCAACAGTATTCTAGCCAATGAGAAACAAGAGTTACTTACCTCGCCCCCCAACCCACGGCAATGAAATATTGCTGGCAGCTATAGACGTATAAATATTTAATTTATCTATGGTGCAGTTACGCATAATGATGTCTTTCGCTACATTACAGTTGCTTAGTTCGCAAATTATCACATAATTAAAAATAAAATAGCACTAAATGAACGCAAATTCCAATCAGCGTATGTAAAATCTAAAAACACGTGAAGTAATCACAAAAAAATAAGGATCGATCCAGCCCAGTTAGTTAGCCATTGTTCTAGTAATTAATGAAAGTGTTATTTTTTCTGTGAATTTCACGGGTCATTTACCATTTCGGACGGTGGATATTCAGTTCGTATGAAACCAAATATCCGTAACCACGTCTACGTTGCCAACCGCGACTGGCACTGTACCAATCCTAAAACATTCGTCATTACACTTATAACCTTAAAAGCAGGAAATGCTTACAGAAACGTATAAACGATTTTTACTTAGAGCACAATTCCGAAATTGCGTAGAAAAAAAATCGATGACATTTGACTACATTTATGGAACAGCTAATTATTTTTGGCGATTTCAGAATCATGCTAATCCCCAAGCTTGAGCTGCCGGTGAAGGAAAATATCGTGAGGAAACCATAGCATGGTGGTAGGGTACTTTCTAGTACTCGGCTGGCTAGCTACCACCCTCAAGTTGAAAATCTGCCGCCAAGCATCTAACGATGTGTTCCGGCAGCCTCACTTGAGAACCAGTTCCATTACAGGCAAGGTGTGCTTTACCATCTTCGACCACACCGTCACTTAACATCAGGTGAGCTGTGGTCAAACAACTAGCATGTCAGCCATAAAAAAAAATACACACAGTAACAGTTGTTCATTTTATAATGAGTACAGTGACCCTGTTTTGGCTTGGTATAATTCAAGTTTAAAACCTTGTATATAATTAAGCGTATGTTTTTCATTTAAATCATAAATATGTAGCATGATAATAATTTTAAGAATGTGTGTATAATACAACGCCTAAAAAAATGGAAATTGCATATTTCTTGAATATGTTTAGTTGGTGTCATGTCCACCGGTATCATAACATCACTGAATAGTGAATACGATAACTTTTCATACTTATGTAGTATGAAAATATTTTAATGAGTGGCAATGAACAATACACAAATTTATATTTTAGGAACTAAGATTAACTAAGGAAATTGACGTGGTTTTGTCACATTTTGTTTTACCTACTTGCGCGCGCGTTGTACTTAACTTTGTATCCATGAAGAAGGCCACCGGATATGGCCGAAACTATACTCGGAGTAACCGATATTATTAAATGTGAGTAATTCCGCATAAGAAATTTAAAAAACCCCCGACACGAAATCTAACATGACTAAGAACACTCCCGACTAAATCAACTTTCCTAAAGTCCTATGATGCGTTCCAAACCCCAAAGACAACTCATATTTACAATATTAAATTTAAACTTTATCACTCAAAGATAAAGTCTCTGTAAAGTTCGACTATATGCATGAGGAGTCTCGAAACCCACTTTCCGTGATTGGTAATTCGATCAGCGAAGGGAAAGCGGGCCGTAAGGAAATGAATCCGATGCGAACGTGGGGTGATAAATCGTCCCGTAGACGTAAAGGGGCTGCCTGCCTGAGCCCATATACCTAATGATTACCATCACAGCTAGCTATACTTTGTGCGTGATCCTAACATATATAACAATCAAAGTCTTGACTCACTGACGGACAACGCACAGCCTAAACAGCTGGTCGCAGATACTTGAAATTTGGAGGGTGTATTTGTCTTGATGCCTAGAGGTGTACTAAGAAAGGATTTTTTTGGATTTTACATTAACATCATCAATGCATATCATCAAGCGACACAGGTATTTGGTACACAGTATATGGTGACGAATTTAGACCAAAACAAAAGCTACAATTAAACTATCCAAAAACTACCATTGTAAGTTACTGTCTTAATTTTTTCAAACATGGAAACTATTAAATTTAATTAGTTAACTGTAAATGTGGCTGACGTTATAATTATGAATGATGACTGAAAGCAATTACTGCAAAGTTTTTGACTACAATTTATAATTGGAGTAAAAAGGTAATTTTTAAATTATTATTATAGTGAAAGCTTAAAGTTACAAAGTTACTTAAGTTACAAAATTAAAACGGAATGGAATTTCCGTTTTAATTTTGTAATCATTATTATGTAAAATGTATGAAATAAATAACTAAATGTGTTGAAAAGTTAACACTTGAGAAAAGTAGACACACAGTGCGTCAAAAATCAAAATTTTATGAGACCGTATCAAAAAATAATGTTAACCAAAGTATGCATATTGAAAGGTCCACAAGAAACAGATGAGAGCGAGATGAAACTATTAAAATCAAACAAAAAACCGGAACCGTGGGAATCGAGTATGAATCACTAACATGAATTAAGATAATTGTTTTTCTTTGATTCAATCTTAAATTTTTAACAATACTTTCAGTAGAATTGGTAACAAGTTCATGGACAACAATAACTTCATCTTTCTTCGTAGCTTTGGTACATTTACAATCATTTGTACCCAAGTATAGAACCATGCAGTAGTGATTATTACCTGTAACAAAAGAAAAAAGCGAATTAGCAATTGAGGAAAATATACTCATAGAACTGGTTACTGGCATCACATATTGTCCTTACGATTCAAGCATCGTTTAAATAAGATACGACACACGACAATGTTCATCGTTATCAATGTCATTAAATATTCCACCCATCTCACTGGAGCTACTATGCCACAGAGCCTCGCTCCGATACTTCAAGGAGCTGGGTTGGCTCGGGTAGATGCTGTTAAGGGGAAATGCACAAAACACCCCAAGAGGGACGTCGGTGCAGGACGATTCACCCCCACTTTGAATAAGAATAAGAAGATAGATAATGATTGAAGCTAGAATATGGAATTTCTAATTATAACAAGGAATATCTTAATAATAAGATACGACGCGGATATTCCTTGTTAGAATTAGAACTTCCATATTCTAGCTTCAATGTATGTACCATAGAATTGATTGATGATCTCAGTAAATTGAATACTTGAAAGTACATTGCATATTGTACATCTGTTAGATTACTACCATAACCCGACATACGGCATGATTTGAACAGTTATTGTCTTGCTCCGATATTTCGCTTTCAGCTTTTTACGGCTTATTGTTGGTGTTATTTATTTGAAGTGCATCGTTTTGGTCTCTGCTTTCCAGTTCATTTCATTATGATTTAGTTAGCTTGTTTTAAGAAATACATGAGTATATTGCTAGCTATTAATGTCAGTTTATCTACAGGTTTTGCCATTTTTATTAGCAACATTTGTTATCATTATAAGGAAGTAAGAAAGTGGCCTTATTGTCCTGTCCCAATACTTTCGCAGTCGGTTTTTTATAGCCTATTGTTTGTGATTTTTATTTTACCTGCATTGTTTTGGCTCTCCGCTTTCATCTTGTTTACTCGTATTGGAAGAATTAAATGTAAGAATATTGGCATTATCTTCTATGGTTTTTGATAGTAAATCCTTGCGTTCTGAGATTTTTTAAATGGTTTTCTAGGTGTTTGACCACAGCTCACCCGATGTTAAGTAACGATGTGGTCGGAGATGATAAACACACCTAGCGTATGGCTACAGGAACACACCAATAGGTGCTTGGCAGTAGATCTTCAACTTGAGGGTGGTAGCTAGCCAAGCCAGTATTATAAAGTACTCATCACCATGCAAATATCTTTAATAGCAAAATGAATTGTTACTATTACAAGGAAGTGAGATAATATCATTGTCAACATATTATGTTATTTGAAGGCCTATTGACAACGAACGTTATCAACATTTTAATTTTAGCTAAGACTCAGAACGGGACTAATTGTTTTGATTGAAACAAACAGATGTACAATTGATATCATTTACAAAACAATTTTTATTAATTAGATAGTTCACAGAGATAAACAAGTCAATTGAGTTTTATGTACTTATTCTGAATTAATTTGAGGACAAATTGTTTGACTATGAGATAAGCATTAAAATTAAAATCCCGAATCGAACTCAAAAGAATTTGATTTTCTCCTTCTAAAATGATCGGTCATGAACTTTGGCGGTCCAGTGACCATCATAGTGATTTAATTCGTCACGCTACCTTCGTCCAAACCAATCAATTTTCCGAAAATTGTTCCTATTAATTATTTATTTGTTTAGTTTCGCACGGGTAGTAAGAATGGGTATAGTAAGTTATTCTTAAAATGTAGATATATGCCACCGCGGACTATTTTGTAGATCTATAAAAGAGGATTATCCCACCATGTATTGATTTTTTACCTATATCCCAAAGGAATTAGGCAGCGTTATCGATGAAAGCTTTGGCTTAACTTTTTCCGACACTTCCAACAATTATCATCATATTTCAACTAATTTATACAAAACCTTGACAAATTATATACCTAAACCTTCCTCGTGAATCACTTTATCTATTAGTGAAACTCGCATGATAGTTTGTTCAGTAGTTTTTAAGTTTATCGCGAACAGACAGACAGACACGGCGGACAACTTTATTTTATAGCATGTAGTGAGGCTGTCGCGGCCTATTATAGAATAATAAAAAAATGTGAAGATATTAATATTTTACTCATATATTGGAATCGATTACAGTCCCAATAGATCTACCTAAAATATCTTGTAGTACAATCTCTATATATCTCTTTCCCTTTGTCAAATACGCTAAAATATCTATTGCGAACTTGATTTAATATCATCTTTCGCATCGACCCCATGGCACTTCACGGTCCCTGCAAATTGTGCCATAATTATGTCGAAACTGGCACTCTATCTCGGCAAATGAGAAATTTTAGATGATCAAGTTAGGACGGGAAGATACCGAGGGCGATATTAATCGTCAGGTAATTATGGAATATAGGTCAGGGTGGTTCGGTTAATGGAGTATATTACAAGCTATTAGACGCGAATGCGACTGGAGAACCGTTTTACGAAATATAAAAGAACAACATCAATCTGAATAAAGAATTGATGGTACCGATTAATATTTCTGACGTGCTTATCCGTTAGTCTGTTTACTTTGACGTTGTAAAGTATTTTACATAAGATAACAGGATATTCGGAAATGTGTGATCCAACAGTAGTCTTGTTTCAAAGAAGTCCTTCAAAATATGAATTGAAAACATCTTTGAGAAGAAAAAAAATTAAGAATTACCAAAATTCACACAAATTGGACGAAAAGTACAAATATTGTAAAATAGGCACACTAATAAATACAAGTAACGTTCAGCTTTGTAAATATGTCCCCACACAAGGTGGACAGACGACCTCATGAAGACCACAGGAACGCGCTCGATGCAATAGGCTTCCAACCAGTCTTTATATAAATTATTTGGGGCCTATGTCCAACAGTGGACGACCTACGGCTGAGATAGTGATGATAGCAAACCTTCAACCAAAGGATTGATGAAGGGGTTAACATGTTCTTTCCATATTTACTTTTTTACTTCTAAAGGGAATACAACGCTTTGGTGCTACTTTAAATTTGAACTTAAACTTACTAAATCAAATCAAACCAATTTATTTGGCATACATTTTGGACACCTTAATATGAACCCATTGGCTCTGAACTAGTGATAACTGTATTTCGGAAACCAATTGCTTTTCTTAATATATTATTCAAGAACAAAATGTCATAAACGATAACTTAAAAACAAAACAATTTTTAAATAAGTACATGAACATTACTTATATATGTGTATATACATTAAAGTGTGCATGCGTGCGCGTGTGTGTGTTAGTGTGTGCGTGCGTGTGTGGTGTATGTGTATTCGTGTGTGCGTACGCGTGTAGTGTGCGTGTACGTGTGCATTAATTGATTGTATGATACAACTAAGTCAGTAAGCAAAGATAGAGGATGACGCCATATAAAATCAGGAACACAGATACATTTTACGTAGCTTACCTATATCATAAAAATAACAATGATGATCATACTACAGAATTTATAAGGCATCGTCCCCGAATGGCGTAACACCGAGAACAAAAAGCAGACGTGTCAGCACGCTCTAAATTATAATTTAGGCGATTTATGAACATTCTACCGGAAGTTAACGTGACTGGTGTTTAACTGTTTACAGTATAACTTTCCCAAAATAGGCGAGCCTCTGTTCTGTTTCGTATCGTATTAGCGAAAGCATTGCTTTTTGGACGAGATGAAACTTTTATGGTGAGCTTTTCAACTTTTAGGGAATATATTACCTACATGTGCATTTTGTAATGGCTACGAAATACACTTATTCAGCGGAAAGCGTAGTGTCGAATTAGAAACGTAAAATAAAAACCGTCGCCGTCTATTTCCGTCACTTAAAATCAGGTGAGCTGTGATCAAACACCTAGCTTGTCAATCATTAAAAAAAATTTAAAACCAGACATTCAATGCAATTTACTATTGTTGCACGACACAGATACTGATCTTAATCAATTTGATAGAATGTCGAGGTTTTTTTTCTGCTTGACAGACTGTATTTGGCCACAGCTATTGTTGTTGTTAAGTAACGATGTGGCCAAAGATAAGCACACACATAATCTGGAATAGAACTAGCTCTAAAGTGAGGCAGCCGGGACACATCCGTTATGTGCTTTGTGGCAGATTTGGCAGGGTGGTAGCTAACCAAACGAGTACTTACTATAAAATACCCTGCCACCTGGTTTTCCGTTTGCGCTAACCACTATTGTCGCTACAAAATTCCATTAAAATCTTTCTATTGTCTTCTTTTCTTTTATTTGGTTCTATTGTCGTTAAATCTGACGTCGTATGTAGTTAATTTGTTTTCGGTTGCCTGGCTCCAATCGATCAGCTTTAATGTAAATTTCCATGTCATGTCTTACTGATTCATCAATCCACAATCGTAAAATATAACAACATTAATCACGGAATTAACGAGAGCATTTTGTAGGAAAACTTTACGGAAGTTTCACTATAGTCTCCTATTGCTTATGTCACGCAAGATGTGTTTATTTTGGAATCTACGTCACGAACGCACAATTCTACCTAAAAAAATCTCAACCAGATGGTCGGACGACATTAATGCACCACATTAGTATCTACATTGCACCCGTGCGAAGCTAGTGCGCAATAAACTATTTTGTAGTACGATCCTAAGCTTGCTGTTACGAGATTCATTCCGAAACACCTGTTTTGTTCTCACGTACATGTAGTGTATTCTTAAACTGTACGGCTACCACCCTTATTTATCGTACTACGACAGTTGTAATGGGGCAATAAGGTAAGGCAATATTACCTTTCATATTTCTTTGACACATTCCAAAAGTTTCTGTACAACTATCAATGATAGTACTATAAACAAAACATGCTACTAAATTTTCGTTTTGTTTTTTGTAAGTTTGAAAAGTGTACATAGCGATAGGGAAACTGGTTATTTTAAAGTTTTTAACTGACTTGAAAAAAGATGGCGGTTCTCAATCAGATTTATTTTTATCTTCGTTACCTAAGCACTCGGTTATATAAAAAGCGACTTCATTTTTTTTTATTGTTGACAGGCTATGTGTTTAACCACAGCTCACCTGTTAAGCGACGGTTTTTTTTATAATGTAAAAGTAATGAGACGAACAAGACGGTCTCCTAATGGTAAGAGATAACGTCTGTCAATACACAAAACAATGAGTAGCTAAACAATACTTACTAACAATACTACAAATACACACACACACACAGAACTTGCCCAACAATCGAATGCAAATTGTCATGCTTAAAATACTAAGATCAGATAATGATATAGATCTTCAAGGTAACAAAATGATAAATAAATAAAATCAAAATAAATAGTTAACTACGACGACGACTTCATCAAAATAGACTGGTTAATCTATAAGTTGTAAATTTCTGTGCTCTAGAGAAGCCGAGTGCGGAAGCACAGACTGTATCACAGTTACTGCGGAAGTTTAGCGACATCCCTGGTGCCATCTCGACCTACTTCGGAGCCGATGACCCAGAGGTCTCATTCTCATTCAAGCCAACGTGACGGCACGAGCTGCTGCAACTACGATTTTTTTTAGTATCTTATAGAGGGTTTGGCCAGGCAAGACAATGACACAATTAATTGTTTTTAAGGGAACACATAAGGAAAATATAACAATGCTCTTTAATTATTTTTAGGCTTGCGTTTATGATGTTAAGCGAAGATGGGGTCTACGTGGATCACTCTTGCCTAGAAGAAACCGTTTCACCCGCGACTTGAAGGCACCCAGATTGTATTTATCGGGGAACACCTACTCGGGCAACAAATTCCAATGTTAAGCGGTTCGCACAAAGAAGGTGGAACCAAATCGCTTAGTCCGAATTTTTGAAATATCAACCATGAAACGGTGTCGCTTTAAACAACAAATACCATATGCACTTAAACAATGTTATTTTATAGCGATGATGACGAAGTGGTTAGCGCGGTCAGTTCACATGCCGAAGGGCGTGGGTTCAAACCTCAACAACGAGCTTGAGCTGAAAACATCGTGAGGAAACCATAGCATGGTGGTACTTTACAGTACGCGACTGGCTAGCTACTACCCTCAACTTAAAAATCTGCCGCCAAGCAGCTAATGCACTGGGTGGTAATCGAAACCACGCCCTACAGCTCTTCAAGCGGATATACTACCAACAGGGCCGTCGAAACTTTACGTCCGGGTAAAATGGTCCTTCACCATTACTGATAAATAATCACTTAAATACAGATCTACATACACAATGTCTTCCCTAGCGCCCTACGCTGTCCTGACTCCCAAGCCTCGACCTATTTTCAGTACGGCGACCTGAGGTTTTATTGAGCTCTCTCACGTGACAGTCATGACGTTTCGTAACGGTGACTGACATGCGGGAATGCATTATGAATTCCCATGTTTTGGAGCACATTTATCGAGTATTCATCATACAACTTTTACCATTTTCTTGCTTATAGTTGGACTTTCTTATACCAAAAAATAAGGTGACAAATCGCTTGGCAAATATCAGCCAATAGACAAGACACAGAATCTCTCAAATAACATATTATTATCCTTAGTTCAATGTAAAAAACTTTTAAGCCTTGAACACTGGAAGGTAGCAAGTCTGACAATTTTCTACAGGATTCATTTCGGAGAATGTTTTACTGAGCTGTACGACCTTGTACTTCATCCTCTTTTTACTACAGGACAAGTAGAATGACGGTCCACTACCACCCATACATAGTGGAATTTCCTTGGGTACATACCAAACGTTTTGACCCTACGTTTCTCATTCGTACGGCCAAGGAATGGAAAAAGCTGCCGGCTTTCTTGTTTCCTGAGAGACCTAATCTAGATTCAAGGCCCGAGTGAATAGGTATCTTCTAAGTCTGCGTAGTTCATCTTCAACCACATCACCGCTTACCATCAGGAGAGTTGGTGAACAAAGGCGGACTCATCCGTATAAACAAAAAATAAGACAATTTTGTCTCCGAACGTCCAGCCACTGTCATTTTCATTGAGTTGAACAAAGTGTAAAGAACAATAATAACGTGCCCTAGTCTGTCTGTGGAACGCTAACTTGACACCAATTGTATTGCACTAACTAAGCAAAAAATTACATGTGAACGATTACATTAGATGCTGTGCAAACGGGTAATAATATTTTAGTTCGCAAATGCTTGCAAGGCAGCGAGGAATCCGATAGTAAGCGAAATTCGAACTTTATGCTTACTTGAAACTTAAGCGCAGCTTCAGTTACAACTATGGCGTCGAACTGTATATTACGTTATCGTTCTCTGAACTAAATTCGGATTGGATTTGTATTATTTTTATGCTAAGTAATTAGATGAACGATCTACCCTTTATCGCTTTGATTGATTGATGACTTTGTGATTGTTGGCAAGAAATAACGGCTGACTTTAAGTAATTACAAAGGGTATATTTTTTTGGCATTTAGGTAAGACGTTTGACTGCTCTGTTAGCACATTTTATAAAATATCTACTTTAAGAGCTGTAGGACGTGGGTTCGATTCCGACCAGGACAAACATTTATGTGACGATAAATGTTTGTTCTGTGTCTGGGTGTTCTGTATGTATTATACGTAAGCATTTACAAAAAAAAGTATAGAAGTATGTTATCAGCTAGCTGGTTCTCTTAAAGCCAAGCTCTTGGCACGCGATGGAAGGTGCATCCCGAACAAAAGCGGGTACGCGGTTGTAGACCGCGGGCCCCAGAATGTATTCCGACCTCTCCGACTTGACGAGCCGGTGCGACGGCGTTACTAGTTCGTCTTTCTTTTTATTACTGTTAAGATCTAAAGTGTTGTTGACGCCCTGAACCTGGTAAATGAACACACACGGCATAAACAGGATCTGTTGCTCCCTAAACAGCTCCACGCAAGAGACGTAGTCCACATATGCCACTTAGCATTAGACGACTTGGCGGTCAAACGCTTTATAAGTATTATTAAGGAATGGACCTTTACATATGGCCGAACTTGCGCCATATGTAGTAGGCACTTCACATCATCAGCCATAGGACGTCCACTGCTGGACATAGGCCTCCTCCTGGGGGGTTTTGCCAATACTCGCCACGCTTGGCAGGCGGGTTGGAGAGCGCAGTTATGTGTGATTGTTCAAGGAAGACGCTGCTGCTCATCTTCCGGATAATATCCCTTAGCCGACTCTTACGGCAACCACGGGTAGAGAGGGTGGGGTATTCTTACGCTGGCACCACAACGGCAAGTATGCACTTGTTGGGTATGAAATATCGGTGCTTTATAGAGACCTAACATATATACTAAGCTCCCAAGTTGTTCTTCGTTGTACATAACTATATTTAACCAAACGGTTATTGTACTAAATCCCTAAATTAGATTTAGCTTCAGCCGAGGCGTCAACCAATTTCATAATCCAAGATTTTGGGTCGTCGCGCGTTAAGGCAAGGTGGGCGGAACGAGATTTAGGCCAAAAATATGGGGAAATTTAATCAGAAACGGTAACGGGGCATAACGAATGGGATATTTATATTTTAAGTAGGTATGTTTTTCGGCATTCAATGCAAATCGCGTTCTTATCTTGTAATTTCAAATAGGTAAAAACAAAATTTTATGACTTAACATAATTATTCTTTATTAAGGTATAGGTTTGTAGCGATGATAGCTCAGTGGTTAGCGCGGTCGGTTCGCATGCCGAACGGCGTGGATTCAAAATTCTAGTACTCGGCTGGCTAGCTACCACCCTCAAGTTGAAAATCTGCCGCCAAGCATCTAGCGATATGTTCCGGCAGCCTCACTTGAGAGCCAGTTCTATTCCAGGCTAGGTGTGCTTTACCATCTTCGACCATACCGTCACTTAACATCAGGTGAGTTCTGGTCAAACATCTAGCCTGCCAGCTATAAAAAATAAAATTTTAAAAAAGACTCAAATTCTACTTATATAACTTAAGTCGCAAAATAATATGTTTATATCTTTATCGTATTTTTTTTCTTAGGTTATTTCACACAGCGACGTCTAGACCCAAACTAAGCAAAGCTTGTACAATGAGAACCAAACTGATAGAATACTTATATACTTTATTTTTATAACTACATACTTATAAAACATACAGAACATTCACACACACATATAAACAAACATTTATCGTCATAAAACGTTTCCAGACTACGTTCCTTGTAAGAACTGCTGATGTGTGGAACTCGCTGCCAGCGTCTGTGTTTCCAACTAAGTACAACCCGGGGTTGTTCAAGAAAAATGTGAATAGGTATTTCCTAGGGAAGCGTGGTCCATCTTCGACCGCATCGTCGCTTTCCATCAGGTGAGATCGTGGCTTAACGCATGACTATTCCGATGTTTAATATCCTGGTGGGAATAGAACCCACGCCATACAGCTCTTAAAGCGGATATTCTATCAAATGAGCTAATAGTCTTTACACGTACTCGTATATGTCTACGTTTGTTGCCCATCAACCCGCCAGTTGAGTTTTTTGAAGTCTGTTTTACTTTTTCTTTATAGTTTAATTATTTTTAAATGTTTAGTTAATTTATAGCATCATGGGTAGACCAATAAGGAAGAATTATAAAAATCGGTTAAGTCGATCCTGAAATTATCCCCTAGAACCTCACAAACTCACAAATATACCTTAATTAATTAATTAGTTGTCAATACGTGTCGAATTGACAACCTCCTCTTTCTTTTCTTAAAGTCGGTTAAAATGATTATAGGTACTTCTAATTTCTAGCACTCACTTTGTTGTCTCCAGAGAAATCAATTATCGATATCGACAAGTCTCTATACATTATTCTAGAACAAGAAATCACCTAACTCCTAACCGTTAAAGAACCTAACGCTGAGCTGATGAAGGGAGGTACAACACCTTCCTTCATCAGCTCAGCGTCATAAGATGATGATGGCCATACGCAAATCTCTCTAGAAAATATGAAAAACATTGTTAATACCTATAACATTTGAGGGTTGCCCTCGATTTCCCTGGGATCCCATCATCAGATCCTGACTTGGTGCCAATGGGACCACTTTAGGAGTACCTATACTCTTTCAAATAAAAAAAGAATTGTGAAAATCGGTCCACAAAAGTGGGGGGGAAATCGATGAACATACATTTTAAAAAAATACAGTCGAACATAGAACCTCTTCCTTTTGGAAGTCGGTTAAAAATTTTGAAACATAATTTTTTTTAAAACACAATTACCTATATTGAAATTAAAGGTTAGCTAATTGAATTGAAATTTATTATACCTACAATTATAAATTAAAATAATATTATTGGAATTCACGCTTCCGATAAAAAAAAAATATTGAAGAATTCCTTTTTAAGTAGGTAGCTGTTAGAAATTAATCAGCTACCACATGTTCCCCTTAACAACTATTACCAACCAATACGTAACAATATGAGTCGGGCATGTTTTCGATCCGTAATTAAACTGAAGTCGATACTCGACGCGATCGGGTTTATTAGGACGCGAAGGGATCCAGGTCAAATATGATGGGGCGGTTGGTACTTGGTACTGCCGGGTTAACGGCTCAATTGTACATTTTACTTCCAGATGACGTTCAATCACCGACTGAATCTTGAACGATTTAAATGAAGATAAAAGTAAGATGAAGTTTTTTCTCATTTAAAATGACAATACTACTAGCAAAAAGCTGAGCTTTGTGAGGGCTCGCGTAGTTTTTCTAACGGGTAATAATTTTTAAGACAGTTGTTATTTTACAACCTGATTCTAGTGGTGTCATCTAGTATTAAGTAGATTAACTATGATGTATTTGAGTATTGAGCTTAGTTCTGTTGCAGTGATGTTAACTCTTTAGTTTTCTAACAGATGGCGTTAGTAGTACAATAACATTCTACCCAATGAATACAAAATTGTTAATGTTAATTTTTTAATGGTTATAAATTTATATATATATATTTTTTTTTGACAGATAACACATCTAGATGTGACGTTAAATTACTATGTTAAAGCACAAAGGCCCTAGAGGTATAAGCATAGTGAATTTGCCCTTGAAAGATATTGGCACGATACTGTGAGGATTTTTAGGTACTAATAAAATAATAAGATCCTGAAAGTTTCAGATCCCTAACCCAATTGGTATTAGGGAAAAAGCAAACTATGTAATAATCAGAAAAAATTAATATTCTCGGAAACGCGTGAATCGATTAATTTGAATTTTAGATATGTTTTGAGGGCTGATAGTACCTTTTAGGAAAAAAATTAAGAGCTATTTCGGTTGATAAGAACCACAATAAAAATGTCATTTTTGTTTTAATTTTGATTTTTAACTATGATACGAGTTTGGTACATTTATAAAACTATTTTTTTGGATTCCTCATCAATTTTTCTATGGAATTATGAATTTTTAAGATTTTTAAAAAAGGTACGCCATATTACAAGAAAATAAAAACCATTTTTTATACAAAAATTCAATTTATTTATGTGTTACGCTTAAGCCTCGGTTTTATGGCTTATATATGTTCTGTTAGTCTTGTTTACAAATATACAAACAATATATATTCAAAATACTCTGTAGAGTTATCGGTAGAAGCGATGTTAGCTCTGAAAGAAGGATCATCTGAACTTGACTGAGATAATGTCACGTGTGACAAACTAGACTCTGTTCGTTCTAACAGTTCGTTAACAGTGGATTCAGATTCATCTCCAGAGCTATTTGTACTTGGATCAATTTTTCTTTTCTTATACAACTCTATACGACATCTGCCACACACAATATCACCAGTGAAAACATTCACATCAAGTACTCTGGAAAACTCATCAATGTCTTGTTCTGTTGACAAGATTTTTGGAGTACCAGCATCTTTTTTTACTTGTTTTAAGCAAATGCAACACTCCTCATTACTTGTTTTATTCGCAGACATTTTATTGATGTAATAAATAAAAACTAACCACACTATCTCTCAGAGCAGAAATTACACTTGTGTCAGTGGATGCGTGTGCGGCCAAATTCACACGTGAGCGCATCGGTCGTGTGGCGCTTTGTTGAAGTATGAGGACTTAGTCGACACCACATCCGACGGATAATAGCGGCGATTATAACTTAGGCAGAAAAATTAATTATTGTTCTAAGTATAGAAATATTTTTTTCAAACGAGACTTACAGAACATATATAAGCCACATCCGACGGATAATAGCGACGATTATAACTTAGGCAGAAATATTAATTATTGTTCTAAGTATAGAAATATTTTTTTCAAACGAGACTAACAGAACATATATAAGCCACAAAACCGAGGCTTAAGCGTAAAACACATAAATAAATTGAATTTTTGTATAAAAAATGGTTTTTATTTTTTTGTAATATGGCGTACCTTTTTTAAAAATCTTAAAAATTCATAATTCCATAGAAAAATGGATAAGGAATCCAAAAAAAATAGTTTTATAAATGTACCAAACTCGTATCATAGTTAAAAATCAAAATTAAAACAAAAATGTCATTTTTATTGTGGTTCTTATCAACCGAAATAGCTCTTATTTTTTTTCCTAAAAGGTACTATCAGCCCTCAAAACATATCTAAAATTCAAATTAATTGATTCACGCGTTTCCGAGAATATTATTTTTTTCTGATTATTACATAGTTTGCTTTTTCCCGAATACCAATTGGGTTAGGGATCTGAAACTTTCAGGATCTTATTATTTTATTAGTACCTAAAAATCCTCACAGTATCGTGCCAATATCTTTCAAGGGCAAATTCACTATGCTTATACCCCTAGGGCCTTTATAAGCGTGATAGTTTTTCAGTAAAGTGTACCACAAAAATGCTCAGGTTGTGGAATAGTGTTAGCGCTCGCTTCGCTCGCCCTGATAATAAAAGCGAAAGTTTGTCTGTTTGTAATAGGATTTGCAATTATTTCGTATCCTTTCCCAAAGATGTCATAGGTTAGTATTTCGTAGTTACCTTATAGCAAACTATTAATATTTTATTTATTTATTTTATGATTGACAGCTCATTTGATGTTAAGTGACGGTGTGGTCGAAGATTGTAGAGCACACTTACCCTAGAATGGAACTGGTACTTAGGTGCTTGGCGGCATACTAAAAATCACAAAATATCACAAGGGGGGGTTGTATTTATTTTTTCATCAAATGCGAATGATGACGCCGAGTGACTTGATGAAACCAACGTTGATCTTCAACAAAGCAAAGTACCAACAACTGACTTGCAAGATGCTTATCCAGCTGTTAGTGTTGAAGAAAGTCTTGCTAATCCGTGGTCCGAGGACAATGTACAATGTTCATGTACTAGTACAATATAATTATGTCAATGTACAATGTATTGTCTTAAACCTCACCACGTATCACAAAGGGGGAGGGGGGGTTAAAAATTCTAACTAAACATCACGTGATTAATGGACGGCCCCTTAGTTTGGGGTTAAACGGCGCTGTGTGTAAGAAATGCCGTGGTGGTGCCGGCGTAAGAATAGTACCCCACCCTCTCTACCCGTGGTTGCCGTAAGAGTCGGCTAATGGATGTATCCAGAAGATGGGCAACAGCGTCTTCCTTGAACAATCACACCTAACTGCGCTCGCCAACCCGCCTGCCAAGCGTAGCGAGTATTGGCAAAACCCCCCTAGGAGGAGGCCTATGTCCAGCAATGGACGTTCTATGGCTGATGATGTGTGTGTAAAAAATAATAAAAGTCAAACGTAGGCGTCTGACATGACTTGGACTTAACGCTGAGTAATATATAGAGTTTTACGATAATAGAAAAAGTGGAATTGCCAAATTCGTCTGAACTTATAAATTACTCGATCTAATGTCTCGATTGGAAATCGAGATATCTATATTTGGTAGACTAAAGAATAACTTTTCTAAAGCTCCTTCGCGTGTAGGTGGAGAAGACTAGTAAGTTTGTTTTAGCATTTAAATAAGTACTAAAATAGCTGTACAATATCTTAAAATATCTTGTTTTCAGTATTTTGTACAAATTACCGAAAAAAATATATTTTATTTTGGTATCTTTAAGCGTAGGCGTATTTTAACCGCCGACGCAAAAAGAGGGATGTTATAAATGTGACTAAAGTAAACGTAGATCTGACAAAGTTTGTGATACACAGTTGTCTCACACGGTTACTACACATTATGAAACCATTAGTTCCATTTTACACATCAAACTAAATCAAATTTTGTCTATATATACTACATATATATTGGCTCCCTTCATTTAAATGTAAATTTAAATGTGTAGAATGGCTCCAATCTTTGTCGTGACAATCCACTGAAGACTTAATTAAAGTTTATACAAAGTTACATATGCTCTAAGCATGTATCGTACGTATTTGAGCCATACACACTACACAGGTATGGCTTAAATACGGTGATACATATCACATTCTCACACACGCACACTCAATAACACATGCGCACACAGGCACACACCAATGCATTGTTTTTTTCTCTATTTCTTCTTGGCATTGCACTCTGTACATATCTGCCAGTTTCAGTGTTTCTGTATTTTGTGTGCAGTTTTCAGCTTCTTTATCATTACCCCAAAAGTCATGTTTCACCGCATAATATACACTCGCGCTTGTCATTCGGCACTTTATGAATAAAACACCACTATTTTTACACATAAACACTCGAAAAAACACTAGTTTTGGAAAAAATGCGATGGGACAGTAGGACTCTTTCCGCGTTCTCGCCAAAACTCCATAGTTTTTGTTGTCAATGAAGTAGATATAACCACGTATATACATATATGTACAATATAAATACCTAAGTTATCTTTGGAATAAACTCAAAATCATTGGATTTATTATACTTAATACGAAGGTGGGTGTTATTGCCCGCAACAGTTTTTTAAACTTAAGTGGGTAGCAATCGTTCTATTTGTGATTAATACTTTGTATACTATTCCAATTTTTTTTTAATTTATTTATTTGAATTTGAGTAAGCCTTAAAATTGGAATTTTTCACAGTCAGTATCGCCTATAATCTGAATTTGCACACCTACATGGATGTTTAGAATTAGGATTCGATTTCTTTCCCAAACAAGATCATCCCACACAAGCATTATCGTGATTCTGTTCCACACGTTTCCACCCCAATTTGGCCAAAAGAACCGTGACCTTTCGTACTGAATCCATTTATAATGACATGTCATTCTTTCTCTGAATGAGAGTGCGTGGGATATCGGTCGCGCCGTTTTGTACGCATTACGGCCGGTGGACCGCTCATTTCTCGTTAGAGAATTAATCTGGGTTGACCTATTCAGGACAAGTATATAGAACTTAGGTCAACATGCGACTAAGCCAATATCTATAATCTTTTAAGACGTTTTTATTGAAACTTAGCTGTTACTAGATGCTATTAAAATAATTTCTGGAAGTTTTGCAATTTTCTTAATTTTTACCCGACTACGGAGAAATAAAAGGGAGGGCTATGTTTTTCACCAGTATGTGTGTATCTGTTCCCTCATAATCTCTAAACTACTTATTATAATTTGACACACGAGGTGTCGTTGGCAGCGTCTTGTTCTTTCCGTAAGAACGTTCTACGAAATATTAGAAAACTTAAAAAAAACAGCCAAGTGCGAGTCAGATTCGCGCACGAAGGGTTCCGTACCATTATCTATAAAAGCAGCAAAAAAAAAAAACATGTCTGTTGTATGAGAGCCCTCATTAAATATATGTTTTATTTTATTTAATTACATATTTATTTTTAAAGTAAATATATAACTTAATGTTCTATCAATATTTCAAGCGTCTACCTGTTGCCGGTATCAATATTGAGCAAAAAATTCACGTTTGTTGTATGTGGAACCCCCTTAAATATTTGTTTTATTGTTTTTTAGTATTTGTTGTTATAGCGGCAACAGAAAACATCATCTGTCTAACTATCACGGTTCATGAGATACAGCCTGATGACAGACGGACAGACAGACAGCCGGACGGACTGCGGAGTCTTAGTAATAGGGTCCCGTTTTACCCTTTGATTTTACATCAGGTGAGCTGTGGTCAAACACAACTAGCTTGTCAACCATATAAAAACGCACACGTTAGGCTCGCAAAAACTACAGAATGGCTGGACAGATATTGATTCACAATTGGACCCGGTAGGCGGCGTAGCGAGCGCGGTGCAGATTAAAAAGTTTTGAATTAAAAACTTCGTAGCATAACACGAAATAGGTTTAATCAATTATTGTTTTATAAGAGGTAATTTTCGAACCATTTTTAGTTTTTAAAAGACAAAAATGTAAACGGCATTAGCCTGTCTCTGTTATGCCATTGAATTGTTACGTGCGAATCTTAGATTATGTCTAGTTTCTATGTTTGTACATTTATTAATCTGACAAATAAAGAACTTAGAAAAAAAAAAACAAAGAACAAAAATATAGATTATGATTGGTAGTTTTGCAAACACATCTTTGGCGAGAAGTTCTTTTTTTGGTACATTGAATTCGTTGCTTACATCTTTTTCTCAAAACAAGACATATTTATCTAACAGCAAGCGCGCAAGTAATAACAATCCCACATAACTAATATCACCTCGCCACGCACAGTCCACCGTTGCTAATTACCGCTATGTAATGTTGTTGTTCTAACGGAGTGCGGACTGGTTAACCGATTGGGTACAAACTGCATTGAAAGGGATTATCGTTCACTTTACTTTGATTGCCTTTTGTTTGGGTGTATAGTAGGGATTTGTAATAATTGCTTGTGTGTGTGGCCTCCTTTTAAAACAAATAAATATCACACCAGCGTTCGGAACCGTACGATATTTAGCGTACATGTACGATAATTTCATGACTGCGTACGATGGTACTGTACTACTATATCATACGCAGATTGTACGATAATTTTGAGAAAAACTAATTGAGAATTACTTTGACAGCCAATAGCCCAATAACGATTGTTTTTTGCTATCACCCGCCATTCATGTCTTACTCAAGAACACACGCTGCCGTTTTATGTCTCAATCATTTCATTGGTTGCTAGCGTCTGTCAATCAGCATTCGATATCGTCCTTCGATATCGATATTTCGGCAATGGGCCATATGCCGAACATTTAAATTATACATATATGTTTTTTCTTTAATTAAAAATACAGTAGTTTACAGGACTTAAATTATAAAGCATTTACAACATATTATTGTTACGTTTGGACATGATGGACGTTCACCGTGCGCACCAAGCGCAATACACATTCTTTATTCGCACAGCGAAGATGTAGAACCCTTTGCTAGAGGCTGTGTTTCTCGAAAAGTACAATATACCTAGATGTCTTTAAATTAAGAGTAAGCAGGTTTCGTTTAGGTAAGCGTGTTCTATCCTAGGCCATATCGTTGCTTAACATCAGGCTGGATGTGGTCAAACGCGAACCTGATACGTATTAAAAAAAGACTTGATGGATTTCGATGAAATTTGGTATGCAGAAAACTTACATCCTGGCACTAATAACCCAGTTGTGCATATACTTATAACATATTAAAAAGAACGCTACGGTGAATGATTATTCAGTCTATTCTAGATACAGGTGGGGATTCTAAATGACGCTTTCTCTGTGCGTTTCGGGCTATTTTTTTTTTTTTGCTTTGTTCGTGTTAGTGAAGTGTCAAATCAATAGATGGCGCTTTCTTTGTAAATGATGTTTCGTTTCTTCGTGACAAGACCACGTGCTTTTCGAAAAAGAGTCGTTGTTGTATTAAAAAAAATGCATTCAGGGAGACTGTCGACAGTAGAGAAAATAAAACTTTGGAATGACCGTGTCATGTTATATTTGCATGTTGGTGACGCGAGCCTATAAATTGTGCCCTTACCAAACAATCACTCAACGGGGCTAAAGAAGTTTCCACTGCAAAAATTGTTGAACATACAGTATGCCATGTATCCCCAAACTCAGCAAGGCTTTCAGACAAAACGAGCAACTATAGATTGTGGTATCTAAAAACGAGATCAGCAACGTCCGGTGCGGAAAAAAGAAATTCTATTGTGATTCTCGTTCGTTAATATCCTCTTTCTTACGTGTCTGTTTCTTCGTTCTTTGTTACGTTCTTTTTAAAAGGGGCCAAGATAGGGTAAACTAACGACGTCGCAAACCTTCAATCTTTCAATTCAAGAACTTACCTTTAATAACGTCACATCAAGCAACTTCCCAGTAACTCGCTAACAACCTGAATCATGAGTGTTGAACATCCAATTAGCGTTTCGCTAACATTTGTTATTGCTTTATGATATTTACAAAGAGAACGGATGTTCAATAAGCTTAATTGGCATATGTGGCAAATTTTAATGTAGTCTAATTTTTTGTTTATAAATGAATAGCTGCGTTATCCGCCTCACGGTGTTACCAGCTGTTTTTTGAATTATTTTTTTCGGGATAAAAAGTATGTATTAATCCAGGGTAACAGCTACCTCCATACCGAATTTCATGAAAATTGGTTCAGCCGTTTGAACGTGTAGAAGTAACAAACATACACAATTACAAACTTTCACATTTACGATATTAGTGTAAAGTGAAAAATAGGTATTTTTGTCTGACAACGACAAAATCAATGGGTATATATATAAGGTTGAGTATATGAAAGTTATGGATGTGGGACAAAATTGGCGTAAAAATGAGATGGTTTGGAGGTAAAACATGAGGACAGCATAGGAGGATCACTAAATCTAAGATGACAGAAGCGACAGACAGGAAGAGAGCGAGAACTGCGGCATCCAAAGTGACGATAAAGAGAAAAATAACTTTACGAAGAACGGCACGGATGACGGAACGGAATCAATTTTAAATATCAAAGTGAATGAGTGTGATTTTCTCCTGATGGTAAGAGATAATGCCTATCCATGATCATTGCAGCGATACACAGAAGTTTAACTTGTCAAACAAAGTCCAGGGCATCGCTGTTTTGGCGCTCATTACTTTGAGACATTCGATGGTTAATCTCAATAGCCCTGCAATTTCGCTATCAGCAGTACACTTCAAACCGGACAGTTTCAAACAGTTTACACAGCACTGCTTGGCGGCAAAATATCTGGTACTGCAGTGGTACCTACCTAGACGACCACCTGCTTAGGAGACCTACCACTAAGTGAAAACGTTGTCAGCAAAAGCTAGACGATATTGATATAAAAAATATTCCAAGACTAAAGAAAAATTCTTTGTGTATTAGATCACTTGACGAGCCGTGGGCCGAGAGCCGATGTAAATCACTAAATAGTGCGAAATAAAGCAGCATTTGGCGTGTCTTTCTTAGCTTCTTTTGCAGTTCTTCTAAACTACGCATCATATTTTGATGCTGTATTTACTATCATATGGAGAACCACGCAGTCGTACAACGCGTCTCGCTTCGCAACAAGCAAGACGACACCGCGCGCACGTTGTACCTACTCAGATTTGTCTCCATGATGAAGGCCACCGGATGTGGCGGAAACTATAGTCAGAGTTTCTGATAAAATTAAACGAAAGTAATCCTGCATTTATAAGTAAAACAAAAATGTGACAAAACCACGTCAGTTTTCATAGTAAAATCAGGCGAATGATTAAAATTCTTCGAGACAATATCTTTTTTTTTTAATACAAGACTTACCATCTTCGACCACGCCTTTCAGACGTGATCAAGCCCAATCAACTATAAAAAATCTGACAGGCGTTCACTAACATCGGTATCGAAAGATTTATTACCTCCTAATTCAAAGGTAATCTTCTCATCGTTCCCCATCTGGGCAAAGGTCTTGGGAGATTTTCGAAGGGGGGCCGTTGCTATGTCTTTACGTGTCAAAGTGGCACCATATGCGATCATATGACAGTTGTACGCCTTCTTACATATATTCCCATCCACATTGTTTGGCCTTTATAATTTTTAACAGCATAAATATTTGTAGCGATAACTCAGTGGATGGCGCGGATGAGGACGTAGGTTTAAATACCAACAATGATCTTGAGGTGCCGTAAAGGATAACATCGTGGGTAAACCATAACATGATGGTAGGGATTACTAGTACTCGGCTGACTAGCTACCACCCTCGAGTTGAAAATTTGCCGCCAAGTATCTAAGGACATGTTCCGGCAAACTCTTTTTCGAGTGAGGTTGCCGGGCAACCTCACTCGAAAAAGAGTTTACCATTTTGAACTACCGTCATTAAATATCAGGTGAGCCGTGGTTAAAAACCTAATCTGTCACCCATAAAAAATAAATAGATTCAAATAAGAAAAAAACATGCTTTTCTATGAATATACATACACTCGATAAGCTAATCTTGTCTTTAAAATATGTATCAATTTATTCATGCGACGAAACGAGTCATTAATATGTGAAAGGGGGTCAATTTTAAGCAAGAGATATTTATTCGTTTGAGTGTTCGAGGTATATTATATTATTTAGTGTATTTCCGCTTAGGAGTCATTTTGGTTATAACATTGATGAGGATATAAATTGAAAAGTATCTAATCAGACAATAATTTTTAAATATCTATCCGAGATATTGCTTAACTAGCTTGCGCCCGCAGCTTCGTCCGCCTTTTCAAAACATGTTTTTACGATATCACATTACAAATCTTTCAAAATTCTCGGATTTTCTCTACTATATTATAGTTGTACCTGGATGACTTATTATATGACTATTGATGGGAACCGTATTAAAATCCGTTGCGTAGTAAGCGTACAAGACGGCTGGAAGCGACTTTGTTTTATACTATGTAGAGGTCTTCAACGCAATAGTCCAGACATATTACAAAGTTACGAAACAAACCGCCATTCTTTTCAATAGCTCTGTAAGTTTATAAACCTCTCTAAATGGCGTTATTATGTTATTATCTAGGCATTACGGTGACTTTCATATTCCATGCATTGAGAACAAACAGTTCCTTGCGCGGGTGAACCATGCCATACAATTGCGATGAGATTTTACTTTCAAAACTATTCACCAGTTCATCAGTGCTGGAGCATGTCTAATTTATAAACAATACGAAGAATTTTACGGATAATGGAACGTTGATAGGCGTTACTTTAGTCGTATTGAATTTGAAACCAAAACATTATTTGCAATGAATCCAGTGTATCGAATAATATAACTTATTTTTTATTTTTCAACATTTACGTATATTGTGACTGCGAGTCCGCGAAAATGTAATGCAGACAAAAATCTGAATATGTACAGTAACTTAAGGTCCAAACGTCATCAGCATAAGGTTAGTATACCGATAAATTGCACAGCACTACTTAATCATAGCGTCGTGTGTATGGCGCCCCTTATTTATAACCATTTGCCAAAATGTATTAGTTATGTACAAGGCACTTAGTCTTATATGTTTAAACGCAAGCTAAAACATTTCCTCATAGATAAAGCCTACTATGAAGTTAACGAGTATTGGAATGACAAATTTGACAATTAATTTTAAATTTAGACATACACATATTTTTTTACTGTTTCACATTTTTATTTTATAACTTTATTGACATTTAATGAATTATCATTGACATATTGTATATGTTTGACATTTTTATTTTTATTATATCTCTATTGACATTAATTAATTAACATTGACATATTGTGTATTGTATTTGATTTGATTGATTTTTTTTTTTATACTCTAATGTAATTAAATGTAATTTAATCAATCTAATACACTTCTAAGAGTACCTAATTGTATTTTTGTTAGTAGTGATAGTTTCTTTTGCATGCCGAAAGGTCAAGTATGGAGATCTTTAATGTAGCCTTTCCATCTATAACTGTACCCATATTTATGCAATAAATGAATTATGAATTATAGACATATCCTAAAGAGGGCCACCAAGAGACCGGCCTTGCCAAGTTTGGGGTCTTAACTTTTTTTTTTTAGGTTTGGGTGATTTAATGTTATAATTTCTTGTAATTACTTTTTGCCTAATGTTTGTGTGTGAAATAAATGTTATCTTTTTTTTATGGTTGACAACCTAGGTGGTTGGCCATAGCTCACCTGATGTTAAGTAACCGTGTAATCGAAGATGGTAAAGCATACTTAGCCTGAAATAGAACTGGCTGTCAAGTGAGGCAGCCGGAACACACCATCAGATGCTTGGCAGCAAATTTCTAGAAAATACCCTACCACCGTGCTATGTTTTTTTTATGGCTGACTGGCTAGGTCTTTGACCACAGCTCACCTGATAATAAGTGACGATGTGGTCGAAGATGGTGATGCACACCTAGCCTGGAATGGTTTCCTCAGGATGTTTCAAATATGTTTGTGTGTTTTTTGTTTGACAATGTGTGCCGTGTCTAAGGTAACTGCTTTCTAAAATCCTTTGATTGAATAATTTGGAATGAGCCTTTTACCAAATGCAGCGGTACTCAGAACTTTGAGTAGCAAAAGAAAGTTCAGGGATTAGCTGCTTTAACGTTCTGTAATATTATTAGAATCCTATGTATATATTTTTTTATGGCTGACAGGCTAGGTGTTTGACCACAGCTCACCTGATGTTAAGTGACGGTATGGTCGAAGATGGTAAAGCACACCTAGTCTGGAATGGTACTGTCTCTCAAGTGAGGCTGCCGGAATACCGTTAGATGCTTGGCGGCAGATTTTCAACTTGAGAGTGGTAGCTAGGCAGCCGAGTACTAGAAAGTATCCTACCACCATGCTATGGGGTTTGAACCCACGCCCTTCGGCATGCGAACCGACCGCGCTAACAACTGGAGCTATCATCGCTATATATCTTCATAATGTCATATGCTATAAGTACCTACTTATTTCGAATTCTGGTTTTTTGGTATTCATTCTTTATGTACATTACATTTTGTGTGCGTAATAAGCATGTAATAAAGACCCATGTAAATTTATAAAAATATTAAATTTAATATCAAATTTTATAAGAAAAATTAAATCTCGAAAGTGAATATGTAATGAAGGTACATTTTCCACTATGCGGCTTTTTATATTCCACCGTGGACTGATACGGGTTGCTGATTACGCTAATTACTTACATAGATGTCTGCGAAAGTGTGAACATTTTAAATAAAAATAGAAACTCCCTAGAGTTACCTACTTTATGAAGATATCAGTTGACTCTCACTGGAGACGATTACAAACAAACAGTACGTTTACGAAAAGTGGTCCAAAAGTCCAACTGCCCGATGTGAACTACAAGCCTTCTTTGAGTAAATCTTAGTGCCACTATGGAAAATAATTTAAAACCTTACACTTATAAATACTTTTTTTCCCGTAGGACTATACCTTTTCACTGGCTACATTCCTGACACACATCTATCGCTTCTTATTCATTACCGTTTTTTTTATATTCGGATTAGTTCGCGTTTGACCACCAACTCGCATGATGGTAAACGATGATGTGGTCGAAGATAAAGCACGCAGACTTAGAAGATACCAATTCACTCTGGCCTTAAAAAGATCTAGATTAGATCTATCAGGAAACAAGGAAGTCGGTAGCTTATTCCATTCTTTGGCCGGACGGATGAGAAACGTAGAGTCAAAACGTTTGGTACGTACCCAAGGAAATTCCACTATGTATGGGTGGTAGTGGGCCGTCTTTGTACTTGTCCTCTAGTAAAAAGGGGATGGAAGTACAAGGTCAAACTAGCACATTCTCCGAAATGAATCCTGTAAAAAATTGACAGACTTGCTACCTTCCAGTGTTCAAGGCTTAAAAGTTTTTTTGCTAGCTTGTCCACTCACAGCCGCCTTGTGAATCAATCTGTTTCGTCCATCTTCGTTCATCCACCCTGTCTACACATCCAAACCATCTAAGCATTCCTTTCTTTATTTTCCGGAATATTTATTTTGTTGTGTACATATCCCAGTAGTAAACCACCGTAATAGGTCTTGACGCAGAACGTCTCTTTCGCAAAATGTCATCGTAAAAGTTTGGTCATTTTCTACAGTGATTCTATTGCTTTTTGACTGCCCTATAGGCAGAACTTCTAGATGTCCTTATATGTAAACGATCTGTCATATTACCCTATTTATGTGAATAAATGATAATCGAATTGCTTCCAATATTTCTTTATTTTGCTACAGCAAATACATATTCTCACAACAAACGGCACAGCGTGCAGTCTTAAATGGACTCTATTACCATACGACGTCCATAGATGTCCGTGACTTGATCGTTAAACCAACTCACGCGTACCTACTCTATGTTTGACTTCATAATTATTAACAATACTAAAACTAAGGCACTACTATTTTAAAGGCGCCTTAAGGACAGGCATTATATCTTGTACCATCGTGAGAGCATTTTGTTCATTTTATTAGGTACCTACTTTCATATAAAACAAATAAACAGCAACTTTATGCCTAAACCTCATGAAGTCACATAGAAACAGATTTAAATACATATGTATGCGTACATGTACTTGTACATACACAACATAAATTTCCCACAAAACAGACCCAGTGTTGGGCGCGGGCCTTTCCAAATACAAATATTTAATTGATAACACCAGAGCAGAGTTACACGTCATTTTTAGGGTTCCGTACCCAAAGAGTAAAACGGGACCCTATTGCTAAGACTCCGCTGTCCGTCCATCTGTCACCAGGCTGTATCTCATGAACTGTGATAGTTAGACAGTTGAAATTTTCACAGACTAAAAACCAGAATAAAATAAATATTTAAGGGGGCTCCCATACAACAGACATGATTTTTATAGATGATGGTACGGAACCCTTCGTGCACGAGTCCGAATCGCACTTGACCGGTTTTCCCATTCATATCAAAATCATAACATATGTAGGTATGTCAATAGTAATATGTCCATTTTAGGCTGGGTGTGTTTACCATCGACCACACCGTCACTTAGCTGTGATAAAACACCTAGAAATATATCCTAAGTAGATATTTGTGCCGTGGTGGTGCCGGCGTAAGAATAGTACCCCGACCTCTCTATCCGTGATTGCCGTAAGAGTCGGCTAAGGGATGTAATCCGGAAGATGGGCAGCAGCGTCTTCCTTCAACAATCACACCTAACTGCGCTCGCCAACCCGCCTGCCAAGCGTGACGAGTATTGGCAAAACCCCCCCAGGAGGAGGCCTATGTCCAGCAGTGGACGTCTTAAATGATGGCTGATGAGATATTTGCTTTTATTTTAATTTAGACGATGATTCAAGATTAAAAGAACCCAACTTCACGCTTTCTGGGCAAGTCATTAACTGCTATGGAAATAAACACGCGGGCTTAGGTAACATAGCTTGACGGATTGCGATAACGAGTTATTTTACTTTGTATTGTCATCGTTTTCATCACAACGACGGATCTGCTAATGATCACAAGAACAGACACGTACCATTTTTACGTAATACATTAAACCATTATATGTCGACAAAATTATAAAAAGCAAATAAATTTAATGGTTCACTACACGAACACCAGTCGCCAACTTGTCAAGGCAGAAACATTACATTGTACCCATCTCACTGGAGCGACTATGCCAGCCGGCCAGAGCCACGATCCGATACTTCAAGGAGCTGGCTTGGCTCGGGTAGATGATGGTAGGGGGAAATGCATAAATCACACCACGCGGGACGACGGTGCAGGACTTATCGCCCCCACTTAGAATAATAATTGTAGGTACCGATGATAGTGCAGTGGTTACAGCGGTCGGCTTGAGCTGCTGGTGAAAGAAGACATTGCAGAAACAGCATTGTGGTAGGGTATATTCTAGTGTTCGGCTGGGCCATGAAGTTGAAAATCTACCGCCAAGCACATAACGAAGTGTTCTGCAGCCTTATGACCAACATGCTAATTTGACCGCGTCACCGACATGCTAATGTAACGTGTTTTAAGTTTTGACTTCAGTCGACAGTCCCCCATGACTGTTATTTAAATCTTCTAGCAATACCTAAGTGCTGTACATTATTATGTCTTCTAACATATGATAGTTTTAAAGATCTCTGATTTCATAACTTGTCACAACGCGTAATCGGTACCGATTCTCGGAATCATAACCCTAACCTTGTAATATAGAAATCGATATGCTCACCCTCTAGTTTCACCCTAAAAGTGGGCGTCGTTATTAACACAATAGGACTAGCATCGGGTAGACCCTTCACAACACTACAAGGAAACTATGAAGAAACGAAAGCTTACCTTCATCCAAATATGAAACAGTTTAAACTACAGTAAAATCCGGTTATAGCGACGGCCACGGGACCGGTGATATCACGTCGTACTAACCGGAAGTCATACTAAATGAACTGACAATTTAAAATTTAGTTTATTATTAAAATAATTTTGCAAAAAGATTGTAATTTTTTATTGTTTTTGGTTTTTATTTCTATAGTAAGAAGTACGGACTGCATTATGCAATGCATAGGCAAGGGGGGTGCGCGGGGCGGAGATTGCTTCTTACCAACGATTTATTTGTAAACACGTCAACGTTTGTCGTTAGAATTAAAATACCTACATTATTTACAAATTTATAAAAACAACCTAATCTAATGTTAAATTACATTTATATTAGTTTTTGTGAATAAAGTTATATACAATCAACAAAAATAAACAGTCAAAAGCAAGCCTATTTGAAAGTAAAAAAGATCGCTATTCCTACAACATGAACCATCAAACTATGAACGAATAAGCAAGTTTTTACACAACATGTTAATCCTAGCGTTAGGGCTATCCAGTCATACTATACCAACTTCTAAACATCTGGGATTTTTTATTTTGGTGGTTTTCGCATTAAACCTTTATTTAACATGCAGGAATTTGTTCTCCGAAGTACCTATATAATCTGGTCTTCAAGCTTGCTTTCTTCTAGGCAAGCGTGTTACATCGTAGTCCGACTCTTCGCTTACCATCATACGTAATAGCAGTCGAACGCAAGTCTATTTGATAATAATATTTAAAAAAAAGTATTAACCTCGCTTAAATATCGTTGAATTCATAACATATCAAGCGATTCGAAACTGCACGCGATAGGGAAATGAAACAAATTATTCGTACGTCCGTTGTGAAAAAGGAAGCCATGAGTAGAAACAATAAGATCAAAAAATTCCTTTATAATGACTGTATGCAATTAAAGAGAACGTAGTATATACACCACCTCGTAATTTAAGAACAATATTGCGGTTATAAATATTGCAAAATTTTATTAGGCGGCACGCACACTAGATAGCTTTAATAATAGTATTGTTTTTTAATTATAAATTACTAGCGATTCCGCCCCGGCTTCGCACGGGTAGTAAGAAAGGGTATAGTAAGCTGGTAAAAGGCTAAATATGCCACCGCGGACTTTTTTGTAGATCTATATAAATGTATACAGAACACCCAGACACAGAACAAACATATTAGATTATACCACAAAATACTTGTCCTGAGTGGGAATCGAACCCACGCCCTACGGCTTTTAAAGCAGACATACTACCAATGAGCCAACAGGGCAGTTAAATATACCTAATGATAATTGTTGGAAGTGTCGGAATATGTCAAGCCACTTGGGAGCTTTCATCGAAAACGATGCCATCCCCTTGAGATGTAACAAAACAATGCATGGTGGGATATTTCTCTTTTATAGATCTACAAAAAAAGTCCGCGGTGGCATATGTCTAACTTTTAAAGATAGCTTACTATACCCTAGTAGTAGCCTCAATAGTATATCACAAAGAGGTCAACAATAGAGACATGTGCAAGCAGTTAGGCAATATTCTCAGGTTGATATGCACATATTACGCTCATCAAAATGTCATTGACACAATCATTCGTGTATTTAATCTTGCAATTAGGTAGTATAATTTACAAGTGCTAATTCTAAAGCCGGTTTGGCGAAATTTCCGGTCCGGATGATAAAAACTTGTATCGAGTTTTGTTGTTAACTAACCTTATTATAGTTCTTTTGCAATGAGTTACGTTTACAGTAAACCGACTTGTAATCAAAACAAAATTCATTCTTGCGAGGCGCTCTCCTGGTGTTACAAGATAGCCTACTGTCCATGACCATTACAACGGTAGCCAGAACTTTGAGTAATAAAACAAAGTCATAATTTTGTAAGTCATAATTAGAACATAGTTCATTACCTTCCTACATAGTTAATTTTGACTGCACTATTGGCATTTTATATTGTTGTTGTTTTATGCGATGTAAGGTTTTAGATCGATTCCCGGCCGGGCAAATATTTACGAACATAAATGTTTGTTCTGTATCTGGTAATTCAGTAGTATATATGCATGAGTTTACTAACAAAAAAGTAGATTTTTAAATAGTATGTCAGCTGTATAAGGTTTGCTTTAGTTTGGAGTTAGATGGCGCTGTGTGCAATGATCACCAATCAGTATTCGTTTATTATCTTTAATATTGTTTATTCTAACGTCAACCTGACACCTTTATCGGTATGTTAGGTTAGGAATAGCTATTCCCATCCGCCAACAAATTTTATACGTAGTAGGTACTACATAAATAGAACATCATCATTGACACTTTTTTTGTTTAATAAAACACCCATCTCCGAAACCATTAAATAAATAAATATCGTAGGACTTTATCGTAAGTTATTATTATCATCATACAGTTGCATAGTCTGTACGTGAAATACTAAACATCGAATGAAAACCTTTTCTTAGAATCCGTTCCGAGTGGAGTGTCAAAATATTAACAAGAAACGATTTATCTCCGAAAACATGCAAAGTGGAGCAAAACGATTCGGAGGACGTGTGCACGAATAAAACATTCACATTACCTCACATGAGCAGTCTGCTATTAATAATACTTTTTCACTACTGTGAAAGTTGCAGCTCAGTGTATAGACGAATTCTCAACGAGATAGTCGAATATGTGACGATATTGAAAATAGATGAATTTCAGAGTAACTAGGTACTTTTTTTTTTTTTTATATAGCTGACAGGCTACGTGTTTGACCCCAACTCACCTGATGTTAAGTGGATGTGTGGTTGAAGATGGTAAAGCACACCTAGCCTGGAATAGAACTGGCTCTCAAATGAGGCTACCGGAACACACCGTTAGATGCTTGGCGGCAGATTTTCAACATGAGGGACCACCCCTCAAAGCTACCCTAGCTACCGAGCTAGCCAGCCGAGTACTAGAAAGTACCCTACCACCACGCTATGGTTTCCTCGCGATGTTTTCCTTCACCGGCAGCTCAAGCTCATTGTTGGGGTTTGAACCCACGTCCTTCGGCATGCGAACCAATCGCGCTTACCACTGAGCTATCATCGCTACAAACTTAATAGCGTTTGTAGTAGTTTCGTTTGTTTTGCCTCAAATGTAACGTAAAACCTGACACGCATTCCGCCTTCGGTACATGTTATTCTTGCTGTGTAGAATAGAACGCAGTTTACGTTGTAAACTTTTGTTACGTCTATTTGCACGTTGAATTGATTCAACGTACAGAAATTGTAATTAGTTAAGTTACGTAGTCATAAGATAAACATATACCTATGTATACTAGCTTACGCCCGCGACTTCGTCTGCGTTGAGTTAAGAATTGTCTCTAATCATATATCATATATAATATATAGTACCTGGTTGACCGAGCATTGCTCGGCTGAAAACATGGATAAAACGACGTTTTCTGAAAATGAAACCTAGCTAGATCGATTTCTCGCCCCCGAAACCCCCTGGATACAAAATTTCATGAAAATCGTTGTAGCCGTGTCCGAGATTCAGAATATATATATATATATGTATATATATACAAGAATTGCTCGTTTAAAGATATAGATATATAGATAGATATTTAGTTTCTATTTCTATATAATAGTTCTTCTTATATTATATCTTTAGTTTGTATAGCTAGAGTGCATGTCGTACCATTCTTTTTTAATGTGAATATTTTGAGACTTATGAAACGTTCTCCTGATGGTAAGAGATAACGTCTGTCCATGACCATTGCAGAAATACACAGAAATTGGAGTAGAAATACAAACATCAGGGCGTCGCTGCTTTGGCACTCATTACTTTGAGACATTCGATGGTTAGTCTCAACAGCCCTGTAATACTCAAAATTCTGTGTATCGTTGTAATGTTCATGGACAGGCATCATACTATTAGTAGAGCGTCAGGTTCGTTTAATTTTATATACCTACATTTTAAAAAAATGTCGATATTCAAAAGAGCAGACAACCTGAATAGTACCTACTACCTACCTCAAAATGACGAAGTATGCTTTTATATTATTAACAGTATCAGGTAAGTGAATCCGCCAACCGACACTGGATCTGCTTGGTGATCTCCAACAGTCAATTGGAAGTAAAAGATGATGTTGTAAAATCAATAGGTACTGTTTTAGTTCTCAACGCTATTCCTAAGATCAAAACCTGTCTACTAACTGAAGGCGAAGACAAGCCCCTGAAGAAGATAAACATCGTCATTCTCAGAAATGTCTGTATAACATAGAAAGGAATCACAATATGTCATCTCACCCTTTGACAAGCCATGCATTTCATAGTGTGACGTGGACGTAGCGGGCATCCCATCTATTATAAGGCCCTTTCCACACAGGTTGTTTCTGAACAACGGCTACAGTATGTATTTATGGGGCTTAATCAATCGCCGCATCACATTGGCTAGATCACCTGATGTTAAATGACGGTGTGGTCTGATAAACACGACTAGAATGAGAAGTGACTCTCAAGTGAAGCTGCCGGAGCACCGTTAGTTGCTTGACACCAGATTTTTAACTTAAAAATGGTAGCGGGCCAGGCGAGTACTACCCTACTACCATGCTATGGTTTCCTTGCGATGTTTTCCTTCACCGTTTGGCGGCACATTTTCCACCTGAAGACGGTGGCTAGCCAGGCGAGTACTAGAGAGTACCTAACTACCATGCTTTGGTTTCCTTATGATGTTTTCCTTCACCGGCAACTTAAACCCGTTGGGATTTGATAAATCAATGAGCTGTCTGGCTACAAAAGAGAATTCTGGGTTATACTTAGCGCAAACCATGATTAGACTGCCATACAATGTGACATTCAATTAGTCATAACGCTAATAGAAAAGATAAAAAAATACGGATTTAACATAAGCTATCGATATGTAACGTGGGCAGCTTATGTCAAACCTGTAGATACATTTAAGGATATTTCTAATAGCATTATCGAATTTCGAATATATAGATTGTTCAGTTGTCTAATCCCTTTGATTCGCAACTTATCGAAAACACCGCCAATTTTGCTGGTATCCATGACGATTTTCTTATTATCAAACCCATTGGCTTGTTTACTGTTCTATTGAAAAAGTTAATAGGTCTCATCGGTGTTTAATGGTTGGGTTGTCGCGTCTGTCTAATGTTTTTATTAGTAAAGCACTGTCAGCGGTTGCCATTGCCTTGTGTGTCTCTGTGTGAAATAGGTCTAATAGTCCAACTGTGTAACAGCAAAGTGATCGGATGAATGAACAGTATGAGCTCTTAGCTTAAACTTTTGTCTACTTTTTTATGTAAATGTAATGATACGAACGAGATGCCTTTTTGGTAAGAGACACTGTTGGTAAGAGACAACGCCTACAGATGACCACTGCAGCGGAACCCAAAACTTTAAGTAACAAAACGAAAGCCCTAAGCATCGCTGCTTTGGCGCTCAATACTTTAAGACATTCTGTGTATATTAGTTAGTGTTGTGAAATGTGTTACCTTTCATTGGCTTGGTTTTTTTTTTTTAATGTTAAAGTAATGTTACAAACAGGACACTCTCCTGATGATAACAGACAATACCTGTCCATGACCATTGCAGCGATACATAGAAATTTGAGTTACAAAACAAAGTCTAGGGCATCGCTGCTTTGGCGCTCATTACTTTGAGACATTAGATGGTTACTCTCAACAGCCCTGTAATTTTGCAAGGTGCCCTTCAAACCGGAACACAGAAATGTTTACACACTACTGCTGGGTTGATTGCGCTCATCATTATGAGCAACTTCTACTAACCAAATCCGCAATCGCGAGAAAAAGCACGCTTCCATTTTATGGAATGTCAATGTCATTTTTCAATGTAACAACTGATTTATTTCGCAAGTTATTCATAATGATAACTTCAATGACCGTTATTTGACTTATAACCATGTATAGTTAACTTTAACTACGTTAATGGTAACGCCTGCAAAATTAAAACTAGGCGGTTAGAGGTTGTTTTTCAAGGAAGGCTCTTACTGCCATTATCGAGCGAGAGGACTTCCGTGGTTTAATAATAGGAGCAACACGCAAACGTATGGCGTTTCCGTTTACTTTTGAACGGACGGATAGACGTCTAACAGATATCTCATGCTTAGAACGGTTTTGCTTTGTTTATGCTCAATTTTTCTTTAAATTCGGTATGAAAATTAAAAAAATACTTAATTAATTCCAAATTTTCTTCGAAATATTACATTTCTCTAAATTATTTTTGCGTTTAAAACACTTTAAACTAATGAAATAAGCCCATTATTTTAATAAAATACAAAAATAAACTTAAATTTCAATCGACCTGTAATAACGTCACATAGTAGGCTACGTGTCGGTCTTAGGTACTTACTTTTACTTGTACATTCAGTGCCTAAAAACAGCAATGGCAAACCAAAACTTGTCAATGTCAAGTTAACGTCAGTCATAATAACTTCTTCCATACACGTACGCCGAGATGTTTTTCGCTTTATTGATACAAATATCTGGATTATTTTACTTTAAACGTTACTCGGACTCTGATATCGCTTTTATGAGGCTATGATATAAGATTTGTTTACTTCATGTTAGTTGTCAAAGTCAATCAAATGTGGCAAAATAGCTAGTAGGTATATTTTTTGTTTTAGATACATGGGAATGGGATACATATTCAGGCTACTTTATGACGTCATGGCTATGAAAAATTTGAAAACATATTAATAACCAACTACTGCGTAGAAAGCCAAAATATTCAAATTCGTTTTATAACATAAAGTTTACACTATCAGTAAAAAATATAAAATTAATAGGTACAAAAAGAAACTTATGGAATTACCTACTACTGTGAATTAGTTACCTATGAAAGTAAATATGACAGCCCTGTTGGCTCATTGGTAATATATCTGCTTTAAGAGCTGTACGGCGTGGGTTCGATTCCCACCCAGGACAAACATTTTGTGTTATAAACGAATGTTTGTTCTATATCTGGATGTTCTGTATGTATTATAAGTATTGTTTGTTCTGTATCTGGATGTTCTGTATGTAAGTATTATAAGTTTACAAAAAAAAGTGTAAGTATTCTATCAGTTATCTGGTTCTCGTAGTACAAGCTTTGTTTAGTTTAGGGTCAGATGGCGCTGTGTGTAATGTCCTACGATATTTAATAATTATTTAAATTGCCTTGTAGTGGATAAATATGACAACCAACATATCACTTGTGTATATCTATCTCAAATACTATTCATATCCCACTTCATCCATAGTACTGTAACTTTAGTATATTCGGTCAAGTTTTCTTGTGTTACCTTATCAGTCTTGACCCTGATATCATTCTTACAAATAATCCCAAAATTATAAGTGAATGCAAATAATTTATTGTCAATATAATTGTTTTTTTTTTAAACTTTAAATTGATTCCATTGCAGGCTAAGTGTGCTTTCACCACACCGTCACTTAACATCAGGTGAGCTGTAGTCAAACATGTCAAAAGTAAAAAAAAAACAAGTGTTTATACAAATAAAATATGCAATGAATAATCAGAAATAATTCAGTTTTAAAAAGTGTCATAATTGTCAAAAAATTGCTGTGATGCCAAGATATTTGACAATAATATTATATTTAAACAAAAATGTGTCTATTGGTATGTTAGATAATTATTTATAGACTGAAATGATTGGACCAAGTGGATTAAAATTCGAAATGTAGCCAGTTCATGATTTTGTTTTTTATGTTAGTGACCATGACCATTGCAGCGATACACAGAACTTTGGGTAGGTAAACAAATTCCGAGGCATCACGACTTTGGCGCTCATTAATTTGACTTTTTTTTTATGGCTGACAGGCTAGTTGTTTGACCACAACTCACCTGATGTCAAGTGACGATGTGATCGAAGATGGTAAAGCCCACCTAGCCTGGAATGGAACTGGCTCTCAAGTGAGGCTGTCGGAACACACCGTTAGATGCTTGGCGGCAGATTTTCAACTAGAGGGTGGTAGCTAGCCAGCTGAGTACTAGAAAGTACCCTACCACCACGCTATGGCTTCCTCACGATGTTTTCCTTCACCGGTAGCCCAAGCTCATTGTTGGGATTTGAACCCACGCCTTTCGGCAAGCGAATTGACCGCGCTAACCAATGAGCTATCATCGCTACAAATGGATAGTCTCAACAGCCCTATAATTTCGCTAGCTACAGTACCCGTACCGAAACAGTAATATACTATTGCTTGGCGGCAGAATATCCGGTACAGCGGTGGTACCTAACTAGACAACCTCCTGCTAAGGAGACCTACCACAGTAAAACATAATGAACACCATATAAATTACTTTTTATCTTGTGATGTACCTAAAACGTAAGTGAAACCGCAGGGCTCCTTTAAACCGCAACTTAGTATTGATTATTAATAATTATATTATCAGTAGCTTTAATGTTAATGAACACGCGCGTAAAATCACACTGTCGTTAACTAAAAGTGTGTATTGCATAACAAGAATACGTTTAATTTACTCTGGTGTTACTCAAGCAACTGCAAAACAAAATACAAATCCCGAGGGTCGGTGCAAAAGTCAATAAATCGCGCGACCTTTACGTACCCTACGGGTCAAGGTGACTCTTAAAAGTTTTGACAGATACCAGGGCAGATGAGGGGCATCGCCATCCTAACAAGCTAAGAAAACCAGTGAAAAAGTAACTTACCTATACTCGTATTATTCGAGAGTGAAAATTGACGTGCTTTCAACGCAATTTCGTTATATATATTTTTTATTTTTATTTATTTACCTAATAATATTTTACAATTTTTTTTTTTTTTTACCTATATTAGGTACCTAAGTATATATAACAAAATTGTAGTGGTAGTAGGGTACTTTCTTGTATGTTTACAATTTCACAAATCCAATTTAATTATGAATAATAAATTGGTTAAAAAAGGTTTTTTTCCTTTAATTATAGCTATTTTAATCGCAGTCGGGTTATAGATTCAATCTCTTAAGCTTGTTGGATAGCGTTATTAACAAAATATTGTATAAAATTAGTTAGGTACAAATACAAATAATCCCGCCGTGTTGCGCGCGCTTTGTATTCTTTAGAGCCGCCATACTCAAAGTTTGCTCCGCGGAACCCTAGAAGACCACAAAGTCTTCGTGAGAGCTCCGTGAAAAAACTGGTCATAATAAAAATTAAATTAAATTATACAACTAAATGTTCCAACATAAAGGTAAATAAAATAACAAAAGTGTAAAAGAATAGTAATGGAATGCGTTATATGAGAGCGCGACATTTCAGCCAGGAATTAAAAGTACAACACTGACTCGACTGACAATAAAAAATACACATAAAACAGTTTTTGATCACTTTAGGCAAATATTTAGGCAAACACAAAGGCTCCGTCGCGAAAAAAGTTTGAGAGCCGCTGCTTTAGAATACGTAGAAAAAGGTTTTAGCAGCTTTAATCCGGCTAGACATTGGAAAGGTCTTTTTTGGAATAAACATATTCCAGACAGAAATGATTGATGTAGGTTATGCTACATTGGGAGGATACAATGCTCCCGTATACATACCTAATAGTTGAAACGAAATATTAACTAAAAGTTGATCGCTGATAATTATTATTATCATATAATCATATTATACGTATAGTATGTCACGGGTGAAGATTTTGTATGAAACCTCGCAGTGCCACTTTTTAAAGTATCGCAGATTTCGTAAATTATATAAAAACAAAAATTAAATGATGTATAAGTGTATAACTTGAGAACGGTTTAGCTGAATCTTTTTTTAAATATTCGTGATACTTCGAATACTGTGGTTTAAAACTGCCTTTTTCTGTGTGGATTAACATAGAAAAGGCAGTTTTACAGTTTTTGTAGGTACTGTATTTATTTTTGTGCATCGAAGTAATCTAACTAGTTTTATCAATCAATTAGCCACGCTCATTACTGGACGCTTATAACTTGTAGCTGTACTTTAAAGTAAATGGAGCGTGCAAATGTTTTACAGATTTTTTTTTTTTACTTATCGGGTACAATTAACTTCTATGGCTAATGAATTGGACAAACATTGTGAAGACGTAATAGTGTTAGATAAGATTGAGGATCTCGGATACTACGAGCAATATCATTTTTGCATTTATCAATGGTTTTATTATTATTCGAAATGGGGTCGATGAATCCTACACTTATGTTCCGCTTGGGGTGTATTTTGCATTTCCCCTACCAGCGTGTACCTGAGCCCACGCAGGGCTGCTGGTATAGTAGCTGGCTCCAGTGGATGAGATGGAGGTGTTGATAATAATAAAAGACAGTCAGCACTTTGCGCTGTCATGGATGAAGATGAAGCTACCTTATGCAATCTAGTAGCAATCTTAATTTCTACTGTGGTTTCGCAGTGCCACAACACGTGCTCAACAGTTTCGTACTCTTGAAGGTAGCCACGGCAAAGTGGGCTCTCCGTGGCTCCCAGTTTCTCCATCTGACTATTCCAATTGCAATGCCTGGTTAGAAGGCCTACTAAAAGACGAAAGTCCTGTCGTTGCAACTTCAATAGTTTGTCAGTAATATTCCTGTTAAGATCTCAGAGGTTGTTCGGAATCAATGGTTTTTATAATATTACATATTTTCTAACGCATAATATTGTCATGGAAAATCTGAAGAATCACATTCGGTAAAACTATTTAATTATTTATTTCAATTAGTACCGCATACATAGCGAATTTCACTAATAAAACTAAACTAAAAAAAAACAATATTAATATTAATAAATTTAAACTATGAACTAGGTAATTATCATATTAAATTAAATAGTAAATTGTAATAAAAACAAAATAAAAGCCTTAGTTAAAATGTCAATAGAGAAAAATAAAGGCGAAGCTAAAATATAAAAAATAATATTTTAAATTCAATACTAAGACTTCTACAATTGATAGTTAAATTAAAACTTTCAAAACAAATAAAAAGACAAGAAACTCGATTATTCATTGTAGCAGGAGACTGATTGTAAAAACCATTGTCTCTATTAGAACACAACCAAAATACAACTTAGCAATGCCTGTGCAATAACACAGACAAATAAGCAGAAAACATTTTTTGGTAGGTAAAAATATACTAATTCCAAATGTTATTACACGAGTCTTCACAGTAAAATTATTTTTTATTTGAATATAGGTACTAAAGCAACTGAGTTGGACAGGTTTTTGTGCACTTCAATCAAACAACATAAAAGAGGTTTTTACATTTGTATCATTAAGAAATAAAAACCTCTTATAGATCCGACCTTTATACACACTCTATCATCGATGACATAATGTTATTGGTAATGTCTAAATATAAGAATTACCAAGTAAGGTCCAAATGTCTGATATCATCGGGTTCCATTCTGAATTTAAATTTATGTTATGAATAAACATTTGGTATTTTATATTGACCTTGTGTATAAATTGCTTATGCAGAACTGCAGTTAATGAGCTAGGGTTATACTCCACCATGACAGTGATATAGCTTTTCAACCCAAAACCTATAGGGTACTTCCGGTTGACCTAGAATTGTCAATTTTGGTTAAAAGCAAGGTTTTTCAGCACAAGTAAAGGGAAAATTCCGAAAAATAAAAAAGTTGAAAATTAAGGTAAATTTTGGTAGGTAGGTACTTAAGATTTCGCGAAAATCTAAATTTGCCCATATCTTTTTATCATTGTGACTCAGGACCTTGGCTTATATACAGTATCTGGTATAAATTTCAACTTGCTAGGTCCACTCGTTCCTGAGAAAATCGGTGGTGAGACACAGACAGACAGGCGGACAAGAGAGTGATATATAAGGGTTCCTTTTTTCCTTTTTGAGGTATGGAACCCTAAAAATTAACTACTGGATGTATCCTCATGAAATTTGATATAGATGCATCTTATGGAACATTATTCAGGGATATAAGATATTTTTTATCTTAATCTAAATCTTATTACTTACACAAATGTTTTATTTTTCTCTGAATCTAATTCTAAAGTTAACGCGAAGAAAGTTGCAAGCGTAAACTTGTCTAGTATAAATTATTGTGGTATTGATATACCTACATCTCATTCTATACATTCCACCATTCTCGCTAACATTAGTGTAGGTATGTGTAATGAATATATCACTCCGAAATTTTCATAATAGTTAACACTGTACATACCTAATTAGACATCAAAGGCAGGTTACAAAAAATATAGGTAGTTTGATATATTAACATAAAACTTCCAATAATGTGTGTAATGTCAGGTTCTCTAAGAGAAAAGACAAATAAATTGTTACAGCATACAACTGACCTCGTCCCTATTGACATTCATTTCTTATTTTATTTATATAGGTACATAAGATAATACATACATTATGTATAATTTGACTTATTTGTCAATCAACTACCTATGTACGGGTGACGCGACCAAAGCGTCACTCGTACATGGTGGACGTCCCCCATGTGCGCACTAAGCGCTTCGAATCCACATTCTTTATTCGCACAGCAAAGATGTGGAACTCTTTGCCGTAGTCTGTGTTTCCCGAAAAGTACAATATGAGTGTCTTCAAATCAAGAGTAAATAGGTTCCTTCTAGGTAAGCGTGTTCCATCCTAGGCCACATTGTTGCTTAACATCAGGCAGGATGTGGTCAAACGAGAACCTATTCTGTATAAAAAAAAAAAACAACTTCTTCTGTTATTTCTTTACTCTGCAGTCCTAACCACAGGCAGCTTGACCTGAACTCTGTTCTTTTTTTATTTTTGAGTTTTGTTGTAAGTGTAACACAAGTAGGTAGCTATATCTATTTAATATAGTATTTATCATTTTTGGTAAAAAAAATACAAGTACAAATAGGTACTTATACCTGATTAAATTATTTTTTATATTGTTAATTGAGCACTTAGCCCCTAAGGTATAACATATATAAGTTATGCAGTCTAAAATTAGTTTATAACTGTTTCCAGTTACCTGTAAAAGCCGATAAATGACGTGACGGAATTGTTCTAATAAACTACAAATATCAGGTAATTGCCACTTAAAAACCAACAAGCGGTTACCGTAGCGTCTGATCGCGATGTTTCGTTCGACGCCAGCGATTTACCGGGACGATTTCATAGGAAATCTGGGGCGACGAGACCGGTCGAAGCGAAACACTCATGAACACGATCAGAAATACGTGACCTACCTTCATGTCCGACACGATCTGCTGATACAGATTCCATAACGGAGAACAATCCTTCTCCGTAGTTCCCTCCATTGTCAAATAACCACAACACAAACACCAAATAACCAGATAAAATTATGAGAATCACAGGCGATGTCGCGCCATTACAGTATATTTCTTCGGCATCTGTTGCATTTCCACTACGGTACTTATTTACACAAAACGATTTTTAAGATTACCTACATTTCATTTTATGTCATAAAGCACAATAGAAACATACGAAAATTACGATATGCAACAAATCAATATTTACAAACATGAATACCGTCCATGTAAGCGCGATATGAATAAAATTGACGCACTGACACAATTTCACATGTAAAATAAGGATGCGTAATGTTAATTTTAGTAAAAAATCTTTTCAGACACACATTAATTCAGAAACACTAATTTTTCACTGTTTTTCATACACCAAACAAACTGACGATTCAATTATTTTTCGACGCGTTTTTGACGACAGACGAGTACTTCACGCATCGCCAGAATTCGTATTGTTTGGTAAAAAAAAAAGCTCAACGAGTCGGCGAGGGAGATAGATTGTTTTTTTTCTCTCTTTCTTCTTGGCACCGCACACTGTGTATTCTGCCAGTTTCAATGTTTCTATATTTTATGAGTAGTCTTCATTTTTCAGCTTTGTTATCATCTATAGTTACAGTCAAAGTCTAGTCTTAATCAAGTCCAGTCAGTCCCAGTCAAATCAAGTCATGCCTTAGTAAAGTAGTGGCGACTTTACTATAAGCTTCTGGATGGAGTTTCGGAAGCAACACGAAAAGTCATGTTTAACCACATTATATCATTCTCCCACACTCGCGCTTGTAATTCGGCACTTTATAATTAAAACACCACTATTTTAATGCATAAAAACTCGAAAAAACACTTGTTTTCGAAAAAAATACATGGAGCGACACGACGCTCACCGCGTTCCCGCCAAAACTCCATAGATTGATTTGTTTGGTAGCAGTACCGCTCTCGAGCAAAATCAAGCGATGTGATTGGTTAAGGTCCGAATGGTGCTGCCAGAAAAAAAAAATGTGAGCCAGGTTTACTATTTGGTTTACCATCGAGACAATAATTATCGATTAATAAGGTCTTGATTGTGATTATTCTTTTTTTATTACACGAACAATAGGTATATCGAAGCCAAATATTTGTGATCCTTAAATTTAAAATTAAGATTTGATATTCGTTTCATTTAATAGCTAAATCAAATCAAATTTAGTTGCTAGAATATAAATGCAGTATATAAAAATACAGACCCAGATCTAAAATTTTTTTCAACCGAGGCAGAAATTTGGTAGTTGTAACTGTTTTTTCGGCCGCAAAACCCTCCGCGTTATTCTGCTCGCTCGCAGAGAACACAGTTCTAGATGCGATGTGCGATGATCATATTATTATACACTATACAAGCGTTCAAAAATCGAGTTAGAATACTTTTATAACATAGGATATGTTCCAAAATCAACTGAGTGTTTTAAAAAGCAAATCAGTAATCGATAGAACCACCTGCGCTGGATTCTAGGCGCTTTGTGAAACAATTTTTTCCTTCCAAGCATATTAGAAACCTATATTATGATTTTGACGCCCCTTTGAAGCTGCCGCATGAGGGAGATGAAGATCCGGGGCTGAGAATATATTCTCAGATATATGTGAGATTATATTTCACAAACTTTTGCTAGCGATTTTGTCTACCTGGAGACCTAATGTCACTCTCCAGCCCTTACATTCGGTCAAACTGAGTGCTGTCTTTTAACTAAAAACTTCTTGAGAGTTACATTGTATATATTATCTAAGATTTTTTACAGTTCTCGTTTCATTATATTTTCGTGAAAAACAGTAATTGTATTTTTCAAGTTGACTATTGTCTCAAGCAGTCCTAACTCTAAGGCAGAAACGGTACCTAAAAGAAGAAAACTATTACATATTTATTTTATTTTTTATTACACGATTTCATCTCACCACTCGGAACAAACATCATCCGCTTACAAGCTACAATTAGAAAATAAATATATTATGATACATTATAAGATGAAATTTTATAATCTTTATGTAGTGATTTCATTTCGTGTTAGCAATAGAATTACTAAGATAAATATTTTGTTTTACTATCTGTGCCCCGCGATTTCTCCCGCTATCCTACAGGTACACAAAGAACTTATCGATAATTCAATTTCGATAGTGTCAATCCCTAACCCTTTTACGTGATCTACCGTGTACTGATAGAACGCTCCCATGTGTGAATGTGATTGTGTGCATACAGCGTAAGCTAGTTTAAGCCTATAGTTTCGTGTGCGTGTGTAGCGACGCGATCGCAAAATATGTTTGTGTGAGCTTTTTTTTTGCGTTACCTCGCCCCGCACCTAAATTGACAGACTTTTGTGTATTGAAGTTAGAGCGCATGGCGTATCCTGGCTGGTTATTTTATCTGAGCTCCAATCATATAAAAACTATGATGATTGTGTCATGTGTTGTATGAAAATCGTAAACAAATAGATGTTCAAGTTACAGAATAATGAAGCTCAATTTTTGAATAGTTGAACAAAAAGAACGAATTTGAAGATATCTGATGTTATTAAACAATATTTTTATTTAAAACCTTCTGCATACAATTTCAAAATCGATCAAATTCAAAAGCCAAATGGAAGAACAGCCGACAAAGAACTCGGACAACACTACAAACATAATATGTCAAAGACAGATTGATTGTAAATGTCAATGTCACGTTAACTGTCAAATTGAAAATTGCGCGATTTCTTGTCATAACTTGTGTTGATCGTCTTTTCCTATTGAGACCTTTTGATTCAGAGGGTAAAGCCGCAATTTCGATTATTTGAAAATATACACTAAGTACAGAATTTTTACAAAAAATTATAACTTTATGTGAGCAAATATGTCTAAAATCGTAAACACGGAGGGTGTACGGCCCGGATGTATATATAGGATCGCGCTGGAAAACTTTGTGTAAGTTCCCTTGCTTCTGAAAACTTTTCTAACATGCATGTAAACTATATGTAAATAACAATTTTAACCACTATTTTATTTTAGGACATACAAACAAGTAATGGTACTTCCCGGACCTTCATTAAACATGATTATTGGACCAAATGGTACCGGTAAATCGACATTTGTTTGTGCCATCATTCTTGGTCTTTGTGGAAAGACAAGTGTGATTGGAAGGGCCAAAAAGGTATGTTATTAATTTACTATAGAAATTGACGTGGTTTCGACAAATTTTACTTTACTTAGTGCGACGCAAGACGAGGCATCGCGTGCGTTGTCCGTACTCAGCTTTGTCTTCATGATGGAGGGCACTGGATGTGACCGAAACTATAATTGGAGTTTCCGATATAATTAAACGTGAATAATCCCGCATAAGTAAAACAAAAACTTTAAATTACTTATCAAGGATGTGAAGTAAATGGATCTCGAGCAGTACACAAGCTTACAGGCTTTCATTTCCTGTTGCAGAATCTGAATATTCATATAAATGCTTTATAGCGAGAGCCTAGCCAGTGGAATCCTATTTAACATCTATTTAGAAATAATACATATAACATGAAAATCTTTAAAAAAAATCCTCTAAGTAGCTAAACAAACATTAAACACCAATAATCAAACATAACACTAGAAATACTGGCACAAAACCTGTCTCTATGTACACCACAAAAGATTGAACCATGAAGTCCTAAACAAAAATTCTCCATTTGCTAACTACCTTTTTATCAATTTTAACATTAGTTCATCTACTTACCATTGAATAAATTTACAAATGGACAAAATTTCTGTCTACAACTTGGAAGTCATATTTTCTATAAAGATATGGAATAAATTCTTAGTTGTTCTTCTTAATCTGCATCTACTACCAAAATTTATTTTGTTCGTTGACAACTAATTTGACATTTAAATTCTACATGAGGGTAGTGAAGGTTGCACTGATGTCCCACACTGGTTGTTTTTGTGTATTCCTGTAACAGAGTATAACCTTTCGGTTACTAGTGTAATTGTTACACTCGTAACCTTTCGGTTACTAGTGTAATTGTTATACTCCTTTTAGGCAGATGTGGTAACAATTGCAATCTTGATATACCTATAAGGAGTCTCAAACTCGTTTAAACTTAAATTCTTTCTTAAGAAAGAATTCAAAGTCACTGAAATTAGTTTTCCATCAAAATAATGGCTTGTTAGCAAAGTAAAATAATAACATTATCGCAACATCAAAACTGCCGAAAGAATAACTAAAATAACCAAAACTACTATTGTAGTCAACAAGGACAGCTTAGTCAGCCCGTTGCTGGGCATAAACCTCTCTTGCCAGTCCTCCATAATTGTCACTAATCTGGTTTAAGTGTTGGAATGCCATAATTGCAGAGTTATTAAACTTGAATGTTAGATTTCAGAATATGTTCGGAGTGGGTGCCAAGAAGCTACAATAGAAATAGAGCTTTACCAGAAGCCTGGCCAGCGTAATGTAATCATAACTCGAAACTTTAATATAAATGATGTATCAACTTGGTCTATTGACCACAAGACTGTGAGGGAAAAGCAAGTGCAAGATCTTATAGCTTCGTTGAATATCCAGGTCAGTCCTTTACTGTTTTATGGAAATATGCCATAATTAGACCCTGCATGGTGTGATATCATTTAAGACAAGAAATTTCGTCTCTTAATAATTTTAATCACTTATAGTATTTCATAGCATACAATATGGATTTACTTTAAATAATTGCCGAAAGGGAAATGTTGTTAGTTAGTATTGCTAACTTAATTGTTTAAGTAGGGTAAGGCTTTTTGTGTGACACCAATGCTTTTTAAAGGTCATCTATAAATAAAAAATTAACTACATAATAATGAAAAACTTCAAAATATTTTCAACTTTAATGACCATAATGTTAAAATTGCACACAGCTCTAACTGTAAACCAAGCAAAGTTTGTACTATACATAAATATACTTTTTCTGTATACATACATTTAAGACATCCAAACATAGCAATAATTTTGTATTACATACTTCAAAAACTGTTTTTATAAATTAATCTATTACAAAAAGTTTTTTTATTATAAAATGCTATTAAATCATTTCCAGGTTGACAACCTCTGCCAACTCCTGCCACAAGATCGAGTGCAGGATTTCTCCAAGATGGATCCAAGGCAATTATTGCGAAGCACCTTGTCAGCTGTCGGTGGAGCCGAGAGTGTACAACAACTGGACGAGCTCATTGAAACAAGAAACCAACAGCGTGGGCTTAACACCAAGCTAGTCAATAATACTCAGCTATTGCAGGAGCAGATTCAGTTAAATGAGAGGTAGGGACAGTACTTTTTTTTTAAATTTTATAGTTATGAGATTATTGAGACTCTCTCCTGATGGTGAGATACAATGCATGTCCAATATGTCCACGTTCACAATCTAATAATTTTTTTAATTTGAATTTAAAGAGCTTTTTTGCTGAAACAAATGTGTCACTCTCTACATAATGTCCTGGTCTTACTTCTATAGTAAATTATGCACAATTCAAATTCTATAGCTTAGATTATAAAGCATTCTGGCTGTGTCCTAGAGATGTGCTCAGCCAGAAAGGTACCATTCAAATATTACATTAGCGAAATTTTAGTAATTATTAACCCCTTTCTCCCTCTTGTTAGCAAAAGTAAGCAAAGATCTTACTTCCTTCTCCTATGCGTGCTATACAAAGCAAAGGCGCAAAGCAAATCATACACCAAAATCGATTAGAATAGAATATATATACAGCTTTATTGTACACAAATGTACATACATACATACAAAACTTAAAAAAGAGAAAAAAAAAAACAAAGACTAATATATATACAATGGTCTTTTCGCTTAGAGTGATTTCTTTGGATGGATAGTAATAATGGCACAACAAATAAGGTTGGGGGTGTAAAAAGAAAATTTAGAGAAAAAGAGGTTAGAGTATAGGGGTTTATGAGTTAAATATAAAAATTTCAGGTTAAAACTTGTAATAGATGCTATGAAGCAAAGAAAAGACATGGAAAATCAAATAGAAATGTGTGAAAAGAAAAAACTCTGGCTTGAGTATCAAGACCTCCGCGAGAAAGTTATAGAATACACAAATGATAAGAAAGAAGCTCTCAAACTGGTGAACACGCATAAAAGTAAAATGGAACCCTTGCAGAAAGTCATTGACAAGGCAAAAAGTGGGATCAGCAAGTTGGAGCAGCAAAAATTAATGGCTGTAAGTAGATGTGGAAAGTTCAGTTATTATTTTCTATACTAGTTTATATACTACATATATATTATCTATAGAGTAATCTTTGTTTTGTAGCGATGAAAGCTCAGTGGGTAGCAAGGTCGTTTCACATTCCGAAAGGCGTGGGTTCAAACGCCAACAATGAGCTTAAGCTGCCAGTGAATGTAAATATTGTGAGGAAATCATAGTGTGGTAGGTTACTTTCTAGTACTTAACTGGCTAGCTACCACCCTCAAGTTGAAAATCTGTCGCCAAACCTAACGATGTGTTCCGGCAGCCATACTTGAGAGCCAGTTCCATTCCAGGTTAAGTGTGTTTACCATCAAAATCAAAAAGTCACTTATTCAGTTTAGGCCCTGGTAAGGCACTTATGAACGTTAAGAACATTGCACATTGTTACATGTTTGAATCTACCACCGGCTCGTAATTACACTTCAACTGAGAAGACTCCGGCAAGAAACTCAGCAAGGCATTTTTTTTGTGGATCTTTCTTTTCATATTAGGTTACAGTTTACAGTTATAAATATTAATACATACATTATGCTTACTACAATTGTCACTTAGCCAGGGGGATGCAAGTGCAGAGTGAAGCAACTACAACCATATATTCCTGTCTTCCACGTAATGAGCCACCTTATAGTAGGCTTTGTCAATTAACCTCTGCTTTATAAAATCTTTGAATTTATTATAGAACATTTTAGTTACCTCAAGTGGGGTTTTAATATATAATCTAACGCAATTCCCGAGAAAATCTTTTCATCTTCGATTACTCCGTTACTTAACATCAGACGAGCTGTTAGTCAGACACATAGTCAAAACACCATAAAAAATTGTATTTCTTTGATTGATAGATTATTAACTCTATTGTACACTGTTGGATGCTTGGCGGCATTACTATTACAGAGACTGGAGATCCTGGGTTCAATTCCTACTGTACAAGCCTATTGATAACTTATGTGTGTAATGCTGTTAGCTTCAAACTGAAGGAAAACATCGTGAGGAAACCTGCTTATCTGAATCTGTAATGTCTTTGAATATGTGTGAAGTGACCCACACTTGGTCAGTGTCTTATCCTTCTCACAATAAAAAGTGGCCCACGTCCACCAGTGGGACAGTATGAAAACAGGTCTGATTCTGATTTATTCCTACAAACTTTCCAGAACCGAGAGATCCACACTCTGAAAGATAAAGCCAAGGATCTTATGACTGGCGTCCATAACAACGAGTACAGCATAAAGGATTTAGCAGCGTCGCTCCGGGAGAAGACGGAGCGCCTCAAGCATCGCGAACAGGAGCTGGCCGAGGCTAACGCCAAACTAGACAAACTGCGGACCGACGGCGAACGACTCAAGGAGAAAATAGGAGACGGTATATTGAAACTTTTTTCTTTCTTGTTGGCATCATATTTTATATATTCTGCCTTTGTCAAAAATTCGACTTTGTGGTGTCTTATGTTACAAGCTAAAAAGTTGGCCAAGTGCGAGTCGGACTCGCGCAAGAAGGATTCCGTACCATTATAAAAAAAAAAAACTGTTCTATTAAAAAAAAGTCATGGGGGAGGCCTATGTCCAGCAGTGGACGTGTTAGGGCTGAGATGATGATGATAAAAAAAAAATCGTTGACTTTTGACAAAAAAAAATGTATTGCAGTTGGTTTTTTGTGACTGGTGTTTACAGTCCAAAACTGTTCACAATACTTAAAATCACGCCTTTTATCCGTAGGCGTAAGACTATATTATTACCATTTGCTTATGTCCCTGCCACATATCTTTCGATTCTTGTTTATTACGATAATTTAAATTTTTAATGTGGTTTTCTTACAATATTCCAGACGAAAGCGTCAAAATGGACCTCGACAATGTAGTGCGTGCCATATCAAAATGCAACGCCGGAATGAACGCACTCAAGAAACAGAAAATGCAGGTACAATATGATTTAGAAAACAATATTGTGCCGCAAATACGTCTTTATCAAAATCGGTAAGTAAATTTTTTCTAGGTATACTTAGGCTACACTAACACTTGATAGTGTTAATAGGCTAGTTGCCTACATTTGAAAAATCGTTCAATTAGCTCAGTTCGAAAATATGTTCTTTTTAAAAATGGCGCAAATTTTGATTATGTATTTAGCGATTTTCAAATCCAGTTACATTTTACTGAGAAAACGGCCAGAACTGTCATGGCGTCTGAATGACGTCATGCCGTGTGTAAGAATCATATCTGTATGGCTGTTGTTCTACGAAAATTTCATTACCAGCAATGATGTTTGGCACGACGTTACGTCACACTCTGATGTTCAAGATCGCGTGACGTAAAGGTGTTAAGGTACACTAAGTACGTCAAGGTCAAATCTGGTCATGCCCTAGTAAAAGAGTGCCAACATTACCACAAGCTTTAGATGAGTTTTGGCAGCAACACGAAAAGTCATGTTTCACCACATATCAGTTTCCCACACACACGCTTATCGGCGACACGACTTTTCTGCGCTCCCGCCAAACTTTCGAATCAATCACTCAACAAGATTAATTAAGAAAATTAAAAATACCCAAATCGCTTGCTAATATCCAGATTTTATTTCAAATTTTTGTAGGCCGTGTCACTCAGGATGATGGGATTTTCATGATACCCCATATCTAAATCTGTTTAGGCATTTAATCCTTTATCTGCAAGATGATGCCCCCGTGCAAGCGTAAGGATTTTTTTTTCGAAAACTGCGCTATTAACCTCTTGCCTGATAGCCATGTATATAAGAATGATCATCATCATCATCAGCCGTATGACGTCCACTGCTGGACATCATGTCCAGCTGGACTCATTGTTCTATTTGTGGCCCATCATCATCATCATCATCATCAGCCGTATGACGTCCACTGCTGGACATAGGCCTCTCCCATTGACTTCCACAAAGACCGGTTGGAAGCGGCTCGCATCCAGCGCGTTCCTGCGGTCTTTATTAGGTCGTCTGTCCACCTTGTGGGTGGACGTCCTACGCTGCGCTTGCCGGTCCGTGGTCTCCACTCCAGAACTAAACGACAAGAAATGACACGACATTTAAAAGAATTATTTTTTTTTTTAATTAAAAGGCATAATTCTATATTACAAAAAAACTCTTCAGCAGTTAATGGGTTAAAAGTTATGGGTCGAATAAAGAAACTCACATAAATGAACTCTGTGATAAATTTACACTCCTTTTAAAAAAAAAGTCTTGTAAAAATAAATGACACGGTGTTTTCTCATTCATATCAATGTTTAATTCATGTACACATATTCTAATAGCAGTAGTGTGTAAACATTACTGTGTTCCGGTTTGAAGGGTACTTACTGCAGCTAGCGAAATTACAGGCTGTTGAGTAACCATCTAATGACTAAAAGTAATGAGCGCCAAAACGGCGATGCCGTGAACTTTGTTTTGCTACACAAATTTCTGTGTATCGCTGCAATGATCAATGGTGGACAGGTGTTATCTCTTAAAATCAGGAGAGCGTCTCGTTCGTCTCATTACTTTTACATAAATTCAATTCAATTCAATTATCATTTATTTACATAAATAAGGTAACATACAGATCTTTTAAAATTAATATACAGAAGTCCTTCCTATTTTGCCATAACTCGACATGTGAACATACTTTTTAAAGATAAGTAATAGTACTAATTAGTCACAAAATCAAAACAATAGGTATATTTAAAAAAAAAATTGAATTATAACACGTCAATAAGTTAATACTTAGGAATGTCGAAAGATTATAATAGCATACTTAATAAATAGATGTCAAACTTAATTTCATAATTGTATATAATATAAAGTCATTTTTTTTAAAATAAATATTATTTCAGAATACGCAACTTGGAAGACGTAGACGTGAAGCGTCTAGAGGTGCTCCGTGCGTACAGCGAAGATTGTTTCAAGGCCGTGATGTGGCTGCGGGAGAACAAACAGATGTTCCAACACCCTGTGTATGAACCCATGATGCTAGAAGTCAGTGTACCTTCTTATGCTATTTTATATTTATGGGTTATAAGTGTAGCGTATTTATTTAGAAAACAATAATTAATATGTAATAATTAGTTGTATTACCGTGGTGGTGCCGGCGTAAGAATTGTACCCCATCTTCTCTACCCGTGGTTGTCGTAAGAGTCGGCTAAGGGATGTAGTCCAGAAGATGGGCAGCAGCGTCTTCCTTGAACAATCACACCTAACTGCGCTAGCCAACCCACCTGCCAAGCGTGGCGAGTATTGGCAAAACCCCCCCAGGAGGAGGCCTATGTCCAGCAGTGGACGTTATATGGCTAGAGAGTAGAGTAGTAATTAGTTGTTATCCTAAAATATATCTTTGATTCATTTATATCAAGTACTTTAAAAAAAATATTTTGAACTCTTGAATACTAAAATAAAACATATCTGTGACTTTTTGTTAGTGCCAAATAAATACAAATAAAATATGCATTTGGAAAATAGACATAATTTTTTTATATGGCTGTCTGACTAGGTGTTTTGACCACAACTCACCTGATGTTAAGTGACGGTGTGGTCGAAGATGGTTAAGCACCCCTAACCTGGAAAAGAATTGGCTCTCAAACTCTCAAGTAAGGCTGCCGGAACACACCATTAGATGCTTGGCGGCAGATTTTCAACTTGAGGGTGGTAGCTAGCCAGCCGAGTACTAGAAAGTACCCTACCACCACGCTATGGTTTCCTCAGGATGTTTTCCTTCACCGGCAGCTCAAGCTCATTGTTGGGGTTTGAACCCACGCCCTTCGGCATGCGAACCGACCGCGCTAACCACTGAGCTATCATCGCTACTACTTTAATACCTTAGTATCGGTGTCTTGTAGATAAGCGTGCTCCATCGTAGAACGCATCTTTGCTTCACATTTTAAAAAAAAAACTATATATGTATGCGTTTGACCACGCCCTGCATGATGTTAAGCATAATGTGGTTTATGATACAGCACGCTTACCTTGTAACCTGAAACCTGTTTTCAAGATTTCAAGACACACAGATTGTTTTTTACAAGGAACACAGACTTCAGCATGCGAACCGACGGCGCTAACCACTGAGCTATCATCGCTCAAAATCTAATTTAAATCTCCTTTCCTCTTACAGATTAACTTCACGGATTCTAAATTCGCTCGTTACTTAGAATCGACAGTCCCCGCGCGTGATCTCGTGGCGTTCACATTTGAATCGAGCTCGGATATGAACTTGTTCCTACAAAAAGTTCGCACGGAAGGAGGTCTAAAGAGAGTCAACGCTATTTGTAGCCCTGGCGGCAGTTACAAAGTACAGACGAACAATATTCAACAGTTGAGGTATGTATGTCACAAGAATACTGTGTTATATACATACACCGTGAAAGTTTTAACATCAGCAATATTGATAGAGGGGGTTCAGTACTAGATTGCCGTTCCAAATAATTAAAAAAATAGGTGATTAATATTTGACCTAATTATCCTGAGCAAATGCAAAAATAGGGACACTCAAATCACGCGCACCGAATTTGATATAGTGTCGCGCGCGGTCCCAGATTAGATAACAGTTACTGCGCAGTCTACGTATGGTAGCGCTACGCTTGCGCTAGCTCGGTGCGTAAGGTTGCGCGCTGTCCATACATTCTGGAGACTTGGGACGCACTATAACTAAGGTTTTTAGAGTTTTGTTTTTGTTTTTGTTTCGATTTTATTCCTTTATACGTTTCATATGACCATTAATTAACATGTCTTTGAATATTGCTAATATTCAAACTGTCAGCCTGTATAACTAGCGACTCGCCCCGGCTTCATACGGATGCAATTTATTTTGGCAACTTGATTATGGTTTCACCCCTCCAAGATAAAGGGGATGAAAGTTTGTATGGGGATTCAATAATTTCTCAAGTAAAAGATTTAAAAAAACATTACCTACATCTGTACTTTAGGTAAGTAATGAGGATTGTTTCCGTGTTTTTTGATTAATTAATGTAAAATAGGGCGATATTTAGACTGCCGTGGTGGTGCCGGCGTAAGAATTGTACCTCACCTTCTCTACCCGTGGTTGCCGTAAGAGTCGGCTAATAAGGGATGTAATCCGGAAGATGGGCAGCAGCGTCTTCCTTGAACAATCACACCTAACTGCGCTCGCCAACCCGCCTGCCAAGCGTGACGAGTATTGGCAAACCCAAGGAGGAGGCCTATGTCCAGCAGTGGACGTCCTATGGCTGATAATAATGAGGGCGACATTTAAAAGAATTCATATTTTTTTATTCAAAAGGCATATTACAAAAAACACCTCAGCAGTTAAAGGATTAATCAGTATTTTGTTTAATTTGGTTTCATAAAGTTTTGGATAAGTATTTAAAGTTTTCTAAGTTATTGTTAAGTTAGTTAAATTTGAAACAACTGTTAAGTGGAATTAAACTAAATATATACCTTGAGCTAGTATAATATAAAACAATATTATTGTTTCTAGTTACCTCGGTTTCTACACTTATCTAGTGGATACAATAACTGCCCCCGACGCGATAGTCCGCTACCTCTGCAAGCAGTATTCAATCAACAAGATACCCATCGGCAATGAGCACACTTACAACAACAGCGGGCGAGTCCCAGCGAACGTCACTTACTTCTACACCGGTGAGTTGAACCTTGGACGGATTTACAGGGACGATACTTCTTAGCGTTTAATGGTATCATGCGGGTGGCGAGTCCATCGTGTTGCAGGAACGAGAACCCCACACACATCTACAGTGTCTAGGACTGGCGACCTAGGTGTATGTTTAGGAGACCCCTTTACATAGCCCCGAACTCAATTGCAATGACTGGTTATGAGGCTTACTATGAGATGAAGGGCCTGTCGTTGCAACTTTAGTAGATTGTTAAGAATTGCAAGGTCTTGCCATGTTTACAGTCGTCTTTCTTGTCCCACAGGTTTTGTTCTTTCTTTCTTGTTCTTGCTCTTTCTTGGTGTGACGGCGCAGTAGCTCTCGCACTTCCAACGCTGATGGTTTGCATAGAGCCACCGCGCCGCGAGTCAAATGAACCAAACTAATTTCATAGTATTTTATGCGCGATTAAAATTCGGTAATAAACATAATTATGACAATTTTTTTTAATTGTTGATAGCCTAGGTCTTTGACTGCAGCTCACCTAATGTTAAGTGATGGTGTTGTCAAAGATGGTAAAACACACCTAGCCTGGGATGGAACTGGCTATCAAGTAAGGATGTCGGAACACACCGTTAGGTATTTCGTGACAGATTTTCAATTTGAGGGTGGTAGCTAGCCAGTTGAGTACTATAAAGTACCCTACCACCACGATATGTTTTCCTTCACCGGCTGCTCAAGCTCATTGTTAGGATTTGATCCTACAGCCTTCGGCGTGAGAACTGACCGCGCAGACCAATAAGCTATCATCTCTACAAATGTTTCTCATAAAAGGGAATCAAACCCACGCCCTACAGCTCTTGAAACAGATGAGCTAACACGGTAGTCACAATAGAGTTGAAGATGTGCCAATTGGATAATTTTTTATTGTTGTTTCCAGAGAACCATCGGTTCACAGTGCGCGTGTCAGCGTATAGTGGTGCCAAATCTTCGTCTACTATCGAAATCCGTCCCGCGCGTCTCCTAGCCAATACTGTCGACGTGGAACAGCTCGACAACTTAAACCAACAGTCAGTATTAAATTACTTGGTCCTGCAACCACAGGTCTCAGGAACTAAAGGGGGATATTAAAAGGGGGGTGGTCACAGCAATATGCGCAAAAAAAGAACGCAGCTCATGGCAGTGACGGCAGTAATGGCTGCGTCTGTAGTGATGCTGTACATACATTACTTGCTACCTGAGGGCCTAGACAAATTGCATTCGCTACAAAACGATTCCATTTCTTAATATGCTATCGATGATGACATTTGCTATCATGACAGGCAGAACGCATTGATTAAAGACTTGTCTTTTTTTTTTCTCTTTCTTCTTGGCATCGCACTCTGTGCATTCTGCCAGTTTCAATGTTTCTATATATTGTGAGTAGTCTTCATTTTTCAGCTTCTTTATCATCTATAGTTACAGTCAAAGTATAGTCTTGATCAAGTCCAGTCGGTCCCAGTCAAATCAAGTCATGCCTTAGTAAAGTAGTGGCGACTTTACTATAAGCTTCTGGATGGAGTTTTGGAAGCAACACGAAAAGTCATGTTTAACGACATTATATCATTCTCCCACACTCGCGCTTGTAATTCGGCACTTTATAAATAAAACACCAGTATTTTTATGCATAAAAGCTCGAAAAAACACTAGTTTTAGAAAAAAAATACAATGGGGCGACACGACGCTCACTGGGTTCCCGCCAAAAACCCGACTTGTCTTTTGTTTTGGTGATTATTTACCAAACCGTCAAACCAACCAATGTCCAACCATTAGCCAAACCGTCTGCTTGAAAACCTGTGTCTTAAAAAAAGGTGTTTTTTTAAATCTTTTAATATACTTTTTTTTCTTTAATGTTCTTCTGGTAAAGTATACTTAGTGGTATATCTTATTAGCAGGTTGTCTAGGTATGTACCACCGCAGTACCAGATATTCAAGCAGTAGTGTGTAAACATTACTGTGTTCTGGTTTGAAGGGTACTGCAGCTAGTGAAATTACAGGGCTGTTGAGACTTAACCATCGAAAGTCTCAAAGTAATGAGCGCCAAAGCAGCGATGCCATGAACTTTGTTTTACAATTCAACATTTTGTGTACCGTTGAAATGGTCATGGACAGACGTTATCTCTTACCATCAGGAGAGCGCTTCATCAAATTTAGTTTACATTAAAAAAAAAGCTGCAGTGGTACCTACCAAGGCATACTGCAAAAGAAGAATCTCGAAAGAATCCAGATGAAACTTATTCTGTTTCTATTACGGTTGCAGATTGTCTAACTTTGAAGACAAAGCGCAGGCTCACAGGGCTGTCATGCAAGACTTGGACCAAAAGATATCAACGTTCGAAGTTAACTTGAATGAACTCAACACGCGCCGGAAGACCATCAATGACGGCGTTGAAAAGGTGATTGACAACTTATGTTTACTAGATTTTTGTGAATGTTAACTTGTGATCTTTATAATTTTATAATAATTAATATATTTTTTTTATAATTTTGTTGCGATGATAGCTCAGTGGTTAGCGCGGTCGGTTCGCATGTCGAAGGGCGTGGGTTCAAACCCCAACAATGAGCTTGAGCTGCCGGTGAAGGAAAACATCGTGAGGAAACCATAGCGTGGTGGTAGGGTACTTTCTAGTACTCGGCTGGCTAGCTAACCTTCAAGTTGAAAATCTGCCGCCAAGTTTCTAACGGTGTGTTCCGGCAGCCTCACTTGAGAGCCAGTTCTATTCCAGGTTAGGTGTGCTTTACCATCTTCGACCACATCGTCACTTAACATCAGGTGAGTTGTGGTCAAACACCTAGCCTGTCAGCGTTAAAAAAAAAATTGCAGCAGAATATAGGTTCTGTATTCGTTTTTTAGGGTTCCATACCCAAAGGGTAAAGGTTTAGTAAAGGTTTAAGGGTAAGGGTTTTTTAGTATTTGTTGTTATAAAATAAATACTTAAGGGGGGCTCCCATACAACAAACGTGATTTTTTTGCCGGTTTTATAGATAATGGTACAGCACCCTTCGTGCGCGAGTCTGACTCGCACTTGGCCGGTTTTTTTCATTATCACTACTTCCACTTGACTGGCAATTCGGCCGATGTTAAGCGAAGATGCGGTCTACGATGGAGCACGCTTGTTGGCAGTGTACTTCAAGCGCAACACACTACTTATAGCTATCTCTTTCTGTATCATTCGTTCCGTATTATCTACCACGCCGCTCAATATGAACGTAGCGTACTCTACGTACGTATCTTTTTTACTTGAAAAAAAAAAAAAAAAAAAAGTTATATTAAATTATAAAATAGTTTTTTACTTAAAGAGTACTTACTTGGTGGTAGATTTCCTTAGCAGGAGGTCGTCTAGGTAGGTACCACCGCAGTACCAGATATTCTGCCGCCAAGCAGTAGTGTGTAAACATTACTGTGTTCCGGTTTGAAGGGTACTGCAGCTAGCGAAATTATAGGGCTTCAATAACCATCTAGTCTCAAAGTAATGAGCGCCAAGGCAGCGATGCCCTAGACTTTGTTTTACTACTCGAAGTACTGCGTATCGCTGCAATGGTCATGGACAGGCGTTATCTCTTAATATCAGGAGAACGTCTCGTTCGTCTCATTACTGATACATAAAAAAACAAACTTTGTTTAGCAGTGAAAAATCACATATGAAGATTTAATGGTGGAAAGCGTACAAAGACATTTTTAACGATTTTCTTAAATTTTGTATAATTTCATTCCGTAATACACTTCAATTTATTATACATTAATATTTTGGCGTGACGTCCTTGCTTTTCAACATTACCTAACCTAGTCTATGGCACGACTAGCTTTTCTTTGTTTCGCAAGTTATATTGATGCTTAATTGCTTATCGATGCTTATTAATGCTTATCGCATGTCAATATTGTCAATACACATATTGTTGTGATGATGTGCTAGTCATGCTAGAGTCTCACGAATGTTGTGCTGCGTAAATGCAATAACATCTAAAAACTTTTGAAATTCTACTAATTCTATCACCCATTGTTAGTTGTCTTCATTTAAATTTAAAATTAGTTATGTTATTTCTCACTAAAGCACTTAAGATTTGCAGACGAGATTGTGTTATTAGCCAAATAAGAAGATATAGAAAAAATGATAAGCAAACTGGCAATTGAAAGCGAAAAACGTTAAAACTGAATCCGGAAAAAACAGAGTAAAACGGAAAGAAACACAAACAGAATAAATTTAAGAAACACCAAAATCGATTACACGTTTGAATACATTTACCTGATGGGACAGTTAATGACACAAAAAGATCTTGTACGCAAAGAATTAGAGAGAAGAATAACCAATGTTGTTAGAATAACCAAGAGATACTGGAGCTTAAAGGGGGCTATGAAAAATAAAAAGCAGCATATCAATATTTAAAAAAATACCAGTCCTCATGTATGGCAGCCAAACATGGCACAAAACATGACAAACAAAGTCGCAACCTGCCAACACGCAACGGAAAGAAACATGCTGAATGTGAAAAAGTCATAAAGACCGCAGGAACGCACTGGATGCGACCCGCTTCCAACCGGTCTTTATGGAAATCAACGAAGGAGGCCTATGTCCAGCAGTGGACGTCATACGGCTGATGATGATGAATTTTGTGACATAGATATATTAATGTCTAATTAGTATATTCATGTGAATGAATAATTTGATTTTGAATAGGGTCATACAATAAAAAAGAAAACAATATTTTCAGGTTCGGACAATAAGCGCTCAAATCAGACTGCAGACTCAGAAAGTCTCGGATATTCAAAATGAACCGACATTTGACGTGAGAATGGAAACTGAACGCACACGGAAGCAACAACGCGACATCGTCATGAAACAATGCGACATGCACCGACAATTGTGCGACGTCATGAAACAGTTGCAGGGGAAGCAGATGAACGGAGATATATGGAAGGTAAGTGACCAAAAGGAGCTTATTGTACTCATTGTGAACACAGCCTGTTACTCAACTGGTAAAGCTATTGTTTGCCTAAAACATTATTGAGGCAGTCAAACATTGCTGTAAATTATTTTGTTTTAAACTTTACTTTGTGAATCGTTAGATCTAATCTTACATAAAAATTAAACTTATGCACATATTAAGTTGTTAAAACCGGGCGGAACAAAAGATAGGTTCTTATCCATCTCTTTATCACGTTTTCCAGTTTTTTATGCTATCACTTGACAGTCCTGTTGGCTCATTAGTTGTATATCTGCTTAAAGAGCTGTAAGTCCTGATTTCGATTCGAAATCAAGACAAAATTTGTGGAACGTCTACTGCCTGACATAGGCCTCTCCTAGACATAGGTGGCTGGGTGTCCTGTATGTATTTACAGAAAAAAAGAGTAGTTAAGTATTATATCAGTTAGTACAAGTTTTGCTTTGTTTGGGGTCAGAGGAAGCTGCGTGTAATGTCTTACGATATTTATTTATTTTTCTGTGCCTAGTACAGTCTGCTTTCACATACATGGTTGTAAACTCGGAGTGTGTTAAGCCGTAAAGTTATCGTATGCCCGTAGTAAAAGGATTTCGTTATTGCCAACAAGTTTTACTATAGATACAACACTGAATATATTATATTTTATCATTTGGCTAAGGATCAACGGACATTTTCTATGAAACAGCAGATTTTCGTGATGTCAGAGTAATGGTTTCCGTAATGGGTTGTACAATTACCCCATACAATTACGTTGAATATCCCAACCTTAAAATCCTTTATATCAAAATAAATCTATACTCTTTATGACTAAAGAATTTCTACAACCAAATCGTAGAGTTAGAAATCAAAATGCCTCATTCATATTCTAAAGTATTGTTTTTGTAACAGTTCTCATGGTTTCTCCATCATCATGGATATTGTTTCGACACGTAACAAACTTTCCATATGTATAATAATCTTCAATCTCTTGCAGTGTCCTACCTTTTGTTTCGGGCACATATTTCCATACAAATAAACCGCATAATGTCGCATTTACAGTATACACTAGAAATGTTCCCCACATTTCGAAATACAAGAACAAATATGGAGAAAGTTTTAATGAAGAAGTATGTAGCATACATGTGTATATCACATATAAAGCACCACCCAATCCTCTATGTTTCACTGGCATCAATTCAGCAGACATTGCAAAAACTATAGAGTTTAAACCTAGACTAGCACATATCATACACGCCAGCAAACAGTATAAACATAGCAAAGAATCTTTTGCTAACAATTCCGTACTTTGCAAGTAATTCACAACACTAGCTCCTAATAAACACATTGCTGTACCCATAGTGCTGAGCAAAAGCACTGTCTTATTATTGAAATAACGTACTAAAACTCCAGTTATTGTATAGCCTACGAACAGAACCACATTCATTACGATGCCGCCTGTGAAAGCAGCATTTTTATTTAAAGTTACTTTTTCGATCATCTCTATCGAATATATCAATATAACCATAATACCGCTCCAGTACATCAAATTTAGGAGCACGAACATATGTAAGCCTGGTATATAGAAATCTTTACTTGTGATCGTCTTCCAAAAAATTGACATCTTCGAAGATTTTCTTTTGCTGGAACTGCGCAAGATTTCCTTCTGGGCACTAATAAGTTCCATTAGTTCCGTCTTCGACTCGTCGTCGCTTCCCCTCAGCCATTGAAAAGCCTTTTCACATTTATCGAATTCTCCTTTACATGCCAACCAAGACGGCGACTCAGGCCACATGCAAGCCAAAATCAAAGCCAGTACTATAGGGCTTCCCATTACAACGCTTATCGTCTTCCAATGTAGATATCTCGCTGAGATTCCAACTAACGCCATCCCCAAAGACTGGATTATGCTAAATGATAGCAAGGAAACGTTTCTATATTTAGGAGTAACCATCTCTCCCAATGTGGATAGACTAACAGCTAGGATACTGTTGGTGCCCAGGCCGTGGAAAGTTTCGCTAACGAGTATGTGGGTGATGCTGGTGGCTGCGTAAGCGAGGATCCATCCCGTGATGATGAGAATGCAAGCGGTTATGAAGGCAAATTTTCTGCCTCTCCACTGCATAATGACTGGCATCATTATGCTTGGAATGCCGGCTAATCCATGCAATGAACCTAAAACATAAAAGTTATATCTTATAGACACCTCCAATGACTTAACGCTTTAATCTGTATTTATGACATGTATGTATGTGTATAATCAAAATCTGGGTGTCTTTATGTCGAGAGTGAGTCGGTATATTATAGGTTAGCGTACTCCATCTTAGACTGCATCCTCACTTAACATTAGATATGATGTCAGTCAAACCTATTATTATTTTTATTAGTATTTATTATTTTAAAGCAAGTTGCAATTTGTATGCGATCAAAGTCGTCCGCTATATTAGCGACGAGTTTTATTAAGATTTATGTCTTTCTTCACAACTCCTTGACCGGATTAACTCATATTTGAACTTTAAACCTATATTTCTTATAACTTGTTATAGCTTTGTACTACATATCATAAATATTATTTTTACTTTTCGTAAATTTTATCCTTGAACAAATAGGTACAAAACATTTAACAATCATTTGTCTAAGTAGACGCAAAGTACCGTCGCTTGTGGATGTCGTAATTACCCGACTGCCAAGGAAGGGTTATGTTTTTCGCGCGTATCTTGTATGTATGTAAACTACTTTATAACCTCGTATCTTCCAAACGGCCGAATGGATTACGACAATTAAGGTATCGTTAGATTCGCATCAATAACCCAAGTGTCCTTAGGGGTGGTTTTTAAAAATTAATCAAGATGGCGGATTTTTGGCGCGAAATAGTAATAAGTTAATGAAAAAAAAATTAACCAAACCTATCAAGTAGGGTATTTAAATAAAGGCAATTATAAGAGGATTACAAAAATATATGTAAGTTATATGTTTAACTTTTACTTGGTGGTAGATTTCCTTAGCAGGAGGTCGTCTAGGTAGGTACCACCGCAGCACCAGATATTCTGCCGCCAAGCAGTAGTGTGTAAACATTACTGTGTTCCGGTTTGAAGGGTATTGCAGCTAGCGAAATTACAGGGCTATTGAGACTAACCATCTAGTCTCAAAGTAATGAGCGCCAAGGCAGCGATGCCCTGGACTTTGTTTTACTACTCAAAGTTCTGTGTATCGCTACAATGGTCATGGACAGGCGTTATCTCTTAACATCAGGAGAGAGTCTCGTTCGTCTCACTACTGTTACATAAAAAAAAAAAAAAAAAAAAAATTAGGAATGATAAATTTGTTTAAGAAGTTTTTTGCTTTAATTATAGCTTTAATCGCAGTCGCGCTAAACTCTTCATCTTGTGTATGAAGGTTATTAGGTGATAGTTCCTATGACGTACCTATCCACGACGCGGTGGCCAAGTCGAGTTGTATCGAGCTGTCATTGCTTCGAAACTGGTGTAACAGCACCGCTGGGTAGCCGACCACCCCTCCCACTGACAAAGCGGCCAGTTGGGGAGATCCAGCTACCAGCAACTGAGAATAATACAGTAACCTTGATTGACACCACAACAAAAAGTGTACCAAAAAGCGCATTAGTAATGGTTCCCTTGTTCGAGATATGCTCGAAATCCTCTAAAACCGTCGCAAAAATGCAAATCTATCAGTTTCCTATAGGATACATTGTGGAAAGTGTGCTTCAGGTCTTATGATCTAATTCCACACTGCATTTTATTTATTGGACTGCCACAAGTTTTAAAATGCATCACCGTTTTATTGTATATATTTTAAAAACACGAACAAAACGATTCGATTCCACTTTCATCATACGAATCGGTGCAGGATATTTTTATTAATCCGGTTCGTATTTATAATGAATGTGATAGAATAATATAAATTTTAAAATAGTAAGGTTTTGTTAATGGCGTGCACACTTTTTTTTGTACACGTACTAAAATATTGTACATATTAAAAAGAGGACTTAGTGCTAAAGCATTTTCTGCCAGCCATCCCCACAGTATATGAGATGTGGTTTTGGCGCGCATCAAAATATAAAGTCTTAGTTTACAGCAAACAAATAAATGTGATACTACCTACTTAATATTATTAATAAACCACTATAACCTATACATATTAATTTATGTAAATATGTATATCTTTGTACCTATGTATATATAGAAATTATTGTGCACACCGAAAATAGAAAAAGAGTACGGAAAACAAAAGAATCTTATGAGCTAGTGCCACAAGTGGCGGCCTTATCGCTAAGAGCGATCTCTTCCAGGCAATTAAGAATGGAAACACGATGTAAAATTAAGATCAGACGGGAGATGTTGTAACTCTAATAAGTAAAGAAAAGAACTAATAAAAATAATACTAATGTATTTAAATAAAACGAATATATAAATTTACTATATAGACTATAATATGTATGTCACATCATCAGCCATAGATCGTCCACTGCTGGACATAGGCCTCCTTCTGGGGGGTGTTGCCAATACTCGCCACGCTTGGCAGGCGGGTTGGCGAGCGCAGTTAGGTGTGATTGTTCAAGGAAGACGCTGCTGCCCATCTTCCGAATTTTATCCCTTAGCCGTCTCTTACGGCAACCACGGGTAGAGAGGGTGGGGTACAATTCTTACGCCGGCACCACCACGGCAAATATATATGTACATAAAGATAAAACAAAAATAAAATTAAAACCAACATCAGTAACGAGGTACAGAATCATGTCGAGGACATTCGACTAACAGTAATAACAACTCAAGCATTGTGTCAAATAGTGCAACTTTACTCTGTCCTTGAAAATATTTAAGGACTGTGACAGTCTGATGGAGACAGGCTGAGCATTCCATAGCCGTTTGGCCTATGGATATGTACATTATGTACATGTAAAGTACCTATTTATGGGTAATGCACGCGCTCCATAAAAAAGCGTAATCGAATAACTTACTAAAATTTCACAATTTCACTCGATATTATTTCTTATCCGGTTTGAAGGGTTACTGCAGCTAGCGATTTTATAGGGCTGTTGAGACTAACCAACAAAAGTAAAAAAAAAAAGAAATGTATTTGTTTAGATAATAAAACGGTCAAGCCATATACATACATCAGAATCTCACACATTTCGATTACATAAAAATCAAAAACAAAAAAGAATAAAAAAATAATTATATAAATCAAGATGTCAAATAAAAAAAATGTAAATTACAAATGTCATAAAATGAAAATAGCGCCGCGTATATTAAAGTAATGAGCGCCGAAGCAGCGATGCTCTAGACTTTGTTTTACTAATCAAAGTTCTTTGTATCGCTGCGATGGTCATGGACATTGAGTAGGCGTTATGTAAACAATAGACAACACTTTATTCATGACATAAAACAAATTTCTATTACATTAACAATATATACAAAAAGAAATAACAAACATAGATAAAAATAAATTAAACACAAATAATTAAAAGGAAGTTAGAAAGAAATACATTTTATGTCACTAACCAGCCTCAACTCAGCATAATGCCGACTGTGACCAGCCGGCGCTGGTCTTCCGTCGAGGCCGGCAAATGAAGTCACTCACGAGTGTGCCGGGTGGTAATAAACAAGAGAAAAATATTTATGCATAAAATATATGATATGTATATATATACACAAAATAACATGAAGACATAAATAAATAAATAAGCATGAATATCTTGTTATTATTATCAGTAATTTATTTAATTTTTTAAACTGTAACCCAATATGAAAAGAAAGATCCACAAAAAAAAAGCCTTGCTGAGTTTCTTGCCGGAGTCTCCTCAGTTGATGTGTAATTACGAGCCGGTGGTAGATTCAAACATGTAACTTAACGTTCATAAGTGCCTTACCAGGGCCTAGACTGAATAAATTACTTTTTGATTTTGTTTTGATTATTTAATCCCAATAATTTTATCCTAATTTATAATTAATTTCAATTAATTAATTTGTTTTTTAATATTTTTTTTGGCCTTTACCGTGTTATTGAATGTAATTTATACCTATAATAGAATCTGAGGCTTAATTTTTGCCAACTGTGTTAGTCGCTGCTTTGTTGATATGACAATAAAATAAAATAAATTATATATAAACGTTAACTATATTAATAATATTAGGTTTGCAAGTAACATACATGTAAATATATATTTTATGTAAGTATATATATTTTAATAATATTAAATCCTTACTATATTGCACTAGTATCATTTCTCACAAGTTCCGCCCCCTTTTGCGTTTCTATGTCTCGTTCTCATTAATTTTACATTTAAGAAATTCTATCAATTATCGAAATATTTATATAAAAAATTGCAAAGCTTCAAAGAAACAATAATCGTAAATTATACTTACTTGTCTCAAAACCGGGGAATCGGTCATCTATAAAAAAATATTTTCCTTTTTTTTAAAAAAGTTGTTGTATATATGTCGTTATTTTTAGCGTCAATAAATTTACGGTAGATATTTTTATATTTCACTGACTGACAGCTGACTTATCGCAAATTAAAATACACGGGATTATCAACATATTAGCGCTAAAATAATTCGTCCACTGTTATATGTCTGTGAAGTGGTTGTGGGGATTCGGTCATTTAACGTTCCGTAAATTGTCGATCTTCTAGTTCGGAACGATTGTGCTCTGCGAGTTTACAATTCGTGTCAAGCGTTTTTGTAAAAAGTTTCGCAACCAGTTACGAGGAAAGAATATTTTTTTATTCAATAGCATTGACAAGCGAAGAATAATAATATTTATTTACTAGTGATTCGTTCCGGCTTTGCGCGGGTGGACCTACAAACTTTCTGGATTTGCTTATTTCTTTTTACTTTCTTTTTTTTTAAAGATTTAATGGAAATGATGTAGTATTGTGTGCGACTATGTACTTTCAACCCCTTTTTACTACAGGACGAGTAGAAAGACGGCCCACTAACACCCATACATAGTGGAATTTCCTTGGGTACATACCAAACGTTTTGTCTCTACGTAACGGAATGAAACAAGCTGCCGGCTTTCTTGTTTCCCGAGAGATATAATCTAGATGTTTTCAAGGTCAGTGTGAATAGGTATCTTGATCTGTCTGTCTTCGATCGCATCATCGCTTACCATCAGGCGAGGTGATGGTTAAAATTTTAAAAAGAAAATCCACACATGTTACTACAAACAAACTTAAAATCTACCGCCAAGCATCTAACGGTGTGTTCCGTCAGCCTCACTTGAGAGCCAGTTCCATTCCAGGCTAGGTGTGCTTTACCATCTTCGACCACACCGTCACTTAACATCAGATGAGCTGTGGTCAAACACCTAGCCTGTCAGCCATTAAAAAAAAACGTTATACATATTTAACAAGATTAATGACAAAAAAAAATATCCGTTAAAACAGTTCCATATTCCATCTTCATGCATACAGAACCCTCGTGCTTGGCGTGCTATTATTTTAATCTTCTAATTTAACTTATAAAAAAAGTCGATTTACAAATACTATCTAGGTGTTCCGAACAAATTATGTATGCTAAAATATTTTATTTTTATAATCACCTAATCCTACAAGAATAGTGAATTTTATTAGCTTTAAAGCGGTCTAAAGACCGCTTTAAAGCTAATAAACTAAATAAAATACATGCCTTTTGACATCGGAGGTCAAGAAACATGTTGGAATTGATGAGCTAATAAAGCTAGTCTTTTTATATCAGAAACAGAACATCAGTAATATTAAAACTGTACAATATTAGATTATAAATATTAAGTCATATGCCAGTACTTACATTGTCCTTGCGGACATACAATAATAATTATTATTAAAGGAAAACATAGTCTACTTCAAGTGAACCGAGATAACTATCAAGTACCATTCCGGAAAAATATCAGTTACCTAAATATTCATTTACAGAGTAAATTATGTCGGTTTCATGTATAATTATGTTCATAACGTGCTGTACTGTTTATGTAGGTTCTTACCAGTCTAAACTTATGTCTTTCACATCCTTGTCTGTATTTTTCTAATACTGTGGTATACACATTTTCATTTTGTTTTCAATTTTATTATAGTAGTCTTTAGTCTTTCTGGAAAATGGCCGTGTTCAAAAATCAAATACTTCACTTAATTCTTCTTTGCAATATTTAATTACTTTGGTTGCAATGCAATCTTCTACCTCTGAGTTAGTTTATAAGGTTTGGGTATTTTTTAACTTCAATGGGTGTTATTGGATTTAAAAAGATAGATCCCTTTAAATTAAAAATCTTTAGATTAAAAGCGTTTGCTATATTGATTTTGACTGTGTTATAGGTCCATTTACTGTTTTAATTTCTATTATTAATTGTGGAAGTAGTTTCAAGTTTCCTTTTGTTAAATTCATAAATTCCATTAAGCTTTAAATATGTTTTTACTAGTTTTAATTATATCAGAATTTGGAATAGTTTTTATAATTTCGTTTTAATTGACTAGTTTTATTTGTGTGATATTTCAAACGTAAGAATCTGTTATATCTTTAACTTATTTTAAGACCTTTTGTGAGCCATGCAATTTTTTGAGTTGTTTGCATATTTATTTCAATTCTAGGAATTCTCATGGCCTATTACGTAGTAGCGACTTTGTAAGTTATAAAATTTTTTTTTCTTGGGTTTTGTTCTGTACCTTAGTTCAAGAACAATTCACACTTTGCTGATTTTTATTAGTATAAATTAGAATAAAACATTTTTGTTAATTTTTTCCATGTAATACACAAAGAAAAAAAAAACAAATTAAATTCACTATATTAAGGTGATACTCTCCGAATTGTAGCTATTTTAGTTTATGTTTTTACCTACTAAAATATATAATACATTTTTTTTAAACTTATTTTATAATACTCAAAGTTTGTATGTAGGTATGTTTAATTCTTTACGCTCTAATTAAGGATGTAATTTGAAATGTAGAGTGCCCCAAGTATTTGAATTGTTCTACCTTTTCGAGGGGAATACTGTTCTGTTTAACAGAAAGTACATCATGAGGGCATTTTGCATAGCTGGACACAAATTTCATGCGCTGACTTTTTGCACCATTGTATTTGAATCTGGGGGCAGCAAGGGTGTACTCACCTTAAGTCTACTGTTTATCTTAGAATAATATGTGAAGAAAAACATCGTGATGAAGCCATAGTGTGGTGGCTAGTACTCTAGTACTCGGCTGGCTAGCTAACACCCTCAAGTTGAAAATCTGCCGACATGCACTTAACCGTGTGTTCAGGCTGCTTCACTTGGGAGCCAGTTCTATTCCAGACTAGGTGTGCTTTACAATTTACAATCACACCGTCACTTAACATTAGGTAAGCTGTGGTCAAACACCTACCTTGTCAAATATCACTCCTCTCTTTAATTTGCTCAAGTCCCAATTTCAGATCACCACCTTCAATTATCTACAACTTAAGAATAGTATCAGAGTTTGGCTTATAAAATATGAATATGACTCCTTTTTCTTCCTATGACTTTAGGTTAGAGTAGACTAAAGAACACACACACTCACACGCACACACACACACACACACGCACACACACACGCACGCACGCATACACACACCTGTCCTTGAACAATTCGACCGTAGCAATTAACATTGTCGGATCTACATTTTTGCTATTTTCATTTCATTGCATTAAAGGTCTTAGAATATGTCTAAAAATGCCCCTGAAAATTATTAAATTCCTAAAATCAACCTAATGGTAAAACAAATAAGTCTTTTAATCGCATTTGATCATTTTCGGGGGCATTTTTAGACATATTCTAAGACCTTTAATGTAATGAAATGAAAAAAGCAAAAATGTAGATCCGACAATGTTAATTGCTACGGTCGAATTGTAACGTTAGGGTATATTATTAATATTTTTTAATGTAACTATTATTGTCACTTAACTCGCACCTAGTTTAAGGGAGTGCACTGGCTGCTGCAGAACAGCTATACGCTTAAGCAGTAGACAGGATTATAAATTAATATGGACACAATTTTTGTAACAATAAAATGTCTTTTATTTGTTTTTTAATGCCTGACCCTGCGCTTAGAAATGTCCAGTGACGGTGTCCTTTGGATTTCCATTGGAAGGTCATTCCACAGTTTGACTTCCTTCGCAGTGAAAGTCCGCAGGGCCTTTGTAGAACGAGGTTTTGTGTGGCGGGGTATAACATTTGACCGCCATCTAACCTGATCAGGTTATACAAATCTCTACATAGTATAAAACAAAGTCGCTTCCCGCCGTCTGTACGCTTAGATCTTTTAAACTACGCAACGGATTTTAATGCGGTTAACATCAATAGAAAGAGTGATTCAAAAGTAAGATTTACATGTATATGCACCACATTAGTATCTACCTTGCACCCGTGCGAAGCCGGAGCGGGTCGCTAGTCTCAAACATACCGAAATGCTCGACGCGTTGAAATATAGGGCCTTAATGAAACACAGTTGGTAGGTATTTTTCTAACTTACAAACACCATTTCGGATTTCATTATCTTTAGAATTTGACATAGCGTGAGAAACAGATTATTTATTCAAGAGCGTTGTAATTACAACAAAATTTAAAAAAATAAAATTGTATTGTTATCAGAAAGGCAAGATTTTCTATTTATATTGTTCATTTACCACAAAAAGTAGATGATAATTATCCCCCACCTAAAGTGTACTTACAATGAATTTCTATCCCGTTGGTTCAAGATTCAAGTTATTTATTGCTTCCATACAATACAAGAGGTTATAAATACAAAGTAGTATATGGTACAAATCTCACACCAACGTTAAGAAGACGACGTTGTTCTTCGTGGTAGATTTCCTTAGCAGGAGGTCGTCTAGGTAGGTACCACCGCAGTACCAGATATTCCGCCGACAAGCAGTAATGTGTTAACATTACTGTGTTCCGATGTGAATGGTACTGCAGATTGCGAAATTACAGGGCTGTTGAACTTAACCATCTAGTCTCAAAGTAATGAGCGCCAAAGCAGCGATGCCCTGGACTTTGTTTTGCTACTTAAAGTTCTGTGTATCGCTGCAATGGTCACGGACAGGGATTATCTCATAACATCAGGAGAGCGTCTCGTTCGTCTCATTACTGTAACATAAAAAAAGAAAGAAGCATTATTTTAAGAGTCAAAATTTATTTTTAAATGTGATATTTTTATTACAAATTTATTGTGGACATTTAATATTTTTCTGTCTGTTGACGTTTAATTTATAATTTTTCTTTTTTTTATTTTTTTTTTTATTACCAAATGTTAAGTATATTATTATTAATTTTACTTTTATATTGGTTGAGGTTTATACCTATACTAGCTGCGCCCTGCGGTTTTGCCCGCGTGGTGATGGATGATGATGATGATGAAAAGTGTCTTATGTTTTATATCAGGGCCTAAAGTATCTACATGCAAAATTTCGTCCAGATCCGTTAAGTCGTTCTGGCGTGATTGAGTAACAAACATCCATCCATCCAAACTTTCACATTTATAATGTTATTGGGATATGAGGCAACACTTACATTTTGCCGAATTTGTACTTAATTTATAATAACTGTATAAGTGGTTGTTTTGTTGGTGTGGCATTAAAATAAAATTCCTAACTGAAAAAAGTTATTTAAGTCAATCAACGCTTAAAATTAAATGTCTCGCGTTAAAACAAGACAACCTTATATAGCGATGATAGGTCAGTGGTTAGCGCGGTCGGTTCGCATGCCGAAGGGCGTGGGTTCAAACCCCAACAATGAGCTTGAGCTGTCGGTGAAGGAAAACATCGTGAGGAGACCATAGCATGGTGGTAGAGTACTTTCTAGTACTCGGCTGGCTAGCTACCACCCTCAAGTTGAAAATCTGCCAAGCATCTAACGGTGTGTTCCGGCAGCCTCACTTGAGAGCCAGTTCCATTCCAAGCTACGTGTACTTTACCATCTTCGACCACAACGTCACTTAACATCAGGTGAGTTGTGGTCAAACACCAAGCCTGTCAGATATAAAAAAAACCTTAACTATAGATTAGATTTAACCAACTTTTAAAAGTAAGGCCGGGTGTGCCCTTTACATCTTTATCTTATTCAGTATAGGGGTATCAGGGTTATAAGTTTATATACTATTTCAGAGTTGTGTCCATTGTAAAAGATATATATTAAAATTAGTATAATAAATCTTTTTCGGATAGTATATCCCAAGCTTATAACCCTGTATAGTTTACTGTTGGACATAGTGCAAAATGAAACGTCATACAATCTTAATAATTAGTCAAATGAATTTTTTTTTGACCTATGAGCATTTTTGAGCATTTGAGCAGAAATTTTTATGACATAGGATGGTGGTAGGGTACTTTCTAGAACTTAGCTGGCTAGCTAACACTACTCTATACATTTTTTTTATATAAGAAATAGTATTACTTTTTAAAGTGATGTTGCGGTCTAAGGTCGTAAACACTGGTTCTTGGCAAGCTTCTCAATAGACTCTAACGCGTCTAGCTGGTATGGTATACTTATGCTAAAGGGGTTTTTCTTTACACGATATCTGAGTTGTCGCCACAGTAAAAGTTGTTCACAATGTTAAGTCCAATGGCGTCTCCTTTTCCTCTTGGGAAACAAGGAAAATACAAAACGAACGAGTGTCTATTATGAAAAAAAAAAATAGTGCCTGTAGTCGTAACATCCAGTTTACATATTTGCTTTTGGGAATAAATTAAACGCATTAGATATACACACAAAATAATATGAAGAAACACGCATATAAATACACCTAATATAAACGTTATCTTCTAAATAAATAAAATGATGTCGGCACGTGAACACAGCTCTTCGACAGCTTAGTAGAAGCTGATTTATTTCAAATGGCATACATTATATATTTATATTTATAAAAAATTAAAATTTAAAATTTTGTTTTTATTTTATAAAGATTTACTTTCAGTTTGGTCCCATAAAGATTTCATCAAAATCGGTTCCGTAGTTCGATTTTTAAATTAAAATAACTTGCAAAAATATGCCATCCAAGTAAACGATATTGCGCATTTTGCTTTCCTGAGACTTTAAGTGGTGTTTACGTTTCTCCACTACAGTGGTGCACCGGAATTCCATAATAAAACAATGTATCCTAGTCGTGTTTCAGCTTTGTGAAATAGAGTTGGTTTTATTAGAAAAAATATTTGTCACATACATTTAAATTTGGAAGAGAGATTATTTTTCCTTAATTAGATCTTCTCTTCGTTTTTTTTTCTTTCACCAAGTTACTGGTATTGTTAATCCTCTATGCAAACCTAATTCTGGTACTCTTTAAGATTCAGTTATATTCTTAATCATAAGTTGTCTTCTAGCAGAACCATTATCCATCTTCCGCTTGTTAGTATACTCTCCAATAGTGTAATAATCTTCTATATCTTGTAATGTTTTACCTTTTGTTTCTGGCACATATTTCCAAATGAGGAGTCCGCAAATTATACCATTCACAGCGAATACAATATACGTTCCCCACAAATCTATGTATTTGAATAGATATGGCGCTAGTTTTAACGCTATTGTATGCAGTAGACATGTATTGGTGACGTATATTACTCCACCAACGCCTCGATGCTTAACAGGCATCAGTGCTGATGCGATAGGATAAGCCATCGGTATAACACCTAAACATATAGCTATCATATAAGCTATTAAACAGTATACACATAGCAACGAGTCTTTGGGAAAATAGCCAATATTTTGGAAGTAGGAAACTGCGCTAGCACAAATCAAAGATACAGTCGCTCCAAATATACTTAACAACAACATAGTTTTCTTTTTTAGAAATCTACTAATCAGGATTGTCACCGCAACTCCTAACAATTGTATCGTATTGACTATAAAGCCACCAAATGCAGTAACATCCTTAATACTAGAAGCTTTTTGGAATATCTCTATAGAATATATCAGAACGATAATACATCCGATACCTTGAACTAAATACTGTAGAATGAATATATGAGCGACCGGCATATAGAAATCTCTCCCAGAAATGGTTTTCAAGAACTTTCTTATGCTTCCTTTTTTGTTTTGCCTCTGGCGATATAGATTTTCTTTTTGAGCGTTGATTAGTTCTCTCAGCTCTTGGTTGGCTAGGTCGTCAGAACCTCTTAACCATTTGAACGCCTTTTCGCATTTGTCAAATTCTCCCCTACAGGCTAGCCAATAAGGAGATTCTGGCCACATGCAAGCAATAAACAATGCCAGTATCATTGGACTGCAAATGATCATGCTTATAGTCTTCCAGTGCACGTATTGAGTCAGCAACCCGTTCAGGGCCATGGTTGTCGATTCCAGTATGTAATATAGTTGTATGAACATGTCTCTGTACTGTGGTGCCATCATTTCGGTGATGCTAAGGCAAGTGACAGCGTAAATGCTGTTGCTTCCAAACCCGTGAATAGATTCGCTGGCTAGTATAAAGGAAGTGTTGGTAGCGACGCAGGCGAGAATCCAGCCGATGATCGAGGCGAGGCATGCGAGAATGAAGGCGAATTTTCTGCCCTTCCATTGCATTATTGTTGGCATTAATATACTCGGTACTCCGGCCAGGCCATGTATCGCTCCTGAAAATAAAAATAAAAATATCTGTACAATTTAAGTGAACGAGATGGTAGAACTCCTTTGGAGAAGGTCGTCTAAGTATCACTGCAGAATCAGTTATTCTGCCGCTAAGCAGTAGTATGTAAATATGACTGTGTTTCGGTTTGAATGGTACTACAGCTAGCAAAGTTACATCTCTATTAGGACTACCATCTCAAAGTAATGAGCCGCAAAGCCTGGACTTTGTTTTGTCTCTCAAAGTTCTTGGTACCACTGCAATGGTCATCGATAGGCGTTACCGCTTACCATTAGGATAGCGTTTCGTTCGTCTCATTACTTTCACATAACATTTGCCGCCAAGCAGTAATGTGTTAACATTACTGTGTTCCGGTTTGAATGGTACTGCAGCTAGCGAAATTACTGGGCTGTTGAGACTTAGCATCGATCGTCTCAAATTAATGAGCACCAAAGCATCGATTCCTTGGACTTTGTTTTGCTACTTATAGTTCTGTGTATCGCTGCAATGGTCATGCACAGACGTTATTTTTAACCACCAGTATGCTTAGTGCGAGTTTTTTTAACTACTCGATCGCGTTAAAGTTAACTCCAATTTGTATGGAATTGGATCAGCGCCACCTAGCGTGACGTTCGTAAAACATATTTTGTGAGTGCGAGATTGATTGTTAATTTTACGATCGTGACCATTGACTAACTTTACCGAAGTGAGCACGTTAACGAGCTTGGATGATGTTTTTGCGAGTGCGAGTTGCAACATTAGTCTATTTTGACAGTGAGATTGTAAACTTCTTCACTTCCGAGCAAGTTAACTTTGTCACGAAGCTTTTGGTAGTGAAAACGATACAATACGAATATCTTTTTAGAAATTAATTATTTTTGTGTTTTAAATTGGAGAAAAAAATGGCAGGTCGTGACTTTTTTGCTTGGAGAATGTGGTCGACGGCAAAAAGCAAGGACAGCAAGTCCTCAACCGATAATAAACACTAATAAAATGATGTATGATGATGATGATGTATATCGTTTTAACCTTTTTTCACTACTCTCTGGATTTTGTATCACCACTGCCATCACTATTGAGCAGTGATATAAGGTCCTCCCAACGGTGGCGGTGGTGGTGGTGGACCATCCACCATTACGAGGACCTTATATCACTGCTGGGATATAGGCATTGGTTATAGGCTTACTAAGATCGCCATGAAAATAAAACTAGAAAATAAAAGTACAAAATAGGTAGGTATATTACAATACAAGTTCAATTCAACAACTCGTATTAAATAGGTATTGTAAAGATCTTGATCTTATTTTTATTAGATACTTACTCTTCCATAAAAGTTACTAACAAGTCAAATTGATGCTGGCTTGTTTTCATTTTATTTTAAATCGAGTTTTAAAGAATACTTTAAATTTGACTCACATATAAAGATACACACACAGTTTGTTTACATAATAAAATTCAATAAGTGACGCCAAGTTTAACACGACTATTTTTGATAGTACAACGCCTCGATACAAATAGCGTTAGAAAATCATTGTATTTAATTTGGTCGGCTTATCACATAAAAGCCACGTGCTACCAACATACGAAATAAAATAAACGCTGTACTCGGTGACCAAACGTCATTCGAATCGAATAACTAGTTTGTCACTCGCACTCAGACTTACTCACTTTACAACGTGACCAACGGATGCTCGATTTACGCTGTAGTTAAGTAATTCGATTTGTTTAGGAAACTCGCACTAAGCATACAGGAGAGAGTCTCGTTCGTCTCATATCTTTTTACATTAAAAAAAAGCTTAGCATGTAATGTATTAGGTATGTCAGACGCCCACCAGCTTGTTATGTCAACAACGTAATGAACATACTTCTGTTTACAGTACAGGCTCCGTTGACGCGTTACACATAAATGAGGATTCCGAGAACTTCATTAACATATATTCATTTAATTTGTAAAAAGGATTGCTTTCACAGAACATTTTAATGTATTCATTTTAAATTCGGTAGGATTTAATTTCGTAATAGATTTAGGCAATTTATTATTCATTAAAATTTTGGCTGCTTTTCAACTTTACCTAAGTTAGTCCACGGCACGACCAGCTTTTCTTAGTTCCGCAAGTTATATTGATGCTTATCTTTAAATCTTTGGCAAATCAGCTCCGTGTATTTCTAATAAGCTATTGTATATGTATAGTGATATCACTGTCATAATTTTGTTAGTTTTAAAGTATTTCTTTGCTGAACTACGTTTTTTATTCTAATAATAATAATAATAATAAATTTATTTCACCATAGGCATACACACATTAGCATAAAGCAGTCAGATTATTTAATTAAAGAATTCACAAAAACATATTACATTTAAATACTTGCTCATTAGTCAGTATATGAACCTTACAGCAATGGTTCATGTTCTGACAGTCAAACCTATTGGCAAACATATTTAGGATGCTGTTACGGCTGCCCCGGACCCTACGATACAGGGATGTGCACCGTTTTCGCATTGTTGAGTGAAAACAGTCGACTGAATAGCTCTCTTTTGACATCTTAACACTTTTGTAATATTAGCTGCGTTACCCCATATCGTAACTGCGTATCTTATAACAGAATGTATGTACGCATAATACACGGATATAAGAGTCTTTTTATGTATTAACGGCTGTATTGTGAACACGCTATTGTTGATTTGCGATTGTTCTATTGTCTTTACACCACCTGTGTCTGTAATTGTAGTTTATAAGAAGCTATTATAGTTAAGATTAAAGAAATTCGAACTAAGCGGTTTGAATCTACTTTCATTGTACGAACCACTAATCAATGGAATTTGCTGCCTGAGTGGGTGTTCGCTAATAGATGCAATCTGGGTGCCTTCAAGTCGCGAGTGAATCGGTTTTTCTAGGCGAGCGTGCTCCACTATAGACCGCATCTGCGGTTAACATCAGGCGAGATGGAGGTCAAACGCAAGCCTATCTACAATATAAAAAAAAAAATAGATTCTGATGCGATGATAGCTCAGTGGTTATGGCGGTCGGTTCACACGCTAAAGGGCGTGGGTTCCAATTCTAACAATGAGCTTGAGTTGCCGCTAAAGGAAAACATCGCGAGGACTATTATAGCATGGTAGTAGGGTACACATTCCGCTCAATAGATTCCTACACCTGATGGGTAAGTCCGACACGCCAAACTGCAAGGAGTGCGGGGTGGTCGAAGACGCATATCTTGTAGCCGAGTGTGTTCGAACCGAAGCTGAGAGATCTGATTTCTTTTTAAAAGCCGACCTCAATTTGAGAGATGTAGGGTGATGCAACAGAGTACTGGCTAATCCCTTATCGGAAGAAGTCGGAATACTGTTCCGCATCACCAATATTTATATTAAGCGTAGAATATAAGAAAATTGTATATAATTTATAAGAGACCTATGAGAGTGTCATGTCTGACTAAAATCTCTAACAAAAATAAACATAAAAAAAAAAATACGCTCTGTTAATTGGACCTCTAGGACACTACACTCCATCGCTCGCTGGCAAAACGAACAATACTATTTAAAATGTAAAAAAAAAAACGAAGAATTTGAAATAAGTTATGTATGTAGATACATTTTAGTAGAAGTAGTTTTAGTAGAAGTAGTAGGTTTCTTAGCTGTAAAAAGTAAATTTTATTACTTCCTTGGGGTTTGATATCATCTATCAAATTACTGTTGTCTAACAATTGTTGTTAGTTGGCCTTGCTATTTCTATTATAACTTCACGACCTTCACGGCCGATGTAACCTTATTATTCAAACTCAAAAATTGCATTAAGGTACCTACAACCGTTTGCCTACAAAAACAAAAGACGATTAGATCAAGGACTCGTAAGTTTTTGTCGATCCAATCTCTAATTTCAAACGAAGCAGCTATCCGCGTCTGTCTTTTTATCTGTCTGAATTGAAAAACTTCAGTATTACGACTATTTTAACCAGTGGCGGGGCAAGACCTTAATTTGATGTGGGCAGGGTAAATTTCGCGAGGCCCTCTTCTCTTCGTCGACAAGTATGTTACTACATTCCATTCATTGTTTGCTGTCCATTGCTTTTATTTTGTAATCATCTTGACTATGGGCTTGTATGAGCAAGTATCGTACAGCGAACACGGAATGGAAGAGTAGCTATCAAAAGTTGCCGTCGAGAAACGTGACAGTAACGTAAACAAACAGAATCGGAATCTCCAGCTCTGGCAGGATTCCCCGCACAAGTGAAGCAACGCGAGCAGATGTGTTAAAAATAAAATTGTCAATAATAACATTTATCGTTTTAAGGCGAGTAAAATTTTTTCGTCACGTTCACGGCTTCGTAATGTATAAGCTTTCGAGGCGCGAGGCCCTCTGGACCGCGAGGCCGTAGGCAGTGGCCCACGTCGCCCACGCCTTACGCCGCCTCTGATTTTAACTTCGCGCGTTTGATGAAGCTAAGACAGGACAACGTCTATCAGGTCAGCTTACTTATAAATAAAATCGAGATATAGAATTTCATGAAAGGCCATTTAGAACTGAAAATTTAATACAGTTGGGGTATCCTTACCAATCCAAGAAGCGGTTTCGAAGTCGAGTGGAATTGTTGTGTCATTTCTCTTTAACTGATGCAGCAATACAGTGGGGTAGGAAACTGCTCCCCCTACAGACAGACTAGCTAGGAGCGGGGATCCCGCTACGAACAGCTAGAATTAAAGAAAAAAATCTCGACATTCATACATTTTTGTAGTTCGAAACTAATGTAGGTATTTTTTTTTAAATGGCTGACAAGCTAGGTGTTTGACCACAGCTTACCTGATGTTAAGTGACGGTGTGGTCGAAGGATGGTAAACACACCTAGCCTGGAATGGAACTGGCTCTCAAGTGAGGCTGCCGGAACACACCGTTAGATGCTTGGCGGGAGATTTTCAACTTGAGGGTGGTAGCTAGCCAGCCGAGTACTAGAAAGTACCCTACCACCACGCTATGGTTTCCTCACGATGATTTCCTTCACCGGCAGCTCAAGCTCATTGTTGGGGTTTGAACCCACGCTAACCACTGTGCTATCATCGCTACAAAATGGCTGTAATCATCAATTTGAAAATTTCACCATCTCCTTACAAAACCAAAAAGAAAAAAACACGTACAGTGTCATCCGTATGGTAAATATTACCCTTGTTACTTGGTGGTAGATCTTAGTAAAAGGTCGTCTAGGTAGGTACCACCGCAGTACCAGATATTCTGCCGCCAAGCAGTAGTGTATAAACATTACTGTGTTCCGATTTGAAGGGTACTGCAGCTAGCGAAATTACAGGGCTGTTGAGACTAACCATCTAGTCTCAGTTAGTCTCTAGTTTTTTTTTATTGTCGCCTGTTTTGCTTTCCTGTGGTGCGTATGATCACTGGAATAGATCCAATGAACAGCCTACCGTTTGGTTTCATCGTCATCTGGTTACGGAAATTAGGCAACTAAACTCTATAATTAAACAATATTTGGGCTTTGTAGAATGAAATCGGTTTTTTTTGTAAAATGCATACTTGTCTAATAAATATATAAAATCTTGACTGACCTGCCTCGAAAAGGGTGAAATATTCATATTTAGACCAGACACTGAATAAAATAAAAACTTGTCAGCTTCTAACTTTTAACATGTGTGCCTTGCCTCAATACAACCCACGTTATAACACGTTCTCTTCAAAACGAAGCATATGAAATGTTACTTCAAATATATATTACCGTTTCTCTGTCTGGTCTATTGTAATTCTAATTTTAACGTCTGTTATTTATGAGACTTATATAACAGTAGTTTTATGATTTAGGGTTCGTTGAGTGAAATATATTTTATTATTATTATTTACCTACGTCCCACTACTAGGTATTGCTCGTCTCCAAATTTCTAGCATTATAATAATATAAATCTTTATTGTTTACTTCAATTACAAATAATTGCTTAACACTAGTGGAAAAATTTGCGGTCTTATCGCTAAAAGCGATCTCTTCCAGACAACTATTATGTAAAAAGAAGAGATTATTTCCAGGGCCCAGGAGGACATGAATAAATTAATTATTTAACTGGTTTGAAAGCAACCTCCTTACCATTAATGCTGCTAAAACCAGTTACATAGTTTTCAAAGCAAAGAAAATTCCGCCACACATACCCCTTAAAGTAGGTCAGGAAGTGCTACGTCGCGAACAATCGGAAATGTATCTTGGCCTACGTCTAGATTGTCACTTAAATTGGAACTTACATACGCTCAAAATTGTCTTCCTTACTGGGCTCCCTGCGCGGAATTGTGCGATGCTTGCCCTGGCCTATACGCTATACAATGTATAATTCACTAGTGAAGCCACACTTATTATACTTAATTGAAATATGGGGCCATGCATCAAAAACCAGTCTCAGAAAACTTCAGATTTCCCAGAATAAATTAGTGAAAATGCTCTTTAATTACGACTACCTCACATCCACTGTTAAAATATACAAAGAGATAACTCATGAACTTAAAACAATTATTTCATTGCAGCACCTGCATATTTATCAGAAAAATTCTTAACGAGTCTATACATGTCAAAAATATTTCATTTAAAAAACACTAACACTATCGATGCATAACTAGAAGAAATTCTACACACAATTACAACAGCCATTCGATCAATCACTTCTGCGGGAGTCAGCATTTACAATAAATTACCGAAAGAGGTGAGGAATAGCGTATCATTTAATAATTAAATTAAATTAAATTAAATTTTATTTATTGAGTCAAAAAAACAGTCTAGCCAATTACATTAAAAACTCACATTACATAAAAATTTAAATACAATAAGAAATTTTTAAAAAGAAAAGCGATAATAAAATAATGTCAAATATAAAATAAAAATGTCAAATATAAAAAATACAAATGTCATGAAATAAAAATAAATAAGAATAATAATTAAATGTCAAAATTGTCATCCGAGCCTGGATTGGTGTTATTGCATCATCATCATAATATATCATCAGTGACGAGACGGCTGGCAGTGCCATAATAAAACATGATAATAAAACAAAAACTGTACTGCAATATTAAAGAAAATGTCAATATATACAAAAAAGTCTTCGATACCATATTTCCAACTATTATAATTAAGTCATTATAACTAATTTTATATGTCATCCAAAATTAGACCACGTTATTCTAATCTTGGCATTTATTATAACTCAAATAAATACTTTCGTAGTAAAAGTTGTTTCAGTAACAGTAGATTACTTTTTGAATAATTGGAATCGGACATTTCATTCAAAAGATATCATAGATTTAAAATATGATCATAAGAAATTACTAGGAAGATAAACACCGCGGCGCGCAATGGGCGATGGAGGGGACAAGGGATGTAGTAACATCTATGGAATAGGCAGCAGCGCGGCTCAGTTAAGACATAAGACATATAGCCCAACAACAGGGTCAGGATTATGACGTATTTACCGCGAAGGCTTGATACAGATAGAAAATAAACTTTCAGAATTGAATGATAAAAATTAATGATACATTGGGCTACCATCTCTTACCACCGTTCACAAAATATAGTTTACGTTATACTAGGTCGTGCATATGATGTTAACGAGTCGTCGGTGGCAGATCAAAATTTGATGCTATGTTTTAAAGTAAGTAAAATAACAGTGGCTGAGTTTTTTTTGACGCCCTCGTTGTGATCCTTACCAACTTAACACTGGCCCACGTACGACAATCTGGAAGTAAAGCACTGGCATCGGCTCTACCAGAATGTCTCTAACCTTATCAAATGATGGAAAAACTGCTCATTCGACCTTTATCGTTGACTGTATCTTTAAAACAACTGTCTGTATGTTCAAACCGCAAAGATGGTCCTCTAGGAAAGCTCTTACAGAAAACGTCGCTGGTTATTTATTTGGGACGAGTGTGCCATGAGCCATAGAGCTCATGTAGAAGCAGTGGACCGCACATTAAAAGATATTAGAAATTCAGGCCGTGCAATGGGAGGTGTAACTTTTGTTTTGGCTAGCAACTTTAGGCAAATCAGTTACGCAAAAGGAATACGCGCCGACATCATAAAAGTGTGCCTGAAATCTTCAACATTATGGCACTTGATTCAAACGCAATTTCCACAGTAACACGAGATCAAATTTAAGTAATAATCAAGATATTGCTCACACGTGATAAAGGCAAATTGCATTCTCCAAATACAAACAGCACTCAGGTAGTGTCAAATCGTTTACAGCGTAGAAACTCTTATACACAAAGAAACTTCGATTGGCTTAGTTTGAGGGCAATAGTGTCACCAAAAACCATACAGTTGATGAAATAAAAAAAATATTATGAAAAGAGCACCCAGCGATTTTAAATATTATAAATCTAATAACACCGTCTGCAATATTGAAGATACGGTGCACTATCCTCAAGAATATTTAAATTTTCTTAATCCACTTTGTCACCACATGTCTTGGAATTAAAAGTGGTAGACCATTTATGTCATTGAGAAATTGAAGGCCTTTCAGTACTTGTAATGGCACAAGACTTTTGATATAGGAGCTACGAGACAAATTACAATCATCACCGGCCCCGCAGCCTTTCACGTATCCCAATGATACCAACGGCTTATATATGTATAATATATCTGCCTATAACTTATAAGAGATTTCAGTTTCCTGTAAAAGCAAATCATATATTTGCTTTTACAATAAATAAATCTAAGGGACAAACTTTCTCGATGGTTGGTATCGACCTAAGAAAATAGTGCTTTTCTCATGGGCAATTCTATGTTGTTCTTTCTCGAGTAGGATATCCTCAAACCCAATATACGTATATTGGTGTCACCTACAAATAGCATTACCAACATATTGTAAAAAAGTAAGCAAAATAACAAAATTAAAACAATAAAAAAAGGAAATAAAAATAAAACATGGAATTACTTACTGCTACTTACCACAATAAAAATAATAATTTCAATCATTTCACGTTAGCAAAAATAAGCTTTACTCGTTCCTTATCACAAAATACTTGATATAAATAAATGTTTACCCGTGCGAAGCCGGGACGGGCGGCTAGTATACTATAACAACAATCTGAATCTTGAATCAATGCACCTAACTCTTTACAATGAACACTGATATGATACACACGTCTTTAATTCTATATATTATGTAACTACTTAAATATATTTTCTTCACTGCCTCTTAATTATTTAAAAGTTGCATTTCGCTTTCACGAACAATCTTAGGAATCATATTTCTTAATTCGACGTCCTGAAAATTATTTCGAGAATATGAACCATTTAGATAATAATTTTCTATTTCTTGCAAAGTCCGATCTTTGATCTCGGGAACGTACTTCCAAATGAATATACCGCAAGATAAACATAAAACCCCATATACCAGATACGTACCCCACATGTTAAAATACAAGAACATGTATGGTGCAGTCTTCAAAGATATAGTATGGAACACGCCTGTGGTAATTACCATCAGTGCTCCGCCCAAACCTCTGTTTTTCACCGGCATTAGTGCTGCCGCTAAAGAATACGCCAAACCCATTATCCCAACACTGCTGAATAACATAAACAGTGATAGACAATACAAACCTGCTAAAGACTCTTTAGGCAACACTCCTACGCTTTGATAATAGGCAAATGCACTTGCAGCAACTAAGCATATCGTTGCACCCGAAATACTACCCAATAGAATGGGTTTCTTTTTGAAATATCTATCCAGTACTATACCAATGCACATTCCTACACAAATTATAGAGTTCATTATAAAAGCTCCATAAACCGTAATATTGTTGTTGCTGGTTGCTTTTTGTAGCATCACTATTACGTATATTACCGTGACGATACTTCCACTGCCGTATACAAGAAATTCTAAAACGAGAACGTGTACTGCAGGAATGTAGAAGTCTCTGCCAGATATCTTTTCACAGAATTGTTTCATCGATTCAATACCAAATGAGTTGATATTGTATTTTGGTCCACATATCAAATCGTTCAGTTCTTTCTTGGAAGCTGGATCTGATCCTCTAAGCCAGACGAAATTCTTCTCACAAAGGGAATAATCCCCCTTGTAAGCCAACCAATATGGTGATTCTGGTATTGTGCACGCCACTAAAAGACTTATTACCATAGGCACAAGCATGATGATGCTTATCGTTCTCCAGTGATAATGTTGGACCAAAAGCCCTTCTGTAGCCATGCCCACCGTTTCTACTATATAGAACATAAACATAAAGGTATCTCTATATTTGGGCGACATCATTTCTGTGATGGTGAGACTGCTGACTACGAGAAGGCTATATTGGTGCCGAAGCCATGGATAGATTCGCTTATAAGTAAAGTAGTAGCGTTTGTCGCGAAGTAGGCCACCAGCCAGCCTATGATGGTGACAATGCAGATCACGATGGATACAAACTTCCTGCCTTTCCATTGCATCAGACTGGGCATAAAAATACTTGGTATGCCAGCTATGCCATGTATAGATCCTGAAAAATATATTTGATATTTGAATGGGTTAAGATTGATCGACTATATGTATAAGTTAATCAAAAAAAAAAAACAAAATCAAAAAGTAATTTATTCAGTTTAGGCCCTGGTAAGGCACTTATGAACGTTAAGTTACATGTTTGAATCTACCACCGGCTCGTAATTACACTTCAACTGAGAAGACTCCGGCAAGAAACTCAGCAAGGCATTTTTTTTTGTGGATCGTTTATTTCATATTAGGTTACAGTTTACAGTTATAAATATTAATACATTATGCTTACTACATTGTCACTTAGCCAGGGGGATGCAAGTGCAGACTGAAGCTACTACAACCATATATTCCTGTCTTCCACGTAATGAGCCACCTTATAGTAGGCTTTGTCAATTAACCTCTGCTTTATAAAATCTTTGAATTTATTATAGGACATTTTAGTTACCTCAAGTGGGATTTTATTATAGAATCTAACGCAATTCCCGAGAAAAGACTTATTAGCTTTAGATAACCAAATAGAGTAACACTTGGGTTATCCATACTGTTGGTAATGTCGATACAAATGACTGTATTTTTTTGTTTGGAATTTCTAGTCGCAAGCAAAGAGTTTTAATACCGACGAGAGGAAACTTTTTAGCGTTCAATGATATCGTCGTGTGGGCGCAGAGTCCATGACGTTACAGCGACAGGATCCCGAGACTGAAAATGGGATAATTTGGCGTTCCGAAAGTATCTTTGGTGGCATGTTCGCCTCTGCCTTACTCATTTAAAAGTATTCTGATAAAGAATTTCAAACTTAAAAAATATATATATATATATATTACCAAACAAAAAACACAGAACATTAACAGGAGTTTTTATGTATAATGTAGCGATGATAGCTCAGTGGTTGGCGTGGTCAATTCACACACCGAAAGGCGTGGGTTCAAACCCAAACAACGAGCTTGAGCTACCGGTTAAGGAAAAACAACGTGAAGAAACCGTTATATAGTGGGAAGGTATTTTATATCACTCGGCTGGCTAGCTACCAATATCAAGTTGATCAAAATCTGCCGCCAAGCACCTAACGGTGTGTTCTTAAGAGCCAGTTCCATTCCAGGCTATATGTGCTTTACCATATTTAACCACACCGTCACTTAACATCAGGTGAGACGTGGTCAAACACCTAACTTGTCATTAAAAAAAAATGAGAATATTTAAAATGTTATTCGTACCCATCCATGATGCCGTTTCAAAATCTAATTCAATGGACGTGTCGTTAGCTTGCAGTTGCTGAAGCAGTACTGTCGGGAAACATACTGCTCCCCCCGCTGATATACCCGCGAACAACGGCGAAAGCGCTACGTAGAACTGGGAAATATAAAACGAATGAATAAACCGCTTTTTCTGAGGGAAATAAAAATATTTTATTTACCACCAATGTTACAAGTCAATTCGGTATGTAAAGAAAAAAAATACTTTGCTGATTCCAAAACCATTTCGAAATATTACATTCCTGTACATTATTTTGATGTTTAAAACTCTCTAAACTATGAGATGGGGTATTTTTCAATAAAATACACAAGATAAACTTGACTTTCAACGAGTTCCATAATGACGTCATGTAGTTCGCTGTGCAAAAGCAATGGCGAACCTGAACAAAAACTGTCAATGTCAAGTCAACGCAGCGTTGGATTTCGTACTAGAATTACAGTATTTATACAACTATTTCATGCTCCGTACTAGATACTATCCATATCTAAGGATAGTACGGAAAAATACTATAATTTCGTTACTTCACTTATAAAATACCAAAATAGGTAAATATAACACCCGTGCATTGCCAAATCACGTAAAAAAAAGTTCATTGGGTTTGTCCTTTTTCTTTTTGGCATCATACTCTGTGCATTCTGTCAGTTCTAATGTTTCTGTAAAACAGCTGTAATAGATCCATCTATTTTTTTAAATCTTAATAGATTTGCCAGCGGCGTAATAGCGTAATAATCCATACAAAAAAGTAATAGATTAGCAACATTAAGAAGCTTTGATTAACAAAATTCTTTACTTCATGTCAGTTGTCAAAGTCAATCAATGTGTCAAAATATTCTTTTTTGTTTTACATGGCAAAGGCCTACTGTGGATATTCAGCCAACCTTATGACGTCATCGCTATCAAAAGTTTGAAAACGTATTAAAAATCAACTACCGCATAAAAAGCCAAAATATTCAAATTAGTTTTATGAAATAAAGTTTACTATCAGAAAAAAATATAAAATAAATACCAAAAAAAAACTTTACATACCGAATTCCGTAATATAATGATAATATATCATCTTAAGAGTTTTAGAACACTGATTACATGTCAATCAATAAAAAACAAAATGATAAAATATCCAAACATGTCAATATAAAAATATTGTAAATACAAAATATATCAATATAAAAATTTTGTCCATATAATAAAATGTAAAAAAAAAAAATACTCCGGCAATACTAGCCGTAATAACTTATACTATACTCTTCCTTCTCACAGCTGGTCACATTTGGGAGATTCACCAGCGGGGTCACTGGTGTGACGTCACATATTTTACAATAACGAATGCCTATTTTTTAATTAAAATGGCAGTACCGAAATCAGGTTCACTACCATTAAAATTGTTTTTTAATAAATCAACTAAACTAAAAATTATTTTTAAATAAATTAAATAACCTAGCCAACAAAACAATTTAAACATTATGATTATACAGATAAAATTGAGAATATATTAAAGTTTTTATTTTATTTCGGACCCGTCCCACCCTTTGTCACAAAATGTCACATTTCGTCGACGAGTGTACCGTTCGTCTCATTACTTTTACGTTAAAAAAAAAACTACCCCTGAACTGATTTTGATGAAATAAAAGAACAAGGTCGGGTAAGAATAGAATGTTCACCAACATAACACAGGATTTTTTTAAACTAAACTCACTCCACTTACGTGTATGGCACAAAGGTGGGTAACCTTTGTGCCAACAACAACTGCTAAATCACCATGTTTAAATTTTTCTAAATATGAAAATTCACCTCACCTGTCTCCAAAAAGGCGAATATACCATTGTCTACCTTTGCCCAACACAAAGTTACGACTAGAAACGATTTAAAATAAAATACGTATGTATATTTTATTGTTTCTTCAAAATGCATCTTCCGGTAATTATTTAACGATGTCTGGCAACAAGTTTCATTTTTTATTAATAGTGAATATATCGTAGGAAAACAACAAAAAGGTGATTTGTGACTTATAAAAATAATTATGTTCACACGCGCTTATGTGTTTCTAGCTGCTGCCAAAGAACAAGAATAAAACAATAAAACTGCAAAACTAAAATTTCTGATTTCATTTTCCAAGACTGCTCAAAAAAATATGACTGTGTTTTTGGCTGCTAATTAATTGATAATTCAGGAAGCAACATTGTACGATACACCTACAGTCTCGGAAAGGAGATTATTTAAATAGTGGACTGTGTGAGGTGAATCTAGAAACAGATGGGAAACGGATAGACTATTCACGCAAGCTGTCAATCATATCATATCGTCAAACGACGCCTTGAGACTCGGGCGGAGTGACGATATACGTTACACAGTGGACAATGACTGGAAGCAAAAAGCGGAAGATCGAGCTGGGTGGTGTGCATTAGAAGAGTCCTATGTTCAGCAGTGGACTGAAGTGGGTTGATGATGATGATGAACCCTAAAATGTCCTCTAAATAAACCAACCTCTAATAAACTAGGTGAGCGACCATCTAATAAAGTCATGAAATTAATGTTACTCAAACAAGCAACCTAAACAAGCTTATTTGGTTGCAATAATAACTCGGTGCTTAGTGCGGCCTATTGAAACGCCTCGCCTGGAGGGCGTTGGCAAGTTTGCCACCAAACATCTAACTATTCCGGCAATCTCAGCCATTCAAAGCCATTTCCATTACAAGCTAGTTGTAATTATCATATTCATCATCACTTAACATCAGGAAAACTGGTCAAAAATCTTCTCCGAACTATAAAAGACAAGCAAACGAAGGTAGGTAAAACGTAAGGTTTCTACAGATTCTTCAGAATATTGAATCAATAACTTCTTTATTTTACATCTGTTTTTATTAGTTAGCCACTGTTTTTATTTATTAACTACTGTTTCCAAAAACGACTTACTAAATATCATTAAAAATAAAATGAATATAGTGTAGATATATGAATTAGTTGATGGTTAGTCGATCGACGGGAATTGTGTCAATATTTTACTATGGAAACTAACTTAACGTGGTTTTGACACATTTTTGGTTTACTTATGCGGGATTACTCACGCACTATTGTCGGAGTATCCGATATAATTAAACGTACGTTGATTGCCTTTTTTGAATGACATACGGCGCCGAATCGTGGAACTCACAGCTGGAACAGTTCATAAATTTAAAGTCGCTCAACGAGCTATGGAAAGGGCTTTGCTCGGTGTTTCTCTAAGGGATCGTATCCGGAACGAAGTAATTCGCCAGAGAACAAAAGTCACCGACATAGCTCAGTTTATTAGCAAGTTGAAGTGGCAGTGGGCTGGTCATATTTGCCGCAGAACCGACAATTGTTGGGGCATACGAGTTCTAGAACGTAGACCGCGAATCAGCAAACGTAATGTAGGACGCCCTGAGACTAGATGGAGTGATGAAATACGTAAGTCAGCTGGCAGTGGCTGGAAACGAAAAGCCAAAGATCGGGCTGAGTGGCGTGTCCTGAGAGAGTCCTATGTTCAGCAGTGGACTATGCAAGGTAGCTGATGATGATGATGATACACTGACGTTAAAAATGTGTCGAATGTCGATGTGTTTCATACAAGTCAAATATAGATACAAGTCCCGTCGATCGACTACCCATCAGCTAATACACGTATTTTCATTATCTCTTAATTATTTAAAAGTCACATTTCTCATTCACAAATAATTTTAGGCATGACATGTTTGTATTCGATATCGTTATAATCGTTTCGAGAATATGAACCACTTAGATAATAGTTTTCTATTTCTTGTAAACTGCGATCTTTTATCTCAGGAACGTACTTCCAAATAAACATACCGCAAGATAAACATAATGCTCCATATACCAGATATGTACCCCACATGTTAAAATACACGAACATGTATGGTGCAGTCTTCAAAGATATAGTGTGAAACACGCCTTTGTTGATTAACATTAATGCTCCGCCAAAACACCTGTTTTTCACCGGCATTAATGCTGCCGCTATAGAATAAGCCAAACCCATTATTCCAACACTGCTGAATAACATAAACGCTATTAGGCAAATTAAACCCGCTAAAGAATCTTTAGACCACACTCCTATGATTTGACAATAAGCAAATGCACTTGCAGTGACTAAAGATAATGTTGCGCCTAAAATGCTCAACAGTAGAATGGATTTCTTTTTGAAATATCTGTCCAATGCAATACCCATACACATTCCGACGCAAAGCAAGAAGTTTATTATGAAACCTCCATGAATTAAAATATTGTTGTTATCAGTGACCTTTTGAATATATGGCATAACAATACCATATGTTAATGTGACGATGTTTGCACTGCCGTATAGAAGAAATTGTAATACAGTAAGGTGTACTGCAGGAATGTAGAAGTCTCTCCCAGCTATCTTTTCATATAACTCTTTCATCGATTTGATACCAAAAGAGTTAGTATTGTCTGTTGTACCATTCATCAACTCGTTCAGTTCTTTCTTGGAAGCTGGATCTGATCCTCTTAGCCACATGAAATTCTTTTCACACAAGGAAAAATCCTCCTTGTAAGCCAACCAATATGGGGATTCTGGTATAGTGCTCGCCACTAAAAGACTTATTACCATCGGCGTAAGCATGATGTTGCTTATCGTTCTCCAGTGGTAATATTTCATCAAAAACGCAGCTGTGGCCTTGCCTACCGTTTGCAATATGTATAATATAAACACGAAGGTATCCCTATATTTGGGCGACATCATCTCTGTGATGGTGAGACAGCTTACTGTCAAAAGGCTGCTGGTGCCAAAACCGTGAAACGATTCACTGATAAGTAAGACAGTAACATCTGCTGCAAAGTAGGCCAGCACCCAGCCGACGCTGGTGATGATACACGTCACGATGAATGCATACTTCCTGCCTTTCCATTGCATCAGAATGGGCATACAAATGCTTGGTATGCTGGCTAGGCCGTGTATGGACCCTGCAATGTACAAATGCACAGTTTAAATAATAGATCAAGAAAGCTTTTAAACTTCTGATATAGATATTTCTTTTCACTTCAAATGCCTCACATTGCACATTTCATTTCTCATAATGAAGAGTTTTTGTGGACCAGTCACTACAGTGGCAGAGGACTTTCCTTATTGACTTTCTAGGTCAACCTGTAATTCCTTTTTGGACGTAACGAGGAGCCCTTTAGTCGTTGATTTTTGTTGCGGTTTTGGTCTGTAGATCATCGGGACATGCGTTTAAACGCCTTACACTTAGGTTGCCAGACGATCGAATTCGAGGATTTTGGTATATTGCGAAGGGAGTTAAAATTTCAAAAATGAGTTTCAGTTGTTGCTGTTGGAATACTTCGGTGGTAATCATAGCAAGAGGTTGGGTACATTCTAGTATACCACTGGCTAGGCTAGCACCTTAGGGTAACGAAGAATTATTCAGTCGATGCTAGGTGATCCGATCACACACCAGGTGAGAGTGTGTTTGTGATTTCTATAAAAAAATCTAAACCTACCTATCCACGAAGCTGTTTCAAAATCCACCTGTATATATGTATGGTTCGCTTTCAGTTGCTGAAGTAATGCTGTCGGGTAGCATATTGCTCCGCCTGCAGACAAGCCCGCTAAAAACGGCGATAAGGCTACGTATAACTGAAAATAAGAATATAATATTGTTACATAGGGACTACATTCTGAGTTTTTTTAAATTAAGTAGCTAGGGAAGTTTCAGCAGCCTTGTTGGGAGACTGTCAAGCTTACATTCTGGAGATCCTCTGTTCGAATCCCGCGGCACGCATCTGTCTTTTCTAGGTTATGTGCGGATTGTCGCTGACATCTGCGAAATATTCGTCAAAAACCAAATTCATCGAATCACAATTCGTGGAATCAAGATTGTTCCACGACCGTCACCAGCTAGTTTTCCGCTATTGTTGAAAAAAACTTGGAGTATATCCTGCTTTTCTATGATTATTTCCCGCTACAGTTGAAAAAGTTTATGACTATTTCCCGTTATAGTCGTAAAAACTTTGAGTATTTTCAGCTATAACAGAGAATAATTTGTCCGGTTACCTTGACGAATTGTGTTTTCGACAAATTTTCCACAAATGTGTCGTTGACTTCATGCAGTGATGGGAAACATCGTGATGAAACCTACATGTCCGAGGGTTCAAAAATAAACTTCTCGAAAATTTGTGAAGTTTGCCAACCCGCGCTTGGCTAGCGTGGTGGACTAAGGCCTAACCCTTCTCACAATGAGAAGAGGCCCACGCCCAGCAGCGGGACAGCTTATAAAAACAAGGCTAATTCTGATTCGGAATATAATCCCGTATAACAAAATAAATAATCATGTCATTGTTTACGCTCTATTGTTCACTGTACATAACATAAACTATTTGTTAAAAAACAATAAACGCACCTGTTTATGAAAAGGTGATAAATTCATTGTCTTAACTTGTCTGGTGTTTTGTTACAATGAAAGCCATTTTTTAAAATAAACTTATTTAAATGTAAATGATTTCAATGCTTTTGTCACATTCAATTTATATCTATATCTTTAAATATCTTTAAACGAGCAATTCTTGTATATATATATATATATATATATATATATATATTCTGAATCTCAGAAACGGCTCCAACGATTTTCATGAAATTTTGTATCCAGGGGGTTTCGGGGGCGAGAAATCGATCTAGCTAGGTTTCATTTTCAGAAAACGTCGTTTTATCCATGTTTTCAGCCGAGCAATGCTCGGTCAACCAGGTACTGTATTGTAATTACCTATACAGGCCTGCCAAGTAATAACTAAAATATTTGTTGTTGTTTTATAATAGGAACAACACTAATGTTTCACTACTTTTGTAGCGATGATAGCTCAGTGGTTAGCGTGGTTGATTCACACGCCTAAGAGCGTGGGTTCAAGCCCAACGAGGTTGCGTTGCCGGTGAAGCATGGTGGTTGGGTATTTTCTAGTACTCTGATGACTCTCATAATCTCAGCCATTAAATTTTCCACCTATCTCACTGGAGCTACTATGCCAGCGGCCCAGAGCCTCGCTCCGATACAAGGAGTTGGGTTGGCTTGGGTAGACGTTGGTAGGGGGAAATGCACAAAACACCCCAAGCTGGACGTCAGTGCAGGACCTATCGCCCCCACTTTAAATAAGAATAAGAATAACAAAATACTCACCTGTTTTAAAAATGGCGAAATATGCATTGTCTGCCGTTCTTACTATTCAGTTTAACGACTGAAACTTCAGTTACGCTATCTATATTTCAAATAGAAATCGAATATTCAATAAGAAGTGTTATGCTACAAAAAATACACTAAAGAATAAAGTAATTATAAGTTAAAATCCCTCTAACAAGTGCTGTAGAACGAACATAAAAAAATGTTTTCTTTTAGTATAGCTATCTGCTAGGACAAACAGATTATTTATTCTTTGCACAACGAAAAAATTAAATTTCACGGATATTTTTTTTTAATAAAAATACTATATGACCCGCTTCGCGCTCACAGCACCACCTACCGGGCCTAAACCAGAAAACCACTAAAACACACAAAAATATTTCTTTACATTAGGTTATTTTAATTTTTTTAACTACGCACGATAGTTTGCTACAATAGACTATAGACATGAATTTATATGGCAGTGCAAAAGTAATGTAGTAATATTAATTTAACTATTTTATTGTATAATATATGTATATACCTGTTTGATGATTATAACTAGTAATAATAAATAGTATGTTTTCTAAAGAAAACATTCAAAGGAAATCTCACGGTCTTGCCACAAAAACACAATCAAGGTTGCAATCAAATTTTAATTGGCTTTTTCTGGTGTGTATTAGGTAGGTTTATCAGTTTTAGATGAGGTAGCTAAATCTGCATCACACTTCTTGTCTAAGTAGCCTAGTTAAAATATAATTTAACTTCGCACTAAATTTCCGATCCATTTTTTATAAGCTTTAGGATCATTACAGGGCATAAAATCACAAAATGCTGACAGATCCAGGTGGAGGTTCATGCGCCATCTTGAGAAAAAGTTTTTGGAAACTATGCACAAGGCATTGTAGAGAATAAAATTTCGCATCTTTTATTTCCTGTAAACTTTTTTGTAAAACTTACCGTTTACGATTTATGGCCCATTTAACCGGTTTTTCTATCTCGGCCAATAACTCTTATTATTATTACCTGCTATAGAAAAAACCGGTTCATTAAATGGATGGCCCATTTAAAATTTTGACGACCAAAATTTATTTTGCCATCGGTTCAATCTCTTCATCGTTACCATCAATAGATTTATCGTAAAATTTTCCATGTGAATAATACTGTTCTAGTTCTTGCAATGTTCTATCTTTCGTTTCTGGCACATATTTCCAAATAAACAAACTACACAATATTGTATTTATTGTATAAAACAAAAACGTTCCCCACAAATTTATGTACAGAAACAGATATGGTGAAATTTTTAATGAAGACGAATGTAATATACAAGAACATACAACGATAAGGGCTCCTCCTAAACCCCTATGTTTGACTGGCATTATCTCGATAGCAATGTTGTAAGCAATTGGGACTATACCAATACCATTAGCTACCATATAAGCTATCAGACAATACAGACAAAGCTTAGAGTCTTTGGGTAAATATTCTATTGATTGTAGAAACGACACAAGAGAAGCACCAGACATAGTTATTACTATTGCCACTGAGCACCATAATAATATAGTTTTCTTATTATAATATCTATTTAACACTAAACTCGTGGCAATACCAAGGCTAACTATAGCATTCATTATTAAGCCACCAAAGAAAGAAACCTTTGCATTCTGAGTAGTTTTCTGAATCAATTCAATTGAATAAATTAGGATTACATAGTTTCCACTCCAGTAGAATAAATACTGTAGTATGACCATGTGAAACGAAGGCATGTAAAAATCTCTCTGTGTTATCTTGTTCCAAAAGAACTTGAAAGTAATTTTAACTCTATTTTTGTCACATTCCTTTTGAGCCAGAATCAGTTGATCAAGCTCTTTCTTCGAAATTGCGTCTGTTCCCCTTAACCAAATGAAGTTCTTCTCGCATTTGACATATTCTCCTCGCAAAGCTAGCCAGTACGGTGATTCTGGCCACATGAAAGCTATTATAACTGCTATCACCATCGGTACGCACATGATTAAACTTATCGTCTTCCAGTGTAAGTAATGCGTCAACAGTCCATTGAAAGCCATAGTTGTTGTTTGTAGCACCGCATATGTCTGCATGTAGGATTGTCTGTAGTTTGGGGATATCATTTCGCTTATACACAAAAAGCTCACTGCAAGTATGCTATTTGTACCAAGGCCGTGAAGAGATTCGCAGATTAAAAGCGCTGCAGCACTTGAAGCGGTATAGGCCACTATCCATCCGAGTATAGTGACGAGACAAGCACCGATGAAAGCGAACTTTCTGCCTCCCCATTGCATGATGGTTGGCAGCAATATACTAGGTATGCCAGCGAGCCCATGTATAGATCCTGAAACAAATTTAGGAAGTGTTAAAATAACTACTGAACCAGTAAATTTTGAAAGCACCATTTTGAGAGCTTTCATCACTAATAAAATAAGTATGTACACATATTTCGAGACGTCGGAGTAAAGAATCTACTTACTACAGAATCAAATACTAAAGAAACCGATAGAAATGAGAATCTTCCTTCCCGGTTTGAATTTAGTTAAAATTTGACAATCATTACCTTCTGTACAACAGATCGCCATTGCTATAATGAAGTAAAATTCGAATTCTAGTTTAATATTTCAAACCCGTGTCGCAAATGATGATCACGCGCATTATGATGGGGGACTTCTAACTACTATCGTGGGTCAGAGTTTTTTCTAACTACTGTCGTGGGTTAAATAGGAGACCGCGGTTGTTTGTTTTAATTTATATCAAAATTAACATCAAGTCATGTCAGAGGCCTTCAGGTTACATATTAACTCTTACAATTTTTCCAACTAATATATTTATTAATTTAATAAAACGATAAAATATACGTATATCGATAAGACAAGTTGTATAAACCAAAAAACTGTTTAATAATACTTCAGTTTCAAAAGAAACAAAGTCTCACCTATCCATGAAGACGTATCCATATCCAGGTCTATAGAACTTTCATTGCTCTTGAGCTGATGAAGCAAAACAGTTGGGAACGAAGCGGCTCCCCCTACAGACAGCGCTGCTAGTAAGGGGGATGCTGCCACGAACAACTGAAATTATATTAAAGCAACAAGTCAAGAACAAGACAGTTTCAGAAACATTCTACAAAATATCTGTCACTGGCTGGAATCGTTAGACCGACCAAAATGAATGGGCGATCAAAAATATTGGTTTACAATTCAAGATATACCTATGGAAAGAAGCTTCTATTCAGGAATGAGATAAATCAGTCTAATAAAATTATACTGGCTGTGCCTTGCGGTGTTACCCGCTCACCTAGCGGTATGAAATATACTTTAGGATTTATTCTCATAGTTACCAAATATACATAAAAGTTCATAAAAATCGGTCGAGCCTTTTCGGATGAGTGCGACCACAAACACCGTGACACGAGATTAATTGGGAACATAAATTCGAGTCTCAGGGCGCCCTACACTTAAAGACGTGTTCTGGAATAGCATACAAGTCCACCAGGTCCACAGTTTAAGTTCACAATTTAGTATATAATATGTTTTTTTTTATTTCTAGGTAAGTGAACACCGGAAATAATTGGCGTTGTGGGTAAGTTATATCGAATTATAGTAACACATTAAAATATACCGGTATACCCTTGAAATTAATCGTTTAATTAAGAGTTATTTTTATGTTTATTATTATCATTGTTACTAGTACTTTAAAAAATATATTTACATTTAAAAAAATTGTATGCTATAGTTTGTACCGTAAAACCATTTTTGTTTGTCATGATACTTTACGAATATCCTTTTTCGCTTCATGTACCCTTTGGTTTGCACCCGCCGTCACTTTAATGCGCTCCTTGCCGCCAAAACTGAAGCATATTTTTTGACATATTGTGAAAACTTGACCGATCAATGGTATAGTTGTAAAGAGCGTAACGCTCAATTAGTCTTGACGATGTTTTTTACTGAGCTGTGACATTTATTATTTATCATTACTGACATGAGATAAATATTTGACATATTATTTTCTTCATTTCTATTATTATTATTTTTTGTAGTTACATCAATAAATTAATTTGAATATGTTCTACAATACGACGGCCCATATTTAGCCGCATGTAATCAAGCTGTATTATTTTTTTGTAAATGTAAATGGGTAATAAACAAGTTTTGCAACTAGGACACTGACCTGATAAAACATTGATTCTTAAAATATTTTGTCAACTTTTTATTGGCGTGAAATGACGCGTTTTAAAACGGGACTGTTTTTTTTTTATAGCTGACGTGCTAGGTGTTTGACATAGACACATACACTTTGACACAGCTCACCTGATATTAAGTGACGGTGTGGTCGAAGATGGTAAAGCACACCTAGCCTGGAATAAAACTGGCTCTCAAGTGAGGCTGCCGGAACACACCGTTAGATGCTTGGCGGCAGATTTTCAGCTTGAGGGTGGTAGCTAGCCAGCCGAGTGCTAGAAAGTACCCTACCACCACGCTATGATTTGCTCATGATGTTTTCCTTCACCGGCAGCTCAAGCTCATTGTTGGGGTTTGAACCACGCCCTTCGGCATGCGAACCGACCGCGCTAACCACTGAGCTATCATCGCTACAAAGCTATCTTTCTCGCACTTGCATGATGTGGGATGTCCTACATGCGAAAATTTTCCCGCGGAGTTATAGCTTGAAGAATTTTAAAAAGGGCGTGTAAAAACCTATTTCTGGATTGGCAACGTACCACAACTCTTTCTATTGCAGGTGTTCATAGGCTAATACTTACCATCCTACAAACCGTCTGCTAGTTAGTAGCTCTTTATATATCAGGAGTACAAACAAGTTTCCGCCGTTTGTTTTCTTAACAAAAATTAAATATTTATTGTAATAGAACGGTAGTTTATGTTTAGTCAAAGTATTGTCCATTATTAGCAACTACTTTTTCCCATCTCTCAGGCAGCATTCGGATTCCACGTCTGAAGAACTCCTTATGTTTTGAGGCTATCCACGAATCAACACAATTTTAGGTATCTTCATATGATGTGAACTGCTGCTCCGACAGAGCATTTGTGTCATTGACAGGAACAGATAGTAATTTAAAAAAAACAACATGATGCAATATGAAACAAACATGCACGCATACAATCAGACAAACTTTTGAAATCAAAACATTGGTGTGATACTAATTGTAATAATCTTTTCTAATTAAAAAGAAACTTTTTGTTACTTACTTGTTTAGCAAACGGTGAGAAAGTCATTGCTACCTATTAATTAGTTGTTTAATATTTATCTGCCGAAAATAAAGACATTTCTGAGGTCTTTATTTATTGTTACTGAACACAATTAGGTATTTACCAATGTTTTATATCCTTTTGTTTTGTAGTCGCGGGAATCGTTATTGTTCTTCGAGACGTTGTATATTGTATCTGATTATTTATAATATACTAACTCCATTCCGCGGGATCACCCGCATTTTAGTTGATTTTGTTCATGTTGTCGTTGCTGGCTACTAAAGTTGAAACATGCCGCTAAGCACCTAACGGTATGTTCCGGCAGCCTCACTTTAGAGCTAGTTTCATTCCAGGCTAAGTGTGTTTACATTGACCACACCTTCACTTAAGATCAGGTGAGCTGTAGTGAAACACGTAGTCGACAATCAAAAAAAATTACAAATACCATTCAAAATTTACGAATTCTATTGTAGATTGTCAAAAAAAATCTTGTTCTGACAATCACTAACACAACGAAAGAGAAACCGTCCAAACCGTTTCAATAGACAATAGACAACACTTTATTTGTGACATAAAACATTTAACAGACATAAATGAAAACATTAAAAGAAAAAAAAGGGAGAAATACATTTTATGTCACAAACCGGCCTCAACTCAGCATAATGCCGACTGCAACCAGCCGGCGCTGGTCTTCCGTCGAGGCCGGTAGGTGACGTCACGCACGAGAGTGCCGGGCGGTAACAAAAAAAGAAAAAAAGAGACAAATATATACGCATAAAGACACAGAAATAAAATGAAGAAACACACATATAAATAAACTAAATATAAACGTTATTTCAAGTGGCAAGCATGTAAGTAACCTACTTATATATTTTAAATCCTAACTATGTTGCACTAGTATCATTTCGCATAAGTTCCTCGCGCTTTTGGTGAGCGTAAATAACGTAACGTTTGAGCCGTTCTTAAGTAATGTCACGTAATACATGCAGTCCGGTCAATCTAGACATCAGAAGATACAAAAATCCACAGAAAGCTGAAAGTCAGTAAAAAACACACATCACATCATCAGCCATAGGACGTCCACTGCTGGACATAGGCCTCCTCCTGGGGAGGTTTTGCCAATATTCGCCACGCTTGGCAGGCGGGTTGGCGAGCGCTGTTAGGTGTGATTGTTCAGAAAGACGCTGCTGCCCATCTTCCGGATTACAACCCTTAGCCGACTAGACGCAACCACGGGTAGAGGGAGGGGTACTATTCTTACGCCGGCACCACCACGGCAGAGGTCAAAGGTAAAAAAATGAGGTTTTCGCGATTTTCAGCAAAACGGTAAGTTTTTTCATAAAATTAGCCAAGACAATAATTGTAGATCATGCAATTATAGTGGTAATTATAGTGCATGTGTTAAGCTGTATCTTGTTGTCTTGAACATAATTTGGCGGTTGATGGGTTTTTTGGTTGTATTATTATGGTAATTTTCCTTAGATTAGTGTCTTAATATTGACTGTAATTGTATTGTAATAATTGTAGAGTATTAATAATATTACCAGTATTACTTCACCTGTAATTATGCATAAAGTGCCAACCGCAGGAAGGAGTTAGTGCCCGAGATTCAGATCTTTTTTTTTTTATGTTACAGTAATGAGACGAACGAGACGCTCCCCTGATGTTAAGAGATAACGCCTGTCCATGACCGTTGCAGCTATACATAGAACTTTGAGTAGTAAAACAAAGCCCAGAGCATCGCTGCCTTGGCGCTCATTATTTTGAGACTAGATGGTTAGTTTCAACAGCCCTGTAATTTCGCTAGCTGCAGTACCCTTCAAACCGGAACACAGTAATGTTTACACAATACTGCTTAGCGGCAGAATATCTGATACTGCGGTGGCACCTACCTAGACGACCTCCTGCTAAGGAAATCTACCACCAAGTAAAAAAAAGTAAAAGTTCTTGTTCGGGTGCTAACACTCCCTTTAATCATAATCATAATCGAAATCTATTTAAAGATTTTAATATATTAACGTTACCGTCACAGTACATTTACTAAAATATTATGTTTGTCCGGAAAAATTTAAATTAATTTGAAATTAACAGTAGCCGCCATAACTTAAACACAAGAAATAAAGATAAAATTGTGTTATCTAAAGCTAATAAGTATTTTCTCGGGAATTGCGTTAGATTCTATAATAAAATCCCACTTGAGGTAACTAAAATGTCCTATAATAAATTCAAAGATATTATAAAGCAGAGGTTAATTGACAAAGCCTACTAAGGTGGCTCATTACGTGGAAGACAGGAATATATGGTTGTAGTAGCTTCTCTCTGCACTTGCATCTCCCTGGCTAAGTGACAATTGTAGTAAGCATAATATATTAATATTTATAACTGTAAACTGTAACCTAATATGAAAAGAAAGATCCACAAAAATATACCTTGCTGAGTTTTTTGCCGGAGTCTTCTCAGTTGAAGTGTAATTACGAGCCGGTGGTAGATTCAAACATGTAACTTAACGTTCATAAGTGCCTTACCAGGGCCTAAACTGAATTAATGACTTTTTGATTTAGATTTTTTATTTATTGTACATTTTTCTTGGTTTCAATAAATTATTATTATTATTATGTATATTATTATCTATAAAAATGTAATAATAGTTTTTTTCCTAAGAGCCACCGTTTCTGAGATATAACGATTTAAAACGTTAGAAAAGTAAAATGAAACCCAGACCCTCAATTTGCACGCCAGTGTAACCTTGAAACATCTGTCTCCTATTCAATTGTCTGTGTGGCTAGGGTCGATTACTACTTTTCCAACTTTTTAAATCGTTATATCTCAGAAACGGTGGCTCTTAGGAAAAAAAACTATTGATAAATTTTTTATAGATAATTACATGATCCACAATTTTTGTCTGGGCTAATTTAAAAAAAAAAATTGCCAGGTATCGGACCGATGAAGACTTTTTAAATTTTATTTATAATAATGTTTTGTACAATTTTACCGACTTTCAGCTTTTTGTGAATTTATGTATCCTTTTTTAGGTGCTAAATTGATCGGACTAATGTGGCTATGGATTTTTATTTATAAATAGAAGTGTAGACTGATTAAATGTAAAGCTAACTATACATTGTTCATGCTTTGTCTTAAACTTAGTTCTTCTTCAATCGGTCCCTCATTTTTGAGATTCGTGGTCACTGGAACCCCTTACATTTTACCACAAAGACAATGATGTTTACTTTGTGGTAGTAAATCTTTTGAACCGGACGTCGTCTGTGTAGGCACTACCGCTGTACCAGATTATCTACCGCCAAGCAGTAGTGTGTAAACATTACCGTGATGAAAATCAAGCATAGCTAAGAACACTCCCGACTAATTCACCTTTCAAACAAAATCAATATCGTCATCCGTTTGGGAGTTACGATGCCACAGACACACACACACAAAAGCGCACACACACATACATTTTTGCATCGGGAAAAAAAGAGGAAAGAATTTAATATAAATTAAATTTTTATTAATATGGCTGCGAAATTCAATTCATTAAATATTGGAGTTTTTGTATACGAACGTAACGTTCTCCTGACGGTAAGTGACAAAGTCTGCTTGTGACCATTGTAGCAGTACCTCAGAACTCGAATAATGTACACTAATTAATGTCAAAATACAATATTACCTAATATTTTGTAGGCAACAAAGAAATTTCTTAAAATTTTATTTATATACAAATGTAAAGATATATTTTTAAATTAAAGCTAATAAAACGTTTTATGGGAAAGAAGATTTATTATTTTGCATGTTGATGTATAATTGAAAAAAATATAACTTTGTATTTGTCATAGTGTAAGGTAATTTAAATAATTTTTGTTTTACTCATGCGGGGTTACTCAAGTTTAATTTTATCGGAAACTCCGACTATAGTTTCGGCCACATTCGGTGGCCTTCGTCATGGGGACAAAGCCGTCTATCCTGAAGTTCTCAAGTGTGTTTTTTTTACGTACATGTAATTAGACCAAAGAGACGCTCTCCTGGTGGTAAGGGGTAACCATTGGAGCGATACACAGAACTTTGAGTACCAAAACAAAGTTTTGGACATCGCTGCTTTTGCGTTTACTACTTCGAGAATTGTTGCTGCTGGAATACTATGTAGGATGATTAGAGGTAAATTTTCAAGTTTGTGGTAGCTAACCAACCGAGTACTAAAAAGTATCCTATCACTATGCTATGGTTTCATCACGTTTATCTTTATCGGCAGCTCGAGTTCTTGCGATGGTAGGTACTAACCAAATCATGCAGTGAAAACCTTTGCAATCTTCGGCAGTGCATTACTGCGAATAGATATTTCTTTCATTCTTATAAAATAAAAAGTTTAGAACGGCCTAAACAACCTAATATATGTACATATATTATTTCTGTTTTTAAGGAGTCGTAAAACAGAGCTATAAAACCAGTTTTTTTGCTGTAATATTGTTATGTTCGTCTGTAGTGTGAACTAGTTATACGGGGTTACGCGTATCGGTGGGAGTAAGGTGAAAGGAGGTATTTGTACGATTATTATGAACAACTTTTACTACGAAGCCAATGCTTAAATTGCTTAACAAAAATTTGCTATTCCATAGAAAATGACGTTAACCTTTGACAATACATGTTTTTTTTTTCGAATTTGTCACATAAACGCTTTAGCGGCTCCGTACCTCCTACCGGCTTAGTGCCGCCGATACGCGTAACCCTGTAATATCGAGCGCTAAAATGTTTCAGCTCTTTTACCTGCAAAACCTTTACCTTATTTGTCGCACTATTATTGTTATTATTTATGTCGTCTTTTATTATGTATATTTGGTGTGTTGTTGTAGGTAGCGTGACAAAATAAATGTTTTCTTTCTTACAAAAAGGTATTAAAACAAATTTTAAATATACAAATAAATATTTTACTAAAACAATTCAAGTAGAAGTCAGGAGCACATAAATCATTTTAAAAATAATGCTACGGTGCCTGTTTTTCAAAACCATGTTTATTAATGGGTGTAAAGCTTACTGTATCTCGACGTTTACCGAATGATTTATATGTGTAGTAATCTTCTATCTCTTGCAGAGTTCTTCCTTTTGTTTCTGGCACATACTTCCACACAAGCCAACCACAAACTGTCGCGTTCAACGCATATATTAGGAAAGTACCCCACAGATCTATGTAATACATCAAATAAGGTGAAATCTTTAATGACGACGATAATAAAGCACAGTTGTATACAACATACAACGCCCCACCTATGCTTCTATGTTTCACAGGCATCAACTCGGCTCCGATTACAAATACTATCGAATTTAAACCCAAACAGTTAGGTACCATGAAAGCTATCAAGAAATATAGACATAACAGAGACTCTTTGGGTAATATTCCGACGCTCTGCAAATACGAAGTCACGGAAATACACACTAAACATAGAGTGGCCGCAAAAGTACTACAAAGTAAAACAGTTTTGTTGTTGAAATATTTTATCAAAATACCACTCGTTCCTACTCCGAAAAATAAAATAGAATTGATTATTATTCCACCGATGAAAGCTGCATTTTCATTCTGAGTAGAGCTTTTGATCATGTCGATGCAATATATCAAAACGACAGCACTTCCGCTCCAGTACATCATATTCATCAGCAGAAATATGTGCAAGCTTGGTAAATAGAAATCCCTACTGGTGATTTTAACCCAGAGGCTTTGGAAACTGTGACGATGCTCATTTCTAGTGCTGTGGATATTCTCCTTTTGAGCCGTGATCAAATTTCTCAATTCCCTCTGAGATTCATCATCAGTTCCCCTCAACCATATAAACGCCTTTTCACATTTATCGAATTCTCCTTTACAAGCGAGCCATGATGGTGATTCTGGCCACATACAAGCTATGAACAATGCGATCACTACTGGAGAACACATGATCAAACTAACGGTTCTCCAATGGACTAGACGTGCCATAATACCCCCTGCAGCCATGCCGAAAGAATGAGCGATGCCAAACATTTGCATAGATACGTTTCTGTACTGGGGTGCGATCATCTCGCTTAAGCTTAGAAAGCTCGCTGTTAACAAACTATTCGTTCCCAATCCGTGGATAGATTCACTTATTAATATCGATATAGTGTTTTGAGCTGTGTACGCCACCACCCATCCTGCGATGATGGTGAGGCACGCTAACATGAACGCGATCTTTCTTCCTCTCCATTGCATTATCGCCGGCAACAAAACACTAGGGATGCCTGCTATGCCGTGAATGGAACCTGAAACAATACAATTTAGTCATAAACGATTTAATCTGGAGAATACTCATTAAATTGTAATTTTTAAACTTCCGCGACTTGAACACGCCCTTATTTTTCCATTGAATCGCTCCAGTCAATTCGTGCAACGGCTATTGCAACATTGCCGGAACGTCGAGGGTTTTTATGGTTGATAAGGTTGAGTGTTTGAATACAGCTCACCTGACGTGAAGTTTTTTTTTTATGTATCAGTATGAGACGAACGAGACGCTCTCCTGATGTTAAGAGATAACGCCTGCCCGTGACCATTGCAGCGATACCCAGAACTTTGAGTAGTAAAACAATGTCCAGGGCATCGCTGCCTTGGCGCTCATTACTTTGAGACTAGATGTTTAGTTTCAATAGCCCTGTAATTTCGCTAGCTGCAGTACCCTTCAAACCGGAACACAGTAATGTTTACGCACTACTGCTTGGCGGCAGAATATCTAGTACTGCGGTGGTACCTATCTAGACGCCCACCTGCTAAGGAAATCTACCATCAAGTAAATATCCAAGATAGTTAGCACACCTAGCCTGGAATGGAACTAGATATCTCTGAAGTTGAAGAGGATGTGTACCACCTCCTGGTGGACTGTGTTCGCCTCCAGCGGGAGAGACGAGCGCTTGAGGTGACTTACCATTTGAACAGACTAGACGTTGGTAGATTCAACAGGCTGCTGTCCGAGCCCTGTTCTGATGCAGCTAGAAAGCTGTTTAGTTGTGTAAGTTGCCTCATGCGACCCACCTTTATTATAAATATTGTGTATGTGTGAATGGGAGAGTGTGTAAAAGTATTTTTTGTGTTTAGGTACATACTATTTTATTTTAGTTTTAAAATTATAGTTTTAATAAAAAGTTTAGAAACTATTTAAAACTATAATTTTATTTCCTTAATACTGCAAGCAATATGTTTATCAAGCTGTGTATATAACTGGCGCATGTATCGGAACAAATCTTTGCTATGTGTTCGTAAATTTTGCAATATGTGTGCAGTTGGCGTACCTACACTAGTAAAAAAAATAAAATAGAAAATATGACGGGACTGCAATGTGGCTGTCGCAAAAGTCCCTTTATTAAATTAGAATAATTAAAAAAAAACGGGAATTTAGTTTTGTTTATTACAAAACTTATTATAAGTTATATATTAACTAAACAAAGTTTTATAGTATGTAGTTAATGTTAATTTCATAGTATTTTGTGCGCCATTAAGCCCGGGTGATAAACATATTTTCGTGCTTATAGAATTGTTTCACTAAGTTTATCTCAAGGCTCTGGAATAGAATCTTAGGTAATCATTGTGTGTTTGTTTTCAAATCGTGTAATATATCATTTGTAACATTAAATTGACATTCCCAAGTGTCAGTAATCGGCAGAATTCAAACTTACGCAAAGATCAATTTTATTATATGTATTATCAATCTCATTGTTCTATTTGTGGCCCATCATCATCATCATCATCAGACGTAAAATACACTTATCAACTAAAAAGTAAAAAATATTTTTAAAACCATGCAACCATCCAAAATTTTATCTGGGACAATGAACTATAAATTTAAAAATACATTCTAGTAAGTATTTGGCGTGTAGGTACTTACCTATATCATTATTCTAAGCCTATATCCTTAAAAGCTTGAGGGACAATCCGTTAACAGGTTAGGTACTTACTATACTTCTGTGCCTCAAGCTTTAAAGAATATAGGTAAGTACCTACACTGCAAATACTTACTAGAATTATAATTATAATTAAATACAAGCTTTCATATGGAAATATGACTGCTTGTTTTTAATTACAGCCCTGTTGGCTCATTGGGAGCCAACTTGGGGGTCATAGGGAGTATGCCTGTCTGAGCTGTAGGGTGTGGGTTCGATTCCCGCCAAAGACAAATGTTTGTTTGGTATAAACAAATGTTTGTTCTGTGTCTGGGTGTTCTGTATGTATTATAAGTATGTATTTACAAAAAAAAAGTATTTATGTATTCTATCAGTTATCTGACCTCACACAAGCCCTGCTTAGTTTGAGGTCAGATGTTGCTGTGTGTAATGTGTCCTACAATATTTATTTTATTTAATAAAATAAAATAAATATTATTATTGTTATATAGTTTGTTTTTAATTATATAATATTTTTGCTTAATATAACGTATTGTTGTTTGTATTACTGTGTGTCATATACCTACCATAATACTACCATTATGGTAGGTATATGACATTAAATGCATAAACCTTACCCATCCATGATGCGGTATGGAAGTCCAGCTCTATGGTGCTGTCATTTCCTCCAAGTTGTTGCAGTAACACGGCGGGGTAGGTCACTGCGCCTCCTAAAACAACAGTACATCATTCTGTTATTAACCTGGCTTAAACATACTTCTTTGCCGTGGTGGTGCCGGCGTAAGAATAGCACCCCACACTCTCCACCCGTGGTTGCCGTAAGAGTCGGCTAATGGATGTAATCCGGAAGACGGGCAGCAAAGTCTTCCTTGAACAATCACACCTAACTGCGCTCGCCAACCCGCCTGCCAAGCGTGGCGAGTATTGGCAAAACCCTCCCAGGAGGAGGCCTATGTCCAGCAGTAGACGTTTTAAATGGCTGATGATGATGATGATAATGAAACTTACTTCAAAAAAGGAGGTTCCCTATTTGTCCCGTATGTATGTATGTATGTTTCTTTGTGTCAGCGATTTTTTCAAAAACCACTGATCAAATTAAGATGAAGTTTTCGTTTTTAAATGCATATTTGTTTTCAGGGAAAGTTTTAGTGTATATATTACGACACCTTGATGAAGACATTTTATTTAAAAAAAAATGGGTATCTGTTTTAAAAATCCATTTATCGTCTTAAAGTAGGATTTTCTTGAATTTGTTTTATATCGTATGAAATAAATGCAATCGTGTGTAGAAAAAGTATTTAATTATATAATATACTTGGGTATACTAGGTATATATTTATTTCAGGTGTTCAGAAACAATGAAGATTTTTTGCGATTGATAAGCACAGCTCATTAAGTGACGATGTGGTCAAAGATTGTAAACATACCTAGACTGGGATGGGGTGTAGTAAAAATAAGCATAATCTAGGGTACATACTAGGCATTTTCTGAATAGACAGCTTTATCGCTCTACGCGTATTTCTTAAAAAATATTGACTGTGGCCTACAGACGGACGGACAGACGGTTTACTTGGTGGTAGATTTACTTAGCAGGAGGTCGTCTAGGAAGGTACCACCGCAGTACCAGATATTCTGCCGCCAAGCAGTAGTGTGTAAACATTACTGTGTTCCGGTTTGAAGGGTACTGCAGCTAGCGAAATTACAGGGCTATTGAGACTAACCATCTAGTCTCAAAGTAATGAGCGCCAAGGCAGCGAAGCCCTGGACTTTGTTTTACTACTCAAAGTTCTGTGTATCGCTGCAATGGTCATGGACAAGCGTTATCTCTTAACATCAGGAGAGCGTCTCGTTCGTCTCATTACTGTTACATAAAAATAAATACAGACGGAGTCTGAAGAAGTGTTAGATCTACCGGTCTAAGGAAGAACTGTAATGTACTTATTTCCCATATAAATGAAAATTTTGATTGGTCTCGTGAATAAGAGCTCTGCGTTATTAAGACGCCATGGTGACGTTGCCGTGGTAGTGGCGGCATAAGAATTGTACCCCACCCTCTCTACCCGTGGTTGCCGTAAGAGTCGGCTAAGGGAAGTAATCCGGAAGATGGGCAGCAGCGTCTTCCTTGAACAATCACACCTAACTGCGCTCGCCAACCCGCCTGTCAAGCGTGGCGAGTATTGGCAAAACCCCCCCAGGAGGAGGCCTATATCCAGCAGTGGACGTTCTATGGCTGATAATGATGATGATGAGTATAAAGATTTATTATTTACGTAAAATTGAAACAAACCTGCAGATAATGCTGCCAGCTGTGGCGAGACAGTTACGATAAGCTGTAACAAATGATATTTTGATTAAAAATATGTCATACCCCCTAAATAAATAAATATTGCTTGACATAGATAGTTGATTGAATATACTTTTGTTTTTAAATTATACTTGTGTTACATATAGAATACAAACACAGTACAAATGTCATCATATAAATGTAATTTAACCAAAATACCAAGTTGGTAGTTGGTGGTTTGGTAGGATAGGGTGAGCTTAGGATGAGTACACTAATGCTGAAAGGGGTTTATTGTACTAGTGATCATGAACAAATTTACTGTGAAAAAATTACATTTATATGATGACATTTGTACTGTGTTTGTATTCTATATGTAACACAAGTATAATTTAAAAACAAAAATATATTCAATCAACTATCTATGTCAAACAATATTTATTGATGATTCATCCTATCAAATCTTAAAAATATATACATATAACATGCAAGTCATGCATATTATTTCTATAAATAAAATGTAGGTACGTAAATATCTTATCTTTTTAAATATGTAATAACACTGAAATTGTTTGAGAAATAAGGTTAATATATGTAAATTAAATGTAGGAATAATAATACTATATTATTATATCTACACCTACTTACCTGCCTATTGAGTTTCAGTAAAATTGTTAAGTGAATTCATCATATGAAGATGTGAAATGTATAATCAAAATCGTGGTGGTAGGGTATTTTCTAGTACTCGGCTGGCTAGCTACCACCCTCAAGTTGAAAATCTGCCGCCAAGTATTTAACGGTGTGTTCCGACAACCTCACTTGAGTGCCAGTTCTATTCCAGGCTAGGTGTGCTTTACCATCTTCGACCACACCGTCACTTAACATCAAGTGAGTTGTGGTAAAAAATCTAGACAAAGTTAAAAAAAAAAATGTAGAACGGCTCCTTCAGTCCTTCAGTACTCCAGCAGTAGACTATGCAAGCTTGATGATGATGACGTTGATGATGAAAGTTCTCGGACCCCGGTGTCTGTGGAGAGTAATCCTAACTAATATTATAAATGCGAATGTGAGTTTGTTTGTTTGTTACGCCTTCACACGTAATCTACTCAATGGATCTGGGTGAAATTTTGCATGTAGGTACTTTAGGCCCTGGAATAAGTCATAGGGTACTTTTAATCATCATCATCATCCATCACCACGCGGGTAAAACAGTGGGGCGCAGCTAGTTACAAATAAAAAAAAAGAAACTGTTAAAGCTATTCAATGTCCTCTACTGGGAGGACAGGTTAGTGAACATGTATGTACATTACATCACACATCATCAGCCATAGGACGTCCACTGCTGGACATAGGCTTCCTCCTGGGGGGTTTTACCAATACTCGCCACGCTTGGCAGGCAGGTTGGGGAGCGCAGTTAGGTGTGATTGTTCAAGGAAGACGCTGCTGCCCATCTTCCGGATTACATCCCTTAGCCGACTCTTACGGCAACCACGGGTAGAGAGGGTGCGGTACTATTCTTACGCCGGCACCACCACGGCAAATGAAAAAAAGTATGTACATGTACATAACAAAAAGAAAAGTGTATATTATATACATAGTAGGCGAAGTACGCTGAGCACTAGATATGCTTAATCTTCATAACATCTAACAACGCACTCTAAGATCTTGAACAGCCGGAACCGCTATTAGTTTCTCATTTGTGTGGAAAAAGTTAAAACTATCCTTTTTCTATATACTATGAAATATCCCTAAAAAGGAAAAGTAAAACAAAATACAAAAAATATTTATTTTCAATTCTAACTTTTTTTTAAATAAAAGTAGCTAATTACCTAGCGGTATGAAATATACTTTACGACCTAAAAAAATCATAAAAATCGGTCGAGCCGTTTCTGAGGAGTGCGACCACAAACACTGTGACACGAGATTTTTATATTATATAGTTATACATTGAAGATAATTATTTTTTTTGGAAAAATAGAGTTTATGGTAGCAAAGCTAACTACGTAAACGGTTTTTGAATTTTTGCCTGTCTCTCCGGTTAATCTACCAAAGATTTACGTGCAGTTTATCAAAATACTTTCTGTGGATAAATTGATAAATAAGTTTGGCTGCTTGATGCAGATATCCTACCAAATGAGATAACAACAAGTCAATAATAATCAACAATAATTTAAACTATAAAACAAAAATAAAATTAAGTATTATTTAATTGCTGTCGTTATAACGTTTTCCGTAATGCTGAGATACCATTGAATGGTAAGAAGTTTAGTCTAGCCTTAAAATAAATATTTCACGATAAAATTAAATAAACGAATCACACAATGAAATACTAAAAATAAAACTAATTTTAATGCGTACCTGTCTCCACAGTGGTGTATCGAACATAACTATTTTTATATTTATGACAAATATCCCAGTAAAGACAATTAACTGCATTCATAACTTGTACAGTAGTGATGCCGGATTAAAATTGTATGAAACTTATATACGACCACAACATTCCAAGGAGATATAAAAGTGTGGACTGTACTGTCAGATACGTAGATGGTTGTTTCGCTGTAGTTTTTTTTCGTATACGCAAATAAAGAGTGGTTCTTATTCTTATTCAAAGTGGGGGCCATATGTTCTGCACTGACGTCCCGCTTGGGGTGTTTTAGGCATTTCCCCCTACCAGCATCTACCCGTGCCATCCCAGCTTGAAGTATCGGAGCAAGGCTCAGGGACGCTGGCATCTCCAGTGAGCTGAGTGGAATGTTTAATGACATGACGAGAAGCATTCAAGGTGTTGCGGCGACAATCGACATAGATAGCGAAGTAGCTTTATGCAACTTACTGGCAATTCTAGTACCGTCTGTGGCTTCGCAATGCAAAAGCACATGCTCTACAGTTTTCTTTTCTTGCAAGCAACCACAGCATAGCGGACTATCCGTGGCTCCCAGTTTAAAGAGGTGACTATTCAAGTTGCAATGACCGATTATGAGGCTTACTAAGAGACGAAGGTCCTGTCGTTGCAACTTCAATAGATTGTTAGTAATCTTCCTGCTAAGAATTGGAATGGCGGTCTTACCATGTTTACAGTCGTCTTTCTAATCCCACAGGTTTTGTGGCTATAAAACAAAGTATGGTTTTTTTTTGTCCTTTCTTTTACCTTATAATAAGTCCTAAATTTGAAAAATGGGTTTGAAATTAAAAAAGATATTTTGATCATGGTTCATGGTAGAATTTGTTCAAATTACTTGGTTGTCTTATTCGTACTAATTATTCTCTTCTGTGTAATTGCCGAAGATAGTAAACGCGGCAATTTGAATGCAAATTACCGCTATCCTATTTATCTACCTATCCGTGAAAGTTTGAACATCAGCAATATTGATACAAGGAGTTCAGTACTCGATTGCCGTTCCAAATAATTAAAAAAATTGGTGGTTAATATTTGACCTAATTATCCTGAGCAAACACAAAAATACGGACACTCAAATCACGCGCACCGAAAATGACATGGCAGTCGCGCGCGGTCCCAGATTAGATAACAGTTACTACGCAGTCTACGTATGGTAGTTCTGTCTTGCGCCAGCGCGGTGCGTAAGGCTGCGTGCTGTCCATATATTCTGGAATCTTTGGAAAAACATTAACCAAGGGTTTTTTACTTTATTTTTGTATTTGTTTCGATTTTATTTCTTTATACCCTTCATATGACCACTAACATGTCTTTGAATATTGCTAATGTTCAAATAGTCAGCCAGTATAAATTAAAGTATAAAATGATGTTTGTTGGTAAGAATATAATTTAAGAATGGCTGAAACGATTTACCTGTTTTTTAGGGTTCCGTACCCAAAGAGTAAAACGGGACTCCGTTGTCCGTCCGCCTGTCTGTCCGTCTTTCACCAGGCTGTATCTCATGAACCGTGATAGTGAGACAGTTGAAATTCTCACAGATGATGTATTTCAGTTGCCGCTATAACAACAAATACTAAAAAACAATAAAATAATTAAGAGGGCTCCCATACAAAAGAAATGATTTTTTTGCCGTTTTTATAGTTAATGTTACGGAACCATTCGTGCGCGAGTTCGACTCGCATTTGGCCGGTTTTGTTTTTTATGCTCGTGTTTTTTTATTGTTTATAATTATATGTTGATACATATTTACATATGCAAGGCGGAGTGAAGTGATGGTGAGGGTGGATGCGGGTAGAATGGGTTTGCAGTGATCTGTAGGCGCTATCGCACGGCTACGGCGTACCGAGAATTCAGTTATTTAATTACAGTGTAAACTCCATGTAACGTCACTCGATTTAACGTCAAACTCCCTAAAACGTCGAAATTACTCGACTTTGGTTGGTTTGCCTTGTCGTCCATACAATGATACACTCTATGTAGCATCACACCAGCGTTGCCAGACGTCCCGATTTTTAAATCAAAATTAAATGTCCCGCGCGGGACAGGCTCTGTCTCGCTTTTCTGGAATAACTCGACCGTGCGTGCAGCGTGCTGAGGGTGGCACAGACAAGTGTGAACTGGCGCGTAATGAAGATAAGCGCGCGGGAGAGAGGGGTTCGTCACGATAGGGTAAATATGATTTAATCATATTTTTATTAAAATACATTTTCTATGGCTATTTATGCTATCTATTGTCACGTAAACGTAATTTGAACTCAAATAAAAAGATACATATTTAAAAACTTCTGATAATACCTATACGTTACTTTACTATGTCCCGCTTTCGACGAAAGAATCCCGCTTTTTTCACTCAAAAAGTTTAAAAATCCCGACTTGGCAAAAAAAAAAAAAAATCTGGCATCGCTGCATCGCACACACTCTACATAACGACCTCAATATGTCATTATAAAACAAGTAATTTGAAACTTATAAGAACTGCAGTTGTGTACGTTTTTTGTTTGTCATTTCGTAGTTTTATTTTCTAGCCCGTATTAACCTCGTCTGTCGGCTTCATACCTACCGGAGATTCTAAGAAGTTCGTTATTTTGTGTGTTATGATTACTTTATACGTCTTTGGCTCAGTTGCTGTCTGTTAGGTTTTTATTATGCATTATCTACACGTTATATTCTTAGTTGCTCACAAACTTTCTTCTCCATATAACGACAATTATCTTTAACGCCTTTAAATGCGCAGTCCCTTCAGCGTTACTATACACAGTTTATACTGCATTTTGAAGAAAACAAAAACGTAAAGCTACCGGGTACCATCTAAAAGGCTTTATTTTTTCTTTTAATTGTAGTAGTTTTGCCCTTCGTCGGGTTATAGGTTTTAAATCGCTTCTATAATGACATCCCAAAAGAAATCATAGCACTTAATGAGAGCTTTAAAAAAATTGTAAAAGAGTTTTTATGTAATAAGGCTTATTATAAATTAAAAGATAACCAGATTAATGTGTTGAAAGAAAAGTTAATTTATTATTGTAATGTTTTTATTATTCTATAGGTTTTCTTGAATTTAAATCTCATCTTATTAATCACACCAATATTATAAATGTGTAAGTTTATGCGTGTTTTTTTTTTTTTCTTTCTCTTTTTTTTATTCTGTAACATAGCTGTAAAGTAGACAGTGGTAACATACATAGCTGTGACGTAGATAGCTGTGACGTAGATAGCTGTGACGTAGATAGCTATAACATAGATCGTTGTGACGTAGTTAGCTGTGATATAGATAGCTGTGACGTAGATAGCTGTAACGTAAACAGCTATTACGTGCATAGCTGTGAAGTAAACAGCTTTAATGTAGATAGCTATAATGCAGATAGCTACGCCGTAGATAGTTGTGCCGTAGCTGGAACGTAGATGGCTGTAACATAGATGTACAACTATGACGTCGATAGTTGAAACATAGTTCTTAGAAATAGTGTCCTGTACTATTTCTGGACAGTACCTAGACGGTCGACCTCAGGCAGGTGTGTTCTCGAAAACGAGTCGGAGTAAAGTGACTGCAAGCGGTCGGGCTGTGACGACGGAAGAGGATCGAAAGCGCTTCGGTTTCCGTTACGATGATATCCATCAGCTGCCGACATGTAGTTTCCAGTACAGATTTTAAATTGTTTTGCGTTCGGAAAGATAGCGATGATAGCTCAGTGGTTAGCGCGGTCGGTTCGCATGCCAAAGGGCGTGGGTTCAAACCCCAATAATGCTTGAGCTGCCGGTGAAGGAAAAATCGTGAGGAAACCATAGCGTAGTGGTAGGGTACGTTCTAGTAATCGGCTGGCTAGCTACCACCCTCAAGTTGAAAATCTGCCGCCAAGCATCTAACTGTGTGTTCCGGCAGCCTCACTTGAGAGCCAGTTCCATTCCAGGCTAGGTGTGATTTACCATCTTCGACCACACTGTCACTTAACATCAGGTGAGCTGAGGTCAAACAACTAGCCTGTCAAACTTAAAAAAAGGTGCCAAATACAAGTGCGACAACAGATGAAAAAAAAATCAGATATAGGGTATATGTACGTATATATACGTTTAGTACTTAATAATTATACCAAGACATTTTAACATTTTAAGTTTTGTAGGTAAAAAAAGTAAATGATTTATTTACCTGAATGAGGTAGGTCGACAACTACTAACTTTTTCGTTTAACATTTTGTAATAGCATATAGATCAGATATTCTACTGCCAAGCAGTAGTGTGTAAACATTACTGTGGTAGCTAGCGAAATTACAGAGTTGAGACTAACCATCGATTCTCTCAAAGTAATAAGCGCCAAAACAGCGATGCCCTGGACTTTGTTTTGTTACTCAAACTGTGTGTATCGCTGCAATGGTCATGGACAGGCATTATCTTTTACCATCAGGAGAGCGTCTCGTTCGTCGTTTTACATAATCAAGTACAATGGGAGTTAGGGGTATGTATTTAGGACGTCATCTATATGATTTATTATCCACCTAAAACTATATTTGCATATTCTCCTGACTGTCGGGTGGAGGAAGATTGGGGATCACCATTTTGTTTTAAAAAAAATCTAATGGTTCACAGCGGTTACTTATTGGCTATATGACGACAGACTCGCTACGCTAGAACGTGTACCCGCCTCCGTCCGGGATGCACCTTCCACTGCGTGCTTCAGAACCAAGTTAAAATCTTGGCTGCTAGAGACCTTGTTTTATGACATTGACGAGTATTTTAAATTAAAAGATTATTACATTACCAGTAAGTAATTACATTCTTTAATATTGACAATATTTTTAAATTGGCACATTATTTTGAGTTTTTTTATATCCATTCACATCATCAGCCATAGGACGTCCACTGCTGGACATAAGCCTCCTCCTGGGTTTTAATACTCGTCACGTTTGGCAGGCGGGTTGGCGAGCGCAGTTAGGTGTGATTGTTCAAGGAAGTCGCTGCTGCCCATCTTCCGGATTACATCCCTTAGCCGACTCTTACGGTAACCACGGGTAGAGGGTATTCTTATCCATTATTACTTATTTTTATCCATTGTCATGTGTTTGGCATATTTATACTATATAAAATTAATTTCATTATATATTTGATTTGTACCTTTGGTGTTATAAATGAAATAACCCGAAACGACTTTTAAGCGGAAATACACTGAATATACACCCTTACCGCTAAGAGAGTGCGCAAATTTTTATCTCGGCATCAGTATTGTTATCTGAACATATTAAAGGGGAAAAAATATAGTACTTTAAAAAAAAAAAAAACTCGTCCAGATCTAAATTATTGAAAACATATTCACCCTATTTCTACGCGACGCCGACCTTAAAATTGCCGCAGAATAGGTAATAACAATCGGCTCAGGTGAGTACGGGGATGTGTGCGGGGTGTCGGGAATGCGAATCGTTCCCGTGATTTCCACGTGACAGTGCATCTTCCCGAGCACGCGAGTGTTTACTGACGATGTTTCTAACCAAAAAATACTACGAAACTCGTAATTACATTTTGTATGGTGAAAGCTTGAGGGCAGCTCGTAGACTTTACGTCAAGGAGAGTTTGCGCGACTACGAAGTGCTGGAATTGTGCCAAATGAATGCGGTGAATCAAAGGTTGTTAGATTACGGACAATTTACTATGCCTGGGCACAAATTACCTAACTAAGAAGTGACGCCCTGTGTTTTTTTTTTTGTAGCTGTTGTTGCTTAGTAAGTTGCTAATACTTTGAGGAAGCTCTTACTTTGAGGATAATCAGTGCATTTGATGAAATCAAAAATGAGGCGTAGGTACATTCCGGTGCTTAATAAACTTGAGGCGAGTTTACAGAAACGTGCAACGTAAATAAGGTATTTTTGTGGAAGTAATTTGATTAATAAATTATTGTACGTAGTCGATTCCCAAATTTTTAAATATAATAATAATAATAATAATATAATTTTATTTCAGAACAAGTCCATATTGATTAGTAACAATAATTAAATGTTATGTTAAAATCTTAATAGTAATAATAATAAATGTAGCTAAACACAAACATTTTCCAAAGAACAATTACAACAATCATTCATATACAAATATGCCTAGATGAAGATTTTTTTTGTAAAATCTTTCTTAATGTTTTTGTGAAAATAAACTTTGTATGATATTTCTTTTACTTGAACAGAAATTTTCTTTATTTTGACGGTCCTAAGCTCTTTAAAGTATGAAGGAATATTTGGGTTCCATGACCACCGCTCCCCGCTGTTCATTGGTTATAACTATTATGTATTCTGTGGCGCTGCTTAGTTCCGCGCTAGTAGCCATAACTTCGGCTGTTCATACGGAAATTGTTAGGTTAAATTATTTTTATATTTTTGTTCCTGAAGGGTTCAAACAATAAAATACGGGTATTTTTATTTTCACTTATGTACACGTATGCAAAATTTGCGCAGTCTCTTAGCAGTAACCCAGTATACCTTAAACACTCAAAATAAACTTCCGCAAAGTAACGCCTGAATCAATTATTATCAATGAAATATTTGTAACTGACCAACGGCGTCCAAGCTATTGAATGTGCCACTCTAAGCATAGACTGTTCATACAAATTGTAAAAATATCTTTAACCATACATAATAATCAATACAACTCAGAAAATACAACAAATTTCAGACCATTGTTTTAGTTTTGCGGGCTTACTTACGTTTAATTATATCGGATACTTTGGCTATAGTTATGCTAGACTATGTGCGAAGCGAGACGAAACCGCGTGCGCGTTGTACTCAACTTTGTCTCCATGATGAAGGCCACCGGATGCGGCCGAAACTATAGTCTGAGTAAGTGATATAATTAAACGTGAGTAATCCCGCATAGTAAAAGTTAAAATCAATCATTCTTAGTGCTTTGTTCATTTTTTGGTTGATTATTCCAGTGGCACAGGAGATGTCGTCAAGTGATCATGAGCAGAATCTTCTTCGCCTCTCTGTGTAAAACTTCCGAACATGTAGTAATTTTCGATCTCCTGCAGACTCCTTTCCTTAGTTTCCGGAACATATCGCGATATAAACCATATACACACAGAGACGTTCAATGCGTAAATTAGAAATGTACACCACAAGCCTATATACTGTGTTATATATGGTGACACTTTGAGTGACGACGCGTATAGAATACAGTTAAATATGATAAGCAACGCCCCACCTACACTTCTGTGTTTCACAGGAATCAACTCAACAGATATAATGAACACTATACTATGAAATCCGATACTAGAACATGCAGTGTAAAGTAACAAGGAATACATAAGTAATAAAGAACTTTCAGACAAAACTCCTGCTGTTTGTAAACCAGATATAACACTAGAGATTAATAAACAAATAATAACAGCACAGGCGCTCCAAGAAAGAACTGTCTTGTTTTTAAATTTCCTTATCACAATATTAGTTATACAAAATCCTACGAGAACTATGACATACATAATTATGCTAGCATAAAACACGGCGTTGTCGTTACTGTTAGATTTTTTAACTATTTCAATAAAGTAAACATAAATAGCGTCGATTCCACCCCAGTACATTATAAGGAGAACGAAGAATATATGAATACTGGGCACGTAGAAATCTCTCCTTGTTATTCTCTTCCAGAAAGCTGTTATAGTAAATCTTTCTCTAGTTTTGCATCTTAAATTTTCTTTTTGCGCAGCTATTAGGTCAAATAGCTCTTTCTTCGAATGCTCATCTATGCCTCTTAATTTTACGAAAACTTGTTCACATTTCTCAAATTCACCTCTACAAGCGAGCCAGGAAGGTGACTCCAGCCATATGAAAGCCAATGCTATAGCAGTTACTGTGGGAACTAACATTATAATCCCGACAGTTCTGTAGTGGAGATATCGTCCGAGAATTCCACACGCCGCCATGCCAACGCCTTGCGCTATTCCAAAACCTTGCATGGAAATATGTCTATACTTTGGCGTTAGCATTTCCGTCATAGCTATGTAGCAAACCGGACTCAAGCTGTTTGTACCCAATCCATGGAACGATTCACTCAAAAGTATTTCTGTGCCAGTGTTCGCTCTGTACGCCACAATCCATCCTAACATTATGCATGCACAGGCTGTTATATATCCCCATTTTCTTCCAATCGTCTGAGATATGATCGGCATAAGAATTGCTGGTATGCCTGCTAACCCATATATAGACCCTGAAAAGTTAATTATATAAGTATATCTTTATATATGCGTAGCGATGATGGCTTTGTGGTTAGCGCGGTAGGTTCGCATGCCGAAGGGCGTGGGTTCAAACCCCAACAATGAGCTTGAGCTACCGGCGAAGGAAAACATCGTGAGGAAACCATAGCGTGGTGGTAGGGTACTTTCTAGTACTCGGCTGGCTAGCTACCACCTTCCAGTTGAAAATCTGCCGCCAAGCATCTAACGGTGTGTTCCGGCAGCCTCACTTGAGAGCCAACTCCATTCCAGGCTAGGTGTGCTTTACCATCTTCGACCACAACGTCACTTATCATCAGGCGAGCTGTGGTCACACACCTAGCCTGTCAGATATTTTTTTTATTAAAGATAAGAAACGCTCGCTTGTTGGTAAGAGATACCGCAAATTTATGACCATTGCAACAATACATAGAACTTTGAGTAGCAAAACAAAGTTCAGGACGTCGCTGCTTTGGCGCTCATGTCTTTGAGACCTACGATGGTTAGTCTAATTTTGCTAACTGCGGTACCCTTTAAACCGGAATACATCAATAGCAGCAAAATATCTAGTAATTTTTTTTTTCTGGCTGACAGGCTATGTGTTTGACCACAACTCATCTGATGTTAAGTGACGGCGTGATCGAAGATGGTAAAACACACCTAGCCTGGAATGGAAAGGCTCTCAAGTGAGGCTGCCGGAACACACTGTTAGATGCTTGGCGGCAGACTTTCAACTTGAGGGTGGTAGCTAGCCAGCCGAGTACTGGAAAGTACTCTACCACCACGCTATGGTTTCCTCACGATGTTTTCCTTCACCGGCAGCTCAAGCTCATTGTCGGGGTTTGAACCCACGCCCTTCGGCATGCGAACCGACCGCGCTAACCACTGAGCTATCATCGCCACAACTGCGGTAGTACCTACCTGGACGACCTCTTGCTAAGGAAATCTACCACCAAGTAAAATTAATAAGGCTCATTGAGTTAGAAGGAACTTAATTACCTATCCAAGATTTGGTATTCACGTCCAATTTTATAGTTGAGTCATTTGTACGAAAGCTATCGATCAGCAAAGTGGGGTAGGTGACCGCCCCACCGACAGACACCGCCGCTAAAAGCGACGACACCACTATAGTGATCTGAAAAATAATCCGTTATAAATGTAACTAGCTTTTTTGCAATGCAAAAAAATAATTAAAAATCTTAAACGTAATTTCAATTTGCATATGCATGAATTATACAAATAAACTTTCCCCTTGAATCGATCTGTCAATTGATGCAAACCGCACCAAATCCGTTGCGTAGTTTAAAAGATCTAAGCGTACAGACGGCGGGATGCGACTTTGTTTTATTTCCAAACGTGCTCCATCGTAGATCGCATCTTTACTTAACTTCAGGTGAGATGGCGATTAAAAACAAGCCTATTCATCGTATAAAAAAAAAAATATGCTAAGATAAATATTTCACATTTCGAACGGAAATATGCCATAGTTTTAATTTGAACAACTTTTGTAGCGATAATAGCACAGTGGTTAGCGCGGTCGGTTCACGCGCCGTGGGTTCAAACCCTCGACAGTGAGCTTGAGCTACCGGTGAAGGAAAACAGCGTGAGGAAACCGTAGCATGGTGGTAGCGTACTTTCTAGTTCGCGGCTGGCTAGCTACCAGCCTCGAATTGAAAATCTGTCGCCAGAAAAGAACCTAACAGAGCCAGTTCCGTTCCAGGCTTGGTGTGGCTAACACCGTCATTTACCATCAGGTGAGCTATGGTAAAACACCAAGCCTGTCAACCATAAAAACAACAAGATCTCTAAAGTTTCATTTAAGAAAATTGTAGTCAGTTGTCAATATTTATTTTCATCATTCTGCAATTTTGTTTCAAGTCAGACAGATATAATATTTTCGTGCAGCGTATAATATTATTCTGCAAGAATCAGAGGTGACATAATTGCTATTAAATTTGTTTTATTATTTTAAAATAAACTTTTGAACTTACTTGCCTCACGAATGGTGTTATAGCCATTATATAGCAAATAGCCTGTACGTCTTAAATTGTTTGTATCGGGGTATTCAGGTTTCTATATAATTGTTAAAAAGTGTGTTCTTTTTATGTCAGGACGCACTCAAAGATGCTTCACTAATGATTCGACGCACACTCACGTATTCAGCACTACTATAATCCGGCTGCTGAACAAATGCGATCCTGACAGATCATGAACAAACAGACGATATAACTTTGAAGTGACGTTAAATGTACTATAAAAAAACATCGTTTATTTGCCCTACACGTAATATTATTATAAAAGAAAGTCGTCCGCTGCGTCTTTCTGTCTGCCTGATCGCGATAAACTTAAAAACTACTGAACAGATTATCATGCGTGTTTCGCCAATAGATAGAGTGTTTCATGAGGAAGGTTTAGGTATATCATTTGTCAAGGTTTTGTGTCATCATCATCATCAGCCGCATGACGTCCACTGCTGGACATAGGCCTCCCCCATTGACTTCCATAAAGACCGGTTGGAAGCGGCTCGCATCCAGCACGTTCCTGCGGTCTTTATGAGGTCGTCTGTCCACCTTGTGGGTGGACGTCCTACGCTGCGCTTGCCGGTCCGTGGTCTCCACTCTAGAACTTTGCAGCCCCATCGGCCATCGGTTCTGCGTGCTAGGTTTTGTGTAATATTGTTGAAATATGATGATAATTATTGGAAATGTACAGCCGGAGCGGGTCGCAATTTTTTTTTAATACGGTTTATTCCGCATTTGACTTTCAACTCGCATGATGGTAAGCAATGATGTGGTCGAAGATGAAGCACGCAGACTCAGAAGATACCTATTCGCTGTGACATTGAAAAGATGCAGATTATATCTCTCAGGAAGTCGGCAGCTTGTTCCATTCCTTGGCTGCACGGATGAGAAACGTAGAGACAAAACAGAAAAATCTGATTCTGAAAATCTGTTTAGAAAAATAAACTTACTGATATTGTAAATGTGAAAGTCATTATGTTTGGATGTTTGTTACTCAATCACGCAAAAACGGCTGAACGGACTTGGATCAATTTTGGCACACATATAGTTTATTAACTGGATTAACATATAGTATACTTTTAATCTTAGGAAAATCTTAGGTGCCCGTGGGATTATCACAAAACTAACTGTCTAACTAAGACGTATCCATTTGAAATCTGGTATAGGTGTGTCTTACGGAACATTATTCCAGAATAAAATGTATCCGCTATAGTATCTAAATCTAGGTAATTAAGTAGCGCTAGTTTCATCATGCTTATTTGTTGTTTCACATCATCATCATCAGCCATCAAGGCGCCCACTGCTGGACATAGACCTCCTCCTGGGAGGGTTTTGCCAATACTCGCCACGCTTGGCAGGCGGGTTGGCGAGCGCAGTTAGGTGTGATTGTTCAAGGAAGATGCTGCTGCCCATCTTCCGGATTACATCCCTTAGCCGACTCTTACGGCAACCACGGGTAGAGAGGGTGGGGTACTATTCTTACGCCGGCACCACCACGGCTCATTTGTTGTTTACACATGTTTCGTTTCTCTCTGAACCCATTTTTTTACTCAACGCGAACCAAGTTGCTGGCGCAAGCTAGTGGTACATAAATAATATAAAAGCATTTTTTTTTTAGTCTTTTCGTATACTACGCAGTTACAAGGCTTTGTCATCTAGACAGGCTATGACTTTGCTATGTCTGGGCTAGGTTGTGTGTGTCTGTTTATATTTGTAGTGACGTGCCAAAGTATAGCAGACAATTGTAGCCTTATTTGTTTTAAAAATTTCATAATAATCGAATTTGTTCTATATAGAATTTTATAGTTAATAATATTATAAAACTGCACCCAAACTGAACGCGGGATTTAATAAAGAAACATTAAATTATTATATTTCTGAATATTATTAGAACATTTTCTTTGTTGATTTAGATGAAACTTATGTTACTTGTTCAGTTAAAGTAAATAATACTGTCAATTATTTCCCATCACTAGTAATGACCAACAGACAGACGCCAGGATCGCATCTCTCGGCGGTCGGACTATACTATAATTACTACACACACACCCGCACACTACCATTCCAAACTGGGCATCATAATATAATTGTCTTTTATAATCTGAGAAGCGCAAGCCGTACTCATGGTAAAGTTCCGTACCTAGAAATAATTGTCATTATGATTTTGAAGAAAATGGACTGAATTTTTTTGACTATTTAATATGAATGACACTAATTACATTTTACACGGCTTCCTAAAATGAGCTCAGTTAATAAATATAAAAAATAACACGAAAACACCAATAAATAATTATTTTTCAAAACTGTCATTGCAATCAATCAATGCAGCGATACACAGAACTTTGATTAGCAAAACAAAATCTAGGACATGGCTGTTTTGGCGCTCATTGATATTTTCGATAGTTAGTCTCAACAGCCCTGCAATTTCGCTAGCTGCAGTACCCTTCAAACCGGAACACAGTAATGTTTACACACTACTGCTTGGCGGCAGAATATCTGGTACTGCGGTGGTGCCTACCTAGACGACCTCCTGCTTAGGAGATCTACCACCAAATGCAAACATCCAAATCTGTTTAGACATTTGAAAGCTATGATGGAATAATCTTATATAAAATGATATGTCTAGTCTATCAGGGTGTCCAGACGCTTAAGGATATGTGAAATATAAGATGGTAGGTTACTTAATAGTAATTACTCGGCTGGCAAGCTGTCACCCTTAAATCGAAAATCTATCCGTATTCCAACATCCTCAATTGAACACTTATTCCATTCTAGGCTACGTGTGACGACCATCTTCGACCACACCGTCACTTTACAACAGCTGAGTTGTGGTCGAATTTCAGTACCCTTACGCAGAAGAATCAAAAAGAAAAGTGCTAGACAAAAAACAATCACAAAAAAAAAAACAGATTACAAATGGAATTAAGAACTATTCTGTTTTTTGAAGTCAGTTAAACAAAGTAAACGGTTGGTCAGTAAAATCATCTAGGCAATCGTGCTCCATCGTTTACCGCATCTTCACTTATCATCAGATGAGAAGGCGCATGGCGGATAAACTTAAGGCAATTTTTTTTTTAAACCGCCAACCTATGAATTGTCTCAGGATTATTGAGATTCTTATTCGGCTAAGTGGACCTTGTATGAAAAACATATGAATGAATTTGCAGATAAATCTTGGGAACTTTGCATAATAAATTAAATAATTATAATTAAGATTTAAAAAAAAAATTACAGCATTCCACAAAATAAACTGATTTCAGAGTGGTTCGCTATTCAGTTTCGAAACAATATAACCTACGTAAGATTAAAAAGTAATTTCACAAGTTAACACTTAATGTAAAAAAAAAATTTGAAGTCATTGCGCTTCCAATATTTACCGAAATGATTTATTTTCAAGCAGTTATAAATTAATAAATAATTGAATTTTCTAAAAAGATGTTCGTATTATATCGTTTTTACTACCAAAAGCTCAGTGGCAGTTACTTGCTCGAAAGTGAAGAAGTTTACAATCTAACTCTTACAAACTTTCTGCTAGGTGGCGCTGTTCCAATTCCATACAAGTTTGAGTCAACTTTAAAGCGATCGAGTAAATAAAAAAACTTACACTAGGCATATAGACCCAAACTAAGTGTGGCGAACTATATCGTCGCGATAGTCATTGGACCACGAAAGCCGAAGTCCGGGCAGTCTGGAAGGATGTAAGAGAGGCCTTTGCCCGACAGAAGGACAATAGAGGCTGAAAAAAAATTTGTGTTGGAACTAAAACCAGTCTACATCATCATCCACTGTTGGACATAGGCCTCCTCCTGGGTGGGTTTTGCCAATACTCACCACGCTTGGCAGGCGGCTTGGCGAGCGCAGTTAGGTGTGATTGTTCAAGGAAGACGCTGCTGCCCATCTTCCGGACTACATCCCTTAGCCGACACTTACGGCAACCACGGGTAGAGAGGGTGGGGTACAATTCTTACGCCGGCACTACCACGGCAAAAATCAGTCTACGATATGCTATTAATGCTCAAACCTATAAAGACAGACATTATATTTGCTGAGTGCGAAGTAATAGGTGGGGGTAAAATAAACTATCGCTGCGCTCACAGTGGCCAAAAGTAGAAATAATGTAGGCTGTCATCTGTCATTAACAAACAAATCTGTTTAGACTTAACTACCTAATTTTAGTAATCGCATTATTGCGCCAACAAAAATGAGTCAAAAAAAAATTACAGTAGTAAATTTTTTTGTTGACCGGCTAGGTGTTTGACCACAGCTCACCTGATGTTAAGCTTAAGTTGAGGTTAGTGTAAGCCATTGATAATAATGAAGCTGTCTTTCTCCTCGTCAGAGCAATAGTTGTTCTGTGGTTAGAGGAGAGACGCTATTTTGATTTCACGCTATCTCGCACCACCGATAGAAAACCTAAGCGAGCGCACACCAAAGGGCCTAGACAAAGTCATATTTGATATTCAATAACGCTAACAGAAAGATCCAAAAATATGCGAGTAACATAACCTGTCCACGTTTTTTTTTAATGTTAGATAAGGCTTGGTGCTAGACCATAGCTCATCTGTAGTTAAGTGACGCTGTGGTCGAAGATGGTAAAGCACATCTATCCTGGAATGGCTCTTAAACGAGGCTGCCGGAATCCGGTGCTTGGCGGCATAATTTTAACAGGAAGCTTACCAGCCGAGTACAAGCAAAAAAATGTTAAAAAAATTCAAGCCATATTGTTAGTAGTTCTTTTTATGTATGAATCTTCTCAGCATCGGTCTTTGAGACAGTCGACCTCCCTTTATCTGTACACACCAAAACACTCTACTTCTTTTTACAGTGATGCCTTTACTGTAAAGGCCATTCGGTTATGGAATGCTTTGCCTGTTTCCATCAGATTGTCACAGTTCCTAAATGTTTTCAAGGACAGAGTAAAGTTGCTTTATTTGTCACAATGCTGAGTTGTCATTGCTGTTAGACGAATGACCTCGACATGTTCTGTAACTCGTTGCTGATGTTTATTATAATTTTATTTTTGTTTTACCTTTATGTACATTTATATTGTGGTCTATATATATATATATATATATATATATATATATATATATATATATATATATATATATATATATATATATATATATGTATATATATATATATATTCGTTTTTATTTAAAGACTTTATTATTTTTACACACTATAAGTATGTATTATTTTTATTAATGTATTTATTTTTAATTATTATTATTATTATTTCTTTTTAGTGTTATAACATCTCCCGTCTGCTCTTTTTTTATATAGTTTTGCCATTATTGGTTGCCTGGAAGAGATCGCTCTTAGCGATAAGGCCGCCACTTGTGGCACTAGCTCATAAGATTCTTTTGTTTTCTGTACTCTTTTTCTTTTTCAGTGTGCACAATAAAGAGTTTCTATCTATCTATCTAGTAGTAGTGAGATGAACGAGGCGCTCTCCTGATGTTAAGAGATAACGCCTGTCCATGACCATTGCAGCGATACACAGAACTTTGAGTAGTAAAACAAAATCCAGGGCATCGCTGCCTTGGCGCTAATTACTTTGAGACTAGATGGTTAGTCTCAATAACCCTGTAATTTCGCTAGCTGCAGTACCCTTCAAACTGAAACACAGCAATGCTTACACACTACTGCTTAGCGGCAGAATATCTGGTACTGCGGTGGTACCTACCTAGCCGACCTCCTGCTAAGGAAATCTACCACCAAGTAAAAAATAAGCCACAGCAAAGAAAAATTTATATGAGTGTTCAAGATATATACATAGATTTAGTGTAAAAAAAAGTAATTTTTACAACAGTAATATAGATTTTAATTAACATTTAACTAACTTGACATTTTTAAAAAATATATCTGAATTATTACTTAATATCTAAAAAAAAATAACTAAAAACCGATATAAACATAAAATCCAAACAAATTAAAATAACCACAAGTGTTTATATCCTCTGCTCGCTGCAGTAATCAGTTGCCGACACGTGTTCCGCCTCTACACGAGGCATGCTCAGGACGTGTTGACTCTTCGAACGCTTGGTTGAGAATTTCACATGATTTTTGAAGTTGAATAGGTACAAATAAAAGTAATAATCGGTGAATATAAATAAAAAAATGTTCTGGTCGCACAGAGAACCTTTTTCCTTTACAAAGTACTACCATCCTATAGTGACTAAGAAAAATGATTCATGTTGTAATTACATCGGTCACCTTTTGAATGTTCTTATTTTAAGCTTACCCTACTCTACTTATCATCTCTGCACGGCGTTTATAGTTTTCATCTTGCAATTGGAAAAGATTAGATTCTTCTGCATTCCGTTGTGCAAAACTACCAAAAGTATAATAATTTTGGACCTCCTGTAAGTTCCTTCCTTTAGTTTCCGGTACGTATTTCAAAATAAACCATAAACATATCGCAACATTCAATGCGTAAATTAAAAATGTACACCAAAGACCTAGATACAAAAATAAATGAGGGGACAACTTAAGTGAGGAAGCGTATAGTGCACAATTGATTATGATGTATAAAGCTCCACCGAAACTTCTATGTTTTACAGACATCAAATCTGCAGCCATGATAAACACTATACCGTGGAAACCTGAACTAGCACATGCAGTATATGCTATCAAAGAATACACGAGTAATAAAGAACCTTCGGACAAAACGCCTAAGGTTTGTAAACCAGATATCAAACTAGAAATTAACAAACATAGAACAACTGCACTAGCGCTATACTTAAGTATAGTTTTACATTTAAATTTTCTTACCAACAAATTTGTTAAACAAAGTCCTACAAGAACAACTGAATACATCACTATGCTACCGTAAAACGTAGCGTCATTCCTGTTAGTCGACTTTTTAATTATTTCTATAAAATAAACGTAAATGACGTCTACTCCGCCCCAGTACGTAATTAAAAACAAAACAAAGGTATGAATATTCGGCAAATAAAAATCTCTCGTAGATATTTTCTTATAGAAATTTGTTACTGTAAATCCTTTTTGTAGTTTAGTATCATTGAGATTCTTTTTATATGCCGCTAAAAGCTCTAGGAGCTCGTTCTTTGACAGTTCATCTAAGCCTCTTAATTGTATGAAAATTTGTTCACATTTGTCGAGTTCTCCTTTATAAGCGAACCAGTAGGGTGATTCTAGCCACATCATACCTAACGCTATAGCAATTACTATGGGTACTAACATTATAATGCTAACAGTTCTGTAATGGAGATATCGTCCGAGAATTCCACACGCAGCCATTCCCACGGCTTGCCCTATTCCAAATGCTTGCATCGAGACATGTCGGTACTTGGGCGTCAGCATCTCTGTCATGCCTATGAAACACACTAGTAGCAAACTGTTTGTGCTTAGTCCATTAAATGATTCGCTTATGAGTAGTTCCGCATAAGAAGTTGCTCCGTATGCAGTCATCCACCCAACGCTCAAGAAAATACAGGCTGTTATGTAACCCCATTTTCTTCCAATCTTCTGAGATATCATCGGCATCAAAATCGATGGTATGCCTGCCAAGCCATATATGGATCCTAAAATGTATAAATAAAAATTTTGTAGCTCTATTTAGGAAGTAACGATGATAGCTGATGTGCCGTGGTCGTGCCGTAAGAATAGTACCCCACCCTCTCTACCCGTGGTTGCCGTAAGAGTCAGCTAAAGAACGTCATCCGGAAGATGGGCAGCAGCGTCTTCCTTGAACAATTACACCTAACTGCGCTCGCCAATCCGCCTGCCAAGCGTGGCGAGTATTGGCAAAACCCCCCCCAGGAGGAGGCCTATGTCCAGCAGTGGACGTCCTATGGCTGATGATGTGATGATAGCCCAGTGGTTACCGCGGTCTGTTTACACGCCCAAGGGCCTGGATTCAAACCCTAACAATGAGCTTGATCTGCCGGTGAAGGAAAACATCGTGAGGAATTCAATAGCATGGTTACTCTCTAGTAGTCGGTTAGCTAGCTACAACCTTCAAGTTGAAAATCTGCCGCCAAGCATCTAACGGTGTGTTCCGGCAGTCACAATTGAGACCCTCTATTCCAGGCTAAGTGTGCTTTACTATCTTCGACCACACCGTCACTTAATTTCAGGTGAGCTGTGGTCAAACAAGATGCTTGTAAAACTTAAAAAAATAATTGTTTGCCGATTTGTGTTCTCCGCTCTAGAACACGTCTACCCCAGCAGTTATCGGTTCTACAATATACATATACGGGCTGACAGTTTGAACATTAGCAATATCCAATAACATGTTAGTTAGTGGTCATATGAAACTTATAAAGAAATAAAATCGAAACAAATACAAAAAAAAAACAAACTAAGAAAACCTTGGTTTAAGTTTTTGCCAAGACTCCAGAATGTATGGACAGCGCACAGCCTTACGCAGCGAGCTAGCGCAAGACATAACTACCATACGTAGACTACGTGGTAACTGTTATCTAATCTGGGACCGCGCGCGCCTACCATGTCATTTCCGATGCGCGTGATTTGAGTGTCCGTATTTTTGTGTTTGCTCAGGATAATTAGGTCAAATATTAAATACCTATTTGTTATTATTATTTGGAACGATAATTGAGTACTGAACCCCCTGTATCAATATTGCTGATGTTCAAACTTTCACGGTGTATATGGCCAGTCCCTTGCCGCTTCAACAAAAGATAGATAGTTTTATTTTGAAAAAGATCATCGGTTATACCTATCCATGACTTCGACTCCGAATCCAATGGTGTAGTGGTCTCGTTCGTCCTAAACTGGTCGATTAGCAACGTGGGAAAGGTTACAGCACCACCCATTGATACAGCTGCCAGAATAGACGATACCACTATCAAAATCTGAAAAAGTTATTTTTTGTTTGTACAAAGTTTCGATTACTTCCTGCTTGATTTTAAACAACGATTTGGTCTAGAATGGAGCACTTTTGCTTTTTTTTTTTTAAATAATGACATGAACATGAAATTTTGGCAGCTTAGTCTGGGTTCCAATCTGGAGGTCCTGGGTTTGAAGGTCCACGGCGCACACGTCTGTCTTTTCTATGAGCTTATTGCTGCTGATTTCAAACGGAGAAGGAAAACATATTGAGGAAAGATACATGTCTGACAGTAATTGAAAAAAAAAAAAGGTGTATGACACCTACCAATCCCCTCTTGCCCAGCGTGGTTGACTACGTATTATGAATGAAACGAATGAGACGCTCTTTAACAGTAAGAGATAACGCAAGGCCATAGTCATTGCAACGATACACAGTTTTTTTTTAAATGTTTCAGTATCAGTAATGAATCGATCGAGACGCTCTTCTGATGTTAAGAGATAACGCCTGTCCATGACCATTGCAGCGATACACAGAACTTTGAGTAGCAAAACAAAGTCCAGGGCATCGCTGCCTTGGCGCTCATTACTTTGAGACTAGATGGTTAATCTCAATAGCCATGTAATTTCGCTAGCTGCAGTACTTACCCTTCAAACCGGAACACAGTACTGCTTGGCGGCAGAATATTTGGTACTGCGGTGGTACCTACCTAGACGACCTCCTGCTAAGGAAATTTACCACCAAGTAAGAACTTTCGAGTCGCGAAACAAAGGCCAGGGCAACGCTGTTTCATTAGACGGTTAGTCTCAACAGTCCTGTAATTTCGCTAGCTGCATTACATTTTAAACCTGAACACAGTAATGTTTGTACATTTCTGCTTTGCGGCATCATTGCTGATCTGTGAGTCTAGACAAATGGCATTCGCTGCAAAACGATTCCATTTCTTCATTTGCTATCGCTATAACGATAACGCAATTTGTTTGGTAGACAACGTAACATTCGTGCTATGATCGCTAAGGCGATTCTTTTATAAGACATAATCTACCTTTTGTTTTCGGTCTATTGTTATTTAAACGAATTAAACGTCAGGAGTTTTAACGGGAATGCGAAAAGAGTCGTGTTTATTTTAACACTAGTGTTTTTATGTATAAAAATAGTAGTGTTTCATACATAAAGTGCTGAATTACAAGCGCGAGTGTGGGAAAGTGATATAATGTGGTGAAACATAATTTATCGTGTTGCTTCCAAAACTCCATCGAAGTTTAATTTATAGTAAAGTCACCACTACTTCACTAAGGCATGACTGGATTTGAATGCCACGGACTGGACTTGACAAAGACTGGACTTATTATTAGTATAGACAGTATGGCTTTATAGCTTTAGCCTGCCCCATGGAGCAAATAAATATATTTTTAAAAAATACGTCAGATTACGCGCGCTATCGTTCCTTGTCAACAGCGTACAGAAAAATTTTAAAAGTATTCAAAAGTTTGTTTAATTCTGTTTAGTGATTGAATCATCAATATAAATACAAAAATATTCTTAGTAATTCTAGATCATGCATTTTAATTGTTTTTAATTAAAAACAAATCAATAACCGAACAATGCCAACAGCTGATTACAAGAAAAATCTCTATTTCTATTTTCGATTTGGCAGTCGTTAGTGTTTCCATCAATCAAGTCGCAAACTAGCCATAACGATTGTCAAAAGTGCCACTTGGCTACGCATTTCTATGAAAGTATTAATAAGTAGAAACGATGTGAATTCGTTTCATGGAATCGAACCAAAGATACATTGTCTAACAAATTTTATTTCGTTAACGATAGACCACGTGATTTATCGGCACCTTAAGTCAATCCCATACATTTTTGGACTTTTATAATAGCGTTGCAGTTAATCGAATGTTACTTTGTATAGGCCCTCTGGTACCTACTGCGGTGGTACCAGATACCTAGATGACTTACCAAAGAGATCTACCACCAAGTAGTACTACAGAAAAAAACCTGTTTTCTTTGGATTTAAAAACACCGAATATCGCAGTATCTTTATAAGAATATATTTTTGTGGTGGTTAGCACGATCGGTTACACTAAAAGGCGTGGGTTCAAACCCCAACAATGAGCTTGAGCTGTCGACGAAGGAAAAGCATCGTATGGAAACCATAGCGTGGTGGTAGGGTATTTACTAGTAATCGGCTGGCTAGCTACCACCATCTAGTTGAAAATCTGTCGCCAATTATCTAACGGTGTGTTCCGGCAGCCTCACTGAAGAGCCAGTTCCATTCCAGGCTAGGTATATTTACCATCTATGACCACACCGTCACTTAACATCAGGTGAGCTGTGGTCAAACACTTAGCCTGAGTCGAATTAGTTTTCGCATAATTTTAAAAAAATAATATATTATTGTCCAAATTTTCACGCGACTGTATTTAAAACGCTTCAATGTTTTTAGATCTTACGAGATACAGAGAGAATTACAGATTAAGTACTTACTTGTCTGAAACGTGGTGCCAAGGCCATATTATTTACATAATATAAGAAACACTTGTGATCTCGTTAGTGACTATTTCTTACTAAACTATATTACCTTAAAGAACACAATTTATTTAAAACTGTGACTCCCGTTCAAGCACTTAAACAAACACATACCGTTTCTTAAAGTTAATGTGAAGTGGACACGTCATCGCAAAAAGTAGATCCGATTTTTAGTTACAAAGATGTAGCTTTGAAACGGATATATGTTTCTCAAAACAGGCCGAGAACAATATATCTATCTCTATTACACTAGCTGGCTACAAAACGGTGAGACGTAAATATTATAGAGATAAAATACTAATAATGTGATTTTTCTTTTATTGTTTTTAGGGTTCCTTACCTTAAAAGGTAAAAAAGTAACCCTTATAAGATCACTCTCTTGTCTGTCTGTCCGTCTGTCCGTGTGTCAACACCGATTTTCTCAGGAACAAGTACAAATAAAGGAAAAATTCCAAAAACATTAAGGTAAATTTGCTACAACAAGTTCTCGCGAAAAACTAAATTGTGATAAAATATCATAATAAAAATGATGCCAATTTTATTATGGCGTTATAATAGGTAGGTACGGAACCCTCAGCACATGAGTTCGACTTAAGCCCCCCCTCAACCTGGTCTCTGCAAATAGTAACTGCAGCAAGAAGAAGTTAAAAAGACTTGTGGTTATTTTAATACGTTAATATAATAATATGTCAATCTATAAAAAAAATACAATTGTTTACTAGTAATTTAATAATCTTCAGAGTCATAAAACAATAAAACAAGGTCTCTTGAAGCCTAGGTGTCAGTTTGGTTCTGAAGCACGCGGTGGAAGGTGCATCCCGGACGGAAGCGGGTACGCGGTTGTAGATCGCAAGCCCGAGCATGTATACTGACGTCTCTGACTTGACAGGCCGGCAAGATGGCGTTACTATAATTATTATACGTAAAGTCTGCTCTATACAGACGCAGCCTAAATTATTAACACCTGCTGAAATTGTCGTGGCTTGTATGTGTTTCACACACAGTGGAGGCGTTGGCACAGTGGTCGCTACCGTGATCACCAATGTGAAACAGGCTTAATATTACTAATAAATATTTTCTCACTAATTGAATAACGTCGTTAAGTATTAACTACTATGCTTAAAGTTTTTTGACTAATATGGGAAAAGGTAAAGAAGGATTTGCTGGCAGCACTTTGGCAGGTGGACAGACGACCTAATAAAGACCGCAGGAACGCGCTGGATGCGAGCCGCTTCCAACCGGTCTTTGTGAAAATCACTGGGAGAGGCCTATGTCCAGCAGTGGACGTCATACGGCTGATGATGATGACTTTGGCACCAATTAAATATAACATTACATGATTATCACATTATTATTCGCACAAACGCAAAGCAAGACCAGGCCGTGTGCGCGTTGTACTCAGCTTTATCTCCATGAAGAAGGGCACTGGATGTGGTTCAATCTATAGTCGGCGTATCCGATATAATTAAACGGAAGTAATCTAGCATAAATAAAACAAAAATTACATCATCATCGTCAAAAATAAATAAATAATTAAAATAAAACAAAATAAATATCCTAGGACATTTCACACAGCGTCATCTAGCCCCAAACTAAGCAAGGCTTGTACTATGGGGACCAAATAGCTGAAAGGATACTTAGACGTTTTTTGAGATGGTTAGTCTCAACAGATATGTAATTTCGCTAGATGTAGTACTACGGTGGTACCTACCTAGAAGACCTGCTAAGGAAATCTACCACCAAGTAAAGTTTTGGCTTTTAATGACGTTTAATGGCTTTATAAGTTGTCGTTTTGATAACAGAAATAGTTGAAACAATAGAAATAGATGAAATAATTTTATTTTCGTTAACAAGTCTAAGCTGGTTTCCGCAAAGTTTTATTTATCGTTAAATTAAATGCGATTCGCAGCTGCAGTTGAACCATTCTGAGTAAATAGACGCTTGAACAATTTATATTCATTTAGCTGCATTGTTACTTAAGCAGGTATATGTACTTACTTTATACGTAGACTAGACTTCTTAAAATTAAATGTTATCACCGTGCTGGTACCAGGTGCATAGAGATTAAGAAAAAATACAGTTCCTAAATTTTATCATATATGTATATATTCGTACCTATGTGTTCAATAATATTTACAAATGTTGTTTTCTAATAGGCTCTAACTCCTTATTCAACAATAAATTTATTTCAAATGTTCCATGTGTATAGAAATTTTCTATTTCTTGCAAAGTTTTGCCTTTAGTTTCGGGGATGTATTTCCATATTAACAGTCCACATACTGCCAAATTCAATGTGTAAATTAAAAACGTACCCCATAATTCTAAATATACGAAAAGATACGGAGATATTTTTAATGAAGAGGCACTCAAAGAACTTGCGAATATGACAAACAATGCGCCTCCTATTCCTCTGTGCTTCACCGGCACTAGTTCAGCTAATATAGATAATTCTACTGGTAATTGACCTGCACTACTTGTTATTATATATCCTACTAAGAAATATAAGCTAAGTAAGGAATCTTTTGGCAGAGTGCCTACACTTTGAAGATATGTTACTATAGATGCACACAGCAAGCACACTGTCGCGCCACTAGTGCCGAACATTAACACTGTTTTATTGTTGAAGAATCTTACAAAAATGTTACTGAAAGATGAACTGATGACAAACACAAAATTGATGATGATAACACCAACAAACGCAGCCGTGTCGTTCTGTGTTGCTTTCGATATTAATTCAATAGAATATATCATAGTTACGATAGCACCGCTCCAATGAATGTGATTTAGAAGTAGGAATACATGAATAGCTGGTATTATAAAATCTCTAGCAGTAACCTGACGCCAAAGCTGTTTTATAACATTATCTCTTTTGATGGTCTTATTTTTGCTTAATCTCTCGTTATGTGCAGCCATCACTTCTTGTAACTCTTTCATTGATTGCTCGTTAGTACCTCGAAGTTTGATGAAATTTATTTTACATTGATCTATATTATTTTTATAGGCCAACCACAGTGGCGACTCGAGCCACGTGAATGAGATCAATAAAGCTACCAATGCTGGTAGACTCAATATGATACCAATGATTCGCCAATGCAGTAACCTAGTCGTCACTCCTACCATAGCTATACCTAAAGATTGCATTATACAAAAAGACTGTCCAATAATATTCCTATAAGCAGGCGTAATCATTTCACTGAGGGTATCACAGCTGACGATGAATAGGACGCTGGTGGTGAATCCAAGAATGAATTCGCTTAGTAACATCATTGTTACATTGTTTGCTGCAAATGATATCACCCAGCCAAGAATTTGTATGAGACATGCTGCTGCGAACGTAAATTTTCTTCCTCTCCATTGCATGACGACAGGCGCTGTTACACCAAATATACCAGCCAGACCATGCATCGAACCTGAAATTAAACTATTGTTAATAGTATCAGACTTACGAAAGTTGTTTTTACATAATATGTGTTCATAACAACTTATATTTGATGATATCGATAAAGGGGTTTGGATAAAAGTGGCATCATATTTATGGTCATCAGTGAAACTAGAATTGCTAGATTGACCTACTATTCATAGTGAGTGAAATGTATGTGCGTAACGATTGTAAGATAATACAAGCTAATCCATCTAAACGTAGGATCACCTCTAAGATGGTAAATAAACTTGTAGCATTTTATTGTATGTATATTTATTTAAAATATGTAAGTAATTCCTCCTTTTCTACGATTCGGAAACCAAATCAAGGAGACTTGCTATCAACAACTAAGACAACAAATATAAATAAGACCGTTGAAGACCCCATTAAGTGTACAGATAATTATGCATTAATAGAAGCTAGACTAAGTGAACCCCAACAGAAATGCTTGCGTAGAAATAAATTCACTTTAAATAAATATATAATAAAATGTTACAAGTAGTTTTTTACAGCCCTTACATCTTAGATTTGCAATAGCAACTAGCAATAGTGACATTCAAGGTATCTTGGCCGCACCCACCAGTGATGCTGCGAAGGCTTTGTATGCCAGCACCTCGGAAATACTAGACCAGCGTAAGGACGACAGTCCATTATGATTAGTATGACATATGTTATCTTGTTAAACAGCTGGCATAATCACATTGCCACTAAAGCCACAAATAAAATAAAAAATATTAAAAAACGAATATCCAATCAAATTAGATAGGATTGGATTGTAGAGTCAAAATACGTCACTATTTTAATTGATAGATGAACATGCCGAAGTTAATATGCATACCCATCCAACGAGAATCCACTGTCCTTCTTCTTTAGTTGATATATCAGAACTCCGGGATATGCAATGCTGGCGCCTCCCGAGAAACCCACGCAAAGTATCGCGGCGGCTACACACACCTGCAAAGTTTGTGTAAAATTTGCACATCTCTGACTCATTTACACGATTAAAAAGACTTTGTATCACGGCTTGTAAGCTAGGCGAGAAGAAATCTGTTGGTTTCTCCCGTTACCATCACAATCACTCATATTTTTTAAACTTTTTTTAAGCCCGTTTCGTCCCACTGCAGTGTAAAGGCCTCTCTTCCTTGCCTGTCTATTTGCTACCATTGATACCCACTCCTTTTCATGAGTATCGAGGTCATCTCGCCACCGTCTTCTAAGCCGGTCTGATGACCGTTTAACCTCCGGGATCCAGTCGGTGATGGTTTGCTCCCATAGCTTTGCTGGCATTCGGCAGACATGTCTATGTGCTACAGATCCTGCCCTTGCCGTGTGAGTTAATTTACCAGGTAGCCCTGTATAAACATTAGATACAAACATAGATGATTTTCAACGCCGGGGCGTCCACAGCACGTTGGATCTTCGCAGTAAAGAAAAGAAAAACTAACTAGTAACGCCGTTACATTGGCTCGTCAAGTCTGAGAGGTAGGTACACATTCTGGGGCTCGTGGTCTACAACCGCGTACCCGCTACCATTCGGGATACACCTTCTATCGCGTGCTTCAGAAGCAAGCGATAATAGACCATTTGACAATTATTGATAGATGGTACAATTATTTAAAAAAAGAGATTATTGAATTACTCTGAATTGAATTGCACTTATTATCAGTTGAGCTGTGGTCAAAGACCTAGCCTGTCAACCATAAAATAATAATAATAATAACAAAGCCCAGGGCACCGCTGCTTTGGCGCTCATTACTTTGAGACCTTACTCTTTACGTAAGTCGGGCATGCCACCGTCCCGGAAAATCACTCCGAGAAATTATTTCCGGTTGTAGGCATCTTGTTAACGACGAGTATTTGCACAGGCACAACCACGTAGCCAGGATCATCCATCAGCAACTTGCTCTTCAATACGGCCTTGTCGAGTCTGAGGTGCCGTACTATAAGTACGCACCGGCGCCAGTTCTTGAAAATGATCATGCTTTACTTTATTGGGACCGGACAGGACTATTGTCGCCAATGAGCTTGATATCGTGGTGGTCAGCCGAGTCCAACGCTGGGCAGTGCTCGTCGACATCACCGTCCCAATCTTATGAAGGACGAGAAGGACAAGCTCAACAAGTACCTTGACTTGGCTCACGAGATAACCACCATGTGGGATGTTGATTCGATGATAATTGTCAAACACATTTGTAAAAGTCGTATATATAATATCTCATATATCGATACGTACGTACGATATAAGTTACCCCATCACTTGTTCTTAGAGTGTTATGAACGACGAGCGTCATTAGAATGAGCGCACGCGGCCGGACGGCGCGACGGCGTGCGCGCCATTCCCGCCCGTATTGTCTTTGGTACGTCGGGTGAAGATGGCGCGCGCTGCGTATAAGACCACCGCATGACGCGTTCCTGTTGCTAGTCGCAGGCTTGCCAGACGACTCGCTTCTTGGTCGGCCTACCGCCTAATTTCTTCAAATGTACAAAATGTAATTTTATCATACGTAATACTAGATTCTAAAGCCGACGTACTATAGCAAACATTTATTATTATTATTTTTTCCAGCCTCAATGTATTTTTTTTTAATTACTTAATTTTTAATATTTTACATTAAATATATATATAAAACACATAAATAATATAAAAAACTTAAAAACTAGTGTGCCGCCGGCAGCGGGGCAAGGCTCAAGCTGTCGGTGGTTAGGGCTGCAGAGTGAGGAACCTCCTAACAATGCGCTCCGTGTCAAGGATTACTGCCTTTTGGATCTGACCCTTGACCCAACCGTCTAGCGAGAGTCTCTTAAGATGTTGGTCGAGACTCTTCGCTATAAGACCGTTCACCGTGACGACTATCGGCACAATGATCGTCGAATCAACATCCCATATGGCAGTTATCTCGTGAGCCAAGTCAAGGAACTTGCTAAGCTTGTCCTTCTCGGCCTTCACGAGATTCTCGTCATGTGGGATGGTAAAGTCGACGAGCACTGCCCGGCGTTGGGTTCGGTCGACCATCACGATATCAGGCTTATTAGCGACAATAGTCCTGTCCGTGATGATAGACCGGTCCCAATAGAGCAAAGCACGACCATTTTCAAGAACTGGCGCTGGTGCGTACTTATAGTACGGCACCTCAGACTCGACAAGGCCGTATTGAAGAGCAAGTTGCTGATGGATGATCCTGGCTACTTGGTTGTGCCTGTGCAAATACTCGCCGTTAGCAAGATGCGAACAACCGGAAATAATATGTCGGAGCGATTCTCCGGGACGGTGGCATGCCCGACAGATGTCGACCGTACCGTCCCGTATGATATATTTCCGATAGTTGTTCGTCTTGATGACTTCGTCCGCAATTGCACAGGCAAAACCCTCAGTTTCCCCAAAGAGGTCCCCAAAGCGTAGCCAATTCACCGACGAGAGCATGTCCACATCGGGGCCCGTTAAGACCCGATAGAACCGCCCGTGCAGCTGCTCGCTCTTCCATACTTCCTTGCGGTCTTCGGTGCTTAGCACTGATGGTTTGCGCCAGTTCTCGTTCGCTAAGGAGAGCGGTGTGAGGCCCTTGTCAACTGCTACAACATCTCGATGCATCCCACACTCGTTGTCGCGGAAATAATCCCTGAGACTGCACACTTCACGATTATGGAGGTTCTTGGCGTTTAAGAAGCCACGACCCCCCCATTTTCGTGGAATGTACAGTCTCATAACTGACGAGCATGGGTGTAGCATGCGATGAGTTGTGAGCTGTTGACGGACTCTTCTGTCCAGGGCATCCAGCTCAGTCTGACTCCACTTCAGTATGCCAAAAGAGTATATCAGTAGAGGCATCACCCAACCATTGAAAGCGCGCACCTTATTGCCACCAGACAAAAGACTATTAAGTACTTTTGTCAGGCGACAAAAGAAGCGCTCCTTCACTGATTTCTTGATGTCCTCTACCGATATACCCAACGACTCTGACATACCGAGGTACTTGTAGGTCTCGGCTTCGGTGAGAGATCTGAGAGTCATTGTCTCGGAAAGCTGTAAATCTGGACAATTTACAACTTTCCCCTGCTGTACATGCATGACCGCACACTTGTCTACCCCGAACTCCATCCCGATGGCGCTGCTAAAAACCTGTGTAGTTTTTAACAATGCCATCAAGTCTGAGCGTTTTGGTGCAAACAGCTTGAGGTCATCCATGTACAGCAGATGAGAAATGACTTCAAGACAGTCAATATGGCATCGTTGGAGAGACTCAACCACCGCCCATGTCTCGATCGAATCAAAGGCTTTCTCATAGTCCACAAACGCTAGACATAGAGGCAAATTATACTCTTCGGTCTTCTGTATAATTTGCCTTAGCGTATGGATGTGGTCTATGGTACTGTAACCTTTACGGAAACCGGCTTGTTCGGCAGGCTGGAAGTCATCGAACCTGCGACTGAGACGGTTCGTAATGACCCTTGAAAACAGCTTATAAACATGGCTCAGAAGCGAGATGGGTCTATAATTCTTCAATAAAGTGTTGTCACCTTTCTTGAAGAACAGCACCACCACGCCTCTGTTCCATGCTTCTGGCGTTATACCTTCGAGTAAGACGGAATTAAAGAGCTTCTGAAGGACTTTAAGTACCGGTGTTCCACCCGCTTTCAGAAGCTCCGATGTGATTCCGTCATCACCCGGCGCCTTGTTGTTCTTAAGCTGTTTTAGGGCCATTCTAATCTCGTACAGGCTGATGTCCGGGATATCTTCGGTATAGTGCCGGGTCAGCTTGGCTCTTGGGTCTTTGGCCGCGCTGCTAACAGGCTCAGCTACCGAGGTGTATAACCGTCCATAGAACCTTTCGACCTCCTCTAATACCTCTGCTTTGGTCGACGCTATACTACCATCTTCTCTCTTCAGCTTCCTCAACCGGCTTTGCCCAATAGACATGTCTCTTGCGAACACTTTGGAGCCTTTTTTCCGCTCTATCGTCTCTTTAATACGATTAGTATTAAAGATACGTATGTCGTGTCGCAAGGATTTCGATATCTGTCTATTGAGCAGCCTATATGACTCTGCATCATAGGCAGACTGTAGTCGTAACGAGCGTCGTTCAGCCATGAGGTCTAGAGTATGGTCGGACAGTTTTTGAGGTCTATTTGTACGACGGGGTCTAAAAAACTTAGAGCCCACCGCATGGACAGTTTCTACGAGCCTGTTATTGATCTCGTCCACCGTAGCAAGATTCTCTAGGCAATCGAAGCGATTGGAAAGTTCAAGTTGAAAGCTTTCGGGGTTTTGTATATGGGCGCGAGTAGGTCGGAGCGTGGACTTCATCAAGCGTGACCTTTCAAGCTTGACGTTAATATTCAATGAGCCTCTTACCAGTCGGTGATCACTACCGGTTTTCACCCTGTGGATCACGGAGACATCATTGAATATCCGTCTTTTGTTGGTCATGATGAAGTCTATCTCGTTTCTCGTAGAACCATCGGGACTCATCCAGGTCCATTTCCTGTGAGGCGGCTTCTTAAAGAAAGAGTTCATCATAAAGAGGCCCTCTTTCTCCAGAAAGTCGGCCAGCCTCTGTCCCCTAGGATTCCGTTGCCCATATCCAAATTGCCCCACTCTCAACTCATCATCGCTCTTCATGCCCATCTTTGCGTTGAAGTCCCCCACTACAACAGTGAAGTGGGTTTCGGAGGTATGTATGGCCCTACTTACGTCCTCATACATACTCTCTACTTCATCATCTGGGTGTGACGAGGTCGGTGCATACACCTGAATGACCTTCAGCGAATATCTTTTGGATATTCTGAGTATTAGGTATATGACCCTGCTCGAAACACTTCCGATGCTAATAATGTTGTTAGTGAGGGACTTGTGGACGAGAAAACCGACACCACCTTGGGACTGTTGGTCACCCTCCCGGTAATAGAATAGGTTACCCGACTTCAGGGTTATCGTGTGCTCGCCTTCCCTCCGGACTTCAGATAACCCCAAAATATCCCAATGTAACCTACTCATTTCCTCTTCCAGCTCAACAATCTTCTCGTCTGTCCTCAAAGTGCGTATGTTGTGTGTTACCAGGGCCAGTCGTCGTTGGGGGTGGTAGCCGGGCGTCTGCCGGGGATTCTTAGCACCCCCTGCTCCACCGTTACCGTGGCCGCTACCGTAACCAGGACTAGTGAAGCTGCCGGGGACTGGGGGCCTGGTCTTTTTAGAAATAATCATTGGGGGGGTTTTGCCAATACTCGCCACGCTTGGCAGACGGGTTGGCGAGCGCAGTTGAGTGAGGTTATTCAAAGAAGACGCTGCTGCCCATCTTCCGGATTACATCCCTTAGCCGACTCTTACGGCAACCACGGGTAGAGAGGGTGGGGTGCAATTCTTACGCCGGCACCACCACGGCGAATAGTAATTATCACTAACATATTATAAAACATAGCTATCCGCCGTGTCTGTCTGTCTGTCGTCTGCCTGTTCGCGATAAACTTAAAAACTGCTGAACGGATTATCATGCGAGTTTCACCAATAGATAGAGTGATTCATGAGGAAGGTTTAGTTATATAATTTGTCAAGGTTTTGTGTAAATTTGTTGAAATATGATGATAGTTGTTGGGAGTATCGGAAAAAGTCAAGCCACCTGGGAGCTTTCGTCGAAAACGCTGCCTAATCCCATTGAGATATAACAAAACAAAGCATGGTGGGATATTTCTATTTTATAAATCTACAAAAAAAGTCCGCGGTGGCATATATCTACCTTTTAAGGATAGCTTACTGTACCCATTCTTACTACCCGTGCGATGCCAAGGCGGGTCGCTAGATATTATATAAACACGTATTTAAGTTTATCCACAGCAATTTTGAAATTGTACCACAATTGCTTTTCACCGATCTAAGCGTTAGTGAGCATGTCTGTAATTTTATTTGCGTAGACATAAATAAATAAAAAAGTATGCATATAGAACATTTCAATACGCCTATAAAGTATATTAATTATCTAATGAATAAATTTGGTTGGGCAGGAATGGGAACACGGGCAGTGTAGGGCTTTAATAGGTATTTAAAGGGGGCCCATTAAACCTACACCTGGGTTGCAAGTCCTAGGCACGTACGGCCCATGTACGGGTTCCTGACCCTGCAGCGTGATGGACCCGCCACCCGCACGGTGATACCATGGAATGCTGAGATGTTGTCGTCTTTAAAAATAATCCATCACAAATTTAAAATAGTTATATCAACTGAAAACGCAATGAAGAAACAAAATGTATTGTGTAGAATTTAAAACTAAGTAAAAACACATTACGAATGAGTACAACGTATTATTATTTTTTTAAATTCATATTCTGATTTATTTGTTCACATTACACAAAACAAATGAGCGCGTGTCAGGCGTCTCGTATGACGTCGCGCCAGAGTTGCAAACCCTATTTTTAAATGGTTGACAGGCTAAGTGTTTGACCACAGCTCACTTGCTGTTAAGTTAACGGCCGAATGGATTACGACAATTATGGTTTCGTTAGATTCGTCTCATTATTCCAAGTGTCCTTAGGTGGATTTAATAAATTGATTGACGAGGAGAGTGATGTGATGACTGGTAACTAAGATCTACCGAATTACTGTTTAGCGTTCAGTACATTATCTACATCATTATTATCATTATTTTTAATAAAATCGTCTTGACATAAAATAATTAAAGATTGAGAAAGGTGCTTTTTAGTATCGGAGGCAAGCAACATTTTAGTTCGCTGCGCCAACAAAGTTAGGAAATCGAAAAATAAATGCTGTGAACGATTAATTTAAGAACCTCGAACTGGTAACCTCACGCTTGCGTGTTGGTGTTTTTCTCACTGGTCGATGCTGCCTGTTACAGTCCGATTATAATGCCCTGATAAGAACCAGTACCGCCATCTGTAAAAACCAGTTCTCTTGCGGTCTAGCTCAACAATCTGATAATATTGGATTTCGGTCCAAGCCATAGTATATACATAGATCCGTAGATCGAGAATTGTCGTAATGCGTTGCGGCAAACAGAGATGGTGCCACTTGTATTGATGAACCAGAACTCTAGAACTATTGACAAAGCCTACTATAAGGTGGCTCATTACGTGGAAGACAGGAATAAATGGTTGTAGTAGCTTCTCTCTGTACTCGCATTCCCTTGGCTAAGTGACATTTGTAGTAAGCATAATGTATTAATATCTATAACTGTAAACTGTATAAAAAGTATCCTAATATGAAAAGAAAGATCCACAAAAAAAAAATGCCTTGCTGAGTTTCTTGCCGGTGTCTTCTCAGTTGAAGTGTAATTACGAGCCGGTGGTAGATTCAAAAATGTAACTTAACGTTCATAAGTGCCTTACCAGGGCCTAAACTGAATGAATGACTTTTTGATTTTGATTTAGTGTGATTGTGTTATTTAAATTCAAGAATTAATCCAGTCAAGTGCATTCAGGGTTACGAAAGATTCTTTGAGAAAGTAAACTATAATTTAATAATGTGGTTAGTCCATGACTATTATAGGAAAATATCGTGACAGAGGAATTGTACCGGTTATAAAACGTTGAGTAGCAAAACAAAGTCCAGGGCATAGCCGCTTTGGCACTCATTACTTTGAGACATTCGATGGTTAATCTAAACAGACCTGTAACTTCGCTAGTTGCAGTACCGTTTAAACCGAAACAGTAATGTTTACACACTACTACTTGGCGGTAGAATTTCTAGTAATGCGGTGGTACCTACCTAGACGACCTCCTGTTAAGGACATCTACCACCAAGTAAAGTGTTTAAGACTTTTAAAGACGTTTAAAGGCTATAAAAGTTGTCGTTTTGACAACAGAAATAGTTAAAACAGAATAGAAATAGACGAGTTTCCCAACGGGTGGGTCTTAAAATAAACATGAATAAGACATTATTATTATTTATTTATTGTATTATATCACTCGATAACTAACAAAACATTTTGTGGCACGAAGTAAACTTGAATAATTACCTATAATATTTGTTATAATTAAATTATATTTAATATTAGCCAAAATATGAAATACAACTTTACAAATGTTGTGTTCTAATAGGCTGCAGCTCCTTATTCAACCATAGATTTATTTCAAATGTTCCATGTGCGCGCCATTCCCGCCCGTATTGTCTTAGGTACGTCGGGTGAAGATGGCGCGCGCTGCGTATAAGACCACCGCATGACGCGTTCCTGTTGCTAGTCGCAGGCTTGCCAGACGACTCGCTTCTTGGTCGGCCTACCGCCTAATTTCTTCAAATGTACAAAATGTAATTTTATCATACGTAATGCTTGATTCTAAAGCCGACGTACTATACAAACATTTATTATTATATTTTTTTCCAGCCTCAATGTATTTTATTATTTTTATTATTTATATTATGTTAAGTTTTATAAGAGCCTACGTGCTCGGCAAACAAGTAATTAAGTATTTTTCTGTACTACTAGGATTTATTTACTCACACTATAATAGATCCAACCGTTTATTTTCTATTTGACAAATCTAATTTGACAGTTATAGTGTTGTGACCAAGTGATTATAGTGGACACGATATCGATTCATTTTTCTATCGAGTCTGTGCGGAAAGAGAACAGTCGTAGGAATGGCGCTAGTAAGTAGTAGAACGTCATTCTATTATCACTTTTGTTACATTGACACGTAATAATAATTTTCCTAAATATTAGAGCGGGGTTTTTAAAACGTTCTATTACTTACCCCATTTTTTGTCTATGGGTAAGCAGTAGTATTTTTTCAAGGTAGCAACACTCAATGGTCCACCGCCATTTTGTGTTTGTCACTGTCATCTGTCACTCGCAACAAGACGCCCGTGCTAGTCATTGTTTGCTGAGTTTTGTATTGTTTTATATTCGAACTATAAAATGCCGAAAGGATCAGTGCTGAAAGGACAGACGAGAGAAATGGTGATCAAGCTTCGTAATTACTTTGAAGCTAAGTATCAAAATGGCGGCCCGCTTTTACCATTGTCGCAAGTGCGAGAGCGCGTTGCGGCCGCGTTAGGTATTAGTGCACCTACGGTTACAAAAATTACTACCGAAGCCTACGGAACAAGCGGCATGCAGGAGAATAAGCTTCGTACGCCGAAGAAAAAACGCCAACCACGTCGTGTGACATCGGTTGACAACTTTGACGCAGACGCTATACGCCGTCATATATATATAACTATTACTTACGTAAAGAAGTTCCAACACTTAAAAAACTTGTTGCTTCTTTGCGTGAATGTGATTTGTTCCGAGGCCAAAAATCGTCATTGGCAAAGGTCTTTAAAGAAATTGGATTTACTTATAAAAAATCGGACAAACGCAATATATTGATGGAGCGTCGCGACGTAGCTTTCGCTCGTTGCGAATTTTTGAGCGAAGCCTAAATAATTGCAGATTGGTCAAATGTTGTTTTCACTGACGAAACTTGGCTGAATGCGAACCACACAGTGTCTAAGAACTGGACTGATGACACCGCTGCTTCCACTAGCTCAGTGCCGATGGGAAAAGGAGAACGCCTAATCATTTGCCATGCAGGGTCTGTGAAAGGATACATGCCAGATGCTTTGTTGGCCTTTAAATCCAAAAAACAGTTGAGTACCACGAAGAAATGAATTCTGAGGCTTACGAAAGTTGGTTTAAGGAAATGGTGCAATCATTGGAAGAACTGTCAGTCATTATTATGGATAACGCATCCTATCACTCACGCCAAATTGATAAAATGCCGACCCAGGCCGACAAAAAACAAGTAATCATTGACTGGCTTCAACTGATGTTGAAAATGTTGATATCTCCTTACTAAAAGTACAATTACTAAATATATTACGAACAAAACAACACTTCCCAAAACGATATGTGATCGACGAAATAGCTGCAGAACATGGTCATTGGGTTCTTAGACTTCCACCCTATCATTGTCAATACAATGCCATTGAATTAATATGGGCTCAAGTAAAAGGACACGCCGCTCTAAATAACACAAAACCCCCATTCACGGCAAACAAAATGCTTGATTTATTAAAAAATGCATGTGTGGAAGTAACTGCGGAAAACTGGCAAAATGTAATTCAAAAAACACAAGAAACTATAATGGCAGATTGGGATAAACACGTGGCGATAGATAATATGAATCAACAATTAATTATAAATGTCGGCGATAGCTTGAGTGACAGCGACGATGAATCTGATTTTGATTAATAAATAAATAAAAATAAAAGTCACAGTAATTGTTTCATATCATTTCATACCAATCTATATTTATACTAAATTAGAATGCTACATTATACCCGTGTAAAAATAGTTAATAAACAATATCGATATCTCAATCGTAACATCACTATGTTGATAGCCATAGAACGTAAATTTTTAAAAACGTTTGTTATTTTATGTAATTTATAAAAAAAACTACTGCACTTATGGACTCAATTTGTCAAAGATGATTATTATACGGGATCAAGGAGCAAACTTAGGCAGTTGTCATATTTTTAATACCTCGCATTTAAAAGTGAACTTTTGCGTAACATGACGCAGTTACGTTCTATTGGTGCTGTCAAAAAGAAAATAAACGGTTGGATCTATTATAGTAATTGTAGAACCTATAGATAATTTCAGACAAATAAAGATATTTTAAAATTGAAAAAATTTGAATTGTCCCGATAGTCGTCACGGTGAACGGTATTATAGCGAAGAGTCTCGACCAACATCTGAAGAGACTCTCGCTAGACGGTTGGGTCAAGGGTCAGATCCAAAAGGCAGTGATCCTTGACACGGCCCGCATTGTTAGGAGGTTCCTCACTCTGCGGCTATAACCACCGGCAGCTTGAGCCCTGCCCCGCTGTTTTTAAGATTTTTATACATATGTTTATTTTGTATATTTAACGTAAAAAAAAATATTTAGACAGTAAATAAATAACTGAAATAATAATAATAAAAATAAATTTTTAAAACATACTTGTCTCAGAATCGGCGATTTCGACATCTTACCCGGACGGTGTAAAGACAACGAATAATATTATTGCAACTTAATAAATATTTTTGAATTATATTTCTTCAGACCTTATATCTATGTTAATAATTGAATTAGCATTTTAAACAAAATTTGAATACAGGGTGGTACGTGAGAAAATATTAAAACTTTTATATTCAGTAGGTATATCTAATTTTTTTTATAAATACATACTTATTGTTAGACTAACAGCCTTGTTAGCTCTTTGGTAGAATATCTGCTTCAAAAGCGGTAGGGTGAAGGTTTAATTTCCACCCGGACAAACATTTACCTATGTTGCTGTTCTATATATATGTATTATAAGTATGTATTTACAACAGAAAGTAAATAAGTATTCTATCAGTTATCTGGTTTCCATAGTACAATAATACTTTGCTTATTTTTTATTACAATTTGGTACAATAACAATTAGTAAATTCATAATTAACATAATCACAACAAATAATACATTATAAATTAGCTAACCCAATCATTGCACACATTATTGCTAAGATTGCTTGCTTAACACATCAAACTAGCGGCATGAATTCTAATTAAAATTACATCCGATTTAGAGAATCATGTTATTAAGTCTGTTTTTTATGTTGAAAAGACTAAGATGAAACACATCAAGCCCATCAGAATCATAATACATAACTCATTGTATGTCACACACATACGATGAAGAGGATTGTTATGTCCTATATTATTTTGAGTGGGTGGAATACTAAAAAGCGCGCGAGTAGGCCTACGGCCTACCTAATTTGCGGCTGGATGATGCTGTGCGAAATATCCTACGTTATTTATATATCTAATTAAATACCTTTAAACGAGCAATTCTTGTATATAAAATATATTTAGAAAGTTCTGAAAGTTATTTAGATAAATATATTTAGAAAGTTTGGTTCTAGGTAGGAATCAAACCTACTTATTAGTTTAACTTAAACTTAAATCGTTGGAGCCGTTTCCGAGATTCAGATTATATATATATATATTGTTAGGTATCAGCGACTTTTATTATAAATATATGTTTTTCTTTGTATAATTTCCTATAGTTATTTACGAATAATAATATGAATAATGTTACATTAATTATTTTGCACGAACACATGATTATTCTACGATCTTAGTTAAATCAATTGTTTAATTTTACGGATGTTGAAAGACGTCGGCCAATCACGAGCGTCGCCCAATCACAATTACTATGTCGGATGGCGATCGGGCGAGGCTCGGACGGGCCGGCAGATTTTGTTAAGCTTGAAGAGAGAAAAGAAGTGAAGATTATAAGAATTATATGAACGTTGCAATACATTGAAATATAAAGTGAAACACTATTTGGAGTCTAAATTTATCCTGACCTAGTTCCAATAGGTCAGAAGTGGGATCATCGAGAAAATTTATAATTTTTTCGTCACGCCTACTACTCGGAGAAAAACGTAAGTAATATCTATATTTCAACTATGGTTAGCCTCACAACCCAATAGTAAAAAAAAATAGAACTGTTAATACGGGTATTATAAATGTGTTTTTTTTTCTCTCTCATCTATCTCGAAACGAATTATCATGGCACATGTTAGTTTTTCTTTTCTGATCAGAAAATGCAAATAGTCGATGGTAAAAAAAATTAAATTTAGATGATGTAATAAATATTTTGAGGGTAAATTCAATGAATATAATTGGCAACAAATTATATTAGTTTGTTTTTCTCTCCTGATCAGAAAATTCAAATTGTTGATACTTAAAATTAAGTTGGATAATGTAAATAAATATTTTTTGAGGGTACATTCAACGGAAGTAATTGGCAACAAATTGAATTACTAAACAATAACTTGTGACTTGTGCTATTTAAAGAATTTGACGCCGGTTTATTTCGAATTTTGATTTTATTGGCTAAGCAGAAGTTAGGACCGTTTCGGAGAGGCATTCTGGTCCAGATTATGTTTTCCAGATAGGTCGAATGTTACGAGAACAATAGGAATCTTGTCTTGTATTTCTGTTTTAACATAAATAATTAGAGTTTAATTAAAAAAAAATATGGTTTTGGAACTTATTTTTATTTCACAAAAATAAAGAATAATGCAAATACGAATATATTATTGTACTACTAAACTACGACCACAAAAAGTTCTAAGTTTTGTTGTAATTGTTTGACTAGTGGCCAGGTTGTTGACATCAATCTGAACTACGTGGTACCCAATCCGCAGGTCAAAGGCTTGATTTGAATATTTCAATTTTAAATGTAGGGATTGCCAATACCTAAACGTAACTTAAGTCTTGTGGTTCGGTACCTAAGATTACACCATTGACAAGGAATGTTGTGACGTAGTATATTAAGCTGGTATGTGTAAGTTTCAGATAACGAGGCTATGGAAAAGGACATTGAAGGTGCCCTAGGTGGAGGGCCTAAAAGGAATAAAACCCTAGGTGGAGGGTTCAATTTACGGAAGGAAACCCCAGGTGGAGGGTTAAGGTTAACGAACGAAACCCTAGGTGGAGGGCTAAGTTCAAGGGACGTAGCCCTAGGTGGAGGGCTAAGTTCAGGGAACGAAACCCTAGGTGGAGGGTTAAGTTCAGGGAACGAAACCCTAGGTGGAGGGTTAAGTTCAAAGAAGGAAACTCCAGGTGAAGGGGTAAGGTTGGCGTATGGGAGAAAAGCCGAGGAACTAGGCCGACAAAAGAATACGTTTAATGATGATGAGAAGATACGTTACTCGAAACAAGGACGTACGCGGTTCGGTATTTACGAGGAACAAGGTGTGACCAGAAAGAAGCTGATATCAAAGTCGCAGGCGCGTAAGCAGCGTTTTTCTGTATCGTCTGGTACTGAAGAAGAGGCATGTCCGCAACGTAAAAGGAAATCGCGGACGAGACACGGATCAGGCGATACACGGAAGAGAAGACGTGTCTCATACACATCGTCAGATTCCATAAGCGGGACATCTTCGCCAAAAAGGGTAAAGGTATCAAAATTTAGGGAAAATGATCAGGACATTAAGCTAATGGATAAGTTTCTGTCTATTTTAGAAAAAGTTAAGAGTTCAGATAAACCTAAAATAAATTTTGGCACAAATGTGCTGCCGGAGTTTGATCCTTTGTCAAAGGATCAAACTGTTTTGACGTGGATCACTAAAGTAGAAGAGTGCGCTGAAATATACGGTTGGGAAGAAAAAGAAATTATTCACTATTCCCTACCTAAATTGAGTGGTGTTGCTAAGACGTGGTACCAGGGTTTACCTTCGGTGCTGCACACGTGGTCCGAGTGGAAGAAGAAGCTATTAGAATCTTTTCCATGTAGAGAGGATTATGCTGAGCTCTTAACCGAAATGTTAGCTAAAAAGGCCAAATACGGAGAGTCATTAGAGCATTATTATTATGCAAAAATTAATTTACTAAATAGATGCAAAATCACCGGCAAGCAGGCAGTAGATTGCCTTTTGTATGGCATAGAGGATCGGGCGGTAAAGGTTGGCGCTCAGGCAGCACAATTTCGTGAGCCAGAACAGGTACTCAAATATTTAAAAACCGTCAAAACTGGACAGAGCAGGGACAACCAGGATTCGGGGCGAAGAGGCAGGTTTGGAACGGCTGCAAATCGGGTGGATTCTTCTAAATCAGGTACTATGTTTAATCCTTCAATTAAATGCTTTAACTGTAATGAAATTGGACATCCTAGTTTCAAATGTGATAAATCGACGTATTCTATAAAGTGTCATAACTGCAACGAGGTCGGTCACCGTAGTTCAAGGTGTGACAAACCACCCTCGAAATGCACTACGTGTGATCGGACAGGCCATCTCACTTCTAACTGCTATAAAAGCACTGGAAGAAATGTTGCCGAAACAGGGAAAAACCCAATGTTAGGAAATGATTCTAAACAGAAACAGGTGTCCGAAGTTATGATTGAGGACTCGGGAATAAACAAGTATGTAATGAATATAAAAGTAAATGGTTCCACTCTTAACGGTCACGTAGACCTAGGTAGCCAGTGTTCCCTTATCAGAGAAAGCGATGTCAAATCTCTAGGCCTTTGTGTGACCTCTCGTTCAAATTTGCCGACCCTCAGAGGTATAGGGGCCAGTCTAGTGAGTCCATTAGGAGTAGTTTCCGCCACTGTAGATATTCAGGGTATATCGGAATCAATCGATCTTTATGTCGTGGAAGATTATGTTCTGATACATTCTATTTTAATAGGACATTCTTTTACGGAGAGACCGGATATTTTGATAGTTAAGACGCCGGATGCGATAAAGTTTCTGAGAATGCCTCCAAATAAAGTTAACTTAGTGACAGCTTGTGACTCTGAAATTCCCTGCAATACGATGCGAGCGGTACAGGTTTCTACAGATTCACAAATGTTGGAGTGCGAAGTTAATGTAACCGGTGCGCTACGTGGGCCAGAAGGTAAGGAATATTATCTCTTACCAGGTCAGTATGAAATCAAAAATGGTCGTGGTGCGATCTTAGTCTACAACGCCTCGAGGAACCCTATGGTTATTACTAAAGGTACTCTTTTGACAAGGTCTCTCGAAAGAAATCAAGTCCCGGCAACTGATATTAAGAATTCATTCAGTATCGTCTTCAATGATACTGTAATGGAGGAATCGGTGAATTGTAACGCGAAATTGGATACAGTCCAACGGCAGGATCTGAAAAATGTATTGGACAGGTACGGTGAGTGCTTTTCAGGTGGGTTGCTTGACTTAGGATTTACGACAGTTACTGAAATGACTATAGAATTAACTGATGGGGAACCAATCGTTTATCGTCCATATCGTATGTCACACGCGGAGCGACTGATGGTAAATAATATGGTTCAGGAAATGTTGGACAGTAACATAATAAGAGAATCGTCGTCACCTTACGCAAGTCCAATCATCATGGTACAAAAAAAGACTGGAGATAAACGCTTGTGTGTCGATTATAGGGCCCTTAACAGGAAAACTAAAAAAGATCACTACCCGATGCCTCGAGTAGAAGACCAATTAGACCTACTTGCAGGTAATACTCTATTTACATCTTTAGATTTAGCGTCAGGCTATTATCAGATCCCGATTTCGGAGGAGTCACGTCCAAAAACTGCCTTCGTCACACCTGATGGACAATTTGAATTCAACCGCATGCCCTTTGGTCTAGTTAATGCGCCATCGGTTTTTCAAAGGACTATAAATAAAATATTGATGGAAGCCAAAATAAAGTACGCTATCGTCTATATGGATGACATTTTGATCCCATCTAAAGACTTTAATGAAGGTTTGCAAAGGCTAGAAGAGGTATTGCAATTACTGAAGGCAGGGGGGCTGACTCTGAAGTTGAGTAAGTGTCATTTCTTTCTTGACTCTGTAGATTTTCTAGGATTTGATGTCAGGGCTGACGGGATCCGTCCTGGTAGCAAAAAGAGCGAAGCAGTCTCCAAGTTTCCACGCCCTACCAATCAACATGAGGTACGTCAATTTCTTGGCCTGTCTGGCTTTTTCAGACGTTTCATTAAAGGATACGCAATTGTTACCGCCCCATTAACAGATCTGCTGAAGAAAAATGTAGGATGGTCGTGGAATGACGAGCAAGAACACGCTTTCGAAAAGGTAAAAGAGTTGCTCACAAGTCGACCAATACTCGCACTATACGATCCGAAAGCAGAAGTAGAATTACATACCGATGCATGCAAAGAAGGTTTAGCAGGGATACTACTTCAACGAAACTCTGATGGAATACTGCAACCAGTGTCTTACTTCAGTCGTAAGACAACCAACGACGAACGTAAGTTACATTCGTATGAGCTAGAGACATTAGCGGTTGTTGCCTCTCTAAACCGGTTCAGGGTTTATTTGATAGGAATACCATTCAAGGTCATGACAGACTGTAACGCACTACGGTCAACCTTAGTTAAGAGAGACCTAATACCTCGTATATCTCGTTGGTGGGTCCAGCTGCAGGAATATGACTGCACAATAGAATACCGACCAGGCACCCGGATGACTCATGCCGACGCGCTAAGCAGAAATCCAGTGGATAACGATGTAAGTGAACAGCATGTTTTAGATGTTTTATCGGTACAGGAATCTAACCAGGACTGGATATCGACGGTGCAGTCAGCTGACGAGGAGGTAAAGAAAATAAAAGAAATCCTCACTGATCCTGCTTTTGAGGAAGCCGTAGATATACACAAAAACTATAAACTTAAAAACGATAGGGTCTATCGTATTGAAGGGGAAGAAATGAAATGGGTTGTACCACGAGGTGTGAGGTGGCAGATTCTAAAAATGAATCACGACGATGTGGGTCACTGGGGATTTGAGAAAACCCTACAACGTATTAAAGAACACTATTGGTTTGCAAAAATGCGCAGATTTGTAAAAAAATATGTTGCTTCGTGTCTAGAGTGCGCACATCACAAAACTCCTGGCGGAAAACATGAAGGCGTGCTACATCCTATAGAAAAGGTAAGCACACCGTTCCATACTATACATGCAGATCACTTGGGCCCATTCGTCAAAAGTAAAAAAGGGAACTGCTACTTGTTAGTGATCGTCGATGGGTTCACTAAATACGTTAGTATAAACGCAGTTAAAAATACAAAGTCTATTACTTCAATCCAAATTATGAAGCAGTTTGTGAGCTATTTTGGGGTCCCGACACGATTAATTACAGACAAGGGTACGAGCTTTACGAGTAAAACATTTCAGTGTTTTATTGAAACATATGGTATAAAACATATTCAAAATGCTGTCGCTACTCCCAGGGCTAATGGGCAAGTGGAAAGGTTCAATAGAACTATTTTAGACGCTTTGTCCACATCAAACCACGGTGGAGACGAAAAATCCTGGGATGAGCACGTAGCAGACATACAGGTTGGTATCAACACCACAAAACACAAAACAACTCAAAAAAGCCCCTCAGAACTGCTTTTCGGTTTCAATATTACAAGCAGGACAGAAGGTAAGTTAAGTGAAGTAATTAGTGATACTCTAAATAAGGTCCCGACAGAACAATTGGGTGACTTGAGGCAGGAGACTGGGGATAGAATAAAGGAACAACAGGTAAAAGATGCTGCTTATTATAATAAACATAGAAAGACGGCAAGGCAATATAAGGAGGGGGATCTAGTACGGGTAGAAAGGCAGGTACCTCACGATGGTAAATCACAGAAACTTGTTGTGAAATATCAAGGCCCTTACCGCATAATAAAAACGCTCGAACATGACAGGTTTCTGATTGAAGACACACCATTGACTCGTAAACATGGTCGAAAATACGAAACCATTGTAGCTATAGATAAAATACAACCTTGGATGAACTTCACTAGAAACTTTGAATCCGATTCATCAGAAAATGATACCGAAAAAGACGAATAATTTATGATTGTCTAGGTGTGTCTTCACTCAAAGATGTAATTTAAACCAAACCCAATAAATGTGTACCTAGACGTAAATAATATCTGTAACATGATGTAATCACCATATATGTATGTAAGTCTAGCTATTAATATAAGTTATTTTGTGATAATTAACTAATTATGCGTGTATACTTAAGAATATATTTAGTTAGTCAATAGTTTTAGGTTTATTATCGTTTGTCAATTGTATGTATAAGGTTATAAAAAAAAAAAAAAAAAAAAAATATATTGATTAAGTTTAAAAATAAGCGATGGGACTCGCTTCAGGTAGGATGGCCGAGCTGTTAGGTATCAGCGACTTTTATTATAAATATATGTTTTTCTTTGTATAATTTCCTATAGTTATTTACGAATAATAATATGAATAATGTTACATTAATTATTTTGCACGAACACATGATTATTCTACGATCTTAGTTAAATCAATTGTTTAATTTTACGGATGTTGAAAGACGTCGGCCAATCACGAGCGTCGCCCAATCACAATTACTATGTCGGATGGCGATCGGGCGAGGCTCGGACGGGCCGGCAGATTTTGTTAAGCTTGAAGAGAGAAAAGAAGTGAAGATTATAAGAATTATATGAACGTTGCAATACATTGAAATATAAAGTGAAACACTATTTGGAGTCTAAATTTATCCTGACCTAGTTCCAATAATATAATCTCGGAAACTTTATATATATATGTAACGTTTTTTTATATATGTATGTGTATTTATGTAACCAACACAGATGTTTGTTCTGTATCTGGGTGTTAAGTATAATAATAAGTACCTGGATGACCGAGCTTTGCTCGGCTGAAAACACGGATAAAACGACGTTTTCTAAAAATGAAACCTAGCTAGATCGATTTATCGCCCCCGAAACCCCCTGCATACTAAATTTCATGAAAATCGTTGGAGCCGTTTCCGAGATCAGATGATATACATATACATATACTCGTTTAAAGGTATTAGTTTAGATTACGAGTAGAAAGATATTTTAAAATGGTTTAACGGTGTTACTATCTGTGAAGCGGAGCGCTCATTCTCCAGGATGTCGTATATAGAAAACAAATATAGCACAGCAATGTGTAACTATTGACTAAATCATTTATCAGTTCTGTCCGTAAATTGTGATTTAACAAAGGACTTACAATGTGATGAGCAATTAAAGGAATTTATGGCGCAAAAATACAAAAATATTGCTCTACAATTAATATATCCAATGTACACGTAACCTGTTAATTTCTTTTGCGATAATGTCTCTCAGTTGCTGTTTGTGTTTCTATGGATACTGAATAAATAAACTATTTGATTGTAAGTCCCGTATTATTTGGTTCTACGTGCATTCGACACGGTCGAGTCTACCAAAATTGTGTTAATCTTAGATACTTAGGTACCGACGCCGACGTTACAAGACATTTTAAATATTGTTATTAGTCAAATATTCGTGGTTTGTTTTTTATTTTGTACATTTTACATGTACATCACACATCAACAGTTTTTACTTGGTGGTAGATTTCCTTAGCAGGAAGTCGTTTAGGTAGGTACCACCGCAGTACCAGATATTCTGCCGCCAAGCAATAGTGTGTAAACATTACTGTGTTCCGGTTTGAAGAGTACTGCAGCTAGCGTAATTACAGGGCTGTTGAGACAAACCATCTAGTCTCAAAGTAATGAGCGCCAAAGCAGCGATGCCCTGGACATTGTTTTACTACTCAAAGTTCTGTGTATCGCTGCAATGGTCATGGACAGACGTTATCTCTTAACATCAGGAGAGCGTCCAAGAGCATTATACCTACACCTGGGTTGCAAGTCCTAGGCACGTACGGCCCATGTACGGGTTCCTGACCTTGCAACGTGATGGACCTGCCACCCGCACGGTGATACCTTGGAATGCTGAGATGTTATCGTGTTTAAAAATAATCCATCACAAATTTAAAATAGTTATATCAACTGAAAACGCAACGATGAAACAAAATGTATTGTGTAGAATTTAAAACTAAGTAAAAACACATTACGAATGAGTACAACGTAATTTTTTTTTTTTATTCATTGTCTGATTTATTTGTTCACATTACACAAAACAAATGAGCGCGTGTCAGGCGTTTCGTATGACGTCGCGCCAGAGTTGCAAACCCTATTTAAATGCAATTCACAGCTGCAGCTGAAACACTCTGAGTAAACACACGCTTGAATAATTTATATCCATTTAGTTGCATTGTTACCTAAGTAGGTATATGTACTCACTTTATAAGTAGATTAGACATCTTAACATTTAATGTTATCACCGTTCTGGTGCCGGTCCACTAAGAGTAAAAAAATTCAGTTTTTACAAATGTTGTGTTCTAATAGGCTGCAGCTCCTTATTCAACGATAGATTTATTTCAAATGTTCCATGTGTATAGAAATTTTCTATTTCTTGCAAAGTTTTGCCTTTAGTTTCGGGGATGTATTTCCAAATTAACAGTCCACATACTGCCAAATTCAATGTGTAAATTAAAAACGTACCCCATAATTCTAAATATACGAAAAGATACGGAGATATTTTTAATGAAGAGGCACTCAAAGAACTTGCGAATATGACAAACAATGCGCCTCCTATTCCTCTGTGCTTCACCGGCACTAGTTCAGCTAATATAGATGATTCTACTGGTATTTGACCTGAACTACTCGTTATTATATATCCTACTAAGAAATATAAGCTAAGTGAGGAATCTTTTGGCAGAGTGCCTACACTTTGAAAATATGTTACTATAGATGCACACAGCAAGCACACTGTCGCGCCACTAGTGCCGAGCATTAACACTGTTTTATTGTTGAAGTATCTTACCAAAATGTTACTGAATGATGAACTGATGACAAACACAAAATTGATGATGATAGCACCAACAAACGCAGCCGTATCGTTCTGTGTTGCTTTCGATATTAATTCTATGGAATATATCATAATTACAAAAGCACCGCTCCAATGAATGTGATTCATAAGTAGGAATACATGAATAGCTGGCATTATAAAATCTCTGGCAGTAACCTGACGCCAAAGCTGTTTTATAACATTATCTCTTTTCATGGTCTTATTTTTGCTTAATCTCTCGTTTTGTGCAGCCATCACTTCTTGTAACTCTTTCATTGATTGCTCGTTAGTACCTCGAAGTTTGATGAAATTTATTTTACATTGATCTATATTATTTTTATAGGCCAACCACAGTGGCGACTCGAGCCACGTGAATGAGATCAATAAAGCTACCAATGCTGGCAGACTCAATATGATACCAATGATTCGCCAATGCAGTAACCTAGTCGTCACTCCTACCATAGCTATACCTAAAGATTCCATTATATAATAAGACTGTACAACAATATTCCTATACGCTGGCGTAATCATTTCACTGAGGGTATCATAGCTGACGATGAATAGGACGCTGGTGGTGAATCCAAGAATGAATTCGCTTATTAATATCATTGTTACATTGCTTGCTGCAAATGATATCACCCAGCCAAGAATTTGTATGAGACATGCTGCTGCGAACGTAAATTTTCTTCCTCTCCATTGCATGACGACAGGCGCTGTTACACCAAATATACCAGCCAGACCATGCATCGAACCTGAAATTAAACTATTGTTAATGGCATCAGACTTACGAAAGATGTTTTTACATAATATGTGTTCATAACAACTTATATTTGATGATATCGATAAAGTCGTGGCGTCATATTTATGGTCATCAGCGAAACTAGAATTGCTAGATTGACCTACTATTCATAGTGAGTGAATATTCTTTAGGAAATGTATGTGCGTAACGATTGTAAGATAATACAAGCTAATCCATTTAAACGTGGGATCACCTCTAAGATGGTAAATAAATGTGTAGCATTTTATTGTATGTATATTTATTTAAAATATGTAAGTAATTCCTCTTTTTCTACGATTCGGAAACCAAATCAAGGAGACTTGCTATCAACAACTAAGACAACAAATATAAATAAGACCGTTGAAGACCCCATTAAGAGTACAGAAAATTATGCATTAATAGAAGCTAGACTAAGTGAACCCCAACAGAAATGCTTGCGTAGAAATAAATTCACTTTAAATAAATATATAATAAAATGTTACAAGTAGTTTTTTACAGCCCTAACATCTTAGATTTGCAATAGCAACTAGCAATAGTGACATTCAAGGTATCTTGGCCGCACCCACATGTGATGCTGCGAAGGCCTTGTATGCCAGCACCTCGGAAATACTAGACCAGCGTAAGGACGACATTCCATTATGATTAGTATGACATATGTTATCTTGTTAAACAATGCTGGCATAATCACATTGCGACTAAAGCCACAGATAAAATAAAAGAGATTAAAAAACGAATATCCAATCAAATTAGATAGGATTCGATTGCAGAGTCAAAATACGTCACTATTTTCATTGATAGATGAACATGCCGAAGTTAATATGCATACCCATCCACGATGACGTGTCCAAATCCAATGAGAATCCACTGTCCTTCTTCTTTAGTTGATATATCAGAACTCCGGGATATGCCATGCTGGCGCCTGCCGAGAAACCCACGCAAAGTGTCGCGGCGGCTACACACACCTGCAAAGTTTGTGTAAAATTGCACATCTCCGACTCATTTACACGATTAAAAAGACTTGTATCACGGCTTGCAAGCTAGGCGGGAAGAAATCTGTTAGTTTCTCCCGTTACCATCACAATCACTCATATTTTGAAACTTGTTTTTTAAGCCCGTTTCGTCCCACTGCTGGGTAAAGGCATCTCTTCCTCTTTTCCTTGCCTGTCTGTTTACTGCCATTGATACCCACTCCTTTTCATGAGTATCGAGCTCATCTTGCCACCGTCTTCTAAGCTGGCCTGATGACCGTTTAACCTCCGGGATCCAGTCGGTGATGGTTTGCTCCCGTAGCTTTGCTGGCATTCGGCAGACATGTCTATGTGCTACAGATCCTGCCCTTGCCGTGCGAGTTAATTAACCAGGTAGCCCTGTATAAACATTAGATACAAACATAGATGATTTTCAACGCCGGGGCGTCCACAGCACGTTGGATCTGCGCAGTAAAGAAAAGAAAAACTAACTAGTAACGCCGTTACATTGGCTCGTCAAGTCTGTTACGAGGTAGGTTCAGAAGGGTTTTTTAAAACGATTTTGTAGATATATGTAAACCCTTTTATTGAAATAGAAGATACAAAAGCCTAGTGCCCACAAGGAAGTCTGATTGTAATCTGTTCTAATGAGAATTATCAACTATAAAGAAATGTTCGAATGACGCAAATCGCTACGTAATGTCCTAGATGCGTCTCGCTATCTAAGCACTTTACAGTGCGGCACGTGTAAAGGTTAGGTATTATAACAACCCCCCCGTTAAGATTGATCATCTCGGTTTAGGGAGATGATCAATGTATAAGAAAGATCAGATGTCCTTGTGTTACAAACATACAAAATGGATTAGCATATATTACTTAATTATCTAAATTAAAAGGAAAGAGACATGAACCATTAAAATAATGCAATGTTATACTAATAGAGTGATAATAGACTACTTTAAATTTAAACAATTATATTACGTCTCAGCGCTGGCGCTGGCAACGACTTGACGGATATATTTTCGTCTTCTAACTCTTCTGATGAAGAGGACTGGCGATCACTAGTCTACTTGACTGACTGAGCTGTAATCTTCCTAATGGTCTTGTGGCTGGCATAGGTTTTGTTATATACCTTGACACAACAGCCTGACTCTCGGTGGCCTATTAACTTTCTCAACTTGTTTAACATATATAGGCCAAACAAGAATGAAATGGTATAAGTCAAGGACAGATAATGAGTAGAGTAGTTTTCGAAATGCGAGGGCTGAGCGATAAGACTTAACTGTTGTTCAAAACTGTTCAAATGAGTACTTGCTTTTACTAGTGATTCTATGTTATTAAATTCAGTCAGTTTTATTGAGGGCACTTTATTTACTGTGCTGTTAAGATCGTGAGAAATGTCACAACAATCATCAATTATATGGAAGTTAGAAATGGAATTAGTGGTATTCGAAGAATACGTATCTGTAGGAGAAAGGTTTAATGTTTTATAATACGTTTTACAAGATTTAGGAATATGCAGAATGCCTGTACCAAACAAGACTTCGTCGGTGTTATGCGATGCTTCATTACAGACTAAATGACATTTACCTGAGTCAGACTGAACAAAAATTCATCTATTGTTAGTTATTTTCTAGAATACATCAACGGAGCCTTTGAGAACTCTTGTTTGGCAGGACTTAGTTAACTTATCAACTACCTCGGTGAGTAAGGTTGTTTCACACGTTGGATTCACGAGGACGGATTATACGTTATCTAAAGGACACACATAACACTCGTCTTTGACCTTTTTACACTCACTGACACACGCGAGCTGTGAATAAAATAATCGATCCCGTGTTATTGCCATGTATGGTTTGTTCGGTGCAATAAGAATATACGTATCTGGTGTGTTAATATTAAGGGGTACAGGAAATGGGATACTGCGATACAAATTGTAAATTTGAGAAAGAACAAGCGGTATTTTAAGTACTATAACATGCTTATTTTCTTGGTAATAACATACGATGTCGCATTGCGTAATAAGTTGATTGATATTACGTAAAGATAAGCAAATAGGTAATTTAGAATGTTTAGGTACTCGATTCATGTGTAACTCGAGCTGTTTGTATAGTTGAATGAGACTGAGTATTGTCGGGTGCAAAACATTCATTTTTTCTAAACAATATTGCGTCATTGATGTCGTTAATATCGAAGGATAGTGACATTATAATACTTTATAGAGAATTGAATAAAGGGACAATTGTGACCTAATATCTACCTGGTAACTTATCAGTAGTCAGAGATAACTTTTCGAAAACACTTTTTTTTTTATAAGCTAGATTCTGATTTAGGAACTAGAAGGCGGGCTTGATCTCATCATAGTGATGACGTATATGTTTTCTACCTACTTGAATTGTGACTGTGTGGTTGCCGTTGACTTTTATTATTTTATACGGGCCTTTCCACACTGGTTGTAACGCTTTATTCTGTTTATGATGGCATCTTATGTATACCATATCATCTGCATTATAGGTAACAGGTCGAGCGTGTGAGTCATAGTATCGTTTGGAACGTTCTTTTGAGGATTGGATATTTTCCATAGCTTTCTGTCTACTATAGTAAAGCCTGTGGTTGAGAGCTCGAATGTAGTCAGTATAGGTATTATTTTCGAGAGTATCCATGGATTTAGGGATATATGGTTTATGTCCTAGCAGAAGTTCGAAAGGAGCGAAACCTGTTGTAGAGTGTATGTTTGAATTGTATGCTAGCATTGCAGTGTTCAAATACAAGTCCCAGGTGTGATTATTTTCTTCGATATAGGATCGTAAATATTCTTTTAATGTGGAATGACTGCGCTCTAAAGCACCGCATGTTTGAGGGTGGTACGGCGCCGCATAGATATGCTTTATACCAAACAACTTTTCTAGTTGTTTGAATACATCTGAGCAGAAGTTTGTACCTTGGTCTGTTACGATGGTTCTAGGAATTCCTATATGCGAGATAAAATGGACAAAGCGTTGTGCAGTTTCCTGGGCTGAACATGATTGCATGGGATACGCTTGTGAATACTTGGTTAAATCGTCCTGAAGAGTCAAAATAAATTTGTATTTATTAATTCTCGTTTCGGGAAGAGGTCCAACGAGATCTAAGAACAACTTTTCATTCGGGCGAGTAGCGGTTGAGGAGATGATCATAGGAGCTCTGTTAGTGCAACGTAATGGCTTATTGACCTGACATGATTTGCAATTCTTGACATAATTTTCTACGTCCTGGTGCATGTTCTTCCACCAATATAAGGTCTTGAGTCTATCATACATACGGGATATGCCGGGGTGACCAGCAGCGGGTGAGTCATGGTTATCTCTTAGAATACGAGGAACCTCGGAGGGCGTTGGAAACAAGATGTTGTTGTGGTAGATGTGTATTTTAATGCCCGTATCATGGAATAAGAAAGCCAAGATATTATAGATTTTGGTAAATGACAATTTGTTGAATGGATCTCTAAAATCTGAAGTGGCGAACTCTTTTTCTTCCATGTACCAGGTTAAGATCATGTCACGATAGTCTCTCATCATTTTAAATATATCCTTGTATGACATTTCATCGTAATGATGAACGCGTAAATAGAGATGTGTAAAAACATGTTTAGCATTAGACGTACTTTGATAGGTGTAGAGTTCGCGTTCTGATAAACGTATATCGGGTAAGGTTTCACTGAATACTGATGATTCAAGAATGTCGGAACAATAAGGAATTGACTCGTCAAGGTCGATTGAAGATGGGTAGACTATCATTTTACATTTGGATTTAAGTAATGAGTCATTATGTTCTTCTATTATAGTATTATAAGACGTATTCTGTTGCTGACAGATTTTTAAATATTTTTCGTAAGTTTCTGACGTGGAAGGAGTGTCTGAGTCGACGGCGAGAACAGGATTTCGAGAAAGGGCGTCAGCATTGCAGTTTATTTTGCCCTTTTTGTGAACTATTTCGTAATCAAACTCTTCGAGTTTAAGGCGCCAGCGTACAAGCTTCGAACTAGGATCATTGATATTGAAAAGCCATTCTAACGGCTTGTGATCTGTGACTATCTTGAAACGTCGACCGAATAAATATGGTCGAAATACCTTAGTGCCAAAAATAATTGCAAGGCACTCTTTTTCGGTAGTGGAGTAATTTCCTTCAGCTTTATTTAGTGTGCGTGATGCGTATGCGATTGGTAGGTCGCTATTGATTTCGCCTTGGGAAAGAATTGCTGATATTGCATAGTTACTTGCATCGGTTGTTAGTAGAAAAGGTTTAGAAAAATCGGGATATTGTAGAATAGGTGCTGTGGTTATCTTATTTTTGAGTGTATCAAATGCGGTTTGTTGTTCAGAGAGCCAACTAAATTTAACATCTTTTTTCAGGAGACTGGTTAGTGGCTTTGTAATATGAGAAAAGTTGTCTATGAATCGCCGGTAATAGCCAACTAAACCAAGGAAAGACTTGATGTCTCGAGGGTTATTAGGAACTGGAAATTTCTGAACACATTCTATCTTTTTAGGATCAGGTTTCACACCTTTGTTTGTTATTATATGACCTAAGTACTGAACCTCTTTGCGTAGAAACTCACTTTTGTCTGGTTGCAGCTTTAAATTGTGTTCTCTGAGTTTTTCAAAGACTAATCTGAGATTATCTGTAGCATTTTTGAGACTGGACCCTAGTACGACTATGTCATCCATGTACGTGAAGCAGTGGAGGCCTTGTAGGCCTGAAAGTACTACATTCATAAGTCTTTGAAAAGTAGAAGGGGCATTTTTAAGCCCGAAAGGCATGCGATTGAATTGATAATGCCCGGGCTGACCAGAAACACCCGGAACATTGAATGCTGTCTTTTCAGCGTCAGATTCCTTCGTTATTACCTGATGAAATGATGATGCTAAATCTAGAGTAGAGAAGAATACGCTATGGCCAAGCTGATCTAGAATATCGGTTATGTTGGGAATAGGATAGGCATCTCCAATCGTCACTTCATTGAGCTTCCTGTAGTCAATAACGATACGCCACTTTGGTTTCCCGGACGCATCTTGTTTTTTTGGCACCACCCATATAGGCGCAGACCATGGAGATACAGAGGGACTTATAATACCTTGATCTAGCATACTTTTAATCTGCTTGTTAACTTCGTCTTTGTGACATTCAGGGAAACGGTAGCTTTTAGCATGGATTGGAACTTGAGAAGTTGTGCGGATTTCATGTTGAATGGTCTTGGTTGCGGTGAGAGTATCACCTTCGAGGTAGAATATATCATGAAACTCAGAACATAGCTTTCGTAATGAATATTCTTCTTCTTGAACCAAATGATCACACCTTAACGCGCTTTGAACACGCCTTTCACGTTCTAGGTCAGCGAAGGTAGTAGAGAAACAAGGTTCTGAATCTGAGGGTAGGTCTGGAGAAGATGAATGTTCAGACGAATTCGGCTCAAGGACGTAAGAAACTGCTTCTAGGGTCAGCTTCAACGGTTTGAGAATGACGTCTTTTTCAGAAATGTTCAACACCGAAATAGTAACTTTTTTATTTGATCTTACTTTGGTCAAACACTTAGAAAACACAAGTTTTGGGTAGTCTTCTAATTTAGTTATCAAAACTAACCCTTCTTTCACCTCGGGATTTGTGACTGAGCATTCGACTAGCATTTCGCTACGAGCGGGTATAGAGTAGGTAACATCTTGAAACTTTAAATTGAAAAACAAAGGAGATTCATCGGACATATTCAGCTTTCCTTCTGAATATGAGACTGAGGCGTTATGAGTAGAAAGGAAATTTGAACCAATGATACCATCATAGTCCAGGTTAACACCGCATACGACATGGAAATGGAATGACAATAGGGTATCACTTGATTGACAAGGCTTGATCGTTAGTAAGAATTTGCCTTTAGTCTCTGCGTATGAATTTATATCGTTAATACCCTTGAACTTAACAACACTCGAGTCTAGGGTTGGCACTTTTGACAAACTTGTATCTTTGACTAGGCAAATGGAACTACCGGTGTCCACTAGAAGTTTTAAGGACCTATCGGAATGTGACGTATACACTTCAATGTATGGCAACGACGTTTTCTTATGTTGTGATATATCATATATCATTGGACACTCTTCGGGTTCATTGAAATACTGATCGATAGATTCCCGAAGTGAGTCAGAACTGGTAGGTTGGCACATTTGGGACTGAGACTTGTAAGAAACAGTATCGACATTGTCATTTCTGGAACATGTCGTTGACTCAGGGGTAGCGATAATCGACTTTGTCGGATTTAAGATTTTAGAAACAGTGGATCTAGTAAGTTCAGAAACAGTGGATTTGGTAGATTGAGAAGTAGTAGGCTTGGTAAGCTGGGAAACGGTGGACTTTTTAGATTCAGAAACAGTGATTATTGTAGGTTGAGATACAGTGGGCTTAGTAGATGGAAAAATCGTGGATATGGCAACTTGAGGAACTGTGGACTTAGCAACTTCAGCAAATGTAGGTTTGACAGTATGAAGGGCAGTAGACCTAGCAACTTGAGAAACAGTGGACTTACTGGTTTGAAAAACAGCGGACCTAGCGGGTGGAGAAACAGTGGATTTAGTAATTTGAGAAACAGTGGACCTACTAGGTTGAGAAGCAGTGGATTTAGTAGTTTGAGAAACAGCGGACTTAGCAGGTGGAGAAACAGTGGATTTAGTAATTTGAGAAACAGTGGACCTACTAGGTTGAGAAACAGTGGACCTACTAGGTTGAGAAACAGTGGACCTACTAGGTTGAGAAACAGTGGACATAGTAGCTTGAGAAACAGTGGACATAGTATTTTTGGTACCTAAGGATAGAGACTTGCGACGGCACCTGATCGCAGGCTCTACATTGAGTTTAAACAGTGTCCGTTTTCTAGTTCATGTATTTGTGGAAAAGATGATACTTCGGGGCCCGTATCAATAAAATGTTGTCGATAACCCTTAAAACCATTAGTGTTGGCATTTTTATTAATCAGCTTCGAGTTATTGAACTGTCGCTTACGACATTGCGAAATATCATGACCCACATGTTTGCAATAGCGACATATGACCGGTGTCGTATTGCCTTTAGAATTGTTGAAATCAGCTGTGTTGCTCGGCACGTGCGGACGGACTTGGAAGTATTGCGTATTACTTTTTTGCTTATCATAGCACTCGAACTCTAAATGCCCAGGTTTTTTGCAAGCTGTACAAAACTTTGATTTGAAAGACGTATTTTTATTTAAATTCAAAATTTTTTCTTCCTCTATAGCGATATTAATAGCGGCATTTAAATTTCGAGGATCACGACATCGTACTATGTTACCAAGGTTGGAGTGTAATCCTAGCGTAAATGTGTGAAGAGCAAGATCTTCAGTCATGGCAATGCGACCTGCAAGTTCCTTTTTAAGAGAGTCAGAGTTGTGGATCTCGGATTGTAAACTTGTTAAGCACGTTTCTACCCTTAGAGCAAATTGGACGACAGTTTCACCGACTTGTTGTTGACACGCTTGAAGGTCTATTAGCAAATGGTTATAGTGTTTTCTTTCCCCAAAATTTTGTCTAAGGAAGTCTTTGATATCATCAAACGTTGTAAATATTTTATTAGAACAGGCAATCTGGGCTTTTCCTCCTAATTTTGACACTATAAATTTAAGTAAAAGATCCTTTTGGGAGTGCGACGCAAGATCTAAAGCGTTTTTACAATTTGTGAGAAACCCCGGCAAAGTTTCCCTTTCTCCCTTATATTCATTTATAAAATTACAAAGTACTTGTATTGGAAACTGTTCGGATAGCACGGACTGTCTGTGTTCGGATTTATCTCCTAGCGACATTTTTACTGGTCTGAGATTTGGAAGAGAGGAGTAGAAAAATAGATACCTATTGACGCGTTGGCAATAACAAAGAATAGAATATTTGTACTCACAGAATTAGCACGCACGGAACGGACGTTCTTGGTCTAGACGGCAGGTTCTCGGATAGACTGGCTTGAGGCTTTGGCTGGCTGCTACGTAGCCTACTGGAAAGGCAGCGTCAGATTGTGGCAAATAGCAGCGGGCAGCGTCAGGTAACTTCTTGCGGGACTTCAAGGCGGCGTCGACGGTTTTGTAACGATGGTTTGGCGACGGACGTCTCTTCTCGCAGACAACAGCTTAGCTCGGGATACAGTGGGATACGGCGGGATACGGTGAGACACGGCGAATGTAGGACACGACGAAATGATGTTTTACGGCTTCGACGACGTGGCTCGACGAGACGGAGTTAGTAGATGTAGCAGAAGGACGAGATGGGCGAGATGGATTTTGTATGTAATTGACGGAGAATAAGTTGGTGAGCACTGGCAAACAGGCAGGTCTCAGGCAAAAAATAACGCAACTGAGATCCCACTTCTGACACCACTGTTACGAGGTAGGTTCAGAAGGGTTTTTTAAAACGATTTTGTAGATATATGTAAACCCTTTTATTGAAATAGAAGATACAAAAGCCTAGTGCCCACAAGGAAGTCTGATTGTAATCTGTTCTAATGAGAATTATCAACTATAAAGAAATGTTCGAATGACGCAAATCGCTACGTAATGTCCTAGATGCGTCTCGCTATCTAAGCACTTTACAGTGCGGCACGTGTAAAGGTTAGGTATTATAACAGGTCGGTACACATTCTGGGGCTCGTGGTCTACAACCGCGTACCCGCTACCAGTCGGGATACACCTTCTATCGCGTGCTTCAGAAGCAAGCGATAAGAGACCATTGTTTTATGACTTTGACAATTATTTAAAAATAAGAGATTATTGAATTACTCTGAATTGAATTGCACTTATTATCAGGTGAGATGTGGTCAAAGACCTAGCCTGTCAACCATAAAATAATAATAACAAAGTCCAAGGCACCGCTGCTTTGGCGCTCATTACTTTGAGACCTTACTCTTTACGTAAGTTGGATATGCCAACGTCCCGGAAAATCACTCCGATAAATTATTTCCGGTTGTTGGCATCTCGTTAACGACGAGTATTTGCACAGGCACAACCACGTAGCCAGGATCATCCATCAATAATTGCTCTTCAATACGGCCTTGTCGAGTCTGAAGTGCCGTACTATAAGTACGCACCGGCGCCAGTTCTCGAAAACGATCATGCTTGGGACCATTGGCTATTGGGACCGGTCTATCATCACGGTCAGGACTATTGTCGCCAATTAGCTTGATATCGTGGTGGTCAGCCGAGTCGAACGCTGGGCAGTGCTCGTCGACATCACCGTCCCAATCTTATGAAGGACGAGAAGGACAAGCTTAACAAGTACCTTGACTTGGCTCACGAGATAACCACCATGTGGGATGTTGATTCGATGATAATTGTCAAACACATTTGTAAAAGTCGTATAAATAATATCTCATATATCGATACGTACGTACGATATAAGTTACCCCATCACTTGTTCTTAGTATGAACGACGAGCGTCATTAGAGTGAGCGCACGCGGCTGGACGGCGCGACGGAGTGCGCGCCATTCCCGCCCGTATTGTCTTTGGTACGTCGGGTGAAGATGGCGCGCGCTGCGTATAAGACCACCGCATGACGCGTTCCTGTTGCTTGTCGCAGGCTTGCCAGACGACTCGCTTCTTGGTCGGGCTACCGCCTAATTTCTTTAAATGTACAAAATGTCATTTTATCATACGTAATGCTTGATTCTAAAGCCGACGTACTATAGCAAACATTTATTATTATTATTTTTTCCAGCCTCAATGTATTTTATTATATTTATTATGTTAAGTTTTATAAGAGCCTACGTGCTCGACAAACAAGTAATTAAGTATTTTTCTGTACTACTAGGATTTAATTACTCACACTAGTAATTATAGAACCTATAGATAATTTCAGACAAATAAAGATATTTTAAAATTGAAATAATTGAATTGTCCCGATAGTCGTCACGGTGAAAGGTATTATAGCGAAGAGTCTCGACCAACATCTGAAGAGACTCTCGCTAGACGGTTAGGTCAAGGGTCAGATCCAAAAGGCAGCGATCCTTGACACGGCCCGCATTGTTAGGAGGTTCCTCACTCTGCAGCCATAACCACCGGCAGCTTGAGCCCTGCCCCGCTGTTTTTAAGATTTTTATACATATGTTTATTTAGTATATTTAACGTAAAAAAAAAAACTTAGACAGTAAATAAATAACTGAAATAATAATAATAAAAGTAAATTTTTAAAACATACTTGTCTCAGAATCGGTGATTTAGACATCTTACCCGGACGGTGTAAGGACAACGAATAATATTATTGCAACTTATTAAATATTTTTGAATTATATTTTTTCAAGACCTTATATCTATGTTAATAATTGAATTAGCATATTAAACAAAGTTTGAATACAGGTTGGTACGTAAGAAAATATTAGAACTTTTATATTCAGTAGGTATATCCAATTTTTTAAATACATAAATACATACTTATTGTTAGACTGCCCTGTTAGCTCTTTGGTAGAATATCTGCTTCAAAAGCGGTAGGGTGAAGGTTCAATTTCCACCCGGACAAACATTTACCTATGTTGCTGTTCTATATATATTACAGGTATTTATTTACAACAGAAAGTAAATAAGTATTCTATCAGTTATCTGGTTTCCATAGTACAATAATACTTTGCTTTTTTATTTCAATTTGGTACACCAACAATTAGTAAATTCATAATTAACATAATCACAACAAATAATACATTATAAATTAGCTAACCCAAACATTGCACACATTATTGCTAAGATTGCTTGCTTAACACATCAAACTAGCGGCATGAATTCTAATTAAAATTACATCCGATTTAGAGAATCATGTTATTAAGTCTGTTTTTTAAGTTGAAAAGACTAAGATGAAACACATCAAGCCCATCAGAATCATAATACATAACTCATTGTATGTCACACACATACGATGATTATATATCATATATTTCAGATTATATATATATATATATATATATGTTAGTTTAGTAACTTAAGCTTAAATCCGTTTCCGATATTCAGATGATATATATATATATATATACAAGAATTGCTCGTTTAAAGATATAGATTAGATTAGTAGTTACTATCTGTGAAGCGGAGCGCTCATTCTCCAGGATGTCGTATATAGAAAACAAATATAGCACAGCAATGTGTAACTATTGACTAAATCATTTATCAGTTCTTTCCGTAAATTGTGATTTAACAAAGGACTTACAATGTGATGAGCAATTAAAGGAATTTATGGCGCAAAAATACAAAAATATTGCTCTACAATTAATATATCCAATGTACACGTAACCTGTTAATTTCTTTTGCGATAATGTCTCTCAGTTGCTGTTTGTGTTTCTATGGATACTGAATAAATAAACTATTTGATTGTAAGTATTTAGTAATTGTACACTAAGCTGTGTACCTAGTGCACATTATCGAAAACGGGTTCATGACAAAATAACAATTGGTTGATTTTTTAGGCAGGCCCCTAAGTAGTATTAGACCAGGGTCCCCCAAATTCCTGATCTGCCTCTGGATCCTGAGGTCGCGGAGAAACAGGCAGTGCGAGCTTCATACTTGCCTGATGCGCTGTGAGGTTGGGCGTGTGAGCCCAAAGAAATCATCCCGTATTATTTGGTTCTACGTGCATTCGTCACGGTCGAGTCTACCAAAATTTTGTTAATCTTAGATACTTAGGTACCGACGCCGACGTTACAAGACATTTTAAATATTGTTATTAGTCAAATATTCGCGGTTTGTTTTTTATTTTGTACATTTTACATGTACATCACACATCAACAGTTTTTACTTGGTGGTAGATTTCCTTAGCAGGAGGTTGTCTAGGTAGGTGCCACCGCAGTACCAGATATTCTGCCGCCAAGCAGTAGTGTGTAAACATTACTGTGTTCCGGTTTGAAGAGTACTGCAGCTAGCGTAATTACAGGGCTGTTGAGACAAACCATCTAGTCTCAAAGTAATGAGCGCCAAAGCAGCGATGCCCTGGACATTGTTTTACTACTCAAAGTTCTGTGTATCGCTGCAATGGTCATGGACAGGCGTTATCTCTTAACATCAGGAGAGCGTCTCGTTAGGCTCATCACAGTTACATAAAAAAAAACTGCCACAGGATGTCCACTGCTGGACATAGGCCTCCTCTTGGGGGGGTTTTACCAATACTCGCCACGCTTGGCAGGCGGGTTGGCGAGGTTAGGTGTGATTGTTCAAGGAAGACGCTGCTGCCCATCTTCCGGATTACATCCCTTAGATTACAAGTATATGTATATTAAAATATTATCGTAATACCAATTAGTAAACCATAGTAATTATCACTAACATATTATAAAACATAGTCGTCCGCCGCATCTGTCTGTCTGTCGTCTGCCTGTTCGCGATAAACTTAAAAACTGTTGAACGGATTATCATGCGAGTTTCACCAATAGATAGAGAGTGATTCATGAGGAAGGTTTAGTTATATAATTTGTCAAGGTTTTGTGTTTTGTTGAAATATGATGATAACTGTTGGAAGTATCGGAAAAAGTCAAGACACCTGAGAGCTTTCGCCGAAAACGCTGCTTAATCCCTTTGAGATACCTATAACAAAACAAAGCATGGCGGAATATTTCTATTTTATAGATCTACAAAAAAAGTCCGCGGTGGCATATATCTACCTTTTAGGGATAGCTTACTGTACCCATTCTTACTACCCGTGCGATGCCAAGGCGGGTCGCTAGATATTATATGTATAAACACCTATTTAAGTTTATCCACAGCAATTTTGAAATTGTACCACAATTGCTTTTCACCGATCTAAGCGTTAGTGAGCATGTCTGTAATTTTATTTGCGTAAACATAAATAAATTAAAAAGTATGTATATAGAACATTTCAATACGCCTATAAAGTATATTAATTATCTAATGAATAAATTTGGTTGGGCAGAAATGGGAACACGGGCAGCGGAGGGCTTTAATAGGTATTTAAAAGGGGCCCATTAAACCTACACCTGGGTTGCAACTCCTAGGCATTTACGGCCCATGTACGGGTTCCTGACCCTGCAACGCGATGGACCCGCCACCCGCACGGTGATGCCATGGAATGCTGAGATGTTATCGTCTTTAAAAATAATCCATCACAAATTTAAAATAGTTTTATCAACTGAAAACGCAATGAAGAAACAATTAAAATGTATTGTGTAGAATTTAAAACAATAAGTAAAAACACATTACGAATGACTACAACGTAAAAATGTTTTTTTTTTTTTTTAATTCATTGTCTGATATCTTCATTATACATTACACAAAAATTGTGAGCGCGTGTAACGTCTCGTGTGACGTCGCGCCAGTGTTGCAAACCCTGTTTTTAAATGGTTGACAGGCAAAGTGTTTGCCAACAGCTCACTCGCTGTTAAGTGACGGTGTGGTCGAAGCTGGTAAACACACCTAGCCTAGATTGGAACTGGCTCTCAGTTGAGGCTGCCGGAAGCCCCTTAAGTGCTTGGTGACAGAATTTTAACTTGGGGTGGTAGCTAGCCAATCAAGGACTAGAAAGTAACCTACCACTATTATGTTTTTCTTTACCGGCAGATCAACCTCATACTTGGTGTTTGACCCCACGCCCATCGGCGTGCGAACTGTCCACGCTAACCACTGAGTTATCATCGCTACAAATTAAGATAATATGATTTCCTTCAAAAATAAAAAGACGTATTATTTATTATATTCGCATGTAAAACATAAAATGGTAAGGAATGTATCGAGAAACAAATTTGATAAGCTCATCTTTATTTTAAATTTCAAACATGTCAAATTTATATTTACATTACATTTTATAAAAATTACAATACATTTAAAAAAAATTACATTTCATTCTTAGTTGGTTAAAAAGGCAAATTAAAATTCCTAAGTCTAAAATTCAGTCTAGTACACAGCTCCAATCACGGAAGTATTTAGTCATGGATTTCAAATTTGTTTCGACCGCACATAATATAGGTAATTCAAATTCAAAAAACAAAAACACGTAAATTTTTATGGACTGCATAATAACAAATAAAAGTTATATCCATTATATTTTTGTATATAATATACGCATATAAATAATATACGCATACACCATATACGTCATGTATTATAATTTACGATGACCACATTTTAAAACGTTTTTCTACTTCTTCATTTGATCAATTTAACTGTTTCATGTGTATAGAAATATTCTATTTCTTGTAAAGTCTTACCCTTCGTTTCTGGGACGTATTTCCATATAAGAAACCCGCACACTGCCGAGTTGAGCGTAAATACTAAAAATGTTCCCCACAATCCTAAGTACACAAAAAGATATGGAGATATTTTCATTGAAGAAGCGCTCAATATACTTGCGGCTATGACATAAAATACCCCTCCCAACCCCCTGTGCTTTACCGGCATTAGTTCAGCGGACATTGATACTTCTACAGGTACCTGACTAGAACTGGTTGTTATTATATAACCAAGTAAGAAATATAAGCTAAGTAAAGAATCTTTTGGCAGAGTGCCTATACTCTGGAGATATGTTGATATAGATACACATAGCAAACACATTGACGTGCCACAAGTACCGAACATTAGTACTGTTTTGTTGTTAAAGAATCTTACAAAAATGTTACTAAACGATGAACTGATGGCGAAGACAAAATCGATGATGACAGCACCAATGAATGCAGTTATGTCGTTATGAGTCACCTTTGATACTAATTCTAAAGAATATATCAGAACTACAGTAGTACTGCTCCAATATATATGATTCAAAAGTAACATTACTTGAATAGCTGGTATTATGAAATCTCTGGCAGTAACCTGCCGCCAAATCCGTTTTACCATTGTATCTCTCTTTAACGACATACTTCTGCTCAATCTCTCTCTATGTGCAGCTATCACTTCTTGTAACTCTTCTTTTGAATGTTCCTCAGTTCCACGAATTTTGGTGAAATTTGTTTTGCATAGATCTATGTCCCCTTTATGTGCCAACCACAGAGGCGACTCGAGCCAAGTCAATGAGATCAATACACTCACTAAAGCTGGCAGACCTAATATAATACTAATGATTCGCCAGTGTAGGAATCTAGTCATGACTACTGCTGTGGCTATACCTAAATAATTGATTATACCGTAAGATTGACCAGCAACATTTCTGTATGCAGGCGTGATCATTTCACTGAGGGTGTCATAGCTAACGGTAAATAGAACGTTGGAGCCGAATCCAAGAACGCATTCACTCAATAGTATCATTGCTAAACTGTTTGCTGTATATACTAACACCCAACCGCTGATTAGTACGAGGCATGCTGCTATAAACGTAAATTTTCTTCCCCTCCATTGCATGATGACGGGCGCTATGACGCCAAGTATACCGGCCAGACCGTGTGTTGATCCTGAAAATTTTAAATAAATAAACTTTTTTAATTTTGACTCCTAGTATACTTATACTGACAGTTACATTAACAGGAAACATGGTACTACGCTCGAATCCCAAAATTTCCGATCAATCACAAATCCGGACAGTTAAAATAGGTCTGGGCGAAGCTTTTGTCGTCCTCTGTGCGACCAATGGGTAAAAGTCACTAGAGATTGATCTGTGACATTATGTTTGAGCGAGACGAAGATGCTGTGATGAGCTAAACCGTCACGACAGGCAGCATTAGTTCACCAAAGATAGCCAGGGCATTCTGGAGGAAGGGAATCATTCCAGTATTTAGTTTATTAATAATATTTTCAGCTTTTTTTAAAATATAATTGATACGTTTAACATTCGACCGCCATCTCACCTGATGTTAAGTGTTGATGCGATCCAAGGTGGAGCACGCTTGGTTAGAAGATACCGATTCACTCTTGACTTCAAGACACCTAGATTGTTTTTCGTCGGGGAACACCAGGTAGTGCATTCCACTGTTTAGCAGTCCGCACAATGAGCGTGGAATCAAATCGCTTCGTTCAAACTTTGGAAACGTCGAACATTAAGCGAAGAAAAATGAGCAGGGGGGAATTAGACCAAAATGAATCTAGTAAAAAACAGAAAAATTCCAACTTTGCGACAATGTAACGTAGGCTTTGTAATTTAGCTTGAACAATGGAGTCGTCGCAGATGAGCCTCTTGGAACGCTTCTCAATAGACTCCAACGACTCTAGCTGGTGTTTGGCGGATCCATCAAAGCTTCAAGTGTTTTTCTGCTGGGTAAAGACGAGAGGGCTCTGCCCACGCTTGTGTAAACTGTCATTACAAACCCCATCTACTAGAAGTTTTTAGTTTAGTTTCTTAATAAAGTTCAAATGCCATTTTGCCGTCTAAATCTGTAATATTATCATAGGTATTAATGTGGCTGGCAAATTACTCTATTCAAACCTTTTTCAAATGTTTGTCTATAGCGACACAGCCCATGATATATCGACCTGCCAAATAGCTTTGTTCAATGATGATACAATTTTATATTTTTTCTGGTAATGGTGCCTATTTCTTATTTTGATTGATGTAGATCTCTAATAACTTACCCATCCACGATACTGTGTCTAAATCGATTGTAAATTCGCTGTCTTCCTTCCTTAGTTGGTACAGTAGAACACTAGGATAGCCCAAGCTTGCGCCCGTTGAAAATCCAGCGCACAGAGTCGCGGCGACTATAGCCAGCTGAAACAAAAGACGTTATTATTTGTTACCAGATACTACCAATATTACCAAATTGTTAGGCTTGCTGGTCTTTATAAAGGCATTATAATCTAATTTTTCAGACCACCTTCCTAGTAAAAACTGGTGATGTGTGGACTCGTTGCTGCTGACATCTGTGTTTCTAATTAAGTTTTTTGGTCAGGGAAAACCTTTTACCGAACCTGGGGCGTGCAAAGTGATTATGTAGGACTCTCCGTCCCAACAACGGCCTACCCCCTAAAAACCCTGGAGTGTTCCACCTCGACGCTTTGTGTCTCTTCGGTGACTTCGATAGTGTTTGTCCTCGCGAACTCGCTTCGGGGAGCCCAAAATCACCCCGCCACGATGACAATGTGTCAGAAAACCGGACAAACCGTGATCCACCTCGGAGACCTAACGAGCAAATGGGCGCCGGACGGCCCATGTCCAGCCCATGGTTTCCGAGCGACGGATCAGATTAATGGCCATGTCGTCTGTCACTTTAACCCCGGGTAATGGGGATCACCAAATTATCACTTCTCCTATCCCGCAGCCCCTTCCCACTTGGTTCCTCCACTGTGCCCTCAGCTTATCATAGGGATACGTAGAGAGCCTTCACGTCCGGACAAATACGACCAGAACCACTCGGTCAGAACCGAACCCCGCACTCGCGGTTTCTACGCATGCTTTTTTTTTTTTTGCCATAGGTGGCAATCAAGCTGACGGGTTGCCTGATGGTAAGCAATCACCGTCGCCTATGGATACCTGCAATACCAGGGGCACTACAAATACGTTGCTGACCTTTTAAGATTCTATTTACACGCCTTTTGAAGAGCCCAATGTTGTAACTCCGCGGGAATACGGAAGAAGGAAGATCAATCAACAATTTGCAAGTGTATGGCAAAAAGGATCGCGTGAATCGCACAGTGTGCGATTTCCATGAATCAATTATATGTGGATGAGCTTTTAAACGATGGCTGCTCCAAAACCAGAGGAACGCGCGGAGGAACCCCGCCACCGGAAGTAGCCCGTCACCAGACCACCCTCTTTCGTTGTGTGTGTCAAGACGAAAGAGCAGATATACACCATACATGACGTGGTACGACCCATCTCGGGGACTAGAAAGCAACTACCACCAGACAACCCCATGTTCTAACGCCAGCATAGAACCACGTGCTCTATGCTCCACTGCGTCCGCCATCTAACGGTGGCGGCTCCGCCGAGGCTGCGGAAGGAAAGGAACGATGTCACATCGACAGTCCTCTCCCACCAGGGTTACGCAAGGTTATCCAAAAAAAATGTGAATAGGTACTTCCTAAGCAAAGGTTCATGTTTTATTTCAATAGTACAATTAAATTTAGTCGTATTGGAATAATTTTGTTCTTAAAAATATCTTTCAAACTTACTTGTCTCAAAATTGGTGAACTTAACATCTTCTGATTTTGAATAAAAAGTGCGACGTGATTGTTAACACTTTAATTTCACTTAGAAATAATCAAACCATCAAACTGCTTTTTATTATAAAACTATGCCTACCTATTGAGACCTTACATTATACCATTTGTATGTTAATTCTTAAAATCTAAATACAGGACGATGTAAATGTGTTCTAAGAACTATATTATTATTAGTCCGCGCGAATTTATAAAAAAAAAAATGCTGAAATTTCCAATATTCTACGCAATTTTGTAAATTTTTCTTTCCGTAAGAATCTTCAACAAAGTATTCTTCTTCTTAGTCACTCTTCACTCTTCATTCTTCACTCTTGGCAGAGTGTAAACGACGGTTGTGGCTCGCTTGACAATCCGTCCCCATTCTTCGCGTATTGACGCCTTTCTTGTGCTTTCACTTACAGACCGTGCCTTTATCTGGTCGGTCCAGCGCAATGGGGATCTGCCACACGGTCTTGTGACCTGAATTTTGCCCTGCACCACAAGAAGTTCAACGGAAGCATCATTGCGTCGCGATACGTGCCCAAAGAAAATGAGAATGTGAGCTTGAACGATGGAGGATAGACGCTGCTCGATGCTAAGTTCTTCTAGAACAGACTGATTCGTTCTGAACTTAGTCCACGAGATTTCCAGCATTCTGATTACGAATATGATAATAAAAATTGGCACAAATTGTATTTTCATGGTCAAAGGTCAAATTGAAGAAAAATCCATATTTGGAATGTTTTTGACGTTTATTACAACAAATATAGACGTTAGAAAAAAATGTTTTGAACAAAAAGTTGTAGGTAGGTAAATGTTTTGTTTTGTCCTATACGTTTTTCGTATGGGACTAGAGGTTTAGGAGAAAAATGCGAAAATTATGTGAAATTTGTATTTTTTGATAAAGTTTTCGCCAAGCATGTTTATACACACAAACATGCGAGCCTTATCGCCTAGAACGATTTTTTAACCTTTGCATGGACAGAACAGATGGCACAGCTATTAGGGTATTTTATAGTACTCGGCTGGCAAAAAAATTATCAGTCTGTAGTTATATTAAATGACACTGGTCACGGTTGACTGTACCAAACTCACGTTGGTTTAATGGGCTTATTTAGATAATTAATATAATTAATTGTTCTATCTACGCACTTCTTAACTTATCTACGCAACTAGAATTAGAAACAGGCTCACTAACGCATAGATTGGCGAAAAACTCGGTGGCGGATCTCTTTAGCAGGAGGTCGTCTAAGTAGGTACCAACGCAGTACCAGATATTCTGCTGCCAAGCAGTAGTGTTGCAACATTACCGTGTTCCGGTTTGAAGGGTGCTGCAGCCAGCGAAATTATAGGGCTGTTGAGACTAACCATCTACATAATGTCTCAAAGTAATGAGCGTCAAAGCAGAGATGCCCTAGACCTTGTTTTGTTACTCAAATTTCTATGTGTCGCTGCAATGGTCATGGACAGGCGTTATCTCTTACCATCAGGAGAGGGTATCGTTCGTCTCATTACTTATACATTAAAAAAAATAGTAATTGTAAAAAAAAAACTTTTACCGATTGGAAATAATATATACAATATATCCCACTAATATTATAAATGTGAAAGTTTGGATGGATGGATGGATGGATGGATGGATGGATGTTTATTACTCAATCACGCTAGAACGGCTGAACGGATCTGGATGAAATTTTGCATGAAGATACTTTAGACCCTGGAATAAAACATAGGATACTTTGTTCATCATCATCATCATCCATCGCCACGCGAGTAAAACCGCGGGACGCAGCTAGTATATATATATATTATTTCCAGCCGGTCAAATAGCTTTGTAATTAATATATTGCTGTAGATCTTTAATAACTTACCCATCCACGATGCTGTGTCTAAATCTATTGTAAATTCACTGTCTTCCTTCAGCAGTTGGTATAGTAGAACGCCAGGATATATTTGCGTGGTGGTAGGGTACTTTCTAGTACTCGGCTGGCTAGCTACCACCCTCGAGTTGAAAATCTGCCGCCAAACATATAACGATGTGTTCCGGCAGCCTCACTTGAGAACCAGTTCCATTCCAGGCTAGGTGTGCTTTACCATCTTCGACCACATCGTCACTTAACATCAGGTGAGCTGTGGTCAAACATCTAGCCTGTTAGCGAAAAAAAAAACCCAAGCTTGCGCCCGCTGAATATGCCCAGCTGACATATTGTCGTAACTTCATGTTACTATAAAAATTCTATCCATAATTTGGCAGCTGTTAACCATAATAGTTTGCGCTTGGTTATCGCTCAGTGCTCGGCGTAGGTCTCGCTTATAGTACACCGTTTACTCGTAGCTGTTAACATTGCTTAAAAAAATATATATTTGTTGTACTAGGTTGTTATTATGCCAAGTGAAGAATCCTTCGCTTGCTCTGAATTCAGTACTAGGCATTCGCGATAGTTGAATCCGGGGAATAGAAACAAGTGAATACATTTTACAACCGACACAACACAAGACTTTTCGTCACCTACGCGAGGACAACACGTCTAAGAAGAAAAGACAGTTAACAAGAATTTTTACGAAAATGAAATGGTTTATGGCTTCGTGCAATTTCCGGTTCGAATCAGACCTGTTTTTACAAAATGTCCTATTTTGTCCTAAATTGAATAGAAGATTAAGATAGTCCACTACACTGGCCAATTATGGGTGGGCAGACTTCACACATCTTCGTTTTTTTTTTTTAAATTAATTATCGGAGAATTGTGTCTTTACTATGTTTTCCTTCACTGTTTGAAATCAGCGGAAATATGCAAATAACTTAGTAAAAACAGAGATATGTGCCGTGAGATTCGAACCCAGGTCGACCAGATTGGACACCAGACGTCTCTTAACTAGGCTGCTGAAACTTCCTTCGCGCAATTTACTTATGCCAAATTCATTTGCATGCATTAGTACTAAAAATTATCAGAATTCGATTTACATGTTTGGAAATAGATATCACTAATTATTATCTATACTATTAGTGACCAATAGATTTTATCCCTTATCCTTGATTTATTCTATTTGTTTAGTGTATGGAAGTTAGTCAATACAAATTTATACATTGTGGATTAGAAAAATAATGATACCCATTTTTTTTTTTTTATTATATATAATATTTCAAGTTTTGTGATATGATCATGTCATTAGCCATGGACAGTTTGTGACCACGGCTATTGCAACATGGCCGGAACGCCGAGATAAATAAACAAAACTAATTTCATTGTATTTTTCGCACGATTGAGATCCGGCGATAAACATAATTAACACTGAGTCCAGGGCATCGAAGGCGCTCATTACTTTGAGACTTACTTCTCACTTGTCACTAGACAGACAAGTACTAAGCGATTAGCAGTATGCCAATACTAAGCCCGTGTAAACAATAATGATGACAGATTCTATGCATTCTCAACGAGATAGCTGACCAACAATTTTCTGTTCTAATCACAAAATCTTACAACTTAAATCATCATCCTCTCAGCCGTAGAACGTCCTCTGCTGGACATAGGCTTCCCTTATTGACTTCCCTAAAGACCGGTTGGAAGCGGCTCGCATCTAGCGCGTTCCTGCGGTATTTATTAGATTGTCTGTCCACCTTGTGAGTGGACGTCCTACGCTGCGCTGGCCGGTCCATAGTCTCCACTCCAGGACTATGCAGCCCCATCGGCCATCAGTTCTGCGTGCCATGTGCCCTGCCCACTGTCACTAGAACTTGCTAATCTGCTGGGCTATGTCGGCCACTTTAGTTCGTCTACGGATCTCCTCATTTTTGATTCGAACTTATATCATTCTGTAGTTATTTGAATGACATTAGACACGGTTGTCTGTAATGAAATAACGTTGATTTTAATTCATAGATGATTTGAATAGAAAAATCATAATTTTAAGTTTACTTATTTTCTGTAGGAATTTGACGGGCACAATGGGAATGACAGACGCATAGATTAGACAAAAACACTTAGAAATCGTGGTGTAAAAAGTTAGATTAATGGATGTATCTGCTTCAAGATCTGTAGAGCGTGGATTCGATTCTCATTCAAGACAAACATTTCTGTTTGTTCTGTGTCTGGGTTTTCTGTGTATATGATAAGATTTATAAGTATGTATTTACAACAAAAATACCTTGTTCCCATAGTACAAGCTTTGATTGGGGCCAGACGGCAATGTGTCAAATGTAAAAAAAAAAACTATGTATGTCTCCATTCCTTGTCGGATGCTCTTCTAGTCCATGCCATCTTTCCGGTGCGAATCTCATGTTTTCCGTCATATTTTATTGTCTTCTGCCTTTTATTCTTCTACTATGCTATCTATCCAACAATGAGTACTGACCTCACTTAATTAGTAAACTATTTTTACGCATTGCAACTTACGATCAAGTCACTACCTATACTTATTTGTATATTGCCCAGAGAGATCGGATTATAATTTAAAGTTTATGTAAGCTGCGGGAGAAGGTACATAATTCAATCATGACAAACTTTTTATTCAAAGTGTTTTTAGAAATGTGCCATATCTATAGGAACCGCCTCATCATTTGACAATAACTTTATTTCGAATGTTCCGTGCGCATAAAAATTTTCTATTTCTTGTAATGTCTTCCCCTTAGTTTCGGGAACATATTTCCATATTAACAACCCACATACTATAGAATTAAAAGTGTAAATTAAAAAAGTCCCCCATAAGCCCAAATACACGAAAAGATACGGAGATATTTTCAATGAAGAAGCATGTAACGAACATGCGTATATGACAAATAAAGCGCCCCCTAGCCCTCTATGCTTCACAGGCATTAACTCTGAAGACATTGCAAATACTACCGGCGTCTGGCCTAAACCGGTACTTATCATATAACCGATTAGAAAATACAAGCTAAGCAAAGATTCGTTTGGTAAAGTACCTGCTTCTTGTAAATACATCACAATAGATACGCAAAGCAGACAAACTGTCGCTCCACAAGTACTTGTCAATATCATGAGTTTGTTTTTATAAAACCTTATTAGAATCGTACTGACAATTGCACTGAAAACAAGTACAAAATGAATGATTATGCCACCAATAAATGCCGCTGTCTCATTTTGAGTAGCTTTTGATATAACATCAATTGAGTATAACAAAACAACGACAAAACCACTCCAATACGAGTGATTCATAAGTAAGAAAACATGAAGCGCCGGTATCAAGAAGTCTCTACTAGAAATCTGCTGCATAAACTGTCGTATAACAATATTTCTTTTCGTTGTACTTTTTCTGCTTGATCGCTCTTTGTGAGCGACCATCATCTCTTGTAACTCTTTCGCTGAATGCTCGTCAGTTCCTCGAAGTTTGATGAAATTTGATCTACATTTGTTCAAATCCTCTTTGTATGCTAACCAGAGAGGCGATTCAAGCCAAGCGCGGGAGATCAAGAGAGCAATGATCGCTGGTAAACACCAAATTATACTCTGTGTCCGCCAGTGAACAAATTTAGTCATAACTCCAGCAGATGCTAAGCCTAAAACGTTGATTATTCCATAAAGCTGTACAGCAACGTTTCTATACGTGGGAGTGATCATTTCACTGAGACAATCATAGCTCACAGCTATGAGGACGTTTGCTCCGAATCCGTGAATAGCTTCGCTCAGAAATATTATTGATATTCCTTTTGCGAAGTATAGTACCCCCCAACCGATAATGACTATGATGCATCCCGCAGAGAACGCGAATTTTCTTCCTTTCCATTGCATTACCATTGGCGCTATAACACCAGGTATACCAGCTAGACCGTGCATCGAACCTGAAAAGAAACAATAAAAACTTCTCCAGATATTTATTTTATAGTCTTCGACTAGGTCTCCTTCGCTTCAGGTCGTCTAGCTACTCTAACTTTACTTAACAATGATATATTTCATTCCGTTAATATATAATGTGAACTTTTACCTATCCAGGACGCCGTATCCAAGTCTAATTGAATGTCACTGTCGTTCTTCTTTAGTTGATACAGTAGAACAGTAGGGAAGCCCATGCCAGCGCCTGCCGAAAACGATGCTAACTGCGTCGCAACAGCAATGCTCAACTGAAAATTGTAAAGATGGTACAAAAATTACATTTATATTTTACTCAAATTTGAATAAATTTATAAAGTATGCAAGGTCACGGGAGACGACAATCTCAATCCAAATGGAGCTCATACCTTATAATGGTGTTGCATTATAAGGTACTTCTTGTGAACCATTTCGATGCAATTTAATATATTTTTAATACATACATAGTGGAGTTTCCTTGGGTACATATGAAACGTTTTGGCTCTACGTTTCTTATCCGTACGGCCAAGGAATGGAACAAGCTGCCGGCTTCCTTGTTTCCTGAAGGATATAATCTAGATCTTTTCAAGGCCAGAGTGAATAGGTATCTTATACGTCTGCGTGCCTTATCTTCGACCACATCATCGCTTACCATCAGGCGAGTTTGTGGACAAACGCGGACTTATTCGAATTAAAAAAAAGGAACTGTTTAAAAGATTCATCCGCGTTATAACTGACTTCAAAAAAGGAGGAGGTTCTCAAATCCTTTTTTGTTATCTCGGAACTCCGTCATTTATAAGCCGATTTAAAAAATATATTTGGTTTCATAGAAATTTCATCAAAATCGGTTCTGTTTCATTTTTAACCCAAAGTAACTAGAAAAATATGACATTGAATGAATTTTTTTTGAATTTTTTTTTTCTTTAAATGTAAATGTAATGAGTGTTGATGTTTTCTATATATTTTGACATTCGTTATAGTAATTCATTTGACATTCCATGTTTTTTATCTAATTTCAATTACATCTATAAATAGTAATTGTAAATAATTTTATAATATTCATACGCCTGCATTGGCAAGTTTTGGAAAAGCTCACGAAAATATTACCCTACCATCTCGATGTACCTAAAACTAGACTTTAACTTTGACGAACAAGACGCATGTCCATGACCATTGCAGCGATACACAGAATTATGAGTAGCAAAACAAAGTCCAGGGAATCGCTGCTTTGGCGCTCATTACTTTAATAATTTCAATGGTCTCAACTGCCCTGTAATTCACTAGCTGCAATACCTTTTAAACTGGAACACAGTAAAATACAGTAAACATACAGTAAGCCAAAAAATAAATATACCCATAAAACCTTTCTTAAATATATATTTAACAATTTTTTAAACTTGCCTGTCTCCAAAATGGTAATACCATTTTTTAGCTTCTCAAGACTACTTGTTGGCTCTTTAGCGTCGATTATAATAAATACATAAAATTATATACGTTTGTTTTTTACTGCAACCCGATTTAAATTAACGATTCCCAGCATTATTATGAACATGTCATATAAACAATTAAAGTTGTTTTATTATTATTATTATATGAAATGGTCAAGCACTAATTCTTTTTATAAATTTAATGTTCTGTATTATTTTATAGAATGGCTTTTAGATTTTTTTTTTTTTTTTTTCTTGATTTTCCCTTGTTTAACATACCACTTTTGTCCCGGAAAGCGCGTGGGGAAATATTCGGGACGCAGTTACTCATATAAGTTTTGTACTATCTATACATTTATTTACTTATATACTATATTTCACACCATCCCCACATTCCCTAATACGATGGTCGAAAGTCAACAATTTGACAACAACAAAAACAGTTGAATACGAAGTCAACGTACACAAATCATACCGTCACCATAGAAGCTATTCCGCTTTATAGTCTACTAGCTGTGCCCCGTGGTTTCACCTGCGCTAGATGCCTACGTCATAGTAGCTTTATGCATGCAAAGTATCAGCCCGATCGGCTTAAAATTGACAAAGTTTCATACAAACTTTCATCCCCTATTTTATCCCTTTGGGGGTAGAATTAATCAAAATCCTTTCTTAGCGGATGCCTACGTCATAACATCTACCTCGCATGCCAAATTTCAGCCCGATCCGTCCAGTGGTTTGGGCTGTGCGTTGATAGATCACTATGTCAAAAATCAAATCAAATCAAAAAGTAATTTATTCAGTTTAGGCCCTGGTAAGGCACTTATGAACGTTAAGTTACATGTTTGAATCTACCACCGGCTCGTAATTACACTTCAACTGAGAAGACTCCGGCAAGAAACTCAGCAAGGCATTTTTTTGTGGATCTTTCTTTTTATATTAGGTTACAGTTTACAGTTATAAATATTAATACATACATTATGCTTACTACAATTGTCACTTAGCCAGGGGGATGCAAGTGCAGAGAGAAGCTACAACAACCATATATTCCTGTCTTCCACGTAATGAGCCACCTTATAGTAGTCTTTGTCAATTAGTCATATGTCAGTCAGTCAGTCAGTCAACTTTGAGTTATATATTATATTCTATATTCCAATAACTCGAACTAAACGGTTCGATTCTACCTTCATTGTACGAACTATCGGTTCGATACTAAGCGAAGATGCGGTCTACGGTGGAGCACGCTCGCCTAGAAGAAACCGATTCACTCGCAACTTGAAGGCACACAGATTGTAACTACCAGGGAACACTCACTCGGGCAGCAAATTTCATTGTTTAGTAGTTCGTACAATTAAGTTAGAATCGAACCGTTTCGTTTGTGTTTTTGGAATGTCGACCATTAAGCGGTGTCGCCTCATAATATTGAAACTTTTATCACACTAATATTATAAAGGTGAAAGTTTGTAAGTGTATTTGTATGTTTTTTACTTCTTCGCGCTCAAACGGCGGAATCAACTATGATGAAACTTGGTATGGAGGTAGCTGAAACCCTGGATTACCACATAGGCTACTTTTTATCCCGAAAAAATGTAGCTGGTTACACAGCGGGGCGCGGCTAGTTTGACTGTAATTATAAGATGGTTAAGTTTTGACCGAAAATCCATTATGTATTCTTTCTTAGCTCTTAACTGTATTTTCAGCCGTGTCTTTATTTCAATGTTTCGCACGACGTCAATAATATAAATTCTGATAAAAAAAGCCTTCCCAGAATTTATATATGCCTAAACCACGCAACAATACAATTTGGAAAAAAGAATTAAGTGTTTTGTATTGTCATTTTGTTGGAAAAGCCATGTGAGACTTAAATGAAGACTGAACAGAGTCGTGGTAATTGTCGTTCCCAGTGACAACGTGTAATTATTTTTACCGAGTCCAAAAAAGGAGGAGATACTATGTTCTACTGAATGTATTTTTTTTATGTATGTTCACCGATTTCTCCCCCATTTGTGGACCAATTCTCAAAATTCTTATTTGAGAGAGTCTCAGATAAATTAACCAGCCAGGATAAGCCATGCGCTCTAACTTCAATACACAAAAGTCTGTCAATTTAGGTGCGGGGCGAAGTAACGCACACAAAAAAAGCTCACACAAACATATTTTGCGATCGCGTCGCTACACACGCACACGAAACTATAGGCTAACACTAGCTTACGCTGTACGCACACATTCACATTCACACATGGAAGCGTTCTATCGGTACACGGTAGATCGCGTAAAAGGGTTAGGGATTGACACTATCGAAATTGAATTATCGATAAGTTCTTTGTGTAACTGCAGGATAGTGGGAGAAACCGCGGGGCGCAGATAGTAAAACAAAATATTTATCTTAGTAATTTTATTGCTAACACGAAACGAAATCACTACATAAAGATTATAAGATTTTATCTTATAACGTATCATAATATATTTATTTTCTAATTGTAGCTTGTAAGTGGATGATGTTTGTTCCGAGTGGTGAGATGAAATCGTGTAATAAAAAATAAAATAAATATGTAATAGTTTTCTTCTTTTAGGTACCGTTTCTGATTTACAGTTAGACTGCTCGAGACAACAGTCAACCTGCAAAATACAATTTCTGTTCTTCTTCTGTTAATATAATGAAACGAGAACTGTAATAAATCCTAGAAAATATATACAATACAATGTAATTCTCAAGAAGTTTTTAGTTAAAAGACAGGACTCAGTTTGACCGAATATAAGGGCTGGAGAGTGACATTAGGTCTCCAGGTAGACAAAATCTCTAGCAAAAGTTTGTGAAATATAAGCTCACCTCAGATATTTTTATACTTGGCACAGCACCCTGTTTTAATCTTCTTTTGTTATTGGACTGGTGAGTACCAGCGATTTCCTATCGCGTCACGTGAAGCCGTTATTTGCTGGACACTTTTTCTTTACGCGCTCGACAAAAAAGTGCGTTCCAGCTGGGAATATTACTTTGAGGTAACGAATACAAAGTTGAGCGCAGGTCAGTTACTTTACATTATGATACTGCGATACTAAAACGCACAATCTATAAATACTTTTTTTTTCCAATTTAATTAAGGGACTTTTGTGGCATCCACATGGCAGTCCCATCGTATTTTCAACAAATATCATTTAAAAAAAAACATTCTTAACAAACTTCTCATACACATATTCACTCTCTAGCATACACACTAAATAATCAGGGTCACTTGAGGCGACTAACACAACTGAACAGCCATCTTTAAGTACTTCATGTGAAGTGTTGACTCCCAGCTCTTGGAAATCTTTAGCCACTTGGACTTTCCCATCTAACTTTGGGACGTTTATTAGATAATGATGGTATAACATAGTTTTTAGGCATTATTTTATTCTATAATTTTAATTTATGTCAATAAAATGCTAATATACATACATAATTATAATTGGTGTCAGTGATTAATTAATGTATGTAATTTAAATGAATAATTGTTTTTGATTGTGTGTACCTACTTTTTTGTGATTGTGTAATTTGATTACGCTAGTTAGTTTTTGTTTGTAATGCGTTGTTGAATTGTTAATTATTGTTTTTTTTTTGTTTATCATTGCGACAGTTTTGTTTTTTGTTTGACGAAATAAGTTTTCTATCCGCACATATGTCTTGTCCTTCCTACCCAGGAAATTAACGTCGCTGTGGTATATATAGACTTAAAATTCATATAGAATGTTTGCAGGGGAATGCATGTTGCATGCGGCACCCCGCCACGGACTCTGACCAACCTGCACTAAATGTTTTCCTCGGACCCCAAAGACCTGGCACAGAACCATTGTAGTAAATCCGGCGCTACTTCTATCACAGTGTCGCTGTGGATATGAAGAGTCCGGAGCTAATGAAAAGTCAATAAGACGTGATGGACTCGAGTACACTACCGCGCAATTGTGGCTAACGTCTCCGGGTTATGTTGCACAAGCTAAACATCTAAAAGTAGCAGCCGTGCCGCTTTCAGATCACCCACAAAAAAACTTACCTACGCCTCTGAACCAAACGAGACCCGAAATCCCATCCACATTCTCGAGTTTGTCGCCAAGAGATAAAAGCTCGAAGGACACGATGTTTGCTAGTAGCCCTCAACGTCATCTGTCCTCCTTGTCATTGAAATCAACGCACATCTTAATAATGACACAACTTGCCAGCCGTTAGATATTTGATATTGTATTTAAGTTTGACATAATATTTGAATTTGACATTTTATATGATTTTGAACTTGACATGCTTTACTTTTTTCTTATTAATTAATGCATAAGTCTGTGACATAAATGTAACTGTGTAACGTTTTTATGTCAATAAATAAATAAATAATAATAAATAATTACGTCTTGAGAATATGCCATAACACATGTGCATGCACATGTCTTCAAAGAAGCCAATCTGTCGAGGGGTTCTGGCGGACTGATGTCTTGTAGTAGATAGAGAGATTTTGCTGGAATTTCCCTCGCTCCCTCTTCTATACCATATAAATTTTACATGTAACCATCAGTGGTGGATTTACACATTTTCAAGGTACAGGCTATTAAGTTTTTGCCGTCCTTGTCTCTACGATTGTCAGTACCTAGATTAGTTTAACAATCCAACAATTTCGTTGAAATTGCACAACAAATAATTTTTGAGTATATTTCTAAGCTCTGTCATGTACGATTATAACCAATAGGTACACAAACCAACCAGTTCACGGCCCACAACTAGTAGTGGGCTAGTAACTACTAGTAACTAGTAGTACAGACTTGTGGGAATGGATAGTCGGTAGTGGGGAAGTATGAAATATATTTTTCGCAATTGCGCTCTCTTTTTACTTATACAAAGTGTGAGCTGAGGTTGATTACGTGTTGGAGGGCGGGGAACTGGCTTTTTGATTGTAGAGTATAGAAGTTTGCTGCACCGTTGAATATACAATGAAAAGGAAGAGGGAAAAATCACAGTCAAGATGTGTTGTAGACTTTTCTCTGTAAGTCATCAGAAAACCGTCATACAGAAATCTTTTTGATTTTTATGAGGTAGCAAAAAATAAAAATTCAGTCCTCAAATTTACCGCCTCAAAAATCTGCCGCCCTAGGCTCAAACCTACTCAGCCTGCTGGTAAATCCCTCATATATTTATTAAGGTTTATCGTGTGATCTTTAGATAAATTAACTACTTAATTAAGAGTTTACTGAATCGTTGGAGGATTTTCAATAAATGCTAACCATTTTTGAAAATGAAATAGACGTACGAGACGCTCTCGGGACGGTAAGAGATAAAGCCTGTCTAAGACCATTGCAGCGGCAGCCAGAACTTAGAGTAGCAAAACAAAGTCCAGGGCATCGAAGGCGCTCATTACTTTGAGACTTACTTACTTCTCACTTGTCACTAGACAGACAAGTACTAAGCGATTAGCAGTATGCCAATACTTAGCCCGTGTAAACAATAATGATGACAGATTCTATGCATGTCTCAACGAGATAGCTGAGCAACAATTTTCTGTTCTAATCACAAAATCTTACAACTTAAATCATCATCCTCTCAGCCGTAGAACGTCCTCTGCTGGACATAGGCTTCCCTTATTGACTTCCCTAAAGACCGGTTGGAAGCGGCTCGCATCTAGCGCGTTCCTGCGGTATTTATTAGATTGTCTGTCCGCCTTGTGAGTGGACGTCCTACGCTGTGCTGGCCGGTCCATGGTCTCCACTCCAGGACTATGCAGCCCCATTGGCCATCAGTTCTGCGTGCCATGTGCTCTGCCCACTGTCACTAGAACTTGCTAATCTGCTGGGCTATGTCGGCCACTTTAGTTCGTCTACGGATCTCCTCATTTTTGATTCGAACTTATATCATTCTGTAGTTATTTGAATGACATTAGACACGGTTGTCTGTACTGAAAAAACGTTGATTTTAATTCATAGATGATTTGAATAGATAAAACATAATTTTAAGTTCATTTATTTGCTGTAGGAATTTGGCGGTCACAATTAATTAAAGTAATTACAGACGCATAGATTAGACAAAAACACTTAGAAATCGCGGTGGAAAAACTTAGATTAATGGATGTGTCTGCTTTAAGATCTGTAAAGCGTGGATTCGATTCTCATTCAAGATAAACATTTCTGTTTGTTCTGTGTCTGGGTGTTCTGTATATATGATTATTAATCTTCATTTCATTATAGTGCACGTATACATAAGATTAACAGTAAGCTTGTATCGCAGGAAACTATCGACAATTTAAAAATGAAGTCAAATCAATTAATCTATACATTTCAAAAATTTAGTCTAAATATAATTTATACATAAAATACTTGATGGAAAATAAATGGAAAACAAATGGAATTAGTACAATGTTAAGGGCTACATAATAAATAAGGGTGTGTTTGTGTGTGTTTGTGTGTGTCTGGGTGTGTGTGAGGATCTGTGTTTGTGTGTGTAGGCGTATGTATGTGTGGGTATGTATGATAGGCGTTTAGAATACTGGAGCCAAACTCAATAAGGATTTATAATATAAGTATGTATTTACAAAATAATACCTAGTTCCCATAGTACAAGCTTTGATTGGAGCCAGACGGCAATGTGTGAAATGTAAAAATAAAACTATGTGTGTATGTAATCGGCCCGTCTCCATTCCATGTCGGATGCTCTTCTAGTCCATGCCATCTTTCCGGTGCGAATCTCATATTTTCCGTCATATTTTATTGTCTTTGCCTTTTATTGGAAAGAAAGAAAGAAAGAAAATAATTTTATTTTGTACATAATACCAACCGAACAACAAAAAACAAACAAAGACTAACAGTTACATACAAAATAGGGGCTTACCTCAGCATAATGCTGGCCATACTAAGTGGTATAACCAGCGCTGGTCTTCCCTTGTAGCTCGAACAAATACATACATATAAAAACAAAATTACCAACAACAAAAAACAAATATAAATAAAATTAAAATAAAACAAAACAGAAGTGCTTAACAATAACAACAACTAACAACAATTAGGCTAAATTAGCCAGATAACAAAAAATGCCAATTTTTTTTTTCTAGTCTTTGTATCTGCCACGATGTCAGTGCCAAACTGATAAAATATAAAATAACGCCCCTTGTTCCATTGTTATTATATATTCTTCTACTATCTATTCAACAATGAGTACTGACCACACATATTAGTAAACTATTTTTACGCATTGCAACTTACGATCAAGTAACTACCTATACTTATTTGTATATTACCCAGAGAGATCGGATTATAATTTAAAATTTATGTAAGCTGCGGGAGAAGGTACATAATTCAATCATGACAAACTTTTTATTCAAAGTGTTTTTAGAAATGTGCCATATCTATAGGAACCGCCTCATCATTTGACAATAATTTTATTTCGAATGTTCCGTGCGCATAAAAATTTTCTATTTCTTGTAATGTCTTCCCTTTTGTTTCGGGAACATATTTCCGTATTAACAACCCACATACAATGGAATTAAGAGTGTAAATTAAAAACGTTCCCCATAAGCCCAAATACACGAAAAGATACGGAGATATTTTCAATGAAGAAGCGTATAACGAACTTGCGTATATGACAAATAAAGCGCCCCCTAGCCCTCTATGCTTCACAGGCATTAACTCTGAAGACATTGCAAATACTACCGACGTCTGGCCTAAACCGGTACTTATCATATAACCAATTAGAAAATACAAGCTAAGCAAAGATTCGTTTGGTAAAGTACCCGCTTCTTGTAAATACATCACAATAGATACGCAAAGCAGACAAACTGCCGCTCCACAAGTACTTGTCAATATCATGAGTTTGTTTTTATAAAACCTTATTAGAATCGTACTGACAATTTCACTGAAAACAAGTACAAAATTAATGATTATGCCACCAATAAATGCCGCTGTCTCATTTTGAGTAGCTTTTGATATAACATCAATTAAGTATAACAAAACAACGACAGAACCACTCCAATACGAGTGATTCATAAGTAAGAAAACATGAAGTGCCGGTATCAAGAAGTCTCTACTAGAAATCTGCTGCATAAACTGTCGTATAACAATATTTCTTTTCGTTGTACTTTTTCTGCTTGATCGCTCTTTGTGAGCGACCATCATCTCTTGTAACTCTTTCGCTGAATGCTCGTCAGTTCCTCGAAGTTTGATGAAATTTGATCTACATTCGTTCAAATCCTCTTTGTATGCTAACCAGAGAGGCGATTCAAGCCAAGCGCAGGAGATCAAGAGAGCAATGATCGCTGGTAAACACCAAATTATACTTTGTGTCCGCCAGTGCACAAATTTAGTCATAACTCCAGCAGATGCTATGCCTAAAACGTTGATTATACCATAAAGCTGCACAGCAATGTTTCTATACGTGGGAGTGATCATTTCACTGAGACAATCATAGCTCACAGCTATGAGGACGGTTGCTCCGAATCCGTGAATAGCTTCGCTCAGAAATATTATTGATATTCCTTTTGCGAAGTATAGTACCCCCCAACCGATAATGACTATGATGCATCCCGCAGAGAACGCGAATTTTCTTCCTTTCCATTGCATTACCATCGGCGCTATAATACCAGGTATACCAGCTAGACCGTGCATCGAACCTGAAAACAAACAATAAAAACTTCTCCAGATATTTATTTTAATATAGTCTTCGACTAGGTCTCCTTCGCTTCAGGTCGTCTAGCTACTCTAACTTTACTTGGTGGTAGATTTCCTTAGCAGGAAGTAGTCTAGGTAGGTACCACCGCAGTATCAGATATTTTGCCGCCAAGCAGTAGTGTGTAAACATTATTGTGTTCCGGTTTGAAGGGTACTACAGTTAGCGAAATTACAGGGCTGTTGAGACTAACCGTCGAATGTTTCCAAGTAATGAGCGCCAAACAAATGATGCACTGGACTTTGTTTGTATACTCAAACTTCTGTGTATCGCTGCAACGGTTATGGACAGACGTTATCTCTTACCATCAGGAGAGCGTCTCGTTCATGTCATTACTTTTACATTTTAAAAAAAGCTAGGTACAACCGCAGTACCAGATATTCTGCCACCAAGCAATTGTGTATTATTGTGTTCCTGATTGAAGAGCACTACAGCTAGGGCAATTATAAGACCATTGAGACTAACCATCAAATATCTCAAAGTCATCATCATCTCAGCCGTAGGACTTCTGGAAAAAGTCACCCTCATTGATTTTTACTAAGACCAGTTGGAAGCGGCATCCAGCGCATTCTTGCTGTCTTTATTAAGTCGTCTGTCCACCTTGTGAGTGGACGTCCTACGCTGCGCTTGTCCATGGTCTCAACTCGAGAACTTTGCAGCCTCATTAGCCTTTAGTTTTGCGTGCTATGTGCCCTGCCCACTACCACTTCAATTCAAAATCCACTGGGCTATGACGGTAACTTTAGTTCGTCTGAAAGTAATGAATGCCAAAGCAGCGACGACCCAAAAAAAAAGCGAAAGTTTAACGCGGTGGACCCCTTTGCAGGAGGTAGTCTAGTCGCAGAGACCATTACAATATCAGATATTTTGTCATCTGCTATTGTATTGTGTGAAAATTACGCTATATTACAGGGTTATTAAAATTATCATTATATTAATCATGGAATATCTCAAAGCAATTAGCGCTAGAGCAGCGATACCCTGGTCTTTTTTGTTACTTAAAAGTTTGGGTATAGCTGCAACGGTCATAGATAGGTGTCATCTCTTATCATCAGGAGATACACTGACTATAGTTTTTGTAATGACATATTTTTATATTGACTTTTTTTCTTTCATTTACATGTAATCGGTATTTTTGACATATTAACTATTATAGTAACTTTGGTATTACCGATGAAATATTTATATTAATATTTAAGCGAATCATTCGTCTTACTAAATAAGTTTGAACAATAAGTTTAATTTATATTTAATTAAGTTATTTTTAGTACAGTTAAAAATGATTCCCATTCCAAAATAGATACTTTAATCTACACCTAATTGACCTTGACCTAATACATCTGATTGAATTTGACCACCACCACTTAACAATGATATATTTCATTCCGTTAATATAAAATGTGAACTTTTACCTATCCAGGACGCCGTATCCAAGTCTAATTGAATGTCACTGTCGTTCTTCTTTAGTTGATACAGTAGAACAGCAGGGAAGCCCATGCCAGCGCCTGCCGAAAACGCCGCTAACTGCGTCGCAACAGCAATGCTCAACTGAAAATTGAAAAGATGATATAAAAATTACATTTATATTTTACTTTTTGTAAAGTATACAAGGTCACGGGAGACGACAATCTCAATCCAAATGGAGCTCATACCTTATAATGGTGTTGCATTATAAGGTACTGTTTTATAGCGATGATAGCTCAGTGGTTAGCGTGGTCGGTTCGCATGCCGAAGGGCGTGGGTTCAAACCCCAACAATGAGCTTGAGCTGTCGGTGAAGGAAAACATCGTGAGGAAACCATAGCGTGGTGGTAGGGTACTTTCTAGTACTCGGCTGGCTAGCTACCACCCTCAAGTTGAGTTAAAGGGCTAAAAATTGAGGTGAATTATTTTTATTCGATACCAAATCGATCCCCTGAGTGTGAGTCAAAAAAGCCATGGGGGCAGATTTCCCATATTTATCCGGCTATGCCCTTTAGACAAAACCAAAAACTCTGAAACGTACTAAAGTAACTTATAATTAAGTTTTTACGTTTCTTATAAAAATGACTAACCTAACTTACATATATATGTATATAAAAATTATCCTTTCGCGCCCCACTTGAGAACGATTACAGATTTCGTTGATCTTTTTTTTTAAATTTTCTAATAATTCGTATAAATTTCTTACGGAAACAAAAATTGAAAGAATTACGCAGAAAATTGGAAAATTTTAGTTTTTTTTTGATGAATTCCACCCGGACGAAGTCGCGGTTGTTGTGGAAACTAATTCGTCACATTTGTGTGTTTTAAAATTGTGTCATGTTGGCATGTTTTGTCACGTAATAGGTGAAAGAGGAGACATCTCAGGTTTTTTTAAATATAAAAGTAATGAGTGTTGATGTTTCCTGTGTATTTTGACATTCATTATAGTAATTGATTTGACATTCCATGTTTATGTAGCTAATTTCAATTACATCTATAATAGTACATGTAAATTATTTTATAGATAGAGCGATTAGAAAAATTAGACAAATAACAGATGTGGCTACAGCCACGTTGGTTTACTTTGCTTATTTCCATAGTTTAATGTCCTACAGTCTACTGCTGTGGGGCTCAGCTGCAGACTTTGAAACTATTTTTATTCTGCAAAAAAGTGCAATTCGCGCAATCTATTGTTTGGGTCCTCGCGAATCACTACGAAATCGATTTAAAGATTTTAAGATATTAACGTTACCGTCACAGTACATTTATGAAAACATTATGTTTGTCCGGAAAAATTTAAATTCATTTGAAATTAATAGTAGTCGCCATAACTTAAATACAAGAAATAAAGATAAAATTGTGACACCTAGATTCAGGTTATCTAAAGCTAATAAGTCTTTTCTCGGGAATTGCGTTAGATTCTATAATAAAATCCCACTTGAGGTAACTAAAATGTCCTATAATAAATTCAAAGATTTTATAAAGCAGAGGTTAATTGACAAAGCCTACTATAAGGTGGCTCATTACGTGGAAGACAGGAATATATGGTTGTTGTAGCTTCTCTCTGCACTTGCATCCCCCTGGCTAAGTGACAATTGTAGTAAGCATAATGTATGTATTAATATTTATTACTGTAAATTGTAACCTAATATGAAAAGAAAGATCCACAAAAAAAATGCCTTGCTGAGTTCCTTGCCGGAGTCTTCTCAGTTGAAGTGTAATTACGAGCCGGTGGTAGATTCAAACATGTAACTTAACGTTCATAAGTGCCTTACCAGGGCCTAAACTGAATAAATGACTTTTGATTTTGATTTTATAATATTCATACGCCTGCAATGGCAAGTTTTGGAAAAGCTCACGAAAATATTACTCAACCATCTCGATGTACCAAAAACTAGACTTTAACTTTGACGAACAAGACGCATGTCCATGACCATTGCAGCGATACACAGAATTATGAGTAGCAAAACAAAGTCCAGAGAATCGCTGCTTTGGCGCTCATTACTTTAATAATTTCAATGGTCTCAACTGCCCTGTAATTCACTAGCTGTATTAATACCTTTTAAATTGGAACACAGTAAAAACACATACAGTAAGCCAAAAAATAAATATACGTATAAAACCTTTCGTAAATATTTATTTAACAATTTTTTTAACTTGCCTGTCTCCAAAATGGTAATACCATTTTTTAGCTTTGAGAAGCTAGAAGACTACTTGTTGGCTCTTTAGCGTCGATTATAATAAAATCATAAAATTTTATACGTTTGTTTTTTACTGCAGCCTAATTTAAATTAACGTTCCCAGCATTATTATGAACATCTGTATCTATATATATACTATAATATTATAAAGAGGAAAGATTTGATTGTTTGTTTGCAATGACTAGGCTCCAACCGACTTAAAAAAATTTGACCGTTAGAAAGCTACATTATCCCAGATTAACAAAGGCTAGTTTTTATCCCGACATTCCCACGGGATCTGGACTAACGCAGTTTAATCACTACATAGTTTAAAACAAAATCGTCTACCGCGTCTGTCTGTCTGTCTAACTGCCTGTCTGTTCGCGTTAAACTTAAAAACTACTGAACGAATTATCATGCGAGTTTCACCAATAGATAGAGTGATCCATAAGGAAGGTATAATTTGTCAAAGTTTTTTGTAAATTGGTTGAAATATGAACATATCAACACTACGACAGACAAAACATGCGGGCATAATATGCTCTACTACCCGTGCGAAGCAGGGGCGGGTCGCTAGTTTTATATAAACAATTAAACTATCTTTTGATTATTATTATTATGTGAAACGGTCAAGCACTAATTATTTTTATAAATTTAATGTTCTGTATTAATTTATAGTATTGATTTTAGATGTGTCTTATTTCTTTTTTTAAATATTTTATTTTTTATTCCCTTGATTAACATACCACTTTTGTCCCGGAAAGCGCGCGGAGAAATATCCGGGGTGCAGTGACTCATATAAGTTGTTTCTAGCTATACATTTATCTAAATATATATAACTCAAAGGTGACTGACTGACTGACTGACATAGTGATCTATCAACGCACAGCCCAAACCACTGGACGGATCGGGCTGAAATTTAGCATGCAGGTAGATGTTATGACGTAGGCATCCGCTAAGAAAGGATTTTGATTAATTCTACCCCCAAGGGGATAAAATAGGGGATGAAAGTTTGTATGAAACTTTACCAATTTTAAACCGATCGGGTTGAAACTATGCATGCATAAAGCTACTATGACGTAGGCATCTAGCGCGGGTGAAAATCATACCGTCAACATAGAAGCGACACCGCTTTATGGTGGATATTCCAAAAAGTCGAACTAAACGGTTCGATTCTACTTTCGTTGTACCGCTAATAATGGAACTTGCTGCCCGAGTGGGTGTTCCCTGATAGATACAATCTGGGTGCCTTCAAGTCGCGAGTGAATCAGGTTCATCTAAGTAAGCGTGCTCCACGGTAGACCACATCTTCACTTAACATTTTGTTACACACAGAAACACACGCATGCCTAGTCCGTTGTAAAAAAAAACCTACATCTCTAAAAAAAAACTAAATGCAATCACATGATAGCAGCAGCACAACGGCGGCCATACCCCTTAAACGATTTCTTCCAGACAACTCTATAATGGAGATAACAGACGAGACACCAAATATGGTCGAGGGTAAAAAGAAACCATAATTTATCGAAAAATAAATAAATGCAAACGTTAAAAGAAGCTAAACGTATGCATATAACAAATACTTTGAATTGAAAAAGAGTACCTGGATGACCGAGCTTTGCTCGGCTGAAAACACGGATAAAACGACGTTTTCTAAAAATGAAACCTAGCTAGATCGATTTATCGCCCTCGAAACCCCCTGCATACAAAGTTTCATGAAAATCGTTGGAGCCGTTTCTGAGATTCAGATTATCCCACTGTTTTTATGTATGCTTACCGATTTCTCCCCCATTAGTGGACTGATTCTCAAAATTCTTTTTTTATTCGAAAGAGTACTCCTGAGGTGGTTCTTAACATACATATGATAAAACTGAAGAGTTGTTAAAGATTGTACTTTGATGTCAAGTTGTAACTGCTCTATGTATGACAGTCGAATTGGACATTTTGTGCATAATATAAACATTCTGATAAAATGTCTAATTAACGACTGCCGAGATATAGCTTTCGTCTAGGAAAAATATTGTGCAGTCTGTATGAGATGAACTGTACCCACTGAATCTCATACTCATAGACTGCACAATATTTTTCCTAGCATGTTAAGTCTTTAGCAGAAAACTCCTAGTTTTAACGCCAATTATGATTTTGTTGTTTACAAGCCATGATTGTGCAATAAAAAAGTTCATTCATTCTCATTCTATATATAAATAAATATTGGAGAACATTTACACACAGCGTCATCTAACCCCAAACTACGCTAAGCTTGTACTATGGGAACCAGAAAGCTTATAGAATACTTAAATACATATTTTTTTAATACTTATTTATAATACACACAGTCCGTTTCAGTCTGCGGATTGCAGTGTTGTCTTCCATCAAGACATTGGCCAGGTCGTTCGGATGGTTTTTGGTTCTTTCCTTGTACTTGTTTGTATGGACGACTATTTCCTGTTTGACTGTGGTCATGTGCAGGTCGTGATGAAGTTGTTCATTTGTGACGAACCAGGGTTATCGTCCTCAAGATTTTGTTTTGGAATCTTTGCAAGATTTCGATGTTGGAATGGGAGGCTGTCCCCCAGTGCTGTATTCCATAAGTCCAGACCGGCTTAAGGATCGTTTTGTAGAATAGAAGCTTACTACTTAGCGACAGTTGTGACCGGCGACCCATTAACCAATACAGCTTACGTAGTTGTAATCCTAATTGTTTTCTTTTTGTAAAAATATGTTTTTGCCAGGTGAGTCGCTTATCAAGGTGTAATCCTAAATACCTAACATGGTCTGATTGTGGGACTTCTGAGTTATTGAGTTTGACGGGTGGACAAGTTTGATACAATACAGCGTAGAGCTGTCAGAATTGTCGACGACTCTGGCATCACCGATGACCTAGAGCCACTTAGTTTGCGTAGAGACGTTGGGTCTTTGTGCGTTTTCTATCGCATATACAACGGGGAGTGTTCTGAAGAATTATTCGATCTTATGCCGGCGTCACGGTTTCATCACCGCACTAGCCGCCATCGTTTAAAAGCTCATCCACATATAATCGATTCATGGAAATCGCACACTGTGCGATTCACGCGATCCTTTTTGCCATACACTTGCAAATTGTGGAATGATCTTCCTTCTTCCGTATTCCCGCGGAGTTACAACATTGGGCTCTTCAAAAGGCGTGTAAATAGAATCCTAAAAGGTCGGCAACGTATTTGTAGTGCCCTTGGTATTGCAGGTATCCATAGGCGACGGTGATTGCTTACCATCAGGCAACCCGTCAGCTTGATTGTCACCTATGGCATTAAAAAAAAGTGCCTCTTCTTAGAGTAAAGGTAACATTTACAGATTTTGTTTCGTTAGCCCTGATTCTCCATTTTTTTAACTAGATGGAAATATCATTAAGCCCACACTGTAAGAGTTCCGCCGCCTCAACTGGATCCGAGTGGGCTGCTAAGATCGCAGTGTCGTCAGCAAAAGTACCGGTGGTGATACTCTCTGAAGTTGGTAGGTCAGATGTGTACATAAGGTACAACGTCAGGCCTAGCACGCTGCCTTGTGGAACTCCTGCTTTAATAACGCTAATATGATGTGTAACAAATTTTCACTTCTATCAGCAGCGTTCGTAGAGAGAAAACGACTGCTCACCTGACGAAATCATCATCACTTATTTTTAATCAAATCATTCGCTAGGATTTATTTTATTTTTAAATAATATTTTAGTAAAATCTTCGTATTAGATTATTCTTGTCTCACTAACTGAACGAAGACGCTTTATAATTTATCTTGCTTCGTTATATCCTTATAAAGTAGTATAATTGAAAACAATGTTTTGTTTTTTTAATTTAAAACAAGTTAAAAAGATAAAAACGATTATATTACCTACAAAATTGTTGTAGGTTATAATGTTTTATTTGTATAAGGTAATAATCATTGGCGCCACTGTGCCACTGTAAACATCGTAATCACAATTAAATAAATTTTAAAAATAACTAAAGTGTATAAATAAGTGAAAACAGTGTAAAATTATATAAACAGTGATAAAAGTTATCCGGTCAACATAAGCAATGTAATTTATATACAGTCAAATTAATGTAAAAGTGAAATATATGATCGTCAGAAAATCTGTTTATAAACCGTTGCGAGAGTGCAAATACAGTGAAAAATAATATTGTTGCGAGTGCTTACTAAAGTCAGAATACGAACAATCCAAAATTAGTGCTTAAATCAAAAAATGATCACAAACATAACCCTAAAAATACAAATTAAAGACTCAGACAGTTACAGTTTTTAAATACTAACACCAGTATCGCCATCTACTGCCGTCTATCAAAACTACCAAGCCAATCTCTTAACGACATACAGTATCAAACAGACGCACAACCCATCAGACACAGACACCACCTAACAGAATTTGGAAGCAACTAAACTACTTAAGAGATTAGTCTGTGCCATGTTTAGCTGACAACTAACGACATCTAGCGACTCCTGCTGAAAATATTTACTACTTTGGCTACCAAACGCTTGATCTACCTATTTGTTCGATTATCATCAACTTAATTACTTACATAACTCATAGAGGTCGCTTGGGAATACATTACAGTACAATAACTATGGATGAATTAACAAATATTCTACTAAACATGCAAAAAGATCTAAAACAATATAAGCAAGACATGTCAGAAATGAAGGAGGATATAAAGACCTGTATAAACAATAATATTAACGAGAAATTTATTAGTCTGGAATTAAAAAATGAACTACTAGAGAAAAAAGTGGAAGAACAAAGCATCAAAATAAATAATATAGAAAGATATAATAGACGCAAAAACCTAATTTATTCGGAGTTGAAGAAGGAGAAAAATCATATCACCAATTAGAACAATCAATAATTGACATAATAAACACTTACCTTAAAGTACCATGTAATTATAGCGACATTGAGGCCGTAAGGAGATTGGGAAAGAAAGGTGAGAAAACTAGACCGGTTGTTATATCGCTCACTACAATGGGCTTAAAAATAAAAATACAAAAGAATAAAAAACATGGTTTACAAAACACACCGTATTACATAAAAGAAGATTATCCATTAGAAGTTCTTAAAAAGCGCAAAGAACTACAAATCGAACTACAAAAAGAAAAAGAAGCAGGGAAAACTGCTTTTCTTAAATACGACAAACTCATTATACTGAATAATAATTCGCATAGTCCACGCGAACAGCCAAATAAGAAAAATACTCCTAAGCCCATGGAGATATCTCACTCTAGCAGTGACATAGCTCTACATGCTAAGTATAAGAGAAACTTGTCTGAATCTCCGGAGACGCCTCAAAATAACAGCCCGACAGTTCGACATGGTAAAAATCAACCCCCGAAGAAAAATAAAATTACTAACATGAAAGATTATATACTACAAAAACCAAAGTTAATCCTCGCTCAGTCTAACAACTCTCAAAGCCAATCGATATCAACACAGCTTAACGATGCATAGCATTCACAGACGGGCCCTCTACCTATCTCTTATCTCCCAGTACGGTCGGTCACCGCGGGAGAGTTCGACCAAAACCCTCCAACGAAAGAAAATATAGGAAAGAAATGCAATTTGAATATCTGCACTTTTAACGTGAAATCACTATCGTCAGAAATAAAACTAATCGAGCTCAAGGCAGCGCTACAAAACATTAACCACGATATAATAGGATTAAGCGAAATCCGCTGATTGGGAGAAAACATCATCGAGGATGCTGACTACATCTTATACTATTTGGGCAAAACCAAGGGTTTATACGGCGTTGGCTTTCTTGTCAAAACGAAATACAGGAAAAATATCAAGACATTTATCGGAATTTCAGAGAGTGTGCGTATTGGAAGTCGACCTGGGGCATATACCTTTTGCAATAATTCAGGCGTATGCACCTACGGAAAGTTCATCGCAAGAAGATATAGACAATTTTTATCAAGACCTAGCAAAAGCCCACGACTCTACCTCTATAAAAAACATAATTTCCATGGGTGATTTTAATGCACAGATTGGGACTCCTAAAACACACGAGTACACAGTTACAGGTAAATATGGATATGGAAAAAGAAGCGCCCGCGGCGGAAGGCTCATTCAATACGCATACGAATACAACCTGACAATTATAAATACAATGTTCAAGATAAAACCCAAAAACAGATGGACATGGATTTCTCCAGATAAAAATACAAGAAACGAGATAGATTACATTATGTCTACAATACCACAATTGTTTTCTAAGTATGAAGTATTATCATCATTCTCCTTTGGATCGGACCATAGATTCCTGAGAGCCACATTCAACCTGAAATCAATCAAAAAGAGCAGGCGCAGTTATTCTAATACTTCGACATTGCTAAAAACGGAGAAAAAGCAAGAAATATATCTCAAAAACTTAAATCGTTGGATACCTGAACTTATGACGACATATGAAAATTTTAACAGTGATGAATACCACACCACCACACCATCAGCCATAGAACGTCCACTGCTGGACATAGGCCTCCTCCTGGGGGGGGTTTTGCCAATACTCGCCACGCTTGGCAGGCGGGTTGGCGAGCGCAGTTAGGTGTCATTGTTCAAGGAAGACGCTGCTGCTCATCTTCCGGATTACATCCCTCAGCCGACTCTTACGGCAACCACGGGTAGAGAGGGTGGGGTACTATTCTTACGCCGGCACCACCACGGCAATAATATATAATTATAATATGGCAATAAATTCACAGTGATGAATATTATCAAAAAATTGCATATTCAATACAAGCGAGCTTAAAAGGGCCTAAAATAAAAGAAAGCCACAAGATCTTGTCAGATAAAGCACTAGAGCTCATGAAGGAAAGAACTCTTTTACAAAATAAAACAAAACAATGAACAACACTGATAAAGAAAAGCTGAAAGAACTCTACAAAACAACTAACAAAGAAATAAGAAGATGCTACGACACTTACAGACTAAACACTGTACAAAGACACCTGGAAAAAACTAGGTCCGCCAAAAAAGGGTATAAAGAATTGAATAATGCAAAGAAATGGATTCCATCACTTCAGCTTGGCTCTATCAAAAGAAATTCCCGAGTGGATATTATAAACATAGCTACAGACTTCTATGCAGAACTATACAGCCAGCCAGAATCATTTAGGCAAACACGTGTTATTCAGCAATGTACAGATACTTCTGAAATTCACGAGTTCACAGGGCCTGAAATCCTGAAACAAATAAAGAAGTTAAAGCCAGAAAAAAGCCCGGGGCCAGATGGGATCACAAATGAATGTATCAAATTTGCAAGTACTCTACTACTGGCACCTATCATGATTCTATGGAATAAAATACTAGTTGAAGAAGTTGTGCCACACCTATGGACAGAATCTGAAATCATCTTACTATATAAAAAAGGCAACCCTGCAGACATAGGGAACTATCGCCCTATAAGCCTCATGTCTAATCTCTACAAACTATTTGCGTCATGCCTGCTTGAAAGAATTTCCTCTAATATTGACGAGCATCAACCTATCGAGCAAGCCGGATTTAGAAGTGGATTCAGCACGGCGGACCACATTCAAGTGGTCGACCAGGTGATAGAGAAATACTTAGAGTTCCGCAGGCCATTATATGTAGCTTTCATAGACTACAAAAAAGCCTTCGACTCTATAGCACACGAAAGCATCTGGGAAGCTCTAAAAACACAAAATATACAAGAAAAGTATATAAATATTTTGAGAAACATATATACCAACAGTACAAGTAGAGTCAAATTAGACAGAACAGGTAAAAAAATTAACATAAATAGGGGCGTAAGACAAGGTGACCCAATTTCCCCAAAACTATTTATAGCCATCCTTCAACACATAATGAAAAACTTACCATGGTCTAAACATGGTATTTACATAAATGGAAAGTTTCTAAGTCACCTCAGGTTTGCTGACGACATTATCCTATTTTCGGAAAGCGCACATAAATTAAATTTAATGATTAATGACCTACATCAGGCTAGTATAAAAGTTGGATTGGAAATGAACCTCGACAAAACGAAAATTTTGACTTATCACCACTTTATACCTGTCTTAGTAAATGACACCTCTCTAGAGTTTGTAGAAAAATATGTCTATCTAGGTAAACAAATCTCTTTTAACAAAGAAATAAATATAGAAGAAGTAGACCGTAGAATAGCGATCACCTGGAAGAAGTACTGGGCTCATAAAGAAATATTTAAATCACAACTTCCGCTGTCCACTAAGAAAATAGTTATGGACTCAGAAATACTTCCATGTCTCACTTATGGTTGCCAAACTTGGACGTTTGATACAAATACAAAATCCAAAATTCGGTGTACTCAGAGGAGAATGGAAAGAAGCTACTTAAATATAAAACTAAGAGACAGAGTCAGAAATGCGACTATTCGCAAAAAAACAAAGGTGACTGACGCCTTGACTTTCGCACTACAAAGAAAATGGAAGTGGGCAGGTCACGTGGCTAGATATAGCGACGACCGATGGACGCTGAGATCAGTGGCGTGGCCTGGCCCACGAGGCACCAGAGCGAGAGGCCGCCCGTGTGCTAGATGGGCGGACGAAATATCGTCGGTGGCGGGTCCAAACTGGCTAGACATAGCTAAGGATAGGACATCGTGGAATTCCTTGGAGGAGGCTTTTACCCGAAGGGGATCCTTACATAATTAACAATTGAATGTTTGTATTAATTATTTTAGTTCATGTTATTAATTATTAAATATTATTACTATTATTATCCTGAATGAAATTATGAATTTATTAAGTATTAATTATTATTGTATGGAATGAATAAAGCTTTATTATTATTATTATAATAATCATTATGTTAATGGTGTCATCTCTTGCATCCAATTGTTTTCCGCTGTTGAATATAAGAATCTTGATCGAAGACAATAACTTTAAAAATGTTTTTAGTAAATATAACGTGCAGACTTCTTGAAGTTGCTTTTCAATCAAGTCAAAATTCACGGAAGTCGACTATACATTGGCTTAAGTTATTATCAAAATGCGGCCTGCGGGCCGTCTGTGGTCCGTGGGAGTCCTCCTTGCGGCCCGTGATTGTTTTGTAAATCAGTCATAAACATCTAGTACCTGGATGACCGAGCTTTGCTCTGCTGAAAACACAGATAAAACGACTTTATATAAAACTGAAACCTAGCTAGATCGATTTATCGCCCCCGAAACCCCCTGCATACTAAATTTCATGAAAATCGTTGGAGCCGTTTCCTAGATTCTGATTATATATATGTCGCCGCGATGATTATTCAGACAAATTTATAGATCAAATATTTTGAGATCTAACTATGTTAATTATAATTGATAATTTATGTAAATAATTATAGTAAGGATTACTGTGTTCTATCGCCACAAAATTGTTAATAAGTATCTCAATTGTAAATGCCGCATGGAATATTATTCAAATGTTGATTATGACTAAATTATTTCAATATTAAACACTATCAATTATTGTTAAAAAATGTTTAAGAATCTATGTAAATACTTATAACATTTATTGGTTTATTTAACTGTTAAAATTGTTTTGTTTCTTTAGTTTAAATTATCATTTGACTATTGTAACGCCATCTGTCGACTTCCGGTAAAAACTCCCCAAATGAAGGGGCGAACGGATTAGTGTAGACTGCTCAGTCCGGTGGCGATTCTCGAAGAGAGCGCATGTAAGTAAGTGCTAAATTATTGTTGGAATAAAATTACTACCTGTGTATTTTAATCTGTTTTTCTTTATTGAAATAGCTTTTTATAAATTAAATCCAGTCTGATAATTGGTGTTACTCCAGTAACACTACTGAGTATGAAAATAAATTATGTTTTGAAATAAATAGCCTTTTAGATGTTTGAATTGAATAGAACTGATGACCTGATGATGGGTCAGATGTTCTATTTCCTTTTTTTTAAATACCCGCTTTTCTGATTTTCGACATATATATATGTATATATACAAGAATTGCATGTTTAAAGCTAGATTAACATTATAGATTGTAGATGAAAAATATTATATTTATTAATATAAGAATTAAATAACAAATAAAAAAATAAGTTTGTTTTATCTACTCAATGGCTGGGCGGGTGCACCCTGGGTGCGGTCAATAACTTTTCCTCAAGGGGGGATCTTGTTGGCCGTAGCTAAAGTCCGAACGGGAGGGGAGCCTCTCCGCGTGTGCTATGATCAGCATAGCACACAGTGGACAGAGGCAGGCGGGCTCGTTTTCGAGCCTCGCCGTGGATGGGTCCATGGGTGGACCACGCGGACCTTCGGGTCGTGGGATGGCGGGCCTGCAAGGCCCGCGGCGCGGCAGGGGTTGTCAACTCGGCTCCCCTGTCGGGCAAAACGGGTGGCAGTTTTGGCTGCAGCGGACTCTTCGGGGTCGGAGGATGGCGGGCCTGCAAGGCCCGCGGCGCGGCAGGGGTTGTCAACTCGGCTCCCCTGTCGGGCAAAATGGACGGCAGCTTCGGCTGCAGCGGACCCTTAGGGGTCGGAGGATGGCGGACCTGCAAGGCCGCGATACCCAAGGTTCGGGGGTCGCCGAAGGGAGTGCTCGGGGTTGCGGGTCTGGAGCTGTGTTGCTTTTGCGACGGAGCTCCTGGCTGGCATTCCCGAGCATGGTCAAAGGTCGGTGAGGTTTGGCCGCTAGACCCCTATAAATCGTCTGGGGAGCTCTACCCAACAAAATTGAGCTAAAAACAATATGGAAAAACGCGATTTTAAAAGGACTACCCAGGAGGGTCTCCCACGGGAGGAATCCCTCCACGCTCCGGCGTGCAGCCCCACGTACTCTGGGGGGGGGCAAAAATCGCTCTACTGCTGTAAACGACAACCAATGCGAGAATATGGACATCGAGGCAAAACGGATGGATTCTGAAAAGGAGGCACGCGTCTTATTGACGCGCTGCGACGAGGAGGGTGACTCGGACTCGTCTATCATGTCAATGATGACGGTATCCGAGTCGCCGGACAGGCTCCCTCGAAAGAGAGCCCATGAGACGGAGGACGGTTCCGGTAGCTGCTCCGGCTCCGATGGTACTTTAGAAGGCCCAGCCACTAAGGTTACCGCGGCGCGAAGGGGCAGAGGCCGACCGCCTACCACCGGACAATACGTCGGCCTGGCGAAAGCCAAGGCCGAGCTCAATCGAGCACAGGAGGAAGAGCTGCGGCTTGAAGCCGAAAAGCGGCTAGCAGAGCAGCAGCGGCGCAAAATGGAGCGATCGCGTGCTTTCTTCAAGGACTCGCGATCTCGAGAGGTGGGGAGCCACGACGCAGCCGAGCTTGAGAGGTTGGTCTCGGAGTCGTTGGACACCATCACGATGGTGGCCACGACGTCCAAAAACCTTAAGGGCACGTACGTGGCTGCCCTGAAGGACGCTGCACGCGTGGTGCAGGAGTCCTTCAAGGAGATGCGCGATCGCACCATGCCAGAGGAGGTGGCCCTGTTGGTGCAGGCCAACAAAAAGCTCACGGCGGAACTCAAAGAGATCCGCCGTGAGATGGAGGCGCTGCGGGCCGCTCGGGTGAGCCCGCCCTCTGCGTCCACCCCGGCTCTAGAGGAGGTGATGCGGGTAGTCATGGTGCAGGTGGGCACGATGATAAATGCCCGATTGGAGGGGCTGGAGGAGTGACTTCTCTCTGAGAAGCGCCTCAGGCCGCCTCTGGCGGCGGACCGGCGGAGGGAGCAGGAAGCGTCTCCCACTGCCAGCACATCGGCGGCAGTGCCAGCTCGCAGGGTCGCTCCTACGGCCCACGCTTCGGGCAACCCGAAGCCTGCACCAAGGACGGGGCGTAAGAACGCGCACGCTGTCGCACGACCCGCAGATCCGGAGCCTGCGCCTGCGACACAACCGGTGCCTCCTGTTAAGGAGACATGGTCGGAGGTCGTGAGGCGCGGCTCCAGGAAGGGCAAAGCGGCGGCGAGGCCCACGGGACAGAGGTCCGTGGCTCCTGCGCGGACAAATGCAGCGCCGAGCGCAAAGGTGAAGGCGGCTAAACTCCGCCCTCCTCGCACTGCAGCCGTGGTCATCACGCTGCAACCGGGGGCGGAGGAGAGGGGCCTCACGTACGCGAAGGTGCTGCAAGAGGCCAAGAGCCGCATCAATCTTGCGGCTCTTGGGGTGCCCCCTTTGAGGATGCGGGCCGCGGCCACCGGGGCACGCATCCTCGAAGTTCCTGGGGAAGAGAGGGATGGGAAGGCGGACTCCCTGGCTGAAAGGCTCAGGCAGGTTTTCCAAGGCTCGGAGGACATACGGGTGTCTAGACCGACCACCACCGCGGACTTGCGTGTGAGTGGGTTGGATGACTCCGTAGACTCCAACGAGCTGACGGAGGTCCTCGCCAGAGCCGGGGGATGCCCTGCGCACGAGGTGAAGGTGGGCGAGGTGCGTAAGGGCCCGGCAGGCATGGGCACTGCTTTCGTGCGGTGCCCTGTAACAGCCGCCAAGAAGGTTGTGGCCAGCGGGGGCCGCCTGATGGTGGGGTGGGTAGCAGCGCAGGTCCGGCTATTGGATGCCAGACCGCGGCGCTGCTACAGATGTCTTGCACAGGGCCATGTCAGGGCCCAGTGCAAGTCTGAGGTGGACCGCAGCGATGATTGCTATCGCTGCGGTAAGCACGGCCACAAGGCCAAGGAATGCTCCGCCGCTCCGCACTGCACTCTATGTGCGACTGCAGGGAGGCCGGCGGATCACCTCTCCGGGAGCAAGGCGTGTGCCAAGCTCCCGTCGAAAACAGGGGCACGGAAGAAGCCCGCTGCGACTAAGGCCAAGGCCAAGTCGCAGCCGACTCGCCCCGTAACGGAGCAGGTGGAAGGCATGGAGGAAAATTAGAATGGCGCTAATTTTCCTCCAGGCGAACATCAACCACTCCGCCCGCGCACAGGATCTTCTCCTGCAGTGCATGGCGGAGCGGTCGGTCGGATTCAGGTGGCTGCGGTTGCCGAACCGTATGTGGTCCCGCCCAGGTCTGACTGGGTTGGGGACCTTGACGGACTGGTGGCAGTCACCACACAATCGCCGGTGCCTTCCCCCAACCTCGACAGGGTGACGAGGGGCAGAGGCTTCGTCGGAACCCGGGTCGGGGAGGCGATCGTGGTGGGGGTGTACTTCTCTCCCAACAGGGCCCTCAGCGAATTCGAGGACTTCCTCGTTGAAGTGGGGGCCCTGGTGAGACAGAGTCGCCCATACCCTGTTGTCGTCCTCGGGGACCTCAACGCCAAGTCTGTGGCGTGGGGGTCTTCGACGACTGACGCGCGGGGAAGGGCGGTCGAGGAGTGGCTCGCGGAAGTGGGCCTATGTGTTCTCAACCAAGGGGTTGAGAACACTTGCGTGCGGCGAGGGGGTGGGTCAGTGGTTGACGTTACCTTCGCCGCACCCGAGATCGCCCGGCGCGTTCGCGATTGGGAGGTGCTGGTGGACGAGGAGACGCTGTCCGACCATCGTTATGTTCGGTTCAGCGTCTCTTCTTCTGTGGCGGAAAATCGCGGACGGGCACCGCCCGAGACAGGCCCAAGGTGGGTCCTGAAGTGTCTGGACGTGGAGTTGCTGCAGGAGGCGGCAATCGTCCAGGCGTGGAATGGGACCCCCTCGGAACCAGTGGACCTGGACGCGGAGGCCGACGCGTTGTGCGGGGCAATGGCTCACGTCTGTGACGCAGCTATGCCCCGTGCGAGGGCCTTGGCACCCAAGCGTCAGGTCTACTGGTGGTCTGAAGAGATCGCCGAGCTCCGGCACCGCTGCGTAGTGAGGCGTCGCCGCTACCAGCGGTATAGGAGGAGGGCACGGCAGGAGACGGCCGAAACGGACGCTCTCTATGCCGCCTATAGAGAGGCGTCCAAGGCTCTCCGGGTTGCCATCACCGAGGCAAAGGCGGATGCGTGGAAGCAGCTGCTGGAGTCGCTGGAGCGAGATCCGTGGGGGCGCCCCTACCTATTGGCGAGGCGAAAGCTCCGCACATGGGTGCCCCCCGTTACCAGTACGCTGCAACCACAAATCCTGCGGCGAGTGGTTGAGGGACTGTTCCCCGGTAGCCCGGGAGACGACTTCGTCCCTCCCACAGTGGTGGCAACGCGGCGACAAGCCGTCGAAGAGGAGCAGGACCAGCCTCCTGATGTCTCTGAAGGGGAGTTGGGAGCGGCAGTCCTGAGAATGAGGGCCAAGAACACGGCGCCGGGGCCTGACGGCACACCCGGCCGTGCGTGGGCACTCGCTCAGGATGCTCTGGGGCCTCGCCTGGGGGATCTCTTCAACCGCTGCATGCGGGAGGGCAGATTCCCCAGGCGCTGGAAGAGAGGGAGACTGGTCCTCCTCCGCAAGGAGGGACGCCCTGAGGACGAACCGGCAGGGTATCGTCCGATTGTGCTGCTTGACGAGGCGGGCAAGCTCTTGGAGCGGGTGGTCGCTGCCCGACTCGCCAAGCACCTGGAGAGGGTGGGCCCCGACCTGTCTGAGAGGCAGTTCGGGTTTCGGAGAGGTCGCTCGACGATCGACGCCATCAAGCTCGTCAGGGACCTCTCCGAGGAGGCGTGCTCCAGTGGCGGGGTGATGTTGGCTGTGTCTTTAGACATAGCCAACGCGTTCAACACCCTGCCATGGACCACGATAACGTCGGCGCTCGGGTACCATCGCGTGCCCCGGTACCTGCAGCGCCTGGTTGGGGACTACCTCTCTGAGAGAGAGATAGTGTTCCCAACCACAGAGGGGGAGGAGGTACACCCCATGTCGCGCGGGGTTCCACAGGGTTCGGCTCTGGGGCCGCCCCTGTGGAACTTTGGCTACGACTGGGTGCTCCGGGGCGCTAACCTCCGTGGCGTCAGCGTCATTTGTTACGCTGACGACACATTGGTTACCGCCCGAGGCGGGACGTACAGGGAGGCGTCCATCCTGGCAACCGCTGGTGTAGCTGCGGTGGTGGCCAGGATCCGACGGGTGGGCCTGGAGGTGGCGCTCCACAAATCCGAGGCCATCTGTTTTCATGGTCCTCGGAGGGCGCCACCTGCAGGCTCACACATTGTGGTTGGAGGAGTCTCCATTGCTGTCCGGCCGACGCTGAAATACCTCGGCGTCGTGCTCGACAGCAGGTGGAGATTCGGCGCGCACTTGCAGCAGTTGACCCCCAAACTGACGGGCACTGCTGCTGCGCTGAGTCGCCTTCTCCCCAACCTAGGCGGGGGGAATGGGAGTTGCCGACGCCTCTATATGGCGGTCGTGCGCTCCATGGCCCTGTACGGCGCCCCAATATGGGCGGGTTCGCTGGACCGGTCGGAGGCGGCGCTCCTCTGCAGAGCCCAGCGCACGATGGCCGTGAGAGTGTGCAGAGGGTACCGCACACTCTCACACGAGGTGGCCTGCGTCCTCGCCGGCTCGCTGCCCTGGAGGCTAGAGGCCGAGGTTCTGTCCTCGGTCTACTGGCGCCGGGCGCGTGCGAGGGAGCAGGACCTGCGTCCCGCCCCACAGGAGGTGGTGCGATGGCGCAGGGATGCCAGGGCCAGGGCTCTGCAGAGGTGGAAAGATGGTCTTCTCGCGGGACCCACACAGAGAGGGACCGGAGCCCAACGGCTCCTTGAGGCGATCCGGCCCGTACTCGTGGAGTGGGTCCAGCGAGAACACGGGGGTCTGACCTTCCGGTTGACGCAGGTTCTCACGGGACATGGTTGTTTCGGGAGATACCTGTGTCGCGTTGCCGGAAGGGAGGAGACCCCGGTGTGTCACCGGTGCGGCTTTGCGGAAGATACCGCAGAGCACGTGCTGGTGACATGCCCGGGGGAGGCGGAACCGCGACAATCCCTGGTCGCGGTTGTGGGGGCAGACCTCTCCTTGGCGGCCATCTTAGCTAAGATGGTCGCCGACGAGAGGTCATGGGAGGCAATGGTCTCGTTTTGCGAGACCGTCGTCTCACGGCGAGAGGCCGAGGAGCGGGAGAGGGAGCAGGACCCTCTAGCTCCTCCCCGCCGGAGGGTGCGGACACGGAGACGAGCCGAGCGGGCTCGTACTCCGTCTCCGATCGGAGGGCCTGGGGCGTCGGATGCGGGGCCGTCTGACGTCCCACACCAGGGATAGGCCCTCGAGAGTAGGCGACGCGCCACATGTTCCCGGCGCGTCGCTGGAGCCGTAAGGGAGGTTCATCCTCCCTGAGGTGGGTCCGGAAGGACACTGGCAGTACAGGGTCGCGGCGAATGCGCGAGCGGTCCCGCGACCCTGTCGTATTGTCACTGCCGAGGGAACACGTGGGGGTTTTAGTCGGTAGGGGCACCACTCTGGTGTCGAGCCCGACACACCCCGCCCGTCTGCCCTGGCGGGCGGAAGTGCGTAAAGGCATTTCCCCCACGCAAAAAAAAAAAAAAAAAAAAAAGGCCCGCCTTTACTTTGCCACCTTGTCTGCCTGCTAAAAGGTTGCTGACCGCTACAATTATTTATTACCTAGAATCTAGGTACATGCCTAGAGATTGTAGTCGATCTTACCTTTTCTTTTCAGAGAAAATGCGGGGAGCCCAAGCTTACCCCGCAACGATTACGATGTGTCGGAACACCAGACGTATCATGATCCACCTCCGAGATCTAGCCAGCAAATGGGCGTCGGACGGCCCCACGTCCTAATTCCGTGCGACGGGTCAGATTAGTGGCCCCGTCGCCTGCCACTTTGACCACTGGGATGGGGATTGCCAGACCTTCACTCCTCCCATTCCGCAGCCCCCACCCGCTCGGCTCCTCGACTGTGCCCTCAGTTTATCAGAGGAACACGTGGAGAGCCCTCACGTTCGGACCCGCTTGGTCAGAGCCGAGCTTTTCACTCACGAGTTTCTATGCGTGCATTAAACAAACCCCCTCTTGCGTCCGTCACCCTCCTTCGTCGTGACACGCCATAAACATACCGTGTCACGAGCCACCTCGGGGACCAAATAGCAATTGGCGCCAGACGACCCCATGTCTGGACGCAAGTGCCCCCATGCGACGGGTCAGCTAAGTGGCCCCGCCGCCTGCCAGCTCGGCTGCAGAGGACAGGGAGAGCGGCGCACCGTCATACCGGCAGCCCTCTTCCGCCGCGGCCTCCAGCCCTCAGCTGCAGTGTCGCCCATACGACACCGCAGCCCGCCCCAGTTGCGATACCGCCCACACAGCACCGCAACCTACATTGACCGCTTCTACCAAGCCCGGGGGAACGCCCGGAGAATCAGCCCCACCGCGGGTTCCGTCACCAGTCACGGCTACTCAGCTAAGGGGATCTACCACTTAGTTGAAAATACATTGGTTTTGACAAAAAAAATTAAGTGAAGTAAAACTTCGGCGTATATCGCTTCGCTTTCACTCTTTAATAATGGTTAGAGGATGTGAACTTTTGAATTTCTGGGTTAAATTAAATGCGATCAATTGCGGATGAATAATAAGAAAGTTGTTATATTAAGAATAGGCGAATAGGCACTTTGCTCCGGCCAGTGCGAAATGTATCAGAGAAGCAAAATGACTTTTATAAATAATAATAATTTATTTCACGAAAAATTATATATAATACATATTACTTAACTAAAATTTCTTTCTTTACATAAATAGTCATTTGCGTCAGTGCAATCAATCATAAAAATAAAATTATTAATAAAAAGTAATCATTAAAAACGCGGCAAGACGCGAATCAAAATACTATTTTCAAATGCAAAAACTGTTAGAGTAGTTATTAAGATGATAAAAATTTGATAAACTCTTAAATCCTCGTGCAAATACATGTATTCAACGAGTAGCTCAAGCATGACGTCGGTGATCCCTTTTACGAAATTCGTCGGACAGAATGACAAGCGCTCATAAATAAATGTTTGAACGGGCTTAAACGGACGCTGTCACTGAATATCATCAGTGGAACACACACACACATCACATGAAACTTTCAAAGCACAGAAAAGGTGCATTAGAGCATTATGTAGGTCATGATACGAAATGTAATATTTTTCCCTTGCCTTCCCTTTACATATATGAGGTTGGTCTGTTTGTCCGACGACATTGTTCTCTATTCCCACTAAATTGTGACGTTCCTGAAAGGGACCGACAGAAATTACATAAATATAAGTTGCTCGTCTCCGGTCGGAGAACACATGTGTATAGTAGTAATGTATGTATACTGTATGGCTATCGCTGTATATAACAAATTGCCAGATTATTTTAAAGATTTAAATATCAATTGCTTTAACGAATTTTTTATCCGTACGCTAATTAATTTTAATTACAATTTTTTTTTTTTATAGCTGACAGGCTTGGTGTTTGACCACAATTCACCTGATGTTAAGTGACAGCGTGGTCGAAGATGGTAAAGCACACCTAGCCTGGAATGGAACTGGCTCTCAAGTGAGGCTGCCGGAACACACCGTTAGATGCTTGGCGACAGATTTTCAACTTGAGGGTGGTAGCTAGCCAGCCGAGTACTAGAAAGTACTCTACCACCACGCTATGGTTTCCTCACGATGTTGTCTTTCACCGACAGCTCAAGCTCATTAGTGGGGTTTGAACCCACGCCCTTCGGCATGCGAACCGACCACGCTAACCACTGAGTTATCATCGCTATAAAGAACTTCGACTTATTTATGATGAGACAAAACACTTAAGAATGCTATTTCAAAGCAATTTCCTTCACAAAAAGCTCAAGCTCATTGTTACGCCGTTAAAATATACAAAGTTCGACAACTCATTAAAGCGAGATATAGATTATGAAAGGCAGTATTTGCACAAAACTAGACGCAAACGTACATCATTCAAAAACAGGCCGCGATCTGTACAACAACAATAGTCAAGTGTCTAGACGCTAGCTCTTCTGCTATAGGAATTATTTATATTGACGTTTTTTGATTGACTATTTCTCGCTTTAATGGGTGGTCGAACTTTGTATATTTTAATGGCGTCAAGTATATCGATATTTTCAAGTTGAAATATAAGTCGTACAAAGTAAAACAGAGTCAGGCAAGGCCGCACCGGGTCGTGCTCTACTTTCACTCCTTGAAAAAGGGTTCTGGACGAGAAAACAAACTATAGTCTGGATAACCGGCTTAATTAAATCGAATTCCGGACAAACGATAAAGGTTTTTGTATGTATTTAAAAAAATTATGTACTATATCAGTTATCTGACTTTCATTACACAAGCTCTGCTTAATTTGGGGTCAGATGGCGCTGTGTGTAATGTCCTATGATATTCATTTATTTTGTAACCATAATAAATCGCGGGCCAAAATCACTTGTAATTACAGAAACTGTTGGGTTAAAATCCTAAATTTTTGACTAATTGTTAAATCTAGGTGCGAATAGCTCAAGCGTGGTACTTTTTACGAATTTTCTCAGACATCTTGACAAAAGATCTGTGAGTTTTTTTAAGCTGGGACGCGGAAAGGTCATTCCGTCACTGTTAATCTTATCTTATACCTTTAAACGAGCAATTATTGTATATATGTATTTATATGTATAATCTGAATCTCGGAAACGGCTCCAACGATTTTCATGAAATTTAGTATGCAGGCGGGTTCGAGGGCGGTAAATCGATCTAGCTAGGTTTCATTTTAAGAAAACGTCCTTTTATCCTTGTTTTCAGCCGAGCAAAGCTAGGTCAATCAGGTACTTCAGTACCTACCAGTAGCTTTGCTCGGCTGAAAACAAGGATAAAAGGACGTTTTCTTAAAATGAAACCTAGCTAGATCGATGTTTGAATTATGATGAGTAGATGGAATGTATCTAATTTTGATGGGAGTAAGCGGGCAAGGAATAGCGAATGGGTCTGACGTACGTTGCGGCCAAGCGCGTCCTGCGAGGCCGATTGTACTCCTGCGCACTCACGGGGGAGCCTCGCGCACTTCCACGTATATTGTAGGCGCCTATAACTCACAGCAGCGAACTCTTCCCAAAATAATGGCTTTTCTTCGTTAAGTGATGTTAACAGTTGAGTGACGATGTCAGAACAGCTCGAGCTTTCCGTTGGCCGGAATGAGTGAGTGATGATAAACGAACTTTGGTTCATTCGGAAATGTTGGTAAAAATGTGGTTAAATAAATAGATTTTTTACTTTTTCTCAAGTTTGGACAGTTTTATAAAATGTAGATAAATTATTATCAATCCAAGACTTGCTCACGCTGCCCCAGCATGGTACGGACTATGCTCAGCCAGCGAAAAGAAGCGACTGCAGGTGGTGCAGAACGTCGCCCTGAGGATGGTCTCGGGAGCCGGCCGATTCGCACGCAATGACGTCATCGCCCTGGACGTGCAGATCGAATCGGTGTAGAATTTCGTGGTGCGTTTGTTGTGCAGGCATCTCGCCACACCCTCTCTTAAATAACATTGCACCACAACATGCCTGTACCTGGCGTGCCCTCCCTCGAGACCTCCTCCTGGCTGGCCCGGAAGAGGAAGACGAAGATGTAGACGGCAACAAGGCAAGAGGCTAACATATTTCGACAAAGCCAAGATCAGGCCACCTTGATCAGAATGCTGAGCTCCACCCGGAGAGCTGGGCGTCAAGATCGCACCCTTCACAAACCTTTGGAGGCAGAGTAACCTTGAGCCCAAAGATGTTCGCATCGAGGCCTACTCCCAACCTCAACTAAAAGGAAGGGGGATATAATTATGGCTTAATAATTCTAGTCAAACTAAGTGTATTTAAACTTCTTTAAGATGCCTTCCGTGTCATCCGAAAGAACGGATGGCAAAATTGTAACGGTTGGCGGTGTACAAAAAAAAAGTGAATTTATTTAAAATATACATAAAAAATATACGATAAATACTACACATACAATGGGTATATATATATATATATATACAAATATACCTCAGCCTTGTGTATTAATTAAAAGTTAATAATAAATGTGTAATTGAATCTAATGTGTAGCTATCTAATTTTTAATCAAAACACAACGCTAACTGAGGTTATTTTTCATCATTGACTAAAAAATCACTGGAAATAAAAAAGGAGTACATTTCTCCTCGCCATAATTTGCTAAGATTATAAACTACTAACAAACAGCATACACCGTTTATCTATTAATTATAATGTTACGTTTCGTCACGTCAAGATGATAACAGAGATATTTAAATTTATTAAGAATTTTATTAAAAATCTTCGTATGAAAAAATCTTAAGTAATTTTTGTTACATTTTATTTCGCAGTTTTTTTTCACAACAGTTTTTAAACATGACTGTTTAAATCACCTTTAAAAAATACCTTTAACCATACATAATAATCAATACAACTCAGAAAATACAACAAATTTCAGACCATTGTTTTAGTTTTGCGGGCTTACTTACGTTTAATTATATCGGATACTTTGGCTATAGTTATGCTAGACTATGTGCGAAGCGAGACGAAACCGCGTGCGCGTTGTACTCAACTTTGTCTCCATGATGAAGGCCACCGGATGCGGCCGAAACTATAGTCTGAGTAAGTGATATAATTAAACGTGAGTAATCCCGCATAGTAAAAGTTAAAATCAATCATTCTTAGTGCTTTGTTCATTTTTTGGTTGATTATTCCAGTGGCACAGGAGATGTCGTCAAGTGATCATGAGCAGAATCTTCTTCGCCTCTCTGTGTAAAACTTCCGAACATGTAGTAATTTTCGATCTCCTGCAGACTCCTTTCCTTAGTTTCCGGAACATATCGCGATATAAACCATATACACACAGAGACGTTCAATGCGTAAATTAGAAATGTACACCACAAGCCTATATACTGTGTTATATATGGTGACACTTTGAGTGACGACGCGTATAGAATACAGTTAAATATGATAAGCAACGCCCCACCTACACTTCTGTGTTTCACAGGAATCAACTCAACAGATATAATGAACACTATACTATGAAATCCGATACTAGAACATGCGGTGTAAAGTAACAAGGAATACATAAGTAATAAAGAACTTTCAGACAAAACTCCTGCTGTTTGTAAACCAGATATAACACTAGAGATTAATAAACAAATAATAACAGCACAGGCGCTCCAAGAAAGAACTGTCTTGTTTTTAAATTTCCTTATCACAATATTAGTTATACAAAATCCTACGAGAACTATGACATACATAATTATGCTAGCATAAAACACGGCGTTGTCGTTACTGTTAGATTTTTTAACTATTTCAATAAAGTAAACATAAATAGCGTCGATTCCACCCCAGTACATTATAAGGAGAACGAAGAATATATGAATACTGGGCACGTAGAAATCTCTCCTTGTTATTCTCTTCCAGAAAGCTGTTATAGTAAATCTTTCTCTAGTTTTGCATCTTAAATTTTCTTTTTGCGCAGCTATTAGGTCAAATAGCTCTTTCTTCGAATGCTCATCTATGCCTCTTAATTTTACGAAAACTTGTTCACATTTCTCAAATTCACCTCTACAAGCGAGCCAGGAAGGTGACTCCAGCCATATGAAAGCCAATGCTATAGCAGTTACTGTGGGAACTAACATTATAATCCCGACAGTTCTGTAGTGGAGATATCGTCCGAGAATTCCACACGCCGCCATGCCAACGCCTTGCGCTATTCCAAAACCTTGCATGGAAATATGTCTATACTTTGGCGTTAGCATTTCCGTCATAGCTATGTAGCAAACCGGACTCAAGCTGTTTGTACCCAATCCATGGAACGATTCACTCAAAAGTATTTCTGTGCCAGTGTTCGCTCTGTACGCCACAATCCATCCTAACATTATGCATGCACAGGCTGTTATATATCCCCATTTTCTTCCAATCGTCTGAGATATGATCGGCATAAGAATTGCTGGTATGCCTGCTAACCCATATATAGACCCTGAAAAGTTAATTATATAAGTATATCTTTATATATGCGTAGCGATGATGGCTTTGTGGTTAGCGCGGTAGGTTCGCATGCCGAAGGGCGTGGGTTCAAGGTACTTTCTAGTACTCGGCTGGCTAGCTACCACCTTCCAGTTGAAAATCTGCCGCCAAGCATCTAACGGTGTGTTCCGGCAGCCTCACTTGAGAGCCAACTCCATTCCAGGCTAGGTGTGCTTTACCATCTTCGACCACAACGTCACTTATCATCAGGCGAGCTGTGGTCACACACCTAGCCTGTCAGATTTTTTTTTTATTAAAGATAAGAAACGCTCGCTTGTTGGTAAGAGATACCGCAAATTTATGACCATTGCAACAATACATAGAACTTTGAGTAGCAAAACAAAGTTCAGGACGTCGCTGCTTTGGCGCTCATGTCTTTGAGACCTACGATGGTTAGTCTAATTTTGCTAACTGCGGTACCCTTTAAACCGGAATACATCAATAGCAGCAAAATATCTAGTAATTTTTTTTTTCTGGCTGACAGGCTATGTGTTTGACCACAACTCATCTGATGTTAAGTGACGGCGTGATCGAAGATGGTAAAACACACCTAGCCTGGAATGGAAAGGCTCTCAAGTGAGGCTGCCGGAACACACTGTTAGATGCTTGGCGGCAGACTTTCAACTTGAGGGTGGTAGCTAGCCAGCCGAGTACTAGAAAGTACTCTACCACCACGCTATGGTTTCCTCACGATGTTTTCCTTCACCGGCAGCTCAAGCTCATTGTCGGGGTTTGAACCCACGCCCTTCGGCATGCGAACCGACCGCGCTAACCACTGAGCTATCATCGCCACAACTGCGGTAGTACCTACCTGGACGACCTCTTGCTAAGGAAATCTACCACCAAGTAAAATTAATAAGGCTCATTGAGTTAGAAGGAACTTAATTACCTATCCAAGATTTGGTATTCACGTCCAATTTTATAGTTGAGTCATTTGTACGAAAGCTATCGATCAGCAAAGTGGGGTAGGTGACCGCCCCACCGACAGACACCGCCGCTAAAAGCGACGACACCACTATAGTGATCTGAAAAATAATCCGTTATAAATGTAACTAGCTTTTTTGCAATGCAAAAAAATAATTAAAAATCTTAAACGTAATTTCAATTTGCATATGCATGAATTATACAAATAAACTTTCCCCTTGAATCGATCTGTCAATTGATGCAAACCGCACCAAATCCGTTGCGTAGTTTAAAAGATCTAAGCGTACAGACGGCGGGATGCGACTTTGTTTTATTTCCAAACGTGCTCCATCGTAGATCGCATCTTTACTTAACTTCAGGTGAGATGGCGATTAAAAACAAGCCTATTCATCGTATAAAAAAAAAAATATGCTAAGATAAATATTTCACATTTCGAACGGAAATATGCCATAGTTTTAATTTGAACAACTTTTGTAGCGATAATAGCACAGTGGTTAGCGCGGTCGGTTCACGCGCCGTGGGTTCAAACCCTCGACAGTGAGCTTGAGCTACCGGTGAAGGAAAACAGCGTGAGGAAACCGTAGCATGGTGGTAGCGTACTTTCTAGTTCGCGGCTGGCTAGCTACCAGCCTCGAATTGAAAATCTGTCGCCAGAAAAGAACCTAACAGAGCCAGTTCCGTTCCAGGCTTGGTGTGGCTAACACCGTCATTTACCATCAGGTGAGCTATGGTAAAACACCAAGCCTGTCAACCATAAAAACAACAAGATCTCTAAAGTTTCATTTAAGAAAATTGTAGTCAGTTGTCAATATTTATTTTCATCATTCTGCAATTTTGTTTCAAGTCAGACAGATATAATATTTTCGTGCAGCGTATAATATTATTCTGCAAGAATCAGAGGTGACATAATTGCTATTAAATTTGTTTTATTATTTTAAAATAAACTTTTGAACTTACTTGCCTCACGAATGGTGTTATAGCCATTATATAGCAAATAGCCTGTACGTCTTAAATTGTTTGTATCGGGGTATTCAGGTTTCTATATAATTGTTAAAAAGTGTGTTCTTTTTATGTCAGGACGCACTCAAAGATGCTTCACTAATGATTCGACGCACACTCACGTATTCAGCACTACTATAATCCGGCTGCTGAACAAATGCGATCCTGACAGATCATGAACAAACAGACGATATAACTTTGAAGTGACGTTAAATGTACTATAAAAAAACATCGTTTATTTGCCCTACACGTAATATTATTATAAAAGAAAGTCGTCCGCTGCGTCTTTCTGTCTGCCTGATCGCGATAAACTTAAAAACTACTGAACAGATTATCATGCGTGTTTCGCCAATAGATAGAGTGTTTCATGAGGAAGGTTTAGGTATATCATTTGTCAAGGTTTTGTGTCATCATCATCATCAGCCGCATGACGTCCACTGCTGGACATAGGCCTCCCCCATTGACTTCCATAAAGACCGGTTGGAAGCGGCTCGCATCCAGCACGTTCCTGCGGTCTTTATGAGGTCGTCTGTCCACCTTGTGGGTGGACGTCCTACGCTGCGCTTGCCGGTCCGTGGTCTCCACTCTAGAACTTTGCAGCCCCATCGGCCATCGGTTCTGCGTGCTAGGTTTTGTGTAATATTGTTGAAATATGATGATAATTATTGGAAATGTACAGCCGGAGCGGGTCGCAATTTTTTTTTAATACGGTTTATTCCGCATTTGACTTTCAACTCGCATGATGGTAAGCAATGATGTGGTCGAAGATGAAGCACGCAGACTCAGAAGATACCTATTCGCTGTGACATTGAAAAGATGCAGATTATATCTCTCAGGAAACAAGGAAGTCGGCAGCTTGTTCCATTCCTTGGCTGCACGGATGAGAAACGTAGAGACAAAACAGAAAAATCTGATTCTGAAAATCTGTTTAGAAAAATAAACTTACTGATATTGTAAATGTGAAAGTCATTATGTTTGGATGTTTGTTACTCAATCACGCAAAAACGGCTGAACGGACTTGGATCAATTTTGGCACACATATAGTTTATTAACTGGATTAACATATAGTATACTTTTAATCTTAGGAAAATCTTAGGTGCCCGTGGGATTATCACAAAACTAACTGTCTAACTAAGACGTATCCATTTGAAATCTGGTATAGGTGTGTCTTACGGAACATTATTCCAGAATAAAATGTATCCGCTATAGTATCTAAATCTAGGTAATTAAGTAGCGCTAGTTTCATCATGCTTATTTGTTGTTTCACATCATCATCATCAGCCATCAAGGCGCCCACTGCTGGACATAGACCTCCTCCTGGGGGGGTTTTGCCAATACTCGCCACGCTTGGCAGGCGGGTTGGCGAGCGCAGTTAGGTGTGATTGTTCAAGGAAGATGCTGCTGCCCATCTTCCGGATTACATCCCTTAGCCGACTCTTACGGCAACCACGGGTAGAGAGGGTGGGGTACTATTCTTACGCCGGCACCACCACGGCTCATTTGTTGTTTACACATGTTTCGTTTCTCTCTGAACCCATTTTTTTACTCAACGCGAACCAAGTTGCTGGCGCAAGCTAGTGGTACATAAATAATATAAAAGCATTTTTTTTTTAGTCTTTTCGTATACTACGCAGTTACAAGGCTTTGTCATCTAGACAGGCTATGACTTTGCTATGTCTGGGCTAGGTTGTGTGTGTCTGTTTATATTTGTAGTGACGTGCCAAAGTATAGCAGACAATTGTAGCCTTATTTGTTTTAAAAATTTCATAATAATCGAATTTGTTCTATATAGAATTTTATAGTTAATAATATTATAAAACTGCACCCAAACTGAACGCGGGATTTAATAAAGAAACATTAAATTATTATATTTCTGAATATTATTAGAACATTTTCTTTGTTGATTTAGATGAAACTTATGTTACTTGTTCAGTTAAAGTAAATAATACTGTCAATTATTTCCCATCACTAGTAATGACCAACAGACAGACGCCAGGATCGCATCTCTCGGCGGTCGGACTATACTATAATTACTACACACACACCCGCACACTACCATTCCAAACTGGGCATCATAATATAATTGTCTTTTATAATCTGAGAAGCGCAAGCCGTACTCATGGTAAAGTTCCGTACCTAGAAATAATCGTCATTATGATTTTGAAGAAAATGGACTGAATTTTTTTGACTATTTAATATGAATGACACTAATTACATTTTACACGACTTCCTAAAATGAGCTCAGTTAATAAATATAAAAAATAGCACGAAAACACCAATAAATAATTATTTTTCAAAACTGTCATTGCAATCAATCAATGCAGCGATACACAGAACTTTGATTAGCAAAACAAAATCTAGGACATGGCTGTTTTGGCGCTCATTGATATTTTCGATAGTTAGTCTCAACAGCCCTGCAATTTCGATAGCTGCAGTACCCTTCAAACCGGAACACAGTAATGTTTACACACTACTGCTTGGCGGCAGAATATCTGGTACTGCGGTGGTGCCTACCTAGACGACCTCCTGCTTAGGAGATCTACCACCAAATGCAAACATCCAAATCTGTTTAGACATTTGAAAGCTATGATGGAATAATCTTATATAAAATGATATGTCTAGTCTATCAGGGTGTCCAGACGCTTAAGGATATGTGAAATATAAGATGGTAGGTTACTTAATAGTAATTACTCGGCTGGCAAGCTGTCACCCTTAAATCGAAAATCTATCCGTATTCCAACATCCTCAATTGAACACTTATTCCATTCTAGGCTACGTGTGACGACCATCTTCGACCACACCGTCACTTTACAACAGCTGAGTTGTGGTCGAATTTCAGTACCCTTACGCAGAAGAATCAAAAAGAAAAGTGCTAGACAAAAAACAATCACAAAAAAAAAACAGATTACAAATGGAATTAAGAACTATTCTGTTTTTTGAAGTCAGTTAAACAAAGTAAACGGTTGGTCAGTAAAATCATCTAGGCAATCGTGCTCCATCGTTTACCGCATCTTCACTTATCATCAGATGAGAAGGCGCATGGCGGATAAACTTAAGGCAATTTTTTTTTTAAACCGCCTACCTATGAATTGTCTCAGGATTATTGAGATTCTTATTCGGCTAAGTGGACCTTGTATGAAAAACATATGAATGAATTTGCAGATAAATCTTGGGAACTTTGCATAATAAATTAAATAATTATAATTAAGATTTTTAAAAAAATTACAGCATTCCACAAAATAAAATGATTTCAGAGTGGTTCGCTATTCAGTTTCGAAACAATATAACCTACGTAAGATTAAAAAGTAATTTCACAAGTTAACACTTAATGTAAAAAGAAACTTTGAAGTCATTGCGATTCCAATATTTACCGAAATGATTTATTTTCAAGCAGTTATAAATTAATAAATAATTGAATTTTCTAAAAAGATGTTCGTATTATATCGTTTTTACTACCAAAAGCTCAGTGGCAGTTACTTGCTCGAAAGTGAAGAAGTTTACAATCTAACTAACTAATCTAACTCTTACAAACTTTCTGCTAGGTGGCGCTGTTCCAATTCCATACAAGTTTGAGTCAACTTTAAAGCGATCGAGTAAATAAAAAAACTTACACTAGGCATATAGACCCAAACTAAGTGTGGCGAACTATATCGTCGCGATAGTCATTGGACCACCAAAGCCGAAGTCCGGGCAGTCTGGAAGGATGTAAGAGAGGCCTTTGCCCGACAGAAGGACAATAGAGGCTGAAAAAAAATTGTGTTGGAATTAAAACCAGTCTACATCATCATCCACTGCTGGACATAGGCCTCCTCCTGGGTGGGTTTTGCCAATACTCACCACGCTTGGCAGGCGGCTTGGCGAGCGCAGTTAGGTGTGATTGTTCAAGGAAGACGCTGCTGCCCATCTTCCGGACTACATCCCTTAGCCGACACTTACGGCAACCACGGGTAGAGAGGGTGGGGTACAATTCTTACGCCGGCACTACCACGGCAAAAATCAGTCTACGATATGCTATTAATGCTCAAACCTATAAAGACAGACATTATATTTGCTGAGTGCGAAGTAATAGGTGGGGGTAAAATAAACTATCGCTGCGCTCACAGTGGCCAAAAGTAGAAATAATGTAGGCTGTCATCTGTCATTAACAAACAAATCTGTTTAGACTTAACTACCTAATTTTAGTAATCGCATTATTGCGCCAACAAAAATGAGTCAAAAAAAATTACAGTAGTAATTTTTTTTGTTGACCGGCTAGGTGTTTGACCACAGCTCACCTGATGTTAAGCTTAAGTTGAGGTTAGTGTAAGCCATTGATAATAATGAAGCTGTCTTTCTCCTCGTCAGAGCAATAGTTGTTCTGTGGTTAGAGGAGAGACGCTATTTTGATTTCACGCTATCTCGCACCACCGATAGAAAACCTAAGCGAGCGCACACCAAAGGGCCTAGACAAAGTCATATTTGATATTCAATAACGCTAACAGAAAGATCCAAAAATATGCGAGTAACATAACCTGTCCACGTTTTTTTTTAATGTTAGATAAGGCTTGGTGCTAGACCATAGCTCATCTGTAGTTAAGTGACGCTGTGGTCGAAGATGGTAAAGCACATCTATCCTGGAATGGCTCTTAAACGAGGCTGCCGGAATCCGGTGCTTGGCGGCATAATTTTAACAGGAAGCTTACCAGCCGAGTACAAGCAAAAAAATGTTAAAAAAATTCAAGCCATATTGTTAGTAGTTCTTTTTATGTATGAATCTTCTCAGCATCGGTCTTTGAGACAGTCGACCTCCCTTTATCTGTACACACCAAAACACTCTACTTCTTTTTACAGTGATGCCTTTACTGTAAAGGCCATTCGGTTATGGAATGCTTTGCCTGTTTCCATCAGATTGTCACAGTTCCTAAATGTTTTCAAGGACAGAGTAAAGTTGCTTTATTTGTCACAATGCTGAGTTGTCATTGCTGTTAGACGAATGACCTCGACATGTTCTGTAACTCGTTGCTGATGTTTATTATAATTTTATTTTTGTTTTACCTTTATGTACATTTATATTGTGGTCTATATATATATATATATATATATATATATATATATATATATATATATATATATATATATATATGTATATATATTTATATATTCGTTTTTATTTAAAGACTTTATTATTTTTACACACTATAAGTATGTATTATTTTTATTAATGTATTTATTTTTAATTATTATTATTATTATTTCTTTTTAGTGTTATAACATCTCCCGTCTGCTCTTTTTTTATATAGTTTTGCCATTATTGGTTGCCTGGAAGAGATCGCTCTTAGCGATAAGGCCGCCACTTGTGGCACTAGCTCATAAGATTCTTTTGTTTTCTGTACTCTTTTTCTTTTTCAGTGTGCACAATAAAGAGTTTCTATCTATCTATCTAGTAGTAGTGAGATGAACGAGGCGCTCTCCTGATGTTAAGAGATAACGCCTGTCCATGACCATTGCAGCGATACACAGAACTTTGAGTAGTAAAACAAAATCCAGGGCATCGCTGCCTTGGCGCTAATTACTTTGAGACTAGATGGTTAGTCTCAATAACCCTGTAATTTCGCTAGCTGCAGTACCCTTCAAACTGAAACACAGCAATGCTTACACACTACTGCTTAGCGGCAGAATATCTGGTACTGCGGTGGTACCTACCTAGCCGACCTCCTGCTAAGGAAATCTACCACCAAGTAAAAAATAAGCCACAGCAAAGAAAAATTTATATGAGTGTTCAAGATATATACATAGATTTAGTGTAAAAAAAAGTAATTTTTACAACAGTAATATAGATTTTAATTAACATTTAACTAACTTGACATTTTTAAAAAATATATCTGAATTATTACTTAATATCTAAAAAAAAATAACTAAAAACCGATATAAACATAAAATCCAAACAAATTAAAATAACCACAAGTGTTTATATCCTCTGCTCGCTGCAGTAATCAGTTGCCGACACGTGTTCCGCCTCTACACGAGGCATGCTCAGGACGTGTTGACTCTTCGAACGCTTGGTTGAGAATTTCACATGATTTTTGAAGTTGAATAGGTACAAATAAAAGTAATAATCGGTGAATATAAATAAAAAAATGTTCTGGTCGCACAGAGAACCTTTTTCCTTTACAAAGTACTACCATCCTATAGTGACTAAGAAAAATGATTCATGTTGTAATTACATCGGTCACCTTTTGAATCTTCTTATTTTAAGCTTACCCTACTCTACTTATCATCTCTGCACGGCGTTTATAGTTTTCATCTTGCAATTGGAAAAGATTAGATTCTTCTGCATTCCGTTGTGCAAAACTACCAAACGTATAATAATTTTGGACCTCCTGTAAGTTCCTTCCTTTAGTTTCCGGTACGTATTTCAAAATAAACCATAAACATATCGCAACATTCAATGCGTAAATTAAAAATGTACACCAAAGACCTAGATACAAAAATAAATGAGGGGACAACTTAAGTGAGGAAGCGTATAGTGCACAATTGATTATGATGTATAAAGCTCCACCGAAACTTCTATGTTTTACAGACATCAAATCTGCAGCCATGATAAACACTATACCGTGGAAACCTGAACTAGCACATGCAGTATATGCTATCAAAGAATACACGAGTAATAAAGAACCTTCGGACAAAACGCCTAAGGTTTGTAAACCAGATATCAAACTAGAAATTAACAAACATAGAACAACTGCACTAGCGCTATACTTAAGTATAGTTTTACATTTAAATTTTCTTACCAACAAATTTGTTAAACAAAGTCCTACAAGAACAACTGAATACATCACTATGCTACCGTAAAACGTAGCGTCATTCCTGTTAGTCGACTTTTTAATTATTTCTATAAAATAAACGTAAATGACGTCTACTCCGCCCCAGTACGTAATTAAAAACAAAACAAAGGTATGAATATTCGGCAAATAAAAATCTCTCGTAGATATTTTCTTATAGAAATTTGTTACTGTAAATCCTTTTTGTAGTTTAGTATCATTGAGATTCTTTTTATATGCCGCTAAAAGCTCTAGGAGCTCGTTCTTTGACAGTTCATCTAAGCCTCTTAATTGTATGAAAATTTGTTCACATTTGTCGAGTTCTCCTTTATAAGCGAACCAGTAGGGTGATTCTAGCCACATCATACCTAACGCTATAGCAATTACTATGGGTACTAACATTATAATGCTAACAGTTCTGTAATGGAGATATCGTCCGAGAATTCCACACGCAGCCATTCCCACGGCTTGCCCTATTCCAAATGCTTGCATCGAGACATGTCGGTACTTGGGCGTCAGCATCTCTGTCATGCCTATGAAACACACTAGTAGCAAACTGTTTGTGCTTAGTCCATTAAATGATTCGCTTATGAGTAGTTCCGCATAAGAAGTTGCTCCGTATGCAGTCATCCACCCAACGCTCAAGAAAATACAGGCTGTTATGTAACCCCATTTTCTTCCAATCTTCTGAGATATCATCGGCATCAAAATCGATGGTATGCCTGCCAAGCCATATATGGATCCTAAAATGTATAAATAAAAATTTTGTAGCTCTATTTAGGAAGTAACGATGATAGCTGATGTGCCGTGGTCGTGCCGTAAGAATAGTACCCCACCCTCTCTACCCGTGGTTGCCGTAAGAGTCAGCTAAAGAACGTCATCCGGAAGATGGGCAGCAGCGTCTTCCTTGAACAATTACACCTAACTGCGCTCGCCAATCCGCCTGCCAAGCGTGGCGAGTATTGGCAAAACCCCCCCCAGGAGGAGGCCTATGTCCAGCAGTGGACGTCCTATGGCTGATGATGTGATGATAGCCCAGTGGTTACCGCGGTCTGTTTACACGCCCAAGGGCCTGGATTCAAACCCTAACAATGAGCTTGATCTGCCGGTGAAGGAAAACATCGTGAGGAATTCAATAGCATGGTTACTCTCTAGTAGTCGGTTAGCTAGCTACAACCTTCAAGTTGAAAATCTGCCGCCAAGCATCTAACGGTGTGTTCCGGCAGTCACAATTGAGACCCTCTATTCCAGGCTAAGTGTGCTTTACTATCTTCGACCACACCGTCACTTAATTTCAGGTGAGCTGTGGTCAAACAAGATGCTTGTAAAACTTAAAAAAATAATTGTTTGCCGATTTGTGTTCTCCGCTCTAGAACACGTCTACCCCAGCAGTTATCGGTTCTACAATATACATATACGGGCTGACAGTTTGAACATTAGCAATATCCAATAACATGTTAGTTAGTGGTCATATGAAACTTATAAAGAAATAAAATCGAAACAAATACAAAAAAAAAACAAACTAAGAAAACCTTGGTTTAAGTTTTTGCCAAGACTCCAGAATGTATGGACAGCGCACAGCCTTACGCAGCGAGCTAGCGCAAGACATAACTACCATACGTAGACTACGTGGTAACTGTTATCTAATCTGGGACCGCGCGCGCCTACCATGTCATTTCCGATGCGCGTGATTTGAGTGTCCGTATTTTTGTGTTTGCTCAGGATAATTAGGTCAAATATTAAATACCTATTTGTTATTATTATTTGGAACGATAATTGAGTACTGAACCCCCTGTATCAATATTGCTGATGTTCAAACTTTCACGGTGTATATGGCCAGTCCCTTGCCGCTTCAACAAAAGATAGATAGTTTTATTTTGAAAAAGATCATCGGTTATACCTATCCATGACTTCGACTCCGAATCCAATGGTGTAGTGGTCTCGTTCGTCCTAAACTGGTCGATTAGCAACGTGGGAAAGGTTACAGCACCACCCATTGATACAGCTGCCAGAATAGACGATACCACTATCAAAATCTGAAAAAGTTATTTTTTGTTTGTACAAAGTTTCGATTACTTCCTGCTTGATTTTAAACAACGATTTGGTCTAGAATGGAGCACTTTTGCTTTTTTTTTTTAAATAATGACATGAACATGAAATTTTGGCAGCTTAGTCTGGGTTCCAATCTGGAGGTCCTGGGTTTGAAGGTCCACGGCGCACACGTCTGTCTTTTCTATGAGCTTATTGCTGCTGATTTCAAACGGAGAAGGAAAACATATTGAGGAAAGATACATGTCTGACAGTAATTGAAAAAAAAAAAGGTGTATGACACCTACCAATCCCCTCTTGCCCAGCGTGGTTGACTACGTATTATGAATGAAACGAATGAGACGCTCTTTAACAGTAAGAGATAACGCAAGGCCATAGTCATTGCAACGATACACAGTTTTTTTTTAAATGTTTCAGTATCAGTAATGAATCGATCGAGACGCTCTTCTGATGTTAAGAGATAACGCCTGTCCATGACCATTGCAGCGATACACAGAACTTTGAGTAGCAAAACAAAGTCCAGGGCATCGCTGCCTTGGCGCTCATTACTTTGAGACTAGATGGTTAGTCTCAATAGCCATGTAATTTCGCTAGCTGCAGTACTTACCCTTCAAACCGGAACACAGTACTGCTTGGCGGCAGAATATTTGGTACTGCGGTGGTACCTACCTAGACGACCTCCTGCTAAGGAAATTTACCACCAAGTAAGAACTTTCGAGTCGCGAAACAAAGGCCAGGGCAACGCTGTTTCATTAGACGGTTAGTCTCAACAGTCCTGTAATTTCGCTAGCTGCATTACATTTTAAACCTGAACACAGTAATGTTTGTACATTTCTGCTTTGCGGCATCATTGCTGATCTGTGAGTCTAGACAAATGGCATTCGCTGCAAAACGATTCCATTTCTTCATTTGCTATCGCTATAACGATAACGCAATTTGTTTGGTAGACAACGTAACATTCGTGCTATGATCGCTAAGGCGATTCTTTTATAAGACATAATCTACCTTTTGTTTTCGGTCTATTGTTATTTAAACGAATTAAACGTCAGGAGTTTTAACGGGAATGCGAAAAGAGTCGTGTTTATTTTAACACTAGTGTTTTTATGTATAAAAATAGTAGTGTTTCATACATAAAGTGCTGAATTACAAGCGCGAGTGTGGGAAAGTGATATAATGTGGTGAAACATAATTTATCGTGTTGCTTCCAAAACTCCATCGAAGTTTAATTTATAGTAAAGTCACCACTACTTCACTAAGGCATGACTGGATTTGAATGCCACGGACTGGACTTGACAAAGACTGGACTTATTATTAGTATAGACAGTATGGCTTTATAGCTTTAGCCTGCCCCATGGAGCAAATAAATATATTTTTAAAAAATACGTCAGATTACGCGCGCTATCGTTCCTTGTCAACAGCGTACAGAAAAATTTTAAAAGTATTCAAAAGTTTGTTTAATTCTGTTTAGTGATTGAATCATCAATATAAATACAAAAATATTCTTAGTAATTCTAGATCATGCATTTTAATTGTTTTTAATTAAAAACAAATCAATAACCGAACAATGCCAACAGCTGATTACAAGAAAAATCTCTATTTCTATTTTCGATTTGGCAGTCGTTAGTGTTTCCATCAATCAAGTCGCAAACTAGCCATAACGATTGTCAAAAGTGCCACTTGGCTACGCATTTCTATGAAAGTATTAATAAGTAGAAACGATGTGAATTCGTTTCATGGAATCGAACCAAAGATACATTGTCTAACAAATTTTATTTCGTTAACGATAGACCACGTGATTTATCGGCACCTTAAGTCAATCCCATACATTTTTGGACTTTTATAATAGCGTTGCAGTTAATCGAATGTTACTTTGTATAGGCCCTCTGGTACCTACTGCGGTGGTACCAGATACCTAGATGACTTACCAAAGAGATCTACCACCAAGTAGTACTACAGAAAAAAACCTGTTTTCTTTGGATTTAAAAACACCGAATATCGCAGTATCTTTATAAGAATATATTTTTGTGGTGGTTAGCACGATCGGTTACACTAAAAGGCGTGGGTTCAAACCCCAACAATGAGCTTGAGCTGTCGACGAAGGAAAAGCATCGTATGGAAACCATAGCGTGGTGGTAGGGTATTTACTAGTAATCGGCTGGCTAGCTACCACCATCTAGTTGAAAATCTGTCGCCAATTATCTAACGGTGTGTTCCGGCAGCCTCACTGAAGAGCCAGTTCCATTCCAGGCTAGGTATATTTACCATCTATGACCACACCGTCACTTAACATCAGGTGAGCTGTGGTCAAACACTTAGCCTGAGTCGAATTAGTTTTCGCATAATTTAAAAAAAAAATATATTATTGTCCAAATTTTCACGCGACTGTATTTAAAACGCTTCAATGTTTTTAGATCTTACGAGATACAGAGAGAATTACAGATTAAGTACTTACTTGTCTGAAACGTGGTGCCAAGGCCATATTATTTACATAATATAAGAAACACTTGTGATCTCGTTAGTGACTATTTCTTACTAAACTATATTACCTTAAAGAACACAATTTATTTAAAACTGTGACTCCCGTTCAAGCACTTAAACAAACACATACCGTTTCTTAAAGTTAATGTGAAGTGGACACGTCATCGCAAAAAGTAGATCCGATTTTTAGTTACAAAGATGTAGCTTTGAAACGGATATATGTTTCTCAAAACAGGCCGAGAACAATATATCTATCTCTATTACACTAGCTGGCTACAAAACGGTGAGACGTAAATATTATAGAGATAAAATACTAATAATGTGATTTTTCTTTTATTGTTTTTAGGGTTCCTTACCTTAAAAGGTAAAAAAGTAACCCTTATAAGATCACTCTCTTGTCTGTCTGTCCGTCTGTCCGTGTGTCAACACCGATTTTCTCAGGAACAAGTACAAATAAAGGAAAAATTCCAAAAACATTAAGGTAAATTTGCTACAACAAGTTCTCGCGAAAAACTAAATTGTGATAAAATATCATAATAAAAATGATGCCAATTTTATTATGGCGTTATAATAGGTAGGTACGGAACCCTCAGCACATGAGTTCGACTTAAGCCCCCCCTCAACCTGGTCTCTGCAAATAGTAACTGCAGCAAGAAGAAGTTAAAAAGACTTGTGGTTATTTTAATACGTTAATATAATAATATGTCAATCTATAAAAAAAATACAATTGTTTACTAGTAATTTAATAATCTTCAGAGTCATAAAACAATAAAACAAGGTCTCTTGAAGCCTAGGTGTCAGTTTGGTTCTGAAGCACGCGGTGGAAGGTGCATCCCGGACGGAAGCGGGTACGCGGTTGTAGATCGCAAGCCCGAGCATGTATACTGACGTCTCTGACTTGACAGGCCGGCAAGATGGCGTTACTATAATTATTATACGTAAAGTCTGCTCTATACAGACGCAGCCTAAATTATTAACACCTGCTGAAATTGTCGTGGCTTGTATGTGTTTCACACACAGTGGAGGCGTTGGCACAGTGGTCGCTACCGTGATCACCAATGTGAAACAGGCTTAATATTACTAATAAATATTTTCTCACTAATTGAATAACGTCGTTAAGTATTAACTACTATGCTTAAAGTTTTTTGACTAATATGGGAAAAGGTAAAGAAGGATTTGCTGGCAGCACTTTGGCAGGTGGACAGACGACCTAATAAAGACCGCAGGAACGCGCTGGATGCGAGCCGCTTCCAACCGGTCTTTGTGAAAATCACTGGGAGAGGCCTATGTCCAGCAGTGGACGTCATACGGCTGATGATGATGACTTTGGCACCAATTAAATATAACATTACATGATTATCACATTATTATTCGCACAAACGCAAAGCAAGACCAGGCCGTGTGCGCGTTGTACTCAGCTTTATCTCCATGAAGAAGGGCACTGGATGTGGTTCAATCTATAGTCGGCGTATCCGATATAATTAAACGGAAGTAATCTAGCATAAATAAAACAAAAATTACATCATCATCGTCAAAAATAAATAAATAATTAAAATAAAACAAAATAAATATCCTAGGACATTTCACACAGCGTCATCTAGCCCCAAACTAAGCAAGGCTTGTACTATGGGGACCAAATAGCTGAAAGGATACTTAGACGTTTTTTGAGATGGTTAGTCTCAACAGATATGTAATTTCGCTAGATGTAGTACTACGGTGGTACCTACCTAGAAGACCTGCTAAGGAAATCTACCACCAAGTAAAGTTTTGGCTTTTAATGACGTTTAATGGCTTTATAAGTTGTCGTTTTGATAACAGAAATAGTTGAAACAATAGAAATAGATGAAATAATTTTATTTTCGTTAACAAGTCTAAGCTGGTTTCCGCAAAGTTTTATTTATCGTTAAATTAAATGCGATTCGCAGCTGCAGTTGAACCATTCTGAGTAAATAGACGCTTGAACAATTTATATTCATTTAGCTGCATTGTTACTTAAGCAGGTATATGTACTTACTTTATACGTAGACTAGACTTCTTAAAATTAAATGTTATCACCGTGCTGGTACCAGGTGCATAGAGATTAAGAAAAAATACAGTTCCTAAATTTTATCATATATGTATATATTCGTACCTATGTGTTCAATAATATTTACAAATGTTGTTTTCTAATAGGCTCTAACTCCTTATTCAACAATAAATTTATTTCAAATGTTCCATGTGTATAGAAATTTTCTATTTCTTGCAAAGTTTTGCCTTTAGTTTCGGGGATGTATTTCCATATTAACAGTCCACATACTGCCAAATTCAATGTGTAAATTAAAAACGTACCCCATAATTCTAAATATACGAAAAGATACGGAGATATTTTTAATGAAGAGGCACTCAAAGAACTTGCGAATATGACAAACAATGCGCCTCCTATTCCTCTGTGCTTCACCGGCACTAGTTCAGCTAATATAGATAATTCTACTGGTAATTGACCTGCACTACTTGTTATTATATATCCTACTAAGAAATATAAGCTAAGTAAGGAATCTTTTGGCAGAGTGCCTACACTTTGAAGATATGTTACTATAGATGCACACAGCAAGCACACTGTCGCGCCACTAGTGCCGAACATTAACACTGTTTTATTGTTGAAGAATCTTACAAAAATGTTACTGAAAGATGAACTGATGACAAACACAAAATTGATGATGATAACACCAACAAACGCAGCCGTGTCGTTCTGTGTTGCTTTCGATATTAATTCAATAGAATATATCATAGTTACGATAGCACCGCTCCAATGAATGTGATTTAGAAGTAGGAATACATGAATAGCTGGTATTATAAAATCTCTAGCAGTAACCTGACGCCAAAGCTGTTTTATAACATTATCTCTTTTGATGGTCTTATTTTTGCTTAATCTCTCGTTATGTGCAGCCATCACTTCTTGTAACTCTTTCATTGATTGCTCGTTAGTACCTCGAAGTTTGATGAAATTTATTTTACATTGATCTATATTATTTTTATAGGCCAACCACAGTGGCGACTCGAGCCACGTGAATGAGATCAATAAAGCTACCAATGCTGGTAGACTCAATATGATACCAATGATTCGCCAATGCAGTAACCTAGTCGTCACTCCTACCATAGCTATACCTAAAGATTGCATTATACAAAAAGACTGTCCAATAATATTCCTATACGCAGGCGTAATCATTTCACTGAGGGTATCACAGCTGACGATGAATAGGACGCTGGTGGTGAATCCAAGAATGAATTCGCTTAGTAACATCATTGTTACATTGTTTGCTGCAAATGATATCACCCAGCCAAGAATTTGTATGAGACATGCTGCTGCGAACGTAAATTTTCTTCCTCTCCATTGCATGACGACAGGCGCTGTTACACCAAATATACCAGCCAGACCATGCATCGAACCTGAAATTAAACTATTGTTAATAGTATCAGACTTACGAAAGTTGTTTTTACATAATATGTGTTCATAACAACTTATATTTGATGATATCGATAAAGGGGTTTGGATAAAAGTGGCATCATATTTATGGTCATCAGTGAAACTAGAATTGCTAGATTGACCTACTATTCATAGTGAGTGAAATGTATGTGCGTAACGATTGTAAGATAATACAAGCTAATCCATCTAAACGTAGGATCACCTCTAAGATGGTAAATAAACTTGTAGCATTTTATTGTATGTATATTTATTTAAAATATGTAAGTAATTCCTCCTTTTCTACGATTCGGAAACCAAATCAAGGAGACTTGCTATCAACAACTAAGACAACAAATATAAATAAGACCGTTGAAGACCCCATTAAGTGTACAGATAATTATGCATTAATAGAAGCTAGACTAAGTGAACCCCAACAGAAATGCTTGCGTAGAAATAAATTCACTTTAAATAAATATATAATAAAATGTTACAAGTAGTTTTTTACAGCCCTTACATCTTAGATTTGCAATAGCAACTAGCAATAGTGACATTCAAGGTATCTTGGCCGCACCCACCAGTGATGCTGCGAAGGCTTTGTATGCCAGCACCTCGGAAATACTAGACCAGCGTAAGGACGACAGTCCATTATGATTAGTATGACATATGTTATCTTGTTAAACAGCTGGCATAATCACATTGCCACTAAAGCCACAAATAAAATAAAAAATATTAAAAAACGAATATCCAATCAAATTAGATAGGATTGGATTGTAGAGTCAAAATACGTCACTATTTTAATTGATAGATGAACATGCCGAAGTTAATATGCATACCCATCCACGATGATGTGTCCAAATCCAACGAGAATCCACTGTCCTTCTTCTTTAGTTGATATATCAGAACTCCGGGATATGCAATGCTGGCGCCTCCCGAGAAACCCACGCAAAGTATCGCGGCGGCTACACACACCTGCAAAGTTTGTGTAAAATTTGCACATCTCTGACTCATTTACACGATTAAAAAGACTTTGTATCACGGCTTGTAAGCTAGGCGAGAAGAAATCTGTTGGTTTCTCCCGTTACCATCACAATCACTCATATTTTTTAAACTTTTTTTAAGCCCGTTTCGTCCCACTGCAGTGTAAAGGCCTCTCTTCCTTGCCTGTCTATTTGCTACCATTGATACCCACTCCTTTTCATGAGTATCGAGGTCATCTCGCCACCGTCTTCTAAGCCGGTCTGATGACCGTTTAACCTCCGGGATCCAGTCGGTGATGGTTTGCTCCCATAGCTTTGCTGGCATTCGGCAGACATGTCTATGTGCTACAGATCCTGCCCTTGCCGTGTGAGTTAATTTACCAGGTAGCCCTGTATAAACATTAGATACAAACATAGATGATTTTCAACGCCGGGGCGTCCACAGCACGTTGGATCTTCGCAGTAAAGAAAAGAAAAACTAACTAGTAACGCCGTTACATTGGCTCGTCAAGTCTGAGAGGTAGGTACACATTCTGGGGCTCGTGGTCTACAACCGCGTACCCGCTACCATTCGGGATACACCTTCTATCGCGTGCTTCAGAAGCAAGCGATAATAGACCATTTGACAATTATTGATAGATGGTACAATTATTTAAAAAAAGAGATTATTGAATTACTCTGAATTGAATTGCACTTATTATCAGTTGAGCTGTGGTCAAAGACCTAGCCTGTCAACCATAAAATAATAATAATAATAACAAAGCCCAGGGCACCGCTGCTTTGGCGCTCATTACTTTGAGACCTTACTCTTTACGTAAGTCGGGCATGCCACCGTCCCGGAAAATCACTCCGAGAAATTATTTCCGGTTGTAGGCATCTTGTTAACGACGAGTATTTGCACAGGCACAACCACGTAGCCAGGATCATCCATCAGCAACTTGCTCTTCAATACGGCCTTGTCGAGTCTGAGGTGCCGTACTATAAGTACGCACCGGCGCCAGTTCTTGAAAATGATCATGCTTTACTTTATTGGGACCGGACAGGACTATTGTCGCCAATGAGCTTGATATCGTGGTGGTCAGCCGAGTCCAACGCTGGGCAGTGCTCGTCGACATCACCGTCCCAATCTTATGAAGGACGAGAAGGACAAGCTCAACAAGTACCTTGACTTGGCTCACGAGATAACCACCATGTGGAATGTTGATTCGATGATAATTGTCAAACACATTTGTAAAAGTCGTATATATAATATCTCATATATCGATACGTACGTACGATATAAGTTACCCCATCACTTGTTCTTAGAGTGTTATGAACGACGAGCGTCATTAGAATGAGCGCACGCGGCCGGACGGCGCGACGGAGTGCGCGCCATTCCCGCCCGTATTGTCTTTGGTACGTCGGGTGAAGATGGCGCGCGCTGCGTATAAGACCACCGCATGACGCGTTCCTGTTGCTAGTCGCAGGCTTGCCAGACGACTCGCTTCTTGGTCGGCCTACCGCCTAATTTCTTCAAATGTACAAAATGTAATTTTATCATACGTAATACTAGATTCTAAAGCCGACGTACTATAGCAAACATTTATTATTATTATTATTTTTTCCAGCCTCAATGTATTTTTTTTTAATTACTTAATTTTTAATATTTTACATTAAATATATATATAAAACACATAAATAATATAAAAAACTTAAAAACTAGTGTGCCGCCGGCAGCGGGGCAAGGCTCAAGCTGTCGGTGGTTAGGGCTGCAGAGTGAGGAACCTCCTAACAATGCGCTCCGTGTCAAGGATTACTGCCTTTTGGATCTGACCCTTGACCCAACCGTCTAGCGAGAGTCTCTTAAGATGTTGGTCGAGACTCTTCGCTATAAGACCGTTCACCGTGACGACTATCGGCACAATGATCGTCGAATCAACATCCCATATGGCAGTTATCTCGTGAGCCAAGTCAAGGAACTTGCTAAGCTTGTCCTTCTCGGCCTTCACGAGATTCTCGTCATGTGGGATGGTAAAGTCGACGAGCACTGCCCGGCGTTGGGTTCGGTCGACCATCACGATATCAGGCTTATTAGCGACAATAGTCCTGTCCGTGATGATAGACCGGTCCCAATAGAGCAAAGCACGACCATTTTCAAGAACTGGCGCTGGTGCGTACTTATAGTACGGCACCTCAGACTCGACAAGGCCGTATTGAAGAGCAAGTTGCTGATGGATGATCCTGGCTACTTGGTTGTGCCTGTGCAAATACTCGCCGTTAGCAAGATGCGAACAACCGGAAATAATATGTCGGAGCGATTCTCCGGGACGGTGGCATGCCCGACAGATGTCGACCGTACCGTCCCGTATGATATATTTCCGATAGTTGTTCGTCTTGATGACTTCGTCCGCAATTGCACAGGCAAAACCCTCAGTTTCCCCAAAGAGGTCCCCAAAGCGTAGCCAATTCACCGACGAGAGCATGTCCACATCGGGGCCCGTTAAGACCCGATAGAACCGCCCGTGCAGCTGCTCGCTCTTCCATACTTCCTTGCGGTCTTCGGTGCTTAGCACTGATGGTTTGCGCCAGTTCTCGTTCGCTAAGGAGAGCGGTGTGAGGCCCTTGTCAACTGCTACAACATCTCGATGCATCCCACACTCGTTGTCGCGGAAATAATCCCTGAGACTGCACACTTCACGATTATGGAGGTTCTTGGCGTTTAAGAAGCCACGACCCCCCCATTTTCGTGGAATGTACAGTCTCATAACTGACGAGCATGGGTGTAGCATGCGATGAGTTGTGAGCTGTTGACGGACTCTTCTGTCCAGGGCATCCAGCTCAGTCTGACTCCACTTCAGTATGCCAAAAGAGTATATCAGTAGAGGCATCACCCAACCATTGAAAGCGCGCACCTTATTGCCACCAGACAAAAGACTATTAAGTACTTTTGTCAGGCGACAAAAGAAGCGCTCCTTCACTGATTTCTTGATGTCCTCTACCGATATACCCAACGACTCTGACATACCGAGGTACTTGTAGGTCTCGGCTTCGGTGAGAGATCTGAGAGTCATTGTCTCGGAAAGCTGTAAATCTGGACAATTTACAACTTTCCCCTGCTGTACATGCATGACCGCACACTTGTCTACCCCGAACTCCATCCCGATGGCGCTGCTAAAAACCTGTGTAGTTTTTAACAATGCCATCAAGTCTGAGCGTTTTGGTGCAAACAGCTTGAGGTCATCCATGTACAGCAGATGAGAAATGACTTCAAGACAGTCAATATGGCATCGTTGGAGAGACTCAACCACCGCCCATGTCTCGATCGAATCAAAGGCTTTCTCATAGTCCACAAACGCTAGACATAGAGGCAAATTATACTCTTCGGTCTTCTGTATAATTTGCCTTAGCGTATGGATGTGGTCTATGGTACTGTAACCTTTACGGAAACCGGCTTGTTCGGCAGGCTGGAAGTCATCGAACCTGCGACTGAGACGGTTCGTAATGACCCTTGAAAACAGCTTATAAACATGGCTCAGAAGCGAGATGGGTCTATAATTCTTCAATAAAGTGTTGTCACCTTTCTTGAAGAACAGCACCACCACGCCTCTGTTCCATGCTTCTGGCGTTATACCTTCGAGTAAGACGGAATTAAAGAGCTTCTGAAGGACTTTAAGTACCGGTGTTCCACCCGCTTTCAGAAGCTCCGATGTGATTCCGTCATCACCCGGCGCCTTGTTGTTCTTAAGCTGTTTTAGGGCCATTCTAATCTCGTACAGGCTGATGTCCGGGATATCTTCGGTATAGTGCCGGGTCAGCTTGGCTCTTGGGTCTTTGGCCGCGCTGCTAACAGGCTCAGCTACCGAGGTGTATAACCGTCCATAGAACCTTTCGACCTCCTCTAATACCTCTGCTTTGGTCGACGCTATACTACCATCTTCTCTCTTCAGCTTCCTCAACCGGCTTTGCCCAATAGACATGTCTCTTGCGAACACTTTGGAGCCTTTTTTCCGCTTTATCGTCTCTTTAATACGATTAGTATTAAAGATACGTATGTCGTGTCGCAAGGATTTCGATATCTGTCTATTGAGCAGCCTATATGACTCTGCATCATAGGCAGACTGTAGTCGTAACGAGCGTCGTTCAGCCATGAGGTCTAGAGTATGGTCGGACAGTTTTTGAGGTCTATTTGTACGACGGGGTCTGAAAAACTTAGAGCCCACCGCATGGACAGTTTCTACGAGCCTGTTATTGATCTCGTCCACCGTAGCAAGATTCTCTAGGCAATCGAAGCGATTGGAAAGTTCAAGTTGAAAGCTTTCGGGGTTTTGTATATGGGCGCGAGTAGGTCGGAGCGTGGACTTCATCAAGCGTGACCTTTCAAGCTTGACGTTAATATTCAATGAGCCTCTTACCAGTCGGTGATCACTACCGGTTTTCACCCTGTGGATCACGGAGACATCATTGAATATCCGTCTTTTGTTGGTCATGATGAAGTCTATCTCATTTCTCGTAGAACCATCGGGACTCATCCAGGTCCATTTCCTGTGAGGCGGCTTCTTAAAGAAAGAGTTCATCATAAAGAGGCCCTCTTTCTCCAGAAAGTCGGCCAGCCTCTGTCCCCTAGGATTCCGTTGCCCATATCCAAATTGCCCCACTCTCAACTCATCATCGCTCTTCATGCCCATCTTTGCGTTGAAGTCCCCCACTACAACAGTGAAGTGGGTTTCGGAGGTATGTATGGCCCTACTTACGTCCTCATACATACTCTCTACTTCATCATCTGGGTGTGACGAGGTCGGTGCATACACCTGAATGACCTTCAGCGAATATCTTTTGGATATTCTGAGTATTAGGTATATGACCCTGCTCGAAACACTTCCGATGCTAATAATGTTGTTAGTGAGGGACTTGTGGACGAGAAAACCGACACCACCTTGGGACTGTTGGTCACCCTCCCGGTAATAGAATAGGTTACCCGACTTCAGGGTTATCGTGTCCTCGCCCTCTCTCCGGACTTCAGATAACCCCAAAATATCCCAATGTAACCTACTCATTTCCTCTTCCAGCTCAACAATCTTCTCGTCTGTCCTCAAAGTGCGTATGTTGTGTGTTACCAGGGCCAGTCGTCGTTGGGGGTGGTAGCCGGGCATCTGCCGGGGATTCTTAGCACCCCCTGCTCCACCGTTACCGTGGCCGCTACCGTAACCAGGACTAGTGAAGCTGCCGGGGACTGGGGGCCTGGTCTTTTTAGAAATAATCATTGGGGGGGTTTTGCCAATACTCGCCACGCTTGGCAGACGGGTTGGCGAGCGCAGTTGAGTGAGGTTATTCAAAGAAGACGCTGCTGCCCATCTTCCGGATTACATCCCTTAGCCGACTCTTACGGCAACCACGGGTAGAGAGGGTGGGGTGCAATTCTTACGCCGGCACCACCACGGCGAATAGTAATTATCACTAACATATTATAAAACATAGCTATCCGCCGTGTCTGTCTGTCTGTCGTCTGCCTGTTCGCGATAAACTTAAAAACTGCTGAACGGATTATCATGCGAGTTTCACCAATAGATAGAGTGATTCATGAGGAAGGTTTAGTTATATAATTTGTCAAGGTTTTGTGTAAATTTGTTGAAATATGATGATAATTGTTGGGAGTATCGGAAAAAGTCAAGCCACCTGGGAGCTTTCGTCGAAAACGCTGCCTAATCCCTTTGAGATATAACAAAACAAAGCATGGTGGGATATTTCTATTTTATAAATCTACAAAAAAAGTCCGCGGTGGCATATATCTACCTTTTAAGGATAGCTTACTGTACCCATTCTTACTACCCGTGCGATGCCAAGGCGGGTCGCTAGATATTATATAAACACGTATTTAAGTTTATCCACAGCAATTTTGAAATTGTACCACAATTGCTTTTCACCGATCTAAGCGTTAGTGAGCATGTCTGTAATTTTATTTGCGTAGACATAAATAAATAAAAAAGTATGCATATAGAACATTTCAATACGCCTATAAAGTATATTAATTATCTAATGAATAAATTTGGTTGGGCAGGAATGGGAACACGGGCAGTGTAGGGCTTTAATAGGTATTTAAAAGGGGCCCATTAAACCTACACCTGGGTTGCAAGTCCTAGGCACGTACGGCCCATGTACGGGTTCCTGACCCTGCAGCGTGATGGACCCGCCCCCCGCACGGTGATACCATGGAATGCTGAGATGTTGTCGTCTTTAAAAATAATCCATCACAAATTTAAAATAGTTATATCAACTGAAAACGCAATGAAGAAACAAAATGTATTGTGTAGAATTTAAAACTAAGTAAAAACACATTACGAATGAGTACAACGTATTATTATTTTTTTAAATTCATATTCTGATTTATTTGTTCACATTACACAAAACAAATGAGCGCGTGTCAGGCGTCTCGTATGACGCCGCGCCAGAGTTGCAAACCCTATTTTTAAATGGTTGACAGGCTAAGTGTTTGACCACAGCTCACTTGCTGTTAAGTTAACGGCCGAATGGATTACGACAATTATGGTTTCGTTAGATTCGTCTCATTATTCCAAGTGTCCTTAGGTGGATTTAATAAATTGATTGATGAGGAGAGTGATGTGATGACTGGTAACTAAGATCTACCGAATTACTGTTTAGCGTTCAGTACATTATCTACATCATTATTATCATTATTTTTAATAAAATCGTCTTGACATAAAATAATTAAAGATTGAGAAAGGTGCTTTTTAGTATCGGAGGCAAGCAACATTTTAGTTCGCTGCGCCAACAAAGTTAGGAAATCGAAAAATAAATGCTGTGAACGATTAATTTAAGAACCTCGAACTGGTAACCTCACGCTTGCGTGTTGGTGTTTTTCTCACTGGTCGATGCTGCCTGTTACAGTCCGATTATAATGCCCTGATAAGAACCAGTACCGCCATCTGTAAAAACCAGTTCTCTTGCGGTCTAGCTCAACAATCTGATAATATTGGATTTCGGTCCAAGCCATAGTATATACATAGATCCGTAGATCGAGAATTGTCGTAATGCGTTGCGGCAAACAGAGATGGTGCCACTTGTATTGATGAACCAGAACTCTAGAACTATTGACAAAGCCTATACTATAAGGTGGCTCATTACGTGGAAGACAGGAATAAATGGTTGTAGTAGCTTCTCTCTGTACTCGCATTCCCTTGGCTAAGTGACATTTGTAGTAAGCATAATGTATTAATATCTATAACTGTAAACTGTATAAAAAGTATCCTAATATGAAAAGAAAGATCCACAAAAAAAAAATGCCTTGCTGAGTTTCTTGCCGGTGTCTTCTCAGTTGAAGTGTAATTACGAGCCGGTGGTAGATTCAAAAATGTAACTTAACGTTCATAAGTGCCTTACCAGGGCCTAAACTGAATGAATGACTTTTTGATTTTGATTTAGTGTGATTGTGTTATTTAAATTCAAGAATTAATCCAGTCAAGTGCATTCAGGGTTACGAAAGATTCTTTGAGAAAGTAAACTATAATTTAATAATGTGGTTAGTCCATGACTATTATAGGAAAATATCGTGACAGAGGAATTGTACCGGTTATAAAACGTTGAGTAGCAAAACAAAGTCCAGGGCATAGCCGCTTTGGCACTCATTACTTTGAGACATTCGATGGTTAATCTAAACAGACCTGTAACTTCGCTAGTTGCAGTACCGTTTAAACCGAAACAGTAATGTTTACACACTACTACTTGGCGGTAGAATTTCTAGTAATGCGGTGGTACCTACCTAGACGACCTCCTGTTAAGGACATCTACCACCAAGTAAAGTGTTTAAGACTTTTAAAGACGTTTAAAGGCTATAAAAGTTGTCGTTTTGACAACAGAAATAGTTAAAACAGAATAGAAATAGACGAGTTTCCCAACGGGTGGGTCTTAAAATAAACATGAATAAGACATTATTATTATTTATTTATTGTATTATATCACTCGATAACTAACAAAACATTTTGTGGCACGAAGTAAACTTGAATAATTACCTATAATATTTGTTATAATTAAATTATATTTAATATTAGCCAAAATATGAAATACAACTTTACAAATGTTGTGTTCTAATAGGCTGCAGCTCCTTATTCAACCATAGATTTATTTCAAATGTTCCATGTGCGCGCCATTCCCGCCCGTATTGTCTTAGGTACGTCGGGTGAAGATGGCGCGCGCTGCGTATAAGACCACCGCATGACGGGTTCCTGTTGCTAGTCGCAGGCTTGCCAGACGACTCGCTTCTTGGTCGGCCTACCGCCTAATTTCTTCAAATGTACAAAATGTAATTTTATCATACGTAATGCTTGATTCTAAAGCCGACGTACTATACAAACATTTATTATTATATTTTTTTCCAGCCTCAATGTATTTTATTATTTTTATTATTTATATTATGTTAAGTTTTATAAGAGCCTACGTGCTCGACAAACAAGTAATTAAGTATTTTTCTGTACTACTAGGATTTATTTACTCACACTATAATAGATCCAACCGTTTATTTTCTATTTGACAGATCTAATTTGACAGTTATAGTGTTGTGACCAAGTGATTATAGTGGACACGATATCGATTCATTTTTCTATCGAGTCTGTGCGGAAAGAGAACAGTCGTAGGAATGGCGCTAGTAAGTAGTAGAACGTCATTCTATTATCACTTTTGTTACATTGACACGTAATAATAATTTTCCTAAATATTAGAGCGGGGTTTTTAAAACGTTCTATTACTTACCCCATTTTTTGTCTATGGGTAAGCAGTAGTATTTTTTCAAGGTAGCAACACTCAATGGTCCACCGCCATTTTGTGTTTGTCACTGTCATCTGTCACTCGCAACAAGACGCCCGTGCTAGTCATTGTTTGCTGAGTTTTGTATTGTTTTATATTCGAACTATAAAATGCCGAAAGGATCAGTGCTGAAAGGACAGACGAGAGAAATGGTGATCAAGCTTCGTAATTACTTTGAAGCTAAGTATCAAAATGGCGGCCCGCTTTTACCATTGTCGCAAGTGCGAGAGCGCGTTGCGGCCGCGTTAGGTATTAGTGCACCTACGGTTACAAAAATTACTACCGAAGCCTACGGAACAAGCGGCATGCAGGAGAATAAGCTTCGTACGCCGAAGAAAAAACGCCAACCACGTCGTGTGACATCGGTTGACAACTTTGACGCAGACGCTATACGCCGTCATATATATATAACTATTACTTACGTAAAGAAGTTCCAACACTTAAAAAACTTGTTGCTTCTTTGCGTGAATGTGATTTGTTCCGAGGCCAAAAATCGTCATTGGCAAAGGTCTTTAAAGAAATTGGATTTACTTATAAAAAATCGGACAAACGCAATATATTGATGGAGCGTCGCGACGTAGCTTTCGCTCGTTGCGAATTTTTGAGCGAAGCCTAAATAATTGCAGATTGGTCAAATGTTGTTTTCACTGACGAAACTTGGCTGAATGCGAACCACACAGTGTCTAAGAACTGGACTGATGACACCGCTGCTTCCACTAGCTCAGTGCCGATGGGAAAAGGAGAACGCCTAATCATTTGCCATGCAGGGTCTGTGAAAGGATACATGCCAGATGCTTTGTTGGCCTTTAAATCCAAAAAACAGTTGAGTACCACGAAGAAATGAATTCTGAGGCTTACGAAAGTTGGTTTAAGGAAATGGTGCAATCATTGGAAGAACTGTCAGTCATTATTATGGATAACGCATCCTATCACTCACGCCAAATTGATAAAATGCCGACCCAGGCCGACAAAAAACAAGTAATCATTGACTGGCTTCAACTGATGTTGAAAATGTTGATATCTCCTTACTAAAAGTACAATTACTAAATATATTACGAACAAAACAACACTTCCCAAAACGATATGTGATCGACGAAATAGCTGCAGAACATGGTCATTGGGTTCTTAGACTTCCACCCTATCATTGTCAATACAATGCCATTGAATTAATATGGGCTCAAGTAAAAGGACACGCCGCTCTAAATAACACAAAACCCCCATTCACGGCAAACAAAATGCTTGATTTATTAAAAAATGCATGTGTGGAAGTAACTGCGGAAAACTGGCAAAATGTAATTCAAAAAACACAAGAAACTATAATGGCAGATTGGGATAAACACGTGGCGATAGATAATATGAATCAACAATTAATTATAAATGTCGGCGATAGCTTGAGTGACAGCGACGATGAATCTGATTTTGATTAATAAATAAATAAAAATAAAAGTCACAGTAATTGTTTCATATCATTTCATACCAATCTATATTTATACTAAATTAGAATGCTACATTATACCCGTGTAAAAATAGTTAATAAACAATATCGATATCTCAATCGTAACATCACTATGTTGATAGCCATAGAACGTAAATTTTTAAAAACGTTTGTTATTTTATGTAATTTATAAAAAAAACTACTGCACTTATGGACTCAATTTGTCAAAGATGATTATTATACGGGATCAAGGAGCAAACTTAGGCAGTTGTCATATTTTTAATACCTCGCATTTAAAAGTGAACTTTTGCGTAACATGACGCAGTTACGTTCTATTGGTGCTGTCAAAAAGAAAATAAACGGTTGGATCTATTATAGTAATTGTAGAACCTATAGATAATTTCAGACAAATAAAGATATTTTAAAATTGAAAAAATTTGAATTGTCCCGATAGTCGTCACGGTGAACGGTATTATAGCGAAGAGTCTCGACCAACATCTGAAGAGACTCTCGCTAGACGGTTGGGTCAAGGGTCAGATCCAAAAGGCAGTGATCCTTGACACGGCCCGCATTGTTAGGAGGTTCCTCACTCTGCGGCTATAACCACCGGCAGCTTGAGCCCTGCCCCGCTGTTTTTAAGATTTTTATACATATGTTTATTTTGTATATTTAACGTAATAAAAAAAATATTTAGACAGTAAATAAATAACTGAAATAATAATAATAAAAGTAAATTTTTAAAACATACTTGTCTCAGAATCGGCGATTTCGACATCTTACCCGGACGGTGTAAAGACAACGAATAATATTATTGCAACTTAATAAATATTTTTGAATTATATTTCTTCAGACCTTATATCTATGTTAATAATTGAATTAGCATTTTAAACAAAATTTGAATACAGGGTGGTACGTGAGAAAATATTAAAACTTTTATATTCAGTAGGTATATCCAATTTTTTTTATAAATACATACTTATTGTTAGACTAACAGCCTTGTTAGCTCTTTGGTAGAATATCTGCTTCAAAAGCGGTAGGGTGAAGGTTTAATTTCCACCCGGACAAACATTTACCTATGTTGCTGTTCTATATATATGTATTATAAGTATGTATTTACAACAGAAAGTAAATAAGTATTCTATCAGTTATCTGGTTTCCATAGTACAATAATACTTTGCTTATTTTTTATTACAATTTGGTACAATAACAATTAGTAAATTCATAATTAACATAATCACAACAAATAATACATTATAAATTAGCTAACCCAATCATTGCACACATTATTGCTAAGATTGCTTGCTTAACACATCAAACTAGCGGCATGAATTCTAATTAAAATTACATCCGATTTAGAGAATCATGTTATTAAGTCTGTTTTTTGAGTTGAAAAGACTAAGATGAAACACATCAAGCCCATCAGAATCATAATACATAACTCATTGTATGTCACACACATACGATGAAGAGGATTGTTATGTCCTATATTATTTTGTGTGGGTGGAATACTAAAAAGCGCGCGAGTAGGCCTACGGCCTACCTAATTTGCGGCTGGATGATGCTGTGCGAAATATCCTACGTTATTTATATATCTAATTAAATACCTTTAAACGAGCAATTCTTGTATATAAAATATATTTAGAAAGTTCTGAAAGTTATTTAGATAAATATATTTAGAAAGTTTGGTTCTAGGTAGGAATCAAACCTACTTATTAGTTTAACTTAAACTTAAATCGTTGGAGCCGTTTCCGAGATTCAGATTATATATATATATATATAATCTCGGAAACTTTATATATATATGTAACGTTTTTTTATATATGTATGTGTATTTATGTAACCAACATAGATGTTTGTTCTGTATCTGGGTGTTAAGTATAATAATAAGTACCTGGATGACCGAGCTTTGCTCGGCTGAAAACACGGATAAAACGACGTTTTCTAAAAATGAAACCTAGCTAGATCGATTTATCGCCCCCGAAACCCCCTGCATACTAAATTTCATGAAAATCGTTGGAGCCGTTTCCGAGATCAGATGATATACATATACATATACTCGTTTAAAGGTATTAGTTTAGATTACGAGTAGAAAGATATTTTAAAATGGTTTAACGGTGTTACTATCTGTGAAGCGGAGCGCTCATTCTCCAGGATGTCGTATATAGAAAACAAATATAGCACAGCAATGTGTAACTATTGACTAAATCATTTATCAGTTCTGTCCGTAAATTGTGATTTAACAAAGGACTTACAATGTGATGAGCAATTAAAGGAATTTATGGCGCAAAAATACAAAAATATTGCTCTACAATTAATATATCCAATGTACACGTAACCTGTTAATTTCTTTTGCGATAATGTCTCTCAGTTGCTGTTTGTGTTTCTATGGATACTGAATAAATAAACTATTTGATTGTAAGTATTTAGTATTTAGTAATTGTACACTAAGCTGTGTACCTAGTGCACATTATCGAAAACGGGTTCGTGACAAAATAACAATTGGTTGATTTTTTAGGCAGGCCCCTAAGTAGTATTAGACCAGGGTCCCCCAAATTCCTGATCTGCCTCTGGATCCTGAGGTCGCGGAGAAACAGGCAGTGCGAGCTTCATACTTGCCTGATGCGCTGTGAGATTGGGCGTGTGAGCCCAAAAAAATCATCCCGTATTATTTGGTTCTACGTGCATTCGTCACGGTCGAGTCTACCAAAATTTTGTTAATCTTAGATACTTAGGTACCGACGCCGACGTTACAAGACATTTTAAATATTGTTATTAGTCAAATATTCGTGGTTTGTTTTTTATTTTGTATATTTTACATGTACATCACACATCAACAGTTTTTACTTGGTGGTAGATTTCCTTAGCAGGAAGTCGTTTAGGTAGGTACCACCGCAGTACCAGATATTCTGCCGCCAAGCAGTAGTGTGTAAACATTACTGTGTTCCGGTTTGAAGAGTACTGCAGCTAGCGTAATTACAGGGCTGTTGAGACAAACCATCTAGTCTCAAAGTAATGAGCGCCAAAGCAGCGATGCCCTGGACATTGTTTTACTACTCAAAGTTCTGTGTATCGCTGCAATGGTCATGGACAGACGTTATCTCTTAACATCAGGAGAGCGTCCAAGAGCATTATACCTACACCTGGGTTGCAAGTCCTAGGCACGTACGGCCCATGTACGGGTTCCTGACCTTGCAACGTGATGGACCTGCCACCCGCACGGTGATACCTTGGAATGCTGAGATGTTATCGTGTTTAAAAATAATCCATCACAAATTTAAAATAGTTATATCAACTGAAAACGCAACGATGAAACAAAATGTATTGTGTAGAATTTAAAACTAAGTAAAAACACATTACGAATGAGTACAACGTAATTTTTTTTTTTTTATTCATTGTCTGATTTATTTGTTCACATTACACAAAACAAATGAGCGCGTGTCAGGCGTTTCGTATGACGTCGCGCCAGAGTTGCAAACCCTATTTAAATGCAATTCACAGCTGCAGCTGAAACACTCTGAGTAAACACACGCTTGAATAATTTATATCCATTTAGTTGCATTGTTACCTAAGTAGGTATATGTACTCACTTTATAAGTAGATTAGACATCTTAACATTTAATGTTATCACCGTTCTGGTGCCGGTCCACTGAGAGTAAAAAAATTCAGTTTTTACAAATGTTGTGTTCTAATAGGCTGCAGCTCCTTATTCAACGATAGATTTATTTCAAATGTTCCATGTGTATAGAAATTTTCTATTTCTTGCAAAGTTTTGCCTTTAGTTTCGGGGATGTATTTCCAAATTAACAGTCCACATACTGCCAAATTCAATGTGTAAATTAAAAACGTACCCCATAATTCTAAATATACGAAAAGATACGGAGATATTTTTAATGAAGAGGCACTCAAAGAACTTGCGAATATGACAAACAATGCGCCTCCTATTCCTCTGTGCTTCACCGGCACTAGTTCAGCTAATATAGATGATTCTACTGGTATTTGACCTGAACTACTCGTTATTATATATCCTACTAAGAAATATAAGCTAAGTGAGGAATCTTTTGGCAGAGTGCCTACACTTTGAAAATATGTTACTATAGATGCACACAGCAAGCACACTGTCGCGCCACTAGTGCCGAGCATTAACACTGTTTTATTGTTGAAGTATCTTACCAAAATGTTACTGAATGATGAACTGATGACAAACACAAAATTGATGATGATAGCACCAACAAACGCAGCCGTATCGTTCTGTGTTGCTTTCGATATTAATTCTATAGAATATATCATAATTACAAAAGCACCGCTCCAATGAATGTGATTCATAAGTAGGAATACATGAATAGCTGGCATTATAAAATCTCTGGCAGTAACCTGACGCCAAAGCTGTTTTATAACATTATCTCTTTTCATGGTCTTATTTTTGCTTAATCTCTCGTTTTGTGCAGCCATCACTTCTTGTAACTCTTTCATTGATTGCTCGTTAGTACCTCGAAGTTTGATGAAATTTATTTTACATTGATCTATATTATTTTTATAGGCCAACCACAGTGGCGACTCGAGCCACGTGAATGAGATCAATAAAGCTACCAATGCTGGCAGACTCAATATGATACCAATGATTCGCCAATGCAGTAACCTAGTCGTCACTCCTACCATAGCTATACCTAAAGATTCCATTATATAATAAGACTGTACAACAATATTCCTATACGCTGGCGTAATCATTTCACTGAGGGTATCATAGCTGACGATGAATAGGACGCTGGTGGTGAATCCAAGAATGAATTCGCTTATTAATATCATTGTTACATTGTTTGCTGCAAATGATATCACCCAGCCAAGAATTTGTATGAGACATGCTGCTGCGAACGTAAATTTTCTTCCTCTCCATTGCATGACGACAGGCGCTGTTACACCAAATATACCAGCCAGACCATGCATCGAACCTGAAATTAAACTATTGTTAATGGCATCAGACTTACGAAAGATGTTTTTACATAATATGTGTTCATAACAACTTATATTTGATGATATCGATAAAGTCGTGGCGTCATATTTATGGTCATCAGCGAAACTAGAATTGCTAGATTGACTTACTATTCATAGTGAGTGAATATTCTTTAGGAAATGTATGTGCGTAACGATTGCAAGATAATACAAGCTAATCCATCTAAACGTGGGATCACCTCTAAGATGGTAAATAAACGTGTAGCATTTTATTGTATGTATATTTATTTAAAATATGTAAGTAATTCCTCTTTTTATACGATTCGGAAACCAAATCAAGGAGACTTGCTATAATATAAATAAGACCGTTGAAGACCCCATTAAGAGTACAGATAATTATGCATTAATAGAAGCTAGACTTAGTGAACCCCAACAGAAATGCTTGCGTAGAAATAAATTCACTTTAAATAAATATATAATAAAATGTTACAAGTAGTTTTTTACAGCCCTAACATCTTAGATTTGCAATAGCAACTAGCAATAGTGACATTCAAGGTATCTTGGCCGCACCCACATGTGATGCTGCGAAGGCCTTGTATGCCAGCACCTCGGAAATACTAGACCAGCGTAAGGACGACATTCCATTATGATTAGTATGATATATGTTATCTTGTTAAACAACGCTGGCATAATCACATTGCGACTAAAGCCACAGATATAATAAAAGAGATTAAAAAACGAATATCCAATCAAATTAGATAGGATTCGATTGCAGAGTCAAAATACGTCACTATTTTCATTGATAGATGAACATGCCGAAGTTAATATGCATACCCATCCACGATGACGTGTCCAAATCCAACGAGAATCCACTGTCCTTCTTCTTTAGTTGATATATCAGAACTCCGGGATATGCCATGCTGGCGCCTGCCGAGAAACCCACGCAAAGTGTTGCGGCGGCTACACACACCTGCAAAGTTTGTGTAAAATTTGCACATCTCCGACTCATTTACACGATTAAAATAATAATAATAATAATAATAAAATTTATTGACAACAATTAAAAACAGAAAAAAAAATATACATATGTGACTTATAAATAAAAATTAATTAATGTTGCCAATGGGGCAAAATCAGCTTTATGCTGTAAGAATTAAATTCTTACAGCGCTGGTTTACATTTTGCCCCTACTCTCGAATTCAGGTCTTGGTCGAGTAACATAATCGTATGTGCGTAACATAATAATATGTTAGTATGAAAATTTTGTGTATATGTTTGTGTGTGTATGTGTGTTTGCGTGTGTGTGTGTATGTATGTATATATGTGAGTGTGTGTATGTGTGTGTTTGTGTGGAAGTCTGTCGACTCTGCAATGCACAGGTTCTCGAAGAAACATGCTTGGGCCGACGACGCGTTGGTGCCAATGAGTGAGGTGTTATGTGTTACGTGTGCGTGTGTTTAGATTTTATGTTTAAAGGATGCTTCAACATTATGTTTTTGTCGTTCTAATAATATGGTCTTGTACGTTTTTTTAAATGTCATGTTACTGAATTAAACAATATTATAATTCTCCTAACAACGATAGTCTAAAATTAGCATACACCAGGTATCGTAATTTTTGTAACTCTTTACTTAAAAAGATTAAAATGTCATATGAAAAGGAAATTCTAGATAAAGCTGGGAACAATAATAAAAAACTTTGGCAAGCAATCAGAGACATAACAGCCACAAGTGAAACCAAAGTTACTCCAATAGAGCTATTAAATATTAAAAATTCACCTGAAGAGTCAATAAATGAAATAAATAGTTATTTTTCAAGTGTGGGACGTAATCTTGCCGAAAAAATTGGTGTACCACCTAACACACGAAACTTAAACAATATTAAATTATCTATCCCATATGCAAAATCGTTTGTATTATTACATACAGATAATGATGAAGTTGAAAGATTAATAAAAAATCTTAAAAATGAGTGCTCTGTGGGCCTAGATCAGATTTCAAATAGATTCCTTAAGGATAGCAGTGAAATACTTGTTCCGCCTTTAACGCATATTTTTAACTCCTGTATAGACAATGGAATTTTTCCGACTGTTCTTAAAAAGTCTAGAATATTGCCTGTCTTTAAGAGCGGAGACAGAAACTGTGTCAATAATTACAGACCAATTTCAATTCTCCCATCAGTCTCAAAAATACTAGAACGTATTATAAATATTAGACTGACTGAATATTTAGAATCCAACAATATATTGTCGAATAATCAATTTGGCTTCCGACGTAAAAATTCCACAAATGATGCTGTTCTCGAATTTACTACTTTTGTCTCTACTAATCTCGATAAAGGCAAAAAATGTATCTCCATATTCCTTGATTTGGCTAAAGCCTTTGACACGGTCTCTGTTCCTATCCTTATTGACAAATTAGAAAATATCGGAATCAGAGGAAACAAACTTACGCTGATCAAAGACTATCTCAGTGGTAGATTTCAGAGTGTTTCCTTGGGCTCGTATACTAGCAATGAATTACCAGTCACTTACGGTGTGCCACAAGGCAGTATCTTAGGGCCGACTTTATTTTTGATATATTTGAACGACTTATGTCTATTACAACCAATAAATGGTAAGTTAATATCATACGCGGATGACACGGCTCTGATTTTTGCCGCTGATACGTGGGAAAAAACTTTTGATGTTGCACAGAAGGGTTTAAATGCAGTTACGACTTGGCTACACAACAATATTCTGTCCCTAAACTCTGACAAAACTAAATTTATTCAATTTTCCATTAGAAATACTCCTGATATTCCTAATTTTCATATAAAATTGCACAGTATTAATTGCCCCATGTCTAACTTAGTAAATTGTTCCTGTTACAATCTAGAAAAATGTTCAAATATTAAGTATTTAGGAGTCTTGATCGATAACAATTTAAATTTTTCTGACCACATTGTAAGTATTTGTGGACGTATAAGAAAAACAATGCATATTTTTAAAAAGCTGAGGCATATAGCAGACCAAAAATTTATTAGACAAATCTACTTATGCCTCTGTCAGTCGCTTATTACTTATTGCTTATCTTCATGGGGAGGTGCGCCCGGCACAACTCTATTAATTCTAGAAAGAGCTCAAAGAGCTGTATTAAAAGTTGCTACATGTCGCCCTTTTATCTTTCCTACCACACTTCTGTACAAATCATGTGATGTACTCACGGTGCGCCAGCTTTTTATTCAGAGTATAATTGCCAAACAACACACGCTGGTTGAATATGATGCTCGAAAAGTAACTAAACGGTCTAAACTCATGGTATGCAAGCTGCCGCAACGTGTTAGGACATCGTTTATTAAAAAATATTTACCATTCTTAGGTCCCTACCTATATAACATAATTAATAAAAGCTTGAGTATTTACAGTCTAACTAAGAGAGAGGTTAAATTTAGAATTACAAGTTGGCTCAAGACATTAAATTACATCGAAACGGAAAATCTTTTAAAGATTATTGAATAAGAAAGACATTCTCAGTAATCAAGATACACATCCTCTCATACACACAAAAACACAAACACACACACACACACACACATACACACACACACACACACACACACACACATACACACACACACACACACACCCCCACACACACGCACCCACACACACACATATACATACTATACACATCGCGAGAGGTTCACATTACACTATATTACACTTTTGGTTTAAGATATGTAATAATTTTTTTCTCTGTCTGGGTTATTATTATTTTTTACACTGGACTATTTTCTTCTTTTTAAAATTATTAAATTATATCCATTATTTCTATACCAAAATACTGTAAAATGTAATATATAAAACTTTTGTTAAAAATGACGTCCATTGTCTCTTGAAGCTTTTGATAAGTATGCTGTCTGCCGTAACACAGGAGTTAATCCTAGCTCGGTAGCAGCGATTCATTTGTATATGAAAAGTGCCAAAAATGTTATGTAAGTTAATATGTATACTAATTTTAAAAGTTTTTATGAATAAATTATGAATTATGATTCTCATTCAAAAAGACTTGTATCACGGCTTGCAAGCTAGGCGGGAAGAAATCTGTTAGTTTCTCCCGTTACCATCACAATCACTCATATTTTGAAACTTGTTTTTTAAGCCCGTTTCGTCCCACTGCTGGGTAAAGGCATCTCTTCCTCTTTTCCTTGCCTGTCTGTTTACTGCCATTGATACCCACTCCTTTTCATGAGTATCGAGCTCATCTTGCCACCGTCTTCTAAGCTGGCCTGATGACCGTTTAACCTCCGGGATCCAGTCGGTGATGGTTTGCTCCCGTAGCTTTGCTGGCATTCGGCAGACATGTCTATGTGCTACAGATCCTGCCCTTGCAGTGCGAGTTAATTTATCAGGTAGCCCTGTATAAACATTAGATACAAACATAGATGATTTTCAACGCCGGGGCGTCCACAGCACGTTGGATCTGCGCAGTAAAGAAAAGAAAAACTAACTAGTAACGCCGTTACATTGGCTCGTCAAGTCTGAGAGGTAGGTACACATTCTGGGGCTCGTGGTCTACAACCGCGTACCCGCTACCAGTCGGGATACACCTTCTATCGCGTGCTTCAGAAGAAAGCGATAAGAGACCATTGTTTTATGACTTTGACAATTATTTAAAAATAAGAGATTATTGAATTACTCTGAATTGAATTGCACTTATTATCAGGTGAGATGTGGTCAAAGACCTAGCCTGTCAACCATAAAATAATAACAAAGTCCAAGGCACCGCTGCTTTGGCGCTCATTACTTTGAGACCTTACTCTTTACGTAGGACGGGTATGCCAACGTCCCGGAAAATCACTCCGATAAATTATTTCCGGTTGTTGGCATCTCGTTAACGACGAGTATTTGCACAGGCACAACCACGTAGCCAGGATCATCCATCAACAATTGCTCTTCAATACGGCCTTGTCGAGTCTGAAGTGCCGTACTATAAGTACGCACCGGCGCCAGTTCTCGGAAATGATCATGCTTGGGACCATTGGCTATTGGGACCGGTCTATCATCACGGTCAGGACTATTGTCGCCAATTAGCTTGATATCGTGGTGGTCAGCCGAGTCGAACGCTGGGCAGTGCTCGTCGACATCACCGTCCCAATCTTATGAAGGACGAGAAGGACAAGCTTAACAAGTACCTTGACTTGGCTCACGAGATAACCACCATGTGGGATGTTGATACGATGATAATTGTCAAACACATTTGTAAAAGTCGTATAAACAATATCTCATATATCGATACGTACGTACGATATAAGTTACCCCATCACTTGTTCTTAGTATGAACGACGAGCGTCATTAGAGTGAGCGCACGCGGCCGGACGGCGCGACGGAGTGCGCCCCATTCCCGCCCGTATTGTCTTTGGTACGTCGGGTGAAGATGGCGCGCGCTGCGTATAAGACCACCGCATGACGCGTCCCTGTTGCTAGTCGCAGGCTTGCCAGACGACTCGCTTCTTGGTCGGCCTACCGCCTAATTTCTTTAAATGTACAAAATGTCATTTTATCATACGTAATGCTTGATTCTAAAGCCGACGTACTATAGCAAACATTTATTATTATTATTTTTTCCAGCCTCAATGTATTTTATTATATTTATTATGTTAAGTTTTATAAGAGCCTACGTGCTCGACAAACAAGTAATTAAGTATTTTTCTGTACTACTAGGATTTAATTACTCACACTAGTAATTATAGAACCTATAGATAATTTCAGACAAATAAAGATATTTTAAAATTGAAATAATTGAATTGTCCCGATAGTCGTCACGGTGAAAGGTATTATAGCGAAGAGTCTCGACCAACATCTGAAGAGACTCTCGCTAGACGGTTAGGTCAAGGGTCAGATCCAAAAGGCAGCGATCCTTGACACGGCCCGCATTGTTAGGAGGTTCCTCACTCTGCGGCTATAACCACCGGCAGCTTGAGCCCTGCCCCGCTGTTTTTAAGATTTATATACATATGTTTATTTTGTATATTTAACGTAAAAAAAAAATATTTAGACAGTAAATAAATAACTGAAATAATAATAATAAAAGTAAATTTTTAAAACATACTTGTCTCAGAATCGGCGATTTCGACATCTTACCCGGACGGTGTAAAGACAACGAATAATATTATTGCAACTTAATAAATATTTTTGAATTATATTTCTTCAGACCTTATATCTATGTTAATAATTGAATTAGCATTTTAAACAAAATTTGAATACAGGGTGGTACGTGAGAAAATATTAAAACTTTTATATTCAGTAGGTATATCTAATTTTTTTAATAAATACATACTTATTGTTAGACTAACAGCCTTGTTAGCTCTTTGGTAGAATATCTGCTTCAAAAGCGGTAGGGTGAAGGTTTAATTTCCACCCGGACAAACATTTACCTATGTTGCTGTTCTATATATATTATAAGTATGTATTTACAACAGAAAGTAAATAAGTATTCTATCAGTTATCTGGTTTCCATAGTACAATAATACTTTGCTTATTTTTTATTACAATTTGGTACAATAACAATTAGTAAATTCATAATTAACATAATCACAACAAATAATACATTATAAATTAGCTAACCCAATCATTGCACACATTATTGCTAAGATTGCTTGCTTAACACATCAAACTAGCGGCATGAATTCTAATTAAAATTACATCCGATTTAGAGAATCATGTTATTAAGTCTGTTTTTTAAGTTGAAAAGACTAAGATGAAACACATCAAGCCCATCAGAATCATAATACATAACTCATTGTATGTCACACACATACGATGATTATATATCATATATTTCAGATTATATATATATATATATATATATATATATATATATATATAATCTGAAATATATGATATGATCGCTGATTCTGATGGGCTTGATGTGTTTCATCTTAGTCTTTTCAACTTAAAAAACAGACTTAATTATAATAGACTTAATTATAAGACAGACTTAATTATTAATATTCAGATTATATATATATATATATAATCTGAATCTCGGAAACGGATTTAAGCTTAAGTTACTAAACTAATTAGTAGGTTCGATTCCTACCTAGGACAAAACTTTCTGTAACGAACATAGATGTTTGTTCTGCATCTGGGTGTTAAGTATAATAATAAGTACCTGGTTGACCGAGCATTGCTCGGCTGAAAACATGGATAAAACGACGTTTTCTAAAAATGAAACCTAGCTAGATCGATTTTTCGCCCCCGAAACCCCCTGGATACAAAATTTCATGAAAATCGTTGGAGCCGTTTCCGATATTCAGATGATATATATATATATACAAGAATTGCTCGTTTAAAGATATAGATTAGATTAGTAGTTACTATCTGTGAAGCGGAGCGCTCATTCTCCAGGATGTCGTATATAGAAAACAAATATAGCACAGCAATGTGTAACTATTGACTAAATCATTTATCAGTTCTTTCCGTAAATTGTGATTTAACAAAGGACTTACAATGTGACGAGCAATTAAAGGAATGTATGGCGCTAAAATACAAAAATATTGCTCTACAATTAATATATCCAATGTACACGTAACCTGTTAATTTCTTTTGCGATAATGTCTCTCAGCTTGCTGTTTGTGTTTCTATGGATACTGAATAAATAAACTATTTGATTGTAAGTATTTAGTATTTAGTAATTGTACACTAAGCTGTGTACCTAGTGCACATTATCGAAAACGGGTTCATGACAAAATAACAATTGGTTGATTTTTTAGGCAGGCCCCTAAGTAGTATTAGACCAGGGTCCCCCAAATTCCTGATCTGCCTCTGGATCCTGAGGTCGCGGAGAAACAGGCAGTGCGAGCTTCATACTTGCCTGATGCGCTGTGAGATTGGGCGTGTGAGCCCAAAGAAATCATCCCGTATTATTTGGTTCTACGTGCATTTGTCACGGTCGAGTCTACCAAAATTTTGTTAATCTTAGATACTTAGGTACCGACGCCGACGTTACAAGACATTTTAAATATTGTTATTAGTCAAATATTCGCGGTTTGTTTTTTATTTTGTACATTTTACATGTACATCACACATCAATAGTTTTTACTTGGTGGTAGATTTCCTTAGCAGGAAGTCGTTTAGGTAGGTACCACCGCAGTACCAGATATTCTGCCGCCAAGCAGTAGTGTGTAAACATTACTGTGTTCCGGCTTGAAGAGTACTGCAGCTAGCGTAATTACAGGGCTGTTGAGACAAACCATCTAGTCTCAAAGTAATGAGCGCCAAAGCAGCGATGCCCTGGACATTGTTTTACTACTCAAAGTTCTGGGTATCGCTGCAATGGTCATGGACAGGCGTTATCTCTTAACATCAGGAGAGCGTCTCGTTAGGCTCATCACAGTTACATAAAAAAAAAACTGCCACAGGATGTCCACTGCTGGACATAGGCCTCCTCTTGGGGGGTTTTACCAATACTCGCCACGCTTGGCAGGCGGGTTGGCGAGGTTAGGTGTGATTGTTCAAGGAAGACGCTGCTGCCCATCTTCCGGATTACATCCCTTAGATTACAAGTATATGTATATTAAAATATTATCGTAATACCAATTAGTAAACCATAGTAATTATCACTAACATATTATAAAACATAGTCGTCCGCCGCATCTGTCTGTCTGTCGTCTGCCTGTTCGCGATAAACTTAAAAACTGTTGAACGGATTATCATGCGAGTTTCACCAATAGATAGAGAGTGATTCATGAGGAAGGTTTAGTCATATAATTTGTCAAGGTTTTGTGTTTTGTTGAAATATGATGATAACTGTTGGAAGTATCGGAAAAAGTCAAGACACCTGAGAGCTTTCGCCGAAAACGCTGCTTAATCCCTTTGAGATACCTATAACAAAACAAAGCATGGCGGAATATTTCTATTTTATAGATCTACAAAAAAAGTCCGCGGTGGCATATATCTACCTTTTAGGGATAGCTTACTGTACCCATTCTTACTACCCGTGCGATGCCAAGGCGGGTCGCTAGATATTATATAAACACCTATTTAAGTTTATCCACAGCAATTTTGAAATTGTACCACAATTGCTTTTCACCGATCTAAGCGTTAGTGAGCATGTCTGTAATTTTATTTGCGTAAACATAAATAAATTAAAAAGTATGTATATAGAACATTTCAATACGCCTATAAAGTATATTAATTATCTAATGAATAAATTTGGTTGGGCAGAAATGGGAACACGGGCAGCGGAGGGCTTTAATAGGTATTTAAAAGGGGCCCATTAAACCTACACCTGGGTTGCAACTCCTAGGCATTTACGGCCCATGTACGGGTTCCTGACCCTGCAACGCGATGGACCCGCCACCCGCACGGTGATGCCATGGAATGCTGAGATGTTATCGTCTTTAAAAATAATCCATCACAAATTTAAAATAGTTTTATCAACTGAAAACGCAATGAAGAAACAATTAAAATGTATTGTGTAGAATTTAAAACAATAAGTAAAAACACATTACGAATGACTACAACGTAAAAATGTTTTTTTTTTTTTTTAATTCATTGTCTGATATCTTCATTATACATTACACAAAAATTGTGAGCGCGTGTAACGTCTCGTGTGACGTCGCGCCAGTGTTGCAAACCCTGTTTTTAAATGGTTGACAGGCAAAGTGTTTGCCAACAGCTCACTCGCTGTTAAGTGACGGTGTGGCCGAAGCTGGTAAACACACTTAGCCTAGATTGGAACTGGCTCTCAGTTGAGGCTGCCGGAAGCCCCTTAAGTGCTTGGTGACAGAATTTTAACTTGGGGTGGTAGCTAGCCAATCAAGAACTAGAAAGTAACCTACCACTATTATGTTTTTCTTTACCGGCAGATCAACCTCATACTTGGTGTTTGACCCCACGCCCATCGGCGTGCGAACTGTCCACGCTAACCACTGAGTTATCATCGCTACAAATTAAGATAATATGATTTCCTTCAAAAATAAAAAGACTTATTATTTATTATATTCGCATGTAAAACATAAAATGGTAAGGAATGTATCGAGAAACAAATTTGATAAGCTCATCTTTATTTTAAATGTCTAACATGTCAAATTTACATTTACATTACATTTTATAAAAATTACATTACATTTAAAAAAAAAATTACATTTCATTCTTAGTTGGTTAAAAAGGCAAATTAAAATTCCTAAGTCTAAAATTCAGTCTAGTACACAGCTCCAATCACGGAAGTTATGGATTTCAAATTTGTTTCGACCGCACATAATAAGTAGTAACATAGTAAATTTTTATGGACTGCATAATAACAAATAAAAGTTATATCCATTATATTTTTGTATATAATATACGCATATAATATACGCATACACCATAAACGTCATGTATTATAATTTACGATGACCACATTTTAAAACGTTTTTCTACTTCTTCATTTAATCAATTTTACTGTTTCATGTGTATAGAAATATTCTATTTCTTGTAAAGTCTTACCCTTCGTTTCTGGGACGTATTTCCATATAAGAAACCCGCACACTGCCGAGTTGAGCGTAAATACTAAAAATGTTCCCCACAATCCTAAGTACACAAAAAGATATGGAGATATTTTCATTGAAGAAGCGCTCAATATACTTGCGGCTATGACATAAAATACCCCTCCCAACCCCCTGTGCTTTACCGGCATTAGTTCAGCGGACATTGATACTTCTACAGGTACCTGACTAGATCTGGTTGTTATTATATAACCAAGTAAGAAATATAAGCTAAGTAAAGAATCTTTTGGCAGAGTGCCTATACTCTGGAGATATGTTGATATAGATACACATAGCAAACATATTGACGTGCCACAAGTACCGAACATTAGTACTGTTTTGTTGTTAAAGAATCTTACAAAAATGTTACTAAACGATGAACTGATGGCGAAGACAAAATTGATGATGACAGCACCAATGAATGCAGTTATGTCGTTATGAGTCACCTTTGATACTAATTCTAAAGAATATATCAGAACTACAGTAGTACCGCTCCAATATATATGATTCAAAAGTAACATTACTTGAATAGCTGGTATTATGAAATCTCTGGCAGTAACCTGCCGCCAAATCCGTTTTACCATTGTATCTCTCTTTAACGACATACTTCTGCTCAATCTCTCTCTATGTGCAGCTATCACTTCTTGTAACTCTTCTTTTGAATGTTCCTCAGTTCCACGAATTTTGGTGAAATTTGTTTTGCATAGATCTATGTCCCCTTTATGTGCCAACCACAGAGGCGACTCGAGCCAAGTCAATGAGATCAATACACTCACTAAAGCTGGCAGACCTAATATAATACTAATGATTCGCCAGTGTAGGAATCTAGTCATGACTACTGCTGTGGCTATACCTAAATAATTGATTATACCGTAAGATTGACCAGCAACATTTCTGTATGCAGGCGTGATCATTTCACTGAGGGTGTCATAGCTAACGGTAAATAGAACGTTGGAGCCGAATCCAAGAACGCATTCACTCAATAGTATCATTGCTAAACTGTTTGCTGTATATACTAACACCCAACCGCTGATTAGTACGAGGCATGCTGCTATAAACGTAAATTTTCTTCCCCTCCATTGCATGATGACGGGCGCTATGACGCCAAGTATACCGGCCAGACCGTGTGTTGATCCTGAAAATTTAAAATAAATAAACTTTTTTAATTTTGACTCCTAGTATACTTATACTGACAGTTACATTAACAGGAAACATGGTACTACGCTCGAATCCCAAAATTTCCGATCAATCACAAATCCGGACAGTTAAAATAGGTCTGGGCGAAGCTTTTGTCGTCCTCTGTGCGACCAATGGGTAAAAGTCACTAGAGATTGATCTGTGACATTATGTTTGAGCGAGACGAAGATGCTGTGATGAGCTAAACCGTCACGACAGGCAGCATTAGTTCACCAAAGATAGCCAGGGCATTCTGGAGGAAGGGAATCATTCTAGTATTTAGTTTATTAATAATATTTTCAGCTTTTTTTAAAATATAATTGATACGTTTAACATTCGACCGCAATCTCACCTGATGTTAAGTGTTGATGCGATCCAAGGTGGAGCACGCTTGGTTAGAAGATACCGATTCACTCTTGACTTCAAGACACCTAGATTGTTTTTCGTCGGGGAACACCAGGTAGTGCATTCCACTGTTTAGCAGTCCGCACAATGAGCGTGGAATCAAATCGCTTCGTTCAAACTTTGGAAACGTCGAACATTAAGCGAAGAAAAATGAGCAGGGGGGAATTAGACCAAAATGAATCTAGTAAAAAACAGAAAAATTCCAACTTTGCGACAATGTAACGTAGGCTTTGTAATTTAGCTTGAACAATGGAGTCGTCGCAGATGAGCCTCTTGGAATGCAAAACTCAATAGACTCCTACGTTTCTAACGTAGGCTTTGTAATTTAACTTGAACAATGGAGTCGTCGCAGATGAGCCTCTTGGAACGCTTCTCAATAGACTCCAACGACTCTAGCTGGTGTTTGGCGGATCCATCAAAGCTTCAAGTGTTTTTCTGCTGGGTAAAGACGAGAGGGCTCTGCCCACGCTTGTGTAAACTGTCATTACAAACCCCATCTACTAGAAGTTTTTAGTTTAGTTTCTTAATAAAGTTCAAATGCCATTTTGCCGTCTAAATCTGTAATATTATCATAGGTATTAATGTGGCTGGCAAATTACTCTATTCAAACCTTTTTCAAATGTTTGTCTATAGCGACACAGCCCATGATATATCGACCTGCCAAATAGCTTTGTTCAATGATGATACAATTTTATATTTTTTCTGGTAATGGTGCCTATTTCTTATTTTGATTGTATGTTGATGTAGATCTCTAATAACTTACCCATCCACGATACTGTGTCTAAATCGATTGTAAATTCGCTGTCTTCCTTCCTTAGTTGGTACAGTAGAACACTAGGATAGCCCAAGCTTGCGCCCGTTGAAAATCCAGCGCACAGAGTCGCGGCGACTATAGCCAGCTGAAACAAAAGACGTTATTATTTGTTACCAGATACTACCAATATTACCAAATTGTTAGGCTTGCTGGTCTTTATAAAGGCATTATAATCTAATTTTTCAGACCACCTTCCTAGTAAAAACTGGTGATGTGTGGACTCGTTGCTGCTGACATCTGTGTTTCTAATTAAGTTTTTTGGTCAGGGAAAACCTTTTACCGAACCTGGGGCGTGCAAAGTGATTATGTAGGACTCTCCGTCCCAACAACGGCCTACCCCCTAAAAACCCTGGAGTGTTCCACCTCGACGCTTTGTGTCTCTTCGGTGGCTTCGATAGTGTTTGTCCTCGCGAACTCGCTTCGGGGAGCCCAAAATCACCCCGCCACGATGACAATGTGTCAGAAAACCGGACAAACCGTGATCCACCTCGGAGACCTAACGAGCAAATGGGCGCCGGACGGCCCATGTCCAGCCCATGGTTTCCGTGCGACGGATCAGATTAATGGCCATGTCGTCTGTCACTTTAACCCCGGGTAATGGGGATCACCAAATTATCACTTCTCCTATCCCGCAGCCCCTTCCCACTTGGTTCCTCCACTGTGCCCTCAGCTTATCATAGGGATATGTAGAGAGCCTTCACGTCCGGACAAATACGACCAGAACCACTCGGTCAGAACCGAACCCCGCACTCGCGGTTCCTACGCATGCTTTTTTTTTTTTATGCCCTAGGTGGCAATCAAGCTGACGGGTTGCCTGATGGTAAGCAATCACCGTCGCCTATGAATACCTGCAATACCAGGGGCACTACAAATACGTTGCTGACCTTTTAAGATTCTATTTACACGCCTTTTGAAGAGCCCAATGTTGTAACTCCGCGGGAATACGGAAGAAGGAAGATCAATCCACAATTTGCAAGTGTATGGCAAAAAGGATCGCGCGAATCGCACAGTGTGCGATTTCCATGAATCAATTATATGTGGATGAGCTTTTAAACGATGGCTGCTCCAAAACCAGAGGAACGCGCGGAGGAACCCCGCCACCGGAAGTAGCCCGTCACCAGACCACCCTATTTCGTTGTGTGTGTCAAGACGAAAGAGCAGATATACACCATACATGACGTGGGACGACCCATCTCGGGGACTAGAAAGCAACTACCACCAGACAACCCCATGTTCTAACGCCAGCATAGAACCACGTGCTCTATGCTCCACTGCGTCCGCCATCTAACGGTGGCGGCTCCGCCGAGGCTGCGGAAGGAAAGGAACGATGTCACATCGACAGTCCTCTCCCACCAGGGTTACGCAAGGTTATCCAAAAAAAATGTGAATAGGTACTTCCTAAGCAAAGGTTCATGTTTTATTTCAATAGTACAATTAAATTTAGTCGTATTGGAATAATTTTGTTCTTAAAAATATCTTTCAAACTTACTTGTCTCAGAATTGGTGAACTTAACATCTTCTGATTTTGAATAAAAAGTGCGACGTGATTGTTAACACTTTAATTTCACTTAGAAATAATCAAACCATCAAACTGCTTTTTATTATAAAACTATGCCTACCTATTGAGACCTTACATTATACCATTTGTATGTTAATTCTTAAAATCTAAATACAGGACGATGTAAATGTATTCTAAGAACTATATTATTATTAGTCCGCGTGAATTTATAAAAAAAAAAAATGCTGAAATTTCCAATATTCTACGCAATTTTGTAAATTTTTCTTTCCGTAAGAATCTTCAACAAAGTATTCTTCTTCTTAGTCACTCTTCACTCTTCATTCTTCACTCTTGGCAGAGTGTAAACGACGGTTGTGGCTCGCTTGACAATCCGTCCCCATTCTTCGCGTATTGACGCCTTTCTTGTGCTTTCACTTACAGGACCGTGCAGTGCAGCCTTTATCTGGTCGGTCCAGCGCAATGGGGATCTGCCACACGGTCTTGTGACCTGAATTTTGCCCTGCACCACAAGAAGTTCAACGGAAGCATCATTGCGTCGCGATACGTGCCCAAAGAAAATGAGAATGTGAGCTTGAACGATGGAGGATAGACGCTGCTCGATGCTAAGTTCTTCTAGAACAGACTGATTCGTTCTGAACTTAGTCCACGAGATTTCCAGCATTCTGATTACGAATATGATAATAAAAATTGGCACAAATTGTATTTTCATGGTCAAAGGTCAAATTGAAGAAAAATCCATATTTGGAATGTTTTTGACGTTTATTACAACAAATATAGACGTTAGAAAAAAACGTTTTGAACAAAAAGTTGTAGGTAGGTAAATGTTTTGTTTTGTCCTATACGTTTTTCGTATGGGACTAGAGGTTTAGGAGAAAATGCGAAAATTATGTGAAATTTGTATTTTTTGATAAAGTTTTCGCCAACCATGTTTATATACACAAACATGCAAGCCTTATCGCCTAGAACGATTTTTTAACCTTTGCATGGACAGAACAGATGGCACAGCTATTAGGGTATTTTCTAGTACTCGGCTGGCAAAAAAATTATCAGTCTGTAGTTATATTAAATGACACTGGTCACGGTTGACTGTACCAAACTCACGTTGGTTTAATGGGCTTATTTAGATAATTAATATAATTAATTGTTCTATCTACGCACTTCTTAACTTATCTACGCAACTAGAATTAGAAACAGGCTCACTAACGCATAGATTGGCGAAAAACTCGGTGGCGGATCTCTTTAGCAGGAGGTCGTCTAGGTAGGTACCAACGCAGTACCAGATATTCTGCTGCCAAGCAGTAGTGTTGCAACATTACCGTGTTCCGGTTTGGAGGGTGCTGCAGCCAGCGAAATCATAGGGCTGTTGAGACTAACCATCTACATAATGTCTCTGTCTGCAATGGTCATGGACAGGCGTTATCTCTTACCATCAGGAGAGGGTATCGTTCGTCTCATTACTTATACATTAAAAAAAATTGTAATTGTAAAAAAAAAAAAAAAAAATCCGATTGGAAATAATATATACAATATATATATATATATATATATATATTATTTCCAGCCGGTCAAATAGCTTTGTAATTAATATATTGCTGTAGATCTTTAATAACTTACCCATCCACGATGCTGTGTCTAAATCTATTGTAAATTCACTGTCTTCCTTCAGCAGTTGGTATAGTAGAACGCCAGGATATATTTGCGTGGTGGTAGGGTACTTTCTAGTACTCGGCTGGCTAGCTACCACCCTCGAGTTGAAAATCTGCCGCCAAACATCTAACGGTGTGTTCCGGCAGCCTCACTTGAGAGCCAGTTCCATTCCAGGCTAGGTGTGCTTTACCATCTTCGACCACATCGTCACTTAACATCAAGTGAGCTGTGGTCAAACATCTAGCCTGTTAGCGAAAAAAAAAACCCAAGCTTGCGCCCGCTGAATATGCCCAGCTGAAATATTGTCGTAACTTCATGTTACTATAAAAATTCTATCCATAATTTGGCAGCTGTTAACCATAATAGTTTGCGCTTGGTTATCGCTCAGTGCTCGGCGTAGGTCTCGCTTATAGTACACCATTTACTCGTAGCTGTTAACATTGCTTAAAAAAAAAATATTTGTTGTACTAGGTTGTTATTATGCCAAGTGAAGAATCCTTCGCTTGCTCTGAATTCAGTACTAGGCATTCGCGATAGTTGAATCCGGGGAATAGAAACAAGTGAATACATTTTACAACCGACACAACACAAGACTTTTCGTCACCTACGCGAGGACAACACGTCTAAGAAGAAAAGACAGTTAACAAGAATTTTTACGAAAATGAAATGGTTTATGGCTTCGTGCAATTTCCGGTTCGAATCAGACCTGTTTTTACAAAATGTCCTATTTTGTCCTAAATTGAATAGAAGATTAAGATAGTCCACTACACTGGCCAATTATGGGTGGGCAGACTTCACACATCTTCGTTTTTTTTTTTAAATTTGAGTCCGCGCCGGGACGAATCTTCGACGCGGCTTTTTGCGGGATGGTTCAAAACTACCTTCAATATAAGGTGCGATGGTCAAGCCTGAAAGGCGTTAGACCTGGGCGATAGTGGACTGTATTTCTAGCGGTAACGCGGAGCGATGTTCGTATAGGAGTGACAAGAGTTGACAGCTTAGGAGGTAGAAGACGGTGTCTAGGAAAGTTAGGTATATACGCACGCTTACCTTGAAGTCTCTTCCCTGATGAAGCTGCAACTTGCGATGAGGGTGTGCGCTTACAGTGGCACACGGTAAGCGATGGCGGACCACACTCAGGGTGGTTTCGCTAAGTTAATGAAAATAATTGATTGACACTTTCACGTTTACGTCACTCCGATACTTTGTAGCGACAAACACTCAAAAGCACTGTTTGAGGAAAAGTTTTATGATGCGCGGATTCTTCAACCAGTCTTACGTAGCTTCCTCTTGCAACTGCCCGTGCCACGACAATATCGCGGCGCGTGCGACACAAAGCTCCTGTAAGCGTGCGTGCGAGGGAGAAAGAGGACTGTGGAAGGAAAGGAGGAAACGGATGTTCCTAGCTGTCAAACTGTTAATAAAAAGATACTAGACAGACCAAGATTGCGTTCCGTTTTACAGTCCACAACAAATGGCGGAAACAAAATTAATTATCGGAGAATTGTGTGTCTTTACTATGTTTTCCTTCACTGTTTGAAATCAGCGGAAATATGCAAACAACTTAGTAAAAACAGAGATATGTGCCGTGAGATTCGAACCCAGGTCGACCAGATTGGACACCAGACGTCTCTTAACTAGACTGCTGAAACTTCCTTCGCGCAATTTACTTATGCCAAATTCATTTGCATGCATTAGTACTAAAAATTATCAGAATTCGATTTACATGTTTGGAAATAGATATCACTAATTATTATCTATTCTATTAGTGACCAATAGATTTTATCCCTTATCCTTGATTTATTCTATTTGTTTAGTGTATGGAAGTTAGTCAATACAAATTTATACATTGTGGATTAGAAAAATAATGATACCCAATTTTTTTTTTTTATTATACATAATATTTCAAGTTTTGTGATATGATCATGTCATTAGCCATGGACAGTTTGTGACCACGGCTATTGCAACATGGCCGGAACGCCGAGATAAATAAACAAAACTAATTTCATTGTATTTTTCGCGCGATTGAGATCCGGCGATAAACATAATTAACACTGAGTCCAGGGCATCGAAGGCGCTCATTACTTCGAGACTTACTTCTCACTTGTCACTAGACAGACAAGTACTAAGCGATTAGCAGTATGCCAATACTAAGCCCGTGTAAACAATAATGATGACAGATTCTATGCATTCTCAACGAGATAGCTGACCAACAATTTTCTGTTCTAATCACAAAATCTTACAACTTAAATCATCATCCTCTCAGCCGTAGAACGTCCTCTGCTGGACATAGGCTTCCCTTATTGACTTCCCTAAAGACCGGTTGGAAGCGGCTCGCATCTAGCGCGTTCCTGCGGTATTTATTAGATTGTCTGTCCACCTTGTGAGTGGACGTCCTACGCTGTGCTGGCCGGTCCATGGTCTCCACTCCAGGACTATGCAGCCCCATCGGCCATCAGTTCTGCGTGCCATGTGCCCTGCCCACTGTCACTAGAACTTGCTAATCTGCTAGGCTATGTCGACCACTTTAGTTTTTTGATTCGAACTTATATCATTCTGTAGTTATTTGAATGATGTTAGACACGGTTGTCTGTACTGAAAAAACGTTGATTTTAATTCATAGATGATTTGAATAGAAAAATCATAATTTTAAGTTTACTTATTTTCTGTAGGAATTTGACGGGCACAATGGGAATGACAGACGCATAGATTAGACAAAAACACTTAGAAATCGCGGTGGAAAAACTTAGATTAATGGATGTGTCTGCTTCAAGATCTGTAGAGCGTGAATTCGATTCTCATTCAAGACAAACATTTCTGTTTGTTCTGTGTATATGATAAGATTTATAAGTATGTATTTACAACAAAAATACCTTGTTCCCATAGTACAAGCTTTGATTGGGGCCAGACGGCAATGTGTGAAATGTAAAAAAAACAACTATGTATGTAATCGGCTCGTCTCCATTCCTTGTCGGATGCTCTTCTAGTCCATGCCATTTTTCCGGTGCGAATCTCATGTTTTACATCATATTTTATTATCTTCTGCCTTTTATTCTTCTACTATCTATTCAACAATGAGTACTGACCTCACTTAATTCGTAAACTATTTTTACGCATTGCAACTTATGATCAAGTAATTACCTATAATTATTTGTATATTACCCAGAGATCGGAAAATAATTTAAAGTTTATGAAAGCTACGGGACTAGGTACATAATTCAAACATGCCAAACTTTAAACAAAATGTATTCAATGTGTTTTTTACGTATGTTTCATATCTATAAGTTCCGCCTCATCATTTGACAGTAACGTTATTTCAAATGTTCCGTGCGCATAAAAATTTTCTATTTCTTGTAATGTCTTCCCCTTAGTTTCGGGAACATATTTCCATATTAACAACCCACATACAATAGAATTAAGAGTGTAAATTAAAAACGTTCCCCATAAGCCCAAATACACGAAAAGATACGGAGATATTTTCAATGAAGAAGCGTGCAACGAACATGCGTATATGACAAATAAAGCGCCCCCTAGCCCTCTATGCTTCACAGGCATTAACTCTGAAGACATTGCAAATACTACCGACGTCTGGCCTAAACCGGTAGTTATCATATAACCGATTAGAAAATACAAGCTAAGCAAAGATTCGTTTGGTAAAGTACCCGCTTCTTGTAAATACATCACAATAGATACGCAAAGCAGACAAACTGTCGCTCCACAAGTACTTGTCAATATCATGAGTTTGTTTTTATAAAACCTTATTAGAATCGTACTGACAATTGCACTGAAAACAAGTACAAAATTAATGATTATGCCACCAATAAATGCCGCTGTCTCATTTTGAGTAGCTTTTGATATAACATCAATTGAGTATAACAAAACAACGACAGAACCACTCCAATACGAGTGATTCATAAGTAAGAAAACATGAAGCGCCGGTATCAAGAAGTCTCTACTAGAAATCTGCTGCATAAACTGTCGTATAACAATATTTCTTTTCGTTGTACTTTTTCTGCTTGATCGCTCTTTGTGAGCGACCATCATCTCTTGTAACTCTTTCGCTGAATGCTCGTCAGTTCCTCGAAGTTTGATGAAATTTGATCTACATTCGTTCAAATCCTCTTTGTATGCTAACCAGAGAGGCGATTCAAGCCAAGCGCGGGAGATCAAGAGAGCAATGATCGCTGGTAAACACCAAATTATACTTTGTGTCCGCCAGTGCACAAATTTAGTCATAACTCCAGCAGATGCTAAGCCTAAAACGTTGATTATTCCATAAAGCTGCACAGCAACGTTTCTATACGTGGGAGTGATCATTTCACTGAGACAATCATAGCTCACAGTTATGAGGACGTTTGCTCCGAATCCGTGAATAGCTTCGCTCAGAAATATTATTGATATTCCTTTTGCGAAGTATAGTACCCCCCAACCGATAATGACTATGATGCATCCCGCAGAGAACGCGAATTTTCTTCCTTTCCATTGCATTACCATTGGCGCTATAATACCAGGTATACCAGCCAGACCGTGCATCGAACCTGAAAAGAAACAATATAAACTTCTCCAGATATTTATTTTAATATAGTCTTCGACTAGGTCTCCTTCGCTTGAGGTCGTCTAGCTACTCTAACTTTACTTAACAATGATATATTTCATTCCGTTAATATATAATGTGAACTTTTACCTATCCAGGATGCCGTATCCAAGTCTAATTGAATGTCACTGTCGTTCTTCTTTAGTTGATACAGTAGAACAGTAGGGAAGCCCATGCCAGCGCCTGCCGAAAACGATGCTAACTGCGTCGCAACAGCAATGCTCAACTGAAAATTGTAAAGATGGTACAAAAAGTACATTTATATTTTACTCTTTGAATAAATTTATAAAGTATACAAGGTCACGGGAGACGACAATCTCAATCCAAATGGAGCTCATACCTTATAATGGTGTTGCATTATAAGGTACTTCTTGTGAACCATTTCGATGCAATTTAATATATTTTTAATACATACATAGTGGAGTTTCCTTGGGTACATATGAAACGTTTTGGCTCTACGTTTCTTATCCGTACGGCCAAGGAATGGAACAAGCTGCCGGCTTCCTTGTTTCCTGAAGGATATAATCTAGATCTTTTCAAGGCCAGAGTGAATAGGTATCTTATACGTCTGCGTGCCTTATCTTCGACCACATCATCGCTTACCATCAGGCGAGTTTGTGGACAAACGCGGACTTATTCGAATTAAAAAAAAGGAACTGTTTAAAAGATTCATCCGCGTTATAACTGACTTCAAAAAAGGAGGAGGTTCTCAAATCCTTTTTTGTTATCTCGGAACTCCGTCATTTATAAGCCGATTTAAAAAATATATTTGGTTTCATAGAAATTTCATCAAAATCGGTTCTGTTTCATTTTTAACCCAAAGTAACTAGAAAAATATGACATTGAATGAATTTTTTTTGAATTTTTTTTTTCTTTAAATGTAAATGTAATGAGTGTTGATGTTTTCTATATATTTTGACATTCGTTATAGTAATTCATTTGACATTCCATGTTTTTTTATCTAATTTCAATTACATCTATAAATAGTAATTGTAAATAATTTTATAATATTCATACGCCTGCATTGGCAAGTTTTGGAAAAGCTCACGAAAATATTACCCTACCATCTCGATGTACCTAAAACTAGACTTTAACTTTGACGAACAAGACGCATGTCCATGACCATTGCAGCGATACACAGAATTATGAGTAGCAAAACAAAGTCCAGGGAATCGCTGCTTTGGCGCTCATTACTTTAATAATTTCAATGGTCTCAACTGCCCTGTAATTCACTAGCTGCAATACCTTTTAAACTGGAACACAGTAAAATACAGTAAACATACAGTAAGCCAAAAAATAAATATACCTATAAAACCTTTCTTAAATATATATTTAACAATTTTTTAAACTTGCCTGTCTCCAAAATGGTAATACCATTTTTTAGCTTCTCAAGGCTACTTGTTGGCTCTAGCGTCGATTATAATAAATACATAAAATTATATACGTTTGTTTTTTACTGCAACCCGATTTAAATTAACGATTCCCAGCATTATTATGAACATGTCATATAAACAATTAAAGTTGTTTTATTATTATTATTATATGAAATGGTCAAGCACTAATTCTTTTTATAAATTTAATGTTCTGTATTATTTTATAGAATGGCTTTTAGATATTTTTTTTTTTTTTTTTCTTGATTTTCCCTTGTTTAACATACCACTTTTGTCCCGGAAAGCGCGTGGGGAAATATTCGGGACGCAGTTACTCATATAAGTTTTGTACTATCTATACATTTATTTACTTATATAATATATTTCACACCATCCCCACATTCCCTAATACGATGGTCGAAAGTCAACAATTTGACAACAACAAAAACAGTTGAATACGAAGTCAACGTACACAAATCATACCGTCACCATAGAAGCTATTCCGCTTTATAGTCTACTAGCTGTGCCCCGTGGTTTCACCTGCGCTAGATGCCTACGTCATAGTAGCTTTATGCATGCAAAGTATCAGCCCGATCGGCTTAAAATTGACAAAGTTTCATACAAACTTTCATCCCCTATTTTATCCCGTTGGGGGTAGAATTAATCAAAATCCTTTCTTAGCGGATGCCTACGTCATAACATCTACCTCGCATGCCAAATTTCAGCCCGATCCGTCCAGTGGTTTGGGCTGTGCGTTGATAGATCACTATGTCAAAAATCAAATCAAATCAAAAAGTAATTTATTCAGATTAGGCCCTGGTAAGGCACTTATGAACGTTAAGTTACATGTTTGAATCTACCACCGGCTCGTAATTACACTTCAACTGAGAAGACTCCGGCAAGAAACTCAGCAAGGCATTTTTTTGTGGATCTTTCTTTTTATATTAGGTTACAGTTTACAGTTATAAATATTAATACATACATTATGCTTACTACAATTGTCACTTAGCCAGGGGGATGCAAGTGCAGAGAGGAGCTACAACAACCATATATTCCTGTCTTCCACGTAATGAGCCACCTTATAGTAGTCTTTGTCAATTAGTCATATGTCAGTCAGTCAGTCAGTCAACTTTGAGTTATATATTATATTCTATATTCCAATAACTCGAACTAAACGGTTCGATTCTACCTTCATTGTACGAACTATCGGTTCGATACTAAGCGAAGATGCGGTCTACGGTGGAACACGCTCGCCTAGAAGAAACCGATTCACTCGCGACTTGAAGGCACACAGATTGTAACTACCAGGGAACACTCACTCGGGCAGCAAATTTCATTGTTTAGTAGTTCGTACAATTAAGTTAGAATCGAACCGTTTCGTTTGTGTTTTTGGAATATCGACCATTAAGCGGTGCCTCATAATATTGAAACTTTTATCACACTAATATTATAAAGGTGAAAGTTTGTAAGTGTATTTGTATGTTTTTTACTTCTTCACGCTCAAACGGTGGAATCAACTTTGATTAAATTTGGTATGCAGGTAGCTGACACCCTGGATTAACACATAGGCTAATAAGATGGTTAAGTTTTGACGAAAATCCATTATGTATTCTTTCATAGCTCTGAACTGTATTTTCAGCCGTGTGTTTATTTCAATGTTTCGCACGACGTCAATAATGTAAATTCTGATAAAAAAAGCCTTCCCAGAATTTATATATGCCTAAACCACGCAACAATACAATTTGGAAAAAAGAATTAAGTGTTTTGTACTGTCATTTTGTTGGCAAAGCCATGTGAGATTTAAATGAAGACTGAACAGAGTCGTGGTAATTGTCGTTCCCAGTGACAACGTGTAATTATTTTTACCGAGTCCAAAAAAGGAGGAGATACTATGTTCTACTGAATGTATTTTTTTTTATGTATGTTCACCGATTTCTCCCCCATTTGTGGACCAATTCTCAAAATTCTTATTTGAGAGAGTCTCAGATAAATTAACCAGCCAGGATAAGCCATGCGCTCTAACTTCAATACACAAAAGTCTGTCAATTTAGGTGCGGGGCGAAGTAACGCACACAAAAAAAGCTCACACAAACATATTTTGCGATCGCGTCGCTACACAAGCACACTAAACTAATGGCTAACACTAGCTTACGCTGTACGCACACATTCACATTCACACATGGTAGCGTTCTATCGGTACACGGTAGATCGCGTAAAAGGGTTAGGGATTGACACTATCGAAATTGAATTATCGATAAGTTCTTTGTGTAACTGCAGGATAGTGGGAGAAACCGCGGGGCGCAGATAGTGAAACAAAATATTTATCTTAGTAATTTTATTGCTAACACGAAACGAAATCACTACATAAAGATTATAAGATTTTATCTTATAATGTATCATAATATATTTATTTTCTAATTGTAGCTTGTAAGTGGATGATGTTTGTTCCGAGTGGTGAGATGAAATCGTGTAATAAAAAATCAAATAAATATGTTATAGTTTTCTTCTTTTAGGTACCGTTTCTGATTTACAGTTAGACTGCTCGAGACAACAGTCAACCTGCAAAATACAATTTCTGTTCTTCTTCTGTTAATATAATGAAACGAGAACTGTATTAAATCCTAGAAAATATATACAATGTAATTCTCAAGAAGTTTTTAGTTAAAAGACAGGACTCAGTTTGACCGAATATAAGGGCTGGAGAGTGACATTAGGTCTCCAGGTAGACAAAATCTCTAGCAAAAGTTTGTGAAATATAAGCTCACCTCAGATATTTTTATACTTGGTACAGCACCCTGTTTTAATCTTCTTTTGTTATTGGACTGGTGAGTACCAGCGATTTCCTATCGCGTCACGTGAAGCCGTTATTTGCTGGACACTTTTTCTTTACGCGCTCGACAAAAAAGTGCGTTCCAGCTGGGAATATTACTTTGAGGTAACGATTACTTAGTTGAGCGCAGGTCAGTTACTTTACATTATGATACTGCGATACTAAAACGCACAATCTATAAATACTTTTTTTTTCCAATTTAATTAAGGGACTTTTGTGGCATCCACATGGCAGTCCCATCGTATTTTCAACAGTTTTCTTTGCAAATATCATTAAAAAAAAAAACATTCTTAACAAACTTCTCATACACATATTCACTCTCTAGCATACACACTAAATAATCAGGGTCACTTGAGGCGACTAACACAACTGAACAGCCATCTTTAAGTACTTCATGTGAAGTGTTGACTCCCAGCTCTTGGAAATCTTTAGCCACTTGGACTTTCCCATCTAACTTTGGGACGTTTATTAGATAATGATGGTATAACATAGTTTTTAGGCATTATTTTATTCTATAATTTTAATTTATGTCAATAAAATGCTAATATACATACATAATTATAATTGGTGTCAGTGATTAATTAATGTATGTAATTTAAATGAATAATTGTTTTTGATTGTGTGTACCTACTTTTTTGTGATTGTGTAATTTGATTACGCTAGTTAGTTTTTGTTTGTAATGCGTTGTTGAATTGTTAATTATTGTTTTTTTTTTTGTTTATCATTGCGACAGTTTTGTTTTTTGTTTGACGAAATAAGTTTTCTATCCGCACATATGTCTTGTCCTTCCTACCCAGGAAATTAACGTCGCTGTGGTATATATAGACTTAAAATTCATATAGAATGTTTGCAGGGGAATGCATGTTGCATGCGGCACCCCGCCACGGACTCTGACCAACCTGCACTAAATGTTTTCCTCGGACCCCAAAGACCTGGCACAGAACCATTGTAGTAAAACCCGGCGCTACTTCTATCACAGTGTCGCTGTGGATATAAAGAGTCCGGAGCTAATGAAAAGTCAATAAGACGTGATGGACTCGAGTACACTACCGCGCAATTGTGGCTAACGTCTCCGGGTTATGTTGCACAAGCTAAACATCTAAAAGTAGCAGCCGTGCCGCTTTCAGATCACCCACAAAAAAACTTACCTACGCCTCTGAACCAAACGAGACCCGAAATCCCATCCACATTCTCGAGTTTGTCGCCAAGAGATAAAAGCTCGAAGGACACGATGTTTGCTAGTAGCCCTCAACGTCATCTGTCCTCCTTGTCATTGAAATCAACGCACATCTTAATAATGACACAACTTGCCAGCCGTTAGATATTACGTCTTGAGAATATGCCATAACACATGTGCATGCACATGTCTTCAAAGAAGCCAATCTGTCGAGGGGTTCTGGCGGACTGATGTCTTGTAGTAGATAGAGAGATTTTGCTGGAATTTCCCTCGCTCCCTCTTCTATACCATATAAATTTTACATGTAACCATCAGTGGTGGATTTACACATTTTCAAGGTACAGGCTATTAAGTTTTTGCCGTCCTTGTCTCTACAATTGTCAGTACCTAGATTAGTTTAACAATCCAACAATTTCGTTGAAATTGCACAACAAATAATTTTTGAGTATATTTCTAAGCTCTGTCATGTACGATTATAACCAATAGGTACACAAACCAACCAGTTCACGGCCCACAACTAGTAGTGGGCTAGTAACTACTAGTAACTAGTAGTACAGACTTGTGGGAATGGATAGTCGGTAGTGGGGAAGTATGAAATATATTTTTCGCAATTGCGCTCTCTTTTTACTTATACAAAGTGTGAGCTGAGGTTGATTACGTGTTGGGGGGCGGGGAACTGGCTTTTTGATTGTAGAGTATAGAAGTTTGCTGCACCGTTGAATATACAATGAAAAGGAAGAGGGAAAAATCACAGTCAAGATGTGTTGTAGACTTTTCTCTGTAAGTCATCAGAAAACCGTCATACAGAAATCTTTTTGATTTTTATGAGGTAGCAAAAAATAAAAATTCAGTCCTCAAATTTACCGCCTCAAAAATCTGCCGCCCTAGGCTCAAACCTACTCAGCCTGCTGGTAAATCCCTCATATATTTATTAAGGTTTATCGTGTGATCTTTAGATAAATTAACTACTTAATTAAGAGTTTACTGAATCGTTGGAGGATTTTCAATAAATGCTAACCATTTTTGAAAATGAAATAGACGTACGAGACGCTCTCGGGACGGTAAGAGATAAAGCCTGTCTAAGACCATTGCAGCGGCACCCAGAACTTAGAGTAGCAAAACAAAGTCCAGGGCATCGAAGGCGCTCATTACTTTGAGACTTACTTACTTCTCACTTGTCACTAGACAGACAAGTACTAAGCGATTAGCAGTATGCCAATACTTAGCCCGTGTAAACAATAATGATGACAGATTCTATGCATGTCTCAACGAGATAGCTGAGCAACAATTTTCTGTTCTAATCACAAAATCTTACAACTTAAATCATCATCCTCTCAGCCGTAGAACGTCCTCTGCTGGACATAGGCTTCCCTTATTGACTTCCCTAAGAACCGGTTGGAAGCGGCTCGCATCTAGCGCGTTCCTGCGGTATTTATTAGATTGTCTGTCCACCTTGTGAGTGGACGTCCTACGCTGTGCTGGCCGGTCCATGGTCTCCACTCCAGGACTATGCAGCCCCATCGGCCATCAGTTCTGCGTGCCATGTGCCCTGCCCACTGTCACTAGAACTTGCTAATCTGCTGGGCTATGTCGGCCACTTTAGTTCGTCTACGGATCTCCTCATTTTTGATTCGAACTTATATCATTCTGTAGTTATTTGAATGATGTTAGACACGGTTGTCTGTACTGAAAAAACGTTGATTTTAATTCATAGATGATTTGAATAGATAAAACATAATTTTAAGTTCATTTATTTGCTGTAGGAATTTGACGGTCACAATTAATTAAAGTAATTACAGACGCATAGATTAGACAAAAACACTTAGAAATTGCGGTGGAAAAACTTAGATTAATGGATGTGTCTGCTTTAAGATCTGTAAAGCGTGGATTCGATTCTCATTCAAGATAAACATTTCTGTTTGTTCTGTGTCTGGGTGTTCTGTATATATGATTATTAATCTTCATTTCATTATAGTGCACGTATACATAAGATTAACAGTAAGCTTGTATCGCAGGAAACTATCGACAATTTAAAAATGAAGTCAAATCAATTAATCTATACATTTCAAAAACTTAGTCTAAATATAATTTATACATAAAATACTTGATGGAAAATAAATGGAAAACAAATGGAATTAGTACAATGTTAAGGGCTACTTAATAAATAAGGGTGTGTTTGTGTGTGTGTGTGTGTGTGTTGTGTTTGTGTGTGTGTGTGTGTGTGTGTGTGACTGTGTGTTTGTGTGTGTGTGAAGATCTGTGTTTGTGTGTGTAGGTGTATGTATGTGTGGGTATGTATGATAGGCGTTTAGAATACTGGAGCCAAACTCAATAAGGATTTATAATATAAGTATGTATTTACAAAATAATACCTAGTTCCCATAGTACAAGCTTTGATTGGGGCCAGACGGCAATGTGTGAAATGTAAAAATAAAACTATGTGTGTATGTAATCGGCCCGTCTCCATTCCATGTCGGATGCTCTTCTAGTCCATGCCATCTTTCCGGTGCGAATCTCATATTTTCCGTCATATTTTATTGTCTTTGCCTTTTATTGGAAAGAAAGAAAGAAAGAAAATAATTTTATTTTGTACATAATACCAACCGAACAACAAAAAACAAACAAAGACTAACAGTTACATACAAAATAGGGGCTTACCTCAGCATAATGCTGGCCATACTAAGTGGTATAACCAGCGCTGGTCTTCCCTTGTAGCTCGAACAAATACATACATATAAAAAAAAATTACCAACAACAAAAAACAAATATAAATAAAATTAAAATAAAACAAAACAGAAGTGCTTAACAATAACAACAACTAACAACAATTAGGCTAAATTAGCCAGATAACAAAAAATGCCAATTTTTTTTTTCTAGTCTTTGTATCTGCCACGATGTCAGTGCCAAACTGATAAAATATAAAATAACGCCCCTTGTTCCATTGTTATTATATATTCTTCTACTATCTATTCAACAATGAGTACTGACCACACTTATTGGTAAACTATTTTTACGCATTGCAACTTACGATCAAGTAACTACCTATACTTATTTGTATATTACCCAGAGAGATCGGATTATAATTTAAAGTTTATGAAAGCTGCGGGAGAAGGTACATAATTCAATCATGACAAACATTCTATTCAAAGTGTTTTTAGAAATGTGCCATATCTATAGGAACCGCCTCATCATTTGACAATAACTTTATTTCGAATGTTCCGTGCGCATAAAAATTTTCTATTTCTTGTAATGTCTTCCCTTTAGTTTCGGGAACATATTTCCATATTAACAACCCACATACAATGGAATTAAGAGTGTAAATTAAAAACGTTCCCCATAAGCCCAAATACACGAAAAGATACGGAGATATTTTCAATGAAGAAGCGTATAACGAACTTGCGTATATGACAAATAAAGCGCCCCCTAGCCCTCTATACTTCACAGGCATTAACTCTGAAGACATTGCAAATACTACCGACGTCTGGCCTAAACCGGTAGTTATCATATAACCAATTAGAAAATACAAGCTAAGCAAAGATTCGTTTGGTAAAGTACCCGCTTCTTGTAAATACATCACAATAGATACGCAAAGCAGACAAACTGTCGCTCCACAAGTACTTGTCAATATCATGAGTTTGTTTTTATAAAACCTTATTAGAATCGTACCGACAATTGCACTGAAAACAAGTACAAAATTAATGATTATGCCACCAATAAATGCCGCTGTCTCATTTTGAGTAGCTTTTGATATAACATCAATTGAGTATAACAAAACAACGACAGAACCACTCCAATACGAGTGATTCATAAGTAAGAAAACATGAAGCGCCGGTATCAAGAAGTCTCTACTAGAAATCTGCTGCATAAACTGTCGTATAACAATATTTCTTTTCGTTGTACTTTTTCTGCTTGATCGCTCTTTGTGAGCGACCATCATCTCTTGTAACTCTTTCGCTGAATGCTCGTCAGTTCCTCGAAGTTTGATGAAATTTGATCTACATTCGTTCAAATCCTCTTTGTATGCTAACCAGAGAGGCGATTCAAGCCAAGCGCAGGAGATCAAGAGAGCAATGATCGCTGGTAAACACCAAATTATACTTTGTGTCCGCCAGTGCACAAATTTAGTCATAACTCCAGCAGATGCTATGCCTAAAACGTTGATTATACCATAAAGCTGCACAGCAATGTTTCTATACGTGGGAGTGATCATTTCACTGAGACAATCATAGCTTACAGCTATGAGGACGGTTGCTCCGAATCCGTGAATAGCTTCGCTCAGTAATATTATTGATATTCCTTTTGCGAAGTATAGTACCCCCCAACCGATAATGACTATGATGCATCCCGCAGAGAACGCGAATTTTCTTCCTTTCCATTGCATTACCATCGGCGCTATAATACCAGGTATACCAGCTAGACCGTGCATCGAACCTGAAAACAAACAATAAAAACTTCTCCAGATATTTATTTTAATATAGTCTTCGACTAGGTCTCCTTCGCTTCAGGTCGTCTAGCTACTCTAACTTTACTTGGTGGTAGATTTCCTTAGCAGGAAGTCATCTAGGTAGGTACCACCGCAGTATCAGATATTTTGCCGCCAAGCAGTAGTGTGTAAACATTATTGTGTTCCGGTTTGAAGGGTACTACAGTTAGCCAAAATACAGGGCTGTTGAGACTAACCGTCGAATGTTTCCAAGTAATGAGCGCCAAACAAATGATGCACTGGACTTTGTTTGTATACTCAAACTTCTGTGTATCGCTGCAACGGTTATGGACAGACGTTATCTCTTACCATCAGGAGAGCGTCTCGTTCATGTCATTACTTTTACATTTTAAAAAAAAGCTAGGTACAACCGCAGTACCAGATATTCTGCCACCAAGCAATTGTGTATTATTGTGTTCCTGATTGAAGAGCACTACAGCTAGGGCAATTATAAGACCATTGAGACTAACCATCAAATATCTCAAAGTCATCATCATCTCAGACGTAGGACTTCTGGAAAAAGTCACCCTCATTGATTTTTACTAATACCAGTTGAAAGCGGCATCCGGCGCATTCTTGCTGTCTTTATTAAGTCGTCTGTCCACCTTGTGAGTGGACGTCCTACGCTGCGCTTGTCCATGGTCTCAACTCGAGAACTTTGCAGCCTCATTAGCCTTTAGTTTTGCGTGCTATGTGCCCTGCCCACTACCACTTCAATTCAAAATCCGCTGGGCTATGACGGTAACTTTAGTTCGTCTGAAAGTAATGAACGCCAAAGCAGCGACGACCCAAAAAAAAAGCGAAAGTTTAACGCGGTGGACCTCTTTGCAGGAGGTAGTCTAGTCGCAGAGACCATTACAATATCAGATATTTTGTCATTTGCTATTGTATTGTGTGAAAATTACGCTATATTACAGGGTTATTAAAACTAATCATGGAATATCTCAAAGCAATTAGCGCTAGAGCAGCGATACCCTGGTCTTTTTTGTTACTTAAAAGTTTGGGTATAGCTGCAACGGTCATAGATAGGTGTCATCTCTTATCATCAGGAGATACACTGACTATAGTTTTTGTAATGACATATTTTTATATTGACTTTTTTTCTTTCATTTACATGTAATCGGTATTTTTGACATATTAACTATTATAGTAACTTTGGTATTACCGATGAAATATTTATATTAATATTTAAGCGAATCATTCGTCTTACTAAATAAGTTTGAACAATAAGTTTAATTTATATTTAATTAAGTTATTTTTAGTACAGTTAAAAATGATTCCCATTCCAAAATAGATACTTTAATCTACACCTAATTGACCTTGACCTAATACATCTGATTGAATTTGACCACCACCACTTAACAATGATATATTTCATTCCGTTAATATAAAATGTGAACTTTTACCTATCCAGGACGCCGTATCCAAGTCTAATTGAATGTCACTGTCGTTCTTCTTTAGTTGATACAGTAGAACAGCAGGGAAGCCCATGCCAGCGCCTGCCGAAAACGCCGCTAACTGCGTCGCAACAGCAATGCTCAACTGAAAATTGAAAAGATGATATAAAAATTACATTTATATTTTACTTTTTGTAAAGTATACAAGGTCACGGGAGACGACAATCTCAATCCAAATGGAGCTCATACCTTATAATGGTGTTGCATTATAAGGTACTGTTTTATAGCGATGATAGCTCAGTGGTTAGCGTGGTCGGTTCGCATGCCGAAGGGCGTGGGTTCAAACCCCAACAATGAGCTTGAGCTGTCGGTGAAGGAAAACATCGTGAGGAAACCGTAGAGTGGTGGTAGGGTACTTTCTAGTACTCGGCTGGCTAGCTACCACCCTCAAGTTGAAAATCTGTCGCCAAGCATCTAACGGTGTGTTCCGGCAGCCTCACTTGAGAGCCAGTTCCATTCCAGGCTAGGTGTGCTTTACCATCTTCGACCACACCGTCACTTAACATCAGGTGAGTTGTGGTCAAACACCAAGCCTGTCAGCTATAAAAATAAAAATAAACTTCTTGTGAACCATTTCGATGCAATTTAATATATTTTTAACACATACATAGTGGAATTTCCTTGGGTACATATGACTCCTTGGGTCCTTTTGACTCTACGTTTCGTATCCGTACAGCCAAGGAATGGAACAAGCTGCCGGCTTTCTTGTTTCCTGAGAGATATAATCTAGATCTATTCAAGGTCAGAGTGAATAGGTATCGTCTACCGCATCGCATGCTTCACCTTCGACCGATTTAAAAGATTCAAACTTCAAAAAAAGAGGAGGTTTTCAAATAGTTTTTTTTTTTTTACTCAGAACTCTGTTATTTATAAACCGATTTAGAAAAATATATTTGGTCCCCTAGAAATTTCATAAAAATCGGTTGATTGCTTTTTAAACCAAAGAAAGTTAAAAAAAAAAAACAAAAGTAAATTAAATTGCGTATTTTGCTTTTCTGCGTCTTTCTGTGGTGTTTATGGTCACTAGTCCTGAACGAGTCAAAACAATGTAACCTAGCCATGTTTGGGCTTAGTGGAATGGACTGAAGTCGGTTTGTTTTTTGTAGTAAAAACAAACTTGTCGAATGCCAAATCCCGAATAAACAGCAGCATATATGTTAGAGTATAACCTATCAACATTTCTAATTTCAGGCAAATCTATTAAGAGTAACAAACGTACACACATTTTCTCATTTATCATATTATTATTATTTAATATATTATTATTTGATGAGAACTAGAAAGGGCATAGCCGGATAAATATGGGAAATCTGCTCCCATGGCGTTTTTGACTCACACTCAGGGGATCGATTTGGTATCGAATAAAAATAATTCACCTCAATTTTTAGCCCTTTAACTCAAACGGCTTTCGAGATTATCAAAAAAACCTGTTTTTTTCGATTTTAATTTTATTTTTATACTAAAATTCGGAGTTAATCAATGGTGATTTTTTTTCTTATTCTTAGGAGTCTAAAACATGAAAAAATCGTATGATCACAGTTTCTTAACGAAAAGGCGATTTTTAACGAAGGAAAGAATTTTTTTTTTTTTTTTTAGCATTTTTTAAATATGTCAATCACCAAAACTCGTCAGAATATGTCTTTTATACCCCTCTAGATTCAGGAATTTTTTCAGATTTTTTGAAGTGGTGGAACAATGTCAAAAAAAATCAAAACTCATTTTTTTTCCTTAAATCCTGCGTTTTAACACATTTATTGTTTTTTTTTTGCTTCAAATCGATCCCCTGAGTGTGAGTCAAAAAAGCCATGGGGGCAGATTTCCCATATTTATCCGGCTATGCCCTTTAGATAAAACCAAAAACTCTGAAACGTACTAAAGTAACTTATAATTAAGTTTTTACGTTTCTTATAAAAATGACTAACCTAACTTACATATTTATGTATATAAAAATTATCCTTTCGCGCCCCACTTGAGAACGATTACAGATTTCGTTGATCTTTTTTTTTAAATTTTCTAATAATTCGTATAAATTTCTTACGGAAACAAAAATTGAAAGAATTACGCAGAAAATTGGAAAATTTTAGTTTTTTTTTATGAATTCCACCCGGACGAAGTCGCGGTTGTTGTGGAAACTAATTCGTCACATTTGTGTGTTTTAAAATTGTGTCATGTTGGCATGTTTTGTCACGTAATAGGTGAAAGAGGAGACATCTCAGGTTTTTTTTAAATATAAAAGTAATGAGTGTTGATGTTTCCTGTGTATTTTGACATTCATTATAGTAATTGATTTGACATTCCATGTTTATGTAGCTAATTTCAATTACATCTATAAATAGTACATGTAAATTATTTTATAATATTCATACGCCTGCAATGGCAAGTTTTGGAAAAGCTCACGAAAATATTACTCAACCATCTCGATGTACCAAAAACTAGACTTTAACTTTGACGAACAAGACGCATGTCCATGACCATTGCAGCGATACACAGAATTATGAGTAGCAAAACAAAGTCCAGAGAATCGCTGCTTTGGCGCTCATTACTTTAATAATTTCAATGGTCTCAACTGCCCTGTAATTCACTAGCTGTATTAATACCTTTTAAATTGGAACACAGTAAAAACACATACAGTAAGCCAAAAAATAAATATACGTATAAAACCTTTCGTAAATATTTATTTAACAATTTTTTTAACTTGCCTGTCTCCAAAATGGTAATACCATTTTTTAGCTTTGAGAAGCTAGAAGACTACTTGTTGGCTCTTTAGCGTCGATTATAATAAAAACATAAAATTTTATACGTTTGTTTTTTACTGCAGCCTAATTTAAATTAACGTTCCCAGCATTATTATGAACATCTGTATCTATATATATACTATAATATTATAAAGAGGAAAGATTTGATTGTTTGTTTGCAATGATTAGGCTCCAACCGACTTAAAAAAATTGACCGTTAGAAAGCTACATTATCCCAGATTAACAAAGGCTAGTTTTTATCCCGACATTCCCACGGGATCTGGACTAACGCAGTTTAATCACTACATAGTTTAAAACAAAATCGTCTACCGCGTCTGTCTGTCTGTCTAACTGCCTGTCTGTTCGCGTTAAACTTAAAAACTACTGAACGAATTATCATGCGAGTTTCACCAATAGATAGAGTGATCCATAAGGAAGGTATAATTTGTCAAAGTTTTTTGTAAATTGGTTGAAATATGAACATATCAACCCTACGACAGACAAAACATGCGGGCATAATATGCTCTACTACCCGTGCGAAGCAGGGGCGGGTCGCTAGTTTTATATAAACAATTAAACTATCTTTTGATTATTATTATTATGTGAAACGGTCAAGCACTAATTCTTTTTATAAATTTAATGTTCTGTATTAATTTATAGTATTGATTTTAGATGTGTCTTATTTCTTTTTTTAAATATTTTATTTTTTATTCCCTTGATTAACATACCACTTTTGTCCCGGAAAGCGCGCGGAGAAATATCCGGGGTGCAGTGACTCATATAAGTTGTTTCTAGCTATACATTTATCTAAATATATATAACTCAAAGGTGACTGACTGACTGACTGACATAGTGATCTATCAACGCACAGCCCAAACCACTGGACGGATCGGGCTGAAATTTAGCATGCTGGTAGATGTTATGACGTAGGCATCCGCTAAGAAAGGATTTTGATTAATTCTACCCCCAAGGGGATAAAATATGAAAAGATGATATGCGATCGGGTTGAAACTATGCATGCATAAAGCTACTATGACGTAGGCATCTAGCGCGGGTGAAAATCATACCGTCAACATAGAAGCGACACCGCTTTATGGTGGATATTCCAAAAAGTCGAACTAAACGGTTCGATTCTACTTTCGTTGTACCGCTAATAATGGAACTTGCTGCCCGAGTGGGTGTTCCCTGATAGATACAATCTGGGTGCCTTCAAGTCGCGAGTGAATCAGGTTCATCTAAGTAAGCGTGCTCCACGGTAGACCACATCTTCACTTAACATTTTGTTACACACAGAAACACACGCATGCCTAGTCCGTTGTAAAAAAAAACCTACATCTCTAAAAAAAAACTAAATGCAATCACATGATAGCAGCAGCACAACGGCGGCCATACCCCTTAAACGATTTCTTCCAGACAACTCTATAATGGAGATAACAGACGAGACACCAAATATGGTCGAGGGTAAAAAGAAACCATAATTTATCGAAAAATAAATAAATGCAAACGTTAAAAGAAGCTAAACGTATGCATATAACAAATACTTTGAATTGAAAAAGAGTAGCTGGATGACCGAGCTTTGCTCGGCTGAAAACACGGATAAAACGACGTTTTCTAAAAATGAAACCTAGCTAGATCGATTTATCGCCCTCGAAACCCCCTGCATACAAAGTTTCATGAAAATCGTTGGAGCCGTTTCCGAGATTCAGATTATCCCACTGTTTTTATGTATGCTTACCGATTTCTCCCCCATTTGTGGACTGATTCTCAAAATTCTTTTTTTATTCGAAAGAGTACTCCTGAGGTGGTTCTTAACATACATATGATAAAACTGAAGAGTTGTTAAAGATTGTACTTTGATGTCAAGTTGTAACTGCTCTATGTATGACAGTGGAATTGGACATTTTGTGCATAATATAAACATTCTGATAAAATGTCTAATTAACGACTGCCGAGATATAGCTTTCGTCTAGGAAAAATATTGTGCAGTCTGTATGAGATGAACTGTACCCACTGAATCTCATACTCATAGACTGCACAATATTTTTCCTAGCATGTTAAGTCTTTAGCAGAAAACTCCTAGTTTTAACGCCAATTATGATTTTGTTGTTTACAAGCCATGATTGTGCAATAAAAAAGTTCATTCATTCTCATTCTATATATAAATAAATATTGGAGAACATTTACACACAGCGTCATCTAACCCCAAACTACGCTAAGCTTGTACTATGGGAACCAGAAAGCTTATAGAATACTTAAATACATATTTTTTTAATACTTATTTATAATACACACAGTCCGTTTCAGTCTGCGGATTGCAGTGTTGTCTTCCATCAAGACATTGGCCAGGTCGTTCGGATGGTTTTTGGTTCTTTCCTTGTACTTGTTTGTATGGACGACTATTTCCTGTTTGACTGTGGTCATGTGCAGGTCGTGATGAAGTTGTTCATTTGTGACGAACCAGGGTTATCGTCCTCAAGATTTTGTTTTGGAATCTTTGCAAGATTTCGATGTTGGAATGGGAGGCTGTCCCCCAGTGCTGTATTCCATAAGTCCAGACCGGCTTAAGGATCGTTTTGTAGAATAGAAGCTTACTACTTAGCGACAGTTGTGACCGGCGACCCATTAACCAATACAGCTTACGTAGTTGTAATCCTAATTGTTTTCTTTTTGTAAAAATATGTTTTTGCCAGGTGAGTCGCTTATCAAGGTGTAATCCTAAATACCTAACATGGTCTGATTGTGGGACTTCTGAGTTATTGAGTTTGACGGGTGGACAAGTTTGATACAATACAGCGTAGAGCTGTCAGAATTGTCGACGACTCTGGCATCACCGATGACCTAGAGCCACTTAGTTTGCGTAGAGACGTTGGGTCTTTGTGCGTTTTCTATCGCATATACAACGGGGAGTGTTCTGAAGAATTATTCGATCTTATGCCGGCGTCACGGTTTCATCACCGCACTAGCCGCCATCGTTTAAAAGCTCATCCACATATAATCGATTCATGGAAATCGCACACTGTGCGATTCACGCGATCCTTTTTGCCATACACTTGCAAATTGTGGAATGATCTTCCTTCTTCCGTATTCCCGCGGAGTTACAACATTGGGCTCTTCAAAAGGCGTGTAAATAGAATCCTAAAAGGTCGGCAACGTATTTGTAGTGCCCTTGGTATTGCAGGTATCCATAGGCGACGGTGATTGCTTACCATCAGGCAACCCGTCAGCTTGATTGTCACCTATGGCATTAAAAAAAAGTGCCTCTTCTTAGAGTAAAGGTAACATTTACAGATTTTGTTTCGTTAGCCCTGATTCTCCATTTTTTTAACTAGATGGAAATATCATTAAGCCCACACTGTAAGAGTTCCGCCGCCTCAACTGGATCCGAGTGGGCTGCTAAGATCGCAGTGTCGTCAGCAAAAGTACCGTTGGTGATACTCTCTGAAGTTGGTAGGTCAGATGTGTACATAAGGTACAACGTCAGGCCTAGCACGCTGCCTTGTGGAACTCCTGCTTTAATAACGCTAATATGATGTGTAACAAATTTTCACTTCTATCAGCAGCGTTCGTAGAGAGAAAACGACTGCTCACCTGACGAAATCATCATCACTTATTTTTAATCAAATCATTCGCTAGGATTTATTTTATTTTTAAATAATATTTTAGTAAAATCTTCGTATTAGATTATTCTTGTCTCACTAACTGAACGAAGACGCTTTATAATTTATCTTGCTTCGTTATATCCTTATAAAGTAGTATAATTGAAAACAATGTTTTTTTTTTTAATTTAAAACAAGTTAAAAAGATAAAAACGATTATATTACCTACAAAATTGTTGTAGGTTATAATGTTTTATTTGTATAAGGTAATAATCATTGGCGCCACTGTGCCACTGTAAACATCGTACTCACAATTAAATAAATTTTAAAAATAACTAAAGTGTATAAATAAGTGAAAACAGTGTAAAATTATATAAACAGTGATAAAAGTTATCCGGTCAACATAAGCAATGTAATTTATATACAGTCAAATTAATGTAAAAGTGAAATATATGATCGTCAGAAAATCTGTTTATAAACCGTTGCGAGAGTGCAAATACAGTGAAAAATAATATTGTTGCGAGTGCTTACTAAAGTCAGAATACGAACAATCCAAAATTAGTGCTTAAATCAAAAAATGATCACAAACATAACCCTAAAAATACAAATTAAAGACTCGGACAGTTACAGTTTTTAAATACTAACACCAGTATCGCCATCTACTGCCGTCTATCAAAACTACCAAGCCAATCTCTTAACGACATACAGTATCAAACAGACGCACAACCCATCAGACACAGACACCACCTAACAGAATTTGGAAGCAACTAAACTACTTAAGAGATTAGTCTGTGCCATGTTTAGCTGACAACTAACGACATCTAGCGACTCCTGCTGAAAATATTTACTACTTTGGCTACCAAACGCTTGATCTACCTATTTGTTCGATTATCATCAACTTAATTACTTACATAACTCATAGAGGTCGCTTGGGAATACATTACAGTACAATAACTATGGATGAATTAACAAATATTCTACTAAACATGCAAAAAGGTCTAAAACAATATAAGCAAGACATGTCAGAAATGAAGGAGGATATAAAGACCTGTATAAACAATAATATTAACGAGAAATTTATTAGTCTGGAATTAAAAAATGAACTACTAGAGAAAAAAGTGGAAGAACAAAGCATCAAAATAAATAATATAGAAAGATATAATAGACGCAAAAACCTAATTTATTCGGAGTTGAAGAAGGAGAAAAATCATATCACCAATTAGAACAATCAATAATTGACATAATAAACACTTACCTTAAAGTACCATGTAATTATAGCGACATTGAGGCCGTAAGGAGATTGGGAAAGAAAGGTGAGAAAACTAGACCGGTTGTTATATCGCTCACTACAATGGGCTTAAAAATAAAAATACAAAAGAATAAAAAACATGGTTTACAAAACACACCGTATTACATAAAAGAAGATTATCCATTAGAAGTTCTTAAAAAGCGCAAAGAACTACAAATCGAACTACAAAAAGAAAAAGAAGCAGGGAAAACTGCTTTTCTTAAATACGACAAACTCATTATACTGAATAATAATTCGCATAGTCCACGCGAACAGCCAAATAAGAAAAATACTCCTAAGCCCATGGAGATATCTCACTCTAGCAGTGACATAGCTCTACATGCTAAGTATAAGAGAAACTTGTCTGAATCTCCGGAGACGCCTCAAAATAACAGCCCGACAGTTCGACATGGTAAAAATCAACCCCCGAAGAAAAATAAAATTACTAACATGAAAGATTATATACTACAAAAACCAAAGTTAATCCTCGCTCAGTCTAACAACTCTCAAAGCCAATCGATATCAACACAGCTTAACGATGCATAGCATTCACAGACGGGCCCTCTACCTATCTCTTATCTCCCAGTACGGTCGGTCACCGCGGGAGAGTTCGACCAAAACCCTCCAAGGAAAGAAAATATAGGAAAGAAATGCAATTTGAATATCTGCACTTTTAGCGTGAAATCACTATCGGCAGAAATAAAACTAATCGAGCTCAAGGCAGCGCTACAAAACATTAACCACGATATAATAGGATTAAGCGAAATCCGCCGATTGGGAGAAAACATCATCGAGGATGCTGACTACATCTTATACTATTTGGGCAAAACCAAGGGTTTATACGGCGTTGGCTTTCTTGTCAAAACGAAATACAGGAAAAATATCAAGACATTTATCGGAATTTCAGAGAGTGTGCGTATTGGAAGTCGACCTGGGGCATATACCTTTTGCAATAATACAGGCGTATGCACCTACGGAAAGTTCATCGCAAGAAGATATAGACAATTTTTATCAAGACCTAGCAAAAGCCCACGACTCTACCTCTATAAAAAACATAATTTCCATGGGTGATTTTAATGCACAGATTGGGACTCCTAAAACACACGAGTACACAGTTACAGGTAAATATGGATATGGAAAAAGAAGCGCCCGCGGCGGAAGGCTCATTCAATACGCATACGAATACAACCTGACAATTATAAATACAATGTTCAAGATAAAACCCAAAAACAGATGGACATGGATTTCTCCAGATAAAAATACAAGAAACGAGATAAATTACATTATGTCTACAATACCACAATTGTTTTCTAAGTATGAAGTATTATCATCATTCTCCTTTGGATCGGACCATAGATTCCTGAGAGCCACATTGAACCTGAAATCAATCAAAAAGAGCAGGCGCAGTTATTCTAATACTTCGACATTGCTAAAAACGGAGAAAAAGCAAGAAATATATCTCAAAAACTTAAATCGTTGGATACCTGAACTTATGACGACATATGAAAATTTTAACAGTGATGAATACCACACCACCACACCATCAGCCATAGAACGTCCACTGCTGGACATAGGCCTCCTCCTGGGGGGGTTTTGCCAATACTCGCCACGCTTGGCAGGCGGGTTGGCGAGCGCAGTTAGGTGTCATTGTTCAAGGAAGACGCTGCTGCTCATCTTCCGGATTACATCCCTCAGCCGACTCTTACGGCAACCACGGGTAGAGAGGGTGGGGTACTATTCTTACGCCGGCACCACCACGGCAATAATATATAATTATAATATGGCAATAAATTCACAGTGATGAATATTATCAAAAAATTGCATATTCAATACAAGCGAGCTTAAAAGGGCCTAAAATAAAAGAAAGCCACAAGATCTTGTCAGATAAAGCACTAGAGCTCATGAAGGAAAGAACTCTTTTACAAAATAAAACAAAACAATGAACAACACTGATAAAGAAAAGCTGAAAGAACTCTACAAAACAACTAACAAAGAAATAAGAAGATGCTACGACACTTACAGACTAAACACTGTACAAAGACACCTGGAAAAAACTAGGTCCGCCAAAAAAGGGTATAAAGAATTGAATAATGCAAAGAAATGGATTCCATCACTTCAGCTTGGCTCTATCAAAAGAAATTCCCGAGTGGATATTATAAACATAGCTACAGACTTCTATGCAGAACTATACAGCCAGCCAGAATCATTTAGGCAAACACGTGTTATTCAGCAATGTACAGATACTTCTGAAATTCACGAGTTCACAGGGCCTGAAATCCTGAAACAAATAAAGAAGTTAAAGCCAGAAAAAAGCCCGGGGCCAGATGGGATCACAAATGAATGTATCAAATTTGCAAGTACTCTACTACTGGCACCTATCATGATTCTATGGAATAAAATACTAGTTGAAGAAGTTGTGCCACACCTATGGACAGAATCTGAAATCATCTTAATATATAAAAAAGGCAACCCTGCAGACATAGGGAACTATCGCCCTATAAGCCTCATGTCTAATCTCTACAAACTATTTGCGTCATGCCTGCTTGAAAGAATTTCCTCTAATATTGACGAGCATCAACCTATCGAGCAAGCCGGATTTAGAAGTGGATTCAGCACGGCGGACCACATTCAAGTGGTCGACCAGGTGATAGAGAAATACTTAGAGTTCCGCAGGCCATTATATGTAGCTTTCATAGACTACAAAAAAGCCTTCGACTCTATAGCACACGAAAGCATCTGGGAAGCTCTAAAAACACAAAATATACAAGAAAAGTATATAAATATTTTGAGAAACATATATACCAACAGTACAAGTAGAGTCAAATTAGACAGAAGAGGTAAAAAAATTAACATAAATAGGGGCGTAAGACAAGGTGACCCAATTTCCCCAAAACTATTTATAGCCATCCTTCAACACATAATGAAAAACTTACCATGGTCTAAACATGGTATTTACATAAATGGAAAGTTTCTAAGTCACCTCAGGTTTGCTGACGACATTATCCTATTTTCGGAAAGCGCACATAAATTAAATTTAATGATTAATGACCTACATCAGGCTAGTATAAAAGTTGGATTGGAAATGAACCTCGACAAAACGAAAATTTTGACTTATCACCACTTTATACCTGTCTTAGTAAATGACACCTCTCTAGAGTTTGTAGAAAAATATGTCTATCTAGGTAAACAAATCTCTTTTAACAAAGAAAGAAATATAGAAGTAGACCGTAGAATAGCGATCACCTGGAAGAAGTACTGGGCTCATAAAGAAATATTTAAATCACAACTTCCGCTGTCCACTAAGAAAATAGTTATGGACTCAGAAATACTTCCATGTCTCACTTATGGTTGCCAAACTTGGACGTTTGATACAAATACAAAATCCAAAATTCGGTGTACTCAGAGGAGAATGGAAAGAAGCTACTTAAATATAAAACTAAGAGACAGAGTCAGAAATGCGACTATTCGCAAAAAAAACAAAGGTGACTGACGCCTTGACTTTCGCACTACAAAGAAAATGGAAGTGGGCAGGTCACGTGGCTAGATATAGCGACGACCGATGGACGCTGAGATCAGTGGCGTGGCCTGGCCCACGAGGCACCAGAGCGAGAGGCCGCCCGTGTGCTAGATGGGCGGACGAAATATCGTCGGTGGCGGGTCCAAACTGGCTAGACATAGCTAAGGATAGGACATCGTGGAATTCCTTGGAGGAGGCTTTTACCCGAAGGGGATCCTTACATAATTAACAATTGAATGTTTGTATTAATTATTTTAGTTCATGTTATTAATTATTAAATATTATTACTATTATTATCCTGAATGAAATTATGAATTTATTAAGTATTAATTATTATTGTATGGAATGAATAAAGCTTTATTATTATTATTATTATTATTATAATAATCATTATGTTAATGGTGTCATCTCTTGCATCCAATTGTTTTCCGCTGTTGAATATAAGAATCTTGATCGAAGACAATAACTTTAAAAATGTTTTTAGTAAATATAACGTGCAGACTTCTTGAAGTTGCTTTTCAATCAAGTCAAAATTCACGGAAGTCGACTATACATTGGCTTAAGTTATTATCAAAATGCGGCCTGCGGGCCGTCTGTGGTCCGTGGGAGTCCTCCTTGCGGCCCGTGATTGTTTTGTAAATCAGTCATAAACATCTAGTACCTGGATGACCGAGCTTTGCTCTGCTGAAAACACAGATAAAACGACTTTATATAAAACTGAAACCTAGCTAGATCGATTTATCACCCCCGAAACCCCCTGCATACTAAATTTCATGAAAATCGTTGGAGCCGTTTCCGAGAAACAGATTATAGTACCTGGATGTCCGAGCTTCGCTCGGCTGAAAACACGGTTAAAACGACGTTTTCTAAAAATGAAACCTAGCTAGATCGATTTACCGCTCCCGAACCCCCCTGCATAATAATAATAATAATAATAATATAACTCTTTATTATTCACACCAATTACAAACAATTATTACAACATAAACTTAACACTAGTGGAACAATTGGCGGCCTTATCGCTAAGAGCGATCTCTTCCAGGCAACCTTAGTATGGAGAGGATTTTACTAAGTTGAGGACGGGGTGTCTTGACAAGAGAATTAAAATTAAGTCAAAGCGTTTAAGCATTATATATAAAATACATACATATCATACATAACCTATCCATATCTAAAATATCAATACATATACATAATTATATACCTTACAGAATATATACTTATAGAGATACATAATATATACCCATAGACATACTTACATACGATACTATACATAAACATTAAACATATTATATACTAAGAGATAGCAGTTAGCGAATTGCAAAGTTATTTTAAGAAGTGCAGTTTAATACTATTCTTGAAAACCTCGAGAGACTGGGCCCTCTGTATTTCTACAGGAAGTTCATTCCACAATCTAACAGCTTTTACAGTGAAAGAGGAGTTATAGAAGGAGGTTTTATGCAAAGGGGTATTTAATGAAAGAAGATGTGCCGATCTCAATGAGCGTGCTTTGATGGAATCTCGAAAACTGAATCGTTCCCGAAGGTAGCATGGGAAAGAGGGGTTAAAAAGAGTGCTGTAAAGAAGGGACAGGATGTGAGCATCCCGGCGACGACGGATGGGGAGCCACTTGAGCTTAGCGCGAAATTCGGAGACGTGGTCATATTTACGCAAGCCAAATATGAACCTTATGCAGTAATTTTGAAGGCGCTCAAGCTTATCCAGCAAGTTTTCTGTAAGGTCTAGATAGCAAACGTCAGCGTAGTCTAGGATTGGAAGTAAAAGGGATTGTACAAGTGCAATTTTTGTGGTATGAGGCAAAAAGTTACGCAACCTACGCAAGGAGCCCCCAGAAGCAAATATTTTACGACTTGTTTCAGCAAGCTGCGGACCCCAAGATAGATGACGATCAAAGGTTATGCCCAGATTTTTGACAGTATCGCTAAAAGGTATCGTTACCCCTTCAAAAACTACTTTTGGTAGTAAATCCCAATCTATATTACAGATAGTACGTGAGCTTCCTATAACGATGACTTGCGTTTTGGATGGGTTAACTTTCAAACCATACGATTTGCTCCATTCAGATATACAACGCAAGTCATCATTTACTGTATCTACGGCCTCGGAAAGCCACCCCAGCGGAGCTTGACAGTACAGCTGCAGATCATCAGCGTAGAGGTGGTAGGAAGAAGTGAGGTGTCGAGAGATTGAATTAATGAAGATAGCAAAGAGAAGAGGAGACAGAACTCCACCCTGAGGTACACCGGCAGATGTATTACACCAGGAAGAGTAAGATTCGTCAAGGCGAACTCTCTGCCGACGACCGTACAGGTAGCTACGAAACCAGCCAATTACCGTTGGAGATATGTTATTAGAGCGAAGTACAGCAAGAAGGATATCAAAATCTACAGAATTAAAAGCATTGCTGAAGTCAAGGAGCGCTAGCACGGTTAAATCGCCGTTCTCCATCCCAAGACGGATATCATCAGTAATTTTGACAAGTGCTGTAACCGTGCTGTGTCCCGGACGAAAGCCAGACTGGAAAGGGTTTAGCAAATCATTCCTGGTTAAGAAAAGGTTTAACTGGTTATGAACTAACCGTTCGAGGACTTTGGACAGGAAAGGTAGGATAGATATAGGACGATATTCAGTGAAAGATGCTGGATTGGCTTTCTTGGGTAAAGGAATTATTTGAGCATCTTTCCATAATGAAGGAAATGTGTTACTAGAAATGGACCAGTTAAAAATATGACAAAGAATTGGGAGCAAATGATCAAGGATAGGAATTATCATGTTGCGACTGATCAAATCAAGCCCAACAGCATACTAAATTTCATGAAAATTGTTGGAGCCGTTTCCTAGATTCTGATTATATATATATATATGTATATATACAAGAATTGCATGTTTAAAGCTAGATTAACATTATAGATTGTAGATGAAAAATATTATATTTATTAATATAAGAATTAAATAACAAATAAAAAAATAAGTTTGTTTTATCTACATGTGTCCAATTAATCGCACATTAAGCTTCTAGGGTTATAATATCACAAGTGAGGCCCGCCTTTACTTTGCCACCTTGTCTGCCTGCTAAAAGGTTGCTGACCGCTACAATTATTTATTACCTAGAATCTAGGTACACGCCTAGAGATTGTAGTCGATCTTACCTTTTCTTTTCAGAGAAAATACTTAATGTATACCACCGGCCCTGGAGCGGGCAGGGTGGTTATGTGGGACTCTCCGTCCTAATGACGGCCTATCCACTAAAAACCCTGGAGTGTTCCACCTCGGCGCTTTGTGTCGAGGCTGCGGGCACGCTTTCGCATTCTTCCGCAGCCTCGACAGCGGTTGTCCTTACGGACCCGCCTCGGGGAGCCCAAGCTTACCCCGCAACGATTACGATGTGTCGGAACACCAGACGTATCATGATCCACCTCCGAGATCTAGCCAGCAAATGGGCGTCAGACGGCCCCACGTCCTAATTCCGTGCGACGGGTCAGTGGCCCCGTCGCCTGCCACTTTGACCACTGGGATGGGGATTGCCAGACCTTCACTCCTCCCATCCCGCAGCCCCCTCCCGCTCGGCTCCTCGACTGTGCCCTCAGTTTATCAGAGGAACACGTGGAGAGCCCTCACGTTCGGACCCGCTTGGTCAGAGCCGAGCTTTTCACTCACGAGTTTCTATGCGTGCATTAAACAAACCCCCTCTTGCGTCCGTCACCCTCCTTCGTCGTGACACGCCATAAACATACCGTGCCACGAGCCACCTCGGGGACCAAATAGCAATTGGCGCCAGACGACCCCATGTCTGGACGCAAGTGCCCCCATGCGACGGGTCAGCTAAGTGGCCCCGCCGCCTGCCAGCTCGGCTGCAGAGGACAGGGAGAGCGGCGCACCGTCATACCGGCAGCCCTCTTCCGCCGCGGCCTCCAGCCCTCAGCTGCAGTGTCGCCCATACGACACCGCAGCCCGCCCCAGTTGCGATACCGCCCACACAGCACCGCAACCTACATTGACCGCTTCTACCAAGCCCGGGGCAACGCCCGGAGAATCAGCCCCACCGCGGGTTCCGTCACCAGTCACGGCTACTCAGCTAAGGGGATCTACCACTTAGTTGAAAATACATTGGTTTTGACAAAAAAAATTAAGTGAAATAAAACTTCGGCGTATATCGCTTCGCTTTCACTCTTTAATAATGGTTAGAGGATGTGAACTTTTGAATTTCTGGGTTAAATTAAATGCGATCAATTGCGGATGAATAATAAGAAAGTTCTTATATTAAGAATAGGCGAATAGGCACTTTGCTCCGACCAGTGCGAAATGTATCAGAGAAGCAAAATGACTTTTATAAATAATAATAATTTATTTCACGAAAAATTATATATAATACATATTACTTAACTAAAATTTCTTTCTTTACATAAATAGTCATTTGCGTCAGTGCAATCAATCATAAAAATAAAATTATTAATAAAAAGTAATCATTAAAAACGCGGCAAGACGCGAATCAAAATACTATTTTCAAATGCAAAAACTGTTAGAGTAGTTATTAAGATGATAAAAATTTGATAAACTCTTAAATCCTCGTGCAAATACATGTATTCAACGAGTAGCTCAAGCATGACGTCGGTGATCCCTTTTACGAAATTCGTCGGACAGAATGACAAGCGCTCATAAATAAATGTTTGAACGGGCTTAAACGGACGCTGTCACTGAATATCATCAGTGGAACACACACACACATCACATGAAACTTTCAAAGCACAGAAAAGGTGCATTAGAGCATTATGTAGGTCATGATACGAAATGTAATATTTTTCCCTTGCCTTCCCTTTACATATATGAGGTTGGTCTGTTTGTCCGACGACATTGTTCTCTATTCCCACTAAATTGTGACGTTCCTGAAAGGGACCGACAGAAATTACATAAATATAAGTTGCTCGTCTCCGGTCGGAGAACACATGTGTATAGTGGTAATGTATGTATACTGTATGGCTATCGCTGTATATAACAAATTGCCAGATTATTTTAAAGATTTAAATATCAATTGCTTTAACGAATTTTTTATCCGTACGCTAATTAATTTTAATTACAATTATTTTTTTTTATAGCTGACAGGCTTGGTGTTTGACCACAATTCACCTGATGTTAAGTGACAGCGTGGTCGAAGATGGTAAAGCACACCTAGCCTGGAATGGAACTGGCTCTCAAGTGAGGCTGCCGGAACACACCGTTAGATGCTTGGCGACAGATTTTCAACTTGAGGGTGGTAGCTAGCCAGCCGAGTACTAGAAAGTACTCTACCACCACGCTATGGTTTCCTCACGATGTTGTCTTTCACCGACAGCTCAAGCTCATTAGTGGGGTTTGAACCCACGCCCTTCGGCATGCGAACCGACCACGCTAACCACTGAGTTATCATCGCTATAAAGAACTTCGACTTATTTATGATGAGACAAAACACTTAAGAATGCTATTTCAAAGCAATTTCCTTCGCAAAAAGCTCAAGCTCATTGTTACGCCGTTAAAATATACAAAGTTCGACAACTCATTAAAGCGAGAGATAGATTATGAAAGGCAGTATTTGCACAAAACTAGACGCAAACGTACATCATTCAAAAACAGGCCGCGATCTGTACAACAACAATAGTCAAGTGTCTAGACGCTAGCTCTTCTGCTATAGGAATTATTTATATTGACGTTTTTTGATTGACTATTTCTCGCTTTAATGGGTGGTCGAACTTTGTATATTATAATGGCGTCAAGTATATCGATATTTTCAAGTTGAAATATAAGTCGTACAAAGTAAAACAGAGTCAGGCAAGGCCGCACCGGGTCGTGCTCTACTTTCACTCCTTGAAAAAGGGTTCTGGACGAGAAAACAAACTATAGTCTGGATAACCGGCTTAATTAAATCGAATTCCGGACAAACGATAAAGGTTTTTGTATGTATTTAAAAAAATTATGTACTATATCAGTTATCTGACTTTCATTACACAAGCTCTGCTTAATTTGGGGTCAGATGGCGCTGTGTGTAATGTCCTATGATATTCATTTATTTTGTAACCATAATAAATCGCGGGCCAAAATCACTTGTAATTACAGAAACTGTTGGGTTAAAATCCTAAATTTTTGACTAATTGTTAAATCTAGGTGCGAATAGCTCAAGCGTGGTACTTTTTACGAATTTTCTCAGACATCTTGACAAAAGATCTGTGAGTTTTTTTAAGCTGGGACGCGGAAGTTCATTCCGTCACTGTTAATCTTATCTTATACCTTTAAACGAGCAATTATTGTATATATGTATTTATGTATATATATAAATATATATATAATCTGAATCCCGGAAACGGCTCCAACGATTTTCATGAAATTTAGTATGCAGGCGGGTTCGAGGGCGGTAAATCGATCTAGCTAGGTTTCATTTTAAGAAAACGTCCTTTTATCCTTGTTTTCAGCCGAGCAAAGCTAGGTCAATCAGGTACTGAATGTTTGAATTATGATGAGCAGATGGAATGTATCTAATTTTGATGGGAGTAAGCGGGCAAGGAATAGCGAATGGGTCTGACGTACGTTGCGGCCAAGCGCGTCCTGCGAGGCCGATTGTACTCCTGCGCACTCACGGGGGAGCCTCGCGCACTTCCACGTATATTGTAGGCGCCTATAACTCACAGCAGCGAACTCTTCCCAAAATAATGGCTTTTCTTCGTTAAGTGATGTTAACAGTTGAGTGACGATGTCGGAACAGCTCGAGCTTTCCGTTGGCCGGAATGAGTGAGTGATGATAAACGAACTTTGGTTCATTCGGAAATGTTGGTAAAAATGTGGTTAAATAAATAGAATTTTTACTTTTTCTCAAGTTTGGACAGTTTTATAAAATGTAGATAAATTATTATCAATCCAAGACTTGCTCACGCTGCCCCAGCATGGTACGGACTATGCTCAGCCAGCGAAAAGAAGCGACTGCAGGTGGTGCAGAACGTCGCCCTGAGGATGGTCTCGGGAGCCGGCCGATTCGCACGCAATGACGTCATCGCCCTGGACGTGCAGATCGAATCGGTGTAGAATTTCGTGGTGCGTTTGTTGTGCAGGCATCTCGCCACACCCTCTCTTAAATAACATTGCACCACAACATGCCTGTACCTGGCGTGCCCTCCCTCGAGACCTCCTCCTGGCTGGCCCGGAAGAGGAAGACGAAGATGTAGACGGCAACAAGGCAAGAGGCTAACATATTTCGACAAAGCCAAGATCAGGCCACCTTGATCAGAATGCTGAGCTCCACCCGGAGAGCTGGGCGACGAGATCGCACCCTTCACAAACCCTTGGAGGCAGAGTAACCTTGAGCCCAAAGATGTTCGCATCGAGGCTTACTCCCAACCTCAACTAAAAGGAAGGGGGATATAATTATGGCCTAATAATTCTAGTCAAACTAAGTGTATTTAAACTTCTTTAAGATGCCTTCCGTGTCATCCGAAAGAACGGATGGCAAAGTTGTAACGGTTGGCGGTGTACAAAAAAAAAGTGAATTTATTTAAAATATACATAAAAAATATACGATAAATACTACACATACAATGGGTATATATATATATATATATATACATATATACCTCAGCCTTGTGTATTAATTAAAAGTTAGATAATAAATGTGTAATTGAATCTAATGTGTAGCTATCTAATTTTTAATCAAAACACAACGCTAACTGAGGTTATTTTTCATCATTGACTAAAAAATCACTGGAAATAAAAAAGAAGTACATTTCTCCTCGCCATAATTTGCTAAGATTATAAACTACTAACAAACAGCATACACCGTTTATCTATTTATTATAATGTTACATTTCGTCACGTCAAGATGATAACAGAGATATTTAAATTTATTAAGAATCTTATTAAAAATCTTCGTATGAAAAAATCTCAAGTAATTTTTGTTATATTTTATTTCGCAGATTTTTTTTACAACAATCTTTAAACATGACTGTTTAAATCATTCATTTCAAATAACTAAACTGCGTTTTTAGCTCTTCAGTTTCAAGATCACGCGCACGCTCTTTTAAATTTCCCAATGTGTAAAAGTCTTCAATTTCTTGCAGCGTCTTTCCTTTTGTCTCCGGAACAAATTTCCATATTATCAAACCGCAAACAATCGCATTCAAACCATATATTAACAAAGTGCCTGATAAATTTAAATACAGAAATAAGTAGGGAGCTAGCTTCAAAGACGTCGAATGCAGTAAACAAGTATATATAACATATAGTGCGCCACCTACACCTCTATGCTTAACAGGCATCAATTCTGCTGCTATTGTAAAAACTATCGGTAGCACTCCCAAACTTGTAGCTACCATATACGCTACTAAGAAATATAAACAAATAAGCGAATCTTTTGAGATCCAACCTAACGTCTGCGTATAATTTACCGCAGATGTTGTTAGCAAACATATTGTGGTACACGAAGTGCTAAATAATAAAACAGATTTGTTCTTGAATCTTCTTATAAGACCAGCACTAACGGCAACGCAAACAAATAATATCGAGTTCATAATGATACCTCCAAAGAAAGCAGCATCCTCATTCTGTGTCACTTTCTGTATCATTTGTATGGAATATATTAATATAACCAAACTGCCGCTCCAGTAAGTCAAATTTAACAAAACAAATATATGAAAGCTTGGCACGTAAAAGTCTCTGCTCTTTAGGGTGTCCCAGAAGTGTTTCAGTTGAGTCTTCTCATCTTGTTCTTTGTATAAGGTTTTCCTCTGAGCACTGATGAGATCCTGCAGTTCTTTCTTGGAATCGTCGTCAGTGCCTCGTAACCAAATGAAAGCTCTTTGACATTTCTCAAATTCACCCTTATAAGCTAGCCAAGAAGGTGATTCGGGCCACATGAAGCCTATAACCATCGCAACGACTATAGGAGCTCCCATAACTAGACTTACGATCTTCCAATGTAGATATCTTCCAATTATTCCTACCAGCGCCATACCAAACGATTGCACGATATGGAAAGAAACCATAGACACGTTTCTGAATTTCGGAGAGACCATTTCGCTCATGCTGAGTAAGCTGACTACTAGAAGGCTGTTGGTACCCAACCCATGGAAGGATTCACTGATGAGTATAGTGATGGAGCTGGTAGCCGTGTAGGCGAGGATCCAGCCAATAATGCTGACGATACAGGCGACGATGAACGCGAATTTTCTTCCCCGCCACTGCATGAGGGTCGGCATTAGAATGCTCGGTATGCCAGCTAATCCATGAATTGACCCTGAAAGTAAAGAAACAATGATTTAATTATGTCGAAATTATCTAGTCATCTTATCAGAGCGGGTTGTGTTGATGATTTTGTAGCGATGATGACTCAGTGGTTAGCGCGATCGGTTCAAATCTCAGCAATGAGCTAGAGCTGCCGGTGAAGGAAAACATCAATTCAATTCAATTATCATTTATTCCCATAAATAGGGTAACATATAGATCTTTTAAAATTAATACACATAAGTCCTTCCTATTTTGCCATAACTCGACATGTGAACATACTTTGCAAAAATCGTGAGGAAACCATACCATGGTGGTAGAGTACTGTCTAGTACTCTGCTGGCTAGCTACCAGTCACAAATGGTAAATCTGCTGCTAAGCATCTGACAGTGTGTTCCGGCAGCCTCACTTGAGAGCCAACTTCATTCCAGGTTAGGTGTGTTTACCATCCTTGACCACACCGTCACTTAATTTCAGATGAGCTGTGGTGAAACACTTAACCTGTCTACCATAAAAAAATATATAAAAATAAATTATAATCATAAGCCGGTCCCTTGCCACCGTCAACGTGCCAAGTCTACTTGAGCCGACTGGTATTGCAAGAGACGAAGGCAAGAGACCGGTCGGTATGAGTTTGATTCCTTGGAAGATGGGTCAGGTGCTGGTATGGGATGCAACCTGTTCAGACACGCTGGCCCCTTCCCATCTACATGGAACCAACAACAGAGCTGGTGCGGCTTGTGAAGCGGCTGAAAAAGCTAAAGCTTGCATATACAGGGGCCTAGACTCCGAATATGATTTTGTCCCATTCGGTGTCGAGACCCTTGATCCCTTGATTGGGGTCCTAGCGCTATAAGGCTTTTTATGGAAATAGCAAAAAGGTTAGTCGATATCACAGGAGACCGAAGAGCTGACCTCGGACAAAGAATTAGTCTAGCTATTCAAAGGGGGAACGCTGCCAGTATCTTCGGAACCTTGCCTAAAGGGACTCCTTTTAATAATATATTTTAGTTATTATATATTTATCATTTCTGAATATCATGAATTTATTGAACAAATAAATATGTAGTATAGATATGATATAAGTAATTAACTAATAAATAAATACCTATTAATTTGATATTGTAACAAATAAGTAAAAAAATAATTTACCGATCCAAGAAGCGGTGTCCAAGTCGAGATTTATGGAGCTGTCATTACAAGCAAATTGTTCCAGTAAAACACTCGGGTAGCCCACAGCTCCGCCGACTGACAGAGCGGCCAGCTGAGGTGAACCCGCAACAAGTAACTGAAACCATTAAGCAATATTGAAATACTACGAACCTACTAACCTACGTGTCTTTATTCATCATCATCATCGCACTGTTGAACATAGGCCTCCCCTAATAATTTCCATGAAAACCGGTTGGATCGGCTCGCGTCCATCGCGTTCCTGTGGTCTTTTACGTGGCGTCTTAGGTCGTCTGTACACCTTGTGGGTGGACGTCCTACGCTGCACTTGCCGGTCCGTGGTGCTCTACCCACTTCCACTTCATGTTTTTATTACAAGCTTTTTATTTAACTACATTTTTACCCGACTGCCAGAAAATGGTTTTGTTTTTCGCGCGTATCTTGTAAGCATGTATGTAAATTTCTATATTATCTCGTATCTTCCAAACGGCCGAATGGATTACAACAATTAAGGTATCGTTAGATTCGTCTCAATAACCAAAGTGTCCTTAGAGGGTGGTTTAAAAAAATCAAGATGGTAGATTTTTGGGGTGAAATAGTAATACGTTAATAATTAATAAAATAACCAAGCCAGTCAAGTAGGGTATTTAAATAACGTCAATTAAAAAAGGAATAAAAAAATAATATAAGTTATATGTTTAAATTTAATTAGGAATAATACATTTAGGTATTTAAAAAGTTTTGTTCCTTTAATTATAGCTATTTTAATCGCAGTTGAGTTATTAAACTCTTCAGCTTGATACATTACTGGTTTACTAGTTACATTACTGGTTTACTAGTTACATTATGGTTTACTAGTTACATTACTGGTTTACTAGTTACATTACTGGTTTACTAGTTACATTACTGGTTCATTAGTAACATTACTGGTTTACTAGTTACATTACTAGTTTACTAGTTACATTACTGGTTCATTAGTTACATTACTGGTTTACTAGTTAGTTGTTATTCAGGTGCCTACAAGTCGCGAATGAATCGGTTTCTTCTATATAAGAATGCTCCAGCGTAGACCGCATCTTCGCGTTGGCGGTCAAACAAAAGCCTATTCAATAATAAAAAAATAAAGACAAATGAAATTATGCGTCATGTAAACAAAATATTCTTTATAATTACTTACTTGTCTCACAAAAGGTGATATTGTCATGGCTAAACACCTTTGTTTTATTGTGCGATTATTCACATTTGTTTTTCTATAGCAATGATATTAAAGAAATATATGTTTATTATTTGAAGAACTGATTGAGTTTTTTTTTATTGTATAAAAATATTTTTTTAATATTATTATGAGTTCATTTATTATTTATGACTAAAGTATAAGAGACTACTGGGTGGATGCGATATTTAATGTTAACTAAAACTAGATGTCGTATTACAAATGTTTTTACACATGAACATGCAAAGATTAATACAATTAACAACAGATGTGAAAATTTTTTTGTTCCCGCAAAAATAATGATTATTTTATTGTTTTTTTTATGCGGATTTACTCAAATTAAAATCTGTCGCCAAGCACCTAACAGTGTATGACGATAGCCTCAACTTTTTTTTTTAATTTAACAGTAATTAAACAAACGTGACGCTCTCCTGATGGTAAGAGATAACGCCGGTCCATGACCATTGCAGCGATACACAGAACTTTGAGTAGTAAAATAAAGTCCAGGGTATCGCTGCCTTGGCGCTCATTACTTTGAGACTAGATGGTTAGTCTCAACAGCCCTGTAATTTCGCTAGCTGCAGTACCCTTCAAACCGGAACACAGTAATGCTTACACACTGCTGTTTGGCGGCAGAATATCTGGTACTGCGATGGTACCTACCTAGACGACCTCCTGCTAAGGAAATCTACCACCAAGTAACCTACCTACCACTAAGTACCTTAGAGCCAGTTCCATTCCAGGCTAGGCGCGGTTACCATCTTTGTCATTTAACATCAGGTGAGATCTATCATCTAGCTTTTTCTGATTTTAAGAGTTCTGGTGTTCACAATAAAAGTTTCTACCTATGTGACCATCCAGCCTGTCAAACATTAAAAAAAAAAATACGTCGAATACTCTGACTATAGTGTCGGCCATGTCCGATGGCTTTCTTCAAGGAGTCAAAGCAGAGTACAAAGCGCGCGCAGGCTCGTCTTGACTGATAACTTTACGAAATGTAATTATTTTAACTCGCGGTACAGACGTGCCGAAATGTTAGACGCGAGCATCTCATGCCACCCACTCTACTGTCTTTTCGCGAATCTCTTTGAATGTTACGTGTTATATTACATCTAACATGCACGTGCTGTGCCGTGGTGGGTAAGAATAGTACCCCACCCTCTCTACCCGTGATTGCCGTAAGAGTCGGCTAAGGGATGTCATCTGGAAGATGGGCAGCAGCGTCTTTCTTGAACAATCACACCTAACTGCGCTCGCCAACCCGCCTGCCAAGCGTGGCGAGTATTGGCAAGTCACAACTATTTTTTTAACTTATTAGTGTTGCAACATCTCCCGTGTGTTCTTAATCTGTATTGTGTTTTCCATTCTTGGTTGCCTGGAAGAAATCGCTCTTAGCGATAAGGCCACCACTTGCAGCACCAGCTCATAAGATTATTTTGTTTCCTGTACTCTTTTTCTATATTATGTGTGCACAATAGTATCTATCTATGTTTTAATAAACATATAGTATAGTATAGCATTTTGTACTCAATTGAGCGCAAAAAATTCTATGGTTAATCTAAACAGCCCTGTAAATTCACTAGCTGCATTCAAAATTCAAAATTCAAAACCATTTATTCAAACTAGGCTGAGAATCAGCACTTTTCGAACGTCGAAATTACATAAGACAGTCCCCCAAAACGCCCACCCGTCACCACTTCCTAGTGCTTTAGCTGGGAAGAAGAAGTGGCGCAACAAATTCCCCAGCAGCACAGCTGTCTGTTCAGTTACAGAAAAAAATATTACGCGACACAAAACATTATTTAAATTATTAGCCGTATGTCAGCTTTAAGCATTAACCTTTAAGCTGGAACTCAGTAATGTTTACACACTACTGCTTGGCGGCAGAATATCTGGTACTGCGGTGGTACCTACCTAGACGACCTCCTGCTAAGGATATCTACCTAACTCTTAAACTTTCTCAGAAGAATTGGTAAATCAAGGTGTATAGAAAAACGTCTGTACCCTCTACTCGATATTCTGTGATATTACACCTACAAGTGAGCCTATAATAATGTATAACGTGCGAAATTCACACGTTCATCTCAAAATTGTGTTAATCAAATCTGTTATCTCGAAGGGAAATTAATTTTACGCAGTAAATTCAGTAGAGAGGATGACTGGGAAAGTTCTTACCATTAATGGACGCGGTATAAGTAATTATTTGTTTTCTTGTGTCATAATAGATAAGGCTAAGACATCCTTGTTGGGGGACTGTCTGATCGCCAGTCTAGAGCTCCTAGATTCATATACGCACTTCTGTAATAGCAATGACAGCTTAGTTGCACGTTCGAACCGCACTACGACGGGGGTAGGTTAAAATTGGGTTAAAGAAGGAGCTTGAGCTGCCGGTGAAGGAAACCATCTCAAGGAAACAATAGCATGGCGGTAAGATTTTTTTCTAGTAGGTACTCTGATGACTAGCTACCACACTTAAGATAATCTATCGCCAAGCACCAAACAGTGTGTTCCGACAACCTCACTTGAGAGCCAGTTTCATTCCAGCCTATATTTATTTACCATCTTCGATTATGCCGCCAATTCTTTTCATATATAAAAGTAATGGCACGAACTAGACGCACTCCTGATGTTAAAAGATAACGCCTGTCCATGACCATGGCAGCGATACACATAGCTTTGAGCAATAAAACAAAGTCCAGGGTTCTGTTGATTTGACGCTCATTACTTGGTTAGTCTCAACAGCCCAGTAATTTTGCTTGTTGCAGTACCGTTCAAACCGGAACACAGTAATGTTTACACACTACTGCTTGGCGGCAAAATATCTGGTAATGCGGTAGTACCTACCTAGACGACCTCCTGCTAAGGAAATCTACCACCAAGTTAATATCATGTGATAGCTGTAGTCAGACACCTAGGCTGTCAAACAATAAAAATCCTGTCTTCTCTGAGTTATATCGGTTGTATGAATCGAACCCACGCCCTACTAAATGAACTAACAGGGCAGTTAAATAATAAATAAATATCGTAGGACATTACACACAGCGCCATCTGACCCCAAACTAAGCAATAAAAATAAATCCATGTCATTTATAAGTAACGTTCCTTGAATTACCCGCAAAAACAAAGCATCAATTATAGCAAAAAAACATAGAATAGTATCAATTGATCAATAACTGATTTCTAAAAGTGTATTTATTAATTTAACCCGAGTCGCTGTTACCCCTCTGTACCCCCTCTGTACCCCAAAAATATATAATAAATTTACTTGCATTCATACTAATATGTTTAAGAAAATTGATAACAGTGAACAAATTTACACATAATTATATTACTTATCTTTATGAAAGTTCTCACGATGATAGGGTCCAACCCTGTCATATAGTATGACGATATTTAACAAAAGGTAAAAACATTTGTTTATGTTGTAAATTAATTAAATCAAAACATCGTCCACTATGAAATCGTAGCAAAGTGAGAGAATGTGATCGACGAGGGAAAAACAATGAATAGATTTTTCCCCGAGCGTCTTCAAGGTGTCTCAACAATGAGCTTGAGCTGCCATTGTAGGAAACCATAGCGTGGTGGTAGGGTACTTTCTAGTACTCGACTGGCTAGCTACCAACCTCAAGTTGAAAATCTGCCTCCTAGTATCTAGCGGTGTGTCCGGTAGCTGCCTCACTTAAAAGTCAGTTCCATTCCAGACTACGTGTAATAAAAAAAGCACTTGAAACGAATATATGTTGGAAAATTTACACTTAAGCGCCTATTTTTATAAGTATTAAATTGCTTGATTATGATTGATATAGCGTTTTTATATCAGCAAATTATTAAATAAAATTCTCATAATCTAAAAAGCGTAGGTACCTACTAGACGTGTGGTAAATTCGGCTTTTCTCAGTCTACATTAGGTTCAAAATTCTATGTCAAAATATTTTATTTGTATGCTCGACAAGCTAGGTATTTAACCACAGCTCACCCGATGTTAAGTGACGGTGTGATCAAACACCTAGCCTATCAACCATAAAAAATTAAAGTTTTATTTTAATTATTCAATAGTCCCTTGTATCTGCAAAGAAATACGTATATATATTTTAAGAATATGAAAATATATTTTTAACCGACTTCAAAAAGGAGGAGGTTCTATTTAGTACAGGGCATTTCTATATTCTCTGTCCAATGAAAAGTTATGAAACAATAATTTTTAACGTAGTGTTACCTATATGCAAATACAATTTTAAAAATTTGTTTCATTCTATTTGTTTTCTTAAAAATGTTGTAAACTTCACAATTTCAACTGTTTTCAGAGTTCGGAAACTCAATTAACGAGAATGTGCTCTCTATTGTTTCAGGTGAAATTGGACTTCAGCAGAAACTCAATAGTTCAACAAGAAACCGAACTGCGTGAACTGAAAAACGAATTGACTAGCGTCCTGGTAATTATAATTAATTTTAATTATTCGTGTTTGTTCAGATAAAAAAATATATCTACTCGATAAACAGATAACTGCAGGTTACGTTTTAAAACTTAAATTCGACTGAGTCTTTGCATCGTCCAACCTATTTTGCTCGCAGAACCTTACAGATCTGAGAGGGGATTTTCCGTGGCGTAAACATGCTCACATTAAAAAAAATATTTTCACTTGCAATGTTCTTTAAGTTATTTACTAATGATATGACGTATCTGCTCAATGTAAGTCCTAGCGTCCTATAGGGGCGACCACTTTTCCAGTCCTGTGCTATGTTCTGTCAAAAGAAAATTGGCTGCCCTCCTTTTATACTTGATCTAATTAGAGGCGTGGCGTCCAAAATGGCGAGAGAGGAGTGGAAATTAAAAAAGTGGCAGATACAGTACAGTTTTGGCAAAGTAGTTGGGAGATCGTCTGGCTTCCAATCTAGAGGGTTCTAATCTCACGGCACGTACCTCTGTCTTTTCTAAGCTGTGTGCGTATGTACCGATGTGTACAAACGGTAAGAAAAGCATCGTGAGGAAACCTACATATCTTAAAGATATGTGAAGTCTGTTGACCCGCACTTAGCGAGCGTGGTAGACTATGGCCTTACCTTTCTCACAATGAGAAGAAGTCCGCGACCAGCAGTGAAGCTGTTTACAAAAAACAGGGCTGATTCGGAGGATACAGGGACTATTTACCATTAGGTGACCGTCTTGCTTGTTTGTCATTCTATTATGTATGTAAAAAACGAACCATAGTCGTGCTAATGATCATCAACACAAATACACAAATATCATACTTTAGAAGCTATAAAAAATACATGTATCTTGTACTGTTAAATACTGTTTGGGGCAGTTACAGAACAGCGGATGAAACCAGCGGGAGCTGCTAGTATAACTATAAACTTGTTTTTACTTTACAGGGAACCCTCGACAATATAGAAAACCAGTTAACACGCGCCAAATCGAACGCTAAAGAGAAGCTGGTCGAGGCCAAACACGGCTGCAACAATAAATTACCCCAAGACCCTGACTTCCCATACAAGGAGCAGTTTGAGGTGCTTCCCTCAGATATAACGACACTACAGGAGCATTACTACGAACTCCAGACCAGAATGGACTGCATGGAACAAGGGGACGAACAGGTATGATGAATGGAAAGCGAAATTATCAGACCAGCCCCTGTACTCATGACTAAGATGATCACGTCATATTGCGATTCTCGTTAGGTGCTTACATAAAAGCTAAACGAGTGCATATCCTATACCCGCACAGTAAGGTTTGCAATTGCGTAGCTTTTTCGTGTGCTCCTCGCAAAACCTCAGAGATGTATGCAAATTGAATATATGTAGTTGTATATTTATATAGTATGTTATAGACCCAACGAGCTGGTCTTACCCTTTGTTTATCTGTTCGCAGCCTATGTATAATTCTGTCAATGTTAGTATCCTGGCAACATCATCATCATCTTCATCCACAGTCTACTTTATCCCACTGCTGGCTATAGGCCTCTCTCTTGTTATGCCATCTGCCTCAGTCCTGTATTAATCTGGTCTAGGTTCGACCTGTAACGGGGTCGATATCGTCAACCTATCTTGCGGCTGAACGACTAACGTCCCGCTTAACTTGCCTAGGCCACCACTCTGTTGCAACCTTACTCCACCTGTCATCACATTGTCTACCAACGTGTCCTGCCCAGCTCCACTTTAGATTCATACGACGAAGGAACGTTATTTGCTTCGCTTTGCCAATAGCATATTTTTCTGGTTCTACTTCCTTGGATATTGATGACCTTAATTGATATTTGTTCATTTGTCAGGTGGTTAAAGAGTACGAGGAACGTGAGAAGACGATTTCAAAACTCAAATCAGATGTCGACAACTCAAGCGACTCGAAGAAAATGCTGGAGAAGAAGATTCAGACGTTACGGTAGGTACTCCAAACAATAGCTCTCTCCAAAATAGCCAAGGGATCGTGGTTTGATCGTAGGTGATAAATATATCAAGCCTAAAATTTAAACCGAATCTCAGATTAAGCTGCCAGAAAATACCGTAAATGCTAGACGCGAAAATTTCAATTTTACAGTAGTAGCTAGCCAACCAATTACTAGAAAATCCCCTACCACTATGCTATGGGCTCTGGGTTTCCTTCATCTGCAAATTCTGCAGCTGAATGTTATTGTTGAAAATTGAAGACTTCACTACAAAACTATCGATTCTTTGAATGAAAAGACCAAAAATAGACTGCAATCGTATATTTGTTTCTTTTCTGTTTCCTAGTGGCAAATGGCTGCCTCCGCTAGAGTCACTACTACGCAGCATCGACAAGAGTTTCGGTGATATGTTCGCCAAACTTGGTTGTGCTGGTGAGATCAAACTGGAGAAAGCTGACAGTGATGTAAGTACTCAAAAATTTATTTATCCAGATATGCTAGGATTACAGAAGACATGAACGTTTGAGGATAAACCAATCTTGTGTGGACTAGGGCAAAATAATAAGGGAAACTTTCAATCTTTTAAGAACATGTAGATGTCATGACCGTAGTAATCTTTATACTCGTATTGGTGCCATGACTGAATGTGAGGATGGGTACGCCGAATTTTTAAATTTTGGCCCTAGCTGGTTGTATACTTTCTAGTATCCTACAAGTGACGATGTGCCGTCACCACAACAGGTTTATAACTGGGGTCAAACACCTAGGTTGACACGACAAATACTACTTCTGTTTTATTATTATCGTCATCTTTTATTACATATCACATCACATCATCAGCCATAGGACGTCCACTGCTGGACATAGGCTTTCTCCTGGGGGGGTTTTGCCAATACTCGCCACGCTTGGCAGGCGGGTTGGCGAGCGCAGTTAGGTGTGATTGTTCAAGGAAGATGCCGCTGCCCATCTTCCGGATTACATCCCTTAGCCGACTTTTACGGCAACCACGGGTAGAGAGGGTGGGGTACTATTCTTACGCCGGCAACACCACGGCTAATTGCCTACTTGGCTAATTAACTAATTGCTTTATTACATATGTATATAGCCTATTGTATTGCTTTTGTAGTTTCAAGTACGTGTAAATAAATCTTTGTTTCTTTCTTTATCAGTGATCTACAGTAGAACAATTGCTAAGTCTTTTTTATGTAATAGTAATGTGACGAACGAGAGATCTCCTTACGGTAAAAGACGACGCATGTCCATGACCTTTACAGCGATACACAGAACTTTGACTAACAAAAGAAAGTCCATTCTCCATACTCTGAGGTTCTTGTTGCGGTCGCGTAGCTTTTTTGTAAGCGCCTAGCGGGAATCATAATAAGACGCTTTGAGTACGGAGGCTGGTCATAACTAATTCAACGCTCATCACTCTGAATTGTTCACAACGAGTATAATAATCGATGGTTAGTCTTAATAGCCCTGTAATAATTTAGCTAGCTGCAGTATCCTTCAATTCGAAACACAGTAACGTTTACACACTACAGCTTGGGGGCGGAATATCTGGTACTGCGGTGGTACATACACAGAATATCTCCTGTTAAAGATATCTACCCCCAAGTAAAAGTTTGAGGCTGGCTGAAGTTCACCTATTGTATTCCAGGAGGATTACGACAAGTACGGTATCTGCATCCTGGTTAGTTTCCGCACCTCAGAGACTCTGCAGCAACTGACGCGACACGCCCAGTCCGGCGGCGAGCGAGCTATTTCTACCGCCGTCTACCTTATGGCGCTCCAAGCGCTTACCACTGTGCCATTCAGGTGACACTTCACTTATGACATGAATACATCTTTAAATTTGGTTTCATAGTGGAATTTAGAAAATTGGTGATAACAAAACTGGAGGGGTTTTTATGGTTGACAAGTAAGTGACGGTGTAGTTGAAGATGGTAAAGCACACCTAACCTGGAATGGCACCGACTCTCAAGTGAAGCTGCCGGAAGACACCTTTAGATGCTTGGCGGCAGATTTTCAGTTTGAGGGTGGTAGATAGCTAGTCGAGTACTAGAAAATACCCTACCATCATGATTTGGTTTCCTCACGATGTTTACCTTTATGATCATAGTTGGGGTTTCAACTCATGCCCTTCAGCGTGTGAACCGACCGCGCTAACCACAGCTATCATCGATATAAAAAACTTACTTACTTAAAATATAATTGCCTGTAACATTACAAGTAATTATAATTACTTCACTGACGTGCGGTTCGGGGTGTTTTTTTTCATTCCCCACTACCAGTCTACCCAAACCAACCGAGTTCCTCAAAGTAACGTAGCACGGGCTTGAATGACTGGCATAATTGTTCCACTCCTATTTTAATTGTGATGGTGCTCTGATAAATACTTTGTTACTTTATTCGAACATTTACATATATTGAAATCATCATCATCGTATCAAATCTATTGTTGGACATAGGGCTTTCCTAAGGCATGTAACTCGACCCGAACTTTGGTGTTTCGCTTTCAGCTCTGTCAGCTTTTTAACGTATATCGTCACTCTATCTGGTCTGAGGGCGTCCTACGCTATGTTTGTCGATTCTTAGTTTAGCCACGTTTATTTATCGAAAGGGTTATCGATTCTAGTACAGATGTGATCATTTGACCCCACAGCCACTGAATACCTATAGTACACCTATAGTATGTAACAAACTTTTTGTTTCTCCAGATGCGTGGACGAGATCAACCAAGGCATGGACCCGATAAACGAGCGAAAGATGTTCCAGCTTCTCGTCAAAGTTACCACTGAATGTGATAACGCGCAGTATTTCTTACTGACGCCTAAGGTTAAAAAGATTTTTTATTTTATGCTTTTCGGAAATCTAGAAAAGATATACATACACATATTTGTAATATTTATTCGGAATTGTTCACTTAGTTATCGGATTAGTTTCGACCACATCCAGTGGGCTTTTTCAAGGAGTGAAAGTAGAGCGCAACACGCACGCGAGCTCTCCTTACTTTGCAATCCGAGCCGCTGCGCGCATCCCATGTAAACAAGGCGGTCGGTGCGCCGGCGCGGTCTTTTCCTCACGATATTTCTAAACGAATGAACTAAGACTATTTCGTTTAATCGTACAAATTGACTAGCCTGTTAGGTCATACAATATTAGCTCTGATTCATGAGCGTATCTTGGATTCGATTTCCACCCAGGACGAATATTTGTATTACGATCATTGGTGTTTATATTGTACTAGCGGCCCGCTCCGGCTTCGCACGGGTATAAACCTCAAAAATAACAGTATTACTCCACTATTTAATGGGTGTTATTATACATATGTATAAACCTTCCTCTTCAATCACTCAATCTATTTAAAAAAACCGCATCAAAATCCGTTGCGTAGTTTTAAAGATTTAAGCATACATAGGGATATAGGGACAGAGAAAGCGACTTTGTTTTATACTATGTAGTGATGATCAGTGTGTGTATGTAGTATCAGTATTTGTACAAGGGTTGCTAAGCTCAGGGGCTAGATGACGCTATCTGAAAAAATGTCCCCTAACATTTTTCCAAATAGTTCTCATTCATTACATACAGGCCTATTAGTAACGTGTTCACAGTATTTTTGGTCGTATAAGTTATATTATTTAAAGTGTTTTTTTCTTTCAGCTCCTTACGAATTTGGATTACAACACACGCATTATGGTTCATACAATCATGAACGGGAAAAAGATCATGAACTACAGGAAATGGAATTACCAGAAGTTCGTACAACGAGCGCGCCAGTACAGCGAAACGGCGTGAAATCTACATTTCATTTTTATTTTGATACAACACAGATATTAAAAATAATGTTCCTTAGAGAACCGGTCAAAACGCCTTAATATTTTTATATTCAATTTATACAAGTTACCATTATTGCCTTGTCTCCTAAACTACAAAACTAATATAAATTTTACAATGTTTTATATGTCATTATAATGAAAATGTCAATATAATAATATGTTAAATATTCAGAAGCGCTCGCGCCGTCGACCTGTGCGGACGTGCATTATTTTTATTCATCGTGTAATTGTAATAAATCGCTTTATATAAATGTCGGCTGATATCGTAGTTGGTATCTTAAACAAAACCGGCCAAGTTGCGAGTCGGACTTGCGCACGAAGGGTTCCATTATATATAAAAGCAGCAAAATAAAACACGTTTAGTATGGGAGCACCCTTAAATATTTATTTTATTCTGATTTTTAGTATTTGTTTATTATAGCGGCAACAGAAATACATCATCTGTGAAAATGTCAACTGTCTAACTATTACGGTTTATGATATACAGCCTGGTGACAGACGGACAGACAGACGGACGGACAGCGGAGTCTTAGTAATAGGATCCCGTTTTACCCTTTGGGTACGAAACCCTAAACATTAGACGTGTAGTAAGGAAGCTGACATGCTTTTCCAGTAGCGAATTTAGGAGGAGTTAAGGAGCATCCCCTCCCAAAACAAAATCCTGGATCCGCTACTGGGTTTTACTTTTCAATCCTATATTTTTCACTGCATTTTGATATCTTTGTTTGTGTCAATATTCAATCTGTAATTTGAAATATTATTGTCTTGACTGAACTTTATATCTACCTCTGAAGCATTATTTACATTGTAAAGTAAAGTTAAATGAGAAAATAAAAATATGTTTCCGGGTTCAATTTTGAAAAATGTCCGTACTAAAATTAGATTACATCTTCTTTTAGTGGTGCGTTTTTATCCCGTGTTAATTAATTAATCACTATTACTGTGCTATGACGGTGTAGATTTTATAATTGTCTGTACGATAATAAGTATTTGTACAAAAACTAGGAACTAATTTCCTGTTTTTAGGGTTCCGTACCTCAAAATAAACCTTTATAGTATCATTTAAACAAACTTAGTTGTCTGGTTCTGACAATACAATCTCTTGGAACTATGAATAAATCAAACTTCTAAATTACGCAAAAAAATATGGCCATTTACGGCGCTCGTTTTGACACTTGCAAGGGAATAAAAAAACCTTTAATACATCCTATTTATACATATTTCCGTTGGCCTAGAATCATGAAACAAACAATATCTTATAAACACATCACATATATTTTTTAATAGAAACTCATTCGCAGTTGATAAACTGACCGCGGTTTATGTCGATGTGTAACTGTATTGCAACGGCAAACTTTGTCCCTCAATCCACTTTATCTTTTCGTTTTAGCAATATTCGGTGCTTTCATAGTTCCAGTGAAATTGTACGGAACCCTCGGTTCGTGAGTTCGACTCACACTTGACTAGCGATTTTTTAGACCCACCATAATTTTTTATAAGCTTAGATTAAAGTTATACAAAACCTAGCAGTGGTCAACCATTATTGTATATGTGCCTTGATTTAATTTTCACGTTTGTCTGCTGCTCTATTTTTTTAATCTATAAGAACTAAAGTTTTTTGTGAAACTGTAATTGTGAGTTTTGGAAAACTATTGGCAAATAAAGCTTAATTATAATAAATAACAAAATGAAATCGAAAAAAAAAACAAGGGAATCGTTTTAATCTCGTTAGTTTTATGTACTTTTTATATAATCTCAGTGAGATATTAGATTGTAAAGCTTTGCTTTAAAAAAATGGGTTATTTTTTTAAGTGTTAGTTATTTAACGATACGCGCTTTTAATGTTGGTATTGGGTACTTTTGTTATATCTAGTGCATGTTAATTTTAATATAAGTTTTGATGTTAAAACAAAGGGGTATATTTTAAATTGATTAGACAGTGGTTTCCAAAGTTGATTGAACCGCGACTCAACAAATAAAAACTCTAAAAATTCGGGCCTCACCTCTTGGTTTTTGTGACGCAAAAAATCACATAATTATATGAATGAAGGTTTGTTCAAACATATTTGATACTTAAATACATTTTAAATAGAGTGCTATTGTTTTAATGAGAAGCATGCATTTGTTTCTTATTTTTTGTGATTTATTATCTACATCATTTTTAATTAGGTAGGTACTTATAATCTCAATTAGTTGGATACGTTCATTATATTTCGGTATTTATCGCATAAGACGAAAAATTACAGACCGTGGTTGACTGAGCGACAGGCACTTGCAGTCGACGGTCATTATAGCATTACCAAAGTAATCCCGGATCGCCCGCGGAATGAGGAGGTAGGTGGGGCAGCGTGACGTTCAGATGTTGCAGGGTAGACAAGCGCGGGCGGGGGGCAGGGCACCGCTCGCTGTCACGTTTGGTAGTTCGCTCGCGGCGAACAGTCGACTTATTGGTTCCGGACCTTTGAAGGAAGATACACACGACAAGCTAAAAAAAACGATCGATCCTAAGATGAATCGTTCTAAAATTTTTGGGATTAATGTTGTAAGCCAAGCATAACAAATAGCTTACAATGTTTAATCCTTTTTTAAAGATCGAAGTTCTTCAGAGTATAAAGAAGACATTAATACATCTAGTTTGTTACCTCATAATTCTATGATTTTAATTATCTATATGATTTTAAAAATCAATAGTTTTTAATATCAACAGTTCATAGATGCATTGATACATGCAAAACCATTAAGTCAACGCAAATATATTACGTCAATCGATAATTATCTCACGACATATCTCGTTTGCACTGATCACGTGTGGGTTCTTGCGCTGTCGACACCTGCCTTCACCTACCTCCTCATACCGCGGGCGATCCGTGATTACTTTGGTAGTGCTATAGTCGCCCGTCTTTTAACCGGGGCATGTGACTCACCAGAGTCACCAGTGGTTTGCGACCCATACTTTGAGAAATGCTGGATTAGACAAAATGTACGTTTCACAGTCCAAAGTGCGTTGCATGCGGAGGTTCTTAACTAAAATATTGTTTTAAGTTTTGTTATGTATAAAATTCTTATTTTTGTTTTCATGTGATTCACAATCTTTGAGATTATGTTTTTTGTGTAATTATATTTTCGATTTATAAGTTAAAAATATGTTGTTAAAATGTTAGAGAATATTGTTATTCTACCTAACCAAGAACAAAATCTTCAACAAATTAACAGCACAGCCCGTAGACTTGTAGATTTTGTTTTTTGCCCATAGATTTTGATATCTTGTGCCGCTGTCAAAGAAAGTAAAAATATTAATTGCATTTTATAATAATAATTTAGTAGTTTTAGAGGAAGAGATTAACTTTCAAACTAAAATAAAAATATACGATTACGATGGTTTGTAAATCTTTTTTACGGTTGACAAGCTAAGTGTTTGACTACAGCTCACCTGATGTTAAGTGACGGTGTGGTTGAAAATGGTAAAGCACACTTAGCCTTAAATGGAACTGGCTCTCAAGTGCGGCTGTCGGAACACACCTTTAGGTGCTTGGCGGCAGATTTTCAACTTGATAGCTAGCCAGCTGAGTACTAGAAAATACCCTACCACTATGCTGTGGTTTACTCACGATGTTTTCCTTCCCCGGCAGGTCAAGCTCATTGTTGGGATTTGAACCTACGCCCTTCGGGGTGTGAACCGAACGCGCCAACCACTGAGCTATCATTACTACAGATATAAAACCTTTGTTTTTCTGCCATCTTTCCCTCCGTACCTAAATCCAACCCTTCATACGGTGTCTGCTTTAATTTTAGTGTTTTAATTCTTTTACAATGTATCGGTTAAAAAAAATTTTTTAATGTTTCCCACCTCAAGTGATACAAAATGTTTTGTATGTTGGCTGCAGTGATAATATGCCAAGGTTTTTTATTCTGTGTTTTAGCTTTTATTTTTACGCTTGTATTCAAAGAATAGGCATTAATTTAACGCATTGTTGTTAAAATGGATATGCCGTCAGAGTTGCGTATTGGAATATCTACTCTAAAAACTTGTTATTTTGGTAGCATTTTTTTGTACAATTTAATGAGCAAACGCCAGTTTTTTTGGCACCAAAGCTAAAGTTACCTTATTGTAGGAGGAATTAGGGTAGATATTGGCGTGCCAGTGTATTAGTTATCACGTGACTTGTTAACGACATTTTTGTTAAGTGTGAAATGTGATCAATAAATGATTATTTAACTATAATGCTTCTTTAATCTTATTTCTTTATCAACTTACCAACACTAATGGACCTGTGATATTTTTTGGAACAATTCATGTAGACGCTACGCTACACTCTGCTACTCTGTTTTTGGCGTCGCATTTTGTGAATCAGTGTCAAATGTTTTGACATTTTCAAGTGTCATAAGTTAAGCTAGTCTAAGACACAAAGAACCTTAATCGAGTTCTGTCATGCCTAAAGCAGCGGCGACTTTACTATAAAGCAGAGTTTTTGAAGGAACACGAAAAGTCATGTTTCACCACATCACTTTCCCACACTCGCGCCCGTTATTCGGCACTATAAACAAAGAATTCCATTATTTTTATACATTAGCACACAGAAAAACACAAGATTTGCAAAAAAAAAAGACGTCGACGTGACCTTTCCGCGTTCCCGCCAAAAATACTAATATTCTTCTTTTTCGTTTTTGGCGTCGCAGTTTGTACATTCGCCAGTGTCAAGTATTTAGATATTTTTCTTCACTTATGCGGAATTTCTCCCGTTTAATTATATCATACTTTGACTATAGTTTCGGCAATATGCAGTGGCCTTCTTCATGGAGACAATGCTGAGTATTATAAGCGCGCGCGGCCTCGTCTTGCTTTGCACAATACTAATAACTTTAGATCCGAAAAAGCCCTTTTTTTAAAACTGTCCCACTGTTAGGCGCTGGCCTCTCCTCGCTGTGAGAAGGGTAAAGGTTGTGTCCACCACACTGAGTGCGGGTTGGTAGACTTCACACATCTTCGAGTACTTCTTTTTTTATGAACTCTCGGACAGGTAGGTATCCTCACGAATTTTTCTTTTAATGTTTGAAGTCAGTGGCAATACGCAATTACGCACTTAATTTAGAAAAGACAGAGGTGCGTGGCATGGGCTTCGAATCCAGGACCACCAGATTGGAAGCCAGACGGTTTCCCAATTAAGCTGCCGAAACTTAGATTTAGATTTAATGATTAATGTAGATGTTATTATTTATGTATATTTAGCTATTTTTACGTATGTCATAAAAAATCAATTTAAAAAAGTAATTCACAAATAATTCTCAATCGAGTCTAGTCGTGCCTGAGTAAAGTAGTAGCGACTTTACATAAGCTTCAAAGAAGTTTTACTGAGAATACGAATAGTCATGTTTTTTCACATTATATCACTTTCCAAACTCGCGCTTATAATTCAGCACTTTATAAATAAAACACCACCATTTTTATACATAACATTTGAATAAAACAAATGAAAGAAAATAACGTAATGCGGCGCCGCGTTCGCGCCAAAACTCCAACATGCTATGCAAAATAATATTGTGGTGACGTTTTTCGCGTTTGCGCTAAATCTATTTTTGAGAATCGATACAAAATTACTAATAATTCCTGCAACATCAACGGTGCTAATAAAAATTGACAAGGCGTTCGTCTATTTTGTAAAAAAACCTCAGATAAATTAACCAGTCGGTGGTCTACTCGAAGAAAAAACAGACGAAAAAACTACGTTAGTTTTGGCGCAATCGATGTTGTTGGCTTTATTGTCGTAATTCGGACCGCAAGCAATGACAAATACTTAGCCAGAAAATTAGCGTTCAAATACTAAGAAAATTTCTATCTATAATTGGAATAAAATTTTAATAATGAGTATATTTTGACAGTTAAACGCTAAAACCAATATATTGAAGATTTATAGTCACCTTAGGTTGACAAGGTTTTTAAACGCAACCCAGATGACGCATCTCCGTTCTCGTGCCGTCTGTGCAATTAGAAAGAAAAAGATTGAATAATTTTGAGATTTAAGTGTAATTTTAAACAATTTAGTGTTGATATAGTTTAAAATATTATCAAGATATCTCATACGGCATTAAAATGAGTTTTCTCGGCAAGATATTCGGAGGGAAGAAGGAGGAAAAAGGTCCATCAACCCACGAAGCAATTCAGAAATTACGTGAGACTGAGGAGCTGTTGGTGAAAAAACAGGAGTTTCTTGAAAAGAAGGTCGAATTAGAGATCCAAACGGCGAGGAAACATGGCACGAAGAACAAGAGAGGTAATTTGCGGATCATTGCACTCCTATATTTTGACAACAATGATTTTAACTGTTGTGTTGACCTTGTTTTGTAGAACGCCAATATTATTTTGTTTTCGTACATCGACGTACTTGGCTTGACTAATTAGACATTTGGATCAAAATTCCATCAGTGTGCTTCCATTTTGAATACAGAGCACACAAAACAGACAAAACATCTACAACATAACTCTAGGCTCCATTGTACAATAAAGTAATTAACGAAATTATGCGCAAAAGCAAATTTTCTTTTTAAAGTATTGAAGAATTGGCAACTATAACCACTTAATGTTACCAAATTCCTTGTATCATTGTGTGAGTCACAGCTTTTTTCAATTATTAATCCCTAATTACATAATATTTTTCCTATATTTCTTAACTTCCTTTTTAATTATTATTTCTCCTATAAGAGCAAAACAAGGCAGGACAAATAATAATCAAAAGAAGGGACTTAAACTGAAATCAAGTATATTTGTCTTTGTTAAATGGTAAATCCTGTATAAATGTATGTTTTAAGAACAAATAAAAATCATGTCAGTTTCAATAGGTAAATTCTACACTAATTTGTTGTAATTTGGTGAATTAAAACGAGTAGCATGTAAGCACTTAAAAAAACATTTAACTTTAGCTATGTGGAGGCTGACGAGTTAAAAAAAAACAAAATGTATTTATTTGCTAAGTACAGGTGTCAATATGCTTAAAAACAGACAAAACATCTACAACATAACTCTAGGCTCCACTGTACAATAACTTAAACTTAAACTGTGCTTAAAAACCTGTTCTGACCATGGTTAACCCAGAATTGGGTGTGCAAAAATTGGATGTAATAGAATTACATACTTATTGAATAATGTAAATATTGTAGTTGTTTTTAGATGAATTATGTCAGGAGGTCAATTACAAAGTTTCAATCAGTGCAATTTATTTAAATGTTAACACTTTTAAATGTTTTTTGCCTTATCATCAATAAATTATTTTACATATGCATAGGTAGTGCATGTATGTATTATGTATAATACACAAAACAGACAGTATGTATTATGTATAATACATACATATGCATCACATTAACATCTACATTGCATCCGTGCGAAGCCAGGCTAGATCGCTAGTTTACAAAAAATGACATTTATAAGTATTCTATCAGTTAACTGGTTCTTATAGTAAGCTTTGCTTAATTTACGGTTAGATGCTGTACAGATATGGATACATATAAACCTTTCTCATGAGTCACTCTATCCATTAGTGAAACTCGCATGATAATCTGTTCAGTAGTTTTTAAGTACTTTGTTAGGAACAGCCACTTGGTCTGCGATTCTCTACTGAAGGGTTATTGAAAGCATGTATAAACCACTCAACCATAGAATTATCATGTACCAAAACTTTTAATTATGTGAATTTTACTGTAACTGTAATCTCAATTCCAGCTGCCATTGCCGCTCTCAAGCGTAAGAAGCGTTACGAGAAACAGCTCACCCAGATTGACGGAACACTCACACAGATAGAAGCGCAGAGAGAAGCTTTGGAAGGTGCTAATACTAATGCTCAAGTGCTCAACACTATGCGCGATGCAGCTAACGCAATGAAATTGGCTCACAAAGATATGTAAGTAATACTTTTTATGTACATTAGCTGTAATTATGTATTTAGCCACACAGCTTGCTCCGTGTTCTTACTTGTCCATATTAAAGAGTTGCCTTTGAATCAGAATAAAAAAATATTGTATCTCTAGGAACAAAGATGTTAATGTCTATCCTGTTTATAAACTATTTACATTTCAAATTTCATACAAAATCTTTAAGCCGTTACTAAGTAAAAAATTAATGTTTGCAATATTAGATATTATTAAAATTATTTTCTGTTTTACAGTGATGTGGACAAAGTGCACGATATCATGGACGATATTGCGGAACAGCACGATATATCGCGCGAGATCACCGACGCGATCAGCAACAACGTGGCTTTCCCCAACGATATCGACGAAGACGAGCTTGAAAAAGAGCTTGAAGAGCTGGAACAGGTGAGAAGCGAGCACCATTTCGCAATCGAGTCGTGTCGGGACTCCAGTGCCATCTGTCAGCACTCAATGATACCAACCAGTCTGGAAGGCACCACCACTTTTTCACTGGCTCGAGTGGCCAACTGTACTATGACATGCTCCTTTCCTACTAAAAACTACTCTAGTGTGCTGGTATAATCTTAAGACGATTATTGTAATCTGGAACAGTGTACCAGATATTCTTTTTTCTGGTGACAGGCAAGTGTTTGACCACAGCTCGCTTGATGTTAAGGGATAGTGTGGTCGATGACTGCAAACACACCTGGAATGGTACTTGTATTCAAAAGAGGTTGTCGGAATTCACCGTTAGGTGCTTAGTGGTAGATTTTCAACTTGTGGGTGGTAGCTAGCAGTGGAGTACTAAGAGAGACCCGCGCTATGGTTTCCTCATGATATTATCCTTCATCGGTATCTCAACATCATTGTTGGGATTAGTTTAATTTGATCCGACATTAACCAACTGCACCCACAGTAGAAATGAGTGCTAATAATAAAGACAATCCTCCTCTGATATACTTTATTTATACATTATAATAAATAAATATTTTAGGACGTTTCACACAGCGCATTTAGCCCCAAACCAAGCAAAGCTTGTACAACGGGAACCACAGCTAATAGAATACTTATATCCTTTTTTTTTATAAACACTTATGATACATACAGATCATATAAATATTTTTCGTCACTTAGATGATTGTCCTGATGAGAATCGAACCCACGCTCTATTAGCTCTTGAAGCAAATATCCTACAAAATGAGCTAATAGAGCAGTCAAATCAATAAATCAGTATCTACTAGTTGAGATAGTTCCATCATAGAACTAATTTTTGTTATAATGATCTTCATAACTTAAATGTTATAAATAAAAAATTGAATTTTATCTCTTACCATCGATCAAGTGTTACGTTCGTCTCATTAATTTTAAATTAAAAAAAAATTGTTGAGATGGCTTAGTTGATACCACAAGTCAACACATTTTGTGAATTATGTCATATAAATAGGTTCTTGTACATATGTTTGTGTACATTAAATCAATGCATCTAGTAAATTATGTCATAAAAATAGGTTCTTGTACAAATGTTTGTGTACATTAAGTCAACGCATCTTGTAAATTATGTTGTATAAATAAGTTCTTGTATGTATGTTTGTGTACATTAAGTCAACCCATCATGTAAATTATGTTGTATCAATAGGTTCATATATGTATGCTAGTGTACATTAAGTCAACACATCTGGTAAATTATGTTGTATAAATAGGTTCTTGTATATAATATGTATGTTTGTGTACATTAAGTCAACATCATCAGCCATAGGACGTCCACTGCTGGACATAGGCCTCCTCCTGGGGGGGGTTTGCCAATACTCGCCACGCTTGGCAGGCGGGTTGGCGAGCGCAGTTAGGTGTGATTGTTCAAGGAAGACGCTGCTGCCCATCTTCCGGATTACATCCCTTAGCCGACTCTTACGGCAACCACGGGTAGAGAGGGTGGGGTACAATTCATACGCCGGCACCACCACGGCAAATTATATAAGTAAATTATATTAAGTCAACGCATCTTGTAAATTATGTCATATAAATAGGTTCTTTTACTTATTTATGTTTGTGTACATTTTCAGGAGGACTTGGATAAGGAAATGCTCGGCATCAACGTCCCGACGGATAACCTACCTGATGTACCCGCCGCAGAGCTCGTCCGCGACAAACCCAAGCCCGGCAAGTCGAAGACTGGTTAGTGCACTTGTTCTACTGTATATGTAAATCCTAGTAACAACTCGTCTTGCTTTCAGGCCCATCCTATTTACCCGACTGCAACGAAACCAAAAAAGAAGGGTTAAATGTACTTATATGTATGTCCGTCCCTATGTTCCTTGTAACTATTAAACTGCTGAACCGATTTTGATAAAATATTTATTGTTAGATTCGTTTAATTGCGCGTGTGTCACTTGCTATACATATTCAAATTAAAATATAATAATAATGGCGATTTTTGACCTCAAAATGTGTTTTTACCCGACTGCCAAGGAAGGGTTATGTTTACACGCGTATCTTGTATGTATGTAAGTTTCTTTATCATAAATTATTCGTCATTAAAAACCAAGTGTTCTTTGGTTTGAAAAAAAAACAAAATGGCGGATTTTTTGCGCGTTATACTCGTATAATTCGTTAATATAAAAAAAAATAACCAAAACCTATCAAGTAGTGTATCAACATAAAGAAAATTAAAAAAGCATTACAAAAATATATATAAGTTATATGTTTACATTTTTTTTTTTTTTTTGCAATATGTGTGCTGTTGGCGTACCTTAATAAATAAATAAATTATTTATAATTATTTGTCTTTTTTTTTTTTCAGAGGAGGACGACGAGTTGGCCCAGTTGGCGTCCTGGGCGACATAAAGAGTGCAGGACTTGTGATACAAACCTCGCCGCGTATTTATCTGTATATTATTCTGTCAGTTCAGTTAGGGAGGTGCTTCTATAGATACAGCACGGATCTGAAAATACTGGGTTATAAGCTTGGGGAGAGATAATCCGAAAGGGGGCCTTTGTACTTAATCATTGCGAACAACTTTTACTACAACTTTGAAATCGCTAAAACTCGTTCTATTAAAAATTGAAATTATTTTTTTTTATTCAGATAAAAACGACTATTCTAATATATCTCACAATCAAAATATCATTATCTAATAAAAGACAAAATAAATTTTTCAGATGTCAAAGTAAATTATGTTTATAAATGTCAAAAAAATGTTATAAAAATGTCAAATCAAATTATTCAAAAAAAGATAATAAACGACAAAATAAATTCTTCATATAAAATATGTCAAAGTAAATCTATCTATATCAACGCACAGCCCAAACCACTGGACGGATCGGGCTGAAATTTGGCATGCAGGTAGATGTTATGACGTAGGCATCCGCTAAGAAAGGATTTTGATTAATTCTACCCCCAAGAGGATAAAATAGGGGATGAAAGTTTGTATGAAACTTTGTCAATTTTAAACCGATTGGATTACTACTTACTACTTTTACTTTTCATCATCATCATCCATCACCACGCGGGTAAAACCGCAGGGCGCAGCTAGTTAAGTTTATAAATGTCAAAAATAATTATACAAATGTCAAAACAAAGTATTCAAAAAATCATTATGTAATAAACGACAAAATAAATTCTTCAGATATCAAAATAAATTATGTTTATAAATGTCAAAAAGGTTATACAAATGTCAGAACAAATTATACAAGTGTCAATATAAGGTAAATCTAAAATGGAGCAGCAGAATGTTTTTTAACGATATCAAAGCTGTGTATCTATGTAAAAGTTGTTCGTAATGATGAGTAAAATGACCCCTTTTGAATTTAGCTTTTTAGCAGACACCCTAAGCTTATAACCTTGTGTAACAATTACTTGTTGCTTAGGAAATTAGTGAAGACTACAATTGCGTGTGTCAAACGCAAACAAATATCTGATGTTGGTTCAAACTACAAGGTTGCGCAGAACGCTAATACCATACTGAAAGGAGCTTATTGTCACGATGAACTTTTACTATGAACACAAATGTGAGTTTTATAATTCTGTTTTGTAGAAAAATTTCATTGACCCTGGAATAAGTTTATGGAACGGAATAGAATAGGGTATTTGAAGTGATACGTAAGCACAAAGGGGAGTCTTTGCTTTGCTTATTTTTAAATGACATCGAGGAGGGGCAATCTAAATGGTGATAATTAAACCAATGTTTATTTAAACATAGGAGAGCGAAGTAAGAGCTTTGCCTACTTTTGCTGACAAGGGGGAGGGAGGGGTAAATAATTACTAAAATTCTGCTTACGTAATACTTGAATGGCCTTGGTCCCATATAACTTTTTTGTACACATGCATAATATAACATACATATCTTAAAATAGAAAAAAAAAAAACAACACAATGATATAATTTGCGGTAGTGCAACGGCGGCCTTATCGTTTGAAGCAATTTCTTCCAGGCAACCTTTGGACAAGACAGAAGGCGCAGCTTATTTTTTTTTTGTAAAAGTTGTTCATTGTAATGGCTACAATGTTTTTTTTTTTACATTAAACAAAAAAACTAAGTCACACGATACAAAAAGATTTTAGCAAAAAGTGTTAAGGCAGCGATGCCTTGGACTTGGTTTTGTTCTGTGTATCGCTACATGTCATGGACTGGCATTGTCTCTTACCATCATTAGAATGTTTCGTTTGTCTCGTTACTATAACATTAAAAGAAAAAAACTTTAAAATCAAGAGAGTCATCAATTTAAAATCAATTTATCCTCGCTTACCATTGTTTAAATTTTTGTTTGGCAAAAGTAAGAAAATTAAGTTTAGTTATAGAAATATTTTTGCTAATGACAATTAATATTTCAATTAAAAATATTAAAGAAACCACCGACTTATTTTTTTTTTATATGTGACAGACTGGGTGTTTGACCACAGCTCACCTGATAATGTTAATTAGAAAAAAAAAAGTGATTTATTTCGGGTCCGGTTCAATTCTCTAAAGCGCCTCCCTAACGAAACGAAATGTATAAATATGTAATCTAATATTAGAAACAGCTTTTCTTATGTTTCGGTCATGAGCCTTATTTAGTGATGAGCCATTGCGAATAATAAAATGAATCGAGTAAACTTTGATTCGATTAATCGTAATAGAGTAATAATCGACTTTGTTCTGATATGAAAACCAATACAAATTTTAAACTTTCTAAAACTGTTGTTGTCTTTTTCATTGCAGTTAATTAGACAAGGACAACGATACTTTTAATAAGGACTGTCAACTAAAGCATTCAGCATTGGTCTTTTTTTTTTCAAATGCTTTCAATCTTTACGATAGTTTGAAACCAAACAAATATGATTTCGATTAATTCGAATAAAAGTTTGAATAATTCAATTTATTATTCGCAATTGCGTATTCCTAAAGCCTTATTTATATATAATTACAATTTCATATATAGATAAAATATTGATAGAAGTTAGGTCAGTCTGAAAGTGGTTATATATAGGTGGATAAGTTAGAGCGTGGTCCAATTAAAGTTCTTCTATCTCTTTCGTTTACATATAGAGTATTTGACTTCAGACATTCTGTCTCTTTCGTGTACGAACGTGTAAAAGCTACAAAATAAATTGAGTTTTCTGTAAAATATAATACGTATTTATAGTCTGTGACCACATGAATGCTAACGCTCTGTTATTAGTCGAATGTTGAATTTGAAATTGAATTGATGACGTAACAAAGTAGTAAGCAAATTCTCAAAAGGGTTTTCTGTGTTTGTTTCATAGTTTTGTTGTAAATATCTAAGATTGTCAGTTTTCATACAAGTTTCAGGTTATTATTGGCTTCTTAATATACTTACGTGTGATCTTATATAAAAAAAAATATTCTAATTGCCTGTCATGGCAATAGAATGACGTCACACCGTGTAAAATAATCATAGCTGCATGACAGTTGTTCTACGAATATGTGAATAACTAATGGCGTTTCGCATGGCGTGACGTCACACTATTTGATTTTCACGCTCATGTGACATTGTATGTTTTGTAATAAATAATTTTGTTTTTTCGTTACCTACATATTATGGTTAATCATTTGAAATTAAGTCATCCATTTTATTTCTAGAGGGCACAAGCCTAATGTGCTATATGTCTTGTAGAGCATATAGCGTGTCTGAAAACTTGACGTATCACGTTGCTTAAGTTGATATCGGACCTTAAAACGCTAGCTTCTAATAATCCACCTGTATTTGTATAGAATTAAAATAAAATTTAGGGCTTTTAATGTCCAAAGCGAACTTTAATTAATCCTTATGCAGGTTTTTATTGATAAGATATTTTAGGACGCGCTGGTGAATGTTCATATAAATATATAGAATAATTTTATTGAAATAGGGTTGATATAACTCTGAGAATTCATTGCTATGATAGTAAACTTGCGTATATTAACAATGACTCATTTTTGCACTATCTACGAAATGGTTAACAGTTTTTTGCATAAACGTTTAATAAATGAATTTACCTTACGGCCATTATGAAGAAAAATATATCAGCTTTGATGGCTAGTCATATTTATTGACGTGACTATATAAATTTGCTTCGATATTTGGAGGCAATTCGGTAATCATGATAACAAAATTGGGTGATACAGTTTGTAGTTGCAGCTATATATATATCATCTACATCCAAAATGTAATTACGCCATTCGATAGGTAAATAATAAAAAAAATCGTTAATGTGAATGATGATTTGGAACATGGAAATCCGAAGCAATTTTTTTTTATTTTTTTTCACTTTACACACTGCTCCGTCTGACCCCAAACTAAGCAGAACTTGTGTGACGGACGTCAGATAACTGATAGAATACATAAATACATTTTTTTTTGTAAATACATACAGAACACCCAGACACAGAACAAACATTTGTTTATGCCATAAAATGTTTGACTTTGGCGGGAATCGAACTCACGCCCTACAGCTCAGGCAGACATACTACCAATGAGCCAACAGGGCTGTCGTAATAAATATCGTAGGACATTGCACACAGCGCCATCTAGCCCCAAACTAAGTAAAGCTAAAGTACTATGGAAGTCAGGTAACTGATAGAATACTTAAATACTTTTTTTTGTAAATATATTTATAGTACATACAAAACACTCAGATTAATGTTTAAAATGTTCAAATATTCATGTATACACATATGGTCCTCGTTGTAATGGCCATGGACATGGCCATTATCTCTTACTGTCAAGAAAACGTTTCGCTCATCTTCGGGGGTGGTTGGACATATGCCTCTTCCATGACACGCAACTCAGTCCGGTCTTCGGTATTTAAATTTATCGAAATTGTGTGCGAAGCTAGCAAAATGCGCAGTTACTTGAGAAACTCATCCATGCTTCCGTCGATTAAAAAAAACTTTATGGGTTTTTTTGTAGAATGGTCAAGCACATAAAATATAAAAAAATATTAATACTATTAAAATAGGATTATGCATGAAAATAGAAATTTCTATCTATGGAAGCTTCTTTTTTCATACATTCGCTGTCCGATTTTTCATACATTTTCTATGCAATACATATTAAATATTTTTTGTGCTAAAGGGTACACTAGTCTATAAAACGTTTATGCATAAGAGTGTTTAGCCGTTTTAATATTTAAAAAAAATTCTCAATAATACAAAAAAGTCATAAAAATAGTGCTATCAATAAAGTAAATTTAAGTATCGCCTAAACGTATACTTTTTTAATAAGTTCTAACATCAAATTGTGCATATTTTGTTTTAATATATTTTTATTTTAAATTGATGATGTTTTATTTCACTTATTTATTTTACCCGCATCTGACAAATCTCTTGCAGTTTTAGAAGTATGAAATCGGAATTTCCCTATAGATGGAGCTAGCCATCGGTTTAGGGACCGTAAGACCGCTTCTGCTGCGCTATCGTTTCCTTCTAACAGCTGACGAAGATTTTCAACACAAGTTCCATACACGCCTATATTTTTTATAACCTATATCTAGAGCTTTTGTCTACGAGCTACAATTTGCAGACAGCATTGGTTTTCTATTATCACTTTAAGAAAAGTGCTGCAGAATTGCATCGTATGCTTTTCGAAGCTTACGGTGAACGTGCTTTTGGTAAAACAGTGTTTCGGGTGGTTCAAAAATTCAAGTGATGATTTAGACGTAAGAAACGAAGAGCGTGGTAAATCACCGAAAAAGTTCGCAGACAAAGAATTGCAAGCCTTATTGGATGAAGATGACAATCAACCTCAACAAGAACAAGGATCAATTAATTGAATTTTCACGCAGAAAACTGTCTTCATTTGTTTGAAAGCTATGGGAAAGATAAAGAGGGAAAAAGTGTTCTTCCTTAATTTAATGAAAGGCAGCAAGATATAAAATCCGGTTTCATACTTGTACATCTGTGTGTATATTAAACAGTCTGCTATTTAGGAATAATGTATATCTGATATTTAATTATTACTAGCGACTCGCACGGGCCCGTTTGTAGCGATTAACTCTGTCACTTCCCTAGCTGTCAAAAAAGGCAGGAAATGTCAACGCCATAAAATTCAAGCAGAGGGATGATTTGGAAATCAAGGGGTTGTTAATTGGTCGTGAAATAAACACTACAAAGAAGCACGTTCGTTTAATTTATCGACCTGGGGGACGCTAATACATACCCCCAAACGTTTATTTTGGCGACTTGATTACAAAATATTGAATTAAGTTTATTAGGATGTAGTACCTACTTATATAAATAAGAAATTTTAACAGCCTAATTGGGAGACCGTCTAGTTTCCAATCTGGAGATCTTGGGTTCGAACCCCACGGCGCGCACCTCTGTCTTTTCTAAGTTGGGCGTATTGCTTATAACCAACAGTGACGGAAAACATCGTGACGAAATCTACATATCTAATGGCGGTACCACACGTTCGTCCAACCGTCCAACAGTCGCACGTGTGGAGGGGTAGTTCGTGCGTGTTTGACGGTGTTGGAGCGTGTTGGGGCGCGATCGCTCCGATGGCGGTAAATCGTACACAGATCAAAGGAGTTGCACAGACCGTCCATAGAGAATGAGGTTGGAACGAAGTGTTACCAACTCTCAAAAATATTTATCCCTAAAGCTATGCTAAAACCCCTAAAATCACACAATTACTTGAAAATCCCCCTGGATCTGTTTTCCAAATATTTGTGTACTTTTGACTGTATTTCTTCTTTTCTTTAGGCATAATTAACAAATTGGTTGTCCACACAGCATTACAATAACGAAATTAAATTAAACAAGTAAATAAAAATCAACTTATTTCCAGTAAGCATAGACAACGTAACCACCAGTTATCACAGAGTAGTTTTAATATCACTTGTCTTATGTTTATGGTAAGCACTATGGCGACATTTGTTTTCTATTCAACTCCGCATACTTAGTAATAAGGAACCCGGAACCGTAATGGATCTCGCTAAGCCGCTAGGTCAACAAATAAATATTACTAGACTAGAATATTACTATGGCTAGATTGAATAACTTCAGACCCTAAATTTTTATACCTTTATTTTCTTAGTAAAAAATAAGCAGTCATAAATCCCTAAAAATATAACGCCCCTAAAAACCCCACCTATTTTATTTTCCCCCTAAATTTAGGGGGACAATAAAACAGGTGAGAACACTGTTGGAACGTGTATACTGTGTGGAGGGTCTGTTTTGATCGAGACAGACTCGAGTCATGTTGGAGTGTTCGACGGTTGGACGAACGTGTGGTACCGGCATAAGAGGTCATAAAGAAAATATTCTAGAAGATGTGTAAAGTTTGCCATCTCGCACTTGGCCAGCGTTGTGAACCATGGCCTTGCCCTTCTCACAATGCACTAACCAAAGCCAAAGCATCTAACCTACGAACGGTCAGAACGGTGTCGCTGGAAAGTAAGTACCCATTCTAGTCAAGATGTCTACAATTTTATACTACGTCACTTAACTGTTTACTTATTTATGTATTAACTGTGGTCAATGCATGATATGACTCGATAACTATAATTAAAGGTACTTGGGCAAGTAAGTACTACAAATTTACGGAAAACGAGAGGCTTTTTTTTACCCGACTGCCAAGGAAGCGTCATGTTTTTCGCGCGTATCTTCTATGTATGTAAATTTCTTTATTACTTCGTATCTTCCAAATGGCCGAATGGATTACGAAGAAGATTTGTCGCAAAAAAGCGTCCTTAGAGGGTTAAAAAAATAAGATGGTGAATTTCGTATGTTATATGTTTTGTACGATACACGTACAGTCTCGGGAAAGAGATATGATTTAAATGGACTGTATGAGGTGCATCTAGAACCAGGTTGGAAACGGATAGTCTATCCCCGCAAACTGTCGAAGGTATAAGAAAAAACTCCACCAACCTTCGATCCACGACCGCCTGTACGGCTTCAGCTTCCGTCGCGGGCTTCGTACGATTCTAGCACGGCTAGAACTGCTGGTGGTCCAAATCTGTTCGCAACTTGACGGCACAATGTCACGGACACTGGTTTCGATGATTCTAGATTAATTAGTTTGCGCGCGCGCCGTGAGCAGGGAACGTAACGTACGTCCGATCTCGACCGCAACGACAGAGCTTCTCTCGATCGACGGTTGCAATGTGACAAATTGACGGAGCAAATTTCCGTCTACCCTCTATTGCTTGCTGGGACCGAACATGTTTAAATTGAATTAGGAATAATATATTTGTTTAAAACGTTTTGTCTTTAAATATAGTTTTTTTAAACGCTGTCGGGAGATTTTTTAAAGTCTTCAGCTTGTTTATCTCTAGTATAGTAAGAATTTACAAAAAATGCTTGTCATATGGACAAATAAGCGCCGCACATTGCTTATTTATTCTATTTTTTTTTTATTGATCTAATCAGTGTTCAAACTTTCACGCTAAGTTTCACCACCAGACCATTTCTTTACCCACCCCATATGGAACAAAAATATATCCTGCAGGCACCGAAAAAGGGAACCAAGTTATGTAATGCATAATTACGCAAGTGCTAACACATAAATCATTGTGTCCGACAATGTTTGTGATTCAGAAAGCATGCTTGTCGCCTGCGTACAGAATTTTGATAAAATCCTGACGTACATACGTAATACTTTCTATTGGGAAGTATTCTGGTTTGTTGTTGGTACGGTTTTGAAGTTGAATTAGTTTTGCTATGTGTGAGAATGAGTGATTTCCTTATTTTATTCATAGTTTGATTTTTTAATGATTAACAGGTCAAGTGTTTGTCCACAGCTAGATGTTAAGTGATGGTGTGGTCGAAGATGGTAACCACACTTAGCCTAGAATTGAACTGGCTCTTAAGTGAGGCTGCCAGTACACTTAGGAGCTTGGCGACAGATTTCCAACTTGAGGGTTATAGCTTTGCTTAGTTTGGGGTCAGATGGCGCTGTTCTATCAGCTATTTGGTTCCCATAGTAATCTTTGTTAAGTTTTATACAGCACTTCAGATTAGTTTCAATTTCCAGGAGCACTAAGCTGTTTTTTGTACATTTTAATATTTGAATGTTTTTTTCTTCCAATTGTTATGCGATTCGCTCGAGTGTCATTTCGTTCGTCACAATCACTATCGTGTCATCCCGCTCGCACGAATGCTTCGAGCTAATGAGCGTGAAAGCGATGACATACCAAAGTAGTAAAGCGATATCGAATGTCAGCCATCGTAGATTATCAAACGTTGTGATCTAGAATACGTCTCCTACCAAATCTGCTTCGGCAGCAACGTTCCTTATATCCAGCGGTGGGACGGCAGCGCCTCAGTCTGTTAATAAAGTTATAGTGGACAGAGCCACCATGAAGGGTTTAATTGTTCTGGTAAGTGGGTTAATTATTATCATTTATATCTTTGTTATAAATACAATACAAAATGTTTTAATTCTTTAAAAGGGATAATAGTTATTTATAATGTAACCGACTTCAAAAAACGGGTTTCTCAATTCGACCGAATTCATTTTTTTTGTGTGTTTGCGGATAACTTCGTTGTTTATGAACCGATTTTGATCATTCTTTTTTTAAATCTGATCTGATCCCAGAGATATCGAAGGGAACCTTTTACTTTTTAATTTCCTGTTTGAAGTCGGTTTTTTTTTGCAAAAATTATACTTGTAAGCATACAATGCCGTGGTGGTGCCGGCGTAAAAAAGTACCCCACCCACTCTACCCGTGGTTGCCGTAAGAGTCACTAAGTGATGTAATCCGGAAGATGAATCACATCTAACTACGCTCGCCAACCCGCCTGCCAAGCGTGGCGAGTATTGGCAAAACCCCCCAGGAGGAGACCTATGTCCAGCAGTGGACGTCCTGTGGCTGATGATGTTAAGCATACGTAATTGTTATAAATGACGTTGGACTTTTCACAAAGTGCCATCTAGCCCTAAATAAGTGGGTTCGGTTCCCAATCAGGATAAACGTTTGTGACAAGTATAAATGTTTGTTCTGTGTCTGGGTTTGTGTAAGTATTTAAAAAAAATGTAGTTTCATTTTTATTCATTCATTTCTCTTGATGTAAAGTTTGTAGCGAAAATAGCTTAGTGGTAAGCGGTGAGATCATATGGCAGACGGGTGGGTTCAAATTGTAGCAAGGAGTTTTATCTTTCATGTGAAAATAACGTGGTGGTAGGGTAGGTATTGTCTAGTACTCGACCGGCTACCACACTCAAAATAAAAATCTGCCGCCAAGCACATAACGGTCTGTTCTGGCAGTCTCCTTTGTAAAAGTTTCCATAATGTTGTAAGCGCAGTACGTATTAAAAATAATATATCTTTCTAACTACCTATCTTACGAATTTTAGCGCAACAAAGCCAAAAATTTGCTTAGCTTGGAACTAGATGGCGGTAAACCTAATGGAAACCAAAACCTGAAAAATAAAAGATGAAATCTATTATTGTTTTTAAATTCTTGTTGTTGTTATTCTTGGCAGTCCTGTTGGCTCGTTGGTAGTAAATCTACTTTAAGAGCTGTAGGGCGTGGGTTCGATTCCCTCCCAGGACAAACATTTTGTGCTATAAATAAATGTGTGTTCTGTGTCTGGGTGTTCTGTAAGTACTATAAGTATGTACCAAATAATAAGTATTTTAGTATTCTATCAGTTATCTGACTTTCATAGTACAAGCTTAGCTTAGATGGCGCTGTGTATATCCTACGATATTTATAATTCATTTATTCAAATTACAGGTTTCATTGCTGATTGCAATTAACACCACAGCGGCTACAATAGACGTGAAGAAACTCAAGGAGTCTGCTACTCCGTTACTTCAAACGTTGACTGACACTGCTTCCACCCAACTGCACACCTTGACAGATACGGCTTCAGTCAAGCTACACGACTTAGGAGAAAAAGCTTCCACCACCTTCAAGCAACTACAAGAAAACGCAAAAGCAAATTTAAATGAGTTTGTTGAAAGCATAGACTATGACAAGTTGAAGAAATTGGATTTCTTAAATATTGTGCCAAAAGTTCAGTATAAACTGGCTCATAAAGGTTTCCCTTCGCACGCCGAAAAACTGAAGTTGATCTTGAAAAAGATTAAAGGCGAAAAGAGCGTGAAAAATAAGGATTTCTTGTTAGCGTTTGATGGAGAATATCCTTGGCCAGTTGTCAGAAGAAGGATAGAATATATTTATGAATAGATTTTTTATTTAAATCACCTGATTAGCAAGTGTACACAATACACAAGTAATATTATATCATGTCATATAAAAATGCCATCTAGACGTTACCTATTCGAATATTTAGTAAACTACATGTGAAGTCGAGAAAGATTGTTTTTGTACATTTGTAATAAGTAAAGTCAAATGCCAGTCAGTAGAAAAGTTTATTGTGACTAATTCTATATACAAATATTTAATTCTTCGACTGCGTGTTCTGACTTTGTGTGTAAGTTAAGGATAAGTTGATGCAAATATTTATAAATGCACCTTTTGTAATTATAAACAAATAATAATTTCCATGACTTTTTATTAAATAGAATCTATATAAAAGCCTATCTAAATAATTACTATATATTTCCACTCAGTATAATAACATTAAATATATTTTCATTGTAACATTGACACATATTCGTGGATCTGTTTTGGTCAACTTTTACAAGGTTCCTTAAAAACAAATCTTCGTTAAGTGATTTCCCGTGAATCATGTGTTTTTTCATACATGGTTTACTTGCAAACTATTTACAAATCGCTTAGTAACTTTTCAAACACATCATCTAAAGTATTTTGAGGATTGTTGGACACAAATTCTTCCATTCCATTCTGAAAGTCACCAAAATCATTCATATCAGCCAATCCTAGCTCTTTCAACAGCGTGAGATTGTCTACAGCTTCCGCCTTGTCAATATTAACATCTTTGTCATTTTCTGTGACTAAGTTGTCAACAGTATCAAAATCTGGCAATAGTTGTTGCGAAGATTCTGTGATGTCAGTTTCTTTGGTAGGTCTCCGGTTATCGACTTTGTGGGTTTTGTTATTTGGTTCATTTTCTACTATATCATGGTATTCTTTTATTTCCTTTGCGAATTCGATTTCCTCATCATTTTCAGTGCTATCCTGAAAAAATATTTTTTGGGTTAGTAAGTAAGATGCTGCTTCAAACGGTGAAGGAAAACATCATGAGAAAACCCATATGCCCAAGTTTCTAAAAAACATGTTCTCGATGATGTGTAAAGTCTGCCAATCTGCACTTGGCCAGCGTGGTGGACTATAGCCTTACCCTTCTCACAATGAGAGCAGCATGCGTCCAGCAGTGGGACAGTTTATAAAATTAGGGCTAATTCGGAAACTGCTGCTTCAAGGCAAAACTTTTCTATTTTCTCTGTAGTATAAAGATTTATCATGTTCTCGAAGCTAACATGCATTGGACTACCATGGTGAACTATAAACTTCCATTGAAACGAGACCCGATCCGTAATAGGGCAATTTGGAAAAATAATGCCTGCGTTTGTTTGCCACCACGCTTTATGATGCGGTAGATGATGAAGCACGCTAACCTAGAAGAAACCGAAACTATCAGCGGATCAACAACTCTATTTTATACTTATGGCTAAGTACCTGTATAATCTGAGCAGTAGACTTGTATTGGAAAGCGTTTTGAGATAAGTCCACTTCTATGGGGAAAAGAGACTCGTGTTCTTTCAAATGGTTCAATGTCACTCTGAAACAAAAAAAAAAAACATGCAGAAAAGTAATCATTCTGATTATTTCTATAGGTTCATTAATGTGGCTTCAAATTTAAAGCTTGATAGCTTTCTCTTTGACTTTGACCTTTTCAACATTCAAATTATTGAATTTTTTATATCTAACATCGTTGCCCTTCAGATTTTTACTATGATCGTTCAAATCCTTAACCTATTATAAGCTTGAAGGTACGACATAAATTTATAGAAATTTCCAGTGACTCAGTAAGTTCATAACCATATGGTGGCAAGGTATTTTCTGATGCTCGGCTGGCTAGCTCCTACACTCAAGTTCAAAATCTGTACATCTAACATCATCTAACGGTATATTCCGGCAGCATCACTTGAGAGCCAGGATTGATTAGATAGATGGTAAAAGATCTCTTACTCATGATAAGCAGCGAAACCGTTTATGAATCGCCTGAGCTGAAAGGCCACATCTTGCGTCTTCTTGTTCTCCAATAGCTCTAGTTTGATAAGCACGTCAGATCGGAGCCGGGCGAAACGAGCTCGTGCGTCTTGACGACAACGGAGAATTAGTCTGAAAACAAATTATTGATTGATTGTTGTTCATCTTTCCTTTGTTTTTAAGGTGGAGGTGGTCCCATGATATTGGCAGCATTGAGTAAATGTAAGGTGGTGGTTGAGAGTATTGCATGTTTTGGTTGTATTAGCAAGGTGGAATCGGAGGACATTGCTGATTTTGCTGTTCACAGTAGTTGTTCATGGGCAGCTATCTCATATTCCCGCTGTTGTCCATGCCATCACAGAAGATCTGGACAACTTAGATAGTACTTAATTCCTCAGGATAGTACTTACTCGGAGACATGGTTTCAATCTTATTTCACCATCACTTTAAATAATTACTTATTATGATTATGGTAAATGTTCTTTTAAAGAGGCCAATCACCAGGCTGATTGACTTATAAGATAGACTAGATAATAAATGTGTTGTTTCGATTTTATAGCGATAACTTTGATATGGCATATTTAAGGTAAGTACTTATGTTTTAAATGGTAAGCAGTAATGATATGAACAAGACACTCTAAGTCTTAGACATTGAAGAGTGGGTCGTTTCTTAAAGACGTTTAACGGTGAGTCTCATGAGCTTTGATATGATCGAAAATAATTTCGCTAATTACATTAGATACCGTTGAAATCGGAACACAGTTTATCGTTAAAGTAATGAGACGAATGAAATGCGCTCCTAATGGTAAGAGATAACGTTTGTCGATGATCGTTGCAGTGGTACACAGAACTTTGAGTAACAAAACGAAGTATCACTGCTTTGGCGCTCATTACTTTGGGACTTTCGATTAGTCTTAATAGCCATGTAATTTCAATTTAATTAATGTATTTCTCACCAATGCAGTACTATACGCTACTGTTTGGCGTATAAAAAGCTAGTACCGCGGTGGCACCTACCTAGACGACAACCTGCCAAGAAAATCTAAGATCTAGCACTAAGTATGCTTACAATAATGTTTACCTACTCACTAGAAAAAACTGTATATAATAAAAGGTGGATTTTACCTACTGTAGCAGAAGAAACTCCAAAATTCCATGCATAAATTGGTTGGTGTACTACAAGGTATAATATTAGGGTCGCATCTATTTACTATCTTTAAGCATAATCTAAAATGTAAATAATATTCAAGTGTAATTATGTTATATGTACCTGTATTCATAATTCCCAGTTTCCACTCGGTACAATGGTTCCTGTAAAGTATTGTAGCCATACTCTTCATCGTCCATCTCTTTAACCTTCAAGCAGTAAGAGAGATATTCGAACTTGGTATCGGCGTATTTGCGAATGGTTAGTTTCGTATCTGGTATGGCTTTATTGAGGTAAGTGCCTAGATCGGCTAGAATCTGTGGAGAAATGTAACAGTTTTATTATTAAGACTAGATATTTAACTTATATCGCAGAATTATATCGTGCAAGAATTTGTATGAATCTTGCTCATAATTACAATACCTATTATAATTAATTAGTCTTATCCTATCCTATTTCTATCATTTGATGATAATCATACTAATATTATTAATAAGAAAGTTTCCCTGTATGTTTCTTACTTTTGCATTATTACGACTTTACAGATTTGAATGAAATTTGGAACGTGAAAAGTTTAAACCCTTTTTTTTTTGTCCAGGGAAAATACTTAATGTATACCACCAGCCCTGGGGCGGGCACAGTGGTTATGTGGGACTCTCCGTCCTAATGACGGCCTACCCACTAACAACCCTGGAGTGTTCCACCTCGGCGCTTGTGTCGAGGCTACGGGCACGCTTTCGCACTTTTCCGCGGCCTCGACAGCGCTTGTCCTCGCGGACCCGCCTCGGGGAGCCCAAGCTCACTGCGCCACGATGACGATGTGTCAGAACACCGGACACATCGTGATCCACCTCGGAGACCTAACCGGCATATGGGCGACGGACGGCCCCACGTCCAGACGCCCGTGGTCACCGTGCGACGGGTCAGATTAGTGGCCCCGTTGCCTGCCACTTTGGCCGCTCGGATGGGGATCGCCAGACCGACACTACTCCCGACCCGCAGCCCCCTCCCACTCGGCTCATCCACTATGCCCTCAGCTCCTCAGAGGGACACGTGGAGAGCCCTCACGTCGTGACTCATCATATATACTATACATGACGTGCCACGACCCACCTCGGGGACCAGAAAGCAACTAGCGCCAGACAACCCCATGTCTGACGCCAGCGGTCCCCATGCGACGAGTCAGATGAGTGGCCCCGCCGCCTGCCACCACGGCTGCAGAGGACAGGGAGAGCGGCACAACGCAACACCGACACTCCTCTTCCCCTGCAGCCCCACCGCGTCCGCCATCAAACGGTGGCGGCCCCGTCGAGGCCGCGGAAGGTAGGGAAAGCGGCAACGATACACCGACAGTCCTATCCCGCCGCGGCCTCCAGCCCTCAGCTGCGGCATCTCCCATAAGACACCGCAGCCCGCCTCAGTTGCGGTACCACCCATACAGTACCGCAACCTACATTGGCCGCTTCAGCCAGGCCCGGGGGGAAGCCCGGAGAAGCAGCCCCACCTCGGATCCCTTTTGGTCTCGCCGTGTCTCCCTCATGGCTACTCAGCCCCCCCGCCACCACAAGGCGGGAACCCACGGGGGAAAAAAAAAACCCTAGTTTAACACATACATAGATTACTATTTGTTCTAGAAAGCGCAAGCGGAACTGCGAAACAAAACTAGTTATGATCATCATACTTATAGAATTTCGCATACTGTGAATTTGTTTAGTTACTAATATTCTTTAGTTGTAAGAGGAATGAGATGTAAAACGACTCGTTCTGAGCCATTATCGTTTATTGTTTTACGTTTAGTAAAAAGTTTGATAATAGATAGAGTTAACTAAGGTTTATATAAGTACCGGTCAAACTTTAAGACATTTTGACACCTTGACTTTATCTGATACTAAACAAAATGTGTGCAAATGTGCAATATCCTAGTTGAAACCACAAGAGTAAACGATGCATACTTTTATAATAGGTACAGGTACAAAACTTGATTTGGTTCAAAGAACGAGAATAAAAATAAAGTTGAGAGAACACCTTTGTCCAGACATCGTTGATCCTGTTTTTATGTTACAGAAATGTTCTCTATAAAAAGAGACCGCGATATAGCAAGAAACAGCATAGCAGTCGTATTTTATGTTTGAACTATTAATTGTCTTAACTATTTATGTTAACTCTACATGGATGAGTAAGTTGTAACAATAGAATGGATGAACTTCAGTCACAGATTTATGTATATCATACCGGTTTCAATGCTTTCAGCATTTTGATTCCGTCTCTCTCCAATAATCTATGGTATTGGCCAAACTTCGTAAACGCTTCGGAAGCTCGAGCTTGCGGTTCCCTCACTCCAATTGATGCAAATATATCGCCTATAGTTTTGTACGTTTGTAGAAGGTCGAAATAAGATTTAAGCATTCTGAAAGTTTTACAATTACGTTAGGTACAATTAGCATTAAATTAAATGCCACTTCAGTGGCAGCTATGTCGATTTAATACACATCTTCTAGCTCCTTTACTCGTATGTAAAGCATGACAATCATACCTTTTAGCATGCTCTACCAATTTCCTATAGACTGTTTCAGTTTCTTTCAGTTCATCTAATTTTGCTACTAAAGTATCGTTGCATAGTATTGCCCTGGAAAGACCTGTAAAAACAGAATCTCTATAAAATGGCATAGCTTTATAACTCTATGACTTTTACTTTGGAAGGTTTAATACATTTCATTCACATAAACTGACTATGTTTTTCTTTGATTACACTCTGCTATTTGATAATGTTCAGTGTTGTGGTCGTTTCCTTTTAGTTTCCCTTAGCCCTTTTCTTACCCAAAGCGTCCGCAGCACCAGATGACATATTCTCGACGAGGCGATGTTTCATCTTCTTCATGATAATGTCTAAAGAATGACCTTGCTTGGGATCCGCGTGAAGCTTATTATAGTTAATCGTTACTTCGTCCTGAAATTTAAATATTTTTCTTATTTTGGATAGAAAGTTAGAAAGTTTTTTTAAGAACGTACTCATATATCAAAAATTAAATACTTACAAGAACTTTTTGAGTTAGTTGCCACAAGTAACAGTAATGCCACAAGTAATAGAAAAGGCCCTCAGCTGACATGTCAAGAAAAAGCTAATTCATAACAGTGAAATAATGAAGACTGTAAGCTATTATATCAATTATAAAATCAATCCATTTATTGTAAATGTAAAATTGGTACAAAAGAAAGTTATAAATTAAACTGACGAAAAAAAGAGCGTAAAAAGAGAACAGTAGTAATTAGGTATTAAATATATTAAACACGAGTAGGTAAACTTGGGTACTCATCGTATCAACATTGATATCTGATTAATTTCTACATGTTCTTTGCATGCGCATGAGAATCTTCAGGAAACAAATAAAATCGGATTAATGATAAACATTATGTTACTGTAAAATGATTTGAAAGTGTTCGTTATATAATCAAGACATAATGTCTGTGACTGTGAGTTCTGAGTTTTTTGTTTTGAATCTCATTAACATTGTAATTTACTTACTAGAATTTATATTCCACATATCGTGCTTTAGTTGGTAGGTATAATTTCAGTTCTTTTCAATTGTGTAAATTATATAACATTTTTATTTATTTTGAGTATACGTTAGTTACCTTAGCAGTTTGTATCATTTTTGCCACCTCGACCTTTGTCTTCCCCTTCACTGACTGGCCATTGACTCCTACTAACTCATCTCCACTTTGCAAAGTTCCTTCTTTAGAAGCGGGTGTGTTGTCGAATATCTGTAACGTAGTTTTATTACAACTTAAGTCAGTAGGTATACCTTGCAGAAGGATAAAAAAGGTAGTAAATGATTATAGGTGCGTAAGAGTTTTCGAAGATTTTTCAAGTTTTGAGGTGACAACGTCTAATAACTCGATATTACGGGCTGCATGCACGAAAAAGTTGACGTCATTGTCCCGTTACGCTCGATGTCCCGTTCCGCAAGCGAGAGCGCGGCACGAACGAGAGAGAGGCATGATCGGCTCGAGTGGTCGGCTCAGTTCGGTTCGTGCTGCATCTATTGACGTTGTCACGTCAAACTACCGTCCGTAAACCGACTTTACAGACAACCAATTTTTTTTTCTCATAAAAACAGTGTTCGTAGCAAGCCTGTCAAAATAATCTAAGGAATGCTCATTGAAATAATAAATTTATTACAACATTGTTTCTGAAATAATGAAATAAACTTTGATAAAAAATACAAGAGTGAGAAGCTGCATTAACTATGTTATCAATCTTCCTACATTAAATTTAATAATCCTTAAAGTACTGATTTCAACTACTTTTTTATGACATTTCACACAGCACCATATAGGCAAACTGAGGCTTACTATGAGGTCATTGATAGAATACATGTTTTATTTTGTAAATACATTATAATACATATATAAGTGACACCAAGACACAAAACAAACATCTATTTTACACGTTCAAATAAGAAGAAAGTAAAATAGTTTAAGCCTTTTCATATCAGTTTAGTCTATAATGGAACAGGAGTAATGACAATGTCCATGGCATCATACAATGCACAAGCAGTGTTTAACAATCAAACGCGTTAAAAATAAGCCTTGGAACTCCGGGCATACTTCATACCTTTTAAACTAAGAGACATGACTTTTTTGACTTTTACTTAGTTCAACGTAGTTTTAATTATATATTACCTGTACAATATATAAACAGGGACACAACGGAGCTCCTCCACCGATGCTAATACCGATCAGATTTTTTTCATCTTTGCTCAGCACAACACTTCCTGACGTCACTGTCATACCCCTGAAACAATTTTGAATAATATTGACGCTAGAAGAAAGACTGCCACATAAGAAAAGAACAAAGCAGACAAAAAGTACATAGTTACAGGTCTACTTACTATAGATTACTACAAGGTTGCGGAAAAAATTTGTAGAATCACGTATAATTTATTATAAAGAAATATTTACGTCGATGCGAAACAATGACATCCAGTTTATACGAAACAAGTAAAATAAAAATAAAAAATATTTAGTAAGGCTAAACATTTTACAAATTAGATTACTACAGAAATAAAACATCATCGTTATCTTGAAATACTTTATTGAACTGGTACTAGCGAAAAATAATACAAAACCCGCTCAAAATGAAATTTCTAGATTTTCTAGCGCCTGCTACTCTGAAATGATCTGAAAATGAAAATTGCATAAAGATTAAAAAATTACAACAAAACTCAATAAAATTTTCTTTAACTAGATTTAAAAAAAAGCAATAAGATTTCGATCGACGTATTTAAAAAAACTTTGTGGTGTGTTAATTTAAAAATCAGTGATAAAAGATATAACATATAGATATTTAGGAGCCAGGATAGAGTTATCTGAATGCCTAAACCTAGCAGATTTAAAGTTTTTTTCTAGCTTCTTACTTCATAATGTTGCTAGCTTATATTAACTGTTTTATAATACTCTTACATCAAATCTTGGCGGTAAATCATGTATCTTTCAATACGAAGATCATTATAGACACATTCTGTAATTTCTAGCGATTCATCTCGGACTTTTTCTTTTATTTCTGAATTCCTGTGAAAAAGTTATAAAAATAATCATTTACTTCTGACAATCATATCTCAAGCGTTTAATACGGCGTCACCTGAAATATTTTGCCCCTATTCAAATCTCTGAATCATGAAACAAATATTGTATGTATTGTTTTTCAGCATTCGCTCAAAATAGAGTATTTAAACATTTTACTATTTAATGAACATTGGTAAGTCTTTGAAAAAGACTAGGCGTGTCTTAAGGAAGTGTCTTTGTTCCCACGTGTTATATGATATACGTGAGAATAAGTGATTAAGAATAAAAAAGTTGCTAGTCTATAAAAGCGTAACTCGACAATTTTTAGACTGACAACAATGTAATATACTTTATATATGCATGTGATGTATAAAATATATTGTTGTCAGTCTAAAAATAACAACAATAAGCTTAAGCAGCTGCCGGTAAAGGAAAATATCGTAAGAAAACCATAGCGTGGTGTTAGGGTACTTTCTAGTACTCGGCTAGTAAACTACCACCCTCAAGTTTAAAATCTGCCACCAAGCACGTAACGTTAAGCAAAATGAGACGAAATTAAACTCAAGTAAATCATTCTCAAATGTAGATATTTTACTTCATGTGGAGTAGGATGAAATTAGAACTTATTAAGATTCTTAACTAATTCGATATTTTATACTTACTCTTCAATCACATCAAGATCTGTCATGGATTCTTGCAATGAAACTGTAGCACTAGAAAAGTATTGTTATTTTTAAAATAGTAAATGTAGGTAGAATAGAATATATTTTTTTGTATGCAAATAACTTACGTTTCTTCTATTTGAAGTAATAAGTTGGTGGATTTTTTATTTTCCATCTCTTTGCTGAGAAACAAGTAGTTAAGTAAAAATTAATTACCTACATACCTCGATTAGTAACATAATTACAATGATTTAATTTATTAAACAGATTTAATAAGGACAAATAGAATGTTGCGTAGAAAAGAAGTAATGCCACCACCGGCCTCTTATTTTTTCTAATCAGTATTGGTTCGTTATAAAATTTATTATTTATTTTATGTTGTAACGTATCTTTCCTTAAAATAATTCCAACGTTTTCAACACGTCTGTTACTACAGTTAATTATCACTCTAATTTTGTGATCAATAGAATCTCATTTCACATCATCAGCCATAGGACGTCCACTGCTGGACATAGGCCTCCTCCTGGGGGGTTTTGCCAATACTCGCCACGCTTGGCAGGCGGTTTGGCGAGCGCAGTGAGGTGTGATTGTTCAAGGAAGACGCTGCTGCCCATCTTCCGGATTACATCCCTTAGCCAACTCTTACGACAACCACAGGTTGAGAGGGTGGGGTACTATTCTTACGCCGGCATCACAACGGCAATTAGCCAATTAATTAGCAATTAGGAATCTCATTTAGCGGAGCAAAAATATGACGGTTACGCGAGTCAAACTGCGATTTTTGATTTTTTTTTCTTACATTACTAGAAAAGTTTCAAGAAGTTCTTCATAATAAAGATACTTAAAATACCTATATTGCTTATATATTTTTTCTTTTTTCTACATATTAATAATTTTAATACTTAAAAATATGTTTTAGTACCTTAATTTTAAATTTAAATAAAGCTTATTCAGATTCTGAGTTGTAACTTTTATTATTGAACTATATTTAGATGGAATCCGAATATGATCAAGTTTTCAATCGTATATTGCCACGGTACTAACTTTATTCAAACAAAGCATTAAAGCTGAATAGTTCTTACTGTAGAGATACATTAAATAATTAGACTATACTTCCTAATACGTGTAGTGTAACCTACATATAATTACATTAAAAAAGAAATAATTGTAGTAAGTAGACCTTGGGAATATGTAAAATCATATACTTATTATGCAGTAGAGGCCAACAAATAAAGTAAATAAAAATATTACATGCGATCTTCGAAATTAAAAACATTGAGGGGCGCCGGTCCTATAGGGTACAATCTCGGGTCAGTGAACAGAAAGAAGGTGTCTTGTTGCTTCCACATGCTTCAAAATCACCAAAACAACGAACACAAAAAGCTGCCAAACTCAAACACAAAAGTGACTGCAAAGGAAGTACACATAGATAAGTGAAACAAGATAACAACAAATATGGTGGCGAACTAAATATTACGTACATTTTGTCCTCTTCGAAAAAGAAATCGTCGTCGTATTCTTGCATCATTTTTGAGCCTTATTTATAAACTATTTTCACGAAATATAGAAGTTTATAAAGCTAAAAACGTCAGTTTCTATGTTCGAATTGTCAATTACGTTCGGGCTGGAAATTATTGATTTTTCGTGCGCGCGCCTTTTTGCCATTGTCGGTAAAGCAGAAGAGAATACAACTTTAACCAATCAGGAAGTAACTATGAAAATTAGCGGGAAGCCTGAATAATTTTTTTTATATACGCATTTTTCTTCTTTGTTTTTGGCTTCGCACTTTGTGCACTTACCAGTGTCAAGTGTTTGTTAATTAAAATTATCTTATTAGAAATCGCACAAAGTAAGTTTTGGTCGTGCATGCCCTAGTAAAGTAGTGGTGACTTTACTACAAGCTTCGATGGAGTTTTGGGTGCAACATGAAACATCACGTTCTACTGCATTATATCACTTTTCCACACTAAAAACACCACAATTTTTATACAAACACAAGTTTTAGAAAATAATATAATTCGCCGACACAACCTTTTCGCATTCCTTTTGGTCACTGGCGTCAGTCAAAGTAATTTTCAAATTTTTAACAGTTGTTGGTACTTTCTTTGATTGAGTTGATTATAGATATAATTGAGTAAGACGCTAAACGCATACGTAAAAAGTACTTAGCTAACAATGAAATCTGATAATTTACTACAACACACTTACCCACTGACTAAAAATATAAGTGACGCCTGTCAAAATTCCAATTGGCAATTTTTTTCTAGACAATAATACCATTGCGTAAGGTCACAAGGTCATTAGTCAAATAATAATGTTGAAAAACTATGAGGTGTTCCTTGGATTCTTTGAATAGGACGTTTGGTTTCTTCGTCATCTACCTGATGTCGTAACAGCTTGATACAGCTGTATAGCAGGTTAGCGTTAGGGGTGTCACTTCTCATTTTTTTTTAAATGTTTTATTTACTGAAAATATATTTGCCTCCCGTGTAATTTGAACCCAGGACCTCCAGATTGGTAGTTACACGGTCTCTCAACCTAAAATGAACCGAAGCGGCGCTAGTTGCTTTCTGGTCCCCAAGGTGGGTCGCGACACGTTATGTATAGTATATATGATGTGTCACGACGTGAGGGCTCTCCACGTGTCCCTCTGAGAAGCTGAGGGCACAGTGGAGGAGCCGAGTGGGAGGGGGCTGCGAGTTGGGAGGAGTGCCGGTCTGGCGATCCCCATCCCAACGGCCTAAGTAGTTCGCGACGGGGCCACTAATCTGACCCGTCGCACGGAGACCACGGGCGTCTGGACATGGGGCCGTCCGACGCCCATTTGCTGGTTAGGTCTCCTAAAAAAAGGGAGGTACCTCTGTAGCACCAGATATTCTGCCGCCAAGTAGTAGTGTGTAAACAATTCTGTGTACCGGTGTGAAGGTTACAGGGCTGTTGAGACTAACCATCCAAAGTAATAAGCGCTAAAGCAGCGATGGCCTGCACTTTGTTTTGCTACTTAAAGCTCCGTGTATCGCTGCAATGGTCATGGACAGGCGTCATCTCTTACCATCTGAAAGAAGTTAAACAAAGAATTTGTAAAAAAAAAACATAATACTGTCATATTGTACATGAACTATGGCTTAGCTTCGAAGTGAGAACTGCCAACCCTAGTGATAATGACAGGGTTATTAAGTAACTTGCACTGCTTTAAATGTAAAAGTTGCAATAAACGAATTGGCGGTCAGCCAGTGTAGACGCGTCTTATAATGTTTATTTTTTGGTGGAAAAAAATTGAATGATCTGTAAAATTAATTATACATCGCAATTTAAAGTAAATGCTAATTAATGAAGAATTTTTTTTAAAGTTGCGTGTTTCGTTGTTGTTTCTGTAAAGTGAATTATTTTATTATTTTTGGAACGATGAATAAAATAATAGTAAGTTCATAGTTCTATATTACAATATACTTTTTTTTTAATTTTAGTTGCCCCATCGGTCAGGCTATATCTGTGAAGCCATACTGCCTTGTCTTCGGTTTTTGCAATTCATGTCTAACATCTATAGTTACAGTCAAAGTCCAGTCCGTGCCAGTCATGTCTTAGTAAAGTAGTGGCGACTTGACTATAAGCTTCGATGGAGTTGTGGAAGCAACACGAAAAGTCGTGTTACACCTTATACTACATATTATATTACTATCCCACACTCAAGCTTGTGATTCGGCACTTTATGAATTAAACACTACTATTTTTATACCTAAACACTCGAAAAAACACTAATTATCACTATAGTTTTGGAAAAAAATACAATGGGACGACACGACTCTTTTCGCATTCCCGTCAATACTTAGGTACTCCTTACAATACCTAAATAAGTTTATAAATGTTTTTTTTTTCTGGCTTGGTTATTCTTACACGTACATACTTATATTTAATCGTACTACGTAATACTAGTAGCGTATACTTAAGTGTTGTTAAACGATCACACCGGAGTTTTTGGATGGGTGACCGGGAGTGACATATCTATCTGAGCACTGTCGTTGATCGGTTGCCAAGATAAACGACAACGACCAACAATGAGTTTGAGCTGCCCGTGAAGGAAAACATCGTGAAGAAACCATAACATGGTGGTAGAGTGCTTTTAATAATCGGCTGGCCAGCTACCATCCTCAAGTTGAAAACCTGCCACCAAGCACTTAATGGTGTTTTAGGGTAGCCTTTAGAGCCAGTGCCATTCCAGGCTAGGTGTGTTTACCATCATCGACCACACCATCACTAAACATCAGCTTTGGTCAAATACCCAGCCTATCAATTATAAAAAAGTAGTTAGTCACGGGGATGTTTGTTATATTTTTTTATAACGTCAACTGTCCAGCCATGACGAAGGCGTTGAGGCGGCATTTTAACTGAGACGACCTTTGATGACCAGAAAAAAATTACATACAAAAAACCAAAAATGATAATTTTAAACATGGCCGAACAAGTTTGGTTCTTATTATAGTGGCTCGGATCACAAAGCATTCGATTGCAAGAAAAAGAAAATAAGAAAAAAAATACTGCTGAATATTTGTATAAGACAAGCAAAAATTGCAGAGCTAAAGAGCAGTTACTTATTTTCTATGCAACATTCTATACATATGTATTTTTCTCAGATTCGTGAGATCAATTAAAAGCTGCACTTACGAAATTATAATAGCGCTTAACCAACAATATTCTTCATGCACAATTATGATTAAAAAAAAAATATACCAGACGCTCCACGTCTCCGTTGGTAAAATTTATTTATCAACCAAGATTTATAATATTAAACTTCCTTTCAAACAATTAATCACTGTTTTTTTATATAATTATGTACATCCGCTTTTTGTTGTTTCCTTTGTAGAGTTTTTGGTACTTCAATTATCATAAATCAAATCTGTAACAATTTCTTTGCAATGAAGGCCATACCTTTTTTTTAAAACTTTTGTAGCGATGATAGCTCTGTGACTAGTGCGGTCGGTTCACATGCTGAAGGGCGTGGGTTCAAATCCCAACAATGAGCTTGAGCGAAGAAAAACTTCGTGAGGAGACCATAGCGTTGTGGTAGGGTATTTTCTATCTAGGTACTCTACTGGCTAGCTACCATCCTCAAGTTGAGAATCTGCAGCCAAGCACCTAACGGTGTGTTCCTGCAACCTTATTAGGGAACCAGTTCAATTCCAGGCTAGGTGTGTTTTACCATCTTCGACCACACCGTTACCTAACATCAGATGAGCTGTGGCCAAATACCTAGCTTGTCAACAATTAAGAAAACCCTAATGCAATCCATACGTTTTGTATTCTTCGTTTTTGCTATCGCACTTTCTAAAATCTGCTAATCTCAAAAGTTTTCCAGTTCTTTTCGATATCAAGTCACAGTCAAATTCACCCTAAGCGAGTCACGTCAAATTGCGTCCTAGGTAATATAATAACCCTTTTATGTAATTTCCTAAACGGATCTTGGTGTTAATAATGAGAAAAAAATCCCTCCAAATTTTTGACAACCAATTTTGTCTTCTTTCAGCTGTCACTCTGTATCCTGGCACTGCTTTACCGACGCAGCTCCGCGCAGTTGTCAGCATCTGGCCCTGTAGCAGCTTTTGTCCGAACCAACCTCATCGGGTATCCAGTGATACACGACAGAAAAGTCTGGATTTTCGATCCAAACGTAGCACAGAAGAGGCGAAAAACTTTCATTAGTCTTCATGGGGATAAAGGAGAAAAGCTGATTGAGAGATTGGGTCTAGGTATTGATGGAAACGATGAGGAACGGTTAGCTAAACAGAGGATAAGAGATGAAGGGCATTTGGGCGGTTTAAACGCTTTTCTAACATAAGATAAAAATATTAGTCAAAGATGTGTTTTATACTTTGTAAATGTTCAGTGGAAGTAATTCATATTTTTGTTTGTAACTTACCTATACTTACTATAAATTGGCAATAAAGACATAAAAGTGGTTTCAATGTAGCTTAAAATAATTTATATTTCATAATAAAGATAGAAACTTATAAACGAAACAGTATTTCACGCTATTTCATTTGTTCCTAGAGTAAAAATAATGAACGACTTTCATTGTCTTTCTCAAGTTGATTTTTGATAAGTGTCTAACACCGGAGAGTGTGTGTGAAGACACCTATTCTCCAAGTACGAAGAACCAAAATCAGTAATCTCTTTGTACTATAAAGTTGTGAAAATTTTACTTTAATCGTATATGATGAAAAAAAGGATCTATAGGCTTAATGGCTTGATAAAAAATAATTTTGAGCTAAACATTTTTGGCTCTGAATCTAGCAAATACATTAAAACTATACAAGGTATCCTCCAAATGTAACTAGTTGGCTCAGACCCAACTTTGTTGGCGCAACATGTTGGGTTGGTTCATATCCAACATGTTAAGTATGATAAAACATCCCACTATTGGATTTTACTAAATTAGACATAATAAATTGCTTCACGAAACACCACAAGCTTTCAACATATGAAAGTTTTGCGAAAAATATTTATAAACACTTGATAATAGCTGATTTAGCAAGTTAGCTCAGTGGTAAGCGCGGTGGGTTCACACGCCTAAGAGCGTGGGATCAAATCCCAACAATGAGCTTGAGTTTCCGGAGAAGGAAAAATTCGCGAGGGAAACATAGCTTAGTGATAAGGTACTTTCTAGTACTCAACTACCTGTCATCAGTAAAACAGATAAGACCGCGGTAATATAAAATGGTGATAGCCTGGAATAACACATATTAAGTTACTTTTTAAACACAGGTGAAACCGCAGGCCCAAGCTAGTTAAATAAGTAGAAGTAGAAAACATTCTTTACCGAGGTTGGTCGACAGTTCCGTATGCTAAGCGCATGTTGTATACGCCGCTTGCATAACTTTGATAATTATTTTATTCTACTGACCTTGACTTCATTGCATTTATACTGAGTTTCAAAGTGTTTTCTTGCGTGCATCCATTGCGAATCCGATTACAGCATATAGCAGATTGATAAGTAATAAATATTTTAAAAAATGGCAGAAATGTTTTTTTTTCCCCTACCAACAATCGCGCGGCTAAAAATGTTTTCTTTTCATATAGGCCAGTAAAAATAGCAGTTTTTTTTGTTCAACCTCGCACTATATTTCCCATTTAGTTTTTTTTTTATAGGGTTTAGGGTAACTTTAAAGAGTAATGTAATATGGGTAACTTACTGAGCATAAAATCACAAAATGCTGACAGATCCAGGTGGAGCTTCAAGCGCCATCTAGAAAAAAGTTTTTGGCCGATATCTCGGAAACTATGCACTTTAGGGCAAAAGTTATTGAGACCATTTTGTAGAAAATAAAATTTCGCATCTTTTATTTCTTGTAAACTTTTTTGTAAGACTTACCGTTTACGATTTATGGCCCATTTAATGAATTAGTTTTTCTATCGTGGCCGATGATAACTCTTAAAATATTGGAAAAAAGGAAAAGTTGCGATATATAATTTTTCTGCGTTCCCGCGAATAATTCGCAGTAAATCTGCGAGCATTTTTTTTTTCGGCCATTGCTCGTTTGTGCATTTTGCCAGTTCTCAAGGTTGCTTCCAAGCATTGTTTTATATTTTTCTTGAATCAAGCGACATCTAGGCACTATGTGTTACATGACGGTTTATACAGATGACGCTACTTGTACTTTTCAATAGTACCGATACTTAAGAAGTTAATTTTACATACTTATCTAGTACCTACCTAATCATGAAGCATTTTGTTTTGAAGCTGTTTCAATTACATTACTTTTCCCTTATAAAAGTGTAAATATCAAATTTATCAATGTGAAAAAGTTCGACTACGACATTTAAAGATTTAAATGTCGTAGTTGAACTTTTTCAGCGTTCTTATTTAGCGAGGTGTTTGACTATAGTTCACTTGATGTTAAGTGACGTTGTGGTCGAAGATGGTAAAGTACACCAAGCTTGGAATAGAAATTCTCAAATGAGGTTGCCGGAACACACCGTCAGGTGCTTGGCGGCCGACTTTCAACTTGAGGTTGGTAGCTAGCCAGCCGAATACTAGAAAATATCCTTTTATTTCTCAGGGAAAATACTTTGTGGATAGCCATGAGCTTGGCAGGGTTGTTATGTGAGACTTTCCGTCAGAGTGATGGTCTACCCACTAAAAACCCTGGGGTGTTCCGTCTCAGCGCCAAGCCGGAGTAGCAGGCTCCCGTGCGCATTCATCCACTACACCAGAAAGTACCCTACAATCTACATCATGATAGTGATCGTGAGGAAAACCTCACGATGTTATTCTTCACAGGCAGCTCAAGCTCATTGTTGGGGTTTGAACCCATGCTTTTCCGCGTGTAAACCGACTAACGCGCTAACCACTGATCTATCATCACTAAAATACAAACAAAACAAACTTTGCTTTATAATCATTTCATTTATTTATCGTAAAATTATGACAATATATCGAGATTTGAAAACTTACAACTACAAAATTACAAATCATGTATGTTGGGACATCTAGCTTAAAACTATCGAGAAATATGTTACCTATATATGACATGATTAGCGACCCGCCCCGGCTTCACACGGACATACCTTTTGGGAAAAACGTATCCTAATGACAGTGAAAAAACAGTACCAAAATCCGTTGCGTGGAGGTAAGAAGTAAGCGGAGATTGTTGATTGATTTTGCTTTACAATATTTAGAGATTAGAGAAGAGATTATAAATGACAAAAAAACTAAAAATAATAATTATGAGCCTTAAATATGTGTCTTATAGTTAATCTATACTTAAATTACCTGTCTCGCTTTCACGCGTGAGAACAGTGAGAGCATTTATTAACTTTGTTGTGTTCTTGTAGGTGGAGTTGAAACGTGAATTAAAAAAAAATATGTTAAAAGGGTGACAAGGAGTTTTTTTATTTGTATTGGGCATCGCACTTTATGCATTCGCCGCTGTCAAGTATTTGATGTCTTATATTGTGATGATAAATCAAGTGAAATACACTATCATTTTAAATGAAATCAAACATACTTTAAAGCTCCAAACCGTCAGCCAAAGTGTCAGTCACCAAAAAGTTTTCTAAAATCTATTCTGTCAAAGTAACAGATGGATTTTTTTTTAAAACGTTTGTCTTCTTTATACGCTTGTTTTGTTTGTTTGTCATTGCTGAATGTGACAAATATAATTATTATGCAATCATTATTGGAGCCTATTACTTTTCTTAAAGCTAATTAATGCTTACAATGTTCTGTCCGTTTCGAGTAAAAACGAAACGAGTTATTTTAAGGATACATTAATCATAAGTAACGTTTATAAGCAAGAATCTTTATGTCGATGATGTTTAGTTTCCTTGTTCAATTAAATTTAAAATGTGAGAGCAAGACAAACGTGAATGCGCCCAAAAACTGTGTTACTACAGAAAACTGATAAAAGACTTGCGTTGTGTGCGGAGCCTTGATTGAAATAAATACTAAACATCTTTTTTTTAAGTATTTGGCATCGGACTTAGTGCATTCTGCTAATGTGTCGATATTTTCATGTATTTGTTTTTTTTTTTAACGCGTGAACGCGGGTAAATTTTTCGTTATTTATCAACACTTGTGTTTTGTAGGGTTCATATTAAAAATAGTGGTATTTTAATCGATTAAGTGCCATATCCTACGTACGAGTATGGGCAAGTGATATAATGTTGTGAAACGTGCTGTTTCGAAATATCCGTAGAAGTATCTAGTAAAGTTACCACTATTTTCATAGGGCATGACCGGATTTAAATTTGACATATTTCTGTGCCTTGCACTCTGATTCAGATTTACATAACTTGATATATTAGAACACTTACAAAATATCGAAATAATTATTTCATTGGACTAATACACCAAGTGCGATACCAAAATACAAAAAGAACTATATATTTTTTCAGTTTCCTCGTGGACTCTGGAGCTCAATTTTTTTTAAATCTTTTGGCTTGAGGTTGTGTTGACTTTTCATGAAAATAGTGAATTTCAACAGTTTTTCTTTCCCTACCATTGAAAATATGACTCCATTCCCAGTTAACCTATTGTAAATTAAATAATGAGTATATGAAATACATTGTCATTACACTTAGCTCTCGATAAATCAATCAAAGACTCAAATCTCTTTTGAATCTCCAAGTGACTTGTCAATTAATAAGAGTGGATATAATTAAAAACACTTACTTACTTCTAAGTTTAATAGCTATTGTAAGTTTATATCAATAGCATTTTGACTTAGCAGCTAAAAATTATGAGAAATTTTCACTACTAAACAAAGAAAAAAAAGTTAAGTTTTTTAAATTATGTTTTACTGAAAAAACTTAACTTTTAGCAAACAAACCTTCAAATATTCTAAAATTAATATGACTGTTAACATTAATAGATAAATGCATAATTTTATAGCTATCTGTTATATTAAAACTGCTATTTACTATTTTTTTCTTTAGCAAAAAAAATAATAACAGATTTGGCAGTGGAACGGTAAGAAACACTTTTAATATTAATCGAAATAAAAATAATTAAAATTAACAATCTTTGTGACTGATCTTAAATAATTTTTCGATTTCAAAAATATTAATTATTTTTAAGGCACCATTCGTTTTTGGTTTACATTTTTTTAGTTCACGAGTACCTTATTATAATGGAATGTTTGATCATTTTTTATTTAAAATCGTAATATGATTTTCTTTCTTACCATAGAGTTTTTAACCACAAATCAAAATAGGATTACAGAATTCTACTTAACATTAGATTTAAATCATGTCTTAATCTACTTAAAAACTATAAGAACACCAAGATAGAGAATTACACCTTAATATGGCATTACAAAATATAAATATAATATTTATAATTAATCATTAAGAGATCAAAATTAAGTTAATTCCGTCTTAAGTTCAAAAACTTTGTATTTTTTTTTAATTTTGTTTTTTTTTTGATGTGCCTTAATTTATGTATCTGTATAACTTGAACAAAGTTACATTTTGAAATATTTGTTTAAATCAAATTTCAGTTTTGCTTTAAACAATCACCAATCATATTCAGAACTAGTCATTTTACATTTTTCAATGTCTTGCGTTACAACTGTTACAAGATGCATATAAATTTTCATTTATAAGAAACGGTATTTTTTTATTGTATAAAATTTAAAAGCCATATCTTTCGGAATTGTACGTGTGATGTTTTACTATTATGTCAAAAACTATTGCAGTAAAATAAAATCTAATTATTATGCTTTTAAAAATAAAATAAAATACACGTTTTTATCAGTTGTGATAAACATTGAAGAGGTTTGATTATTTATTATATGCTCTTTCTAGTTCGATCATCAGCGGTATATTTATTTGTGAAAATTCCGAAGTAATAATGACATGGAACAAACATGGAAAAAAACATTTTCTGTTTTCTCCTGCCAGACGCGCCTATTTCTATACATCTTTCTATGGTTTACGTAATTCTCGCAAATATGCCAGTAATTCGACAGCACTAAATCGAATTGGAGATTAAAATCGACTTTTAAGATTTGTTTAGACAGGAAATTATAAAATGACAAATATGATTAATTATTTATTATTGTTTATTTCTTTGTGACATTGACATTGATTATTTTTGACGTTCTATTTTGTTGTTTCTGTGTCACATAAATGTTTGTCCTGTTATCCCAACGTTTCACATTATCATCTATTGATGGTCATATTTATTCTGAAATTAAAAAATAGAACGTCATAAATAATTATCAATGTCACAAAGGAATAAACAATAATTTTTGTGACATTTATTTAACGACATATTGATATTTTGATTAATAATGAAATGACATAAAATCGTATAGTTTAAATTTTGACATTTAACATATTTTAAATAATTGTAACGTAAATGTAATTGGACGTATCTGTTTTTTTTTCAGATTTAAAAAAATAAATAATACAGATGTAATGCACAGAAAATGCATGAAGATTCTCTGGTGAAAACTTTATACGCACACAAATATCTCAGAGTTTTACGTCATCCATTCAATTTACCTGTTTTTGTGCGTGTAGTTCCGTCAAACGAAATTGTAGGACCAAGGAGTGTTCACCCATTTTTTTACAACAGTATATCAGAGGAGTTAACATATCAATTTGCGAGAATTATGTATACACTGCATAAATTTTTTCTATTAACTATGCGTTGTATAATAAGCAGCCATGTTTATGTTTTCCAGTAATGCTACAGCTCACTGGCAAATTTCACACTATCGAAGATTTAAAATCATTAAGTGTAATTTCCTGAAAAGTATATGGCCATCCATAAATTATATCACACAACCTTATGGTTTTTGGAACCCTCCCTCGCCTTCGTCACATTTCACTCAGTGCCGACATACGTTTTACAAAAAAAAAAACAACAATATTTATATTGTGTGATGACGTGACGTAAAGTTATAATTCGTCACACTTTTTGAGGACTAAGCTTATGACTCTACTTCCCCCTTCCCGTCACACTTTATTGACCCCATGACGTGATTTTTGACATTTTAAAGAAATCATTTAGCTTTTTTTTTTATTTATACGGGTTTACTCCATTTGATTAGGTTGGATACTTCGACTATAGTTAACTAAAGCCCGACCAAATGTGAGTCATCCAATGTAAAACCAAAGTGTGTCATAATTTCATCGGTTTTACATACTATCTTTTAATTTGATGGAATAAAATCGAAACAATATCTGTTTTCCAATTTAACATATAGATATGTTTGTCATTGGGACTTAATCCCACACAAAATACTTACTAATGTTGTTTCATTGCCTAATGTAGTTGAAACGTCGAGCTATATGAACAAAACTAATTCATAGTATTTTGTGCGGGTTAAGTTGTGGTGATAAATATAATTATGTGTTGAACCGTGTAAAAAAAGGGTACAAAGCAAAATAACAGATAGATAAGTTACACTTAGGAAATTTACATTTTGTCTCAATGTGTGAAACTGACGGTGCGGCAGTAAGGAGTTCTGTTGTATGTAGCTTGCTTCTTGTCTTCTCAATCTTCGTGCTCCACAAGGGACAGCCATCTGAAAATACGGAAACTTTTTTTAGCACATAGTAAATATTCACACTTTGGCTTGATCGGTCAGTGAAACTAAGCTAGAACATGTTAAGTACAAAATATACAAAAATTAAAAAAAAATTACGTGTTGGGAAGAAAAGGAGACATTAATTTCCTGTCTATTTTTTTTTATTTGGACTCAATTTGTAGGTTACAAGAGAGATCGTTGTTGCCAAACATTTAAAAAAAATTATAAAATCTGTTTTCTTTTTTTTTTCTAAAGGTTTGGCATCGCAATTCGTACATTCTACAAATAAAACAAAGTCCATATTTTCAAGTAAAAATCTTAAGTAAAATAAGTTTTAATCACAATCAAAATCAAAAATTCGCGATCAAATCGAACCCACACTTCAGTAAACTATAAGTGTATCCACTACCTATAACTTCGACAGAGCTTTAGAAGCAACACGAAAAGTCAAGATTCACCACATTATAATATATTCACGTAATTCGACACTATATGTATAAAACACAACTATTTTTATCGCAATACAATATAATGAAATGATTTTGCCGCTTTCCCGCCAAAATTCCATCTTCCTACCGTTTTTAGGTTAGAGAGGAGATCGTTGTTTTTTACTGACTGGCAACTTAAAAAAAAATACTTGTTTTGTAGACGTCATTGATTGTTCAAACGATGATACTGCATTTTGCCATGGGTATGGTCTGACATTATCTGACATAACGAGCTGGCTGTAACGGTATACTCGCCTTTGCCTTTTTTGGCTCATAACAAAACGGTCTTATCATAGCCGAGGCGCTTTCTCGTTATATTTGTAAACATTGGCCTTTTTGAGGATAGGGCTGTTAAATTCTTGTTTCTTTAATATTATCATTTCTATCATTTTTAATTTATCTTTAATAATATTTTGATCGAGTAGAGAAAGAATGTAGACAAATGCGAGCCTATTAAGATAACAGGTTAGTTGTATTCTAGAAGAGAGACCATAGACAAATAAAAGAGGTATTTGTATTTGACCTTTGCCCTAACGTATATATCTATAAACGTCATTCAAAGATTCACCAACATTTAAAATAAAAATCAGCTGAATCGGTTCAGCCGTTCTCAAGTAATACGCTTACACACAATCATCACTAAATTTTTAACTATTTGATTATACCACAAAGTGTTTGTCCTCGGTAGGAATCGAATCCACGTCCAGTACAGCTCATTAAGCAGATATACTACCAATGAGCCAACAGGGCTGTCAAATAGATTATAATGTCGTGAGTACAAACACCATAATCAAAGCAGTTGACAGCCCTTTAAGTTATGGCAAGCAGCGCGTATTTATTTACTCAAGTTGAAATATAGTCGACAACCATCGCTCATCATCGAATGATAGGTAACAGGAGAATCATTTATAAGAATGAGTCGCAGAAAAGATCTACTCACAAAACTTGTTATGGGCGTACCTTATTTCTACCACATGTATTTATTATGTGTACACATACAATTCCTGAAAGAGTTTTGTCGAGAACGCGAAAAGGTCATGAAAGTATTTAAATTTTTGACATAGGCAAATGCATAATTTGAGACGCCAAAAACGAAGAAATAAGACCTAATATAAAATGATAGTGCAGAGTTTTAGCGGGAACGTGGAATTATTGTGTCGCACCTTTTATTTTCAAAACTCGTGTTCTTCGAATAAAAATAATCGTGCTCAAAAATCAAAATCAAAAAGTCATTTATTCAGTTTAGGCCCTGGTAAGGCACTTATGAACGTTAAGTTACATGTTTGAATCTACCACCGGCTCGTAATTACACTTCAACTGAGAAGACTCCGGCAAGAAACACAGCAAGGCATTTTTTTTGTGGATCTTTCTTTTCATATTAGATTACAGTTTATACAGTTTACAGTTATAGATATTAATACATTATGCTTACTACAATTGTCACTTAGCCAGGGGGATACAAGTGCAGAGAGAAGCTACTACAACCATATATATTCCTGTCTTCCACGTAATGAGCCACCTTATAGTAGGCTTTGTCAATTAACCTCTGCTTTATAAAATTTTGAATTTATTATAGGACAAAATTTTGAATTTATTATAGGACATTTTAGTTACCTCAACGCTTTATTCATAAAATGACATGTTATTTTATTTATGTTACAATTTTTTTAGGTTTACAATTATTAATTTTTCTGTGATATTAAATGTGGTTTATAGCTGTAATTAATATTATATTGTACGTGTGTACGAATTTTGTAAACAAAGCTAGGTTGATATGACAGTTAAATAGAAAAGTGACATAATGTGGTGAGACATGACTTTTTGTGTTATTTCCAGAACTCCATTGAAGCTTGTAGTGAAGTTACCACTACTTTACTAGGGCATGACTGGACTCGACCAAGATTTACTTTGTGTCTTTGACTGTGACTTATTTAACACTAGCTGTAACCAGCGACTTTGTTAGAGTGGAAATTAACAAAAAAAAGTTTTTGTTCAGTTCGCAAAATTTACAAAAGTTACTAATTCTGTATTCCTCGTGAAGAAATATCTTAATCATTGGTAACCTAACCTAGCTATGAAAAGCATTCTAGTTTTTGCGTAACAAATAATCAAACACAAACTTTAATATGTGTCTAGTTTTTCTGACCTAAAAAGTACTACAAGTTAATGCAGGTAATAAATGATGTGTGCCAAATTTCATCCAAATTTGTTCAGCTGTTTTTGCGTGGTCTCAAACATCCAAAACTCATGGCGGGATTAAAATCATTTAAACCCACGCCCTTCAACGTGCGAACCGACCGCGATAACCACTAAGCTATCATCGCTTTCGCTATCATCTATGGAGAAGAAGTTAGGGGGTGCTCTTCTTCTAGCATTACATCATCAGCCATAGGACGTCCACTGCTGGACATAGGCCTTCTCCTTGGGGGGTTTTGCCAATACTCGCCACGCTTGGCAGGCGGGTTGGCGAGCGCAGTTAGGTGTGATTGTTCAAGAAAGACGCTGCTGCCCATCTTCCGGATTACATCCCTTAGCCGACTCTTACGGCAACCACGGGTAGAGAGGGTGGGGTACTATTCGTACGCTGGCACCACCACGGCACTTCTAGCATTCTTCTAGCATTGGAAGAGTTAAAAAAAATCGTGAAAAAATCCAATCTACGGCGGATTTTAAAAACTGAATTCACTTCTACCGATTCTTTTTTGTAACAAATCTGTTATGTTTTTCATCATAAGAAAAGACTCCATGAATTTTAAATAAACGCATGAAAAGTATTTTAGAAGATGCACACAATAAAATCACAACTCTTTTAGCGAAAAAATCTAGGTAGACTAGACACTAAACCTAGTTTAATTTTACCAGTACAGTTAACCATTTCTTTTCGTCTAACCGCTGACCAAAAGTACTAGGTGCCCATAAAAATATGAGATGTGTCTGGCTCTGTTCTGATGGTTTGATAGTGAACTGTACCGCGTCATAGGGCACTGGCACACCGGGTTATAGCTTGAGATATACTTAGCCAAAAGAAGGTTATATTCATATTATGGACAACGATAACTATGGCAAAATTTCTGAAATCGTGAAAAAAATGTGTATGCTACCTACGTTGTTTGTTTTTTTTTTATGTATAAGGGCATTTTTTTTAAATTATGTGTAAAATAATGTAAAATTGTTTGCAGTTTGAAAAGACTCGACGGAGTGACGATATACGAAACAAAGCTCTGGTAGTGGCTGTAAGCGCAAATATTCAAGATTGGACTGAGGAAGGCGTCTTAGAGGTCTAATTTCCAACCGTGAGTTTTATTTAATTTTTGACTGGCTAAGCGCCAAGCTCATTGTTGGGGTATGAACTCACGTTCTTCGGCATGTGAACCAACTGCGCTAACCGCTGATCTCTCCTGATGGTAAAAGATAACGCATGTCCATGACCATGTCTAGCATAGCTTGCTGAGCGACTTCGAACTTGTAGACCATTCCCGCTGTGAGTGTCCACGTTTCGGCTCCGTAGGTCATGACAGGTAGAACGCACTGATTAAAGTTTGTTTTGAGACTTTGCGGGATGGGTGACGAGAAGACGACGTAATTTTCCGAATGCATGTATCTTTTTGATGGCTCCTCTCCCAAAATTGTTTTTACCTTTTTTTTTTTATAGCTGACAGGCTTTGTGTTTGGCCACAACTCACCTGATGTTAAGTGACGGCGTGGTCGAAGATGGTAAAGCACACCTAGCCTGGAATGGAACTGGCTCTCAAGTGAGGCTGCCGAAACACACCGTTAGATGCTTGGCGGCAGATTTTCAACTTGAGGGTGGTAGCTAGCCAGCCGAGTACTAGAAAGTACCCTACCACCACGCTATGGTTTCCTCGCGATGTTTTCCTTCAACGACAGCTCAAACTCATTGTTGGGGTTTGAACCCACGCCGAAGCATGCGAACCGACCGCGCTAACCACTGAGCTATCATCGCCATACCTTATATTACCTAGTTCAGACCTGTACCTATATTCTTGCAAATAAACTTTTGAATTTTAATTTGAAGTCCTGCTTTATCTTGCTAGTATGTAAACCCCATCAAACGGTATTGCATATATAGAAATATAGGAAGCTTTTTGGAGCCCAGTGTATTCGGGCCTTAAGCTGCGATGATCAAAAATCCGTTTATCTGGCCCATCGCTTACGCAAAGCTTCAGTCTGATCTAGTTTACAGATATGGTTACGTTGACCCGCGCCACGGCCGGCTTTTTTGTTTTGATATAGTTTTTGCTCTACATCGGAAGATAAAGGGTTATCGTGCACTTCCTTTACAGTCTAAGTTCTGACCAATGAAATTTAGTTTTGACCAATGAAATTTAGATACTTTTTTATGTTAAAAATGATTTAGACTAACGAGACGCTCTCCTGGTGGTTAGAGATAACGCCTGTCCATGACTATTGCAGCGATAAACAAAACTTAGAGTAGTAAAACAAAGTCCAGAATATCGCTGCTTTGGCGCTCATTGCTTTGAGACTTTTGATGTTTAGTCTCGACAACCCTGTTATTTCGCTAGCTGCAGTACTCATTAAACCGGAATATAGTAATGTTTACATTACTGCTAGGCGGCAGAACATTTGGTACAGCAGTGGTACCTACAGGAGATCTAGCATCAAGTAAACCACTTGATTAGCAATCCTTTTAATTTAATCACAGATTACTACAAACATTTTCCTAAACGAATTATTTAGACTGTAACTTTTCAAGAGTTACAGAATAAATTAATTTTATAAAATTGATGTGTGTTAGTTTTGTGGACACGGGTATGTGTGCGTAATGGGTTCTTTGATCCTTTAGCTATTGAGTAAATGAAGTATATCCAACAATATATGTCCTACGGCTGAGATTATGATAATCTGAACAAAATTTGAGCCAAAAATAAACAGAAAAAAGTAGTAATTTAACTTTTTTATATATTAAAAGATAGCCGTGGTGGTGCCGGCGTAAGAATAGTACCCCACCCTCTCTACCCGTGGTTGCCGTAAGAGTCGGCTAAGGGATGTCTTCCGGAAGATAGGTAGCAGCGTCTTCCTTGAAAAATCATACCTAACTGCGCTCGCCAACCCGCCTGCCAAGCGTGGCGAGTATTAGCAAAACCCCTCCCCAGGAGGAGGCTTATATCCAGCAGTGGACGTCCTATTGCTGATGATGTGATATATTAAAAAGTGGTAAACTACGACGGACTACTTGTTAAGTGTAAGGAGACCGTGTAAGTGGACATCTAAATTCGCCAATAATTTGGTATTCAATACATTTTGCCGAGGACCAATGACATTTTCTATGGAGTAGCTAATTTTAGGAATTTCTCACATAGTTGTTTAAAATTCTGAGTATAGTAAGTTCCTCTACAGTACAAACATTCTGAGTAACGCTGAATAGTGCGCGCTGACCAAGCAACGTAGTCTTTAGTTTGTCTCGAGATTTTTTGCCATATCGGAAGACTTGTAGGCGATACTTAATAATAAATTTTAGATTTTATGATATAACAGGTGGGTTAGATGTGTAAAAAGTGTAGTGATGTATAACAAGAATTAATTTATTGTTATGCTAAAAAGAGTGTTGTAAAAAATTATGCGATCCAGTGATTGACACTTTAAACTTAGTTGATTTAATTTAAGATTTAAATTAAAAAAAGCGCGAATGGAAACCAGCAGTGGTAAAAACTGCTTCGTTTGATAAGGTTGGTTCGCTCTCAACATATGAAAAAAAAAAAAAAAAAAAAAAACCATTTTTTTTTTTATGTTTGATTGGCTAGGTGTTTTATTACATCTCACATTTAAGTGACGGTGAGGTCGAAGATGGTAAAGCACACCTAGCCTGGAATGGAACTGGTTTTCAAGTGAGGCTACCGGAACACACCGTTGTATGATTTTCAACTTTCAACATATTTCTTATTTTTTTTTTAAAAGTGACGGTATGGTCGCAGATAGTAAAGCACACCCAGCTTGGAATGGAACTGACTCTGAAGTTAGGATGCCGGAATACACAGTTTGGTTGCTTGGCGGCAGATTTTCAGCTTGTACGTTGTAGGTAGCCAACCGAACCCTATTAAGTCCTTATTCCATTTGTATATCATGTAATAAGCAATTATAAAAAAAGGCACAGACCCTGGAATCTTTGGAGTAAAACAAAAAAAAAAGTTAATATAGATTTCTTTCGATTGCAAAGCATATAATAAAATGACTCGTTTACTTTCTAGACAAAATACAACAAGTTTCCCTTAATCGTAAAAATGTCCAATTTCGCAACGAATATAATACAAGGCGTGATTACTGTCACTTACTCGATGATAAGGGAGTGTCTACACGCCCAACCATTAGGCTATTGCGTTATTAAAAGCAATTAATTTCAGAAAGCTGACGTTTTATGGAGAAATGGCGGAACGAATACGCCATTTTCTGAAAATAAACTCTATGTGCGTTTTGTGAATAGGAAATGTTTTTTTTTAAATGTAAATGTGATGAGACGAACGAGATTCTCTTCTGATAGTAGGAGATAACGCCTGTCCATGACCACTGTAGCGATACATAGAACTTTGTGTAGCAAAACAAAGCTTAAAGTCAGGGTCTTAAAGTCGAGAGTATTCACTCTCGACTTGAAGACCCCGATTATATACATCGGGGAACACCCACTCAGGCAGCGCATTCCACTGTCTAGCAGTCCGCACAATGAACGTGGAATCAAATCGTTTCGTTCGAGTGTTTGGAACATCGACCATGAAACGACGTCGCTTTTTTGAGCTTCTGGCTGTCCCATAGAAAAATGGGCATGTGGGAATCAGATCATGTAATTCTGAAGCACACTCTGAAATTATTCCGATAAAAAATCGACAAACCAGCAACTTTGCGACGATGTTCTAGGCTTTGTAACTTAACATCAGGTGAACTGTGAGTATTTAGTTTACTCTACTCAAAGTTCTGTGTATTGCTGCAATGGATGCATGCGTTATCTCTTACCATTAGGAGAGCGTATCGTTCGTTTCATCTATATCTTTAAACGAGCAATTCTTGTATATATATATATATAATATTCTGAATCTCGGAAACGGCTCCAACGATTTTCATGAAATTTAGTATGCAGGGGGTTTCGGAGGCGATAAATCGATCTAGCTAGGTTTCGTTTCTTGAAAACGTCGTCTTACCCGTGTTTTCAGCCGAGCAAGGCTCGGTCATCCAGGTACTTATATTAAAACAAGAAATTAGTTACCACATATTGCAAACGCAATGACAAGAGAAACCTAACAAATTGTCTTTATTACTGCAATATTTTACATCGGATCGCCCAGCGATTCGGATAATCTGCTGCATATAAATTAGTTCGTAATCATCTGCAATTGAAGCCAATTTGATAATGCAGATCAATTTACATTTTAAATTGACTGCGCGAAGGGAAAATCGGTCAGTATTTTTTTTTAAATAAACACAAGGTTGTAACTGTTTATGTAATTTACATTTACTCATGTTAAGTATTTTTTATGACTGATAAGCTAGGCGCTCGACTACAGCTCACCTGATGTTAAGCACACCTAGCCTGGAATGGAACTAGCTCGTGAAGCTACCGGAACACACCGTTAGATGCTTGGCGGCAGATTTTCAACTTGAGGGTAGCTAACAGACTACTAGAAAATACTCTACCATGATGCTATGGTTTCCACACGATGTTTAAAAGCTCGTGCTTAGTTTGGGGGTAAATGGGGTAAAAAGTTTATTTAAAGTTCAAAGTAAAAACATATTGATGGCGCAAAGCGAAACCTTTCCAATAACAATTTTCGAGGACAAGTGTGGCGGACTATTCATGGATTATTCCCGTGAATAAAACGTATTAGATACAAATGTCATATTCACATTTCTTTCACATTGCGCTAGTTGTATAAAACTAGTAATTCTCGACTTCTAGTTTTTACTGCACTTCGTTGTTTCATTATAACAGTATGGACGGTTCTACGACGGACACTGACGTGGTTTTGGCTTATGTCGGATACTCTAAGTTTCGGCCACATCCGGTGGCCTTTTTCAAGGAAACTAAGCTGAGTACAACGCGTGTGCAGTCTCGTCTTGTTTCGCACTATATATATACTTGGCAAAAAGGCGAGGCGTCAGAGGCGTTAGAGGCGACAGGTGACCTGATTGCTGGTATTTACTTCGGTTATAAACTTAATATTGCGATTCAACGTGGCTATACTCCCAGCACTTTGCCTACATTTCCCTCCTCTAATGGACTATTAGATTAGGTTTTTGTTTTTATATTAATACAAATATTTTATTAATAACACCAATGTTACAAGCCAATTTTGTATTATAATTATATATATCATTAAAAGAGTTTTAAGACACTGGTTACATGTCGATATAGAATCATATTTATGTACTTATTAATAATTTAATAATCTTTCTTTAATCTTTTAAGTTTGAAATAGTCGTCAGTGTCATAAAACAAAGTATCTTGCAGCCAAGATCTTAACTTGGTTCTGAAGCACGTGGTGGAAGGTGCATCCCGGACGGAGGCGGGTACGCGGTTGTAGACCGCGGGCCCCAGAATGTATACCGACCTCTCTGACTTGACGAGCCGGTGCGCCGGTGTTACAAGTTGATCATTCTTTTTATTTCTGCGAAGATCTAACGACCTGTCGACGCCCCTGCGTTGAAAATCAATGTTTGTATTTATCGTTCTTATTATTTTGTAATAGTATTCATTTTTGGCGCCATGCCCGGCATCAAACTATCTGACGCTGATCTTTAAATGGGCATGTCGCCAGACAGGATGATGGCAGGTGGACTAAGGCGTTGACGGACTGGTGGCCGCGAGCTGGTAAACGCTGGTTTGGTCGTCCACCAGCTTGTTGGGTACACAACATAATAAAAATCGCAGGTCGAACCTAGACAAGATTGTCACAGGACCAGCACGGGTGGCGTACAAAAAGAGATATCACGGGCTAATAATAATAATGATTAATTTTAAGTTGTTATAAGTGATCATTGTTAAGTTGCCCTGTTAGCTCATATGGTAGAATGTCTGCTTCAAGAGTTGTAAGGCGTCGGTTCGATTCCCACGAGGACAAACATTTATGTGACGAGAAAAATCTATGTCTTAGTGTCCTGTTTGTATTATAAGTTAATTTACAATAAAAAAAGTATATTATATTTTATCAGCTATTTGGTTCCCATAGCTTTGCTTAGTTTGGCGCTGAGTGTAAGGTTACGATATTTATTTATTATTTTAATTAATCAACATTATAGTTAACATTTATTTATTTATTTTATTTATTTATTTATTTATTTATTTATTTATTGACATAAAAACGTTACACAGTTACATTTATGTCACAGACTTATGCATTAATTAATAAGAAAAAAGAAAGCATGTCAAGTTTAAAATCATATAAAATTACAAATTCAAATATTATGTCAAACTTAAATACAATATCAAATAGAAATGAAATACCAGGCTCAAATACAATGTCAAATTTAAATTTAACTGCAATGTCAAATACAAATATAATGTCAAAATCTAGAAACAATGTCAAATTCAAATATTCTAATAAGTATTGGCATAAGGGATATCTTTCCTTGCGAATTCCAACAAAAATAATGTCGCGTTAGATAGCGAATAAGGGCCATGCAAAGCTTCCAAAATTCCAAGTTTTTGGAAGCTTTTGAAACGACACAACCCATACTGCTAGCACTGTGTCCTGGTGTGTCCAGTAAGTTATAAATAAAATAGTTCTTGAATAATGTATAACTTAAGCTTACTGTATAATAGGGCGAAGGCCTTTAGCTCGGTTCCGCTCTCCAGGAAAAGGGATAAAAAAGTTAAGGGCATTATCGACTTTTATAACTTGGACGTCCTATCTTTATCTATGTTCGTAATTCATATTTCATTACTTAGATACATTGATACATGTACAAAAAATATATTAAATTTATTAAGGTACGCCAACAGCACACATACTGCAAAATTTACAAACACATTGCAATGAATTATGTTCCGATAAATGCGCCATTTATAGACATACACAGTTTGATAAACATATTGCTTGCAGGAGTTAAGGAAATAAAATTATAGTTTTAGAGTTTTTAAACTTTTTTATGACAATAATTTTATCATTTTTTTTATATCTACGAACAACTTAGAACCTCTGAAACTTACTTCTTAAACTGTCTTAAGGAACCAGAGAAAACATCCACTCTGTCACTCATATCATTGTAAGTTGAACATTACAATAAAATACAACTTTATTATACACCAAACAACATACAAAACAAAAAAGAGATAGGAAATAACAAAACAAAAACAACATAGAATAACAAATAAATGGGGTACAAGGGCGGCCTTATCGCCTAGAGCGATTTTATCCAGACAACCTTAGGATGGAATAGCGTTGGTGTAAAAAAAAATACAGAGTGGAAAAAAGGTGAATAAAAATATTAATATATACATATACATATATATACAATATAACATTATTAACAATTTAATTTTAATTGTTCAACGGTTAAATTATACCGGTTATTACGATTCATGAGATACAGCCTGGTGATAGACATACAGACAGACAGACGGATGTACAGCGGAGTCTTAGTAATAGGGTCCCGTTTTACCCTTGGGGTACGGAACCCTAAACTCAAGAAAATGTATTGTAACTTTTTATAAGTAGACAATAGACAATAGACAATATTTTATAAGTCTACAAAAGCATTATAATATTTTAAAATTATTTTTGCTGCATGTTTGATCATATCTTGTAGCGATGATAGCTCAGTGGTAAGCGCGGTCGGTTCGCACGGCAAAGGGCGTGGGTTCAAACCCCAACAATGAGCTTGAGCTAACTATTGAAAGTCTCAAAGTAATGAGCGCCAAAGCAGCGATGCCCAGGACTTTGTTTTGCTACACAGTTCTGTATATCACTGCAATGGTCATAGACATGCATTATCTCTTACCATCAGGAGAGCGTATCGTTCGTCTCATTACTATTACATAAAAAAAATCTTTGACCAGATTATCACAACTAACCTGTCAGCCGTAAAAAAATCTTCGTTAAGGCAACTTAAATTTATACATGTATTTTGATTGCATGGGTTATTCATGATAAGTGATGAATGGAACCATCTATACAATGTAACAAGATTTAAAGCTTAGATAAAATACAAGTTTTTGCAAAATTCTTAGAAGATAGCGCTACATATTATAAAACAAAGTCGTCCGTCGCGTCTGTCTGTCTGTTCGCAATAAGCTTCAAAACTACTGAACGAATTATCATGCTTCACCAATAGAGTGTGTGATTCATGAGGAAGGCTTAGGTATATAATTTGTCAAGGTTTTGTGTAAATTGGTTGAAATATGATGATAATTGTTGGAAGTGTCGGAAAAAGTCAAGCCACCTGGGAGCTTTCATCGAAAACGCTGCCTAATCCCTTTGAGATATAATAAAAAAATGCACGGTAAGATATTCCTCTTTTATAGTGCTCTGTGGTATATATCTACCTTTTAAGGATAGTTTACTATACCCATTCGCATCCCACCAACTGTACGCTTAGATTTTTTAAACTACGCAACGGATTTTAATGCGGTTTCCATCAATAGACAGAGTGATTTAAGCCTTACTCTTGAATCACTCTCTTTATATGTATAATACATGCATATGCACCACATTTGTGTCTACATTGCACCCGTACAAAACCAGGGCGGGTCGCTAGTTATAAGCAAGAAAAACTTTTATCTAAATTAACAATAGTTTTTCAGAAATTCCACAGTTTATATTCATAAAACTATTCTCCACGCTCGTGAAGATTCAATCGATACAACACATTTTATTCGATAATTGCATGCCGAAACAAACAAGTAAATCGATATTGCGATTCTGATTTTTTGCCGATGTCATTGACCGATGCAACAGGATGTGAAATGATATAACAATAGTATGTTTTGCACATTTGCGAATGGCAATTAACAAAATAATATTGTTTGCCAGAATCGAACTTCAAGATCTAATTCCTCCTTGCAAGTTTTGCTATTATACAGTCATCTCTCAAAAATTGTCCGGACACATTCCATCAAGTAACAAAAGACAGCGTTTTTTGTAGCGATGATAGCTCAGTGGTTAGCGCGGTCGGTTCGCACGGTGGAATTCTTTGTCTAAGTGGGTGTCTCCCAAATACTCCCAATATGTCAAAAGTATACAAGTATCGAATAAAGTTTCTTAGACAAGCGTGCTCCATCGTAGACCGCATATATCAGGCCAAATGATGACGGAACGCAAGCCTGTTAATTAATAATTTAAAAAACATTCATAGTTACGAGCGTTTTTAGCAGATCTTTTAATAATGTAAGACATCATTTTAATTTTTTTACAATCGCTGAACTGGCCAAATGTTGATTAATCGCAAACCTATTATAAAATTAAAAAAATCTAGCTAGAAGCGCTTTCTACCAAATCTAAGTTTTTTTTTTAATTTTTTTAATCGCCAAAGTTTTATTATAGAAAATATTGTTAAAGTTTAGTTTAACAATTGATAGTAAGTACACAGGTATCGATTGTCTAACACGGTCAATTCGAAATTTGAATGCAACTTTATTGTTTCTTATAAGGAAAATGCCTTTGAACATTCATACTACCTACAAGCACAACTATTAGAGATGGGAATGAATTTGTTTTTTATGCCGGTTACACCTTTAGAGGAGGCCTATGTCCAGCAGTGGACGTCCTATGGCTGATGATGATGTATGTACACCTTTAGCTGGTAAGATGTACTAGATGCCTCTATATACATACATATGTATAATTATAAGTATATTATATGTATAGTTCTGTGGAAATACCTTCAGTGGGGCAGCTTGTAGCGATGATAGCTCAGTGGTTTACGTGGTCGGTTCGCATGCCAAAGGGCGTGAATTCAAACCCCAACAATGAGCTGGAGCTGCCAGTGAAGGAAAACATCGTGAGGAAACCATAGCGTGGTGGTAGGGTACTTTCTAGTATTCGGATGGCTAGCTACCATCCTCAAGTTGAAAATCTGCCGTCAAGCATCTAACGATGTGTTCCGGCAGCCTCACTTAAAAGCCAGTACCATTCCAGGCTAGCAGGCGTGTTTTACTATCTTCGGCCACACCGTCACTTAACATCAGGTGAGCTGTGGTCAAACACATAGCCGGTCAAACATTTAAAAAAAAAAAGCTTGCCACACTAGTGTGTGGCAGAAACGAACGAAAATTAGATAAAGTAAAAATTATGTGTTAGCATCCATTTTTCTTAATGGTTGTTAGGCTAGTTGTTTGACCACAGCTCACCCGATGTTAAGTGACGGTGTGGTCGAAGATGGTTAACACCTAGCCTGCAATGGAACTACCTCACAAGTGAGGCTGCCGGAACACACCGTAAGGAGCTTGGCGGCAGATTTTCAACTTGAGTGGCAGCTAGCCAGCAGCGTACTAGAAAGTACCCTAACAACATGCTATGGTTTTCCTTTAGTGGCAGCAGCTTGAACCCACGCCCTTCGGCATGCGAATCGACCGCGCTAACCATTGAACACTCAACGTTACAAAAACATTCAAAGTGAAAGGTCTGATTGTTTTGGCCGGATTTCCATCCGACTAAATTTGCACCCTCACAGCACTATACCATTCACATTAGGTATTGTAAATGTAGGTAATACCAGTGAATCTGCCTAGATTCCGCAATTTGAAAGCTAACTTCGTGATATGCCAAACGTATGCTAAATGCAAGTGAGTTTTCTATAAATTGTGAAAATATGGAATTCTTCGATTTGATTTTGCAATATTATGATGTATGGTTAAACTGTATTAAACGCGCGTGTGTGGTGTTTGTGTGTGTGTGGGTGTGTGTGTGTGTGTGTGTGTGTGTGTGGGTGTGTGTGTGTGTGTTTGTGTATGCGTGTTTGTGTGTGTGTTGTTTGTTGTGTCGGTGAACGTTACCCATGATTACGTTGACTTACTAAAATATTCATCACATTAGCATCGGGTTTGTAGTAATATGAATTGTCACTATATCCAAGATCAGTAGTTTTCTAAATACGAAGAATTTCATATTGTTTGACAACAACGTATTTGACCACAGCTCACCTGATGTTAAACGACGGTCGAAGATGGTAAATACATTAAGCTTGAAATGGAACAAGCTTTCAAGTGAGGCTGCTGGGACACTTTCAAGTGCTTGGCGGCCGATATTTAACTTTAGGGTGGTAGCTAGCCATCGAAGTATTAGAAAATACCTTACCATCATGGCTTGGTTTCCTTACGATATTTTCTTTCACCGGCAGCTCAACCTCGGATCTGAACCTACGTCTTACAGCATGCGGTCCGAGCCCGCTAACCTCTGAGCTATCATCGTTACAAAACCGCATATAACAGTAGCTAAGTAAACAATGTATTAACTTGGAAGTAATCACATATAGCTTAGTCTATAAGAATCCAAATACGGTTATCTTTCGATACAGGCTCTTAGCTTGAAAATTTATTATCAAGTCCTAATTTCGAGATAACGTTTATGCAGAATCTATAAAACCCCCTTTATTTTAATGACACACATTATTTAATGAAAGTTTATTGCAAGTAAAATGTTATTTTTAAGAGAATAGTTTCAGATAAAACGCCTACAATAAATAGTGATAAAATAGACACTTTATTAAAATGGGGGTTACCATTTACAATGTATGTGTGTGTATGGTCACATTATAGTGAATTTTTTGTCGATAACAAGGATGATTTATATAAAGTAAATTTATTTTTAGTAATAACTCTTTACTTGGTGGTAGATCTTCTTAGCAAGAGGTCGTCTCGGTAGGTACCACCGCAGTACCAGATATTCTGCCGCACAGCAGTATTGTGTAAACATTATTATGTTCTGATTTGAAGGGTACTGCAGCTAGCGAGATTACAGGGCTGTTGAGACTAACTATCGAAAGTCTCAAAGTAATGAGCGACAAAGCAGTGATGCCCCGGACTTTGTTTTGGTACTCAAAGTTCTGTTTATCGCTGCAATGGTCATGAATAGGCGTTATCTCTTACCATCATAAACCTGTATATTATATATAGAAAAATATATTGTGTAAATTTGACAAAAAGAGCATAATTTTTCGTAGTAAAAAAACTTACCAGTAATTTATAGGTACAAGGTTGGTACCCTCTTTTGTGCTCCTAGAGACAGTTTGCACCCCAGCTTCTTATATCCTTCGTTTTTAACCCTAACTTTTGGTTTCTCTGGTTCCACTGGACACCCTTTTAACTCCCATACTAAATTCGTCAAAGACTTAGGCCTGCTTAGTTTCCTGGACCTTTTCTCTGGCAGTTTTGGACCGTTTCCTGAATCACCCGACGTTCTACCTCCAGAATGACTTGAATCCAAAGTACCGTCAAGCTCCATTGCTTGATGTATGTTACTCAAACTCTTATATCTGATGTTAAAGATGGGAGAATCGTCTTTCGTCAATTTTATTGGACTACCTAAAGGACTAGGAGTTTCTTTCGTCGGAGAATCACTTTTCTGTCTAAAAACCATTCGTGGTTTATTATTATTAACACTGTTCTTTATAAAAAGTTTGGGTAAGTTTGGTGTTGGAGCTATAGAACATTTTTCTTTGTAGACTGTTACTGGAGTCTCTTTTATGGGTGCTTTTCGAGTTCTCTTTTCGGCTTTTTGGATGTGTAATGGTTTTTTGGAAGGTATAGTCTCAATTGGTGGAGGTTCAGGTTTTATTTCTGTTATTAATGGCATGTGAATTGGAGTGGCAGCAGGAGACACCGGCGCTGATTCGTGCTTTAGACTTGGTTCATTAGTGTATGAAGCTTTAATGTTTTTTGGAAGTGGAGCGAAGCCTCTGACGTAGTCGTAGATCTGATCAATCTCGTCGTATTCATCAGGAATGCTATTATCGTCTCTATGGCTACTGTATATATGGTTGTGTCTTGACAAATGTTTGTGCTGATTCGCTGCGTCGGACGACACGCTTCTCCGTAGAAAGTATCCAGTTTTAATTATAGGAGGGGCGTGCAAAGGACCATTTAGGAGTCTTTTTGGGTCTCCCAATTTCCCATCTAAAACGTGTATTCTATCTACCACGTCTACTAACAAACGATTGCACTTTTCGACTAGTCTTGAAAACTCCATGAAGTTTTTTATCTGCTCCTCATTCTTGCATTTCTGCATCTTCAAAGGTGCTGCTAAAGGTAACGCTATTAAAGCATTGCCTTCTTTCTGAAGAGGTAATGCGAAAACATGATCTTCCTCAAACATTGATAACAGTCTTAGTTCAGCAACGAAATGGCTTGCGCTTTTCAATCCTCTCGGAGGTGTTCCATGTACCAGGCGCACTGTTATTGGAAGTCTTTTAGTTAGTAAAGTTTTAGCAGTATGAACTCCACTTATATTCTCTTCTTTAGCTATAGCCGAAAACTTCCCTCTCTGATCTAGACTTAGCAGTACTGTATCCCCTTTCGAGTCACTACATTTCAGATACTTATTTTTTCCTAGAAACGTCTCTCCTTTAGGCATTATGACTTCTCCTGCAGGCAAATTTCTGGCTCCATCGGCTGTTATGTTACCATCTAGATCTACTTTAGCACATATGACTCTTACAGGTTCTCTGACTAAGCAACCGTCATCTAACTTTCTTCTCGCGACTTCTGATACTGACTCCATACATCTGACAGCTCTGCCTTCTTCACTCAGTAACTCAAAATAGCCTTTATAAGATTCTGGGATTGCTATCCTAGGTCCTATGGATACCATACGCCGTCCCTCTTTAAGCTTAATGGCTTGCGCGATGATCTTCTTTCTCTTTCCAACAGATATGAGCAAGGCAGTGCTTTGTAGGCCTGGGCTCGGTAGCGTGGGCACTCCGAGACCTCCATATTGGCCTTTGATGATTTTAGCCACGCTGGGGAGGCGGTTTTTTCCGACAAATTCTCGAAGGTAGTTCCCTTCATCTGACCAGCGTGATGCGGCGACCAAGACCTGACCGTCAGTCGCTGCCATTTTCGGGTTTAGTCACATCTGAAATAAAGAGAAGAAATAGGTTAACAATAAAACTAATGACTAATTACTGAAAAACATTAATCTATACATGATTCTATTACCACATATACCTTTATGTGCATTACCGTCTGTTATTTAATGCATATAAAACTATTTATCTGTCTTTTCTTGAACGAGGCGAACCATTACTAAAAATGTTACCGTTGAGACAGTTTGTGGAAGTAAAATCTAACAGTAGTTCCGCTATTAAAGATATATGCAATAAACGAAAAAAAAACGTAATACATTGTAAGTTTCAGGGTGTAAAATCGCAACGTTTTTGAGTTATGTGAACACGATCATACTAATATTAAAAGGCGAAAGTTTGTGTATGTGTTAGTGTGTTTGTTACTTCTTCACGCTCAAACAGCTGGATCAATTTTGATGACATTTGAAATTGAGGTAGCTGACACCTTGGATGAACACGTAAGCTAATTTTTATCCCGAAAAGATGTAGGGGGTAACACCGCGAGCCGCAGCAAGTTTGTTATAAAATGTTGTCAACATCATTTGTAATGTAACACAGTAAAAACGATTTTATGTATGTATTTTAGATTTTCTGTGGTTAAGATTCTCTACCATTGAATTGATTTGACGCAAAACTATAAAAAAATTGTCAAGTAAGCGTCGTAAACTGATAATGTTCCGTAGTTCCATATAAATTTCTTATATTTACATATACCAAGGGAGAACGCTATAGGAAGTACATATTATGCATAAGTTTTTGTACTCTTGAAGCCTTAAAAATGTGTTTATAGCTGCTAACACAAACCTACGGAACGTTTTACCTGAATCGAGGTGAAGTACAAAACAATTGGAACAATTAAGTTTAGTAACAGCACAAGTTTAAGGTCATTGTACATGAACAATACGTATGGAGCAACTTCGGTAACACCACGTTACGCGTCGACGAGTTATGCGGAGGCACACCGAGCGCTAGGGCGCTAGCGTGTTAAGCTTACAAATTAATTGAGTATCTTTTCACATTATGCTTCTTCACATCATCACATCATCAGCCATAGGTCGTCCACTGCTGGACATAGGCCTCCTCCTGGGGGGGTTTTGCCAATACTCGCCACGCTTGGCAGGCGGGTTGGCGAGCGCAGTTAGGTGTGATTGTTCAAGGAAGACGCTGCTGCCCATCTTCCGGATTACATCCCTTAGCCGACTCTTACGGCAACCACGGGTAGAGAGGGTGGGGTACTATTCTTACGCCGGCACCACCACGGCTAATATATGCTTATGCTTCTTATATTTTAACAAATCTTTATTCTGTATGTATTTACAAAAAAAAGTATTTAAGTATCCTATCAATTAACTGACTCTCGTAGTAGAAGCTTTGCTTAGTTTGGGGTCAGATGGCACTGTGTGTAATGTCCTACGATATTTATTTATTTTTGTCTCATATACAAAGATATTTTACAAACCGACTAAATTACAAACGTTCATATTTGATGGGATTCAAGTAAATGAGAGTTTTATCAAAATTCGTCATTTATTATTTCTATATTATTATTATTGATTAACAATTAAATTCAATAATACAATTATTCACAAATTTTTATTTCGAAAAGAAGTCCGTTATCTTTTTTTGAGTGACTTCAGTCTATCATTGTTCAAAGAATTTTCGATAGTGTTGAGAGCTGCAAAGTTATCGTCATTCGTGTCGGTTCCGAGGGCGTAGAAGCGTAGGGTAGTAAGACATTTGCTTGCCTCAGTCAATATGATTGGTATGTGCATGATAAACGCTTCAAATTATAGAGAGAAGGGAAGCCCGGACTTCAAATTATCGCATGTTGGCGAGCAAGATAATATTCCTTCAACTTCAAATTACCGAAGGCACCAATTAACATTGATTTTATTCCATTTATCCAGTATTTTTCAAGGGACCGGACAAATTTTCTAATTATCGAGAGATTCAAATTAACGAGTGTCAAAATATCGAGAGTAGACATTTATAGATGTGTTAGTCATCACTCAGTGTGCCTCCAACTTGCAGCTTTAGTTTTTAGCAGCGAAATAACAACACGTTTGTGATATAACTGTTCTTACATCATTTGCGTTCGTTCGATAGTCAATAAAAGTAACATTTGCGGTGTCTCTATTGCTATTTCAATTGCTAGTTATTCTTGTTTTATGACCAATAAACTCATCTGAAATATATTATGACCTTTTTTTATTAAAACTAAGTTTGCGATTCTCGATAACCAGCCTGATGTAAATTTAATTATTTGAAATTAGTACCGCATGTTACTAATTATACTTATGATACATCATGATTTAACTTAATTAAATAAATATCTATTAAATATCCATTTTGTTCATTTCCACCCTAAGGTTGTCTGGAAGAAATCGCTCTAGGCTATAAGGCCGCCCTGTACACCATTGATTTGTTATTTCTATGTTGTATTTTTGTTTTATTACTTTCTTTCTTTTTTTGTTTTTATTTTTTGTATGTCAATATGTTTGGTGTATAATAAAGTTGTAAGTTGTATTGTATTGTAATAATTTTAATTACGGTAATTAAATATTCTATGGAATTAAACATCTCAATTAAATAAACAAAATCAAAACGTCAATTAAAAATTATACTAATACATTTACAACGTCAAAAATTATTGATAAAAAGAACTAATTAGATTAAAGAAATAATGTGGTCTAAGATGGAACTCGCTAACCTAGAACGACTCTATTTGCTCTAGTTTTGATGGTACTTGTATTGTAAAACATTGTGAGGAAACCATAGCGTGGTGGTAGGGTATTTTCTAGTACTCGGCTGGCTAGCTACCACGAAGTTGAAAATCTGCTGCCAAGCACCTAACGGTGGGTTCCGGCATCTTCATATGAGAGCCAGTTCCATTCCAGGCTAAGTGTGGTCAAATACCTAGCTTGACGTACATAAAAAAAAATGTACTTGGGAACAAACAAATTCAAAGAAAAGGCCTTAGGCCAACTCTATCCTTTTTTTTTTTTTTTTTTTTTATTCAAAATAGGTTTGCGTTTGACCACACTCTGCCTGATGTTAAGCAGTAATGCGGTCTAAGATGGAGCACGCTTACCTAGAAGAAACCTATTTACTCTAGATTTGAAGACACCCATATTGTACCTAACAGGGAACACAGACTCCGGCAAAGAGTTCCACAACCTCGCTGTGCGAATAAAAAATGTGGAATCAAAACGCTTTGTGCGTACATGGGGAACATCCACCATGTACGGATGACGTTTTGGTCGCGTTTGTCTGGCCGTCCGGTAATAGAATGGTGCAGGGGAACCAAATTGTGCAATTCAAGTGCACACTCTCCGAAATGTATTCGGTAAAAAACCGACAAGCTAGCAACTATACGTCGATGCTCAAGGCTTTGAAGCCGAGACTCCAGTAAAGTGTCGTTGCCAATTAGTCTCCTGAAGTCAAATCCTGAATCCTGTTCAATCCTGAAGTCTGAGAGTACAGACTTGTACTCTCAGACTTCAGGTCAAAGTAATGTATCATATAATTATTCGGCCTTTACTAGGTGTAAATAAATAAAAAATTTAAAAACCCCCTACGCCATTACATCATTTTGGAAAAGAGTTGATACTCTTACACTGCTGGACCGATATTAACCAAACATAGCAAAGAACCATTGCTAGGAAACTGGCTTTCAAATGCAAAAAAACCGAATCGAAATCGGTCCATCCGTTTGAGAGCTACGATGCCACAGACAGACACACATACACACATACACACAGACAGACAGACAGACATCGATGTCAAACTTATAACACCCCTCTTTTGCGTCGGGGGATAAAAATACAATGAAGTCAATATCAATTTTAATAAAGTTTAGTTTTAAAATTTTTAGTTACATTAATCTCATAACTAGGAATAGTCTATATATACGGATATCTAATTACCAACATCATTTAGTTTTTTATGTATTAACTAGCCGCGGCTCGCGGTGTTACCCGCTTAACCACATGATCTCTACATTTCTCAAGTGTCAGCTACCTCCATACTAAATTTCATCGAAATTGGTCCAGCTGTTTGAGCGTGAAGAAGTAACAAACACACTCACAAAATTTGATCTTTATAATATTAATGTGATTTTTCCATGATGAACTGACAAATTCTTGTTTGCATTTTTTTTTTCTTTAGAATTTCTGGTCTACATAATAAAGTGTTTCTTAAATCCGAAAGCAGTGGCTAGTTCAATTTGTTCAAAGCCGTTACGTTATTTTGGTTTTATTACGTTTGTAGCATTGACTTCCATAATGCGATATCTGCGGTCACCGAAGCTGGGATTCCGGATTTTTGTGGGTTATTATGCGTGCTTAATTTTTTTCTTGTAAAAATGTATCTATCTACATATATTACTTTACCACTGCTTGATAGATATATAGAGATAAACTCTTAATTATGTTTATCACCGGGCATTAATCGCGTACAGAATACTATGAAATCAACCAGAATAACTAACCACGAATCCAACGCCAGGTGGTTAGCGGGTTCGGATTGCGCACTGAGCGGTAGAGGTTCAAATCCAACTCAGCTGGGCAGCGTTTGGAAAACTGCGCAACGTTTTTTCATCTGATATACCTTAGTGCCTCAAGTCGAATGTCTTCGACCAGTGTGTGTTACCAGTGATGACTTATGGTGCTGAACGTGGCTTGGTCTCTGACTATGTGCCTTCTTGATAAGGTCAAAGTCGCACAACGAGCTATGGAGAGGGCTTCCCTACGAGATCGAATCAGAAATGAGGAGATCCGTAGACGAACTAGAGTTGCCGACATAGCCCAGCAGATTATTAGCAAGTTGAAGTGGCAGTGAGCAGGGCACATAGCACACAGAACTAATGGCCGATGGCGCTGCAAAGTTCTGGAGTGGAGATCACGGACCACTGACCACAAGGTGGACAGACGGCCTCATAAAGACCGAAGGAACGCGCTGGATGCGAGCCGCTTCGAACCGGTCTTTATGGAAGTCAATGGGGGAGGCCTATGTCCAGTAGTGGACATCCTACGGCTGAGATGATGATGATGGGTAGAGGTTCAAATTTCAACAATGAGCTAAAGTTGCAGGCAAACATCGTAAGGAAATCATAGCATAAAGATAGGTATTTTTTAAAAGCACTCACAAAAACGGCTTGTTACCAGCCGTACTTTGCAAGAACGAATGTAGTTTGTCGATAAGTGCTGAATCTTAAGTAGTTTTTTGTCGTCTTTTTTTTGTAAAAGACGAACGAGATGCTTTCCATATGGTATGAAATAAAGTTTACCCATGATCATAACAGCGATACGCAGAACTTCGAGTAAAAGTCCAGGGCATCGCTGCTTTGGCGCTCATTACTTTGAGACTTTCGATGGTTAGTCTCAACAGCCCTGTAATTTCGCAGGCTGTTACCCTTCAAACCGGAACACAGTAATGTTTACACACTACTGCTTGGCGGCAGAATATCTGGTACTGCAGTGGTACCTATTTAGACGACGTCCTGGATCTACCGTCAAGTTACTGAATACTGTTTTACCAGAATGTTGATTTCATTCCATTAGTTCAAACTAAACACAGTCCATTAACTTCCTCATTCCAAATCATCTTCACAAAAAACTGTTATCTGTGGAGGGGAATCTCATTAACCTTATCAGATCGAAGCGAACCAACAGACAGGCAGAAGATTCGCAACTACAAAATATTTTATTTAACAAGTATCATTGTACAAAACGGCGCAAGCTTAGAACGACACGACGCGTCGTTCTAAGAAACACAGGAACACGCGACGGGAGAAAAACAGGAAATAAGAGGATGCCATCAAGCAAAACAAATCAAATGTGTAAACATTACTGTGTTCCGGTTTTGTAGGGTATTACAGCTAGCGAATTTACAGGGCTGTTGCGACTAACCATCGAAAGTCTCAAAGTAATGAGCGCCAAAGCAGCGATGCTCTGGACTTTGTTTACTATTAAAAGTTCTGTGTATCGCTAATGGTCATGGACAGGCGTTATCTCTTACCATAAGGAGAACGTCATTCGTCCTATAATTTTTTACATTTAAAAAAAAAGTGGCAAACAAGCGACGAGCCACCTGATGGTAAGTGATCACCGCCGCCTAAGGACACCTACAATACCTAAAAGAAATGTAATTTTCTAGTTGTCTAGAAGAAATCGCTCTAGGCGATAAGGCTGCCGTTGTACTACCGCAAATTATTCAATGTTGTATCTTTTTTAAAGTTTTGTTGTTATAATATATCGATTGTTAGTGTACAATAAAGTTGTATTCTATTCTTTCATTTCATTGCCACGCTTGATGGCAATGCTAAGCTTTTGTCCAAAGTTGATGCTAGCATTCTGGTCACCTGAAGCCTGCTTATTTAGTTAATATACATATATGTATATTACTTATATTGTATTTAGTTCTTTTAACTTCATTCCCAGTTTTTTTTAGTACAATTCCTTCGTAGGAATGCGTTTTGTTCGTCCGAGATTTAAGTATGCAAAAACGTTTTTGCGGTTTTCGCGGAATTTGTTTAAAAACCTAAATTATAACATTGAACGAACTGGCCAAGTTGCTTCTATTTTGCGCCGGTGAATAAGCAAAAATGCTTTTTCTATAGCAACAAATACTTATATTTTTCAATAGACATCTTCGTACTTCGTGGTCCAATGTACGTCACGACATAAAAGCACGATTAAAGAATATTGGACTCTTATTGGAAGCATTTTAAACTTTATTTACTGGGAATAGAGTTGAAAGAATGGATTTTAAAAATCAAAGCTGAGATAATATTAAAGGTAACTGTATCAGATATCTTGTAGACAAATAAGGAGAAGAGTGTGGGGCCATGAAAAGAGCGGTTTTGCATTCGATTTGTCTTAAGGAGTTTTTTTAAGAATTTTACTAGCTTTCATTTTATTTTTAATACTTAACAGGTTCGCGTTTGACCACATCCTGCTTGATGTTAAGCAACGATTTGGTCTAGGATGGGAAACGGTTACCTAGAAGGAACTTGTTTATTCTTGATTTTTTTAAGACACCCATATTGTACTTTTCAGGAAACACAGACTTCGGTAAAGAGTTCCACATCCTCGCTGTGCGAATAAATAATGTGGATTCGAAGCGCTTTGTGCGCACATGGGGAACGTGCACCATGTACGGGTGACGCTTTGGTCGCGTTTGTCTGGCCGTCCGGTAATAAAAAGAATCAGCTTTATCCCATGCCTGTTATTTGTAGTCGTTATAGAAAAAAAGAGAATTAGTTTCATATTGGTGACAATGTTTAGACTTCTGAAAAGTTCCATTACGAAATTTTCAGATAATCTTTATTACATTGGACTTACTCTGGGGCCGGTAGTCAGGGTAACTTCTTCTTTTTTACATTATCTATCCGGATTCGGTGTCTCAAATGCAAGGTAAATAAAACTCTCTCAATGCAAGGTAGCTTATATATGATAGGAGATAGATAGGCCCTAATTGCAGCATCTATAAGATCATTAGTCACAATACCTAATAGCTTACAATAAAAAAAAACTCACTCATCAATATACCTAGCTCACAATCTTTTAAAATCCACGTATTGCATAAACAACTTTGGATCAAAACAATTGAGATTAAAAAACATCCTATAAAAATGTTCTCGTATAAGTTTTTTTTATGTCTGACAGGCTAGGTGTTTGACCACAGTTCACCTGATGTTAAGTAACGGTGTGGTCAAGGATGGTAAACACACCTAGCCTGGAATGGAACTGGCTCTAAAGAGAGGGTGACGGAACACACCGTTAGATGCTTGGCGGCAGATTTTCAACTTGAGGGTGGTAGCTAGCCAGCCGAGTACTAGAAAGTACCCTACCACCATACTATGGTTTCCTTACGACGTTTTCCTTCACCGGCAGCTCAAGCTCATTATCTTTCTTATAGGTCACAAGGCAAGGAATATTTGTTGATTCTTTATAGTTTTTAATAGTTTGCCGTGGTGGTGCCGGCGTAAGAATTGTACCCCACCCTCTCTACCCGTGGTTGCCGTAAGAGTCGGCTAAGGGATGTCATCCGGAAGATGGGTAGCAGCGTCTTCCTTGAACAATCACACTTAATTGCGCTCGCCAACCCGCCTGCCAAGCGTGGCAAGTATTGGCAAAACCCCCCCAGGAGGAGGCCTATGTCCAGCAGTGGACGTTCTATAGCTAATGATGTGTGTGTGTATAGTTTTATTCCCGCTTTCACTCAAGCGCCCGCTGTTTTTATGGCCCGAACTTCGCGAACTATTGCGGTTCCCATGCCGACTGATTTATTACAACTTGATTTGTCCTGTTCCCTAATTTGGACGTCATAAAGACTTATTTATAATTAAGGCTGGTGATTAATTTTATACCTATAGTTGTATTGGTAAGTGTTAAAAGCTTAGTGGCTAGCACTAATGTCAAATTGCAGTACTTAATTTGCAGCAGATCACCTAGATAGGTACAACCGCAGTATCAAATATTCTGTCGCCAAGTAGTAGTGTTTAAACTTTTTTGTGATAATATGAAATTGTTGCTTGAAGAAATTACTTAAAAAAATATTATGATAGTCAATCTAGGTATTTGTGACACCTGGTTTTAAATGACGGTGTGGTCGAAGTTGGTAAAGCACACCTAGCCTGGGATGGAACTGGCTCTCAAGTGAGGCTGCCGAAACACACCGTTTGCCAATACTCGCCACGCTTAGCAGGCGGGTTGGCGAGCGCAGTTAAGTGTGATTGTTCAAGGAAGACGCTGCTGCCCATCTCCCGGATGACATCCCTTAGCCGACTCTTACGGCAACCACGGGTAGAGAGGGTGGGGTACTATTTTTACGCCGGCACCACGGCACGGTTAGGTGTTTGGAGGCTTGTTAGTTAATGAAAGTTACGATATCTCAAAGTAATGAGCGCCAATGTAGCGATGCCATGTCCTTTATTTAGTTTTCTTAAAGTTCTGGATATCACTGCAATGGTAATGGGCAGGCGCCATCTCTTACTATCTAGGGAGCCACTTGTTCGTTTCATTACTTCCTGTTATAATAATAAACTGAACAAACGCTGACCGGAGTGTTAAATGCTACTCGTTGTAAACCATCTGAAGAATAAGCAGTAAAATATAAAATTACAAAACCAGTTTATCGTGAAATATTCGTACACTTACAAAAACTTTTTCAAAGAAAGCATTTTTTTGCATATCAACATTTTAGTGCCGTGCGGTGGTACAGGCACCTCGGTACGCGAGATCAACTTGCACTTGGTAGGTTTTTATCATATGTCTTGATGCGTTTTTTATTCTTTGAACAAAAACACGGACAAGTGTGAGTTAGGTCAGTCAGCGAGGGTTCCGTACAAACTATTGATATTGCTCTCATTCCTTGCATAAAGACCCTATTTTTGTGATTAAATTAAAAATGTTAATTTTCCGGATTTTCCCTTTTATCTAATACCTTTAAACGAGCAATTCTTGTATATATGTATAATGTATATAATGTCGGAAACAGCTCCAACGATATTCATGAAATTTAGTATGCATGGTGTTTCGGGGGCCATAAATAGATCTAGCTAGGTTTCATTTTTAGAAAACGTCATTTTATCTGTGTTTTCAGCCGAGCAAAGCTCGGTCATCCAGGTACTATGTTCTATAAGACAATGCTTCTAGCCAAATTTAATATTTCTAGGTCAACGAGAAATACTCTATAGGTTTGATTCCCTTGTGAGTGTCAAAATGTACGGTTTATTTGCGATATAAACGGCTGACTTTTTTTACATTAATTATTTTTTCACAGCTTCAAGGGACTACAGATCTGCGTATATGGTTTTAATTTCAACTTGATACTTCAACGCGTTCCCGAGACAGAAGGACAACAAAATGATCCTAAAAGGGTTCCCCTTTTTTGCATTTCGAGGTACGGAACCCTTAAAATGAATTTAAAATGCAAAGTAAAAAAACTTACAAGGCCCAATTAAAATCTTGCACCAGTTGGTAACTTGAGAAGCGGAAAACATGGTGTTCACTGAACTAAATAATATGCGAAACGGGAAAAAAATTTAAACACTAAACTTAAAATAAATCGGACCAACGCGCGAACTCAAGAATATTCATTAAAAAACATTTGCAATATTTTCTTTTTTAAATTTTAATCTATCTAACACCTTTAAACGAGCAATTCTTGTATATATGTATAATTATATATAATTTGAATCTCAGAAACGGCTTCAACAATTTTTATGAAATTTGATATGCAGGGGGTTTCGGGGTAAATCGATCTAGCTAGGTTTCATTTTTAGAAGACGTCGTTTTACCCGTGTTTTCAGGCAATGAAAAACCGAGCAAAGGTTGATCATCCAGGTACTACTTATTAAATTGACGAAAATCGTCTTACGTAATAAATGAATGACCCCTTGTAGCGTGAAAATACTATGAAATCGTACTATGGTGTTCAAAGTTTCTGTGTACCAAAAGCATTTAAAGCTATAAAAATCCTGGATACGACATTCGAACGCGTCAACCTCTAAAGCTATCATTACTGTTACAAGATTTTTTCAGCTATTTAGCATGCGACACAAAATTAATCGCATTAAATAACGAGAGACTAACTGCTAATTATAATATTTGATTTCGTTTACATTTCAAATTAAGTTTGTAAATCTTCAAATTGATTTACAGCTTACGGTTGAAGCATACATTGATTGGTCAATTTTATTGCACGCGAGTTGTTGTAATTAAAAACGACATGTCTTCGGACATGTCCAAGAGTAGTCTAAGAGGCTGTGGTTAAAAAAGGTAAACTAGTAGATTATTAAATTACTAGTAAGTAATTATGATTTTTTTGACATTTTATTATATTGACATACTTTATATTAACGTTCTTTTACATTGACAATTTATTTTTATATATATATCTACTTTATTTTGTAATTTTTTTTTTCATTTATACGTATTTTCATTGATCAGTGTTTTTGACATTTAATGACTTGTAATTTCGGTGTTATCGATAAAATATTTGTATTGTAACGAGTGATTAATATTTATCAGGTTTTGTAAATATTTTGTGTTCAAAATGCTGTTCTTAAATTGATTCATTAATATACAATATGTAAATATTAGAAGTGTCTTTATAGATAAAGTAAAAATTTGAATATATCCATTTCGCGGCACTTTGGGGTATTAATATAAAATAGCTACTAGAGTACTGGACTTTTATCTGTGTCAGTAAGCGACTTTTTAATCAAAATCATTCAAAAACAAAAGTCATTTATTCAGTTTAGGCCCTGGTAAGGCACTTATGAACGTTAAGTTACATGTTTGAATCTACCACCGGCTCGTAATTACACTTCAACTGAGAAGACTCCGGCAAGAAACTCAGCAAGGCATTTTTTTGTGGATCTTTCTTTTCATATTAGGTTACAATTTACAGTTATAAATATTAATACATACATTATGCTTACTACAATTATCACTTAGCCAGGGGGATGCAAGTGCAGAGAGAAGCTACAACAACCATATATTCCTGTCTTCCACGTAATGAGCCACCTTATAGTAGGCTTTGTCAATAATATTATCCGTACCTAGTTAAATCGACTTGTAACCAAGAAAGCTTCTCACAGACATCTATACTAATATTATAGATAGTACCTGGATGACCGAGCTTTGGTCGGTTTTTCATTGCCTGAAATCACGGATAAAACGACGTTTTCTGAAAATGAAACCTAGCTAGATCGATTTATCGCCCCCGAAACCCCTTGCATGCTAAATTTCATGAAAATCGTTGGAGCCGTTTCCGAGATTCAGATTTTATATATATATATATATATACATATATACAAGAATTGCTCGTTTAAAGGTATAAGATTACACGCCAACAAATAGCTATATTTTTAGCAGAGATACAGATTTAATGAAACTATAAAGATAACGAGATAGGTTTTTATATTCCGCAAAAAGAAACCGTTCCAGTGTTTCAAATCCAAATAGGTATGTTGTGTTTCGCGTCAATCTTTAATAAAATAACCGTCAGCTCTCCGTTCATATTGGACGACCGACAATAACGGTCCAAACGAGTCTTGCTAGCGTACCCGGCCGGTAAAAAGTACAAAAAGTACAAGTTAGGCCTTCCTTCCCAGGCCTTCACAGCATACGTGACAGTTGCCCCGATGTGAGCCAGCTTACATCGGGAATTAACGATTTTATTACACTGGCTCAGTAACTGTCAAAGTTTGAAGCCCTTGGACCTTTATAAAATCCCAAGCTAAGTGTTTTTACCATTTTTGACCATACATCAGTTAAGCTGTTTTTATAGCCAGGTGTTAGGCCATAAAAAAATTAGGTTTTAAAAAAAAAAAAAAAAAATATGGATCCATGATTTATGGATAAGACAAAAAGAAACCATCGCATCAGCTTTTAAAATCCAACTGGGTACATAAATACAAATATTTTAATGGTTACATCAAAGTTACAAGCCAAATATTTTCGAAGGATGATTGAGCTTTATTCCACCACGAAGAAATATAGTTCAACCACCATGAGCTTATTTATGATGATTTTCTTCACCGAAAAACCAGTGGTATACGATAGTAAAGTAACAGTTACAAGCCGGACATTATTTAAATTTTTAGTTTGTTTGTTTGTTCAGTGAACAACAACTCGATACAATAATATAGTATTTATTTTCTAAAAGGACCATTGGAATAAAAGTTTGACAGCCGCATTCTTATGGAATATCGGCGATCTCCAGTAATCTATGATTACTTTATAATGCATTATTCAAAACAAAACGCCTTTTATGCATAAAATGGAACCATCGATGCTTATTTATAATTTTAGGGTAAGACTCGACTAAAACGTGGTGCAGTCAAAGATACGTAGTTTTTTTATGCGTTCATATACATACAACGATAAAGATACATATAAAGATATAGTAATTAATAAATATATATGTAATAATAAGTAATATATTAAAAAATAAACTTTAATAAGCGGAAATTATTGCGCTGTTACCAGTTTTCATATCTTTTTCTATGAACATGTGCTAGATATCTTGTGAGTTTTATGTCTGTCACTAGTTCATCATCTTTTAGTCGAAGTGAAACGCTGAACATAAAATGAATCAAAAGTGACGAATTCAACCATTTTAAATGGGCCCACAATATACTTAGAATGTGATTTAGACTTTTTACATGATTTTTAATGAAGTATATCGAAATACTTGACACTGGAAAAATATTGAGAAGAATATTGAAAATTGAAAAGAGTCGTGTCGCTCCGTTGTAACTTTTTCCAAAATTTGTGTTTTTTCGACTGTATTAAATATTGGTATTTTATTCATAAAGTGTTATAATGTGGTGAAACACGATTTTTCGTATTGCTGCCAAAACTCAATTGACGCTTATAGTAAAGTCGCCACTACTTTACTAAGGCAAGACTGGATTCGACCGGCACGGACTGTACTTGAGCTTTGACTGTAATTAAGTCAAAGATATAGATATAGATTTCCTTAATTACAGTCAAAGACTGTAATTAAGGAAAACCAAAGTAAATAACGAAGATTAGGCACTAAGGACTCCGTATCTATTTACCGAGGAATTAGAAAAAACTATAATTTTGAATTGTTTTTAACTGAGTTGCAATGATTCACGGGTCAACATGAAATTTGACTTTGATTGCAAAGCATTAAATTTCGGTAGTTTAGGTCGTAATAAGACGGAAAAAAAATATATGGCATTAAAAACTTTGCTTTTGTGCTTAGAAGACTTGATTGAACGAAATTTTTAAAAATCTCGGATTTTAATTTTTGCAATAGTTATGTTGCAATCTGTTATATTTATATCATAAATGTGGGAGAAATTATATCAAGTTTGGCTTGCTTGGTGGTCTTAGAGGCCCTCTAAGTTTGAGGGCCCTAGTACACAGGTCTGAAAAAAACAAAGTGAAACGCCAAAAACTTTTTTTTTTTTTACTCACCTGATGCTTAGTGTCGAAGATAGTAAAATACACTAAGTGGAATAAAACTGGCTCTTAAGTGAGGCTTTCGGAATACAACTTTAGGTGTTCGGCAGCAGATTTTCAATTTGAGGGTGGTAGCCAGTCGAGTACTATAAAGTACCCTACCACCATGCTATGGTTTCCTCACGATGTTTTCCTTCACCGGCAGCTCAAACACATTGTTGGGGTTTGCTATCACTGACTGAGTTGTCATCGCTACAAATGGCTTTTGTTTTTCGCCGTCATGCGCTTTTACCCTGAGAGAATATGCCTCCATTCTTTTTCGTAACTATTCTTTTTGCATCCGGAGGTATGCATATCGAAAGAATATTAATTTTGATCACACAGGATAAGAGAGCCGTGGACGGGAATATATAATGTATTTTATGGTGGAGACAACATTTTTATTAGACAAGTTATTTGTTGGACTGTCCGATTATTTGGTAGTATTTTACTTTTAGAGCTGAGAGGCGTGGCGTCAATCCCCACCCAGGATAAACTTTTGCATAATTAACGTAATGTTTGTTCTGTATCTGGGTGTTCTGTAAGTATTATAATTGAATCGGTTTTTTCAAAAACCTCTTAAGTCAAACATGCTTTTTTTTTGCTGAAAATGGCTTCGAAAGTTACATTAGATGAGCTGTGGTCAAAGTTCATCTGATGTTAAGTGACAGTGTGATCGAAGGTGGTAAAACACACCTAGGCTGCAATGGAACTGGCTCTCAAATGAGGCTTTTAGATGCTTGGCGACTGATTTTCAACTTGAGGCGGTAGCTAGCCAACTGAGTACTAGAAAATATCCTACCACAATGCTATGGTTTCCTTCACCGGCAGCTCAAGCTCATTGTTAGGGTTTGAACCCACGCCCTTCGGTACCGTGAACCACTGAGCTATCGTCGCTACAAAACTAATAGTATTTAAGTAAGTATTCTATCATTTATCTGACTTCCATAGTACAACAAATATCTTAAGTCATAATATGACAGTTAAAACTAAAGTAACCTAATCTATAATAATATAGAATCCCAGAAAAATACTAAGTAGAGACGACTAATTTTATACGAGCAGCGCCAGTAGTAAAATTATTTTAAAATATAGTACCTACATAATTATGTATGTAAAAACAGTTTTCCATCCTATTTGGATATAACTACCTATTAAAACTATTAATAGTAACATGCGATGTAAAGGCGTATGCACACTTGCAAGACACGTGCGGTGGTAACCGTTATACTCGACTCGTTGATGTGTACAAGGATTTATAACCTGGCATGTACACTGCTAGCCAAGAAATAGACACATCACGTATTAGTTGACTAAAAAAAAAAGTTTTTTTTAAGTAAAAATTAATGAGACGAACCAGACGCTCTCCTGGTGGTAAGAAATAAGCTGTCCATGACCATTGCAGCGATACACAAAACTTTAAGTAGCAAAACAAAAACCAGGGGATCGCTGCTTTGGCGCTCATTACTTTTGAGACATTCTATGGTTAGTCTTAACAGCCCTGTAATTTCGTTATCTACAATTTCCTTCAAAACGGAACACAGTAATGTTTACGCACTACTGCTTGACGGCAGAATATCTGGTACTACGGTGGTACCTACCCAGACGAGTTTGTTTCAAATAAAAGTTGCGATCATTAAACCACCTGAAAAGTTGAGTTTGAAATTTTTGAAGTGGAAGTTGTTTAAGTTGTTCTGGCATGTTATTCTACACTATTTATAGTGATTGTAGTTATATCTCTCTAATTCTAGTTCCACTAATAAGTTGTAACGACTTTTACGGGTCATTAATAACAATAATTGTTTTAAGTTTAATTAATCCTTCATCCTTGTTGTAACAAAGACGCATTATGTTATGTAAGGATGGAACGAAATAAACAACTACGGATTTACTCAATCGTTGATTTTACCTATTTTTAGAACGTTTTTATATTTGAGTACGTTTTTCTAGGTTTGTACCATATTCTGCGAACATTTTAGCCTATAAGAAAATATAAAGGCGGTTATTGGAAATAAGATCTGAGAGACGGTCATATGAATTTTACGATATATGAGTATATATGTATATTTCACGTGTCCAAGAGTCCTGTAAGGTCTAAAGGAAATAAAGCACTTTGAGTTTTGAGTTTTATATATTTTTTATGATGAATAGGCTTGCGTTTGATCGCCATCTCATCTGATGATAAGTGATGATGCGGTGTAAGATGGAGCATGCTCGTCTAGAAGATACCGATTCACTCGCTACTTGAAGACACCCAGATTGTATCTATCAGGGAACACCCACTCAAACGGTAATTTACTACATTTTCAAAAATAGTTTACTATGTTAAAATATCAAAATATAACTTTTAGGTACAAAACACAATGCGCTAACGAAAAAATAATTATAGTGTATGCAATTCAAATAAAATTATAATACTACCTAAGTACTTATATTCTATACTAAATCCAAAGTTTCTATATGAGTCTTCGATTGGAAGATATTATTAAGGCTTTGTGTAAATGGCTGCTGAAAATGCTAGAATCTTTAATATTATGTGAAAACTGTATTTAATTTTGTGCTGCAGTGTACGTTTGGCTTTTTGCACCCGGTGTCAGGGTGAATGTCCTTCACAAACCGAGGCCTAATTTTAAGAAAAATGCAAGACTACTTTTTTACTACAGTTAACAAGTTTTTTTTAAACAGGCTTTTCACAATTTTCTATAATTCATTTGAAATGTATAATTTAATAATTTTGTGTTTTTTTTTTTTACTTTTTATTTATGTCAATTTAACTTTTATAAAATTAAGTAACTAAATCACTACATATTATAAAACAAAGTCGTCTACCGCGCCTGTCTGTCCGCGATAAGCAGATTATGATGTGAGATTCACCAATAGATAGAGTGATTCATGAGGAAGTGTTAGTTAAATAATTTGTCGAGGTTTTGTGTAAATTGGTTGTAATATGATGATAATTGTTGGAAGTGTCGGTAAAAGTCAAACCATCTGTTAGCTTTCATAGAAGACGTTGCCTAATCCCTTTGAGATAGATCAAAACCCCGCGTAAAACCAGCCAGGGCGGGCCGCTAGTAGATAGATTAATTGTTTTAAGACATACTCATTTAATCGTTAAAATCATTACAGTTTAGGCTCAATTTAAAATGCGCGGTCACCCATCCTAAAAAGTTACTTTACATTTTTGCGTCGTGTTAAGTTCTACAGCACGGTATGTTAGGAGCAAGAACCGAACACTACACGACAAGTTAGCGAGATTAAGGCCCGGTTCAACACCTAAAAGCAATCTGATGCAAGTAAACTAGTCCAACGCGGCCCGTAATACCTTCCTGTATTGCTGTGTTTTGTGTGTTACAAGTCATAAGGGTCAAGCTACAATACTCGCTACGCTTGGCAGGCGGGTTGGCGAGCGCAGTTAAGTGTGATTGTTCAAGGAAGACGCTGCTGCCCATCTTCCGGATGACATCCCTTAGCCGACTCTTACGGCAACCACGGGTAGAGAGGGTGGGGTACAATTCTTACGCCGCCACCACCACGGCAAATTATACAATAAAGGAGTACTTGACTGAGAAATTTTAAATTTAGTTTTGACTTTATTATAACTATTAGGTATTCTTTTTGTCATTTTTTTTTAAACATGTTTTGTGACATTAATATTATTAACTTTTTGACATTTGTTTATTATTTTACGTTTTGAACGTCCACAAGGAACGGATGATAGTGTAATGTTACGAAATTATTAATTTATTTTTTGTATTAACTAATATTTTGACTTTGAGTGTTTGGATCACATCATCTAATATTTAGTATATTAGATTCATATTGATCGATAAAATCATCCCTTTAAGTATGTCCGTCATTTAAAATAAGCTGTATATCACACATCATCATCAGCCATAGGACGTCCACTGCTGGACATAGGCCTCCTCCTGGGGAGGGGTTTCGCTACGCATGGCAGGCGGGTTGGCGAGCGCAATTAGGTATGATTGTTCAAGGAAGACGCTGCTGCCCATCTTCCGGATTACATACATCTTCCCTTAGCCGACTCTTACGGAAACCACAGGTAGAGAAGGTGGGGTACAACTCTTACGCCGGCACCACCACGGCAAAGCTGTATATAGTTTTGAATAATTATTTTTATTCGCTTTCGTTTGTATCTTGTACCGCAAGCCAGACGGCTTCAAATTGATTGAGACCATCTAATTCCACGTTAATTCCCCTCGTTTTAACGGTGTGCTTCTAATGGATGTGCCGGTACTCAGCAATCTGGAACTTTATGTAAACACGGTATACCTGATAATTAAATAAGTTAAACATTTTATTTTTACACGAGCTCGTACCGCGGTGCTACCTCCTTTTTCCACGTGAACACTACATTTTTCGGGATAAAAGTTATCTATTTATCAGTTATCTGATTTCCATACTTTTTTTCTTCTTTTTTTTTATATTTGTTAGGCTAGGTGTTTGACCACAGCTCACCTGATGTTAAGAGACGGTGTGATCGAAGATGGTAAAGCACACCTAGCCTGGAATGGAACTGGCTCTTAAGTGAGGCTGCCGGAACACACCATTAGATGCTTGGCGGCAGATTTTCAACTTGATGGTGGTAGCTAGCCAGCTAAGTACTAGAAAGTACCCTACCACCACGCTATGGTTTCCTCACGATGTTTTCCTTCACCGGCAGCTCAAGCTCATTGTTGGGATTTGAGCCCACGCCCTTCGGCATAGGAACCTACCGCGCTAACCACTGAGCCATCATCGCTACAAAATAGTACAAGCTTTGCTTAGTTTAGGATCAGATGGCGGTGTGTTTAATATCCTACGATATTTATTCTTTACTAACTGCGCCTCGCGGTGTTAACCGCTACATTTTTTTGGGATAAAAAGTGCTTGTGTTAATCCAGGGTGTCAACTATCTCCATACCGAATTTCATCAAAATCGGTCGAGCCGTTTGAGCGTGAAGTAGTAACAAATATACAAACACAGTCTTTTGCCTTTATAATATTAGTGTGATACTTATTAGATTAGATGATGATTATTTATTTATTAAAGACACTAGATATTTAAAATAATGTTTGTGGTTGATTTACCTACCTTATAAACAGTTAGGTTTTTGGAGTCCACTTCTCCAATCATTCAATCTGAAACAAAAAAGTAATAAAATGTTATTTCCTTGTCCTTCTTTGCCTTAGATGCTTGGCGGCAGATTTTCAACTTGAGCGTGGTAGCTAGCCAGCTGAGTACTAGAAAATATTCTACCACCATGCTATGGTTTCCTCACGATGTTTTCCTTCAACGGAAACTCAAGCTCATTGTTGGGGTTTGAACCCACACCCTTCGGCACCGCTCGCGATAACCACTGCGCTATCAACGTTATCATTTATCTGACTTCCATAGTACAAGCTTTGCTTAGTTTGGGTCAGATGGCGCTGAGTGCTATGTCCTACAATATTTATTTATTATTTAGTGAACTGATAAGATTCTTAGATACTTCTTAACTAATTAAAATAAAATTAGCAGCGTCGTACATTTTTTTATTGGGAAACTCACAAATCATTCGTTTAGCGAAGACGTTAATAACGCAATAATTTATCTTTAACCGCTAGTTACGGTTTATCGAGTAAGGATAATTAATTACTTGTTAAGTTAATTAGACGCCTTTTTGCTCACACGCTCAAGTAGGCATTGACCTGCTTTACTCGTATAGAATTTGTTGAATTTAAAATACCGTTTGCAGTGATTTTATGAATGCATTGGATTACGCTCAAATGTGAAACAAAATTTTGAAAAAAAAATTAATCGTCCAATTACTCTATTTTAATGCGGCACGCATATTTGAGTTTTCCAGGATGAAAAAAGCAGCTTATCAATAATCTATACCAGCGGGCGGCAATATGAGGCCCGCGGGCCGTATGCGGCCCGTGGATGTCCTACTTGCGGCCCGTGGTTGTTTTGTAAATTAGTAGAATTTTACTTGGTGGTAGATTTCCTTAGCAGGAGGTCGTCTAGGTAGGTACCACTGCAGTACCAGATATTCTGCCGCTAAGCAGTAGTGTGTAAACATTACTGTGTTCCGGTTTGAAGGGTTCTGCAGCTAGCGAAATTACAGGGCTGTTGAGATTAAACATCTAACCATCTAGTCCCAAAGTAATGAGCGCCAAGGCAGCGATGCTCTGGACTTTGTTTTACTACTCAAAGTTCTGTGTATCGCTGCCATGGTCATGAACAGGCGTTATCTCTTAACATCAGGAGAGCGTCTCGTTCGACCCATTAATGTTACATTAAAAAAAAATTGACAAAAATATCTAAAATATTACAGATAAGAATTAAATTGCCTATATTTTATCCATTTTTTAATAGCATTTTTGTTTTTCTCTCTATTCTGTAGGATATGAATTATACGTACGTTAAGCTTCTAGGGTTAATATTACACGTGAGGCCCGCCTTTATCTTATTTTGCCCTCTTATGGCCCCTGTCTGCAAAAGGTTGCAGACTGCTGATCTATACTATTACAACTACATATAATGCATATTTAATATATAAAGCGGAAATGTTTGTTTGCTTGCTTGTTCGAACGCGCTAATCTCTGGCACTACCAGTTGGTTTGAAAGCTAATTTTTTGAGGAAGGTTAGAGGCTATTTATACCGTAAGAGGCCAATTGTGGGGGAGACCGCCAGGCACAGTTAGTGTAGAATATAACCTATACACACATACGTTTGTTTTTCAGTTTTGTTTAATTGGTTTAAAGTGATTATAGTTCTTACAGTTGCCGATAAACTCAAAAAATAGATACAGATACAGGTGGAAATTACCATGTACGCACAAAGCGTTTTGATTCCACATTTTTTATTCGCACAGCGAGGTTGTGGGACTCTCTGTTGGAGTCTGTATTCTTTGTTAGGTACAATATGGGTGTCTTCAAATCTAGAGTAAAAATTTTAATTCAATTAGACATCAAATAGAGATTTATTGATCGTATAGAATTACATAGTAGAGTAAATAGGTTTCTTCTATGTAAGTTCACTAGTGCTTAACATCAGGCAGAGTGGGATTAAAAGCGAACCTATAGGTATCGAATAATTTAAAAAAAAGTTTCTATATCCACCATTACCCTTTGACTTTGAAACCTTTGTATGTCCACTAAAAATAGTGTAAAAGGAAATTCAAAACTTAGACCACCCATCACGACATTATGTTTTTCTTTCTCCATTTTAAAGCTAGCATAAACGCACAATATCTTTGCCTATATCTTGCATTAAACTTGGATTTATTTACGGTTTACGAGTTGTTGGGTCATTTCACAAGAGCTAGGTCTGAGCGTTTCAAACTTTTGAACTTAAATTAAATAGTGTTCATATACTATACACTAAATAAATCATAATATATTTAGTGTATATCATAATATATTTAGTGTATATATGCTCAAAAAAATGAATGATGATTTTGAGCGGAAATACACTTGAACACCTTGAACTCTCAAAATGAACGCCGCAAAGTAACGCCTGAATCAATAAATTATTAAATATATATTCTCGATAGATACAATCTGGGTGTCTTCAAGTTGCGAGTGAATCAGTTTCTTTTAGGATAGCATGTAGCATGTAGACGGCATCTTCACTAACCATTTTACTGAAGATAAGCTTGCGTTTGACCGTCATCCCGCCGCATCTCGATGTTAAGCGAAGATTGATTTGATTGATTGAAGATGTGAAGCGAATATTGGCAAAACCCTCCCAGGAGGAGGCCTATGTCCAGCAGTGGACGACCTATGGCTGATGATGATGGTTTTAAGTTAAAATCAAGTAATGTAAGTCAGAGTCAAATGTAGCTTGCTTGTCAGTTTGTATGTGTGCGTGCTTGAAACATTTTCACACTGAATTAGTTGAACCCACGACCTTGTGATTAAAACGCGCGAACCAATGAGCTATAATTGCGAATAGATTAATATAAAGTATAGTAATGATGAAAAGTTTGAGTGCCCGTGTGCTGGATGATATTAAATAGTCGATTTATTCGACAGTAAAACTGTCGGGAAAGGAAAGGTGGGTGACGGTTTTATTTTTATTCTATGCCGTAAAATGGCGTACGAGGTTTCATTTAACAAGAAATAACACGAATTGTGAATTATTGTCGTTGTAGTAACTTGTTTTACTGCGAAAACTCACGTGGTTTTGACACGTTTATCTTAGACATGCCAATTAAAAAATTAAATATTTTTATATTATTTACATGACAGGTTAGGTGTTTGACCACAGCTCACCTGATGTGACAGCATTATCGAAGACGGTAAGCACACCTAGTCTGAAATGGAACTGACTCTGAAGTGAGGCTGCTGGAACACACCGTTAGATGCTTGGCGGCAGATTTTCAACTTGAGGGTGGTAGCTAGCCAGCCGAGTACTAGAAAATATCCTACCACAATGGTTTCCTCACGATATTTTCTTTCACCGGCAGCTTAACGACATTGTTGGGGTTTGAACCCACGTCTTTCGGCGTGTGAACCGACCACGCTAACCACTGAGCTGAACATTGGTATCATTGTTAGGGATTTGTGGGTTTTAAGTTAGTATTACTAACTTCCTAACTTAATATTATAAATGAGAATGTGTTTGTTACGCCTTCACGGGTAAACTACTCAGCGGATCTGGGCGACATGCAGGTACTTTAGGCCTTGGAATAGACTTAGGATACTTTTCATCATCATCATCATCATTCATCACCACGCGGATAAAACCGCGGGGCGCAGCTACTACTAAAAAAGTTTGGCAATAAAGTCAGTTTTTGTACCGTTCGAATGTGTTTAATTACCGAAACCTTTTGTCTCAACTAATTGTGTTTGTTTAGAATGTTAATGTTATTGTTTAGTTTGAGTTTGTTTTCTTTTTCGATGTGTTTGTAAATATCTTTTTATAGTGCAAGACGGATGATGTAATTGTGATTGCTATACGAAATAATGATCTGCATTATTTAGTAAACAATGAAGGCTTTTGTTTTTATTTACAAGATAGAAAAATAAGAGATTTTGCGTTAATGCTCAAAAATAATAAATAAAAATAACGCCTATTGAATTAGAGGTCAGTTCCGGACACATTCCTGTGAATGCTTTCGGATTCATGACATTGGTCTTATCGTTACCAAGTTTTTGTTGTATGTCGTAGACTTAGCATGTCCTATAGTTCGACTCTAGGCTCTCTCTAGACAAATTTTAATTTTAATTAAAAAATTCAATTTTTATTAAGGAAATAAACAAGGCATTAATATTATTATCAGCATGTTGGGGAGTTTGAAGGAATTTGCCAACATCGTCCGGCCGTCCGGGGCCGTGGACCCCAGGAAACAAGTCAGTTCAAGAGTTCAGTCTAGTGAGGTCTGTATCCACGACAATCGAGCTACGTAACTACAATTACTATCAGCGAACTAACAATACAAGACCTCAGTGTCTCCGATTCAACTTAGTAACTCAACATGCTGTGTTTCATCACGAATCTTGCTGCTAGGGATGCTACACTTTATTTCAAGTTCGGGACAATTATTTTACTCTTAAAAATAGACTTGTGCCAGACTTATGGAGCAGGCATTCTATAGGTTCGATGACATGATGAGGTTGAAAGTTGTATATTTTTTATATAATAAATTAATTAATCAATTACTTTTTAATAATTGTCATTAAACTTTTTATTGTATTTTTTTATTAATTAATTGTTTTTTTTGTTATTGCTATTTCGTTTGTTTTTCATTATTTAACTGACCTTTCGATGTTATCAATAAACAAATAATAATAATCAAATATTATTTGCCGTGGTGGTTTGCGGCAAAACCAAACAAGAAGGACCGATTTTGATGAATAATATGTCGTTAGATACGTCATTATTGCGCGAGTGCCACTTTACAAAAACTAATTAAAATTAAAAGCAATTAACAACTATTTACAAATTTATAAAACCTAATCTAAGAGTCCATCAGAGGAAGGAAATGTGGCCAGAATGCTGGCAACATTGCTACGCTGGGTGGCAAATTGGCAATGGTAAGCTTAGACCAAAGTATCACTGGTAACGTAATATAAATTTTCTTTAATTATAGTAATTTTTTCTGCAGTCGGGTTATTGTTCTTTAAACTTGATGAAACACGAGTAATGAGACCAATTTGTTTCAGTTAAGGACGCGAAACTGACTAGCTTCCAATCTAGAGGTACTGGGTTCAAATCCCATGACACGTACCTCTTAAAACACCTAGAAAAAAACGAATAAAAATGTACTGTGGTAAGTGGGACAGTCCCGGCAACCCGTCGGTGGCAGCCCCGTGTACCTACGTGCACCAACAGCTGACCTTTCGCCTACATATCGGTCAGTATCTCGTTAACGGGACGGTCAGATACGAACACGGCCCGGGGCACAAGCTGAAGCGGATAGAACAACTAGTTTATTGGGTAAAACTTAAGAATATTTTATATACGTCACTTTATTGTAAACCAAAAAATCTGCTTTTAATTCAAGAAATTTACCCATAGGATGTCTACTGCTGGACATATGCCTCCTTCTGGGGGGGCTTTGCTAATACTCGCCACGCTTGGCAGGCGGGTTGGCGAGCGCAGTTAGGTGTGATTGTTCAAGGAAGACGCTGCTGCCCATCTTCCGGATTACATCCCTTAGCCGACTCTTACGGCCACCACGGGTAGAGAGGGTGGGGTACAATTCTTACGCCGGCACCACCACGGCACGGTATTTAGGTTTGATTTAGTAATGTGTTTGTAAATATGTCAATATAAAAATATGTATACAAGAAAGTTACCTAAAGTACACTAACTTGAAACTAAATAGAGATCAACTAAGATCAACTGTCTGCCACAACTTTTGCTTAAAGATTATTGTCATACAATGGGGACAGCTTTTTGGGAGCTTTAATTGTAATTTGAGTATGATTCCATTACTTTTTAATAGTAAGTATCCAAGTTCCTATGCCAAAAGGCGACAACTATACAAAATGGCATTTAATCAATAAAAACAAATATATTACAAAAAAAAAAAAAAAATTGGCGACATGTAAATAATTAGAAATGATTATGACTTCCATATTAAAATATTATATATAACTTTTGTAACTTAATAGTATTGCTGAATAAGGGTCTTTTTAATTTACTCAAGTTATTAGCAACACTAAAGAATACAACACCTAGATAAGTCTAGCTTACAAAAAAAATATTGTAGTAATTTTTATTTTATCTTAGTATGTTTTTTTTAAATGTCTGGCATATGACTGTCTGTTACATTACTTCTTTTTCAGCTCAATTAAATATAAGCGCGCTTCCCGCTTAATTTTGTCCCTTGTACCACAAAGTCGCAGTTCAAAGGCCCTGGCCAGCCATCCGTTTGTTGATACCTCACACTTACGAAACCTAAATACTCGTCGTGTGTCTGAATGTCAAGGATCCCCCTGTTTACCGTACTTGTTGTGCTCGCGCTAGAATGTGCATTTTTTGTGCTTGAGCTGTCAGCACTGAGGTCTGCTGTCGTATTCACAAACCAATGCCTCAAGGGAAGGGATTTGGCGGGACCGCGAAAAAATCACGTTGCATTGTATTATTTTCAAATAATTGTGTTTTTTCGAGTGTTTATGTCTGGAAAATAGTAATATTTTAAACACTAAATACTGAATTACGTGCGTGAGTGTGGGCAAGTAACATATTTTTTTTAATAACTTACGTTTGATCACCGTCTTACCTGATGTTAAGTGATGATGCGGTCTAAGATGGAGCACGCTTGTCTAGAATATACCCATTAACTCTTGACTTAACGACATCCAGATTATGTCCTTCGGGGAATACTCAGGCAGCGCATTCCACTGTCTAGCAGTCCGCACAATTAACGCGGGATCAAATCGTTTCGTTCGAGTTTTTGGACGTCGACCACGCAATTATGTCACTTTTTTCAGCTTCTGGGTGTCCGATAGAAGATTGGGAATGGGGGAATTAGACCATGTATAGCTCTGAAGCACACTCTTCGAAATCAATCCTATAAAAAACCGATAAATGGTGAAACATGACATTTTCTTTGCCGTGGCTTCTTAGAAAAGTCGCTATTGGATTTTGGCTTTGTAAAATGGCCGAAACGTCGAGATAAATAAGCTAATTTTATAGTATTTTATAGTATTTCCCCTATCTCGTTTTCACACGCAACATTTCACGTCAGCAAAAAGTTGACACAGTACTTTCAATAGACTCCCAGAGCCTAACCCATAATTGCAACCAAATATCAATAACATAAACTTTTTTAACCCTTAAGCGAGTTTGTATCCGCGACCATAAAGTCTTTTACAAATGAGGATGCTTTTAAATGTCAAGCTTTTTGTACAGTAATAAATGTATAGTTTATTAAATGAAACTTTATACACGGCTTTAAGTAGGCAAATTTTAATCGAACCCGGTGTATTTTCGCTCAAAATTTTATAAACACAGATAAAGGTGAAACACCGTAAAAAGATAGTTAGCTGGAACTTTAGTTGATAAACTTCAATTAGGCTTAGAAGTGTTTTCTAAATGGCCCTACCATTTACCACTCTCTAATACTCGGATGGCTAGCTACCACCCTCAAATTGAAATCTGCCAAGCAACTAATGGTGTGTTCTGTCAGCCTTACTTAGAAGCTAGTTCCAACCCAGGCTAGTTGTGCTTACCGTTTTCGACCATACCGACTTTTAACATTAGGTAAGCCAAAGGTGACAAATATCTAGCCCGTTAATTATACAAAGAATCTTACTATCTATTTTCAAATGGAGTTTGCTTAGAGGAACGAATTCTGAACCTGAACGATAACTTCAAAACTTTGAAGTTGCAAGTCGGCCAGCGGCGCCCGCGGTAGGGTGACCAGTTTAGTAAAATGTAATCACAGTTTACTAGACTGCCATATTTAAATAGTCACCTACGAAAAACTTAGTAACTATCAACAAAAGTTATCATTGAAACAACGAATCCTTTTTTATTTTTTAAATTATAGCCGTGTCACTCGATATGTTGTAAGGACTGTAATGATACTCCATACATCAAAATCTGTCCAGGCATTTAGTTATTTTAGAATAAAGAAACTCACATACATATCTAAATACATGAACCCTCCTTTTTAGGGCAGTCGTGTAAAAAGAGGTTATTTGTCTTGATAATCATTATCTACATTTTGATTGCATTAACTTAAACTTTACTGTGTGTATCTAACGTTTGGTCCGGGGGAGATTATTTATGATTGACAGGCTAGGTAAGGTTAGTTTGACAATAATCTCACATAATTTATCGGAAATTCAAACATTAGCGCTTTTGAGGGCGATCAATAAAGTTCTCGCAAAAAACAATCTATAACCAGTTTTTATTCCATTATTTCTGTCTAGGGCTATTGTACTCTACTCTTTTCAAACTAGTTGTTCTGAATATTAGTCCATTTTATTTTTCAGGTTTGCGTTTGTCGTTAGATCCGACCTATGCATATGTTTAAAGAGATTTATAAAATAAAATTAACAAGCTTAAAACTTTAAAAATCTATAACCCGACAGCGAAGAAAATATCTATAGTTAAAGGAAAATACTATTTAAACCGATTTATTATTCCTAATTAAATTTAAACATATTACCCGTACTTACATATATTTTTGTAATCCACTTTTCCTTTATTTTGATACCCTACCGCATGGGTATGGTTATTTTTTTTTAAATTAACGTCTTACTATTACGCTCCAAATTTAGGTAGGTAGGTTAAATTGAGTCTTGTTGCCTTCATAAACCACATGATACTAAAATGCAAACATGTCTCGTATAGTCCATATAACTGTAGTTATCTAGCAGCGAAGCACACCATTGATCAGACGAATAGTACAATGTCAAGCTCACTGTTAAGCTGGCTAGAGCTGTAAACCTGGTTAGCTTTTCTAAAGCAGACAAATCTCAAACAAACTAGGCATATTCTCTACAATGATTCACTAATGCATACCACATATACCATACGGTTACCATATATTTCTCGAAAATATTAGGATATTCCAAAAAAATCTAAACCACAAAATAGTTAATCTCAATTTCTATTATTTTGAGTTCCTGTTTAACATAACAATAGAGCATAAAACCAAAATCTTTATGTATAAAAATTTCGTGTCACGTTGTTTGTCCGCTAGGCCAGTAAAAATAGAATTTAACCTCGCACAAAATTTCCGATCCAATTTATTTTCTATCCAGGTGGAGCTACAAACGCCATCATGTTTTTGACCGATATCTCGGAAACTATGCACTTTAGAGCAAAAGTTATTGAGACCATTATTGTAGAGAATAAAATTTCGCATCTTTTAAACTTTTTTTGTAAACTTTTTTGTAAAACTTACCGTTTACGATTTACGGCCCATTTAACGAACCGGTTTTTCTAACATTTCAGGAGTTATCGGCCGAGATAGAAAAACCAGTTCATTAAATGGGCCATAAATTCCAGCTTTTTCGACCACATTGTCTCTTAAAATCAGGTAAGCACATAACCTGTAAATATTGGAAAAAAATATTCCGCTTAAGTATCTTTTCACTTCAAGGAGGCGTATCATCGGCGCGTGATATTAAATATCAAAATTGATCACATTAAGTGTGAATAAGTGTGTGTGATGAGTGTTATTTCGGCCAATCATACAATAAGTGTAATAAGGAGCAAGTAATAAGGAGCCGTGGTGGTGCCGGCGTAAGAATTGTACCCCACCTTCTCTACCCGTGGTTGCCGTAAGAGTCGGTTAAGGGATGTAATACGGAAGATGGGCAGCAGCGTCTTCCTTGAACAATCATACCTAACTGCGCTCGTCAACCCGCCTGCCAAGCGTGGCGAGTATTGGCAAAACCCTTCTCCAGGAGGAGGCCTATATCCAGCAGTGGACTTCCTATGGCTGATGATGTGATGTGATGTATATGATACAATAAGTATTCAATATGATGCCTATAAATAAGCCTATATTGTTGTTTGCCTATGAATTATTTTTGAAATTTTTACTTGTGATTTTTGCTAGATGACGTTCTAATGTTTATTTATTTCTGGTCCTGACAAATGCAGACGGTTGGTGGCCCTACACACGGAAGACACCACTATCTCTCAGATAAGATGTAAGATTTAGAAGCGGGCCTGTAGGTAAATCAGGGTCGTGGGTGCTCAGTCACCCACGGCTTGGCACAATATCGGTTTGAATGTTCTTAGACAATCGTATTATTTTGTTGTTGACTTTTCTAACTCGCAATCTAGCAGGGCAATGGCCAGAATTATGGGCATTTTGCTTAAAATTAGAGATCGTTTGGTTATAAAGATATGCTTAAAGGTAGTTTTAGCGATACCCATTTAATTTTGATTTTGTTTTAGTAAATCCTTTACAATATTTATGTTGTCAATTATTTTATGAAAATGTATAATGGTAGAATTTTCCTCACGTATTTATAAGACCAAAATGAGGGCAGGAGGTCCCAACACCCTCATTGTTTCATCGAGACGACCCACACTCTCCAGCCAACTCCTGACCTATGCTATTGCAGCATGGTCGAAACGTCAAGGTAAATAAACAAAACTTATTTCATAGTATTTTGTGTGCGATTAAGACCCGGTGATAAACATAACTGTATAAAACTATAACAAGGTTATTATGATTGATGGGCTAGGTGTTTGACCATAGTTCACTTGATGTTAAATAACGGTGTGATCGAAGATGGCATAAGCATCCAGTTTGAAATGGGAACTGTCTTAAGCAGAGCTTGTGTGATGGAAGTCAGATAACTGATAGAATACATAAATACTTTTTTTTTGTAAATACTTATAATACATACAGAACACCCAGACACAGAACAAACATTTGTTTATACCATAAAATGTTTATCCTTGGTTGTAACTGCAACAGGTAGATGCTTGAAATATTCACAGAATGTTTAGTTAAAAATAAATAAATTATAATATAACAAATATTTAAGGGGGGTTCCCATACAACAGACATGGGTTTTTTTGTCGTTTTTATAGATAATGGTACGAAACCCTTCGTGCGCGAGTCCGACTCGCATTTGGTCGGTTTTTATAAGTTAGGGCTGACTTGGAAGGTTTTGCGAGCTTGCAACGGATGTTTAAAAGGCTATAATAGGTATTTTACAACATACCAATGTACTTTCCGATGATTATATTTAACTTAACCAAACAATTTTGAGTTAAAACTATAATTGAGTGAGCATTGTGTTGGCACGTCACAAAGAATCAGATATTGCAAAACCTATGACAATGGTCTTGGGAGTTATGAAAGCGACAAAGAGTTTCGCAACTTTATTTGAATATGTGAGACTTTACTTCAAGTTTGAATACTCTGCGTGTTCGTATGCCTGGAAAAGATGGTTTTTAAAATCCAAATTCAAATCTCTACATAGTATAAAACAAAATCATTTCCCGCTGTCTAAACACTTAGATATTTTAAACTAAACAACGGATTTTAATGCGGTTTCCATCAGTAGACAGAGTGATTCAATATGAAGGTTTGTATGTACAATACATAGATATTATTATGCACCACATTAGTATCTACATTACACCCGTGCGAAGCCGGGGCGGGTTGTAAGTTCATTTTTTTTAATTGTAGGCTGTGTATTGCACGAGCTATGTAGAGGGCAATGCTCGGAGCTTCCCTACGAGATCGAATCAGAAATGAGGAGATCCGTAGACGAACTAAAGTAGCCGACATAGCCCAGCGGATTAGCAAGTTGAAGTGGCAGTGGGCAGGGCACATAGCACACAGAACCGATGGCCGATGGGGCTGCAAAGTTCTGGAGTGGAGACCACGGACCGGCAATCGCAGCGTAGGACGTCCACCCACAAGGTGGACAGACGACCTCATAACGACCGCAGGAACGCGCTGGATGTGAGCCGCTTCCAACCGGTCTTTATGGAAGTCAATGGGGGAGGCCTATGTCCAGCAGTGGACGTCCTACGGCTGAGATGATGATGATGATGATGATGTGTATTGCAAGTTGGTGTCATCAGTGGGTTATCAACAGCTATTTTTATGGTTGACTATAATAGATCGTCTAAGTAGGTACCACCGCTGTACCAGATATTCTGCCGCTAAGCAGTAGTAAATAAATAAATATTGGACGTCCCGTATCCCAGTGGGAATCGAACCCACGCCCTCGAAGTAGAACTTTACCAAATGAGCTAACAGGGCAGTCCAGTGGTGTTCAAACATTACTGTGTTCCGGTTTGAAGGGTACCTGCAGCTAGCGAAATTACAGGGCTGTTGAAACTAACCATCGAATGTCTGAGTGCCAATGCAGCGATGCCCTGGACTTTGTTTTGTTTCTCTAAGTTCTGTATATCGCTGCAATGGTTATGGACAGGCATCGATCGTCTCATTACTTTTTAAGAGATAATGCCTTTCCATGACCATTGCAGCGATACACAGAACTTTGAGTAACAATGCAAAGTTTTCCGATTCTCACTATCGTTTTTAAGCACAAAACATTATTCTAAGTCATTATCTTAGCCAGCTTTATGCCCAATCGTTAAACCTTTTGCATAGGCAGACATAATTACTCAGAAGTGATAAAGTCTACTGCGTTTTATTCACGTTTAATTTATGGCGGCAATGAAGAGTAATGGCTAGCTGTCTTTTTAATTACTTAGAACGTGCGTTGGCCTTGAGTTTGAAATACTTTCCTTCTATGAATACTTTCTTTACCTCAAGTACAAGATTTGTCATCAAACACCTAACGGTGTTTCAACTGCCTCCTCAAGTCGATTCGAGTCCAAGCTAAGTGTTTTTTTTTATAATTTTGGCATCGCACTTTTTTCGAGTGTCAGTAAGTCCTTATTTTGAAGTGTCTCGAGTTATAATAAAATAATTTTTGGTTAGAGGACGTCCAGTCTTTTTAGAGTTCCGTACCTCAAAAGGAAAAAAACGGAACCCTTATAGGATCACTATGTTGTCCGCCTGTCTGTCTGTCAAGACCCTTTTTCTCAAGAACGCGTGGAGGTATCAAGCTGAAATTCATATCAAATACTCAGGTCTACTGTCCCTTGGAGCTGTAAAAAAATAAAACTTCTAAGCCAACGCAATCAAAAGATGCTGCAAATGCCGTTTATGCTGCAAATTTTCGACACTCGCAAGGGAATCAAAACCTACAGGGTACTTCCCGTGAACTCAGAATCTTGAAATTTAGTACGAAGCAACGTCTTATAGCACAGATAAAGGAAAAATTGCGTAAAGCATAAATTACAATTAAAAAAATACCATAACTTTTACTTATATACCTACAGGTTTGTACGGAACCCTCGGTACTCGAGTTCAACTCGCACTTGGCCGGTTTTATTATTATTACTTGGCCGGTTTTATTATTATTTATTTATTTATTTTGGAACTTTTGTAAACACTGACATGTTAGTCCCATCGTTCTACAATTATTATTTAACATCCAATTCTACGTAGGACGACCATATCATATCGGCTCATCTTCATGTTTTGCATCAGCAAGTTAATGATCTTTGTTGGATATATTCCATCACCTGGTAAAGTTTTAGTCGACCAGTCCAAAGGCCCAGTCTATGCTTTATAAAGACGTGGTGACTTTTCTGACGGCGGCGATTGGCTGCTCAAATTAAAGATAAGACTAAAAGCCTTATCGTTATTTCTTACAGCGATTAGTACTTTTATGTTAATAGTCGCAGAATATTCTGTTAAAATCGCACGCGGTCGCCAAGACACAAGCGTCGTGCTTAGTTTGAGGTACTATAATTAACATTTTATATTTTGATTGTAAAGTAAATTTTATCTTTAGATGTATTAAGTTTATTGTATTCTTTTTTCTGTATACTGTTACTAATTTCTGTGAAATAAATTTTTGTTTTATCTTAATCCTTATTTCGTAAAATTGTTTTTTAAAAATACTTGAAAACTTAGTTTCATAATTTAGCTCGACTAAAGTTTTCTTAATGGATTTAGATTTACAGCGATGATAGCTTGATGGTTAGCGCGATCGGTTTACACGCCGAAGGGCGAGAGTTTGAATCCCAACAATATGCTTGAGCTACCTGTGAAAGAAAACATCGTGATGATATCATAGCATGGTGGTAGAGTGTTCTATAAGACTTGGCTGGTTAGCTACCACCCTCTAGTTGAGAATTTGCTGCCAAGCACCTAACAGTGTACTCCTACAGCCTCACTTGACAGTTTCATTTCAGACTAGGTGTGCATTACCATCGTCGACTACAACGTCACTTAACATCAGGTGAGCTATGGTCAAACATCTTACTTGACAACCATAAAAAGCTGAAATACAGATAGCTTTCCAAATTTCTTGACATTTTAGCCCTGCAAATAAGTTCTTCATCTAGGGAAATCCGGGTGAAACGGCGGGGCATGGGTCCTAAATCCATTAACGTCTGTTAACCCCACTTAGACATCAAATTCCGTTACAAGCCCGAGAGCTGGTATGGACTAGTGATGTTTGACCCTATCTGACCTTCTAGGATTGATTCTAGGTAATCTGCTGGAGACGGTGGGATTTATTTGCTGGCACGTTGTGCTGATTGGCGAGCCCTATAAAGTCACAGTTAACATGTTTCTTTTTTTTTTATATGTCAAAGTAACGAGACGAACGAAATGCTCTGCTGATGGTAAGAGATAACGCAAGTGCATGACCATTGCAGCGATGTACAGAACCTTGAGTAACAAAAGAAAGTCCAGGGCATTGCTGATTTGGCGCTCATTACTTTGAGGCATTAGATGGTTAGTTTAAACACCCAAGTAATTTCACTAGCTGCAGTACCCTTCAAACCGGAATACAGTAATGTTTACACACTACTGCTTGGCGGTAGAATTTCTAGTATTGCCTACCCAGACGATCTCCCGCTAAATTACCTTAGTTAGCTACCACCAGGTAATTAATTATGTAGTTTTATAGAATTTATAAATTCAAAACATTAGGAATAATCCCGCAGTGTTATTAAAAAAAAAATTGACCACAGCTCACATGATGTTAAGTGACGGTGTAATCGAAGATGGTAAAGCACTCCTAGCCTGGAATAAAACTGACTCTCAAATGAAGCTGCCGGAACACACCGGCTTTTCAACTTGAGGGTGGTAACTAGCCAGCCGAGTACTAGAAAATAGCCTACCATCATGCTATGGTTTCCTCGCGATATGTTTTCCAGGCAACACAAGCACATTGTTGGGGCTTGAACCTACGCCCTTCGGCGTGTGAACCCACCGCTCTAACCACTATCATTACTACAAAATATCATAATTTTAAAGTAAAAGCTTGTTTGACAAACAAACATACTCTACCTCATACCTCTACTGCCTACATTATTCAACCGACTGAACTGTCCACTAATCACCACTCACTACTACCAGTCACGACCTTATCGATTCCATATTCGATACTCGATTAGAATCGATCCTTCCCGGAATCGATATGAGGACGTTACGGTAATATTATTAAAATCGATACCGTTATTTTGGCGGACTAAAATCGAATCGTAATCTTGTGTCGTTAAATTCAAGTTATGTGTTCGATTATTAATTATCGATTATATTTTTTGTGGCAGGATTTTGCATTTTTATAAAAATGTGTAACGGTTATGAAATACTAGGTTTCTGCGTTTATTGGAGAGTGCCATTCTGCATGACCTAATAAGTATACCCTGGCCATTCTATTTATTATCGGATCGCCAAGAGATGTGTGTGATTTATTAACGGTGTGTTCCGGCAGCCTCACTTGAGAGCCAATTCCATTCCAGGCTAGGTGTGCTTTACCATCTTCGACACACTGTCACTTAACATCAGATGAGTTGTGGTTAAACACCTAGCCTGTCAGCCATAAAAAAAGAGATAAATATTATTATTGATATTGAATAAACCGGTTTTAATTCACTTTTTGTGCCGTGGTGGTGCCGGCGTAAGAATAGTACTCCACCCTCTCAAGCTCTCTACCCGTGGTTGCCGTAAGAGTCGGCTAAGGGATGTAATCTGGAAGATGGGCAGCAGCGTCTTCCTTGAACAATCACACCTAACTGCGCTCGCCAACCCGCCTGCCAAGCGTGGCGAGTATTGGCAAAACCCCCCCAGGAGGAGGCCTATGTCCAGCAGTGGACGTCCTATGGCTGATGATGAATTCACTTTTATCATGTAAGTATATCCAACGCCTCATGCGTGGAGCATTTTAGAAATCTTCAGATACTGCCATTGCCGTGTGAGTTTATTTACCAGGTAGCCCTATTCACTCATACGAACATTGATAAATTTCAACGCAGGGGCGTCCACAGCTCGTTAGGTATTCGCAGCAATAAAAAGAAAGACCAACTTGTAACACCGTCGCACCGGCTCGTCAAGTCGGAGAGGTCGGTATACATTCTGGGGCCCGCGGTCTACAACCGTTTACCCGCCTCCGTCCGGGATGCACCTTCCACCGCGTGCTTCAGAACCAAGTTAAGATCTTGGCTGAAATTGAAGAGTATTTCAAACTAAAAGATTATTAAATTACTACCTAGTAAGTTTTTTTTTTTTTGTATTTTTTATATTGACTTTTTGTTTTTATTCATTGACATGTAATAAAACTCTTTTAATTATATATTTGAAGTGATATTTTAATGATCAATAAAATATTTTGTATAAGTATAAATTAAAAAAAAATCATAAAACATTTCTAACATCACCATCTAGCACTAAACTAGGTAAGCTTGTACTAAGAATCGTTTTGCAAATATGAAGCAATTTTATTCACTTCTGCTAATATTTACTTGTATATATTTATTTTAATGCCATAGCCGGAATAATTATTACTTAATTTTCTACACGCCAGTCATCAATTATTTTCATAATAATATATTTGCAACTCATATTTACAGCCAAGTACTTAAATTCTAATCAACCTTGTACAGTGCTGCACAAAAGACATAAAACGTTTTATTTATGGCAACAACTAATGAGATGAACAAGCCCTCTAGGGCCCTTATTCGCTATGAGCTCGCAACACGCAGCGTTTACATAACGCGGCAAAATACGATTTAAATTCGCAAATGCTATGCTAATATCAAATTAAAAAGCCGGAAACTCGAGATTATTGTAGGGGTTTGAACCCACGCCCTTCGGCGTGCTAACCGACCGCACTAACCATCATTGCTACAAATATTGTACAGACGTATTAATATTACGTCAAAATCCATAGATTGTAACTATAATATATATATAGATAGATAAATAGATAGAAACTCCCTATTGTGCACACCAAAAATAGAGAAAAAGAGTACAGAAACAAAATAATTTTATGAGTTGTCACAAGTGGTGGCCTTATCGCTAAGAGCGATCTTCTCCAGGCAACTAAGAATGGAAAACAAGATACAGATTAAGAACAGACAAGAGATATTGTAACACTAATAAGGTAAATAGTAAGTATGTAAAAAAAAAAAAAAAAAAAAACGAAAAAAATACCTAAAGAGATAAAATAAATAACATAAATGTTCGTACTGGGTGGGAATCGAAGCAACATCCCACAGCTCAAACAGCAGAACTAGAGAATAAACAAGTCGTAAGTTAAAAAAAAAGACTTTTTCACTTACCAGTACTTTCTGCCCTGTACATTTATTACCATAAAGTTTTTTTTCTCGTCCATCCACGTTACGAGACGGGTAAAATGATCTGCCATCGTGCACTCGTCCATAGGTGGAAATTTTTTATTCTATTAACTAGAATGAGTCCGCTCCAAGGCCAATTCCTTTAGTTCAGCTTTTTTTTACATCCAGTCGGTAATATTATTGAAGTTTCATCAACCTAGTTCGAAGACCGAGTGGATTCTAATCTGGAAGTTTGGTTCTAATCCTACGGCACCTCTGACTTTTCTAAGCTATGTACATATTGCCTCTTCAAACGGTGACATTGCCGTTTTAACGCACTGGCCATTTAGAATAAAGACTAAACCTGCATGGTGTCGGATTTTAAAGTAAAACTTTTTTCATACGAAAGCCTTTTTTAGAGAGTTTTGGCGGGAACGCGGTGAGCGTTGTGTCGCCCCATTGTATTTTTTTCTAAAACTAGTGTGTTTTCGAGTTTTTATGCATAAAAATAGTGGTGTTTTATTTATAAAGTGCCGAATTACAAGCGCGAGTGTGGGAGAATGATATAATGTGGTTAAAGATGACACTCCATCCAGAAGCTTATAGTAAAGTCGCTACTACTTTACTAAGGCATGACTTGATTTGACTGGGACCGACTGGACTTGATCATGACTAGACTTTGACTGTAACTATAGATGATAAAGAAGCTGAAAAATGAAGACTACTCACAAAATATAAAAACATTGAAACTGGCAGAATGCACAGAGTGCGATGCCAAGAAGAAAGAGAAAAAAAAGCCTCTTTTATTTTCTTCTAAAAAAGTATTCTAGGAGTTTTGGCGGGAACGCGGAAAAAGTCGTGTCGCCCCAATGTATTTTTTTCCAAACCTAGTGTTTTTTCGAGTGTTTATACATAAATAGTGGTGTTTTATTCATAAAGTGAATTACAAGCGCGTGTGGGAAAGTGATATAATGCGGTGAAAAATGATTTTTTCGTGTTGCTTCCAAAACTCCATCGAAACTTATAGTAAATACGCCACAACTTTACTTAAGCATGATTAGATTTGACTGGCACGGACTGGTCTTGATCAAGACTGGACTTTGACTTTAAAGATAAAGAAGCTGAAAACTGAAGACTGCACACAAAATACAGAAACATTGAAACTGGCAGAATGCACAGAGTGCGATGCCAAAAAGAAAGAGAAAAAAATTAGTATGCTAAATAAAAAAAAACATTTGTTTGTAATTTTGGAACACGAATACCGAGGTGGAGTTAACGCGGCAGAAACTGCTCGTAAATAACCAAGTAAGTAATTGCTCGCTATGTTTATTTGGTGGTAGATTTCCTTAGCAGGTGGTCGTCTAGGTAGGTACCACCAGTATCAGATATTCTACCGTCAAGCAGTAATATGTAAACATTACTGTGTTCCGGTTTGAAGGGTACTGCAGCTAGCGAAATTACAGGGCTATTGAGACTAACCATCTAGTCTCAAAATAATGAGCGCCAAAGTAGCGATGCCCTGGACTTTGTTTTGCTACTCAAATTCCTGTGTATCGCTGCAATATTTATGGACAGGCGTTATCTCTTACCATTAGGAGAGCGTCATGATTGTCTCATTAATTTTACATTTTAAAAAATGTTTGGAAATGGTATAACGAATGAACTTTGCGTGTTTTTACCGCTTTTGTAGTTGAAACTTCGAATTGAAACCTTATAATATATTATTTGCTTTCATTCTGTTAATTATGTTCAAAGTAATCAGAACTGTTAGAGTCAATTTGGGTAACTTTGAATACTTTTGTTAGTTTTTTACCTATAAAAAAAAACGGTTTTACTATATTATACTCTGTTGGGAGTGTTGTTTCATAATCTAAATTTGAATTAAATAACCTAAATGATGTTTTTTTTTGAAGTATGAGAAATAGCGGCTGTTCAGATTTGTGACTCTCGGGTAACTTTGAACCGAGTTATTTCGGACAAATAAATCCTTTGTAATTAGTTTCATATCTGATTTGGGTAAGATTAAACTGTCTTTTTTAATGGAAAATATATAGATCTGTCAAAATAAATAAAGTTTTCATTGTCAACAACTTACCATTCACTTGGGGATACCATCTACTTGAATATAAGCTTTAAGATCACTACATATTATAAAACAAACTTGTCCGCCGCGTTTGTCTGTTTATCAGTCTGTTCGCGATAAACTTAAAAACTGCTGAACGGATTCATGCGACTTTCACCAATGGATAAGAGTAAGATTCATGAGGAAGGTTAAGGTATATAATTTATCTAGGTTTTGTGTAAATTTCTTGAAATATAATAATAATTGTTGGAAGTGTCGGAAAAAGTCAAGACACCTGGGAGCTTTTATCGAAAACGCTGCCTAATCCCTTTGAGATATAACAAAACAATGCATGGTGGGGTATTCCTCTTTCATAGATCTACAAAAAAGTGCACGGCGGCGTATATATATATCTACCTTTTAAGGATAGCTTACTATACCCATTCATACTACCCGTGCGAAGCCAGGGCGGGTTGCTAGTTTATAATAATTAATTGTTCTGTTCCACGTAGATAATCAAGACTTATTATTAAAAGTGTTGAGAAAAAAAATATGTATCTTGAAACCAGTTTTATTCAAAGTTACCCGACTTGACTGTTGTTGCATTATTTAGTCATTCAATTGAATTTCTCGTTTTTATAAATAAAAAAACTCGCAGCGAATCCGGTTTATGACAAAGCCAATAGAACAAAATCAAAGTCACAATTCGAACTTATACGGAACCTTGGCACAATATATTTGATTAGCATTTTATACAAGGTCATATCTCCGAAACTGTTTACTGCCACAATGGAAGATGCCTTCAAGCTCCTGGAATGGAAAGGATTCGGCATCAATATAAACGGCGAATACATCACTCACCTTCGATTTGCCGACGATATCGTGGTCATGGCAGAGTCGATGGAAGATCTCGGCACGATGCTCGAAGACCTCAATCGAGTTTCCCAACGGGTGGGCCTTAAAATGAACATGGATAAGACAAAGGTGATGTCGAATACCCATGTTGTGCCCACCCCAATATCAGTTGGGAGCTCGGTTCTTGAAGTTGTTGACTCATACATTTACCTAGGACAAGCAGTCCAACTAGGTAGGTCCAACTTCAAGAAAGAGGTCAGTCGTCGAATCCAACTCGGCTGGGCAGCGTTCGGAAAACTGCGCAACGTTTTTTCGTCTGATATACCTCAGTGCCTCAAGTCGAAAGTCTTCGACCAATGTGTGTTACCAGTGATGACTTATGGTGCTGAAACGTGGTCTCTGACTATGTGCTTTCTAGATAAGCTCAAAGTCGCACAACGAGCTATGGAGAGGGCTATGCTCGGAGTTTCCCTACGAGATCGAATCAGAAATGAGGAGATCCGTAGACGAACTAAAGTAGCCGACATAGCCCAGCGGATTAGCAAGTTGAAGTGGCAGTGGGCAGGGCACATAGCACGCAGAACTGATGGCCGATGGGGCTGCAAAGTTCTGGAGTGGAGACCACGGACCGGCAAGCGCAGCGTAGGACGTCCACCCACAAGGTGGACAGACGACCTCATAAAGACCGCAGGAACGCGCTGGATGCGAGCCGCTTCTAACCGGTCTTTGTGGAAGTCAATGGGGGAGGCCTATGTCCAGCAGTGGACGTCCTACGGCTGAGATGATGATGATGATGATGACAAGGTTATATACTTAGGGTACTAAGCTAAAAGGGGTTTATTGTAACCATTATTGACCGACTGATTGTTTGACTGATAGCCCTGTTGGCTCATTGGGAGTATGCCTGCCTGAGCTGTAGGGCGTGGGTTCGATTCCCGTCAAGGACAAATGTTTGTTTGGTATAAACAAATGTTTGTTCTGTGTCTGGGTGTCCTGTATGTATTACAAGAATGTATTTGCAAAAAAATTAATAAAAAAATATGTATTTTATTACAATCCTGAAATCATTAAAAAAATACCTCTTCTATAGAAAAAGTTTGTGCACCCTTAACTAAAAAGTATTGAGTGGATGATTTTTACCCCAAGCTGATAAATCTGTATTTTTTTTTTAATGGTCGATCGGCTAAGTATTTGACCACAGCTCACCTGATGTTAAGAGACGGTTTGGTCGAAGATCGAAGATGCTAATCACACCTAGCCTGGAATGGAATTGGCTCTCAAGTGCGGTTGCCGAAACACACCTTTAGATGCTTGGCGACAGATTTTCTACTTGAGGGTAGCTATAGCCAGTCGAGTAGGTACTATAAAGTACCCCACCACCATGCTATGTTTCCTTACTATGTTTTTTCTTCAGCAGTAACTCAAGCTCATTGTTGGGGTTTGAACCCAGCGTGTGAACTGACCGCGCTAACCACTGAACTGTCATTGCTACTAAGTATACGCCATATGAGGCCTCACAATCTCTTGGACGGTGTTTTAACTGCATATTTTGTTTCAGTTATTATGATGATTCTCGTGCTGGTTCACATTTGCGACATATTGAAATTAATAGTTGATTTGCATGCAGGAAGTGTTGTCAGTGAAAGCGCCGTTTAGAAAAGTGCTATTACGTTTTTTATAATGTTATGGCGGATTATAATTTGTCACGGAAACGATTGGCCAATTTTTTTTATATAGAAGTGTTTACCAAACATTTATAATTCAGGATTTTTGCAAGCGTTTACAATTGATTTTGATTCATTGGCGTAACATCAATTGATGTGTACAATTGTAAGAATATCAATTTAATGTCACTGTAAGACTGTCGACTCATGAAACACTAGCTGTACCCCGCGGTGTTATTTGACGCAGACAGCGCTGTGTGTCCTACGTATTTATTATTTAACCCGCACTTTATCATTTTATTTTTCGGGTTAAATGTAGTCAATGTTTTGGTGTCAACTACCTCCAAAATTTTATCAAAATTGGCCCAGACGTTTGTGCGTGAAAATGTAACAAGCATACAAACACACTCACTAACTTTCGCCTTTATAATATTAATGTCATGATTGTTTACTTAACAACGTTAGTTTGATTGTTTTTTTGTCGCTAGTTTTGTGACAACCCTGTCGTTAGTGCGGTCGGTTCGCAAGCCGAAGGGCGTGGGTTCAAGCCCCAATAATGAGCTTGAGCTGCCGGTGAAGGAAAACATCGTGAGGAAACCATAGCGTGGTGGTAGGGTACTTTCTAGTACTCGGCTGGCTAGCTACCACCCTCAAGTTGAAAATCTGGCGCCAAGCATCTAACGGTGTGTTCCAGCAGCCTCACTTGAGAGCCAGTTCCATTCCAGGCTAGGTATGTTTACCATCTTCGACCACACCGTCACTTAACATCAGGTGAGCTGTGGTCAAACACCTAGCTTGTCAGCCATAAAAAAAAGTATCATAAACATTGAATTGAAAAACTTAGATTGCAACGGGTCTCTAGTAAAATTGCAGTCTAAAAGCTTCAAAAAATAAAGTACAAAAAATACATTTTAAAGCCTTCACATCGTAATATAAAAACTTTTGCATTATGAAATTTACTGTTCAGAAAGGAATTTAATAAATATTAAATACAAACATCTTTCGCATATAACATTATTTTAAATTATCAGACGTAACTTTGCATAACCTTAACATCAATAGGCAAGTCTTAAAGCTCTTCAATAACACCTTTCGTACACAAAGCGACTTGCATATGTACCTACATTCCAAGATTCGCGACTCGTTCCCAAGTTGTCGACCACTGCTGTCTAAAAGTAGAATTTTGTACATATGTCATTGATATACTTTACGTAGAGTTCTATACATGATTAATGTTGATTCGTGCTGTCTGTCAGTCTGTGTTTATGTAAAAGTAATGATACCAACAAAATGCTCTCCAGATGGTAAGAGACAACGCATGCCAATTACCATAGCATCCAGCATAAATCCAGAGGATCACTGCTTTGGCGCTCGTTGCTTTGAGATTTTCGATAGTTAGTCTCTTATCATCAGGCGAGCGTCTCGTTCGTCTTATTTATTCATCACATTTGTAGTGGTTAGCGCAATCGGTCCACACGCTGAAGGGCGTGAGTTCAAACCCCAAAAGTGGCCTTGTGCTGCTGGTGAAGGAAAACATCGTGAGGAAACCATAACATGGTGGTATAGCTCTTTTTAGTACACGGCTGGCTACATCCTCAAGTTGAAAATTGCACGGCAGCCTCACTTGAGGGCCAGTTCTGTTCCAGGCTAGATGTGCTTTACCATCTTCGACTACACCGTCACTTAATATCAGGTGAGCTGCAGAAAAACATATAGCGTGTCGATCACTAAAAAAAAAACATTATAAAAGTAAGACGAGGACACAATTCAATTCGTAGATTCGAAAAATCTCCTTGTGTACGATAAGCCTAAGTTATTTAAATACCTAAGCCTATGCGCTAAGCATTACAAATACATTGCAGCTGGAACGACTGTCATCAATACGAATGAGACCTAAATGCTAAAGTTCGAGAGTTGTTTTTCGATGACCTCTGACGTAAACAGCCAAGTTTATTGTACACTTGTTGATTTTATAAGGATACGTCTTCATTTATAAAATATTACTGAGTTATTATTTTAGGAGCGTAGTTGACTGCTTTGTTAACTTATTTGGTAGTAGCTTTGCTTCTTGATTTGAAAAGCGTGGGTTAAATTACCAACTAGCGCGTACTACCAGTCATGACTTACGGCGCCAGAATATGGACACTCACAGATCAGTTCACAGGTTCAAAATCGCTCACGAACGGTTACAGACTTGGTATTTGACAAAACATTAGAAGACCGCATTTGGGGATTGACGGCGAGCGATGAAGCGTAGTATTTTGGGAGTTTTGGGAAGGAAATTAACAAACTATAAGAAACACAATACTAGGTTTCAAGAACTGATGCCGATGTCAACCACAAAGCTGACTGAAGTGGGATTGGGCGGACCACGTTTATCGCATGTCGAACGGCCTCAAAGGTCATCTTGGACCCCAAAGTTTTATCGACCACTGGTTTGATCCAGGCAAAGGTGGTGTGAAGAATTAAATCGTCATCGTACTGGACTGCCAAAGCCGAAGACCGGGCAGTCTGGAAGGAGGAAAGGGAAGACTTTGCCCAACAGTGAGACACTACAAGTTGGAATAATAATAATAATGAAGATATTTATTGAATTTCTTAATTTTTAAATTCTTTACATATATAAAACACATAATATAAAAACTAAGGTACCGCCGGCAGCGGGGCAGGGCTAAAGCCAGTGGTTAGGGTTGCAGATTAAAGTCAAGGATCACTGGTTTTTGGATCAGATCCTTGACCCAATCGTGTAGCGAGAGACTCTTAAGATGTTGGGCGAGACTCTTCTCTATTAAACTGTGACAATTGATCGTCGAGTCAACTTCGCATATTATAGCGGTTGCCTTGTCCCTTTGATATATAACAAAACAATGCATGGTGGGATATTCTTCTTTTATAGATCTACAGAAAAGCCCGCGGTGGCATATATCTAGCTTTTAAGGTTTACCGTCTGTACGCTTAGATCTTCTAAGCTACGCAAAGAATTTTAATGCGGTTTGTATCAATAGACAGAGTGATTGAAGAGGAAGGTTTATTTGTATAATACACTAGCTGTGCCCCACGGTTTCACCCGCGCTAGATGCTTACGTCATAGTAGCTTTATGCATGCAAAGTCTCAGCCCGATCAGTTTAAAATTGACAAAGTTTCATACAAACTTTCATCCCCTATTTTTTCCCTTTGGGGGTAGAATTAATCAAAATCCTTTCTTAGCGGATACCTAAGTCATAACATCTACCTGCATGCCAAATTTCACCCCGATCCGTCCAGTGGTTTGGGATGTGCGTTGATAGATCACTATGTCAGTCAGTCAGTCAGTCACCTTTGAGTTATATATATTTAGAGATGCACCACATTAGTATCTACATTGCACCCGTGCAAAACCGGGGCGGGTCGCTAGTTTATACATAGGATGTGGGTCGTGTAAGAAAACATCTAGTATATGGTGTGGTAGCTCCGCTAAGTCTGCGTCTCTCATCACATGACGTCGTTAACGACGTGATTTCGCCTACGCAGATTCCTTCTGCTTCGTCATGCGCCCGATAACCTTGGAGCTTTAGCCTGAATACTCAAGTCTAGACCGTGTTACATTGCAAACATTTTAGTGCTCGGGTAAACACTTACGGGTCGTGTATCAGAACTTTTATACAGGGTTATATCGTTAGAACTATGTTGAAAGAAGTACACATCATAACGAAAAACTTTTGTAACAAGATCGACCCTGAATACAAAACAAAATCAGCTGTTGATGGCAATTCAATTCCATTTATTTTTGTAGACAAATAAGATGGACTTCAAAAACGTAAAAAAATGTTTGTCCTCTATTGCAAAATATATAATTAGTTTACCTTTAGAACGCCTTGCGGAGTCGAAATCTGAAATAAATAAAAAAAAGATTAGTTTTCCGAAATGTCTTAACACATCATTATTGCACTGGTATTAGCCTTTGATATCATCACCATCATCACCGTTGATTAATTATTACTGAATATGTATATGTAAGTCGGCGCGGTTCTTTATAACCGACTTAAAAAAAAGGAGGAGGTTCTCAATTCGGCTGTGCTTTTTTGTATGTTACGCAATTATAAATCGATTTTGATGATTATTTTTTTGTTTGGGATATCATACTTCAGAGGTTGTCCCATATAAATTTTATCGAAATTGATTTATCTTTTATTTCGAAACCTCGCTGTTATTGGAGCAGTGCATTAAGTTGGCCTAAGGGCCATAGAGTCGGTTTTTTAAATTGTAATTTTTTTAAAGCAAAGATTCCCCCTTCGTTCTATTCCTCTGTTTTTGCGTTCTGGGTACTGTTGGCAAAGACAAGGGATTATATCTTCCCATCACGAGAGTGTCTAGTTTTTTTTTTCAGTTTGACAAGCTACGCGTTTGACCACAGCTCACCTGATGTTAAGTGACGGTGTGATCGCAGATGTTAAACACACCTAGCCTGGAATATAACTGGCTCTAAAGTGAGGCTGCCGGAACACACCGTTAAGTGTTTGGCGTCGGATTTAGTAACCTACCACCATGCTATGGTTTCCTAACGATGTTTCTTTCAGCAGTTCATTGTCAGCGTTTGAACTCATGCTATTTGGCGTGGGTATCGATTGCGTTAACCACTGAGCTCAAATCATACAAATACAAATATTTTATTGATAATATTAAAGTTACAAGTCAAATTATGTAATACCATTTCAAATATGTTACTAAATGTATCGAAACACTGATTATATGCCAATGAAAAAAAAAGTAAATAGAAAAAACATTGTCAATATTATAAAATGTCAAAAAAATAAAAGTTTTTTAAAATATAATACTAACAAATATTTACAACCTACTAGTAATTTAATAATCTTTTGGTTGTAAATAATCATATGTAGGTATATCTATCGCAAGCATAGGAGTAATTAAAAAAAAAAAACTTTGTCCGAAACTCAACAAAGTTCACGGCTTGTCAAACATCTCTTTTGTTATTAAATGCAATTTCTTAAGGTCATTGACCTCACCTCACTCCATCATATGTTTCATTTAAAACGAATTAAACGACGTCATGCATCGACAAACACCCTATGTTAAAATAATGCCCTTTTTAAAACAAAAATACTCTTATTTTTAGTAGTTTAAAAGTGAATTTCCTTTGAAACTTTTTATTGAAACAATTATCGGAAACTTTAAAAGAGTTTGTACGTTACATCGTTGTTTATAAGGTGTAAAATTGAATGGTGGTGCTAATTGAGTTTAGTATACCGGAACGGAATGATAAGTGAGATATTTTTGCAAAGAAATTGTGTGAAGTAGAGGTGGTTTTGCTGTAAAGTAAAAAAAAAAAAAAAAAAACACGTCAAAAAGTTAATTCTATTTGTATACTTTTTATCAGGATAACTTCCTTATGAATAACTTCTTAGGCGATAAATTTTAATATTTAAGGAAAAGTGAAGTGAAGCTGTCCTATAAAAGACATCAACGCGCGAGTTTTCGTTTTTTACGAGGCGAACAAGACTCTTCTTGACGGTAAAAGATAACGCCTATCTATGACCAATGCCACACAGAAATTTGAGTACCAAAACAAAGTCTAGAGCATCGCTGCTTTAGCGCTCATTACTTTGAAACTTTTGATGGTTAGTCTCAACAACCCTGTAATTTTGCTGGCAGATTATCTGGTATTGTATATATAAATATATTGGATGTTATACTTATATATGTTAACCTGATTATATCTTAAGCTTATTTTTCATCCTTATTATAAACATTATCCGTTTTTTAGTTATTCTGGAAGCCTTTCCATCATAAGATTGCCTGAGAATCTTTTAGCGATAAGGCCGCTAATTGTTACACTGGACTACTTTTAGTTTTTTTTTTTATTTGTTTTTGTTGTACAATCTTTGGCGTGAAAAATATTTTTTTTATTTACATATCTAGCTGCCTCCATTCGGCTAAGTACTGCCGTTTCGTGTAACCCCGAATAAGAATGTTATTAATATTTTATGTGAGAAGAAAGCGTCGTGACCGTTAGAACGGACGTCCGCAGAGTTCTTTGAAGGATGTGCAATGACGGTAGAATTTTAATGACTTTCCTTTATACTTACTAGAAATCTGTAATAAATTTAATAAATAGACTAACTTAAATGTACTATAATACCCCGCTTTACCCGCTTACACTATTAAATGAGTTAGTTTCAGAACCCACCAATGAGCTTGAACTGCCGGTGAAGAAAAACATCGTCAGAAAACCATAGTATAATGATAAGGCACTTTCCATTACTCGGCTGGCTACCATACCAAAGTTGAAAATCTTCTACCAAGCACCTTACGGTGTGTTCCGGTAGCCTCACTAGATAGTCAGTTCTATTTCAGATTCGATTCAGATCGATCACACTGTCACTTAACATCAGGTGTGCTATAATCAAATACCTAGTCTGTCAATCATAAATAACAATGTGAAATTTGAAATTCATGTAAAAGCAAAAACACCGCATAAAAGCATGAAGTGTAATAAAAGGTATTACGCAATTCTTTAACCACAAACATTACTCGGTTCAAACACTTTCCTCTTCAAGCATACTAAAAAGAGTTCTTTGTTTCAACAATATAAACAAAAAGTAAAGGACCCTTTGAACTTCGAAATGGTAAGAGACGTTCACAGTGGCCATAACTTTATGTTGACATTTTAAACAAAAGTTTTTAAGTACATTAAAATGAAGAACTAAGGCAGTGTAGTTCAGAGACCAATCCAATCTGGAGGTCCTGAGTTGAAATTCCACGGGAGGTATCTGTCTTTTTATCCGACTACGGCGAAGTATATGTTTGTATGTTCATCTGTTCCCACATAACTTCTAAACTACGAGTACTTATCATAATTTGACAAGTAATATGAATATGTATGAAATACAATTAAATATTTATTACACAGAAGTTGTTTGTTTAATATATCATCATCATCAGCCATCATTTAAGACGTCCACTGCTGGACATAGGCCTCCTCCTGGGAGTTTTGCCAATACTCGCCACGCTTGGCAGGCGGGCTGGCGAGCGCAGTTAAGTGTGATTGTTCAAGGAAGACGCTGCTGCCCATCTTCCGGATGACATCCCTTAGCCGACTCTTACGGCAACCACGGGTACAAAGGATGGGGTACTATTCTTACGCCAGCACCACGACTGCAAATTTAATACATATCGAATAGTTTCTACATACAATTTTAGATGTGAATATTCTCTTGTTTCGTACTTTTTAGAGCGTGATTTTTCAGTAGTCGTGTTTTGGTTTTTGAACTTTTTTTTTATTTTTGTTATATGTGTTGCCGCTAGCTTTAACTAATGAAAGAAAATTATGTGAGGTCATGTCTTAGAATAGATGTCTGCCAACCCTCACTTGACTTGTCGTTCTCAACGAAAAGAGGCCCACGCCCAGCAGTGGGAAAGCTTATAATAATCAAAAAACTAAAAAATACGACTAACATGCCAAAAAGAAAAAAAAAATGTTTTAATCACATTTGAAAATGGAGCCATACTGCCGTCATATTGTTTTTATTTAATTATAGCCGGTGTCACTTGGGGTTATGTAGGGATTCTATGTAATTATTTTTTTTGATGGACGGGTTAAGTGTTTGTCTACAGATCACCTGATGTTAAGTGACGGTGTGGTCTAAGATGGTAAAGCAATCCTAGCCTAAAACCTTAATCCTAGCCTATAAAGCCTACTTGAGTGTGGTAGCTAGCCAGTTGAGTACTAGAAAGTAACTTACTACCACGCAATTTTGAATGGTTTTATAGTATACGATACACTCTTACTTAACATCAGGTGAGCTGTAGTCAAAAACTTAGACTGTCAACCGTAAAAAAGTACAAAAATATGTCAAAACCACGTCATTTTATATATTACTAGCTTACGCCCGCGACTTCGTACGCGCTGACTTTAGAATTGAGTTCAAAGATAAATTATATATTATATAGAATTAATCAAAATCCTTTCTAAGCGGATGCCTACGCCATAACATCTACCTGCATGACAAATTTCAGCCCAATCCGTCCAGTGGTTTGGGCTGTGCGTTGATAGATCACTATGTTAGTCAGTCAGTCAGTCAGTCAGTCAGTCGGTCAGTCAGTCACCTTTGAGTTATATATATTTAGATAATTGCAAAAGTTTGTATGTATGTATGTTACCTCTTCACATTGTAACAGCTTAACGGATTTTAATGAAATTTGGAATGCAGATAGCTTTTAATCTGGATTGACACATAGAATATTATTTATTATGAAAAAGGCGGGTGAAATCTCTGGATTCAGCTAGTATGAAATAGAGCGAACACATAGATGATCTGTGTTCAAACAATTATAAAAAATAATTAATTATATGTGTTTCTTTTTTCGTTTTTCACTTTTTAAAAGTGTTTTGTGAATGCATCCTAAACCAAACACCACTAACACCTTTTAAAAGAAATTCCACACCTTCATGTTTGAACAACTTTTGGTTGGCGTTCGTTTAGCGCCATCTATAGGTAGCATTGTAAGTTAAACTAGTATAAAGTTTATTTTTGTTTATTTTGTACGTGTGGCGAGTGCATTTTCAAACTCGTGCGCATTGTCTTATTAGCTTTGTTACTTTGTAGCGTTTGTGGCATAGCTTAACTAAGTGTTCAAACGATCTCCGATGTTAAGCAATGGATGGTCCGGTCTATCTTCGGATGGGTAACCGGGAATGTAATTTATTTATGAGCGCGCTACGTAAAACGGGAAAGGGAATTAAATTATGCAAATCTAAAGCATTCGCCGAAATAAATCCGATAAAAAAATCGATAAACTAGAAACTTTATTCGAGTTGTTGCAGACATGAGCCTATCTCAACTAATCGCTATAATCGAATGGAAACATAGATCATGAAAATCTGAGCACACTCTCCGACATGAATTCGATAAAAAAATTATAAATAAGAAACTTTACCTCGAGTAAGATATTCGAGTTGCAGGCATGATCCTTATCGAAATAATCGAACAAAAACGTATAATCGTTTATGTTCATATAGGATTTTGATTTTAGTGTTTGCTCGCGTCTTGTCTTACAGATTCACACGCGGAATTATCTCTATGAATAAATACATAATTATTTTAGTGCTTTTCACAGAAGTCCATAGGCACGAAAGTTCGCCTCACGTTGCTAGATGGCGCTGTACCGGTCCGCATACTAATTAGCCTGCGTATTGTCTACAGTACAAGGAGTGCATATTAAACAGGTGATAGCATTTCCCGAAGCCTTATATATAATGGAGTAGAAAATATGCAGATTGTCAGCTCTTAAAAATACATATCATATATATTAATTATAAGCTTATACGAGGATCGGATCTCAGAGTTACTTTTTATGGTTCTGTGCCCAAAGAGTAAAAGCGGAGTCTTAGTAATAGGGTCGAGACCCTACCCTAAGACTAAGGCTCTGCTGTCTGTCCGTCTGTCACCAGGCTGTATCTCATAAACCGTGATAGTTAGACAGTTGAAATTTTCACAGATAATGTATTTCTATTGCCGCTATAACAACAAATAAAAAACTGAATGAAAAAATATTTAAGTGGGGCTCCTATACAACAGAAATGACTTTATTGCCGTTTTTTTAGATAATGGTATGGAACCATTCGTGCGCATGTCCGACTCGCACTTGGCCGGTTTTTAAAATTAAGTAATGTTTAAAGTTCTTCATTTCGGGGTGTGTGCGCAAAAGCTCTATGACCTCTCCGTTCCAAAACCACAAACAAAAAAGTGTCGAATACCGTCTTATTTTTCGTACTAATTTTAACCTATAGTTTACCATAGTTGTAAAAGTTACGAAATACAAAAACAAATACAGTATTTAATTGATATTGATAACACCAAAGTTACAAGTCAAACTCCATAATATCATTTCAAATATATCATTAAAATAAGTCAAAAATACAGATTACATATAAAAAATAAAAATCAATATAATGTGTTACCTAAGTAAAATAAAAATTGGAACATCGAAACCAGCTACAGAAACCATTACTCTGTAAATTGTCTCCTCAAAAGTAAACACTTGGTTCTCATGATGTCATTCGATATTTATCACGCTTCATCGGTTACACTGGGAAAGTAAAACAATTAAGGTTTCAAAAAAAATTACAACGAACAAATTAGTTACTACTTACATGACAGAGAATTAACTAATAACTTGAAATTTTGCCTCTATTACACACGAATCTAAGATCTCCAAATTGGAAGTCAGACGGTTTACCAAGTCGGCTGTCGAAACTTCTTAAAATTGAAAAGTCTTCATCATCATCATCATCATCATTTCAGCCGTAGGACGTCCACTGCTGGACATAGGCCTCCTCCTGGGGTTTTGCCAATACACGCCACGCTTGGCAGGCGGGTTGGCGAGCGCAGTTAGGTGTGATTGTTCAAGGAAGACGCTGCTGCCCATCTTCCGGATTACATCCCTTAGCCGACTCTTACGGTAACCACGGGCAGAAAGGGTGTGGTAATATTCTTACGCCGGCACCACCACGGCATGGATGATATCTTACCAAAAGTAAAGATTTTTTTTATATCCTCCTTGAGAAATTATTGGTTCCCCATACAAACTTTCATCTCTTATTTCACCCCTCCAAGATTTATTTTTACAAAAAATAAGTAGCCTATGTCCTTCTCCAAAGTCTCGTCTATTTCTATGCCAAAATGCATCAAAATTGGTTCAGTAGTTTAGGCGTGAAAACATAATAGACAGACTTTCACATTTGTAACATTAATAGTAATATAGTATTATATAGTATAGTATAATTTTAGTTTAAGAAATTGTGTTGTTATTTATGTAGTACGATTTGATGTATTTATAAGACTTTTTATTTATTGCTTAATTATTTAATATGTATTTATTACGTGTATAGTATTATATAGTAATAGTATAGTATAGATGGATTTACTCACAGTCGCGGGCCGCACGTTGCCCGACCTCTGCCTTAAAGATATGCAAACCATAGCCGTTTCTTAAAGAAATGCACAATTTCTCACAGTGTTATCCTAAGAGATGTGAATAATTAATTTCCGCGGCTTTCTGTCCGAGGCTGGGCCGTGACGTATTACAGTATAAAATGTGTTATTAGGTGGTGTACACAGGTACACTATATAATATACAGGGTGGTGCAGTTACGGAAAAGTAGTAAAGGTTCAGACTAAATCCACGCACTCCACTTTTTTTTTTTTTTTTTTATTTATTTAATAATATTTTACAATTTTTCGTATTAAAACATACACCATTAAACCTCGCCGAGGTTTGTCTCGGTGTCGGGTCCTCTTCAATAATAGTGGTAGAAGCTTAGATTACCTATTTTAAGGTATGCAACTCATTATTTTTTTAATGATTGACAAACTAGGTGTTTGACCACAGCTCATTTGATGCTAATTGACGATGTTGTCGAAGATGGTAAAAGGCTTTCAAGTCAGGCTGTCAGTACACACAGTTAGGTGCTTGATGGCAGATTTTCAACTTGCGCTTGGGTGGTAGCTTGCCAGCCGAGTGATAGAGTACCATACCATGCTATGGTTTCCTCACGATGTGTTTCTTCACCGGCAGCTCAAGTATATTGTGGGGGTTTCAACCGACCGTGCTAACCATTAAGCTATCATCACTACAAACAAACACATAGAGGCAGAAAATCAATTTAAAGTTTGAGCTGACCTCAAAATATTCCTACCATTTCTGGTCTGTTTTATTTATTCTGCTTTCGTAAAACTATTACCTGGTATATAATAGAAAAACTAAAATATACCGGAATTTTTTATTTTGCGGTATCAATTAGTAAAATTTTTAATAGTTAAGTTTTTTATGTAGAAGGATTGATACACAAAACTAATTTTTAATGGTATAATAACGTAACGCCTAACTATGACCATTGCAGCGATACCCAGAACTTTGGGTAACAAAACGAAGTTCATTGCTTTAGCGCTCATTAATTCGAGACATTCGGTGGTTAGTCTGTGGTTAGAAGCCGCAGTTCCAGATATTCTCCCACCAAGCAGTAGTGTGTAAACATTACTGTGTTTTGGTTTGAAATGTACTACAGTTAGCCAAATTACAGAGATGTTGACACTAACCATACCACTAACTAAAGCAGCGATGCCCTGGTCTTTGTTTTGCTACTCAAAGTTTTATGTATCGCTGAAATGGTCATGGGCAAGCGTTACCTCTTACCATCAGGAAAGTATCACGTTCGGCTCATTACTTTTACAGTAAAAAAACAACAGTACAAAAAAATTATTCACTTACAATCGTCGAATTTTCTTTATAGTTGTTTTAAATTAGTCAAAATCATGTAAGGAGGCTGATTGATTAAAACTACGGCTTACTCTGGACAGTTATATATATGTACTAGCTTGCGCCAACGACTTCGTCCGCATTGATTTAAGAATTGTGAAAGCTCATTGTTGGGGTTTGAACCCACGCCCTTCGGCATGTGAACCAACCGCGCTAACCACTGAGCTATCATCGCTATAAGTAACAAACATCCAAATATCTAAACATACAAAATTCCACATTTATAATATTAGTAGGATTAATTCCAATTAGTCAATAAGTTATTTACCTAAGTTTAATAACCGTGATTTTGAGATAAGATTTTTTTTAAATAAGAACACCCTGTATAATCTTGTTTCGAGTTAATCGCTGGACCATGTAAATTGAGCGCATTATACAAAGTTAGCGCTTGCCTGGAAACGGAGAGCGTTCAGTCACGGCTTCTTGACTGACGTCTGCTAGTGATGGGACATAAGCGTTCTTCAAACGACTAGTCTTGAAAAATACAATAACAGATTTTCCTTATTGGGGTAGGGACTACTTCCCATGTAGTTAAATAATTCGTAATTCAAACACATAATAATTCCAGTAAGCTCGTGGACCACGACTATTGTATGGGTAGTGGATACCAAAACAGCACGGTAATAAATTGAAACACTCGTGCGACTCAGAATGTGCCATAAAATACTATCAACTGGCTAACCTGACAGATGTTTAAGCTTCATTAAACGCGCGATGTTAAAATAGTCGTTAAATTTTCTGCAGTTTTCCAATTTTCTGCGCATTTTTCATCCGTAAGAGCCTTCTACAGAGTATTAGAAAGATAAATCGGTAAAGTCGTCCTCAAGTAATGCCGTGACCAAGGAAACCAGAAATACATTTTATAGACAATAAAATTCAATTGTTTTTTGAGCGTGATTAAAATCCCGATGATAAATTAATTTACATCTTTCCACTTAATAATTGTCAAAAAAAAAAAACTAAATGGAGCTCTAGTAGTCGTCCAAGTAAAATGGTAAGTGAATGAAAAAAAAATATGTTTTACTAATGCGGGATTACTCCCGATTAATTTTTTTCGGAAACTTAGAACTGTAAATTAAATAAAAAATATGTCAAAACCACGCCAGTTTTCCATAGTGTATTGTAAAAAACATTGTGTACTAAAAATGGAGCACTCAGAATTAAGTATTACTTTAAAAAAAAAAAGTTGTGTATTATAAAGTTATATAACCAGTGTTTTAAAACTTTTGAATGATATATTTGAAATCATATAACGGAATTTGACTTGTAACATTGGTGTTATCAATAAACTATTTGTATTTGTAATATTTGTCTTTCTTTATGCTTACATTTGTTAATTTTGACAAAGTAAATTTGACAAAGTCTATTTTTTAGGGTTATTGCCATTATTTAATTGGGGGTTAATTTCTTGACAATTAATTTACATAACCCTGGAAAACACACTGAAGAAAAATATGTTTAGATTAAACTTGAGAAAACATACTTCCAGCAATTTATTATTATGAGGCTACCATATTTTTTTATAAGCTTATTATAACATTTATTTAATATTAACTATGAACAAACGAAATCTAACTTGCTACAAAATATTAGACAAAAATATTTAAAAAAAATAGTCCGTAAATGGAAATATACATTAATATATTGAATGTACATATAAAAATGATTTAACTAATATCATATGTACTACAAGAGAAATACTAGTTTTAAATACACTAATCCCTAAAATTTATAACAGTCTTAAAAAACTTATTTCGGGCTTTGTTTTCCCTTTACTAGTAATGTCAGGGTTTAAGTGAAAAATGCCGTACTCAGAACTCCTCAGATTAAAATGTAAGTATTGCACTAACGACAATTTAATGGGGATGCCTGTTAGGGAATGTTATTTAAACAGATGCATGGGATACCAGCGCATACAACGTATATTCCTGGAAAAGAACTAACTTTTTTACTCAATTCAATTTATTTGTTTGTAGCGAGGAAAATTGACAAAGCCTACTATAAGGTGGCTCATTACGTAGAAGACAGGAATATATGGCTGTAGTGTAGTACTTTCTCTCTGCACTTGCATCCCCCTGGCTAAGTGACATTTGTAGTAAGCATAATGTATTAATATTTATAACTGTAAACTGTAACCTAATATGAAAAGAAAGATCCACAAAAAATGCATTGCTGAGTTTCTTGCGGGAGTGTTTTCAGTTGAAGTGTAATTACGAGCCGATGGTAGATTCAAACATCTAACTTAACGTTCATAACGTTCTTACCAGGGCCTAAACCGAATAAATGACTTTTGATTTTGAGGACCAACAGTTACCAAGTGGACCAAGTGGTTAGCGCGGTCGGTTCACATGCCGAAGGGCATAGGTTCAAACCCTAACAATAAGATTCAGCTGCCATTCAAGTTCAAAATCTGCCGCGAAACCAGCGTTTTAGCAGCCTAACGCGAGACCCTGTTCCATACCAGGTTACTTAAATCACACACACATCAAACACCTAAAACGATAAAAAAATGGCTTCAAGAAACAATTGGAACGAACTAAATACAAAAACCTCCATCGACCTTTTGGCATTTAAAACATAAAGGAAAAACACACAAAGAAAGCTGAGCTTGTTTAAAATATATTATCTTTACTGTTCACATAAAAAATAACAAAAATTTGGTGTCGTAGAAACAAATGTAAAATTTATATGGGTCTTCCCCGAAAGGTATAATATTTAAGTTATCTTCTAATACAGATTAATTAGGTTCTATCTAAGTAAGCGTACTCCATTATACACCGTACTAATGCTTAACATTAGACAGGATGTGGTCAAACACAAACCTATTTAAAGTAAAAAAATAATATAGGTTAGTTTTTTACATGTCGCACTAGTTTTTTTTTTTTTTTACAAATAATCTTGCGTTTTACCGCCAACTCGCCTGGTGTTAAGCGAAGATGTGGTCTACGGTGGAGTTCGCCTAAAATAGACCGATTCACTCGCGACTTGAAGGCACCCAGATTGTATCAGGGAACAACCATTGGGCAGCAAATTCCATTGTTTAGCGGTTCGTACAATGAAGGTAGACTCGAACCGTTTAGTTTGAGTCTTTGGAATATCGACCATAAATCGGTGTCGCTTGTTGGAGCTCCTGGCTGTCCAATTGTTTGTTGTTATTTTTTTTTATTGCGGCTTAATCCGCGATTGATCTCCAACTCGCCTGATGGTAAGCGATGATGTGGTCAAAGATGAACGCAAACTTAGAAGTTTCTGACGAAAAGATTGATTAATCAATTATTTTAGTGGATTCCTGTCATCTTCATTTTTATTTAAGTTGAATCGCATATTTTTCTTTAGTCATGATTATCCAAAGAAAGTTTATGTGTACTATAAATGTTAAGTACGTGTTCAAGAATGTATATTAAAGAGTGAGTGTAAAGCTGTTCAGAGAAAAATGTGACACACCAACCTAAGACTTACTGAGTTGCCAATGCAAAAGAAATATAATCAAAACAAAAAAGAAATGGATAGATAGAAATTCTTTATTGTGCACACCAAAAATAATAATAATCCTATGTGCTAGTGCCACAAGTGCGGCCTCATCGTTAAGAGAACCAAGGCAACAAAGAATGGAAAACACGACGATGGACTTCGTAATTTGTGACGTTTTTTATAACAAAAACCGCATTACCAGATATTCTGCCGTTAAGCAGTAGTGTGTAAACATTGCTCTGTTCTGTAACCATGTAATGTCTCAAAGTAATAAGCGCCAACGTAACTTGTTTTAAATATTTAATAAAAAATTATTAAAATACAACTATGAACCAATCTCTAAATACAAATTTACAGTGTAAATATAAGTTGATCTATTAAACTTTTTTCTACTGGGATTTTTCAAAATCTAAATTAACAAAACAGACTGAGAACATAAAGTAAACAATTAAAACGATACAAAATTTCATATGGTTATAGATACATTTATAAATATGCCTTGAACTTAGTATTGTTACCAATAATTCTGTCTATCGATGGTCATGGGCATGCGTTATCTCTTACCTTCAGGAGAGCGTTTTGTTCGTCTCATTACTTTCATATTAAAAAACCGGCCAAGTGCGAGTCGGACTCGCGCACCGAGGGTTCCGTACAAACCTGTAGGTATATAAGTAAAAGTTATGGTAATTTATGCTTTTCGCAATTTTCTTTTATCTGTGCTATAAGACGTTGCTTCGTACCAAATTTAAAAAATTCTGAGTTCACAAGAAGGAAATCAAAGGTTTTGATTCCCTTGCGATTGTCGAAAATTTGCAATTTGCTGTATCTCTTGATTGCGTTGGCTTAGAAGTTTGATATTTTGCACAGCTCCAAGGGACAGTAGACCTGAGTATTTGATACGAATTTCAGCTTGATACCTCCACGCGTTACTGAGAAAAAGGGTCTTGACAGACAGACGGACAACAAAGTGATCCTATAAGGGTTCCGTTTTTTCCCTTTGAGGTACGGAACCTTAAAAAAATCTATAATAGGTTAACTGGCCTTTTACTAAAATAAAAAAGTGAAGCTTGTGCTAAAGGAAAAATCCTATATACTCGTATACTTACAACCTTTCCACATTTTGGACGTTGCTTTATTAGATATTTTTTAACCAAAACACGTATTTTATAAGGATGGAATGCCACCGTTATCGGATGCGGTGATTCACGCCGATTAACATAAAACTCGTAAAATTCCAATATATTGCGCCTTATAGTGTCAAGTTGTGAAGGAAGTTAGGACTGATTATGACGCTGAATAATAACACAGGCCTCTTAAAAGGACATTGAACCTAACTTAAAGGACGTCTAAGCAACTACCGTTTTTATATCAGTTGTTCCGCTGCCATGTAGTAGTGTGTAAACATTACTTCTACTTGGTTGTAGTTTGCCGTGGTGGTGCCGGCGTAAGAATTGTACCCCACCTTCTCTACCCGTGGCTGCCGTAAGTGTCCGCTAAGGGATGTAATCAGGAAGATGGGCAGCAGCGTCTTCCTTGAACAATCACACCTGACTGCGCTCGCCAACCCGCCTGCCAAGCGTGGCGAGTATTGGTAAAACCCCCCCAGGAGGAGGCCTATGTCCAGCAGTGGACGTCCTATGGCTGATGATGTTTAAGACTATTCGTATTCATGCGATATCGTATAAATTGTCGATCCTATGAAAATGTACTAACAATCGCGGATGTTTAGTAATGGTATCAAACGATATATCGTTTTAAATACAGATCTGATCGACATTTTATTTTACGTTAACTATTTAAATCGATTTTAATTAGTTACCTAATCTAAATATATATAACTCAAAGGTGACTGACTGACTGACTGACTGACTGACTGACATAGTGATCTATCAACGCACAGCCCAAACCACTGGACGGATCGGGCTGAAATTTGGCATGCAGGTAGATGTTATGACGTAGGCATCCGCTAAGAAAGGATTTTGATTAATTCTACCCCCAAGGGGATAAAATAGGGGATGAAAGTTTGTATGAAACTTTGTCAACTTTGTCTTTTTTTGAAACTTTATCTTTGAACTCAATTCTAAAGTCTGCGCGTACGAAGTCGCGGGCGTAAGCTAGTGAATAATATACGTGATTAGAAAAAAGTAAAACACAGGCCAACTTTCGCAACAAAAAAAAATGGTCCACGTGCTTGCAACATGACAATGTGAAGAAAGTTATTTTCTTCGATTTAGATAAAGGGGTCTTTACATGAGAGTGAAAACAGCTCTCATTACGTTGTTAAACGCTTTCACGCGCATAGTGCACTCACCCTTATAGAGTAATTTACAGAAGCGTCAGTTTGTAATATGCCTACGATGCCAGTAACTATTTTGAGACCACTTTGTTAATACCGTGGTGTAATAAAAGCTTTCTTTACTTCAAAAATACTTAATTTGTTGTCAAAATATCTATCTATTACAGCTCTATCACTTTTGATGATGTTTTTTACTGATAGTAGCATTATTGACATTAGATAATTATTTGACATACCATAATCTTATTTTTTTTAAATATTATTATTATTTTTAATGTGTTTTGTGATTTTTATGACATAAATGTAAATGTTTATAGTTTTTATGTCAATACCTAAAGTAATTTGAATTTGAACTCGAACAACACCAGAATTAATATCTCACTTATCATAATTATATTTGATTGCATAAAACATGACATGTGGACAAAATCTTTGCATCAATTGATTTTTCGCAATTTTAGAGGGTATGCTTTTTTAAGTTTGTGAGGCTAGGTGATTGACCACAGCTCACCTGATGTTAAGAGACGTCGAGGATGGTAAAGTACATCTTGCCAATTACAGAACTGACTCTCAAATGAGGCTGACGGAACACACCGTTAGTTGGCGGCAAATTTTCAACTTGAGGGTGCCAGCCAGTCAAGTAAAGTACCCTACCACCAGCTCAAGCTGCCGACTGCGCTAACCATTGAGCTATCATCGCTACTAAATACCTTAGTATAAGTAGTTTAAAATATCAACTACAGTGATATTCATGCTTAGTATGGACTACGTTTCACGTAAATATACTATACCAAAAGTCACGTGTTCTCTCGACCACAAGAAAGGTATAATAATAGATCCGTTAAGGTGCTGTGCTGAGACAATTTTAATTCAAAACATAAAAATACTTATCGTAATAACAAAACGAAACGATACCGTGAGTTAACTCGACGGTGACCCTATCTAGGAATATTAGTGAACTAAATTAACGATTAATCGATCTTCATCGTTCAAACATTGGTTTATGGTTCTAATATTCTATGTCATTATGTTATTCATCTATTCTATGTTCTAATATATCTATGAAGATAAGAGTAGCATCCACTATTTATGTAAATATGTTTAATTGTCAGGAAACTTTAAATTTTATAATTTAAATTCTATGTTTAACTTCAACCCTATTAACCAACAGTTTAAATAATATAATTTTGTTTATGTTAAAAATGTATAAATTCATTTACTATAGTTTTAAGCAACTCGTGCTCTGAACCCCATAGCACAGGCCACGTTGCCTAGTTTGGGGGTCAACGTTACCTTGGTAATGTTTTGTTTTTTTCTTATTTGGCAATAAAAAATATTATTATTATTATTATTATATTGGGTGCATTCGAAACATCACGTGAAATCGTTGCCACCGTCAAAGGACAAACAAAAATACTTTCGCTTTTATACTATTAAAAAGCATTGCATTTATATATTCATATTTATTAAGACTAATTTTAACGCAGGAACGCGCTGGATGCGAGCCGCTTCCAACCGGTCTTTGTGGAAGTCAATGGGAGAGGCCTATGTCCAGCAGTGGACGTCATACGGCTGATGATGATGATGATGATGATGAAGACTAATTTTATAGGCTTCTAATATACCAGTCTTTTTTTAATGACTGCATTGAAAAATACAGCTAATCTTTTTAAATGTAGATCTATTAACTAAAGCCTTCAAAAATCAGTCTTATTTTGAGGCTTAAGTTCGCGACTCTTTGACCAATTACTAATGCTCCCGTGCTAACTTTCTCACAACTATTTCGCAAAGAAAAACAAAAGCTAGCTACGTATTCTAAATCATAGACAATTGTTATATATACGTAAGTATAACATACAGTAAGTGAAATTAAAGTTATGTATTTAATCTGTCACCAACAGAAGCGTGCCAGTAATCTTCTGAATGAAACAAAAGACTTGAAAAATTGCTACTTCACAGTGCATGCTCGTTAATTTTAATTACCTAAGGTTAACTGAAGGTAACACTACACTAGGATGGATACTAAACAAACGCTATCTCTACATAGTATAAAACAAAGTCGCTTCCCGCCGTCCGTATGCTTAGATCTTTTAAATTACGCAACGGATTTTAAATGCGGTTTCCATCAATAGACAGTGATTCAAGAGGAAAGTTTATATGTACCTATAATAGATGCTTATGCACTACATTAGCCCGTGCGAAGCCGGGGCGGGTTGCTAGTAATGTCATAACTTAATGTGTCGAGAGCAAAATTATAAATGCTCAATCAATTTAACTGCCTTGTTTGCTCATTAGATAGAATATCTGCTTCTAGAGCTGTAGGGCGTGTGTTCGATTTCCAGCAGGACAAACATTTATGTAACGATAAATGTTCGTTGTGTGCCTGGGTGTTCTGTATGTATAATACGTATGTATTTATTTAAAAAAAAAGCATGTTAGTATTCTATTAGTTATCTGGTTCCTATAGCACAAGCTTTGCTTAGTTAGCTGGATACTAGATAGCGCGTTATAAATGTCATACTATATTTATTTATTAAATTTCATTTAAATTGCAATGTAGTACTACAACTATTTATTTGAAATATGATTTATTATGTTTCAGCGACTGCTAGATTATTCTATTAAAGATCTTGTATTTAGAAATTTCAAGCAATTTTTAATTTAATTCAATTCTTATTGTGTCTTAAAATCACTTTTTATTTTTCATTATCATCTTAAATAAAAATTACTAAATTATGTTTCAACTTTAACGAAATTCATGTCTATGACACATTTTAATAAATTAATTTTAATCATAAGAAATATTTTAGCAACTCTAAAATTGCTAAAAGTTTAAAAATATCTTCTGTACAATATTACAGTAGGTGCAATCCGCACTATTTTTTTGTCGTATCGCAATACGTCTTAGTGCGTTCTTACCTTAATAATACACACAAGACACTGGAGACGTTAATAAGTTCATAACTCAGATTATTGTTCGCGTCGTTGTGTAGGCATTATTATTTGAAACTTTGAAAGTGGGACACACGCGACCTATCGGCTGCTACGCTTGATCTTTGACATAGTTTTATAATAAATTGAAAGTATATTTTGTTTGAGTTTGTCTCGGTTACGGTCTATCTTATATTTTTAACCTGTTAACCGGGGAGTTCTAGTTCAAATTTTGCAACATGTACCGGGCGCGTATTGTTTCGCTAGGACATGTCAATACGTCACGCCCGGAGACCGTCATTTCATATTTCTATATTTTAATTTATTCATAAAATGAATGATAAACTATGAAATTCATATGTCCTACCCGTAATCGATATTGTTTACGCCTGACGCATTTATACGTCTTGCCCGGTTAACAGTTAATAATTATTATGACAAAAGGCTTTATTTGTAAAAGTAGCTTTTTTAATATAGGCTTGTCTTTGACCGCCAATTCATCTGATGTTAAGGTCTACAGTGGAGCACGCTCGTCTTAAAGAAACCGATTCACTCGCGACTTGAAGGCACCCAGAATGTATCTATTAGGGAACACCCACTCAGGCAGCAAATTCCTTTGTTTAGCGGTTCGTACAATGGAGGTAGATTCAAACCGTTTTGTTCGAGTTTTTGGAATATCTACCATGAACCGGTGCTTAAAGTTATGCATCTAGTATGTTTAGTTAGCGTGTGTCTTCGTTACACTAGCAAAAAAAAAAAAACTTTACGAACTTAATAGTAGGTATAAATATTCTAAAAACTAAAGTATTTTGAGATTGATTTGATGGTAATAATATATTATGTAGACCTATAGGTGTGTTAGCTTTTACTTCATGAGCTGTAGAGCGTGGATTCCATTCTCGCCCAAGACTTTAAAACACAGAAAACAAAGACCAGTGCATCACTGCTTTGGCGTTCATTACTTTGGGACATTCGATGGTTAGTCTCAACACTGTAATTTCACTAGCTGCAGTACCCTTTAAACAGAAACACAGTAATGTTTACACACTACTATTTGGCGGCAGTATATCTGGTACTGTGGTGGTGCCTACCTAGACGATCTTCTACTAAGAAGATCTACCGCCAAGGAATGGACAGGTATTATCTCTTACCATTAGGAAAGCGTCTAGTTAGTCTCATTCACATCACATCACATCATCAGCCATAGGACGTCCACTGCTGGACATAGTCCTCCTTCTGGGGGGGTTTTGCCAATACTCGCCACGCTTGGCAGGCGGGTTGGCGAGCGCAGTTAGGTGTGATTGTTCAAGGAAGACGCTGCTGCCCATCTTCCGGATTACATCTCTTAGCCGACTCTTACGGCAACCACGGGTAGAGAGGGTGGGGTACTATTCTTACGCCGGAACCACCACGGCACATACCATTACATAAAAAATAATTAGTAGGTAGTAGTAACTACTTATTAATAATATGATTTCTAATAAAAGTTTTTGTATATAAATGTTTTTGTGTACTTTGTCGCTAAATTTACTGGTTTGCACAAAATCACTTTTCAAATTTAAAGGTCATAAGGTGTTGAAAATAAATAATGTGTTGCAATCATAACGCCCGAAAATAATTATAAGTCTGCTTCTGTGTCAAATAATGATTGACACACAATCAGATTACAATCTCACTGATAATAGTTTACTGTAATATTATAATCTGAGCCGTAACCAATTATAAATATCCAGTGGTCAACTATTATTAACAATGGTCATAAAGATAGTATCTTAATAACCTAGTGCTTATTATGTTGTGGTCTAGGAATTTATTTGGGTAGGGTTCCGAGGGCATAACCTAACAAGAATCGATTGAGAATTTTAAAAAACCGGCCAAGTGCGAGTCGGACTCGCGCACCGAGGGTTCCGTACAAACCTGTAGGTATGTAAGTAAAAGTTATGGTATTTTATTTTAATGGTAATTTATGCTTTTCGCAATTTTTCCTTTATCTGGACGTTGATTCGTACCAAATTTCAAGATTCTGAGTCCACGGGAAGTACCCTGCAGGTTTTGGTTCCCTTGCGAGTGTCGAAAATTTGCAGCATAAACGGCTGCATATTTTGATTGTGTTGGCTTAGAAGTTTGGTTTTTTCACAGCTCAAGGGACAGTAGACCTGAGTATTTGATATGAATTTCAGCTTGATACTTCCACGCGTTCCCGAGTAAAAGGGTCTTAACAGACAAACGGACAACAAAGTGATCCTATAAAGGTTCCGTTTTTTGCTTTTGAGGTACGGAACCCCAAATTTTTTTTTACTGGATCTATTTATTCTATGTCCATTTTAAAAATACGTTTATCTATTACAGTAAAACTTAGATACGCTCATACTAAAATAAACATTAGTACTATTCGTGTGGTATTCACTTAAATCACAATATTAATAAACAAGTTTCATTCCATTAATCTTGAGAGCATTTCCTTATGTCTCGACGCAATGCGTGCGATATCGCTTTGACAATCAACTCAAATTGCATGTGAGTTATCATACAGCAATCCGATCGATTTGTTTACCGACTGGAACTATTCCAGAACCCGCGGTACTATTTTTACAACCTACCCTCTCTTTTTATAATTTTTTTTTTTTACGTACTTCCTTCGGGTTTTCTACCGGATTATAATCTAGTTCGCTTCAAACAAAGGGTGAGTAGCCCTTAAAGTTAGGCAACTCACTGATAATGCCCCGGGTATTGTAGGTGTCCATAGGCGGCGGTGACCACTTACCTTGGACCGTTGCTTGCCATTTTGCACATAAAAAAAAGCGAGAACAAAAAAAAAATTGCATAGAGTTTTGGCGGGAACGCGGAAAGAGTCCTGTCGCCCTATTGTATTTTAGTGTTTTTACAAGTGTTTTTGTTAAAAAATTATGGTGTGTTTTATTCATAAAGTGCCGAATTACAAGCACGTGTGTGGGAAAGTTATATAATGTGGTAAAACCTGACTTTTCGTGTTGCTTCCAAAACTCCATCTAAGCTTATAGAAAAGTCGCCACTACTTTAGATGGATAGAAACTTTTTTTTGTGCACACCGAAAAATGAGAAAATGTACAGAAAACAAAAGAATCTTATGAGCTAGTGCCACAAATGGCGGCCTTATCGCTAAGAGCGGTCTCTTCCAGGCAACCAAGCTTTAGTAAGGCATGACTGGATTTGACTGGTACGGACTGGACTTGACCAAGACTGGACTTTGATTATATCTATAGATGTTAGACATTAATTGCATAAACCGAATAAGGCAGTTTGGCTTTACAGCTTTAGCCTGCCCAATGAGGCAAATTATTAAAAAAAACTTATACTGTATATAGTTCTAATTCTGTAACCGTTCACAATATATTTATTGACGCCCATCCGACGTGACTGCGCATTAGCAACGAATGTGTGAAGTTTACAACTAAAGAGGAATTTGACGCGTTGATGAGAAAAACATTGAGTTATGATTATTAGTAGTTTTATATTGGCTTGCGTGGTCGTACAAAGCCAAAAGTAGGTCATTTTATCCATTCTTATGGACAACTAGCTGCTACCAGCGTCTTCGTCCGCTTGGAATTTAGAAAAAAGTTTGTTCAGTGCAGTATAAAAAGTATCTAATCTATATGTCATCCAAATCCGTTCACCCTTGAGCATCGCCGTAAGGTGTCTATCGGCTTTCTACCGGATACATTTCGGGGATTATGCCTTGGAGTTGCACGACTTGGTTCCCCCCGCCCCATTTTTCTACCGGACGGCCAGACAAACGCGACCAATGTATCACCCGTAGGTACGTGGTGGACGATCTCCATATGCGGAATTCCAAATGTTAAATTGAATTTAAATCCTCATCAGTGTTGTAACTGAAACGACTGTTAAGCGGAAATAAATTAAAAATATACCTTGAATACTCAAGATGAACTTCTGTTAGATGGTCAGACCCCTCGCCTCTAACAAACAAGTAGACTTAGATAAGTGTAGTAAATAAGTCATTAGGTTATTACGAGTATAAGTGTAGTAAATAAATCATTAAGTTATTATTGTTTACTGTTCCCATGTCCTTTGTCCCTGCTTTCCTATTCCGACCCAATAAATACACCCTACTCCCATTTCCCAGCTCAGTTCTATTCCAACCAAGTTCGAATCCACATCTCTCCAAATCTATTGTACTTATAAATAAATTGTCAATACTTTTTAAAAAAGTAGTTTTGTTGTCCGTCGCGTAACAATTTGGCGCAGTCGGTAGGATCAGCGTGAGCGCTAAGTCGACACTAACGTAGAAGCAACGTTGCTGCTGCGGTTCCCGGAGGGATTCGATCGTGTCGCCGACCTCATGTTCCTGTTCCTGAGTATCCTGGTTACGTGGTAAGTGGCTAAAACTACTTGGTATTGCTCTATTCCTTCCTAATCTTAAATTCAACCTTCTATATCCATTACCAACTCATCATTCTTACTTACGGATCTTCTATTTTCATATAAGAGTTAATTCAAATATCTCATATATTTTATGCGGTAAATATATTCTGTGTATATATCTATAAACGATTAAAATGGCAACTTCAACGGTTCGTTCACTATCTCTTGAAACCTTGATCAAGCTAATACCTGAGTTCGACACAAGCCAAACTTCACAGGTCTATCGCTTTGTAAGATCTTGTAACTCAGCCTTTCAACTAGCAGCATCCGACGATTCACAAGTCCTTCTGATTTACACACTAAATAAAATCGTTGGACCTCAAGCTGCAGACGTACATGCCAAACAGTTCCTAGATTGGGACACCTTACAGTCCTACCTTATTGAAAAATTTTCGAACGTCAAAACTATAGCACACCTTTCTCTCGAATTACAATCAATGTTTCAAAAAGAAAAAGAAACGATTACTGAGTACTATCACCGTGTCGATCTTCTACGAAGCAAGATAATTGAAAAACTAACTGCGGAAATAAGAGATAGTTCTCTGTTAGGTAGAAAACTAAGTACCGAAGAGACAGCATTGAGCGTATTCGTCAACGGCTTAAACAACGAGATAGGCGCGATGCTCCGTACGAAGGAGTTTAAGAATCTTTCAGACGCTGGGCGTTTCGCTATGCAAGAAGACAAAATTAGATCAATGAATAACGCGCGGCAACAACTATACAAAGCCAGTCTTCAACTGAATTCTAGACCACCGAACACACGCCCGGTTTTTCAGCCGAAACCTATGAGACCTATTCAAGCTTCACAGTCGTTTATTACGCCGCAATCTTCTCCGCAAGCTAACCCTAGACAATTTCAAGCGTTTCAGCCAACACAGCCTAACGCTAGGCAATTCAATGCAGCTCAGTCCGGTTCACCCCATGTAAAACTCTGTAATTACTGTAAAAATCCAGGGCATTTGATAAGTGAATGTAGGAAAAGAGCCTATAACAACCAAAAGTTCGGTCAAACGCAACAAAGTCCAAGTATGGCTCAAGTCCATCATTTAAACTCGCAGGCGGCCATCGAATCGGGCAACTCGATGGAAACCGGTTCAGCCTACTACCAATCGACCCAGTCGAACCAAACGCAAGCATGCGACTTGGAGACTGTCCTAGACCTAGGAAAGATCCAGTTAGAATAATCCCTCCTAGGTTCTCGCAGAAAAACACGCGTGAGGCATCGACTCAGGTTCACGCAGTCTATCGAAGACAAACCTGCGATGCTTCCACGCAAACCATATCTACATCAGCCTACGAACAGGGTAACCAGCCCCAAACTCTTGGCTGTCATAATGCTATATCTTCCAAATCCAACAAAGCTTCCAAATCCATTCCTAAATCAAAATCTAACTCTAAATCTAAGTCGAAATCAAAATCTTATTCCAAATCCAATCGTAAAAGCAATTCCAAATCTAATTACGAAACAAATTCTATTTCTAAATCTAATGCCATTCCAATTTCAGTCCTTAACACTCCTCCTGAAGAATTACTCTACTGTAAATTTCACGTTGATGGCCAGCCAGTGACTCTGCTCATTGACACCGGAGCCGCTATTTCTATCTTGCGTAAAGACAAAATCGGCAATAATAGTTTAGATGTATCAAACGTCGTGTCGATTGTAGGAGTTGCCAAAGATAGTTTGATTAGAAGTTACGGTACAGCAGAAATATCACTCGACAATTTCCGCAAACACACATTCCATGTAGCCGATCTAAACATCGAAGCAGACGGTATCCTAGGGCTTGATTTCATGTCAAGATCCGGCGTAAATATTTACATTGCCTCAAAAACCATGAGACTAGATAAACGTCATTATAAATTATTTCATTTCGGAGAAGAAAACAAATGTATAGGAAAAGACAAACAGTTCATAGGTTCAAGATGCGAAACCGTTATAACTTGTACAACCAAAGATATAAAAAACGGCCCCGCCATAATTGATAAGCAAGAAATAGGTAAGGGCATAACAATCCCAAACGCATTAGTAAACGTCATTGATCACTCTTTCATAATTACATGCGTAAACACGACAGATGAAGACAAAGAAATTTCCATTCCAGATATCCAAGCTACTCTATTAAATGACTCATTAGATAACGAGATTACTCTCCCTATTCACACGACAAACAAAGCAATTATGATTAACAAACGCGACGAAGTTCATAAACTAATTAGACGAGACCATTTGAATGACGATGAGAATGAATCATTGAATAAGATTGTAGATCAATTTTCTGACATATTCTATCTTGAAGGTGATCCTTTAACTTTCACAAGCCATACAAAACACCAAATCCCCACTGTTTCAGATACTCCCATACATTCAAAAACTTATAGGTTCCCACAGATCCATAACCAAGAAGTAAAAAGTCAAGTACAAAAACTCTTAGATCAAAAAATCATTCGCCCGAGCACTTCACCTTGGACTAGTCCCATTTGGATAGTTCCTAAAAAACTTGACGCTTCAGGTAAACGCAAATGGCGTATGGTTGTTGACTATAGAAAATTAAACGAAGTTACTATAGGAGATAGCTACCCATTGCCTAACATAGCCGACATATTAGATAAACTAGGTCACTCACAGTATTTCACAACTCTAGATCTCGCGTCAGGCTTCCACCAAATTGAATTAGACCCGAAGGATATTCCAAAAACAGCCTTCAATACTCCTTTTGGCCATTATGAATTTCTTCGCATGCCATTCGGCCTAAAAAATGCTCCAGCAACTTTTCAGCGAGCTATGGACAACATTTTGTACGGATTACAGGGTGAACGCTGTTTTGTGTACCTTGATGATATTGTTATATTTGCTTCTAGTATTCAGGAACATGAACAAAAACTCACTGAAATTTTTCAGCGGCTGAAAAAGTACGGCCTGAAAATTCAACCTGATAAATGTGAGTTCATGAGAAAGGAAGTAGTATACCTTGGTCACATTATTTCGTCTGAAGGTGTCAAACCAAATCCCGATAAAGTCAAAGCTGTTCAGGATTTTCCAGTTCCCAAATCGTGTAAAGATATTAAATCATTTCTAGGTCTCGCAGGTTACTATCGACGCTTTATTCCAAATTTCAGCAAACTGACAAAGCCTTTAACAGGCCTCCTCAAAAAGGACGTTCCTTTTATATGGAGCAATGATCAACAACAAGCCTTCAATTCCTGTAAAAATATTCTTACTAAAGCTCCTCTATTGCAATACCCTGATTTCAGTAAAGAGTTCGTCCTTACAACGGACGCTTCAATTCATGCAATTGGCGCAATTCTCTCGCAAGGTGAAGTAGGATCGGATCTTCCCATCGCATACGCTTCTCGTACTCTGAATCAAGCCGAATCGAACTATTCCACTATAGAGCGTGAATTACTGGCCATAGTATGGGCAGTGAAACATTTTCGTCCTTATTTATTTGGAAGGAAGTTCAAAATTGTAACAGATCACAAGCCTCTGACCTGGCTGTTTTCTGTGAAAGACCCGGGCAGTCGCCTTGTTCGATGGAGACTTAAATTAGAAGAATTTGACTATGAAATTATCTATAAGGCAGGCAAATCCAACACTAACGCCGACGCTCTTTCCCGTCCACCAATCCTTAATACAACGACTATCGACCTAACCAAAGATGACGACCCACAACACAATAATGAATACTTACAGCTCAATTATGAACATTTCATACATTTACCCGCTGAAAACATTGACATGCGCAATCTTAAGATATCTCCCGACAATCTTTTAGACGGACGTCACAAAAACATTTTAGTTCCCACGTCAGCGCGACATTCAGACAAAAATAATTTGTTTAACGAAGCTATAAGTGCTTGTTCTCAAGTAGAACCATATCTTGACAGTTCTAAGGACCTTTATCAAGTAGATTTATTGGTTTCCAACAAAAACCAAAATATCGTTTTCGGTATCACTCGACCCAACCACTTTGACCCTTGGGATTCTGAGAGCTATTTCAAAGTATTGCTTTCCTGTCTACAAAACCATAACTTTAAATCACTCTACGTACCCGAACTCAAAAATGACGCTACTTGTAAACTGTTAGGTAACCAACAAAATAATATAACAGCTTACTTAGCAGACTGTTATGATTGCGAAATTACTATTTGCCAGAATAGGATAAAGTATCCCAATAAAGAAGAAATTCCCCGAATCTTAAAAACATTTCATGACGAACCGCTTTCAGGACACAGAGGCATTATAGAAACAACTCGCAAAATTAGGGATGAATATTTCTGGAAAGGCATGACTGACGACATCAAAAGCTACGTTGATAATTGTTTGACATGCCAGCGTAACAAGATCCAAAGGAAAACTTATAAGTCACCTATGGTAATCACATCTTCTTCCACAGAGCCTTTTGAGCGAGTCACCATTGACTTAGTTTCTTATTCTGACATTACGGGCGACTCTAATAAATACATACTAACTCTCCAAGACGACTTGACTAAATTTGTACAGGCATATCCTATTCCCGACAAACAAGCAATTACTGTTGCTAAATCTCTTATGACGTTTTGCCAACATTATGGAATACCTAAGCGTTTCCACTCCGACCAAGGTGGAGAGTTCGTTAATAATATAATAAGACAACTCATGAGGCTGTTGGGTACTAAACACACTCTCAGTACTGCATACCACCCTCAAACTAATGGTTCACTAGAACGTTTCCACGCAACGCTCCGAGATCATATCCGAATGTATCACAAAAGAGACAACAGTAATTGGGATCAAATTATTCCTCTTGCCATTATGTGCCATAATACCTCTCTTAATCAGACAACCGGTTATACCCCTCATGAATTACTCTTCGGCTTTAAGCCTCGTCTCCTCTATTCGGCTAAAGACAACGACGACTACACGACTCACGACTATCTACGCGATTTAAATGAAAGGTTAAAAATTGCCCGTGAAATAGCATCTAACAATACTAAGTCCATGAAAGAGAAAGCAAAGGAACGCTACGACAACCAAATCAAAAACGTAGCAAATTTCGACGTAGGAGACAAAGTAATGCTCCGCGTCCCGAATCCCAATAATCTAGACAGCAAATGGGATGGCCCATATCAAATCATTAGGAAAGGTTTTAATGAAAATTACTTAATTAAGAAAAATGGGAAAAACCACCTAGTTCATGGCAATCGCTTACGCCCTTTACATATTTCTGATTTAGGTAGCTTACAATTGTAAATATAATTATGTAGGTATTAATTAGGTTTAGATTAATCATATACAAATATCCTTCCAGGTGTTACTCTACGTCTGCCAATCCCATCCTTACTACACCGACTCCTGTTAACGCAACAGACATATATAATATCCATAACATGATGCAAAATCCCTACATTAGTTTCATACTATGTTCGACGATCAAATTTCTAGTACTTTTAGCCTTATATAAATTCTACAAGTTAATCAAGTTACGCATAAGCCTTAGAAATAATAATTAGTTAGTTCCTAGGTCCTATTAGGGAATAATATTATAAGATAGCGTATTCCATTTTTCAGGTACTCCGCAACTTTGGTTGTGGGAGATGCCGTAATACAGCCACTCCCTTCCAAGTCAGGCCTCTATTTTAAGGAAGAAGGCGATATCCAAATCTCTGAATCATCATGGAAGTTAATAATTTATAGGAATCTCGAACCCCTCTACCTTTCTCGAGACTCTTTACAGCGTCTTAGTAGTAATTACTTCTCTCTCCTCTCAAACAAGCCCAAAACGTTCTCCCAATCTACCACAAGTTCTTTTATACAACTAAGCCTTGATAAAATAAATGCCCGTCTCTCAGAAATCACAGCCTACAACTTAAAGACTAGAAGCAAACGCGAAGTTTTCGATGGTCTAGGTTCAGTACTGAAATGGCTCATAGGTACTCCAGACGCCAAAGACGCCCGACATTATGAAAAGTGCATTCAGCTACTGGAAAAACGCGAAATTGAACAAACTGACTTACTAAAACAACAAATCCAAATTATTTCATCGACTGTAACCAACTTCAATGACACCATTTCAAAAATAAATTACGACGAACTCATTCTCAATGAAAACCTAGAACGAATTAGCAAATACCTAAATGAAAGTAACGGCATTCTTTTTGACCTTAAAACTGCCGAAGAAATTTCAACAATTTCTATCCAGATTCTAGAATCCGTTATGTCACTTGAATCTGAACTAGACGACGTTCTCACTTCTATTCTCTTCATTAAATCAGGCGCCGTTCATCCCTCTGTTATTTCAGCCGAAAGGCTATATAATGAATTACTCGCTTCAACCCATATGCGAACTGGAAGCCTGATTCTTCCTGTAACGTTTGAAAATATTCACAAGATATTAAATTCCGCTTCACTATCTTCTTATATATATATGAATAAACTTACTTACATAATAAATTTCCCGTTGGTAAAGAATGATGTATTCACCCTATACCACCTCTACTCCATTCCAATTTCCCATCCTGGTGGTGCAATCCTATACTCAACTATTCTCCCGGAGCAACCATATTTAGCCACGAGCCCGACACAACATCAGTACCTAACAACGGACTCCATGTCAAAATGCAAACTCGTCACTACAAGAAGATGGATCTGCAATCAACCTATCTACAACTACCAGATGCGGCCGACGTGCGAAATGGCTATCCTCACACAAACAACTACAAAATTACCAGCGATCTGCGAACCAACCACGTTCTCTGCTAAAATCAACCTTTTTCAGCCAATTGAAACGAATACCTGGCTTTTCATTCTAGAAACTGAAACTACGTCATCCCTTCAGTGCAAGGAAACTAAACAGCACCTCACCTTACCAAGAAACGGTATTCTCACTTTACCTAAAGGCTGCACACTGTATACAGCCTTTATTACGTTAACGGCTGTCGAAGAAACTAGCAAGAACATCAGCCACCCCTTCGTCACAGTCGACATTGAAGACCCCTGCTACAAAATCGAAGACACTATTCCGAAGTCCCCTGAACTAATACCACTCCATATCAATCAAGTTTCAACCGACGGACTGAATTCTATAAAGGAAGAACTGAAATTACAATCTGCAAAAATAAAAGCCTATCGAGAAGCCTCGCTATTAGAAAAACATTCTTCAAAATTTTCACTATTTACTTACATTATTGGACTGGCTATGCTAGCATTCCTCATTTACAAACTCCTACGTATTTGCCCGACTTCGCTTAGAAGAAAACACAATGAGGGTTGCATACAAATCTTCAATAATTGTTTTGATAGACGACGCCAACGAAACCACATCGCAATTCCTATGGCAAATATTAGCCAAACCACAGCGACGATTTCCGAAGATGAAGACTCCGACGAGAGCGTCTCCGCCACCGCCGCCATGAGTTCCCTTCAAAAATCGCGCACAGCTCGATCTTTGTTCTAAGGGGGGAGGTGTTAGATGGTCAGACCCCTCGCCTCTAACAAACAAGTAGACTTAGATAAGTGTAGTAAATAAGTCATTAGGTTATTACGAGTATAAGTGTAGTAAATAAATCATTAAGTTATTATTGTTTACTGTTCCCATGTCCTTTGTCCCTGCTTTCCTATTCCGACCCAATAAATACACCCTACTCCCATTTCCCAGCTCAGTTCTATTCCAACCAAGTTCGAATCCACATCTCTCCAAATCTATTGTACTTATAAATAAATTGTCAATACTTTTTAAAAAAGTAGTTTTGTTGTCCGTCGCGTAACACTTCCACAAAGTAACGCCTGAATCAATCAAAATGAACTTCCTCAAAGTAACGCCTGAATCAATCAAAATGAACTTCCACAAAGTAACGCCTGAATCAATCAAAATGAACTTCCTCAAAGTAACGCCTGAATCAATCAAGATGAAGTTTCACAAAGTAACGCCTGAATCAATCATCTGAAATCTGAACAATCATGAAATGAGCGAACGTGACCAGCATAAGCATTGTACCGACGCTGTATACTTCATGTTATTTATATAAATAAAAAATGAAAAAAAAATTGCACACTACTGTTTGGCAGAAAACAGTACCCAAACGACTTCCAGCTAAGGAGATAAAAGCTTAGTCATCACTTATTATGTAATTGTCTTGTTTATTCATTTCTCCAGACATGAAAACATATAACAAAGTTGCTCAGATAAGAAAACGAGATTAATATAATTATTATTACATTGACTTCAGTCTCTGGCAAATATTACGTAATGCAAACACATCTTCTGTTTATTTATCTGTGGACGATTACAATAGGGTGACCACACTTTTATTTTTTATTTCACGACTGTCCGAAAAAGGATTGTAATGTTTTTTAAGTTTCATGTTTGTATGTATGTAAGTTAGACCACAGCTCATCTGATGTTAACTGATAGTGTGGTCGAAGATGGTAAAGCACACCTAACCTGGAATGAAACTGGCTCTCAAGTGAGGCTGCCGGAACACACCGTTAGATGCTTGGCGGCAGATTTTCTACTTGATTTTCTACTTTGTAGCTAGCCAGCCGAGTACTAGAAAGTACCCTACCACCACGCTATGGTTTCCTCACGATGTTTTCCTTCACCGACAGCTCAAGCTCATTAAATAAATAAATTTAAATATCATTTTTACATTTTGTAATAATATATGTTACATTGATTGTCCTGTAGCTCAACTGATAGCTGCATGAACTGTAGGGTTTTTATATGCCTATATAAAAAAGTAATGAGACGAACGTGACGCTCTCTTAATGGTATGAGATAACAGCTGTCCATGACCGTGTCAGTAATACACACAACTTTGAATAACAAAACATAAGCCAGCGCATCGCTGCTTTACAAATACAAATACAAGTAAATTTATTGGTTCCTCAAAATAGTACTGGTATGTATAGTAACACTGCCTGCAGCTGTAGCCTTCACTGTGTTGCTGCGGACAGTGTCTTCCCACTAAAGGTTTGATAACAGTGACTTAAAAACTTTGACTCTCATTACTCTGAGACTTTCGATGGTTAGTCTCAACAGCCCTGTAATTTCGCTAGCTGCTAGTACCCTTCAAACCGGAACACACTACTGTTTTGCGGCAGAATATATGGTACTGCAGTGGTACCAACCTAGGCGATCCACTGATAAAGAGCTCATCAGGTGAGTTGTGGTCAAAAATCTAGCCTGTCAGCCATAATTAAAAAAAAATATCCCGAAATCTTAGCAAATAATGGTGCCCCTTATCTTCCAAGTAATAAAGTATGTAATGGCATGTCGGAAGCATTGGGCAAGTCGCCAACACTCGACAAAGGACTCGTTGTTACTGTTACATAAAGTTTTGTCCCAATGCATAATTCAGATTGTTTTGTTCCGAGACAAGTCTAGATTGGAAGAGTTATTGATATTGTCTCGTTTGCGAGCTAGATAGAAAATTAGATCATTTGCATTAATTTACCTATATACACTTGAAGTGCCTTATCTCTACATACAAATTACATTGCCCGCCCTGGTGGCTCATTGGTAGTATATCTGCTTTAAGAACTGTGGGTTCGATTCCCATCCAGGACAAACATTTTGTTGTTTATAAACAAATATTTGTTTTGATATCTACTAATGGTTGAAAATACTGCTTTTATCATTGGGATGTTTGTAACAAAATATCGAGATAAAGCTATTTTACCGACTTCAAAAAAGGAGGAGGTACTTAATTCGTCTGTTTTTTTTTTAAATGTTTGTGACCTCAGAACCTTCGACTGGGTGAACCGATTTTGATGATTCTTTTTTTTTTTTGAAAGCTGGTGCTTCCCGTGTGCTTCCCCATTTCAATTTGTTCCAGTTCTGACAATGGCATCCATGAGAAAAAAAGACAGTTTTTTTTTGTTAAAATTTTATGAGGATTTTCAATCGAAGAGTGAATATCTACACTATGGTAAGGTCAAACGTGAATCTATTCTACATTAATAAAATAAATATTTCAAGTGAAATCCTGCATATTTTGCGTTGTGTAGGTACACTAAGACAATTAAACATTTCACCACAGATCTGATTACACAATGAATCACTTAGAATGCGGTAAAACTGGCGTTGTAACTTGTCAGCGACTAATGTAGATGCTTATCGGGAATGTAGACATAATAGGGCTTGAATTTAGGATTTAACACACAAAATGAAACCACTCAAGTCACTTGGGAGCTAGAATGTTAAGCACGCTACTGGGTTTTCTGTAATGGAGAACATCATGAGGTAACTAAATTAATGGGTACTTACACACAACGCTACTGACTATTCTGTGAAGGAGAACATCATGCGAAAACTAAATTTATGGGCACTTAAATAGCACGCTATTGGCTTGTCTGTGATGGCGAACATCACGAAGAAACTAAATTTTTTGGGTACTTAAATACTACGCTACTGGCTTTTCTGTGAAGGAGAACATCACGAGGAAACTTAATTTTTTATGTTAAAATTTTTAACGCTAATGGTTAGAGGTAACGCCTGTCCATTACCATTGCAGCAGCAGCATTTTGAACAATACCTTATTCATTTACTAGCAGACCCGGCCACGCGTTGCTGTGGCCAAATTGAACACACGCGTGTAACGTGAAATAGATTGTAGCGCATATGAAACGTTTGGACTTTTAACGTAGCGCCATCTATTGGATAATTACTCAATCCAGTTATAAATTAACTTACACCGCCATCTATTAGAATTTTATGGAACTCACACCTCTTAGTTGCAAAATATTGCGATTATAAATTGAGATATAAACTATTCCATCCTATCAAGTTGGATCAAACTGCACACAGTGTACAAGATTTGGTTAAAATCGGTTCAGTAGTCGATGAGTTCATCGCCGACAAACAACGTGACACGAAATTTTTATACAAAGATCATCATGTATAGGGTAAGTCTTATAATACTAGGTTCCTATTATGCAACCCAATCCCAATTTAAAATTGTTTACCGAATCCAACAATGGTATGATATCATCTTTTGCAAAAACTATCACGATTTAATACAATAGGCTTCTTTTATTCTATTTGATCGAGTGAGTAATAGAGGTATTATTGATTTTTTATTCCTTAAAGTACTTATCGATTATTGGTATAGTTTTTTTTTTCTTCTTTCCTCCTCGTAGACTTATACCTATTTTACCAGCTGTTTGTTAATCGCGACTTCGGCCGCGATAGACGCAGATAGAGACTTTGTTTTACATTATTTAGAGGAAAAAAAGGTTTAAGTTCCATTCCAGGTTAGGTGTGTTAGACCACACCGTCACTTAACATCAGATGAGCTGTGCTCAAACACAGTAATAAAAGAATAAATTAAAAACAAAAACTTTCGCTATTTAAACACTTCTATGTTTCACACAGACACAACTATTTTTGATCATAGTATATTGTGCGAGGTGGTGCCGGCGTAAGAATATTACCCTCTCTACCCGTGGTTGCCGTAATAGTCGGCTAAGAGATGTAATCCGGAAGATGGGCAGCAGCGTCTTCCTTGAACAATCACACTTAACTGCGCTCGCGAACCCGCCTGCCAAGCGTGGCGAGTATTGGCAAAACCCCCCCAGGAGGAGGCCTATGTCCAGCGGTGGACGTCCTATGGCTGATGATGATGTGATTTTGTGCGCGATTTAGTCCCGGAGAAAACTAGCTACGGTAGCGCTCGACCTTCACCTTCGCTTCTATATGAACCTCATTCCAACTATCATGTACATTTAGTCGTCTAAAAATAATTTTCCGATAAGCTATAGTCGAAGCGAAGTTGCGAGTTCAAATCACGAGTAAGAAGTTTCCCAAAATTGACCACTTTAAATTTTCTGGAAATTTCTGCACGATTCTGCAATTTTCTTCAAACATTTTTGATTGGCCGTGAATTATGATCTAATATAATTCGGTAAACGTAGTTACATCAGAGACCAGTTTTTCAACCAGAACCGGTAGATGTGCAAACAACACGAACTTGAATGAAAAAGTCAATATTTGACAAAAAAATACTTCGTTAAATTGGTAACGCTTAATTGAATGCAATAATAAAAACAATAAGGCAACATTATAATTTACGTAATAAGCACTGGTCTTTTTTCGGAATAAATATATTGGGTGGTCGGACAAGCTCTTGTCCTTGTCTATTTCCATTGTGCGAACCGTTTAACAGAGGAATACACTGGTTTGCGATGTACAAAATTTAAGAATTTCAAATATGGCGATTTACCTATATATATTTTTTTTTAATGGTTGACAGGCTAGGTTTCTGACTACTGTTTACCTGATGTTAAGTGACGGTGTGGTCAAAGATGGTAAGCACACCAAGCCTGGAATGGAACTGGCTCTCAAGTTAAGCTGCCGGAACACACCGTTAAATGCTCGGCGACAGATTTTCAACTTGATGTAGATAGCCAGTCGAGTTCTAAAAAGTACCCTACCACCATGCTTTGGTTTCCTTCGCCGGCAGCTTAAGCTCATTATTGGGGTCTGAACCCACGCCCTTCGGCGAATGAACCAACCGCGCTAACCACTGAGTTATCATCGCTACAACAAAGTCGCTTCCCGCGTTCTGTACGCTTATACCTTTTAAACTACGCGACGGATTTTAATGCGGTTTTTCTCAATAGACAGAGTGATTCAAGAGGAAGAATTTTATGTATAATACATGCATATGAATCAAATTAGGATCCACATTGCGCCCGTGCGAAGCGGGAGCGGGTCGCTACCGTTAGTTACCATATAAAAATAACAATGGCCAAGCTCAAACATTTAATATTTTAAGGTTAACATGTGACAAAAAAAAACAAGAAAATTAAAAAAAAACAAGTGGAATTCTGCAATCTTGTACATAAATGGTTTACAACGGAAATTAAGAGACCAGTTCATACAATAAAACGATTTGTAGCCAAGTATAGGTGAAAATAAGTTATTTTTGACCTCTGTGGGGGACCTTGGCAACATAATCTTGACCGATAATTTTTAATATAATTATCTATTATTATATTGACTGCTCTGTTAGCACATTTTGTAGAGTATGCTTCAAGAGCTGTAGAGCGTAGGTTCGATTCCCATCAGAACAAACATTTATGTGACGATACATGTTTGTTCTTTGTCTGACACACACACACACACAGATAAAAAGCAACTGAGAATCGATACTTCTCGTAAACGCAGTGGATTATGATACGCAAAAATATTTAAGGTCAAAACAATACTGAACGAAAGCATATTTAGTAAAACTACAGCAAGACTTTACAGATATAAATCGTGGTTTATCTCTAGCCTACCCTTAATTAAATTAGCAACGCAAAACACAAACGGCATCCGGGACATTTAATCCATTTTATTGTTCCTCTCTTTCTTTCTATTACAGTAAAAATGAGACGCAAAACAATACAGAGATACAAATTTGCACCTGTCTTGCTTTCTCATTGGCAGGACGATAGAGATAGCATCAAATGTCAGGTTATGAGGTTCTATGTAAATAGTGCTATTAAGCAGAAGCTACGAGCAGAACCCTCATTAGACTATTACGACTCGAATGGTTAATAATCGAGTGGATATCGATTTAATCGATTTTAAAATGGCGCTTTGTGTTCGCTTGCTGCAGTAGAGATAAGATTTAATGTGCACAATAGAACATATTGTTAGAATGTATGCACTGAAATTCTAGTTTGGTATCTTATTGGCAATATAAATCATTACGTTCAGCTCAACTGCAGAGCAGTGTATACACCTTGTTCAGTACTTTTGGTATAATTTTTTTCTATCATAAACAACGTCACGAACGACAAAGTTATTTCTTTTAAAATTCTTGGTTTAGGTACATAGGAGTCGTATCCTACAGTTAAATAAGCATACATTTTGGCATGTAAGGTACGAAGCGAAAGTACAGGGCTGTTGAGACTAACCATCGAAAGTCTCAAAGTAATTGACACCGAAGGAGCGATGCGCTGGACTTTGTTTTGGTACTCAAAGTTCTGTGTAAAGCTGCAATGGTTATGTACGTGTGTTATCTTTTCTTGCCCTGTTGGCTCATTGGGAGTATGTCTGCCTGAGCTGTGGGGCGTGGGTTCGATTCCCGCTAAGGACAAATGTTTGTTTGGTATAAACAAATGTTTGTTCTGTGTCTGGGTGTTCTGTATGTATTATAAGTATGTATTTACAAAAAAAAAAAAGTATTTATGTATTCTATCAGTTATCTGACTTCCATCACACAAGCTCTGCTTAGTTTGGGGTCAGATGGCGCTGTGTGTAATGTGTCCTACAATATTTATTTATTTATTTTATTTTATCAGGAGAGCGTCGTCATTTCATTACTTCCACTTTTTTATTGTTAACTGGCTTGACAGCTCACATCAACAGCCATAGGATGTCCACTGCTGGACATAGGCCTCCTCCTGGAGGGTTTTGCCAATACTCGCCACGCTTGGCAGGCGGGTTGGCGAGCGCAGTTAAGTGTGATTGTTCAAGGAAGACGCTGCTGCCCATCTTCCGGATTACATCTCTTAGCCGACTATTACGGCAACCACGGGTAGAGAGGGTGGGGTAATATTCTTACGCCGGCACCACCACGGCACAGTTTGACACATGCTTGACACTTGACAGCTCATCTAACGTTAAAGGACGGTGTGGTCGGAGATGGTCTGTAATAAAACTGGCTATGAAGTGAAACTGCCAGAACACACTGCTAGGTGCTTGGCAATTGATTTTCAACTTAAAGGTGGTAGCTAACCAGTCGAGTATTAGAAAGTACCCTATCGACACGCTATGATTCCCTCACGATGTTTTCCTTCGCCGGCAGCTCAAGTTCATTTTTGGGGTATGAACCCACGCCCTTTGGCGAGTGAATTTATTGCGTTACCATTGAGCTATCATCGCTATAAAAAATAGAAAACTTGTATATTGTATTAAATTTGTTTTTTATGGCTGACAGGCTAGGTGTTTGACCACAGCTCACCTGATGTTAAGTGACGATGTGGTCGAAGATGGTAAAGCACACCTAGCCTAGAATAGAACTGGCTCTCAAGTGAAGCTGCCAGAACACACCGTTTGATACTTGGCGGCAGATTTTCATCTTGAGGGTGGTAGCTAGCCATCCGATTACTAGAAAGTACCCTAGCACCATGCTATGGTTTCCTCACTATGTTTTCCTTCACCGGCAGCTTAAGATCATTGTTGGGGTTTGAACCCACGCCCATCGGCATGCGAACCGACCGCGCCAACCACTGAGCTATCATCGCTAGAATAACGATAGGTTTCGAAGGGTGTCCAATGGGACCCTATTAAGCGAGGATATGAATTCTACTTCTTTAACACAGAAACCTATTTCCTCTACCAAATTAAAAATAACTGCTGCCTTACTTTAATATTGATTTAAATCTACAGGCGTAACTTTAGCAGTTATCCTGACACACTTCGAAACTATCTCCCCCCATTTTTCTCCCCCAGTTTGCTCAGAATTATGGGATGTTATCACGCCATGTCTTTATTCTATTTTAGGACGTCAAATGTATTCGCGTCGAGACATAATATTACACAACTATGTTATATTTATTATGGGTTTCTTCAAAAACGTGTCCAAAGTTTATGCTAAATAAACTGTTTTTTTTTTGTTTTGTATGTATATGACATACTTCTTTTTAGGTTTCCGTACCTCAAAAAGAAAAAGCGGAACCCTTATAGGATCAATTTGCTGTCCGTCTGTCTGTCTGTCAAGACCCTTTTTCTCAGTATCGCGTGAAGGTATCAAGCTGAAATTCACATCAAATACTCAGGTCTACTGTCCCTTGGAGCTGTGAAAAAAAATCAAATTTCTAAGCCAACGCAATCAAAAGATACAGCCGTTTATGCTGCAAATATTCGACACTCGCAAGGGAATCAAAACCAACAGAGTACTTCCCTTGAACTCAGAATCTTGAAATTTGGTACGAAGCAACGTCTTATAAAGGAAAAATGGCGAATACCATAAATTACCATGAAAAAATACCATAAGTTTTACTTAAATACCTACAGGTTTGTACGGAACCCTCGGTGCGCGAGTCTGACTCGCACTTGGCCGGTTTTTATTTTATTTTAATGTGTGTCTTATTGATCTGCGTACTGGTTTTTGTTTTTTATTCTAAATAGGTTCGCATTTGATCATACCGTGCCTGATATGAAGCAGTAGTGCGGTCTAGGATTGAGCACGCTTACTTAGAAAAAATCTATTTACTCTAGATTTGAATACACCCATATTGTAACTAACAGGGAAACAAATGATGATAGCTCAGTGGTTAGCGCTGTCGGTTCGCATGCTGAAGGGCGTGGGTTGAAACTTTAACAATGAGCTTGAACTGCCGGTAAAGGAAAACAACGTGAGGAACCATATCATGGTGGTAGAGTACTTAGTAGTACTCGGCTGGCTAGCTACCACCCTCTAGTTGAAAATCTGCCGCCAAGCATCTAACGGTGGGTTCCGGCAGCCTCACTTAAGAGCCAGTACCATTCCAGGCTAGGTGTGCTATACCATCTTCAATTACACCGTCACTTAACATCAGGTGGGCTGTAGTCAAACATCAGTCAACCATAAAAAAAAAAAACTGTCTAAGCGAATAAAAAATGTGGAATCGAAACGATTTGTGTGTATACTTGGGGAATATCCACCATGTACGGATGACATTTTAGTCAAGTTTGTCTGGCCGTACGGTATTAAAAACGTGCTGGGAGAACCAAATTGTGCAGTCCAAGTGCACACTCTTTAAACAGACAAGCTAGCATCTCTACGACGATGCTCAAAGTTTTGAAGCCGAGACTCCAGTAAAGTGTCGATGGTCGAAGTGTCTCTTGGCGCGTCACTCGATCGACTCCAATGCCAAGAACGATTTGAAAATACGCAGTTTTATAGCATAGCGTATTCATACGATGACGTATTACTTGCTTGAAATCGATAACACTGGCTCTAAATATATCGTTTGTTATGAAATCCAGTTCTACCCTAACCGGCTGTACTTGAGTTTACGTAACGTTTCTTTGACGTTCGTATAAAGAAACCCTAGGTTCAATAAATAATGTCGGATTTTTCAGACGGCGCTGTCTAGCCCCAAACTAAGCATGGCTTTATGAGAGTCAGATAACTGATAGAATACTAATATACTTCCTTGTAAATACAGAACACCCAGACTAACAAGAAACCCCAAATAAGAACGAACATTTATGCTCTTCACAGAAATTTTTGTCCTGAATGGGAATGGAACCCATGTCATGCCATACCCTTGGAACTCTTGAAGCAGATATACTACCAAATAAGGTATCAGTTCAGTCAAAATTGAAGTGCCCGAGTGTTTTTTTTTTTTATTGTTCAGGCTATATGTTTAAAACCACAGCTCACCTGATGTTAAGTGACGGTGTGGTCGAAGATGGTAAAGCACACCTAGCCTGGAATGGTACTGGCTCTCAAGTGAGGCTGCCGGAACACACCGTTAGATGCTTGGCGGCAGATTTTCAACTTGAGGGTGGTAGCTAGCCAGCCGAGTACTAGAAAGTACCCTACCACCATGCTATGGTTTCCTCACGATGTTTTCCTTCACCGGCAGCTCAAGCTCATTGTTGGTGTTTGAACCCACGCCCTTCGGCATGCGAACCTACCGCGCTAACCACTGAGCCATCATCGCTACAACAGTAAATAAAAAAAATTAAAAAAAGCCTTTCTTATCTCGCATTTCATACATGATTTTTTACTTACATAAACTATTTGCTATTATTATTACTTACCTTAAATTTATATTTACTAAAAAGTGCTTCAAAATTATTTTTAAAATGTTGCTAATTACAAGAACTAATATTGAAGCATACATTGAAGTTCAAGACAAAATAAATTTAAAAAAAAAACCAGTAAATTCCTAAATCTAAACTAACCCTGATTGTAATTTGTTGCATATTAAGCTCTAATAGAATAGAAAGAAGGTACCTCTTTCCATTTTCAGTATAGGCGTGGAAGTACTCTAAAACATTCTCCATTTACGGATAAAACAACTGACTCATCAAATTGTCCACTATTACAGTACATGACAAAACCACTTTTACTATCAAATGCTTCGCTTAGTTACAAAATGCTAACTTTCACCAAAGAATTTTCACACAACAGCCCTTTCTCTGGAATAAAAGACAATGGTAATACGGATAATTGTTATGCGGGCTAAATGTTACGTGGCGTAGTGCGAAATCGCACTTTCGTTACATTGTCCAGCTGTCAATGTCACAAAGGGACTCGGGCGCGGCCCGAATAATTCGAGTTACGATTAGCATTTCAAATTCGGAATGTTGATTAATGCTGAATAGGTATTGTTGTCGACAGCTGGGGTATCTCGAAGACTTGTCAAACTACTTAGAAGTGTTTGTGATTAATAATAATATTCACTGTTGATATAGTCGATCAATGTAGAAACTAGGTAGGCGCTTTCTACTTTCTTTTTCATAGTTAGAACGCCATTAAAGGATCGCAATAGCATTTTTAAAAGGATTACGTAAATCGTGCGAAGCAACAAAAGTCATGACTTTATTTATGAACTCTGATTAAAAGTTTACGATGATTATATAATTTATTATTATTAGATTATGTATGCTGGCGACATAACATACATAAATATAAGCTTTTTAATATACGAGTCATATATGTAAATATACAAAGGAACTAATAAATAATTACTACAAAGACAAGAAGAAAGAAAGGTCTGTATTAAGCTAACCTACTACACAAAAACAAATTAATTGTATTTCTACATAGTATAAAACAAAGTCACTTCCCACCGTCTGTACGCTTAGACCTTTAAACTATGCAGCGTATTTTAATGTGATTTCCATCAATAGACAGAGTGATTCAAGAGGAAGGTTTATATGTATAATACATGCATATACACTACATTAGTATCTACATTGCACCCGTGCGAAGTCGGAGCGGGTCGCTCGTATTTACATAATATATGACCAATGAAAGTCAAAGACCAGAGACAATCCCAACGCTCAAGTCCACTAACAGTTGGCAATGTATCTAAGCCGTAATGTATGTACCTTTACAAGCTCTGTGTTAAGTTTTTTTTTCCTTTCTTTTTGGCATCGCACTCCGTGCATTCTGCCAGTTGTGTTAAGTTGTGCAGTGGAATTTGCTGCTCAAATAGATGCACCCAGATAGTTACAATCTGGGTGCCTTCAAGTCGCAAATGAATCGGTTTCTTTTAAGTAAGCCTACTCCATCGTAGACCGTATATTCGCTTAACATCAGGCGAGTTGGCAGCCTTTTAAGTAATAATAAAAATGTAAGTTTAACTTTTTTCTGCAACAGTTCAACCATCCCGGGCGTTTCGCCAATATTCCTAAACATAGTTTGTACTACGACACGTACTTCGAAATCGTTGCATATCCACGCCTCCATTCGACACATTATGAAGCCCATTGTTTTGTAACTCAATCGCAACGTCTTTTGACAATGCCGAACAAAAAATGACGACCCTAGACATGATTTGCATTGCATCATTATATTGCGTAAATAATTTACCTATAATTGTACCAACACATTGCTAATAATTTATAAACTGAAAAGATCTTTTAAAATAATCAATGATACTTTCACTTTTTGACAGCCTTACGTGGTGGTCGTATTATGTATTTACTTTAGCTTACAATGAAGTGAATTTAATCATTATGATTTAATTTAATTGATTAATTTCAATGTCAGATATTTTAGTTGGACTGGGCTCAAATGTCTTTGAACCACTGTTTGATTTCCGGTAGGTATGTCTCTTCACACACATCATCAACCATAGGACGTCCACAGCTGGACATAGGCCTCCTCCTGGGGGCGGGGGTTTTGCCAATACTCGCCACGCTTGGCAGGCGGGTTGGCGAGCGCAGTTAGGTGTGATTGTTCAAGACGCTGCTGCCCATCTTCCGAATTTTATCCCTTAGCCGACTCTTACGGCAACCACGGGTAGAGGTGGGGTATAATTCTTACGCCGGCACCACCACGGCACCATGTATCTTCATGAAAATTTAATTCTTTATTTTTTATTTAGTTTTATGTACATGAAATAGTATGTAATGGGACAATAATGTATAAGAAAGTAATATTATCTGTAGGTATAACTTGACATGAATATTACAAAAAAAAAACAATACATTCTATTATATATGTAATCTGCCGTACAAAATTATTCTACTAAATCTTTAACTTATTCTGTAAAATGCTTTCTATACTAAAGTTTTCTAAAGAACAAGACTCTTAGCGGTAAGACGTCACTTGTTCTAGTGATTAATATTTTATTATTAATCAATATTAGCAATGAGCTGGTTAAAAACAATTAATTTGTTAATCACACATATTATGAAGGCGAAAATTTGTTAGTGTGTTTGTATGTTTGTAACTTTTTCACACTCGAACGTCTGGATTTTGATGAAATTTGGTATGGAGGTAGCTGACACCCTGAATTAACACATTGGCTACTTTTAAAACCCGATTTTTTTTGTGTTCGCGAAGGAACACCGCAATTTAAATACAACAAAATTTCAATTCAATTGTGGAAAATGACTTTAAAATACCTCAATTTTAAGTTAGTATATTCACGGATTTTAGTTTTATTGTAAAATACTTTTAATGTATGTGTTTTTAATTGTATTGTCACGATTAATGAAATTTATTTTCCCAAGAAGACATTTTAGGTATAAGATTAAATAAATTTGAATTAATTCTAAGAACAGTCTCAGTTTATAAAAATAAAACTCAAAAAATACATATGAAATTCTTCAGCGTTAATTATTATACACCCAATTAAAGCCAATTTTGTTAATAAAATAACAGCAATATAAGTAAATTTATTGCAGAACTTTGAACTCAAAGTTGCGTAAGATTTAGTGAAAGAAAGGTGATAAATTCATTTCAAAGATCAAGTGCTTGCCTCGACATGGTTGACATGGTTGATACCGGTACGTAGATAAATTTGTAAAAGTACAAGAAAAATTTTTTTTGCTTGACAGACTAGATGTTAGACCACAGATCGCCTGAAATTAAATGACGGCAAATATAGTAAAGCACACATATCCTGGAATAGAACTGGCTCTCAAGTGGGCCTGCCGAGACACATCGTTAGGTGCTTGCCGGCATATGTTCAACTTGAGGGTGGTAGCTAGCCAGCCGAGTACTAGCCTACCACCATGGTCTCCTCACGATGTTTTCCTTCACCGGCAGTTCAAGCTTATTTCTGTGGTTTGAACCCACGCCTTTTGCCATGTAAACCGAACGCGCTAACCACTGAGCAATCATTGCTACAAAATCTCTTAGGAAATCTACTTAGACATATGTATGTATCCAAATTAATTTTCCAACTCAACCTAAAACAATGGCCTGACTCTAAACCTTATACCAAAACTATAATCACTGTCATAAAGTTTCAAACCTCTTCATTTCCTCATCAAAAAACCCATTTTTTTCTCCAACACCAATTCGCATCGCCTGACAAGAACATCCTAATCAAAATCAATCCTGCCAACGTAACAAAAGATACCAATCAAGTTAAATTATGGAACGAGTTTCTTTGTAGGGTACCGTACCAAAATGAAAAAAAGAACTCCGACATCCAAAACTGATTGGCAAGTTCAGGTAAAAAAGGATTTAACAAATGGAGTGGAAAAGTTAACTTAACCCTACTTACAGTAGGTTCATAACTGCTTGCATATACAATTCCAGACATTTTGCTTTTTAGTCAATCTATTTCTGTAACGTTTAGCTAAATTAACTTATGCTAACCTACGCATATATAGATATATTTACATTTAACTTACATAGGTACCTCCAACACACACATATTGCCTGTTCATTGTATTCTCAAATATAATTTTTCTTTATTGCAGATTAGTTTATCTATTACTTAGTTATTTTCTTTCTTTGAGTTTGTTTTGCTAAAACATATTTTATTTCCTGGCATGGGTAACAATGTTTCTCTATACTATTTAGCACACTCTGTAATCTTCGCTTTCTATTAATCAAACAAATCATATTTTAACAAAACTACCCCATAAATTGATATTAAAAACAAGCATATTCTTCTACTTTTCTCGATTACAACCTTAGTCTTTCGCCTAGTGCCTATCTTTCCCCTGCCCTCAGAGAGGAAGCGCCTGTTTTGCGAACATCCGGTGAGATCTTGTTCTATGACTTTGACGATTATTAAAAAATAAGAGATTGAATTACTAGTAAGTGTTTTTTTATTGTAATCATGTTGGCATATTTTATATTTGACATATTAGTATTATATTGACTTTGCACTATATTGACAAATGGAATTATATATGAATATTAATTATTATATTATATATGAATGAAATAATGACTTGTAACTTTAAAGTTATTAATAAAAGATTTGTATTTGTACAAGACAACAGACGAATTATTAAAACGACTAACGAAGCACGCGTAATTCACAACAATATGTTCTATAATTTTGTTGAAATAAAAGAAAAAAAATACTATATATATATATATATTCGGAACCCTCAACAAGTGACCTTGCTCTTAGCTTGTTTATTGCAAATGAAACGGGTACGGTCGGTAAGAAATAAATTGCCAAAATAATATATGTTATTAACTCACCTCTTTGAAGGGATGATTGTCCAAATCCTGGAAGAGAAAAAACTTGATTAGATGCTAGGTTTCATACAAAAGGATCACATCTAGATTTCTTGAAAAACTAGCGCTTGGATGTTTTATTTCGCGCGGCAAACAAAAAATATATCTATTGATCTGGTAGCAATTTTGTATCCATTAAAATAAGTATTTATTTTTTATGACTATTCAATAAGTTTAATCGCCATCTTGCTTGATGTTAAGCGATGATGCGGTCTATGATGAAGCACGCTTGCTTCAAAGAAACGGACTCACGTGTCTCTAAGACTCTATATCTATCGGGCAACACCCACTCAGATAGCATGTTTCATTGTTTAACGGTTCACACAATGATAATGGGCTATATGGTATGGATTTGGAATATTAAATATGAAACAATGTTGTTATTTTCTAAGATTCACTTGACAATTAATCTTCTCCTTGCCATTTTGCCAAGGTTTTTTTATTGGATAAATATAATCCAATATAAATAATAAATATGATTCATTCATTTTATTCATCTGTTAACATCAGGCAAAATGGCAACGTTGTGATGATAGCTAAATGGTTAGCGCGGTCGGTACACACGCCGTAGGGCGTGGCTTCAAACCTCAACAATGAGCTTGGGCTGCCGATGCTATGTGTTTGACCACAGCTCGCCTGATGTTAAGTGACGGTGGCGAAGATTGTTGGCACACCTAGCCTGAAATAGTACTGGCTTTAAGGCTGCCGGAAGACCTGCTTGTATTCCGGCTTTTATTAGGTACTTGTTGGCAACTTTTACTAGCAAGCCGAATACTAGAAATTACCCTACCACTACAGTTTCCTTCACCGGCAGTTCAAGCTTGAGGTTTGAACCCACGATTTTTAACGCATTACACCAGAATTTTTAAAAAAAGGCGCATTACGTATTACTGAATTTAGTAATGACAATTCCTCTTTGCGCAAATTATTATCTATGGACTGTAAAAATAATTAATGGTAATTTTATTTTTAATTTAATATTTTTTTACATTCTTTTTAATAAATATAACACACCATTAAACCATTCCGAGGTTAGTCTCGGTGTCTTAAGTTATATTATATTAACTTTATATTATTTAAAATTTATTTTTTAACATTATATTAATCATCATTGTCATTTCTTTTTTACATTTGTTATTATGATTTGTGACAATTTTTTTAATGGCATTTTATTTTTAATGACATTTTATGTTTAAAATATTTAATAATTGTTGATTGTGTTTGATGAACAAGTGTACATTTTTGTGTATACGTAATAGACAGCGATTGCGAAAACTATTGAGCTATTACCACAAAAAAAATTATAAACTTCTTTATTATTTCTTTTTTAATTCATCACCAGAAAAAAAATACCCTAACAATTTGACTTAAGTCCTTACTGGTTACATAAGTACGTAACTGTCATTAATAACTGTGTTAATGTGCAATGCAACAAAGATTTTCGCCAGGTGTCCGAATGTACCCTAGTTTCGGAGCTCAGTTATTTGAGTGATTACGATTAGGTAATACAAGATGTAGAGTGACTGGAAGTGACTAGATAATTAAAAGCACTGGTTTAAAAAAAGTTTGGTTTATAAAAAAAATAATGTTTTTACTTATACAAAAGTGAAAATTATCTCACATCATCGGCCATAGGATGTCCACTGCTAGACACAGGCCTCTTCCTGGGGAGGGGTTTTGCCAATACTCGCCACGCTTGGCAGGCGGGTTTGCGAGCGCAGTTAGGTGTGATTGTTCAAGGAAGACGCTGCTGCCCATCTTCCGGATTACATCTCTTAGCCGACTCTTACGGTAACCACGGGTGGGTACAATTCTTACGCCGGCACCACCACGGCATGTTGTTGTAAATATATACTAATAATACACTAGCGACCCGCTCCGGCTTCGCACGGGTACAATGTAGATACTAATGTGGTGCGTATGCATGTATACCTTCCTCATGAATCATTCTGTCTATTGATGGAAACCGCATTAAAATCCGTTGCGTAGTTTAAAAGATCTAAGCATACGGACGGCGGGAAGCGACATTGTTTTATAGTATGTAGAGATACAGAACATTCAGACACAGAATACACGTTTGTATGTACCACAGAATGTTTATACTGGGTGGGAATCGAACCCACACCCTACAAAGCTCTTAAAGCAGATGCACTACCAATGAAACAAAAGTGCTGTCAGTAGCGTAGTTTAGTAGAAGGAAGCGGAGCAAGTAGACGCGGACAGCGTTTTTGTTTTATACCACTTAGAGATTCAAAAAATGTAATCTCGCAACAAAATTCCGTCCTAAATAATATTTTACTAAGTAGCGATATCGATTTGTGTGGTCCAACTCGTTCTGGTTGTCCGATCTTTAAGCCAACATCATCCATCAAGATAACGGTCTAAAAGAAATATTATTAAGCATGCATTTTTTAATAAATGTTTGGAATGATAGTAAAATTTACTGATAATTAAATGCAACAAAAATTGTGTGTATTTTTACCCGACTGCCAAGGAAGGGCAATGTACGTATTTATGTATTAATATAAACACATACATACATTGTTGTATGTTTTATTTATTTATGTATGTATTTATGTTTTTCAAAACAAATTTTTGTTCTTTGTTTGCGTGTTCTGTATGTATTTACAAATAAAAGTATTTAAGTAGGTATTCTGTCAGTTATCTGACTTCCATAGAAGCGTTGCATAGTTTACAAAATTAAAAAAAAAAAACTATTTAAATTACTAGTGTTTTGAAAAATCTCACGTCAAAAAAAATAATTTTAGAGGAGATGGGGTCGAGACAAATTTCAAGACATCTTACCAACGAAGGGTCGAAAAATCACCAAAATGATTTCACGTAATTAATGACCCTCAAAGCCACTTCCACTATTCTACTGTTTAGATCATTGTAAAAGAATTACCTACATACATTGATTCAATGTCGTGCATTGTAACTTCATATATTAGGTACAAGTTCACTTTCGAACAGCATATATAAGTATAGTTTAGTATAAAACTCACATATCGTCGATGGCGTAAGGTAAATAGCATTCACGCCACATGTAAAGTTGATTTTTACAAATATTCACGTCATGGTATATCCGCAGTACCAGATAGTCTGCCGCCAAGCATTAGTGTGTAAACATTACTGTGTTTCGGTTTGAACTGCAGCTAGCGAAATTACAGGGCTATTGAGAATAACTAGCCAGTCTCAAATAATAAGCGCTAAAGCAACGATGCCCTCTTGTTTTGTTAATCAAAGTTCTGTGTATCGCTGCAATGGACAAGCGACCAGCAGGAGAGCGTCTCAAAAAAACGGAGTACATCCCAAGCTATATTTATATAAGCTAAGGTTATATAACCTTGTATATAATAACACCATTAGAATCACATACAAGGACTTATTCCATAAAAATTACAACGATACAACTCAATTACGAACACTGTACTTTTAAATAGGTTTCTCAACCACAAAACTATGTTACGAAATATAAAAATTACCTACATATTATTACTTTTAGTATATTAAGTTATTACAAATTATGTCTTTCGCTGCAATAAATGTTATTTTCTTGAGCGTTGTTAACTTCTGTTAGTAATAACCAAAGTACACTGAGATAAGTAGTTCATCTTAGGTCGGTTGCCGAGTTAATAGCCTAACTAACTTAACTAACTTGCGTTGACGCCTAGGGTTGTCAAATATTATTTTTAGTTAAATATTATTTGCGTATTATAAGCAGTAGGTACTATAAAATGGCCGGTAAAGTGTAAATAATAAAGTGGCTGGTGAGAGCAGGCGAATGCGAGCGGGCGTGCAGCGTACTGGAACGCGCGCGACCAAACTCACGGCAAGGCCCTGACTGCCGGCACCCGAGTCTCCCCGAGATTATGCTAATGTTTGCGTGGCAGTGTGGTACAGGTACACGCACAGCAGCCAATTTCTATGAAGATGACCTACTGTTAGTGTACTGTGTAATAACATACATATTGCCGTTTACCGTGATAATGGTTGGTAAGACGAGTAGGGTATGGAAATATGACATCTAAATGAGCGGAAGTTACTTTTAAGAGCGTTCAGTATGTAATTTGTACTAACTTTGCTTGGGCAGGTATTCATTTTACCTTTTTTAACAAGGAATTCGTTTTAACTCGAGTTAATATGTATAAAGACATCTAGCTGCGCCCCGCGGTTTTACCCGCTACATTTTTGCTAATCACCTAGCAGTACGAAATATATTTTAAGACATATATATTTAAAAAATCATAAAAATCGGTCGAGCCGTTTCGGAGGGCTGTGACCACAAACAGCGTGACACGAGATTTTTTATTTATCAATACTATTTATTACCAGAACTAATTGCATAAAAAGAAAAGTTTTTTTATTGTTGACAAGCTAGGTATTTGACCACAGCCAAAACTCAACAATGAGCTTGAGCTACCGGTGAAGGAAAACATCGTGAGGAAACCGTAGCATTGTGGTAGGGTATTTTCTAGTACTCGGCTAGCTTGCTACTCAAGTTGAAAATCTGCCGCCAAGCACCTAACAGTGTGTTCCGATTGCCTCAATTGAGAGCCAGTTCTATTCTAGGCTAAGTATGCTTTACCATTTTCAACCACACCATCACGTAACGTCAAGTGAAATGTGGTCAAACACCTAGCTTGCCAACGATAAAAAAATATCAATATGCATTCCACTCACATAATTAAGAACAATACAATAATAGTTGTAACTCATAAGTCATTTCATTGGCTACTAGACTAATTAAAACAGGTCACGCGCAAAATCAAGGTCTCTAATCTTAATAAGTACTTATCTCTACTTAATTCCAATGCTTGGGTTAATTTTATTTTAAGCTGTCACTTATCTCGTTGAGAAATTGTATAAATTAGTGAACTTGTATTCTAGATCGGCCCTGTTCTAAGCTGTCCCACTGTTGGGCGCGGTGTTCTCCCAGTTCTTTTATGGGCAGTTCTACGATAAGAGGTTTCAAGTCCTTAGAGGATGCGGCCAAGAAGAAAAGTTGGAGTTTTGTAATTAAACAAATATATCATGATTTTTGTCCCGTTTATGTACCTATTCGCGTAAGGGCAAGTCATTTAATACATATTTTGTTACTTTTTAGAAGGCCAGGGTAAATACATCAGGCAGGGTAGAGACATCAAGATCAGGGTAGATACGTATTTGACCTGGGAAGATAATTTGACGCAATAAAATAACGAATAAAATTAATAAAATGAACTTTTATTAAACATTGTACTTGAATTATAACCAGACTATCATATCAATAATAAATAATTAATCACAACTATCATATTACAGCTTTTTAAAATCTAAAACAAAAGCGTCTTTAGTGTTACTTACAAACATATTATATGTAAATTAACATGCCATCGTACCTTCAACAAATAACAAAATATTATTCTATTTATACTAATTAAGTAGACTAGCGCCTTTTAAGTGATAATCAGGCTTGTGATAGTTAGGATAATTTTTATATTACCTATACATATGCTCTTCGTTAAAATTTCAAGTTTTAATTTAACATAAGTTTCCCGCTTAACATTCTTTTAAAAATTCTTTTTTTTTTTCGTTTGGGAGAGCTAAATAATTTTCTTTTAATCGCTGACTGAGCACTTCTGCAAACAGCGATTTTTTTTTCACTGTGCACTGGCCCTTGGAGTATTCATCACTTGTTTTACTTTGCTATTAGGTTTAAGTTTTCAGGCTTTCGTAATCTTTGTAACCTTGTTTTGTAACGTGCTAATTTAGTTTTTTAGTTTATTTATAGTCTCATCTTTTTTTTTAAATTGATTAAATATCTTTGTCTTCTGACTCGGTCTGATTTAAGCTTGGCAGCTATAACTGTTCTATGAAAATTTCTTTGTTGCGTTTGATCATCAACATCTGAAATAGATAGCGTTACCGGAGTATTGAGTACATTGAGTGTACAATGTAACTTCTAGTAGTCTACATTTCTACAGTTCTAGTAGTTCTACTACTCTTCTAGTGTACACTGAGTACGGGGCTACATTTTGAAGAGCAAGTCGTTGCCTACGCTTTCTAGTTTTTTTTTTCCATATTTTTCGTGACTTACGTTGCTCTCTAGGGAGTCGTTTGAACGACAGTTTTTTTAATTCCTTTCTCCTTATTTAAATATTTTTCCTCTTCTTTGCTTTTGCAATTCTTATTTTTCTGGATTGTTTTTAATCTTTTGGTATCTCAGTCTCTCTGCTTCACCTTTCTTCTGTAATCTTACTTCACATGGTAACTTCTTCTATGGTGCCATAATCTGTAATAATATTAGACAATAACAATATAAACTGAGAACCTCTTTTATATTTTTATCATAAGAATTTTTTCATGGCGCGCAGCAGAGGAGTCTTATACTCAGAAGTGGGTGAAACAGTTGAATGTTGATGATGATGATGAAGAACTTTCATTTGCCATAATTTTTAAAGTATTTTAAAACTGACGTTAATAAAAGTTAGCTATTCTGAGTTAGTTTGCACAAACATATTATGAAGCATATTATCTCCACTGGTCAGCGAGTCTCTCCCCTGAAAAGACAACAGCCAGGGGAAATACGACAGGGGAAAGACGTTTTCATGACAGATTCAATTGTTTTAATTGAAATAAGAAATATTTCGGTTAATTATATATCACACTTTAACTATTACAGTACTATTAAATTAGGGCAGTAAATGCAAATAATTTAAATGAATATTAAAACTTTTATAACTTACCAGTGGAGAGACACAATCACCTTGCGAAACCACTACACCGCACTGTCTCGTCACAACAACTAACAAAATGGCGGCAATCTAACGGCTCGTGTGTTTTGTATGGCTAATATCACGTCGGTAGATGTCATTGAGCGCTATTTGGAATATAGCCGTCTTATATTTATGTTTTAGTAGCGCAACGAAATTTGCCAGGGTAGATACACAAAAAAAGCGGGACAAAAGTTAAGTGTAAAAATAATTGAAAATAAATAAATATTGTTGTATTTTTCCTTAATAACACTTAAGTATATTTATTTAAATTCGTGCTAAACACACTTTAGTTTAGCAATTGATACAAAGAAGGTATGTATTGTCTACAAGTTGAACTGAAACCGGCAAGGGGACAGGCCAGGGTAGAGACTTTTTTAGACTTTATAAGGAATTGCAGAAAAATGTGCTTTAATTGGGCGTTTAATCGTGATGTTATTTAATAAAGTACATTAAGATGATGTGATTAATTGCAAAAAATAACAACATATAGAATAAAAAATCTATTTTAAACTGATTGCCGCACAAGTTACCTCTTATCATAGAACTACCCTTATATTAACTAGCGACCCGCCCTGGCTTCGCATGGGTGCAATGTAGATATACTAATGTGATGCATATTGATGTATTATACATATAAACTTTCCACTTGAATCACTCTGTCTTTTGATGAAAACCGCATTGAAATCCATTGCGTAGTTTAAAAAATCTAAGCGTACAGACGACGAGAAGCGACTTTGTTTCATACTACGAGTATGTAGAGAAATAAAAAAAGGGTTAAATCTGTAATTCAACCCTTTTCCCTTTTTTTATGTAACAGTAATGAGACGAACGAGGCGCTCTCCTGATGTTAAGAGAAAACGCCTGTCCATGACCGTTGCAGCGATACACAGAACTTTGAGTAGTAAAACAAAGTCCAGGGCATCGCTGCCTTGGCGCTCATTACTTTGAGACTAGATGGTTAGTCCCAATAGCCCTGTAATTTCGCTAACTGCAGTACCCTTCAAACCGGAACACAGTAATGTTTACACACTACTGCTTGGCGGCAAAATATCTGGTACTGCGGTGGTACCTACCTAGACGACCTCCTGCTAAGGAAATCTACCACCAAGAAACCATCGGAAGTCTAAAAGTAATGAGCGTCAAATCAGTGATGCCCTGGACTTTGTCTTTTTACTCAAAGTTCTGTGTATAGCTGCAATGGGTCATGGGCAAGGACATGCGTTATCTCTTACCATCAGGAGAGCGTCACATTCGTCTCATTACTTTTTACATAAAAACATAGTTTTGGTCTTCTTAAAACTAAATAAACTTAAGTATTTTCTTCTAACCATCATAACATTTGTTTGATGACTCAAATAATTTCAAATCAAACAGAAGGATCTAGAATTCACTTTCATTCCCGATTGTCTGTCCCCATTGCATTAATTGTAGAGCTGTTCGTACATACGGCAACACTTATCGGCAATTAAAGAGGCAGCGTGATTCTAGTGAGTTTATTGTACACACAAACAAACTACTGCATTTAAAAAAAAAAATAGGTCGACGTTTGTTCACTAACTGGCCTAATGAAAAGCGATGGTGCAACCTAGGATGAAACACGTTGATCCAGAATAAATCTATTCATTCTAAACTTAAAACACCCAATTTTTTGTTCATAGGAAACAATGAAGCCAGCAATGAGTTTCATTAATGGGCCGTATAAAAACCGAATCATTGCGTACCAAATACTGGGAACGTCCACGAGGAATGGATGATAGTGTGCCGTTCTTTTTACTGTTCTATGGTGGAACAATGCAGTGGAATGAGGTCATGGAGCTCTTACAAATATATATTCAAATATATTTCTTCCCGAAATATATTCGGCAAAACATAAACAAACATCCTACTTTGCGGCGATGATTAAGACAAAGCAACCTTTTGGCGACTAAATCGCTATTACCAATAAGCTAATAGCACGTGAAGTGCCAATATACCTAAATATTTTATATTATATTGCCTACGGGGTCTTATTATACAGAAAACTAATAATTACACTTAAAACGCCATCTGCTGATATGATGCTTCACTATTTAACTATACATAAAGCCAAAATAGACCGAAAAAAAAAACTTAAATATCTGTGACAAAGACAGGATAGATGTTTGACCACAGCTCATTAAAAGTTAAGTGACGGTGTAATCGAAGATAGTAACCACACCTAGGCTGGAATGGGAACTAGTCCTCAAGTGAAACTACCTGAAAACGTCTTAAGGTGGTAATTTAACTTGAGTACACTACCACCACGCTATAGTTTCGTTACTTTATTTTCCTTTACCAGCAGCTTAACGTCATTTGAACCCGCGTCCTTCAGAATATGACTCAATCGCGTTAACCTGACCTATCAACATTTTCAAAAGGCGTCATTACTCCCTATGAAAATTGTGTTATGTCTAATTTGGTCGCTTCGTATACGAACGACATGAGGTTGTAGGCGGAGCGCCCAATATTGTGACCCAATGACATGGCATTGAAGTAAGTCATACAGATAGAAAAACTATATTTGGAAATGAAAGTTCGAAACTGTATCATAGACGAAAGGTTAAGCAATTCGTCAAGTACTACCAACTAACCCTTGAAACATGAGAACAAGTTTACATAAGTAGTAGTACTCACATTAGTACTTAAGTAATATCACAGTTAATGCAGGTCAAAACGACCTTAAGGGCTCTGAAAGGACTGCCATTTTTTTTTTAAAAGCTACATGTGTTTGAGTACTAACCCTGGAACCAGAGTTTTAATCTGCTAATCGTAAGATTCTGTAGCGATGATGGCTCAGTGGTTAGCGCGGTAGGTACGCATGCCGAAGGGCGTGGGTTCAAACCCCAACGATGAGCTTGAGCTGCCGGCGAAGGAAAACAGCGTGAGGAAACCATAGCGTGGTGGTAGGGTACTTTCTAGTACTCGGCTGGCTAGCTACCACCCTCAAGTTGAAAATCTGCCGTCAAGCATCTAACGGTGTGTTCCGGCAGCCTCACTTGAGAGCCAGTTCCATTCCAAGCTAGGTGTGCTTTACCATCTTCGACCACACCGTCACTTAACATCAATTGAGCTGTGATAAAAACCTAGCCTGTCAGACATAAAAAAATCTAGTACGTTCCCATGGAGATCCGAGTGCTCTCCGTCATGCAGAGGCATGCTCACGAGGGGGTTCCAGTAAGCGCATGCCTTCATGACATGTATGATTTTGGGTTTGATTACAACAAATCTTATGTTAAGCAACTGTTCAGCCGAAGATGTTACACATTTATATTTCATGATAGTAATCAATTCTAAATGACACTCACGGTCACCTATCCGTAGGCTGACCAGATCGGCAATTGCACCTAGTCAAACTACTCCGCAAGCGTTAAGACTAGTTAACAATATGACAAAATATCATCGAACTATAATCTGATCCTGTCAAACATCTTAAGAAAGAGTCCCTATTGTTCTAACTCAACTTGTAACACCAGTAGGACAACTAGATTGGTAGTTCAAATGACAAAACGTGATGATCACGACCTTGCGATCGGAAAGTCGATATTGGCAGTGGTCACTTAGGATGTCGAATTTGATTGCGATAGAAAGGTGACGAGATTTTATCGAGGGCTTAATGGATCTGTGTGGTTTCAAGTTCATTGGATAGAATAAGAGTGATCCGAATCACGAACTAGTATAACATCTTAGCTTTTATATAACTTAGGTGCCGAACAACCAGACGGAATGCCAGACCACGTTTTCGACCTTTAAGGTTTTATTTCAACTATTTAACTTCGTCTAACTACTGGTCAAAGGTCTCCCTCGTCTGAATAGGTTTGCGTTTAACCATACCCTGCCTTATGTTAAGCAGTAGTGCGGTCTATAATGGAGCACGCTTACCTAGTAGAAACCTATTTACTCTAGATTTGAAAACACCCAGACAAACATTTGAATATCTAGTTTGAGACTAACCCATCCAAAGTGTCAAAGTAATGAGCGCCAAAGCAGAGATGCCCTTGAATTTGTTTTACTACTCAAAGTTCTGAGTCGAAGCTATCATAAGGAGATCGTCTCGTTCATCTCATTACACTTGAATAAAAAAAAAAAAGTTGTAATTTTAGTACTCTAGATTCAAGTTTAATGTGATTATAGCAAGATTCCTTATACAGAGGTTTGGTGGGCGGACCAGTATTCAGTGCTGTAGGTACTTACATCTTTATGTTTAAAATACCTTTGCTTGGTCATATTAGAGGAAGCTATTTTTATAGATGACAAGTGACGTTAGTATTTTATTTTTAGACTTTTATTGGGCTTTTAGATAGACAACCCAACCTAAAGACGACGTGCTGCGGAGGGTGTTCTTCGCCAAGATTAGGCAGTGACACTGCATAACAGCCGACCCCGCCCCTTTACATTCCTCATTCCGCCGCCGACACTTCGATGTCTTGACATTCATTGATATTGTCAACTTCGACATGTCCTTGACCGATCCAATAGAAACAAGCCGACTTCCCCCCGCGCCCCGCCACGAAATGGCGATTTAGTTTTCGTATTAAAGTTCATGAAAGCGTGGTCTTATAGGTTGGGTCGTCTGTGGCTTTTAGCTAACTCAACTATTTTTCTGCATATAATTTATTTACTAAGATAAACTTTGCGGTTTTATATATTTATTTCCTTAAAGAATCACTTACATTCACTTGTTGGAAAAATACAAAATATTCTTAGTTGTAAGATTTTGAAAGTAAATAAAATTATCAGTAAGGTTTTTATGACTAAGTTATGTACCAGCGCGGGAGCAGAGAACAAGTAATAGTTAGTACCACGCCTCAAAATTGTTTCTGTTGACGTTTTGACTCTACGTTTCTCATCCGTCCGGCAAAGGAATGGAACAAGCTGCCCCGTTTCGCGAGAGATATAATCTGGATTTTTTCCAGCTCAGCTATAGGTATTTCCTAAGTGAGCGTTCTTCAAACGCGGACACAAAATATTAAACATTTAAAAAAGTTTGGTTTGTTAATTAAGTTACACTTTTGTTAGAAGATTATGCCGTGGTGGTGCCGGCGTAAGAATAGTACCCCACCCTCTCTACCCGTGGTTGCCGTAAGTGTCGGCTAAGGGATGTAATCCGGAAGATGGGCAGCAGCGTCTTCCTTGAACAATCACATCTAACTGCGCTCGCCAACCCGCCTGCCAAGCGTGGCGAGTATTGGCAAAACCCCCCCAGGAGGAGGCCTATGTCCAGCAGTGGACGTTCTATGGCTGATGATGTTTACGCGACAAAAGGCGTAGATTTAATTCTCAAGAATCAGCTTAAACCAGTACATGGTACTTTCTTGTACTCGGTTGGCTTGATATGACCCTCAAGTTGTAAATCTGCCGCATAGCACATAGCTGTATGTTCCAGCCTCACTTGAGAGTTAATACTCATTCCAGGCTAAATGTGTTAACCATGTTCGACCACAATGTCACTAAACGTTAGGCAAGATCTAGTCGAATACCTAGCCTAACAATTATAAAAAAAAAAATCATAAAGTGCAAATCATAACTCACAATCCGACTACCACATTAAGCGTGAACTTCAGACAATTAATGACATCATATTTTAACGGATGATTTGGTATAATCACTTCCTTATAAAATCTTCACGTATTAGTCATGCGTTAATTTTTTTAAGCTAATTTTTTAACCTTCATGGTATTTTTTTTTCACAGGCTGTGAACTAAGATATTACAATATTTCATGGTAAATTATACAGCAAATTGATGTCGTGATTGTGGTAGTTGTTTACGGATGTAAGCAATTACACCTAGTGTATTTATTTGAAAAGTATTATAATCTTTTCGCAAATTTCCTTGATTTTTCATATACAATAACTTACGAGCTTAAAAGAAACGTGACGATAAGTCTTCTTTGACATATTTAACATCAAACATTTTTTTTTTATAAATTAGCTTGCGTTTGATCGCCATCTTACCTGATGTTAAGTGACAATGCGATCTACGATACGATTCTGCCGTCAAGCAGAAATGTGTGTACATTGAACTGTGTACTTCGAAGATTGCGCCTTATGAGACGTACCTATCATTAAATATCATAAAATACTGATAGCAAATGTAGAGATACTCTTGGATCTTGTTTTATTACCACAAATTGAATTACCGCAAAAAAAATGTTATATAAGTGCTTACATATGAGTTTTAAATGTTTTCTGAAATTTTTTCACTTTAAATAATAATAATAAATGTACGTGTAGCAATAAAATAAATGGCGCTGTGCTGCACAGCGCCATTTATTCTCGTAGCCTAGCCTCAAACTAAGCAAAGCTTATACTATGACGACCAGGTAGCTGATATAATACTTACATACTTTTTTTTAAATCTATGCCTTTAAACGAGCAATTCTTGTACATATATATATATGTATTCTGAATCTCGGAATCGGCTCCAACGATTTTCATGAAATTTTGTATCCAGGGGGTTTCGGGGGCGAAAAATCGATCTAGCCAGGTTTCATTTTCAGAAAACGTCGTTTTATCCGTGTTTACAGCCGAGCAATGCTCGGTCATCCAGGTACTACATATTTATAATACATACAGACCACTCAGACACAGAACAAATATTTATCGTCACATAAATTTTTGTCCTAGGTTGGAATCGAACCCATGCGCTAGAGCTCTTGCACCATATATACTATCAAATGAAAAGAACAATAAAACATTGGAAAAAAAACTTTAAAACCTGCACTGTATCCGCTTCAACCGTTTTTACGCGTCATTATGTAATTTTATTAACACATCTAAGTTTTTCTATCATTGTTATTTTTATGATTGTAAATTGATCAAGTCCAGTGTTTTTGTGATAGTCCGGAGAGGAACCTCGGTATATAATAAAGATTTAACTTGCAAAAACTTTTTGTGAATTTCAACTTGCAACGCTTGTAAACAAAGTATGAAGTTTCTAGGAGTTAACTTTCACGCACTGGGGGGATGGCTGGCAGAAAATGCTTTAGCGTTAAGTCTTCCTTTTGTACATATTATTTTATTTACAAAAGAAAGGAACTTTGACAATTTATTTTGTAATTTAACAAATATTTATAGTCAAAATGAGACCACCAGGGAAGTATAACCTATTAAATAAAGAAAATAATTTCTCGAATCGGTTCCGACGAATTGAGAACATCCTCCTTTTTTTGAAGTCGGTAAATTGGAAATAGAAGTCAATGAAGAAGATTAATATCTTGTAAGTCACTGTTATTTCTAACTAATTGTTCCTTCAACTCACGATTTCACAATCAAATAGAAGGAAATATTTTACAAGCAATATTGTAATTATTTTTAGGAAAAAAAATTCTTATGGTTTTTTGTTTCAATATTTACGGTAGTGGTGAATCTGTTTTTTTCTTGTATGCGTGATGCTTTTTTTTTAAAATTAATTACACCAATTTGGTAATGTTTACTACCGGATTGACGTTTATTCTCTTCTCTATACAAGGTTATACGCTTTATACCCATCATTATTGAACAACTTTTACTTTGGAAGTAACTCTTAAATTGTGAAATAAAACATGGGTTCTATAGAAAAAATTCATTGACCTTTGACTAAATGTATAGAGCAGCGGATTTTTTCGAGATTTCAAAGTCGTGTCCATCATATGTTGTTCGTAATGTACAATATCTGACAATGGCCCCTTTCGGGGCATAGTATAGTAGAAGCTTATAACCTTGTATATAAAAAAAAAAAAAAAACTTTTGTAGTTGTCGACTTTGTTACTAAAAAGCATTATTTATTGTTGTTTTACAAAACACATTTTTTTTTACTGACTTGGTATTTGACCACAGCTTTGATGTTAAGTGACGGTGTGTCGAAGATTGTAAACACGTCTCAAGAGAGCCTGCCGAATCACACCTTGAGGTGCTTGGCGGCTGATTTTCAACTTGAGTGTGGTATTTAGCCAACCGAATACAAGAAAGTGCTACTTAGATGAAAATTGAATTGACATTTATTAGTAAAAGAACCAGCCAAGTGCGAGTCGGACTCACGCACCGAGGGAATTCTAATAGAAAACATTTTCGCAATTTTTCCCTTATCCGTGCTATAAGACTTTGCTTCGTACCAAATTTCAAGACTCTTGAGTTCACGGGAAGTACTCTGTAGGTTTTGATTCCCTTGCGAGTGTCGATATTTGCAGCATAAACGGCTGTATCTTTTGATTGCGTTGGCTTAGAAGTTTGATTTTTTCACAGCTCCAAGGGACAGTAGACCTGAGTACTCGATATGAATTTCAGCTTGATACCTCTACGAGTTCCTGAGAAAAAGAGTCTTGACAGACAGACGGACAACAAAATGATCCTATAAGGGTTCCGTTTTTTTCTTTTGCGGTACGGAATCCTACAAATATACGTACGCGGCTGACAATGCGAGACATCGTTATTTCATTAAATTGACATAACATTTTGTTGACATGAAATTGATATTTTGACATTTTTAATGGTATTTTGAATTGAATTTGGCAACTTTGGTGTTATGTATAAAATATTGTAATGTAATGTGTTTTTATTTATCTACAAGTTCAGAACGATGTTATTATGTAGATTGGTTGATTTTGTTAAAAAAGCACATTCCTATTTTTATATTCGCTTGGAAGCTTCGTTATCAATTTGAATCCGACGTTTAATTCGCCACGTCGATAAAAATCTCTACCATGGAATCTTTAATCTCAGATTTATAGAACAACAATAGATAAATTTAACTCTGAATTTCATGCACAATTTATTGTAATTTGTATGGAACCTTTTTGAGCTTTAGTGGAACTATTATTAAAAAAAAAAAGAACAGGATTACTTGAGAAACTTAGACAAATATAATACTCGCTTTGCGCCGGGTACAGTTTGCAATGAAATAACAAGCCCACCCATCACATATGTAGACTAATAAAAATTACATTTATGTCAGCCACAGAGCCGGACGATGGTAGTGGGACTGGGCGGGCCACATTTGTCGCATGTCAAACGACCGCTGGGCAAAGGTAACCACAGTTTGGACGCCAAAATTTAAGCGACCTCAGAGTCGCCCCGACGAAAGTGATGTGACGAACTAAATCATCACGATTGTCAGTGGACCACCAAAGCCGAAGACCGGGCAGTCTGGAAGGAGGAAAGGGAGGCCTTTGTCCAGCAGTGGGACAATAGACGCTAAAAAAAACTCTTTTGTAATTCATATCTTATTTCTCTTTTTTTTGTTATACGGATAAATCCTCGTTTGACCACCAACTCGCCTGATGGTAAGCGATGATGTGGTCAAAGATAAAACACGCAGACTTAGAAGATACCTATTCACTCTGGCCTTGAAAAGATCTAGATTGATCTCTCAGGAAACAAGGAAGACAGCTTATTCCATTCCTTGACCGTACGGATGAGAAACGTAGAGTCAAAACGTTTGGTACGTACCCAAGGAAATTCCACTATGTATGAGTGGTAGTGGACCGTCTTTATACTTGTCCTGTAGTAAAAAGGGGATGTAAGTACAAGGTTAAGCTAGCACATTCTCCGAAATAAATCCTGTAGAAAATTGACAGACTTCAAGGCTTAAAAGTTTTTTTTCTACCAACTTTTCATTACCAATAAGTCGAACAGCTCGCCGCTTACAATGCAAGCAGCTGTCCCGGTGTGAAATATCGCCTAATAAATCGTATTAACATATAATAAAATAATAAATTTCGCGGTTTTTTTTTCTTGTTTTTTTTTTTTATCGCGTTATATACGTATTACAGTATAATACGTTTTTAAAACGGTTCGCCGTTGTCTTAACTTGGTTGGTTGTCTTGTGCGTTGATGTGTTGAAAATCTAAAAAGGATCCGTGAAGCTTTTAGTTTGAGAATGCCTAAACCAAATAGAGTAAAAACGAAACTGAAAACGGCAACAAAGCGGTATTCATATAACCAAGGTTATGTCATTCAATAGAAAACCAAAGTTAATCTTTTAGCGCATTAGTATAAATAAACAGGTGATGAAGTAAATTACTTCGCATTGACCTCCCTCTTTGTGTTGACTAATGATATTTTCATGAGTATAATGCCGCTAAATTTTGATGGTTTCTGAGTACATATTACAAAGGATATTTCTATGATTATTTTAATGTGTGTTTGACCTGTATGTATGTCTGTTCCTAGATTCCCTTTTGATAAATGACATGTATTTAGATACGAATTTATTCAGGGTATATTCAAACTATAAAAAATCATAATGCTGTATTTTTGGCGCCAAAATACAATTTTTTCTGGAGTTTTTAGCTTGTTTTCATACTTCATTGGTATCACATCATCAGCCATAGGAAGTCCACTGCTGGACATAGGCCTCCTCCTGGGGAGGGATTTTGCCAATACTCATACGCTTACTCATTGCTCATTGCTTAGTACGCTTGGCGCCTGCCAAGCCAGGCGGGTTGGCGAGCGCAGTTAGGTGTGATTGTTCAAGGAAGACGCTGCTGCCCATCTTCCGGATTTTATCCCTTAGCCGACTCTTACGGCAACCACGGGTAGAGAGGGTGGGGTACTTACTATTCTTCCGCCGGCACCACCACGGCAACTTCACTTCATTGATATTAATTTTTTATTGTTTAAATGTAACGTAACACTTAATTAACAAAATGGTCACTTGATGGTAAGAAATAACGCCTTTCCTTTGGAATAATAAAACAATGTTGAGCATGAAGATTTTATTAATTTTTGTTTGATCGGAATAAAATTATTTTAAACTGTCCATTATTGAATAATTAAAAAAGAATAAGATTGCCCCATCATACCCTGGAGTCGTAATAGATCGCTAGTATAGTGAAAGAACCGCATGTCTAGTGAAATGGGGTGGCTTTACTTGCTAACAACAAAATTAAATTTTAAATGTTTGTCTGGCTAGGTGTTTGACCACAGCTTAGCTAGTTTTTTTATTGTCTGTACGTTTTTGATTTAATTTGCGTAATACTGATATTTTATCTTTGAATATCTAAGTTTTTTTTTTTAAGTTTGACAGCCATGTTAACTAATTTATTAGCTTTGCTTCAAAAGTTGAGTGGGTTCGATTTCGTGACCCAAAATAAAACTCTTTTGTGAATAATATAGATTTTTTATACGGTTAACAGGCTAGGTGTTTGATCACAGTTCATCTAATGTTAAGTGGCGGTGTGGTCGAAGATGGTAAACACACCTAGCCTGGAATGGAATTCAAACTTGAGGTTGGTAGCCGAGTACCTACTAGATAGTACCCTAACACCACGCTATGGTTTACTTCACCGGCAGCTCGAGCTCATTGTTGGGGTTTGAATTCACTCCATTCGGTGTGTGAACCGACCGCGCTAACCACTGAGCTATCATGGCTACAAAAACTATATTTGAGCTAAAGTGGAAATAAGTGTTTCAAACCGGAAGTAATTTACCTTGAGTGCGTAACAGAGAACTTCGTTTAACTGAGACTTAGTGAAAGTGGAATCTTTTGTATGTTTCCGCTTTTTGTTTTCCTTTTCTTCGCTAATGTTGTTTGAAAGCGACGTTTTGTTATCTTTGACTATTTAAAAATATAACTATACAAAACTAGCGACCCGCCCCGGCTTCGCACGGGCGCTATGTAGATACTATTAGTAGTGATTAATAGTATTATTATGATTAGTGTTTTTGGCTGACAGGCTTTGTGTTTGACCACAACTCACCTGGTGTAAAGTGACGGTGTGGTCGAAGATGGTAAAGCACACCTAGCCTGGAATGGAACTGGCTCTCAAGTGAGGCTGCCGGAACACACTGTTAGATGCTTGGCGGCAGATTTTCAACTTGAGGGTGGTAGCTAGCCAGCCGAGTACTAGACAGTACCCTACCACCACGCTGTTTTCCTTCACCGGCAGCTCAAGCTCATTGTTGGGGTTTGAACCCACGCCCTTTGGCATGCGAACCTACCGCGCTTACCACTGAGCCATTATCGCTACAAATAACAAACAAACATAAACTAAAAACACACACGGGACGCAAGAAAAAAAGCATACCCTTTCTAAATAAAGAATGATTAACTTGAAATAGGCTCAACAATAAACTTTCCTATGAGTAAACGTTATTTTGTTCCAGCATTACTGAAGACAAATAACAGATCTTTCTAGTGTTTATCTTGTGTTTAAATCCGAGATCTAGATGCCCTATAGAACTCTATTCCAACAATGGGACCTCAAAAGCCTTATACGTATTGACCTTTAGCTCCCATAATAAATCTTCGAGATAATCTACAAACATTTTTTTTTATCTAGTATTAAAATCTTAAGATATTCATGACTTTTAAATGTTAGAATAGAGTTAACAGTTAAAAATGTTGGTGACAGCTGCAACGATTGGAGTTGTACATTTTTTTGGAATCATTAATTGTTTTTTTAACCCAAAAATTTATAAGAAGGAAGATTTTAGAAAGTCTTTTTTGTTTAGTTTTATTAAAATTATTCTACAAAATACTTGGTTGATATTCTTTTGATATAGAATCGAAAAAAATATAAATTTACTGTACACCAAAATAGGTATATCTTTTTTAAAAAACACTCAAATTTGCGGTAGCACAACGGCGGCTTTAACGTCTAACGCGATTTCTTCCAGGCAACCTTAGAACGAACAGGACTGTTTTTACACTGTACCCTGTTGAGATTATAGTTAGCAACTGTACCAGGTAGCCCTGTGGTACAGTTACCACGATTCAACCTCCAACTACTGACTACTGTGTTTTTAAATACTACTATCGACCCGCCCCGGCTACGCACGAGTTTACGGGCATTTGATCTATCTCAAAGGGATTAGGCAGCGTTTTCGAAGAAAGCTCCCAAGTGCCTTGACTTTTCCGACACTTCCAACAATTAACATTATATTTCAACCAATTTACACAGAACCTTGACAAATTATATACCTAAACCTTCCTTAAGAATCACTCTATCTATTGGTGAAACTCGAATGATAATCCGTTCAGTAGTTTTTAAGTTTGGACGGACAGACGCGGCGGACGACTTTGTTTTTTAATATGTAGTAAGTAATAATAGCCCTGTTGGCTCATTGGTAGTATGTCTGCCTGAGCTGCAGGGCGTGGGTTCGATTCCCGCCAAAGGACTAAACATTTTATGAAACAAATGTTTGTTTTGTGTCTGGGTGTTCTGTATGTATTATAAGTATGTATTTACAACAAAAAAAGTATTTATGTATCCTGATTTATCTGACTTCCATCACACAAGCTCTCCTTAGTTTGGAGTCAAATGGCGCTGTGTGCAATGTGTCCTTTGATGTTTATTTAGTTATTTATTTAGAGTGGCAGGCCTGATGGTAAGTGATCACAGCTGTCTATGACCACTTGTAACACCAGAAGGGAGGTAGGGATATAACAATACTTATAAGTTACTTAGTAGCAATATGGTAAAGATTGCTTTAGTCAGTATGGCATAACATGAAACTTTGATACCATCTTTAAAATCATTTTATCATCGTCCAGAGGCCAAATGAGATCATTTTCTATATCATTCATCATTGTACGTTTCGATACATCAATCAATTTGTCCGTACGTCTGTTCGTAGCCTTGATAATGGGCCTTTGTTACGCCTACGAGTTTTTAATCTCTTATTTATTTATTTTTTCATTAATATGTAATTGATTATTATTGAATTCATAATAAAAGATTTAATTAAATTGTGTCTTTTAATTATTCGTTTGTCACTGATTAATTATATATTCTTCTTACTTTTTATAATAAGACGAAAGAGATAACGTGTGTCCATGACCATTGCAGCGATACACAGGACTTTGAGTAGTAAAACAAAGTCCAGGGCATCGTCGCTTTGGCGTTCAAACTTTTGATGGTTAGTCTTAACAACCATGTCATTTCGCTAGCTGCAGTACCCTTGAAAACCAGAACAGACTTAGTTATGTTTTATACCAAAAAAATGTTTGGTGGGAATCGAACCGAAATTCGTGCTAGGCTTCAAAGTCTAGAATAATTGCTGGCTTTTAGTTTTCTGCTTGATCTAATTCCACTGCCCATTCCACTATGCATCATTCCCTGCCAGTACTTAGTTTGATTCTAGTGCGTCGGAAGGTCACCGGTACAGCTTGGTCAATGTGACCATTGTGCCATAAACTAGGTTGTAGAAAGTGACATCGATCTCCGACTGTCGCCTTCTTTTGGCACATAATGTCATTTAGATGTTTCACGTTTAAAGCCTCATAAGATAAAATTCTAAACATTATACCAAGCAATATAAAGCATAAAATTAGAAAAAATAAATCAGCTGTTATATACATTTTGAAAGAAAAGATCATTTTTATGAATAAGGCCACCACTCTTGGTTATTGTAAGGTTTTTTTTTTGTCTGTACGTTTTTGATTTAATTTGCGTAATACTTATATATTTACTGATATTTTCTCTTTGAGTTTCTAAGTATGTTTATTATTTTGACTGCCCTTTTAACAAATTTATTAGCCTTTGCTGCGTGAGTTCGATTTCGATTCGCAGCCAAATAAAAACTCTTGTGTGAATAACATATTTTTTTATACGGTTAACAGACGAGTTGTTTGATCACAGCTCACCTGATGTCAAGTGATAGTGTGGTCGAAGAAGGTAAAGCACACCTAGCCTGGAATGAAACTGGCTCTCAAGTGAGGCTGCCGGAACACACCGTTAGATGCTTGGCGGCAGATTTTTTAACTTGAGGGTGTAGCTAGCCAGCCGACTACTAGAAGTGGCGAGTATTGGCAAAACCCCCCCAGGAGGAGGCCTATGTCCAGCAGTGGACGACCTATGGCTGATGATGTGTGATGTGAGGCTAACGTTCATTGTGCGGACCGCTAGACCTGAGTACCCACTCAACAGCGCACTGTCTAGCGATGGATATAATCTGCATGTCTTCGTTATCTACTAGGTGACCATCATAGCCCGCATCATCATTTAACATCAGGTGAAATGGTGGTCAAACGTACGCCTATTATTGTAGGACACATTACACACAGCGCCATCTGACCCCAAACTAAGCAGAGCTTGTGTGATGGAAGTCTGTTAACTGTTAGAATACATAAATACTTTTTTTTTGTAAATACATACTTATAATACCTACAGAACACCCAGACACAGAACAAACATTTGTTTATACCAAACAAATATTTGTCCTTGGCGGGAATCGATCCCACGCCCTACAGCTCAGGCAGGCATACTCCCAATGAGCCAACAGGGCTGTCAAAAAATGTATTTATTATTATAAATAAAATAAATAAAACAATGCAATATTTCCAAATCACATTCATGCTAAGGGTGTTGATTACGTAAAATAGTACAAGTTGATTACATAATAAGATTAAGTCAGATTAGATTACATCATGGCAACAGCAGGTAACTACGTGAGGTTTACTTTATATCGCTCCAGTACAGAAAACCTACATAACGGAAGGACCTAGTTTAGAAAGCTACTTGGCAGTATTCCCAATTTAGTGGTACAAGAATAATCTAGTAATGCAAAGTATTGTCCTTAATATTCTATACACATCACTAGTGTACGTTTTGTGGAGACACAACATGCGACATATTTTTTACGTTTGTAACACATCGTCAGCCATAGGTCGTCCACTGCTGGGCATAGGCCTCCTCCTGGGAGGGTTTAGCCAATACTCGCCAAGCTTGGCAGGCGGGTTGGCGACCGCAGTTAGGTGTAATTGTTCAAGGAAGACGCTGCTGTCCGTCTTCCGTATTACATCCCTTAGCCGACTCTTACGGCAACCACGGGTAGAGAGGGTGGGGTACTATTCTTACGCCGGCACCACCACGGCAATTGTTTGTAACGCTCTCCTGATTTTAAGATATAACACCTATCCATGATCATTACAGGGATACACAGAACTTTGAGAAAGTCAAGGGCATATTTTTTTTTTATTAATTGTTTATTAAATCTTTAACCCGACTGCGATTAAAATAGGTAGCTATAATTAAAGGAAACAATTTTTTATTCCTAATCGAATTTAAACATATAACTTATATATATTTTTGTAATCCTCTTTTAATTTCCTTAATTTTCATACTGGAGAGGCCGGGAAATACCTGTTGTAGTTTTCTTCAATAGCCGGTGCTGGTCGGAACGTCCCGGTTCCTTCCCAAATAGTGAGTTTTTAGTTTGACACTAAATATTGCTCATCACACAATTGGCACAATGTTCTTAAGTTTTATCACACTCGCAGTTAGAATTTTTAGAGTTTTATTCGATATCGATGACGAGGTAAGGGAAGGGTATTGCGTACGTGTTAACCGCCAATTCACGACTGGCTTGTGTGGCAGGTATTGTGAGGAAAGTGAGGGTAGGAAAGAATGTTAATAAGAGGGTAAATAAAAATAATTATATAAAATGAATAGATGAGTGAGATTTATATATAGGTTTGTATGTATGAGTATTAATTTACGTATTTATATTTCGCGCAAAAAAAACGCAATTTTTTTTCAAACAGCTACTTAAGGACACCTGGGTTTTTAAGACGAATATAACGATACACTTAACTGTCGAAATCCATCCAGCCGTTTGGAAAATACGAGCTAATAAAGTTTACATACATACAAGATACGCGCGAAAAACATAACCCTTCCTTGGCAGTCGGGTAAAAAAGTAAGTAAAGTAAGCTTCACTTCAAGTAAGTTAATTTCGCACGACTTTACTATGGTAATTGTGGTGGTTTTAAAGCAAGTAATCCCTTTTTAATAAAAATAAAAGATGTCCTGCTACTTCAATCGAATGGAATTTTAGACTGATTTTCTATAGAATGGCCAACATCCTGGCTGCACACCAATAATTACCAATTCACACGGTCATCTACACTATGTAACTTAATGGCCAATAACGTAGTTTCTCAATGTCGCTCGAGCTTGCGAGAAATTTAATTCTGGCCATACACTTAGGGCAAGGACTTAGGCCTTACTTTTGTAGCGATGATAGCTCAGTGGTTAGCGCGGTCGGTTCGCATGCCGAAGGGCGTGGGTTCAAACCCCAACAATGAGCTTGAGCTACCGGTGAAGGAAAACATCGTGAGGAAACCGTGGTGGTAGGGTATTTTCTAGTACTCGGCTGGCTAGCTACCACAAGTTGAAAATCTGCCGCCAAACATCTAACGGTGTGTTTCGAGAGCCTCACTTGAGAGCCAGTTCCATTCCAGGCTAGATGTGTTTACCCATCTTCGACCAAGACACCTAGCCTATCAGCTACAATTAAAAAAAGTCAAGATGAGTTTTTTAAAAATGTTAAAGCATGTTAAGTGACGGTGTGTTCGAAGATTGCAAGCACATCTAGCCTGGTATGGAACTGGCTCTCAAACACTTGAGCAGCTAGTCAGTCGAGTACTAGAAAGTACCCTACCACCACGCTATTTAAGCTTATTGTTGGGGTTTGAATCCACGCCCTTGCACGTGTGAATCAACCGCGCTAACCACTGAGCTATCATTGATACGAAACTGCGATGTAATTACATTAAAAAAAAAATAGATCTCGGTCAAGTGGCCTAATAACTTTCACACGTCAAATACCTAGTATCGATAAGCGCTATCATCGCGAAATCAGGTTATCTGAGTGACACAATTTCCTACAAATAATAGTACTTATTTATTTATCTATTGGCTTTTAAAGATATGAAAAACTGGCGCCATTACAAATTACTATTGCGAATGAGTTTTCCTGTTTTTTTTTTTTTTAATTTAATAGTAATGAGACGAACGAGGCCCTTTCCTGATGGTAAGAGATACCGCCTATCCATGACCATTGCAACGATTCACAACTTTGAGTAACAAAACAAAGTCCAGGGCATCGCTGCTTTGGTTAGTCTCAACAGCCATTTAATTTAGTTAGCTACAGTACCCTTCAAACCGGGACATAGTAATGCTTATACACTACTGCTTGGCGGCAGAATATTTGGTGCTGCGGTGGTACCTAGATGACCTAGAGTAAGTAAATAAACCTACTACTAATATTGTAAATGTGAAAGTTTGTGAGTGTGTTTGTATGTTTGTTACTTCTTCACGCTCAAACGGCTGGACCAATTTTGATGAAATTTGGTATGGAGGTAGCCGACACCCTAAATTAACACAGCCGCGGCTAGCGGGTAACACCACGGAACGCAGTTAGTAATATAAATGTGAAAGTTTATGTTTGTTACTCAATCGCGTAATAACGGCTGAACGGATTTGGATGAATTTTGGCAAACATATAGTCTATTTCCTGGATTAATGTAATGATTGTCGTATGTTTTCTTCACCAACAGCTCAAGCTCATTGTTGGGTTTTGAATCCACGTACATCGGCGTGTGAATCGACCACGTTAACCACTTAGCTATCATCGCTACAAGCTTGCGTTTGACCACCGTTTCGCCTGTTGTTAATCGAAGATTCTGTCTATATCGCCATTTTTAAGGAAAATAAACTAGGTATGTATGACAAGATGTTTTTTCCAGAACTAGGTTTCAAATTACAATCAAGTCACGCTAAGAAAGATGACTAACAATAAATGAAACCGTACGTCAGTATTATTGAGGCGACGATCAGTTTAGCACGTAGATCTTGACCTACTTATCGGGAGTTAGTTGGAAGATCGGCGCAAGTCAGAAATCCACGAAATTGAGGACACATTTTTAAATACATAATATTTTGTATGTTTCGGCAGCCTAGATGGGAGACCGTCTGACTTCCAATCTGGAGGTCCTGGATTCCAATGGCACGCAATGGCACCTCTGTCTTTTTGTGCATATTGGCGATAACTTCAAACGGTGCAGGAAAATATCGTGAGGAAACCTACATTTCGAGAGTTCTTAAAAAAAAGAAAGAGACCCACCCGCTCCCTACAGTGGGCCAGTGTATAAAAACAGGGCTGACTCCATCTATCTTTTGTAATTTGACTAATAAAATATTGGAAGTTATGATTTTATATTAAAAAAAAAGTTTTTAGCATCGCACTCTGTGCATTCTGTCAGTGTTGTCAAGTCAAGTAGTGATGACGTTGCAAGATGCTTTTACAGAGTTTTAAAAACAACACGAAACATAATTCCACCACATATTGCTAACGCAAAAACTCTTTAAATAAAAAACAAGTTCACTAATTTATACATGCACATGATATTTCTACGGTCCATTTAAAAACCCAAAAAAAGGGTTTAAAAGGCATATAAATGCTGCACAAAAAATATCGTTGGTATTGAAAACCAATCAATGTATATCAAAAATGATTCACATCACATCATCAGCCGTATGACGTCCACTGCTGGGCATAGGCCTCCCCCATTGATTTCCATAAAGACCGGTTGGAAGCGGCTCGCATCCAGCGCGTTCCTGCGGTCTTTATTAGGTCGTCTGCCCACTTTGTGGGTGGACGTCCTACGCTGCGCTTGCCGGTCCGTGGTCTCCACTCCAGAACTTTGCAGCCCCATCTGCCATCAGTTCTGCGTGCTATGTGCCAACTGCCACTTCAACTTGCTAATCCGCTGGGCTATATCGGCTACTTTAGTTCGTCTACGGATCTCCTCATTTCTGAATCGATCTAATGATTAAGAATCAAAAATGATTAGGAAGTATTATTTTTCATGTAAACTTTACTTTTGAACGCAAAATCAGCAACATTTTTTGTCTGCCTGCAAAATGATTCAAGATAACCAATAATGACTAAGCATACAAAAAAAAATATTGTTAGGCTCCCGTAAATTGCAGACAAGTTACTCCTATAGTCGAATTGAAGAGGTGTTAAAGTAATTTCTAAGCAAATCAGACAACCATCCGTAAAAAAATCATCATTTAAACAACACGATATTGTAAGTTGGTGGGATCGTAAGAGTCTTGACCTTTCAATGGAGAAGCTAAACACTGAAGTAGTTCCGGTCTCAGTGGCATTTGGAATTATAAATAGAAATAAAAACGTAGTTGCCATTTGATTTTGTAAAAAAAACTCAATTTTAACATTATTTTGCATTGCCATGATCAATATTTTTGCCAAAACTAAAACCAAAGTGACACACAGGGTTAAAAACTTAAGGTATACTCAGCCAAAAAGGAGTCATTTTTCTCATGAATATGAACAACTTTTATTATATGGCTTAGCTCTGAAATAACGGAAAATCTTCATTGATCCTCTACCTAAGAAAAAATTCTTTATGGTTGACAAGCTAGGAGTTTGACTACAGCTCATATGTTAAGAAACGGGGTGGTCGAAGATTTTAGAGCGCACTTAACCTGGAATAGAACTGGCTTTTAAGTGAGTCTGTCGGAACACATTCTTAGAAACTTGGCGGCAAATTTTCAACTTGAAGGTCTGGCCAGCCATTGCTAGAAAATACCCTATCGCCATGCTATAGTTTTCTCACGATGTTTTCCTTCACCGGTAGCTCATCTTCATTGTTGGGATTTCAATCTACGCCCTTTGGGCGTACCGCGCTACTGAACTGTCCTCGCTACAAAGTTGTTCGTAATAATGAGAACAATTATATATATTGTTTCATTATTATAATTAGGTATATAATGCCCTACATTACGCTACACTTATTTCGTTCAGCCTAACCGCAGAGCGATACATACACCTTGTACTTCACACATATACATATATTAGTTTGATTAGTGAATAAATAATTTCGTAACACGACACAATATGATTTTGTGCATATTAGTTTTGAATTTAAATAACGTCAAGAATAACAAAGTCTTTTACAAAACAATCACACAGAATGGTTAGTCGTTACTGCCCTTTTTTGAAGTTACATAAAATTATTTCGTAGCAATATTGTTTTCCTCATAATAATTGGCGTACAACGTACGTGTCAGGTAGGTAGTTTTTATAAATGTCGGTAGATCTCCGTCTCACTAACAAATATTACTCATGGTCACCTATCCAAACAGGCCTGGCTGGTTCATCTGCCGCTTAGTAGGAACGTTTGATATATTAGTTCGAGTCTAATTCAAGCAACTTGATCTTCATATACCTATATCTATCTAATACCTTTAAACGAGCATTTCTTGTATATATATGTTCCGAATTTCGGAAACGGCTCCAACGATTTTCATGAAATTTAGTATGCATGGGGGTTTTAGGGACGATAAATCGATCTAGCAAGGTTTCATGTTTAGAAAACGTCGTTTTATCCGTGTTTTCAGCCGAGCAAAGCTCGGTCATCCAGGTACTTAACTTTAACAAAGATCAAACGCAACCGTATTGAAAGTTTAAAAAGTGCGAATTTTAAAAGAAACCAGCTCTATATGTAAAAAGTAAAGCAAAGAAATGTCACATTATCTCAGCACTTTCGCTTTCTTAAATATCCACGATATTTGAAATTATCAGTGAAAGCCGAATCATTAGCTAACACACAACGAGCCCCGATAGCCGATGGCGCGAGATATAGTGAAAGTTATTTGTCTTAGCATTTCTATGACTGGGTTTTTGGGTTCTCATATTGCAGTTTTGTATAATTAGAACATGAAATTTAAAATTCAATACAACTTTAGATATTTTCCATTTAAATAAGAAACACCATATGAAAAGCCTTCATAATAAGAATAGTTTTTGGACAGCTATAAAAACTCCAAACATTTATACAGTATACATCGGCATTTGCGTTCTTTTTTCAAATATTTACTTTTTTAACTTTTTTTAATGTTTAACAATAGGTGTTTGACTATAGCTCACCTGATGTTAATTGACGGTGTAGTCAAAGATGGTAAAGCACACCTAGCTTGGAATGGAACTGGTTCTCAAGTGAGGCTGCCGGAACACACAGTTAGGTACTTGGCGCCAGGTTTTCAACTTGAGGGTAGAAAATAACGAGCAGAGTACTAGAAAATACCCTACCACCATGCAATCACATTCATTCTTGTTTTTAGCGACGTACATTTGCCAAGTGTCAAGTGTTTCGGTATTTTCAAGTACGAGCATTTTGTTAAGAATTAAGTGTAATAAGTTACATGATGTAAATTTAAGTCCAATCTGGTCATGCCCTAATAAAGTAGTGGTAACTTTACTTCCATGGAGATTTGAAAACAAAACGAAACGGGGGTTTGCCAATACTCGCCAAGCTTGGCAGGCGGATTGGCGAGCGCAGTTAAGTGTGATTGTTCAAGGAAGACGCTTATGGTAACCACGGGTACAGAGGGTGGGGTACAATTCTTACGCCGGCACCACCACAGCAAAATTATGTATTCGCAAAATTTCTTGTGTAATTTTAAAAACGTGTTTTACTATACTCTAATGTAGGTTACCCATCTCCATGACTTCATTGAGATATACCTACTCATTAAGTTATCCGATATCATCACGTTATCTTCGAATCGTATCCGTGATTCTGGATAATATTCAACGCATTGCGTTTATTTTCAGTGACTAATATTTCTCGATCACGACTTACCTAGAATTTTGAGGTCAAGATTACCAAGATTCAAGATTTCCTACATCGTACTTACGTCATTCTTACTGCTGGCGCCCGATAATAAAGGTCTCTAATATATAAAAAATGGGATTTTACCGATTATAAAAAATAAAAAAAAATCCTTTAAACGGTTTTCAAATCCTGGAAAAGATATAAAGAAGTATAAAAAATATTTCGAGTAAGTCACAATATTGAAAAGCAAATAGCTACTCTTCATAGACTCGTATTTTTTTTTACTGTTGACAAGCAAGGCGTTTGACCACAACTTACTTGACGTTATTGACGGTGTGGTCGATGATGGTAAACACACCTGGCCTAGAATGGAACTGGCTCACATGTGAGGCTGTTGAACACACCGTTAAATGCGTGGCGGCAGATTTTCAACTTGCAGGTGGTAGCTAGCCAGCCGAGTATTAGAAAGTACCCTACCACCTATGGTTTCCTCACGATGTTTTCCTTCACCGTCAGCTGTTGCCGTTGAGGTTTGAACCCACGACTTTGGGCGTGCGAATCGACCGCGCTAACCGCTGAGCCATCATCGCCGCAAACCACACTGGCTGAAGTTCAGCAGTAGCGTGGTCTAAGATAGAGCACGGTCTTGAAGAAACCTTTTTACCCTGGATTTGACGACACCTATATTGTACCTATGAAGGAATATAGACTGCGGCAGTGTTCCACAACGACGGTATGTGAATAATAAATGTGGAATCAAAACGCTCTAGGGGAATATCAACCATGTACGGATGACGTTTTGGTCTAATTTTATTTGTGGGCAAATTCTGTGTCACAGTAAGGTGGTTGCTACAAAAAAAAAATCTAGTAAAATTCATGACGTGCTCAAACCGCTAGCCTGAATTAGCACAAGCGAACGGTACACGAACAATTAAAATCAAAGCTAGGAAGTGAGTCGAGACAAATCGGCCAAGGCCCGTGCATTCATACATTTATGTATGAAACACTAGGTTTCCGTTCGTGGTTTTGTTCGCGGTTTTTATCACCTGTGGAGACCCATCGACAAATTAAGCAACGATCACAACAATTGTACAACTCTAAATCACCCGTTTTCGTTTTCGTTTTAATATTTAAAAAAAACATGCAAATGTTACCGCGTTATAAATAATTTTTTACTAAAAAAAAAAGGTTAAAAGAAAAAATTTATTCACAGAAGGAGTACGAGTACAGTATACAGAAAAAAAAACCGGCCAAGTGCGAGTCGGACTCGCGCAAGGGTTCCGTACCATTATCTATGAAAAAAGTAAAAAATCGCGTTTGCTGTATGGGAGCCCCCTTAAATATTTATTTTATTTTGTTTTTAGTATTTGTTGTTATAGCGGCAACAGAAATACATAGTTTGTGAAAATTTCAACTGTTTAGCGGTTTCGCGGTTCTTGAGATACAGCCTGGTGACAGACAGACGGACGGACAGACAGACAGCGAAGTCTATGTAATAGGGTCCCGTTTTTACCCTTTAGGTACGGAACCCTAAAAAACACTACAAACGATAATAAATACTTTTAGAGTTAGTAAACAGTTTGTAGTTGTTTGTAGTGAACGAATTTGTGAAACAGCTAGTCAAGTATAAAATCTGCCTCCTACCAGTATGTTCCGACATCCTCACTTGACCACCATTCCCATTCTACGTTAAGTGTGCTAACCATTTTCGACCACACCGTCACTTAACATGAGGTAAGCTGTGATCAAACACCTAGCCTGTCAAATATGAAAAATTAGAGGTTACTTTAAGATTTTTTTCTATCAAGAAAATTTATTAAGCGACTTAAAAAAAGAAGGTTCTCAATTCGTCGGAATCTTTTTTTAAATGTACCTATGTTCACAGATTACTCAAAGACGCTTGAACCAGCTTGGATAATTCTTTTTTTGTTTTGTTACTTAGGTTCAATTTAAATTTTATCGAAATCGGTCGAGCGGTTTTTAAAAAAATTACAAAAATCTCTATGTATATCGATGGTATTTTCGTTTAGTCCGAAACCTTGCTATTTCATTGGAGCAGTGCGTTTAGTTCAGTCGGTATGTTTTAATTGTAAATTTATACTTGTTTAAATTGTGTTTCGAAAACAACGGTCCGTATGGAAATATCTACAAGATGAATTCATTTTTTTTCTGCTTTAAAAGGCATATTTTTTGGCAAATCAATGAGTTGCAGAACCATGTTACTTACTTGGTGATAGATCTCCTTAGCAGGGGGTCGTCTAGGTAGGTACCACTGCGGTACCAGATATTCTGCCGTCAAGCAGTAGTGTGTAAACATTACTGTGTTCCGATTTGAAGGGTACTGCAGCTAGCGAAATTATTGGCCTGTTGAGACTTAATATCGAAAGTCTCAAAGTATTGAGCGCCATAGCAGCGATGCCCTGGACTTTGTTTTGCTACTCAAAGTTCTGTGTATCGCTGCAATGGTTATGGACAGACCATCGGGGGAGCGTCTCGTTCGTCTTATTAAAAAAAATGTTTCCTACATACAGTGTGACAATAATAACTTGCAGATAAATTAACCATGAAACCTTAAATCGTGCATATTCATATAAGCATTATTCATTCACTCCCATTATAATATTAATGTCAACTTGGCGGAGCATTGTTTTGAGGTAACGGCACTCGAAGATTTTGAATTACAATAAGCGCTTTACCACCTAAGTGTGAATCATACAGGGTGTCGAGAGTTAGCATGCTCATAAATCTCTCTAGGTCACAGAAAATACTCAACTTTCCACTACTGTTTTATTTTTAGTTTTGAGTTGATATTAGGTATATACATATGTGTTTTTGGTTAACTTTTTTTAAATTCAAAAATACATAGGTTCTCGTTTGACCACAGCCTACCTAATATTATGTTACATTATAAATTTTATATAAAAGTAATGAGATTGGTACATTGATGGTGAGAAATAACGCACGGCCATGACCATTGCAGGGACATACAGAATTTGAGTAACAATACAAAGTCCACAGCACCGCTGCTTTGACGCGCATTTCGCTAGCTGCAGTACCCTTCAAACCGGAACACAGTAATGTTTATACACTACTGCTTGGTGAAAGAATAATAGAGCAGAAGGTTTGTGCACATCGTCTAACATCAGGTAGATATGGTGAAACACCTAACTAGTCACCCATAAAAAGAAAAGTTTTTAATTACTTTTTTGTATTAGATTTTTAAGTTTGTGTAAAATTTTAGTTTTAGATATTAAGTAATATTTTAGATAGGTTTTTCAAATTGTCGTGAAATATACCTTGAACACTTAAAATGACCTTCTGCAAAGTAACGCCTAAATCAATGTCACATCACACATCATCAGCCATAGGACGTCCACTGCTGGACATAGGCCTCCTCCTGGGGGGGTTTTGCCAATACTCGCCACGCTTGGCAGGCGGGTTGGCGAGCGCAGTTAGGTGATTGTTCAAGGAAGACGCTGCTGCCCATCTTCCAGATTACATCTCTTAGACGACTCTTACGGCAACCACGGGTAGAGAGGGTGGCGTACTATTCTTACGCCGGCACCACCCAGGCAAAAAATAAATATATCAAATATAATAAATCAATGTATTAAAAGAAAAGTTGTTCGAGCACCCTGTACATAGTAAATTATAAAATAAAGACAAAAATAATCTTTGACGAATGTCATTAACCCGTTACATTTAACACAGTTCTGGGAGTCACATAGCAGTTATTTATTTTACATAACCCAGAGAAAAGTATACAATTCGCAAATGTAAAAATCAAAGTACAAACGTTACGGTCCGAAATGTAAATTCGCCACAGCTTACAGCGATTCGGTTATCGTGCGTTCGCTTTTGACACAGAAATATTTTGAATAGAATTTTTCTATTATATTTTCGTGTTTTTTTGTAACCGTTAGTTTCAGGGTAAATAATTACTTGTTCGACTCAATTGTGCGATTTTAGTATGGAAAGTTGTTTGTATTAATCGACTTCAAAAAGGAGGAGGTTCGCAATTCGTCGGAATCTTTTTTAGGGTTCCTTATCCAAAGGGTAAAAACGGGATCCTATTACTAAGACTTCGCTGTCTGTCCGTCCGTCTGTCTGTCACCAGGCTTTATTTATCTCAAGAACCACGATAGCTAGACAGTTAAAATTTTCACAAATTATGTATTTCTGTCGCCGCTATAACAACAAATACTAAAAACAAAATGAAATAAATATTTAAGGGGGCTCCCATACAACAGACATGATTTTTTGCCGTTTTTTTAGATAATGGTACGAAACCCTTCGTGCGCGAGTCCGACTCGCACTTGGCCGATTTTTTTAATGTTCGTTCCCGGAAAACTCGAAGACTCGTGTACTGATTCCTGGAATTCGTTTCATATTTAAAAGGGCATACTTCCCAAGTGGTCCCGTTGGTACCAAGCCAGGATCTGATAAAGGGATCCAAGAAAAATCGAGGGCAACCCTCAAATTTTATGGGGACGCATAATGTGTTTTATATATTTTCTTAACATTATTCAAGTATTTGCATCTTATGTTGCTGAGCTGATGGAGGAATAACTCCTTAACTATTAAGAGTTAGTGGATAATTCTTTAACTATTATAGGCTCGTCTACACCGCTACTTATGTTCCTTTGAGTTATTCCGATTAACTGATGATACTCCTTGTAATTTGAAAGGATATCTTTCAGGTTGGTCACCATAATTTTTTTATAATTAATTCAGTAGTTTGATCTTTCACCTAGCTGTCACATCACATCATCATCCATAGGACGTTCACTGCCGGACATAGGCTTCCGGGGGGGTTTTGCCAATACTCGCCACGCTAGGCAGGCGGGTTGGCGAGCGCAGTGAGGTGTGATTGTTCAAGTAAGACGCTGCTGCCCATCTTCCGGATTACATCCCGACCTTACGGCAACCACGGGTAGAGAGGGTACTATTCTTACGCTGGCACCACCACGGAACGCTAGCTGTGTTTAGGCTTAAAGCCATGAAGTATTTTTTTTTAATTTTTATATAATTTTCATAATTAAAAGTTTGTTTAAGAAAATTATCAACACATTTTCAGAACCGTGAAGTGAAACTAAGACGCGTAACTTTCTAACTCAGTCACGCACGTGTCCATGATAAAGGTAAAATAATGTCAAATGATTAAGAAAATCTTGACCTCATCCGCAATAGCTAATCACTTAATGCGTATACCATTTATCAGCAGGTCAATGCCAAATATTTTATTACAATGATAAATCATAATTTTCTGCTTTCCATTTTAAATATTTATTAGACAGGCGTATCAGTCGTGACTGGCTCAGTTTTATTGGAACCTACTTTCAGGTTTAAAAAAAAAATAGTTGGCCCATTGCTAGTCTGCTTTAAGAGCTGTAGGGCTTGGGTTCGATCCCACCTAGAACAAACATTTTGTGGTATAAACAAACGTTTGTTTTGTGTGTGGGTGTTATATGTGTATTAAAAGTATGTAATTTTTTTTTTTATATCTGACCGGCTTTTTGTTTGACCACAACTCACCTGATGTTAAGTGACGGTGTGTTCGAAGATGGTAAAGCACACCTAGCCTGGAATAGAACTGGCTCTCAAGTGAGGCTGCCGGAACACACCGTTAGATGCTTGGCGGCGGATTTTCAACTTGATCTAGCTCAGTGGTTAGCGCGGTTGGTTCGCATGCCGAAGGGCGTGGGTTCAAACCCCAACAATGAGCTTGAGCTGCCGGTGAAGGAAAACATAGTGAGGAAACCATAGCGTGGTGGTAGGGTACTTTCTAGTACTCGGCTGGCTAGCTACCACCCTCAAGTTGAAAATCTGCCGCCAAGCATCTAACGGTGTGTTCCGGTAGCCCCACTTGAGAGCCAGTTCTATTCCAGGCTAGGTGTGCTTTATCATCTTCGACCACACCGTCACTTAACATCAGGTGAGTTGTGGTCAAACACCTATCCTGTCAGCCATAAAAAAAAACATAAAATCATCTGAGAGAAACATAATCAGAGACTAAAACGTCATGTTTTAGATAATACCAAAAATTATTCAGTTTATAAAAAGAGCTGATATCGCAGACTATGTGATAAGAGTGAAATTGATAACAAAAGTACTAACTTATTATTTTACGATAACACCTAAGGAAAATCTATTTTTGATTAGGTTTTCAACGTTGAAAAACAATCTATCGCCTGAAACATATTTATTTGACTATAGTCTACTAAAAAGGTAAAAAGCGAATTGGACCAACCGTGAGTAGGACACTCACGGTTGGTCCAATTCGCGTGTAGTCCAATATCACCGGAATTGTGGGTAGTTAGTTAAAAAATGCATTTGCCATAAATGCTTTACAGGATAACAAAAAGGTTAATTTGGAAAACAAAAAAATCGATTACTTGTAAACTACAAGATGTTAATAAAGATGTATATAAAAAAAAGCAATTTTTTTAAAATCTTTTTAGATCTGTACAAATCGTCGGAGATTTCCTTTCTTTATCAAAAGCTAGCCAAGAAATGTTTGAGGCCGCTGATCGTTAGTTAATTGATCTAAAACATATGTTTTTAATTATATCGTACCTAGTATTCTTAGTTTTTTTTTATATTGACACATTTTATGCTGACATATTTTTATATTGCCGTGGTGGTGTCGGGGTACCGTGGTGATGCCGGCGTAAGAATAGTACTCCGCCCTCTCTACCCGTGGTTGCCGTAAGAGTCGGCTAAGGGATGTAATCCGGAAGATGGGCAGCAGCGTCTTCCCTGAAAAATCACACCTAACTGCGCTCGTTAACCCGCCTGCCAAGCGTGGCGAGTATTGGCAACACCCCCCGGGAGAAGGCCTATGTCCAGCAGTGGATGATCTATGGCTGATGATGTGTGATGTGATTTTTATATTGACATATTTTCATATTGGCAGTATTTTTATATTGACAATATTTTTATAATAACAATATTTTTATATTGACATGTTTGTATACTTTAAAATTTTGTTTTTATTTCATTGACATGTAATCAGCGTTTTTAAATTATATAGGTAATGTAATGATATTACGGAATGGACTTGTAACATTGGTGTTATCAATAAAATGTTTGTATTTGTACTTGTATACCAAAGAAAAAGCAAAGACAAATAATGAAACGTCAAGTAAAAATCGGTCAAGCCGTTTTGTTTACAGAATTCAACAAAATATGCTGCAAAAAAAATTAGTAATATGATGATTCAGGTCAAAACGAATTACTCAAAAAATATAAATATACGCACGATATAGGTACTTAACTTTTTTTTCTTCTATATATTGAACCCCATTATCTGCTCTTAATAATGATCAAAATCTACATACCAACGAGTTTTAAGCTAATCAATCAACTCAATCAATAGCCACTGTAGGTAGGTCCAGACAGCACAATAGAGAGAAAGTGGTTAGTTACTTATCGCAGAATATTGCAGAGAGACAACTTCACGCAGAAACATGCTTTTTTATGTGAAGGTAATGAGACGAACGAGACGCTCTCCTGACGGTCAGTCCATGACCATCGCAGCAATACACAGAACTCTGAGTATCAAAACAAAGCCCAGGACTTCGCTGCTTTGGCACTCATTACTACTTTTTTATGTATAATGTATGTATGTTTGGTCTACAAAAAAAATATATTCCATTCTAGAACATTAATAACTCTTAGGCGCGCAGGTCTCCTCACAAAGTTTTCTTTCACTGTTGGAAGCTGGTGGCCGTAGAATTGGCACTTAACACCATCAGAACGACAGTCTCTAAATTCATCTGTTGTCCATGGTAGGTATGTTACTTGTACATCTTATTGATGTTGGCCATCTGCAACATTTTATAATCTGTCCTGTAGCATACGCCCACAGATGAACTAAATATTTAGAAGCTTATGAGCGTTAAAGTTTTGATTGTTATCCTGTGGTGTATTAAAAAACATGTGATGTGTTATTGTTAAGTATTTGACAACTGTTATTTTATTTTGACTTGTTGTGTTTGTCACGAATAGGTCGCAAGCTTTCCTTTTCATTGTTGCCTACTTTCTTTGATTGATATTTTATTTTAATTATTAATAAGAAATCTATGACCTTTTTACTGTCTGTGATCACGATTATTCTAGAAATTAAAGAGCTACAATAAGTAAAAAATATTTTTTAACTTTTTTTATTTTGACTTTTTTGTTTACGTTCTTCATTTTTATATTATATTTATCTGAAACAAGCGACCCGCCCCGGCTGCGCACGGGTTAGCACGGGCTTTTGATCTATCTCAAATGGATTAGGCAGCGTTTTCGATGAAAGCTCCCAGGTGGCTTAAATTTTTCCGACACTTCCAACAATTATCATTACCTATATTTCATTTTTTTTTTTTTTTTTTTATGTAACAGGAATGAGAAGAACGAGGCGCTCTCCTGATGTTAAGAGATAACGCCTGTACATGACCATTGCAGCGATACACAGAACTTTGAGTAGTAAAACAAAGTCCAGAGCATCGCTGCCTTGGCGCTCATTACTGTGAGACTAGATGGTTAGTCTCAATAGCCCTGTAATTTCGCTAGCTGCAGTACCCATCAAACCGGAACACAGTAATGTTTACACACTACTGCTTGGCGGCAGAATATCTGGTACTGCGATGGTACCTACCTAGACGACCTCCTGCTAAGGAAATCCTCTCGATGTCTTTCCTTCATCGGCAGCTCAAGCTCATTATTGGGGTTTGAACCCACGCCCTTGTGAAACCGACTGCGCTAACCACGAAGCTATCATTGCTGCGTAATTGTCGATATCAGTTAGCAATATGCCTAAATAGACAGGAAAATGCACAATGCACCATGATTATAGTTCAGTATAATGATACAACACTAAGAGAGGTCGAGTCAACGAAATTTCTCGGGCTGACCATCGACAATAAACTCAATTGGAAAGCACACATAGATGTCCTCAGTAAGCGAATCAATTCTTCGGCATATGCACTGTTTAAACTTTCCCTAATAATAAACAGTGATGCGCTAAAAACGGCATACTATGGTATGGTCGTATCGGTTCTATCCTACGGCATTATCTTCTGGGGGAACTCTACTGATAAAGAAATTGTATTCAAAGCCCAGAAAAGATGCATTAGGGCAATGTATCACTTAAAAAAGACTGATAGCTGCGAACCCTATTTTAAGACATATAAGATTTTGACTCTACCATGTATTTATATCCTTGAAATAGCCACATTTGTTAAAAACAACCCTAATTTAGTCAAGCGCATGGCAGATGTAAAAAGTCGCAAGAGACGGGACAACACCAAATTGCATGTATTTGGTGCCAAAACGTCTCTAATGACTAAAAGTGTATTTTGTATGGCACCCATAATATATAATAAAATACCAAGAGCAATTAGGGAATTGAATAATGTTCTGTTTAAAAAGAAATTAAAATATTTACTAATGGAAAAATGTTATTATACAATCAATCACTTTTTGGACGATAAATTCTGAAGCAGACTATTGGAATATTGACATTGTTTAATTGACTATTATTGTTATTTCATATATAATTCTATTTTTGTGTGTACGTTTTCATTTTGACATTTAATTAATTATTATTATTATTGACTATTTTATGTAAAATTCTATGTTTATTGTTTTTTTGTTGTGTACGTTTTCTGACTTTTAATTAATTATTATTATTTGACTTATTAAGATTCATATTTTGACATTTTAAAGCTTTAAATTATGTATTATTTGTATGCCTCAGCGGGCAAGGATATGTGGACTTTACTATAATTATAAGACCTGTGTGCTGTTTCTGTATAAATGTAGGTACACTAAGCCATATTCTACAAATAAATAAATCTTGAATCTTGAATCTTGAATCTTGAATCATGTAATTGAATCTGTTTGAAACAATTGATTCGGAAAGCAAAACGTCTTGTTTCGACAGCTGCTCGTACTGAAATTCTTAGGAAGTAACAGTAATAAAGTAAGATGTCATCTGAAACGGAATTCTCCGATTTTATTGTTAAGAATAAAAATCGGAATCCTGCTCAATTAGTAATGTAAATATCTGTGTTAAACTTTGTTGGCGTGGTGGTGCCGGCGTAAGAATAGTACCTCACCTCTACCCGTGGTTGCCGTAAGAGTCGGCTAAGGGATATCATCCGGAAGATGGGCAGCAGCGTCTTCCTTGAACAATCACACCTAACTACGCTCGCCAACCCGCCTGCCAAGCGTGGCGAGTATTGCCAAAACCCCCCCAGGAGGAGGCCTATGTCCAGCAGTGGACCTCCTATGGCTGATGTGATGTGATATAAATAGAGTGAGTGTGAGTGTTTGTTGAAAACAGACGGAATGTACAAGCCATCAAGCCATCAAGCTAAGTACGCTCATCTCTTATTGCTTTTATTGCAAAATGACCCAGGTATCCCGTTTAAATTTTGTAAATACATATGTATATATACGAGTATAGGTATTTACATATATACATATATGTACTCATTATTAATAAGGGTAAAAACCTAGTTGGCCTTTGCGCACCTGCAATCTGGTCTCGCATTACAAATTTAAACGATAAAAAGGTTGTTTTATATCGTTTATCATGTGGTTATGTTGCAATATAGTCCTTATATTCTCTAAGTAACGTAAGAAGTTACTTATCTACTATCCCAGTCGTAGATTGCGAAATTATATCGAGTCTTGTCTCTATGATTGACGAGTGTATTCATAAGCGAGTAACATTCGACTATGTTAGGCCGTGTTCATGACACGCGCACGCTAAGCGCACGCCGCGCTCGTCAGCACCCGCACCGCGCGATTAACGCAATTTGTGATCTATAGATGTGATAATAGGGCTTAAATTATATTAAAAAAAAAACAAAGCGTGTTAGACGCGGGTGCTGACGAGCGTGGCGTGCGCTTAGCGTGCGCGTGTCGTCTGAACGCAGCCTTAGGGTCAATTCATACGGTTAGGAGGAATATTTTTTTCCTGTAAGGTTGGCAAGCTATTTTAAGCACATTTTCTCTATATCTCTACATATTATAATTATAACATAAAATCGTCCACGACGTCTTTCTGTCCGTTCGCGAAAAACTTAAAAACTACTGAACGGATTATCATGCGATTTTCAATAGACAGAGTGATCCAAGAGGAAGGTTTATATGTATAATACATGCATATATATCACGTTAGTAACTACATTGCACCCGTTCGAAGCCGGGGCGGGCCGCTAGTATATGCAAATTTGAAACTAATTTTTGGTCGAGATTGATTCTATGAGGGGTTTTATAATTGACATGCTAGGTGAGTGACTACAGCTCACCAGATGTTAAGTAACGGTGTGGTCGAAGATGGTAAATCACATCTAGCCTGAAATAGAACAGGCTCTCAAGTGATGCTGCCAGAACACACCGTTAGGTGCTTGGCGACAGATTTTCAACTTGGGAGTGATAGCTAGCCAGTCAAGTACTATAAGTACCCAACCACCATGCTATGGTTTCCATCACCTGCAGCTCAATCCCATCGTTGGGATTTGAATCCACACTCTTCGGCGTATGAACTGATCATCACTATAAGCTTGACTATCGTTCCCATACGATCAGAAATGTTATACAAATACATACAAATATTTTAATGATAACACCAATATTGTAGCGATGATAGCTCAGTGGTTAGCGCGGTCGGTTCGCATGCCGAAGGTCATGGGTTCAAACCCCAACAATGAGCTTGAGCTGCCGGTGAAGGAAAACGTGAGGAAACCGTAGCGTGGTGGTAGGGTACTTTCTAGTACTCGGCTGGCTAGCTACCACCCTCAAGTTGAAAATCTGCCGCCAAGCATCTAACGGTGTGTTCCGGCAGCCTCACTTGAGAGCCAGTTCTATTCCAGGCTAGGTGTGCTTTACTATCTTCGACCATACCGTCAATTAACATCAGGTGAGTAGTGGTCAAACACCTAAACATAAAAAAAAAATATGTACAGGTAATTTTTCCATTCATAGGTACCTATTTAAAAATAACATTAAGAATGCCAAAATCATAGCATATAATATGTCAATATAATACCTGGCCTAGAATTACAATAATATATCAAATATAAAATATGTCAATATGTAATATACATACAACATTTTCTATGGTTTCGTTTCGTACGCGCAAACAAGATTAATGTAATAAAATAACTAAATGATAATTTTTACTAAAATCTATTTCTTGTTACTTGTAAAACTGGTTTATTCATGCATTTAGAATATGTTAATAGAAAAATAAGCCAGATTATTAATAAAAACATATAAGAAGAATAACATTTCACATACTTACTATTTGTATTATTTTTATTAGTTTAATTTATAAAACTTTATAGATGGTTTTACATCTCCCTCTGTTCTCATCAGTAACGTGTTTTCCATTCGTGGTGGCCAGATCTTTTTTAGCGATAAGGCCGCCACATGTGGCATTAGCTCAAAAGTTTCTTTTCTTTTCTGTATATTTTATTTCTGGTGTGCACAATTGAATGTTTCTATCTATCTTATAAGTAAAATATCTAAAATTTTATCAATTAGGGTTCACTAGGTATGAGAGCGGCTAGAGGATCCGTAAAAACTGAAAGATTGAAGAGCCGGCCAACATTATTTGTGAGACAAAAACCCAAAGGCTTCGCTTGGGAATCTCGAAAGAATGGAGGACCGCGCTGTTAAATGAGGCTATCTTGGACAAAGGCAAAAGGACCGTCGGCCGTCCCAAGTATACATGGAAATATAAAAAGCTAAAGATATCCAAGAGCTGCAGCTAAATAGATTACAGGGCTGTTGAGACTAACCATCAAGTCTCAAAGTAATGAGCGCCAGAGCAGTGATGCCTTGCACTTTATTTTCCTGTTTAAAGTTCTTTGTATCGCTGCAATGGTCTTGGACAGGCATTATCTCTTACCAGCTGAAGAGTGTCTCGTTACTTTTGCGTAAAATAGTCAATATTTGGCATAAAGTCGTTTAAAATTGTTTTGTAATATCGGCTAAGACACATTATGGATCACTATGCCAACAAATTAAGTTATCTTCCATGTAATAAAAAATCTAATGGGGCACATTGACAATGCAAACATTTGGTTTATGCTATATCATGAAAAAGAAATTATAGAAGCATTAAATTGAATATCATTAAATAATCAATTAAAACCTAGCCAAGTGCTAATCAGACTAAATATAAGATACCGAAATAACCGAAATAAAACACGTTATATTGTTTATTTAGCTACGGAACTCTGTGCATGCGTCCAACTAGCATTTGACTCTTTTTTATTACTGCCCGTATTGCAACAGTGCATGAGAATTATATCAATTGACGTTTGTTTAATTTTTAGTTACCAATGTAGTAAATAAAAATTCCAATGTCATTTTTTTTCACAGATACTTATTTCGAAAAAAAAAAAAGAATTATAGCGGTGACCTTTGTTTTTTTTAATTAGAATATGTCTGCTTAGATATACAATGGGTTTTTTTTTAATAAAAGTAATGACACGAACGAGACGCTCTCCTGATGGTAAGAGATAACGCCTGTCCATAGCCATTGCAGCGATACACAGAACTTTGAGTAGCAAAGCAAAGTCCAGGGCAACGCTTTGGCGCTCATTACTTTGAGACTTTCGATGGTTAGACTCAACAGCCCAGTAATTTCGCCAGCTGCAGTACCCCTCACAACAGAATTTTTACACATACTGCTTAGCGGCAGGATATCCGGTACTGCAGTCGTACTTACCTAGACCATCTCCTGCTAAGGAGACTTACCACCGAGTAAAAAAAGTAATGTATGTACCTACCTATATAAAAGGTTATTGATGGGATTTAAAAAAAACTCTACATTTAAAGTGTTGTCTATTGTCTATTGTAAAAGCTAACTGAGAAATAAAAGAGCCAAGTTCAATAAGATACACAAAAGCATTTTACCAAACTTGTCACATAAAACGTCAACCCAGACTTACACTTACGCTCCAAGGTTGTTGAACAAGCGAAAATAGACGGATCCAGTTACCTCACGACTATTGCAAGTATTGCAATTATTATTCAACTCGACTTGCATGACATTTAGAGAGAAAAAACTAGACACTACACTTACCCAACGTAAAGTTGTGAGCTATTATATTTCAGCAGAAAAGTTCAAAAAACTCACTAAATCACAATATTCACAAACTGATACCACAGGCTCACTCAATATTCAGTCCCAAGTTACAACTTTCTATAAGAACTTACACGTCAAAAAACAGGTTGAAATAACACTTTTTATTACATAACTGAATCGTGAAATAACACAAAAAGTATTTCTTTACATTATTACCCGTAAAAAAGAACTTGTGTTTCGTTTTTTAGTGACGTAAAAGTTTTTTGATTAAAACGACGGGCGGCGTACGCTTCACGTGAAGGTTTATAAGCATCTGACTGCTGGCTTGGATATTATGACAGTGTTGCCAGCACGGCTTCTACGAAATATGCTAGAGAGATGTTAACATACGACAAAAATAAGCCAACTTGATTTTTCGATATGTCAAATAATGTAATTTTTTGAAACTAAAGTTATTTTAACACTTAATTATGTTTATTACCTGGAATTAATCACGCTCAAAATACTATGAAGAACAAACTATGAATGTCCCAGTAAAAAGCATAATTATGTTTGCTAACATAATAGTAAGTTATTATTAACTCTTAGATATTAACATATTATCATTATTATGCATATTATTATTACATATAATTATAAGTAACTATATTATTGACATTTATACTGACATTGTTAGTGTTATTTTTGACATAAATGTAACTATATTGGCCTATACCATACTAATTAACAAATATGTACACACTGATATTGTTAGTGTTTCCTTTTTCAATATATTACCAAAAGACCGATCTAGTTAATTCTACAAAATTTGTATAGTTATTATAAAATCGCAATAATCAATAAAAACTTCGATATGTTCCTGTGTTAATAAAACTGGTGGAACATTATTATAACATTTATTATAACATTTCTATATTTTTTTTAATTACTATGCCAATAAAATATATATAATTTGCTAGTGCACGAGATAAGAAAATATACGAAAACAGTACAAAATGATAAAATAGCAACACTGGTTCTGACCTTCATAATGAAATGCGAAGGAGTGAAGTTGGTTGCCGACCGGTTGCTTTGGGCAAAAGTTGTTGTTTTTTTTGAAGTGGCGCAAGTGACTTGTTAGTGCTGTGCTTTGACTCTACTTCATTGCATTTTGGTTTGTGCGAGCTTTGCGATGAATCTTTTGTCTGGCGCGGTGTGCGACAATATGATTCTTATTAAGGGGAGTCTTTTTTAAGATGTTTAACTCCGACTCAACTATCCTACTGTTGGGCTTGGGTCTCTTCTCATTGTGTGGAAGGTAAGGACATAGTCCACAACGCTAGCCAGGTGCTACCAAGTAGTGTCAACAGACTTTTTTTTTCAAGATCTCCCAGACATATAATTATGTATATAGATTTCCTCGCGATGTTTTCCTTCACCGTATGACGTTATCGGGAATACGCACATAAAAGCATATTTTAGCAAATAAATTTTTATAAAACTTTTATGAGGCTTTTTTTTAATGCCTGTCTTGTTGTTTGATCATAGCTCACCTGATGTTAAGTGACGGTGTGGTCGAAGATGGTAAACACACCTAGCCTGGAATGGAACTGGCTCCCAAGTCAGGCTGCCGGAACACATAGATGCTTGACGGCAGATTTTCAACTTGAGGGTGGTTGAGCCAGCCGAGTACTAGAAAGTACCCTACCACCACGCTATGAAAATGAAAAGAAGTATTTTAATTAGAATTTAATTAAAATACTTCTTTTAATTTTCATCATCATCATCATCTCAGCCGTAGGACGTCCACTGCTGGTCATAGGCCCATTGACTTCCATAAAGATTTATAAACCGTAGACACCGAAGACGTAGAAACCTTAGAAAAGACTAAGTTATTTTATTTTACATAGAACAGCTGCTAATTGATAAAATAAATAGGAGATAAGTGATAACACAAAAGCCAAAAAAGTTTTCACTTGTGCAACTAGATTAAGCTTAAGTGCCCCGAGCCCGCACCGGCGCGGGGACAGATGTAAGAATACTATATTATTAACATAAATATAAATTCATGACTTAAACAAAATATTAAATTAAAAACAGCTAAATAAATAATAAATTGACAATAGGTATAAGCCGTAATTTTCGTAGCGATAATAGCTCAGTGGTTGGCGCGGTCGCACGCCGAAGGGCGTGGGGTTCAAACCCCAACAATAAATGAGTTTGAGCTGCCGGTGAAGGAAATCATAATCATAAAATATATTTTGTTTAATCTAATCTGAATTGCATAAAAGAAGGAGGAAAGTTCAAAGCTAAAGTTTTGTTCTAGAGATAAACTATACAACCTAAAATAGTACATACCCACATATTTATTTCAATCATAAATGTAGCCTGTTCCGCAGATTGTATGATAATTGACGCAATCACAGTATTTGACAAAAACTTCCTCTTCGTGATTGAATTGTGTAATTGTTACATCACCATCAAAACTGCTTGATTGCCAGCAGTGAGATAATCCTTCAGAAGTTTATCTGAAGTCGTGAGGAATCTTATCATATTTTTGTAAGTATTAAATTCTTTGAACATGACGAAATCGTATTAATCGAAGAACAGCGCGAGAGGTTTTGGTAGCTAACTACCTAAATTTTAAGAAAAACTTTTAAAAAAATTAAAAACTTTAAAAGCACAATATAGCTTTTAGTGGTGAAAGAGTGAATGGAAATGAAAGATGTTAATGAGTTCTTAAATAATATGTCGTTTCGTCCACATGTTTACGGATGGGATAGATAGCCAAATTAATTAATATGACTAATGTTAATGTAATAGTAATAATTAATATTTTCTCTAATGTAATAATTTGACATGATTTTAATTTATGTAAGAATTGTATTTGCACACCGTAATTATTGACAATAGACCAAACAATTACATTTAAGACATTTTTATACTGTTTTCATGCAAATAAAACCTTTGACTTTGACTTATTTATTATTGGTAATATTTGTTGGTGTGATACCAACTATTGGGTATTAACTAAGTTTTCTTGTTATTGTCATCGTTTTGGTATTTTGCGAAGTGGAAAATAAATACTTGTCAGAAGTTCTTGCTGGTTGATCTCCTATCAGGAGGTCGTCTGGGTAGGCAATACCGCGGTACCAGATATTCTGCCGCCAAGCAGTAGTGTGTACACATTACTGTGTTCCGGTTTGATTGCACTGCTGCTAGCGAAGCTACAGGGCTATTGAGACCATAGAAAGTCTCAAAGTAATGAGCGCAAAAGCAGCGATGCCCTGGTCTGTGTTTTAGTGCTCAAAGTTCTATGTATCGCTGCAATGGTCATGGACAGGCGTTATTTCGTACCATCAGGAGAGCATCTCGTGCGTCTCATTACCTTTACAATTAAAAAATATGGATGGTTTCCGCAAAATCATTCTACAAATCTGATCCGGTGCTTCATCAGAGAACTCCAATATTGTTTAGCCTCTTCGGAGAACAAAGACAAAAGAAACATTGTGAATGTTCATTCTAAGGAATTCTGAAATTGACTCGATCCGATTTCTCCTGTTACATTGTATGACAAAAGCAACCTTAACAAAACCGTTATTTTGAAATATGTGTTGGTCAAAAATGTATTGCTTGTATCTACAAGTAAGAATAATTGACACGTAAAAATAATTTATTTTACAAATATAAATATGTAATTGACACATACACGATTCTAAATAAACAGAACGATCAGAAATTTCGAATATTAAATCTCTTTGTGTGTAAATCAGAAATAGAAAATGTACAGAAACAAGGTAAACTTATGAGCCTAAACTAGTGATCTATTCCAAGCAACTAGGAAATTAAAAGAAAAAGCTAAAGATTATGACGGAACAACGTTTTGACTTATAATAAGACTAACGACCGCCCCGGCTGCGCACGGATTTACACGGGGCTTTTGATCTATCTCAAAGGGATTAGGCAACGTCTTCGATGAAAGCTCCCAGATGGCTTGACTTTTTCCGAGACAATTATATTATCATCATATTTCAACCAATTTGCACAAAACCTTGATAAATTATATACCTAAACCTTCCTCATGAATCACTCTATCTATTAGTGAAACTTGCATGATAATTCGTTCAGTAGTTATTAAGTGTATCGCGAACAGACAGACAGATAGACAGACGCGGCGGGCGACTGTTTTATAATATGTAGTGACGATAGAAGACTTCACTTTTCTTATCGTACAAAAACTACTGAGGAAGTTCATAATAATGAATAATCGACATCATAAAAGCAAAATTTCCTTAAGCGTTGTTCATAAACGTTATTGTTAATTTGTTCATAACAAAGATTATTCATAATTATAAAAAAACAAAGACAAAGATTATTCACTTACACAGGAAATACCTCTACCAAAGCTTACGTGTCAAAAACTTTTTATTTTATTACAAAAGATCTTGCGTTTGAACACGTAATTCGTGTTTGATTTGTTTTATTTCGAATTTCGGGTTGTGTAATTAATATTTTGTTTAGTTTTAGAAGATTTATACGATATTAAATGTTTGCAACCCGTGATTTATTCTCGACGGGTGCGGAATTAAAGGTAATTAATCAAGACTTCTTTTTATCGGAGGAAGCGAACTCTGTTACTTTGCAAGTAAAGAATTTACTAAATAATTATTGTGTGTGCCTTTTTCTTGACAGAGAAATTCCTCTTTTATTTTTTCTAAATGCATGTGAGCAAAAGGGATTTTTATATTGCTAATTAAAAAGCTAAGCTAAGTAAGTAAGCACTGAAAATGTGGGTTTTTTTTGTGAAAGTAGTAAGATAAACGAGACGCTCTCCTACTGAAAAATGTTGAGTAACAAAACAAAGTCCAGGGCGTCGCTGCTTTGGTGCTCATTACTTTGAGAATTTCGAGACTATAAAAAAAAAAGTTAAGTAAAAAGTTATTAGATGAATGAGACGCTCTCCTGATGGTAAGAGATAACGGCTGTCCATGGCCATTGCCGTGGTGGTGCCGGCGTAAGAATAGTACCCCACCCTATCTACCCGTGGCTGCCGTAAGAGTCGGCTAAGGGATGTAATCCGGAAGATGGGCAGCAGGAAGTTCATTGTTCAAGGATGACGTTCCTTGAACAATCACACCTAACTGCGCTCGCCAACCCGCCTGCCAAGCGTGGCGAGTATTGGCAAAACCCCCCCAGGAGGAGGCCTATGTCCAGCAGTGGACGTCCTATGGCTGATGATGTGATGTGTTATGTGATGGCCATTGCAGCGATACACAGAACTTTGTATAGCAAAACAAAGTCCAGGGCATCGCTGCTTTGGCGCTCATTACTTTGAGACTTTCGATGGTTAGTCTCAACAGCCAAGTAATTTCGCTAGCTACAGTACCCTTCGAACCGGAACACAGTAATGTTTACACAGTACTGCTTGGCGGCAGAATATCTGGTACTGCGGTGGTACCTACCTAGACGACCTCCTGCTAAGGAAATCTACCACCAACACATAAGTACTTACATAAGTGAGTAATATGTTATCAGTTATTTTGTTCCCGTAATACATGTTTTGCTTAGTCTAGCGCTAGATGGCGGTGCGAAGTGTGGCGTTGTATATAACGATATTTGTTGAATTATATTTAACGTCATTTCATCATCATCATCAGCCGTATGACGTCCACTGCTGGACATAGGCCTCTCCCATTGATTTCCACAAAGACCGGTTAGAAGCGGCTCGCATCCAGCGCGTTCCTGCGGTCTTTATGAGGTCGTCTGTCCACCTTGTGGGTGGACGTCCTACGCTGCGCTTGCCGGTCCGTGGTGTCCACTCCAGAACTTTGCAGCCCCATCGGCCATCGGTTCTGCGTGCTATGTGCCCTGCCCACTGCCACTTCAACTTGCTAATCCGCTGGGCTATGTCGGCTACTTTAGTTCGCCTACGGATCTCCTCATTTCTGATTCGATCTCAATCGATCTGAACGAACGTCATTTGTGTTACCTTAACTCAATTTTTTGCGTAACTTATCATAGTATGTACAGATGACTTTTAAACTTTTGCAATTCTCAGAATCGATCGTGGCTTAGTTACGAATATTCCGTTTTAATTGGAACTTATTCAGACATGGGCGGTGACCATCGTTTAAAGTTCTAAAGACAGGAAGATTTATTCGGCAGAAAGTTTTAATTAAATTATGGCGTATCGGATATCTTACTCTGAAATAAGAACTGAAGAACAACATGCAAGTTTATCAAATATCTAAAAGAAGTGATGTTTTTTTTTGCTGTCTTTGTTATTGTTTTCCTTTTCAGATACTTGTCAGGTACACACATTTTAAGCAAATAGGCGTAAAACTTTTGGCACAAAAAATAATGATTGCAACAAATTAATTAAAAATAATTATTAGATAAAAATAAAAATAAAAAGTGATTTTTACAAGATTTTATTACACGCTTCTACGTAACTTCCAATTTACAATATTTGTTCGGGTGGAATCTTGCAAGTTAAATTTGACCCACTTCCCGATGTCCGATTGAACTCAAATTGGTGTAAATATGTACCTTCATGCCGTGGTGGTGTCGGCGTAAGAATAGTACCTCACCCTCTCTACCCGTGGTTGCCGTAAGAGTCGGCTAAGGGATGTAAATCGGAAGATGGGCAGCAGCGTCTTCCTTGAACAATCACACCTAACTGCGCTCGCCGACCCGCCTGCCAAGCGTGGCGAGTATTGGCAAAACCCCCCCAGGAGGAGGCCTATGTCCAGCAGTGGACGATCTATAGCTGATGATGATGATGTGATGTACCTTCGGTGACAATCTTTATGTATAAAAATTTCGAGTCGCGGTGTTTGTCCGCGACGAACTCCTCAACTACTGAACTGATTTTAACCAAATCTTGCTCACTGTGTGCAGTTTGATCCAACTTGACAGATAGGATAGTTTATATCTCAATTTATAATTGCAATATTGCAAAATATTTGTTTATCATACGACAAATAGGTATAATTTTCTGTGAGTTCCATAAAATTCTAATAGATGGCGGTGTAAGGTAATTTATTAACTGAATTGAGTAAGTATCCAATAGATGGCGCTAATTTAAAAGTCCAAACGTTTTATATTCGCTACAATTTATTTTACATTACACGCGTGTGTTCAATTTCGGGTCTGCTAGTACAATTATATGGTACCATGAAGCTGGTCTGATGATGATGTATGATAGAGACGGAAGACGACCTTAGGAACTTCTGAACTAAACAAGAACCCATCAAACCCATCGAGTTTAGGCTCGATTGATTCGTCTTGAGGAGCAAAAGTAAAAAAATATTTTCGGAATCAAAAGTATAGGAAGTACCTAACCTATAACTTGTAACGGGTAGTGCCTCAAGCTTTTAAGGATATAGATAAGTACCTACAAAGTCTCAAAGTAATGAGTGCCAAAGCAGCGATGCCCCTGACTTTGTTTTGCTACTCAAAGTTCTGTGTGTCGCTGCAATGGTCTTCGACATGCTTTATCTTTTACCATCAGGAGAGCGTATCGTTCGTCTCAATACTTTGACATAAAAAATATGGGTCTAGTTATTGTTAAAAGAATGTCGACCAAACATCTACTTCGAAATATCTGTTTGTGGTTTCCTTGATAAAATTGTGTTTTGTTTTTGCGAAGAAGTATCGCTACTATTGTTAAAAAGAATATTTACGCTTTCTAGTCTCCTCTCTTTCGCACCTAGAGCTATAGATCACATGCTATCTACCCGTTTCGTTCTGTCGTGTCGTGAAAAGGATGCAAGCGCAGTTTTTTTTTCTTTAAATTTGAATAAATTTACACTTTTAAAGGTTTCGTATAAAGGTTAAAGAACTCGCGGTGCTAGATCACGGAATTGATTAAGCGGTTTTCTATGGGTTTTATTTTCAGGCAAACATTTCTGCCGTGGTGTATTTATGTTTTGGAATTTTTACACTATGGTATTTTATTTATATACATTGGTTAAATTGGCTTGTTTTATGTCCACACGTGATATTTCACGACGGCGAGAAGTTAACATTGTTTTAAACATTAATTAATTGTAAGCAATGTTCAAGAGGTTCTGAGTGATTTTTTGGGGTTTGTTTTTTTTTTTTTATCTGACAGGCTAGGTGTTTGACCACAGCTCACCTGATGTCAAGTGACGGTGTGGTCGAAGATGGTAAAGCACACCTAGCCTGGAATGGAACTAGCTCTCAAGTGAGGCTGCCGGAACACACCGTTAGATGCTTGGCGGCAGATTTTCAACTTGAGGGTGGTAGCTAGCTAGTCTAGTACTCTACCACCACGCTATAGTTTCCTCACGATGTTTTCCTTCACCGACAGCTCAAGCTCATTGTTGGGGTTTGAACCCACGCCCTTCGGCATGCGAACCTACCGCGCTAACCACTGAGCCATCATCGCTACAAAAAAATTTCATCATCGTCATCATAATTTGCATATTACAGTCCACTGCTGGACGAAATATACTTATCCAAAGCCCGGTTTTCAGCTTTTCGCCTGCAGTTACTATCCGCCTATATCGTCACTCCACCAAGTCTCAGGACGTCCTGCTACTAAATTTAGCACATCTCCAATTTTATCTCTTAATTTTTGTTGGTGTTCACTAAAAATTGCGTCCATATTTAAACTTATATAAAACTGAAGTTAATAATGCTTTAGTTTTGCTTTGTTAACCGCGTCTCCTTGAACTTACATTTAGTTGGCTTCTCGAAAGTGGATTACAATTAAATGGCATTAAAAACGTAAAGCTTCGGCAGCCTTGCTGGGGTACCGTCTGACTGGCAATCTGGAAATCCTGAATCCAAATCCCATGGCAAGCATCTACATATATCTTTTCTAACATAATTTATTTTATTTTGTCGAGGTGTTAAGATTTTTGCCGTGGTAGTGCCGGCGTAAGAATAGTACCCCACCCTCTCTACCTGTGGTTGCCGTAAGAGTCGGCTAAGGGATGTAATCCGGAAGATGGGCAGCAGCGTCCTTCTTGAACAATCACACCTAACTGCGCTCGCCGACCCGCCTGCCAAGCGTAGCGAGTATTGGCAAAATCCCCCCCAGGAGGAGGCCTATGTCCAGCAGTGGACGTCCTATGGCTGATGATGTGAAATGTTGAGGCATTTTCACACAGCGCCACCTAGCCCCAAACTAAGTTCAACTTTTATTATGGGAACCAGAAAGATACAACATTTATCCTTATTCCTGACACCGTAGAGGAAGTATCTGAGAGCTGAATGGCTCATTGGTAGATTAAGAGCTGTAGGGCGTGGGTTCGATACCCACTTAGGATAAACATTTCGTGGTATAAACAAAATATTTGTTCCGTGTCTGGGTGTTCTGTATGTATTATAAATATGTATTTATAACAAAAAAAGTATATATGTATTTTATCTATAGACAATAGACAATAGACAATATTTTATTATGACATAAAACAAATTTCTTAGACATTAACAAAATAGGTATAACGAAACAAAAGAAATAACAAACAAAGATAAAACAAAACTAACTTACACAAAAAGAACAAAGAGAAAGAAATACATTTTATGCCACAAACCGGCCTCAACTCAGCATAATGCCGACTGCAACCAGCCGGCGCTGGTCTTCCATTTATCTATTCTGACTGCCACAAAGCTTTGCTTAGTTTGGGGTCAGATGGCGTTGTGTGTATTGTCCTACAATATTTATTTGGTGAGAAAGGACTCCAGAGCACACCGTCGCATCTCGGTACACTTGCTCCCACCCCCCGCGCCCGCGCACAAACCGCTGTCTTAACATGCGAGGCGCGCAGCAAGCTAGACGTGAACGCGTGCGTTAAACAGCTTTGTCTCCGTGAAGAAGGCCACCGTATGTAGCCGAAATTAAAGATTATATTATAGGGTTATTCATTATAATAAAACAGTAATCCCCCATAAGTAAAACAAAAAATTCTGCTATGACTCCTTGAAGATGGTCATCGAACCTCCAAAACGAAAGTGAAAGTAAAATGTGTGCAAAACACGTCAATTTCCATAGTAATGTATTTATATTAGCTCTACACTTCGACGCTTAGGTAACTCCTAGGATGAGGCGACGAAAAAAAGCCCTGTTTTTAACCGATTAAAAAAAAAGAGGTACCATGTTCGACTGTATGTTTTTTTTTTTTAATGATTTCCAATTTTTGTCCAGTAGTTCGTTTTTTGATAATCCCACAAGAACCTAACATTTTCCTCATATAAAAAGTATCTGATATGTTAATCCAGGTAAGAAACTATATGTGTGCCAAATTTCATCAAAATCAAAATCAAAAAGTCATTTATTCAGTTAAGGCCCTGGTAAGGCACTTATGAACGTTAAGTTACATGTTTGAATCTACCACCGGCTCGTAATTACACTTCAACTGAGAAGACTCCGGCAAGAAACTCAGCAAGGCGTTTTTTTTTGTGGATCTTTCATTTCATATTAGGTTACAGTTTACAGTTATAAATATTAATTCATTATGCTTACTACAATTGTCACTTAGCCAGTGAGATGCAAGTGCAGAGAGAAGCTACTACAACCATATATTCCTGTCTTCCACGTAATGAGCCTTATAGTAGGCTTTGTCAATCCAAATCCGTTCGCCGTTTTTGCGTGATTGCCCCAGTTGGAAAAAATGGTAGTGCGTTGCTGAGACAGAGTAAAAACGATATTATCTTCGTCGCCGGTGATGTTTTTGAAATGTCAGGGTGTTGAATTCATGCGAGCACATTAAATTGGTAACGAACTACCTGAACAAACAAGTGACACGAAGGTCACAGGTAATGTGTTGACATCACGCTACAGCAATAAAGTCGCACCTAGCCCCACCTAGCCCACCTAGTGACGTCACGGGGTGTGCCGTTTGCCATACAGCCAGGACGTGAGATTGTCCATTAGTTTTTCATCACAATATACTAAAATATTATAAACTAGCTGTTAACCGCGACTTCGCCCGCGTGGAATTTAACAGAAAAAATGTTTGTTCTTTTTGCACAATTTACGAAAAGTTAATAATTCTGTATTCGCAACGAAATACCCATGTTAACCTTAACCTCATTCTTCTTCTTTGTGAAACGATATTCACAAAGAAGAAGAATGACACTTATCGTTATATTTTGGATAATTCACACTATATCTTTATAATTTATAACCTATGTGTTATTCTGATGTGTAAGTTATATTATTGTAAAGTTTCAACAAAGTCCATTTAGTAGATTTTGCGTGAAAGAGTAACAAACATACATCCATATATCCAGACATCCATACATTCTTACAAACTTTCGCGTTTATAATATTGGTAGGATATAGAGAGATAGAAACTCTATATAGAGCACACCAAATATAGGAAAAAAAGCGCAGAAAATAAATAAATGTTACGAGCTAGACAAGTACAAGTGGCAGCTTTATTGCTTTAAGCGATCTCTTCCAGGCAACCAAGAATGGAAAACACGATACAGCTGAAGAACAGAGATTTTGTAACGCTATAAATATGAAACAATAGAAAAAAAAAATATGTACCTAGTTTTCTATTTGATCTTAAATCCTCTCGATACTTAGGTTGATTAAAGCTTTGTTTACTTTTACTGATAAAGGGGAGGGATTATTAAAATTCGGATTACGTAAATACTCGAATATATACAAAATAATTTTCACGAATATTTTGTGAATAAGTCACGCATTATTTTGCCGATAAGTGAAATCCAAGGCCAAAGATTAGGACGGCATATCGATGTTGGTTTTCTTTATCTAATTTCATAGAACTTTAGTGTCTTGCTAAGTATTTGAAAAGGGGAAAATCCGGTAGCGCTCTAGTACTTTCCTAGCTCTATCTGGAATCTGGAAAGCTGCCGGTTTCCTTGTTTCCTGAGAGATATAATCTAGATCTTTTCCAAGCCAGAGTGAATAGGTATCTTCTAAGTCTGCGTGCTTCATCTTCGACCATATTATCGCTTACCATCAGGTGAATTGGTGGTCACACGCGGTCAAACAACAAAGCGGACATATCCGTATTAAAAAAAATCTGTTGGTGTGGCATTGGCTATAAAACTTTCATCTTATAATGAGCGTTTCAAATATTTTCATGTCACATCACATCATCAGCCATATCGTCCACTGCTGGACATAGGCCTCCTCCTGGGGGGGTTTTGCCAACACTCGCCACGCTTGGCAGGCGGGTTGGCGAGCGCAGTTAGGTGTGATTGTTCAAGGAAGACGCTGCTGTCCATCTTCAGGATGACATCCCTTAGCCGACTCTTAGGGAAACTACGGCTAGAGAGGGTGGGGTGCAATTCTTACGCCGGCACCACCACGGCAACGGCACGGTAATTTTCATGTAACCCTTTGATGTACGTTGCAAATATCAATTTGCACATTGCACAATGCAACATTTATATATTATATTTATCTTACCTTGCTTTAATACAAATACAAATATGTTATTGATAACACCAATGTTACTATTCAATTCCGTAATACCATTACAAATGTATCATTAGAAAAGTTTTAGAACACTGATTACATGTCAATGAATAAAAAACCGACCAAGTGCGAGTCGGACTCGCGCACGAAGGATTCCGTACCATTATCTATTAAAATGGCAAAAAAATCACGTTTGTTGTATGGGAGCCCCCTTAAATATTTGTTTTATTTTGTTTTTAGTATTTGTTGTTATAGCGGCAACAGAAATACATCATCTGTGAAAATTTCATCTGTCTAACTATCACGGTTCATGAGATACAGCCTGGTGACAGACGGACGGACAGCGGAGTCTTAGTATTAAGGTTCCGTTTTACCCTTTGGGTACGGAAAATGTTAAAATATACAAACACGCCAATATAAAAAATATTTACACTATAAAAATAATCAATAAAAAAAAAATTGTCAATATGTTAAAATTTGAAGAAAAAAAGAAAACATAATTACTTACTAGTCATTTAATAAATAATCTTTTAGTTTGAAATATTCGTTAAACCATTCAATCGTGTATTGATTCTTCATATTTTCTTTTGTCATTAAACTTTAACAGTCGGTTTAGATTTTCAGCTATGGTAATAATGTGCAAACATTACTATATTTCAGTTTGAAGGGCACTGTAGTAAAATTAAAGGGATAATGAAACTTACCATCGAACGTCTCAAAGTATTGAGCGTCAAAACAGCGATGTATTGTTATTCAAAGCTCTAAGTACCGCTGCAATGGTCATAGACGTTTAACCATTGGAAAATCATTTAATTTGTCTCCTTTCATAATAAAGTACCTGGATGACCGAGCTTTGCTCGGTTTTTTAAGAAGGAACTCTAAAAAAAGGGGCTTAAATAATCATCTGGACTCAAACCGGGAGCTTCTGGTTTCGGGGCCGCCCGATTTCTCAACTGAGCTATGATAACGTTGTAGACTATGGCGAAATTTACCTTCGTATTCTAATGATATTGGTAGTTTTTCATTGCCTGAAAACACGGATGAAACGACGTTTTCTAAAAATGAAACCTAGCTAGATCGATTTATCGCCCCCGAAACCCCATGTATACTAAATTTCATGAAAATCGTTGGAGCCGTTTCCGAGATTCAGATTATAAGTATAAATACAAGAATTGCTCGTTTAAAGGTATTAGAGTACCTGGTTGACCGAGCATTGCTCGGCTGAAAACATGGATAAAACGACGTTTTCTGAAAATGAAACCTAGCAAGATCGATTTTTCGCCCCCGAAACTCCCTGGATGCAAAATTTAATGAAAATCGTTGGAGCCGTTTCCGAGATTCAGAATATATATATATATATATATACAAGAATTGCTCGTTTAAAGATATAGATTAGATACATAGATAGAATTGAATTTTGACATTGACTTCTGCGAGTTACGATAGACAGAGAGCTATTCTGAAATGTTCACTATACATCCGCCAAATTTCGGTTAGGTATATTTTACCTAAACATTGGTAAACAGACTCACTCGTATTTACTAAATCAATCCTTTATAAGTTTCGTGTTTAGTTGTAGTTACACGTACCTACTCCAAAGCATGGGTTTTGTCAAGGGCAGATATTGCCATTTCATTATCAACCTTATAGTATTGACTCTGTCCTTGAATACGCATCTTCACAAAAAATGCCTTTGGGACCATTTCATTTGCTTTAATTTTACTATTTATGTACATCAAATCATATATATAAAACATCAATTTATTTGTAAAAATCAAAATTGATATCAGAAAAGCGATCATAGAGATATGCGCGAATTAAAATCCAAGCGCGATAGAATTCTCTACATGATTTTGGAATTTAAACAAGTTTCTAAGGTTCAAATTTGGTTGTAGTTGTGAAGTATAAAATCTCATGAATGAATAAGGTGTTCCAGATATTAAGTGGCAAGTTTATGTGGATAAATTTGGATGGTTTCTGTTTAGTTTCCTGATCAATACTGATCATTGTCTATTTCGGGCTATTCATTCACATATTGATGGTACATCCGTTCAATTCTTTATAGCTTAAGTTATGTAAATCAACCTACGGTACAAGAAGTCTGTTTTTATGTTAAAGTAATGAGACGAACGAGACGTTCTCCTGATGGTAAGAGATAACAACTGTCCATGACCATTGCAGCGATACACAAAACTTTAAATAGTAAAACAAAGTCCAAGGCATAACTAGGTATAGCCTGTCAGCCACAAAAAAAAATCTCTTTCTTAAGTATTTTCTACATCTGGTCGATTTTCTTTCATCAAACTTCACTTTAGGTAAGTTTGTTTAACTTTCAGTTATATGCTTATGTAATTTTAAGTTTCGAGTTAATTTTTTTGCTTATATAAAAACCCCCTTGCAGGACATCCCTGGGAGTCGATATAAACTTTGAGCATCAATAGACAACATAGCATTTCATATAGTTTTTTTGTACAATTGTCAAAAGCATGGAACATGCTCAAAATGTTTACTGCGATACGCGACGGTAAGGCAGGCACACGCAGGTACGACAGGCAGAGCGTGGTCAAATGCAAACCTATTTAGTATAAACAAAAATACACACACAGCGATCGATTTTTAATTTTAGTTAACTTTAGGTACTAGGTAGTTAGATTTTAAGTATTTTAAATTAAAATTTAATTACCAGATTTAGCACTAAAATAGTTCGTGCATGCACCAAGTTTAGGTACTTGGGTAACTTTTAGAACTAAGTACATAATGCTAAATATAATTTGAACTAAATTCATCGTCAACAAACATTAGAACCAAGTTAATAGCGCCAGGACACGACAACTGCTAATTACTACTCAGAATTATCCTGAAACTTTACATTGTGGAAGTTGCTTTGCTTTTTGAAATTGGACATACTCTGTGAAAGTGTAGAAAAGAAAGAAGAAGGGGAAGACTGCAGAAAAGAAATAAAGAATAGCAAGAAGGAAAGAGAGAAGGAAGGAAGGAAGGAAAGAAGAAAGGAAGGAAGGAAGGAAGGGAGGGAGGAAGGAAGGAAGGCAGGAAGGAAGGAAGAAAGATTTTTTCTGCGAAGAATAGATTATCTCAGTTAAATGTTAAAAGAGATAATAATATAAGAATTCAGATTATGCTTTTTTACCTCTCTTTGTTATCTTAGGTACCTACTTCTCTCTCCGTCTATAGCTGGCTAGCTACCACCCTCAGGTTGAAATCTGTCTCCAACCTAACCCAACAGTATGTTCCGACAACCTCACTTGACAGCCAGTTCCATTCGAGGCCAGATGTGTTTTTAACATCTTCGACCACACTGTCACTTAACACCAGGTGAGCTGTGGTCAAAGTGTAGCCAGTCAACCATTAAAAAAAAGAGATTCGGTTATCCTTGTCGCATGGGAAATCCTTTGTTTGTCTGCGAACGGTTTTATTACGGTATCCTTCGAAGTTTTCTCTGAAACATAAATTGCAGAAGGTTTTACGACGACGCAAAGGACAGGAATTCAGAAGCGAAAAATGAAAGTTTTTAAATTTAGCTTTGTCGATAACCGACTTATTTTAACCATCTGTGCTATATTATTCTAGAAGTAGTTAAAATTTACTGAGTTAAATTTATTATCTTATAGACAAGGTTATAAGCCAGAAAGGGTTATTGTACTGTGTATTCATTATTATGAACGACTTTCACTTTTTTTTTTTAATTCCACACTTATTTTTTTAGAATAGCTCTATCTTATACTTTTACAATTTCGTTCGGTTTACATGCCAGAGGGTATGGGTTCAAAACCCAAAAATAAGCTTGAGCTGCCGTTGAAGGAAAATATCGCGTAGCATATATGGCATACATATATGGTAGCATAGCATGGTGGTAAGTTAATTTCTAGTACTCGGCTGATTAGCTACTCTAAAGTTGAAATTCTGCCGCCAAGCACTTAATAGTGTGTTCCGGCAACCTCACTTGTCAACCAGTTCCATTCCAGGCTAGGTGTGTATACCATCTTCGTCCACACTATCACTCAACATCAGGTGAATTGTGGTCAAACACCAAACCTGTCAAACAAAACAAAATCTACCGCCAAACATGTAACGATGTATTCCGGCAGTCTTACCAGAGAGCCATTTCCTTTCCAGGTTCTTGGTGTGTTTACCGTCTTCGATCAGACCGCCACTTAACTGAGAAAAGTGAACATCTACCCTAAGCTATAAACAGTAAAAAAAATATCTGACTTAGATGCTTTGATTGTATTCGGTGTACAAGTATAGATAGGCTATGACATAAAATTGTATTCCATATACATAATTATAAAAATGTCTAGTTAGGTAAAGTATGTTTATAAGTCTCAACTGAGGAATCCTGGAATTTTCCACATAACTCTAGCAGCACGCTCGGGTCGGTACAGTATTTGCAAGCTTATTATTTTCGCCGTGACATTGGCCATGCTATCTGCCACCCCCTTGCTCGTCACGCGATGATTTTGCGGTTGTAAATTATTGGTGGAGAGGTTGCCGTCATTCTTGTAAAGGTATTGATGAAGCTTTAATATTTTACAACGAGTTTTTTCGTTGTTTTTAGCTTCGGAAAGACGCTATTTTTTTTTTCTGTAACCATTTTTTATAACATAAGGTAGACCGACCGACGAGGAGGTCCGGTGACGGACGGAGGAGGGAAGGGCTCTCCACGTGTCCCTCTGATAAGCAGAGGGCACAGTGGAGGAGCCAAGTGGGAGAGGGCTGCGGGTTGGGAGGAGTGCCGGTCTGGCGATCCCCATCCCAGCGGCCAAAGTGGCAGGCGGCGGGGCCACTAATCTGACCCGTCGCACGGAGATCATAGGCGTTAGGACGCGGGGCCGTCCGACGCCCATTTGCTGGTTTGATCTCGGAGGTGGATAACGATGTCTGGTGTTCCGATACATCGTAATTGTTGCGAGGTGAGCTTGGGCTCCCCGAAGCGGGTCCGCAAGGACAAGCGCTGTCGAGGCCGCGGAAGAGTGCGAAAGCGTGCCCGCAGCCTCGACACAGGGCGCCGAGGTGGAACACTCCAGGGTTTTTAGTGGGTAGGCCGTCATTAGGACGGAGAGTCCCACATAACCACCGTGCCCGCCCCAGGGCCGGTGGTATACATTAAGTATTTTACCTGGAAAAAAAAGTTATTATTATTGAGATTTGAATCTACGCCTTCAGCGCGTGAACCGACAACGCTAACCACAGAGCTCTCATCGCTCAAATTAAATCATATTATCTGTTCAATAAAAAATCGTAATTTGACTCAAAAATAATTCCGACAACTAAAGCAAAATTGATGTTACTAAATTAATGGTATATTAGGTTTTAATCTTAATGGGAACAACCGGTGACTCTGCGACTATTCACGCTAAACTTTGGTGTCCCCTCATTAATAGTAATTACTTAGATGTACGGCTTTTTCCTTTGTGTTAGTTTGGCATTCATTAGGTTTAGTTCAACTTTGACATTTTTAAAATTTGCTAATTTTATGCGAAAATGGCATTTTGCTGTAAAGGTTTTTGTTTGAAGTTATACCGAGAACTAGTTCTAATTAACTAAATGGCAGAACTTAGTATTTTAAATTTATCATTAAATAACTACACAAGCTTTAGTCATAGCGAGGTTTTAATTTTTTATGGTATAAAACTTATTTGGTTACACTTATATAGGTACCTATATACATAAGTGTAACCGAATGAACTGAGTAGTAACATACATGTTCGAAGAAGAGAAGAGGGCCTCGTGTTTACCCTGCCCACATGAAATTAAGGTCTTGCCCCGCCACTGGTCGTACCATAGGTGAGAACAGTACCCACTCTATGGACTTAAAACAAAACTGAACTACATACAAATTTGCATTCACGAATGATACATAACTTCATGAACCAACTAATCGTATAAAAGTTCTATAAGTAAAGTATGCAACAAACTTTAACAAACAGTGATTAAACTGTAACTAGGACATGATACCACTTCCGGTTCCCGTCGGAAAGTCCTAAAATATTGCAGAAACTAAAAGTTTGAAAGTTTTTCGAGTTTTTGTACTTTATCTTGTCTGTTGGTTTGAAAATGTCGGGTACATTAAGGAGGTTAGCACGTAAGTATTAGTGTAACTTTATAGCGATTATAGCTAAGTGGTTCGGTTCACACGTCGAAGGGCGTGGGTTCAAACCCCAATAATAAGCTTGAGCTGCCGGTGAAGGAAAATCGCATGATCGTAGGGTATTTTCTAGTACTCGGCTGGCGAGCCCTCAAGTTGAAAATCTGTCGCCAAGCACCTAACGGTGTGTTCTGGTGGCCTCACTTGTGTGCCAATTCTATTCCAAGCTAGATGTGCCTTACCATCTTCGACCATACCCTCACTTAACATCAGGTGAGCTGTGATCAAGCACCTAGCTTGTCAACCATTAAAAAAAACCTAGCCGTGTTTGGGCTTAGAAACATGGAATTGGTTTATTTAAAATGTAAATTTATAAGTACTTGAGTTTCAAAAAAAAAATATTTTCTATGGATATACAATACAATAGTATTTCTTACCAAGCAATCATTTCTTCCATTTTAGTCCAGTTATCCCTTTTGGAATTCTATCGAGTTCTCATGTAGGTAAGGTATTGGTTCGTACCGATAACTCACTTCCCTGTTGCGAAATGCAGTTGCCATATGTGAAAATCTTATTTACCAATCACTGTATCATTTTTTTTGTGTAAATTAGACAAACGAGACGCTCTCCTGTTTGATGGTAAGAGATAATAATTATAAAGTTTTATTTATAAATATACTTTATGTGGTACATACAGAATACAAAAATACAAGTGATACATGGATAGACTAGCCAAAAGCTGAGCTTTATGAGGGCTCGCGTAGTTTTTCATGTCGCATATTTTTAAGACTGTTTTTTTTTAAATTGAGTTTAGTTCTGTTGCAGCGATGTTAACTCTATGGTTTTCTAACAGATGACGTTAGGAGTACAATAACATTCTATCCAATGAATACAAAATTGTTAATGTTATTTTTTTTAATGGTTATAAAATTGTAATTTTTTTGACAGATAACACATCTAGATATGAAGTTAAATTACTATGTTAAAGCACAAAACTAAAGACGTGATAGTTTTTCAGTAAAGTGTACCACAAAAAAGCTCAGGTTGTGGGATAGTGATAGGGCTCGCTTTGCACGCCCTGATAATCTAATTCTAAGGAAGACGACAACGGGCGCCAAACTAGGCAATGCTAGGGCGCCCTGTAACGATGTTATCTGTTATAGTTGTGCGATAAGAGTTATACCCTATACCCATCCATACTCTTGCATACTGATAAAATTATAATTGTGCCTATTTTATTTTACTTATGCGGGTTTACTTACGTTTATGTTATCGCAAACTTCGACTATAGTTTCGGCCACATCCGGTGGCCTTCATCATGGAGACAAAGCTGAGTACAATGCGTGCTGCGGGCCGCCGCGCGCCTCGCACGTGAAGATGGCGGTGGATGCGCGGGCGCGGGGTTGGGTGCGGGTTGTGCACCGAGTTGCGACGGCGCGCTCTGGAACCCTTCCCCACTAGCGTCCTCCTTTAAAAATTGCCATTGCAGCGATACACAGAACTTTGAGTAGAAAAAAAGTCCAGGGCATCGCTACTTTGGCGCTCATTACTTTAAGATTTTCGACGGTTAGTCTCGACAGCAGTGTATAATATATGGTAGCTTCTGTAACCTTCAAACTGGATCATAGTATTGTATACACATTACTGCTTGGCGACATAATATCTGGTACTGCGGTGGTTCCTATACCTAGACGAAGACTAAGTTAAACTTCTAGAGTGTTCAACTAAATTGTTTTTGTGTGTATAAACTAAGAACGATTGATGAAGTGTACAGGTGCCTTATAGAATAATAACTTCAAAGGATAAACGATACAAGAGTGTATGTAATTGCTATGAAGATTAGGTCAGGCGTAAACTTTTTATTTAATCATTTGTCTGGAAATTCTTAAATGTTAACATACTTTTAAAAACTATGTAAAAGTTATAATATGATTGAAACGCTCTCCAATGCTAAGAGATTTTTTTTAATGGCTTACAGACTAGGTGTTTGACCACAGCTCACCTGATTTGTGATGATGTGGTCGAAGATGGTTAACACACCTAGCCTGGAATGAAACTGACTCTCAAGGGAGGCTGCGGGAACACACCGTTAGATGCTTGGTAGCAGATTTTGAACTTGAGGGTGGTAGCTAGCCAGCCGAGTACTAGAAAATACCCTACCATCACGCTATGGTTTCCTCACGATGTTTTCCTTCACTGGCACCTCAAGCTCATTGTTGGGTTTGAACCCATGCCCTTCGGCATGCGAACCAACTGCGCTAACCAATGAGCTATAAAACAAGATAACGCCTGGCAATGACCATTCCAGCTAACAAAATAAAGTTATTATGATTTGAAAGATATAGGCTTTAATAGGTTGGACAGACACAGCTTATAATAAGGTCTTGGACCACTTGATGCACTAAAAAGAATACAACTACAGTATTCTAATAATTATGATATATAAAAGTAATGAGATAAACGAAACGCTATGTAAAAGGTAATACATGCTCATGACCATTGCAGCAATACACATAACTTTCGATAACAAAACTTTGGGCATCGCTGCTTTGGCGCGCATTACTTTGAGACTTTCGATGGTTAGTCTCAACAGTCCTGTAATTTCGCTAGCTGTTACCCTTCAAAACTGAACACAGTAATATTTAACACTACTGCTAGCTAGGCCTGCAAAGGAGATCTACCACCAAAGAGACAATAAAATATTTACTTTCATATGTGTTAGGGTAAATTTTGATTCATTTTCCAAATTTACTGGGTTGAGCCAGCAACGTCTGGCAACACAGTCTCGGTCGATAATAATCCCAATTTGCGGTGTACAATACATCTCAAGTGATACCAGCTACCCAATTCACATTACCGTACAGCGAAATAGGTAGAAATTAAGGTTGCTCGGAAAAGGTATAGGTACCTACTAATAAATTTATTGATTAACCATTTTTTATTTATTTGTTCGATTCGCTCCACAGATGCCATGGTCCGTCAAAGGTCAAAGGTTGGTTCCGTACTTCAAAAGGAAAAAACGGAACCCTTATAGGATCACTTTGTTGTCCGTCTGTCTGTCTGTCAAGACCCTTTTTCACAGGAACGCGTGGAGGTATCAAGCTGAAATTCGTATTAAATACTTAGGTCTACAGTAGACCTGAGTACCCTTGGAGCTGTGAAAAAATCAAACTTCTAAGCCAACGCAATCAAAAGATACAGCCGTTTATGCTGCAAATTTTCGACACTCGCAAGGAAATCAAAACCTACAGGGTACTTCCCGTGAACTCAGAATCTTGAAATTTGGTACGAAGCAACGTCTTATAGCACGGATAAAGGAAAAATTGCGAAAAGCATTAATTACCATTAAAAAAAATACCACAACTTTTACTTACATATACCTACCGGTTTGTACGGAACCCTCGGTGCACGAGTTCGACTCGCACTTGGCCGGTTTTTTTATATAAGGAAACAATTTCATTGCAACAATTTATTTTCTCAATAAATGAATACACTTCACTAATCTGGTCGCTTCATTATTTACTGCGCAATAAGTTTATTAATCAAGTGAACTACTAAAACATGCTTACATTACCGACTGGGAGCATAATAAAGGTCAATGTAACAAGCTTACTGAAAAATTGTTTCACCATACCCCTTTGACAAACTAAATCCTTTACGTATAACCTTGTGCACCTAACAGACACGATATTTCACGAGATGTGAGAAATATTTCAATAGATAAAGATTACAGAGTTCTCCCTATTACGTAGATAGAGTCATAATTGAATTTGCAATTGAAATAGGATTAATAAATAAATATCCGAGTACATTTCAAACAACGCCCTCTAGCCCCAAATAAACAAAGCTTGTCATATGGGAACCAGATATACGATGGAATAATTATATATTTATTTTTTGTAAATGCATATTTATTGAACATACAGAACAAAAGTTTATTGGCAGTATAAGTATAAAAGTTTATTGGCATAAGTATAACGGTAGATTTTCAACTAGCGGGTGGTAGCTACAGCCGTGTACTAGAAAATACCCTTGGTTTTCTCACGATGTTTTCCTTCACCGGCAACTCAAACTCATTGTTGGGGGTTGAACCCATACACTTCGGCGTGTGAACCCACTGAGCCATAATCGCTATTTTTTCTTTCTTTTTCTTCTTGGCTTTGCACTCTGTGCATTCTGCCAGTTTCAATGTTTCTGTATTTTGTGTGCAGTCTGCAGTTTTCAGCTTCTTTATCTTTATAGTCAAAGTCCAGTCTTGGTCAAGTCCAGTTCGTGCCAGTCAAATCTAGTCATGCTTTAGTAAAGTAGTGGCGATTTTACTATAAGCTTCGATGGAGTTTTGGAAGCAACACGAAAAGTCATGTTTCACCACATTATATCACTTTCCCACACTCGCGCTTGTAATTCGGCTCTTTATGAATAAAACCACTATTTTTATACATAAACAGTCGAAAAAACACCAGTTTTGGAATAAAATACAATGGGGCGACACGACTCTTGCCGCGTTCCCGCCAAAACTCCTAGAATACCTTTTTTAGAATAAAATAAATAAGGCTCAAAGCCCCCGTCGCTATTTTGTGGTCGACGGTCGTGTGCACCGGGGTCGTAGTGTGAACTCTCATTTTTATTTAAGTTTGGCGATCCGGGAAAATTTACGTGAATTTACTTTATTGCGCATATAATATGTGATCGCGTAGATTTTTTGTGAGAGCCTTACTTGTATGGCAATAAGAGTTCACAGTACGGGACCGAGACAAGAAGGGCCCGCACGGCCGCGACACCACTGTAATGAGCGCTTGGGTACCTTACATTGGATAGTGAATATTTTTAAAGAACAGAGGTAGCGTAGAGCTGTTTATTGTAATATTTTATTGTACTTAGTAATTTCAGGGATTCTAAGAAATTGTTACCAATGCCGCTAATTGAGGATCTTGATTTTTTACACGACTGCCCAAAAAAGGAGTGTAATATTTTCAGGGTTCATTATATGTATATGCCTCTCTATATATCTGCTGTAGGCGTGGGTTCGATTACCACCAGGATAAATATTTATATGACGAAAAAAATCCATATTTCCATACTAATACTTATAATACTTACTTATATTATTTCTTTGCTTTTGGTGAGAAAAAGACATGAGCTACTTTTTAAGCGAAAAAATATTGGAAGGGTGTTTGTAAGGTAAAATAGGGGGAGATTTAATTATTTCCTAAATGTACTTACTTACCTACCTTGATGGTACAAGCCCAGCGAAACGGGTGGATAACAGCTAGTAATACTATAAATGTGTAAATTTACTCAATCACGTAAAAACGGCTAAACGGATTTGGATGACATTTTATTACCTGGATAGCCATATAGGATGCTTTTTACCGGAAAATGTTAGGTTACCAAAGATTGAGGTATTTCTTTACGGGGCATACAGAATTATTAACTTTTCGTAAATTCTGCGAACTGAACAAACATTTTGAAATATGTTAAGTTCCATACGGATGAAGCAGTTTGTAATAAAATGAATTACAACGACTCCAATCATTTCCCTGTCCAAGTTGACAGAGGGCGAGGTCTTTGACCCGCCTGTAGAACCAATACAGCACTAACTGTGAAGCCTTTATCCTTCTATGATTAATCTTGAAGCTGGAATATCGGAATGTCGTTTATCGTTCCTACCGATACTTTTCCAAGTAGAATAGAATACAACTTTTTTGTACACAAACAACCGACACATTATAACATATAGGCCAGTAAAAATGGAATTTAACTTCGATCAACTTTATAATATTTTCTAATAACAGTAAATAATAATAAGAGTTATGAGTTATCGGCCAAGATAGAAAAACCAGTTCATTAAATGGGCCATAAATCGTAAACGGTAAGTTTTACAAAAAAGATTACAGGAAATAAAAGATTCGAAATTTTATTGTCTACAAATAACAAATAAAACTAAATAACTTCTAAATAACTTTTGCCCTAAAGTGCATTGTTTCCGAGATATCGACCAAAAACTTTTTTTCAGGATGGCGTTTGTAGCTTCACCTGGATCTGCCAGCATTTTGTGATTTTATGCTCATGACCCTAAACTTTATAAAAAAAAATATTATTGGATCTGAAATTTAGTGCCAAGTAGACCAATAAAATGGCTACTTTTACTGGCCTAATAAAATACTTAAAAAAGAGATAAAGAAAAAAAAAATAACCAAACAAAAAATATCTATTAAATACGGAGAGCTGTGGTTCAGCACCTAGTCATTCATTTTGTTTTACTCATGTATGTGGAATTATTCACTATAGTCTATAGTTTCGGCCACATCCGTGGCCTTCTTTAAAGAGTCAAAGCAGAGGAGTTTTAATGTAATATCGTTTTGTCTGTAAGCACTGTAATCCTGTTACAACTGGTTTTAAATAGCAATAAAAAAAAACTTTAAATCGATTCTACGTTAATCGTTACTTCGTAAAAGTAGAGAGGTACGTGATTTCAAATATTTGACTCGATTATAATTCAAATGAGTCACGTCACGAAAGAATGCGTTTTTCGAAATCTTAGAAATTCCAAATGAAAAATTCGCGAAACAGACTACTAAATAATACTTCTCACTATCGTAAAACTTCGTAAAATAATATTGTCTTTAGTTTTTAACTTATCGAGAAATGACGCGAGAAAACTATAATCGACGCGCTGGTATGTTTGATAGCGTAACCGCCATATTATTGTTCCGCTATAATTGTGATCTTAACAATGATAATTATGATTATACTAGCTGTGCTCCGCGGTTTTACCCGCGTGGTGATGGATGATGATGATGATGAAAAGTATCCTATGTTTTATTCCAGGGCCTAAAGTATTTACATGCAAAATTTTATCTAGATCCGTTCAGCCATTCTGGCGTGATTGAGTAACAAACATCCATCCATCCATCCAAACTTTCATTTATAATATTAGCGGGATGACAGGTAGGTATACCTATAAATCAAAGGATCAGACCGATGATTTGTCTGGTAGGTACTTACCTACACTAAACGTTTTACTTAAAATATTGTTTAAAACTAGAATGCTAGTTTGCTAACAGCATCGTAAAAAAACATTTTAATTACAAACTCTGACATTTTCTTTCATTAAGCCATTATTTCATTAGTACCTGGATGACCGAGCTTTGCTCGGGTGAAACACGGATAAAATGACGTTTTCTAAAATTGAAACCTAGCTAGATCGATTTATCGCCCCCGAAACCCTCTGCATGCTAAATGTCATGAAAATCGTTGGAGCTGTTTCCGAGATTTCGATTTTATACAATAATTGCTCGTTTAAAGATATAGATAGATATACATTTCATAAAATATAATGATTGTTAATAAATTTAGTATAATCTTAGTAAGCGCCATCTAGAGATTTCGTTAGGTACTAAATAGTATGTAGCCTAGTTACGTTTACAAGGCAATGCGTGAATTAGTATCGTACAAAATGGGCTTACCACGTAGTTCGTCACATGTACAACAGATAGCGTTGAAATTAATAGAATTGAAAACTGGATCTAATCCTAAAGAATTTTATTATAACAAAATATTTTTTTAAGCAAATAATAATACAGCATGCTTCATATATAAAATAATAATTATAGAATAACGTATGTTGACGAAACGGTGCACAAGAAAAAAGCCAGAAGGTAATATACATTTTCTTGGGAAGTCCACATTCTTAGCTGTTTGTGTACGTAAGTATGAACATACTCGTATTACGACAACCTTATAAAAAAAAATATAACTCAATCAAAATTAAAATCCATATTACGTCTACGTGATACATTATAAATTAAATGCTTTTTATTTTGATTGGAGTTTTGTTTAAATGTTTTTCAAATCTTATTGCTCGAAGTTTCGACTGCTAGAAGTTAACTAATTTAATAAGTACTTTGGAATGCAATAACTTACGGTTTTTGATTGAATTGGCTAGGTATATGACCACAGCTCACCTGATATTTAGTAACGACGGTGTGGTCGAAGATAATAAGTAGGTACATCTAGCTTGGAATAAAACCTTGATAGAACTTTACTTAAGCGTGAATAACCCCACATAGGAAGCCATTGTCTCTTACCATCAAGAAAGAGTTACGTTCATCTCATTACTTTCACGTAAAAATGTCCTAGTCCATTGGATCCCAGGCCTCTCCCAAGGTACGTAGTAAGTTCAATTTGATCATTTGCTTTTAGTTACTACCCGCTGTCATAGTATACTTATAGTCACTCCACTTATTCTCAGGGATTTCTAGGTTACCAGTTGTTCGGTTCAGTTTACTCTATTGTCTTTATTGCCTTTCCCAAGACACGCCACTCAGCCCGAACTTCGGCTTTTCGCTTCCATCCACCGCAAGCTGTCCTATGTATGTCGTCACTCCATCTAGACACAGGGCGTCCTACGTTACGTTTGGAAAATTGTGTTTATCGCGTCAGAACACCGAGTAGGTACTTGGTTACCTGCTAAGATTCTATTGACCCAACGTTTCTTGAAGCAAATGATTCATTCTCAACAAAGGGTACTAACAAATAACATCATCTGAAAATACGTAAAAGCACCGACAAAGTAATACCATGATAATAAAACTCCATGTAATTCGAGTAATTCTCTCTTTATTTGCGTCAAAGTGCGTGGTCGTACTTAAGTAGAAGATGGAAAGGGGCAGTTGCCCCCGCGTCCTGTAAAGTACTGCAGCATTTTGTTTTTGAAAGTTTACTAAATTGAAAGTTAAGCTATGTCGAAGTTAAGAAAGAAAAAAAAGTCAAAAAAGGATTTGCCTTTTCGCGCAAGTTTAAAGTTCATCTGATTTGCAACGAGCTGGCGTACCGCTAATTCACCCCATGCTAAATATACCTTAAAGTGGAGCGTCAAAAGTATATTTCTACAAGTAATAAAAATCATGTATCGGCGAGATTCGCGCAACGCGGCCTACTGAAGGCGGGACTAAACTATAGCGATGATAGCTCAGTAGTTAGCTAAGGGCGTGGGTTCAAACCCCAACAGTGAGCTTGAGCTGGCGGTGAAGGAAAACATCGTGAAGAAACTATAGCATGGTGATAAGGTTTTTTTCTAGTACTCGACTGGCCAGTTACTACCTTACTAACCTAACCTAACGATATGTTTTTGCAGCTTCAATTGAGAGCCAGTGCCAGTCCAGACTAGGTATGCTTTATTATCTTCGACCACACCATCACTTAACATCAGGTGAGCTGTGGGGAAACACCAAGTCTTTCAAACATAAAAAGTCAGTTTAATTAGTTTGACACAAAAATGTGCCCAGCCCCCGTTTCTTTCCCCTAGATCCAGCCCTTTTTACGCTCATAATAAACAAGAATAGGCACCTGCCAAAGTACAATTTACCGACAGACTGGCATAACGACAGTTAAAGCCGTTATTTAGGAAAATGTACTAATAAAACCTTATTTTATAACGTTAAATAGATTGTTTGCAGCCCTGTTATAAATGGCAGTAAAGTGATTGCTGTTAATTAATTTTGGTAATTTAATGAAATGTTGTAAAGTTTTTGTAGAGTCTTAAAACCGGTAACACTTTTTTATGTATAAGATAGCACCAGTCCATGGCCAGTGGTATTTAGAACTTTGAGGAACAAAACAAAGTCCAAGGCATCGCTGCTTTGGCACTTTCAATGGTTAGTTAGCCCTGTAATTTCGCTAGCTGCAGTAAAAGTAAGTATTAAATATCTATAATTAGAACATCTTTGCGATGAATAGGCGACACAAGTGGGAAGAGGCGGTGCAGTGGGGGCAGAGGACGCTTGCCGGCGATCACTACGTGAGTGCCGCCCGACCAGTCGGGGTTAGCACGCAAATGTCATTGTTTTCTGTTGTGTAGGTTGGTTTTCATGTTCCAATTTAATAGGTTTGTGATTTTTTAATAAAAACGTATTAAAAAGTTATAGAAGTTTATGTGTGTCGTATAGATTTGATGTTAGCGAAGCTACGAACAAAAAAGATCGATCGAAGATTTGTTCGTAGATGCGATGTCGACATCCCTGCACACGCCTCGCGGTAAACCTGCGTGAATAGCCGCTAGTAGGGAAGATCTGTTTACTCGGGCCACGCGCTCCAAGAACTTTGCTGCAGTACACTCTTCAAACTGAATCACAGTACAAAAACTTAATAAAATAAATAATACATACAAACTTTTTTCGTATAAAAGGGCGAGAGTAACGCTCTCCCGATGGTAAGAGATAACGCCTGTCCATAACCATTGCAGCGATACACAGAACTTTGAGTAACAAAGTCTAGGGCATCGCTGCCTTGGCGCTCATTACTTTGAGACTAGATGGTTAATCTCAATAGCCCTGTAATTTCGCTAGCTGCAGTACCCTTCAAACCGGAACACAGTAATGTTTACACACTACTGCTTAGCGGCAGAAAATCTGGTACTGCGGTGGTACCTACCTAGACGACCTGCTAAGGAAATCTACCACCAAGTAAAAGTTTCGAGCTAGCTAGTTTTTATCTAAAACTCCTTAGAAACTTTTAATAAAGTCACCACTACTTTACTAGGACATGGACCGGACTTGAATGTGACTTTTATTATCTAACACGTGTAATATAAATTTTATTTTCTTGATAGTGGAAGAATGCACAAAGTGCGATGCCAAAATGAAGATTGCTATTCGATATCCAAAAAATACACAAAGACAGTACTCGATGAAACTACCACTCGTGGTCAAATAAAAACCAACGGCACCGTGAATCTGCGCTTTACGGCTGCGACACCGCCTTGTATTTTACGAGGCAAGTCTGCGCTAGCCCTTATTTTATGTCCCAAGTCACAAGACTGGAGACCTCATATCCCAAACGAATCACTTTGATTACGCTTTCATATGTAAACAACTAGAGTCACATCATCAGCCATAGGACGTCCACTGCTGGACATAGGCCTCCGGCCTACGGCAACCGAGGGTAGAGAGGGTGGGGTACTATTCTTACGCCGGCACCACCACGGCAAATGCTCTGCCGAAATGGGTGTATCCCACACGCGGATCCAGCCCTCAAAAAGGTTGTGGTCACCATCCGAAAAACATCCAAGTGAGAGTCGGAGTATGAATTCGCTTAAGATCGATTTAGTACATTCCTACAAAGGAGATGCTTACAAAATCACTACATAGTATAAAACAAAGTCGCTTTCTCTGTCCCTATATCCCTATGTATGCTTAAATCTTTAAAACTACGCAACGGATTTTGATGCGGTTTTTTTAAATAGATAGAGTGATTGAAGAGGAATGTTTATATGTATAATAACATCCATTAAATAGTGGAGAAATACTGTTATTTTTGAGATTTATACCCGTGCGAAGAGCGGGCCGCTAGTACTTATATAATATAACGCTCTGACCACGATTTTGTACTACAGTTACGTGGAGCGAACACTAGTAAATAATAAAACCTGTAAAACTTTAGTTTGTTTTTTGTTGTAGCGTTGGTAGCTGTGGTTAGCGCAGTCGGTTCGCAGTCAGGTTCGGTGTGGGTTCAAACCCCAACAATGAGCTGGAGTTGTCGGTGAAGGAAAACATCGTGAGCAAACCATAGCATGGTGATAGGGTACTTTCGAGTACTCGGCAGGCTAGCTACCGCCCTCAAGTTGAAAATCTGCCGTCAAGCACCTAACGGTGTGTTCCGGCAGCCTCATTCCAGCCAGTTCCATTCCAGGCTAGGTGTGGCTAATCATTTTCGACTACACCGTCACTTAACATCAGGTGAGCTGTGGTCAAACACCTAGCCTGTCGACCATAAAACAAAAGATACATTAACTTGCGATTGAACGTAATTGTGTCTGATGTTAAGTGAGGATACGGTATACGATGGAACAAGCTTACCTGGAATAAAAATCTTGAAGTTACTCAGACTGTTAATTTATTTTAATGGTTTATAGGCTAAGTGTTTGACCACAGCTCACTTAATGTTAAGTGACGGTGTGGTCGATGGGAAACAGACTTAGCTTGGAATATAACTGGCTCTCAAGTGAGGCTGCCGGAACGGCTGCCTTTAGGCGCTTGGCGACAGATTTTTAACTTAAGGGTGGTAGCTAGCCAGGTGGGTGTTTCAATTGCTTATTTAAAAGCCTCTACCATTATTGAGACTCATTTTTAGGGTTTCGTACCCAAAGGGTAAAAACGGGACCCTATTACTAAGACTTCGCTGTCTGTCTGTCCGTCTGTATGTCTGTCACCAGGCTGTATCTCAAGAACCGCCATAGCTAGACAGGTGAAATTTTCACAACTTATGTATTTCTATTGCCGCTATAACAACAAATACTAAAAACAAAATGAAATAAATATTAAAGGGCTCCCATACAACAAATGCGAATTTTTTGTCTTTTTCATAGATAATTGTACGAAACCCTTCGTGCGCGAGGTCGACTCGCACTTATTATATCAAAACAGCAGAGACAAAGTTTTTCTAATGCCAAAAATTATTTACGATCGCCTGTAATTTATACCGTACCACTCAAAGAACACAGATGACCTTCTCGTCGACACAAACCAATAAAAAGGGGTTTAATACCAAAACTTGTAGTGGCTTTCTTATTCTTGGATATATCCGAGCCTGACAGCCCGTTTGTAGTAGATACAGCCGCAGAACATCACCACGTAGAGAGCATATAACACACCGATTCCGTCTCCTGTGCTCAAAGTCAAAGTAATTTATTGATTGAACTATCTGCGCCCCGTTAGCGCTACATATTCCGAGATTAGATTATGTGTTAATCCAGGATTTCAGCTACCTCCATATCAAATTTCATCAAAAATCGTCTATTCATTTGAATGTAAAGAAGTAACAAACATACAAACACGCTCACAAACTTTCGCCTTTATAATATTAGTGTGATTTATAAGTAACTTAAATTTATAATTATAAAAATAATAGGTAAATAATGTTCTGTACATAAATAAAGTCAAACTGTAATTGGATTAAATTTAAAAAAAAATATTTTTGAGTGAAAACCTTTAAACCTTTTTTATTAGACAAGTTTTTGTTAAACTGAATTTGATAAGGCCAAGCTTGAGGTATTTTAAGCCAAAAGAAGGTCAAAATAGTATATCGCCATTAGGTATTTAGGACTTTAACGATAGGTGAGATTTCGTCTTGATCACCGCCGCAGTATGTCTGTCTATTTTTACTTTTCGGGGGGTGTGCGTTCCATGACCTTATACCACCCTCTCCGATCCACAGGACAAGCAAAAGACCTGCACACTACCATTCGTTCCTCGTGGATGTTTCTTGTGTTCGTACGCAGCGATTCAACTCTACTTTCTTGATGCGTATAGCCCATGAATGGAACCCATTAGCGGCTGCTTTGTTTCCTATAAACTATAACGTTTTTAATGCTAGAGTGAAAAGATTACTTCTAGATTAGCGTGTTGTATATTGTTTTTAATCTATGTTCACCGATTACTCGAAGACCCTGAACCGATTTAGAAAATATTTTTTATTTCTTCCAATTTACATGGGACCATTTAAATTTTATCGAAATCGGTTGAGCCGTTTTTAAAAAAGTATAAGTGTTTATAAAAAAATTAGTATTTAAGTATTCTGTCAGTTGTCTGGTTCCCATAGTAAAAGCTTTGCTTAGTTTGGAGCTAGATGGCGCTGTGTGTAATTTCCTACGATATTTATTTATTTATCGATAATATTTTCTTTTACTCGGAAACCTCGCTGTTTCATTGCAGCAATGTGTTTAGTTGGTTTAAGGGTCATGGAGACGGTATATTAAATAGTAAATTTATACTAATAATGTCATTAGTAAAAGTAAAAGTCGAAAACGAATCAATAAAACACATGCTCATAGTTCTAGCGACAGTTATTAAATAACTAGATCATTCCATAGTCGATGCAAATGGTCGTCATTTCGATAGTTCACCCATAACTTAGTTGGTTCTCTGAAAATATAAGTTTTTGTATAAAAAGTTGAGTCAGATGGTATTCTGAGAGAGGAACACTTGGAATACAAGATGACATTGTATTTATGGAGGACTTGTACATGGTTTGGTTCTGAATTATTTTAGTTTCTTTTCTGGAAAATATTAGAAGTGTGTCTGTTCCAATTTATGAGAGCCTTGAGTTCTTAGGCGTTACTCCGACCCCGACCCTCAACTTTGTCTCCTATATTGAGTCAACTGATGGCCGATGAACCTGCAAAGTTCTGGATTGGAGACTACGGAGCAATCGGGGAACATACATAAAAAAGTATCCGACGAATTGAGATCCTCCTCCTTTTTTTAAATCGTTTAAAAATTCTTTTTAAGTTAAATTTCGCTAAGCGGTTTAATTCTGTATGGTATTGTGTAAATTTGAAGTGGCTTTTTGTGTTTTTACTTTTTATTAAAACTTTGTAAAACCTTCTAGTAAAGTTACCACTACTTTAAGAACAAGGGTTGGTCTATGACTACTTTTGTGACTTTGACTGAACCTAACACTTATTGTACTTGACACTGGCAGAAAGCACAAAGCGTAATGCCAAAAATAAAGAAAAAAAATTGTAACAATTACAAAGACCTCGGAAAAAAAAAACGCTTTCAATTTTAGAACAAGCGCGCGATAGCAAAACGCAGAGCTGAAACTGAACGTTTCCTTTTTCAAATAAGTGCCTATTCTACGCACAGCGTTTCGTTTCCACATTTATTATGCAAACAGTACTAAGGGAGTGGAATTCTCTGCGGAACCCTGAGGCGTTTCGTTTCTCCATTACTATAACACGAGAATCTATGTTATGTTTATTTGCTTTGGCTTTTAGGACATTCTTTTTTGGAGATTTAGATTCAAGTGCCCACTAGCGTCTCGGCTTTTATATCTCCCCATTACAAAATGTATTAGCATATACAATACATTTTAAACAATACATTAAACACTTGCCGTGGCCGTGGTGGTGCCGGCGTAAGAGTAGTACCCTACCTTCTCTACCCGTGGTTGCCGTAGAGGTCGGCTAAGGGATGTAATCCGGAAGATGGGCAGCAGCGTCTTCCTTGAACAATCACACCTAACTGCGCTCGCCAACCCGCCTGCCAAGCGTGGCGAGTATTGGTAAAACCCCCCCAGGAGGAGGCCTATGCCCAGCAGTAGACCTACTGTGGCTGATAATGTGATTAAACTCTTCTTTTTGGTTCATTGACAATGCGATACCCTACTTAATATCTATTAGAAACGTGAAAATTAGTATGTTTGGATGTTTGTAACCCAATCACGTAAAAATGGCTGAACGGATTTGGATTAAATTTGGCCCATATATAGTTTATTACTTGGATTAAAATATAGGATACATTGGGAAAATGTTAGGTTCGTTTGGGATTATCAAAAAACTAACTACAAGACCTAGTAGACTAGTTGTTTGACCACAGATCACCTGTAAGACCGTGTGGTTGAAGATGGTAAAGCACACCAGCCTGGAATGAAACTGGCTTTCAAGTGAGGCTGCCGGAACACCGTTAGATCCTTGATGGCACATTTTCAACTGCAGTACCAGATATTCTGCTGCCAAGTAGTAGTGTGCAAACATTACTGTGTTCCGGTTTGAAGGGTTCTGCAGCTAGTGAAATTACTGAGCTGTTGAGACTAACCATCCACTCTCAAAGTAATGAGCGCCAAATCAGCGATGCTCTGGACTTTGCTTTGTTACTCAAAGTTCTGTGTATCTGCAATGGTCATGGTCTCTTACCATCAGGAGAGCGTTTCGTTCGTCTCATTACTTTTATTAAAAAATTCAAGGAGGAAATTGAAAAACAATTATGTCTGTATCGAAAATGGTCGCTTATCATTCCTCTTAAAACGTAAAACATTATCTAAAGAAAGCAATTTTCTGCAAAATTTTCCCTGTTTTGAAACAAAGTTTGAGAGGTCAAATTTTATTTCGTGCTCCGAAAACTTCGTGGAAAATACACCTAAAATAAATAAGCATTTGTTCCATCTTTGAAAAGTAAAAAAATACATCGATTTTAACTTAAGTCTGTCAAGGGTAGTTTTTTGACCACAGCTCATTTGATGTTTAGTGACGGCGTGGTCGAAGATGTTACCTTCTTCGACCATATTGTGGTTTCCTCACGATGTTTTTTTTCACCGGCAGCTCAAGCTTATTTTTGAGTTTTGAACCCACGCCCTTCGGCATGCGAACCGACCGCGCTAACCACTGAGCTATCATCGCTACTAATTTAATACCTTAGCATCGGTTTCTTGTAGGTAAGCGTGCTCCACTGTGAACCGCACAATTGCTAAATTAAAAAAAAAAACTATGTAGGTAGGCGTTTGACCACGCCCTGCTTGATGTTAAGCATAATGTGGCTTATGATACAGCACGCTTACCTACAAGAAACCTGTTTTCAAGATTTGAAGACACCTATATTGTTCCTAACAAGGAACACAGACTTCAGCAGAGAGTTCAGGCGAGTTTGCTGTCAAACGCCAGCCTTTCAAAGTAATGGTAAAAAAACTTGAGTTCCTTAATAAATGAAACGTGTTACTTGTAAAAAATAAATGTTTTATTACCCAACAGACGTGCCGAGCTTCATTAGCAACTATCATTATGCAACGTTAGCATTACTCTGGAGATAAACCTTACCTTAGCGTTTTTAGTGCTATGAAACTTCACTTCGCATGAGTTTAGAACGTTCCAGTTGCCGTTCAAGCGACTATACAAATAGGTACAAATATTTTATTGATAACACAAATGTTACAGGTCAAATGTTAAAACACTGATTTTGTGTCAATGAATAAAAAACAAAAATTTCAAAATAAAGTATGTCAATATAAAAAATACAGGTATTTACTTAGTGGTTTTTTTATAGTCAATAAGCTAGGTATTTGACCACAGCTCACCTGATGTTAAGTGACGGTGTGGTCGAAGATGGTAAAAACACTTAATGGTTCTCAAGTGAGGCTGCCGGAACACACCGTTAGATGCTTGGCGGCAGATTTTAAACTTAAGGGTGGTAGCTAGCCAGTCGAGTACTAGAAGATATCATACCACCATGCTAAGGTTTCCTCACGTTTTCCTTCACCAGCAGCTCAAGCTTATTGTTGGAGTTTGAACCCACGCCTTTCGGCGTGCGAACCGTCCTCGGTAACCACTTAGCTATCATAGCTACAAAAAAGAGTTCGTAAAAGCTGTAAGAGAAAAAAGGTTCTATAGAAATAAATGTGCCTAGCTGGCTGATTGGGGAAATTTAATTTTAACCCTTTGACGAACACGGGTCTCAAGAATTTCCAAAAAAAAAACATATTACTTAATAAGTTATTTCAACACCCAAAGAATCTTTCTAAATAGCTTAACTGAATATAATAGCCCTCAAAATCTTCTGGTCATGAAAGGGTTAAAGGCACTAATGTAAATATTTTAGAGCATCGTTCATTGTGGGTAGGCGCAACGGGCAGGAATGACTCGAGGTGTGCGGTTCAAGGATAAGGCTTGCGACTATGCTAGGCAAGGAATGCACTTATTATATAATTATGTGAGCTTCGATCTATTAATGATCGAAGTTTTTGAGAGAAGAGATACATACAAACATAATTATGCTTGCTTATAAAAAATCTAACGTATTTTACTGAGTTTATAAAATATTTTTTTTGTCATCTTTCCTTATTATCATTGCTCAACTCGACCAACAACTGGACTAAAGTAAATTTACTAAGAACCGCTTATCTTTCCTACTTTGTGTAGAATCACTTTGTTCAGACTTTTAGATCAAGCTTAGATTAGTAAGTCGGGTTTACGTCCCGTGAAATAGGTAGTCGTAACAAATAAGAAAAGATACAACTTTTATTTGTTACGCTTTTCCTAAGCAGTTAAGTATAATGAGGGTGATTAAAAGGGCTTACAATTTGTACGATGCGTCTTACTAAGTAAAGGCTTTTTTACTTTGTGGTAGATTATTTTTGTAGGATAAGTATATTTAGGTCACAAGTACGCACAACCGACGAGGATGTGGTGGTGGAAAAAGGTGAAAGATGTCTGTTAGGATCTTACCTAGTTAAAAAGTCTCTGCTCACAGCTGCCGGGAAAAGGCGCAATTTTATTTACCTACATAAATGTACGACACTACATTTACTTGGTGGTAGATTTCCTTAGCAGGAGGTTGTCTAGGTAGGTACCACCGCAGTACCAGATATTCTGCCGCCAAGCAGTAGTGTGTAAACATTACTGTGTTCCGGTTTGAAGGGTACTGCAGCTAGCGAAATTACAGGGCTATTGAGACTAAACATCTAGTCCCAAAGTAATGAGCGCCAAGGCAGCGATGCCCTGGACTTTGTTTTACTACTCGAAGTTCTGTGTATAGCTCCAATGGTCATGGACAGGCGTAATCATCATGGACTACATTTATATAGATCTGCGTTTAACGTCCGACGACGATGACGTGATTTAAAAATGAAACACGCAGTGTAAGTTATTATTCACCCTCGAAAATATTTTACGAAATTGTATCATTATGGAAACAAAGAACTACCTAGTAAAAAATTAATAATATCCGTTCGAAACGTAGTCAAAACGAGCCAATACTAACAAGTTTCACGAATGAAAATACATAAACTCCATGAAAACCGCTAAAAGGCAAAACAAAACGTTCAAATCCGGTTGGAACCGGTTACTGCTGGTTAGTTTCCTGCAAGAACCGGATTTATGGTTTGTGCTTAAACAATGTTGTGTGATGCCTCGGAAGTGGGAGTTAAGTGTGCTACTTTAAAGTTGTGTGTTTTACTAGTGGACTGTCAGACTGTTGGTTGGTTGGATTTTGACGCAAAAAATTAGCATTGTGAATATTTAGGTATCCAACAAAGAGAGTATGATATTTTAGATATCTAGTAGGTATATTAGAGTTTTACTATTAGGCTAAGTGCATGTGGCGTTTGATTTGAAAATATTCATCGGACTGGGGGAAATTACCACGCCCGTTCTAAATCACTAGCTATTCTATTTATCTAGCCAGTGCTGGGTTACCCATTAGGCCGGACTAGGCCATGGCCTAGGGCCCCCGTCGAACAGGGGGCCCCCACGAAAATCTGATATGATTTTTTTTAGATGCAATTTTTAATTTCAAGTTAAGGATATTATTCGTGAAATTGATTTTAAAGATGTCATTAATGATTTTAGTGATCTGAAATGTAGGAGAAAAGATTTTTAAAGATGAACGTCGTTCTCATTTTTAAAAGAGATGCCCAAAGATTATTTTATAAATTATTATACCGTTAATTATGGAAAATCAAAAAATATATAATTTGTCAGAAAAAAAAAACTACGTTGATTGTGTTATTGTGTTTACAACCTTTAAATGATATGAATAAGCTGTTTAAATTCTATAAATGCATAAATGAAGATTAATTTTACAATTATTTAAAAAAAGGGGGGCCCAAAATTTGAATGGCCTAGGGCCTCCATTTGTCTTAATCCGGCACTGTTTCTAGCGATCTAACCGCCCCGACTTCGCACGAATGCAATTAGTTCTGGCAACTTGACTACAAAACAATAAACTATTCAACAATAGACTTAGAGCAATTTTGCGTCGATGTTCAAGGCTTTGGGAGCCTTTTCCAAACAAGGTAGTCATTGCTTATCAGTTTCTTGGCACGTATGTGACATTTGACACCTGTTCTTAGCATATAAATACATTTTGATTTTGGAGATACAGACAAACTCGACTTTCCTTTGTTCTATGTATTTAACGATAAAACAATGGCTTGAATGTAGTTGCAATTTGCATAGCAAAATAGGCATGGACCAAAATTTGATTTGCTGGCTAATTCTATTTAATTACAGCGCGACCTAGGTTAATTCATGAAAATTCGATTCTCATTTGATTGCACAAATGGGAGTGGAGCGATGTGATTAGTGTGGTGACCATTTTATGAATAGTTCACGGTCTAAAAATCAGCTGTTTCATACATGAAACAAGAGCAAACGATTTTTTTTTTTCAATCACAAATGTTCTTGCGTTTGACTATTATCTTGCCTGATGTTAAGCGAAGATGCGGTCTACGGTTAGCTTGTCTAGAAGAAGCCGATTCACTTTCGACTTGTAGTTATACGGATTGTCAGAAAACATCCACATGGGCATCAAATTCCATTGCTCGTACGATGAAGTTTGAATCAAACCGTTTAATTCGAGTTTTTGGAGTATGAATCTTTTTTTATGCCATTTAGAAATGTTCAAAGTCATGTTAGTTAGTGGTCATATGAAACGCATAAAGAAATAAAATCGAAACAAAAAAAACTAAGGAAATCTTGGTTAAAGTTTTTCCCGTGACACCAGAAATTATGGACAGCGCGCAGCCTTACGCACCGAGCTGGCGCAAGGCATAACTACCATACGTATAGACTACGTAGTAACTGTTATCTAATCTGGGACCGCGCGCGACCGACTACCATGTCATTTTCGGTGCGCGTGATTTGAGTGTCTGTATTTTTGTGTTTGCTCAGGATAATTAGGTCAAATATCAACCACCTACTTTTTTATTATTTGGAACGGCAATCGATTACTGAACCCCCTGTATCAATATTGCTGATGTTCAAACTTTCACGGTGTATACATATAATACACAACATACATACAAATATGTATATACATAAGTTTCAATTAGTATGTAGATAAATAATGTTGCAGCCGTGACAATATTAATTAAATTTTTATTTCTGAATCATCCAAAAATCTACAACTTTATCTTAATAAGGCATCAACGACAAAAGTCTTGAATCGTAAATATTCAAAAATACCTTAAAGGGGTAAACAGATATGTTACCGGAGTAATAGCTTTTACCTCAACCTCGGGGTAATCACTTAAAGCTGGCACCCCTAACCACCCCTAAACGGTGGCTTGCGTTGTTTTTACACCCCTTCCTGAGGTTTTACGGGTATCTCGATCGTAAATTGCGTTCGACCGGCTTATGGCGACCTATCTTGTTTTGCTGAGGAAAGATATATTTTTTTACAGCTGTTTACAGGTGTTTGAACAAAGCTCACCTAATGTTAAGTGACGGGATTGCAATTCAGACCATGTGTGCAATATTGGTTCGGCTATTCAAGCTTATAGATGTGTGACAAGCCTATATAAGTATAGTTTATAAAAATAGTATAGCAATGAAAAAATTAGCTCTTAAAATCCTAATTTGGGGAACACTGGAGGATACTTTTTATTTCGGGAAAATGTTAGATTACTGTAGGATTATCAAAAAAATAATACCAGGAAAATAACATTTGAATGGTATAGATATATCTTACAGATCATAATTCTAGAATAATAGGTATAATTTTTTGTTTAAATTATGCGGGATTACTCACGTTTAATTGTATCAGAAACTCTGACATCTGGTGGCCTTCATCATGGAGACAACGTTAAGTACAACGCGCGCGCGGACTCGTCTTGCTTCGCAATGCGGGCCGCCGCGCGCCTCGCACGTGACAGCGGTTGGTGCGCGGGCGCGGGGGTGGGGGTAGGTAGAGTACCAGGATGCGACGGCGCGCTCTGGAACCATTCCTCACCGGAGTCCTCTTCTCTGGTGTCAGGAATATTCCGGTAGGGGTTTTTTTGGCTATTTTTATTCCTGGTTTTATTTGGTTTTGGGTGTTATTTTGATGTTTTTTTTAATGTGTCAAAAGCACTTCGGTTTCCATAGTAAAATGAATGGTATCCTTTATATTAATCTAGATAATTAAGTAGCGCAAGTGTCATCATGAATTTAACTATTGCTTTTTTGTTACATATCTCTCTAAATCCAATGTTCAACTCAATGCGAACAAAGTCGCGGGTGTAAGTAATTCATATTTTTGCATACAATCTGAGAGTGTGAAACAAAACACATGTCTGATAATGTAGTATTTATAATATATCCTTTTGACTACTGCATATTCTTCTTCTGGATGATCAGCGCTCATTTTTTTATATATTCTTTTCTATCTAACAGTAATGAGCTGAACGAGACGCTCTCCTGATGTTAAGAGATAATGCCTGTCCATGACCATTGCAGCGATATACAGAACTTTGAGTAGTAAAACAAAGTCCAGAGTATCGCTGCCTTGGCGCTCATTACTTTGATACTAGGTTAGTCTCAAACGCCCACTAATTTCGCTAGCTGCAATACCCTTCAAACCGGAACACAGTAATGTTTACACACTTCTGCTTAGCGGCAGAATATCTGGTATCTGGGACTTCTAGCTAAGGAGATCTTCAGCCAAGTAAACCTCTATACCACTACCATTATACCACTTAAAACTTTAAAACAAAAAACCTTTTTTTCTTTAAAAAATTGTGGCAGCCCCAGTCATGTCACACCTCTCGCAAATGTTGTGATATCAAATAGCCGAGCTTTACACGTCGGGTGTCGGTTTTTATGGGCTCGTAAGCAATTATCACAATATTTGATCACATATCTATGTTTATCACTACATATTATAAAACAAAGTCGTCCAGCGCGTCTGAATGAACTAACGAACGGATTATCATGCGAGTTTCACCAATCGCCGCTTTCAAAGGAGTCGCTCGAGAGACGCGCTATGGAGTGGAGACTAAGTAATTGGTGACGTCACTCGCAAAGCCATAAGCACCGAAGTAAAACGCTTTTTTATCTCTCTTCTACCTAATACATTTCGGAGAGTGTGCCTTGGAAGTGCACTATTCGATGTCACCTGCCCCTTTTTATTACCGGCAGTGTTATTATCAAAAATATCTGTGTTGCCATATCAACATTTTAAATTTGCCGTATTTGGGGGGAAAAACACAGAATGGTCGTAATATATATTTTTTAAAAATAATAATTTCACTTATAAATCCACTCGTTTCTTGCCAACCACACGATGAACAAAAGAGACAACATAATAGCTCAAGCTAAATTTCGTTTTTGGATAGCAAACAGTCCAAACATATTGTGGGAAGTCCCCGGCCAAAAATCTTTCATTCAGAGATTTAGCGTTTTTTTTTTTGTACAACTTCTCGGACGATATAAGACGAATGGCTAACTTAAAAATACGTGTAAATTATCGTTTTCTTATGTTCGTGTTATTTCACTAATTTGCCGTATTATATAATACGGCAATGAAGAGTCTGCCGTATACCGTATTTTTCTATAAAAAAACTCGAATTGCCGTATCTTACGGCGATTGCCGTATGGACTACCGGACGGTTAGGCAGACACGGCCAAAGCACCATCCGTACAGCACAAGGTAGACATTCCCTAGTACGCACTAAACGCTTCGATTCTACATTCTTAATAAGTACAGCGAGGATGTGGAACTCTCTGCCGGCGTCTGTATTAATATCTAGAGTACAATTGGGGGTGTCTTGAAATCCAGGGTAAACTGGTTCCTTCAAAGTGAGCATGCTCTATTTTAGGTCACATCCTGTTTAAAATCAGGCAGATTTACTTAGTGTTAGATTTCCTTAGCAGGAGGTCGTCTAGGTAGGTACCACCGCAGCACCAGATATTCTGCCGCCAAGCAGTAGTGTGTAAACATTACTGTATTCCAGTTTGAAGGGTAGGTACTGCAATGAATTTACAGGACTTTTGAGACTATCCATCGAAAGTCTCAAAGTAATGAGCGCCAAAGCAGCGATGACCCGGACTTTGTTTTGTTACTCAAAGTTCTGTGTATCGTTGCAATGGTCATGGGCATGCGTTTTCTCTTACCATTATGACGGCGTGTCGTTCGTCACATTACTGTTACATTTAAAAAAAAGCCAGTGTGTAAACGCAAATCTATTTTAAATTTTAAAAAAATATAGATGATCATATTTTAAATCTGAACAATATTTGAACAAACTCAAGAGTAGAGAGCATCTCGGTTCGTCCATTAACAAAGTATTCAAATAGAGCCCAAGGAAGAATTCTAAGTGAATCGCAAATATGAGGTTCTAGGAAGGAAAGTGCATGAAAAATATACTTGTTATATTAACTTGGTTTAAATATTTTAAGGTTATACGGAAATAAATAAATATCGTAGCACATTACACACAGCGCCATCTGACCCCAAACTAAGCAAAGCTTGTACTATGGAAGCCAGATAGCTGAATACTAAAATACTTTTTTTTTGTATATACATACTTATAATATATACAGAACAAACATTTTTGATTATACCACAAAATACTTGTCCTGAGTGGGAATCAAACCCACGCCGTACGGCTCTTGAACCGGACATATTACCAATGGGCCAACAGGGCTGTCATTCAAACAGCAGTCAAACATCTGAAAGTGCTAAATTGAGTTGATACATGAAGTTACTATTTTGTTAGCACATTTAGTAGTAAAATAAATAAATATGTGAATTGTAGAACAACTTATTAATTAATTAGAATACGTATTTTATAAATGACTAGCTGTGCCCCGCGGTTTTACCCGCGTGGTGATGAATGATGATGATGATGAGGGGATCATGATGAGCTTTCTAAGCGGATGCCTACGTCATAACATCTACCTGCATGCCAAATTTCAGCCCGATCCGTCCAGTGGTTTGGGTTGATAGATCACTATGTCAGTCAGTCAGTCACCTTTGAGTTATAATATATTTAAAGACTGGCTGTGCCCCGCGGTTTCACCCGCGCTAGATGCCTATGTCATAGTAGCTTTATGCATGCAAAGACTCAGCCCGATCGGTTTAAAATTGACAAAGTTTCATACAAACTTTCATCCCCTATTTTATCCCCTTGGGGGTAGAATTAACCAAAATCCTTTCTTAGCGGATGCCTAAGTCATAACATCTACTTGCATGCCAAATTTCAGCCCGATCCGTCCAGTGGTTTGGGCTGTGCGTTGATAGATCACTATGTCAGTCAGTCAGTCACCTTTGAGTTATAATATATTTAAAGATTTGATTGACTATTGGAACCAGATAACTGGTAGAATACTTATATATACTTGTAACTATAATTATATTGACTGCCCTATTAGCTTATTTAGTAGAATATCTGCTTTAAGAGCTGTAGGGCGTGGGTTCAATTCCCACTAGAACAATCATTTATGCGCCGGTAAAGGTCTGTTTATCTGGGTATTCTGTCTTATAAGTATGTATTTGCAAAAAAAGTACACAGGTATTCTATTAGTTATCCCATTCTACATTTCCCATTCTAGTTATTCATTCATTAGTTCTATTGTTTCCCATGGCACAAGCTTTGTTTTTTTTTTATTACTAATAGGCTTGCTGCCATCTCGCCTGATGTGCGGTCTACGGTGGAGCACGCTCGCCTAGAAGAAACCGATTCACTCGCGACTTGAAGGCACCCAGATTGTAGCCATCAGGGAACACCTACTTGGGCAGCAAATTCCATTGTCTAGCGGTTCGCACAATGAGGGCAGATTCGAAGCGCTAAATTTGTGTTTTTGGAATATTGATCATGAAGCGGTGTCGATTTGAGGCTTGATGGCGCTGTGTTGTGTAAATAACATCAACAGTGGGAATCGAACCCACGCACACCCAAAGCCGAAGTACCGAAGTACAACTTGGGTGTCTTCAAATACATAGTAAACAGGTTTTTTCTAGGTAAGCGTGCTTCATCTTAGACTACGTCCTGCTTAACATCAGGCAGGGCGTGGTCAAAATGGTTTAGTATAAAAAAGACCTTGAAATTATAAATCAAAGCAATAGATAAACATTAAAAGTCTTTTCATTTCTGAAATGCAATCTTTATTTTCAAACCATTCAAAATTCACATCAAATTATTATATTAGTGCAAAACAAGATATAAACTAACAGCCTTACTTATAAACAATGATTAAATTTAATCTATGTTTAAAACAATGTTTTCATCAATAACGTATTACAACGAGAAGTTGATAGACAATTTTAAGCATTGATTGACTTTAGTATAATTTTTAAGTAAGACTAAAAGTTTAACTCAATTTATTACTACTTAAATATTGCGTCCCTCTCTATCTTTAAAACACAGTGTCATACGTGAAGACAAACACTAGGTAGCTAAATAATACTAAGTAACGTTTATAAGTGAAGCGTAAATATCTAAATTAACGCATTTATAATGTACGAGTGCTGTTAACATGCCTAAGCTTATGACTAGTGTATCCACAGCTTTATTACTAATCCGCATCTCAAGTACGGTGACCGGCACCCTTATACTGAACACGTGACGCGCCGCGTTTACGTAACGCGGTGGAATGCTAGTCAAATCCAAGTGAAATAGTACAACCTACGAGTGTCAAATCTAAAAACAAGACCACAGCTCGATTTGAAGCTTAACATATTATTTGACATTACAAGTTGCCTTCAAAATTAAAAGATGAAAGAAAAGCTCTGGAATTCACAAAAAGCGTACTACACGATCGAATAGTAAATTTGTATAAATATTTCATTTAAAAATAACATACACTTTGACTTTTAAAAATAGTAAATTTATATTTAAAATTACTAAAATTTTGACTTTTAAAATAGTGCTCCCTCCTCTCTTCTAAACGTTGCTGTGCCCGACAGGGTCCATATTTTTGTCTGTGTACCACATACTACTTTGTGTGTATAACACCTTGTACTGTACCTATGGAAGCAATCAATTTCTTGAATCTTGAATCTTAACATAATTCGCGACTTGAACACATTTATGTTTATCACCGGGTCTTAATCTCACACAAAATACTATGAAATTCGTTTTGTTTTTTTTACCTTGACGTTTCGGCCATGTTGCAATTGCTTCGCTCACGAGTTGAATAGAAAGTGCGGGTAGTCTCTATGAGCAAATGAGGGTGTTGTGATCTCCTACCCTCATTTAAGTCTTATTAAAACGCAAGGTTCTCGCCACGGTGCACTGCACTAATTGTATCAGCGGACTGTTCTGAAACTACGCCGTGGTACGAGCAGTTGCCTATAACTGGATTCCACGACGCCGATTGGCAAAATCCATGTTCCCGGTTGAAATTGCGCTGTTGTTCACCGCTTTTTTGTATATTGTGCGCGATTAAAACCCGCTAACGGATACATTTTTTTTTAAATTATGGCTGACAATTTAGGTGTTTGACCACAACTCACCTGATGTTAAGTGACGGTGTGGTCGAAGATAGTAAAGCACACCTAGCCCGGAATAGAACTGGTTCTCAAGTGAGGCTGCCGGAACACACCGTTAGATGCTTGGCGGCAGATTTTCAACTCGAGGGTGGTAGTTTGCCAGCTGAGTACTAAAAAGTACCCTACCACCACGCTATGGTTTCCTCATGATGTTTTCCTTCACCGGCAGCTCAAGCTCATTGTTGGGTTTTGAACCCACGCCCTTCAGCATGCGAACCGACCGCGCTAACCACTAAGCTATCATCGCTACAACAATTATACAAGTAAGACATTGTGAAAATTTTACCGATCAATGGTGTAAAAACAGTAACAGCTCAATGTTTTTTTATTGATTTGTCACATTAATTTTATTATTTGGTCCAGTGAAGACAAAAAGAGGCTTTCGTTATAAAAGATCAAGGAGTACTCTAATTTAGCAAAATGTTATCGCTCGCGCCGCCATATTGAAAAAATCCGTTTTCCGAGAATATTTTTTATCGAAGTAAAATACTTGTATGTCTGTAGGAGCAGTGCAGCGTTGCAGGTTACGGTGCTGCATAAAGGCCTTTAGCCTTATATTTTGTTCTAAAAAAATTGCCGCCGCGCCCCTAAAATTTGCCGGCTCAACCCTACTACTTTTGCCGGTAAATCCGCCACTGATGTTATTATTCCCTTAATAAATGTTTCAATGTGCAACCTACATTTTATTGTACTGCGACGCAATCTCTACCATGAAAGTAATTGTAGATAAGGCCAATCCTGTAGCATACAGGTACCAGGGTATGGCAAAATACGTCTCAAACGCACGCGGCAAAAATCGGTATTGCTTCGAGTCAAGGTACAATGTTCGGTTAAAATATAGATGTCTGAGAAACCTTTCTGGTAAACCACTCTCACGGATCTGTATTGCAATTTTATGTAGCTTTTGTTTCAGAGGCATCCCCTTTGCGAAATATATTGCGTAGATCAATTTAGTGTATGGATTCGGCAGAGAGTAAAGCACAGTACGCCCGTGTTGGTCTAAAAACATACGGTTTTGAAAAGCGTAAATCGAATTAATGAATATGGTAAACCGGTGGGTCGATTTGCTCACCGTTTTAATGCTTTCAATCAGTGATACGCAACCTTTGGTCCCGATTTTAGCGTTTTTGAGTATATCACCATGATTACGTTCGGATCTCAAGTAATGGCCCATAACTAAGCTAAGACAAGGCTCGAGCTGAAAATGCATTACTTCTGCCTCGTCATGGATTTGGTAATTCATGGCGGGCTTCGTGGTCAAACTCATCATGATGGACGTGTAAAAGTTGTTGACCATGTATGCAAATAACACCCATATAAAAACAACGTATTTCACCGATTGTCGGGTACGAAACGTAGCTCCGTGGGACAAAAGACTATAAAATAGCACTAGTACGACCTGACCTTTGTCTTTCGTCTTTAACAATACGATCACCAATGCTGAATAGAGAGTTAAAGACAGCAGTATTAAAACCCACACTCCAGAAGTAAATTCATAGTAAAAGCTCTTCCACGGTGGCACTTTTTCAGACATTTTAACCATTAATCTAACCTCGTCGTAATAGTCAACATGTCCGCTTATATATCCAAAAGCTTGCGCTCGAGACGGTATCAGCATCAAGCCTCCCAACATAAAATCAGTCTTATTCATCGCCAGACGATTCATCGGTCCTGATATCGTCAAGTTTTGTGACACCGTCGAGAAATCTTCGGGATCATAATCTACGTGAAATTTATATCGAAATTGCTCCACTTCACTCATTAAATGAAACAGGTATTGTTCCAGACCCATGATATCTGACGGATCTGACATTATATTTAATTTTGCTGGATCAATTGACCATGGTGGCCAATGAGCGACGGAGACGTTGAAAACGCAGTTCTTTAAACCTGTTACTGCTTTTTCGGGATAAATATTAGCAGTCACATCCAAACATTTTCCATAGGCTATTATTCTAGAGTAGTATGTCCCACATGCAAAGTTTTCATAAGGGTTGTAAGTGTACAGTTCTGTTGTAAGTGAAGCGTTCAGAACAACAACATTGACAGCACGTTGCTGAAGAAAAATGTCGAACACCTTTCGCAGTTCTTCTGTTCTGAGGTGTTTGATTACAATAAGAAAACGTGCATAAGGATTCCAGTTAGTTTCTTTCACCAAATTCAATATTACATTATTCTGTAGCAATAAAGACACGTTTTCAGAGAAAATCATATACGAAAGTTCCGGGCTTATAGTATTTAAATTTCCACTGTTGAACGAAATGATATCCATTGAGTGTAGCAATTTTAATATTGTGTTTGAATTACTATTCGGATTGAAATAAAATACACCTTTGGTCTCTCGAAAATATTGCCGTGTTATGTTTTCAATGCATTTTAGCTCAGGTGGATTGCTATCGGATATTTCTATACATGAAGTTATATTTGAACATTTTACGCTTACAAGCGAAGTAACTATCAATATTATCACTAACATGGTCAGTAGACGGAATGCGACTGGTAAAATGAATATTGTGTCTTAGATATTTAAGCAAGTAATTAAAAGAGTGGCTTTGCGTTTATAACTCCATCAATCACTGATAGGAAAAAGCTATTATTGCGTTGAGAGATCCTAAAACAGGGTTCTGGGGCCACGTTCTTTTTTATGCCACAGGTGGCAATCAAGCAGACGGGTTGCCTGATGGTAAGCAATCACCATCGCCTATATCTGCAATACCACATCACATCACATCATCAGCTATAGGTCGTACACTGCTGGACATAGGCCTCCTCCTGGGGGGGTTTTGCCAATACTCGCCACGCTTGGCAGGCGGGTTGGCGAGCGCAGTTAGGTGTGATTGTTTAAGGAAGACGCTGCTGCCCATCTTCCGGATTACATCCCTTAGCCGACTCTTACGGCAACCACGGGTAGAGTGGGTGGGGATCTGCAATACCAGTGGCACTACAAATACGTTGCTGACCTTTTAAGATTCAATTGACACGCCTTTTGAAGAACCCAATGCTGTAACTCCGACGGAATACTGTGGAAGGAAGATCATTCCACAATTTGTAAGTGTCTGGAATAAGGGATCGCGTGAATCGCAGAGCGTGCGATTTCCATGAATCAATTATATGTAGCTTAAGCCAGCCGAGTACTAGAAAGTATACCACCATGCTATGGTTTCCTCACGAAGTTTTCATTCGCCAGCAACTCAAGCTCATTGTTGAGGTTTGAACCCTTGCCCTTCGGCATGTGAACTGGCCACGCTAACCACTGAGTTATCATCGATATAGGGAATCTTCTGCTCCGCGTGCTTCGCTCACACATAAATCATTTTCAGTTGTTTCTTTAATTTTGGCAACGCAATTTATGTATTCTTCCAGTGTCAAGTTTTTAAATATTTTATGATAAATCAAGTTAAATCTACGTTTCAGTAAAGGCACACAAAGCAAGTTAAATGCGAGTCAGGTTATATTTTAATGTTGCTAATGAAATTAATGTGACATACAGACAAAACGTCAGTATAGATTAACAGGGCGTTATATTTCCGACTGAACCTGAAAACGGTAGTTCTATTAGAAGTCCAATCAGCGTGATCACGCACCTATTATTTTAACTATTACGTCTAAAAGACTTTTAAGCTTTTGTTTTTATTTTTTTATTAATGATTAACACTCTAAATCAATGTCTTGTTAATGGAAAACATTATTTATGATGTAGTTATGTATTACGAGATAGAGTTGCTGATAAAAGGTATGCCGTTACTTAGGTAAATTTAGTAAATCAATAGTTAGTGTTCAGACCATACAGATATTTTTTTTATTGTTGAAAAGCTAGGTGTTTGACCACAGCTCACGTTGATGTTAAGTGACGGTAAGGTCGAACATGATAAAGCATACCTAGCTTGGAATAGAATTGGCTCTCAAGTGAGGCTGCCGTTAGTACACCGTTACATGCTTGGCGGCAGATTTTCAACTTAAAAATACCCTGCTTCACCGGCAGTTAAAGTTCATTGTTGGGATTTGAACGCACTGCCATCGGCGTGTGAACTGGCCGCGCTAGCCACAAAAGTTTGTTACAAACGAGTTTTCGCATATATATAATACTAACTGTGACCCGCGCTTTTACCCGCGTGGTGATGGATGATGATGATGATGAAAAGTATCACATCACATCATCATTCATCATCAGCCATAGGAAGTCCACTGCTGGACATAAGCCTCTTCCTGGGGGGAGGTTTTGCCAATACTCGCCACGCTTGGCAGGCGGGGTGGCGAGCGCAGTTAGGTGTGATTGTTTAAGGAAGACGCTGCTGCCTATCTTCCGGATTACATCCCTTAGCCGACTCTTACGGCAACCTCGGCACCTAGAGAAGGTGGGGTACAATTCTTACGCCGGCACCACCACGGCAAATGAAAAGTATACTATGTCTTACTCCAGGACCTACATGCAAAATTTCACAAAGATCCGTTGAGTAGCAAACAAACATAAGTGGGATAGTAAGTGGTAAGTACCTACTTTCTAATACTCGCCTGGCTAGCTACTCTCTGTCTATAGTATATTTATCTATGCTAGCTACTATCCGCAGAAATTTTACTTGGTGGATTTCCACAGGAGCAGGAGCAGGAGCAGGAGTTCGTCTAGGTAGGTACCACCGCAGTACCAGATATTCTGCCGCCAAGCAGTAGTGTGTAAAGAATACTGTGTTCCGGTTTGAAGGGTACTGCAGCTAGCGAAATTACAGGCCTATTGAGACTAACAATCTAGTCTCAAAGTAGTGAGCGCCATTTGTTTTACTACTCAAAGTTCTGTGTATCGCTGCAATGGTCATGGACAGGCGTTATCTCTTACCATCAGGAGAGCGTCTCGTTCGTCTCATTACTGTAACATTTTAAAAAAAGCGCTAAGCATGTAACAGTATGATTCCGCAGCCATTTAAAGAAAACCAAGTACATTCCTGGCTAAGTTTTTTACAACTCGACCACACCGTCACTTGAGATGAGCTATGGTCAACACCTCGACCATAAATGTAGTAAATGTTCGCATGTACTTTAGTCAGCGCCTTTAGCGATATCGAGCGATAAAGAACTATGCTTTCAGGTACTTCTGCGATTGGCAAGAAAACCAAATCGGCGTGTCTGATAGAAGTGGAGTGAGATATTTGACTTTTTTTTTAATTTGACTTTGATTGTTTTATTTGACTGCCCTGCTAGCTTATTTGGAAGAATATCTGCTTTAAGAGATGCTACGCATCACATCACATCACAATATCAGCAGCCATAAGACGTCCACTGCTGGACATAGGCCTCCTCCTGGGGGGGTTTTGCCAAAACTCGCCACGCTTGGCAGCCGGGTTAGCGAGCGCAGTTATGTGTGATTGCTCAAGGAAGACGCTGCTGCCCATCTTCCGGATTACATCCCTTAGCCGACTCTTACGGCAACCACGGGTAGAGAGGGTGGGGTACTTTTTTTACGCCGGCACCACCACGGTACATGCTACGCATGCTCACTTGCATCTTCTTCTTGCACTTCTATTTAATTTTACAGTGTACTATTTAATTATTTTTATTTATAATCAAAATATATGATATTTTTAATTTTTAGAATTTAATGTAATATATTTTTTTTACATTCTAATTGTATGACATGTAACTACGGAGTTATTAGTACTGTACTGTACTGCACTGCATTGCACTGTACTGCACTGCACTCTACTGCACTGCACTGCACTGCACTGTGTCGCGGGCGCAAGCTAGCAATTATAATTACGTCTCAAACTGGCCCTAACTTAGTATAATGCTATTCGTAAGTACTAGTTAACTTAGTAGAGAAATAAAGAAGTCCTAATGATATTCAGCGAAACAAAAAAAAAACATTTACTTTTGTCGTTCTGAAGTCTACTCCATACTCCCCGGACATTTCCTTTTCCTTTCAAAAAGGAACAAGGTTTGTTCAGTGTTGAACCGTGAAATATTTAAATTGGGGCGGCGGCAACCGATAGCAGACGACGGTTAAAAAGGTAATACGGTTTTATGCCTTTAGAGTTCCGCGGGTATAAAAATGGAACATTTGCATCTTACGATGTACACACTAATATATTAAAATATTATAACTAAGCGTTTTATTTTCATAAATTAATACATAAAGGACATATAAACAATAATAAAATAAAAATTACAAAAAAATATGTTAAAATTTATAAAAACTTAAACTAAGCAATTACAAAATTATTTGATGAAAGTTAAGGCTACAATAACATGAAGATCGAATAGCTGACAATTGTCAAATACAGTCTTGTAAATTATAATAAATATTTAAAAAAAAGTTATGATAAATGTTTGTTTTTGATCAGAGATATTGGAGAAAATAAAAAAAAATGCGGGTAGTGTCTGGACAAGGTTAGTGCATAAAAGAGGAGTCTATGCTTAGTAGTGGGCGATGCAGGGCTAAAAATTATTGTGACAGTTATAAGAAAGTCTCAATAAGTAGGTTGACAGCCCTGTTGGCTCATTGGGAGTATGTCTGCCTGAGCTGTAGGGCGTGGGTTCGATTCCCGCCAAGGACAAATGTTTGTTTGGTATAAACAAATGTTTGTTCTGTGTCTGGGTGTTCTGTATGTATTATAAGTATGTATTTACAAAAAAATTGTATTTATGAATCCTATCAGTTTTCTGACTTCCATCACACAAGCTCGGCTTACTTTGGGGTCAGATGGCGCTGTGTGTAATGTGTCCTACAATATTTTTAATTTATTTATTTTATTCTATCATCATCCGCCATTTGTTGCCATAGGCCTCTACTAATGCACTTGCACATCTTGGTTGACAGCTTTTGCCCACCGCTTTACGCAGGTTGTCACACCACCAGATCACACTCCTACACCCAGTGGTGTCCTACATAATTATTTCATAGTTCCTACCTAATTAAACTTTGCCAGACACATAAGCGTCTAATTTTCACAAGCTTTTAGACAGAGTTAGCAAAATTCCCTAAAACCGCCTGCCTAACCAGGAAAGAACTTCAAAACAAAAAAATATAATAATATGCAAAACGGACAGCCAATCTGAGTGATTTCTCTGTAATTATCTGTGTGTGTCAGTGAGTGATATGTGTGATGTTTCTCATTATCACTACATATTATGAAACAAAGTCGTCCGCAGCGTCTGTCTGTCTGTCTGTTCGCGATAAACTTAAAAACTACTAAACGGGTTATCATGCGAGTTTCACCAATGTAATTTATCAAGGTTTTGTGTAAATTTGTTGAAATATGAACAGATCAGCCCTACGACAGACAAAACATGTAGGCATAATATGCTCTACTACCCGTGCGGAGCCAGGGTGGGTCGCTAGTCAAAATCAATTCCGTATTTTGTCCCATTATTTTATACCATTTTTGTGGAGTAATGAATAAGGCACATATTACACTGCTCTGCACTTGAGCTGAACGATGTACTTTTTACATATATCGTCAAAATTAATTAAACAACTACGGAACCCAAACCACTAAATATTCCTCGCTCCTTTTACCTACCTACTGGAAGCGTAAAATTGGTTACTCTCTTTTCACCCGTTCACGAGTTCACGTCTAGAAGTTGATATAAAAAGTTAAAAAAAAACGTTGTTGTAACAGGCAACTTATTTTTTACCAGGATTTTAGTAAAGAGTTTGGCGCTTTAAAGTCTTTAGTGGAGAAAAGTGTTGCCAGTGGAGTATTATTGTAACACTTTGAGATATCTGAAAATTATTTTTTCCTTTTCAAATGGGCTTACGTTTCTGATACAATGTGTTAACACTACATTGTGTTTAAGTGATTAAAATAAAATAAGAATTATATTGTCTTGGTCGTTTAACGTGTTTATTAATAACTAGATGTTGTCCGCGGCTTCGTTCGCGTGGACATGGACGTAACATGATGTGTATGTGCAATAGCGATGATATCTCAGTAGTTAGTGCGGTAGGTTCGCATGCCGAAGGGCGTGGGTTCAAACCCCAACAATGAGCTTGAGCTGTCGGTGAAGGAAAACATCGTGAGGAAACCATAGCGTGGTGGTAGGGTACTTTCTAATACTTGGCTGGCTAGCTACCACCCTCAAGTTGAAAATCTGCCGCCAAGCATCTAACGGTGTGTTCCGGCAGCCTCACTTGAGAGCCAGTTCCATTCCAGGCTAGGTGTGCTTTACCATCTTTGACCACACCGTCACTTAACATCAGGTGAGTTATGGTCAAGCCTGTCAGCTAAAAAAAAAGTATATAAAAATACAAAAAAGTAGGCTATGACACGTCCGTGAAGTTAGCATCTAAATAGACAGCATCTAACTGCCCTGTTAGCTCATTTGGTTGAATATCTGCTTCAAGAGTTGTAGGGCGTGGGTTCGATTCCCACTGGGACAAACATTTATGAGACGATACATGTTTGTTCTGTGTCTGGGTAAAAGAGTAATTTAACTAATTGAGCTCATGACATAATTAATTTAAAATTGACATTGTTATACTCGTATAACTAATTCTATTTTATTCCGTGTTGCACACCCAATTCTAGAGTTAAGTATGGTCTAAGCGACTTTCTAATTGTTACTGTATCAACATTTTTACATCTGTACTTAGAAGATAAATACTTTTTTTTTTTTAAACTCACCATGTATCTTAAAAAAACGGTATGGCAGTTCATCATCATCATCATCTCAGTCGTATGACGTCTACTGCTGGACATAGGCCTGTCCCATTGACTTCCATAAAGACCGATTGGAAGCGGCTCGCATCCAGCGCGTTCCTGCGGTCTTTATTAGGTCGTCTGTCCGCCATGTGGGTGGACGTCCTACGTCCTGCGCTTGCCGGTCCGTGGTCTCCACTTCAGAACTTTGCAGCCCCAGCGGCTATCAGTTCTGCGTGATATATGCCCTGCCCACGGCCACATCCACTTGTTTCGCTGTATATGGCATATGTAAAGAGTTGGAAGTGTTTTTTCGATACGATGGTAGAATAAAGATGTCGTTCTATATTTTTTTATACTGTGGCTACATCGATCTTTCATCTACTTCACTACTCTACTTCGATCTACTTCAGGAATTTATCAGAAAATTTGGCCTAAATCAGGAAACCTTTTCACGGATATTCAGTGGAGCTGTCAAAAGTGACAGCTTCCTTACCCGCCCTGCCGCCCACAGTCGCCCTAGATGTCTGACAGCTTAAAGCAGGAGTCACACGGATGATTTAGCTACCTCCTGTGTTGTTAGGTACCTCACCATAGAAGATTTTTATTACAATTTTTTTTTCTTAGTATGGCTTGTCACTTTTTGCGTTTTACCAATTTAATGTTGGTATTTTGATATTTCTCAGTATTCAAAGAGAAAAAAAAACGTTATTACAGCCTGCAGGAATATTTTGAATTGACGTCAATGTAATTAACATGTCAATATAAAAATGGGTATTGTCAATATAATAGTACCGCCAATATAAAAATATGTCAGCATAAAAATGTGTCAATATAAAAATAATATTGTCCATATAATAAAATGTCCAAAAAAAAATCATAATTATTAATAATTATATAAGCAAGGCCTCTAGCAGCCAAGATCTTAACTTGGTTCTGAAAAACGCGGTGGAACCTAAAATCGTGGTGGTCGATAGGCCCCAACGCCGGGTAGTGAAGGGAATCTCTTGAAAGCCGAGAAGCACCAGCTAAGCAAATACCTTCACATGGCTCACGAAATAACCGCCATATGGGATGTTGATTCGACTATCATTGTCCTGAGTCGTCACACTGAACGGTTGTAAACCGCATGACTACTTAAAAGAAAACAATAATTGCAAAACTATCCAAATTGACTCAGACATGTAGGTTTCATCATGATGTTTTCCTTCACTGTTTCAAGTTACCAGCAATACGCACATAACCTAGAAAAGACAGAGGTGCGTGTCAGGGGATTCGAACCTAGAACCTCCTGATTGGAAGTCAGATGGTCTCCCAATTAGGCTGCCAAAAGTCCGACTATTAAGGTTAGATATCTGAGCAATAAATTCAGTATTTTTTTCTATTTAAAGTCATGTTTTAACCGATGCAACTTGTAACTAAGTCTTTATCTAGATTCCACCTTATCTCGGTTAAGTTTCCATCTAGATTGCACCGAGTAACGATTTACAGCGGGCTGTAAAAAAGAGTTACAGCTTAGTTAGCGCGTTAGAGTTAGCGCGCAAGCTTACTCTGTTGTTTCTATGTTGAAGATATACAAGGTCCTGTTACTAACGAAGATGCCATTCGTTTCTTTTTGTTGACGAGAAAGAAATGTTCAAGTTATATGAAATTGTACACAATGAAAGGTGCGCCAAAGCTGTCTAGCTGGTGCATTCCCCACACCCTAATCTTCCTCTCCTAAACCTATCGCCATCTCACCTGATATTAAGTAAAGATGCGGTCTACGATGGAGCACGCTTGCCTAGAACGTACCGATTCACTCAATTCTTGAAGACACCCATATTGTATCTATCAGGGAACACATATTCGGGTACCGTATTCCACACTTCTCCGCCCAGAAAGTCTCCACTCAGTGAGCAAAGACTAGATAAGTTATGAACTTTTCATTATTTCTTTACAAAGTCAATGTTAGATAGCCGTTGTTCCAACATTTGCTTGCTGCAGCAATAGGAACAAATGTGATCCCATTGCTCTACAAAAGATATCGGAGATTTTGATCAATATAGAACAGTAATATGAATTATTGTCACTCATCCCGTAGTCATAAGACAATATTCTTTAACCAGTGCGTTCTACCAGTCATCACCCACGGAGCCGAAACGTGGACACTCATAGCGGGACTGGTCCACAAGTTAAAAGTCGCTCAGCGAGCTATGGAAAGAGCTATGCTTGGCATTTCTCGAAGGGCTCGTGTCCGGAACGAAGTAATTCACCAGATAACTAAAGTCATAGACATAGCTCAGCGTATTTAATGATGTACTATATAAAGCGTATTAGCAAGCTGAAGTGACAGTGGGCTGGACATGTCTGTCGCAGAACCGATAACCGCTGGGGTAGACGTGTTCTGGAGTGGAGACCGCGAATTGGCAAACGTACCGTAAGAAACTCAAACTCAATGGAGTAACGATATACGTAGGACAGCTGGCGGTGGATGGAAGCGAAAACCCGAGGATCGGGCTAAGTGGCGTGTCTGAGGCCTATGTCCAGCAGTGGACCATAAAAGACTGATGATGATGAATATGAATAATAACCGTCTTAATATAATGATAATTATATTACCACTTAGAGATGCTAAATAGCTGATTTTACATTCTTAACTAAAATAGCGCACTCAATCTGAACGTCCCGCAACCGCAAGACACCCTTAATACACCATCCCTTATATGTAATTAATTACAGATGACATTCGTTTTTCTATAGATTTTCTAACTTTATAAATTAACTGGAAGACTTCCTTGAATTTGACTTATGTAATACTAGCTGCGCCCAGCGGCTAAGCCCGCTGTTTTATATATGTATGATGTCCTTGTTCATCCCATGAGAACACTAAATTTCGTGATAAAAAGTAAAGGTTAATCCTAGGTGTCAGCTACCTTCATACCAAATTTCATCAAAATTGGTCCAGCAGTTTGAGCGTGAAGATGTAACAAAAATACAAACACACTCATAAACTTTACGTTTTGTGATGTTTTTACTAACCTATATAATATTGTACTTATTAGAATTTGACATTCTATCTAGATTTGACATTGTATTTGAGTTTGACATAATATTTTAATTTAAAATTTTATTTTGTACTTGACATGTTGATGAATAAATTCTTGTATATCGCGCGATAAGTTTGTGATTTATCTTTTTGCACGGTGTCTTTTTAAATTTTCTTAATGGTCGACAGGCTAGATATTTGGCCATTGCTCTCTTGATGTTAAATGACAGTGTTATCGACGATGGTAAACATACCTAGCTTAGAATGGAACTGGCTCTCAAGTGAGGCTGTCGGAACACATTATAATTTTCTTAAACTTTAAACAACACTTCTGTGTATTGCAAGCTAATGATTGAACCAACTTAGCGAGCTTTGTCTTAAGGAAGTTCTATATAAAAATAAACCTATGCTTCACTAAACAATGAGGTCTATTTAGCGTTCAGAATTTATAGCTCCAATACAATTTTATTTCTTATTGTCGCTGCAACAACTGAATAGGAAATTTTACTATGGAAACTGACGTGGTTTAGGCAATTTTTTGTTTCACTTATGCGGAATTACTCACGATACATTTTATCGGAAGCTCCGACTATAGTTTCGTCTACATCCGGTGGCCTTCATCATGGAGACAAATCTGAGAACAATGCGCGCGCGTTTTATTATATTTTATTTACATTGACAAAACTACACCACGTACCGTGGTGGTGCCGGCGTAAGAATAGTACCTCGCCCTCTCTCCCCGTGGTTGCCGTAAGAGTCGGCTAAGGGATGTAACCCGGAAGATGGGCGGCAGCGTCTTCCTTGAACAATCACACCTAACTGCGCTCGCCGACCCGCCTGCCAAGCGTGGTGAGTATTGGCAAACCCCCCCAGGAGGAGGCCTATGACCAGCAGTGGACGTCCTATGGCTGATGATGTGATGTGATGTGACAAAACCACCAAATTGATTCCAAGTGAAACACCATTATATTTTATTAATATAATAAATGCGAAAGTTTACATGTTTCAGTTAATATTTGAAATGATGATAGCTTCGGCGTGATCTGTTCTTATAAATAAATAACTTTACGATTAAATGTTTGTTTCTTTCTTATACCTACCTTAGAAACATAAGCTAATTTTGATTCGAAAAATGCGATAATAACCAAGGGGTAATCAAAATTGTAAATCGTAACACTTATACTTGATTAGCTGGGTTAAATAATAGTAATTTAATTGTTGGTTTGTTTGAAAGCTAATATTTATTTTATTTCCTTATTTCAAAGTAGCTCCTAATCATAATCTGTTAAAGGCATCTTCAGTTAAAATATAGTCTTGTAATAAATCAATTTAATTCATCGCTGTTGAAATCTGAAACCTAATTATCGTGACTCCCTGGTATTAATTTATTATGAAAATGTCTAAACCTTTTAAAACGCATAAATCTAAGGAATAATTTAGATAATTATCATTTTCACTGTCACATTCATGATGTAATTAATAATATTGATAAACTATACAAAACTAGTTTTTACCCGAATGCGGCGAAACCTGTAGAGGTGGTTATGTGTTTGACCTGTATGTATGTTCGACGTCCATCTATCGTAATTACTAAATGGCTAAACCAATTTTGAATAATGATACCTCTTTATTGTGCAAGTGTCACTGGGTATAATAATATAAAAATTATAAAAATCAAAATGGTGGATTTTTGTCGCCAAAATGTGTTTTTTCCGTAGTTGTTTTTTTATTACTCGCGATTTTTATTATATGTACCTAATTAAAATGTTTATAATGTTGAGAGTGCAAGGACCTCCTTTTGGCATAGTACGACCCATGCTTATAAATATTATATCAGAATCGAAATTGATTAAAAAAAAGAAATACTTGATATTGGCAAAATGCACAAAGTGCGGTGCTAAAAACAAAGAAAAAAATTACAAATCACGTCGAAAGTCTCTCCAACACCCTCATAATGAAGGCACCTGTCTAGAGCCGCATTTTCTGTGATCATCTTTCATGAGTTTGTCTCTTAGAAGGGAGACGTGACGTCATTACGATATACGTGAGCATTCAGTAGGTAAAGGTTTGACTACATCGTGCTAGGCGATGTACCCGAAAAATGGCTTACATTGACATTGTATTAAATTTTTATTTGACATTAGAGATAAAGATATATTTATTTGCATAAACATGAGTGGTTACATAGTATTGCTCTTAGGTTACAATAGTGTCATCATGTTTTTGCCTCAGTGGGCGTGCAAATGGTGTCCCAGCCAAGAAGATTTGTCATGTAATTCAGATTACGTAATTTAATGTCAAAATAATAGAATAGCAGAATTTAATCAATGTCAAAGTAATAATATTATTAATAATATCTGGAAATGTATTTGTAGCGATGACAGCTCAATGGTTAGCGCGGTCGGTTCGCTTGCCGAAGGGCGTGGGTTCAAACCCCAACAATGAGCTTGAGCTGCCGGTGAAGGAAAACATCGTGAGGAAACCATAGCGTGGTGGTAGGGTACTTTCTAGTACTCGGCTGGCTAGCTACCACCCTGAAGTTGAAAATCTGCTGCCAAGCATCTAATGGTGTGTTCCGGCAGCCTCACTTGCCAGTTCTATTCCAGGCTAGATGTGCTTTACCATCTTCGACCACACCGTCACTGGTCAAACACATAGCCTGATAGCGATAAAAAAAAAAAATTAAATGAATCCTTCAGAAAGTCGTCAATCTTATAATAGCACTTTGTACTTTATAAAACATTGTTTTTTTAATTTGACTTTGTATTTGAATTTAACATTGTATTTGAATTAGACAATCTATTTTAATTTGACATTGTATTTGAGTTTGACATGGTATTTGATTTTGACATGTTCCGTTATTTTGGGTTTTACTTTTGCATAATTTGTTTTCTCATTAATTCATGTTTAATTTTAAGGCATAAATGTAATTGAATGACCGTTTTATGACAATAAATAAATAATTTGAATTTGAATGTTTGATTTGACAGAGCTACATCATGATCTCATCTTATTAAGTAAAGTACCTGGAGCTTTGCTCGGCTGAAAACATGGATAATACGACGTTTTCTAAAAATGAAACCTAGCTAGATCGATTTATCGCCCCCGAAACTCCATGCATACTAAATTTCATGAAAATCGTTGGAGCCGTTTCCGAGATTCAGATTATATATATATATATACAAGAATTGCTTGTTTAAAGATATAAGATAAGATAAGATATGCGGTTTGTGATGGAGCTCGCTTGCCTAGAAGAAACCGATTCACTATCGATTGAACACACCAAGAATGTGTCTATCGCGGAACACACACTCAGGCAGCGCGTTCCACTGTTCAGTGTTCAGCAGCTTTTGTGTTGTTATTTAGTACTAGGAACCGCTGCAATGGTCATGGACAGGCGATATCTCTTACCATCAAAAGAGCGTCACGTCGCGTATCGTTAACATAAAAAAAGCAAAACAAAAATGTGTCTAAACCAAGCAAGTTTCCATAGTTATTGTAAGCTTTTTTTTGGGCATTCAGTGTGAACACAGCTTCGCGATGACCTGAGCGTCCATTGTGCGAAGTCTACTAGGTAATTTAGTTCTAATATCTCCCATATCGCCGCCGCGACCGTCCGAATTAATACTGGGTTTGATAATGGTACTCAGATTCAGCTGACGCCTTTTGAATTTCAAGTGAACGAATTCAACCTTTGCGAAATATTACTGTAGGTATATACATATAGATGTGTTCTCCTTTCAAGTGAACAAATTCAACCAGCGATTCCTGTAGGTAGGTATATAATATATAGTACCTGGATGACCGAGCTTTGCTCGGGTGAAAACACGGATAAAATAACGTTTTCTAAAAATGAAACCTAGCTAGATCGATTTATCGCCCCCGAAACCCTCTGCATACTAAATTTCATGAAAATCGTTGGAGCAGTTTCCGAGTTTCAGATTAGATATATACATAATTATATACAAGAATTGCTCGCTTAAAGGTATTAGATATATAGATGTGTTGTCCGCGTAGTGTTTTTTCAAATGAACGAATGCAACCCTTGAGGACAATTATTATTCAAAATCAAAATCAACATCAAAAGTCATTTATTCAGTTTAGGCCCTGGTAAGGCACTTATGAACGTTAAGTTACATGTTTGAATCTACCACCGGCTCGTAATTACACGTCAACTGAGAAGACTCCGGCAAGAAACTCAGCAAGGCATTTTTTTTGTGGATCTTTCTTTTCATATTAGGTTACAATTTACTGTTATAAATATTAATACATACATTATGCTTACTACAATTGTCACTTAGCCAGGGGGGTGCAAGTGCAGAGAGAAGCTACAACAACCTATTGTTACCTATTGTTAGGTATAGATGCGTCATCCGCGTACATTGTTCATTTAAGTGAACAAATTAAACCTATAAAAACTATTATTGTAGGTAGCATCGTTCTGTGTATCGCTGCGAAGGTCATGGACAGGCGTTATCTCTTACCATCAAGGGAGCGTCTCGTTTGTCTCATCACTTTTTACATTAAAAAAAAAACTTTTTATTAATGTACATAACGGAGTAACGCTACATCGAGATTCAGAAAACAGGGATATCATACCTTATGAAGACAATAGCAGAATATATGACAAACTCAACAGAAAAGTCAATCAATATTATTAACGACTGCGTAATAGCCACATCAAAAATACCTAATTACACAAGATAATAAATGTAGGAGTAACAAATCAACAAGATAATTATGGTCATTTACGCGTCAACATGACAGATAATAAAAAATATATAAGCTTTACGTAAAGTTGACAATGTAATTAATCAAACGACACACAAATATGTCAGTCATATATATCTTGGAAATATATTTTACGTAACGTAGGTTGTCCTTAAGAGGTTGTCTACGACTTATTAAAAACCTCTTAGTCACTCAGTGTGACGATTCCTAGTGAACGCGGCTATTATGGTAGGCCACACGGAGTGCTTCGTCTCAGGGTCTTTAGCTGATGTTTTGCGCATTTCAAAATGTATAGGCATAGCTCCTCTAACATTCAAGAATCAAGGAAATGGCTGGCGTATCGGACTGTCTTCGAGATTTTCTTCTGTGATTAGTTGTGTTACTATAACAATCATAGGTGAGTCATTATTCCTTTTTGATAATAGGCGTGACTGACCGCTGTCTGGCTTGATACGTTATCATCTGATATAAAAAAGAGTCCGCTAGCTCATAAAGAAGTGTCGGCTAAGTCATGACTTAGCTGGGAACATCAATCTGTAACATATTTGATTAAAACGGCTATTAAAGCCAGTTATATTAATTAATAGTAATTTATAAAAAGATTAATAAAAAGAGAATAAAAGAATATAATTTACAAAGTCAAATAATTGATTACAATTTAGTTACATATAATAAATTAGACAAAATAATGTAGTATATTCATTCATAATAATAGGTTTGCTGATTGTTATAGAACCAAAAAAAAAATTATGAAAAAAAAAATATATTTGATTAATTACAGTCAAGCAATCGTCTCACAATATGCCAAGCATAGATACATTAGATTTAACCACCCATTCCCAAACACATCACACTCAACCAACCATTCTCAAACACATCACATTCAACCAACCATTCTCAAATACATCACATTCAACCAACCGTTTTCAAATACATCACATTCAACAGACCATTCTAAAATACATAACATTCAACCAACCATTCTCAAACACATCACACTCAACCAACCATTCTAAAATGCATCACATTTAACCAACCATTCTCAAACACATCACACTCAACCAACCATTCTCAAACACATTACGTTCAGGTTTGACTTTCAAGAGTGCGTTAAGGGCAGTGAGAGTTCGCGGAATGGGGGAGTTAGAGTGAGCTGCTGTTCACAACGAAACTTGGCAAGCAGCTTGTGGTACCTGCAGCGATAATAGTTGTCAGGTTGTGTTGTAGTTGTTAACATTTTGGAAATTAAAAATTCACGACAAAAAGTTCCAGACAATTCCACTGGAGATTCTATAGCCTTTTCTAAAGCACCAAGTTAGGTTATCGCAGGTTTAGCTGGTACCGTATAGCTCTGCTGCATACCGAAGACAGGCTGTATCTTCTTTTTTTAAGGTTGACGAGCCAGATGTTCGATTCACCTGTTGTTAAGTAACGGTGTGACGGTCGAAGATGGTAAACACGCCTTGCCTGGAATGGAACTGGATTTGAAGTGAGGCTGCCAGAACACAACGTTAAGTGCTTGGCGGCAGATTTTTAACTTGATTACTAGCCAGCCGAGTACTGTAAAATACCCTACCACCATGGTATGGTTTCCTCACGATGATTTCTTTTACCGGCAGTTTGAGATTATTGTTGGGGTATGAACCTACGCCCGTCGGCGTGTGAACTGACCGCGCTTACCACTGATCTGTCATCGCTACAAAATCAATATCTCTCAAAGATTTCAGCCACGTCTATTAAAACAAGATATACTCTAATCTAACTGTTTATCTCAGGGTCAGTTTACCTCTGGACCAAATTCACCCAAATTTTTGTCGCTCCGACGAATGTGTTATTATCCTGGAGGACGAGCCAACGCGTGATTTGGTTCTTAGAGTCAATCGTGATGGTTGTCATGGCAACCACGGTAGTATACCGCTCATCAGCTCATATGCAACAACTACTAGCTTGCTTGAATCAAATGCAAAAGGTTAGTTTACTTCAATCAAATGTAAATTGAGACGCTCTCCTGATGGTAAGAGATAACGCCTGTGTATGATCATTGCAGCGATACACACAACTTTGAGTAGCAGAACAAAATCCAGGGCATCGCTGCTTTTGGCTTATAACTTTGAGGCTTGATGGTTAGTCTCAACAGCCCACTAATTTCGCTAGCTGCCTTCTAACCGGAACACAGTAATATAGTATATACAGCAAAATATTAGGTACTGCGGTTGAACTTCCTAGACAAAAAAGCTAAAGAAATAACACATCACACATCATCAGCCAAAGGACGTCCATTGCTTGACATAGGCCTCCTCCTTGGGGTTTGCCAATACTCGCCACGCTTGGCAGGCGGGTTGGCGAACGCAGTAAGGTGTGATTGTTCAAGGAAGACGCTGCTGCCCATCTTCCGGACTACATCCCTTAGCCGACTCTTACGGCAACCACGGGTAGAGAGGGTGGGGTACAATTCTTACGCCCGCACCACCGCGGCAACTACCAAAAGAATAAAGAAATCAACCACCAAGTAGAAATGTCTGACCACGTCCTGCCTAGTCTAAGATGAAGCACGTTTACCTAGAAAAAAAAAACGTGTTTATTGACACAATGCCATGTGTAGCTATAGCTAACTAGCGGAGGCTAATAATGCCTTCCTTGAGAGATTTCACGAATGATGAGCGTTAGCTTTTGAGATTGAGTTAATTTCATTAATTTTGACGGGATCCATACAAACTAAAAAAGAATGTTTTTCCTTTTTTATTTCAGATAGACTCGGTGCTGTTAAGCTTCTATCCTAGATTTATACAGCAGAGGAAGCATTCAAAGTTACTGACATCATGGATCATATTCAACGTCATATCTATAATATGCGAATACTTGACGTTGATATGTTTAATAATTCAACCAACATGTAGGTATAACTATGCAATTTTGTTGATCCGGAAGAAATTTATTTATTCTAGTTTTAAAAGTGCCTTGAATGGAGTTCTTAGGCAAAAAAGAGGATTTTGACCGACTTCAAAAAGGAGGAGGTTCTTAACTTTATTGTTTTTTTTTTAAATGTATGTACACCGATTACGCTGAGATTTATGATCCGATTTACGTGATTCTTTTGATTTAATGCGGAGTAGTTCCCATTTGGTCCCATAAAAAATTAACATAGTTTGGACCAGTTGTTTTCATTTTATGAACATTTTTTTATGAAAATTTTTGTTTACGTGGACGATGTAATTGTCTTTGGCAAGACGTTTTTCAATCTTAGCGAGTCTAGCTAGACTCGTACTGTTCAAGTGTTTCTTGGAGTTAGTAAGTTTATTTTTCGCTTTTTAGTGCTGATGTTTTTTTCTTGAAGTCGGTTTTACTTTTTTTTTAGTTTATTTATGCCACAGGTGGCAATCGAGTAGACGAGTTGCCTGATGGTAAGCAATCACCGTCGTATATGGTTATCTGCAATACCAGGGGCACTACAAATGCGTTGCCGACCTATTAAGATTCTATTTACACGCCTTTTGAAGAACCCAATGAAAAACTCTGCGGGAACACGGAAGAAGGAAGATCATTCTACAATTTAACATTTGACAAGGATGTAGTGAATTCCATACTTGGATCTAATCTAAAAGCCCATAAGAGGAGATAAATGTAGCCAGAATGCTAACGAAATTGCCACCCTGGATGGTAATGCCTCGCATAATGACTTTGTTTGTAGTGTTAAACTAACTACTATATATTTCATCAATTTTATTTGACAATTGATTGATGCGTTACTTTGCGGAAGTTTATTTAAAAAAGATAATAACAAAACTTAACAACATAGACTAATATGTGTGTATTGTGTATTGTGTGGTAGTACAACGGTGGCCTTATCGCCTAGAGCGATTTCTTCCAGACAACCTATGGATGGACAGAAATAATAGCATAGCTGTTAAGGTCGGAGGTGTAAAAAATATACAGAAAAAAGGTCGAATAAACATTATATCCATACATGATAGGAAAAACTACTACTATTACTAACTACTATTAGGTCTTTAACCTAATGAAATTGCCGTTATATATGAAAAAAAAAAACTTTAAATATATTTTTATTTTTATTAATCAAAATAATCACCAATGCAATCGATGCGTATTCGCCAACGCAGTGGCAGTTTATTAATGCCATTTTTGAAGAAATCAGCTGGACGGGAGGCAACAAATTCTTCAAATGCATTTTATTGCCTCTAGGGTATTGATTTTTTTTTCCCACAAAGAAGTTATCCAAATTCTGGAATAAGTAGAAGTCTGTAGGCGCAAGGTTCGGTGGATGACGGAGAGTTTCCAACTGTGAAGTATGGGAGATGAACGATTGACTAAAGCTGGTTGGAGATGTGCAAGCTTCTTTATCATTGTGTTCAGTTCTTTATAGTACACATCTGCAGTAATGCTCATTCCGTTTCGTAAGAAGCTGTGATGAATCACACTGGCGTTAGACCACCAAACAGTGACCATCACTTTTCTAGAGGTAAGTTTTCGTTTCAGGCATTGTTTAGGGCTGAACTAGGATCCAACCGACTTGCTGAGCGCTTGCGATTGTCAAACATACTCCACTTTTCGTCGCAGGCGCAAGAAAGAATTTTGAACCGCATTGTTAATGCGGTTCAAAATTCTTTCTTTTGTGTGTTTGTTGAGCAGTGCAAGGCACATCGCCGCGTTCTTCACGCTGGCGACCATTGAGTTCGTGGGGCACTTTTGTCAAGCTTTTTTACCTTGCCAATTTGACGCAAATGGACCAAAATTGTTTTGACGCTCACATCGATAGCTGTTGCTAATTCAGCCGTAGATTGAGTATCATCAGCTTCCACAATCGCTTTTAATTCTTCATTGTCGACCAAAGTTTTCGGACGACAACGAGGTTCATTTTGTACGCCAAAAATTCCGAACGGAAGCGGGCAAACCAATAACAGGCGGTGCGTTGGTTTGTAGTGTTAGCTCCGTGAACGTCGTTGATGTCCGCACCGCTTGTGCTGCGTTGCTGCCACGACGGTACCTTATCAATTCCATAACTACTCGATTTTTTAACGTATCCATGATGACGAAAAAGATTCTAATGCGATGAAAACATAACCTTAATCAATAAACAAATGACTACATTTGGAAAAAGAATTCCATGTTTTAAAATAAAATTGATTTGAAATTAGATTTCATAGCCAAACAAACATTTTTTTGATTTAAATGGCCAGTACTGCAGAACGGCAATTTTATAAGTAAACCCCTAATATATATATATATATATTTTTTGCAGTTTGGATAAAACTACTGGACTTATCGTTCTATTGGTATTACTGGATTATTCAATTGCGCATGATGCATTACATTATGATAGTTTTGCATGTCAGATCAAGTTTCCAAGCAATTAACGATGGCTTAAAGCATTTGCATCAAGGTATTTGCAATCCTAATCAGTATTGACTGCCCTATAAGTTTCCCGTTCCCCCCGTTTCCCGCAGGGACAAACATTAATTATGCTACGATACATTTTTGTTCTGTGTCTGGGTGTTCTGTATGTATAAGTATGTATGAAAACTGACGTGGTTTTGGCACGTTTTTGTTTTACTCATGCGGGATTACTCACGTTTAATTATATCGGATACTCCGACTATAGTTTCGACCCCGGTCGCCTTCTTCATGCGAAAAAAGAACACGAAGAGTACAAAGCAAGAGGAAGTCGCGCCAGCGTTCGCGTTGTATTCAGCTTTATCTCCATGAAGAAGGTCACCTACTGCCCCGTTAGCTCATATGGTAGAATATCTGCTACAATAGCTGTAGGGTGTGGGTTCGATTCCCACCAGAACAAACATTTATGCGACAATTAATGTTTGTTATGTGTCTGGGTGTTCTGTATTTAAGTATTATATTAGTTATCTGGTTCCCATAGTACATAGCTTTGTTTAGTTTTGGACTAGATGGCGCTGTGTAAATTGTCCTACGGTATTTATTTATTTTAGGCTAGGTGTGCTTTATCATCTTCGAGCACACCGTCGCTTAACACCAGTTGAGCTGTGGTCAATCCACCAATCAACAACAAAAAGTTTTTAAGGACATGTTTTTGTTGTTCATTATGATGTATAGGAACATGTTTTTGTTGTTCATTATAATACCTACTTCCTTTCGGTTTATGAAACTGTTTTGTGACTTGTTCATTTAACTAGATAATTTCTATCGATGCAGGGCGCAGCGAGCACGGCTCCCTCGTCGACCGGTTCCATAGGTTGAGTTCGGCGTATAACTCCGCTTGCTGTGTGGTGCACGCCTTAAATAGCTCGCAAGGGTCGACAATCTTCATGATGCTGGCTTTCTTATTTTACCATTTCATCGTTTTACCTTACTTCTTCATCACCAATATAAGTTAGTATATGTATATGCTTGGGGTATACTAGACTGATAGGGGTCATTGTATTCACTATTATGAACAACTTTTACTATGGTTACAAAATTGAAATCACGAAACTAAACAGCTACTCCCATGCATTTTGGTCAGGGGTCAACGAACTGTTTCTATGGAAAAGCTGTTTCTTTTTTACAATTTCAGAACGGGTATTAAAGTTTTTGATAATGATAAGTGTATTGACTTCTTTTCGGCTTAGGACACCCCAAGCTTATAACCCTGTGTGGGTTTATAAGTTAACCTCTTGATTACCTATTGACCTGAGACTCGGTGGAGTAACGATATATGAAAGGAAGTAACTGGAAACAAAAAAAAACGGAGATTGGACTATACAGCGTGAGTTCGGAGAACACAAAAGTGGCTGATGATGATAACGTGCAATGAATGGACAAACAACGTGTTAATGTGCATGAATTAGTTAAAATATTTTATTTCACATCTTGTATAGCGTAATTGTATGAATAAAAAGACGATCATTCTATTGATATGCTTGAAGAGGTGGCTCTTCAGTCTTCTGAGAATTTAAAAAGTATATAATATTTATATGCTTGTTGTATATTTGCGTCTTTTGAAGTCTTTTATATGTTAACCATCGAACAAAGCATTAAACTACGCTTTAGGATGTTGTTACAGTGACAAAGTATCGTTTCAAGTAGCACCCCATATTAAAACCTACTCAATCCTTCACACAATTATTGTATATCTAATCAAATTGTGAAATTTAGTATGCAGGGGGTTTCAAGGGGCGATAAACCAATCTAGCTAGGTTTAAATTTTAGAAAACGTCTTTTTATCCTCGTTTTTAGCCGAGCAAAGCTCGCTTATCCGGGTACTTATTATTATATAGTATATTATTGCTGTCCTTCTGGTTATTTTGGTGTATTACAAAACGCTCTCCTGACGGTAAAAGATAACTCCTATCCATGAATATTACCGAGAAAACTAAATCCAAAGCATCGCTTTTTTGGGACTCATTGCGTTGAGAGATTTAATGGTCGGTTCCAATATAGCCTTGTGGTTTCTTTAGTATCATATAAAACTGTTTATACATTAGTAAAATATTTGATAGTTCTGTGGTACTTACCTGGACAAGCTCTTGCTATAGAGATCGACCACCAACCAAGTGTCTTCATTTAACTTAAGGCCGCTTGGATCAAAAACTGGTGCGATCAACAGTGGTAAATTTCCGGTAGACAATAAAGGTTAAGATTGGCTTGGCAGAGAATCCTGCCTAGATAAGAAGCCCGTAGTGATAGAGCTGATTGACAGCGACCCCGCATTGACATCGGCGTGTTGAAGAATCTATGAGGGTATTGATGTTCCCGCTTTTGCCAAAACTGGATGTTGTATACTACTTTAAGTTTTTAACGTTTTGGCAGTTTATGGATTTGACTCAATGGACCAACCAGTTTACTTGTTCTACGAAGTAATCCTCTTTCTTTGGATCATCTATAACGTAATCAACTTGCTGGCCATCGTAGAACCCTGCCATTTGACACATGTAGAGGTACCCTTTTCAGTCTCAATACCCATTACCTTTCAGATGTTTTGAAGATATAAATTTAAAGTTAAAGCCACAGTGATCTTTGGTAAAGCCTATTTCAATGTGTTTTATTGGTTGAGCTGATCGCTCAATATAACCATTGGTCAATTTATGTTGAGTGACGATGTGGTAGAAGATAGTGAACACACCTAGCCAGGAATTGGAACTGGCGAAAAGTCACCGTTAGTTGCTTGGCGGCAGATTTTCATCCTGAGGGTGGTAGCTAGCCAGTTGAGTACTAGAAAGTTACTTACCACCATGGTCACAATGTTTTCTTCCACCTCAAGCTTATTATTGAGATTCGAAATCAGTCCCTTCGGCATGTGCTCTAATTATACAAACCACGTATCAATCACTACAATGTGTAGTCATAGTCCTGTTCCTTTTTTTGGATCAATACCTACTTGTGACATTTTATGATTCTTTTAAACAGATGCAGACTACCATCGAAGTCGTGGCCAAGCTTGTGTATAGTACGAAAATTTCACACGATCCGTTGGTGTTTAAATTGGAACAGTTTCTTAAATGTATTATCATCACGAAGGTGTATTACCAATCGTTGAACATCTTCACCATGACGAGAGGTTTGGTGCTTAAGGTAAGTATGATAAGATACTTGACGTAGATCTCCTTAGCTGGAGGTCGTCTAGGTGGGTACCACCGCAGTACCAGATATTCTGCCGCCAAGCAGTAGTGTGTAAACATTACCGTGTTCCGGTTTAAAGGGTACTGCAGCTAGCGAAATTACAGGGCTGTTGAGACTAACCATCGAAAGTCTCAAAGTAATGAACAACAAAGCAGCGATACCTTGGACTTCGTTTTCGTGTGTATCGTTGCAATGGTCATTGACAGGTGTTATCTCTTGCCATGAGCAGAGCGTATCGTTCGTCACATTACTTTTACATTTAAAATCTCTTTGAAACTTTTCAGATTCTCGGCAGCGTAACGACGTATTTGGTCATATTGATTGAAATGAAATAAGAACTATTGTTAAGTATTTAAACTATCTGAATGTAAGTATAATAAAACCAAACTAGACTTGATGCTAGATATCCTTAGGTCGTTTAGGTAGGTATCACCGTAGTATCAGATATTCTGCCGTCAAGCAGTAGTGTGTAAACATTACTGTGATCTGGTTTAAAGGGTATTGCTGCTTGCGTAATTACAGGGCTGTTGAGACTAACCATCGAGTCTCAAAATAATGAGCGCCAAAGCACCGATACCCTGGACTTTGTTTTACTACTCAAAGTTCTATGTATTGCTGCAATGGTCTTGAAGAGGCGTTATCTCTTACTATTTATCTCTTCTTACATCTATTTTCAATTAGACTTCAACATTTTCTAGACACTTCACGCATGCCATAATTGCTACGTTGTAGAAATCGACCAAAAAATTTCGGCCCTCATTGTCATCTGAAAAAAATTGCACTAAACACTTTTTTGTCTATGAAAATAAATGATTTAAGCTGAACAGAGTTTTTTTTTAAATATTAAACACACATACGTACGTAACAAGGTCTCTATTTTTAGGATGTAAATAGGCTTTTATGTCTCCAAATTACTAAATACCTACATGGCCATTTCATGGGGACTTCATACTGCATCACATCTATATAGTTGTTATAGGCATTGTATATTATATCTTCTTCCTAATCCATTCCGAACGCATTGCAAGTATTCAACGAGCTTTAACAAGATCCTTGGCTTTTCTTGTCCGGGTATCTGTACAATAAAGAGTTATTCATTCATTCATTCATTCATTTTCGGCGAATATAATTAAATTGTTGAAATTTAATAATGACAGTAGTAAGTTACAAAATAGTATGTCTTACTGCTGTCACTAATCGATGACATTGTTCTTATTCACCTGATGAATGTTGTAAACACCTGTTAAGGATGCACACATCAGAACAAGTACCTGGATGACCGAGCTTTGCTCGGCTCAAAACATGGATAAAACGACGTTGCCTAAAAATGAAAACTAGCTAGATCGATTTATCGCCCCCAAAACCCCCTGCATACTAAATTTCATGAAAATCGTTGGAGCCATTTCCGAGATTCTGATTATATAAATATATACATATATACAAGAATTGCTCGTTTAAAGGTATAAGATATGATAAGAGTGTGTCATACTATATGTGTGTACTGTTTGTTGGTGATTCTAATAAAAAAATTAACAAACGAACATACATACATACACACATACATACAAACAAACAAACAAACACACAAACAAAAACAGTTTTAATTTCTAATTATTGACAGATGCAGAGTATCCACAAAGTTGTGAGTAACATTATTTGCTACATTATGATGGCGCAGGCATCATAATATGACCTGCTGGCGGTCGAATTGGAGCAGTTCCACATAAATCTGATTATGAATGAGGTGTTCGTTAAACCGCTTTATGCAATCTCAATGACAAGAGGTTTGGTACTTACAGTGAGTATAATCATTATTATTTACTTGGTCTTAACCGAATAGACCAAAGGACCTAGACAAAGTAACATTCGATCAGCGATAACACTGCCAGATATGTAAATAATGCACGGAATTGAGTTATGCTGTCAGTGTCGATATGTCACGTGCGTTACATTCCAAGTATTGTTTAGCTTGGGACTAGATGGCGCTCTGTGGAATGTCCAACGACATTTATTACTTTGATTTACTCAACTAGTTTTATAGCTAAACTAGCAAAAAGCTGAGCTTTGTGAGGGCTTGCGTAGTTTTTCTAACGGGTAATAACTTTTAAGACACTTGTTATTTTACAACCTGATTCTAGTGGTGTCATCTAGTATTAAGTAGATTAACTGCGATGTATTTGAGTATTGAGTGTAATTCTGTTGCAGCGATGTTAATGTAAATTTGCCGTGGTGGTGCTGGCGTAAGAATAGTACCCCACCCTCTTTACTCGTGGTTGCCGTAAGAGTTGGCTAAGGGATGTAATCCGGAAGATGGGCAGCAGCGTCTTCCTTGAACAATCACACCTAACTGCACTCGCCAACCCGCCTGCCAAGCGTGGCGAGTATTGGCAAACCCCCCCCCCCCCCCCCCCCAGAAGGGGGCCTATGTCCAGCAGTGGACGTCCTATGGCTGAAGATATGTGTGATGTGATGTGACTAAAAAGAAATATCTTTTTGAAATAAATATTAAAAGTCCAAGGACAATCCCATACAAAATTACTTGATTATTCGCATTTTCCCGCCATTTCCTTTTGACTCCAAACAGGTCACTAAGTAAGCAACGCGCAAGCCTTATTTATTCCAGTCATCAGACAAAAGGCTGAAAAAAATCCTTAACAATCCGTTTTGGAGTGGTGGTACTAGTGGTTCGGGTTTCAATCGGCTGAGTGAAAGTGAGTAGAGATAGTTTTTTATGATTGACGGGCTAAAATTTTGACCACAGCTCACTTGATATTAAGTGATGGTATAGTCGAAGATGGTAAAGTTACGTAGCCTGGAATGGAACTGGCTCTCAAGGGAGGCTGCCGGAACACACTGTTAGATGCTTGGCGGCAGATTTTCAACTTGAGGGTGGTAGCTAGCCAACCGAGTACTAGAAAGTACCCTACCACCACGCATGGTAAAGTTACGTAGCCTGGAATGAAAATAGCTCTCAAGGGAGGCTGCCTGAACACACCGTTAGATGCTTAGTGGCAGATTTTCAACTTGAGGGTGGTAGCTAAACAGCCGAGTACTAGAAAGTACCCTACCACCACGCTATCGTTTCCTCACGATGTATTTGTTCAGCCGCAGCTCAAGCTCAATATAAAATGTACTAATCGTTATGTAAAATGTATGTAGTTTATACTTGGTGGTTAGCAGTTAGTCGATTAGGTAGGTACCACCGCAAAACCAGATATTCTGCCGCCAAGCAGTAGTATGTTAACATTACTGTGTTTCGGTTTGAAGGGTACTGCAGTTAGCGAATTTGCAAGGCTTTTGACTAACCATCGAAAATCTCAAAATAATAAGCGCCAAAGCAGCGTGTCTGAACATACACATTTTAAAAAAACGTATGTCGTTTATGTGGAATCTCCATTCAATTCGAATCTATATGTGTTTTATGATGAGACGCGAGATACGAGTAAAAATATACGAGTAATTTACTCGAATCATTACAACATGAAGGTACGTGAATAAAATTATAGAGATTTAGGGCGGGTGTGATGTGATTGTTCGAGAACTTTTGGTAGTGTCCATTTCTACGCTCATCCCGTGATAAAGCGCTCCACATAAAGCTCCACCATAACGACTGCTCTGTCAGGAGCAAGACGCGCAATTTATCCTTTTTCCTTTGTACACTCGTGCGCGTAACCTACAGTTTAGTGATTAATTCAAGGTAAAGACAGCCCTGTTGCCTCATTGGTTGTATATCTGCTTTAAGAATTGTAGAGCGTGGGCTCGATTTCCACGCACGACTAACATTTTGTGTCATAAACAAATGTTTGTTCTGTGTCTGGGTGTCCTGTGAATATAGATAGATATAAACTTTATTGTGCACATTAAACTTAGAAAAAGTAGTATAATATTATTTCAAATATATCATTAAAAAAGTTAAAACAAAACGACAAAAATAAATATAATAATATGCCTCAGCCTTATCGCTACGAGCGAACTCTTACAGGTAACCAAGGATAGAAAACACGATACAGCTTACGAATAGACAGGAAATGTAACACTATTTAGTTCAAAAATTTAAACTTATAGAAGTAATACAAATAGTGATTATGTAAAATGTCTATGTATTTAAATAAAACAAAATATATGTATATAGGCTTTAATATATAGCAACCGCTTCCAACCGGTATTTATGGAAGTCAATGGGGGAGGCCTATGCCCAGCAGTGGACGTCCTACGGCTGAGATGATGATGATAAAATATAAAGATAAAATAAAAGCCAACATCAGCATTCAGGTTTACTAGCCTACATTAGAGGGGGTCGCCTCAACGCTAAAATTGTCTAAAGGTGGTTTATATTGAGCTTTTTCCTTTTGTAATCTTCCCCTTTTTGCTTCCAGTCACTGCCCACAGCTGCCTTACCTATATCGTCACTCCATATAGACACAGGGCGTACTACGCTACGTACAATCACAACGAGGAACACATAAATAGGTATTTGGTTCAGAAGTTGCCCAAATAATTAATTATAGTACCTAATAGTAAAAAACTTATTGCCAAACGAATAAATATCTTATTAAATTTATTTGAGATGCAATAAAAAAAAATGTACCAAATAAATTTCGAAAACGAAAATATCCTTTATTCGCTGTACATTTTAAAAACGTGGCTGGCCGTATAAATGTACACCATCGGCCGTATGCTGCCCGCGGGTCGTGTTTTGGACAGTCCTGCTTTAGAACATGGGATCGGTGATTTGATAACTGCTACCTGAAAATGTCGGCGTTGAAAACCCTAAGCACACTTAGAATTATTTTTTAATTGAGTCTTTTTACCACTTAGTTTCAGTCGAATTTAGTAACAGTAAAAGGCAGGGGTGCAGCATATTTTTTTCAATGATTGTTAGTGAAACTTCGTGAACGGCTAATTTTATTAGATAATAAAATTATCGACAAGGCCGCACGCGCGTTGTACACTGATTCCTAGAAGAACACCACCAGATGTAGCCGAACTATAGTCGGAGTCTATAGTCGGTATATAACGTTACCTAAATTATTGTTTTATGGTAAGAATAAAACCTTAGTCACAAGTTTTTACTACTTAGTTTTGGTTCTTAAATAAAATTGCATCTCTGGAGCTTGTTGAAAAAAATTGATAAGATCCCATTTTACAATAATAGACTGCAATATAAGACACTTTTCAATTAAAATATAAAACAAAAACGAATTCAAACTTTTCCACCCAAATGTACACGAAAAAAAGAACGCCCCCCTCCCCTCCCTTTATTAAGACATGGCCGGGTAATTTTTGATGTACATCCTTAAGTGAGGATAAGATTTCTGAAATATTACGCTCTGATTTATTAGGACGTTATAACGTATTTCGTGTTGGCTTGTAAATGAGATGGGGGACGGAAATTATTACTATTTCTTACAGTTAATCTTGTTGGGAAAATATTATGTTTTTTAATCAACAAGCTCAAACGATCTAAAGTTTAATTAAATTTATTTTGTTTTTGTTAGAAATAAAAAGAAATGTTTTTGTTAGATATAAAAAGAAATGTCGAATTATTTTAAAAGTCAAGGAACAAAATAATTTTACTTTATTTTTTTATTTTTGTAGCGATTATACTCAGTGGTTAGCACGGTTGGTTCACACGCCGAAAAGCGTGGGTTCAAGCCCCGACAATAAGCTTGAACTGCCGGTGAAGGGAAACATCGTGCGCGAACCATAGTGTGTTTTGTAGTACTCGACTACCACCCTCAAGTTGAAAATCTGCCGCTAAGCATCTAACAGTGTTTTCCGGAATCCTTACTTGAGAGCCAGTTCCATTTCAGGCTAGGTGCGCTTTACCATTTTCAACCACACCGCCACAATATCAAGTGAGCTGTGGCCACACTTAACCTATTAATAGTAAAAAAACAAGTGCGTGCGAGTCAGACTCGCCCACCGAGGGTTCCGTATTAACTAGTAGGTATGATAAATAGTTTCTTTTATCTAATCTAATACCTTTAAACGGGCAATTCTTGTATATATGTATAATTAAATATATATAATATGAATTTCGGAAACGGCTTAAAAGATTTTCATGAATTTTTGTATACAGGGGGTTTCGAGGGCGATAAATCGATCTAGCTAAGTTAAATTTTTAGAAAATATCGTTTTATCCGTGTTTTCAACCGATCAAAGCTCGGTCATCCAGGTACTTTGTATTACAAGATAATGCTTCTTGCCGAATCTCATAGTTCTATGTCAACGGGAAGTACCCTATAGATTTTGATTCTCTAGTGAGTACGGAAACTGACGTGGTCTTCGCACTGAAGCGACAGTGCGAAGCAAGACGAGGCCGCGCGCGCGTTGTCTCAGCTTTGTCTCCATGATGAAGGCCACCGGATGTGGCCGAAACTATAGTCGGAGTTTCCGATAAAATTATAAGTGAGTAATCCCGCATAAATAAAACAAAAATCTCTAGTGAGTGTTTAATTATGCGTTTTTTGCGACATAAAAGTGGATAACTGAGAAGTTTACATTTTTCACAGTTGCAAGGGAGTACAGATTTGCGTATATGGTTTTAATTTCAACTCAATACTTCTACGCGTTTCCGATATAAAAGTTCTTGTGATCAACAAAGTGATCTAATAAAGGTTCCGTTATTTTTCCCTTTGAAGTACGGAACCCTAAAAACTACCGTGTATATCGGAAGCTCTCTTATACCCTCAAAACTCTAGCACAGAACTGTCTACAGGCAATTCGAGGTTACTTCCCAAATTAGGCGACCAATCTATCACTCCATTGAACATCAAAAACTTTACCAATTACGCTTAGCTCAGTGGAGCTACACTGCTCACTACGTTTTGTACTACCAAAGTAATACTACTTAGACCTTTAAGTAAACAACTTCTCTATTATTCACAGCACATTTAACTTGACTAAGCACCGCGGTGTACCAATATTGGCAGTACGTAAATTTTAGCTAAATAGTTAAGCAAGTTAGTTAATAGTTAGCTATCAAATCACACTATTATTATAAAGGTGAAAGTTTGTCTTTGTAATGGCTAGCGTGGCAACTTCACACGCCGAAAGGCGTGGGTTCCAACCCCAACAACTTAAAAGTTTATTTTATTCTGTTTTTTTAGTATTTGCTGTTATAGCTATATCTGTGAAAATTTCAACTGTCTAACTATCACGGTTCATGAGATACAGCTTGGTGACAGACGGATAGACAAGTCGGACGGACAGCGGAGTCTTAGTAATAGGGTCCCGTCTTACCTTTTGGGTACGGAACACTAAAACGCGGCAAAAAGTGACGGCACTATGGACACCTACAATACCCATTTTCAGTGCGTGGCCTACTATTGAGGACATTCCTCCTTTGTTTAAAACAGAAAAATAATGGAAACTCGTATAGCAGTACCTGGGTACGAGTATCTGCTATAAACTGAAACTGCCCTTTTTCAAACGTTTCTTTATTATTTAGGTACAAATTTTGAGATTTACACTTGCTTCTAAATTTTCTATGTCTATGTCTATATATCTGTTCTTGAAAAGGAATCATTGATATTGTTTTACGAACGAAACTTGATTAGTTTTTGTATGTCGAGCTATTTCACATACATGTAAATACATAAGTAATTTATATTAAGAACCAATATTTATAATCATACTTATACTAGTATAAGTATACATAAACATTATATTACATAAAAAACGGTATTGCAGTAAATCTATCCTTATGTCATACGGGATAGATGGCACCACTTTCTGTGCGTGTTTTGGGATATTTTGTCTTTACGTTGGCCACCTCGTAATAGTTAAGCAGTAATTCAATAGATGGCGCATCTTTTAAAGTGAACGTTACTTAAAATCTGCATACAGTCGTGCGAACTTCAATCACTGAGTTCAACAATTTTTAACATGCAGCCTCATTTCCATATGCGCTGTAAATAAATGCAGTTTATGTATCGTGAGTAACGAGAAGGGATTAAAGTTATGCGAGAAAATACTAGCACTGCACATCGTATGCATGACAAGAAGAGTCCATTAGAAACATAATATGTACTATTATTTGATCTGTAACGTAGGTACTTTCGAGTTCATTGTATATTTACAACACTATGGTGTTATTATACGTTTATTTTGTTATATCTAGCATTGCAGTATAAGTTTAAACAAAGCTTAGCATGATCTAATATGACAAACACGAAAATAAAGTTGCTATAGAAATTAATTATTTTTTTGTTTTTACTCATGTGGGATTACTCACGTTTAATTCTGTCGGATACTTCGACTATAGTTTTGGCCACATCCGGTGGCCTTCTTCATGGAGACAAAGCTGAGTGCAACGCGCGCGCGGCTTCGTTTTGCTTCGCACCACGGGCCGCTGCGCGCCTCGCACATAAAGACAGTAATGTGGGTGTGGGGTGGGAGCGGGTAGTGTACCAAGATGCCCTTGATCACTGAAGTCCTCTACGGTGTCAGGAAAAATCCAGCACACAGAGCTCATTGCGACGTCTTCAGATTCGCGACCACTCTCACCGGACTTGGCCGAAACTATAGTCTGAGTATCCGATATAATTAAACGTGAGTAATCTCGCATTAGTAAAACAAAAATGTGCTAAAATCTCGTCAGCTTCCATAGTTAAATACTTGTAATATTGTATTGTTATAGGTGATCTAATTGACATGACATTGCGCAAATAAAATGTCAATCAGGACGGGTTTTGAATAGATGTCACAATTGACATGATTATGGCTAAAATAATAATAATAATCTTATTTTTAAATTGAAATGCTGTTTTATACTATTCTATAGCATTAGATAATTTACTGAACAGTGTGTTTACTTAAGGCTAAGTAAAAAAATGTTAGGAAATGAAATTTGCTTTTAAAAATGGTTGCTCTAACAAAGCGTTAAATGCATAAAAACAAAATTACAACCAATATTGTTTAAAGTCATTGATGGGCTTTGAACTCACGCCAGCATTGTGAAAGTTGATCTTTTCTGCTATCTTTTCCACTAACATCTCAGTGTTGTTCAAACAAAACGTACGTTACGTGAATACGCAAGCGTGCTCCAAATACACGTGAAGCCTGTTGTAAAAAGAAATCATTGAGCTATAAAATACTACAAAACCCTGTAAATACTTAATAGAAATGAACTAAAAACTTAACTAAAAGCGAAATAAAAGTTCATAAATGTTGCCTCAGCTAAACAGTTCCTAAGAAAGCTGCCTTTTTTAAGCTCGTCCTGCTCCGAATGTGATGGATAAAATATATTATAGATGCCTTTAAAACCCAATAAATGACTGTTCAACCGTATTGCTACTTCGGCCCGTATCTTGGATCTTGATTCCTATTGTGCGATCTGGGAGATGTATTTACATGGAGAGGAACATTTTTTTTTTTTAATACTTTTCATATCAATTAGGTACTGAAATCACAGGATTATTGATACAAGGACATTTTATCATATTGACATATTTTGTATTGACAGTATTTTTATATTGACATGTTTGTTCATATATTGACATACTCTATTTTAATATTTTGTTTTTTAATCATTGAAATGTAGTCAGTGTTTTACTCGTAAAACTCTTTTAATGATATAATTATTTAATATTACGAAATGATATTACGGAATTGACTTGTAACATTGGTGTTTTTAATATAAGTACCTGAATGACCGAGCTTTGCTCAGCTGAAAACACGGATAAATCAACGTTTTCTAAAAATGAAACCTTGCTAGATCGATTTATCGCCTCCGAAACCCGCTGCATACAAAATTTCATGAAAATCGTTGGAGCTGTTTCCGTATATATATATACATATATACAAGAATTACTCGTTTAAAGATATTAGATTAGATAGATATTTGTATTTGTACTAATAATACATATATTTTATTGATAAAACCAAAGATACAGGTCATTTTTCCATTGAAATTTAAAAATAACATTAAAAATGTAAAATCAGACAACTTTTTATCACGACAACTAACGTGGTTTTGACACATTTTTGTTTTACATATGCGGGATTACTCACGTTTTGTATCGGATACTCCGATTATAGTTCTTAGTGGAGACAAAGCCGAAACTACAGTCAGAGCATCCGATATAATTCAACGTGAGTAAAACAAAAAAAGAACACTTGTCAATTAAAAAAAAAAGTCCCAAAGTTTTTTTGATGACAACGTAATGAGACAAACGACATGTTCTCCTGGTGGTAAGAGATAACGCCTGTCTATGACCATTACAGCGATAAAAAGAATTTTAAGTCAGTCCAGGGCATCGCTGCTTTGGCGCTCATTACTCTGATATATTCGATGGTTAGTTTTAATAGCCCTACAATACACAAAGCAGTGATGCTTTTGATTCAGTATAGAACAGTCGGTCGTTTAGTTAAAAGTCCCATTCCACATTTTCGTAGCGTTCTAAGAAGATCTTGGAAAGGGCAGTGCGATATTCAAATAGTCCGCTCCCATCTCTCATGCAGATTCCGGCTGTATTGATCACGACGGCATTTATATTGGATTTTTGCGCCAATTGCCGTCCCAGGACAACAAGACGGCACTTCCTTTGTGATACACTGATAATAATAGAAACGGACACAGATAGTAAATAGAGTATACTTTTTTGCAATGTTTTTTGCCGTGAATGCGTGTTTTTATTTGATTCCATAACGGGAGGCAAATACAAAATCCGAAATGGAATTACACTACTCGAATGCCAACATCACATCATCAGCCATAAGACATCCACTGCTGGACATAGGCCTCCTCCTGGGTGGGTTTTGCCAATACTCGCCACGCTTGGCAGGCGGGTTGGCGAGCGCAGTTAGGTGTGATTGTTCAAGGAAGACGCTGCTGCCCATCTTCCGGATTACATCCCTTAGCCGACTCTTACGGCAACCACGGGTAAAGAGGGTGGGGTACTATTATTACGCCGGCACCACCTCAAAAAAAAAACCACCGCACAAAAGCCAAAGGATTAAAGTATTCCTTACGTTGAGTGAGAAAATAAACATGACGTTTTAGTGTTTTAAAATGTTCAAGTTCAGTGTTAATACATAACGTACACAGTTCCGTGTCCAAGATACTATCCAACTCTAACTATTATACTTGGTGGTAGATCTTCTTAGCAGAAGGTTGTCAAGGTAGGTACCGCCGTAGTACAAGATATTCTACCGCCAAGCAGTAGTGTGTAAACATTACTGTGTTCCGGTTTAAAGGGTACTGCAGCTAGTGAAATTACGGGGCTGTTGAGACTAACCATCAAGTTTCAAAATAATGAGCACCAACGCAGCGATGCCCTGGATTTTGTTTTGCTACTCAAAGCTCTCTGTATCGCTGCAATGGTCATGGACAGGTGTTATCTCTTACCATCAGGAGAGAGTCACGTTCATCTCATTACTTTTGACTTTTAAAAACAACTGATGTTTATTTATTACTCTACGATTAATTCAAGGTTGTTAAAATTTGAAAATAAAAGTTTATGGCGTTCTGTACCTACTACTACTTTGATCATCATCATCTTCAACCCTGCATCGCACACTGTCCTGTACCAATCTTGTCCTGGTTCATTTTTATTACGTCGTCTCCCAATAAGCTGGTGGATGACCAACGCTCCGTTTACCAGTTCGCTGCCACCACCACTTTGATACTATCTATTAAATACATTTATAAAAGCCTGAAACTTATACTTTAGGGCAATTTTTTAATAGTGACAGGCTAGGTGTTTGACCAAAGCTCACTTGATGCTAAGTGACTGTGTGGCCGAAGACGGTTAACACACATAGCTTGGAATGGCACTGATACTTAATAGTGACTAAATACACCATACAAATTCTCAACTTGAGGGTGGTAGCTAGCTGACCGAGTACTAAAAAGTACCCTACCGTCATGCTATGGTTTCCTCACGATGGTTTTCTTTACCGGCAGCTCAAAGTCATTTGTTGGGATTTAAATCCACACGCTACAATGTGAGAACCGACCGACCGCCGCTACAAAATCGTAATTATAATAATAAATAATGTAAGCCCGTATTATATGTATACAGTTTAACTCTAATAAACTATTTCTCCCAAGAGCGACTCTTTCCTCAAAGACTTGGAACAGGATATCTCATTGGAGTCCCGTAATGACGGCGACGTACTGCAGAGAAATGAAACAGAGACTGATTTCCAAACATTCGTATTAAAGTAAGACGTATGTATGTATATATGAGCTAAGGAACAGTTATTATAATATATACATTATACATATTATATATAGTACCTGGATGACCGAACCTTGCTCGGCTGAAAACACGGACAAAACGTCTTCTAAAAATGAAACCTAGCTAGATCGATTTATCGCCCCCGAAACCCCCTGCATTCTAAATTTCATGTAAATCGTTGGAGCCGTTCTCTAGATTCAAATTATATATATACCTATACAAGAATTGCTCGTTTAAAGGTATTAAATTATATATATGTATAATTAGGTCATTTGGTAAAGTCCTGCTAGAGTTGAACGGTGTGGGTTCGATAACCACTCGGGACTAACATTTGTGTTACTAACATAGAGCTAACAACCCATAAGTTGTTGTTAAGTAACGGTGTGGTCGAAGATGGTAAAGCACACCTAGCCTGGAATGGTACTGGCTCTCAAGTGAGGCTGCCGGAACACGCCAGAGGCTTGGCGGCAGATTTTCAACTTGAGGGTGGTAGCTAGCCAACCGAGTACTAGAAAGTACCCTACCACCATGCATCATGGAATATTAAAAAAAAAAAAAGATTTTGTTTAAATTGACATAATTCCCCGATGAAACTTTGGAAATGGGCGAGGAAGTAGATAAGTTAGGAAATTGACGACATAAGAAGATAACGAATTAGGAAGTGAACAAGTTAAGATGTAACGATTGTGGAAATAGTCAAGTTAGGACGAATACAAGTTAGAAAATGGATAACTTTGGAAATTGATGATTTAAGGAGTGACCCGATCAGAAAGGAACTGAGCTACCAAAACATGGTCACACTAGTGCCCTAAGTAACATTTAAGTATATGAGTAAGGTTCTTAATAGTTTTGGAACCTATGGAAGCTGAGGTACTGTTCTCATCATTCCCTTTGTGCCGAGGGAACGCTGTAGTTTCTAATCACTTAATTAGCAGCTGTTAGCTTTTCCTTAACGACGTTTTTTTCCGAAACGACGTCTTTTCTGAGAAAAAAAATATTCTTTATTGACAGTAAAAGTCTAAAGTTTTAAGATAGACGCTCTCGAAAAATACTGTAAGTAGGTAATATATTTTACTGGTCGTAGATCTCCTTAGCGTGACGTCGTCTAGGTAGGTACTACCGCAGTACCAGATATTCTGCCGCCAAGCAGTAGTGTGTAAACATTACTGTGTTCCGGTTTGAAGGGTACTGCAGCTAGCGAAATTACAGGGCTATTGAGACTAACCATCTAGTCTTAAAGTAATGAGCGCCAAATCAGCGACGCCCTAGACCTTATTTTGTTACTCAAAGTTCTGTGTATCGCTGTAATGGCCATGGACAGGCATTATCTCTTACCATCAGGAGAGCGCCTCGTACGTCTCATTACTCTTACTTTAAAAAAAGTCAAGTGGAAGGTCAAAGAAGAAGAATTTAAAAAAAACATATGACCCAAAACAATGCAAATTTGTTTTGGGCATATTTTAAACATTGGCAATATTTTTTTATCAAAATATAGTCAATGTTACTCGGGTTATGTAATGATTCAAAAGCCCATACATCCAAATCTGTACCAAGTGTAAGGGTTTTTTTTACACATAACTAAAACTATTTACACTATCCCTTTTACACCTTACCTAAATTAGCTTTCTCTTTCGTACTTACAGTTATCTTGCATATAGGCATCTCTTTCATATTGACGTTACGTTCCATTCATTGCTTCTGTAACTCTTACAAACATATTAATTGCTCATTTATTCTTTCTCATTCTCGCTACCTTACGTTACATTTCACGCAGAACTACAGTTTACACAAACATTTAGAAGTTATGGTGGAGAAAAGAAACTCATAAGAACCCTGAAAACAATACTTTTTTTTTATCGTGTTCAAATAAGAACTCGTAAATTTTCTATTTAAAATAGAAATTACCTAATTCTACAGTGGAAATTGACGCTTAATTGTGGTTTGTGCTTGCTTGTGCACAGGCAATTTAGGCACTAAACGCATAGATAACAACAACAGCAGTCCCAATGACAACAACAATATTGATAACCACTTCTCTACGTTTACAAACGGAACGTGCAATACCGTAACCTATAATGCAATGGTATTTATTTATGCGGAGACCATGATTTGGAAAAAATATTATATATATAGAAACTATTTATTGTGCACACCTAAAATACGAAAAGTTAAGCTAATAGCTGAGTGGTAAATGCGGACGGCTCACACACCGAAGGACGTGGGTTAAAACGCCAAAAAATTTGCTTGAGCTGCCGGTAAAGGAAAAGCATCGCGAGGAAACCATAGCATGATGGTAGGGTACTTTCTAGTACTAAGCTGGCTAGCTACCACCCTTAAATTGAAAATCTGCCGCTAAGCACTTAATAGTGTGTTCCGGCAGCCTCACTTGAGAGTCAGTTCCGTTGTAGGATAAGTGTGTTTTATCATCTTAGACCACATCATTTAACATCAGGTGAGCTATGGTCAACATCTAGCCTGTCCAGAACCAATAAAATAAATTTATATTGGAGGACATTTTACACAGCGCCATCTTGCCATAAACTAAGCAAAGCTTGTACTATGAGAACCATATAGCTGATAAAACACATAATATATAGGTACTTTTTATAAATACTTATAATACAAACAGATTACCTGAAAATAGAACAAACATGCAAATGTTAATCTTGAGTGGGAATCGAACCCACGCCGTTCACTCTCAAAGCAGAAATACTACCGTTGAGCTATCAGTCTTAATAATGTTTACAAACTAATGCTTGGTGACATATTTGACATTACATCCAGTATCTGGTACCTCCCTAGACGATATTTTGCTAAGAAAATTTACCACCTAGTTACTTACTGTGGCTCAATGCAAATAACCGCTGTGCCAACGGATGTGGCCGAAACTATAGTCGGAATTTCCGATGTAATTAAACGTGAGTAATCCCGCATAAGTAAAACAAAAATGTGTAACAACCACGTCAGTTTCCAAAGTATAATCGCTGTACAATAATGAAAACCCTTAATTCTGTTCCGTATCCCATTTTAAACCCATCCCATGGTAACTTTCCGCACCACACATGCCAAAAGCTTGGATTACTCTTCAATGGCTCCCCACAGAGCAACATGTAAATTCTATGGTCACTCGATACTCGACAGCGATTATATCGATAGGTAGTAGAGATGAGGACATATCGCAACGATTATATGCATCCTGAGTTTCCGTTCATGTTTTGTTGGAAATAATTCATTACTTGTAAGAATGATGTAATTTTTTTTTTTGCCAGAATTCGTTTTTCTTTATGTAAAAGTAATGAGACGAACGGGACGCTCTCCTGATGGTAAGAGATAACGCCTATACATAACCATTGCAGCGATACATAGAACTTTGAGTGACAAAATGGCTGTGTTGGCGTTCATTACTTTGAGACATTAGATAGTTAGTCTCAACAGCCCTGTAATTTCGCTAGCTGTAGTACCTTTCAAACTGGGACACAGTAATGTTAACACACTACTGCTTGGCGGCAGAATATCTGGCAATGCGGTGGACTTAGACGACCTCCTGCTAAGGTTTACCACCAATTAAGCCGCAGGTGGCAAACAAGCAACAAGGTTTACGTGATGGTAAGCAATTACTGTCGCTTAAGGATATCTGCAATACCAGATGTACTACAAATATGTTGCCGACCTTTTAAGATTATTTATTAACACGCCTTTTGAAGTGCAAAATGTTGTAACTCCGCGGGAATACCGGAGGAAGGAAGATCATTCCACAATTTGCATGGCAAAAATACCATATCATTTGATAAAAAATTCTATAATTTTTTTAATTTGAAAGTGGTTTTAGCAAAAAAAAAACCGTTTGAAGCATGTATTTCCATCTCTAAAACTGTGAATGTAAAATCAGTTCTAGGATTTCTCTGTCGGTTTGCAGAAACCTATCGTACCAGTTAAGTTCAATTTTCGGAAATAACCAAAGCTCGGACCAAAGATAATAATTTACAACACTCGTGAAAATTTCGTCTAGCGTTTATTGGTAGAATTCATGATTATTATAGTTAGTGCCAAGTCAATTGGGAGAGTGACCGGGAGAAGTATTTATAGGCTAGTAAAAATAGCCGTTTTTTGGTCAACCTCGCACTAAATTTCCGATTCAATTTTTTTAATAAGGTTTAGTGTTACTTACTGAGCATAAAATCACAAAATGCTGTCAGATCCACGCGGAGCTTCAAGTGCCCAAGTTTTTGGCCTATATCTCGGAAACTATGCACTTTAAGGCAAAAGTTATTGAGACCATTATTGTAGAGAATAAAATTTTGCATCTTTTACTATCTATAAACTTTTTTGTAAAACTAACTGTCTACGGTTTATGGCCCATTTAATGAACCGGCTTTTCTATCTCAGCCGATAACTCTTAAAATATTGGAAGAAATAGAAAAACTGGTTCATTGAATGAACAAACATCTGTTTATCAATGTTTTTCTTGGATGGGAATCAAACCCACACCCTACAGCTGTTAAAGCCGATATACTAACAATGAGTTAACAGGGCTGTATATAGATAGTGCTATCCACGAAGACGCTCATAAACGAATATCTGACAGGCTATGTGTGTCAACACAGCACAGCTCACCTGATGTTAAGTGACGGGGTGGTCGAAGATGGTAAAGCACACCTAGCCTGGAATGGAACTGGCTCTCAAGTGAGGCTGCCGGAACACACCGTTAGATGCTTGGCAGCAGATTTTCAACTTGAGGGTGGTAGCTAGCCAGCCGAGTACTAGAAAGTACCCTACCACCACGCAAAACCACTTCCAAATCGCTTACAATAAAACTGTGCAACATTCTGCTAGTGTGGTCCTTTCTATTATTATAAATCCTGAAAACATTACACACATTTTGTTTGGGCAGATGACGACTTTTTCAAAAATGACTATTGATAAACTCTTAGTTTACAAAAAAAATGTCGGGGACGCGGAAAGAGTGCTGTCTCTTCACTGTATTGTTTTCCAAAACTAGTGTTTTTTTCAAGTGTTTATGTATAAAAATAGTGGTGTTTTATTCATAAAGTGCCGAATTACAAGCGCGAGTTTGGGAAAGGGATAATGTGGCGAAACATGACTTTTCGTGTTGCTTCCAAAACTCCATCGAAGCTTAAAGTAAAGTCGCCACTACTTTACTAAGGCATGACTGGATTTGACTGGGCTTGACCAGGACAGGAATTTACTATAGATGTTAGACATGCCGTGCCGTGGTGGTGCCGGCGTAATAATAGTACCCCACCCTCTCTACCCGTGGTTGCCGTAAGAGTCGGAGAAAAAACCGAAGACATGACAGTATGGCTTTACAGCTTTAGCCTTCCCGATGGCGCAAAGTACTTAAAGATATAAAAAAAACTTTATTTACACAAAAAAAAAAAAATCCTCTCTCAAAAAAAAACGTCTGGATTGGCCACGCAAGATTTATTTATGATATCGAGCATATATTCCCAGCCTACCAACAATCTATAGCCAAATTCAATTCCGGTTTAAATTTATGTTCGACCGTAGACGGGTTGGGTCCTTCGTTAGCTCGTATTGTATGTGCTAGAACTTCATAGGTCACTCGTCGACGGTTGTTCGCCCTTTCTGTCGTTCCGACCAAGTCCCTTCTAGATTGACATTATATTTTATCGACTTCGAATTTATTGTGTGAATGTTTTTTTTTTTTTATGGTTGACAGGCTAGGTATTTCGCCACAGCTCATCTGATGTTAAATGATGTGGTCAAAGATGGTATGCACACCTAGCTTGAAATGGAACTGGCTCTCAAGTGATTGCTGGAACACACCGTTAGGCGCTTGGTGGCTGATTTTCAATTTGAGGGTGGTTAAAATTAACTTCCGCAAAGTAACTCCTGAATCAATCAAAAACCTATATTTTCTAAAATGGTACAAATAAAAATGAGATCTGTATATTTGTAAAATATTTATTTCACTGCTATAAAATTTATTACTACCACTGTTTATACATTTATTTACAAAATTATATTTATTGCCTTGTATTAAAGCTTTTGTCTCGATGCCATAAAAACTTGTCACGTTCGATGTTCTGTTGCTCAAAACAGGATTATAGTCATTTGTATAAGCACTTATACTACTTACCCGAAAGCAAAACGTTATTAAAAATCAGGTATTCTCAGAAGTAAGCGAAGTGAGCCTCTGTAGCTATTTAATTTGTGCTCATTTTTACTTGTTTGTAATAAAGAAAAAACTAGGAATATAAAAAAAACTCATTCGAAAAATTCACTCTAGTTTTTAAAAAACTTGTTTATAGAATCCAAATCATCAAAACTACGCAGTTTTGTGGAAAATGCTTGACCGAGAAACAATTTTTTGTAAAAAAAAAAACATGTTTTCAGCTCGTAGCTACATTAATTTTATTTTTAAATGGATCGTTTAAATATAAAAAGAACATCCTCAGACTCATCTTAGAGCAGTAGACGTAGAAGCATGTCTAATTCTATGACCACACAATTAAAGACTTAAAGACGAAAAGATTACCTACATAGCATAACATTTAACAGAAGAGTTCAATAAAAGATTTATAGAACAAAATAAATTTTAAAACCTAAGACTCCGTAATAGGGTATCAAATTTCGATTTAATCAGACCTGTTGAAGATGCTTACATCCATTCATTAACTAAGAAAAAGCCAATAAATCTCCAATTGCCAAAAAAAATACTTTTTTAAATTATTGCTAAGAATACTCTCGATCAAGTTCTCTTACAAACAAAAAACTAAATCAAATAGCAAAAAAACATCCTTCTGTTTGTGTTGGGGGTTAAAAATACAGCTTGTAATCAAAACTGGCATAAAATACATAATCTGGCATAAAAACGGTAGATATTTAGATATGAGTTGAAACCGTAGAAACAGAACCGGTAGAAATCCCCGGTCTGACGTGATTGGCGTTTGAATCTTCTTTTTCCTTTTGTGGCTTTCTTTTTGGTCCTAGCAATACTTTTTGTAGAGAACAAGCGGGTGCTTCCACGAAGAGGTACAAAAGCAAAGACAGGAAATATGTGGTGGTGACAATACCAGCATAAAGCATTATCTGGAAAAAAAAAACATAGTTAAAGTTATGCTCTAAATATAATAATGTCACTTAGTTTTTATATAAATTATTTTGGTCGTATTTTTATACCATTTTAATTAGTTTTATTTGTATACATTTGTAAATTGCGGATATACGTCTAATACAAATAATTTAAATAAATATTAGTTACTATTATTATTTTATTATAATGTTTATTCATTTCAAAATTTGTTTTGTTTTTTACATTAACTGATGAATAATATGTTATTTGTATGAACTGTGAGTTTCATGTATTTTAGATGCCTATAATTCTGTCAGCATAGTTCTAGTTCATAAATATCTTGCTTTCTTGATTGCGTTAATGTATAAAATGTTGGTACCCAGTAAAATTTGAATTTGTCACATTTCTATTTCCTTTACATACACATAAGCACCATTTTCTTGGTCGTAAATCTCCTTAGCAGGAGGTCATTTAAGTAGGTACCACAGCAGTACCAGATATACTGCCGCCAAGCATCATTGTGTTCCGGTTTGAAGGGAAGCTAGTGAAATTACAGATCTGCCGATTGTTATTCAAAGTTCTCTGTATCGTTGCAATAGTCATGGACATGACATTACTAAAAGAACTACAAATACTTACAGCAGTGTAATCAGTGGCGTAGAAACTCCTCCTCATCTGACCCCCATAAGTCCTGAGTACAGTGGCGTGGAGTAACATAGCACAGTAGGATAACCTTCCCAGAGGCTGCAAAGGACCCCATTCCATAGATCCCACATAGATTTCTAGAAAGTGATTGACAAGTAAAATCAGTATTAACATAACAGTATAAAACTGCGGTTATGAAGTTAAAATTAAACTGAGCAAGACGAGTTCCTAGAGACAGTGATGAGTGATAGTAAAATTATGACACATGGTAAGTGAACTCAAGCATGGTAAGTGGATTATTGGTCGTCCATGTGCAAGATTGGTCGACGATACCGATGGGCTTGAGCTGCTGTATGATCAGCATGGTGGTTGGGTACTTTCTAGTACTCAGCTGGCAAGCTATCATACTTAAGTTAGAAAATTGACACCAAGCACCTAACGGAGTGTTCTGGCAGCCTTACTTCAGAGCCATTCTAGGATAGGCATGCTTAACATCTATCAGACGACTACGCCGTCTCTTAACATCAGATAAGCTGTGGTCAACGTTAAACACATATAAATATATCGCACAGGACCGAGACCGATGACATAAAGACAGAAGCGCTTATACTCAACAGTGGAATAAGAAAAACTGTGCATGATCATGTTGACGACCAACAAACACAATAGCAAAAATCGAAAATTTAGAAAAATTAAGACATACACTTCAATAATAAATTTGAAGTGTTCAATTTTATGTATACCAACACGGACCACGGATTAGCAAGCGCAGCGTAGGACGTCCACCCACAAGGTGGACAGACGACTTAATAAAGACTGTAGGAACGCGATGGACGCGAGCCGCTACCAACCGGTCTTTATGGAAATCATTGGAGTCATATGTCCAACAGAGCAATATGATGATGATGAAGTATTTTATAAATAATACTTACTATTACACCTGTAAAAGTATCCGACAATGAAGACACAAATAGCTAGTGCGAAGAAGTTTTGGTTTAATGCGTTGAAGACAGCTGACTCAAATGCCGATGCCTCCCTGTGATGAAGATCCCAGCCCATCAGCACTGTTCCTAGTGCGATTGGCAATGACGATAGGTAGAGGAGCTTAAACAACTAGAAAAAAATATTACAGGGTTACCTAAATAATTGACACGGAATCTGCAGCTAATGTCACACTTAATATACTAATTCATTTTAAATATTTATTTACACAAATCAAATCAATAAAATAAAATAAATAAATAATAAATTTCGTAGGACATTACACAGAGCTTGTGTGATGGAAGTCAGATAACTGATAAAATACATAAATACATTTTGTTGTAAATACATACTTATAATACATACAGAACACCCAGACACAGAACAAACATTTGTTTATACCATAAAATGTTTGTCCTGGGCGGGAATCGAACCCACGCCCTACAGTTCAGGCAGACATACTCCCAACAAGCCAACAGGGTTGTCAATTATTTATTTACATTTCATAAATTATTTTTGTTTTTGGTTAAAAGCGAGGTCTTACAGCACAAGTAAAGGGAAAATTCCGAAAAATAAAAACAGTTGAAAACTAAGGTAAATTTGATTCTGTAAGTTTTTTTTCGAGAAAATCTAAATTTGCCCATATCTTTTTAACGTGTTGAGGTACAGGGCCTTTATTTTTATAATAGAGACTATAGACCTTAGTATCTGGTATACATTTCAACTTGCTAGGTTCACCCGTTCCCGAGAAAATCGGTGGTGACACACGGACAGACAGACGGACAAGAGAGTGATCTTAAAAGGGTTCCTTTTTTACCTTTTGAGGTATGGAACCCTAAAAAGTATTTAAGCACCTAGTGGTTCACTCTACTATATACAATATCCGTTGAACTTACAAGGGAGTCTCCTAGATCCCATTTCTTAGCCTGAGCTTTGTGGTAGAAGTAAGCGGTCAGCACTCCGAGATGGTAACCGGCCCAGTTACCTTGGGCTGACACGTACGCGTGGTAGAACGTCTCGTTGTATCCGAATATATCTCTTATCGATCTGGGAAAAAGATTTATTTTCCAATTAAAATCTATTCAAAAAATCTATAAGAAGAAAATGTGGTCATGATGTTTTTTTTATGGCTGATAGGCGAGCTTGGCGGCAGATTTTCAACTTGAGGGTGGTAGCTAGCCAGCCGAGTACTAGAACGTAGCCTTCCACCACGCTATGGTTTTCTTGCGATGTTTTCCTTCACCGGCAGCTAAAACTCATTGTTGGGGTTTGAACCCACGCCCTTCGGCATGCGAACCGACCGCACTGACTACTAAGCTATCATCGCTACAAACGCGCAGGTCTACTTATCGTTATCTCTTGACTCTTGTATATATGACCATTGCAGCGATACATAGCACTTTGAGTAGCAAAACAAAGTCTAGGGCACTGTGCTTTGGCGCTCATTACCTACTTTGAGACTGAATTCACTCCTGAACTCCAATCAGCCGTTTGGAAAATACGAGGTTATAAAGAAATTTACGTAAATACATACAAGATATGCGCGAAAAACATAACTCTTCCTTAGCAGTCGGGTAAAAAACTCTTGAAGACTTATTACTTAGTGCTTAAATTGAGTCTTATTCTCGAGAATGATAGTCCAAAAAATACATAACGAGTTTTGAAAGTAAAGCATCTTTTTATATGAGATATGAATAACAGCAGTTTTAATGCATTATTCAAAGGCTGATGGCAGGGAATCAAAGCGCTATGCCGATCAATTGAAAGCTTAAAGTTTTTGAATAAAAACTTTTTCAATATAATTTTCTGTTTTCAAATCGAACTTTCGGTATAAATCGACTTCAAACATAATTTAGAATTTTCATTGAGATCTGTGTGTACACATACATTAAGTATAGTTTACACTACGTGATTGTTTCGTGTTATTTTTTATAACTATATTATTATCTAGGGCTTTAGTATCAAAATGATTTATGTTTCACACCATGTAGGTTTCTTTATTAGGTTCAGATTTTTCACCTAAAAGGTTTTATGTAGTTTAAGACTACTCTGTTGGCTCCGAATCAGCCCTGTTTTATGAACAGTCCCACTGCTGGGCGTGGGTCTCTTCTTATTCTGAGAATGGTAAGACAATAGTCCACCACGCTGGCCAAGTGTGGTCTTTTTTTTCAAGTCTTTTTTTTAAAGATCTTTTAGATACGTATAGTGACACAGAACATACATACATATATCGTCACATAAATGCTTGTCCTAGTGAGAATCGAACCCACACCCTTAAAGCTCTTGAAGCAGGCATTTTGCCAAGTAATAAGGCAGTCCCAGATATCAGTCGTGGTAGTGGTCAAACGCATACTGTTTGTTTTAAGAATTAAAAAAAAAGATTATATCTCTCAGGAAACGAGGAAGCCGGCAGCTTGTTCCATTCCTTGGCCGGACGGATGAGAAACGTAGATTTAAAAAAGTTTATACCCCGTAAAAGTTTGAACATCAGCAATATTGATACAGGGGGTTCAGTACTCGATTGTCGTTCCAAATATTAAAAAAATAGGTGGTTAATATTTGACCTAATTATCCTGAGCAAACACAAAAATACGGACACTCAAATGACGCGCACCGAAAATGACATGGTAGTCGCGCGCGGTTCCAGATTAGATAAGTTATTTCGCAGTCTAAGTATGGTAGTTATGTCTTGCGCTAGCTCGGTGCGTAAGGCTGCGCGCTGTCCATAAATTCTGAAGTCTTGGGAAAAACTTTAACCAAGGTTTTCTTAGTTTTTTTTGGTATTTATTTCTTTATACGTTTCATATGACCACTAACTAACATGTCTTTGAATATTGCTAATGTTCAAACTGTCAGCCCAAACATCTAGCCTGTCAACCTTAAAAAAAACTTCAAAGAACTACAAATGGAAATGAAGTTATACGAAATAGCTTTAGAAGACAAAGAGTGGAATATAATTAAACTTTTATTATTTTAATTGAATACAATATTTGGAAACTTTCGAGACGGAGTTACGGCCGAGTTAATTAATGAGAATAATTAAGAATACGCAGGTCAGGGTCCGTAAACTTTATTTCTATTTTAGTGCTTAATCTTTGAAAATTGAAGGCAACGTAAATTCTACGAAGAAAAAACACTTTAGTGAATAAATATTCACTCAACTTAACTATAAATATTCACTCTATATTCGCAAAACTTTCAACTGTTTTACTTTTATATTTTTTTATTTAAAAAGACAAACTTAAAAAAAAGTAAAACCGACTTCAAGAAAAAACATTAGCACTAAAAAGCGAAAAATAAACTTACTTTACAAAGTATTATTATACCTGTTAGGTACCTATTGATCTGTTTGAAGTCGCTGCTTAGCCTAGCCTAGGTGCCAGGTTCAAACAGTCAAATAGCGTGCTTCATCTTCGTTATCATCGCCTACTATCAGGCGAGTTGGTGGTCAAACGCAGACATATGCATGATAAAAATAAATGTTTGTCCTGGGCGAGAATAGAATCCATGCCCCACAGTTTAAAATTGACTCTAATAGTTTTACCTAAATTGCAAAAGTGATCCTCGTCAAGGTAAGACGGTACCTTGCGAGGTCGTGTATGGTATACTGTTCGCACCTATGGCACGGCTTTGCCAAGTACCAGTTTGAGGCACTGGAGTCAGTAGAGAGGCGCGCTAAGAATTTGATAGGCAATGATACTATGGTCTAGTCTCAGCTGAAAGCTTTGAGCATCGACGTAAGGTCTCCTGTCTGTCTTTCTACCGGATACATTTCGGATATTGGGCCACGACTTGGTTCGCCCCGCTCCATTTTTCTACCGGATGACTAGACAAAAACAATCTAAGCGTCACCCGTACAAAATCAAAATGTAATTTATTCAGTTTAGGCCCTGGTACTCTTATGAACGTTAAGTTACATGTTTGAATCTACCACCGGCTCGTAATTACACTTCAACTGAGAAGACTCCGGCAAGAAACTCAGCAAGGCTTTTTTTTTTGTGGATCTTTCTTTTTTATATAAGGTTACAGTTTACAGTTATAGATATTAATACATTATGCTTACTACAATTGTCACTTAGCCAGGGGGATGCAAGTGCAGAGAGAAGCTACAATCATATATTTCTGTCTTCCACATAATGAGCCACCTTATAGTAGGCTTTGTCAATATGACATGGTAGACGTTCCCCATGCGCTCTATGCGCTGCGAATCCATATTCTTTATTCGCACAGCGAGGATGTCAGAATCTGTGTTTGTTGTAAAATACAATATGAGTGTCTCCTAATCAAGAATAAACAGGTTCCTTTTAGGTAAGCGTGTTCCATCTTAGACCACATCGTTGCTTAACATCAGGCAGGATGTGGTCAAACGCAAACCTATTCCGTATAACAAAAAAAAAACTCATTTAACGTACTTCTAGCTAAGCTATATACATAACTTGGTGTAGAGACAGTAAAATCGGTATAGTGTCGGATAAAATATATTGTTCAGTAAAAAGTTTATAGGGTTTGCACATGGCTGATGTTTATGATCACTTTTGTTCAGGTTTGAAGTATAAAAAGCTGGTTTATGTTTAGATTTGCGTTATTTTAAAAGCGAAATGTTACTTTATTTTTGTACAATAGTTAACTTTTGGTATTGCACTTTATTGCGTTTTAACTAGAGTTATAAAAGGAACTTAAGTTAAACTTAAGAAAATTAGTATTTTAATCCTAAATTACGATTAATTTAACTGACCTCCTTTGTATTGTAAAAAAAAGGAAAATATATTGTAATTCATATTTGACAAAGGTCACGGACCCCGATGTCTGTGGAGCGCATATTTTAAATAATGTTTAAAAAAACTAAGAATAACTGCTAATAGAAGTTAAAATGTATAACACGTTACATTAGCATGTTGGTGACGCGAACTCATAAGTTTTGTCACTAACAAAAATCGATCAAAGTGACTAAAAAAAATTTGATAGATCGCTGTCGTGTATTCGTGTACATTCTTGAACACTAAGAAGTCCTTCGAATGTACGTTGAAATTCGGATTCGGATTCAGATAGCGTGGAAGGGTTGAAATACTTCCTTCCAACAATTTTCGTTCGATGTGTTATAGATTTGTAGCGATGATAGCTCAGTGGTTAGCGCGGTCGGTTCGCATGCCGAAGGGCGTGGGTTCAAACCCCAATAATGATCTTGAGCTGCCGGTGAAGGAAAACATCGTGAGGAAACCATAGCGTGGTGGTAGGGTACTTTCTAGTACTCGGCTGGCTAGCTACCAATCTGCAAATGAAAATCTGCCGCCAAGCGTCTAACGGTGTGTTCCGGCAGCGTCACTTGAGAGCCAGTTCCATTCCAGGCTTTACCATCTTCTACCATACCGTCACTTAACATCAGGTGAGTTGTGGTCAAACACCAAGCCCGTCAGATATTAAAAAAAAAAAGATTATTCCAACTTGTCACGTTTCGCTAAAATTATTTTACATTTAGCTTTATTATAAAAGAAATTCTGTTATCTTCTCGTTGAGGTGTAATGTCACGCGTTGAAACGAGACAGCCTACTTTAAGCATAGATTAAATGTAACCAACGATTAAAGTAAGGCCGTAAGTTGTTAGACTTACTCGGGGAAGATGCTGACACGTATCGGTAGGAGGTTCATGAGGTAGCTCTGCAAGAAGGGTATGACGAGGCTTATCACCATCACTGCAGAGAGAACCGGCACCGCGCTCCGGGGCCAGCGCCAGATCACCAGCATCACCACTAGAGTGATGAGGAACAGCTGAGTGTCTGTACCCAGGTACCTGAAAATAATTAAATGAATGCTTTTTAACAAAGTTCTGCAACGTATAAAATAAAGTCGCTTCCCGCCGTCTGTACGCTTAGATCTTTTAAACTACGCAACGGATTTTGATGCGGTTTCCATCAACAAACAGATTAATTCAAGAGGAAGGTTTATATGTATAATACATGCATATTATGCACCACATTAGTATCTACATTGCACCCGTGCGAAGCCGGGGCGGGTCGCTAGTAATATTGTAGATATCCATAGGTGACGGTGTTTGTGTACTATTAGGTAGCCCGTCTGCTTATTTGCTACCTGACGCATAAAAACAATGATGGTAGTATATCTGCTTCAAAACCTGTAGGGCGTGGGTTCAAATTTGCACCCAGTACAATTTATGTGACGATAAACGTTTGTTTTTGGACCACAGCGGTATGATCAAAGATGGACACCTAGCCTGGAATGAAACTGGTTCTCAAGTGAGGCTGCCGGAACATACCATTAAGTGTTTGGCAAACTTCAAGGTGGTAGCTAGCCAGCCGAGTATTAGAAAATACTTTACCACCATGCAAATACATATCTAATTTCAATTAAACAATATTCTTTGACATCTTACAATGCACCTTCGTGAATGTAAAAGAAATTTAAAAAAACACGGACACGTGCATGTCGGATTCGTCTACCGAGGGTTCCGTACAAACTAGTAGGTATAATAAATAGTTCGGAAATCGAGTGTTGAAGTTTATGGTTTTGACCCAATTTTTTTGTGATTAAATTAAAAATGTAGTTTTTTTTTTTTTTTTTTTATGGTATGTACTGTAAGACAATAAATACTTCTTGATTTTTTTTACAGCTGCAAGGGACTACAATGGTTTTAATTTCAACTTGATACCTCCACGCGTTCCCGAGACAGACGGACAACAAAGTGATCCTATAAGGTTTGTTTTATTGACAAAGCCTACTATAAGGTGGCTCATTACGTGGAAGACAGGAATATATGGTTGTAGTAGCTTCTCTCTGCACTTGCATCCCCCTGGCTAAGTGACAATTGTGGTAAGCATAATGTATTAATATTTATAACTGTAAACTGTAAAACCAAATATGAAAAGAAAGATCCACAAAAAAAATGCCTTGCTGAGTTTTTTGCCGGAGTCTTCTCAGTTGAAGTGTAATTACGAGCCGGTGGTAGATTCAAACATGTAACTTAACGTCCATAAGTGCTTTACCAGGGCCTAAACTGAGTAAATGACTTTTTGATTTTGATTTTGAAGGGTTCCGTTTTTTCCTTTTGAGATTTTGAGATACGGAACCTTAAAAAGAATACCATCAAACAATTGTCGTCGTCCTAAAAAGCCTGAGTAAATAAACACAATCAAGATGTCCTCCTTACAATTTCATAACTGCGAGAAAACCGAACCAAGGCCCGGTTGGTAGTCTGATCATGTTAAGTGTCGCAACAAACACCTTGTCGCGAAGCTGTGGCAAATATTTGTTGAACACGAAGGTATAGTTTATGAAGTCATTTAGACATGTAGTTTTAGTCTAAAGATTACCACATATTCTGCCACCAAGCAGTAATGTGTAAACATTGTGATCCGATTTGAAGGGTTACTGCAGCTTAACAAATTACAGGCCTTTTGAGTAACTATCGAAAGTCTCTAAGTAATGAGCGCCAAAACAGCGATGCCCTGGACCTTATTTTGTTACTCAAAGTTGTGTATCGTTACAATGATGATCATCATCATCATCATCATCATCATCATCATCATCATCATCATCATCATCATCATCATCATCATCATCATCATCATCATCATCATCACCACCATCCTCATCATCCTCATCCTCATCATTATCATCATCAACCTTTCATAGTCCACTGCTGGACATAGGTCTCTCCCAGGACACGCCACGATCTTCGACTGTTAGCTTTCAGCCACTGCCAGCTGTCTTACGTATATCGTCACTTCATCTAGTCTCAGGGCGTCCTACACAATAGTCATAGACATGAGTTATCTCTTACCTCTCTTATGAGAGCGTAACGTTCGTCTCATTACTTTATCATAAAAAATGTTCTCGAGATATCGAATTAAACGCGTTTTCATTGAAATGACCTTGAGCTGACCTTTGGAGAACCCCTCAAATTGGAATTTATGAATACACTCCCCTATCGATTCTTAATAATCCCCAAACAACGTATTTTCATGTTTATTCAACCCATTTTGAGCCGTAATTTGACTGGACTATAAGAAATCGATTGAAGACTGATTACTAAGTTACAAAAATTTACTATTATACTGTTAAAACGCATACAAATGTTAACTGCACGCTTCGTTGCAGTGGCATTGCAATATCTGACGACAGTTCCTTTGCAATCGGTCATGCGTCGTTAATTGCAGAAATTGACATATGCGATTGCTTATTATTCTTTATTGAATAATTCCTTATTGAGTTTTGGGTCAATACTATCGGATTATCAAAAGCGACGCTACCTCTTTTTTATGGTTTACAGACTAGTTGATTGACCACAGCTCACCTGATGTTAAGTGATGTTGAGGTCGAAGATGGTAAAGCACACCTAGCCTGGAATAGAACTGGCTCTTACCTAGCCTGTCAGCCATAAGAAAAAAAAACTTTGTATACTTTAAATATATGCAATCCAAAATGGCATTTCTAGTATCTACCAAGACCCACCGACTATATTACTCACCAGGCTTGAGGCAAGCAGAGATACTCGAATGGGAACAAATTAGGCATCAGTATAACGAGCTGCCACCAGTTCGCACGGCACATCTCTCTTTCGCGTCCCACCACTGCGTCCCACATGGGTCCTGATCCCATGTGTGGGACCCACGTCATAGCAAGACCCATAACGACAAGGACAGCTGGAATCAACCTGGAAATTGAAAAAAAAAAAAACAATGTTTAGCGTAATGCAATCGTCGCAAGGACAAGAGAAGACGCGTTTGTTGAATCTGAATTTTCAATTGTGCGTTTATCCAGTCCATCCTACGTACCTTCTGAATTACTTACGAGTTCACAAATGTATAGAGAATTTTTGGTAAAGGGAAGTTAGTGCGGTTGATTTATACGCTGAAGGGCGTGGGTTCAAAGCCTAACAATGAGCTAAAGCTGCCGGTGAAGGAAACCTTAGCGTGGTGGTAGGTTATTTTCTAGTTCTCGGCTGGCTACCTACCATCATAAAGTTGAAAATCTGCCTCCAAGCACCTAACGGTGTATTCCAGCAGCCTCACTTGAGAGTCAGGCTCTATTCCAGGCTAGGTGTTCTTCACCATCTTTGACAACACCGCCACTTAATATCAGGTGAGTTTTGGCCAAGCTTACCAACCATTAAAACAATCTGGTGAAAGTTCAGATAAGAAATTTACTGGTGCAGATGAATCAGCAAAACCACACCAGGCCTCATTTACATTGGCAGCTTATCTAATCTCCTTCAAGGTCCTTCAAACCTCCTTTCTCTTGCCAATCTGCCCTATTCATCGCTAATTCTATGCAGTGCATCGAAAGGATTGACCATGTGCCTAGTATCTGAGATATTAGGATTAATATCTTGCCAAAAATTCCTTACATTACATTGTTTTTTCATCAAGTTTCATTGGATCTAACGCTATGTTTACCGATTCTTAGTCTTCATGCTAGACTCTAATTTGATTGTTTTTTTTTATGTTAAAGTAATCAGACGAACTATATGCTCTCCTGAAGTTAAGATAATGTATATCCATGTCTATTGCAGCAATACACATAACTTTGAGTAGTAAAAAAAGTCCAGGGCATCGCTGTGTTGACGCTCCTTACTGTGAGACTTTCTATGGTTAGTCTCAACAGCCCTGTAATTTCGCTAGCAGCCCTTCAAACCAGAACACAGTAATGTTTACACACTACTGCTTGGCGGCAGAATATCTGGTACTGCGGTGGTACCTATCTAAGGAGATCTACCACTATGTTAAATTACCTTACTTTTTATTTTTCCTTTCGTCACATAGTTGTCATCGAGTTTCATTGCGTCTGTCCTCAGATCAAACACTACCGTCTGTCGCTATATTAACCGATTAGTCTTCACTCTAGATTATCTTTTTTTTACTGTTAGCGTTCTTATAAAAAATGAGGTCAGCTCAATGCTATTACAAATAGGCTGAGCCAAGTTGACTGTTGACTTCAGAAAGAAGGTCGTGAAAAACGCCAGCACTGGACTGGACGGCATAAACGAAAGGAGACTCAAACCAAGCTGAGAATTAAGACTAGCGGAATTGGTTCATAGATAAGTTTCTCACCTCAACCATCTGTTGATCAGTGCCATTGGCACGGTTTTCAGCGAGAATGGGTGACTCTCAGCGTATACCAGCATCTTGTAGGCCATCAAGAATCCGCCCATCACGAAGAATATCTGAACGATCACCCGTGCGTTGAACAACAGTGCTTTGAAGAAGTCATCGTAAGACTGAGGACAAAGAGTTAATTTTTAATAGGCTTTCATTTCATCACGTCTTAAGGTTAAACAACGATACGGTTTAGCACGGAGTGTACTAATTAAAAACCCGGCTTAAATATCATGAAGTTAACCATCTTGTTGTTTATCCTCGCAGCTAGCAATAAACTTTGTGCGTAAGTGTAAAAGATTTGTTCGTCTCATAAGTAATAAACAAGCTGATAGCTATAATTAAAGGAAAAAAAAACATTGTATTCCTAATTAAATAAAAATAAAAAATAAAAACATTAGCTTATATATATTATTGTAATCCTCTTTTATTGGTTAAGTTTTTTTTATTAGAGTATTTAATTAAAAAAATATATTGATAAAAATATACAAGATACGCGCGGAAAACATAACCCTTCGTTGGCAGTCGGGTAAAATAAAAGTTGAATGCTGGTATCTACTTTGGTCAAAAACTTAGCATTGCCATGGCAATAATATTTAAATGATGAAAAAACGCAAAAAAAATGGATTTTGAGAATCGGACCACAAATGGGGGAGAAATCAGTGAACATACATATAAAAAATACATACAGTCGACCATAGAACCTCCTCCTTTTTTGAAGTCGGTTAAAAAGTATAGCCGATACCCTGAAACTGCTTATTCTGCGTAGAGACGTCGGGTATTCTATCGCATTTACAACGCGGAATAATCTGAAGATTATTTTTTTAAATTAAAATTAATTAGAAGAACGGGACGCTCACCTGATGCTAAGAGTTAACGTCCATAACCATTGCAACCAAACAGAACTTTTACTGACAAAGCATCGTCTTGGGTATCGCTGCTTTGGCGCTCATCACTTTGAGACATTAGATGGTTAGTCTCAACAGTCCTGTTATTGGATGACACGTGAAAATGTGGGCAAATGTTTGTGGTAAGTGTTAACTGTCATTACGTATTAATTTTAACCAATTGCAGTGCTGTCGCTGCTACCACAAACCACAACAACTTAGTCCAACGACCCTTAAGCAATATATCTGTCGTATTGAGCTGCGGCTTTAATCTAAGACCTGATTATATATATATGTTGCATAACTAGTAAATTAATGTACTATCCTAACTATAATATTATAAATGCGAATATGAGTTCGCTTCTTTGTTTCACCTTCACGCGTAAAACCACTCAACGGATCTGGGTGGAAAAAAATTAAGTGTTCTTATGTAGGTTAAAAAAAAAAAAATGCGAAATTTTGGCGAGTTTTTTTTATCGCTGACAGGCTAGTTGCTTGACCACAACTCACCTGAAGTTAAGTGACGGTGTAGTCGAAGATGGTAAAGCACACCTAGCCTGGAATGGAACTGGCTCAAGTGAGGCTGCCGGAATACACTGTTAAATGCTTGGCGGCAGATTTTCAACTTGTGGTTGTTAGCCAGCCGAGTACTAGAAAGTACCCTACCACAACGCTATGGTTTCCTCACGATGTTTTCCTTCACCGGCAGCTGAAGCTCATTGTTGAGGTTCGAACCCACGCCCGTCAGCATGCGAACCGACCACGCTAACCACTGAGCTGTCATCGCTACAAATATAATACGTTATTAAATGAAAAATACCAAAACATATCGCATAGGGTATCAAAATAAAGGAAATTAAAAGAACTTTAATACAAAAATATACATAAGTTATATGTTTGAATTTAATTAGGAATAATAAATTTGTAAAAAAAAAAAATTTTCCTTTAATTATAGCTATTTTAATCGCAGTCGGGTTATAGATTTTTTTTTAATTTTCAGCTTTTTAATGTGAATTATTTATGCAACCTTTCAACTTGTAACTTCGCTTCGCTCGTTTAAAATGTAATGTTTAAGCAAATAAATATTCTCTAAATCCCATCCCACTTCACACTAACATTACAAATATGAAAGTTTGGATGGATGGATAGATGTTTGTTACTCAATCACGCCAGAACGGCCGAACGGATCTGGATGAAATTTTGCATGTAGATACTTTAGGCCCTGGAATAAAACATAGGATACTTTTCATCATCATCATCATCATCCATCACCACGCGGGTAAAACCGCGGGAGCAGCTAGTAATATATATTTCTGTACTTATTGCATAATAACACATTAATAATAAGTTAAACAACAAAAGCAAAACAAACAGACTTGCAATAACTTCTGTTTGTCTAAATAAAGGCTGTGCTAAAGTAAATTTGAAACCGCAGCCAGCTTCAATCAAGAACTTTGTGTACTTGACCTAGAAGTGTCGATGAACTACCCACAGAGTAAAGAGACGGTCAACTGCACTTGGGAAATAGACCTACTTAGTGCGTGAGCAGTACTGGTTGCAAGTGAAGGGCAATAGGTTCTATAACGTCACTGAATTATTTAATATAAAATACTTTTATTATTTAATGTTGACTGTTTAGGCGTTAAGTGACGGTTTTGTCGAACATAATAAAGCACCTGGAATGGAACTGGTTCTCAAGTGAGACTACCGGAACTCACTGTTAATTGAAGGTAGATTTTCAACATGAGAGTGGTAGCCAGTCGAGTACTAGTAAATACCCTACCACAATGCTATGGTTTCCTCACGATGTTATTCTTCACCGGCAGCTCAAGCTCATTGTTGGGGTTTGAACCTACGACTTTTGACGTGACGACCGACCGCGCTAACCACTGAGCTATCATGGATATGAAACTTATTATACTTTGCGGCAACACAGAATGATTTGACATTCTGCGATCAGATTAAAAATAATAGAATTATAAATATATGACTTTTGACACAGATGGCTATTCAAAAAAGTATTAGAATTATACTTACAATATTATTTTAGAATTGTATTTATTAGAACTATATTCAATGTTAGCGTATTAACTCAATTGGTGAAGGGCTGCTTCGAGAGTTGAAGGGCGTGGGTTCAATTCGTACTCAGAACTTAAGAGTACTTTCTCCCTCAAGTTGAAAATCTGATATCTAGCACCTAACGTTGTGTTCCGGTAGCCTCACTTTAGAGCCAATTCCATTCCAGGCTTGGCGTTTACTATCTTCGACTCACCCAATATCAGTTGAACTGTGGTTTCTTCGCGACATAATAGAAAAAATAGGACACGACAACAAAACGCAATTTTAAAAAGTTATTTTTGTATTCCTACCAAACGCGGTGAAAGTCAAGTCACAGTCCAGTCAGTGTACACCCAGACAGAAATGCAATTGACATTTCCTGCAAGCAAACACCCGTGAAGACTTTTTCCGATGATGGAGCAAGTTGAGGATATAAACCAACAAGCCTCAAGGCCGGACCGATATGTCGACACGGTTAGCCAATTTGTTCAACGGTATTGAACGATATTGGAAATTCAGTGCAAAGTTTAGCAATTTTCGTATAGTTCCTTTATTATTTCCTTATAGAAAGAAATGTTACTGAAATCGTGATGTAGTTTTGTATTTAAGTTATAATTTGTCATTATATAATTATGCTAACTGTTAAATCTATTTAGGTTAAGTTTAGAGTATCTACCTACGGAGATGGACACTCACAGGGTTTTTATTATTTTATTAAATAGATCTACGTTTGGCCTCCGTTACGCCTAATGGAAAGCGACGGTGCGGCCGAGGATGGAGCACGCCGATCTAGAAGAAATCTATTCACTCTAGCCTTAAAACCATCCAAATTATAGTTTAAAGGAAACAGATCAGCTGGCAATGAGTTCCATTCATGGGCTGTACGTATCAAGAAAGTAGAGCGGAATCGCTGTGTACGAATACTGGGGACGCCCACGAGGAACGGATGATAGTGTGCCGTTCTTCTGCTTGTCCTGTGGTAGAACGGACAATCATGGTTCACAAGTACAAAGTCACTCAGCGAGATATGAAAAGAGCTGTCCTTGGTATTTTTCTAAATATATATAACTCAAAGGTGACTGACTGACTGACTGACTGACTGATATAGTGATCTATCAACGCACAGCCCAAACCACTGGACGGATCGGGCTGAAATTTGGCATGCAGGTAGAAGTTATGACGTAGGCAACCGCTAAGAAAGGATTTTGATTAATTCTACCCCCAAGGGGATGAAATAGGGGATGAAAGTTTGTATGAAACTTTGTCAATTTTAAACTGATCGGGCTGAGACTTTGCGTGCATAAAGTTACTATGACGTAGGCATCTAGCGCGGGTGAAACCGCGGGGCACAGCTAGTCTTTGATAAAATCAAAATCTAACTATTCAAAAAAGTCCCCCGCGCACGAGATTATCCCAAATGTAAATGTTTTTTTTTCAGGGTTCCATACCCAAAGGGTAAAACGGGACCCTATTACTAAGACTCCGCTGTCCGTCCGTCTATCTGTCCGTCCGTCACCAGGCTGTATCTCATGAACCGTGGTAGTTAGACAGTTGATATTTTCACAGATGATGTATTTCTGTTGTTGCTATAACAAAAAATACTAAAAAATATAATAAAATAAATATTTAAGCGGGCTCCCATAGAACAAACGTGATTTTTTTAAATATTCCTCAATAGTAACTACAAGTAATTATATCCTCTTCTCGCTGCAGTAACCAGTTGCCGACACGTGTTTTGCTTCTAGCCGACGTGTTGACTCTTCGAGAGTTGAGCCGAGAACTCTTTTTTATTTAAAAAATATTGTACAGCTGATTGACAGGATTGTTAGTTGATTGTAAGGAAGTTAATGATATTGAAGAATTAATAAAGATATCACATCACATCATCAGCCATAGGACGTCCACTGCTGGACATAGGCCTCCTCCTGGGGGAGTTTTGCCAATACTTTCCACGCTTGGCAGGCGGGTTGGCGAGCGCAGTTAGATGTGATTGTTCAAGGGAGACGATGCTGCCCATCTTCCGGATGACATCCCTTAGCCGACTCTTACGGCAACCACGGGTAGAGAGGGTGGGGTTAAGATATATTGAAAATATATTATTATTGTTAATTTATTGTAGGTATTGTATTAAGTTATTTTTTTTTTAATTTTTAATATGTATGTTATTTTGTATAATTACAAATGTAACATTTATTAATAAAATACTTTGACTTTGACTTTAGATTACACGTATTCTTGTATTTTACTTTAGTTACCAAACACTAACTTCATCCTTCAGCTAGACAAACAAACTCAACCACTTTCGTAACCACAAACTTTATAGGTACTTTAACAAACTTTGTTTTAAAGGCGGTATAATGTGCATCGTGGTTGCGAAATATTTCGTGCACACTCAAACTTAACCAATTAAGTTACTACTTACTAGTACTTGCTTCGAAGATCATATCGCGGTCGCTAAGTTAGTGTTAAGTTCATTTAGATGGAATCTCTGACATTGTTTATATTTACAGTCGGTTAACTTGTTTATGAAGTTTGTAATCAGTATTTTACTAAGGTAATTAATATGGTTTTGACTCTTTTTATATTATTTTTTTATCGTTGAAAAACTAGGTGTTTGACCACAGCTCATCTGATGTTAAATTACATAGTGATCTAATATGGTAAAGCACACCTAGCCTGGAACGGAACTGGCTCTTAAACGAGGCTGCCGGAACATACCGTTAAGTGGCAGATTAAAAAGCTTTAAGATGAACGTGACGCTCTCCTGTTGGTAAGAGACTTTTCGTGTTGCTTCCAGAACTCCATCGAAGCTTATAGCAGCATGACTAGATTTGACTGGCACTGACTGGACTTGACCAAGACTCGACTTTGATTAAAAAGATAAAGAAGCTGTAAACTGAAGACTGCACACAGCATGCAGAAACATTGAAACTGGCAGAATTCGCAGTGTGTGATGCCAAGAAGAAAGAGAAAAAAGTACTCGGGAATAATAAAAAGAGGCGATGTGGTAATACTCGGGTTGGAATATGATAATTGAAGGGTAGGTACTCACATGCTCAATAAATTCAGGATTCGCGGTGTATCCATAGCCGATAAATATCATTGAATGGAGACCGAGAATCATCACCATTGTGTAGAATCTGTGGAACACAAAGTTATATTTTAAACACTTATGTTGATGTTTAACAAAAAACTTGAACTGCTCATTACAGTAAAAAAAAGAAAGGTCGCATATTTTGGTCATCTACACAGACACACAAAATACAATTTGCTTAAAACTATTATTGAGGGGAAAATAGAGGGGTAGAGGCAGAAGGAGAATAGCTTGGTGTGACAATTTAAATTCTTGGACCGGTGCTACTGACGCCGCTGTTCTGAGCAGAGCAGCTCAGGAAAGAAACACATTTAGAAAGATGGTCGCCGACATCCGTTAGGGTATGGCACAGGAAGAAGAAGAGATGTTAATGCTAAACACTTAGGTTCGATAATTGCGTATATCCATTACATCTAGGTAACACGAGAGGAAAAAAGTCCGCTGGTGTCTTTTTTCAAAATGAGACGCGCGACTGCTTTGGTGTGAATAGGCCTTTAACATAACGATATCATTTTAAAATGTATCCTATTTCTTAATTTTGTAAAGTAATATTTGGTTTAAGATAGAAACTCTTTATTGCGAATCAAGAATGGAAAACACGGCTGCAATTTATTTTAAAAATAAATAAAAAAGCATAATAATGAGACGATTGATATCTACTGATGGTAAAAGATAACCTATGGCCATGACCATTGCAACGGTACACAGAACTTTGAGTAAACGAAGCTTGAACTGCCGCTGTAGGAAAAACATCGTGAGGAAACCATAGCATGGTGGTAGAGTACTTTCTAGTACTTGGCTGGGTAGCTACCTCAAGTTGAAAATCTGTCGCCAAGCACCTAACGGTGTGATCCAGCAGCCTCATTTGAGAGCCAGTTCCATTCCAGGCTAGGTGTGCTTCACCATCCTCCACCACACCGTTACTTAAAATCTGGCGAGCTGTGGTCAAACACCTAGCTTGTCAAATAAAAAATAAAGAAGAGATGAATTACCTCAGTGCTTGGAAGCACTTGAATAAGCCGCCTTCTGCGCTGCCGCCATGTTTTAAAGCTTTCCAATTCTTCTGTATACAGAAAGCTAGCATGAGTCGGTTACCTGTTGGACAAACCTTGATTTTAGTCAATTGAAAAATAGTGCAAATCCTTCTTCCGGCTTTGTACCCTTACCTTATAACCCTGTACGGTCGGGTAGTAAACGTTAGCATAGAATCAGAAGTTTTTTCATCACTAAAGCCCGCTGTATCTTTTTTTTTATACGGTTGACAAGCTAGGTTTGTGACCACAGCTTACTTGATATTACGTGATGGTGTTAACAGACACTAAAACATTTATTTGTTAGTAATCCATTTTACTATTTAAATGAATATATGTCAATGAATATTTCGGAATACTAATTTTTGTATATAGAAACACAGTGAACCTGCTACTTATTTTAAAATATAGTGTAAATATTATTTGGTTTGCATACTTAGATGAAATTTAATTTTAATTTTAAGACGCTTATTTTTATATTGTTATATTGACTTGCCTGTAACAATCGTTGTTATAAATTTATGACCAACAAATATAAATATTGTAGGACACATTACACACAGCGCCATATGATCCCAAACTAAGCAGAGCTTGTGTGATGGAAGTCAGATGCGTGCAGACCCTGCAGGGATGCGTTATCACTTACCATCAGGAGAACGTATCGTTTGTCTTATTACTTTTACACAAAAAACACATTGCGACAGATTTTCAACTTGAGGGTGGTAGATAGCCAGCTGAGTACTAGAAAGTACCCTACCACCATGCTATGATTTCCTTACGATGTTTTACTTCACCAGCAGCTCAAGCTAATTTCTGGGTCAAACCCCAGAATCCCACATCCTTCGGCGTGTAAACAGGCTATGCTAACCACTGAGTTATCATCGCTAACCTACCAAGTGTTTCTATGTAAGTGTTTACCTTCTCCATCCTCTGCTGGTCTGAAGAAATGGTATCCAGAACAGGCGAAGTTTACCAACAGGAGTAGTAGCAGCAATGTTCCGACGGTAAAGTCCAGGGCATCAACAGGTGCACTATCATTCTGAGTCTTGCAGTATCTTACTGATAGATTTTCAACCTGTTTATAAAAAAAATTACAAATAAAAACCTATGTGAAATTCATCTCTAATATATTTTTTCTATTCAGATCTTTAACGATAATAGCTTAGTGTTCGGTCAAATCCTCACCACTCTGTAGGTAAAACGACTTTTAAGCGGAAATACACCAAATATATACCTTTTTTTTAATTGTTGACAGGCTAGGTGTTTGACCACAACTCACCTGATGTTAAGTGACGGTGTGGTCGAAGTTGGTAAAGCACACCTAGCCTGGAATAGAACTGGCTCTCAAGTGAGGCTGCCGGAACACACCGTTAGATGATTGGCGGCAGATTTTCAACTTGAGGGTGGTAGCTAGCCAACCGAGTACTAGAAAATACCCTACCACCACGCTATTGTTTCCTCACGATGTTTTCCGTCACCGGCAGCTCAAGCTCATTGTTGGGGTTTGAACCCACGCCCTTCGGCATGCGAACCGATCGCGCTAACCACCGAGCTATCATCGCTACCTTGAACACTCAAAATTCCGCAGAGTAACGCCTGAATCAATACATATAAAATCAACTAACTATACGTACTCCTGCCGTGGTGGTGCCGGCGTAAGAACTGTACCCCACCTTTTCTACCCGTGGTTGCCGTAAGAGTCGGCTAAGGGATGTAATACGGAAGATGGGCAGCAGCGTCTTCCTTGAACAATCACACCTAACTGCGCTCGCCAACCCGCCTGCCAAGCGTGGCGAGTATTGGCAAAACCCCCCAGGAAGAGGCCTATGTCCAGTGGACGTCCTATAGCTGATGATGTGATACGTACTCTAGTATTTTACAAATATATACTTTCATTCCTTTAGGTTTTTAACTCACCTGCAGTCCAAATCCTTCGTGTATAGTCTTATTAAAGCACTCCTTGAGGGCTGTCGCTGTAGAGACGCTGGTGTTACCATGGCTGACATCTAGTCCACACTTCTCGTTGGCGCAAACTCCTCGATGCAATTTGGAATGCATGTAGTTTTTATAAGACAGCGAGGAGTAATTCTGTGAAGAATGAATACATTATAGCTATCCGTAGCGATTGGAAGAGACAATGGCACAATATCATAATCGCGGGACTTGAGTCAATCTCATTTTGGGGGTTGTTTTTCAGTCTTGATTTCATTGCAGGACATAGGCCTTTCCCAAGGTATATACGTTTTTTATTTGAATGCCATGGTTGCCTGGAAGATGTTTAAAAGAAAGATCCACAAAAAAAAATGCCTTGCTGAGTTTCTTGTTGAGTGGAATATTTTGAATTGCTTGTTTGTGTTATATTTCTAATTTATCTGGCTTTAAGAGTTCTGGTGTACCTACGCAATGAAGAGTTTCTATATCTATGTATCCGTTCTAGGTTTTTACCATTAACGATCTCATTATCAATTCATCAAGTATGCTATGCTAGTCTATCGCCAAGAAAACGTCACTAAAAATGTTTTCGTCCAGGAATGGAACAAGCTTTAAGACCTTCGTTGGATAGTCTCAATAGCCCTGTAACTTCATCTCAGGCGAGGTGGTGCAAACTTATAAGTGGTAAAAAGATGCGGTCTACGGTGGAGCTCGCTTGCCTAAAAGAAACCAGTTAACTCGTGACTTAAAAGCATCCAGATTGAATCTATGAGGGAACAACTACTTAGGCAACAAATTCCATTACTTAGCGGTTTGCACGGAAGGTGGAATCGAACCGTTTAGTTCAAGTTTTTGGAATATCCAACCATGAAGCGGTGTCGCTTTTAAATGCTCCTAGCTGTCCGGTAGTGGAATAGTTAGGATAGAATTAGGTCAGGCAGATCTGAAGGGTACTCTCCAAAGTGTATCTAGTAGAAAACCGACAAATAACGACTTTACGTCGCCGTTCCAGGCTTTGGAGCCTTTTCTGAACAAGCGAGTTATTGCTAATGAGTTTCCTAGCAAGTTTCTCAACGGACTCCAACGCCTTATTTTCATTCTAAAGCCAACCAAAGCCCCATTCCGACTGCAAGCGCAAACTTGCGGTTGATTTATCTAAGCCCCATAAGATTGATCACAATCAGAAAATTGGCAACGTTGACCGAGCGCCACAAATTATCCGCAGGCATTCCCTGATTGATTACCTCGTTAGAACACTTTAAATATACGGACTGAAGGAAATACAGGGCTTGGATGACAAATGGCATTCCGGAATGACCCACGATCAAATGTCATCAGTATAAACAGTTTTTTTTATGGTTAACAAGCTAGGTGCTTGACCTCACTTGACGTTAAGTGATGGTGTGGTCGAATATAGTATAAACAATAAGCCCCACAATGAGCAGAGGCCCACCCCCAGCAGTGCGACAAACAGGGCCGATCAAAATATATTGGTACCTACATATATTCAACCGGATTGAAAACCTCCTTTTTTGAAGTAGGTTAAAAAGTAAAAAAAACATTTTTAGGGTTCCGTATCCAAAGGGTAAAAACGGGACCCTTTTACTAAGACTTCGCTGTCTGTCTGTCCATCCGTCTGTCTGTCACCAGGCTGTATCTCAAGAACTGCTATAGCTAGACAGTTGAAATTTTCACAAATTATGTATTTCTGTTGCCGCTAACAACAAATACTAAAAACAAAATAAAATGGGGGGGCTCCCATACAACAAACACGATTTTTTTTTTGCCTTTTTTTATAGATAATGGTACGGAACCCTTCGTGCGCGAGTCTGACTCACACTTGGTCGGTTTTTTTTTCAGATGTGACGACACTTTGATTATTTATTGACCTTTCATTTTAGACGAAATTTTATTCCTTTTAAAAAACAAGTACATATGTATCAATATATTGCACAGCAAGTATGTTCAGTAAAAGGGATTCGTTATACACCTTTTGGATTCGGAACCCATATTGCAGGTTATTTTAGTGGCGGAGGTCAAACCTCACTTTATCAATGCAGTTATCCTCAATTCCGTATTTTTAGAACTTTATGAAAATGAGGTTTTGAAAGTTAAAAGATATTTTTCAAGGCTATTAATACAATGTATGTTTAAAAAAGTTTTATTTTTTCTAAAGAGATACAGAATGTTTATTTGTCATTTCTATGTTGTATTTTTGTAGTATTCAGTAGACCTGAGTATTTGATATGAATTTCAGCTTGATACCTCCACGCGTTCCTGAGAAAAAGAGTCTTGAAAGACAGACGGACAACAAAGTGATCCTATAAGGGTTCCTTTTTTCCTTTTGAGGTACGGAACCCTAAAAAGAAGTATAATATAGAATACGTGCGGTACAGATAAGCACAATGTGAGGATTTTGGCTTACCTTTATAAACTGGTACAAAGGAGTATCGTCCTCCATTAACTCCATGTCCACTATGCAGTACACGGCGTCGGGCTTCCTCAGGCAAAGGTCAAAGTCATCCAGCTCAGACAGCACCGGCATGGAGTGATAATCCAGACCAAATTCCGGAGGAACTGTAAAGAATTTTTGAAGCTTAATTATGTGAAAGCCTTGTGAAATTTCGGCTGCACCTAGTTGGAAGACCGTCTGGTTTCCAATCTGGAGGTTCTGGGTTCGAATCCCACGGCACGCACCTCTGTTTTTCCTAAGTTACGTATGCAAATAACTTCGACTGGTCTAGGAAAATACTGTTAAAGATAAGGCAGGTTTAAAAATTTTTTTTTTTTCAAGTAAATTAAAATCGTTTATTTGTTTAATTTGGAACGGATTGGTTATATTATAGATCGCCTAATGGGTCTGCCAATGTGGAGGACCTGGATTCAATTCCCACGGCACATACCTCTGTCTTTTCTAAGTCATATGCGTATTGCGTATATGCGACTTGGCCAGCGTGGCGGACTATGGCCACAATGGAAAAAAAACCGCGCCCAGCAGTGGGCCAGTTAATAAACAAAAACAGGGCTGGCTCGGATATGTAAATATTTTCAGTGTTTTTTAGGGTTCCGTACCCAGAGGGTAAAACGGGACCCTATTACTAAGACTCTACTGTCCGTCCGCCTGTCTGTCTGTCACCAGGCTGTATCTCAGGAACCGTGACAGTTAGGCAGTTGAAATTTTCACAGATGATGTATTTCTGTTGCCGCTATAACAACAAATACTAAAAAACACAATAAAATAAATATTTAAGGGGGCTCCCATACAATAAATGTGTTTTTATTTGCTCGTTTTTGCTCGTTATTGATAACGGCAACAGATAGGTTTTTTGTTGTCCACCACAACTCACCTGATGTTAAGTGACGGTGTGGTCGAAGATGGTAAAGCACACCTAGCCAGGAATGGAACTGGCTCTCAAGTGAGGCTGCCGGAACACACCGTTAGATGCTTGGCGGCAGATTTTCATCTTGAGGGTGGTAGCTAGCTAGCCGAGTACTAGAAAGTACTCTACCACCACGCTATGGTTTGCTCACGATGTTTTTCCTTCATCGACAGCTCAAGCTCATTATTTGGGTTTGAACCCACGCCCTTCGGCATGCGAACCGACCACGCTAACCACTGAGCTATCATCGCTACAAAGTAAGCTAAGTGTGTTTACCATTTTCGACCCCAGCGTCAATTAAAATCACATGAGCTGTGCTCAAAAATCTAGCCAGTCAATCATTAAACAAAATTGATTTATAGCAGACATTATTTTACAAAGGTATGTGAAAACGGATATTCAGTTAATTGTGGCAATTTAACACAAATTGCATTGTACAGGATGTTGTTGGAAACGTGTGGTCAAGCATCCATTCGCTATAAGTGCAATATTACTAATTCCGTTACTTAGCTGTTAAGAAATACTTGAACACGGTTATAGCAAAGTGCAGGTAAATAGCATTCTACTCTCAATGTGGATATTACAGAATCCGACCAATCATCGTTTAGCAACGATAGCTTAGTAGTTAGCGTGGTCGGTTCTTACGCCGAAAGGCACGGGTTCAAACCAACAATGAGCTTGAGCTAGCTGAAGGAAAATATTTTGAGGAAACCATAGCATGATTGCTTTCCAGTACCTACTCGGCTAATTTGCCTCAAGAGGAAAATTTGCCGCCGTGCACCTAACGGTGTGTTCCAGCGGCCTAACGCCAGTTCCATTACAAGCCAGATGAGTTCACGATCTTTAACCACACCCTCACTTAACATCAGATGAGCTGTGTTCAAACACCTAGATTAGAAAATAGATAAGGACTACAACATTTTTAATAAATAGATAAATCGACTTAAATCTTGAAAATTGGTTTTATTTTCCCTAAATTTGTTTGCAATTGACATCTAAACGAATTCTGTGTTAAAAAGCTACTTTTAAACAACGGACTTTTTTTAAATGGCTGATAGGTTAGGTGTTTGTCCACAACTCACCTGATGTTAAGTGGCGGTGTGGTCGAAGATGGTAAACACATCTGGCCTTGAAATGAGGCTTTCGGAACACACTGTTAGGTGCTTCGCTCATCATAAGTGACAAAACGAATTTTTCATTCAAGGTTTTTAATTTACGTGGTAGATTTAATTCGCGCGAGATCGTTTAGGCAGGTACCACTACAGTACCAGATATTCTACCACCAAGTAGTAGTGTGTAAACATTACTGTGTTCCAGTTTGAAGGGTACTGCAGCTAGCGAAATTACAGGGCTGTTGAGATTGACCATCGAAAGTCTCAAATTAATGAGCGCTTAAGCAGCGATGCCCTGGACTGCTACACAAATTCTGTTATTTTCTGCAATAGTCATAATAGGGCATGAGTTATATTTTACTATCAGGAGAGCGTCTCGTTCGTCTCATTACATTTTAATTTTTTAATCTAGCGTCCATTCTAGCTTTAGCGAATAAACTATGATGCACTAAACAGGTAGATAACCAGTTGCATTTCCTAATGCATTCCTTGCACAAGCCAGGCACTAGATACAAGATATTGTAAAGGTTAAGCCTGGAAGGAGGTGCTACAAACATAATTTTAGTGTATTTGATTGTAATGTTTTTATTTCTATTTTTATATGGGTCTTGTTGTTTAAGTAAATGAGTTTTATTTTTATTTAATTTCTTAAAAACAAGGTTTAAAACCTGATACGTATGTATAATATTAAAAAAAGATCTGTTTCCTGAGCTTTGGGGTGTGTGTTCAATTCCCACTCAGGACAAACATTCGTGTCACAAACTATGTCTGTAACGTGTTTGGGTGTTTCTTATCACTACACTAGCGGCCCGCTCCGGCTTCGCACGGGTATAAACAATAGCTAGAAAAGTGAATTTTATGAATGTTTGTTTGAAAATTTGTATTAGTGGTTTGATTTTTAAGTCAAAATACCTAAAACCTTTGAAGCCGGGTACAGTCCGTTTTTTTTTAATTGCAAATTTATATTTGTTTGCATCTAATCTAACATTTGTTCAGATAGCGGCCAAGCGGAAGCCTTTTATTTGCTTTTTTTTTTGTAATCTAGAGTAAAATGTGCTATAAGATGAGTTTTCGATAAAACACGCTTTCATATAATAATAATTTATCAAAGCTTTAATTTTTCTGAAACAGAATAAATTTAATTAAAATAAAACTTATCCTACCTCCAACATCCGAAACATTTTCACACAAGACTCCAGTGGCACAAAACAGTAAAAACCACCACATGGTAGCGAAACTTGCACACTACTGCGCTGCACTACTTCATTCAGTAGCGTAATAAGAACTGTACGTAGCTCGCGGACCGTCTCACACTTGCGCAACTTAGTTTGCAACTTTGGATTGGAAGTGGTCGGAGATACTGTGTAACTTATTAAATTGGGTGCAATACTTGTAGATGAAGTACAATAAATTTAACTTAGTATTTTTACCCGACTGCCAAGGAAGGGTCATGTTTTATGCGTATCTTATATTTATGTATGTACATTTAGGGCATGTATTTTTTTTGTTTTTTTATTTAGGGCGTAGGTTCGATTCCCAATTCAGGACTACTATTTGTGTAACTAACATATAAGTTTGTTCTGTATATTAAAAGTATGTATTTACAAAAAAACGGTCAAGTGTGAGTCAAACCCTTGCGCCGAAGGTTCTTTACCTACCCGTTATATCGCCATAATAAAATTGGTTTCATTTTTATTATTATATTTTATTATAATTTAGATTTTCGAGAAAACTTGTAAGTACTTAAATTTACCTTAATTTTCAACTTTTTTTATTTTTTGGAATTTTCCCTTTATTTGTACTCTAAGACCTTGCTTTTTGCCAAATTTTGTGATTCTAGGTCAACGGGAACTACCATATAGGTTTTCGACTCAAAACATATAGGGTACTTCCGGTTGACCTAGAATTGCAAATATTGGTTAAAAGCAAGGTCTCACAGCAGAAGTAAAGGGAAAATTCCGTTTTTTTTTTAATACTAAGATTAATTTTGGTACGTTTACAAGTTTTTGCAAAAAATCTAAATTTGCCCATATCTTTTTATCGTGTTGACTCAGGACCTTGATTTTTATACCCTTAATAGGGAGTATAGACCTCAGTACCTGGTTTCAACTTGCTAGGTCCAACTCTTTATTGTTCTCAAAAAAATTATACAATACAGAAGAAATAAACTTAAATAACAGGTGTAACAACTGGCGACCTTATCGCTAATAGCGATCTCTTCCAGGCAACCTTAGTGTGTACACTAAGGTTGCCTGGAAGAGATCAGAGGAAGAAAAAGACGATGTGTGTTAATATATTTATTTATTTATTTGAAGCTTAATTTTTCTACACATTTACAGAGTTAACAAAATACATAGAACTATTAAAAACTATTTGTTAATTTATGTAGTCCCTCTTGGGTAAAAGTCTCCTCCAACTTGAACCTTTTTTCGCGGTTTTCGGCAATTTGCATCCATTCTTCTCCTGCTGCGTTAATAATGTCATCCATCCATCTTTTCCTTTGCCGACCTGCACTCCTCTTGCCAAAAGGGAAGGAATAACAAAATGGAAGGGTCCATTTTGTTATTTGGTAAGTCCATCTTTTGTCCTGATATCTAGCTATCATGTGTCCTGCCCATTTCCATTGTGTGTTAATAAGTATAACATAAATATATCTACATTCTAATAAAATAATATTGTGTACAATATACGTAAAAAATATTGTTTAAAACCAGTTTAAAATCTTTTTTTTTTTATAGCTGACAGGCTTGTTGTTTGACCACAACTCACCTGATGTTAAGTGACGGTGTGGTCGAAGATGGTAAAGCACACCTAGCCTGGAATGGAACTGGCTCTCAAGTGAGGCTGCCGGAACACACCGTTAGATGCTTGGCGACAGATTTTCAACTTGAGGGTGGTAGCTAGCCAGCCGAGTACTAGAAAGTACTCTACCACCACGCTATGGTTTCCTCACGATGTTTTCCTTCACCGACAGCTCAAGCTCATTGTTGGGGTTTGAACCCACGCCCTTCGGCATGCGAACCGACCACGCTAACCACTGAGCTATCATCGCTATAGATCTAGAGATCTTACGGCAATGCCGCGTGTTTATGCCAATATTTTGCAATATACGTAAAAATAACTGCATAAATGCTTATAGCGTCAATAATATAAATTTATGCATACATTTAAGTACCAAGCTAAAATTTATTAGGAACAAGGTGTTCTGAGCCGTTTCAGTAGAACCATTCACTGGGTAAATGCCACAAGATTATGACGAAACTTAGAATTATATATTAAGACAATCACAATGCAAAACCGGCGACATTTTATTACCTTGACCTTTCAAGCTTTTCTATTTCAGCAAGGATTAGAAAACCACATGTTTTTTCTTAACACATCTGTCACATTTTAAAACACTATAAATGTGTGTAACTTTAATTACTCTTGTCAATTGTCGGAAAAATTTGTTTAAAAATCAAAAATCAAAAAGTCATTTATTCAGTTTAGGCCCTGGTAAGGCACTTATGAACGTTAAGTTACATGTTTGAATCTACCACCGGCTCGTAATTACACTTCAACTGAGAAGACTCCGGCAAGAAACTCAGCAAGGCATTTTTTTGTGGATCTTTCTTTTCATATTAGGTTACAGTTTACAGTTATAAATATTAATACATTATGCTTACTACAATTGTCACTTAGCCAGGGGGACGCAAGTGCAGAGAGAAGCTACTACAACCATATATTCCTGTCTTCCACGTAATGAGCTACCTTATAGAGTTTTACTTTGTCGATTAAAATTATTAAGTTTTGTGAATATCTCACAATAAGGCTAATAACAGTTAGTTCTCAGTAAAAAAAAAAAAATGTATCACTAGTGACCCGCCCCTGCTTCGCACGGGTAGTAAGAATGGGTATTTTCACGAAAATCTAAATTTTTAACATTGCAGCACACAAACACTTAAAACTTAGCCAGCAATAAAAAATATATCAAATTTATTATGGCGGTATAATGGGTAGGCACGGAACCCTCGGCGCACAAGTTCGACTCGCACTTCACCGGCTTTTTTAAAGAATTATTTTGTTAAACTAGTAATGATAATTTGGACATGAAATAAATCAGTCAAGTGTTAGAATTTAAATTATTGATTCATACTTAAAATTCCATAGCTTACACAATTTTAACTTAAAGAGCACAAATGACTGGCATAAAATATAATGCTTCATGAGAAAATTTCGGTAATGTGCAAACATAACGGTCTAGGCCAAACTTGATCAAACATTTTGTAAGAGTAAACCAAACAGAGGATCAACAATTTCAATGTCGTCACTTCTAGTTTTGAAGGTTTTTTCAATAATATTATTATCTGTTTAAAGAAACTCTGCACGACGTATTTTGTGGTGGGATGTGATAAGAAATAGGTTAAGATTTTACGAGAAAAATACACAAGCAAGCTGAAGAGTTTAAAAACTCTATACCCGACTGCAATTATAAATAGCTGTAATTAAAGGAAAAAAACCTTTTTAAACAAATTTATCATTCCTAATTCAATTTAAATAAACAGTTTTGTTATCCTTTTTTAATTTGTAGCGATGATAGCTCAGTGGTTAGCGCAGTCGGTTCGCATGCCGAAGGGCGTGGGTACAAACCCCAACAATGAGCTTGAGCTACCGGTGAAGGAAAACATCGTGAGGAAACCATAGCGTGGTGGTAGGGTACTTTCTAGTACTCGGCTGGCTAGCTACCACCATCAAGATGAAAATCTGCCGCCAAGCATAAAATATAACGGTGTGTTCCGGCAGCCTCACTTGAGAGCCAGTTCTATTGCAGGCTAGGTCTGCTTTACCATCTTCGACCACACCGTCACTTAACATCAGGTGAGTTGTGGTCAAAAACCTAGCCTGTCAGCCATAATTTAAAATAATAATAATAATAATTGCCTAACCCTATTTAGATTATTTTTTTCAAATTAACTTATTACTATTTCAAAACTACCCTCTAAGTATATTGAGACGAATCTAACGATACCTTAATTATCGTAATCCATTCGGCCGTTTGGAAGATACGAGGTAATAAAGAAATTTACACACATACATACAAGATACACGCGAAAAAAATTACCCTTCCTTGGCAGTCGGGTAAAAATAGTTGGTAAACTCACGTAATTCTACTAATGTTAAATCTCTCAAGGTAAAATGAAGTTAAATGTGTCGTAAAGACAGTTAAAATCTAAGAATAGTTTTGTAGCGATGATAGCTCAGTGGTTAGTGCGGTCGGTTCACGGGCTGAAAGACGTGGGTTCAAACCCCAACAATGAGCTTGAGCTGCTGGTGAAGGAAAACATCGTGAGGAAACTATAGGTAGAGTACTTTCTAGTACTCCGCTGGCTAACTATATAGTCCTCAAGTTGAAAGTCTGCCGCCAAGAATCTGACGGTGTGTTCCGGCAGCCTCCATTTCAGATTAGGTGTGCTTTACCATCTTCGACCACACCGAAATCAGGCGAGCTTTGGTCAAACACCTAGCTTGTTAACCATAAAAAAACAACTGTTGAAAATACTAAAACTCGCAAAAAAAATCTCCTTCCTGCCAGAACTCCGTTAGCGTGTTGGCTCCAATTCTTATGCCAATATAATCAACTTGTAGCCAAGGCATTATTAGTAAAAATACAAGCAACTGAATAACTAAAAAATTTGCTCAAAGGTCTTATGTTAAATTTTGGCCAAACACAAATGTAAACAAAACATTAACGCATTAAAGTTGACCGAGTGTGAATTATCGCAAGTCTAGTAGAGTCGATAATTCTCTCGCGGTATTTGTGACCGCGTATACTTGCAACTTGGTACAAGCTATAACAAACTGCGATTTAATTATTTTCTTACTGAATAATGTGACTTTTTTTTTAACGCTGTCAGTCTACGTGTTTGACCACAACTCATCTAATGTTAAGTGACGGTGTGGTCGAAGATGGTAAAGCACACCTAGCCTGGAATCGGACTGGCTCTCAAGTGAGGCTGCCGGAACACACCGTTAGATGCTTGGCGGCAGATTTTCAACTTGAGGGTGGTAGCTAGCCAGCCGAGTACTAGAAAGTACCCTACCACCACGCAACTTGTGGCCACCAACTCGCCTGATGGAAAGCGATAATGAGGTCGACGATAAAGCGCGCAGACTTAGAAGATACCTACTCACTCTGGCCTTGAAAAGATCTAGATCATATCTCTCAGGAAACAAGGAAGCCGGCAGCTTGTTCCATTCCTTGGCCGTACGGATGAGAAACGTTAACCGTGCGACCGACGACGGGGCACGGTAATCTAGTAAATACAATAAATAAAATAAATAAATATGGTGGGTGTTCTCTAAAAGATACAATGTGGGTGCCTTCAAGTCGCGAGTGAATCACTTTCTTCTAGGCGAGCGTGCTCCACCGTAGACCGCATCTTCGCTTAACATCAGGCGAGATGGCGGTCAAACGCTAGCCTATTTGTCATAAAAAAAAAAGAATACTAATATACTTTTTTTTTTGTAAACGCATACATACTTATATACAGAACACCCAGACGCAGAACAAACATTTATCTTTACATAAATGCTTGTTCTGGTGGAAATCGAAGCCACACTCTACAGCTCTTGAAGCAGATGTTTTACCAAATGAGTCGACCAGGGCAGTATGATCTGGATGAATACTATTCATCTAGTCTTTAAATCGCCCATAGACCTTTTTGGCAAAAGGTTATTTAAGTAGGTACCGCCGTAGTTTGAGACTTTCTATCGCCAAGCAGTAGTGAGCAAACATTACTGAGTTCTGGTTTAAAGGGTAAGTGCAGCTAGCGAAATTACAGGAATGTTGAGATAAACCATCGAATATTTAAGAGTAATGAGCACCAAAGCAGCGATTCCCTGGACTTTGTTTGACTACTCAGACTTCTATGTATCGCTCTAATGGCCATGGACATGCGTTATCTATTACCATTAGACAAATAGAAGAAGTAAAAGAAGTGTCGTGGTGGTGCCGGTGTAAGAATTGTACCCCACCCTCTCTACTCGTGGTTGCCGTAAGAGTCGGCTAAAGGATGTAATCCGGAAGATGGGCAGCAGCGTCTTCCTTGAACAATCGCACCTAACTGCGCTCGCCAACCCGCCTACCAAGCGTGGCGAGTTTTGGCAAAACCCCCAGGTGGGGGCCTATGTCCAGCAGTGGACGACCTATGGCTAATGATGATGATGATGATGATGAAGTAGAAGAAAATAATAAGTAGAAACCGTTGCGTACTGGGATACTCGCCACGAGCGGGTAGTAGTGTGCCGTTCTTCTACTTGTCATGTAATGGAGCTGAGAGGGCAGAAAAAAGTCATAAAGCTTATTATTATTATTATTATAAAGCTCTTGTCCGAAATATACCGACTCTCCAAAAGGTAACCGGTGAAAAAAAATTTTTTGGGCATTATTATTTATTTTTGTAACTTTGATTAAGTTAACAAACCAAACAGAAAAGTACGCAAATTTATAACTTGACCAGTTTTTAGCGTAAGGAATAATTATACTTGTACCCAATGCTACTGTCCAATGAACTACAAAGAAATATAAAAAAAGGAATGATTTCATACAGGCTTTTGCAATGTTGTCAGCGAGGACTTAAATGGACATCGTTATTTCCTTTCACTTGCGCCACCTTGAAAAACGATGCTCCGTTTTCCTCAAGGTCGCGCGTGAGTGAGACGCAGCATTAGAAAGTGCCGTCAGAGCGAGATGAATGACCTATTAAACGTAGAAAGCAGTGTTACAGGTTTTATATGGTAAAGATTAAAGGAAGATAGAGAGAGAGCGAGAGGGGGAGAGAGCGATAAGGGTAGAAAGCGAGAGGGGAAGAGAGCGAGAGATGAAGAGAGGAAGAAGGGGAGAGAGCGAGAGGGGTAGAGAATGAGCGCGGGAGAGAACGAGAGGAGGAGAGATAGATAAAGTATTTTTAAGTTTTGTGAAGCACGAAGAGATATGTACGAGTATGTTCATCACATAAATATTTTACTTGGCTGGGATTTGAACTTACGCCCTCCAGATCACAACAAGGCAATAAAACCTAGAAAGTAGAGTAATAATGAGATTTAAAAAGTATATTAATTAAATACAGTTGATTATGATAGTTTAGAACATATTATGCTTTCTGATTTAGATGTTTTTGTTTTATGGCTGACAAGCTATGTGTTTGACCATATCTCACCAGATGTTATGTGACGGTGTGATCGAAGGATGGTAAACACACCTAACCTGGAATGGAACTGGCTCTCAAGTGAGGCTGCCGGAACACACCGTTAGATGCTTGGCGGCAGATTTTCAACTTGAGGGTGGTCGCTAGCTTGCAGAGTACTAGAAAGTACTTTACCCCCACGCAATAAAAATCATGAATACACAAGTACACTCACGCTTGCCTACACGCATACAAACACATACCACACGCGCACTTCCACACATGCACGCACAGTTACACACATATATGTATATTTATATATACATATAGGTTAATATCTATGTAATTGTTTTAAAAGTTGTTTAGATTTTAAATCTGCCTCTGGCATTTTGTGCTTGATTTAAGATTTTGTTCCCGAAATACAGTTAACACTAGTTCGAAGCCAATTCATTTAAACCATTGTATTATTCACATACTTGCAATCGCGCACGTAAGATATACTCCATCATAATTACCTACTTATACAAGTTTACGTGAAACGGTAGAAATAAGCAGAGAGGAGGTCATTGCACTCATTATTATGAACAACTTACTACAGAATCGGAACAACCCTGAAATCGCAAAATAATCACTTGTTCCGCAAAACAAAACCATTCACCCTCAACAAAATGTATCGAACAGTTTTTTTGGTATTGACAATTATTTTAAGGTTAGTCTTTAAGTAAGTTTAAAAAAACAATATTAGAGTAATCATCATCACATCATCAGCCATAGGACGTCCACTGCTGGACATAGGCCTCCTCCTGGGGGGGGTTTTGCCAATACTCGCCACGCTTGACAGGCGGGGTGGCGAGCGCAGTTAGGTGTGATTGTTCAAGGAAGACGCTGCTGCCCATCTTCTGGATTACATCCCTTAGCCGACTCTTACGGCAACCACGGGTAGAGAGGGTGAGATTCTTACGCCGGCACCACCACGGCAAAGTGTTAAAGTAATGAGACGAACGAAATACTCTCCACAGACAAAAAAATATGGCTATAGACAACGCATGTCCATCATTGGAGTGTTACTCAAGACTTTGAATAACGAAACAAAATTCAGGGCATCGCTGCTTTGGCGCACATTACTATAAAAATTACAATGAAAATGATTTTATTGATACATACTTTGCTAAAAAAATCCGGTCAAGTGCGAGTTGAACTCGTGCGCCGCTGGTTTCGTACCTACCCATTATACTGCCAAAATAAAATTGGTGGGTTCTTTTTTTTACCTTTTGAAGTATGGAACCCTAATAACAACGAATTCTATGTTTTTTTTTATGGTTGATTAGCTAGGTTTGACAATAGCTTACCTGATGTTAAGTGACGGTGTGGTCGAAGATGGTAAATCACAGTCTGGAATAGAATTGGGTCTCAAGTGCAGCTGCCGGAACACATCGTTAGGTGCTTGGAGGCAGGTGTTCAACTTGAGGATGGTAGCTTGCCAGCCGAGTATTAGGAAGTACCCTTTCACCATGCTATAGTTTCTTCGCGATGTTTTTCTTCACCGACTGCTCAAGCTCATTGTTGAACGCACGCTTTTCGGTATGTGAAGCGACTGCACTAACCATTGAGCTATCGTCGCTCAAGTATCATGTTCAAGAGTTCTTAAGAAAAATAAATTTCAACTTTAACTTTCACTTGGCCAGTGTGGTGGACTACGCCCTTATCCTTCTCACATTGAGAAGACGCCTGCGCCCAACAGTGGGACTATTTATAAAATTAGGGCTGATTCGGAATACATAGGACGGCTGGCAGTGGGTGAAAAATCAAGCTGAAAGGCGTGTTTTAAGAAAGGCCATGTCCATTAGTGGTCTAGGCAGACTGATTACGATGATGATACTTTTTAACGTAAGTATAGTTTCAAATAAAAAAAGGGGATATGGGATCATTAAATCGAAACATCGGGAGATAATTACTAAAATCAGTAGATCTCCAATTAATGTGACATTTTGCAGGATAATCTTGCATTTAAGTTGTCTGGAGTGACTGTTCAAAAAAAAAGACAAAAATGTCTGTTAGTTGGACAGGAAGTTGGACATTCGAATCTTAAGCCTTAATACATATATGAATAGGATTGTATTTTAGATTTAAAAAAAAATCTAATTTACCTGTATTGGGGACAAAATTCTAGGCACATAATTAAAAATTTTTAATAGATTGAACATAATTACAATACAGTTTCTACATCCGTACATTATGACCATGGCCTCTCCATGAACATTACAGCGATACACAGAACTTTAAGTAGCAAAACAAAGTCCAGGGCATCGCTGCTTTGGCGCTCATTACTTTGAGACTTTCAATGGTTAGTTGACACTAATTAGGCGCTCTCCTGATGCTAAGAGCTAACGTCTGTCCATGAACATTGCAGCGATACACAGAACTTTGAGTAGCAATACAAAGTCCTGGGCATCGCTGCTTTGGCGCTCATTATTTTGGGACTTTGATGGTTAGTCTCAACAGCCCTGTAATTTCGCTAGCTCTAGTACCCTTCAAACCGAAACACAATACACTACAATTAAGCTTGTGACTGATTTTTGCAGCTAAAAAGGGTTAGACAGGTTATAAGTTTTGACTATAACATACATAATTATGTATATTACGCTTATCTTAAAAATTGCTTTAATTTTTTTAAGGATTAGTGAGTGGTCCGACCTTAAGTTCTGTGGCACTTTCCCCTGCGTACGAAATACATTCCTACATTATTTAGTTAACTTCACGGCCCGTATCCGTTTTGAGGTTGGTGGTGATAAAACATCGAACCGTTTAAGAAGTTGAATAATACAGAGGTATCACTCACTACTTAGAAAGAAATATTTGATTGGCACAATATACAAAGACATACAAAAATTGGTCAAGTGCAAGTCGGACTCGCGCACCAAGGATTCCGTACAAACATGTATTGTTAACTTAGTATTAACTTAGCTTTAACCTAGTTGTAACTTAGTTTTAACTTAGCTTTAACTTAGCGTTTTTAACTTAGTTTTTTAACTTAGTGTGTCCATCACGAGGACTATGAAAACACCGAACATTGCTTCAACGAAAAGAAGCTTGGTTGAGAGAAAAACTTAACTTTGCTTTTAGAAGTTAAGTTTGTATCGGACGGCCAGAAGCTCGAAAAAAGCCACATCGTTTCATGGTTGACGTTCCAAAACCCGTACGAAACGGTTTGAATCCACTTTCGTTGTTCGAACGGTTATAGCGTGGAATACGATACCCGAGTGGGTGTTCCCTGATAGATATAATCTGGGTGTCTTCAAGTCGAGAGTAAGTATCTTCTGTGCTCCGTACTAGACCGCATCTTCACTTAACAACAGGTGAGATGATGATCAAACGGAAGCCAATTCATAATAAAAGCCGTCGCGATACATTGACATAGGACGCGGCCAGTGTATCAACTGCAAATAAGATTACAATCGTAATTTTAATTTCATACGTTGCTTTTTGTTGAAACATTTCAATATTCAAGGTTAACGGGAAGTACCCTTTTACTAGGCTGTGATTTCCTTGCGAGTATCACATTATGCGACATAAACCGCCGTATCTTTTGCTTGCGATGACTTAAAAGTTTGATTATTTCAAAGGATTACAGTCCTAAATATTACATATTTCAAATGTTTCAGAGAAAAAAAGGTGACAGACAGAAAGACGAACGGACAATGCAGTGATCCTATGAGGGTTCCCTTTTTTACTTTTGAAGTGCGGAACCTTAATTTTTGTAGTTTCGGTCCACTAGTTATTACCTGATTTTGGCGAATCCAAAAAAAGGAGGGTTACATGTTTGACTGTATGTATATACACCGTGAAAGTTTGAACATCAGCAATATTGATACAGGGGGTTCAGTACTCGATTGTCGTTCCAAATAATTAAAAAAATAGGTGGTTAATATTTGACCTAATTATCCTGAGAAACACAAAAATACGGACACTCAAATCACGCGCACCGAAAATGACATGACAGTCGCGCGCGGTCCCAGATTAGATAACAGTTACTATGCAGTCTAAGTATGGTAGTTATGTCTTGCGCTAGCTCGGTGCGTGAGGCTGCGCGTTGTCCATACATTCTGGAATCTTGGGAAAAACTTTAACCAAGGATTTCTTAGTTTTTTTTTGTATTTGTTTCGATTTTATTTCTTTATGCGTTTTATATGACCACTAACTAACATGTCTTTGAATATTGCTAATGTTCAAACTGTCAGCCCGTGTGTCTGACCTATAATGTTCAAACTGTCAGCCCGTGTGTCTGATCGATTATGAATAATATTACGTTAGATTCGTCTTTGTTACATGAGTTTGACTAGTTATTTATTAATTAGTTATTCACGTTTAATTATGCCGGATACTCCAATTATAGTTAGGGCCACATACGGTAGATTTCCGAACGAAAAAAAAAACAGGTTAAAATTAATAATCACATCAGATTCCATAGTGAGTTTCATGAGGTTTTTAACATGTTTACGATTTTTTTTCATGTTAACATAATTCAAATTTCTCATCATATAAAAGTTATCAATGGTTACAAATATTTATAAGGTTAGATATTCCACTAAATTTCACCCGACGCGACGTCAAGCGATGTTTCGGTCAACACCGATAAAAGTATTTGTGTCTCTTTCTCTTCAATAGATATACGGCGTGAGATAGCGATATTTTATAATAATATGTTTTATAATAGAGATATTTTGTAGCGATGATAGCTCAGTGGTTAGCGCGGTCGGTTCGCATGCCGTAGGGCGTGGGTTCAAACCCGAACAATGAGCTTGGGCTGCCGATGAAAGAAAACATCGTGAGGAAACCATAGCGTGGTGGTAGAGTACTTTCTAGTACTCGGCTGGCTAGCTACCACTCTCAAGTTGAAAATCTGCCGCCAAGCATCTAACGATGTGTTCCTGCAGCCTCACTTGAGAGCCAGTTCTATTCCAGGCTAGGCGTGCTTTACCATCTTCGACCACACCGTCACTTAACATCAGGTGAGTTGTGGTCAAACACCTAGCCTGTCAGCCATAAAAAAAAGAAGGTTTTTTTGAACGGAATCTGTCCTCTTCGCTTAGCCAATTAAAAATGTACTAGCAAAGGTTTACATGGGGCTTTTGATCTATCCCAAAGGGATTAGGCAACATTTTCGATGAAAGCTCTCAGGACTTTTTTCGACACTTCCAATAATTATCATCATACAACCAATTTACACAAAACCTTTACAGATTATATACCTAAGCCTTTCTCATGAATCACTCTATCTATTGGTGAAACTCGCATGATAATTCATTGAGTAGTTTTTAAGTTTATTGCGAACAGACAGACAGACGCGGCGGACGACTTTGTTTTATAATATGTAGTGATGTAGTGTAAAATAATAAATATCGTAGGACATTCACACAGCGCCATCTGTCTCCAAACTAAGCAAAGCTTGTACAATGGAATTCAGATAACTGACAGAATACACACAGAACAAACATTTATTTATAGCACAAAATGCTTGTCCTGTGTGGGAATCGAACCCACGCCCTACAGCTCTTAAAGCAGATATACTACCTACGAGCCAACTAAGCTGTCAATCACGAATTGAATCACGTATCTGCTTTTTTCTATATTCTGTGTCTCAGATTGTTTGATATTCATTGCTGGGAAGCTTAAGGTGCTTTAAGTGAGCTTTCGCTTGATAAGAGGTCTATCTCAAAGCAATGCTCGCAAATTGTTGGCTTAATTTGGAATTCTGAGGTTTATTTACCTACTTTTATGTTCCTAGTTCTGATTTAGAACTTTGAGTAGTAGCTCTTAGCTGGCGTGTTCATCAAAGAAGCGTCTGTCTGATTATTGTATAGTGTTCAGACTGTCGCCTAACTCAGACTAAGTTTATCTGGTTAGTATATCCTTAGAGAAAATTTATATTGTAATATTTTTGCGACATATCTTCATATTTTATGCTACTTTTATGTTTTACTTCTGATGTCTTGAAATTCGTCGCCGTTCCAAAGTGCCTGAAGATTCGTTTTTACAATCAATGTTGTACTGCACACCATGTTATTTTTTATCTCTGACTGTATAGGTGTTTGGCCACAGCTCATCTGATGTTAAGTGACGGTGTGGTCGAAGATGGTAAAGCACACCAAGCTTGGAATAGAACTGGCTCTCAAGTGAGGCTGTCGGAACACACCGTTAGACGCTTGGCGGCAGATTTTCAACTTGATGTTGCTAGCCAGCCGACTACTAGAAAATACCCATCACGCTATGGTTTCCTCACGATGTTTTCCTTCACCGGCAACTCAAGAAGATGTGGCCTACGATGGAACGCGCTTATCAGCATGAAACTGATTCCCTTCATTCAATAGTTTATTTCATTACAATTACATATATATATTTTTTTAATCGGTAAATTAGCTATCAAAAAACATTTTTTTCATATAATTGTTCCAGTAAACTCTCCTATAATGATCATACATGCGAAAGACATACTGGATCACTGTAAATACCCGAGAAAGTCCCAGAAAAAGAGTTTTAATTCCAGTTTTTACCGTTCACGCTCTTATCGTGTCTGGAGCCTTAACTTCGGCCTAAGTCCGAGTTAAGGCGAAAAGTCCGCAGATTGTAGTTGTGGGCCATGAAATTCACAATTTTTATACAAAGTATGTGATTTCGCTAAGTTTGCCGTGGTAGTGCCGGCGTAAGAATAGTACCCCACCCTCTCTACCCGTGGTTACCGTAAGAGTCGGCTAAGAGATGTAATCCGGAAGATGGGCAGCAGCGTCTTTCTTGAAAAATCACACCTAACTGCGCTCGCCAACCCGCCTGCATAGCGTGGCGAGTATTGGCAAAACCCCCCAGGAGGTGGCATATGTCCAGCAGTGGACGTCCTATGGCTGATGACGTGTGTGATGTGAATAAACTCAAAATAATTATTGTCAAACAGTTTGATAAATAAAACATTAATATTGATTTCGCCAAATTACGGTGGGGCAATTCGGGCCCCTATAAATTGAGTGGACTGTATATTTTGATTTGAGCCTACGGTGCATGCGACAAAGGGGAGGATGCGGAACGAAAGGAACAGCACTTACTTGAGGCTCCGTCGTCCGCCTTCCATTCCCGGGAACTCCTTCGTTTACGCACACGCGCACTTCCGATCCTGTTCACAAACACCAGACTCGGGGGGCGAAGCACAGTTCTGAATTAGCAGCTAGACCTCAATGGTCAGCAGATCGGACACCTTTTCGAAGCTGAATACGTGGCCGAGAGTGCCTTGATAATATACGTGCGATCCGCGCAGAAGTCAAAGTTACACTAGTCGCATGCGCATTGCATTGCGACCATTTCTTCTATTATAAGAAGTAGGTACGTACGGCCGTCGAAGTAAATAATGCTGTTTTTTAAGGGTAGGAAAAAAGATGGGAAATGCACCAAATACTAAAATTTGCTTTAATTATAATCTGGCGTAACCATCCACCCGCCCTTAAAGGGTCACCTTTAAAACAACTATAAGGTGATAAAATAGCTCCAATAATTGGACATTAAAATAACGCGCAATGCGTATAAATATCCGTTATAAACAGATAGACGGCATGGGAAGAATATATCAATAAAGTATAATACTATATGACTAAATGTAATGTATATATTATATGTATGTATGTGTTAGAAATAATAACTAACCTAACCTGCGAAGCGATATCTATTACTACTGCGAAGGAAGAGGGCACAAGCGAACGACTGGTCGAAGGTAAGTCCTCCCGGCGAGTCTCACTGTCGCTACCCGTATAATACCGTCTTTAGAAGGATGTACTTTCTCTACAATTGCTAAAGGCCAGGCTAGAGGCGGCGCATTGTCATTGATTACTACAACAACAGTTCCCGGAGTGATCGGAGTGGAAGGAGTATTCCATTTTTGCCTAACCTGTAAACCGTGCAGATATTCCATTCTCCAACGGTTCCAGAAAGATTGAACCAAATTGTCCAACAACGAATGCCTATGAAGTAAGCTGATATTCTCAGTGCTTACATCAGGCGCTGGCAAAGAAAAAAGAGGCGCAGTATGTAAGAAATGACTTGGCGTAAGAGCTGCAGGCTCCGCAGGGTCAGAACTAAGTACTGTCAACGGGCGTGAATTCAATAAACACTCAACCTGCGTGAGAACAGTACATAGTTCTTCGTACGAAAGGAGTTGCTGTCCGATGACCCGGAACAGAATCGATTTCGTAACCTTAATCATACTTTCCCAACAGCCGCCGAAATGCGGCGCATTGGGACAAATTGGCTTCCAGGTTATGCGACTCTCAGCGCACTCGTGCTCTAGTTTCGGGTAATACTCATCCCTAAGAAACTTGTAGAGATCACGTAGATACGAAGCAGCGCCCTGAAAGTTAGTAGCATTATCGCTATGAAGAACCTTTACAGGTCCTCGTCTAGAAAGGAATCTCTTAAATGCTGCAAGAAAGCTGTGAGTACTTAATGACGTAGCAACTTCTATATGACAGCTACGTGTGGTCATACACGTGAAACACACTATCCACGCCTTTTCGCTGTGCACGCCACGGCGACGCACAGGAGTGTAGGCAATCGGTCCTGCATAGTCGCAGGCCGTTTCTGTAAACGCTTTAATTGCTGGACGTGTACGTATATCAGGCAAATTAGCCATGAGTGGGTAAGTCGGACGTGGTTTCAAACGAAAACAAGTGTTGCACTTGTGAACTCTTTGTCTCACAAGGCGACGTGCCGACAGAATCCAAAATCTCTGACGAAGTAGCGACATTAATGTTTCAGGTCCAGCATGTAAATGTTTTACATGATAATAGTCAATGATCATGTTCACAACATGATCATTGCGTGGCAAAATAACTGGATGCATTTGTGCATATTCCAGCGCCGAATTGACTAGGCGACCGCCCACGCGGATCAAGCCTTTGTCAATAAAAGGCCTCAACCGATTGAAAGCCGAGGAACAAACTTGATTATTCCTAATATTGTTATATTCCTTTGCGAAGTATTGCCCTTGCAGAGCACATAGCATTTTATTCTCAGCAAAGTTTAGATCCTCGGCAGCCACTGCAGTAGTGGTGCGGCGAGGTAACAATTTTATGAACTTACAAACGTACGAAATTATACGCAGTAATTTACTCCACGACGAAGTGCGAAGTGCGAGCTCATATAAAACACACTGCCTTACAGGTGTACACACAGTGTGCGTCAAAACCTTCTGTTCCGGTATGTCAATAATAGATTGCCCGTCTAGGCTCTTCAAGGGCCACTCAGAAGGGTTCAACAGAGCCCATGGAGGTCCGTTGAGCCACAGGGAGTGTGAGACGAGTTTCTCGGGAGTCACACCTCTGGACAATATGTCCGCACTATTCTCAACGCCGGGACAGTGGAAAAAATTATCAGGTGAAATGTTTTCCGTTATTTGTACGACGCGATTAGCGACGAAAATCTGCCACCTGTGCGGCGAGCTTTTAATCCAATATAATGCAACCTTAGAGTCAAGGAAAGCATAGGTTTTGATAGATAGCCGGTCGGCGTAGTTATCATAGACTGTACGAAGTAACTTAGACAATAAAAGCGCTCCGCACAGTTCTAGACGCGCGATCGACATCGGTTTAGTAGGCGCAACCTTACTCTTTGCACATACTAGGCGCACAGTGTTACCTGCAGCAGACCTGACATGCAGGTAAACGACAGCACCATACGCATTAAGACTGGCGTCGGCAAAACCCAGGAGAGTGACGTCACAGTCTTCGGACACACCCACGTGACGTGGTATACGAAGTTTGTTAAGTGCCGGTAATTCGGCGCAAAACTGCTTCCACATCTTTATGATGTGTGCCGGTGGAGTCTCGTCCCATCCTAATTGTAACTGCCAAAGATTTTTTATTAAAATCTTTGCGTAAACAATGGTGGGAGCAACGAAACCCATTATATCCCACAGGCGGGCGACGGTAGACAATATTGTGCGCTTAGTACACGTCTCGTCGCTCGGCGTGGCAACTCTGAAGAAAAACGCGTCTTCTTCAGTAGACCAGTGAAGGCCTAATATTTTATTTGTAGATTTATCAAACTCCACTTCAGTAGGGAGTTTGTGCGTGGCTGGAATATTGTCCAATACCGCGCGAGAATTACTGTTCCATTTCACAAGGTCCCACTGTGCGCCCTTAAACAATTCAATCATCTGTTGAGATGCGGCGACCGCCTCGCGCTCACTGGCGAGCGAGAAGGCGACATCGTCCATATACAGGGAAGGTAGTACAATACTACAGGCGAGCGGATACTTCACGCCGTCGTCCTGGACAAGCTGAGCTACCGTGCGCAGTGCATGGTAAGGACTCGATGACAATCCGAAGCACACGCGATTGAATTGATACAGCACGAGAGGATCTTGCGGGCCGAACCGATACAAGAAACATTGATAACGACGATCGGCTTCACGTATAATTATTTGCAGAAATTGCTGACGACAGTCTGCCGTCATTGCGACAGCATGCAAACGAAAATTTAAAATAATTTTAAATAAATCACCCTGCAGGTTCGGACCTGAGTGTAGGATGTCGTTTAGTGACCGCCCGGAAGTGGAACGGCTACTCGCGTCCAGTACTATGCGAAGCTTTGTCGACGCTTTATCCTCGCGAACGACACCGTGATGCGGAATGACGTAGATCGGCGCAGGGTCCTGTGGATCATACGGTGGTGCCGGAGATATGTAATCTTTCGCTAGGTAATCTTTAATTACGTCATCATATGCCACCCGCAATTCAGGTGACGCTTCAAGCTTTCTTTATAAGCACATGAAACGCTTACGCGCTGCGTCTGCAGAATTCCCTAGGGAATATGAATCGTCCTTAAATGGCAGTCCGACAATGTATCTGCCACTAACAGGATCGCGTGTAGTAGTCGAAGCATAAAATTCCTCGCATTCAGTATGCATAGGTTGCTGAAAGGGAGCGGAAGGAAGCTCTTCTAGTTCCCAGAAACGCCTAACTAGAGTATCAATAGCGGTAGGCTCTTGAACGAGGCAACATGTCAAGGCCGCACTGATACTCGTTGTTGGTATGGTGGGTGCTGACCCTAACAGGACATAACCCAAAACCGTGCGCAGTGCAACGGGCGCCAACGCCTCGCGCGAAGCATGGACGTCAGGCAATAATAAATGCGGAAACAGGGAAGCTCCAATCAACGCATCTATCTTGGCAGGCACGCCGAAGCTGGCGTCCGCCAGAGGTAGACCCGTTAGGTGTGATAGGACAGACGTATCTATCACAGCCGTAGGTAACAGATCCGTTACCTTTTCAACCACGAGGGCCAAAATATTAAAGTTTATGTTATCATCAAACCGAGAATGAAATTTTATATCAACCGAGTTAGTTTGTAAAACCTTCTCTGAACCACCGAAACCTCTAATAATAGTACGTTCTGTGTTCAGAGGACGAATACCTAATCGGTCGCAACATTCCTTTGTTAAAAAATGACTTTGTGCAGCCGAATCCAACAAAGCGCGGATTAAATGGCGCTTACCATCAGAACCGTATATGGCAATCTGAGCCGTCGATAATAATACAGTATTATTAGCTGTGTTACTTCGTAGTGGCATGCAGATATCCTTAGCACCAACGTTCGTAGTGCACAATGCAATATCCGAACGTGCGGCTTCAATCGGTATAGAAGCAACAGGTTGACGAGGCTCATTCACCTGATGCGCCGGCGACGATGAGACGTGCACAGCGGGCCCGGCTGCTCGGCCGGAGCCCGGCGCTGATAACAGCGGCGCACGGTTATCACGTTCCGTACGCACGAAATGCAGTTTTCCGTGATGGGCCCTACCGCAAACCTTGCAATTTGGTCTTACGCTACAACTTGCAACCTTATGATTAAGTGCCAAACAATTTACGCACGCATCATTATCCTTTACGCATTTATATCGATCTAAAGGACTTGATATTTTATTAAATTCAGCGCACTTATATAAGTGTGAGTGCGACGCATTGGCGCACGGACACTTATATGCGATGGATGCGGACTTATCAATCGTGCTTACATAAGCCTGATATTTAGGTATCTTAGATGAAGTGCCAGCAATAGGCTTTTTATTATTAATATTGATTGAACGAATATTCGAAGTAGTTCGTTCAAACACTTTAGCACGACTTGTAATAAATTCGACAAACTCGTCAAATGTAGGCATTTTCTTACCATATTTGGTTTCAAACGCGCGAACCGTTTCCGTGTCTAACTTCTTAAAAGCAATATGCAATATTATAAGATCGGATAAATTATCTAATTTAAGATTCTTTAAGGCGCTCACTGCGCTTGCAAAGTTATCCATAAATGAATCGAAGTTAGCAGCAGAAGCGTCTTGAAACGGTTTGAAATCAAACATTTGAGATAGATAAGCTGAAATAAGCATTCGCTTATCATCGAATTTTTGGATGAGAGTTTGAAAAATCAATTCATAATTTTCAGCACTTGGAGTAATACCTGAAATTGCGATTTTTGCGCGCCCAGTTAATTTAGGCAAGAGATAATACAATTTCTCACTCGGAGTCAACAACTGATTTTCATGTACAGTAGACTTGAAAGTCGCGTAAAACATCGGCCATGATTTAATTTCACCATTAAATTCCAAAAGCTGTATCGGAGCCAACCTAGGCCTAGCCTTATGCAACGCAGAGCAAGCATCCTTACAACCACGTGACGGAACATCTGAAGCAGTACACTGAGTATGTATTCTCTTTATTTTACTGTACAGAGATTCAAAGGCAAAGAGGCATTTATAGTCTGGCTTCGCTTTAGGATTCAATTGTAACAAGCGAGCATTATAATCATCAACTATCTTTTCGTATTTATCGCGTAATGAATCGATCTGTGAGGAGTCATCCAGATAATGTTCCCTCTTTGTATCGTTCGTGTGAATATCTGACGCGGAAGCTAAATCATAACATTGTTGTACTATTTCGAATATCGCTTCACGTTTCGACAGTAACATTATTATCATTGCATCGGTCTCTGCATCTACACAATCTGAGACTTTACTCTTCGACATTATTGCTAATTATAAACCACAATAATTTACTGGAAAATAATAAGCAGACAATACAACTCGATGCACCGATAAAATGTCACACACGAACAAATAGATTAAACAGAGATCACTGATAAGAAAGTGGTTAATATTATACCGAACAAATTAGAAAATAACTTTAGAAAATTATATTTAAATCACTGATAAAAATATGGTCATTATTATACGAACAAAGTAAGTAAGTTATTTCTAGTAAGAAATGAGTGAGAGCGCGATATCTATGCGCTCTGTACCGCTGTGCCTGCGACGGTCGCACTCCGCTACTCGGTCATATAATATCGAACGGTCGGCGAGATTCGAGAACGTCGGAGTCACGTAGGCACGAGTTAAATACAACCTGAGGGTAGTTGTAGAAACGTATAAAATCAGAATGAAATAGTTTCAATTTGATTATTTTATATAATATATATAATATTTATGTTAAATATGTATAGATATGCGTAGATAAATAATATACCTAGCTGAATTTAATGCCTAGCTCAATGCTTACGACAGAAAATAGAAAGATGTAGTGTGATAAAAATAGATGACGCAATGTATATCTATTTAATATCAAATAAATTTTATTCACAATGAATAAATTAGCTTATTAGGGCTTACAATATATCCTAATAAGTGAAATAAGCTGGAGCGGGATATCCGGCTCGAAGGAATAAACTATGATTTCGCCAAATTACGGTGGGGCAATTCGGGCCCCTATAAATTGAGTGGACTGTATATTTTGATTTGAGCCTACGGTGCATGCGACAAAGGGGAGGATGCGGAACGAAAGGAACAGCACTTACTTGAGGCTCCGTCGTCCGCCTTCCATTCCCGGGAACTCCTTCGTTTACGCACACGCGCACTTCCGATCCTGTTCACAAACACCAGACTCGGGGGGCGAAGCACAGTTCTGAATTAGCAGCTAGACCTCAATGGTCAGCAGATCGGACACCTTTTCGAAGCTGAATACGTGGCCGAGAGTGCCTTGATAATATACGTGCGATCCGCGCAGAAGTCAAAGTTACACTAGTCGCATGCGCATTGCATTGCGACCATTTCTTCTATTATAAGAAGTAGGTACGTACGGCCGTCGAAGTAAATAATGCTGTTTTTTAAGGGTAGGAAAAAAGATGGGAAATGCACCAAATACTAAAATTTGCTTTAATTATAATCTGGCGTAACCAAATATAAATTAAAAAAAATGTTTGTTTGCATACGAGTATTTTTCCAACTTACATATTTTAGTGTATGTGTGACAGTAATTATGTATTTCTTTTAGACAATTGAATCGTATACTTGACATATTAGAATATATTCTAGTAGAAAACAATAGATTAATAAAAAAAAAACAATGATCTTAAGACATAAAATATGACATTTTTGAACATTTAATTTTAAGTACCTAGATGATCGAGCTTTGCTCGGTTTTTCATTGCCTGAAAACACGGATAAAACGACGTTTTCTAAAAATGAAACCTAGCTAGATCGATTTATCGCCCCCGAAACCTAGCATACTAAATTTCATGAAAATCATTGGAGCCGTTTCCGAGATTCAGATTATATATATACATATATACAAGAATTGCTCGTTTAAAGGTATTAGATTATATAAAATGTTTTGTTATGCCTTCAATAGTTTGTTTTATGGCTCCACACTTAAGCCTTTAGTTGGACATTATCTTGTGACTTGCGGAAAGGTATTAAAAAGTTCCATGTAAATGAACGAACCCAGACCAGGTTTTAAGTCTTTTTCTAACTTTAATGATTGGAAGGAGAAGGAAAGCTTGAGATTTAATCTATGGAAGGTGCAGTTGAATCGGCAAACTTTGTTGAAAGTATTAAAGTTGGCGTTTTTCTTCAGAATTCAGAGCTCGGAGTTTGCAAGATTAGATATGATAGTGAGGTGACAATTGGAATAGAAAAAAAAAACAACTAAATTTCGTTAAGTGCGGTGTGAATCTGGTCTGACTAACGCATCTGATATTTTCTAATATTTCAAGAGCTATTCGGCCGAGATAGAAAAACCGTTTTATTAAATGGACCATAAATTATAAACGGTAAGTTTTACAAAAAAGTTTACAGAAAATAAAAGATGCGAAATTTTATTTTCTACAATAATAGTACTTTATAATTTTTGCCATAAAGTGCATAGTTTCCAACATATCGGCGAAAAACTTTTTTTCAAGATGGCGCCTGGGTCTTTCAGGATTTTGTGATTTTATACTCAGTAAGTGACCCTAAATATTGTAAAAATTATTTAATGGAAATTTAGTGCGAGGTTGACCAAAAAAACAGCTATGTTTATTGGCCTACACTGCACGCTGATTGCACTCATCATTCCTAATTGTATAATTGTTAATCTAATATCCTGTCTAGTTCATATATCATTGAACCGTGTGTAATTAGCTTACAACCAGCGCGTCCGTCTGTCTGTCGGTACTTAGCCACAATATAGGGTTGGGAAAACATAACAGTCTAAAAACTAAACCACACTGATGGATACAATCTGTGTGCCTTCAAGTCGCGAGTGAATCGGTTTGTTCTAGGCGAGCGTGCTCCATCGTAGACCGCATCTTCGCTTAACATCAGGCGAGTTGGCGGTCAAACGCAAACTCTTTGTAAATAAAAAAAGAGTATTTAGTAATTTTTAATACTTTAACAAACATACATAATTGGCTTAGAGTTGAATTTGAAAGTGAATTTCATATTTTTAAGGGCTGTAGATTTTGTTTACTAAATTAAATTATAAAACATGTTAAGTACTTCATTTCGTAGTAGCTCTGTTTTAAGAGCAGTAGAGCATGGGTTCAATTCCTTCACACGATTAACATTTATATGATGAACATATAATTTATTATATATATTGTAGGACATAGAATATAGACGTTTATTCTGTGCCTAAACGATAAAAAAGATAAATAATTATTACCACTTATTAACAAGTAATTATTTGTAGCGATGATAGCTCAGCGGTTAGCGCGGTCGGTTCGCATGTCGAAAGGCGTGGGTTCAAACCCCAACAAACTTGAGCTGCGGTGAAGGAAAATATCATGAAAAACCATAGCGTGGTGGTAGGGTACTTTCTAGTACTCGGCTGGCTAGCTACCACCCTCAAGTTGAAAATTTGTCGCCAAGAATCTAACGGTGTTTCTAGCAGCCTCACTTGAGAGCCAGCTCCATTCCAGGCTAGGTGTGCTTTACCATCTTCGACCACACCGTCACTTAACATCAGGTGAGTTGTGGTCAAACACCTAGCTTATCAGCCATAAAAAACAAAGTAAAATATAACATATCCGCACCTCCTTTCTTACATCCGCACACGCATTATTTCTTACTCACACACAAACACTCACACACATACTCACACAAACTCACACACACACACACTCACACACACACACACACGCACAGTCACGCACACTCTCACTCACACACACAGAAGCATCCTATTGCGGGAACTAAAACTATTGTATTTTTTATTAACTTATATTTTAAGTAATGTTTATTTTGTATACAAATAACTTATAAATGTTAAGTATATGTTGTGTATGTAGCTCGAGCACATTTTTCAAAACAAATTATTATTATTATTAACAACCAACCACTGAGCTATTGCTTTAAAGTCTTTCTGAATGATAGTAAAAACTATATTAAAATCTGTTACGAGGCTTAGAAGAAGTGGCTATACGGACAGACGCTGGCAGCGACTTTGCTTTTATACTTACTAAGTATTTAGAATTTTTTATCAGCCCTGTTGAATGACATGCACTATTATTATACAACCCTATAGTTGAGAGCACGGCTCGCTGACTACAGAATCAGATTATACCAAATGACAGATCACTGATACCGGAAGATGTATGTTTGTATGAACGTACATGACTAGGGACAAACAGTTGACTTTATAACAGAACAGAGATAAACATCAATATAACTTGCGAAACAAAGAAAAGTTAGCTGGTCTAGGTTAAGTAAAGTTGAAAAGCTTGAGCGCAACTAGCATATATGTAGATATTTGGCAAAACTGTGGTAACACTGCAGAAGCCAGTAAGAGAAAAAAGTTTATTAACAAACAAAAGTTTGAAGAAATTTGTTAAAAAAAATCGTCACTTTTGTCATAGAAATACTCGTTGATTTCATAAGAAGCCTTTTCTATAAGCAAATGTGGTCTATTTTTGTGTTATATGTGAATAATTTAGATAGGTGTGTATGTTAGGTAACGAATTCATGGCCCACCCTGTATTATGTTTTTTTTTATGGCTGACAGGGTTGGTGTTTGACCACAACTCACCTGATGTTTAGTGACGGTGTGGTCGAAGATGGTAAAACACACCTAGCCTGGAATGGAACTGGCTCTCAAGTGAGGCTGCCGGAACACACCGTTAGATGCTTGGCGACAGATTTTCAACTTGAGGGTGGTAGCTAGCCAGCCGAGTACTAGCAAGTACCCTACCACCACGCTATGGTTTCCTCATGATGTTTTCCTTCACTGGCAGCTCAAGCTCATTGTTGGGGTTTGAACCCACGCCCATCGGCATGCGAACCGACCGCGCTTACCACTGAGCTATCATCGCTATATTTAAATTTTCTTGTCAAAACACTGGACAATACGCACAAACTCTGTTTAAAAACTAAGTTTGTGCGTATTGTCGTTAAAACAGGCACGCGCGCCGTGGGGTATGAACACAGCAGTGTTGCCAATTCATAATTAAAGAAAAAGTGATTAGCTAATAAAAACAGTACAAAACTTTGTAACCTACCAATTTTCGTTTAAATGAAAATGAAAGAAAACTGGGCATAAGAACCGTAGACTAAATTTTTTTCTAAAATTGAGACGGCCAAAAACTGTAGATCTACAATTAAAACTGTATAGTTGGCTACACTGGCTACACTGCAGCTCTAAATTGGTAGCTTAGTTGAAAACGACTAACTGTAATATCTTTCACGCTTAAATGAAAAAAGACTTGAAGTAATAAAAATCCCACAGTTAATTCGCAATCGATCCAAAGTCCCGATGCGTTCAAAACGGGGATTAAACGGGATTCAAATAAAACACGGGATAAATTTCCCGGGGGCACAATTATACGGGACGTCCCGATGTCCCGTATTGCCGGGATAGGACCGGGGTTACCGGGACTACTGTAAATCTTAACTGGACGGCATTGATTTAGAAAATCACAGCAACGGTCAGTTTGGAAACTTGCTATTTATTTTGGAAATTAACGAAGTTTCAAATAGTCTCATTACCATTGTTAGGTGATTTTATTACCATTATTAAGTGGTTTTATTATAATTTTTCAGTGGCTTCATTACAATCATTAAGTGATTTTATTACCATTATTAAGTTTTTTATGTATTAGTAATGAGACCAGAGCAACGGTCAGTTTGGAAACTTGCTATTTATTTTAGAAATTAACGAAGTTTCAAATAGTCTCATTACCATTGTTAAGTGATTGTTAAGTGGTTTTACTATCATTTTCAATGGCTTCATTACAATCATTAAGTGATTTTATTACCATTATTAAGTTTTTTTTAAATGTATTAATAATGAAACGTACAAGACGTTCTTCCTGATGGTAAGAAATAACGCCTGGCCATGACCATTGCAGCAATACGCTCGTTACTTTGAGACCCTATATGGTTAGTCTCAACTGCCAGCTGCAGTACCCTTCAAAATGGAACACAGTAATGTTTTCACACTACTGCTTGGCGGTAGAATATCTGATACTGCGGTGGTACCTACCTAGACGACCTCTTTTTAAGGAGATCTACCACCAAGTAAAAGTAGGTAAGTGTTTTTCGTTGCATTTTAACCCTAGAATTACAAACCGGGGTATATAATTATCTAACCCAGGTAAACTTTGAATTACGATTATAAGTTGGTGACATTGTCAATTGAATACTCATTTATAATAACACAAGAGCTTCAAAATTATCGGGTATTTCCCGATAGGGAACCTTGAGGGAAATGCCAGATAATTTTGAAGCTCGTGTGGTATTCGGGGGATTATTTTTCCGACCCAAATATCGACCAATAGAATTGCACCATTCGACGTCACGTGGTACAACCTACATGGTATTATACTGATAATTTTTTGATTAGCTTAATCAAAAAATTATCAGTATAATACCATGTAGGTTGTACCACGTGACGTCGAATGGTGCAATTCTATTGGTCGATATTTGGGTCGGAAAAATAATCAACAAAATGATACAATTGAATTTTCTTTTTACCACTCGTACACGAAGGTACAAATTAGAAAGTTAGAAGGAGTATTAATTCTTCCAATCTAATCTAATCTAGAGATAAACCACAATCAGTACCAATTACAGTCTTTGTATATACAGTAAATTTCGCTTGCGCGTGCTATCTCGCCACTAACGCCATCTATGATCGAAAAAAGACAATATTTTCTTTGATATGAAATACACAAAATGCATGTACTTAAAAGTCAAGTTACTGCTTTCAAAACGATTTTACGAGCAAAAATCCTGTAAGGTAAATATTTACTCCGGTTTCTAGTTTACAGGTAAAAAAAATGTGTTTGAAACTAATTTAACGATGGGCAGTGGTTAACGTGGTCGGTTTACGTGCCGAAGGGCGTGGATTAAAATTTCTACAATAACCTTAAGTTGAGAGTAAAGTAAAATATCGTGAGGAAACCATAAGATGGTACTTTCTAGTACTTGACTGGCTGGCTATCACCAAGTTACCAAATTAGCGGGGGACCACCAAACTGTGTGTTTTTATTTTACTACTGGATTACTCACGTTACGGTGTGTTCTTGCAGCCTCAGTTTTATTTCAGGTTAGGTGTGTTTACCATCTTCGACCACATCGGCACTTAACGACAGATAAGCTGCCGTCAAATAACTAGCATGCCGATCATAAAAAAATACAATACGCGATTAAAACAGATGAAATATTGACTGTTAGCTAATTTGGTTGTGTATCTGCTTCAATATAGGTTCTTGAGAGCTTCAAAGGTTCGATTCCCACAGAAATATTTGTGTGACGAGCACAAATGTTAATATACAAAAAAAGTATATAAGTATTCTATCAGTTATCTAGTTCCCATAGTACAAGTTAAGCTTAGTTTGAGGTTTGACATGTTCAATTTTTTTACCAAAATCATAATTAAAGTTGAAATAATTTTACTTGTAATAAAAATGACAGTCAGACAACGATATCGCTCAAAATGGATAATTTAAAACAAATTACAAAACACTAGTTGTCTCGCGAAAAAGAGCTTACAAGCGAAATTTTACATAGCTCCGGGGAAATGCTTCAGAACTTCTACTGGACTGTAAAAACAGTATGGACGAATGTGGGCGGAATACATTTAGGATTCAGTAATCTAAATCAGAGCTTCGATATGGCACCATAAACATGAACTAAAGAAGTAAGAATTTACTACTATATTCCAGGCATTTTAAATAAATATCAGTTGACATTTTACATAGGATCACATTACACACATCATCAGCTATAGGAAGTCCACTGCTGGACATAGGCCATCTTTTGGGGGGGTTTTGCGAATACTCGCCACGCTTGGCAGGCGGGTTGGCGAGCGCAGTTAAGTATGATTGTTCAAGGAAGACGCTGCTGCCCATCTTCCGGAATACATCCCTTAGCCGACTCTTACGGCAACCACGGGTAGAGAGAGTGGGGTACTATTCTTACACCGGCACCACCACGGCAATAATACTAATACATAGGATAGACTAGCCAAACTAAGCAAAGCTTACTATAAAAACTGACGTGATTTTGACATATTTTTGTTTTACTTATGGGGGATTACTCACGTTTAATTTTATCAGAAACTCCGACTATAGTTTCTGCTACATACGGTGGCCTTCATCATGGAGACAAAGCTGAGTACAACGCGCGTGCGGCCTTGTCTTGTCTCGCACATCACTTCACTCACGTCTTCAGATCCGCCACCATACTTACGGGCTTCATGTAGACAGTCTTCAAGTCGGTGGCAGATTCCACCATCTATTTCTATTAAAATTAGGACGCTTACTAATCTCTATGACCTCCCGGACATTCCTAGGCACGTAGAACTTCTCACGAGCTAGCGCTTTAAGCAAAGTTCGTGCTATGGAAACCAGATTGATGACAGAATACTTATATACATAGAACAGTAGATATTTTTTACGCTGATAGCCGATGGGGCTGCAAAGTTCTGGAGTGAAATAGAGTGCACCCACAAGGTAAGCATACTACCTAATAAGGACAACAGGAACGCGCTGGATGCAAGCCGCTTCCAACCGGTCTTTATGGAAGTCAATAGGGGAGGCCTATTCCAGCAGTGGACGTCCTACGGCTGAGATGATGATGTTGATGACCAGAGAAAAATTAAACATACATATGTCCGTAACAAAAGAGTAATAGTTTAACCTGCCATAAAACATGCGATTTACCTAGTAGGTAATTACCTAAATTAATATAAAAGATTCCGTTTATTCTAGAATAATGTTCCATAAGACACATCAAGTGGATACGTTCTGTAGTTAGTTTTTCGCTAATCCCACAGGAAGCTAACATTTTACCCGGATAAAAGGTATCTATTATGTTAATCCAAGTAAAAACTATTGTATGTGTGCCAAATTTCATCACAAATTTGTTCGGCCGTTTTGCGTTATTGAGTAACAAACATCCAAACATACAAACTTTCACATATTATTAAGTAGTACAATGAACTTTTTTTGGCTCGGTACCACCGTCCCGCGTTACTCTGTATGTCCATACTGTTATTACGTTGCGTCTCCATTTCCCGTAGTACCGGAAATAAATTATCTCGAATTCCCTAAGCTGGGAAAAATAAAGGATAATATCCCGCGGAAGATAAAGCACTTATGAGACAAGACTTATGGGGTAATTCGTTAAATAATACTGTTTTTTGAGACCTTGAAACTTATGCAAGGCTCGCAAAAAAGTTTTTTTTATGTTTGACTGGTTAGCGTTTGACCACAGTTCACCTGATACTTACTATACTAGAAAAGGCTATTTATAACGTTTTATATTGAAACGAATCGCTTGCCAAATAAATAAATGTCGTAGACATTAATCGTCGCACAAATTTTTGATTTCGTGGGAATGGATTCCACGACCTACAGTTTTTGAAGCAGATGTTCTACTAAATGAGTTAACAGGGCAGTTATGTTTTTTTTATTCAAAACAAGCGTCCCGCCTCTGTTTCACACGGGTAGTAAGCTATCCTTTAAAGTAGATATATGCCATAGCAGACTTTTTTGTTGATCTATAAAATCCCACCGTGCATTGTTTTGTTATATCTCAAAGGGATTAGGCAGCGTTTTTATGATTAAAGCTCCCAGGTATCTTGACTTTTTCCGACACTCCCAACAATTATCATCATATTTCAACCAATTTACACAAAACCTTGACAAATTATATACCTAAACCTTCCTCATGAATCACTCTAATCCGTTCAGTAGTTTTTAAGTTTATCGCGGACAGACAGATAGATAGACAGACGTGAACATTATTTTATAATATGTTTAAAATATACGCTCCACAGAAACCTTTGTCAACTTTGAATTACGAATTTTTTGTTGTACACCACATGGAGAGTTAAGTTAGTTTTTTGTAAACAGTTGGCTTACGTTTGACCGCTATCCCACCTGATGTTAAGTGATGATGCAGTCTAAGATGGAGCACGCTTGTCTAGAAGATACCGATTCACTCTCGACTTGAAGACACCCAGATTGTATCCAACGGGGAACACCCGCTTAGGCAGCGCATTCCACTGTCTAGCAGTCCGCACAATGAACGTGGAATCAAATCGTTTCGTTAAAGTTAATTATTAACATAAACATAGATAATTAATTAATTAATTTATTTATTACATCTTTAATCTATAAAGTACTAGTTTGTGTGTATACCGCCCGCAAGCAGCATCCGAGTACAATTATGGGCAGTTAACACACTACTGCTTAGCGGAAGAATATCTGGTTCTGCGGTGGTACCTACCTCTTTTTAATTCAAAATAGGTTCGCGTTTAGCCACACTCTATCTGATATTAAGCAGTAATGCCTAATATCAGATAGAGAGTATAAAACAATATAGATAGTCTAAGATGGAGCACGCTTATCTAGAAGAAACCTATTTACTCTAGATTTGAAGACACCCATATTGTACCTAACAGGGAACATAGACTCCGGCAGAGTTCCACGACCTTGCTGTGCGAATAAAAAATGTGGAATCAAAACGCTTTGTGCGTACATGGGGAACATCCACCATGTACGGATGACGTTTTGGTCGTGTTTGTCTGGCCGTCCGGTAATAGAATGGTGCAGGAGGAACCAAATTGTGCAATTCAAGTGCACACTCTCTGGAATACCTCCTAGACGACCTCTTGCTAAGAACATCTATAAAACAACACAAGTAAATATTTCAATTCAATTGCAAATTGAAGCGATATTGATAAGCTTGTAATATACAATTAATGAGGCCCTGAAAGCCAAATTAAACTTAATTATATCGTTTCCTATGAAGGTTGTTTTGTATATTCGTGAAATTAGCAGTATTCAGTGATCTCTCAATTACATTATCAGCAGTGAAGCGAAATGATCCGGCAACCGCTTTATCACATTAATATTATAAAAGCGAAAGTTTGTTAGTGTGTTTGTTACTTCTTCAAGCTCAAACGGCTGGACCAATTTCGATAAAATGTGTTATGGAGGCAGCTGACACTCTGGATTAACACGTAGGCTACTTATATCGAAAAAAGTAGCATGTGACACCAAGGGGAGCAGCTGGTAGATATTTCGCAAACTCGGACTAAATAGTTCGATTCCACCTTCATTGTACGAATCGCTAAACAGTGGAATTTGTTGCTCGAGTGGATGTTCTTCGATAGATAAAATCTGGGTGCTTTCAAGCCGCCAGTGACTCTTTCTAGGCTAGCGTGCTCCATCGTAGATCGCAGACCATAGACAACACAGCCTGTCAACTATTTGTATTACTTATTGTGAACTTGATCTCAAGAGATCTGCCGGAACACATCGCTAGGTGCTAGGCGGCAGATTTTCTACTTGAGGGTTGTAGTTAGCCGGCCAAGGACTAGAAAGTACCCATGCTATCATGCTATATGGTCTCACGTTTTTTTTAAAATTGTACTCAAGCTTATTCTTGGGATTTGAACCGACGTCCTACAGCATGTGATCCGACCGCGCTAACCACTGAGTTATCATCACTACGATACTCCTGCTACATCGTCTTTAAATCCAGAGTAAACTGGATTACGTAGTAACTGTTACCTAATCTGGGACCGCGCGCGACTACCATGTCATTTTCAGTGCGCGTGATTTGAGTGTCCGTATTTTTGTGTTTGCTCAGGATAATTAGGTCAAATATTAATCACCTATTTTTTTAATTATTTGGAACGACAATCGAGTACTGAACCCCCTGTATCAATATTGCTGCTATTCAAACTTTCACGGTGTATAAAGATATAAAACCACCTGAAAGTCCGTCCACAATCATTCCGGCCAAACTGTGACACGTTATCTCTAAATACACGCCATAAATAATGCTATATTATTAGGTAATATATAAACACAAACAATCTTCCTGAAGACTTAATAATTACATTATAAAATAGCTTCTGGAGAATAACAAACGCGTGTAGCGTTGTTAAGTCTGTGGTACAAGTGAAAAGCTTTTAACTCTCTAGCTGAACTGATAGACATTGTCTAGTAAAAGTTTTGACTAATTCGTTTATCTTTCTTAATTTACTTAAAAAGAAAGGTTTCAATGTTTACTACCCGACTGCCAAGGAAGGGTCATGTTTTTCGCGCGTATCTTGTATGTATGGATGTAATTTTTTTTATTACCGCGTATCTTCCAAACGGCCGAATGGATTACGACAATTTAGGTATAGTTAGATTTGTGAGGTGGTATTAAAAAAATCAAGATGGTGGATTTTTAGCGTGAAATAGTAATACGTTAATTTAAAAAAAAATACCAAACCTATCAAGTAGGGTATTTAAATATAAGTATTACAAAAATATTAATTTATATATTTATATTTAATTAGGAGTAATAAATTTGTTTAAAAAGGTATTTTTTCCTTTAATTATAACTATTTTAATCGCAGTTGGGTTATACATTTTTTTAATTCTTCAGCTTGTTTATTATTATATATGATTTTGTAGCTATTATTGCTCAGTGGTTAAGGTGGGTTCACATGCTGAAAGGCGTGAGATCAAATCTCAACAGTGTGTAAAACCACAACAGTGTGTTAAGCTGTCGGTGAAGGAAAAACATCGTGCGGAAACCATAGGGGGACTTTCTAGTACTCAGCTGGCTAGCTACCCTCAAGTCAATAATCTGCTGCAAAGCACATAACGGCGTGTTCCAGCAGCCTCACTTGAAAGCCAGTTATATTCCAGGCTAGGCGTGTTCACCATCTTCGATCTTCACTGAAAACCAAGTGAATTGTGGTCTGATAACAGGTATGTTTGTGCTGCTCGCTTCCTCCAACCGTTGTTTCCACGTGTGAGACGTGCAGCGGCCCACAGTGCGAAGCAATACGAGGCCGCGCGCGCGTTGTACTTAGCTTTGTCGCCATGAAAAAGGGCACCGGATGTGACCGAAACTATAGTTGGAGTATCCGATATAATTAAACGTGAGTAGACCCGCATAAATAAAACAAAAATTGCAACATATTCGCCTTACAGATACTTCCCATTTTTTTCTGAATATTTTTTTTTGTTTCTCCGCTGCCTCCCGTCCCTTACAGCCTCCCATCAGAAAGACGGGAGATAAGCCCAGCTTCCGTTTCCGTATCCGACGGAACCCCGACGCGGTGATATGTGGGACGATTTATCTAAATCATCCTCTTTATTTGACACGTGGGACTTTGTTAATAACTGCGAGATTTTAAATGAGATATTTTGGGACTTAAAACATTCTAACACCTCAACTCCGGCATTATTTTTGTATTCTGTGTCAAGGTTTGTTTGAAATATTTTTTATTTTAATTCTCTTATCAACACGCTTCGTCCTTAACTTAGTAGAATCCTCTCCATACTAAAGTTGCCTGGAAGAGATCGCTCGTAGCGATAATTGTTCCACTTTAGTTTAGTCATAATTGTATCTAAACAATGAAGAGTTATATTATTATTATTATACAGTTATTTTTTTTCATCTTAAATACTTATTTTTTTTCATTAATATATATAAAACACAAAAATTATATTAGAAAAACCGGCCAAGTGCGTGTCGGACTCGCGCAACGAGGGTTCCTTACAAACCTGTAGGTAATAAGTAAAAGTTATGGTTTTTTTTTAAATGGTAATTTATGCTTTTCGCAACTTTTCTGTTATCTGTGCTATAAGACGTTGCTTCGTACCAAATTGCAAGATTCTGAGTTCACGGGAAGTACCCTGTAGGTTTTGATTCCCTTGCAAGTGTCGAAAATTTGCAGCATAACCGGCTGTATCTTTTGATTGCTTTGGCTTAGAAGTTTGATTTTTTCTCAGCTTTAAGGGACAGTAGACTTGAGTATTTGATATAAATTTCAGCTTGATGCCTCTACGCGTTCCTGAGAAAAAGGGTCTTGACAGACAGACAGACGGACAACAAAGTGATCCTGTAAGCTTAAAAACTAGGATGCCGCCGGCAGCGAGGCAGGACTCAGGCTGCCGGTGGTTAGAGCTGCAGAGAAAAGAACATTGTTAGGAGGTTAAATTGAAGGGTCAGATCCAGCCGTCTAGCGAACATCTCTTAAGATGTTGGCCGATTATTGTTATTATTATTAAAGTCATCAAAAAGTTCATGTAGAGAAGTAGTCGATGTAGACATATGATTTGCTTTACTTGGTAACTTAAGTATTCTATCAGCCATCTTGTTTCTAAGTACAAGCTTTACTTAGTTTAGGGCTAGATGGCGCTGTGTGAAATGTCCTTTAATATTTGTATATTTATATCATTTCTTCTTTTTTTTAAGAACGTTTGACCGCCATCTTATTTGATGTTAAGTGATGATGCGGTCTTAGATGGAGCACGCTTGCCTAGAAGATTCACTCTCGACTTGAAGACACCGAGATTATATAGGTATGTATATATTTAATTAGTTTGTTATTATGTTTTTTAATCTTCGATCGATTATTAATGTCATTCGTGTTAGCACACTACTGCTTCGTGGCAGAACATCTAGTACTGTGGTGATATGAACCTGTCCGACTTGCAAAGTAGATCTAGCACCAAGTAAAGTTTCAAGTAGAAATCGAACCCACTCTTCAGTTTAAAAATCAGCTCTAGTACGAGGTCGCGCGCGCATTGTACTCTGCATTGTCTTCTTGAAGAAGGCCACCGGATGTGGTCGAAACTATAGTCGGAGTATCCGATATAAATAAACGTGAGTAATACTGCATTCCATTTGCCGTGGTGGTACCGACGTAAGAATAGTACCCCACCCTCTCTACCCGTGGTTGTCGTAAGAGTCGGCTAAGGGATTTAATCCGGAAGATGGGCAGCAGCGCCTTCCTTGCGTCACTTAACTGCGCTTGCCAACCTGCCTGCCAAGCGTGGCGAGTATTGGCAAAACCTCCCCAGGAGGAGGCCTATGTCCAGCAGTGGACGTTCTATGGCTAGTGATGAATACCGCATGAGTACAATAAAAATGTGTTAACGCCACCCCAGTTTTCATAGTAAAACGTAAAAATAGATCGTATTAAAATGGATACTAATTTGAGACAACAAACCACAAGTAGCACCGTGGTAGGAAGGTAGTTATGCCTGAACCTCTGAGACTCGGTATCATCTATACACGTCAGCTTGTCAGGTAAGGCGGTGGTCAGAGTCCGATTTGAATAAAGCATTCGTCACCATTATTCCAGCTCCTACGAGAAAATCCGCATTATCATTTCGTTTATGTAAATAGGTCGATTCTAGAATATGTTACTTTTATTTTGGTTGACTGGCTGGGTGTTTAACCACAGCTCACCTGCTGGTGTTATCGTAGGCTCACTAACTTGGCAATTAAAATTAGTAATTTCGTAGTTTTAAAGTACTTTTTTTTTCTTCCGTCATAGCATGTTCATGTGCCGATACTCATATATATGATATTGTAGCGATGATAGTTTAGTGGTTAGCGCAGCTGGTTCACGCACCGAAGGGCGTGGGTTCGAACCCTAACTTCAGCTTCAGCTGTCGGTGAAGGAAAACATCGCCATAACTTAGGGTACTTTCTAGTACTCGCCTGGCTAGTTACCGCCCTCAAATTGGAAATCTGTCGCCAAGCGTCTATCGGTAACCTCACTTGAGAGCCAGTTGTATTCTATATTAGGTGCGTTTTACCATCTTCAACCAAACCGTCACCTAACATCCGGTGAGCTGTGGTCAAACACCTAGCCTGACAGACATAAAAAAGATAACAGTACTTCACCTTTACGTTCCGACAATCAGACTCAAAAATATCAAGTAGAAATGTTCATAAACCTGGCACAGACGTGGATTTATTGAATTCTGACGTCCGAAAACCTGGGCTGCCTGATTTCTGCATTACATCTAGGGTGACCAAGATATGTGGATATCCGACCTGGTGATAGGAAAAAAAGGAACTGTTTTATTTACTACATTTAAAGAACGAAAGATTAAATTTTATAACACAAAAAACAAACAGACAGAGAATAAATCAGTGACACTTACAAAATAGGGGCTCACCTTTGCATAATGCTGGTCATTGACAGCCCTGTTGGCACATTGGTATAAGTGCTTTAAGAGCTGTAGAGCATTGGTTCGATTCCCACCCAGGACAAACATTTTGTGGTATAAATAAATCTGTGTCTGGATGTTTTGTAGGTATTTATAAAAAAAAAAGTATTTAAGTATTCCATCAGTTATAATATGATTTCCTATGCTTAGTTTGGGCTCAGATGACGGCGTGTGTTATATCCTACGATATTAATTTAATTACAATTAAATTGACAATAATATTCAATAATTAATTCACTAAATACATAAATAAAGGTAATTTATGTAACGAAATAGCTGGCTGGCTAGCAATCACCCTCAAGCTAAAAATCTGCAATTAAACATCTAACGGTGTATTCAAGCAGCCCGTCTCAAGAGCCAGTTCAATTCCAGACCATGCCATTGCCTAACTTCAACCATAAAAACGCTAATATAATTTTTGAACTTTTGCGATATGAACATATTATATTTATCACCAGGAATTAATCGCGCACAAAAAATTATGAAAATAATCGTGCTCAGGTTAATTACAACATGGCTGTAACGTTGAGGTAACTAAAAAAAACTAACTACATAGTATTTTTTGCGCGATTAAGGCCTGGTGATAAACGTAATTAAAGAAATAGCTTTAGATAATACGGTCGCCGTTGTACTGCTGTTTGTATATCTTTGTATTTCGATATCCAATAAAGTTCAAGTTCTAAATCTCCTTGGAATTTCAAGAACTCAAATTTTAAGTCGCTTATGATAAACAGGACTATTTTTTCGTTGACGTATAACCAATACGATAGCTTGATTAATTTTTAAATTTAATCAAAAAATCTAATGAATACGAAACTAACGAAACTACTAAAGTTTGAATTATGGCTACACTACTGACAGACTTTGCCGCCAACTATCTAGTCAGCGTATTTTATCACGATTCAGTACATTTCCGGAATTTAATATAAAAATCACAAAATATTGGACGCGTAGCTCTACCCTTCGCCCAGGAGTTTATTTGAAAATGTTCACTGATATTTCTCAAGAAGGTCTCCTGAAGACTTTGAGAAATGAACTGACGGGGCTTCGAGATGGACCTTATCGCTGAACGTCTATCGAAGTCTCTGTCAACTTTCTTATTGATTTATTCCACAGCGTAAATCGTAAAAAATTATACGCCGAAAAATTTCTCGAGCAAATTTTATCATTATGGGGGCGGCGAACAATTTTCAAAACGACACAACAGTAATAAAAACAAATGAAAATTTCGCAATTGAAAAAATATCATGATCTGTTTGAGTTCTACTTTGGTAATATGTAAATGTTTTTTTATTTAATATCTGGCCAGTCCTAAAAGTCCTAAACTTTTAGTATGTAGTGTAAAAAGTACAATTTTTTTTCATAAGTCTAAGAACAGTGAAATGATTAAGTGTACAGTGTGAATGCACACTCAGCTTACCCGAGGGCTCTCCTGAAAATAATGGCTTTAATGACATTCTGTTTAAATGACGTTTTGCGAAAGGTACTTTGTACGAAAAAATCATTTTGAAAAAATTATGTTCTGCTAAAGTGACATTCTGCGTCAAGATGCGCATACGTGTAGTGGTGACCTGTCAAGCTGGGTGAGCGGAGCGGTACGATAGCACTCGTTACTGCTCAAAAACACCTGCCACTAAACACCCTGCTGAACGCCCCGCTGAATGCCCCACTGAATGCCCCGCTGAACGCTTCGCTGAACGCCCCGCTGAACGCTTCGCTGAACGCCCCGCTGAACGCCCCGCTGAACGCCTCGCTAAACGCCCCGCTAAACGCCTCGCTAAATGCCCTGCTGAACGCCCCGCTGAACGCCTCGCTGAATGCCTTGCTAAACGCTCCGCTGAACGCCTCGCTAAACGCTTTGCTGAGCGCCCCACTGAACGCCTCGCTGAACGCCTCGCTAAATGCTTTGCTAAACGCTCCGCTGAACGCCCCACTGAACGCCCCGCTGAACGCCTCGCTGAATGCTTTGCTAAACGCTCCGCTGAACGCCCCACTGAACGCCCCACTGAACGCCTCGCTGAATGCTTTGCTAAACGCTCCGCTGAACGCCCCACTGAACACCTCGCTGAACGCCTCGCTAAACGCCCCGCTAAACGCCCTGCTAAATGCCCCGCTGAACGCCCCGCTGAATGCCTCGCTGAATACCATTAGGCCCAATCGAATCTTCCGTTACATTATCTTTAAATTTACACTAGTTATTTCTTTTAAAAACTGCTAAAGCCAAAGTTCATCTACCGAGATAATGTTAACAGGATAGGAACAACTTAGTATCCAAGAAGGGTATCTCGACTTTGTTACACTTTAACTAAACTTCTAGAGCTTCCGCAAAAGGCTTGAACTCGAGAGTATTTCCAGCATCGGCAAAATGGTAATATGAAAAATTTGTAGAAAATCTCACAGTTTTTATTAGGTTTGAAGTAGTCTGATACTTTACGACCTTTGTATATCACACACGTTTTTAAAGTTACGTATCCATAGTGTGGTGTGTGTGTGTAGCAAACGGTATCTATTAAGAGTCCTTGTTCCTCCATACTCGGATTGTTGAGTAAATATAAAAAAAAACTTAGTTAATGGAACCGCACGGCCAAGGAGTGGAATAGCTTACTTGTTTCCTGTGAGATATAATCTAGATCTTTTCAAGGATTTTGTTTGACAGGCTAGGTGTTTGACCACAGCTCACCTGATGTTAAGTGACGGTGTGGTCGAAGATGGTAAAGCACACCTAGCCTGGAATGGAACTGGCTCTAAGTGAAGCTGCCGGAACACACCGTTAGATGCTTGGCGGTAGATTTTCAACTTGAGGGTGGTAGCTAGCCAGCCGAGTACTAGAAAGTATCGTACCACTACGCTATGGTTTCCTCAAGATGTTTTCCTTCACCGGCAGCTCCAGCTCATTGTTGGGGTTTGAACCCACGCCCTTCGGCATGCGAACTGACCGCGCTAACCACTAAGCTATCATCGCTAAATATACATTTATAGATATCTTCTAAGTCTGCGTACTTCATCTTCGACTACATCACCGTTACCATCAGGAAAGTTAGTGATCAAAAAAAGAAGTTAAAGTTTTAAAAAAATTGTTCCTCAACCCTTACCTCAGCTATATGCTACAAATTACTTAAACTTGAATCTCTAATTAAGTTGTTAAGTAAGAAACTTGATACAGAGCGCCTGTTCTAATTTAGATAAAGAGGCACAAACAAAAGCTAATTGTTTGCGAAACTTTATGCTTAATTATTCCAGTTCTAAGAAATGTTATTTGAAAGTTAAGACGATAGGGCTTTTGCGGTTTTGGACAATAACTGATCTTGCCGATAAAGCTCAGCGTATTAGCTGATTTGGATGTGGACGTAATACGTATGTTGCAGGCAATTTGTATGATTTCGCTTTTTACAAACGGCGTTTAAAAACACTCGCAGTTTTAAAATATGCCAAAACCACAGAAGCCACTAAAATTTCTAACTGTTCGCTATCATCCATGTCGCCGCGACACCTTGAACGCTTCTCGTCAATAATGTCATTAAGCATTCCACCCAACCCACTGGAGCTAATATGCCAGCGGCCCAGAGCCTCGCTCCGATACTTCAAGGAGCTGGGTTGGCTCGGGTAGACGCTGGTAGGGGGAAATGCACAATACACCCCAAGCGGGACGACGGTGCAGGACTTATTGCCCCACTTTGAATGAGAATAAGAATAGCCAAGGCATATCTGTGAAGGAAAGCGTATGACGGTGGCAGGGTACTTTCTAGTACTCAGCTAATCTATTGCCAAGCAAGAAAAGCTAGGTGTTTGACCACAGCTCATCTGATATTATCATCTTGTAGCGATGATGGCTCAGTGGTTAGCGCGGTAGGTTCGTACGCCGAAGGGCGTGAGTTGAAACCGCAACAATGAGCTTGAGCTGCCGATGAAGGAAAACATCGTGAGGAAACCATAGCGTGGTGGTAGGGTACTTTCTAGTACTCGGCTGGCTAGCTACCACCCTCAAGTTGAAAATCTGTCACCAAGCATCTAACTGTGTTCCGGCAGCCTCACCTGAGAGCCAGTTCCATTGCAGGCTAGGTGTGCTTTACCATCTTCGACCACACCGTCACTTAACATCAGGTGAGGTGTGGTCAAAATACTAGGCTGTCAGCCATTTAAAAAAAAAATGTAAGGAACGATGTGGCCGAAGATAGTAAAGCACACCTAACCTGGAATAGACCTGGCTCTCAAGTGAGGGTGTTAGATGATAACTGAAACGCTCTTGAGATTTATAGAAAACTTTATTAAAGAAATGTACGAGATTATACAGTCAGACGCGTCTACACCGCGGTCGGCGGGAACGGAGAAAGGGAGCGAATATTAGAGCGAGAAGGTTGCGCCACAGAATATAAATTACATCAAGTTTTAAAGTTATTATTATTATAATAACTTTAAGTTTTAATGTATTTGTGTATATTGTGTCAACGTCTAGTATGAATAAGGCGCCAAAATTCAAATAACCAACACCGGAACACACAGTTAGGTGCTTGGCAGGAGATTTTTCAGTTTGAGGGTAGTAGCTAGCCAGCCGAGTACTATAAAATACCCTACCACCATGCTATAGTTTCCTCACAATGTTTTCCTTTACTGGCAGTTCAAGTTCATTGTTGGGGTTTGAACCCACGCCGTATTAACCACTGAGCTATCATTCTCACAATTCGCGAAGACCTTTCCGCGTTCCTGCCAACACTCCAATTGTTTCCAACAGAAACTAAACATTAAACAAAAAGAGGGTTCGACAAAATGGCCGCCGCGACACGAAATACTTCCAAAACGAATAGCGCTGCCAAGTCAACTTCCCGGGAAACTAATTTCAAATTCAAATTGGTGCTATTTGTAAATAACAAATAATGTGTGTTGAAATGGTAAATACTTTAGTGTTCCACTTGTTTTAAGTCTATTTATTAGAAGCAAAAAAGATAGTATCTACATAAAGAAAAATCCTTTAGTCTTATAATCTTTAGTACCTGGATGACCAAGCTTTGCTCGGTTGAAAACATGGATAAAACGACGTTTTCTGAAAATGAAACCTAGCTAGATCGATTTATCGCCCTCGAAACCCCCTGCATACAAAATTTCATGAAAATCGTTGGAGCCGTTTCCGAGATTCAGATAATATATATATATATATACACATATACATATATACAAAAATTGCTCGTTTAAAGGTATTAGATAGATACAATAATAACACATAATTATATTCTTATATATATTTACTAGTTGCGCCCCGCGGTTTTACCCGCGTGGTAATGGATGATGATGATGAAAAGTAAATTCACACGCAAATACATGTCATGCCACACTGTAACACCAAAAAAAACAAGAGATTTATCATGCCTCATGATTATTAAAATATTTAATGGACCCTGATGAAAGATAAATAAGATTTAAATTTTATTAGAAAAAAATTTTTGAAAGAAAAGACAAGTTAATCTCGCTCTCGATGACGTGTGCAATGAATTTTTAAGATCTCGTCTCTCAATCTGTTATTGCGTAAAATTACTATGACATCTTTCGAGACCACGGATTTGGTATAACACTATAAGTACTAGGTGAATTTGAGACAGTATTCAAACTCAAATCAAATGGAAAGTTTATTTTTATCCTTTACAAGATGCACCCCGCGGTGTAACCCGCTGAAAAAAAGTAGTTTATGTGTTAATCTAGAATGTCAGCTACCTCTATACCAAATTTTATCAAAATCCAGCCGTTTGAGCGTGAAGACGTTACAAACATACAAACACACTTACAAACTTTCGCCTTTATAATATTAGTATTATAACAGTTTACTTGGCTGGCTAGTTACCACCCTCAAGTTGAAAATCTGCCGTCAAACGCCTAATGGTGTATTCTGGCAGTCAGGTCTATTTCAGGCTATGTGTTTACCATTTTCGAACACACTGTCACTTAACAAGTGAGCTGTGATCAAACACTTAGCCTGTCAAACATAAAAAAACAGCATATTCAAAGCTCTAAAGCATATATGGGCAACAACCGGCCCGCCTCGGCATTTGACCCGGCCCGCGAGACATTTTGAAATTTCGCGCGAAGAGAAATACAAACAACTGAGAGAGTTCGCGAGAAGAATTGTTTGCCTTTTTTGAAGTACATATAAAGCGAACTATTTTTCTCGATGATGAAAACTAATAAGTCGAAATGCCGTAAGAGAGTCACAGATGAAAATCTGGAAAACTCCTCTGTACAAGTGGATTTTGAACAAACTTGTTTCTGAAGTTCAAACACAAATATCACATCAACCGTTACACGTAAATTTACTTCACCAATAACCTAATAAAATTGGCTTTTTTATTTTGTGTTATGGCCCGCGACTGCATTAATATAGTAAGTTTGGCACGCAACTAGCCAAAGGTTGCCCATACAATGATTTAGATTTGCGTTGCAATAAATATCTTGAATCTAGAGTGCACAGCCAACATTATAAACATGGCTATCACAGCCAAATTTAGTTTGCCGAATTCGGCTATGTGCGTTTTCGAAATTTCGTTCCTTCCCCGCTCCCAATCTCTGCGTCTATCGCGGTCTAAGTATTTTAACTGGAGTAATCTCATCTAATGGCTGAACTTCGCTCGTTAATGTCAAATAGCTACGATTGTTATGTGGGGACTGCTCCCGTCTCCCTAATAGCGTAAGGAACATGGGATCAGAGATATGCGGATTGAAATTTATGTAATTTAACTTTGTTAATATTTTTTTTTAGTAAAATTTATAAAACTAACGAAATGATGGTAAGAGATAACGCCTGTCTATGACCATTACAGCAATACACGGAACTTAACAACGTCTAGGGCATCGCTGATTTGGCGCTCATTACTTTGAGACATTAGAATGATAAATCATAATTATTGATAACGAGGTGTTACAAGTCAGTAAATGTAGATATTTTCTTCTATTTTTTATTTTTTTATTATAGATAAATATTGTATATACAGGGAAAATTTAACATGAACAAATAATAATAATAATGATAATAATTAAAATTTCAATTGTTATTCTGTAGCAGTAGTACAATTAAAAAAAAACGTACGCTTTAAAAAACAGGGAAATTTAAAATAAAAAAATTGAAAAAAAAAATGTAAAAATTATATTAAAATGTCAAAAAATAAAAAATATAAATGTCAAACTCACAAAATTCATTGTAGCTGTAAAACGTGTGCTCGACAAGCCAGCGTTTCAGTCGTTCATAAGATGGTTAGTCTCAACAGCCCAATAATTTCGCTAGCTACAGTACCCTTCAAACCGTAACGCAGTAATGCTTACACACTACTGCTTGGCGGCAGAATATCTAGTACTGCAGTGGTACCTAATGAAACTGGTTCGGAATCTTGTTAATATGCTTTATAGGCGATACATTCATTCCGAAATTAAGATCGACCATAACCTACAAAAGCTGTAGCATTACTTTGAATTCTATAACGATTAATCAAAAAACGTGTGATAAAATTGACGTTCAAAAACACCTACAAGCAGCCAAAATATACTGAACAAGCAAAAAGTTTAAAAAACAATAACCCGTCAACGGAAAAAAACATATATTTTTCCGCCAAAAATACTCAATTTTTTATAATTTTTAAAACCTCAGGGACATTAATTAGCACAATACGACGAATCTAACGACATATCATTCATCAAAATCGGTTTAATCGTTTAGTAGCTACGAGGGAACATAGTAAGGGACATACATACATACACAGATCACAAACATAAATCTCCTGTTTAATCTTCGCTGCAGTTTAGTTCAAACTACTACGCGATTTCAAAGGTAATCGTATCTTTTTGTAAGAAGAAGCATTGTTCTTCTAAGGTCAGAAGTGTATTACTTTTTTTTTTTGTCGCTGACAGGCTAGGTGTTTGACCACAACTCACCTGATGTTAAGTGACGGTGTGGTCGAAGATGGTAAAGCACACCTAGCCTGGAATGGAACTGGCTCTCAAGTGATGCTGCCGGAACACACCGTTAGATATTTGGCGGCAGATTTTCAATTTGAGGGTGGTAGCTAGCCAGCCGAGTACTAGAAAGTACCCTACCACCACGCTATGGTTTCCTTCACCGGCAACTCAAGCTCATTGTTGGGGTTTGAACCCACGCCCTTCGGCATGTGAACCGACCGCGCTAACCACTGAGCTATCATCGCTACAAAGCATTTAAAATAAATACAAATCACAGCAACTTAAAATTAATGTTATCACAATTGAATTGAGTTGAGTTGGGTTGAATTGAGTTGAGTTGAGTTGAGTTGCCGTGGTGGTGCCGGCGTAAGAATAGTGCCCCACCCTCAGGTTACTGGCTACCCGTGGTTGCCGTAAGAGTCGGCTGAGGCATGTAATCCGGAAGATGGGCAGCAGTGTCTTCCTTAAACAATCACAGCTAACTGTGCTTCGCCAACTCGCCTGCCAAGCGTGTCGAGTATTGGCAAAACCCCCCAGGAGGAGGCCTATGTCCAGCAGTGGACGTCCTATCGCTGATGATGTGAGTTGAGTTGAGTTGAGTTGAGTAAGTTGAATTGAATTTAATTGAATTAAATTGGCTGGATAAGTGTTATGAAACTACGTTATATATTCGTTTTCATAATCTTATTGGTGTTTGTATTTCAGCATAACGATAATGAAGTTTAAGCTGCATTTCTTTTCGCTTTATTCTGCACTTGATTTATTTTTAATTTGGTGAAACGGTAATTTCCGCTTTAGCTTATGATTTGCGCCTGAACAAACAATGTCTGAACCGAAACCGACGAATTTGTGAGATTAAAACTCGTAGCCAGAGAAATAGTTGTACACTTACATACACGTTGTACAGGGTGCTATGGAAGCATTTAACAATATATTGACATTAAGTTATTATATAAAAACGTTTTTGAGAGACGATTATAAGTGAAAAGTAAATATATCCGGCTAATCGATAGATGACACAACAGGGAAAATTCCTGCTTCATGTTTTTTTATCAGGCTAGGTGTTTTGTCATGGGCGTTAGGACGTGGGGCCGTCCGACGCCCATTTGTTGGTTTTATCTCGGAGGTGGATGACGATGTGTCTGGTGTTCCAACACATCGTAATCGTTGCGGGGTGAGCTTGGGCTCCCCGAGGCGGGTCCGCAAGGACAAGTGCTGTTGAGGCCGCGGAAGAGTGCGAAAGCGTGCCCGCAGCCTCGACACAAAGCGCCGAGGTGGAACACTCCAGGGTTTTTAGTGGGTAGGCCGTTATTAGGACGGAGAGTCCCACATAACCACCGTGCCCGCCCCAGGGTCGTATTTTCCCTGGACAAAAAGAAATAAAAAGTGTTTGACTACAGCTCACCTGATCTTAAGTGTGGTCAAATAAGGTAAGTACGAAAAAGTAAGGTAGCAGATAAAAGAGATCTGTATAAAATAATGATTAAATAAATATATTTTTTTTGTGGTTGACAGCCTAGGTGTTTGACCACAGCTCACCTTATGATGAGTGACGGTGTATTCGAAGATGGTAAACGTTAGGCACTTGCCACCTAAGGAAATTTATTTTCTTATTTAAGGTTTTTTTATGGCTATCAGACTTTCACCACACCTCACCTGATGTTAAGCGACGGTGTGGTTGAAGATGGTAAACACGTCTAGCCGGATATGGAACTGGCTCTCAATCAATGCTGACGGAACACACCGTTAGGTGCTTGGCGGCACGTGGTAACTAGCCAACCGAGTACTAGAAAGTACCCTACCACCATGCTATGGTTTCCTCACGATGTTTCCCTTACAATTCGATTCAAGCCTAATTATTTTTGAATAACATTCCCATTACCGCTGGTGTAGACGTGTTCTAGAGTGGAGACCGCATATTGGCAAACGTAGCGTAGGACGCCCTGAGACTCGATGGAGTGACGATATACGTAGGTCAGCTGGCGGTGGATGGAAGCGAAAAGAGGATCGGGCTGAGTGGCGTGTCTGGGGAGAGGCCTATGTCCAGCAGTGGACTTTGATAGGCTTTTTTTATGGTTGACAAGCTAGGTGTTTGACCACAGCTCACCTGGTGTTAAGTGACGATGTGGTCGAAGATGGTAAGCACATCTAGTCTGAAAGGGAAATGGCTCTCAATTAATGGTGACGGAACACACCGTTAGGTGCTTGGCGGCAGATTTGTAACTTGAGGGTGGTAGCTAGCCAGCCGAATACTAGAAAGTACCCTACCACCATGCTATGGTTTCCTCACGATGTTTTCCTTCACTGACAGCACAAGCTCATTGTTGGGGTTCGATCCCACGCTCTTCGTCGTGTGAAGTGACCGCGCAAATCACTGAGCTATCATCGCTACAGATTGATGAAATTAAATAAAATGAAAAGCTGATGACGATGATGAACATTCCAATTGTGACGTAATAGCTAAGTACCAGTAGGTACCTACTCAAGCAGGTCTCTGAAACCAGTAAAAGCGACCTCGAACCCAGCCTCCGAATTTCTTATTTCGTAAAATAATAAATAAGAATATAAACAGTGTCAGAAGCTTGTTTAGAGAGAAAATATCTATTTGTAGCAAAATAACAACTGGTTATGTAAGGCACCTTGTGCTTTATATTCGAATAATCGAGACCGGATATTGTTCGATTGTGATATTCGATTATTTAAAATCAATATTAATTCGTATTTTCCGTTCAAAATTCTGACGAATTAAATCTTGTATCAAAATTATTAATAAAAATATTTCTTGTTTTACAAATTACTTACTTAACGTCCTGAATCAAAGCGACAAGAACCTAACAAAATAAAAACAAATTTCTTTGTTTCATTTAAATCTTAGCTTAGCTTTTGATGATAACTCACTGGTTAGCGCGGTCGGTTCACACGCCGAAGGATGTGTGTTTAAACCATAATTTAACATAATTTAACAATAAGCTTGAGCTACCGGTGAAGGAAAACATATTGATGAAACCGTAGCATGGTAATAAGGTATTTTCTAGTACTCGCGTGAAAAGTTGAAAATCTGCCGCCAAACACAATGTGTTCTGGTAGTATCATTTGAGAGCTAGTTCCATCCCAGGCTAGGTGTGCGTTACCATCTTTGATCACACTGTCACATACCATCATGTGATTTGGTGGCCAAACGTAAACTATTTGCAATAAAACTAATATAATCGAATAAACTTGCTTGACTTGCTTCGAATTTACTTGGTGGTAGATTTCCTTAGCAGGAGGTCGTCTAGGTAGGTACCACCGCAGTACCAGATATTCTGCCGCCAAGCAGTAGTGTGTAAACATTACTGTGTTCCGGATTGAAGGGTACTGCAGCTAGCGAAATTACAGGGCTATTGAGACAAACCATCTAGTCCCAAAGTAATGAGCGCCAAGGCAGCGATATCCTGGACTTTGTTTTACTACTCAAAGTTCTGTGTATCGCTGCAATGGTTATGGACAGGCGTTATCTCTTAACATCAGGAGAGCGTCTCGTTCGTCTCATTACTGTAAAATAATGTATTAATGTATTGTGTTGTGGTATTGTATTAATTGTGCATTTCTTTCTTTTTTGTGTTTTTATTTATGTTTGTTAAATGTTTTATGTCACAAATAAAGTGTTGTCTATTGTCTAAATAAAAAAAATAAACATTGTTTTTCGAAACAGTGTCACGTCTCTAACAACATCCAATTTTCTACCGTTCGACAGGGAAAAGTTAAAAATGGTTATAATTTTCTCTCTTTTACCTGTATAAAATGTGCCATCATTCTCGCGGTACCCGGAGCGGGGGGAATGTTGGCTGAATCTGGACAGCATTTTAAATATTTTTTTCTAAACTTTTTTTCTTATGTGCAATTTTATTTTTGTATAGTTATAGATGGCTATTAAGTTTGTAAGTACAAATAAGCTTACAACAAATATAAAGACTTACTAAAAGCTTATTTGGTAAAAATACCTGCTTCTAGAGCTGTAGAGCGTGGGTTCGATTCCCACCCGGAAAAACGTTTGTGTGACGATAAATGTTTGTACTGTTTTCTCTTGGTGTCCCGTTTGCATTATAAGTATGTATTTACAAAAAAAAAGAATATAAGTATTCTATCAGCTATCTGGTTCCCATAGTAAAAGCTTTGCTTAGTTTGAGGCTAGATGGTGCTGTATAAAATGTCTTACGATATTTCATATTTTTTTTTTTTTTTTTTTTTTTTTATTTTAACATTACTCTCCACAGACACTGGGGTCCGTGACCTTTGACAACTTTAAAAAACAATTTTTTTAATTTTTTTACAATATGGGAAGAGGAATATTAGTCAAATTAATCTTAATCTAGGGTTTAATCTAGGGATAAAATGTTAGATTGTGTGCATACCGCGAGCAGACCAGCGACCCGCAAGCAGCACCCGATCACGAGTATGACGCATGTGCCAGCCATCGCCCTCCTCAACCATATCTGAGGGAAGAGAGCGACCCGACACACGACGCCGCCGCAAGAAGGAGCCTTCGATGGTGAGCATGAATGCTCGAGGAATACACACAGTCCTCATTTTACATTTAATAATTACATTAACAAATATATATTAATTACAGATTAACAATTTACATTTGAATTTAAATCGCCTCCTCTCGGCCCAGGGCCCTCATCACCGCCACGTTTCGGTCTTTAATGGCCATCTGCAGGTTGTACTCTTTGATGGTCTTCGGCGACGCAGCCGACGCTCGACGCACAAACCGACTGATAGCATCGTCTTCAATATCGTCGGCGTAGTAGACGAAGGTCCCGGTGTGCCGTGATACTGCAACGACTGCGTGCGACACGCTCTCGTGCAGCTTCATCCTTGGCTTGGTCTTTATGGCGATTACCGACTCGTACGTTAGCCCCTGAGCTTCATGAATGGTAAGAGTGCGCGACCCCGTGCCTCCCCCATAACCTTGGCTGATGAGGGTTTCCTTTTCTTCCTGCGTGTGCACTAAGAAAAGAGTGTTGGGGAGGGTGCTGGGTATTTGCACTCCCTTGTACCGTTTTTGCTCAAGAGACTTAATACGGGGAGCTGAGGAATATATACCGGAGTATATTTCCCTCAGCGCATACGCAACATCCATTGGGTTCCTGTGTGTGCAAAGCAACTCCTGACTGATGTTTGTAACCAGGTTTGGGCGATGGTACCTCATTTCGAAGATGTTTTCTCTGTCGATATAAGGTAGCTGATTGACGTCTCCAATAAGGACAAGCTCGCTAGCACCAGACAGCCGTGCAACCATTACTATAGATCCGAAATGGTTCATAAGAGCTTCATCCACCAAAAGGCGGCTGAAGCTATTTTTTCCGAAACCATTTACGAGGGAGGAAGCCATGGTTCGCACTCTGGTTTTTACCAGGTCTCCTATGCGGTGCGATAGTTTCTCCCTTAGATCTTTTGCTGCTTCCGTTGTTGTGGTGATGATAGCGTCCCTGTCGACATCGAAGTGTCTGATCACCCATGTTGTCTTGCCACATCCTGGAACTCCGTTGACCCATTGCATCTTTGGCACCACCCAGTTGTTCCAGTTTGCTTCGACATCTGAGGTCCCTTTGATAGTTTTAGCCATCTCGAGGATCTTGTCATCCAGCATTATCTTGGTGCACTTGGCGGTGACTACAATTGGGTCATTCGATGGTATCGCGTATTTTGGTCTTCCTGTCCGCTCCGTCTCGGCCTCGTTTAGTGCCACAAAGCCATTTTCTGCGCTATAAGCTGCCATATATTGTCCTTTCATTGTTCCCCTGATGACTTGGGAAGTGACGTTGTTGTATATGGCTGCTTCCGCCTCCTCAAGTCCCTCTTTTAGTAGACTTTCACTTCCTAGCCTAAAGGACTGCAAGATACTATGGCAGTTCCTGAGATTGACTTGTCTTGTCGCTCTCAATGTGGCTAGGAATTCGAGGAAGGCGTTTTTCGCGTGGTCTTGTGGCCCCGAGGCTAAGATGTATCGGGGTGGATCGACCTGTCCCATGTCGGCTCTCGTCCGTGCTGTCTGAGGTTGTGACGCTACTCTCGGAGCCACTACTGTTGGAGGACGTGGTGATGTGGGGTTGATTCGGAACAAGCTCTGCGCCGCAGCGCCAAAAGCTGTTACAAAAGCTGCTATGTGGCCATCTCTTCCGTTTCGGCAACCACTTGGATAAACTGCGGCTTTCTCGGCGGCTGCTTTTTGTTGCGCCCTTTCAGAGCCGGATTGATTGGTCGAACTCGGAACGGGGTGTCCCCAGCTGTCTGTTGCACTTATACGGTCGTGTGTAGGAGCCTTGAGAAAACTTAAGTTTTCTCCCCTGTCTTCATACACGACAACCTCGTGGTATTCAGAGGCCTTGGTGCAACCCAGCCGGTCTGCGACTTCCGCTTTCGAGAATTCTACCATCATTGCATCCACGCTTACTACCCGGGGCGTGCTGTTCACTTCCCCGCTCAGACACTCAAGCAGCGAGCTAGCTTGCGCAAAAGGTGACTGTGCCGCCCACTCGAATAGTGCAACCGTTTTGTTTTTCGATCGCACTACTCGGAATTGGTGGCCGTCTACTTCGCACACTGGCATAGTGTCGTAGAATTTCCGCTTCATGGTCACTTTAGCGGTATTCCCGTTGAGCAGACAAGCCAGTCCAGGCGATAGGCGAACGCGTATTTCATATTTGTTTATTTGTTTAAGTTATGCGAGATTACTCTCGTTTAATTGTGTCAAATACTCCGACTACAGTATCGGCCACATCCGGTGCAGTATCACTTCTTCAAGGAGTTGAAGTTGAGTAAAACGCGTGCGGCCATGTCTTGCTTCGCATTATGTGAAAAAAAATATGTGTCAAAACGAAGTTTTCATAGTAAAACAAATTTTTAGGGTGTCTCTATTTTTTTTTTTTGCAAATAAAGTGTATATTTATCAGATTTGTGGTGCCATTTATTAAGATAAATTTAATTTGAATTATCTAATTTACGGGTTTTTTGTCCAGATAGATCGCTTTAAGCAATATGGCTGCTGGTTTTTGTACTAATGTTAATTAATTGTTAAATTCCATGCTTGTGATCTTAGTGTGAAATATAAAAAAAATCTTTTTTGTAAAATCAAAAATGTTAACGTTTATTTTTGTGTTTATCATTTGAAAAAAAAAAGTAATATTAATCATTTTCTGGTTAGAGTATTTCTATATTGAAACGATTTTAAGATTAATCTTATTTGTTTCTCATTAACAATAGATGTAAATGTAGTTTATAATTCTTTTAATAAACAATGTTTGTATTTATTATGAAAATCAAATGTAAAAAATTACAAATGCAATTTATTACAACTATATTTTAATTATAAATATGTATAATTGAATTATAAATATGAATTATAAATTGAAATATGAATGTCATAAATGTAATAATGTAAGTTATTTGATACACTAAATAAGCAAAAAAGGGTTAATAGCTTAAGTTCAAACTTGCCCCACTTGACCCCTGCTCACGGCACAGAAAATTGGCTAAGTTTGAATGATCACGGCCCCTTCCAGAGCTACTTATGCTATTCTTCTCTCAGACTACGATATTTTAGCTAAAAATGTTGAAATGCAAATGATATTAGGAATTTTCACCCATGTTTTTTTACATAATTAACTGAGCAAAGCAAAAGTTTTACTTACCACTAGGGCAAAGTGGTATTTTTGTAAATATTTATTTTAATTGATGATCAATATCAATCAAATGGGTCAACAGATAGGCAGATAATTCGGCTATAACTGTTATCACATCCGGTGACCTTTTTCAAGGAGTCAAAGCAGAGCACGATGTGTGCGCGGCCTTGTCTTGCAATAAAGTAAGTAAAGTAATAATATGTCAAAATCACGTCAGCAAGTTTGAATCCTGTACAAATAAATTTAACTTGTTTGCTCATTGTATTTAAAGAAATTCATGAGCTGAGCTATGGTCAAGCGCAAACTTATCGTATCGTTAACCTTTATCGTACGAACCGCTTAACAATGAAATTTGCTGCCCGAGTGGGTGTTCCCCGATATATACAGAATAGGCAAGCGTGCTAAATCCTAGGCCGCATTTTCGCCTAACATCAGATGATACAGAGGTCAAACGTAAGCTTATTTGTAAAAAATAAACAATACAGGTTTTATTTAAAAAAATTTTTATTCCAATTTATGGGACTTTTGTGACATACACATGGCTGTCCCATCGTATTTCCTAAAGTTTTTTTATAAGTAAAAATTAATTAAATAATATCCAAGTAGACACAACACATACTTATACACACTCTCTCATACACACATACACACTAAAAAATCAAGGTAGGTCACTTGAGGCGACTCACATAAATGAAAAGCTCCCTGGCTGCTTCAGAACAGGGCTCGGACAGCAGCCTGTTGTAGCTACCAACATCCAGTCTATTCAAATGGTAAGTCACCTCAAGCGCCCGTCTCTCCCGCTGGAGGCGAACACACTCCACCAGGAGGTGGTACACATCTTCTTCAACTCCACATGTGTCACAATTTGGAGCCTCAGCTTTGCCCATCAAAAAGGCAAATTTTTTAAAGGCATATGGCCAGTTCTCAATCTATATACTGTGACAATGACACTACGTGACACACTTACATTACTAAACCAAGGTGGAGGCTCACACACTATAGTTTTGTAACATATCCCTTTTTCAACAATACAGAAATGAATTACAGTAAACAACAATTTATACGAAAACATTTCCTTCTCAATTGATTCGCCAATCACGATTTTTACAACACATGCTTTATGCGACAAAACACAACGTCTTTTTTGTAACGACTCATAAAAAGAGAAGAAAATCTATAAAAATATACCATAAAATCTTTTTTGGAGCGTATGCACTGCGTTATAGGGTACCTCATCAATTTATGGGACGGGTAAACAATTTGGGAAAGGAGAGATGGTGTTTTTGCTATAATGGTCATTTTTATTTCGTCGCAGGATAATGTAACACAATATTTTTTATCAAAATATAATTATGATATATCGTTTTATTCTACCATTGAATTATTAATACAATGTTTGTGGCAACACTGACGGACAATAAAAAATAAGTGTCAACATTAACATGCTTCTTACATGATAGCTCAGTGGTTAGCGAGGTTGGTTCACACTCCGTAGAGCGTGGGATCAAACCTCAATAATGAGCTTGAACTGCAAAACATCGCAAGGAAATCATAGCATGGTGGTAGTGTATTTTTTAGTCCTCAACTGGCTAGCTACCACCCTCAAGTTAAAAATATCCTGCAAAGCACATAACGGTGTGTTCCGGCAGCCTCACTTGAGAGCCAGTTGTGCTTCCAGGCTAGGTGTGCTTTACCATCTTCGACCACACCGTCAATTAACATCAGGTGAGTTGTGGTCAAACACCTAGCCTGTCAGACATAAAAAAAAGCTTGCGCGCGCTACTTCGTCCGCATATGTGTAAGTAACAAAAGAGCCAATAGTTTTAGCCGTTGCTTAATTACCTTGATTCATATAAAGGATTCTTTTTATTCTGAAGTAATGTTCCGTAAGACACATCTATAGGTACTAAATATCAAGTGGATACGTCCTGATACGTTACTCAAAGTTCTGTGTATCGCTGCAATGGTCATGGACAGGCGTTATCTCTTACCATCAGGAGAGCGTCTCGTTCGTCTCATTACTTTTACATTTCAAAAAACCGGCCAAGTGCGAGTCGGACTCGCGCACCGAGGGTTCTGTACAAGCCTGTACATGTATGTGCCTGTGTGATGTATATAAGTCAAAGTTATGGTATTTTTTTTAAACGGTAATTTATGCTTTTCACAATTTTTCCTTTATCTGTGCTATAAGACGTTGCTTCGTACCAAATTTCAAGATTCTGAGTTCACGGGAAGTATCCTGTAGGTTTTGATTCCCTTGCGAGTGTCGAAAATTTGAAGCACCAACGGCTGTATCTTTTGATTGCGTTGGCTTAGAAGTTTGATTTTTTTTACAGTTCCAAGAGACAGTAGACCTGAGTATTTGATATGAATTTCAGCTTGATACCTCACGCTTTCCTGAGAAAAATGGTCTTGACAGAAAGACAGACGACCAACAAAGTGATCCTATAAGGGTTCCGTTTTTTTCTTTTGAGGCACGGAACCCTAAAAACAGCCAAACATCCAAACATGCAAACTTTCATATTTATAATATTGGTAGGATATTAAAAGTACTAGAAATTAATTATTAGAAATGAACTTACACAAAAGGTTCAGAGTTTGGATATAACCGACTACTTAGGTCCCAGGTAGTTATAACGTCCTATTTCAAAGGAAGTAATAACTACATCCTGAATAATGGGCTTCCGAGGGTTCAGCTATTCACTCTAGAATTCAGATTTATAGACTTCTACAATCTAACCGCAAAGAGATAGTCAATATTTCAACATAATTTTAAATGAACAGTGATTTTTGAAAATGTAGTTGGTATATTTCAAATTCAAATTCAAAATATTTTATTGTCAGTCTGTGTGATCTTATTTACGAGAAAAACATATTCGTGACTTACCCGTGGGACAACTGCGTGACACTAATCATTGTGTTTTTTATTTGTTTATAGCTGACAGGCTTGGTGTTTGACCACAACTCACCTGATGTTAAGTGACGGTGTGGTCGAAGATGGTAAAGCACACCTAGCCTGGAATGGAAATGGCTCTCAAGTGAGGCTGCCGGAACACACCGTTAGATGCTTGGCGGCAGATTTTCAACTTGATGGTAGCTAGCCAGCCGAGTATTAGAAAGTACTCTACCACCACGCTATGGTTTCCTCACGATGTTTTGCTTCACCGACAGCTCAAGCTCATTGTTGGGGTTTGAACCCACGCCCTTCGGCATGCAAACCGACCACGCTAACCACAGCTATCATCGTTATCAACATGCTGCGACTATTTGGGCATACAATATGTAATAATCAATATAAAAAGTTAATAGTGCGATTTATTATACACTAGCGACCTGCCCCGTCGTGCCGTGCCGTGGTGGTGCCGGCGTAAGAATAGTACCCCACCTTCTCTACCCGTGGTTGCCGTAAGAGTCGGCTAAGGGATGTAATCCGGAAGATGGGCAGCAGCGTCTTCCTTGAACAATCACACCTAACTGCGCTCGCCAACCCGGCTGCCATGCGTGGCGAGTATTGGCAAAACCCCCCCAGGAGTAGACCTATGTCCAGTAGTGGACGACCTATGGCTGATGATGTATGTGTGTGACCTACCTCGGCTTCGCACGGGTACAATGTAGACACTAATGTGGTGTATTTATACATATACACCTTCCTCTTGAATCACTCTGTCTATTGATGAAAACCATATTAAAATCCGTTGCGTAGTTTAAAAGATCTAAGCGTAAAGACGGCGGGAAGTGAATGGGTATAGTAAGCTATCCTTAAAAGGTAGATATATGCCACCACGGATTTTTTGTAGATCATTAAAAAAAGTATATCTTATTGTGCATTGTATCATGCATTATCGTGCATTGTGTATTGTATCTCAAAGGGATTAGGCAGCGTTTTCGATGAAAGCTCCCAGGTGGCTTGACTTTTTCCGACACTTCCAACAATTATCATCATATTTCAACCAATTTGCACAAAACCTTGAAATTTATATATCTGAACCTTCCTCATGAATCATTCTATCTATTGCTGAAACTCGCATGATAATCCATTCAGCAATTTTTAAGTTTATCCTGAACAGACAGACAGACATACAGATAGAAATACAGACAGACATACAGACAGACGGGCGACCTTGTTTTATACTATGTAGAGAATCTATCACGTCCACCACCAACTTGTCGTAGTTGGATCACCAAGAATCTAACGGTAATCCGGCAGCCTCACTTAAGAGCCAGTTCTATTCCAGGCTAAGTGAGTTTACCATCTTCGACAATACCGCCATTAACATCACGTGAGCTGTGGTCAAACACCTGCCAACCATAAAAAGCCGCTAGTAATATATATTTCATGTATTATATGATAGTTTTTCAAAATCTGTCATCACGCCAAATTATTTAGTTCATCATTCTATCCCATTTAAGTTATTAAACAAAACGTTAATAAACAACAGTAAATTTATTACAAAACCGCTTTTAAGTGTAGTCGAAATTAATGTGGTGACAGGGACAGATGGATAGTTCCACGGTACGCCGACTAAATATCATTTATAATGGAGATGGGGCACAGATTAAATAAAAGTTGCTACGTTCAGGTCGGGTAACTTAGGCAAGGAAGTAATGGCATTGAAATAAGGTACTGGAGAAACGAAACCAAACAACTACATTTAATTATTATAATAGTTGTTTCGTTTACAACGGAAGCTGTATTATATAAAGAAAAGTGGGGATTTTACGTTTCTCCGGGCAATTTTTAATCTCATCATAAGAACATTCCTCGAACTTCACGGAATATTATAAACAAAATTGGCCCAGCCGTTCTCGAGTTTTTCGCTTAGCGATTAATTTTCATTTATATAGATAGACTAGCTGTGCCCGCGGTTTCATCCGCGCCAGATGCCTACGTCATAGTAGCTTTATGCATGCAAAGTCTCAGCCCGATCGGTTTTATTGACAAAGTTCATACAAACTTTCATCCCCTATTTTATCCCCTTGGGGGTAGAATTAATCAAAATCCTTTCTTAGCGGACGCCTACGTCATAACATCTACCTGCATGCCAAATTTCAGCCCGATCCGTCCAGTGGTTTGGGCTGTGTGTTGATAGATCACTATGTCAGTCAGTCAGTCAGTCACCTTTGAGTTATATATATTTAGAAGAAGAAGATAATACTAGCTTACACAGCAAATTTTAGCTTTCCATGACTTCAGAAAGTACCCTAAGAGTTTTCAGTGAGTCAATGACGAAATCGTGTTTTTTTAGATATCAATAAAATCTAAAGTATAAAAGCTATATAATTGAAACTTTATATGTTTAATAAGTCTACTATTGACATAATATCTGGAGAATTTTGTTTATCTGGTATAATCCAAAACCAAGTTATGAGGTTTCAAAAAAAAAACGAAGAAAGACAGTGAAGAAAAAGACGAAAGAACGAAGTTCTTCGAGAAAAGGGAAGTAGTTACATTAAGACGCTTGTCTAATAAGTTAGGCTCGGCAATTTTTACAAGCGACAAGATCCCGAATTTAAAAACAACTTTGTTCATATCATTCTATCAATCTTCCTCAACGTTTTTTCCCGGAAATCTCAAAATAATCCATTCAATGGCAAATTTTAAACAGATTTCCGGCCGGGTCTGTCGACAATACATCGACGTCGGCGGTGACAAATCACCCCAATTCTCCTCTGAGGGGAAACCTGTGTACTTCGTTATTGGAGAAACTTATTTCATTCAAGGTGTTGTTTATGCGCTATAACCAACACAGGTTTTAGGGTATCAAAACATTACATTTCCTGAAATCGATACTTATTTTTGTTTTATTTATGCGGGAAAACATCGTTGTAAACTGTGTTGGAATTTTACTATCACCAAGACACAATTGAAAAAAATTTATTGTGAAACGGAATCCTAAAAATGTAATAGAGTCTACTCGCTTCTCGCTAATCGTCTGTGGTGAGACGCCTGCCTAAAAGCTAAATCGAGGTCTTGAAACTTCATGCACCGACTGCAAGTAACGGTTCTCCAGATATCGCAAACACGTTATAAAGTTATGACTTGGACGATTATTACGTTAGAACAAATAACTTTAAATTCTGTCGAAACTACAACATTTGCTCTATATAGTTTCCTTGTTAATATTTAGTTTGTAGAGATGATAGCTCAGTGGTTTGCGCGTTTAGTTCACACGAAAGACGTGAGTTCAAATGCCAACAATGAGCTTGGCTGCCCGTGAAGTAAAGATCGAGGGATGAATATGAAATGGCAGGGAACTGTGAAGGAAACATTTGATTGCCAGTTCCATTTCAAGTCAGGTGTGTTAATCAATGTCAAACACGTTATATCTAAAGCACATAGCCCGTCAAACATTTAAAAAAAAATCTACAACTAACCAATGCGTGGCGAAATCTATCAAAGTAAATTTAGTTCCACAAGAACTTCATAGATGGTGCCACAAAATTATTAAAACGCGCAATCGTTTTCATTTACCGATGTTTAGTCTAATCGACAACGAGTTCTTCCTACAAAAACAGTGTCTGTGCAACCTTAAACAATTACTAATACTAATATTTTGAATGAGTCGCTTTAATGGTTGACAGTAGAGGTGGGTCGATAATACGATACCGAAACTATATACTGATACTGATGAAAATATCGTGTTCTGAAACTATATATTTTGATAACTATATATTGGCCGTTATTTTATTTGACGTAGATTTTGATTTTTCCTCGTTAGTATTAGATGAAACGTTATGTATAACTGCTTGTAGCTCAAGTACCGATACCGATTGGAAACTATGACTTAGTAACTTTTATGATAGGAATGAACCAAATAAGAAAAATATTTACACAACAACGTACAACAAATAAAACAGAAAACAAAACGAATTACTTAAACTTTGGTTACTAGGTAGGTACTTAGGTACAAACAAAATACCTAGCTAATAATTTGCTAAGAAAGTAAAAATCGCGCGCGCATACTAAGCTCACTCGATTTTCATAACTGCACTGGATTCGAAAAACATATCACTCTCCGCATTCCACAACAACACCAAACTAATTACTTACATATGAAATGCAATTTTGAACCTTGACCTCATTATTATTTTTCAATAAGCGCATTTAAAACTATGTTAATCATATATAATTATATTAATTTGTCATTATTAGTTTCATATTTCCGCGTATTCTCTCGACCGAGAAAGCACTATTGTATTCAGAATACTTCAGATAAATTCGGCTACAATTCGGTCGGGACCGGGCGGTTGACGAATCAAACAGTATCTATCGATACTGTGATATAGCGTTTTAGCGAATACCAGAACAGTATTTAGTTTGTATCGATGCAGTGACGATTCGCGTTTCGGCAATATTGAAGATATCATAATAACCAGATATTTTAACTTTGAAATCCGATTTTCCATTGATATCGAGATATTGAAACTATATACGATTCGCAACGACCACCTCTAGTTGACAGGCTAGGTTTTTTTCATACAGTTCAGCTGATGTTAAGTAACGGTGTGGTCAAAGATGGTAAAGCACACCCATACTGGTTTGGAACTGGCTCTCAAGTGAGGCTGCCGAAACACATCGTTAGGTGCTTGGAAGCAGATTTTCAACTTTGTACTATAAGTACCTTACCACCATGCTATGGTATTCTCACGATGTTCTCCTTCGCTGGCAGCTCAAACTCATTGTTGGGATTTAAAACCACGCTCTTCAGCGTGTGAACCGACCGCGTTAACCACAGAGCCATCATCGCTTAAATATTTAATACTGTTCGAAATTGATTCTTTTCATAGTCTATAGACAAGTCGATAATATTTATCCGTCCATTAAAATACAACCAGAAACTTCTGCGGTGACGACACCAAAAGGAACTATAAAATTACTGGAAGGTGTTTAGTGGAAATATATCGTTAAATTTTTTAAGGTCAATCAAAAATTAGTATAATTACAAATTTGGTTTGTAAACAACGACAGATCGTCATATAATCAACAAGGGAAAGAAGGAGATACAACATATTTCTGTCTTTTTTGCACTCGTTGATTTAATTTGATAAATTGCTTATTACGGCACAAATAAAATAAAATAAAATTACCTTTTTAAAATTTGCTAATGTATAGTATTTGCTTTCTGATTAAAAAAAAAAAAAAAAAAAAACAAATAAAATATGCGTCGAATTCAACCAGAATTGTTTTGGCGCCTGAATAACGTCACGCCGTGTGAAACAATAATAATAAATATAGACAGTTCTACAAAAATTTAAACAATATCAGTGGTGGTTCGCACGGTGTGACATCACATTCTATGTTTGGTGTTCACGGTCACGTGACTAAACGAATATTTCGATATATTTATTTTCGAAAAATAACTATAACTATTGTTACTACTATTAATTAAACTAACTATAACTACTATTGTTTATAATAATGGTTATTTACGAAGACATAATTATGCGAAAATTGCATAATTATGTCTTTTTCGAAAATTGTATTTTTGATACATCAGTTAAACCGTTATAAAAAAATAGGCCTACGACAGCCTATTTTTTTTAAAACTGCTGATGGAAGTGAAATAACGAAACACGTCACTTTAGCATGTCGGTGACGCGAACTTATAAGTTTGGTACTACCGAAAATCGCTCAACACGGCTAAAGAAGTTTTCACCTGAACAAAAAACAAAGCCCATCTAGTAGAACTTTATATCTATTCTGAAAACAGAGTTCAGAGTTCTCAAATTCGAAACTACAAGAGCGTGGTGTGCACTCAGCATAGTTCCCGATAAAGTTACCCTTAAAAACTGTTTCGAATTTAGTAAGTTAGTCATTGACTGTGAGGACATTATAATAATTTTGTGGTAGGAACATTAGAATCATGAGGAGATTTTTATTTTTTATTTTTAACAAAAATAAAAAATAATAATAAAACAGTCGTCATTTACTTAAGAATGATTTTATCGCTTTCTTTTGTTTTACTTATGCGGGATTACTTACGTTTAATTTTATGTGCAAGAGGAGGACGCGCGCGCTTTGTGCTTTGCTTTGTCTCCTTGAAGATGGCCACCGGATGTGGCCAAAATTTTAGAGAAGTATTCGAGATATAATTAAACGTGAGTAATTCCGCGTAAGTCAAATTAAAATAGACCTTGTAACAAATATTATGTATATAATATGCTTATATGCTTTTTTTAGGGTTCCGTACCTAAAGGGTATAAAACGGGAACCTATTACTAAGACTTCGTTGTCCGTCCGTCTGTCTGTCTGTCTGTCACCAGGCTGTTATCTCATGAACCGTGATAGTTAGACAGTTGAAATTTTCACAGATGATGTATTTCTGTTGGCGCTATAACAACAAATACTAAACAACAGAATAAAATAAATATTTAAGGGGGCTCCCATACAAACGTGATTTTTTTGCCGTGTTTATAGTTAATGGTAAGGAACTCGAGTCCGACCCGCACTTGGCCGTTTTTTTAATGGTTGACAGGCTCCGTTTTTGACCACAGCTCATTAGGTGTTAAGGGACGGTGTGGTCGAAGATGGTAAATACCTAGCTTGTAATGGAACTGGAGATCACCGTTAGGCGCTTGGCGGCATTTTCAATTTGAGGGTGGTAGCTAGCCAGCCGAGTGCTAGAAAATACCCTACCACTACAATATGGTTTACTCACGATGTTTTTCCTTTATCGAGAGCTAAAACTCATTATTGGGCTTTGACCCTGCGTTCTTCGACATGTGAATCAACCGCGCTAACCACTGAAGTATCGTCGCTTCAAAATATTATAAATGTGAAAGTTTGGATGTTTATTACTCAATCACACAAAAAAGGCTGAACGGATTTGGATGAAATTTGGCACACACATTGTTTATTATCTGGATTAATATATGGAATACTTTCTATATCAATAAAATGTTAGGTTCCTGTGGGATTTTGTGCACAACTGAAATATCGTCGCTACAAAATATTGTAAATGTGAAAGTTTGGATGTTGTTGTTGTTGTTGTAAGTTTGTTACTCAATCACGCAAAAAAAGCTGAACGGATTTGGATGAAATTTGGCACACACATAGTTTATTATTTGGATTAACATATAGAGGACTTTTTATGCCACGAAATTGTGAAGTTCCTGTGGGATTACCACAAATGTTCAACGGTACTACCAATTTGTGTATTGTGAAACTTTACGGTAGGTGGTGTTAGTGATATTTTTTGATAAATTCCAGGTGAATGAAGTCGCGGGTAACAACTAGTATAGTCATAAGTGAAAGACACATCGGCTATATCATAATAATACTAAATCCGGAAGCCATAAGAGTTAATATGGGGTGTGATGCCATGGATTAAGAGGGACGCAGAACAATGCACTCGTGTATAAAATACGAATTATTTTGTTCATTTAAAGCGATACACTGCCTTTTGTATTCAAACAATTAATGTACGCCGTATGAATTCGTTCTGAACCACTGATTATGTGTTGTCAGTCTTGCATAATGAAATTTCGACTAAATTAATATCAAACCAACCTATATCTATTTATATTATGTGATGCATTAGGTAAACTTGTCTGTAGTAATAGCCTAAATTTGCCGTGGTGGTGCCGGCGTAAGAATTGTACCCCACACCCTCTCTACCCGTGGTTGCCGTAAGAGTCGGCTAAGGGATGTAATCCTGAAAATGGGAAGCAGCGTCTTCCTTAAGCAATCACACCTAACTGCGCTCGCCAACCCGCCTGCCAAGCGTGGCGAGTATTGGCAAAACCCCCCCAGGAGGAGGCCTATGTCCAGCAGTGGACGTCCTGTGGTTGATGATGATGATGTGTGTAGTAATAGATTTTTTTAAAGTAGAAACTGCTGTTGTCGCTTTGTGCTAATTTTCGTTAGCGTTCATTCATCATCATCATCAGCCTATCTAAGTCCACTGCTGGACATAGACCCCTCAAGACACGTCACTCTGCCCGATTTTCGGCTTTTCACCGCCAGTTGTCCTACGTATATCGTCACTCCATCGAGTTTCAGGGCGTCCTACGATTGCCAATTCGCGGTCTCCACTCTAGAACATGTATACACCATCGGTTGTCGGTTCTAAGACAGATATGTCCAGCCCATTGCCACTTCAGCTTGCTAAAAATGTATTTACAAAAGCATTTAAGTATTCTATCAGTTATTTGACTTCCATCGTACAAGCTTTGCTTAGTTTGGGGTCAGATGGCGCTGTGTGTAATGTCTTGCGATATTTATTAATATTATTATTATGAAAAAACTAACTGTTAATCAACTCGTGAGTGTAACTCGTGAGGAAACCATAGCGTGGTGGTAGGGTACTTTCTACTACTCGGCTGGCTAGCTACCACCCTCAAGTTGAAAATCTGCCGCCAAGCATCTAACGGTGTGTTCCGGTAGCCTCACTTGAGAGCCAGTTCTATTCCAGGCTAAATGTGCTTTATCATCTTCGACCACACCGTCACTTAACATCAGGTGAGCTGTGGTCAAAACACCTAGCCTGTCAGCTATAAAAAAAAACAATATCGGTTAAAATTATAACAGGTCCTAATATCGAGTAATTTTTTAAATGTTCACTAATAAAAAAATATCGTAAGACATTTCACACAGCGCCATCTAGCCCAAACTAAGCAAAGTTTGTGTTATAAAAAACCAGATTACTGATAGAATACTCATATGCTTTGTTTTTTTAAATACATACTTATACCATATACAGAACAGTGTTCTAGGTATATATTTAGTTCATTTCCGCTTAACAGTCGTTCCAGCGACACGTGTTTCGCCTCTACACGAGGCATCCTCAAGACGTGTTGACTCTCCGACCGCTTGGCCGAGACAACACGTCCTGAGGATGCCTCGTGTAGAAGCGAAACACGTGTCGCTGGAACGACTGTTAAGCGGAAATAAACTAAATATAAGTATACATAGAACACTCAAAATGGACTTCCGTAAAGTAACGCCTGATTCAATCAATTATCTGATATACAGAACATTCAGACACAGAACAAACATTTATTCTCGTTACACAATTGTTTGTCTTGGCCACTACCAAGTGAGCTAACAATTTTACCAACAAATCATTACCAAAAAACACAACTTGCGTGCTAACAAGAAATCAGCATTTCCGAATAAATACCTCAACAGAACACAAACATTAAAAAACCGCTAAGTTCGGTGGAGCATCAGAACAATTGAATGGCATGTATATCAACAATTTTTCGATATTTTATGGGCATCCGTATGTCGTAAAAGTTCACGACATCGGTAAGTAAAAGGCGGTTAAATAGATGGGGGTTTATTTCGTCGAACGGTAGACCATCTGACGACGATAAAAATAACTTTTTTTTTTTAAAATTTGTCAAGCTAGGTGATTGACACACAGCTCACCTGATGTAAGTGACGGTCGAAAATAGTACAAGACACATAGCCGGGAATTGAACTGGCTCTCAAGCGATGTTGCCGGAACACACCGTTAGGTGCTTGGCGGTAGATTTTCAACTAGAAAATACTAAGTTTTCTCGCGATGTTTTCCTTCACTGGCAGCTTAAATTAGTTTAAAAGGTTTCAAAGGGGTTTCAATCCACGCCCTTCGGCGTGTGAACCGACCACGCTAACAACTGAGCTATCATCGCTAAGCTAACTATCGGTAACTTAATTCATACACCAATAGCCTCTGATAAAGGTTGACGTTTATGTGGGGTTAAATGTTTGAAGTGTACTAAGCCAAAACAAGATTCTATATAATAATCGTGAGATGCTTTTTTCAGAGAGAAGCATACTTTTTGTATGGTACCCTCAAAGTGTGAATCAGACTTGCACTTGACTAATAAAAAATTGCCGTAAGTAGTTAAAAAAACTTTTTTATCTAACTATTAAAGAGCAATATTATGCCTTTCAAATAATCCTCGTAAAGTCCTGAGAAAAGCAGTAGCGCCAGTAAATAAGCGGCTTGATCACGCCTACCCGCAATTTTTATTTGCAGACGAAAATATAATTCAGACCTCAAGGATTATGGAATACAGTGAATTGGTTTTGTGAATAGAAAATTTGTGTTGCGTTATATATTCAAGTTTTTACATTCCCATAAGAAATAGATTTTGGCCTGGTCCACGCTTTTTTTAAATATTTTTTAAATATTTTTTAAAGTTTGGTAATTTAACACTTGGACCATACGAAGCTATATACTCGTATTATAGCGTATTTTCTCACAACTATTTGAAATATATTTCATATTGTGGCTGCAGGTTAAGTTTTATTAGTTTATCTAAATATATATAACTCAAAGGTGACTGACTGACTGACTGACTGACTGACATAGTGATCTATCAACGCACAGCCCAAACCACTGGACGGATCGGGCTGAAATTTGGCATGCAGGTAGATGTTATGACGTAGGCATCCGCTAAGAAAGGATTTTGATTAATTCTACCCCCAAAGGGATAAAATAGGGGATGAAAGTTTGTATGAAACTTTGTCAATTTTAAACCGATCGGGCTGAGACTTTGCATGCATAAAGCTACTATGACGTAGGCATCTAGCGCGGGTGAAACTGCGGGGCATAGCTATTTGTTTATATAAAAGCAACCCGCCCCGTTTTCGCACGTGTGCAATGTAGATACTAATATGGTGTATATGCATCTATTATACATATAAATCTTCCTCTTGAATCACTATCTATTGGCGAAACTCGCATGATAATCCGTTCAGTAGTTTTAAGTTTATCGGGAACAGACAGACAGACGCGGCGGCGATATATTTTATAATATGTAGTGATATGTAGTGATGAGGAGCGGCAATCAGGACGGTTTGCCTGATGGTAAACTCACCGTCGCTTACCATTAAAGATTCTATCAATGCGTTGCTAAAGTATTTTTGGACATGATCCATCAATAATTGATTTTGAGAGCTGCAAAATCAAATGCTTTATTTTGTTTATAAGCAATCAGTTGATGTTTGAACAAATCTTCACATTATCAGCTAAAGGAAGTCCGCTGCTGCACATAGGCCTCCTGCTGGGGAGGGGTTTTACCAATACTAGCCACGCTTGGCAGGCGGGTTGGCGAGCGCAGTTAGGTGCGATTGTTCAAGGAAGATGCTGCTGCCCATCTTCCGTATTACATCCCTTAGCCGACTCTTACGACAACCACGGGTAGAGAAGGTGGGGTACAATTCTTACGCCGGCACCACCACGGCATCATGAACAAATCTTACCTAGTGTTAAAGTGATGATGCAGTCTAGAAAGAACGCTCGCGCAGAAGAAACCTATTTACCTTTGAATTTGAAAACATCTATATTTTACTTTTGAGGAAACACTCCAGCAAAGAATCTCACATCATTCCCACGCGGATAAAAAATACGGAGTTGAAGTGGTTAGTGCACAAGGGGAAAATCTACCATGGCCATGGAAAGGTAGCGTAAACTAAATAACACATTGAAAAGCCTGTTCACGAGAAGAAAAAAAAGCGCTATCGTTTCATGGTCGACGTTCCAAAAACTCGAATGAAACGATTTGACTCCATGTATGTACATTGTGTGGACTGCTAGACTGTGGAATCCGCTACCTCAGTAGGTGTTCTCCGTTGGATATAATCTGGGTGTCTTCAAGTCGAGAGTGATTTAGTATCTTCTAGGCAAGCGTGTCCATCTCATTTGTAGCGATGATAGCTCAGTGGTTAGCGTGGTCGGTTCGCATGCCGAAGGGCGTGGGTTCAAACCCCAACAATGAGCTTGAGCTGCCGGTGAAGGAAAACATCGTGAGGAAACCATAGCGTGGTGGTAGGGTACTTTCTAGTACTCGGTCGGCTAGCTACCACTCTCAGGTTGAAAAACTGCCGCCAAGCATCTAACGGTGTGTTCCGGCAGCCTCACTTGAGAGTCAGTACCATTCCGGGCTAGGTGTGCTTAACCATCTTCGACCACACCGTCACTTAACATCAGGTGAGCTGTGGTCAAACACCTAGCCTGTCAAACATAAAAAAAAGACCGCATCATCACTTAACATCAGGTAAGATGGCCGTCGAACGTAAGCCTATTTGTTATAAAAAAAAAACAAAGATAGACGTAAACTGCTTAGCTGCACCGCGTTGTGCAATAGCCTAACCAGTTTTGAAAGGTTGGCATATGCTTTGTATAAAAATTCTGATGCAGTTCAACGACAAACATCATGCCATGATACGTCTGTGTAACCTAAGACTCTGCAGAAATGAACCTGCCACCAAAGTTACGGGTCAGAGGCTATCCCAATAAATTCGAGGTAGCAAAAACAGTTTGTTGTATCGAGAATCTGTCAGAATGGCCAGAGTTTATGGTTACAAGGGGCACGTACTCCAGGATTAAGGATTAACTACATAAAATAACGTTTCAGTCTTATTTCACCACTAACATTCACTGGATCGAAAATGCTTTAATGGTTCATTATGATGGATGCTGTGATTGGTAGGGTCATATAATTTTTTTTTTTTATATCTGACATGTTTGATGTTTGACCACAACTCATCTGATGTTAAGTGACGGTGTGGTCGAAGATGGTAAAGCACACCTAGCCTGGAATGGAACTGGCTCCCAAGTGAGGCTGCCGGAACACCCCGTTAGATGCTTGGCGGCAGATTTTCAACTTGAGGGTGGTAGCTAGCCGACCGAGTACTAGAAAGTACTCGCCACCACGCTATGGTTTCCTCACGATGTTTTCCTTCACCGACAGCTCAAGCTCATTGTTGGGGTTGGAATCCACGCCCTTCGGCATGCGAACCGACCGCGCTAACCACTGAGCTATCACTTGGCGGCAGCCAAGTATCTAACGGTGTGTTCCGGTAACCTCATTTGAGAGCCAGTTCTATTCCAGGTTAGGTGTGCTTTACCATCTTCGATCACACCGTCACTTAACGTCAGGTGAGCTGTGGTAAAACAACTAGCCTGTCAACAATAAAAAAAAAATATAGCTCGTATGCTACTTTGCAGAATGTATTGTTTTGTTTGCAGCAGCGTCTTCCTTGAACAATCACACTTAACTGCGCTCGCCAACCCGCCTGCTAAGCGTGTCGAGTATTGGCAAAAACCCGAACCAAGGAGGAGGCCTATGTCCAGCAGTGGACGACCTATGGCTGATGATGTGATTGTTTTGTTACGGTAGGTGGCAAACGACCACGGTTATCCTCTGACACATGAGTATGTATAAATGTAAGTTGTTTATTTAATAGACAATTTTTACTTGGAGGTAGATTTCCTTAGCAGGAGGTCGTCTAAGTAGGTACCACAGCAGTACCAGATATTCTGCTGCCAAGCAGGAGCGTTTAAACATTACTGTGTTCCGGTTTGAAGGGTACTGCAGCTAGCGAAATTACAGGACTATTGAGACTAACCATCTAGTCCCAAAGTAATGAGCGCCAAGGCAGCGATGCCCTGGACTTTGTTTTACTACTCAAATTGTTTCAAGTTCTGTGTATCGCTGCAATGGTCATGGACAGGTGTTATCTCTTAACATCAGGAGAGCGTCTCGTACGTCTCATTATTGTTACATAAAAATTAAATAAAAACATATCGTATAATTCGTAAATCACAATTTCACTTGAGAATATTTACTTGTCTCATACTTGAGCAGACTTGAGTATTTGATATGAATTTCAGCTTGATAACTCAACGCGTTCCTGAGAAAATGGGTCTTGATAGACAGACAGACGCACAACAAAGTGATCCTATATATATAGTTCCATTTTTCTTTTGAGGTACGGGATCCTAAAACCCAAGGTCGTGCGTGAGTAATACGCCCAGCAATGGACTGACACAGAGCCTCGACTATGGGGCTTTAAGGCCATCATGTTGTGTCTCGCTACAGCTCTGTCCATTCTCAATATAAAAACGCCCTACAGGAAATTGCTTAACAGAATAATCTGACCATACTGCGGCCAATTTTTCCCAACGAAAAGGAAATTCCTTAAATTGAAGCGAAAATAATTGAATAGGATTATATTATCCCGCAGGCTTTTTTGGCGATTTCTGCACAGCTTTTTGATGATTGGCTCTTGGATTCGGTCTGAGGCAAGATTTGTAGTTATAAAGCTTGATTAAATTTTAAGTCAGGATATAGGCACCGAATTATACTGTATAGCTGCCTCGCTCCCAAATAGGCATTTTTGTTCTTTAACTTGAATGCGTGTTTAAATTTCTAGCGATGATAGCTCAGTGGTTAACGCGGTCAATTCATACGCCAAAGGGTGTAGGTTCAAACTCCAACAATGAGATTGAGTTGCCGGCGAAGGAAAAAGATCGTGAAGAAACCATAGCACGGTGGTTTTCTAGTACTCGGCTGGCTGCCATCCTCAAATTGAAAATCTGCCGCCAAGCACCTAACGGTGTATTCTACCAGCCTAACTTGAGAGCCAGTTCCATTCCAGGCTAGATGTGTCTTCAACCACACCGTCAGTTAACATCAGACGAGCTATTGTCAAACATCTAGCTTGTCATAACACACACAGATCACCTTAACACAGAAGAAACGTTTATGTACGTCGCATAAATGTTTGTCCTGAGCGGAAATCGAATCCACGCCCTGCAGCTCTTAAAGCAGAAACACTACCATATGAGCTAACATGGCAGCATGAAGCAGAAACACTACCAAATGAGCTAACATGGCACTCATGAAGCAGAAACACTACCATATGTTCTAACATGGCAGTCATGAAGCAAAAACACTACCAAATGAGCTAACGTGGCACTCATGAAGCAGAAACACTACTATATGAGCTAACATGGCACTCATGAAGCAGAAACACTACCAAATGAGTTAACATATTTAACTAACTTGTCGGTAGATTTTCCTAGCAGGTAGTCGACTAGGTAAGTACCACCGCAGTATCAGATATTTTGCCGCCAAGCAGTAGTGTGTAAACATTACTGTGTTCCGGTTTGATGTGTACTGCAGCTAGCGAAATTACTGATTTTAGACTAACCATCGAAAGTCTCAAAGTAATGAGCGCTAAAGCAGCGATACCCGGACTTTGTTTTGTTACTCAAAGTTCTGTGTATTGCTGTTTATGGTCACGGGCATGCGTTATCTCTTGCCATCAGGAGAGCGTATCGTTCGTCTCATATATTGACATATTGACATAAAAAAAATAAAAAAATAACATGGCTGTCATGAAGCAGAAACACTGCCAAATTAATTAGCATGGCAGTCATGGAGCAGAAATACTAACCACATGAGCTAACATGGCAGTGAAATCGACGGCGTACAAAAACTGTGTCATGTATTTTTACCAGATTGAGCCAATTTTCTCCTTCAATTAATCATCATCGATCATGTCAACAAGCGGTTGATAATGTTGACGGTATATCAGATTACCGACATCCCTGAAGGGTACTCATTTATTTAGGGCGAAAGTTTCTTTTCAAGTTACTCCGATAAAATCTTTCCGACGTGGTGAAATTAAATTGGGCCGAAAAGAAATGCTTAAGAGTGGTTTTAGTAAACAGTATAAGAGTGATCGAATATGACAATAACAATGACAAATAATCTTTATTTATGACTTTTTGTAATTTCCATGGGTTTGGCCTCTCCTGTTAGGCTTAAGCGTATTAGGAAAGACCGCTTCTGCAATGACACTTTTTTAACACTTTTTTTTTTGAACTTTTATGATATCTAATTGTATAATAATAATTATTATATATTATTAAATCTTAATACTACCAATTCTAGTTTTCTACTTATCCCACTAATATTATAAATTGGATGGATGGATGTTAGTTACTCAATCACGCAAAAACGGCTAAACGGATTTCAATGAAATTTGACTCACATATAGGTTACTACTTGGATTAACAAATATAATACTTTTTATATCAGAAAAAAATTAAGTTCCTGTGGGATTATCAAAAAAACTAAAACAATGAATCTCGGAAACAGCTCCAACGTTTTTCATGAAATATAGTATTCAGGGGGTTTCATTTTTAGAAAACGTCGTTTTATCCGTATTTTCAGCTGAGCAAAGCTCGGTTATCCAGGTACTATATTAGGTATATATAGTACAAGAATTGCTCGTTTAAAGGTATTAGATAAAACAACCTATTTCTATTTGACTTCGCTATAAAGCTATCTATTACGTAAATTAGTATATTTATTAAGAAATTGATAATTCTTTTCACGTAGCACTTGATTTATAAATAATCGTACAATTTGGCTGAGTCACAAGAATTTGAAATACATTTTTCTTTCTACGGCCAATTATTTATCAAATAACTTTTTTTCGTTTGAGTAACAGTAAAAATCTGTCTTTTGTACAATACAAGGTTATCTCAATATCAACGATGAAATAGAAAACCTAAAATATCTTTTTGATCTCTATTTTGCCGTGAAAGCTAGTTATTGGGTTCACCACTCAATGCTCGTTGATATAAGCACGTCTTAGTTCACTATTGATCCGAATTTTTACCCAAATTTTCAATAATACTCGTCAAGTGCGAGTTGGACTCATGCTTGAAAGTTCAAAGCTAAATAATTACACAAAATGATAGGTTCTTTTGATGTAAATCTAACTAATAATAACGAAATAATTATTTAACATTATTTTAATGAAGACGTTTGAATTATTGTGAAATAACACCTCGGACTATAATTTTCTAGTATTTTATCATATTATTTGTCGCTAGTGCGGGGAAACGATTTACTGCTTGTTGTCGATAAATGATTTAAAATTTTACACTGGCCAACATAAAAAAAATATCTTAAAAATACTACTTACTCTAGTTACAATGGATACAATTTTATTTGTGACATAATACACCTTTTCTTATCTCCACACAGTATAAAAAAAAGTCGCTACCCGCCGTCTGTGACGGATTTTAATTCGGTTTCCATCAATAGACAGAGTAATTCAAGAGGAAGGTTTATATTTAACACATACATATATTTTATCCACATTATTCTCTTTGATATTATATTCAATTTGGTCAGTATTATTCTGATGAAGGAAAACATCGTGAGAAAACCATAGCATGGTGATAGGGTATTTTCTAGTACTCGGCTAGCTAGCTACTACCCCCAAGTTGAAAAGCTGTCGCCATGCACCTTGCGGTGTGTGTATTTACCATCAACAACATCGTCACTTAATCGTGAGCTGTGGTCAAACACTTAGTCTGTCGAACATAAAAAAATTGTAACTACTGACTGCAGCACACCCCGACCTTAACTGTTACCACAAATCTTTTCCAAACTAAGGTTGCCTGGAAGAGATCGCTTTAAGTGATAAGGCCAATTTTTATTATGTTTCTGATATCAATATTTTGAGTTTATTTTATATTTTTATTGTTGGTGTGTACGATAGAAATGTAAGAATTTAAATAAGTTATCTTTTCAAATCTATACTTTCAAAATTGTATCTTAATTTTACCCCAACACTAGCAATAAGTGTCGCACTAATTAAATATTTCTTCGCCCTGTTCCATCATAAAATCACTGTCGCACGAATTTTTTTATCATTTGACACGACACCCAAAATGTTGAAACTACTTACTAAATTAGAAGACCCTTCGCGGCCTCTTCTCGGACCCAACGTTAAAGCTCTAAAATTTTGGGGCCTCTTGCTACCAGACAATGCTTTACTTAAAACGTTCTACTTATTCATGCATTTTGCTGTCACAGTTTTCACTGCCACGGAATACGTGGATGTTTGGTTTGTGAAATCCGATTTAAATTTACTTCTGAACAACTTGAAGATTACGATGCTGGCGACTGTCAGTGTTTGCAAAGTGACTACCTTTCTCTGCTGGCAAAAGCATTGGAAGTCGGTAATCGATTACGTTACTAAAGCAGATCTATATCAGAGGGACACTGAAGATGAAAATAAAATTGATCTGATCAATCGATCCACAGCGTATTGTAGGAAGATTACATATTTCTATTGGTCTTTGATGTACACGACTGTTCTGATTGTGATGACTCAGCCAATTTACAAGTATTTCTCATCGGAAAGCTATAGAGAGAACGTCAGGAATGGAACAGAGACGTACCTTGAGGTGGGTCTTTTAATCCTGTACTACTTTTTATTTACTGTTACCCAAGACTTCGTCCGCGCGGAATTTAACAAAAAGTTTGTTCACCGTGCATGTGCTAGTTTCATCACATTGGATAGGAACCCGTACAGTGCCTAAAACTTGCAACCTAGATGCAGGCCCTTACAAATACGTATTAACGCTCACCTTCACTGACCATCGTCCCATCTCTATTTTTTTTGCCCAGAGAAATTTCATTACGGATACCACCGGCCCTGGGTGGGCCGGTGGTACCCCTCGTCTTTATGACGGTCTACCCACTAAAATCCCTGGAGTGTTCCACCTCAGTGCTTTATGTTGAGGCTGCGGACACACTTTCATACTCTTCCGCGGCCTCGACAGCGCTTGTCCTCTCGGACACCACCAGTTCCGGCTCCCTTGCCACGACGACGATGTGTCGCATCGGACACATCGTGACCCACCTCGGAGATCAAATCAGCAGATTGAGCGTCAGACGGCCTCAAGTCCGCACGCTCGTGGTCTCCATATGACGGGTCAAAGAGTGGCTCCGTTGCCTACCTCTTAGGCCGTTGAGAATGAGCATCGCCCACAACACCGCAGCCTCTTCTCATCAGAGTCACTCCGGCATGGCTCTCAGCACGGCCCCACAGGGTAAACCACGCCATGAGTAAACCTGGGCTACCAGCACGAGTCCATGTAGATCGCTGCACAGCTAGCGTCCTCTTCGCTTCAGATACGGCGATCCCGAATGATAAAACCACAAGCGTGTGGCAAGCAGCTTCAGCCCTCCCCGGCGCAAATTGCTGCCGCCGATTGCCTACCAGAATTAACCCGTTGGTTTCATCTCTGCCCAACCAAATTTGATATGATCCTACCAATGCCGCTTTGGAGTAGCAAAGTCCTTCAGTAGATAAAAGAGAGATTTTGCTTGAATTCTTGTCGCTTCCACTTCTACTGAATATAAATTTATAACCATTTAAGTGAGCCGATAATATAATTTGATAACAGAATCTTTCGCATTTTGGTATTCTACTATCAGGTCGTCAGTTCCTGGGTGCCGTTCAGCAAGACCTCAATCCCGGGATATCTAGCTGCATCAGTCTACCAGAGCTACGCAGCCATTTACGGAGGAGGTTGGATTACTTCCTTTGACACAAATGCTATGGTCATCATGGTATTCTTCAAAGCTGAACTAGAACTACTGAAGATAGATTCCGCTTCTATTTTTGGATCAGAAGCTAAACCGGTGTCGGACGAGGAGGCTCTTGAAAGATTAAAAAAAATCCAAAAAAGACATCTTGAGTTGGTCAAGTAAGTGGTTTTTATGATTGATAAGCTAGGTGTTTGACCACGGCTCGCCTGATGTTAATTGATGGTGTGGTCGAAGATGGTATCGAACACACAGCCAGCCTGAAATAGAACTGGTTCTCAAGTGAGGCTGCTGGAACGCACTATTAGGTGATTGGCAGTAGATTTTGCTAAGGAGGTCTACCACCAAGTGACCTTGGACCAGATTGGCACAGAGCCGAGGCAGATGACATAACAAGAGAGAAGCCTATATATACCCAGCAGTGGGATAAAGCAGGTGGATCATGATGATGATGGCATAAATAATATATGTGTTCCGGAAATGACACATCGAAAATTTAAAATCGAATTCCTTATCCAAGCTTGTGTACAAATACGTGCAAAATGCCCATTAGTATCGGAGAAGTCAATCTAACTTGTACAGTTACGTTTAGCGATAAATTCTTCGGTGAAGTTCTTTATGAGTTTCGCCGGGAGATTAACACTGGGGAGTTAGCAGCACCGAGGGAAATGATCTCGTGTTCCTTGTTTTTAGTGCCGTAGGCCGTGCGACTTTAATTGAGTATATGTGAATTGTTGCAAGAGCGCTTGCAAACACTCACCTCAGAAATCGTACTCTATAACGTTAAATAATCGGTTGAAATATTTTTATTTTAAAAAGGAAACTTTTAGAAGACATAGAAGAGAATCATAATATTTTAATTGACGTAACTGGTACAATACCAGCACGTAAAATAGTTTCATGCACACACACTCGCACACTTAAACTAGCACTCACCCTCATGCACACGCTCACACTTATACTCTTTCACACTACACTAATGCTCACGCTCACGCTCAAACTCACAATCACAATCATACTAAAACTCACACAAACATTCACACTAAGGCTCACGCTCACGCTCATACTCACAATCACACTCATACTCAAACTCAGACATATTCTCACGCTCGAACTCACAATCAGATACATACTCAAACTTACACAATATGCTTATAAACACAGTCAAACTAAGACTCACACTCATATTCATGTTTAAAATTTTACTCACACTCACACACATACTCACGTCCTCACATATTGCTACACACATAGGAAGGACGAAATCAGAATTTTAGCCTCGTCTATAACGAAGCATGATACAGGTAAATAGAGAGATATCTAAAGAACCGTGTTTTTATTTGTTCCAGATTTGCGCGCGTGTTTGACGCCTGTCTGTCTCCGATCATGCTTCTTTACATGTTTGTGTGTTCTGTCATGCTATGTGTTACGGCTTACCAAATTACTGTAAGTTATTATTTTCGTTTTGCTCTAGTGCGCATCTGTGCATTTCAATATCTACTGCCACAGGGTATACTTTTTTGTGATATAAGACCCTAATATTATAAAAGCGCAAGTTTGTCTGTTTGTATGTTTATTATTGCCGTGGTGGTGCCGGCGTAAGAATTGTAAGAATTGTCTCTACCCGTGGTTGCCGTTAGAGTCGGCTAAGGGATGTAATCCGGAAGATGGGCAGCAGCGTCTTCCTTAAACAATCACACCTAACTGCGCTCGCCAACCCGCCTACCAAGCGTGGCAAGTATTGGCAAAACCCCCCCCAGGAGGAGGCCTATGTCCAGCAGTGGACGTCCTATGGCTGATGATGTGATGTGATGTTTATTACTTCTTCATACAGTAACCGTTTAACGGATTTGGATAAAATTTGAAACCAGATACGCTGGATTTTTTAAAGATTGACAGGCTAGATGTTTTACTGCAGCTCACCTGAAGGTAAGTGACGGAGTGTCCCATACAGTAAGCACATTTAGCCTGAAATAGAACTGGCTCTCAAAAGCTAAACTGAACTTGAGTGAGAGAGAGAACACTCATTTTGAAAATCTACCACCAAGCACTTTACAGTTCCTCACTTGAGGGTCAGTACCATCCCAGACCAAGTGTGTTTACCATCTTCGACCGCACCATCACTTAACATCAGATAAGCGGTCAAAAACCTAGCCACAAAAAACAAAATACATCTGTACACCAATACTAATTCAAATTCCAATATTTAAACTACTACTTCGTTCTAGGTAGGTATATATACCTAGAACACTCAAAATGGACTTCCGCAAAGTAACGCCTGATTCAATCAATTACTACTTCGTTATTTCAGATTGAAACCAACCCAATGCAACGTTTTTTAACCACAGAGTATCTTGTTTTTGGAGTTGCCCAGCTTTTTATGTACTGCTGGCATGGAAACGAAGTATTGTATGCTGTGAGTTATGATTATTAATAAACAATAGAATAGTATTTGGGAATAGACTAGAATACAACCTTATTGTACATCAACAATCGACATATGATAAAATAAAAAACTTATGAAAAAAACTTCAAAACTAATTTGTGGTGGTGGCCTTATTGTCTAGAATGTTTCCTTCCAGGCGACCTTGGGGGTAGTTTTTTTAAAGCAACGTGCTACAAAAAAGAAAAAAAAAATTGAGAACACTTATACAGCGCCATCTAGCCCTAAACTAAGCAAAACTTGTGCTAGAGGAACCAAATAGCTGATAGAATACATATACATTTTTTTGTATTTTTTTTTACAAAATTTAGTCTCAACAGCCCTGTAATGTTGCTGCAGTACCCTTAGACCGGAACACAGTAATGTTGACTACTGCTTGGCGGCAGAATATGTGCGGTGGTACCACTTGGTGGTGATGATACTTAAAATAATTACTCGATGCTCATGAAAAGAATTGGACCAGAATAGTAACGAACAAAGAGGCATGGAAAAGGGGAAGATAGGCTTTTGCCCATAAGTGGGAAGAGATGGACTAAAACAATAAATAAATCGTCACAGAGCGCCCACACACAGAAAAAACATCTTTGTTCGTCACATAAATTGTCACACGTTAGTCCTGAGTAGTAATCGAACCCACACGCTTCAGCTTGAAGCAGAACTGCTATCAAATGAGCTACCTAACAGGGCAGTTTGGGCAGTTTGGGAAGACAGAGCTTTTGCACAATCATATTGTGAGGAAACCATAGCATGGTGGTAAGGTACTCTTCGATACTAGGCTAGCTACCACCCTTAAGCATCTAACAGTTCAGACAACCTGATTTGAGAGCCAGTTCCATTCCGGGCTAGGTATGTTTCCTAACTTCGATGACACCATCTCTTACCATCAGGTGGGCTGTGGTAAAACGCCTTGCCTGTTAGCCATGAAAAGGCACTTTTTATTTTATTTCAGAGTCTATCCCTACAGCATGGTCCTTACCAAAGCCTTTGGTATAATCGTAACATAAAATGCCGCAAGAATTTGTACATTTTGACTGCGCAGTATACTAAGAAAATTGTATTCTCCGCTGGTCCCTTTGCAAAGCTAACTGTGGACACTTTTATAAGTGTAAGTGTTTATTAATTTATAATTACTTAAAAACAATATTTAATTAGCATTTCATAATTATTATGGGCCTCTTCTCATTGTGAGAAAGGTAAGACCATATTCCACAACAATGGTCAAGTGTAGTTAAGCAACGTTTATAAGTAAGGCATAATGTATTATACTTAAAAACACTGTACTTGTAAACTTGTAGGCAACTTAGGTAAACTTCAATATGTCTTGTACCAATGGTCTAAAAAGTATTATGACCACTTATTATTATTTAGTCATAATTATTATAACTAATTTAGTTATTATTATTATACTGAAAACTTTTTAAAGCATTTAGATAATTTAGGTACAAAGCATAAGCTTAGATTAATAAAATAAGTCAATAATTATGACTCAATAATAATAATTAATAAGTAGGTTATTAGTACGAGACGTATTGAGGTTTACCTAAAATAACTACATGTTAAAAAAAACATTAGGCTTTATTATAAACGTTACTTAACTACACTTGGTCAACGTAGTAGAAAATAGCCTTGATATTCTCAGAATGAGAAAAAGCGTCCAGTAGTGGAAGAATTTGTTAAAAATGGCTAATCTGGACTAATTGTGTCAAACAATAGTGTTACGGAATGTACTATGTATTAACAAAAAATATTAAGTAATTCTATGTTTTCAGATCCTAAAAGGGGCTTACAGCTATTATACTTTACTGAGTCAGTCACAAATTCAATAAATTGTTCAAGTATGACTTTGACTTTTAATGAGAGATGTATCAATAACCCTAGAACTATAAACCGGGGTAGGTATTTACCCCAGGTAAACTTTGAACAACGATCCCAAGTTAGAGACATTGTCGAGTGAAGACCTATACCAATTAATACCTAATTGAATGTACTCTTTATCATTTTCTTTGGCATGAAAAACGAATGAAAGCATGGCGACCAACCTCAACCCCGACTTTAGCCGCCATCTTGGTTTCAAGGGACTGAACTAACTTGACCGTTTTTTAATTTTCCAGAAAAATCATTATGACAATTTTTTTACACTTGACAAGTTAGGCGTTTGACCACAACTTTACCTGATCATCCACGTGGTGATGGTGACCTGGCGACGGTGTGGTCGAGGTTGGTAAACACACCCAGCCTGGAATAGGAATAGACTGTTGTTCATTATTCGATTTGCAACATTTAAGTAATTTCTTGTTTTTTTTTGTTCTACCGATTTTTTGGATTTTTTAAGATTAACAGGCTAGGTGCTTGACCACAGCTCACCTGATGTTAAGTGACGGTGTGGTCGTAGATGGTAAAACATACCTAGCTTAGAATGGTGAATTAAACGGGGAAAGACGGGGTGGTAATTAATTATTGGAAAATGTCATTTAATATTGACTTTGACTGCCCTGTTGGCTTATTGGTAGTATGTCTGCTTTAAGATCCGTAGGGCGTGGGTTCGATTCCTACTCAGGTAAAGCATTTTGTGGTATAATCATAAATGTCTGTCCTGTGTCTGGGTGTTCTGTATATATTATAAGTATGTATTAACAACAAAAAAAAGTATTTAAAAATTCTATCAGTTATCTGACTTCCATGGTACAAGCTTTGCTTTGTTTAGGGTAAATGGCGCTGTGTGTAATGTCCTACAATTTTTTAAATTTATTTAAATGCTGATGCAATAATTGTATAAGTTAGATTACTGCTTTCAGAACGAATTTACGAGCAAAAATCCCGTGGGGTAAATGTTTACCCCGGTGTAGTACTGATCTATAAGTAAACGCTAGCGGACCGGATCTGCATTGTCAGCAAACAAAATCAAAATGTTTTTCTCTTTTCTGTATGAAAATAAAGGGATTCCTTACGCTATAATGAAAACGTTTGGTACGATAACATTTTTACTGTATAAACTGCCGCAGTATGGGATATACACTGATTTAAGGCACCCATCATAGGACGTCCACTGCTGGACATAGGCCTCCTCCTGGGAGGGGTTTTGCCAATACTCGCCACGCTTTGAAGGCAGGTTGGCGAGCGCAGTTAGGTGTGATTGTTCAAGGAAGACGCTGCTGCCCATCTTCTGGATTACAACCCTTAGCCGACTATTACGGCAACCACGGGTAGAGAGGGTGGGGTACTATTCCTACGCTGGCACCACCACGGCAAAGGCACCCAGATTGTATATATCAAGGAACACCCACTTGGGCAGCAAATTCCATTGTTTAGCGGTTGATCCAAACCGTTTAGTTGAAACATTTTTGGAATATCGACCATGAAGCAGTGTCGCTCCAGCTCCTCGCAGTCCGATAGTAGAATGGACAGGGTGGAATTTGGTCATGTAGGTCTGAAGCGCATTCAAATACAAATACAAATATTTTATTGATAACACAAATGTTACAAGTCAATTCTCAAATATCCGGTATAAAATTGACAGACAAGCAACTTTGCGACGATGTTCAAGGCTATGGAGCCTTTTCCGAACAACTTTGTTGTGTTTGTTTGGTATAAACAAATTTCTGTGTCTGGGTGTTCTGTATGTATAATTAGTATGAATTTACAAAAAAAAGTATTTATGTATTCTATCAGTTATCTGACTTCCATCACACAAGCTCTGCTTAGTTTGGGGTCAGATGGCGCTGTGTGTAATGTGTCATACAAAAAAAAAAAAAACTTAAAATTTTGCTACACAAATGTGTATCGCTGCAATGGTCAACGACAGGCGTCATGTCTTACCATCAAGATAGCGTTTCATTTGTCTCATTATTTTTACATAGATAAAAAAACTTCGTATATATGCCCTACTGCTATAGTGACAGGAAAAAGCGTGAGAAAACAAAGGGCGAACGGCACATGTAATATAATAAAGTATAAGGAGCATGTGTCATAGAGCGCGGATAACTTTGTATTGCCAATACGATGGGATAAACAGATGATGCTTGGATACTTGCGTTAATGCCGCTGCGTTTGATACTGGTTCCAGGGGCCTATTTCTTTGTTTTTTATAGTGAAGATAGCTTAGTTGTTAGCGCTGTCGGTTCACAGAATTGCGTTAAATTTGGGATGAATGAATGAATGAATAAACGAACAAATGAATGAATAACTCTTTATAGTACACACAAAAAAATTGATAATACAGAAGAAAAAACTTAGTTAATAGATGTACAACGGGCTGGATGCACCTTCCATCACGTGCTTCAGAAGCAAACTAAAGAATAAGAGATTATAGAATTACTAAAGTAATTATAATTATTTTTATGGGCTCATAGATAGCATATTGACTTTTTCATTATATTGACATATGTTATGATTTTGATATTTTTAAATATGAATGGAAAAATTACCTGTAAATGTTGGTGTTATCAATAAAAAAATGTATTTGCATTTGTTCACTCCCCAACAACAAGCTTGAGCTGCCGGTGATGGAAAACATCGTGAAGAAACCATAGCGTGGTGGTAGGATACTTTCTAGTACTCGACTGGCTAACTACCACCCTCAAGTTGAAAATCTGTCACCAAGCACATAGCGGTGTGTTCCAGCAGCTTCACTTGAGTCAATGAAAATTCATTCCAGGCTATGTTTAGCATCTTCGACCATACCGTCAAGACCCTCAAAAATAAGAGGAAAAGGGTCTAATACTAAATCTGTACCCGGAAAACAGAGCAACTGTCATAACTTAGAACCCTCGTATTTTAAGTTTTCTCCAAGTGAAACCTTTTGTATTTGTTTTGCGATTTCTATTACAGTGAAAAGTTTCATTTGTAAGCAAAACAAAATTTATTTGAATACAACAACAATGCTATAAAATAAATCATCAGAGGTGAAGAAATGATAATAGATGCTATACCATGAAAATTGAAATTAAAAACGAACGACAGCAAAAATATAACAAATTTCACAAGTCAATTGAAAGCACAATGAAATGCTCAATATTTTACTAGTTTTTTTTATGGATGACAGGCTAGGTGTTTGACCACAGCTCACCTGATGTTTAGTGCGGTGTGGTCGAAGGTGGTAAACACATCTAGCCTGGAATCATTGAAGATGGTAAACACATCTAAGTAGTATGATTTTTTAATATGAATAGAAAAATGACCGGTAACTTTGATGTTATCAATAAAAGAATTGTATTTGTATTTGAACTGGCTCTCAAGTGAGGCTACCGGTCAAGCATGTATGTATCTGTTAGGTACAAATATTGTACCTAACAGGAAAGTCTAGAGTCTATAGTCTGTCTTCAAATCTAGAGCAAATAGTTTTCTTCTAGGTAAGCGTGTTCCACCTTACTACTACCACACTACTACTTAATAACAGGCGGAGTGTGGTCAAACAAGAAACTATTTTGAATTTAAAAAAAAAACTATATTTTGTTGTTTGTATGATGAAGGTAAAATACTAATCATTTTATTTTTCATTTAAAATTTAATTTATATAAACACAATTGGAATAGTTAGAAATCTAAAAATATCATCTTAAGTTGCAGAATTAGGAAGAGAAATGATGAATGAGTTTGTTTACTCGAACTTTAATGAGAAACTACCAAGTTTAAAATTAAACTTAAATTGCTTTTGTATCATCTTGTGGAAGATTAATTACTTAATTGGTTCTTTCTTGAGAAAAAGGGTTTTTTAATGTAAAAGTAATGTGGCGAACAAGACACTCTCCTGATAGTAACAGATAACGCCTGTCCTTGACCATTGCAGCGATACACAGAACTGTGAGTTGCTAAAGAAAGTCCAGGGCATCGCTGTTTTGGTGCTCATTACTTTGAGACTATGGTTAGTCTTAACAGCCCTGTAATTCTGCTAGCTGCAATACTATTTAAATTGGAACGTAAGGGGCGAAATTTATAGACAAAATATAATACAGCGCTCCAAGACTTGGATAGCTGATGTAGCTCAGAAAACCGCCATCCTAAAGTGGGGCTGTGCCGGCCATATGTATTAGCCGCATGTCGGGAGATCGTTGGGCCAAAATTACGAAACATAGTTCCCTTAGGATAGTAAAGACCTCCTGGACAGTCCAGATGGAGATAGGGGGACGAACTTGATTCCTGTTTGTTGGAAACTGGACTCGGGTTGAAAAAGACACAAAAAGGAGAAGGAGAAGGAGGGAAGGGTGGTCTTTACCATGCGGATAGTACAGATTGATAATAATATGCGGGATTACTTACGTTTCATTCCGTCAGATGCTCCGTCTATAGTTTCGTCCACATACACGGTAGCCTTTTTCAAGGAGTCAAAGCACAGCGCGCACGGCATCGTCTTGATTTGCACATTTGATTCGATTTAGTTTTCTTCAGGGCGACATGGCAGCGCGCGCGTTGTACTCAGCTTTGTCTCCACGAAGAAGCTCACCGGGTGTGGCCCAAACTATAGTTGAAGTATTTCCAAAAATGATTAATTCCAAATAGGTAAAAAGTTTAATTAAATTAACCTTTATTCCAAGAATTCTGTTTTTAATTCAATCACTATCGTTAAAACATAAAAAAGTAAAGTTTAAAAAAAAATGTATTCTGAAAAGTTATATTGAATAAACATTTTTGTAGCGATGATAGCTCAGTGGTTAGCGCGGTCGGTTCGCATGCCGAAGGGCGTGGGTTCAAACCCCAACAATGAGCTGCCGGTGAAGGAAAACATCGTGAGGAAACCATGGTGTTAGGGTACTTTCTAGTACTCGGCTGGCTAGCTACCACCCTCAAGTTGAAAATTTGCCGCCAAGCATCTAATGATGTGTTCCGGCAGCCTCACTTGAGAGCCAGTTCCATTCCAGGCCTAACATCAGGTGAGTTGTGGTCAAACACATAAACTGTCAGCTATAAAAAAAAAACATTGTAAAAGCCATCGGTTTAAGAAAAATCTGAGTTTAATTGCAAAAATCCCATAAAACGCACTCTCCGCTCTTGACCCACATATAGCAGTCAAGTGCGTGTCAGTTCAAGCATATCGAAGAGTTCTTTATGTAGGCAATTTTATAGTCAAATAAAATTTATTTTTAGTAGATATGTACCTTGATAACTTTCAAATATCTGACGTTAGATAAGATTTATCACTGGCAATATTAAAGTTTTTAAATAATTGATAGATTCAGGCGTTACTTTGCAGAATTTCATCTCATAGTATTCTGGAGTTATATCTTTAGAGTATTGATCTCCGCTTAAAAGTAGTTTTGGTTACAACAAGACCGAAAAATAATTTATCATAAATCAATTATTATTAAATCTTGAGTAGTTTTAAATCTTTATCCTTGTTTTGTGGCGATGATAGCTTAGTGGTTAGCGCGGTCGGTTCGCATGCCGAAGGGCGTGGGTTCAAACCCCAACAATGAGCTCGAGCTGCCAGTGAAGGAAAACATCGTGAGGTAACCATAGCGTGGTGGTAGGGTACTTTCTAGAACTCTGCTGGCTAGCTACCACCCTCAAGTTGAAAATCTACCGCCAAGCATCTAACGGTGTGTTCCGGCAGCCTCACTTGAGAGCCAGTTCCATTCCAGGCTAGGTGTTTAGGTGTGCTTTACCATCTTCGACCACACCATCACTTAACATCAGGTGAGCTGTGGTCAAACACCAAGCCAGTATAAAATAAAAAATAAAAAACTACTTATGAACGGAAATATACAAGAGATAAAATCTAGAATACTATAAAATTATAAAAGTCAATAAGTGCAATTATTGTATTTTTTTTTTACCGTTGACAGGTTAGGTATTTATACCTACCCTGGAATGGAAATGGCTCTTAAGTGAAGCTGCTGGAATACGCCGTTGGCTGTGACGCACCGTTTGCTGTAATGGTCATGGACAAGCGTTACCATCAGGGGAGCTACTCGATCGTCTCATTACTTTCACATTAAAAAAAATTGGTAGGAGATTTTCAACTTAAGGTAGCCAACAGCCGACTACTATAAAATACCCTACCGGCAACTCAATCACACTGTTGAGAATTGAACCCGCGCCCTTTGTTATATCATCCGACCGCATCAACCACTGCACTGTCATCGCTACAATAATTCACATTATTGAATTTTATCTCTAAATATTAAAGTTATACTTTTCAAACATATTAATTTTTAGCAACTAAGTAGGTATGTTTTGTAGCAATGATAGCCCAGTAGTTAGCACGGTCGGTTCAAAGGCCTAAAGCGTGGGTTCAAACCCTAAAAATGAGCTCAGCTACCGGGGAAGGAAAAACATCGTGAGGAAACCATAGCGTGGTGGTAGTGTACTTTCTAGTACTCGACTGGCTAGCTGCCACCCTCAAGATGAAAATCTATCGCCAAGTACCTAACAACGTATTCCGGCAACCTCACTTGAGAGCCAGTTCCACTCCAGGCTAGGAGTTTTTACCATCTTCTATTACATCGTCACTTAACATCACGTGAGCTGTGGTCAAACGCTTAGCTTGTCAAACATAAACATTTAAAAAATCTATTCAATCAATATCGTTTGATGTCAAAGGCCCTCGGAACCCTAAAAAATAAAATCCATTCAGTCTCGAGATCAAAAAGCGTGTTTCAAAAGAAATAATGACGTCTGAGAAATGCCCATCATTGTGCTAAATTAAGTAAAAGAATGGAAAGGTTTCTAGTTAAAAAAGTTGGTAAGGAAGTCTTGCGAGTTTGCAGGGAATGTTAGTAACTTGACTTGCGCTGACCATGATTCTTTGTAACTCAGGACTTTTGGGCGGTTAGCAACTGTAGCTCAGTGATTAGTTAATTTGGCTCGCGATTAGCAGGGCCTAGGTTTTAAGCTACTATGATCGGGTTAGATGTACTTTGGATAAGGTGAGTTAAGGTCAAACGCCAAGACGGTCAACAAGAAATCGGTGTGTGTCATAAACACGGCCGTGTGTACTTAACAGTAGTTTCCTAACCGGCATTTACGGCACACACTCGATGTCGTCACAATTTATTTATTTTTATTATTATTATTATTTTATTGACATTTTTAAGGTTTATTATTTTTTGTAAATGGTGCCGGCCTAAAAATTGTACCCCACCTTTTCTACCCGTGGTTGCCGTAACAGTCGGCTAAGGGATGTAATCTGGAAGATGGGCAGCAGCGTCTTCCTTGAATAATCACACGTAACTACGCTCGCCAACCCGCCTGCCAAGCGTGGCGAGTATTGGCAAACCCCAACCAGGAGAAGGCCTATGTCCAGCTGTGGACGTCCTATGGCTGATGATGTGGGTATAAAATTACAGTATCACTTACCTGTAACATGGTGACCCTACTAATCTAAGCGCACACGGACAAGTTTTCAGCGGCACAATCTTCAGGAAATTCAAAGTGACACAAAACGTTTCAGTACTCGTGCAATTAACGTCCGATTAAATTCAGACGTTTCATGAAGCTTGAACTATGTATTTATTTAATTTAAGAGGATATTTTAAAAGATACCCGGTTAATTTAATGCGTCGTCCAAATTCGTTTACCACAAGCGATTTCATACTTATAAAATGGTTTACGGTACCTACGTATTTTATTTAGCATCATCATCATCATCAGCCATAGGACGTCCACTGCTGGACATAGGCCTCTTCCTGGAGGGATTTTGCCAATACTCGCCACGCTTGGCAGGCGGGTTGGCGAGCGCAAATAAGTGTGATTGTTCAAGGAAGACGCTGCTGCCCATCTTCCGGATGACATCCCTTAGCCGAGCCGACTCTTACAGCTACCACGGGTAGAGAGGGTGGGGTACTATTCTTACGCCGACACCACCACAGCTAGCTGGTTGCTATTTTAGGCTAGGCTGGCTAGCTATTTTATTTAGCAAAGCGGCAAAAAAAACCTTGACTTCTTAGCTCATTTGCTATTGTTTCTGCTTCAAGAGCTGTAGCGCGTGGGTTCGATTTACACTCAGGCCAAATATTCGTGTGACAAGCATAAATGTTTGTTCTGTGTCTGCGTGTTCTGTATGTATTATAAGTATGTATTTACGACAAAAAAGGTTATAAGTATTCTATCAGTTATCTAGTTTCCATAGTACAAGATTTGCTGAGTTTGGGGCTAGATGGCGTTGTTTGAAATATCCATCCTACTATAATATAAATGTAACAGCTTGTATGTTTGTTATTCAATCATGCTAAAACGGCTTAACGGAAGTTGATGAAATTTGAGCACACATACTATAGTTAATTACTTGGATTAACGTATATGATACTTTTCATCCTATCCTACTAATATTATAAATGTGAAAGTTTGTATGTTTGGATGTTTTTTACTCAAGCACGCAACAACGACTGAACGGATGTGGATGAAATATGGCACACATATTCATAAACAGTTCATTACCTGGATTAACATATATAGGATACTTTTTATCGTGGGAAATCCGTGCAATCGCAGATTCCACCCCCCTGGGGGCAGTGACCCCCAACACCCAGCCTCAGCAAGGAGGAAGCCTCGAAGCCTCCCTACCTCGCAAACAATGGTGGAGGAAGAACAAGAGATGACGATAATAATAATCCCGTGATTCTATTTCAACTTGAAAGAAAAATATATTATTTCTACAATAATAATTATTTGTTTACTTTAGCCACGATATGATTTACTCGATCTTGTGACATTACCAATGATAACAATAAATGCAATAACATGTTTATCTAGAACAAATTTATGAACGTTAAAGATTTATCAACAAAGCTCACAGTCTATAAAAATAAATCACCTTTTTGATAAACGGTTGAGCTAATCTATTTAAATATATATAACTCAAAGGTGACTGACTGACTGACTGACATAGTGATCTATCAACGCACAGCCCAAACCACTGGACGGATCGAGTAGGCATCCGCTAAGAAAGAAGAGATTTTGATTAATTCTACCCCCAAGGGGATAAAATAGGGGATGAAAGTTTGTATGAAACTTTGTCAATTTTAAACCGATCGAATTACTACTTACTACTTTTACTTTTCATCATCATTTGTAGCGATGATAGCTCAGTGGTTAGCGCGGTAGGTTCGCATGCCGAAGGGCGTGGGTTCAAACCCCAACAATGAGCCTGAGCTACAGGTGAAGGAAAACATCGTGAGGAAATCATAGCGTGGTGGTAGGGTACTTTCTAGTACTCGGCTGGCTAGCTACCACCCTCAAGTTGAAAATCTGCTGCCAAGCATCTAACGGTGTGTTCCGGCAGCCTCACTTGAGAGCCAGTTCCTTTCCAGGCTAGGTGTGCTATACCATCTTCGACCACAACGTCACTTAACATTAGGTGAGTTGGGGTAAAACGCCTAGCATGTCAGCCATAAAAAAAATTGGTAAAGTTATATGAGCATCAAAGCAGCGATGCACTGGACTTTGTTTTGTTACTCAGAGTTCTGTGTATCGCTGCAATGGTCATAGACAGGCGTTATCTCTTACCATTAGGAGAGCGACTCGTTCGTCTCATTATTCTTACATAAAAATAAAGGTACGGTAATTCCCAGACACCAAAAGGTCATAGTGTGTCAATACCTCCGGTTAAGGAAAACGACGTACAAAATGGCGTAAGGCTTGCAGCGGATAACTTGTCTTGAGTCAAAAGTGGCGAATAATAATTTATTAAAAAAATAAACAAGAAGCAGTGATTGTGAACTACTTGAACTGAGTGATGTGATAAAAATATAAATAAAGAGTGTTAAATAAGTTATAAAGTGACAATGAGATAAAAGTGAAGAAAGTTACACAAGACACTTTCAAAGCAATATTCTACGAAAAAATATTTTTTTTAAATAACCAATGATGAAATTAAATAAACTCTTAAAATAATACTTATTCGATGTAAAAATAAAAGTTTTAATATTGTATTTAAGCATTGTGACGTATACAATCAAGAGGCAATTAACTAAACAAATAACAACAAAAAGAGGTTAAGACAAAAAATATGTTTTAAAGTTAGTTGATATTGTGATACAAACGTTTGTGCCAAATTTTGACAAAAATAATGTTCATAAAAGTGATAACAATTCTTACTGTGCTAGGAATGAGATGCAATACAGAACAGCCAGTACTTAGGAAAGGACAGGGTATAGTTGGGAATCCTTTGGCTCATGCTAGACCGTGTAAAGGGAATGATGAAGTAACCGTACAGTATGAACAAGGGCTACCACCTGGAGAAGAGAACCAGTACCATTTGTTTGTGTCTGGTGGCTTGCCGGCAAATAGTAAAGTTAGCTTGCAGTTTGATTCGGAAGCCACTGTTACTTTGGTAAGTATATTAAAATTGGGAAGAAGTGATCCATCCCACGTTACGAACGTGGGATGCTTTCAACCGGTCTTTATGGAAGTCAATGGGGAGGTCTATGTCCAGCAGTGCATGTCCTACGATGAAACATACAAACTTTTGCTTATAGAAAGTTAGTATAACTTTAATTATATTTTACAGAATGATGAAACGAAAGCAAGGATTTCAACCAGCGGCGAAACATTCCTCATAAGGTATTTTAAAAATGCCTCAGGACTTAGCGTACATGTAAAGGGACCCGCCAGTGGAACTATTCCTTATGTTAAAAGCATTATAATCAATACCTTAGAATTCTGCAATGACCCTAAAAATGTAAGTATAATTTAACTTTAAAATTAAAATATATATAAATTATATATAATTAATAATATATATATTAAAAATAATATAGCGATAATACCTCAATGATTAATGCGGTTGGTTCACACGCTGAAGAATTAGACGAGCTTGAGCTGCCGGTGAAGAAATCATCGTGAGGAAACCATAGCATGGTGGCAGATTATTTTCTAGTACTCGACTGGCTAGCTAACACCGGCAAGTTGAAAATCTGCCTCCAAGCACCTAACGACGTATTCCTGCAGCCTCACTTAAGAGTGTATTTCATTCCAGGCCATGTGTGTTTACAATTTTCAACCACACCGTTACAACTTCAGGTGAGATGTGGACAAACACCTAGCGCGTCAAAAAAGAGACTACGCGGAACAGTATAACTAAAAGGAAATAAAATCCTTAATTCCATTTAAAATTAGCACCAAAGCTTAAAATTATAAAATAATAAAAAGGCACGGTCCCTGGAGATTATGGAGTTATAAAACCATCAAACTAAAAGAAGCTGTTAATTTAAAAAAAAACACAAGTATCGCATCGCATCTTATTGTATTGCGTAGGACGCCCTGAGATTCGATGGAGTGACTATAAACGTAGGAGCTAGTGGTGTCTGAAAGCAAAAAGCCCAAGGTCGTTATGAGTGACGTTGGGAGAGGCTTATGTCAAGCACTGGACTACGATAGGCTGCTGCTAATGACGATGCAACAACAAAAAGAATAACAAAACAATGTTGTTTTTTAACTAAAAAAGTATGAGCGAGTTTTTTGCAAATTAAATCGAAAAGTTGATTATTATTGTTAATATTGTGAGCTATTAGAAGATACAACAGGTTTCCTCACGATGTTTTCCTTGCACCGTTTGAAGTTATCGGCAAAGCGCATATAATTTAGAAAAGACAGAGTTGCGTACCATGGGATTTGAAGCTAGGTCCTCCAGATTGGAAGCCTGACTAGGCTACCGAAACTTTGATAATGCCAAGAAATTTCATCTCATTGATTGCAGGGTTACCTAGACTCCTTAATACTGGGCGTCCAGCCATCCGCTTCCGTGTCCCTAACAGTCCCGGACGACTCCTGTGGGAGACGTAAAGTGGAGCACACCGAGTTGATAGTAAGTGGCAGCCCGACCAAGCCTGGAGACTGGCCCTGGCACGTGGCACTGTACAGGTTCACAGGAACAAGCCTGCAGTACATTTGCGGAGGAACGTTGCTTTCGAAGACGTTGGTGTTAACTGGTTAGGACATTTTTTTAAACATTGGAAAAATCTCATCTTTTGTAAAATGATACAATGACATAAAATAATCCGCGTTCCAGACCAAAATTAATATATTTTTAATAATATTGTACAAATTAAAGAGTTATGGGATTTTTTCCAGCTGCCCATTGCGTCACGTTCAGAGGAGCTCCGGTGCTGACAGACAGTATAAATGTTATTCTGGGAAAATATAACCTAATAGGTGGCGACTCATCAAGTGAAGAACGACAGGTACATTATACGTCATTTCCTTGCTACTTTGGCGAACGTTTTCCAAACGTATAGTCATGACAGCTCAGTGGGCTCCCAAAAATGAGCTTGAACTACCGGTGATGGAAAATATCACCAAGGAATCATTAACATCTCGGTATAGTACGTTCTAGTATTCTGCAGGCTAGCTACAATTCTCGTACTAAAAATATGACGCCATGGTATGACAACAAGAAAGATCCACAAAAAAAATGCCTTGCTGAGTTTCTTGCCGGAGTCTTCTCAGTTGAAGTGTAATTACGAGCCGGTGGTAGATTCAAACATGTAACTTAACGTTCATAAGTGCCTTACCAGGGCCTAAACTGAATAAATGACTTTTTGATTTTGATTTTGATTTTGACGATGTGTTCCGCCAACCTTAATAATCGTTAGGTTAGCCACACCAATGGTTTATGTCATAAAAAATAACTTCGTCCGGTAAGGTATCTCAAGTATCGCTGGTTTCCCATCGTGAAGAGGAAGCTGTGGGAGATTCGGTGGTGATGCTTATTACTTGGAGATATTCGATGGTTTATGAAATAGGCCTATAATTTCGCTAGCTGCCCTTCAAACCGGAACACTAGGTGGTGTTTGACTCAAACTCACCTAATATTACGTGGCTGGTAAATATACCTAGCTTGGAATGGAAATGGCTCTCAAGTGAGGCTGCCGGAACACCCGTTAGATGCTTGGCAGCAGATTTTCAATTTGAGGAATGACTGTTGTTGTTTTGAACCCTACCACCATACTATGGTTTTCCTTCACCGGCAACTCAAGCTCTTTGCTGGGGTGTACACCCTCGCCCTTGGGCGTGTGAACCGACCGCATTAACCACTGAGCTATCGTCGCTACACTATATTATACTATATTTTCCCCACTTGTGCGTCTTTTTGTAATTTATGTGCATTTTCAGGTCCATACAATTATAGTCCACGAGAACTTTGACCACAGACTTTTGAACAATGATATCGCTTTGCTAAAGCTGGGTGCAGAAGCTGTGTACAATGATTACATACAACCAGCTTGCTTATGGAATAGCAACGCTTTTAAGAAGTTACCCACTGGACAGGTGCATGGCACTGTAAGTACGCATCATACACCAGCTTGGACATTGGAGTCCATTGAGAAACGTGCTAAGACTCACCACTAAGAAATAACAATATCTAATTAGTTACCTTACTTGGCAAAGCCTGTATCAATTTTTATTCCTGATCACAATATACTTTGATAATTTAACATTGTTAGCAAGACAGTTATCTTTCGAGTAAATGTTGGACACAGTTTCTTAAAACATACTTAAATTATCAATCTAAATTATGGCCTGATAACTCTAGTCAAACTGAGTGGATAAAAACTTCTTTAAAATATCCTCCGTGTCATTCAAATCAAGCAAGAGCGTCAATGACTCCCTTTTTTAGAAAATACTCCAAAGCCTTGAATGCAGAGTTGCTTGTCTGTTGGTTTTCTACCGGATACACTTTACAGAGTGCACTTTATGCTTAATTCCACCCTGCTCAGTCTACAATCGGATATCAAGAATCTCTAAAAAGTGACACCGCTTTATGGTAGCTATTCAAAAATTTTAAATAAACTATTTTTTGGAAAAAACTTTTTCCCGTGTATGTCCTAATGGGATCGTATGTATTAGGTATGGAAATGTTATATTTTTATAATTCCTCCACCTGTACATATGATGCTACAATATAGGATTGAGTATTGGGTATTAAACGGTGCGATTCCACCATCATCATACGAACCGTTAAGCAATGGAATTTGCTACCCGATAGATATAATCTGGGTGCCTTCAAGTCGCAAATGAACCGATTTCTTCTTGGCAAGCGTGCTCCACAATAGACCGCTTCTTCGCTTAACATCAGGCGAAATTTCGTTCAAACGCAATTGAGTTTGATTCCAATTCCCAACAAACATAGTGCAGGATATCAAAGCATGGCGGTAGGGTACTTTCTAGTAATCGGCTAGCTGGCTACCACCCTATATATCTGCCGCCAAACACCTGACGTTGTGTTCCAGCAGCCTCATTTGAGAGCCAGTTTCATTCCGAGGTAGGTTTGTATACTATCTTTGACGACACGGTTACTTAACACCAGGTGAGTTATAGTCAAAACAGCCTACATCATACATACATCATCAGCCATAGGACGTCCACTGCTGGACATAGGCCTCCTCCTGGGGGGGTTTTGCCAATACTCGCCACGCTTGGCAGGCGGGTTGGCGAGCGCAGTTAGGTGTGATTGTTCAAGGAAGACGCTGCTGCCCATCTTCCGGATTACATCCCTTAGCCGACTCTTACGGCAACCACGGGTAGAGAGGGTGGGGTACTATTCTTACGCCGGCACCACCACGGCAATAGTAAATGCATTTTTTTATTTCAGGTCGTGGGTTGGGGCTTTGACCAAACTGATACATTAGCCAGCCAACTTCAACAAGCTAACCTACCCAAAGTTTCGGAGTCAACCTGTCTCAAGAGTAACCCGGTGTTTTTCTCCAGAATGCTGAACGATCGCAAGTTCTGCGCAGGATATCATAATGGTAAGGAATAACATAAATATATTTTACGAACGAGACACTCTCTTGATGGCAAGAGACAACGCATGCCCATGATCATTGCAGCGATACAAAGAACTTTCAGTAGCATAGCAAAGTTCAGGGCATCGCTGCTTTGGCGCTCATTATTTTGAGACGTTCGATAGTTAGTATCAAAAGCTTTGTAATTATGCTAGCTGTAGTACCCTTCATACTGGAACACAGTTATGTTTGCACACTACTGCTTGGAGACAGAATATACTGGTAACTGACTGGTACTGACTGTATACTGGTACTGGTAACTGGTAGATGACCTTCTGCTAAGGAGATTTACCACCAAGAAATATCGGAAATTTTTCAAACAGCCCTAACTAAGCATACTATAGGAACCCAATAACTAATAGAATACATAGATACTTTTTTTTATAAATACATACGGAACACTCAGACATAGAACAAACATCTATATAACACACAAATGCTAGCCCTGGGTGGGAATTGAACCCAAGCCTTTCAGTTCAGAAAGTAGAGTTACTACTAAATAAGATAACGGGACATTCAAAGGAAACGCCAAGCACGGTGTGCTCCGGTAGCCTCGCTTGAGATCCAGTTCCATTCCAGGCTAGGTGTGCTTTACCATTTTTGTCCGTCACTTATCAGGTGAGCTGTGGTTAAACACCTAGCTTGTCAACCATAAAATAGTATTATTAGCCATATGAGCCATCGCCAAAAGTCCCGCCACCAATTTAAGATGCATGGAAATCTTGTACCACTCGATTTAATTGTGTAATGGTTTACCATCTTCGATTTTTCCAACAAATTATAATACAAGACGTGAATAAGGTCCTGAAAGGTAGCCAACACACTAATAATGCCCCGGGTATTGTAGATGTCATCGGCGGCGGTGACCACTTACCATAATGTTGAAGATTGTTTGCTAGCCACTTTTTCACACAAAAAAAAGTATCTACAGATTCATGATTCCTGCAAAATATAAGCAACACTGGGGACTTTAATTAACTAATGAATTACTTATATGAAACAGAAATGCGTTCGACGTTCAATATAGGCACTGCTTAGTGTCGATATGGCAAGGCTTAAAAGATACCTATTCACACTGAAAATGTTTAGATTTACCCTGAGGAAACTAGAGAACCGTTTATGAATTAATATTAAATTCACACCAAAAGGGGCCAAACCCCAGAATATCTAATTGTGCTACGTGACTTTGGTACATATTGTGGCTGACGAGACGGCCACCTTGAATGTATTGGGTTCTGTATATAATAATATACATATTAATAAAACCCTCGTTTATTAGACTTCACACCATATCCTATCCTACTAATATTATAAATGTGAAAGTTTGTATGTTTGTTATTCGGTCACGCAAAAACGGCTGAACGGATTTGGACGAAATTTGACACACATATAGTTTATTTACCTACCTGGATTAAAAAGACAAAACATAAAGGATACTTTTTATTCCGGGAAAATGTTTACGTTCCTGTGAGATTATCAAAAGTATCTAAGGACCAATCTACCACCAGATGTCACCAAGTGTCACAATAGTAATGACTAATTACTATTTTGGGGTTTAGTGTAATAGTGGTGTTTTATTTATAAAGTGCCGAATTACAAGCGCGAGTGTGGGAGAATCATATAATGTGGTTAAACATGACTTTTCGTGTTGCTTCCAAATCTCCATCCAGAAGCTTATAGTGAAGTCGCCACTACTTTACTAAGGCATGACTTGATTTGACTGGGACCGACTGGACTTGATCAAGACTAGACTTTGACTGTAACTATAGATGATAAAGAAGCTGAAAAATGAAGACTACTCACAAAATATAGAAACATTGAAACTGGCAGAATGCAAAGAGTGCGATGCAAAGAAGAAATAGAAAATTAAAAAAAAAACGACTATTCTTATGACAACTGGTTTTGCGAACTATTTGTTAAATTCCACGCGGACGAAAACAACTGGTTTTATTATGAAATGATGACAAAGTTTGTATGTTTTAGGTACATCAGCTTGTAATGGGGACAGTGGAGGTGGTTACCACATTTTCGTTCCCGACACGTCAGGCGACACGTCGGCAAATGCGACAGGAACGTGGCATGTCCGCGGCATCGTGTCGAGCAGCGTCGCGCGACGTGACGCGGCCATCTGCGATCCGTCACACTTCGTCCTATTTACTGACGTCGCAAAATACAGGGGATGGATAACAAACTATATGAACTAACAACTAATGTTATTGAATAAAAATAAATAAATTTTTAATAAAATGAGTGTTTTGATTAAGCTTTTAAGTTTATGTAAAATTTAGTTTTACAAATAAAAACAAATACAAATATTTTATTGATAACACCAATGTTACAAGTCAATATCAAAGTTTTAGATATATAGTAAAGTTCCGGGTAGGTTTTTTTAATAATCATTAGTTTATTTTAAAATTCGGAATATGCAGCAGCGTCTTCCTGGAACAATCACACCTAACTGCGCTCGCCAACCAGCCTGCCAGGCGTGCCAGGAGTATTGGCAAAACCCCCCAGGAGGAGGCCTATGTCCAGCTGTGGACGTCCTATGGCTGATGATGCTAATGTTCGGTAAGACACACTCCATACAGAATTTTAAGTGGATAAGTCGTTCAATAGTTAGACAAGCTTTCAATACAAGACAAAGCGAAGCGCAAGGAAACTATCTTTTCTCGAAGAGCTTCGTCTTTTTTTTAAATATTTTTCTGTAGATTTTTTTTCGTATTTTTATTATTTATTGCGTATACAATGAATAATGAATGTTTAAAAAAGTAAAAGAGCGCCATATTCTGCCTTGCGACATGAAAAAAATACTCGTGTAAGGAACATGTAATACTGACGTAGATTATGTACAACATTGATCAAAACAAAGTAGGAACTATACTGCCAAATAAAGCTCAAAAGTAAAAAAAAAAAGAGATATAAAAAATTTCAAACAATTAAGATGTAAATTAATTAATGTAGAATTAGATTTATAATAATGTCAGTGTAATTAATGTTAACGTGCAATGTCCGAGAACAATATACCTAATTTTTCTTATTTTATTTTTACTTCCAACGATTTGATGAGATCGATTACATCACATTAAAAAAAGTAGTAAGCAAGGTTTATACACTGCTTTGCAGTTGAAATGAACGAAATGAGTGTTCACATCTACGTCATTAGTATACATATCACTATATGAAATTCTAAATCAACTACCAATGAAATTAAAAAGTCATCAAAAATATCTTTGCTTAAAGTCAATACTTATCATTCAGATTCTAGGTCACAACCCTATTTTTATAAGCTGGCCCACTGCTGGGCGTTGGCCTCTTCTCAGTAAGGCCACAGTCCACCACGCCGGCCAAGAGCAGGATGGTAGACTTCACACACCTTCGAGAAGATTTTCAACTCTCAGATATGCAAATTTCCTAACGATGCTTTGCTTCACTGTTTGAAGGTAACGGCAATATACATTTAACTTATAAAAAAATAAAATTGCGTGCCATTGGATGCGAAGCCAGGATATAAAGACGATGCAAAACAGGCTCCCGTAACTTCAAAAGCAAGCTCTCTGTTAGAACAAATTTAATTCAACATAACCAGGAAAACTCCCGACTTGATTAATACCGGTCCAGCCCGGTACACAGGTGGCGTTAGATTTTTGCCGCGCCCTGATCGATGGCCCGAGAAACTTTTTTACGATGATAAAAATGGGAATATTTTATCTGGAGAAAAGTGTAGGAAGCATCTGCTTATGTTTTTACAAACAGATGGTCGGCGCGGAAGTTTTGCCCAAGTATTTTTTTGTTTTGTTTATTTAGTTTAGGGGTTTGTATTGAGTTTTATTGGTTTTTATAGCTGGCTGTGAATATTGTTACACGCTGTGGTCGACCACACCGTAATAATACAAATACAATTATTTTATTGATAACACCAATGTTATAGTCAACTTCGGTAATATCATTTCAAATATATCATTAAAAAAGTTTAAAACTACTGAATGTCAATGAATAAAAAAATAAAGTATATCAATATGAAAATATGTCAATATAAAATATGGCCAATATAAAACATGTCAATATAAAAATATGGTCAAAGTAAAAATATCGTCAATGTATAAATATTGTTAATGTAAAAATATTGTCAATGTAAAAAATTATGCCAATATGAATAATATTGATGAACATGGATGAAAACTTCTTAGCATTCAATGCTATTGCAGGTGCCAGGTCCATTGCGTTGCAGGGATAGGAACCCGTACAGCGCCTGGGACTTGCTACCCGGGTGTAGATTTTATTATGGAAACTGACGTGGTCTTGACACATTTTTGTTTTATTTATGCGGGAAGAGTTCCAGAGCGCGGCGTCGCATTCCGGTACACTACCCGCCCCCACCCCCGCGCTCGTGCATCAACCGCTATCTTCACGTGCGAGGCGCGCGGCGGCCCGCAGTGCGAAGCAAGACGAGGCCGCGCGCGCGTTGTCTCAGCTTTGTCTCCATGATGAAGGCCACCGGATGTGGCCGAAACTATAGTCGGAGTATCCGATAAAATTATACGTGAGTAATCCCGCATAAATAAAACAAAAACGGGTGTAGATTTACTGCCCGTGTTACCATCCCTGCCCAACTTTTGATATGAACCTACCAACGCTGCTTTGGATATTCTTTGCCACAAAGACAAAGACAGTCTGCTAATGGTTAGACATTGTTTTGCAGTTCACCATCATTTCAAACCATAGTGTGGTGGTAGAGTAATTTCTAGTACTAGGCTAGTTAGCTACCACCCTCAAGTTGAAAATCTGTCGCCACAGTGTGTTCCGCCAGCCTTAAGTTGAGAGCCAGTTCTTAAGTGTGTTTACCACTTTCGACCCTTCGTCACTTGCCCGGTGAACACATAGTCCTTCAATCATAAAATAAAGTATGCCTCAAACCACAGTAATGCTTATACACTACTGCTTGGCCGCAGAATATCTGGTACTACGCCATCGCATGCCATGCCTTAGTTACATTCAGATCGGCTTTTTTATGTTTAAGTAGAAAATAAATATGATACAAAATTTGGGCCAATTCAGTAAAAGATCAAAGACCTGAAAATTTTAATATTCAAAAATTTTGCCTGTTACCTGAAAATCCCGCCTCGCTGAGTTTCACCACACAAAGTGTCCAGGTTTTTTGCAAATTTCATAATTTTCATAATATAGGTACTGTGAAAATTTCATTATGTAGCAGGCTGTTTTCAAAGTACCCCCTTTATTAAGCAACTGAATACAGACATCCTTTCAATCATCATCATCAGCGTATTAACCATTCTATCAGTATATAAGCATCAGTTATCTGGTTTTCACAGTACAAGCTTTGCTTAGCTTGAGCAAAGTACACTGAGAATAGTAATTCATCTTAGGCCGGTCGGCGAGTTAATAGCCTACTCTTGCGTTAACGCTTAGGGTTGTCACTTTCATTTTTACTTAAATATTAGCAGCACTATAAAACTGCGCTAAATAAAATGGCCGGTAAAGTGTAAATAATAAAGTGGCCGGTGAGAGCAGGCGAATTCGAGCGGGCGTGCAGCGAACTGGAACGCGCGCGACCAAACTTACGGCAAGGCCCAGACTGCAGGCACCCGAGTCTCCCCGAGATTATACTAATGTATGCGTAGCAATGTATGAAACAATGTTTTATATAAATCCGATAGAAAAATGGCATAGGGGGAACAGACCATGTAGTTCTGAAGCACACTCTCCGAAATTAATCCGATAAAAAAACCGATAAACTAGCAACTTTGCGACGATGATCTAGGCTTTATATGACCATTGTATCGACAAAACAAAGTTCAGCCTTCCAAACTTTGAGGTATTTGATGGTTAGTCTAAATAACTCAGTAATTTCGTACATTACCCTTCAAAGCGGAACAAAGTAACTTTTACACATTACTGTGGTGGTAAGTACTTAGATGACCTTCATCTAAAAATATCTCTAACTTTTTTAATTAATCGGCAAATGGTTATTCCTTAATGCTTTATTGTGCTTCGGTTTTTTGTTACGGTCAAAGTCCAGTCTGTGCTGGTCGAGTCCAGTCGTAAAGTAGTGGCTTTTTTACTATAAGCGACGTGGCATGAATAAAACAACACTCTTTTTATACATAAACACTAGAAAGAACACAAGTTAATAAAATACAATTGGGGACACGGCTCTTTCCGCATTTCTGCCAAAACTCAGGTCGACTACCTAGTGAAAAGTCATACCACATTTATAATTATACCTATTTATTATTGTAATTTTGCCGTGGTGGTGCCGGCTGATGATAAAAATGATGATGGTATCTTCCAGGCAAGCGTGAACCATCGTAGACCACACGGACCGCACCATCACCGTAGAGATGGCGGTCAAACGTAAGCCTATTTATAATAAAAAAAAACACTGGTTTGTTCCTGTCTGAAAGATACCTACTGCAGATAGTGAAATTGCATGGCTATATTTATAAATATTCATCAAATGTCTCGAAGTAATAAGCACTGGCTCGTCTCTTAAGCCTTGTACCATTCGCAAACTTCAAAGTAAATACTCTAGCAAAGGCTCGGCTGGCTCGGGGCCAGCTTTCCAGCTGTAACGGAGACATAACACATTTTGAACGGTTTTTACTAACTCTGTGGTGCTTGCTAAATTTAAATTTCACCTGCCGGCGATATTGTTGTCACGGGAAACAGGAAAAAGATAAATTACATTCAAATACAAATATTTTACTATGGAAACTGACATGGTCTTGACACATTTTTGTTTTATTTATGCGAGATTACTCATGTTTAATTAGTGCAGTAGCCGAAACTATAGTCGGGGCTTTCGATACGAATATTTTATTAATAACTCCAATGCTACTCGTCAATTCTGTAATATCATTTTAAATCATTAAAAGAGTTTTAAAACACTCATTCAATGAATAAAAAACAAAACGCCAATATAAAGTATGTCAGTTAATATAAAAATATGTCAATAAAAAAGATTTTTGTCAATATAATAAAATGACAAAAAATATACATATTTTTATATAACTATATTGTATAAAAGTTTAGCTCACCATCGAAGGCTCCTTCTTGCGGCGGCGTCGTGTGTCGGCTCGCTCTCTTCCCTCAGATATGGTTGAGGAGGGCTATGGCACATGCGTCATACTCGTGATCGGGTGCTGCTCGTGGGTCGCCGGCTCGCAGTATGCTAACAAAACTTTAATAGACTTTACATCTCCCTGTATTATGTATAGTTTAAGTTTATTTAAAGTCAAAAAATGTGTTAAGTTTATAAAGGTCAGGGACCAATGTATGTGGAGCGAAAGAAAAAAACATTTTAAAAAAATTCACCTGATGTTAAGCCAGTCTTAAACTGAGTCACCCTATACAAGTGGCGAATAATGCGGTTAGCTAAAATCGTAGTTACGACTGGTTATGCTTGTGCAAATTGCGGTCGCGGTCGATATAGCAAAATGCGTATTTCCACTTGAAATTTTTGGACGGGTTCACCGTTTGCTATCTTGTTCACACTAAAATACTAAAAACATTTAACAATTATGCAACAACTGGCGGCCTTATCGCTTAGACTAATATCTTCCAGGCAACCTTAGTACGGATAGGAATTGATGTTAAGGAATCAAATCATCATCATCATCATCATCAGCCTTATGACGTCCACTGCTGGACATAGGCCTCTCCCATTGATTTCTATAAAGACCGGTTGGAAGCAGCTCGCATCCAGAGCGTTCCTGCGGTCTTTATTAGGTCGTCTGTCCACCTTGTGGGTGGACGTCCTACGCTGCGCTTACCGGTCCGTGGTCTCCACTCCAGAACTTTGCAGCCCCATCGGCCATCAGTTCTGCGTCCTATGTGCCCTGCCCACTGCCACTTCAATTTGCTAATCCGCTGGGCTATGTCGGCTACTTTAGTTCGCCTACGGATCTCCTCATTTCATTAAGGAAAAATTAAGGATCATTAACGCCATCGAAAGTAAAAACACGTAACATATACCTACCTACTTAACTATATTACACATTTTTAATTTGCCATAATACATATATCACATACTTTTAAAAACAAATTGCAGTAATCGTATTAAGTCGTCAATATTGATGTGTATGATGTTTGTCACGTTCAAAATAATGCATGAAATTCGGTACTTTGATACCCGATGCGATAGTATTTGACTATTGACCTCGCATCTAATCTATATGAACTATTTCCAAAGTATCGCGAACATTTAAACAAAGATTCGGATAAATCGGTTGAGCCGTTCTCAAGTTATGCGCTTACCAACGAACATCATTTAATTTTTATTTATACTAGCTGAAAGCTTGGTACTTCGTGCCCGGTGTGATAGCACTCGGCTTCTGGTCTTACTGCTACAGGTATAAACTACGTTCGAAGAATCATTCAAGAAAATATTTGGTTCAAAATCGGTTGAGGCATTGTCAAGTTATGCGCTTACCAACGAACATTATTTGCTTTTTATTTACACTGAAAGTTTCAGATACTTTGCGCCCAGGCCAATAAGTACTTGGTCTTCGGTCTTGCTTCCATATAAACCTTATACGAAGTGTCGCGTATACTTAAAAAAAACGAAATCGGTTAAGCCGTTCTCAAGTTATGCACTTACTAACGAACATCATTTGATTTTTATTTATATAGATCGATACTAACTTAAAGTATCGAAGCAGTCCTGTTTTTTATAAACTTGCCCACTGCTGGGCGCGGGTATCTTCTTATTGTGAGAAGAATAAGGCCATAGTTCACCATGCTAGCCAAGTGCGAGTTAGCAGACTTCACATATCTTGGAGAACTTTTTTTTATAAACTCCTACATGTAGGTTTCCTGACGATGTTATCCTTCACCGTTGTCAGCGGCAATACGCACATAACTAAGATAAGATAGAGGTGCCTGCCGTGGGATACGAACCCAGGACCAGTGGACCTGTGCAAGTCAGACTGTCTCTCAACTAGGCTGCCGAAAAGTATCATAAACATGTAAAAACAGTCATTTAAATCTGTTAAGCCGTTCTCAAGTTATGCGCTTACCAACGAACATTATTTGATTTTTATTTATTTAGATTTATGTTAATGCATCTCTCCTATATCCGATATACTTACTTAGAAAAAGCACCATGGCACAGATATCAACTGAAGCACGATACTCAAGTGAAATCTGTTTATGCGCTCTAAATCACAATCTAAGTTGAAGTTTGAATGCGGTTTGAATACACTCTAGATTGCAAACAACCAGCGCTTAACTGTTTTTGGAAAATGTAAACCAGTATCAAAAGTTTAGATACCAAATTTTTAAATAGTTTACAGGCTATGTTTGACTACAGCTCACCTGATGTTAAGTAGAGGTGCGCTCGAAGATGGTAAACACACCTAGCCAATGGAAGTAACCTCAAGTGAGACTGCCAGAACACGCCGTTAGATGCTTGACGGCAAATTTACAACTTGATACTAGAAATTACCCTACCACGATGCTATGGTTTTCTCACGATGTTTTCCTTCGCCAGCAGCTCAAGCTCATTGTTGGGGTTTAAACCCACACCCTTCGGCTTATGAACCGACCGCGTTAACCACTGAGCTATCATCGCTAAAAAGTAAGCTATGAATCAACATCGTGAAAATCAATATACAAAATTTTACCTTACCTTTTTACCTTATAATGTATTAAACCGAAACGAGGCACTACGAACAGCTTTTACTATGATATTGTTGTTTGATTTAAGCGTTAGGTACTTTGCGGAAGTTCATTTTAAGATATTCAAAAGTCATATATGTTCAAATTCTTTTTTTTAAATTTGAAAGTTCAAATTTAAAAAAAAGAATCATCAAAATCGGATCACCCAGTCGAAGTTAAGACGTAACAAACACAAAAAAAAAATTACAGTTGAATAGAGAACCTCCTCCTTTTTTTGAAGTCTGTTACAAATACAAGCGAATAGAGAAACTTCTCCTTTTTTTAGTCTGTTAAAAAGATGCCACTTTATAAAATTAACGCCGTTTATAAAATTAGTATGATTAGTGTGAGGAACAATATGACTGATCGTACTGTCTTTACTTATATGCTGTAATAAATGCTTTATGAGTTAAACTTAACACACACGATTACAGAACTATTCCCAAGCTTAAGCTTAACTCGATTAAGCTAACCGCTTACTAGGAGCTGGTAATTAACTTATAGTAATGTCATTGACATATTGAAACTTATGGGTTTTTTTAGATATATATTGGTTTTTTTATGGTTAACAAGATAGGTGTTTGGCCACAGCTCACCTGATGTTAAGTGACGGTGTGATCGAAGATGGTAAAGCAAAACTAACCTGGGATGGAACTGGCTCTCAAATGAGGCTGACGGAACACAACGTTAGGTGACAAAGTTTATTGACAAAGCCTACTATGAGGTGGCTCATTACGTGGAAGACAGGAATATATGGTTGTAGTAGCTTCTCTCTGCACTTGCATCCCCCTGGCTAATTGGAAATTGTAGTAAGCATAATGTATTAATATTTATAACTGTAATTGTAACCTAATATGAAAAGAAAGATCCACAAAAAAAAATGCCTTGCTGAGTTTCTTGCCGGAGTCTTCTCAGTTGAAAGTAATTACGAGCCGGTGATAGATTCAAACATGTAACTTAACGTTCATAAGTGCCTAAACTGAATAAATGACTTTTTGATTTTGATTTTTTTGGTGCATCGGACACAGCACCTACACACCAATACCATTGAGTTCTAAGAAATTTTGTCGATTGAAATTTTCCCATTTATTATTACAGAGTGATTATAGAGAACCAATAAATTGGAATAATCTCACGGTTATTCAAAAGCCGACCCTTGCCTTGGACAACCCGCATCCTGTCCACCGCTGATTACAGCACCCCGGATAGCTGAATATTCATAACTCGACCTCAATACGTGAGCTGGTTGCACAATTTGACAGCGATGCCCCATAATGCTGTAAGCATGCTAAAACATTTGTTATCATGTTAACAAGTCATGAAACGAACAAGACACTCTTGTATCGGTAAGACATAATGTCTGTTGTGTCAGAGTTTGAAGTTTTGGCACAGTACTTGGAAAACGCGGCCCCGAGTAAGTAGAACATCTTCCCTACTATCGTTGATTCACGCAGGTTTAGCGCGAGGCGCGTGTAGGGATGTCGACATCGCATCTACGAACAAATCATCGATCGACCATTTTTGTTCGTAGCTTCGCTAACATCAAATCTATAAAACGCACGTAGGTAAACTTCTGTGACTTTTGAATACCTTTTTGTTAAAAAGTCACTAACATTAAATTTTAACATGAACACGCTTAAACACAACAGAGAATAAGACATAAAACCTTACTTAGTGAACGCTTATAACATAAAAAGCTTCAACTGCCTAAGTCTCAAGTTTGAAGTGATGAGGGGCATGCGGTATGTATAATTGGCCGTAGAAATCTTCCACTTCCGACAGGATTTCCGGCCTGGAAGCAATAACGACTCTCCCAGTCGAAGTGGTTAACTTTGTCAGATGGCTTCTACCCAATGGCTGGACAAACACCTTCGACCCCCGATTTTGCTCAATTGATTTCTCAATCAAGAGCGTGTTATGTGATCGGAGGTCGCGTCGTACCACTTTGGTAATTATTTTGTTAAATGCCTCTTTTTCTAACGAAGTTAACATAGGGTTATCACTTCGTTCCTCCATTAACTGCAGGGTTTCCGTTGAAAGTTTCGTCTTTCTGCCCTTACGCCGCATGTCGCAAAATTTAGTGCCCTCATCTCGGAGGACGCCTATCACTTGTTCGAGTTTCTGGTCTACGTCGTCTGTGGTTTCCAAGGCAACGAATCGGTTCTCCAGGTTTAACTGGAATGTTTCAGATCCAACCACGGCTTGGAGAAGGTTTGGACGAAATGTAGCAAACTTCATCAAATGGACACGTTCTAGCTTAATATTGATATCCAGAGAGTCTCGTACCACGAGGTACGCAACCCTTGAAGACACACTTGCAATTTCCGAAATGTTGTTACGGAGGGTTTTATGGACCAGAAACCCGATACCACCCTGGGTCAGTGGGGTGTGGCGGCCCGTTGCGGTAACCCGGGGATTTTTAGCACCCCTCGCCCTGCCGTTACCATGGCCGCCGCCTTGGCCAGGAATAGCAGGGCGGTCGGAATCTCGGGGCCGTTCATTTATGGTATGGGGCAAATGTATGCGTATGCTGGGTTCATGGATCCTCTGTCGTCTAGGTGTATGGGGTTGATTAATAACAGCAACCAGTTGTTGTTAACGGAGAACGTTTATTTGACTATGTACAGATTAGTTATAAAGATATGTGTTCCAATTGTCGATCGTGCGAAGGCGGCGCGGAGCGACGCGTATTCGCAACGATAGTAGGTAGGGAACTGGAAATCGCAGCGGTGGCGACTGACGCGCGGTGCGGCCGGCGCGGCGCAACGCGCAGCGCTCGGTCGACGCGCCGTACGCGGCGGTCTAGGAACCGGTTTCGCGGCGCAGTACGGAAGGCGATAGGCGCGAGCGATTTGTCCAGTGTTATAGTTAGTATTTATAATTAGAATATTGTGTGTAGGTAAAATAAATAATATAGTTAATTAAATAATATAGTGTTAAGTATGTAATTTTAGTGTAATGTAAATATGTATATATATGTTATAAATGTAATATATAATAATGTTGTGTATAAATCATGTATGTAATGGAAGGAGTAGGATAGACGCCTACATCACTCCCCTCCAGAGGCCGTCACTACGGACGATAAAAATCTGGGAATCGAACCTGCCTACCAGACCGAGTAACTCTGACTGGTGGGGCTGGTAAACTTGATTTCTCCGGTACATTATTGACCGGTGACTTTGGCGGAGGTTGTATCTCCGGTGGTAATGATGAATGTTGGTCAGGCGTAGGTGAATCAACAAGTAAGTAGGCCGGCTTAATGCGGTCTATTGATACCGTGACCGGTTTGCCTTTGACCAGTAACTTAAAAATCTTGTCGCCCCGTTCCAAAACTTGGTATGGGCCTGAATATACAGGATGAAGTGCACCTCTAACTGCGTCTTCCCTAAGAAAAACGTGGCTAGAAGAAGCAAGGTCCTTATAGACGAAGATTTTGCTTTTGTTGTGTCGCGATGCTGGAGTCGGCCGTAACTTTTCAGCGAAACCGCGTAAACGAGCGGTAAAGTCGGTTATGTCCGTCGTACCGTTTTCGAGGGTTTGAAAGAACTCACCAGGTAGTCTCAAGGGCTCGCCATAAAGAAGTTCAGCAGAGGAGGCATTCAAATCTTCCTTAAATGCTGAACGAATGCCGAGTAAGACCAGTGGCAATGCTTCCGTCCAATTAGAATCCGCGTGACACTTTATAGCGGCTTTTAGTTGGCGATGAAACCGCTCAACGAGGCCGTTACACGCCGGATGGTAAGCCGTGGTACGGCGATGTTTGAATCCTATTATTTTGGATAAGTAATGAAATAGAGAAGATTCAAACTGGCGTCCACGGTCTGTTATAATATCCGTAGGTGACCCGAACCTGGCTATCCAGCCAGATAGTAGTGCCTGACCTACGGTTTCTGCAGTGATATCTGCAATTGGAATGACTTCTGGCCACCGTGTGAAACGGTCGACAGCCGTTAAACAGTAGCGGTAACCATTAGACAATGGCAGAGGACCTATAAGGTCGATATGAACTTGCGTGAACCTAGCGCGAGGTAAATTGAACGTGCCTAAAGGAGCTGACACGTGACGATTCACCTTCGCTCGTTGACAAGGTAAGCATGATCGTGTCCATTCGCGGCAATCTTTTCGTACACCAGGCCAGACGTATCTTTGGGCTACGAGTTTGGCTGTTGCATTTGCACCAGGGTGGCTCAAAGAATGCAAGGTGTCGAAGATTTGTTTTCTGAGCGACTTGCTCACGAATGGTCTAGGAATGGACGTACTTACATCGCAATACAACGGAGTACGGCTACCATTCAGCGTCATCTTTTTGAAGCGAAGTGACGATTCTTCGTTAAGAAGTTGAGTCAGCTCAGGATCACAAGCTTGAGCTTTTGCCAGTACTTCATGCACGACCGGTTTTTGTAGCTCTTCGACGCGGCTTAAGGTATCGGCAACAACGTTATCTTTGCCAGATATATGCCGGATGTCGGTTGTGAACTGAGAAATTAGGTCGAGATGTCTATACTGTCGAGGAGAGCAGCTGTGTTTACGCTCGTGGAACGCATAGCACAGCGGCTTGTGATCGGTATAGACAGTAAAGTGCCTAGCTTCAAGCATATGTCGGAAGTACTTAATGCCTTCATAAATGGCCAGCAGCTCACGATCATAGGGTGAGTACTTCTGCTGCGTTAAGCTGAGTTTCCTTGAGAAAAATGCCAGAGGTTGCCATACCTTGTCTTTATACTGCTGTAAGACAGCACCCAGAGCTAAATCTGACGCGTCTGTGACAAGAGCAAGTTTGGATTCACAGTCTGGGTGTGCCAGTAGCGCAGCGTTGCTCAGACTTGCTTTAGACTGCTCAAAAGCTGCAAGAGCTTCGCCAGTGAGGTCTACAGGATGAGAGGCTTTGACTGAACCAGTCAGAAGAACATTGAGAGGCGCTTGGGTTTGTGCGGCATTAGGTATGAATCGCCGATAAAAATTTAATATACCCAAGAATCTTCTGAGCTGCCTGACTGTTTTTGGTGCTGGATAGTCTCTGATGGCCTGGACCTTGGCTTCTGTTGGCTTAGTTCCAGCTGCTGAGATATGGTAACCTAAGAAAATCACCTCTGAAGCTCCGAAAACACATTTCGAAGTGTTTACAAGTATGCCATACTGCTTCATCCTGTCGAAAAGTTGGTGAAGGTGACCTTCATGCTCAGCAGGAGTGCTGGAAAATACGAGAAAATCGTCAAGATAAGCGTAGCAGAAGTCTAATCCGCGCGTCATCTCGTCAACAAACCTTTGGAACGTTTGTCCCGCATTTCTTAGACCAAATGTCATATAAGGGAACTCGAATAAACCAAAAGGTGTTGTGATGGCGGTCTTCGGGATATCTTCTTCCTGGACTGGAATCTGATTATACGCTTTCACCAAATCGATAGTAGAAAACACTTTACAGCCAGCGATGCTGTGAGCAAAATCCTGAATATGCCTAATTGGGTACCTGTCAGGTATGGTTCTAGCGTTCAGCATGCGATAATCACCGCACGGACGCCAGCCATTATCCTTCTTGGGAGCTAGATGAAGAGCTGAAGACCACGGGCTCTCTGAAGGACGCGCAGTACCGCTATGTAGCATTTGCTGAAATTCGTCTCGAGCAATCTTCAGCTTATCGGGAGCTAACCTGCGAGGGGGACAAGATACTGGGGGACCGGGTGTAGTGCGAATGTGGTGTTTTGTGCTATGTGTTGTGACTGAACTTGTACCTGCTGGTCGCGTGATTTCGGGGAACTGATTCAAAATTGCGTGATATCGCGTATTTCCAGTTGACACCTTTACAGACAAAACATTGTAGGCAGTTTTATCAACTATTGCTAGTGTAGACAGAGATGTGGCACTATCTATCAAGCGGCGGCCACGAATATCAATTACTAAGTTGTAATAATTTAAGAAGTCCACGCCAATAATAGCTTTGGTTACGTCAGCAACCACAAACTTCCAGGGAAAATTACGCCTTAAGCCAATGTTCAGGTTTAGTTGGACGTAACCATAGGTGTTAATGGCGCTTCCGTTAGCCGCTGACAACTGGTAGTTAGTCTTTTCCCGACGATCACGAATTGCAGTTCGAGGGAAAACGCAAAGATCGCTTCCAGTATCCACGAGAAATTGGATTTTCGAGCTGCAGTCAGTGACAAATAAGCGACCAGGCGAGTGTGGAGAATCTGCTGTCGCTATTACAGATCGCCTCTGGAGTTTCCCGCTTTCCCGTAGTCACATGGTTTTTGGCACCGATTTGCTATCTTACCGAACTTGGAATGGTACCAGCATAACGGGTACTTGCGATAATCCGAATGCGAGCGAGTCGTTGATCGGCTGCGTTTCTCCTTAGAGTTAGAGCGCTGCGAGGATCTTGGTTGCCTGCCCTGTCTATCCAGCTGCAGCGTAAGATTCTTCACGGTGCGTTTAAGCTCAGCTATTTCGTTCGCCATCGAGTCCATAGCAGATCCAGGTACCGGTACGGACGTAGCTGCTATCTGATGTGTTGGCGTGACAATGTCTTGGACGCGATCGGCTAAGTCAGCTAACGTCTCCATTGAACTATGAGGCTGCGATGCCAAAAGCGCTTGAACATTGCTGGGTAGTCGGCTGCTCCAAATTGTGCGAATAAAATCTTCGGGTACTCCAGAACCAGCAAGACCCTGCAAGTGCCTAAGAAATTGTGAGGGTTTGCGATCACCGAGCTCTTCGTGCATCAACAGCTGCTGTACTTTCTTCTCCTTCGAAACTGTTAGTCTTTTGATAAGTTCAGTTTTCAGCTTTTCGTACTTATCTGTCAGTGGAGGTGAGATGATGATGTCCTTGACCTCCTTAGAATATTGATGATCCAGCTGTCCTATCACATAATTAAACTTGGTCGAGTCAGATGTGATGTTCGATACGGTGAATTGCCCTTCCACCTGCGCAAACCATATTTCCGGTTCTTCCGGCCAAAATGGTGGGACTCGTATTCCGACTCGATACAGCTCTGTAGATGGGTCATTCTTACTTGAAGTCGACATGATAGTCAAAAAAAAATGCAATAAATCACTGTCGACTATTGACTTGTACCATACATCAATTTGGACTTTGAACCTGTTGTTGCAACGTGCATCTATTGATTGTCCACAATAATTTTGTCAGGTATATCTCAAACTATGATTAACACTTTCTTGACAAATAGTTATTTTGGTTTCTTGACTCACGTTTTGTGTTCTTGTGCGGGGTCACCAGTTATGGGGCAATGTATGTAATGGAAGGAGTAGGATAGACGCCTACAATGGCATTTATCATGGGGAGGATTTGCCCATAGTCGCCACGCTGGGCATGCGGGTTGGCGACTGCAGAGGGCGTAAGTTCTTGGACTGGTGACGCTGCTGCCCGTCACCGGTCTAGAATTTAGCTACGCCGTAAGTCATGATGTTTATCCCGCCATCAATCGACCCCCTTTTAGAAGGCTCCTACGACAGGCAGAGGATACCAGTACCGTATTCTTCCGCCCCGGTACCAGAGCAAGTGAATTTAGTGAAGATATTGACCAATATTCTACCATAAAATATGTTTCTGATGCGGTTGAACATGATGCCTTGGGGAAATTCTTCAGCAAATAACTAAGTAACCAGCTGCTCATATAAAAAAATATACCACTTTTATCATCGTGTATTACTCCTTACACCTAACTAATTATTATCAGTAGTTTAACTTGCTCAAAATTATTTTAAAATCTTTAATGGTTTTGAGGTCCGCCAAGCAAATCTGCTACATATTGTCTCGTCTCTTTTCATCTTTATTATTTGTCAAACTAATGTACTTTTTCTACTTACGGACTAGTTATATTAGGCCTTTTTCTCAAAGCATGACAGAAATGCATAATAGAAATTGTTGTTATCCTACTTTTGGAATCGAGACTTACATCAGAATTTCAATCAGAGTAGTTGCACTAGGCTTAGCATTACAAATTGTGCTACTTATTTCTTTGAGGAAAAGACATATTCGCATGCAAATATATTTAAAACTATATTATGAAAACATTAAATACTACAGTTATCTCAATATCATATTAGGGATTTCCTTATTTCAATGGTGATTTCAATATATAAAAATTGTATAATTTCATGACTAAGATTACATTTAATGGCACTATTGACTTCATTTATATTATTTTAAAAACATAAATAATACTGTTTTACGTAATACTAACAATTAATGCGTTATTATTGGTGTAAGATACAACAAAAGTTCGAAGTCAAATATTATAATTATTGCCTATTAATTATTAAAAAATAATATTCATGTTTTTTTATTCCTTTATGATCGGTTTGTAAACGATTACCCTCGGCCTACCGTCACCATGGCCGCCGCATTGGCCAGGAATAGCAGGACGACCGGAAACTCGGGGCCGTTCATTTATGGCATTTATCATGGGGAGGATTTCCCCATAGTCGCCATGCTCTGCATGCGGGTTGGCGACTGCAGAGGGCGTATCTTCTTGCACTGGTGACGCTGCTGCCCGTCACCGGTCTAGAATTTAGCTACGCCGTAAGTCATGATGGTTATCCCGCCATCAGCCGGCCCCCCTTTTAGTAGGCTCCTACTACAGGCAGGGGAAACCAGTACCGTATTCTTCTACCCCGGTACCAGAGGAAGTGAATTTAGTGAAGATATTGATCAATATTCTACCATAAAATATATTCCAAAATTATTTTAAAAATTTTAATGGTTTTGAGGTCCGCCTAGCAAATCTGCTACATATTGTCTCGTCTCTTTTCATCTTTATTATTTGTCAAACTAATGTACTTTTTCTACTTATGGACTAGTGTAACAGCGCGCGCGCAGGTACGATGGGTTAGCAACAGTTTCGCGCGTCCCGTATCCGCCCCGCACACCTCGCCCCTTCGAGTCGCGTCGCGATCCCGATCGAAAAGTAGTGGCCCCTGGGCAACGGTCGGCGTCGCACGCTTATCTCCGTATCGTAGCATTATTACACTAGTTATATTAGGCCTTTATCTCAAAGCATGTCACAAATGCATAATATAAATTGTTGGAATCCTGCTTTTGAAATCGAGACTTACATCAGAATTTCAATCAGAGTAGTTGCACTAGACTTAGCATTACAAATTGTGCTACTTATTTCTTTGAGGAAAAGACATATTCGCATGCAAATAAATTTAAAACTAAATTATTAAAACATTAAATACTACAGTTATCTCAATATAATATTTGGGATTTCCTTATTTCAATGGTGATTTCAATATGTAAAAACTGTATATAAAATTGTATAATTTCATGACTAAGATTACATTTAATGGCACTTTTGACTTCATTTATATTATTTTAAAAACATAAATAATACTGTTTTATGTAATACTAACAATTATTGCGTTATTATTGGTGTAAGACACAACAAAAGTTCGAAGTCAAATAATTATTATAATTATTGCCTGTTAATTATTAAAAAAGAATATTCATTTTTTTTTAATTCCTTTATGATAGGTTTGTAAACGATTAAAAATGGCATCATCATCCTGCCGAATCGTTCTTCCGTTATACGTAGCCAGAGTCAGTGGGGTGTGGCGGCTCGTTGCGGTAATACAGGGATTCTTAGTACCCCTCGCCTTACCGTTACCATGGCCGCCGCTTTGGCCAGAAATAGCAGGGCGGCCGGGAACTCGGGGCCGTTCATTTATGGCATTTATCATGGGGAGGATTTGCCCATAGTCGCCATGCTGTGCATGCAGGTTGGCGACTGCAGAGGGCGTAACTTCTTGCACTGGTGACGCTGCTGCCCGTCACCGGTCTAGAATTTAGCTACGCCGTAAGTCATGATGGTTATCCCGCCATCAGTCGGCACCATTTTAAGTAGGCTCCTACTACAGGCAGGGGATACCAGTTCCGTATTCTTCCGCCCCCGTACCAGAGCAAGTGAATTTAGTGAAGATATTGATTATATTGTACCATAAAATATATTTCTGATGCGGTTGGACTTGATGCCTTGGGGAAATTCTTCAGCAAATAACTAAGTCACTTTTATCATCGTGTATTACTCCTTACACCTAACAAATTATCAGTAGTTTAACTTGCCCAACATTTTTTAAATCCTTAATGGTTTTGAGGTCCGCCAAGCAAATCTGCTACATATTGTCTCGTCTCTTTTCATCTTTATTATTTGTCAAAGTAATATACTTTTTTTACTTAGGGATTAGTTATAATAGGACTTTTTCTCAAAGCATGACACAAATTATTGGAATCCTACTTTTAAAATCGAGACTTACATCAGAATTTCAATCAGAGTATTTGCACTAGACTTAAGCATTACAAATTGTGCTACTTATTTCTTTGAGGAAAAGACATATTCGCATGCAAATACATTTAAAACTAAATTATTAAAACATTAAATACTACAGTTATCTCAATATAATATTTGGGATTTCCTTATTTCAATGGTGATTTCAATATGTTAAAACTGTATATAAAAATTGTATAATTTCATGATTAAGATTACATTTAATGGCACTTTTGACTTCATTTATATTATTTTGAAAACATAGATAATACGGTTTGACGAAATACTAACAATTATTGCGTTATTATTGGTGTAAGACACAACAAAAGTTCGAAGTCAAATATTATAATAATTATTGCCTATTAATTATTAAAAAAGAATATTCACGTTTTTTATTATTTAATGATAGGTTTGTAAACGAATTTAAAATGTTATCTTAATTTCATATCTGCCATTAACGTCATACACAGGCGCTGTGTTATTTTAACTAACATTTTGAAATTCATTAAATTTCGGTTACAGAAGTTTGTTAGGTTTAAACTTTAAATTTTTCAATCAAAATGTTCTTTAGATGAAATAACATCGCTTGACCTCATAACATTTGACCTCTCTGTATTAGCGGGTGACTTTGCGGTCAAAACTAAGCCTTTTAGTCTACGAAGCTATTCTTACGATTTCTCATGAAAATAAAAATGATTTCTCATAATCCATTTACTCGCCGTTTAATAAATCACGCCGAGCGTTTAAGATTTCCAAATATTAGAAAGTGGGATTAATGGTATAAGACTTCTATTAGTCGTATTAATTCCTAAAAATTGTTGTAATGTAGATTTGTATGTAGCGATGATAGTTCAGTGGTTAGTGCGGTCGGTTCACTCGCCAAAAGGCGTGAGTCCATACCCCAGCAATGAGCTTAAGCTGCAAGTGAAGGAAAACATCGTAAGGAAACCATAGCATGGTATTTTCTAATACTCGACTGGCTAGCTTTCACCCTCAAATTGAAAATCTCCCGCCAAACAACTAACAGTGTGTTAACAGCCTCACTTGAGAGCCAGTTATATTCCAGGCTAAGTGTGCTGCTTTAACAGTTTCGACCACACCGTTTATTATCAAGTTAGCTGTGGTCAAACAACTAGCCAGCTAATTATATGGTATACAAAAATTGTTACGTGTTTTTCCTTTAGTTGACACATCCCATCCTTTTACTATCTCAGCGAGTTCTATTCATACCAAGATTGCCTGGAAAAGATTGCTCTAAGCGAAAAGGCTAGTTGTTGCACTAATGTTGAACTTCGAATGTTTTTATTTCAGTACAACAAAGAGTTATCTGTGATCTATCTACTTTCTTTTCATTCTGTAAATTATCTAAATGAGAGTAAGAACCGTATCAAAATTTGTTTGCGCTTAATTCATTGCGTGGCCTAGAAGCAAAGAAGCAGACAGACGTGGACAACAATTTTGACTGCAACTACTACACTATACTATTGGCTAGACCTGCACGATGCCGCGGATATCCGGATCTAACTGTATAATATCCTGTCTGATATATCTCTCGAAGCTGAGAATGGGTCGAATTGACGTTGTAATATGTTGTACTTAGTTTCACGAGGATTAAAATTACTCGTTACTTTGTACAGGATTATTGGTAAATAACTAAAAACCTCTTAAGATTAAATATGTACAGCAGAAACAAACAACCTTCGACTAACTTTTCATTTAATTATTATTTTTTGTTGAAGTTGTAATAAACTAATTTATTTGTTGTTGTAGTTATTCAATATACAGTGTTCAATATTTAGTGTATTTTAGTAAACTACGCAATTTTACACGGATTTTAATGCGATTTCCATTAATAGACAGAGTGATCCAAAAGGTTCATATGCACATATGCACCATATTAGTATCTACATTGCACCCGTGTGAAGCCGGGGCGGTCGCTAGTGTATTTATAATGTCACAAATTAAGAGTTATTTCACATCATCAGCCATAGGACGTCCAAGGCTGGACATAGGTCTCCTCTAAGGGGGGTTTTGCCAATACTCGCCATGCTTGGCAGGCGGGTTGGCGAGCGCAGTTAGGTATGATTGTTCAATTAAGACGCTGCTGCCCATCTTCTGGATTACATCCCTTAGCCGACTCTTACGGCAACCACGAGTAGAGAGGGTGGGGTACTATACTTAGCTGGCACCACCACGGCAAACTATGTACAGAGCAGGCAGAGTTATTTACTAAGACAGAAATTAATCGAGATTGTTAGGGAAGACGTATTAACAATGTAATTCGGAAAACGAATAACACGATTTTAATCAAACGATTACTTGAATAAAATCCTACTACACAAAGCGCCATCTAGCCCTAAGCTAAGCAAACTGGTTCTATGGGAACCAGATAACAGATTGCTTATATCTAATAACGAAAACACATTTTGTTTGTGTTGTAGTTTTAGATTGCTTCATTACCATATTGGCCTTTAATTTGTCGATGGCCCATATAAACAAAACCCGAATAAGACTGCCCTTTTTGCGATTGTCCCTTTTCATAGAGTAGGTAATATTTGCGCTACTATTTAGCCCTTAACCTGACCCTCCACCCTTATTAACCGTATCAAAAGTTATGTGATAGTAACGTGTCATGTAACAATGAACCAAAAACAAAAATCTCATATTTTTATGTAATGATTTTTTTTCACCATCGTATTTTTTTTTTATGGCTGACAGGCTATGTGTTGACCACAACTCACCTGATGTTAAGTGATGGTGTAGTCGAAGATGGTAAAGCACACCTAGCCTGGAATGGAACTGGCTCTCAAGTGAGGCTGCCGGAACGCACCGTTAGATACTTGGCGGCAGATTTTCAACTTGAGGGTGGTAGCTAGCCAGCCGAGTACTAGAAAGTACTCTACCACCACGCTATGGTTTCCTCACGATGTTTTCCTTCACCGGCAGCTCAAGCTCATTGTTGGGGTTTGAACCCACGCCCTTCGGCATGCGAACCGACCGCGCTAACCACTGAGCTATCATCGCTACAAAGCTATCTAGTATTTATATAGGTATTTATCGTGATCATTTGATTCTGTTTATTACCGGGATCTAATTTTTTTGTAGCGATGATAGCTCAGTGGTTAGCGCATTCGGTTTCCATGTCGAAGGGCGTGGGTTCAACTCCAACAATGAGTTTGAGCTGCCGGCAAAGGAAATCATCGTGACGAAACCATAGCTAGTGGTAGCGTATTTTCTAGTACTTGGCTGGCTAGCTGCCACCCTCAAGTTGTAAATAAGTCGCCAAGCCAATGGTGTGTTCCGACAGTTTGACTTGAGAGCCAGTTCCATTCCAGGCTAGGTGTGTTTATCAACGTCGACCACACTGTCGCGTTCAGGTGAGATGTGGTCAAACAACTAGAAAGTCAAACTAAAAAAGTTAAAATCGGGGTATATTTAAGTCGCAAGTGAATTGGTTTTCAGGCAAGCATGCTCCATCATAGACCGCATTTACCACATCAGGCGAGTTAGCGGTCAAAGGCAAACCGACTTTGTAATAAAAAAGCAGAAAAAGGAAAGCATATTAATTCGTGGAAACATTCCTACCTTTATTTTTAAATATTTTTTTTTAGCCTCAACAAATGAATTGGTTCCATCTCACATAAAGCGATCTCTCTCTAAGCCTGTGTATTAACTTTTCTTAGTAATAATAGATGCCGTTTCTAGAGAAAATTAGTTTCATATACGCTTACATATTAATATTTAGCTTATTATCCGAAGAATCATTGAAGAATCTTATCTGAAGCTGTAGTAAGTGGTACATCTCAATTAAGTTAGCTTAGCTTTATGATACAATTTTAGATATTTTACACAGAAATCTCCAAAATTCCTTGAGTAATATTTGTATATACATATATGTAATTGCCGGCGACGCAAGAAAGTTCGAGACGTAGGTATCGCTGTTATGAACTTAAAGTGGGCAGGACAAATCGCTAGACGAAATGATGCCAGGTGGAGTAAAGTTGCAACAGAGTGGTGGCCTAGGCAAGGTAAGCGGAGCGTTGCTCGTGCAGCCGCAAGATGGGTCGCCAATATCGTCACCGTCGCGATTCGAACCTGTACCAGATTGGCACAGGACCGAGGCAGATGGCATAACAAGAGGGAGGCCTATATGATAATGATGGCTCAGTGGTTAGTGGTAGGTTCGCATGCCGAAGGGCGTGCTGGCTGGCTAGCTACCACCCTCAAGTTGAAAATCTGCCGCCAAGCATAACGGTGTGTTCCGGCAGCCTCATTTGAGAGCCAGTTCCATTCCAGGCTAGGTCTGCTTTACCATCTTCGACCACACCGTCACTTAAAATCAGGTGAGCTGTGGTCAGCAATGAGATAAATAAGGCAGTGGATGATGTTGATGTAATTACTTAGACCATTAGAGTAATGAACTTAAAATTTTGGCCGTTGTTTTTTTTTTATTTCAATTTTTTTGACAAATGGTTGTCAAATATTTACATGTTTTCTAGGTAACAATTTATCCAATCCAAAATCTTTAAACGAGCTATTCTTGTATATAGGTATGTATATATATTTTATGAATCTCGGTAACGGCTCCAACGATTGTCATGAAATTTAGTATGCGGGGGGTTTCGGGGGCGACAAATCAATCTAGCTAGGTTTAATTTTTAGAAAACGTCGTTTTATCCGTGTTTTAGGCAATGAAAAACCGAGCAAAGCTCGTTCATCCAGGTACTGCATATAATTATATGTGTGTATATATATGTATATACATATGTATATATATATATAGCCTTAATTTGACCGTTACATTGTGAAATAGCAAATATTTGCAATTACACAAAACAATTCGCATTTATAAATTTGTTTTGTTCGCCTAGACTAAAATAATCTAAATTATTCAATCTATTTCTGTTTACAAGTGTTTGTCTCAATTACATGAAGTGCTACGAACCTACGACCTTTGTATTTCGACCTTTTAACAAGTGATTTGCTAAGAAGCAGCTATTTTTAAGCGATTAATTTCCTAGCCATGTCTGTTTTAGACATTATACGTTTCAAAGTTACTATTTAAATTAAATATGTTGTTAATATGTCGTGTTGTTTGTTTGTGTTTGTTTTTTATAATTTATTCAATACTTTTTTATGAATTAAACTTTATTTCAAAATTTTGACTTGACTTATTTATTCACTTTTAATGATTCTTTATAATAATTTTATATTTTATAATTGCCATAACCAAACGGACTTATATATAGGTTCATGATAATGTATTAGTAACTAAATTGCTAGATTATTGAGTTCATCATCATCATCAGCCATCATTTAGGACGTCCACTGCTGGACATAGGCCAATACTCGCCACGCTTGGCAGGCGGGTTGGCGAGCGCAGTTAGGTGTGATTTTTCAAGGAAGACGCTGCTGCTCATCTTCCGGATTACATCCCTTAGCCGATTCTTACGGCAACCACGGGTAGAGAGGGTGGCGTACTATTCTTACGCCGGCACCACCACGGCCACCACCACGGCCACCACCACTGATTATTGAATTATTAGTTAGTAATTATATTTTTTTATTAATATTTAATCATATTTACACATGTAATATTTAATTATATTGGCAAGTGTTATGATTTTATAATTTTTATTGAAATGTTAATTTAAATGTCGTGCCTTCTAATGTAGTTGTATTTTGTTAGTCTATTTGTCTCTGGCCACTCTCTCTATTCTCTATTCTTTGACACTAAGAGTAAAGTACATAAAAACTAATTACGTTAAATGAACTTTTATTCACACTTCCACTAATTTAAAATCATCATGTTAAGCGACAGAAGATTTCTTGTCAACGAGCCATACTGTACTCAAATATATTGCTCTTTACTGTAGGTACATTACAAACAGTTTGAACAGTTTGAAAAATAAAATGTAGCCATAAAAATCTTGAATAATTTACATATCGACTCTGCGGTTATATTGAAAACAAACTGCGAAATGGATTTCATTTAAATAAACACTGAATTTATTTTCATAAATGGGTACGGCGATAGAATGTTATTTTTATGTTTGAGTATGTTAAGTGTAAATTTATTTTGGAATTGATAACAAGCTTAGTTTAAAAAAATCCAACGAATGCCCAGTAATGAACGGGTATTTTTTTCCAAAAGAATTATAGTCAGTGTCATTCGGGATGACTGATTGACACATATTCACACAAACACAAATACAATAAACACACACGCACATACAAACACACCCTCACAAATTTCAAAGTTAATTTGTATCTATGTTAAGAAAGAGCAGAGATTACAGGCATTATTTGCTAAAAAAGAATCGCGTAAAAATGTATTTTAACCACTTGCTTAATGAATAAATATTATTATTTCATTTCACTACGAAATTATGTAGGTACATTTAAAATTTTCTGTAATGTGAATGGTTTTTGTTTTACTTAGGCGGAATTACTCACGTTTAATTGTATCGGAAATTCTGACTACAGTTTCGGCCACATGCGGAGACAAAGCAGAGTGCAACGCACGCGCGGCCTCGTCTTGTTTCGCACTGCGAGCCGCCACGCGCCTCGCACGTGACGATAGCGGTTGATGCGCGGGCGCGGGGGTGAGGGCGGGTAGTGTGCCGGGATGCGACGGCGCGCTCCGGACCTCTTCCTCACCGGAGTCCTCCTCTAAGGTGTCAGGAATATTCCAACAAACAGAACCACAGCCACGCGACGTCTTCAGAACCACAGCCATTTTCACGAGCACCATGAAGACAAGGTAACCAAGTCAGCGACATATTCCACCCTCCATCTCTATTAAAATTAGGACGCTTACTAATTTCTATGGCCTCCCTTACTTTCCGAGGCACATAGAACTTCTCACGAGCTTATACATATATCTCCCAGTCTTACCGAAAAATTTTTACTTTATCCTACCTAGCAATAAGATTTTTTACAAGATAATCTTCATTTATCAGAACTCTTTATATTAAAACCAGTCTAACGTCTGAACGAGCTCTAGAATTTTAATTAATTTCATCCATGTTACTAACCGAGATACGTAGTTAGGTACTAATACTGTTTGTGTAGTGCTTTAGCGGAACGAAAAGTTTTCCTGATAAATTGCATACTGGTTAAATATCTAGAGAATTGAATTCGATGTACTTGTAAGAAATTAAATTACTTTGTGGATAATGCCTTTGAAGTGAATTAGTCTTAAATAAAAAAAAAAGGGTATTCAAACTAAATATTGAGTGTTCAATATACCTTGAACACTCAATATTTAGTTTTATAACTCGCATTTAGTTTATTTCCGCTTAAAAGTGGTTACGGTTAAAAAAGATAAGGATTTTAATTAAAATTTCATCTGACTGGACGAAAATTTAAAAAAATGTATCCGAAATATTAATTATTATCTAAAACTAAAATTTTACTCATTTTAGATTTTAATCTAAAATAAGTTGAAACAAAAAACTAATTTAATTAGCCACAAGTGTTTATATCCTCTTCTTGCTGCAGTAACCAGTTGCCGACACGAGGCATCCTCAGGACGTGTTGACTCTTCGATTTTTTTACACCAACTTTAATAGCGGAGGAAATTATTTGTATTCACGTTCATTGTGCGGACTACTAGACTGTGGAATGCGCTGGCTGAGTGGGTGTTTTCCGATGAATTCAATCTGAGTGGCTTCAAGTCGAGAGTAAATCGGTATTTTCTAGGCGAAGGTGCTCCATCTTAAACAGCACCATGACTTCGTTCATTGTGCGGACTGCTAGACAGTGGAATGCGCTGCCTGAGTGGGTGTTCCCCGATGGATATAATCTGGGTGTCTTCAAGTCTAGAGTGAATCGGTATCTTCTAGGCAAGCGTGCTGCAGATCGCATCATCACTTAACATCAAGTGACATGGCGGTAAAACGTAAGCATGAACATGTAGTGATAGTGATAGCACTATCACTATCACTACATAGTATTAAAAAAGTCGCTTTCTCTGTCCCTATATCCCTATGTATGCTTAAATCTTTAAAACTACGCAACGGATTTTGATTCGGTTTTTTTAATAGATAGAGTGATTGAAGAGGAAGGTACAATACATGCATATGCACCACATTAATATCTACATTGCACCCGTGCGAAGCGGGGGCGGGTCGCTAGTTTCTTATAAAAAAAATTATGTTTGGTGTATAATAAAGTTACATTATTATTCTATAAATAGGAATCAATTTGGTCAGACAGGTCAAACAGTTTACACTCGATAGCTACAATTTCTGAAATGACCGCGTCCTCAACTTTATTGATGGCTGCGATGATGTGGTCGATTATGACACTCAAATTGAAAAGCGGATAGTAGCATTTACTGGTATTGACATTATTTGTAATTATATTTGTAAGTGTTGTCTTGATCTTTTTATGTTGACCATAATGTATTTATTTTTTTATTATTATTTTTTGTACCAATGACTAAATATTTTTGAATGTAATGTAATATTATTAATGATTAATTAATGTAACTGGCTCTTTTCTGGTCGTCTAACTGGCCATTTTAATTAAGTAAATAAATAGAATCTTCAGTACAATTTGCAATATAAAATAAAAGAATATTATCGTCTGACGAGGAATTTTATTAGCTTCAGAATCTTGACTGCCCTGTTGTTAGTGTATCTGCTTCAAGAGTTGCAGGCGTGAGTTCTATTCCAGCCAGGACAAATTTGTTTGATAAGCATAAATGCTTGGACTATCTCTGGGTGTTCTGTATGTACGTATTTACAAAAAAAAGTATTTAAGTATTCTCTCAGTTATCTGGTTTTAGGACTTCATCCGCGTGGAATTGAACTAAAAGTATCCTATATGTGTCCTGTATGTTTATCCAAGTCATAAACTATATGTGTAGCAAATTTCATACAAATCCGTTTAGTAGTTTTTGCGTGAAATGTTAACAAACATCCATCCATCCTCACAAACTTTCAGATTTATAATTGTTTTAATTTTTTTATGGCGAACAGGCTTGGTGTTTGACGACAGCTCGCCTGATGTTAAGTGACGGTGTGGTCGAAGATGGTAAAGCACACTTAGCCTGGAATGGAACTGGCTCTCAAGTGAGGCTGCCGGAACACATCGTTAGATGCTTGGCGGCAGATTTTCAACTTGAGGAGCTAGCCAGCCGAGTACTAGAAAGTACCCTACCACTACGCTATGGTTTCCTCACGATGTTTTCCTTCACCGGCAGCTCAAGCTAATTGTTGGGGTTTGAACCCACGCCCTTCGGCATGCAAACTGACCGCACTAACCACTGAGCTATCATCGCTACAATGTGAAAATTAGCAAACAAGGTACGGGCCACCCGATGGTAAGTGGTCACCGTCGCCTATGGACATCTACAATACCCGGGGCATTGTCAGTGCGTTGCCTATCTTAGCAGGATAAGATAGGATATTGTGGCTAAAATAATAATAATAAAATATTGAGCTAAGTATAAAGCAAAGTTTCATATTTGAAGCTACTTACTCGGTGTCCTAGCATATGAAACTCTTCTTCATTAAAACTTCTACCACGGGGCGGTTGCTTTGACACATACTTGTTGGTCCCCTCGTGTAACATTATAAGATTACTGAAATTTGTCAACTTACTCCCTAAATGAACGCATTTTCTTGGGAAATTAACTTAAAGTATGATGGGACTTCCTTAACATGTTTGCTGAAACCAAGGAGTCGGTTTAATGATGTGGGCGTACTGAGGAGAAGGAAAATGGGCGACTGGCCCTCCCCTACACTTAACCTATCGATTGATATTATTTCAACATATAACGTTCCACTTAATTATATTTCTATTTAAGTTTTTAGTAATTTAAGATCCACAACAAAAAAAAAAATCGACGAAAAATAACGCCTGTCCATGACCATTGCAGCGATACATATAATTTTGAGTAGCAAAACAAAGTCCAGGGCATCGCTGCTTTGACGTTCATTACTTTGAGACATGAGATGGTTAGTCTCAACAGCCCCGCAGTAACCTTCAAGCCGGAACACAGTAATGTTTATACATTTCTGTTTGGCGGCAGAATATCTGGTACTGCGGTGGTACCTACCTAGACGACCTACTGCTAAAGAAATCTACCACCAAGTATCATACATATTTATGTACAGATGTGAAATATAATGAAACTTTATTATTCATAAAATAATTTATATATGCCTATAAAGAAAATCTTGAATACATCCCTGTTTAATGAAGACATTTTCTTAGTTCTACTCGAAGGCCGCAGTTTGGGGTCTGCGTTATGAGTTTGTAGAATTAGTTTAAATAGAGGTTAGATAGACTGACATTGCTAACAGAATTTCCCTTTCATTAAATCGTTTGTCCAGTTCGGGTGATGGGGACAAATTCAATTACTGATTCAATTATAATCAGCTGTCGTGTTTAAACTAACTTTTAAACTTTGTAAGTGACTAAAAACTATGTATCCTACTAATTCTTACTAATCCTAACTAATATTATAAATGCCAATGTGAGTTTGTTTGTTGATTACGCCTTCATGCGTAAACTACTCAACAGATCTGGGTGAAATTTTGCATGTAGGTACTTTAGGCATAATAAGTAATTTATAAATGTGAAAGTTTGTGAGGTTTTTTTTAATATGTTACAGTAATGAGACGAACGAGACGCTCTCCTGATGTTAAGAGATAACACATGTCCATGACCATTGCAGCGATATACAGAACTTTGAGTAGTAAAACAAAGTCCAGAGCATCGCTGCCTTGGCGCTCTTTACTTTGAGACTAGATGGTTTTTACACACTACTGCTTGGCTGTACAATATCTGACACTGCGGTTGTATATAATATGAATTAATCACAACTTTAAATTACTAAATCTCATATTATCAACCCAATAGACCTGTAATATCACTAGCTGCATTTCAATCCTGAACACAGCAATATTGACACACTACTGCTTGGCTGTAAAAAATCTGACACTGCGGTCAAAAACAAAAACTAAATCAATTACAACCAATTTATATTACTAAGTACATTTCAAATTTCTTATAGTCGAGTTCCCTGATCCCAAATCGAAATAACATTTGATGAAACGCCTATCCACTTAATAAATAAAAAATGAGGGTAGGTTGATATGACAAGTTATGTTCGAGGTAAAAGAAATAGCGCAGAGAATTTATCCAAGCCAACCTTTTTTTCTCCACATGGTCTCATTATGCAGGAAGCTGCCGGAGGGTGCGGACGTCCGGTGACACCAAGTAAACACACAATAAAACCTTTCGAAATACTTGCATAAACAATTTATCAAAACGGAAATTGTGCCCTGAACCCTCGACACAAAGGACTGACTGAAAGGGCTAAGTAGGTCGATTGACAACTATGATTTGGCAGATTTTCGAATGTAGTGCTGTAATGTATCCGGCTATTTTGTATAAGACCGGCTTAATTCATATTTACATTTAGTTTTCACCGGTGTTTCCGAAAAAAAAGTATATAGATTACTAAACTTAGATTAATTATATTTTATGCAAAAGTAATTATATGATCGAGATGCTCTTCTGATGGTAAAAGATAACGCCTGTCCATGACCATTGCAGCGATACATAGATTTTTGAGTAAAAAAACAAAGCCCAGGTTATCGCTGCTTTGGCACTCATTACTTTGAAACTTTTGATGGTAAGTCTCAACCGAAAAAATCCGCGGTGTCATATATCAATCTACCTTTTAAGTAGAGCTTACTATAGCCATTCTTACTACCCGTGCAAAGGGCGGGTTGTTATTTAAAGCATAAAAAAGACATTAAGTGCCAAAAAACATCTTTCCGTCAGGAAATACCTGCGTTTTTCCAGTATCACTAAACTATACTTTTTCACTTAGGTTCGTATTTTGATATTGGAAAACCATTTATTCGGCAACGATTTTTCCGACCAAATGGGCATATTTACATCCCTTTTCAACATCGACAGCTTATTTAAAACGTCTTTAGAGTTTTCTGGATGGTTCATTACTAAAAATTTCGTACCATTCCTCCTAGCTTTTGAAGAGGTGAACAAAGGATTAGGTTATATTATAATGCAGATTTTTTAATAATTTTTTTATGGTTGACAAGCTAAGTATTTGACCACAGCTTTTGATGTTAAGTGACGGTGAGATCGAAAATAGTAAAGCACGCCTAGCTTGGACTATAACAGATTTTCAACTTGATGGTGGTAGCTAGTCAACCGAGTACCTACTATTAAATACCCTATGGTTTCCTCACGATGTTTTCCATTACCAGCAGCTTATGCTCATTGTTAGAGTTTGAACACACATCCATTGGCGTGTGAACCGACTGCGCTATCATCGCTACATTTCTTTGATTTGACCTTGTTCAATATGCACTTTGATAAAAGTAAAAATCGGTCAACTGATTTTTAGGATAAGCCAAATTACTTGAAAGGTAGACCTCCTAAGCACTGTTCTAAGTACCACCGCATTATTATGACGCTAAGTAGTACCAAAACATGTTAGCGTACCGGCTTGAAGGGTTAACATAGCTAGCGAAATAACAGGGTCAAACAATACTCGCCATCAAATGTAGATACAATCTGGGTGCCTTCAAGTCGCGAGTGAATCGGTTTCTTCTATGCGAGCGTGCTCCACCGTAGACCGCACCATCGCTTAACATCAGGCAAGTTGGCGGTCAAACGCAAGCCTCAATTCAATTTAAAAAAGTCAAAAGTTTTAGCGCAATAGAGATGTCTTGGATTTTGTTTTGTTACTGGTTCTAAATACCGCTGCAATGGTCATAAGCTGAGATGATCTCTTACCATCAGGAAAGCGTCTTGTTCTCATTACTTGTTACCATTAAAAATGTGTCATAACTGCTTAACCCTAAAATGGCATCACAAATATGTTTCAAATAAGATCCTGATGACGTCACAAAATAATATTCTTTTAAGGTATCGAATTATTATTATAGTTAAAAATACAAACAAAATTATTAAAAACATATTTTAATAATTATATCAAAACAGTAATGCAACGTACTGATAATGTTCCGGGTATTATAGGTGTCCAATTATCCATAGGCGGCGATGTCCACTTACCATCAGGCGGCTCGTCGCTACTGTTTATCACGTTTTTACAATAAAAAAATAATTCTTTCTTAGCTTTAGTGTAATTTAAGTTAAATCATTTTGCGGAAATTCTTAAATGTTATTTACGTAATAAAAAAATGGAAATTTCTAAATGGAATGTAAGTTATTTTATAGTGGAAATTTGTAAATGCAATTTGCATTACTGTTATAATGGAATTTCGGAAATGCAATTTGTTATTTTATACTGAAAATTAGTAGATGCAATTTATGTTATTTCACAGCGAAAATTCGTAAATACAATTTATGTTATTTCTTAGTGGAAATTTGTAAATGCAATTAAGTTATTTTATAGTGGAATTCTGAAAATGTAATTTGCATTACTATACGTAAATATAGTGGGATTTTGTAAATGTAATTAAGTTATTTTATGGTGGAAATTAGTGAATCTAATACCTTTAAACGAGCAATTCTTGTATATATGTATATATATAATCTGAATCTCGGAAACGGCTCCAACGATTTTCATGAAATTTAGTATGCAGAGGGTTTCGGGGGCGATAAATCTTATTTTTAGAAAACGTCGTTTTATCCATGTTTTCAGCCGAGCAAAGCTCGGTCATCCAGGTACTGCAATTTATGCCTCGTCTTCGTCTCTTTGTTCACCATTGAAACCGTAATCTGACTTTAATAAAGGATATAAATATATAAAGGATAGCCTCCATTGTTTTCCAAAATTAAGATAAACGCGTGGGTGTGTTACAACAAACTTGTGCAATGTCATGGTGTGACCATAAACGTGAAGATTTTCCCGATTATATAAAAATGTCATCGCTTTCGGAGGCGAACGTGGGTGTGGGGACAAGTTACTACGTGACGTGGGTTTTCATAGTATATGTATTGCGTGGGAGAAAGGCTTTATTTTTAAAATGCTTCTGAACTCGAAACAAGGCTGGTAATAGGAATATTGACAAAGCCTACTATAAGGTGGCTCATTACGTGGAAGACAGGAACATATGGTTGTAGTAGCTTCTCTCTGCACTTGCATCCCCCTGGCTAAGTGACAATTGTAGTAAGCATAATGTATTAATATTTATAACTGTAAACTGTAATATGAAAAGAAAGATCCACAAAAAAAATGCCTTGCTGAGTTTCTTGCCGGAGTCTTCTCAGTTGAAGTGTAATTACGAGCCGGTGGTAGATTCAAACATGTAACTTAACGTTCATAAGTGCCTTACCAGGGCCTAAACTGAATAAATGACTTTTTGATTTTAATTATTTTGAATACTTTTTTGGCAAACAACGTTCGTCTCTTTTTGCCACTTCTTAAAGAACTTTTACAGGGTTACAGCTGACAGCCCTGTTGGCTCATTGGGAGTATGCCTGCCTGACATGAAGGGCGTGGGTTCGATTCCCGCCAAGGACAAATATTTGTTTGGTATGAACAAATGTTTGTTCTGTGTCCGGGTGTTCTGTATGTATTATAAGTATGTATTTACAAAAAAAGTATTTATGTATTCTATCAGTTATCTGACTTCCATTACATAAGCTCTGCTCAGTTTGGGGTCAGAAGGCGCTGTGTATAACGTGTCAAAAAACAAAAAATAAATATTAAAAAAAACATTGCTAGTGTCACAAATCTGAATCCGTGAAAAAATCTTCACCTGATGTTACAGTGTGGTCGAAGATGGTAAACACATCTAGCTTGGAATGAAAGTGGCTCTCAAGTGAGGCTGCCGTTAGGTTCCTGGCCACAGATTTTTAACTTGAGAGTGGTAACTAGCCAGCCGAGTACTACCATGGCCATGCTATGGCTTCGTTACGATATTTTTCTTCACCGATACATCAAACTCATTATTGGGGTTTGAACCCACGCCCTAACTATTATTTTATTATTATCGTTGACAGGCTAGGTGATTGACCATAGCTCTCCTGATTTAAAGTGATGGTGCGGTTGAAGATGGTAAAGCACACCTAGCCTGGAATGGTACTGGCTCTCAAGTGAGGCTGCCGGAACACACCGTTAGATGCCTGGCGGCCTTAGTGTACCGGAATGCGACGGCGCGCCCTGGAACTCTTCCTCACCGGAGTCGTCCTCTACGATGTCAGGAATATTTCAACACACAGAGCTTACCGCGACGTCTTCAGAAACACGGCCATTCTCACGAGCTCCATGAAGACAAAGTCTCCAAGTCGTTGGCAGATTCCACCCTCCATCTTAATTAAAATTAGGACGCTTACTAATCTCTATGGCCTCCCTAACTTTCCGAGGCAATGTCAATGGTATTTGCAATGGTCATGTACAGGTGTTATCTCTTACCATCAGGAGAGCGTCTCGTTCTTCTCATTACTATTACATTAAAAAAAACTGTGAAATCTAAAAATACTAACTGAAGAGTTTAAAAAGTCATATTACCCGACTGCGATTAAAATGGCTATAATTATAACCTTTTTAAACAAATGTATTATTCCTAATTCAATTTAAACTTATTTATACGTTTAATCGACGAAAAAAACGGAGGAGGTTCTCAAGTCGACGCGTATATTTTTTTTAATGTATGCATAACTTTTTTGTAATCATCCTTTAATTGTTTTAATTTAGATACCCTACTAGATAGGTTTGGTTTTTTTTTTTTAATTAACACATTATTACCTATTTCGTGCCAAAAATCCACCATCTTGGTTTATTTTTCACCCTCTATGGTCACTTGGGTTATTGAGACGAATCTAACGATACCTTAATAGTCGTAATCCATTCGGCCGTTTGGAAGATATGAGGTAATAAAGAAATATACATACAAGACACGCGCGAAAAACATTACCCTTCCTTGGCAGTCGGGTAAATATTGTAGATTAAAAGAATCCTTCTCTGTAGCGCAATCGAAACCTCCATCTAAAGCTACAACGTAGACCCACGTCGAAATCTTCTAAGGCCTCCAACTTTCATTGTTTCAAACTTTGCCGTTGTTTAATTCCGGTCCGTCGTTACAGCTTAATGGACTCCACGGAACCCTTTCAGTTGCAAATCAAAGAGGTTTCACGTGGACCCTGAGTTTCGCAAAGTTTTGGAAGAAATTCCCAAATTGGCGGTGAAATATTCTAATTAATTTGTTAAAATGAAAATATTGTACAAAGACAGCGTCTTACCAACTAATTAAGCCACTTTTTATTATAATGGAAATGAGTTTCGTAATCAACTACTATGGTTTTTAATGAACGGTTTTTTTTTTTCTCGTTTGACCATCAACTCGCTTTTGATATGATCTGTATACGATTTACCGCCATTGGAGCGATGCGATGGTGCGCCAACACGATCCAATATCGTCAAAAATTCACGAACTGTCTGTCTACACGTGGAAAGTTGGACGAACAGTTGGACTATTGGATGATAGTCTGGTGGCGCCATAGGATGTACCTACAGTCAGAGGCGGCGTAAGGCGAGGGCGGCGTGGGCCACTGCCTACGGCCACGCGGTCTGAGGGGCCTCGCGCCTCGAAGGCTTACAAGTTACCAAGGCGTGAACGTGACGAAAAAATTTTACTCGTCATAAAACAATAAATATTTTATTATTGACAATATTATTTTAAACGCATCTGTTGGCGTTGCTTCGCTTTTAAGGGGATTCCTGCCGGAGCTGGAGATTCCGATTCTGTTTGTTTACGTTACTGTCACGTTACTCAACGGCAACTTTTGATAGCTACTCTTCCATTCCCTGTTCGCTGTACGTTACTTGTTCATACCAGCCCATAGTCAAGATGATTACAAAATAAAAACAATGGACAGCAAACAATGAATGGAATGTAGTTACATACATGTTCGAAGAGAAGAGGGCCTCGCGAAAACCCTGCCCACATCAAATTAAGGTCTTGCCCCGCCACTGCCTGTAAGGGTAAAGGAATATCCTCATTTGAACTGCCAAGGTTTCTGCACAAGTGTGACCACTTGCTATGAATGTTCTTCTACCCACTGCCGCGACCTTGGAATACTTCCCGCCTCCGAACTAAGCAGAGTGCTTGTGTTATAAGGACTAAGTGCTACCACAAGGAAAACTTTTGTAGCGATAATACAACCCCAAGCTTGAGCTGTCGGTCAACGAAAACATCGTAAGAAAATTGTGTAGTGTTTGGTAATTATGTATATTGCCTAAGACCAAGATGATATCCATATCATTATTACTGTGTTCTGGTTTGAAGGGTACTGCAGCTAGCGGTATTACAGGGCTGTTAAGACTAACCATCGAAAGCGATGATAGCTTAGTGGTTTGCGCGGTCGGTTCGCATGCCGAAGGGCGTGGGTTCAAACTCCAACAATTTGAGCTGCCGGTGAAGGAAAACATCGTGAGGAAACCATAGCGTGGTGGTAGGGTACTTTCTAGTACTCGGCTGGCTAGCTACCACCCTCAAGTTGAAAATCTACCGCCAAGCATCTAACGATGTGCTCCGGCAGCCTCACTTAAAAGCCAGTTTCATTCTAGGCTAGGTGTGTTTACCATCTTCGACCACACCGTCACTGAACATCAAGTGAGCGGTGGTCAAACACCTAACCTGCAAGCCATAAAAAAAAGTCCCAAAGTACATAATGAACGCCAAAGCAGCTATACTCTGGACTTTCTTCCGTTGCTCAGAGTTCTGTGTATGGTAATGGTCGTGGACATGCGTTATATCTTACCATCAGGAGAGCGTCCCGTTCGTCTCATTACTTTAAGTAAGTAAGTAATTACAAAGTATAGTATTAGTAATTTCATAATCTCAAATTTTTCGCAATTTTTTCTTTTTTTTTTGCTAGTATCTTGAAGCTTGATGATTTTAAGACAATAACATTTCGACGACAACATCAAATCCACTGTTCGAAAATAATACTTCCCTTTCATTTTCACCGCAGAATATTTTTTTCAACAGAAAACAAACTCATAAAAAGCGTAATAAAATTCTTATAAAAACATCATAAGCGCAAAAACCGTCATTTGGACGGGGCGACATGAATACATAAAAATATATTAATTTTGCCGTCATGTGCGGTAGTGATATGAATTTTTATGAGTGTCGTATGTATAATTAAAAAGATGTACGATTGACCGAGCAATATTGTGGCGGGGATGTTGACGGGGGAAATAACTTTTTAATTTTAAACTTGACTTGACCCGTTCTGGCTTAGCACGATTAGATTTTGATGAATTTAAACGTTATATCTAATTTTTTTCTAATTTGTAAAACATAGCGTTCGTGATTAGCGTAAGTAACGATAATAATTTATCTTAACATAGTATGTCGTTTTACTTGAACGTCGAATTTTTTTTTACATTTTTGACTTGCTTGGTAATTGTCTACTTCTCATCTGTTATTAAGTGACGGTGTGGTGGAAGCTGGCAAACGAACCTAGCCTGGATTGGAACTGGCTCTCAAGTGAGGCTACCGGAATATACTGCTAGTTGCTTAGCGCAGATTTTCAACGTGAGGATGGTAGCTAGTCAGCCGAGCACCAGAAAGTACCTTACCACATGCTATGTTTTCCTTCCCTGTAGCTCAAACTCATTGTTGGGGGTTGAACTTTCGGACCACTGGCCTAACAGTGGTTAGCGCGGTCCAAAAACTCAATTATAAATTAATTCTATTTTTTTTTTAATGTTTAGGCCATGTAAGTTGTGTGTGAGTTTGTAAAAGTTAAGACGTTAGTCTTGTTTCAAAGTTTCCAAACTCTTCTCATTACTGTTTTTATATCGAACTATAGAACTTAGACAAACTACAAAAATGCCTAAGACCCTTATTCTGACGTTTAGAGCACGTTGACAACTGGCATAGCCCAGCGGATTAGCAAGTTGAAGTGGCAGTGGGCAGGGTACATAGCACGCAGAACTGATGGCCGATGGGGCTGCAAAGTTTTGGAGTGAAGACCACGGACCGGCAAGCGCAGCGTAGGACGTCCACCCACAAGGTGGACAGACGACCTCATAAAGACCGCAGGAACGCGCTAGATAAATGAATGAATGAATGAATGAATGAATGAATGAATGAATGAATGAATGAATGAATGAATGAATGAATAACTCTTTATTGTACACACTGCACTGTTCTTTGTTGTTGGATGCGAGCCGCTTCCAACCGGTCTTCATGGAAGACAATGGGGGAGGCTTATATTATATCCAGCAGTGGACGTCCTACAGCTAAGATGATAATGATGATGAATAAATAAGACGAACGAGGACGCTCCCTTGATGCTAAGATATAATGCATGCCCTGGACTTTGTTCTGTGTATTGTGTACTACTAAGTTCTGTGTTTCGCTACAATGGCCATGGATATGCGCTATCTCTTACCATCAGGATAGAGTCTCGTTCATTTAATTACTTTTACATTATAACCAGGGCATCGTTGCTTTGGCGCCCATTACTTTGGGACTTTCAATGTAACAAACACAATGTTGTGTAAGCGTCTCGCAGTAAGAAACGCTTGTTAATCCGTTGCGTAGTTTTCGAGTTTACTGTGAACTGACAACCAGACACAGACAAAAAAATTACTAACCTAAAAAAAAAAAAACTGTACCTACTAGGCATATAAAATCAGCCATAGATTAGAAAGAAATAGAGATGTAATCGTGCGTATTTTGGTAGAATACTCCTTGGTCCTACAATTATTGTTTTACTCAATCCGCAGATGAAAATGACATGTAGTTTTCTGTGTTAGTATTATTTCAAAACGACTTACTGTACACATGTTTACTTGCGACATCGTTGCGCGTAGCGTAAAGTAAATTAACTTCCCACTGTTTCTAGAGACACGTGAAAGTACCTAAAGAATCAAGCATATTTAATTAAATTCATTAACAATCATTCAAAACATGTTTGTTCCACTTTGCTTACTAAGGGGTTAGCAAAGTGAAACAAGAACAAACAAGTAGGACAATAAAAATCTATAAAAACACGTTCATTGTACAGGGGGTTCCCCTTTAATTTGTCACTTATTAATTTGACATTATATTTCATGTAATATTTTTAATCAGTTATATAAAGGCCATTTATAAGTCGGTCGGCCATTTTTATGAGTCGAGCTAGTCATTTAGCGAGTTAGTTTATGATCCCACTGTCATTATGTTAATGTTTAATTGTGTTCCACTGTCACAGCGAATTGTCTGCAATAGTCATGGGCTTGCATTATCTTAACATCATGAGAGCGGCACGATTGTCTCATAACTTTTACATTAAAAAAAATGCTTCAGGGATTGCTAAAGTTATGACATAAATAAGAAAAGACTGGAATACGCTATATAATTCAACTAACTGATCTTGATATATGGCGTCACTTCAATTAATATTTATAAGCATTAATATTCAGCATGCTTGATAGACTCTCTTGTAGTAAGCTCGATTTCGATTATCTCTAGAATGTCTTCATGAATAAAATGAGACGAAACTTCTAAGCATTCAATCGTATCACCTTGCGGATGCTGGGTCCATCGCGTTGTAGGGACAGGAACCTACACATCTCAGAAACTAAAGAGGGATATGAAAAGGGTGGTCTAAGCAATATGCGCAAAACCGTAATATAACCAGAATTTAGAACTTGAATAAAAAGCTTTGCTTGTATTAATTGATTGAATCAGGCATTTCTTTGCGGAAGCCCATTTTGAGTGTTCTAGGTATATATTTAGTTTATTTCCGCTTAACAGTCGTTCCAGCACAAATAATTATTTTTTTGTATTGTTTCTGTACCAATTCTACAATACTAGACCATGTTAGTTCATTTGGTAGACTATCTGCTTCAATACCTGTAGGGCGTGGGTTAAATTCCTACCGCGAAAAACATTTATGTGACTGTTATTTTTTGTTCTGTATGTATTAACAGTAGGTATTTACAATAAAAATATAAGTATTCTATCAGTTATTTTGATCTGTAATTTACCTTATTCTGTGCCCGTGTAAAGAAATACTCATAAATATTGAAGGTAATGTAACAACGCTGGGCTACAAATTGGTGTTACATTATTCAGGGAAATCAGTGCTATATTATGACTGACATGGATTTAATTATAGCCGTGCTTCCACGTCTAATATAAATGTCCTTATACTTACAACGTTATTTTGAGAGTTATATATTTTGTATATTTCCGCTTAAAAAGTTCGTTTTTTAAAAAGCTTTATGTTATGGTTTCTTTTTATGTCTAATTTAAGAGGCGAACGATACGCTCTTCTGATGGTAAGAGCCAACGTCCTGTTACTTACTTTACTTTAATAACTAATTTTATTTTTATTTTTTTATGGCTGACAGGCTAGGTGTTTGACCACAGCTCACCGGATGTTAAGTGACGGTGTGGTCAAAGATGGTAAAGCACACCTAGCCTGGAATGGAACTGGCTCTCAAGTGAGGCTGCCGGAACACACCGTTAGATGCTTGGCGGCAGATTTTCAATTTGAGGATGGTAGCTAGCCAGCCGGGTACTAGAAAGTACCCTACACCACACAAATATACTTTAATAACGATTAAATTATTATTTATTGTTGACTTAAATATTTTTTCTAAATTGTGAGTATGTATTTGGTTGCTACTTTATAATATATACATTAGACAATGTTCATTAATAATAATTATATAAATTACAGGTCAAGTGACAATAAGGATAATAATAATTATAATAGTTAGGTAGAATAAATTATATAAAATTATTAATTATATATGCGGACATACTTTATATTTTTTTTTTCATTATATAGTTTTAACTTGAATGTAACTGGATTTACATTTTACAAAAAGTTGTACAATGCTTGTTCGATAAACAATGTTTTTTTTATTTATTTTAATAATATTGATTCAGGCGTTGCTTTACGAAAGTTCATTTTGAGTGTACAAGGTCTATATACCTACCTTGAATAATTAATTTAAATCTGTTTACTCCAAAAAATAGGTAAACTTAATTTCTTAGTAAAAGCTTACATCTGTATAAAATATGCCAAATATTAAGTACTTTTTAGAAAACTATTTGGATTTGCTTTTAAGAGTCCCGTGTTCTCATATTTTGTGTACAAGCTGGGATAATCTGTCTTTATTGAGAAAATCCTTGATAATTGAATATTGGAGCGGGCTATAATCCACCTATAGTGGACAACACGCCCCGACGATTTTAAGAGTTAAAATGATTCTGTACAATATCATTTTAGATGAATAATATTTCGCATAACACGCCTGTCCATGACCATTGCAGCGATACACAGAACTTTGAATAGCAAAACAAAGTCCAGGGCAACGCTGCATTGGCGCTCTACTTTGAGATATTCGATGGTTAGTCTCAACAGCCCTGTAATTTCGCTAGCTGCAGTACCCTTCAAAATGGAACACAGTAATGCTTACACACTACTGTTTGGCGGTAGAATATCTGGTACTGCGGTGGTACCTACCCAGACGACCTTGTTCGTTTGATTCGTTTTTAGGAGTAAGATGTTTGCCATCTTTTATATTCTTCTTATTTTTGTGAGTAGTGAGCGATACGTACTGTGATTTTTTTAACTATAGACATCTATAAGCATAGCAAAGTTTTTCTTTCAAAGCGAACACTGGCGAACAGGCAACAGAAGGAATAAATAAAATAGTTTCTAGGCAAACTCTTTCGATTGCCTTCTGCAGAAAAAATGTTTTTATCCTACAAAGAGAAACAGTAGGATGGTTTTTTAATTTAAAAAAAAAAATTGTGGCTTCAGATGCAATGTTGTTATGCCAGCCCTGTTTTACACATCTTCACTTAACACTTAACATACAAAAGAAAATAAAAAAGTTTTGTCCTGGGTGGAAATCGAACCCACGTCTTTCAAACCTTAAAGCAGATATACTACCAATGAGTCAACAGAGCTGTCATGAGAGATTTTTGTGGTTACACTGGATTACTATTTCCGAAATGCTGGAATATAAGGCCTTCGTCGTGTCACTTGTGAAAGGTAGATTTAGAATTTTAGAAGAATAATATCATACTGTTAATACGAAAGATATCAAAACCGACTTGGTTTTATCAGATCCGAACTTAGAACAGTTGGGGACGGTGAAAATCTTGAAATTGGTAAAGTAAACTTTGGCAGATTCGATTTTAGATTCCAGATACCACATTTGTATCTAGGCCTTACACGTGTTCTAAGATACAGGGTGTTTTGACCAATCTGATAATTAAAATAAAACTATATAGTTAACTTGATTGCCTCGAAGAGCTCGCTCTTAGCGATAAGGCCGCCACTTGACGTAATATTCATAGGATTCTTTTGTTTTCCGAGATTTATTTTTATTTTTAGTTTCCACTGTAAAGAGTTTCTGTCTATCTACGTATATACTTAAAACGAATAGTTTATCTATCAGAATGAGCCACATTCACTTTTAGATCGACCGTAAAATCCCATCTTGTCTTGATATCAGACAAAGTGGTGGTCAGATGCGATCCTGTTATTGTATTTGTATGTTTGATTTTGATTTGTTTTGGGAGAAGATATTTGTTTTTATTTTATTTGTCACTTTTCTTTTTGGTTTTGTCATGTATTATATGTTGTTTGTTAGTAATTTAGCAATACCTGCAAGGGCTTACCGGAAGATCAGCGCTAGCAATGGTTAAATGGCTATGGCTAGATACAGGTTAACAAGACCAGCGTTATGGTAAAGTGAGCCAATATTTTTTAACTGACCCTGATTTGTCTTCCTTTCTTCTTTTATTCCTTCTTTTATTTCTTTTATTTCCCTTTCTTCCTTTATTTCTTCCTTTCTTCCATTCTTCCATTCTTCCTTTCATACTTTAAATACTTGACTTGTATTAAAATTAAGTTGTCTTTAAATTAAGTTGTGTGATGACAACACAATTACATACCAGCTATCAATATACATATCATACAAATCATTCTAATGACACAAATAATTATAGTGGTTATCTATAACAGGATCATATCAGACATGAGTAGGTATTTCCTAAACAAGCGTGCTCCATATTCGGCCACATCGTCGCTTTCCATCAGGTGAGATCGTGGCCAATTGCAAGCATAGCCCGCTGTAAAAAAAGACTACGTGCGCAAAATAACTTTTTAACATTTAAATGAGGGTAGGTACGAGTCACTTGTACATCTCTTACATTCAAGAAGGCGTCTCTTTCTTCGCATGACTTAAACAAAAGAAACATATATCACTGAGTTAGTAAGTACTGAGCTAGTAAGTAGAACTGTTTCTACTTAATTCCTATTTTTCCGGTCCACTAAGTTCGAGAGCAAAGTAAAACCGCAAATAAAATCAATTAACCCCCACCCTTATTATAGGACTGGCCCGACTTGAAATATAGAGTGTTACTGTCGAATCGCACTACCCTTGTTAGTGTCAGGGAAGGAACGTGGATTATTTGGATACCTACGGAAATCATTTGGGGTAAAACAAATCGGTACTATTCTCGAAGTTACTGCACATTTAGGAAACCGATTGACGTCCAATCGACGCGTCCGAGTTCAAACTTCACAGCACGATATCTTTTCTAAATTATGATATTATTTTTAATTAATACTTTGTAGGTAGCTTTAGTTTACATGTCTAAAAGTTTTCAATGTTCTCGGATGTCTAATTCACACTTACCCAGTCTTATATCGGACAGCCAGAACCTCGAAAAAGCGGCATCGTTTTATAGTTAATGTTCTTAAAAAAACTTGAACGAAACAAATAACACAAATGAAAATAAAATAAAATAATTATAATACAATAATTTAATGTCAAGATATTATTGAAAATATCCTGTAAATAATTCAATTTAATTAAAATGATTTATCTTCAATATATTCCTTCATTTTATAATATCCCTCCGTCAACAAAAAAACTATTTTTCTTGTAAAAGCACCTAGGTTCTCCAATCCCAGCACTAAACGACACAAATACCAACATTGTTCATTCGTGTAACCAGTTTCTACAAAATCTGTTTCCCCATTAACTACAGTACGGTGAAAACAAACAAACCAACTTCGCAATCATAATATTAGTGGTTTATACGCAGAAAAAGAAAAGAAAGACTAGCATCTCCGAATTTCAAAACGTGTAAGTGTGACTCGAACTTTATTGTAGCGGTGACAGTTCAGTGGTTAGCGCGGTCTGTTTACGCGCAGAAGAGCGCGGATTCGAACCCCAACAATGAGCTTGAGCTTCCGATGAAGGAAAACATCGTTAGGAAGTCTTATCATGGCTGTAGGCTATTTTATGATACTCGGTTGGCTTGCCTCCAGTTGAAAAATACCAAATCAAGCACTTAATTTAGCTAAACCAAATCCAGCCAAGTTTGTTCAGTGATTAGCGTGGCCAGTTCAAATTTCAATAGTAAGTTTGAACTGTTGAAGGAAAATATCGTGACGAAACCATATCTCCGCAAGTCTCCGTGAGTTTGCTCAATCGACCCGCGGCCAAATTTACATTCATTTCATAATTAGTTGGCGCTCTAGTTATGGCTTTGGTAAATGTTGTATCTCTACGGATACGAGAATTCGAAATACGGAAGCTAGTGTACTCTGGTATAAATTAATCTTATGGTAACAAGTAATGAGACAAAGGCGACGCCTCTCTTAATGGTAAGAAATAGCATCTGTCCATAACTAAAGTACTTGGAGCGCGCGGCGTCGAGTAAGTAAAACATCTTCCCTACTAGGAATAGTAACGATAATAGTTCAGTGGTTAGCGCGGTCGGTTCGCATGCCGAAGGACGTGGGTTGAAACCCCAACAATGAGCTTGAGCTGCCGCTGAAGGAAAAACATCGTGACGAAACCATAGCATGGTGGTAGGGTATTTTATAGTACTCGGCTGGCTGGCTACCACCCTCAAGATGAAAATCTGTCGTCAAACACTTATCGGTGTGTTTCGTACCTCTTTGAGGACCAGTTCCATTCACGGATAGGTGTCAATCTCACCGTAATAGGTGTGGTCAAACACTTAGTCTGTAACCTTAAAAGAAAAAATGTCTGAACGTAATGAGCGCCAAAGCAGTGATGCCCTGGGCTTTGATTTGTTACTCATATTTTAGTTATCGCTGCAAAGGGCAAGTGCTATTTCGCACCGTATATATACGACATTTGTCTTGTTCAAATCATTTTTAAAACTTAAAAAATAAAAAAGAAATATATATATATATATCATAAGACATACAGCGCCATCGGACCCCAAACTAAGCAAAGCCAACTTCCATAGTGTACTATAAAAGTTAGATGACTGATAGAATACTTAAATATATTTTTATCCATATTTATTATGCATAGAGACCCAGACACAGAACAAACATTTGGTTAAACAACAAAATGTTGGTGCTGGGTGAGAATCGAACCCACGCCCTAGGGACCATTCAAGTATTACGTAAGCAGAATTTTAGTAATTACTAACCCCTCCCTCCCCCTTGTCAGCAAAAGTAAGCAAAGCTCTTACTTCCCTCTCCTATGCTTAAGTAAATATTGGTTTAATTAGCAGCTATTTCGCTAAAACGTGGTGTGTCGATAACAAGGAAACCAAACAATCAGCATAATTTATATGACTTTGCTGATATTATCACCATTCAGATCGCCTCATCCCCAATGTTGTCAAAAATAAGCATAGTAAAGACTCCCCCACCCCCCTTTGGTGCTTACGTAATACTTGAACAGCTCTTAAAGCAGATATACAACTATGGAAACTGACGTGGGCTTGACACATTTTTGTTTTATTTTATTTATGGGATTACTAACTTTTTTTTTTGTCAAAGCTGAGACAACTCGCTCGCGGCCTATAGTCGGAGTTTCCGATAAAATTAAACGTGAGTAATCCTGCATAAATAAAACCAAAATGCAGATATACAACCAATGAGCCAACCGGGTGTCAACCTCTGTCCTTTCATAATCTGCGTGGGTACCTATCTCCGCAAGTCTCCGTGAGTTTGCTCAATCGACCCGCGGCCAAATTTACATTCATTTCATAATTAGTTGGCGCTCTAGTTATGGCTTTGGTAAATGTTGTATCTCTACGGATACGAGAATTCGAAACACGGAAGCCAGTGTACTCTGGTATAAATGAATCTTATGGTAACAAGTAATGAGACAAAGGCGACGCCTCTCTTAATGGTAAGAAATAGCATCTGTCCATAACTAAAGTACTTGGAGCGCGCGGCGTCGAGTAAGTAAAACATCTTCCCTACTAGGAATAGTAACGATAATAGTTAAGTGGTTAGCGCGGTCGGTTCGCATGCCGAAGGGCGTGGGTTGAAACCCCAACAATGAGCTTGAGCTGCCGCTGAAGGAAAAACGTCGTGACGAAACCATAGCGTGGTGGTAGGGTACTTTCTAGTACTCGACTGGCTAGCTAGCAACCTCAAGTTGAAAATTTGCCGCCAAGCATCTAACGGTGTGTTCCAGCAGCCTCACTTGAGAGCCATTCCAGGGTAGGTGTGCTTTACCATCTTCGACCACACCGTCACTTATCATCAGTTGTACTGTGGACAAACACCTACAGACAGTCAACAATTTAAAAAAAAACAGGCAGGTTTAGCGTGTGACGCATGTAAGTGTCAGGATGTCGACATCGCATCTACGAACAAATCTTCGATCGATCTTTTTTGTTCGTAGCTTCGCTAACATCAAATCTGTAAAACATACGTAAAATTCTGTGACTTTTTAATACCTTTCATTAAAAAGTCACTAACATATTAAATTTTAACATGAACTACCTACCTACACAACAGAAAACAATGACATTTACGTGCTAACCCCGACTGCTTGGTCGGCACTCACGTAGTGATCGCCGGCAAGCGTTCTCTGCCCTCACCACACCGGCTCTTCCTACTTGTGTCGCCCATTTATTACGAAGATGTTCTACTTATAGATAATTTACTTATTTTGCCATCATCATCATCATCACATTATCAGCCATAGGTCGTCCACTGCTGGACATAGGCCTACTCCTGGGGGGGTTTTGCCAATACTCGCCACGCTTGGCAGGCGGGTTGGCGAGCGCAGTTAGTTGTGATTGTTCAAGGAAGACGCTGCTGCCCATCTTCCGGATTACATCCCTTAGCCGACTCTTACGGCAACCACGGGTAGAGAGGGTGGGATACTATTCTTACGCCTTACGCTTTGGCGCTCATTACTTTGAGACTTTCTTTAGATTTTCGACTTTTTTGTTTTTGAGGAAAACATTGTAAGAAAACCATAACATGTTGGTAGGGTAGACTAGCTACCATCTTCAAGTTGAAAATCTGCCGCCAAGCATTTAACAGTGTGCTTAGACAGCCTTACTTGAGAGCCAGTTCCATTCCAGGTTAGGTGTATAAAATATAGTGTGTTAAATACCTAGCCAGACACCGATAAAAAAAAAAAAACTAATTACAAAGCATTTTGTGCGCTATTAAATCCCGGTAATAAACATAACAAGGTTGATATTCATTCACACTCTGTTTCTCTTTCCTATTATGAAACGAAAGATAATAAATAACAGGAGCAAACATCTAATAACCCGCTCCTAACAACAAAAAGCTGACATTTCACACAGAATTTGAACAAAACAATGCGAACAATTTTGAACAACATAGTTCAGCTTTGTGCCGCAGCTCTGTCCGACGAAACTTTTAATTGCTGTGTCTGTTGACTGTGGAGATAGTAAGTGTAGTGTTGTATGATGAGTAATTACATCATTAATAAACAAGATATAGTTGGTTGTTCAAGTGTAGCGTTTCGAAGTCGACACTTTTTTTAATGCAAATGTAATAAGTCAAACGATATGTTCATGACCATTGCAGCGATACACAGCAGAGTTCAAGCCATTGCTGCTTTTATAATATTATAGTCTGATTGCAAGGTAAATAAATGTTTTTAAAATTATTTAATAAAAGCTTGCCGTGCCGTGGTGGTGCCGGCGTAAGAATAGTACCCCACCCTCTCTACCCGTGGTTGCCGTAAGAGTCGGCTAAGGGATGTAATCCGGAAGATGGGCAGCAGCGACTTCCTTGAACAGTCACACCTAACTGCGCTCGCCAACCCCCCTGCCAAGCGTGGCGAGTATTGGCAAAACCCCCCCCAGGAGGAGGCCTATGTCCAGCAGTGGACGACCTGTGGCTGATGATGTGATATGTGTGAATAAAAGCTTGGTGGTAGATTTCCTTCGAAGGAGGTAGTGTAGGTACGTGCCTGTAGTGTAAAAACACACACGTTGAGGGGCGTGGGTTCAAACCCCTTACAATGAGCTTGAGCTGCCGGTAAAGGAAAACATCGTGAGGCAACCATAGCATGGTGGTAGGGTACTTTCTAGTACTCGGCTGGCTAGCTACCACCCTCAAGTTGAAAATCTGCCGCCAAGCACCAAACAGTGTGTTACGACAGCCTCACTTGAGAGCCAGTTCCATTCCGGGCTACGTGTGCTTTATCATCTTCGACCACACCGTCACATAACATCAGGTGAGCTGTGGTCAAATACCTAGCCTACCATACAAAAATGGCTCTAGAGACTAACCAGCGAAAGTCTCAAAGTAATGAGCGCCAAAGCAGCGATGTCTTGGACTTTGGTTTGTTACATACATCTATATTGCAATGGCCATAGAAAGTCGTTATCTCTTACTATCAGGAAAGCGTTATTATTTTTACTTAAAAACTTTTTTCATATCTCTAAACGAAGTACAAATTTTCAAGTTCAATGCTCGTTCGATGCCACCGATTTCGGTAATAGGATAGGGAAAGTTGTAAACGGATAAAGTCGTCATCCCACGCGCTGTAAAAGGTTAATCCTCTGGCAATGTTGGAGGCTAATAGGTTTATTGGAGGGAACCGCAAGCAAAAAGCTGACAGTGTAATGTAAAGGTTATCAAACAAGAGCTTTGATAACGATGGCACAAAATATCTTCCTACTAAAAAGGGAATTTACACGATAGTAAAGCTAATTCTAGATAAAACAAATTTAATTTGACGAATACTTACAAAGAGTTTCATTTTATAAAAAATTGAGAACTTAGTTTTACATGGTCTCAAAGTAATGAGCGCCTGTACTTTGTTTTGTTATTCAATGTTCTGTGTATCGCTTAAATGGTCATCATTATCATTTCAATCGTAGTACGCTGTTAGTATTCCACTGTTGGACATATGCCTCCCCCAATAATTTCCGTGAAGACCGGTTGGAAGCGGTTCGCATCCAGCGCGTTCCTGCGGTCTTTATTAGGTCGTCTGTCCGCCTTTTGGGCGGAAGTCCTATGCTACGCTTTCCGGTCCATGGTCCGGAACTTTGCAGCCCCATCGGCCATCAGTTCTACGCACTATGTGCCCTGCCCACTGCCACTTCAACTTGCTAGTTCGATGGGCTATGTCGGTCACTTTAGTTCGTCTAAGGATCTCCCCATTTCTGATTCAACGCAATGCAAGGACATACGTTATTTCTTACCATCAGAAGAGTGTATCGTATATCTCAATACTTTAACATAAAAACAAACAAACAGTACTCAAACAGTACTTTATATATCACCTGGTAAATGATGTGTGGCGAAGTGTGTAAAATCTATCTATAGAATTCCCGTAAAAGTGTGTAGAATGTATTTATACGATTCTCGTAGAAGTATGCAGAATTTATCTATCTATAGTATTCTCGTAGAAGTGTGTAGAATGTATCTATCTATAAAATTCTCCTGAGGTATGTAAAATGTATATATCCATAGAATTCTCGTAGAAGTGTGTAGAAATGTATCTATCTATAGAATTCTTCTAGAAGTATGTAAAATGTACATATATATCCATAGAATTCTCGTAGAAGTGTGTAGAATGTATATATCCATAGAAGTGTGTAGAATGTATCTATCTATAGAATTCTTCTAGAAGTATGTAAAATGTATACATCCATAGAATTCTCGTAGAAGTTTGTAGAAATGTATCTATCTATTGAATTCTCCTGAAGTATGTAAAATGTATACATCCATAGAATTCTCGTAGAAGTTTGTAGAATGTATATCTATTGAATTCTCATAGAATTGTGTTAAATGTAACTGTTCCTACAATGTTATACCTATTGTCCTTGAATCGAGAATGAATGCTATTTTCTCCGTATATCCGTGAAATAACTCTTTTGGAGGCAAACAAAGTTAAATTGCTTTCGAGTAAAGTCTCGATAAGAAATGATTTAGGCTCGAACTCGATTTATTTTATTTAAACATTCGGTTCTCGAGTGTCGATTCAATTTGGCGAATTCTGTTATCTCGCCTGTTTATTCTGTTAAGTCTTAACTACTTTCGATTGATTTATTGGGAGTGAATATTTTATATTTTATCGATGAATATTGTGTGTATCATTGCATTAGAATGTAAGATTTTTTTAATAGAGTAAGTTTATAGGCTTCTTAGAGAACACTGCTATTTTTTTACTACCCTTTCTTCGTCGTAAAAACATTTTTAGTTGCGCATGTTTTTCCATTCATAGCGAAATTGTATACTTCATAATTCGATAAGTAAAGATATTTTTTAAATTTTTTCTGTTAGTGAACTTTATGTTTCGCTTTCTAAGCGCTTGTTGAATTTTAATTAGGTTCCAAACTTTTTTTAGCGATTCATAAAGTAGGTTGTATATATTGTATGTCCTTGCCATGTAAAACAAATAAGTATACTTACATATATATTTGGCATATTTGACTAACTTTGACATAAAGTAAACAAATCTTATATCATAAACTCATTTTCAATATCATAGTCTAAGTAACGTTTAAAGTAAAATATATCAATAAAGCGAAAAATAGCTCGATGTACTTACTTGTAATTATAGAAGAGGTTATTATAGCTGCCGTTGACAGATTTTTTTCGGTTGACATTACTTTTTTTAGGCACTGTAAGTACAGCCTAGTATGTGATGTCATTAGAGGTTAATTAAATCTCAAATTTATTTTATGTATTTTATTAAAATAAATTCTGATTTGCCGAGGTGGTGCCGGCGTAAGAATAGTACCCCACCCTCTCTACCCGTGGTTGCCGTAAGAGTCGGCTAAGGGATGTAATCTGGAAGATGGGCAGCAGCGTCTTCCTTGAACAATCACACCTAACTGCGCTCGCCAACCCGCCTGCAAAGCGTGGCGAGTATTGGCAAAAGCCCCCAAGAGGAGGCCTATGTCCAGCAGTGGACGACCTATGGCTGATGATGTGTGTGTGACATAGCGGTAATAGAAGAACAAACGCTTCACATTCGATGCTCATAAAAAAATCTTCAAGAAGTCGATGCCCCTTCCGAGATAGTGTGACAAAGTGTTTCCGACTCGAGAATTCAATGATCCGTATGGGGCACACAAAAGTCAGAATCTCCGCATACGCGGCGTCACAAACAGGGTGTTTAATAAATCCACAGATATATCCAATCTACATATTTTCTTTGCCAATCTCTGTACAGCATGTGCCAAATGCGAAAGATGAATGTATGGGGCAATCCATTTAGCGGGCCGCGATTTTCGCTGTATCACCGTTTTTGGCTGAAAGGATATATTTCAAATGCGGACCACGAGTTTGGCATAGCTGAAAGGAGAAAGTATAGAAGAGTAGGAAATGTTCATTTGTTTCTAAATATTTTAATTTTAATGGGTTCGCTTAACATCTGACGTTAAGCAATAATGTGATCTAGGATGGAGCACGCTTCGCACGCAATAATGTTAATATACTAGCTGTGGATTCGATTCCCATTCAGAAATTTGGAAACGGAAGATATTTATGTAACGAATATAAATGTTGATTCAGTATCTGGGTTTTCAATAATAATATGTATTTATAGAAAAAAACATAATAACTCTTCACGTATTTAGTTCCCATGGTACAAGCTTTGCTTAATTTGAAGCTAGATGGCGCTATGTGAAATGTTTTACGATATTTTATATCGTAGGGCATTACATACAGCGCCATCTGACTTTAAACTAAACAAAGCTTATACTGTGGAAGTCAGATAACGGATAGAATACAAAACACTCACAAATATTTTCTTATAGCACAAAATGATTGTTCTGGGTTGGAATTTAACCCACTCCCTTTAACTCTTAAAGCAGATATACTACCAATGAACCAAAAAGGTCGTCAATCTGATACTGCACCTACCTTGGTACATTGGCAACTTTTTGCAAAGGAAATCTACCAAGTTATTTTTTTTTTTTAATTTCTTACGGAGGTTTTTTACACTGCGGCTCCAATAAAGAATCTATGGGATTTGAAAGGTCAAAGTATTGGGGTCAAATACCTCCCTTCGTTTCAGAATATTTTATGAAATCGGAAAGTTATTTTCATTACGGAAAAACTGTTTTACAAGGCCTTAGATCCTTTTTGTTTTCAATTCAAAATTGATTTGGCCGATTGCTATGTAGAATTTTGAACTTAAATGAATGCAAAACTTCTATTTAAGGACTCCTTGAGGACTAGATGCTATAAAATACCAAACTGAAAAAAAATAGAACACATAAAGAGTAAGAATTCACAAATGGTATTGAGCATAATTATCCTGCGATATCAGCTAGCTCGTTTCACGTAAACTTTCTCCCACTACACGTTAAAGTGAATATCAGCTAGCTCGTTTCACGTAAACTTTCGACCTAAAGTGAATATCAGATAGCTAGTTTCACGTAAACTTTCATCCACTACACGTTAACTTGAATATCGGCTAGACCGTTTCACGTAAACTTTCACCCACTACGCGTTAAAGTGGACACCAGCTAGCCTGTTTTGAGCCATGAAGCCAGCAGCAGAGCCATATAATGTTATTGGAGTGTTTCATTACTGATGTTCCACAATTAGCGTAGATCAATGGCAGGTACGCAGGCTCGCAGGACAGTTAATGAGGGGGCCGTTAGGAGGGCACGTGATCTGCTTACAGAGGGCTTAGAGATGCTGGAAATGACACGGAAATTTGGAAATTTAGGGACCAGTTTTTTTTTTTTTTTTTTTTGCGATGATGGCTCAGTGGTTAGCGCGGTAGTTTCGCATGCCGAAGGGCTTGGGTTCAAACCGCAACAATGAGCTTGAGCTGCCGGTGAAGGAAAACATCGTGAGGAAACCATAGCGTTGTGTGTGTTTTTCTTATTTTTAATTTTTAATTTTTTTTCCGTAAAACTCTAAAACTTACAGTTATATACCAAAACGTTTTAGAGTTAAAAATATAATATAGGTACAGATAGAGAACAATAATTATACAAAACACTTATGAATAAAAACAACACAAATCTGGTAGATGCTCTAAACAGAGACGCAGTATCATGTGACGGTTAGAACAAAACACATCAATATCTGGATGGCGAGAGAGTTGGTTGAGTAGTGTGAGTGCGTGGTGATACTTTATAGTACTCGCTTGGCTAGCTACCACCCTCAAGTTGAAAATCTGCCGCCAAGCACCTAATGGTGTGTTCTGGCGGCCTCATTTGAAAGCCAGTTCCATTCCAGGCTAGGTTATTTACCAATTTAAACCACAGCGTTACATCAGGTGAGATGCGGCAAAACATCTATATAGCCTGTGAATCATTAAAAAAACAATAAGAAACATCTCAACATCTTGAGATAAAAATCTCTTCCATTGCTTTATCATTTGAGCAATCTTTTACGTAATTATGCTAATTGCTATTACTGTGGTACCCTTAATTTGTAATGGTGATTTAATGAGCAACGGCAATCGCTTTGATTCCAAAAATGTTACTTTTTACAAAAGGAAAAATAAGTCTTTTTTATCCTATCCTAATAATATTACAAATGTGAAATTTAGTGAAGATGGATGGATGTTTGTTACTTTTTCTAAAGTTCTGAGGTTAACAAACGTTTTAAAAAAACAGTCGAATTGAATACCTTTTTGAAGTCGGTTAAAAACAACAAACTTCATTCAAATAAGGCCAAACACAGCCAGTGTACTAGCGACCCGCCCCCGCTTCGCACGGGTGCAATGTAGATATTAATGTGGAGCATATGCATGTATTATACATATAAACCTTCCTCTTGAATCACTCTATCTATTTAAAAAAACGCATTAAAATCCGTTGCGTAATTTTAAAGATTTAAGCATACATAGGGATATAGTGACAGAGAAAGTGACTTTGTTTTATACTATGTAGTGATAGTGATAGTGATGATTTCCGGTGCGTCTGCGTACCTTCCGGTTTCATCATCATCTGATGATAAAGTCGGAAGGTAAGTAGTTCATTGGAACTTTTCTAGTGAATTAATATTTTTTTTTTTTTTTTTTTTATGTAACTCTATGGACATGTTTAGAAAAAAATAAATTATTAATAAGCATCACTGTAAAGTAAAATACGTATTTTCATTTACCCGGATTACATGTTGATTTTTTCTATTTATAAAACCCAAAGTAACAATTAATAATATATTAAATTCAAATACAATGTCAAATTTTAATACAATATCAAATTTTAATACAATGCCAAATTCAAATACAATATCAAATTCAGATACCATATCAAAATAAAATGTCAAATTTAAATACAATTTCAAATTCAAAGACAATACCATATTTAAATATTCTAATAAGTATAATAATAATAAAACACACCAAGACCTAAGTAGTCGTGCCTCTTGCACCTATCCCACTGTTCGATTAGATTTTCACAAATTTGTGAGAAATTCGCTAACAAAGATGAGGTTACCAAAAAAATAAAAGAAAAACTGAATTTCCACTATAATTTGAATCACGAAATATGGCAAAACTATAGTAGACGAGGCTCAGCGTACACTGAGCTTGTTACTTAAACTGAACAGCAAATATAGTTTTTTGGCAATATTTTTCTTTAAATTTTGTAGCTCTTATCTTTTATACATATGAATATCCTACATTCGAATATATCCGTTAATACCCAGTAGAGTAAAGCGAGATTTCAATTCCGATAGTTGTACTCAAATACAACGTCGTATTCCAATCGCAAATCGGTTTAGGGATATTGTATTTAAAATCGAATAAAGCTCAGTGATGGATTATAGATTTCCATACTTTTCATATAATAAACTAACAATGGAGTATTCAAGGTATATATTTAGTCTATTTCCGCAAGCAGTCAACTGAGACATTTGACGGCAAGTGGTTGCTGCAGCGAGAAGGTATATATCGCGGAGGTCGCCATCCGTAGAGATGATGGCTCAGTGGTTAGCGCGGTAGGTTCGCATGCTGAAGGGCGTGGGTTCTAACCCCAACAATGAGCTCGAGCTGCCGGTGAATTAAAACATCGTAAGGAAACCATACCGTGGTGGTAGGGTACTTTCTAGTACTCTGCTGGCTGGCTACCACCCTCAAGTTGAAAATCTGCCACCTAGCATCTGACGGTGTGTTCCGGCAGACTCACTTGTGAGCCAGTTCCATTCCAGGCTAGGTGTGCTTTACCATCTTCGACCACAGCGTCACTTAACATCAGGTGAGCTGTAGTCAAATACCTAGCCTGTCAGCCATTGAAACAAAAATACTTGTGTTTATTTTATCTTAATTACTTTAAATTACATTTTACTAATTCATTAAGTCCTTATTACATAAGACTCTTGCTTAATACATAAATATAATCCATACTTATGTATTTAATAGTTACTTACTATGTTTTTGATTTTCCCTTGGCTTGGAACCATAAGCCCGGTGTTAGTACATTTCAGATTCAGGCAGTATGAAGTAAAGAGCTAAAAAGAACCTTATTGCATTCGCTTTTAGACTACATTCACTTTACCAATGCGTGCCTTTTCAAAATTCACAAACTTTAAACCACTTTAAGTAGTACAACTGCGTAAGAGCGACAACACTTCTGTTATCTTTTACAAACTTCGTCCTAACTCCGGCCACAAAATGTCTCAACTTTTTAGTACTCCGTCACAGTAAATCTAACATCTTTCAGGTATATAAGTTATTACGATAAAGGACGATAGTTGTTGTAGATATTCACAACTCTGTTGCAAGAAGAACTTTAGTAAGATAAGCCAAAATGTTACAGAAATATAAGTTTGTAATTAATAAATTTAATGCGTGGAAAATTTTTCTGATACAACTTTGATTTGAAAAATTTTACTCTTGATTGGAACTAAAACACTTTCAAAGCTTAGAATTTTTTACCCGACTGCCAAGGAAGGGTTATGTTTTTCGCGCATAACTTTTATACATATAAGTAAATTTATTTCACATCATCAGCCATAGGACGTCCACTGCTGGACATAGGCCTCTTCCTTGGGGGCTCGCCAATACTCGCCACGCTTGGCAGGCGGGTTGGCGAGCGCAGTTAGGTGTGATTGTTCAAAGAAGACGCTGCTGCCCATCTTCCGGATGACATCCCTTAGCCGACTCTTACGGCAACCACGGGTAGAGAGGGTGGGGTACTATTCTTACGCCGGCACCACCACGGCTAAGTAAATTTATTTATTACCTCGTATCTTCCAAACAGCCGAATGAATTACAATTAAGGCAGTGTCTTTTAAAGAGTGGTTGTTAAAAAAATAAGTTGTTTAATTTTAAGCGCGAAATTTAAAAGAAATTAACCAAACCTATCAAGTAGGATATCTAAATAAAGGAAATTAAAAGGGAATTACAAAAGTTTTTTTCCTTTAATTATATAGCTATTTTATTCGCAGTTGGGCCAACATTTTTATTGTCTACAATTATATTTAAATTAATTTATCAATTACATACGGTCCATCGTTGTAGCTTAAATAAGTTACTAGAAATTATAACATAAAGTTTTAAAATTGAAAGTAGTAGTTATTTAAGTTTACTTAAGTCCAAAAATATCAACATAATTATAGGAAGGTTAAAAAAATTTGGAACTCACTAGAACGCTAAATCTAATATTTATTTATGTCAGATACTCCGACTATAGTTTCGGCCCCATCGGGTGGCCTTCTTCAAGGAGTTAAACTAGAGTGCAAGGCGCGCGCGGCCTCGTCTTGCTTCGCACTGCGGGCCGCCGCGCGCCTCGCACGTGAATACAGCGGATGGTGCGCGGGCGCGGGGGTGGAAGCGGGTAGTATACCGAGACAACCCTGTGCCCTCTGGAGCCCTTCCTCACCGGAAGCCTGCTCTACAGTGTCAGGAATATTCCAGCACACGGAGCTCACGCGATGTCATCAGATCCGCGACCATTCTCACGAGTTCCATGAAGACAAGGTCACCAAGTCGGTGGAAAATTCCACCCTCCATCTTTATTAATAATATAACATAATTATATTCTAAATCGAATAGTTATAGAATTAAAAATAACCTACTTCTATATTTTCACTACAACGAAACTATTGATTTCATATTACACCTAAACACAAGACCAAAACATCCCACAAAAAAATTTTACCCCTTCTCGCCTTTGAAATAAGATTCATTTTCGTGGATTTTGTTTTTTTGCGTGTTGTATTTTTATATCTATGCTCGATACCGATATTCGGAGACATTTTATGCTCATTTTTTCGCTATCTCTTGTTGACGAGACAAGACGGCATTTAGTACAAGTTGATTGAGGATAAAAATGAAGACTGAAAATAATCTTTCTTGGTATAATTCTTTTATAGCACTATCTTTTTCACTCTCTCAGAATTAACGCAATCGCATTAAACTCATATAAAATCATGAAAAAAAAAACATATAAAGTTAAAATTTTACTTGTCTTTTGTAAGTAATATTTTGTCCTTGTTTGAAGTTACTTGCATAATCAGAATTAAACATGTAATTTGTTCACATTTGTTCATCGTAATTATGACTTTTTTGTCATTTTATTATATCAACAATATTTTTACATTGACATATTTTTTATAGACAGTATTTATAAATTGACAATATTTTTTATATTGATATATTTTTATATCGACAAATTTTATATTGACAGTGTTTTTAAATAGACAAAATTTTTGTATTGACATATTTATATATTGACATATTTTTATATTGTCATATTTTATATCGACGATATTTTTTACATTGACAGTATTTTTATATTAACAATTTTTTTTTGTATTGACATACTTTATTGTGACATTTTGTTTTATTGTTATTTATTGACATGTAATCAGTCTTTTAAAACTCTTTTAATGATACATTTGAAATGATATTATGGAATTGACTTGTAGCATTGTTGCTATCAATAAAATATTTTTATTTGTAACTAGCGGCCCGCTCCTGCTTCGCACGGGTATAAACCTCAAAAATAACAGTATTTCTCCACTATTTAATGAATGTTATTATACATATGAACCTTTCCCTTCAATCACTCCATCTATTAAAAAAAACTGCATCAAAATCCGTTGCGTAGTTTTAAAGATTTAAGCATACATAGGGATATAGGGACAGAGAAAGCGACTTTGTTTTATACTATGTAGTGATAGTGATATAGATTTGCTAGAATTTTTATTTTTATTTTTGTGCAAACGTAATGAGACGTACGATACGCTCTCCTTATGGTAAGAGATAACGCATGTCCATGACCATTACAGCGATACACTGAACGTCGAGTTGTAAAACTAAGTCCATGGCATCGCTGCTTTGACGCTCATTACTTTAAGACTTTAGATGATTAGTCTCAACAGCCCTGTAATGTCGCTGGCTGCAGTACCCTTCAAATTGGAACACAGCAATGTTTACACACTACTGCTTGGCAGAATATCTGGTACTGCAGTAGTAACTACCTACACGGCCTCTAAAGTTCTACCACAAAAAGAAATTCCAAAAAAAATATCACACTAATATTTTAAGTGTGTTTATATGTTTGTTACTTCACGCTCAAACGGCTGAAGCAACTTTAATGAAATTTGCTAACGGGGTAGCTGTCGCCCTGAATTAATACATAAGCTACTATTTTCCCGAAAAAAATTAGTGTCCACGTGGGAACAGCGGGTAAAACCGCGGGGTGGAGCTAGTCTTCTATATCTTGAAAATATGAAAGAAATCCTTCTTAGATATTAGGTACGTGACGGAGTGAAGCGTCTGGGTCGGCGATAAGTCAGACTAACTGTTAGTAACTCGGATATATTGTCAACCCGGACGCTGGGCCCTTGATTTAGGATGACTTGAGATATTGTCGGAGAAATGGAAGGTATTTGTCTGTTCCATTACCGCATTTTTCATAAGATGCGTACAGAGTGCTGACTTACAGTTCAAAAAATCACATTTACGTATTTTAATAATCACTTTTTTTGAAATAAATGTCATGAGACCAAAGGCGCTCTCCTGATGGTGAAACGTCTATCCATGACCATTGCAGCGATACACAGAACTTCGAGTAGTAAAACAAAGTTCAGCGCATCGCTGCTTTGGCGCTCATTACCCTGAGACGACTACCCTCCTCTCCCCTCTTCCTGACACTCTTTATTTTGCTACTCAAAATTCACTCTGACCTGAAAAAGATCTAGAATAATCTAGATTGTATTTTCAAGAAACAAGGGAGCCGGCAGCTTGTTTCATTCCTTGGCCGTACGGATGAGAAACGTAGAGTCAAAACGTTTGGTACACAAGGAATATCCACTATGCATGGGTGGTGGTGGGCCGTCTTTGTACTTGTCCTGCAGTAAAAATGGGATGGAATCACTCTCCGAAATGAATCCTGTAGAAAATTGACAGACTTACTAATTCTTTTTTTTTTAAACGGACTAGGCATGCGCTTGGCCACGATCTCGCCTAATGGAAAGCGACTATGTAATGGAAGATGGAACACTCTTCTTTTATGGCTGACAGGCTAGGTGTTTGACCACAGCTCGCCTGATGTTAAGTGACGGTGTGGTCGAAGATGGTAAAGCACACCTAGCCTGGAATGGAACTGGCTCTTAAGTGAGGCTGCCGGAACACACCGTTAGATACTTGGCGGCAGATCTTCAACTTGAGGGTGGTAGCTAGCTAGCCGAGTACTAGAAAGTACCCTGCCACCACGCAAAATAGCTTGCCTAGGAAGTATCTATTCATGTTTTTCTCGAACAACCCAGGGTTGTACTTAGTTGGAAACAGACGCTGGCAGTTTACAGTTCTTACAAGGAACGTAGTCTGGAAACGTTTTGTATGTTTATAGGTAATTTCCACTGTAAGAGGGTGTCTTTTGGTCGAGTTTGGTCGTCTCGTTGTAAAACGGTGATGGTAAGATTAGGTCATGTAGTTCTTGGGCACACTCACCGTAATGTATACGATAAAAAACCGACTGACTAACTTCACGCCGATGTGCTCTGAAGCTTCAAATTCACCATCGAATCGTCATTATTAAGCCTATTAGCCCACCTTTCAATGGAATCCAAAGCCTCAAGCTGGTACATGGCAAAACCATTCCAAAGATGGCAGCAATACTCCATATATGATCGAACTTGAGCTTGGTAAAGGGTTAAGAGCTGTCCTCGTATGAAGTACCTTCCACCTTCCACAGGATCACTAGCTTTTTAGCAGTGACTTTGGCTTTGGACTCGATGTAGGAACTAAAGTTCAGATTAGACGTAAGATGGACACCCAAGAGTTCAAGGTGATTGTGTGTCAGTAAAAATACCCCACGGAAAATACTAGTGAGCAAGAAGGGTTTTTTTTTCGTGGGAAATACCTACCTACCTTAAACAACATTATCTAATTTAGTAAAAAAAAGTATAAGTTTAATTAATTAATTAAACCAATCATTTAAGGGAACTATTCCGTTTTATTTTGTATTGTAATAAATCGACGCAATAATAACTTAATTTCGCCTCCGACTGTACTAACAATGTCGGGCAATACAAACAAAAGCTAATTATGTTTGTTTGTACATCAAATTGAGGTCGCCCATTGAACGTCAAATCACTCGGAGCTACCTAGTTGTTTTGTTTATTGAAAACAGAACTTTGTCTTTGTATAGCTTTTATCACCTCTGATCTCTTGTTAGAAATATGTAGGCAAGTATTCTACTTGATTTAACATGACGGCACCTCAAAAAGCTACTGCTTAACACCTTAGGGTGTGTTCCGGCAGCCTCACTTGAGAGTTAAACTATGTGTGTTTACCATCTTTGACCACACCGTTACTTAACATCAGGAGTAGTGGTCAAATAGCCTATCCTCGTAATCAAATCAAAAAATCAAAAATCTACAGGTCATTTATTCAGTTTAGGCCCTGGTAAGGCACTTATGAACGTTAAGTTACATGATTGAATCTACCACCGGCTCGTAATTACACTTCAACTGAGAAGACTCCGGCAAGAAACTCAGCAAGGCATTCTTTTTTTGTGGATCTTTCTTTTCATATTAGGTTACAGTTTATACAGTTTACATTTATAAATATTAATACATTACGCTTACTACAATTGTCACTTAGTCAGGGGGATGCAAGTGCAGAGAGAAGCTACTACAGCCATATATTCCTGTCTTCCACGTAATGAGCCACCTTATAGTAGGCTTTGTCAATTAACCTCTAATAAAATCTTTGAATTTATTATAGGACATTTTAGTTACCTCTAGTGGGATTTTATTATAGAATCTAACGCAATTCCCGAGAAATAATAGAAAAGCAAAATAGTTAATGCAAAAAGTGCGACGCCTAGAACGAAAAAAAAAGCGTAAAATTTGTTAAACTAACATTACCCAACAGGAATTTATCTTGCGGGTGCTAAATTCATCCCCTATAGTGAAAAGTTTTAGGATAGAAATTTACTTATTTAGTAGAAAATTAGGGGCTTGTAATACTTTGTGTACCTACTTAAGTATAGAAAATGTGTTTGAACAAAATATTTTTCAGTAGGTAATTTTTTTTATATAAAGGTATTGAGACGGGCTAGACGATCTCCTGTTGGTAAAAGATTACGCCTGGCCATGACCATTGCAGCGAGACACCAAAGTATACTAAGAAAAGTAGTTTATCTTGGGCCGGTCGGAGAGTTAATAGCCTACTCTTGGGTTGACGCTTAGGGTTGTCACTTTTATTTTTAGTTAAATATTTTTTGCGTATTATGAGCAGCACAAGGTTTTACTGTGCTAAATAAAATGGCCAGTAATCTGTAAATATTAAAGCGGCCGGTCAGAGTAGGCGAATGCGAGCGGGCGTGCAGCGTACTGGAACGAGCGCGACCAAACTCACGGCAAGGCCCAGACTGTCGGCACCCGAGTCTCCCCGAGATTATGTTAATGTTTCCGTGCCAGTGTGTACGTACACGGCGTTTGGTACGTACGCATACATTCAAGCCGGCGGCGGCCAATTTATATAAAGACTAGCTGTCCCCGCGGTTTCATACAAACTTTCATCCCCTATTTTATCCCCTTGGGGGTAGAATTAATCAAAATCCTTTCTTAGCGGATGCCTACGTCATAACACCTACCTGCATGCCAAATTTCAGCCCGATCCGTCCAGTGGTTTGGGCTGTGCGTTGATAGATTTCTATGTCAGTCAGTCAGTCAGTCAGTCACCTTAGAGTTATATATATTTAGATAGATGACTTACTGTTCTTAGTGTACTGTGGATACAGTAATCTAAAAACAGTACAGTAACAAAACAAAGTCCAGGGCATCGCTACTGTGGCGACTAGATGGTTAGCCTCAACATCCCTGTAATTTCGCTAGCTGCAGTACCAATGCAGTGCCAATTTGAATCCTATCTAAAACGCTATAGAATTTCTTATGGTCGCAAAGTCACAGTTCGATAAAAACAACTACTTTTTGAAGTCTAATTTAGAAGTTTCAAAATAACTAAGATCTTGAAAGCTACGCTGCCATTTCGAGTAATTTTCTTCCACTTTTCACTCGCACCTGTATTTCAATGGACAACGAGATAGAATTACTGTTTTAAAAGTATTCAAACTTTTAGGCGTTTAGGGCAAATTGAGTTGGATGGTTTGAGTGGAAACGTACACTTCCAGTGTAACGAAATATTAAAGAGAAAGACTTCGGTAAACTTATAGAAGTTTTTCTTATCCAAAAAAAAGCGAGTGAATCGGTTTCTTCTAGGCAAGCGTGCTCCATCGTAGACCACTCCAACGGGCGAGATGGCAGGCAAAACCCAGCATAATTGTTAGTAAAAAAAACCGGCGAAGTGCGAGTCAGGATCGCGCAACGAGTGTACCGTAAAATTTTAAGGTATGTAAATAAAAAAAGAAAGAAAAACATTTTTTATAAGCCACTAGATACAACGAATAATAAAATTACAACACACAAATAATTATATTATAATATAATTATATTTAAATTTGACATTTTTATTTTTAAATGTCAGTTTTATTTATTCATTGATTTTATTTATTTTTGTAATTATATAGAGATGTTTTGAAATAAATAAATATGATATAAAAATATAAAGATTTAAAATAAGAATATATATATATATATACTAGCTGCGCCCGAGGTTTTACCCGCGTGGTGATGGATGATGATGATGATGAAAGTATCCTATGCTTTATTCCAGGGCCTAAAGTATCTACATGCAAATTTTCATCCAGATCCGTTCAGCCGTTCTGGCGTGATTGGGTAACAAGCATCCATCCATCCATCCATCCAAACTTTCACATTTATAATATTAGTGGGACATATAGATACAGTTCAACAAATAGTTCGTCTATCAGGGGAACTATTATAGCACCGAACATTGCTTGTTCCATTCCACAATGTGTGTTTACCATTTTCACCCACAATGTCACTTTACATCTGTGCTGAGCTGTGATGAAACACCCAGCCTGTCATTACTGTCAATCATTAAAAAAACTCTGCGATCGCGAAACAAAGTCAGCTCTATAGAAAAAGTTAGTTTTTTTTTTATGGCTGACAGGCTAGGTGTTGACCACAGCTCACCTGATGTTAAGTATAAGTAAGTCAACTTCTAACTGAATGCAAAACACAAAAAGAAAAATACAATACATGAAAATTTCATGTACCTCCTACAGCCAGTTGAACAGGTGGCATAAGATTAATAATGGGGTCTCATAGAAACGTTTCGGGTACGAAACCCTAACAAATATCGCTAGCATGTCGCCAGTAACCAGCTTCAGTTTGGCCCGGTCACGTGCATCACCAAGGGTTGGATCTCGGTTATGACCCGGGAACAAATCCGGGAAGACTTGATGCATAAACGTTTCGGGTGTGGGTCGATAAGTAGAGGATTGAGGGTTCTTATGTTTTTTTTTTAATTCTAATAAAATAGTGAGAAGAACAAAGTGTAATACATCCATAATGTTATTTTTTCTCTTTCTTCTTGTTATCGCACTCTGTGTATTCTGCCAGTTTCATTTATCTTTATAGTCAAAGTCCAGTTTTGGTCAAGTCCAGTCCGTGCCAGTCAAATCTAGTCATGCTTTAGTAAAGTAGTGGCGACTTATTATAAGCTTCGATGGAGTTTTGGAAGCAACACGAAAAGTTATGTTTCACCACATTATATCACTTTCCCACACTCGCGCTTGTAACTATTTTGTCACTATTTTTATACATAAACACTCGAAAGAACACTAGTTTTGGAAAAAAAAACAACACGACTCTATCCACGTTTCAGCCAAAACTCCATCCATAATGTTAAAGGTTCAGAATGTGTGCGTCGCAAAACGTGCATTCCTCTTAATGAGCATTATAAAAAACTGACCTTTTCTTATATAAGCATTTTCCAAATAAGCACTTTGCTAAATGTGCACAATTTTTTATTTATCCATTAATAAAAATCTTATATAATATTATTTTCCTTTAATAAATATGTTACTTAATAATTTAGGAATTTTATACTAAATAGACAAAAATGAAACTAATTTGTTTTTTATTTTACTTTATACTAGCCGAATGTTCAGTACTTCGTACCTAAAGCTCGGCCTTTGCACTCGCGTATATTTGAACCTCATTCAAAGTATCACGAACATGTAAAAGAATCAGCTGAATCGGTTCAGCCGTATTCAAGTTATGCACTCACCAAGGAGCATCATTTGATTTTTAATTATTTACTAGCGACCCGCCCCGCCTTCGTACGGCTCGTAAAGCATAATATTATGCCTAAATGTTTTGCGTGGTGGTAGGGTACTTTCTATAGTACTCAGCTGGCTAGCTACCACCCTCAAGTTGAAAATCTGCTGCCAAGCTTCTAACGGTGTGTTCCGGCAGCCTCACTTGAGAGCCAGTTCCATTCCAGGCTAGGTGTGCTTTACCATCTTCGACCACACCGTCACTTAACATCAGGTGAGTTGTGGTCAAACACCAAGACTGTCAGCTAAAAAAAAAAGAAAGACAGTAGATTTTCAACTTGGTAGCTAGCTAGCTAGGACTACTGCGTTATGATATCCTCACGATGTTTTTTCTTACCATTATTTTAGACCTTTTTTCAATAAATCGCTTCCTCTCGTACCCTAGAACCGGTGGTAAGATGTTCGCACGAGTGGACGTATGCGTTCTGCATTTTTCCAGCGCAATTTTCGTAGATGTGATACTTTAGAGAAATTTCGCCTAGTGAGGGAACGGGGTTAGGGAGAAGAAGATTTTCTTGAATTTATTGAAGTGAATAATTTTGTAGCGTAGCTCAGTGGTTAGCGCGGTCGGTTCACAAGCCGAATGGCGTGGGCTTAAACCCTGGAAAACATCGTGAGGAAACCATAGAGTGGTGTTGACGTGCTTTATAATACCTACTTAATTGGCTAGTTACCAACTTCAAGTTAAAAATCTGTCGCCAAGCACCTAACGGTGTGTTCCAGTAGTGTCACTTGAGAACCAGTTCCATTCCAGTGTAGATGTTTTCACTATCTTCGACTTCACCGTCACTTAACATTAGATAAGGCAAAATCTAGCCTGTTAACGCAAAAAAAAAATGATTCGAAGATAACCGATTTTTAACACATTTTTAGCAGTTTTTAAGTAAGAGTGCTTCATCTTAGGCTATATTTAGAATTAAGACGTTTTAGCACGTGTTTTTCGTGCAATCAATCATCAAACTAATGCAGTGTCAGATAGATAATAGACACTTTATTTATGACATTAAACTACTTTTATTATTGATTTTCAATTACAATCATTATACAGAAAGAAATAACAAACAAGAATGAAAACATTTAAGGAAAAGAACAAAAAGAATATACGGCCTCAACTCAGCATAAATGCCGACAGTAGCCAGCCAGCGTTGGTCTTTCATCGAGGCCAGCAAGTGACGTCACGCAAGAGTGTGCCGGGCGGTAAGAAAAAAATCTATATAGGCTGACTGTTTGAACATTAGCAATATTCAAAGACATATTAGTTAGTGCTCATATGAAACGTATAAAGAAATAAAATCGAAACAAATACAAAATAAAACTAAGAAAACCTTGGTTAAAGTTTTTCCCAAGACTCCAGAATTTATGGACACCACGCAGCCTTACGCACTTAGCGCTAGACAAACGTAGACTACGTAGTAACTGTTATCTAATCTGCGACCGCGCGCGACTACCATGTCATTTTCGATGCGCGTAATTTGAGTGTCCGTATTTTTGTGTTTGCTCAGGATAATTTGGTCAAATATTAACCGCATATTTTTTTATTATTGGGAATGACAGTCGTGTACTGAACCCTCTGTATCAATATTGCTGATGTTCAAACTTTCACGGTGTACAACCAAAATAATATATTAAGTTGCGAACAAAACTTAATATAAACATTATCTACTAGGTATATAAATAATGAACAAATGATATTTATTTTGCAAGTGAGCACATATATTGAGAACGACTGAACCAATTTATAACTTAAACGAATCTTCATTTCTACAAATGGCATACAATTATTTACATTCCTAGCTATATAAGATAGGTTATATGGTATATACAGGCTGTCGCTTCAACCTTCCAACAATAACTTCACCACTGTGTTTCTGTATGTAGGTTACTGTATCCTAAGCTACAATTATCGTTAACTAAATTCATTTACAATCCGATCCGTCGGTTCGGTTTACAGCCCCTGTACACAAACTTAATACTCACGCACCGTCTAAATCACGCGAACGGATCACACATCACGCCATATCGGTCTAAACACAGTATGGGCATTTGTACGATAGTCTAAAGTTATCGATTTAATTCTTTATTATAACAAATAAATATCGTACGACATGTCACATAACGCTTTCTAGCCCCAAACTAAGCAAAGCTTGTACTACGGGAACCAGATGTCTGATAGAATATTTATATACTTTTTTTAAATCATTATCATTATCATCATCATCGTCATCACCACCACTATATCAGCCTTAGGACATCCACTGCTGGATATATCCCTTCGTCATTGACTTCCATAAAGACTGGTTGGAAGAGGCTCTCATCCAGCGCGTTCTGCGGTCTTATTAGGTCGTCTCAAGAGCCCTGTAATTTCACTAGCTGTAGTACCCTTCAAACTGGAACACAGTCATGCTTACACACTACTGCTTAACGGCAGAATATCTGGTACTGCGGTGGTACCTACCTAGAAGACCTCCTGCTAAGGAGATCTATCACCAATAACCTTGTAAACATTACACACCTTTTTTTGGACAGTTGTGTAATTAGCATTTGATTGTTGTGTCCATACTGTTATAGTGATAAGTGACATCCGCTCGGAGGATTTATGTTCTATATACGCTTAAACTGTTATCGAGCTGAACAGCAATTTATGGTGGCAGTAATTAGTTCAAACGGTCAACGCTTTAAGGTCGTATTTAGTTTGTGATGCGATTTGTTAACGTTTCTGAGCGTTTGAGCTGGATTGGATTGAGATAGGTCAAGGGTTTAACGTGTTTTTGGGTTTGGGAAAAGTGTTAATGTGAACGTTTAGCTTATTGCTACTTACAAACCTAAGAGCTAAGCAGGATAGCTAACCTATGTGGCATTTATCTGCCGGTCTAATTGGACATATGATTCCAGTTACGTTGTTTAAAATAACGATGTCGGAACATCGTTAGACGCTTGGCGGTAGATAGAAAACTTGAGGGTGGTAGCTAGCTATTCGTTTTTACGCAAGTACTTTACCATGCTATGGTTTCCTCACGATGTTTTCCGTCGCCGGCAGCTCAAGCACATTGTTAAGGTTTGAAGTCACGCCCTTTGGCGTGTGCTCCGACTGCGCTAACCACTGAGTTATCATCGCTACAAATAGATGTTTTTATAGACACACATTTATATTTTAATTATGTCGGATATTCCGACTATAGTTTCGGCTATTAAAATACAAATACATTAGCCGCATATAAAACTATCATCGCTACAAATAGATGTTTTTATAGACACGCATTTATATTTTAATTATGTCGGATATTCCGACTATAGTTTCGGCTACATTAGCCGCATATAAAACTTCATCTTCATCAGCCCACTGCTGGACATATGCCTCTCCCAAAACACATCAGTCAGCTCGATCTTCGGATTTTCACTTTCAGACACTGCCTGCTTTTCTACGCATATCGTCACTACATCGAGTTTCAGGGTGTTCTACATTACGTTTGCCGATTCGTGATCTCCATTCTAGAACACTTTTACCCCAGCGTTTATCGGTTCTGCGACAGATATAGCCAATATTGGCTTGATAATACGCTAAGCTATGCCAGTGATATTGTCTCTCTCTTATTTATCATTACTTCGTCTCAAATACGTTCCTTTAGAGAAACTCTGTAACTTAAACTAATAATTAAATATGCCAAAACCACGTAAGTAACCATAGTTTGAAAGACTACTGTTTATTTAGTGTTACCATCTTCAAACGTGTTAATAACAACGTTTGAAGATGGTAACACCTTCCCCGGAATGAAACCTGCGTTTGCGTAACAAACATGCAAATCCGGAGCATAAAATGTCCCTACGTCTTCAAAAAAGTATTGCCATGGCAATAACATAATAATGTAATAATGGAAAAGCAAATTCAAGTGCATGTAAACTTTTTGATTAAAAAACTCCTTTACGGCACGTAAGATCTCTGTTACAGTGCCGTTGAGATATAATAAGATTTCATCTCCCATATAACTCTGTTAAGATAGATTCAAACACCCCTTCCAATCCGAAACCGAAAGAAAATAAAAAGGGATACGCTATAAAGTTATTTAACGACGTTATAACGGAAATATATAACGAGAATATAGCGTTATAACCGTTCTTCCAGTTCCGCTTCAGTATCGATGCAGGAAGTATAATAATTTTATGAATTGTAAAATATTTTTCAGTATTGTCGTTATTTATATATAATTGGTTGTTCCGATTTCGATTATGAAGCAGATGGTTTTCAATCTGAAAGTACATCTTCATTTAAAACTTATTACTACAGCACGGTATCCCATCACTAATAACTCGACAACTAACAATAGAACTAATAACTGAATTTTTAAGTTCTATTGTCTTTGACATATTATATTTTTTTTGATTTAATTATTTTTGACTGAATATTTGATAATAATGCACGCCGTCTTCGCCTATAATTGCTGTGACACTTAACTTGACATTTTGTAATTTCGTAATTTAATTTTTAATGAATTGATGTACACTGTTTTGTCAAACTTTATAAATAAATAAATAAATATCATTATTATTCTCTGTCTACTGCTAGAAGTTAGCCCAAAAGTCGGGGAATTGAAATTCACGTAAAAGTATTCAACTGGCTAGCTACCAACCTCAAGTTGATAATCAGCTGTCGAGCACCTGACAGTGTGTTCCGACAGCATTGCTCCAAAGCGAATTCCATTCCGGGCTAAGTGTGCTTACCAGCTTGAGCTGCCGGTGAAGCAAAACATCGTGAGGAAACCATAGCATGGTGGTAGTCCTACCACTTTCATGTACTCGGCTGTCTAGCTACTAATGCCTTAGTGCTACTAAAGCCCTCATGTTGAAAATCTACCGCCAAGCACCTAATTGTGTATCACTTCAGAGCCAATTCCATTTCAGGCTAGGTGTGCTTAATCTTCGACCATACAGTCATTTTATATCAAGTGAGCTGTGGTCAAACACCTAACTTGAAAAAATATCAAAAATACCCGGCTATATATCGAGACCTATCTTCTAAATATGTATATATAACTCAAAGGTGACTGACTGACTGACATAGTGATCTATCGACGCACAGCCCAAACCACTGGACGGATCGGGCTGAAATTTGGCATGCAGGTAGATGTTATGACGTAGGCATCCGCTAAGAAAGGATTTTGATTAATTCTACCCCCAAGGGGATGAAATAAGGGATGAAAGTTTGTCAATTTTAAACCGATCGGGCTGAGACTGCATGCATAAAGCTACTATGACGTAGGCATCTAGCGCGGGTGAAACCGCGGGGCACAGCTAGTTTACAATAATACCATTTTACGTTACGGGAAATAATTCAGTGAGCTTTAATTTTCACGTCTGAAAGGAATTCTTTACAAAGCCGCAATAAACTACGTGTGACCTATTTAGAAAGAAAAACGTTAAAAAGGCGCTATAATTTGGTCGTTTTCAAAAGGCAAGTCCGGCTTTAAGACGGCTTTTTTTAGTTTAGATGTTTTCTTCTTGTATTTAAGAGACATATTTTCGATGCATTTCCGCTTTTGTTACAACACTGACGATGATTTAATTTAAATAATTTATCTAACATGACGACAATATTATTATTTATATATTTTTATTTATAAAACAAAGTCGCTTTCTCTGTCCCTATAAGATAAGATAAGATAATTTTATTAATAAGTAGATTTACAATCATCCTAAGATATATAATAAGAGTTGCGCACCATACATATTTCGTCAAAAAAATTTAAATTAATTCACAATTTCCTTCTACGAGTATAATATAATAAAAATAGTTATTAAAATAATATTATTAATGCTGTAAAGGGGCATCGTCATATGTATTGCTAGGTAGGTGTAGAACATGGGTATTAGGTAAACTTGTTGTCCAAAAATTCCTTAATTGTATATATTGTCTTGTCCAGCAGAAGAATTTTAACTTTACTATTAAACACTTTGTCACTAGCAGTGTTTAGAATTCTATCTGGGAGCTTATTATACAGATTTGACCCATGCACATCGGAGATTTTTTGGAGATGCACAACCTAGGATATATTGGCTTCAGTCTTGGGTTGCTCTTGCAATTTCTAATGCTGTTGGTCTCATTAGGTTGATACATGATTATATTTTGGCGAGCATGTTTTATGGCTTTCAAAATATATACTGCCACTGCTGTCAAAATGTGCAAGTCTTTGAAATGTTCCCGACATGATTCTTTGTACTTTCCGTTTACTAGAACTCGAATGGCCCGTTTCTGCATCTTTAAAATTCGTTCATAGTCTGTTGAGCATCCCCACATAATTATGCCGTACGACATTATAGAATGAATGTAAGAGTAGTAGACTCCTTTGAGACAGTCAGGAGTACAGATATGTTTCATTTGTTTTAGTGCATAGACTCCTTTAGCCATTTTTGTACACGTTGCATCTATGTATATGAATCTTCCAAGTTAAAGAGGAGTCCAGCTCAAATCCTTAAAGTTTTACATGGTTAGTACTACATAAAGTGGAGGATCCTACATCTATAGGAATGCATTCTGCGGTTGGTGATTTAGCATTAAAAAACATAATATTAGTTTTGTCCGAGTTTAGTTGAAGTCCGTTTATTTTGAACCATTAGTCTAATTTTGATAGGGTTTCCTTTATTTTTACTTTTAGCTTTTCAATAGTATAATATAATAATATATAATAATATCGTCTGATAATATGACCGTAGTATCATCCACATACTGAATTATTTGTCCCTGTATATCTAACTTGGATATGTCATTAACAAAAACTACAAAAAGAGCATTACCAAGTGATGAGCCTTGGGGTATCCCTATCTCAACACATTGAGATTGAGACCGATGCTTTTTGCTGTCTATTTTAACTTCTACCGTTTGTTCTCTTTCTGATAAAAATGATTTAATTAGTGCCAAATTGGCGTCTTTGATTCCGTACACCATTAACTTTTTTAACAAGAGCTCATGGTTTACAGAATCAAAAGCTTTAGAAAGATCTAGAAAAATGCCGGCCACCTTTTTCTTATTTTCAAGACTGTCAATAATTATGTTAATAAAACTAAGTGAGGCTAATACGGTTGATCGACCACTGCGATAGGCGTGCTGGGAGTCAGAGATTAATTTGTGATCATTACAATGCTTCATGATATTTTCCGACGTGACTGATTCAATTAATTTTGATATGGTCGGGAGAATAGTGATAGGCCTATAATTCTTTACTGACGTTGTTTCACCTTTTCCTTTATACAGTGGTATTAGTTATATCCCTATGTATGCTTAAATCTTTAAAACTACGCAACGGATTTAGATGCGGTTTTTTAAAATAGATAGAGTGATTAAAGAGGAAGGTTTACATGCATAATAACATCCATTAAATAGTGGAGAAATACTGTTATTTTTGAGGTTTATACCTATGCGAAGCCGGAGCGGGCCGCTAGTATAGTTTTTTTTTATTTTTTATGTAAGAGTAACGATACGAACGAGACGCTCTCCTGATGTTAAAAGATAACGCCCGTCCATGACCTCTGCAGCGATACACAGAACTTTGAGTAGTAATACAAAGTCCAGGGCATCTCTGCCTTGGCGCTCATTACTTTGAGATTAGATGGTTAGTCTCAACAGCCAAGTAATTTCGCTAGCTGTAGTACGCTTCAAACTGGAACACAGTAATATTTACATACTACTGCTTGGCGGCAAAATATCTGGTACTGCGGTGGTACCTACCTAGACGACCTCCTGCTCAGGAATTCTACCACCAAGTATAAAACAAAGTAACTTTCTGCCGTCTGTACGCTTAAATCTTTTAAACTACGCAACGGATTTTAATGCGGTTTCCATCAATAGACAGAGTGATTCAATAGAAAGGTTTATTTACATAATATGCATTATAGTAAAGAAAAGCCGAGAATTTCAAAGATTTGTAATGTGATATCGTAAAAAACATGTCTTTGCGCGCTTACGTTGCAAACGCTGGCTAAACCTTATGAGATAACAAAATAATGTACTATGTTAGTATCTACGTTGCACCTGTGCGAAACCAGGGGTCGCTAGTAATATCTAAAACTAAAATCTGATATAAACTCAAAATATCTAATTAAAATTGTATTTATATCCTCTTCATGCTGTAGCCAGTTGCTGACACGTGTTTCGCCTCTACACGAGGCATCCTCAGGACGTGTTGCCTCTTCGAGATTATTGTATTAGAATTGATTTTTTTCTTTATAGTTGACAGGCTTGGTGTTTGACCACAACTCACCTGATGTTAAGTGACGGTGTGGTCGAAGATGGTAAAGCACACCTAGCCTGGAATGGAACTGGCTCTCAAGCGAGGCTGCCGGAACACACTGTTAGATGCTTGGCGGCAGATTTTCAACTTGAGGGTGGTAGCTAGCCAGCCGAGTATTAGAAAGAACCCTACCACCACGCTACGGTTTCCTCACGATGTTTTCCTTCACCGACAGCTCAAGCTCATTGTTGGGGTTTGAACCCACGCCCTTCGGCATGCGAACCGACCACGAGCTATCATCGCTATAAAATATATAATAATTTGATGCGTATTGGGAAGGGTAAATATATTAAGTTGTATTGAATTTTTATTTTGATTTAATTTAATTCTGACATGACTGTGGAAATTATTTCTCATTTAAAAATGATTATAACTATCAAAAAAGTTAAAATAGAAACGTAATTTCGCAAGGATGACTCGATAAGATATTAAATCATAGATGACACTGAAAATGTATCTTTGACACCTGCTATGACATCCATTTTGAAGCCTAAGCGAATGTTACAGAAATTTGACAAAAAAGTTGTCATTGTTTTCTGTTGTGTGGGTAGGTAGGTGTTCATGTTAAAATTTAACATATCATTTATTAACATAAGTTTACGTGTGTCGTATAGATTTGATGTTAGCGTAGCTACGAACAAAAAAGATCGATCGAAGATTTGTTCGTAGATGCGATGTCGACATCCCTACACGCGCCTCGCGCTAATCCTGCTAGAATCAACGCTACGCTACTAGTAAAGATGTTCTACTTACTCGGGGCCAAGTGCTATATGTACTCGGGGGCGCGTGGCAGCTCCCTCCATAATAGATTTATTTAGTAGGTTGTATTAGACTAGTTAAGACAAACAATCCTTATGTATTTGGTGCAGACGGTGCCAAGCCAGTGGCGTTATTAGATGATTTTAAAAAGAATTTGTTTATTGCCTTCCCTCTGTCATAAGTATTTTTCGATCGATTATACCGTGTTCCAAATTCCATCGAAATCTGTTAAACCATTACAGCGTATAGAAGTTACATTACGTACAAACTTTCGCTTATTTTTTTTTTAAATGGTTTACAGGCTAGTTCCTTTTGCTCGCCTGATGTTAAGTGACGGTGTGTTCGAAGATGGTAAAGCACACTTAGTCTGGAATGGACCTGGCTCTCAAGTGAGGCTGCCGGAACATACCGCTAGGTGCTTGGCGGCACATTTTTAACTTGAGGGTGGTAGCCAGTCGAGTACTAGAAAATACTCTACCATAAAACTATACCTAGTTTTCTCACGATGTTTTCCTTCATCGGCTTCTCGAGTTCATTGTTATAGTTTGAACCCACACCCTTTGGCGTGCAAACCGACCACGATAACCACAGAATCATCATCGCAAAACATGAATATGTAAACACAGGAAAGATTTTTAAATATCCGTGTACAAAAACGTTCCCAGTATTAAAATAAAACTAGCAATCACCGTTCGCCACAATTTCTCTTCCAAACCTGAAGCTTCGACCACTCAATCATCCTACGTCAGTCTGTCTGTCAATAAACGGGCAGCATTCTTGATGATTAAATCCGCCCACGAATTGGAGTTGCCAGACAACAATTGAAGCAAAAAGTTTGATATCCCACTGCCAACTTTTTTATTCACAAAAAAATAACCTGGGAGTTTATTGACAGCCAGTGTGAGGCCGACTTTAGTGGCATTTAAAATACAGCTCAAAAGTTTGCATTGGCTATTTTTTTTAAAGACAAACTAGACGCTTTCCTTATAGCAACGAGATAACGGCTGTCCGTGACTATTGCAGCAATGCACAGAACATTCGGTGATTAGTCTCAACAGGCCAGAAATGCTACCAGCTGCAGTACCCTTAAACCGGAACACAGTAATGTATATACACTACTGCTTGGCGACAATATGTGACACCTACTTAGACGACCTTTTGTAAAAAGTAAAAAGTCTGCAAATCTGCGTTTGACACACGCCTGAATCGTAAGCGATGATCGAAGGTAAAAAATTCAGACTTAGGAGATACCTATTCACTAAAATAATAAATTTTATGAGACTCTAGCTAGGGTTAGATCCAAACGGCAGTGATCCGTGACACGGCGTGCATTATTAGGAGGTTCCTCATTTGAGGAACACCGCCGGCAACTTAAGCCCTGCCCCGCTGCCGGCGGTACACTAAGGTACGGTATTTAAGGTTTTTATCTAATTTTTTTTTTGTATATTTAAATATTAATGTAAATAAATTTAAAATTAAGAAAAAAAAAACAGAAAAATACAATTAATAATAAAATATAAATATTATTGATTATGTAATTATTTTTAATCAATTGGTTCTGGTACATATCTCGGTGCTGTTTAATGGAATTGCACCCACCCTAATCTATCCCAGAGAAGATCTGATTATTAGCTAATAACCAATAGCAAATTAAAAAAAAATATTAAGACTGACAGTATTCGGTTTTAGTAGTGTTCATTAGCCAGCATCATTTATATTCTTTATAATTATTACATAGACTGACCAACTGTTCGTGGCAAAATTGCCTCTAAACGAATGTTTGACTATTTTGGCGGGAACATAGAAAAATCATGTTCAGCTACAATGTCAGCATATGAAATTAAAATCGATAACATTATCTGATTATAATTTTTAATCTTTAGAACCGTTCAAAACAATTTTTTTTTTAACAAAACCACTCAGTTTGCTGTCCCTAACGAATAGACAGCCTTCACTTGTGCGAGTTTTTTTTTAAATTGCTGACAGGCTAGGTGCTTGACCACAACTCACTTGATGTTAATTGATGGTGTGGTCGAAGATGGTAAAACACACCTAGCCTGGAATGGAACTGGCTCTCAAGTGAGGCTGCCGGAACACACCGTTAGATGCTTATTTATTTATTTATTTAGATACACAAAACAGAACATAATTTTTACATCAGCATTATGTAAATGACAAAAGTATTTGAACTAAATTACATTCCTAGACAAATGTGTATACAGCATGAACAATATAATTTAGAAGCATATGCAAGATGCTTGGCGGCAGATTTTCAACTTGAGGGTGGTAGCTAGCCAGCCGAGTACTAGAAAGTAACCTACCACCACGCTATGGTTTCCTCACGATGTTTTCCATCACCAGTAGCTCATTATTGGGGTTTGAACCCACGCCCTTCAACATGCGAACCGACCGCGCTAACCACTGAGCTATCATCGCTACGCTAGTGGGTCGCTACTTACTCATACAAGTGAAGGAAAAGTGTGTAAATATATTAGATCCCCAAAATTAGTCTACTTAGTCTGCTGGTAAACACGCTGCTGATAACTGGACTCTTGAAGACTTACTTTGTGTGATAAAGTCGTGAGCAAAACTTAGTTTAACCAATGAACTGCAAATTCTAGCACACGTAGACCGCAAATGTGTATGTAAACATGGAATGGTTTTGTTTTGTGCAATAAAATGTTTGTCTCCCCTGCTTATTCGATTGCAGACGTGACGCTATTGCAGTGAAGTTGTTTTGGTTATTAAATTTCTTATTGTATTGTGTTTTGTTGCGTCTGTTTTACAATGTTCTAAAAACAACAATATTATAATCATTGTCATCACGGCTGTCGTCCGCAGCGTCTGTCTGTCTGGTCGCAATAAACTTAAAAACCACTGAACGGATAATCCTGCGAGTTTCACCAATAGATAGAGTGATTCATGAGGAAGGTTCAAGTATATTATTTGTCAAGGTTTCGGTTGAAATATGACGATAATTGTTGGAATTGTCGGAAAAGTGTCAAGCCACCTGGAAGCTTTTATCGAAAACGCTGCTTAATGCCTTTGAGATAGACTTAAAGCCCCGTGTCAACCCGTGCGCAGCCGAGGCGGGTCGCTAGTACCTACTTACTATTTTTGTGCACTAGTTTTGTAGCGATTTAAAAAAAAATTACAACCTAGATAAGCCCGTCGTCAGCGTTAACTTTAGAATTAGGTTCAAAGAGAAATAAAACCTGTGTAAGTAACAAATAAGCATTAGACACGAAATGGTATTTTGGTAATTAAATGGTATTGCCAATACTCGCCACGCTTGGCAGGCGGGTTGACGAGCGCAGTTAGGTGTGATTGTTCAAGGAAGACGCTGCTGCCCATCTCCTGGATTACATCCCTTAGCCAACTCTTACGGCAACCACAAGTAGAGAGGGTGGGGTACTTTTTTTACGCCGGCACCACCACGGCAAACGTGTTCCTTATACGGTCTGTTAATTTGACTCCCAGGATATTACGCTCCATCACTTGCTGGTAAACTCCGAGCGCCTTCTTATTTTTTGTCAAAGACCAAGTCTGTGCACCGTACTTTAGGATAGGAAGAATGCTTACGTCCATAAGTTTGCGTTTTAGGCATAGCGGTAGTTCGTCTTTCATTAAATCTTTCATGGGCCAATAGCTCTTCTAAGCGTTATCGGTGTGTCTGGCAACTTTTTTATCTTGTTTTGTCTGGAAGGAGACTTTTTGATCAAGATAAATTTATTCATGAACGTATACAATCCCCTCACCCTCTATCATTACACGTCGCGCAATACGATTAGTCATAAGCTTATGAGCTTATTATAAGCATCCTCAGACCGACCTCGAGGCATGCTTTGTTCAGATCTTCGTACGTAAAACAAAAACAATATGCGATATCCTTACACAATTCGACCAACTTTTAACGCATCAAATAAGTTAAGTGTACATGAACACCGCTAGTTCCCGTAATTCTAAAACTTCGGGACCCAAAAAGGGACAAAACTCTCGAACTCATTTTTAAAGCCCGCAGTGAGCACCGCAACAGATAAACTGCTCGCTAAACAAAAGCTTACAGACTTTAACTCCGTCTTTACGATTTCCGTTCAGGCCCAAAATATATTGCGAAACATGAAAAGTTTCGGGATTAATATTTTTGGCCGCTTGCGTTACAATGGGGAAACAGTGTTTGTTATCACGAAAACTGTACTTACTTACAATACTTTTATTACAGCTATTATTATTGATAAATTTCTAGAGAATGTTATAGTCTTATCTAGTAACTATTAGAAAATATATAGTGTTATCTAGTAACTAAAATTTCTAGAGAATAAATAGTGTTATCTATAATGTTATGTAAAAAGTATTGTTAATATAAAATATGTAATACCAATAAATAATGCTTTGACATTTTGTTTTTATTTTATTGACATGTAATCAGTGTTCTAAAAGTCTTTATTAATATAATGTAATGATATTGCGGAATTGACTTGTAACATTGGTGTTATCAATAAAATATTTGTTTTTGTATTGGTATTCTGTCAATATAAAAATATGTCAATGTCAAAAATATCATGATTAATTACTAGTAATTTGATAATCATTTAGTTTGAAATAATCGTCCCCGTCCTTTCTAGTTATAGGATTTTAATCACCCACTTTATATAAGGCTCCGCCACCAGCCCTTCCATCTCAAGTTTTTTATAGTTTTAGAGATATGGGACAATATACGTCTGGCACATTAATAGTCCCGGTACAAACTGTCAAGATACGCGTAAAGAACTCTAGAAAGTGAAATCTAATCTTTATCGCTGATACAATATATTGTATCCACCGACTTGTGTGAGCGGAGAGAACTTATTTTTCACCCCGTCACGCACAGAACCCGCTCTAGTGGAAAATGAGTCGATATCTCCGCAACGTTACATTTCATGAGATACTGTGGGAACAATGGACAAATGTTATTTTTTATGGTAGAAGCTGCGCTTTACGTTAATAACATAGTAGAAGTATCTTATATTATTATATATGTATGTTTGTTTATATAATATAAATAGCTCATAAGGTTTTTTGTTTTATCAACTTTTTAGGGTTCCTTACGTCACAAGGAAAAAAAACGGAACCATAATAGGATAACTTTGTTGTCCGTCTGTCTGTCAAGACCCGTTTTCTCAGAAACGCGTGGAGGTATCAAGCTGAAATTCATATCAAATACTCAGGTCTATTCTCCCTTGGAGCCGTGATTAACTCAAACTTCTAATGCAAACAGAAGATACAGCCGTTTATCCTGCAAATTTTTGACACTCTCAAGGGAATCAAAACCTACAGGGTACTTCCCGTGAACTCAAAATCTTGAAATTTGGTACGAAGCAATGTCTTATAGCACAGATAAAGGAAAAATTGCGAAAATAAATTACCATAAAAAACATACCATTTACTTATAAACCTACAGGTTTGTACGGAATCCTTGTTGCGCGAGTCCGATTCGCACTTGGTCGGTTTTTTTTCTATTTTTGGTGTCCACAATATCGTGTTTCTATCAATCGATCTATAAATTTACAATATAAAAAAACCGACTTCATACTCCAAGCGCGGCTAGGTTTTAGGTATTTTGGTTTAATAATCAAATAATAATGTGCATGAAACGCTTAAGATTACTAATGTATTTAAGTTGGTAACAATTAATTCGGTATCCGTCTACCGTCCGTCGGACTTTTAAACTATAAAAGAGGAATATAACACCATGCATTGTTTACATATACCTCAAAGTGTTTCGGCAGCGTTTTTCAATTAAAGTAAAGGTGGCTTAACTTTTTACGACACTTCCAAGAATCATCAACATATTTTAACCAATTTACACAAAATCTTGACAAATTATATACCAAAACCTTCTTCATGAATCGTTCTATCTATTGGTGAATTATCTCGCATGATAATTCGTAGGTAGGTGAAATGAAACTGCTTAGTTCGAGTTATTGGAATATCGACCATAAAGCGGTGTCACTTTTTAGAGCTCCTATAGTAGAATGGGCTGGGTGGAATTAGGTTATGCAGATCTGAACCGCAATCTCCAAAGTGTATCCGGTAGAAAACCGACAAATAAGCAACTTTGCGTCGCCTTCAAGGCTTTGAAGTCTTATCTGAACAAGCGAGTCGTTTCTTATGAGTGTCTTAGCACGATTCTCAATAGACTCCAACGCTCCAACTTCCTAATCTCTAAAATCCTACTCTCCCAATCTCCTCTCTGAATCTCCCTAAATCCTGACTCTAATAGCTGGCCACCACACTCTGTCAAAGGCAAGACCTCTAGACTAGTGGACGGTCTTTCAACTAAGCTGGTGTCAATTCCACCGATATTCAAACCTATTAAACAAACTCGTACCACTTTACCACGCTACCTTCCATTTTGCCACTCGGATCACGTCCGTGGCCAAAATCAGAAATGCTTAACAGAAATTCATAGAAAACCTCAACATAGCTGCAATATTGTATATTCAGCAGTACGATCACGTATGGTAATACCTAACTCGGTGCCAAATGCACTCGCGCACTACCGCGCTCCCAGGCAGTAGGAAAACTTACAGGTAAAAAGTAACTTGCAATTTATTTACCTGCATACAAAAGATTTACAAAATCTATATAATAAGGATGCGTCGATACTTATATCACTTGAGAAAAACCGATTTAGTTGAACTTTATATATGTAAAACATCTTTTTTTTCTATGGCTGACAGCCTAGATGTTTGACTACAGCTCACCTGATGTTAAGTGATGGTGTGGTCGAAGATGGTAAAGCACACCTAGCCTGGAATGGAACTGGCTCTCAAGTGAGGCTGCCAGAACACACTGTTAGATGCTTGGCGGCAGATTTTTAACTTGGGTGGTAGCTAGCCAGCCGAGTACTAGAAAGTACCCTACCACCACGCTATGGTTTCCTCACGATGTTTTCCTTCACCGGCAGCTCAAGCTCATTATTGGGGTTTGAACCCACGCCCTTCGGCATGCGAACGACCGCGCTAACCACTGAGCTATCATCCCTACAAATCGCCCATAACTTGAGACCTACTTAAATGATTAACCCATTTAGGTAATTATTTATTTAAAATGGACGCAATACTTCGGATGAAATTAGGAGGAGAAGACCCTGGCTTGGTAGCGCTAAGTAGGTGCTTACTAAAGAAATAACTTGACGACAGAATATCTGATACATACTACGGTGTACATAGGCGATCTGTTAACGAGTCTTATCATCTAGAGTTGACCTGAACCTGTCCTTTCAAGGTTCCATACTGCGTTTGTGTTAACCACAGCTCGTTTCATGTCCAGTATTGGACTAGGTACGTGATCCAGTATGAATAAGAGGATATTCTGACGGGTCTGAATGGATGGCAATGTCAACGTTGAGGTTTAAAAGATTCATCGCAAAACCCAAAAACAAATGTTAATTTTGTCGTGAAAAAAATTTGCATCTATAGCGGGAGTTGGGGGTTTAGCGATGTAGTCGGTTCACACGCCGAAGGGCTTGGGTTCAAACTCCAACAATCTGATTGAGCAAGGTCAAGGAAAACATCGTAAGGAAATCGTAGTATATCTGTTTCATGAGGTTCAATGCTCACAAATAATGTATCACAAATGCTCGAAAATATTCACAGCAAACTGTCTGATCGTTCCAAAGAATTATCACTTAACTAAACCAACGAATTCAATCTTCTCCGATAAATTTAATATTATAATATTATTATCTCTCGCTTAAACAGAAGGTCGTCAAAAATATCCAATTATGGCCACTTTTTCTTCACTTAACAGTTTGCCTCAATTTTTCCTCTGGCAACACTGTTAATGTGACTCGGGCTAATGAATGACGTAATTAATTTGATCGTCCGTCGCTTTCGTCTGGGAACAGTCGTTGTCGTAAATTCTAGGTTTAAGATGGCCAAGCAACTAGAATCTTGTCTTAAGAAGTCAGTTTCAATCGATATAACAAAGTTTACATTATGTTCACCGATTACTCGAAGACGCCTGAACTGATTTGGAAATATCTTTTTTTTTTCAAAACTTTATACTTCCCAGTTTATCCCACTTAAATTTTATCGAAATTAATCAAGCGGATTTAAGAAATATCAACTAATATCTAAAAGTTGTACCTACACATCGATGTTATTTTCGTGTACTCTGAAACGTTGTTTCATTGGAGCAGTGCGTTTTGGCCGAAGTCATGGATTGAATCGATTTTTTTTAATTGTAATTTAATACTAAACTTGTAAACTGTCCCACTGCTGAGTGCGGTACCCAGATGATCCCAACCCTAACCCTTTTTTTTAAATGTAAAAGTAATTAGACGAACAATACGCTCTTCTGATGGTAACAAGGTTTAGGGCAGCGCTGCTTTTGCGCTCACTGCTTGGCGGCAGAATATCTGGTACTGCGATGGTACATCCCTAGACGACATCCTGCTATGGAGATCTACCACCAAGTTTGCGTGTTTAATCTTTTTTTGTTTTTTTAATTAGAAATAGGCTTACGTTTGACCGCCATCTCACCTGATGTTAATTGATGATGCGGTCTAAGATGGAGCACGCTTGCCTAGAAGATACCGATTTACTCTCGACTTGAAGACATCCACATTATATCTAACGGGGAACACCCACTCAGGCAGCGCATTCCACTGTCTAGCAGTCCGCACAATGAACGTGGAATCAAATCGTTTCGTTCGAGTTTGTGGAACATCAACCATGAAACGATGTAATTTTTTTTAGCTTCTGGCTGTCCAATAGAAAAATGGGCATAGGGGAATCAGAACATGTAGTTCTGAAGCACACTCTCCGAAATTAATCCGATAAAAAATCGACAAACTAACAACTTAGCGACGATGTCCTGTGTTTGTGATGATGTGATGTGTTCTTCGACCACATCATCGCTTACCATCAGGCAAGTTGGTGGTTGGCAAATCATTCGTATAAAAAATAAAATACGTGTATTTTTTTTTAAATACACAGGTAATTATGTACATTTGGAACATCCATACACAGAACAAACATCTATAAATAATTTATTTATCACAAATTTGTTTGTGGGTTCTTGGTGGGTAAAAAAGTTATTTTAAATTAAAAAAAACCTTTGTACAAGAACTAACTTTGTACAATCTTTGTCTGTATAGTGAAGCGGATCATAGCACCGACTGATCGAATTGGACAATTTATCCAAAATCTTAATTACAACGGTTTGAAAACATCAGTAACAGTATAAAAAAGGTTCAGTATGGATTATTTCCTAATTATTATTTTAAGTGACTAGAAATTTAACTATTTTAAGTTTGGTCGAAGATGATAAAGCGCACCTAGCCAGGAATGGTACTGGCTCTCAAGTGAGGCTGCCGGAACACACCGTTAGATGCTTGGCGGCAGATTATCAACTTAAGGGTGGTAGCTAGCCAGCCGAGTACTAGAAAATACCCTACCACCACGCTATGGTTTCCTCGCGTTGTTTTCCTTCACCGGCAGCTCAAGTTCATTATTGGGGTTTGAATGCTTCGGCGTGCGAATCGACCGCACTAACCATTGAGCTATCATCGCTACATAAATAAAATAAAAAATTCGCTGTTTGATTTTAACAAAGTTATAAATATATATTTATACTCTGTTTATATTTGTCATTGTATGTCTTTATATGTAAGTTTTAAATAATTACCTCGACTTCAAATGGATATACAATAAATATTTTGTATCAATGATAGCTCAGTGGTTAGCGCGGTCACCTCACACGCTGGAAGGCGTGTGTTCAAATCCTAACAAGCAGCTTGAGCTGCTGGTGAAGGAATCGTGAAAAAAATGTCAAAGTAAAAAATGAACAAGATGCTCTCCGGATGGTAAGAGCAACGGTAGGCCATGACCATTTATTGCAGCGATATACAGAACTTGATTAACAAAACAAAGTCTTCAGCATCGTCGTTTTGTCGCCTATGAATATTAGGAAAAAAAATCTGTTAAAACGTTTTCCAATTCTATAACGTCACCTGACGTTAAATTTTCACTTTTAACCAACATTTTTAAATAAGGCCAACATCTTTCTCTGCATCAGCCATAGGAAGTCCACTGCTGGACATAGGCCTCCTCCTGGGGAGGGGTTTTGCCAATACTCGCCCCGCTTGGCAGGCGGGCTAACATCTTTAAAACTGTAAAATAAACATTCAACTTAGTTACTGTTTTGTTCTATACGTTAACACGGTGACTTGGTAACTAATCCTCGAAGCAAATATTAAATCATTTGATGTTGTTTTAATTAAAGACCCTAAAGTACTTTGCAATCAATATTATAGAAGCCAATTAAAAGGTAGGCGAACACTTCGTTCAGGTACATGCTTAGTTATTTAGATGTTCCCGTTGTAGTTATTTATTTATATGTTTATTATTATTTATTTATTTATTTTTATGTTATTTATTTATATGATTTCTTTTAATAAGAAATGTATATTCTATAAACTAGAGTAGATTCATTAGGAAAAAGCGCTTTACAACCGTAAGGCTAGGTCCTGAGGTTAAACTCGCTTTTGCTCACACTCTGTGTGACTCACTCAATTGTTATTCAATAATTGAGTCTTTTAAACCGCGGTGTGTGTTCCACTGAAGTAGTTTCAGCCGCTTTCTCTTCGCACTACGGTGTGAATCACTTAATTTTTATTCAATAATTGAGTCTTTTAAACCGCAGTGTGTGTTCCACGGATACAGTTTAAACCGCTTCCAGCTCATATTACGGTGCGAATCACTTAATTGTTATTCAATAATTGAGTCTTTTAAACCGCAGTGTGTGTTCCACGGATACAGTTTAACCCGCTTCCAGCTCATATTACGGTGCGAATCACTTAATTGTTATTCAATAATTGAGTCTTTTAAACCGCAGTGTGTGTTCCACGGATACAGTTTAACCCGCTTCCAGCTCATATTACGGTGCGAATCACTTAATTGTTATTCAATAATTGAGTCTTTTAAACCGCAGTGTGTGTTCCACGGATACAGTTTAACCCGCTTCCAGCTCATATTACGGTGCGAATCACTTAATTGTTATTCAATAATTGAGTCTTTTAAACCGCAGTGTGTGTTCCACGGATACAGTTTCACCCGCTTCCAGCTCATATTACGGTGCGAATCACTTAATTGTTATTCAATAATTGAGTCTTTTAAACCGCAGTGTGTGTTCCACGGATACAGTTTAACCCGCTTCCAGCTCATATTACGGTGCGAATCACTTAATTGTTATTCAATAGTTGAGTCTTTTAAACCGCAGTGTGTGTTCCACGGATACAGTTTAACCCGCTTCCAGCTCATATTACGGTGCGAATCACTTAATTGTTATTCAATAATTGAGTCTTTTAAACCGCAGTGTGTGTTCCACGGATGCAGTTTAACCCGCTTCCAGCTCATATTACGGTGCGAATCACTTAATTGTTATTCAATAATTGAGTCTTTTAAACCGCAGTGTGTGTTCCACGGATACAGTTTAACCCGCTTCCAGCTCATATTACGGTGCGAATCACTTAATTGTTATTCAATAATTGAGTCTTTTAGACCGCAGTGAGTATTCCATGGAAGCGGTTTTAATCGCTTTCTCATCGCCTTACGGCGTGAATCACTTAATTGTTATTCAATATTATTATTTTTCTGATGGTAATAGATACCACTTGCCTATGACCACTGCAGCGATACACGTAACTTTAAGTAGCAAAGCAAAGTCCAAGGCATTGCTGTGTTGGCGCGCATTACTTTGAGACGTTCGATGATTAGTCTCAACTGCTTAAAAATCAAACGATGTTAGTTCGTAACCCCATAACTTAAGAGCAGCATAACTGATTTAGCTGTTTTTTTTTTTAATTTTTGTGATACTTCGAATGAGGTTTATAAACTCTGCCGCATCCGACCTAGTACCGTACCTATTTAGTTATAAACATGTTATCACTTTACATTCGGATTTCATCATCATCATCATCATCATCATCATCATCATCATCATCATCATCGGCCTATCGAAGTCCACTGCTGGACATAGGCATCTCCAAAGACACGCCACTCAGCCTGATCTTTCGCTTTTCGCTTCCATCCACCGCCAGCTGTCCTACGTATATCGTCACTCCATCGAGTCTCAGGGCGTCCTACGCTACGTTTGCCAATTCGCGGTCTCCACTCCAGAACACACATTCGGATTTATCTTGACTGATTTTTAGATTTTGTTGCAGAAAACAACATTGACATTATTTCAAAACCTATTTTATACCAAATAAGTACAAGTCGACAATTCCGAAGGTTTAGCTGGATACCAACTTTCGTCGGAAAACTGCTGAACTGAATCTAATAATTGGTAAACGAAAAGGAAAATAACTGATAAGGCACTAGAGCGTTTCTGTTCACAGCGTAGAAAGGGTTTTTTTTTATAATTTCGGAAACTGTGAGTAACATGTATAATTACAAATTACTGAACCGATTTTCATGAATTTTATATGGGACTGAAACTATTTCTACAATCAAATCAGACGATAAAAAATATTATTTTTTGCAATCGATTTTTGACACAAAAATATACAAGCGAATAAATGACCTACACTCTTTATTAAGTCGGTTAAAAAAGCGCATAATGCTTTTAACTCAGTTGGACGTCTCGCAATCTATTCTAGTTTTTGTTTTACTTGCAGCATTACTAACGTTTAGTAACGTTGGATACTCCAACTACAGTTTCACCTACATCCGGTGGCCTTCTTCAAGGAGCCAACGCACAGTACAAAATGCGCGCGGAAATCCCGGTTAGTGAGTAATCCCGCATAAGTAAAACAAAAATGTATCAAAATCCCGTCAGTTTTCATTGTCAAATCTAATTTTGGGTTCAAATATATACTACCACACCTCATACACACATCTATCTTACTTAGTTATCTGCATATAGAGGCATTACTTCAAGCGATGAAGGAAAAAGTCATTATAATTCTTTATTTTTACCTTGCTTGTCTGAAAGTTCTGAAATCAAAGTGTTTTGTTCCTGTTTTGGTATAATTGATAAAACTGTCACTCTTTCGGCCATAGTGAAAATGCCAGCTGAAAAATTATATCATGCAGCTTCCAAGCAAAACTCTTTTTACACTATAACCAACCTCTATTACAAGGAAATAGATACGTAGGTTTCACGTAGGCTTAAAGGACGTAAGTGTCAGCTCAAATAAGCGTAAATGTCAGCTGAAATAGACGTGAAGTGACCACGCAAGTGATTATGAGAGGATAGTCCTAACGAGAGAGATAAACGGTAACAGCGTTAGCTTAGGATAATCTTAAGATGTTGGGTGACCATAAGTTTTCAATCTTTACGGAATAACTTAGAATCGGTGAACAATAACAATGTACGCTTTTAGCAATTTTTGATTTTTTTATTTTTACACTGGACTAGACGTGCGTTTAGACACAATCTCACCTGATGTAAAGCGAAGATGTGGCCGAAAACAGAACACGCTTGTTTAAGAAATATCTATTCAAGTTTTTCTTGAACTTAATTTGAAACACAGACGCTGGCAACAAGTTTCACACTTCAGCAGTTCTTAATTATTATAAAAATAATAATAAATATCGTAGGACATTACACACAGTGCCATCTGACACCAATATAAGCAAATCTTGTATTATGAAAGTCAGATAACGGATAGAAAACCTAAATAGTTTTTTTTTTTTAAATACATACTTATAATACATACAGTACACCCAGACACAGAACAAATATTTATTTATACCACAAAGTGTTTGTCCTGAGTGGGAATCAAACCTACCCCCACCAAACCCCTACAGCCCTTGAAGCAGACGTACTACCAATGAGCCAACAGGGCTGTAATTTTTTATAAAACAGTATCGAGCTGTTAATTCTCTTTTGTTTTGTGTTAACTTATCCTTTTTAAATGCATGTTTCAATTTTATGGTCAAGCAAATGTCATTAAAATGCTCGATTTTTTAATAGTGTTAGATTTTGCGACTGTCCAAAAAATAATTGTAAAAGAATAATAAAAATAATTTACATGTACGAGAGATTCTGTACAACACAATAATTTTTAAACTCCTTAATAAATTTGGATATATGGAAAATAGTTAAAATCTCCACATCATTCCGAGTGACACCGGCTTTTTTTTAAATTAATTTATTTGTAGACATTCTTGTTTTTTAATTTTCTTAATTAAACTTGTTTACCTTTACTGCAAAAAAAGTTAACCATATTTTAAATTGTACACTACAAAAAGTTAATGACATGATATGATAATAAGTAATTTCTTTTTTGTGAGAATTTTTGCCGAGAAATGAGAATCAGTTAATAGGGAAAACGGTGTTGGAATACGTTAACTTGAAATTAAAAAAAACTTAAATCTATTGTGTCCAAAAAAATTATAAAAGATTGGAGTCACGAATCATACCGTTCATTAGCCACCGCAAGCCCTAAAATATAATATTATCAAGTTACGTTACACACACGTCTCTAATAAGGCTGGCCACAAAATTGCGACACTATTATATTTTAAAGAGTTTGTTGTCCCATACTTCGGTATTGTTGTGAGCACCATGTGCAAGCTGCTGGAGAGAAAGTACTAATTAAAGTACATAATTAAGTTTCAATGTTTGTAATGTATTACTATGGAAACTGACGTGGTTTTGACACATTTTTGTTTTACTTATGCGGGGTTACTCACGTTTAATTATATCGGAAACTCCGACTATAGTTTCGGCCACATCCGGTGGCCTTTATCATGGATACAAAGCCGTGTACAACGCGCGTGCGGCCTCGTCTTTATTTGCACTGCGCGTCTCGCACGTGAAGACAGCGATTGCTGCGCGAGCGTCTCTAGTAAAATTAGAAAGCTCTGATCTTTATGGCTTTTTGGTATTTTGTTTTACTTTTTTTCTGTATATGTTTGAATAATTTTTTAATAGTTCAATTTAGAAGCTGTTTTTAGTAGTAGCACAATAATTATTATTTATAAAATGTGTAATCTCAGTAAGTGAATTATTTGTAATTCTTATACTTATAAGGGCCGTAACTTGTTCCATCTCAAACTCGCTCCGCTCCGTTGACCAATAAAATAATTATGAGTGTTGACATTCTAGAATCGACTGAACAAAAGTAAACGAAAATGACAAAAAGCGACAAATTGCAATGTCAGCCGACATCACTCTATGACGTCCAACTTTGCGCGACGTCTCTAGTGACTCATAGCGCGGGATATTCGTTCCGTAAAGGTGAGTCGCTGGTCTATGTCCAGTTTTATCGTAACTGGAGATAGACCAGAAATTCTATATAATAACTCTGGTAAGGTGTCTGCCGGTGTTAAATGAAGACACCGTCGAGGGTAGGTCGTTATAATTTGTTACGATCATGCAATCTAATTTATTTGAAAAGCGTAATTTAAAATAACATCAGGTGAGCTGTAGCTTAACCTACAACAATCGAATGTGAATGCACGAAAGCTAAAACATTATAATTGTATAGAATTATAAAGTAAAATAAAAGTTTGTGTGGACCGCAAACAGCTACTTACGAATAAAAATAAAAATGGACAGTAATTGCGGCACTCTCCAGTTGTGAAACTTTTTAATTTTGCCTGGAAAACTTGAGGGCATTGTTAGCCTGGTTGCGGTGAGAGTTTGAATTTGGGACCATTTCAATATGTCTAAAAAAGGTTATGGGTACAAGGGTGCCAACTATGGCGTCTGTCGACGTACTGTTGTTAGTCTGTAGCTATAGCTTTTATAACAAAGAATAAATTTGAATGATTTGGTTTAATTCTCTTGATTTGTAGAGTATATAAATGAAATAAATAATTTAAAAAAATTAGTGTTGATAGGTTTGGTTAATTATTTTTAACGTATTTTGCGCCAAAAATCCACTATCTTGATTTTTTAAACCACCTCTTAAAAACATTTGGGTTATTAAGACAAATCTAATGATATCTTTATTGTCGTAATCCATACAGCCGTTAGGAAGATACAAGGTTCTAAAGAAATTTACATACATACAAGATACGCGCGAAAAACATAAACCTTCCTTGGCAGTTGGGTAAAAAACACAAGTTTTGGTAAACTATATAGAATAGAACATAGCTTTATTGTACACCAAACATATATTCATATTTAATGAATAAAACTTAAAACAGAGATAAAGATAGAAAATAAAAAGAAAAATAACATAGATGGTGTACAAGATTGAATCAGCACTAGAAAGCAAGCAGTCATGTCTGGCTACTTTCATTGATATCGAAGGAGCATTTGATAAAACTACCTTCCTTAGCATAGAAAATGGTCTAAAAACCAAGGGAGTAGACAACAAAATGTGTGCTTGGGTCACAACAATGTTAGCAAACAGAGCGGCCAGCATAGAGACAGCTGGCAAGTCGCGATGCCGAGTCACGAGAGGCTGCCCGCAAGGAGGAGTAATGTCTCCACTACTCTGGGTGGTCGTTGTAGACGAACTCATTGAGCTCCTCAATAAAGAAGGCATCGTCACCGTAGGATACGCCGACGATCTGACAATCATGATCTCTGGACTATTTGAGACAATCTTGTTTGAAAAAATGCAAAAAGCACTTAAGGTCCTTGAGAAATGGTGTGCACGCCACAACCTATCCGTGAATCCGCAAAAAACAGAATTGATTTTGTTCACACGAAAAACTAAAACAATGAATGTAAATACTCCTTCATTATTTGATACTAAACTAAGACTTAGCAAGGAAGTAAAATATCTAGGCATTTGGCTAGACAGTAAACTATTGTGGAGAAAGCAACTGGATTATATCACCACAAAGGCAACAAATATTTTATGGCAGTGTACCAGAGCAGTAGGAAAGGACTGGGGCCTTAAACCGAAGCTCTGCCACTGGCTATACACTGTGATAGTGCGACCTGTTCTCACCTACGGTTGCGTAGTGTGGTGGACTCGCACTAACCTAGCGACTGTAATCTTGAAACTACAGAAGACACATAGACTCGCATGTTCTTTAATCAGCGGATGTATGAAAAAAACACCATCAGCTGCCCTAGAAATCATCCTTGGTCTGACTCCACTGCATCTGCACATTCAACAGGAAGCAATGGCTTCAGCACTAAGGATAAAGTCTACGAACCAGTGGAAAAGTACGGGTCCTATTACTAACCACTGTAGAATAATTGACCGGGCGACGAAAATAATCCCCGAAGCAAACGAAGGCACTGATAAAATAGCCAGCACACACCTAGACAGCAAAAAGTATGAACTTATCACGGAGGACAACGTCTTGGAAGGTGTTCATCCAGCGTGGAACGTCTACACAGACGGTGCAAAAAACAAGGCGGGAGCTGGCTGCGGCTATTACTCCCCGGAACTCGGACTTAAACAGGCCACGGCTCTAAACAAGACCACGACAACACTGCAAGCGGAGGCCATGGGCCTACTACTGGCCGCAAGGGCAGTCGTGCCACTCAATGATCTTCTGGTCCCCAGGGATCGGAATGATAAAGATATTCTAATGTTTACCACAGACAGTGCGGCCACTATCTACGCACTTAGAAGACCTGTAACAAGGTCCAGAGTCATTGCAGAGTGTCATACCATACTACAAACACTCTCAAGCAAGTACAGAATCATAATTAGATGGACGAAAAGCCACGGACCATGTTTGGGCAACAATGTGGCCGACTCTCTCGCCAAGGAGGGTGCGGAAAAGCAGGTAAGTGACGACGTTGTGGCTCTATGCAAACCATCAGCGATGGAAGTGCGAGAGCTACTGCGCCGTCACACCGAGAAAGAACAACAAAACTTGTGGGATAAGAAAGACGACTGTAAACATGGTAAGACCGCCTTTCCAATTCTTAACAGGAAGATTACTAACAATCTATTGAAGTTGCAACGACAGGACCTTCGTCTCTTAGTAGGCCTCATAACCGGTCATTGCAACTTGAATAGTCACCTCTTTAAACTAGGAGCCACGGATAGTCCGCTATGCCGTGGCTGCTTGCAAGAAAATGAAACTGTAGAGCATGTGCTTTTCCATTGCAAAGCCACAGAAGCCACTAGAATTACTACTAGGCTGCATGAAGCTGCTTCGCTATCAATCATGTCGCCGCAACACCTCGCTTGTTTCTCGTCATCAACGCCATCAAACTTTCCATCTAACTCACTGGAGCTACTATGCCAGCGCCCTAGAGCCTCGCTCCGATACTTCAAGGAGCTGGGTTGGCTCGGGTAGATGCTGGTAGGGGGAAATGCACAATACACCCCAAGCGGGACGTCAGTGCAGGACTTATCGCCCCCACTTTGAATAAGAATAAGAATAAGAATAAGAACATAGATTAATTAGTCTATATATTTTTTGTTAAATATACTGGTAGTGCAACGACGGCCTTATCACCTAGAGATCGATATCCTCCAATATAATCACATATTTTCTTATATTATAATGTGGTGACATGATTTTTCCACGTCTCCGCTAAAACTTCCAAGTCTTTTTTAACATTTACTAGACATGATTGCATCTGCCGACATGTCGATACATACCTGCAACACAAACGAGCCGTGCTTGTATTTGCGTTGATAAGGATTCCATAAACTTGCAACAGGGTACCGTGAGGTTTTATGTATTAAAAGACGATTAAAATTAGTCGGGATATGTTTGACGAAACACCGATTGTACTTTGGTATTAAATTTATATAAGAGTTCCAATTCTATCACACTAATATTATCAGTGTGTTTGTACGTTTGTTACTTCTTCACGCTCAAACGGCTGGATCAAATATGATGAAAATTGGTATGTAGGTAGCAGACACCTTGGATTATCACATAGACATTTATGCGACGATAAATATTTGTTCTGTGTCCGGGTGTTCTGTATTTATTATAAATATGTATTTACAAAAAAGAGTATATAAGTAGTGTTCAAGGTATATATTTAGTTTATTTCCGCTTAACAGTCGTTTCAGTTACAACAGTAATGTGGAATTAAATATAACTAATGAGACAATTTAAAAAAATTACAACAATTTAAAATAATCTTATCCGAAACTTTACTTAATATCTATAATTAAAATTTGACATAAACTTAAAAGCTAAAACAAATTAAACAAAACACTGGCAAACAAACAAATGAATGTAATTGTTTTTCTGTTAGTGATACAGAATAACAAGCTGTATTTAGGTTGGGAACTAAAACCTGCTTTATGTTTTTGGTTTACTTTAATATTGTTGTAGATTACGTAGCGATGCTAAGAGGTTTTCGCGTTCGGGCCGGACCAAGTATCAGCTATTTTCTAAGTAATAGGTATATGTAGAAGTCCTGAAGATGCCTCGTGTAGAGGCGAAACACGTGTCGGCAAGTGGTTACTGCAACGAGAAGATGATATAAACACTTGTGTTTATTTTAATTTGTTTTAGCTTTTAAGTTTATGTCAAATTTTAGTTGTAGATATTAAGTAAAGTTTCGGATAAGTTATTTAAATTATTGTCAAGTTTGTTAAATTTAAATCCTTACCACTGTTATGGCTGAAACGACTGTTAAGCGGAAATAAACTAAATATATACCTTGAACACTCAAAATGAACTTCCGCAAAGTAACGATTGAATCAATCAAGTATATAAGTATTTCGTTAGTTTGTGGCTAGATGGCGTTGTATGAAATGTCTGACGATAATCTACTTAACTACATAAGGATGTATTATTTGCGTGTGTGGGTGTGTGTTTGTGAGTTCCATCTTTTAATATAAATGGGATAGCGAACGAAATAGAGAGTTATGTCACACAATATGCGACAGCAGTTATGCTATGTTATTATGCGGGTATACCAGAACGAAGCAAGTATGAAGAGGAAACTGTCAATATACTATTTTACTCAAATGCCCGGCAAAACATATGAGGAAAATAATAATATTGAAACCTTACATCGACGCCTCTGGATTTACCCGTGGAAACTTTAGTTAGTATTTTGGAATGAAATAAAGATAAGATACTATATTTTACATAAAAACGGCCAAGTGCGAGTCGGTCGCGCACCGAGGGATCCGTACAAACCTGTAGGTATATAAGTAAGTAAAAGTTATGGTTTTTTTTTAATGGTAATATTTTATCTTTATCTGTGCTATAAGACGTTGCTTCGTACCAAATTTCAAGATTCTGAGTTCACGGGAAGTACCCTGTAGGTTTTGATTCCCTTGCGAATGTCGAAAATTTGCAGCATAAACGGCTGTATCTTTTGATTCCGTTGGCTTAGAAGTTTGATTTTTTCACATTTTCATCTTGATACCTCCTGAGAAAAAGGATTTTAACAGACAGACGGACAACAAAGTGATCCTATCAGGGTTCCTTTTTTCTTTTTGAGGTACGGAACCCTAAAAAGTCATAAATACCTAGGTGAGCGTGCTACATCTTTGACCACATCATCAGATCAAAAACTTTTTAAAATGTATATTTTTAAATAGTTAACTGCCTAGTTCATATTTCAAAGATGCACATCACGTAAAGGTTTGTGTGACAAAAAATACTATTTCTATTTTATCGGATGCTGAGTCAACATTCTCATAAAAAGATCCTTTATCTCGAGCGATAAATTCATCATAACATCCTCACCGTCTAATTTAGCGGAAGCGGATGCCGCCCGGAAATATTGAGAAAAATAATATGGGGTAGAACTAAGGCGCTATTTAGGCCAAACATTGGGAGCGGTTGTGCAATTTCAAGCGAACAGTTAGAAACTAAAAAAATAAATGAATATTTGTTTTTATCAATTCATTCACAGAGAGGGTGGGGTACAATTCTTACGACTAGATAAAATTAGATTTTTTTACATGTAGACAATTTCAGTCTGTCAACAGTCAAATTGACGGATATTGTAATACTACATCCATCCGCTGCCATCTTCCTGTAGCGATATCTATCATCCGCTTGATGACGGAACCTGTCGAACAATTCCGCACCGCAATTTCCATTTCATTCCATGTTTTGATTAGTTCCCGTTCATATCCATTTGCGATTTGGTTTTTACAGTTTTATTTTTGTAAGTGATGGTGTTGCTGACTATGGCACACATAGCCTGGAATGGAACTGACTCTCAAGTGAGGCTGCTGGAAAAAAATACACCATTTGCTGTGTTTTTTTTTTTTAATTACTGATAGGCTTACGTTTTACTGCCAACTCGCCTAATGTTAAGCGAAGATGCGGTCTACGGTGCACGCTCGCCTAGAAGAAACCGATTCACTCGCGACTTGAAGGCACACAGATTGTATCTATCAGGGAAGGCCCACTGAGGCAGAAAATTTCATTAAACTGGTAACGTAGGGCCTCTCCTAATGCACGCCACAAAAAAATATACTCTAAGATAGGCCGTTTAGATATTAGCCAGAATTTGAAAAGAGACTTCCTAGAGCTAAAAGCTGGTGCGTCACAAACATCTTTTAGCGTTGACATAATCAGAAACTTTGTTGAGATGTCGAAACAAAAACTGAAATTAATTATGCATTTCACTGAAATATTTGTTTGGGATGGATTTTACTCATTATTATTAAATAACTTTTACTATTACATTTTTTTTAAATATAATGTAATAGTAAAACGATGATATCAGGCAGGTTGCAGGCACAACATGGAGTAGAGTAGCCAGAGAGAGATCAAAATGGAGTAGGTTGGAGGAGGCCTTTGCCAACTGGCAAACGGACATACAGAAAGTAAAGAAGCACCAAATACGCGAATAATTTTAATTGCGTAAAATACATATATACCTATAACAGTGCAGTAGTGTGAGAAATAATTGTATATCTGTTGTCCGAATAAAAGGCTTTATTATTATTATTATTATTAATAGTAAAATGAACTATTCTTACGACAAACATTCGTGTGACTAATATAGATGTTTGTTCTATGTCTGGGTGTTCTGTATGTAATAACAAAAAAAAAGTATTTAAGTATTCTATCAGCTGTCTGGTTTCCATAGTACAAGCTTTGCTTAGTTTGCGGTTAGATGGTGCTGTGTGAAAATGTCCTCTAATATTTAAAAAAAAATGCCTCAAAGTATTGCTTCAAAACAGAAATCCTGAAATTTGCTTTGTTATTTAAAGTTATGTGTATCGCTCTAATAGTCATGGACAGGTGTTTTCTCTTACCAATAGGAGAGCGTCTCGTTCGTCTTATTACTATTATAATAAAAATATTTAAAAAAATAACATGTAGGTATGTTTGTAAGTATGTGTAAATTAATTCTTCACGTTATAACGGCTTAATAGATTTCAACGAATACAGAAAGAAACCATTAACACAATACAACATTGATGATAAAAAATATATTTACAAAATAGTGAGAGAGGTAATTACTAAAAAGGATCCCATCTAAGAATTGGATGTTATCGTCCAATTCCTTGAACGTCTAGTCCAAATATTTTTCCCTTTTCCAAGAAAATTAATAAATCCTTGTTGATGTCTACGCTTTTTTTTCATAGAATTTGTAAGCGCCAATTAGAAAGCGGATTCATTGGCTTGCCTCTGACTTATATTTTATTATAGCGAAACGTCACTTACACACTGACGCACAGTGGGCGCGCCGTGGAACACTCGCGTACTAAATCGGTTTCATAGTAATGAAAAAATAACTTATAACATTATCTGTATGGTAGAAATACCTTCTCTACCCGTGGTTGCCGTAAGAGTCGGCTAAGTGATGTAATCCGGAAGATGGGCAGCAGCGTCTTCCTTGAACAATCACACCTAACTGCGCTCGCCAACCCGCCTGCCAAGCGTGGCGAGTATTGGCAAAACCCCCCCAGGAGGAGGCCTATGTCCAGCAGTGGACGTCCTATAGATGATGATGTGAAAAAAATTAAAAAAAAAAACACAATTACTTACTAGTTATTTAATACTCTTTTAGTTTAAAATTCTTTTACATGTCATAAAACAAGATCCAGCCAAGATAGCCTAGAAGTTTACTAGTTTTAAACTATAAAGCATTTTCAACATATTATTGTGACGTTTTATGATTTTAAATGTATTATACTCATTATCCTGATGATATATATATATGCGATAATTTTACGGCCTAGTACGGTAACTGCCTGGCTTCTGGTTGTGATCATCCAAAGCTTATAACCCTGTACAGAAACTTAAACATAAATGATTCAGTTGAAATAATTTCAATACGCTGATGACCTTTTACTTTACGACGGTATTCAACTCTGCCGTATAGGTACTCAACATCAATGAAATCCATTTGAGAAATCCAGAAACGCGTCGTAAACTTGTCTCATAAAACTTAAAGTCGAATAAACCGTCAAAGATAACTCGTATCAGATATCATATATACTGTCGTGGGCGGCGCAGGGGAATGTGAGCCGGGAAGGCTTTTGTACACTGGGCTAAAATGTAGTGAATTCATTTGAGTGTAATAAATAAATACACAACTTTACTACTTTTGCTTTTTTTTAACTTGGTGGTAGATTTCGTTTGCAGGAGGTTGTCTAGGCAGGTACCACCGCAGTACCAGATATTCTGCCGCTAAGCAGTAGTGTGTAAACATTACTGTGTTCCGATTTGAAGGGTACTGCAGCTAGCGAAATTACTGGGCTGTTGAGACTAACCATCTAGTCTCAAAGTAATGACCGCCAAGGCAGCGATGCCCTGGACTTTGTTTTACTACTCAAAGTTCTGTGTATTGCTGCAATGGTCATGGACAGGCGTTATCTCTTAACACCAGGAAAGCGTCCCGTTCGCCTCATAACTGGTATATAAAAAAATAAAAAATAATGAATGAATAGTGAATTAATGCATGAGTGAATGAATGAATAATGATTGGGTGAATGAGTGAATGAATGAATGTATGACTAATTCATTAATTTTATCGCGTACATTTTTAGAGTTTTTTATTAGCGTTTTCGAATATCGAATGTTTGATGAAAAACTTTGTCATCTCTCAGATGTTAAGTGAAAACGCGGTCTACGATGGAGCAAGCTTAATTAAAGGATACAGAATTTCTCTCGATTTGAAGACACCCAGATTGTAACTATCACGGAACAACCAAACGGGTAGTGTATTCCACACTTAGCCGTTCGTAAATTCAAAATGGAAACAAATCGTGGAAGACAGGAATATATGGTTGTAGTAGCTTCTCTCTGCACTTGCATCCCCCTGGCTAAGTGACAATTGTAGTAAGCATAATGTATTAATATCTATAACTGTAAACTGTATAAACTGTAACCTAATATGAAAAGAAAGAAAAAAAGAATGCCTTGCTGAGTTTCTTGCCGGAGTCTTCTCAGTTGAAGTGTAAGATGGTAGATTAAAAAATGTAACTTAACGTGCCTTACTAGGGCCTAAACTGAATAAATAACTTTTTTATGTGATTTGATTTAATCGTTTCGTACGAGTTTTTGGAACGTCCACCATGAAACGATGTCGCTTTTTCGATGTTTAAAGTAAAAAAGATTGAAGTTGTTCGAAATAAATAATTTTTTATTTGCTTTGAACAGTATTTCGTTGTCTGCCCGTCTGTTCGCAGCTACTACAAGGCCGACTCTACGATTCCCCTGTGTCATCAGACAAACACTTGTGTCGTCGCCATTACTTACCCTGACGTGCCTCAGAATATGACGAATATTTAACGAGATTTAAGCTTTAAAAGGATGATGGTGTAAAAGCGTTAGCTGCGTAACGAAGTGTACCTTCGGATTCAGCGATGCGATGTTTTATTGTGTGCAGATTGTTTATAATTGGTTGTTTTACGATCTGTGAGCCTTTTGAATTGGGATTTGTATTTTTTTTTAATGTTAAATTTTTGAGGCTAACGATACCCTCTCTTGATGGTAAGAGATAACGCCTGTTCATGACCATTGCAGCGATACATATGAACTTTGAGTAGTAAAACAAAGTCCAGAGCGTCGTTGCTTCGGCGCTCATTACTTTGAGACTTTCGATGATTAGTCTCAACAGCCCTGCAATTTCGCTAGCTGCAGTACCCTTCAAACTGGAACACGGTAATATTTTCAAACTACTGCTTGACGGCAAAATATCTGGTACTGCGGTGGTACCTACCCAGATGAACTCCTCTACCACCAAGTAACTCATAATATGTCATTAGAATTTTCCCCGACATTAATATTTTACATGATGTATTCATCATCATCATCATCATTAGCCGTATGACGTCCACTGCTGGACATAGGCCTCCCCCATTGATTTCCATAATGACCGGTCGGAAGCGGTTCGCATCCAGCGCGTTCCTGCGGTCTTTATTAGGTCGTCTGTCCACCTTGTGGGTGGACGTCCTACGCTGCGCTTGCCGGTCCGTGGTCTCCACTCCAGAACTTTGCAGCCCCATCGGCCATCAGTTCTGCATGCTATGTGCCCTGCCCACTGCCACTTCAACTTGCTAATCCGCTGGGCTATGTCGGCTACTTTAGTTCGTCAACGGATCTCCTCATGTCTGATTCGATCTCGTAGGGAAACTCCGAGCATAGCCCTCTCCATAGCTCGTTGACACATGATGTATTCTTTATCATAAATACAATGAATCACTACGTAAATTTTAAAGATTTAATTTTGTTTTCATCTGGTACCAATCCCATATCCAACGATTCATGCGCAATTCCTCGCAATGGACTTCAGAAGAATTCAAAATAACATCAATAATCATCTACATACTCGATCAAAAACATACGAGGACTTCGGAATTCCTCTCCACAAATTAATTGGGGCCCCGGAACCCTCAGAAGAGGGAGATGTGATTGATTGCTAATGGCCTGTTTTATTTTAATACTCATATTTTACCCTCCGCCTGGAATTTTGGAAGGATTACGGATTAGCTTTGTTGGAAGTTTTCGTGTAAATTAACGAGTGTGACATCCTAAATGTTAAGTAAAGTGAATTTATTTTACTGCCATACAATACCATTGGCTGTTCTGACGCAGCGAGGGAGCTATTCAATTGTGTGAGCCGCCTCAAGCAACCCACTATGATTAGCTGCCGGTGAAGGAAAATGTTGTGAGGAAACCATAGCATGGTGGTAGGGTGTTTTCTAGTACTCGGCTGGCTAGCTACCCTCAAGTTGAAAATCTGCCACCAAGTACCTAACGGTGTGCTTCAACCACACCGTCTAACATCGGGTGAGCTGTCAAACACTTAGCTTGTCAACCTTAAAAAACTGCAAGTCCAAAATACGCCTACGATCTCCACAGAATTCATATATCTTCATTCATCCCACAATTCTCAGTCAACTATTGAAACTTCTTTAGGAAAATTACATGACATCTTTTCTGAACATAAACAAACGTTATACCTTAATCTCACTCTAAAAAATTAATCATCTCAACTTAGCCAAAATGCCGCAAATGCAAAAATTATCCAAGTATAAACGCGAGATTTATATTCCCCATTCGTCCCACGCATGCGTATACACGCACGATGTGTCCCCGGCTCTAGGGTGGGGGCTTCGAGACCGCGCTCGCCATCCTCGTTGGACGTGTGAAACGGTCCCGTCTATTTGCTTTCGTGAGTGAAGTGTCGGTTAAACGATATAAAATTATGTATGCAGCCGATCAGTGAGTGAGTGAACGAAGTTTTTATAAATTTTTCTGTGAGTGAAGTGAGTGGAATGTGGGTTAAATAAGACAAGGTGAGTTTTCTGCTAACGAAATAAAGCGGTAACTTATTTTTAACATATTAATATGAATGTATTGAAAATAAAATAAATTACGATACTTCTATTTTAATTAATTCTATTGTAAATAAATACTATATGACGAGTAGTCTAATTAAAAAATCACTTTTATGAGTATGTTATATATTTTAATAGTGTATAGAAATGATTAGCGGAGCTAAAATTTTAATCTAAATAATTAATTGATTTTTGTGGACTATGACGCTCAGGTGGTGAAAAATTAATCATTACCTAAATTTATCCATTTATGAGATTTGATAGAAATCATTACTCTAAGCGTTAATATCATGTTTTTTTTTTATATCGACCCAAACTGACTAAATCGAGGCCGTAAGTAATTTTTTTTTCTTAATACGATTAATATTAACTTTTGTTCAAGAATAAATTGTCACAAACTCAATATTTTTGTACATATTTACTACTAGGAGCCTACTTTTACATATTAACGTAAGTATTTTTTTTCTATGTGTATGATTTATGAGTTTATGAGACTTGTCGCTCTAAAATTAATTATGTATTGTAGAAAAAAGGCGATTAATATAATTAATTACTTTTTTCTAAAGTTAATTTTTTTAAGATGATAATTGGCGTATCAATATAATTTTTATATGACATCGTAATAAACTAATCAAAGCATTTAAATTTCTTTCGAAATTATTTTTAAAAGCAATTAAAAAAAATTGCATTAAAAGGGTTCATTAAAACAAATGGTTGATGTTTATATGGTTTATTGTGAGAAAATATTATTCCTGTTTTTAAATTTCCTATATACGCCACTTTCAATGTTTGACCACAGCTCACCTGGTGTTAAGTTACTTGCTAGGACGATTAGGATAGGATAATTGTGATACTTATACCAAATACTTGATTTTCGTATAATAACTCCCAGAAAGGATTTGGTTTTTTTATAATACAGTAATGAGACGAACGAGACGCTCTCCTGATGTTAAGAGATAACGCCTGTCCATGACCATTGCAGCGATACACAGAACTTTGAGTAGTAAAACAAAGTCCAGGGCTTCGCTGCCTTGGCGCTCATTACTTTGATACTAGATGGTTAGTCTCAATAGCCCTGTAATTTCGCTAGCTGCAGTACCCTTCAAACTGGAACACAGTAATGTTTACACACTACTACTTGGCGGCAGAATATTTGGTACTGCGGTGGTACCTACCTAGACGACCTCCTGCTAAGGAAATCTACCACCGAGTTAAATGTATTAGATTAGATACTGTCTAGACAATTTATTTTCTATTCTGCCTATCTCTTTTATATTTTTTATGGCATATTTTTTAGGGATGAGGCACTGAAAGAGCCGATAACTATACACTAGCAGTGCTTCGTGGTTAATAGAAAAATGATTGATAAAAATGAATTAGGTATTCTGCAAAAGAAAAAGTTCTTTGACGAGCTTGAGAATTCTTTTGATCTTTATACTCAATTTAATTGAGACAGGTTGATTCATTCGATCATTATTGTTGACTAACATACAGACGGACACAACTTGCGGATTTATAATTTTAGTTAAGACTAGTTGTGCCCGCGACTCATCCGCGTGGGTGTTCGGTAAGGGTTAATTATGTTTGAACTAATCGTACCAAAGCGGGTTTCCAAAATAGCGCGTAATACTTTAATTAGCTTAATTTTTTTGTTCGTTAACCGATTCGAATAAAACAAACACTAAATACTACAAGAAGCTTGCTAAAATACATCATTAAACACCAAATTCAAATCGTTTTTTTTTTAATTACTTATAGGCTTGCGTTCGCGCCTGATGTTAAGCGAAGATGCGGTCTACCTCCACCGCTTGCCTAGAAGAAACCGATTCACTTGCGACTTGAAGGCACACATATTGTATCTAATAGAGAACTAATTCGGGCAGAAAATTCCATTGTTTAGCGGTTCGTACAATGACGGTAGATTTAAACTGTTTAGTTTGAGTTTTTAGATTATCGACCATGAAGCGATGTCGCTTCTTAAAGATCTTGTAATAATAATAATTTTCTGAAATTAGCGTGCACAAACGCACAGACAAACAGACCAAAATTTCAAAAACTATTTTTTTAGTCTCGGTAAAAACTTTTTTTTATATATTGTACAGGCACGACTCTTTTATGATCTTATTATATGATTATTTACATATAGTAGGATATTGCATTCTTAATGTTTTCGTGATAAGGTTACTTGCTTTATACCGGTAATAAAACAAATTTGTTTTAATAACTAGAAGATTGGGAAATTTAAATTAATAAACATTTCGTCAGAAACAATAAGTTATTTTGGAATTTAGACGATTTCTGAGTAAATAAATTTTGGATTTTGCCGTTTTTATAGATAATGGTACGGAACCCTTCGTGCGCGAGTCCGACTCGCAATTAGCCGGTTTTTTTATTTCATAACAACTTTACCCACTCAATTTATTTTCAATTCCGCCCGTATATCCGTTATATTAATATCTTGCTAATAAACAACCGTTGAAAGATATTTCAAGATACGTAAAAGAGAAAGTCATTAGTCAAATTTTAATTACGATTGCAATAGAAACGCTTTTATCAGCCAGGCCATTTCCGCAGTCCCTTCCTCGGAACAATATACCAATAGGACATGACACCTGATAATCGATCTTCATAATTAAAGCCTCAAATAATATATTCATAATACTACATAATTATATACAAGACAATACAGTAATAGCTCGTGCCCTGTCTCATTTAGTAGTGTATCTGCTTAAAAGGAAGGCGTGGATTCGATTCCCACTCGGAACAAATATTTTCGTAATGAACCTAAATGTTCGTTCTGTAATTCATACAGGAACAGCCAGACGGCTGTTCCTGTATGAATTACAAGTAGAAGGTATTTACAAAAAAAAAGTATTTTATCACTTAGCTGTTTCCCAAGCTGAACCCACCCCCTTCGGCATGCGAACCAACCGCGATAACCACTGAGCTATCATCGCTACAAATCGCTATTAATGAGTATCATCTCGGCTTAGGACTATCGTTCCGCGTAATCCTACAAAAAAACTAGTATAGATAATCTTGATTTCTATATGATATTAATAAATAATTTACTTACCTTGCATGTGAAATTACTTATGACAATTATTAAAGATATTCCTTTTTTTCTTTCTGTGAATTACGAATGCGCATTTGTCAAAATCTTAAAACTAAAAAGTACATCGCTGATATAAAAAATTTGTACATACTAGCTTCAAACAAGAAAAATTAAAAAAAAAAAGCGACTATATTGTCAGAACTGGACCAAATTGCTTTCAAATAAAACAAGAATCATCAAAATCGGTTCACCCAGTCGAAAATTCCGAGGTGACAAACATTTAAAAAAACAATCGAATTGAGTACCTTCTCCTCTTTTGAAGTCGTATAAAAAAGGGAACGAATGAATAGAGTCCTCAGAGGTAAGCAACGCACTGACAATGCCCCGGGTATTTTAGGTGGATTATGGACATAGACGGCGATGACCACTTACCGTCAGGCGGCCCGTCGCTGGTTTGCCACTTTTTCACATTAAAAAAACCAGTAATGTACACAAAGTTGGGAATTCAAATAATTAGAGATGGCCAGACATTCTACGCAAACAAATTTTATAGCCGTAGTGCCCTAATTACACTCGCAAAAAGTGCTTATAGGTTAATTGAATTCTAATGTTTTGGCTACTTTCACAATTTTAATTTGGATTCGTTAAAATAATCCAAACTAAAATGAGGTCATGTTCAATGATTACCATTAATTAAATTCGCCAATTGTTACGTGTGTTTCTAAAGTGTTTGAAGTGTTTGTGTGTTCTATTGTATAAATCCAAGTTAATAAAGGTCACAGACCCCGGTGTCTGTGTAGTGTAATTTTCTAAATAAACAATAAAAAAACTTTTACTTGCTTCCGTAGCGAGAGGCAATTTAAAAACTGATGATAACAAAGTCTACATATACATTTATAAAAGAAGAAACTGACAGACTGATTCGCTGTCTGATATTGATCAACGTACAGCTAAAACCGTTAGGTCTAGAAGCATGAAATTTTGAACAAATATTCCTTAAATGACGTAAGTGCGCTAAGATGGGATTTTTGGAAATTCATCCCTTAATATGGGGTTATGCCGTAGTGGTGCCGGCGTAAGAATTGTACCCCACCCTCTCTACCCGTGGTTGCCGTAAGAGTCGGCTAAGGGATGTAATCCGGAAGATGGGTAGCAGCGTCTTCCTTGAACAATCACACCTAACTGAGCTCGCCAACCCGCCTGCCAAGCGTGGCGAGTATTGGCAAAACCCCCCCAGGAGGAGGCCTATGTCCAGCAGTGGGCGTTCTATGGCTGATGATGTGATGTGATGTGAAGGGGTTAAAGTGACAGTGATATAAAAAAAATTATATATGTGCTCATGGTTCGTAACAAAAGTTTACTGTAAAGGGGGTAAAATAGGAGATGAAACTTCTGAACCTAATTCCAAAGTCAACGCGAACAAAATCATGGGCGCAAGCTAGTCTGATATATAATTACACCACTCAATAGCTAAAGGATCAAAGAATTTGTTACGTTGAGTTAGGACTTGAAACATGGGAACACGAAGGACTACTAAGTGTTCAAAATGTACACGTGTTCACGTTCACGACACTAACAAGCTGTGGTATTTGACATGAAAACTTCTTTAGCCGTGTCTAGCGATCTTTTGGTAGGGGTAAAACTTACAGGATTACGTCGTCAATAATTTGTAATGTTTTTCAATAGGCATTCCCTATGACTGCCAAGTTTTTTCCTGTAACAAGTCAACCAATTAATCGATCATTATAAGCAACTTAAGATGGCATCGACCCTGAAATCGGGGAAATAAATAATTAGAAACAAAACAAGTACAACGAAGGATAAATCGCACGTTCAGTTCGAATTTTTGGAATATCAACTATGAAGGATCATTTATCCTTTCGATGTCTTTGTCCCATTGCTAATTCGTCTTAGATTATTTTCTGACACTTGTGTTTTGTTGATGACAGCAAAACAAGGGGGAGAGAATTTTACGAACAAGCAAAGGGGGTTGTTTTCAGTTGAAAAGCAACTGTATCCGAAACGCTTCAAAGGAAATGAAACAAAGGTTGGAAATGTGAAACAAACCATAGTTGGCACGTCTTTGTGGTGAATTTTACTGTAGAAGTTGACTCAAACGAATTCGTTTTGAGCGAAAAATGAATTGAAAAATCACGGTGTGTTAGTATTGTGGACACGGTGTGTACGAAAGTACGTGTGTATTTTTAAATTTATACTTTGAAATTAAATCCGAAAATACAAAAAAATAAAACTATCCCACACATATCATCACTAAGGTGAATGAATTTTTACTATGTAACAACAAATTTTTTCGCGATACTATCTCAAGTTGTTCACAATGGCTGGTTAATTGATTGACTTGCTACTGTCCACATTAAAGGTTACATACTTTAGAAAAATAGGCAGTCATGGGGACTGCCCACAGAAGTGAAAACTTAAAACACGTCGATGTCGAAAACCTATAAGTTTTGCCCAAATAATCGCTCAACTCGGCTAAAGAAGTACTAGGTAGAGATGTTATTACATTTTTATGTAGATAATAATATTTATCAAAAAATCGATCTTAGGATCTAGACACAGTGTATTTTCCTCTTAAGAATCCGAGAATAATGCATATTACTGTACAATTAACGTACTTATTATAAATTTGCCCACTAGTAAGCCTTATTGTCCGTTCATCTATCTAGGGAATAAGTCTCTAGCATTTTGAGCTTTAATTAATGCAATTACCGTCACTCTAGCCGTCCGTCCGAACAGTCTGACCTGGGGGTGAATTGGGCAAATAGAATCTATCGCTTGTTTGAATTGGATAGTTTGACCTATAGTTGAGGAAGAACAAGTCTTCGTCCACACGACTAGGGTTTCGGTTTCTTATTACAAAACAGTGCTTTTAGAAAAGCCAAAGCATTGTAAGACTTATCATTAAGTCTACTGCGAATTTTGGTCACGAAATTTCCTGCTATGGAAAAGGAACGCTCGCTTTCTGTCGAAGTGGGCATGATAGTCAGAAGTACTTCGTAAAACACCTTCAAATTAGCGCTTCAAAGTGCGCTTAAATGTGGTTTCAAAAAGTTGAAATTCTTTATTCAATCCCACTTGTGGTATTGTTGATGATTTTATTTGCTTATTTTCATTACAGTTCATGAAACAGTTATTTAACTTTTTTAAACGTAATTTAAATTCCTGGCATTCCCGGGATCCAGGGCGCATATTTCCCGGGATCGAGATTGAAAAATTTCCCGGGAATTCCCAGAAATGGAAATCCGAGAACGAAACCCTAGACCTGACATTATGGTTGTCAGGCTAGGTGTTTGACTTCAGTAGTTTTATATAGACGAATAAGTGCATTTTCACAATATAACCATGATAAAAATATGACATTTAAAAATTACTATATAAGTCAATTTTGACTTTTATAATAATGCTCCTTCCTCTCTTAACATTGATGTGCCCGACAGGGTCCATATTTGATTGTGTACCTTATCACATCACACACATCATCATCAGCCATAGGACGTCCACTGCTGGACATAGGCCTCCTAGGGAGGGGTTTTGCCAATACTCGCCACGCTTGGCAGGCGGGTTAGCGAGCGCAGTTAGGTGCGATTGTTCAAGGAAGACGCTGCTACCCGTCTTCAGGATTACATCCCTTAGCAGACTCTTACGGCAACCACGGGTAGAGAGGGTTGGGTACAATTCTTACGCCGGCACCACCACGGCAAGCCTTACCTGTACCTTATACTACTTTGTGTTTACAATATTTTACGATTCCCGCATTTATGTGACGATTATTGTTTTGTTATGTGCATGTTATGCTCTGTATGTATTTATAAAAAAAAAAGTATATAAGTATTCTATCAGCTATTGGAGGGTTTTGGAACACACTGTTGGATACTTGGCAACATAAACGCGTTCTAAATTATAACAACCACTATGCAATGGTTTCTCACGATGTTTTCCTTCACCGGCAGCTGCTCTTTATTGAGATTTGAACCTGCTAAAGATATTAACCACCAAGATAGCACTAAACTGTAAAAACAAGACAACAACCTAAGAGTAATGGCTTCAAAGGGCGCACATACTAATTCATAAAATAAAACACGAAACATTTAAAAAAGCAACAAAATTAAAATGAATAAGTGGAATAAAGCTGTGTCCTCGTGCGTGAAAAACGCTCTAATTCTCTAAAGCGGAACGGTAAAAAATTCCAGCCTGACTATTTACTTTTGCTTTATTGTTTGCGACGTCAAACGCGATGTGCAAAGCAGTAGCTTATCTTTTTACTACAATTAAGAAAAAAAAACATATCATTAAAAAAAAAAGTGTTACAACTAAATCATTCATTCTAATTAAGTCACAGTCCAGTCCGTGCCCTTAACTTGTGGTGATTTCACTAGACGTCACTGGAAAGTTTTGCAAACAACATTATTGGTGGTTGTCAGGCACCATAAGAAGTCGGGACGAGGAAATACACAGGAAGGCCAGTAGAAATGGTGCAGGTACTCACCTGCTCGGCGTGGTCGCTGTCTTTCCGTTTTGTGTGCACGTGGTGCCGGCCGGCCTGGCTACGATCGTCTATTATGTTATGACGAGGCACCGGGAATAGAGCAGCACAGTAATAGCACAGTAATAGCACAGTAATAGCACAGTAATAGCACAGTAATAGCACAGTAATAGCACAGTAATAGCACAGTAATAGCACAGTAATAGCACAGTAGTAGTTATCAAAAAGATGTCTGCTTGCTTCGCCTCTCAAGCTCACGCGTATTCTCAACAATGGCGCTAGTGTTGCCAGCAGCGTTCCGCACACCTTGCCATTCATCCCTGCTCATTCATCATAGCTTTTTCTAACTAGCAATGAAGAAGGAAAGGGAAACAGGGATAGCATAATGCCGGAACAGATTATATGCGGCTTAGCGCATGTGGGCGCGAACAATTATAATATCACTTGTCTACACTCGTGCGTATAATTTGGTACTTTATGATTAAAACATCACTGTTTTGAAAACACATAAACACAAAAAACACAAGTTTAAAAAAATTCAACTATGCAGCGATATGTTTTTTTACTTTACCGCTAAAAACTGTAATCTAGCATAATTATACTTATTCCTATTTATTTTTGGCATTGCACTTTGTACATTTTGGTAGTTTCAAGTAGGTATTTGATAAAAAATAAATAAAAAAATCTAAGTCACAGTCAAAGTCATATCCGAGTAAAGTACTAAAAAACTTTAGTAGAAACTTCCGAGTTTTGGAATCAATACTAAAATATATATTTTACTACAATAAATTTTTCACAAACCGTAAATCCGTGATGAGACGCATTTTTGAATAACATTATTAGAACTTAAAAAAAAACATATGGTTTAGAAATAGTAGGTACGTGCAATTATTTCCGCGATGCCAACTTTTTATTAGTTATCTGATTACCGTAGTACAAAATTAGTTAATGGAATTTTGCCGGAAACGTCATATAAATCATGTCACTGCTTTTTTTCCAAAATTTGTGTTTATAAAAATTTTGGTGTTTTTTTGGTAAAGTACTGTATAACAAATTTGAGTGTCAGAAAGTGATGCAATGTGGTGAAACAACTTTTCATATTGCTTCTAAAACTCCATCGAAGCTTAATAGTAAAGTCGCCACTAGCACTACACTACACAGCATGACTGCAGTCAACAGTAAATTACTTTGTTTGACTTTGACTGTGACTTGATTTTTCATAATAGGTGAAAAGATTGATATATTTGACACTGGGAAATGCACAAAATGCGACGTCAAATACAAAGAAGAAGAATAAAAGTTGCAATAAAAATGTGTTGTGGTGTAAGGTGTTGTAGTTTTCACGTCATTTCACCTACTGACTCCACCACTACTGTGTGCAACGTGTGCCAGCGCGCTTGCGGTTATGTTCGCTCTACCCTCATTTTCGGTCCATCTTCGCACATAAAGGGTGTTTGTTTACATCAAAAACGTTTCACTTGAAGTCCGTTTGAGGTTCGGACTCGTAAAGGTTTTACGAGGTTCATGCCTCATGTTGCTTTATGATATTTAGATCATTTTAAATGAAGAGGGCTGGCCACAATGTAATTGTGAGCGAGATTTTCCACTCTGGAAGCTTTTGGTTGCGGTTTTCATTAATTACGTAAAAATATATGGTACTTGTATTCATGGATAATTCCTGGAAAGAGTATCAAAAGCAGAGTTGGTAGGATCATGTCAAATTTGGTTTGCCAGGGAAGAGCACGCGGGCAGTGAAGGAGAACGTTAATGTGATACAGAAGCGAGTCATTCGTGCCATATGTGGCATATGTGTGTGTGTATATATTTGTAGCGATGATAGCTCAGTGGTTAGCGCGGTCGGTTCGCATGCCGAAGGGTTTGGGTTCAAACCCCAACAATGAGCTTGAGCTGCCGGTGAAAGAAAACATCGTGAGGAAACCATAGCGTGGTGGTAGGGTACTTTCTAGTACTAAGCTGGCTAGCTACCACCCTCAAGTTGAAAATCTGCCGCCAAGCATCTAACGGTGTGTTCCGGTAGCCTCACTTGAGAGCCAGTTCCATTCCAGGCTAGGTGTGCTTTACCATCTTCGATCACATCGTCACTTAACATCAGGTGAGTTGTGGTAAAAACCTAGTCTGTCAACCATAAAAATAAAAAATAAAAAACTTTGAAAATTGGCAAGTAGCATTGTCTTATATTACACATCTAGGAAAAAAATCCGGAAACCGTACATTTTTTTCATAAAAAGTAGGTCAAAACAATAAACTTCAACACTCGATTCCTAAACTATTTATCATACGTACTAGTTTATACGGAACCCTTTGTAGGCGAGTCTGACTCAGATTTGTCTGTGTTTTTACTAAACGCTATGCTACGAAATGCTACTTTTGTAAAAAATATACGGTTTGTAGACATGACATGTTTGTAGTTTGAACAGGCCAGTTTTTTTTTCTCTTTCTCTTGGCATCGCACTCTGATCATTCTGCCAGTTTCAATGTTTCTGTATTTTGTGTGCATTTTTCAGCTTCTTTATAGTCAAAGTCCAGTCTTAGTCAAGTTCAGTCCGTGCCAATCAAATCTAGTCATGCTTTAGTAAAGTAGTGGCTTTAGTATATGCTTCGATGGAGTTTTGGAAGCAACACGAAAAGTCATGTTTCACTACATTATATCACTTTCCCACACTCGCGCTTGTAATTCGGCTCTTTATGAATAAAACACCACTATTTTTATACATAAACACTCGAAAAAACACTAGTTTTGGAAAAACATCCTTAATTCGTCACAGAAATATTTCTGATGGATGGGAATCAAACCCACGCTCCACAGCTCTTGACGCAGAGCAACCAATGAACATTCACGAATCATTTCTAAGTACTAATCAATTAATATTCCCACTTTTGTCTTTAAAAAAGGTTACGCCCTCGATTCCTATCCTAACAACTAATATTAGCATAAAAAAGGTATTTCGTTGAATTAACACTGAAAATAACGCGAGAAACAATGGGACTACATTTCTTGCCGAGATTTATTCAAGCTCTTTTATTTTGTAATTTATATGGCTGTGATTTACTTGCTAGTTAAATTATTGTCAAAAGCTACGACTGTAAAATTTTGTTATGATTTTTTAAGCTAATTATGAGCTCGTTTTTTATTTTTACCAATTACACTATACCGATTTATTTGTAAACAAAAAAATTAGTACTGCGTTAAAGATACTGGACTTTATATATGTATAATATATGGTATATAAACATATATCGTAGTCCCCTAAAATAGGGGAAGCTAAAATTAGAAAATATGTCCTAAATAAGTCCTAATATCTATAGTCGGTCGGGTACTGTTTGCAATATATTTAACATGAAAAGATATATAAATTCAACAAAAAACATCTTTAATTATAACGCAAGTACGTATCCTTTGTGTAGTTGCTCGCAGTAAAAATTGGTATTTTTTTACAAACTGCCTATTCTACGTTCAACTTAGCTAATAATTTTTTTTACAATTTGTACGAACTGCTACGCTAGTAATAATTGTATAATTTTTACTAACTACTAGTAAAAAATTTACAATTATTGCTAGCGTAGCAATAAGTAAATAATTGTACAATTTTACTAGTGTAGCAGTTTGTAGCGTAGCAGTTACTAAAAATTGTACAATTATTACTAGCGCAGCAATAAGTAAATAATTGTACAATTTTACTAGTGTAGCAGTTTGTAGCGTAGCAGTTACTAAAAATTGTACAATTATTACTAGCGCAGCAATAAGTAAATCATTGTACAATTTCTTACTAATTGCTACGCCAGTAATAATTGTACAATTATTTACTAATTGTTACGCTAGTAATAATTGTACAAATGCTTACTAATTGCTACGCTAGTAAAATTTGTACAGTTTGTAGACATTAACCGATCAGTTGTAAACTTCTACACACCTGTTTTGGCGGATTTATAAAATATTATTATCAATATATAATATAATTAAAAAAAGACTAGGCATTAGTGTTAAACCAGGCTACTATGCTGCAATGTCTTCCGTCACAAACATAATTTATTCTACAAAATCAAGTTCCTCAATGCAAACAAAAAAAAAAATTAAAGCTATAAATACAGAATTAGCATCACTAAAACAACTCAATTCACTGTTTGATATTTACCGTGAATAATGAATAGCTTCGCGGAGGTGTAACATAACGTATTCAAAACACGCTAAATGCTATTTAAAGCATTTAGCAGAACATAATAAGTATTAGCGCCGTGCTGTGAGATTTAAGATTAATTATTCAGAACGCAATTAACAGGTACAAAGGAGAGTAAAAATGACACGTGGGCTTTGTAAAAGCTGTACTTTTTGTGTTGGTATGTTATTGGGACTCTTGGTGAATGATTTCAACTTCTGGGTACCTAATTGAAATTCAGTTTGAATGATTTACATAAATAGCTCAGTGGTAAGCGCAGTCAGAGCACATACCGCAGGGTGAGGGCTCAAAGCCCATTAATGAGCTTTAGCTGGTGAAGAAAATCTAAAACCATAGTATGGTGGTAGGGTACTTTTTAGTACTCGGCCGGTTAGCTACCACCCTCAAGTTGAAAATCTTCCGCTATAGACTGGCGTGTTCCGACAGCTTCACTTGAGAGCCAAACCTCTTTCCAGGCTTAATGTGTTTCCCATCTTTGACCACGGCTATACGGATAAACGGCTGTATCTTATGATTGCGTTGGCTTAGAAGTTTGATTTTTTCACAACTCCAAGGGTCAGTAGACTTGAGTATTTGATATGAATTTCAGCTTAATACTTTACGCGTTCCTGAGAAAAAGGGTCTTGACAGACAGACAGACGGACAACAAAGTGATCCTATAAGGGTTTCGTTTGTTCCATTTGAGATACGAAGCCCTAAAAATGTACAAAAAAAAATTGCAGTTTTAGGATATGCTAACATCAGAACATAATTATACTTAAAGTGATAGATCTTAGTGATAAGGCCGCCAGTTCTTGTTAAGCTGTTTTTACATTTTATTTCTGGCATGAACAATGCAGTTATCTTACATGCCAAATTCATATGAAAAATAGAATAGGATTGATTGATTGATTAACTTTTTATTGTCCACACCAAACATTACACAGTACAGAAGAAAAATAAAATAAACTTTACTAAAAGAAAAGATGCCGGTGCCGGCGTAAGAATAGTACCCCACCCTCTCTACCCGTGGTTGCCGTAAGAGTCGGCTAAGGGATGTAATCCGGAAAATGGGCAGCAGCGTCTCTCTTCAACAATCACACCTAACTACGCTCGCCAACCCGCCTGCCAAGCGTGGCAAGCATTGGCAAAACTCCCCCCAGGAAGAGGCCTATGTCCAGCAGTGGATGTCCTATGGCTAATGATGTGAAAGTCAAAATAATGAAAAGGTTTTAGTGTTATTTATACCTATCTATGTGGAAATACTTTTTTTTAAAGCACAGCGCCATCTGACCCTAAACTAAGCAAAGCTTGTATAATGAAAGTCAGATAACTGATGGAATACAATTTTTTTTTGTTGAATACTTTCTTTAAATACGTAGAAAACACTTAACAGAACAAACATTTATTATGATTATACCACAATATTTTTGTCCTGAGTGGGAATCGAACCCAAGCCCTACAGCTCTTTATACTAAATTAAGTAAAGCCAAGTTTCAACGTGATAGAAAGGAGAAGTTTTCAGAAAAAGAAATTAAATAAAACGTCTGTACGCGAATAAAAAGGACAAAATCTCGCGGGTTTCGAGCCCTTATTAATTCATTTAAGATTTTCGTCTCATTTTCTGAAGAAACCCTAAGAAATTTAGGTATCTCCCTTTTTGTACCTTTTATTCAACATTGGCTTAGATCTCATTTTGAAACTGTAATTTGTTCCACGCAGCCTCCGTCAATGGTGAAAAGACATAATAAAGTATAATTTACTGTCGGATGCCACGGTAGGCTATTAGGGAGACCGTTGGACCGCCGATCTGGAGGTTCTCAGATCAAATCCCACGGCATGCATCTCTGTTTTGTCTAGGTTATCTGCCAAATGCTGCTAGTTTTAAACAGTGAGGGAATAACCTGGACTAGGTTAGCACAGGACCGGGATGAATGGCGTACAACAAGAGAGGCTTATGCTCACCAGTGGGCGATTACGGGCTGAAAATGATAATGATGATGAAGATGATTATTATTATGGTGATGCCGGCGTAAGAATAGTACCCCACCCTCTCTACCCGTGGTTGCCGTAAGAGCCGGCCAAGGGATGTAATCCGGAAGACGGGCAGCAGCGTCTTCCTTGAACAATCACACCTAAATGCGCTCGCCAACCCGCCTGCCAAGCGTGGCGAGTATTGGCAAAACCCCCCAAGTGGAGGCCTATGTCCAGCAGTGGACGTCCTATGGCTGATGATGATGATAATGATGAATGATGAGTGTTGTTATTATTCTCCAATGAAGAGGAGCTAACGTGTGGCAAATAATATGAATATGTTAACATTTTGTAGCTATGATAGTTCAGTAGTTAGCGCGGTCGGTTCACATACCGAAGGGCGTGGGCTCAAATCCCAACAATGTGCTTGAGCTGCTGGTGAAAGAGAACATCGTGGGAAACCATAGCATGGTAGTAGGGTATTTTTAGTACTCGGCTGGCTAGCTACTATCCTCAAGTTGAAAATCTGCCGTCAAGCATCTAACGGTGTGTTCAGGTAACTTCAGCTTTTTTTTTTTTGTAAAAATAACGACGCGAACGAGTCTCTCACCTGATGGTTAGATATTACACAAAACTTTGTGTAGTAAAACAAAGTTCCAGGCATCGCTGCTTTGGCGCTCATTACCTTGAGACTTTCCATGGTAAGTCTCGACAGCCCTGTAATTTCGCTAGCTGCAGTACCCTTCAAATCCTAACACACTAATGTTTACACATCACTACTTTCGACACAGATGTGATGTGGTCAAAAACCTAGCTTGTCAACCATAAAAAAAAAAATAGTTAACTCCTCTAAACTAAGTCGTGGTCGTTTGGTATGAATTGTGACTAAATTTACTCCCTGGATAGAACGGTCTCCAATCACTTCAGCGCGTTGGAACATCGCCAACTGCTCTGCAGTTTGAATGACTTTCACGCGATGCAATGATTTTTAGCAACAAAGACTCCAATGAAGAGAAACTGAGGTGTGACAACATTTGGAGGACAATTCAGGCAGTAAACTAAACTAAATAAATTATTAGTAGTTTTACGTTTATCGCGTACAGAGTTGTTTTGAGAGACAACAGAGAGATAAAAACTTAAAAATCTACTAAACGGATTATCATGCAAGTTTAACCAATAGATAGAGTGATTCGTGAGAAAAAAGTAGAGTGGAAGTCAGATAACTGATATATTGCATAAATACTTTTTTTTTGTTGTAAATAGATACTTATCTTTTTTTTCTATTGCTGACAGGCTAGGTGTTCGACCACTACTCACCTGATGTTAAGTGACGGTGTGGTCGAAGATGGTAAAGCACACTTAGGCTGGAATAGAACTGGCTCTCAAGTGGAGCTGCCGGAACACACCGTTAGATGCTTGGCGGCAGATTTTCAACTCGAGGGTGAGGTTTTTTATAGAGAATTTTATATGAAAACCAAACTTCGTTGTGTAATTACTTCATATTAAGCGGATGGTCAATAAAGGCGGAGTCATAATAAATGGATATGCACACTTTATCAAAATACAAAAATACTAAAACCAATACTCTCACACATACATAATTCACACACCTACACACTCATCTGATGCTTACTTACTGCTCGAATTTTGATTCTTTGATATTATTTAGGAGCGATGTAATTATATTTCGGATGTAGACCATAGATATATAGATACAACACCAAATTTTATCCCTCAATTTTGCTGTCATCAGTTTTCTGCATTAACTCCAACTATGAGAGTAAATTTAAACACAGGAACACGTCAAAAGTGTCAAAACCACTTCAGCTTAGATTAGAAGTCTGAACAAGATGCATTTGTCAAAGTTTTTATTACCATCCAATAAAAGCAATTTCATGTTCAAATGGAGTAAAGTTCCAAACATTGTAGAATTCATATTTATATTCATATAACATCAAACTGTTGAAAGACTGTACTGGAGCACATTCTATACAAAGTTTCTTCAAAAATAAAGTATGCTATCTTAAAGTGCTTCCTTGGAACTCCAATTTTGTTTGGTTTTGTATGTCAAATAAAATATTTAGCATATGTTTTTTTAGTAACTGAGTTATATAAGTTAATAAATCAAACAAATTTTTGTATATATGCTAGAGTGTGTACTTAGATAAGTATATAACGGTTTGAATCTCCTTTCATTGTACGATCCGCTAAATAATGGAACTTGCTATTCGAGTGGGTGTTCCCTGATAGTGTTCCCTGACAGGGTGCCTTCAAGTCGCGAATGAATCGGTTTCTTCTAGGCGAGCGTGCTCCACCGTAGACCGCATCTTCGCTTAACATCAGGCGAGATGGCAAACGCAAGCCTTTTAAATATAAAAAAAGTAAGTAGGTATATGTATCTTTGTGACTATTCAATAGAACTTGTATCAATAGATGTGTATGGATGTTTTTTTTTTCAATCAATAATATTGGATTATGAAAAATTTGGTGCGTAATAACAAATATTGGAGAGAATTTTTGTCGCAGTGCAAGTAAAACTTGTATCATTTACATAACCAGATTTAAAACGGTAGATAAGCTAGGTGTTTAACCACAGCTCACTTGATGTTAAGCGACGCTGTGGTCGCAGATAATAAAGCATGTTCTACAGCTTATGAGCTGTAGGCCGTAGCTGACATAGCCGAATAATCTACCAGAGAAATTAGTCAGAAAGTAGCTTATTGTATATTTTATATATACATTACTAGCGACCCGCCCCGGCTTCGCACGGGTGCAATGTAGATACTAATGTTGAACGCTCCCAGGTGACTTGACTTTATCCGACGTTTCCAACAATTATTATCACATTTCAACCATTTTACACAAAATATTGACAAATTATATACCTAAACTTCCCTCATGAATCACTCTCTCTATTGCTGAAACTCGCACGATAATTCGTTCAGTAATGTTTAAGCTTATCGCGAACATACAGACAGATGCGGCGGACGACTTTGTTTTATAATAAATAAAAAATAATAATATGTTTATTTGCATCAATCACAATACAAGATACAATTAATTTAAGATTCAGATACAATTTTATTTAACAAAAACAATTTATTTCTATGGCTTAAAACAACAATGATAACTCAGATGCCTACGCTAGGTTCAAAACCTGTGATAAAGGCATCTGCATTCAAATAATACTGAATTAATTTGTACAAATAGAAACAGTCTTCAGTCCAAAATGTATGCCATTAAGAAAATTATTATGTTATTCAAATTAGTAGAAAGATTAAATTTATAGTTAATCAATTTATAACAACACGATTAATCAAATAAATAACATTGCATTGAAAAATAATAATAAAATTAGGCACAAAATTATATTGAACAAGTTACATAAAGATATTATAAACTTATTTGTATTAAAAAATAATAAATAAGAATGGATATGTTGGGTTTGGTAGCTGATAAAGGCTTAGCGTCAGAGAAGGAATGCCTGCAAAATATATACCTACAATATGTAGCGATTATTTATGTATTTTATATTTCACATACTAACTACATGTGAACTACTTTATTTTTATTAGTTTGAACTAAATAGTGTTGGTTACTTGGAAGAGATCGCTTTTAACGATAAGGCCGCCTCTGCCTCAAGCTTATAATATTATTTAGTTTTCTATATATTTTTCAATTTTTGGTGTGCAGGATAAAACGTTTCTATCTAGATAATTATCTAGGTGTATTGTAAGGCGAAGCAAGTAGACTTTATTTTTATTTATTTAATATTTTATTACAATCTTTCTTAATGAATGACATACAACATTAAACCTCGTGGAGGTTAGTCTCGGTGTAGGGTCCTCTTCAACCTTAATTAAGAATAACTAGGTATTACAATAACAATACAATACAATAGGTAAATATGTTAATGTTTTTAAAACGATAAAAATTAAATTCATTTATTCTGATAATACGTTTTATCAAGTAACTTTATAATAACAAAAATATATGTTCAATTAAGAACTTTGAACAAATTTGAAAATATATCTAAAGTTCAATTGAGTAATAGATTTAACTAATATTAAACATAATGAAACATCCAAAAACTTTAACATTTTATTCGTTTTACGTAAATCCAATTAGCTATTTACTAGACATTTTGACTTTTCAGTCTAATTGCAGTTTAACTCTCTTAATAAGAGTCTTCGAGTTAACTCATCGGGGCAATTCAAGACCCGAGATAGTTCTTTTCAATAGATGCATCGGATGAATGAACTGAACGCTGTTCACGGTCTTTATATTCGTTTTCCCGTGATTTAAGTCTTTAATCTTGAATCTAGACTTACTGATATTAAAATTAAAAGATCTATTTATAATAGAAATCAAAGGAATTCTAAAGTCGATCCATGTTTTCTTTAATTTGTCGTAGATTTCCTTAGTAGGGTGTTAATGAATGTTTGACTCATGGAGAGCAAGTGGACTGTATCTAAATGTATGATTGGGAGTTAGAGGACTCGGGAATATAGAGAGGGACTCACGTGCGTTGCGGTCAAGCGCGTCTGCGAGGCCGATGGGTCTGCGCTCCTGCGCACTTACTAGGGGGCCCCCTATTGTAGGCGCCTACAACTCCCAGCAGTTAACTGATTCTAAATTGCCGGCTTTCTTCGTTAATCGATGTGAACGCTTGGATGACGATGGCAGAACTCCTCGAACTTTCCGTGTGTCGGAATGAGTCCAATGATGAATGAACTTTGTTGATTCGTTCGGAAATCGAGGTAAGGAAAGGGCGGGAAAGTGAAATGGTGCTTGAACAGTAGGGGGTCGTCTAAATAGGTTCCACCGCAGTACCAGATATTCTGCAGCCAAGTAGTAGTGTGTAAACATTACTATGTTCCAGTTTAAAGGGTACAGCTAGCAAAATTACGAAGCTGTTAACACCATGGAAAGTCTCAAAGTAATGATCTCCAGAGCAGCGATACCCTGGCCTTTGTTTTGCTACTCAAAGTTCTTTGTAACGTTGTTTTAAGTTCTTTTTATCGTTAGTTTTTAGTTATAGGAACCTAACATTTGTCTGATATAAAAAGTATGTCATATGTTAATCCAGGTAATAAACTATATGAGTCCCTTTAATGCAATTTTCACCTAAATTCGTTCAGCAGTTTTTGCGTGATTGAATAATAAACATCCTAACATCCATATTTTTACATTTATAATATTAGTGGGAGAAGTAACATTAGTCTAAATATGTTCCTTGGTTCGTGTTGAGAACGGCTTAACCGATAAAGCGGTTTTCATTTTTCCATCTTTTTTTTAATTGCTGACAGGCTAGGTGTTTGACCACAACTCACCTGATGTTAAGTGTGGCGGAAGATGGTAAAGCACACCTAGCCTGGAATGGAACTGGCTCACAAGTGAGGCTGCCGGAACATACCGTTAGATTCATGGCGGCAGATTTTCAACTGGAGGGTGACAGCTAGCCAGCCGAGTACTAGAAAGTACCCTACCACCATGCAAACAGTATCTTGATACTAATTTTACTACTTACCTATTCTTCGATACTTATCTCAATACATCTTAGCATTTCTATTGTCACGTCTTCGTCTCACTTAGTATTCAGACCACAAAAGTATTTTTATTTTACGAAGAAATAGGCACTTTTACTTTGAAGATCATGAAGTACCTTTTTAGCAAAAAAAATCGCCCTGAAAAATGTTCCTACGCCGAGACGACATTTCAACCCTTTGGGGAAAACTGTAGCTTACCTTTTGTAGATGATTCCGTAGTTTCACTTTGGAAAGTTCCCTAGGGATGGGTTGCCTCTCGATCATATTACAACTTTTAGGGCAAACGGTAAGTGGTGGCGAATGGTCAGTAAAGGTTTTTGATGTCTTACATACCATTTGGCAATGGCACTACTACAATAAACAGCTTCTTATTTTATTTAAAACGGTAAATTTGCTATAAAATCGACTAATCATTTACATGCCATAACTCAACAAATAAGAACTTGTTCTTGTTTTGTTTAAGTTAAACCCAAGTGTTCTTAGGAAGGCGTTTGAAAAAAAAAAAACAAAATGACGGATTGTCGGCACGATTTTTTTTTTTATGGCTGACAGGCTAGGTATTTGACCACAACTCACCTGATGTTAAGTGACGGTGTGGTCGAAGATGGTAAAGCACACCTAGCCTGGAATAGAACTGGCTCTCAAGCGAGGCTGCCGGAACACATCGTTAGATGCTTAGCGGCAGATTTTCAACTTGAGGGTGGTAGCTAGCCAGCCGAGTACTAGAAAGTACCCTACCACCTCGCTATGGTTTCCTCACGATGTTTTCCTTCACCGGCAGCTCAAGCTCATTGTTGGGGTTTGAACCCACGCCTTTTGGCATGCGAACCGACCGCGCTAACCACTGAGCTATCATCGCTACGCTATATAGGTACGTTTATTTTGAAAAAACCTATCGAGCAGAGTATCAAAACAAATTAAAAGAGGATTGCAAAACAACATATAAGTTATATGCTTAAAATCAATTAGGAATAATAAATTTGTTTATAAAGTTTTTCTACTAGTTACTATTTTAATCGCAGTCAGGTTATAGATATTTTAAATTCTTCAACTTGTTGTGTTTTGTGTTACGAATTAAAAGCTTTATTTCTTTCTAATTATTTTAGAGAAAACCCTTACTGCAATAGTTAATTACTCCGGTCAGTGTAAATATTGAGCTATCTTTCGCTAGATCAGCTTCTAAGTGTTAGCAAAGACAGCAGGTCTGTTTGACCGGATATCGATTGACATAATAAATTGGTTTGTCGTTACAAACTATTTGAATTAACTCTGAGTTTGTAAGTTGTCATAACTGAGGAATGGAATAAACTGTCGCTTCAATAAGATAAAAATATTTTAGAAATTTAAAGTCGGTAAGATTAGATCTTTCAAGTCTCCGTGTTCTGTCTTCGACCACTTCGTTGTGCACCAAAAGGTGATCAGTTAGTGACTAAATAGTTTGAAATAGAACTTTCATATACGAAACGTGAATTGCCGTAATTGCCGTGGTGGTGCCGGCGTAAGAATAATACCCCACCCTCTCTACCCGTGGTTGCCGTAAGAGTCGGCTAAGGGGTGTAATCCGGAAGATGGGCAGCAGCGTCTTCCTTGAACAATCACATCTAACTGTAAATTGCAGCAGCCTCAATTGAGAGCCAGTTTAATTCCAGGCTGGGTGTGCTTTACCATTATCGACCATACCGTCACTTAACAACAGGTGAGCTGTGGTCAAACACCTAGCCTGTCAGTCATGAAGAAAAAAATAATCAAATAAAACACATTTGCCCCAAACTAAGCAAAAACAACTAGCCTGTCAACCACAAAACAGTTAATGTTGAGATTAAATAAAATAAAATAAAATTAAATTTGTTTATTGAGGAAAACACGGATATATCCAGTTACATTTATCTCACAATTGTTACAGATACATAGGATATACGATAGCATGTCAATATAAATCAAAATGTCAAAATTTTAATAATTACAAAAAAAATGTTAATATGTCATATCACAAAATAATAAAAATAGAATGTAAAAAAATGACAAAAATTGTTGTTATAAAGTAATTAAAACATTCGCCGAAATTGTCACAATAACCTGTAAATAAATAGGCAGTCATTTGGACTGCCAACAGAAGTGCTAACTCAAAACACGTCATATTAGCATATCGAAGAAGCGAAGCTTTGCCCTTACTAAAAAAATCGCGGCTAAAGAAGTTTTCACATTAAAAAAGATAATTATGTGTGGGGTATAAACTATAGCTGTATTGCACGCGGTACCTTTCAACTAAATAAAGTTTACAGCCACAATTTATGCTAGTCATTTGTATCTCGGGATAAATAGCTTTTTTCAAGAGGTTTAGATGGAATCGTGATTAGTATTAACGAGAACACTAAATTTAGCGGAGATTAAATCTAAAATCGGGGTTTACTCAAAAACTTTATTTAACCGGCTTACATAAACTTGAAGTGGATTTAGGCATTGCAAAATGAAAACGGTATTTGAATTCAAACTCAAATGTTTGTTTGACAAAACATTGGTAAAGATGTTATATTACAAAAGTTCTATAATAAACAACCTAAACATAATAATAAAATGTCAATTTTAAAATTTACATACGTTTAAAATGTCAATTTTATAATTAACATACTCATAAAAGTCAATTTTATAATTAACATACGCATAAAATGTCAATTTTATAATTTACAATTTAATTTATGACAAAAACCCGGTGGCCCTGTATTCAACATAATTTTGTGTTCAAGTCACGAATATTTAAAACTAACATGTCAATTTTGTATTAATCGAGGATATTATGTTTTTTGGCGAGAACACGGAAAAAGTCGTGTTAACCCATTCCATTGCTTAAATAACTAAAAAAAAAAATTGTCTATTAGTAAACTAAATTGCATATTTTGCTGTTCTGTGACTTTCCATTAGTGTTAACCTACCCCCAGAGGCGAGATCATGTAGCGATGATATAGCTACCACCCTAAGTTTAAAATTCAGTCGTCAAGCACCTAACGGTGTGTTACGGTGGACTCACTTTAGAGCCAGTTCCATACCAGGCTAGGTTCGTTTACCATCATCGACTACACCATTAGGTGAGCTGTGGTCAAACACTTAGCCTGTCAACACTAAAAAAAAGTCACCGGTACTCAGTAATCTAACTTATCCGTGTTTGGGCTTAGAGAAAGAAAGTTTTTTTTTTTTGTAAAAATTATGTTTTCATTCAGTTGTACGAAAAATTTACCTAGAAACATTTCCACATTAAAAATAAAACTCAATTTCTTAAGCAAAATTTATTGCTCTAATAAAATTAATTGACCAGCATGTTGCAGCCGAAAACAATTCATATCTTCTGTCCGACCCCTGTCTGCGTCTACCTCTTTTATTCCCGAATAAATCCAATCAATCTAATGAACTAGAAAAATCCACGTAATAAAAGGCAAACAAACAAAGTATTGGTCGAAAGACCTTCTGATAAATCTGAGGGACTTTTCCTTCGTGCTTATTGCGAGCTGGATGACGGTATGCATGCGCGAGTACAGAAAATAAATTCTAATAAATATATATTAAATAATAATGAATCGTGCTATTTGTTTTTATTTTTGACAGGCTAGGTATTTGACCCCAACTTACCTGATTTTAAATGATGGTGTGGTAGAAGATGGTAAACACACATAGACTGGAATGAAATTAGCTTAAAAAAAAAAATTGTTGAGAAATTTTAGTTTTATCCATTGGTATGGGAGTAATGGTCAATTAATCATGCAATTTATGTTTTTTTTTTTAATTTAAAAGTAATTAGACAAACAAGAGCACTCCTGATGGTAAGAGATAAGACCTGTCCATGACCATTACAGCGATACACAGAACATTGACTAACAAAACAAAGTCCTTGCATCGCTGCTTTGACGCTCATTACTTTGAGACTTTCGATGGTTGGTCTCAATAGTAATTTCGCCACGTCGCGTTGGTAATTACAGCCCGTCGCTTGTTTGCCACTTTTTCACATAATTTAAAAAAACACACACACCTAGCCTGGAAGTGAACTGGCTCTCACACATTTTAGATGCTTGATGATATATTTTCAACTTTAGGGAGATATATAGCCAGCCGAGTACTGAAGAATACTGTACCACCATGCTATTATTTCCTCACGATGCCTTCATTCACCAGCAGTTGAAGGTCATTGTTCGATTCGAACCCAAGTTTTTCAGCGTTTGAACCGATCACGCTAACTATAACATCGCTACACGCAAACATTATTTCCGATAAAAATCTAAATAAAAAATCTAAATAAATTTCCTAACTCATTGTTGCATATATGTATCCATTAGCTGCTACCAACTTTCGTTTTCCCCTTATTATGTTTGGCGTATTAGATCGATACTCGTCGCTGAAAGCCTTAGACCGATGTGCTGACGGCCCGCCTTATAGTTCTTAGCATTGTCTGATAAATGCAGAGACGTTTTGAAAGGACAGATTACTTTCAAAGTTTTGATTTGGAGTTTTGTGAGGAGGTTCAGAACCACGTAATCAAATTCCTCCAGTCCTCGTGACTTGAGAGAGTAATTATTTGATACCATTTTCATTCATTGTTTATTTGTTAACAGGCTAGGTGTTTGACCACTGCTTTTTTTTATCTCTGACAGGCTAGTTGTTTGACCTCAACTCACCTGATGTTAAGTGACGGTGTGCTCGTAAATGGTAGACATACCTAGTCTGTGATGGAACTGGCTCTTAGTGAGGCTGCCAGCACACACTGTTAGATACTTGGCAAGAGATTTTCATCTTGAGGGTGGTAGCCAGCCAGTCGAATATTATAGAGTACCCTCCCACCACGCTATGGTTTCCTCAGGATGTTTACCTTCACCGGCAGTTCAAGCTCATTGTTGGGAGTTGAACCCACGTCCTTTGGTGTGTGAACCGACCAAGCTAACCACTAAGCTATCATCGCTACAAACTTATGCTTTATCTCTTACCATCAGGACAGCGTCTCGTAAGTCTCAATACTTTTTTATAACAAAAAACTTATAATAATATGTAATGGTGGTCAAACGGTACCATATCTATAAATCTATAAAATGGTCATGTATATGTTACCTATGGACTTTAAGCCGGCGCGACCGATTATGATGAAATTCAAACTTCAAATTAACCCAGCGGTTGATCTTGTGAAGTTTGAGATCACATCAACTATTTATTTATTTATATTATGAACACCAACATTGTGTACATTATCGCATGACTAAAAGTAAGAAGAGGCTCACTTGAGAGCCAGTTCTATTCCAGGCTAGGTGTGCTTTACCATCTTCGAACACACCGACACTTAACATCAGGTGCGTTGTGGTTAAACACCTAAGCAGTTAGCCATAAAAAATAAGGGAAAAAAATGTATATAGGTAAATGTCACGACAATTACAGGTGCAGACAGCATGCAATAATAATAAAATACAATTCATAATTAATACAAAATTAAATGTCAAAGAAATAATTAAAAAATAGTAATAATATTAATTGCCGTGGTGGTGCCGGCGTCAGAATAGTAAGTACCCCACCCTCTCTACCCGTGGTTGCCGTAAGAGTCGGCTAAGGGATGTCATCCGGAAGATGGGCAGCAGCGTCTTCCTTGAACAACTACACCTAACTGCGCTCGCCAACCCGCCTGCCAAGCGTGGCGAGTATTGGCAAAAACCCCCCAGGAGGAGGCCTATGTCCAGCAGTAGACGTCCTATTGCTGATGATGTGAATAATATTATATATAAAAATAAATATTATTCAATTTTCATTAAAAAAAATGTCAGAGAGGGATCGCAAATACCTCTTAAAACTGTTAAGGTTGTCACCAAAAATGTACATCAATATATATATTTTTTTCTAAAGTGCACCCGAGCGTTCCCTTGTCGTGCCGCTAGTTTAATATAATAAAAATAAATCAACAATCGAAGTTTCACATTTTCAATATCGTTTGTACAAACGACTGTCGACTTATTGTGTTTGATAATTTATTTTTACTGCTAAATAAGATTATTTATAAATCAATTCGCATTCAACTCTTAAACAAAACCAATTGGCAAATCGATCAAAAGATTTGCATTCCTTTGTACTTCAAATATTAAATGGCAAAAATGTACAGAATCTTTTTTTTTTGCCTTTATAAAGGAAAATTGACAGCGGAAATAAGGCTTTCCCAATAACATGTTAAGGAAAACTGGTACAAAAAAGTCAGAGCTGTGCTGCTTTTTGCAATACCGCTTTCCGCTATACCGCTTTTTATACCGCTTTCAATTTACGTCGTCGCTATAATTCCTTTCAATTTGAGAAGATCACTACCTTTTCATTTCCAGCTGGAAGTACGGAAATGGAACAGAATATCAAACAAAGACAAGAATGTTTAACTAAACGAAACTGAATAAAATTGGTTTTGTAAAAGCCTTATGTATGACTAGCTGTGCCCCGCGGTTTCACCCGCGCTAGATGCCTACGTCATAGTAGGTGTGGTCGAAGATGGTAAAGCACATCTAGCCTGGAATGAAACTAGCTCTCAAGTGAGGCATCCCGAACACACCATTAAATGTTTGGCGCCAAGTTTGAGGGTGGTAGCTAGCCAGCCGAGTACTAGAAAGTACCCTACCACCACGCTATGGTTTCCTTACGATGTTTTCCTTCACCGGCAGCTCAAGCTCATTGTTGGGGTTTGAACCCACGCCCTTCGGCATGCGAACCTACCGCACTAACCACTGAACCATCATCGCTACAAAACTAACTACCATAAATTGAATGTAACTCGATTGATTTTAATAGCATACCTCGTTTTCTAAATAACACATATAAAAGTCTATTCACACACTAGTTCACACTCACACCTAAGTTTCACAGCCACACGTATCAATCATCGGCCGAGGCCCGCGGAAACAATTGCCGTGATTTATAGTACCGGCCCCGGACGTATTGTTACGGCACAATAAAATACATTTTTACGGTAATATCGACAGTTGGAAGCTATTTTTATGGCTAATGTTCGACCATAAAAATAGAGGATACAAGCGCGCGTATGAGAAAACTTCGTATAAGATGCATTCCATACAGTAATTTTTTGTAACGAGGGCATTCTATTTGGGCTGTATTTGAAATATAGAATTAGGATAAGCGTAGTATTATTTGAAGTATAGAATTAGGATAAGTATCAAAGTATAAAATTAGGATAAGTACCTATTATTTGAAGTATTAAATAATATCGTAGGACACATTACACACAGTGCCATCTGACCCCAAACTAAGCAAAGCTTGTGTGATGGAAGTCAGATAACTGATAGAATACATAAATACTTTTTTTTTGTAAATACATACTTATAATACATACAAAACACCCAGACACAGAACAAACATTTGTTTATACCATACATCTGTTTGTCCTTGGCAGGAATCGAACCCACGCTCTACAGCTCAGGCAGACATACTACCAATGAGCCAACAGGGCTGTCAAAGGATAAATATTATTCGAAGTATAGAATAGAATGGAACAAGTATTATTTGAAGTACAGAATTAAGATAAATATTATTTGAAGTATAGAATTAGAATAAGTATTATTAGATAATTATTACCAGTTAGTACGTCTCATAGCATGTTGCAAAAGAAAACATTTTAGTCTCTATACACGATTGTTTTTTTTATGGTTCACAGGTTAGGTGTGTGACCACAGTTCTCCTGATGGTAAATGACGGTGTGGTTTAAGATGGTGTGGTATAGTCAGCTGATATTTTTTTGTCAATTTCAGCGTCAGTTTTTTTGGTAAAAAGTGTTCATATTAATGAGTATAACGACCTCCTTTTAAACGTAGTGTCCTTCCGCGTAACCCTATATATATCTATATCTTTAAACGAGCAATTCTTGTATATATATATATATATATATAATCGGAATCTCGGAAACGGCTCCAACGATTTTCATGAAATTTAGTATGCAGAGGGTTTCGGGGGCGAAAAATCGATCTAGCTAGGTTTCATTTTCAGAAAACGTCGTTTTATTAATGTTTTCAGCCGAGCAATGCTCGGTCAACCAGGTACTATTATATTAAACGATGTAAAAATATGCTACGTGATCATTGCTACGGTGCTACGCAAGCTACGACGCGACGCTACGCAAGCTACGACGCTACGCATGCTACGACTGCGTAGCACCTACAGCTGCTTTACTCCGGATTTAAGTCACCAAAGGCGAAAGTTTGTGAGTGTGTTTGTATGTTTGTTACTTTTTCACGATCAAACGGCTAGACCAATTTTGATGAAATTTTGTATAAAGGTAGCTGACACCTTAGATTACTGCTATTACTTTTTATTGCAAAAAATGTAGCGGGTAGCACCCCGGTGCGTATTTTTTTCCAGTATTTATAGCGCTCGGAAGTAGTTCACTAGTGGCTTGATGCCAAGCGTTGGTTAAATTGTACAGAGAAAATAATTAGCAAGCTTACTTTTAACTAAGACAATGAATGCAGATGGGTACAGTGATGTTTGAGGCGTTTACGAAATAATTAATTTTAATTCATTTTATATTGCTATATTCTATTTGTTTTGGCGAAATACAGAATATTTCTAATTACAAGTAAAACCGATATTGTTGAAGTTTTTATAAGATCAATTGGAAAATCATCATCATCATCATCAGCGTATCGAAGTCCACTGCTGGACATAGGCCTCTCCCAACACATGCCACTGAGCCAGATTTTCGGCTTTTTGCTTCCATCTACCGCCAGCTGTCCTACTTATATCGTCACTCCATGGAGTCTCAGGGCGTCCTACGCTACATTTGCCGATTCGCGGTCTTCATTCTAGAACACGTCTACCCCAGCGGTTATCGATTCTGCGACAGATATGTCCAGACCATTGCCACTTCAGCTTGCTAATACGCTGAGCTATGTCTGTGACTTTAGTTCTCTGGCGAATTACTTCGTTCCGGATATGATCTCTCAAAGAAACGCCGAGCATGGCTCTTTCCATAGCTCGCATATAGTTGGAAAGAATATTATCACTTTATAAATGACGATGTTAGATATATAGATAGACTAGCTGCACCCCGCGGTTTTACCCGCGTGGTGATGGATGATGATGATGATGAAAAGTATCTTATGTTTTATTCCAGGGCCTAAAGTATCTACACGCAAAATTTCATCCAGATACGTTCAGCCGATCCTGATGGTAAAAGATGACGCGTGTCCATGACCATTGCAGCGACACACAAAACTATGAGTCACAAAACAAAGTCATCGCATCGCTGCTTTGGCGCTTATTACTTCGAGACTTATTATTATTAAATATCATACACAGCATTACTGTGTGAAAGGAACAAACATACCAACAAACATACACTAGTATTCAACAATTTAAGTATGTAAGGCACATATTGCTTGTATCATATTGCGTCGTGTGAAGTCTCGTATTTTGTCCGGCACACAATTCAAATCTCTTCTCCGGGCTGTTTTGTGCACCGTTTCTAAATTAGCTCGGGCCAGTTGGTTTATTATAATTTCTGTTTGTTTTGCCCGTATCTGTGTCCAGACAAATGGTTACCCAGACGGATGGCCACTGAAACATTAATAAGTTAGCAAATGAGTTTTATATGACAAGGTTGCCCAAGATTTCCAGGAGGATTTTTTTAATATTTTTATTAAGGTTTTCCAGGATTTTTCCCATACGAGTAGTTTTGCTAAAATAATATTCTATAGTACAATTTAACGGAAGAAATTAAAGAAAGAAATATGTTGTTACACTACAATACATACACACACACTTACCAAACACACACACATACTAATAATAAAATACGACATAAATAATAACAATATTAATAAAATAAAAAATATGGGACCACTTCTGAAGTATGATCTACCAAACAAAAAAAGAATCATTAAAATCGATTCATAATTGGCGGAATGATGGCGTAACATACATACAAAAAAACATATAGTCGAATAGAGAACCTTCTTCTTTTCGTGCTCCACCATAAACTGCATCTTCGCTTAACATCAAGCGAGATGGCGGTCAAACGCAAGCTTACCTAGAGTTTAAAAAAAACAACTAAGTTCATTTCAAAACATTTACATAAAAAACTTACGTCAATGACGTGTAGCATTATCACACTAATATTATAAAGGCGAAAGTTAGTGAGTGTGTGTATTTGTATATTTGTTACTTCTTCGCGCTCAAACAGCTGGACTAAATTTGATGAAATTTGGTATGGAGGTAGCTGACACCCTGGATTAACTACTTTTATCCTGAAAAGAAACAGCAGGTAACACTGCGGCATCTAGTGTAGTATAAAAAAACGCACACATAACCTTCAAACATGTATTGAAGAAGTTATTTATTCCCATATCACCCTAAATACACCCAACCAGGCACCATTCACGGTTCAAGAAATATCAACACAAATGAAATCAGTTCAGTAAACAACATAACTCACTTCTGTTTTATATTTACAAAATATACTCTGGCACTCTCGTGTTACTATGAGTTGATATCTTATCCCAATAGACGCGAAATGCGTACACTTTGTAAAGTCACATTATAAACTAAAAATAGCACTCACACGTGATCTATAAGTCACGTAAGTGGACATGGAGCCAAAGTAATTGGAAATCCAAAAAATTGTTCAGTGATTTTGTAGCGATGATAGCTCAGTGGTTAGTGCGGTCGGTTCGCATGCCGAAGGGCGTGGGTTCAAACTCCAACAATGAACTTGAGCTGCTGGTGAAGGAAAACATCGTGAGGAAACCATAGCGTGGTGGTAGGGTACTTTCTAGTACTCGGCTGGCTAGCTACCAAGTAAAAAATCTGCCGCCAAGCATCTAACGATGTGTTCCGGCAGCCTCACTTGAGAGCCAGTTCCATTCCAGGCTAGGTGTGCTTTACCATCTTCGACAACACCGTCACTTAACATCAGGTGAGTTGTGGTCAAACACATAGCCTGTCAGTAATTAAAAAAATATTTAGAACCTCTACAACTAGGAGTAACTTGTAGGGGTCCTAAATAAAATGCCAACTGAAGTTTACCCAAACTATTTTACAAGTTCACTCAAACTATTTTGAAAGTTTACTCAAACTATTTTGCAAGTTTATTCAAACTATTTTGCAAATTGTGTCATTAGAAATACAGCGTAAAACGTGCTAAATGAAACGTGAAAACGTAATGCGAGTTTTTTAAAATATTTATGTGTGTTTTGGTCTACAATAAAAAAGAGGCCTTTGGACCTGACTCCCACTTTCTACGGTGTGTCCGTTCCAATTTGTGACAACATTGATCTCTTAGGCGTTAGACTCGAGCCCTCAACTTTCGCTCCTATATTGAGTCAAAAGCCTAATTAACTGCCAAAAAAGCTGGGTATCCTTGTGCGACGGTATTTCACGCCGGAACAGTTGCCCAATTTGTACCAAGCACAAGTTCGATCATGTATGGAGTACTGTTCTCACCTTTAGGACGGATCGACCAAATACTAGCTTGAGGCGTTGGAGTCAATTAAAAAACGTGCTAGAAAACTTGTCAGCAATAACTTACTTGTTCAGAAAAAGTTCCAAATGCACTTTGGAGAGTGTGCTTTAAATCTGCATGTCTTAATTCCCCCTACCCATTTTACCGTTGGACAGCTAGGAGCTCTAAAATGTGACATCGTCCATGGTAGATGTTCCTAAAACTCGATTCCGCTTTCATTGTGCGAATCGCTAAGCAATGGAATTTGCTGCCCGAGTGGGTGTTCCCTAATAGATATAATCTGGGTGCCTTCAAGTCGCGAGTGAATCGGTTTCTTCTAAGCAAACGTGCTTCATCGTAGACCGCATTTTTGCTTAACATCAGGCGAGATGGCGGTCAAATGTAAGCTCATTCGTAAAAAAGTAGGTTATTCTACATTCTATAGTTTATTTGGGTTAGCTAACTTTAATTTATTTCATGCCTTACAAGACTTAGTTTCTTTATCCAAGAGATAATTACTATTTTTTAGAATGTAACAAACTTGTTAAGTTGTTCAATTTTCTGCGGCCGCAGAAGTAAAAAAATATAATTATGTTCTTGCCAGCTTTACTAGCCTTAATTAACTTGGCTAATATTCTGGTGGCTTTGTAAATAAATGTAATTGTTTTTCTGTTAGTGATACAGAATAATTGCTGTATAACAGCTGTATTTAGGTTGGGAACTAAGACCTGCTTTATATTTTTGGTATACTTTAATATTGTTTTAGATTACGTAGCGATGATAGCTTAGAGGTTTTCGCGTTCGGACAAGACCGGGTATCAGGCCGGCTAGCTGCAGTACCCTTCAAACCGAAACACAGTAATGTTTACACACTACTGCTTGGCGGTAAAGTCAAATCAAAGTCAAAGTCAGTATTGGTAGCCGACAGTTGCATCACAAAGATTTGTCTTTAACTTACGACTCCTCACATTACTCCTCTATTTTTTTCGCCGACGACTGGATACTTTTGCGAACCTACTCAGTGCCAAGACAAACATACTTTTCGTGTATTAGAGACATAAATACGCAGACATTTAAAGCTCTAGTGCGGTCGTAAAGTTTTATATGTGTGCGTTACTCGAGAATACGTCAAAGTGTCTCCGAAAATCGACACCGATTTCGTTCGGGATTTATGTCAGCGAGTCTGTCTTCGTGTAATTTAGTAGGAAAAGGTTGCTTTTATTACAGTTATTTTGACTCTGTTTTTTGGAGGTACTTTCATATATATGCAGTGAAAAGGGTACTCTTAATATGTGTTAAATCAATGCTACGTATTTTCTTTGAAAAAAATCTACATGTTGAAGCGTTAGTTGACCTATAACATACTAGATGGCGTGGTATGAAGTTAAAACTCAAAGACGGGATTAAATAGATAGATGCCGATTTTTCTCATTGCACTACCATCTGTTTAACCTTTACAATTAAATTTATTTCTAAAACCTGTAGTAGGTAGCATTCTGAGGCAGCATTCTGAGGCATACTTAGGTAACATTTGGTGCTTCGTGCTGAATTTGAACCATCGACTTAAGGTCATTTTTTGTATTCGATAATAATTATATTCGCATTTGATCACATCCTTACAGATGTTAAGCAACGAATATCTATATATACTTAGTCTATCAATGAAAGTCGTCATTTTAATAAAAAAAATGATTGTTTTTTTATGTAATAGTAATGAGAAGAAAAGGACGCTCTCCTGATGGTAAGAGATAACGCCTGACCATGACCATTGCAGTAATAAGTTTGAGTAGTAAAACAAAGTCCAAAGCATAGCTGCTTTGGCGCCCATTACTTTGAGACTTTCGATGGTTAGTCTCAACAGGCCAGTAATTTCGCTAGCTGTAGTACCATTCAAACCGGAACACCTTAATATTTTTACACTACTGCTCGGCGGTAGAATTTCTGGTACTGCGGTGGTATCTACCTAAGCGACCTCCTGCTAAGGAGACCTACCACCAACTAACTGGTGCATACAAGAATGTTCTAACAACTGCATATTATAGATGATGAGCAAGCAGTAAGTCATTGAACTCCTTTCTATTGAATATCTGTGACCCTCCGAATAATAATTTCTTCGAGTAATGGCCATAAAATTCCCTTCCCATAAACAGCCCATATAAATCAATGGTTACAAGCATTTTCATTAAGCGTTGCCAAAAAAGTTGGTGAAACAGTAATTTTTCTTCTCAAGATACAAGCTAGCGGGTGATTACGTCACTTCCTGTATACGACTTAGTACTAAACAAGATTACAAACTCATTTCGGAACGACGGACGGACGGAGCTAGGGCGAAGTTTTGGGGGCTCAAGGTTGTTACGAAAAAACTGGGATAAAATATGACCAGGCCAATATGAGATTGTTTGCCAAACTATCAAGTTTCATACGATAAATAAATATTGTTGGTTATTTCACGTAGCGTCATCTAACACCAAACTAAGAAAAGCTTGCGCTATTGGAACCGAATAATTGATGAAATATTATTACATTGGTAGGTACGTTTTATTGTAAATAATTACATACATTTAAAACATCTAGAAAAACAAACTATATGCTCGTTTATATAAACAATCAGGTATATAAAATGATTAATAAAAACTATTATGGTTTTTGTGTTAGCTTTTTTTTAAAAGCTTGCATAATTTATTATGAAAATATATTATTTGAAATTTTATTACTATTTTTAATCTATTAGTATGCTACTCCATTAATATAAATTATCAATAACCTTAAGCACAGTATCAATAAACATCAAATGAACTGTGGTCAAACACCTAACTTGTATAACGTTACTAACTTTATTATTATTTTGACATGTATTGATCACTTTGAAAATTGATGTAATTTTGACACATTTTTGTTTTAATTATACGGCGTTCAGTGGAAAGCAAAATGAGGCAGCGCGCGCTTTGTCTCCTTGATGAAGACCACCGCATGTGGCCAAAACTATAGTCGGAGTATCCTTTATAATTAAACGTAAGTAATCCCGCATAAGTAAAACAAAAATATTAACATGTGATTCTTACGTTGATATTGTTAATTTTATTCTCGGCATAATTATATTGGAATATAACTTAATTACAAGGAAATTGATTTATAAATAGCTAGCCGTGGTGGTGCCGGTGTAAAAATAGTACCCTCTCTACCGGTGGTGCCGTAAGAGTTGGCTAAGGGATGTAATCTGGATGATGGGCAGCAGCGTCTTCCTTAAACCACACCTAACTGCGGTCGCCAACCCGCCTGCCAAGCGTGGCGAGTATTGGCAAAACCCCCCCAGAAGGAGACCTATGTCCAGCAGTTGACGTCCTATGGCTGATGATGTTTATGATGTGTTATGTTATTTATAAATATCCTATAAATGTAATTTACATTTTAACTTTTTTTATTAAAGTTAGTGGAACTTTTATATGTATTTCAATATTTTTAACAACCATCGTTCACACATAGGTTAACGAACGAGACGCTCTCCTGATGGTAAGATATAACACCTGTTCATGACCATTGCAGCGATACACAGCTCTTTAAGTAGCAAAATAAAATTAAGGGCGTCGCTGCTTTGGCGTTCATTACTTTGAGACTTTCAATAGTAAGTCTCAACAGCCCTGTATTTTCACTAGCTGCAGTACCCTTCAAACGGGAACACAGTAATGTTTACACACTACTGCTTGGCGGCAGAATGTCCGGTACTGCGGTGGTACCTTCCTAGACGACCTCTTACTAAGGAGATCTACCACCAAGTTAATATTTATGTATATATTACGCGTGGAATAAATGTCCATATACCCCTGTACTTATTACATCCATCCAACGCAGAATATTTACTGTCTTCGTTTCTGTTATATTAAATGAGACTTGACTGGATTGGAATGAGCAATTTTACATTTATGGGGTAAGCAATTTTGCTCGTGGAGTTTTTCTGATCTGTTTTTTTTTTTTGTAAATATAAAATTGGTACGCGTCTTTAGAAACAAAGCCACACGTTTGTGAGTTGAATGAGTTCGTTCCTTTGATATTTTTTGGAGAAAAAAATGCTTTTTGTGTCTAAAAAAATCTAAAAAATAAACTTCTCTGATGTTCGCTCGTTAGTAAGATAGCTAAGACGAAATACATTTTTTTTATCACTTTCACTATATATTATAAAACAAAGTTGCCTGCCACGTCTGTCTGTCTGTCTGTCTGTCTGTCTGTCTGTCTATCTGTCTGTCTATCCGTCCGCGATAAACTTAAAACTACTGAACGGATTATCATGCGAGTTTCACCAATAAATATAGTGATTCATGAGGAAGGTTTACGTATATAATTTGTTAAAGGTTTTATGTAAATTGGTTGAATAATTGTTTGAAGTGTCGGAAAAGGTCGAGCCACCATCAAAAACTTTCATCAAAAACGCTGCCTGATTCCTTTGAGATATACCAAAACAATGCATGGTGGGATATTCTTATCATATCCTATATTAAACAAATCAGCTCTACGACAGCTAAACATGTAGGCATAATATGGTTTACTACCCGTGCGAAGCCGGGGCGGGTCGCTAGTATACAAACAATTAAACTGAAGCTATTGTATCTTTAAAATATTCTCGGAATACAAAGCGAAACAAACTAAGATAAGAATACAGATTATATTAAATTATTGAAAATAAACTAAAAAAACAATTGATATTATATAATATTATACGATGTATTTCAATTAATTGATTACCATGTCGCTTGTTGGTAAGCAACGATATGGTCAAAGATAAAGCACTTAGTCTTAGGAAATACCTATTCAATCTGATCTTGAAAAGATCCAGATTATATCCTTCAGAAAACGGCGAATCCGTTCCATTCCTTAGCCGTACGGGTCAGAAACGTAAGAAATTCAATAACGTATGGATACTTTGTATAGAAAGCTAAGTGCCTACGCGAATTGAAATACACTTGACCGATTACTAATAATACTGTGACACCCTCTTTTAAAACCCTCAAGAACAGTTGGGTATTGAGACGAATCTAACGATACCTTAATAGTCGTAATCCATTCGGTCGTTTGTAAGATACGAGGTAATAAAGAAATTTAAATACATACAAGATATACGCGAAAAACATAAACCCTTCCTTGGCAGTCGGGTAAAAACATATTTGATCCTTCCAATGATCTTTTTCTAAGAAACTGCTGTTTTTTTTTTCGGATTTCTGTGTAGTGACTAAGCGTTCTTGAGAGGATGCCTCTTTACCGGAGTCCGCGTTTCTTGAAAAGTACAATTAAGCGGTTCCTTGTAGGTAAGCGTGTTTTATCCTAGACCACGTCGTTGCTTAACATTAGGCACGATGTGGTCAAACGTAAACCTATTCTTTATTTTCGACAACCCTGGTGGTTCATTGGCAATAAGTCTGCCTTAAGAGCCGTAGGGCGTGGGTTCGATTCCCGCCCAGGACAAAACGTTTTATGGTATAAACAAATGTTTGTTCTGTGTGTATTATAAGTATGTATTTACAAAAAATAAAGTATTGATGTATTCTATCAGTTATCTGACTTCCATCACACAAGCTCTGCTTAGTTTAGGGTCCGATGGCGCTGTGTGTAATGTCCTACAATATTTATTATTATTTATTTAAAAAAAAGAAAAAAAGTACAATGCTTCGGCTCCAACACTCCAAGCTCCTGAAGAACCTGCTTATTATTTCGCCAAAAAGTTTACAATCAAATTCTTAAACAGTTACCCGAAATTGCTTTAATCAATTCGCAGTATTGGCAGTGTATGGAAAACTTTGCCTTTGACATGAGCGTAATGGGCAAAATTGAAAACTTCACCGGATTCCGCGAAAGCGTAATGAGCGAATCTGAAAACTTGGTCGGATTTAGCGGAACGCAAATTAAGCTAACTCCGAAAGTTTAAGTGCACCTGTCGATAATCTAATGCATAGTTTGACAACAGAAATTATATTCCATTAGAGACTTAACTAAGTGAAATTAGTGGTTATTTCGGAAGTTTTTTATTGTTTTTTTTTATGTTTTTTTTTTTGTGGCATATAACTTTTAGGGTTATAGGCCACCGGCTCGCCAAATAAATATAAATAACCGACTGTCGCAAAATAATGAAAGACTCGTGTTCTAGGAAACTCTACAAACATATTTCAAAATGAAAATTAGATGTAAATAGAAATAAGCATTGTGTCATGCCTTGATCATTCATGTTTACCATCGAAGGCTTTCAACATGGAGTTGGTATGGTGGCTAACAAGCAGTGTCACATCACATCATCAGCCATAGGACGTCCACTGATGGACATAGGCCTCCTCCTGGGGGGGTTTTGCCAATACTCGCCACGCTTGGCAGGCGGGTTGGCAAACGCAGTTAGGTGTGATTGTTCAAGGAAGACGCTGCTGCTCATCTTCCGGATTACATCCCTTAACCGACTCTTACGGCAACCACGGGTAGAGAGGGTGGGGTACTATTCTTACGCCGGCACCACCACGGCTCAAGCAGAGTAATAAAACATTATTCACAAATAAAATATTTACACAAAAATAAACTACGGAACTCAATTAACAGATAAATCGATTAAAAATTTAATCAATTTAACAAATAAATCGGTCTCACAGTACAATGTCAATCGATTCCGAGTAATTGTTAGCGCTGAATGGTTCTATTTAGAGATGTCAATATATTTTCTCGCTGACGCGTGTGTTGTCGAGCGATTTTGTAAAGCGCTCGTTCCGCTTGATGCGCTGTCGCTCGGTATGCTCATTTGGCTTGATTTGCTTTTTTGCGTGTATTGGGACCCTATTTTTGAATAGTACGCCAGAATTTGCATTCGCGTACGAATACGATTTTTTTTTTATGGTTGACAGGCTAAGTGTTTGACCACAGCTCACCTGATGTTAAGTGACCACCCTGAAGAGTACGAGTGTTTCGGAGACACAAATGCACGATCACACCACCCTAACCGACTGCGCACCGCGAGCCACAGACTCGCGAAGACAGCGAAACTTGTGCATATGCTAGCCCCAGGGGTGCACAATCGGTTGCCGCAGTACGTGCGGGATGCGCCCTATAGGGAAATATTTAAGAAAAAATTAAAGGTCTGGCTTATCGAACAGGCCTTCTACAAGTTCGACGATATATTTACAGTGAAATTATCAAACTGATTAGTTATAAATTATTTATATTATAATTATAAATAGAATTAATTATAAATTCATTTTTTTTATTGACATGTAAATTAATTTATTTTCAATTATTTTATTATCATTATTGTACAATTATTAATTTGATATACAATTATTATCATAATGTGTGTTACTGTGTGTACACGATATTGACTTGTAAATTTATTTTTTACCAATAAAGTATGATATGATATGATATGTGACGGTGTGGTCGACGATGATAAGGCATGCCTAGTCTGGAATGTAACTGGCTCTCAAGTGAGGCTGCCGGAACACACCATTAGATGTTTGGCGCCAAATTTAAGGGTGGTAGCTAGCCAGACGTGTACTAGAAAGTACCTTACCACCACGCTATGGTTTCCTCACGATGTTTTCCTTCACCGGCAGCTCAAGCTCATTGTTGGAGTTTGAACCCACACCCTTCGGCGTGCGAACCGACCGCGCTAACCACTGAGCTGTCATCGCTACAAAACCATGTCCATGAACATTGTAGCGATACCTATAACATTGAATAACAAAACAAAACCCAGAGCATAGCTGCTTTGGCACTCATTACTTTGAGTCTTTTTATGGTAAGTCTCAACATTAAAAGTCATTGCATTAAAAATATCTCGCAAGGTTCCTATTTGTTTGAAAACGCAGAAAATCGCAAAGAATACTTTTTTCGAAATTTAGCCATGCTCGTTCACGAATAGTTCACACATACGACTCTAAAATAGAGCCCTGATCGCTTGGTCGTTTTTGCTCATTTTGCTCGTTTGGCTTAATTTGCTCATTCACACGCGAGTATCGGTTTCTCTTTTGCGTTCGCAGTTCGTTACTGAGTGCTGTTTTATTTCCAATACTCAGTTAACTAGAATGCGATGATAGACAATGCAATAAATATATAGCAATGATATTCATCGCTAGCTATATATAATAACTAGCTGTGCCCCGCTGTTTCACCCGCGCTAGATGCCTACGTCATAGTAGCTTTATGCATGCAAAGTCTCAGCCCGATCGGTTTAAAATTGACAAAGTTTCATACAAACTTTCATCCCCTATTTTATACCCTTGGGGGTAGAATTAATCAAAATCCTTTCTTAGCGGATGCCTACGTCATAACATCTACCTGCATGTCAAATTTCAGCCCGATCCGTTCAGTGGTTTGGGCTGTGCGTTGATAGATCACTATGTCAGTCGGTCAGTCACCTTTGAGTTATATATATTTAGAGATATCTTGTCGCTTGTTCATCTGTATTCCATCGGATACAATTCGGAGAGTGTGATTTGGAATTGCTTAATTTAGTTTTAATTTGCCCCTTTTTATTACCGGACGGCTAGGCAAACGTGACCAAAGCGCCATAGTATATGGTAAAAGTTCCTCACGTACAGACTAAACGCTTTGATTCTACATTATTAATAGGTACATCGAGGATGTGGAACTCTCTATTCCCGGCGAAGTAAGTACAGTTCGGATGTCTTTAAATTCAGAGACATTTATCTAGGTAACCGTACTTCATCTTAGACTGCATCCGGCTTAACATAATGTAGGGCACATACATATATAAACAACAACAGTTATGTAAACATAATGTAATTTAGTAGCGATGATAGCTCAGTGGTTAGTGGCGTGGGTTTAAACCCCAACAATAAGCTTGAGCTGCCGGTGAAGGAAAACATCGTGAGGATACCATAGCGTGGTGGTAGGGTACTTTCTAGTACTCGTCTGGCTAGCTACCACCCTCAAGTTGAAAATCTGCCACCAAGCATCTAACGGTGTGTTCCGGCAGCCTCACTTGAGAGCCAGTTCCATTCCAGGCTAGGTGTGCTTTACGATCTTTGACCACACCTTCACTTAACATCAGGTGAGTTGTGGTCAAACATCAAATACCCAGCTTGTCGGCAATAAAAAAAAAAAGAAAAAAAAGGGCGTGTTCAAACGCAAACCAATAATTAAATAAATAAAAAAAAGTTTTTTTAACCATTTTATTTGTTAATCTAGGTAGGTACCACTGCAGTACCAGATATTCTGCCGCCAAGCAGTAGTGTGTAAACATTACTGTGTTCCGGTTTGAAATATGCTGTAGGTAGCTAGCGAAATTATAGGGTTGTTGAGACTAACCATAGAAAGCCTCAAATTAATGATCTCAAAGCATCGATGCCCTGGACTTTGTCCTATTACGCAAAGTTCTGTGTTTCACTGCAATGGTCATGACCATTGCAGTGATACACAGGCATTATCTCCTTGCATTAGGAAAGCGTAAATAATGCAAATTATAAATGTAACTAAGATTTCGGACGACAGACGAATCAACTCTTCTTTGTTCAAACGAGAATTAATGCAGCAATTATACAAATCGTTTGTCACGTTGCTTAATTACAATTTTTATAATAAAACAAACACAAAAATACCTAAACAATCTGCACAAACGTTTTCCATTCGGATCTGAACTGGGGAACTGAAAAGATAGCCATTACAAACAATTAATCTTTCCGCTTTGTTGGAAAAACGCTGGCGCGAGATAAATGCCCTTTTATAAGGAATATCAAAATGATTTTAGGATTGACCTATTTTATTTTAGAGGATTCGTGTTGAAAAAGGTTTTTTTTTATATACGAGTATATCTGAATGGGCGCTCGTTTTACAGCTGACCTAAAACGAATTTCGATACCAACTGAGTCAAAATATATGCCGCAGTAAAATCTGTCAGTTGAAATATCAAAGTATTCATATCAAATTCAAATCATTTTATTGTCAGCGTTTGTATAGGATCTTATTATATAAAACGTGTCAACATGCTGCGACCATTTGGGCATACAATAATAATTAAATACTAAAAGTCCATATAAATATGTGCCGTGGTGGTGCCGGCGTAAGAATAGTACCCCACCCTCTCTACCCGTGGTTGCCGTTAGAGTCAGCTAAGGGATGTAATCCGGAAGATGGGCAGCAGCGTCTTCCTTGAAGAATCACACTCAACTGCGCTCGCCAACCCACGTGGCAAGCGTGGCGAGTATTGGCAAAACCCCCCCAGGAGGAGGCAGTCCAGCAGTGGACGATCTATGGCTGATGATGTGTGATGTGTGATGTGTGATATAAATATAAAAAGTCAAACTAATGTAATGTGTGATGTAATGTGTTGTGTGTGTGTGTGTGAATGTGTGTGTACACTACGCCTGGAATGAAACTGACTCTCAAGTGAGGCTGCCTTAACACACTATTAGGTGCTTGGCGGCGGATTTTCAACTTGAGAGTGGTAGCTAGCCAGTCGAGTACTAGAAAATACCCTACCACCATACTATGGTTTCCTCGCGATGTTTTCCTTCACCGTCAGCTCCAGCTCATTGTTGGGGTTTAAGCCCCCTTTAGCGTGCGAACCCACCACGCTAACCACTCCTATTATCGCTACAAAAAGAAATGAGCGCCAATGCAGCGATGCCCTGGACTTTGTTTTGTTATTCAAAGTTCTGTGTATCGCTGCAATGCTGCAATGAGGCTATAAATAAATTTACATACATACATACAAGATACGCCCGAAAAACATAACCCTTTCTTAGCAGTCGGGTATATATATAATACTTTATTACATATAATATAAATTGATATTGTAGCAGTTTTTCATTGCCTGGAAACACGGATAAAACGACGTTTTCTAAAAATGAAACCTAGCTAAATCGATTTATCGACCCTGAAATCCCATGCATACCAAATTTCATGAAAATCGTTGGAGCCGTTTTCGAGATTCAGATGTATATATAAATGAATCCGTTTCCCTTGGTCACGCCATAACCTGAGAATGACTTAACCGATTCCATCATTTCAATCATCATTTTTTTTAATTTTCTAATACCTATGTACTTTTTAAAAGGTTCTAAGACTAGAAGAAAAATTAAAAAAAATAGCGCAGAAATTTCCGTTTTTTTTTTTAAATACCACGCGATCAAAGTCGCGCCTAGTCATTATTAATTATAAATCATTGCAGTGTCTAATTACATATAGAGCAATTTGGTAACGTGAAGTTAATTGAATTGCTACGGCCAAGTTTGGTGCTTTGCCAGCGAAATATTGTGATAACCATTTGATTACCACTTTCATATTTTGCAATTTAAATGAAATGGTTATCTGAAATACGTATACCTACATAACATTTTGAATTTGAATATCTCTCTTTGGTCCGAGACCGGATGTCATTTGTTCGTGAGAATTTGTGTCTCTATTGTGGATATATGAACGAAAACCACCATTGAATTTGTGCTAAACAGCATTTTCAGATACAAATGATATACAAGGTTATAAGCATTGGATGTACTTAGCCCAAGGAGGATCAATATACTCATATGGCGGCAGATTTTCACAGGGTATTTTCTAGTACTCGGCTAGCTAGCTACCACCTTCAAGTTGAAAATCTGTCGCCAAGCACCTAACGGTCTGTTCCGGCGACCTCACTTGAGAGCCAGTTCCAGGCTTGGTGTGTGTACCATCTCCAACCGCACTATTACTTAAGATCAAGTGACCTGTCAACAATAAAAAAACCCGGCCAAGTGCGAGTCTGACTCGCGTGCGAAGGGTTCCGTACCATTATTTATAAAAATGGCAAAAAAATCACGTTTGTTGTGAGCCCCTTAAATATTTATTTCATTATGTTTTTTAGTATTTGTTGTTACAGCAGCAACAGATATACATCATCTGTGAAAATTTCAACTGTCTAACTATCACGGTTCATGAGATACAGCCTGGTGACAGACGGACAGACAGACAGACGGACGGACATCGGAGTCTTAGTAATAGGGTTCCGTTTTACACTTTGGGTTCAGAACCCTAAAAAAATGGAGCTGCGTGAAACGTCGTAAGATATTTATTTACATTTGATTTTTATTTACATTTTGTATATTTTGTTTCCAGGAGCGGTAGAGCGCAGCGATGACCGTAGAGGGCGGTAGAGGGCGGTGCTTGTGCGTTGTCGTGCTTCTCATACATACCGTCCGAGGTGCCGGGGAAGGTACGTCTAACAGGGATGATATTCTGCACGGATATACCTTGATGTTGCCGTGGTGGTGCCGGCGTAAGAATAGTACCCCACCCTCTTTACCCCTGGTTGCCGTAAGAGTCGGCTATGGGATGTAATCAGGAAGATGGGCAGCAGCGTCTTCCTTGAAAAATCACACCTATCTGCGCTAGCCAACCCGTCTGCCAAGAGTGGCGAGTATTAGCAAAACCCCCCCAGGAGGAGGCCTATGTCCAGCAGTGGACGTTCTATGGCTGATGATGTGTGATACCATGATTCGCTGTTCGCTGAATGTTCCCTAATAGATGCAATCAGGGTGTCTTCAAGTCGCGAGTGATTCGGTTTCTTCTAGGTAAGCTTGCTGCGCCGTAGACTGCATCTTTGCTTAACATCAAGCGAGTTGGAGGTCAAACGCACGTTTTATTAATTTGTAAAAAAAAACTTTTCTGAAATCCAATGCTGTACTCAGTAACATCCAGAGTGGTAAATGAAAGAGACAGTAAATAAAATCTCTTTATCATCAGCTATTTACTTTGTTTTCTAGCAGTTGATACAAACTTCGTGTTTGCAGTATGTTATGCGGTCTGTACTTTAGGTAGATTTTGAAAATATTTCAATTATATTTTTACAATGGAAACTGACGTGGTTTTACATTTTTGTTTTAATTATGTGGGATTACTCACGTTACTATAGTCGGAGTATCCAATATAATTTAACGTGAGTTATCCCGCTCAAATAATATTTTAAAAATATTATTGTGTAAGATACTGCGTGAAATGGGAACGTATGGTAGCGAGAAAGAGACAGAATAAACGAGTCATACATAGGTTTGAAAGAGCGAAAGGATATGAATAGAACGTAACGTCAATATGAAAGAGATGCCTAGATGTGAGATAATTATGAATATGAAAGAGAAAGAGGAAGTGTGAAAGAGATAGTAATAAGATAGTCATAGGTGTGAGAGAGAAATGAAATAAAAGCAATTTAGAAGAACGTCCATTTTTTTATTCACGCAACCTTACAATTGTGTAAAATTTAAAGATTTCCAAAAGAATTTGAAAATAAAAGAAATTGGTATAGTTTTTTTAATGTAAATGTAATGAGACGAACGATACGCTCTCCTGATGGTAAGAGATAACGCTTGTCCATGACCATTGTAGCGATGCATAGAAGTTGGAGTGACAAAACAAGGTCTAGGGCATCGCTGCTTTGGCGCTCATTACTTACATTGATTTACTTTTATCACACATGCACTTGGTCCCCAAGAGACAAGCTTCATGCTTAGTTTGGGGTACAATAATTAACATTTCAAACTTTGAATTGTAAAGCTAATACATTTAGATGTACTAAGTTTATTGTTATTTTTTTTCAAATCTCCTTCGAAACTTTAAATTAATTGTTATCATTACTTTACATGACCAGACTCAAGTTTGATTTACTTTGGATGTCTTTGACTGTGACTTTAAATTATTTTACTTAAGTTATCATAAAAAATTGGTATTGGCAAATGCACAAAGTGCGTTACCAAAAACAAAAAAGAAGAACAGATATCTTCTTCTAAATATATATAGCTCAAAGGTGACTGACTGACTGGCATAGTGATCTACCAACGCACAGCCCAAGCCACTGAACGGATCGGGCTGAAATTCGGCATGCAGGTAGATGTTATGACGTAGGCATCCGCTAAGAAAGGATTTTGATTATTTCTACCCCCAAGGGGATAAAATAGGGGATGAAAATTTGTATGAAACTTTGTCAATTTTAAACCGATCGGGCTGAGACTTTGCATGCATAAAGCTACTACGACGTGGGCATCTAGCGCGGGTGGAACCGCAGGGCACAGCTAGTGTTTGATATAACACTACTCAATGTTGTAATTAAATTTATACTTATACAGAACCAAAATCTACCCTTAAGATTCTTTGCTCTGACTCAATTTTGTACAATATGTTAAGGTTTATGTTGCGCGCATATGAAATCTACCATCTAGTTTTTTCGTTTAGCTCCACAAAACAAATTGAGAGCACGCCGCCGTTTCAAATGCTCAATTTAGCTGTTTTACTACTGAAATTGTTTTGGAAGTTCTTCTTTATGGGTGCTCTGGGAATGGTACTTGTTGTTAGCGCCCCTAGGGGAGTGTTAGGGTCTGAAAACTTTTAGTGGTAAAAGAATGAGATTAATCTTGGGTTTTCTGCATTAAAAGTTTGGGTGACACTTTTATAACGTTCAATGTTATTACTATAAAAGTAAAAGTTAGTGCAGTTTGTAGTAAAAGTCTCATTTAAGATATTTTTTAAAATGTAAAAGTAATGAGACGAACGAGACGTTCTCCTGATGGTAAGAGAAAACGCCCGTCTATCATTTCTGTGTATTGCTGCGATACACAGAACTTTGAGTAGTAAAAAATAAAGTCCTGCAAGCCTTCCTACCATGAAGTGTTAGTGTAGTTCAGTATAGGCCCTAAACTGAACCGTTTGGCAATTTGGTACCATGAGGTCCTTATAGCAGGACAGTTTAAGTCGCCGCAATCATTGTCCGCCGAAAACTAAATACCTATCACCGCAAACGTGTTAGAAACGTCATTTTATTCATTCAATTCGTACCATGAGGTGTTATTTGACGTTAGTTAAACCTAAACTGTCGAGTTGTCAAAATAACGATCCAATAAAAAGTTAATAAATACCAACCATATTGGCATATGTAGTTTCATTTCGTTTGTGAATTTTCTTGATATTATTATCGGCTTTTATATAAAATAACGAACTTTAAAGTAGTAAATTACTTTAGTGCTCAATATTGTAAAATAGTGTTCATTGGAATGACAAGAAGCTAAAAACTGCACACAAAATACAGAAACATTGAAACTCAATTAAATTAATTGAAACAGTTTCAATGTTTCTGTATTTTCGCTATTTGCTAGCTGCAGTACACTTCAAACCGGATGTTTACACACTACTGCTTGGCGGCAGAATATCTGGTGTTACTATGGTACAAACCTAGACGACCTCCTGCTAAGGAGATCTACCACCAGGAGTTATCTGATACCAAAAGACTTTTCATCCACAAGAAGATTATTAGAGGTACATGATATTTTTAAGATAAACAACTAAATAATATAAGTATATATTTACAAAAAGTTGTACATTAAAATACAAACCAGTTTTTTTAGTCAACTTGATTCTCATAGTTTAAAACATACGGGATTGATATGTCACGTGGACATCTAATGTCAATACCGTAAACAGGCTTTTCTATTAGCGTTATCGCTAATCGAAAGTTACTCTGTTTACGTCTTCAGGTGTTTTGTTCTTTTCGATACGCATCAACAGAAAAATATTGCACCAAAAAGTTTCTCAAGCATTTCCCGTTTCACCCTTCTTCCGGGGTAATCGAGGAGTATCAAGGGGCATACATCATTCCGGGGCCACTTCAGAGCCACGCCCCGAGAGTTAGTGTTCCCATTCGTCATACGAGCGCGAAGTGAAATGTGTTATGTTTGCATTTACAATGTTAAATTGGAAGGAAAAGAGATTTGGAATTGAGTTGAACAGAGAAAGTGTTTTTACGAAGTACGTGCTGTAACTTACTTGTGTAGTTTTAGCGCCAACGATAAAATTTAAAATAAATATTTTAGGACATTTTCACACAGCGCGATCTACTCACCTGATGTTAAATGACGGTGTAGCCGAAGATGGTAAAGCACACCTAACTTGGGATAGAACTGGCCCTCAATTGAAGCTGTCGGAACACACCGTTAAGTGTTCGGCGGTAGATTTTCTAATTGAGGCTCCAATGTTATTTGTGTTTTTAAATTTAAAAGCATGTATTTTTTATGTGTGTTACTTCTGTCTATCTACGTTCTTCTTACTGTCTACCAGATATTCTGCTGCCAAGCAGTAGTGTGTAAACATTACTGTGTTCTGGTTTGAAAGGTACTGCAGCTAGCGAAATTACAGGGTATTGTTGAGACTAATCATCGAATGTCTCAAAATGATAAAGGTCAAAGCAGTGAGTTTTGTTTTGCTACTCAAATTTCTGTGTATCGCTGCAATGGTCATGGACAGGTGTTATCTCTTACCATCAGGAGAGCATCTCATTCGTCTCACTACTTTTACATTAAAAAAAACTGGCCAAGTGCGAGTCGGACTCGCGCACCGAGGGTTCCGTACAAACCTGTAGGTATATAAGTAAAAGTTATGTTTTTTTTAAATGGTAATTTATGCTTTTCGCAAATTTTCCTTTTAAGACGCTGCTTCGTACCAAATTTCAAGATTCTGAGTTCACGGGAAGTGCCCTGTAGGTTTTGATTCCCTTGCGAGTGTCGAAAATTTGCAGCATAAACGGCTGTATCTCTTGATTGCGTTGGCTTAGAAGTTTGGTTTACCGCTCCAAGGGACAGTAGACCTGAGTATTTGATATGAATGTCAGCTTGATACCTCCACGTGTTCCTGAGAAAAAGGCTCTTAACAGACGGAGAACAAAGTGATTCTTCAAGGGTTTCGTTTTTCCTTTTGAGGCACGGAACCCTAAAAATGAAATGAAAAACACTCGCCTAGAAGAAACCAATTCACTCGCGACTTGAAGGTACCCAGATTGTATCTATCAGAGAACACCCACTCGGGCAGCAAATTCAATCTAATTATTGTACACAGTTTTACACAATAAAATATTGATTCTGATTCTGATTCCACTATTTAGCGGTTCGTACGATCAAAATGAAATCAAAGCGTTAACCATTTCAGATAAAGTATCTTTATTCATGAATATGTTTGTATATTACAATGAAATTAGAGGGTAAATAAGTAGGGACATTAATTCACCAGCAAGTCCCTTCATCAGAGAATTTCTCACGTGTTTTCGCTTCCAGTGATAAATATCCTCCTTTAGCTCGGAAGTGTCCGCCGTTTTCCGTTTCTGTACATTGAGACAGTTAAGTGAATGTCGGCATCTGAGCTTTTACTCGACTACAAAAAAATGAGGTTATAGGTAATTCTAGACGCCTTTTATCGTCTTAGTCAACATGACTTCACACTATCATAAAACAAAGTCGTCCACCGCATCTGTCTGTCACGATATCTTAAAAATTACTGAACGGATTATCATGCAAGTTTCACCAATAGATAGAATGATTCACGAGGAAGGTTTAAATATACAATTTGTCAAGGTTATGTGTAAATTGGTTGAAATATGATGATAATTGTTGGAAGTGTCGGAAAAAGTCGAGCCACCTGGGAGCTTTCATCGAAAATGCTGCCTAATCAATTTGAGATTCGTACCACGTCGTACCGATGTTTATTGGAAAGTCTGGCGTCTATTTATCCCACGAATAAACATTTCCATTCAACGCGGACTACCCGATATACTGGCAATAAGTACTCATTATTATGCTATATATTGCCATTGACTGCTGTGGCTTGAACGATTTGATAATCCGTTCAGTAGTTTTTAAGTTCATCGCGAACAGATAGACAAATAGACAGACGCGGCAGATGACTTTGTTTTATAATATGTAGTGATGCCGTGGTGGTGCCGGCGTAAGAATTGTACCCCACCCTCTCTACCCGTGGTTGCCGTAAGAGTCGGCTAAGGGATGTAATCCGGTAGATGGGCAGCAGCGTCTTCCTTGAACAATCACACCTAACTAAACCAACCCGCCTGCCTAGCGTGGCGAGTATTGGCAAACCCCCCCAGGAGGAGGCCTATGTCCAGCAGTGGGCGTCCTATGGCTGATGTGATGTGAAACTCTTTAAAAGATAAAGTACAGAAAAGTTAAGTGAAGCTTATACGGGCCAATTTTTTTTTTTAATAATTGATTCTTTTGAATTTAAAACAAACACCCTTACCTCAATGCTTTATTGTTATATAGGTAAATCACAGTTATAAGAAATCAATTGAAGTTTTTGTTTATTTTCTAAATAGGTATTTATATTTCCTTACACTGTAATTAAGGAACTGATCACACACGTTTGCTAAGAAGTTATAAATACAGACATTAACTCAATTTATTCATTACTGTGTTTAACCGTGGACAAATATTAATCGGGACATGTTACTCGACAGTCATTCAAATAAAACAACTATTCAACGCATTTTCCCCAAACTAAGCAAAACTCGTACCAGATAACTGATAGATTAATTGTATATCTTGTTTTTTTTTATCGCTAAGTACTGTATTGTTTGCGTTAAAGTTTCGATAGTTTGTAGATTAAGTTAGACTATTTTTCAAAACTTGCGCAAAGATTAAAGGCATAGTACATTTTTTGTGGCAGCAACGTGTCAATTGCCAGCTGGTTAATAATTTTAAAAATTAGTGTGAGAGAATTATAATTTAGAATATAAAATCAACTGACTGACTTGCGCATTTTAAATCTAAATTGCGATTATAACAATACTAATGTTAAAAAAAGTAACCTAACTTTGGAAATTCGACTAAAATTTAAATAAAAAATGTAGCATATGTCCCTGGAGCATAATAACGATTCCATTGATTCACCAAAATCGAAAAAGAGCTGTTTAGGTGCTACGGTGAAACATATACCTACATATGTGTACTAGAATGTCTTGCCATTTTCGGGTAAATACTTCTATTGACATAATTTTAGTCATATAAACCATGATCAATCTTGTAAAACTAAGCTTTAAGCTATCACGGTTATTCGCTATAGTCAAAAATGAACAGTCTTGTCAGTGTAGTTTGTTGTATTCACCATGTCGCAAAGTTGCTTGTCTGTTTTCTACTGAATTTACTTTGGAGAGTCCGCTTCAGATTTACATGATCTAATTCCACCCAGCCCATTTTACTATTGGACAACTAAGAGCTCTAAAAAGTGACACCACTTCATGGTACATATTCTAAAAACTCGAAGTAAATGGTTCGTGTCGTGAGTGAATCAGCTTCTTCTAGACAAGCGTGCCCCAATGCAGACCGCATCTTCGCTTAACATCAGACAAAATGGCGTTTTAACATAAGCATATGTAAAAAAATTAAGGACTTATCACAATCCCATAATAATTTTATAGCGATGATAGCTCAGTGGTTAGCGTGGTCGGTTCGCATGCCGAAGGGCGTGGGTTCAAACCCCGACAATGAGCTTGAGCTGTCGATGGAGGAAAACATCGTGAGGAAACCATAGCATGGTGGTAGAGCACTTTCTAGTACTCGGCTGGCTAGCTACCACCCTCAAGTTGAAAATCTGCCGCCAAGCATCTAACAGTGTGTTCCGGCAGCCTCACTTGAGAGCCAGTTCCAACCCATGCTAGATGTGCTTTACCATCTTCGACCACACCGTCACTAAACATCAGGTGAGTTGTGGCCAAACACCAAGGTTGTCAGCAAAAATATAAAAAATATAAAAAAGTCACTGCGGGTTTCTAATCCCATGCTTTATTTGTCGACTATTTTACCCAAAACAGAGATGAAAGTAGCATCGTAAGACGGCTGTCGCGGTTCGTTAACCACAAGTAGGTGCTTCTAATATAGTTTCCCTCTGATTACTCTATTTTCATTACTTACGCTTAGTAGTTACGCAAATTTCTCTGAAATTATACGCACTCAAATTTAAATGCGAAATTTTGTTTATACAGAATTATGCGCAACGGTCGTATTGAGCTGAGAGGTTAGTTAACTCCACGCGTTATAAAAATAACAGATAAAATGTTGCGTAGCAAATAAGTGAAGAGTCTTTGGCCCTACAATAAAATTCTCATTTGCTTAACATGAACTACACACACGAATACTGTGTGTCTGTGTGATGTGAGGACTTAGCATGTCGTGTCAGAAAACAAAAAGTGTAGGACCAGGATTTCATCATCAATTTTCTACGCAACAAACTATATGAACTATTTTTTTAATACGGAATACGCTCGCGTATTCATATTTGGTCTAAGATGGAAAACGCTTACCTAGAAGGAACCTGCTTACTCTTGATTTGAAGACACTCATATGGTACTTTTCGGGAAACACAGACTCCGGCAAAGAGTTCCACATCTTCGCTGTGCGAATAAAGAATGTGGATTCGAAGCGCTTAATGCGAACATGGGGAACGTCCACTATGTAAACTACTTATGAGTCTGAAACGTGGTCTCTGACTATGTGCCTTCTTGATAAGCTCAAAGTCGCATAACGAGCTATGGAGAGGGCTATGCTCGGAGTTTCCCTACGAGATCGAATCAGAAATGAGGAGATCCGTAGACGAACTAAAGTAGTCGACGTAGCCCAGCAAGTTGAAGTGGCAGTGGGCAGGGCACATAGCACGCAGAACAGATGGCCGATGGGGCTGCAAAATTCCGGAGCGGAGACCACGGACCGGCAAGCGCGGCTTTGGACGTCCACCAACAAGATGGACAGACGACCTAATGGAAACCGCAGGAACGCGCTGGATGCGAGCCGTTCGCAACTTGGCTTGGAAATCATCAGGGGAGGCCTATGCCCAGCAGTGGACGTCCTACGGCTGAAATGATGATGACAGTGACATTTTATTTTTTTAGGTTTGCATCATTCCAAATATTTTTTTCCCAACAATATTTCCCATAATCTTGTTTCAATATCTTTTTTTAATACTGTCGTTACATTAGGCCTTAATATAAAAACATGGGCTACTGTTTGTTCGTATGTACACTGTAACCCCCTAAAAATATCTCTTACAATAAACGTGAAAAGAGGTTTTCCGGGTAAATAAAAACAAATGCTCCATCCCATTTAATATACTCCATCTCTTTCACATGTGTCAGCAAATAAATGGGAGTAAAGGAGAGGAACTTTTGCTTTTAGGCGTAGTTTTACCACGGGGTCGGTTAATAGAAATATGTGCTTAAAATTCTGCACGGGTGGTGGATTAAGATCGTAGTTCGAGGTATTCAAGTTTATTTGTGATGATGATAGCTATTGCTATAAATGTGTTAATATACCCGCCTTTTGTCGACTTTTTTTCGTTTAGTCTTTAGCCTATAGGTAAGTAGTACATCACTATTAAAACAAAGTAAAAAAAACAACATGTTTAATTAATTCCTGGCCAAGCGATTGAAGAGTCAACACGTCCTAATCTGTCTTCGTGTAAAGGCGAGGCACGTGTCGGCAACTGGTTACAGAGGATATAAATACTTGTGGTTATCTTAGTTAGAAAAAGCCAAGCAGTGGTGTTTATTACTGTGTTCCGGTTTGAAGGGTACTGCGGCTAGCAAAGTCACAGGGCTAAATATGACATTAAACATCGCAAGTTTGGCAAGACAGGTGTTATATATTACCATCAGGAGAGTTATTAGTACATTTACAAGAAAAAAAGTTTATGTCAGATTTTAGTTTTAAATATTTCGGATAAATATTTAAAATTATATTTAGATCAAATTAAATCCACATCACTGTTTCAACCAAAACTTCTTTTAAACAAAAATATATCTCTTGAATACGCAAAATGAACTTCCGCAAAGTAACGCCTGAATCGATCATTTATCAAACTTTTTACTTTGCACATCAAATAAAACTGGGAAGAAACCCAAACATAGTGGTTCCTCGGAAGAAACTGGGTCAAGTATCGTTATGTAACACAGTGTCATCTAGCTGCAAACTAAGCAAATCTTGTATTATGAGATGTGAACCCTCATAAACCCCAGTATATCAAATTTCATCCAAATCATTAGAGCCGTTTTTGAGATCTTAAAATATATTAATATATATTTATGGTTGACAGGATAGGTGTTTGATCACAGCTCACTTGATGTTAATTGAAGGTATGGTCGAAGATGGTAAATCACACCTAGTCTGGAATAGTACTGGCTTAGACGCTTGGCGGCAGATTTTGCACTTGATAAGCTAGCTAGGTAGCTAGTCAGCCGAGTACTAGAAAGTACCCTACCACCATGCTATGGTTTCCTCACGATGTTTTCCTTCACCGGCAGCTCAAGCACATTGTTGGAGTTTGAACCCACGCCCTTCGGCATACGTACCGACCGCGCTAACCACTAAGCTATCATCGCTACATTTGTTGCAAAGTAGAATCTAAACCCAACTCTGTATTACGATTCATTTGAAATATAATATATATATTTAAAACAAGGTGCCTATCTAGCAGCCAAGATCTTAACTTGGTTCTGAAGCACGTGGTGGAAGGTGCATCCCGGACGGTTGTAGAACTTGAAGACCGCGGGCCCCAAAATGTATACCGACCTCTCCGACTTGACGAGATAATTTCACTTGTCCGAAGTCATCTTGAATATGCTTCTTCAGTCTGGAATCCGTTATATAGTTGTCATTCGCAACGTATTGAGAGTCTGCAGCGTTCCTTCACTAGATCACTTGCATTTTCAAGTAGTGGCATATCGCACAGGATTGACTATGACACTCGTCTCGCATTTTTCGGAATGTCTTCGCTACGAGTAAGGCGTAAAGAACGTGATTTACATCTTTTGTTATTCACAATTGCATCGACAGTCCATATTTAGTTGAAAACGTTAAATTACGTGTACCATATCACTACCCCAGTAGGATAAATAAAATTTTTGGCCTTTCATTGTGCCGAACAAACCTCGGCTTGAATTCACCAATGGTGCATATATGTTCAACTTACAATGATATCAGTGACAGTGTGGATGTTTTTTCTGGTTCCTTAGCACAATTTAAGAAGCTAATTTCTGAGGTGCTTGTTGCTCGTAAATGTAAAAAAAAGTGAAGATGTGGGTAGATATCGAAAGCTCAGAAAAAAAAAATTCTTTTTCGTGTCTATGTTTACTATAGTTTTCCCTTAATATTGAAAATGAAGTTATGGTTTTGAATAAGTTTAGAAACTCTTTTTAGAGCTATAATTTCATTACTTAATTCCTTCATACTGTAAGCAATTTGTATAACAAGCTGTGTACGGCTATAACTGGCGCATGTATCGGAACATAACTCTTTGCAATGTGTTCATATTTTTTTGCAATATGTGTGCTGTTAGCGTATCTTAATAAATAAATAAATAATAATATAGATTAGAATTCGTTCTGCACTAATGGAATTATATGTAATATGTCTTACAAAATGGCATGTTATATATATCCTATATATCCTGTATAAATGTAAATCGCTATAAAGTTTTGAGTATAAAATTGCTAAAAGTCGGAAAATGTCGCTCTAAACAATAAGATTTAGTTAAAGTACGCTTTCTTAAAAACACCTTTCTCAGAACACTCTTTACTAAATTGATAAACAAAATTCTACAACAAATTTTTTGATTAAATTAATAAGATTATCTCTTTAACTAATTAAGACTTAGGCCAACCATTAACTAGTAATTAAAACGAATATTAATGTATAAGATATTTAATCTCGAAGCAGAGAGCAGAAATTAATTTGAAATACATCTCAAATTTAAATATAGTGTCCAAAATTAATAGTTCCAAGTAATTTTAGAACTTTTAGGTTATTTTAGAATTAAAGAAAACCTGTATATTTACCTGACTATGACAAAAGCCTAAATATATAAATATTGTAGGACATTTCACACAGCGCCATCTAGCCCCATACTAAGCAAAGCTTGTAACCAAATAACTGATAGAACATTTATATACAATTAATTATAGCAATGACATTTAATTATATTGACATCATATATATTTGACATATAATTATAAAAAAATTAAAAACTTGTTTCGAAACAAATGAATTTGAATTATGTACCCAACCTTAGTAAAACTATTTCTTTTTCTACTGTTGACAGGTCAGTTGTTTGACCACAGCTGATGTTAAGTAATGAGTGCCAAAGCAGTGACGCCCTGGACTTTGTTTTGCAAAGTTCTGTGTATCGCTGCAATGGTCATGGACAGGCGTTATCTCTAATTTTAAATTTCACCTCATTGCTTTTCCATAATAAAAAAATAAAAAGTGACGGTGTGGTCAGAAGAGAGTAAAGAACAACTAGCTTGAAATGGAAATAGCTCTCAAGTGAGACTGCCGGAACACACTGTTAAGTGTTTGTCGGTAGATTTTCAACTTGAGTAAAGGTAGATAGCCAACTGAGTACTAGAAAATACCCTACCATTAAGCTATGGTTTACTTCACCGGCAGCTCAAGCTCATTGTTGGGGTTTGAACCCATGCTCTTCCAGCGTGACAACCGACCGCGCTAACCACTAAGCTATCATCGCTTCTTGTTTTCTAGGTCCTTCGTCACCTCTCCCGTCATCGCCGACCCCAAAGCCAGAGCACAACGAGCTGACAGTGTCCTTTCCTCCCCTGGAAGACATCTTCGGCTCGCCCCCAGAGAAACAGTTCCAGACAGAGAATAACACAGTAGTGACGTCACAGACAGGCTCAACAGCGCTCCTTCCTTGCGTCATTCGAAACATCGGAGATGGAATCGTAAGTACTGATACATTTTACCACCCGCTGAGTTTTGACAGGAACGCGAAAACATTTCATCGCTATGACATTCCGTGTAAATAAATGCATAGTAGTGATGTTCCATGTACAGCAATTGTCGTATTATACGGTTTTCGGGTAGGTAAATCATCAAGAATACGTACGGTATACGGCAGCCATTTCAAAACTGTTTAACATTTGTATGAAATGATACGGCCGGAATTGAAAGCGCTGACAAAACCTAATTTCTTCGTGCAACAGAACGTACTAGCGATTTTTTCTGGCTGGGGATTCCCTAAACTGTAATCACGAAATAATCTGATAAAATAAGACGGCACGTATGTACCTTACTAGTGTTTGTACACCTAGTGCCTTTCTAATTTAGTAACTTATAGGAACAAAAAATGAAGGACAAGACAGAAAATGAAATCTGTTCAGATGAGTCACAAGTTTTAAGTACAGTCCAAAATTTATACGGGGACGAGTAGTGTAAACTAACTTTTATTTCGTAAGCATTTATAACAAAAACTTTATACGGCCCGTTTTTTTACCTTTCCTCAAAAATACTACAATTTTTAGGTTGATATACGGCAACCCCAAAATTTACTTGGAACAACACTAATGCATAGCAGAACGCATGACGCCGCTTTTCAGTGCGAGCACAGGCTGAATTAGAAATTAATTTGGTATTTCACTGAGTAGTTAAACCCAAGAGATTAACATGGACACCGCATTATATTTTTTCCCAAATAATATTTTATTTACAAAAACTAATTAAAATTATAACATACAGACAACTTAAAAAAAAAAACTACACTATTTACAACTGTATAAAAACATTTTTATTTAAAATTTGTTTCTTTTATTAATAAACTAGCGGCCCGCTCCGGCTTCGCACGGGTATAAACCTCAAAAATAACAGTATTTCTCCACTATTTAATGGATGTTATTATACATATAAACCTTCCTCTTCAATCACTCTATCTATTAAAAACCGCATCAAAATCCATTGCGCAGTATTAAAGATTTAAGCATACATAGGGATATAGGGGCAGAGAAAGCGACTTTGTTTTATACTATGTAGTGAAGTGATATTTAATTTTATGACATAACTGTAAATGACTAACAGTTTTTATGTCAATAAATAATTTGAATTTGAATGTACATATTCAGACTGACTTTACTTTTAAAAAACACAGAATCTAAGAGTCCATTCGAGGAGGGAAATGTGGCCAGAATTCTGGCAGCATTGCCGCGCCGGATGGCATTGCTAAGCTTTAGAACAAAGTAGATGCCAGCATTCTGATCGTTTTGCCCGATCCCTATATAGATCGTGAGCGGCCGGCCCCCACGGACCTAAAGTTTCAACCCCAAACAGCACAAACAAGTACATTCAATCTAAATAACTATATTTGTGCTGTCGAATTCCAGCTTGCTCTAAAGTCACAGAAATATGAGACAGCGCGAGTGAATCGGTTTCTTCTAGGCAAGCGCGCTTCGTCATAAACCTCATTTTCATTAACGTGGCTAGAAACGCCAAATTATTTAAGTACTTCCTGGAACGGGATGCGTTATGTGCCCGAAGGCTTCATAGCGTCAATATGTAAAGTGGACTGTATCTGTTAATTCGCTAGGCACGCTGATTACACATTAATTAATTTACGAGTGATAACACAGAGGAAAAGGAAGAATGGGAGACCACGCACCTTGACCTCGTTCCTGTCGTAAATAGTCCTGGCTGCGCAGCACAGTATGCACTTTGTAATGCACTCCACACACTCACGGTAGAAGGAATGTTCGATGTCTCAGTTTTGATTTCGTTTTTCTTTATTCACGTAGTAGTTAATTTATATTATTTTATGCACACGAGTGACGCCGATGATCGGTCACGTTGCACTTGGTCATTGATAACTATTATGGCGGTAGTTGGAAATATTAGGAATAGGGAGTGAGAAGGACAGCAATCGCTCATTAACCATGTGTAAGAAAGTGATATGCATTAATTGCGAATCCTACCCTACCTGGCGGTAACAGTGGCTGTTAAACGTAAATCTATTTGTTGTTTATTTATTTAAATTCAAAAAACACTTAAATCATGACATTACTCTATAAAAGAATTTATTGATGATAAGGCAAAAAAAAATAATAAGATAGATAGATAGATAAAAAAATCTTTATTGTACACACTGAAAAAGAAAAAGAGTACAGAAAACAAAAGAATCCTATGAGCTAGTGCCACAAGTGGCGGCCTTATCGCTAAGAGCGATCTCTTCGAGGCAACCAATACCCAATAAGTATTGACGTTTAACAAATAAATTGTACTGATTGACATTTTGTAATTTATTGACCTTATAACATAATTAATTAATCTAAAATTGATATCATTTAATAAGCAATTCTATTTTATCCAGTTTTTGCACACCCAATTCTATTTTGAGTATTCTAAGCGACATTTAAGTTTATGGTGCCAACATTTTGACACCTGTACTAAGCAAATAAATACATTTTGATTTTGTACAAAATAATAGTTCTAATATCACATTTACGCGGTTTTCAAACTATTAAAAAACGTATCTCGTATTCCGGACAAACTTAGTTATTTAAAAAGATACTTTTCTTAAATTAGGGTCGTCTCATTCTTAACTGCAGAAAAACTGGAGTCTTGTTGTAATAAAATAAATTGAAGTACCACTACAAAAACTTCTTCATCTTTGAAGTCTCCGCGGCCAAGATTTTTTTGCTACAAATCTTGGAGTTGTAGAATTGTTTTTTGTTGTCTTTAACCCGATGTCTGAGGATTTTCTTATTTAAGAAATCTGGTATTAACGTAAAAGTGTATTCAGATCAAAAGTTAAACAGCCCCATCGTGGCTGTACTCCTTTAATAAGTTTTTCTTCTATGTTTTACTTGTTATGTTCTGTTTTTTTTTATGTAACAGTATTGAGACGAACGAGACACTCTCCTGATTTTAAGAGACAACGCCTGTCCATGACCATTGCAGCGATACACAGAACTTTGAGTAGTATAACAAAGTCTAGGGCATCGCTGCCTTGGCGCTCATTACTTTGGGACTAGATGGTTAGTCTCAATAGTCCTGTAATTTCGTTAGCTGTAGTACCCTTCAAACCGGAACACAGTAATGTTTACACACTACTGCTTGGCTGCAGAATATCTGGTACTGCGGTGGTACCTACCTAGACGACCTCCTGCTAAGGAAATCTACCACCAAGTAAAATTTATCTACTAATCTACTCATTAATCTACTAATTAATCCGAATAGTTTATATTACCTAGTGCAAATGTTAGCAATTGTGGCAAAGGTATATATTAGCTCTGCCTTCTATCTTATCCATCCAAAGGTCGTCAGGTCGTTACAGCTAATCCTTATTGTTTCTATTTTATATGTATGAAATGTGTTAGTGTATAATAAAGTTATATTCAATTCTATTCTACAGCATTCGTAATTTAAGTTTTCATGGAATAGATACAACATCTATAGTAGAATAATTATTACACTCGACCGTCTGCCCTCTGGCGTTCCTTCAACCGGTATGAACAAGTGGGCGTTTTATCCGGGACGAGGCCAGCCTGGGTATTCTGGACTATACGGTTTTTTTTAGTAGTTTTTGTTAGTCAGGGAAAAGGATCAGGACAATCTTGGTCATTGTACTGATCATTATACGTGAAAGACTGACAAACATTTAGTATATTTTAAAAATAAATACTCGCGCAATGAGTTTTCATTTAAGATTATTTAGTGATGTTTGTAACATTTTCACGTAACCACGGAACAATGGATCAACGGAAAAAATAGACACTTGCAAAATGCGATTTAATTTTATACGTAATTTATAAATTTTATACACGTGTCTTTTTTCCTGTTGATTCATTGTTTCGTTGTTTCAGCAAAAATTGACAAACATCACTAATGAGTATAAAATAAAATCACATTAAACGCGTGTTTATTTTTCCCGTTGATCCGTTGTTCTGTAGCTACGAATAAAAATATCTAAATAGTCTAAAATAAAGACGCATTTTACGCGTGTTTATTTTTCCTGTTGTTCTATTGCTACATAAAAATTTGGAAAACATCACTAAATATAATAAACTAAGGACGCAATTTGCGCGTATATTTTTTTTTTGTTGATCCATTGTTCCGTTGTTACAGAAAAAACTGAGAAACGTCACTCTGTAACATAAAATAGAGTCGCATTTCACATGTTTATTTGTTCACTTAGTTCTCATAATTATCGAAACGGATTTTTATAAGATTTTCACTAAGTCATCTAGGTAGGGACCACCGCAGTACCAGATATTCAACCGTCAAGCAGTAGTGTGTAAACATTACTGTATTCCGATTCAAAGGTGTGGCAGCTAGCGAAATTACAGGGCTGTTGAGACTAACCATCGAATGTCTCAAAGTAATGAGCACTTAAGCAGTTTGTTACTAAAAGTTTTGTGCGTTGCTGCAATGGTCATGGACATGTATTATTTTTTACCATCCAGATCATTAAGTATACATAAAAACTCTTTTCAGAGTCGTCTGTGCGTTTCGCTACATAAATTAACGAATAATTCTTAGTTAAAAATAAAACGAAAACTTGCTCCTTGCCGCTTTAAATACATATAACTGCCCGAGGTGATATGATTTCATTTAAAATCGAGCCTACGTTTTAGACAGTAAGCGTGGGAGAAGTTCTCGCCGAAAGTTTCCGAGTAAATCAAATAAATGGTTTTATATTTTTTTCATGCGCAAAGTTTTGCAATTTGACATTTTTGAAAACTGTCCGTTTAAGTGCTATAATTTGAACGATAAAATATTTTCAATGACTTAAAAACATATCATTAGATTTGAACGAAATTTTATTGCGTGGTTTTAGCTATGAGAATATTAAACTTCTTTTTTTTATTGTTAGGCAGGCTAGGTGTTTGACCACAGCTCACCCGATATTAAGTGACTGGAATGGATCTGGCCCTCAAGTGAAGCTGCCGGAACACACTGTTAGATGCTTGGCGGCAGATTTTCATCTTTGAGGGTGGTAGCTAGCCAGCCGAGTACTAGAAAGTACTTTACCACCACGCTATGGTTTCCTCACGATGTTTTCCGACAGCTCAAGCTCATTGTTGGGGTTTGAACCCACGCCTTTCGGCACGCAAACCGACCGCGCTAACCACTGAGTTATCATCGCTACAAAACTTAATTATCTGATAGTAAGCGTTGATTAAAGCAGGCGCGGATAGAAAAGTTTATATCTACAAGGTAAGCTGTACTTACTCGTATTATTGAGAACAACCAAAAACAGCATTTTTTAATGTTTGACCGGCTATGTATTTGACCACAGCTCACCTGATGTTAAGTGATGATGTAGTCGAAGATGGCAAACACACTTAGCCTGGATTGGAACTGGCTCTCAAGTTATGGAACATACCGTTAGATGCTTGACGGCAGATTTTCTACTTGAGGGTGGTGGCTAGCCAGCTACCCTACCACCATGCTATGGTTTCCTCACGATATTTTCCTTCACCGGCAGTTCAAGCTTGAAAATGAGATCATTGATTAAACTAGACAGACGTGTTTTGACACATTTTTGTGTTAATTAATTTATTATTAAAAATGAACAGCTAAAATCATAACAGTGTGGTATATAACATTGAGATATTTAAGTAATTCAGATAGGTACCTAAAACTAAACCCTCTTCAAACAAATTGGCCAGAAAAAGTACCCAAACGACATCATTTCCCGAAAAAAAACTTCGGCCTAAAACAAACAGATAAAAATAAAACTTATTTGCATATATGCCAAAAGTTACGTAACTTAATTCGAGAGTTAGGGATGTGAAACGCAATCGATAACTTCGATTCCGTTTTTATTAACACAATTATGGATGTAAAAAGTCAAAGTTGTGTTGTGGTTATATGCATGTTAATTTAAATATTTTTATTTGTGTATTGTCTGTAGTTATTCGTTGTAGTAACTAGTGTCTTAATTAAAAAAAAAAGTTTTTCTTTATATATTGAAATTCCTTATCAACCCATTGTATTTTTTCGATTATTTCTGTTCGAGTGTTTATGGACAAATATAGTGGTGTTTTATTCATACAGTGCCGAATTATAAGCGCAAGTATGAGAAAGTGATACAATATGGTATAAAATGACTTTTCGTGTTGCTTCCAAGACTCGTACTAAAGATTTTACTAAAGTCGCCACTACTTTCTTAAGACATGACTGGACTCGACTTATTAAACTCGTTTTTTTTTATGATATCATCATCATCCTCATCTCAGCCGTAGGACGTCAACTAATAGGCCTCCCCCATAGACTTCAATAATGGGCGCTTGGAAGTGGCTCGCATCCAGCGCGTTCCTGCTATATATAAATAATAATAAATAAAAATAATAAATATTGTAGGACACATTACACACAGCGCCATCTGACCCCAAACTAAGCAGAGCTTGTGTGATGGAAGTCAGATAACTGATAGGATACATAAATACTTCTTTTTTTGTAAATACATACTTATAATACATACAGAACACCCAGACACAGAACAAACATTTGTTTATACCAAACAAACATTTGTCCTTGGCGGGAATCGAACCCACGCCCTACAGCTCAGGCAGACATACTCCCAATGAGCCAACAGGGCTGTCAAATATAATAATATATATATATATATAATAAATAAAGAAGCAGAAGAAGTAAAGTAATATTTAATACATATATTTTTTTATCGACTTCGAATTGAAAACGATTCACATCCCTATCGACATGGAAACTTAGTCCCGAAAAGGTTTTTCCATCAGAAACGATACCCATAATGAGTTGGATCTGACATCGTCATTAGTATGGGGTCGTTACGTTTTTTAGAGCTGTTCTCTCTTTAGAATTGCCCGTTTCTGCTATTTCTTCTTTTATGGGCGATTTCAGTGTTTAATTTGTTGGTAAAAAAAGTTACATTTTAAGAGTACTTTTTTAAAATAATAAATAGGCTTGTAACTGACTTAGCCCAGCGAATTAGTACGTTGAAGTGGCTGTGGGCAGGGCACATAGCACGCAGAACTGATGGCCGATGGGGCTGCAAAGTTCTGGAGTGGAGACCACGGACTAGCAAGCGCAGCGTAGGACGTCCACACACAAGGTGGACAGACGACCTCATAAAGACCACAGGAACGCGCTGCATGCGAGCCGCTTCCAACCGGTCTTTATGGAAGTCAATGGGAAAGGCCTATGCCCAGCAGTGGACGTCTTACGGATGATGATGAAGAGGTTTGTGTTTGAGGTTCATCTCACCTGATGTTAAGAATATGAATCCGATAAAAAAACCGATGAACTAGCAACTTTGCGACTTTGCTTTCTAGGCTTTGTAATTAAGCTTGAACAATGGAGTCGTCGCAGATGAGCCTCTTGGCACGTTTCTCAATAGACTCCAACGCCTCTAGCTGGTATTTGGCGGATCCATCCCAAACGTGTGAGCAGTCCACGATGCACTCACTAACTTGTGTTTGGTATAATGTGAGCAGTTGTTACGTCGCGAAGTTTTTTTTTTTTTTTTTTTATTGAGCTTGGTCTTAGTGTGTCGGTTATAAATTAGTCATAATAATCATCATTACTTTCAACTGTATTGCTATTATTTACACATTTATACTACCTACTGCTTCTACTTTTTTAAAGTTTTTAAGATTTGAACACAAAAACAATAAACCTGTCTGATCTGCCTTCTCCGCTGTATAAATAATCGAACCCAGGATCTGCAGTTTGGAAACCAGACGATTTCCCAACTAGGCTACCGAAACATAGCCCATATACTTGTGGTACTATCACCCAATATTAAGTATCAATATTATATAGGTATTTGAATTGTATTACATTTTAGATAGCACTCAATAAAATATAACATGACACCGTCGACGCGATGTCTATTACTCTATTACTGACTATTCTCGTAAAAAGTTATATCTCTGACCTATTTAGAGTGCCACTTCTATATTGTATTAGGATCTATAGCTTCGGGTATTTTGGCGATTTGATTACAAAACATTAATTTTCTCTACTTATTTTTCAGCGACAGATTTTCAACATAACTTAAAACTCAATTTTTTATTATAGCTGACAGGCTTTGTGTTTGACCACAACTCACCTGATGTTAAGTGACGGTGTGGTCGAAGATGGTAAAGCACACCTAGCCTGGAATGGAACTGGCTCTCAAGTGAGGCTGCTGGGACACACCGTTAGATGCTTGGCGGCAGATTTTCAACTTGAGGGTGGTAGCTAGCCAGCCGAGTACTAGAAAGTACTCTACCACCACGCTATGGTTTCCTCACGATGTTTTCCGACAGCTCAAGCTCATTGTTGGGGTTTGAATCCACGCCCTTCGGCATGCGAACCGACCACGCTAACCACTGAGCTATCATCGCTATAATGAAGTTAATTTACTTCTAAATGTGTTTTTTCTTTTTGATATATTATTTCAATATTAGTTATAAATGCACTAATCAAGTTATACATAAAGCTATCTAGACAACAATATAATTTTATGCTCATTTAAAAGTAGCTTTCTGTAAAATTATGCTCCTTGAGATATCGCACTGTGGTCGCAAGTGGACGATATTAGCTATTTCTTATAATACCGTCCATCACAACCATAACCTCACTATCATTTCTCTTCAGTTTACAACACGCTTTATAGCATAGATTAACAATGAGAATAAGGAGACGAGAGCCAAGGCATCATAAATAACAAATATATACACAATGAATGATTACAATTCACGTCATAAAGGGATTATCACGTAACTATAAACGAGTTAGTTCGTTCGACGTCGTTAAACCTCGCAATTAATAAGGGTTAAAGTCTCGCTGTAGCTCCTCTAATACTCTCCCAGCCGGTATTTGTGGGACGCTTTGTCTGCTTACTGTGTGTGAAATCTTAGGATTTATTTAATTCTTTATTGCACAATTTACTGCAATATGTACAAAAGGAGGACTTATTGCTAAAGCATTTTCTACCAGCCATCACCACAGTAAATGTATGCGATGTGATTGTACAAAAAATACTAAGACAAATATGTATAAATACAGCAAACAAATAAATATGATATTACTTAATTTTAATTAATAAATAAATATGATATTACTTAATTTCAATAAATAAATAAATATGATATTACTTAATTTTAATAAATAAATAATAAACTATTATAAATTATGCGTATACATATATAAGTACCTGGATGATCGAGCTTTGCTCGACTGAAAACACGGACAAAACGACGTTTTCTAAAAATGAATGAGGAATTCTAGAAATGAATGATATATACAAGAACTAGCTGTGCCCCGCGGTTTCACCAGCGCTAGATGCCTACGTCATAGTAGCTTTATGCATGCAAAGTCTCAGACCGATCGGTTTAAAATTGACAAAGTTTCATACAAACTTTCATCCCCTATTTTATCCCCTTGGGGGTAGAATTAATCAAAATCCTTTCTTAGCGGATGCCTACGTCATAACATCTACCTGCATGCCAAATTTCAGCCCGATCCGTCCAGTGGTTTGGGCTGTGCGTTGATAGATCACTATGTCAGTCAGTCAGTCAGTCAGTCAGTCAGTCAGTCAGTCAGTCAGTCAGTCAGTCACCTTTGAGTTATATATATTTAGATGACTCGTTTAAAGGTATTAGATTAGATAGATAGATCAATTTAAATATTAATCACATATTTTTTTAAATATTCGTGGCATTATTTTCGTCTACGTAGACAAAATATAAGATTTTTTTTGTAGCAATGATAAGTGGTTAGTGCTAAGTGGTTAGCGCGGTTAGTTCACTCGCCGAAGAGCGTGGATTCAAATTCCAACAAAGAGCTTGCGCTGCCAATGAAGGAAATACATCGTGAGGAAACCATAGCGTCATAGTAAGATAATTTGTAGAACTCGGCTGACTAGCCACCACCACCACCTTCAGCTTAAAAATCTGCCGCCAAGAATCTAACGGTATGTTTTAACAGACTCGCTTGAGAGCCAGTTCTATTCTAAACCATCTTCGACTGCCGTTATGTGAGCCGTGGTAAAAACACCAAGACTGTCGAAAGTAAAAAAAAAAGATAAGCCCTCTAGATAAAGTCTCGAAAGATAAGAAGCCCTTCAGATTTCCTTGTTTCAATTCCTTACTTAAAGTAACGAATTCTTTGATCCTTTAGCTATCGAGTGCTGTAATCACATTTTGGATGTAGATGATAGATATATAGCTGCAACACCAAAACCGTATCCCCTAATTTTGTAATCATCAGTTTTCTGTATTGCCTCCCGTTATAGCAGCAAATTTAAACACGTATTTACGTCAAAAATCTGCATTATATTTCGGGAAGTAAATGAACAATAATCATTATCTTAAATAGTCTTAAAAAACATATCCCCTGATTTGTTTAGCATCAGTTTTCTGTATTGCCTCTCGCAATAGCAGCAAATTTAAACACGTATTCACTTCAAAAAGTTGGATTATGTTTCAGGGAGTAATTGAACAATTATCTTAAATAGTCTTAAAAATCAGTTTTCTGTATTGCCTCCCGCTATAGGAGCTTTAGACACGTATTCACGTCTAAAAGCTGCATTATATTTCGGGAAGTAAATGAACATTATCTTAAATAGTCTTAAAAATCAGTTTTCTGTATTTTTTCCCGCTACAGCAGCAAATTGAAACACGTATTCACGTCAAAAAGCTGCATTTTATTTCAGGGAGTAAATGAACATTATCTTAAATAGTCTTAAAAATCAGTTTTCTGTATTTTTTCCCGCTACAGCAGCAAATTGAAACACGTATTCACGTCAAAAAGTTGGATTATGTTTCAGGGAGTAATTGAACAATTATCTTAAATAGTCTTAAAAATCAGTTTTCTGTATTGCCTCCCGCTATAGGAGCTTTAGACACGTATTCACGTCTAAAAGCTGCATTATATTTCGGGAAGTAAATGAACATTATCTTAAATAGTCTTAAAAATCAGTTTTCTGTATTTTTTCCCGCTACAGCAGCAAATTGAAACACGTATTCACGTCAAAAAGTTGGATTATGTTTCAGGGAGTAATTGAACAATTATCTTAAATAGTCTTAAAAATCAGTTTTCTGTATTGCCTCCCACTATAGCAGCTTTAAACACGTATTCACGTCAAAAGCTGCATTATATTTCGGGGAGTAAATGAACATTATGTTAAATAGTCTTAAAAATCAGTTTTCTGTATTGCCTCCCACTATAGCAGCTTTAAACACGTATTCACGTCAAAAGCTGCTTTATATTTCGGGGAGTTAAATGAACAATTATCTTAAATAGTCTTTCCAACAACTGGGTCAGGCAGTAAAAAAATAATACGGCCCAGAAATAACGCACAATATTTCTGATATAGCCATCTATGAGAGTAGCGACACAATAAAAAAGTTATATTGACTTTTTTCACGCCTCTTACGCAATTTGTTTTGAAACATTGTTACAATTTTTTTCCGAGAATTTTCTACGCCCTTTGCCTACACGAAATTTATCCGAAATTTGCGTTGGTAAAGTTTTTGTTCGACTGCTAATAAGAAAAATATTGGGTTAAGTAAAGCGAAGAATGATTCAGTGAATAGTATTAAATATTGTTTTATTTTATTACAAAATAGGTTTGCGTTTGACCGCCATCTCGCATGGCGACGATGCGGTCTACGATGGAGCACGCGAATTGTACCGAGGATAGCTTAGTCGTTAGCGTGGTCGGTTCACACGCCGAAGCATGTGGGTTCAAATCCCAACAATGAGCTTAGGCTGCCGGAAAATAAATTGTGATGAAACCATAGCGTGGTGGTAGGGTACTTTCTAGTACTCGACTGGCTAGCTTATTTTATGGTTGACAAGTTAAGTGTTTGACCACAGTTCACCTGATGTTAAGTAACGGTGTGGTCGAGGATGGTAAACACACCTAGCCTGGAATGGAACTGGCTCTAAAGAGAGGGTGACGGAACAAACCGTTAGATGCTTGGCGGCAGATTTTCAACTTGAGGGAACTAGCCAGCCAAGTACTAGAAAGTAGGTACCCTACCACCATGCTATGGTTTCCTCACTGTGTTTTCCTTCACCGTTCACCCAAGCTTATTGTTGGAGTTTAAACCCACGCCCTGCGACGTTTAAACCGACCGCGCTAACCACTGAGCTATCATCGCTACATAAATATAGTAAAATGGTCCTTTGCGTAAGAAGATGAAATTTTGTTGTGATGATCAGTAGTTAGCACGGTTGGATCACACGTTACAGAGCGTGGGTTCAATCCCAACAATGAGCTTGAGCCACCGGCAATAAATCCAATCCTTAATAAAATGTCGCAAGTCAAACTATGCCGTGACACCGAAACTACATAATGGTCATTAAATTGTCACCAATAAAGTTTACTTTTGAACTGGCACCACGCCATTTTGGACAGTCGGTTTATAACGGGGGTTCATTGCACGTCACTTACGCAATACGAGGATGAATACTGCAATGCGTTTTTGCAATTACTTATATTGCTCTAATAAGGCCCGCCCCATACTGATACACGGATTATATTTATTGAGGATTCGCATTAACAACTGCATTAAATAATGAACATACCAAATGATATATTTAATTAATGCTATTCATTACTTTTTGAAGGAAACATTAGAACATGCAATTGATTAATTCAAAATTATTTTATATTAAAATCATAAACATAATACAGGGCTATAAGCTTACCAAAAATTTTAACCAAAGGCGTGGAGTGTTCAAGGTATCATCATCATCATCATCATCATCATCATCAGCCGCATGACGTCCACTGCTGGACATAGGCCTCCCCCATTGACTTCCATAAAGACCGGTTGGAAGCGGCTCGCATCCAGCGCGTTCCTGCGGTCTTTATTAGGTCGTCTGTCCACCTTGTGGGTGGATGTCCTACGCTGCGCTTGCCGGTCCGTGGTCTCAACTTTCAAGGTATACATAATTATATTTAGTTCATTTATTATTTAATTCTTTATTGCACACTTAAAAAATAATATGTATAAAAGGAGGACTTAATGCTAAAGCATTTTCTGCCAGCCATCCCCACAGTAAATGAGATGTGGTTGTAGGCGCGCAAAACAAATGTATGTATACATATATATATAAATAAAATTAAAAATACAACATACAAATATAATAGTACCAAATATTAATAAATATATAATAAACTATTATAAAATAAAATATACACATAAATAAACATAAATTGACATAAACATGTGCATCCTTGTCAGATGATGAATCAATTGCACAAAAATTCACAGCATTACTTATTAGTTAGTTATCATTAGTTTATTTCCACTTAACTTGTTAATTATTATAATAATTTTTATGTTTCTTAAATTTTGTTAAACGGAGATAGTTTATCTCCAAAAATAAACCTTGAACACACAAAATTAACTTCCGCAATGTAACGCCTGAATCAATCAATTTATTTATAAGGGCATGGGCATTGAAATTGCTAATAAAACAATGCTAACATTTGGTAAAGGGTCATCAAACTTTTTATACAAACACCTGTTAGTTTTTTCAGGACAGAGAACGATTGAGTTTACGATTTACAAAATAAATATAAATACAGGATTAAATGACATTACATAATATACATTACTAGCGAGCCGCCCCGGCTTCGCACGGGCGCAATGTAGATACTAATATAGTGCATATATATGCATGTTTTATACATATAAACCTTCCTCATGAATCACTCTGTCTATTAATGAAAAACGTATTAAATACCGTTGCGTAGCTTAAAAGACCTAAGCGTACAGACGGCGAGCGACTTTGTTTTATACTATGTAGAGATATTATTATATAGGAAGGTAATACAAATATTATCACTCAATATATATCTAGTTCCTGGATGACCGAGCTTTGCTCGGCTGAAAACACGGATAAAACGACGTTTTCTAAAAATGAAACCTAGCTAGATCGATTTATCGCCCCCGAAACCCTTCTGCATACTTTTCATGAAAATCGTTGGGGCTGTTTCCGTGATTCAGATTATATATACATATATACAAGAACTGCTCGTTTAAAGGTATTAGGTAGATAGGTAGATATATATATCATAACATTATATTAGTAAAAATACTTTGAGTGTAGGCCAATGTCTAATTACTATAGACTTCAGTGTCAGTTCAAATTAACAAACGCTAAATAAAAGTTGCGCTCTAAAATAAGTAGTGAAACAAGATTTCACAATTTTAAGAAATTTAAAACAATTCAAAGAAATCCTTTTACAGCAAATCGTCGTCGGCATAATAAATTTTAAAGTTTTAAACAGTTTAAAACTATTAACAAATTTAACTTCAGTTAAGTTTCTGTTTAGTTTTCGAGAAGCACTTTAACATAGCGTTATTTAGCGAGAGGTTCTCTCGTCAAACTTACAAGAGCTGTAAACGAATTTAAGACGTTTAAAATAACAATAATAACTGTGCTTTATGTGCACGTATTCACACGGAAAATGCATGAAAAGATTGTTTGTCAATGTCAACCACTGTCTTGTCTTCGTCATCTTAGTTTTCGGCGTTGCACTTTGCGTATTTGCCACTATCAAGTATTTTGGTAATTTCAAGTCACACAAAGTAAGTCGAGTCCAGTCATGCCCTAATAAAGCAATATTTATTTCTTACCAAAAGTAAAGATGTTATATTTTGAGTTGGATTTCGTGTGTCGCGATACCTAGACGATGCGTTATCTTTTATCATCAGGAAGGTATCTCATTGGTCTCGAAGCCTTTAAATTAAAAAAAAATCGCGTTCTCGCCATAATTGGCTTTAAATTGTCAAATTTTGTTTTGAGACAAGTTTTATAGGTTATGCTCTAAATTAGTTTCTAATGTATATTTTTGTTTTTGCAGGTTTCGTGGATAAGAAGAAAAGACTACCATCTCTTGACAGTGGGGTTGACAACGTACAGCTCAGATCAAAGGTTCCAAGCCATACACTTACAGCATTCAGAGGTAAAATCATTTTTCAACATTTTATTTATTTTTACCTGATTACAAAAAAAAAACCTTAATTTTTCACACAGCGCCACCTGTCCCTAAGCTAAGCAAATCTTGTACGATGGAAGTCAGATAACTGATAGAATACTGAAATACTAATTTTTTTGTAAATACGTACTTTAGTACACACAGAAGAAACATTTATGCTCGTCACACAAATGTTAGTTCTGAGTGGGAATCGAACCCACGCCCCACAGCTAAAAATTATTACCCGTTAGAAAAACTACGCACGCCCTCACAAAGCTCAGCTTTTTGCTAGTTTAATTTCATAGTGGTAGGATATTTTCTAACCCTCGGCTGATTAGCTACCACCCTTAATTTGAAAATCTGTCTAATCTGCTGGCAGCCTCCCTTGAGAGCCACTTCTCTTTCTTGGTGGATGAGTTTACCATCTTCGATCATACCGTCACGTAACAACAAATGAGCTGTGGTCAAACACTTAGCCTATCACCCATAAAAAGGAATATGGATGTAATTAAAATAAATATCGTAGAACAAATTTACACAGCGTAATCCAGTCTCAAACTAAGCAAAGCTTTTACTATGGGAGATAGATAACTGATGGAATACTTACATACTTTTTTTGGTTTTCATGATGTGAAATATCAAAAATAATGTTTGTCTTTAATAGGAATTGAACCGACATCCTACAGTTCAGTGCAGAGCCAACTAAGCTGTAAGACCTACATAATTCAATTGCTACAATAACATTTTTATTTCAGGACTGGACCCTCAAAGTGAGGTTTGTCCAGAAACGAGACGCTGGCATTTACGAATGTCAGGTATCGTCGCATCCACCTACGAGCATCTTCCTACGACTTGACGTAGTGGGTAAGTATACTTTTGCCCATTTATTACTTAGGCAATTTAGTGTCTACGTTTTCTAGAAGTGAAAAAAGCACGAGAATAAAGCCAGAGTAGATTCATTAGTTTTTATTGGCATTCCCATAACTATTGCAATGATACATAAAACTTTGAGTAAGAAAACAAAGTCCGGGGCATCGCTGCTTTGGCGCTCATTAGTTTGAGACTTTCGATGGTAAGTTTCAACAGCCCTGTAATTTCGCTAGCTGCAGTACCCTTCAAATAGGAGCACAGTAAAGTTTACACACTACTGTTTAGCGGCAGAATAAGTGGTACTGCAATGGTAACTGCCTAGATGACCTCTTGCCAAGGAGATCTACCATCAAGTAAAAACTTTTTTTACTATGTAGGCAATATACGTATATTGTCGAGATGTAAAAAAACACGAGTATATCAGAGTATGTAGCGGAGTCTAAATACACTTCGTGGCTTGTTTTTGCCCATTTACTTCTTAGGCAATACTAATATCTACATTTTTAAGGCGTTAATAAAGAACATGGCTATAGCCAGAGCATGTAGCGGAGGCTAAATACACTTCGTGACTTACTTTTGCCCATTTACTACTTAGGCAATACTAGTGTCTTCATTTAGGAGTGAAAAAGGCACGAGGGTTTACCCGGAACATGTAGCGGAGGCTAAATATACTTCATGGATAGCTTTTGCCCATTTACTACTTAGGAAACACACTTCTTCTCGAGAATTAAAAAAACCTAAGAATATAGCCAGATCAAGCAACGGAGGCTAATTACAATTCATAGATATCTATTGTCCATTTATTACTTAGGCAATAGATAAGAGGAAACAAGTCGTCATTTTCTTCATACAAACGTTTTTCCCATTTTCCTTCCAGGATTTAAATACTAGAGCAATAATTTTTAGATAGGAAGTAGATACTTGCTAGTTTCATGCCCCTCTGTTTTGATTTTTTGATATATATTTTTTTTATAAGAGCTAGGAATCTTCAAAAATCTTAAAATTTACCTAGTTTCAACGCTGTGTTTCATCGTCCAAATTCCCAATCTCATAGACATAATCTTTAAAAAAAAAAACGCACAGGCAAAGAACACATCCTTCTTATTTACTTGTTAAAAGAAATACTAAAATCGGTCTAAATTTGGAGGAGGAAACAGAGGAATACGAAACCTCGATTTTGCTCATTTTATTTCGGGATAATGAGCCCGAGGTGCAGTTGTCCCTTTCGCTCAGTATGTACGCGGGTGCTGCGTGCGGCGCGACAGAAATATCTTGGTGAAATTCCTAATTTTCAAATGTCTCAGTTGACTGCTTTCCTCTTACAGGGCGTATTCAAACACGACCTATTAAAGAAAAATAACCGTTTTGCAAGTTTCCATAGTAAAAAAACTTCTTTAAATTTAAATCCGAAAACTCAATTAATTTAGAAATCTCTGAAGCCCCCCAAACACTGTAACGAAGCAATACAAATTCCGACACCGTAACAGCCACACTTTCGCTACACGTAAAGGGCTCGCGGGTAACACAGCACCCTTATTTATCCGCCCCTGAAACAAAATTAAGCGTTCGTAGAGAAGGGTTGAGTTCACAGAATTAAACAGGGCTTAATCTTCATTACAGCCAGCGTTATTTACTTTTCAACCAAATTTTAAGGCATTTTCTGGAATTACTTTGAAGTAACCAGCCTTGTGGCTGGTGTGTGTGAACCACAGAGTTTCTATGATGTGCAGATTAAGAACAAGCTGAAGAGTTTAGAAAATCTATGGCCCGACTGTGATTAAAATATCTATTTAATTAATGTAAAAAACTTTTTAAGCAAATTTATTATTCCTAATTAAATTTAAACACATAACTTATATATATATTTTTGTAATCCGCTTTTAGTTTCCTTTAGTTTGATACACTAATCGACGTGTTTTTTTTTTTTATTAACGTTTTATACATATCGCGCCTAAAAATCCGCCATTTTTTTAAATAGGTATAAGCACTTTTGAGTTTTTAAGACGAATATAACGAAACATAAACTATCGAAATCCATCCAGCCGTTTAGAAGATACGAGATAATAAATAAATTTACTACACACATACATAGATTAAAGTTAAAGTAAAATTTGCTTAATTTCACTCAAAAAACCAATTCAAAATGTATCCTATTTCCAAGCAAATATATCTCTCTATAACGTAAATTTCCGCGGGTCAGAGTCAAAAGGGCCCATTGTAAATGGCACTGTTATTTGCCCGCGGGGTCAGCCGGCCCCCAATTTGCATATAAATATGTTATTTATGAAAACACTACCTTTAAGCCATGTGGCCTATAAGCGACCTTTTACAACTGCGGCTGAAGGTATTACAGGTTAAAGAATATAAGCGGTATTATTCATAGCGCTTTTGTTTTATTACTTTCGGTATTTTCTTAATTATTTTTTTATTGTATTAGAGGTGTTCAAAGCGTAGCTTGATTGAGTGTTCAAACATTTACATATGTTAAACAACGGACGATAAAATTATAACATGTATTTTAAAAAAAAGTGTTGATTTGGTCCCACGTACCTTCTTAAATACTAATCATATATTAATGATGTACTAATCGATGCATTTTAAGTTTTTTAAGTTTTTTTAAGCTAGGTATTTGACCACAGCTCACCTGATGTTAAGTGACAGTGTGGTTGGAGTTGGTAAAGCACACCTAGCCTGGAATAGATCCGGCTCTCAAGTGAGGCTACCGGAACACAGCTTAGATTAGCTTAGATGCTTAGATGCTTGGCGGCAGATTTTCAACTTGAGAGTGGCAGCTAGCCAGCCGAGTATAAGAAAATAATCTACCACTATGCTATGGTTTCCTCATATTAGAATTCCTATATAGAAGTTTCATGAAAATCAGTTCAGTAGTTTGATGTTTAAACGAACCCTTAAAGCCATGTTTGGGCTTAGGTTAGGGTTAGCATGAAGTTGGTTCTTTTTAATTGTAATGTCACCATCAATTTTCTGAATCGCCTCCTACTTTAGCAAATATAAAGATTCACGTCAAAAACTAAAAATAAAAAATCAGAGCATACATATGTAGATAAGTCTAGATTACTAATTCATTAAAGAAATTTCCATTAAAATAAAACCCTTTTACAGCGCGTACCCCAATTCTGTTCACAATAGTCTCCGGTGATCCCAAAAATAATTAAACCATTCTTTAAATTTCATTAAAATATGCCAGTAAACCGGCCGAGCGGTATTATTTGGAGTAAAGTTATTTTTATGATTATTTCGCTATTAATAATAATAAGCTTTAATATTTGCTGGTATTTTTTATTATGACTTGGTTTTATGGTATAAGTCTTTATACCACAAAAACAATTTTCTTTTATATAATATTTAATTTAGTTGCTTTACTGTGTGCTTAAACTTTGTGTAAGTTTAGTTTTTTATTGTAAAAGTGATAAGACAAACGAAGGAAGATGTGTCAACAACCAACAGCCAACAATCAACAACCAAGAGCTCTAAAAAATGACACGGCTTCATGGTTGATATTCCAAAAAAAATTTAAAAAGCAGAGGTTAATTGACAAAGCCTACATAAGGTGGCTCATTACGTGGAAGACAGGAATATATGGTTGTAGTAGCTTCTCTCTGCACTTGCATCCCCCTGGCTAAGTGACAATTGTAGTAAGCATAATGTATTAATATTTATAACTGTAAACTGTAACCTAATATGAAAAGAAAGATCCACAAAAAAATGCCTTGCTGAGTTTCTTGCCGGAGTCTTTTCAGTTGAAGTGTAATTACGAGCCGGTGGTAGATTCAAACATGTAACTTAACGTTCATAAGTGCCTTACCAGGGCCTAAACTGAATAAATGACTTTTGATTTTGATTTTGAAAAACTCGAACTAAACGGTTTGGTCCCATCTTTTTTGTACGAATATTGGAATTTGCTGCCTATGTGATTTTTTCCCATGTCAATTCCCTGATAAATATAGTCTGGGTGTCGTCAAGTTGCGAGTGAATCGGTTTCTTCTAAGCGAGCGTGCTCCATCGTACACCGCATCTTCACTTAACATCAAGCGAGACGTCGGCCATACGCTAGCCTATAAGATATTTTAAAAAAAAACAGTAAAAATAGATATTAGTCCACTGTTGTAGGTATACGTTTGACTTTAATTTTACTTGACGAAAAGTGACATATTTTTTTTATGGCTGACTGTCTACGTGTTTGACCACAACTCACCTGATGTTAAGTGACGGTGTGGTCGAAGCACACGTAGCCTATAAAGCCTATTTAATATGATCAAAGAAAAGGCATGCTTATCTAAGATATATCTTTGCTATTCACGTTATTCTTGGATAATCTCGGTATATGGTAGGACATACAGACAACGGTGTAAAGTCCTATACTTCAGCTGTGCTAACTAAAAATGTGGTCTGGAAACGTTTGGGTATTGCTAAAACGGTCATGGACAGGCCTCTTGCCATCAGGAAGGCGTATAGTTTATCTCATTACTTTTACAGATATTGGGGGACTACCCTGTTAACTCATTTGGTAAAATATCTGCTTCAAAAGCTGTAGGGCAAGGTTTCGATTCCCACCAAAACAAACATTAATGTGACGATAAATTATTATAAGTATGTATTTAAAAAGTATATTATAAGTATTGTATCATTTATCTGGCTTCCATACAACAAGCTTTGCGTAGTTTAGCGCTAGATGGCGCTCTGTGAAACGTCCTACGATATTTATTTAAGACCTTATTCTTTTTGTCAACAGAGGCGCGAGCGCAGATTTCCGGGCCGACGGAAAAATATTTAAAACCAGGATCGACTCTGCGGCTGCAGTGTTCCGTAGTTCAGACTACGGAGGCACCAGCTTTTGTCTTCTGGTAAGTTTTTAATGGGTGACAGGCCAGGTGTTTGTCTACAGCTCCGGATTTTAAGTGACGGTATGATCAAAGATGGGAAACACAACAATAAGACTCTCAAGTGAGGCTGCTGGAACACATCGTTAGAAGAAAGGAACAAAGAAAGAATTATTATTAGAGACAGTTACAAAATAGAGGCTCACCTCAGTATAATGCTGGTCATACTGTATGGTATGGTATGACCAGCGCTGGTTTTCCGGTGAACCCTTGTCGGTAAAGCAAAATAGAAAGGTGCTTGATGGTAAATTTTCAACTTAGCCTTTAAATTTGTAAGGTAGGGATTTCATATCTTTTAAGTGCTGTAGATTGAGTTTGATAAATAAAAAAACAAACTATAAAAAAAGCTAAACCGACTTCAAGAAAAAAACATCAGCACTTTGAGAGGCCGGGAAATACCTGTTGTAGTTTTCTTCGATAGCTGGTGCTGGTCGGAACGTCCCGGTTCCTTCACAAGTAGTGTTTTTAGTTTAACACAAAATATTGTTCACCACACAATTTACACAATGTTCGTTGGTTATATCACACTCGCAGTTAGAATTTAGTTTTGTTTGATATCGATGACGAGGTAAGGGAAGCGTATTGCGTACGTGTTAACCGCCAATTCACGACTGGCTTGTGTGGCAGGTATTATGAGGAAGGTGAGGATAGGTAAGTGTGTTTTTGTAGAAAATAAGAGGGTAATTATAAATACTTATGTAAAATGAATAGGTGAGTGAATTGTATGTATGGAGTTGTATGTACGAGTATGTGGCGCAACCAGCACTAAAAAGCGAAAAATAAACTTACTTTACAAAGTATTATTATACCTGCTAGGTACCTACTGATCTATTTGAATTTTATTTTATTTTTTGCCCAGGGAATATACTTAATGTATACAACCTGCCCTGGGGCCGGCACGGTGGTTATATAGGACTCTCCGTCCTAATAACGGCTTACCCACTAAAAACCCTGGAGTGTTCCACCTCGGCGCTTTGTGTCGAGGCTGTGGACACGCTTTCGTACTCTACCGCGGCCTCGACAGCGCTTGTCTTCGCGGACCCGCTTCGGGGAGCCCAAGGTCACCCCGCAACGATTACGATGAGTCGGAACACCAGACACATCGTTATCCATCTCCGAGATCTAGCCAGCAAATGGGCGTCGGACGGCCCCACGTCCTAACGCCCGTGATCTCCGTGCGACGGGTCAGATTAGTGGCCCCGCCGCCTGCCACTTGACCGCTGGGATGGGAATCGCCAGACCGGCACTCTTTCCAACCCGCAGCCCCCTCCCACTCGGCTCCTCCACTGTGCCCTCAGCTTATCAGAGGGACACGTGGAGAGCCCTCCCCTCCTCTGTCCGTCACCGGACCATCCTCGGCTGCAGAGGACAGGGAGAGCGGCGCACCGTCGTACCGGTACTTCTCGTCCCCTGCAGCCCCACCGCGTCCGCCATCTAACAGTGGCGGCCCTGTCAAGGCCGCGGAAGGTAGGGAAAGCGGCAACGGCACACCGACAGTCCTCTCCCACCGCGGCCTCCAGCCGTCAGCTGCAGTGTCTCCCATACGACACTGCAGCCCGCCTCAGTTGCGATGCCGCCCACACAGCTCCGCAACCTACATTGGCCGTTTCACCAGGCCCAGGGAAAGGCCCGGAGAAGCAGCCCCACCTCGGGTTCCACTTGGTTTCACCGTGGTCACCAGTCACGGCTACTCAGCCACCCCGCCATGACTGTTTGAAGTCTGTGCTTAGCCTAGCCTAAGTGCACTTGGCACCGACTTCAAACAAATCTTAAGTAACAAATTAACAAATTTTAAGTTTTTTTTTTTTTAATAATTTAATGCTGTCTTGAATGAAATCAACAAAATATCATACACACAGACTTCTAGATAAAATCTAGAGTAATTTAGTTGAGATCTTGAACAAGTTTTTCAAGAAAATTATGCTGTAAAGTAATAATAGAATCCAGACAGGCAATAACTCGGATTCCCATGATAAGATTTGTACATCCAATCAGTCGACCTTTTTTTACTTCGTTGGAAGTGCTAAATGCAATTTTCTTTTGTTATATCACAATTGTATATTTCTCCGATAATATTGTTACAATCAGCAGCTACGTTGAGAAACTGTTTAAAACAGTAATGTTTTTTTATTTTATAAATAATATTTATCATACAGCATTTTGTAACTTTTAAACAAGCTGAAGAGTTTAAAAATCAATAACCTGACTGCGATTAAAATAGCTATCAAATCAAAAATCAAAATCAAAATAAATTTATTTGCTATTAATTTAGGACACATTAAAATGAACCCATTAGCTCCGATTTAGTGTACACTGTATTTCGGAAACCAATGGCTTCTCCCGATGTCTTTTAAAGCACAAAACGCCAGAGGCAGACTTAAAACTAAATAATTTTTTATACAATTACATAAAAATTAACCTATATGTATATATATAAATATAGCTATAGCTATAATTGAAGGAAAAAACTTTTTAAACCATTTTATTATTCCTAATTAAAATTAAAAATATAATTTTGTAATCGTCTTTTAATTGACTATATTTAGATACCTTACTTGATAGGTTTGGTTTGGTTTAACTTTTTTTTATTAACTTATTACTATTTCGCGCCAAAAATCCACTATCTTGATTTTTTAAACCACCCATTGGACTCTTGGGTTATTGAGACCAATATAACGATACCTTAATTGTCGTAATCCATTCGGTCGTTTGGAAGATACGAGGTAATAAAGAAATTTACATACATACATACAAGATACGCGCGAAAAACTTAACCCTTCCTTGACAGTCGGGTAAAAATAAAACTTATAATCGAAAAAATATGGGTCTTCTCACACAAAACCATTTTTTTTAATGTAAAGGTAATGAGATGAAATAGACGTTTTCCTGATGGTAAGAAATAACACATGTCCATGCCCAGCATGCATATGTAGCGATGATAGCTCAGTGGTAAGTGCGGTCGGTTCGCACGCTGAAGGGCGTGGGTTCAAACCCCAACAATTAGCTTGAGCTGAAGGAAAACATTGTGAGGAAACCATAGCATGATGGTAGGATACTTTCTAGTACTCGGCTGGCTAACCACCCTCAAGTTGAAAATCTACCGCATCACTTGAGATCCAGTATCATTCCAGATTAGATGTGCTTTATCATCTTCAACCACACCGTCACTTAACATCATGTGTCAAACAAGCATAAAAATAAATGCTTCTAAAATAATAAATGATATAAAAAATCAATAACGCCAGTTTCTAGATAATAGTTTGTTAAAAATATGTATGCTTTAGTAGGGGCTTTACATTTAATAACATGCTGTTTCGTTACGAAATAAAGCCTACGAAGAAGGTAGGCGGGTAATTTTGTTGTTGTTCTGTACACACTCAGTTCTTCTGTATTGCCGTGGTGGTGCTGGCGTAAGAATAGTACCCCACCCTCGCTACCCGTGGTTGCTGTTAGAGTCGGCTAAGGGATGTAATCCGGAAGATGGGCAGCAGCGTCTTCCTTGAACAATCACACCTAACTGCGCTCCCCAACCCGCCTACCAAGCGTGGCGAGTATTGGTAAAACCCCCCAGGAGGAGGCTTATGTCCAGCAGTGGAGGATCTATGGCTGATGATGTGTGTGTGTGTGTACACACTCTGCGGTCCGTAGCTAGCAACAAAAACTTGTCGTGTTCGCACAAACACGTGCAACTCAACTACAAGATACTAACTACCAATATGCTATTGAGCAGTCAAAGTCGTTAGTCTAGTCTTTCACAATCCTTTGTTAACGTAAGAATTTTGTAGAAAATATTACTGAAAACATAATTGGTTTCCTTTTCGCAAATATCTAATTATTTTGTACAGACGTAATAAAAATAATGCCAAAAGAATGTTATATAATTACAACCTAAAAACGTGAATAACATTTTATATTGTGTCTAATAATAATAGGAACAAAGATAAAATGTTCTCAAAAACTGCCTAATATTAACAAAAACCGAGTGTGAGTCAGACTGACGCACCGAGGATTCCGTACCAATTTAAGGAACCGACTCAACTTTGCCGTTGGAAAACTATTATCCCTACACATAGACATAGGTTGCGGTCAGTTTACCAACAGCTAATAAGTTCACAATATACCAAAAAAAAAAAAATATAACAACAAATTTACAATTTTCTGATTTTCCTCTTTACTTGGCTATAAGACATTGCTTCTTGCAAAATTTCATGTCTTTAGTTCAACGGGAAGTATCTTATAGGTCTTGATTATCGAGTATCACAATATGCGATATAAATAGCCGTATCTTTTGATTGCGTTAACTTAGAAGTTTGGTTATTTCACAATTATAAAGGATTACAGACTTGAGCAAGTAATATTAAATTCAACTTGATACATCCAAGCGTTCATGAGTAAAAAGGTTTTTTATTTGCAGACAGACAGCGAAGTGATTCTATAAGGGTTCCTTTTTTGTTTTATTCATGCGGGATTACTCACGTTTAATTATATCGTATACTCCGACTATAGTTTCGGCCACATCCGGTTTTACTTATGCGGGATTACTTACGTTTAAATATACTCCAACTATAGTTTCGGCCACATTCGGTTTTATTTGTGCGGAATAACTCACGTTTAAATATACTCCGACTATAGTTTCGGCCACATCTAGTTTTACTTATGCGGGATTACTCACGTTTAATTATATAGTATACTCCAACTATAGTTTCGGCCACATCCGGTTTTACTTATGCGGGATTACTCACGTTTAAATATACTCCGACTATAGTTTCGGTCATATCCGATGGCCTTCTTCGCGGCCGCTGACTTCAAATCGTGAAGGAAAACATTGTGAGAAAACCTACATGTCCGATAGCTCATAAAAAAGGCTCTCGGAGATATGTGTAGTTTTCCAACCCGCACTTGGCCAGTGTGGTAGATTATGGCTTTACTCTGCTCACAATGAGAAGAAGCTCACACCCAACAGTGGGTCAGTAAAAATGGACTAATTTGGAACAAAAAGGCAAGTATGTATTTACATAAGGCTAGTGTACAACAGACCTTAGTACTCAGTCAACATTCCGTTTCAATTGACTTTCTTGACATTTGGGTCACGATCTTTCAACTTTCGAATGTCTCAATAGTTTTCCAAATTACAACGAGTTAGAAAGTTTGGGAATAACTGTTGTTGAAATACACAGCTTGTTAGCAATTGTTCGGGACATTACTTCGTTTAGTTGTCTATCCAATCACAATAAGAAAAATCTAGAAATTTCAACTTACATACATCCATAGTGTAAGTTGAAATTTCTAGACATTCAGTCTAAGAAGTCTGAAATTACAAGGCAGTCTGTGTTTCCTTAGAGATCTTTAGATATTTTGTGAATTCTGACTGAATACTTAAATTATGCTTAAGTACTACTTCAGGTAAGTTTTTATTGAGGAACTAATTGCGCCAAGATAACAGATAAATTTTAACGCCGGAATAATAAAAAGAAAGACCGACTAGTAACGCCGTCCCACCGGCTCGTCAAGTCGGAGAGGTCGGTATACATGCTGCGGCCCGCGGTCTACAACCGAGTATCCGCTTCCATTCGGGATGCACCGCGCCATCGCGTGCTTCAGAAACAAACTAAGATCTTGGCTTCAAGAGCCTTTGTTTTAAGACTTTGATAATTATTAAAAAATAAGAGATAATTGAATTACTATTAGGTAATTATATTTTTTATTGACATTTCATTATATTGATATATGTCATAATTTTAACATTTTTAATGTCATTTATAAATATGAATGGAATAATGACAAATAACTTTGGGTTCATCAATAAAATATTTATATTTTTATTTGTATTGGTAATCTTTTTATACACAAAGTCTATTAATGGTTTCCCGTGAATGGTCACATATTTTAGTAACGTTCAAAATTGGAAGGAAACCAAAACAATTGGGAAAAATTGGTCCAGGTAGTTGTAATAAATTCCTCAAGTTAACCAACTCGATCTCTATCAGCAATTTAGTTCAAACTTTCCAAGTTTACGTAAGAGCCATTTCGGTTTTCGTTAGAGAAGACGTCGATTGGAATAGCCGTGTAGAAAGAGATGACATCGTCGAAGGTATGAGCAAAGTTGTTTTGCGTTGAAAACTTAGTGGTTAGTGCGGTCGCTTTATACGTTCAAGCCCTAAAAATGAGTTTGAGTTGTAAAAGAAAATATCGTGAGGAAACCATAGCATGTTAGTAGGGTACTTTCTAGTATTTTGCTGGATAACTTCCACCCTCAAGTTGAAAATCTATCGCTAAGTACCTAACAGATAGACAGCCTCATTTGGGTGCGATTTTTATTCCAGGTTAGGTGTGTTTTACCATCTTCGATTCCACCATTCTTACCATTAACATTTCTCGAAGAACCGATAACTGGTGGGGTAAACGTGTTATAGACTGGTAGACCACGTGCAGGCAAGCTACTCTGGACACCCTGCGGCCAGGTGGTGTGACGATCTACGTAAAGCGGTGCAATCACTGGATACAGAAAGCTGTTGACCGAGCACGTACATTAAGAGAAGCTTACGTTCAGCAGTGGACAACAAAGGGCTGATTATGATGATGACTATCTAATCTTATAATAACTTTAGTATAAACACACGAGAAGTGTTTTTTTTTGTCATGCACACACACACTCACAAGGTTGGATAAAATTTACAGTTACATATTCATCATTAAAGTACATCAGCACGTGAAGCTTATAAAAAGATGTTTCTAAAATTATTCAACAATGTCTAGTAAAACTATTTCGTAGCATTTCTATTCGGTTCATGTGTTCTAAGACTTGCTTACCAGTTGACATGTTCCTCAAGGGAAATAACAAGTTATTTCACTTTGTCCACTTTGTTTTACTTCAAAAGTAGTTATTAAGGTGAAGAAAGCAATACAACGTTATACGGTATTGAAAGTAACGTATAAACAAGGAAATAAAATATCTAAAAACATAAAAAAATATTAATATGTTTTTGATGTTTCAAGGATCCTTGAATGCTATATCATCATCATCATTTCAGTCGTAGGAAGTCCACTGCTGGACATAGGCCTCCCCCATTGACTTCCATAAAGACCGTTTGGAATCTGCTCGCATCCAGCGCGTTCCTGCGGTCTTTAATAGGTCGTTTGTCCACCTTGTGGGTGGACGTCCTACGCTGCGCTTGCCGATCCGTGGTCTCCACTCCAGAACTTTACAGCCCCATCGGCCATCAGTTCTGCGTGCTATGTGCCCAGCCCACTGCTCCTTCAACTTGCTAATCCGCTGGGCTAAGTCGGCTACTTTAGTTCGTCTACGGATCTCCTCATTTCTGATTCGATCTCGTAGGGAAACTCTGAGCATATCCCTCTCCATAGCTTGTTGTGGGAATGAAATATAATCCCACCAAAAACATTTTCATGTAAAATGTTGCCAAGACGAGACCATACGGCTTGCACTGTCGTAAAGTTATCAGATCTCATGTGGAACCAATCTTCTAAATCTACAAGCCTTCTACAAACTCTACACCTCAGTCAAAATATGTGGCTTGTCCATTTCGCTACACTGTACACTTTTGTAGCGATGATAGTTCAGTGGTTAGCGCGGTCGGTTGTCATGCCGAAGGGCGTGGATTGAAACCCCAACAATGAGCTTGAGCTGCCGGTGAAGGAAAACATCGCGAGGAAACCATAGCGTTGTGGTAGGGTACTTTCTAGTACTCGGCTGGCTAGCTACCACCCTCAAGTTGAAAATCTGCCGCCAAGCATCTATGTGTTCCGTCAGCCTCACTTGAGAGCCAGTTCCATTCCAGGCTAGGTGTGCTTTACCTTCGACCATACCGTCACTTAACATCAGGTGAGTTGTGGTCAAACAACCATTAAAAAAAACTCACGGGCATAAGGTGAAAAGTTTATTCATTGTTCATTACTTTTCTGTTACACAATAGTTTCTTTAATTAGTTGTTTTATTTGTTACAGGTACCACAACAGCAGGATGATAAACTACGACGTCGAGAGGGGCATCAATGTCACAACCGACCCTGCGCTCCGGCTCTCGGACCTCCTCATCCCCGCCGCCAGCGTCGCGCACGCGGGGAACTACACCTGTGTGCCAAACAACGCGGTCCCTGCTAGTATATACGTCCATATATTTAATGGTAAGCTAAGCTGAAGCTTTGGCACCTAGTCGGGAGACTGTCTGACTTCCAAGTCCTGGGTTCGAATCTCATGGCACGCACCTCTGTCTTTTCTAGGTTACGTGCATATTGTCAATAACTTCAAACATTGAAGGAAAACATCGTGAGGAAACCAACAAGTATGAGAGTTCTTAAAAAAGCTCTGGAAGATGTGAGAAGCCTGCCAACCCGCACAAGACTTTTTTTTATGGCTGACAGGCTAGGTGTTTGACCACAACTCACCTGATGTTAAGTGACGGTGTGGTCGAAGATGGTAAGCACACCTAGCCTGAAATAGAACTGGCTTTCAAGTGAGGCTGCCGGAACACACCGTTAGATGCTTGGCGGCAGATTTTCAACTTGAGGGTGGTAGCTAGCCAGCTGAGTACTAGAAAGTACCCTACCACCACGCTACCTGCGGACTATGGCCTTTACCTTCTCACAATGAGAATATACACGCGCCAGCAGTGGGCAAGTTTAAAAAAAACAGGGCTGACTCGGAAATATCAAATAAGAAATACTTTCCCGACTTTACGTTATTTTATTATATAAAATAAATAAAGGATGTAGTCCAGTCAGGGATAAAAAAAGACCTTTGCCCTACAAAAGGTGGTGTGGTACTCTGATGAAAAATCCATGTTTGTGACCTCGAGGAGTGGTTGGTCAGGCCACCATCTTGGATAAAAGGTGTTTTTTTTTTAAATTGTAATACCTCAATGTTTGATTCACGACTAAAAACGTTCAATGCAAACTTGAAGAGAGCAAAATTTCTCACATAATTCATACCAAATTTTTTTTGTTAGTCTCACATCTATCACATAGTCAGTAAGTATATTAAGTCGCGGGCGCGAGCTAGTTCTCTATAAGAAAACAAATAAACCTATTTTCACTAAATTTGCTTATTCCAGCCAAATAATGTATTAGTAGAATGCTTACTCGGGCCTATTCCTTTATATTGAGTAGTAAAACAAAGCTATTCTTCTGATGAACAGTACAAAACACATCTGGTAAACAAAAGTGGGTTGCGTCATACAATACAACACCCCCTCTAGAAGAATCTAGAAAGTTCGATACATTTGTCTAGACGTACAGTCTCGTCCGATCTAATTTTAGAATTTAATTTATTTGGTATTAGCTTCACAAAATTACTTTTTTTGTATAGATAAGTGGAATTTGCTGCCCGAGTGGGTGTTCCCTGATAGATACAATCTGGGTGCCTTCAAGTCGCGAGTGAATCGGTTACTTCTAGGCGAGCGTGCTCCACCATAGACCGCATCTTCGCGGCGAGTTAGTGGTCAAACGCAATACATGTATAGCAATTAAAAAAAAGATAAATCAATTTGAAGCGAATTAATATGTGACGTGGCAAACAAGCTCACATTTGCGTTTATAATATTAGTATGTTTTTTTTAATGGTTGACACTTGGTGGTAGATTTCCTAAGCAGGAGGTCGCCTAGGTAGGTATCACCGCAGTATTCTGCCGCCAAGCAGTAGTGTGTAAACATTACTGTGTTCCGGTTTGAAGGGTACTGCAGCTAGAAAAATTACAGGGCTATTGAGACTAACCATCTAGTCACAAAGTAATGAGCGCCAAAGCAGCGATGCCCTGGACTTTGTTTTACTACTCAAGCTTCTGTGTATCGCTGCAATGGTCATGGACAGGCGTTATCTCTTAACATAGAGAGAGCGTCTCGCTCGTCTCATTACTTTTACATTTAAAAAAAATACGGACAATAAAGTGATCCTATAGGGGTTCCGTTTTTTTCATTTTGAGGTACGGAACCTTAAAAAACTATGATATTTACAAAACCTAACCAGAATTTCCGACTTTCAATTTACCTAACTTAAACCAATTTAAAATTGCTCACTCAAGTGCAACTTCCACAAAAAAATAACAAACGCAGTCAACGAAAAGCCTTAAAAGTTTTCCAAACAATACCATGTCTTCAAAACACCACAAAACAAAACTTCACCTAGTCCGTTCCTTACAAAAAAATTTACTCAAAAAGAAAACTGGCACAGATAAGCTAAAACGAACTTATTTAACAAACAACAGGACCAAGTGTCTACTTTCTCCAAAATAATATTTCTTCAGGACGCCATTGAAAAGCAATATAAAGTGACATAATAAAACCCTGGCCCGATAAGAAAGGACCCTTTTGACGGCAAATCGGAATATTATGAAAAATCAAAGTGAGATTTTGTACGCACTGGGCGACGGAAACGTACCGTGCCAATCGGCGAAAAAACTGTCGTTACTCGATAGTTTCGAAGAAATATTTAAAATTATTAATATTAATTATCTGTTGATATAATTTGACGTATTGTTTCTACTTTGTCAACAAAGCCATGATAGAGTTTTGGCGGGAACGCGTTGAGCGACGTGTCGCCCCATTGTATTTTTTTTCTAAAACTAGTGTTTTTTCGAGTTTTTATGCATAAAAATAGTGGTGTTTTATTTATAAAGTGCCGAATTACAAGCGCGAGTGTGGGAGAATGATATAAAGTGGTTAAACATAACTTTTCGTGTTGCTTCCAAAACTCCATCCAGAAGCTTATAGTAAAGTCGCCACTACTTTACTAAGGCATGACTTGATTTGACTGGGACCGACTGGGCTTGATCAAGACTAGACTTTAACTGTAACTATAGATGATAAAGAAGCTGAAAAATGAAGACTACTCACAAAATATAGAAACATTGAAACTGGCAGAATGCACAGAATGCGATGCCAAGAAAAAAAAAAGCCATGATAAAGTTTTAAGAAAAAAGGCAATTGATAGCATGAAGTATGGAAATAATAAGTGCTTATTTGAAAATCAGCTTTAGCTGGTTTATATTTTATCAATTTACTCAAGTGTTTGTAGAGTTATTTCTATTTAGTACAGCGAATATTTCAAATCAATAGTTTGTTTGTTTAGTGAAATCTTTGACTATCGTCATAACACGGAATTATTATCTTGAACAATCAACACTGCAGTATGCTAGTTGAATTTAGTACTCATTTCTATTGTGATGTAGCTAACTTTAAGCTGTGAACAGCGGTTGTCTCCGTGTCGGGTCCGCTTCAATACTGATACTTTATTGGTAATTATAAATTAGGCACACGTCACATTCTTATATCTAGGTGCATTGATAATAAATATTAATAAGTGCAATTAAAGAAAAAAACAATTATCTACATTAAGTTATTGATGATAAAATACGCAAATGATTACACTAGGATATGATAAAATACTTTGACTATTTAGTCATCGTGACAGAAGCGAACGAGCACCAAGTAAAAGAGAGAAAGAAATGATTTTTAATATAAAACATAAAACAAATAAGAGGCAGTTAGAAAATAGGAGCTTACCATTGCATAATGCTGGTCATACTATACATAAAAAAATAAAAACGATTTACTAACAACAATACATAACAAGAAAAACAATAAAAAAAAAACAAAATAAAATGTCTTCTCACAAAATATCCCTCTATAAATGAAAAGTCCCGCTTTGTTACGTAGTTAGTTTTAAAATACGCAGCGCCTATACTACCCAGTGCGTATGCAATCCCAGAAATGTTTAAAATATTTTCAGCTGAATAGCCCCCTGATTGACTCGATCCTTTGAGCCGAGCCTCTCAATATCTTTCGTTTGGGTCCTAGTGCCGGGGGTGTCGGCGGCAAATTATATAGCTTTAGGGGGTTGCTCGGTCTGTTTGTAGAACTTTTTGTAGAGCATTGTCTTGCGTAATCAATAAACAGAATAAAACTGCAACAACTACTATTTTTTTGTTTTACCTATGCGGGTTATTAACGTTTGATTATATCGGATACTCCGACTATAGTTTCGGCCACATCCGGTGGCTTTCATCAGGGTAATAAAGCTGAGTACCTACAACGCTCGCGTGACCTTGTCTTGCTTTCACTGAGGACCGCTGCGAGCTTTGCACGTGATGAACGGTTGATGTGCTTGCGTGGGTGTGGGAAACTACAACTATAGCGATGTGTTTTGACATTCTGTTTGATGATCACATTGATCACCGGAAGACTTGACGTAACTAGTTAATGGTTAAATTTTTTTTCATGTTGTTCTTTGTTTTCGTGTTATATTCAATTTTTATTTGTATTCCAATTCCTAAGTTTAATAGATTTTTTTTAAATATCTGACATTGTAAATTTAAAATTGATAATTGATGGGTTATCACACCTAGCCTAAAATGGAACTGGCTCTCAAGTGAGGCTGCCGGAACACACTTTTAGATGCTTGGCGGCAGATTTTTCACCTTAAGGGTGATAGCTAGCCAGCCGAGTACTAGAAAGTACCCTACCACCATGCTATTGTTACATGAAGATGTTTTTTCCTTCAACGAAAAAAAAATTGAAAAAAATTAAATAGCAACCTGACTCTATGCAGTAAAGGTTTACAAGCTACGGTGGGCTCGTTCAGCATAATGTTTGCTGTATTTTCTATTGCTTTGTCTGTTTGTGTTAAATAAATATTTTTTCTTCCTTTCTCTTCTTCTCTTCCTTTCTTCCTCTCTTCCTTTCTTCTTTTTTCTTCCTATATCAAGAGTACAAAACTTTTTAAGTAATAGACCTTTCGATGAACAAAAGCATCAAACCTGTTACTGTAATCGAGTCCATTGCTAACGACATTATAATATGATATCATGATTCTATCTTTATTGAAGTTTATATCTTTGTTCACAGGCGAGAATCCAGCGGCGATGCAATCATCATCTCCGTCTAGCAGCTTCAGCTACAGTTACTTATTACCAATCTTGACACTTAATATCATGCGGTGACATTTATTCTAAAATAATCATCTTAGTATTAAATCTCGGACGAATAAGCCATTGCGACATGAAACAATCTTTTGATATCTCTATGAATGAACTAACTTCACCTGACGCATAGCTTTGACTAATCTTTTTCGGAACATATTTTTGAATATTCCAATTTTTGTTTATACCTATCTAAATAAATTTGTTATCACATTAAATACTCCCGATGTGATTTTTAACACAAATTTGATAGATTTAAAAATCAATTTAGTTATTTATATTAATCATCATGCTAAATCTTTTTTTGTATTCTTTGTAGATATTGGACTTGAGACAAGCTTTCAATCTTTCAATACTGTCAAACTTTAGAACGCCAGTGTGTAACAGAAAAATTATAATTACTTAATTTACTTTAACAAAATTCTTATAATGTTTATAAGCTTTTTAAAACATTATGCTAATAATAATGTTACAGATTTTTTTGTAGTATATGAGTGCAAAAACAGCAATATAAAATTAACACTTATCACAACACATTATAAAACCTAAGTCGTCCGCCGCGTCTGTTTGTCTGTATGCTGTTTTTCTGTTCGCGATAAACTTAAAAATTGCTGAACGGATTATGCGAGTTCCACCAATAGATAGTGTGATTCATGTGGAAGGCTTAGATATATAATTTGTCAAGATTTTGTGTGGTATCTACATTGCACCCGTGCGAAGCCGGGACGGATCGCCAGCATTTTCATAAAACAATCTAAAACTTAAGAATAAATTTGCTTCCTGCTTGGACTTTGTAGTAACTCAAATATCTGTCATTTATGTTTATTTTTAATACTGACACTAAGTATGTATGTTCCTTTAATATCTCTAACTATTATCAAATTAATTGCTAACCGTTTTGCATTCAACTGTTTTAAACAAGACGTTACGTATCACAATCAGAATTGTATCACATCTCAAGCGTTTCTTGTCCAATGGTTTACTCATCAAATGGTTTAGTCACACATAAAAACGTACCCTAAATTATAAGCACGATGGGAGAATTTTGCGTGCCAGGAAATTAGCAAAGACTTAATTTTCTCTGAAGATTATTTCAAGTATAAGATCTAAGTATGATCGTTTATACTTAGAATTTGTTTGAGTATGATAATGTTTGATGTGTCTTGAGTTTAATGTTGAAGCGTCGGCACAGTGAGAGGAAGGAACTCGGCTTTGAATATGATTATTTTAAGTCTTTATGCTAACGTTTGTTCGTTTCCAGGAATTAGTTTGATACTCCATAAGGCTGTATAAACTTTGAAGATAAATTTTCGTGTTGGCATTTAAAATTTAAGACTTCATATATGAGATTTTCGTCATCTGCATGTCACCATGTGGATTTTTAAAAATAGGTATTAAAATTTCATACAAATGGACAAATTATAGAACTAGCTGTATCCCGCGATTTCATTCAAAATTTCCCGAATTAAAAGAAGTCTAGCTCTTTATCCAGAGAATAAGTGATTTGCATTCCAAATTTCATGCAAATCTGTTAAGCCGTTACAATGTTACAAAGTACATACACACTAACTCTTGCATCACCCTAATATTAAAGTTCGTGGGGTTGTATGTCTAAGTATGTATGTTAGTCATGTTTATGTCAGTGGGCTCCAAGCTCGGAAAGGACGGTCTTTTGGTGGTTCTATTAAAGACATGCCTGCTCGTAATTTGCGCGCGCTCGCAGTCACAATATACGTATGTTGTTGAATACAGTTGACAAAAAAAAAAAAAGTAAAAATAATAAATTATTAAAGAACAACAAAAAAAACTATTAAATAAAACACATAAAAAAAATCAAATTGAGGACCTCCTCCGTTTTGAAGTCGGTTAAAAATATAATTACATAGCCCAGCGGATTAGCAAGTTGAAGTGGCAGTGGGTAGGGCACATAGCACGCAGAACCGATGGCCGATGGGTCTGCAAAGTTCTGGAGTGGAGACCACGGACCAACAAGCGCAGCGTAGGACATCCACCCACAAGGTGGACAGACGACTTAATAAAGACCGCAGGAACGCGCTGGATGCGAGCCGTTTCCAACCGGTCTCTGGAAGTCAATGGGGATGACCTATGTCCAGCAGTAGACGTCCTACGGCTGAGTCGATTATGATGATGAAAATATAACTGTATATTTGACATTGGCATAAAGATTATTACATGTGAATTTACATTCCGCAGTGTTACGTAAACATGGCGCGTTACATGTTCATGTGCTCAAGGCCTAGTTCCTACTAGACAAGTGTGCTCCATTGTAAATTCCACTCCACGTCTTTGTGTAACTTAAGTCAAAATAGTGTTCAAACGCGAGCTTGTTTACTAAATAATAATAAAAAACATCCCAGTTTGGCCTATATTGATGAAGCTTCTTAAAAATTAGCGAAGAAGCGTCCAGCTAGTTTTATGTCACGCAAAATTCGATTCTATTCTAATAGAAATAATAACATTGTAACTTAGAGGTTGTGTGACAGGAGAAGGATGTTTTATATTGATCATTAGGTACATAATTTATAAATTGTATCTACTGTAATGCTGGATTTTATGTGAAAGAAAATTAATAATTTTACTCACGTTTTTATATCGGAAACTCCGACTATAGTTTCGGCCATATTCAGTGGCCCTTTTTATGAAGACAAAGCTAGGTACAACGTAGCACGCACGCGAACACACGCGGCCTCGTCTTGCTTCGCACTACGAGCCGTTGTGCACCTCATACTCTCCATGAAAAAGGCTATCGGATGTGGCCGAAACTATAGCCGGAGTATCCGATATAATTAAACGTGAGTAATCCCGCATAAGTAACTTTAAAACTATATCACAAAACGAACCACACGCTGATTTTTATTTTCAGTATATAAGTAGTTATAACTAACAACACCAGCAAGTGTAACTTGGAGTATGCGCCACAGAACTTAAGCCAGTCTTGCCACTAAGCAAAATTTTGCACAAAATATGGGAAAATACTTTAAAATCATTTTATAGTTTTATCAATAAATTGTTAGTATACACCTAAACCTTGAGCACACGTTTTGTAGGTGCGCTTCCAAGGTTTCGTAAAAGCAGCAATAAAGTTAAAAAGATACATTAAGAATTAGAGCATGTATCACACTAAAAATTGATTTCCCGAATAAATTTGTATGATTTTTAATATTTAGAGGATTTTATCGACAATAAAAATAGAAAGTTGACAAGTTTATTGAGGACAAATGCGGACTATCATTATGTTTGCTGGCAATACTGATTTAGTTCCCGAAAGCGCCACCGCCAACTTATAATTTTGATACTGTAATTTTTTTTTGATTATGAATCACTGCAAAATTGTCACATTTGTGCAAAGATTTTTCCAAAAATCGTAATAATATGAGATTCATCAGCTAAAACTGTGTTAAAACATACGCTTACTTATTGAATGTAACTTTGTTGATAAGCTATTTTTATAATTTATTGACGTTTTTATGAACACGAAAAGTGAAATTTTATTTTCAATGTTGTTATTTCTTTGTTATTAGCAGGCGTGCAGATTTTGTCATGATGGCAGGGCTATTGAGTCTAACCAGTGAATTTCTTAATGTAATGAGCGTCAAAACAGAAATGCCCTGGATTTGTTTTGTCAAAGTTCTCGGGTCAGATGGGCATGGACAGTCATCTCTTAATATCAGGAGAGCATTTCATTTGCCTCATTACATTACCATACAAAAACGTGTAGAGTTTATCAAGGATGCAGCCCAAGTGGAGTGAAACGTCCTTCGATGTCAAAGTAGGTCGTCAAAGCTTACACCCGGACTCTCTCTTACACGCCATTTTTGTATGTTACATATCGCACGCGGTGACGTCATAGTCGAGCAGTCATTATTTTACTTGGTGGTAAATCTCTTTAGCAGAAGGTCGTCTAATTAAGTACCACCGCAGTACCATAGCCACCAACCAATAGTGTGAAAACATTACTGTGTTCCGACTTAAAGGATACTGCAGCTAGCGAAATTACAGGGCTGTTGAGACTAACCATCGAAAGTCTTAAAAGTAATGTGCGCCAAAGCAGTGATGTCCTGGACTTTGTTTGTTAGTTAAAGTTCTGTATATGGTCATGGACAGGTGTTACCAACGAAAGCATCTTGTTCGTCTCATTACTTTTACATTTAAAAAAAACATAAAATTTCTGCTAAAACCACACTTTTATGAAATTCAGCGACTTATAATGTATAAGTTTTTTGTATCACACCTAGAAAGTCAGTTTTTCTGTCAAATTTGACCACTTCGGCTCGAATCCATCAATGTACTGTTGAGTAATCACTAAATAAACAAAATGCTAAATTTTGTTCCGAAAGCGTCGTACCGCGAGCGATTACAATGCCAGTTACCTCAGCAATATATTATGCACTACCGAGTAACGGCTTCTGTCTTCTAAACAATGGTTAAAGATTAATTTCGGTAGGTGCTATACTTCCAAATTTACAAGCGTTCTTGTCATAACGTATTTTACATTAGATTTTTGTTAGAGACCGCTTACTGACGAAATGAAAGACAAAAAGAAATTCACGCAGCTAGTGCAAACCAAACCTGCTCGTCTGTAATTGCCATTAGTGTCGGATAGTGAACGTTTTTGTTACAAACAGTGAATATCACTTTAAAACCCTGTCATTGTAAATATACATTAGTATTATTGTGATATAATAAAAGCTCACGGTATTGTCATTGTTATTTTGTAAATATTATTATTTATTAACTATTAATGTAAGTCCTACGAGGTATAAATATAAAATTACTGTTCAATTTTGGTGTTTTTACTGCATTAATTCCTTTATCACATAAATATAAAAATGACATGGTGGTAGGGTATTTTCTTGTATTCGGTTAGCTAGCTACCAACCTCAAGTTAAAAATCACCAATAGTGTACACCGGCAGCCACTATTTTAAATCAATTTTCATGCAAAGCTGTACAAAGGTGTACTTATCATTTTTATGATAATACTGTCGTTTAGCGTCAGTTGAGCTGTAAACAAACACCATCCATAAACTTATAAAAATCATTGCATTACTTATTGTTGCATGTTTTTTTTTTTAAACTTTATTAGTCAAGTCAAGATAAAACCGAGGCAAGTATAACTAGAGTTCTTCAGCGCTTAATTGGTCTTGGCAGAGAAATAACGTAAGTAATTAAGTTTTACCATGGAAACTAACGTGGTTTTGACACATATTTATTTAACTTATGTGGGATTACTCACGTTTAATTTTATTGGATACTCCGACTATAGTTTCGGCCACATCCGGTGGCCTTCATCATGGAGACAAAGCTGAGAACTTTACAGTCTCGTCATGTTTCGCATAGAGTTTCCGATAAAATTAAACGTGAGTAATCCCGCATAAGTGAAACAAAAAAGTAATTAAGTCATACACGAGACGTCTGTCATATTATGTTCGCTAGGTCATAAGATAACCACAGACGGGATCTTGTAATCATTAATCTTTATTGATTGAATACTGTACTTGACGAGCGTAAAGAGAAGTTTAAGTGCCGTGGTAGTGCCGGCGTAAGAATAGTACCCCACCCTCTCTACCCGTGGTTGCCGTAAGAGTCGGCTAAGGGATGTCATCCGGAAGATGGGCAGCAGCATCTTCCTTCAACAATCACACTTAACTGCGCTCGCCAACCCGCCTGCCAAGCGTGGCGAGTACCCCAGTTGGCAACCCCCCCCCCCCCCCCCCCCAGGAGGAGGCCTATGTCCAGCAGTGGACGACCTATGGCTGATGATGTGATGTGTGATGTGTATTAGACGAGCGTAAACAAAAGTTTCACATCATCACAGTGATGATGTGAAACAAAAGTTGTAATTTTTTTTTTATGGCTAGCAGGCTGGGTGTTTGACCATAACTCACCTGTTGTTAAGTGACGGTGTGGTCGAAGATGGTAAAGCACGCCTAGCCTGGAGTGGAACTGACTCTAAAGTGAGGCTGCCGGAACACACCGTTAGATACTTGGCGACAGATTTTCAACTTGAGGGTGGTAGCTAGCCAGCCGAGTACTAAAAAGTACCCTACCACCACGCTATGGTTTCCTTCACCGGCAGCTCAAGCTCATTGTTGGGGTTTGAACCCACGCTCTTCGGCATGCGAACCGACCGCGCTAACCACTGAGCTATCATCGCTACAAAAACGAAGAGAACGAAGAGTTGTCAATTCATACCTTTTTCTATCGTAAGCTAAGCTAAACCTATTTCGTGAGTTGTCATAGATTGGCTTAACTCTCACGATAAAATCTTCAAAAACCTGAAGACCGAATAGTCTACAAGAGAGAAGTGAGGATTAATTTGTTTCTATAATGGATGTAATACAGAAAAAAAACAGGAGATACAGTTTGGCGTTGCACCTAGATATCTATCATCTACATCCGAAATATAATTACACCACCCGATAGCTAAAGATCAAAGAGTTTGCTACGTTGAGTGGGGACCTGAAACATAGACATTCAAAGGACTACTAAGTGCTCCAAAATACGTATTCACATAGGTATACTCGGCGACACTAACACACTCCAATTTTCCAGAATACCAGATTATAAATCTATATTCTGGTATATTCTTTAACAGAAGGTTGTCTAGGTAGGTACCACCGCTGTATCATATACTCTGTCACCAAGTAGTAGTGTGTAAACAACACCGTGTTACGCTTTGAAGGTACTAGCGATATTACTTATTGAGATTATTATTTATGTTTCGACAGCCTAGTTGTGAGATCGTCTGACTTCCAATCTGGAGGTCCTGGGTTCGAATGCTACGGCACGCATCTCTGTCTTTCCTAGGTTATGTGAGTATTGCCGATAACTTCAAACGTTGAAGACTATCTTCGACCATACCATCACTTAACATCAGGTGAGTTGTGGTCAAACAATCAGCCTGTAAGCCATAAAAAATCCATTCCTTCGGCACCATTCTGAACTTTTTTTTGTCCATTTTTCCGTCCTACTTCTCACCATACGGCCTGTCCATTTCTATTCGTTTTCACCTCAACTAAAGTACTTGGAGCGCGCGGCCCTCAGAATGTAGAACATCTTCCCTACTATCGTTGATTCACTCAGGTTTAGCGCGAGATGCGTGTAGGGATGTCGACATCGCATCTACGAACAAATCTTCGATCGATCTTTTTTGTTCGTAGCTTCGCTAACATCAAATCTATACGACACACGTAAACATCTGTGACTTTTTAATACTTTTTTATTATAAAGTCATAAACCTATTAAATTTGAACATGAACACTTACCTACACAACAGAAAACAATGACAGCGTGAATCGCATGACGTGCTAACCTTGACTGCCCTGCCGGCAATCACATAGTGATCGCCGGCAAGCTTCCTCTGCCTCCACCGCACCGCCTCTTCCCATTTATGCCGCCTATTTACCGTAAAGATGTTCTAACTATAGATTTTTACTTACATCTGCTACCTTTTTAATATCTCATATTTCTTCTCATTACTTTTACATAAATTCATTCGGCAAAAGTATGACATTAAAATGTATGAATCATAAAACTGATCCCACGGGATTATTTCCGACTGACTAAACTAAAACTAAAAGCCAAAAGTTGGAGACAAGCCTATTTAAATACTGGGTATTGTTATATAACTTTTACTGAATATACATTTTACTACATAATATTATAATAGGTATTATTTAATAAAACCCGGGGCTTGATATCAATATGAATTCAGGTGGAAGCCTATGCTAATGAGAATATGGCTTAATATTCATAACTAAGAATCTGTAGGAGACTTTATTGATCTGACTTATCAGAGAAACTCGTCACGTCACATCTCTGGCTCGGGGCCACAGCGTCCTGGAAATACAGCAGAATATAAAATCACTACGTTCTGAGTGTATATGATTTTTTTAAGTGAAAAGTAATGAGACGAACAAGACTCTCTCCTGAAGGTAAGAGATAATGTCTGTAACCATTATAGCAATACACACAACTTTGAGTAGCAAAACAAAGTCCAGGGCATCACTGCTTCGGCGCTCATGCTCATCATCATCATCTCAACTGTAGGACGTCCACTGCTGGACATAGGCCTCCCCCATTGACTACCATAAAGACCGGTTGGAAGCGGCTCGCATCCTGCGGTCTTTATGAGGTCGTCTGTCCACCTTGTGGGTGGACGTCCTACGCTGCGCTTGCCGGTCCGTGGTCTCCACTCCAGAACTTTGCAGCCCCATCGGCCAACAGTTCTGTGTGCTATGTGCTCTGCCCACTGCCATTTCAACTTGCTAATCCGCTGGGCTATATCGGCTACTTTAGTTCGTCTACGGATCTCCTCATTTCTGATTCGATCTCGTAGGGAAACTCCGAGCATAGCCCTCTCCATAGCTCGTTGTGCAACTTTGAGCTTATCAAGAAGGCACATAGTCAGAGACCACGTTTTAGCCTTAGGTTAGTCTCAACAGTCGAGTAATTTCTAACCTTCAAACCGAAACACAGTAATATATTAAACACTACTCCTTGGCGGCAGAATATCCGGTAATGCGGTGATACCTACCTGGATGACCTCCTGCTAAGGAGATATCATCATCATCGTTAGCCCATAAGGAGATTTACCACCAATTAAATAGATCTATGTTTGGTCACTAACTCACCAAATGCAAAGTAATGATACGGCCGGTTTTTTTTTTTAAATATTGATAATATTAAGTTCGCTTTTGACCACTCCCTCCACTCCTGATGTTAACATTTAAGACCTCTCAGACGCCAACATGTGTAGGTAAATGTAAATAAGTTTCTCAGCTCACTATAATAGAATAAGTTGTGACTAGCATAGTGTAACCTATCTTACCATGGCACGTTTTACTAGTAGTAGCACTTCCCCGTAACACAAGCAGTCTGCTTAGTTTGAAGGCGGAGAGACGTTCCAAGGTCGTACATGCTTGTCATTATATTGTACTAGCTTACGCCCTTAACTTCGCCCGCGTTAACTTTAGAATTAAGTTCAGAGACAAATTAAACATATTTAAATAACAAACAAACAATAACCATGAAACTTGCGCTATTTTATTATTATAAAGAATACCTTTTATACCTCAATATCGTTCCATAAGACACATCTAAGCCAAATTTCAAGTGGATACGTCCAGTAGTTCGTTTCTTGATAATCCCACAGGAACCTAACATTTTTCTGATATTAAAAACTATCTTATATGTTAATCCAGGTAATAAACGATATCTATGCCAAATTTCATCCAAATCTGTTCAACCGTTTTTGCGCGATTGAGTAACAAACTTCCAAACATACAAACCTTTACATTTATAACATTACTAGCTATGCCCTGCGATTTTACCCGCGTAGTGATGGATGATGATGAAAAGTATCCTATGTCATATTTCAGGGTCTAAAGTAACTACATGCTAAATTTCATCCAGATCCGTTGAGTAGATTACTCGTGAAGGCGTAACAAACAATCAAACTCACATTTGCATTTATAATATTAGTTAGGATAAGTAGGCAATTTTTTTCTTGTAAACGAAACAAAGTTTTTTTTTTATTTCGTCCCTGTGTACCTGCAAAGGTACAGATGAAGCAACCCACTCCAGACCCCACGCTGTGACCGAGGCATCTCGGTGGAAAAGTCATAATATTTAACGGTAATTTCCATGGGGTCGGATGGCAAAGGCGAGTTTCACCCTTTCAACCCATTTACACTTTTATTTCTATCACCTTAAGGTCCAGAGTCATAATAGAAAGTATAGAATGATTATGTCCTACAGAATCATTAAAGAAACTTAGGTAAATTTTAATCTATTTAATTAGAATATGCCTGTTGAGAAAAGTCCATGATTAGATAAGGGCGGTGTTTAATAAAACTATAAATTTTCATGGTAGAATTTATACGCCATAATCATTACTTATATATAAACTCATTACGGGATCTTATTAAGGTGACATTCTCTGTCTTGTAGTTAAGAGGGAACGATAGTAGCGTTTTTCCATACAAATGTTTTTTTTTTGTGGCTGACATGCTAGCCACAGCTCACCTGATGTTAAGTGATGGTGTGGTCGAAGATGGTAAAGCACACCTAGCCCGGAATAGAACTGGCTCTCAAGTGAGGCTGCCGGAACACACCGTTAGATTCTTTGCGGCAGATTTTCAGCTTGAACGAGTACTAGAAAGTACCCTACCACCACGCTATGGTTTCCTCACGATGTTTTCCTTCACCGGCAGCTCAAGCTCATTGTTGAGGTTTGAACACACGCCCTTCGGCATGCGAACCGACCGCGCAAACCATTGAGCTATCATCGCTACAAAATGTATTCCCCTATTTTCTCCCTGGATAATGCTTACAGAGCAATAATGTTTTGTCATAAAATCAAGATCTGCTAAATCTACGCCCCTATCATTTTTTTGCCAACAAATTACATAAGAAAATATGGCTTTTCAAAATTCGTAATAAACGGCCCTTTAATACGAACAGAATCACTTTAAAACAAATTTATAAGTATTTAAAAGATTTTAAAAAAAATATAGGGGCATGGACTTAATCTTTTTCAAAATATTTGTGTAAATAAAAAATACTGTTGATCAGTCAGCATTTATTCAAGGTCATATTTTGCACATTAAAGTAAACAACTTTTGTTCTACACATCACATCATCAGCCATAAGACGTCCACTGTTGGACATAGGGCTCCTCCTGGGGGGTTTTGCCAATACTCGCCACGCTTGGCAGGCGGGTTGGTGAGCGCAGTTAGGTGTGATTGTTCAAGGAAGACGCTGCTGCCCATCTTCTGGATTACATCCCTTAGGCGACTCTTACGGCAACCACGGGTAGAGAGGGTGGGTACTATTCTTACGCCGGCACAACCTTTCTGTTCAACAACCTTTGCCAAAATCTATGCACATCCCAAGTTGTTCTCTCCAACACTCTTTAGTTCGCTAGAAGCTTGATTCATCGTAGTAATCGCGCATAAGTAAAACAAAAAATTGATAGTGCTATATTTTTTTAAAATTGATTTTAGAATGTGTAAGTTACATATGTAACGGGCGACCTTGTCGTATATAAGAGCGTGTACCAGTCAAATTTAGCGAAAGCTTAGTTCAACCAAACATGGCCACCCTTGTGAATACTTACTTAAACTAATATGATCCTGTTTACATACGAGGACCTATAAGTAGGCTAAGCGGAGATGTTTATCTTACGAACAGTAAGTAGTTCGGCATCGAATTATAGACAACAATACAGTACTTGAAGTTAGAATAACGTTTGACAGCCCTGTTGTCTCATTGGGAGTTTGTCTGCCTGAGCTGTAGGGCGTGGGTTCGATTCCCGCAAAGGACAAATGTTTGTTTGGTATAAACAAATGTTTGTTCTATGTCTGGGTGTTCTGTATGTATTATAAGTATGTATTTACAACAACAAAAAAAGTATTTATGTATTCTATCAGTTATCTGACTTCCATCACACAAGCTCTGCTTAGTTTGGGGTCAGATGGCGCTGTGTGTAATGTGTTACAATACTTAAGTACTTACTTACTTACTTATACATACATAGTAGCGATGATAAGTTAGTCGTTAGCGCGGTTGATTCACATTTTTTAAGATTCTAATAATGAGCTTGAACTGCCGGTGAAGGAACACATTATGAGGAAAAAAACACAGCATGGTGTACTTTCTAGTACTCGGACTGACTAGCTACCACCTTTACGTTGAAAATCTGGCACCAAGCACCTAGCGGTATGTTTCAGTAGCCTCACTTGAAAGTCAATTCCATTTAAGGGTATTTGCGTTTATGATCTTACACGATAGCGTCACTTATCAGGGGTGTTTGACCTCTATAATCTAGATTAAGATATTATATTGTAAATTCGCATGCCAATTAGGGTAAGATGTGCTGTACTAATATATGTTTAAGATCTCAAATGTAACCACATCTTTAGCGAATAAAACTCTTGAACTATCTCGTCCGTAGTTAAGCAAAGATGCGGTCTACGATGTATATACCCAGCACAAACTGATTCACTCGCACTTGAAGACACACAGATTGTTTCTAGGCTTAGATTTATAGAATTTTATTATCATCAAAGACCAATACTGTCACTTATGTGATAACATAGTTGGACTTAAAACATTTTATGTTCAAGCCTTAATTACTCATAAATATAAATTAAATTTACAAGATACAATCTCTGGACGCGATCTCTAGGTCGCTGTTTCTATTGGGGAATATCCACTCAGGCAGCAAATTGAAAAATTAAAGTGTGTTCTAGTAAATAAATAGTTTTTGCATTTTTACGGATTGAAATTGCTTTCACGGTATCAAAACCAAACAAACAAACAAGACCAACTTGGTTCCAAAAAAAGTTTATTAAGAAAATGTTTTTTTTTTGTTAACAAGCTAAGTGTTTGATCACTGCTCACCTGATGTTGAGTGCGGGTGTGCTCAAAGATGGTAAGACGCACCTAGCCTGGAATGGAACTCTAGCTCTCAAGTGAGGATGCCGGAACACACCGTTAGGTGCTTGACGACAGGATAGCTAGCCAACCGACTACTAGAAAATTCCCTACCACCATGCTATGGTTTCCTCACGATGTTTTCCTCCACCGGCAGCTCAAGCTCATTGTTAGGGTTTGAACCCACGCCTTACAAAGGATTGTCACTGTCTTCCGAGTCCATTGTAGCTCGGGTCAACGAATATATTGAAATAGTAGTTCTCCATTATAGATGTAAGGCCCAGATTGGTATTGTTTGTTCTATGTATTAACGCCTCGGTCCCCAGACGAAGTAATCAAATGACAGTACAGTTGATAGGAAACATTTCAATACAAGATAAATTTTAAATACAAATACAAATATTTTTTTGTTAACACCAATGTTATAAGTCAATACCATAATATAATGTCAAATATATAATCATTAAAAGAGTTTTAAAACACTGATTACATTACATGTCAATTAATAAAAAACAAAATGTCATAACATAAAAAATATTCTCATTGTCTATTAGTAGTAGTTACGAGTATATTGATGTATGTTATACTATTTTATTTGCCGTGGTGGTGCCGGCGTAAGAATTATACCTCACCTTCTCTACCTGTGGTTGCCGTAAGAGTCGGCTAAGGGATGTAATCCGGAAGATGGGCAGCAGCGTCTTCCTTGATCAATCACACCTAACTGCGCTCGCCAACCCGCCTGCCAAGCGTGGCGAGTATTGGCAAAACCCGTCCCCAGGAGGAGGCCTATGTCTTGTAGTGGACGTCCTATGGCTGATGATGATGATTTTATACTGTGGTTTGAAGGGTACTGCAGCTAGCGAAATTACTGGGCTGTTGAGACTAACCATCGAAGTCTCAATGTAATGAGCGCCAAAGCAGTGATGCCTTGAACTTTGTTTGGCTACTCAAATTTCTGTGTATCGCTGCAGTGGTCATGGATATGCGTTATCTCTTACCATCAGGAGAGCGTCTCGTTCGTCTTATTACTTTTCCGTAAAAAAAAGTTGAAGTAATATTTAAAAAAATTACATAATTTTAATTCGAATGAGGTTTATATACATAATATGCCAAGACAAATGCCAAGCCCTACCACACTTGGTACAAAGTACCACGCTCGTAGCTAATACTGCATAAATCCGTCAAAAAACTGATCGCAAGAAATAACTACAAATTAAGGAACTATGAATTTTGAAATAACGAAACTTTTAGTTCGAAATTCGCACCGCGACAGAAACCTTAGTTCCATTTTTCAAACGACAGCTCCAACCTTTCGTAAATTCTGCCACAAGAAATATATTTCCTATTAAGATTATCCTCTTTCTTTCATTAATAGACTTTCCTTGTAGTACTGTGGCCTCCAAAACAACTAAATGGAAGGAAAAAACCGGGAATGAGGAATCCCTTTTATCCATAGAATGCATTGTGGCGGGAATCTGGAGCTGGGGAAGGCATTTGTACCGTCAAATTAGTTTTTGATGAACTGCTGAATGTTGGAAGGAATTTAACCACATGTCTCTACGTGGGCCATACTAAAAGTTTCTGAATATTAATAAATAAGATATTATACTTGTGACTGAGTTATTGTTTTTAGGGTTCCGTACCTAAAAAAGAAAAAACGGAACCCTTATAGGATCACTTTGTTGTCCGTCTGTCTGTCTGTCAAGACCCTTTTTCTCAGGAACGCGTGGAGGTATCAAGCTGAAATTCATATCAAATATTTAGGTCTACTGATCCTTAGAGCTGTGAAAAATCAAACTTCTAAGCCAACGCAATCAAAAGATACAGCTGTTTATGCTGCAAATTTTCGACACTCGCAAGGGAATCAAAACCTACAGGGTACTTCCTGTGAACTCAGAATCTTGAAATTTGGTACGATGCAACGTCTTGTAGCACAGATAATTGAAAATAAAACATAAATTACCATAACTTTTACTTAAATACAGGTTTGTACGGTACCCTCTGTGCGCGAGTCCGACTCGCACTTGGCCGGTTTTTCCCTTACAATTAATTTACCTGATTGTGCATTTGTTGGAACCATTGAACCACCAAACATACTTTATCAGTAAAGATGGGAATCACTGAACTTCACGACACGATCCTTAGTGTCAGATTCAGGGTCCACAGCGACAAGAAGTTAATCGGTAAGCGCCTATAGTGTTTACGTCCCTACTAAGTCCCTACTCCCTACTTCTGTCAGTTTTTTTTTTTTGTTAAAATTTTACTTGATTTTGCTCAAATAAATTATTATTATTATTCATAGTTATGTATTTTTCTTCTAAATATTTATTTGAATTCTATTTATCGCCGCAACCTATTCGTGAATGCATAAAAACCAACAAAATGAAATACATTTCAACTTAACAACGCCGTTTGGAAGCAGAAATTCAAATTCAGTGCCAGTTAATTAGAGAACTCGACGATACTGACCCTCACTTCCGGTTCCGCTCGTCGGTCTTCGCCCACTTCCGCAGGATTTTTTTTTCTTTCAGAAAAGCATATTATATTACTCACGTTCCTGTTCGTGGATTAATTAAAATGGTATATAGCTTGTTTACCTTTTTGATTTTAATTCTGAAGTAGATTGAAGATTATCGCTGACGTATGAATTTGGCCTCATGCATTCCACATTTTTCCATATCAACTTGCAACGTGTGCAACAATGCCGCTAGCATCCTCGATATGTTATTGATTGGTGTGAGGGCTTAAAAATTAAGTATGTTAAGTTTTTTTTTCTATTTATTTTATATTTTTACTGATAATAAACTTTATTTTATGAAACGAATTTGAATATTTTGGCTTTCTACGCGGTAATTGATTTTTAATACATTTCAAACTTTTTATAGCGGTAAAGTCTGAATATGTATGCCCTTACAATATAACACAAAAAATAATTTTGACACATTTAATTGACTTTGACAATTAACATAAAGTAAACAAATCTTATATCATAGCCTCATAAAAGTGACTCCTTTTTGTTATCATCAGTATTCTAAATTAGCTTCCGCTGTGATAATGGAAGCGAATTAAGAGACTTATTCGCGTTAAAAGTATCAGCTGAATCAGTACAATTGAGCTGATACTTTTAACGTTAATAAGTCTTCAAGAACGTGTTCAAGTAATACGCCTACTAACGAACATCATTCGATTTCAATTTTTATATACCTAGACTAAAAGAAAATGACATTAATTTCTATTTAAATTATTTTATATCTATATGTAGGTATAAGTATTAACGACAAAGAACTTTTTCCTTTTAGATTTCTGTTCGAGAAAAGCAGAAAACTTTTAATTAACTGGGCAGGTACGTAAATATGACTTCAGGCATTGTTTGTTTCAGTAATTTTGTAACGAGATTAGTGGAGTCATAGAGGGACATGTTTAGAAAATTAAAGAATAAAAGAATTCCTCTTTTTTTTCATAGAAATTTAGCCAGTGTCAATCGCAATGAATTATACATACATCTATGCTGGAATATATGCTGGAATTTTGTAGCGATGATGGCTCAGTGGTTACTGCGGTAGGTTCGCATGCTGAAGGGCTTGGGTTCAACCCCCAATTATGAGCTTAAGCTGCCGGTGAAGGAAAACATCGTGAGGAAACCATAGCGTGGTGGTAGGGTACTTTCTAGTACTCGGCTGGCTAGTTACCACCCAAGTTGAAAATCTGCCGCCAAGCATCTAACGGTGTGTTCCGGCAGTCTCACTTGAGAGCCAGTTCCATTCTAAGCTAGGTGTGCTTTACCATCATCGACCACACCGTCACTTAACAACAGGTGAGCTGTGGTCAAACAACTAGCCAGTCAGCCTTAAAAAAAAATAGAAACTCAAATACATAATATCCTTTGAAATAAATAAAAAATATTCAAATAATACGTTTTTTTTCAAATCGGTTTATAAAAGATGTCATTTTGAGGTACGACCGAATTTAAAACCTCTTTTTTTGAGGTCGCTTAAACAGGGTCAAATAAAATACCTACAGTGCTTTCATGTTTTTTTTAAATTGGTACATTTAATATTATTGCATGTAGTGGCTTCATTAGGAAAAAAATCAAATTATGTTCATAATGACACAATGATAAAATAATAATGACATTATATTCTAATTAAATTATTTATGATCATGGACAGGCGTTATCTCTTATCATCAGGATTACCGTCTAGATCTTCTCATTACTAATCCATAAAAAAATTACATACATTTTTACGCAAAAATGTTTAAATTAATCTCGAGTATCATCACTGTGGGTTATTAGGTATTCTGTGGTCATTTCAGTTCGAGTTTGTTGTGAGTTTCTCAGATTCACGTAAGTTTGCTATTGAATTTCTGCTAGCAAAAATGTTTTCAATGTTTTCCATAACTATAAAGCCAGTCGCACGAGTTTCAGTTCAACAACAAATATTTTCTCAACAAGTATTATAAAAATATTAACTTATGTGAAAAGAAAATTAATAATTTTATTTATTATTACTGTTAGCTCTACTTCCTGAAATATAGGGCGTGGGTTCAATTCCCAGAACAAACATCTATGTGGCGAATATAAATGTTTGCTCTGTTTCTGGGTGTTCTGTTACATACAGAACAAAAATCGGTAATCTGATTCTCATAATACAAGCTAGATGGCGCTGTGTGATCACATCACATCACATCATCAGCCATAGGTCGTCCACTGCTGGACATAGGCCTCCTCCTGGGGGGTTTTGCCAATACTCGCCACGCTTGGCAGGAGGGTTGGCGAGCGCAGTCAGGTGTGATTGTTCAAGGAAGAGGCTGCTGCCCATGTTCCAGATTACATCCCTTAGCCGACTCTTATGGTAACCACGGGTAGAGAGGGTGGGGTACTATTCTTACGCCGGCGCCACCACGGCACGGCTGTGTGATCTGTCCTCCGATATTATTTGTTTTATTTATTTATAATTATAAAAATACGAGAAGTATACACTATGTATAAATTTAAATACACTATGTATTTATAATGTTAAGAAATTAATTATATATGTCAATTAATTATTTGATTTATAATTTAAATGTATGACATTTATTCAATTTGACTTATTAATTATTTATTATTTTACTATGGACATTTGATTCTTTTACAACTATAAATGTATACTTGTCATAAACCCACATAGATATATTATTTATAGTATTTTATGTTTTATTTATGAGTATTTATAATTATAAAAATACAAGTCATGTATGTACTATGTATAACTTTAAATACGCTATGTATTTATAATATTAAAAAATGAACTATGTAATAAACCTACATAATTATATTATTTATTGTATTTATTTTTTTATTTATTCATTATATAACTTGAAAAATACAAGTCAAGTATATACTATGTACTTATAAATTTATATGCACTATGTATTTATAACATTAAAAAATAATTATATCATAAACCTACATATGCCTTGACAATATGGCAAACTTCGGGACTCTTCGAAACGTAACAATTTTAAGAAATTTCTAGAATACTATCATATATTAAAATGTGTATTTAATAAAAAAACCCGTCGAAGCAGACTCGAATCCAACTTTTAAAATATGAGATGTAAATCAGTAGTATTTATTGGCCTTCAACAACAATAATGTAAAAGACAAGTCACTTATAGAAAAAAAACCTACAATAATAATTACACTTTAATTAATGAAGCTTAAGTTAACAACCTGTGTCACCTCCTGACCAGTTAAAAACTCTGTTCATCTTCATGAGAATAGTGTAGGTGTGTACCTATATTAACCTGAGGTTATTAGGAAGTACATCCCTAAAATTCAATTTGAGAAGCTTAACCTACCCACATCTCTACCTAGTTACATAAATCCCATTCAGTGACCTTACAAGTAGGCGAAGTATGTGTGCTGGAATAGATGAATAACTCTGTAGACTCTCCTAAAGAGTACTTACTTGGTGGTTGATTTCCTTAGCAGGAGGTCGTCTAGGTAGGTACCACCGCAGTACCAGATATTCTGCCGCCGAGCAGTAGTGTGTAAGCATTACTGCGTTCCGGTTTGAAGGGTGCTGCAGCTAGCGAAATTACAGGGCTATTGAGACTAACCATCTAGTCCCAAAGTAATGAACGCCAAGGCGATGCCCTGGACTTTGTTTTACTACTCAAAGTTCTGTGTATCGCTGCAGAGGTCATAGACAGGCGTTATCTCTTAACATCAGGAGAGCGTCCCGTTCCTCTCATTACTGTTGCATTACATTAAAAAGTATCGTTTTGAGTATATACTTTTGTTTCATGATTTGAACATTTTTAATGTTATTTTTAAACTAGACTTGTAACTTTGGTATTATCAATAAAATATTTGTATGTGATTGTTTGACTGCCTTTATGGAGGACCTAAGTTCAAATCGTTTTTTTTTTTTTTTTAATGTAACAGTAGTGAGACGAACGAGACGCTCTCCTGATGTTAAGAGATAACGCCTGTCCATGACCATTGCAGCGATACACAAAACTTTGAGTAGTAAAACAAAGTCCAGGGCATCGCTGCCTTGGCGCTCATTACTTTGAGACTAAATGGTTAGTCTCAATAGCCCTGTAATTTCGCTAGCTGCAGTACCCTTCAAAACGAACGAATGGATGCATGAATGAATGAAATATAAATCAATAAATGAATGATGAATTAGATAGATAGAAACTCTTTATTGTTCACACCGAAAAAGAAAAAGGGTACAGAAATCAAAAGAATCTTGAGCTAGTGCCACAAGTAGCGGCCTTATCGCTAAGAGTGATCTCTTCCAGGTAACCAATATGAATTAATGATTTATTTGTCTATGAAACTAGGTATATATACAATAGATTTTTGAACTTAGTTCTCTAGCTTCTACCATGGATGGATTGACAAAACTTTAAGGGTTATAAATCATAATATATTACATATTGTTTTTTTCTAAATTATGTGCAAATTGTCGTTAGCTTCAACCGGTGAAGGAAGGCATCGTGAGGAAATCTAAACGTTTTTTTGACGTTGGACGATAGTGTGGTGCCGGCACTACACCCCAAGTTTTGTGCAATAAATGTTTGAATTTGAATATATCTTCTTTTATATCATTCGTAATAGCAGGTAACTCCTAAAAAATCTTTAGGTTGGTATGCATATCCCGTCTCTCAGTATATTATTCGGTGGTAAAACGTATCATTGGAAGCTACCTACATACGCAGCGTTTCATTCTCCATTCCCAAGAAACCTGGCCCTTAGCAAAAACCAATAAATACCTCAACCACACCACCTCTACAGTTTACTTTTAAACAGTCCACAAAGTTACCACTTTCTATCAAAAATGCACACATATTTGATATATAACTTTTTTGTTCTTTTTTTGCGCCCCGCGGTTTTACCCACGTAGTGATAGATGATGATGATGATAAAAAGTATCCTATGTTTCATTCCAGGGCCTAAAGTATCTACATGCAAAATTTCATCCAGATCCCTTCAGCTGTTTTGGCGTGATTGAGTAACAAACATCTATCCGTCCGTCCATCCAAACTTTCAGATTTAAAATATTAGTGGGATAGATCGAGACCTTTTCTTGTTGTCGAGAGAGTGTTGGCCAGCGTGGTTGACTTATGCCGTACCCTTCTCACAATGAGAGGTCCACGCCCAGCAGTGGGACAGTTTATAAAAAAAACGGCTGATTCTGATTCGGAGGCCTACTAACCAATACATTTTGTAGCAATGATAGCTCAGTGGTTAGCGCGGTCGGTTCGCATACCGAAGGGCGTGGGTTCAAACCCCAACAATGAGCTTGAGCTGCCGGTGAAGGAAATCGTAAGGAAATCATAGCGTGGTGGTAGGGTACTTTCTAGTACTCGGCTTGCTAGCTACCACCTTCAAGTTGAAAATCTGCCGCCAAGCATCTAACGGTGTATTCCGGCAGCCTCGCTTGAGAGCCAGTTCCATTCCAGGCTAGATGTGTTTCCCATCTTCGATCACACCGTCACTTAACATCAGGTGAGCTGTGGTCAAACAGCCTATCAGCTATTTAAAAAAACATAGTAATACACGCTACTGCTTGAGACGAAAACGTCTTACGTATAATTGCATCGTCATTAACTAACAACCAAGAATTTACATGCATAGTTCACCCAGCCTGCGTATTAAAGCGCCGACGTTTGCAATTCACAAGTACCTTCATTTCCATTGAATCCTCTCCTTACCTGCCCCAAAAAGCCCGGCCTACCGGAAAAACGCTCTAATTCGCCCTCCGGCCACATTAACCATCCTTCTGAGCTATCGCGTCAGGCGATGGGTACAAAAAAAATCTGTCTGTGAGTGCGGGTCTTAAATTATTTCCTTTTGAACATCTGCTGGTTGCAGGTGCAAGTTAGGCGATGAAGCGACTCATTTATTTATAATTCTACTAGCTTTTATTCGCGACTTCGTTCTTATCCGCGTTGTCTTTAGGATTGGACCCAAAGAGAAATGAAACATTTATGAGTAGCAAAGAAAACAATAATTTGACACTTTATTACATAGATTAAGATAAAATTATCTTTTATCCGGGAATATGTCAAACACATCAATACCATATTTCAAGCGGATACGTTCTGTAGTTAATTTTTTATAATACCACAGAAACCTAACGTTTATTGGGATAAAATTAGTACTATATATTAATTTAGGTCATAAACTATCCGTGTGCCAAATTCTATCCAAATTCGTTTTTACGTGATTGAGTAACAAACACCTAAATATACAATTTTCACATTTATAGTAAGATTTTAATCAATGTAGATCTTCAACAGTAGTTTCGACTTCAATATTCCATCTGAATTGCTTTTAGGAAACGAATTTTTGAAGACTTAAATGAGCGCCGGCACTCAATACGTTCCAGTCATTCACTAGCCGCTGGAAGCGCGATACGTGTTTATTGTTCTTAACAATCAGAAACTTAAGTGTGCTTTTTTGAAAATAAAATACGATAAAAAATAAACGGTAAAAAAATTGAATTAATTTTACTGTGCTGTATTATATTAGGTACGAAAAGATAGAGTCAACATAACTTACTTCACTAACAATAATCAAGCTTGTATTTGGCCGCCATTGCGGCCGGCTGTTAAGCGAAAATGATCTCTAAGACGGAGTTACCCACGCTCGCCTAGAAAAAACCGATTCACTCGCGACTTGAAGGCACCCTGATTGTATCAAGGAACCCGGGGCAGCAGATTCAATTGTTAAGCGGTTTTTATGATAAAACTGGAATCAAACAGTTTCGTTCCAGTTTCCATAATACATCTAATATATTTATAAACTGTGTTAAAGTGCTTAAAGTTAAGCGACGCATGTAAACGCGACAGCCTACTTTTAGCACAGATGGTTTTTAAGCAACGTTTATGGGATCCTATACATTATAACTCTAATAATATAATATAGCGATGATAGCTCAGTGTTTAGCGGGGTCGGTTCTCACGCCGTAGGGCGTGGGCTCAAACCCCAACAATGAGTTTGAGCTGCCGGTGAAGGAAAAACATCGTGAGAAAAGTGGTTTTCGGCTGTCTAGCTACCACTCAAGTTAAAAATATGCCACCAAGTACCAATCGATGCATTGCGGGACCCTTAATTGAGAGCCAGTTCCATTTTAAGCTTCGTGTGCTTTACCATCTTCAACCACACTGTCACTTAATATCAGGTGAGCTGTGGTCAAAACACATAGATTGTCAACCATAAAAAAAATTCTAAAGGCCATAAAACGTGTGGGTTCTTACAGGTGGAATAAAATAATAGGCCATAGTCGATAAGATAATACGATGCGAACAATGTGGTATTAAATAAGAATCAGACGACAAAAGACTTTCAAGGTAAGGTAGGTCAGATCAAAACTATGGTAGAGCCTAATTACTTTAACCTCACCACTACTAACTAAAAAATACTCTTGCTATACGTGAGATGTGGGTTCGATTCTGGACCTATACAATTTCAAACAACAGCGCCCCAAACTAAGCAAAGCTAGACGGCCGAATGGATTACGATAATTAAGGTACCGTTAGATTCGTCTCAATAACCCAAGTCCTTAGATGGTGGATTTGCCCCTACGCAAAAAGAGGGGTGTTATAAGTTTGACGTCGATGTCTGTCTGTCTCTGTGTGTGTCTGTCTGTGGCATACGATGCCACAGAGAGATGGACCGATTTCGATGCGGTATTTTTTTCCTTTAATTATTTATAATTAATATAAATTTTATTTTAATCGCAGTCAAGTTATAGATTTTTAAACTTTTCAGCTTGTTGTAAATACATACAGAACACGCAGATACAATGGTGGGAATTAAACCAACGCCCTGCTCTTGAAGCAGATATTCTATCAAATGACCTAACAGGGTAGACAAAATACTGATCGAGGAGTTGGAAAGATTTTCTGTATCTTCGGAAACTACTAAATGAGTTACAAACTCCTGGCACCAGGTTTTCGGTAGCAATATATGTATATGTAATTCGCTTCAACTTCAGATTTATACTTCAGGGCTGTCTCTTAGTCCCATGAGCAGCGCACCTGAATGACTCCAGCCAACAGCGGGTTAAGCGTGTTCCCAACACGCTCGGATAAGTTCAAGATACCTGCGAGATGGATATTTAAAGCCCGTCACAGACAGAGCTATAATACATACCTATTCATATACTATGCTATATATTATTATTATACTAGCTTACGCTCGTGACTCCGTTCGCATTAATTTTTGTATTAGGTTCGGAAAGAAATGAAACTTGTGTAAGTAACAAATAAGCAATAGTCATGAAACTATAAAAAAAATAAACTCGAGCCTATACTAGATAAAAAAATAAAATATAAACTTGCGAACAATGTTTCATAAGATACATCTATACCAAATTTCAAGTGCATGTCCAGTAGTTCGTTTTTTGATAACACTACGGGAATCTAACATTTTGCAGATATTAAAAGTATCCTATATGTTAATCCAGGTAATAAATTATATGTGTGCCAAATTTCATCCAAATCCGTTCAGTAATATTTGCGTGATTGAGTAACAAACATCCAAACTTTTATATTTATTATATTACTAGATGCGCCAGTGTCACGTTATCGTCAAATTTCATTAAAATTGGTCATTTTCACAAATTCTAAACTCAATGCGGACACAGTCGCGAGCGCAAGCTAGTTTATAATAAATAAAACATATTATACCTTTTTGTGTGACGGGCTTAATGGGAATTAAAACCCGGCCGAGTCAAACGCGAAGGTTGTTTTCTATATTTTGTTAAATGCTGGTAAGTATATTTATAACTCTGGAACAGCTGAGATAGATGAGCGGATTTTATTTGTCAAACATATTTTAAAATTAATAATCATTATTTTATTATATCATTATTAAATTACTTAGTTCCTTTAGTCACAAATAATCTTTTCTCGGCGAATGAAAATACTCTTTACTGCTGTATTTAGAATAATATTTTTAGAATTTTACCATAAAGGTCAATTTTTTTTTAAACTTTTATTTTTTAAGCTTGCAATGGCTACAATTTTTTTTGACTGCCCAGAGTGTAGGGGAAGGGTTCGATTCCCACTCATAAAAAAAATTGTGTAACGAGCATTAATGTCTTTGCCTGGGTGTTCCGTATATGTTTTATGTTTTTATTTATAAAAAAAAATAAGTATAGGTACATATATTAAGTATTCCATTAATTATCTGGTTTCCATAGTACAAGCTTTGCTTAGTTTAAGGCTAGATGGCGCTGTGTGAATCGTTGTAGGATACTTATTTGCGGCAGTACAGACAGATGTTTCTACTTCCAATGTAAAGAACCCAAATCCCATGGGCAGTGGACCTGAACGAACCCTGCTATGGCAGGATAAATCTACCTCCCGTCGCACCGGTGTTTTTGGCCTTTAGGATGCGTGCCAAACTTTATGGACACATTCTGAACTTAACCAAAGACGAAACTAGTAACTTAAGTATTCATCAAGAGCATACGTTATGTTTATTACTAGTAAGTAATGTTTTTTTTTTTAATGACATTTAATCCAAAACAAAATCAAAAAGCCATTTATTCAGTTTGGGTCCTGGTAAGGCACTTATGAACGTTATATTACATGTTCGAATCTACCACCGGCTCGTAATTACACTTCAACTGCGAAGACTCCGGCAAGAAACTCAGCAAGGCATTTTTTTGTGGATCTTTCTTTTCATATTAGGTTACAGTTTACAGTTATAAATATTAATACATTATGCTTACTACAATTGTCACTTAGCCAGGGGGATGCAAGTGCAGAGAGAAGCCACTAGAACCATATTGACAAATTTTATACTTGACATATTAGTATATTATATTGACTTTTTCATTATATTGACATATGTCGTGATTTTGATATTTTTAAATATGAATGTAATAATTACCTGTAACTTTGATGTTGTCAATAAAAGATTTGTATTATTTTGTATTTAACTATTACTAGATTTTACCCGCGGCTTTTCCCACGTGTCCAATTGGGATAAAGGATTTTTTCATGATAATCTTTGTCACCATTTTACCTTTTTTAAAATGTAAAAATAACGAGATAAACGAGACGCTCTCTTGATAGTAAGATCTAACACCTGTCCATGACCAATGACCATTGCAACGATACACAGAACTTTGAGTAGAAAAACAAAGTCCAGAGCATCGCTGCTTTGGCGCTCATTACTTTGAGACTTTCGGTGGTTAGTCTCAATAGCTCTGTAATTTCGTTAGTTGCAGAACCTTTTAAATCGAAACACAGTAATGTTTATACACTACTGCTTGGCGGCAGAATATCTCGTGCTGCGGTGGTGGCCACGTTGCAATAGCTGTAGTTACGAGTTGTTTACCTTAACATGGCCGAAACGGAATAATTTAATAGTATTTTGTGGGCGATTAAGAACCGATAATAAACATAACTAGGCCCGCTTGTTTGACAATGTCACGTAAGTCATAAAGCTTGTCCTGAACTGTACCGATCGTCTCACCGGCGTTTTTGGGTAATGCTCGTCTATTGCGGACCCAGGAGGGATTCAAATTGCTTTTTATTTCTATTTATGCTTTGGGGAAATGTTTGCTTTTGTAGTAAGTAGTAAGATAAGCTAGGATATAAATCAGGAGACTTCCGGGTTGCGTCACTAATTCTGTAGCTATGTATCTACGATTTTTTCTTGAAAGGAGAAACGAAAATTCCGTTCGGAAACGGAGATAGGTAAGTAAATTATATCGTTGGTGTATTTATAAATGTGTTACCGACAAGCATGAAATTTAGTCATTTTATAGAATACCTAGTCATTATATACAATAGGTACCTAGTCATTCTGACTAATGATGCCGGGTTTGCTTAAGCTATGTATAAAATATTTTATCTATTGTTTACCATTAGGTACATACCTTACATTGCATTGTATGTAATACTTAGGTTTTGTATATATTACAAAAAAAAATAGAAACTGTACCTATATTATGCGTAAGAACCTACTAGATTTTGTATATATTACAAAAAAAATAGAAACTGTACCTATATTATGCGTAAGAACCTACTAGATTTTTAAAATGTCCAGACAAAATCAACTATATTATTAACCTATCGTAGTCAGCGCGAATCGTAGTCTACGTATGCTGATTCGCAATCTAAACTCCAGAACACGTTTTTTATAGTTTTTAGGCTAGGTGTTGACCACAGCTCACATGATGTTAAGTGACGTGTAGTCGAAGATGGTAAACACAATTAGACTGGCACTGGCTCTTAAGTGAGGCTGCCGGAACACGTCATTAAGTGCTTGGCGGCAGATTTTCTACTAGAGAGTGGTAGCTAGCGAGAGGAGTACTAGAAAGTACCCTACCATAATGTTGTGGTTTCCTCACGATGTTTTCAATCACCAGCAGCTGCTCATCGTTAGGGTTTGAATCCACGCCCTTCGGCGAGCGAACCGACCGCGCTAACCACTGAGCTATCATCGCTACAAGTTTACCATAACGGTTATCGGTTCTGCGACATACTGCTATGTCCAACCTATTGCCACTTCAGCTTGTTAACACGCCGAATTATCTCGGCGACTTTACTTCTCTGGCGAATTACTTCGTTCCGAATACAATTCCTTAGAAAAATGCCAAGCATGTTCAAGCTCTTTCCATAACTTGCTGAGCAAGTTTGAAATTGAAACCCTTTCTAAAGTGAGTATCCACGTTTCGGCTACTTAGGTCATAACAGGTAGAATGCAATGGGTTATTAGGTAAGTGCTTTCGTCTGAGACTTTGCAAGGTTGGTGACAAAGACTCCCAAAATAATGTCACTGCTTCAATATTTTTGCACGCAAATTCCTTCGTGGCAATCCGCCGCACTTCATCCACCCGATTCAGACTATCACATATTCTGTACCCAACAATAGTTCACATTAGTCGGCAACCAGGAAACCCTTAATTTAAATGACGTAAAGGTAAGTTTACGACGCTCTAATCCCTTTAAGGTCATTTCGGGCCCTTATAAAGGCAAATATCAACATCAAATTACTATACGGAGTTGTACGAGGGTCGTGTCTTTAATGTTAGGTTACGTTTTACTTGATGAGTTATGACGGGTTTGCGTTGCTTTGTTGCGGATAATGGGCAGTTCTCTGAGTTATGGCAGAATTCCGTGTGAATTAAAGATTTGACAGCCCTGTTGGCCCATTGGTAGTATATCTGCTTTAAGAGCTGTGGGTTCGATTCCCACCCAGGACTAACATTTTGTGGTATAAACAGGTGTTTGTTCTGAGTCTGGGTGTGCTGTACGTACCTATTTACAAAAAAGAAAAACTATTTAAGTACTCTATCTGACTTCCATGGTACTTTGCTTAGTTTGGGGTCTGCGAACATTATTTTGCTGCCACCCAAAGTATGTTTTGCACTCCAATGATTGAAAAACTTATTGTATATCGAGAACGGTGACATTTACCTACATATTCTCTAAATATTTTTTTATATTGCTTATAAAAAAAGTTTTGAGTTCTATTAGCTTATTTGGTGAATTTTGTTCATTATTTTTGTGAATTCGATTCCCACTCGAAGACTAACATTTCTGTAATGAACCAATTATTATGTAGATGTTTGTTCTCTGAAAAACCTATATCTAAGTATTCTATCAACTATCTGGTTACCATAGTACCTACCTACAAGCTTTGCTTAGTTTGAGACTAGATGACGCTGTGTGAAATATCATCCAACATTTAAATATTACTAACGACCCGCCCCGGCTTCGCACGGGTGCAACGTAGATACTAATGTGGTGCATATGCATGTGTTATACATATAAACCTTCCTCTTGGATCACTCTGCCTATTGATGGAAACATCATTAAAATCCGTTGCGTAGTTTAAAAGATTAAAGCGTACAGACGGCGGGAAGCGACTTTGTTTTATATATCTAGATTTCGCAAGCTATTACATCCTCGTATGTCGCTAGTTAGAATTATAACGAGGACTAGGTCTGGTTATGTGGTCATACTACTTAGTGTGACCATGCTAGTTCAGTGGTTGGCGATAATGATTACTGTTTATGATCTGACAATATATGTATGTAGGTATGTGCATTGTGCATATACTCGTGTATACATAAATGTAGCTTGCATCCCTCTAGAGCTGTGATGGGGAAACTACGACCCGCGGGCCATCACCGGCCCGCAAAGCGTTGAAATCTGGCCCACGACCATCAAACAAAAATCAAGTGTAATTTTCGTATCGTTAGAAATTTTAATCTCACTGGCAGTACGCAGCTCGCATAAAACAATCACGTATTGTTTCGCTAGCGCGAGCAGTATGTGCGTAAACCGAAAATGAAGTTATCAACTGGGCGCGCGCGGTTCGTCGTCGTTACAGTAAATAAAATAGCCAAAAATGCAACAACTTGGCCCGCCATATATTTCGTTAGTAAATATTGGCACGCGAAGGAAAAAGTTTCGCCATCCTTGCTCTAGAGATTCCATAAATACTTCATCAGTTAGGATTTAACCTTTTGAGCGCCAAAGTCACCTATATGTGACTAGCACTTGCGGGTCCTGGGCGCCAACGACGAAAACCCGGCCCACAATAATATGAAAAAAAAAAAAAAAAAACTGGTATTCTAATTCAACATTCTTTAAAAAAAAGAATATCTCAGAAACATATGAGTATAAAGAAACAAGTCTCTAGAGCCACATGTACTTAGAAATATTGTAATAAAAAACATGGATTCTTATTCAAGCAATTTGTTTACTTTGGGCCTTGGCGTACAGGACACGGGAATGCGTTTGTGGCGTGGCACTCTAAAGGTTAACTGTTTTACCTATTTAATTACAAAATATAGTTGTTAAATAAAAAGTTTAATATGCTAAAATCACACACAAACATTATAATACTATTTGTGTGTGAAAGTCCTACACTACCCCATAAGCGTTGATATATATATGTATGCATAATAAATGTGGTTGGGGGTCTAAGCCTTCGCACTTTGCAGTGTCATTATATATGAGTCACAAATGGATTGATACTGTTTTTGTGTGCAAGTTTGTAACTTCTTCACGCTTGGAATAATGGACATTTTAGCAGCTGGAAGATGGAAATATCTACCTGATCTGATGGGAACTATCTTCATCTGCCCATAATCTAAAACATCTGCTCATAGTCAAAAAGGCTGATAGCATGAATGATGAAATATAATTTAAAAAAAATTAAATGGAAATATTTTTTTCTTTGTTAAAGTAGAGATGAACTAATCGCTCTCCTGATGATAAGAGATAATGCCTGTCCATGACCATTGCAGCGATACACAGAACTTTGAGTAGTAAAACAAAATCCATATTTTCTTTCGATATTTTCTCTCAACAGCCCTGTAATTTTACATGCACTGTAATATAGCAAGTGAAACCGAGGTACTTTACTAGTTCAGAATAAAACAATGTGTTTATTAACAAATACTTGTATTTCTCTTACAGATTAAACTCTCCTTCACCAGTTTTTGTCTCTTTAAACAATGTACTGTTAGAGTTCTTATTAATCCGCACAATTTTTCCTTGCATTTCTCTTGGAATACCATGTTTTATCAACATATGTTTTCTTACCGTCTGAGCTTTGGCATATGTAACATTACATACTCGACACAGATATAAATACATTCTGTCATGTACATTGTTAGAGTGAGCCAACATTTCACTTCGACGATAAAATTTACGAGGACAATAATTACATGGAATACTTTTTTCATTGTGACATTTTAAATGATTAGTGTAGATTGCTTTTCTACGAAAACTTAAACCACATTTTTCACAAGTGAACGGTCTTTCACCAGTATGTAACCTAATATGTTCAATCAGCTCTATACGTCTTCCAGCTTTGAATGAACAGTGGTCACATTCTAAGCAAGGACCTATACCGTGGCGGTATATCTGATGTTGAGTCATTTCAGCTAGTACAGGAAAACCTTTACCACATTGATCACAGATGTATCGACATGCCCCATGCCGTTGCATGTGATAGTCATATGTAGCTGGATTTGCTAAAATTTTAAGGCAAATATTGCAGGTTAAGTTTCGTTTAGGTTCTCTCTTACCTCTGATTACTTCTTTTTTTACTTTGCTCCGTTGGTCGATATGCTTTATTTTAGACGATACTAACTTCTCTATTGAGTCAAGAAATATGTCTACATTATCTGAATCATTTGGAGATGCTTGGTCGTTGTTGGAAGCAATGTTTTGAAGAATTTCGTCGTCGCTGTCGCTTTCATTCTGGGGTATGTTTTGAGATTGAGTTTCCACTTTGATGTTTGAAGTGTGATCATGCATTTCTATAAGATTTTCTTCAGATAGTAGCTTCATGTCCTCTTCAAAGCGAGAGGTGCTTGCTCGACTGCATGTCGGCTTAGATTCTTCAGGAAAATATTGGCAAAACAATGTGTATTGACAAATAACTTCCTTTACCATTTCGCCAGAGAGATCTTGTCTTAAACTAAAAGAAATCAATTTAGATAACTTCTTGTCGTTTGTCTGGCACTGTAACACAAAAACATTGAATTCCTCGAGAGATTTTCTGCATTTCTTACATATTTTTGTAGGTAAATATTCGTTTTGTTTCACGGAAACATTTGTTAACTTTTCGAATGCCGCTCCATAATAACTGAGACCCGTTTCTCCTGAAGCATCAAGTAGGGACATCATGTTGTCAGTTTTTTCGTGTTGTAAGCATAAACGGCATATTGTGTTAAACGTTTTATCATAGTTTCCCATCGTGAAAAGAATAATTAATTGTGAATGTTTTATCTTCCCACTTTCACCAATTTATATTTTGTTTTGCTTTTGCTTGACACAAGCAAGACAGTGATAGATAAGCCACTGAACTCTTCTGCTTTTTGGCATAGCACTAAGCGTACTTGCCAGTATGATTTATAGGTACTACTAGGTAAGTAGTTTTGGTGTGAACGCGGAAAAAACATGTCGCCACCATTACATTATTTTTCAAATATCGTGTTTTTGTATTTATTATGTATCAAGATAGTAGCATTTTGTTCGTAAAGTGCCAAATTACGGGCGTGAATATGCGAGAGTGATAAAATAATAGAGTTAAGCATTTACATATTGCTTCCACACCACAACTCCATCGAAACTCATAAAGTTATCGCAGTTCTTGAGATACAGCCTGGTGACAGACAGACGGACAGACAGACAGATAGACAGCGAAGTCTTAGTAATAGAGTCCCGTTTTTACCCTTTATGTACGGAACCCTAAAAACTAATTTTATTATTTAAAACTATTTTTTCTTTTTTTTGGTATATCGTTTTGAATATTTGTTACTGTCAATTATTTCGATATTTTCACATATCGTTTAATCTTAAAATCAAAATTATGCCTAAGTCATACAAACACATAAAGTAATAATTATTATTTACGATCGAGTCCTATCATGCCATAATAAAGCAGAGGCGACTTTGTTACAAGCTTCGATGGAGTCTTAGAAGTAGCACGAAAAGTCGTATTTCACTACATTATACTATTTTGCCACTAGCGCATTTATTCCAGTATATTATGAATAAAATATCACTATTCTCTAGTCACAAACACTATAAAACATAAGTATAAAAAAACAAAATACGATGATGCGATATGATTTTCCGCGTTCCCGCCAAAACTCAATACTAGAAAACATTGACAGATTTAAGAATCAATCAAATCAGTATGTCAACAATGCAAAGGAAACAAGAAAACAATAAAAAGTTGTGTTATTCAAAATATTATTGTGGAAGTCACGATGGAAAACCAAGATAAAACGTTTAGTACAATATGCCGAGTGTGTCTTAATCACGACAGTCTGGATAAAATGGTGTCCCTCATAGATACGTCTCAAGAAACCGGCCTCAGCCTTTACGGAGCAATTATGGAAGAAATCACTAACATAACGGTGAATCAAAACGAATATTTACCGATGAACTTGTGCCAGAAATGCAAAGTGTCTCTGGAAGAAGTTTCTAAGTTTATCACCGCTTGTAAGACAAGTGATAAAAAGTTAAAGAAATTAATTAAGTTCAGCCTAAAACATGATTTAGAAGAAGCTATGGTAAATGAGGTGGTTCGGCAATATACACTGTTCAGCCTAAATTATCCAGAAAATTCGAAGACTTATAACCATTCTATGTCTGAATATGACCAAGATATGCTTAGCAAGACACAGACCACCAGAAATGAAGGTGATTATCCTAAAATTAAGGTAGAAGTAGAAATAAAAGCAGTTAATTCTAGCAGCTATCCAGATCTCGGTAACTATAGAAACAATTATGGCAATTCTAGTAGTGAGACAGATGTGGACATATTCATATACTCAATTAAAAAACTTCTTACATCTGACAGTGATATAAAAACAGAAACAAAACCAACAAATAAAAACTTGTTAATAGACAAGCAAGATGAAACAAAGCCAAAGTGTAATTTAAAACCAATGTTGGAACAAGATTTAACATGCAAAGTGTGCAAAAAAGTTCTAGCAACAGAGAAAACATATAAAAACCACATTCAAAGACATGGTGTTTGTCGATTTGTCTGTGACCAATGTGGTAAAGGTTTCCCGATCAATGCTGAACTAGTGCAACATCAAATTCACAGTCACGGAGCAGGTTCTCAGTATGAATGTGACATTTGCTCTTACCGAGCTGTCAAAAAAATCCAACTTATTGAACATATACGCTTACACACCGGCGAAAGACCTTTCACATGTGAAAAATGTGGCTTAACATTCCGTAGAAAAACTCTATACAATAAACATGCAAAATTTCATGGTGAAAAAACAATACAGTGTGATTACTGCCCACGAAAATTCTTTATTCGCAGTGCAATGTTGGCTCATAGAAATAGCAGACACAATCGAGAATATATTTACTCTTGTAGAATATGTAATATTACTTATGCAATGGCCAGAACTGTTAAAAAGCATATGTTAGACAAACACGGTATCCCGAAACATTTGCAGGGCAAAGTACAAAAGACTTATAAAAGTGAAACAACTGATATTATGATGTTTCATAAAACTGTTGGTGAAGAGGAATTTACATATTTATAGGTTACTTTGTACTTTATCTAGTTCACTATTAAATGACAGATTGTTATGTTTTTATTTAACTGTAATATTTAACCCGACAAGACATTGCACAATAGAATTTACTTTATTTATGAAATAAAACTAGTTATTTTATAACTTTTGAATTACAATCACCATCATTACAATAAACACACTAATAAATAAAGACAATATAAAGACATTTCACATCAAGATGCCAAGAATAACTTAATTTTATTTAATGGCTATGGCAAGAAAAGCTCTCTATAATAGGTAATTTTTTAATTTTTAATATTGGACAAAGAATCCGTGAAAATATCATTTGTTGATGTACCCCCCTCTTTGTACCATCAAGAAAAAAAATATTTAAATCATCCCCTATTTTACCTTGATTTACCAAAAACTTTATTTCTTGCCAAAAGTGTCTTTATTTTTGTAGCGATGATAGCTCAGTGGTTAGCGCGGTTGTAGCGCGTGGGTTCAAACCCCAACAATGAGCTTGAGGAAACCATAGCATGGTGATAGGGTACTCTCTAGTACTCGGCTGGCTAGCTACCACCCAAGTTGAAAATCTTCAGCCAAGCACCTAACTGTGTGTTCCGGCAGCTTCGCTTGAGAGCCAATTCCATTCCAGGTTAGGTGTGCCATACCATCTTCGACCACACCATCACTTAACATCAGGTGAGATGTGGTCAAAACATGAACGGTGGTGAAGTGAAGATGTAATGATTTTTTATATCTCTTACTTGGGAAATTATTGGCGTGATTGGCGTATTTAGGCGTGAAAACGTAAGAGACAGACAGAGTTACTCTCACATTTATAATATTAGTATCCATATAGTATAGATATAGTTAATACTATCTATACTATTTCTTACCAAAAGTAAAAATGTAATGGTTTTTATATCTCTTGGATGGATGAGACATTGCCATAGTGTAATATAATATTATGAGTCTGGGCAGTAGGCAAGTTTGCCGCACGATGTGAAACGCGTGAGCGAGATTCACAGTGAATAAAAACGATAATATTACTTTTTTAATTGTTAAGTACTTTTGAGAGAAAATACTCAAACTGTAAAAAATCTCAGGATTTTTCAATGGAAATCAGGCCTTTTCTCCGGACTTTTGATTTTTTCATCTGGTAACCCTATACCTACAGTTGTATGTTCAATGTTAACAAATATGGGTATACTGTTTTTAATATTCAAGAACAATTATTATTATGTAATTTGGAAGTAGGTATTATCGGTGAAAATGCGATAAAAGACTGTTTGGAAAAAAAAAAACGTAAAAGTTGCTGACCCGTCGAAATTAGGATACCTATATTTTTTATCTCTATTATTAGGGCTCCTCTCTTGTGGAGGCCCTAGGATAGCAGCCCTGCCTGCCCTACCCCAAATACGGCCCTGTGGTAAGTACAATGATATGACGTTTCGACTCGGTTCATCTCAAGCTTACTCGTATAACCACCATGTAGTGTACGCCTACGTAATAACATGAGTCGACAAAGCAAGTATTAAGAACTCATTAGTCCCGGAATTGAACTCATACCTCACGATTGTTTAACGCGTCTTCTCCCAAAGAGCTACCTTGGACTATAAACAGTTTTTAATAGGGTAACAGCTGCAAGCATTATTATAGAATTATCAGAATTTTATTACAAAAATGTTGCCAAATTAAATATAGATATGCCTTTTTAACATCTTTTTTCACCAACAGCATTTTTCACCTTCCTGTTATCTTCAATTTTAAATAATTTCCATAATCCAAGTAAAGCTTCACTTTTCCTTGAAAGGTACAGTCAAGTGCAAAGATGACTGACTGCCCTGTTAGCCCATTTCATAGAATATCTGCTTTTAGAGTTGTAGGGCGTGGGTTCAATTCCCACCAGGACAAACATGTGACGTTACATGTTTGTTCTGTGTACCAACCTAATTATATTATAGGTATGTACCTATTTACAGAAAAATAGTATTAGTTATTTAATTCCCATAGTACCTACAAGCTTTCTTTATTTTCTTTTTTTTTAAATCTCCAATTTACAAGTAACAAGCACAGTAAAGAAATTATGTACATTATAAGTATTTGCATTTCTTTACATTAAAAATTTCAAATAAATAAACACTGACACAAAATTATTAGTATCATCCGAAGTGTTTCAAAGGTTAGACTAAAGTTGAAGAGTTTTTGAAGAAAGTTATCTCTACATATAATAACCATCACTTTAGGCGATAAGACCCCTGTTGTACCTTCTACTGCTAACATGTTATTGGATTAGTGTTTTCATATAATTTTTAAGATAGGTAGGTAGATATGTTTCGACGTATAAAAAAGTTAAATATACCACATATCACAAAATCATTGAAGTAACTTTTCTAAATAGGTACTTACATAATATAACGACTCGAATTGTCACCCTTCCTCTTTTTCGATTTTGATGGAAATACTTCATCATATTAATTATGAATACGATTGTACCTACTACAAATTATTGCTCCGCTGAGCGGCTAAATCCAAAAATCCCGTGAAAGTAAACATCCATCCATTTGACCTTGGCTTAAGCCGAAAAGCTGGATTACATCCGGCTGATCTTAAGGTGTATTCACACTGTGTTAATCCCGGTAAAAATGGCGGCGATTCGCGCGTTACTGATCAAGAAAATAAACAGATTTTTTTTATTTGCGTTATGAGATTGACCTGAAAGTTTTCGAAGTTTTTTCAGACCAATGCGATAAAAATATTACTAAAAATAGATTTTGAAAATAGAAATATTTAGTAATCCAAAGAGGTTTAGTAAGCCTTGTTTCTATAAATTATCCTACTGTAGGGCGCAGGTCTTCCTTCATTATAAGAAGGGTACGGCCGTAGCCCACCATGCTGGAGAAATGCGGATTGCAGACTAGACGTCGACAAACCTTCGTTTCTTTTTTTTGAATTCGGACAGCTAGGTTTCCTTGCGATGTTTTTTACCCTAGTTGGGGCAGTCTCGTTTCTCACGGCACGCACTTCTATCTTTACTAATTTATGTGCGTAATGCTGATGATGACTTCAAACAGTGATCTCAAAAGGTATTTAACTGTTGACAATTAAACAATAAGCCTAAAATTAAACTCGACTACGGAAAAAAAGTATAATTTAAAAAATGTAGCTTATGTATATCTTTCTGCAAAATAACGAGTCGACTGACACCTCATTCCGAAAAATTAAATGAGTAGTTTTGGTGCTTCGGTGAAACACGCATACATACAAACCCTTTCTTGTTGATTAAAAAAGCTACAACGTACGTAACTATTTTTTGTATTTCACCAACAAAGGCGGAAATCGTGAAAAATAGTTAAACTATCCCTGCATCCTAAAAAACTTTGAAAAAAAAATAAAACTATCACGATTAGGTATTATTTCACAAACTGGGGAAAGTAGAAACTATCTTACTAACTTAGAAGAGCTACAATACCAAGTAAAGTACGAAAATAAAACAAAATTGTACGCGGTAAATTCATGACACGGCAAACTTTTACAACAAGCCTCAATTGTGTAGGATTATTCAGAAAGGGTATCGGTCTTTTGAACCGTGGGGAGCGAGTAGTCGGGAAAAAAATATTCACTTGCTTTTTAAAATTTTGGATTATTAATAATAATCCAAAATCATATTATATGAATAGGTACTTAAATTTAATATATTGTTAAAATAAACTTGACATGCTTATTATTTTATTCCGGAAAATGATAATTTCCTGTGGGAATATTAAAAAACTTACTACGGGACGTAGGTACATAATTATGCACTTGAAATCTGGTACAGATGTTTCTTATGGAACATTATTTCAAAATAAACGGTAAGTTAAGTAATTAAGTAGCGCAAGTTTCATGATGGTTGAAACCATTGCTAAAGTCAAAGTCAAAGTTAATTTATTCATGAGTTTTGGGTACATCGAGATGGTTAGCTAATATTATGGTGTGCTTTTCCAAAACTTGCCATTGCAGGCGTTTGGATATTATAAAATAATTTACATGTAGGTACTGTTTGTAGATGATAATTGAAATTTGAAATAAATGGAATGTCAAATGTGTCATGTGTCAAAAATGAATGTCAAAATAAAAAGATAATGTCCGAATAATACTAGTTGTCAAGTTTTAATATTAAGCAAACTATTAGGTATATTACTAACGCATGTTTCATTTTTCTCTGAATCTAACGGACGAAGTCGCAGGCGCTAACTAGTAAATAAATAAACTTCCTTCAAAGTAGATCTTACTTGGTGGTTACTTATTTACTTGGTAGTAGATTTCTTTAGCAGGAGGTCGTCGAGGTAGGTACCACCGCAGTATCAGATATTCTGCCGCTAAGCAGTAGTGTGTAAACATTACTGTGTTCCGGTTTGAAGGGTACTGCAGCTAGCGAAATTACAGGGCTATTGAGACTAACCATCTAGTCTCAAAGTAATGAGCGCCAAGGCAGCGATGCCCTGGACTTTGTTTAACTACTCAAAGTTCTGTGTATCGCTGCAATGGTTATGGACAGGCGTTATCTCTTAACATCAGGAGAGCGTCTTGTACGTCTCAATACGGTTAAATATTAAAAAAAAAATGATCTGCCACCTATTGAAGTACCTACACACCAAAATAAAGAAATAAAACACGACCTAACAACAACTTTCCCACAGCGAAAATTGTTAATATTATAAAAATACTATAGTATAGGTAGTTTGGTATCAGCATAGCCTTTCTCAAAAGCCCTGTATAGCGTACACTGTTATCTCAAGTGCAAGTACTTTACATTTGTCCCGTGTTTGTGTACTTAGCCCGTACAGCCCGTAACACTCGTAACTTTGATTTACACTGACAATAGACGAACAGTGCTCTCGACATATTTTTATACACATTTTCCGTTGCGTAAAATTTCCGAGCGTGCGCGGAATAATGACGTGTTTCATGCAGTAAAAAATGTTTCGCGAAATTCGACGTTTGACATTGAAGCTTTAGACTTTATATCCTTACTATTATTGTTCGTTCTACTTCTATCTCTACTTCAACTTCAACTCTTGGTACTTTTAAAGATACTCCATAATTTCGCCAATGTCACGTGGAATGCTTAGCTAGACTGCCACACAAGGCGATTAGGTTTAGTTTCGTATGTTATGTACGGTTGTTACGGATCACAAAGTTTTATGTTTTTCCTCTCTTCTTTTTTTTAATTGCTCAGGCTATGTGTTTGACCACAACTCACCAGATGTTAAGTGACGGTGTGGTCGAAGATGGTAAAGCACACCTAGCCTGGAATGGAACTGGCTCTCAAGTGAGGCTGCCGGAACATACCGTTAGATGTTTGGCGGCAGATTTTCAACTTGAGGGTGGTAGCTAGCCAGCCGAGTACTAGAACGTACTCTACCACCACGCTATGGTTTCCTCACGATGTTTTCCTTCACCGGCAGCTCAAGCTCATTGTTGGGGTTTGAACCCACGCCCTTCGGCATGCGAACCGACCGTGCTAACCACTGTGCTATCATCGCTACGAACTCGCTACTCTTCTGTATCTAACAAAACATTTGAAACTAACAGACAAACACAGAACACTCACAAATATACATATATGAACATACAAGGTCAGTATATTGTTTTAAAGTCCCGGTAGCGTAGTTAGGATAACGTCTAGTTTCCAATCTAGAGGTCTTTTTCAGTACGTCTTAGATATCAGTCATCACACCACTCTCAATCTACGGCATTGATCAGACAAAAAAATTAAATCGTGAGAGCGTACCTAAGACTTACAGAATTTAATAATTTTATAAAACCTTTTTTTTACATATTTTATTTATAGCTAACTTTCGCATTTATAATATTTTTTTTAATCGTTAACAAGGTATTTGATCACAGCTCACCTGATGTTAAGTGACGATATGGTCGAAGATGGTAACCACACCCAGCCTGGAAGCTCTTAAGTGAGGCTGCCGGAACACACTGTTAGGTGCTTAGCAACAGATTTCCAGCTTAAGTACCCTCATGGAAAAACAAGTGTCGAATAGTGCCAAGTCAATATTGTTAGTAAGTAATTTTTTTTTGCGTAATATTGCTTTCTTCTCAGTTGAATATGATATCGGTATGCCAGTTTTTAGCTCAAATAAAGCGATCGTATAATGTTTAATTCCATATAATTTCAGTGTTTATCTACAGTATGTTATTCTACATTATGTTGGTCAGACCCGATTTATGAAAGGAAATCATATTTGATGTTACTGCGCATTATCCTTTAGATTACTATCTCGATATGATTGTGGGACCCATCCATTAATGTAATGCGCTACCCTAATGTCGATGTAGGTTGTAGCAGAAATAGTTTTATTGTAAAGGCAACGATTTATAAAATATTTTTATAAGAATTTCCTTTTCTATTCATGAAAATGAAAAACAATTATTGTCTTATATATGCGGAATTACTTACATTTGATTAGGTCGGATATTATGACTATGGTTTCGGTGCCATTCGATGCCCTTTTTCAAGGAATCAAAGCCGTATACGAGGCATGAGTGGCCATGCCCTGCTTTGCACGACACGCGCGCAAACAACGCGAAACGTTTACAAGGCCCTCTGCGGCCCGCGCTGCAAAGCAAGACGAGCCCGCACGCGCTATAATGTGCTTTGAATCTTTGAAAAAGGTTACCGGATATTCAAAAAAAAAAACTAAATCCACGCCAATGTGCATCATATATTATGTTCGCAACAAGTTTAAATATCGTTAGACATTCTTTAGGCTCCAAACTGTAAACCAATAGTGTACAAATAGCGCATTCAACATAATATTAAAAAAAAAACTATATGTTAAAGTATGCAATGTTTTTCAAGTAACAAATAACTCATTCGTAAATCGCAGACACTTTAGATACATCAGTGGCAGACAAAGAGCGAGTTTCTCATTCTCCGCTCATACGACGTCTAAATGTCTACAGAGGCCCTACGTGATTGGACTCTGTAATGTATCGGGCAGCCATTTTATCCGGGTGTAGCATAAGGATTCTGTACACTAAAAACAAGTTAGGAATAATGCGTTTGAACGTTCATTTGGTACTTGATTGATTGATTGAATAACTCTTTATTGTACACACAAAAAATTATACAATACAGAAGTAAATAAACTTAAACGACCTTATCGCTAAAAGCAATATCTTCCAGGCAACCTTAGGATGGAAAGGATTACTTAGACGAAGAAAAACATGGGCTGTGTCGATAACAAAGATATACATGGGAATACATAACTATAACATAAATATATCTACTTTCCAATAATAACAAAATACCCTGAGTAGGTAATGACAGTATCATAAGCAATGATGCTGAGTTAAGCGATAAGGCTGCTTATCGGGATTTTAGCTTATGCGTAGTCTATGGTATCTATAATATTTTTTTTATAACTAGGTATTTATCTGTAGTACAACAATGACGTATTTCGGTCCATTTTGGATGACTTGGTTTTGTGTGAAAATTGCGTTTTTTTAGGTCCTTATTGCAAGCCTATTTGGCCTTAGATGGTTTTAACGCTTGTTAATTTTTAAAGCTTGTTGTTACAATTAACTGTGAATATAGCAAGTTTGACGCTTCTACGGTACCTTTTCTGTGATAAAGCAAAGTGAAAAAAGCCATTGCTGGTTTTTTTTTGGGTTCCGTTCCTCAAAAGGAAAAAACAGAACTCTTATGTCATACATAAGATAAAGGATCACTTTGTTGTCCGTCTGTCCGGACAGAACGGACAACAAAGTGACGGACGGAATATGAAAGAGCTTCATAAACACAAGCTCAAACAGGTTTTTAATTATTTTTTACGATTATAAACTTATTTGCAGTTGGTAAACAGACAGTGACCTATATTGCTATATCGGGACAACAGTTTTCCAATAGCAAAGCTAAGTTTGTCTCTCAATCCAATTTATATTTTGCTCTAGAGCAATTTTCGGTGCTTATATATTTTCCGTGATGAACGAGCTATATTTATATACCTACAAGTTTATACGGAACCCTCAGCGTGTGAGTCCGACTCGTACTTGACTGTTTTTCTATTTATTTAAACACGCTACAACGACGTCTTAGTAACTAGGTAAAACTGATCAAGAAACAGAAGAAAGAGATAATGGAAGCTGGAAGATAATTGAAGAATCTGTTATGATTCGAAAAAATACAAAAGCAATTGAGATGAATGACTCAGACCTCGCATAAAAGTGCTTGACACCCGTTCTGTATCAATTTGTCAAAAGATGTGGGCCGTCGTTCATCCGGGTTCACCCTTACCTAGTTTTTGGTGTGAAGAAGGCTTTATAGTGTGACTAACTTACATATTTATGAAGTTGAACGAGGCACCACTTTCGTATTCCCCTAATAAAAGCGACAGCAGTTCATACAAAAGTTTTAGTTCAATCATTTAACCAACTCTATAAGTTAGTTTGTTTGTTACGAATGTTTCTTATCCGGGTTTAGGTATGTGTTATTTGTTAGAAGTAGTGTGAAGTGGGCTTAACTTATTATTGGGAATATTTGTCACGAACGTTTTATATCGTGTTTATTAAGATTTCCAGTTTTACTACAATTTGTTGACAAGTATCTTACACTAGTATAGACTTGTATCCTGGAAGCGCCAAATTATTTTAGTACTTCCTGGAGCGGGATGCGTAATGTGCCCGAAGGCTTCATAGCGTCAATAAGTTAAGTGGACTGTATCTGTTAATTCGCTAGGCACGCTGATTACACATTAATTAAATTACGAGCGATAACACAGAGGAAATGGAAGAATGGGAGACCACGCACCTTGACCTCGTTCCTCTCGTAAATAGTCCTGGCTGCGCAGCACAGTATGCACTTTGTAATTCACTCCACACGCTCGCGGTAGAAGGAATGTTTGATGTCTCAGTTTTGATTTCGTTTTTCTTTATTCACGTAGTAGTTAATTTATATTATTTTATGCACACGAGTGACGCCGATGATCGGTCACGTTGCACTTGGTCATTGATAACTATTATGGCGGTAGTTGGAAATATTAGGAATAGGGAGTGAGAAGGACAGCAATCTCTCATTAACCATGTATAAGAAAGTGATATGCATTAATTGCGAATCCTACCCTACCCTAACTTTCACATTTATAATACTAGCTACCACGAATTTAACGCAGTTGTTTCAGTTTGTGGTATAAAAAGTATCCCATTTGTTAATCCAAACCATAAACTATATGTGTGCCAAATTTCATCCAAATCCGTTCAGTAGTTTTGTTGAGTAACAAACACCCATCCATCCGTCCACCCTAACAAATTTTCACATTAAATAATCATTATATAGTAGAACTAGCTGCGCTCCGCGGTGTTACTCACAAATTTGAGATAAAATGTTGCCTATGTGTTAATCCAGGGTGTCAGCTACCTCCATACCAAATTTCATCAAAATTGGTGCAGCCGTCTGAGCTCAATTAATATTAATGAATTCTAAATTCCTACCATATCATAAGACGCTTAATCTACATCTTATAACGTTTACAAAAAATAGGAAAACAATTTAAAACATGTTATAGATTTTTAGTAAGTACATATTTTTAACTCAGTCGTTACGTTTAAAATAATACTTACTTATTATCTTATTATAGATAACTAGCTGCGCCCCGCGGTTTTACCCGCGTGGTGATCGATGATGATGATGATGAAAAGTATCCTATTTAGTAAGTAAGTCCTAAGTAAGTATTACTAATCTTATATAACCTGCATCTCAAAATCCTTTCTTAGGGGATGCATACGCCATAGTAGCTTTATGCATGCAAAGTCTCAGCCCGATCGGTTTAAAATTGACAAAGTTTCATACAAACTTTCATCCCCTATTTTACCCCCTTAGGGGTAGTCTAATCAAAATCCTTTCTTAGCGGATGCCTACGTCATAACATCTACCTGCATGCCAAATTTCAGCTCGATCCGTCCAGTGGTTTGGGCTGTGCGTTGATAGATCACTATGTCAGTCAGTCAGTCAGTCAGTCAGTCAGTCACCTTTGAGTTATATATATTTAGAAGATTGAGCTGTCCTCGTGACCTATCGAAGATCCAGATCGGGAAGTTGCCTATTCCTGTCACTTTGTTCTCGACCCCGCGCAGGTTCAAAGTTTCGAAATTGCCTAAATTTTGAACTGGGCTCATGTTTGAATATTAAACCTGCGTTACTAAAGTTTAAGACATATTACGTTAGCGTCGTAAACTTAGAGACAGTGTCTGAGCTGCAAGAGAATAAGATAAGATAAAACACTTTATGTTCAAATTTGTCAGTACAAATCGTAAGAAATACAATACAGTGCTTTATGCAATGTAATGCAACGCAACGCAACGCAACGTAAAGCAACACTAACCTTTTTTTTTGTCCAGGGAAAATACTTAATGTATGCCACCTGCCCTGGGGCGGGCACGGTGGTTATGTGGGACTCTCCGTCCTGATGACGGCCTACCCACTAAAAACCCTGGAGTGTTCCACCTCGGCGCTTTGTGTCGAGGCTGCGGGCACGCTTTCGCACTCTTCCGCGGCCTCGACAGCGCATGTCCAAGCAACACAACCCTTCCTAACCCAGCCTAACACAGCAACAAAAACAATATAAACAAATACAATACTGAAATTTGAAGCGGTGTCGCTTTTTGAAGCTCCTGGCTGACCGATATAAGATGGATAGGGTGGATGCCGTGGTGGTGGATGCCGTGGTGGTGGATGCCGTGGTGGTGCAGGCGTAAGAATAGTACCCCACCCTCTCTACCCGTGGTTGCCGTAAGAGTCGGCTAAGGAATGTAATCCGGAAGATGGGCAGCAACGTCACCTAACTGCGTGCGCCAACCCGCCTGCCAAGCGTGGCGAGTATTGGCAAAACCCCCCCATGAGGAAGCCTATGTCCAGCAGTGGTGGACGACCTATGGCTGATAATGATGATCATGAGGGTGGAATTAGGCCGCGTAGATCTAAACCGCACTCTTCAAAGTGTTTACAGTAGAAAAATGACTGGCATGCAACGTTGCGTCCACGTTCAAGACTTTGGAGCCTTTTCCGAACAAGTGAGTCATTGCTTAACAGTTTCTTAGCGTCTTTTACTTTTTGTCCGGAGAGCGTTTGAACCTCTAATTTTTTTTTGTAATATAAGCTACTGTCTGCGTGTATAGGGTAGCTTTCAAGTTGAGGGTCCCAGGGGTACTATCGCCTCGGTCGTCGGTAATTCGTAACTTCAATAATTGTCAGGCGGCTGTGCTGTCAATCTGGGTAGCTCAGTGTAACCGCGGATTGCGGTTTCCTTACCCCGAGCTTTTGTTGTAACAACGGAAACTTATCAAACACTACCAAAATTAACAACCGACGAATTCTGCCTACTAGAAAAGATATTCGAAGCAGGGCGTCGTCTAGGTAGGTACCACAGCAGTACCAGATATTTTGCCGCCAAGCAGTAGTGTGTAAACATTACTGTGTTCCGGTTTGAAGGGTACTGCAGCTAGCGAAATTACAGGGCTGTTGAGACTAACCAACGAAAGTCTCAAAGTAATGAGCGCCAAAGCAGCGATGCCCTGCACTATGTTTTGCTATTCAAAGTTCTGTGTAATGTTCATGGGCAGGTGTAATCTCTTACCATCAGGAGAGCACCTCGTTAGTCGCATTACTGTTTAGATAAAAAAACGAGTATAAATAAATAGAACAAAATCGTGACAAAAGATTAAGTTTAGAAACGGAAGTTAAAGATATATTAAACAAGGTTACACGAAACGTTAGTACAAAACCGAAAGGAGATCATAAAACAACAAAATAACAATAAAAAAAACAATAGAAACCGTGTTCTTGTATTCTTTTAATCTAAGGTATGGAAAAGATCGCTATTGGCGATAAGGCCGCCAGCGTTCACACTAGTTAGTTAATCGATAAAAAAATTGTGTTTTTAAACAAAACCAACGAATCTACAAAAAATATTCATCAACTATCCTTTTTTATGATATCTCGCAGATACTTCGATATCTATTGTCACCGCACAATAGATATCTATTAGGATGCGTTTATGGATAACTCAGGGGCGTTGTTAACTAATAGAACTAGATTTTAGTTTTAGATATTAAGGAATATTTCAGATATATATTTAAAAAAAAAGGTCAAGATAGATAAATATTTAAATTAAATTCTCGTCATTGTTGTAAACAAAACGACTTACGCGGAAATACACAAAAAACTATTTCTCTTTATAAAAAAAAGCTCCTTTCCAGCTAGTGACATTGTTACGCGTAGCCCCGTATTGAAAGTAATACCTTCGCCCAACCAAATAAACCTACATCGTATCCTAGATTCTCCGTTTTTAGGTAAGTGTGCGTAGATGTTGTAAAGAGGATATTTGTTACAGAATCGACTCTCAACAGACTACCCTTTTATTAATTAGCTTCCCATGTTACCTTCAAAAGATAAAGTAACAAGTATTATACTGGTAAAATGTTGCCAGACGAATCAATTAATTCACTCTCGTCTCCCATTTTAAGGTTGTTTAGTAAACACCAACAGTTAATTAATATACACCTAAACCCACCTGAATATAGTAACACACTAAACCCCTTTGAAATGGTAGAAACATACGGCACAAAGTTCGTTGGACTAACGAGTCCATCTAATAAATAAATCTAAAGAGAAATAAGGGCTGTGTGCAACTGTGCATGCCTCAAGCATTCATGTTCACCATTGAAGGCTCCTTCTTGCGGCGGCGTCGAGTGTCGGGCGCTCTCTTCCCTCAGATATGGTTTAGGAGGGCGATGGCTGGCACATGCGTCATACTCGTGATCGGGTGTTGCTTGCGGGTCGCTGTTCGCGGTATACACATTTACACACAAACTAGTCCTTTAAACCTAGGTTAGGTTTTTAGGCTCTACATTAACAAATATTTTATTGATAAAATACCAAAGTTACAAGTCATTTTTTCAATAATATTTAAAAATAAGACCAAAAATATTTCAATCATAACAATGAAGATAACAAACAAGAACAACAATATTATGTCAAATATAAAATATATCAATATGATTATTTTAATATTTCATTCATACATATTGAATATCAATAAAAAAAATAATTATTTCATATATTTCTTATTTTTAATTTCTAAGTCGTCTTAAACTTTTATGTTCTAATATAACAGAAACTAGACACTAAAACCTGACTCATTCTCGTGTTAACTGTCCGTGTGTTTCCACCGCGAGCCTCTCAAGGAGAATGCTCGGGTTTCTCTCATCCCGTGACACAGTAATCCTATATAATATACTGAGGGTCCCCACTTCAAATATCACGGTGTATTTATGCGGAGTAAACTACGACCAACCTATCTGCAGAATTGAATACTAGAGCCACCGTCGCATGATTTGAAGAAACCATCCGAATATTTTTTAGTTCCTCTATTTAGCCGCCTTCGCAAATAAATTGGTCGGTCTAGTGAGCTTCATAGCTATCTGGAGCTAGATTTGACCTTTGGGTTCGAGATTTCAGGTAAACAAGTAGATGCTTAATACTGCTGAAGGGCTTACTGATATCATGGGCCTAATTTTTTTACTTAAATGTTACTGTGACACCTTGAACAGTAAATACTAGAGTAAATCCAAAGATTTCCAGTAAAGTCTAAGATAAAGTAGCTCTTAATGATTAAAGTCTATGCAAAGTCTAAGGTTAGGTATGGTAAGTCTATGGTTTTCTTAAAGCCTAACAGAAATTACAATAAGTAGTGGTCACGCGGATGCGATGCGGTGTATAAATGATCCTCTGTTACACAACCAAGAAGAAGAACAGGAGTGAGCACTAACCTGGCTTGCAGTCTGGCTTCTGGAACGGAGCTGGTTGGTGGGCACTGCACTGCGTTCCTAATTAGATTGCGCACGCAATAATAAACTCACTTCACAGAGGGAAGAGAAAGAAGGGAATATGGTGTAAAGGCGGGATGGATGAAGGAAAGAAAGGTCACTTTGAATGTGTGTTTTAAGATGGCGGTTGCTGATTTTAAATAATAAATAATAGATGTTATATGCGAGAGTGTGAACGACGGAATGCGACCGCCGAGGGCGCGCGCCCGCGGTGGTTGATTCTTAGAGTGCTGCCCATTGGCCGTTTTCACGAACCGCGTCGTTGGCCAGCTTTGGCAGTGTCTCACTCTGAAGCATCAATCCTCTCACTTGTGTAACAGAGACGGCATATAAGTAAAAACGGCGTAAACAAGTAGCTTACGATTGTGTGCTACGATATGGCTACGTTGTGCTACGCTTCGGCTACGTCTCAGCACGCTACGACTACGTCTCAGCACGCTACGACTACGTCTTGCTACGCTACGGCAACATTTTGCCACGTCACTACGTGTCACGCTACGGCTTTGTCATGACGTCAGCTATGAAGGTTTTCAATAGCAAAATGTCCGTTTTTAAAGCTAGCAATAAGTGACAATCAATGTTCCACCAATTAACGGTAAGTAGTCCATCGCCACTTGCATACATAAAATTAATCGAAACCGACGTGGTATTGACACATTGTTGTTTTTAAACGTGAGTTTATTATGGTTGACAGGCTAGGTGTTTGACTACAGCTCACCTAATGTTAAGTGACGGTGTGGTCGAAGCAAGCCTGGAAGGAATTGGTTCTTAAGTGAGGCTGTCGGAATACACCGTTAGGTGCTTGGCGGTGGATTTTCAACTTAAGGATGGTAGCTAGCCAGCCGAGTAATATAAAATACCCTACCACCATGCTGTAGTTTCCTCGCGATGTTTTCCTTCACCGGCAGCTTTTCTCATATACCTAGCTTGTCATTATATAACATAAATACAATAAACTCGTCTGGGTCTGTCTGTACCTACTTACAAGAAAATAAAATTAAAAAGCAATACAGTAGGTATCACTTTGAAGTTTAAATCTACTCCGTGCATTTTCTGTTCCTGTTTGACGAAGTTGTCAAGCGGCCTGATCATTTCCACTTCCCTTGCTACTTCCTTAGCGCTTTTATAGTTCCGTACTCTATTTTACTTCGAGATTTGTCTTGAAGCTAGTTTCCTTATGAGCGAAGAAAACTTTGTTATTCTTGAGAGGATGTTTGCTTTCACTTCGGTGTTTACGCAGAAAATTATCTACATTGCATCATTGAATGCGTTAGTTTTGCATTTGTGTATCAAGATTACTCTCTTATTCTGGGTTATAAGCTTGGGCTACATTAACTAAAAGGAGGACATTGTTATGAACTCTGACATCTGAATCTCGATATTTTCAAGAGTGAATAGGTTATCGTCTAGGTCTGCGTGCTTCATCTTCGAACACATTATCGTTCACCATCAGGCGAGTTGATACTCAAACGCGGATTTATTTGACTGTCCTGTTAGTTTATTTGGGAGAGTATCTGCTTTAAGAACTGTAAGACGTGGATTCGATTCCCGCTCATGACAAACGTTTATGTGACGAGCATTAATGTGTGTGTAAATAGCACTGTGTGAAATGTCCCAGGATATTTTTTTTTTTATAGATCCAGTAACCTTTTTCAAGGATTCAAAGCAGAGTACGGCGCGTGCGGGCTCGTCTTGCTTTGCAGTACGGGCCGCTGCGCGCCTCGTACGTGTAACTCAATGTTGATGGCCGCTCATACATCGTACACTGCTTTATTTATTTTTTATAATTTATAATACATAACAAAAATCAGCTGTTTTTAGTTAGCTGTACACGGCCCCAAGGTCGGAAACGGCTAGGTTTTAGGTATTATGGTTTAAAAATCAAACTACTCAACCGATTACATACAGCTCCCTATTATTTATAACTATTGACATTTTAATTATTATCAACATTTACTGAAATAATGAAATAATGAAACCACATGCAACAGCTAGCCTTGTATAGTACGTTGTAAGCACAAAAAATATTTGCTTTGTTAAATGGAGCTGCATTTTCACTCCCAATAAACTTTACTTACCGTGTACATAATTAAAAACGAGAGAAATACATCCGCAAGCAATTTCACAAAGGTTTTTCTTTTGCTTCCTATCCAAACCATGCACTCATTGCCTTAAAATTGCTTACGTTTAACTAAACATTTTGTGTACAATAACGATATGTGCTTTGAATTTCAGGAAATAGGGCTTAAATTCGCGTGAACGCTTCCCGTGAAAACATTCATCGACTTTTAATCAAAATTCAGAGTGGACACACTGTTTGAGGATACATTTCGGAGTTATAATGAAATTCCTTATACCGGACCTTTTTGACAATGTTCCTGGTATATAATATTGGTGTTCACCGTTCATAAAGATGCCGATACAGTGTTTTTAGATACGTACATACTCTATACTCTTCATAATTATGACAAGTCCTTGTGTCAGTGTGTGTGTGTCTTTATTTGTCAACAATCCAATTTTGTTTGATATTGTTAAAGTAAAAAGTTTTATCTATGTCATATCTTTACTGTCCCCTTAGCTCATTTTTGGTAGTATATAAGTATGTTTCAAGTGTGTAGGCTTGGGTTCGATTTCCACCCAGAACAAACATGAGATAATAAATGTTCGTTATGGGTGTTCTGTATGTATCTGACTGCCCTGTTGAGTTGGCTGTAGATTCAAGCCGCAGGAAATGTACTTCGCTAGGGGATGAATTATGTAGGAATTGAATACCCAACCCGCGGAGATACATAGAACAAAACAAAAAAGAAAGTATATAAGTATTCTATCAGTTATCTGGTTACCATAGTACAAGCTTTGCTTAGTTTTGGGCTAGATGGCGCTGTGTGAAATGTTCTACGCTATTTATATTTATTCATTTATTTATAGTATAATGCTAACAAACGCGCTGCGTGTTTTTAGTTGAGCACTAAATATATAACTCCAGAATATCATAAGATCAAATATCAATAAAGTACGTTAAACTTGACATTCTGGATTTTATTACTTTTAGTAGTTTATTTAGTTAGTGAGTTAGCGCGTTTGGACGACTCACCGAGAAGCGTGGGTTCTTGAGCTGTTGATGAAGAAAAAAAAAACAATCGTAAAAACTTTAACATGTAGTTAAGGTACTTTCTAGTACTCTAGCTAGCTATCACCCATCATCATCATCATAAGCTGTAGGACGTCCACTACTGGACATAGGCCTCTCCCATTGATTTCCATAAAGACCGGTTGGAAGCGGCTCGCACCCAACGCATTCCTGCGGTCTTTATTAGGTCGTCTGTCCACCTTGTGGGTGGACGTCCTACGCTGCGCTTGCCGGTCCGTGGTCTCCACTCCAGAAATTTGCAGCCCCATCGGCCATCGGTTCTGCGTGCTATATGCCCTGCCCACTCCCACTTCAACTTGCTAATCCACTGGGCTATGTCGGCTACTTTATTTCGTCTACCACTCACAAGTCGAAAATCGCTGCGAAGCACCTAACAGTGTGTTCCGGCAGGATCACTTGAGAGCCAGTTACATTCCAGGACAAGCGAGCTTACTAGTTTCCATCAGACGATCACTTAACATCGGGCGTGTTGTGGTCATAGTCTAACAAAAAAAAATTGCTACAAAGATAAATTATCAGCAAATAATAAAAAACTTCTAGCATTTTAAAAAACTTTTAAACGCAATACGCTGTCGAAAAATTCAATTTGGCTCAGATAAGATTTTTATACAAAATTCTCAACAAAAATTGGCAAAAACAGTTTCATTTTCACCGCGGCTACCGAACTCGCTGATTATATTCACTTTAAATGTTCAAAAAGTTTTCTCAAGTCCACACATTTAGGATGTAGACGACTCAAATTTAACACTAGTTCATGCTTTATTGAACTGTTTCAAATACGGACTATTTACCATACATAGTTACATGGTCAATTTAAATATGTATACACCGTGAAGTTTGGACATCAGCAATATTGATCAGGGGTTCAGTACTCGATTGTCGTTCCAAATAATAAAAAAAAATAGAAGGTATAATATTTGACCTAATTATCCTGAGCAAACACAAAAATACGGACACTCAAATCATACATACATCATACATCATCAGCCATAAGACGTCCACCGCTGGACATAGGCCTCCTCCTGGGGGGGTTTTGCCAATACTCGCCACGCTTGGCAGGCGAGTTGGCGAGCGCACTTAAGTATGATTGTTCAAGGAAGACGCTACTACCCATCTTCCGGATTACATCCCTTAGCCGACTCTTACGGCAACCACGGGTAGAGAGGGTGGGGTACTATTCTTACGCCGGTACCACCACGGCAACACTCAAATCATGCGCACCGAAAATGACAAGGTAGTCGCGCGCTGAAAAAAAGTCAAGTAGTCAACTATAAAAAGACAAACGTTTTTGCAATTTGTTGTTTATTATAGGCACATCAAGCTTCATGTAGCTTTGCCAACTAACATCGTCTATAAACAAGTCTATCCGCGCCCTACATTCTACGTTCCGAAAACAACCTCGCTCTCATATTTAGCCGTCACTTACATATATTAAACGACCAACCAACCGGAAATTGGACCGGGGAGTAAAAAATAAGCAATACGACCCACTCCTGTCTCCAACTTATCTCGACATCTTGGGTGAATTGGATACGTACCTAAAAGTCACTAATTTAAAACAGTATCTTTTTTTTTCTGAGAATAGGCTTGCGTTTGACCGCCATCTCGTCTGATGCTAAGCGAAGATGCGGTCTACGGTTGAGCAATCTCCTCTAGAAAAAAATGATTCACTCGCGACTTAAAAGCACCTAGATTGCATTTATCGGGGAACACCCACTCGGGCTGTAAATTCCAATGTCTAGCGGTTCGTACAATGAAGGTAGATTTGAACCGTTTAGTTTAAAAAAGATAGTAATCAAACGCAAGCCTATTATCAAATAACAAAAACAAGTATTTGTAGCGTTGACAGCTTAGTGGCTAGATGGTCACAGGGGCGTGGGTTCAAATACCAACAATGAGCTTTTTTTAAATTGTGTTTGTTATTGTAGGTATGCCTGATGTCAAGTGTTGATGCGGTCTACGATGGAGACTGCTTGCCTAGATGATACCGATTCACTCTTGGCTTGAAGACACCCATATTCTATCTATCGGGGTACACCCACTCGGGCACACCACTACACCCACCCACTTGAGCTGCTGTTAAAGAAGGAAAACAACGTGGAAGTAACATGATGGTAACATATCATAATGGTATGGGATGGTGCTTTCTAGTACTCGGCTGGCTAGCTACCACCCTCAAAGTGAAAATCTACCACCAAGCATAAGTGAGTTTCGATAGCCTCGCTTGAGAGCCAGTTCTTATTCCAGGTTAGGTGCATTTATCATCTTAGACCATACCATCACTTAACATTAGGTAAACTATGGTCAAACACCTAGCCAAACGACATTTTTTTTTGCTGTTAGTACTTAAAAGCTTCGTAAAAGGATCGTATCCGAAACTAGTCCGAAACTATTCGAAGTAATTCGCCAGAGAACTAAAGTCACCGACATAGCTCAGCGTATTAGCAAGCTGAAGTGGCAATGGGCTGGACACATCCGTCGCAGAAATGATAACCGCTGTAGTGTTCTGGAGTAAAGACCGCGATATGGCAAGACTTGTCGTAGGACACCCTGAAACTCGATGGAGTGACGATATATGTAGGGCAGCTAGAATTATTATACACCAAACATTATAACAAATTATAAAAATACTTTTAAAAGGAGATCAAGAAAAAGCACAACAAATAAATATTTAAAAAAAACAACAAATAATTGAATAATATATGTGTTTATATATATATATATACACACATACTATTATTTATTTATATACATACATACGCGGCGTACAACGGCGGCTTTATCGCCTAGAGCGATTTCTTCCAGACAACCTTTGGATGGAAAGTAACAAATCTTTATAAGGTCGGTGTAAAAAATATTAAAACAGAAAAAAATTGAATAAAAATATATGTATATACAAACAGAAAAAAATACAATGAATTAAAAATACATACAATAAATATATATCTACATAAGTATATACATATAAAATACAAATAAATATTAGCAAGCAGGTATAAATAAATAAACATCGTAGGACATTACACACAGCGCCATCTGACCCCAAACTAAGCAAAGCATGTACTATGGAAGTCAGATAACTGATAGAATACATAAATTTTTTTTTTTTTTTTTGTAAATACATGAACCCCAGACACAAGAAAAAACATTTTTGATTACACCACAAAATGCTTGTAGTGAGACGAAGGACTAATTGCCGTATCTTGGGAAACACTTTTGTAAAGAAGTGAACTAAGAACAGTTAATGATGCCAAAAAAAATAAAAAAAGTATCAGTTATTTTCGTTTTTCGTAAAATTTCCGTTCCTCGGACACGAACATAGGTTACAATTAAATGCTATACCTAATTGTTGGTAGGTACATTAGTAAAGCTAAAAGCACCAACAAAAACACTTTCTTTAGCCAAATCCCACTATTTCCTTTTACAAGGAAAGTAACTTTTTCTTAGTAAAACAAAAGTCGTCTTAACTTGTATGAGGTAATATTGCCAGGTATTTATGTAGCCAGTAATACCGACCACTTAGATACATCTCTATTGGACTACTTTTGTGAACTGGACACCTTACAATATTAAAGAAGTAGCATATCTCTAAGCACTGACTTCCTTGTTAGCTTATGTATTTGTTCTGCTTAGTGCATTATTAAATAAACAACTTACATACATGTAATAAATATTTTATTGGTACTTTTATTTCTTATTTTTATGGCTGACCGGCTATGTGTTTGACCACAACTCACCTGATGTTAAGTGACGGTGTGATCGAAGATGGTAAAGCACACCTAGCCTGGAATGGAACTGGCTCTCAAGTGAGGCTGCCGGAATACACCGTTAGATGCTTGGTGGCAGATTTTCAACTTGAGGGCTAGCCAGCCGAGTATTATAAAACACCCTACCACCACGCTATGGTTTCCTCACGATGTTTTCCTTCACCGGCAGCTCAAGCTCATTGTTTCAAGCTTTGCAGAATGTATTGTTTTGTTACGGTAGGAGGCATAATATGATCGCGGTTATCTGAACACCACGATGAATATGTCGTCCACATGCGACGACAGTGTGACATCTCGAATTATACAATTTTTCGTTTCACTAATATTCTGAATCGCGATCTCGCGTTCTGTTATCTCTAAAAACGGGATATTTTTTTCTACAATAAACAACAAAGGAAAAAGAGAAAATACAAAATATCACGACACAGTGCTGTCTTGTTTGGTGATCTAGTTGGCTTCGACACAGTAACAGTGCAGTTATCACCAAAGCTTTGTGGTGTAAAGTGCTTTCTGTTTTCATGAAAAACGTGACATCACGAAGATACCACGTATTAAATGTCAATTTCCACATAATCTTCAACGCCGGCGTCACGGTTTCATCACCGCACTAGCCGCCATCGTTTAAAAGCTCATCCACATATAATTGAGTCATGGAAATCGTACACTGTGTGATTCACGCGATCCTTTTTGCCATACACTTGCAAATTGTGGAATGATCTTCCTTCTTCCGTATTCCCGCGGAGTTACAACATTGGGCTCTTCAAAGGGCGTGTAAATAGAATCTTAAAAGGTCGGCAACGTATTTGTAGTGCCCCTGGTATTGCAGGTATCCATAGGCGACGGTGATTGCTTACCATCAGGCAACCCGTCAGCTCAATTGCCACCTACGGCACAAAAAAAAAGTGACAACTAAACTTACCACCTTGTAAACTTACTTTTTTTTGGTACAACGTGATAAGTTTTCAAACTCTATAGTAAAGTTAATTTTCTTCCAATTGTGTTTTTTCTTTTTGATATTTCATTTTCATATTAGTTATAATTGCCGTGGTGGTGCCGGCGTAAGAATAGTACTCCACCCTCTCTACCCGTGGTTGCCGTAAGAGTCGGCTAAGGGATGTAATCCGGAAGATGGGCAGCAGCGTCTTCCTTGAACAATCACGCCTAACTGCGCTCGCCAACCCGCCTGCCAAGCATGGCGAGTATTGGCAATACCCCAGGAGGTGGCCTATGTCCAGCAGTGGACGTCCTATGGCTGATGATGATATAACTATATTGTCAACAATTTAAAGGTTATGCTCATTTAAAAGTTTAAACACCGTCGCATATTTAATTGTATTTCATATGTCGTCGCACGTGGACGACATATGAAATACAATTAAATATGTATTAAGTGTGAGTTGTTAATATCGAATAGCTTAAACATAACAATTTCAGATGAGAATATTTTCTTCATACGTTTTAGAGCGTGATTTTTCAATAAGTAGTCGGGTTTAATGAACTTATTTTTTATTTAAATTATAATATTTGCAAAGCCACATTTTTTTTTTTTAATTCTGTTTAGGGTTTGTTGTTTTACATATATCTAGATAATAAATGGATACATACATACATACCTACACACATATACTTACATACTGATCAGATAAACATACATACCGGTCAAAAACATAACCATCCCTATTGTTTCGCCGTAGTCAGGTAAAAAAATCCAATTGAATTGTCCTACTGTTACAATTTGTAAGTTGTTAGAAAGCTATATTACGTATTATATCTAGAAAACTACCTTTTTCTAGACGTAAGAAAAGGAAAAAAAAACAATATTATCTCCATGGAGCGCCAGATTCATTTGTTCCCTGAGATTTATATAAGAACTGTAATCACTCTTTGTTAGTTTATCACTTCTGCCAGTTTATCGCTTTATTTAATCACGCCCCAGAGTTTATTGGGTTATTTACGACCATTATGTTTCTCAATCATTGGCAAATTTTATTGTTATGGTAACATTATTTTAAGGAAAACTTGTTATTGGACGCTATATTATTTTTAGGGAATATTTCTTGTTACACAATTATAGTTACAAATTATTATACCCTTACGGAACCCTTTTAGGATCACTTTGTTGTTCGTCTGTCTGTCTGTCTGTCAAGACCTTCTATTTCGAGAACGCGTGCAGTATCGAGTTGGAATTAAAACCATATACCTACGCAGATCAGTATCCGGAACGAAGTAATTCGCCAGAGAACTGAAGTCACAGACATAGCTCAGCGTATTAGTAAGTTAAAGTGGCAATGGGCTGGACATATCTGTCGCAGAACCGATAACCGCTGGGGTAGACATATTCGGGAGTGGAGACTGCAAATTGGCAAAAGTAGCATAAGTCGCCCTGAGGTTTGATGGAGTGACGATATACGTAGGACAGCGGGTGGTGGATGGAAGCGAAATGCCGAAGATCGGGCTGAGGGGTGTCTTAGGAGAGGCCTATGTCCAGCAGTGGACTTCGATATGCTGCTGATGACGCAGATCAGAGTTCCATTCCAAGCTGGTGTTTACCATCTTTGACCACACCTTCACTGAACATCAGGTGAGCTGTGGTGAACTGTGGTGCTTAAGTGAACATGTCAACCATAAAATTAATTAAAGATTAAACAAAATATTTCAATAAATTATTGCAATCAATTTTGATTCTCAACATTAATTTATTTTCTGTGAAGTCGGAAAACTTTCGTACTTCTTTACAAAGCCGAACTGAACAAAGTGAAGTTACAGTTCCAACCTCTGGAGAAATTCAAAAATAATTTATGGTTATACAAAACTTCACCTGATTAAAATCAACTATGCAAACTGAAACCTGGAGAAGTAGATTCATTAACATCTATCTAACGAGACTTCGACATTAACACGGAACCGATGATATAAAACTAGACGCGCAGATATGCCACAATAATTAAAAAAATATATATATGTATTTCCTATTTCATATTAAAGTGTCACCCTGCCCATTCATTTATCGGACCGCCAGAAACTCCAAAAAGCGCCAATTTAATTTATATTTATCACAGGGTTTAATCGCGCACAATTGGTTTTTTATGCAAAAGTAATGAAGCACAGTAATGTTTACACACTTCTGCTTGACGGCAGAATTATGTTTATTTATCTCGACGTCTACGTTACAATAGCCATGGTCACGAGTTGATTAGAGAGTGCGGGTCGTCTCGATGAAAATATGAGCTCATTTTGATCTTATAGCCACGGCACCCTACACTAACTGTATCAGGAGACCGTTCTAAAACTACGCCGCGATACTTACGATACGCATGCCTATAACAGGATTCCACGACACAAACAACCTAAATCTATCTTCCCAGTTGAAATTGCGATGTTTAAAAACAAAACTAATAGTATTTTGTGCGCGATTAAGACCTGGTGATAAACTTAATTATGTGGTCTAGTCGCGAAAATTTAAAAACTACATAAGCATCCGATTCAACGAGCTATGGAAAGGGCTATGCTCGGAGTTTCCCTACAAGATCGAATCAGAAATGAGGAGAATCATAGACGAACTAAAGTAGCCGATATAGCCCAGCAGATTAGCAAGTTGAAGTGGCAGGGCACATAGCACGCAGAACTGATGGCCGATGGGGCTGCAAAATTCTTGAGTGGAGACCACGGACCGGCAAGCGCAGCGTAGGACGTCCACCCACAAGGTGGACAGACGACCTAATTAAGACCGCAGGAACGCGCTGGATGCGACCCGCTTCCAACCGGTCTTTATGGAAATCAATGGGCCTATGTCCAGTAGTGGACGTCATACGGCTGATGATGATTTTCATTATCAATGTTCCAAAAAGTCGAGCAAAACTATTCGATTCTACTTTCATCATATGAACTGCTAAACAGTGGAAAATGCTACTCGAGTGGGTATTCCCCGATAGATACAATCTGGGTCAAGTCAATGATCAAATTAGTTTTTTCTTAGCATGCGTGATCCATCTTATCTACATCTTCGCTTAACATCAGGGTTGTTCGCGGTTGCAAGCTTATTTTATTAAAAGTATGTACCACCTCGGCATGTCTACTGTTGTAATATAAATCATCAACACAGAAACACTGCACAGAAATTATAATTTATTCACTACATTTACATAACAAACTTCCTCAAATCTAAGCCCAGTGTTGGTTTAGGATCGCCAGAATTAGTTTCGCAGATAGTTACTTGGTTGTGTTTAGAGAAAAAATTCTCCGTCTTGATTGGACCCAATTAAGTTAAAGGAACGAGGTGGTTTTGTAGATAAGGTTGGAGAATTAAGACTTGTTTTTGGGGACTGTTTTTTTAAATGAATAAACTAGATTTTATTTCTGTTCATTATAGTGTCGTGTCGCTGCCGTGGTGGTGCCGGCGTAAGAATTGTACCCCACCCTCTCTACCCGTGGTTGTCGTAAGAGTCGGCTAAGGGATGTAATCCGGAAGATGGGCAGCAGCGTCTTCCTTGAATAATCACACCTAACTGCGCTCGCCAACCCGCCTTCCAAGCGTGGCGAGGCGAGTATTGACAAAACTGAGGAGGCCTATGTCCAGCAGTGGAAGTCCTATGGCTGATGATGATGATATGATATAGCGTCGAATAAAGGCCTTTTCTTATAAAAAAAAATTCAAGCCGTTTCAGCATGAAGATGAAACATAGAAAATATTTGTTTAATAGAACAATATGATTAAATAGTTTTAATAGAAATGATTTAAATGTCAAAATTTAGTGGCGACTTTACAAAAAAATAAATTATAACTAAGAAACACAATTTTTTAGCATACTAGTAATATCTTGCGACTTCTGTTTATGCGTTGTTTGCCCCGGTGTTGGTAAAAAATCAAATTGGTTTGTATAATATGACGGAGTTCTGATATAACAAAGACACAAAATACAATGAACACGCAGATACAAGTTTAATTTTTGTTTCAGTCTTGTTTTTAACAAGAATCTATAAGACTGCTGCCGTTTCCCCTCACTAACTTAAAAGGCCTTTATTGGCTGGTGCAAATAAATCAAGCGGAGTCTATCGGGCCGTTTGGCCCTCCGCAGAGATTAAAGCATTTCTCTGTTTAAACTAATAAATTAGGTGCCGATTTATGGTCGGAAATCTGTGGAGCTTGGTGAAATATTTATTAAAGCAAAGATGTTTCACTTAGTCTTGGTGTAAGTGAAACAGAAGATTACATGCTGAATGTAGCGACGATAGCTCAGTAGTTAGTGTTAGTGCAGTCGGCTCGCACGCCCAACACATACGGCTGTGTTCAAACCCCAAAAATGGGCTTGAGCTCCTGGTGAAGGAAAACTTCGTTAAAAAACCATAGCATGCTAATACTCGGCTATAATAAGTAATATTCGTTTTATATAATAATATATGTATATTGTATGATGATACATATTATGTAAAAAAGTGTATTTGAAGGAGCGGTCTTTCGTAATACAGGTTTGTTTAAACCTAACAGGAGAGGTCAACCCCATGTAAATTACAATAGATTATTTGTAATATTTAGTTTACCTTGCAATTGCTTTAGGATAAAAACATGACAACATTAGTATAGACTAGGCGAAACTAGTTTGTCCTAATGCTATATTTGTATCGGACGAAAAGGTTAAGCTTGGAGATAATCGAAGTCTGTTAGTGTCGCGAATAAATCCGTGTGTACATTTGTACACGTCATTTGTCAACACGCGTACATTTTTCAACACTAAGAAATCCATCGGATTTCCATGCTTCAAGTCCTCATTCAAAAGAATTCATAGAAAAGCGACAGACAAGCCAGTTTACGACGATGTTCAAGACTTTGGATCCTTTTCCAAAAAAGGGAGTCATTGCTAATGAGTTTCTTAGCACGTTTCTTGATGGACTCCAAAGCCTCAAGTTGGTGCTTGGCCGATCCGTCCTAAAGGTGAGTACTTCATGCATGCATTGTATTCTATTATGGAAGCAAATTGAAACACACACACACACACATCATCAGCCATAGGTCGTCCACTGCTGGACATAGGCCTCCTCCTGGGGGGGTTTTGCCAATACTCGCCACGCTTGGCAAGCGGGTTGGCGAGCGCAGTTAGGTGTGATTGTTCAAGGAAGACGCTGCTGCTCATCTTCCGGATAACATCCCTTAGCCGACTCTTACGGCAACCACGGGTAGAGAGGGTGGGGTACTATTCTTACGCCGGCACCACCACGGCAATTGAAACACGTTAGGTATATACGTTAAAAACTAGTTTATCCTAAAAAAGGGATAAACTGGTAGCATATACATATATCACCCGTGAGCCTAAAAGGGGCTTAATACTAAAATCCATTACACACACAGTAATTGTGCGTACCACATACCGTAGTTTAATATCGGTGGTGAATGAACACGTTATTGCTATAACTGTAATCCGGAATGGTCGGACAGTCGGGTGTACCGCAGGGGCGGTCGCGTTCTGCGCAAATTCTCGTTTCTCTTCATTCCGATGTGAATATTTTATTTTGTTAATGCAATGCGGATTATTAAAATAAATACGTTAATGTTATGTAGTTTCAGCTTAAGTCTTTACTACATCAAACTTAACTAACTTAACTGCTTTGTTCGTATACGTGTTTAATAGTATTTACTAGGCTGTGCGTGGGGTTGTTTCCCATCAAAAATATTTATCCAACGAATTTAAACATTTGTTCTACGTTTGGGTGTGTTTAAAATAATTTTGATAATATTTTTTTTTATTATAAGGATGCAATAGAAGCCGCCGTGGTGGTGCCGGCGTGAGAATAGTACCCCACCCTCTCTACCCGTGGTTGCCGTAAGAGTCGGCTAAGGGATGTAATCCGGAAAATGGGCAGCAGCGTCTTCCTTGAACAATCACACCTAACAGCGCTCGCCAACCCGCCTGCCAAGCGTGGCGAGTATTGCCAGTGTTAGCTTGGAATCAATTGCAAATGTAAACAAATAAACTCTTGTTAATAAAACAGTTGAAATATTTCGCGTCAGTGCGATGCGGACCAATTGGTGATTACCAATTTCATTCAGCGTAAAGTGTCGCTGCCCGTTGACGAATTTATACCTTTTATTTGTTTCATTAATTGCTTATTCCGATTTGGGGCCGTTACCCATTAAATTACAACAGTCATTTCCGCCTTGGAGATTGATTGACCCGGTAATGGGATTCGGGCTTTTTTTGCGAGAAAATTGGACGTTTTTAGACGTCTGTGTGTTGCATTGTATTGCGTAATAACTTCTTCACTACATTACAATACAAAGTCACTTCCCGCCGTCTGTACGCCTAGATCTTTTAAGGTACGCAACGGATTTTGATGCGGTTTTCATAAATAGACAGTGATTCAAGAGGAAAGTGTTTATCTATAATACATGTGGTGAGGGGAGTGCTACCGACCTTGAAGTCCGTAGCAGCGCTCATGGTGTGGTTACGGTTCCTTCCCTCCTCAATGTTCAGTCCATAGGCACATAACTCAAAGACCACCCGACGGCACTGGTCTCACACGCGGTACCGCGGCGGTCACTCACAAATTTGGCGGCAGAATCGAAAAGATAACAATATCTGCGCTCGCGCACCTCGAATATCGAGGATGCACAGTCAGCTTCGGGAGACGTGCGTCGTGACCGGAAGCTTGTCTCACACTCACCCCGTGGCGGGGTTTTCACCAACACCAAATTCGAGAATGAATGTTTATCTATGTGTGGTCACATGACAATAGACATGCATTGAACGCGGGAATTCAAATTTGTAAATAGAACAAATGGGGAAATAATAGGATTCTGGTTCGGTGTACGAACCAACATGCATGTCATGGTAGAGGAAATCTAAGAATTTCAAAGATTTGTAATGTGATTCTTTTTATACTGCAAACTGAATAAACTGTTTCAATTTCTCGCCGACGAAGCTAGTGTTGTTTAATTCGTTCATTATAGGTACGTTTAAACATGTTTTTTTTTTTAAATTACTGTTACGTTTATTTCGCCGGCAGCTCAAGCACATTGTTCTAATTTGAACCCACGCCAGGAAGCGTGTTGAAGCGACTGAGTTAACCACTGACCTATTATCACATTAATTACCATTTACAATCAATGAAATTTAAGTTATTGTTACGAAATAAGTTTTTGTAAACCCTTTGACGCGTAAACCGATCGCGCTAACCACTGATCTATCTAAGTCTGGACGATGTTTTTACTGACCTATGGCATCATTATTGCACTTATTAGAATTTAATTTGACGTTGTATATGAATGTGACGTTGTATTTGTATTTGAAATTGTTTTTAATTTGCATGTCATATTACTATTTTAAATAGACATTGTATTTAAGTTTGACATTCTATTTCAATTTGACATTTTATTTACACTCATTAATTAATGTAGAATTTTGTGATATAAATATAATTGATTAATCATTTTTTACTACAAATAATTGTTATTAATTAAGTTTAATATGTAGTTAATAAAAATTCCATTTATTATCTTAGAGTATTCATAACAAAACCCATATCAGCAGCCGAGACAAGGTACTGAATACGTATTACCTCAATTCGAAGAAGTACGAAAAATATGCTTAAATCATTCAATTCATGACACTGAGAGATAGCAAGAAATCTCATCTACATAGGTAACAAACTAAAACTCCGTAACGCTGTTCCGAAATAACAAAATTTTATATCCGTTATTATTTACTTTCTAAAGTGCTAAGTTATATTGTGACAAGGTTCTAGATTGCCAACGTGTAATTCGTGCTTTGGGACTGACGCGTTACAAATGAGAGGGGGCATCTGCGCTCACATACTTTAAGTATCTGTGATACTAGAGGTTAATAGTTATCGATATAAAGTATCGATTTTATTTTCTACTTATTGTTAGATGCATGCATTTTTATTGCGTAGGAGTTTTGTTATTGTTGAAGTTACGGCAGCCTAGTTGGTAGACCGTCTGACTTCTAATCTGGAGGTTCTGAGTTCAAATCCTATGGCACGCACCTTTGTACAAACGGTAAAGGAAAAAATCGTGAGGAAAACTACATGTCAGAGAGTTTAAAAAAAAATACTTGATGATATTTGAAGTCTCCTAACCCGCACTTGGCCAGCGTGGTGGACTATGACCTTACCCTTCTCACATTGAACTTTTTCGTGCTTCTGGTTGCCCGATATAGTGAAGAAGTCTGCTTAGTTATAACCGAAGAAGCAATGACGTATGTGAACGCACCAAGTCATATTACGGTAACGTCAGCGTGACGGAATATAGCCCATTGCGTAGGCGTCATAAGCCTTACAGTGGGATGTTAGATAAAAAAACTAGATGTACCGATTTTACTTTTTTTCTTTTCAGGTATATTTGAAAGGGTTTGTGGTATCTCCCGTCTTCTTTTTGTTTTGTTGCATCCTCTGGTTGACTGGAAGAGATTGCATTAAGGGATAAAGCAGCCACTTGTAGCAGTAGCTCTTATGGTACTTGTTTTTTTTTTCTGTTGCATATTATAAAGATTTATATCTATCTACTATACTATTTTAATACCAACTGATTTATTCAACACTCGTATTTCTCAAGGCTAATCATCGATATTACGATATTTCTTTTCCCCTCCCTAGCTCGTTTCACCTGTCACACGTTCGGATCGTTTACATCCCTTGTTTCTACCCGCAAAAGGGATTAATCTTTCAAGATACCGATAATAAGTTGCTATGTTTGTTTCCCCTTTTTTTTGGTATTTCGTCGTTTTTCGAATCTCGCATCTCCGATTTAGAGGTGGTGTAACATAAATTGTCCTTAGGTAGACTGCAAAGAGACGCTTGGAGATATTGCATGTGTATGGTATTTGACGTACTTTTTAAAGACGACCGCAATAAATAATGTTGGTAGGTCGTGTCTTACGCAACATATTGTTAGATATTTTCCTACAATTTTTTTTTTATTTTATTATAGTGCACGTATACATAAGATTAACAGTTACCTGCACTAAGCGAAAGCTTGTATCGCAGGGAACTATCGACAATTTAATAATGATCTCAAATCAGATAAATATACATTTTAAAAATTTAGTCTAAATATAATTTGAACATAAAATACTTGAAGAAAAATCAATGGACAACAAATGGAATTACTAAAATATTAAGGGCTACATAATAAATAAGGGTGTGAGTACGTGTGTGTGTGTTCGTGCGTGTGTGGGTTTGTGTTTTTGTGTGGGTGTGTGTTTGGGAGTGTGTGAGTGTGTGTGTGTGTGTGTGTTTGTGTGTGTGGGAGTGTGTTTGAATGTGTGTGGGTGTGTATATGTGTGGGTATGTATGATAGGCGTTTAGAATACTGGAGCCAAATTCAATAAGGATTAAGGGGTTATTTTTAGTATTTCCTCGGTCTCGTGGTATGAAAGGGAGCACAAATATTTTGTTAGAAATAATTTACACTCTCTAATAGTTTTTTGACGGATGGCATGCTGTTTATCAATTTTGTTATATATAAAATATTTTCCTACAATAAATCATACAACTGAGTTTTTTTCTTTGACTGGCAACACAAAAGACAAAGAACCATCGACTCGACCCGGATGGAAGCGATAGATTCTTTTACTTGGTTAGCGACATCCCGAAGAAGTGAGACGCGTCGATTGAGCTAATAGTGTATTACTGGAGCGCGTGTAGGATCTAATTTAAGGTACTGTACGAAATCTGTAAAATGTATCGCTTATATCAATATTGGTTACCAGGTGAATAAAAACCCCCTGAGCTGGTCACATCACATCATCAGCCACAGGACGTCCACTGCTGGACATGGGCCTCCTCCTGGGGGGGTTTTGCCAATACTCGCCACGCTTGGCAGGCGGGTTGGCGAGCGCAGTTAGGTTTGATTGTTCAAGGAAGACGCTGCTGCCCATCTTCCGGATTACATCCCTTAACCGATTTTACGGCAACCATGGGTAGAGAGTGTGGGGTACTATTCTTACGCCGGCACCACCACAGCAATAACTTTAATAATATGACCCAAATTCGATGGATAAGGTTTGGCTGGTAGTAAAACTTTCAAGTGAAAATAGCTGAATTCTAAAAACTTACCAAAGCATTAGTATGAATTCGATGCATCGCTCGAGTCTGTATGTGTGGGTCTGGGTATAGGCCTCATTTTTTAGAATTGTAGCGATGATAGCTCAGTGTTTACCGCAGTCGGTTCAAATGCCAGCAATGAGCAAGCTACTTTCTAGTACTCAGCTGGCTGACTACCACCTTTAAGTTGAAAATCTACCGCCAAGCACCTGTGTACCGGCAGCCTTACATAAGAGCCAGTTCCATTCCAGGCTAGGTGTGCATCTTTGACCACACCGTCACTTAACATCAGGTGAGGCCTTTTCAACTCTTATTCTTACATTGAAAAGCTAAAAGTAAAAATAAAGGAAACCCTATCAAAGTTAGACCAATGGTTCAAAAATAACGGACTTCAACTAAACTCGGACAAAACTAATATTATGTTTTTTAATGCTAAATCACCAACCGCAGAATGCATTCCTATAGATGTAGGACCCTCCACTTTATGTAGTACTAACCATGTAAAACTTTTAGGATTTGAGCTGGACTCCTCTTTAACTTGGAAGATTCATATAGATGTAACGTGTACAAAAATGGCTAAAGGAGTCTATGCACTAAAACAAATGAAACATATCAGTACTCCTGACTGTCTCAAAGGAGTCTACTACTCTTACATACATTCTATAATGTCGTACGGCATAATTATGTGGGGATGCTCAACAGACTACGAACGAATTTTAAAGATGCAGAAACGGGCCATTCGAGTTCTAGTAAACGGAAAGTACAAAGAATCATGTCGGGAACATTTTAAAGACTTGCAAATCTTGACAGCAGTGGCAGTATATATTTTGGAAGCCATAAAACATGCTCGCCAAAATATAATCATGTATCAACCTAATGAGACCAACAGCATTAGAAATTGCAAGAGCAACCCAAGACTGAAGCCAATATATCCTAGGTTGTGCATCTCCAAAAAATCTCCGATGTGCATGGGTCAAAAACTGTATAATAAGCTCCCAGATAGAATTCTAAACACTGCTAGTGACAAAGTATTTAATAGTAAAGTTAAAGTTCTTCTGCTGGACAAGACAATATATACAATTAAGGAATTTTTGGACAACAAGTACACCTAATACCATGTTCTACACCTACCTAGCAATAAATATGACGATGCCCCTTTACAGCATTAATAATATTATTTTAATAACTATTTTTATTATATTATACTCGTAGAAGGAAATTGTGAATTAATTTAATTATTTTTTTTGACGAAATATGTATGATGCGCAACTCTTATTATATATCATAGGATGATTGTAAATCTACTTATTAATAAAATTATCTTATCTTATCTTATCTTAACAGGAAGATTACTAACAATTTATTGTAGCAACGATAGGACCTCCGTCTCTTAGTAGGCCTTATAATCGGTCATTGCAACTTGAATAGTCACCTTTTTAAACTGGGAGCCACGGATAGTCCGCTATACCGTGGCTTGCTTGCAGGAGAATGAAACTGTAGAACATGTGCTTTTGCATTGCAAAGCCACAGAAGGTACTAGAATTGCTACTAAGCTGCATTAAGCTTATTCTTATTCAAAGTGGGGGCGATAAGTCCTGCACTGACGCCCCGCTTGGAGTGTTTTGTGCATTTCCCCCTACCAACATCTATCCATCTCACTGGAGCTACTATGCCAGCGGCCCAGAGCCTCACTCAAATACTTCAAGGATCTGGGTTGGCTCTGGTAGATGCTGGTAGAGGGAAATGCACAAAACACCCCAAGCGGGACGTCAGTGCAGGAATTATCGCCCCCACTTTGAATAAGAATCAGGTGAGTTGTGGTCAAAGTCAACCTAGCTTGTCAAATATAAAAAAAAGTTTTTCACGTCAAAAGTATCCGAGTCTTTTATCAGTTGGCTTTTCCTAGTTTGGAGTACGATGGCGCTGTGTTTAATGTATTCCAATATTTATATTTACTTATTCTCACTTTATGGTAATAACGGTGAACCCTCGGAAACCCTTGTAGGTACAAAAAGGAAACAACACGTTTCTTGCTCCAAACGGATTCGGGTAATGAAGCGAACACACACGCAGTTAAGGGGAGGCTAGTTTCGTTTTAAAAACCTTACTGAACGTTTTTTGAAGAATATTCGTAGCCAGTATTTCTGATTGGATAAAGGTTTTCAACGAGCTATGAAGAGGAGTCTCGGGGTCTCTCTACGAGATTGAATCAGAAATTAGGAGATCCGTAGACGAACTAAAGTTCCCGACATAGTTTTAGCGGATTAGTAAGTTGAAGTGGCAGCACGCAGAACTGATGGCCGATTTGTCTGTAAAGTTCTGGAGTGGAGATTACGAATAAAATCGTGAGAAAACCACAGCATGGTGGTGGTATTTTATAGCTCTCAGCTAGCTAGCTATTACCCTGAAGTTAAAAAATTGGCGCCAAATACCTAAACGGTGTGTTCTGACAACCTCACTTGAAAGCCAGTTCTTTACCACCTTCGATAATACCATCACATAGCATCAGGTGAACGTGTTAAAAACCTAGCTTGTCAACAGTAAAAATAATTAGAAACTATATTTGGCAATAGAAATCATCTTTGCATAACTACGTCCGGATATAATATTAAATTGCATATATGAATTCGCCAGCCCATATTATCATTACAATAAACTTCGAATATAGTTAGTTTTATGCCCAGCAGTGGGATATTGTAAAATACTCAATGCTAGCTTTTTACAATCAATAAACTTTTTACTTCGCATTTTTCCTTTATCAAAACGTTTAACTCTACAAATCTTGCGATTACTTTAACCTTCATAAAACAGGATAATGACCCAACCTTCAACGTCACGTACTTGCGATCTGTGTCGATTTATGACAATTTGATAAAAAGTTCCGATCACAAATATTTTAAAGATACCTTACGACATCAGTGATTTTGCACTAATGTCGAATTTTACTATACTAACATCACTGAATGTGAACGAAACTAGAATTAAAGTAACCGGCTTAATTGAATGCGAGTAATCACGTCAAAAAAAAAAAAAATATATATATATATCTATTTTTTTCTTTATATTTATTTATATATATATATATCTATATATATATGGTTAGATAGAAACTCTTTTCTTAAGATTCTTAAATTCTAAATATAATGCAAACAAGTTTCTTAAGAACCAGTGCCATAAGTTACGGACTTATCAATTATAATACAAAGATCGATATAATAAATAAATTAAAGAAATCAATTGATTGCATTTTCATCTGAATTATTGATCAAGATTTTTGTATATAGGATTCAAGATTTAACTTCATTGGGCTTTGTTTTGTTACTTAACATTTCAGTTACCTTATTGATTAACTCTTTATTGTACACGCTAAAAATTATACAATACAGAAGAAATACATTTAATTAACAAGTGAAACAACTGGTGACCTTATCGCTAAAAACGATCTCTTCCAGGCAACCTTAAGATGGTAAGGATCATAGGAAGAAAAAGACAGGTTGTGTCAATAACGAGGATATGCATATACGAGAATGCAAAATTATAACATAAATATATTTACATTCTAATAATAACATATCCTAATACACAGATTAACTCGACAGTCCTGTTGGCTCATTGGGAGTATGCCTGCCTAAGCTGTAGAGCGTGGGTTCGATTTCCACCAAGGACAAATGTTTGTTTGGTGTAAACAAATGTTTGTTCTGTGTCTGGGTGTTCTGTATGTATTATAAGTATGTATTTACAAAAAAAAAAGTATTTATGTTTTCTATCAGTTATCTGACTTCCATCACACAAGTTCTGCTTAGTTTGGGGTCAGATGGCGCTGTATGTAAAAAAAAGAACAATTTAATCATTATAACTGGCAAGGATAAAAAAGTTTCATATGATCATTAACGATGATGATCGATGGAGCACGTCTAATGGCAACAGGTAACGCATTCCACAGTTGGACTGCCTGGAATGCAAAAGACTTACCGTAAAACGTTTCACAGCGTGCAGCAGGGGTCTTAAGAGTAAGGTTCCCCTTCTATCCGAGGGGCAGGGAATGAATATTGTGCCAAAAGGGGAACTTTTTTTGGAAATAGCATGGAGTAGAGGGGAATGAATGAAGAAAAAGGAAGAGTAGTTATGAAGAAAAGAGAGTAAATGAGCATTCTGCCGAAGGCGAATCGGTAACCACTATCTGCCGTTACAATGATTACGAGCAAGTGTTATTTCTTACTGTCACGATATTTTTTATTTTGTTATCGTTATTGCAGGATTACTGTCTACAACAAAAGTTGTCGTTGACAAAATGTGACGTAATTAGGCCTTAGCTTCAGTCGTTATCTTACTGATAATATGATGATTTATTTTAATTCCCTAAAGGCTATTAAAAGGTTTAAAGGGTCATTTTAAATACAAAGCTTCGTATAACGGCTTTACCTGTGATTTTATATATAAATTATTAAATTTTTGTACTCCGATAATATTTAGATTAGATTCAAATATTTAGATATTTTTTTAAGACCGTTTTCCACCACACATCTTCAAGAACATTAAGAACTCTTATATGCACGTATTTGGTGGTAGATTTTCTTAGCAGGAGGTCGTCTAGGTGAGTACCACCGCAGTGCCAGATATCCTGCCGCCAAGCAGTAGTGTGTAAACATTACTATGTCCCGGTTTGAAGGTACTGTAGCTAGTGAAATTATAGGGCTGTTAAGACTAACCATCGAAAGTCTCAAAGTAATGAGCGCCAAAGTAGCGATACCCTGGACTTTGTTTTGCTACACAAAGTTCGCCATGGGCAAGCGTTATCTCTTACCTACCATCAGGAGCGCGTCTTGTTCGTCTCATTACCTTTATATAAAAAAAAGGTTTTTTGTTTAACAAATAAGCTTGCGTTGACTGCCATCTTGACGGATGTTTTTTTAATGTTTTATAAGCTAGGTGTTTGACCATAGCTCATTTGAAGTGTGGTCGAAGATGGTAAAGCATACCTAACCTGAAATGGAATTGGATCTTAAGTGAGGCTGCTGAAACACACCGCTAGGTGCTTGGCGACAGATTTTCAACTTGAGGGTGGTAGCTAGCCAGCCAAGTAGGTACTAGAAATAACCTACCACCATACTATGGTTTTCTCACAATATTTACTTTAGATAGAAACAAGAAATTGTTCGGTCTTGCCAAAACTCCTAAAATATTTGAATTTAAAACGCGAGTAAAATTAAATGTTCGCCTTAAATAAGTTTGATAATTGCTGAGCTGATTTTGTAATTTCGCAAGCGTCGTGTTCACCCTTACGGTAATGATGGATGAGTGTTAATTATTTTACTCATTTAAGTATCTTAAGTATTTTAGTGTTATGCAAAGACATAATTATTTGGAAGGTTTGGTGCCCAGTTATGTACAGTCATATTCGTATTATTTAGCATGCTGCTGACCAGTGCGCAAGCGTTCCCGTGGCCCCAACTGCAAGCGCGGAGAAGGAACACCCCAGGGTTTTTAGTGGGTAGGCCGCCATTTTGGCGGAGATTCCTACATAATCACTAAGCTCCCCCCGGGGCTAGAGGTATCCATTAAGGATGAACCCCGAGAGAAAAAAATAATTGAAAAAAAATTATTTAGCATATTATATCCCTTCTTATTCAAAGTGGGGGCGAAAAGTCCTGCACCGACGTTCCGCTTGGGTTGTTTTGTGCATTTCCTCCTCCCAGCGGCTACCCGAGCCAATTCAGCTCCTTGAAGTATGGCCCTACGAAGCGAGGCCCTGGGCCGCTGGTATAGTAGCTCCAGTGAGTGAAAATCATTGCTGATTCGGAAATTTGAGGTAGATATACTGAGTTTATAGGTCGGCAATGTATTTGTAGTGCCCTTAGTATTGTAGACAGGCAACCCGATAGCTTGATTGCCACCAGTGGCAAAAAAAAGAAAAAATCAGCACAGAAAGCACAGAGGCACACAAATCAGCACAGAAAACACACAGGCACACAAATCAACACAGAAATCACAGAGGCACACAAATCAGCACAGAGGCACAGAAGCACACAAATCAGCACAGAAAGCATAGATGCACACAAATCAGCACAGAAATCACAGAGGCACAGAAACACGCAAATCAGCACAGAAAGCACAAAGACACAGAGGTAAAAAAATCAGCACAGAAAGCACATAGGGACACAAATCAGCACAGAGGTACAGAGGCACAGAGGCACACAAATTAGCACAGAGGCACAGAAAGCATATAGGGACACAAATCAACACAGAAAGCATATAGGGACACAAATCAGCACAGAAAGCTCAGCGGCACAGAGGCACACAAATCAGCACAGAAGTATAATAAGCATCTAACTTGTAACCTGTAACGGGTAGTCAAGCTTTTCAGAATATAACTGGTAGAAAGTAACTGGTATCTTATAAAAAAAATAAACGTTTCCTTTATTTTCTCTTTTTGACATACTGACGAACAAAGTAGGTTTACCAATAGGGTTTCGTTCTGATTTAGGATATAGAACCCTAAAAACTAGCAACATTAATTAATTTCAACGTAAAGCCTTTAATACTATAAAAAAGTGTAGCACAGGTGAAAAGAAATTCTCACAACAAAGGAAAGGAGATTATACCTAGATGAAAGTTTAAAATTACCTAATTTACAAGGATTTTTCTTGGAAAGTTGGAAAAGTATCAATCTTGCCTAATCAAAGTTTGTCGGAACAAAGTCTTATTATACTCAGGCTTCTAGTATAATGGCTTGAATAGTAAATAGAATAGTAGCTTGAAATCTCCTTAATATATAGTTTTTTTACTGATGACAGGCTAGGTATTTGACCACAACTTACCTGATGCTAAGTAACGGTGTGGTCGAAGATGTGACCAAACACACTCACACAAAAAATACACCCACTCGTAGCGTGAAATGGGAACCAAATCTCAAATTAGTTTTCCGGAACACAATAGCTGATAATAAAGGACACAATATTTAAATTAGCGGAAATTTTTGAATATGTAAACTAGATATTTTGTTACAGGGTTCTAAATACATGAGGTCTGAAAATATTACACTCCTTTTTTGCCAGTCATGTACAAACATTACACTCTTTTTTTGTCAGTCATGTAGAAACATTACACTCCTTTTTTGTCAGTCATGTACAAACATTACACTCCTTTTTTGTCAGTCATGTAGAAACATTACACTCCTTTTTGTCAGTCATGTACAAACATTACACTCCTTTTTTGTCAGTCATGTAGAAACATTACACTCCTTTTTTGTCAGTCATGTACAAACATTACACTCCTTTTTTGTCAGTCATATACAGACATTACACCCATTTTTTATCAGTCATGTACAAACATTACACTCCTCTTTTGTCATTCATGTACAAACATTACAATTCTCTTTTGTCAGTTATGTACCAACATTAAACTCCTTTTTTGTCAGTCATATACAAATATTATACTCGTTTTTTGGGCAGTCGTGTAAAAAAGATGGATCCCAAGCTGTGAGATGTTAAAGGTTCCATCACAGCACTTTGTATATCATCTCGTCGTTGTACACGGTAGATTTTAATAATTAATTGTTATAATATTCCTACCAAAGTGTTTTATCAATTCATCACGAGTTTATAACAACTTTCAACAACAAAATAATGCCGAAAAGTTAATCCAGCTTAATATTTCCCGACAGCCGGTTTTTAAAACAAATGTTTAAATCTAAGCCACTCGGTTGAGTCGCGAAATATTTTTCACCGCTAAAAACCGTAGCTTGCTAAAAGTTTTAATTGCTACTCAAATTAATGCCCGGCCGTGGTACACTGACTGTAAACACACGGGACATTATTTTAACACTTACGCACAATGAGGAATTATTTTTATTGAATAATTTATTGCTCGAAATGTACAAAGTTATTTTGGGAATGTACCTAAAAACATGTGGGCGTAGAACTCATAGTAATTGTGTCGTAACGTGGGCGTCTAACGACTCGGAAGTCGGAACTGAATTAAAATAGCTTCTTCGAATACAATTATCTTTCATTTTACGGCTTAAGAATGTTTAATCATCTCATAAAAATTACAAATAATTTACTTACTGAGATAACACACTTGTTAATTAATAATAATTATTGTGCTGCTAGGCACAGCATGCAGACAAAATTAATTAAAACCTAAACAAAACATAAGAAAAAAAAACTTAAAAGTAAAAAACATGAGCTACATGAATAGGAAGCTCTATGCTCTATCTCTATAAATGTAACTGTGTAACGTTTTTATGTCAATAAATAAATAATAATAATAATAATAATAATCAGCCTTTCCCAAAGTGGGCGATAACGCCGTCTTGTGGGCGCTGCAGGCCTAAAGGGGGGCGGTAAGAGGCCCAGAAAAAAATGGGGGCGTTGTGTAGAGGCTTGGATGATTTGTAATTTCATTTAGCTAGGAGGCCTCTAAGACGTAGGTGAAAAAATGGGGTCGCTGAAAAATAATTTATTCTCAAAGTGGGCAGTAGACAAAATAAGTTTGGGAACCCCTGCTCTATATGCTAGCTCACCTCGGTCACCGCGCGCTTTCATGTAGTAAGAGTGCTGGGAGTATACCGCGGCACGCCAGCTTAAACATCATCCGTCGGGCTTTTGTCAGTGCCGGCGTCCCATCAGTTTTAGAACCGAACGGACTGATGCGGGACGACGGCAAGAGACCCGAGGGTATGACCCTTACCCCATGGAAGACGGGACGGCCTCTGGTGTGGGACGCCACATGTGTCGACACCTTGGCACCGTCTCATCTTTCTGTGACTTCGTGACAAGCTGGTGCTGCCGCATCTAAAGCGGAAAACCCCAAACGGCACAAATATAGTTATTTAGATAGAATGTACTCGTTTGTGCCGTTTGGGGTTGAAACTTTAGGTCACGATCCATATCGGGACCTGGTCAAAACGTTTAGAGGAGGCTTCAAGTGACCAGAATGCTGGCATCTACTTTGGTCAAAAGCTTAGCATTGCCATCCAGCGTGGCAATGCTGCTAGCATTTTGGCCACATATCCCTCGAACGGACTTTTAGATAGAAGACTTTAGGTTATTTTTATGCGTTTTAGCTTTCATTTTGATTTCGTGGGCAAATGGAATAGTTGACGTTGTCTGTGGGTTACTACCAGAGCAAGAAGACAATTCAATTCTTGATAAATGGCCTTTGCGAAGATACTTCACAATTAAGAGCGAGAAGACGGGAGGCGTTCGCGGGTGGGAGTGGACGGCGCGGGAGGTGTCAATGTCAACGGGAGGCCAGAATACAAACAGAACAGAAAAGGCCGAAAAGACTGAGAGATATAACTTAGTAAATAGTGGAAATAGAAGCGTTGATACAAGAGTTGGACAGTATTGTAATATGCGTTTGTAAATAGTATTAATTTTATATATTTAGTTATTAGTTTTTATCTAAGTAATTTAAAGGAATTGAAAGTGCAGTTTTAAAGAATAAAAAAAAAAAAAATATTTATTTGTTCAGTACAGGTGTCAAAATGTTGGTACATAAATTAAAAAGGCACTTAAACCATACTTAACCCAGAATTAGGTGTGCAAAAATTGGATAAAATAAAATTACATTAAATAATGTCAATTTTGGATTAATTAATTATGTCAGGAGGTCAATTACAAAATGTCAATCAGTTCAATTTATATAAATTTCAATACTTATTAATTATTTTTTACCTTATCATCAATAAATTCTTTTACAGAATAATATGCCTTATCTTTTAAAAATGTTTTAAGTTTAATAAGCAATAAAAGATTTACAATTTTAATGTGTAATTGAATACCTATTGTAAGTTTGTCTGTTCCGGTTTGAAGGTATGCGAAATTACTGGGCTTATTGATACTTACCATCGCAAGTTTCAAAGCAATTAGCGCCAAAGCAGCAATGTCCTGGACTTTGTTATGTTACTCAAAGTTTCGGATACCAATACAATGGTCAAGACAGGCGTCATCTCTTACTATCAGCATAGAGTTTTGTTCGTCTCTGTACTTTGCGTTAAAACACCTGAGACAAAACTCGTTTCATTGCTTCAGTAGTGTTTCGGAAATGCTTGCACGTGCATTTATCATGTAAAGAAAAAGAAATTAAATGTTTGGATGGCATAAGGCATGTTTTGTATAACGCAGTTTTTATTACCAGGATTAACATACAAGATACTTTTTAACCCGGAAAAAGAACCAACTAACTACAAAACGTGTCCACTTGAAATGTGGTTCTTCTAAATGTATCTTATGCAAAATTATTCCAGGATAAAAGGTATTCTTTATCGTAATCTAGCTAATGAAATAGCGCAAGTTGCATGACGAATGAAACTATTGCTTTGTAGGGTTCCGTATCTCAAAAGGAAAAGACGGAACCCTTATAGGATCACTTTATTGTCCGTCTGTCTGTCTGTCAAGACCCTTTTTCTCAGGAACGCGTGGAGGTATCAAGCTGAAATTCATATCAAATACTCAAATCTACTGTCCCTTGGAGCTGTGAAAAAATCAAACTTCTAAGCCAACGCAATCAAAAGATACAGTCGTTTATGCTGCAAATTTTCGACACTCGCAAGGGAATCAAAACCTACAGGGTACTTCCCGTGAGCTCAGAATCTTGAAATTTGGTACTAAGCAACGTCTTATAGCACGGATAAAGGAAAATTTGCGACAAGTATAAATTACCATAAAAAAACAAAAACATAACTTTTACTTATATACCTACAGATGGGAACCCTTGGTGCGCGAGTCCGACTCGCACTTGGCCGGTTTTTTTTTTTTTGTTACTTTCTCTTTGAACCTAATTCTAAAGTCAACGCGGATAAAGTTGAAGGCGTGAGCTAGTATCTATATAAAGATACTAAAACAGATTCAGTTTGTCTGCTCATCCAAACAGTATTACTACCGACAGCTGCTACGTAGAAAATGTTTTAGACGAGACATAGTGTAGTGTCAATGCACTTTGAAAATGACTAGACTCAAAGATCTCAAAAATAAGGATACGCCCTAGAATATTATTGTAAAAACTGTATAATCATAAAATATGGAAATTTCACCTACAACGTCCAATACTTAAGATTTAAAATATTATTTTACAATTTTGTAATTAGCACTGACATTTCTGTGACAAACATAGGTATATGTTTGTTCTATGTCTGGGTGTTCTGTGTGCATTTTATAAATAGCGCCATTTGACCCCAAACTTGAATAATGGAAGTCAGATAAGTGATAGTTTTTTTTTTTTTTTTGCAAACACTTAAGTATAGTAATTCAAACTATTAACGAATTAAATTCAAACCCAACTTCTATTTAGGAATTTTATCAGTCCATTGACATTGCTAGTGTCTGAGGTCAGATTGCGTAGATGATCTTACAATCAACCACGGACATGCAATCAAAACAATTTTAGTGTCTGTGGTCAGATTTCATAGATAATCTAACAAACAATCTATCCGCGGACATGCAGTTTAACACATCAAAACAGGAACACTTTTGATGTTCGAGGTCAGATTGTCTGGATAATCTAACAATCATTCAGTCCACGGACATGCAATCTAACCAAGGACACTTTTAAAAGCAATTTTTACATGTTTTTAATAGCAATCTAGCAATCAATCTGTCCACGGACATGCAATTTAACAAATAAAACCAGAAACATTTTGGACGTTCGAGGTCAGATTACGTAGATGATCTTACAATCAATATGATCACAGACATGCAATCTAACCAGGAACATTTTTAATATCCGAGGTCAGATTGCGACGATCTAGCAATCAATATGTTCGCGTACAGCCACGTTACTATTCTGTTTTATTTTTCCGATTATCTACCCGTGGGTCGCCGCTAAAGATTTTAGTCTCTCCATACAGTTGACATTATATTTTATAGCCGCGCTCAGCTTAGCCCGGTTTTTTAGATTAGGGATATAATTTAGGACGAAAACTGCTGAATATATTACTCAAAGCAGCGGTTGGAGCGCACTGGGATACAAAAACACTTACAATAATGAAAATTGCCACCAAACTCATATACATACATAAACATAGTGATTGTACATAGAAATCCGTTTATTCATCATATTTTTACGTGTGTTTTGGTATTTTATTGTATAGCAAATAACAACCAGCTTACAAAGCAAAAATAAAAAAAAATGTTCACGATTTTCCTGTTTATGCTCAATGTTTTACTTGGTGGTAGATTTCCTTTTAGCAGGTGGTCGTCTAGGTAGGTACCACCGCAGTACCAGATATTCTGCCGCTAAGCAGTAGTGTGTAAACATTACTGTGTTCCGGTTTGAAGGGTACTAGCGAAATTACTGGGCTGTTGAGACTAACCATCTAGTCTCAAAGTAATGAGCGCCAAGGCAGCGATGCCCTGGACTTTGTTTTACTACTCAAAGTTCTGTGTATCGCTGCAATGGTCATGGACAGGCGTTATCTCTTAACATCAGGAGAGGGTCTAGTTCGTCTCATTACTGTTACATAAAAAAAAGGTCAATGTTTTTTTTTAAATATATTAGTACAAACTCCTAAATCAGTTGTCGGTGGTGAAAGCTGCAATGAGGACCCTCCCTCCAGTCGTGCGTGAGCGTGTCATGTCAAAAATCACTGTTCTTTGGATCTGACCCTTGACTCAACCGCCATGCGAGAATCTCTTAAGGTGTAGATCGAGGCTAACGCAGCACATCTTGATCGCACACATCGGTTTCAATAATATCTATATTTACTAGTAATTAGTCAAAAAAATTAATTGTTTTGTAGTATATACTTTACTTTAAGCGTAAGAATTGTACCCGACCCTCTCTACCCGTGGTTGCCGTAAGAATCGGCTAAGGGATGTAATAGAGAAGAGGGGCAGCAGCGTCTTCCTTGAACAATCACACCTAACTGCGCTCGATAACCCGCCTGCTAAGCGTGGCGAGTATTGGCAAAACCCACCCAGGAGGAGGCCTATGTCCAGCAGTGGACGACCTGTGGCTGATGATGTGATATTAAGCTGGACTTAATTTACTTTATTTCGTAGTTTGGCTAGGATCATGTCAGTCTCGAGTTTTTGGACATATCTACATATGTGTATATCTCTGTGGTAAGTGCCCATTGAAACAAAATTTTATTTGTTTTAGTGTGGAAAAATATGCAAGTGGTTTTAAGTTAATTTTTTAAGGATGACTGTCTAGGTATTTGACTGCAATTTACATGATGTTCAAGGACGGTACGGCTGAAGATGATAAACAATTATTTTGGAATAGTAACTGGTCATCAAATGATGCTTCAAGGAACACATAGTTGGTACTCGAAAAAAAGTCTATAGCTTTTGTATATGTATATACGTTTATGTATATAGTTTTATTTAAATACATAAATATTTCACGTAGGTTCTTATTAGGTATATGTATTTTTTTGTTTGATTTGATTTTTTCTATCTTATACAATTGTTATATACAATAAGTACAAATAAAATTAAATTCATTTATATAAGACAACAACGCCCATATGAACTATATATAAATACAGGCAAACGTTCATAAATACTTATTTCATCCAAAAAAGTAATTAGTAGGAGTACAACCTGCAGATGGCTATTAAAGATCGGAACGTGGCGGTGATGGAGGCACTAGGCCGAGAGGGGGCGATTAAAACGCAAATGTAATCTTTAGTAGTATGTTGTCAATGTAATCATTAGTCTTATTCAAGTATTGTGTGTATGCCTCGAGCATTCATGCTCACCATCGAAGGCTCCTTCTTGCGGCGGCGTGATCGGGTGCTGCTTGCGGGTCGCTGGTCTGCTCGCGGTATACACATAAACTAGTACTTTAACCCTAGTTAAGACTTACGTTTCCTCTTCCCATATTGTAGAAAAAAAAAAATATATATATATATAATATTGTATAAATTCAAGGTAATAAAGGTCACGGACCCCGGTGTCTGTGGAGTGTAATTTTCTAAATAAAAAAAAAAAAAAAAAAAAAAAAAAAATTGTAATTATTGTGGGTAGTAGTATTCTACCTAAAGATTGTGTAGACGTTAGAATATTTCAAGGTTTGACTTGTTAGGTACAACGTTTCAACTGCTTACAATTACTAACCATCATATTCTATTCTCTTTGATAAACACTGGGGTGTTATTCCCTACAGCTACATAACAAGTTACGTGGCCGCGTTACTTTAACACGCTTATGTCGCTATGAATTTACGTACTACGTATTATCGAGATTATTTTTATAACAAATAGGTTTACGTTTGATTGCCATCTCACTTGATGTAGAGTGATGCAGTTTAAGAAGGAGCACGCTTGCCTAGAAGATACCGATTCACTCTCGACTTGAAGACGCCCAGATTGTATCCAACAGGGAACACCAACTCAGGTAACTTATTCCACTATCTAGCAGTTTGCACAATGAACGTGGAATCAAATCGTTTTGTTCGAGTTTTTGGAACGTTGACCATGAAATGATGTCGTTCTGGCTGTCCAATAGAAAAATGGGTATGGTGGAATTTAGACCATGTAGTTCAAAAGCACGCTTTCCGAAATAAATGCGATAAAAAACCGACAATCTAGCAACTTTGCGACGATGTTCTATGCTTTGTAATTTATCTTGAACAATGGAGTTGTCGCAGATGAGCCTCTTGGCACGCTTCTCAATATACTCCAACGCCTCAAGAATATCTAGATTCGAGATATTTATTGCTTTCATTTTTTTACGGTGGACAGGTTAAATGTTTGACCACAGCTCACCTAATTTACAGTACAATATCTAGTAAATATAAAATAGTATATGATACACAGTCAAATATCGTCCCTATGCCAATATCTGTAACGTTGGTGGTTATTTTTTGTTTTTTATGGCTGACAGGCTAAGTGTTTGACCACAGCTCACTTGATGTTAAGTGACGGTGTAGTCGAAGATGGTAAAGCACACCTAGCCTGGAATGGAACTGGCTCTCAAGTGAGGCTGCCGGAACACATTGTTAGATGCTTGGCGGCAGATTTTTAACTTGAGGGTGGTAGCTAGCCAGCCGAGTACTAGAAAGTACCCTACCACCATGCTATGGTTTCCTCACGATGTTTTCCTTCACCGGCAGCTCAAGCTCATTGTTGGGGTTTAAGCCCACGCCCTTCGGCATGCGAACCTACCGCGCTAACCGCTGAGCCATCTACGCTACAAAATAATATATTTTTGATAGTATTTGTATCAAATTTAAAAACGCGACAAGTCATGTTACGCTCGCGTTTTGTACTGTCAAAATAAATGTAATAATCCTGTAACATTAAACATAAAACCATTTTATTTTAAACCACTGCTGAGTAAAATAAATTACTAGGCTGCACGGATTTAGATGAAATTTAGCACACAGATAGCTTATTACCTGAATTAATACATAGTGTACTTTGTATCCCAGTTTTTTTAACAATTAAAGTAAAAATAAGTAGATAAGCGTAAAATGTGGTGTAATATAAATTCAGAAGAGAAAAATATTTTAAAAAAATGTTTAATGGTGTTCACATACTACATTTTACTTGGTGGTAGATTTCCTTAGCAGGAGGTCGTCTAGATAGGTACCACCGCAGTACCAGATATTCTGCCGCAAAGCAGTAGTGTGTAAACATTACTGTGTTCCGGTTTGAAGGGTACTGCAGCTAGCGAAATTACAGGGCTATTGAGACTAACCATCTAGTCTCAAAGTAATGAGCATCAAGGCAGCGATGCCCTGGATTTTGTTTTATTACTCAAAGTTCTGTGTATCGCTGCAATGGTCATGGACAGGCGTTATCTCTTAACATCAGGAGAGTCTCGTTCGTCTCATTTCTGTTACATACAAAAAAAACATAAAAAACGTGGCAGTTTTTTTTTTTTTTATCAAAAAAAATATTATTTCTATTAACAACTATAACTATCATTATTATAAAACCGAATTAAAATACAATAAATACACTGATCACATTAATTTACTCTAAAACTTTGATATAATTATTACCTACACGCGTTTTGAGTGAGGAATCTCTTGTGAGTTACGGAATAAGGCCCTTGTAAGTCAAGCTCCTAAAAGTAAGTAAGATACCCAATTACTCTGGCACAAAACAAGCTGTATTAGGTTTTTGGGGTTCTAGATAAGTCTTCTTAGTTGGTCGGTTTTTAGGTCAGTCTGATTTAACATAATATGTGGCAAGATGTTCATTTCAACAAGATTTTGTTCCAAGAAATAAGATTCAAGCCTAGATGCTTATATTATAAACGTAAAAATTTGTATGTTTAAATGTTTGAATTAACTAAACCGCTTAACCAAATTTGATGAATTTTGGTATAGAAATAGATGAGGACAAGGACAAGGACATAGGCCACTTTTTTTTGTGAAAGTAAATCTTGAAGGGGGTCCAATAGGAGATGAAAGTTTGTACGGGGAACCAATAATTTCTCAAGTACCTAAGTAAAAAATCATTATATTTTTACTTTTGGTAAGAAATAAAGATTGTTCCTGCGTTTTTGACTAATCAAGGTAAAATAGGGGGTGGTTTAATTATTTTCTTAATGTCCTCACTTATCTACCTTGATAGTACACACCTAGCGAAGCAGGCGGGTAACAGCTAGTCTATATCTATAAAAGAAGAAACTGACAGACTGATTCACTGACTGATGGATCAACGCACAGCTGAAACCTCTGGCTCTAGAAACATGAAATTTTGCACAAATGTTCCTTAGGTAACGTAAGTGTGCACTAAGAAAGAATTTCTTAAAATTTCACCCCAAAGGGTACAAAATAGGGGTTGGAAATTTATATGAAACTTCGTTATTTTTGATAGTAGCGTTTTCAAACTCACAGGAAATATACTCTTTATTAAAAGTAATAAAAAACGTTGTTACTAATTTTTAAACACTACCAAGTTTGTATGGGGAACTATTTTTTTTTTGTATCGATTCCAAACTAGTATGTTTAACATATAGGACACTCTTTATCTCAGGAAAATATAAAGTTCCTGTGGGATTATCAAAAATTCCACAATAAAAGGTATCCTTTATCTAGGTAATCAAGTAGCTCAAGTTTCATGATGGATGAATCTATTGTTCTTTTGTTACTTGCAAAAGTTTTGTTGTTACTTTTTTATTCCATTCCAGGCTAGGTGTGCTTTACCATCTTCGCTTCACCATCAGTTAACATCAGGTGAGCTGTGGTCAAACACATAGAATGTCAGCCATAAAAAAAATGTGGTAGATCTCCTTACCGGGAGGTCGTCTACGTTGGTACCAACGCAGTACCAGATATTCTACCACCAAGTAGTAGTGTGTAATCATTACTGTGTTCCGGTTCGAAGGGTAGGGTGAAGGCAGCTAGCGGAATTACAGGGCTGTTGAGACTTACCATCGAAAGTCTTAAAGTAATGAGCTCCAAAGCAGCGATGCCCTGTACTTTGTTTTGCTACTCAAAGTTCTGTGTGTACTACATGGTAGTACTGCAATGGTCATGGACAGACGTTATCTCTTACCATCAGGAGAGTGAATCGGTATCTTCTAGGCATGCTCCACTATAGACAGTATCTTCGCTTAACATTGGACTAGATAGCGGTCAAACTCAAGCCTAATAATTAATAATTTGTAGCGATGATAGCTCAGTGGTTAGCGCGGTCGGTTCGCATGCCGAAAGGCGTGGGTTCAAACCCCAACAATGAGCTTGAGCTGCCGGTGAAGGAAAACATCGTGAGGAAACCATAGCGTGGTGGTAGGGTACTTTCTAGTACTCGGCTGTTGAAAGTCCACCCTCAAGTTGAAAATCTGCCGCCAAGCATCTAACGGTGTGTTCCGGCAGCCTCACTTGAGAGCCAGTTCTATTCCAGGCTAGGTGTGCTTTACCATCTTCGACCACACCGTCACTTAACATCAGGTGAGTTGTGGCCAAACACCTAGACTATCAGCGTTAAAAAAAAAAAAAAAAACCTAAATAAAACATGGTATATTTTTATCCCGAGAAGAGACATGCGTCGAAACCCCGTGAAATGTAACCCGGCGCGGAGCGGGTGTCATATCTCCTAGCGCTACCCCCAAGGTCTACGATGCTTGTTATGTATGGTACAAGGCATGAGAGAAAAGCTTTTAAGTTTTTTTCTTAAATAATACTTTTAGCCTTATGTCACCACCTGTAGCACTACCTGTATAGAAACTAAGTCATCGTCACCATCATCTCAGCCGTAGGACGTCCACTGTTGCACATATGCCTTCCTCAATTATTTCTATGAAGACCGGTTGAAAGCGGCTCACGTCTCGCGCTGGACGTGACGTATAGGACGTATCTGAAGTCTTCATGAGGTTGTTTGTCCACCTTGTAAAGTAACTAGGTATCTTTATTTTGAAATGTTTTAGTTCTGATGTATACAATTAAGTCTATTTATTCTACAGATTTGCCGTGGTGGTGCCGGCGTAAGAATTGTATCCCACCACCTCTACCCCTGGTTGCCGTAAGAGTCGGCTAAGGGATGTAATCCGGAAGATGGGCAGCAGTGTCTTCCTTGAACAATCACACTTAACTGCGCTCGCCAACCCGCCTGCCTAGCGTGGCGAGTATTGGCAAACCCCCCCCGAGGCGGAGGCCTATGTCCAGCAGTGGTCGTCCTATGGCTTATGATGATGATGATGTTGATTCTACAGATGGCAAGTCACCTGTGCTATTAGAATATTATTTTCAAGAATTTCTTAAACGATATTCAAATGTGGGAAAATAGCTGAGGCTGCTGGAATACTCTGTTAGGTCTTTGGCGGCAGATTTATAACTTGAGGAGCTTTTTGCTAGTCAAATGGGTTTAAGACAATACTCTACCATCATGATATAGTTGCCTCACGGTGTTTTCCTTCACTAGTCGTTCATGCTCATTGTTGGGGTTTGAACCTACGCCCTTCGGCGTATGTACCGATCGCACTAACCACTGAGTTATAATCAATGCAAATATCCATCGCTTTTACTCTCGCTAGTTTTTCGCGGTCGATTCCCTCGCTTGTAAATAGTATTGTGGCACAGAGAGAGCTACACGCTATTTCCTGTGCCTTAATTCGTCCCCTTATCTCAACTTCAGTATGATTTATGACCTAGGCCCGCCCGTTTCGTCCAATTTACAGAAAACCCCGTCATAAAATATCCCTAGTTATACGGTGCCATAGTCAAAGATATAAGTTTTCGTAAAACTGCCTAATTATGTTTTAATATCAGCTATTTTCTAGTCATTACTATTTTATTATCGAATCTTATGTGGTATTGACATATTTTTGTTTTACTTAAGCGAGATTACTCACGCTTAATTTTATCGGATTTCCGACTATAGCTTCGGCCACATCCGGTGGCCTTTATCATGGAGTCAAAGCTGAGTACAACGCGCGCGCGGCCTCGTCCTGCTTCGCACTGCGGGCCGCCGCGCGCCTCGCACGTGAAGATAAACGGTTTGTAGCTGAAACTATAGTTGGAGTTTCCGATAAAATAAAATTTAACGTGAGTAATCCCACATAAGTAACACAAAAGGTCACTTCTATTAATAATATATAATCTGACCTGAATCTTTTTTATCTGTTTTTTTTTTTTTTAACATCTGTGTCTAAGTGTTCGACCACAACTCGCCTAGAATTATATGACTTTTCACATTGCAATTCTCACATATTAAATACTAAACTCATAAACATTTTTAAAGTAGCTTATTTATATTTTCACGCATGACATTTCACGTTGAATGACGTTGACAGAGCATTGGGTTATTTTAAGCAACGTTTATTAAGTTAGACTCAAATATATATACGAATGGTATCCAATATTGACAACTGGCAATGGTGCAGTCTTTTTTGTACTGCGTTGGAGTAAAAAGAGATTGACTGTTGTAGTTTTTGGGTAGTAGTCTTTAAGATTAACTTGATGGAATTTAAGTTAGTACAATAAAGTAATGAGACGAACGGATCACTCTCCTAATGGTAAGAGTTTGATTTTGGCTTTATCGTCTACCGTTACAGTACCAAATATGCTACCACCAAGCAGTAGTGTGCAAACATTACTGTGTTCCAGTTTAAAGGATACTGCAGCAAGTGAAATTACAGGGTTGTTGAGACCAGCCATTGATTGGACAGACGTTAACTCTTACTATTAGGAGAGCATCTCGTTCGTATCACTTATTTATTTAAAAAAAAGGTTAATTTTAATGTAGCAATATATAAGATTTATGTAGTATTTCATCATAATATTTCTATGAATAAGTTACATAAAAGTATTTCTGTATAAAGGTTCATTAAAATTTAAACGATTCTAAAATCACGTCGTTACACACTTTTAAGACAACCACATAAAAATTATTATTCATTTCATAATAACAGCAAAAAATAATTTTCAAATAAAAAGACATTATTACATTGCAACAACTCAAAAATGATCCCCTTAAAACACTCCTAAATTGAAACAACTCAAAAATCACGTCGTTTAGAGCTACGTTTCTCATTATGATGCTACTTAACACGAAATTATAAGTGGCTTTTCAGTAATTTAACTGTGCTTATTTTTAACTTGGAGGGTCACTTGCGACGACACCTTTTTAGAATGACTTCTTTTTAGTGATGCGCTCGCTATGGACGTAATTCGGCTTATTTCCCGATTCGATTTCGAATTCGAATCGAGTAACATTGTACTATGGAAACTGACGTGGTTCGGACGAGGCCACTCGCGGTATATATTATACTCAGCTTTGTCTCCATGAAGAAGGTCACCGGTGGTTGCCGAAACTATAGTCGGAGTATTTGATATAATTAAACGTGAGTAATCCCGCATAAGTGTAACATGAACAACAAAAATGCGAGTAACATTGCTTATAATATTGTTGTATAATAATTTTATTTATTGAACAATTGAACTAAGACCTAGGTAATTAAAGCATATGGATTTTGTATAATAGTCTACTAACTTCTTCTCTTTTTTAGATGTGAAAAAGTAGCGAACAAGCGACGAGCCACCACCTGATAGCAAGTGGTCACCGCCTTCTAATGGAACATGGGATAGAACTGGCTCTCAAGTGAGGCTGCCGGAACACATCGTTAGTTCCTTGGTGGTAGATTTCCAACTCGAGGATGGTAGTTAGGTTAGCCAAGTACTATAAAATACCATCATACTATGGTTTCCTCGCGATGTTTTCCTTCACCGGCAACACAAGCTCATTGTTGAGGTTTGAACCCACGTTCTTTGGCGTGTGCACCGACCGCGCTAAGCACTGAGCTATCATCGCTACAAGCACACTCTTTTTCTGAAGCACATTCTCCGAAATGAATCTGATAAAAAATAGATTCGGCCCAGCACAACATAAAAATAGATTCGGCCCAGCACAGCATAAAAATATATTCGGCCCAGCACAATATTTCACAACACTAATCTTTAACTGTTATTAAAATTTGCGTTAAGTCTGTATAGCAGAGACCTTTTACTTAACACCCTGTTTTGTTGAGGGGGTTAATTATTTTTCTTGCCGGATGCGGAAGTGGGGTGCGTTGTTGTTTGTCCCGTTTTTAAAGGTCAAGGATATGACGCTGTTTTCTTTTTATCCCGTTAGAACGAATTATGTTTTGTTTTGTAATTTGTATTACGCAATAGGTACCTGGATTAAACATGTCAAGGGCTGTAGGGCGTGTGTTCGATTCCCACAAGAACATATATTTATGTAATGATATTTTTTTTAGTGAATTTCTTGCTAGGTATTTGACCACAGCTCACTTGATGTTAAGTGACAGTGTGGTTGAAGATGGTACACACACCTAGCCTGGAATAGAACTGGCTCTCAAGTGAGGCTGACGGAACATACCGTTAGATGCTTGGCGGCAGATTTTCAACTTGAGGGTGGTAGCTAGCCAGTCGAGTACTAGAAAGTACCCTACCACCATGATATGGTTTCCTCACGATGTCTTCCTTCACCGGTAGCTCAAGCTCATTGTTGAAGTTTGAATCCACGCCCTTCGGCGTTTAAACCGATCGCACTAACCACTGAGCTATGATTGCTACATCGTTTGTTCTCTATGTATTTACAACAAAAAAGTATATAAGTTATTCTATCAGTTATCTGGTCCCCATAATACAAGTTTGCTTTTTTGGGACTAAATCATTAGCTAGAATGACTAAAGATATACTATTATATAAATATAGTAATGTTTTTGTGGTGACTTTTTAATTCAACTAGTGGAAATACATACGTATGAATAGAGTTATTTTTCAGCCTGAAACATTCCAGTGTTGGCCAGTGTTATCAGGTAACATCGAGGGCACTAAAAAACTAACCCCCCTTTTGTGGTATACGCCAAACAAATACTCGCCAAGCCCACCGGTGAACGGAAATCCGTAAAATAATATATTTGTGGGCCGTTTCGTCGGTCCTTTTATTTCCTTTATTGCTTGCTTTTGCCGTTTCAGAGGCAATTTTTTAGGTAACCCAAAATGGTCGCAAATTATTCTCTTTCAATGGCAATCTCTAGTTAGGACTTTCTATATGCTTGGTGCTAACTCCGTTAGAAGCTTTTAGACGTTTTCAAATGTGTGACATTATATGGATTTAAATGTTGAATCCACTTGATGATAGGTGGACAGAAACTCTTAAAGTACACCAAAAATAGAAAATATTTTTTTTTTCTCTGACAGGCTAGGTGTTTGAACACAGCTCACCTGGTGCTAAGTGACGGTGTGGTCGATGATGGTAAAGCACACCTAGCCTGGAATGGAACTGGCTCTCAAGTGAGGCTGCCGGAACACATCGTTAGATGCTTGGAGGCAGATTTTCAACTTGAGGGTGGTAGCTAGCCAGCCGAGTACTAAATAAAAATAAATAAATATAAATAAATATTGTAGGACACATTACACACAGCGCCATCTGACCCCAAACTAAGCAGAGCTTGTGTGATGGAAGTCAGATAAAACTGATAGCATACATAAATACTTTTTTTTTTTGTAAATACATACTTATAATACATACAGAACACCCAGACACAGAACAAACATTTGTTTATAACCAAACAAACATTTGTCCTTGGCGGGAATCGAACCCACGCCCTACAGCTCAGGCAGACATACTCCCAATGAGCCAACAAGGCTGTCTAGAAAACTGTACTAGAAAAGGGTACTTTCTAGGTTTACCTCACCACGACGCTATGGTTTCCTCACGATGTTTTCCTTCACCAGCAGCTCAAGCTCATTGTTGGGGTTTGAACCTTTTTCCTTCGGAATGCGAACCGACCGCGCTAACCACTGAGCTATCATCGCTACAAAACATCGCTAACATCGCAACATCGCTTGATGGTAGATTTCCTTAGCACGAGGTCGTTTAGGTAGGTACCACCGCAGTACCAGATATTCTGCCGCCAAGCAGTAGTATGTAAACATTACCGTGTTCCTGTTTAAAGGGTACTGTAGCTAGCGAAATTACTGGGCTGTTGAGACTAACCATCGAAAGTCTCAAAGTAATGAGCGCCAAGGCAGCGATGCCCTGGACTTTGCTTTGCTGCTCAAAGTTCTGTGTATCGCTGCAATGGCCATGGACGTTATCTCTTACCATCAGGAGAGCAAGCTAAAACCAGTCTTAATGATCTTAATGCTATATGATTATATGGTATAAGATGGAGCACGCTTGCCTAGAAAATACCGATTCACTCTCGACTTAAAGACATTCAAATTATAAGTTTTCTGACGACAGCACATCTGACGCTTAATGTATGTTGTGGTTGAAGATGGTAAACACACTTAACTTGAAATGGAACTGGCCCTCAAGTGAGGCTGGCGGAACACACGGTTGATTGGCGGCAGGTTTTAAGATAATAACCAGCCGAGGACTTGAGTACCTACTCTACCATCTTACTATGGATTCCTCACGGTCTTTTACCGGCATTCGAAGGATTTAAAACAACACTTTAGTGTGCGATCCAAGCTCGCTAACCACTAAGCTAGCACCACTACAAAATACAAAAAAAAAAACTTAATATGAATAAATTATAAGTAAAAATATTATATTATACATACAAGCTTTCATTAAAAAACCTGAACCAAAAAAGTTAATAATTAATTTATTATGTGCAAATGAAACTAATAAATGTACTTAAGAAAACAAAAAATACTCCCAAATTTTACCATCTTACCATTTGCTATCAAGAAGTTCCAATCCCTACATCCAGGGTCCGTCATCAGATCAGCTCGATGTGAGCATAATATTGCGTTGTCGCGGAAATATGCCACATGAAACCAGCAACTGACCGCAAAATGGTTTCGCAAATTTTGAAACGGACAACTTACTTAGTTATCTACTAACAAACATTGCAAGTCAAATAAACGCCTGTAAAAACAATGACTAAACTCACTTGACATTCAATCTGACAAGTTCCCCCAAAACTCCCTCCACTTTTCGCCAGACAAACAAAAAAAGCGTTAAAAAACACGTCGCCCCAACAAAAACGCGCCCTAATGAATAAAACGATAATGCCTCTCAGATTTGAAACAAAAAACGTTGGTTCCCTTTGACCCCGTCCAACGTTGGTTTTACCGAGCGGCGGGTCATTTATCATTTGGACAAATACTTGCCGCTCCAGGCGCGTTGATACGTGAAACTGAAAGTTTTTCCAGCTAAGCGACGAGCTTGATAACGTTTGACTTTGGCTCTATGAAGTTGCGGAGTTTTTGATGGTCTTCCAGTTTTATACGTTTCTTTTTTGGGGTTTTGTACTGTCCTGCGAACACTACCGCGCGGCAGCGATCTTGACGGTGTCTTTGTTGATTTTATTATTATTATGTTTATTTATTTACAGAATGTACTTGTTTGTGCCGTTTGGGGTTGAAACTTTAGGGCCGTGGGGGCCGGCCGCTCACGATCTATGTCGGGACCTGGCCAAACGTTTAGAGGAGGCTTCAGATGACCAGAATGCTGTTATCTACTTTGGTCAAAAGCTTATCATTGCCATCTGACGTGGCAATGCTGCCAGCATTCTGGCCACATATCCCTCATCTGACGGCCTTTTTGACTAAGTTATTTTTATAAGTTTGTAAATAGTATTAATTTATATTTTGTTATTAGTTTTTAATAAGGTATAGATTTTTTATATGATATGTATATATAGTAGAATAGTAATTAATTAATTTATCTAATACCTTTAAACGAGCAATTCTTGTATATATGTATATATATTCTGAATCTCGGAAAGGGCTCCAATAATTTTCATGAAATTTAGTATTTCAGGGTTGATAAATTGATCTAGCTAGGTTTCATTTTTAGAAAACGTCGTATTATCCGTGTTTTCAGCCGAGCAAAGGTCGGTCATCCAGGTACTAATTGTAACAAGTCAAGTATGTGTATAATATGCATAATATTTAAATACAATATGTATTTATAATATTTTTATATTGTATACGTAGGTACCGTATCTACTTATGCCATTTTAGTTTAATAAAATCTATGAAATTGTAAAATGCCTGTTCGATAAGCCATTTTTTTTTAAATTTATGTTTATAGGCTTTCCTAGAATACTAATTTAATTGTATTATTGACTGTCCTGTTAGCTTATTTGGTAGATTATCTGCTTCAAGAGCTGTAGTAGGTCTGAGTTCCATTCCCACCAGGATATTTTTTTTGCGGTTGATAGGCTAAGTGTTTGACTACAGCTCACTTGATATTAACTGGTGGTGTGGTTGATAATGGTAAACGACTATGTTGATTTTTAGCTATGGTAGCTCTGTAGTTAGCGCGGCCACTTCACACGCAGAAGGACGTGGGTTCAAACCCCAATAATGAGCTTAAACTACCGGTGAAAGAAGACATTGTGAGGAAACCATATTCAAGTTGAAAATTTGTCGCTAAGCACCTAACGGTATGTTCCGGCAGCTTCACTTGAGAGCCAGTTCCATTCCAGGCTAGGTGTTTTTCCCACTTTTAACCACACCGTCACTTAAAATCAGGTGAGCTGTGGTCAAACACCTAGACTATCAAACATAACAAAAAAAGGTAAAACTAATTGGTAGTACTTTTTGCGCAATAAATTGTAGATTGTATCTCGAAACTTCATTATGTAGGTAACGATAATGATACAAAAAAGCGGGTGATACCTTGTACCGTTGTTAGTCTATAAATGCCACTATTGACCTCAAAAGGCTAAAACTAATAAATGCCACTAAGCGACCTCCCTCCCGACAAAGAGGGGGAAATTTCATTTGGTTGAAATTCGCGAGCGATGAAAAATGCTTTGTCCCAGTTTCTGGGATTCCTTGAATAACTACGGGACCTTTATGTATAGTTGGATGTTAAGGACAAGCTTAGCTGAAATACATGGCTCGTTATCGAATAAGTAATGAGTGAAATAACAAATATGAAAAGAAAGATTCACAAAAAAATGCCTTGCTGAGTTTCTTGCCGGAGTCTTCTCAGTTGAAGTGTGATTACGAGCCGGTGGTAGATTCAAACATGTGACTTAACGTTCATAAGTGCCTTACCAGGGCCTAAACTGAATAAATGACTTTTTGATTTTGATTTTTGAGTGATATAGCAATGCTTTAGACTTTGTTTTGTTTATCAAAGTTCTGGATGCCGCTGTAAGGATCGGGAGTGTTCTTTTACAATTAGAGGATTCATTTCATTATTCCCACATATAAACAAATAAGCAAAGCTTAAAAGTCGAACTAGATAACTGGAGAATTTTCGAATATACCAATTTTTTACATTAAAGTAATGAGGCGAACAAGACGCTGGTGGTAAGAGCTAATGCATGTCATTCAACGTTGCAGCCATATATATATAATTCAGTAGCAAATCAATTTCAGGGCATCGCTGCTTTGATGCTCATTACTTTGAGACTTTCAATGGTTAGTCTCAACAGCAATGTCGTTAACTGTTGTACCCTTCAAACCAGACCATAGCATCCGTTTGGCCACAATTCCACGGACCGATAAGCGTAGCGTAGGACGTCCGCCCACAAGGTAGACAGACGATCTAATAAAGATCGAAGGAACGCGCTGGATGCGAGCTGCTTCCATCCGGTCTTTATGGAAGTCAATGGGAGAGTCCTATATCCAGCAGTGGACGTCCTACGGCTGAGATGATGATGACTAATTAAAAAAATATAGAAATACTTGACAATGGCAAAATGCATAAACTACGATACCAATTAAAGAAAAAAACTTAACTTTTTTTTTTAACTTAATCTTTTTTTTTTTAAGTGCTGAGACGAACGAGATGCTTTCCTGATGGTAAGAGATAACACCTGGCCATAACCATTGCAGCCATTGCAGCACAAAACTTTGAATAGTAAAACAAAGTCCAGGGCATCGCTGCTTTGGCGCTCATTACTTTGAGACTTTCGTAATACCGCACTTCAGCGATTCTTCGTGTCCTTTTACGAAGTTTGTAGTTCACATATCCTATAGATAAGACTTTGCTCTGTTCGGGGAACTGGAGCGAGGCATCTAATAACTGCACCGTCTCAATGTTGGTTAATATAAACAAGGCCGCATATCTTTGCATGTACAATAATATTTAGCATATAGAGAGGTGATACACAGACTTCAGTAATGGAAGTGCATACTCGCTTGCCTTCAATTTAATACATCTATGACAACAACAACAGACAACAGAGTGTCGCTAGTTGGCTTGCTGACCGTGCACATTAGAAAAATTGGTTGACACTGTACATTAATTGTATGTTTATTAATCGCGCATAAAACGACCGTAATAATCACAATATGTTCGCGCATAATTATGTGTTCATGTCGCGAATGTTTTAAAATTACACTGTATATAGACGTATTGTACATTTAAAAATTGTGTTCTTTTTCAAATATTGGCAATTAACTTTTTTTTTATTTATGTAACAGTAATTAGACGAACGAGATGCTTTCCTGGTGTTAAGAGATAACGCCTGTCCATGACCATTGCAGCGATACACAGAACTTTGCGTAGTAAAACAAAGTCCAGGGCATCGCTGCCTTGGCGCTCATTACTTTGAGACTAGATGGTTAGTCTCAACAGCCCAGTAATTTCGCTAGCTGCAGTACCCTTCAAACCGGAACACAGTAATGTTTACACACTACTGCTTGGCGGCAAAATATCTGGTACTGCGGTGGTACCTACCTAGACGACTTCCTGCTAAAGAAATCTACCACCAAGTATAAATGCATTTGGCAATTTCTAATATGGCGTCTGAATGACGCCATTGGCGTGTCGCACGGGGTGACGTAACGTTTTCTGCTCGGTGTTTACGATCACGCGGCTAAATAATTTTGCCGAATTTAATTTCCAAAGAGCGCCAAAGCAGCTATGCCCTAGACTTAGTTTTACTACTCAAAATTAATTGTATCGCTGCAATTGTCATAGACAAGCGTCATCTCTTACCATCAGGTGAGCGTCACGTTCGTCTCATTTCTTTTACATAAAAAAAATGTTACTTTGTTACGCTGAGGTGAAAATTACAAACACTTATCCGATAGCGTATCCCTGAATAACAAGAACCTCCTTCATTTTGAAATCGGCTAAAAAGGACACTTTATTATTTTTGTGTTTTAAGTATTTTTATTAGGTCCGTATCAGTGAGTTCATATTTTGTTCTTGTCTCAAAATACCTAACATCAAAGAATTGTTTAGGTTTGCAAATCTTCAAACTAAATGTATATATATAATACTAATTACTATCAGTCCACTGAGTCCTAAGTAAATTGAGTTACAAGCTTTACATTTCAATATAAACTAGACCACAAAGGTTATATGAACCCTCCCATCCCCCCTATCCCCTCTTCCTAATACGTGGTCTTAGCCGAAGTCCCACAGAATATTTAAATCACGCTTTATTACCTTTCCCCGTCCAACACCTACATATTTAAGGCTAAGCACACACGAAAAACCTTTTGAAATTCCATTTCAGGCGTTCGAATTCCTTCGAAGAGAAATTGTTACTCTGTGATTTACTTAGTGGGAGTTAAGCTTAAGGGGGTAATTTTTATGAAGTAAAAACTTCTTCAGCCGCGTTCAGCGATTCTTACTTTGCTAGCGCAGCACATGTGTCTTAGCCTCCGATACAAAAAGCGCCATCTTTCTGGATCTTGAGCTACTTCATGCCAAGTGCTGTCTTCCACTTCTTGGAGATACTTAGTCACTCCATTATTACATGTATAATTCTATGCTTCGGACGACTGACAGGCCTTTTTTTATGGAAATTATGAGACGAACGAGACGCTCTCCTGATGGTAAGAGATAATGCCTGTCCATGACCATTGCAGCGATATACAGAACTTTGAGTAGCAAAACAAAGTCCAGGGCATCGCTGCTTTAGCGCTCATTACTTTGAGACTTTCGATGGTTAGTCTCAACAGCCTTGTAATTTCACTAGCTGCCTTTCAAACTAGAACACAGTGATGTTTATACACTAATGCTCGGCAGCAGAATATCTGGCATTGCGGTGGTATCTACCTAGACGATCTCCAGATAAGGAGATCTACCACTAAGTAATGTTTATTATTTCAACCTGCCTATGTTAAAATTAATACCTCCCTGTAGTCCAAGTTTAAACGGCATGGTTTTCCTTCATCCTTTTCCAAGATTCCCAAGCCAAGCGATTTTTGGTAGAGGCTAAACTTTATTATCGTTGACAGGCTAGGTGTTTGACCACAGTTCATCTGATGTTAAGGAACGGTATGGCCGAAGATGGTATACACACCTAGCCTGGAATAAACCTGGCTCTCAAGTGAGGCTGCCGAAACACACCGTTAGATGCTTGGCGGCAAATGTTCATCTTGAGGGTAGTAGCTAGCCAGCCGAGTATCAGAAAGTCCTCTACCGCCATGCTATGATTTCCTCACGATGTTTTCCCTTACTGGCAGCTCAAGCTCATTATTGGGCTACAAAAAGAACTTTAAAAGCTTTTATTAAAGTTAATTATTTCCTTGAGTATCATTTTTCAACATGCGTATGTTAAAAATAATTAATTAATGAATTAATTGAATACCTATAGCACAGTTTAAAACGCCCAGGGCCGGGATCAAAGGAATTAAAATTGAATTTAGAAATAACAAGATTATGATTTGGAATGTAGAACAGCTAGAGAGTGGACCAGACAGGGAGGAACTTAGGTGCGGGTACGGTGGGTCATTTACCCCTGATAATTGACTATCGCTACATGAGTTAATGTTTCTCGACAGATTAAATATGGGCGTCTCACCTAACTAAGGGTTCGTGATTGTCTACTATCCAAATACAAACATTTCTTGAACAAAATTTAACATCAAAATCATGATTAATATGAAGTTTTAATATGGAAACTGACGTGTTTTTGACACATTTTTGTTTTACTTATGCGGGATTACTCACATTTAATTATCATCGTTTCTTCGTGGAGCTCGTGAGAATGGCCGTGGTTCGGAAGACGTCGCGGTGAGCTCTCTTGGAATATTCCTGACACCGTAGAAGAGGTCTCTGGTGAGGAAGAGTTTCAGAGCGCGGCGTCGCATTCCGGTACACTACCCGCCCCCACCCTCGCGCCCGCGCATCAACCGCTATCTTCACGTGCGAGGCGCGCGGCGGCCCGCAGTGCGAAGCGAGACAAGGCCGCGCGCGCGTTGTACTCAGCTTTGTCTCCATGATGAAGGCCACCGAATGTGGCCGAAACTATAGTCGGAGTTTCTGATAACATTAAACGTAAATAAGTTAACCAAAATTTTGTTCATATAAATTATATATATTTCTGAAAATGTATTATTTAGACCATATAAGCGTTTAGGTCAAAAGTTATGTTAAATTCATGCTCCAATAAAAGCTAGGTAAACCTTCCTATACAAATACTCGATCTGCCGTTTGACGTATGTTTTTACCCAACTGTGCATTCTACCGCACAGCAAAGAGTTTCCATACGCTTGCGGTTGAAACTAGTGATGAAAGTATATCGATAAACGAAACATTGTCTTTAAATTATAAATTACTAGCTGTTACTCGCCCGCTCCGCTGGGTTTGTATCATCAAAAGAAAAATTTGAAATCTCCCCCTATTTTACCTTGATTAGTCAAAAACGCGGAAACAATCTTTATTTCATACCAAAAGTAAATATATAATGATTTTTTATTTCTTGCTTGAGAAATTATTTATTCCCCGTACAAACTTTCATCCTCTATTTTACCCCCTCCAAGTTTTATTTTCGTAAAAAAGTACCTAATGCTCCATCTACTATTTTTATGTCATAATTGATCAAAATTGGTTCAGCAGCTTAGGCGTGAAAACGTAAGTAACATTTATAATATACTATTTATTTATGGAAGTTACATAGTATGGATTATTTCTTACCAAAAGTAAAGGTGGAAAGATGGTCTTATTTTAATCGTTCTACTAATATTTAGATACACTTGAACTAAGTAATGAGTTAACCATGCTAACTGATCCTAACTAATATTATAATTGTGAATGTGTGTTTGTTTGTTTCGCTTTCACGCCTTAACTACTAAACCGATCATCATATAATTTTCTATACACGTTGATAAGGAATAGTACATGCAGAATGTTTAAGAGGTATAGAAAATAATCTTCATAACGCAAGTGAAGCCCCGAGAAAAAGCTAGTCGATAATAATTAATGCGGGTCCCATTATCTGGTTAATAATATAGTAGCCTTGCTCAGTGTATTTTTTTATGATTGATAGGCTAGGTGTTTGACCACAGCTCACCTGATGTTAAGTGACGATGTGGTCAAAGATGGTTTACACACCTAGCCTGGAATAGAACTGGCTGTCAAGTGAGGCTAATGGAACACATGCTTGGTGGTGGATCTTCAGTTTGAGGGTGGTAGACGAGTAATTATGTCGCTCAACGCGGCTAAAGAAGTTTTCACTTCAAAAATATGACAAGACGTTCTTTTGATGGTAAGAGAAAACGTTTACCTAGGTATTTCCAATGAATATGTATTTAACATCAGGCGAGACCGTGGTCTGGTAAAGTTTATTATCGAATAAAATATATTACTTATCGATATTCGTAATTTATTTTTATCACATCCCATCCCTATGCACGGTCCGTGAGAAACAGTTCAGTCGAGCATGTGATCGCTTCAGATACTATTATTTAATCTGTGGTTCTTGTCTGCCCAGGGACTAGATGGTATAAAAAGATTTTATCATTTTAAATATATGTATTTTTTTAATATGTTAATATTTTCATAAAATTTAAATGTGACGCGAGACATAATTTCCGCGGATCAAGGAGAGTAAAAATGAAGAAAATGTTTTTTTTTATGGTTGACAAGCTTGTTGTTTGACCATAGCTCACCTGTTAAGTGACGGTGTGGTCGAAGATGGTAAAGCACACCTAGCCCGAAATCCATTCCACTCAAGTGAGGCTGCCAGAACATACCGTTAGGTATATGGTGGCAGATTTTTAACGTAAGTGTACCAGCCGAGTACTATAAAGTACCCTACCATCATGCTATGGTTTCCTTCAACGACAGCTCAAGCTCATTGTTGGGATTTGAACCTTCAGCTTGTAAACCGACCACTGAGCTATCATCGCTACAGATAGATAGTATCTATTAATCAAAATAAAATCGACAAAAACAGTAAGTAGCTCGAGTTATATACATATTCACATAGACGTCTATGTGAAGCACACATACCTATATGTACACATACCTATATGTACACATACCTAAGACTGTAAATTCCGGGTGTTACATTTCTCGGTCCGGCGAGCCCGGATCCGAGCGGGAACTCCGACGCGCCCATCCGGACACATCCGCACCATCTGTGCCAATAATCTGACGGAGAACTATGTGACGAGCTTCCATTTTATTCTAGAAAAAAAAACGTTTTGGAAAAAGCGAAAGTTTGGTCCGTGTTTGTTTTAAATACATTTTTTAATTTTTTTTATGATGAATAGGCTTGCGTTTGATCGCCATCTCACCTGATGTTAAGTGAACATGCGATCTACGATGGAGCACGCTCGCCTAGAAGATACCGATTCACTCTCGACTTGAAGACACCCAGATTGTATCCATCAAGGAACACCCACTCAGGTAACGCATTCCACGCTTTAGCCGTTGGAACACAGAAAGTAGATTCAAATCGTTTCGTACGGGTTCTTGGAATGTCAACCATGAAACGATGTCGCTTCTTCGAGCTTCTGGCCGTCCGATAGAAAAATGGGCATGGGGGAATTAGAGCATGCAGATCCGAAGCACACTCTCCGAAATGAATCCGATAAAAAAACCGATAAACTAACAACTTTTCGTCGATGTTCAAGGCTATGAAGTTTAGCTTGAACGAGGGAGTCATTGCAGATGAGTCTCTTGGCACGCTTCTCAATTGACTCCAACGCCTCCAGCTGGTATTTGGCGGATCCATCCCAAAAGTGCGAGCAGTACTCCATGCACGACCGAACTTGTGCTTGATACAGTGTGAGCAGCTGTTCCGACGTGAAGTACCGACGCACTTTCAAGAGGACACCCAGCTTTTTGGCAGCTAATTGAGCCTTTGACTCAATATAGGAGCCAAAAACAAACATCTCCGAAGTCTTTTGTTTTGTAGTAGTAATGAATCGTACAAGCCGCTCTCCTAGTGGTAAGAGATAGCTCATGTCCATGACCATTGCAGCGATACACAGAACGTGGAATTACAAAACGAAGTCCAGGGCATCGCGACATTGGCGCTCATTAAAAAATTAAATAAATAAATATCGTAGGACATTACACACAGCGCCATCTGAACCCAAACTAAGCAAAGCTTGTACTATGGCAGTCAAATAACTGATATAATACATATTATACACCTTTTTTAAATAAATATATACTTATAATACATACAGAACACCCAGACAGAACAAAAATTTTGTTTATACCACAAAATGCTTGTCGTAAGTGGGAATCGAACCCACGCCCTTCTTCATTATGGCTGTCATTACTTTGAGAGTTTTAATGGTTAGTCTCAACAGACCTGTAATGACACAACCGGAACACAGTAATGCTTATACACATGCTTGGCGTCAGAATATTTAGCACTGCGGATGAATCTACCTAGACGATCACCTGCTAAGTAGATCTAGAACCAAGTAAAAAACTTTAACACTTTGGTATCTTTTTTGTTAACAAATAGTACCTTTTTGTTGAATTGTACCCCACCCTCTCTACCCGTGGTTGCCGTAAGAGTCGGCTAAGGGATGTAATCCGTAAGATAGGCAGCAGCGTCTTCCTTGAACAATCACACCTAACTGCGCTCGCCAACCCGCCTGCCAAGCGTGGCGAGTATTGGCAAATCCCCTCCCCAGGAAGAGCCCTATGTCAAGCAGTGGACATCCTATGGCTGATGATGTGACGTTGTGGTCGTGATTTAAATTAATTTGGTAGGTGTCGATGACGGACGAGCCACTAATCTGACCCGTCATGCGGAGACCACATGCTGGACATGGGACCGTCCGACGCCCATTTGCTGGCTAGGTCTCCGAGGTGGATCACGACGTGTCCAGTATTCCAACATATCGTAATCGTGGCGTGTAATGATTACACACAATAGCTTGGCGGCAAAATACTGCGGTGCTACCAACCTAAACGACCTCCTGATATATTGTTTTCATTTTCACGTGATTTCTACTCTTAAGAACGTACTAGTCCCTAGAATAGCCACAGACTATGTAAAGGAAGTAGTATCTATGAGGCTTCGAGGTGCCTTGATTGCTCAAAGGCTGTATGTACTGCGAAGAAATTCGCATATTGCAAGCGAATTCCAGTTATATTGCTAGTTCCCTAAATTAAGGTCATCGCACATTGCAAGCACAAGCACAAATGAAAATACCTAATCTTTAGCAGTGTGTTATCAATGTAATCATTAGTCTTATTCAAGTATTGTGTGTATGCTTCGAGCATTCATGCTCACCATCGAAGGCTCCTTCTTGCGGCGGCGTCGTGTGTCGGGTCGCTCTCTTCCCTCAGATATGGTTGAGGAGGGCGATGGCTGGCACATGCGTCATACTCGTGATCGGGTGCTACTTGCGGGTCGCTGGTCTGCTCGCGGTATACACATAAACTAGTACTTTAACCCTAGTTAAGACTTAAATTTCCTCTTCCCATATTGTAGAAAAAAAAAAATATATATATTGTATAAATCCAAGTTAATAAAGGTCACGGACCCCGGTGTCCGTGGAGTGTAATTTTCTAAATTAAAAAAAATAAAAATAATACCAGATATTTGTTGTGATTTAATACGCTTGCGTTTGATCGCCATTTGACCAGGTGCAAAGTGAAGATACGGTCTATGATGGAACACATCATCAGCCATAGGACGTCCACTGCTGGACACAGGCCTCCCCTCCTGGGGGGTTTTGCCAATACTCGCCACGCTTGGCAGGCGGGTTGGCGAGCGCAGTTCTGTGTGATTGTGCAAGGAAGACGCTGCTGCCCATTTTACCTTAGCGTCGGCTAAGGGATGTAATACGGAATATGGGCAGCAACGTCTTCCTTGAACAATCACACACGGGTTTCTTACGGCAACCACGGGTAGAGAGGGTGGGGTACTATTCTTACGCCGGCACCACCACGGCAAAATATTTTAAATGTTAATTGTGGCAATTAACATTTAAAATTAATTAGAAAATCACTTATATTAATCCGAAGATGTACTAAGATTTTCTGACTAAATATTATCTTTTTTTTTTCTTTAATGGTTGGCTAGGTGTTTTGACCACAGCTCACCTGATGTTAAGTGACGGTGTGATTGAAAATCATAAGCCCACCTAGCCTGGAACGGTACTGGCTCTCAAGTGAGGCTGCCGGAATACACCGTTAGATGCTTGGCGGCAGATTTTTAACTTGAGAGTGGTAGCTAGCCAGTCGAATACTAGAAAGTACCCTACCACCATACTATGGTTTCCTCAGGATGTTTTCCTTTACCTGCAACTCAAGCTCATTGCTGGGGTTTGAACCCACGCCCGCGACATGCGAACCGACCGCGCTAACCACTGATTTATCAAAACAATTTGTACAAATTGAAACACTGCTTACAAAATAATTTTAATTGCGGTCTGTTATTTACATTAAAATAGCCAATTAATGGAATGAAATGGATCATTCAATGGATATAATTTTAGTTTATTCCCGCTCGAAGATTAATTAGTTATTTTTAATCTATTTTGATTTTATGTTTATGGATTGTAGTTTTAGATATTAAGGAATATTTCAGATAAATATTTAGAATTATATTCAGACTGAATTAAATCCTCATCACTATTGTATTAGTTACAATACAATAAAACGACTTTTAATCGATAATACACTAAAATATATCTCTTGAATACTCTTAATAAAATTCCGTAATATAACGCCTGAATGGATCAGTTATTGCCTTTATATAGATACCCTATTTGATAGGTTTTTTTTAGGAGGAGGAGGAGGCTATGTCCAGCAGTGGACGTCCTATGGCTGATATGTTAATTGCGAAAGGTCGGCTATTAGGTACAAACACAACATTATTGTATACGTGAAAGAGAAAGATTAGGTTTTTAGTAGGTATTGGTGGTTAAAACACATTTTGTATCGATGACGCAGCAAAGTGAGTAGGTAAGTAAATAAAAATGAAATGGAACTGTCTCCACCGAAATATTTATTTTGTAACTAGCTCTATCTTGAGATTGTCAAACCCATTGCTACAGAACATACAAATAAACAATTATACTTTTGTGTACCTACTAAAACTTCTTGTGTGTGTTAACCTTTAGAGTCTTACAACAGAGTTTCATGTAACACTATTTCAATATTTTTCATAAAATTAGTCTATTTACTTTTCAGCTTGTAGTTTCTATTTAGTCCTTATAATATTCCATTTTGTCGGCAAAATTGATCCCATGACACTGAATCAGCCCTGATTTTATGAACTAAACAAACTCAGGACGAACATTTGTAAGACGAGCATAAATTTTGATAGGGAATCAACCTCACGTCCACACTCTTGAAGCATATGCACTACCAACTGGCAGACCACTACCATTAACAGTGCAGTCAATTTAATTTATAACGTACTTGTATTGACTAACAATTTGACTAATTATTAAAATGTTCATCAGTTTATATGTATCAGATAAGCATGCATCCTAGACCAGATTATTGCTTAACGTCTGGCAGGATATTGTCAAACACAAACCTCACTTAAAAGTAGACTTCCTCAAAAAAAACCCTCATTTGCTCCGCCCATCCGCTAAAATAGAATTTGCCGCTTGACTTGCTCGGAAGTACGCTAACGTAACTCGCAAATCTGATTATATTTATTAAGAATAAAGCAATTGGTCTAAAACTAGTTTTCTTAATAACAGATAATTAATGCTTTGCTTGTTTCATGAGTATTTTTTTGTTTATAATAAGTTATTATATTTATTATTAGCAGGGTATTCTTAAAAAATATTAAATTTCAAAATAGACACTATTTTTTAAATAGTTAAAGTATCGGGTGAATTTTCTTCTATCGTCTTTCTTAACTTGTCAACGGACAGCTAAAAAGGTTTGAAAAATAACATGTTTTAGTTTTACGTCGATCCTAATTATTTAACAATATCATGACAAAAATCATGTTTAAGCGCGCAACCTCCTCCTAAATAGATTAAATTAAAAATTTAAAAAACCCCCGACGCAATTAACCAAACATAGCTAAGAACCACCGCAAGGAAACAGGCTTTCAAATGAAAAAAACCGCATCGAAATCGGTCCATCCGTTTGAGAGCTACGATGCCACAGACAGACAGACATACACACACACACACAGACAGAGAGACATCGACGTCAAACTTATAACATCCCCTTTTTGCGTCGGGGGTTAAAAATTGTAATAGAACATCTTTGGTATTTGGGTAAAAACTCACATTTACCTACACGGATCTCCAAAAGAGACACGAATAGTAGAAAATACAAAGATTTTACGTGACCAAAATGCAATATGTTGTGTTCTGGCGCGATACGTGCTCTGTTTGCCGAAATCCGTGTGATAGGCCGGGAGTAAATGGATTGAACTTAAATAGAAACTAATTACAATTTGTAAATGTAAAATGCTTTATGTTGGATGATGCATACAATTACAAATATTTTTTGATAACACCAAAGTTACAGTTCAGTACGCCACGCTGCGGAAGATCCTAGGATTTTTAGTGGGTAGGCCGCCACTATGGCGGAGAGTCCCACATAATTACCCTGCTTCCCTCAATGACATAAATGATTTCCCTGGCCAAAAAAAAAGTGCGTGTTCACACATCGGAGGACGTTAGTACAATTTCCGCTATCTCCTAGCCTATTAAAAGAGTTTGATCACAAGGTAACGAAGTAAAATCACAAGTTAGGCCGATAATGGAACTGGACCCCAATAATTTAGTTAAACCTACCCCACTGATGAATTAGTTCGGACTCTGTCCTTCTAAGAGCACTTTATGTGGACTTCCTTTTTGGGGACAAACATAAGTAAGTATATAACAGCTGCTTGGGACGTACTAAGCTAATAAGGGGGTCATTCTTGTAATAAGAAAAATAGTAAGACAGAAATAAAGAGAATAAAAGAGATATAGATAGAGAGAGAGAGAGAGAGAGAGAGAGAGAGAGAGAGATCGAGCGAGTGAACGAACGAACGAACGAAAGAAAGAAAGAAAGAAAGAAATTAATTTTATTTTGTAACAACATATTACACAAAAACAAACAAAACAACAAGAGACAGACAGTTACAAAATAGGGCTCACCTCTGCATAATGCAGGTCATACTAAGTAGTATGACCAGCGCTGGTCTTCCGGTGAGCCCTTGTGAGATATAACGCCTGTTCATGACCACTCCAGCGATAAACAGAACTTTGAGTAGCAAAACAAAGTTCAGGGCATCGCTGTTTCGGCGCTTATTACTTAAAGACTTTCGATGGTTAGTCTCAACAACTCTTTCATTTCTCTAGCTGCAGTACTCTTCAAACCAGAAAACAGTAATGTTCGCACACTACTGCTTGGCGGCAGATTATCTGGTATTGTGGTGGTACCTACCTAGACGAACTCGTAAAATAAGTCATAGTCAGACAAAGTAATTTACGGTCGAGTCCAGTCATGTGTTAGTAAAGAAGCGACGACTTTCTTTACTATAAGCTTCGATAGAGTTTTAAAATCAACGCGAAAAGTCATATTTTACCACATTACATCGCTTTTCCACACTCGTTCCTTTATGAATAAAACACTACTATCTCTATACATAAACGTCGAAAACTTTTTTCCGCGTTCCCGCCAAAACTCAAATATAAAGTCGTACGATCAAACGTCATGATTTTTTAAATTTAAATTGTTTATAGTTTGCGTATGAAAAAAGTTTCACTGTAAAATCTGACACCATGTAGGTTTAAGGTTTATTCAAAGTGGCCAGTGCGTAAAAATTGTAATTTCGTGTCATAACACCTATTATTAACTTATGATTGTATATTTATCATTTAAATCTGATTTAAGCCATGCAAGTTAAACATTTCTTAAAAACGCAAGCTAAAATAATGCTCGAGTAATATTTGAAAAGAACATTTGCAGAAGAAAACGCTGTACTTTTAAATTGTTCAATTGAATAAGAGCACATACTTAACCTATTTAAAAATTAGATACAGCTGCAACTTCAGCTTCGTGCGAAGTTACGACGTCCAACTTAGAGATGCGACAACGACAGGAAATAAAAAAAAATTGAAGAGTTTTTATTTGCCGGTAATATGCGGCGCAGCTAGTGAAATGAAATGAAATGAAAATTTATTTGGCAATTACAAACGTCGTTTAACAAAATAATTTTTACATAAATATTGTTCAGAAGTATAATTCATAGAGAAGCATTGTTACCCATGCTAGGAATTAACCTGTGTTATGGCATAACAATACCCTCCGCCGGACAAGAAAAATCACTACATGCACGTCATAAACAATAATGTATTAAACTAGAAGAAAAGGGATATTTGGGGATATAATGAATGAATGTATGTGTGTGTGTGTGTGTGTGCGTGAGTGTGTGTGTGTGTGGTTTGTGTATGATTAGGTGTGTGTGTGGGGGTGCGGGTGTGTGTGCATATATGTGCGTGACTAGGTGGGTGTGTGTACGGGTGTTTGAGTGTGTGTGCGCGCGCGCGCGTGTGTATGTGTAGGTATGTAAGTTTAATGTAAAAATGTGTAAGTATTTGAAACTCTTGTAGTCTAAGACGGATCAACTAGAATGTCTTCGGTGGAATCATAATTTTGTTGAAGAAGCCAATTTTTTGTGATGGCTTTACAGTCATGACGGTTTAGTTTGACCAAATTGAGTATTTTATTTATTTTATTGTAGATAAAGGTGCCGCGGGATTGGGAATGTCTTTGAGCGAAAGCCGTGTGACATCGCCGGGCTAAACAAATATTTTTATTACTTTTAGAGCGTTTTGGTAAAGATGAAGTAAGTTCAGTACGGGTATATTTGTGACTTGCAAGGACAATATTAAGAATAAAAAGTTGACGTACTGACAGAATTTGACAATCAGAGAAAAGGAGATGAGTGGGATATCTGGATGGTTTAAAAGTCATGACCTTCAAAATTAGGCGTTGAGCCCTTTCTAATTTAATGATTTTAGTTTTGCATGCCCCTCCCCTAACAGATATACAATATCCTAACACTGACTGACAAATAGCATGATAGACGGTTTTGAGTAGTTCAAAAGAAGTTATCCGACGCAGGTTTTTGAAAACCCATATTAGCTTTCTGATACGACATGATACAGCTTCAATCTGTGGCATCCATGTGAGTTGTTCGTCAATTATAATACCAAGGTATTTGATGGATTTAACTTGGTCGATGCCATTGCAATCACACGAATTGTTAAGGTAGTCTCTGCATACGTGAGCTTTTATCTTAAGCGTGTCTTTAGGTGGGCTAAATCTTTTTAGTATGCTAAAACACATAAATTTACTCTTCGTGAGATTCAAGGTAAGTAAGTTAGCTTGCAGCCATATTATAACGTCCCTCAGACCCTGTTCTGCATAGGCGCGTACTTGTTCCCAAGATTTACCCTCAAATATTATTTTATAAAATGATATGTAAAAAAAAACGACTATATACAAAAAAACCGCCCAAGTGCGAGTCGTACTCGCGCACGAAGGGTTCCATACCATTATCTATAAAAAGGCACAAAATCGCGTTTGTAGTATGGGAGCCCCCCTTAAATATTTATTTTATTTCGTTTTTAGTATTTGTTGTTATAGCGGCAACAGAAATACATAATTTGTGAAAATTTCAACTAGCTATCGCGGTTCTTGAGATACAGCCTGGTGACAGACAGACGGACGGACAAACAGACAGCGAAGTCTTAGTAGTAGGGTCCTGTTTTTACCCTGTGGATAAGAAAACCCTGAACATTAATACTAAACTAACTTAAAACTCAAGTATTTATAGATAGTTTAAACGACCATCAATATCAGGTAATGTGCCAAAAATGCTTCCCGAATTGCAACGTACTCATTATTATTTTTAGTACGTCATTATTGTACTACTTTCTTTTTAATTTCTTTTTATATTCACTTTTAGACACTTTTGCAGTGAATGTTCTTGCAAGCATAATTATAATTATTTTTTTATCGATAATTGTAACCTGTTTTGGCCGGATATATGTTACCGGCTAAAAGAGACTCCGTCATGTCCGCTCAACAGTCTTGCGTTGGTCAACTTTTAATTTAGTTCTTTGAACTATCACTGGGCGTTATTTGTGAAGCGGCAACTTTGTAAACCGGACTTGTTGAAAGTTGAAGAGATCATACATTTATGGCATAACTTTCTAGCGACAACCAAGGTAAGACAACATTATTGTCATTTTTCACTGCTCTATTATCTTTTTCATAAATAACGCCCGTATAAGTTCCGGTGTTGCTTTTCTCGATCATAGATGGCGTTAGGGTCAAAATAGTACGCGCAAACGAAAGTTACTATATACTGTATATATACTGTGTATTATAACTGTAACCTAATATGAAAAGAAAGATCCAAAAAAAAAAGCCTTGCTGAGTTTCTTGCCGGAGTCTTCTCAGTTGAAGTGTAATTACGAGCCGGTGGTAGATTCAAACATGTAACTTAACGTTCATAAGTGCCTTACCAGGGGCTAAACTGAATAAATGACTTTTGATTTTGATGATTTTGATTTTATTGTGTAAAGATTAATCGGGCAGTAGCTATAGTAGCTATTTTTTTCATGCCTGATGGCTCATAGGCTATGTGTTTGACCACTGCTCACCTGATGTTAAGTGACGGTGTGGTCGAAGATGGTAAACACATCTAGCTTGGAATAGCTCTCAAGTGAGGCTTCCGGAACACTATATTATATAATATTTGACATTTTATTTTGAACTTGTCATTTTTTCTCATTAATTAATGTATAAGTCTTTGACATAAATGTTATTGAGCAACGTTTTTATGTCAATAAATAATTTGATTTTGAATAGGCGGCTTTGACCACTTACCATCAGGTGGCACTTGTATACCACATTTTTACATAAAAAAACTAAACCGAACCTACAGTCACTACCAAATGAGCTAGCAGGACAGTCAAATATACAACTAGTGGCAGAGATATCTTCTAACCAATTTATTTATCTTTTATCTATTCAATAACCTAAGTTCCCTATTCCATTGTAGAAGTTACAAATTCAATCATATATAGTTATCAAATTTCCTACAACAGCAATACCGTTTCCAATTTATATAAACTGCTTGCTTCCGTCGTGTAATCTCGGTAGTAAACAGCGATCGTCCAGTGAAGCCCTATAGTTTGCATCGACTTAAGTATAACTGTACACAGACTTTAAGCTGTTTGGTTATTGACTTAGTTATCTAGAACTACGACGGTTCAATTTATAAAATGAAAATGTATAGCAGATTGTTGTATGATTGTAATCTAACATATAGATTTTATAGCGATGATAGCTTAGTGGTTAGCGTGGTCGGTTCGCATGCCGAAGGGCATGGGTTCAAACCCCAACAATGAGCTTGAGCTGCCGGTGAAAGAAAACATCGTGAGGAAACCATAGCATGGTGGTAGGGCACTTTCTATTAGTCGGCTGGCTAGCTACCATCCTCAAGTTGAAGATCTGTCGCCAAGCATCTGACGGTGTGTTCCGGCAGCCTCACATGAGAGCCAGTTCTATTCCAGGCTAGGTGTGCTTTACCATCTTCGACCACACCGTCACTTAACATCTGGTGAGTTGTGGGCAAACACATAGCCCGTTAAAAAAACGATGAAATATCATTATGTAGTCTAACAGCTAGTACCGTCGTGTCTTACAGCATGTCCAAATATCAAAATTTTTAATTGGAAAAACAGATCGATCCATGATAAAATGATATCTCCTGATCGATCTCTTATCTGCATCTCAATTAAAACAGATAAGATAAATATCAATAGACTTAATAACAGTCGTTTTCGAACAGGAAAAGTGGTCATAACTGTATTGGCATCCCTTATTCTTATCTAAAGCGGGGAGGGGGTGAAAAGTCCTGCACTGGCATCCTACTTGGGGTGTACATTTCCCCCCTTCAGCATCTACCGGAGCCAACCCAGTTTCTTGAATTACTGGAGCGAGGCTCTGGGCCGCTAGCATAGTAGCTCCAGCGATTTGGTTGGAATAGTTAAAGACAATATAATTTTTGTTTATGTGAAATGACGAACAAGACGCTACAATGGAAAAAGATTACGCATGTCCATGACCATTGCAGCGATATACAGAACTTTGAATAAGAAAACAAAATCCAGGACATGGCGGCTTTGGCGCTCATTACTTTGAGACTTTCGATAGTTAGTCTCAACAGCACTGTAATTTCGCTAGCTGCAGTACCCTTCAAACTGGAACACAGTAATGTTTTCACAATACTGCTTGGTGGCAGAATATACTGCACAGGTACTTACCTAGACGACCACTTGCTAAGGGCTAAGGAGATCTATCACTAAGTAAAACGATGATGAGAACGTGGACACTCAAGCCATTGCGGCGACGTAGATGCAATGGCCATAGACAGGCGTTATCTCTTACAATCATAAGAGTGTCTTGTTCATCTCAGTAATTTTAAATTGAAAAAACTTTATATATATCTACACTATTTACAAAGAGCCCTTCAGAGGCGGGAAATGTGGCCAGAATGCTGGTAGCATTGCCACACTGGATGGCAATGCTAAACTTTTGACCAAATTTGTTGGTCGCTTTAATGACATATTTATAATTTGTTTGGATTTTAAGTTTATGTCAGATTTTAGTCTTATATATTAAAGAATATTCCAGATATATAAAAATTATCGTCAAGTTAGATAAATACTGAAGTAAAAACTTTTGGAGTTTTGGCGGAGACGCGGAAAGAGTCGTGTCGCCTCATTGTCTTTTTATCCAAAACAAGTGTTTTTTCGAGTGTTTATGTATTAAAATAGCGGTGTTTTATTTATTAAGTGCCGAATTACAAGCGTGAGTGTGGGAAAATGATATAATGCGGTGGAACATGACTTTTCGTGTTACTTCCAAAACTCCATCGAAGCTTATAGTAAAGTCGCCACTACTTTACTAAAGCATGACTAGATTTGACTGGTATGGACTGGACTTGACCAAGACTGGACTTTGGCTATAAAGGTAAAGAAACTGAAGACTGCACACAAAATGCCAAACTGCGATGCCAAGAAGAAAGAGAAATAAAATTTGGTCATTGTTGTAACCGAAATTATTATTTTAGCCTATTTTGTCCCGCCACTAGGCAAAAGTCTCTCCCTCCTTTCCATGCTTCTCTGTTTCCTGCTATTAAGGTCCAATAGTTATCATAAGAATCGAGCTCGTCTTTCCACCGTTTTCTAAACCGGCCTGGGGGCCGCTTAACTTTCGGGATCCAGTCGATTTTCGCCCATACCTCCGCTGGCATAAATACACTAAAATTGTATCTCTTGAATAATACATATACCTATATTATATAATTAATATAATTGTTAAATGTAATTGTTAATGTAATTATTAAATGTAAAATGAGGATTGTGTATGCCTCGAGCATTCATGCTCACCATCGAAGGCTCCTTCTTGCGGCGGCGTCGTGTGTCGAGCGCGCGCTTCCCTCAGATATGGTTGAGGAGGGCGATGGCTGGCACATGCGTCTTACTCGTGATCGGGTGCTGCTTGCGGGTCGCTGGTCTGCTCGCGTATGCTGGTACATACAATCTAGTATTTTATCCCTAAATTAAACCCTAGATTAAGATTAATTTGACTAACATTCATCTTACCATATTGTAAAAAAAAAAAAAACAAAGTTGACGAAGGTCACGGACCCCAGTGTCTGTGGAGAGTAATTTTAAATTAAAAAAAATATATATAAAGTTACCTACGTGTGACGTATTGGTTTGCTATTTATCAGTAAGCCATCCCACATGCCGACGCGGGCTTTCAGTTAGCGAACAAGGAAAATACTTGGAAATTGTTCTTTAACATTAGTTAGGGTGAGTTGCGACACGTGACCTGACTAAGTGACTAGAGTTCGCGATCGTTACGCAGGATGCGGGTTAAGGCTGCCCCACACCGGTGCGGTCTGCGGTAGCAGTCGAAAACTTTACCACTGCTTCACTTTTTTAAATTTGTTTAGAAGTTATTTTTTCTACATGTGTAAACACAACAGAATGTGTGAAGCCAACAGAAGAATTCAGTTGGGCTGGGCAGCATTTGGAAAACTACGTCGAGTCTTCTCATCATCCATCCCACAAAGCTTAAAGACAAAAGTCTTCAATCAGTGCGTTCTACCTGTCATGTCCTACGGAGCCCAAACGTGGACACTCACAGCGGGAATGGTCCGTAAGTTCAAAGTCGCTCAGCGAGCTATGGAAAGAGCTATGCTTGGCATTTCTCTGAGGGATCGTATCCGGAACGAAGTAATTCGCCAGAGAACAAAAGTCATAGACATAGCTCAGCGCATTAGCAAGCTGAAGTGGCAATGGGCTGGACATATCTGTCGCAGAACCGATAACCGCTTGGGGTAGACGTGTTCTGGAGTGGAGACCGCGAATCGGCAAATGTAGCGTAGGACGCCCTGAGACTCGATGGAGTGACGATATATGTAGGACAGCTGGCGGTGCCGTGTCTTGGGAGAGGCCTATGTCCAGCAGTGGACTTCGATAGGCTGATGATGATGATGAAACACAATAATGTTTCCACACTACTGCTTGGCTTGTTATCTGTTACTGCGATGGTAACTACTTAGACGACCTCCTGCTGAGGAGATCTACCACTAAGTAAATAAGTCTAAGAATACTTAAGAGCCAGTTTTATTCCAGGCTAGGTGCGCTTTACCATCAACAACAACGTCACTTAACATCAAGTGAACTGTGTTTTTTAGTGCAAATGCCCAGCCACATTATCGCACTAAACTTGGACTCTACGTGTAAGCTAGTCAATATTGTAGAAGCTTAGTATGAGAATATTGTCAAAGCTTAGTTCAGGATGTCCAACATATCGGGATCGGATCATTCGGCCGTCCCGGATAACCCGGCCCACCAAGTATTGCAGCCCAAGTGTGGCAACATCGGTAAATTGACAATTTAGCTGAGCTCTGCCTTCGCACTGCCCGCTCTGATTACATAAGCGACGATGGCGTGTGGTGCAAGTCAAAACATTATAGCAAAGTCGAAGAATTAATTTATGAAACACTAGCTGCGCCTCGCGGTTTTACCCGATGATGATGAAAAGTATCCTATGTTTTATTCCAGAGCCTAAAGTATCTACATGCAAAATTTCATCCAGATCCGTTTAGCCATTCTGGCGTGATTGAGTAACAAACATCCATCTATCCATTGATCCAGCCATCCATCATTTCAAACTTTCACATTTATAATAATTAGTGGGATTTTTACTTTTTTTTTTAGAAGCTTTCGGTGGTTATTCTGTTTTGTCATAATATTCTGCTGCCAAGCAGTTGAGTGTAAATATTACTGTGATCTGGTTTGAAGGGTACTGTAGCTAGCGATTTTACAGGGCTGTTGAGACTAACCATATAATGTCTCAAAGTAATGATCGCTAAAGCAGCGATGCCCTGGGTTGTGTTTTGTTACTCAAAGTTATGTGTATCGACATGGATATACGTTATCTCTTACGATCAGGAGAGTGTCTCGCTAGTCTCATTACCTTTGTATTACATTTGTAGCGATAATAACTCAATGGTTAGCGCGGTCGGTTCGCATTCCGAAAGACGTGGGTTCAAACCCCAACAAAGAGCTTAAGCTACCGGTAAAGTAAAACATCGTGAGGAAACCATAGCGTGGTGGTAGGGTACTTTCTAGTATTCGGTTGGCTAGCTGCGGGCTTCGATGGGTAATGTTGGAGCAACGAAACACAGTAGTTTAAATCAATTCGATTATAATGTCCAATTACTTATTCAGTAGATAGGTACAGATCTACACAGTTATAGCTAGGAACGCGCGTCGGTTTCAATATTTGACCGTACTGGCCGACCGCTGCTCGAGAAGTGTCGAGCGCGTCGCTCAGCCGATGAATTATTGACTCCGTCGAGCGCCGACAGACGGCGCCGGCGTTCCGAAATAGACTCGATTGCGACATATAAATAAATTAAAAAACGTAGTACATTACACACTGCCTCATCTGACCCCAAACTAAACTTAGCTTGTCCTATGGGAACCAGATAACTGATAGAATACTTACATATTTTGTTTGTAAATGCTTATAATACATACAGAACATCACACATACAGAACACAAAGCAAACATTTGTTTAAACCACAAAATGTTTGTCCTAGGTGGGAATCAATTCCTACAGCTCTTAAAGCACGATGTGCTATAAAAATAACAATAGAATACGTCTCGTCAGTTTTAAAATCGAACGGACTGATGCGAGACGACTCCCAGAGACGGGATGATTTTCATCTTATGAAAGATTCGTCAACGCCCCAGCGTCGTCTTATGTTTCGGTGACTTCGGGACAAACTACAGCGACCGCGTCTCAAGCTGAAAACCTCGAACGGTACAAATATAGTTATTTAGATAGATGACCCATGTAAGTGCCGTTTGGGGTTGAAACTTTAGTGCCGTTTGGGTTCACGTACTATATAGGGACCTGGCTTGAACACTTTGACCAGAATGTTGGCATCTACTTCGGTCAAAAACATAGAATTGTCATCCAGCGTGTCGGTGTCAGTATTCTGACCACATTTTCCTACTCTTAGAACTTTAAGATTAACTTTAATTTGCAAATAATATTTATTTAAGGATTTTTATCGAATTAATTTCTGAGAGCGTGCTTCAAATTTATATGTTCTAATAGCCCCACGCCTATTCTTCCATCGGATAACCAGAAGCTGCAAAAGCAACATGGTTTATGGTCGACGTTTCAAACACTCGAACGAAACTATTTGATTCCACTTTCATTGTGCGAACCGCATCAAAGTGGAATATCACTGTGCACTGCTTAAAGGATGTTCCCCGGTTAGATACAGTCTCGGTGTCTTTAAATCGAAAGAGAATCGGTATCTTCTAGACAAGCTCCATCTTATACCGCATCATCACTTAACATCAGATGAAATGGCGGTTAAACGTAAGCTTATTTATGTTAAAAAAATGCGAAATGTTCCTGTCAGTGGGGGGTAATCAACCGATCTAACGACTCTTCTCTATAATGACATTAACAAAGCCTACTATAAGGTGGCTCATTACGTGGAAGACAGGAATATATGATTGTTGTAGCTTCTCTCTGCACTTGCATCCCCCTGGCTAAGTGACAATTGTAGTAAGCATAACGTATGTACTAATATTTATAACTGTAAACTGTAACCTAATATGAAAAGAAAGATCCACAAAAAATTACTTGCTGAGTTTCTTGCCGGAATCTTGTCAGTTGAAGTGTAATTACGAGCCGGTGGTAGATTCAAACATGTAACTTAAGTACCAGGGCCTAAACTGAATAAATGACTTTTTGATTTTGATTTTGAATGAGTTAATTAAATTTACCTATTACTTTTGTTACTTTAAGTTTTAAATATCGCCTGAATGATCTTGGTTAAGCAAAATCTCTTACCATCGTTGGACGTCTCAATAATAAATAAAAAACACACATAAAACACGAGTAATAGCCGCTTAAAACTTATAACTCGCGTCACCTCGTTAGCAATGTAACGCAAACTAATCTAAGCTAGGAGGAAAAACCCACCGTTATGCTCCCTGAATATCATCTTACCGATTGGGCCCACTGTGGCCGCTGGACCCACTTCATTAATGGACCCACTCAGTCGAGTGAAATAGCTATTGCGTTACAGATCAGTAATTTATTAAATTTTGGGCGTATTCACATTCGTTTTCTTGTGTTCTTCAGTTAGTGGAGCTCTTTTAGATGAGAACAAGGATTGGCTTCTGAAGTGCCACCCACGTATTATAGATCCGCTGGATTTAATTGGCTATTTTTTAACTAACCACTTTGGTTTTTCCACCAAATTTTGATCTACCTCGTTTCAAACAAAGGGTGAAAAGGGTCCTTATAGGAAGGCAACGTACTGACAATGCCCCGGGGCATTGTCAGTACGTATTGCAGGTGTCCATAGACGGTGGAGACCACTTACCATCAGGTAGACAGTCACTTGTTTTCACAAAAAAATAAAATCTAACCTATCTACGATTTCATGAAACTTTTCTTGGAAATAACAAGGTCTTTACCATTCAATGTAGCATATAGGAATACAATAGCAAGCAAAGCTCAAGTATATGTATATACCTACTAGGTACAACAATTGTTCACTCAAAGTACGGCAGTACGACGGTACAGCAGTATTCAAGTGATCGTTAGCCACTGCGATCGTGAAACTTGAGGACGAGAACTCTTTGCCGCGGCGAGGGGGTTACTACGAACTTTATTTAAAACCATAAATCTATTAATAATATTTATATAAAAAGTTAAATTAAATTTAGTTAGGTTAAGTTGTAAAATATTTGCTTAATAGGTTCTTTGCGTAAGTTACGTAACTTTTTGCCTATTACCCCAAAAATTCCACTTGTACAATCCCTTTTTGTTCCAATCCTAGACTACGCTGACGTTTGCTATCTAGACCTCACAGAAAACTTGCTCGATAAGCTTGAGTGTGGATAGGATTTTTGCGTGGTGGTAGAGTACTTTCTAGTACACAGATGGCTAGCTACCATTCTCAAGTCGAAAATCTGCCGCCAAACATTTAGCGGTGTGTTCCGGCAGCCTCACTTGAGAGTTAAAAAACACAAGTTTTGAAAAAATTACATATTATGCAGACATCGAGATCGGGCCAAGTGGCGTGTCTTGGGAGAGGCCTTTGAACTTCGATAAGCTGATAATGATGATAATAATGATGATGATGATGATGATGATGATGATGCAACGACAAGATTTTTACGCCTTACCCATTTAACTATAGCAAACTTAACACTCGCTGAATAAATTGAAAAGAATGTGAATAGAACCAATAGTACTCGCTTCTGAGCACTCATAGAACCATATCTTGTTACCGCAGCTAGAAATAAACGCTTGAAGTGTGTTGTCTCCGATTTCGCATTATTTTTGTTTAAACCCTTTGAGAACACCCCAAATAATACTACTGAGGTATCGAGAGGCGTAAAAGCCACCTTTACCGCTAGTTTGTTCGGAAATATCGACTCTGCGTTATTTATTGTGTAATTCTATCCAGAAATAGAAGGTTTATTCCATATTGGAATGTATTTTGGGTGTCTTTGAAGTAGGTTTATGTCGGTATAAAGTATATTACATGAAGTCATAAAACACGGGTTGCTTTGTAGGTTTGTTACTTAACATAATGCATTGTAATAGGTTTTTTCAACATCAACTTCAACCATGCGAGTGCACTCGTATATATAAATATAAGACTGGTCAACTGCAAGATGGATTTGGTCTGAGGGTTCCATTTTTGGGCGATTTTTATTATTTATTTTAGCGATTAACAAGGATAGTTCACGCAATTTCAAATTCTTCTTCAATTTGATGCGGAATAGTTGCCATTTGGTCCCATAAAAATTTAACATATAGTTTGGACCAGTTGTTTTCATTTTATGAAATTTTTCGATGATGGTGCGTGGTGGTGCCGGCGTAAGAATAGTACCCAACCCTCTCTACCCGTGGTTGCCGTAAGGGTCGGCTAAGGGATGTAATCCGGAAGATGGGCAGCAGCGTCTTCCTTGAACAATCACACCTAACTGCGCTCGCCAACCCGCCTGCCAAGCGTGGCGAATATGCGCAAAACTCCCCCAGGAGGAGGCCTATGTCCAGCAGTGGACGTCCTATGGCTGATGGCGGACGATGTGTCTTTGGCAAGACGTTTTTAAATCTTAGCGAGTCTAGCTAGACTCATACTGTTCAAGTATTTCTTGACATGAACGCAAATTAATTAAAAATTAAAAAATAAACAATCTTTAAAAAAATAAGTAAATCAGACTTCAAGAAAAAAACATCAGCACTAAAAAGCGCTTAGCGTAGCCTAGGTGCCGGTGCTTAGCACGGACTTCAAACAGATCAGTAGGTACCTAGCAGGTGTAATAATACTTTGTAAAGTAAGTTTATTTTTCGCTTTTTAGTGCTGATATTTTTTTCTTGAAGTCGGATTTACTTTTTTTTTAAACTTTGTTTATTAATAATATTCTAAGGTATCTGTGTGGCTATGTACGACTTTTCGTCAGCATACCAGCCTACCCACTTAATACCCTGTTAATTTATTTTAGAGTTGTAAGCTAGAGTAGCGGACAAGCTGATTCATTTGCCGCTCGAGCACGGAACCCTAAAAAGCAATTACCAACTTTAACGCAAAAATACCTGTGGCGACCAGCCAACGTATGGTCAGACTTTAGTATTCGATAAGTAAGCGAAAGATTTTTTACTTTTTCCATCTATATGTAAATTTTACTACGGCCGATTTTATAGACTTCTCAAAAAACATACCGCGTGGCTCTAGGGTAGTTTGTGACCTAATTATGTGGTAAATAGTTGGGGCTGGAACTTCTAGTCTTGGAAAATAATATGTGTTAAGAATATTGAATAGTGATTTTTCAGATACTTAGATTTTTTTTATTGTGCACAACAAAAATAGATTAAATAGTACAGAAAATAAAAGAATCTTATGAGCTAGTGTCACAAGTGGCGGCCTTATCGCTAAGAGCGATCTCTTCCAGGAAACCAAGAATGGAATTGATGATGAAAATGAAATTTTGTCGAAGTTTGAACGAAGTCGCGAGTAACAGCTGGTCGTAATGTAATAAACTTCTGTGCAACACAAAAATTAAGTGTACCACTTGATATTAAACCTTGACTCCCTTGATGAAATTTGAACGTGACCCAAAATTCATGTTCTTGTAAATCTACGGAGAATACCAATAAAAATGCATAACCCATCGAAGTTTTTCGATTTCAATTCGTTCTCTCTCATATCGCCTCGCTCTGTGCGACTTTTATGAACCTTGTTTTGTAAATAAGTACGTCTTCCGCCTTCGCTAGCTGTTTTTAGGCGTACATAAGATTTTTATAATATAAAAGTAACGAGACGACCGAAACGCTCTCCTGATAGTACCTCGGCGGGGATAACGCCTGTTCATTACAATTACAGCGATACCCAGAATTGTGAGTAACAAAACAAAGTCTAAGACATCGCTGCTTTCCGTTATTACTTTGGGACTTTCGGTGGTTAGTCTTAACAGCCCTGTCATTTCGCTAGTTGCAGCACCCTTCAAACCTGAACACAGTAATGTTTTCACACTACTGCTTGGCAGCGGAATATTTGGTACTGCGGCGGTACCTACTACCTACCTAAACGACTGTTTGCTAAGATCTACATACTATTTATATACAAAAAAAAAAATTCAATGTGAAAAAAGCTAGCCAAGTGCGGGTCGGACTCGCGCACCAAGGGTTCCGTACAAAATATGTATATACCCTATATAAGTAAAAGTTGTAGTTTTTTTTAAAGGTAATTTATGCTTTTCGCAATTTTTCCTTTATTTGTGCTATAAGACGTTGCTTCGTACCAAATTTCAAGATTCTGAGTTCACGGGAAGTACCCTGTAGGTTTTGATTCCTTTGCGAGTGCCGAAAACTTGCAGCATAAACGGCTGTATCTTTTGATTGCGTGGGCTTAGAAGTTTGATTTTTTGACAGTTCCAAGGGACAGTAGACTTGAGTATTTGATATGAATTTAAGCTTAATACCTCCACGCGTTCCTGAGAAAAAGGGTTTAGACAGACAGACAGATGGACAACAAAGTGACCCTATAGGGGTTCCGTTTTTTCCTTCTGAGGTACGGTACCCTAAAAACTAATATATAATATAAAGTTCAGCCGATAAACCGAAGACATTAACCCCATTACAATTAATCTATCATCAAAAAGAAACTTAAAATACAATAATTACTTCGTTAATTGATTAAAAATTACAATGCGACGAATCGTTGCCTAATTGGATGGTTCCGCCCGTCATGAAAAAGGGAGCAACGGGGGAAAGTGATCAAAGCTGATTTTTATGTGACTTAAAAGTCGTGACGTGAATTTATATAATTAAGAAAAATGTATTTTTTTATTCATACTGATTGTCGACTTTAAGGCCGTTCTGGTTGCCAACATGTCTTAATTTTTTTAAATTACTAACTTTTAGGTTGCCTGGAGAAATCGCTTTTAGCGATAAGGTCGCCAGTTGTTACACCTGGTAGCTAAGTTTACTTCTTTATTGTATAATTTTTAGTGTGTACAGTAAAGAGTTAATCAATCAATCAACTTCGCTAGATCGAAAAAAAAACGAAAGCTACCTCTATTTCAAACGCAGAATCCATTTACGACAAATTCCATTTATTTTTTTTGTGATAATTTTTAAAGTATTACGCTATAATAATTATTGTGTTTTTGTCACAATTGTTTATTTTTATTTTTATTTTTTTCTTGAATTCTTGTTAACATGGCGCTTGTTCTTTCGCTTCAGTCCGCTCGCAGAGCTTGTCGACGTCGATTTTTTACTAGGGTTCCGTACCCAAAGGGTAAAAACGGGACCCTATTACTAAGACTTCGCTGTCTGTCTGTCCGTCCGTCTGTCTGTCACCAGGTTGTATCTCAACAACCACGATAGCTAGACAGTTGACATTTTTAAAAACAAAATAAAATAAAATAAAAACCTATTAAAAGTTACATAATATTATTATTTTTATTGTACCATACTTGACTTTATTACGGGTACGTTAACCTATCAGTGATTCCCAATCGCCCGATGGCAAATCAAGCGGAAATACGACGTCGTCGGGTCGAAACCACCACTCAGACCTTTCTATGCAGAAATGTAGTATACGTACATGCCTTAGACTATAGAGGATGGTCGCATTGAGTGGTCACCTGGCGGTCGCCAGGGTACGAAACAGTGATATGTACAGTGTCTGCCCAATAATATAGCCGATCGTCTTTTTTTTTTGTTTAAACGCGAAACGCAAGTCTGACTCGCTAGAAGTATAGCGGGTTTCTTCTTATTCAGTTTCCTATGTTAGTGCAAATTTCAATTTTTCATTTATTATCACCTAATGTATCACATCATCAGCCATAGGACGTCCACTGCTGGACATAAGCCTCCCCCTGGGGGGGTTTTGCCAATACTCGCCACGCTTGGCAGGTGGGTTAGCGAGCGCATTTAGGTGTGATTGTTCAAGGAAGACGCTGCTGCCCATCTTCCGGATTATATCAACCGTCAGTCCATTAGCCGACTCTTACGGCAACCACGGGTAGAGAGGGTGGGGAACTATTCTTACGCCGGCATCACCACGGCAAACCCAATGTATACTGTTACGAAAAGGAATGAAAGCACTCAGAGTGGATGACTATTTGATTAATCCAAAAATCGAGCAGGCAGAGAAGCTTGGCATGGCTTTTTAAAGAAGCCCTCTAAGGCAGGTATGGCACGGCTGGAGGCAGGAAATGGCGTGAGGGGGGCATGTCCAACATGGCATGGCTTGGCTTCCGGTTGTCAGGATAACAGAGTGCTTCCGTTACAATTTTTTTTTTAATTTAAAAGTAGGGAGACGTGCGAGACTCACTCTTGATAACAAGAGATAACGTGTGTCCATGACCATTGCAGTGATACACAGATGTTTGAGTGTAAACAAAGTCCAGAGTATCGCTGCTTTGACAATTATCACTTTGAGACATGCGAGGGTTATTTTCAACAGCTCTGTAATTTCACTGAGGAGTACCTCAGAGAAATTACAGAGTGAAACAGAAACCTTCAAACCGGAAATGTTACAAACTACTGCTTGGCAGAATATCTGGAACTGCGGTAGCACTAACCTAGACGACCTCCCACTACCTAGTGTACATGGGCATGTAATGTAGATATTGTTATAATTCGACACCTCTGCTTGTCGGAAGGTGCTATGTTTGACAGGTTTGCCTTAGCGATATTGAGTATTTAATTTGGATTGTATACTGTTTCTTTTAAAATCATTATAATTGTTGTATTGACTAGACGTGGTACTGATTGTCTGTGAGCGCGGCTTTAACCTATCAGACGCTAGTGGAGAGGGGAGGGAGGGAGCCAATAGACTGCCAGCGTTCGAGACGACTTGACTTAATAAATGTGAGCAAAACTGTAAAATGTGAGTATGGAGTTATTATTTCACTTAAACCCTATGAAAGAAATTATCTACACAGTATATAGCTACATCCTGGTATAATACAGACTCATAATTGACACCACACATTAACACCAAGTATTTAAACTTCTCAACAACTTTCATAATCTCAGAGTTGTGTTCATTGTAAAAGTTTATTTATTATGGAATGTACAATGATACCCTTTTCAACTAAGTACACTTCAAGTTTACTACGCTGTATAAGAAAATGTAACAATTATACATAAATTTTATATTTGATACATTTTATTTCATTCTGTTCCATTCCATTTCGTTACGTTTTGTTTCGTTCTATTCCATTTTAAATAAAAGTGAAAAATTAAATTAATTAGCGTGCCATCATTTTGCTTGGACTGTACGTAAAGAGCTATACATGGAAATCGAGAATAGTGGCATGTTAGGTTCGCCGCCACAGGCGATTGGTGACCGATATTTTACGGAAACGGAACGGACCCAGTGTTGATCTGGTTTTAGGATAGATATAGGCTGCAGTCATACAAATTAATAAATCAATTTTCTCGTATGAGTTACGAATGGAAATCATTGCCGGCTTCTCTGTTTCCTGTGAACCATAATTTGGGCGTTAAAAGGCTATCGAGAATAAATATCTTCTAGAACAACGTGCTCCATCGTAGATCAAACCTTCGCTTTCCACCAGGCGAGTTGGTGACCAAATGTAAAATATCTCATATCTCATTTTTTTAGGGTTCCGTACCCAAAGGGTAAAAACGGGACCCTATTACTAAGAGTTCGCTGTCTATCTGTCCGCCCGTCTGTCTGTCACCAGGCTGTATCTCAAGAACCGCGATAGCTAGACAGTTGAAATTTTCACAAATTATGTATTTCTGTTGCCGCTATAACAACAAATACTAAAAACAAAATAAAATAAATATTTAAGCGAGGCTCCCATACAACAAACGCGATTTTTTTGCCTTTTTCATAGATAATGGTACGGAACCCTTCATGCGCGAGTCCGACTCGCACTTGGCCGGTTTTTTTTTAAACGCTTTTATGTAGACGCTCTACTATAGGTAAGAGATAACTCATGTCATTGCAGCGATACATATAAGTTTGAGTAGCAAAACAAAGTCCAGGGCATCGCTGCTCTGGCGCTCATTACTTTGAGACTATCGATGGTTAGTGTTGACAGCCCTGTAATTTTGCTAGCTGCAGTACCCTTCAAACCGGAATACAGTAATGTTTGCACACTATCTCATAATTTCTTAGCAGGTCGTCTAGGTAGGTTCCACCGCAGTGCCAGATATTCTGCCGCCAAACAGTAGTGTGTCAATATCACTGAGTACCAGTTTAAGAGGTACCTACTGCAGCTAGCGAAATTACAAAGCTGTTGTGACTAACCATGGAAAATCTCAAAGTAACAAGCGCCAAAGCAGGGGCGCCCTGGACTTTGTTTTACTGATCAAAGTTCTTGTATCGCTGCAATAGTCATAAATAGACGTTATCTATTACCATCAGGAAAGCTTCTTTCGATTCATTACTTTTACATTAAAAAAAAGATTGCTAGGTATACAATTCTGACTAACATCACTCACAACAACCCGCTTTAGAAATGAAACTGTAAGCACAGACTGATACCAAATTTCTGTTAGCAAAGCTTGTGAAATCCCAAACTATTCATCTCGAACATTGATAAAATCTAACAATAGAAGCAAGATAGAGGCAGCATTTTCTTATCCAATCACGAGCAGAAGTGTAAGATCTATTCCTAGTTAATAAATCATATCAATTGTGGAGGCGTTCTATGAGTCATTGCTGCGGCGCAAGGCACAGGAGCTTGTCTTACTATACGATGAATTATTATACCTTGAAGAAAATTTCAAAAACGATTGTGAAAAAAGGTTAACTAATCGGCATGATTATTCTATAAATAAATTTGTCAGTCCAGACGTTATTATGAACAAAAATAAATAATTGACTTAATCAATTCTGTTTGGGTGACTCCCACGACTCGTTCGGTCTTTTCTAAATTATGTGCGTATTTCTGATTACTTGAAACGGTGAATTGTATCGCAATATTTTTAATGTAATTTCGTTCGTAAAGAACAATTTCATTTTCGAAATCATCTTGGTTTGGAGAAACAGGCGCATCGTCATTCGACTTTAATATCGCCCGCGCACCGACGCACTTCAAAAAGACGCTAACCATTAGAACCTCAAGGAAAAAAATAAAATTAATGAATTTTTAATTGACAAATTTTAACATTGTGTATATTTTTATATTGACATTCTATTAATTTTATTGACATTGTAATTTCATTGACATTTTATTATTGTTAATGACATTTTAATTTTCATAATATAATAATTTATTTTTTTAATTTTTACGTGACAATGTATTTTTTTATATTTCAATTATTATTAATCAATTTTTATATTCTATAATCAATATAATTAATATTTTATAGTCATTTTTTTTATAAACTGTTTAAAAACGTGTATTACTGCCAATATTGTGTTGCCCTCAAAAATTTGTCCGCCTCTTCAGGCATAACATGAAGCTCATAAATTTAGTTACGGACATCATATATCTTACTCATGTTATTGCAAATAAATAAATATTTATCTTTATCTTTAAAGGTCTGGAGCAGTCCCAGGTACATGAGTGCATGTACACTTGGTACCGCATCAGTTCTGAACCCACGCATAGGATCGATGACACGTATTGCCCCAAGTGTAATCGCGATTTGCCGTGGTGGTGCCGGCGTAAGAATAGTACCCCACCCTCTCTACCTGCAGTTGCCGTAAGAGTCGGCTACGGGATGTAATCCGGAAGATGGGCAGCGGCGTCTTCCTTGAACAATCACACCTAACTGCGCTCGCCAACCCGCCTGCCAAGCGTGACGAGTATTGGCAAAACCCCCCTTGAAGAGGCTTATGTCCAGCAGTGGACGTCCTATGGCTGATGATGTGTCTGTGAGTGTGTAATCGCGAGTGGCCACGAAAAATTCGTGCGACGTTACAACTGGTATAATCCGTGTTACACATCTTCTCCTTAAGATGTCGAAGAGAAAACTACTTAGTTGATAAAGGTCAGAAGTTAAGCCCATATCATGTGGGTCATCTTCGTTCTTAATTGGGGCAAAAACTTTCCAAAAAACTTCGAGTAACTTCCATCTTGAACCACGACTGATATTTTCCTCTGAGTTTAAAGGAAATTGGGTTAGAGTCGTTAATCACCGGAAGTGACGCGGCCACGAAGCTCACTTCCGGTCGCACCCTCACATAACTGCTTTGGAAGTTTTCTTTGGGACCGCGGACACACTGCAGAAATCCAGTGAATCTTTAAGTTGTCTTGATAGCAGTTTAAAGTTCAGTTCTTGCCCGAGTAGTTTAACAATCTTTAATACTTTATATATATATAAAAATGAATGTTGTGAATGAATGAAGCATTGTGTGCATGCATGCTCACCATCGAAGGCTCCTTCTTGCGGCGGCGTCGTGTTCGGCGCGCTCTCTTCCTTCAAATATGGCGGCACATGCGTCATACTTGTTGAGCGGGTGCTGCTTGCGGGTCGCTGCTCTGCTCGCGGTTTTTTTTTTATGTAACAGTAATGAGACGAATAAGACGTTGTCCTGATGTTAAGAGATAACGTTTACCGTAATCATTGCAGCGTTACACATTGTGTTCCGGTTTGAAGGGTAATGCAGCTAGCAAAATTACAGGGCTATTGAGACTAACCATCTAGTCTCAAAGTAATGAGCGCCAAAGCAGCGATGCCCTGGACTTTGTTTTACTACTCAAAGTTCTATGTATCGCTGCAATGGTCATGGTCAGGCGTTATCCCTAACCACCAGGAGAGCATCTCGTTCGTCCCATTACTGTTACATAAAAAAAAAACACTTCAAGCAAAAAACTTACTGTAATTTTTATGGTTTCAATAGAAAAATGTGTAGGTAATCATTAAAAAATATTCGTGCAGCCACAGCCTTAAGAACTCCCTTGACACCGTAAGTTCAGTGATACCGTCTTTATTGACCACTACATTTTGAAAAGGATTGGAAGTGTTAAGGGATTTCTTTTTAATAGAGTCTGTTGAAAAGGTTTCGTGATATTTTGAAAGGAGTTTTTATTTACAGGAAGTATTCCTTAAAAAGTCTTTTTAGGAGCTAATGGTAAAAGAGTATGCTCCTTAACCGACTTCAAGATATAGGTCAGCTCTGTTTAACGTGTCCTTTTTTCAACATGCGGAGACGTTTGTCTACAAAATTTCCTGTTGTTAAGCGATAAATCACACAGACATTGAATTAATCCATCTTAGAATTTGACGTAAGCTTGCCAGTTCTTTTTCAGGGTTCCGTACCTCAAAAGGAAGAAACGGACCCTTATAGTATCACTTTGTTGTGCGTCTGTCTGTCTGTCTGTCAAGACCCTTTTTCTCAGGAACGCGTGGAGGTATCAATACTCAGGTCTACTGTCCCTTGAAGCTGTGAAAAACTCAAACTTCTAAGCCAACGCAATCAAAAGATACAGCCGTTTATGCTGCAAATTTTCGACACTCGCAAGGGAATCAAACCTACAGGGTACTTCCCGTGAACTCAGTATCTTAAAATCAATTCATTTATAAGAGATACCAAATGTATGGTTATTAGACGCCAATAATGGAAAAGAAAATCCCGGGAATGGAAACCCTAAACGAAAAGGACAACAAAGCCACGAGCAAGCATTGTAACAGAAATGTCGAAAACAAAGACGCTGTTATCGAAAACACAAAAATGTCAAAATAATAAAAAAACGAATTGTCCTCGAATGTCAATCAAATATGGAGTGATAAGGTATGGAGCACATTTATGAACAGATATTATTTTATTATAAAGAAAAATATCCGACTACTACATGAAGACCTTGTCAATCTACATTCTACGTAATATTAGCTACTTAAGCTAGCTTGCCGTAAGAGTCGGCTAAGGGATGTAATCCGGAAGATGGGCAGCAGCGTCTTCCTTGAACAATCACACCTAACTGCGCTCGCCAGCCCACCTGCCAAGGCTTATGTACAGCAGTGGACGTCCTATAGCTGATGATGATGATGATGAAGCTAGCAGAAAGTCAACTAGAGAGATTGAACTACTACACTGAGCAGATTAATAGTGTTTTTTTTTTTTAATGATACATTTTCTCTCCACAGACACCGGAGTCCGTGACCAACTTTTTGTCAACTTTTCAAATACAATATTTTTGTTTATAATAATAGGAACAAGCAAAGCAACGACCCGCAAACAGTACCAGCCATGGCCCTCCTCCACCATATCTGAGCGAAGAGAACGACTCTACACACGACGCCGCTGCAAGAAGGAGCCTTCGATGGTGAGCATTCTGTAGCGATGATAGCTCAATGGTTAGCGCGGTCGATTCACACGTTAAAGGGCGTGGGTTCAAACCCCAACAGTTAGCTTGAGCTACTGGTACAGGAAAACATCTCGAGGAAACCATAGCATTCTAGTACTCGGCTGACTAGCTGTGGTAGCTAAGCTGAAAATCTGCCTTCAAGTACGTAACGGTGTGTTCCGGCAGCCTCACTTGAGAGCCAGTTTCCTTCCAGCCTAGGTGTGCTTAACCATTTTTGACCACACCGTCACTTAACATCAGGTGAGCTGTGGTCAAAAAATCTAAAAACAACGAACAATTCGCTCTCCTGCACTTGCAGACAAATATAAATACAAATATTTTATTTATAGCACCAATGTTTCCAGTCAATCATCAATAAGTCAGTCATTCGATGGTTAGCCTCAACAGCCCTAAAATTTCGCTAGTACCCTTTCAAACCGAAACACAGTTCTATGGGAATTATCATAAGCAAGCGTTATCCACGTGACATGTCAGTTGGACTGTTAAAATAGTTTTTTTTTAATCACGTCCCATGCTGAATGTGTTCCTCGCGTGGAATCATTTCCCTTTTGCTTCCAGCAGGATAAATTCCATCCTTTTTTAATATAATTCAGTCTTTAAATTTTTTATTATGTGACAATGTACTCGTATGTATTTTATTTTTTTATATTACAATGATTATTAATTTTCTTAACATTGTTTAAATTTAAATTTTATGACTTAAGAAAAATAGTAGGTATATTTTTTATTTTTTATTAATGTTTATGGTCTGGCTACTGAGGCCTTTGAACCAAGTCTTTATTTGGAATTACAGCACCTGTCTTAGTAAATTAGTGGCGACTTTACTATAAGCTTCTGGGTGGAGTTTTGGAAGCAACACGAAAAGTCATGTTTAACCACATTATATCATTCTCCCACACTCGCGCTTGTAATTCGGCACTTTATGAATAAAACACCACTATTTTTATGCATCGAAAAAACACTAGTTTTGGAAAAAAATACAATGGCGCGACACGACGCTCACCGCGTTCCCGCCAAAACTCCAGTCAATATTAGTAGTACTACTAATATTGTGTTGCCATCTTAAATTTATTTGCCTTTTCAGGTAGCACTATGACGCTCATTAGTTTAGTTACGGATATTATACTCATGTTATTACAAATAAATATATCTTTGTTTATCCTTTATTTCTTGTCTTGTTGTGTCGCACCTTACTTTCTCGAAATTACTCCTGTGACAGACATCTGTTCATTAGAAAAACAATTTGTTTGTGTAAATAAGCAAACGTTTTATAAAACCATTCTGCGCAAAAGTAATTGTTAGGAAAACTTTCTTGCCCTTTTGTAAAGGTGTTTGTCCTCATTTTATTGAAATAAAATATTAAAAGGATCGCTAACCTCACGACTTATTTTAGTGTTCGGTGTATTTTGTGCATCTTAACGACTTACATAAATGTAATTTTTAAACTTTTGCGACTTGAACATGTCATAATTATGTTTATCACCAAGTCTTAATCAAAAATACTATAAAATTAATTTTGCTTACCTCCACAGTTCGGCCGTGTTGCAGTAGCCGTGGTCACAAGTTGACGTGATCACGTGTCAAATCTTTAAGGTTGGCCATTAGGTACTACCCAGCGCGAGAATTATGCCAATTATTATTTGTATTTGCATTATGTGTTCTTTTGCGTCAGGAGTGGGGTTTTTGACTGATTAGCTGCTGACTTGTTGTTAGACCTAAATATACATAAACATATACATAATATATAAATGTATTTTATATGTAGGCGCAGGATGGCCTTAATCAGCACTCACCATAAGTAGATGTTGTGTCGTATCGTGGGCATCTATCAGCTCGGAACTAAATTAAAATGGCTTCTTCGATTATAATCATTATCTTCAATTTTACTTGTAGATGTTTACAGTAGCAGTAAAATACATATCCTTACACTTAGAAGATATTAATTTGAATCGATATTAGGAGTAACCTCGATGTAACATACAATTCTTAAACTGATTAACAGCGATTCGCCGAAGACGTGGCGGTTGCGGTCCTCCTTCCGAACAGAATATAGAACCAAGATGGCTGCCCCGCTTCCACAGACACGGCGCTCTGCTAGAGTGACTTTGACATCCGAGTCATTCTTGAATTTGACGTTGACATATCGATGACGCACCCATGCGCCATCATATAAATTTCGTAATATATACATTTGAAATGGCAAAAAGGCAATGGCAATAAAATGGCAATGTTTTCAATATAAAAAACATTATCAATGTATTAAATTGTTGTGTAGAAATTGAGACAAAATTGTCACCGGTTATTTTATGCTGACAATTTTGTCTCAATTTCTAAGCCAACAATTTCATGGCTTTAAATACATAATCAATCCTGCAGACCGCACTAATTTAGCTGATTGATCAAGCTTGTTGCAGAGCGTTTTAGAGCGAGTAAATTCACAGTAGCTGTGTGAGGGAACCGCGGTTACGTGTAGTGATATATATCAGTTATATGTTTAAATTGAATTAGGAATAATAAATTTGTTTAAAAGTTTTTTTTTCCTTTAGTTATAGCTATTTTTATCGTAGTCGGGTTATAGATTTTTTAAACTCTTCAGCTTGTTCATTTTATATTTTCTACTTTAATCAGTCGGCCAGTTCTTTGTAACTGCGTCGTCGCTCTGGTTGGACCTCAGTTTGCGGGTGTCAGTTTTAAATCTAAATTAAAACTTCGGAATACCCTCATTACGCCAAAAGTCAGCCCATAAACAAAAAGTTTTATGTTTAAAACAATGAACAATTAAAAAGACCGCGAGACATAAAATGGGTCGAATTTACGACTTGGAAATGTGTGTTTCTGAAACTGTATTTATCAATCCTAATAAAAATTTAATATTGCTTGGCAAAATGCTTATAAATATACAGACAATATTAGAACTTTCACAGTAGACGACTGGTTAAAGAGCTACCTATGGTAAAAAACAATTTTAAAAGGCCGGATAAAAAAAATAAAAAATTACCCTTTTTATAGTCAGTCGGTAATTGAGCGAGTTCCCAAGCCACCGAAAACTTTTGAAGGTAAATGCTAATTTCTTTATTAAACGTCGCTGTGTGGTTCGTGACGTAATTTTTCAAAGTTGAGTTTCTAATTGAGATCGGAAGAAGACCTGTCTTTTGGGGAAATGAATTTGTGACGCGGTGAAAATCGAAATCGGTCTAGAACGATTGCGATTAGAGCAACCAGGGTTCCGTTCCATAAAATTTATATTTCAAAGATCAGTTCTTTCAAGGCGTGCTTTGTACTAGAACATACTACAGCTCAATATCAGATAGGGTGTGGTCATATGGTTTGCATATTCAGAGTACAAAAAAACTGTTAAGGTGCAGAAAAGGCGTGCTCAAAAAAAAATTTGTCCTGCCCTGTAATTTCGCTATCTGCAGTACCCTTCAAATCGAAATACAGAAATGTTAACACAATGCTTGGCGGCAGAATATCTCGTACTACGGTGGTACATACCTAGTCAACTTGCTTAGGAGATCTACCACAAAGGTACATACATTTGAAGGAATTTGGAAGAGAATTAGCACGCGCAAACTCAGGACATCCGTACTATGGGAGCTCGGGGCTCAAGTATCTGTGTTTGTAGCAACTTTTGTGTAATAAAGGGGATAATTATAGTTAAAACTTAAAGAATACTTATATACCGACAAAGCTATGTCGTTGTCGCTGTATAGTCTATCTCTTTAGTGCACAAAATTCAGAGTTTCTAGGATATCAATATAGATAATGGGTAGGATGTAATTAAGTAGGTCGTGCAAATCTGAAACGCAGTTTTCAAATTGTATCCGGTGTTTAAAAAGTTGCAAAATTAAGTATTTTTTAATGCATTCAAAACTAATATCATCACGGAGAAGCCAAATCCCCAAAGATATTAGAATTTCATTATCAGCGGAACAAATTGCTCTGAAATTTCAGAAATTACTTAAATCCGGACTTAAATAACATTAAAATCCGGATTCCGATGGGATTCGTAAGCTCCTTTCGATACATTTAATCCAATTTTATCCCTTTGTTTGTATTAAACTGTCTGTAATTTGAGCAGGACTCGGTGATAACTTTTTGATACTTTTAAGAGAAACTTGGTGGTAGATTTCTTTAACAGGAAGTCGTATAGCACCACTGCAGTACCAGATATGCTGCCGCCAAGCAGTAGTGTGTTAACATTACTGTGTTCCGGTTTGAAGGGTACTACAGCTAGCGAAATTACTGGGCTGTTGAGATTAATCATCGAATGTCTTAAAGTCAAAAATGTCTTGAATCATTTCTATTCTATCTATATATTTATCCAAAACGGGCACAAGTCCTTTCATCATAGACTCATTGTCCTATTTGAATCTTACAGCCATTCAAGACTAAAGTTCCAAATAACCAGTAAACTCTGAAGGCGCCGTGTAAGCTATCCCGATAGAATACAAAAGGTGTCAACTGTCTGTTGCATTGTTTCACGTCCCAAATGTCCCGTAAGCTGACACAGACTTTAGGTACGGTTATCGCTAGTTCCTCAATACGCCGCTAGACAAGCGGCGCTTTTGTTGGATCAAAGTTTAATTCGGGAATCACTCACACCGTAACAAACATTATTCAAATTAATTTGTAAAAATGCGTTCAGTATTTTCCGCTTGCGTCGGTACTCTGGCGCCATCTCATCTTTCTGTGACAGGTACTGTCAATTTTAAAGACACAAGACAGACAAACGACACAATTTTTATTTTGTTTTCATCTCTACAGTCATCGGTGTCCATGACATTTGTCAACTTAACGCATTTCTCTATAACTTAAAAAAAATTAAACTTTCGCAAAAAAAATTACAAATTGGTAGTTTCAGAGATTAGGGCGTTCAAACAAACAAACATAACTTGAAAAACTTGGTTGAAACTTTATATTTATAGTGCTCACGAGCTATACGGCTGTGGATGTAAAAAGTAGACAAAGATTTATTGCTCTCATAATTATGAGCAACTTTGACATGGGTGCAATTCTATCTTGAAAAGAAATGTGACTACAGTAACCTCCCTTCGGTTTGATATACTTTCAAGCGTACAACCCTGTATAGGAACTTCGACGACAGCCCTATCATTTCGCTAGCTGCAGTACCCTTGACAACAAACTAACACGATACTACGGTGTAACATAAGCTTTATTTACATTTGAATACGCATCCGAATGGTCATTGTTTCTCTATATAACATCCCAGCACTTTAGCTGACACCTACCTAGGGAAGAAATCATTTAGTGCTAAGATTTCAAAAGTATGGAAATATGCTCTTTATAAAACTTTTTTTAAATCGGGACTAGTTTGCGATTGACCACGGCTTACTTTAGCTACTTGAATAAATTAGTGATGTATCGAAATTAATAGATAAAATTGTAATAAGAAACAATTTAAAAAAAACAGGCTTCTTTCTTTGATATTATTTTATTTCAGAATCCTTATGCTTACAATATGTAACACGCTCTATACTAATTATAGGATTATACATATATACTATGAGTTAATAGAACTTCAATTCTGACTGAAAGTTCTTAACTATAGTTGATTAATAGTAAATATCGTAGGACATTTAACACAGCGCCATCTAGACCCAAACTAAGCAAATCATGTACTATAGGGACCAGACTGATAGATTACCTATTTATTTTTGTAAATACATACTTATAATACATGCAAAACACCCAGACACAGAATATACATTTATCATCACATGAATGTTTGTGCTGAGTGGGAATTAAACGCACTCCCTACAGCTCTTGAAGTAGATACACTACCAAATGTGCTAATTTTTTTTTTTCAAATATTTGTAATTTTTTTAATGTAGTTTTTTTACTGTAGGTAAGCTTGCGTTTGACCGCCAACTCGCCTTTTTTTATCGCTGACAGGCTAGGTATTTGACCACAACTCACCTGATGTTAAGTGACGATGTGGTGGAAGATGGTAAAGTACACCTAGCCTGGAATGGAACTTGCTCTCAAGTGAGGCTGCCGGAACACACCGTAAGATGCTTGGCGGCTGATTTTCAACTTGAGGGTGGTAGCTAGCCAGCCGAGTACTAGAAAGTACCCTACCACCACGGCGTGAGGAAACCATAGCGTGGTGACCACGCTATGGTTTCCTCATGATGTTTTCCTTTACCGGCAGCTCAAGCTTCACCACGCTATGGTTTCCTCATGATGTTTTCCTTTACCGGCAGCTCAAGCTCATTGTTGGAGTTTGAACCCACGCCCTTCGGCATGCGAACCGACCGCGCTAACCATTGAGCTATCATCGCTACAACCTGATGTTAAGAGAAGTTGCGGTCTACGGTAGAGCACGCTCGCCTAGAAGAAACCGATACACTCGCGACTTGAAGGTACACAGGTTATATCTATCAGAGAATAGTTGTGTGAAGGATTTTGTATTTGATTTTCATATTTTTTCGTTTCCTCAGAATTTATTTCGAGAACAAATGATTAATAATAAATTAAACAGCAACAGCTATTTTGTCTCACAGGACATTGTTAAACTGTAGAGCAATAACTGTGTAAGATGTGCAGCAGGCGATGAGAAATAGCAACAACGATTTGCTAATGTTTACAGTGCCAAATATCTTGTTGTGGATAGAATGGGCGCTCACGAGTCGACTGAAGTCCTTTATTGCTTTGTATTGTTTTTCATCTGAAAACATAAATTTTAAGGAAAATTCTGAATATTCAAATAGTTTTAGTGGGAATGGCCATGTCACTGCATTATAGTATTTACAAAAACTTGTGTGTTTTCGAGTGTTTATCTATAAAATTAGTGACGTTTTATTCATAAAGTACCGAACAATAAACGCGAGTGTGGGAAAGTGATATAATGTGGTGAAACATGATTTCGTATTGCTTCCAAAGCTCGGTTGAAGCTTGTACTAAAATCGCCACTACTTTATTATGGAATAACCAGACTTGACCTTGATTTACTTTGTGTGACTTTGACTTAAATTTGTTTTACTAAATTTATCTTAAAATACTTGAAAATATCGAAACAAGCACAAAGTGCGAAGCCAAAACAAAAAAAAAATATGATTTATAGTTTGTTCAAGAGGAAAAAAGAAGCTGTTTGAAGTTCTTCGTTATGAGACCTATACCGTTCACCGTCCGAGCTACAAAGTCTTGAGCATCGAAGTAAAGTGTCAGTTGTTTTTATGGAAGACAGGTTAGATCGTTTGACCACAGCTCACCTGATGTTAATGACCGTGTGGTCGAAGATGGTAAACACGCCTAGCCTGGAATGGAACTGGCTCTCAAGTGGAGCTGTCGGAACACACTGTGAAGTGCTTGTCAATAGATTTTCAACTTGGGGGTGGTAGCCAGCCGAGGACTAGAAAGCACCCTACCAGCATGCTATAGCTATACATATGTGCCCTAGAACTGAACAATTAGATTCCACTTTTTCATTACTGGAACACAAAACAAACACAACCATAATTTTGAAACAATACAATACAACACACACACACACATACTATACGGTAAACTTATACTTACATCTAATAGAATTGACCATCATTATCTTCAACTGCCGCTCTAGGCGCTTGGCATTATCGCTTGTTCGCTGCCCCGCGCTCGTTAGCAAATACACGGCAATGCCAATCTCAGTCATTGTGAAAACATGTATAAATGATCTTACTATATCAAAATCACCCTAAAACAAGATGAAAGTTATAATATTTGTTTTACTTATACGGGATTACTCACGTTAATTTTCAATTTCATCACAACACGATGAACGTGAGTAACGTATACAAGTTACTCACGTTCATGTATACGTTACTCACGTTCAAGACGAGGCTGCGCGCTTTGTGTTCTGTTTTGTCCACCTTATGTGGCCGAAACTATAGCCAGAGTATTGGACGTGACTAAACGTGAGTAGTCCCGTATGAGTAAAACAAAAATGTGTTTCAAAACAACGCTTTAATTACCAATTATAGTAGTTAAAGCGTTGGTAGGATAATGGTCACATATATTTCGTAAACGGGCAGTAAAGGTTAGCATTGATACGAAACCTACATCTGGGTCATCAGTTCTAGGCATGAGGTCCTGTTCCTAGAATATGGTGATACCAGTGAAAGCAGTGGCGTAGCTCCTAAGGTCAGAGGGCCCATCGGACCTTGATAACCAAGCCAGCCGAACTTGCTATAATTTCTTATAGCACGTTGCAACACAACTATAACCATTACCACTCAATTAAAAGCAATTCAAATTTTAGAAAATTCCCCTATTTTTTTTTTATAATTCATTGGCAAATAGATACGGAGTCCTTAATGCCTAATCTTCATATAGACTTCGGTTTTTGCAATTTATATCTAATATCTTTAAGTCAAAGTGCAGTCTTGGTCACGTCCAGTCTATGCCGGTTGAGTCCAGTCGTGCCTTAGTAAAGTTGTGGCGATAAAGTTCGATGGAGTAATTTACTTGATAGAACCCTAATTTGTCAAAAGTGTTTTAAAAAATACTCACTAGCACGGTATAATCTGTCAGGTTGTAGAGCAGCAAAACGGTAAAACTCACTGCTGATACTAAACTCGTAGAAATCTAAAATTTAAATATGTTACAAACAAAAAAAAAACCTTTTTTAACGGAACTTCCTGGTAACGTGGTAGCTAGCCAGCCGACTAGCACTGGCTAGCTATCATCCTCAAGTTGAAAATCTGCCGCCAAGCATCTAACGGTGTGTTCCGGCAGCCTCACTTGAGAGCCAGTTCCAGAGAGCTTTACTATCTTCGACCACACCGTCACTTAGGTGACTTGTGGACAAATACCTAGACGGTCAGCCATAAAAAGAAATAAAAAAAAACTATACGTGTAAATAGTCACTTATTTAATTTAAAACAATATTTATGCCCTATTTACATACCAGCCATCCAAAAACTGCAAGGATTAATTTACTACATTTGGTCACAGTAACGTAGGCGGCTGACCACTTATCAAATAACTTGATACGTTTTCGACAACCAACACAATCACTCCCTGGGCTATGGTGCTTGCATATATCATCACCAGCTACTTTTTCCACGGACCTTACAATGCCATCTAGTTGGTCAGCTATTATATTGAAGGAATAACTTGTTATATAAAACTCAATTAAATAACGCCAATCATTAATTAATAGATGAGTTTGACACAAAACAGACAATTTAAGCTTTTCAATCTGTTGAATTTCGAAAAGAAAGCCATTTTTAATAATTTTTTGCAACGTTACGCTTAAATAAGTTCCTAATTTTACAAGTATGTAAGTGTAACTCCAAAACACCAATACAATATGTTTGCGTTTTATATTTTTAATATATATAATGTCTTCTGGAAATTTATGAGGGTAGTATCGAAACGACGCTAAAAGTTTTTCAAATTTACGGGAGGAGCACACCGCTGAAGTTATTAAAAAAAGTGAATCGAGAATATTTAAAACAAAGTAAAGTGTATTGACGGTCGTTCGAAACTTAAATCCGCACGATTCATTCAATAAATAAGTTATAATGGTTACATATTCAAATAATATTTCAAATAGAATTACTATCCTGATTTTTTTATTGAAATAGACAAATTTTCTGTGAATAAGTAATACATTTTCTAAAAAAATAAAATGTTTTAATGGATTCTCAGTAAACACGCGACTGCTCATAGCTAGCATTAGTACAAGACTCCTTATTGATTGTATGTTCAAAACTTATTAGATTCATTAATATCTAATTACTTAAATAGAGTACATACATCACATTTTTTTTTTAATACAGGATAAGTGCCTTTTTTCGTTTGTTTGATAGGCCGTAGAAATCAACTTGGTGGTAAATCTCCTTGTCAGGAGGTCGTCTAGGTAGGTACTATTGTTGTACCAGATATTTTGCCGCCAAGCATTAGTGTGTAAACATTACTTTTGTATGGATATTGAAGTATTTAATTAATTGCCAATAGTACAAGGGAAGCCAGTTCATTACTAAAGCAATTATTCTTAATCGAAAAGACATATTACTCTATAAAATAATTTATTGATGGTGAAGACAAAGAATAGTTATTTATTATTAAGTCAACAACATTTAAACAGAGTAATTTAACCGATTGACGTTTTCTAATTGGGTTAATGACGGATAATGTGTTTTGCTATTTACAAAACACAAACACTATTTTATTTTATTTGCTAAGTACAGGTGTAGAATTGGGTGCGCAAAACTGGGTGATATATAAATAGTTATTAAACAATATCAATTTTATATTAATTAATTATAAATAATAATAAATATTGTAGGACACATTACACACAGCGCCACCTGACCCCAAACTAAGCAGAGCTTGTGTGATGGAAGTCAGATAACTGATAGAATACATAAATACTCTTTTTTTATCCAACTAGAAAACGTCCGTCATTAACCCAATTAGAAAACGTCAATCGGTTAAATTACTTAACTAATTATTATTTCTAAGGGAACTAATACCGCAACAAGACTTGTCATAGGTCTTCTGTCAAAGGAGATTAGGTTAAGTTGCTCCTCTTTCTAATGTTATAGCTGCGCAATTCTCCAATCGCTATCTCTTATTATATTTAATGTTTATGTATAGTAACGTATTATATACCTAAATGTATATCTATATAGGTATGTTTGTCTATAATTTATATAATTTTACACACTACTGCTTGACGGCAGAATATCTGGTACTACTGTGGAATCTAACTAAACGACTTCCTGCTAAGGAGATCTACTATCAAGTAAAAATGTTATGTTATTTGAAATAACCTGCCAATCGAAAACTGTTATATTATTATCTGGTATGACGGTAGAATCGAAACGACGCCAAAACTTTTTTAAATTAACGTGAGTTATACACCGATAAAGTTATTAAAATAATTGAATTAATAATATTTAAAACAAAGTATAATGTACTGGCGTTAGCTTGAAACTTAGTTCCACGCGGTTCATTTAATATAAATAAGTTATATTTAATATATATTCAAGTAATATTTCAAATAGAATCACTATCTTATTATCTATATCTTTAAACAAGCAATTCTAGTATATATACATATATATATAAATAATCTGAATCTCGGAAACGGCTCTAACGATTTTCATGAGATTTAGTATGCAGGGGGTTTCGGGGGCGATAAATCGATCTAGCTAGGTTTCATTTTCAGAAAATATCGTTTTATCCGTGTTTTCAGCCGAGCAAAGCTCGGTCAACCAGGTACTTCATATTAAACACGCGACGTGAAATGTTTACAACTTATTTATTAGGTTCACTAAAATCTAATTAATTAAAGAGATATCATCTAATGATTTTTTACAAGACTTGTACCTTTTACAGCTATGTACAACGACATATCTAGCTACCTAATCGAAAGCACCTACTACAATAGAGAGATGAAAATAATGAATAGTTATTTTTAATAATTAATTTTCAAGCTTATTTATGTAAAATTACTGAGACAAGGAAACGCTCTCCTAATGGTAAGAGATATCACCTGTCCATGGCCATTGCAGCAATACACAGAACTTTGAGTAGCGAAACAAAGTCCAGGACATCGCTGCTGTGTCGCTCATTACTTGAGGCTTTCTATGGTTAATCTCAACAACAGTGTAATTTCGCTAGATGTAGTAGCCTTCAAACAGGAACACAGTAATGCTTACACACTACTGCTTGGCGGCAGAATATCTGGTACTGCGGTGGTTCATACCTAGATGACCTCCTGCTAAGGAGATCTACCACCAAGTGAATAGCTTCAGACACAATTTTTTTTAAGTGGCTTTATATGATATTTATTACAATTTTTTATCAATTTTCTTATACAAATGAGTGGCTGCTCCCGATTTAATTTAAGGATTAACTCCTGTATTACGGCAAACAGCTTAGGGTGACAAAAAAACTGCAAAAACGACTATTGTTGTAGTTTTATATTTTATTGATTTCACAGTGTTTCATATAACATTATTGAATTGTAGAGCTATGACTGTGTAGGAAGTGCAAAGAGCGATAGAAGACGGTAGAATGCTCATCCCCACATCGACAGAGCCGCAGATCCTAATCCGGATTGGATGGGCTTGCACTAGTCGGAAGAAGTCACGTATTGCCTTATACCGCTTCTCATCTGAAAAGATTACATTAATCAAATATGACCATGTATTTTATTGATTACAAGTCAATATATATATAAGCCTCGATTAACACCTTAAGAGGCTCTTGCTAGACGTTTGGGTCAAGGTTTAGATACACAAGCTAGAATTATTTGACATTCAGTAGGCCATCCCAGTAGCTAATGCAGGCGTGTTTTGGTAGCTCAGTTGATTACCAAACTTTTTATCCAACGCACAGTGTCGTGTTTAGTAGAGGAACAATATGGTACTGGTACATCTCGACACTACTCGATCCCGTCCCCGCGCCCGCGCACTAACCGCTGTCTTCGCGATCAGCTTGAAATAGGACATCGGATAAGGCCGAAACTATAGTTAAAGTATCTGATGTAATTAAACGTAAATAATCTGGCATTAATTTAAAAAAAAAAAATGTGTTGAACCCACATAAGTAATGAGCACCGAAACAACGATGATCTCGACTTTGGTTTGTTACTCAAAGTTATGTATAGCTCCAACAGTCATGGGTATGTGTTATCTCTTACCATCACATCATCAGCCATCGGACGTCCACTGCTGGACATAGGCCTACTCCTGGGGGGTTTTGTCAATATTCGCCACGCTTGGCAGGCGGGTTGGCGAGCGCAGTTGTGTGATTGTTGTTCAAGGAAGACGCTGCTGCCCATCTTCCGGATTACATCCCTTAGCCAACTCTTACGGCAACCACGGGTAGAGAGGGTAGGGTACAATTCTTACGCCGGCACCACCATGGCTCTTACCATCAGGAAAACGAATTGTTCGTCTCATTACTTTTATATATATAAAATCGTCAGATTATTTATTTATTTTAAAATGTTACTGAAAAAACTATTGTGACACCACTTTTAATACGTAGGCGGCTTTAAAATATGAATTAGCCCACGGCAATATCCAATTTTTTATCTATATCCACGCCATAATTAACTTCGTATCCGTCGCTAGGGAAAAAAGAAATGCCCAAACTTTTGTTTTTAGATTAAAGCACACTTACATCCCAATAGCTGCAGCATCATTGTTCCTAGTTTTTTCTCTAAGACTCTAGCGTTACTCATCGCACGCTGTGCTGCATGGGTCATCAGAAACATAGCAATGCCAATTTCAGATAATTCCAACACAGGCTTGAATAGTCTTGTAAATGATAGACGACCCTAATAAACATTGAATTTTTATTAGAGAAAACTAGCATAAAATTGGTTCACATAAAAAAAAAAAAAAAAAAAAAGGTAAAAAAAGTTGCATAGAAAGTTTTGATCGTTGATTAGATACGTAAACTCTTTATTATACACACCAGATATAGAAATCTACTTGGTGGTAAACCTCCTAAGCAAGAGGTCGTCTATGCAGGTATAACCGCAGTAACAGATATTCTGCCGCCAAGCAGTAATATGTAAGCATTACTGTGTTCCGGTTTGAAGGGTACTGCAGCTAGCGAAATTACAGGGCTGTTGAGACTAACCATCCAAAGTCTCAAAATAATGAGCGCCAAAGCAGCGATGTCCTGGACTCTGTTTTTCTACTCAAAGTTATTTGTATTGTTGCAATGGTCATGGACAGGCTTTATATCTTACCATCAGAAGAGCGTCATGTTCGTCTCATTTCTTCTATATTTTAAAAAAGTACAGAAATCAGAAGAATCTAAGATAAGTCCACGTTTGCCCACCAACTTGCGGGGTTGTCAAATGGCCGAGGATAAAGCATGTGAACCGCTAACCACTGAGCTATCATCACTACGAAATGCTATCAACGGACCAGCGAACATAAAATGACTAAAGTTAAATCATTATTGTGTGCATATAAATTAAAATACTGACCGCCTTAGAATTATTGATGATAGAGTAGAGCAACATTATCATAAAGCCCACTGCCGACATCAGGCTCATTGTAACCTAAAATTGTAAAAACAATTAGCAAACATTACTAAATTCACTGTAGTAAAGAGTATCCAAAGCAGATTCTCATCTTAAAAACCGGAAGAGCAAGGGAGTAAGGGCTAAGTCGACCGAGTACAGGCGTATTCGTCCGGGCATGAGGGCTCTCCACGTGTCCTTCTGATATGCTGGGGGTACAGTGCAGGAGCCAAGTGGGATGGGGCTGCGGGTTTGGGAGGAGGGATCCCCATCCTAGCGGCCACAGCGGTAGGCAGCGGGGACACTAATCTAACCAATCGTATGGATATAACAGGGGCGTGCGGACGTGCCGACAGCCATTTGCTAGTTTGGTCTCCGAGGAGGATCACGATGTGTCTAGTGTTCCGGCACATCGTCTACGTTGCGGGATGAACTTAGGCTCTCTGAAACGGGCCCGCGAGGACAAGCGCTATCGAGGCCGCGGAAGAGTGCGAAAGCGTGCCCGCAACCTCGACACAAAGCGCCGAGATGGAACACTCCAGGGTTTTAGTGGGTAGGCCGTCGCTAGAACGGGGTGTCCTACATAACCACCCTGCCCACCCTAGGGCCGGTGGTATTCATAATTCATTTTGTTTGGACAATAAATGGGATGGGACCAAACAGTGAAGATAGTAAACAAATTGTAAATATCGATAGCATTTTGTTTGAAAATAACCTTCCTTTTGACCACAATCTCGTAAAAACCCCGTAAGTTTTTGTCACACAAATAACAGCTTATAGATTATATTTTTTTATTTTTTTATGATGTATAGTCTTGCGTTTGATCGCCATCTCACCTGATGTTAAGTGAAGATGCGATCTACGATGGAGCACGCTCGCCTAGAAGATACCGATTCACTCTCGACTTGAAGACACCCAGGTTGTATCCATCAGGAAAAACCCACTCAGGTAACGCATTCCACGCTTTAGCCGTTCGAACAAAGAAAGTAGATTCAAATCGCTTCGTACGGGTTCTTGGAATGTCAACCATGAAACGATGTCGCTTCTTCGAGCTTCTGTAAGCTTTATAATAAGCTGTTCTTTGTGTGACAAAAACTTACGGGGTTTTAAAAGATAAAGAGCACGAGCAACGAAATCAAGAATCTACATACATTTAAATAGTAAATATACATTTTTTTATATATGTAAAGAAAGTACTTTTCTTTATTTACTATTTTAAATACGCCGCGCATAACACTGTCGGTAAAGTTATCGTTCTGCTTCATCGACACATTCCTAGGTCGATGAACGAGTGCAAGACAGGAAGACAAAATGGAGTATTGAGTGTGGACAAACTTTTAGATAATAGTTAATTTGTGAAACGTGAAATTAATATTTGTTAAGGAATCGACATATGTATTAATAAACTTTAATGTCGTTTCTTTGTTTTTACAGGTAGGAATCTGTGTAATAAGTGCAGCCTAAATATTTAGTTTGTAAATGTTATAAAATAAAATCTTTGTTTTTACAGAGCAACAACACATTATGGTTTAATTACAAAATCTACACTGAATGGATAGCTATCTTATAAAACGACATTTTTGTTTATAAAAATCAATTGAAAATGGAAAAATTACGATTCGAATTTACTCTATTGCCTAGCAGTGATGGAAAGTCCAACATTTTATCCATAACCTCAATTGCCACAATAGATGACAAAGTGTATGCATTACCAGAAGAGTTCCAAACAGCTAGTCTTCACAAGGAAATTATGAAAACGTCTTCTTACGTTAAAGTGAAAAACAGTTTGAAAAAAAGGTACCAAACAAGAAAAGTTTGGATATCTATGACGGAAGAACTTGAACATACATACATTGATGATGAAGGTAATTTGCAGTTTGGAGATCAATTTCTAGAAGAAATCGCTCAGCAGAAATTAGTTGAACCAAACCAAACACAAGGAAGTACATTGGAACAATTACTTGAAAAATTAATGGAAAATAAACAACAAAACTTGAAACACATTGCTGAGAGGTTTGTTATTGATAAATTTACAAGCAAAAATTCGAATGCAAATCAGTGGATTGATATTTTTGAAAAAGAATGTATGCGTTTCGATGTAACAACAGATGTAAAGAAAATTGAAGTTCTCAGATTGTTTATGGATAAAAGTTGCATAGACTGGTATAGTTCTATGATTATGAAATTAACCGTGAACTCAGAATGGTCAACATGGAGAAACAAATTCTGTGAAACATTTGCAAACAAAGGATGGAACCCGGTCACATTTGCACTCATATTTAAATATAAAGACGGTTCACTGTTGGATTATGCGGTACGAAAAGAAAAATTATTATTAGAAATGAGAAGAACAATTGATACAGGTACCTTGATAGATCTGATTGCATCCGGTTTACCAGACTTTATTCTCAATAATATTGATAGAGACAAATTAAAAGATACTGTTGATTTGTTTAATGAGGTGAGCAAATATGAACACATGGTAAATAAGAAAAGATTTCTGACTAAGCGAAGATTTGGGAATCAGAGAACTGATGGCAAAACCGAAGATAAAAATCCATGCAAAATTTGTGAATTATTAAATAAAGGGACTCGTTACCACCCAGAAACAACATGCTGGTTTAAAACAAAACAGGATGACAAGCCAGGGAAAAATAATATAAAATATGTAAATAATTCAGTAATAGAAACTGAGTTAAATGAAACGGAACAAAAAAACGAATAGTAACACCATTAATAAACGTCAAACTACTATTGAATGATAAATTGCAAATAGAAGGAGTCTATGATTCAGGTTCAAATGTATCCCTTATCAACTCGAAGTTGTTGGAAATAAAAGGGAAAAAGAACAGTTTGAATGAAACAAATTTAGTAACAATTAATGGTGTTAAAAAGACAAATGGTTTGACAACTTTAAAAATAAAAATATTTGAATTGGAAGAAAATTTTGATGTATACATTATAGATGAAAAACATTTCAAATATGATTTTTTGATCGGATTAGACATGATAAAAAAGTTTAAACTAATTCAAGACGAAGACTTAAATATAAAACAAAAACAGTGTTTGAATAATGATATTATAAACAATACAGAACCAAAAATTATGGAAAAAAAAGAAAACACTAAGGAGGAGTACCAAATAAATTTTAACGAACATGTTAAAGAAACAGATTTTGAAGTAAAAATAAATCATTTAAACAAGGACCACCAAAAAAAAATAAACACACTGATTAGCAAACATAAATCAGTTTTTGCCAAAGATAAATATGATGTTGGTACTGTTAATGAATATGAAGCGAGGATAGATTTATTAGTGGACAAATATTGTAGTAAGAGACCTTACAAATGCACAATAGAAGATAAAAAAGAGATTGAAAATCAAATAGCAAAATTACTGGATAACAAGCTTATTGAAGAATCTTACAGTCCTTTCGCTGCCCCGGTTACATTGGCATTTAAAAAAGAAGAAAACAAAAAATCTAGGCTATGCATAGACTTCAGAGATTTGAACAAAATAATAGTACCACAAGCCCAGCCCTTCCCCTTAATTGAAGATTTAATGATAAAGACTAGGAATTGTAATTTTTTTACAACATTAGATATAAATTCTGCATTTTGGGCTATTCCGTTACGGATTGAAGATAGAAAAAAGACAGGTTTTGTAACGCAAGAAGGACATTTCCAATGGACCTGCCTACCATTTGGCTTAAAGACTTCTCCGGCAATTTTCCAGAGAATATTAAGTAATATATTGAGAAAATATAAACTTACAGATTATGCTGTAAATTATATCGATGATATACTTTTGTTTTCTAGGAATTTTGAGGACCATATTAACCATTTAACACAGTTGCTAGAAGCTATAAAAACAGAAGGCTTCAGATTGAAATTTACCAAATGCACATTTGCCTCCGATTCAGTCAAATACCTAGGTCATATAATTCAAAGTAATTCTATAAAACCGGTAAAGGATAATTTGATATCAATAAAAAAATTCCCTGTACCAAAAACACAGAAGAATGTAAGACAATTTCTGGGAAAAATAAACTTTTACCATGAGTATATACCGAAAAGTGCAATAATACTCGATCCATTGCATAATTTACTAAGAAAAAATCAGAAATTTATATGGTCTGATCAATGCCAAAAGGCTTTTGAGACAATAAAAAGCTTATTATGTTCACAACCAGTTCTAGAAATATATGACAAAGATTTACCAATTAATATTTATACAGATGCTTCTTTAGAAGGTGTAGGGGCCATTTTAAAACAGAAACAGCCTGATGGAAAAGAAAAACCTGTAGCGTACTTTTCAAAAAAACTAAATGGAGCCCAAAAGAAGAAAAAAGCCATATATCTAGAATGTTTGGCTATCAAGGAAGCAGTAAGATACTGGCAATACTGGTTGATAGGCAAATCATTTACAGTCTACTCAGATCATAAACCACTAGAAAATATGAATCTGAAATCAAGGACTGACGAAGAACTGGGAGATTTATCTTATTATTTGTCGCAATATGACTTTAAAATAAAATATGCCCCTGGAAAACAAAACCTGGAAGCCGATTGTCTAAGTAGAAACCCAGTATTAGAATCAAACGAAAATACAGATGAACAGTTAAAAGTTGTTAACTTAGTCAAGTTGGAAGATATTATAACAGATCAAAATAACAATGATGAAGTACAAAATAATAAAAGGAAGTTGATTGAAAAACATGGTGTATATCTAAAGAAAAACAAAAAGAAAGAAAAAATTATCCTTACAGAACAATTTAGTAATATACTCTTAAAAAACATCCATGAAGATATGTGTCACATAGGCATTGGACAAATGCAGAAGACGATTAGCCCACACTATACAGTCAAAAATCTAACTAAAAATATCCAAAAAATTTGTAGGAGTTGTGAGATATGTATTAAAAACAAATCAAGAGGACAAAACAAGTATGGATTTATGTCTCATCTGGGCCCAGCCACAAAGCCTTTCCAAATAATCTCAATAGACACAATTGGAGGTTTTGGAGGTTCGAGGTCAACGAAAAAATATTTACACCTTCTAGTGGATCACTTCACAAGATATGCATTTATTTTAACCTCAAAAACTCAGAATGCAAATGATTTTATAAAATTAGTGACGAATATAACAGAAACAGAGGATATCAGCATGCTACTCACCGACCAATATCCAGGAATTAACTCGAAGGAATTCAAGGAATTCTTACATGACAAGCAGATACCACTTGTTTTCACAGCAGTAAATGCACCATTTTCAAATGGATTAAATGAAAGATTGAACCAAACATTAGTGAACAAAATCAGGTGTAAAATAAATGAAGGAGAGAGAAAGAAAGCATGGACAACAATTGCCCATGAGTGTGTAAAAAAATATAATAACACTTGTCACTCAGTGACAGGTTTTTCACCAAACTATCTTTTATATGGTACAGAGGTTACTATTTTACCGAACGAATTAAAGCGAGGAAAATCCAAAAACGATTGGATAAAAGATAAAAAAAAAGCACTGGAAAATACAATACAATCACATAACTACAACAAAACACTATTCGATAAAAGTAGAAAATACTGCGAATTTAATCTAGGAGACATGGTATATGTAGAAAATGGAAATAAATTAAATAGAAAGAAACTGGAAGAACTAAAAGTCGGGCCATATCAGATTGTTGAGAAAATTTCAAACTCAATTTACAAAGTTGACATAGGCCACAAAAAAACAGAATCAAATTTTTATCACATTACAAAACTTATACCTGTGCCTCGTTTGACAGAAGAGTGTAAAGATTCAGTTAATTTTGAAGAAAATTTTGTTTGAAAATTTTCTTTCCTAAGGGGGGAGATGTAAAGAAAGTACTTTTCTTTATTTACTATTTTAAATACGCCGCGCATAACACTGTCGGTAAAGTTATCGTTCTGCTTCATCGACACATTCCTAGGTCGATGAACGAGTGCAAGACAGGAAGACAAAATGGAGTATTGAGTGTGGACAAACTTTTAGATAATAGTTAATTTGTGAAACGTGAAATTAATATTTGTTAAGGAATCGACATATGTATTAATAAACTTTAATGTCGTTTCTTTGTTTTTACAGGTAGGAATCTGTGTAATAAGTGCAGCCTAAATATTTAGTTTGTAAATGTTATAAAATAAAATCTTTGTTTTTACAGAGCAACAACACATTATGGTTTAATTACAAAATCTACACTGAATGGATAGCTATCTTATATATATAGTATCTAACACGATTAATACATAGTGATAAAAATAATTATTCCTTGAAAATGTCTGGTGGAGTTATTAACGTCACATTTTTTTTATGTTTGATTAGTTTAGTGTTTGACCACAGCTCATCTGATGTTAAGTGACGGCGTGGTTGTAGATGGTAAACACACTCAGCATGACATGAAATTGACTCTCAAGTGAGGCTGCCGGAACACACCGTTAGATGCTTGACAGCAGATTTTCAACTTGAGGGTGGTAGCCAGCCAGCCGAGTATTTGAAAGTACTCTACCACTATGCTATGCTATGGGGGAGACGATGTTTTCCTTCACCAGAAGCTCAAGTTTTTCGGCGTGCGCACCGACCGCGCTACCCACAAAAGAAGGAAAATTAAAAAAATATTTAGTAATATTTACCTGCCAGCCAAATATACAAGTGGACAATTTACAGCATTGCGATGCATTTATGTAAGACGTCGAGCATTTATCTATCGATTTTAGCAGTCGTTGACAACGCCCGCAGGCGGTTGTTGAAACTTTACACTCGCGCGCCGTCAGAACTCTATGTTCTCTAGTTTGAATTCCAGTTACATTTTCTATGTACCTCACGATACCTTCCAATTGATCGGCTATTATATTCAAACCGCAACTTACCATATAATACTCAAATATATATCTACAATCATAAACACTCAAATGCACTTGGCAAATGACGTAATATATTTGATTTTTAATCCCATCCATCAAAAACGTAAATTTATATATGAGGAAACAAATTTTGAAAATTAAAAAAGTTTGATATATAAATATTAGCACTAACTGTTTGCGTTTTATATTTTTAGCAAATATTTCGTCATCAGGAAAGTTTGTAGAATAATATCGATATAAAGTTACTAGTTTTTCAAAATTATGCATGTTATACATTGCTGAGAAAATGATTAAAAATGAATTTAAAGAGGTTGAAATGAAATACAAAGTGCCAATATTGAATTTTAACATTTCGAATCCGCACGGTTGCTGCCATATGTAACTTAAAACTAACAACCACTCTAATAATATCTCAAATAAGACCAAAATTTTTGAATATCTTTTGTAAAACACATAATTTCTATTTATCAAGAGAACGTTTTCGAAGAAAATGAATGCTTTTAAAGGATGTTTATTAAAGCCACGACTAGTCATTGTTGATTTGGGACAACACTGACGTATTACTAGGATAGTGTTCGCTTGTTCAATTTAAATAGATCAATACAGCTCGACTGTGAAGAGCAATTAAGCATTAATGTGTTTTCAGGGTCGATGTTATGTACAAGTTCTATTTAGATAGTACTTTCTAGTACTCAGCTGGTTAGGTTAGCCTCAAGTAAAACATCTGCCGCCAAGCATCTAAAGGTGTTTTCCGGCAGCCTCACTTGAGGCTAAGTGCGTTTGCCATCTTCGACGACACCGCCACTTAACATCAGATGAGCTGGGATCAAACACCTTTCTTGTCAACCAAAAAAAATACCAAGCCACACAAAAAATATTGCGATTTTTTAACTTAATGGCTGTTTATAGTTTATTACGAGTTAATTTGCATTTATTTCATTAAAGAATGGTTTGGCAGCAGGAATATTTAAGCGCGATGATTTTTCTACTATTTCAAACACGTCGCCTAAAACTGGACGAATCGTAAGATAGACTTCAAATGGCATTTATGGATGAAAGAACTTCTAAGGCAACTGTGTACCGCTGGTACCTATAATGAATTTAAGCGTGATCGACTAACTTTTTATGATGAAGAAAAATGTGGTCGCTATTGACGGCTGTTACGGAAGGAAACGTGTTAGATACTGTATATTAGATCGGGCGTTCACGAGATTCTATATCAGCATCTCGCGTGAGGAGGATAGTATCGTGCTGAGAGCTGCACAACCACACCGATGCTTAGAAGCTGGCTCACGTGGAATGGTGTAAGTCATGATTGCTAAATATGAAGACTCGTGTAGGCGTGTCTACGGCATTTTACTCGGTGGTAGATTTCCTTAGTAGGAGGTCGTCTAGGTAGGTACCACCGCAGTACCAGATATTCTGCCGCCAAGCAGTGTGTAAACATTACTGTGTTCTAGTTTGAAGGGTACTGCAGCTAGCGAAATTACTGGGCTATTGAGACTATCTAGTCTCAAAGTAATGAGTGCCAAGGCAGCGATGCTCTGGACTTTGTTTTACTACTCAAAGTTCTGTGTATCGCTGCAATGGTCATGAACAGGCGTTATCTCTTAACATCAGGAGAGCGTCTCGTTCGTCTCAATACTGATTTTTAAAAAAAGTTTTCACTTTAAAAATCAAAACCACGTCAGTTTCCATAGTAAAATCAAGAGTAGCGTTGTTTTCTGTTCTCACGTGTTTGTTTATATCTATCAGTATTCATGTAACCCCCGAGTGTTTCTCACGCACAATTAGCTTCACTAATGACGGCGTTAAACGGCCGTTAATTGAATAACGGCGCGCATGCACGGATATCCCCTAATAAATCTACGGATCCAGAGTACGAACCGCGGATTAGTGCGCGTTCGAAAACTGCCTGCAGGTGGCCGCGTGTCACACCGAACTAGATAAAACCCTTTTGTTACAAGCTTGTACGCTTATACTCCGTTTTTTTTTTTTTAAATTTAAAATACTGTCCATAGACACTGGGGTCCGTGACCTTTGTCAACTATGAATAACTTTTTTTTTTTTACAATGTGGGAAGAGGATTGTTTGTCAAATTAATCTTAATCTAGGGTTTAATCTAGGGATAAAATACTAGATTGTATGTATACCGCGAGCAGACCAGCGACCCGCAAGCAGCACCCGATCACGAGTATGACGTATGTGCCAGCCATCGCCCTCCTCAACCATATCTGAGGGAAGAGAGCGACCCGACATACGACGCCGCCGCAAGAAGGAGCCTTCGATGGTGAGCATTAATGCTCTAGGCATACACACAATCCTCATTTCTCATTCTTCAATGAGAATATACTCCGGTTTTAAAATTCACGGAAATAATTTGAATAAAGAAATGTAATTTTTTGTTAATGTCAAAGTGACAGCTCAGGTGTCATAAACATTTTTGGCCTTTGATTGTTTTTATAGTTGACAGGCTAGGAGTTTGACCACAGGTCACCTGATGTTAAGTGACGGTGTGGTCAAATATGGTAAACACATCTAACCTAGAAAAGAACTGACTCTGAAATGAGGCTTCTGGAACACACCGTTAGATGCTTGGCGGCAGATTTTCAACTTGAGGATGGTAGCTAGCCAGCCGAGTACTAGAAAATACCCTACCACCATGCTATGTTTTCCTCACGATGTTTTCCTTCAAGCTCAAGCTCATTGTTGGGGATTGAACCCACGCCCTTTGGCGTGTGAATCTGCCGCACTAACCACTGAGTTATTACGCTACAAAGTGTATTTCCCAATATATTTACAAATAGGATACGGTGTAATTTCCGCCCACGTGTGGGCTTAAAGAACCCCTACTGTTCCGCCCACCCTGAGTAATCGAAGGTTTAACAGGTGACGTGGCGGCGCGTTAAGAGCTCCGTCGTCTCGTTTCGCGCCAAAGGCCCTATTCTTTATCTCACGTGAGGTTCATGACTGAAAACACGTTCACACACAATACAAGCTTTTAGTTTTGTAGCGATGATAACTAAGCGGTTAGCGCGCTCGGTTCATATATCGAAGGACGTGGGTTCAAATTCCAACAATGAACTTGAGCTGCCACTGAAGTAAAATATCAGGCGGAAACCAAGGCGTGGTGGTAGGGTACTCTCTAGTACTTGGCTGGCTAGTTACCGAGTTGGTAATCTGATTTTTCAACTCGGTGAAAAACGTAAGTTCAGACAGCCACACTCAACAGGGCCAATTCCATTTCAGGCTGGGTGTATTTACAACCACTTTGTCAATTAACATCAAGTGAGATGTGGTCAAACACCTGGTCAGTTAATGGTAAATGGTAATGGTCTGTGGTTAGCGCGGTCGGTTCGTATGCCGAAGGGCGTAGGTTCAAACCCCAAACAAAGAGCTTGAGCTGCCGGTGAAGGAAAACATCGTGAGGAAACCATAGCGTGGTGGTAGGGTACTTTTTAATACTCGGCTGGCTAGCTACCACCCTCAAGTTGAAAATCTGCCGCTAAGCATCTAACGATGTGTTCCGACAGCCTCACTTGAGAGCCAGTTCTATTCCAGGCTAGGTGTGCTTTACCATCTTCGACCACACCGTCACTTAACATCAGGTGGCTGTGGTCAAACAGCTAGTCTGTCAGCCATAAAAAAAAAATACACCAATTAATGCTAAAAGCGTTGCTTGTTCAAAGAAGTACAACATGCAATTTTTTAATTTAACATTTATCTTTTTGCTTCCAGTAACTGCCTTACGTTGTTTCATTCCATTATGAATTTTGTTAAATACTTAATAGCTTGCAGCTTGTGTCTCATGGCCTAAAATATATACCTAACGTTGTTACCAAACGCGATATCTGCCTCATATACATAGTTAGTAATTACTGTCTTCTAGGCTTTAACTCCTAATCTAGCTCTCTGAACCAACCATTCTGAACTCTAGCCACGCTAAAATAACTTTTACCACCTACACTGTAAGGGTTATTCCAGTTACATTGTTAAAATTGCGAAAGGTTTTCATCATGAGAACATACAAAATTATAAATACAGTCGGCGTAGTTCAGAAATGAGCTTTAAGTTAAGTTATTAAAGCTGAATTAGAGTGTAGTTGTAAGTTGGTAGCTTCACATAAAGTCTTGCAAGGGCGTAATGAAAGTCCTCAAAGACGTATCTGCGTCGGCACTTGCTTTGCTAAGGAGTTACGTAAATTTTTGTTGTTGTTTTCAAGTGATTGTTCTTCCATCATCACCGTCAGTCTTTCATAGTCCCTTTCCCGGACATAGGTTGCGAGACACGCCAAACATCCCAATGTTCGGATTTTCACTTCCAAACCCCTCCAGCAGCTGTCGTACCAATATCGTCATTCCATTGAATCTCAGGGCGTCCTACGCTACGTTTACCGATTTTCTGTATCCACTCTAGAACATGTTCAAATTTGTACATATACTAAATAATATATCGCAGTGTCAGTAGTATGGCGCCATCTATTGGAAACACCAAGCGGCTCATAGCTGTTGGGTGCGGTCGATACCAGTGGTGACGTTTGATGGTTTTGACAGTGCAAACATAGGACGTTCGAGACCAGAGGGAACAACGGCAGTCTACGTTTCACCACGTTTCCAATCTGGATTAATCCGATTAATCCATAGATTTAAAATCTGTTTAAGCGATCGATTAAACGAACGATTGTATCAAGTGTTGCGAGTTTAATTTTTGGAGCTTCATCATCTGACCACTCTGATACCGAGTCACCGCACCTCGACACACGTATGTATAAATATATATTTAATCACATATAGGCTTGCATTTGACCGCCATGATGGCGTGGACGAAGATGGTAAACACACATAGCCTAGAATAGAACTAGCTCTTAAGTATGTCTGTCGGAACATACCGTCAGATACATGATGACGGCATATTTTCAACTAGCTAGTCGAGTAGTAGAAAATACTTCCACGCTATGGTTTGCTAATGATGTTGTCCATCACCAGCAGCTCGAACTCATTGTTGGGATTTGAACCTACGCCCTTCGGCGTGAAAACCGTTCGCGCTAGCGACTGAGCTAGGGACCTTTCAAGTATTACGTAAGCAGAATTTTAGTAATTAATAACCCCTCCCTCCCCCTTTTCAGCAAAAGTAAGCAAAGCTCTTACTTCTCTCTCCTATGCTTAAGTAACTATTGGTTTAATTAGCACCCATTTCTCTAAAATGAGGTGTGCCGATAACAAGGATAACAAACAATCAGCATAATTTATATGGCTTTGCTGACATCATCACCATTCAGATCGCTTCATCTCCAATGTCGTCAAAAATTAGCAAAGTAAAGACCCCCCACCCCCTTTGGTGCTTACGTAATACTAGAACGGCCCCCTATCAACCCTACAAAACACTACTGTACAATTTATCTTATCTATAACAAGCGCCATAATTCCCTTGTATCCGGACAGCAAACTTATAAATAAAACAAAAACCTCGTTGCTACAAGAGAGAAACTTCTAACAATTAATAAGAGCTACCTGTAAGAAGTTAGCCGAAAGTTCCGGATTTCATTACTGGGCTCACGAAGGGCTGCTGGGGAGATAGTGGTTCGTCTGACTGCAGAGAGAAAGATAAATAAACAAGTGGAACGAACGGGGCAAGATAATAATAAATACAAATACAAATAAATTTATTTGTTCATAAAAATCGTACAGGTATGTATAGTAACCCTGCCTGCAGCTGTAGCCTTCGCTGTGTTGCTGCGGACAGTGTCTTCCCACTAAAGGTTTAAAGCATTGAACACAATAACTTAAAAAGAAAAACATAAATTATTACCGTGAAAATTTACATAGATATGTGTATGTTTGTATGTGTGTGAAATGAGTATTTGTGTGTGTGTGTGTGTGTGTGTGTGGTGTGTAGGCGTGTGTAGTTATAAGGAGTATATAGTGTCAATAACGTATTTTAACACACAGCAAAGGTTAAGAATTAAAATTTAGTCTACTCTTTCCAATAATGTGTACAAAAAACCGACTCCGTTTCAATATGCCTTTTTCTATTGTTGACAAGGTAACTTGACCACAGCTCACCTGATGGTAAGTGACGGTGTGCCTTGGGCAGGGGCGTAGCTGCCGCCATATCAGCCGTATCAATGACATGGGGCCCCCGGAATACTGGGGCCCCAATATGTACCTATAAGCAAAGATTTGTAAGCCTTCAGGCCGCGGCAACAACGGCTTCGTTTGATTATATGTTCGTTAACAAGTTTGTGAAAGAATAATAAACATGACCCCCGTGGAGCTATGAAATGAAGGTCTGGTAGAAGGGCACCCGACTAATCTTGATACAGGGCCCGACTAACGCAAGCTACTTCACTGCTACTTCATTTGGGCCCCCCAACTAATGCTGATACAGGGCCTTTCTAAGGCACGCTACGCCACTGGCCCTGGGCCTCCAGATTGGAAGCAAGACTGCGTCCCAACTAGGCTGATGAATCTTCCCTAGGCTGTCAAAATTTCATCGTGCCGCTTAACAACAGAATTTGCTACACAAGTTAGTGTACGCAGATACATAGATAGAATCTGGGTGCCTTTAAGTCGCGAGTGAATCAGTTTCTTCTAGGCAAGCGTGGTCCATCGTATCGCATCTTCGCGATGAGAAGGTGGTCAAACACAAACCAATTTGTAATAATAAACACAGTTATCTCCCCTTCTATAATCCAGAAAGAAGAGACGTTGATAAAAGTTTCGCCAAAGCGTCTGTAATTAAATCCGCGAGGGGGCGTTAATTTTATTGATCACCTTATGATGAATGATGAAGAGATTAACACGGGACGACGGCGGAAAGGAACTAATACATAAATAATGTTAAGATAAATGACAGCTGGGGAGTTCAAAACATTGGCGTTAAATATAACTATTACTAATTATCTAATCGTAATTGTTTTTAAAGATTATCCTCTTATTTAGAATTGATAGTGTTAATATATTATGTAGCTTAAACCTTTTACTAGTGTGTGTTGATTGTAGTTTAAATATTTGACTAGTGTATGTTGATTGTAGTTTAAATATTTTACTAGTGTGTGTTGATTGTAGTTTAAATATTTTACTTGTGCGTGTTGATTGTAGATTAAATATTTTACTAGTGTGTGTTGATTGTAATTTATATCTTTTACTTCACCGATAAGTTCCAACTCTTTAACGAATGAAAAATCATTATTGCCGTATCTTGAAAAATAAAACAACACATCGCTTAAATCCCTATTTGGGCGGTGCTATACCATCAGGCGAAATGCTTGTTTAATCTTGTTTGTATGTTATCTTATAATACTTTAAAGACCTAGATCTAAAGTAAAACTTACTTGGTGATCCCAGTAAATAACGATATAGGTAAAGGATGTTATTAAACGCTGCTCACCGCGTGATAAACTATAGGAGCAATGTATCCCGAAGCTAATATCACGTAAATATTGCGAGAAAAATGTCGTAAATATTGTGGGAAAAAGTTCATAAATAATGCGGAAAAAAGTTCGTAAATAAAATCGGAAAATGTCCGTAAAATAATATGGACTGGAAGCGATCGTCTTAGTGAAAGGCGGTAGGACGGATTAAGGATTGCTAAGGTTAGGTAGGTACCTACCTAGAACAAGTTCTACAGTTGATGATTCGAAAATGAAAATTGCTTCCTTTTTTATAATCTACCAATTTCACACTTTACAATTAAATAAAGAAAGAAATCATTTATTTTGACACACAACACTACGACCACACATTTTTTTTTTAAATTCTAATTTGGTATCTTCTAGGCAAGCGTGCTCCATCTTACACCGCATCATCACTTAACATCAGGTGAGATGGCGGTCAAACGTAAGCCTACTTAAAAAATATATTTTGTATCATCAACCAAGAAACGGTGTAGCTTTTACAGTAGTACAAAACTATGCACCATCATCATCATCAGCCATAGGACGTCCGCTGCTGGACATAGGCCTCCTCCTGGGGGGGTTTTGCCAAAACTCGCCATTGGCAGGCGGGTTGGCGAGTGCAGTTAGGTGTGATTGTTCAAGGAAGACGCTGCTGCCCATCTTCCGGATTACATCCCTTAGCCGACTCTTACGGCAACCACGGGTAGAAAGGGTGCGGTACAATTCTTACGCTGGCACCACCACGGCAAAACTATTATATGTGTCCCAATTAAAAAAAAAAATGCATCACCATCCAGTCAATAACTGCTACGGGAGCAGACCATATCAAAAAAAACGTCGGCATGTACAGTTTCTTTGCGTGTGAATCGAATTGTACGTCGACAATATTTTATTTTAAGGGGCACATAAAAATTCAATTGCAACCTTAAAAATAACTTACTGCCTAATAAAAATATTATACCGAATTTAATCAAGCAAAACACATAAAAATTGTTACTGAAAACCAGCTTGCGAAGCGTCTAGCCCGATGCCTAAGTTATATCTTTATGACTTGGATGTACATAAATAGCTTAGCATCTTATGAAAAACTATTTGCGGAAAGCGGTTTCGTCTGCGTTTTCTTGTGTAAAATTTAGTCACATTCCAGCAAAGTTACATTAATATGTTTTTAATGATAAAGATATATTTATTTGCAATAACATTAGTATGATGTATGATGTCCATAATTAAATTTATGGAGCTTCATGTTATGCCTGAAGAGGCGGACAATTTTTTGATGGCAATGCAATATTAGCAGTACGTTACGTTTTTACATTGGTCATAAGATTTTAATTTAAACAATTTGAAGTAAGAACATTAATAATAATTGACATATTAAAAAAACTAAAAATATATACATTGTCACATAAAAATTTAAAAAATAAATTATGAAAATCGAAATGTCAATGAAATGAAAATGTCAATAAAATTAATAAAATGTCAGTATGAAAAATAAAATGTCAATGTAATTACAATGTCAATAAAATATCAATATAAAAATATTTGATGTGGTCCACTTTGGGAATCAATGCTTCATATCAATTTGCTGCGCAACAATTATAACGATAAAGTTAAATCGAGCTTCTACTTTCCTTTAATTTGCAATTCTATTCAACATTACCTACTTTCTAGATTATTGCTTACTTTACTGAACGGAACGTCTAAAAGCTTTGCCACAGTCTTGTAAAATATTTAAGGCCGTCCCTTGTAGTAACATTGAAATTTCATTCTGCCCGAATTAATTGCAGATTGTAAGTACAAACAATTTAACACAGAGAAGGACTGAAATGTACAGAAATATAACGGTACATTTGATAAATAGATAGACAGAAAATCTTTATTGTGCACACCAAAAATATGAAAAAGTACAGAAAATTAAATAATATTATAGCCTAGTGCCACAAGTGGCAGCCTTATGGCCGATCTCTTTCAGGCAACCAAAGATGGAAAATATGATACATTTTAAGAACATACGGAAGATGTAATAAGTTATTAAAGTGTTTGAATAATTATGAACAGTAGCTTAAACCTTGATTAAAATATGAGCGATACAATGGAAAGTTACTTAAATTAAAATTTAGATACCTAAAATTAGGTGCATGAATAAAATACAAAAAAATAGGTTTCAATTTATTCTTCTAAGTAGTAGTTTTGGTTGGCATATTACATTTCCTTTTTCCACTCACTTCTCATTTAATAATTTCTATATGAATACTCACAATTCTCGTATGCAAATTATATTTTAAATTTTTCATCTTTTTTCACCTTTCCAGCTCGATTCTTGGTTTTACCGCTTTTATTATAAGAGCTATAAGGTTTTCCTCTTTCCACTTTCAAAAAAAAACATCTTAATCCTCTAAAATATTTCTTGAATATAAAAATTTGCCTTCAATACCGGTTATCGTTTGCAAAGTCGAATCGCCGCTATGCTATGACTGCTTAAGAATGGACACCTGCCGTATTCTGATGGAATGTGTTAGGTACAAAGGACATTACATTGGATTATGTAACAAATATTTGGCCCAGACATTTAGACACCACAAAAAAGTGCTAGACATGATATATGAAATACGATTTGACGAACAGAACAAATCTTTTAAATTTCAGATGGTGTTTTTATTGTTTACTTAACTGTAACAAATACATGTATTATCGTCCCTAATTGTAATTGTTAGGTTTATTATGATTATTGCTATTGAGGAACTAGTGCGAAATTTTCGTTGTGCTAAAAAGGACTTTCAATAAAGATGAAGAAAAAATCGGTTATTGTGTTTTAGGTTATTCGGTCCTCCCAATTAAAAATTGTTTTCAGAGGAGCTGACTCTGAATGTGATCGACACAGTTTGAGCTTTGCAATTAATTCTACGGAGGCGTTGTAGTGAGAACAGTCCGACGAAACTTTTCAACGCTTCCCTAATTTGGTTATCTTTGATCTCTAGAACTCGAATAGTTAACATTTCAAGTTTACGACTATGGCGTAGGTCGTTAGTTCTAGACTATAATAATTATAATTTTGCGTTGTTCTGTAGTAATTATAAACTTTCATATTTATATTCATATTAGCGTGATGAGAAGTGAGAGTGCCGTGGTGGTGCCGGCGTAACAATAGTACCCCACCCTCTCTACCCGTGGCTGCCGTAAGAGTCGGCTAAGGGATGTAATCCGGAAGATGGGCAGCAGCGTCTTCCTTGAACGATCACACCTAACTGTGCTCGCCTACCTGCCTGCCAAGCGTGGCGAGTATTGGCAAAACCCCCCCAGGAGGAGGCCTATGTCCAGCAGTGGACGTCCTATGGCTGATGATGAGAAAGTTTATATCTACGTTTGATACTTCTTCACAGCTGGACGGATTTGGAATACAGATAGCGTATACCTGGTTAAAACCGTAATATACAACCAAGTTAATACACAGCAGCGATGTTACAGGGCTGTTGAGACTAACCATAGAAAGTCTCAAAGTAGTGAGCGCCAAAGTAACGATGCCCTGACATTTTTTATATTATGGTTGACAAGCTAGGTGTTTGACCACAGCTCACCTAATGTGAAGTGACGGTGTGGTAAGATGGTAAAGCACACCTAGCTTGGAAAAGAAAGCAACCGGAACACACCGTTACGTGCTTGGCGACAGAAATACCCTACCACCACGCTATGGTTTCCTCACGACGTTTTCCTTCACCGGCACCTCAAGCTCATTGTTCAGGCTTGAACCGACGCCCTTCGCGTGTGAACCGACTACACTAACCACTGAGCTATCATCGCTACAAAATTCATAGTTTTACTATTCAACATTCTGTGTGTCGCTGCAATGGTCATAGACAAACGTTACCATCAGGAGGCTCGTTATCATTACTTTAACATTTAAAAAAAATTCAGTCGCAATATACTAAAACTTCAAATAATTTTGTTTCGAAACAGAAAACTACTTTGTTTTTGCAGTTTCTTTTCGCTCCGTAAATGTCCAATTATATTACAGTGAACACAATAAAAGTGATTAAAACCCACTGAAAAGCGAAATCCCAAGAGTTAAAAACTGACGTGCTGAGTGAAACGCGAGCTGCCACGGGGAACTTTGCAATTCAAATTTCTCTTAAAGTGCAAATTGTTACTGGCATGTGACTGAATAGCTAGACTTTTCGCTATATTATGATATACTAAGCTACTATTTTATTTTATTTTACATGCAAAACGAACAGCTGCTAATTGGTAAAATAAATAAGAGATAAGTGATAACACAAAAGCCAAAAAGTTTTCACTTATGCTAACTAGATTAGGTTTAAGTGCTCCGAGCCCGCACCGGCGCGGGGACAGATGAAAGAATACCATATTATTATGTATATACGTACAAATATACAGCGCGGTGCTACCGTGCCGATATTAAATGAAAACACATATCCAGTTCCACGTTCTTATACATTCGGTATGCTTTAATTTCATTAATTGTTATTATTTACTGAATTATTCGCAATTTTCAAAATTACCATTTTGGAGCAACCTGTATCTAAAAAACTGCAGCGCAAATGTCATTAGCCGGAGACAGATCAAAACGTATTATCAATTAAAAAAGAAATACTATTAAAGTGAGATAGTCCTGTATTTTAACAGCGAACGGTGCACAGAACCGTGCAAAGACACGGTTCTGTGTACAAAATTTAAACAAAATGTTAAATTAAAAACAGATTAATAAATATATTATAGAAGTATATACTACTATAGAATTTAAACAACCAAGTGAAACATTAATTGGGAATGAATTTCGCATAAATAAAATATTTATGCGAAATTCTTAACAATGGTTTCGCTCATAATATCTTTTAAATAATTTCTTATCGCGTTAAACAAAATAATTATTTATCTAAAACGTTCAGGGACTTATATGTGAATCATATGTCAACTTCTATGACAAGAACGACCTCGAATTGTCGCTACTAACCGACAGATGGCGTTGCCGTAGTTTCGGCATGATATCCAAGAGGCGTATACTCCCTACATACATTTTACGTACCTACTGAGATAACTTTTATAACACACTGGTAACCATAGCAACCAGCATTGAGCAATAACGAAAGCCACTTTGGACGCGGCAACATTGGCACTAGATGTGCCTTCATTTGTCTAGATTACGGTGCGGGGACAAACTTCGGCCTGTATGTCATTTAGAATGCAAGTTGAACAGGAACGTATGGCGTCGTCTCACGTTACTGTGAAAGTTTTGTTTCTAATGCAAGTTTGTTTGATGCCTTTGCTTTGTAGTTAGTTGTTTGACCCGAAAAAAAAACTTCATTGTGTTCGTGTGTTGGGGGGCGTGCTTTTAGCGCGTGTGAACAGGTTTTCATATTGAGCATGCTAGTATCGAGCACTCATTCGCAACATACACGGATAGCTGTTTCATTGTCCATGGCTTTGTTTGAACTGAGACAGAAAGCACGCTATAAAATGGCATGTGTAATTGGAGTGTTTGCTTTGAGCATGCTTATTCAGGAGCATACTTAAAACTAGCATGCCTATTGCTAGCAAATGTAAACTGCTCATAAGCATGCTCATATTGAGCATACTCAATAGCACGCTTTATAGCAAGCTATTAAAGAGCATGTGTAACAGTACATTGTGCTCTTATGATTTTTTTTCGTCGCGAGACCCCCCATGTCACTTTTATCCGTCGCTGTGTTACTTCCACCCCATTTATGTCCCACTCCCACCTCGCTGACGTCCACGGTACTAGATTTGTCCAGCTTCAGCCACGTAGTTTGTAACAAAAGTAACAGTTGAAATGACTATAAAAGAACATAAATAATTATATATGGATTTTTTTCCATTCATTGGCCTATGTACTAAGTACTTCGTGTATATGTATATGATCTTTATATAATATGTACTTTGATTTTTGCTATTTATGTGCAACTAATTTAATTACAGTCAAAGTCCAGTTTTGGTCAAGTCCTGTCTGTGCCGGTCGAGTGCAGTCATGCCTTAATAAAATAGTGGCGACTTTACTACAAGCTTCGATGGAGTTTTGGAAGCAACACGTAAAGTCATGTTACCTACACACGCGCTTGTAATGCGGCACTTATTTTTTTATTTATTTATTACCTATTACACAACTCTTTCCGCGATTCCGCTAAAACTCCTATAAATATAGTGGAAACTCAGTAATTCAAGTATCCAACACAAATTTCCTGATTAATTTAAGTTTCGTTGCAAAATAGCGTTTCGTTTGCAACTTAAATAAATAATAGTATTTATAAGTAGGTACAAATAAATTCGTAGATGGTGTTACCATGAAATCTAGGTCAAGACTTTGAAATTCAAATGAGAGAATGTATTCAAGACCCGACAGATCAGCATGAGTAATGTGTTTGTCTTAAATTAGAACAAGAAATACTTCGTGGTTTTTCTTTACCCACCGCTAAAATCTATTTATTTAGATTAGTCGTTTTCGTTTGACTGCCTATCGAATATTACGATGCATGTTGAATTATTTTAATTCTTTTTTGTTATTGTGGCGCAGTTTCATGTATTTTAAGACAAGTCAAAGTCACACAACGTGAGCCATGGCCCAGTCCGGTCATGCCCTAGTAAAGTAGTGATCTTTTAAATTTCTCTACGTCTATAACTACAATAATCAAGACTACTTTTCGAGACTTTTAAAGCCTTTGATCAAATTTTAAAAAATATTGCTGTCTTTTTTATTAAAATTTATCAAACAAGGACTATCGTAGTCCGTTTTTAGTAAGTTTTATTCTGTCAAATAAACCCTTAAAAATGTGTCTTATTGTAAAAGAACTTACTATGTAAGCTGACGTAGTTTTGACACATTTTTGTTTTATGGGGATTACTCGCGTTTAATATATTGTGCGGACTGCTAGACAGTGGAATGCGCTGCCCGAGTGGGTGTTCCCCGATTGATATAATCTGGGTGTCTTCAAGTCGAGAGTGAATCGGTATCTTCTAGGCAAGCGTGCTCCATCTTAGTTCGCATCATCACTTAACATCAGGTGAGATGGCGGTCAAACGTAAGACTATCAATAATTAAAAAAAAAAAATTATATATATATTTATATATATATGTACATATATATACATATACATATATATATACATATATATATATATATATAATAACGGATACTCCGACAATAGTTTCGGCCACATTTGGTGGCCTAAGCAAAACAAAAACTTCACTTCAGTTACAGTTTAAAATAAAAATGTTACTAAAAATTTAATATCTACTAGAACATGCAACTTAATAAAATAAATAAAACAAACTCAGAAGTCGCCAAGGAAGCTCTTCAAATGCTGTATTGAAGTCTACTGCATTACGTTTGGATCCCTCACCACTTTAGCAGACTGTGTACAATAATAACAGTATTGCAACTTCTTTTTAATTAAAAAATCATATTTTTTATTTATTTAAAAGTAATCAGATGAAGGTGACGATATTCTGATGGTAAGAGATAATGCCATTTTCATTGCAGCGATACCCAGAACTTTGAGTAGCAAAACAAAGTCCAGGGCACCGCTGCTTTGGCACTCATTTTGAGACTTTCGATGGTTGACCGCAACAGCCCTGTAATTTCGCTAGCTGCAGTACCCGAACATTTTAAACTGGTATTTTGAAGCACCTGGCGTTGTGTCTCGTCTGCCTGTCAAACATAAAAAAGTACATCTAATTCAAAAGTTTTAACCTGCTCACCGAAAATCAATGCATGACTTAATGTACTGTTCTATATGCACACTTCAGAGATCTCAGCGGTAACCTGAAAATGCAACCTTTCCTAAGGCTTAGAGGGTAAAATGGAGGACTGAGTGAAATCCAGCATACCTGCAGTATAGGTAAGTAATAGATTTATTTGAAAATGCACCCTGGGAAATAAAATCGAACTCTTTTTGCGTATATTTTGTTGATCACTATTGCGATATTGTTTCAAAGTAGCTTTAAAAATTTTAAGGTTTTTTTCTTTAATCTAATCTAATACCTTTAAACGAGCAATTCTTGTATATATGTAAATATATTATATATAAAGCACATATGAGCGCCAAAGCAGCGATGTCCTGGACTTTGTTTTGCTGCTCACATTTCTGTGTATCGCTGCAATGGACATGCCTTACCTCTTACCATCAGGAGAGCGTCTCGTTTGTCTCATTACATTCACAGTAGGTGACCGAGCCTGGATGACCGAGCTTTGCTCGGTTTTTCATTGCCAGAAAACACGGATAAATCGATGTTTTCTAAAAATGAAACCTAGCTAGATCGATGTATCGCCCCCAAGCCCCCTGCATGCAAAGTTTCATGAAAATTGTTGGAGCCGTTTAAGAGATCAACAATTTTCTTGAAATTTAGTATAACCACCCGCAAGTTGAAAATCAAACGCCAAGCACCTAACAGTGTGTTCTAGCAGCACTTGAGAGCCAGTTCCATTCCAGGCTAGGTGTGCTTTACCATCTTCAACTACACCGTCACTTAACATCAGGTGAGCTGTGGTCAAATATTTAGCTTATCAAAAAAACCTAACTATACAAAAATAATGAAATCTTAAAAATATACAAATATGACTAGCTCATAATCTCCTTGATTTTCAAATTAAAATAAATTTAGCAAGATTTTGTAAACTCTTAATTAAATTCATAAATCCGCGTCGAATGGTAAATTAATCAAACGCTACAGATCTACGATTCGTTGATTAAGTTGCTGTAATTAATTGAAATAATTAAAACATGTCTAATTAGTTAAACTTCAAGTGATTTAAGCGATGCTTTGATGAATTTATATTGCTTACGGTCCATGGTTTTATTTACCAAATGTTATCAATAAATAGGTTAATTAGGGGGCTACTTAGGTAGTCGAAGAGAAAGAAACGCTAACTTACATAAATAATAATTATGTATATTAAAGCCATAATGAACAGCGTTACCGCTAACAGGAATATTTTAAGACATCGAACTTTGATTTAATAAATCAAATTTATAACATTAGTCCAATTTAAGCGTATTGGATTATATTATAATTGTATAAGATTCACTATTGAACGATCCTTATAAATATAAATATTGTAGGACACATTACACACAGCGCCATCTGACCCCAAACTAAGCAGAGCTTGTGTGATGGAAGTCAGATAACTGATAGAATACATAAATACTTTTTTTTTGTAAATACATACTTATAATACATACAGAACACCCAGACACAGAACAAACATTTGTTTATACCAAACAAACATTTGTCCTTGGCGGGAATCGAACCCACACCCTACAGCTCAGGCAGACATACTCCCAATGAGCCAACAGGGCTGTCAAACTTAACTAATATAATTCTGTTTCTGTCAGGATTTCCGAAACACAAGCTACTTTTAGTTCGAATATCTGAAGCTCAATCGATTGTATTGAAAACAATGTGTAGCGTGAACTGTAAAACAATTTATTAATAAGAATACGTGTTTATGATAACGCCAAATAAATTATTTGATTTGATATGACTGAATGATTTAACAAATATTGTACAGTTTAGTAACAAGGTAATCCACTACTTAGCTGCTTATTTTATTAGGTAGTCAATATTTTTTAATATCTTGATTGATTGATTGTGTGACCTTCCTCCTCCGCTATTGGGGAGGTGGGGTTTCGGCGTCGAGGCGAACCTCCTTGCTGGCTGGGCTCTGAGATACCCTGATATCAGGGGTGTGTGGAGGGTGCGAGTCGACGCCCGTTAAGGTCACGGGCGGATCTCGAGCACCCTAGGGATTGGTTGGCCACTTCTTGGCTTTTTCTCTCTTGCCATGCTTGGGTTTCATCCCTCTGCACCGTCTTCTTCCTCTTTCGACTCTTCTGGTTCTGCCAGTAGGAGCGGAGACGGAGGTCTCGCCAGGTACGTACGTCAGGGGGACGTGTGTAATGAGGCGCGATGTTGTTGAGGTGGGGATGTGGCGGTCGAACATGCCGCGCGACAAACGCACCACGAACTTCCCCACTGATTCTATCTTCAAGTCCCTCGCGATTACGTCGTTACGTACATACGTACCGGCCGGCTCCCGAGATCATCCTTAGGGTGACGTTTTGGACCACCTGTAGTCTTTTCAATTGGGTAATATCTTTACTTTTATCTATCGATATAATTATGAATAGCCTTACTTAATAGAAGGCTCGCAATCTATAGATGAACCCACGGCAAAACCTCTTTTCTTAAATACGCACAGTACTTCAGATGACTTCAAATTTGAAGGAAAACATCGTGAAGAAACCTACATATCTGAGACTTCTCAAAAAGATAAGTTCTCGAAGATGTGTGAAGCCTGCCAACCCGCACTTAGCTAGCGTGGTGGACTATGAGCTTATCCTTCTCACAATGTGAGACCCACGCCCAGCAGTGGGATAGTTTAAAACAGTTTCAGGGCTGATTCTGACATAATGGGTTAAAGTAGTTTAAAATTATCTATTCTATTCATAAAGTAGCCTGTCTCGTTTTCACACGCTAGCGGGAAGTTAACAAAGCATTTTAAGCATTGATTAAATTAAAGCGACGATTATAAATAAGACACTTAGTATCCATGTAGTAGGATAATTAGATTAACATAGATTGTGTGTATTTTATTTATGACAAAGACACTGGTCGTAGTCGAAAGAGTTCGATCAAATCGGACCAACGAGAATCGATATAACAAGAAACAAAATTAAAAATTTTGAAAAAACCCATGACCCCAGCACCGCCTGGTGAGTTGTCACCGTAATACCTATCTAAGAACATGCACCAATCAAACCCGAACCCATAACTGAAAATTGCATCAAAATCGGACTAGTAGTTTTGGAGAAAAATGGCAACATATATTTGCACAAACATCCTCTCACCCTGAACGCATATTCCGATCGTTCCGTCGTGGGTAAAAATATTATTGCACACTCTAGTTGATGCGAAATTAGTTATTATTACAATTACTAGTTGAGACAATATCTCAGTACAATCTAGTCGGTCGTGACGCCTCGACGCACTATCAGGCAACGTCGCTTTCGACTTTAGTCTTGCCCTTCGACTATTCAATCAGTAGCGCGAGAATTCGCAGTCGAAGCGGAGCATGCACACTAGTTTTGCTTTGACAAAATGTCAATTATGATCAGTCAAGACGAATCGAGTTGTAACCAACACAGCCTTGATATTGACAATGAACTTTTAATTCAAGAAGTAAAATCTAGACCAGCGTTATACAGCAGAAGTGTTAAGGAGTACAACGATCAACATTTCAAAAAGACAATGTGGGAAGAGATATGTGCTAAAATATATCACGATGTCTGGGATGGAATGAACGAGAGACAAAAGGAAGCTAGATGTACGTGAAATTGAGTACTATTGCCACATGTTTATGTGTAGCGTTTATATTGTTATCGATCGTTGTCGATAGAGTTGAATTTTGTTAAACCGATTGCGACTGATTATATTGCGCGTCGCGGTAATTAATCTATGAAGAACGATCTACGTCGATGAGTTCGATAACAAATTGTTTTTTTTTTTGTCTCGAACAAAATGATGTTATTGGGATCTCTGTCTCTGTTTCGTAATGGTATTAAAAGCATTAATCGACTAAGAAATGTTCCAGCTCATTCGACAGTATAATCGCATTTTTTTATGGTGATGCAAAATTAATTTAGGTCATCATAAATTTAATTTTTAGTATATTATTTTTTGCCGTGGTGGTGTCGGCGTAAGAATTGTACCCTACCCTCTCTACCCATGGTTGCCGTAAGAGTCGGCTAAGGGATGTAATCCGGAAGATGGGCAGCAGCGTCTTCCTTCAACAATCACACCTATCTGCGCTCGCCATCCCGCCTGCCAAGCGTGGCGAGTATGTCCAGCAGTGGACGTCCTATGGCTGATGATGTGATGTGTGTGTGTGATGTGATATAATTTTTTATCGAGAATTCTTACGTAAGTATTAAATAAAGCAGTTTCCTTTTAGGCCCGCTAGGAGCACTGTCCCTACATATATCTATCGTTGTAGGTACAACCACAAATTTTGATATGCTATCTCGTCTAATTGTCTGTCGGTGGTACGGGTTTTAAGCGTGGAACTCGACGGATATTTTTGTAACTATAATAGCTCAGTGGTTAGCGCTGACGGATTGAATGCCCAAGGGCGTGGGTTAAAACTCCAATGAGTTTGAGCTTTTAATGAAAGAACACATCGTGAGGAAATCATAACATGGTGATAGGGTACTTTCTAATGCTCGGTTGGTTACCTACTACACTTAATTTGAAAATCTTATCGGTACAAATATCTAACGGTGTTTTCCGGTGTATTCTAGTCATCAGAATTTAAACATGATAAAAGCCGTACAATAAAAAGAACACAATAGTTTTACGATTTGGCATACCTCTTAAATCCATAAAATCATTTTTAAAGATTCTTCTCTCACTTCATATCTTGAACTAAATTCTTCTAGCTTTAACCACCTGCCGCATTTTACAAGACACATGCCCGCCATTTGTCCGGAACCACTATAAATGGTGGAATGCATCAGCTCGAATTTCTTGTATTCCTATTTTCTAGTTTTATGGTCGGACAATACAAATGCTTTAGATATTTTATATAAGAAATGTTTCTGCTACTTTAAAGTTTTAAAATATGGAATTCAGAATTTTTATATAAGAGTAATGAGACGAACAAAATACACTCGTGATGATAAGAAACAACGCCAGTCCATGACAATTGCAGCGGTACCCAGAACTTTGTGACATTCGATGGTTAGATCTCAATAATAAATTTTCAGCCGGAACACAATTATAATTACATCGTAGGTACTGTAGTAAAAATTATTCAATGCAAAACCCTAAACGTTTGAGATCCTATGTGTACCAATAGAAAAAAACTTCATTCAAATTACTTTAGAGATTGTTGAGAACAATTATAAACTTTATGTAAACTTACCTAAAGATCGTCATCTTCGTTACGTATTCGGTAAAAAATTACCTACCAAACACAAATAACAACGAAATGGCGACATACTATTTATTAATATAATAAACGCGCCCCGGAAGTCAGTCAAGTGATACACAGGAAATGTGCGTTTAAATCAACCACCCGCACCGGATCCGGAAACAGGGTTAATAAATATGGCGTCGATTCAACCGCGAGGGTAAATATTACTACGGATTATAAGAAAAGCAGATTTACAAGTCCATACGTATCGGGCTCGAAGGAACCGAAACAAACTCCGAACGTCAACAATTCAACAGAAAATTTAATTCATTCAACCGAGAATTCAAATAATTTTCAAACTTTAACTCTTACTACATACATACGAGTACTTCGCGTTTAATCCCCAAGAGGTAGGGACTATATCTTACTATATCCTCATGCTACGAACTTGGTACACTTCTTGCATCTTTTTTGGGACAATTCGGCCAAGTACCACCTCGAGACGTTGGAGTACATTAAGAAAAGTGGCAAGAATTATATCAGCAATTACTCCCTTGTTCGGAAAAGGCGCCATAGCCTTGAACATCGCCGCAAAGTTTCTTCATAGTCGATTTTCTACCGTATATACTTGCGTGGGCTTCAGATCTATATGATCTAATTCCGTCCAGCCTATTCAACTATGAGACAGTTACGAGCTCTAAAAGGTGCCACCGTTTCACGTCAGGTGTTCTAAAAACTCAATCTAAACAGTTCGATTCCGCGTTCATTGTGCGAACTTCTAAGCAATGGAACTACTGCCCGAGTGGATGTTCTCTGATAGATGCAAACTGGGTGTCTTCATGTCGCGAGTGAATCGGTTTCTTTTAGGCAAGCTTGCTCTGTCGTACACCGCATCTTGTCATCTTAACATCAGGCGTGATGGTGGTCTAACGCAAGCCTATTAAAATAAAAAAGCTTGTTCCAAAGGTTAGAACAGTGCATCCAAGATAGCACTCGCACAACATATCCAAAAAAACCTAATCTTAATTTTTTACTTAGCGGTAGATCTTCTTAGTAAGAGGTCGTCTAGGTAGGTACCATTGCAGTAACAGAGATTCTGCCGCAAAGCAGTATTATGTAAACATTACTGTGTTCCGGTTTGAAGGGTACTGCAGCTAGCGAAATTACAGGGCTGTTGAGACTAACTATCCAAAGTTTCAAAGTAATAAGCGCCAAATCAGCGATGCCCTGGAATTTGTTTTGCTTTTCAAAGTTCTGTGTATCGCTACAATGGTCATGACAGGCGTTATCTGTTACCATCAGGAGAGCGTCGTTTGTCTTATTACTTTTACTTAAAAAAATATCTTAAAGTCAACTCAAGGAGGGAAATATGTCAAAAATACTGGCAGCATGAATCAGACCTGACATTTTCAGACATGTTTTATATAAATTATCGTAGTCCACCACGCAGCCAAGTGCGAGATAGCAGTCCTCACTGATCTTTTTCTTTTTTTTAAAGAATTCGGACTTGTAGATTTCCTCAAGACGTTTTCCTTCGCCGTTTGAAGTCATCAGCAATACACACATAACTTAGAACGCCGTGGGTTTTGGACCCAAGACCTCCAGATTGAAAGCCAGACGGTTTCCCAAGTAGGCTGCGGCAACTTCAAGCAGTGGCAGCATTCATATATGTACAATTAAATACAAGTATTCGGACTACAAACTTTTCTTTTTCATCTCTGTCGTCTATAATCCGCATGGGTCGGATCTGCTTAAAGCTGGTCGTAGTTCCATTTCATGTAGTCTATAGACTGGATTGCTGTTTTAACGTTTGTATTATCAGTACGGTCCAAGTATCAAGATTTTTTTTAAGGTGAACAGGCTATGGTTTAACCACAACCCACCTGATGTTAAGTGAAGGTGTGGTCAAGAATAATAAAGTTAGGCTGTCAGACCACACTGTTAGGTGCTTGGACAGATTTTCAACTTTAGAGTGGTAGCTAGCCAGTCGAATACTAGAAAATACCCTACCACCATCCTATGGTTTCTCGATGTTTTCTTTCATCAGCAGTTCAAGTTCATTGTTGAGGTTAGAACCCACGCCCTTCGGCGTGTAAACCGTCCGCGGTAACCACTACAACATTGAAGCTACCAACGCTTCGTTTCTTGTTGTTCCCTGATAGATACAATATGGATGCCTTCAATTCGCGAGTTAATCGATCGGATTCTAGGCAAACGTACTCCATCATAGCATATATCTTTGCTTAACATCAAGCAAGCGGTCAAACGTAAGCCTTTTGTAATAAAAAAAACCACTCGCAGTTAGTTTATTCATATTCGCAAGCCGCGCATTCAGAATATATCGTATAATATTAGATAGTAAACATCGGATATAAAACTTTATGAGATCATCTAAACATTGGTCGGAAGCAGATTCCATATTTTAGACGATACGTATCATAGAGCGTATTGCAACATTTATAATACTTCAGTTTTATTTACTGGCTCCGACCAAACATGGTTGCGATTGATTCCGAATTTTGAGACAATAATAATAAGTAAAGATAATTATTTGTGTGGGGTCTAGTCATCTTTAATTAACCTCTTAGGTGCCATCAGAACACCATGCGTACCTAAGAAAAAATAGCCCGACGTGCCATAAGAACACCGGTACCTAAGAATTTTTTATTTTTTTTGCGGGTATTCCGGCAAAACATTGGGAGCACTATGCATGAGAATGAGCCGTCACGCTCGGCTGTAACGTTAATTATGTCGAGTATTTTTTTTAATTTTTTACCACAGCTCGCCTGATGTCAAGTGACGGTGTGGTCGACGATGGTAAGCACAACTAGCCTGGAACGAAACTGGCTCTCAAGCAAAGCTATTTATATTTAATACTAGCTTACGCCTGCGACACGTGTGGTAGATTTCATCCAAATCTATGCAGCCGTTTCTGCGTGACTGAGTAACAGACTAAACATACAAACTTTCACATTTATAATATTAGTAGGATAGTGGTGTTTGATGCAATGATCCTCCTTTGCCTAAGCTTGCAACCTTGTAAACTTTAGCACTGGGATAAATGAATGTTCTATTGTGTGGAATAATGATGATAAATTCTGCTATAGACATAATGTCGCAAGTGTTTTTTACCGTAGGCTCTATATTCCCTAACTCGGCAAACCAAAAACAAAAGGTGATCCATTAAAGTCCTACCCAGACGTCAAACGTACCGCTTCTAGTGACTACCCAGCCTTCTCGTCGCCAATTTAAATGCAAAAGCCTTCCCTTCGGGTGGTGATAGCGGCTAAAAAGGCTAGTATTGCCTTAAGATTCAAAAGAATAGTGAAGGGAAAATTATCAGACTTGAAAAAAGATACGATTACGTGTTACGAGTTACGATTTTTAAATTTGCCTTGCCGTGGTGGTGCCTTCGTAAGAATAGTACCCCACGCTCTCTACCCGTGGTTGCCGTAAGACGACTCTTACGGCTAAGGGATATAATTTGGAAGATGGGCAGCAGCGTCTTCCTTGAACAATCACACCTAACTGCGCTCGCCAACCCCTCTGCCAAGCGTGGCGAGTATTGGCAAAACCCCCCAAGAGGAGGCCTATGTCCAGTAACACTCTTCTAATGATAAGAGATAACGCCTGGCCATGATCATTGCAGCGGTAACCAGAACTTTGAGTAACAAAACAAACGCCAGGGCAAACTGCTTTGGAGCTCATTACTTTGAGACATTCGAAGGGTAGTCTTAATGGCAATTTCGTTTAAACTGGAAAACAGTTACGTTGACACACCACAGCTTGGATGCAGGAGATATTCCACAGCGATGCCCTGGACTTCATTTTGCTACTTAAAATTCTTTGTTGTCATGGACAGGCGTTATCTTTTACGTCTCTTTCTGCACTTGCATCCCCCTGGCTAAGTGACAATTATAGTAAGCATAATGTATTAATATCTATAACTGTAAACTGTATAAACTGTAACCTAATATAAAAAGAAAGATCCACAAAAAAAAATGCCTTGCTGAGTTTCTTGCCGGAGTCTTCTCAGTTGAAGTGTAATTACGAGCCGGTGGTAAATTCAAAAATGTAACTCAACGTTCATAAGTGCCTTACCAGGGCCTAAACTGAATAAATGACTTTATGATTTTGATTTTTTGACCATTAGGAGAGCGTCTCGTTCGATTTATTACTATTAAATAAAATAAAAAACTTCGGGACTTGTATAATCTTACGTAGTACATCCCTAATAAGCCTTGGTAAGATCTAAATGGATCTTCGCGTTCAGATGCTGGCTTTATTTGGTCTTTATGCTGTATTTAAGCGACTTTGCGGGAGACTGTGATAAACGATATGCTCAGATCTCAATCATCTTTGAAGTATATGTATTTATTTGTAACATTCGTGATATATATCTTTTCAAATAAAATTATAATACATTTTATATGATTTTTTTTTTTAACCAATTTACTAAATTTTCTAACCGGCAAACGCAGCGTAGGACGTCCACCCGCAAGTTGGACAGACGATCTAATAAAGACCGCAGGAACGCGCTGGATGCGAGCCGCTTCCAACCGGTCTTTATGGAAGTCAATGGGGAGCCCTATTTCCAGCAGTGGACGTCTTACGGCTGAGATGATGATGATGATGATGACTAAAGTTTTACTTAAACGATTTATAAATTTAAAAAAATATATATATTGTAGGACACATTACACACAGCGCCATCTGACCCCAAACTAAGCAGAGCTTGTGTGATGGAAGTCAGATAACTGATAGAATACATAAATACTTTTTTTTTGTAAATACATACTTATAATACATAAAGAACACCCAGACACAGAACAAACATTTGTTTATACCATAAAATGTTTTGTCCTTGGCGGAAATCGAACCCTACAGCTCAGGCAGACATACTCCCAATGAGCCAACAGGGCTGTAAATAATTACGGACTTCTGACGTACATAATTTTGCGTTGGCCACGCCCTGCAGAATGTGGTCTAAGATGAAGTACGATTACCTAGGAAAAACCTGTTTACTCTGGCGTTGAAGACGCCCAAGTTGTACTTCGCGGGAAAAACAGACGCCGGCAGAGAGTTCCACATCCTCGCTGTACGTATGAAGAATGTGGTACCAAAGCGTTCAGTCCGTACATGGGGAATATTGACAATGTATTTGTATATAGCGTTTTGGTCGTGTCTGCCTAACCAACCGGGCGACCGGTAATAAAAAGCGGCATGTGGAACCAAATTATGCAGGTCCAAAGCACACTCTCCGAAATATATCCGACAGAAGACAGATATCCAAGCGACTTTACTTCGTTGTTCAAGGCTTTGTAACTTAGACGTGGCCAGAGTGTCGTCACCTAAGTACATATATGGTTAGATCGTCATATTCTAACCATTATGGTAAGACCGTAAATTATTACAAATTTATTACAAATGTTATACAATTATAAAATTATAATACGGCTGTATAGTGTTTGTTTGTTACTCAATCAGGCAAAAACAGCTAAATGGATTTAAATAAAATTTGGCACACATAGTTTATTACGTGAATTAACATATAGGATAGGTACTTTTTATATTATTCATTAATTCAATTATTCATTCATTGATGCATGCATTCATTCATTCATCTACGCGGACGAAGTCGCGAGTGACAGCTAGTGTTAAATAAGAATAGGTACAGCCGAATTGAGAACCTCTTTCTTTTCTGTAGTCGGTAAAAGTGTGATTTCAAAATAAAATTGTAATTAGAATGTTAACATATTAAACAACAGAGGTCGTCCTGCTACGCTTGTAATAATATAATTTTTCGTATTTTTGCGACATTCCTACAAAAAGCAATAACAGAGAGCGCGAACAGACGTAGGAATCTAATTACAATGGAACTTGTAAAGCTAGAATTCCTAGCGATTCTAGCTGTCTACAAGTACTTATACTTAAATCCCACTAATATTATAAATGTGAAAGTTTGGATGGATGGATGGGTGGATGTTTGTTACTCAATCACGCCAGAACGGCTGAACGGATCTGGATGAAATTTTGCATGTAGATACTTTAGACCCTGGAATAAAATTATTGACTTGTAACATTGGTGTTATAAAATATTTGTATTTGTATTTATTTGGATTTGTATAAAACATAGGATTCTTTTCATCATCATCATCATCATCCATCAACACGCGGGTAAACCGCGGGGCGCAGCTAGTATAAGATTTTTTTTTTTGTATAAACACTCGAAAAACTTTGTAGCGATGATAGCTCAGTGGTTAGCGCGGTCGGTTCGCATGCCGAAGAGCGTGGGTTCAAACCCCAACAATGAGCTTGAGCTGTCGGTGAAGGAAAACATCGTGAGGAAACCATAGCGTGGTGGTAGGGTACTTTCTAGTATTCGGCTGGCTAGATGAAAATCTGACGGCATCTAACGGTGTGTTCCAACAGCTTCACTTGAGAGCCAGTACCATTCCAGGCTAGGTATGCCTTACCATTTCGACCACACCGTCACTTAACATCAGGTGAGCTGTGGTCAAACATCTAGCCTGTCAAACATAAAGAGAAAAAAAAAACAAGTTTTGAACAGTTTTTCTTTGCCTAAGATGTATAGATAGAAACTCTTTATAGTTTATACCAGAAATAAAAACATACAAGTGCTACTAAATTGAAAAAAATAAAACTTTTTTTATATATGCGGGCCTGATGCGATGCAATCGGACACGGACAGTCCTTTCCAGTTGCATCGCCATCTACCGAGTCCAATTGTGAATCTTATTTTTTTTCAAATTTTCCTTTTTTTTTGTCGGTCCATCCGTTGGACTAAGTTTCCTGACAAGAGGCAACATCTAAAATCTAAAAAAAGATAAAAAATAACCACAAGTTTTCATTACGTATGCATACACATAGGTGGGCTGTCGCTACAGAATTAAAAATTGACATCAAGTTAGATAAGTATGAAATTAAATCCATTGTAGTAACCAAAACGACTTTAAAGCGGAAATACACTACATATCGTATATAGCTTGAAGTATTATACACTTACATACACTTATAATTATAGATATACACTTATTATAAATAAACATCAAACGTTATTAATATAAGAAGTTTAAGTCTACGTTTTTTATGGTTCACAAGCTAGGTGTTAACCCACAGCTCACTTGATGGTAAGTGACAGTGTGATTGAAGATGATAAAGTGTGGCCTGGAATGAAACTGGCTCACAAGTGAGGGTACCGGAACACACCGTTCGGTATTTGGCGGTAGATTTTTTACTTGAGGATGGTAGCTAGCCAGCCGAGTACCAGAAAGTACCCTACCACCATGCTATGGCTTTCTCGCGATGTTTTCCTTCACCAGCAGCTCAAGCTCATTGTTGGGGATTGAAAACCCACGCCTTTCGTCGTGTAAACCGCTAACCACTGAGCTATCATCGCCGCAAACGTATAAATAAAAACATATAAATGTTATTCCTTGGAATCGAACCCACGTCCCACAGCTCCGGAAGCAGAGCTATTACCGAACGTAGTAACAGAACAGCTATCACTTAATTTTATAACAGTCGTCCTCCTGTGACCTAAGTCAATATGGTCTGCTGTTAGGAAGCGTGCCACTAGGAATAACAATTTGATGACATTGAACAATGTCATTGTCTTCGACCGTTGCTACTTTTCTTGTACTGTGCCGTTTGAGCGGCCATTTTGAGCAATCTGGAACAAGCTGAACAGTTTAAAAAATCTTTAACCCGACTGCGACTAAAATTGATATAATAAAAAAAAAACCTTTCTAAATATATTTTTATTCCTAATTAAATTTAAACATATAACTTCTATATTATATTTTAGTAATCCTCTTTAGACTCGATAGGTTTTAGTGTTTTTTTTCCGCGCCAAAAATCAGCAATTTTTTTATTATTTTTTCAAATACCTATTTAAGAATACTTAGGGTTTTAAGACGAATATAACAATACCTTAACTGTATAAATCCATCCAGACGTTTGGAAGATACGAGGTAATAAAGATAACATACATACAAGACATGCGCGAAAAACATAACCCTTCCTCGGCAGTCGGGTAAAACTGGGAATTTTGGTATAAGCAGGAGAAAATCGTGCCACCCCACTGTATTTTTTCACTGTATTGTTGTGGTTTTTTGGATGTTTACGCATAAAATTAGTAGTGTTTAAAGTGCCGAATTACAAGCGCGAGTGATCCCACACTCGACGATGGTATAGCTAAGCAGCTATGTACGAGAAAGTATCATATCCAATGATTTCCATGAAGACCGGTTGCAAGCGGCTCAGCTCGATAAGTAGGTATATTAACTCTGATATTAGGGCTGGCCTTTATAGGGTTATACCAAAATACACTGAGAAAAGTACATAGTTCATCTTAGGCCGGTCGGCGAGTTAATAGCCTACTCTTGCGTTGACGTTTAGGGTTGTTATTTTTTAGCTAAATATTATTTGCGTATTATGAGCAACACTATAAAACTGCGTTAAATAAAGTGGCTGGTGAGAGCAGGCGAATGCGAGCGAACGTGCAGCGTACTGGAACGCGCGCGACCAAACTCACGGCAAGACCCTGACTGCCGGCACCCGAGTCTCCCCGAGTTTATGCTAATGTGTGCGTGGCAGTGTCACGTACTCGGCGCCCGGTACGCACGCTCACATTCAAACCGCCAATTTCTATGAACATTTACTGTTCTTAATGTACTGTGGTAATACGCTTAGAGGGGAGTCATTGTACTTATTATTATAAATAACTTTTGTATGGGCACAACTCTGGAACCCTGAAAAGGTGTTAAAAAATGATGATACTTCCCAAAGCGTTTTCGTCATGGCTTGTCGGTATGTTTTAATAGATGCAGTATTTTCTAGCTAATGCTATGTTCACCTGATAGTTGATCGAATAGGTCAGAGTAATAATAATCATTATGCAAATATGTAAGCAAGGAAAATGATGCATTGATTGGTAATTAATCAGTGATTATAAGTGCATTTGTTTGCGTAACGATGACCACCAAGACTGCTTACAATTAATTTACTATTTAAATATTACACTTGACTTTTGCCACAAGCTACTGCGCTTTAGAAAATATCTTTTAGATTAAAGTAAAGACACGAATAGGTTTTCCCATGACAATGGCCATTGAAGATGTACCTAGAACTTTATTATAGACGACTCTCTCCTCACACATTCTCAATAATCAACTGTGCGGTCAAGGATGAATCACTTTAACCCAAGATAAATCTATTTATTCTCCTTTATGTATCATCGCAGCCTGTTGGCTCTTTGGTAGTATGTCTGCCTGAGCTGTAGGGCGTGAGTTCGATTCCCGCTAAGGACAAACGTTTATGGTATAAAGAAATGTTTGTTCTGTGTCTGGGTGTTCTGTATGCATTATAAGTATTTAAAGGGTAAAACGGGACCCTATTCCTAAGTCTTCGCTGTCCGTCCGTCTGTCTGTCTGTCTGGTTGTCTGTGTGTCTGTCTGTCTGTCTGCCTGTCTGTCTGTCTGTCTTTCTGTCACCAGGCTGTACATCATGAACCGTGATAGTTAGACAGTTGAAATTTTCACAGATGATGTATTTCTGTTGCCGCTATAAATACAAATACTAACAAACACAATAAAATAAATATTTAAGGGGGCTCCCATAAAACAAACGTGATTTTTTTTGCCCGTTTTTACTTGATATTGATAACGGCAACAGGTAGACGCTTGAAATATTCACAGAATATTTAGTTATATATTCACTTTAAAAATAAATAATTAAATTAAAATAAAACAAATATTTATGGGGGGCTTCCATACAACAAACGTGATATTTTTGCCGTTTTTATAGATAAGGAACCCTTCGTGCGCGAGTCCGATTCTTACTTGACCGGTTTTTTCTTTACATGGCATTGCAACGCAGCCTGCGTTTCAAGTTTAATTTCAAATATCGCAGTGTGTCTATGACGTAACCAGCATGACTGTTTCTAATTATGCTCATATACAACTATTATAATGAATATTATATAGGTATTAGAGGAAAACTAGGAAATCGATAAGTAAGTACTTCTGGGAGACGCAATAAAATAACTTTATGGTGACGAATCGACTTAATAGCTACTCTTTGATTTTCCATATAATCCTTTTGTAACAGCTGTTCCGTAACAAATGTTAACGCGTTAACTTTAGAGCATTATTTTTTATTTATTTAAAATAATAATAAATAAATGTTAAATAATATTGCGGTCTTTTTGTATATGTTTTTTTTAAATGGTTGACAAGCTTTGTATTTGACCACGCCTCAATTGATTGTGACAGCCAGCCGAGTACTAGAAAGTACCCTACCACCATGATATGGTTTCCTCATGATTTTTTCCTTCACCGGCAGCTCAAGCTCATTGTTGCAGCTTGAACCCACATGTAAAGGTAATGATACGAACAAGACGCTCTCTTGATGGTAAGAGATAACACCTGTACCATTGCAACCATACACAGAACTTTAAGTAGCAAAACAAAGTCCAGAGCATCGCTGCTTTGGCGCTCATTACTTTGAGACTTTCGATGGTTATTCTCAACAACCCCGTAATTTCACTAAGTACCCTTTGAACCAGAACACAGTAATGTTTACAAACTACTGATTGGCGGTAAACTTGTATCTTGTACTGAAATGGTACCTATTTAGACGACCCCTTAAAAACAAATGGAGTACGCTTGCCTAGAAGCAACCTAATTACTCTGGATTTGAAGACCATATTGTACCTTACAGGGAACATAGATTCCGGCAAAGAGTTCCACAAACTCACTGAGCGACTAAAGAATATTGAGTCAAAACATCTTGTGCGTACATGATCCACCATGTTTTTTTCTGTAGTTTCAAATATTTATAAAAAATATTCAATTTAATAACAATATTTTTATCTGTTTATTTAAATGATATGAATTTAAAACTTAGTCACAATAAAACAACTTGCTTTGGCGCATACTACTTTAAAATGGTTAGTCTCAATGGCCCTGTAATTTCGCTAGCTGCAGTAGCTATCCTTAAAACAGATACACAGTAATGTTTACACATCAGTTTGGAGAATATCTGGTATTGCTGTACCTAGATGACCTTCTACTAAGAAGATCAATCACCAGAAATATGCTATCCGTACCGCGACAAAAGGTATCCTGCACCACCCAGTATTTATGTATATTACATTGGACTTAGAAGTGACTAGTTATATCCTGTTTAATAATATTATGAATGTGATAGGTTGGATGTTTAGACGTTTGGATGCTTGTTACTCAATCACGCAAAAACGGCTGAACGGATTTGGATGACTAATGACGATTCTACTTATGACTTGACGACATCTAAAACATTTTTGGTAATCCTAGAGGAACCTAACATTTTTCTGATATAAAAACTATTCCATATGTCAATCCAGGTTATAAATGATATGTGTGCCAAATTTCATCTAAATCCGTTCAGCCGTTTTTGCGTGATTGACTAACAAACATCGTAACATCTAAATATACGAACTTTCACATTTATAATATTAGTAGGATTCCATGCGGACGAAGTCGCGGGTAAACAGCTAGTACAACAATAAATTTTAAACATCCTCATGCAGTTGTACAAAAGTTGTACTACTAAACGTATTCAGTCAATAACTAATAACTACTCAAACTGTTCACATCAACACTAAGTTCCTAACACCTCACTCCCGTTCCTATACTTAGGATCATGCACGTTCATCACTTCTCTCAATGTCTCCATTACTCTTTCTACTTCTTCTTTATCTGGAAACAGAGTCATGTTGTCCACTTCTAGAATGTCTGCACCAACTAACCTTTCTCTCAAGAAGTTGTTGCCAAAGTTTTCGAAAATCACTTGATCATTTTCGATGTTTTCTTCACAGCAACGCTGGAAAAATAAATGTAGCACTGGACGTCCTTGTATACAGCTCAAGACTATGAAAAGCACTACTGTTACCAGCACGCAAAATATTATAAATCTCCACCACATTGTTGTTTTTGAGAAGCCTTTCGTTTGCCTTCCTCGCTGCTCTATAACAATTCTTCTCGTCGATATAATTATATGAAATTTTTTGCTGTTTTTGCTGGGTCGCTTTCATCCGTGCAGTTTCTCTTTTGAGTAGAATGTCTTCTACCACACTTATCTCTTTGTGCAATTCACCGTTATTGAACACTATTTCACTGGCAATCCGCAAGCTTCTAAAAATGTTCCCCAAAATCACATTTGAAATAAACTGTCTTATAGAAACACATTTTTGACGGGTTTTTTACTCTTATTACAATTCTGTCCAAACATGAAATGTTGGGTCGGAAGTTTTGTATGGTTTGTATGAGGTACACGTGTACGTCCGAAGTCGGTAGCGTAATAATCGCTATTGTTTTTAAATCGAACACGGACGTAATGGTCTTCGTTTACTTTGTTCAGTCATACAGGCTTACAGACTTGCGACAATTAGGCTACGTGAGTTATATGTACAGACAGATTTATGATGAGTGATCGAAAAACCAATTAGGTACCAGTAGTCCTAATATATCTGTAATCTATAGCGGTGATAGGTCAGTGGTTAGCGCGGTCGGTTCACATGCCGAAGGGCGTGGGTTTAAACTCCGACAATGAGCTTGAGCTGCTGGCAATGCATAACATCGTGTGGAAACTATAGCGTGGTTGTAGGGTACTATCTAGTACTCGGAACGCTAGCTACCACCCTCAAGTAGAAAATCTGCCACCAAGCACCTAAAGGTGTGTTCTAGCAGCATCACTTGGGAGCCAGTTCCATTCCAGGCTAGATGTTTTCACTATTTTTGACCACACCGTCACTTAAAATCAGGTGTGCTGTGATCAAACACCAAGCAAGTCAACAATAAAAAACACGTGAACGTGAGTAACCCCGTATAAGTAAAACAAAAAGGTTTAAGTTTGACCGCATACTGTCTAATGTTAAGCACACGGTAAGATGGAACACGCTTGCATAGAAGGAACCTCGATCATATTTTACTGCTCACGAAACACAGACTCCGGTAAAGAGTTCCACATCCTCGCTGCGTGAATAATAAATGTGGACTTGAAGTGGTCAGTGCGTACATGAGGAATGCCTACCAAGTACGGGTGATGCTTTGATTGTATTTGCCTGACTGCCCTGCTACAGAATGAGGTAGATGAAATCAAGTCATTCAACTCCCAAGACATTTACAGAAATGAATCCGGTAGAAAAACAAAAAGCATTTACTTGGTGATATAGCATGAGGTCGTCTAAGTGAGTACCGCCGCAGTACCAGATATTTTGTCGCCAAGCAGTAGTGTGCAAACATTACTGTGTTCCGGTTTGAAAGGCTAGCAGCTAGAGAAATTACAGGGCTGATAACACTAAGCATCGAAAGTCTCAAAGTAATAAGTGCCAAAGAACCGATGTGCTTCACTTTGTTTTGCTACTCAAGTTCTGTGTATCGCTGGAATAGTCATGGCGTTATCTTTTACTATCAGGAGAGCGTCTAGTTCGTCTCATTACCTTTACATTTAAAAAACAGAACACCTTACACAGGGCGAGCGAAGCGAGCCCTAACACTATTCCACAACCTGAACATTTTTGTGGTACACTATACTGAAAAACTATCACATCATCATCATCACACATCATCAGCCATAGGACGTCCACTGCTGGACATAGACCTCCTCCTGGGGGGGTTTTGCCAATACTCGCCACGCTTGGCAGGCGGGTTGGCGAGCGCAGTTAGGTGTGATTGTTCATGGAAGACGCTGCTGCCCATCTTCCGGGTTACATCCCTTAGCCGACTCTTACGGCAACCACGGGTAGAGAGGGTGGGGTAACATTCTTACGCCGGCACCACCATGGCAAAACTATCACGCCTATAGATTTGTAACAACAATACTCCAATACAACGTAATTAATCTACTTAATACTAGATGACACCACTAGAATTCAAGAAAAGTGCAATTCACGCAATCTATTGTTTGGGTCCTCGCGAATCACTACGAAATCGATTAAAAGATTTTAAGATATTAACGTTACCGTCACAGTACATTACGAAAACATTATGTTTGTCCGGAAAAATTTAAATTCATTTGAAATTAATACTAGCCGCCATAACTTAAATACAAGAAATAAAGATAAAATTGTGACACCTAGATTCAGGTTATCTAAAGCTAATAAGTCTTTTCTCGGGAATTGCGTTAGATTCTATAATAAAATCCCACTTGAGGTAACTAAAATGTCCTATAATAAATTCAAGGATTTTATAAAGCAGAGGTTAATTGACAAAGCCTACTACAAGGTGGCTCATTACGTGGAAGACAGGAATATATGGTTGTAGTAGCTTCTCTCTGCACTTGCATCCCCCTGGCTAAGTGACAATTGTAGTAAGCATAATATATTAATATTTATAACTGTAAACTGTAACCTAATATGAAAAGAAAGATCCACAAAAATATACCTTGCTGAGTTTTTTGCTGGAGTCTTCTCAGTTGAAGTGTAATTACGAGCCGGTGGGAGATTCAAACATGTAACTTAACGTTCATAAGTGCCTTACCAGGGCCTAAACTGAATAAATGACTTTTGATTTTGATTTTGAATCAGGTTGTAAAAAATTATTACCCATTAGAAAAACTACGCGAGCCCTCACAAAGCTCAGCTTTTGCTAGTAATATACTATTTTACTATGGAAACTGACGTGGTTTTGACAAATTTTTGTTTTACTTATATACTATTTTAAATAAAAGTCGCTGCGACTGAACGCTCGTCTGCAATTCTGTCTCTATTGACGTTTCACTCCTCATTGAGCATTGATGCATGGTGTCTACGACCATTCGTATGCAGATGGGTTCCACATAAAGCAGAGACTCATTCTCGCCTTTGGTTCTAAGACCTTCTTGCTTGGAAAATGACTCGATCGATGCTCATTTACATTTGAATCATACGTGAGCATGCTTGGAAACAAATCTTTTGAAACGAAATCAGAAAATGAGTTAGATCTACTCTAATCATAGGAGATAGTTTTTAAATGTGCTCATAATTATATTGTAGGTATTTTAATGGTTGATAGGCTTGGTGTTTTGACCACAGTTCACTTGATGTTACGACGATGTGGTCGAAGATGGTATACACATAGCCTGGAATAGAACTGGTATGAAGCTGCTGAACACACCGTTAGGCAATGATATAAAGATACACTACGTTCATACTGAGTGGCGTTCAGATTTCATTGCGTTGTTATTACTAATGCACTTACAACTGCGAATGCGATAGATAATACGGAACGTATGATACAGAAAGAGATAGCTATAAGTAGTGTGTTGCACTTAAAGTACACTAGTGCAAATCGAATTGCAACAATTGTCTAAATTTCTACCTCTTTTTATATACTAGCTGACTGTTTGAAAATTAGCAATATTCAATGGCATGTTAGTAAGTGGTTATATGAAACCTACAAAGAACTAAAATCGAAACAAATGCCAAAAAAAACTAAGAAAACCTTGGTTAAAGTTTTTCCCAAGACTCCAGAATGTATATCAATATCGCTGATGTTCAAACTTGATTATAATATCATTCTGTCAGGTGTTTGGGGACAGATTTTCAACTAGAGGGTAGCTTGCCAGGTATTTTGTGTTTTGCGTTTTGTATTTATTTGTAAGTCATGTCGCACTTTTAGATCTTAGACACAAAAGAGCACTGGAGATGGCAACATTTGTTTTGAACTACCGTCTGTCTCTTGTCTTAGTCACGGCCCGAACCTTCACCTTAAGAAAGTAAATTAGCGCGAGGCCTCTAAATAAGCGTACAGATGAATATATTTAATCAGTCACATAAAACAATAAATTGTCATGCAATACGCGGCGCGAGCTACGTGCCACCCGCGCCCTTGAGATTTGCATATAGATGGAATTTCTATAGTTTTGTATATCTGTGACGACGAGCGCGAAACAGAGGGAATAGTATCAAATTAATCTGGAAATTAATAAAGACAAGTACTTATTACATTCAGAGGGGATTTCTTGCACAACAGCAATACGTAGAAAATTTGTATTTTGGAATAGAGTTCCTTATCGCATGTTATCGTTCTGATTTGTTTGCGGGCTGAAGGGCTAGACCTAAAAAGGTGTAACAATGAAAATGACAGCAAAAACCGACATTTTTTGTAGTGATTTTTGAGGCACTCGATCACCTAGGAAACTAACTTTTTTCAATCGATTCAGCTTGCCGTCAATTTTGAGAAAATATTTTACAATTTAAAAAAATATAGCCTTTAAAAGAACTCCGTTTCAACCGGGTGTCCATAAGACACCTTTAAATTTTTATTTATTTATTTAATACACATTTTTCAGATGTATATCACATTCCAAAACTATGTATGTCTACACATCACACACACATCATCAGCCATAGGACACCCACTGCTGGAAATAGGCCTCCTCCTGGGGGGGGTTTTGCCAATACTCGCCACGCTTGGCAGGCGGGTTGGCGAGCGCAGTTAGGTGTGATTGTTCAAGGAAGACGCTGCTGCCCGTCTTCAGGATTACATCCCTTAGCCAACTCTTACAGCAACCACGGGTAGCGAGGGTGAGTGAGTTAATTTTTTTTTACTTAAATAGTGTTACAACATCTCCCGTCTGTTCTTAATCGTGTTTTTCATTATTGGTTGCCTGGGAGAGATCGCTCTTAGCGATAAGGCCGCCATTTCTGGGATTAGCTCTATCTATACATAGTGACTATGGCAGTTTTGTGAAATGTAATCAAATGTACCAAGTACTGCAATTATCATCTAGGCACAGAATTCGTTGTTGACAATATATTTTACCCGAATTGTAGCTAAACCCCTTCGTGATATGGTTTTCTTTGGTATTTTCCTTTGCCGGCAGCTAAAGCCCAAAGGCGTGCGATCAGAACGAGCTAACCACAAAGCATTTAAATTAAATTCGCAGGTGGAAATGGAATTAGGCTCCGAAATTTCCACCCCAAATTGGAGCAATCTTGTGGCTCAAGAAGACTTCTAGAGTTCATTGGAGTGTAATGAAACAAATAGCCCGAGGCAATAAATAGTAACTACGTCAAAATAAAAATAAAAGTAAAATAAATAATACGTTTTATTTATGTTTGACTGGCTAGGTATTTGACAACTCACCTGATGTTAAGTGGCGGTCTGGTTGAAGATGGTAAACACATCTAGCCTGGAACGGAATTGACTCTAAAGTGAGATTGTCGGAACACATTTGTTTACTTCGTGGTAGATCTGCTTAGCAGGTCGTCTAGGTAGGTACCAGATATTCTTCCGCCAAGCAGTAGTGTGTAAACATTACTGTGTTCCAGGGTACCGCAGCTAGCGAAATTACAGAGCTGTTGAGACTAAACATCGAACGTCTCAAAGTAATGAGCGCCAAAGCAGCGACGCCTTGAACTTTGTTTTGTTACTCAAAGTTCTGTATATCACTTTAATGGATATGGACAGGCGTTATCTCTTACCATCAGAAGAGCACCTGTGTCTTATTACCTTTTACATAAAACAAAACACTACGACAAAAATATTATTATTCCTATATAGCTGCAGAAGAGAGAAGTGTAAGTCGACTCAAATGAATAAAAATTTCTCAGAGTCCCTGAAAAATTTAAATCAGGGGGATAACGTAATCTTCCACAAAGGAAGATTGAAAAAATACTAAATAAATATAGTAGGACATTTCACACAGCACCATCTAGCCCCAAACTAAGCAAAGCTTGTGCTATGGGAACCAGATATCTTATGAGAATTCTTAGATATTTTTATTGTAAATATACATACAGAACACCCAGACACAGAACAAACATTTATCGTCACATGAATGTTTATCCTAGTGTGAATCCTTTGTAGCGATGATAGCTCAGTATTTAGCGCGGTCGGTTCGCACGCCGAAGGGCGTGGGTTCAAACCCCAACTTTCAAAACCAAACAAGCTTGAACTGACGGTGACAGAAAAACATCGAGACGCAACCACAGCATGGTGGTAGGGTATTTTCTAGTACTCGGCTGGCTAGCTACCTAGCCCTCAAGTAGAAAATCTGCCGCCAAGCATCTGACGGTGTGTTCCGGCAGCCACACTTGAGAGCCTGTTCCATTCCAAGCTAGGTGTGCTTTACCATCTTCGACCACACCATCACTTAGCACCAGGTGAGCTGTGGTAAAAACACCTAGCCAGTCAGCTATACAAAAAATCGAACCCACCTTACAGCTCTTGAAGCAGATATTCCAACAAATGGGCTAACAGGGCAGTCAAGCAGTAAACTAAGGAGTAATAGCAATAAAAAAAAATATATTAAAAGATAAACAATATTTTATTCAAAATGCTCCATGACCCAATCCTCGTAGGCCCTCAAGTCGGTGAACCAGACATTCTTGTCGAAGCAGATGCCGCGGTCGGTCGTATTACCCGACCTAATTCCGTAGAGCCGCCAGCCGTCAGCCTGATAGCCCGCAAAGATGCCTCCATAACTTGGGCAGAGAGCTACATCTAGAACAAGAGTTGGATAAATTCAACACCAGTATATGACCATCGCAGCGATACTCAAAACACACATCACACATCATCTGCCAAAGGACGTCCACTGCTGGCCATAGGCGTTTTTTTTGTAACAGTAATTAGTCCAACGAGACGCTCTCCTGATGTTAAGAGATAACGCCTGTTCATGACCATTTCAGCGATACACAGAACTTTGAGTAGTAAAACAAAGTTCAGGGCATCGCTGCCTTGGCACTTATTACTTTGTGACTAGATGGTTAGTCTCAATAGCCCTGTAATTTCGCTAGCTTCAGTATCTTTCAAACCTACACAGAGAACACAGTCGTTAATGTTTATACGCTACTGCTTGGCGGTGGAATATTTGATACTGCAGTGGTGCTTGGTAGATGACCACTTTTTAACCGACTCCAAAAATGAAGGAGGTACTCAATTCGACTGCTTTTTTTAATGTTTGTTACCTCAAAACTTTCGACAGGGTGAACCGATTTTTTTTTTTTTGTGTTTGACTGTCTAGGTATTTGACTACAGCTCACCTGATGTTAAGTGACGGTGTGGTCAAAAATGGTAAAGCACATCTAGCCTAGAATGGTACTGGCTCTCAAGTGAGGCTGCCGGAACACACCGTTAGATGCTTGACGGCAGATTTTCAACTTGAGGGTGGTAGCTAGCCAGCCGAGTACTTAAAAATACCCTACCATCACGCTATGGTTTCCTCACGATGTTTTCCTTCACCGGCAGCTCACGTTCATTGTTGGGGTTTGAACTCACGCCCTTCGGCATGCGAACCGACCGCGCTAACCACTGAGCTATCATCGCTACAAAAAAAGCTATTTGAAAGCTGGTGCTTCCCGTGTGGTCCCATTTCAATTTGATCCAGTTCTGACAATGGCATCCATGAGAAAACTATATGTCGTCGGTTTTATTTTTGTTGTTGATATTTTACTTGTTACAAATAGGCTTGCGTTTGACCGCCTACTCGCTTGATGTTAAGCGAAGATGCGATCTACGGTGGAGCACGCTCGCCAAGAAGAAACCGATTCACTCGCGACTTGAAGGCACCCAGATTGTATATATTATGGAACGCCCACTCGGGCAGCAAATTCCATTATTTAGCGGTTCGTATAATGAAGGTAGAATTGGACCGTTTAGTTCGAATTTTGGTAATATCGACCATGAAGTGGTGTCGCTTTCGCTAAGAAAACTCTACTAACTACTCTACTATTGTCATCATCTTTCATCCCTTGAGTCCAAGCTGATTATCGGGATGTTATACCACACCATTTGGTTTGTGAATTGGGTTTACGTACTATTTAATTATTATCTCTACAATCCTTTCATGTTCCTTACACAATAAAGCAAATTATGAGAAATGCTTTTAAGAAAATATGTTATTATTACGATAGTACTTACTGAGTCCATACGTAGCGCAGAACATGTGTTCTCCAACGTTCTTGCCATTGCATGCTTGAAGTCCTTTATCTTCAAGAGCCACTTCTAATAAATCTCCTTGTAAATTCCACGCTGTGGTCTAGAGCACAAAAATAACCTGTTAGGACGTACTTCTCTCACAAAACCAGCTGGAAACTCTGACTCTGAAAAATCTATCGTTTTTTTTTTGGTCGAAATACTATTAGTTTGACCACATCTCTTTTAATATTAAGTGATGGTGTGGTCGCAGATGGTAAACATACCTAGCCTGGAATGGAACTGGCTCTCAAGTGAGGCTGCCGGAATTCACCATTTAGATGCTTGGCGGCAGATTTTCAACTCGAGGGATCACATTGAAAATGAACTGTGGTCAAACACCTAGCATAGCTAGCCAACCGAGTACTAGAAAGTACCTTACCACCATGCTATGTTTTCCTTACGATGTTTTCCTTCAGCTCAAGCTCATTTTTGGCATTAAAATCCATGTCCTTCGCCGTGTGAACCGACCGAGCTAACCACTGAACAATCACTGCTAAAAACGTTCTTGAAACTAATGAAATAAAGCCTGTATATTTGTCTTTGATGATGTTGATGAAAAGTATGCTATGTTTTATTCCAGGGCCTAAAGTATCTACATGCAAAATTTCATCCAGATCCGTTCAGCCGTTCTGGCGTGATTGAGTAACAAACATCCATCGATCCACCCATCCAAACTTTCACATTTATAATATTAGTGGGATTATAAGCAAAATTTTTAAATTAATCTCACTATATAGGTACGTATATAGGCGAAAGATTGTGAGTGTGTTTGTATGTTTTTTACTTCTTTACGCTCAAACGGCTGGACCAATTTTGATGAAATTTGGTATGAAGATAGCTGACGTCCTGGATTAATACATAGGGAATTTTATCCCAAATGTAGTATTTGCATGGGATCGTAACACCGCGGGGTGCAGCTAGTTCTTTAATATGTTCTCGACTCCAAGCTGTCGGTAATTATTCTGATATTATGTACTCACAAAAGATTTTTCCACCTCCTCAGTATCGTTCCCGATGATCGCTGGCTGAATGATTTCGTTGAATAAGACGGAGTTCTCAAGCACAAGCAACGCTAGATCGTTCTCGGCCTTCCCGTTGACGTCAGTGAAGTTCTCGTGGGTTATGATTTGTTTTATCTGTAACAAAATTTGCATAGAGTTATTGACTACCTCTAATGACAAAGGTAATATGTCATCTGAAAGTTTTATCACGTTTATTTTATTTGTGTTAATTAAGGAACAAATTATGATTATTAGAATGAACATCGAGACACACTACTAACCATCAAATTATACGAAAAACCATTCACAAAACTAAATCCTAAAACTGTAACGGTTCTGCCAGTTTTAGTAACATTGGTAACTTCAATTTAGGTATTATAAACTAATTATTATAATACCTAAATTGACATTAAATTAAATTAATTAAACTTATTTAAAAATTTTGCATGCCATGGTGCTAGAGTATGGCGATCTTATAATATGACTTATATATTATGAAAATATGTAACCCATGTCTCTGCAAAATAAATGATTTGAATTTGAATTTGAATTTGGTCTAATTCATTGTATGGCAACTCCTGGATATAGGCCTCTTACAAGACAGGCCTGATTTTCAGCTTTTCGCTTACAGCCTTGCCGTGGTGGTGCCGGCGTAAGAATAGTACCCACACTCTCTACCCGTGGTTGCCGTCAGAGTCGGCTAAGGGATGTAGGTAATATAGAAGATGGACAGCAGCGTCTTCCTTGAACAATCACACCTAACTGCGGTCGCCAACCCGCCTGCCAAGCGTGGTGAGTATTGGCAAACCCCCATCGCTGCTTTGGTGTTCATTATTTTGAGACGTTCCACGGTAAGTATCCAAAGTTTTGTGATTTCGCTAGCAACAGGACCCTTATCCCAACCCAATACTACTGCTTGACGGCTGAATATCTGATACTTTGTGGTACCCACCTAAACGACTATTGCTAAAAAGATCTACCATCTAATTATGGTGGAATAATCCATGGCATATCGCCATTGATATCCACGAAACTTCCCCAATATCTCTAAGGTAACTTTTTTTTAATTTCAGTTAGACTTGCGTTTGACCACCAACTCGCCTGATATTAAGCGAAGATGTGGCCTTTGGGGCACACTCGCCTAAAAGAAACCGATTCACTCGCAACTTGAAGGCACCCAGATTATATCTATCAGGAAACACCCATTCGGACAGCAAATTCCATTGTTTAGCTGCAGTTCGTAAAATGAAGGAAATAAAATAGACACTCAAAATTCACCTTGACGGCCTGTTCTTTATCCACCATAGACAGCAAAGACCTCTTCCCGAGGATCACCAGCAGATTGTCAGGGTCCACAGTGGAGTTTCCAAGGACCACACATCTGGCAGCTGGAAAAAAGAGAAATAAGTCAGGTCCATCCTAGCCACAACTTTATTAGATATATTAACCCTCGATTGAATGACGATATACGTGGGACAGCTGGCGGTGAATGGTAGCGCAAAAGCTGAGGATAGGGCTGTCAGTGGCATGTCTTGGGAGAGGCCTATGCAGTGAGCTACAAAAGGCTGATGATGATTATATTATATATTACAGAGTAGCTGAGAAACCTTCAGACAGCTAATCTAGAAGTCCAAGGTCTGAAGGTCTGGATTTCCAAGTTATGTGCCACTAGTTTAAACAGTAAAGGAATACATGGATCTACACGCTTGAGAGTTCTGTTCTAGCATGAGCTCATTGTTAGGGTTTGGACCCACGCTCTTCGACGTGTGAACCGACCGCGCTAACCACTGCGCTATCATCGCTACAAAAAAGCCAATGTATCCGTAACTAGTGACCCGCCCCGGACACGCACAGGTGCAATATGCATGTATTATACATGTAAACCTTTCTCTTGAGTCACTCTGTCTTGTTAGAAACCGCATTAAAATCCGTTACGTAGTTTAAAAGATCTAAGCGTACAGACAGCGAAGCGACTTTGTTTTATACTATGTAGAGATAACCGCCCGTCTGCCAAAACTTTATAACAATACCTAAAGGTGGCTGCGACTAAGTAAGTGCTGAAACAAAAGCGCCAGTAAAAAATGCTCCGAAACAATCAGTCTGCCTCTCGACTGGGATTGTTCTAGAAAGAAATTAAAGTGACGGCAAAAGTCGCGAATACCGTGGATTTTATAGTGAAAGACTTTTTTAGATCTTGATTAAATTAATTATTTATTTTATTACGGAAACTAACATGGTCTTGACACATTTTAGTTTTATTTATGCGGGATTACTCACGTTTATTTTTATCGCGAAGCAAGAAGAGGCCGCATCTGTTTCGTTGTCTCCATGAAGAAGGCCACCGGATGTGGCCGAAACTATAGTCGGAGTTTCCGATAAAATTAAACGTGAGTAATCCCGCATAAATAAAACAACAATTATTTATATGTAATTTTTTTTTTATCGTAGATAGTTTTGCGTTTGTTTTTGTTTGTAGGTGGTCGACCACACCGTCACTTAACATCAGGTGAGCTGTGGTCAAACAACTAGCTTGTCAACCATTAAAAAAACTAAAATGGAATTGCCGCGAATTGGAAACAAGGCTTCGGGCGCCCACCAGCTTGTTGGGTCAATGGCATCCTAAAAATCACGGGTCGAACTTAGACAAGATTAGTACTGTATCAGTTGGTTTCAAGCTAAGACTTATTCGCAATTTGAGGACTCAGTCATTCGGGACGTACGTTTCGCGAGTTCAAAAAGAAAATAATGCAATTTTCTTCAAATCCAAGTTACAATTTTACGCTATTTCCAGGGACCTTTCGTCGACGGCTAATGCGATTAGCAACCTCGCTCCCGCAATCATTGCAACTGCGAACTACTTCGGCTAGATTGGAAATAAGGAGATGCACAACTCTTAGTGAAATTAAGTAAAATGAAGTAAAATATCTATAAGTAGAACATCTACGCGATAAATAAGCGACACAATTGGGAAGAGGCGGTGCGGCGCAAAGGACGCTTGCCGGCGATCACTACGTAAGTGCCGGAAGAACAGTCAGGAACGCACCTCATGCGAATCACACACACACACAAACTAAGTTGTTGGTGGGATTTCCATTTTAATGTTTAGAAGGGTTAACATATTAGTGTTCAAGATTTTCGTACTAATATAGAGATATGTATGGAAAGAGGAAAAGCGGCTCTTACACACACACACATCAGCCATAGGACGTCCACTCCTCGACATAGGCCTCCTCCTGGGGGTTTTGCAAATACTCGCCACGCTTGGCAGGCGGAATGGCGGGCGCATTTAGGCATGATTGTTCAAAAAAGACGCTGCTGCCCATCTTCCGGATTACATCCCTTAGCCGACTCTTACGGCAACCACGGGTAGAGAGGGTGGGGTACTATTCTTACGCCGGCACCACCACGTCATGCGAATATACATTATTAAAAAAAGAAATAGGTAAGTCAAATGTCAAATGGCATTGTTTTCTGTTGTGTAGGCAGGTGTTCATATTAAAATATAATAGGTTAGTGAATTAATGAAAATGTATTAAAAAGACACAGAAGAATACTAAACTTGTGCGTTATAAATTTGATGTTAGCGAAGCTACGAACAAAAAAGATCGAAGATTTGTTCGTAGATGCGATGTCGACATCCCTGCACGCGCCTCGCGGTAAACCTGCGTGAATCAACGATAGTAGGGAAGAAGTTCTACTTACTCGGGGCCGCGCGCTCCAAGTACTTTGCGGAAGCACAGTAATGTTAACACACTGCTTGCTGCCAGAATATCTAGTACTGCGCTGGTACCTACTTAGACGACACTTACCACCAAGTACTAAGTTATTTTTTTATAATCTGTGTTTTAATTATCTGTGTGGAACCCTGGCATCGGTAATGAAATTATGTTCTACCTGTTTCTAACAAGACTCGCACAGGTTAAGATATAGTCGCTGAACAAGAACTTTGCAGTTGATTTTGTTTGCCACAAAAAATACTGATAATGGTAATGATAAAAAAAATTACACGTGTTTTCTGATATAAAAAGTATATCATATGTTAATCCAGGTAATAAACTATATATTTGCCAAATATTATTCACATCCGTTCAGCCTTTTTTGCGTGATTGAGTAACAAACAAACATCCAAACATACAAATATATTATCGTGTTTTGCATTTTCGGTTGCCTGGAAGAGATCGCTCTTAGCGATAAGGCCGCCACTTGTGGCACCAGCTCATAAGGTTATTTTGTTTTCTGTACTTTTTTTTTCAATTTTTGGTATGCACAATAAAGAGTTTATATTCTTACGTATGTATATCTACCTATTCTTTATAATACTAGCTGTTACCCGGGATATCGTCCGCGTGGAATTTAACAAAAAAATTGTTCAGGTTGCTTTAAAAAAAGTAACCTATATGTTAATCCAGACCATAAACTATGTGTGCCAAATTTCATCCAAATCCGTTCAGCCGTTTTCGCGTGATTGATCAACTAACATCCAGCCTCATTAACTCTATTTTTGATTGACTTTTTTATGAGGATATAGTAAATTAAATTTAAAAAACCTCCTACGCAGTTAACCAAACATAGCTAAGAACCACCGCAAGGAATCTGGCTTTCAAATAAAAAAATCCGTATCGAAATCGGTCCATCCGTTTGAGAGCTACGACAGACACACACAGAGACAGACATCGACGTCAAACTTATAACACCCCTCTTTTTGCGTCGGGGGTTAAAATATAAACTCTAATCTAGACTAATTGGTAGCGTCCTAGCATCTTTTACCTCCAAATCCAGAGAAAGGTTCTAAAACTTTGAACAGAACACAATACCTTACACTTCAGTTTTTTCCTCATTATTGGACGGGATGATTCAAACAAGTTTAACAAAGCGCGAAATTTTCAAGTACGGGTCTTGTTAGGAAGACCTTATTAAAGGACCTTATAACTCAAACGCTCTGACGCGCAAAAAAAAACCATCAACTTAACTGTTCTGAAGTCTTCAAACATATAAAACACAGACTTAAGGAATTATGAAAGGAAACATATTTAAATTAAAACATTTTAAGTCGTGTTTCCATTCTATCTACTACTATATCGGCCAAGTCGACCCACGTCATGGGTCCGCCAGTCTACAACAAACTGCCAGACCACATCACTGCAGCGCCTACTCTGGATAGTTTCAAAGCACGACTTAAACGCTGGCTTATCGAACAAACGTTTTACAGCTATAACGAATTCAATGATTTTAAATTTTAATGATGTCTGTAATGTTCATTATTAATTTTATTTTTAAAATTTGACATATTTTAATATAACTTATTTTATTATTATTTTTTTACTTGACATTTCTTATTTAATATTAATTTTTTATTAATTTTTATTATTGACATTACAATTATGATTGAGATGTAACATTAATTATATTAATTTAATTTTAACTTTGACATTGTGTAATTGTCATTGTATTCTATATCTAAATAACTTGTAATTGACATATTACCAATAAATTGATTATGATTATGATTAAGATTACGATTACGATTACGATTACGATTACGATTACGGTTACGATTACGGTTACGATTACTATTACGATTACGATTATGATTATATTTTAGGTATATACTAATATATTTAATAGGATAGCCTCTCAGAATACAGAAAGTACTTAGTTCCGAAACATAAGCTCTAGCCATGCTGTCTAAAAGTTCTGTTCACTCCGTTTTCCTTTCTTCATCAGCAGGGAAGCTAATATTTAACAAATACCTGTATTTTTCAAATTACATGGCTTTAAAGCCAGATCTTGCCGTGGTGGTGCCGGCGTAAGAATAGTACCCCACCCTCTCTACCAATGGTTGCCGTAAGAGTCGGCTAAGGGATGTAATCCGGAAGATGGTTTATTTGGTGGTAGATTTCTTTAGCAGGAGGTCGTCTAGGTAGGTACCACCGCAGTGCCAGATATTCTACCGCTAAGCAGTAGTGTGTAAACATTACTGTGTTCCGGTTTGAAGGGTACTGCAGCTAGCGAAGTTACTGGGCTGTTGAGACTAACCATCTAGTCTCAAAGTAATGAGCGCCAAGGCAGCGATGCTCTGGACTTTGTTATACTACAAATTTCTGTGTATCGCTGCAATGGTCATGGACAGGCGTTATCTCTTAACATCAGGAGAGCGTCTCGTTCGTCTCGTTACTGTTACATTAAAAATAATTTAAAAAAAAGGTGAGCAGCAGCGTCTTCCTTGAACAATCACACCTAACTGCGCTCGCCAACCTGCCTGCCAAGCGTGGCGAGTATTGCCAAAACCCCTCCAGGAGGAGGCCTATGTCCAGCAGTGGACGACCTATGGCTGATGATGAAAGCCAGATCTATATTTTTTATCATCAATGTTCCAAAACCTTTTCGTTCATAATTCGTTTGAGCTCACTCACCGGTAATCAGGAGGCGGTTGTTCAACAGCGCGCCGTCGCAGAAATACTCGAACTGATTACTCTTACTGTCGTTTTTCAAGAATATCGTAGAGATCCACGGGTAAGCGGCGGAGGCCTCCGTCGAATTGTCTTCCGTCTGAAACAAGTTTTTTTTTGTTTTGTGCATTGAATTGATTTCGATTTTTTTTTTCTGTGACAGGCTAGATGTTTGACCACAACTCACCTGATGTTAAGTGATGGTGTGGTCGAAGATGGTAAAGCACACCTAGCCTGGATCGGCACTGGCTCTCAAGTGAGGCTGCTGGAACACACCGTTAGATGCTTGGCGGCAGATTTTCAACTTGAGAGTGGTAGCTGGCACTGAACGTACCCTATCCTACTATATGCCTAGAGGTCAATTGAAAGTCGAGTATTTTATAAAAATACACCCCATCTCGTAGTTTAAAGAGTTTTAAACCTAAAAATAATGCACAGGAATGTAATATTTCGAAATGGTTTTGGAATAAGTAAAGTATTTTTTTCTTTGCGTACCGAATTCTATCCCTTCATTAATCCTTCTAAGTACCGAGCAAATTTCGGTTCTCCACGCCTGTATTTTACAGCTCCGTTATAGTGTTGTTGTAACAGCCGTTAAATATTATTAACGGTCGTTAACGACGTTACGTAGCGGCGCCGCTACGGAGAATTTAATTTAAGGTTTTTATTAATTTCAACGGTACACTGTTGCTTCAAGAAATATAAATACAAGATATTACTTCTTTGATTAGCTACTCTATCGCTTATAATTCATAATTCATTTAATGCTTAAATATGGGTATACAGTTAAATAGATGGAAAGGGTTACATTACAGAAGACCTCCATATTTGACCTTTCTTTTTATTAGCTGACAGGATAGGTTTTAGATGCTTGGCTGCAGATTTTCAACTTGAGGCTGGTAGCTAGCCGGCCGAGTACTAGAAAGTACCCTACCACCACGCTATGGTTTCCACATGATGTTTTCCTTCACCGGCAGCTCAAGCTCATTGTTGGGGTTTGAACCTACACCCTTCGGCATGTGAATCGACCGCCCTAGCCATTGAGCTATCAGCTACATATACTTGCTAGTTTTTATTATTATAAAAAGATTGAGCTGTATTTTGGCTAGTTGAAAAAAGATGAACCTTTCAATTAAGAAGAATTTTAATAAAAAAAATAAAATTTCTTTGAAATCAATCCGTTTTACAAATTAAGTGAATATGTCAATGAGGTTCTCGGAATCAACATTTACCTATCTGTAACACGTAAACAGAGCCTGCACTGTAAGCAGAAGTATGTTCGTTGATGTTAACTTATTAATTAATTATATAGCTTCATTCATTAAAGTGTAACTATAAGATTTTTTAAGGTCCCGTACTTCAAAAAGATAAAAACGGAACCCTTATAGGATCACTTTGTTGTCCGTCTGTCTGTCTGCCTGTCTGTCAAGACCCTTTTTCTCAGGAACGCGTGGAGGTATCAAGCTGAAATTAATATTAAATACTCAAGTCTACTGTCCCTTGGAGCTGTAAAAAAAATCAAACTTTTAAGCCAACGCAATCAAAAGATACAACCGTTTATGCTGCAAATTTTCGACACTCGCAAGGGAATCAAAACCTACAGGGTACTTCCCGTGAACTTAGAATCTTGAAATTTGGTACAAAACAACGTCTTATAGCACAGATAAAGTAAAAATTGTGAAAAACATAAATTACTATTAAAAAAAACAATACCATAACTATTACTTATATACAGGTTTGTACGGAACCCTCGGCGCGCGAGTCCGACTCGCACTTGGCCGGTTTTTTTTTTTGTACAAGTGATATTTTTTTTCAACGCTGACAGGCTATGTGTTTGACCACAACTCACCTGATGTTAAGTGACGGTGTGGTCGAAGAAGGTAAAGCACAACTAGCCTGGAATAGAACTGGCTCTCAAGTGAGGCTGCCGGAACACACCGTTAGATGCTTGGCGGCAGATTTTCAACTTGAGGGTGGTAGCTAGCCAGCCGAGTACTAGAAAGTACCCTACCACGACGCTATGGTTTCCTCACGATGTTTTCCTTCACCGGCAGCTCAAGCTCATTGTTGGGGTTCGAACCCACGCCCTTCGGCATGCGAACCGACCGCGCTAACCACTGAGCTATCATCGCTACAAAAGTGACTTGCATTATTGTTATTTATGGTCAATAAATATTAGTGATTTACCGAAGTATGCATTCGATTATACGCCCATACTGTTCTTATTTCTATCTCTATACCTATGGAGCGTAACAAAGCTGTACCTATCAGTACCCTCTCCATAGCTGAGGCTAATGAGTAGTGGCTCTGAGAGTTGATAGCAGTTATCACGCAATACAGACTCATCCATCACCCTGGGCCACAGAATATTCAATAGTACACCCTCTGCGAAAGGACGCACGCATGACCTACATGACGGATGCATAATTATTGGATGCGGCAATAAATAAAAAAATATAGTGGACTTATCTAATCTAAAAACTATGAAAAAAGTGTTGGGTAGCTACCACCTATAAATAATTTTTAAGTTGCATGGTGGTAGTGTATTTTTTAGTACTCGGCTGGCTGCTATTACACTTGAGTTGAAAATCTACCGCCAAGCACCTAACGGTGTGTGTACAATGTACATCTTCGACCACACCATCACTTAACAACAGGCGAGGCGTCGCCAAACACCTAGCTTGTCAACCCTAAAAAATAATTTAATATCACACTCACTTTTATCAACTTATTTTCCACATAAATCTTTATAAATATTGTATCAATCATTACAAGTAAATATTTCTAAAAAAAAACCTTTCCACGCAGCGCTATCCAACACCAAACTAAGTAAAGCTTGTATTATGGAAACCAGATAACTGATCAATATTTATATACTTTTATGTAAATACATACAGAACACCCAGATACAAAACACCTAGACACAGAACACCCAGACACAGAACAAACACTTATCGTCACATATATGTTTGTTCCGGTGGGAATCCGTAGGACATTACACACAGCGCCATCTGACCCCAAACTAAGCAAAGCTGTACTATGGAAGTCAGATAACTGATAGAATACTTCTATACTTTTTTTGTTATACATACAGAACACCCAGACACAGAACAAATATTTGTTTATACCTCAAAATGTTTGTCCTTGGTGGGAATCGAACCCACACCCTTCAGCTCTTGAAACAAATATACTACAATTGAGCCAACAAGGCTGTCAAAACAGCAGTTTACAATAGAATAACTGTCAATAAAACTTTCACCAAGAAAGAAAATTTACTAAATTTCGAGTCTTTTTGAACAACAATCAAAAAACGTTGTCAATCTCACAAACTATACATATATTAACCTATACTAGCTGAATCACCCGTGATTTTGTACCCAGTGTGGCAGGACTCGACCTTCGGCTTCGCATATATAAACTTAATTTGCAATATCACGAACATTATTAAAGAACTAAATTGGTTAAACCATTCTCAAGAGTGGGCTTACCAACGAACATCATTTCATTTTTGACACGCTTTTATTACTAATGTATTGATTGATTAACAAAGTGACATATAGATAGATTGATAGATTAACAGATTGACAAATTGACAGATTGACAGAGTGACAGATTAATAAAAAAACACAAAACATTGATTCGCAAAGAGGAAGAATAAGGTTAACCTTAGTATGGATATTTTGTTGCGAGAAATACGTAAGTCTGCGAACTGAACGAATTTTTTGTTAAATTCCACGCGGACGAAGTCTAAACTAACAACTGTTAAATTTCATTTTAATCCGTTTAGCCGTTTTTGCGTGATTGAATAACAAACATCCAAACATACAAGCTTTCATATTTATAATGTTTGTAGGGTTAATAACAACTGGTAGTATTATAGTACGGAAAAATGTTTTTGACACACTTTTGTGTCGTATCGTATCCTGCTTTGACTCCTTGAAATAGGCCACCGAATGTAACCGAAACTACACTACAAGTAAACGTGAGTATACCCGTAAAAGTAACTAATAAATATTGTAGGACACTTTACACGCAGCGCCATCTAACCCCAAACTAAGCAGAGCTTGTGTGATGGAAGTCAGATAACTGATAGAATACATGAATACTTTTTTTTTTGTAAATTCATACTTATAATACATACAGAACACCCAGACACAGAACAAACATTTGTTTATACCAAACAAACATTTGTCCTTGGCGGGAATCGAACCCACGCCTTACAGCTCAGGCAGACATACTCCCAATGAGCCAACAGGGCTGTCAACTGGTAGTATCTTATTTTTTTTTCCTTTTTTTTTAATTTTTTTTTTACAAAATTTTACAATTGTTGGTGCCGTTTTGGTTTTTCTCAGTACAAAAACACACTGCGCAATAAAAAGAACAAAACGAACTTGTACTATGTATAAACGACCCGCCTTTATTCTATTCGAAATACTTGAAATGCATGATAATATTATTTTTTCACATATTTCCGTATCTGTCCATTATACAACGCGGGCAGCTGAAATAATAACAGATTTATTTTATAAGCATTGAAGGCTGTCACACACTGCCAGACATAAACGCGATCCAGGTACGTTCAGATCTGAACTGACAGCATTTATGTGCTGACAGTAAACCCAGTAAATTCAGATCCAAAATGAAATAAATTTTATCGGTCCACAAAAATCTTAAAAATACTAATTTGAAAAACGTTATTTAAGCTCCTGTATCTATATTTTTACTAACCTTCTTTTTGATTTAGTTTTAAGTATTTTGGCAAGGAACTTTGCTTGTTTTAATTCTTTTTATTATCTGCTTCCCGTGGCTTAGATAGAAAAACTTTATTGAGCGAACCAGTAAAAATGAACATTGTACACATCAAGATTAATTTGACTAACATTCCTCTTCTTATTGTAACAAAAATAACTTTTATGTTTTAGCCGGCCTACTATCACTTATTTTTTTTTTTACCAATCTAACGTCAGCTGTCAAACGATAGCTTCGCTACGAACGCCATCTGTTGGAAGTAATTCAAACCATCAACTGCCATACAAAACCACAATTTAATTTTCTTCGAGTTTTTGGCTGTTCCTTTGTACTTTTTTCTAATTTTATTTTCTCCTAAACCACTATAGTATTCAGGAAAATCAAAAATCGTTCGTTAGTTCATTACATACTTACATATCAAGGTAATAAAACAGTTGGTTAAAATTTACCAAAGACGTTTAAACATATTTTTAAGTACAAGCGTAATGGAACGTTTGTTTAATTTGACAGTTAGTTTGCCAGTTTATCCGTCCGTGTGTGGCCTGTCCATCGATTCGATTCGGACAACCGTTGGACTCTCGAATCAATCATTCCGTACGTAGCGAAAATACGCAAAAAATGAACAAAAATTTTTTTCTATTGGAGGCGACAGCGCAGTTTTATGCACGACTTTTTGTTCTAAACGCATAGCTACGTGCTTTTAGTATTTGTTTACGAATAAAATAAATAAATATCGTCGGACATTTTACATCTAGCCCCAAATTAAAAAAAGCTTGTATTATAGGAACTACATAACTGATAGAACACCTACTCACCTACTATTTGTAAATACATAAATATCTGTAATACATTCAGTACACCCAGACACAGAACAAACATTAATCGTCACATAATATTTGTTCTGGCGGGAATCGAACCCACGCCCCACAGCTCTTGAATATTAGCAGATATTCTACGAAATGAGATAACAGTCAAAATAAACTAGGCAAAAGCTAAGCTTTGTCGGGTAATAATTTTTAAGACAGTTTTTTTAAATTGAGTTTAGTTCTGTTGCAGCGATGTTAACTTTTTGGTTTTCTATAATATTTGAATACAAAATTGTAAATGTTCATTTTTTTAATGGTTATAATATTATTATTTTTGACAGATAACACATCTAGATATGAAGTTAAATTACTATGTTAAAGCATAAATCTATAAGCGTGATAGTTTTTTAGTAAAGTGTACCACAAAAATGCTCAGATTGTGGGAAAGTGATAACTAAAAACTCGTAAGTATTATAGCTTTAATTGAAAATTTTGACGCTCGGGTATTTTTAGATTGAAGATCAACAATAGGATCGACCTTTGCTTTAACTTTTTATAGACTTTAATGTAATTAATATTTTTATGTAGGTTAAGAGAAGCGTCTATGCTTATATTTTTAAGTGTTTTAATACAATTTGGCTTTTATATGTTGACTAGTTTTTACCCGCGACTTTCACCCGAGTGGAATTTAACAAAAAAATAGTACCATCACCAGATGTCGTCAAGTCAAAAGTAGATAGTCATTAATATTGTGTATTGTGATTCCTGATGACATCTGGTGGTGATTAGTGGTAGCCCTTGAACATTTTTGGTTTTCCCACAGGAACCTAACATTTTTGTCATATAAAAGTATCCTATATGTTAATCCGGGTAATAAACTACATGTGTCCCTTTCATACAAATACATTCAGCCGTTTTTGCATGATTGAGCCGTTTTGAGTAACAAACATCTAAACATCCAAACATACTAATATTAGTTAGATTTGTTAAAGTATCGTATCGAGACATACAAAACGCTCTCCTGGTGTTAAGAGACAACGCATCCATGATCATTACCCAAAACTTTGAGTAACAAAACAAAGTCCAGAGTAACTCTGCATTGGCGCTCATCACTTTCGATGGTTAGTCTCCAAAGCTCTGTAATTTCGCTAACTGCAGTACCCTTGAAACCGGAACATGGTAATGTTTACACACTATTGCTTGGCAGCAGAATATCTAGTATTGCGGTGGTACCTATCTAGACGATATCCTGCCTAGCAAACTCAGTGACCTAAGGTTGAATGTCACGCACAATTAGTCAGCCTATTTATTTTGAAGTTAGATCGCTGTAAAATATAAATTCAAAATGAAAGAGGTGCGACGATAGAAACAAAAAAAGAAAAGACTTACGCTATTGTTGATATATTCAATAAATGTCTCCATATTATCAACATATTCAACGATCTTTTCTTGAATATGATCTCTTATATCACCCACAATCGGAACTTCTGTGGGATTATAAACATTCTCTTCATTGGTGGTATCTTTATACAACTCTACATAGTCGATTATCGGATAGTCTGTGGAGTTATCTTCTACTATATCATAGTATGAAAGTATATCATCAGATTGTGGTATTTCATTTTCACTTATATCTTTTGCCTTCTCAATTATTTTTATTACGTCACTTTTCGTAGTATTTTGAGGAGTAGGTGTTAAAAATACCCCATCATCAACTGCTACTGTGGTATTATCTTTGCTGTTTTCTATAACTAATTCTTCATTAACGTTAATATTTTCGAAACCAGGCAATAGAATATCTCCAGGATTATTATAAGTAAAAGTTTTGACGTAAAATTTTGTGTTAGGGTTTACATTTTGAAAAACTGCAGCTTCCGATTGTGTTTTCAATTGATCCGTTATGTCTTGTTGAATGAAACTTGAAATCTCAGATAACACTTTGTTTAGTTCATTAATTTGTATATTTTTTATTTCCACAAAATTTTCCGGTAAGTTTTCTGATGTTGTGTTTATGTACTCTACATTTGTGTCACTTTTGTTAAAAAAGTTGGTGAAAAAACTATTGAAACACTCAACATATCCATCGCAATCACTCTTCACTTCCAAAACAAATACAACACAGATAAAAAATATAAACTTTTTGTACATTTTAAATACGTTAGCACTGTCTGTGTGCTCGCAGATAAATGCATGACTATTGAGCATCATCTATAATTAACAAACGCCGTGTAGAAAAATGATATACACAGCTTTGTTACTATAAGCTTAAGACTCAAATTTCATTTCAAGTGTTTCTCAATTAACTTTGTTAGGTAAGTTAATGGTTTTGCCTTGAAAATTCGTGGTCTCGCTGACTTTGAGGAATGGTCACGACAATTACATCTAATAGACATCAAAGCTTGGAGCTTTGACAAGAGAACACATAATTGGTGTTTCGTGGTTCCAATTAAGCGCATTGTGCGGATTGTGCGAAGTCAACGATTGTACTTTGGCAGGAAAATTGAGTTGACATCATTTGTGACTTGGAAATACTCGTCGATATTAAACGGATGCTTTTGCATCTATTTTGTTTACATGAATGCCAAAAGTCATCAAGACATTATCTAATAGGCTTTTAGGAAATTTATTCTTACAGAAACTACAAATTATTGCAGGAGCATTTTGATTTTTGTCTTCGGCTACTTTGTGCACTATATATATTTTTGTAGCGACGATAGCTCAGTGGTTAGTGTGGTCGGTTCAAGAAGAAGGCGTAGGTTCTAACCCCGATAATGAGCTTGAGCTTTCGATGAAATCATCGTGAGGAAACCATAGCATGGTGGTAGAGCATTTTCTAGTACTCGGTTGTATAGCTAACACCCTCGAATTAAAAAGCTTCCGCGAAGTATTTCTCGGTGTGTTCAGGCAGTCTCACTTGAAAGTTCCATTTCAAGCTAACTGTGTTTACCATGTTCGTTACTTAACATTAGATGAGCTGTGTTCAAACACCTAGCTTGTCAATTATAAAAATAATGCACGAAATTCTAAATGGAATCCAAATACAATTCAATGCAGAACCTAACTTTTACATTTTGAAAATTATAAATAGGTGATGTTATATGAATTATGTACTAACTTTCTTGTATAATATTACGAGTAGTTTATGCTCCAAAAACTTTAGGAAGTTTTTAATGTTTGTTGCTCTATTGGCACCTAAAACTCAAAGTTATGAAAACGTAAAAATCTCATATTGCGAACACTTCGTAATAAAAACAGTAATGAAGTTGATGTCTAAGATGTTAAAATACTTCTAACCGACGATAACATTTAGATCTGTATCTTTATTGTTTTGAAACTGGTTTTTATTCTCAGGTTACGTGATGAAGTAAATATAGAATTGTGGTAATTTTCCGTCCATTTTTTTATTTTTAGACGGATAACCCATCTTTTGTACTTAGTACGGATTTTTTGGTAGACTAAGCAAAAAATATTTTTTGTTTTAGTACCTTGTGCTTTTGCTATTTACGATCCGAAATAAATATTACTGAACGATGGAGAAATTGTAAAAATTTTAAGAGATCTCTCAAAAAAAAATATTCCACGTAAACACTCAAATACTTTAAAACTTCCGCCACATACAGTACACCGTCACTTAATACTAGTAGTTACCCTGTCACCATGTAATGGTTTCCTTTAAGGGCAGCTCAAGCACATTGCTGGATATTGAACCCACGCCCTCCAGTGTAAGATCCGACCACAATAACTACCGAGCCTTGGATCAAATAATAATTAAATGTGTTTACAGTAAATACTATTTATATAAATAAATAATTTGATTTGTATTTGTACAAATTTTTGTATGTGTTTTTCTAATTAGTCACACCCCGTCGGTTTTCTACTTTAGCGAGTACAATCAGTACCACGGTACCAAGGTTGCTTTGAAGACATCGCTCTAGGTGATAATGCCGCTAATTGTTGCATTTCAGTTGAATGTTAAATAATTTTACAAGCTTTTATTATACATTTTTTTTTTAATGGTTGTTAAGTGACGGTGTGCTTGAAGATGGTAAACACACTGCCTGGAATGGAAGTGAAAATCATCAGGTGAGATGTGTTTCATCATTTAGCTTGCCAACCATAAAAAACTCGATTAATCTAAGAATTAGAAGACTTACATTTGTATAAATGTCAAGTTTTACTAAGTTTGATTTAGGGTTTTACGTCTCTTACCTACTTAGAAAAGACAAAAAAAAATGCTTAAGTAAAATAGTGCCTGTCTTTTTCTTCTTAATACAGTGCTATACTTGCTAGAAGAATACATAAAATTAGGCACGAGGAAAATTGCTAAGTAATGTTTAAATGAAAAGAGGTTAATGTCATTTATTTATAAAAACATGATGTAGTGTCTCAAATCTGTTTTTATTTTATATCCGGCAAAATTCTAAACCTATTTACATCTCTATTTATGGCTATTTAAAGATCAACAAAAGGTATGAAAATACACCATATCTCCGGCAAAAATCCATACTTACATCTCTATTTATGTTATTTGGAGATCTACAAAGGCAACAAGAGGTCTATTTCGCCATTTAATAACGAGGGTAATGACTAGATTAATTCCTTTTCGTTTTAGGCCAAATATATGATTTAAGTCTAGACTTATGAAAGATTGCGCGTGTAACTTCACCGCTACAGATTTATAATAATATCGTTGTTTTCTTTAAAATTACGTTGATTTCCAGCTTTTCACACAGATAGATTGTTACGATGATAGCTCAGTGGTCACTGCGGTCGGTTACACGTCGAAGGGCGTGGGTTCAAATCCCAATAATGAGCTTGATCAGCGCGTGAAAGAAAATATAGTAAGGAAAATGGTGGTAGTGTACTTTCTAGTACTCAACTGGCTACCATCCACAAGTTAAAAATCTGCCACCAAGCACTTAATGGAGTGGCAGCCTCATATGAGAGCCACTTCCATTCCAGGCAGTGTGTTTACCATCTTCAAACACACCGTAACTTAACAACCATAAAAAAAAGATTATGTATAATAAAAGCTTGTAAAATTATTTAACATTCAACTGTAATGCAACAATTAGCGGCATTATCACCTAGAGCGATATCTTCAAAGCAACCTTGGTACCGTGGTACTGATTGGACTCGCTAAAGTAGAAAACCGACGGGGTGTGACTAATTAGAAAAACACTACAAATACAAAAAATTGTACAAATACAAATCAAACTTTTTATTTATATAAATAGTATTTACTGTAAACACGTTTAATTATTATTTTATCCACGGCTCAGTAGTTATTGTGGTCGGATCTTACACTGGAGGGCGTGGGTTCAATATCCAGCAATGTGCTTGAGCTGCCCTTAAAGGAAACCATAGCATGGTGACAGGGTAACCTCTAGTACTCGACTGGCTAGCTACCACCCTGAAGTTAAAAATCTGCCGCCAAGCACCTAACGGTGTATTATAGCAGTAGTGTGTTCTTAGACACGGACAGCTCTGGAAAGGAAACTGGCCCTCAAATACTTGAGAACAGTACGTTAACAATTATACCATTTTCGACCACACCGTCACTTACCATCAGGTGAGATATAGTCGAAAACCTTGCCAGTCAGATATTTAAAAAAAAACACGGGCTCAATTTTTATTGTTTACTTGGAAATTAACTTAAGTTTTTTCCTCGAAATAATTAGGAAGTTAGGTGATACTAGTTTGGAAACCAAATTTAAATTTGATGTATTAGTAAATTGAAACTTTGCCCAAACAAGTCTAACTAATTATATAGTAGGTAAACTAAAACCCCAAAATTTTCCCCAAATTCCCCAGTACTGATAATTTTCCAATTAAATTACGTCACTAATGGCCTTTTCATGTTGTAGGTACTTCCTTGTTCATTCTCATATAGATATTTTTATTTGGTGGTGGATCTCCATAGCAGTAGGTCATCTAGTTAGGTACCACCGCAGTACCCAATATACTGCCAAGCAGTAGTGTGTAAACATTATGGTGTTACGGTTTGAAGGGTATTGCAGGTGCGATCTTAAAAGGCTGTTGAGACTAATCATCGAAAGTCCAAAAGTAATGAGCACATAAGCAGCGATACCTTGGACTTTGTTTTGCTACTCAAAATTCCAATGGTCATAGACAGGCGTTATCTTACCATTAGGAGAGCGTCTCGCTCGTATCATTTCTTTTACATAAAACAACAAAAAAAACATAATAAAGAAGCCTGCGCCCAGCAGAGCTGATTTGGAAATAATAAAATATAAAAATTTATAAGAATGACGCAAATGCTATAAATAGTATACTGGAAAGTCTTTAAGCCTTTTGGAATTGGCACTTAAGGATCATGGAGACCAGGATAAAAAAAAAAAAAAACTAATTGTGACAATTTTGCTAAAGAGATCGCGGTGGTTGCTTCCTGGACAATCTCCTTCCAAGTATGCCATGCCAGTACGACCATGCTGTTAAAAGGCAATTATCATCTCAAATAAACCCAGGAGATGAGGTAGTCCCTAAGCTTGGACCAATGTGGATAAGGACGTGACCTTGCCAGCAGTAACAACCCAGGATAGACCGTCTTGCGCCGCACAATAAGGAGATTCGAAACCAAATGAACTGGGACTAGGGGCAGTAGAAGAAGACATACATTTCAAACACCCAGGTACAGAACCAACATCTATGTTCGTCACATTTAATAAATGTTTGTCCATCCACGGATGCGAAACTCATAGCTCAGAAAGCAGAGCTACTAGAAAATAAGCTTACAGGCTAGCCAACTAATTATAGAATCTAAGTTATTATAATTTATCTATTCTTACCATATTCTCCAAAGGAACTTCGTTCAAACTGTGCATGATTTCAACGTCGCCATAATTTCTTGGAACCAACTTACTTTCATCTACCAAATCCTTTATAATCTTAGTAACGTAAACATCTTCATGTACCGTCGATGTATCTTCAAGAAACAAATAATCAACCACCACATTCCGCTTTGGCAGTTCACTATAATCTTTTCCAAAATCTTCCAACGCATATCTTTTAGCTCTTATAGACTTAGATAGTTCTAAATCATCGAGTGAATTTAAAAAGTCCTCTATATCAATATCCATTCCTTTAACTGTTGAAGCTTCACCGTAATCTTCAACTGTAGTATAGAATTCTGTAGTAGCATCCACTTCTATAATCGTTAAATCAAGCTCTGATAGTGTCGGTATTCTTTTTATAGTTATATTCGCATTTATGTAGTTATATATGTCAGGCCAATATCTCGTACTATATAAAACTGCTAATATCAGGAATAATATTACAAAAAATATCAGTAATATAAGTAATCTTATTGTTAACTTCATCAAAGAAAAATTCATCTTCATTTTCGTTTTGATTCTCAGTGTTTCGTTAGGTTAATGTTCGATTAATTTTTCCGTCTTGTTTATGATTTTATTCTAGTTTGTTTAGCAGACACTAAACACTTCACTTTGAATATTATTTACACTTAAATCAGTCGAACACTTTTCTTGTGGTATATTAATCTGGTAACGCTATTATTAGATGTTATTAACACAAAATCTGGCACAGTACTAAAACAAATATGCACTAACGTCATAATTTTTCTATACAACATTATAGATGCCTAATATAGAAAGTCGAGTTAGACAATGGATAGTTTAGTAACAAGCGCATTGTCGACATATTGTTTGACGATTAACTGATTGTTCTTGCTAATTAAAGATGATCTGCGTGCTATCGTAACTCTATTTGTATTATGAGTCATCTGTGACCATCAAAATGTTATATGCATAGTAAACAAAAAAACATTAGTTACTCCGCACAATGTAAACTACTTAACATGACTGCATAACACGTCAACCTATCAATAAAACACTGTTACGCAGATCTACCTTGGAATGGTGATTGGTCGATAATTATATATTGGCCAACACAATGGATATTCCCTATAAACGTTCCTAGACCAGACGTTCAAGAGGCGCGCCAGGAGACTAATTGGCAACGACACTTTACTGTCTCGGCTTCAAAGCCTTGAGCATCGACATAGAGTTGCTAGCTTGTCGGTTTTTTACCGAATACATTTCGGAGAGTGTGCACTTGAATCGCACAATTTGGTTCCCCTGCACCATTCTACTACTGGACGGCCAGACAAACGCGGCCAAAACGTCCTCCGTACGTGGTGGGTGTTCCCCATGTACGCACAAAGCGTTTTGATTCCACATTTTTTATTCGCACAGCGAGGTTGTGGAACTCTTTGCCGGAGTCTGTGTTCCCTGTTAGGTACAATATGGGTGTCTTCAAATCTAAAGTAAATAGGTTTCTTCTAGGTAAGCATGTTCCATCTTAGACCGTATTACTGCTTAACATCAGGCAGAGTGTGGTCAAACGCGAACCTATTTTGAAAAAAAAAAAAAAAAAACACGTTCGTTATAAGAGTTGCTGATGTGTGGAACTCGCTGCCAGCGTCTATGTTTCCAACTAAGTACAATCCGAGGTTTTTCAAGAAAAATGTGAATAGGCAACAGTACCTAGTAGTGTGTAATTATTATTGTGTTCCGGTTTGAATGGTACTGTAGTTGGCAAAATTACAAAACTAAATCAAATGTCTCAAAGTAATGAGCGACAAACCAGCGATTACCAAAAATGTTCAAGAGCACTACCACTACCCACCACTAGATGTCGTCAAGTGTCACAATACACAATAGTAATGACTATTCAACCTATGACTTGACGACATCAGATGGTGATAGTTATTAAAAGTATTTTTTTTTATCTTGAACTGAAATCACAAAATGCATGTCTCCTCTACAATCCCTATTTATTATTAAGACATTGTGTTATTAAAATATAAAAATTATTGTTATAATTTTTAATTCAATCATTAAATAGGTTCTTAATTCAATTCGTATTAATATATAGGTATCATTATCTGTGTGCGATTAAGTCCTAATAAATATTATTAAATGCCATTTTTAGAGACAACAAGCCAGACAAAAGTACAAAATACTTATTAAAACAAAGAACTGCTTTTAAAAACCGCATGTGAATCATTGAGATATTATTACTAATATTAGCTCAATGATGTGAATTAACATTATTTTTTTACTTTGATTTTGTTTGCAACCTTTTTGTTTTACTTATGCGGGATTACTCACGTTTAATTATATCGGAAGCTCCGACTATAGTTCTATGCTATAGTTTCGACCACCAAACGTGACCGAAAGTATAGTAAGAATTTTCAGTAAGTAAAACAAAGTGTCTAAGCCACGTCAGTTTTCATAATAAAAAGTTGCAACTATTTTTTAAGTGTGTGTTAAAGAACTTTGTTTATTATTATTACAGTACTCAAAAATTTACAGCTAAATTTAAAATTAGTTAAATTATTATTTCAGTTAAATTAGTAATCAACTAAAACAAAAAGTTATAACGTATGTGATTACTTCTTAGTTCTTCTTGTCATTTTTTATAATATTTTTACTACTTTTTTTTTTGGTCTTGGGTCGACTTGATATCATGTATTTCGGGAGATCTGTGGAAAAAAACACATTTTAGATCTTTTTAGGGTTCAGTACCTCAAAAGAGAAAAACGGAACCCTTATAGGATCACTTTGTTGTCCTTCTGTCAAGACTTTATATCTCGGGAACGCGTGGAGGAATAGAGTTGAAATTAAAATTATAAACGAAGACCTGCAGTCCCTCGCAGTTGTAAAAAAATTAGTTATATCTAATGGTAACGTAAAAAATCAAGGCGGAATCGAACCGTTTTGTTCGAGTTTTAATAATATCAACCAACGTGGTCTTGACACATTTTTGTTTTATTTATGCGGGATTACTCACGTATAATTTTATCGGAAACTCCGACTATAGTTTCGGCCACATCCGGTGGCCTTCATCATGGAGACAAAGCTGAGACAACGCGCGCGCGGCCTCGTCTTGCTTCGCACTGCGGGCCGCCGCGCGCCTCGCACGTGAAGATAGCGGTTGTAAATTATACGTGAGTAATCCCGCATAAATAAAACAAAAATATCAACCAACTTACTAGCAGATCTTATAATACATTTGGTAAATCTTATGTTAAATCTTATGACACATTGCGCTGCATTTGTTTTTGTATATATTTGTGAATTACATTAGAGGTATTTAACCGTCGGACAGGCTAAGTAATGCACGGTCGGAACATTTATCAAAGGGCATGGGTTCAAATCCTAGCAGTAACCTTGCGCTGCCGGTTAAGGAAAACATCGTGAGGAAACCATAAGCACTTTTTAGCAACCGGTTACCTACCATCTTTATGATTGAAAAGCACATCACATTGTGTACCGGCAGCTCCACTTGAGAGCCAGTTCCATTCCAGACTAGTTGTATTTACCGTCTTTGATCACACTGTCACTCAACATCAGATAAGCTGTGGTCAAACACCTAGCCTGTCAAGCATAAAAAAATAGCAACGGATAATAAAATTATTTATTGTATCACCTATTAGAATCAAATAAGAGGTTGATGATGTTCGTTGTAGGCGCTTCTATGAACAACCAGATCGGATAGCAAGCCATTACTGTGATAGTCACATAACCCAATCCATTAACAATCTGTAAAAAAAAAAAAAACAAACAGAAGAGTTTAAAAAATCTATAACGAGAATACGATTAAAATAGCTATAATTAAAGGATTTTTTTTAACTTTATTATTTCCAATTAAATTTAAACACATAACTTGTATATATTTTTGTAATCCTCTTTAAATTTCCTTTATTTTGATACCCCACTCGATAGGTTTTTTTTTTAATAATGTATTACGTTTCGCGCCAAAAATCCGCCATCTTTTTTAAACATCTACCAGACATTTGGATTTTTAAGACGAATATAACGATACCTTAACTGTATTAATCCATCCAGCCGTTTGGAAGATACGAGGTAATAAAGAAATTTACATACATACAAGATAGACGCGAAAAACATAACCCTTCCTTGGCAGTCGGGTAATAAGTACGATCAATCAATCAATTTACTATTAACACTTAGTTACATCCGTGGTACACTCATGAACGGTATCCATATGTCTGGGTAACAAAACAAAGACCAGAGGCTCGCTGCTTTTGAGACTTATTTATTTATTTATTTGGATCACCAACACTATACACATCACAACATTTAAAAAGATCAACAACATAAAAAAAGAAAACTAGATGTTATAGCAATTACAGGTGACGACAACATGCATAAAATTATGTTAACAATTAATTATTTAAAAAAAATAAAAACGAAATGCCAATATTATACATAAATGTCAAGTTAATTTTAAAAAATCTTAGCTAAATAATCTGTACATATAATAAAATATCAAATATGTAAATATTAAATTAAAAATAAATTAAAATTAAACAATATGAAATAACAAAATTAAAATTTTAAAATTATGTTATATCATTTTAAATAAAAATTGAGATAAAATTTGGAAATGTCACGGAATTAATTAAATTAAGTCAAATTTATTTTTAAGTCAAGTTAAATAATACAAAATTGAAATTAAATAATATGAATTAAATTCAAATACTTAATATCAAAAATAATAATAATTCAAAATTCAAAAATCATATAGATTCAAGATATTTATTGCTTCCATATAGTACAAGATGTATATGTTCCATATATACATACAAAATAGTATATGATACACAGTCAAAAATGGACTCTGTTAGCCATCTAGCCCCAAACTAAGCAAAGCTTGAACTATGGGAACCAGATAGCTGATAGAATACTTTTTTTTTGTATAATGATAAGTATATAACTTATCATTCATACAGAACACCCAGACACAGTTCAGTAGCCAGTGGAGAATTTGGTATTGCCACCTAAGAAATTCACCAAGAAAAAAGGGAAGGCAGTCTTTCAGACCAATTTTTAATATGCATTTATATCATAAGATATATTATAAAACTGAAAAATAATTTAATATTTAAACCGCTTTTTTAACATAACTTTTAAATAAAATTACCACTTCATTTTTTTATGAAATATATTATTTTCATGATACTGTGCGATTTTATTTTCTCGTATCTGGCAGCACCGATCTGTCGCAAGAGCAACGTTGGTTCAGCTTTTCGAGTAGTATTATTGGAGCTTGGAGGCGTTTTCTCTTCTTTTATATAAAATAAATCAAACTTTTAGAATAACCGCGCATTACTTTTGTGAGCTTCCGGCATTTTATTCGCACTTTTCACAATACGAACAAGACAACACTAGACAGAAACTGACAGCGGAATGACGTTTTCAAAATGGCGGCTAACGCGGCTGTAGTTCCAATTTTGCCCACCTGAACAGCTAAGTTGGTGGCACTATAGTTGCCAAGTTGACAAAGGTCACGGACGCCGATGAAAAGGGGTTATAAAAAATCAAAACAATAATTGCTTACCATTCCCAATGTGTCGTATTTTAATACCGTCCGCAAGGAATATATATCCTTATATATAAATATTGAATGCAATAAATAGCCTGAATAAGTGAGCCTGCTGAGAGGTACGAACACTTTGCTTTCAAGTAAATCGCTTATTATTGCTGAAAACATAAAATAAAAAGGAAAAGTGTGTGATTAGCGTGGTTGGTTTATTGGGTTCAAACCCGAACAATAAGCTTAAGCTGCCGGTGAAGGAAAAGGAGGAAACCATAGCGTGGTGGTAGGGTACTTTCTAGTACTCGGCTGGCTAGCTACCCTCAAGTTGAAAATCTACCGCCAAGCATCTTAACGGTGTGTTCCGACAGTCTCATTTCAGAGCCAGTTCCATTCCAGGCTAGGTGTATTTACCATCTTTGAGTGCAAAGTAGTTTAACTTCAAATATATATATAGTATCCCAATTTAAAGGGGTAAAAGCACAGCACGTCAGTTGTTGAAAACAACTATTCTATCCACTGATAAGTACAGGGCCATACTAAAAACACTTATTGAGATTCACTTTACATGATCACGAGGAAGGTATGCAATCGCATAATAACATAGGCAACCACGAAACTTTTTTGTAATAGCTTAGCTTCAAGACCTCACGGTACGGTCCCTGGTGTCTTCTGTAGACTACCAGATTTACCTATTTTATTGTTTTACTTATGCGGGATTACTCACTTTTAATTTTATCGGATAGGTACTTTGACCACCATATTTTCCGATCCAATTAAAAAATCTCTTTATTTAACCTCCTGCCACCTTGACCACACCGTCCAATGTTGTAGCTACACTACTATTACCCACTACATTTTTTTTCGGGATAAAAAGTAGCATATGTGTTAACCCAGGGTGTCAGCTACCTTCATTCTAAATTTCATCAAAATTGGTCCAGCCGTTTGAGCATGAAGAAGTAACAAACACACAGACTCACAAACTTTCGCCTTTTTAATATTAGTGTGGTGTCATCACGTAGTCATTTCTCGTTCAGCAGACATTAGAAAATGTGTTAATATAATACAAAAATACATACGCAAGGTTCCATATTCGCACACAGTGATGATTAAACAAATTGCTATTGCCCATATTGTTTTGTCTAACGCCGGTATGATTGCCATGGTCAAAGCGCCAAACTCTTTCTTGAACATTCTAGCGCCAGTTTCCAGACACAGTTGCAATACTTTCATACTTAGGATAAAGGCCAGAATTGATACAGCCTGAAACAAGAACATAATAATTTATAAATTTACGTGCATGTATTACAATTCAATTGCAAAATTTTCTTTATTTATATATAACTAGCGACTCGCCCCGGCTTCGCACGGTTGCAATGTAGACACTAATGTGGTGCCTATGCATGTATGATGTATATAATCCTTCCTCTTGAATCACTCTGTCTATTGATGGAAACCTTATTAAAATCCGTTGCGTAGTTTAAAAGACCTAAGCGTACAGACAGCGGGAAGCGAATGGGTATAGTAAGCTATCCTTAAAAGGTAAATATATGCCACCTCGGACTATTTTGTAGATCTATAAAAGAAGAATATCCCACTATGGATTGTTTTGTTATATCTCAAAGGGATTAGGCAGCGTTTTCAAAGAAAGCTCCCAGGTGGCTTGACTTTTTCCGACACTTCTTATAATTATTATCATATTTCAACCAATTTACACAAAACCTTAACAAATTATATACCTAATCCTTCCTCATGACTCGCTCTATCTATTGGTGAAACTCGCATGATAATCCGATCAGTAATTTTTAAGTTAATCGTGAACAGACAGGCAGACTGACGCGGCGGACGTCTTTGTTTTATAATATGTAGTGATTATTATAGTTGAACATTTCTAGTGTTCTTCCATGCCGTCATGCTTCCATCGTACACGTTATTGGTGCGCAGAGTGAGTGCGTGAGTGCTGTGCAGTTCCCATTTCGTCCTGGAACTGATTGCATTCATACTTGACTGCCCTTACCTTCAGCACTATGGCGGAAGACACATCTCTGTGCTTATGGAAGGTGTTAATTTATAAAGATTATTGAAGCTATGATACTAGGGACGTACCTTGGGAATAGTTTTCCGATAGTTTTGAGGTTTTAACACAGTCATGATGTATGCCATTGCCATGCCCACGAGGTATGAACTGGCCCTCGTGTAGAAAGGTATATACACCGTTTGGTACACCTTATTTGCTTCGGGATTAAAGCTTTCTCTGAGGAAATGAAAAAAAAAAATTGATTTTCATGTCTTCAACTTTTTTGTAAGTGTATCAGAAACTGAAGACGCTTTCGTGCTGTCAAAAGATAGCATTTGACCATTACTTGCCCTGTTGGCTCATTTGGTAGTGTATCTGCTCAATAAGCTAAAGAAAGAAAGAAAGAAAGAGAAAAAGATAGAAAGAAAGAAAGAAATAATAACAATCATAAATAAAAGTTGTCGCTGTAGTGTCCATTGCGACAAAAAAGGTTAGTTCTCAGCATTAGTGCTGCTGATTTCTCTGCAGCGCTGGTTTTCAGAACCAACCTTTAGGGACGCACAAGACTGAATATAATAAATAAAATACAAACGAGAATATATAATAGAATAGAGAAATTATAAATATACATATAGTAAAGAAATTACGTCAGAAGAAAAGTATATCTAAGCACATACATTAAAAAAAATACAGTTTATAGGAGATAGTAGTAGATAGTAGTTAGTAGTAGTTGTAGGGCGTGGGTTTGATTCCCACTCAGGACATTTGTGAGACAATGAGCTGCCGGTGAAGGAAAACATCGTGAGGAAACTATAGCATGATGGTAGAGTACTTTCTATTACTCGGGTGGCTAGCTACCACCCTCAAGTTGACAATCTGCCACCAAGCACGTATCGGCGTGTTCCAGCAGCCTCACTTGAGAGCCGGTTCTATTTCAAGTCAGGTGGCACCTAGTGTGCTCACCTGATGTCAGATGATCACACCAAGCTTATCAACAATAAAAAAAAACTCACCCAAAATCATACCACAGTAATCCTGGAAGTTGTTGTAAGTAATTCCAGACAGCAGGTAAAACAACAGATATAACGTAGGCCAGAGAAAAGAATATGAACCCTGCCCTCTTGTTCTTGTTGTATACCATGAAAATAAGAGTTCCCAGTATTGTGAGCTGGAAATCGCAGTGAATGTACCAAGCAGTCACAGAACACTGAAAGAATAAGAATATAATAACTAGTAGGTATAAGAATATAATAAAATTAGTATAAGTATAAATGTGTATGAATGAGTATGTGACGAATTGAGATAAGCTATCTGATAATAACAATGGTTGAAATTTGACAGCGGAAGATCTTTAATGTTGAAACATGGTGGTAGAAAAACTAACAACAAGGGGAGAGATACAGGTTTTTTTTTTTTTTAATTTTTATAAATAGTTAAAATAACATCTCAAAAATATTCCTGTAAATCTTCAGAATGTAATTATCAATATTTATCGATTAAAAACTAATTTAAGTGCGCCACCTCAACACGGCACTTGAGCGCTATTGAAACCTGAGCCCTCGATTCTCGCTACCTGCGTTTCGAATTTCAACTCTCAAAAAAGCTCGTCAACCATGTCTAGAGGAATACCGAGTTCTATGAACGCACCGAAGGAGTTCTGTATGGCCCTGGAATCACTGATTAGTTGGAAAGCCATACAATGTATGTGTGTTAAAACTTCAAACGCATTTTTCTTATAACTACTTGGCGATCAAAATATCTCAAAAAGTTCTCAACCGGTTCCTATGAAATTTTACACACGTCTATTTTATAGTAGTAGTAGTTGTATAGTATCCATCTAGTTAAACGAATATGTAAAAAAAAAACATAATTTAACCCCTTTTACCAAAAACTATTGAAAAAAAGCAAAAAAATTAACCTTTTTTTTTCTGAGGTGTGCCAATTTGCGATTTTTCGACTTTTTTGTTTTTTTTTATTGGTTCAACTACAAGATTGCTTTATAAACACGTTCAATTTTTTATTTTTTTATTCAAATACCTATAGTATAAGCGAAAAATCCCGCCGATTGATACCTACCTTTTGCCGTGAGGGTCTCGGGAGATTAATCATTACGGCGACCATATAGAAAAAAAAAAGTTTTTTGTATTTTAATATATGATGAAAAGATACTACATTTCAAAACGATTCGTTTATTCCTTCCCTTTTACATAAGCCTCTGAAAAACGGTAAACTTTCAGGTGGAGTTAGCAGAAAAACTTTGATGGTGAGACCACTCCACCGTAGACCGCATCTTCCCTTATCATCAGGCGAGATGGCGGTCAAACGCAAGCCTATTAGTTATAAAAAAACAACTTTGAGTTACAGAACAGTCCAAGACACCGCTGCCTTGCATTTGCAAACCTTAATCCGAGGTATTCGATGGTGAATCTATTTTACTCTGTAATTACGCTACACACTTTCTTTAGACAACATCCCGCAAAATAAACAGATTTGACAGGCTAGGTGTTTGACCACAGCTCACCTGATATAAAGTGGTGTGGCCTAAGATGGTGAGTAGAACTTTGATTGTGGTAGAAAAAGTAGCAGCATTTAAGGCCATTTGCCAGCTAACAGATAAACTAACAGTATTCTTGTTTTGTGATGGATTGAATCATAATTTATTGTAAACCACCACCGTCTATAAACATCAGATGAGCATCAAACAACTAGCTTGTCAACCATAAAAAAAAATGCCCGGGTAACTTAAAGATTGTACACGTGACCAAAATGCTGGGTCTTCTTACGTCACTAGATGTCATGAAGAGATTTCCCCACCATGACTTTCTGCATGGCTCGGAGTGTAGTCTGACAAGCCGCGGCCAGACTGGTCCAGACGCTATATGCGGCAGCACGTAGGTCAACAACATGAGGCTCAGCACGTACAATGGCAGAAGGAACCTAAAAAGTAATATTAGCCAGTTCTGTCAGATCTGTAAGCTTATTTGGTAATAGGTGTTAAATATTACTACACCCTTGACGATTCTTTTAATGATGATTTTCTTAAAGTCTAATTAACATTCTAATTTTAATTTCGGATTTAATGTGTAATTATATTAATAAAGTTAATGACCATCAAATCTTTTTTCCATACCTTTAAGGTCATCCGTATATAGAAATAGTATCCTACTAATATTATAAATGTGATAGTTTGTATATTTGGATGTTTGTTACTCAATCACGCAAAAACGGCCGAACGGATTTGGATGAAATTTTATTACCTGGATCAACATATAGGATACCTACTTTTTATACCGAAAAATGTTAGGTTACCAAGGACTTCTTTTCCAATAATAGAAAATTATTAACTTTTCGTAAACACTGCGAACTGAACAAAAACTTTTTTGTTATATTTCGCGCGAACGAAGTCGCCGGTATCAGCTAGTATTATACGGGCTGAATGTTTGATTAGCAATATTCAAAAACATATTAGTTAATGCTCATATGAAACGTATAAAATCGAAACAAATACAAAAAAAACCTAAGAATACCTTAAGGTTTTTCCAAGACTCCAGATCTTATGGACAGCGCGCAGTCTTACGCACCGAGCTAGCGCAAGACAACTACCATACGTAGACTACGTAGTAACTGTTATCTAATCTGGGACCGTACTGCTTTTAAGTACCTACCTCGTTCCTGCTTGTATCGTGTGCTACCCGGAAGTCGCAATTTCGCGCGACGCCGACGGTACCCCACGTCATTGACCTTTGATTAATGTGTGTAATAAAATTGCAAAATATATAACGTCACACCAAGGAGGGGAGAATCTCACAACTGTGACCAGCTATGACAAGAACTGGGAGAGGTCAACAAATCATGAAATTCGTGGATGAGCCAGTATCCCAACTCACCTAAAGTATCGCTTCAGCATCGTCTTGAAAGGCTGGTACTTTCTACTTGACATTAGTCCTCGGAAGTGAAGCAACCCCGACATCACGAAAAACGTGTCCACACACAGGTCCAGGTGAAACGACAACTTCGTGAATGGACTGCTAGTCATTTCCTGGAATAATCATTACTTCAAATTACCACAACCTAGGCTCCAACTGTGCGTTTAGCTGGCCGTTGTTTTTGTGATTCCTACTTTGACTTTCTATTCCCTTCCAGAATTCATTAACCACACTAGTATAAAGGCGAAAATTTGTAAGTGTGTTTGTATGTTTGTTACTTCTTCACGCTCAAACGGCTGCACCAATTTTGATGAAATTTGGTATGGAGGTAGCTAACACCTTGGATTAACACATAGGCTACCCAGTGTTCACGTGGGTATAGCGGGCAATGCCGCGGGGTGCAGCTTGTTTACTATAAAGATGATTCTGTGTATGAAATAATATGACGTTTACATGTTAATTTTTTTTAAAGTGATAATTATGTTTTTTTTTTTTATATCTGACCGGCTTGGTGTTTGACCACAACTCACCTGATGTTAAGTGACGGTGTGGTCGAAGATGGTAAAGCACACCTAGCCTGGAATAGAACTGGCTCTCAAGTGAGGCTACCGGAACACACCGTTAGATGCTTGACGGCAGATTTTCAACTTGATAGTATAGGTAGCTAGCCAGCCGAGTACTAGAAAGTACTCTACCATCACGCTATGGTTTCCTCACGATGTTTTCCTTCACCGGCAGCTCAAGCTCATTGTTGGGGTTTGAACCCACACCCTTCGGCATGCGAACCAACCGCGCTAACCACTGAGCTATCATCACTACAAACATTGCTACTCACAATATACGTAAATAATAACATTTTTTTTTCTTCTGGAGTCGCACTCTGTCTATTCTGCCAGTTTCAATGTTTCTGTATATTGTGTGCAGTCTTCACTACTTGGTGAAGGCAAACAGCTCGACGCACGAATGAGATTATTACCTTTTCAGCGTCAACTTGATTGACATAAAGAGATTGGGACATGTATACCAGGTGTATCATAACTAATATGGCAAAAGTTAAAAACCTCACGCCGGATATACTTTTAATGTCATCCTTATACACGTCCGTCAAGGCATTCATGTTCCGTGTGAGACAGAAACAGCGCGTTAACTTGGACCCTGAAAGAGATTTCAAGTATTAATATAAACCTTGATTTTGACGTGAAAACATCTCTAAATTTGCTTCCATACTGTGAAATAATTCAAAAAACTAATGATAACAAAATCGAGGGGTACACTTTGGTGTTGTAGCTAGATACATATTATATCACTCGATAGCTAAAGGATCAAATAATTTTTATTTGGGGCATGACCGGACTCGACTTTGACATACTTTGTGTGACTTTGACTTATTTCACTTGATTTGTCTTAAAATACTAGAAAATATGGAAATAATTGAACTGGAAAATTCACAAAGGGCGATACCAAAACAAAGAAAAGAAAAAGCTGTCGAGCCGTTACCACACTTTGTGCAGAAAATTAAAGAGAACACAAATTTTCAAAGGATACAAATAGAATTAGGTACTATTGAAATCGTATAAACGTTCTTAGTACTTACTGATGGAATCAGATTTATCCAAAGTATTTCCAAAAAAGTAAACCAAAATAGACAAGGATGCCGCGGAAAATATTATAAACCTGCAAACATAATTTTAATTTGACGCAAGAGCATTAGTAAAACTTTGCATTGATAATGATGATGCCAGCCGATAATCCGATTAGGACGATGCTATAGCCGGCTGATAATTTCTGACAAAACTGCTAAGAGACTTACCAAAAAATATAGTATCCCATCGGCTTCGGAACTGATCGAGCTACTTGACAATCACTGGGGTCTACATTGATGTCTTTGAACGGCAGATGGGAAAGACTAAATATATGACGAGATATCTTAGCCACGGATTCTGGCTTGCAAGATGAGGGAAGGCAGACACCCAGGAATATGGTGTTAATACGCATTCCGTGTCGAAAATTAGCCTGAAATAATATATGTACATGTACTAGATAATGTAAGTGCTTGGAACATTTACAACAACACAAAAGTATACACGGCTCTGCAGTTATGCTTAAGTGCAGAGCACTGTACACTTTTTCTACTCAATAAAAAAGTAAAGTAAAACATCTTCGCGATAAATAGGCGACACAAGTGGGAAGAGGCGGTGCGATGGGGACAGAGGACGCTTGCCGGCGATCACGACTTGAGTGCTGACCGAACAGTTTCTTGTGTGTTTTCTGTAATTTCAGTAGGTAGGTGTACGTTAAAATTTAATAGGTTTGTGACTTTTAATAAAAGTCACAGAAGTGTCACACACGTGTGTCTCATAGTTAATGTTAGTGAAACTAGAAACAAATAAGATCAATAGAAGATTTGTTCGTAGATACGATGTCGACATACACGCGTCTTGCGCTAAATGTCGACGATAGTAGGGAAAATGTTCTACTTACTCGGGGCCACGCGCTCCAATTGTTTTGGTTCCGGTTTGATGGGCACTGCAGCTAGCGAAATTACAGGGCTGTCAAGACTCACCATCGAATATCTTGAAACTTTGCCTACGAGGGATCACCGGAAGACCAGCGCTGGTCATACCACTTATCACTGACTGACTATACCACTGACCAGCAGAGGTAAGCCCCTATTTTGTAATGGTCTCTAATTTATTTGTGAATGTTACAAAACTAAATCTTTCTTTCTTTTTTAAGTGCAAAAGCAGCGATGTCCGGAACTTTATTTTGATATTCAAAGTTCTGTGTATCGCTGCAATGGTCTTCTTCATCTCTTACAATATAAATAATTATTGTGTGTACAGGCTGACAGTTTGAACATAAGCAATATTCAAATACATGTAAGTTAGTGCTCATATGAAACATATAAAGAAATAAAATGAAATAAATACAAAAAGAACTAAGAAAACCTTGGTTAAAGTTTTCCCGAGACTTCAAAATTTATGGACAGCGCGCAGCCTTACGCACCGAGCTAGCGCAAGACATAGTGAGTGTCCGTATTTTTGTGTTTGCTCAGGATAATCAGGTCAAATATTAACCACCATTTTTTTTATTATTTGGAAAGACTATCGACTACTGAACTCCTTGTGTCAATATTGCTGATGTTATTCACAGTGTATAGTTTCTTACTCCAAAATATTGTTCGGTGTCATCATAAGGATCAACACCATCCTCGTCCTGATTGTTGAAATCAGTCAGCTTTACGTCCACTAGACAGTACTGGTTCCGGACTCTCTGCTGAGACGGCCACGGCATGTTCAAGCATTGATCGAAGTTGCCAAGATGATACAGTGTCCCGTAGAAAGTACCAACTGGTAACTGCATAGAATCCCACACTAAAAACAATTTGACAGATCATCATCATCATCGCAGCCATAGGACGTCCACTGCTGGATATCATCATCATCATCCGGTGTACAGATTAAAAGTGAACCACTCTAAAACTCAGGTTATCATTATCGGCAGTTCTAGGCAGATTTCAAAAATAAATTAGTCAACGGTTCCTCAAGTGGTATTTAATGGTTTAGGTTTTCTTAAAGACATCTCAAATCGATCGACCCATAACATTTGGTGGTCAGTTAATTTGAATTAGTACCCGCAATTGTCAAGGTTTGCTAGAATATATCTTTCAGCACCTGGCAGTAGCGTTTACAGCGAAAGAGCTCAGCTATTTTCTGAAGCTGGTCTGTTAAACGAAGGCGAGCCAATCTTCTCAGCATCATTATTTGAGACAGTCTACCTTCCTATATAAGTCTTTTCTAAAGCTAGTAAGTCTTTTCTCGGGAATTGGGTTAGATTCTATAATAAAATCCCACTTGAGGTAACTAAAATGTCCTATAATAAATTCAAAGATTTTATAAAGCAGAGGTTAATTGAAATAAGGTGGCTCATTACGTGGAAGACAGGAATATATGGTTGTCGTAGCTTCTCTCTGCACTTGCATCCCCTTGGCTAAGTGACAATTGTAGTAAGCATAATGTATGTATTAATATTTATAACTGTAAACTATAACCTAATATGAAAAGAAAGATCCACAAAAAAAATGCCTTGCTGAGTTTCTTGCCGGAGTCTTCTCAGTTGAAGTGTAATTACGAGCCGGTGGTAGATTCAAACATGTAACTTAACGTTCATAAGTGCCTTACCAGGACCTAAACTGAATGAATGACTTTTTGATTTTGATTTTAATTATATCTTTACACACCAAAACACTAGGTACTTCTTTTTACAGTGATGCCTTTACTGTAAAGGCCATTCGGTTGTGGAATGTCTTGCCTGTCTCCATGTCACAGTCGCTAAATGTTTTCAAGGACAGAGTAAAGTTGCATTATTGGTTACTGAATTGTTATTGCTGTTAGTTGAATGACCTGTTGATGTTTCTGTAACTCGTTGCTAATGTTGGTTATAGTTTTATTTTTGTTTTATCTTTATGTATATATACGTATACTATAGTCTATATATTATATAAATAAATCTAATATATATATATATTTGTTTTATTTTAACACACTATATGTTTTTTTAAACTTATTCGTGTTAAAACATCTCCCGTCTGGTCTTTATTTTATATCGTGTTTCCATTCTTGGCTGCTTGGAAAAGATCGCTCTTAGCGATAAGGCCGCCACTTGTGGCACTAGCTCATAAGATTCTTTTATTTTCTTTACTCTTTTTTTATCTATTATTATCATCATCATAATCTCAACAGTAGGACGTCCATTGCTGGGCATAGGCCTCCCCCATTGACTTCTATAAAGGTTGGAAGCGGCTCGCATCCAGCGCGTTCCTGCGGTCTTTACTAGGTCGTCCTACGCTGCAATTGCCGGTCCATAGTCTCCACTCCAGAACCTCGCAGTCCCATCAGCTATCAGTTCTGCGTGCTATGTGCCCTGCCCACTGCCACTTCAACTTGCCAATCCGCTGGGCTATGTCGGTTACTTTAGTTCGTCTACGGATCTCTTTATTTCTGATTCGATCTCGTAGGGAAACTCTGAGCATAGCTCGTTGTGCTACTTTGAGCTTGCCAAGAAGGCACATAGTCAGAGACCACGACAGATTTGACAGATATAGACTTTTTACTAAAACTCTTTGTTTTTTACTTTAAAAGTTTTTTTTTAGTCTCCAGCTCTGCTGGGCAACGGCCTCCCTTTCCTCCTCCCATATTGCCCGGTCTTCGGCTTTGACGGTCCAGTGACTGTCGTGACGATTTAGTTCGTCACACCACCTTCGTCTGGGTCACCTTCGTCTGACCCTGAGATCGCTTAAATTTTGGGGTTCAAACTGTGCTGACCTTTGCCCAGCGGTCATTCGACATGCGACAACCGTGGCCCGCCCAGTCCCAGATCACAAATATAATCTTTTTTTTAAATATTTGACTGGCTAGTGTTTGACCACAGTTCACCTGATGTTAAGTAACAGTGTGATCGAAGATGGTAAATACACTTAGCATTGAATGGAACTGGCTCTCAAGTAACGCCGGAACACACCGTGAGACGCTTGGCGGCAGATTTTCAAATTGAGGGTGGTAGCTGACCAGCCGAGTGCAAGAAAGTACTCTACCACTATATTATGGTTTCCTCACGATGTTTTTCTTCACCGGCAGCTCCCGTTCATTGTTGGGGTCTGAACACACATCCTTCGGCGTGCAAACCGCCCACGCTACCTACTGAGCTATCATCGTTACAAATCTAATCGTAATCTCTCAATCTAAGTCTATATTTTTGTTTAGATTTCCGATTTATATTAGAATTAGGATGCACGCAAGATGTAAGGGCATTTTGCGTGTGTCGTTATTCTTTAGAACCTAAATTTTACATAGTTTTTCTAACTACACAGATAAAAATCTAATTGATTTTAGATGTAATTAGATAATAAGACTTACCCCAAGTAGCCCATAGTGTATTATTCTTTACCCCATTTAAAATAAGCTCGGTATCGTGACGGCAAGCTGATTCTTCTGCATCCCAAGTTTCGAATGCCAACCCATCCAAAAGTTGATTAATTGTACCAACATTCATCGAGTCTCGTAAGCCGGTTGTTGATTTAAATACTGAAAACACATAAAAACAATTATTTATTGACATACTCTTTGACCACAGCTCACCTGATAATAAGTAATGGTGTGGTTGAAGATGGTAAAGCACACCTGGATGGAACTGGATCTCAAGTGAGGCTGACGGATCACACCGTTAGGTGCTTGGCGGTAGAATTTCAACTTGAGGGTGGTAGCTAGCCAGCCGAGTACCTACTAGAAGATACCCTACCGCCAAGATATGGTCCTCTGTTGGGGTTTGCATCCTGTGTGAACTGACCGCGCTAACCACTGACCTATCATCGCTACATATAATTATCAGTAATTTCAATAACAAAACAAAGCCCAGGGCATCGCTGCTTTGGCGCTACTTTGACTTTCGATGGTTAGTCTCAACAGTCCCGTAATTTTGCTAGCTAAAGTACATTTCTAATCGGAACACAGTAATGTCGGCACACTACTGCTTGGTTGCAGAATATCTGGTACTGCGGTGGTATCTAACTAGACGACCTGTCTGCACCTATAATTGTTGTGATAGTTACTGTATACTTATTTTGCCCTTCTTACTTTTTGTCATGCGATAATGTACACAACGTTGGTGTTCATAATATAAATAAATAAGTATTTTTTTTTCCAGGATTGCTGATCATTGGATTTATAGGGAAAATGACCCCTTGACTTGTAGCGTGGCTTGATCTATGATGATCATTGACATTGTACAACTTAACATTTAACTTGTTCGACCTTAACCTTTAAACTTCTAGCAATGTCTGAAATGCCTAGGACATTTTTTGCAGTAAGTAATAAAATTGTCCACTCACCATAAAATATAAAAATAAAAAGAGTAATATAAATCTTCATTATATCACCACAATAGTTACAGTTCGTTAATTTAATTCAAGGTTTAATTTATTACATAAATTAAATATAAGGTTGTAACAAACAACAAGATCTCCGTAACCACTAGCCCCTTACAAAGAGTCCATAACACTGACGGTCCAACTTTGGAGTGGCCTGCCACCTCTCTCACATTGCTCATATAAATCACTAGATTACGCCCGCGACTTCGTTAGGTTCAGAGATAAATGTAACATGTGTAATCAACAAATAAGCAATAGTCATGAAACTTGCACTATTTTATTATCAGATTAAGATATAGGATACCTTTTATCCCTGAATACTGTACCATAAGACGCATCTGTACCTTACAAGTGGATATGTCCAATACTTAGTTCGTTTTTTTGATAATCTCACAGGAATAAAAAAAAAAACTGATATCACATCATCAGCCATAGTACGTCCAAAGCTGGGCATAGGCCTCCTCCTGGGGGGGTTTTGCCAATACTCACCACGCTTGGCAGGCCGGTTGGCGAGCGCAGTTAAGTGTGATTGTTCAAGGAAGACGCTGCTGCCCATCTTCATAAATTATCTATATGATAAATTATTTATATTATGTATATTATAATTCATCTTCATCTTCATATTCTGATATAAAAAGTTTTATATACTAGCTTTTGCCCGCGACTTCGTCCGCGTAGTAGTCGCAGACAGACAGACACACCGTAAAGTATACCTATTTCTAATTATATTGATGTTTTTGATAGAGAATATAAATAATTATAGACAATAGACAACACTTTATTCATAACATAAAACAAATATCTAATACATTAACAATATGGGTATACAAAAATAAATCACACACAAAGAACAAAAAGAAAGAAAGAAAGAAAGAAATAAGTATATTAAGTAAATGTATTTGAAATCCTAATTACTTATATTGCACTAGTATCAAATATAAAAGAGTTTGGAATCGATAAGTTAAAAAAAAAATTGTTCCCCATACAAACCTACGCCCTTTTTTAAAGGGTAATTTTGAAAAACGTTTTTATTACTTTTAATAAAGAGTATTTACTGTGATTTTGAAAATGGTTCTACCAAAAATAACGAAGTTTCATATAAATTTCCAACCCCCATTTTGCACCGTTAGGGGTGAAATTTATGAACATCCTTTTTTAGTGCACATTTACGTTACCTAAGGAACATTTGTGCAAAATTTCATGCTTCTAGAGCCAGAGTTTTAACCTGTACGATCAGTCAGTGAATCAGTCAGGCAGTTTGTTCTTTTATATATATTAGACAAGAGATTAAATTACAAAAAAGTAATGTTAATAGTCATGATATAAACTATCTCATTGTTAAATTATAGTAAGATTGTAACAATACAAACAGATAACAAAATAATTATTCGCAGTGTCAAAATAAGTTATATAATGTTGTAAATTGTATAGTAATATATACATTTAATTTATTTGTTAGACAAACTTTTATATGTTCTTTTTTATACAAACAATTGTATATTTATTCTATTTACCAGCCAATAATTGTAGTCAAAGTAAAATATAAAATTACATGTATGTATACCTATATTATATAATAGATATTGTACGATGATATATGTTCTGTAGTTATATACGTATATTATGTAATATTATGTAACCCTAGCAAAAAGTAATATTGTGGCATAACTTTATTTTTAAAAGTCTATACAAATACCAATTTTTATCACTATAGCTTAAAAAATTAATAAATTTCCATAGAAAGTTTCATCCCCAATTTAACCCCCTTAACTTATCATTTAAAAACATTTTCACCTATTTTTTGAATGTCAAAAAATCTTTTCAGACACCCCTACGCATCAAGACAAATACACCCTTTAAATTACAAGTATATGCGACCAGCGGTTTAGGCTGTGCGTTGTCTGTCAGTCAGCGAGTCAGGACTTTGATTTTATAGATAACTAGCTGTGCCCCGCGGTTTCACCCGCGCTAGATGCCTACGTCATAGTAGCTTTATGCATGCAAAGTCAGCCCGATCGGTTTAAAATTGACAAAGTTTCATACAAACTTTCATCCCCTATTTTATCCTCTTGGGGGTAGAATTAATCAAAATCCTTTCTTAGCGTATGCCTACGTCATAACATCTACCTGCATGCCAAATTTCAGCCCGATCTGTCCAGTGGTTTGGGCTGTGCGTTGATAGATCACTATGTCAGTCAGTCAGTCAATCAGTCAGTCAGTCACCTTTGAGTTATATATATTTAGATTATAGAAGCAGATATACGATAATTAAAATTTAAACTATACACTATACAGAGAAAGGTAAGGTGTAGTCTATAACTAGTTAATGTGTATACCGCGAGCAGAGCAGCGACCCAGAAGCAACACCCCAGCACGAGTATGACGCATGTGCCAGCCATCGCCCTCCTCAACCATATCTGTGGGAAGAGAGCGACCCGACACACGACGCCGCCGCAAGAAGGAGCCTCGGATGGTGAGCATGAATGCTCGAGGCATGCACACAATCCTTATTTCTAAACTCTTACATAATAAAACTACGACCCACCCCGGCTTCGCACGGGTAGTAAGAATGAGGAAGCTATCCTTAAAAGGTAAATATATGCCACCGCAGACTTTTTTGTAGATCTATAAAAGAGGAATATCCCGCCATGCATTGTTTTGTTATATCTCAAAGGGATTGGGCAGCGATAAAAGCCCAGGTTGCTTGACTTTTTCCGACACTTCCAACAATTATCATCATTTTTCAACCAATGTACACAAAACCTTGACAAATTATATACCTAAACCTTTCTCATGAACCACTCTATCTATTGGTGAAACTCGCAAACAAGTTAAAAAAATAGACATATAACTCTTTTTCAAATAGATTATAGGAAAGAATAAATTTAAGTAAAAACCTTCGAATAATCAAACTTAGCTAAAAATAACTGTATTGGTACCGTTATCAAATAGATCCATTCGAATGTCATACACACATGCACACGCACACAGATTCACTGCTTCAACCTTTAAACTTTTTGTCGCTTTTTTGAGTCGGAGGTTAAAAATAATTCAGTTCGAATGGCTAAAGGCAAACATCTACACGATAAATAGGCGACACAAGTGGGAAGAGGCGGCGCGGTGGGGGCAGAGGACGCTTGCGTCTTGCCTATGCGAGTGCCGACCGGGCGGTCAGGTTTAACACGTAAATATCATTGTTTTCTGTTGTGTTTTAATAACAAGAATTAAAAAGTCACAAAAGTTTACTTGTGTCTTACCAGAGGCGGATACAGAAAAAACTCAAGCTTCAGATAAAAAATTGCCCGTGGTAATCCAAGGTGTCAGCTACCTCCATACCAAATTTCATCAAAATTTGACTAGTTGTTTGAGCGTAAAGAAGTAACAAACATACAAACATCATACATATCATCATACATCATGAGCCATAGGACGTCCACTGCTGGACATAGGCCTCCTCCTGCTCCTCCTCCTGGGGGTTTTGCCAATACTCGCCACGCTTGGCAGGCGGGTTGGCGAGCGCAGGTGGGATTGTTCAAGGAAGACGCTGCTGCCCATCTTCCGGATTACATCCCTTAGGCGACTCTTACGGCAACCACGGGTAGAGAGGGTGGGGACAATTCTTACGCCGGCACCACCACGGCTTAGTCAATACAACAATTATAATAATTCTAAAGAAACAGTATACAATCCAAATTAAATCCTCAATATCGGTAACAAATGTATAATTATCTAATTCATAATATTTTGTGCGCGATTAAGTCGTAGTAATAAACATTAATAAATACCATTTTTGGAGACAACGAGCCAGTTAAAAGTACTAAATACTTATTTCAACAAAGAACTGCTTTTAAAACCACATGCAAATTAATATATTTATTTACTTTAAATTTCTTGCAAGCTTTTTGTTTTACTTATGCGGGATTACTCACGTTTAATTATACGTTTAGTTATATCGGAAAGTCCGACTATAGTTCCATACTATAGTTTCGACCACTGTACGTGGCTGAAACTATTGTCGGAGTTTTCAATAAGTAAAAGTGTCAAAACTACGTCAGTTTTCATAGTAAAACTTTGCAACTATTTGTTATATATAATAGTAATAATAGTAGGAGTTAAATAGAGATTTATTTATTATTATTATAGTACCTACCCAAAAATTAAAGGGTAAATTAAAATTAGTTAAATTATTTAAGTTAAATTAAACAAAAAGGTAAAACATTACTAGAAGAACTAAGAAGTAATCACATACGTTGTTAATTAGAACGTATGTGATTACTTCTTAATTCTTCTAGTAATGTTTTACCTTTTTGTACTTTTTGTACTAGAAGAACTAAGAAGTAATCACATACGTTGTTAATTAGAACGTATGTGATTACTTCTTAGTTCTTCTAGTAATGTTTTACCTTTTTGTACTTTTTGTACTAGAAAAACTAAGAAGTAATCACATACGTTCTAATTAACAACGTATGTGATTACTTCTTAGTTCTGCTAGTCATTTTTTATAATACTCTCACAGTTTTTTTTTTGTTCCATTAATAAGATTAGCTTCGTTCGACTTGATTTCATGTATTTTAGATCTGTAAAAAAACACATTTTAGATCATTTTAGGGTTCCGTACCTCAAAAGGGAAAAAACGAAACCCTTATACGATCACTTTATTGTCCGTAAAATTAAAATTATATACGAAGATCTGTAGTCGCTCGGAGTTGTGAAAAAAACTTTTATCGTAAAATCTAATCGTAACGTAATCTTGCGCCTTGAAGGCACCCAGATTGTATATATGTTGTTAAATTTATCTTATGTTCAATCTTATGACACATTGCGTTGCATTTGTTTTTTGTATATTTTTGTGAATCACGATCGAGATATTTGACCGTCGGACAGGCTAAGTAATGCACGGTCGGAACACTCATCAAAGGGCATGGGTTCAAATCCCAACAGTAACCTTAAGCTGTCAGTGAACGAAAACATTGTGAGGAAACCATTAGCACTTTTTAGCAACCGGTTACCTACCATCTTTATGATTAAAAAGCACCTCACATTGTGTTCCGGCAGCTTCACTTGAGAGCTAGTTCCATTCCGGACTAGTTGCATTTACCGTCTTTGATCACACTGTCACTCAACATCATATAAGCTGTGGACAAACACCTAGCCTATCAAACATAAAAAAATAGCAACGGATAGTAAAATTATTAATCGTCTCACCTATTAGAATCAAATAAGAGATTGATGATGTTCGTTGTAGGCGCTTCTATGAACAACCAGACCGGGAAGCAAGCAATTCCTGTGATAGTCACATAACCCAATCCGCTAATAATCTGTAAAAAAATATACATAATTAAACAAACTGAAGAGTTTAAAAAATCTAAAACCCTGATACGATTAAAATAGCGAAATTTAAAGGAAAAACTCTTCAAACAGCATTATTCCTAATTAATAAAATAAATTATATATTTTTTAGTAATCCTCTTTTAATTTCCTTTATTTTGATACACTACTCGACAGATTTTAAAAAATAAATAATAATAACTAACATTTTTTTTTTATATTACGCGCCAATAATACGCCTTTTTGTTTTTTTTTCAAACACCTTAGAGCATTTGAGTTTTTATGTCGAATATAACGATACATTAACTGTCAAAATCCATCGAGCCGTTTGGAAGATACGAGGTAATAAAGAAATTTACATACATACAAGATAGACGCGAAAAACATAATCCCTCCTTGGCTGTCGGGTAATAAGTACGATCAATCAATCAATTTACTATTAACACTTAGTTACATACATGGTACACTTATGACGGTATCCATATGTCTAGGTAACAAAACAAAGTCCAGAGGTTCGCTGCTTTGACGCTCATTACTTTGAGACATAATGATGGACTCTTGGTTTTGGCGGGAACGCGGTGAGCGTCGTGTCGCCCCATTGTATTTTTTTCTAAAACTAGTGTTTTTTCGAGTTTTTATGCATAAAAATAGTGGTGTTTTATTTTTATAGTGCCGAATTACAAGCGCGAGTGTGGGAGAATGATATAATGTGGTTAAACATGACTTTTCGTGTTGCTTCCAAAACTCCATCCAGAAGCTTATAGTAAAGTCGCCACTACTTTACTAAGGCATGACTTGATTTGACTGGGACCGACTGGACTTGATCAAGACTAAACTTTGACTGTAACTATAGATGATAAAGAAGCTGAAAAATAAAGACTACTCACAAAATATAGAAACATTGAAACTGGTAGAATCCATAGAGTGCGATGCCAAGAAGAAAGAGAAAAATAAAATTATGTGCTCTGTGAGCCATCTAGCTCCAAACTAAGCAAAGCTTGTACTGTCGGAACCTAGATAGAATGAGCTGATAGAATAATTATAAATATACTTTTTTTGTAAATACATACTTATGATACGTACAGAACACCCAAACACAGAACAAACATCGCTTTAATCGCAGAAATTCACCAAGAGAAAAGGGAAGACAGTCTTTCAGGCCAAATTTTAATAAGCATTTATATCATAAGATATAATATTATAAAACTGATAAATAAATTAAATATGAGAGATTTTAAAACATAAAATTTTAATAAAATAACCACATCAAAAAATTGTAATGAAATATATTATTTTCATAATACTGTGCGATTTTATTTTCTTGTATCTGGCAGCACCGACCTGCCGCAGCAGCGACGCGTTGGTTCAGCTTTTCGAATCGTATTATTGGAGCTTGGAGGCGTTTTCTCTTATTTAATATAAAATATACTTTTAGAATAACTTGCCTCGCATCACTTTTGAGAGGATTCGGCATTTTATTCGCACTTTTCATAATAAAAACGAACACTAAACAAGACAACACTAGACAGAAACTGACAGCGAAATGACGTTTCCAAAATGGCGGCTAACGCGGCTGTAGTTCCAATTTTCCCCACCTGAACAGCTAAGTTGGTGGCACTATAGTTGCCAAGTTAACAAAGGTCACGGACGCCGGTGAAAAGGGGTTATAAAAAATCAAAACAATAGCGTAATACAAACTGTAGCGATGATAGCTCAGTGGTTAGCGCGGTCGGTTAACATGCCGAAGGGCGTGGATTCAAACCCCAATAATGAACTTAAGCTGTCGGTGTAGGAAAACATCGTGAAGAAATCATAGCGTGGTGGTAGGGTACTTTCTAGAACACGGCTGGCTAGCTACCACCCTCAAGTTTAAAATCTGCCGCCAAAACATCTAACGGTGTGTTCCGGCAGCCTCATTTGAGGGCCAGTTCCATTACAGGCTAGCTGTGCTTTACCATCTTCGACCACACCATCACTTAACATCAGGTGAGTTGGGGTCAAGCACCTATCCTGACAGCAATAAAAAAAATTGCTTACCATTCCCAGTGTGTCGTATTTTAATACCGTCCGCAAGGAATATATGTCCTTGTATATAAATGCAGTATGAAACAAATAGCCTGAATAAGTGAGCCTGCTCAGAGGTACGAACACTTTGCTTCCAAGGAAATCACTTATTATTGCTGAAAATATAAAATAAAAAGGAAAAAAAACAAACATGATTACGAAGCGATTTAGCGATGACAGCCCAGTGGTTAGCGCGGCCGGTTCACACGCCAAAGAGCGTGGGTTTAAACCCCACCGATGAAGGATAACGTCCTGAGGAAACCATAGCATAGTACTTTCTAGTACTCAGCTGGCTAGTTACCATCGTCGAATCTTAACTTAGTACTTAAATGCATTCAACACAGAGTTAAAAGGAAATGGAAATTTAATATATGATCTGATACAAAGCGTGTCTGCTGTTCGTCGTAAGCTGGATATCTTTGAAAAAGATATTGCAAGACAAGAATTTATTAATTTTTTGACAATTCTTGAATACAAAAAGGAGAACTCTAAAGAAGACATTGCAGTGTTTGAAAAAATTTTGACCGATCTTAGGAACGAGCATGCTACAAGATTCCAAGACTTTGCAGAGCGCTTAATTAAAATCATTTGTTTTTTCTGCACCTCGTTAAAATTTTCCCACCGTATCCGGACCCCACCTAAAACTACTTGCCGACCTCTAAACTGTTATCTATAATAAACTTTAAAATATTCTGTTCGTTTTTACTCCGACCACCATATTTTCCGACCCAATTAAAAAATCTCTTTATTTAACCTCCTGCCACCTTGACAATACCGTCCGATGTTCTAGCAATAAGCTACATATAACTATCTGCGCCCCGCGGTTTTACCTGCTACATTTTTTCGGGATAAAAAGTAGCCTATGTGTTAACAAAGACTATCAGCTATCTCCATACTAAATTTCATCAAAATTGGTCCAGCCGTTTGAGCGTGAAGAAGTAACAAACACACAGGTTCACAAACTTTCGCCCTTTTAATATTAGTGTGGTGTCATCACGTAGTCATTTCTCGTTCAGCAGACATTAGAAAATGTGTTAATATAATACAAAAATACATACGCAAGGTTCCATATTCGCACACAGTGATGATTGAACAAATTGCTATTGCCCATATTGTTTTGTCTAACGCCGGTATGATCGCCATGGTCAGAGCGCCAAACTCTTTTTTGAACATTCTAACGCCAGTTTCCAGACAAAGTTGCAATACTTTCATACTTAGGATAAAGGCCAGAATTGATACAGCCTGAAACAAGAACATAATAATTTATAAATTTACGTGCATGTATTACAATTCAATTCCAAAATTTTCTTTATTTATATATAACTAGCGACTCGCCCCGGCTTCGCACGGGTACAATGTAGACACTAATGTGGTGCCTATGCATGTATGATGTACATATATAAATCTTCCTCTTGAATCACTCTGTCTATTGATGGAAACCTCATTAAAATTCGTTGCGTAGTTTAAAAGACCTAAGCGTACAGACAGCAGGAAGCGAACTTGACTTTTTCCGACACTTCCAACAATTATCATTATATTTCAAGCAATTTACACAAAACCTTGACAAATATACTTAGGCCTTCCTCATCACTCACTCTATCTATTCGTGAAACTTGCATGATAATCCGTTCAGTAGTTTTTACAATACAATACAACTTTATTACACACCAAACATATTATAACATACAAAAATTAAAAACATTAAAAAAATATAAAGAAAGTAACAAAACAAAAATACAACATAGAAATAACAAATAAATGGTGTACAAGGGCGGCCTTATCGCCTAGAGCGATTTCTTTCAGACTTTTTTTATTTTAATTTTTATGTTTATCGTGAACAGACAGGCAGACAGACAGACGCGGCAGACGACTTTGTTGTATTTATTATAGTTGTACATTTCTAGTGTTCATTCTATCCTAAAAACACCAAAAATACTCCAATGCTATGCTTCTTGATCTTTAAAATTTAATGATTTGTTTATGATCTATGTTTTTTCTAATATTTTTTTTGTTATGATCTCATAATAAATCATCATCATGACAAATAGTTTTGATAATGATTTATTATGTAAATTTCTTCTGCATTCATTTTACAAATACTAAATACTAATAGAAGCCTAGTTGAGAGATTGTCTTGCTTCCAATCTGGAGACCCTGGGTTCGAATTCCACAGCACGCATCACTGTTTTTTTCTAAGTTATGTGAGTATTACCGCTGAATTGAAACGGCGCGGCGTAGGAAAATATCGTGAGAAAACCTACAACTTCGAGAGTACATAAAAAAAGCACTTGGTCAGCGTGGTGGACTACGGCTTTACCCTCCTCACAATGTGAAGAGACCCGTAACTGTGGGGCAGTTTACAAAAACAGGTCTAATTCAGAGATTAGTCCAAAGGGTGTCATGACACACAACGGGACTTTCGTCTACTATGCTAATAACATCGAGGACGATGCCATCAGTACATAATCACACACAGTACAGTGGTAATATTGTCCAGTCCTGAACAATAACGCTTTCAGGATGTTGTTGGGGCTGTCGCTATTCTGCAACGCCTTGCCTCGTCATGCTTCCATTCCATCATGCTTCTACTCCATCTTGCTTCCGTACCGTCATACTTCCATGCCGTCATGCTTCCATTCCATCATGCTTCTACTCCGTCTTGCTTCCGTATCGTCATGCTTCCATGCCGTCATGCTTCCATTCCATCATGCTTCCATTCCATCATGCTTCCACTCCGTCATGCTTCCGTACCGTCATGCTTCCATGTCGTCATGCGTACGCGATCCACGTTATTAGTGCACAGAGTGCGGGCCAGTTGAAACTGATTGCATTAATACTTGCCTGCCCTTACCTTTGGCACTGGCGAAAGGCACATCTCTGTGCTTATGCCGGATAGAAGGTGTTCATTTATAAAGATTTTGAAAGCTATGGTATAAGGACGTACCTTCGGAATAGTTCTCCGATAGTTTTGAGGTTTGAACACAGTCATGATGTATGCCATTGCCATGCCCACGAGGTATGAACTGGCCCTCGTGAAGAAAGGTATATACACCGTTTGGTACACCTTATTTGTTTCGAAATGTATGCCTTCTCTGAGGAAATTTGAAAAAAAATTGCTTTTCATGTCTTCTACTTTTTTGTAACTGTATACAAGACGCTTTCGTACTGTCAAAAGATAACACTTGACCATTAATTGCCCTGTTGGCTCAGTTGCTAGTGTATCTGCTCAATAAGCTGTAGGGCATGGGTTTGATTCCCACTCAGGACATTTGTGAGACAATGAGCTTGAGCTGAGCGGTGAAGGAAAACATCGTGAGATAACTATAGTATGGTGGTAGAGTACTTTCTAGTCCTCGGCTGGCTAGCTACCACGCTCAAGTTGACAATCTGCCGCCAAGCACGTATCGGAGTGTTCCAGCAGCCTCACTTGAGAGCCAGTTCTATTCCAGGCTAGGTGTGACCGTAATTTAACATCAGGGTGAGCTGTGGTCACAGCATGTCAACAATAAAAAAACTCACCCAAAATTATAGCACAGTAACCCTGGAAGTTGTTGCAAGTAATTCCAAAGAGCAGGTAAAACAACAGATATAACGTAGGCCAGAGAAAAGAATATGAACCCTGCCCTCTTGTTCTTGTTGTATACCATGAAAATAAGAGTTCCCAGAATTGTGAGCTGGAAATCACAGTGAATGGACCAAGCAGTCACAGAGCACTGAAAGAATAAAAATATAATTAGTATAAGTATGTAATGTGTATGAATGAGTATATGACGAACTATCTGAGAATAATAACAATGGTTGAAGTTTAATAGAAAAACTTTAATGATGAACCATTGTGGTAGAAAAACTAGCACCAATTAAGGACATTTGCCAGCTAACAGATAAACCAACAATATTCTTGTTTTTGTGCTGGATTGAATTACAATTTACTATAAACATTGTTTCCAGCAGCAACTGAAGTGGCAGTGGGCCGGTCAAGAACCAATAACACGACCGTGTTTTCGTCTACCCGTGGTAGACGAAAACACTAGAGAGGGATTTCCCCTCTGGTTTTGGAGGAACATGCGTAGAAACTAGTGAAAGGGCTCGGCTCTGACCGAGTGGATCCGGGCATATTTGTCCGGACGTAAGGGCTCTCCACGTGTCCTTCTGATAAGCTGAGGCCACAATGGAGGAGCGAAGTTGGAGGGGGTTGCGGGATGGGAGAAGTGCCGATTTGGTGATCCCATTACCAGCGGCCAAGTGCCAGGCGACGAGGCTTATTTGACCCGTCGCACGGAGACAACGGGCGTCTGAACGTGGGGCCGTCCGACGCCCATTTGTTGGTTAGGTCTGCGAGGTGAATGACGATGTGTCCGGTGTTTTGACATATCGTCATCGTGGCGGGGTGTACTTGGGCTCCCCGTGGTGGATCCGCGTGGACAAGCGCTGTCGTGCGAAAGCGTGCCCGCAGCCTCGATACAAAGCGCCGAGATGGAACACTTTAGGGTTTTTAGTGGATAGGCCGTCATTAGGACGCTACTACCACCAAGTAAATTAATACTACTATCTACTAGGTCGTTACCTATTTATGGTATTTGGGAAAGTAACATTTAAGCCGAACTTCGAACCTAATATTTTCAAATAATTTTGTCAGCAATAATAGTTCTGTGGTTAGCGAGGTCGGCTTACGCCAAATGCCTTGAGTTCAAACCCCAACATTGAGTTTATGCTGCCGGTGAAGGAAAACATCATGAGGAAACCATAACATGGTGGTAGGGTATTTTTTAGTACTCAGCTGGCTAGCTACCCCCTCTACTACCTTACGTTAACAATATGCCGCCAAGCACCTATCAGTGTGTTCCGACGGCCTTACTTGAGAGCTAGTTCCATTCCAGGCCAGGTGTACCTTACCATCTTCAACCACACGGTCACTTAACATCAGGTGAGCTGTGGTCAAACACCTAGCCTGTCAACCATAAAAAAAATGTCCGGGAAACTTAAAGATTGTACACGCGATCAAAATGCTGGGTCTTCTTACCTCATTAGATGTCATGAAGAGATTTCCCCACCATGACTTTCTGCATGGCTCGGAGTGTAGTCTGACAAGCCGCGGCCAGACTGGTCCAGACGCTATATGCGGCAGCACGTAGGTCAAGAACATGAGGCTCAGCACGTACAATGGCAGAAGGAACCTAAAAAGTAATATTAGCCAGTTCTGTCAGATCTGTAAGCTTATTTGGTAATAGGTGTTAAAAAGCTCTTACTTCCCTATGCTTAAGTAAATATTGGTTTAATTAGCAGCCATTTCGCTAAAACATGGTGTGTCGATAACAAGGAAATCAAACAATCAGCATAATTTATATGACTTTGCTGATATTATCACCATTCAGATCGCCTCAATCCCAATGTCGTCAAAAATAAGCAAAGTAAAGACTCCCCCACCCCTCTTTGGTGCTTACGTAATACTTGAACGGCCCCAGTATTTAGTACAAAAATTAACTAATTTCTAATTATATTCTATGAGTATTGTTTAAATTTATAACTTATATTTATAGATATATATACTTTATTATTTATGTAAGAACCCCTCGTTCTCGAAGGTGAAGGCCTCCTCTAGAGATTTCCAAGTATCCCTGTTCTTCGCTGACTCCATCCACTGTTTGCCAGCCACTTGCATAATATCGTCCGTGCACATAATATGTACATATATGTATATGCTGCAATAAAGTGTTGAGTACTGAAGTACCGATGAGTACAGTTTTACATCACATCATCAGCCATAGGACGTCCACTGCTGGACATAGGCTTCCTCCTGGGGGGGTTTTGCCAATACTCGCCACGCTTGGCAGGCGGGTAGGCGAGCGCAGTTAGATGTGATTGTTCAAGGAAGACGCTGCTGCCCGTTTTCCGGATTACATCCCTTAGCCGACTCTTACGGCAACCACGGGTAGAGAGGGTAGGGTACAATTGGTGGTTCGAACCCCAACAATGAGCTTGAGCTACCGGCGAAGGAAATTATCGTGAGGAAACCATAGCGTGGTGGTAGGGTACTTTCTAGTACTCGGCTCTAGCTACCACCGACTAAGTTGAAAATCTGTCATCAAGCACATAACAGTGTTTCAACAGCCTCACTTGAGAGCCAGAACGACTCGACGAAATGTGACATTGTGTGATAAGGGGTGGGACGGGTCCTAAATTTCGTGACATTTTTTTCAAAACTAATATAGTATAATGAAAACCTTCAAAACTTTTTTAACTCTATTTGTATGAGCATAATGTTTAAATTATTATGTTGGCTAGTCAGTTATTTTATTTGATTTATTAAAAAAAATATGGAATGTTACCTGATTTCGGAACTGCCGTTTTTATTTTAATATTTTTCTGATGTATAATAAAATTTCAAAATATGTAACGTCACACCAAGGAAGGGAGAATCTCACAACTGTGACCTCTCCCCGACAAGAACGGGGAGAGGTCGAAAAATCATGAAATTCGTGGATGAGCCAGTATCCCAACTCACCTAAAGTATCGCTTCAGCATCGTCTTGAAAGGCTGGTACTTTCTACTTGACATTAGTCCTCGGAAGTGAAGCAACCCCGACATCACGAAAAACGTGTCCACACACAGGTCCAGGTGAAACGACAACTTCGTGAATGGACTGCTAGTCATTTCCTGGAATAATCATTACTTCAAATTACCACAACCTAGGCTCCAACTGGGCGTTTAGTTGGCCGTTGTTTTGGTGATTCCTGCTTTCCCTTCCAGAATTCATTAACCACATAGAGCAGCAGCTTCTTTATTTTTATTGCCGCATCTTCGGTTTTTGCAAATCATGTCCAACATCTTTAGTTACAGTCAAAGTCCAGTCTTGGTCAAGTACAGGCCATGACAGTCAAATCCAGTCATGTCTTAGTAAAGTAGTGGCGACTTTGCTATAAGCTTCAAGGGAATTTTAGAAACAACACGAAAAGTCATGTTTTAGCATTTTATATCACTTTCCCACACTCGCACTTGTAATTCGGCACTTTATGAATAAAACACCACTATTTTTATACATAAACACTCGAAAAATCACTAGTTATGGAAAAAAATACAATGAGGCGACACGGCTCTTTCCGCGTTCCCGCCAAAACTCGATAACAAATTTCTACCACAGATCAAAAAAAAAAAATTGGAGAAAATTTTCATACATCGCCAACTAGCCCCAAATTAAGCAAAACCTTCAACCTTCACAAAAGCGGTCTGATAACGACACGAAAATTCTCTAAAAAAACGACATCTGTGCTTTCTCCTCTTCACCACTTCGTGAAGCCAAATAGCTCGAAACACGCTCAGAATGGCGCCATCTGAACCATTCTAGAAAATTTTCCATAAATAATTATAAGATTATTAATTACCTTTTCAACATCAATTTGATTGACATAAAGAGATTGGGACATGTATACCAAGTGTGTCACAACTATTATGGCATAAGTTAAAAACCTCACGCCGGATATACTTTTAATGTCATCCTTATACACGTCCGTCAAGGCATTCATGTTCCGTGTGAGACAGAAACAGCGCGTTAATTTGGACCCTGAAATATATGTCAAGTATTAATATAAACCTTGATTTTGACGTGAAAACATCTCTAAATTTGCTTCCATAGTGTGAAATAATTCAAAAAACTAATGATAATAAAATCGAGGGGTACACTTTGGTGTTGTAGCTAGATACATATTATATCACTCGATAGCTAAAGGATCAAATAATTTTTATTTGGGGCATGACCGGACTCGACTTTGACATACTTTGTGTGACTTTGACTTATCATAAAATACTAGAAAATATGGAAATACTTGACACTGGAAAAAGAAAGAAAGAAAGAAAATAATTTCATTTTGTACATAACACACCGAAAAACATAAAACAAACAAACAAAAGACTAACAGTTACATACAAAAATGCATAAAGTGCGATGCCAAAAACAAAGAAAAAGAAAAGGCTACCGAGCCGTTACACTTTGTACATAAAATTAAAGAGAACACAAATTTTCAAAGGAAACAAATAGAATTACTATTGAAATCGTATAAACGTTCTTAGTACTTACTGATGGAATCAGATTTATCCAAAGTATTTCCAAAAAAGTAAACCAAAATGGACAAGGATGCCGCGGAAAATATTATAAACCTGCAAACATAATTTTAATTTGACACAGGAGCATTAGTAAAACTTTGCATTGATAATGATGATGCCAGCCGATAATCCGATTAGGACGATGCTATAGCCGGCTGATAATTTCTGACAAAACTGCTAAGAGACTTACCAAAACATATAGTATCCCATCGGCTTCGGAACTGATCCAGCTACTTGACAATCACGGGGATCTACATTGATGTCTTTGAATGGCAGATGGGAAAGACTAAATATATGACGAGATATCTTAGCCACGGATTCTGGCTTGCAAGACACGGGAAGGCAGACACCCAGGAATATGGTGTTAATACGCATTCCGTGTCGAAAATTAGTCTGAAATAATATGCAGGTACTAAATAATGTGAGTGCTTGGAACATTTACAACAAAAAAATATAAGTAAAAAATCTATAAGTAGAACATCTTCGCGATAAATAGGCGACACAAAAGGGAAGAGGCGGTGCGGTGGGGACAGAGGACGCTTGCCGACGATCACGACTTGAGTGCCGCCCGAGCAGTCGGGGTTAGCACGTAAATGTCATTGTTTTCTGTAATATAAGTAGGTACAAGGTGGTACGTTAAAATTTAATAGGTTTGTGACTTTTAATAAAAAGGTATTAAAAAGTCACAGAAATTTAGGTGTGTCTCATAGATTTAATGTTAGCGAAACTATGAACAAAAAAGATCAATCGAAGATTTGTTCGTAGATACGATGTCGACATCCCTACACGTATCTCGCGCTAAACCTGCGTGAATCAATGATAGTAGGGAAGATCATCTACTTACTCGGGGTCACGCGCTCCAATTACAATCCAAAATATCCAAATTTATTTCCAATTGCGCTTATTATTGCGTTCCAGTTTGAAGGGTACTGCAGCTAGCTACAGGGCTGTCAAGACTCACCATCGAATGTCTCGAAGCTTTGCTTACAAGGGCTCACCGGAAGACCAGCGCTGGTCATACCACTTAGACCAGCAGAGGTGAGCCCCTATTTTGTTATTGTCTCTAATTTATGTTTGTATAATTATTACAAAACTAAAACTTTATTTCTTTTTTAAGCGCTAAAGCAGCGATGTCCTGCACTTTGTTTTGATATTCAAAGTTCTGTGTATCGCAGCAGTGGTCATGGACATGCGTCATCTCTTACAATATAAATAATTATTATGTATACGGACTGACAGTTTAAACATAAGCAATATTCAAAGACATTTTAGTTAGTGGTCATATGAAACGTATGAAGAAATAAAATAGAAATAAATACAAAAAGAACTAAGAAAACCTAGATTAAAGTTTTCCCGAGATTTCAAAATTTATGGACAGCGCGCAGCCTTACGCACCACGCTAGCGCAAAACATAACTACCATACGTAGACTAAGTTGTAACTGTTATCTAATATTGGACCGCGCGTAACTGCCATGTAGGTAATTTTCAGTGCACGTGATTTGAGTGTCCGTATTTTTGTGTTTGCTCAGGATAATCTGGTCAAATATGAACCACTTATTTTTTTTTATTATTTGGAAAGACAATCGAGAACTGAACCCCTTGTATATTGCTGATGTTCAAACTTTCACAGTGTATAGTTTCTTACTCCAAAATATTTTTCGGTGTCATCATAAGGATCAACACCATCCTCGTCCTGATTGTTGAAATCAGTCAGCTTTACGTCCACTAGACAGTACTGGTTCCGGACTCTCTGCTGAGACGGCCACGGCATGTTCAAGCATTGATCGAAGTTGCCAAGATGATACAGTGACCCGTAGAAAGTACCAACTGGTAACTGCATAGAATCCCATACTAAAAACAATTTGACAGATTATCATCATCATCGCAGCCGTAGGACGTCCACTGCTGGACATAGGCCTCCCCCATTGACTTCCATAAAGACCGGTTGGAAGCGGCTCGCATCCAGCGCGTTCCTGCGGTCTTAATTAGAACGTCTGTCAACCTTGTGGGCAGAAGTCCTACGCTCTGCTTGCCGGTCCGTGATCTACACTCCAGAACTTTGCAGCTCCTTCGGCCATCAGTTCTGCGAGCTGTGTGCCCTGCCCACTGCCTCTTCAACTTGCTAATCCACTGGGCTATGTCGGTTACTTTAGTTCTCGTAGGGTAACTCCGAGCATAGCTCGTTGTGCTACTTTGAGCTTACCAAGAAGGCACATAGTCAGAGACCACGACAGATTTGACAGATATAAACTTTTTACTATGCTTCTTTGTTGATTACTTTAAAAAAAATTGTCTCTAGCTCTGTTGGGCAAAGGCCTCCCTTTTCTCTTTCCAGGCTGCCCGGTCTTCGGCTTTGGTGGTCCAGTGACTGTCGTGACGATTTAGTTCCTCACACCACCTTCGTCTGGGTCGATCCTGAGATTGCTTAAATTTTGGGGTTCAAACAGTGGTGACCTTTGCCCAGCGGTCGTTCGACATGCGACAAACGTGGCCCGCCCAGTCCCACTTTAGTTGTCCGGTTGTAGCTGACATCAGCGATTTTGGTTTTAGAGCATAGTAATGTTTCTTATATGGCCTGGTAATGTGACTCTAAATGTGTGAATATAATCTTTTTTGTAATCAGTTCACCTAATTATAAGTGGCAGTGTGGTCGAAGATGGTAAATACACTTAGCATGGATAGGAACTGGCTCACAAGTAATGCTGGAACACACCGTTAGACGCTTTGCGGCAGATTTTCAAATTGAGGGTGGTAGCTGACCAGCCGAGTGCAAGAAAGTACTCTACCACTATATTATGGTTTCCTCACGACGTTTTTCTTCACCGGCAGCTCTCGTTTATTGTTGGGGTTTGAACCCACATCCTTTGGCGTGCGAACCGCCCGCGCTACCCACTGAGCTATCATCGCTACAAATCTAATCGTAATCTCTCAATCTAACCCTATATTTTTTTAGAGTTCCGAAGTATGTTAGAATTAGGATGCACGCAAGATGTAATCTTCATCTTGCACCTTGCGTTAGTCGTTATTCTTTAGAACCTTCTATATTTTACATAGTTTTTCTAACTACACAGATAAAAATCGAATTGATTTTAGATGTAATTAGGTAATGAGACTTACCCCAAGTAGCCCATAGTGTATTATTCTTTACCCCATTTAAAATAAGCTCGGTGTCGTGACGGCAAGCTGATTCTTCTGCATCCCAAGTTTCGATTGCCAACCCATCCAAAAGTTGATTAACTGTACCAACGTGCACCGAGTCTCGTAAGCCGGTTGTTGATTTAAATACTGAAAACACTTAAAAACAAATATTTATGGTTGACATACTATTAGACCACAGCTCACCTTATGATAAGTAATGGTGTGGTTGAAGATGGTAAAGCAAACCTCCACTCACCGTAAAATATAAAAATAAAAAGAGTAATATAATTTTTCATTGTATCAACACAATAGTCTCAGTTCGTAAATTTAATACAAGGTTTAATTTATTTTAAACATAAATTAATTATAAGGTTGTAACAAACAACAAAATCTCCGTAACCACTAGCCCCTTATAAAGATTCCATAACACTGACGGTCCAACCTTGGAGTCACTCTATTGGTTAGACTTTGGTTCTCACTCACAATGGTCATATAAATCACTAGCTTACGCCCGCGACTTCGTCAACGCTAACTTTAGAATTAGGTTCAGAAATAAATGTAACATGTGTAATTAACAAAATAATAAGCAAGCGTAATAAGCGTCTAGGTAGGTACCACCGCAGTACCAGATATTCTGCCGCCAAGCAGTAGTGTGTAAGCATTACTGTGTTCCGGTTTGAAGGGTACTGCAGCTAGCGAAATTACAGGGCTATTGAGACTAACCATCTAGTCTCAAAGTAATGAGCGTCAAGGCAGCGATGCCCTGGACTTTGTTTTACTACTCAAAGTTCTGTATATCGTTGCAATGGTCATGGACAGGCGTTATCTCTTAACATCAAGAGAGCGTCTCGTTCGTCTCATTACAATTACAAAAAAAAAGCAATATTCATGAAACTTGCGCTATTTTAGGATACCTTTTATCCCTGAAAACTGTACCATATGACGCATCTGTACCAAATTTCAATTGGATATGTCCAGTATTTCGATTATAGATAATCCCACAGGAATTTAAAAAAAATACTGATATAAGAAGTATTATACATATACGCTAATTAAAATTTAAGCTTTACGCAATATAGAGAAAGTTAAGGTAATCTATAACAAGTTAGTAAGAATACCACGAGCAGAGCAGAGACCCGCAAGCAGCACCCGAGCACGAATATGCCGCATGTGCAAAGAGAGCGACCTGAAACACGACGCCGCCGCAAGAAGGAACCTAAGGAGAATAATTTCATTCAGTATTTTTTTCTGCTGTCAAGCACCTAACGATGTTCCGGCAGCCTCACTTGAGAGCCACTTCCGTTGCAGGTTAGGTGTACTTTACCAGGGATCTCTAGGTGACGGGTTCGGGGGAACCTGACGTCTATTGAATGAATATCCCGAGGATGAATTATGTGTGTCTTGTTCTCATAAATCATCGTTAAGCCGGGCCGGCAAAAGCTCCCCGAGATGGAGCCTAGATGGGACTAGCGCTGTCCAGGTATCGGATGAATGCGCAAGCGTGCCCGCTACTCCGGCTCAAGGCGCTAAGATGGAACTCCCCAGGGTTTTAGTGGGTATGTCGTCATTCAGACGGAGAGTCCCACATAACACACCACCACCAAAGTATCCACAAAGGATATTTCCTGGGAAAAAAGGTGTGCTTTACCAGCCCACCATCGCTTTACATCAAGTGATCTGCGGTCAAACACCTAGCTTGTCAACTTTTAAAAAACCATGAGATCTTATCAAGGTTACACACGATCAGACACATCAAAAAGGTAAAACATACCATTTTATTTAGTAACAAATTTTATATATTTCGTATCGAAGTTATATTTTTTTGTATTGTTGTTCCAGTAATTCCACAAGCTTAAATTTTTCATAAGTTAGGTAATTCAGAGATAATATATGTATTAAAAATCTTGAAGAATCGTAATACTCAACTTAATACCTCAATGATACCTAATAAATATGCAATAAATGATAAAAATATTTTTATTCATTCATACTTCATATTATAAATGTGAAAGTTTGTATGGACGTTTGTTACTCAATCAAACAAGGCTGAAGATATTCAAATTAAATTTGGCACACGTATAGTTTATTACCTGAATTACTGGGCTGTTGAGACTAACCATCTAATGTCTCAAAGTAATGAACGTCAAAGCAGCGATGCCCTGGACTTTGTTTTGCGACTCAAAGTTCTGTGTATCGCTGCAATGGTCATGAATCACGTGTAATCTCCTACCATCAGGAGAGCGTCTCGTTCCTCTTATTACTATTACATTTTAAAAAACTAGGCTAAATGTTCATACTCGTATGTATGTCGTTTGGTATTATAACTTTAGGTCCTATGTTTGTTTTAAAATTAAACTAAAAAGCCCGTGGTAAAGGAAATGCCTGACTAAACGCTTGGCTGGATTTCCTACTGTCGAAAAGTTTCCTTTGCCATTTTGTTTAATATTTAGCATTTTGGTCATGATTTCCTTTACCATGAGCTTTTTAGTTTAATTTTAAATCAAACTTATAGGTATGATAGTTGCTTATTTTTTACCCGACTGCCGAGGAAGGGTTATGTTTTGCGCGCGTATCTGGTATGTACGTTTTCTTTATTATCTCGTATCTTTCGAACGGCTGGACGGATTTCGACGGTATCTTTATTATATTCGTCTTAAAAGCCCAAGTATTCTTAGGTTGAAAAAAAAAACAATATGGTGGATTTTTGGCGCGAAATATAATACATTAATTTAAAAAAAAAAACCTATCGAGTAGGGTATCAAAATAAAAGAAATTAAAAGAGGATTACTCATATATATTATATATAAGTTATATGTTTACATTTAATTCAGAATAATTGTTTCAAAACTTTTATTTAAAAACTTGTTTTTAAAACATTTGCTTAAAAAAATTTTTTCTTTAATTTTAGTTATTTTAAATGCAGTCGGGTCATACATATTTTTAACTCTTCAGCTTGTTAATTTATTTCGTGTATAGGTAATATCAAATTTAAAATATTTTTAATAATTAATATTTTCATTGTTTTTTTAATGTTAATTAAAATATAATACCTATTTAGTTTTTTTTTTTAAATTACGGGAAAAAGTAGTATCCTCTAAAATAAAAATTAATACGCCACATAAAATTTCATTGCTTTTTTTTAATCTTTAATATCTTACAAACTAAATAACAATTATATATTTACAAAATCTCACACATTTATATAACTAATAACATTAACATAAAAGTGTAAAAATAAATAGAATCTACCTAAAATGTTATTAAGATTAGTTTTATATTATCTTAAAAACCTAAACATTTAAGTTGATTTATTATTTAATTAAAAATAAAGCAAAGACAATTACAACAACATAACATACTACATGTATAATATGACATATTTGTATTAAAATAAAAAATGTTAACTAGCCTTCAATGTTACAATTGTGTAGGTTTCAAAGATATTTAACAATTGAAAAAAAAGAAATAGAGATATAACTCTTTTTCGAATAGATTATAGGAAATAATCAATTTAAGTAAAAACTTTCGAATAATCGAATTTAGCTAAAAATAACGGTATCGATATTGTTATCAAATAGATCCATTCGTATGTCATACATACACGCACACAGATTCACTTCAACCTTTAAGCACCAAACGTCGTTTATTTGTGTTGGAGGTTAAGAACAGTTCAATTCAAACGGCTAAAGGTTTTTTTTTTTATGAATGACTCTTGCTGTTGGCCAGTTGGCCTCTACAGCGTCACCGGACTGTGGCGAGCGCAGAGTGCGCTGAGCCTAAAAGTTAAGGACGACTGGCACAAGGGCACCTCTGAGTGGTACGGACCTCGGCTTGGGCAGTCGCCGGAGCAGGGGGGATCTAACAGTTGCCCTGGCCACCCGGAAGGGGTGTGCCCTTGGGCCCTAGACTAGGTTGTACTGAGAGTGTGTGTGATGAATCTAAACTAGACTAATCTAACCGATCTTAGACGGATCTGGATCTGGGAGGGCCGCGACCTCGCCGGCGAGGCCGACGTAGTGTAGTGGTGTGCCTCTGGTAACCGGCGCCTATACCAAAAACGGAATACTTCCTGTTGCTAGGAGTGGTCGGGTCGGCTGACCCCAGCGCCGCCGACGTGACGGTGGCGATGGGGTCGTCCGGGTCTTTCAGAACGTGTTTAGGACGTCGTCTGAGCGGGGGAGGGTCTGTAGTGTCTGTCGTGTAATTCGAGGCTTGGACTATGAGGGGGTTCGGGTGGTGCTGCGTCGCTTCGAAATAGCGACGGGAGGTAATGGCTAAAGGTAAAATAAGTAAAATATCTATAGGGAGAGAACATCTGCGCGATAAATAGACGACACAAGTGGGAAGAGGCGGCGCGGTGGGGGCAGAGGACGCTTGCGTCTTGCCTATGCGAGTGCCGACCGAGCGGTCAGGTTTAACACGTAAATATCATTGTTTTCTGTTGTGTAGGTATGTGTTCATGTTTAAATTTAAAAGGTTAGTGACTTTTTAATAACAAGCATTAAAAAGTCACAGAAGTTTACTTGTATCTTACAGATTTGCTGTTAGCGAAGCTACGAACAAAAAATATCGATCGAAGATTTGTTCGTAGATGCGATGTCGACATCCCTACACGCGCCTCGCGCTCAGCCTGCGTGAATCAACGCTAGCAGGGAAGATGTTCTACTACTTTGTACTACTACTTTTCTAAAGGATTGACATAATTATAAAATACGAGTAAAATTATACAGTTCAAAAAAGAGTCAAACAGAATTTTCTTTTGAGTAACAACATTTTTTAACAATTATTATAAAATAATCGAATTATAGCTTATGGGATCCCTTCTTAGTGTGAATGATAGTTTCGTAAACGGGTACTTTAAATGGAAAAGGTTTTTCGACGGGCACAATGACGTGTTTCACTACTTCGAACGGAACCTCCTTAATTTTTGGCACACGAACTTCCTTTTGCACTGGATAAGGTACGGATTTTTCAACAGGTATAGCAACCTCTTTTATAATAGGGATGACTACCGCTTTCGGAACCGGTATTTGAATAGGGACGGGGTGCGGAACCGGTATTAAAACTGGTTGATTGATTTTGAATTCAACGTTTTTGGGGAGAGGGACCACAATTTCCTTGTAGTGTTTTATCGGTTCAGGGTTTTCTTCGTGTATGTGTTGGTGAACGGGGTACGAATGCGCTTTCAAGTCTTGTCCGCCGTGGCCGCCGAAATCGTGGCCACCCTCGTCCTCGTATCCTCCAAAATCGTTGCCACCGGAGTAATCGCTCGCTTGGAACTGTGAAAAATACATAAGAAATATCATTCATTATTACATAAATACGAAATACAAACCAAAGATCAATAATAAATAATTAAAGGTTGTATATTAATGTCATATAAAAAAATTACTATTCATAGAACCTGAGTAAATAATAAATAAAAATAAATGTACTTTAAATAATAAAATAAATTAATAAATAATCGACTAGTTTTCTTTTTTAAATTTGTTAGGATTATCCTCAGTGTTATATAGCTGTGAGAAGAAAATCATTTTTTTTTTTTCATCGTCAGCTATCATTTAAGACGTCCACTGCTGGACATAGGCCTCCTCCTAGGGGGTTTTGCCAATACTGGCCACGCTTGGCAAAACAATACGGCGATATGACAAGGCAATTGTTTGACTGACATGAGCTGTAAGGGCGTGGGTTCGATTCCCGCCCGGGACAAATATTTAGATGTCAAACATAAATATTGGATGTTATTTGTTTGTTTAATTAATTAAATTAATATTTTTGCCGTGGTGGTGGTGGCGTAAGAATTGTACCCCACCCTCTCTACCCGTGGTTGCCGTAAGAGTCAGCTAAGGGATGTAATACGGAAGATGGGCAGCAGCGTCTTCCTTGAACAATCACACCTAACTGCGCTCGCCAACTCGCCTGTCAAGCGTGGCGAGTATTGGCAAAACCCCCCCAGGAGAAGGCCTATGTCCAGCAGTGGACGACCTATGACTGATGATGTGATGCGATGATGATTTGTTTAAGTACATAAAAAACTTCGCATGCTTATTAAAGCTAAAATTGTGTTGTATTTGACTTTGACTGCCATGTTAGCTCATTGGTAGTATGTCTCCTTCAAGAGCCGTAGGGCGTGAATTCGATTCCCACTCAGGACAAGCATTTTGTGGTATAATTAAAAATGTATTTACTAAAAAAAAGTATTAAAGTAATCTATCAACTATCTGACTTCCATAGTACAAGCTTTGCTTAGTTTGGGGTCAGATGGCGCTCTTTGAAATGTTTTCTATTACTTTTTCATGTTTTTGATGTTCCTGTGTTTGTTTGTTCATTGTTATACTGTAGATAGAGAGGTTCAGAGCTAGTTACCAATGCTGTATAGGATTGGTAGGCCACCTGCGACTTCCCAGGGAACAAGATAAAATAAAGTAAACTGGAGTAATAACCTTATTTTACTGCTCGCAATATTTCCTGTTAGCTGGAACATTACGTTTTTAGTGTTTAGAGATCCTTGTTAAGACAATGAAACGGATAAGTTGACTGCCCCGTTAGCTCATTTGGTAAAGTTCTGCTTCGAGCCCTAAAGGGCGTGGGTTCGATTCCCACTTAGGACTAACATTTGTGTTACTAACATAGATGTTTGTTCTGCGTCTGACTGTTCTGTATGTATTTACAAAAAAAAAGTTGTACTTATTTAAGTATTCTGTCTGGTTCCTACAGCACAAGCTTTGCTTAGTTTGGGGCTAGGTGGCGCTGTGTGAAAATGTCTCTATTTTTTTTATTATTGACAGGCTAGATGTTTGACCACAACTAAGTGACGGTGTGATCGAAGATGTTAAACACATCTAGCCTGGAATGGAACTGGCTTTATGAAGCTGCCGGAACACATAAATATTGGTCTTGGTGAGTGTCTTGAAGATATTCTACCATAAAAGCTAACAAGGCAGTTAAATAGGTAAGTATAGGTCGTATACATTAAGTATTTTCCCGGGGAAAAAAAGGTTTCGTCTTGGTACTGGTCTTTGACATGCAGATTGCGAGCCATTAGTGCCATATGTGGGGTTCAGGATGACGTTTCATACGTGAGAGCTTATTTACCAGGTAGCCCTATTCACCCACACGAACATCGATAAATTTCAACGCAACGTCCACAGCTCGTTAGATCTTCGCAGCAATAAAAAGAAAGACCGACTTGTAACGCCGTCGCTCCGGCTCGTCAAGTCGGAGAGGTCGGTATATTCCGGGGCCCGCGGTCTACAACAGCGTACCCGCTTCCATCCGGGATGCACCTTCCGTCGCGTGCTTCAGAACTAAGTTAAGATCTTTATGTTAGTTTTTATATTGACATACAGCGACGCCTGCCCGACTCGCACGTGCAATTCTCACTGCATTGCTCATTTACATAACTTTTTAAGCGTTAATTGTACCTCATCATCAGCCATAGGACGTCCACTGCTGGACATGGGCCTCCTCCTGGGGGGGTTTTGCCAATACTCGCCACGCTTGGCAGGCGGGTTGGCGAGCGCAGTTAGGTGTGATTGTTCAAGGAAGACGCTGCTGCCCATCTTCCGGATTACATCCCTTAGCCGACTCTTACGGCAACCACGGGTAGAGAGGGTATGGTACTATTCTTACTCCGGCACCACCACGGTTAATTGTACCTAGTACATGTTTTATTACAAAACTGTCTGCACCATTTTGTTTAATCCCAATTTGCCACAAAAGACATAGATATGGTTTTCATTCACCGGTACCTGACTATACACCGTGAAAGTTTGAACATCAGAAATGTTGATACAGGGGGTTCAGTACTCGATTGTCGTTCCATATAATAAAAAAATAGGTGGTTAATATTTGACCTAATTATCCTGAGCAAACACAAAAATACGGACACTCAAATCACGCGCACCGAAAATGACATGACAGTCGCGCGCGGTTCCAGATTAGATAACAGTTACGGTGTAGCCTACGTATGGTGGTTATGTCTTGCGCTAGGTCGGCGCGTAAGGCTGCGCGCTGTCCATACATTCTGGAGTCTCGGGAAAATCTTTAACCAAGGTTTTCTTAGGTTGATTTTTGTATTTGTTTCAATTTTATTTCTTTATACGTTTCATATGAGCACTAACTAACATGTCTTTGAATATTGCTAATGATCAAACTGTCAGCCCGTATATGACAGTATGATAATCCGAAAAAAACACTTTTCTGAACACCCATGTCCCCCAATTAGTTCGGATAATCGACGCTCTACTGTACTTTATTTTGACTTTTTGTTTTTTATGCATTCATAATATGTTTGAAATGATATTGAATTTGACAACATAACATTGGTGTTAGCAATAAAATAATAGTATTTTTTATTTGTAGGATTTCGTACGGACCGCCCTTCTACGTACATAAGTTGTTTTGCTACACTAAAAACCGTCATTTCTATACAAAGCTCTTTGCAAATAGTATCATGGCCACTTTTAAACTTAATTAGATACCTCTAGTCTAGACACACTCATAAAAAGATTACGTTGAGTTTAGAATAACAATTAGCCTCACTTAAAACTTACTTAGAATTGTAAGCAATAACATTAAATATAACTTAAGAATAAAGTCTTTCATCTATGTAAATGAAGTTAGATAGATACCTACATGTTTGTTTAACATTTTTTAAATGAAAAGGTAATGAGACGAGCGAGATATTCTTCTGATGGTAAGGCAATGCATGCCCATGTACATTGCAGCGATACACAAAACTTTGAGTAGCAAAGCTAAGACATCGCTGCTTTGGCGCTCATTATTTTGAGACTTTCGATGGTTAGTCTCAACAGCCTTATAATTTTGCTTGCTGCAGTACCCTTCAAAACCAGAACACTGGTACTTACCTAGACGACCTAAGGAGATATCTTTAAAGTGATCTATTTAGTATTGTAGCGATGACACCCAAGTGGTTACCACGATCGGTTCACACGCCGAAGGGTGTGGGTTCAAACACCAACAATGAGCTTGAGCTGCCGGTGAAGGAAAAATATCGTGAGGAAACCATAGCATGATGGAAGGGTACTTTCTAGTACTCGGCTGGCTAGCTACCACCCTCAAGTTGAAAATCTGCCGCCAAGCATCTAACGGTGTGTTTCGGCAGCCTTACTTGAGAGCCAGTTCCATTACAGGTAAGGTGTGCTTTACCATCTCCGATCACACTGTCACTTAACATCAGGTGAGCTGTGGTCAAACAACTAGTCTGTCAGCCATAAAAAAAATACAATATTGCACCTGTGCGAAGCCGGAGCGGGTCGCAAGTTTAATATATATAATTAATAGTTATGTACGGAACCACATTACAGGAAACCGCTTGCCATTTTTTTCGTATAAGATTCGGAGAGGGTTTTTCTATTTATTTCATCTGAACTTTTTAATATACTGCTATACAAAGGATTTTTTATGACTATATTCTCACGAGAATACTTTATTTTGTACTACAAGTATACGTCCAAATAGGTTTTGTTTATTTTATACTTAAGTAATTTTATATGTACCATAGGGTGCCCTTTTTTGTGGTTGACAAGCCAGTAATTGTTTGACCACGGCTCACCTGATATTAACTGACGGTGTGGTCTAAGATGGTACAGCACAGTGCCTGGAATATATGTGGCTCACAAGGGAGAGCTGCCGGAACACACTGTTAGGTGCTTGACCCAGATTTTCAACCTGAGGGTAGCTAGCCAGCCAAGTACTAGAAAGTACCCTACCACCGTGCTATAGATTCCTCACGATGTTTTTCTTCACCGACAGCTCGAACTCATTGTTGGAGTTTGAACCCACGCCCTTCGGCGTGTGAACTGACCGCGCTAACCACTGAGCTATCATTGCTAAAATATCGCCCTGAGATACATAGGAATGACAATAAGTAAAAAGGATAAATAATAATTAACCCTGCATCCTTGCTTTTATGTAAAAATAATGAGGCGAACGAAACGCCCTCCTGATGGTGAGACATAACGCCTGTCTATGGCCATTGCAGTGATACACAGAACTTTGAGTAGCAAAACAAAGCCCAGGGCATATCTGCTTTGACAATTATCACATTGACACATTCAATAGTACTATAAGATCACTAGCTCCAATACCTTTTTGTGTTCTGAACACAGTAATATTAACACACTACTGCTTGGCGACTGAATATCTGACACTGCGGTGGTACCTACCTAGAAGACAAGTAAAGCTTTGTAATTTATCTAAGATCTACTAACCTGCTGATCTTGTGCGAAGTCTTGTGGATTCTGGAAGTTCTGGAAGGTCATGTATGGGGTCCACTGCATCTGCTGTGCGTACGCTGTCGCTAGAAGGAGCGGGAATAGCTGCAGACAAGAAAAAGTATGTTTAGCTCTAGTATCACAACTTTGATGACAGTTGCTACAAAAATTTGCCTCATGAAGCTGTTTAGGGAGCTACAGATCTTGCCTTTGCCGTTTGAGTTTGTTTACCAGGTGGCCCTGTTCATTCATACAATTTAAATTTCAATGTAGAAGTGTCCATAGCTCGTTGAATCTTCGCAGTTATAAACAGAAAGACCAACTAACGTCGTCGCATCGGCTCGACAAGTCGGAGAGGTCTGCAACCGCGTATCCGCTTCCATTTAGGATGCACCTTCCATCGCGTACTTCAGAAGCAAGCTTAAGGTCTTGCCTTCGACAAACCTTGTTTTATGACTGACGTTTTTTTTTTTAAAGGATTTATTGAATTACTAGTAAATAATTATATTTTTTATTGACATTTAATCATATTGACAATATATATTTGACATGCAATTAATTATTATTTATTATATTGGCATTTCATTATATTGACTTGTGTAATGATTTTGACATAATTAATGTTATTTTTTAGGCGTTCATTTTGTTTTTTTTTTATTACTATTTAATGTAATAAGATAATAATTAGTTTGTTAGTTTATAGTTACATTTTATATTCAATTTTATCATTAGTTTGATTCGCAATGTATGTGGTTCTAATTGGATTAAAAAAATAAAAAAATATGAATGCAAAATGACCTGTAATCAATTCAGGCTAGGTGTGTCATCTTCGACCACACCCTCACCTAACATTAGGTGAGCTGTGGTGAAACACTTTCTTTTTATGTATACGTAATGAGACGAATGAGACGCATTCTTAATGGTAAGATTTTGAGTGACAAAACAAGGTATAGGGCATCGCTACTTTGGTGCTCATTACTTTAGTTAGATATTAGATGGTTTGTCTCAACAGCCCAGTAAATTCACTAGCTGCAGTTAGCCTTCAAACCGGAAGACAGTAATAGTAACACTTGGGGTCAACTGCCTACCTAGACGAACTTCTGCTAAGGAGATATACCACCAAGTAAATCTATAAAAAAACTTAAATTTATCCTTTCAACTATATAAAAAACCTACCTACGCAACTGCTTAGTAAATCGGTACAAGCTACTATCATCATTACACGATCCGTTCCCAGCCACAATATTTTAAGTTGTATCACATCTCCGTGTCAGCACGGCCTATCACCCATATAGGACGCTAGCTGCCTTCAATCAGGCCGCCACCCTCGACCAGCCATGTGTCGCACTGATAAGCTAGAGGGCGGTAAATAAGTGTCCATAAGGACCGTTACGAGTAAGGTGACCATTTACTTGAAGTTCTTTTAGGACATAATAGTTATTTGGTAGTAGCTCTGCTTCAGATACAGGGTGTAGTAAGTTGGATTTCCAGACAAAATATTAACGAACATTTTCTTTGTTCTATGTCTGGATTTTTATTAATATCCTACTAATCACACCAATAATACAAAAGCCGAAAGTTTATAATTGTGTTTGTTTGAGAGTATGTATTCTATCAATTATCTGAACTTCCATAGTACAAGCTTTGCTTAGTTTGTGGTCAGATGGCGCTGTGTGTAATGTCCTACAATATTTATTTTATTTGTTTAGTTTGCAGAATTTACGTAAAGTTAATAATTCTGTAATCCTCACAAAGAAATACGTTAATCTTTAGTAACCTAACATTTTCTAGTCTGAAAACAATATAATATGTTATGCCAGGCAACAATACTTCATTTAAACTCGTTCATCGGTTTGAGTAAAATTTGCGTGACAAATATTCAAACATACAAACTTTCACATGTAAAATATTAGTAGTTTTTCTGATAACATTTTACTAGATTTAACATTCTGAACAAACACTATGTAGTACAAACAGCTGCAAAACCGGATAGGTATGTCCGGTTTTGTAGCATTATCTGTATTATGTATTATCCTTATATATGGTTGCACTACAAACACTAGCCGCGGCTATATTATTAAAGTTGACTAAAAACCGGAAATGTCCGGTTTACGGCATTGTCCGTCCTTATTTATGGTTGCACTACTAACACAAGCCGCGGCTATAATTTTGTAGTTGACCAAAAACCGGAAATGTCCGGATTTGCGGCATTGTCCGTCCTTATTTATGGTTGCACTACTAACACTAGCTGCGGCTATATTATTAAAGTTGACTAAAAACCGGAAATGTCCGGTTTACGGCATTGTCCGTCCTTATTTATGGTTGCACTACTAACACTAGCCGCGGCTATAATTTTGTAGTTGACCAAAAACCGGAAATGTCCGGATTTGCGGCATTGTCCGTCCTTATTTATGGTTGCACTACTAACACTAGCTGCGGCTATATTTTTAAAGTTGACTAAAAACCGGAAATGTCCGGATTTGCGGCATTGTCCGTCCTTATTTATGGTTGCACTACTAACACTAGCTGCGGCTATATTTTTAAAGTTGACTAAAAACCGGAAATGTCCGGTTTACGGCATTGTCCGTCCTTATTTATGGTTGCACTACTAACACTAGCCGCGGCTATAATTTTGTAGTTGACCAAAAACCGGAAATGTCCGGATTTGCGGCATTGTCCGTCCTTATTTATGGTTGCACTACTAACACTAGCTGCGGCTATATTTTTAAAGTTGACTAAAAACCGGAAATGTCCGGATTTGCGGCATTGTCCGTCCTTATTTATGGTTGCACTACTAACACTAGCTGCGGCTATATTTTTAAAGTTGACTAAAAACCGGAAATGTCCGGTTTACGGCATTGTCCGTCCTTATTTATGGTCGCAATACTCACACTACCCGCGGCTATATTTTTGAGTAACGTTAGTGCGACCACAACATGATAAATGTTAGTTGTTCAACCAATATTGTCGGAGAATTACAGTTTTATGTGTTTTGGCTTTTTAATTCCAGTATTTATGGTTGGCGATCGGATATTTGGGAAACGTGGTTATAAATAGTGGGATAGTGTTTTAATACTTATTGACCGTGCGGGGTAAGGACGATAAAAATGTATGAACATAACACATATATCTACATAAGTGTAGTTACCTATAGCTTACGCGATCTACGTAGTTAGAAAAAATTACATTTGCAGCGACGACACGCCGAAGAGCATGGGTTCAAATCTCAACAATGAGTTCGAGTTGGCCGGTGAAAAAAACATCGTGAGAAAACCATAGCATGATGGTAGGGTAATTTCTAGTACTCGGCTGGCTAGCTACCACCCACCTTCCAAGTTGAAAATCAGCCGCTAAATACTTTACGGTGTGTTTCAGTAGTGCTAGTTTAATTCCAGGCTAGTTGTGTTTACTATCTTCGACCACACCGTCACTTAACATCAAGTGAGCTGTGGTCAAAAACCCAGCCTGTCAACCATACAAAAAAGGGAAAGACGAATAAAACGTGCTCCTTGGTAAGAGATAACACTGGCCCTTGATCATCGCAACGGCACAAAGAAACTGATAACGAAACAAAGTATAGGGTATATTTTTACATTCGGTAGTTAGATTATTGGGAACAAAATTAGAAAAATCTCACTGATAAAAACGCAAGATCTGACCGCTGAGAACTAATTGCTCTGATCTAAATATAAGTATATATTTGTATTTGTATTTGTATAAAGTAAACTCTTATTGGACTACTTTCGACTATTTGATTTTTTCTTGTCTTCTTGGGTTTTTTTTTGGAGTCAGTCGGGAGGCATTTTAAGTGGATGATAAGCAATGACTTTTTTGTCAAGTCTCGCTTTAAAACGCAAGCTTTCAAAGCTTTAAACATCTGTATACTGTAGTGCATCGTCGTAAAGCTTCTATACGCTTTCTACCGAATACATTTCGGAGATTGAACCTCGGAGTTACACGAATTAATTCCGCCTGCCTCTTTTTATGACCGGACGGCCAGACAAACGCGACCAAAGCGTCATCCGTACGTGGTGGACATTCCTCATCTGCCAGTAAGCGCTTAAACTGCACATTTTTTATTAGCACGGCGAGGATGTGATGTAATAGTATGGGTGTCTTCAAATCAAGAGTAAACAGATTCCTTCTAGGTAACCGTGCTCCATCGTTGCTTAACATCAGGTAGGATGTGGTCAAACACTAACCAATTATGAATTAAAAAAACAGTAAGCTACAGCAAGTTTAGTTTTTTCTTTTATGTAAAAGTAATGAGAAGAACGATACACTTTCCTGATGGAAAGATAGTCCATGATCATTCATATTACACCGAACTTTGAGTAGTAAAACAAAGTCTTTTTTTTTTATAGCTGACAGGCTTGGTGTTTGACCACAACTCACCTGATGTTAAGTGAAGGTGTGGTCGAAGATGGTAATGCACACCTAGCCTGGAATGAAACTGGCTCTCAAGTGAGGCTGCCGGAACACACCGTTAGATGCTTGGCGGCAGATTTTCAACTTGAGGGTGGTAGCTAGCCAGCCGAGTAATAGAAAGTACTCTACCACCTCGCTATGGTTTCCTTCACCGACAGCTCAAGCTCATTGTTGGGGCTTGAACCCACGCCCTTCGGCATGCGAACCGACCACGCTAACCACTGAGCTATCATCACTATAAAAGTCCAGAGCATCGCTGCATTGGCGCTCATTACTTTGAGACAACAACCGCCAAAGTATTTGCTATTGCCATACTGAAAGGTGAGGTAATTTGTTAAACCACCGGAAGCCCAGCGCTGGTCCATACCACTTTGTATGACCCACATAATGCTGAAGTGAGCCCTTATTTTGTAAATGTCTCCGATTTGACTCTGTGTTACAAAATAAAAAATAATTTATTTCTTTCAAATAAAAAAAAAATAAAAAAAATATAATCAGTTATCTGGTTCCCGTTCTGCTTTGCTCAGTTTTAATTTGTGGTAGATCTCCTTAGCATTATGTCTTCTAGGTAGATACCACCGCAGTACCAGATATTCTACCGTCAAGCAGTAACATGGAATCATTACTGTGTTCCGGTATGAAGGGTACTGCAGCTAGCATTACTACAGGCCTTTTAAAACTAACCATCAAATGTCTTAAAGTAATGAGCGCCAAAGCAGCGATGCCCTGAACTTTTTTGCTACTAAAAATTCTGTGTATCGCTGCAATAGTCATGGACGTGAGTCATTTTTACTAAATATTGAAAATTAAGCACTTTTTACTCGGTCTGTTTGTTGGCATACTTTTAACGTTTAGCAACTGAATCGAAACGATTTATAAGCAGAGCAAGCAACGTAAAGATTGGATTGGATCGGTGTAAAATGTGGGGCCCGCGGTCTGCAACCCACCTCCATCCTAGATGCACCTCCCACCACGTGCTTGATCTTGCCAGCTAGAGATCACGTTTTATGTCATTGACGAGTATTTTAAACTAAAATATTACAAAATGTTACTAGTATAGGTAGTTTTTTTTGACATTTTATTATTTTATTGCCAATATTTTTTATATTAACACATTTTTATATTGGCATACTTTATTTTGACACTATGTTTTTTTATTCATGTAATCAGTGTTTTAAACTTTTTAATTATACATTTGAAATTATATTATTTTGTCTTGTAACATTGGTATTATCAATAAAATATTTATATTTAAAAAACTAGTAACTAGCGGCATAACTAAACGTAGGTATTAGATAACTAGAACGCAAAAAAATCATCAGATTTTTATTACTCAACAACTTAGCCTTAACTGTATCTCACTTGATCTTAATAGGTAGGCATACTGTTGAATGTGGCGAAAAGTATAAACTAATAAAATCCAATGCGTATCTATAAATTTTGCTACAGTGGCGCTCCATTCGACTGTATAAATAAATTGGTCGTTCCACGTAACAAGGCAAATCAAATCGAACAAAACATTTCATTTTAAAAGTTCTGGTGAACGGCAAAAGAACCATGAAAGAAGTTAAAATAAAAAGATAACAACAGTTGCATAGACGAGTTATATAACGTTAGATCTAGGGCAACACTTAGACTGCCACAATTGAAGCAAGTAGGTACCAGTCAAGCTAGATACATCGCGGAATGTGAGAAATCCTGTCTTGGCGCTCATTACTTTGAGACTAGATGGTTAGTTTCAACAGCCCTGTAATTTCGCTAGCTGCAGTACCTTTCAAACCAGAACTAAGCGATGTAGATTTTGTAGCGATGATGACTCAGTGGTTAGCGCGGTAAGTTCGCATGCCGTGGCGTGGGTTCAAACCCCAACAATGAGCTTGAGCTGCCGGTGAAGGAAAACAACGTGAGGAAACCATAGCGTGGTGGTAGGGTACTTTCTAGTACTCGGCTGGCTAGCTACCACCCTCAAGTTGAAAATCTGCCGCCAAGCATCTAACGGTGTGTTCCGGCAGCCTCACTTAAGAGCCAGTTCCATTCCAGGCTAGGTGTGCTTTACCATCTTCGACCACACCGTCACTTAACATCAGGTGAGCTGTGGTCAAACAACTAACATGTCAGCCATTTAAAAAAAACTCAGTATTGTTTACACACTACTGCTTGGCGGCAGAATATCTGGTACTGCGGTGGTACCTACCTAGACGATTTCCTGCTAAGGAAATCTACCACCAAGTGATGCTCAGTTTAGAGCTACATAGCGCTGTGTGTCTTACGATATTTATTTATTTATATTGGTAATTTTAGTTATTTCATTGATATGTAATATATATTCCGGTCTAAGGAAGATTATTTTGAAACAAAACTGCGAGTATATTATCTCGCACTGTACCTGACAAAGCAATTTTTAATTAAAAAATAAAAATATTGTGAAATGCTTTAAAAATCACACTAATATTATAAAGGCGAAAGTTTGTAAGTGTGTTGTATGCTTGTTACTTCTTCACGCTCAAACGGCTGGACCAATTTTGATGAAATTCAGTTTGGAGGTAGCTGACACACTGGATTAACACTTAGGCTTGTTTTTATTCTGTAAATATTAGTGTTCACGTGGAAGCGGGTAACACTGTGGGGCGCAGCTAGTGCTATATTTTTTTTTTATTTTATTTTATGCTGTACTTTTATGGGACACAGTGTATTGTGTTATAAGTTTCACATTCACCATATTTTAATATTTAAAATTGTTTTATCAAAAACTAAAAACATTCACTAATTTTATCACTATAAATATTATTTTTCATTATGACATAACATACAATAATCACTCACATATGAAATTGCTGAACACATTTTGGTGCGGTTGAAACGGGTACTAGTGATGTCACAATGGATTTGCAAGCGGTTTTATACTGAAGTGACAGGGCAGAACGATGTACTACGGGAAGTTAGGGTTCCGTGCAATTAGCTTACTAAACGGTGAGAGTAAGTTATTTACAGAGCAAAAAAAAAAGCTTTCGTATCGTAGTTTAAATCGTCTATCGTCTTTAAAATTCGAAACTATTTTTTTTTTTATTAAGTCATTCTTACTTTTTGTCATTATCTATATAAATAAAATTCAAATGATGTTCGTTGATTTGCTTGAGCTGCTGATGAAGAAACCATAGCGTGGAGATAGAGTACTTTCTAGAACTCAGCTAGCTACTACCCTCAAGTTACACATTTGTAGCCAAGCCTAACGGTGTTTTCCGAGAGCCTCACTTTAGAGCCAGTTCCATTCTGGACTAGGCGTCCAATGTTAATTAACACCAGATGAGTTGTGGTATCCTAGTCTGTCACTTACTGTTTACTGATAAAGCCCGTAGATGGAGACCACGTTTCAGAGCCACAAGTCATCACTGATAACACACTGGTCGAAGACTTTCGACTTGAAGCACTTAAGTAATTTGGACGACAAAATGTTGCGCAGTTTTCCGAACGCTGCCCAGCCGAGTTGGATACGACAATTGACCTCTTTCTAGAAATTGGACCTAACTAGCTAGACTGATTTTTCTAGTTAAATGTCATGTGTTAACTACATCCACAAAAAAAACTCAAAGTCAAAGTCAAAAGTATTATTTGCTTGACAACAGGTGTAAAAAGTATTAAATACGTATAATTATTTGCGTCCATTGTCAACCATTACGGTTTGTAAAATTATTTATTGATTAAAATATAAATTCATCATCATCATCATCAGCCACAGGACGTCCACTGCTGGACATATGCCTCCTCCTGGGGGGGTTTTGCCAATACTCGTCTCGCTTGGCAAGCGGGTTGGCGAGCGCAGTTAGGTGTGATTGTTCAAGGAAGACGCTGCTGCCCATCTTCCGGATTACATCCCTTAGCCGACTCTTACGGCAACCTCGGGTAGAGAGGATGGGATACCAATATAAATATAAATTAATTAGTATTATTTTACACATACAAATAAAATATACACATGACAATTACCAATTAATTATAACATTTTAAAATTTATGTAATTTATTAAATATCATTCTATAAATTATATTTTAGCTACTATTTAAAATTAACCATTTAGAAATTAAAACTAAACTATTAACAAGAAATTAAAAAAAAAACCTACTATATTTGTACAGAACCTTACTACAAAACTGGACTCCTATGCGAAACCAATCATTTATTTTTGCTCTACATCAATCACCATTAAAGCCTGGCCTCCCATCACCTTATAGTTTTTCTATTGAAAAGGTCTTGTTGACCTGGTACGTTATATCACTCTACTCGGCTTTGACTATTTTCCTAACCGAACGATTTTAATTCGGTGTAGTGAATAGATTGACGTGTAAGTTAGATGTGAAATTTAAATTTTGTATTTCCAAATATCCGAAATTATATTAGTAAGAATGTTCAAGGTATATAAATTTGGTTTGTTTTTGTTTTGTTAAGCGGAAATAAGGTAAATATATACCTTGAACACTCAAAATGAATTTCCGCAAAGTAACACCTGAATCAATCAATTATCTGGAATTAGTAAGTTGAAAAAAGTTCATTGTACTCATAATTGTTTTTTTTTAACTTATCTGTATCGTGTTTTCCATATTTGGTTGCCTGGAAGAAATCGCTTTTAGCGATAAGGCCGCCACTAGCTCATAAAATTGTTTTGTTTTCTATATCACTATTTCAGATTCCGTAGTAAAAACATTCGGATGTGTAACTAGCAACCCTTTCCGTGTAGCACACCCGAAACTTATAGCCTTGCATACATATTTAGGTAAGATTATAACTGAATGAACAAAATTGATTTAGGGATGATGAAGGAGATTGGAAAGTCATATTTTTATCAAATAAAATAAACAATGCAATATACCTACGTATAACTTTTCATTGTTCATACTTATCACTAAGAGCGATCTCTTACAGAAGATTTAGTAACGATGTACTCAAATAAATATTATTTATAGACATATAACAAAACAAGCAAGCAAGCAAACAAGCCGGGACCTGCCCTGCTTCAGTGGGGCGTCAAAATCATAAGGTATCTAATATGTTTGAAAAGAAAACTTCTTTCACACTTACACAAAGCGCCTAGCATCCTGCGCACGTTGTTCTATCGATTATTATTCATTTGATTTTAAAAAACCCAATTGCGTTTGGAACATATCCTACGTTATAAAATAATGTTGATTTTTGAACGCTTGCATAGTGTACATGACGTATCTGCCGGGGGAATCACCGTCGCATCTAGAACTAGAGACACAGATCTGAATCACAAGATCTGAATAACAGCGGGGATTTCTGAGGCCGAAAAATCATCTCTAGGAAAAAGCGTTTCTCAGAGTTATTAATTGTATATACACCGAGCAAAGTTCCGTTTCCCAAATACTAACTAATACAGACTTAGCTACAGAGCGCAAATTCATTAAAGGGTAAGGTTAAATTATTTTCATTATTTAATAGGTTACAAAAATGCCACCTATTGTACATGTTTCAATACATATTTTCTGCTCCAGTTGGAAAAAAATCGTAGTTCCACAGCTAAAAACAAGCAATGTATATGAAACCAAACTAAAATCCCGCCACAACATTCTATCACTCTTTTTCGTTTTTTGAACACTATTAGTAATTGAATGAAACTATCTCGGAGCGGTCTCCGATGGGAAAATAGAGATATCGAGATACAAGAACCTACTTTCCGTGTTAAGTGTGTTACCTTGACGTAAGTAGACAAACCTTTACTTATGTCAGCTTCCGCGTTTACGGTCACTTGGGATTTCATAACTCTATTTCCCATATTGTCTAAATAAATAGAATTTTTTCGACAAATAAGGAATTCCCTAGTGATACATTTAGCTTTTTTTAATATTTCCTGTTAGTTTTGGATAACTTTATTCTTTGCGAGATATATCCCTTGAGTGATTGTGTACCTATAAGTCCACAATATTTCCGTTCTTCCCTCAATTTGCGGGAAGAAATACCAACATATCGTATTGTACCTATTTTCTTCCGGGATACACTTTCCACCGCGTGCTTCTGAACCAAGCTGAGAATGAAACCTTGTTTTATGTCTTTGACGATTGCTTAAAACTAAGTCATTATTAAATTTATATTAACATCATTTATTTATATTGGCATTCATTTATATATATTGACATTATTTTATAATGATAGCCTCTATTTTGCACAACGTTTGAGCGCCAGTATGGTCAGCGTTCTGAGAGCTATTCCCATTGATTATTATTTATTTTGATTGATAAGCTAGTAATTTTTTATTGTAGTATGTATTTTATTTTACATAGAAAACGAACAGCTGCTAATCAATAAGTGAGGAGATAAGTGACAACACAAAAGCCAGAAAAGTAATATAGGTATTTTAAATAATCAATAAGTCAATGGGGGCGGCCTACATCCAGCAGTGGACGCCCTACGGCTGAGATGATGATGATGATTTTAAATAATTGTTTAATTTTTATCTGTTAAAGGTATTTATTTAGTTTATTTCCGCTCAACAGTCGTTTCAGATACAACAGTGTTGAGGATTTAAATTTAACTAACTTGACAACAATTTAAAAAATCTTATCCGAAACTTTACTTAATATTTAAAACTAATAAATAAATAAATATCGTAGAACATTACGCACAGCGCCACCTGACACCAAACTAAGCAAAGCTTATGTTATTATGGGAGTCAGATAACTCATAGAATACTTTAAATGCATACTTATAATACATACATTACTGAAATATTTTTTTAAACAGTCGAATGAAAAGAATGTTACATATATGCCACTACTGCTAAAACATCATGCAACACTTATGCAAACAGACAAACAAACAAAACTGCACTATAATTGCGTTGACGCAACGATGGACGTGCAATCTTACCGGAAGGCAATGTTACTAATGTGTGGGGTGACCATAGGATAGGTAATTGTTTGGGATGTTTCTTATTATTTTTTTATATTTAAAAATAATTAGACTAAAGAAACGCTTTCCTGATGGTAAGAGATAATACCAGTCCATAACCATTACAGCAGTAACCAGAATATCTAAACAAAGTCCAGCGCATCGCTGGCGCTCCTTAATTTAAGACGGTTGATAGTTGTTTTCAACAGCGCTGTAATTTCGCTAGTATCCTTTAAACCGGAACACAGTAATCTTTACACACCACTGCTTAGCGGCAAAGTATAATTACTTGGTGGTAGATTTTCTAGCAGTTCGCTTGCGTTCAATTGCCATTCGGATCGTGACGAACAATAACTTAAATTATATTTTTAGCGTTAACCTCTGAGCATTTCTTTGAATAGTTAGCAATATTTTTGCATAGCATGTACGGCGTGCAAAACAATAGATTTCAGTGGGTAGCGGGAACAACCATTATAACAGCCCTGTTAGGTCATTGATAGTGTTTTTGCTTTAAAAGCTGTAGGGCATGGATTCGATTCCCATTCAGGATAAACATTATGTGGTATAAACAAATATTTGTTATGCGTCTGGATATTCTGTATATATTATAAATCATTATTTACAACAACAAAATAGTATTTAAATATTCTATCAGTTATCTGAATTCTATCATACAAGCTTTGTTTAGTTTTGGGTCTTATTTTTGTTTTGACTTATTAATCTTATTTTTAATTGTCCGTAATATTTTCAATGAGAGTTTCTCGAGACCAACGACATGAAATATTTTCAGATAATTGATTGATTCAGTACTGATGTACTATTCAGTATATTGATGCGTTACTTTGCGGAAGTTCATTTTGAGTGTTCAAGGTATATATTTAGCTTATTTCCGCTTAACAATCGTTTCCGTTACAACAGTGATGAGGATTTTTATAAGTGAAACGACTGATAAACTAAATATATACCTTGAACACTCGTGACATGTTTTTCATGTCGGTATAAAAGGAAAATATGGACACCTTACACTACTCACTGCTAGCATTCTATGTTCGCACCATTGTCTCTAGACAAAGCAAGCAATTATAGATACTACGACGTTATATGATTAAGGATCGGTATCTACTACTAGAGTAACTGTAGCAGCTGTATTCCGCTTTGGAGAATGTGAAACAGCGAGTTTTTTTTTTTTACATTTGGCATCGCACTTTGTTCTTTCATGTCATGCTTTGCATGGACATAAAACCCCTCCGGCAGACATCTTCTAAACACTTGTTTTGGAATAAAAACTTAATATTTTAACACTTTTTAAACTTTTTAGACCAAAACGTTGACGGATTGGTGGCCGTGAACTGGTAAACGAAGCATTGGTCGTCCACCAGTCGTCGTGTAGACGATATAGTGAATATTATGTTTTCTTTTTATTATTTAAAATATACGCTCCAGGCACCAGGGTCCGTGACCTTTGTTAACTTTGAATGATAACATTTTACTACAATCTAGGTAGAGAAAATTTAGTTAAATTAATCCTATTCAGGGTTAATATACTAGTTTGTATGTATGTAAACATTTTTTCTTCTTTCTTCTTCTTCTTTAACATAATTTATCTTTATTTTTATTTGGCTGGTGTCCCTGTTTAGCCGAACCATTCATGTTGTGTCGAGTGTCCATCGTTGTACCATTTTGTTCGATAGATTTTGACCTGATTACAATGAAAGAAAGAAAAACAATAAAAAAAAATTACAGTGGATAATTACTTCGTTATTCAAGGTATTGGTCATATTTGGTGGTAGATCTTCTTAGCAAGAGGTCATCTAGGTAGGTACCACAACAGTACCAGATATTCTGTCGCCAAGCAGTTGTCGCCATGTTTAAATATTACTGTGTTCCAGTTTGAAGGGTACTGCAGCTAGCGATATTACAAGGCTGTTAAGACTAACCATCGAGCCTCAAAGTAATGAGCGCCAAAACAGAAGTGCCCTGTACTTTGTTACTCAAAGTTTTGTGTATCTCTGTAATGGTCATACGTTATCTCTTACCATCAGGTGAGGATATTGTTCGTCTCACCACATTTACATTAACAAAAATTTAGAATCTCCTCCTACTTTGAAGTCGTTTGAAGTGCTTGCCGTAGGTTTCGAACGCAGAACATTTAAATTGGAAGCCAGACTCTATCTATCGACTAGGCTGGCGAACTTACTTTTCAGTGAATAGCGCGTTGGCTATGTTGATTAGTGGCGCTTCTATCATCAGGTGCAGCATCAGACTGAAGCCGCATGTCACCACCAACACGCCGCATGCATCATGCACCTGCAAAGATGTGGGTACCTATACTGTTACGGTTAGCACCGTAGTACCGTATGTAGTCTTATGAAAAATGTTTCAACTGTTGTTAGAAGGAGCAACTATAAACGCCGTCGCGCCAGCTCGTCAAGTCGGAGAGGTCGGTATACATTTTGGGGCCCGCGGTCTGCAACTTCCATTCGGGATGCACCGCGCCATCGCGTGCTTCAGAGGGAAACTAAGATCTTGGCTTTAAGAGACCTTGTTCTATGACTTTGACGATTATTAAAAAATAAGACATTATTGAATTAATAGTAAAACCCAAACTAAGCAAAGCATGTCTTATGAAAGTCGGATAACTCATAGAATACTTAAATACTTTTTTTAAATATACATATCTAGAACACCCAGACACAAGATAATTTTTGTTTGTTTATACCACAAAATGTTTGTCCCAAGCGGGAATCGAAACCACGCCCTATAGCTATATTATCAAGGAGCCAACAGGGCTGTAAAAGAAAATTAAACTATGACATTACCACATGATACATCGAAAACTAAGCTATGACATTATCACATGATACATCGAAAACTAAGCTATGACATTACTACATGTTACATCGAAAACTAAGCTATGACATTACCTCATGATACATCGAAAACTAAGCTATGACATTATCACATGATACATCGAAAACTAAGCTATGACATTACCACATGATACATCGAATACTAAGCTATGACATTACCTCATGATTTTTCGAAAACTAAAGTATGACATTACCACATGATACATCGAAAACTAAGCTATGACATTACCACATGATACATCAAAAACTAAGCTATGACATTACCTCATGACACATCGAAAACTAAGCAATGACATTACCTCATGATACATCGAAAACTAAGCTATGACATTACCACATGATACATCGAAAACTAAGCTATGACATTACTACATGATACATCGAAAACTAAGCTATGACATTACCACATAATAAATCGAAAACGTTGCCGCAGTCCTCATCGAGTACCTCTGCAGCTGTATCACTATGCTATGCAGTAAGTAGACACAATACGATAGCTTGCTGAGAGGAACAAACCCTCGCCAGCTGAGGAACTTGGAGATCACAGCTGTAAGAGAAAAGGAACCAAGTAAGATAAGTATCGAATCTTACCAAATTAAATAATATATTTGCAACAATACATGTAAGGGGTCTTATTCAAACTTAATATTCATTGTCACAATCTATTTAATCTCCAAGCTGCAGATGTTACATGTAGGTTAATTGAATAACATTTGTTGATGCCAATAAGACAAAGATTTTTAAATCTATTGCCATTTTTTTATGTAAAAGACGAACGAGACGCTCTCCTAATGGTAAAAGATAGCATGTCCATGACCAGCGATACACAGAACTTTGAGTAGCAAAACAAGACCCAGAGCATCGCTGCTTTGACGCTCAAGGCGCCAAGGACTACTCAGTGTTCAAAAATGTACACGTACCCAAGACACAACTGCGACCCGATTTTTTGCACCAACCTCTGTATACATATTTCGTTGAAGGTCATTTGATTTACTAAGGTTTAACACTTACATAAACTGCCATATTCACAAACGCCAATTATAGCGCAGATAGCGACCCCCCAGGTGACCCTGTTAGTCGCCACCACCACGGCGGACTCGAGCGGATCGTAACTTCTGCCCGCGAAGATGCCTCCTATGGCAAACATCGTGACACCAACCAATAAAGACACTGACGCGATTATCCAAGACCATGTCTGAAAAAAAAGTCTTCGTTATTTTATATCAACAGTAATTATATCATTACTTGTCCTGACTGTCTTTTCTGACAATGAGCTTGAGCTGCCGGTGAAGGAAAACATCGTGAGAACACCTTAGCGTGGTGGTAAAGTGTTTTCTAGTACTCGGCTGGCTAGCTACCACCCTTAAGTTTTTTTTTTTCATATCTGACAGGCTTGGTGTTTGACCACAACTCACCTGATGTTAAGTGACGTTGTGGTCGAATATGGTAAAGTACACCTAGCCTGGAATGGAACTGACTCTCAAGTGAAGCTGCCGGAAGACACCGTTAGATGCTTGAATTTTCAACTTGAGGGTGGCAGCTAGCCAGCCGAGTACTAGAAAGTGCTCGACCACCATGCTATGGTTTCCTCACGATGTTTTTCCTTCACCGACAGCTCAATCAAACAAGTTGAAAATCTGCCTCCAAGCACCTAACGGTGTGTTCCGGCAGCCTCACTTGAGAGCCAGATTCATCCAGGCTAGGTATACTATACCATCTTCAACCACACCGTCACTAAGTGAGCTGTGTGGTCAAACGCCTAGCATGTCAAACATGAAAAAGCGATTTTTCAAATTCGATATTGAAAATATTCATTACATCCATACTCACGTTCCCAATCGCATGTCTATGTTCAGCTGGTCTGTATGAAGTGATGATGTATCCCATCCCCATGCCCACGAGGTAGGGCCCAGCTCGCACGTGGGTCGAAAAATAAATGAAATTCGTCTCTGGTGCTCTTCTCATGCTGATCTTTCTGAAAAAGTAGTCATGTCACATCATCAGCCATAAGACGTCCACTGCTGGACATGGGCCTCCTCCTGGGGGGGTTTTGCTATAGGGATTGTTCAAGGAAGACGCTGCTGCCCATCTTCCGGATTACATCCCTTAGCCGACTCTTACGGCAACCACGGGTAGAGAGGGTGGGGTACTATTCTTACGCCGACACCACCACGGCACCATGTACGGCACACGGCACCAGTCGTGTAATAGGATATAATCTAGACACATACGTGGTAGGCAGGCAGTTCTGGGTTACGTGTGACGGTACAACTAAGCGGAAAGGAGGTCATTTAACTCCTTTATTGTAAATTCGTTCGTAGATTTAAATTGTTCCACATTTTTAGGGTTCCGTACCTCAAAAAGAAAAAACGGAGCCCTTAAAGGATCACTTTGTTGTCCGTCTGTCAAGACGTTGTATCTCGGGAACGCGTGGAGGTGTCGAGTTGAATTTAAAACCATATACGCCTACATGTAGTTTCTTGCAGCTATAAAAAAAACACTAACTTCTGACAGAAAAATTGTATTAACTATTAACTAATCACAATAAACTTATGATAAAAATATGAAACATAAAAATAAATTTTGACTTTTAAAATAATGCTCTACTAAGCGTCGCTGTGCCCGACAGGGTCCATATTTGACGTCTTTGTATTTATAACATTTGATAAGGAACGAAGTCTGAAAACTCTAAAACATTCAAGAGGTCCATAAACAAATATCTCCCTCCACAAAATGGACTGAATGTGAGTTTAAATTTTTCGGTTTAAGAGTTAGTTCCATAGTAAAAGTTGCAATACTCAATATTTTTTGCAATATTAACAATAATTATTGAGTACTATTTATTTGAGCAAAGCAATATTAATACAGCGAAGTTAGTAGATATTACTTAAATTATTTATTTAAGGTATTAATTAAACTTATTTATAACTTAAACTATTAGCAGAAGCAGCAGTTAAATCATTACCGTCAAGCAGTAGTGTGTAAGCATTACCGTATTCCGGTTTGAAGGGCAACTAGCGAAATTACAGTGCTGTTGAGACTAACCATCGAAACTTTCAAAGTAATGAGCGCCAAAGCAGCTGGACTTTGTTTTACTACTCATAGTTCTGTGTATCGCTGAAATGGTCATGGACAGGCGTTATCTCTTACCATCAGGAGAGCGTCATCTTGTTAGTCTCATTAATTTACATGAAAAAAAACGTGAATCAGCGTAAAAACTGGATGCAAAGAACTGCAAATGGAGATCAATAGCTTTAATTAGGAGAAATCTACGTCCAGTAGTGAATAGCAAAAGGCTCATAATGATTTATATAAATATAAAAGCGAAAGGACATTCGCTCAATTATGATAAAGAAAGACCAGAGGTTATTGATCCATTCTAAAATCTATAAGTACCTTAAAACAGTCTTAACTTGACAACTCTAAAACAAGGGATGACCTCTGAATTCAACCCACTGCCAATCGCACATAATTATGATAAAAACTCACCTAAAATTAAAAGGGAGTATGTCTAACTGGTTCCAATAAACGGTAAAGCCGAGATTCACCATAAAAGTCACGGCGACCAGTAGGAAGACGCTGATGCCAAGTTTCTTATTCCTCCTGAACAAACAGAACAGGAACGTGCCGAAGATTGCCATTTGGAAATCGCTAGAGATGTACCACGTCACACAATAACACTGAAATAAGTATAGAATACTGATTTATGCCATAAGGTCGGTTAGCTATGTTGCTTTGACAGGCAGGAATCGCAAATGGTAGACCCGTCGACTATAGCCTCATTCGTGAATAGCAAATAGCAAATTTATATATACTATGAAACTAACGTAGTTTTGATATATATATTTTTTGTACTTATGTGAACATTTTTGTCCTATTTTGACATCTTGAAGAAGGCCATCTGATGTAGTCAAAACTAGCAAAGTGTACGACATAATTGAGTAATCCCGCATAAGCTAACAGTGAAAAGCTTACTATATAATAATATAGTTAGCTTTTCAAAATCATTCCAAATGCGCCTTTATTATGTAAAAGTAATAAGACGAAAGAAACGCTCTCCTAATAACGCCTATACAGAACTTTGAGTAGCAAAATAAAATCCAGGGCATCGCTGCCTTGGCGCTCATTACATTGAGACTAGATGGTTAGTCTCAACAGTCCTGTCATTTCGCTAGCTGCAGTACCCTTCGAACCGGAGCACAGTAATGTTAACACACTACTGCTTGGCGGCAGAATATCTGGTACTACGATGGTACCTACCGAGACGACCTCCTGCTGAGGACATCTACCAGCGAGTAAGGATCACGCGCTTAACGCAAAACCAAACATGCTTCCTTGCTTAAACGGGTTAGCACGCACGCCCTTCGGCGTGTAAACCGACCTCGCTAACCACTAAGCTATCATCGCTACAAACAATAACAGCTACAGTAATAATTTCTTATCGATAGAAAACAGAACTCATATATTTTCTATTTCTTTACAGAGTATCAAACTAAGTCGCTTCCCGCCGTCTGTACGCTTAGATCTTTTAAACTACGCAACGAATTTTAATGCGGCTTCCATCAATAGACAGAGTGATTCAAGAGGAAGGTTTATATGTATACCTAACTAGCGACCCGCCGCGACTTCGCACGGGTAGTAAGAATGGGTATAGTAAGCTATCCTTAAAAGGTAGATATGCCACTGCGGATATTTGTAGATCTATAAAAGAGGAATATCCCACCATGCATTGTTTTGTTAAATCTCAAAGGGATTAGGCAGCGTTTTCGATGAAAGCTCCCAGGTAGCTTGACTTTTTCCGACACTTCCAACAATTATGAAAATAAAATAAATACTTGCAACAGTGGTTATATCAGTATTGGCCATGAGTAAATTCTTCCACCAGTACTTCGCGCAGACTTCTGTCTCCCATAAAACGTGAGTCCTCCACATAGGACCAGTGGCCATGAACTCACAAGCTGTTGTGTAATACAATATGCATATCGCAAATGGTCCGATTAGTCTGAAAATAGTAATAATGCCAACGTTACACACATAAAACACACGTTCTGTTCAACCCTACCACCTATCTCAAAGAACATTTTAAATTCTTTGATGAATCTTCTCAGCCTTGTCTTTGCGACAGTCAACCTCCCATTATCTTTACAAACCGAACCATACTACTTATTTTTATAGTGCTTATTTTTTTATTTATGTTATTATTATAGTTTTTCTATACTCGCCACGCTTGGCAGGCGGGTTGGCGAGCGCAGTTAGGTGTGATTGTTCAAGGAAGACGCTGCTGCCCATCTTCCGGATTACATCCCTTAGCCGACTCTTACGGCCACGGGTAGGGTACAATTTTTACGCCGGCACCACCACGACTTAATCTACTAATAAAATAGCGCAAATTGCATGACTATTGCTTATTTGTTACTTAAGCATGTTTCATTTCTCTCTAGACCTAATTCTAAAGTTAACGCGGATGATATCGCGGGCGTAAGCTAGTGACTAATAAATGATTCTGATTTTGAGTTATACCACTATTTGGAGTAACCTTGTACCATTATTGGCATATCGTACCTGATGTATCGTTTTACTAGAGTGTAAAACACATTTTTCTGTTTCCCCATTAGCAGACCTCTGATGAGAAGCAGGCCTGACGTTGCAAAAAACGTGTCCACTGCGATTTCTATATGTATCAGTGAGAGTCCAAATGGACTGGTCAACAACTGCAAGCAGACGAAAAATATATGGAACTTATTCTTGTTCGGGATGAGGGCCATGAGTCCTGCACTGACGTCCTGCTGGGATTGATTTTATTTGGTGGTAGATATCCTTAGCAGCATGTCGTCTAGGTAGGTACCACCGCAGTACCAGATATACTTCCACCGAGCAGTAGTGTGTAAACTCCAGATTTGATTTGATTGTACTGATTCCATATTTTTTATTTGTAAAGGTTGTGGAACTTTCCACCGGAATCTGTGTTTCCTCATCATCATCATCATTTCAGCCGTAGGACGTTCACTACTGGATATAGGCCTCCCCCATTGATTTCCATAAAGACCAGTTGGGAGCGGCTCGCATCTAGCGCGTTCCTGCGGTCTTTACGAGGTCGTCTGTCCACCTTGTGGGTGGACGGTCCGTGGTCTCCACTCCAGAACTTTGCAGCCCCATCGGCCATCAGTTCTGCGTGCTATGTGCCCTGCCCACTGCCACTTCAACTTGCTAATCCCTTGTACTATGTCGGTAACTTTGGTTCGTCTACGGATCTCCTCATTTCTGATTCGATCTCGTAGGGAAACTCTGAGCATAGCCCTATTACAATACAATACAATATGGGTGTCTTCAAATCTAGATTAAATAGGTTTCTTCTAGGTAAGCGTGCTCCATCTTAGACCGCACTACTGCTTAACATCAGGCAGAGTGTGATCAAACGCGAAACTATTTTGAATAAAAAAATAAAAAATCATTACTGTGTTCCGGTTTGATGGGTACTGCAGCTAGCGGAATTACAGGCTGTTGGGAGTACCCATTCAGGGTCTCAAAGTAATGAGCGCCAAGGCGATGATATAGGTACTACTTTGTATTTACAACACTATAGAAGCAATAAAAATCTTGAATCTTGATGCCCTGGACTTTGTTTTGCTACTCAATGTTATCTGTATCGCTGCAATGGTCATAGACAAGCGCTTTAGGGTTCCGTACCCAAAGGGTAAAACGAGACCCTATTACTAAGATACTACTGTGTACTATATATGACTGTTAATTGATTGAATCAGGCGTTACTTTGCGGAAGTCCATTTTGAGTGATCTAGGTATATATTTAGTTTATTTCCGCTTAAACAGTCGTTTCAGCTACAACAGAAAGAGGATTTAAATAAAATAAAAAAAAATAAAAAAAAACTTGACAGATATGAAACAAAAAGCTTAATGATCATTAAAAAACCTATCCGGAACTTTACTGATAATCTAAAACTAAATTTCACATTAACTTAAAAGCTTAAATAAAACACTAATTAAAATTAAAACAAAACCCACAAGTATTTATATCCTCTTCGCTGCAATAACCACTAGCCTAATACTATATACTCTGATATATTAATGCGGTCAAACAGCTAGCATGTTAAAAAAAAAAATATGGTTACCTTATTAACGTCTAATCCGTTCACAATCGGAAACATTATCCCGAAGTAGACCTCGTGTGTTATCACTATCACCACAGCGGTGATGAATCGCATCCCGTGGATCACCTTTAGTTCATCGCGGCCCACGGTGAACAAATTGTGGTAGTTTCGCTTCACACAGAACGATCGCGTGACCAAACCTACAAGTAGCAATGATAACTAGATTGGGCAGGATTCTAAAAATCTATCAACTTAATACTTACTTAACTTAGCTTTTCAAGATTCGGTATCCGAAGAAGATTATCCAATAGATAGAGCAAGTATTACGTAAGCGCCAAAGGGGGCTGGGGGGTCTTTACTTTGCTTATTTTTGACGACATTGGGGATGAAGCGATCTGAATGGTGATAACGTCAGCAAAGTCATATCAATTATGCTGATTGTTTGTTTTCTTTGGCATCGGCACACCTCGTTTTAGCGACACGGCTGCTAATTAAATCAATATTTACTTAAGCATAGGAGTGGGAAGTAAAAGCTTTGCTTACTTTTGCTAACAAGGTTATTAATTACTAAAATTCTACTTACGTAATACTTTAATGATCCCTTGACAACAATTTAAAAAAAACCTATCCTAAACTTTACTTAATATCTAAAACTAAAATATGATTTAATCTTAAAAACTAAAACAGATTAAACAAAACACTAATTAAAATAACCACAAGTCTTTACATCCTCTTCTCGCTGCAAAATTTTTAAGCGGAAATACACCATAAAAATATTACTGTAGTATAATACTTTTTTAAATGTTACTTTTAAAACCCGGAACAGAAAGGGCTAATTAGTATTGTAAGTTAGATATATGTGTAATTCCTAATAATATATAATTGGACAATTTATTATTAGGAATAATAAATTGTCCAACAATCTATTCGCTAATAGAGATACCTATAACTTTGATCTTGTGTTCATCTAGCTATGAAGACAAGAAAATCTCATTACGTACGTACCCAAAGCAGTTTGTTTTTCATTGCTGAAGATGGTTGAAATAACAGTTGTCGCAAACAGCATTCCTAAAACGGCCCTGGAAATGTTTTTTTTTTTAATTGGCTTACGTTTGTCTGTCATCTCGCCTGATGTTAAGCGAAGATGCGGTCTATGGCGGAGCACGTTCGCCTAGAAGAAACCGATTCACTCGCGACTTGAAGGCACCCAGATTGTGTCTCAGGTAGCAAGTACAATTGTTTAACGGCTAGTACAATAAAAGTAGAATCAAACCGTTTAGTTCGAGTTTTCGGAATATCTACCATGAAGCAACGCCGCTTTTTTTTTTTTTGTCCAATAAAATAATGGTCAGGGTGGAATTAGGCCATGCAGATCTGAGATGCACTGTCCAAAGTGCAAAGTGTCCGGTAGCAAACTGACAGACATGCGACTTTTTGTCGATAGCGCTTTGGAGCCTTTTCCGAACAAGTGATTCATTAGTGATTATTGCTTAAATGTCAAATCATAATGATTCTGAAAGATACATTCTGGGGTCCGCGGTCTACCACTGTCTACCGCTTCCGGTTGGGATGCACCGCAACACCACGCGCGCGTCAAGCTGACATCTTGGTTACTAGAGATCTTTTTTTACAACTTATGATTATTTAAATACAAATACAGCTCTCCTGATGGTGGGAAATAACACATGTCCATGACCACTGCAGCGGTACCTAGAACTTTGAGTAACGAAACAAGGTCCATGGGATCGCTTTGGCGCTCATTACTTTCGATGGTTAGTATCGACAACCTTGTAATGTCGCTAGCTGCAGTGTAGTCCAGTCACTGACACCAAAAAAGGAGTTAACCTCGCAATGAGAGATAAAAAGCTGTAAACTCGTATACCTTCATTTTGCTGTTCTAAAAGTTGCCTCAAAAAATCTCGTGTCTGCGCCGTAAGTTATTAAAGGTCAAAAGTCACAAAAATCAGTTTTAGCTCGGTTTCTATAGCTCCAATGATGTTAGCATTTATAATAAAATTGTGAAAAATAAAATTCGCGATAAATTTTGTTTTTTTTATTCGCCCAACCGTTTTTGTGATAGAGGGCAGAGAGAGCGCAGCGCTCAGTCATAATCGCTAATACCTTGTAAAATGTTAATACACTATATTAAATTATTCATTAATGATATTTCAATGATTTAATAACTAGAGCGGGGTAACTGCACAGACGAATACTATATAGATAGTACACCACCACGCTATAGTTTCCTTATAATGTTTTTCTTTACCGGCAGCTCAAGCAGAAAATTGGGATTTGAACCCACGCCATACGGCGTGTGAACCGACAACTCTAATCACTGAGCTATTATCGGTACAAAATATGTTATTCTAAATAGGTTCGCGTTTGACCACACCCTGCCTGATGTAAGCAGAAGTGTGGTCTAAGATGGAGCACGCTTACTTAGAAGAAACAAACAAACGAATTGTCCAATCCTGCGTCATGACATTAAAGTTGGCTATTCCAGATTAGGTGTGTTTACCATCTTCAGTAGCGTTAACTACTGAGCTACCATCAGAACACTTACCAAAATGCATAGTATCCTGTGGGATAGTTGGACGCCCCACCAGCAGTCTTACAGTTTCCAGGGTCGACGGTAACGTCTTCATTTGGTAGATGAGTCAACTGGATGATATGCTGGGATATCCTGGCCACTGATGATGGAGAACAGATGGAGGGGAGGCAAGCGCCGAAGTAATGGTGGTTGAAGCGGCGACCGTCTTTCGTTGGTGTCTAGGTAATAAGAAGGCAGAATAGATAACTTTTTAATAAGGCAATCAAATTCATATCATTAAAGTTTTTGCAAAATTATGTCATAATTACCAAAAAATTATGCTTTGGTTATGCAAAATTACGTCATAATTACCAAAAAATTATGCTTTGGTTATGCAAAATTATGTCATGATTATGAAAAAAATATGCTTCATCTTTGTACATGTTATAATATTACCAAACCTAGAAAAAATATGTACCTATACTGCTTTATATTAACGTATCTTCAATGACAATAATTCTACAACAATATTTCGTGTTTTTTTTATATCTTTTTCAAATTCGTTTTATTTCGAACAGAAAAAATTTACCTAATTAAGTAGGTATTTATACATTCATTAATAAGAAAACAGAAAACGTCAAGTTTAAAATAAAATAAAACTTTATAAGTATCAACTCCAACGTAAAACGCTCCGCAGCGCCCGCGCCGGGGGTAAGCTGGCGGAGGTCCCCCGTACGCTAGAAAGGTCGGCCAAGTCGACGCATGTTATGGGTCCAACGGTTTATAGCAAGTTGCCAGAGCATATCATTTCAGCGCCTTCTATGGGCAGCTTTAAGTCACGACTGAAACGCTGGCTTGTCGAGCACACGTTTTACAGCTACAATGAATTTTGTGAGTTTTGACATTTTTTAATTATTATTATTATCATTATTTTTATTTTTTATGACATCTTTTTATTTTATTTTAACTATTGAATTTTAATTATCATCCAATTTTACTGACTTGTAACACCCGTTATCAATAAATATGATTTATGATTTATGATTTATATTAATTACTTATACAAAATAATATTGGCCCGCATTAACTATAGAAATAGGTTCAGATTTAATTGACAAAGCTTACTATAAGGTGGCTCATTACGTGAAAGACAGGAATATATGGTTGTACTAGCTTCTCTCTGCACTTGCATCCCCCTGGCTAAGTGACAATTGTAGTAAGCATAATGTATTAATATCTATAACTGTACCTACCTAATATGAAAAAAAAAACCATAAAAAAATGCCTTGCTGAGTTTCTTGCCGGAGTCTTCTCAGTTGAAGTGTAATTACGAGCCGGTGGTAGATTCAAACATGTAACTTAACGTTCATGAGTGCCTTACCAGGGCCTAAACTGAATAGATGACTTTTTGATTTTGATTTTGAAAAAGCGAAATGTAACATATAAGCAATAGTGGTGAAACAAGTTTCATGACCATTAGATTAAGATAAAGGATTTATCCCTGAATAATGTTCCATAAGACACATCCATATCAAATTTCAAGTGGATACGTTTTTTGATAATCATACATAATATTGTGAAACTTGACGACATCTGGTGATAGGTAATTGTATAAGTGCCCTAGAACATTTTTGGTAATCCCACAGTAAACATTTTTCTGATATAAAAAGTATCCTATATGTTAATCCAGGTAATAAACTATATACATATATACACCATATATAACCGTTCAGCTGTTTTAGTGTGACAGAGAAACAAACATCCAAACATACAAACTTTCACGTTTATATTATTACTAGTTGCGCCCCACAGTTTTACCCGCGCAGTGATGTGATGTTGATGATGATAAAAAGTATCCTATGTCTTATTACAAGACCTAAAGTACCTAGGTGAGAGTTTTGGCGGGAACGCGGAAAGAGTCGTGTCGCCCCATTGTATTTTTTCCAAAACTAGTGTTTTTTCGTGTGTTTATGTATAAAAATAGTGGTATTTTATTCATAAAGTGCCGGATTACAATCGCGAGTGTGGGAAAGTGATATAATGTGGTGAAACATGACTTTTCGTGTTGCTTCCAAAACTCCATCGAAGCTTATAATAAAGTCACCACTACCTTACTAAAGCATGACTAGATTTGACTGGACTTGACCAAGACTGGACTTTGACTATGAAGAAACTGGAAACTGAAGACTGCACACAAAATATAGACACATTGAAACTGGCAGAATGCACAGAGTGCGATGCCAAGAAGAAAAGAAAAAAAAAGTACCTATGTACATGCAAAATTTACAGATCCGTTGAGTAGTTTACGCGTAAAGGCGTAAAACAATTCTCACATCAGTATAGGATAGTATGATATCATAAACTATAACCGATTCATTAAAACAGAATTGTTTTTAAAGTTAGAAAGACGTGACCCTAAACGTCACCAAACGACCCCAATGACTTTTTGTTTTGGAAACATCACGAGAGGATGTATGACGCTAATATTAATAATGTATTGTATATAATCTTAACCTTCAGCCTTAGGCATAAATGTTATTGAATACTTAAACAGCAATATTTCAAAAAATAGAATTTAAAAACAAAAATAAAAAAAATTACAATGTAACTTCCTGATTTTTTTGTATGATTGACGAGCTAGTAATTTAACCACAGCTCACCTGAGGTTTAGTGACGGCGAGGTCGAAGATGGAGCACGCAGATTTAGGAGATACCTATTCACTCTAACAAGATCCAGATTATATCCCTCATAAAACAACCAACAACAAAGGAAGCCAGCAACTTATTTCATTTATTAGGATTAAAAAAATAAAACATTATTGGCATCAGCATAAATAAATGTAGGACATTACACACAGCGCCATCTAGCCCCAAACTAAGCAAAGCTTGTACTATGGGAACCAAACAACTGATAGAATACTTAATTTTCTATTTTCTTAATTTGTAGCGATAATAGCTCAGTGGTTAGCGCGGTCGGTTCGCATGCCAAAGAGCGTGGGATCAAACCCCAACAATGAGCTGGTGGAAGGGTACTTTCTAGTACTCGGCTGGCTAGCTACACCCTCTGCCGCTAAGTATCTTACGATGTGTTCCGGTAGCCTCACTGGAGAGCCAGTTCCATTCCAGGCTAGGTGTGCTTTACCATCTTGACCATACCGTCAATTAACATCAGGTGAGCTGTAGTCAAACACCTAGCCTGTCAGCCATATTTTTTAAAATTTAAATACATCTTTGTAATACGCATAGAACAAACATTTATCTTCGTCACATAAATGTTTGTCCTAGATAGGAATCGAACTTACTTGATAATACTCTTCAGTGTTATCAAAAGGTCCAAAAGTCTTGATTTGCTCTGATTCTGGACCTTTCACGTCAACCAAGCAGTACTGGCTGCGGAGGCCAGGGTGCTGCTGGTCGGTTGACCACGGCGCTTGCAGGCACTGGTCGTAGTTCCCGACGTAGGCCTGGGCGCCATACAGGGAACCTGCTGGCAGTTGCATCGAGTCCCAAACTGAGAAAAAAAAACATTTAAATATCATATAAGTACGTATATGAGTTTGGAACTTTTTTGTTCTACTTCTTCTTCTTAGAAATAATCATTGCTGAAAGCAGTAGACACGCTATTCGTGTTTATTCATTGTAGTGCCTAGTGCTTTTTAAAATAAATGTTTTCTTTAACAGGGATATCCCTTATCAAATCAAATCAAATCAAAAAGTCATTTATTCAGTGTAGGCCCTGGTAAGGCACTTATGAACGTTAAGTTACATGTTTGAATCTCCCACCGGCTCGTAATTACACTTCAACTGAGAAGACTCCGGCAAGAAACTCAGCAAGGCATTTTTTTTTTTGTGGATTATTTTATAAAATATTAATATTTTTCTTAATTATCCGACTGCCAAAGAAGGGTTATGTTCTTATATGTATGTAAATTTTTCTATTACTTCGTATCTTCGAAATGGCCAAATGGAGTACGATAATTAAGGTATCGTTAGATTAGTCTTAATATCCCAAATGTTCTTAGAGGGACAGGATAAAAAAAAATCAACGTGGTGGATTTTTTGGGCGAAATCGTAATACATACATTAATTTTTTAAAAATTACCAAAATTATCAAGTAGGGTATCAAAATAAAGACCGAAAAAAGAGGATTACAAATATATATATATATTAAATATATTAAAATGATACAAGGATTAAAATGATATAATATATAATATTTTTGTATATATATATACAATATATATATATAAAAATGATACAAGGAATATATATATATATATATATATATATATATATATTCCTATATAAGGTATATGTTTAAATTGAATTAGGAGTAATAAATTTGTTTAAAAAGTTTTTTTCCTTTAATTATAGCTATTTTAATCGCAGCCGGGCTATATAGTTTTATTATTATCCTTCAACTAGCTGCGCTCCGCTGTTATTTGCTGTTCCCACTTGAACACTACATTTTTTGAGATAAAAACAATATGTTAATCCAGGGTGTCAGCTACCTCCATACCAAATTTCATTAAAATTGGTTCAGCCGTTTGAGCGTGAAGAAATAACAAACACTCTTACAAACTTCCGCCTTTATAATATTAGTATGATGAATATTGTTTAAAATTATCCACCAACTACCGTTCACAGCTCAAAAGATCTAGTTGCCATTGATAGCAGACTATGTAGAGTCCCGTCAGCTGTCTTTCAGCACAAAATTCAGCTGAAACAATAACATAAGATGAATTACTGACCCCATGTGGCCCAGAGCGTGTTATTGTTGACGCCCTGCAGCATGTCCAGAGTGGCCTGCAGACAGGCTCCATCTTCAGCACCCCACCGCTCCCGCTGCAGCCGGCTGATGAGGGCATCCACTACCGGGAGACTCCTGGTCTTCCCTCCATGTAACTCAAAACGTTGGGGCGAGGCATTAACTGAAAATATTGCACACCATCAAATTATGACCTTACAAAAAATCATATAGAAGCCACAACTTGATCCTTAGGCATGTAGGTAATAAAATAATAATATAGGAATCCTTTATTGTAGGCTATAAGAGCTTTTTCGGCTGCCGCCCAGGGCCCCGTGATTATAAAGGGCCCCCAACCCCCATTGAAGACAAAATTCAGTGAAAGTTTTATGTTATCTTATGAAAAGAAAATTGTTGATGTTTTCCCTAATTATTATAATATCTTAAAATCTTTTTAACGTTGCCACTGCCTGTGCTCTTTTTCCAGGATGTCATATATAGAAAACAAATATAAGACAATAATGTCAAACTATTGACTAAATCATCTGACACAGTTCTTTCCGTAAATTGTAATTTAACATAGGACTTACAAATAAAGGAATTTCCAAAATTGCAAAAATATTGCTTTATAATCATAATCATAATCATAATCAATTTATTGGTAATATGTCAATTACAAGTCATTTAGATATAGAATACAAATACACTGTCAAAATTAAAATAAAATTAATGTAATTAATGTCACATCCCAATCATAATTGTAATTATAATGTCAATAATAAAAATTAATAATAAATAAAAATTAAATAATAAATGTCAAGTAAAAAAAATAAGTTGTATTAAAATATGTAACATTTGAAAAAATAATAATTAAAAATGAACATAACAGCCGTAATTAAAATTTAAAATCAATTAATTATATATAGCTGTAGAATAATTATAATAATTAATGTATCAAATGTTAACACATAACCTGATGATTTCTGTTACCAAAATGTTTCTCAAATGCTGTTTGTGTGTTTAAGTCATATTAAATAAATAAACTATTCGATTGCGCTCTTTTTTCATAAGCCGTGTACCTAGTACCTACACATTATCAAAAACAGGTTTTTGAAAATGTGTATAAGGCCCCTAAAAGTAGTACTTACTAACCGCGGGTCCACAAACTTCTGGTCCGCCACTGGGTGTCATAAATCGGGTATCAACAGTTGCCCTTTTGGGCATACAATATTAAGTACTTATTGGTATTGGTATTTATATTATTCTAATAATTACATTAGTTTAAAAAAAAAAACATATTTATTTCATAAATATATGCCATAATAAATTGTTAATGTCATAATACATTATTAAAGTCAAAGAAAATTATTAATGTCATAGCATTATTCAATAACAATGTCAACTTGTTTATCATTTAACAATTTGTCAATGTTTATCCTTTCCTTGTATCATTTTAACATCAAAGATGTTTATATTCTTCTTTACAATAAACATGCCTCTTTAATATACACTGATAATAAGTAAGAAACTTTGACTAGAGGTACTTACCAAAATAACAAAAACATATTAATAATAAGATAATATAAACTTCCATTGCAAACAACTGTCCTAAAGAAACTAAATGTTGTATGAAATAATACGCGATACTTGTAAATTAAATGAAACAGCCAAGCACAAATGAAACTCGCTACGGTTCAGTATAATTTAAATTTAAAAAAAAGTTTTCTTTTTTGGTTTGTGTAGGGAAAAAGTGGTAGTGAATGTCTACGAGGGTAGTGTTACTCCAATCCTACAATCAATCGGGGAGGCCTATGTCTAGCAGTGAACGTCTTACGGCTGAGATGAAGATGATGATGATGAATAAAATGTCAAAAAAAAAACATAATTACTAGTAATTTAATATTCTTTTAGTTTTAAATACTTGTCAATGTCATAACAAGGTCTCTAGCAGCCAAGATCTTAACTTGGTCCTGAAGCACGCGGTGGCGCGGTACATCCCGGACGGAGGCGGGTACACGGTTGTAGACCGCGGGCCCCAGGGTAAATCCCGACCTCTCTGACTTGACGAGCCGGTGTAGCCCGTTATAAATTAAATCAGGAAACTACAAAATATCACAGCATTTACAGAGGAAGACGGCATGCCTTTAAATCAAATAATTTTACTTGGTGGTAGATTTCCTTAGCAGGAGGTCATCTAGGTAGGTAACACCGCAATATTCTGCCGCCAAGCAGTAGTGTGTAAACATTACTGTATTCCAGTGGTGGACACAGAAAAAACTCAAGGGTGAGATGCTAAAGATATCTTGAGTGTTGAATTTTAAAAAATAATATTTTCTTCAGCAAATCGTTCTGTACCCACACAGTTCTCCGGTGAGAAAGGCTTCCCATTCTCCTTAGAATCGTAGTACCCAAAACTTCACTAGTAATGCTACGCTCTTGACTCTCTTGCGGTTCATCGTCAATGTTTCCATTACAATCATTGTCTTTATGAAAAATGAACCGGTTATTCTATTTCTTTCAATAGTTTAAGAGTTATCGGCCAAGATAGAAAAACCGGTTCATTAAATGGGCCATAAATCGTAAACTGTAAGTTTTACAAAAAAACTTACAAAAAGTTACGAAATTTTATTCTCTGCAATAATGGTCTCAATAACTTTTGCCCTAAAGTGCATAGTTTCCGAGATATCGCCCAAAAACTTTTTTTAAGCTGGCGCTTGATGGATCTGTCAGCATTTTGTAGCAGCTAAATAAGTGACCCAAAACCCTTTAAAAAAAAATGGATCGGAAATTTAGTGCGAGGTTGTATTCCATTTTTACTGGCCTACATGGTGAAGGATAAAACTAGGTATATCAATTAAACAATACAATAGTTTAAATGTCAGCTGAGTCAATATTGTGAATACAATAATGCTCGTAAAAAGGTACAATAAGATTCCTTAAAATAACCACGAGTACTTATTTCCTCTTCTCGCTACAGTAACCAGTTGGCGACTCGTGCTTCGCCTTAATACTTGTAGTTATTTTAATTATTTTTAATTTATTTAGATTTTAAGTTTATGTCAGATTTTAGTTTTAGATATTAAGAAATATTTCGGATAAATGCTACCACATAATATGTTAATAAACTAAGGAGCTAATAAATAATTACTATGAAACAAAGACGCCGTCAAGATCGCTGCCGTGCGGTAGGACTCCCAGTACAATACAATGGGGTTCTCATATAGAAAAGTTAGCTAGTAAATTGAGTTCCGCCACCTTCGCGATTAGAAAAATTAAACAAATAACAGATGTGGCTACAGCCAGGTTGGTTTACTTTGCTTATTTCCATAGTTTAATGTCCTACAGTCTACTGATGTGGGGCTCAGATGCAGACTTTGAAAATATTTTTATACGAGTACTGCAAAAAAGTGTAATTCGCGCAATCTATTGTTTGGGTCCTCGCGAATCACTACGAAATCGATTTAAGGATTTTAAGATATTAACATTACCGTCACAGTACATTTACGAAAATATTATGTTTGTCCGGAAAAAATTAAATTCATTTGAAATTAATAGTAGCGACCATAACTTAAACAAGAAATAAAGACAAAATTGTGACACCTAGATTTCGATTTTTTGATTTTGAGTACACTGGCGGCTTTGCCCTTTTGTACTACTATGCTCAACTTTTGGCATAAGCACCAGCTCAGAGGTCCCCAGAAGTGAGGACCAGCCGCTTTGAAAGGTCTGAATTTATTTTTGTTTCGGTTGACCACTGGCCCATCGTTTCCACAACCAGCCCAACAAACTCAAATGTATACTAAGCATAGAATATTGCGCTGGGCTTGTGCTGCTGCGGTTCCTACACTGCGAGCGGAACTACCGACATGTGACGGTGCCACATTATCCATGCAAGTAGTGGCTCCACCTAGGGACCATGGAACTAACGTGGCACCGTCAGTCGCTTACCATCTGTTGACATTCCGCTCAGTTCCAGTGTAGAATGCAGATGCTGTGCAGAGTCGACTGGCACTCTTGATGCACGAGAGCCCGTGACAATATGTATACTTAAAATATAATTCTTGAATACTTAATAGAAAGGACTTATTAGTGTTCAAAAATGTAGGTACACAACCGTGTTCACACTACACTAACACACATCATTTTTTTTTTTGGTTCTTCGATTGACTCGTGCATGCTATACACCAAAATTGTCGAATTGGTAGTTACATAATCCATGGCTTAAAAAATATACTTGTCGATCAATCTAAAAAAAAAAAAAAAAAACAACAGCTATACGTGGAACCGACACATAGTGCAATAAATCCGACGGATCCCTAACATCGGTCAAGACCAGTTTAAAATAATGAATTGGAATAAGATAAGTTTAAATAAGACTTTATTTAAACTTATAACTTACTCGAAATAATTATACCTCATTAACACAAAGTTATAATAACCTTGGGGTGTAGGTACGTACCCTAAATCGAAAGGATTCATTGTATTCATCATTATAAAAAACTCGTGGGATTTATAAATTATTATGTTGCAATTGGACTCGTTGCGGAGCGCAAGCGACAATCGTTGCCACTCGCTACTTTCGAAGAGTTGCCTCTTCGAGCGCTTGGTCGAGACTGGGCTTGGGGGCTCGGTTGATTGTTGTCAAGTGAGTTCAATTTAAATCCTCATAACTGTTGTAACTAAAACGACTGTTAAGCGGAAATAATGGTGACTTGAATGAAAAATGGTGAATAAAAGGCTTGTTTCTTGACATCTCTAAAGCCTTTGACAGGGCCTGGCACGATAGCCTCATTGGCAAGCTTCCATCATACGGTCTGCCTGCTCCCTTTTCCTCCTGGATTAAAGACTTCTAGAGGAAATGATCGATTCGAGTGGTCATTGATGGTTATTCATCTGTTCAAATGGCAATTAACGCTGGCGTACCTCAGGGGTACTCAGGCTCTCCGCAACTTTATCTTTGCTGCATATTAATGACATGCTTAAACCCGGTATCTTTGGGTATGCTGATGATAGCACAGTCGTGATAAGGTACACATCCGGTCCTAGGGCTAGTAAAGCAGATATCCAGGTATTGAGAGAAGATATGGTAATGCGTTTAAATAAATCACTCGAAACTGTTTCCGACTGGGGCGACGACAATCTCGTCAAATTCAATGCCAATAAGACACAAGCATGTCTTTTCTGCGCCAAAAAGAGCCAATTCTCACTGTCTCCTACTTTCCGTGATGTATCTGTTCCGGTAGCTGATCATCTTCAGCTTTTAGGCCTTACTTTAACTCCTACGCTGAATTTCGGTGCTTACCTCGATTCTAAGGCTAAACTGACGGCAAGAAGCTCGGTATTCTTAACAAGATTAAGCGGTACTTCTCACCGGGACAGTTGCTTCACTTGTATCAGGCACAAGTCCGGTCGTGTATGGAGTACTGCTGCCACCTTTTTGTTGGAGCACCTAAATACCAGCTGGAAGCTTTGGAGGCGGTAGACTGACATGCTATGAGACTTATTGATGACAACGATCTAGTCACCAAGAAATTGCTAAGTCTTGATCATCGGTGCAGAGTGGCATGTCTGTCTATTTTTTACCGAATACATTTCGGGGAGTGCGCGCAAGAGCTCCATGACCTTAGTATCATCCGTTCCTCGTGGGCGTTCCCAGTATTCGTACACAGCAATTCCGCTCTACTTTCTTGATAAGTACAACCCATGAATGGAACTCATTGCCAGCTAATCTGTTTCCTTTAAACTACAATTTGGACGATTTTAAGGCTAGAGTGAATAGATTTCGGTAAATATTCCGTATCGCGCCACCAGCGATTTTGAAGCTGTTTTTTTTTTATGACTTGGTTATGAGTTCTCAACACCATAACTAGTGTTGTTATGACGGCGCATAACCTTTTTTAGATAAAAAAAATAATGACAAAAAAATGTTAAGAACTCATAACCAAGTCATAAAAAAAATCAGCTTCAAAATCGCTGGTGGCGCGATACGGAATATTTACCAGACTTTATTCTAGCTATCAGGTACCTGTCGGTTACTCACATTGTACCAAGCACAAGTTCGTTCGTGCATGGAGTACAAAGAAATAACAGTATAGGTACCAATACAAACTACTTTTATTTTGCAAGACACAAATTTATTTTAAGATATTTTTAATTTATTTTCGATATGAAGCAGTTCTTCTAACACCTCTCCGTTTCCGTTGTGTATGATTTCTCTCTTTGAATCATTCTGTGCCAGAAGTTTGGACCTGACAACAATTATATTAGAAATTAGTAACTAAACCAAAAAAATAAAACAACTTGATTTACTGCAGCCAGCGAAACTACAGGGCTGTTGAGACTCACCATTGAACATCTCAAAGTAATGAGCGCTAAATAAAACCACCTATCCTGCCGCCGTACTCTGACCTACTTATGGCGATTCATATTCGGCACTCAGGAAATATCTACGCGACCAAATATCGTATGCCTACGCATGAGCAATAAGGTTCGTAGTCGCATAGCTTTTGCGAGAACGCCTAACAGAAATCGCAGTTAGAAGCTTAGAGCTGGGCCTCGTTTTCTTATTTAAAATTCTATTTATCGCTATATAAAATATATTTTACTATCAAGAGAGCGAAACGTTGGTCTCATTACAATTACGTAAAAAAATTCTATTACGATCTCTAATTTGAGGCAACGTTTTATAACTTAATATTACTTAATTTAAAATATACTATTCATGAGAAAATTTAAAGTAAATAAGTAAGTAAAATTAATAATGAGTTAAATTACAAGCAACTGTTTAAAAAAAAAAACACAAGTTTTTGAAAATAATACAACGCGCAATAATGTCTATTATTTAAACAAAATTCTATTAAAGTTAAGAGTATATCTTTGCTGGATTTCTGTTTAAAAGTCGTATTGGTTAACACTCACTTGAGAGCCAGTTTCGTTCCAGTCTAGGTCTACTTTATCATCTTCGACAACATCGTCGCTTCATCAGGTGAGCTGTGGTCTAACATCTAGCTTCTCAACCATAAAAAAACACTGACGAGGATTTAATGTAATTTGAATAACAATTTAAATATTTATCTGAAATATGAATGTTACTTGAAATCAATTTTAAATCTTTATTCAAAATAACCTTCATATAGGTATAAAATAAATATCCGAAATAAACTAAAAATTTAAAATATTTAATTGAAATAACCACAAGTATCTACATATTTCCTTTTCTCGCTGCAGTAATCAATTGCCGGCACAAGCATCGCTTCTACGCGAGGACTCCTCAAGACTCGTCAAGCGCTTGGCCGAAAACCTTGGTGAAAAACTCGGTGTTGGTTTGAAATATAAGAGAAGTTGATATAAATACTGGTTTGCTTCGGATTGCAATTTTAGATATTAAGTTCATTTCGGATAAATATTTAAAATTAAATTCAAATTCCATTAATATATCAGGTAAATATTTAAAATTACATTCAAATTACATGAATATTTCTGATAAATATTTAAAATTATATTCAATTTATATATTAATATTTCAGATCATATCACAACAGCCATAGACGTCCACTGCTGGACATAGGCCTCCTCCTGGGTTTTGCCAATACTCGCCACGCTGGGCAGACGGGTTGGCGAGCGCCGTTAGGTGTGATTGTTCAAGGAAGACGCTGATGCCCATCTTCCGGCAAATCCCTTAGCCGACTCTTACGGCAACCACGGGTAGAGAGGGTGGGGTACTATTCTTACACCGGCACCACCACGGCATATTTCAGATAAATATTTAAAACTATATTCATCAAAAACTCTCGTACTTACTTATCAGAAAACAAAGTATTGGCTATGTTGATGAGCGGAGCTTCTAAGATCAAATGCAACACAAGACTGAAGGCGCATGTCACGACCATCACGCCGCATGTGTTCGATATCTGCAAACAAATTAGATTTCAGCCTGTTAGCTCATAGTAGCTGCTTTATGAGATTTAGGGCGTGGATTCAATTCCCACTCAAGACAAAAAATTGTTTGACGAAAAAACGAAGTTTTCTGGCCGTTATCTGGTTACCATAAAACCAAGTTTTGTTTATTTTGGCTAGATGGAGTTGTGTGTCATTTTTTAAATCTTTTTTCACAAGCAATCGCTGCCTAAAGTTCAGCATTGAAATTTACAAAAAAATATTTAAGCATTTCATTTAATGTTTTTACTCAAAAAAAAAATGTACACAATTCTTCAGTGATTTTGTTGCGAAATATATCTAGTATTAAAATAATGTAGTTATTTACTAAGTCTTTGAAAAATGTGTACCTATATGTGAATTTTAGTATGGTTTGATAGCGTGTTTAATAGTCCAGACAAAATAGAGGAAAAAAGATGTTCAGTTTGCATTGATTTTTTAATGACGTAATCAAGACCTGTGCAAAAATCCAGCTTGTTGGGAGTCAATGCAAAGTTCAGGCCACTAATCTGACGCGTCGCACGGAGACCACGGGCGTCTGGACGTGGGGCCGTCCGACGCCCATTTGCTGTTTAAGTCTCGGAGGTGGATCACGATGTGTCCGGTGTTCTGACACATCGTCATCGTGGCGGGGTTAGCTTGGGCTCCCCGAGGCGGGTCCGCGAGGACAAGCGCTGACGAGGCCGCGGTAGAGTGCGAAAGCGCACCCGCAGCCTCGACACAAAGCGCCGAGATGGAACACTCCAGGGTTTTTAGTGGGTAGACCGTCATTAGGACGAAGAGTCCCACATAACCACCGTGCCCGCATTTTCTCTGGACAAAAAAAAAGTCTGAACTATAAAACAGGCGATAGTTACCATATAATACATTGAGTAAGTGCCCACACTCCTCGCCGAGAATTTCTGCAGATGTATCACTATGATATGTAGCAAATATATGCAATACGACAGCTTGCTGAGAGGCAAGAACCCTCGCCAGCTGAGAATGTTGGGGATCAGGGCTGAAAAAGACCAGAAACAAAGTTTACAAATACAGGAAGTAGGTAGGTAATTATTTATCGCCCCTTTGGTGTTCATTATTTTGAGACTTTCGATGGTTAGTCTCAACGGCCTTGTAATTTCTAGCTGCAGGACCCTTCAAACCGAAAGACAGTAATGTACACTACTGCTTGGCGGCAGAATAAATGGTACTGCAGTAGTGCCTTCCTAGACGACCTCCTGTTAAGGAGATCTACCACCAAGTAAAATACTGTAATTATTTAATATGTAATTCAATAACAATTTTTTATTATGACATAATATACATGTGTGTGTATAATGGGCCTTTGCTTTGTTTTTGATGGTGATTTGAGATAATTGAGTATTTGTACAATTATTTTCGATCTCGTTTTGCCATATTTTTTTATAACAAAATTATTTTATATTATTTAGTTTAAATTGGTTGTCCATTTTATGTTTGATTTATTGTTTATTGGCATGCCATCGCTCATCATAATTGTACGCCTGCGGGCAATACACGACGTCAGAATATAATTGTAATTTATCCACCTGTATGCTGTACTCGTATTTTAATGAAATATCTTTATCCTTAATAAAATGTTTGTAAAGCGTTTGTTTGTATAACAAAACATTTGGAGAACAAGATGATTGTCAATTGAATAGTATACGAAATACGTGTAAATAGGATCTATTTTAAAGGTAACATTCGTGATTATTATTGACAGCCCTGTTGGCTTATTGGTAGTATGTCTGCCTGAGCTGTAGGGCGTGGGTTCGATTCCCGCCAAGGACAAACATATTATGGTATAAGCAAATGTTTGTTCTGTCTGGGTGTTCTGTATATATTATAAGTATGTATTTACAAAAAAAAAGTATTTATGTATTCTATCAGTTATCTGACTTACATCACACAAGCTCTGCCTAGTTTGGGGACAGATGGCGCTGTGTGTAATGTGTCTTATGATATTTATTTATTAGGTACTCACTTAACGTGCCATATTCACAAACACCAATAATAGAGCAGATCATGATACCCCAAATGGTCCTGTTGGTAGCTACCACCACGGCGGCCTCTATCGGATCATATGGTCGGCTCGAGAAGATGGCGCCTACAGCTAAACCCGTGCTTCCAACTAGCAGAGATACTGTAGCGATGATCACAGACCAAAACTGAAACAATGATAGCGATGATAGCTCAGTGGTTAGCGCGATCGGTTCGCATGCCGAAGGGCGTGGGTTCAAACCCCAACAATGAGCTTGAGTTGTCGGTGAAGGAAAACATCGTGAGGAAACCATAGCGTGGTGGTAGAGTACTTTCTAGTACTCGGCTGGCTAGCTACCACCCTCAAGTTGAAAATCTATCGCCAAGCATCTAACGGTGTGTTCCGGCAGCCTCACTTGAGAGCCAGTCCCATTCCAGGCTAGGTGTGCTTCACCATCTTCGACCACACCGTCACTTAACATCAGGTGAGTTGTGGTCAAACACCAAGCATGTCAGCTATAAAAAAAAAAAAAAAAGATGTTCAATCTTTTTTTTTTATGGCTGACAACCTTGGTGTTTGACCACAGCTCATCTGATGTTAAGTGACGGTGTGGTCGAAGATGGTAAACTCACCTAGCCTGGAATGTTGGTTGAATGTTCCTCACGATGTTTTCCTTAACAGTCAGCTCAAGCTCATTGTCGGGGTTGAACCCAAGCCCTTCGGCATGCGAACCGACCGCGCTAACCACTGAGCTATCATCGCTACAAAGATACAGTACAAGATGTTGTAAATACAAAGTAGTATATGGTACACTGTCAAATATGGACACTGTGGGGCACAGCGACGTTCAGAAGACAGGCGGAGGCGGACTGACCAGGCGATTAACATTTTTTTTTTTTTTTTGTTGGATAAGTTAGTATACATTCAGAAACATCCAGACAGACGCGTTTGTATATTTTGACATTTTGTTATTTTATTAATTGACATGTAAATAATCAGTGTTCTAAAACTCTTCTAAGACGGAATTGACTTGTAACATTGGCGTTATCACTAAAATATTTGTATTTGTACAGAACAAACATTAATTATCGTCACATATGTTGTGGGAATCGAACCTACGTCCTACAGCTGTTGAAGCAGATATTGTACCAAATGAGCCAACAGGGCAGTCAAGTCATAGTCTCACCTTCCCAATCACATTTCTATGCTCAGCAGGTTTGTAGGTTGCGATGATGTATCCCATCACCATGCCCACCAGGTAAGGCCCAGCTCGACCTCTGCTCGAAAAATATGTGCCATTGACCTTACTGTTGTCCCGCTTTAGTGAGATTGCTCTGAAAATATACGAAACACTATTTATTTATTTGGATCACCAACACTATACACATCACAACATTTAAAAAGATCAACATAAAAAAAAAAAAAAAAACTAGATGTTATAGCAATTACAGGTGACGACAACATGCATAAAATTATGTTAACAATTAAATAACAAATTTAAAAAAAAAACGAAATGCCAATATTATACATAAATATCAAGTTAATTTTAAAAAGTCTTAACTAAATAATCTGTACATATAATAAAATATTAAATTTAAATTAAACAATATGAAATAACAAAATTAAAATTTTAAAATTATATTATATCATTTTAAATTAAAATTGAGATGAAATTTGGAAATGTCACGGAATTAATAAATATGTCAAGTTTATTTTTAAGTCAAGTTAAATAATACAAAATCGAAATTAAATAATATAAATTAAATTCAAATAATTATAATTCAAAATTCAAAAAGTAAATAATATATGGTAACTATTGGTAAAGGTAGTTTATAAAATTATATCAACGTATACAGCTTCCTTAAACAGCCATAAATGTACTTGGTGGTCGATCTCCAGTGCCGGATTAAGCCAAATGGAGGCCCTAGGCCATTCAAATTTTGGGGCCCCCTTTTTTTGAATAATTGTAAAATTAATCTTCATTTATGCATTTATAGAATTTAACCAGCTTAATCATATCATTTAAAGATTGTAAACCCATTAAAACAATCAAAATAGTTTATTTCTGACAATTTTTTATTTTTTTTATTTTCTATAATTACCGGTATACACTTTTAAATATGAAAACGACGTTCATCTTCAAGAAAAAAATTAACTTGAAATTAAAAAAAATATCTTAAAAAAAATCATAACAGATTTTCGTGGCCCCTGTTCGTCGGGGGCCCTAGGCCATGGCCTAGTCCGGCCTAATGAGTAATCCAGCACTGTCGATCTCCTTCGTAGGAAATCGTCTAAGTACCTACGTACCACACCAGTAATATTTATACAAATGTGTAAACATTGCTCTGTTTGGTTTGAAGGGTACTGCAGCTAGCGAATATACAGAGCTGTTGAGACTAACCACCTAATGCAGGGGTCGGCATGTAGTTTTAGGTGGCGTCCAAATACTGTGGGAAAATTCTAATGAGGTCCAGAAAAAAACAACTGATTTTAATTAAATGCTTTGCAAAGTCTTGGAATCTTGTAGCAAATTCGTTTTAAGATCGGCCAAAAATTGTACATACAGCAATATCTTCTTCAGAGTTCTCCTTTTTATATTCAAGAATTGTCGAAAAATTTATAAATTCTTGTCTTGCAATATCTTTTTCAAAGATATCCATCTTACGACGAAAAGCAGACACGCTTTGTATCAGATCACATATTAATTTTCCATTTCCTTTTAACTCTGTGTTGAACGCATTTAAGTACTAAGTTAGATTCTATGTGACTTCAAAATATTATTTCAATTAATAAAGGTATAGTTGATCTTATCTACGTATTAATTTATACTTTTGGCGGTCCGAGGTTCAACCTTTCCGCCTGTTGCTGACCGTTGGCCTAATGTCTCAAAGTAATGAGCGTCAAACCAACGACGCCTTGAACTGTGTTTTGTTACTCAAAGTTCTGTGTATCGCTGCAGTGGTCATAGACGTTATCTTTCACCATCAAGAGTGTTTCGTTATCAATTATGTTGGATAAAAAAATGATCTAATATAGCTAAAAACTCACTCAAAACTGCAAGGCAGGATGTCTAGCTGGTTCCAATAGACATAAAGACCTAGATTCACCGTGAAGGTCACAGCCACCGCCAGGAAGGCGGTGATGCCAAGTTTTCTATTCATCCTGAACAACCAGAAGAGAAACGTACCAAGGATTGCTAATTGGAAGTCGCACGAGATGTACCACGTCACCTTAGGGCACTAAAATCAGAATAAGATTATTAAAGACTGGTAGTCATCATCAGCCACAGGACATCCACTGCTGGACATAGGCCTCCTCCTTTTGCCAATACTCGCCACGCTTGGCAGGCGGGTTGGCGAGCGCAGTTAGGTGTGATTGTTCAAGGAAGACGCTGCTGCCCATTTTCCGGATTACATCCCTTAGACGACTCTTACGGCTACCACGGGTAGAGAGGGTGGGGTACTATTCTTACGCCAGCACCACCACGGCAATGACTGGTAGTAGTAGATAAAACGGTCATCTATTTTTTTATTGTTGACAGGCTTGGTTTTATACCAGAGCTCACCTGATGTTAAGTGACGGTGTGAACTGGCTCTTAAGTAAAGCAGCTGGCACACCTATTACTATACCAACAAATTTATAAAAACAAAACCGAAATATGACGCTTACATATTGTTTTGATTATAAGCTACCACGTACTAAATATATTACGTATGCACTACATATGTAGCGATGATAACTCAATAGTTACCGCGGTTGGTTTGCACGCCAAAGTGCGTGGGTTCAAACCTTGATAATAAGCTTGAGCTGCCGGTGAAGGAACCATAGCATGGTAATAGGGTACTTTCTAGGATTCGGATGGCTAACTACCATCCTCAAGTTAAAAATCTGATGCCAAACAATCAACGGAGTGTTCCGTCAGCCTCACTTAAGAGCCAGGCTAGATGTGTTTACCATCATGGACCATCGACATTAAACATTTTAAAAAAATATGTTTCTTAGTTTCCGGTAGGGTCCCATTTAACTGGTTTTAACTCAACTTAAGAAAACTTACTATAGTAGCTATATCAGTATTGGCCATAAGCATGCTCTTCCACCAATATTTGGCGCAGAATTCTGTCTCCATGCGAATGAACTCTCTCCACGCAGGACCGTTGCTCATAAACTCGCATGTCGTTGCATAAAACAAAACGCACAGCGCGAAAGGTCCAATCAGCCTGTAAATAGAAAAATATCATCTACAGGCAACATTTTAAATTAAACAGTTGTAAAGTTGGTGGAAGGCGCGCTTCATAATCTTGAGGTGGCAGAACGATTTCGAACGTAAATCTAGAATCTTCGTTCTAACTGCAGAGTTTGTGTGATGGAATTCAGCTAACTGATAGTATACATAAATACTTTTTTTAGGGTAACTCAAAAGGAAAAAACGGAACCCTTATAGGATCACTTTGTTGTCCGTCTGTCAGTCTGTCAAGACCCTTTTTCCCAGGAACGCATGGAGCTGAAATTCATATCAAATACTCAGGTCTACTGTCCCTTGGAGCTGTGAAAAAATCTAACTTCTAAGCCAACGCAATCAAAAGATACAGCCGTTTATGCTGCAAATTTTCAACACTCGCAAGGGAATCAAAACCTACAGGGTACTTCCCGTGAACTCAGAATCTTGCAATTTGGTACGAAGCAACGTTCTATAGCACAGATAAAGGAAAAATTGCGAAAAGCATAAATTACAATTTAAAAAAAAAATAACTTTTACTTATATACCTACAGGTTTGTACGGAACCCTCGGTGCGTGAGTCCGACTCGCACTTGGCCTATTTTTTGTAAATACATACTTATAATACATACAGAACACCCAGCCATCGTGCTGTGGTGGTACCGGCGTAAGAATAGTACCCCACCCTCTCTACCCGTGGTTGCCGTAAGAGTCGGCTAAGGGATGTAATCCGGAAGATGGGCAGCAGCGTCTTCCTTGAACAATCACACCTAACTGCGCTCGCCACCCGCCTGCCAAGCGTGGCGAGTATTGGCAAAACCCCCCCAGGAGGATGCCTATTTCCAACAGTGGACGACCTATGGCAAATAAGTTAGTCTTGATATAAACGAAAGACGTACACATAGGTCTGAATATTACACAAACGCTAAAGGTGTTCCTCAAGGCAGTATATTAGGGCCTATTCTCTTTACGTCGTACATAAACGACCTACCTGACGTAACATCAAACAAATGCATTCTATTTGCCGACGACACGACAATTCTAATAAAATGCTAGAGTATAGATAATTTTGAAAGTGACATAAATAGCGCAATTAATGATATAATGAAATGGCTTAACAATAATGGACTAAATATTAATATTAATAAAACAAATCTTATACAATTCAGAACATACAACTCAAATATTATCGAATTAAATATACACAACAACAATAGCCAGATTAGCAAAGTTAACTGTACAATTTTTTTTGGTATTTACATTGATGAACACTTAAATTGGAAGATGCATTGTTCCACAGTGTGCGACAAGCTTAATAGATTTGTCTTCGCCCTTAGAAGATTGAGACAGGTTGCATCCGAAAAGACATCACTTTGTGCTTATCATGGGTATGTGTCATTAGTATTAAGCTATGGAATTGTGATCTACGGTAATTCTGTGGATATTGAGGAGGTATTTAAGGTCCAAAAAAAGTGTGTAAGAGCCATATGCGGAGCTTTTCCACGAGCCAGCTGCAAACCACTGTTTAAGAGACTTAAAGTCCTCCCCCTAGCCTGCATATACATAAAAGAGATGTGTCTGTTTGTTGTAAACAATAGGGCGCATTTCGAAAATGTTAAATCCAGTCGACATGATAAACTGATATTCCCCAAAAAAGTCAGGCTAGAGTTTTGTCAACGAAACGCATATTGTATGGCAATTAAATTTTTTAATAATTTGCGTAAAGATATAAAGGAACTACCACATTGTAGGCTCAAACTAAAGTTGTCTGAATACCTGTTGGATCATTGCTTTTACAAGGTCTCAGAATATCTTACATATAGAAAGCCTTTTAACGCACAAGGCAATATTTGATTCTGCCATAACTGTTTTCTTTTTAAATATACTTATGTTTGTTGATCTATTGAATTGTTGTTACTATTATTATTATTATTATTTTAATTTTGATTGTAATTTGTAAATTTAAATTTCAATTCTTATTTCTGACATTATTAATTTGATTTGCACTGTATGGTGACCTAATGACCTTATGACTTATCTAAATCTATTAATTAATCTAATGACATTATTTAACAAGTATGTAATAATTCCATTTCATCCAGTTTTGCACACCCAGTTCTGGGTCAAGTATGGTCAAAGTGACTTATTAATTTATGTACCAACTTCTCGACACCTATACTTTGCAAATAAATATATTTTGATTTGATTTGATTTGATTTGAAAAAATAAATAATAATGATGGCTGATGATTTGATGTATGTGCGATGACCCAGCCACAGAACAAACATTTGTTTAATCCATAAAATGTTTGCCCTGGTCGGGTGTCGAACCCACGCCTTACGGCTCTAAAGGCAGACATACTACCAATGAGCCAAAAGGGCTGTAATGATAATTATGATAATGCATTGCCCGACCTGGTTTCTCACACGTGTATATTTACCTTATGTATCGTTTCAGCAGGGTGTTTAACACGTTCTTCTGTCTCCCTGTCATCAGGCCTCTGATGAGTAGCAAACCTGACATCGTAAAGAAAGTGTCCACAGCAATTTCAGCGTGATTCATTACTAGCCCTATTGGTGTCGTCATCATCTGTGAAATCAGATGCAATTATGAATAGCCAGCGGCAAACAGACGTTACCATTCAAGGCATAAAAAAATCGAATACAGTTTAACTGTCCAAAGTCAAAATATATTGCTGGATCAAAAGTGGTATAGCGGCATATACCTATGTTATATAATATTTAGGCAGATGACTGGGAGATGCCCTCCCACCGACAGTCGTCTCCCCATCGTGGCCCGAGCCGCCAGATGTAAATAGCCATGACAATTTTTTTTTTAATTTATTTATTGAGATAAAAACGACTATTCCAATCAATTATATCTATCTCACAATTTAAAAAAATATCTTCAGATGTCAAAATAAATTAGGTTTATAAATGTCAAAAAGGTAATACAAATGTCAAAAGAAATTATACAAGTGTCAATATAAGGTGAATCTAAATGTCAAAATGGTTATACAAATTTCAAAAATAATTATACAAATGTCAATATATGGTAAATCTAAATGTCAAAATAATAAAATTATACAAATGTTAAGAGCAAATTGTCAAATAAAAACATTTTGATGCCATAACCAATTATCTAAAATCTAAATGTCAAAATCGTTATCGGCTTTTTTGCCCACGTCCCATTGGTCAATTAAATTCTCAGAATATGTCAAGAAAGTGGTCATGGTTATTTATATATAGTCATTTATATATAGTCATTTATATTTAGTGACAATATATATTCACTGGGAAATTTAAATGCTTAAAGTGATTTGGACAATACACCCCTGATATTGGTAGGTCAGGGCAGTTAGACATCTATGTAAATAGGTGACCTTTAATACTAGTGACATTGCATTCCGATAGTGGCCAATATACCTTGGCAACATATTACTTAACATATACCTTAGCAACTTTTACTTGGTGGAAGATCTCCTTAGCAAGAGGTCGTCTAGGTAGGTACCACCGCAATACCAGATAAGTTACTGCCAAGAAATAGTGTCGGTGCCGGCGTAAGAATAGTACCTCTCTACCCGTTAGAGTCGGCTATGGGATGTCATCCGGAAGATGACGTCTTCCACCTAACTGCGCTCGCCAACCCGCTTGCCTAGCGTGGCGAGTAATGGCAAAACCCCCCAGGAAGAGGCCTATGTCCAGCTGTGGACGTCCTGTAGCTGATGATGTGATGTGAAGCAATAGTGTGTAACATTACTATGTTCTGGTTTGAAGGGTACTGCAGCTAGCGACGTTACAGGGCTGTTGTTGCCTAACCTAACCTAACCATCGAAAGTCTATCTCTTACTATAAAGATAGCATCTCATTAATTTAACATTAAAAAAAGTCCTAACGCGTAAGCACTGCCATTCAACGTGGCTATGCATTCAGCATGTTAGACACGCCGCCGAGTGGAATTGAGCATTTATCCATACTTTATTCTAAGTAGATAATTCCAAAGTTTCTAGTAGTTGTAATTTTTCCAGAGGCGTAGCCACCGCCGTATCAATGATACGGGGCCCCCGGAATACTGGGGCCCCAATATGTATAAGCAAAGATTCGTTAGCCTTCAGGCCGCGGCAACAATGGATGTCCAGAGTTAGACTTCGTTTGATTATATGTTCGTTAACAAGTTTGTGAAAGAATAATAAACATGACCCCGTGGAGCTATGAAATGAAAGTCTGGTTGAAGGGCCCTCGACTAATCTTGATACCGGGCCCGTCTAAGGCAAGCTACTTCACTGCCTTTCATTTGGGCCCCCAACTAATTTTGATAAAGGGCAAGGCACGCTACGCCACTGATATTTTCTTAATAAAAGATTGCGTGAAATATGTACCTTATTGATGTCTAGTGCGTTGGCGCTTGGGAACACCATAGCGAGCACCCCTTCATGAGTTGCGGCAATCACCACAGCAGTAAGGAACCGCATTCCATGCATCACCTTCACTTCATCGCGGTTCATGGTGAACAGGCTGTGGTAGTTCCGCTTCATACAGAACGATTGTCTAATCTTACCTAATAAAATAAGATATTAAGTTACCCGATTTTATTCATTTCAAAGCTAAAATACATTAGTCCAATAATAAATTGACTAAAGAAATTGTTAGTGCTATTACTGGTGGTGTTGTGTAAGCAAGACAGCACACAACGAGGCGTTAATGTAAATAAAAGGAAGCTGGCATGCGCTGGGGACAAAATTGTCTTTCGTTACACGGAAGTGTGACAAAGCCAGAACAGGATAGTATAGAATAGAATGCAACTTTATAGTACATTGTTGGGGTTTGAACCCACGCCCTTCGGCATGCGAACCGACCGCGCTAACCACTGAGCTATCATCGCTACAAAACAAAATTAAATTAATTTAATTTGTGGTAGTATAACATCGGCCTTGTCGCCGAGAGCAATTTCTTCCAGACAACCAAATATGGATATGCCTGTTTTGTTATCTCAAGTGGAAAGACTTTGATCACGGATCGCGTGCTGAGTTTGCTAACTCGTCTACTCCGTTATCTTTCTAGAAATTTCTTTGCGCTACAGGGTAATTTAGTCGGTGGCAACTCTGCTTGGAGAGTTAATGCTTGTCCTGAACGGAAATAACAAAGAGATAACGCATGACCATGACATAGCAGCGGTACGGAACTTTGAGTAGGTAACAAAACAAAGTTCAGGGAATCGCTGCTTTAGCGTTAATTACTTTGAGACTTTCGATGGTTAGTCTCAACAGCCCTGTAATTTCACTAACTGCAGCACCCTTCCAACCGGAACACAGTAATGTTTACACACTACTGCTTAATCTAAACGTCTAAGAGAAAGTGGCTTTTCCAAATACCTATAGTTCATAGTGAATACATAACTTTCATGGCTGCATTATTCACCTTCCACAACATCGACACTTACTATAGAGTGTAAGATTGTTTATTGTTTATTGACTAAAACGGCATAATGCGCCAATTATAATAGTCCTTAAAAATATCGAATTAAAATTAAAATTGTATAAACAAAGAGTCTAAACAAAGTCAAAATAAAAAAAATAAAAATGTAAAAATAAATTAATTGAACAAATCATAAAATTATAAATACACAAACTCGAAAATATGTTATAAGTACTTACAGAAGACATTTTGTTTTGTCCCATCATTACTGCAGAAGGTTGAAATAATGGTTGTCGCAAAGAGAATCCCCACCACAGACCTGCAAAGATTATTTTAGATTAGTTTCATATGCATACCTTAAATATCAGTATGACCCTAAGTCATACTTGGAAATATTCGTGTCCCGATAAGGTCACTCCTTGAAAAAATATCACGAATATAGTTTCCACTAATCACGTCCTGTAAACTCGCAAGTGTTGAATACAGTTTCCACTAACTCTATAGAGAGCCCGTTCTATTCCAGGCTACACATAGTTTACCATTTTCGACCACACCGTTACATGACATCAGATGAGCCGTGGTCAGACACCTAGCCATTAAAAAAAATTACAATAATACGTAATATTAAAGTAAAATATTACCAAAAAACATAGTACCCTGTAGGATACTCTAGTTCCTCGCCAGCTGTTTCACAATTCCTTGGGTCTACGGTCACGTCTCCATCAGGCAAGTGAGTTAACTGCAACAAGTGCCGGGATATCCTGGCTACGGATGTCGGAGAACACATGGAGGGGAGGCACGCGCCGAAGTAATGGAGGTTGAAGAGTCGACCGTCCTTGGTTGGGGTCTGTGGAAGACATTATGAATATAAATATAATAGAGATATACAGCGAGACCGTAGGGCTCAGAGGCAATAAAATTTGTACATGAGATAGGGTGTAGTATGAGGGAGAAGAGGAGAGACCCTCTGTCAGGATGATTCTTGACTCAACAAATATCCCTGGCCATCTAGCGCGGGAACCAGCCAGCGTTTTGGGGACGGTCGGGCAAGGCCCAGCACGCGGGGTAGTTTTGGATTTTGACTGTTTTTTATGGCTGTTTTCTGACAGGCTAGGTGTTTGACCACAGCTTACCTGATGAGAAGTGACGGTGTGGTCGAAGATGGTAAATCACACCTAGCCTGGACTTACCCGATAATAATCATTAGAGTTATCAAAAGGTCCATAAGTCTTAATTTGGTCTGTTTTTGGACCTTTCACGTCAACCAAGCAGTACTGGCTGCGGAGGCCAGGGTGCCGCTGGTCGGTTGACCACGGCGCTTGCAGGCACTGGTCGTAATTCCCGATGTAGGCTTGGACGCCATACAGGGAACCAGTTGGCAGTTGCATCGAATCCCAAACTGAAATAAAAATAATTCAAATATCATATAAACGTATGTATATCAGATTGGAAACTGACATTGTTCTGACACATTTGTGTTATATAATCTTCATTGAAGGTCTTGTTTAGTTTGAAATGTTGATCTCTCGGTGTACCATATCCTTCCACATGTTACTGTCCTTGTAGCTTTAGGATTTGGCCAATGAGCGTTTTAATAGGTGCTGGTGAGAGACCGCGCGGTCTTTTCCCGTCGAACTGACCAATTATCATCTTTTTTAGGCTATTAGGATTTCCGCGAGATAGGTATCCCGACTACAGAGCAAAGAAAGACCAAGCTAGACATTTGTTCCCGTGGGATTATCAAAAAACTAACTACAGGACGTATGTACTCGAAATTTGGTATAATATATATATTGATTGACTTTGTCAATCAATATATATGGATGTGTCTTACGGAACATTTACACTACATATTATGAAACAAAGTCATCCACGGCGTCTGTCTGTCTGTTAGCGATAAACTTAAAAACTACTGAACGGATTATCATAAGAGTTTCACCAATAGATAGAGTGAATCATGAGAAATATTTAGGTATATAATTTGTCAAGTTTTTGTGTAAATTTGTTGAAATATGATGGTAATTGTTGAAGGGTCTGAAAACAGTCAAGCCACCTGGGAGCTTTCATCGAAAACGCTGCCTTCAATCCCTTTGAGATATTTTGTTAAATTCCACGCGGACAAAGTCGCGGGTAACAGCTAGTTGTAACAATATATTAACAACTAACAAGTTACATTTTGCGAGTAAGTCAGGGCTGTGAATCAAAATCAAATCAAAAAGTAATTTATTCAGTTTAGGCCCTGGTAAGGCACTTATGAACGTTAAGTTACATGTTTGAATCTACCACCGGCTCGTAATTACACTTCAACTGAGAAGACTCCGGCAAGAAACTTCGGCATTGTTTTTTGTGGATCTTTCTTTTCATATTAGGTTACAGTTTATACAGTTTATAAATATTAATACATTATGCTTATTACAATTGTCACTTAGCCAGGGGGATGCAAGTGCAGAGAGAAGCTACTACAACCATATATTCCTGTCTTCCACGTAATGAGCCACCTTATAGTAGGCTTCGTCAATTAACCTCTGCTTTATAAAATCTTTGAATTTATTATAGGACATTTTAGTTACGTCAAGTGGGATTTTATTATAGAATCTAACGCAATTCCCGAGAAAAGACTTATTAGCTTTATATAACCTGAATCTAGGTGTCACAATTTTATCTTTATTTCTTGTGTTTAAGTTATGGTGACTACTATTAATTTCAAATGAATTTAAATTTTTCCGCGCAAACATAATATTTTCGTAAATAGTTTGAAATACTCGTCAATGTCATAAAACAAGGACTCTAGGAGCCAAGATCCTAACTAGGTTCTAAAGCACGTGGTATTACAATTAAATATAGTCCGCATATTCGACGCATCAAACTGAAGAAACCCTACGACAGATAAAACATGTAGGCATAATATGCTCTACAACCCAACCCAATTCCTAACTTAACGAGAACGAAATCGCGGGCGCAAGCTATTTGCTATATAAAGTTATTAAGAATTATTTAACAAGCATTATCTTCCGCTCCGTAAGTGTTTTCAAATTAAACAAGACCATGTGAATAAATAAAGCAACTACTCCCAAAATTAAACTATGTAATATTTTTATTATGGAGTCTTATTTGAAAGAAATGCGTAAATCGATTCTATTGTCGGATACTTTGATGCTTATTGTCACTTTAATAGTTCCAATATGCTTAGATCAGAAACGTTTCAAGACTACAAGTATTTAATATAGCTGCTTTATATAATATAGGTAGGCTTTAAAATTGTTGTAATACATTTACTTACTTCTATGTATGTATATAATATATTTCCTTTGGCTATTTTCTATTGGTTACTAATCACATCATCAGCGATAGGACGTCCACTGCTGGACATAGGCCTCCTCCTGGGGGGGTTTTGCCAATACTCGCCACGCTTGGCAGGCGGGTTGGCGAGCGCAGTTAGGTGTGATTGTTCAAGGAAGACGCTGCTGCCCATCTTCCGGATTACATCCCTTAGCCGACTCTTACGGCAACCACGGGTAGAAGGGTGGGGTACTATTCTTACGCCGGCACCACCACGGCAAAATGTATTAAATGTAGTGGGTATTCGATTGGCTAGCTACCAAGGAATCACACCTGGCCAGGAATGGAACTGACTCTCTACTGAGGCTGTCGGAACACACCATTAGATGCTTAACTATAGATTTTCAACTTGTGGGTGGTAGCTAGCCAGCCGAGTACTATAAAGTACCTACTTTTTTTTTTTTTTTTTTTTTTTTGGAGTTTTGTCGATATTCGACTATGCCACTCCCATAATAACAGACTACATGTACACCTCACTTCGCACAACATCTATCACTACCCAAAAATATAAAGGTACAGTTTTATTAGATTCCTGGCTTCTTCTGATGTCGGCGTAGCCAGGAGACTATTACACACACCCATGTTATTGTCAAACAACTGACAGTTCTGCCGCACAGCCTCGTTCCGGACACATTCGGTTAGAACGTGCTGGACGTCTTCGACCCTGCCACACTCGTCACAGTTAGGAGACTCTGCTATACCCATTAAATGTTTAAATGCATTCGACGGAATGTGTCCGGAACGGAGCCTCATTAGCGCTACAACATATTTTCTACACATTGGCACTGCGACAAACCATGGAATACGAGGAGGCTCACATTGGATTGTTTTGTACCATATACCACTACACCGCGACCTTTCATCAAAATATTCACGCCATTGATCCCGACATTGAATTTTTACTTCAGTCAACATTTCGCTGTGCAAGGGTAAATGGTGGCTTACAATTCCATCAACAATAGCTTGTTTTGCTGCATGATCAGCCTCTTCGTTTCCCGTGATGCCAATGTGCGAAGGGATCCATTGAAGTACAATAGTTTTGTTCAAGTCCAGTAGCTTATAAATAGAATTCAAAATGCTATAGGCTATAGGGTGACCTCGAACATTCGAGGTTAACTTAGCTAGATGTAAAAGAGCACTTTTGGAATCTGATAGTATAACAAAATGGTTACTATCAATCGAAAACACATAAGACAATGACTCGAATATTGCTACAAGCTCACTGTGCATTATGGAAATATTTGAATCTATTTTAAACTTTGTATCTAGACCAATTTGCGGATCAAAAAAAGCTGCCCCTGACTCCTTCCCTTCTTTCGATGCATCGGTAAATATTTTATAATGAGTGTCATAGTTGCTATGTAAATAATCATTACATATAGATCTAAGTTCTTGCGTCCGCACAAATCGCTTAGCAGAATTCAGGCCTTCTATGTTGACTACGATCATCTTCTTCAAGTTAAAGCTGCTTATCCAGGTATCTAACGAATGAATTTCAAGTTTGTGTGACGATTGAATTGGATAATTTTTAAGGTCTCTATTGATGGTTATTAGTTTGGGAATTTTCTTTTTAGTCCAATAATGAGAGTGAATTACGCTATCAAGTTGTTCTATAGTTCTAATATTCGGATCATTTTCAATTGATTTTGATTTTAACCAAAATTTGCTACCTAGGTACGTTCTGCGAGTGTGTAAAGGCTGTAGACATAGTTCACTCTCCATCACATGGATTGGAGTACTCTTTATGAAGCCTCCTATGACCCTCATTGCTTGATTTTGCACTCTGTCAAGCTTATCCAGGTGGCATTTAGCGCTTGTGTCATAAAGAAAACTGCAGTAGTCAAGTCTACTGCGAATTAACGCTACGTAAAGTTGTCTTAGATGTCTAGGGTGTACTCCCCATTTGGACCCAGCCAACACTTTAACCAAATTTAGAAACCGAAGTGTTTTATTGCATGTTTCGTTAATGTGAGTACCCCATCTTAAGCCTGAATCCAGCCACATACCTAAATACTTAACAGAATACACTTCCTCAATAGCTACATTATTTATAGTTAGTCTTATATTATGTTTTGACTTTCCTCTTCTAAACATGCATACTTTGGTTTTTCTCCGAGAGATATTAAGACCTATTTCATCTATGAAGCTACATAGTACTTCCAAGGCATTTTGGACTTGTATAGTTGCTACTGAAACGTGTTTGTGCGTACAATACAGCACAAAATCGTCTGCGTACTGTGATGCAAATACCAAATTGATGTTTTGACAAATCTTTGCTGTCACAGCGTTAAACAAAATCGGTGAGAAAGGATCCCCCTGGGCTAAGCCGGTTCCTGTAGTTCTGCTTAACGTTTCGTTGTCGTTCAGTTGTAATGATAAATTTCTTTCCCGCAGGAATTCCCATAAATATGTACACAAAACTGATCCTACACCAAATCCGTCTAGTATCTTCAACAGGCTTATTAAATTTACATTGTTGTATGCATTTTCGATATCTACAAAGCACGCTATAGTAGGATAGCCTTCAGTGAGACCTATTTGAACACGAGTGATCAATCTAGCTAGGTTGTCGATACATGATCGAGAACGTCGAAATCCTACAGTTTCATTGGAAAAACAGTTATTCTTTTCTAAGTACCAGTCAAGTCTACGAGTAAGAATTGTATGAAGAATTTTACATGGACACGATATCAATGCAATAGGTCGCACTTCCGAAGTTGATCCATTTCTCTGTTTCGGTATAGGAACTAACTTGATTTCTTTCCATTGCTTGGGAACAAATCCTGAGGCTAGAAATTTACTATACAAGGATACAAGAACCAGTTTACCCTCATCCGGAAGATTATTTATCATTGAGTACGAGATATTGTCAGCACCAGGGGCTGTATCTGAACTTTTTATGCAGTTATTTAGTTCCGCTACCGAAATTGGGGAGGATAGCAACTGATTACTAGACTTGAACTCGGGCATAGCTGGAGACACAAAATCCGGAGTTAAACTATATAGTAGCTTCTCAGCTTTGTCGCGATCTACGAGAGTTTTGGATGTCTTGTAGCCTTTTATCCATTTCATGCGTAGCCACATTTCTTTTGTTGAGGTCACATTGCTAACACTGTCACATAGATCTTGCCACGATTTCGTTTTAGCGCGGCGAATATTCCGTTGAGCATCAGCAGTTTTTTCCTGAAGAATGTGTAGGTTTGCAGGGGTTGGGTTTCTTCTAAATTCTGCCAACGCCCTCCGTCGGACAGCAACAAACCTGGAAAGCTCCGGTGACCAGTACGGTTTGGGCTTAAACCCAGCAGATCTCACGGGGTTTCCGTAAAGTTTGGTGATTGGTATAGACTCGTCGGCAGCTTTGTCTATCATTTGTATGAAGCTGTCGTAAGCAATCTGGTTATCAGTGGACATGGTATAGTTATTTAGTGCTTCGTCTAACATAGATTGGTATCGTGACCAGACCGCTTTTTTATAACTTCTTCGTTGTTTGAAATCTCCGGAAGGTGTAATATCTATGCTCATCTTCATAATCAAATGGTCACTTTTTAGATTTTCATTTAGCACCTTCCAATCAAACTTGAGCGCAATATCTGCAGTTGCTAGGGAAAGATCAGGAGAAGTTTGCTGAAGTCTTCCATTTACTAGTTTGATACGAGTATGACTACCATCGTTAAGGATGACTAAATTATTATCCATTGCCGAGTCGAAGATCCGATTACCTCTAGTGTTTACTTTGGTTGACCAACTCTGATGATGACCATTGAAGTCTCCAGCAATCAACGTTTTTTGACTCAAGTGTGAGAAAATCTGCTCATATTCTCTTACAGAGGGGGTAATGGTTTGAGTACAATAAACCGCCATTACATTCTGTAGATGTTCACAGTTATGTATTACAATATGAACTATTTCAAGACCAGTTTTACTGAAAGTAACATCACACTGCTGAGCCTTTATAGACCAATGTGTCAGTATTGCTGATCCTCCCCAACCATCATCACGGTCGCACCTAAAGATGTTATATCCATTAATACGAAGAGGACTATTTGGTTCTAGCCAAGTTTCACTCACTATAGCAATGTGGATTTTTTCCTGATGTAATAACGCTTCGAAATCGGAAGTTTTAGGTCGAAAACTTTGAGCATTCCACTGAAGTATGTTTATTCCAGTGGAATGCTTTGTGTGCCCATCTGAAGTTAATGATGATGTACTATCCATTCTTGGTTAAGAAACTGAAGCAAGGCCAAACGGAGAAATACTGCCTTAAATATGAAACGACTCGTTCAAAAATGATATTAATACAACTTTCTAGTTTTTTCGCCCATGGTAATTCTTTTTCCCATATCTTTTCTTTCAGCTGATCTAGTAATTCTTTCCAAATTGATCTGTTCTCCTCATTTCTTCTTTCTTGTCTCTCTTCGTCCTCTTTACTTGACTGCGCACGATCATACACCTCACTTCCACTGATTTCATTTACCCATTCAACGCTGTTTGTTTTTCTTAGATTCTCTTGATCTCTCTTCTTCGACTCGCTGTGCTTCACTCCTTTTTTAGCGGTTACCTTCGCATAGGTTTCTGTTTGTAAATGCGGAACATCTGATTGAAACGTCTCGGGTAGGTCATCTGAACTTAATCTCCTAAGTCCCGAGCCAGACGGAAGCGGTTCAGAAGATGGAGGTAAGTGAGCTGGTTGTACCGGCTTGCCTAGTGTGAGGGCTTGTTTATATGAACAATTACGTTCAGACATTAGCTCCCGAATACGTTTCTCCCTTAGAAACATAGGGCAGGTTTTTGCTAGTGCCATGTGACGGCCGTTACAGTTGTTACACCTAAAATGGGTAGTTTCGCAGTTGGAATTTCTCCGCACTTTGGGCACACTGGTTTGATAGAGGAACACAGTCGGAGTGTATGACCAAAACGCCAACAGTTTGAACACTGAGTGACGGGGTGTACATACGGGCTCACTGTAACTTTAATGTCGAATATATTAATATGACTCGGCAGACTGGTCCCCTTGAAACATACTCGGACTGATTCGCTTTGTTCCCAGCGGCCGTCTGCACTATTTTTACGCTTCATTCTTTTGGCTTCTATAATGATGATCTCACTCCCTAAACTCTCCATAATTTCTTCGTCGCTAAGTCCTAAGTCTATACCTTTTATTACTCCGTATGACTGACTAATGTCCAGTGACTTCTGGCATTTAAACCCGTTTTCTTGGAATGCTTTTGTGTTTAGTAACTTTTGTGCACTCTCATCATTACTAAATCTGATAGCTACTTTAAACGCATTAATGTACTTAACATGTACTACGTTTTGGATTTCTGCCTCTTTCAAACTTTTAGCGAGCATAAACTGTTTTGGAAGTTTATCCAAACGAGTTAAATATACCTCCACATATTCTTCCGCGATCCTTGTCAACTCATCACTTTCTACCGCCCGTGCGAACTTTTTCCCCTTTCTACCGATGGTACTCCACAACTCTTCCCCATCTATTACTCGATTTCGTTTCTGTACCCTTCTCTCGACATCCATTTCAATACCAACCTCCATGTCATTCACACATTCATTGTTTTGAAATAATTCATGAAGTGGTCGATTCTTCACCTCGTCTAAACAGGACAGACTTTCGCGGCTTTGTAATTCACTTATCCCGTCCATCTCGACCGGCGCATTATCTTCATTACTCATTATATATAAGGTTTCTACGCATTATAGTTAAAACACTAAATTGTCCGCGTTACACGTTTTAAATCGCTTTGATGCCGGCGGAACGAATAAATGCACGCGTCCGACGGAATCGAGCGCCAGCGCGCAACTGAACTTTGTTTATAAAAATGCACATAATTGCACATAAAATTGTATCTTATCTTGCCTTACGATATTTGATTTGGATCTTGTAACTTTTTTTTATTAAAAATAGGCTCATGTTTAACCCTACCTACTCAAGCCCGGATGATAAGTTAGTGGTGGTCTAAGATGAAGCATGCTTAAGTATAACAAAGATTTTGGCAGAGAGTTCCAGAGCTGCTCATTGCTAATAAAAAATATACAATCAATATTCTTTATGTGAGGTTACGTGAGTAATATTCACCATGTTATAGGTTCTGTAAGTTAACATACCCCATGTTGCCCAGAGCGTGTTATTGTTGACGCCTTGCAGCATGTCCAGGGTGGCCTGCAGACAGGCTCCATCTTCAGCACCCCACCGCTCCCGCTGCAGCCGGCTGATGAGGGCATCCACTACCGGGAGACTCCTGGTCTTCCCTCCATGTAACTCAGAACGTAGAGGCGTGGCATTTGCTGAAAATTTTAGCAACGTAGTTCATATAGTCTGAGAGACCAGCCCTATTGTCTAAGTTAAAGTTTAATTTGATTATGAATTTTATTTAATGATATTACGGAATTTCAGTTGTAACTTTGGTGTTATCAATAAAATATTTGTATTTCTTAAAGTTCGTTGTATAGCCTCAGATATGGCTGGAATATTATTGTTTTAAAACATAGAAGATATTAACGAGACCGTTAATTTTACAGTGTCATCCGAATTACTATAGCTATAAGAAAGAAATACCAAACACGGACACCATCTAATAACTATATTTTTTAATTTCACATTAGATTTGTAGGTAATACTCTAAATATACTCTAAATAAGGATTGCAGAGGGCGCTGCACAGTGTACATCGGCTCTGTGTTTAAAATTTCCTAAATATAAAAAGTGTCTCAATTTTCTCGTGAAATCCATCGCATCATAATAGTCTCACACATATTGATAAGTGGTGTCGTTATTAAAACAAATAAATCAGTACATGTTGAGAAAAATAAAAACACAAAACCAACTAATCAAAAGTGTACAATCACTGCTAGATCATAACTCACCTCATGACAGATGTTATGCAGCTTATATTTTGTTTACTGGCGCCGTGGACGTGTAATTTTTATCCTTAAGAACACTACTGATTTTCAATTTGTGCAAACATTGTAACCGCCACAAACTCACACATAATTCAAAACGAATTGACCTTTGGACCCGGTTAACACATATCACTTTGTTAACAACGTAACACTGACACTTGCTGAGACGAATACCACGACATACCGCACGACACTACCCACCAACAATAATTAATAATATTACGCACGCAGTACTCCCAAGATTAGATCAATATTTTCGACGCTAATGTTAAAGCGTTCGTGGCTGAATTGTGATAACTATTCATAAAGCAATTGGAGGGCAGCGAGTTCGAACCTCTGTGAGGTCATCGTCGTTTTGCATGCATTTTTATTATCCTTGTTTTACCGATACGAATATACATATAGATATTGATTCGAATTACAATGGATTTAAACTACAGTGCTAGCAATATAACATTCAGAAAGCCTCAAAGGACTAGCTCTTTGAATGACATCACGACACTTACCTGCAACTCAACTTTGTTTGAGACAATAGCACTTAGCCTACCTAACACATCGATGGAAGAAAACCACTTAGTAAAAGATCTTCATCTCACAATAAATAAATTACGAGAGCAATTAGAATCTGCCAATCAGGAAATTGACAACTTATGCTTAGAAAATTCGAGACTTCAAACAAATTTAGAAAAATCAAACAGAACTATAGAATTATATAAAAAAGTAGGAGGCTCGGAAGCAATATGCACTACACCTCGGCCAGTCAAAGATCTAAAATCTAAGTTAAGAAGAAATAGTAATCCTTTAGTATCCTAATAGTAGTTTCTTTAGATACAAAAGAGACTACAACCAAGACAATATCGATAAGTTTACTGTATGTCTCAATAGCCTCTCCTTCTACGAAGTCTACAATAACGAAGATGTAGATGTTGCATATAGTGAATTTTCTGATTTGTTTCTGCTGTTTTACAACCTTTGTTTCCCTAAAGTAAGAGTAAAAATACCACTGACCAAATCTCCTAGATGGTTAAGTAAAGGCATTAGGATATGTACGAAACGAAAACGACACCTACTATGGAAATACAGACACTCTACAAATAAGACAAACAAAGAAGCTTTCAATAAATACTCTGCAAGGCTTAAGTTAGTTGTAAAACAGACACAGAAGGCTCAAAATAACTACTATATAGGGCAATCGAGTAATAAATCAAAGGCAGTTTGGGATATTATAAACAAATACAAACAATATAATATTAAAGATGAGATATCGCAAATTAATGTCAATGGGATGAAAATTTCAGACCCAAATAAAATCGCGCAATATTTTAATAATTTTTTTATAAATAGCGTAGAAAACAATATTGTAAACGATAAGTACAAACAAAGGTCGCTAAAACATTCCCAATCGAATTCCTGTTTCTTAGAACCGACGAGCGTGGATGAAATTGAACATATTATACAATCCCTTAAAAACACAAACAGCACTGGCTACGACGAAATCTCTACCAAAATAGTGAAAAGAATGGCTAAAGCCATATCTCCTGTTCTTAGCAATATTATTAATAAAAGCATTGAGCACGGTGTTTTTCCTGACAAGTTAAAAACATCTATTGTCATACCACTCCACAAAAAAGAAGACAAGGAAAATATGTGTTCTTATAGACCAATTGCGTTAATACCAATTTTTTCGAAAGTCTTTGAAAAAGTAATCTATAAGCGTCTAAATAGATTTTTTGAAGTAAATAATGTTTATGCGTCAGAGCAATCGGGTTTTCGCAAAGAAAAATCAATAGATTTTGCAATTTTGAATTTTCTCGAAAAGGTTTACCGTGGGCTTGATGGCAAAAAAAGAGTCACGGCACTATATATGGATATGACGAAAGCATTTGACCGCGTGGATCACAGTATTTTAATTGAGAAACTTGAGACATATGGCATTAGAGGCAATGTCTTAAATTTAATAGCATCATATTTGACAAATAGATTACAATTTACAGAAATAACAAGACTGGACATCAAATCTAAAATAGAACTCAAGCACATGTCAGACTGTAGACAGGTTAAATTTGGAGTGCCACAGGGAAGCATACTAGGGCCCTTATTATTTTTAGTTTATATAAATGATCTCCCTTGTACTATAAACCACCCGATGGTCATGTTTGCCGATGATAGCACTGCTATCTTTACCGACAATAAAAACAGTGACCATGAAAATGACATTAATAATTCTTTGGACTCAATAATTGACTGGCTTCATAGTAATAATCTCATAATTAATCTTGACAAAACACACATTATGACATTTAAAAATATAAATACCAATTTTGACATTTTAAATATTAATTATCATTCAAAGCGAATTGACGAAATTGAAACTACTAAATTTTTGGGTATTCATATTGATTCAAATTTGTCATGGAAAACACATGTTTCGCATGTATGCTCAAAGCTTAACCAGTTTTCATATGCTTTATACATGCTACGTAAAGTAGCTAATGAGAGAACACTATTAAGTGCTTACCACGCTTTCGTTGGCTCTACATTAAAATATGGAGTCCTTGCCTGGGCGAACTCCACAGAAAATCAATCCGTCCTCATTGCTCAAAAAAAGTGCATTCGAGCAATTTGCGGGTTAAAGAGAGGAGATTCATGCAAGCCGTTTTTTAAAAAATTGAGACTTTTAACTCTACCTTCGATATATATCTATGAGTCGGCCTTACTTGTAAAGAAAAACTTGGGCATCTATGAAACTGTACAGAGTAAGAGACATAACGGCAGACTGCGTGAACTGTGCCGCAGAACCGCTCTGTATAGTAAAAGCACATTTGCGATGAGACGTACTATATATAATAAATTACCTCAAACATTAAAAGACATAGAAAATGTTGACATTTTCAAATTTAGACTTAAGAAGCTCTTAATCGATAATGTATACTATTCTATAAGTGATTTTTTGAATGACGAAATGTAATACTATTAATGACTAATTATTATAATACCTAAATTGACATTAAATTGAATTAATTAAACTTATTTAAAATTTTTGCATGCCATGGTGCTAGAGCATGGCGATCTTATAATATGACTTATATACTATGAAAATATGTAACCCATGTCTCTGCAAAATAAATGATTTGAATTTGAATTTGAATTTGAATTTGAATAATCAAGTAGCTAAATTTTAGTCTGGTGACGGACAGCAGCGTCACCAGAACGGGATGGTGATGATGATGATGATGATCATAAGATAATACTCTAATCCATGGTCTTAAGTTTCGAATATGGTATGGTATGGTTTCAGTATGGTTTTAAATAGAAACAATTTAAACCGCCCTTGTTTCCGCACTTTTCATAAAATTAAAGAAATCTACTTCGTTTCACTGATAATAATTTCTTCGAAAGAAAAAATGGTTTCCCCAAATGTGAATAAAAATATACACGTAGTTATAAATCATCATCATCACTGGCAGCTTATTCAGCCCACTGAGCCCACAAGCCAAAAGAGAAATAGGTAAGCAAAAAAAAACCATAAGATTTTGAATCTATTATAATAAAACTGGTGGAGATCAATTAGTGAAATTTAATTGTTTGACTGAAGCAAAACATATCAAGCCCAAACTATTAGAGGGATTTGAATCAAATTTGGCATGATTATACTATGAAGTAGGTTTTTCGATTAATGAAGACTGCACACAATACAGAATCATTGAAACTGGCAGAATGCGTTGCCAAGAAGAAAAAGAAAAAAAAGATGTACTCGCTCAGACGTCGTAAGCACACGCTGGACCAGTATTTCCGTATAGATAGATAGAAACTCTTTTTGCACACCACAAAAAGAAAAAAGAAAATGTACCTAGAGTAAACAAAATAACACACGGTACACCTCAGCGGTACACGGTCAATACCGTAGGTGCACGGTATTTTTGTCTATAATACGGTCTAGTCTTACTAGCGTGTCATTTCTCTATCTATGTATATATTATAACTAATATACCTATATAACTATCTATCTAATCTAATCTAATACCTTTAAACGAGCAATTCTTCTTTACTTATATGTATAATCTGAATCTCAGAAACGGATCCAACAATTTTCATGAAATTTAGTATGCAGGGGATTTCGGGGCCGATAAATCGATCTAGCTAGGTTTCATTTTTAGAAAACTTCGTTTTACCCGTGTTTTCAGCCGAGCAAAGCTCTGTCATCCAGGTACTTATTATTAACGTGTAAAATTTTAAAATAAACCAATAAATGATCCAAAAATTTACTGTATAACGAATGTTAACTTGCTATACAAAATTGCCATACCTACAATCACATATCTTTTTTGTCCTAAAAAATATAGTATAAGTACGTCATCTTAGGTCACATAAAACTTACCAATTAGTATAAAAAAGACAGCTGTCGCCAACATTTCCACCAGAATGAGACATGTTTTAACTTAATTTGTAATTTGTATCGACTTACTGTTTGCATTATGATCATCTGGCATGTTCTATAAAAGATAATAAATTTCATATTCGACGCGGAATCCGAAAATGTATGTAAGTACATAATATTTGTCATGCAAATAAATTAAGCGGATTAATTGTATGTTTATGTAAATATCGTGGTTAACGTAGTGTGTGTTTAGGTGAATTTATTTATATGAAGTACCCGCGGCTTCACTCGCAACCCAATTGTTTTTTAGAAATTGGTAAAAATTTGCCAGTAGCACTATAGGGGGCATCCAAGCCGTGCCGTGGTGGTGCCGGCGTAAGAATAGTACCCCACCCTCTCTACCCGTGGTTGCCGTAAGAGTCGGCTAAAGGATGTAATCCGGAAGATGGGCAGCAGCGTCTTCCTTGAACAATCACACCTAACTGCGCTCGCCAACCCGCCTGCCAAGCGTGGCGAGTATTGGCAAAACCCCCCCAGGAGACCTATGTCCAGCAGTGGACGTCCTATGGCTGATGATGTGATGTGATGTGATGTGAATCTCCTGAGATGTCGTGAGATGTTACTAGACCCCCTCCCCCTCCCCCTAATCTCACGTGATATTTTTTTAAATGCATACGTTTAAAGTAAATCTGTGTTTGATAGTTGGGTTAGTTAAAAAATATTTTATTTTATTAATTCTTTTTATTTACAACTAGTGTTTAAGATTTCTAAAAAACGTAGTCTAAAATCACAGTCAGAAAATCGAATAATAAAATATTTAAGTAAGAAATACTAAAATTCGTAAATTAATATTCATTCCAACTCAACCCACGGAGACTCGTGTATGATCTCAAGAGTGACTACTGTTGACTGATTCAATCTGTGAATTTCACTGATTCATTTTAAGAGAGTATATTTTAGTGGAGAATCATTTCTTATTTAATTTAACCCAGCTTTCTCGCAAGTTTACACTGTTTATTACGGAAAAAACAAACAGACTGATGAATAAATATAAATAATAGAAGTAAAAAATTCAATGGCGTGCTAGTAGTCTCTTGCAAAAAATACAAAAAGTTATATTGTATAGCACTTATATTTACACACTACCTAAATAAATATTTCAACAAAATTACGCACGCTTACTGCAGCCATGCTGTGGTATGTACCTATCTACTTATTGGCGTTATTTTGGCTCGAGTCTTGTTGCTATGACAATTTACGAAAAGTTTATTTATTTTATTTTATTAGAATGTATGATATATCATACATTACGTTAACTAAATTAGAATGTCAAAGTTATATAACTACTAAAATACATAATTATTTTAAATATCAAAGATAATTATATTCATTTACAAGTCAGTCAGATCGATCCGACCTGTACTTACTTACCTATATTCATGTAAATAAACCACTTGAATTTGACAATTATAAAATTGAAAATTCATTCACATTATTCATTCACGCAACACCAAAGAGTGATGTATTATAGGGGGAACGCAACACTCTCACAGTGCCTCAAACATGGTGTTCGGCTGAAAGACTACTATCCATGGCAAAGAATAAAAAAAACCTCAAACATAACGTCAATATATTCGTCCATCATACTTCCACAAACCGGCAGGGTTTGAATCATAAGTTTGATTCCAGGAACGCGTTGTATTTAGTCAAGTTTTCGATATTTAAAATGTCGCGTCACGTTTCAGTTTACGCCAGGGGCACTGGACTGTTTTTTTTTTTAAATTTCTATGTCTAAAACTTGACGTACGTTTTTTCGCAAATTGTAATGATTGAACATGGTTAATTCAAGCGATTTGGACCTCTCTTTAGAATATCTGTAGCCATACATTTTTTTAATTCTAAATAGGTTCGCGTTGGCCACACCCTGCCATGACGTTAAGCTGTAGTGTCGTCTAAGATGTATGCTTACCTAGAAGGAACCGATTTACTGTGGAACACAAAAGCGCAGGTACTACACAAAATTGACAATATTGTTTCATTCAAACAAAACACTTGAAAGGAAAATATTTATTAGGCCCGCTAAAACTACAAAAATATGAGCAAAATACAATTAATCTAAACTAAAAAAAAACTTATTCGGTATTTATAATCGCTGTGCCACAAACACAAATATATTTCTACAGTAGAATAGGAATAAAAGTAATATAAAAATTACAAATTTATTGAAATTTATATAAATACGATGTGTATTTTGAGTGTTTGGCAAGAAAGTATAGTTAGGAATAGCAAGTGATGGGATTTTCCTCCATTTAAAATCCAGCAAATAGGGGCCGGTAACTCTCTAGTTCGCGATACTCTTTGATGATAATATCCGATCTATAGAGAAAGTGTTAACATATTATAATGGGACGAGTAATGAAAAGAATGGATAGAAAGTAGATCTCTTATTCCGTGTTGTTTTACAATCATTATTATAAGTCAGATTAACCATTCACCAGAGAAAGTTCACAACAAAGTCCATCCAAAACCAGTTCTCTGTTATCACTTTATCTATGACAAAAAAAAAAGTTTATTTGACATTTAACTTTTTTCCACAAACGCGGCACCCGACCTTTTTAAAAAATAACTACAGTAAGGCGTCGAACGCATCGGCAATACTCGTGTTGCGTTGATTTTGTATTTTTTTTTTCTGAATTCTCTTCTGACTTCTAAAAAACTTTTCCATTGTTCTCACTAAAAAAAATCGAGCTATACAAAAAAATCAGATATCAATTTTGTAAACACATTCTTCAAACATATAACTATTTAAGAACCTAAATAACTTGCGGCTAAATAAGTTCATAAAGAATAAAGTTGTATTAAAATTGACTATATTTAAGGGCCTAACTTAGCGTCTAATTTTCTCACTACTTTTTTGGACCTCTAGACTAATTGACGTTAACGTTGTCTCGTTTTCTCTTCTAGTGAGAGAAAGAGACAACGCTAAAAGCAAGGACAAATACACGACATATGAATATTCTTTGTCTCAATTTTTTTACTGTTGTCAAAGTGACAATATGCAATATAATATGGTTTTAGTAAAAACTATCGACCCTTCCTGGCTTTTTCTACTTAGACAAATTTAATTAGCATGTTGTATTCATATATAAAGTATAATATACGACAGTGAACACCTAAAAGAAAATACATAATACATACAAACGCGGCCAGCGAATTTGTTTTTATATACCTAACTGCGGCGAAGTCAAAAAAGGAGGGTTGTTTGTTTCACCTGTATGTATTATGTCGTATGTCCCCTCGTAACTACTAAACAGTTAAACAGATTTTGATAAACGATTAGTCGTTAGATTCGTCTTCATTATGCAAGTTATTATAATTTTAATATACCCAGTACATATATAAAAATCAAAATGGCTGACAAATCCCGCCAAAATGTTTGGAGATGTTTTTAGAGAACGACATTTAACCTTAGAAAGTGTGATTATTAAATTACTTGTAAATAATTATATTTTATTGCTGACATTTAATTTAACTGATATTTGACATGTGTCATGATTTTGACATGTTTCATGTTTTTTTTTAAATATGAACGAAAAAATTACTTGTTACTATGGTGCTATCAGTAAAAGTTGTATTTGTTGTTTTTTTTTTTATTAGTACTTATATTTCAGATCTGGTGTAGAATTTTTACGTTAATGAGTTGTGTGGAAAAATGTTTTCATTATTAGTACATATAGGTACTCTTCAAGGTCATTTATAGTAATATGAAAACTAGATGCTATGTTACCGCCTTAACAATAAAAATATTATACAGTATATGTATGTATCATAGTGTAAATAAAAATATTGTTCAGTTCATTCACCATCAACCACGAAATCAAATCAGTCTTTATCCAGGTTATGATCGAAGTGCATATCATTTTTATCGATGGATAAATTTGTCATTTTTTCTGTCGACAAAATCAATTTCATCGTTTTCAAACGTTGATTACTCCTCTTTTGTCAACTATAACAAATTAGTCTATCGATAAAATAATGTACTTGCGATACAAGTAAGTTTAACCACTAAAAATGAGATACCCTTTCTCTCAAGCATCTAAACACGGTTACAAAGATGTAACAAAATTAAATGTTTGAAAGTAACGAAGTATGTATTTTTTGTAACGTATTTCGTTACTTTTAAACCTTTACCGTTACTTTCATACAGCCGTTCATTTAACATTTTTGACCTCATTGTAACTTAATATCAGATAAGTATGTATATTTAATTTGTTTAATATAATATGTGCGTTTTTTGCATTTTGTTTATATGTATTTTCATTTGTGACTTTTTTTTGGTTGACAGGCTAGGTGTTCGACCACAGCTCACCTGATGTTAAGCGACGGTGTGGTCAAAGATGGTAAAGCACACCTAGCCTGGAATGGCTCTCAAGTGAGACTGCCGGAACACACCGTTAGATGCTTGGCGGCTGATTTTCAACTTGAGGGTGGTAGCTAGCTAGCCGAGTACTAGAAAGTACCACCACGCTATGGTTTCCTCACGATGTTTTCCTTCATCGGCAGCTCGAGCTCATTGTTGGGGTTTGAACCCACACCCTTCGGCATGCGAACCGACTGCGCTAACCACTGAGCTATCATCGCTACTTTTATATCTCCTGATATTTAAAAAATGTTCAATAATTTTGGTAAATGTATGCCAAAATTGTATTTGTCGTTCATAACTGTACATTATTGTACCTATATTTGGGAATATTATTAAAAAAAGGGAATTAAATTGGATGTATATATACAAAAATATGTTGCTTGGTTTTGTTGAGTACAAAGTTTTGTGATAAGTCATAGAGATAATAAAAGTTGCCATGTTGGTTCTTTTAACCGACTTCAAAAAGGGAGGAAGTTATCAATATGACTATATTTTTTTTGTTACCTCAAAACTTTTGACTGGTTGAACCGGTTTTGATGATTCTTTTTTTATTTGAAAGCTGGGCTTCCCGTTTGTTCCCATTTCAATTTGGTCCAGTTCTGACAATGGCATCCATGAGAAAACCAAATGAAGTCGGTTTTTTTTTGTAAATTTTTGTTATGCCTCAAGTGACAATCAAGCAGACGGGTTGTAAGCAATTAAATATGTTGCCAACCTTTTAAGATTCTATTAACACGCCTTTTTAGTAACCAAAAAAAAATATTATATCTAAATTAGCTGCCTTGCCAGCGACAAGCAATTTTTTAATATAAATATCAAACTATCAGTTCGTTTGATTGTAGGGTCACCATTGGCTATAGACGTATACAACATTAGCTGTAATAATGTAATTTTTTTTACAATTGACTGGCTAGTTGTTCTAAACACTGATGTTAAGTAATGGTAAAGATGGTAAACATACCTTGTCTGGAAAGAAATAGTCTCTTAAGCAAGTATTCATGAGCAGTTTTCACCTAAAAATATCTAACAAAACGGTGAAATTTTTACCGACCAACAAAAAGGGTATTTACATCTTAGTGGTGTAAACTATAAATAGTTTTGTTCCCTCTTACATTAGTTGCCACCCCATTCCGCCGATCGACACATTTCCTCCAAGAGTTGGTCAAACTCCAATACAGAACTCTCGTGCAACGCGAGATCTTTCGACAAATCTTCGCTGGAAAACTCTATGTCATCCTTCACGGACTCTGCATTTCTGTTTGACATTGACATTTCATCTGACAGTTTCAAATGCGGGGCGTTGAAGAAATCTTTGTAGAACTCCGCCAGTTCTGTTATAGGATGGTTATCGGCGAATGGGAAGTGAAGCAATTTCAGAGGTGGTTCATTCTCATGCCTGAATCCTGCGAACTTCCCCGGTGGCATTTCGTTTAAGGACGTCGGACTTTTAGAGATGATTATGACGTCCAATTCTTGCGTGCTTTTCGTCTGACATGCTTTTATTGGTGTTATAGGATATCTGCATTTAGGTACGGGCAAGCGTGCGAAGAAATCTTCAAACGCTTGTTTCACGACTAATTCGTCGACAAACGCAGCCAAACGCAGGGGTCTATTAAGATCGGTCGGTTTATTGGCTTTAACTTCTTTTTCCTTTGGTTCCTTCTTCTTTTTGGATTCAAATATCACATGCTTCGGACTCAGTTCGAAATGATCGCTTTTCAATAAAAGTATTTTGTTTTTTTCCGTCCTGTTTGGTGTAATCGAAAAGCTAGTTCGATACGTGACAGAAAAACAAATCCCTCCCAGGGGAGTTTTCAGAGTTCCCGCTTGTACTTTTTTAACAGAATCTCCTAAAGACTTCAGCTTTGGTTCGCCGTTATACACCCTGTAGAATATCGTGAAAGATTCCGTTCTCTGTTTTCTGGACAAATGATATGCTGGCGTTATTCTTGTGATCGTGATGAGCGATTTTAAAAGTATTCCCATTCTAAAGTACACCGTGTTCATAGCTTTCAACGACGCATCAAACTGTGTTTCATCAAGTTCTAAAGTCCACAGTTCGAGAACCATTTCATCCCCATCTTCGGTCTGTACCGATATCTCTACATGTAGACGAGACCTTATAGTTTCTAGTACTCTGTCTGATGGTAGAGCATTTTTGGTGGCTTGGTTGACTTCGGTGGAGTCAGGTATTTGTAGGTTAAACCAATCCGTGTCAGACGTAATAGGTTTGCTATACGGTTCGATTTTAACTCCTTTCCTCGATTCGACGATGACTTGAACGCCCTTGTAAGCTAAGAACTTTGCGAATTTTGTGAATTCGTTTTTGTCGCTTATGTTGGAAAATGCGACTTCTGGTGCCATTGTTGCGGTTTCTTTCTATTCTTCGTCGGCGATGCAGTTCTCGACCAGGTTTCTCAAATTGGGATTCTCCATCGCGGCAGCAATGCGCTCCTTGTCGTTGATTTGCTTATTGACTGTAACATTTTAAAAGTTTACATTAGTACTATGGAAACTGACGTAGTTTTGACATATTTTTGTTTTATTTATATCGTATACTCCGACTATCGCCCGCGCGATTCAAGACGAGGCGGCGCGTATGTTTTACTCACCTTTTTTCCATGAAGAAGGCCACAGGATGTGGTCGATACTATAGTCGGAGTATATGATATAATTAAACGTGAGTAACCCCGCATATGTAAAACAAAAATACGGTGTTGCCCAGTACTTCATATTCGGTGCGGTAGCGCTTGGCCTTTGAGCTTACCCCATAAAACCCATTAAATCTCACTCGAAATATGAAACCATTAAAAAAAAAGAATCATCTAGATTAGTCGTTCTGCCAACCGTACCAACAAAAATCATGTTTTTTTATTCATATAGTTGTTTTTTTCAGTGTTTTTCAGCCTGTGGGTCGCGACCCCTATGGGGTCGCCGGCAAAAGGAAAAATGCAAGTATCTACACTACAAAAAAACACAATTTTAGTGAGAAGGATGGGCTTGTTTACATCCTGCATTGACACTGGCTACTTTTATCCCGAGAGAAAAGACACCGGAATACATAAATACGAAAGTTTGTTTATATGTATTTTAATTCTCCACACTAACGGTTAACAGATTTGAAGTAAGTTTGCTAATTTCATTTTTAAACTTTCATGATTAGAACACAATTATGTTTGTCACAGACTTAAATCGCAAACAAAATACCATGAAATCACCACATGACCATGTGACCACGGCTATTGTCTTCTTCTTCCTGTGACATATCCTAACGAAAGTCGGCGACCATCTTTCTAAATATGTTTCTTTCCTGAGCTGCTCTGCTTAGAACAGCGGCGTCAGCAGCTCCGGTCCAAAACTTTAAATTGTCACACCAAGCTATTCTCCTTCTGCCTCTACCCCTCTTTCCCTCTATTTTCCCCTCAATAATAGGTTTAAGCAAATTGTATTTTGTGTGTCTGTGTAGATGACCAAAATACATATGCGACCTTTCTTTTTTTTACTGTAATGAGCAGTTCAAGTTTCGGCTATTCGGCTATTAAAACATGGCCGAAACGTCGTGGTAAATAAACAAAAATAAATAAAAATTGGTAAAACAATAAAATAATATAATTATATAATTCAACTATTATTGTATAATTAATTTGTCAATTTTTTTTAACTGTAATAACTGAATATTCAAAATAAGTTTGTTTTGAAGTATTGTCAAAGTTTTCCATTATGATATACATGACCTTGTTAAGCTGTGAACATCTTATATCTTATCTGACTTTATAACTAGAGATGTCTTGTGGTTTCATGTGCTATATTTTAATATTTCAGGTATGGAAAGTACCCAAAACAGCAGGCTACTACTTCTACCTCTCCCTCTGGTACTAACAGGTTACCCACCTCGGCTTCTCACAAACATATACACCTCTCTAAGCAATGCTGCCTCGCAACATACATTTACAAAATTGATTTAATAGAACAATTTTTTATGGCATCCTGCTTTTTTTTTTTACGTAGATATTAGTCCGCGTTTGACCACCAACTCGCCTAATGAACCTACTCTCACCAATGCCAGACTAATAGGAAAATAACCTTTGTATTATATAATATGTAACAATGATATGAGCAACAAATACATACTTAACTACATTTACATATTAATAAGTACCTATGTAATTAAAAATGTAGTTTGTTTTTCTTCTAGAGGTCTTTGATTTGCATTATTCAATGTATACTATTGTCATGTTTAGAGTAACATAAAGGCGAACAATTCAGATACTGTTTGGTATGTGAAATAAACTAAATCCTGTGGTTTCACCTGCACTGCCTTTCCATATCCATACAGCTCTTACAGCCTGAAGTAACAAGCATATGTAATTATGTACACACATTTTGTTATTATAATATTGGTGAGATGTTTGTGCTTTATGTTTATAAGTCTTCCACAAAAATGCAACCTATCCTCATATTTACAAGCTACCTTAACAGGTCACGTTTGTGTGGCGCAAACCTTGCTGTCTATTACCTTATTTACCTCCAAAAATTGTAGCAGTTAAGGCAGGTTATAAGCTACTGTTTGGTTATTTGTTTGTCTGTCCTCTCTAACATGAAGGAACAAAGGTTAAAAGTTAAAACTTTCCCGAGTTGTGAGATGTGCCAATATTTGATGGGTTTTTGTACTTTCGAAAATCCAAAGATTTTTTATATCATATAGGCTTGCGTTTCACCGCCATCTCACCTGATTAAGCAAAGCTGCTGTCTATGATGGAGATCACTTGCCTAGAAAAAAACTGATTCACTTACATATAGAAAGCACCGAGATAGCAACCATCGGGAAACATTAACTCAGGCAACAATTTCTATTGATCAGTGGTTGTTACAATGAAAGTGGAATTGACCTGACTAGTTCGAGTTTTTGGAACATCAACCATGAAGCGATATTGCTTTTTAGAGCTCTTGGCTAACCAATAGTAGAATGGGCAGGATGGAATTAGGCCATGCAGATCTGATGAGCACTCTCCAAAGTATATCCAGTAGAAAACTGACAGACAAGTAACTTTGCATTGATGTTCAAGGCTTTGAAGCCTTTTCTGAACAAGCAAATCATTGCTTATGAGTTTCTGAGTGCTAAGCGGTGTGTTGGGAGAGACCTATGTCCAGTGTGCACTGTGATAAGCTGATTATGACGACAATTTTTTTTCTTGGATAATTTATTTGATAGACATTGGTCCCTTCAATGTGATCGGCACCCGCACAATAATATGATTGAATACCTATAATTATGAAGTTTTATCACATATGTGTCTTTCTTTATATGTATTTAGATACATATATGCAGGGAATTGCATCAATTTGGAATCAGTTGTTGTAAAATCTGTGGTAAACTGTTTTTAGCTGGTTAAACTAAGTTTCCCACTGATTACCTTTTCGAAGGTGACCTTAGTAATGTTTTACTATAAACAAAATTCACTAGCTTATGTATACTCTAGATGGTAAGATAATACTTGACTATGGTAAGGAATCTGACACAGCATCTACCATAGAGTTTGTTCTTGAAGATATGCGACCTTTATTTGTAATTTCAGTAAGTAAATACATGCGGATACATGCAGAGTAAGTACATACTAGCTGTAACAAAGCCTTTCCGCTCGCATACAAAACTGATTTTAATAATATATGGAAAACGACGTGATTTCGTCATAGTCACGTCCTGAGGCCACCGGATGTAGCCGAAACTAAAGTTGAAGTATCTGGCCGAATTAAACGAGAATAATTTCGTGCAAGTAAAACAAAACTTACTTTCATCTTCAGTAGTATGAGCTCCTTTTTTTATGTAAATATCTAGCTTGACAGGGTGATGTATTGATCTCTGAATTTTGATCCTTATGCACAGCCCGATGAGAGTAGCGAGCGAGCAGTGAGGTACAGTAGGATTGTACTCCACTCTGATAACAGGTACTTTATCAGCAGTGGGCTCTTTTACAAAGATTCCTTCTTCGTACACAACTTTCAGATCTTCGAGCGTACTTGGCTTTTCCGGATCTCGGATCGTCCGCAAAAAGTCTAGAACACACCACAGCGTACGTTAAAGCACAAATTTATCCTTAAAAATGCATGTAACTCATCAAAACAAAACGAACCATAAATAGTTTCTCTCAGGTCGTTCTCGTCATTGTACCCGAGCTCTTGTAGCGTTGCACTTTTGTCCATATAAGCTGGCTGAGCGAACTCCAAAGGAGGCTTCTGAGTGTTGTTTAATGATAGTTTTGAAAAAAATGATATCATATCGCTCAGAAATTGTGTTTTGAGGTCTTTTGTACTGTTGTGTTTACGTAGCAATCACATAATGATAGCGGACATGTTTGTCTTGTCTTTGACATGACGTCTTTGTCATATACAATACAAGTATCATGCCATTGATATGTAAATCACGAGTGAGTTTTGGCGGGAACGCGGTGAGCGTCGTGTCGCCCCATTGTATTTTTTTCTAAAACTGGTGTTTTTTCGAGCTATTATGCATAAAAATAGTGGTTTTTTGTTTATATAGTGCCGAATTACAAGCGCGAGTGTGGGAGAATGATATAATGTGGTTAAACTTGACTTTTCGTGTTGTTTCCAAAACTCCATCCAGAAGCTTATAGTAAAGTCACCACTACTTTACTAAGGCATGACTTAATTTGACTGGGACCGACTGGACTTGGCCAAGACTAGACTTTGACTGTAGCTATAAATGATAAAGAAGCTGAAAAATTAAGACTACTCACAAAATATATAAACATTGAAACTGGCAGAATGCACAGAGTGCGATGCCAAGAAGAACGAGAAAAAAAAAACACGAGTTTTTGGCGGGAACGCGGAAACGTCATGTCGCCGCATTAGATTATTTTCCTAAATTTTTGATTGTGTTTATGTTTTTGAAAATAGTAATGTTTTAAGTGTTCAAGGTATATATTTAGTTTATTTCCGCTTAACAGTCGTTTTAGTTACAAAAGTAATGTTTTATTCATAAAGCATCGTATTACGTAGATACATAAGTGTGCAAAAGTGAAATAATTTGGTAAAAAATAATTTTATCGTGTTGCTTCCAAAATTCCTACCAAACATGTAGTAAAATCATTATTACTTTGGAAGGGCATCACTGAAACTTATACTACTTTTACTCGATTTTTCAAAAATACTTGAAAATATCAAAACACTTGGTACTGTAAAATGCACCAACTGCAGTGCCAAAAATAGAAAAGAAGCACGTCTTTATTTGTAACTTATACAACCCTAGACAACACATAAATCTGTATAATTAACTCATAATTAATGACGAAACATATACAAAATAAATTTTACATTGTCAAATAACTTTTTCACTTTTATGTCATTTCAAATAACATTTAAAATAATAAAAACATAACAAATGTCAAGATAATGAAATATCAATTTAAAAATATACATACATTAAGAATTAAATAGTGCTTTTATGTTCATAAAGTGCCGAATACGTATGCAGCGAGTGTAATCGCTGAAATGCGTTACTTATTTTCGATAAATTATGAAGAAACTTCGAGTGAACTCGCTACTTTACGTTTAGTAATAACTTGATCTTTTATCAAAGAACTTCATTGGGAAATATTATATTGTTAACTAACTGAATGTCTGATACTTTATACCTGGTGTTTGATTACAACGCCTCTAATACTCTATATTGACTACCCGGGTCCGATTTTAAATAATCCCTACACACACACAAAAAAATCTTATCAAAATCAGTATCGTCAATGGTCATTTTCGAATTTTCGCGAGACTAACGCACGATTTACGCACGACAATTATTATTATAGGCACTCAACCGTCCATGGTTACTGTATTAACCAGTTTGAAATTCCGGTCTTACGTCCATGGTTAACACAGTAACCAATCGCTCTCGTTTCAAATAATTCTGAAAAGTAGCACCTAGCGAAATACTTTTGAATTAAATCACAATATATATCGATAGTCTATGAAATAGTTTACTAGAAAATGCAAAGATGTCATTGTCGAAGTAATTTATTAAAGAGAGTAAATTTTTCGAAACTCAGTTTGTTGCTATATGCGCGTGAAAAATTTTGGTTTGGCAAATATGTCGTTGGTTTTTAAATATATTATGTATTTTAACAATTGTATTATATTTAAATTATGTTGAGGATCTTTACTGTAGGATTAAGTTAATTTATCAGTGTTTGAAGTGGTATATAATTAACGTATATTAAATAATGTTTCATAAATATTGTCCTGATTTACTTTTCGAATCGTATTATTAAAAGATTTACAAAAAAATTAAGGAAATATCGACGCGTTCCACAGACTTTTCTTCCGTACGACTTCAATATCACACCAACAGAATGTGATGACTATGTCTAAAGATTTGATTAATTTACTTCTTTTCAGTAAATAAAACATAAACATCATAGTACCATTAGAAATGTAGAATCCTCTTCTTTACATATTAACAAGCACATTTAAAAAATAAGGTTTAATTAATAACATTATTCTATAAATAAAAAATGCATGTTTTACTCAGTTTTTAAGGCTTAAGATTAAAATCCAAGAGTAATTTTAATATAAAGTTTGAATCTGCGTTTTTTGTAGAGTTTTTACATATTTTTTTATATTCTGTAGCTACTATAGTTTACCCATAATCACGGGTTTTGTTGACAAGGTTATGCATAGCAGGCAACGGCGCTCGCGCGCGAAAACGCTGGACGTATGACGGTAAAGTCGATTTAGAGGTCGGACGGCCAAGTGGATGGATATTGTATGCGTTTATTTTTATTGTTTTAAGTATCTTGGTATGAGTTTTAGAAAACTTATAACAGGAAATAAAAGGACTCTGTTAAGTAATATACGTTATTTAAAATAATGACTAAATATCTTACTTACATGAGTAGAAAGTAGAAAAAAGAATCTGTTTCTTTTTAAGTTTAAAATAATAATTTAAATAAACTTATAATCTTTATACACTGACGGTATGCACAAAATGCGATGTCAAAAATTGTTTTGTTTGTTTGTGATTGCGAATTTGTCTATGGCAAAAAGTAGCAAAAGCTTGCTTTGTTGATGTTATGCTCCAAAAATATTTTTCTTAAAATTAACTTATTATTAATACTTAAATGCAAAATATTTTAAAATGCTGTGAAAGTGTCAAAAGCCTTTACACTTCTTTCGACATTTTACTAAGAACAGTCGAGCATTTTCGACTGGTAGAACCTAACCTCTAAAGTGTAACAACAGAAAAGTGAAATGTTTTCAATTTGTCGTCAAACTCACCCGGCGACTGGGATAGAGCACGCCGTCAGCTCCTGTTTCTTCAACAATGATGACGTATGCCTTGTTACCGCTGGTGCCAACATTATTAAAGTATTCAGGTTGCTGCCTGACGGCCATACGAAAGAAGTAAATGCCGGTATGTTATCACCCTTTTGGACTAAAAATTACTGTCATACTTAAATTCGGGAGCGTTAGAGACTTGGTGTAAGTTTTCCTGATGGCTCTCTTATTCACATGCAGGGACGAAAAACTAAACTTCACAATTTTTTACTTATTTGCCAGTGAAGGAAAACATTGTGAGGAAGCCATAGCGTGGTAGTAAGCTACTTTCTAGTATTCGGCAACAGCTAACAGTGTGTTCTGACAGCCTCACTTGAGAGCAAGTTCCAATCTAGGCTAAGTATATTTATCAACTTCAGCAACACCGTCACTTAACATCAAGTGAGCTGTTGCAAAAACCAAGCCTATCAAACATTTTAAAAAGTCTGCATGAGTGAAAGAGCTCAAGGCCAAGCTATATAACATGTATCGAAGTGGCCAAGTTCAGCAAGGGTCATGATGTTAATTTCCGTAGTGTTTCGCTAAGTTTTACCTACATATAATGCCACTTTAATCTCATAACTTATTCAGCTGGCCAGCCAATCCCTCCAAAGATGAAACTGGAATGTCTCGCCACCTACACCCTATGGGGCAATGTGATGTCCATGGCTTCTGTGAAATGCCCCAGTGCAGGCCGAGATCTATTGCTTGTCTCGTTCAAGGAAGCTAAGCTGTCTGTACTACAGTATGATCCACATACAAACAACCTCATAACACTGAGTATGCATTACTTTGAGGAGGATGATATGAAGGTAATATAATTAATAAATTAAAGTATTAAAATAATATGTGTATAAATTTAAGAATATTCATAACTAGCAGCTTCGCATGGGTGCAATGTATGTAGATACTAATGCAGTGCATATGCAATTATGCATGTATTATTATACATATAAACCTTCCTCTTGAATCATTATCTCTATTGATGCAAACTGCATTGAAATCTGTTGTGTAGTTTAAAAGATCTAAGTGTACAGATGCTGGGAAGCAACTCTGTTTTATACTATGTAGAGATATATTAAGGTAAGATAGATGTATGTAAAGAAAAAAATACTTTACTAATTCCAAAACCATCTCGAAATATTACATTCCTGCATATTATTTTTATGTTTAAAACTCTTACTTTGAGATAGGGTTTATTTTAATAAAATATTAAAATTGATCTCGGCTTTCAATTGACCTCTAATGACGTCACATAGTAGGCTGTACTATGTACTTTCTGTGCCTAAAAAAAGCAATGGCAAACCAAAACAAAATCTGTCAATGTCAAGTCAACAGCAGACATAATAATCTCCTCCATACACATACATCGAGTTGTTTTTCGCTTTATTGATACAAATATCTGAATTATTTTACTTTAAATGTTCAATTCAATTCAATTCTTGATAAATGGCCTTTGCAAAAATACTTCACAATTCTGCCAATGTCACGTAGATTAACTTGGATTCTTATGATATAAGATTTGTTTACTTCATGTCAATTGTCTTATTCAAACAAATGTGTCAAAATAACTATGAATACTTTTTATTTTACATGGCAAGGGCAAACATTTTGTGCCTACTTTATGATGTGATCGTTATAAAAAGTTTGAAAACATTAAAATCAACTATCACATAGAAAACCACAATACTCAAATTAGTTCCATAAATTAAATTTAAAAGTAAAGTACCTACTATCAGTAAAAAATATAATTAAAAAAATTACATACCTAATTATGAATAGATATAAAATCCTCCTTATGCTTAATAAATAATTGTATGTAAGTAAATGTTTGATTTTTTAAGTGTATGTTCCATGTGTTCATTCAACAAATTAACATGATTCTTTTACATAAATATAGAAGTTTTGACAACAGATACTTTTTTTGCTCAATCTCACAGGAACAGTTTTTGATGAAGTAACATTTCAAGGGTATATTCTGATTTCAGGGAGGTTGGACAGTTCACCCGCACATACCTTGGATACGAGTAGACCCGGAATGCCGGTGTGCTGTCATGTTGCTCTATGGAAAGAAGCTGGCTGTGATACCATTCAGGAAAGATCTTGCTTCAGAAGACAGTGATCCCTTGGATGCTAAACCATTTGCTGATAATAAGAAAAATGTAAGGAACTATGAGTCATTTACAATAAGGCATTATTATTACATTTGTAGCATTGAGCAATGATTGGTCAGTTTGCACACTATAGACCATGGGTTCAAATCCTAACAATCAGCTTGAGCTGCAGGTGAAGGAAATCATACCGTGGTGGTATGGTATGTTCTAGTACTCGGCTGGCTAGATACCACCCTCAAGTAGAAGATCTGCCGTCAAGCATCTGACGTGTTTTGCTTCACTTATGAGCTAGTTCCATTCCAGGCTAGATGTGATTACCATCTTCAACCACACCGTCACTTAACATCAGATGAGCTTCAATGTCATACACAAAAATTTGCAATATGAAGTGTTATTGATTTACCTTTTCCCTTTTCAGCAACCAGCCCAACAAGTGACTCGTGCGCCTACTTTAGCATCCTACGTGATAGTTCTAAAAGATCTGGATGAAAAGATTGATAACATACTAGACATACAATTTTTGCATGGATATTATGAACCCACTCTACTTCTGTTATATGAACCTGTTAGGACTTTCGCTGGGTAAGTGTATTTTTAACCAACTTCAAAAAAGGAGGAGGTTCTATGTTCGACTGTATGTTTTTTTTGGTAGTGTTTGAATGTGTAACGTTAACTCCCAATAATAAGACTTATCCTGGCTACGCTTGATGATGAGATCCATATCTTTTTTTTGTGTAGTGTAGAACAAATGTGCTAACAGATATGCAAATTGTTTTATATTATACTTAGTGAATAGAGGAATTGAAAATAAAATTCTTAGTTCACAGAACCAGTTGTCAAAATCAAAATCAAAAAGTCATTTATTCAGTTTAGGCCCTGGTAAGGCACTTATGAATGTTAAGTTACATGTTTGAATATACCACTGGCTCGTAATTACACTTCAACTGAGAAGACTCCGGCAAGAAACTCAGCAAGGCATCTTTTTTTGTGGATCTTTCTTTTCATATTAGGTTACAGTTTACAGTTATAGAATGTAGAAGAATGTCCTCAAGTCATAATTATAATAGACATACATACATAGTGACGACATTTGGTGGTGGTTAGTGATAGTATCCTTCAACATTTTTGGTAATCCCAGAAGAACCTAACTTTTTCTAATATAAAAAGTATCCTATAGTATACGTTAATCCAAGTAATAAACTATATGTGACGTAATTGTTATTTATCTTTATGTACCTATGTTAGATTATATTTAACTTCGTGTACAGACGTACCGCAGTCCGAAGCGACACGTGCGCTATGGCGGGCGTGTCTCTGAACATGAGCGCACGCGTCCACCCCGTCATCTGGCAGACCGCGGGCTTGCCCTTCGACTGCCTGCAGGCTGTGCCGGTGCAGAAACCACTTGGTGAGAAACTGACACTGCTCGGTGATTTACAGGAACTACTTAACGATATACAAACCACGAGGTGATCTTATCTCAGTACTAAAAGGTCGCATGTTACTTACCATCTTATTTGTCTCATGACAACTCTCATTTCGCAATTTACTTGGTGGTAGATCTCCTTAACAGGAGATTGTCTAGGTAGGTACTTCCACAATCTCACATATTTCGCTGGCAAGCAGTAGTGTGTAAACATAACTGTGTTTCGGGTGTTAGTGGAAATCTCGGGTACAAAACTAATATATATAATCGTACAGAAAATATCCGTGAGTGGAATTCTCTGATAAAAAATTAATACATATAATCGTTCGGAAAATATTCATGGGTCGGTTATTATGTGTTATGTACCCGAGATATGGTCATGTCCATGATCATATCTCGGGTACATAACTAATATATATAATCGTTTTTACTCATAAGCTGTGGCAGGATTTAATTGATCCTTATATAATGCGCATTAAGAGCCCAGAAGAAGTGCATTCGAGCAATGTGTGGGCTAAAGCAGACCGAATCATGTAAACCATATTTCCGAAAATTGAAATTGCTTACCCTTCCCTCGATATATATCTACGAAGCAGCCTTACTAGTGAGAAATAATCTAAATGAATATGATACCTTGACGACCAAACGGCACAAACACTTACTATGTGTGCCTAAAAGTAATAAAGCAATTTATAATAAAAGCATTTTTGACAAGAGAATTTTAATATATAATAAAATACCTCGGTCTATCAAAGAATTAGACAATAATGAACATTTTAAATCTAGTATGAAAAAAATGCTAATTGACAAAGCATACTATAATATTGACGAATTTTTTAAGGATAAAATATAAATTGAATATTAAATCTAATAGATAATATAATTTAATGAATTTACAATAATAACTTCAATGGACCAATTACTTGCATGCTATATAGCTAAAATAGAGTACCTGATATATTTATTTAAATTTAAGACCAGATTATTTGTTAATACCTATTTTGCGAGAATAAATGAATTTGAATTTGAATTTGAATAATTTCTCTGTTTCTAGGTGGGTGCCTGATCATGGCCGTGAACTCTTTAATCTATTTGAATCAGTCGGTGCCGCCGTACGGGGTTTCTCTCAACAGCATAGCGACTCACACAACTAATTTCCCATTACGTAAGTATACATTTCTGTTGTTAACTTTATTTGCATGTTTTTTTTCTACATTAGGCTTGCGTTAGATTGCCATCTCGCCGTGTGAAGAGAAGTTTACAATTAAATATATTCAGAGACCAAAACAAAAAAAAAAAAACAACAAGCTGAAGCGTTTAAAAAAACTATAACCCGACTGCGAATAGCTAGTACCTGGTTGACCGAGCATTGCTCGGCTGAAAACATGGATAAAACGACGTTTTCTGAATATGAAACCTAGCTAGATCGATTTTTCGCCCCCGAAACCCCCTGGATACAAAATTTCATGAAAGTCGTTGGAGCCGTTTCCGAGATTCAGAATATATATATACTATATACAAGAATTGCTCGTTTAAAGATATAGATAGATAATAAAAGGAACTAACTTTTTAAATCAATTTATTATTCCTAATTAAAAAACATATAACTTCAATGTATTTTTGTAATTTCCTATATTTAGATACCCTACTTGAGTTTTATTTTAATAACATTACTGTTTCGCGCATAAATCCAACATCTTGTTTTTTTTTTAAACCTTAGGTCACTTGGTTTATTGTGACTAATCTAACGTGAAATAAATTGTAGAGCACATGAAACGTTTGGACTTTTAACGTAGCGCCATCTATTGGATACTTACTCAATCCAGTTAATAAATTACCTTACACCGCCATCTATTACAATTTTATGAAACACAATTATACCTCTTTGTCGTAAAATAAACAAATAATTTGCAATAAAAAAATATTGCGATTATAAATTGAGATATAAACTATCCTATCTCTCAAGTTGGATCAAACTGCACACAGTAGTTAAAATCGGTTTATTAGTTAGGAGTTCATCGTGTGCAAACAATGTGACACGAAATTTTTATATATAAAGATATGCTTCATTCATTAAAATTTAATTGTAAGTTTTTTTATACAAGTGACTTGACTGGTGACCGTGGAGACCGTGGTGGTGCCGGTGTAAGAATAGTACCCCACCCTCTCTACCCGTGGTTGCCGTAAGAGCCGGCTAAGGGATGTAATCCGGAAGATTGGCAGCAGCGTCTTGAACAATCACACCTAACTGCGCTCGCCAACCCGCCTGCCAAGCGTGGCGAGTATTGGCAAAACCCCTCCAGAAGGAGGCCTATGTTATGCAGTGGACGTCTTATGGCTGATTATGATGATGATATGATGACTTGTCTGGAACATTATTGTTATTTATGGCCAATAAATATTACTGATATACTGATTAACAGGAATACAAGAAGGTGTATGCATAACGCTTGACGCGGCTTGCGTGGCGCCGTTAGCTGAAGGAAGACTGGCCCTATCTCTTCGAGGGGGTCAGCTGTACGTGTTGACGCTCATAGCGGATTCCGTCAGGTCTGTCAGGAGCTTCCACCTCGACAGAGCTGCCGCTTCCGTACTGACTACTTGCGTGAGTTAATTTAACTAGTCTAATTAATTACTTGCAAAGTTTTTTTTTTTTTGTGGGATAGTCTAGCCAACTATGGGTTGACGGATTGATAATTTTACTTAAAGAACTGTTTTCTTGCTTTATCTGCTAAACCAGGTATGGGCAACCTTTGGCTAGTTGCGTGCCAAACTTACTATATTAATACAGTCGCGGGCCATAACACAAAATAAAAAAGCCAATTTTATTAGGTTATTGGTGAAGTAAATTTACGTGTAACGATTAATGTGATATTTGTGTTTGAACTTCAGAAACAAGTTTGTTCAAAATCTACTTGTACAGATGCGTAACGAGTTTTCCAGATTTTCATCCGTGACTCTCTTACGGCATTTCGACTTATTAGTTTTCATCATCGAGAAAAATTGTTCGCTTTATATGTACTTCGAAAAACGCAAACAATTCTTCTCGCGAACTCTCAGTTGTTTGTATTTGTCTTCGCGAGAAATTTCAAAATGTCTCGCGGGCCGGGTCAAGTGCCGAGGCGGGCCGGATGCGCCGTGAACATTGTGAAACAACGTAAGGTAACCATAACAAGGTGGTAGGGTGTGTTCTATGTGTGCTTTACCATATTCGATCACACCATCACTTAACATCAGGTGAGGTGTGGTCAAACGCCTAGCCTGTCAGCCATAAAAAAAATCACCCAAAAAATGTTTCCGTTCTTTCCAGATGTGTGTGATAGAAGAGGACTTCCTGTTCCTGGGCTCTCGTCTGGGCAACTCCCTCTTACTGCGCGTGACAGAAAGGGAGAACAGAATGCTGTTCTCCGTAGACAAGCCTCTGGAAGCAACTATTGATCTCACCGTTGACCCCGGAAACTCTAATGGTAACTATACAAAGAAATTTGGCAATTATTTTATAATTAGACATCCCCTTGACTGCCCATTCAGCGTATTTGGTAGAATATTGTAGGACATTACACACAGCGTCATCTGACGCCAAACTAAGCAAAGCTTGAATTATGGAAGTCAAATAACTGATAGAATACTTTTTTTTTGTAAATACATACTTATAATATATTTAGAACACCCAGACACAGGACAAACATATTTGATTGTACCACAAAGTGCCTGAGTGGGTATTGAACCCACACCCTACGGCTCTTGAAGCAGACATACTACCAATGAGCCAACAGGGCACTCAGTTAAAAATCTGCCCCCAAGCTCCCAACGATGTCCGGCGGCCTCACTTGAGAGCCAGTTCCATTCCAGGCTAGGTGTGTTTACCATCTTCGACCACACCGTCACTTAACATCAGGTGAGCTATGATCGAACACCTAGCTTATCAACAATAAAAAAAATGTTTTCTTTTTAAATAATATAGCATTGCACAGTTAATGGCCTATGTCCAGCAGTGTATGTCCTACGGCTAAAACGATGATGATGATGACACAGTCAAACCTTTAAAATCAAAAGTTCGTATCAAATAATTAATATTTAAAATCCCTTTACTGTTTTTTTTTATTTTAAATTCTATTGTAGATGAAAACGAAAAAAGTTGCTGAAGTTAAAAGATATCGCCTTTAAAGATGTCTCTAATGCCCGGGATACACGAGGCTAGTTTTTCAAGCTAGTTCTCTACTAAACTGTCCTGGCTTGCTGACCTGGCTTGGAACATGCTAGTTCTGTTTACATGAGGCTAAGATTATTTTAAGCTAGTATTATAGCAGTGACTGAAGTGACCATACGTCCAAAATGGACTGCATGCGAAAAAAATATACTATTCGACTAACAATTACTTCGAAAACTGTACCAATTCGCACAAAATTGGAAGGATGTCGTTCCACAGACATTCACGGTACAGTTGTACAAACTTTAAATTAATCTCCATACTTAGTTGGGCATCTTAAAATCTCAAAAACACGTCGCGGTAAGAAAACAAACGAAACGCGTGGTTCCTGCTTGCTAGCCAACTGAAAACTAGCTTCGCCGGTCACATGAAGCTAGCACACAAGCCAGGATAGTAAAATCATTGGCGCTACTAGCCTTAAATAGAACTCCATCCAATTAAATACTGTCCTGGCTTGTAAAATGAAGCTAGTTTTGTCTATACAAAGCTAGAAGTAGCACTTCTAGCTTACTGACACTAGCTTGAAAAACTAGCCTCGTGTGCCGGGCATAAGGGAGGCACTTATATTTAAGATTTTCGTTCTCAGAGCAATCTCAAAACAAAGAACAGCAGAAGGAATCCGATCCAGCCGCCAAAAAACGTCGTATGGATACTTTGAACGACTGCGTGGCGACTAACGTTATAGAAATTTGTGACAGCGACGAATTAGAAGTGTACGGAAGCGATATAAGGACGTCCACACAACTCACCAACTATGTCTTTGAGGTAAGCGTCAAGCTGGACTGATGTAAAAAAATAATTGCCCCATCGGGCAGGCTTAAGCTGTATTGCCATATTGTCTTTGGTTTTTGCAATTCATGTCTAACATTATAGTATAAGTCTAAGTCCAGTCTTGGTCAAGTCGAGTCCGTGTCAGTCAAATCCTAAATCCAAAAAAAAGCTTCGATGGAGTTTTGGAAGCAACACGATTATGCATTACGATTATTTGGAACATTATATCACTTTCCCACACTCGCGCTTGTAATTCGGCACTTTATGAATAAAACAACACTATTTTTATACATAAACTAGTTTTGGGAATAATATTATGAGGCAACACTACTCTTTCCGCGTTCCCGCCGAAACTCCAAGCTGGACTGACTGTTCTGTCAAACTGGACTGACATTTGTGTCAAACTAGACTGACGAGTCAATCGAGCTGGTTTGTTAAGTTGTTTTCAATATTGATTTCGTGTAACGCTTTGTTTTCTTTTTAAATGTAAAAAAAATCGCTGAACGCGGCTAAAACCGTAGGCTAGTATTTTAGCCGCGTTCAGCGATTTTTTGTTAGGAGCAAAACTTATGGGTTTGCGTCACCGATGTGCTAGTGTGACGTGTTTTAAATTTTAATTTTTGTCGGCAGTTCCCATGACTGCTGTTTTAGGGTTCCGTACGCAAAGGGTAAAACGGGGCCCTATTACTAAGACTCCGCTGTCCGTCCGCCTGTCTGTCTGTCCGTCTGTCCGACTGTCACCAGGCTGTATCTCATGAACCGTGATAGACAGTTGAAATTTTCACAGATGATGTATTTCTGTTGCCGCTATAACTACAAATACTAAAAAAAAACAGAATAAAATAAATATTTAAGATGACAGACGGACAGACAGACAGACGGACGAATAGCGGAATCTTAGTAATAGGGTCCTGTTTTACCCTTTTGGTACGGAACCCTAAAACAAAATAAAAATGGTTCATCCGTTCGGGAGCTACGATGCCACAGACACACGAACACACACACACACGCACACATACACACATATATACATACACTCGAACACACTCACACACACACGTCAAACTTATAACACCCTGTCGTTTGTGCGTCGGGGGTTAAAAAATAGTAACTTTCATGAGACACTTTGGACTGCGACCTTTTGAAATTTTAAGAAAACCGTTTTGCGCCAGAACCGCTTGGATATCGTACAATTTTTACTTTCACAGGTGTGCGATTCCTTGCTAAACATCTGTCCCATCGGCTCAGTATCGATGGGGGAGCCACAGCTGGGGGGCGCCACCGTCACAAATCTCGGGGAGCCTCGGGTGGAACTCGTGGCGTGCTCGGGCCGCGGCAAGAATGGCGCCCTCACTGTGCTCCAGCGAAGCATCACTCCGCAGCTCGTCACTGCATTTGATCTACCCGGTGAGAATATATATCGCTACATATTATAAAACAAAGTTGACCGTCTCTGTCTGTCTGTTCGCGATAAACTTAAAAACTACTGAACGGATTATCATGTATGTTTCACCAATAGATAGAGTGATTCATGAGGAAGGTTTAGGTATATAATTTGTCACGGTTTTGTGTAAATTGGTTGAAATATGATGATAATTGTTGGAAGAGTCGGAAAAAGTCAAGCCACCTGGGAGCTTTCGTCGAAAACGCTGCCTCATCCCTTTGATATATTTTGTTAAATTCCACGCGGACGAAGCCGTGGGTGACAGCTAGTTATTAATAATTATTAATCGTTGATGCGACGGCCATTGTCCCGATAGTCGGCACGTGGACGGCCTTATAGCGAAGAGTCTCTACCAACATCTTAAGAGACTCGCTAGACGGTTAGGTCAAGGGTCAAATCCAAAAGGCAGTGTTCCTTGACACAGCGCGCATTGTTAGGAGGTTCCTCACTCTGTAAGCCTAACCACCGGCAGCTTGAGCCCTGCCCCGCTGCCGGCGGCACACTAGTTTTAAGTTTTTTTGAAATAATATTTATTGTTTTATATTTGTATTGTAAAGAACTTAAAAATAAGAAAGTAAATCAATAGCTAAATAATAATATTTGTAGCGATGATAGACCAGTGGCTAGCGCAGTCGGTTCACACGATGAAGGGCGTGGGTTCAAACCCCAACAATGAGCTTGAGCTGACGGTGAGCTGAGCTTGAGGTGACGGTTGAGCTTAGGTTATCTAAAGCTAATAAGTCTTTTCTCGAGAATTGCGTTAGATTCTATAATAAAATCCCACTTGAGGTAACTAAAATGTCCTATAATAAATTCAAAGATTTTATAAAGCAGAGGTTAATTGACAAAGCCTACTATAACGTGGCTCATTACGTGGAAGACAGGAATATATGGTTGTTGTAGCTTCTCTCTGCACTTGCATCCCCCTGGCTAAGTGACAATTGTAGTAAGCATAATGTATGTATTAATATTTATTACTGTAAATTGTAACCTAATATGAAAAGAAAGATCCACAAAAAAAATGCCTTGCTGAGTTTCTTGCCGGAGTCTTCTCAGTTGAAGTGTAATTACGAGCCGGTGGTAGATTCAAACATGTAACTTAACGTTCATAAGTGCCTTACCAGGGCCTAAACTGAATAAATGACTTTTGATTTTGATTTTGATTTTGGTGAAGGAAAACATCGTAAGGAAACCATAGTGTACCATAGGCATGGTGGTAGGGTATTTTCTAGTACTCGGCTGGCTAGCTACCACCTTCAAAATAAATCTGCCACCAAGCACACAACAGTGTGTTCCGGCAGCCTCACGTGAGAGCCAGTTCCATTCCAGGCTAGGTGTGCTTTACCATCTTCGACTACACCGTTACTTAACATTAGGTGAGCTTTGGTCAAACATATATTTCACATTTTATTGTATTGACATGTGTTATACCTATTATTTTGTTACTTTTAAATATGAATGAAAAATTCTCTATAACTTTGGTGTTGTCCAGTTTTTTCTTTGGTGTTAATGTCAATGTTTTTTTTTTGCCATTTTATTTTACTTGGTGGTAGATTTCCTTAGCAGGAGGTCGTCTAGGTAGGTACCACCGAAGTACCAGATATTCTGCCGCTAAGCAGTAGTGTGTAAATATTACTGTGTTCCGGTTTGAAGGGTACTGCAGCTAGCGAAATTACTGGGCTGTTGAGACTAACCATCTAGTCTCAAAGTAATGAGCGCCAAGGCAGCGATGCCCTGGACTTTGTTTTGCTACTCAAAGTTCTGTGTATCGCTGCAATGGTCATGGACAGGCGTTATCTCTTAACATCAGGAGAGCGTTTCGTTCGTCTCATTACAGTTACATAATTTAAAAAAAATGTTGACTTTTCATTGGCATGTAATTAGTGTTTTTAACATATTTATATACCTATGTGAAGTCGACTTGCAATTCTGGTGTTAATAATAAAATACTTGTATTTGTATTAAAACTTACTTTTTATGTATGTGTGTATAGGGTGTACGGACATGTGGACGGTGTACGGCTCGGAGGGCGGCGAGACACGGGACGCGGACGCTACCCACGCTTACCTTCTTCTCACACAGGACGAGTCCACTATGGTACGTACGCTTCGGGAAATGTTCCGTTCGCAGAATGTCCTATTCGCAGAATGTCCTATTCGCAGAATGTCTTATTCTTCAGAAATCCCGGTCACAAAAACTCCGTGCCCTGTCCTTTTCTCAAAATGCTCGATACTCCAACGATTCAATTTTTAGGGTTACCTACCTCAAAAACGGAACCCTTATAGGATCACTTTGTTGTCCTTCTGTCTGTCAGTGAAGACCCTTTTTCTCAGGAACGCGTGGAGATATCAAGCTAAAATTCATATCAAATATTCAAGTCTACTGTCCGTTGCTGTGAAAATATACAAAAAAATAAAATAAATTGCAGTAGTGTGTTACAGCTGTATATATGTACAGCTAGTGATATTACAGGGTTGTTGAGACTAACCATCGACAGTCTCAAAGTGGTGCAAACAATATTGTTCTTTCCGTCTCTTTCATTCATAAGGTACATTATCTTCCCGCAGATACTACAAACAGGTCAGGAGATAAACGAGGTGGACAACAGTGGTTTTGCTTGTGGCGCCCCCACGGTGTTTGCGGGAAATCTCGGAAACAATCGATTTATGGTCCAAGTCACCACCACCAACATACGACTGCTTAGAAGTAAGACACTACGTTATGATTTAGGATATAAACATTTAGATTTAACTGGTTATCTGATATAGTATAAGCTTGTTGTGTTAATTTGAAAAATTGATTAATGCTGCATCTTGATATCTAGTAATTTCTCATATTTACATTTCGTATTTGCGATATCAAAAACCATGGCGTCATGGCGTCTGAATGACGTCACGCCGTGTGAAACAATCATATATCTGTATGAAAATGTCAACAACAGTAATGGATATCGCACGGCGTGACGACATTGCTGTTGTATTTATACGTAATTTTCCCCAATAGATGGCGTGCAACTACAATCGATACAATTAGAATGGGTGGCAGTGTATGCGAACACGGCCGATCCTTACTTGTGTGTCGTGTCCACTTGTGGGAAAGCGCTAGTGTTGGCCTTGAGAGAGTTTCGAGGGAAAGATGGCATGGTATGATGTTTTTTTTATTGTTATTTCCGCTCCACAGACATCAGGGTCCGTTACCTTTATCAACATACCACAGTTTTTTCTTGGTGGTAGATCTTAGCAGGAGGTCTTCTAGATAGGTATCACTCTAGTACCAAATATTCTGCCGCCAAGCAGTAGTGCTTAAACATTACTGCGTTCAGGTTTGACAGGAAATATTGCTGTTAAGACTAACCATTGCAAGTCTCAAAGAAATGATCACCAACAAAGTAGCAATGCCCTGGACTTTGTTTTGTTACTTAAAGTTCTGTGCAATTGTCATGGATAGGCGTTATATCTTACCATCAGTAGAGCGTCTCGTTCGTCTAATTACTTTTACATAAAAAATAACTACATATTAATTAATATGACTTAAACGCTATACAGGGATTCATGGTATGGTGTTTAGTTTACACTATTTTGTTAATAGATGGCGTGAATTTAATAAAGGGAGGTCCGTTCCGCTGTGCGAAAATGATGAAAGACATAATTATCTATTGGGAGTTTTGGCGAGAACGCGGGAAGAGTCGTGTAGCCCCGTTGTATTTTTTTCCAAAATTAGTGTTTTTTTGTGTGTTTATGTATAAAAATAGTGCCGAATTACAAGCGCGAATGTAGAAAAGTGATATAATGTGGTGAAACATAACTTTTCGTGTTGCTTCCAAAACTACATCGAAGCTTATAGTAAAGTCGTCACTACTTTACTAAGGCATGACTATATTTGACTGGCACGGACTGGACTTGTCAAAGGGTAAAACGGGACCCTATTACTAAGACTCCGCTGTCCGTCCGTCTGTCACCAGGCTGTATCTCATGAACCGTGATAGTTAGACAGGTGAAATTGTCACAGATGACGTATTTCTGTTGTCGCTATAACAACAAATACTAACAAACAAAATAAAATAAATATTTAAGGGGGCTCCCATACAACAAACATGATTTTTTTGCCGTTTTTATAGATGATGGTACGGAACCCTTCGTGCGAGAGTCCGACTCGCACTTGGCCGGTTTTATTGAACACCGAGAATTCGTGCGGATTTCCATGTTTCCTTACTCAACGTAACGAATTCTTTAATTTTTAAGCTATCGAGTCGTGTAATTATTTTTTTGATGTACCTAGTTGACATATACATATGTAACTGCAAAACCGATTTTGTTATCATCAATTATCTGAATTGTCTCTCACTATAAGAGAGCCGTAATACTGTGGTGATGCCGGCGTAAGAATTGTACCCCACCCTCTCTGCCCGTGGTTGCCGTAAGAGTCGGCTAAGGGATGTAATCCGGAAGATGGGCAGCAGCGTCTTCCTTGAACAATCACACCTAACTGCGTTCGCCAACCCGCCTGCCAAGAGTGGCGAGTATTGGCAAAACCACTCCAGGAGGAGGCCTATGTCCAGCAGTGTACGTCCCATGACTGATGATGGGATGTGATGTGATGGGAGTTAATTTAGAAACATATTTACGTCAACAACGTGTGTTACAGTCGGGTCGACTTGCGCCCACACGGCAGGCGGTGCCGGCGCGCCCCGCCCTGCTGCGCGCCACTCCCTACAAAGATACCAGCGGATTGTTTGCAGCTGGAGATGAACAAGTGCAGGTAAGATATTATACGATTTCATAGTAATTAAGACTCGATGATAAACATAATTATGTGTTCATAACTGGTGATATAGGCGTTACATTGCAAAAGTTACTTTTAAGGTACAAGTTCGCCAACTTCGTTCTGCTTTGTATAGATATTTGTGTAGATATTAAAAAAATGTGACGTACATACACGTTTGTTCTGTTTTTATTTATTAAGAAAAGTATTCCTCAAGTCCGCTTTGCTTAGTTTGGGACTAGATGGCGCTGTGTGATATTTTGACTGGTTTTTTTTTTGGAACAGGTGAAAGGTGAATTCACTGGTAAAATGAAAGGTAACGTGAAGGCAGAGGGATTCAAACCGGGCGCGGTCTACGAACTCAATGACGAAGACGAACTGCTTTACGGAGGGGACCAAACACCCGCCTCCATGGCGTCTGTGAGTATGCTGACATTTTAACTTACGAAAATATTATGTTTGTCCGGAAAAAAAAAAAATTCATTTGAAATTAATAGTAGCCGCCATAACTTAAACACAAGAAATAAAGATAAAATTGTGACACCTAGATTCAGGTTATCTAAAGCTAATAAGTCTTTTCTCGGGAATTGCGTTAGATTCTATAATAAAGTCCCACTTGAGTTAACTAAAATGTTCTATAATAAATTCAAAGATTTTATAAAGCAGAGGTTAATTGACGAAGCCTACTATAAGGTGGCTCATTACGTGGAAGACAGGAATATATGGTTGTAGTAGATTCTCTGCACTTGCATCCCCCTGGCTAAGTGACAATTGTAATAAGCATAATGTATTAATATCTATACCTAACTGTAAACTGTATAAACTGTAACCTAATATGAAAAGAAAGATCCACAAATAATGCCTTGCTGAGTTTCTTGCCGGAGTTTTCTCAGTTGAAGTGTAATTACGAGCCAGTGGTACACAATCGTTTGCATGCGATATTGAATAATTTAATTTGTAATGTTTTTCTTAATTTATTATTTAATTAATTTATTGACCCAATATGACATTCACATGATATTTTATGACATTTTAATTTTAATTTTATTTGATTAATAGCATTATATTTTTTTACTGTATTGAATTGACATACCTAGTATAACGAAACTCTGTTATAAGGCGAATAAATAATCTGAATCTGAATCTGAATCATTTTTCCGGCAGCTCAAGCTCATTGGTAGGATTTAAAACCATGCGTGGGGTTCGAACCAATAAGCAATTTTCGCTTCAAAATATATTACAGATAATGCAATATAGTTTGAGTTACTCTCCGCAGATAATGTTAGCTGAACAATCCAAGAATCCAGGCGTCCCTCGGAGAATGTCCCGCTGGTGGAAGAAGTACCTGACGGAGGCCAAGCCGACGTACTGGCTATTCGTGCTGCGATGCAACGGGAATCTAGAGATTTACTCGCTGCCGGAGATGAAGCTCACCATGCTTGTTAGAGACGCGTGCGCCGGACACAGGGTAAGTGAAAAGGCTAGGTGACTCTATGGTCAATTAGCAAAGGTGAGTCAATAGTCAATAGACAAGATTACTCCATAGTCGGTAGGCAAAGGTGAGTCAATAGTCGATACCATAGTCAATAGACAAGATTACTCCATAGTCAGTAAGCGAAGGTGTGTCAATAGTCGATACCGTAGTCAATAGACAAGATTAATCCATAATCAGTAAGCAAAGGTGAGTCAATAGTCGATACCATAGTCAATAGACAAGATCACTCCATGGTCAGTAAGCAAAGGTGAGTCAATAGTCGATACCGTAGTCAATAGACAAGATTAATCCATAATCAGTAAGCAAAGGTGAGTCAATAGTCGATACCATAGTCAATAGACAAGATCACTCCATGGTCATTAAGCAAAGGTGAGTCAATAGTCGATACCACAGTCAATAGACAAGATTACTCTATGGTCAGTAAGCAAAGGTGAGTCAATAGGGAGGTGACTTCATAATCAATAAGCAAAAGTAAATCAGTAGTCGATAGGCAAAGGTACATATCTCTATAGTCAATAGGCAGGGTGACTCAATTATCAATAAGCAAAGGTGAATTAATAGTCAATTGGCCAATGTGATTTCATAATCATTAGGCAAAGGTTCGTTCTGAAAACAAATAATCTGACTTATAAGTAATGAATAGGCATGAAAAAATGTAGCTTACAGGTAAAAAATGGGTTTGTAGTTCTGGGGCTAAATAAGAACTGTAAATATTAATTATTATTAAGTCTTACGCGAGATCAACCACGTTAATTACGACGTAAGCAATGTTTAAAATGTGTCAAAACCATGTTAGTTTCCATAAGGTGTGGGTTTGATTTCTACCCAATGGGCCGTATAAGGGGCAGGGGGGGGTCTCTTTCCTTTGCTTATATTTACTTTTGCGACGTAACCTATCCCCCTCTGGTGCTTATGTAATAATAATTCCAGGTACTAGCAGACAGCTTGGAATCTGTGCCGGTACTGCCAACCGAAGAGGAAGCTGAGGTGGACACGAACAAAACGAGCCCCAACTCTGCGAACGTTCGAGAAATATTAGTCGCCGGATTGGGACATAAAGGGGGGCAAACTATCATGATGATGGCCACAGAACAAGAACTCATGTTGTACCAGGTAAGTTAATTACTGTAATTTACTATATACTCGGGGTGTATTAAGACGAATGAGGTACAGAAAGTTGTCAGTGTACTTATAGTTTTTTTTTTTTACTAGATATTTGACCACAGCTCACCTTATATTAAGTGACGGTGTGGTAGAAGATGGTAAACACACCTAGACTGGAATATAACTGGCTCTCAAGTGAGGCTGCCGGAACACATTGATAGACGCTTGGCGGCAGATTTTCAACTGTAGCGATGATAGCTCAATGGTTAGCGCGGTCGGTTCGCATGCCGAATATGCGTGAGCTGCCGGTGAAGGAAAACATCATGAGGAAATCATAGCATGGTGGTAGGGTACTTTCTAGTACTCGGCTGGCTAGCTACCACCCTCAAAAAAATCTGCCTCCAAGCATCTAACGGTGTGTTCCGGCATCCTCACTTGAGAGCCAGTTCCATTCCAGGCTAGGTGTGCTTTACCATCTTCGACCACACCGTCACTTAACATCAGGTGAGCTGTGGACAAACAACTAGACTGTCAGCCATAAAAAGAAAAAAAACTTGAAACGTGGTAGCTAGCCAGCCGAGTACTAGAAAGTACTGCACCACCACGCTATGGTTTTTATAGTTTGTTTATTGTTCCAGGCGTACCGTTTCCCGCGCGGGAATCTTAAAGTGAGGTTCTCTCGCATGCAAGTGACATTCCCGTTCGGTTATAACGCAACCATCCGTAACATGAGCAAGAACTACGACCTGGAGGCGGTCCGGCAGCTGCGGTACTTCGGTAAGCATCATTATCGTCAACATCTTAAAGCCTCTGTATCGTGCCGGTCCAGACTCGTTCGTTACTGCAGTCGATTTTATCAGTCTAATGTTGTCAGATTAGAATATATTAATAGTCTAGTAGCGATGATAGCTCAGTGGTTAGCGCGGTCGGTTCGCATGCCGAAGGGCGTGGGTTCAAACCCCAACAATGAGCTTGAGCTGCCGGTGAAGGAAAACATCGTGAGGAAACCGTAGCGTGGTGGTAGGGTACTTTCTAGTTTTACTAGGCTAGCTACCATCCAAGTTGAAAATCTGGCGCCAAGCATTGTTTTCCAAGTGTTCCGACAGTCTCACTGAGCCAGTTCCATTCCAGGCTGTGTGTGACCACCTTCTAGCTTCATCATCAAACCCTGAATATCGTCTAGGCATCAAGTGCTAATCAATCGAGTCCAAACTCGATGGGTTGATTGTTAGTTGTTTAGTTCAGAAGTTCCTATGGCCATCTTCCGTCTTCATAATTAGACCAGCTTCATGGTACTATATAAACGTATTTCCATCGAAGATTCATAAATACACTAAATTTGAGTGCAATCGGACATCGGGAAATGGGTCAAATTCAACTTGCAAGATTTCACCCGAACAAACATACGTTGTTGTGGTGGTGTCGGCGTAAGAATAGTACCCCACCCTCTCTACCCGTGGTTGCCGTAAGAGTCGGCTAAGGGATGTAATCCGGAAGATGGGCAGCAGCGTCTTCCTTGAACAATCACACCTAACTGCGCTCGCCAACCCGCCTGCCAAGCGTGGCGAGTATTGGCAAAACCCCCCCAGGAGGAGGCCTATGTCCAACAGTAGACGTCCTATGGCTGATGATGTGAAACATACATACATACAAGTTAAATAAAAGCTTGTAAAAAATATAGAATTATATAGTAATATTTACTATATAATTCTTTATTTTCTTTGATTTGGTTGACTTAGCCCAAACCGTTCACCGTTTCAGCAAATGTGGGCGGGTACAACGGCGTATTTGTGTGCGGGGAGACGCCTTACTTCCTACTAGTGTGCGCGCGGGGGGAGGTGCGCGTGCACCCCCTGCGCACCTCACTCCCCCCCGTGTACGCTTTCGCCCCCTTCAACAACACCAACTGCGGGCGCGGATTCCTGCACTTCAACTCTAAGGTGAGTCGGTAAGGACGGTAAACATTCCGCGCGCTCCCGTCAAAACTTGTGCAAGATGTCGTGAGGGATTAAGATATTTGATTTATTGTGAAATATTTGTAAATATCGAAACAGTATTATTTTGATTTGACTATTTAATGAAGTTTTGGCAGTTTAGTTGGGACACCGTTTGGCTTCCAATCTGGAGGTCGTGGGTTCGAATTTTACGGTACACACCCCTGTAAGTTATTTGTGTATTGGCGTTGATTTCAAACGGTGAAGGAAAACATCGTTAAGAAACCTAATTGACAAAGCCTACTATAAGGTGGCTCATTACGTGGAAGACAGGAATATATGGTTGTAGTAGCTTCTCTCTGCACTTGCATCCCCCTGGCTAAGTGACAATTGTAGTAAGCATAATGTATGTATTAATATTTATTACTGTAAACTGTAACCTAATATGAAAAGAAAGATCCACAAAAAAATGCCTTGCTGAGTTTCTTGCCGGAGTCTTCTCAGTTGAAGTGTAATTACGAGCCGGTGGTAGATTCAAACATGTAACTTAACGTTCATAAGTGCCTTACCAGGGCCTAAATTGAATAAATGACTTTTTGATTTTGATTTGAATTTACATGTGTTCAAAAGTTTAAAAAAAAATCTAGATACATTTGTGAAGTCTGGCAACTCGCACTTGGCCAGTGTGGTGGGCTAAAACCTTACCTTTCTCACAATGAGAAAAGGCCCGAGCGCAGCAGTGGGACGCCGTATAAAAACAGGGCCTTGTTTCAGTCTGAGCTCCGTATCTGCGTGTTGCCCACCCATCTTTCCTACGACGCGTCGTGGGCCGTGCGCAAAGTGCCGATACGTATGACGCCTCACTTCGTCACGTACCACGTAGAGTCCAAGACGTACTGCCTCGTCGCTTCCACGTCGCAGCCGTCCACCTCGCATTACAAGTTCAACGGAGAGGACAAGGAGAAAGTCACCGAGAATAAAGGAGACCGGTGAGTCGGTTTGGATGCATCACTCTGTACGAGGACGAAGAGAAATCAAATATTAGTTTAAATAGCGGCCTTATCGCTAAAAGTGATATCTTCCAAGCAACCTAAGTATCGAGAGGATCACACTTCACTACATAGTATAAAACAAAGTCGCTTTCTCTGTCCCTATATCCCTATGTATGCATAAATCTTTAAAACTACGCAACGGATTTTGATGCGGTTTTTTTTAATAGATAGAGTGATTGAAGAGGAAGGTTTATATGTATAATAACATCCATTAAATAACATGGATAAATACTGTTATTTTTGAGGTTTATACCCGCGCGAAGCCGGAGCTGGCCCCTAGTATATTATAAAGGCGAAAGTTAGTGACTGTGTGTGTCTGTAAGTTTGTTACTTTACGTTTAAACGGCTTGACCAATTTTGATGAAATTCGGTATGTAGTTATCTGACACCCTGGAATAACACATAGGCTACGTTTTATTTCGAAAAAAATATTGTGTTCACGTGGGAACAGCGGGTAACAGCCTGGCGCAGCTTGTTCAAAAATAAATGAAAAACGTGATGGGACAATAATAAGGAAAATAAATAATCAGCACTTTTATGATATTGCTGGCGTTATTACCATGCCCCATGTCATCATCATCAGCATCAGCCGTAGGACGTCCACTGCTGAACATAGGCCTCCCCCAATGTTTTCTAAAAAGACCGATTTTCCGGTATTCCTGCTGTTTTTATTAGGTCGTCTGTCCACCTTGTGGCCAACCCCCTTCCGGTACATGCGTTTTTTTTTTTTATGTAACAGTAATGAGACCAACGAGACAGTCTCCTGATGTTAAGAGATAACGCCTGTCCATGACCATTGCAGCGATACACAGAACTGTGAGTAGTAAAACAAAGTCCAGGGCGTCGCTGCCTTGGCGCTCATTACATTGAGACTAGATGGTTAGTCTCAATAGCCCTGTAATTTCGCTACCGACAGTACCCTTCAAACCGGAACACGGTAATGTTTACACACTACTGCTTAGCGGCAGAATATCTGGTACTGCGGTGGTACCTACCTAGACGACCTCCTGCTAAGGAAATCTACCACCAAGTAAAAATACTTGAACAGCCCCCTGAGTCTTGAGTCTTGCGAAAAAGTCTCGTAATTAAAACTAAGACTTGAGTCTAAACTGTGGAGTGACATCCACCTCCAGGTTTCCGTACCCGCATCAGGACCAGTTCTCAGTGATGCTGTTCAGTCCTGTCTCGTGGGAGATCATTCCCAACACGAAAATAGACCTGGAAGAATGGGAGCACGTTACTTGCCTCAAGAACGTCGCGCTGTCATATGAAGGAACAACGTAAGTAAATGAACCTTTTTATTAAATAAACATTGTAAGACATTTCTTATTGTTATTTTTCTTAAGCTATAGGTGCGTGGATTTCATTCTTATTCCCATTCCAAGCACCTAACGGTGTGTTCCGGCAACCTCACTTGAGAGCCAGTTTCATTTCAGGCTAGGTGTGTTTACCATCTTCGACCACACCGTCACTTAACTGTGAGCTGTAGTCAAACACCTAACCTGTCAACCATTAAACGATGATAGCTCAGTGGTTAGCACGGTTGGTTCGCATTCCGAAGGACGTGGGTTCAAACCCCAACAATGAGCTTGAGCTGCCGGTGAAGGAAAACATCGTGAGGAAACCATAGCGTGGTGGTAGGGTACTTTCTAGTACTCGGCTGGCTAGCTACCACCCATCATGTTGAAAATCTGCCGCCAAGCATCTAACGGTGCGTTCCGGCACCCTCACTTGAGAGCCAGTTCCATTCCAGGTTAGGTGTGCTTTACCATCTTCGAAAACACCGTCACTTAACATCAGGTGAGCTGTGGTCAAACACCTAGCCTGTCAGCCGTAAAAAAAAAAAGAAGAAATATAATTGAAAAAAGTTCAATATAAGTGTGTGATATGCATGTTATATACGTACATACACATACAACTGTTTGCGCATGTGTGTGTGTGTTAATACTGAGCATGTCGGGTCGTTTCAGGTCGGGCCTGCGAGGATACATCGCGATTGGAACAAATTACAACTACAGTGAAGACATCACGTCCAGAGGACGGGTGAGAGATTTTTAAATCACAATTATAAAACAAAGTCGTCCGCCGCGTCTGTCTGTCTCTTCGCGATACAATTAAAAAACTACTAAACGGATTATCATGCAAGTTTCACCAATAGATAGAGTGATTCATGAGGAAGGTTTACGTATATAATTTGTCATTTGTAATGTTTATTTTAGTAACTACATTGCACCCGTGCGAAGCCAGGGCGGGTCACTAGTATACTTATATAATTATTAGCTGTGCCCCGCGGTTTCACCCGCGCTAGATGCCTACGTCATAGTAGCTTTATGCATGCAAAGTCTCAGCCCGATCGGTTTAAAATTGACAAAGTTTCATACAAACTTTCATCCCCTATTTTATCCCCTTGGGGGTAGAATTAATCAAAATCTTTTCTTAGCGGATGCCTACGTCATAACTTCTACCTGCATGCCAAATTTCAGCCCCATCCGTCCAGTGGTTTGGACTGTGCGTTGATAGATCACTATGTCAGTCAGTCAGTCAGTCAGTCACCTTTGAGTTATAAATATTTAGAGATGACGGGAGGAACGGTAGATCATTCGTCATCAAAGGATGCGTCCTGACCATTGATATGGTAAGTTCAGGACTATATTGCTACATAAACACGATTTTAGAAGCAATGATAGTTCAGTGATTAGCGTGGTTAGTTCCAAAGGCTTTAGGTTCAAACTCCAATGAGCTTGAACTGCCGGTGAAGGAAAAAAATTGTGAGGAAACCATAGCGTGGTGGTAGGGTACTTTCTAGTATTATACTGGTTAGCTACCACTCGCGAATTGAAGCAAGATAAGTGCGTTTTCCATCTTCAACTACACTGTCACTTAACATCAGGTGAGCTGTGGTCAAATACCGTACTTGGCAACTATAAAAAAAATATAGAATATACGTAGAAATATAGAACAACTAACTAACGTCAAAGAGTTAATTGCTCAACAACTGCCTAACCGAAGCCATACATATGATGTCACTTACAGAATTTTCTTCCATCAGATAATAATCTACGACATTATAGACGTGGTGCCAGAACCTGGACAGCCCCTGACAAAGAACAGATTCAAGGAACTGTACGCGAAGGAACAGAAAGGTCCCATCACTGCGCTCACGCAAGTGCTGGGATTTCTCATCTCAGCCGTCGGGCAAAAGGTTAGCGCTTGTTTCCGACTAGATTAATAAGTAAATAAAGAATAAAACTAAAAAAAATTACATAACTGTGCCCATAGTATAAATTGTTCATTATGTTCAGTAAATGTGTTCAAAATTGTGCCCATTGCATACATTATTCATTATGATCAGTAAATATGTTCAAAATTGAGCCCATTGTATAAATTGTTCATTATGATTAGTAAATGTGTTCAAAATTGTGCCCATAGCATAAATTATTCATTATGTTCAAAATTGTGCCCATTGTATAAATTGTTCATTATGATCAGTAAATATGTTCAAAATTGTGCCCATGGTATAAATTGTTCATTATGATCAGTAAATATGTTCAAAATTGTGCCCATTGTATAAATTGTTCATTATGGTCAGTAAATGTATTCAAAATTGTGCCCATAGTATAAATTGTTCATTATGACCAGAAAATATGTTCAAAATTGTGCCCATAGTATAAAATATTCATTATGGTCAGTAAATATGTTCTAAATTGTGCTCATAATTATGCCTATTATTGTTTCCTCGTGTAATTTTACAGATCTACATCTGGCAACTAAAAGACAACGACCTCGTTGGCATAGCGTTCATAGACACGGGCATATACGTGCACCGACTGCTAGCCGTCAAGAACCTAATAGTAGTGTGCGACGTTTACAAGTCAGTCTCACTCCTGAGGTATCAACCCACCTACAGGACGCTGTCACTTGTCTCCAGGGACCTCAGGAACGCGCAGGTAAGTTCTAATACCACGTTCTAATATCTCCAACTTCTTGGTGTCTTTTTTTTTCTCTTTCTTCTTGGCATCGCACTCTGTGCATTCTGCCAGTTTCAATGTTTCTGTATTATATGTGCAGTCTTCAGTTTTCAGCTTCTTTATCTTTATACTCAACGTCCAGTCTTGGTCAAGTCCAGTCCGTGCCAGTCAAATCTAGCCATGCTTTAATAAAGTAGTGGCGACTTTACTATAAGCTTCGATGGAGTTTTGGAAGCAACACGAAAAGTCGTGTTTCACCACATTATATCACTTCCACACACTCGCGCTCGTAATTCGGCTCTTTATGAATAAAACACCACTATTTTTATACATAACACACTTGAAAAAACACTAGTATTGGAAAAAATACAGGGGGGACACAACTCTTTCCGCGTTCCCGCCAAAACTCTCTTGCTGTCTTCCTCTTGACGACTCTAAATTTTTGGCTTGTCAAAGTCAAAGACTCAAATAGTAGCATGAAAGTTTGGCATCCTGTCTTGGATGAGACGGTAATTCACACCAGGACAGCGATTGTTGGGGTTTGAACCCACACCCTTCGGCATGCGAACCGACTGCGCTAACCACTGAGCTATCATCGCTACAAATTTTTCTAGGTACCTAGTTTTCTTCTAGGTAAGCGTACTCCATCTTAGGTCCATCAGGAGGTCGTCTAGGTGGGTACCACCGCAGTACCAGATATTGTGCCGCCAAGCAGTAGTGTGTAAACATTACTGTGTTCCGGTTTGAAGGGTACTGCAGCTAGCGAAATTACTGGGCTGTTGAAACTATCTAATGTCTCAAAGTAATGAGCGCCAAAGCAGCGATGCCCTGGACTTTGTTTTGTTACTCAAAGTTTTATATATCGCTACAACGGTCATGGACAAGTGTTATCTCTTACCATCAGGAGAGCGTCTCGTTCGTCTCATTACTTCTACATTAAAAAATAATGCATGTCCATGCCATAACTATGACACCCAGATCGTTGTGTTCCAGATATACGACATTGAGTTCATGGTGGACAACACGAGCTTGGGTTTTCTCGTGAGTGAAGCGGAGGGGAATTTCGCGCTCTTCATGTACCAGCCGCAAGCCAGGGAAAGCTACGGAGGTCGGTTCATTACTGTTGTGTTTTCTTTTAAATTTTAGTCCACATTTCACTAAGCCCAGTCTAGCTCCAAAGTAAAGAAGCTTTGTGTGGGAACCAGATAACTGATAGATTTTTAGATATGCACCTTCCATCGCCTGCTTCAGAAGCTAAGATCTTGGCTTCAGGAGACCTTGTTCTGTGACTTTGACGATTAGTGAATTACTAATAAGTAATTATATATATTTTTTTGACATTTAATAATATTGACATATTTTATATTTGATATATATTGGTTTTTTTCATTATACTGACATATGTCATGATTTTGATATTTTTAAATATGAATGGAATAATGACCTGTAACTATGGTGTTATCAATAAAAGATTTGAGTTGATATAAAAATAAACTTTTTTTGAGGTCAACAAGCTAGATGTTTACCACAACTCACCTAATGTTAAATGGTAAACTGGTAACTGGTAAATGGTAAATGGTAAAGGTGGTCGAAAATGGTAAACACGCGTGGTCTGGAATGGAACAGGCTGTAAAGTGAGGCTGCCGGAACACACCGTTAGGTGCTTAGCGGCAGATTTTCAACTCGATAGCTAGCACTGGCTAGCTATCAAAGCTAGTACTAGAGAGTACCCTACCACCATGCTATGGTTTCCTCACGATGTTTTCCTTCACCGGCAGCTTAAACTTATTGTTGGGGCTTGAACCCACGGCTAACGTTGTGTCAATCTGATACGCTAAAAAAAAGATAGAGGCCTCTCTCTTGTTATGTTATCCGCCTCGGTCCTGTGCCAATATAGTCCAGGTTCGATCCGCGATGGTGACGATATTGTCGCCCCATCTTGCGGCTGGACGACCAACGCTTCGCTTACTTTGCCTAGACTAGTTTATTCTGTTTGAATATCTCGTGTAAAGATTATTGTGTTTGGTCATCGTGCGTGCAGGGCAGCGCCTGATCAAGAAGTGCGACTTCCACCTGGGGCAGCAGGTGAACGCCATGTTCCGCATCGCGGCGCGCCACGTGCCCGACACCAGCCACCGCCGCCACGTCACCATGTACAGTCAGTACTTATTGTTGTTACATATAGAATAGAATACAACTTTTTTATACAACAAACATACATCTATCTAATACCTTTAAACGAGCAATTCTTGTATATCACTATCACTACATAGTATAAAACAAAGTCGCTTTCTCTGTCCCTATATCACTATGTATGCTTAAATCTTTAAAACTACGCAACGGATTTTGATGCGGTTTTTTAAATAGATAGAGTGATTGAAGAGGAAGGTTTATATGTATAATAACATCCATTAAATAGTGGAGAAATACTGTTATTTTTGAGGTTTATACCCGTGCGAAGCCGGAGCGGGCCGCTGGTATATATATATTTTCTGAATCTCGGAAACGGCTCCAACGATTTTCGTGTAATTTAGTATGCAGGAGGTTTCGGGGGCGATAAATCGATCTAGCTCGGTTTCATTTTTAGAAAAAGTCGTTTTATCCGTGTTTTCAGCCGAGCAAAGCTCGGTCATCCAGGTACATTATAAAATACAAAACGGGGTTTTGGCGGGAACGCGGAAAGAGTCATGTCGCCCCGTTATATTATTTTCCAAAACTAGTGTTTTTTCAAATTTTTATGCATAAAAATAGTGATGTTTTATTCCTAAAGTGCCGAATTATAAGCGCGAGTGTGGGAAAGTGATATAATGTGGTAAAACATAACTTTTCGTGTTGCTTCCAAAACTCCATCGAAGCTTATAGTAAAGTCGCCACTACTTTACTAAAGAACTGACTAGACTTTGCTTATAAAGATAAAGAAGCTGAAAACTGAAGACTGCTTACAAAATACAGAAACATTGAAATTGGCAGAATGCCCAGAATACGATGCCAAGAAGAATGAGAAAAAAAAACATACAAAACTTAAAAAGTGACAGTGACATTACGTGTGTGCGTATGTTAAGTTTGCCAATTTTTGGTAAAGCTAATTATTTTAAGTTAATTTGAAGACGTACCTATATATACGTCAAAAACTATTTTTTTTAAATTTTTTGTGTGATGTCACTTAATATTATAAAGGCAAAAGTTTGTAAGTGTGTTCGTATGTTTGTTACTTCTTCACGCTCAAACGGCTGGAACAATTTTGATGAAATTTGCTATGGAGGTAGCTGACACCCTATGTGTTACATAGGCTACTTTCTATTCCGGAAAAATGTAGCGAGTAACACCGCGGGGCGCAATTAAAAACAAATAAATATTGACATTTCTAGGAAAGGAACAGTTTCATACATTTTGCAAAGATAAAAAACTTGGGTTTTGAGTAGAGATACGCCGAATATTCGTAGTATTCGGTATTCAGCGTATTCGGCATCTTTTCCACTATTTGTATTCGACCGAAATATATTCGATTCAAGCATTTCTATTTTCTTGGCTACATGGCATGGTGTAGGACTAAAAGGCAAAACTTCTTATGTAAGATTTATGTTATATTATAAGTCAAAGAAAACATATTAATTTTTTAACCTATATTTAGTATAGTCAACATTTATTTTAAACCTTAAATCAACATTTATTTTTAAACCTCAAATCAACATTTTAAAGCGTACTTGTTAGAACCTGTTTACGCGGCAAAACAATGTAATGGTAAACCGAATAATTCGGCCGAATATTCGGTTCGGTAAAGGTTAAACCGATTAATATTCGGTTATTCGGTGAAACCACTATTCGGCGCATCTCTAGTTTGAGATTAATATATTTATTTACAAAGCGATCCACATCGTGTAATATACTGGCTGGTAATACCTAATATAATTATTGTAGTATACTGGCTAGTAATACCTAAATATAATTATTGTAGTATTCTAGCTGGTAATACCTATATAATTATTGTAGTATACTAGCTGGTAATACCTAATATAATTATTGTAATATACTGGCAGGTATCTATTGAATTGAAAGTTTTACTTATAAAGTAGGTTTTAGAAAAATATTTCTAACCGTAAGTGTTGTGATTCCAGCGACTTTGGATGGCGGCCTCGGCTACATGCTGCCACTCTCTGAGAAGATGTACCGACGGCTGCTTATGTTGCAAAACGTGATGAACAATTACTGCTGCCACATCGCGGGACTCAACCCCAGAGCGCACCGGTGAGACTTGAGGACTCTCTTACTTGCTCTCTAATATATGTCTGATATATATACATTTCAAGGATTTTGAGGATTCGGCAGCCCAGTTGGAAAACCGACTTCCAATTTAGAGGCCCTGTGTTCGAATCCCTCGGCACACACCTTTGTTTTTCTAAGTTATGTACGTTTTCACTGCTGGTTTTGATGACTTCAACCGTTGAAGGAAAATATCATGAGAAAATGTTTAAATAATGTTTGTGACATAAAATGTATTTCTTTCTCTTTGTTTCTTATGTTTGTTATTTATTTTTAACCGACTTCCAAAAAGGAGGAGGTTCTCAATTCGTCTGTTTTGATTATACCTGCTTAGCGCCGACTTCGAACAAATCAGCAGGTGTAGTACTTTTAAAGTAAGTTTATTTTTTGCTTTTAAGTGCTGATGTTTTTTTCATGAAGTCGGTTTTACTTTTTATTTTTAAAGGTTGTTTATTTTTCAATTTTTAGTTAGTTTATGTTCACGCCAATAAACACTTGAACAGTATGAGTCTAGCTAGACTCGCTAAGATTCAAAAACGTCTTGCCAAAGACAATTACATCGTCCACGCAAACAACCATTTTCATAATGAAATGTTCATAAAATGAAAACAACTGAGCCAAAATATGTTGGAAAAGAAAGTTGGCTAAAGAAAAAAAACACGTCGGATCAAATTGAGAACCTCCTTCTTTTTGAAGTCAGTTAAAAATATCGATATATCGCATCGCTTTGTATCTATACGTATCGTGCATCTTTAATGTAATTGTTCGCAGCACGTACAAGAGCAGCAAGCGGCAGGTGGGGTGCGGCGCGGCGCGCGGCGTGCTGGACGGGGACCTGGTGACGCTCTACACCTGCATGCCGCACCCCGACCAGCACGACGTCAGTATACCTTTTACACACGTATAATAATATATTAACGTTTTATGCTTGACAGGCTTGGTATTTTTTAGGGTTCCGTAACTCAAAACGCCTTACCAGCCTGCTTACCAGCCAGTATATTATAATAATTAATTTTGTTATTACTAGCCAGTATACTACATTAATTATATTAGGTATTACGAGCCAGTACATTACAATAATTATATTAGGTATTACCAGCCAATATATTAAAATAATTGTATTAGGTATTACCAGCCAGTATACTACTATAATTATACTAGGTATACTAGCCAGTATACAACAATAATTATATTAGGTATTACCAGCCAGTGTATTACAATAATTATATTAGGTATTACCAGCCAGTATACTACTTTGAATATTGAATACCTATAACCCTACCTTTTGTAGCTGTGGTCAGTGGTTGGCGCGGTCGCTTCACACGCCGAAGGGCGTGGGTTCGAACCCCAACAATGAGCTTGAGCTGCCGGTGAAGGGAAACACCGCGAGGAAAACTATAGCTTGGAGGTAGGGTACTTTCTAGTACTCAGGTTGACAATCTGCCGCCAAGCATCTAACGGTGTCTTCCGGCAGCCTCACTTGAGAGCCAGTTCCATTCCGGGCTAAGTGTGTTTACCGACTTCGATCACACCGTTACTTAACATCAGGTGAGCTGTGGTCAAACACCTAGCCTGTCAAAATGTTAAAAAAAAACCTATCATGTTCTCACAAAATAAAGGTGATTATATAATATCACAGCTTAATCTATTTATGTATTTGTTTCAGATTGCAAAGAAAATCGGCACCAAAGTGGAAGAGATATTGGCTGATCTCTATGAAATTGACAGACTGACTGCACACTTTTAGAGTTTAGTGCCACAACGATATTGTAAATAGTAAGAATAAAGTACCTACTCATTAAGAAATATTGACTTTTATATTTATACCTGAGGGGGATAGCATATTTGAATTACAGCTAGTAATTATAATTTTTATATTGACATTCAATCATATTGACATATTTTATATTTGACATTGATATATTGATTATATTGACATATGATAAATTATTTTTTTGTCATTTTATATAAAAATGACAAAAAATCAATGGAAGTGTTATCCATATTCATATTCATTTATTCATAATTATAAAAATTACAAGTCAAGTTAATTAATTATAATATTCACAATTTTCAAATACAATATGTACTTATTTATAATATTTGTAACTTATTTACATTTCCCATCTATTTATGTCATTTTGAGCTCAGTTAAATCCTTGAAATTGTAAAATGCCTGTTCGATAAGCCATTTTTTTACTTTATATTTATAGGCTTCCCTAGAGTGCGAGTCTCTGATTTCTTCCGACAGCCGGTTATATACTTCAGTCGCGGTCACGTGCACTAATTTAGTAGTCTTGGCGAGTCGGTGCGGCACAGCACAATAGAATATTTGTATTAATATGTGAGGTTGACGTACAAGTAAATAATAGAACGAGATATTTTATAATGAAACAAAAACACGACTGCTTTAAAGAAGCCAGGTTCTCTAAAGATGACGTGAGGATTATAACGATGCCCCAAATCTGTTTAGGCGTTTTTGGTCCTGGTGGGAATCGAACCCGCGCCCTACAGCTATATAAATGAGCTAACAGGACAGTCGTTCATAGTTTGTGTAGACAATACATGTTCAAGGCCACGACACATTCTAGTAATACTTATGTGTACTCTTCCTTATGAATAAGAAAGCGAGAACGATTGTAAAAATTATTGTGTGTAAGGCAAAGCCAAATGGATAATAATCGATGGCGTGAGTTATAATGGCGGTATTTAATTAGATGAATTTCTACGATAAAAACCTTGGGGTGTTCAAAACAATGTATTGCTCGAATTCATTATTGCGTTTAGTACGGAGCTTTAGGCCGCGGCAACAATGGACGTCCAGGGTTAGACTTTGTACGATTATATTCGATAACAAGTTTGTAAAAAAATAAATAGATAAGCTCCTGTGGAGCTACGAAACGAAGTCTGGTAGAAGGGTCCCCGACAAATTTTGATACAACGCCCGTCGGGCGACCTACTTCACACTATTCTCCCTTACGAGTACTTATAACCCTTGAAGCTGCAGTCGTTTTTTGAGGTCATAATAGCTGTTTAGTGATCTAAGTATCAAAATTAAATTGTATACAAGGATGCAGTCATCTTTTAGTATTGGTACAGCGTTTCTGTTGCAGGTAATCGGAACCTACCTTTTACCCGACTGCCTAGGAAGGGTTGTGATGTATGAAAGTTTTTTTATTACCATCTTCCAAACAGTTGGATAGATTTCGACAGGTATTGTTATATTCGTCTTAAAAAAAACAAGTGTTCTTGTAATTTGAAACAAAATGGTGGATATCTGGCACGATATATAATACGAAAAAACCTACAGTTCAGTATCAAAATAAAAAAATTAAAAGAGGATATCAAAAATACATTTAAGTGATATGTTTAAATTTAATAAGGAATAATAAAATCGTTTAGTTTTTTTCCATTTATTATAGCTACTTTTCACTGCCGGGAGAGTCGGGTTATAGATTTTTTTAAACTTAAGCTTGTTATGCTTTTGGATACATAATACGAGTGTGATGCCAATAGGATAGATAAAACTCCGGGGTGTTGTAAGAAAAACACAAAATACTTAAAATATATATTTATTTAGAACTTCCTGAAGGATTTCTTCGAGCCTTTGCCCTTGGAGACCTTCAACACGTTGAATCTGACTGTCTTGGAGAGCGGCCGGCATTCTCCGATCGTCACGATGTCTCCCAGCTCAACGTCTCTGAAAAATAATGTTTCTCTGATTAGAAATGGTAAACTTTAGGCGTTTGTGAGATTTTGGAGGGCAAAGATCAGAGTTTGGGTTAGAAAACACGTCTTTCGTCAATTGGTATTCGGAAGACCGTCGTGTGAGTATCATCATGTAGAAATTTCATAATTATTGTTTAGAACGAGAAGCTTATAGGTGATACATTTAAAACCAAAACATTGCAACAAGCTCAAAAATCCGCACTGCTCAAAATAGTTCCGATTAAAATAAATGGTGGATAGTGGATTCAAGAAGATGGTAAGCAAAACAGCCAGGAATGAGAACTGGCTTTCAAGTTCAGTCAGAAACCAAAATAGATTGCTAGATGGTATGCCTTCGAGTGGGTATTCGCTGCCATATACAATCTGAGTCGCCAGTGAATCAGTTTTTTTCTAAGTGCTCCATCATAGATTGCTTCATCGCTTAACATCTGGCACAAGCCTATTAGTATAAAAAAAAAACTTAACTTGTTGGTGGCAGAAACCACTATGACTTAACCATATTCCTTCACTGCAAGTTTCAAGCTTTGAACCCACATCTTGCCACATGCAATACCAACATGTTAACCACTGAATTACTTTAGTATGTTGAGGAATATTCAAGCTGTTGTAACATAGATATGGATACAGATAAGACTGTTGATACCACAATTTTTCAAATAGCTTGGTTGTTAAAATTCAAATTGTTTATTTGCTCTAAATGCCATTCAAATTAAACCATCATGGAATAGAAATGTGACTGTGAATCTTGTTGCATGGGCATACAATATGCATGTGAAGGATTTTTGTGATCACTCTTAATGGCAAATCTGAAATGAGACCTCATGGTACCCTACAGTTAATTCAAGTGTTTAGAGTAGATCTGCAGATGCTGATAAAATACAAATATTTTATTGATAACTCCAAAGTTACAAGTCAAAATGGCCTGTACTATTGCCACATACATGCATTGACAGTTGTAAGTATTTGTCAGTTAAAATAATCTTCTTGTTCTAACACATTAATGGCTTTTGATGAGACCTTGAGACCACATAATCATAACATTTAGCTAAAAACAAGGATATTAAATTTCAAGGCTCACCTGAAGCATGGCGACAAATGTACAGACATGTTCCTGTGTCTCTTTTCGAATCTGTTATATTTGGGCAGGTAATGCAGGTAGTCCCTGCGGATCACGATGGTCCGCTGCATCTTCATTTTCTGCACCACTCCGGTTAGAATACGGCCACGGATTGACACGTTGCCGGTGAATGGGCATTTCTTGTCAATGTAAGTTCCTTCAATTGCCTGGAAGTTACAGAGTTTAGGATAAATTACTTGACTAAAATGAAGAATTATTTGTTAGGGTGAATCAATAGCGATCACCCACCCTCCCTAACATGCTGGGTTATTAAATTGTCTATCTCGAGGGCAATGTGACAAATATAGAATATGGATATGTCTATCTCATTTTAATGAGTGAAAAGATTTCATAAATAAATAAGATGTACCTTAAAAAACATGTGAATATGTATGTTGAGACTAAATCAGAATTCATAATGGAGGAAAGTTTGTTTTAATTCAAACTGAATATCTGCATATTTAAGCGATTTGAGTCAACTGAAATGCTTCCAAAGAACAAAAGGGAAGCATCTAGTACTTTAAAATTAATTGAATAACATAAACAAGCCAACTCCAATTATAATTGTGTCTAACAATTTAAAATCAATTTTTATAACAAAAATGTCAACACAGCCAAGCTAATTTTGATGAAATTTGTATAGGAATAGTGTTGCGACACAAGCTAAATACAGACACTGTTGATACTTAGGATTGTTTGTTGCGGTTACCATGGATTACACACAAAGATACAGTCAACTAACACCCATGAGCAGATAAAATCATATTCATCTAAATTTTATAAGTTGTCTCAGCTGCAGGAATGCTTTCACTGAGCCAAACATATGTATAATACCATATGTGACTGTAATCAGACTTTGGGTTAGAAAACACAGTCATCTTCATTTGGTTCAGAAGACCGTCGTGCGGATATCATCATGTTACAGTCACATTCAAAGCTCAGCGTTAGCATGTCCGACAACAAAACAGACACCAGGTTCAATTCCTAGACCTGTTCATAAATTTCAAAAGAATTATATTTTTTGGTCGATGTTAGTTGCTTGTCTTTGATTCCATGATTTATTCGACACAAGGAAATCTACTGGGACAATATGATTTTTTTTTCATAGAATTAGATACTGGTTGATATGAATTAGATGGCATGGTTTTGACACATTTTTGTTTTACTTATATGAGATTAGTCACATTTCATTACATCAGATATTACCGATATTACGTTGTTTCTGTCTGTTGTGCTTTGACTTCTTGAAAAACATACTAAAATATCAAATGTGTAAATCCACATAAGCAAAACAAAAAATGATTTAATAGTGTAATTTTGGATGTTAGCATTTTGATTAAGCTTCCGTTTGACTCCTCCACCATTATTTAGTTGATTTCTAGAATTTATGATTATCATAATTATTATAATAATTATTAGTAATAGAATTAACATAATTAATAATTGTGTAACTTAACTGGGAACAAGCAACTTCTCAGCATATTAATCATTATTATAAGATATTAACATTTATAATGGAGACATAGCATATCAATAAAATATAGACCATATAATATAAATAAATAATTCACATATGAACTTACCATTATCTTATTTAAAATGATGCATGTAATATATGTATGTATATAGCATGTTTTACATACCTTGTGGCATAAGCTGATGAATTTTCCATATTAAAATGAGTAAACCTAATTCGACAAAGAACCTATCAAATAATATCCAGTGTTTATTTGTAAGATCTTTTATCGAGAACAAAGTTGATGAACCTCCAGCACCTCCTATTATGTGCATTAGAACAAAATTTTCTATTAGATCACAGGGCCATGAATTGGATGTGATTAGGACTGATCGTTTTTTTACTACAAATAAGTAAGTATGCAGTTATAATTAGAAATTAAATAAATGAATTCTGTCACTAAAATATAAATTTGTAGTTTAGATTAAAATTGTGAAAAATTATCTTCTAATGCAAAGATAACAAGTTCTTTTTGACATGGAATCCTGGCATGCAAGTTGTGAAGCCTTTATGAAGAGCTTGGACAAGCGATAGACTATGTGAACAGAATAAGTAGCAACATTTGTGTACCACAAAATTGCAGAACACAATATTTAGTTTTCTAGTCACTTTTAAGATTTGATAGTCAATCAAGTCTTAAAAGTTGTCAGCTTAGCAAGGTAATCTTACTAAAAATAAGTACTAACTACTATATTGTTCACATAGTCCATATAATGGCAATATAGCATCCACCGCCGTCGCAGCCCACCACCGCCCAGTACCAAGATAACAAACACCGACCTCTCGGGGCGTCTTGAAACCTAGACCAACATTCTTATGATGCCGCATATCCTTCCGCTTCATGACTCCCTTCTTGTTAAGGAAGACAGTCGCCTGTTTCTGAAACGCTTTCTCTGTCTACGGAAAAAAAACACAAACGTTAGCTGGTCACACCATGCGTTACCTCTCTAGGAGTCTTGAAGCCGAGGCCCACATCTTTGTGGTACCTCAGAGGCTTACGACTACGCTTGATGCCGATTCCTTTCTTACGGTTCAGGAATACGGTTGGTTGCTTTTGGAATGAACGTTCCGTCTGCAATTGTAATGTGCATTAGTTTCTAGCTACAATTGATTGCTACTAAAGATTTCTACTGAAGCTTGAATTAAACATAAATAAATTCAGTCATTAAAAGGTTATAAACATTGGACTGTAATCAGAGATTGGGTTAGAAAACACTGTCTTCTTCATTGTGGTATTCAGAAGACCGTCGTGTGGATATCATCATATTACAGTCGTAGTTTATCGAATCATCTGGTGAGACATCTTCAACAATCTTGAGGTGGTAAACATAACCTCAAATCTACTATTTAAATATTTAACATGAAAAAATTAGGTTCCTACATTCCAAAAGTTGAATCATCATCGCTGTTTCAGCAATGATAAAATAACGTGCAAAAACCCTTGCGGCCATGTACACTTTCAAAAGCCAAAAAACTAACCTATTTGCGAATGTCATGTTCATATATCGTTGGCACATTTAAACAGTGAAAATATGCTTAAGTTTTACAAATTATGTAAATTAAACAGTTCAATGGCTCAATGGCTTCACTTATAGCTGTTTTTATAATACTTCCGATCTTTTCTAGTACAATAGGCGAACCTCCACGTGCATGAACATTTATCACACATTTTCACTGTTTACACTGGGAATTTCACAAAAAAATTAAGAATCACAATAGAGAAGTTATGCAACAGCACTTTAGTGAAAATTTCTATGATAACCACTTGATATTTCTATTATTTCTTCATTAAAATCGGCACATACCTGGTCCGCCATCTTGCTTGATAACGAAAAGAATTCTACTAAAATGTTGCCAAGCGACCAATCTTCGAAATCTTCCAAGCAGTGTTGCCGTCATAGAATTTCATTTTCTCCCTAAAGTAGGCTAAAATGTCGCTAGATTCAGAAAAAACTCTTTCCAATAATTTCGCTGAATTTTGCTAAAAATCATCATCATCTCAATCCTAAAACTATTTTCTTTCAGATATGATGTGAGTAGGTATCTACCTTTTAAAATAAATAAAAACATAAGTAATACTCTTTGTTGGGGAATCCCCATAAAGCAGTACTTTATAATCCCTAGATCACAGAACAGAGAACTGAGAGGGACAGAAACCACCCAGACTCATCTTTCATGCTGCGTACACACCGGGCTAATGAACGTCAACGAACGTGCTGCGTCTCGTTATTTTATAATTATCAAAACAATAGAGATGCAGCATATTCGTTGGCGTTCGTTGGTCCGCAGTGTACGCAACATTAGCGTTAAAGAGTTGCGACTTTATATGTTGCTAGATAGAGATAGGGTTACAAAAATCTGTCTGTTTGGAAGCATTACTACTGTTAATATTTTCCGTTTCATAACACGGTGAAGTTAATGTTTGACACCATAGTATGAAAATATCCCCGAGAAGTCCCTAGATTGATTTTGTTAGTCGCTAAGACTATCGAAAATTCTCTAGATCTAGCTACAAAATCGCTAAAACGGCAACGGTGCTTCCAAGTTGTGTTACAATTTTTTAGTACCTATCTTAAAAATACTTTATTAACATGTTTTTAATAATTCATCGGAAACATTATTATGTTTGGGTCGAACCTGGATCAGATTGGCACAGGACCGAGGCAGATGGTATAATAAGAAAGAGGCCTATACCCAGCAGTGGGATAAAGAAGGCTGTGGATGATGATGATGATAATTATGATGAAAAATTGTTGAAGTAATCAATTCTATATTAATACATTCTGCCCAATACTGAAGTCCCTCCAGTGAGTACAATTGTTCTTTTATCGAAGAAATGTCTTTGCGTCTTTGCCACTTTTGCCAGTGTAAAACTCAATACCACCGTAATAGTATTGGTCAGCCAATGGATAAGACGTTAATAGCAACAAAGAGGCAAAAACTAACACTTATGTGTAAAAGTAGTGGTGTTTTATTTTTATAAATTGGATAATGGAAAAAAAATCTGTTGATCACAGTCACCACTTTTTTTTTAAATATCATAATATAGGCGTGCGTTTGACCGTCATCTCTCTTGATATTAAGCGGTCTATGATGGAGCATGCTCGCCTAGAAGAAACGGATTTACTCTTGACTTGTAGGCACCCAGATTGTATCTACCAGGGAATACCTACTCGAGTAGCAAATTTCATTTTTTTGCCTGTTCGTACAATGAAAGGAGATTCAAACTGTTTAGTTCGAGTTTTTGAATATCCACCATGAAGCGGAGCTGCTTTTTAAAGCTCCTGGCTGTCCGATAAAATAATGGGCAGGCTGGACTTAGGCCATGCAGATCTGAACCGCACTCTTCAAAGTGTATCCGGTAAAAAACTGACAGACATGCAACTTTGCGTCGATGTTCAAGGCTTTGGAGCCTTTTCCGAACAAGTAAGTCATTGCTTATCAGTTTCTTGGCGCGATTCTCAATGAACTCCAACGCCTCAAGCTGGTACTTAGCCGATCCATTCCAAAGGTGAGAATAGTAATAAAAATATTGTAATTCAGTTTTGTGACACTGATTAATACACAAAGTACGATGCCAAAAATAAACACGATGAAGATCAAAAAATAAAATGTCTATCAGCGATTAACTTTCATTGTCAGTCGAAGTCTATTGTCAAAAAATATCAAAAGAAAACGATATCGAAAATTGGAAAAAGTAGTCTCTGAAAATATTTTTCGCGTTTTTACCGAATTTAAATTCTTTCCTCACATTAGTTTTTCTTAAATTAATTAATTTTGCGTTATTCTCGTGTGGCATGAGAGTTATCGTTTATTTCCTTTGCTACGCACAGGACAGTGATGAGATCAGCACGGTACCATTGTGATGTGATGGGCATACGTTGAGTGTTTTTGAGTATCTTGTGATGGAAGAGGTCAGACAGCTGGTTCAGGAAGAAGGCCGAGAGGCGCGGAATCTCGTAGCTTTCCATGTAGCTGTCGACACTCCTAGTAAGTAGATGATTTCATACAAATTCTGCGGTTTGTTTGTTTTGCAGCCGTGGGCGACAGGTTTATGGATGAAGCGCTACAGCGCTTTTGTCTTAGTTATTATTTCTATACTAATTAAAAATGTTTCGTTAACACTAAATTGTAATATAAGCGACTCTACAGATTTCGATGTGCATATTTCGTCTATATATCTGGAGTATCAGTGGCTGCGAGATTTATAGTTGGGCTTTTAATAACATTCCTTGAGTACCTGTAACTATTGTGGGTAGTTTTTTTTATTAATTCTAGCATTGCAGCTATTTTTTTTAGCTTTTTGTTGCTAGTAATAAGATATAAACATAAGTATTGTTTACTAGGTGTCATGCAAATAGTATGTGCTATGTAATAAGTTAAATAACTAGTAGATTAGCATATAAAATGTACTAATTTGTCTACCCACACCATCTACCCACATCTTATAGTTTAAAACTTAATATTTTACAGTGTTTTTAAATAATCATAAGCTAGATATAAATGGGTGTGTACATTATTATCAATGTAATTAATATTAATATATTAATTTTACTATGGAAATTGACATGGTCTTGACACATTTTTGTTTTACTTATGCAGGATTACTCATTCTTATTCTTATTCAAAGTGGGGGCGATAAGTCCTGCACTGACGTCCCGCTTGGGGTGTATTGTGCATTTCCCCCTACCAGCATCTACCCGAGCCAACCCAGCTCCTTGAAGTATCGGAGCGAGGCTCTAGGGTGCTGGCATAGTAGCTCCAGTGAGTTAGATGGAAAGTTTGATGGTGTTGATGACGAGAAACAAGCGAGGTGTTGCTGCAACATGATTGATAGCAGCTTCATGCAGCCTAGTAGTAATTCTAGTGGCTTCTGTGGCTTTGCAATGGAAAAGCACAGGATTACTCATATTTTATTATAAAAATAAACATGAGTAATCCCGCGTAAGTAAAACAAAAATATAAATTTTAATTTAAGGAAGTATTTTTAAATTACCATTCAATAAAATACCTACACCTACTTACCAAATAGTAGTAGTAGCAAGTTGTCTGAAAGTTGTTAGCGATAAGGCCACCGTTTGTGGTACTAACTCATAAGATTCTTTTATTTTCTATTTCTGATGTGCTTATTAAAGAGGGTCTATTTATCTATTATTTTTATAGACAGCTTTCAAGTGAGGCTGCCGAAATACACCGTTAGATGTTGACAGCAGATTATCATCTAGAGAGTCAAGACAGAAGACTGCAGATTACTAGAAAGCACCCTACCACTATGCTATGGTTTCCCCACTTTGTTTTCTTCCACCAGAAGCTTAAGCTCATGGGATGACCCCTCTGTACCCACTTGACTTTAAGTTTTAGGGCCTGTATGTACTCCAGATAAACAAACAGTTCCTATAGGAAAGTCACCACAAGTGAAACAACAAAATACAGCTAACTATTAATAACATAAAAAACATGAAATGAGTCCTGATATATGGCTTGTTGGTAGTATATCTGCTTTAAGAGCTGTAGGATGTGGGTTCGATTTCCACCCACAACAAACATTTTGAAACAAATGTTTGTACTGTCTGGGTGTTCTGTATGTATAAACTAACAAAAAATCAGTTATATGACTTCCATAGTTATGCAAGCTTTGCTTATTTTTGGGGTCATATGGCACTGTGTGTAATGTCCTACAATATTTAGGTATTTTTAGATATATTTTTTTACATTACATGTACTCGACATTAACATATTGATTATGTCAGGGCCACAGGTTTTGTTCAAGGATAGCAACTACCACACCTCTTAACATCTGTTAAGTTTCTCACCGTCAATTTATCTATCTTGAAACTTGTTTGATAGATATGTTACCATATACTTAAGTTAGCTATCTATTAAAGCCTGCCCCACACTGATGCAGTGTCAGGTATTCAATGTAATATAGCTGTGAATTTAGTGGCTACTGCCTTGCTTGTATTGAGCAGAGCTAACAGCCACATCTCGAGTCCCAGCTCTGTGGATAATATTACATGTGGTTCTAGCCAGCAGTATTACAATAGCGAAAACAGGCTGCTTATGTCAGACTCACAGCTTTTCAGATTGATGTGATCTATGGTAACAAATTATCCTCTCAATTTATTTCAATGTTGTATAAACCATGGGGTAAGACAACAGACGGAGAAAGAAGCATGCAAGCATGACCAGCTGTAACCGCTAAATTGGAGGCCAAGCTGATATCTGGGCCAGGATAAATAAATAAATATCAATGGATTATACAATACATAGTCCGATATGCAAAGCTTGTAGTATAACAACTAGGTGACTGAAAATATTTACTATATTTTATGTAAAAGTAATGAGACGAACGATTCACTCTCCTGATAGTAAAAGATAACGCATGTCCATGACCATTGCAGCGATACACGGAAGTTTATGTAGCAAAACAAAGTCCCGAGATTTGCTGCTGTGGCACTCATTACTTTGAGACTTTCGATGGTTGGTCTCAACAGCCCTGTGATTGCACTAGCAACTTGCCTTTCAAACTGGATCACAGTAATGTTTACACACTACTGCATGGCGGCAGAAACAACACTTATCAAAGGTTCTTAAATAGCGCACAAAATACCTACTATGAAATTAGTTTTGTTTATTTACTATTTTTATTTGTAGCGATAATAGCTCAGTGGTTAGCGCGGTCGGTTCGCATGCCGAAAAGCGTGGGTTCAAACCCCAACAATGAGCTTGAGCTGCCGGTGAAGGACAACATCGGGAGGAAACTATAGCGTGGTGGTAGGGTACTTTCTAGTACTCGGATGGCTAGCTACCACCCTCAAGTTGAAAATCTGCCGCCAAGCATCTAACGGTGTGTTCCGGCAGCCTCACTTGAGAGCCAGTTCCATCCCAGGCTAGGTGTGCTTTACCATTTTCGACCACACCATCACTTAACGTCGGGTGAGTTGTGGTCAAACACCAAGTATGTCAGCCATTTAAAAAAAATACCTTAACATTTAGACCATGTTGCAATAGCCGTGGTCACGAGTGGACTCATATTTTGTGCACGTTAAAGACTTGATGATAAACATACCTACACTAAATATACCTACTTACATGTGTTTTTTTTTGTTGTAAATACATACAAAAACACCCTCAAAAAAAAACCACGAGTGCATACGTCACATAAAACTTTGGTCATGATGTAATTTGATCCTACACTCTACAGACCTACTACCCACTGGGCTATAAGGCAGTCTTCAATGGAAGGCAGCAATGATGAACGCTTGGTAAAACTTGTTTTTTTTAATGTAGTTGTAGGGCGTGTGGGTCGCAAGCCGCCGCGAGGGGCGCCGCCGCCGCGTCGCCCGGCGCCGCGCTCGGCCGCGCGGCTGCGCTCGGCCTCCGCCGGCCGCGACAAGCGATCGGAACTCCGCGCGCGTTACTGGGCGCTTCTGTTTGGCGACTTACAAAGGGCTGTGAGTATCTGTCGTTATACTATATAAACTCACCTATTATTGTTATTGTTTGAAATAACTATCATCAACCATCAAATAACAAAAACAGTAAGTAGGAGGTTTTGTTGCGATGATAGCAAATCCCAAGAATAAGCTTGATTTGCTGGTGAAGGAAAACATCGTGAGGAAACCAAAGCATGGTGGTACTTTGTAGTATATGGATGGTTAGCTACCATCCACAAGTTGAAATTTCGTATTCTGATGATATCAAGTCAAAGTTATCAAATTATTGCATCGTCATCGGTTCTTAACACGTGTGCGTATTATCAAGTTAATTGAACGTCTATAAGATAAATGATTTATTCAAAATGAACTTGTGCAAAGTAACGCTTCTTTTAAGTTCATTTTGAGCATTCAAATGATATATTTTTAGTTTATTTCCGCCTAAAAGTCGTATTGGTTACAACAGTGACGAGAATTTGATTTTATAGATAGATCAGAAACTCTTTATTGTGCACACCAAAAATAGAAAAAGAGTACAGACAACAAAATAATCTTATGAGCTAGTACCACAAGTTTAATACTATTCCACAACCTGAGCATTTTTGTGGTACACTTTACTGAAAAACTATCACGCCTATAGATTTGTGCTTTAGCATGGTAATTTAACTAATATATCTAAATGTATTATCTGTAAAAAATAATAATATAACCATTAAAAAATGAACATTAACAATTTTGTATTCATTGGATAGAACGTTATTGTACTACTAACGCCATCTGTTAGAAACCAAAGAGTTAACATCGCTGCAATAGAACTAACTCAATACTCAAATACATCGTAGTTAATCTACTTAATACTAGATGAAACCACAGAATCAGGTTGTAAAATAACAACTGTCTTAAAATTATTACCCGTTAGAAAGCTACGCGAGCCCTCACAAAGCTCAGCTTTTTGCTAGTTTTAATATAATTTTAAAATAATATTAAATATTTATCCAATATATTCCTTAATATCTAAAACTGAATTCCGATAAGCCAATCATGATCTCATTCTCGGCTCAATCCTCGAAGAGTCAACACGTGTTGACCATGCCTCGTGTAGTGGAGAAACACGTGTCGGCAACTGGTTACTGCGGCGAGATGAGGATATAAAAACTTCAATTCGACGGAATCTTTTTTTAATGTATGTTTACCGATTACTCGAAGACGCCTAAACCGATTTGGATAATTATTTTTTTGTTTCAAAGGGGTATATTTCCCAGGTGGTCCCATTTAAATTTTATCTAAATCGATCGAGTGGTTTTTAAAAAATCTACTTAAATCTAAAATACATACATCGATGATATTTTCGTTTAATCCGAAACCTCGCTGTTTCATTGGAACAGTGCGTTTAATTGGCCTAAGGCTCATGGAGTCGGTGTTATTTAATTGTAAATTTAAACTTGTAGATATTAAGGATTATTTCGGATAAATATTACAAAATTGTCGTCAAGTTAGATAAATATTTAGATTTAATTAAATCCTCGTCACTGTTATAATCAAAACGATTTTAAAGCGGAAACACACAAAAAGTCAACCTTTGCATACGTCTATAAGATATTGAAATTTGAGTTGTAAGATTCCGATACATGCATACAGGTGAAGTTAATAAAAGTATATTGAAAAGCTACAAAGTTAAGTGACACAAGATATGTCCATTGTATTAACATCAATAGTTCACCCCAAAGTACTCTAGAAACGTTTAAGTGTGCCCTCCACCTATATTTAGTTCAAGGCGATCGAAGCCTTCAATATCGACAGTTCGCAAGGTGCAGGCGACAGTGGTGTATCGAGTGTCTATGTACAGCATTATTTTAAATTGTGACGGGTTGTGTAAATAGATAAATAGTAGAAACTGTATTAAAAACGAGAGACTAATCCTCATTTAGATATAGCTTAGATAAAGACGTTTTACATCTCCGGGAGGTCACATGGAAAGAAAGGTATACCATTAAATGCATATAATTTATAAGGTATTGTGCTGCAATGTTCGGTGATAAGATTAGAGACATTGATTGGTGGGTGTCGGGTGCATCGAGTTGCGGGAATGGATCTCGTACAGTGCCTAGTACTTACGACCCAGAAGTGGCTATAAGGCCCTCTACATACGTATTATCGCTCATCTTAACTGCCCGTGTTCCCATTTCTGCCTAACCAAATTTGATATGATCATACCAGCGCTGCTTTGGATGCTCGTACAATGAATTTAAACAACCACAAACAAATAAGTTGAGAACAAGGTGTGTCATAATGTTAGGTACGCTAATTGTCGGCACGCATGGGGTAATGAAGTAAAGACAAGGGATAGAAGGCATTTAAAGGAAGCAGGGCAAGTAATTTCAGGGACTATTATATAATGTGAGACCGAGACTGGAAGCTGAGACTTTTGCTTGACGTTAAAGTTTTTGTAGTGTATTCAAGTTCATTCGTGAGCATGATCGAGGAAAAGACGATCGAGAAATGATCTTCGCCGATCTTTCTGACAAAAAGGATAGTAATATAATTGTTCTAGACGTCGTTTATCTCGTTTTTCATTTGCTATTATGCTTTAATATTAGTTTTGGCTTTTGGAAAAAACCCCACGTTTATGTCCTACATTGGTTAGTCGTTTCATAGAGTTTAAATATCTCACAGTTAGTCGTATATCTTTCGATGGAGCATAAAATTTATGGTATTCACTTACAACTATCAAAATGCTGGCGCTGTGTCGTTTTATTTAGGCTTGTGCTTTTTATATAAGTACAAATTCCCTGGCCTCTGAAAAGCCTTGGGATTTGGATATTTACCGAAGATTTCTGGTACATTTATTTTGTCTCCACCTGTTGCCATGTATTTGGTTTCGGACTGCGCAAATTGCGTCCTTTTTTTTTTGCAACGAGTCTACTCTAGATATATGCAGCCAGAATCGGGCCGCTAAATCGCGGTTAGGCCTGCCGATACGGCTAAGGTTTGTGGTAGCAGGTGCGAAAACTTTACTTTGTTCCACTTAAACACTGCATGCGGTAGAGGCTAAATTCGTTACTGCTACCATTAATGTTACCACAGGACGGGGATGCGTCGGGAAGGCTTTACAGTACAATCTGGGGATCATATAACGGATTAATAAGTGTCTACTGAGAAGGATGCTCTACCTTGGACCTTCAGTGAAACAAGGCCAAACATATTACATACAAATTGTAAGCCTTGAATTGAACCTTGAGGGGTCTTTGTTATTGTCACTTTTATGTTTAGAATATTTATGATTTGAAATAGTATCCATATTTATTTAGCGGACAAACACAGCAACTTACAGAAATTTTGCTCTTCAAAATTCTTCATTTTTCGAATAGTAGAATTTCTACCTTATAATTATTTGTCGTGATAGTTTTCTCGCAAAGTGTCTTTTTAACGGCAGCTCCATTTCCATCAAATTTGGGCTAATGTTCAATAAAAATATAGTAATTTTATATGAAAAGTATAAAGCTATATCCCATGCCTATTTTAAAGCATTCGATAAACTGAAAATTTTATAAAGTGATGAGGAAACTAAACTAATACAATATTATAGTCATATATTTATATATAATGTTGTGTTTTGTTACAGGTTGGTGAAATCTACAACACAGTGGAAGCGCATGAAAACCAAAACGAGTGCCAAGAAGTCATTCTAGTTTTAGAAAATTACACACGTGATTTCAAAGCTTTAAGCGAATGGTTTAGACTGAAATGGGAGTATGATAATACTCCTCCACCGCAGAGACCGCAAAGCCTTGCTTGGGAAATAAGAAAGACTGACTTTGTTAGGCCTGAATCGCGACGTACGCATTCTGTTAAAAGCTCTCCGTCTGTGTCCGGCAAAAATAGCCCCTGCCTCTCAGGGCATAATACTCCAAGTGGTAAAAACAGCCCCAGCTTAACAGGGAAGTCTAGTCCTGGCAGCGGAAAGATTAGTCCAAGAATCTCGGGACATTCTACCAGTCCTAAAGGCAACATTGAGTTCTTTAGCAACAAAATTGCGTCTAAAACAGCGACCAAACCTGACCCTAAAGTCACCAAAGAGGCACGACTTTCTGATATCAAAGAAAAAGAAACTGCTCTCACTGAAGATGGTAAAAAGATAGAGGAGGTCGATGAACTAAAAGAGAAAAATGAGAAAGAATTTGTGAAGACTGAAGTTGAAAAATCTAAAGAAATTCCTAACACAACTGTGTGGAAAAATAAAGTTATTAAAGAACTTACCAAACCAATAATTCAATCTGAGAAACCTAAGGAAAATATAAATTTAAATGTAACAAAAAATAAGGAACTTGCCAAACCTATGATTGAATTCAACCAACCTAAAGAAAATCTGAATTTAAACGAGCAGAAAGAAAAAAAATCGAAAGAACAGCCAAAGCTAATAGTTGAAATCGGAAAAGCCAAGGAAATTCCAAATGTCACTCCAAAACCAGTCATAGTAAAAACTACGAAATGCGGTCGATCCACTAACGAAGACAAGAAGACTTCTTCAGGTTCTGAACTTTCCAGTCAAGGTAAAGCCACTACAGCTAAATTAGAGGCGATGGAGAATGAGTTTCTTTCTAAGAACTTGTCTGAGAATGCAGCCAAAACCGAAAACATGTTGAACCAAGATATTGAAATAGATAAAAGTACAAGTACAATTCTAGTTCCAGAATCTTTGATTGTAGTAGAGGTAGTTAAATCAATTGATAAAAATATAGCAAGTCCAGAAACACCTGCTAAATCTGATAAACCTGAAAATAAATCAACCGACAGCTTCAAATCCAATAATGAAAACACAAATGTTGTTTCCCACGAACCTAAGCCTGGAGATGAAGCTAAAGTAACATTTACTCCTGAAAATAAGGCTAAGACTATTGTTGCGGTCAAGAAAAAAGACGTTGCAAATGCTGTTGCCAAAAAAGACCCTTCTTTGAAAACAGTAAAAGAAATATCAGCAAAAGACGCAAAATTTTTGGATGACATAGATAAAAAAGAGTCCAACAAAAAACCAAGTCAAGAACCAAAGTCTGATTCATTAAAAATAGATGATGCAAACAAAGAAAAGCTTGATGATCAAAAACTAAAATACGCAGACGATTGTGAAGCAGAAATTGAAAAGAACAAAGACGTGAAAGTTATTTCAAATATAAACCAAGAAGGAAAAAACGAATCTGTACCAAATGAAAAGAAACCAGAAACCAAATCGCCGGAACTGAATATCGACTCTAAAGATATGAAAGAGGAAAAAGATTTGAAAAAATCTGAATCGAAATTAGTAGAAACAAGACCTCCTTCTCGTCCCGCGTACTCTCAAGCAGCGGCTAAACCTAAAATGGTCACGGTCAAAGACGATGTTAAGACTCCTACTAAAGCTCTTTATAGAAGCAAAACAGTCGTAGAAATTCGACCAAACTCTGCTCCGAACCGTCAATTGCGACAATTTCCCAATAGAAACCAAAAGAGTAAATGTAGCTACCCTTTCAATCTTACCACCGGAAGGACTAGCCTTTTCGATACGCCCGGAGCTACTAAAATCGTAGCTAACAAAAGACCGACCAATCGACTACAAATGGCGGCAGGAGATGCAAGAAACCAAATCAAACCAGACTTAAAAACTCGACCTCCTCGACCAAACTCATTAAAGATAAACGAACAAGGAGACAAACAAGAAAAAAATTGTCCTGCTTTTGAAAAAATTAAGGACTGTGATGAATATAGTAGTTCAGATACAATCATAACACAGATTGATATGTCTAGGATCGAATCTAGTGAAAGTCTTAAGACCATTGTACCAGATGGATACGACGTTGCTAATTCTATAGAAGTTTTAAATGTTGAAGACAAAACTGACAACGATGGGTGGCTGACAGTTAAATCCCGTCGCTTTAGTCGAGAATCAAAGAAATCTAAATCACACTGGGCTAACAGATTCCACCAACCGTCCGCTACAACTAGTCTACCTACCCTCAATATGATGGAGTCACCGAAATCCGAGTCAAATTCCATTATAGACAACAAAGTAGATCGAGCTAAATCTGAGCAACCTCAAAATAAGCCTGAAAAAGTCGTCAAAGTTACGGTTAAAAAAGAATACAAAGCCAATGTTATTAAAGACACTTCTATGATCCGTCAAAAATCTGATGTGACTGGCTTAAAAACACGATCATCGCGCAACAAGGCTTTGAAAAAAGACAAAAATAAAGATAAGAAAGACTCAGAACTGACTAAGAATAGACTACATTCGTCTTTGGAGAGTCTGACTACGGGATTGGCGCGGTCTCAAGAAAGTACTGAAGAAGATGCATTCAATTTCGACAAATGGAAGGCGGAGTTCATGACCACCTTTAAATACCTTGAAGAGGATGATCAAATGACGAACCATAATGAGATTTTAAAGACTGCTGACCCCTCAGAGATGTCAGAAATAGCAGAAATGACTTCACAGATTGAGGAAAACGAGAGGAAAATTAGTCTAGCATTAGATTTCCAATCGGAGGCTGACCAGAAAAAGCTGTGCCAGGAAGAGGATCTGTTGAACAGGCAGATAATGGAGTTACAGCAAGTGTCAGATAATGATTTGGATACTGAAACTGATGACACTGAGGTAAGATTTGAATAATCTTTCCAATATCGTAATCAAAGTGTGTCTAACTGAACCTACCTACTACTAAGCAAACATCATAATCTATCTGCTCAACCAATTAAAAAATTACACAGAAAAAATTAACTGACTGCTTTTTGTAGTAGAAAAGCTGGTGACATCAAAGGCCGACCGGTCCATCGACAGATGGCTTTAGGTTCTTTTATGACAAACTAATAAGTTGAACGAAGCGTTTTCTGGTGGTAAGAGTATACGCCTGTCCAAGGTCGTTGCCGTAGTACCCAGAACTTCAGTAGCAAATTCAAGTTCATGTTATCGCTGATTTGACGATTATATTACTAGCTGTAGTATACCCTTCGAATCAACACTAAATGCTTGGCAGTAGAAACTACATAGAGGATTTCCTGTTAAAGAGATCTACTACCTAGCAAAAGCTTAACTTGCACTCATTACACTTCAAGTACAGAATCTCAAAACCGATCTCCTCACTCCATTTTATTTTTTACATCATGAATATTTTAACAAAACCGACTCATGCGTTTTTAAATCTTCGAAATTATGTTTTATTTAAAACAGACTGACGCCGAAATTCTGTGCGAAGACTCGGCCATAGTCCCGTGCAAGCCAGACAACCTCGCCTGCCGTGACCTCGCGTCATGTTTGGAACATCACTACGAATCTGCACTCGAAGGCATGTCCTGGTCCGAGCGCATTGACATGCTGGGCGCTTTGGAGGAACTGGTGGCCAGGGATCCAGGTAAGAAGTTGCGAACAATGAAGTCATGGGATAGAGAGCGCACTATACTCGTAGATAGATATGTAGATGTCAGTTCTACATGTATCATATTAATTCCTCACATTGCATGAAGGAGACAACGTATTCCATTTCAACCTATATGTAGGTGTTATCTCTTACTATCAAAAAAGTATCTCGTTCGTCTTTTATTTCTTCCATAAAAAACCCACATTATAAATTTTATGTATATGTTAATGTTACTGAATGATACAAATTATTCCCTTATTTATTCATAGGATGCTCACTTTCAGCAGATTTATGACTAAAAAAACGTATAAAGACAAATAATAGGACTATTTATTCAATTTAAAAAAAAAACAGTGCTTTGAGTAGTTTATGCTTCATGCTTTTCTCTTGTTTGATGGTTGGTTGCGTTAAGAGAACGAGCATTCGTCCCTCCCTCGCTTTTTAAAAATGTGGATTTAGTAGGTAACCCTTTAGTTCCCTGGCAGATAAAGTACTGATTTTAAAATATTCTTCAGGAATAACGCTTTATTTCTTCAATGGAGGTAGTTTGTGAAGTTCATCTTCACAGCAATCATGTATCTAATCCCAGGTCGCGCGCAGCAACTTCATGCGAAACTCTCGCAAGGGATTAAACGTCGTGGGAGCTTGCAAGATGTACTGAGAAGATTGCAGGCGAAGCAAGCCAGGGCTGAGAAACAGAGGATGTTGCTTCATACAGAACGAGCGAAGAAGATTCACCAACTTCTGGGCAGGGTTGAAGAAGTTAAGGTAAGAAATATGTAGTAGATCATGTCCTAAACATGAAACTGCGACGTCACATTGAAGAGAAGAGATTAGACGATAATGAAAAGCGGCAAAGGACCGGAAAAGATGACGTAAACTACAGATCTATATCCAGTAATGGACACTGGCTGTAAAAACCTTCTATTTGTTTTCTACAACTATTGTGGCGTGTTTATTTAAAAATATCATGAATAGTAACGTAGACGACTGATGTGTCTACACTATTCTTTTTAATAATTCGGTTACACATGTAATTAAGTGTTGTTCCTAATTTTCCAAGCTTTATGTAACATAATATTGTTATAGGAACATCAGTCCACTAGGAAATTTTTAGTGCACGTCATGCATATAAGCGACCCATAGGGATGCGCTATTTCCATTTTCTTAGGGTATTCGGAGGCCTTCGACGGAGTTTAGCATAATTTCGTTATTAGCAAGTTACCTTAATACGGCCTGCCCGCTGTTTCCTGTCCACAGGTATTGGATTTCCTGATGGTTTGATCAATACGAATTGTCATTAATGGCTACTCATTGAATTCGTATGACTAACAACGACGGAGTTCCTCAGGGGTCTGTGATTTCGGCAACATTATTTCTGTTGCATATAAGCAGTCTGTAGTAATGTTGTGTATCTTTGTATTTTTTCTTACAAGTTTAAATTTGTTTTTATAGATGGCCAAAAATCAGCTGATAGATGAGAAGAGAAACAGAATGGAACGCCGTCTGCAGAAAGCAGCGGTAAATCGGGACCAACATTTGAAGGTTAGCGCGTAAACAACATTAATGATGTTTTTTTTTATATGTAATATTTCTCATATTGAGAATGGTTAGATAATTGCAATTAACAAATACAAATATGCCGTGATAGTTAACAAAGGTAGATTGCGAGAAATACGAAGATCTCAAAAAAGTTTACAGACGATCCGAGATGCAGACAACATTCTTCTTTTGTTCTTACTCGTTGGCCCTGTTAGCTCATTTGGTAAAGTTCTGCTTCGAGACGTAAAGGGCGTGGGATCGATTTCCACTCAGTCATATATAATTAAATATGGAATAAACACTAATTAAATGTAAGTCAATGGAAAAAAAATTACAATATGAAGTAGATATGTTAATATAAAAAAATAACTTACTTGAAAAAAAAAACTGAAGCCTTGGAACATGTTTAAAAAACGTTTTGTACCAACGTCTTGACATAATTTTTTTTTATATTATAGGATATAGTTCGTAAAGCTCACGATGAAGAAGAAAAACTGCGGGAGATAGCGTTCATCAAACAGTTGGAAGCGGAGAATCGAAGGCACGAGTTCTTAGAGCAGTGCCGCTCTTTAACCACTAGGCTACGAGAGATGCGTCGAGAGAGACTCGACAAACTGGTAAGTTTAATAATTAAAACAAGTAGTAACACACGCACGCACGTATGTACATACACACACACATACATGACATATGCCACGTACTTACATACGAATGACAACACTCACACTGTATTGCTTTTTTTATTGAACAAATCAATATGATCCTTTTTTTATATTTGCCAAGCTAGGTGTTTGACCACAACTCACCTGATGTTAAGTGACGGTGTGGTTGAAGATGATAAAGCACACCTAGCCTGGAATGGAACTGGCTCTCAAGTGAGGTTGCTGGAACACACCGTTAGGGGTTTGGCGGTAGATTTTCAACTTGAGGATGTAAGCAAGCCAGCCGAGTATTAGAAAGTATCCTACCACCACGCTGTGGTTTCCTTCCGATAAATTGAACCCACGCCCTTCGGCGTGTGAACCGATCGCGCTAACCACTAAGCTGTAACCATCCTAACATCTCTACAGACGTCTCTATCATTGAGAGGGTTAACGTTGGTTTAAATATGAATAAAACATGTTTTTAATGTTTCTTTTCTAGGAGCAAAAAGCGGCCCGAGAGGCGGCCGTGGGAGCGAGACGGCAAGCTTTAGAGGCCGCTAGAAAATTACACGTGGAAAGTTTACTAGAGAAACGGAAGGAAAGAGATGCAAGACGCGAGGAGTTAAAAGAACTGAAAAGGCAAGAGCGGGACGACGCTGCCAGAGAAAAGGTAATAGAGAAAAAAATATTCACTCAAAACTGAACTTTATGTCCTCGGGCAGAACGAGGAGTCTTCGTTTATACCTTTTTTATATTGTCCCAAATCAGAATCTTTTATCCAGAGATGTAGAGTCCATTCAAATCTAAACGTTATATCATAAGGCAAATGGTTTCATTTAAATCTGAACATTCTATCCTCAGGCGGAACATACAAAAATCATCATTCAAATTTGAACTTTAAATTCTCAAGCATAAGCTATAGTCTTCACTTAGTCTTACGTACTTGCGTTTTTCGTCACTATTTTGATCTTGATTTTATTAACGACTTCACTCAAATCTGGCCCTTATATTTTCAGGCGGAAGGCGTGAAATCCCGGCTGTCGGCACTCGCGGCTGCCGCGGAGTTGGAAGCCGATGCGCTTCGCTCGCGCATTAGAGACAAACAAGACGCGAGTCAACAAAGGCTGGAATCGCATCTACAAGCTATTAGAGAAAAAGCTACCGGACCGAGGCAACCGGTCAGTGTAAGCCTTATTGTTTTATATTTAAAGTCTAAAATCGATTAAAAGTGTGTAATAGAAATCGCATTATATCGATAATACTTCATTCATTTTCAGACGACGTCGGAGAGTTTCGAACAAAATTGTTTGCCTAAAGAGCAGGACGAAGCGATTGCCCGAATAGAACAGGAGAGAAAGGAACGGGAGAGGCAGAAGGCACTCAGAAAGAAAGCAAGGAAACTAAAACAGAAGATAATATCTACGTGAGTATTTTAGAGTACCGTGCCATAATGATTAAAAAGAACCTTTATCAGACTCCGGTGTACGTAATTTTGAAAATATGTCATAGACCTATGATGCCTTGGTAGGATTTGATTTCAGCTTCCTTTATCTAGATATGTTCATGTACAGATTTAATTGGGTTCAAACCCTAACCATAAGCTTGAGCTGCCAGTGAATGGAAACACTGTGAGAAATCCATAGCATGGGTACTTTCTAGTACTCGGCTGGCTAGCTACCACCCTCAAGTTGAAAATCTGCCGCTTAGCATCTAACTGTGTGTTCCGGCAGCCTCATTTGAGAGCAAGTTCCATTCCAGGCTAGGTGTGTTTACCATCTTCGACCACACCGCTACTTAACATCAAATGAGCTGTGGTGAAAACACCTACCCTTTCACCCATTAAAAAAAAGAAGGAATATTTAAGTCCAAATGTCCAAAGAAGAAATTCTATACCTTATGTGAATCCGCCAATTAGCACATTGTGAGCGTGATGGAACATTTATCAAACACCCTTCGAACCTCTAATATTCCACTGTTAACATGATTTTTGTTTTTCTTTTTTTACCCGACTGTACAAGGAGGGCAATTCATTGTGGTGACATAAATGATCCTTAAATTTTATTACAGGAGTAAAGACGGCCGAGTAGTTGAATGTCCTCCAAGTTCAATCCAAGCCTTTATGAGCCCAACGCTGGGCAAGATGCATAGAGTGGTCCAACAGCTAATAAACCTTTTACAACCTTTAATACTCGAGAACAAACCACCATGCGATCTTGACGCATTGAGAATTAAAATAGCTGAACCCATTCCCAAACCAGAATTCAGATACGATTTCGAGGACAAACTGGGAAAGAAAAAGAAGAAGAAAAAGTCTGAAAGCAATCAAAATCAAAAAAATAATCAAAAATCAAAAGCGAACGAACCGAAGAACGATACAAATAAACCTACAGATAACGTCGCTAAGAAAAACGAACCTCATAATGCACAAAAAGTAAATGGATCTAAAATGAATTCACAAAACCATATCGAAGCGAATCGTACGTCGAATGAACATGAAAAATATACGGAAAATGATGCACAGAGTAAAAATGACACACAAAGCACACAGAAAGACAAAAATCAAAGAAATGAAACACAGAAACTTAGCAAATCAAATTCGTTTTGCAGTTCGGTTAGCGATATGAGTAAAGCAAGTATTAAGTATGAAAGACCAATAATTTCTTTGGATGTGCCAGTACTTGAAAAATTAGTTGGAGACTTGTATCGGATGACCACTGCGAAAGATTGCAACGACAATGTAAGTTTTTTAGGTTAGTTTTTTTACCTCGAACTAGGACCTCTTTTGCTCAACGTTCCTATTACTTTAAGGGTCCTCTCTTATACCAGCGCCTTGATAATTCTTTAGACATATTGCAATTGGCTATTGTCAATGGATCAAACAGCAACGGAAAACCTATTATTAATAATCAAATGACTATAGGGGCCTGCTTCTTCGTCTGTCGGTTCGTCTCCAGAGAAGTACACAGCAAATCCCACTACTACAACCGTCTCACGGAGAATCAGTCCCCTTCATTTCATTTCACCTTCAAAACTTCAATTATTATTATTATTTCTTCTCTCTTATTTGAAGCTTGTAAGGGATACGAGGAAACAAACAAATGAATTTAAATTCACTCACACACTCATACACACACGCACACACACACAAACACAGAGATTTTGTATTTTGCTCAGATAGACATTAAACTCTAAAAGGTGGGAATCACTGATTTTCACGACACGAGACTCCCTAGTGTGAGATTCAGGGTCCACAGCAAGAAGTTGTATATATTTTTTTGCTTAAATAATTAAATTATTATTATTTATTATGCCTGTATTAATTTGCCAACAGTTGAAATCTATTTAATATTTAATTTAAATTTATTTATTTCTGACATGACTTTCTTTTTGTGACAGCCCTTGGCTCATTGGTGTAAGGTCATACATTTTGTGGTATAAACAAATGTTTGTTCTGTGTCTGGGTGTTCTGTATGTATTATAAGTATGTATTTACAACAAAAAAAAGTATTTATGTATTCTATCAGTTATCTGACTTCCATCACACAAGCTCTGCTTAGTTTGGGGTCCGATGGCGCTGTGGGTAATGTGTCCTATGATATATATATATATATATATATATATATATATATGATAGTGCCAGATTTATATTTTTTACGAGTGTAGGCCACTTTATTTCCGCCGCCCCATGTACCTTTCTAAAATAATAATTTTCCATATCTAGTAAGAAAGTAACTAAAGTTAATTAAAAGAATGAATTAGTCATTAAAAAAGAAGTTTTTTTTTACTATTAGTAAAAATACATGAAAATTTAACATATTATTATTATTATTTATGGTTGACAGGCTACGTGTTTGACCACAACTCACCTGATGTTAAGTGACGTGTGGTCGAAGATGGTTAAGCACACCTAGCCTAGAATGGAACTGGCTCTCAAGTGAGGCTGCCGGAACACACCGTTAGATGCTTGGCGGCAGATTTTCAACTTGAGGGTGGTAGCTAGCCAGCCAAGTACTAGAAAGTACCCTACCACCACGCTATGGTTTCCTCACGATGTTTTCCTTCACCGGCAGCTCAAGCTCATTGTTGGGGTTTGAACCCACGCCTTTCGGCATGCGAACCGACCACGCTAACCACTGAGCTATCATCGCTACAAACTATTAGTATAAAAAACCATAAGACAACCGGTGACCTTGTTTGACTTTTATCTTTACTTGTTTTACTCTAAAATCTGCCGCCCCTAGGACGCTGCCGCCCCTAGGCCGCGGCCTATATGACCTATTGACAAATCCAGGACTGGTTGTGTGTATGTGCAGTTGAAGCCCATGTCGAAACCGGCGGTGTCTCAGCTGACGAAGATGCTCGCCGTGCGCACGCTGGGGCAGCTGCTCTCCCTGCTGGCGGAGCGGGACGAGCTGCAGCCACAGCTCTCCATCAAGTTAGTTCTTTGCTTTCGGCATCGCTTTGTACCTTTTCCAGTGTCTAGCATTTCAACATTCTCTCGCGTTAGTTTGGGAACGGGATGTTTACTCTAATAACTTTTGCATGAGTGAATTTTTTTTTTACTTTCGTGTTACCATTTATTTATTGTATTTGTTAGTTGCTGTTCTTTACTAATGTAATACATAAAGTATTTTGTAGAGATGAAACGGTTAGTGATTTGGCCGGATACCGGATACCGGATATTCGGCAAGCTACGAGGTCGGAGTGCCGGATATTCGGCTGTTACTGTTTCAATCAAGTGGCAAAGGATAATAGTAGTGATTGTCGCGATCAAGAAATACAAAATCCAATTGCTAACGAGATTGACTTTTTCTTAAAGACATCTCGAATCGATCGCAATCACGACCCATACATTTGGTGGTCAGTTAATTTGAATCAGTACCCGCAGTTGTCAAGGTTTGCTAGAATTTATCTTTCAGCATTTGGTAGTAGTGTTTAAAGCGAAAGGTCTGGTATACGAAGCCAAGCGGAGTCGCTTCGTACCAACAGATGCGGAAAATTTGAAAAAATACCACAACGCATTCACCACAATTTGCCACTTGTTAATTTTGAGTACTAAACTAAAAAATAAAACAAAAATTTTTGACGTGCGATTGTATAAATAAACAGTGTTCATAACCTATTGTGGTATGATTAGCCTTGTGTAAAATAATAAGAATTTTTTGAATTTTACTATCCGGCATTCGGCCGGATACTGAATTACTATCCGGTATCTGGCCGGATAGTGAAAACAAGGCCGGATACTGGATAGTTACCGGATATCCGTTTCACCTCTAGTATTTTGTGATAAATCAACTGTAACAAATGTTCAAGAGTTATATATTTTTAGTGTATTTCCGCTTAAAAGTCGTTTCGATTACAACAGTGACGAGGATTTTATTTAATTTGAATATAATTTTAAATATTTATCTAACTTGAAGACGATTTTAAATATTTATCGGAAATATAACTTCTTTAATATTTAAAACTGAAATCCGATGAGTCAATCATCATTTAGGTGTTACTTCTATAAAATAACACCTAAATCAATCTATTGTAACAAGTCTTAAGTTAAAGTCAAGTCTGGTAAAGTGGTGGAAACTTTACTACAAGCTTCGATGGAGTTTTGAAAGCAATACGAAAGTTATGCTTCACCACATTTACAGAGAGTGGTGCCATCTACACTCCAACCAACGATACTAGAAAAAGACCTGAATAATATTATACTTCGGCTATTTTATCATAATACCGTTGTTTGTTTTACTATCAATTACATTTTATTTGAAATTTTATTTTATATTAATCATCATTGACATTTATATTTTTATGACATTTGTTATTATTCTGATATGTGACATTTTATGTTAAGTGACATTTAAAATTTAAAACATTTAATAATTGTGAATTGTGTTTGACATAAATAAGTGTACATTATTGTATCTATATTTAAATAAATTAATTGAATTGTATGGGATGATGTATTTGTACCAATGTCATACTGGGTTACAAGCTTTGGATATACTAAGCCTTTTACTCTAGAATTTTCTTATATTTTGTCGAAGTTCAATGATTTTCTATGGAATAGTAAATCATTCATAATGATTAGTATCCCCTTCGGCTAAATTTATAATCCTATTTGTAGTTATATTGTATTCTAATAATTGAGAGTGGAATTATGTATCTTTGTAATGCTGTTATGTTTGTCGACAGATGCGTGGCCATGGCCGTGGCCACCGTGAGCCGGACCATAGTATCGTGTTCGGCTACCGCACTGTACTTCTTCGAGTTACCGGCCGCCGCTCACATTGTCAGCTTGCTTAACTACCAGCTGGTGAGTAAAAGTGTTTGTTATATTATAAAAAATGTGAATAAAATAGGGTACCCTATGTTATTTTTTTGACATCGCACTTTGTGGATTCTTCCAATGTCAAGGGTTTCATACTTCCAAGTGTCTCATCTCGAAATTAATTAGAAGTTTTAGTCACAGTAAAATGATCTGAAGTGACAGCCCTGTTACCTCATTTGGTAGTAGTATCTGCTTCGTAAACTGTGGGGCGTGGGTTCGAAACAAACGGGACAAATATTTATGTGACATACATACTTAATTACTTGTGTCCCTGGGTACTGCAACGCTTCCACCATGTTTACGGAAGCCCGAACAGCGCAACCTGAAACTATTACGCTTAGTAAATTCATTTGAGTTAAGTAGCGCCACCTAGTCGAATATCGCGAAAAACTGAAAGAAAAACACTTTTTGTAACACGTGCATCTCCACAATGAATGGTAGCGTTTTACAAATTGATGGCGCTGTGATTCTCTAGATGGCGCTGTCGTGTGGATTGGTAAATTCAACTAGTAAAAAAAAAAAAACAATCTTTAAAAAAAAGTAAAACCGACTTCAAGAAATAAACATCAGCACTAAAAAGCGAAAAATAAACTTACTTTACAAAGTATTATTATACCTGCTAGGTACCTAGTGATCTGTTTGAAGTCGGTGCTTAGCCTAGCCGAGGTGCCGGTGCCTAGCACCGGCTTCAAACGGATCAGTAGGTACCTAGCAGGTATAATTTGTAAAGTAAGTTTATTTTTCGCTTTTTAGTGCTGATGTTTTTTTCTTGAAGTCGGTTTTACTTTTTATATTTAAGGTTTGTTTATTTTTCATATTTTAGTTAATTTATGTTCACGCCAATAAACACTTGAACAGTATGAGTCTAGCTAGACTCGCTAAGATTCAAAATTGTCTTGCCAAAGACAATTACATCGTCCACGTAAACAAAAATATTCATAAAAAAATGTTCATAAAATGAAAACAACTGAGCCAAAATATGTTAAATTTTTATGGGACCAAATGGCAACTATTCCACATCAAACTAAAGAAGAATCACGTAAATCAGATCAATATATATATTCTGAATCTCGGAAACGGCTCCAACGATTTTCATGAAATTTAGTATGTAGGGGGTTTCGGGGACGATAAATCGATCTAGCTAGGTTTCATTTTTAGAAAACGTCGTTTTATCCGTGTTTTCAGGCAATGAAAAACCGAGTAAAGCTCGGTCATCCAGGTACTGAACATTAAGTCGTATCTGATTTACTTGGTGATAGATCGCCTTAGCAGGAGATCGTCTTGGACAGTCTGGGCAAATATCACTGCAGTACCAGATTTCTGCCTAAATATGCATTCTGGTTTGAAGGGAACTACAGCTAGCGGAATTACGGGGCTGTTGAGACTAACCATCGAAATACTCAAAGTGATGTGCGCCAAACAAGCCTGGATTTGTTTTATTACTTAAAGTTCTATGTATCGCTGAAATGGTCATGGACAGACGTTATCTCTTACCATCAGGAGAGCGTCACGTTTGTCTCATTACTTTTACATATAAAAAAAAACACTTAAATCGACTTCTATGTTACGTTTCAAGTTACGTAAAAGTAACATTGAAGCTACGACACAAACTGAATAAGCAAAATTGATTTCTACCATCCATAAACAAAATTACCCTACCCATAGGTAAAAATACCAAACTTTTTTCCATTCGTTAGAAAGGGGTAGCCAACATTTTTTCCGGCAGTTTGTTTTTAGTGTTTCATTCAATCAGTCGCAGACCAACCGACTTATTTGTAGAGGTGAGCAAAAGATAGAACTAAAAATGTTCTTCGTATCGTTGTTGGTTCAACGTTGGTGGCTCCCTCAGTAAAATTTTAACAACAAACTTTACCTTTGGATGTTTTAACCGTAGCTGTCCAATCTTGTAATGTATGCTAAATTAGGTTTACGGTAGAAGGGTAACAAGAAAAGTTTGTTTTGCGATTTATTTTTATAGTTTTCGTTGGTTATTTGAATAGTATTCATTTCACTAGTTTACGAGGTTCATATTTGTATTTTTTTATATAAAGTATACAACTGACTGCCCTGTTGGCTGGCGAAAGTAGTGTGTGGGTTCGACTCCAAATTGAAATTCGGCTAGGAGATAGCTTAAACCCTGAAATGCATAGTTTTTAGGGTTCCGTACCCAAAGGGTAAAAACGGAACCCTATTACTAAGACTTTCTGTTTGACTGTCTGTCTATCTGTCCGTCCGTCTGTCTGTCACCAGGCTGTATCTCAAGAACCGCGATAGCTAGACAGTTGAAATTTTCACAAATTATGTATTTCAATTGCCGCTATAACAACAAATACTAAAAACAAAATAAAATAAATATTTAAGTTACAACAAACGCGTTTTCATAAATAATGGCACGGAACCCTTCGTGCGCGAGTCCGACTCGCACTTGGCCGGTTTTTCTTTATTTGTGTTTTATCTAGGAAAAATGTACAGTTTCCGTTAGATGGCGGGGGAAACTAAGACGCAGGGAGTGTGTGTTTAGTCGCTAAAGAAAGGTTCCACACATCAAATATGAAATATGAGATGTAAATAAACAAAGTGTAGCGGTGACGTATAGAGTTACAGTGTCGAGCTGCGCGCACCCGACAAATGTACTTTCTAGGGTTGCCACTAAGGACTTTCCATCGTTGTAAATTTCGCGAAAAGGAAGGTAGTATGGAAAACTAAAACTCTATTGACAATAACTATTGACAAAGCCTACTATAAGGTGGCTCATTACGTGGAAGACAGGAATATATGGTTGTAGTAGCTTCTCTCTGCACTTTCATCCCCCTGGCTAAGTGACAATTGTAGTAAGCATAATGTATTAATATTTATAACTGTAAACTGTAACCTAATATGAAAAGAAAGATCCACAAAAAAAAAAAATGCCTTGCTGAGTTTCTTGCCGGAGTCTTCTCAGTTGAAGTGTAATTACGAGCCGGTGGTAGATTCAAACATGTAACTTAACGTTCATAAGTGGCCTACCAGGGCCTAAACTGAATAAATGACATTTTGATTTTGATTTTGACTCCGCTTCCTGAATTTTGACTGGAACGCGTCATCACGCATCAGTACCAAATTACGTGCGTTAGTATGGAATGGGGTGCAGTATGTTTTTTTTTGTGTTACTTACAAAACTTTCGAACTTTGCTAAGGCATGATTAAACTTTACTTTGACTTATTTTTTATGACTTACACTAATTTCACTTGATATGTCATCACATCATCGACTGCTCTGCTAGGTCTGTTGCTAGAATATCTGCTTCAAGAACTGTTGGGCGTAAGTTCGATGCCCTACCAAGGCAAACATTTATGTGACGATAAATGTTGGTTCTGCGAATTTAGCGACTTAATCGCTAAAAACGATGTTTTTAAAGTCCCAATTGTCTAAAAATATAACTAAGTACATGTATTATATCGATCTTTTTTTAATTTGTTTACTAAGTTTTAAAACAATTTCGCATGTATAAATAAAGTAGTGTCGTGACAGCCCTGTGAGATACGACCGGTAGCCGTGGCCCGTGAGTGGGTGGCCGCCCTAAAAGCGACGTTAATGCATCCGCGCGCGTTTACACATCCCAGTTCACTGGTGCGCCAGTTACTGGAACGCTCGAATTTACTAGACGAGACATTATTCTCACATTAAATTTTACTGTAAATATATAAAGATATGCGCCGTGGTGGTGCCGGCGTAAGAATAGTACCCCACCCTCTCTACCCGTGGTTGCCGTAAGCGTCGGCTAAGGGATGTAATCCGGAAGATGGGCAGCGGCGTCTTCCTTGAACAATCACACCTAACTACGCTCGCCAACCCGCCTGCCAAGCGTGGCGAGTATTGTCAAAACCCCCCCAGGAGGAGGCCTATGTCCAGCAGTGGACGTCCTATGGCTGATGATGTGATATAAACATAATTGTTACTCGTGAAGTATATACTGAATTACTAGGAAGTATTTTTTTTGTCATATTTTATATTTTGTCATTTTTATTATATTGACATAATTGTCATGATATTTTAAAATATGAATGAAAAAATGATGTTTTTAATATATATTTGTATTGTACAGGTACAAAAGATGAGGAAAGATTACCTACATATCTGTTACTTACTGGGGTCGTAGGTTCGATTCCCACCAGGATAAAGACAGGTCATTTGGTAGAATATCTGCTTCAAGAGCTGTAGGGCGTGGGTTCGATACCCACCGGGGCAAAACTTTATGTGACGATTAATATTTGTGCTGTGTCTCGGTGTTCTGTATGTATTATAAGTACGTATTTACAAAAAAAAACATATAAGTATTCTATCAGTTATCTGGTTCCCACAGTACAAGCTTTGTCTAGTTTGGGGCTAGATGGCGCTGTGTGAAAAGTACTACGTTTATTTATTTACTGATTTTTATGTTTGTAGGGTTGTAAGCTTTGTGTTTAAGCCGAAAGGGATCACTGTAATTAACCATTGCGAACAACTTCTACTACGGACATAACTGTTATAAATTCAGTTCCTTGCTGACCAAACATTCGCAATAAATGATAATTTTGTTATGTTTACATACTTTGATATTAGACAACTTAATGACATTTGGCTTTTTTTTGTTTGTAAGCTTAGACCTAAGGCTTAGACATTGTTTTCCATTCCGCCACGGGTGACGTCATATTAAGGTTAAATGAAGGTTATTCTATTAAAGCTTCACATCACATCACATCATCAGCCATAGGACGTCCACTGCTGGACATAGGCCTCCTCCTGGGGGGGTTTTGCCAATACTCGCCACGCTTGGTAGGCGGGTTAGCGAGCGCAGTTAATGATTGTTCAAGGAAGACGCTGCTGCCCATCTTCTGGATTACATCCCTTAGCCGACTCTTACGGCAACCACGGGTAGAGAAGGTGGGGTACAATTCTTACGCCGGCACCACCACGGCACAATTAAATTAATTAATTAATGAATTAAAACCAAAAATTATTACGGATTATTAATACGTAATTATTTTTGGTTTTTAATCATTGACAATATGTAATCAGTGTTTTAAAACTCTTTTAATGATATATTTTAAATGATATTCCGGAATTGACTTGTAACATTGGTGTTATGAATAAAATATATGTATTCCAGATATAATCTAGATCTTTTCAAGGTCAGAGTGAATAGGTATCTTCTGAGTCTGCGTGCTTCATCTTCGACCAAATCATAGCTTGGCATTTGGTCTTATACGTGTTAAACAAAATAACTGTATCGGCAATATCCGTAGTGTACAGTACTTATGCAGGATTAAAAAACCAAATTTTATAGTTAACGCATTCATGTTACATTTTTATTGTTATTTTAATGTTTTTTAGTAATTTTTTTTACTGCGAGGATTATTCGCGACATGGGCAGTTGATTCCGAATTAATATCTCGGTTCTGAAGGTAAAGCCTAACTGTGATATCAGGAGAAAGGTTAACATGCTACTGGCTAACTTTAATATTTTTGTGGAATGTGAATTGTACATCAAATACATTATAGATCAAGGATTCCAGAACTATTTTGGGCAAGAGACACATTTTCCAAAATGTCAATAAACTATAATAGTCTCAAGGAACAAGGAAGCCGGCAGCTTTTATAAAATTCAGATTTCGCTCTTTCCACCGAATTTTAATCTTCCTCACTTCAAACAAAGGATGAATAAGGTCCTTAAAGGTAGGCAACGCACTGAAAAGGCCCCGGGTATTGTAGGTGTCCATAGGCGACGATGACCACTTACCATCAGGTGGAACGACGCTTGTTTGCCACTATTTCACAAAAAAAGTTTGCGTCTGATTACGCCTTGCCTGATGTTAAGCAGTCTAAGATGAAGCACGCTTAGAAAAAACCTGTTTTTGATTTGAAAACACGCAAATTGTACTTCTCGGGAAGAACAGATATCGGCAGAGAACTTGTTCCATTCGTTGGCCGTAGGGATCAGAAACGTAGAGTCAAAACGTTTGGTACATACTCAAGGAAATTTCACTATGTATGGGTGGTAGTGGGCTCTCGTACTACATGTCTTGTAGTAAAAAGGGGATGGAAGTACAGGGTCATACAGGTCAGTAGCACATTCTCCGAAATGAATCCTGTGGAATATTAACAGACTTGCTCCTGCTCAGTGTTCTGCATCAGATATCTCTCAGTTGTATGTAGGTCCTACCATCGCAGTGTGGGTTACACCATATTCCACCATTGGATCCAATGGATTAATATTTTTTTTACAGTTGATAGGCCATTTATTTGACCACAGCTCACCTGATGTTCAGTGACGGTGTGTTCGTAGATGGTAAACACGCTGACCCTGGAAAGGAACTAAAAAAATATCCTAGAACATTACACACAGCGCCATCTAGCTTTAAACTAAGCAAAGCTTGTACTATTGGAAATAGATAACTGATAGAATACTTATTTATATAGAATACCTAGACACAGAACAAACATTTATCGTCATATAATTGTTTGTCCTGGTGGGAATGGAATCCACGCTCTACAACTCTTGAACCAGATATTCTTCCAAATGGCTCTCAAGTGAAGCTGCCGGAACATATCGGAATGATGTGTTACGAACTCTTTGCCGGAGTTCGTAGCGAAGATAGCTCAATGGTTAGCGCGGTCGGTTCGCATGCCGTGGGTTAAAACCCCAACAATGATCTTGAGCTGCCGGTGAAGGAAAACATCTTGAGGAAACCATAGCGTGGTGGTACTGTACTCTCTAGTACTCGGCTGACTAGCTACCACCCTCAAGTTGAAAATTGCCGCCAAGCATCTAACAGTGCGTTCCGGCAGTCTCACTTGAGAGCCAGTTCCATTCCAAGCTAGGTGTTCTTTACCATCTTCGATCACACCGTCACTTAGCATCAGGTGAGTTGTGGTCAAACAACAAGCCCGTCAGCCATAAAAAAAGAGTCTGTGTTTCCCAAAAAGTGGGTGTCTTTGAACTGTAAACAGGTTCTTTCTAGGTAAGCGTGTTCTATCCTAGACCACATCGTTGGTTAACGTCAGACAGGGTGTGGTAAACGCGAACCTATTGCGTATTAAAAAAACGGAATGAAACTAGTTGTAAAAATAAATTTAATATCTGGTAATCAAGTCGCCATATGTCCATGTGTACGCCAAGTGTCATGCTAAGTCGAGGTTCATCACTACATAGTATAAAACAAAGTCGCTTTCTCTGTCCCTATATCACTATGTATGCTTAAATCTTTAAAACTACGCAACGGATTTTGATGCGGTAATTTTTTAATAGATAGAGTGATTGAAGAGGAAGGTTTATATGTATAATAACATCCATTAAATAGTGGAGAAATACCGTTATTTTTGAGGTTTATACCGGTGCGAAGCCGGAGCGGGCCGCTAGTTGCTTATAAATAGAACACAACAAATAAAAGTGTAATATCCCAAAATATTTGTGTAATTTAGTAGGTACGACGGATTTCGTATTGGCATCTGAGACAGCATCTGCGGTCCGTTGATAAAACTGAGGCTGAATAAAATTATTTTTTTATATGTTTTATAATGACCCAAGAATTTGTCTCGGCGAGCCGGTTAAGTCCTAATTAGAGACTTTATTTATTTTTACAACTACAATAAAGGGTTACGATGAGAATTTTTCGGAGATTTTATTACTCGGTGGCGAAATCCGTATTATTTTTATAGTGAACCCAGAAACTTAATTCGAAAATAACTGCTTCGGGAAATGAGGTTTGCATTCTGAACTGCTGAATGGAATTTCAAGGTTTTGTTTCTTTCATTCTTCTTACGATACGTGCGAAAGGTTTTGACTACGTTTCTGGCCCGTACGGCCAACGAATGGAACAAGCTGCTTCCTTATTTCTTGAGAGATATTGCCTTTTCAAGGTTAGAGTGAACAAGTATCTTCTTGTATGCTTTAATTTCGACTTTATCGTTTACTACGAGACGAGTTTTTTAAAATGTAAAATTAATGAGACGATGAGACGGTCTCTTGATGGTAAGAGATAATGCAAAACAAAGTCCAGGACATCTGGCTTTGCCGTTATCGCGTGATGGTAAGAGAAACCGCATGTCCATGATCATTGCAGCGATACACAGAACTTTGAGTAACAAAACAAAGGGGATGTTTTGGCGCTCATTGCTTTGAGACATTCGATGGTTAGTCTCAAATAGCCCTGTAATTTCGCAGGCTGCAGTACCCTTTAAACCAGAACATACTAATGTTTACAGGAGTAGGTTGTAAATTTATACTTGTATACTATTTAGAGATTATGTTATTTTTTTAATTAATCTGCATACAACTATATAAATTATATAAGTAGGATTGTAGGTATTAAAAATGTTAACCCTTAAATTAAAACAATTGAACATCACGTAGATGTTTAGCACCTTGTTTATTTCGTAAGGATATTTCCTTAGGAAATATATTTGCTAAAATCAAAGACACACTAACATGAATAGGGTTGCCGCTCGAATAATCGTATGAATATATCTGCTTTTTTTTAAATTTTCAAACGCGACTATTGCACATTCTCTTTTTCAAAACACATTAAAAAAAAATGTTTTTCTTCTTTCTTTCTTTAAAATAGCAATCGTTGGCTAATATTCATCATCATCTCAGACGTAGGACGTCCACTGTTGGACATAGGCCTCCCCCATTGTTGGACATTTTGTTGTTACACACACACAGTTAGACAGTCGGACAGTTGACTAATATTAAATGGCTACTATTACGTTATCAGAAAAAAAATATCATAGAAAATTTGATAATAAGGGTATCAATCGGTGTTGCCAGTCAATTCCGGCGGACTGTCCCAATTTTTTGCCTACAATAAGTTGTCGCGAATATGTCAGACTCGATCATGCTTTGTGTGAATTTTCAGTATGTAACTCGAGAGGAGGCTTCGCGATTAAACATGATTTTTACCTTTGTATTCCAAATTTACCATATTTAAGATCGATGTAAAACTAAAACATGCTATTTTTTGCTGTTTTTCGTCCATTGACGAGTTTAAAACATAATAGAAATTCACCTGATACATAAAATATGTTTTTTATTAACTCTTAATAAATATAATTAGATTTGCGTGCTTACTTCCGAACAACAATATGGTAAAGTGGTTTGTTCTATTTTCATCCTTGTTCTTTTATTATTAAGGTATAGCGTATGGGCGGAGCGAACGTAGGATATTTTTGAGGAAATCTGCTTTTAAATGAAGAATTTAACTTGTCGAAATCATCAATCAAATAAAAAACGACACCATAGATATGATTAAAATACTTTCTCATACTGCTTTTGCGAAATAAATTTAAAATGAAAGCTGGATTACTCATTTCAATCTGGAGCTATCCTGTGCAGAGTTCTTAAACTATATTAAAGAAAAAATATACACATGTGGTAACCCTGCGATGTAGGGTAACCGTAATAAACAAGCAGATTTACGAGATACCGCGTCCGTTCTTTTTACCGGCCAAGATGGCGTCGGAGATAAGGACCGTTTCAACCGCCGCCGATCGTGTAAGATTCAATAAATGGTATTGTAATTGCGAATAATTTAGTGAATGGAATATAATAAAATTGTGTGAAGAATACGGCTGGGACTTGAGACTCGACGGAGTCTGGGAGAAATGAGAAGATCTGTGGCATATATTTCTCTGTCGTTTTATATGTCAATTTATGGGATTAATTGAAAAAACGGAGTTCCTCGTATATGTTTCTGTGGAAGACCATCTGGATTCCAATCTAGAGGGTCCTGGGTTCGAATCCCACGGCATGCAGCTTTGCTTTTTCTAAGTTATGTGCGTATTGCTGCTGACTTCAAACGGTGAAGGAAAACATTGTGAGGAAACCTACATGTCCGGAGTTCTTAAAAAAGAAAAAAGTTCTCGAAGATATGTAAAGCCTGCGAACTCGCACTTGACCAGTGTAGTGGACTATGGCCTACTCTTCTCACTATTAGAAGAGAACTGCGCTCAGCGGGGCCTAATTCGGAATATGTTACTGTTAAAGTATTTATGATTGTCTTAAAATAACTGTTAAATTTTCTACAGAAAAATCTTCCATTTTATATTGACATTTTTTTTTATATTGACATGTTTGCATATTGACATACTTTATTTTGACATTTACAGTCTTACCACAAAAAAGTTAAACACCTGTTGAACACGTGTTTAAAAAAAGTGTTACCACAAAACTTCGTTTTACGATTGTCTAGAGTTAGATACGACTTAAACACTGTCTAAATTTAAACAACGGGCATAGCTAGTTTAACCGATGTCTAAGTTCTAATGTCAACCAAACAACAGAGAATTGACCATTACTACTTTTTGCTGTAAACATTGTGATCGTGGTGAAATTAGCAGTATCTTCTTCGTATTTCTTTTGAAAAATAGTTGTGAATACGATTACGAATACGATACCTATGGATATTATAGAAATCATTGATTTTATCGACGATATGGATTTAGAGGACCTTGAATTCATGGATCGCTTTCGCTTTTTCTTTATTTACTGTTTTATTATTCATATTGACTTTTTAACTTCGTGTTAAAACAAAATAATCATGATTCAAGACCGGTACAATACAAACAGCAACAGGCTTCAATCCAAATCCCAGTAGATGTCATGGCTGTCATTAGTCAGTTTTTTTTTTTACTTTTGAGCGATACGTTCCATTTCTTTCCATGAGATCAATTCACTATAGCGTTACATTACGTTTTTGTTTGAACTTAACTTAATAGCATTAATTTAATAATTAAAATAGTATTTAATTTCATTATTAACTATATTTTGACTTACACACTAACAGTTGTAATGAAATAATTGTTCAGAAAATCATGTACCTAATCTCACGCGATCTGCGTAAAATGGAAGCGAAAGAACGGAACTACCTGAACTAAAAAAAAGGTTGAACGAATGTTTTATGGTGTTGCCAAGATTTATGAGTTAGACATTGTTTAGAAAGACACTCGCTAAACACAGTTTTGTGGTAACAAAAGTTAAACATGCGTTAAACATGCGTTAAACATGTGTTTATCTTTTAGACAGTGTTTAGCAAAACATTTGTTGGACCACTGTTTTATCTGTCTTTTGTAGTAAGACTGTTAGTTTTTTAATCGGTGTTTTAAAACTCTTTTAATAATTTCTTTTTTTTTGGATGACAGGCTAGGTGTTTGACCACAGCTCACCTGATGTTAAGTGACGGTGTGGTCGAAGATGGTAAAGCACACCTAGCCTGGAATGGAACTGGCTCTCAAGTGAGGATGCCGGAACACACCGTTAGATGCTTGGCGGCAGATTTTCAACTTGATGGTGGTAGCTAGCCAGCCGAGTACTAGAAAGTACCCTACCACCACGCTATGGTTTCCTCATGATGTTTTCCTTCACCGGCAGCTCAAGCTCTTGTTGATATATTTGAAATGATATTTACGAAATTGACTTGTAACATTGAGTGTTATTAATAAAATATTTGTATTTGTATTTCGGTACATTTCTATTATAGATATTATACATATATACAAGTATATTATACAACTCGACGGTAGATAACTAACCATATTATATCAAATTTTGGCGCATTGCTATGTTTAGTCGCAAAATCGTTGTCCAGGGTGATTTGTCTCAATCCACAACACCCACTTACGTCGTACGCAAAAAGCTCTTAATTTTTTTGAGTCCGCATTGCTTAGCGTAAAATTCTGTTTAAAAAATACATTATAAGTAAGTCTTTTCCAATTTATATTAATCCCTTATCACATTAATACTCTCACGATGATGCCCCCGTGCGAGCGTAAGGAATTTCGACTCAAAACTGCGCTATGATGCCCCCGTGCGTATCGTAACGGGCATAGACATTTGGGTTCATTAACCTCTTGCCTGATAGCCTCGTATATAAGAATAAAACGACATTTAAAAGATTTTTTTTTAAATTCAAAAGGACTTACTTTATTACAAAAAACTCTGCAGCAGTTAATGGGTTAAACTAACCAAACAATCAAATAACGATCTACTGTCTCAAAAAAATGTCCACCAAATCAGCACTACCCTAGACTTAGTTTTGTTACCTACGCTACGAGTTCTGGTTGCCGTTGAAATGGTCATGGGCAGGCGTTATCTCTTACCATAAGATGAGTCTCATTATTTTTACCATAAAAAAAAAACTATCTTTTAAGCGTGCTCTATTCTAGACTGGACTGCGTTGTAGCTTAATATCAAGTAGGGCGTGGTTAAACATATTTCGAATTAGATTTCTGTAGAGCATGTGAAATATGTACTATAATAGTAACTATAAGAGACTCGCTAGACGGTTGGGTCAAGGGTCAGATCCAAAAGGCAGTGGCAAAAGGTTCTTCACTCTGCAGGTTTCTCATTCTGCACCTGCAGCCCTAACTACCGGCCGCTTGAGCCCTGCCCTGCTGCCGGCGGCACCCTAGAAGTTTTTTATATTATTTGTGCGTTTTTATATATAACGTACATCGTAAAAAAAATGAAAATAAAAATAACTGCATAATAAATAACGTTGGACATTTCAGATAGCACTAGCTCTAGCCCCAAACTAAGCAAAGCTTGTTAAGCATTACTTATCGTCTCAAGTTGTCTGTGTAATGTTAGATTGTGTTATATTGTAGATTACTTACTAGACGATTATTTAAAACAAAAAGGTTATTAAATTACGAGTTAGTCATATTTTTTGACATTTTATTTTTGGCTTCAATTTTTATTGTCATATAGTTTTCGACATAATTTAGCTTTTTTGTTTATTTTAAATAGCTTCGCGTTCGATCACACCCTGCCTGTTGTTAAGCAGTAGTGCGGTCTAAGATGGAGCACGCTTACCTAGAAGAAATATATTTACTCTAGATTTGAAGACACCCATATTATGTTCGATAACCATTGAGTATTGCAATTACATTTTGTATGTAGATGATAGCTGCAACACGAAACTGTATTCCCAGATTTTATCATCAGTTTATTAGGGTTCCGTACCCAAAGGGTAAAAACGGGACCCTATTACTAAGACTATTACTACTACTTTTCGCTGTCTGTCTGTCCGTCCGTCTGTCTGTCACCAAGCTGTATCTCAAGAACCGCGATAGCTAGACAGTTTAAATTTTCACAAATTGTGTATTTCTGTTGCCGCTTTAACATCAAATGCTAAAAACAAAATAAAATAAATATTTAAGGGGGCTCCCATACAACAAACGCGATTTTTTTTGCCTTTTTCATAGTTAATGGTACGCAACCCTTCGTGCGCGAGTCCGACTCGCTCTTGGCCGGTTTTTTAATTACCTCCCACGATGGAAGCAAATTTAAGAACGTATTTACATCGTAAGCCACGGATATCGCGTCAGTTACATTGAGTTAGCGTAAACTTAAAAAACGAACACTAATCAAATCATTAAAAAATTAATAAGTACACGTCACAGTAAGTCGTTCAAGTAACTCGCCCCATGCAAGCGCGCCGCGTCTAATGGCTTCGTCGTATAATGTAGTTACAGCGTTATACACGTCGGTACAGGAGCTCTGCGTTGTTATTTATTATTCTCTTGATACATTACTACAATTATGTTTTCATACAAAACAGAGCTAACTAGCACACGGAACTATCGCATGCACAATGCTACCCTTGATCTATTTAAAATTTTGCTTTTAATTAGAAATACAATATATATTTTATACCAAAGTTACAGATAATTTTTCCATTCATATTTAAATCTTACGTTAAAAATGTCAAAATCATAACACATCATCAGCAATAGGACGTCCACTGCTGGACATGGTCCTCCTCCTGGGGGGGTTTTGCCAATACTCGCCACGCTTGGCAGGCGGGTTAGGCGTGATTGTTCAAGGAAGACGCTGCTGCCCATCTTCCGTATTACATCCCTTAGCCGACTCTTACGGCAACCACGGGTAGAGAAAGTGGGGTACTATTCTTACGCCGGCACCACCACGGCTCCCGTCGTTAGTCGTATAGAAAACTTCTCTAATGTTCTGGTCGACAAGAACTGAAGGCACAAACTAGGTACTTTTCTGTCAAGTTTAATCAAAATTGCTAATTTGTCGTTCAAAGATATTCAGAACAAAAGGTCCGTCAGAAGTTGCAAGTTCTTTTTTTTCTTCTATCTTTACATATGTAGGTATAAAGCAAAGTCGCTTCCGTCTGTACGCTTAGATCTTTTAAACTACGCAACGGATTTTAATGCGGAAATTTTTAATAAATACCCTTGCGAAGCCGGGGCGTGTAGCTAGCTTAGAAAATTAGTTTAGGATTTTAGATTAGAATACAATTTCATTGTACAGTAACAATCGACATACTATAACACAAAAAAGTTTTAAAGAAAGAAACAAAACAAAATCGACTAATGTGAGGTAGTACAACGGCGGCCTTATCGCTTAGAGCGATTTCTACTACAATCGATTCTATTTCTTTAGTACTAAAGTATTTTATTTACAAATGAACGAAATCGAAACATTGTCGAAAAGGTATAAAAAAAATATGTTTTAATTTGTCCCAAAAAAAAATGAAAGTTATTGAATTGTATTTCGGAACTGCTTTTCAAGATTATTTTGTATTGCTTATAAAATTAGATAGACATAATTTATCAAAGCTTATTACTTATAGTCATCATGTTTTGTCCATAGAGCAAAGACCTATCGGATCTTAAAGAGATGGAGCTAGCGAAGCAACTCGCTGATCTCGTGTCGGTGTCTCTAGACGCCGCTCTCTGCGAGTCTCGCCTGAGATCGTGCGAGGGAGACGAGGGCGCCGCTGTCAGTGTCATCCGTGCGAGAGCGCACAACTTGATCAGGTAAGTGGCGAGTTACAGGGAAAACCTACCATGGTCCTTCGAGCCAAGACGATAACTACCTAATTATTACGCGCGAAATATGGAACGAAAGTTTTTTAAATGTTTGTTTTTTTATATAAGTAAATATTAATTTTAAACAATATTTATAAGTAAAGCTACTAATCTTTAAGTCATCATAACCGGATCCGGATAAGCACTGTTTATAAAAAAACGATCCAATCGCTAAGCGAGGGTTTTTTATCGTTGTGAAAAGGTTAAGGCCACATCTATCATGCTGGTTGGTATATTGGCGTGTGCTAGCTGACATACGGCTAATAATTTAAATAATGTTTTGTGTCGCGTAATTTTTTTTTTCTGTAACTGAACAGACAGCTGTGCTGCTGGGGAGTTTGTTGCGCCACTTCTTCTTCCCAGCTAAAGCACTAGGAAGTGGTGACGGGTGGGCGTTTTGGGGGACTGTCTTATGTAATTTCGACGTTCGAAAAGTGCTGATTCTCAGCTTAGTTTGAATAAATGGTTTTGAATTTTGAATTTTTTTGGCCAATCGTGATAGACTTCATCTTCAAAAACACTGAGAATTCTGCTCTCAGAAATTGAAATAGAATTTTCAGTTTTTCTTAGTTTTAAACTAGCTTTCCATTCCAGGCTAGGTTTGCTTTACCATCTTCGACCACACCGTCACTTAACATCAGGTGAGTTGTGGTCAAACACCAAGCCTGTCAGCTATAAAAAAAAAATAAAAAAACTACTAACCAATAACAATACCCACGTATATTAGAGCAGATAGGTGCGTGCGGATTCAAACCTGCAACTCCAGATTGGAAGTGAGATGGTGTTCCATCTAGTAACATCGATACCATTTTTTTTTTCGACCGAGTGAATGTGTTATAATGTAAAAAGTAATGGGACGAATGAGACGCTCTTCTAATGGCAAGAGATAACACTTGTCCATGACCATTGCAGCGATATACAGAACTTTGAGTAGCAAAACGAAATCCAGGGCATCGCTGCTTTGGCGCTCATTACATTGAGACTTTCGATGGTTAGTCTCAACAGCCCTGTAATTACGCTAGGAACACATTAATGTTTTAAACACTACTGCTTGGCGGCAGAATATCTGGTACTGCGGTGGTATCTATCTAGACAGTCTCATGTTAAAGAAAACCACCAAGTAAAAGTACTTATGATACATACCTACAGAACAGCTAGACATACAAACATTTATCATCACATAATGTTCGCCCTGTTGGGAATAGAATCCACGCCTTACAGTTCTAGAAGCAGATATTCTACCAAATGAACTAACAGGGCAGTCAACGGCAGGTTTTTTTTAAGTTATTCGTGTTTCTTCGAGTCAGCTCAAAATAAGCACTTTATTCCTCCTCAGCCCTCCAATATACGTAAAATCCAAGATACTTTAGCTCCATACAGCTTCACTAAAGCAACATAAAAGCATGCACCGCGCTTTATTTAGTTAGGCGCGAGCATAACTTAATTTGGCTAATGGATCTGCTGCCATCGCCCCTGCGCCGGGAAAATTGGAATAAAAATATGCGACAGAGGTGATTTTGGAAAGGTTTTTCTGCCGGTCAATATTTTTGGTGTATCTCTAAAAATAAACCAGCTTATTTTTGTACAGGGCTATACGCTTAGAACGTACTAGGAAATAAAGCAAGTTTTTATTTTGTAACACAAAACAAACAAAGACAAATAAGCTGAACAGTTTAAAAATCAATAACCCGACTGCGATTGAAATACTCGTAGCTTTAATTAAAGCAGCCTCACTTGAGAGCCAGTTCCATTCCAGGCTTGGTGTGCTTTACCATTTTCGACCACACCGTCACTTAACATCAGGTGAACTGTGGTAAAACATCCAGACTGTCAATCATAAAAAAAGTTACAAAAATAATATTATATCTATTAAAGTAGGCATATAAATAGAGTTCCGTAGCGATGATAGCTCAGTTGTTAGTGCGGTCAGTTCACACGCCTAAGGACGTGAATTCAAACTTCAACAATGAACTTGAGCTGCCGGTAAAGGACAACATGGGGAAACCATAGCGTGGTGGGTACTTTGTAATACTCGACTGGCTAGCTACCACCCTCAAGTTGAAAATCTGTCGCCAGGCACTGAACGGTATTATCTTCGGTCGAGAACGAGTACCATACCAGGCTAGATGTGTTTACCATCTTCGACCACACCGTCACTTAACATCAGGTGTGCTGTCATGAATCAAAAAGCCTGTCAACCATTAAAAAAATCAAGCATCAAGTATACGGCATCGCGAATGACACGGAATGAGTAGCATTCTTAGCATACACCCTTTCGAGTGTTAATCGTATCGGCGGAGGATTAAATCGATAATGACTTGTAATAGAGAACATGCGGCGTGCCCGCCTCTCGCGGCTGTAGGGTGACATGGAGATATTACTGATTAAGTTGTAATATTAGTTTAGCGACATATGCGCTGACACTAGCGACTTCAAAAGGCATCTGTTTCGTACATAATTTCACGACAAATTTAATAGTAAAAAAATTCTAAATCCGAATATATAATCCGCCTACGGTGGTGTGTACGAAGATGGTAAAGCACACCTAGCCTGGGACGGAACTGGCTCTCAAGTGAGGCTACCGGAACACACCGCTAGGTGCTTGGCGGCTTATTTTCAACTCGAGAGTGGTAGCTAGCCAGCCGAGTACTAGAAAGTACTGTACCACCACGCTATGGTTTCCTCATGATGTTTTCTTTTATCGGCAGCTCAAGCTTGTTATTAGGGTTTGAACCCACGCCTTTCGGCGTGTGAACCAACCACGCTAACCACTAAGCTATCATCGCTACAATTGCTACCATAAACTTGCTTCACGAAATAATCGCTATATGGGATATTAAATCGACGATGTTTGTATCGATAATCGTCTTATATAGAGAAAAGCCTCCACCAACACCTTAAAAGGCTCATTAAGCGCTTGAGTCAAGATTTAGATACAAAAGAAGTGACACAAAACGCATTGTCAGGTGATTCACACACTAACCAACGCCACTGCCTCTTCCGTCACCATTCAGTGAAAGGCCTGTGCCCAGGAGTTGCGTGTTAAAGGCTGATATAGCGTTAAAAGAGACCTCAGAGGCTGAGAACAATCGCCACCCTCGCAGTTCTGTCTAATACGAAAATGAGACGCGCGTAAAATTGCAAAACAATACTAACAAGGCATGACGTGCGGGGCACGTTATTGTTTAAGTATATTTTAATTAAAAGAGTATGGTAGAACTGTAGGGTGTTGTATGAATGAAATGTGACCTGTGCTAGGGTGATGAAATATGGTTAAAAATTGAAATCGAATACCTTGTTTGTATAGTTTGTTTGTTTGTAGCGATGATGGCTCAGTGGTTAGCGCGATAGGTTCGCATGCCGAAGGGCGTGGGTTCAAACCCCAACAATGAGATTGAGCTGCCGGTGAAGGAAAATATCGTGAGGAAACCATAGCGTGGTGGTAGGGTACTTTCTAGTACTCGGCTGGCTAGCTACCACCCTCAAGTTGAAAATCTGCCGCCAAGCATCTAATGGTGTGTTCCGGCAGCCTCACTTGAGAGCCAGTTCCATTCCAGGCTAGGTGTGTTTTACCATCTTCGACCACACTGTCACTTAACATCAGGTGTGCTGTGGTCAAACACGTAGCCTGTCAGCCATAAAAAAAAATTGTATATATTTACTTTTGCGGGATTATTCACGATTAATTATATCGAATACTCCGACTATAGTTTCGGCCACGACCGGTGGCCTTCTTCATGGAGACAAACCTGAGTATAACGCGTGTGTGGCTTGAGTGGGAGCTAGCAAGCACTTGACCCGAGACTATCCCGACGCGGGTGCTACTCTGAAACTTTTTTTTAACGTACACAGGCTAGGTGTACGACCACAGCTCCCCTGATGTTAAGTGACGGTGTGGTCGAAGATGGTAAAGCACATCTAGCCTGGAATGCAGCTGGCTCTCAAGTGAGACTATCGGTCACACCGCAAGGTGCTTGGCGGCAGATTTTCAACTTGTGGGTGGTAACTAGCCAGCCAAGTACTAGAAAGTACCCTACCACCATGCTATATTTTCTTCACGATGTTTTCCTTTACCGACAGCTCAAGCTCATTGTTGGGGTTTGAACTCAGGACCTTCGACGTGTAAAACGACCGCGCTAACCACTGAGCTATTATTTCGCATTACGTATTTGTAAAAGGGGCCTTTGGATGCAGAACCCTGGAAATAGGATGCGATAAGGCAGCACTTTATTACTAAAAGCTTTCGATATACTTTTTTCCTTTCATTTGTCCTAAAAAGCGTACTTCAAATGTACCCTTTAGGGATGTAATCGTCACTCCGGACAAAATTAAATACCCTTGCATTCGGAGTACAAATACTCGATAAAGTAATTATATACTCGATACTCGAAGTATTTAATTGGATTGCTCAGTTGAGATTTTCGAAGGGGTTCATTCTGGTTTCATTTGTTTGAAGATTTGAGTTCAATCGATTTTGTTGAGTGTCTACCGCAATACTATTATATAAAAGTGATTTATTGTTTATGGATAATTACATTTCATACTGATACATAAGTATATAGTGTAACTCCATAAGTGGCAGTTCATTGGGACTTTTCTAGTGATCGTAAACACCACTGAAAATTCACTAAAAATAATTGATCGATTCAGGCCTAACTTTGCGGAAGTTCATTTTGAGTGTTCAAGGTATATATTTAGTTTGTTTCCGCTTAACAGTCGTTTCAGTTACAACAGTGACGAGGATTTAAATTTAACTAACTTGACAATAATCAGGGCGAGCGAAGCGAGCCCTAACACTAATCTACAGCCTGAGCATTTTTGTGGTACACTTTACTGAAAAACTATCACGCCTATAGATTTGTGCTTTATCATTGTAATTTAACATCATATCTAGATGTGTTATCTGTGAAAAAAAAAATAACAATTGAAAAAATGAACATTAACAATTTTGTATTCATTGGATAGAATTTTATTGTACTACTAACGCCATCTGTTAGAGAACCAAAGAGGTAACATCGCTGCAACAGAACTAAACTCAATACTCAAATACATCGTAGTTAATCTACTTAATACTAGATGACACCGCTAGAATCAGGTTGTAAAAATATAACAAATTATTACCCGTTAGAAAAACTACGCGAGCCCTCACAAAGATCAGCTTTTTGCTAGTTTAAAATAACTTATGGGAAACATTACTTAATATCTAAAACTAAAATCTAAATAAACTGAAATATCTAATTAAAGTAACCATAAGCCCTTATATTCTCTTCTCGCTGCAGTAATTATTTGACGACACGTGTTTCGCCTCTACACGGGGCATCCTCAGGACGTGTTGATTCTTCGAGCGCTTGTTAAGCGGAAATAAATATATACCTTGAACATTTACTAAAAAGCAAAATACGCAATTTCTTTTACTCGGACAATATACTTTTTTCAGTTATTTGGATTTATTAGTCAAACTATTAAACCGATTTTGATGACATTCCTATAGGACCAATCTGAAAGTATCTTCAAATAAAGAAATATTGTTTCTAAATCGGGTGTGTTTAAGTTAAATGCAACATGCAAAGGCCAAATCATAAGAATATATTAATGTCACTTTGATAATGACAGGTCGTTTTCATTGTCTGTCTTGTCTATGGTAACCTCTCTCTCTCTCTCTCTCTCTGCCGGCACGCCGTTGCGGGCACGCATGTACAGTTAATATAAAAACAAATACAAATTCGTCAGCAAATTGAGCCTGAGTTTTATTTAAATGAAGCTGTAAACTATATAACGGTTTATAAATGACGGAGTTCTTAAGCAACAAACGTAATTTATAAACAATACAACCGAATTGGAGAAAAGCACGAAGTGATGTAATTGAATATGATGCTTTGTTCGATAAACAAAATACCAAGTATAATATGAAATAACTAAAACAGACATTTCTGTACAATCATGTGTACAAAGGAAACACGCACAACCATGATCTGACAATACAGGATAGTGAAGTCCAGATGCAAGCAAATATCGCCGTAATAAAAAACAAATATTGACATAGAATATTAGGGTAAATAATCACCGGGACCCCTGGTTTTTAATAAATTAAAAATGTCCTCGACAAATTATAGAGATGAGGCGCGGTTTTGGTGTTAGCGGAAAGCGGGAACCTTTTTTATAATAGTTTTAGTTTCCGTTTTACCGGCATGTCATTTGATATTGCGGTTTAAGATGGAGACTCTTGCCTAGAAGGTACCGATTCACTCTCGACTTGAAAATGCCCAGATTATATCCAACGGAAACACCCACTTAGGCAGCGTATTCCACTATCTAGCGGTCCGCACAATGAATGTGGAATCAAATGGTTTCGTTCAAGTTTTTGAAATATGAACCATGAAACGATCTCGCTTTATCGCTGTCCGATAGAAAAATGAGCACCTTATAGCAAGGAGTGAACGATAAGCATTTAAATATTTTGTCATGTTTTCTATTAAAAATAGCTTGTTGCTGACCCTTTTTTACTTTACAGGGAGTTATTTTTTTCAGATTTAAGATAGACGACCTTTCATTTGTGCCAATAAAAAAAAAAACACATAAAAACAAATAAAATGACTTATTATTCAATACTTGATTGCATGTAAAAAGTTTTCATTGTCATGTACATTATCAGCCATAGGATGTCCACTGCTGGACATAGGCCTCCTCCTGAGGGGGTTTTGCCAATACTCGCCACGCTTGGCAGACGGGTGGGCGAGCGCAGTTAGGTGTGATTGTTTAAGGAAGACGCTGCTGCCCATCTTCTGGATTACATCCCTTAGCCGACTCTTACGCCACCACGGGTAGAGAGGGTGGGGTACTTTTCTTACGCCGACACCACCACGGCAAATTCATATTGAGATTGGGATATTACACCAGCTCAAATCAAATCGCTACCTCCCGTCAAATGAATCGCTATCTGCTGTTATTTCTACCCAAACATTACTTATCAACATTGGGTACATCGGTTTTCTTTCGTATCAGTCTGCTATATTCAGTTAATTCGAATTAAGTCTCCGCCGACTACATAATAATTGCTGTCCACTATCATTACAGCCTAACCCTTACTCCAAAGTGTGTTGATTTACATTTACTGACAGTAGTTCAAACGAAATCGCTTCGTCTTATGAAAATAATCGCCGTCCGCTGTCACTACCACCCAACCCTTACCACTTACTCCACAGGGCGCTTTCATGGAGACTTTTTAATTTTCGTATCTGGGCGGAGCGAGCATACTGTCTAATTATAAGGCTAGCTTTACCCGTCAAGCGAGCGCGGCAGCGGGACATCGGGGGACAATGTTTGAATTGATCTCAATTGATTGGAGCTTGTCACTTGACTTCATTCAGAAAATTAATTTGCGGTGATGTCACTTTAACTTGTCGCATTTGAGATTGAATTTGTCTTATCACTGGCTATATTTATTGTTCCATAAATATCATAAATTGATTGATTGATTAACTCTTTATTATCCACGTCAAAAATTATACAATACAGAAGAAAAATAATAATAATGTTTTATTTCTTAAAATAATCAACATATTCACGCATTAGTATACAAAAATTTAAATTTTAAAACAATTTTAAATTTTAAATGTACCTAACTAAATTTTAAAACTCTTAATTTTAAATTTTATATGGGATTATTTTTATGCCTGCATTAAAGATATTATTATTATTGTTATTATAAAAACAATGCAAATTATATACAAATATACGCAATATTTTTATAATGCAAATTATTTGTTTATCATACGACAAAGAGGTATAATTATACATATGTGAGTTACATAAAATTCCAATAGATGGCGGTGTAAGGTAATTTATTAACTGGATTGAGTAAGTATCCAATAGATGGCGCTACGTTAAAAGTCCAAACGTTTCATATGCGCTACAATTTATTTCACGTTACACGCGTGTGTTCAATTTAGCCACAGCAACGCGTGGCCGGGTCTGCTAGTACATTATAAGTTCGCGTTTGACCACATCCTGCCTCTGTGGTCTAGAATGAAACACGCTTAACTCGAAGGAACGTGTTTACTTTTGATTTGAAGACACCCATTTTGTACTTTTCGGGATAGAGACTTCCTCATTTTAAGCAAATAAGTTCTATCAGTTATCTGACCTCCATAGCAAGCTTTGTATAGTTTGGGGACAGTTATTTATTTAATATGCCGTCCGAAATCTTCCGACATAGTTTAATAGATAAAATTAATACCCCAAATACCCTCACGGTAGCGCTTTTTGTACTAGTGTAGATTCGACATAATGATAATCAAAATACTAACTCCATATCGGAGTCGTCTCATCTGTCATTATTTTTTACACAAACAAACCCCCTGACAATATTTATCGAGTGCCCCGCATGTCCTCGGAGTCGCTTGTAGGGGGACGCCGGGTAAAGTGGGGTCGCGACGGCAATGACGCGCGCTCCATTTAATAACAGGTGACGTTTAAACGCATTGTCCACTAAGATTCTTTTCACTAAAAACAATTGTTAGCTGTGCAGTAAATTTGCGTGTTTATGATTGTTATTGACGTAAAGTTGTGTAAACAAGCACGGTTTCGTGATTTATATGAGCTTTAAGGGTTGCTGATAAGGTAATGCCCACCAAAATTAAAGACTGAGGACCTGTTATTGATGTAATAGTATTATGGGCACCAAGCAATGGCCTAATCTTTGGAATCAATATTTCAACTCCTCAATTCTGATGCTGTAAGGATAATATCCACATAAAGGCCTATTTAAACCTGGGCGTTATTCGCTACCACCTGCGGTAGAAAAAACTGCACGGGTATACGAAAATACCTGCTGTTCACACCACAGCGGATTTCGCAACCGCCATGGGTAGCGAAACTTTCTCGTTTTCGCCCGGCAGTCATATACGTGTTAACAAAGAATAAACAGCAATAGAAACAGCATCTCATCTACTAATCGATATGGACTGGTTCTGAAATAAATTTATAATAATTAACTAATTAAAAACCATTGACTTTGTTTATCGAGAGTTTTTATAAGGGCCTATTAATTACTTTGAATTGTAAATAGGTTCGAATTATCTAAAGTTCAGATTATCGAGAGTTGTGTTTCAACTTTTTGTTCAGACAGCAAGGATTCGAAATTTATACATATATAATTATATATGTCTCTTTGTGCGCTTTTGTTTAAACGCATCCTTTTTATGTCAAAAATAAAATAAACAACAAGCCATAAAAATCTTATATCTTTTATCAGGAAAACAACCAAATCACCAAGCTACCACCCTCAAGTTGAAAATCTGCTGCCAAGTATTTAACGGGGTGTTCCGGCAGCCTCACTTGAGAGCCAGTTCCATTCCAGGCTAGGTGTTTATCATCTTCGACCACACCGTCACTTAAAATCAGGTGAGCTGTGGTCAAACATCGAGCCTGTCAGCCATAAGAAAAGAAATATATTTTCAGACTGGAAAAACTCGGTTAACTTTTTTCATTCACGCACAAATTATAACCGCAATAGTTTCCCATAATCCAATAAACGTAACGGTAACAATTACCCGCAATTTCTTGACACGTGTCTTACTATAACATAAATTGAAGTAAAAAATATGATCCAAATTCACCCTTATTCGTAGAGCTTAAGAGTTATATTTTAAACTGATGTTCCCCGAAATGTAAGCCACGTGCTGAATTTAGAATATTACCATATACTATAACTATAATGTTACTGTAATTTAACTTTTATTGGTTTGTAAATAAGATTCACGTTAGCTGTCATGAAACTAGTACAATTATTAGTATTTGTGTCCCTTGCAATTTTCGCTAGGGATTTGAATTGATATAGTAGTTTGTGCTCTAGAGAGTTGTGACAGTTTTGGAGATGACGTGACGCGTGCCGTGACGTGGCACACGTGTCACGCAATATATCTTTTTTTAAAAGGTACACAAGCATCTTAAAAATTTTATTTATAAAATTTCTGCTATCTTTCTGACAATAGACGTCACCTTGAAATCAGGGACGAATCAGTTATTCTATATTAAGAGATTATATATTAAGAGAGTTGTTATCGTCGAAAATGTGTTTTTTATGGATGACAAGCTAGTTGTTTGACCACAGCTTACCGGATGCTAAGTGACGTTAAACACACCTAGCCTGGTGGAACCTAACAGGTGTGTTACGGCAGCTTCACTTGAGAGCCAGTTCCATTCCAGGCTAGGTGTGCTTTATCATCTTCGACCACACCGTCACTTGACATTAGATGAGCTGTGGTTAAACACCTAGCCTGTCAACAATAAAAGAAAAAAACTTACCAGTAGCAATTAATGTGTGCCAGATTAGATTATTCCACTGGTGCATGAGTAGAGAGTCAAACATTCCACTTGGCATTGACAAAACGTTCAATAACATTGCTCATTGGCCATATGCGAGAAGCGGTGTGCTGTGAAATCGAATGAAAACATACTCGATAAAAAATATGACTTCATTTATTAAATTTATTAGCGCGGGTCCATTTGTGCCGCACCTCCCCTAAGTGATGGCTTGGCTGAGTGATTTTTATGTGTTTTAGGACACATTTTCGTGAAAAGGAGTCTCCTCTTCGCAATTATTGAACCATAAAGTCTGTATATTGTGAGACAAATGCGAAAATATCAATGCCTAACGCTGAAACATTAAAGTTGTGTTGTGCTTCCTTAGATATAGTGACAGAAAAAAAAAAAAATTATAGTGCTTTTGGTTTTTAGGGTTCCGTAACCAAAGGGTAAAAACGGGACCCTATTATTAAGACTTCGCTGTCTGTCTGTCTGTCACCAGGCTGTATCTCAAGAACCGCGATAGCTAGACAGTTGAAATTTTCACAAATTATGTATTTCTGTTGCCGCTATAACAACAAATACTAAAAACAAAATAAAATAAATATTTAAGGGATTACATACTATACAACAACAAACGCGATTTTTTTTGCCTTTTTCATAGATAATGGTACGGAACCATTCGTGCGCGAGTCCGACTCGCACTTGTCCGGTTTTTTGTAGCACTTGCGGTATATGCGGGCTCTACAGTTTTCTCTCTAAAATATATTTTTTTTCTAAAAATGTGTAGTCAGTGTCACTTGGGACTAGGGATGTTTTCTTTCATATGAAAGTAATGAGAAAACGAGACGTTTACCTAGTGGTAATAGATAACGCCTGTCCATGACCATTGCAGCGATACACAGAACTCTGAGTAACAAACAAAGTCCAGGGCATCGCTGATTTTGCACTTATTACTTTGAGACATTTGATGGTTAGTTTTGACAGCTGTGTAATTTCGCTAGATGGACACTTCGAACTGCAACACAGTAATGTTTACACACTACTGCTTGGCGGCAAAATGTCTGGTACCGCGGTGATATCTACCTAGAAGACCCCCTGCTAAGGAGATCTACCACTAAGTAAGTTTTGTAACGATGATAGCTCAGTGGTTAGCGCGGTCGGTTCGCATGTCGAAGGGCGTGGGTTCAAACCCAACAATGAGCTTGAGCTGCCGGTGAAGGCAAACATCGTGAGAAAACCATAGCATGATGGTAGGACCATCGGATTAGCAAGTTGAAGTGGCAGTGGGCAGGGCACATAGCACGCAGAAATGATGGCCGATGGGGCTGCAAAGCTCTGGAGTGGAGACCACGGACCGGCAAGCACAGCGTAGGACGTCCACACACAAGGTGGTCAGACAACCTGATAAAGACCGCATGAACGCGCTGGATGCGAGCCGCTTCTAACCAGTCTTTATGGAAGTCAATGGGGGAGGCCTATGTCCAGCAGTGGACGTCCTACGGCTGAGATGATGATGATGAAACTTACTAATTATTGTCTGTAATTTTTATTTAAACGATAAGCTTGCGTTTTATTGCCATCTCGTCTGACGTAAAACGATGATGCGGTCTACGATAGAGCACGCTTGCTTAGAAAAAACCGATTCAATCACGACATGAAAACACACAGATTGTAGTGCGTTTATGCTTTCCTGTGTTTTGAGCTTTTGTACCCTGTCAGGGTCGTTCGGTGCACTGCGTGTCGCATATGGCTTGCGCTCGATCAGATTTTATGGTCGATGTGAAATTGACGTAATCAGGTGGAAGTATTGATGTTATCGTCCATATGTGAGTTTTGGTGACTCTGCCTTATTTGCTCGTTTAATAGATAAATTGAAGTTCTTGATTTCTGTATAACAGCGGCTGAAAGCAACAAACGCTGCAAGTACAGTATACATTTTGTACTAACACAAATATTTTATTGATAACACCAAAGTTACAAGTCAAAATCTGTCACATCATTTCAAATATATCATTTAAAGTTTGAAAACACTGATTATATGGAAATAAATAAAAAATATTATCGATATAAAAATATTGCCAATTTTAGCGACCGACATATGCATGTATTATTCTTTTCTTAGGCACCCCTAATTTAACTCGATTGGCAATATATATTATGTTACTCAGTGCGAATGTAGCAATCTATTAGTGAAAGAAATCTTTAAATCGGTCCAGTAGTTTTTGAGTTTATTCATTACAAACATACAAAAATGAAAATCTTTTCTCTTTAGAATATTAGTATAGGTAGATATAAAATAAGTACGTCGATATAAAAAAAAAAACAAAAAAAAACATAATATAGTAATCTTTTAGTTTGCAATACTCGTCAATGTCATAAAACAAGCAGCCAAGATCTTAACTTGGTTCCGAAGCACGCGGTGGAAGGTGCATCCCGGACGGAGGTAGATGGTAGATTCAAACATGTAACTTAACGTTCATAAGTGCCTTACCAGGGCCTAAACTGAATAAATTACTTTTGATTTTGATTTTGATTTTGAGGGGTACGCGGTTGTAGCCTGTCACCAAAGATATTAGGATTAACATTGGAATGGACATATATTTATGTTATAGTTATATGTATTCCTCATTTTGTATATCTTCGTTATTGACATACTCCGTTTTTTAATCCTTTCCATCCGAAGGTTACCTGGGAGAGATCGCTTTTAGCGATAAGGTCTCCAGTTGTTACACCTATAAATTAACTTTATTTTCTATTTCTTCTGTTTTCTTTAATTTTTGGTGTGGACAATAAAGTGTTAATCAATCAATCAAATAAATAAATATCGTAGGACATTCCACACAGCACTGTCTAGCCCCACACTAAGCAAAGCTTGTAGGTACCACGGGAACAAGAGAATACGTATACACTTAAAAAAAATATTTTTTTTAACTTTTTTTTATGGCTGACAGGCTAGGTATTTGACCACAACTCACCTGATGTTAAGTGACGGTGTGGTCGAAGATGGTAAAGCACGCCTAGCCTGGAATAGAACTGGCTCTCAAGTGAGGCTGCCGAAACACCGTTAGATGCTTGGCGGCAGACTTTCAACTTGAGGGCTAGCTAGCCAGCCGAGTACTAGAAAGTACTCTACCACCACGCTATGGTTTCCTCACGATGTTTTTCTTCACCGGCAGCTCACGCTCATTGTTGGGGTTTGAACTCACGCCCTTCGGCATGCGAACCGACCGCGCTAATCACTGAGCTATCATCGCTACAAAATACGCATGGAACACCCAGATATAGAACAAACATTTGTTTATACCACAAAATGTTTGTCCTGGGTGGGGTTCGAACCAACGCCCATTAGTTCGTAAATCAGATATACTATCAATGAGCCAACAGAAGAAACAAAACAAAGTTCAGTTTGACAGAAGTAAGTTCCTTCCTCCAGTCCTTCGAAATATTCCCACAGCGACCCACGCGATCACTGACGATATAATTAAATAATAACCGAATATAATATCGGCTGGAGTCGCGTGCCACAAATGCGGTTTCCGTGTATACGCCGGGGAGTGGGTTCGATTACCGTACAGTTATACGTCCCAAGTGACATCGGAGCGGTGGAACGGCTGCCGACGCGATGGGGTTGGAATGTAGAAGAATCGTCGTATATAGTTACCGGTCGGTTATAAGCGATCTCTTCCAGACAACCATATTATACAAAGGATTACAGGAATCACATAAATCTATATCTTGAAACGGGCAATTCTTGTATACAGCGAGGCGCTACTGCGACGACATTAAATGAAAACACATATCCAGTTCCACGTTCTTATACATTCGGTATGCTTTAATTTCATTAATTGTTATTATTTACTGAATTATTCACAATTTTCAAAAATACCATTTAGAGCAACCTGTATCTCAAAAACTGCAGCGCAAATGTCATTAGCCGGAGACAAATCAAAACGTATTATCAATTAAAAAAGAAATACTATTAAATTAAGATAGTCCTGTATTTTAAGAGCGAACGGTGCACAGAACCTTGTAAAGACACGCGTGTGCGCGTTTTTTAAATGCAAACGATAAAGAAATACTTACTGAATGAGCTGAAAGCTCGCACAAACTTGACCGCGCTTCCTATTTTCTTTTCCTCATAAATAACTTTGCTAACAGACGGTGCGGTAAAGTTCTGATGATGAAGCTAGGAGATGGTGGTAGTACTCTGATTTTTATTCATGAACCATTATTAATTCACAAAGATTTTTGATTCTTGTAAACAAACAATAAATAACAAACTCTGTCAATGTCAGTACCTAATAGACTAGTTCTTACAAAGAGATGATTTTGCAAAAAGTTTACTTATAAAAACTTTTTTCAATTAAAACTTATTGTTACTTTGTGTTGATAAGATCGTGTTTTGTATGTGACTGTGTAACATAAGTAGTTATTTTGCCATTGATGATGTCAAATTCACAGCATTACAACATCATTTAAAATATTATTAAACCATGCATTATACTGCAAATGCACGAGTTACTATAAAATAAGTTTAAAAAGGTTTTAACAAACTTATACAAACTGTTTGAAACATTGATCTATTTGTATGAACCAATCTATTTACTGACATTGGCAGAATCATTGTTGACGTTTGTCTGTCATGCTTTATTTACAAAAGTGTGTGCTTAAAATATTTAAAGAGTTCCCTCGATTTCTCCTGGATTCCATCATCAGATCCAGACCTGATACCGATGGGACCACATGGGAAGTACACCCTTTCAAAAAGAAAATAATTTCCGAATCGGTCCAGTGGTTTTGAAGTAATCGGTGAACATACATAAAAATAAAATAAAATAAGAAGATACCGACGAAATGATAACGTCCTTCTGAAGTCGGTTAAAAATTAGAAAGTATTAATAGTGATTGTGAATGCGATGTACATCATACCTAGTGCTCTGAGCGCACCGCAATGCGGCTTGCACTGTGCAGTTTCGTTTGAATCAATTGATACCTACGGTGTCAAAGAATCGCCGCGCCCTCTAGCGCACACAGCTGTAGTTGTATGAACGAGTCACAGGATGATTCTAATTCGGGTACTTGATTTATTATTTAGTTTGTTTGAAAATTTATTTCTTTTAAATTTGCGAATATATATTTTTTACATTGCTTATACGATTAGTGACCATTAACCCTACCCGTGTGTGAATTTAATGTCGATACAAAGTATCCATGTCGTATATATATATATATGTATATATATTCTGAATCTCGGAAACGGCTCCAACGATTTTTTCATAAATTTTAGTATGCAGGAGGTTTCGGGGGCGATAAATCGATCTAGCTAGGTTTCATTTTTAGAAAACGTATTTTATCCTTGTTTGCAGCCGAGCAAAGCTCGGTCATCCAGGTACTATACATATAAACAAGCAAAATTAAAAAAAAAAAAAACTAGTAAGCTATACTTAGAAGGTATTTAAAATATATGCCACCGCGGACTTTTTTGTAGATCTATAAAAGAGAAATATCCCGCCATGCATTGTTTTGTTATATCTTAAAGGGATGTAGCGTTTTGGATGAAAGCTCCCAGGTGGCTTGACTTTTTCCGACACTTCCAACAATTATCATCATATTTCGACCGATTTACACAAAACCTTAACAAAATATATACCTAAGCCTTCCTCATGAATCACTCTATCTATTGGTCAAGCTCGCATGATAATCCATTCAGTAGTTTTTTAAGTTTATCGCGAACAGACAGAAGGTTTTGTTTTATAATATGTAATGGTTATGGTAAATTGGCACATCGTGATGATTGATAATGGACGCAAATAATTATATTTTTAATATGTTGTACACCTGTTGTCATGGAAATAAAGCTTTTGACTTTTACATTGTCGAGATTTGAACCCAAGCACTGCGGCATGCAAACCAAACGAGCTAACCACTGCGTTATCACTAAAATATCTCTGCCGCGTGCTGTAAATGTGTTTTCGATGTACTGCAGGGTGTCCCCGGTGACGTCTGTCTGTCAAGCCTCTATGATATAGTTAACTGGGGTTAGAGGGTCGATGGTTCGGGGTTGCATCTGGCTAATATTTGGATTTAAAATATATTTTTGGCTAATTTCTTAATGTTACTTTGGGACAAAGCAATGTGTAAGATATTGCTGTTCATTCCTTTTGATTTTTTTTGTTTTACTTATGCGGGATTACTTACGCTTAATTATATCGTACTAGCGGCCCGCTCCGGCTTCGCACGGGTATAAACCTTAAAAATAACAGTATTTCTCCACTATTTAATGGATGTTATTATACATATAAACCTTCCTCTTCAATCACTCTATCTATTTTAAAAAAACCGCATCTAAATCCGTTGCGTAGTTTTAAAGATTTAAGCATACATAGGGATATAGGGACAGAGAAAGCGAATTTGTTTTATACTATTTAGTGATGAAGACTATAGTTTCCGCTATATCCGGTGGCCTTCATCGTGGATACAAGATCGGCAGATATATTTTAGTGATAACGCAGTGGTTAGCTCGTTTGGTTTGCATGCCGCAGTGCTTGGGTTCAAATCTCAACAATGTAAAAGTCAAAAGCTTTATTTCAATGACAACAGGTGCTCAACATGTTAAAAATATAATTATTAGCGTCCATTATCAACCATCACGGTGTGCTATCATGGCCACTACATATTATGATACAAAGTCGTCCGCCGCGTCTGTCTTTCTATCTTTTCCCGATAAACTTAAAAACTACTGAACGGATTATCATGCGGTTTTCATCAATAAACAGAGTGGATTCATGAGGATGGTTTAGTTATATAATTTGTCAAGGTTTTGTGTAAATTGGTTGAAATACGATGACAGTTGTTGGAAGTGTCGGAAAAAGTCAAGCCGCCTGGGAGCTTTCATCGAAAACGCTGCCTAATCCCTTTGAGATATAACAAAACAATGCAAGGTGGGATATTCATCTTTTATACATCTACAAAAAAGTCCTCGGTGGCATAAATCTACCTTTTAAGGATAGCTTACTAATACTATACCTATTCTTACTATTCGTGCGATGCCGGGGCGGGTCGGTAGTCTTTCGTAAATAAATTAAACAAATACCCTCAATTGGCAAATTCTACAATCTACCATTACGGCCCGGCACGTCTCTATCTCGATCGGTCTCCCGCTGTTAACGGTAGGTGGTCACAATCGTCATGCTGCGTTGTTGTGCCCACTAAGTTACTCTGCAATAATTAGGGGCGGATCATGGTCAATCTGCATTACTTTTTTTTTTATTGTCATACCAACAAAGCAACCGCTAATACTTGACTTTATTTAACTATTTTATTGAATATTCGACTGCTCTATTAATCCATTTGCTTCAAGAGCTGTAGCACGTACATAGGTTCGATTTCCATTCAGAACATACATTTGTGTGACGATCGTAAATGTTTGTTCCGTGTCTCTGGGTGTTTTGTAAGTATTTCCAAAAAAAAAAAGGTATGCTATCCAATCCTTTATGTGGTTTCCATAGTACAAGCTTTGCTTAATTTGTGGTAGATTTCCTTAGCAGGAGGTCGTCTAGGTAGGTATCACCGCAGTACCAGATATTCTGCCGCTAAGCAGTAGTGTGTAAACATTACTCTGTTCCGGTTCAAAGGGTACTGCAGCTAGCGAAATTACAGGGCTATTGAGACTAACCATCTAGTCCCAAAGTAATGAGCGCCATGGCAGCGATGCCCTCGACTTTTTACTACTCAAAGTTCTGTGTATCGCTGCAATGGTCATGGACATACGTTATTCTTACCATCAGGAGAGCGTCTTATTAGTTTTATAAATAGACTAGCTGTGCCCCGCGGTTTCACCCGCGCTAGATGCCTACGTCATAGTAGCTTTATGCATGCCAAGTCTCAGCCCGATCGGTTTAAAATTGACAAAGTTTCATACAAACTTTCATCCCTTATTTTATCCCCTTGGGGGCAGAATTAATCAAAATCCTTTCTTAGCGGGTGCCTACGTCATAACATCTACCTGAATGCCAAATTTCAGGCCGATCAGTCTAGTGGTTTGGGCTGTGCGTTGATAGATCACTATATCAGTCAGTCAGTCACCTTTGAGTTATATATATTTAGATAGATGATATAACATAATAACACAAACAAGAAACTTAAGATCTTTTGCCACAAATGGCAGATCGCCTTATTATTTTTACGTAAAAAAGGAGGTAAAAATAATATTACTGGCTGGAATAAGCATTGTAAGGAGGCGCATGAGAGCGCTAGGCTTTGTTTTCATGAATGGGTTTTACAAGGGAAACCAACATCTGGTCTTGTATACGAAACAATGCGGGATTCGCGGAGAACATTTAAAAAAAAATTAAAGTGGTGTAAGAACAACGAGACTCAGATTAAGATGGACTTACTTGCCACACAGCATTCTGCTAAGGATTTTAGCAGGTTTTGGAAGGAGACTAATAAATTGACTTCGAAGCCTAGTGTTCCTGTGAGTGTTGAGGGTATTAGTGACCCCGCCCAGATTGCTGATATGTTTAGCCATTGTTTTAAGGTTTGCTCTCCTTTGGGATCTGTAAATACAGTTGTTAAGGCAAGCTTTTTGCAACCGGGGCAACCGATTCTTCGTGTCACGGCGAAACAGATTAAGCGGGTGGTGAGGGACATGAAACGAGGAAAATCCCCTGGTCATGACTCACTCAGCATTGAACACATACAGTTTGCCGGTGAATATTTACCGGGGGTGCTTGCCATGTTCTTCACTCTCTGTATTGGACATTCATACCTACCGGATGCCATGACGAAGACTGTGGTTGTTCCGATTGTTAAAAATAGAACAGGGGATGTATCCAGCTCGAGTAATTACAGACCTATATCACTAGCAACAGTCATCGCCAAGGTACTGGACGGTTTGATTGAAGCTCAGTTACGAAAATATCTAAGGCTGCATGATGCTCAGTTCGGTTTTAGACCAGGGCTGTCAACCGAATCCGCTATCCTGAGTCTCAAGCATACCGTCCAGTATTACACCGATAGAAACACACCGGTCTACGCCTGCTTTTTGGATCTATCAAAAGCGTTTGATCTTGTGGCGTATGACAAGTTGTGGGAAAAGCTGTTAGAGGATACTGAGGTCCCCCCTGAATTTGCATATCTTCTTAAATATTGGTACAGCAATCAGGGCAATTATGTTAGATGGGCGGGGTCACTATCGGACATTTATAGGCTGGAATGTGGTGTGAGGCAGGGCGGCTTGTCCTCGCCGAGCCTTTTCAACCTTTACATGGACCGCCTGGTGCGTGGGCTCAGCAATGCTCGTGTCGGCTGCTCCATTGATGGTGTGTGTGTCAACAATATCAGCTACGCAGACGACATGGTGTTGCTGAGCCCATCCATTAGTGCTCTCAGAAACCTCATAGCGATCTGTGAGCGTTATGCGGAGGTACATGGGCTCAGATATAACGCCGTTAAAAGTGAGCTTATGGTGTTTAAGGCGGGCACAAAAACCTACTCTTTTGTCCCACCAGTATTACTCAATGGCATTGCGCTCACAAATGTAACAAAATTTAAATATCTGGGCCATTGGGTGTCCGACACGCTTGAGGACGATTTAGACATTGAGAGGGAGCGCAGGGCGTTGTCAGTTCGGACTAACATGCTGGCTCGTAGGTTTGCACGGTGCACGGAACAAGTGAAAGCTACATTATTTCGAGCGTATTGTCAGTCTTTTTACACGTGCAGCCTATGGGTCAAGCACACAAAAAAGTCTTACAACACCCTGCGCGTCCTGTACAATAACGCCTTCAGGGCGCTGATGAAGCTGCCGCGCTCCTGTAGTGCATCGGGGATGTTTGCCGAGGCACGTATAGACGGGTTTGCAGCAATTATGCGCAAACGGATCGCATCCCTGATGAGCCGGGTGCGGGGCAGCTCCAACAGCTACCTGCAATTGTTCGCCTCACGGATGGATCTAGATTGCCCAATCATGCAATACTGGACAAAGGTGCATATTGTGCATTCTGGATCCAAACCGCAATATAGGTAAGAATTTTAATTTTAATTTTATTTTGTGATTATTTATTATTATTTTGTGTTTTATTTTAATTAATATTTAATTTTAATTTTCAATTCTATTTATTTTAAATACTATGTAAGAATTTGTGTAATTATGGTCCAAATGGTCAGCAATAAATAAATTATTATTATTATTATTATTATTATAAAAAGCTGGACAGCCGAGTACTAGAGAGTACCGCCATGCTATAGATAACGTGCTAGTTACGGATAACTCTTGTCTATTATGAAAATGCGTCAACTTTAACGCATCAATAAGTTTGAAGGACCCTTGAGTTCAAAATCACAAGTTCGTAAACCTTTATTTTTGTTTTCACGCGCTAAATGCACTTGCCCATAAATAATAAGCACTCCGTTCCCCAAACAATACAGCTGATTAAACTTCGCATCTTAATTCCATCATTCTTCAAATCACAATCGCGAGTTTTGCTTCACCCCTGATTTGTTGCGAGCAAGTGTGACTCGTCCCACGTCTGTGTACAGTTCTACCGCTTTGACTGGTAGCGACCGTAGCCCAGACTTGACTATTATAGACCGATTCTGATTTATTTTGCATTTGTGGGAAAACTATGTTTTATTTTACGGCTTGGTATTTGACCTGATGTTAAGTGACGGTGTGGCCGAAGATGCTAAAACACACCTAGCCTGAAATGGAACTGGCTTTCAAGTGAGGCTGCCGGAATACACCGTTAGATGGTTGACGCCAGATTTGAAACTTGAGGGTGGTAGCTAGCCAGCTGAGTACTAGAAAGTAGCCTACCACAACGCTTTTTTTTTGTTAATGTAATGAAACGAAATTCTGGTTAACATGCTATGTGTCACTTCAGTCATCATTTCAACTGTACGACGTCCACTGCTGGACATAGGCCTCCCCCATTGATTTCCATAAAGACCGTTTGGAAGCGGCTCGCATCCAGCGCGTTCCTGTGGTCTTAATAAGGTCTTTTATTCACCTTGTCGGTAGAAGTCCTACATTGCGCTTGCCGGTCCGTGGTCTCCACTCCAGAACTTTGCAGCCCCATCGACCATCAGTTCTGCGTGCTATGTGCCCTGCCCACTGCCATTTCAACTTGCTAATTCGCTGAGCTATGTCGGTTACTTTAGTTCGTCTACGGATCTCCTCATTTCTGATTCGATCTCGTAGGGAAGCTCCAAGCATAGCTCCTTGTAGTACTTTGAGCTTACCAAGAAGGCACATAGTCAGAGACCACGTTACAGCGCCATAAGTCAGTTATTACCTACTTATAATAAAAACCCGTTACATTGCTCCCGAACCATTCGGCGGTACTGCACCTAGTGTAACAACCATCTGGACATTCGCACGGCACTTAACGGTGGTGGTGCAGGACCCCATCAAGATCAGGGGTTCGATGCTGTGATGCCTTTCAAGCTGCTTAGACCATGAGCTGGTGTGAAATTACAATATGCTACAACGAAAAAAATATTTACAGAGTATCTACCGTGATTATTTTGATATTTTTTATGTTTTTATGCTTTAATAAACAAGCTTAATTATGAAAATTAAAAACACGAATGCGCACTATAAAAGTTTTTTTTTTCAAGAAAAATATTTTCAGTATCCCTCGGAATTTAAGGATTCTAATGATACATACATACATTCAAATCTGTTTAGACATTTAAAAGTTATGGTGGAATAAAGAAACTCGCATACATACACACGTACAGACACACCCACCACACACTCAACACACGCACGCACACATTTAAATTTTTTTTTTTTGTAGGTTAATATCCATGTACGCCTGACAGGAGCGTCCAATTTTCACACTTTTTTCTATGTTTTTTCTGGAAAATTTCTATCTGTATTAACTTATTTCATCATTAAGGTCCATACAGTCGATAAAACAAACTGGGCACGCCTCCGTACATGTGATTGAGTTGTGCTTACACTAGGGACGGTGAATGGGCCCCCGCTGCGCTGTTGTGCCGCCGTTTCACTCTGAAGAGTTATGGCTTAGCCCATTGTGGTCAAGCTGCGTGGCTCGTTATATTTCTATTTATATTTAAAATTGAGAACGATTGGATTAGTTAAATACTAGCGACTCACCCCGGCTTCGCACGGGCTTAAACGAAGCTCTTGATTTATCTCGTAAGGTTTAGCCAGCGTTTACAAAAACACGTGTTTTTTAAATCCATTACAAATCTTTGAAATTTTAGGATTTTTTCTACTATAATATGCATGTATTATACATATAATAATATTGACAAAGCCTACTATAAGGTGGCTCATTATGTTGAAGACAGGAATATATGGTTGTAGTAGCTTCTCTATGCACTTGTATCCCCCTGGCTAAGTGACAATTGTATTAATATCTATAACTGTAAACTGTAAACTAATATGAAAAGAAAGATCCACAAAAAAAAAATGCCTTGCTGAGTTTCTTGCCGGAGTCTTCTCAGTTGAAGTGTAATTACGAGCCGGTGGTAGATTCAAACATGTAACTTAACGTTCATAAGTGCTTTACCAGGGCCTAAACTGAAAAATGACTTTTTGATTTTGATTTTTGATTTTTAATAAACCTACCTCTTGAGTCACTCTGTCTATTGATGGAAATCACATTAAAATCCGTTGCATAGAGCGTACAGGCGACGGGAAGCGACTAGCGACTGTTTTTTATACTATGTAGAGATTCTCTACTCAATGTTACCAAATCAGCTCTGTTTTTATAAACTTGCCCACTGCTGGGCGTGGGCCTCTTCTCATTGTACGAAGGGTAAGGCCACAGTCCACCACGCTGGCCAAGTGTGGGTTGGCAGATTTCACACTGTTGTTTAAGAACTCTTAGACATGTAGTTTTCCTCAAGATGATTTCCTTCCCCGTCTGAAGTTATCGGTAATACTCACATAACTTGAGAACGACATACAAATACAAATATTTTATTGTTAACAGATAACACCAATGTCAAATTCCGTAATATCATTTCAAAATGTATAACATTAAAAAAGTTTTAAGTGTGCCACACACGGCGCAGATAATATAATATTTTATCTGTGAGTATCTGCGCATAAAAACTTCTAGTATCTGTAAGTATCACACACGGAACTTATACGAAAACCGATGGGTACATTCAGAAATAAATCTTTGTACAAGTTTTATCTGCATATCCTAACTTCATGTATATTTTGTATCTGATGAATATCTGTCTATATCGATCCGTAATCTGCAAACACTGAACGCTGAGATTTATATTATCTGCGTCGTGTGTGCTATTCTATTGATTTGTATGATAAGCTATATTAACAGATATGCGCTCAGATATAGATATCTTATATTATCTGTACCGTATGTGACAGGCTTAAAACACTGGTTACATGTTAATGAAATAAATAAAAAAACATATGTACGCTCCATGGGATTTGAACCCAGGACCTCCAGATTGGAAGCCAGACGGTCGTCCAACTAGGCTGCCGAAGCGTACTATTCATTTTTTTTAATTTAAAAATCCTCGTCGTTAAATCTTCAATACTACTCAATTTTAATATCTACTAACTGCTTTGTTGGAGACAGTTGTGGGAAATGTGCAATTTTGCCAGTTAATTTTTTTTTTACTTACAATAGAACTTAGTATAGCTGGTTATAGTATCGTCTTTTTTAAGTATATTTGTGTTAAAGACTTAGTAATTGATGAGTTTTGTAACTGTTCTATGGTTTACAAATTAGGCGTTTGACCACATGTCGACCGTTGTTGAGCAACAACGCGGTCGAAAATGTTGATGACCACGTAACATTAACCTGACCTGAAATGGTATCAAGCATCATTCTTGTCAAGTTAACACATAGTTTTAAAGGTGTGCATATCCTAACTAATATTATAAATGGGAATGTGAGTTTGTTTTTAATGCGTTCACGCGTAAACTACTCAACGGATTTGGGTGAAATTTTGCATGTACTTTAGTCCTTGGAATAAGACATAGAATACTTTTTATCATCATCATCATCATCCATCACTACGCGGGTAAAACCGCGTGGTGCAGCTAGTAATCTTATAAATGAGAAAGTTTGGATGTTTGTTACTCAATCACGCAAAAACGGTTGAACGGATTTGAATGAAATTTGGCGTACATATAGTTTATTACCTGGATAAAGGTTACTTTTTATACCAGAAAAATGATTGAGTCCTGTGGGATTATCAAATGGACCAGTTAAAATTTGGTATAGATGTGTCTTATGGAACATTGTTAAGGGATAAAAAGTACCCTTTATCTTAATCTAATAATAAAAAAAGTGTAAGTTCAATGACTATTGCTTAGTTGTTACTTACACAAATGTTTTGTTGAACCTAATTCTAAAGTTATCGCGGACGAACTCGCGGGCGTTAGCTAGTGTAATATAAGTTTGAAAATAAATATTGCAGAAGACTTATTCGATGAACTTATTCGCTTGCAATAATCCAGCTTTATCTTTCGTAATAACCTGTATATTTGGCTATGATAGCGCGGTCGGTTCACACGCTGAAGGGACCGGGTTCCAATCCTAACAATGAGCTTGAGCTGCCAGTGTAGGAAAACATCGTGAGGAAACCATAGCATAGTAATAGGGTATTTTATAAGTTTATAGCACTCGGCTGGTTAGCTACCACCTTCAACTTGAAAATCTGCCGCCAAGCAACTAACGGTGTGTTCCGGCAGCCTCACTTGAGAGTTTAAATTTCATTTCTAGTTAGGTGTGTTTACTATCTTTAACCGCACCATCACTTAACATCATATACGAAACACATAGCTTGTCAAAAATAAAAATAAAAATGTATGTCGATAGTTTTTAGTTGTTAAGACCGCAATAAAGTAAAAACAATAAAACAGCTTTTATTATAATTGTAATTATTCTTTATTGAAATCACAGTTTTCACACAATTCGTTCCTCGGATAGTGGATAGTTAAATTATAAAAAATGCAAACATTACTCACTAAACAACAATTAACAAAAGCATAACACTATAACTTAAATATTTGGAGAAGAATAGCCTTATGAGACAATAGAATGCCTCATCACGCCTCACCATAGCCCATGAGGGGCGAGACCGTGCACTCCGTGGAGTCCGTGAAGACCGGGGACTCCGAGACCGTGGACTGGTACAGGGAGTCCGTGCAGTCCCGGGAACGCAGGGACAGCGGGCACGGCATGCACGGCGTGGACTTCATGACCAGATTTCTTCTCACCTTCCTTTTGATTATGGTGACCTTCTTCCTTCTTGGAGACGGTCACAACGGGAGTCGCAACCACGGGCACCGGCAGGTGGTGGCCGAGACCTCCGTAACCGAGGCCTCCGTATCCGAGACCTCCGTAGCCGAGACCTCCGTAGCCGAGACCTCCGTATCCGAGACCACCGTGTCCTAGACCTCCGTATCCGAGACCTCCGTATCCTAGGCCTGCGTGTCCGAGACCTCCGTAGCCGAGACCTCCGTATCCGAGACCACCGTGTCCTAGGCTTCCGTATTCGAGACCTCCGTATCCTAGGCCTCCGTGTCCTAAGCCTCCGTAGCCCAGGCCGTAGGGGCTGACAAGGCCTGCAGCAGGCACGAGGCCGCGCTTACCACGGTCACCTTCGGGTGAGGCCAACGCCGCAGCAGCGAAAAGAACACAACACACGAAAGCTTTCATTTTGGTCACTGATTAAGTGCTGGTGAATGGATAGATTGGATGACTGTGAAGATTTTCCAAAAACACGTCGCTCTTATAGTATTAGATCTGAGGCCAAGGTCGACTTTTGCAAAATAGGTGTGACGACACCGCGCTCTCGATGCCTCTAATAAGTAAATTATGCATAATATCGTCACAGATGCGACATTGATGGCACAAATAAATAAATGAATAAATTTTGACAAAATTTTAATTACGTCACTTGAGCCTACCGCCGGTACATCTATCGGTGCTGCAACCTCGGAATTGATACGTAACAGGTTTTGATGCAACGGAGTGCTCGTGTGATGGTAAGCGGCATTACTAAATTGAACTGTAGTCCAGGGATTTATATGTACAACTTACTTGGTACTCGATTATCGATACTGAAGCAAAAAAATTTATTAAATTAATTTAATCTCTGTCTGTTTGTCTATGTCTTGAAATAAACAGTAAACAATATGTTTGTAACGTTGCTGTAATTCGATCTCTATAACTCGATACAATGTTTTTTTTTTGGCGAATAATCGAATCGGACGGAGCGAAGCAATTCAATACACAATCATACTATTATCGCTTCGCCAACGCTAAGTAGTTGCGACAGCCCTAACTATCCCCCGGTCCAGTTGAAAAACGCGTCAATTACGTCGACTTATCAAAGAACTTACGCCGTTCTTCCACTAGTGATGTGCTTTTGTTAAGGAGCGTAAGCACTTACATCGTTATTTTGCAAGTAGTGACATAAGGGTGTGAGATAGAGACGGTGTATGCTGTTGTAATGTAGTGTGAGAGAGAAGGGGAATGTGCTCGAGTGTAGTGGCGTTTCAGCGACAGATTGGCGCGCACATGTCGCGTCGCGATGTTCTTTTTGCTAGGTTTTGGGATAGAAAGGGAAAATGTCGATATTTATATCGATATTTCTTTTCATATTACTTCTCTTTATTTACATGGCTAGACTAAGTTAACGTTTTTAAATTGAAACAAGCTTTATTTGCCATTATTTCGTTTCTTACTTGGTGGGATTTCCCACTTCTCCTTAGCAAGAGGTCGTCTTGTTAGGTACCACCGCGGTACCAGATTTGCCTTGTGAGTTGTAAAGCGTGGGTTCGATTACAATGTGACTAGATTTTTGTTTTACTTATGCGGGATTAACACATCACACATCATCAGCCATAGGAAGTCCAGTGATGGACATATGCCTCCTCCTGGGGAGGGGTTTTATCAATACTCGCCACGCTTGGCAGGCGGGTTGGCGAGCGCAGTTAGGTGTGATTGTTCAAGGAAGGCGCTGCTGCCCATCTTCCGGATTACATCCCTTAGCCGACTCTTACGGCAACCACAGGTAGAGAAGGTGGAGTACAATTCTTACGCCGGCACCACTACAATAATCGTTTTAAAATAAGAACAAGACGATATTTCCTATTGCTTAATATAATTTAATTGATAAAATCTCTATAATGTAATCACACGAAACCATCCAGTTTTTTAACATATTTGAATACCTACTTATGATAAAATCAGTATAATTTTTAATATAAACGCTCTATTTATGCATTTAAATTACTCATTTCTAGAGTGAAAAGTTACAATGCCAAAGCACCTTTCATTTTATTGATATGTTAATATATACATTCCAATATTATATCATAAGCTTTAATACCTTGTTTTGATTTGTCGAGGCAACAAGTTCTCAACAATCGTTTAAAATGATATATTTGGTAGAATTTATGTAAATAAATGAATATCGTAGGATATTACATTCATCTAACCCTAAACTAAACAAAAGCTTGTACTATGGAAGTCAGATAAAAATTTTTTTTTTTTTTTTGTAAATGGATATAGAACATTCAAAACAAACATTTGTTTATACCATAAAACGTTTGTCCCGAGTGGGAATCGAACCCACGCCGTACAGGTCTTAAAGCAGATACTATCAATGAGCCAACAGGGCTGTCGAAATGCTTATAAATTATATCGATAAAATTATTATTCATCTCATCCCTAGCCCATTTCGGTAGAAGTAAGGCAGGAAAGGGGAGCCCCGGGCACCGTGGCACTTGTTTGTGCGATTTAATTTCATTTATCAGCGCATTACTTACTCGGAGGGAATTACTTATCGGGATTACCCCGACCCACCCCCTCTATGTAAATATACTTGTTTAGAGTTGCACGATTTTTTTAAACAATTGGGTGACAAGACAAGCATATCGTTGTTGAAACTGTAGGTTTTGTAGCGATGATAGCTCAGTTGTTAGCGCGGGCGGTTCGCACGCCGAAGGGCGTGAGTTCAAACCCCAATGGGCTTAAGCTGCCGGTGAAGAAAAACATCGTGAGGAAACCATAGCGTGGTGGTAGGTAGCCCCCTCAAGAAAATCTACCGCCAGGCATCTAATGGTGTGTTCCGGCAGCCTCACTTGAGAGCCAGTTCCATTCCAGACTCGGTGTGTGTATCATATTCTATCCGAGAGGTGAGGTGTGATCATACTTGAAAAAAAAAAAATATTATGCTGTTAAGCAGTAGTGTGTGCATTGCTATATTTCGGATCAAATGTTTCAAAGTAATGAGTTCCATAGCAGCTAATACTTGGTGGTAGATCTCCCTAGCAGGAGGTCGTCTGCGTAAGGCCGTCAAGCAGTAGTGTGTAAACGTTACTGTGTTCCGGTTCGAAAGGTACTGCAGCTAGCGAAATTACTGGGCTGTTGAGACCATCTAATGTCTCAAGGTAATAAGCGCCAAATCAGCGATGCCCTGGACATTGTTTTATTAATCAAAGTTCTATGTATCGCTGCAATTGTCATGGACAGGCGTTATCTCTTACCATCAAAAGAGCGTCTCGTTCTTCTAATTACATTTACATGAAAAAATTTAGCGCTCTGGCTGCGTCAGGACAAAACATGTTAGATATTTTAAAAACTAATAAATCGTTAAAAACGTAAATTGTAAAAAGTTATTTCTATCTTCTCTGGGCTTTCACCCCCATATCAATAAACAACTAAGTAACATGTTCACCTTTTAGAAATTTCCCTAAAAAACCTATCTTCCACATTCCACACCCTGTGTAGTATCTGTGGTTGGCGCCAATGATTCATGGCCCGCGTCGGCCAATCACGGTGGGTTCTATATTCAAACGCGCTAATGGAAGTCGAGCTTACGAGAGGCGCCTGCGCATTTATTCTCTTTCGTGTTGCCATGTGTGGAAAAAATAGTAATTATATGGGAAATTAAATTTTAAAAATCTATAACTTGATTCCGAATAAAATAGCTATAAATAATTAAACGGGAAAAAAACTTTTTAAACCAATTCATTATTCCTAATTAAATTTAAACATATAACTTTTATATATTTTTGTAATCTCCCTTTATGGGTCCTTTGTTTTGATACCCTTCTCGATAGGTTCGGTTATATTTTTTTAAATTATTAACGCATTAATATATCGCGCCAAAAATTCGCCATTTTTTTTCAAGCGCCCATTTAACCTTACTGTCGAAATCCATCCAGTCGTTTGGAAGATACAAGGTAATAAAGATATTTACCAATACACATACAAGATACGCGCAAAAAATATATAGCATAATCCGTCCTTGACTAAACAATTTTTTTCCCCTCTTAAAATAATGAAAGAAAATGTTCTCATGTAGCAAGAAAAATGGTTTATGAAATCTGATAATTGAGGGTCCTGTATACTGTATATATGTACAATATGTACATACTTAGTACGTAACTAAGTAACTAATGAAAACTCCAAATGTAATTATTAATTCAGTGGCCAGTGGCAGCAAAACAGCAACGCAAATATAAAACTATAATAATAAAATAAATATCGGAGGCTATTTAGTCCCAAATTAACAAGTAATAAAATACTTTTTTTGATTTTAGTCTGTTGGGTCCCACTGCTGGGCAAATACCTTCCTTTCCTCCTTATAGACTGACCTTATTAACTTCTTCGGCTTTGGTAGTCCAATAACTTCTGTGAAGATATAGTTCATCACATCACCTTCGCCTGTAAAATACTTCATATGAAAATATATTATTCTTTGTAAATATATGTACGTATACAGAGACAAAGAACAAAATCTACGTACTTTACGTAAATGTTTACGTGAGGAACGTAGAAGGGTTGGAATCAAAACTCACGCCCGCTCTACAGCTCAAGATTTATCGCTAAATGAGACCTGTTCCAGAAAAAAGAGCTACTACCAAACTACAATATAAGTAATTTTTTGTTTTACTGTCAAGGCGTTCAATAGGTGTTTTACATCAAAACTTTAATTAAATGGGAAATTTTAGAACATGTACTGGTAACCCGTAAAGAAAGCACTCTGCCGACCAAAGAAAAATTTATGACTCGTTTAAAATGTTTTCGTTCTTAATTTCAGTTAGATTAACTGCGCGAGCGCATTTCGGCGCCTTTTACATCCTAATATACGCATAACCATTAACGACTTTGTGACTTAAAACGTCCAGTGCAACAAGAACTACCAAAATACTGTGAATGTAAACATATGCACGGAAAGAAAAGGGTTTTGGTAAATTGGATGTGACATAAAACGTCCAATTTAAGAAGACCTTCCCGTATTTCATATGATATCTTGTTAGTTGGAAGTTATTTCCAGGAGAGAGGGCATGACAGGTCTTAAGTAATTGGCTCTGTGTTCAAAACTGGTGTACACGTTAAGTGTGTGAGGTATGTTAATATGTAAAATTTATTTTAATTGCGTGGAAGGAAACGACGGTAGAATGTTTTTGAACTGTGAACTTCAGTTTGGATGTTTCAGTGTGTGATTTCTTTAGATGTCGTTTTGAGTGCTCGCTAAATTGAGCCTTTGTGGAATGTCTTTGAATTCGATGGTTATGAATTTTGTAAATATAGGCATTTTTTTTTCTTAATTTTTAATTGCAAAATCTTTTTTTTTTAACACCAGATAAATTAGATATTACTAGTTGCGAAACAGAGTTGGTTTTTGTTTAACTTATGCGAGATTCTTACGTTAAATTGTATCGGATACTTCGACTATAGTTTCAGCCATGTTCGGTGGCCTTCTTCAAGGAGTTAAAACAGTAGGCATAACGCGCGCGCGGCCACGTGCGGAGCAAGACGAGACTACGCTTACTTACACGTGGTCTTACTACCGGTTACTGGTTCCTTGAGAAATGTGACGGGCCTATTGTCACTCCAGTTTTATTTTTTTTACTTCGGACTATGTTTGGACACGATTTCACCTGATAGAAAGTGTTGGTGTGGCCGAATATGGAGCACGTTTGCCTAGGTAGTATCTATTTGGAAGTAAGTTAGTTAAATCGAATGTGTTACTAACAAATTACCAATTTATCGTAGGTTTTACAACACATGACCGATTTTGTGAAAAATCATGCGTATGATTTAATAACATTCTTCTTTTTTGGGAGTAGTGTAAAATTGAGTTCTAAGTTATGTAGATGAAACGAAACTTTTTAGCATTTGATGGTATGCGGGTGGCGGGTCCATCGCGTTATCCACAACCATTGCAGCGATACACAGAACTTTGAGTAGCAAAACAAAGTCTAGGGCATCGCTGCTTTGGCATTCATTACTTTGAGACTTTCGACGGTTAGTCTCAACAGCCCTATAATGTCGCTAGCTGCAGTACGTGCCCTTGAAACAGGAACACAGTAATGTTTACACACTACTGCTTGGCGGCAGATTATCTGGTACTGCGGTGGTACCTACCTAGACGATATGAGATATGTACCTACTTACATTTAAAAACAAGATATTTACAAAATAAAATCAACAGATTTACCACCAAGAAAGTGTAAAAAGTTTAGTAAATCGACCAATAAGTCGTATAAGAGAAACCATTTGTTAATATTAGAGCATCTGAATGTATTAATAGAGTCTGTTATATATTTAAAAATGAATAAATCAAAATACATTTTGTTGCAAAAACGCCCTTAAGCCCTTAACAGGTGTTTTACACATAAAAACGTAAGTCGCATAAAGTCCGATGAAAGCATGACGACATAATAACGAAAATATATAACCAGTATGGACTCAACGCAATCTTCATTGAACATCATCATGATCAACCTAAACTGTTAACTTGTAATTTAAATCTTTAAACAGCATTTTCTTGAATGATAATCATAATCATGTTCATTTATAAAGGGGTGTTACAGGTCAGTAGTATGTAGTTATACATATAATAGTAATACAAATAATAGTAGTACAATTAAAAATAAATACGCACGCTTTAAAAATAGGGATATTAAAAATGTCAATAAAATATTAATATTTTAAACAAATATTTAAAAATTTAAAAAACAATTGAATAAATACAAAAATTCAGAAAATTTATTGTAGCTGTAATACGTGTGCTCGACAAGCCAGCGTGATAGGCGTGGTTATTAGTACACAGCTCGTGCTGTTCAGTGACGGTGTGGTCGAAGATGGTAAGCACACGTAGCCTGAAATGAAACTGGCTCAAGTGAGGCTGCCGGAACACACCGTTAGGTGCATGGCGGTAGATTTTCAACGGTGGTAGCTAGCCAGCAGATTACTATAAACTACCCTACCACCATGCTATGGGATAGTATATTTACAATTTATTTTTCCTGTGATTATGACCGACTTTTGAACGATACTGTATGACAGGCGGACATATTAGTATGCGAAAACTCAGGCACATAATTTAAAAATAATGTGCCTGATGTTGAACTCAAATGTTTAAGACCAAGCTTGTCTAGAAGAAACCGACCCATTCAGGACTTGGGAGACACCCAGGTCGTGTCTATCGGACATCGAATTTCACTGTATTTTTTGTAACCAGCATTTAAAATAAAAAAAGGGGATTGGTTATTGACATAAAATCGGTTAATCAATTACATTTATGTCACAAAATTATCCATTAATTATTGAGAAAACAAATTTAAAAAATATGTGGTTTTATGTCAAAGTAAAATATATAAAACTCCAAATAACGATAAATACCATGTTAAATTCAAAATAAAATGACAAATTCAAATATAATGTCAAATTTATTTAAATGCTATGTCGAATTAAAAAACACATAAATATTGTCTACTGCAAACTGATTTGTAGGTACTCTTTCATATGTTGCGTATTGAGACATCAAATTTATTACGTTTTAATGCACGCAAATAAAATTCAAATGTAGTTTGAACAGATTTGAGTCGACCCTTACTACGGCGCCGGGGGCGCAGCTAGGCGTGAGTCTGTTTTGTAAAGCCGAGGGTTCAGCGTATTTGCATTTTCCGAATCTCCCGTTGAATTATTATTTTAAATTGCTGTGAGTAGTAAAAGTAGGTCGGATCTGACCGCCTATACAAAGTAACATTCAATATATTCTATATTCGATAACGTTAATAGAAAAGTCCAAAATTGTACGGGATTGACATAAGCTGCCCACGTGACATATTGACAACTTATGTCAATCCCGTAATTTTTTAAAGTTTCTATTAGCGTTGTCGCTAATCAAATGCCACTTTGTCTAGGCCCTCTTAGCTTTAGACAAATTAACATTTGATATATTCGATAACGCTATTAGAAACGCAAAAAGAATACGGGATTGACATAAGCTGCCCACGAGACGTATTGACAGCTTATGTCAATCCCGTAATTTTGATACGTTTATAATAGCGTTATCTCTAATCGAATCTCACTTTGTATAGGCTCTCTTAGCTTCTAGACTTAGTAACATTCGATATATTCGTCAAAGCTATTAGAAACGTAAAATAAATACGGGATTGATATAGGCTGCCCACGTGACTTATCGACAGCTTATATAAATCCCGTACGTCTTTAATAGCGTTATCTCTAATCGAATGCTACTTCGTTAGGATAAGATTGGACCGGGATGAGTGTACAAGAAGAGAAACTTGTGATCAACAGTAGTAGACGGTGATGGACTAAAACTGATGATCGGATGTCGAGCGATTACTTAAATTATATCACTGTTTTGTATCTTTTAAAAAAAAAAGTAATAAGACGCTCTCTTGGTAAGAATATCTGGTACTGCTGTGGTACCTACCTAGACGACCTCCTGCTAAGGAGATCTAACACCAAGTAAACTTTAAAAAAACTATTTTTTAATTTGTAAACTTATTTTTTCTTTCCTTTATTGTCGCTACATTGTAGTACCTATTGCATACTGTTATCTAAGAGGAATTTTGTTCAATTATGTCAATTATTTTTATTGGCAGGTTCAGTTTCAAGTTTAGTTAGACGCTTACAGAAATTTACATCCTGGAAATAAATATTTATTCTGGAATGTCACCTTTTATTTTCCTAACAGGAACAACCTGACTGACCTTTTGTAGCTCCGGCAATGACGCCTCGAATATTTAAGATTATGCTATCTTTACCCTTTGCCTTGAGTAAGGCTATGACATTATCGAAAAATTTACATAAACCAATAACTTGAATGCATCCCTGTTCCCTCATATTACTAGAGAAATAAGAACGAAAATGATATAACCCAACTCTAAATAAAAAAATTAAAAATGTTCGCTACGCCTGGCTGACCAATCGGGCAACGCCAATACAAATTCCAATTTCAAATTCTTGTCGTTCCACTGACGCCATCTTTTTTCCTAATATTTTTTTTTTCTGGCGCTGGCAAGACATTGGAGTTTTTTATAGTTGTAATTAATTGTACCAATCGAATTTTTATGTTGCTAAAGTATTTAAATATGTCTATAATGTGGTTTCCCTTTCAAATTGGCCGCCTTCCGGAAACATTAGAGAATTGTTTATTTGTATCGAGTGTGAACATAGAAATGGCTGGCGTTTGAATCAACATTTGTTTTTTTAATAATATTATTTCAGAATGCGGAAATTTGTTGCGATGTTATTAGGACATTAACTCGGTATGAATAGTCTAATTTGTATTTATATCTATTTTTAAATACTAGGTGCGCTCCGAGGTTTTCCGCTGTTCCCACGTGAGCACTAAATTTTTTCGCGATAAAACGCAGCCTAAGAATTAATCCAGGCTACCGCCATACCAAATTTAATCAAAATTGAACCCAGCCGTTTGAGCGTGAAAAAGTCAAAAACATACAAACACACTTACTTACTAACAAACTTTCGCCTTTATAATATTAGTGTGATACATTCATATATATTAAATCTTCTTGTTCACCAAGGAATGATTAAATCTGCGACAGCTTAAATCCGCTTGTACAAACTGTACCAAACCCCTTGAGATACGATTCTCAACCTTTTGGCACTAAAGTCCATATTAAAAGTAATTTAATAATAAAAGTTTTAATTAAACGTTCACACAGTTATACATGCTCACTTTAGTAATTGTAAATATAATTGTACCTATAATTTAATTTAACAAAATAGTATATTTTATAAATAAATATTGGAGAACATTTGACATAACGCCATCTAGTAGCCCCAAAGAATGGTTTAATTTTGTTCAGACAAAACACCTTTCTATGAGTCAACAAATCAATTTAAAAATTTAAAATTTACTAATTAATTGATTTTCTTATAGGATTAGTGTTTATAACTAATTATTTTAATACTAAATGTTCGTTTTGTGCAGAAATTCAGCTGCCAAGCAGTAGTGTGTAAACATTAATGTGTTCCAATTGGAAGGGTACTGTAGCTAGCGAAATTCCAAGACTATGAAAACTAACTATCGAATGTCTCAAAGTAATCACCTCCAAACTACTCCAAAGTAGTGATGCTTCGCACTTTATTTTGTTACTAAACGTAGGTGTCGTTGCAATGGTCATAGACAATCCTTATCTCTCATCATAAAGAAAGTTTTCACTAGAATTTAGCCACTCCGAAGCTATGTGGTATTATAAGAATGAGTAAGGTATTAATTTAGTTTTAATCAAGAACTCAAAGTAAAAGGTTTTAGAAAGCGATATTTTAAATCACAATTGCTGTCTTCATTAACCTTGAAATAGTTCCTTAATTCTGCCGATCACAACAATCAGACAAATGAGGTTCAGCAATCGACATTCCTGCTCAATGGCTTATTGTTTCTACCACTCTGTCTTTAAATGCCAACAAGCATTAGAAAGTGTATTCAACATGTGATTATGCGGTGTTAATTGACCATCAGGATATGTGCCAAATGCATTTCATCTTGCTTTTATTCTATTTATTAGTGAAAACATATCATTGTTTATTGTTATTTCAATAAAAAATATAAATAAAACATTTCTCTCGCTAGTTCGATCGACAATTTTTAAGATTCTTTTAAAGATCGCTCTTAGCGATAAGCCCGTCAGTTGTTGCACTCTCACTAAGTTGTTGCATGTTATTTCTTTCGCGTACATTGAAGAGTAATTTCGTCTCATCTTGTTTACATGACTTAAAATGTTTTTACGTCATATTTAAAACATCGTACTTAGTACTGAACTATTTAGTTTAGGATTGCTAGCTAAAATTCTCTATAATCTACTAAAAGACATCGGCCTGCCAAAAACATATATAAATTTACTGTGGTAAAGAGTATCCTAAGCAGCGTTGGTAGGATTGTATCAAATTTAGTTGGGTAGGGATGGAACCACGGGCAGTGAAGGTGAACGTTAATACGTATTTAAGAAGCCCCTTAAAACTACACCTCAAAATCGTGGGGAAACCATAGCATACTACCCTCAATTTGAAAATCTTCCGCCAAGTACCAACGATGTGTTCCCGCAGCCTCACTTAGAGCCACTTTCATTCTTAACTTTACTGCTAAATGTGTTTACCATGTTGAACAATTTTTTTTAAATTTATGTCTGGCTAGGTGTTTAACCACAAATCACCTGTTGTTAAGTGACGGTGTGGTCGAATATGGTAAAGCACGCCTAGCCTGCAATGGTACTGGTTCTCAAGTGAGGCTGCCGGAACACACCGTTAGATGTTTGGCGACAGATTTTTACAACTTTAGGGTGGTAGATAGCCAGCCGAGTACTAAAAAGTACCTTACCATCATGCTTTGGTTTCCTCACGATGTTTTCCTTCACCGGCAGCTCAAGCTCATTGTTGGGGCTAGAACCCATGCCCTTCGGCATGCGAACCGACCACGCTAACCACTAAGCTATCATTGCTATAAATGTCACTTAACATCAGGTGAGGTCAAAACCTTTAGCCTCACAACCATTAAAAAAAACTATCGACAAACGAGGAAGGGCCCAAAAGTATTGACAGTTTGAGCACCTCTTTTCACGATTGTACGTACTACAAATATTTACACGAGATATAATTGGATACTCGGTGAAGATCCGTGCCTCTGCGATTTTTAATTTGCTGATTTATTTCCTCTTTCCAATTTATTTTCTCGGTTGAGATAATTGAATGTGGCAAGCAAAAAATCTGGAATTATATTTGGTAAGAGTTTTCAGTATGGACGAACCACGAGTTTGAATGATTTTATTTGTCACTAACGAAGGACCTCTTGGGATCAACTGTGTGTCATAACAATATATTGACGTGCATACGTGTTTAAATTTGATGTAAGCATAGTGGAAGGCAATACAAACAACTGACGATAACAAATTTATATCTATCGACTACATCCAAAATGGAATTACACCACGCGATAGCTGAAGGATTAAAAAAATTGTAACGTTTAGTGAGGACTTGAAACATGGAAATCCGATGGACTTCTTAGTACACAAGGCCGGGTCTACGACGGTAACAAATTTCAATATTATTTGTTAGTTCTATGATTTTTTATAAATAAGCGAAAGGAAGCTTACCGAGAATATAAAGAAACATATTATATGTAATTCACATGGACAGTAGTAATGATAGCTCAGTGGCTAGCGACCAGTGCGGCGTGGGTTCAAACCCTAACAGCTTGAGTGCCGATGAAGGAAAACATCGTGAGGAAACCATAGCGTGTTGTTGGTAGGGTAATTTCTGGTACTAGCTAGCTACCATCTTCAAGTCGAAGATCTGCCGCCAAGCATCTAGTGGTGTGTTCCGACAGCCTCACTTGAAAGCTAGTTCCATTCCAAGCTAGGTGTGCTTTACCATGTTCGACCACCCTTTCATCTAACACCAGGTGAACTGTAGTCAAAAACCTAGTATGTAAAGCATAAAACAAAAAAGTAGATTAAAAAAATCCCACATAAACAAAGAAATATGATGGATGCGATTGACATTTTTTTGTACTGTTAACAATTAGGTGTTTAACAGCAGCTCACCTTAAGATTTGCGACGGTCGAAGGTGACCATATATATATACCATAAATAATCGGGTCATAGAACACCAGAACGAGTTCATTCGTTACAATATTCCAAATATCACGTAATATCTGTTTCTGTTTATATTTTACAAAAAGCTAATCATTCCTCTGATACGATTACACTGCAATAGAGAAACAGCCCGAAGGTCCAGGGATACAGTGTGTGCCGAAATTTATGACCGCTCGATGACTTGTTAGAACTGAAGTTACCTACAGGTCGTATGCAGCGTTGATTGTGGCGATATTAATGTGAAAAGCGCGCTCGAGTCACATACTTCAGGGCGTGGTAGCAAGTATTTAACTCAAAATTGAAAAACGAATATATACAACAAGCATGTGAACATTCTTGCAAACTTGAATCTACCGATAGGTGGGTTGGTTAAATCACTGTCCAATTATATCTATCGGTATATCTTTATTTTCATTAACACACTACAAATGGCACGTTCGTAACTATTAAAAATATTGAAATTTTTGAAAAATTTCAATCAACTTTGAATTTGTACCTTATGTAATTTTTTTGTTCACTTATTGTTTATATTGTCTAAAGCCTAATTGGTGTAATAGTAGATATTATTTCATTTTCCAATTTCATACTATTTAGAATTATTCGAACTATGTACCATTCGTGAGAATGTTTTTTATTTAACTGTCTTTGAACATCGTTCCGGTTTGATAACACTTCGGTAACATCGCTAATGTTACATATGCGGCTATTTGCTTACCATCAGGCGAGACATATGCTTCTTTCAAGACCAATAAGGCTAAAATGCTCGTCGAACTAAAAAATAAAACTACTCCGTTTATTGTGTGAAAATAAAATGAGCAATATAATGCATGTCTATGGCTTATTTTGCCATGACTACAATAGCCTCAGAGTCGTCCCAGATGCATTTGGATTACGACGTTACGACATGCGACAGTCACTTAAGCTCAAACTCAAAAGCTGAAGACCAGGCAGTCGGAAAAGTGGCAAGGAAAGCTTTTGCTCACTACTGCGACGCTAAAGACTAAAATATATAAATAAATAGATTGGAGGTTTCCAAGGTGTGGCCGTAAGTTTCGAGATGCATTAAAGATTGTCGTGGACTGTACGTAGATACTTGGTGGTACTCCGGACAAAGTCAACACACACTGTTTGTGTTCCATCCCGGATTTGCGTGGAGCCACTTAACGGGTTGGGACCGGAATGGTTTAATGAATAAAGCTAATATTGTTCATGTATATAGTTTAAATTGAACGCTGAAAAGTCCAGGGGCGTTTGCGATGCTACGGTGATTGAATATGGAAACTTGGCATTTTTTACGGTTGTTTGACAGACACAGATCACCTGAGGTTAAATGACGGCGCGGTGGAAGACGGTAAACACACCAGAGGCTCGACAAAATATACTTATGTATGCATTAGGCACAATGCCAATAAAGTTACAATGAATTACAAAAATTAAATGCCTAGTAATAAAAATATCAATAAAAAAGATCGCGATCACGATCTATATCTGGACCTGGCCTAACGTTTAGAGGAGAGTCAAAATTGACAATTATGATTAGTTTAGAAGTTATGAGAGAACAGATGAACATACACACATACTGGTCAAAAACATAACCTTCCCTTTAAACCGTAGTCGGGTAAAAAACGGGGCTAATCTAGATCCAGAGCGAAGTGTTATCATGGTTCGCCATGAGAATCGCTGAAGTATTCTATATCGTGACATTTCGTTTGTTCCAGTTATCTCTGCCTGTGTGGGTGTATATCGCGCGCGGAGCACGCAGGGGAGGCTCGCGAGAGAGTCCAGACCCTGGTCACTCTCTGCGCCGATCTGTGTCAGCTGCACAAGTGCGACGCGGTAAGCATCGTCCAGCACCTCACTAAGGAAACCTTACATGAAGGGGCTTGATGCACCATCACGTTAGGTCATTGATCCTTCACAGCTGATCGTAGAAAATGATAATCAGTTCCTTCCAGTCGACTTGGGACACTTCCTAACTGGTCATTTTCCGAAGTTGTCAACTTTCTAATACGTACACTCCTTCAATGCCCTTTTCCTAAATTGTCAATTTTCAAATCTCAATCAGCCTGAAACCGCGGTTAGGCCTTTTTTTTATGTAACAGTAATGAGACGAACGAGACTCTCTCCCGATGTTAAAGAGATAACGCCTGTCCATGACCATTGCAGCGATACACAGAACTTTGAGTAGTAAAACAAAGTCCATAGCATCGCTGCCTTGGCGCTCATTACTTTGAGACTAGATGGTTAGTCTCAATAGCCCTGTAATTTCGCTAGCTGCAGTACCCTTCAAACCGAAACAAAGTAATGTTTACACACTTCTGCTTAGCGGCAGAATATCTGGTACTGCTGTAGTACCTACCTAGACGACCTCCTGCTAAGGAAATCTACCACCAAGTATAATTGCTGCCACTGTGTAAATTGCTGCGACATGTGGCGATGAAAGGTGTTATATATATTGTAGACTACTCCATATAAGCGGCGAGCACTGTACACTGAGTACTGGCTAAATCTGTATCAACCCATAGTCGCTACTGCAGGCCAATGTTGGACAAGATTTTGAGTTGTCATCTGCTCCACAGGGCCCGGAGCGCGCGTCGGCGCTGCAGGCGCTGCGCACCGCTCTCGGCACTACGCTGATGGGCTCCCGCGCCGAGTTCTGCATGCTGTTCGCAGCCGGCGCGGCGCTCTCCCGCGCGCAGGACTTCGTGCGAGCCGCGCGCACCGCGCACCTGCTGCGCCAGCTGGCCGAGCTCGACCACCAACTCGTGCAGGTGAGTACTCTCCAGGCAGTTTTGCAGCTGCCGCGCCAACGTCCTCATTAATACTAAAGAGGGCGTGAAGTAATGATTAGATAAACTTATAATTGGCGATAAATGACATCATCATGTGTTGTGGCACTGTAAAGCCACACTAGGATTGCTACTAGATTGAATGAGGCAGCTTCATCTTCATCCATGTCTACGCAAAGAACTGACTGTTTTTCACCATTATCAACACTTCCATCTCATCCCACTAGAGCTATTATGCCAGCAGCAGAGCCGCTCTGGTACTTAAGGAGCTGGTTCTGGTAGATGCTGGTAGGGGGAAATGCACAAAACACCCCAAGCGAGACGTAACTCACTCCAAATAAGAATGACATCATTGGTGATCCAGAAAGCTTATTAAAACAAAAAATTATATTAGTAAAAGTTGCATGGTTTATATATCAAGAAATAGTATTATATATATGCTATATTCAAGAAAATGACAGCTAGTACAGCTGTTTTCGATGCTACGATTACAAATCGAGGTATTTACTCGATTTGTCTTCAGCATAATTGTATTCTTTAATAGATATACTATACTACTACTAGATGTACTTCTTGATCGCCTTTGCTGACCCTGCCGAGCCTTGTTAACGAATTTTGATCCGGTGATGCTTTCTAGAACTCTTAGAGGTCAGTGTAAAAAAAAAAAACAGAATATAAAATGTTTCAAATTCACTTCAGTTACTGTCAAAATGTCATTTATTCAGTTTAGGCCCTGGTAAGGCACTAATGAACGTTAAGTTACATGTTTGAATCTACCACCGGCTCGTAATTACACTTCAACTGAGAAGACTCCGGCAAGAAACTCAGCAAGGCATTTTTTTGTGGATCTTTCTCTTCATATTAGGTTACAGTTTATACAGTTTAAAGTTATACATATTAATACATTATGCTTACTACAATTGTCACTTAGCCAGGGGAATGCAAGTGCAGAGAGAAGCTACTACAACCATAAAGTTTGTGTGGTTCGGGATTTGGGCGTTTGGTTCGACTCTTCGCTTAGTTTCAAATTTCATTATAAAACTATAGTAGCTAAAGCAAGTAGAATGTTAGGCTTTATAACTCGCACGGCAAAACCTTTTAAACGATGTGATTCATTTAAAATTCTCTATACATCATTAGTTAGATCTCAACTAGAATATTGTTCCTCTATTTGGGCACCAATTTACAAAGTAGATAGGGATGGTATCGAGTCAATACAACGGAGATTTTTAAGACAACTCTGTATTAAACAAGGCTTAAGAAAAGCTCTCCCAGAGTATAGCGACCGTCTATTGCATTTTAATCTTCAGAGTCTCATACATAGACGTACAGTTATTGACATGTGTCTACTCCACAGGATAACTAATGGTGTACTGGGTGAACAATTGTTAGTCAATATTAGTTTTGCTATTCGCAAAGTATCTGCTCGTAGGCCTGCTCGCGCGCTTTTTAGTATTCCACCTACACAAAACAATATAGGACGTAACAATCCTTTTCATCGTATGTGTGTGGCATATAATGATTTATGTAGTGGTTCTGATGAGCTTGATATTTTTCATCTTAGTCTATTCAACTTTAAAAGCAGACTTAATTGCATGGTTCTCTAAATTTTAACGGATGTTATCTTAATTAGAATTGTTGTCGCTAGTTTGATGTATTAAGCAAGCAATCTTAGCAATGATGTGTGCAATGTTTGGGTTAGCAAATTTATAATGTATTATTTGTTGTTATTATGTTTTAATTGTGAATCTAGGTTTGCTAATTGTTATTGTACCAAATTTAAATAAAAAAAAAAAAAATATATTCCTCTCTTCCACGTAATGAGCCACCTTAAAGTAAGGTGTTGTCAATTAACCTCTGCTTTATAAAATCTTTGAATTTATTATAGGACATTTTAGTTATCTCAATCTCAATTTTATTATAGAATCTAACGCAATTCCCGAGAAAAGACTTATTAGCTTTAGATAACCTGAATCTAGGTGTCACAATTTTATTTTTATTTCTTGTGTAGTAGTCTACTGTAGTAGTCGAAGGTTGGAAGTAAATATAAAGGTCTTCTCACATACGATTCGAGTCGCGTCCCCGCAGCGCCGTCGTATTTGCTGAGCGTCCTTAATTAGCCGGAGCATCGTTACAGCCGTGTTTGCTGGGCAAACATGGGAATGCGCGGGGAATGCACGGTAGCTCAGGGGATTGGGGCTCGAGTGGCTTCTGTCTCTCTACATTCTTTATAGACCAAAAACCCCTATTACAGTTGGCGTAGCGTGACTTGGAGGTCCCTGTATCAAAATTAGTTGGGGGCCCAAATGAAGGGCAGTGAATTAGCTTGCCTTAGACGGGCCCTGTGTCAAGATTTGTTGGGGGCCCTTCTACCAGACTTTCTTTTCATAGCTCCACGGGGGTCATGTTTATTATTCTTTCACAAACTTGTTAACGAACATATAATCAAACAAAGTCTAACTCTGGACATCCGTCGTTGCCGCGGCCTGAAGGCTTACGAATCTTTGCTTATACATAATGGGGCCCCTGTATTCCGGGGGCCCCGTATCATTGATACGGCTGATACGGCGGTAGCTACGCCACTGTACACTACACATACTTTATATAAAAGACTGGTTTGACCACTTTAACAGGTTAGATAGATAAACTCTTTATTTTTCAAACCAAAGATACGAATATTATATAATGTTTAACCACAGCTCACCTGATGTTAAGTAACGATGAGGTTAAAGGGTAAACACACATAGCTTGGAATGGGAGTTGGTTCTAAAGTGAGGCTGTCGGAACACTCGGCGGCTGATTTTCAACTTGAGTGTGGTAGCAGGCCGTGTACTAGAAAGTATTCTACCACCATGCTGTAATATGGTTTGCTTACGATGTTTTCCTTCACCGACACCGACGTCCTAACTACTGAGCTATCATCGCTACATACCACTAAGCTTGTATAGTTCTCCAGTAGTCACTACCCACTACCCTTGTAATGCAAACGCAAACAACCCCACCCCCGCAAATATGAGCCCACAGATAATACAATAGTTTCAAGGCACGTGTGTGTACAGTAGACAAATTATAACGGCGCGTGTACACTCTGCTTTATTTAATCACTGGACAGATCTGTTGCAATTATCGCACTTTTGGATGCTGGAGGTGAATCTAACATTATTTTTACTCTGACAGATTAGGCATTTGAAGCTGCGGGCGAAACTTACTTACCTACTTCAAAAAGTTATTTTTTAATGTAAAATTAACAAGATGAACGAGACGCTCTCCTAAATAACGCATGTCCATCCTCATTGCAGCGATACACAGAATTTTGAGACTAACTAACCATCGAAAAGAGAAAAGAGAGAGAGAGAGAAAAGATATTTTAAAAGATCTGTATGTTACCCTATTTATGTGAATAAATGATAATTGAATAGAATTGAATTGGAAGTTTCAAAGTAATGAGCGCCAAGGCAGCGATGCCCTGAACTTTTTTTACTACTCAAAGTTCTGTGTATCGCTGCAATGGTCATGGACAGGTGTCATACCATCAGGAGAGTGTCTTGTTCGTATCATTACTTTTACATTAAAAACTTTTTCTATAGAACATTGTAAAAGGACATAATGATCAAAATCAAAATCAAAAAGTCATTTATTCAGTTTAGGCCCTGGTAAGGCACTTATGAACGTTAAGTTACATTTTTGAATCTACCACCGGCTCGTAATTACTCTTCAACTGAGAAGACTCCGGCAAGAAACACAGCAAGGCATTTTTTTGTGGATCTTTCTTTTCATATTAGGTTACAATTTACAGTAATAAATATTAATACATACATTATGCTTACTACAATTGTCACTTAGCCAGGGGGATGCAAGTGCAGAGAGAAGCTACAACAACCATATATTCCTGTCTTCCATGTAATGAGCCACCTTTAGGCTTTGTCAATTAACCTCTGGAAATGATGGAATGAAGGATGAAATTAATTATCCCTTTTGGTTTGGTACACTAATAATAATTTTGTTTGAAATATGTGCGTAAAAAAAGTTTATATTGGCTAAACATAATTAACAGTTCAGAGTTGAAAAGGCAATTTAAAATACAACGTTAAAAGCTACAGGATAGAAGTTAAATTTGACGTAACGAATATCGATTGAGAATACAGTGATTTGGACGTCTCAGTCGGCGAAGGAGCCGAGAGGTCGATCAATTTGGAATTGCTACTAGATGGAGTCAATCTGGAAATAGAGATGTCCTGACAGATTTCGTATCGATATAGTGATGCAAGTAGGGCTTTGTATTTGTACTAGTTTTATATCTATTGTAACGAGGAAAGATTTGATTGTATGTTTGCATTGAATAGGCTCCAAAACTACTGAACTGATTCCAATAATAATTCTTTCACTGTTGGGAAGCTACATTATCCCTGATTAACATAGGCTAATTTTTATCCCGACATTCTCACGAGATTTGGACTAACGCGGGTGAAACCGCGGGGCACAGCTAGTTATTATAAAAAGCAAATAAGCATAAAAAATAAACGTTAAAAAAATTATGTAAATTAAAAAAAAAAATGATTCAACAGTCGGGCTTTTACGATACAAATTAACATTTCAAATCGATAAATTGTTTAAATTTCGTAATTTGATTATTGGTAATTTGAAATATTGTCTATTTGTAGGACAATTAAATAAAAATAACAAATGTTTGAAAAGGTTATAGATGTTACCTATATGATAAAGTGTAATAGGGTTTTTGACTAATTCAGTTTTTTTTTTGTCTAAAACAAGAATGATTATTTGTATTACACTCGGAATGATGTAAGGATTCTAACGATACCACACAAATCCAAATCTGTTAAGACATTTAAAAGTTATGGTGGAATAAAGAAATTCATATATATACATACATATATAATATGTACATACATGAACCCTATAAACATTACACTCCTTTTTTATTGGGCAGTCGTGTAATAAAAATCTATCACCAATGGAAATAACAATACCGACTCCATAATTGCATTTCCCAGTAAACATTATTCATTTATCCGAAATTTTTGGGAAAATAAAAGGTATGACTCGATTTGACTGGTACCGACTGGACTTGACCAAGACTGTACTTTGACTGTAACTATAGATGTATATTGTATATAGCAAAAACTGAAGACAAGACGGTTCAAAAACACTGACAAAATTATAAAAGTGAAATGCTGTAATTCCAAATAAAGACATGGTACAAAGGCCTCTGTAGCCAGACCATAAATATTATTTAAAAAAAAAGAATTTTATTTAACTATTTTAAATCTTGTACAAATAAATATAAAACATGTATTAAGGTGAACTATCGATTTCAAAACTAAATAAATCGACGGCAGTTTACCAAACATTCTCGTGTATTTCAAATGTCACCCTCAAAAACGCAATTTTGTCTGCAGTCCTCGAAAATGTCAAAACCATTGACTGTTCGCATCACTAGCTCTGTTTGCATAGCTCGGTAAATATATTACCAGTGGTGGAGCTGGTATTTGCGATTCTGGCCGCTCGCTACCGGCCCACTAACTGTTTACAGATGCCAGTTACTGGATTCACTACTTGATGAAGTCTTGGTTACTTTCATTAAAATAACTACTGACTAAGGCCCGGACGTCGCGCACCCTATATGAGAATTACTGCATTTTGCAGCGATGATAGCTCAGTGGTTAGCGCGGTCGGTTCGCATGCCGAAGGGCGTGGGTTCAAACCCCAACAATGAGCTTGAGCCGGTGAAGGAAAACAGATTTTCAACTTGAGGGTGGTAGCTAGCCAGCCGAGTACTAGAAAGTAACCCTACCACTACGCTATGGTTTCCTCAAGTAGTAAATCTGCCGCCAAGCACTTAACTGTTCTGGTAGCCTCACTCGAGAGCCAGTTCCAATCCAGGCTAGGTGTGCTTTACCATCTTCGACCACACCGTCACTTAAAATAATGAACTGTGGTCAAAAAAGTAGCTTATAACAATTAAAAAAACACTGACAATGTCGCAGAGGACGTTCTGTCACAACTTTACCACAAGCCTTAGACCACACTTCACAGATAATAATTAAATGTTTTTAAGTTTTCGCAAATAGCACAATGTTGTCTTAACCGTTAACCGTCATAATAGAGCCACGCGCCAACCCGCTGGAAAGAAAAACTAAAACAAATATTGAAAAAAAAAAACAAGCCCACATTCGCTGCCGTATCATGTTGTACCCCTGTGTATCAGCACAGAATAATGCAGAGACAAAACTGGGATAGGGTATTCTTAACAAAATTCGCATGTTCAACATATTGCCATGCAGTATGAGAGGTTTATCTGCAAATGGATTTATTCATATTCATTTATTTCATAACTGCTATTTACATGTCGAAGTTAAATGAAAAATAAATAATATCGTAGGGCAATAGCGCCATCTGACCCCAAACTAAGCAAAACTTGTATGATGGAAGTCTTAGGATGTTTATTTATTTTATTATTGTTTTCTAATGTATAATTATTATATTTGCCCTGTTACCGGGGCGGCAGAATATGGTACTGATATCTCCTGTCTCTAGTAGGAACCTACTAAAACCTATGTCCAGCAGTGGACTACGTATGTTAAGTTGTTGATTATGAATTATGATTTGTAACTAAGTTGACATTATCGTGATATTTCTAAGTTGAAATTATTTACTCTGATCTAATTTGACACCCCTGTTGGCTCATTAGTAGTATATCTGCTTTAAGAGCTCTAAGGCGTGGATTCGATTTACTTAGGAGAAATATTTTGTGGTATAAAAAATGTTTGTTCTGTATGTATTTAGAAAAAAAAGTATTTAAGTACTCTTTTAGCTGTCTGGTTCCCATAATACAAACTTTGCTTAGTTCAAACTATGGCTGGATGGCGCTTTGTGTAATCTGCTCCAATATTTATTTTGTTTATGTTAGAAAATAATTACTTAGGTCTCTATTCTTTTATATTCTGTAAATTCGAGTCATATCCCCGACGTATCTGATGTGTATTCCCCGTTGGATAGAAACTTTGGCGTCTGCATACTCCCGTTCTCTCATACCCGAGGGACGCTAGGGCTGTTTAGTGCACAGTATACAGGAAGACAGTTGTAAAGGTCTCAACAAAACTAACCGCATATTTTAAGAATGTTTGAAACTAGATTTTCGAGATGGATTGAGATTAGGATAACATTTATTATTTTAAACAGTTAAAATTAAAAACAGCACTATAACCGTTATAAAGGAGTTGCTTATAAAGTTCTCAATACACAATAAATGACAGTCAACGTCGAAAAGTAGTGACACCTTTACTACAAACTTTGACAGAGTTTTAGAATCAGCACAATTAGTTGTTTACTATTTTCTGACGCTCACGCGCGTAATTGAACATTTTATAAAAAAAACACTACTATATTTACACGACTGCTCAAAAAAAGTGTAACGTTTTCAGGGTTCACGTTCATGTATGTATGTAGGTATACATGTGAGTTTCATTATTCCATCATAACTTTTAAATAGCTGAACATATTTTGGATAACTATGGTTAGAATTCTTACATCATCATCAGCTATATGACGTCCACTGCTGGACATAGGGCCTCCTCCTGGGGTGGGCTTTGCCAATACTCGCCACGCTTGGCAGGCGGGTTGTCGAGCGCAGTTAGGTGATTGTTTAAGGAAGACGCTGCTGTCCTTCTTCCGGATTACATCCCTTAGCCGGCTCTTACGGCAACCACGGGTAGAGAGAGAGGGGTACAATACTAACGCCGTCACCACCACGGCAAAAAAAAATCTTACATCACACTGAGTGATATGTATAATTAAAAAAATATATTAGTGGGCTTTAATGTTTTTTTTTCCATATTAATTTTCATAATTAATTTTGTTTTATGTTACTAATGGAAAATAATTGAATGCAGCTGCATGGATTACCCGCGTTTTTGTCATAGTTTGTTGTGTTAGTGTGCCATCGAGTTTCGACTCTAGTTTTCAAAGCTGTGTAACTGTGTCGCGCGGTATACGTCGACTGGAGCTCACGTTTGATGGCGCTCCGTAATAGATAATAAACACGATTACTAGTTTATTAGCCGCGGCCGCAGATGCGCTCGGTGCGGGGTGGGTCGTCATTACTGATTGTTTTGTGCGAGCGTGTCCACTTGTTTCATTGCTACTTGATAAGACACGTTTATCTTTTTAACAAGATATACATTTGGAAATGTTAAAACAGACTACGCTGCGCCACGGTTTTTATTAAGACTCTCTAGTTTTTTGACCACAGCTCACCTGATGTTAATTGACGGTGTGGTTGAAGAATGGAACTGGCTTTCAAGTGAGGCTGCCGGAACACACCGTTAGGTGCTTGTTTTCCTTCACCGGCAGCTCAAGCTCATTGATGGGGTTTAAACTCACGCCGTTCAGCGCGTGGACCGTCCGCTCTAACCACTGATCTATTGTCGCTACTAAATTGCTAATTATACGTTAGTAATAATTTGTTAATTGGGTTTTTTTTATTTGGTATTAATGCTCTTTGAAGCTTGCGTTTAATTATTTTTTTATTGAGATAATAGTTGAAATAAAAATTTCTTTAGCCGCATTGAGCTATTTTTTAGTGGCAAAACTTATGGGTTCGCGTCACCGACATTCTGATGTGACGTGTTTTAAGTTTTCATTTCTGTCGGTAGTCCTTATGATTACCAATTTTTTTTACAATTCATAAATGTAGTGTATGTTAAAAAATAAATGAGTAAAATCTAAGTAGGATTGAAATATAAATTTTACGCCGTAGTTAAAAAAAAAAATTGTCGAACGAGCGCATTCCTAATGGTAAAAGATAGCGCATATCCATGACCACTGCAACGATACATAGAACTTTGAGTATCAAAACAATAGGACATCGCTGACTTGGCGTTCACTGCTAAGTTAGTAATATCCTCCATGTCCATTCTATCGAAAGGTTATAAGCTCGAAAAACAACATCGTGCCGTAGTTCCAAAATCTGGAACGAAACGCTTCGATTCTAATTTCATTGTGCGGACCGCTAAACAGTGAAATGCGCTTTTTGAATTCCTCGATGGTACAATCTGGGTGCTTTAAAGTCGCAAGAGAATCGATATCTTCTAGATAAGCGTGCTAGGTGAATCTAGTGTGTTAGGTGAAGATGCAGTCAAACTCATGAATCCAGACTTTCAGACTTATACCTACATATTCTAAAAATGTTTGTACTTCTGTCACTCTCTGTTTGTTACCTTTTCACGTCTAAACGGCATGTTATGCACGCCTGTCCATAGCCAGTACCCGGTACCCAGAACCTTGAGTAATGAAACAAATCCAAGCCAACGCTGCTTTGGCGCTCATTACTTTGAGACAATCAATTGTTTGTCTAATATCGCTATAATACACTTCAAATTTGAAACACAGTAATGTTCACACACTACTATCTTGAAAATACGGTCAGTCAATCTAATAGTAAAGCTTCTTAGTACAAAAGCTCGGACGTCGGATCGAGAGCGGTACTTCCGTTAATAAATCACATTTGACCCCGACATTGCGTGTCCACAACATCTAACTCACTTGACCCGAGATTTCATCGACGTGGGTTCTACTCTGAAACTTTATTTCACAAAATATCATCATTGTGAATCATACTGTTTTTATCGTAGAAATATATAAGACGTAACAAAGAAGCTGTTATTATATTCACTCTATTAAATTTTCATATTTTTGATAGATCGTTCATTGGTAACTCTGTAAAATTCTACAATAGACTCCCAAAGAATGTGTTAGATCTAAGTTAGCACCAATTTAAAAGTTACATTAAGAAAAGACTAATTCAAAACGCTTACTATAAATATGATCAGTATGTTAATGATAAAATGGTCTGGCTATAATTTGACACATTTTGATTTGGTATTTATTTATTTTATTTACCCACGGGTTCCGTACAAACCTGTAGGTATATAAGTAAAAGTTATGGTAATTTATGCTTTTCGCAATTTTTCCTTTATCTGTGCTATAAGACGTTGCTTTGTACCTAGAGGCGTTGGAGTATATTGAGAAGCGTGCCAAGAGGCTCGTCTGCGACGACTCCATTGTTCAGGTTAAATTACAAAGCCTAGAACATCGTCGCAAAGTTGCTAGTTTGTCGATTTTTTATCGGATTCATTTCGAAGAGTGTGCTTCAGAACTACATGGTCTGATTCCCCCATGTCCATTTTTCCATCGGACAGCCAGAAGCTCAAAAAAGCGACATCGTTTCATGGTAGATGTTCCAAAAACTCGAACGAAACGATTTGATTCGACGTTCATTGTGCGGACATCACTGCTAGACAGTGGAATGCGCTGCCCGAGTGGGTGTTCCCCGATGGATATAATCTGGGTGTCTTCAAGTCGAGAGTGAATCGGTATCTTCTAGGCAAGCGTGCTCCATCTTAGACCGCATCATCACTTAACATCAGGTGAGATGGCGGTCAAACGTAAGCCTCTCTATAATAATAATAAAAAAAAAAAAAACAATGTTCTGAGTTCACGGGAAGTACCCTGTAGGTTTTGATTCCCTTGCGAGCCTCGAAAATTTGCAGCATAAACGGCTGTATCTTTTGATTGCGTTGGCTTAGAAATTTGAATATTTCACAGCAGCTTCAATACTCAGGTCACTGTCCCTTACCTGAGTATTTGATATGAATTTCAGCTTGATACCTCCACGCGATCTTGAAAAAAAAGTGTCTTGACAGACAGACAGACGGACAACAAAGTGATCCTATAAGGATCACTTTGTTGTCGGTTCCGTTTTTTCCTTTTGAGGTACGGAACCCTAAAAATATTTGTTAAAAAATAAATCTTCGCTATTTCTTAGTAGCCCCCCTGGTCAGTAACGCAATCTCATCGGCATTCCGTGCTCCCACATACTAACGCGCCGCACGGATTCACCCGGAACTCGTGTCCGGTCATCCCCTATTAACTGCCCTGGCTAACTCGAGCTTTGTAGCTTTTACGGGAATCTTATTGATGGTAGCTGAGGTTTCGTGTACAATGGACGTGAGATTGGGGAAGTGACGGACAAGGACAGTAAGGTCTTTTCATGAAAGTGACTAAAGATAAATTACATTTTGGATGCGAAAACGAGTAAATGGTTTTTGTTTTATTTATGTCACGTTTTATTATGTCGAATACTCCGACTATAGTTTCAGTCATATTCGGTGGCCTTCTTCAAGGAGTCAAAGCAGAGTACAATGCACGCGCAGCCACGTGCGGATCAAAACGAGGTTACGCTTGTTCACACACATCACATCATCAGCCATAGGACGTCCACTGCTGGACATAGGCCTCCTCTTGGGGGGGTTTTGCCAATACTCGCCACGCTTGGCAGGCAGGTTGGCGAGCGTAGTTAGGTATGATTGTTCAAGGAAGACGCTGCTGCTCATCTTCCGGATTACATCCCATAGCCGACTCTTACGGCAACCACGGGAAGAGAGGGTGCGGTACTATTCTTACGCCGGCACCACCACGGCAATGCTTGCTCACACGTGATCACCATTCTAGAACTCGTCTGTAGTACCGGTTATCGGTTCTTCGAGAAATGTGACCAGCCCACTGCCACTCCAGCTTCTACGATGTGATCTTAATTTAGAGGTTTGTCAACAGGACGCGTTCGGGGAAGGCGGCTGGCCACTAGAGTTCCGAGCGGCGGTGGCGAGACTGCTCTCCCAGCACGCGCCCAATGATAAGGAAGCTCCCAATTCGGAGTCAATACGTGAGAATATATTGTTACAACAGCTGTTACGAACTGTAACATTTAATGTGACGGTGTGCAATGGAACTGGCTCTCAAGTGGAGCTGCTGGAACACACCGTTAGGTGCTTGGCGGCAGATTTTCAACTTGAGGGCTACCAGCCGAGTACTAGAAAGTACCCTACCACCATGCTATGTTTCCTCAAGATGTTTTCCTTCACCGGCAGCTCAAGCTCATTATTGGGGTTTGAACCCAAGCCATTCGTATGAACCAACCGCGCTAAAAAAATATCTTTGTGTATGAAATGAATTCTTTTTTTTTGGTGGCAGGCTAGGTGTTTAACCACAGCTCACCTGAAGTTAAATGACGGTTCAAAATGGTCCCGGGATTCCATATGAGGCTCTTAGCGACACATTTTCTACTTGAGTAATGTAACTAGCCAGTTGAGTCCCTTCTAGAGGATATACTATCACCATGTTTCTGTGCAGATCTAAGCAACCAGCGGCTGGACCTGAACCTGTCGGAGCAGATGGTGTTGGACCTCATCGTGCTCGTCGGCTACGTTGTTGTCAACAACCCACAGCTTCACGTGAGTTTTTTACCACCTCCTTGGGGGTTTTGGAAAAACGAAACACAATTCTTTTTATAAATTAGATTTTTTTATTTGGTTGATAGGCTAGGGGTTTGACCACAGCTTACCTGATGTTAAGTAAAGGTGTGGTCTAAGATGGTAATCACGCCCAGCCTGGGATAGAACTGGCTATTAAGTGAGGCTGCCGGAGGCTATGGGAACTACATACTTGATAGATTACTTATCATCATCAGCCATAGGACGTCCACTGTTGGACATAGGCCTCCTCCTGGGGAGGGGTTTTGCCAATACTCGCCATGCTTGGCAGGCGGGTTGGCGAGCGCAGTTAGGTTGATTGTTCAAAGAAGACGCTGCTGTCCATCTTCCGGATTACATCCCTTAGCCGACTCTTACGGCAACCACGGGAAGAGAGGGTGGGGTACGATTCTTACGCCGGCACCACCACGGCATTCATGACCGTTGCAGCGAAATACAGAACTTTGATTAGAAAGTCCAGAGCATCGCTGCTTTGACGCTCCTTATTTTGAGACTTTCGAAGGTTAGTCTCAAGAGCCCTTAAAACCGGGATACACACTACTGCTTAGTGGCAGAATATCTGGTACTGCGTTAATACTTACCTAGACGACTTCCTACCGACGAGGTGGTAGATCTAAGGAGATCTACCGCCAATTAAACGCATTGAACGTATTACGTTTGTGCGAGAACGGGTTGAGTCGTTAGTGCTTATATAAATTAGTTGGCAATAAAAAAACTAGCCAACAGTTTATTGCTTTCGTGTCGACCGTTTCTTCCCATGCGGGTCGCACCTGCATTTAACATGTGTCATATACGACTTACGTTCCTGACAAGAACTAGCTAATTAAGTGTGTATAACGTATCTTTCAATTTGTTATTCTGTGTGTTTGTTTTATAAGGCGGTTCAAGTACGGCCTTTATTTATTGATGAATAGTTTTATCAATTTCAAATTATATGATGGGATTATTTTAGTGAACAAAAATCTTTGGTTGACTAATTTTGAATTTGTCGATTTGTTACTGACAGGCTAGGTGTTTGACCACAGCTCACCAGATGTGTGGTCCAAGATGGTAAAGCACAACTAGCCTAGAATGAAACTGGCTCTCAAGTGAGGGTGCCGGAACATACCGTTGGGTGCTTGGCGGCAGATTTTCAACTTGAGTGTGGTAGCTAGCCAGCCGAGTACTAGAAAATACGCTACCACCATGCTATAGTTTCCTCACGATGTTTTCCTTCACCGGCAGCTCAAGCTTATCGTTGGGGTTTGAACCCACGCACTTCGGCCAAAATTCAAATCCAAAATTGACATTATTTAATGTAATTTTATTTTATCCAATTTTTGCACACCCAATTCTGGGTTAAGTATGGTTTAAGTGCCTTTTTAATTTATGTACCAACATTTTGACACCTGTACTGAACAAATAAATATATTTTGATTTGATTTGATTTGATTTCGGCGTGTGAACCGACAGCACTAATCACTGAGCTTTCATCGCTACACAATCTAGACAAAGTTATTCTATTAGAGATAACGCTATTAGAAACGTAAAAAATGTACGGGATTGACATAAGCTGTCGATCATATCGATTCAATTTTTACACTTTTCTATTAGAATTATCGAATATATCGAATGTTACTTCGTCTAGGCCCTCAGATAGCTCATTCGGTAGTGTATGTGCTTTAAGAGCGTGGTTTTGATACCCACTCAGGATATACACTTATGTGATAAGCTGTTCTGTGTCTGGGTGTTCTTTAAGGATTTTAAGAATGTATATTTAAAAAAAAAAGTATAGTTCTATTGGTTAATTTTTTTTGCAATCTTACTTTTTTTATTATAGAACTGACGTTGAATTTTAGTACATATTTTACCAGTTTCTTTGATGGAAACTATCAGTCTGAACTATTTCTATCAGTTGAAATATGAATATGAAAATATGAAATATGAAACTATCAGTTTGAACCGTGGTTGTGCCGGCGTAAGGATAGTACCTACCCCATCTTCTCTACCCGTGGTTGCCGTAAGAGTCGGCTATGGGATGTCATCCGGAAGATAGGTAGCAGCGTCTTCCTTGAACAATCACACCTATCTGCGCTCGCCAACTCGCCTGCCAAGCGTGGCGAGTATTGGCAAAACCCCCCAGGAGGAAGCCTATGTCCAGCAGTGGACGTCCTATGGCCGATGATGATGATGATGATGATCAGTCTGAATGTCTCACTTAATTTTATTGGAACTTTTAGGGGCTTGTTTGTTTGGCCTCAATTATTACTATTTTTAAAGTTGATACGAGACTGGCCACTTTAAGCATTGTTTATATCAAAGCGACGTTTTTATCTCAAGTTCAAATAGTAAAACAGAAATGTACACAGCATCTCCAAATGACACATGCTAGAAAGATGGCGAGACACGGCCAAAATACCCCTCGTAAAATATTGTAACTCGCATAAGTGCTTCTTTGCACCTATTTGAATATTCTCCAAGACAAGTTTCCCACGGTCACAGGTGCGCATCCCGGTACATTGTCCATTTAACTTCCGCAAGGCGCTGTCCTCGGACCCTTTTTGTTCATAATATCTGTTTACTCATGGACGGTAACCATTAACATGAATACGGTGACTGTTTTAATAATTGATTTGACGACTTTTTAAGGTGTAGGGACACATTTGGAAGGGATGGCTTAAGTAGATTGTGTTGTAGGGGAGTGGTGCTAGACAGACGATGTTTTAGGTAAAAGTAATTAAGTTAAGTGGATCAGGTGGCACTACCACCTGAGCTTCCTAATTTAATTACTATGAAGTTCCCTGCACTATAAATATAATCTATACCGGTCATTGTATAAATAACGCTTATTGATGCATTTAACCTTCTGTTAGCTTAAGTTTAAGCTACTGTGAAAGCACCTAGACATGAATAGTAAGGTCGGTGAATGTAAAAGAAGTATTATATCAGAAATTCCAATAATGATAATATTGAAACAACTAAAACCAAATTTCTTTATGTAATATACTTCAGGCCGAATAGGGCTCGAACGAAACGTTCTCATGATGGTAAGAGGCAACATCGGCCCGTGAGAAATACACTGGTGGGCGGTAATTTAAGCAACAACATAGTTTAAGGCATCTCATTGATAAGAAGATAGATTTAGTAATATTGTCGCGCTTATTTGTTCGCGCGATTGTTACTTTAAAACATTCGATTCTGAGATTGGTAAGTCCTTTTATTCCCCAAATGTTACCTGTAGTACACCAGAACACAGTAATTTTTGCATACTACTGCTTGACGCGTCTAGTTATTCTGCCGGCTCATCTAGTATACAAGCCGTGATAAACGTGTTTTCACCTGCGAAAACGAAATGAACGTATCTAAATCCTGGCTTCGTCACGTTTTCGCGCTAAAAATACGATTTTGTCCACGTTGCGTGCATAAAGAAAATCTACCGCTTAGTGTCATATGTATTCTTAAAACTTAAAATACTGGAATTGGTTTAGGATACCATCTGCGAGAAGTGGGGCGTGATCAAGACCCTGTGCACTCTGCCGGCCAACTGGCTAGTCTCCGATTTCCACAGTCCCTCGCTCCTGCCCACTCTGGCTGTGCTGGCTTCCCGGCCGGACACCGCCAAGGTCATATACTCGGAGCTCAGCATGAAGGTGAGTACAACTAGTTAGTCTCCGAGTTCCACAGCTCCACTCTCATGCCCACTCTGGCTGTGCTAGCTGTTGGCCTGAAACAGTGTTCTGTACGCAAAGCACAGCAAGAGCAAGAAGGTGACAACAAATAAGAGAAGCTAGAAGTTGTAGGACTTGCATTAAGGATTATACACAAAACCACAAATAATGCGTGATATATTGATATTGGAAGAACAGAGTTAAAGTAGAAGTAATGAGATTGGAAGAAAATATGGATTAAAAGTCAAACTAATTTATTGGTAAATGTAAATTTACAAGTAAGTTCTACAATGTAATAAAATATAACTTTGTACTATTATAGACATACTAGCACGAACTGCGAAACCTATGTAATTCACGAGTCAGAATCGCACTGAATGATTATCTTGGTTTATTTGAACTTTAATAACTGTTGAATTCTATTTCTGTATAAATTAATTCCCAGCAATCTGATTAAAACGAACTTTCCCTACGCAAGTTATCGCTAAACAACACAAAGGGTAATTTGTTCATATAGGTTGAAAATGAAACTTGCATGAACTACCGAAACGAATCATGAAAGCCGAATCAACTATACGTATTACGTAAGTTGTTGAACAAATTTACATTATTAAATCGCTACAGCTAACCAACCAACAAACATGTGTGAAATCGCTAATATACGTAGAAGATTCTGAAGATCTGCGCCAGTATCGTAGCTAGTGATAAGATAGTCTTTAGCTACCCTACGGAAATAAAGCGTGATTGTAGGTATATATGTACATTGTACAGCCATAGTTATCTCATTGCCAGCTATATACTTCTTTCTTGTGATGCCATTTGCCACATCGGTCATGTGTTAATTTAGTTCAATCATACATACAATTTGCTTCCCTAGATCTTTGCTACTTTTACTTACACAGAATCAGCAAATTGTGTACCTACAACATCTAAGCAATTTCACTCCTTGAATATTTGAAGACATTGCTCGACCAAGTTTGTTCGGCCGCAGGTGACTCTCAACGTTTTATTACCGAAACTTTGCTAACGTGACATTACCTGGTCGAGTTAAAAGACGATGTATTTTTTTGTTAGTTAATTTTTAAAGCGACATCGGGTGGCAAGAAGTTTTGCTATGTTTTTATGGCTTCCATCAAAATTATTACAGAATGTGTAGGATTTTGTAGGAATTAAAATATTACTTTTTCATGTAGTTTTTCTACCACAGATTAAGTGCAAGCAATCGAAGCAAGCAGTGTAAAAAATAAAATAAATATTCATCTCTGAAAGGGAGATTAAATGGATCATTAAATTAGCTATAGATTATCTCTAACAGGTTTATTTATTTTTCAGATGCTAGAAAACTACATAAACAGCCCTGAAGGGCAGAAAGTGAAGCTTGTTCAAATTCTTAAAGCTGCCAAAGAAAAAGGAACTAAAAAGAACAAACAAGATAAAAAAGACAAACACAATTCAACAGGAGTCAATCATAATGGAGATAATCAAACAATAAAAGACAAAACTAACACAGGATGTAATGATAACGTGAATGGAGTTCTAACTAATGGTCTTAAAAAAGAAAACAAAGCAGCAAATGTTTCTGACCCTGAAAGTATAGAAGACGAAGTTTAATAATTAAACGACGAAATAAGAAGTAGATTTGTCAATTTGAAAGATGATAAGACTATTTGAAAATGAATTTAGTCTCAAGCGATAAGAACATTGTTATCACTGTCACTCACTACCATTATACTAGAGTCTAAACTTAAGAATGAAAGAGACGATATAGAGATACGATAACCATTGCTCTGGAATCAGCTTACGTTATAAATGTTGTGCTAAAGTCTTCATTGTTATTCCACGAAGACTTAGCAAAGACTTGTAAGTTGCTAGTCCAATCAATGTAGCTTGATTATCTAATTATTATTCGTATTTTGTTTGAATGAAATATTGATTTTATTTTTATTGTTTTTTGAAATGTATATTTTTGAGATTGTTGAAAGTAACTAAATGCTTTTAAAAAGCTCAACCAATTTTATACTCCGCCACTACGCAAAGTAATGAGTACTATTAACTTACGAGGACTATAATAATGTAACAAAAGGTCATCAAACTGGAGTTGTATTTTGTTAACAATACTAAATTTATTAAAGTAATAACTATGACGCTCTTGATTTTATTCAAGTAGTTGAACAAATACATAAAGCTATGTTTGAATATTCTATCTTGACTACACCAGGAAACTTCTTTTTTCTAAGAAGCTGTGTTGTTGTAGAAAACTGTAATTTTTGACATTTTTCGATTCTCAAAATTTCCAATTTTTTATACAAACATACATTATGTAGCATTCGATTGTATATTGAAAACAAAAATATTTGTCGTCAATAAAAACTATATTTTACACTCGATGCCAATTGCCTATTGACACTGAGTAAATCGTAGAAATGTAGGGTTTTATACTCGTTTAATTATCTTAAACTAAATAACATATTTTTGAAAATAGCTCTCTTTGTAGACGGAAATACAATGAGCACACATACCTTATACTCTAACTTTTATATTAATTAATTAAATAATAAACAAGTGTCTACATGTATTGTCAGTGTTAGTTGTACCAAGTAGTTGTGAAACTCTATTGTATATTTTTCTATGGTAGAAATATTACATTAGTATTATTATATAGTAACCGTTTTCTGAATAGAAATTGATGTTTGGAAATCTTGCAACTTTAGATTGATGCACATTTCAGTTTATATTTATAGGCCAATTTTTATTGATTAGTTATGAAAATTCTAGTTTGAATCTCCCAATAAGTACACTTTTTTTTCTTCTCTTTCTATACATTAAATTATTTTCACAACAACTGCACTGATTCCATTCTTTTTTCCCCTAGTTCCGTCCATAATTTTATGCTCACTGCTATTTTTGTTTTGTTGCTTATTTAATATAAGCAACAAAACAAATAATAATTATAATTATCTTCTTAAATAATTATTTCGTAGCCTTAGCTCTAAAACCAAGATATCCAAATACCAATCACTTATTGTTACAATAAATGTTACATGATTGTGTTAGTTTTAACTACAATATTACTTATAAATTCAATCAAATCACGTATAGATGAACATTAGATATTTAGCGTCGATGTGAAAACAAGTATAATCTATGTATGTGTAAAAGTATATTATACATGTCTTCGTTACTTGTATGATCGATGGAATTTGTTGTATTAATGTGTTTTTCCATTACTGCTCATTGTTTTAAATTACAAGTTCTCAAGTTCTAAAATGATTCTGAAAAAAACTTTAGAAATAAAAGGAGTGCTAGAAGTGTGCCTTGCGGGACACTCTCTTGTATTTGGTCGGACGTCAATACTTTAACGTTTTACAAAATGGGAAAACGTTAAAAGAACTGTGATAGATAGGAAGAAACGTAGAAAATTAAAAGAATAAAAACTTTTTGTAACAAAATTTAACAAGTTACTAACGTGACTGTGTCAATAGCCTTCGCCGATCCCAGATTGGTAGCTTGTATCTTTCTTTAATTTAGTTGTGATAATTTGGACTTCGCTAAAACTGTGATTATTTTTCTATTTTTAAATTAAAGTTCTGCTTATCGTAATATATTTTAAGTATTTTGTAAATTTAGTCATTACTTCGCAGTATTTATTCGTCTAATGTATTGAATCTGTGATTTGTTTACTCATTGTTTATAACTTTGCGTGTAACTTTCATTGTGTATTTTGTGTAAGTGGCGAATAAACTTTTGTGTAACAATGTATTGATTTTTACTATTGTCTCTGTACATAATTTCTATCGCTTTCATACAATACCTGCCGGCGCTGCCCGGTAGCGGGACGAAGTAGAGATAGATAAAGGCAAGATACGGAAAGATATTGTATGGTAAGGTAAACAATCGCATGTACAAATCTATAAGTTAGCGATTACCTTTGATAACTAATAATACATATATCTAACCAAGATCACCATCCTGCAGATCAGATGATGTTGTGAAGGTAGGAAAGCATTTTCGAGATTGGCTGAGAACTATAAAAATGGTGACTATGAACATATTATGTGCTGTTGTCACAAAATTGTTAAGGTGATATTGTATTTTAGCAACATTAGTTTTTTTGGTTGACTGGCTAGGTATTTGACAGCTACTCATTTGTTGGTAAATAACGATGTGGTGGAAGATGGTAAAAGCACCTATCCTGGAATGGAAATGTTTCTCAAGTGTGACTGCCGTTAGGTGCTTCGCAACAGTTTTTCAACTTGATAGCAAGCCTATCGAGTATTAGAAAGTACCATGTCATGTCACGATGTATTCCTTCACCGGAAGCTAAAGCTCATTGTTGAGATTTGAACCCTTGACCTTCGGTGTGCGAACCGCGCTAACCACTCGCTATCATCGCTACAAATAGCTTTTGTTGTAGAGGTACTTGACTTCTAAAAAATGAAAATGACCGAACATCAATTTTTCAACGCAAGCACACTTTACGGTCACAATGCCGCCCCAGACATTAAAAAACGACAAAACTCAATCGGAAGTAATTTTCCATGCCGACGCGCAGCAGCCGACTTTTTACAGTGAATTTAGCTCAACTAGCAAAATCCTGCGACTTTACTTGTTTACGCACTTTTCACATGTTTCTTTGAAATCAGTATTTTTTTTTTCGTTTAGATGCTAGCTTCTTGGTCGGTGTCTTCGAATCACACAGGAGATTTACCACCAAGTATTGTAAACTTGTGTTTTATTAAGTGTTTATATATATATTAAAAATAATAGTGTTTTGTGGTGATACATGTATTTTCGTGTAGCTTCCAAAATTTCGTTGAGGTTTCCACTAAAATTGCCACGCTACTAGGGCATTACCGGACTTGACATTGAGTAACTTTGTGTTACTTTGATATAGACTTAATTTATCATGAACCACTTAAAAATATAGTTATACTTGTGGATAAAAAAAACAAACGGCTCAAAAAGAAAACAAAAACTATTTTAAAAAAAAAGCTTTTTTTTTCTTACACACTGACAGACTTGTGATATTTATTACAATGGGCAGTTCAATGATTGTTCAAATGTAAAGATGCGCAGTCATGTGTACTGAATCTTGTGGAAATTTGGAAAAATGAGTGTTTCAGATGGCTGAACACGAAAAGATTGCGGAACTTTAGGCGAAAAGTCTACAATATTGATAAAAGTTGTAGGTAAGTATTTTATAGGGCGTGGTGCTTTTTTTTTATATACCTGACAGGCTTGGCGTTTGACCACAACTCACCTGATGTTAAGTGACGGTGTGGTCGAAGATGGTAAAGCACACCTAGTCTGGAATGAAACTGGCTCTCAAGTGTGGCTGCCGGAACACACCGTTAGATGCTTGGCGGCAGATTTTCAACTTGAGGGTGGTACCTAGCCAGCCGAGTACTAGAAAGTACAATTCTCTAAATAATAGGCTAGACATCGATCTTCACAAAATTTAAACCTCTTCACATAATTTAAAGCGGCTCCCTAGTTTTTTCCTTTCATGTCTTTTATAATTCTAAATGTTGTGTATTTTTGTGCGATTTCGTCTCTATACTCTTTGTAAAAACTTTTAATTTGCTTTCTATTGTCATTTATTTAAAGTGTGTACCTAATTTTCCTTTTAAAATAAAAATAAATAAGAATTATGTTATTTTAAATACCAACATAGGATAGAAAGTAGGTCCATCGTAGACCGCATCTTCGCTTAACATCAGGCGAGATGGCGGTGAAACACAAGCCAATTTGTAATTTAAAAAAAAATGGAAGTATTTTTAAAAACTTTACATTTGGTGGTGCCGTTGAACTCCCACAAGGGGAGTTTTCGGTGAGTAGTAGAATAAATTCCAGGGCATCGCTGCTTTAGCGCTAATTACTTTGAGTCATTCGATGGATAGCATCAACAGCCCTGTAATTTCGCTAGCTGCAGTTCCCTTCATACCGGAACACAGTAATGTTTACACACTTGGTGGCAGAATATCTGGTACCGCGGTGGTATCTACCTAGAATACCTTCTACTAAGGAGATCTACCACCAAGTAAAATATATATAAAGTTATATTTGAGTACCTGTTATTTTATTCTAATACTGTTTAAAGCGAACAGAAGTAGAACAGTCCATAACATCGTGATATCAATATTGGTCCGTGGCAGTACTCGCTGTGTCGGAGACTGCGTGAGGCGTCAATCCGACAGCAATAGAGACGAGACTAGAGAATCTATGGAGTAGCCAGACACGGGGCCTCATCACAAAGAAAAAGCACCATCTATTGATTTGACGCTTGATTACTGCAAAGTGGCCTGTGGAAAGCCATGATAGTCATAACCACGCATAGAATCTGGTGCCATTTAGAGCATTATACATAACACTAGAAAAAACACTTAACAAGTTTAATTTAAAAAATAACACTAATTAATGATATTTATTCAAAAAATTATGGCATTTGTCACTCAGGATGATATAAGGATGGTGACGATACCCAATACATAGGAGGTTTGCCAATACTCGCCACGCTAGACGGGTTTGGCGAGCGCAGTTAGGTGTGATTGTTCAAGGAAGACGCTGCTGCCCATCTTCCGGATTACATCCCTTAGCCGACTCTTACGGCAACCACGGGTAGAGAGGGTGGGATGTTGTGGCACAATTCTTACGCTGGCACCACCACGGCAAAGATTTTTGTGTTTTTTCCTAAAGATTTTGATCCATGTTTTTGTATGTTTGTAAATTGTTTTTATGACACAAATAAAGTATTGTGTATTGTAAAACTCGAAAAAAGCACGGGAGTATATAAAACTAGCTGCCCTACGCAGTTTCACGCTCGTTTTGCTGGATAATAGTAACCAGAGTATAACCTATATGCTTACCTAATTTTATCTATATCCGTTAAGCTTTTATAGTTTTATAGTATAAAGAAGTAACAAACGTACAGACGAGCTTTTGCATTTATAATATTAGAGTGCTGCATTAAAGAAATAAGTATTAAAGAAGTATGTAGCGATGATGGTTAGTGCGGTCGGTTCGCATGCCGAAGGTTCAAACCCCAACAATGAGCTTGAGCTGCCGGTGAAGGAAAACATCGTGAGGAAACCATAGCGTGGTGATAGGGTACTTTCTAGTACTCGGCTGGCTAGCTACCACCCTCAAGTTGAAAATCTGCCGCCAAGCATCTAACGGTGTGTTCCGGCAGCCTCACTTGAGAGCCAGTTCTATTCCAGGCTAGGTGTGCTTTACCACATTCGACCACACCGTCACTTAACATCGGGTGAGTTGTGGTCAAACACCCAGCCTATCAGCAATAAAAATGAAAAATATAACCTATATTAATCCTAATTTATATTTGAAAACCCTCTGAAGTCTCCACGGTTTTGTTTGATCGCAGCAAGCGGCGCCGTGGCCAGCGTGCTTTTATATCGAGGACCAGCTGTACAAGAATGAACAATCCGTCATTAAAACTGTTTTTTGTTTATCCTACAATAGGTACTTCATTTGCGAATCAACTACTTCTTAGCTCTTTCGGCCCTAAACAGTCATTTTGTTGACATGGCAGAGTATTGGAAAAAGTGATTACTTTAGCAATATTAATAAATTTACTTTTCTTGTTTTTATATCAGTGCTTACGTTAGCATGGGAAGGTTAAAAACACTTTAGTATTTATTATATAAGTACCTGTCGTAAAGTGTTAAATAATAAGACTAAGATTTGCACGCCGAAAGGCAGGTAATGGCGTTCGGTGACTGTACTCCTCCAACTGTACTTTGTACCCGTATATGCTATTAAAGATTATGAATTATGTAATATCACATCATGATCAGCCATAGGACGTCCACTGCTGGACATAGGCCTCCTCCTGGGGGGGTTTTGCCAATACTCGCCACGCTTGGCAGGCGGGTTGGCGAGCGCAGTTAGGTGTGATTTTCAAGGAAGACGCTGCTGCCCATCTTCATCGGATCATCCTTTAGCCGTCTCTTACGGTAACCACGGGTAGAGAGGGTGGGGTACAAATTCTTACGCCACCACCACCACGGCAAACAATTATGTAATATGATTTGTTTATTTTTTTAATTAAAATACATTTTTTTACATGGTTGACTAGCTTGGTGTTTGACCACAGCTCACCTGATGTTATGTGTGATATTGTTGTGACTTAAAACGGTGTGACCAATTACATTAACTAAAACGGAATGTCAAAATTCAAAACTATTAAAATACTGGGTGAAATATTTGTGAATTGAACTGTAAACGTTAATATTAAACATTTGAATTTTATTCATACACTGTATAGAAGAGTAAATGAATTGTTCAGTGACGCATGCCGCGGTCCGGGGAGCGCGCTAAAAGCTTTCGGAACACTGACGTACGCGGCGTGTTTTAAATACATATATTTATGTTATTGTTTTACTTTTATTTTTAGCGTAAAGGAACCATGACTGATATTTTGCTATGAAATTACTCCTGTGAACAGATGGACTAACAGTTTACTCACAGTTTAATCCATCGAATGATTTTTTTATTGTTTAATTGACGTTGCGTAAAATTTGAAACAAAGTCACCTAGAAGTGATCTCTAGAAGTCACCTAGAAGTCACTCACTGGATGGTAGAGAAAAAGCAGGAAGACAGAGAAAACGATGGAAGCGAGATTGGTGAAGAACGGGGGAACTATGCCCTTCATTTTAGTTGACCCGTTATTAATATAATGTAAGTGTCATAATTATTATTAAAATTATAATTTTAATACGAAGAAAAGATATTTTTTAAATCAAGTTACTGATGACGTGGAAATCTCTGTAAGCTTAAATTTTTTATTTTTTTTTATTTTTCGATTTGTTTTTTTAGCTCTATCGTACACATTATACAGTATCAGGATTCTTTTACTCTTCATTTGCTTGTAGCTCTTTTGCGTGCGTATATTTAAATGATAATTTTATTATATTCCATTCAGCCTTTACGTAATTAAGTGGCATAAACCAACAAACACAATGCACAAAAGGAATGTATGTTATTATTGGAATGTATCTTTATATTATAGTTATGTATTCCCCTATACCTATATCCTCATTATTGGCATATCCCGTCTTTTCTTCCTTTAATCCCCGTCCTGAGGTTGCCTCGAAGAGATCGCTTTTAGCGATAACGTTTCTTCTGTATTGTATTTTTTTGTGTACAATAAAGAGTTAATCAATCAATCAATCAATCACTCAATCAATCAGAAATACAACACAACACAGCACAACACAACATAAAAAGTGTGGTGCCGTATTCTGGCGCATAGGCTATGTAGATTCATAGAGACACTATCGCGCGTGCTTCCGTGACTATTTGTCAGATAAAACTTATCTGGTAGGAAAAAGCGTTTTGTTTCTTTATCTGAACAAATAGATATAAAATTAACGACGCGTGCGCATGTGTGCAGTCAATAGAAGTAATAGAGATACAGGGAGTGGATTTATAGATTTTATCGGTGGACTTAGTTTTGATTCTTTATGTTATTATCATCATCATCATCAGCCGTAGATCGTCCACTGCTGGACATAGGCCTCCTCCTGGAGGGGGGTTTTGCCAATACTCGCCACGCTTGGCAGGCGGGTTGGCGAGCGCAGTTAGGTGTGATTTTCAAGGAAGACGCTGCTGCCCATCTTCCGGATTACATCCCTTAGCCGACTCTTACGGCAACCACGGGTAGAGAGGGTGGGGTACTATTCTTACGCCGGCACCACCATGGCAAATTTATGTTATTATAGTCCCACAGATTTAGTTTCTTTCCTTTGAGAGACGTACATTGGTCCAGGAGAAGTCCCACTGCTGGCATCTTCTAATTGAGAGTAGGGTAAGGTCGTAATCGACCACGCTGACCAAGTGCGGTTAAGCCAATTTTGTACATTTTTAATAACATCAATAACTCTCACAATTTTGGGGCTTTTCACGATATTTGTTTAAATAGCTCATTTTTAGCGATAATAGCTCATTGATTAGCAGATCACACACGCCAGAGAGCGTGGATTTGAATCCTAACAATGAGCTTGAGCCTCCGGTCCAGGGCCGGATTATTCATAAGGCGAATTAGGCAACTGCCTAGGGGCCCCGCACCGACTAGTAAGCCCATGGGGGCCTAGTTGATGAGGGCCACTCACCAAGAAAAAAATAACGTTTCATTCCCTTATTATTTATGTACGGTGAAATTGCCATAGAAAAAAAAAGTAAAATCGACTTTTGTAATAGAAAAGGGTAAAAAAAGGGTAAAGGGTCTCCGAGAATTGCATTGCCTAGGGGCCCCGATAGGGTTAATCCGGCCCTGCTCCAGTCCTAGGTCCAAATCCCACATGCAGCTATGTCTTTTCTAAGTGCGTATTGTCGATAACTACAAACGTGTGAAAACCTGCATCTCTAAAAGTTATTAAAAGAGTAGAGTTTAAAGATATCGAACCCATAGAATATTTATTTCTGAATTTGTTACAAGCTGACCTTAAAATCTTACGTTAAAAGGCAAAATATTTGTTACACATACATTCATGTGATCTACGACATAAAAGATCAATATTTAATCCGCAAAAAATCAATCATTTTCGATGAAAAACGGGAGAAATGCATTCAAATTTTACTTTTTTAAAGACGTTCTCATTTCCTACAAATTGCATTTTTGACTTAGGTCACTTTCATTTCGTGGGTGCGATATGTTAAGTCTGCCAACCTGTCCAGGTAGACTATGACTTTTTTTGCAATCTATGACATGTCTATTTCGTAAATTATGAGTGTTAAGGTCGCTCAACTTTTTGAAATCGTGAAGTGTTTTACTGATTTCTTAATTTTTTAAGGTTGGTATCTCATGTTATTCAAAGTTAAGTGATATAGGTTAAACAAAAAATGTTTTTACTTATAACTGTTTCTAATCCCAACACGTCCAACCTTCCCCAATGATTAGCCATACATTAAAAGATGAAAGATTACCGCGCCTACAATGATTTTATTACTGTGTCATCTAATTACTGTAGATACTTATCTTACACACATGCCGTGTCAAGATTTTGAGGGTAGATAAGCTACCAGTATAGTGGACCCCTCCTGGCATTAACGCAGGTATGGTGACAAAGGTCTTGTGTGTTTGGTGCGTGGAGGCTACTTTCAAATGAGCTCATATTTTGAAGAATTCGGTTGTAGAGCAGGATTTTTATATTATGGTTTTGAAATAAAAATATCCGTGTATTTTTTCCGGCACATATGCAGAAATCTAGGTAAAAAATCGCAACATCTTTACATACCTACCTATGTACATTAAATAATTATATATATACCGGTTATATGAAAACAATAAAGATGATTAAGGTAAAAATGAGTACTTATTTTATATATTAAATCAGTTAGCTAATTCATATATTCAACCTTTGCTTAGTTTAGAACTAGATGGCGCTGTGTAAGATTGAGAAGTATAAAATGTACAAAAAAGTCACTTTTTATATTCACCTGCTAGGAACGCTACTTTTTATGCATTCTAAGTAATTCTAGAAACAATATATATTACGTGGTGCGTTTTGCGTTTTCTCGTTTGTCTAATTACATCTTTACAGCGGTGATAGCTTAGTGGTTAGCACGGTCGGATCACACACCGATAGGCGTAAATATGAACCCCAACAAAGAATTTGAGCTGATTGTGAAGGAAAATACTGTGAAGTAACCATATCGTAGTGTTAGGGCACTTTATATATTTTTTTCTTTTACAATCTAGGTACCACAGCTTACTTGATATTACGTGACGGTGTGGTCGAAGATGGTAAGGCACACCTAGCCTGGAATCTGGACTGGAACTGGCTCTCGAGTGAGGCTACCGGAACACACCGTTAGGGTGGTAGCTAGCCAGCCGAGTACTAGAAAATACCCTGCTATGGTTTCCTCACGATAATTTCCTTTACCGGCAACTCTAGCTCACTTTTGCGATTTAAACCCTTGCTCTTAAGCATGTAGACTGACTGCGCTAACCACTGACCCATCATCGTCATTAAAGTATTGAGCTGGCTAGATACTATATATACTTATATATACACCAAGCACTCAACAGTGTGTTCCGGCAGCCTCACTTTAGTTGAAAGTTCCATTCCAGACTAGATGTTTGCCATCTCCGACCACACTATCAAACATCTATCAGCCTATCTATAAAAAACCATGTCGCTTCTTCAGTCTAAAAGTTCGTTTAACCGCTATCGATTGATCCGTCCACAATAAGTCGTGTCCTGTTCCTGCGTAACAAGGAGAAGTCACGCGCCCTACCAATTAGCTGATGGACACCACCCCGCTCGTATTGTCCATTTGCGTACGACAGGGTGCGTGGAAACGAACACAAAAAGAATAAAGAAACATACAAAGTAATAATGAAAGCGGAAAATAAAATGTAAAATGATAAACATACAAAGTAATAATAAAAGCGGAAAATAAAATGTAAAATGTTAAACATGTAGAGTAGGTAATAATGAAAGCGGAAAATAAAATGCAAAATGATAAATATGTAAACTGTAAAGTAATAATAAAAGCGGAAAATAATATGTAATGTAATAAAAATGTGAAGTAATCAAGTAACCATAAAAGTAATATATGTTATATGATTAAAACGTGAAACATATACATAATAGAAGAAAGGAACATGTAAAATGATTAACATGTAAAGTAATAATGAAAGCGAAAAATAACATGTAACATGATAAACATACAAAGTAATAATAAAAGCGGAAAATAAAATGTAAAATGATAAACATGTAGAGTAGGTAATAATGAAAGCGGAAAATAAAATGCAACATGATAAACATGTAAACTGTAAAGTAATAATGAGAGCGGAAAATAATATGTAATGTAATAAAAATGTGAATTAATCAAGTAACCATAAAAGTAATATATGTTATATGATTGAAACGTGAAACATATACATAATAGAAGAAAGGAACATGTAAAATGATTAACATGTAAAGTAATAATGAAAGCGGAAAATAACATGTAACATGATAAACATACAAAGTAATAATAAAAGCGGAAAATAAAATGTAAAATGTTAAACATGTAGAGTAGGTAATAATGAAAGCGGAAAATAAAATGCAAAATGATAAATATGTAAACTGTAAAGTAATAATAAAAGCGGAAAATAATATGTAATGTAATAAAAATGTGAAGTAATCAAGTAACCATAAAAGTAATATATGTTATATGATTAAAACGTGAAACATATACATAATAGAAGAAAGGAACATGTAAAATGATTAACATGTAAAGTAATAATGAAAGCGAAAAATAACATGTAACATGATAAACATACAAAGTAATAATAAAAGCGGAAAATAAAATGTAAAATGATAAACATGTAGAGTAGGTAATAATGAAAGCGGAAAATAAAATGCAACATGATAAACATGTAAACTGTAAAGTAATAATGAGAGCGGAAAATAATATGTAATGTAATAAAAATGTGAATTAATCAAGTAACCATAAAAGTAATATATGTTATATGATTGAAACGTGAAACATATACATAATAGAAGAAAGGAACATGTAAAATGATTAACATGTAAAGTAATAATGAAAGCGGAAAATAACATGTAACATGATAAATATGTGAAGTAATAATAAAAGAAGAAAGAAACAGATAAACATGTAAAGTAATCATGAAAGCGCAGAATAATATGTAATATGTTAAAAATGTGAAGCATATACATAATAATAATAATGAAAGCGGTAAGAAACATGCACAGTTCTAATTACATATTTCTTTTTGTGGTTGGTAGGTTGGTTGTTCGACCACATATCGCGACTTCAATGACGGTGCAGTTGTAGACAATAAAAATATCGCGCCCAGCACAGGCAACGTCCGAGTATTTACGCTCCATTTAAATTATGTTATATTTAATTAATTAAAAATTTGCTTTATTAGTCATAATGTCACTAACTACGTTTTACTCTTATATCCATCAAATACTCCAATTGCATATGAATGAACGCAAACGATGAGTGACTGCAGTGTGAAAAGAAGAGGAATAGAGGGTTATGCGAAACAGTCATACTAAAGTGAAAGGAGGTAACAGTATTATTTTTCATCATCATTATCATCATCTCAGCCTTAAGGGACGTCTTATAGCTGAGGACTGCTGGACATAGGCCTCCCCCATTGACTTCCATAAAGACCGGTTGGAAGCGGCTCGCATCCAGCACAGGATTATTTTTACTTGGGACAAACATCGTAAAAAGAAAGTCTGATAAAGGCTCATAGAGAGAAAACAGATATCTATCAAAATTACGATAGTTTCTGATTTTCCATGCCTTTTTGGTCCTTGATACCTCATTGTTATCTAGAAAAGATGGCAAAAGCAGCTGTTCTCAAAGCAAACACTCCATCACGTGAACAAACACGCGGGCAGAGTCAGGCGCAAACAGTAACTAGATCCGGAGCGATCGTGTGTCACCCTATATAGTGTAGAAACAATGTAGCGGGCGGTAATGGGTGTGACACACTGCTAGGATGGACGGAAAGTTCGACGACGACGTGAACGACAAGTCTCAAGTTACAAGTTACATTCAAATTTAATTACGTATAATAAACATAAACATTATAATAAACATAGTGGTGCTTAGTTGTGATAACAATGTTTCCTTTTATTCCTAGTTGTGCGCCCCTAATTGTGATCTCACGATGTCTATATCTAAAGGTTGCCAAAAAGAGATCACTGTAAGCGATAAGGCCGCCGATTGTTGCATTTCATTTAAATGTTTGTATTATTTCTGTTTCTGTAATGTTGGTGTGAACAATAAAGAGTTATTTATCTATCTATCTACATATATATTCTTGTCTGATTTAATTTATATTCTAATCTGTAAAATTTATTTGCTAAAATTGGATTAGCATCTAATTCATTTATACACAAATACAAAATTATTCAACCAGACTTGAAGATAATATTTGTTCGTCAATTCGCCTGATGGTAAGCGATTGGAATATAAGTGAAACCCAAAAGCTTTCGATTCTCTGAAACTGTACTAACAAGTTTCAAATATAGAAGTTAGTATTTAATTATATATTAAGTTTTTGTAACTACCCTCAGTTTAATGTTTTAATGAGTTTAATACTGAAAATATTTTCTTTACTTCAAAGTTTTAAAAGGTGCTTCTAGCCTACAAAACGATTAGCTATTACCTAGGCTAATTAACGCTGAGTTGTTCAATAATGAAAATAAAGAACTCAAAAATTTAAATCAATAAGTCCATATCTCGTTTTTTTTTTTTTTTTTTTTTTTTTATTTTTTTTTTTTTTCATCGTAATCTATTTCCTTGGATTTATGTCGTGTTAGCGGTAAAATCTAGACATTAGATATTAGTCATTATAAAAATTACACGTTGAATTACAATAAGTATATATTTACCTTCTTAAATGAGCAATAAATTGTTATTATGCGGACGTGCTTTTATTCAAAAAAAAATATCGTGCGGGCTTACACAGAAGAAATCAACTTGTTCGCGAACATTAGTTCGACATCCTATCACGTTGTATGTCACCTCTACCACCTGGCGCGAGCGTGACGTCATCATACGGATGGACATCGCAATTATATGAAGATTAACTTTAAACGCGATCCCACCCTTAACTGTTAGTTGTAGTATAGGTGTGGTAGCGGCATGAATGCGGCGATTATTTAGGTTGGCTTTTTGATTTTAGAATTATATAGGTGGTTGAATGATTATGAATGAGTCAAATTATTTCTATGAATCGGCAAACGTAGACTTGAAATTTAGAATATGCCATCCTGAGACTCTTAATCCAGATAATAATGTTATATTATTTTGATCGGCCAGTTTATATTATATGATTGACAAGTTAGGTGTTTGACCACAGCTCACCTGATGTTAAGTGACGGTGTGGTCGAAGATGGTAAAGCACACCTAGCCTGGAATGGAACTGGCTCTCAAGTGAGGCTGCCGGATCACACCTTTAGATGCTGAGCGATAGATTTTTAACTAGATGGTGGTAGCTAGCCAGCCGAGAACTAGAAAGTACCCTACCACCACGCTATGGCTTCATCACGATGTTTTCCATCACCGCCAGCTCTAGCTCATTTTTGAGGTTTGCTCCCACGCCCTTCGGCATGCGATCCGACCGCGCTAACCACTGAGCTATCATCGCTACAAAAGTATATAAGTAAGTATTTACAAAAAAAAGAATTTAAGTATTCTATCAGCTATCTTATTAAATTAATTAATGTTAATTAATTAATTAATGTCCTACGATATTTATTTATTTTATTTATTCTGTGGTGATACCTACATAGACGACCTTTTTTCTTTGTTATTCAAAGATCATTAGGGCACCGCTGCAATTACCTTCGTATGCCATCAGCAAAGAGTCTTGTTTGTTTAATTATTTGTGCCGACAAAAATTAGTCCTTGGTAAACTTCAATCGATTTTGTTTAAACGACCTACTTCGGTAAGGACTTTATAAAGAACTCCATATCATTATTGACCACATCAGGTGAGTTGTGGTCGAACAACAAGCCTGCCAGCCATAAAAAAAAAATATACAGAACACCCAGACAAAACATTTTTGATTATACCACAAAATGCTTGTCCTGAGTGGAAATCGGACCCACGCCCTACGGCTCTTGAAGCAGTACAGTATGAAACATAGCCAATGAGCCAACAGGGCAAATATTCTACCGCTAAGCAGTAGTGTGTAAACGTTACTGTGTTCCAGTTTTGCGGGTACTGCAGTTATATTACAGCTTTAAAGTAATGAGCGCCAAAGCAGCGATGCCCTGAACTTTGATTTGTTATTCAAAGTTTTGGGTACTTCTGCATTGGTTATGGATTTTATGTCTAATAGGACCAATATTCTCCAAGCAGCAAAACTAGCTCAATTTTCGTCCCAGTAAGCCCGCACCAGTTTTAACCAAGGGGAAGGCAAGGCATCATCGTCAATCAGAAACTAACATAAATATGCTTTTACCCCCTCCGTTCCACCCCTCAAGGGTGCAAATGTACCCAAACGAGGGCCGAGCGCGCTGCGTGGGGCCGCATGAATTTTTGGACTTGCAAGGATTTTCCTACTCTAAGGATTTACATTTAAGTACATTCGTGTTTTGTAATGTGTTCTCTAATGGAGGGATGTCTAAGAGAAAAGTTTCGTTTTAATTTTATTTGTGTTTTTGTTTTTATTAATATCTGTTTGGGGAACGAGGTGTTATTTTCACTTAAATAGATTCTATATGACACATTTTTCACCTAAGATAGAGGGGTTAGCAAGCAAGCGGGCTATTTAAATGGTGGTAAGTAGTCAGGCATTGTACATGTATAGTGTATACGTCTGGGTGTGGATTCCATTTACTTAAAAATAAATGTTAATTTTTATATCATAATTTTATAACAAATAAAAGATATTATTTTCAAAACAAAACACGTAAATAAAGTTACCTAATATTCTTGTTCTACTACATAAAAATTGTCGGATGAAATTGCGTATAAGATGGATAAAGTAATTTTTTTTAATGTAAAAGTTTTAAATCTAACGAGACGCTCTCTTGATGGTAAAAGATAACGCTTGTCCATGACCATTGCAGTGATACACACATCACTCACATCATTAGTCATAGGACGTCCACTGCTGGACATAGGCCTGCTCCTGGGGGGTTTGCCAATACTCGCCACGCTTGGCAGGCGGGTTGACGAGCGCAGTTAGGTGTGATTGTTCAAGGAAGACGCTGCTGCCCATCTTCCGGTTGACATCCCTTAGCCGACTCTTACGGCAACCACGGGTAGAGAGGGTGAGGTACTATTCTTACGGCGGCACTACCACGGCAATATATGTATAATATAATTATTATATGTATAGATTTTAAATTAAAAATTAAGATTTTTATTAGATTACTCACGCTTAACCAACCATCAAGCTCTGTTTTCACGTGCAAGGCGCGCAGCGTGCCGCAGCGCGAAGCAAGACGAGGCCGCATGCGCGTTGTACTCAGCTTTGTCTCCATGAAGAAGGTCACCAGATTTAGCCGAAACTATAGGAGTGTCCGATGTAATTAAACATGAAAAATCCCGCATAAGCAAAACAAAAATGTTTTTAAAACCGCGCCAATTTCCAAAGTATAGTATTGTATTGTAACAACGTTAAAAAATAAAACCAAATTGTTTTTGATCGCTATTACAAAGGTCAAAATTCTCGTCAAATAATTCGGCCCGCGGTGAATATTCATAATAATTATAGTGCTATCATTAATATCGATGGACAGACCGACAGGGGGAGGTTGATGTATTGGTGATCTGCGCAATGACTGGTCACTAATGAGGCGATGATTATACAATATTGGTTGTGGGTGATAGAAAGCGCAAGTAGGTATTTGTTATCTTTTGTAAATAGACGACTGAAATGCTCTCTTGATAATAGATACCTAGATAGAAACTCTGTATTGTGCACACCAAAAATAGAAAAAGGGGTAAAGAAAATTCATTAATATTATGCTGAGGTGAGCCTCTATTTAGTAACTAAAAATATCTTAAGACATTACACACAGCGCCATCTGACCCCCAACTAAGCAAAGCTTGTACTATGGAAGTCAGATAGCTAGAATACTTAAATACTTTTTTTTGTAAATACTTATAATACAGAACATACATTTGTTTATACCACAAAATGTTTGTCTTGGGTGGGAATCGAACCCACGCCCTACAGCTCTTGAAACGGACATACTACCAATGAGCCAAAAGGGCTGTCAAACTGTCTCATATATGTAGGTAACTGTTTCTTTTTTAAACAAAATAAAAATTAATTTCTTTCTTTCCTAACAATCTTATATCTCAACAAATCATTGCTGCTTTGGCGCTCATTACTTTGAGACTCGATGGTAAGTCTCAACTGCCCTGTAATTTCGCTAGCTGCAGTACACATCAAACCGGAACACAGTAATGTTTGGATAGAATATCTGGTACTGTGGTGGCTTAAACGACATCTTTATAGATGAGATAATACTACTTATCTGTTACCTTAAATAAACAGAACATGTACAATAAGACAAGTATAGTGTTGGCAGTGCGAAAGGGGTGAGGATGTCAGCAGGTAACGGAACGAGGCAATCATCTAATTGCATCATAATCCACGTCTCGGAACAACTGGCGCTGGGAGCCGACGGCGTATTAACCCTTTCAAGCTCTTAGCTTAATAAATGGTATATTGTCGCCCATTTGGACGGGTCTTTATCTTTATCACACTATTATAAAGGCGAATGTTTGCGAGTGTGTTTGTATGTTTGTTACTTCTTCACGCTCTAACGGCTGAACCAATTATGATTAAATTTGGTATGGCGGTAGTTGTCGCCCTGGATTAATACATAGATAGGCTAGTTAAAGCACAGTTAGTTTAATTTATAATGTTAAATAAGGTCGTATAGGTCGATATGATAGGGTTTTTTTGGAACGGGGTGGATGTTTTTGTATGGTTCCGTACCCAAAGGGTAAAAACGGGACCATATTATTAAGACTTCGCTGTCTGTCCGTCCGTCTGTCTGTCACCAGGCTGTATCTCAAGAACCGCAATAGCTTGACAGTTAAAAATTTTACAAATATGTATTTCTGTTGACGCTATAACAAATACTAAAAACAAAATAAAATAAATATTTAAGGGGGGCTCCCATATAACAAACGCGATTAGTGTGCCGGGATGCGACGGCGCACTCTGGAGCTCTTCCTCACCGGAGTCCTCCTCTACGATGTCAGGAATATTACAACACACAGAGCTCACCGCGACGTCTTCAGAAGCACGGCCATTCTCACGAGCTCCATGAAGACAAGCAGTATTGGATTATTAGATACAAAAAAAAAAACAAAAAAAAAATAGCAATTATTCCTATTACGATTTCCCTCAGGGAACTAATCAATTGTTACCATAACCTTCCCACGCACCCTATATCGTTTCCCATCTCCCAATCAAGGTAAACGCTCCAGTTTTATGACAACTCATCTCAACCTGTCACATCCCATCAACGCAGCCAACCAGCCACCCGCACAGCCAGCTAGCCGGCTATTGTGCGACATCGACTCCATTGTGCTGGGCCATTCAATTCCACGATCGACATGATTGGCAGCAATTAGAGACAATAGGAGATACTTGATTACTGCCACAACATTCTATATCACGACAATTTTGTTTCGAACCCACGGTGAAAACTTGGGAAAGTGTATTGTAGCGATGATGGCTCAGTGGCTAGCGTGGTAGGTTCGCATGCCGAAGGGCGTGGGTTCAAACCCCAACAATGAGTTTGAGCTGCCGGTGAAGGAAAACATCGTGAGGAAACCATAGCGTGGTGGTAGGGTACTTTCTAGTACTCGGCTGGCTAACTACCACCCTCAAATTGAAAATCTGCCGCCAAGCATCTAATGGTGTGTTCCGGCAGCTTCACTTGAGAGCCAGTTCCATTCCAGGTTAGGTGTGCTTTACCATCTTCGTCATCGACTTCGACATCGTCATTTAACATCAGGTGAGCTGTGGTAAAACACCAGGCCGTCAGCGTTAAAAAAAAAACAATTTTATAACTTTTTGGCTCTTTGTGAAAATCAGGCGTAACATAAAGATGAACAGACAAAAAAGAAAACAAACATGGAATGACAAGAGGCTCTAAGGCCTCTAAAGCTTGCTGAGAACTAAATCTAATGTCTTTGTACAGCTAGTTCCTATTGCAAGCTAGTTAGTTGTCCCATACAACAAACGATTTTTTTGCCTTTGTCATAGATAATGGTGCGGAACCCTTTGTGCGCGAGTCCGACTCGAACTTAGCCGGTTTTTTATTTATTTGCTAGATACAGCAGCGATTATCCTCCTACTGTTATTTAAAATTTGTTGTGTCTATAATTATAATGAAGTTTAAATCTTTTTATTTGTGTCTTTAGTTCGTAGTTTTAAAAGTTGTAGAATCTAGTGTCTTTTAAAAAATAAATGATATCCTTTCATTCCTTTTAGTATTTAAATAGTAGGTACATTCTTACCCTAGAGGTGAAAGTAATTTAGCTAGTCCCGAGACGGGGCTTGGCCAATAGTTCGAGGGACTAAATAAGTCGTTACCCCGAGGTGAACACTGTTTTTTATTACGAATACAAGGAAAGTAAAAACAAAAACATGAATTAGCCAAAGAAACAAAAAAAAAACGGCTACCAAAAAATAGCTACCACCCGGTAGCTAGCCCGCCGAACTAGAGAGTACCCTACCACCACGCTATGGTTTCCTCACGATGTTTTCCTTCACCGGCAGCTCAAGCTCATTGTTGGTGTTTGAACACAAGCCTTTCGGCATGCGAACCGACCGCGCTAACCACTGAGCTATCATCGCTACAACTTGATACAAATTTAGACAAATTAGCTAATAGCAGCACGTTAATTTTTTTTATGTCTGTTATCTCATCACTAATGGCCAGCCCTCCGTGTGCCCATGGACAATAATTACGCCACGTAACGCGTCCGTGTGCAACTGGCGCGCGTGCCGCGCCATCTGGCATACGCACGCGACTGATTAGCTTTACGACTTCGTGTACATTTGGAGACGCGTAAACATCGGACAAATCTAATAAATGTCGGTAGTAACAAATAACAAACTAAATATGGAAACTGACGTGGTTTTCACAAATTTTTATTTTACTTATGTGGAATTATTAACGTTATATTGGATACCTATTCCTATAATTTTGTTCACATTCGGTGGCCTTCTTCATGGAGACAATGTTGAGTTCAATGCGCGCGTGGCCTCGGCTTGCTCCGCACTCGCTACGCGCTTTGCATAGTGCATTATGGTATCGGTTACTTTCAATTGTAAATGTCATATGCCAACTTTTTTTATAGTTGACAGGCTAGGTGTTTGACCACAGGTCACCGGATGACCTCTTAAGTAACGGTGTGGACCAAGATGGTAAACACATGTAGCCCGGAAAGGAACTGGCTCTCAAGTGAGGGTGCCGGAACTCATTATCTGATGTTTGACGGCAGATTTAATAGCCAGCCGATTACTAGAGAGTACTTTACCACCATGCTGTGGTTTCCTTACGATGTTTTATTTGAACCGACCGCGCTAACCACTGAGCTATCATCTCTACGATATCCAAAAACCGATCAGATTATTTGTGGCTTTACCATAATAATTTGTGAGAATTACGTTATCAGATATTCTGCCGTTAAGCAGTAGTGTGTAAACATTACTGTGTTCCGGTTTGAAGGGTACTGCAGCTAGCGAAATTTCAGGGCTGTTGAGACTAACCATCGAAAGTCTCAAAGTAATAAGCGCCAAGGCAGCGATGCTCTGGACTTTGTTTTGCTACTCAAAGTTCTATGTATCGCTGCAATGGTCATGGACAGGCGTTATCTCATACCAACATCAGAGACTTTCATTAGTCTCATAAATTTTAAATAAAAAATAAAAAAACGTAAATGTTAACCATGGAAGGACATTTTTCATTTATTTCCACCAGAGCCGTTTTGATGGCTTGCCGTGGTGGTGCCGGCGTAAGAATTGTACCCCACATCTCTCTACCCGTGGTTGCCGTAAAATTCGGCTAAGGGATGTAATCCGGAAGATGGGCAGCAGCGTCTTCCTTGAACAATCACACCTAACTGCGCTCGCCAACCCGCCTGCCAAGCGTGGCGAGTATTGGCAAAACCCCCCCAGGAGGAACCCTATGTCCAGCAGTGGACGTCATATGGCTGATGATGTGTGTGTGTGAGAACCGCTTCTCCTCTTTCCATACATATCTCTATATTAGTACGAAAATCTTGAACAGTAATATGCTAACCCTTCTAAACATTAAAATGGAAGTCCCACTAACAACTTAGTTTCTCATTTTAAGGTCAAACCTGACCTCAATTGCAAGGTACTTGTTACTGCAACGGTCGACACGTCCACGAGTCGTGGTCTAAAACAAGTCATTGTTTACGTCCAACCGTATGCAAACCACTATCATCGCTCCTAAATGGAAAAACCTAATGCGACGTGTAAGTTGGTTTGTCTGTTACACCAGTAATGGACCGTTTGTACTACTTTGAAAGCTTTTTAAGTTACTTTACAGAAGGAACTAACAAAATAAGTTTCACAAGGTTGTAAATCCCATTAGCAAGAGGTCGTCTAGGTAGGTACCACTGCAGTACCAGATAGTCACAAGGCAGTAGTGTGTTAACATTACTGTGTTCCGGATTGAAGGGTATTCCCGAATCAGCGTGGTTTTAATAAGCTGTCCCAGTGCAGGATGCGGGTCTCTTCTCATTGTAAGAAGGGTAAGACTATAGTCCACCACGCTGGCTAAGTGCGGGTTGGTCACATATCTCTGTGAACTTTTTTTTCTGAACACTCAGGCTTGTACGTTTCCTCACGATGTTTTCTTTCGCCGTTTGAAGACAGCGACAATACGCACATGTCATAGAAAAAGCAGAGGTGCGTGCAGGGGATCCGAACCCAGGACCTCCAGATTAGAAGCCAGTTGGTCTCCCAACTAGCCGAAACTTCTATTTTTATCATCAATAAATTCTTCTTACATAAAACTCTCAGTCAAGATCACAATACAATAAAAATGTCAAAATTACCAAAACCTAACTTTAAATTAGCCGTACAAAATCTTATTGTGTAAAATGACAGTTAGTCAAGACGATAAAAATTAAATTAATACAATACAAATTTTGTGGTTTTTATTTTAATTAGTTTTTTTGTTTTATCTTTTTAGTTTATAAATGTCAAAATTTAGTTTTAGATGTGAAGTAAAGTAACGGATATTTTTTTTAATTATTGTCAAATTTTTTAAATTGTTGTCAAGTTTTTTAATTGTAGTCAAGTTTTAAATTTAAATCCTCATTACTTATCTAATTGAAACGACTGTTAAACGGAAATAAGCTAAATATATACCTTGAACACACAATACATATTGTTTATTTTCTAAAACTTTATTCATGAAACCTTATAAGTGAGTGAGGTGAGCTGTGGTCAAACACCTAGCCTGTCAGACATAAAAAAAAAAAAAAAAAAAAAAGTAAATATGTTATGCTATGTAAGCTTATTGGGGGTTAAAATAGAACCAGTGGACCCGGCACTAAGAGAAACCTATATCGCAACCTGTATATGTATGTAACACTAACCTGTATCGCAAAATAAAAATTAAACAAAAAAACTTAAAAAAAAAAGTTAAACCGACTTCAAAAAAAAAACTTCAGCACTAAAAAGCGAAAAATAAACTTACTTTACAAAGTATTATTATACCTGCTAGGTACCTACTGATCTGTTTGAAGTCGGTGCTTAGCCTAGCCTAGGTGCCGGTGCTTGGCACCGACTTCAAACACTAAGTTTATTTCTCGCTTTTTAGTGCTGAAGTCGATTTTACTATTTTTTTAAAGTTTGTTTTACTTTCTATTTTTAGTTAATTTATGTTCACGCCAAGAAACACTGGAACAGTATGAGTCTAGCTAGACTCGCTAAGATTCAAAAATGTCTTGCCAAAGACAATTACATAGGGCCAAACTATGTTAAATTTTTATGGCACCAAATGGCAACTATTCCGCATCAAACTAAAGAAAAAACACGTAAATCGGATCATAAATCTCAGCGTAATCGGTGTACATACATAAAAAAAATAACCTAACCTAACCCTATAAGTAATTAATTTTATTTTAAAGTTTGTAATCTCTCAAACGTAAACACTCGAGATGGCAAACAAAGAGCTCGTTAAATGCAAATGTCTGTAGGCCAGCGCTCACCATCACAGGATATGAGCCCGATTTGAATGTTATTGAAACGCCGAGTGTTTGACACTTCACCACTCCGCGCTGTATATTGCATCACCAAGAATAGATTAAAGGCTTCCACAGACTTAGCACGACAGTTTTTTTATGAGATTATAATGAGACGAAAAAGACACGCTCCTGATGGTAAGAGATAACGCATGACCATTACAGCGATGTATCGTTCTATGTACTCAAAGTTTTGGGTACAGAAATTTGAGTAGCAAAATAGGCACCGCTGCTTTGGCTCTCATTACTATAAGACTTTTGATAGTCTCAAAAGCCTTGCGATTTCTTGTAGTTAAATTTGAATTAGACATTTTTAAGGATTCTCTACAAGAAGTAGTTTATCTATATACCTACCTAAACCAATTTTATTACACGATTGTCCGAAAAGAAGTTTTTATGGTTAACAGGCTAGGTTTTGACCACAGCTCACCTGATATGACGGTGTGGTCGAAGATGGTGAACACACCTAGCCTAGCACGGAGGCCAAGAGAGGCTGGCGGAATTTGAAAAAATATTTTTGGTACCTTTATTCCAATATGGCGGTCGCTCGAGGTCGAAATAGCGATGTAACGATCATAACTCAGTCAGTAGCGCGGTCGGTTTACACGTGAAAGGGCGAAGGTTCAAACCCAAACAATGGGCTTGAGCTGCCAGTGAAGGAACACATCGTGAGAAAACCATAGCGTGGTGTTAGGGTATGTTTTAGTACTCAGCTGGCTAGCTACCACCCTCAAATTGAAATTTTGCCGCCATGCACCTAACGGTGTCCAATCACTTCAACGGTATCACTTGTGAGCCAATTCCATTTAAGCACATTGTCACTTTCAGGTGAGCTGTGATTAAATACTTAGCCAGTAAACAATAAAAGATTTATTTTAGCAAGGTAAGATCTTGGCTTCAAGAAACCTTGTTTTATGACTTTGACGATCTTTTAAAAATAAGGGATTATTGAATAACTAGTATGTCATTGTAATTTTTTTATTGATATTGAATCCTAATGACATACTTTATATTTGACATATTGTTATATTGACGTATATTATGAAATGACATGAAATTTATTCACTAAAAATAGGGTTAATATTGATGTTATAGATATTGTATTAATTTAGTTCTCCTATTTTGCCACGTCTCGGCGTTTGAATTTGGTCGTGCAAAAAATAGTATAAATAAAATTTAAAAAAATAATAATCTCAAATTTTATACATTATAATTATGATATATGTATAATGATTTTGATGTTTTAATGTTACTTTTAATAAGAATGGAACAATGTGACTTTGTTGTGTTATCAATAAAATATTTGTAATTGATTGAAAAAAATATTGTATGTTTTAAACTTTTCGGGAGAGACTAGCTAGATTCTAAGAGATACTGAATAAAAATGAAATGTATTAAAAATTTATTGTTGCTTACGGAAATACTTTTAGTATTTTACATGACGTTATCGTTACAATACCCTTGAAGTTCCGGCGGCGAGCAGCTGGTGGTAAAAGGTGCCGCTGCACTCACGGCTAAAGCCAGGAGTTAAAAATACTTGAGTTATTTGGGAAGCACTCGACGGGCCGGCTCGACGGCTAGGGATGGGACGCCATTGCTTCTTACGACTTGAACACTAGAGTAGAGTATTTAAATAAATAAAATAAATATTGTAGGACATTTCACACAGCGCCATCTAGCCCCAAAACAAAGCTTGTACTATGGAAACCAGATAACTGATAGAATACCTATTGTGTTTTTTTTACTTAGTGTTTGACCACAGCTTACTTGATATTAAGTGACGGTGTGGTCGAAGGTAAAGCATAGCATTAAGCCTGGAATAGAACTGGTTCCCAAGTGAGGCTACAGGAACACGCCGATAGGTGCTTGGCGGCAGATTGTCAACTTGAGAGTGACAGCTAGCTACCCGAATACCTACTAGAATATACCACAATGCCATGCTTAACTCACGATATTTTCCTCCACCAGCAGCTCAAGCTCATTGTTGGGTTTTGAACCTACGCTCTTCGGCGTGTGAACCGACCGCGCTAACCACTAAGCTGTCATCGCTACAAAATAAATACATGCTTATAATACATATAGGACACACAGACATAGAACAAACATTTATGCTTGTCACACAATTGTTTGTCCAGAGTCGGAATCGAACTCACACCTTACAGCTCTTGAAACAAATACACTACTAAGCGAGCCAACGGGGCAATGAATTTATATATTTTTTTCGCAGAAAACAAATGATGCAATCTTTCTGTAGAATAATTATCTTGTTCGTGTCCCAGCCCTAGTGTGCGCGCTATCAGTCGGCGCCGAAGATGGCGCCGGCGCCGCTTTGATCCGGCAGACGTGGGAATGCGCGAGAGTGGATCGCACCACTGTTGATCTAGCCGTTATATCGCAAGCTGCCCCGATGCGTGTCACTCCGACATCAAGACTCAAGTCAAGCTTTTTGTTCTGTCGAGTACATTTTCGATCTGGCATTTGTCAATGTTCGTTTTGATGTATTATATTATTTTAGAACTCGTAATAAAAACTCTCAGTGCCTCTAGCATACTATGGAAACTGACGGAGTTTTTGGCAGCTAACTTACATAGGACAGGGAAATGACAGTGGATTGTGATGTTACAGCCAAGTTACAATTAATAGGGAAGTGACAGCTAAGTAGGTAATTGATTGAATCAGGCGTTACTTTGCGGAAGTCCATTTTGTGTTCTAGGTAGTAGTTGTAGCTGGAACGACTGTTAAGCGGTTAACTAAATATATACCTAGAACACTCAAGCTAAGTAGGTAACAATTAGGTACTTAGCAAGTGACAAACTAAGTAACAATTAATAGAGAACTGACAGCTAATTAGGTGACAGCTAAGTAGGTAACAATTAGGTACTTGGCAAGTGACAAACTAAGTAACAATTAATAAGGAAGTGACAGCTAAGTAGGTAACAATTAGGTACTTGGCAAGTGACAGCTAAGTAACAATTGCTTGGGAAGTGACAGCTTAGTCACAATTGATAGGGAAGTGACAGCTAGGCAACAATTAATAGGGAAGTAATAACTCAGTAGGTAACAATTTTTTTGGCATGTGACAGCCAAGTACCAATTGATAAGGAAGTGACAGCTAAGTAACAATTACTTAGTAAGTGACAGCTGAGCAACAATTGACGGGAAATATCAGCTATAGCTTTGTTGGATAATTTTAAACACGTGTTTATGAGTAAACAATACTCACAAAACGCATGTTCTTTATCATCCAACAAACTTATAAATTTTGACATGATTTTAAAATAATATTTCTTCAAATAAGTGGTGTTTCCAATATATTTGTTTGGTATTATGACATCTTGTTCCCATGACTAGTTTAATGCATTCTTTTTATAGAAACCATAATTCTAAATCGTGTTAACATGTCAAATATCTTTCCTGAACACGTTTCGATACACCTTAATGGAAAACCGTTGAGAGATGTACTCAAAGACATCAATCTCATTTCAAAAACGTAACACTAACTTCGATATATGGTTTTACCTATTTTATTGCGTGAATATTTAGTATAGGTTTAATGACCATGCTTATTGTTAGAGTTGATTTGGTCGAAGGCCTTTGGCATGGTTTGTCATTTGCTGTTTAAAAAAAATATTGTTTTTTTAGTTTCCAAATTTTTTGCCTATAGCTCACTTAAGATTAAGTGATAGCGTGGTGGAAGATGGTAAACGCACTTGGCATGGAATGGAATTGGCTCTCAAGAAGAGAGGTTGCAGGAAATCACCGTTAGACCACCGACAGATTTTTAACTTGAAGATGGTAGCTAGCCAACCAAGTACTTACTATAAAATAGGTCCCTATGCTATCCTACCCTATCACTATGCTTAGGTTTACTCTCGATTTTTTCCTTCACCAGCAACTCAAGCTCATTGTAGGGATTTGAAGCCACGCCCTTCGATATGCGAACCGACCGCGCTAACCACTGAGCTATCATCGCTACAAAAAGGATGGTAGCTAGCCTACCTTGTACTTACTATAAAGTAGTAGGTACCCTACCACCATGCTATGGTTTATTCACGATGTTTTCCTTCACCAGCAGTTCAAGCTCATTATTGGGATTTGAACCCACGGTCTTCGGCGTGTGGACCGACCGCGCTAACCACTGAGCTATCCTTGCTACAAAGAAACATCGCTACATTAAAATACTGTATGAACCGTTTATTAAAAACACGTCACATTTTCATAGAAAAGAAAACAAAGGAAAATTATAATTTAATATGTCATCCATTTTGTTTTAAACTAAGACAAAAGCTTAATATAATTATTGTTATCATAAGCGTATGTACTTACGGAATTAATCGGGAACAAACAAACTTGCATATTAACAAACTTGTTCATATGAATATTGGTCCGGTAACGTTATTTTGATCTAATAACACGAACCGAAATATTTATAAGACGTAAACAGGGTCGTAAAGCAAATTGGCTTCTATTTTTGAACTGGAAGATGCGCTTGCGTCGCTCGGGCGAACCAATGAGCGCGCGGGACGCCCACATGACGGGTAAGGCGTGGTTCGAACTTTAAATTGCAGTCTGAATAGTGATGTCCGTTAAAGATTGAATTGGACTTTAAGTTCTGCTAAAAGTCCTTTTTTAACCGACTTAAAAAAAGAGGAGATTCTCAATTCGTCGGAATCTTTTTTACATTATGGTGGTCCCATTGGCACCAAGTCTGAATATGATGATGGGATCCCAGAAAAATCGAGGGCAACCCTCAAATTTTATAGGGACGCATAATGTGTTATATATATTTTTATTTCAAAGAATATATTTTCAGATTGATCCCATAAAAATTACGTGAAAAATGGTCGAGTAGTTTGATTTTTAAACCACAAAACCTAACCGTGTTCGAGCTTAGGGGCTTGGAGTCGGGTTTTTATTGTTTATACTTGTTGTAGTTGACTGCCTAGATGTTTGAGCACAGTTCACCTGATGTTAAGTGACGGTGCGGTCTGAGATGGTAAACACTGGCCTGGAATGAAATCTGCTTGCAAGTGAGGCTACTAGAACACACAGTTAAGTTCTTTGCAGCATATTTATGCCTTTATGTCTATGGACTACATTTTTTTAATAGAAAAGTAATGAGACGAACGAGACGCTCTCCTGATCGTAAGAGATAACGCCTGTCCATGACCATTGCAGCGATACAGTGCATCGCTGATTTAGCGCTCAATACTTTGAAACAATAGATAGTCTCAATAGCCTAGTAATTTCGCTAGCTGCAGCACCCTCTAAGCTGGAACACAGTAATGTTTACACACTACTGCTTAGCGACAGAATATCTGGTACTGCGGTGGTATCTACCTAGACGACCTAAGGAGACCTACCACCAAGTAAACATAGATTGAACACTACATTAGCTACTTCTTTTGTTGACACGGTTTCATTGTAGAAGTAGGTACATATAACTTCTTCTCCTGGGGTCTGGGTATCTTCAAGTCACGAGTGAATCGGTTTCTGAGTAAATACGGCAAGCGCTTATATACGGTACTGCATCTTTGCTTAACATCATGCGACAGCGATAAAACGCAAATCTATTAGGTATCACATAAAAAAGCCTATAAAATATTATCCTAGGAACTGTACGGATTCCCGTCCCTAGCAACGCGATGGTTCGGCCCAGCACGTTAATACCATTAAATAAATAAATAACGTAGGACTTTATACACAGCGCCATCTAGTCCCAAACTAAGGAAAGCTAGTACTATGGGAATCAGATAGCTGATAAAATGCTTTCATACTTTTTTTGTTATTACATACTTATGATATATACAGCACACCCAGACACAGAATACTCGTTTATCGCCACGTCACATCAATGTTTGTCCCGGTGGGAATCGAACCTACACACTCTATGTGCTCAAAGAATATTAAGAAGTTTCCGATTACTTTTCCCAACACTATATAGTCCTTTAAATAAAACTTTTATTTCTTTTAAGATGTGGGTATAATAATTTCGAAGAACAAAATGTGTCAAAATATGGTTTTATCTCTGGGTTACTTTTGAGTCACGATGATTTTGCATTTAGTTTGATAAATGAACTTTATCACTCCTATCATATGGATCAAAATTCACTGACAAATCTATGTTTATAAAACTTAATATTAGTCGGCGTTATTTTAAATTATAAAATTAAAGGTTTATTCCCTATAATTTTGTGGCGTTTAGCTTTATGGAGTCAATAAAATTGGCCTCCATGATTCGGACATTGTGATTGTTAAATAGGCAGATATTAAATATAAATATCGAGTAGAGACCACTCGGGTTACGAGCTCAATCTGAGACCTCATTCTCACGCGGTCGATATTAGCTAGCTAAAAACTTATTTTTTCCATTTATTATTGATTTATCTACACTCTCAAATCTACAGACATCCTCTAAAGGGTTCTACACTGCACACTTTTATACTTTTTTTTACTTTGAATACAATACAGGGAGAGTTAGTTTAATTAATCCTAATCTAAGGTTAAGCTCGCCGTGGTGGTGCCGGCGCAAGAATACTACCTCACACTCTCTACCCTTGGTTGCCATAAGAGTCGGCTAAGAGATGTAATCCGAAAGATGGGCAGCAGCGTCTTCCTTGAACAATCACACCTAACTGCGCTCGCCAACCCGCCTGCCAAGCGTGGCGAGTATTGGCAAAACCCCCCCAGGAGGAGGCCTAGACCAGTAGTGGACGTTCTATGGCTGATGATGTGTGATGTGAATCTAAGGTTAAAGTGCTGCAATGTCGTCGGCGTAGAAGACGAAGGTCCCGGTGTGCCGTGATACTGCAACGACCACGTCCGACACGCTCCCGTGCAGATTAATTCTTGGCTTGGTTTTTGGCGATTATTGACTCTTAATCCTAAGCTTCATGGATAAAAGTGCGCTACGTGCCTCCGTTATAACCTCGGCTGATGAGGCTTTCCTTTTCTTCTTGCGTGTGCACTAAGAAATAGGTATTGAAGAGGGTGCTGGATATTTACGCTTCCTTGTACCATCTGTGCTCAAGAGACCTAATACGGGGAGCTGAGGAATATATACCGGAGTATATTTCCCTCAGCGCATATGCGACATTCATTAGTTTCCTGTGTGTGTAAAGCAACTCCTGGCTTATATTTGGAACAAGGTCAGAAAATATAAATAATAAATCTCGAGCGGACGAGAATAGATTTTGCGGTTGAGTTACATAGATTTGTCTACTATATTTTTTTTAAATCTCATTGCTTATGCGAGAGATAGATATAAAATACTGAACTAGAACTGGCTTCTGGGTCACGATGCCTTTTTTTGTTCTGGTATTAAAGTTTTTATTTCCATGTCGTAACCCATGAATCATCACCTTGCCAAAATATAATAACTAATTTATCTAACTAAAATAAGTAAGTAAAAACAAAACACCGTTTAAATCATTCCATTGTCCCACGAAATGCGATTTAAAAGTTTTCGTTATCAACTGTCAAATCTGACATTTCGAAAGCCGCCATTGTTGTGGCGTCTCTGCCAATGAAGGCGCTAGCTTTGAATCTCGAATGTTTTCTTTTTTAATTGAAATGCTATTGTTTTCCGTCGGTTATCTTTTTATTTTATCTGCTTTAGTTTTGGTTTGGCAGCCATATTTCTGTAGTGTGTCTACACAAGTTTCATATCCTGGGTTTTATGTAGATATTAAGTTAATATATACGCAAGGTTGGTAGTAATTCTGTACACTTCTTTAATATTTTTTGTTAAAAGTAATGAGACGAACCAGACGCTCTCCTAATAGTAAGAGATAACGCCTGTCCATAGTGTCCATGACTATTGCAGCGATACACAGAACTTTGAGTAACAAAACAAAGTCCAGAGCATCGCTGATTTGGCGCTCATTACATTGAGACAATAGATAGCATAGTTAGTTTCGATAGCCCAGTAATTTCGCTAGCTGCAGCACTCTTCAAGCCGGAACACAGTAATGTTTACACACTAAAAATGTTTCTACTACTTTTAAAATTTCAGAGTGAAAAATCATGGGTCCATTGGAAATCTATCAGCAAACTATATTAAAATTAATTTTCATTCTCTCACTGTTGTAACCATAACGCCTTTAATGCCGAAATTCACCAAATATATCTAACTATTATGATAACTCTTGAATAATTACTAATACCTTTTTTAGTAAAGTTTATTTTAATATTTAATTGTCAAATTTTAAACATGTACAAGTAGATACATATATATTTTTAATTTTTATATTAACATTTTAATTTCATAATTCTATTTAAAAAAATGCGTATGACAATGGATATTTTATTTATTATTACGTTGCTTACTTGAAATTGTATAAATTTAAATTTTATGTCGTAAGAAAAATCGTATAATTACATTTTTTTAAATTTATTCCTGGCCATGGATACCAGACCTTCAACCGCGTATAATTACTACTAATATTGTGTTGCCATCTTAAAATTGTACGTTAATTACAAACATCATCCATATATTTTACTAAAAAAACAATAACTATATCTGTATATATGTTTTAGAAAGTCGTTTTATAGAGGATGCTCGTTTTTGTTTATTTTAATCAGCTACAATATATAATATGTGTATTTTTGGACGTCTACTGAATTTAAGTCTGTTTTTAAGGGATCAAGAGTGACGACGCCTATAGTTTGAATTATAGAAACTTGCGAGGAAAGATTGTTTCAATAGATGTAAAATTAACCAATTATCTACGAAATACATGAAAATTGGTCTAATTTGGCCTCGTGCGTTGTGAGCGAGTATTGTGAGACTAAAAGCTTTTTGTGCTGATTCACCCTTGGGAGGAAATGCGGCCAATTTTAAAGTAGGTACAGTCAGGAACAGTTACAGATGGAAGATATTTTCTTAACACTTAGTTCGTTTTTTACCACCAACGCGCTTGATGGTAAGCGATGGCGTGGTCGAAGATGAAGCACGCAGACTTAGGAGATACCTATTCACTTTGACTTTGAAAAGATCTAGATTATATCTCTCAGGAAACGAAGAAGCTTGTGGTATTCCTTGGCCGTACGGATGAGAAACGTAGAGCCAAAACGTTTGGTAAGAAGTTCTACTATGGTATTTCGAGAAATCGCCGGTCAAAGATGGGAGTCTGGTTATGTATCGTAAGGTTTGATCTATGAGCGCAACGAGGCGAATAAGCGGACTCCCAACTTTGACTGGCGATTTTTCGAAAACAAAACCGAGTTAGTACCTACCATTTTGGGGTTTGGTTGCTACCTACACTATAACACACATAGACGCGGAGTGGGAGTCCTTAACTTGATGCACCTCTCGGACCGTTCCCGTGTAAGTAGAATTGAACTTATTATGAATATTCGTTGCCTTAGAAAAAACACAACGTATAAAAAGGCAGCTTCTATACTTTTTACCAAGATAACATAAACAATGCCGGGAGAGCAATTTTTTTGTTGTTATTAGTTTAGTTGTTAATAAAATCGTGGAGATTCGTGAATGCGTTTACCATCAGGTGTGTTTAACATCTTCGACCATACCGTCCCTTAATCTAAGGTGATCTGTAGTCAAAACACCTAGCCTATTAACTATAAAAAACCGGCCAAGTGCGAGTCGGACTCGCGCACGAATGGTTCCGTACCATTATTTATAAAAACGGCAAAAAAATCATGTCTGTTGTTTGGGAGCCCCACTTTAATATTTGTTTTATTTTAATTTATTTATTTTTAAAGTGAATATATAACTAAATATTCTGTTCTGTTTCAAGCGTCTATCTGTTGCCGTTATCAATATCGAGTACAAACGAGCAAAAAAATCACGTTTGTTGCATGGGAGCCCCCTTAAATATTTATTTTATTCTGTTTTTTAGTATTTGTTGTTATAGCGGCAACAGAAATATATCATTTGTGAAAATTTCAACTGTCTAACTGTCGCGGTTCATGAGATGCAGCCTGGTGACAGACGGACAGACAGACAGACGGACAGCGGAGTCTTAGTAATAGGGTCCCGTTTTACCCTTTCGCTACGGAACCCTAAAAATCATTACTACGTGGACATTCTCAGGGCTCTGGTTGTTTGTAGCTTTGGATGTAAAGGGGGCATTTTTGGAAATTCTTATAAGTATTAGAAATAAGTTTTGCATCCGACAGTACTTCAAGCGACCCTTGATGTCGCCGACTGTAATATTTTGACAGGCGATTTTTAGGGCTCGCAGTCTGTTAAAAGCTTTTTCAGTAAAAAAATGTATAATAAGTAAATTATATAATATATATTACTGCCATTGTTATGATATGTGTATGTAAGTTCGGTCGGTTGACATGCCGAAGCGTGAGTTCAAATCCCAACAATGAGCTTCAGCTGCTGATGAAGGAAATTATCGTAAGGAAACCATATCATGGTTCTCTCAAGTTGAAAATAGGCCGCCAAGCAGATTTTAGTAGCGATGATGGCTCAGTGGTTAGCGCGGTAGGTTCGCATGCCGGAGGGCGTGGGTTCAAACCCCAACAATGAGCTTGAGCTGCCGGTGAAGGAAAACATCGTGAGGAAACCATAGCGTGGTGGTAGGGTACTTTCTAGTACTCGGATGGCTAACTACCACCCTCAAGTTCAAAATCTGCCGCCAAGCATCTAACGGTGTGTTCCGGCAGCCTCACTTGAGAGCCAGTTCCATTCCAGGCTAGGTGTGCTTTACCATCTTCGACCACACCGTCATTTAACATCAGGTGAGCTGTGGTCAAACACCTAACCTGTCAGCCATAAAAAAAAGATTATTTTTGGACATTTTATTATATAGACAATATTTTTTTATATTGACACATTTTTATATTGACTCAAGTGTCAAATATATTATTTTTGTTCCAATGAATTACTGATTGATTATTAGGATCGTTGATTGATTGTTATGGGAATTTTTTACCTCCAAGAGTGTGAAAATTAGTTCATTGATCGACAATACAGTGCAGCGCGGCGGATCAACAGCTCGTGAGAACTTCATTATAAACCATATTGTTACACCCTTACCATATGAATGGGAACGGGGAACGTTGCTCTACTTGCGAAGTTAGATCAGAATCTTAGAGCTTAGACAAAGTATCATTCGATATTCTAATAAAACCAAAAATGTACGGAATTGACATATATAAGCTTATGTCAATCCCGTAAATTTCTGGCTGTTGGTATATTACATATCAAAATATAGCGATTATAGTTCAGTGGTTAGCGTGGTCAGTTCAAACTCCGAAGGGCATGGGTTCAAACCCCAACAATGAGCTCTAGCTGCCGGTAAAGGAAAACATCGTGAGGAAACCATAGCATTGCGTGCTTTAGAACAAAGTTAAGATCTTGGCTGCTAGAGACCTTGTTTAATGACATTGATTTTTCAAATTAAAAGATAATTTATTTACTAGTAAGTAATGAACACCTAACGTTATGGTCTGGCATCCTTACTTGCGAGCCAGTTCCAAAACGATTTTTGATTTACTTATGCGGGAATGCGCGCGCGGATTGCGAAGCAAGACGAGTCCGTGCGCGCGTTGTCACAAAACAAGTTGTACAAGTCCTTGAAAAAGGCCACCAAATGTAGACACTATAGTCGGGGTATCCGACACAACAATATTAATAATTAATAATTAATCAATTTATTTGTGTTATGGATACAGTACAGGTAAAACAAAAAACAAGCAAAAAACGCCATTACCTTTCGTCATACAAATTATTCTACTTGAAAACTGACATGTATCACAATAAAAATAAATATTAAAAAAATACAAAAAGGAAACAAATGTCAAAAGAGTATTAATGACACTAAAATAGATATCTCGAATCTAAAAAAAAAAAGTTTAAACCTAAGTTTGAACGCATAAGTATTTTTTATTTTATATTTCCATAGTAACAAAATAGTATGAATATTTAATATGTAACCTTTATTGTTTATATTCAGGTAGAGCATCTTCGCGCACGTACCGGGACCGTGTCGGATCGTGTCGGGATCGGGGAGGCGTGCGACCTCGTCCCGTGTCGGATCGGCCGCGTGTCGTCACGGACGGACTAATGAACACCAACATATATATATTTTCCATTTTAAATAAATTATTTTGCATTAATAAATTAAAACCTATAGTTTGCGTGGTGGTAGAGTACTTTCTAGTACTCGGCTGGCTAGCTACCACCCTCAAGTTGAAAATCTGCCGCCAAGCATCTAACGGTGTGTTCCGGCAGCCTCACTTGAGAGCCAGTTCCATTCCAGGCTAGGTGTGCTTTACCATTTTCGACCACACATATAGCCTGTCAGAGATAAAAATAAAGTAATAGCAGAAGGAGCAATTCAGTTTTCTTTTCTTAGTTAGCGAAGTAACACTACAGCTAGCGAAATTACAGGGCTATTGAGACTAACCATCGAAAGTCTCAAATTAATGAGCAAATCAGCGATGCCAATGCCAAATGAAGCAATGTTCTGTGTATCGCTGCAATGGTCATGGACAGGCGAATGGTCTCTTACCATCAGGAGAGCGTCTCGTTCGCATCACTTTTACATAAAAAAGAAAAAACAATGATTTGAAATTTTTTCCACGTTAATTGTGCCCTTCAATACGAACTATTTTTAAAAATGTTCGATTTTTATTGCTGCGAAGATCCAACGTGCTGTGAACGCCCCGTCCGGGCTACGTTGAAATTTATCTAGGATTGTATGCACAGAGCTACCTGAATTTTATTACAATTCTGAGGATACAAGTCAAAATAAGTTGGTTATATGAAGATGACTGTCTTAGTAAATGGAACCCTTCGGATATGGAACCCTAAGAATGTATATACCTACTATTAATAACAGATCAACCTACTTCGTTCGTAGGGTGCCTAGTTATTATTCAATTTGTATGTAATACGGGCGACTCGAAGGGCTTTTAAGGAAATTGTCTGAGGTGCGTCGCTCGCTACTTGTACACTATCTGCCAATATTAATAGCGTGTAAAATACGTATTTTTGTTAGCCACTTACATATGGCAAAATTTGCCGTGGTGGTGCCGGTGTTAGAATTGTACTCTCTACCCGTGGTTGCCGTAAGAGTCGGCTAAGGGATGTAATCCGGAAGATGGGCAGCAGCGTCTTCCTTGAACAATCACACCTAACTGCGCTCGCCAACCCGCCTGCCAAGCGTGGCGAGTATTGGCAAAACCCCCCCAGGAGGAGGCCTATATCCAGCAGTGGCCGTCCTATGGCTGATGATAATGATTTAGTAGTGACACTCGATGATTTGCTATTTTATAGGATTCGTTTAAGTTCAGCCTATTTGGGAGACCGTGTGGCTTCCAAACTAGATTTATATTCTAGGTTCGAATCCCACGACATGCACCTCTGTCTTTTCCTATTTTTGACAGCCCTGTTGACTCATTTGTAATATATATCTTATACTTTAAGAGCTTTATGCCGTGGGTTTGATTCCCACCCATAACAAACATTTTGTGGTATGAACAAATGTTTCTTCTGTGTCTGGGTATTACAAGTATGTACGATTATAGGAACAATGATCGTCGAATCAACATCCCATATGGCGGTTATCTCGTGAGCCCAGTTAGGTGTGATTGTTCAAGGAAGACGCTGCTGCCCATCATCCGGATGACATCCCTTAGCCGACTCTTACGGCAACCACGGGTAGAGAGGGTGGGGTACTATTCTTACGCCGGCACCACCACGGCCAAACTAAATAATATAAATTAATTATATTCACATGTAACCAAATATTTGTCTTGCATTATATTTCTACACATATTAGACAGAGTACAAGGCTGTGGGTAGTAGTTATGATATAACCTGAAATAGAACACTGCCCTGGTCGCTTCGTGACTTGCAAGGATTACATCATGGGTGAGTAGCGGTCTAGACGAGAATTGTATCGAGCCACAGCGAGTTGAAGACTCCTCTGTTTTGCACCGTTGTTCCCTCCATGTCCCGAACTTGACACATCCACGTGTGACTAAATGTCGTCGACCCATCGGAATGGATGTCTCCCGACGGAACGCTTGTCCGACATTGGTAAGTAACGTTTCTACTTGCCGTTACCATTTATTTTTCTTAATTTTGGCATCGCACTTTGTGCTTTAGCCAGCGTGAACTACTTCGATATTTTCATTTTATAATAAGTTATACAAAGTAAGGTTGTAGAGTATTTTAGAGTACTCGGCTAGCTAGCTACACTCTTGCCAAAAATTTGCTGCCAAGCTTCTGTGTTTCGGCAGCTTCACTTGCGAGCCAGTTCCATTCTAGTCTAAGTGTGTTTACCAGCTTCGATCACACTGTCAAGTAACATCAAGTAAGCTGTGGTCAAACACATAGTCTGTCAATTATAAAAAAAAAGTGATTTCATATAATTTATTGATTCAGGCGTTACAGTTACAATAACGATGAGATGATTTAAATTTAACTAACAATTTCAAAACTTATCCGAAACATTACTTTATATCTAAAACTAAAATTTGGCATAAACTTAAAAGCTAAAACAAATTAAACAAAATACTAATAAAAACATAAAGATTAAAAAAAAAGTTTTAATTTTAACTAAATTATGTTATTTTAATTTTATACCTACTAAAATTTAAATTTTTATTGTAATTAGTGTTTTGTTTAAATTCTTTTAGTTTTTAAGTTTATGTTAAATTTTAGTCATAGATATTCAAATTTTAATTCAATTTACTTTTACTGACATAAAAACGATGAGACGATGCTTATACAAATATAAATTTAAAATTTTAACAAAATATTAAGTTATGAACTGAAAAATGAATAAATTGTAATTTTTGTGACATAAATGTAAATGTTTAGGTACTTATCGTTTTAATGTCAATAAAGTAATTTGAATTTGAATTTGAATGGGATTCTTACATTTCTCAACGCCGGAGCGGGCTCGGGGCACTAAAACTTAATCTAGTTAACATAAGTGAAAATCTTTTCGGCTTTTGTGTTATCACTTATCTCCTATTTATTTAATTGATTAGCAGCTGTTTGCTTTCCATGTAAAATAAAATAAAAATAAGAAATGCAGTCTGTAAATGTCTCTATGGAAAAAAGGCGTTGGTAGATATTTACTTTTATTTTCATACATAAACAGTCGTAAAACACAAAACACAAGTTTTGTAAAAATAATACAACGCGGCATTATGTTTCAATAGACAATAGGCCTTGATACGGTATCCGTAATTTTTGTCGTTTGTCAGACTGCCGCATTTCAGATCACTTACGTATGTGTTGTGGTCGAGCTACAGCCATTGTCTTGAGACAAAAGTCATCAAGTGGCAAGATTTGAACCTGCGTAACGATCAAACCATCATCGCTCTTCTAGCCACTGAGTTACGGTCACATCCCGCCTGCTAAAGCTAATTAGATTTGCGAGTAACGTTTGCGTACTTCCAAGTAACAATACGTTCGAGCGGTAGATTCTATTTTCATCCTCATTCTTTTATGATTAGCGAATAGCGTAGACTCACACTACAAAAGTTTATCCGTATTTTAAACCGACTTTAAAAAAGGAGGAGGTACTCAATTCAAATGTTTTTTTTTTAAATTAATGTTTGTTACCTCAGAACTTTCGACTAGACTTTCGGGTGAACCGATTTTGGTTATTCTTTTTTTTATTTTAAGGCTGTTTTAGTTTTTTTTTTGTTAAAATTTTACTTGTGGTGACACATGTTTCACCACTTGCTCATTCCACATGTCCGTTTATTCCAGTCTTTTATAAATAAAACGTTACCGGCTACCCTTTTTATTTCGCAACTTCCGAAATACACTAGTTTTGGATTAAAAAAAACTACATTGCAGTGACGTCATTTTCCTGCGTTTCCGCTCAGTTTAGCAGTTTTTGGGCCCAATAAGAATTATTAACCTATGCTTAACATTCTATCAGATTGTCGACGACGTCAAACGTCACACGTGAAAATGAGACACGCTACTTTGAAGAGATTCGATTATATTCTGTTGACTTTACTGACTATTTCTTTGCCATTTAAAATATTGTATTTTGGTAGTTACGGTTTGGAGATTCTCATTTATTTAATGGAATCGGTGATACCGTTTAAATTATATAAATTTAATTATAAACATTGCTTTCAAGTTATGTGTTGATGCTCCGTTTAGATTCTAAGTAATTTTTACTAAACAATTCAAAGTTACTCAAAGCTCTGGGTGCCGTTCTCTTACCATCAATAGATAAAGCATTTTGTCCGTTTGTTGATAGGTACCATAAAACTTTGTTAAATAAAGTTGCGCTGAGAGTTTTGTCGGAAACGCGGAAAAATTCGTGTCACCCATTGAATTTTTTTTTCCAAAAACTTATGTTTTTTGTCTTAATTTTTTTGATTATAATGTAGGTACTACGGTTTTTAATAGAAGGAGCGAGTGTACGAAAATGGTATAATGTGGTGAAACATGACTTTTCATGTTGTTTCCGAAACTCCATTGAAGCTTGTAATATAGTCGCCGCTACTACACCAAGGTATGACTGGACTCGATCGTGAATTACTTTGTGTGACTTTGACTGTGATTTTTTTAACTTAATTTTTCATTATATCCGTGAAAATATCTAAATACATGACACTGGCAAATTCATTAATTGCGACGCCAAAAACGAAGAAGAAAAATTGCGCTGTATTTCATTTTGTCAGTTTCAAATGTTCGTAATTTAAAGTGAACATTCGGCTTCGAACTCTTGTCGTTCGGCGGTACAATAGCACCAATTTGGCAACACGCGCGCGGCACGCGTCCCCAGCACGCGCAGCCGTATTGTGTTGATTAGATTAATGGATACCTTTTAGCTATGGCAACACTGAAAAAGTTACGGTACATATAGCTCAAAAGTCCCTGGCCTTGCAAGTTTGCATTATCTCAAAGAATTTTCTCCTTAGTAAGTATTTTGCCGCCAAGTAATAACGTGTAAACATTATTGTGTTCCGATTTGAAGGGTACTGCAGGGAAATTACATGGCTGTTGAGACTAACCAATGTCTCAAAGTAATGAGCGCCAAAGTAGCGACGCTCTGGACTTTGTCTTCCTACACAAAATTCTGTGTATTGCTGCAATGGTCATGGATATGCGTTAGGTATCTCTTACAATCAGGAAAGTGTTCCATTGGTCTCGTTACTAATTTTTAAAAAAGTCTTGATTAAAAACCTTTTGTTTTTACTAGCTGCTCCCGGTGGTTTTACCCGTGTGGTAATGTATGATGATAATGATGAACGTATTCTGTGTTTTATTCCAGAGCTTAAAGTATCTACATACAAAATTTCATCCAGATCCGTTCAGCCGTTCTGACGTGATTGAGTAACAAACATCATTCCATCTATCCATCCAAACTTTCACATTGATAATATTGGGGGTTCATGAAATCTCAGCGTTATTTTATCTCAAAAGGAAATCCGATCGCAATCCTGTAACCAAACATCAATCTCCATATTGCTATCCCCTCCATTAGCACCGGAAGCGGAAGTATTAGCGGAACGATTTATCATCGAAAAAAAACAACCGCAAAAATCCACCGTCTTGATAATGGCTCATGTTCCCGCCAATTTCAATGCAATATGGCGGATGGCGCGTGCCGATAAAAATAATTATAGTGTTTGATATCCTATCAAAATAATCCCTGCAGCCAAATGACAATTTATTACGTATCTAAGCACCTAAGTTCAAATTCTGTAAAAATTATGCAAAAAATATCAAGAATCTATTTTTTTATGTAAAAGTGATGAGACTATAATTTATCTATAATTGTATGCTCTACAAATGTTTGACTGCATCACATGCAGTTTCCTACTTTCTTGAGCTTTATTAAACTTTAACTGTGACTTATTTTAGAGTACTTAATAATTTTAAATCCTAGATTAGTACAAAACACAGACAAATGCACAATGTGTGATTCAATAACTCTCTCAAAACGTAAGAAAAATGTGTTATTGCTTATGGCTGTTTATCGACCGCGACCGAGGGGTATCTACATCAAGGGTTTACTGTAATACCGAATTATCAATACCGCCAATAGATCAATCCGGATTATAACTTACCTTATAAATATGTAATGCATTGCAGTCTGCGGTGTGGGGTGCTTTAGAGTAATTGGTTGTAAGTAAATATTTGCGAGGGTGGAGGAAGAACTATTGTGCGAAGAATTACATTAAATAAATCAGTATAAGGCCAGATTTCTAGATTTTTATACTAAAATGTTCACACTTAGTTTTATATATTTTAAATTGTTTTGGAACTTAAAGACATTCAAATATATTGTTAGGCAAGTACTGTAAACCTTCGTAAGAACATACAGACTTCCAGGGTAGTGGAAAAAGCTCAAAATTGGGCTCACCTAGCCCGATTGCATACATTAGAAGAGGTGTATGACCAGCAGTGGACTAAAATGGGCTGATGAAGATTATTAACACACACAAATCTTAATGATGCTAATTAATGAACTGCCAAGCATCGGAGTAATAAGATAAGTCTCTAGTGAATGGAATCGCTATGCTCCAGTTTCGTTACTTTGGTGACATGGACGGCCGAAGGAGTATAACGTGACACCAATGGACATAATATAGCTACCGAAAGATACGGCGTGATATTTTTTTTAAAGTAAATATATTTTATACCAGCTTGCGTTTAAGCTTTAATTCTTATACAGGCCTTAAATACTATAGGCAACTTTTTAAAAATATTTTTGTTATCCTCAATCCTTCTGATTTAAAATCCATAACCAATAATAGGATTACTTCACCACTTCTTCACGTCTTCCATCAGGGGTTCAGGGGTGGTCACGCAGCAAATATGCCGGATTATACATGCACCACTGCACTCGGATTACGGTCTCGGTGGTGGCACCCCTAACCAATTATTGGGTAGTGTTTTGTTTAGGTTTTGGTTGATTGAAATGATAATGAGGATAGTAATCTTATAGAACACTAGAAGGGAATTATAAGAGTGATAAATACACGTCAAGGAGTTACATTAATGTTACATTTAAATGTAGTTTTATTTTCGCAAAAATTGCGCGTATTAACCCTTTTTTAAAGATTTTAGTAATAAAAAGAATCACAGCCAAATCACTCAGTTCCTATTAATAACAGACCAGGAAATATTTCCCGAGCCACGGGCACAATGAAAAGGAAGCGACCAAGGATGCACCCTTGTGGCACCCCAATACATTAATGCAAGTTTTAATCAAAAAACCGTGGGTGTGAAACCTAAACAAATAGGGGAGCATTGCTTTCCCATAATGATAATGAAAAAACACAAAAATGTTGGGAAAAATTATAAAAAAAGCATAGTTTTGTATGGTCCTGGCGCGTGTGATATTATCAAACGCCTGTCCAGAAATTATATTGTGTCAATAATTTCACTGATTGTAGGGAAGTGATTTGTCGGGCGGATCGTGGTGATGACTTTTGTGATTAGTTTTAATTTTAGGGTGAATAAAAATATGACACATTTTTTTTACCTTCATTGTTATTTTCCTTTTTTTATTCTTAATCATTCATTATAGAGACGGAATTTTCAGGACTCTATCCACAGTTTAAAACTTTTACATGAATGTAGTTAATGTTAAGAAGTTATACCTATAAGAAATTGTTAGCCCCTAAAAGATACTTTTTGACTTGCTTACTTGTAAAGTGTCTTGTGTGCTCTTGCTTGTGAAACGTCTTTCTTGCTTGTCTTCATTGCCATGTTTAATAATATAATCTATCTCTAAGGTTGCTTTTAAAGCCGATAACTCTCTATCAAGCGTCTAATATCATTAAGCTCATTGCACACGAGATCAAAAACATAGCAATACAATAATGAAGTGCAATTCAATAAAGTGCTAGTACAATGGGCGCAATGGGTCGCGCTAAGTTACCCGCGAGTGGGCCATATGCCGAGCTTGGGTACTATCAACGAACTAAAAGTTTTGATACTTTTTATAGCTGCCACAATACGCACATTACCTACCAGTACATAGATTTAAAGTTTCAATCAATTAATAAACACCTATATTTTTATGGAAGGCAAATATATTTTGGACAGATCATCAGATTTTACATAATGGTACGAACATGGTAATTCAAATCAAAGTCTCAAAGTAATGCACGCCAAAACAGCGATGCTCTGGACTTTGTTACTTAAAGTTCTGAGTCTTGCTACAATGGTTATGGACATGTGTTATCTCTTACCATCGGGAGAGCATCCCAGAGGTCTCGTTACTTTTACATTTAAAAAAAATTGACGAGGACGAATTAACGTTCCTGGTGTAGGTACAAAACATTATTTATTTTTTGCTAGCTTTTAATTTATCACATTTAAGAACCTATTTTTGAGTTAGCCGGTGAAGAGGACAATCAATAGCTGTATATACGTATAGCTGCTCTGTTTTTGATAATTTTACTTTGAATTCATCGTGAAAATGTGACCAAATATCAAGATGTTTTCATCGCGCTTCGTCCACCCCATCCTACGATGTCTACGGAGGGTGACTTGACTGACAACTAAAAGAAAATATTTTCAACGAATCATGAATACATTAATTATCAAATGGACTATTCATTTCATTATAATATTATAATCCACGAAATATGTCTATTATTTCGCGAGTATTGTGCTTTTTGATTTTTTTGTACACCAAGGGCTCATTTAAAATGTTTTTAGATAATGGAATATTTTTTAAATGTTTCTTATTTTTACGTTTATAGATAATGTAATATACATAGATAATAAATAAAAACAAAATGATGATAGAATAATGCATTATCACGGAACATGTGCGCTTATTGCTAAAAAATAAATTATTATAAATGATGTTAGAGAATATGAAAATCATCGTTTGAATATTTTTTATCCATTAAGTGATGTTGTATTATCCATTTTTTTTAAGTTACTTACATAAACAAGTATGTGAAATGATTGTACAGCTTTTTGTTTTTCATACAATTTAAACTTACAAGTGTTTAAACGGGTTTATTTAGCTTGCCCTGTTTGTTGTTGTTGTTTTTTGGGCCAATTTTTTTTCAATTTAGTCATGTAATTAACATAAGCTCATAAAATCTATGCTCTCTATTTTTTATGTTTGACAGGCTTGGTAGGTATTTGACCACAACTCACCTGATGTTAAGAGACGATGTGGTCGAAGATAGTAAGCAAAGCCTGGAATGGAACTGGTCCTTAATCTGGCACTTTCCGACCTGAATATTTTTTGTCTGTATCATTGTGATAAAAGTTATATAGTTTAGGTATACCAAATTACCTACAAAAAAAAAAATAGAAATAAAAATTTTGATCGTACAAAAACACCAAAGGAAACTACAAAAATTTGTTACAAATTATCTCATTTCTCAAATACATATTTTCAGGCTGTGTTCCTGTTTGAACGGTACGGCAGCTAAATTACGGGGCTGTTGAGACTAACCATCGAAAGTCTTAAATGAGCGACAAAGCAGTGATGCCCTGGACTTTGTTTTGCTACTCAAACTTCTGTAATGGTCATGGACTTGCGTTATCTCTTATATTGTCTCATTACGATCACATAAAAAAACCTTTTCTACTAAAATGTAATGAATCAATCACTGAACGGAGATCTCTTTAGTTGATGACACATGGTCAGAAGAATGTCGTCAATTTTTTCTGCCATTCCTGCTTCAGACAAAACTATAAATCTTGGAACACGCGACGACCCAGAGGGATCGTTTTTTATGTGTTGGATGAATAGGCTTCATACAGATGTTGTTTGGTACTTGAGAATTGGCTTGTATTTATTTGAATACTTAGGATGCTTAGAGCTATAGGGCTTTGGACTCGGTGAATGCACAATAGTCCATTTCTATTACCAGAATCCCAAGCAGGTGCGGCTAAATTGCCAACCTTAATAACTAAGCTTTTTTTTAAATTCTAAATAGGTTTGCGTTTGACCTCGCCCTGCTTGATGTAATCTAAGATAAAGCACGCTTACCTAGAATAAATGTTTCTTTAAAGTGTAACTTAAACATGTTACTGTTTTTTTTTTTTAAATTTTGTGGTTGACTACCTTGGTGTTTTGACCACAGCTCACCTGATTTTAAGTGACGGTGTGGTGAAGATGGTAAAGCACACCTAGCCTGAATGGTACTGGCTCTCAAGTGAGGCTGCCGGAACACACCGTTATATGCTTGGCGGCAGATTTTCAACTTGCCAGTCGAGTACTAGAAAGTACCTTACCACCATGTTATGGTTTCCTCATGATGTTTTCCTTCATTGGTAGCTCAAGCTCATTATTGGGGGTTTGAACCCACGCCGTTCGGCATGCGAACCGAACGCGCTAAGCACTGAGCTCTCATCGCTACAAAAGTTTAAACTAGATGGCGCTGTCCGCTCTTAACACGCGATGACATTTTCGTTGCTCGATATTTGTAAGCAAAGAGCAGCAGCGTAATAAACAGATTTCTACCCAACACTATCGTGTCTTACATTGATCGAGGATGAGGAATTCTCACACCAGTACGATAAACCTGTTTACTGTGTATTTGAAGACACACAAGTTGTACTTTGAGGGGATTACCATTTTCGACCATGCCGTCACAGGTGAGCTGTGGTCAAACATTTAACCACAAAAAACACTAAATCGTGTTACAAGTCCTACGGTCTACGTATATAACTTATCAGAGGCGCCTTCCAATTAACAACAAATAGGTATTAAAACTTGGGGACAGGCCTCATTAGATCCCGACTAATAATAAAACGGACAGACGGCATTCCGCGTCGGCGACACAGTTATCGCTGAAATAAATTGAGAGGATGGACAGTGTCACCGTTCGGGCTCGGGACCACCAACAAAAAGAACAAAACTCAAGTTTTTTTAAATTATACCACTGGCTTTTTGGTACATTCTGACGTAAATTTGCACACGTCCTCAGAAGAAATCACAAAACTCCTAAATATAGATAGATAGAACATCTATTGTGCACATCAAAAATAGAAACAGAAGTACAGAAAAGCGAGCTAGTGCCACAAGTGGCGGCTTTATCGCTAAGAGCGATCTCTTCCAGGTAACCAAGAATGGAAAACACGATAAATCTTAAGAACAGACGGGCTATATTGTAACATCAAAAATTTAAACTAATAAAAATAATACATAAGTACTTCCAGTAAGTATGTAAAAAATATGATGTATTTTAATAAAACATATATTTATATATATTTCGTTTGTGTACACCTAGATTCAGGTTATCTAGTCTTTTCTCGGGAATTGCGTTAGATTCTATAATAAAATCCCACTTGAGGTAACTAAAATGTCCTATAATAAATTCAAAGATTTTAAAAAGCAGAGCTTAATTGACAAAGCCTACTATAAGGTGGCTCATTACTTGGAAGACAGGAATATATGGTTGTAGTAGCTTCTCTCTGCACTTGCACCCCCCTGGCTAAGTGACAATTGTAGTAAGCATAATGTATGTATTAATATTTATAACTGTAAACTGTAACCTAACATGAAAAGAAAGATCCACATAAAAATGCCTTGCTGAGTTTCTTGCCGGAGTCTTCTCAGTCGAAATGTAATTTCGAGCCGGTGGTAGATTCAAACATGTAACTTAACGTTCATAAGTGCCTTACCAGGGCCTAAACTGGATAAATGACTTTTTGATTTTGATTTTGTAAATAAAAATCTCAAACCATAAAACAATAGTACGAAAAACTGTCTTCGTCGCCTTTTTTGACGAGCTAGGCTATGTTAATAAGCTCAATGAACATAATAACGTATGTAAATCCGCTGGCTTGCTATTGCTATCGATTCAAGATAAGTTTAAATTCCTTCTTTAAATATGCAACCTTTTTTACAGTATAACAAATTGCATGTTTTATTTTAATGTTAAAGTAATGAGATGAACGAGATGCTCTTTTGAAGTTGTTTTAAGGCCCATGACCTTCGCAGAAATATGAGTACCAAAACTCCAGTCCAGGTCCAGTCAAAGTCCAGGCTTCGCTGCTTTGTCACTCATTACTTTGAGACTTTTAAAGGCTAGTCCCAAAAGCCCTGTAATGTTGCTGGTTGGAGTGCCCTTCGAACCGGAACATAGTAATTGTTCACACACAACTGCTTGGCGGCAGAATATCGGTACTTACCAAGACGACCTAAGGATATCTACTTAAATTTTCATGTCAAAATAAATAAATACCTTGCAAAACATAAAAACTAGTCTAATAAACCACCCCTGACAGTTCCGACGCAAAGTTTTTTTTAAATGTTTGACAAGCTTGGTGTTTAACCACAGGTCACTTCATGTTAAGTGACAGTGTTGTCGAAGGTGGTAAAGGCTCTCAAGTACTAAAAAATATCCTACCACCATGCTATGGTCTCCTCACGATGTTCTCCTTCGCCGGCAGCTTAAGCTCATTGATGGGGTTTGAACTCACGCCCATCGGTGTGTGAACCGACCACACTAACTACTGAGCTATCATCGCTACGATGCATCACACTCGCCGCATTCCCACACTAAATGACAATAGCCAACCTCTGCATCGTAAAAGAAAAATTGATGAAGATCGTGTTTTGGATTCCCCAAAACAGCTTATCAAACCCGTCAATAAAAAACATACACATTCCGCTATCTAACACTATCAATGATAATTCGTTTGTGGCCATCAAATGCGTGTAAACAGCGGACAGAGGTACATTAGCGGTATCAGCTACCTAATCCAACCATATGGGGAGGCACTCACGACAAGTGGTAGGCAAATTCCATATGGCACTATGTATTATTGAACAGGAAGAATCGATGGTTTGTCTAATGCTAGACGGTAAGCTTAGAATTTATTTAGTTTGTTGATTAAATGACAGTCAACTTTGCTATTTACTAAAGAATAACGCATACCTAAAAGAAACCGGTTCAAATGCGATTTGAAGACACGTATCGATCTATCGGGGAACTCCCTCAGCAGCGCATTCCACAGTCAGCGGTTCACGATTAAGAGGAGGCTGCGCGATTAAACATTATTTTGCCATGATATTGAAAATATACCATACTAGCGACCCGCTCCGTCTGCGCACGGGCTTACATGGAGCTTTTGGTCTATCTCAAAGGGATTAGGCAGCGTTTTCGATGAAAGCTCCAAGGTGGTTTGACTTTTTCCGATACTTCCAACACATGTCATCATATTTCAACGAATTTACTCAAAAACTTGATAAATTATATACCTAAACCTTCCTCATGAATCACCCTATCTATTGGTGAAACTTGCATGATAATCCGTTCGGTAGTTTTCAAGTTTATCGTGAACAGACAGATAGACGACTTTGTTTAATAATATGTCGTAATTCAGGATCAATGTTCAATTACTTTTCAAACCTTTTGCTATCCATTGACATTCAACAGATAGAAGTTCACTCGATACTTTTACAATTTAAAATTAGTTGGTATAGTAAGATATTTTAGCTTTTTTCTTAAAAATAACATAACTTACATTATTACCTACGTGGGTGGCTATTAGATTAGGTTTTATTGTTATAAATTTGTAAATAGTAGGTATTGATTATTTTATTAGTTTTTTTTTTCTTTCATACAGGTAAGTAGATATAAAAGTAACATTAACAAAAAAATACTCCTAAAACTATTTCATAATCCGTTTATTTTAGTTCTTTGAGTTAGTTTATGATTATCAACTTTTTATTTATTTATATGTTTTCGATTTATATTGTTTAAATTTTGAATTTATATTTATAGATGTATAATAATAATTGGTGTTCTTACATCTCTTTTGTGTTATCACTTATCTCCTATTCATTTTATCAATTAGCAGCTATTCGTTTTCCATGTAATTTTTTTTTCTAGACCTACTTACTTTACTTTTTATAAATGTAATTAGATTTGCGAGTTACGTCTGCATCTTTCCGAGTAAATAATACGAGTAATACGGTCAAGTGGTAGATTCTATTTTCATCCTTATTGTTTTGAGATTAATAAATACAGTATGGACGAAGCGAACATGGGATTTTTTCGTTGAAAAAACATTTAGTTTACAAAATTTATAGATTTATTAGAATTTTTTAATAGCGCAAGGTCCTCGTACCCAGTATTTGGAAGATGTAGACTATCCTTCCTGGGAAGATCTTTCCACGAAGTTATAACGAGAAGTAGGTATGTTTTAATAAAGGCGTATTTACACATCTCTCTAGTTGAACAATTAATGCAAGCGGTCACAAGCGACAACTCACTATCAGGTGAATCGATTTATTGTTTGTCGTTCTTATAAAAAGACAGGAAAATTGTTGAACTAACCATAATAAAACTATTGTATCTGAAATAATAATTTACCGTGGTGGTGCCGGCGTAAGAATTGTACCCCACCCTCTCTACCCGTGGTTGCCGTATGAGTCGGCTAAGGGATGTAATCCGGAAGATGGGCAGCAGCGTATTCCTTGAACAATCACACCTAACTGCGTTCGCCAACCCGCCTGCCAAGCGTGGCGAGCATTGGCAAAACCCCCCCAGGAGAAGGCCTATGTCCAGCAGTGGACGTCCTATGGCTGATAATGTGTTTGATGATGATCTAATAAATACCTTTTCTTTACACCCCAAGCGGTACGTCAGTACAGGACTTATCACCCCTATTGTGAATAAGAATAAGTATAATACATCATGATCAGCCTGTCGAAGTCCACTGCTGGACCTCTCCCTAAACTCTACACTTAGTCCGATCTTCAGCTATTCGCTTCCATCCAACGTCAGCTGTCCTACGTACATCGTCATCCATCGAATCTCAGGGTGTCCTACGCAACGTTTGCCAATTCGATGTCTCCACTCTAGAACACGTCTACCCCAACGTTTATCGGTTCTGCGACAGATATGTCCCTACTGCTTCAGCTTGCTAATGAGCTAGAAATACATATTTTCTCCCAAAAAATTAATGTGTATAAATTAATTTCTATAGACCGTATCGCAGCTTCAAAACAATGCTATCTTTGATTGGTAACATGTAATATTCTCGTGTTTATCGTAATGTTCTTGTCAAGTACATTACACGCGTCTGGTCTGAGACAGTGGTTCTTTGATTAGACTGTCTACATATGTGGGTAGTTAGGGACACGCTGGTAGAAGGGTAGGTACCTACTTCAATAAATGTTCTACCAAACACAATGGCCAATCGCAAGACGAAAAGCTAATCTGAAGATACTAACCATTATGTAACGATTTTGTTTTTAAACTTAACTTATAAATTATATTTAGTCTATGGCGAACTTGACTTGCCGTGGTGGTCCCGGCGTAAGAATAGTACCCCAATAAAGAAATACTGCCTATTATATTTCCCTTTTTTCTTGGAGAATTTCTAAGATGACAATACCAAATTCTAAACTAGCGACGCTGTCAACTGAACAGATAAGATGGTGGGACTGTAACAGGGCATTCAAAGACAACAATGAATAGGCAAGAAGTTATTTATGTAAAGTTAATCTAAAAGCAAGACTTATCCATAAATGAACTGAATAGAAATAGTCGTTACCACAAACAGGCCTAACTAACCCTGAAGGCTAAACAACGTCAATATGCAGTACTGATATCTGTTACAAGTATTCCAATAATTTTACTAACATATACACAATAATGTTATCCTATTTGCTCTACAATTCCGATCAAATTCCTTACATTTCAAATTACACGTAGCTTACACTCTATATTCAGACACATAAAGTTCAAAATCAAATTCTTGGCTTAATAAGATCGTGGTATTGAGATATCAGGTTGATAAAAGTGAGTACACAGACACACTGCCAATGATCGATGATAACGGCCGGCGCACACGGAGATAGTCGGCTGGATCGTTTTGTAAACACAGCCTTATCTTTACGAGTGGAGTGCTTTAAGTCCCCGTGTGGAACGACCCTTATTTATGGTTGGGGGGATATACAGGTATCTACCTAGACTTTTATAGGGAGATAGGGGGAAATGTCAGGTCTGAGCATAGGCCGGCTACTCTAATGTCAGGGTTGGTTGATGTCAGGTTAAAATGATCTCAGAATTAAGTGCAGTTTTGTAGAAAATGGGCCAACTGCGAGTTAGATTCGCGCATTGAGAGCTTCGTACTTACGGAGGTAGATCTCCTTAGCAGAAAGCTGCCGAAGGGCGTGGGTTCAAACCCCAACAATGAACTTCAGCTGCCGGCGATGGAAAAGATCGTGAGGAAACCATATTATAGCGCGGTGGTAGGGTACTTTCTAGTACTCGGCTGGCTAGCTACCACCCTCAAGTTGAAAATCTGCCGCCTAGCATCTAACGGTGTGTTCTGGCAGGATCACTTGCGAGCCAGTTCTATTTTAGGCTAGGTGTGTTTACCATCTTCAACTACGAGATGTGATCAAACACCTAGCCTGTCAACCATAACAAAAAAAACGATCTGGTTCTCATAGAACAAGCTTTGCTTATTTTAGGGCTAGATGGAGATGTGTCAAATGCCCCTTTATTATTTATTTATTACCGAGCTGTAATATAAACTACCGCAAACCATCAACATAGGAAACATCCAAAACCTTTTACACGAAAAAGAAAATCCTTCACATCAATAGCGCAACAAAAAATCTGTCGCGCACACACGAGTGATAAAGAAAGCTTACGTATCTTTTACACGAAGCGCAAAAACGCTGCGTTTCAAGACGTCATAATGATTTCACGCACGTATTCACGATAACAGTGCTGCGTATTCTGCGACGGGAGGGGCGTGATTCAGGGCACAATGAGAGATAATGGACCTAATCTTTTGATGGAATGCTGTACGCACTCGTTTGGTGGAACGTCGCGTTTTTAATGAAGAAAATTAAAAATAATTTTTATTGATTTATAACACACCCTTCAAAACATGAAATCACTACTTTCAAATTTGATTCAAATCTATAAGCTACTAATTGATTATGTGATTGATAGTTTTCAAAATAATATTCTAAATTATTACCGTGGTGGTGCCAGCGTAAGAATAGTACCCTCTCTACCCGTGGTTGCCGTAAGAGTCGGCTAAGGGATGTAATCCGGAAGATGGGCAGCAGCGTCTTTCTTGAACAATCACACCTAACTGCGCTCGCCAACCCGCCCGCCAAGCGTGGCGAGTATTGGTAAAACCCCCCCAGGAGAAGGCCTATGTCCAGCAGTGGACGTCATATGGCTGATGATGTGTGTGAATATGATGTCAAAAACGATTTTAATGGTATTGTACTATTATTTTTATGTTTGATAAGTTAGGTGTTTGAACACAGTTTACATGATGTTAAGTGGCGGTGTAGTCAAAGATGGCAAACACACACACACACAAAACAAACTATTTTATAAATACAAACGATCATCACATAGTAAAAAAAAACAAAGTCACAAAAAATAATATCAATAAAAATCATTATTAAGGTTAAAATAGAATAGTAATGTAAACGCTTAATTGAGGTTAAGAGTTTATAAAGACTTTAGTAGTGTCTGCGTTAAACAATCGCGTCTCACACACCCAGTGCGTAGATAAAGGCGCGTCCACGCCTTGCTAACCGGCTTACGCACGCCGACGACTTGACGAATCAATGTGACAGCTCCTTAACGCGGCCATATTGTCACACTGACAGCTGACTAGGCGACAAAATGTTGCTCTTTTCTTACAAAAATTTTGTTCTTCTTTTATTTTATCTAAGGTGGGTTTTATATTTTTAAATAGTTTTAATTGTTAACAGATTGCATCAAAAAGAAAAGTACATAGGTTATTTCATTTTTTATATAACTATTTTTTTTCTCGGTTGAAAGGCTAGGTGTTTGACCACAACTCATTAAAACATGAGTGTAAGGCGCCTAGTAAAAAAAAGGAAACAAAATAAATATTTCAAAAATTTAACCTAGAAGTTACTTTACTACATATCTATAATAAAACAAAGTCGTCCGCCGCGTCTGTCTGTCTGTTGGCGATAAAAACTACTGAACGGATTATCATGCCAGTTTCGTCTATAGATCAGGAAGGTTTAGGTACATAATTTGACAAGGTTATGTGTAAATTGGATGAAATATAATGATAATTGTTGGTATTGTCGAAAAAAGTCAAGCCGCCCGGGAGCTTTCATCGAAAACGCTGCCTAATCCCTTCGATATATGTATAAAAAACAATGTATGGTGGGATAATCCTCTTTTATAGATCTACAAAAAAGTCCGCGGCATATATCTACCTAAGGATACCTTACTATACCCATTCTTACTACCCGTGCGAAGCTGGGGCGGGTTGCTAGTAATCAATAAGAATTAGATATTGAGTTTACTAAATGTATCAAACACTATTTGACCACTTTTTTCCATTACAATATAAAGAGCTTTGCGTTTCGGTTCTTTGAACATTGCACGAGTTAAATTCAATACTTACAGAACACCTTTGGTCGTCGCAGCAAAACTGCGAAATGGTCAACAAATACTTTGGACAATAAACAAACATGATTTTTTGTGCTCGCAACTCGACACCGCGCCAAAGCCGGGATCAGATTTAGCGGTAATCGTATCAGCCGGGACGGCGGAAAATCCACAGTGTGTAGGGGCCCTAATGCTGCGGAACAGGACTTAGTACGGTAGCTTTATTTTACTGGATATTTTTTGAGAATTCGTAGCAAGAAATTGAACCAATTTTTGTGTTATGCAAACATTAACAACTTCTTTTTTTCTTAGTTTCTGGCGTTGCACTTAGTGCATTTGCCAGTGTCAAAGCTTTAAATTTTTCAAGTGTCAGAAATTAAATAAGTCTAAAACACAAAGTAAGTCTTAGTCGAGTCCAGTCATGCCCTAGTTGTGACTTTACTACAAGTTTCGGAAGCAAAACGAAAAGTAACATTTTAAGTTTAACATTTTAAGTAACGGTGTCTGAGGAGCTGAAACACTCTAAAATATTCCAAACTGCTGAGTCAATGGCTAAACTAAAATAATATAATTATAACAACTTATAATAGAAAAATAAAACTTAAGAGCTATTAAAATTTAGATTACATGAAAATTGAAATAACTTTATGTCACAAACAATGATTTGCAGAATGATAATATCAAGAGCTACATCAGTAAGAAAAAAGATAAATGTGGATGTGTATTTGATAACATAATGGCGCCAATCGATGTGTTAAATGCGGCCTATATTTTGACAAAGGAGGTTTTACTTTAATCTCCTTATTCTATTTTTTCCAGCGACAAAGGTTTTTTTTTTGTTCTGGCGGCTTCCTTTTGGATTTAAAAATTCTGTCCGTGTGCTAGAGATTTTTTTATACTAAAGAAAGTGTACTTTTTTATTTAAAAAAAAGACTCGCGTTTGACTACACACTACACTATGCCTGATGTTAAGCAGTAGTGCGGTCTAAGATGGAGCACGCTTGCCTAGAAGAAATATTATTTCCTCTAGATTTAAAGGCACCCATATGAAAATAAAACAAGTTTTAATATTTTTTTTGTCAAAAACTAACCACTCAAAATATTCCCAGCGCACCGAGCCCTACCCAAAACGTTCCCAAAACGCCGGCTGCGTCCAGCGCTGCATGGTCAGGGATATTTGCTGGGTCATGAACCCAAGAACCACCTCGACCGAGGATGTCTTCTCTTCTCCCACATTTTAAAATAGTATTTACATATGACACAGATTAAGAGCTTCACTAATAAACGTTGCTAAATATAAATCTGCGCTTAAGTAGCCTGCCCTATTCCTATATGACATCTCGCGTCGGCGAGAAGTTGACAGCGCTAATTTAGTAGGTATTGGTTACCTTTAAGCTACCTTTTTAAGTAGGGCCCAGATAATTTAAAGAGTATTTTTTTTTCTATTATATTATTAATATTTTCCAAAGGTATTGGTTTACATCTCCATTTACATTTCAAAGATCAGAAAACTCTTTGATTCGAACTTCATCGTGCGAACCACTAGAAGATTGTTATAGATATTATTATATTAGATAGATTTAAACTTCTATTAATTTTTTTTTTTAATGTAAAAGTAACGAGAGGAACGATACGCTCTCGTGATAGTTAAAGCCTGTCCATGACCATTGCAACGATACACAGAACTTTGAGTAACTAAACAAAGTCCATTGCATCGCTGCTTTGACGCTCATTACTTTGAGACATTAGATGGTTAGTCTCAACATCCCAGTAATTTCGTTAACTGCAGTACCCTTCAAACCGGGACACAGTAATGTTTACACACTACTGCTTGGCGGCAGAATATCAAGTACTGCGGTGGTACCTACCTAGACGACCTCCCGCTAAGGCGACTTACCACCGAGTAATGAAAAATACTTCTAAGATAAAAATCATAAATATTTACATACATTTTATTAACACACTTGATTCATACATTTTGTAAAGAGAATGATGTTATTCTAAAGAATTGTTGTTATTTTTCCCAATTTCAAGGTTGTTCTGTATCTAGTAAATAATAATGGTGCAATGACCTTTCAATTTAGGATCTATGGTTCTGTATATCTCTGTATATTCAGACTTATAAATAATTTTAATTAGACGGTTTCTCTTGCTTAGTACTAAGACAGAATCGTTTTGTACAAGTTGTTGATCACGATCTTTGAACAAACCGTGAACAAACTTCTTTAATGTAGACCGGGAGGAATCGAACACTTTATTAACGGCATTTAGTTGCGGCCAAGTTTAAAGTGAGAATAGAGGACGGGTTCTGTACAAATTGAAATAAAATGAAAAAATGTCTGCCTTGTGTTAGTTCATTTGGTAGAATCACTCTGCTTCAAGAGCTGTAGAACGTGGATTCGATTCCCACCAGGACAAACATTTATGTGAAGATAAATGTTTGTTCTGTGTTATGGGTATACTTTATGTCAAAAATATGTATTTACAAGAAAAAAAGTATTTTATCGTTTGATCGTAAAGAAGTAACAAATATACAAACACACTCACAAACTTTCGCCTTCATATTATCAGTCTGATACATCTACTTTTAGCCACTAAAGCGTCTGACGTAAAGCAACGGTGCGGCCAAGGATGCAGCACGTCAATTTTACTTAACGAACCTAACAGGTGCGTACTAGGAACTTTCACGAGGAAATAAATCTATCGTAAATCTATGACGTATGACACAGTCAGATTTCCCTGTTCGCACATACAACACACGGAACCCCAAAATCGTAACGTCTCTTTCCACTTATAACCAGTAACGTTCTAATTAAGTTAGTGCCTACTACAAACAATTAACAACCGTCCTGACGTATAGACAAACAAATTTGTATTACTACAATTGGTCAAATGAAAGAACTACAATTTTACCTTGACGAGCTTTGGTTTAGTTTCGAAAATATATTAGTGGCTCCATTTTAACATTTAAATAGGTTGGTTCGACTATGAGTACTTGCTGATTTGTTTTTGTTTTCAACTTTTGGGTTTTCCGAAGACGTCATACCACGTGGTTGAAAAAATATGTTTTTAGAGTTCTATGGACTTGGGCTTTTGGCGATGGTAGATAAATAGAATATCTATTTATGTAAATATCTCGTGGTATGGTGTTCGTGGACGCACTCCTCCGAAACGGCTAGAGCGATTTTTATATATTTTTTTATTTACATTTGGTAGGTATGAGAGTAGGTCGTAAAGTATATTTCATTCCGCTAGGTGATTAGATACTTTTTATGCCGGACAAATGTAGCGGGGGGCGCACCTAGTAAACTATAGATGTACCTATTTGAAGATTTAAAATTTTGAAAGCACATGCTTCACACTCGGGAAGGGGAGGGAGGAAATGCATGCAATGAAGATACTAACGTAGTACATTATTTTGATCTATCTCGTAATGTTTAGCCAACGTTTGCAATGTAAGTGCACAAAAACATGTTTTTATGACATCACGTTACAAATCTTTTAAATTCTCTGATTTTGTCTACTTTAATATACATGTAAACCTTCCTCTTGAATCACTCTGTCTATGATGGAAACCGAATGGATCTGATGGAAACCGCATTAAAATCCGTTGTGTAGTTTAAAAGATCTAAGCGTACAAACGGCGAGAAGCGACTTTGTTTTGTACTATGTGGAGATGTAGACATAGGTAAATAGTGAAATTACAGGGATATTTAGACTTATCAGTCATTCGTTTTGATATCTTCAAATCCAGTGTAACCATGTTCCTTCTAGGTAAGCGTGCACCATCATAGGTCAAATTTTTGCTTAACATCAGGCAGAATGTGGTCAAACGCAATGCTCTTAAGAACAAAAAAAAAATCGTTTTTATTTTATGTAAAAATAATGTATTTTTTTATTTTTTCAGCTTTGCCATGGACTTTGTTTTGATACACAAAGTGTGTATCGCTGCAATGGTCAAAGACAGGCGTTATCTCTTACCATCAGGGGAGTGTCTTTTTCCTCTCATTACTTTAAAAATATACATAAGTATATCTTAAAAGTTTTCAATTGTACAAAAATATTTTCACTCAAATTAAAATTCCTAAACAGATTAATTGGTCAACAAAGGAATGTGTAAGCAAAAAGTAGATAGGTATATAAAGCTTGCCGCACACGATGCGGCCAAGAACGCGCGGCGGAGCGGCGCCTGTGACGCGACTATTTATGATGCGACGATTACCTACGACAGTCGCTGGATCTGTGAGGACCCTTAGATAAGATAACAAGGTTCGTCAGGTTTAATCATTTCGGTTTAGTTAGCTCCTAGAGGTCAGATTGCAAGTTCTTTTACTACATTAATGAACTTGTGCTACGAGTAAGTACAATTAAGAATGAAGCTTGAAGACTAAAGATAGACACATATGTAGCAATATAGCTCAGTGGTAGAAGGGCGTGGGTTCAAACCCCAACAATGTAAAGCTGCCGGTAAAGGAAATACATCGTGAGGAAACCGTAGCATGGTGGTAGGGCATTTTCTAGTAGATACTCGGCTGGCTAGCTACCACTCTCAAGTTGGAAATCTGCCGCCAAGCACCCAACTGTATTCTGGTAGCCTCACTTGAGAGCTAGTGGCATTCCAGACTAAGTGTGCTTTACCATCTTCGACCACACCGTCACTTAACATCAGGTAAGCTGTGGTCAAACACCAAGCCTGTAAACTATAAAATAAATTAAAAAAAAAAAAAAAAACATCGGTGAAATGTTTTAAAATTATAGAACGAAATAGCACCTATGCCTTGGACTTAGTGTTGTTACTCAAAGTTCTGGGTACCCCTGCAATAATCACGGAGAACGTTTAATAAATAACTATACAGTTGTTTTATGTTTTTGGGTTTCGTACCTCAAAAGGAAAAAACGGAACCCTTATAGGATCACTTTGTTGTCCTTCTGTCTTTCTGTGAAGACCCTTTTTCTCAGGATCGCGTGAAGGTATCAAGCTGAAATGCATATCAAATTCTCAGGTCTACCGTCCCTTGGAGCTGTGAAAAAATCAAACTCCTAAGCCAACACAATCAAAAGTTACAGCCGTTTATGCTGCAAATTTGCGACACTCGCAAGGGAATCAAAACCTTGCCGTGAACTCAGAATCTTGAAATTTGGTACGAAGCAACGTCTTATAGCACAGATAAAAGAAAAATTTTTAAAGTACCATAACTTTTACTTATATACCTACAGGTTTGTACGGAACCCTCGGTGCGCGAGTCCGACTCGCACTTGGCCTTTTTTTTTTTCATTTCTGAAGCATTCTGTATAATAGTTTAGTTGGACAACAGTTGGACAGTTGGTCGTCTTTATAACAATCTTAAAATTAGCAATGAGCTTTGCCCCACGACAGGTACTTATATATATAAAAAATAAAATAAAATAAATATTGTAGGGCACATTACACACAGCGCCATCTGACCCCAAACTAAGCAGAGCTTGTGTGATGGAAGTCAGATAACTGATAGAATACATAAATACTATTTTTTTATATGTATACCTACATAAATAAGATAGGATTAGGACGGGTAGGATAGATCGATTGAATCACTATGTACTTATTTCAAATCACAATTTTCGTAAAAATCTTAACCCCTCAACTGCGGGCGCACTCTCGGTACCGAAATGAATTAGTCGGAATAGTACCCAGACGGTACGTCCGTCCGGTCAGCGGTATCCGTTCCGTTTCCGCTTCCGCCCGAGCGCACTTCCGGAAGCCCGGGGGAAATTAATATATTTGTCGGGGTACCTACTTAATGCGAATGGGGGGGGAGGTCTTTGTAGGGGTAGCTGTTTCTGGAGAATAGACGTTCAATAAAATTTAAATTCAATGCCGTAATATTTCGGTAGATACCCATGGTATCTGAATCTATAGTAGTTTTTAGGGTTCCGTACCCAAAGGGTAAAACGGGACCCTATTACTAAGACTCCGCTGTCCGTCCGTCTGTCTGTCTGTCCGTCTGTCATCAGGCTGACTTTTTTTAAGAACTCTCAGACATTCCTTTTTCCTCTCGATGTTTTCCTTCACCTAGAATAGACATAATCTAGAAAAGACATTGGTGCGTGCCATGCGATTCGATCCCAGGACCTCCAGATTGGAAGTCAAGCGATCTCTTAACTAAGCTGCTGGAACTTGACAAATGATTATTGCATTGAAATTATGTTGAGATCGGTACAAAGCATTTGAGAGCCAGTTCCATTCCAGACTAGGTGTGCTTTACCATCTTCGACCACACCAGGTGAGCTGTGGTCAAACATCTACCTTGTCAACCGTAACAAAATAAATTAAAAAGTACCAATAAATATAATACGTAACCTTTAAAATTTAATAATGTACCTAATTATTTAAGATTCTAGATTTTTATTGTCGAGTGTAGGTAGTAAGAGGTCTTATACAATAATATAGTGCCAAATAAACTACCTCTTTAAGAGGTGTACAATAATTTAAGTCGTATTGTAACAGTAATTTTAGCTTAAAATAAATCAATTCATCTTTAATAATTCAATTCGTCTAAAATAACTTAATTCATTTATAATTATAGGTATAATTCGTCTATAATAATTCAAAATATCTATAATAATTCAATACAGATGTATTGAATTAAATTATATTAAATAATAATTCAATACATCTATAATAATTCAATACGTCTATAATAATTCAAAACATCTATAATAATTTAATACATCTATAATAATTCAATTCATATACCAACAATAATTTAATTAATCTCTAATAACTCTATTGGTTTAGGTACATTATTATAATTAAAATCATCGTTAGAAAAACAAATCATGATTTTTTATCGTTAACATAGTCTGGAATAATAATAAATAATTTAAAAAAAATAACATAGAAAATGCTGTAGTATTATTATGTAGGTTACTTTAGGGTTTTAATCAGAAATAGGTATCACGATTAAGGAGATACACTAGTTTGCTGCTTTAAAAAAATAATTAGTAAAGATAGTAAAAAAAAAACGTGAATCACAAAGCCCTAATTTTCATTCCATACTTTTCGTGGGCACATTATCTTAAAAACTTCCTTCCTGAAACTCTTAAAATAAAAGCACTTAAGCAAACATTCGTCTCGACCGCGCGCCTCTTAAAATAGACGTTCAAATTAAACCTTTCTAGAGAACATCTGCTTTCTTTATCTGTGGCGACATTTTTATCTATGGTTCGCAAACTTAACGACATTTGGCGCGAACATTTGGCGCCACTAAATTTTTTGTTCCGCATTTTTTTAAAACCTCACACGTCGTTAGCCTAATTAGAAAGAAAATCAACTTTCGACAAAGATATGAAAGAAAAAAATTAAAAAAAAAAAAGAAATGTAACGAAATGTTTGAAAAATATAGTCGGACATTTCACACAGCGCCATCTAGCCTCAAACTAAGCAAAGTAAATATGGGAACCACGTAACCGAAAGTTTTTTTTTTAATGGAACAAACAATTATCGTCAAATACCTAAATGTTTGTCCAAATGGGAATCGAAACCACGTCCTACATTTCACTGCCCTGTGTTCATTTGGTAGAATATCTGTCTTTAGAGCTGCAGGGCGTGGGTTCGATTCCCACTTAAGACAAGCATTTTGTGGTAGTATAGGTAAACAAAAGTGTTTGTTCCGTGTCTGGGTGTCGTGTACGTATTTAAAAAAATTAAGACACTAAACTATTTTTTTGTATATAAGTATATATTCACGTTTTATATTTGGACATTTTGATTATTTAGGTACATTTTATTGTTTTTTTTTTATGATTGTATGCTACTTTGTCTAAATTTTTAATTATTTATTATTATTATTATTAGATTAAATTCTGTTTGATAAAATGATTTGATAATTACTCAGCGTTCCTTTATTGACAAATGATTAAAGACTAAACTGAAATAAAAAATATGGAAAAATATCACTTAGTTTAATTTGTATTGCCACTTACAAAAACTACGGCGATGTCCCCGAACTTACCCTATTACTGCTATCAACGTGGAGGAACCTACTGGGTACATAGATGGATTCGCGACCTAGTACTTATGTTGTTGGTACATATATATTTAAAATCTACATATACTTATAGGTATTAAAACGCTCACCTTCAGTGTCCGTGTTCCCATCCCTATTGAATCAAATTAGATATAATCCTACTAATGCTGTTTTAGATAAAAAAAAAAAAAAAATTATCAATTGGTACCTAAGTAATTATTAATTTTTTATTGACATTTTATTACGCATACCTACTAGCTGTTATCAGCGACTTTGTTCGCGTGGAATTTAACAAAAAGTTTTTCAGTTTGTAGTATATAAACTATTCTATAGGTATGGCAATCCAAGCCATATGTGTGCCAAATTTCATCCAAATCCGTTCAGTTTTTGCGTGAAAGAGTAACAAACTTCCATCCATCCTCACAAACTTTCACATTTATAATAAGTATATATTAGTAGATTGACTAGATACGGATACAATATTGTCAATATTTGTATGTAAAAATAATGACATGTTCGTCTAAGTACGATAATGCATGTCCATGACCATTGTAGCGATAAGTATGTACCTACATATAATTTTGAGAAGATACTATCAAAACAAAGTCCAAGGCATACCTAAGCATCTATCGCTGTTATGTAGGTAAAGTTATTAGAATGCTTTATTTTATTTCATATTACCAGTTTTCAGGAAGTTATAAACATTAATCATAATTAATTATTTATTTGGTTGGTAACAAAAATTTCTTCTAAAACAACAAAAAACACAAAAAATTCTATCAAAGACATAAAAGTTTAAAACTTCTCTCAAAATCACAATTAAATTAATTCAAAATTAAGCAGAATGGTAGCCTCGCTTGCTGCGATGTACACGGACTTCATGTACCTACATACCGCTCGGATCAAACAAATATCGGGCCTCGATTAATCAAAAACAAACCACGTAAAACACCAAAGATTAACATGGCCAGATTAAAAAAAAAGTCAAAAAGGAGCTCACGGATCAAAACCATAAATCATGCTCATTATATCCGAACCGGATTATTTTTTACCGAATAAAATGCTCAAAAAAGCATCAAAAGGCTATAGGGGAGCGCCATTTTGTAAGGGTACCGTCGATTAGGGCGGGAAAATAGGAGCGCGTCGGCCAATCGACGCGGCCGTATTCAAAAGGCGTTCTGATATTCCACCAATGGCAGCCAAGGTTGCTCTGTTCATGCGCTTTCGAGTCGATCTACAGAAAAACATCTAGTACGGCAGTATGGGCTTGGCCTCTGCCGTAAGACGACGTGCGTGGCGAGCGTTTTTTTTTTGTTAGTAGAAAAAAAAATGACGAAGTGCCTCCGAACTCTAAGTGAATACACTCATTTCTAATCTTTAAAAAATAGTGCTTTGTGTTTAGAACAGTGCCGTATCCATTCTTAATTGTCAAAAGTGAAGTCATAGCTAAAAATAACGCAAAAACTTTTAATAATCGATATAAAAAGTTACCCGTTAGCTGTCGACGGTACAATTGGTACTTTATCAGCGGTGTATAAAGTTAACACGTTGACAGCCGACGGTCCCGTTGGTGCGGTCAGTGTAAACGGTAATCATCAGCACACCGTCAGGGATGGTGATGGCCAGCGGAGGTGGTGGTGGGCTGGTACAGTCCCCACCAGATATGCTGCACCACCACAACATTATGGACACCTCCTCACACGTCGAGATGATGCCCAGTAAGTAGTACAGAACCTATTCATCAGTCATTATTCTCAATGCGTTCTTCATACTGAATCTTTGTAGCGTTGATAGCTCAGTGTTTTTTTTTATTGCTGACAGGCTAGGTGTTTGACCACAGCTCACCTGATGTTCAGTGACGTAGTCGAAGATGGTAAAGACACCTAGCCTGGAATGGAACTGGCTCTCAAGTGAGGCTGCCGGAACACACCGTTAGACGCTTGGCGGCAGATTTTCAACTTGAGGGTGGTAGCTAGCCAGCCGAGTACCAGAAAGTACCACAAACACGCAAAGCGCGATCGGGTCACAAGTCAAAGGGCGTTGGTTCAAACCTCAACAATGAGCTTGAGGAAGGAACACATCATAAGGAATCCATAGCATGATGGTAGGGAACTTTCTAGCTACCATCCTGGTTAAAAATCTGCTGCCAAGCACCTAACGGTGTGTTCCGGTAGCCTCACTTGCGAGCCAGTTCCATTTCAGGTTAGGTGTGATTTACCATCTTCGACCACACTGTTACTTAATATCAAGTGAGTTGTGGTCAAACACACTTATCAACAAGGTCAGTAGGCATGGTGCTAGAAGCTGAGTCCAGTCCACTCCTTGTTGTCGTTTAGCCATTTCCGCCTGGGACGTCCTAGGCTCCGCTTCCTCGGCATCCTTCGAGGAGCAACCTTGGCAAGTCATATAGAGACCTTTATATGTGACCAAAGAAGGAGGCCTTGCCTAGAACCTTGGCATTTGAGTCAAAAACTGGCTCAAGGATTCCTGTATTTTATTTTGGTTGATTGACCATTTGTCTGACCACTGTATTTGATGTTAAGTGACGCAGTGGTCGAATATGGTAAACACATCTAGCTTGCCATGGAACTATCACACAAATGTATGTAGAATGTCTTATAAGTAAAACAAATATTTATAAAAACCAAGTCATAGTAAATAATAAACGAATTATTCTATTTTACAATCGACCTTACCATTGTTTAGCCTTTAGCAATTTTCTGATGTCAAATTTGGACATATCGTAAATGCCTAGTAATTTTATGGGTGTTACCCACTACATATTTTCGGGTTAAAAAGTAGCTAATCACCCAGCGGTATGAAATATAATTTACGACCTATTCTCATACCTACCAAATATTAAAAAAACATTAAAATCGGTCAAGCCGTTTCGGAGGAGTGCGACCACAAACATCGTGACACTGGATTTTTGTAAGATGTTTTGTTTATATTTCCATATAATTAGGTACAATATAATCTTTTTGTATAATCGTTATATATATGAATTAATTACATAAATATTACTTAATTTTAACGGCTATATTTTTTTAATAATCATTATGTTATATTAAGTATAAAATAATAAAATAATTTTAGAAAAAAAACCTTTATAAATAAGTCTATACGACAAATTTTCTGTGTCGAGATACTTAATATTTCTGCCAAATTGAGTTTGCGGTAAAACATTTTTTTTTTAATGTAGTAAATATACGTTTATATATAATCAAAATTTATTTCCATAATAAAACTATCTACAAATTGTATCCTAACATACATACTACTACTGACACACTACTACATACTTTTATTTATTAATTAGCATATGACAAAAATGGTACATCTATATAACTACTTTACTAATAACTTAGGGAAACGTTGCTTAAAGTTAAGCAATGGTTAAATTGTCAACTTTTCGCTCAAACCTATAAAATGTTAAATACAAACACATTTTTTTTATTACTAACATCAAAGTTACCCTTTAAATTCTATAATATCATTTTAAATATGCAAATATTAATAAAGTATGTCAATATGAAAATACTAGTTTACGCCCGCGACTTGTTCGCGTTAACTTTAGAATTAGATTCAGAAAAAAAATGAAACTTTGTAAGAACTTATAATTAAGATAAAGGATACCTTTTATCTCGGAATAATGTTCCATAAGACGCATCTATACCAAATTTCAAGGGGATTGTTTTTCCCATGGGAACCTAATTATTTTTTTTTGATAAAAATCCATCCTATATTTTAATCCAGTTAATAAACTATATTTGTGCCAAATTTTAAACAAATCCGTCCAGCCGATTTTGCGTGCTTGAGTAACAAACATCCTACAAACATTTACATTTATAATATTAGAAAGATTGTCTGAAAGATTAGATATCGATCAAAATTGTCATTTTTTTTTAAATTTAATAGTAAAAGTAGAAAGGGACGCTCTTCTGATAGTAAGAGATAACTCTTGTCCATTTAATTAGCAAAACAAAGTTCAGGGCATCGCTGCTTTGGCGCTCATTACTTTGAGACTTCCGATGGTTAGTCTCAACAGCTCTGTAATTTCCCTAGATGCAGTACCCTTCAAACTAGAACACACAATAATGTTTCCACACTACTGCTTGGCGGCAGAATATCTGGTACTGCGGTAGTATCTACGTAGACGACTTCTTGCTAAGGAGGTCCCAAGTAAAATTGCGTGAACGTTTTCACGCAAGACATTCTGCACATTCTTTGATAAGCCAGGCCGTAACTTAAAAAACCGGCTAAGAGCGAGTCGGACTCGCGCATGAAGGGTTCCGTACCATCGTCTATAAAAATCGCGTTTGTTGTATGGGAGCCCCTTAAATATTTATTTTGTTTTTAGTATTTGTTGTTATAGCGGCAACAGAAATACATAATTTGTGAAAATTGTAACTGTCTAGCTATCGCGGTGCTTGAGATACATTCGGTGACAGACAGCGAAGTCTTAGTAATAGCAGGACCCTATTACTAAGACTTCGCTTTTTTACCTTTTGGGTACGGAACCCAACAATGGGATCGTCCATCGTAAATATAAAATCGAACACGACAATGTGTAACTTAGACAAGAAGCGAGTTACTTTCTTTTGTTATACGAGTACTACAAAGAAGATGAATCAACTCGAGAGTTAGGATCGCAAAAAGTATAAATTCCGCTGTCTTTGATAACGCGGTATGTAGCCCCGTTGGATTTCACTGTATTAATTACAGTATTTTCTCAATTAAAAAGTAAAACCTCTAGATGTACCGAGTTTATTGTATTCTTTTCTGTATACTGACTGTACTCCTTCTGTGAATTAAATTTATCTTTTTTATCAAATCAAGAGGTTCCATCTAGGTAAGCGTGCTCTATCGTAGACCACATCGTTGCAGGATGTGGTCAAATGTGAACCTATTACGTATAAAAAAACACGCACACAATTTAGAAAAGACAGAGATGCGTGCCGTGCAAAAACTAAGTCAAGAAGACAACCGTTACTAATTTAAAAAAAAAAAACACGTTTTATATAATGATGATAGCTCAGTGGTTAGCGCAGTTGGTTCAAATTCCAACAATTAACTTAAGCTGTCTGTAAAGGACATCGTGAGGAATCATAGCATGGCCATAGAGTGCTATATTATTAGTGCTCGACTGGCTAGTTCAAGTTGAATACCTAGGCAAGCACCTGGCGGTGTGAGAACCAGTTCTATTCCAGGCTAAGTGTGCTTTACCATTATTTTATTTGGTAGATCTCCTTAACAGGTGGTCGTCTTAGGTACCACCGCAGTACCAGTATTCTCCCGCCAAGCAGTAGTGTGTAAACATTACTGTGTTCCTGTTTAAAGGGTACTGCAGCAAAATTATAGGGCTGTCGATTAATCATCCAATGTCTCAAAGTAATGAGCGCCAACAATAAATAGTCATGGACATAGGTTATCTCTTACCATCAGTAGAGCGTCTCGATCATCTCATAACATTAAAATTAAAAAAAAAAACTATTTAAAATAACAAAAAGTTTTAAATGAATATGAATACCTACTGCTTACAAATTAATAAAAACAAAACTACGAAAGGGACACGTGGCCATAATGTTGGCAGCATTGCCAATGCTAATAATGACAATGTTGCCAACATATACCTATTTTTAGCAAAATAATTAATATTCTACAAAATTCCAACGACAACGTACAGGAACAAAACAAACTAATATAGTTTTTAACATGAGATCAGGTGAATATCAAACAAATTTTACATATAATTGTAATAAAAATAGATCTTTTGTAAATTTTTATCGATCCATTCATTTAAAATTTATTTGACAGTTCATGCGAATAATTGTTAATTAATTCTTTAGTATTTTTATTGCCTTATTAGAAATCTATAGAATTGATTATTAATAAAATATAGCCAACCTGTTGGTAGGTACTGATGTAAGAATATTTACAAAAAATAATCACGTAGTTTTACGACGAAAACCATTCAGTGGTGTCGCCGTGCGGGTGGCGGGTCCATAGCGTGCAGGGACAAGAACCCGCACTGTGCTCAGGACTTCCGAACCAGTAGGAGGTTTGAGGGCCCTTTTAAAGGGCCCGTTCACTTTCACTGCGCGTGCTGCCATCCCTGCCCAATCAAATATGATATAATCCCACCAACGTTGCTTTGCATACTCTTTCCACAAATTAATGTTTAGAGGTTTTTACAGACTATACTTACTTTCAATAAGGATAATTTACGATTGGAATAAAAACTTTAATTATACAATAAGCTTTTATTTACGCATAAATAATTGTATTCATTTTATTTAGTTACTTTGTTGGTTATGTTATTATTATTAGTAACATTAAATTGAACACCGCCGGAAGACGGCAAGTCTGTCAATATTCCACAGGATGATTATGAGCTGTACGACCTTGTACTTCCATCCCCTTTTTACTGCAAGACAAGTAGAAAGATTGCCCACTACTACCATACATAGTGGAATTGCCTTGGGTAGGTACCAAACGTTTTGACTCTACGTTTCTCATCCGTACGGCCAAGGAATGGAACAAGCTGCCGGCTTCCTTGTTTCCTGAGAGATATAATCTAGATCTTTTCAAGGCCAGAGTGAATAGGTATCTTCTAAGACTACGTGCTTCATCTTCGACCACATCATCGCTTACCATCAGGCGAGTTGGTGGAAAAAGTTGATTTACCGGTATTCATTTTTTTTAAATATTGTCAAAAAAAAACCAGATTATAAATATTTGAAAGAAATGTACTTAACCTGAAAGTAATTGTTGACGTTTTAAATACTGAAAAGTAACATTTAAAGGTAATTGTTTTCAAATTAAAAAACTTAGTATAAAAAGGTAAAAGTAAGTTTTCTTTTGACAAGCTAGTTGTTTGACACCAACTCACCTGATGTTAAGTGACGGTGCGGTCGAAGATGGTAAACCACACCGAGCCTGGGAAAAAAATCTGGTTCTCAAGTGAGAGCCAGAACACCGTTAGGTTGGTGGCAGATTTTCAACTAAACCCTTTGTTAGTTCTAATATGGTAATTGGATAACACTTCCAGGTAATTTTTGGGTTCGGGTAAGATGAATATATCCCACTAATATTATAAATGTGAAAGTTTGGATGGATGGGTGGATGTTTGTTACTCAATCACGCCAGAACGGCTGAACGGATTTGGATGAAATTTTGCATATAGATACTTTAGGCCCTGGAACAAAACATAGGATAATTTTCATCATCATCATCATCCATCACCACGCGGGTAAAACCGCGAGGCGCAGCTAGTAAATAATAGAATTTAGAATTAATATTAGTGATAAAGTTTGTATAATAGTGAGTTAATCTTATAAAACGAATCATCACCGCGAACTATCTTGATGCGAGCGCCATCACATCATCATCACCAGCCCTAGGACGTCCACTGCTGGACATAGGCCTCCTCCTTCGGGGGGTTTGCCAATACTCGCCACGCTTAGCAGGCGGGTTGGCGAGCGCAGTTAAATGTGATTGTTCAAGGAAGACGCTGCTGCCCATCCCTTAGCCGACTCTTACGGCAACCACGGGTCTAGAGGATGGGGTACTATTCTTACGCCGGCACCACCACAGCACAGCGAGCGCCATATATGTAGTCAGTTAATTTAACGATTCAAATTTTCTTTACAATGGACGAAAATAATTAGTCGTTTTTTTCTTGAAAAAAAAAACATAAACTCACAGGATAGCGAAAACTAATCAAATAAAATCAGAATGTATCCAATCTAACGTAAGTAACGCACAAATAATATGTAAGGGGACGTCGCAAGTCAGATTGATTTATAAAGTACAAGGGGTGTGCTGGACCCCGGGTATTATTTCTGCTAATGCAAGCGAGACCGACTATTAGAGGGTTAGACGGCAGTTTTATACGATTTATGGGAGGAATCTGTCTTGGACGTTACTTCATGTTTAAATTCATATGTTTTTATTGTAGTCACAGTTTTTTTTAATAAGCTAGATGTTTGTCTTTACGTGACGATGATGGTAAAACACACCTAGCCTGGAATGGTACTGGCTCTCAAGTGAGTTTGCCGGAACACACTGTTAGGTGCTTGGCCGCAGATTTTCAACTTGAGGGTGGTAGCTAGCCAGCCGAGTACTAGAAAATAGACTACCATCACCACCGTCATCATCATCATCTACCGTCAGCTTAGTTTGGGGTCAGATGGCGCTGTGTGTAACGTGTCATATGATATTTATTTTTTATATTTATTTATTTTTATCACGCTATGGTTTCCTCACGATATTTTTCCTTCACCGGCAGCTCAAGCTCATTGTTGGGGTATGAACCCACGCCCTTTGGCGTACGAACCGCCGCGTTAACCACTGAGCTATCATCGCTACAAAAGTAATAGTTGAGTTTAAAAATTAAATTTATTACATTTGTACTTTATCATCATCATCTCAGCCATAGGACGTCTACTGCTGGACATGGCCTCCCGCATTGACTTCCATAAAGACCGGTTGGAAACGGCTCGCATCCAGCGCGTTGCTGCGGTCTTTATGAGGTCGTCTGTCCACCTTGTGGGTGGACGTCCTACGTTGCGCTTGCCGGTCCGTGGTCTCCACTCCAGAACTTTGCAGCCCCATCTGCTATCAGTTCTGTATGCTATGTGCCCTATCCACAGCCACTTCAACTTGCTAATCCGTTAGGCTGTAGGTAACTTTGGTTCGTCTAAATCTTTCATTTGTACTTAAAAGAAATTAACTCAAAATTCCTGTTTAATGGACTCTATCTACCTCATATTTATGTTCAAGTTTCCTTTGAGCACATTTTACTACATACATACGAGTATCTTCATACACGAGGTAGTTGCGTTACCAACACTGAAGTTTAAATGGCTAAAAACAACATTGAAGTACTCAAGTCAAATCTGTTTGCCTTTTAGCATCTGCCTCCCATTTTTATTGCCTACGATGGAGGGTCTATAGTTAAGTAGATACCTACATGTTATTACCTCAATGTTGCGAAGAATTCTCGAGGGATGGAATCAGGGGCGGATCTAAATAAGGGCTATTTGGGCTATAGCCCAGGGCCCCAAGGATATAAAGGGCCCCCAGCAATGGACGTCCTATTGCTGATGATGTGATATAAAATATATATATATACCTATATATAAATTCAAAGCCATTGATGCTATCTAAACTAACAAAATCCAATCTAAAAATAACGAATAATATCTAGATTATGATACTCCTGTAGATTCCTAACTAAATGACAAGATATAAAACGAGTATCGTCGGCGCCTTTGATGTTACTCGAATCCTCGTCCAATTAGTTATCACAGAGATTAGTTAATTAATGCAATCTTATTTACACATCTTTGTTTATCTATAATTCGTCATGCATCAATATTATGAACATCAAAACAGCTAACTGAACGAAGCAGTCTTTTAGAATAACCTGGTTATAATACAATTAAAACTTTTATTGGAAAAAATATACTTTTTTTCATTTAATCTCTCTCATGTGTGCTTTTGATAGTAGCTCAGTGCTTAGCGCGGTTGTTTACTCACCGAAGGGCGTGGGTTTAAACCCAAACAATGGGCTTGAGCTGTCGCTGAAGGAAAACATCGTGAGGAAACCACATCTTAGTGGTAGGGTACTTTCTAGTATTCAACTGACTAGCTACCGCCCTCAAGTTCAAAATCTGTTGCAAGCACCTTATGATGTGTTCTTCCAATCTCACTTGAGAGCCAGTTCCAAGGATTAAGTGTTTATACAGGGTGTCAGCTACCTCCATAGCAAATTTCATCAAAATTGGTCCAGCCGTTTGAGCGTGAAGAAGTAACAAACAAACACACACACTTACAAATTTTCGCCTTAATAATATTAGAATGATAATAGGAGTCAATGATTTTTAGGTCAGTTTTAGTACCCTAAAACTGACCTAAAAATCAGACGTCTAATACAAAACGTATCAATGACGTAACAACATACGTAAGCGATACGCGAGTGCTAAATACGCTACTATTATACGTAAATACGCGTAATTTTACTAGAATTACTAAATATAGATGATTGTATCAACTGCAAATCTCTATGGTCAATATATCTCCACAGCTTCGTACGTAGTTAGTATGGGATGGTACAGATTAGTTTGTGAGTTAGTATGGTTTATGGTAGGTAGTGTGCTGAGTCGGATTACGTAAGAGGTTATTGTCTCATAGCATGACAGATTCTAAGAATTTTGGAAAGTGTTTACTTGTGATTTTTAAGTGATCAAACGAACTTATATTCAGTGAAGTTCGATCTCAATTATATCGTCTTCGTCGAAGGGTAGTTTAATCAGACAATTTTAGTGGTACTAAGCACTTTACCTGCTCGGTTAGCTTATTTGGTGGAATACCTGGTTCAAGTGCCGTGGTGGTGCCGGCGTAAGAATAGTACCCCGCCCTCTCTACCCGTGGTTGCCGTAAGAGTCGGCTAAGGGATGTCATACGGAAGATGGGCAGTAGCGTCTTCCTTGAGCAATCACACCTAACTGCGCTTGCCAACCCGCCTGCCAAGGGTGGCGAGTATTGGCAAAACCCCCCCAGGAGGAGGCCTATATCCAGCATTGGACGTCCTATGGCTGATGATGTGTGGTTCAAGAGCTTTAGGGTGTGGGTTCGATTCCCACCAGGACAAACATTTGTGTGATGTCTAGCTATCCCCGCGGTGTTATACGCTAAAGTAGTTTATGTGTTAATCCTGGGTTACTGGTAATTACATGTTTGAATCTACCACCGGCTCGTAATTACACTTCAACTGAGATGACTCCGGCAAGAAACTCAGCAAGGCATTTTTTTTTGTGGATCTTTCTTTTCATATTAGGTTACAGTTTACAGTTATAAATCCCACTAATATTATAAATGTGAAAGTTTGGATGGATGGATGGATGTTTGTTACTCAATCTCGCCAGAACGGCTGAATGGATCTGGATGAAATTTTGCATGTAGATATTTTAGGCCCTGGAATAAAACATAGGATACTTTTCATCATCATCATCCATCACCACGCGGGTAAAACCGCGGGGCGCAGCTAGTATAATATATAGTTTTTGTCTTAGAGGTAGGTACTGATTCCAAAATCACGTTGATCTTTGATTCCAGATACTCGTAGCTATGGCTTCACCGACTCGCTTTATGGCTACACAGACCACCGTGGCTAGTTTATGGGGGTGCGAAGTCGGTAGCCGACCCGGAGATATTTATGGTACATTATACCGCTCGCCACAAAAAACGAATTTCAGCCATTAGGAGATAACGAATGATAATGTGAAAGGATGTATGAATTGTTTCGTCATTTTTAAAGTGAAAGTTTTGCATGATGCGCGGTGATTTATCTGCTAAACGAAAACTGATGATTTCTTTGTATGTTTCTGGTAATTTTGACTAAAAAGATTATTTAAGTAAAATGCTTTTTTTTCGATGGACACTGGACAGTTTTACGTTGAACACCTGGTGTTATAAATTAACCATATTTTTAATCTAATGAGACGAACAGACGTTCTCCTTTTTTTCATTTTCCCACGGAAAAATCCTAGCGATGATAGCTCAATGGTTAGCGCGGGCGGTTCGCATGCCCAAGGGCGTGGGTTTAAACCCCAACTATGAGCTTGAGCTTGGTGAAGGAAAACATCGTGAGGAAATCATAGGTATGGTACTTTCTAGTACTCGACTGGCTAGGTACCACCCTCAAGTTGAAAATCTACCACCAAGCATTTAACAGTATGTTCCGGCAGCCTCATTTGAGAGCCAGTTCCATTCCAGGCTAGGTGTGCTTTACCATCTTCGACCACACCGTCACTTAAAATCAGATGAGTTGTGGTCAAACACTTAATCCGTCAACCATAAAAAATTGGTTAAACAATAGGAATTTCCTGAATGCCCTACCCGTGTATGGCTGGCTTTAGCAATTTTCATACTACACCGGTGTGTGTACCCTGTTCCTTGTGTTGTGCGCGGCCGTGTAGAGAACAAAGCTCCGCACGTGTCTGGGCCTATGATTACGGCATTACCAATTTACAACGTTTTATTACACATATAAATGCCGCATTTTACATTTTTACTCTGTTAGGCTGGAAACAGCGCGAGTGCGGTGATGCGACGTACGACGTACGTCTGTCAGATTTAACATTCACTCATGTAAGACGAAGATACGGTCTAGGATGGAGTACGCTTGCCTAGAAGAAACCGCGACATAAAGGCACCCAAGGATAGATTGCATCTATCGGGAAATAACCATTCAACGCATTCTAATGTTTAGTGGTTCGCAAAATTGAATTTCAAATCTTTCTTTATCTATTAAAAAGTGTTGGTAGATTTGGGCGTTTGTTGGATTCTCATCCAGAACAAACATTTGTGAACAATTAATGTTTGTTCTGTATGTATCAAATGTAATTTCAAAAAAGATAAGTATCCTATAAGATCCATGGTACAAGCTTTGCTTAGTTTGGGACTATATGACGATTTATTATTATTATTAAGACAAATAAGATACTTATTTTGATGTCAATACATCGCTGTGGTGTTAAAAACGTTGAGTAGCAAAACAAAGTTCAGGGCGTCGCTGCTTTGGCACTCATTACTTTGAGACTTCGATTGTTAGTCTCAACAGCCCTGTAGTTTCGCTAGCTACTCCCTTTAAACCGATATACAGTAATGTTTACGTACTACTGCTTGACGGCAGTGATATTAACCTAGACGACATGATATGGTGTACTTACTAATAACTAAGCTTAGTACAGCCAACCCAGTATACAAAAGTGCAAAGATTTTCATTTGGTAATTAATAATTTGCTGTGAGACATGAGTTCAAATCATACACTAAGTTTGCTTATGATTTCATGATATAGGCTTTTCTCAAAAAAAATTACACCTGTTCGATGTTCAATTTTCATTTCACGATTACCGTCAATTAGGTGTTTGTATTTTCGCAATTCTATTAAGTTACTTAACTTTCACTCCCAACTCGGCATTGAGACCCGACTGTCCAGCATATGTCTACAGCGATTGCTGTCATATTTCGGCCATATAATGGGAAGAGGGGATGGCAGACTTGGATAGCTGGCCATTGTTGGTAATACCGAGGGAAAGACAACACGAGGCCGGTCGCCAACACAATGGTCTGACCAAGTCAAAGAAGCCACCTCCTTTTCTAAATTCTACCAGTTGGTGAGGGCTAGGGTTGTTTTGCTACTCAAAGTTCTGTGTAGGTCTCAAAGGTCATAGTTTATTTTTTTACCCAGGGAAAATTCTTTTTGGATACCACCGGCCCCGGGGGAGCACGGTGATTATGTGGGACTCTCCACCTAAATGACGGCCTACCTACTAAAAACCCTGGGGTGTTTCTGCCTGGCGCCTATATGCCGGGGCTATGGGGACGCTTTTGCACTCGTCCGCGGCCCCGACGGCGCTGGTCCCCTAGGACCCGTCCCTGTTGGATGGACCTAGGGAAACTCCATCCCTCTTTCTTTTTCCCGCCTCCTCAGGGGCTAATCTTGTCGGGTGACGGACTCCCCCGAGTCTGTCACCCAAGGCTCCTGTTATGGGGGTTGCAGGAGGGCGTGGATCCTCCTCCGACGCCCGGCTCTCCGGCGGCGCAAAAGGTCATGAATATGCGTTCTTACCATCTGGAGAACTTCTTGTTCGTCTCATTTTTTTTTTTAAGTTGATCTAACAAGTGAATGTGCCGTTCGAAATCCCAAAGTTATGTCCTCTTTGTAATGTAATAATTGAGTCACTAGGTTGATATTACAGTAACCTCATTTTTTATTTTACGCTTGAGACCGTGTTGTTTTGTAATTTGTTGTTTCGATCCAGATCATTGCGATCGATCTACGTAACCGGTTGTTTGTGCGCTGTTGCCGACCTTAATCTTGTCGCGCCGCTAGAGTGAGGTGTTTCATTAGACCGCTTAGGAATTTGACAGACATTGGGGAAAGAGGAAGTGATATCATAACTTATTCATGGCTTGAGATTAGACTATAAAGCACATATCACGCCAGAAAAATTAGAAGACAAAATGATTTCAAAACCAGAGCAACTGTCGAGACATGTCAGGGGACTTTGGGCCGCACTTTGACGCGAGTAAGTTGATATTATGAGTGTTCAAGTTACTTTATGCGACTTATTCCACTTGATTTACCATAAAAGACTTGTATGTGTTGTTATACTTGTGTATGTTAATCTGATAATATCCTTGTTAACAGCCCTGTTGACTCTTTTGTTGTACATCTGCTTTAAGAGCTGTAGGGCGTGGGTTCGATTCCCATCCAGGACAAACACTTAACTTTAAAATACTGGTGACAGGTTGTTTTTAACTAGTCACAGAGTAGCTTTAGCAAGCTGTAGTGGCAATGGGCTGGGCACGACTGTCGCAGAACCGATTACCGCTAGGGTATAGACGTGTTCTAGAGTGGAGACCGTAAATTGACAAACGTAGCGTAGGACGCCCTGAGACTCGATGGATTGACGATATACGTAGGACAGCTGGCGGTGGATGGAAGCGAAAAGCCGAAGATCGGGTTGAGTAGCGTGTCTTGGGAGAAACCTATGTACAGTAGTGGATTAGAAAAAGCTGATGATGATGATGATGATGAGGCTGTATTTGACCGCAGCTCACTTGATGTTAAGTGACGGTGTGGTCGAATAGCCTGGAATGGAACTGGCTCTCAATGCTGAGGTGAGCCTCTATTTTGTAAATGTCCCTTATTTTTGTATGTTTGTCGGAATACACTGTTAGTGCTTGGTGGCAGGTAGCTAGCCAGCCAAATACCAGAAAGTACTCTACCACCACGCTATGGTTTTCTCGTGATGTGGTCCTTCACACACAGCTCAAGCTCACTATTGAGATTTGAACCCACGCCGTTTGGCGTGTAAACCGACCACGCTAACCAATGAGCTATCATTGCTAAAATACATAAAACTGATGTTACTTTTATTGTTGGACAAAAATATAACTAGCAATCTGGAGTCACATCTCTAGCGTATTTCAAAATACAACAATATACATATAAATATATACAAATATAAATTCCTTCCAGTTACGTTTCGCTCGGGCGGTTAGTTAGGATGTTCCTCCGACCATTCTCTACTTTGTAAACATCTACGCATTTCTAGTACCAACTACATATTTCATACGCATTTTACGACTTATGTACCGAGTGTCCATTCATTTCACAAATCCATTTACCAGCCATCCAATCCGTACAAACATTGCTTGCAGCCGTGTTTTCCTGTATTATACGTTATTTTCTGCATAAATATGTTTAGTGTTATTGTACAAATCGTTGTAAATTTTCTACATCGAATAGAGTTTGTCATTCTGATAGTAAGTAATGTTATTTTGTAGCGATGATAGCTCAGTGGTTAGCGCGGTCGGTTCGCATGTCGAAGGTCGCATCTAACGGTGTGTTCCGGCAGCCTCACTTGAGAGCCAGTTCCATTCCAGGCTAAGTGTGCTTTACCATCTTCGACCACACCGTCACTTAACATCAGGTGAGTTGTGGTCAAATACCTAGCCCATCAGCTATAAAAAAACCTATTTAAAAAAATTTGTTAACTATTGAAATGGAGTTGGGCAAGACATGTTGCCAGGCAGAGCGATGGCAGGTTGACTAAAACGTTGTCGGATTGGTGGCCACGAACTGGGAAACAAGTCGACCACAGCGTCACTTAACATGATGAGCTGTGGTCAACTAAATAGCTGGCCTATCAATAAAAAAAATATAATTGGTAAAGTGACCGCCAAATTGAGTTGTATCGCATTCTTCTTTCAAAATCAAAATCAAAAGCCGTAAGAGTCGGCTAAGGGATGTAATCTGGAAGATGGACCGCAGCGTCTACCTTGAACAATCACACCTAACTGCGCTCGACTAGTTGTTGAGACTATCTAATGTCTCAAAGTAATGAGTTTTAAAACGGCGCTTTGTTTTACTACTCAAAGTTCTGTGTATCGCTGCAATGGCCATAGACAGGCGTTGTCTCTTAACATCAGGAGAGCGTCTCGTTCGTCTCATTACTTAAACATATAAAAAATACAAAAAGGAATTTAAAAAAAAAACTTTCTGTTTGGTGCTCACGGTCACGTGACGGAATGCCTAATTTTGCCGATTTTAATTTCCATAATTAATTATATTCTTTATCTTTAAAATAAATATATATTTTTATTACCCACTAGGAACATCTAATTCATTAGTTTTATTTCTAGCGGACACAAGTATATTGTCAACAAAAAGTAATAATTTTTTTTAACGACCCAACAAAACATAACTTGAAATGTATGTTGATTCTTACAAACTGAATCCGCATGCAAATGCTAGTAAACTCTTCACCTTGTTATATGGTAGAAAACTATGCGTTTTGCATAAAATTATTTGGCGTATCGGCGCTAGCAATGTAGTCGGCATAGCGGTATGCCATTAGGGTAATGAGCTCAATACCGCGACGAATGCAATGTGGCTTATTTTATCAATAAAACCTCGGAAATTTAGCTGCCAGTTAGGTAAATAGATGGTAAAGAGGATGTGACATAAATTGTTGACAAATATTTCAATTTATTAGATAGGCATTTCTATATATTATTTTGGGACTAACAGTGTCCTCTGGTTACACGCGCTGTTACTTTTTTTTAAAATAACAAGTAGGCTTGCGTTTGTCCGGCGTCTCGCCTGATGTTAAGCGAAGATGCGGTCTACGGTGAAGCACGCTTGCCTAGAGGAAATTGATTCACTCGCAATTACAAATATAAATCTATTGTTATGTTTGTAGCGATGATAGCTCAGTGGTTAGCACGGTCGGTTCACACGCCGAAGGGCGTAGGTTCAAACCGCAACAATGAGCTCGAGGAGGAAATCGTCGTGAGGAAGCCACAGCATGGTAATAGGGTATTTTCTGGAACTTGGCTGGCTAGCTAGCACCCTCAAGTTGAAAGTCTGCCGCCAAGCACCTAACGGTATGTTCCGGCTGCCTCAGTTGAGAGCCAGTTTCATTCCAGGCTAGGTGTGCTTTACTATCTTCTACCACACTGACACTTAACATCAGGTGAGATGTGGTCAAACACCTAGCCTGTCAACCATAAAAAAAGCTTTTGATTTTGACTATGCTGTGCCTTTTGTTCCGTTCAATGCAACAATGAAGTGCGTACTACTAATTAGTCAGCATGTAACTTTATCTAGCGTTCCCAATATCCAAGTATAAAAATATAAATTGGTAAATACGTACTAAATTCTTATTTAAAAAAGTGTTAGCGCCTTCGAATGATTCGGAAGTCATCGAGATGCAACGATAAGCAAATCAACACAGATTACATAAGAGTTACTGCGGACTGAGTCACAGAATATAATAGTAGTTGATTGTAAGTGCGGTGAGATCAAAGCGATGCGTGCTTAATGTATGGGCTTCGGCATTAAGTGAAGGTGGCTTGTGAGACCTTTTTTTATACCGAGTTATCGTTTTTTAAAATTTGAAATTTACGAAACAGAGAACCTACAGTACAAGAATAGTTTTTTTTTATGGTTGACAGGCTAGGCGTTTGACCACAGCTCACCTGATGTTAAATGACGGTGTAGTCGAAGCTGACACACCTAACCTGGAAACTGGCTCTCAACTTTTCTCCGGCAGCTCAAGCTCATTGTTGGAGTTTGAACTTAAGCCGTTCGTTGTGCGAACCGACCGCGCCAGCCACTGAGCTATCATCGCTACAACAAAATAGAGATATTTTTGAAAAAAAATGGTTTTACGTTAAACTAAATAGATTCAAATTGACTTACTCAAATGTTGGATTACATTAGATTATTTACCTGAAAATTAAATTTTTGATATTAAGAGTAAAAGTTTATGAAATGAAAATAATTAGAGAACCTAATTACATTTTAACATACCTACTTTTTTAAAATTACAATCTATTAAAATTAACCAATATACTCGTAATCGAAGTCAATTTACATCATCAAGAGTATTAGATAAATTTTACGTTTAAAATAAAAATACATATACTTTTTAATCATTTCATAAATCTGAACGCCTTTGAGCTCCAAGATTTGTCTAATTCAAGGCACAGATATCAAAGAAATCGAAAGCAAACCTCCAATGTCTCCGAACCGGTTAACATACAGCCTCTTTCTTATCTAAGGCGTAAATTCTGTCAATTACCGACGGGGACGAAGGCTTTTTGCCTCAAAAAAAATGAAAAAAGAAAAACGTCGTGCCACTGGCGCCGGCGGAGATAACACCCCGAGTTGGAAAAAAGTTACAGTTTAGGAGTTTGTCCTTTGTCCCTTTTTCTATTCGAAGTCTTATTGAACTTTTATGGATGCGAGATAAAGTACGGCCATGATTATTTGGCTTAGTTTTAATCTGTGATTGGTTTTGTTTTTGATTAATCAATTTTGTAGTTTTAAATTCTGGTTTTAGGGATTGAAATGTGACAAGCCAGTTGCTTGTTTTGAGCGCGAAAGCAATAATAAATATCGTAGGACACACAGCGCCATCTGACCCCAAATTAAGCAAAGCTATGATGGAAGTCAGATAACTGATATAATACTTAAAATACTTCTTTTTCTTTAAATACATACTTATAATGTTCATATATATAATGCTATGCTCGGAGTTTCCCTACGAGATCGAATCAGAAATGAGGAGATCCGTAGGTGAACTAAAGTAGCCGGCATAGCCCAGCGGATTAGCAAGTTGAAGTGGCAGTGGGCAGGGCACATAGCACGCAGAACCGATGGCCGATGGGGCTGCAAAGTTCCGGAGTGGAGACCTCGGACCGGCAAGTGCAGCGTAGGACGTCCACTTATAAGGTGGACAGACGACCTCATAAAGACCGCAGGAACGCGCTCGATGCGATCCGCTTCCAACCGGTCTTTATGGAAATCAATGGGGGAGGCCTATGTCCAGCAGTGGACGTCATAAGGCTGATGATGATGATAATTATAAAACAAACAGGACATCCAGACGCAGAACAAACATTTTGACACATTTTGTGTACCACAAAATGTTTGTCCTGGGTGGAAATCGTACCTACGCTCTTGCAAATATACTATCAATGAGCCAAGAGGGCTGTTATAGGTGTCTTCTTAATTTGCATTTTATTCAGGCATCGCAAACTTATTTTAAATAAATGGTTTTCTTTAATTGATTGAATTTTAAATGACTTAAATAAGCACCGTTTTCAATTATCATAAAATGTTATGTTTATTACGATAGTATAATATATAGATAATAGTATATTACTTACATACATTACATGAAAATTTAAATAATTGAATAAATAACAACATTTATAAATAAATTTCAAATAAATCTCAACTACTAGGTACGTTTTCATTGCTAATCCCAAATGGGTGCAAAATGACACGCTAAATTGAATTTGCCAAAACCATAATATTTTAAAACTACTCTATAAACGTCTATCATCATTTGCCAAACAACGCCCACTTTTGACAGCTGTCATATTAATTTGACATTTGTATTAGCATCATTTTTTTTCACCGACAACTACTTTGACCGGTGGGGAAGGCAATTTTTTGCCAACTTCTTTGTTGTAAAGGTATTGTGGAGAACGGTGACGAATCGCCAAAACATTCTGGTGTTATCTTGAAAAGGGCTTTCGATAAGCGTGAATCAGGTGCCATTTTTTTTAAATAAAACCCTTGCGTGAGTCATGCTTATTACATAAATATTTTACAACTAAATTGTAAATATTTTTTGATATCTATCTATATCTTTAAACGAGCAATTCTTGTAAATATATATAATATATATATATTCTGAATTTCGGAAACGGCTCCAACGATTTTCATGAAATTTTGTATCCAGGGGGCTTCGGGGGCGAAAAATCGATCTAGCTAGGTTTCATTTTCAGGAAACGTCGTTTTATCCATGTTTTCAGCCGAGCAATGCTCGGTCAACCAGGTACTAAAAAATAAATAACTAAAGTAGCTAAAATGCGTTTTTTTATTCGGATAAGTCCGCATTTGACAACCAACTCGTCTGATGGTAAGCGATGATGTGGTCGAAGATGAAGCGCGCAGACAGCCTTGACAGCTTCAGCCTTGGATATTTCGTATTATTCAAACAGTTTGATTCTACATCAGTACCAGATATATTATGTCATCAAGCAATAGTGTGTAAATATTACTGTGTTCAAAATCAAAATCATCCAAAAAAAGTTAAAAAGTCATTAATTCAGTTTAGGCCCTGGTAAGGCACTTATGAACGTTAAGTTACATGTTTGAATCTACCACCGGCTCGTAATTACACTTCAACTGAGAAGACTCCGGCAAGAAACTCAGCAAGTTCTAGTTCTGATTTGAAGGGTTGGTACTGCAGCAAAAAAATATATCGTGATCTAGGATTATCTCTCACCATCAGAACTGCAATTCATTCGTTTCATTAAAAACACAAAACTATAACATTTACTTTAAAAAAAAATAGCGAAATGTTCATAAAACATTCTGAAAATTTTAATCTATCAAATTTTTTGTCAACTTCCTAATACAATAGCCAATAGCCAAAACCCAGATGACACCAACTACTTACTTTAAACAAAAAATGTACACAAACTCCTTAGTTAGGAACGAATTTAAAACAAAAAAGTAGGCGCCGGACCTCCTCGCCGTCGAAGTGTCGCGCCGATCATATCCGGTATGTGAAAGAAAAAAAAAAGAAAAAAAAAACCAGTTCATCGACCACAGAAATAAAATGTGTCTCAGTACCCTAATGATTTACTACGACGCGCTTCTGTCTTGGAAGGTTTTGTTTGTTTTCGGAAGTATTCTTTTTTTTTGGAATAGGTATGTTTTTCTTATTCGGAAGTATTTGTACATATTTTAATTTATAAAGTACTTACTTAGAAATAAGGCTTTAACTTGAAAAAGAATAAGAAGATAAATATAAATTATACAGAAAACTAAATATACTTTAAGCAAGTACCACAGCCTTATCGCTAAAAGCGATCTCTTCCAATAAATAATAATTTTATTTATTTTCGATTTAAAATTGTTTGACAGTTATTTTAGGACATTATCGAGCATCAGCAAAACCGTTTGCATTTATATCGTGTTTTTAATTGGCTTATTATTAGGGTTCCGTGCCTCAAAAGGAAAAAACGGAACACTTATAGGATCACTTTGTTGTTCGTCTGTCTGTCTGTCAAAACCATTTTTCTCATAAACGCGTGGAGGTATCAAGCTGAAATTCATATCAAATACTCGGGTCTATTGACCCTTGGAGCTGTGAAAAAAATCAAACTTCTAAGCCAACGCAATCAAAAGGTACAGCCATTTATGCTGCAAATTTTCGACACTCGCAAGGGAATCAAAACCTACAGGGTACTTCCCGTGAACTCAGAATCTTGAAATTTGTTACGAAGCAACGTCTTATAGCACAGATAAAGGAAAATTTGCGAAAAGCATAAATTACCATTAAAAAATACCATAATTTTTACTTATATACCTACAGGTTTGTACGAAACCCTCGGTGCGCGAGTCCGGCTCGCACTTGGCCGGTTTTTTTATAACTGAATTCGCTTGCGTTTGACCACCATCTCGCCTATTGCGTGGAGCACGCTTGAAGAAACCGATTCACTCGCGACTTGAAGGTACCCAGGTTGTAACACCCACTTGGGAAGCGTATTCCACTGTATAGCAGTGGTTCGTACAATGAAAATGGAATCAACCGAAAAGGTAAAAAAGTAATTTGGAATGAATTGATTTCAAAATTTTAAAATTTCAAACAAGATTGCATAGTCGTCATATTTTTACATAAACCAAAAATATCCCAAAAATCCTATACCCAAAAATGAGTATCATGTTCTCAGGATTCATGTATGTATATGAATTTCTTTATTCTTTCTTTATTCCTCCATAACTAGGTATAAAAATTGGATGTATGGGGTATCGTTAGAATCCTTACACATAAATTATAAATAAAAACAAATCAGTGATTTGTTAGTATGATACTAATGGCTAGCTAAATTATTATGTGCATGTATAGGCATTCGCACATAACTTCACAAAAACGAAAATTATAGTTGACAGATTCAGTATTTGACCACAGCTCACATGATGTTAAGTGACGGTGTGGTTGAAGATGGTAAGCACACCTGGAATGAAACTGGCTCTCAAGTGAGGCTGCCGGAGCACACCGTTACGTACTTGACAGCTTGTCCACCAAGTACAAGAAAGTACCCACCACCATGCTATAGTGTTTTCACGGTGTTCTCCTTCATCGACAGCTCATGCTCGTTGTTGGGTTGAACGTATGTTGTGAACGGCGTGTGAACCGACCGCACTAACCACTGAGCTATCATCGCTACAAAAATATTTTGAAATCTTCTAATTGTGAGTTTTAATTAAAAAAATACGTCTATTACACCAATTTCAAGCAAACATGACGATATCCACACCGGCTTGATCAATAAGACCGTGTGAAAATATCAAATATTTGATTTTGTACCAATGCCTTCGCACGACTCATACGAGACCGGTTCGCTGTCAATGTCAAACAAATGGCGGGAAAATTGGGTCACAATAATGTCAGAGCTTTTTTTTTCTTCTTGGCGTCGCACTCTTTGCATTCTGCCAGTTTCAATGTGTCTATATTTTGTGTGCAGTCTTCAGTTTCCAGCTTCTTTATAGTCAAAGTCCTTTATAGTTAAAGTCCAGTCAAATCTAGTCATGCTTTAGTAAGGTAGTGGTGACTTTATTATAAGCTTCGATGGAGTTTTGGAAGCAACACGAAAAGTCATTTTTCACCACATTATATCACTTTCCCACACTCGCGATTGTAATCCGGCACTTAATGAATAAAATACCACTATTTTTATACATAAACACTCGAAAAAACACTAGTTTTGGAAAAAATACAATGGGGCGACACGACTCTTTCCGCGTTCCCGCCAAAACTCATGTCAGAGCTTTGCTTCAATGTTGAACTGACGTTTTTGAATTTAATTCCGTGTTCACACGTGGCATGCTGTGTCCCTGTTAGACATTTGTTATAATTAATTAAAATTACAATAATATCTTCTTTTTTTTTTTGGAAATACGTACTTATGATACATACAGAGCATCCAGACACAGAACAAACATTTATCGTCACATAAATGTTTGTCCTGGTGGGAATCGAACCCATGCCCTACAGCTCTTGAAGCAGATATTAAGCTAACATGGATATTGAAGTTAATAGTTGACTTTTGGATAAGAGATGATGACGTCCTATGACGATAGGACAGTCATTATAGAGTGCAATGCTAGGCTAGTTAGCCGCTTCGAATGAGTTAAATCCGCCTCTCTTTACAAGAAGATAATCAGCCTCAGATGTGGTCAAATAAGGAATAAAGACCATAATGCCATCATATGTCAGATTACCAGGGATTAAGGCTGGTGTTACAAAGGACGATTTCATAGTGTCAAAACATTTTTACTTGTGTGTAAACATTACTGTGTTCCGGTTTGAAGGGTACTGCAGCTAGCGAAATTAAAGGGCTATTGAGACTAACCACAGAAAGTCTCAAAGTGAGACTTTATTTTACTGGACTTTATTTTGCTACTCAAAGTTCTGTGTACCGCCGCAATGGTCATGAACATGCGTTATCTCTTTACCATCAATAGATCATAGAAAGGGTTGAGTAATTCAATTTGTGGTAGTCTGCCATTTGTTGGAACTTACTCGGTATATTGACAAAGCCTACTATAAGGTGACTCATTACGTGGAAGACAGGAATATATGGTTGTTGTGCGGGACCCTCCGAAAGGGGTCCTCTCTCAAAGGCGGTCCGGTGGCGGGTAGACGAGCAGTGGACTGTATATACTGTGGCGAGTAGTCCACCCGTCTCCGGATAGAGAGAGAACCTTGATGGGCTGGCTTGACTTGGGTCCAAGGGCGGGGCGTGCACCGATTGCTGATTAAAAAGGCTTGTTTTGTAGGTTCTCGGCTCCCGATGCTTCTGAGGGTGGTGGAGAGAGCTCTTGTCTGGATGGCGGTTGTAGCGAGAGTGACTATCTATGGCGGCGGCCCGTATATTTATCCCTGCGTGCGCTCGCCGCTAGGCAAGAGGGTGCGGCGAGCGCGGGCGGGCAGGGACCGGCGGTCAGGGAAGGGGCGCGCGTGAGGGAGATGGCGATATCTCGCTCACGCGCACGTGGCGTTTTTCCCTGATTTTACTAACTACGGGCCGGGCTGTATTTTGTCGTGAGCTCTCCCCATTCCCCGAAAAAGACATCGAGACATTTATTTATTTCTTAACTATAACTATTACATATTTACACATTCTTAACTATAACTATGTCGTACAACTTATATGTTCGTCGCGTACATCCTCCCGCCGTGCGGCACTGTCGGTGGTGCCGCATTTCTTGTCGGGAGCGGCGGACTTCGTTGGCAGCACGATCAGTTTCTTCAGCGGTCTCCGCAACACGCCTCCCGTTGTTCGTACGTCGACTACCCGGGTGATGCCGTCGGGGCCTGGGTAGGTGGCCGCGATGACTCCGCGCGGCCACGTGTTGCGGGGCAGGTTTCCGTCGGCGATGATGACTACATCGCCGACTTGGGCTGGAGCGCCTCGGCTGTGGGGCTCCCGCCGGTATTGGAGATCGGGCAGGTACTCTCGGACCCAGCGGGCCCAGAAGAGGTCGGCTAGGCGCTGGGCAGCGCGCCATCGGGCACGACCGGCGATGTCGGCCTCTGAGAATGTTCCCGGCGTCGGGACCCGGGCGGGCCCGCCGAGCAGGAAGTGGTTCGGCGTTAGCGGCTCCGGGTCGTCCTGGCTCACGGAGACGTGGGTGAGGGGGCGGCTGTTTACGGTGAATTCTGCCTCCGCAAGCAGGGTGTTGTAGACTTCCTCTGTCGGATTGCGCGCGGTTTGCGTCGCGCTTAGAGCAGTTTTCACTGCCCGGACCATTCGCTCCCAGGCGCCTCCCATGAAGGGCGCCCCGGGGGCGATGTAACGCCAGGTGATCCCTCGACTGGAGGCTTCCTCTTGTAGGTTACGGTCGATGGCTCGGCGCAGTTCCCGGTCGGCACCGTGGAAATTGGTTCCGTTATCCGACCAGATTTCGGTAGGGGCGCCGCGCCGCGCCATCATGCGTCGCAGGGCCATGATCGCAGAATCCGTGCTGAGCGTCATGGCGGGTTCGAGGTGGATCGCCCTGGTGGTGAGGCACGTGAAGATGGCCACGTAACGCTTATGCGTACTGCGGCCGATCGTGACGGGTTGCGGGCCGAAGAAGTCCACCCCGGTGTAGGTGAAGGCTCGCTGGTGGTGAGCGAGCCGGCACGCGGGGTGGTTACCCGTCGCTGGTTGGGGCGGCGTGTCGCGCCTGATGCGACACGGTAGGCACAGGTGAATGACCATCTTGGTCACCGGGCGAAGGCGGAGTACCCAGTACTGCTGCCGGACTTCGCTGATGGTCATCTCAGTGCCGCTGTGGTGCAGGCGACGATGCACGAAGTCGATGGCTAGGCGGACTTCGTGGCGATTCCCGTCAAGTACGGGGGGCGATTTGAAGGCGTCGGGCACACCGCTGGCTAGCTGTATGCGACTGTTGAGGCGTATGAGCCCGTCGACGAAGGTGACGGAGAGCTTGCTGAGTCGGCTTGCGGGGGGAACTGGCTGCCCCTGTTGGAGGACGGCGATGTCACTTCCGAAGGCTTCCGCTTGACTCAGGCGCCAGATGAGTGTCTCGGCGCGGCGAAGCATCTCCCCGTCGAGGGCTATAAACGACGGCGAGGTGCTTGTGGGCATGGCGGGCTGGCGGGGCGCGTTCTTTGCGCCCTTTTTGTAGCACGTCCATGTTGGGTCGGTGAGCTTGTTGGCTCGTGTTTTCTTGTAGTGTACCCGCTCTTTCGGGCGGCGGATGAGAGCGATAAATTGAAGTACTCGAGCGGTGGAGCGGAGGTATCGCTCCCATCGGGAGAAACGCGCGGCCTCCGGTAACGCTTCGCGGAGGTGCGGTCGGGCAGTCGACAGCGCGGCGCAGCGTTCTTCTCCCGAGTCATCGGTGCGGGTGGTCGTCGGCGGTGACGGCCAGGTGTCCTCCTCTTCACGTAGGAAGGCGGGGCCCGCGTACCACCGATGTGTATCGTTGAAGTTTGGCGGGACTTCGCGAGTCGCGTCGTCGGCAACGTTGAGCCGGGTTGGCACCCAGCGCCACTCCGACGTAGTAGTGTGGTCTTCTATGGCGGCGATGCGATGAGCAACGAACGGCCGGTACGAGCGTGACCCCGTTCGTATCCATGTGAGGGCTGTCGCACTGTCCGTCCAAAATACGCGGGCGTCCGGCCGGCGGTCGTGTTCCTCTGTGACGACAGCGGCCATGCGACTTCCCATTACGGCAGCTTGAAGTTCGAGTCGTGGTATCGACATCAGTTTCAGCGGCGCCACCCGTGCTTTAGCGAGTACTAGCGACGTGCGTATCGTGCCGTCTGGCATGACGGCGCGCCAGTAGAGGGCGGCGGCGTAGGCAGACTCGCTAGCATCCACGAAAGTGTGCAGTTGTAGGTGCGCCGCGTCCGAGTAGCCGGCGTATGGGCGTGGTATGGAGATTTGGCGGAGCTGCTGCAGGTGCTCCATCCAGCCGCGCCATTGCTCGGACAGTTCGTCGTCGATGCGTGTGTCCCACGGTGTGCCGCGGCGCCAGAGTTCTTGTAATATTTTCTTCGCTTGCACGGTGATTGGTGACGCGAAACCTAGCGGGTCGTAGACCGACATCACTATTCGCAAGGCCTGCCGTTTCGTCGGCGCGTCGGAGCGAAGTACCTCCTCTGGAACTCTGGCCATGTCTAGATTGAAGGCGAGGACGTCGTCGGTGGGCCGCCAAATCAAGCCCAGCACTCTCTCAGACCCGGCATGATCGGAGAGAGTAACGGCGGAGTGCTGAGCTTCGGTGGTGAGTTGGCGGCGTACCTCGTCGTGGTTCGTTCGCCATTTGTGGAGGCGGAAACCACCCCGCTGGTGAATCTCTCGGACTTCTGAGGCGATGCGGCTGGCTTCCTCCATTGTGCGGTAGCTTCCTAGGTAGTCGTCCATGTAATGATTCTTCACTATGGCGTCGGCGGCTTCGGGAAGTTCGCGGCGATATTCTTCGGCATTTCTATTCTTGATGTATATCGCGGTGGCAGGCGAACTTGTGGCTCCGAAGATCGTGGCCCGCATCCGGTACTCGGTGGGAGGTAAAGAGGGGTCCTCCCGCCATAGGTAGCGGAGGGCGTCTCGATCCTTTTCGCGGATGCCGACCTGCATGAACATCTCGGCGATGTCTGCTGATACGGCGATGGCGTGCTGTCGGAAACGCATCAGCACGCCGGGCAGCGATTGTAGCAGGTCGGGTCCCGTCAGGAGGAAATCATTGAGACTCTTCCCCCTGGTCTTGGCGGCGGCGTCGTGAACCACGCGAACCTTACCAGGTTTGGCAGGGCTGGTTACGGCGAAGTGCGGAAGGTACCATGTTCGGCCGGTACACGGCGGCGGTGCAACTTCGGCGTAACCCTTGTCTATCAGGGCGGCCATCTGGCCCTTGTAGAGGTCGCGTAGTTCAGGATGCTTTCTTAGTTTACGCTCCGTGGCTTCAAGGCGGGTGAGCGCGGCTGCGTAATTGTTTGGCATCTCGGTTTTCTCGTCGCGCCATAGCAGCGCGGTTTCGTATCTCCCGTTCGGCAGGCGTTGAGTCGCGCTCTCTAATATCTGCAGGGCGCGCTTCTCGGGATCGTTGGTCGGTGTTTTCGCAGCGACCGTGAGGCTCTCGATTGCGAAGTACTGTCGGAGGGCTTCGTCCATGTTGTCCTCCGACGTGGCGTGTGCGACAAAATGCACTCGGGCTGATCGGCCAGAGTGGGCGCCGTGAATGACCCACCCCAGCGGGGTCAGCGAAGCGACCGGCTGGTCGCGGCGTCCTCTTCTCATGCTTTTGGTCACCAGGAGGTGCCAGTTGTCCTGGCCGATGAGGATCTTCGGGGTGGCTTTGCCGGCTTCGAAGTACTGCGTCACTTCTCGGAGGTGTTTGCACGAGGCGATGTCCTCAGGGCGTACGGTCTGCGGGGCGAGGCGTAGCCCGGCGACGGTTCTCAGTCGGATGCTCTGAGGCTCGCCACTGCGTCCGCACAGTGTGAGCGGGACGCGCTGTGAGAGCGTGGCGTTCACTTGGTGGCCTCCCACTGCTGATATGAACAGTGGGTCGATGTTCCCACTGGCTCCGAGGCGATCGGCGAATTCTTTGTCAACGAGTGATACTGTTGACCCGTCGTCCAGCAGTGCCCACGTTTCCTCTTCTCCCGCCGGTCCGGAAACAGTGACCGGCGCCATTTTGAGGAACGCGGCTATGGCTGCTGGTGCGGTCCATGTCGACCCGACGGATTCCGCCGTTGCGGCTGCCTCGCGAGTGCCTTTTTCCTTGGTGTGCAGGAGCTCGTGGTGCGTGTACTCGCACCCGTCGATTGCACACTTCTTTGTTTTGCACCGGTGTTCCCGCGTGCGTGTGTGTAGGCAGCGGAAACAGAGCCGGCTGGACTTGGCTGTGTTCCAGCGCTCCTCCGGGCTCGCCTCCTTAAAGTGTGTGCAATCGGCTGGCATGTGGCCCGGCTTGCGGCAGACCGGGCAGACGTTATTCGCCTTCTGCACGGTGTTTGTCCTGTGCGTCGGCAGCTGTCGGCGTCGGGGGGCAGTCTTGTCTTCCCCCGCGTTGTCGGGTTCTGGCTGTGCGTAAGGGCTGCACAGGTCGGCTTCTTTCTGCAGAAACCGCGACAACTTCAGGAGGTCTGGCTCGTCCGCGGATTGGGCGGCGGCGAACTCGAACCACCGGTGTCGGAGTGTCGGCGGTAACTTCTCCGATGTGGTGGCTGTGAGCTCCGGGTTGTATAAATAATACAGCCGGCCCAAAGCTTTGACCGCTGCGACGACGTTGGCCACTCTGTTAGCAAATATGCAGATTTCCCTCGGGTTGTCGAGGAGGCGTGGCAGGGACCGGAGGCGTTCCAGTTCGGTCATGGCGATAGCTTCGGGTCTGCCGAAGCGGGCCTCTAGGGTGCGCATTATTTCTTGCGGGTCTGTATAATGCAGGAGAAGGTTCTCCACTGCTTCCCGCGCTCGTCCCTTGAGGTTGCGTCGGAGTCTCGCCGTGTTCTCGACGGCACTGTAGTGGCTGGATGTCTCTGCATAGGCGGCCTTAAATGCGAGCCATTCTTGATGGGATCCGCTGTAGTTTGGTAGCTCGCCGTAGTATCGATGCGGCAGGGCGGGCTTGGCTTGGCGGGTGGCCATTGTGATGGCGGCCGCTAGCTCGGCGATGTCGGATCTCGGGGCTAGCGGCGCGGCGGTTGCGGGTGCTTCGGCGATAGGCAGTGGAGCGGGTAGTTGAAGGTGTGCAGCAGAGTCAGTGGTCTCGGCAGAGGTCGGTACCAGAGGCGGGGCTGTGAGCTCGTGTTGGCTCAGCCAGGTATCGACTCGCTGACTCTGTTCTGCTTCATCCTCGGAGAATGTCGTCCGTGCGTCCTCTTCCAGGGCAGCACGGTCCTCCGCTTCCAGGGTTGTTATACAGGCGGCGGCAAGCTCGGTTTCTATCCGAGCTTGTTCCTTCTTGGCCCGGAGGTAGTCCTCCCGGGCTTTGGCGATGCGCAGTTGTCGCTCTGATTGGCGGCTGGAGCGACAGGAATGCGTCTTGGCGGTACGCTCGAGTGCCTCTCTAGGAGGAAATGAGCTTAGTTCGGTCTCGGTGGCCGGCCCTCGCGCATGTGTGAGGGCTGCGAGGGTCGGTCGAGGGCGGCGATGACTGCTCGTTGCTTCCGTGAACCCTCCGGCATGGCGGGCGGACGTCTCGGCGGGCGGCGCGTATTGTACGCCGCTGAGAGGTCCTGTGGGTGATGCCGGTGAGTAGGCGAGTGTGGCTGCGGCGCTCTTCATGCGCGGCTGCAGCGGCGTGCGGGAGGAGGGCTCCGTGGCGGCCGGGCCCTGCGGCACTCCCGTAGTGTGTGTGCCTGTGGCGAGCGAGGAGGGTCGTGATGTGAGGGGACCCTCCGTCGCTATTGTAGAGGCTGCACTCTCTTCTTGGCGTAGCGGGCCGGCGTCGTTGGCTTGACGCGGCGCGGTCCGCTCACCTTTATTGGATCGGGTGAGGACCATTGTAGATGGGCTTGAAGTATCCGGCTTCTGAAGGACCAAATGTGCGGGACCCTCCGAAAGGGGTCCTCTCTCAAAGGCGGTCCGGTGGCGGGTAGACGAGCAGTGGACTGTATATACTGTGGCGAGTAGTCCACCCGTCTCCGGATAGAGAGAGAACCTTGATGGGCTGGCTTGACTTGGGTCCAAGGGCGGGGCGTGCACCGATTGCTGATTAAAAAGGCTTGTTTTGTAGGTTCTCGGCTCCCGATGCTTCTGAGGGTGGTGGAGAGAGCTCTTGTCTGGATGGCGGTTGTAGCGAGAGTGACTATCTATGGCGGCGGCCCGTATATTTATCCCTGCGTGCGCTCGCCGCTAGGCAAGAGGGTGCGGCGAGCGCGGGCGGGCAGGGACCGGCGGTCAGGGAAGGGGCGCGCGTGAGGGAGATGGCGATATCTCGCTCACGCGCACGTGGCGTTTTTCCCTGATTTTACTAACTACGGGCCGGGCTGTATTTTGTCGTGAGCTCTCCCCATTCCCCGAAAAAGACATCGAGACATTTATTTATTTCTTAACTATAACTATTACATATTTACACATTCTTAACTATAACTATGTCGTACAACTTATATGTTCGTCGCGTACAGTTGTAATAGATTTTCTCTGCATTTGCATCCCCCTGGCTAAGTGACAATTGTAGTAAGCATAATGTATTAATATCTATAAAAACTGTAACCTAATATGAAAAGAAAGATCCACAAAAAAAAATGCCTTGCTGAGTTTCTTGCCGGAGTCTTCTCAGATGAAGTGTAATTACGAGCCGGTGGTAGATTAAAAAATGTAACTTAACGTTCTTATGTGCCTTACCAGGGCCTAAACTGAATAAATGACTTTTTTATTTTGGTCATTAAATGGTAGATTCAACAAGCTAAGATTCATTTGTTACCACACACCACAATGACTAAAAGAAATAGGTTTGTGATTTAAATATTAGATTGAACATCATCAGCCATAGGACGTCCACTGCTGGACATGGGCCTCCTCCTGGGGGGGTTTTGCCAATACTTGCCACGCTTGGCAAGCGGGTTGGCGAGCGCAGTTAGGTGTGATTGTTCAAGGAAGACGCTGCTGCCCATCTTCCGGATTACATCCCATATTAGATTTACCGCTTAAAATTATATCGAAGCTCAATGTATTCCAAACCTAATATAACTAATAAGTCGAATTGACAATTAAAAACAAGTTTCAAGTTTTGACAGATGTCTTGCTACCGTGCCGCGAGAAGGGTTTTATGACAATGATCTGACAAAAAATGTAACATGTACTCGATGTGCTACCTGCCTAACTGTAGGTAGCTGACATTTGATGCCAGTTATAGATGTTAAAGAAAGGATTATGATCAAGTGTCTTTGTTAAAAAAAATAACTTACCTAATCATGTTTCAGCGAAAAAAACGCAAATGTAGTTAAATATATTCTACCTTATTATATACGTAAATAAAAATTGTTCGATAAGTACAGAATGACGAATTAAGTCTTCGATTGTGTAACTAAATGTAAATTTATTTATAAACACACAAAAAAAACCCTTTTAATGCAATGTACGCAACACTCTCCTGATGGTAAGAGAGTAGGTAACTAACCTGTTTTTTTTATTAAATGTAATATTAATGAAACGTACGAGATAAGCTAAGGATATCTACCACCAAGTGCAGTAGTAGTTTTGTTTCGAGATCTGAGAGACGTAGGTTCGATTCCCACATACATAGATTTTTGTTTTGTGTCTGGGTGTTCTGTATGTAGGTATCACAGGTATATGTAACAAAAAAGTATGTAAGTATTCTATAAGCTATCATAAAATTTATAAATATCGTGGGACATTTGAGAAAGCGCCATCTAGCGTCAAACTGAGCAAAGCTTGTAATATAGGGACCAGATAATTCATAGAATACTTAGCTTTATTTAGTTTAGTAACAGATGGCGTTGTGTGCAATGCTAAAAAGAAATGAAAGACTGTGATTTTTTTAGACTAAAAGGTATTGTTACTAATTCTGTTAAAAATATATTGATAATGCACTATGCCACATTATAGTTTGACTACTTGTGTGTGGACACGGCCTTACTGACCACCGTTCATCGATAACAATTAAATCTTAATCTGTAACCGTTTGACATTCACTGCATTTTATTTTATTTTCCAAATTTTAAGATGGCGGCCGATAAATGAATATAGACGTCAAATGAAGGCAAAGTGATTTTAATCTCGATCGTTGTGGGGCCACTAACTTAGCGGATAACGTGCGCAGGCGAGAACGATTATCGAAGCTTTATTATTTTTTGTAGCGATGATATATCAGTAGTTAGCACGGTCGGTTCACACGCTGACGGGCGTGGGTTCAAACCTCAACAATGAACTTGAGCTGCCGGTGAAAGAAAACATCGTGAGGAAACCATGGCATGGTGGTAGGTTGTTTTCTAGTACTCGGCTGGCTACCCTCAAGTTAAAAATCTGCCGCCAAGCACTTAACGGTGTGTTCCGCAGCCTCATTTGAAAGCCAGTTCCATTCCAGACGTTATGTGATTTATCATCTTTGACCACGCCGTCACTTCAACATCAAGTAAGCTGTGGTTAAACACCTAGCTTGTCACAGACAAAAAAATATCATGCAAGTGAAAATTATTTATGAGCAAAATAAGAATTGTAATGACTAGTGATATAAGGAACCTACTATTAAATGATTTATACCTAAAATTAATATTTTCCAATGAGTTTAGTCTTGGGTTTTGCCTGTATGGAGGGGAGATAGCGGAAATATTTTCTTTATATAAACATTATTTTCCCTGTCTCCAGTAGTTGCACGAATAAAAGACATCAACGCGTTTTCCTCATTGTTTTCTAAACTTGTATTTAAGATAAAGCTGTCTAGAATAATATGCACATATTGTTTTTATATAAAAGCAATTAGTAATCAAACTTAAGTCCAAAGAGTTTTTATATTGTATATATTTTATATATATTGAAGCATAAATTAAGATTTTCATAGTAAAAATAAAACAATATTCGGAATGAAAAAACCAAATATAAAAACTCGCGCTTGCTCCATGGCCCCACATAGCACAGTAGCACTAAGACCGCATGGCACACTGGACGATGCACTGATTACGACTTCTATTAATGACTTGTACTAAATAATTTCTATTCCCACGGTGTGACTAAATCATAAGTAATTTTTGTTATTAGACTTTGAGTTAACAGTTATATTGGGATTGTGGCATATGGGATTTGACCCTTGACTCGCTTTTCAACTCGTTAACGAACACTACGGCAGAATACCTGATACGGCGGTACCCACTTAAAGGACTAGGTGGTACCTGCTAAGGAAATCTACCACCAGTATTTTTTTAATGTAAATGTAATGAGACGAACCAAACGCTCTCCTGGTGGTAAGAGATAATGCCTATCCATGACCATTGCAGCGATACACAGCACTTTGAGTAACAAAACAAAGTCCAGGGCAAAACTGCTTTGGCGCTCATTCCTTTGAGACTTGATGGTTAGTCTCAACAGCCCTGTAATTTCGCTAGCTTCATTGACTTGTTACCACAAGAACTGGCTTGAAGATAAGTCAAATATGTGTTTTTAAAATTTCAAAGCTATCACTTGACTTGGACAGCTTTGCTTTGGTAGTATATATGCTGTAAGAGCTGTAGGGCGTGAGTTCGATTCCCACCCAAGATAAAAAAATTGTGATAAAAACAAATGTTTATTCTGTTTCAGGATGTTGTATTATATTTCTTATTTTTCCTTATAGAGTTTCTATATAAGAGTTAAGTGTTTCTAAGAGATCTTATCAAATTTTTAGAATCTTACAGTTTCTTCATACAAGTCTTCTACCAAACTGAGGCAGACATTTCATCACAATGTAGTTGAATATCACGTCTTCCAAGGCACCGGCGCCATCCCAATTCACCATTCCTGACAAATTCTCGTCCTGTTAACTACCGGCAAACAGTCGACCGGCGACTCCGACTATACCTACTTCGACCCTTGGAATTATAAATGACGGGATGTGTAACGCACGTGGGTCATTCCGATACTGGAAGCGTGTTGTGCGTTGGTGCTAACGTTAGAATTCTGAAATAAGTTTTTTTAATCTAGTGTTTATTGATTTATCCAGCAACGGCTTGAAGGATAGAAATGACTACAGCCTAGTTTAAAAATCGTCTGCCAAAAGCCTGGGTTCAAATCCCACGTCATGTTCTTATGCCTTTTCTAGCAGTGGACCAGCGTGGACGATTATGGCCTTACTTTTCTCAAAATGAAAAGAAACGTTGTCAGTAATGAATTTATGAAAACATAGATTTATCTGCTTTTTTACACGTTTCGTGTTTTTAATTCAATTTATTGGTCTTCAATTAAAAAAATTACAACAGCTGTCCTGTTGATCATGAACAATTTTAGTACACAACATTTATTATATAACATTTGTGAGCTTTGCAGTTTTAAAATTACTTTTACTACATTTTACTAAATCAACTTTTACAATGCACGTACTTTTTTGCAATAAACATATTAAGTAAGTAGCGATGATAGCTGAGTGGTTAGCGCGGTCAGTTCACACGCCGGATGGCGTGGGTTCAAACCTCAATAATGAGCTTGAGGTGCCGGTGAAGGAAAACATCGTGAGAAAATCATAGCATGGTGGTAGGGTATTTTCTAGTACTCGGCTGGCTAGCTACCACCCTCAAGTTGATCTGCCGCCAAGCAAATAACGATGTGCTCTGACAGCTTATACATGAGAGCCAGTTCCATTCCAGGCTATGTGCTTTACCATCTACCACACCGTCACTTCACATCAGATGAGCTGTGGTCAAAAACTAGCTTGTCAACTATTTAAAAAAAAATCTTATATATATCTACGAAAACACATTTTCTAACTTCACATACATGTAATAGATCAACATTAAAAACTCTCGATATATGACAAGGAGAGGAAAGGGTGCAGTGCGGCAAAAAAACTTGACAACCACGTCCCTTGCTTTATACGTCCATAACCTGACCAGTGTTTGGTTATTCCTCATATTTACCAGACTTATTATCTTCAGGGTCTTTAAGGTCTTACCGCGGTAGTACTCGCTAATTCCAACCGACGTCCTTAACAAATAATGGGTAAAATCAACAAGGCAACCCATAAAAATCAAATTCCCTTGCACTTTTCAATATGTTTACATGACAGGGGAATATGTTTTTTGAATTGTGTGGAAGGGATTATAGGCTGTAAAGACAGATGGAAATAAAGAAAATATATTTGCTCAGTAGTTAGAGGTAAGATTCCAATGTTTTACCTTCAGTGTTAGGGGCCGAGCGTTAATTTTACAGTTTCGTTCGCTACGTGGAATATTTCCCTTGAATATTGAGGGAAGATTGTGATTGACTTTAAACGGCTTGAAAAATCATTCCGATTCATCATTTTCATCCCAGTCTACATGATTTATAATACATTTCTGATATCGTCTCCAATGTTCAATTTCACTGCGACATCTCTCTTAGTAGAAATTTTCAAGTAATTAAGTAAATTCTAATTTATTATCTGTAATTATCAGGATGCACCAATTTGGATGAAACTGACTGCCCAAAAAAGAGGCAGGTTCATGTATGTCTGTATGTGAGTTTCTTTATTTCACCAATACTTACAGATTTGAATACATGGGATATCGTTAAGAAACCTTATATAATCTCGAGTGACATCCGACTAATATTATAAATGTGAAAGGTTGTATGTTTGGATGTTTGTTACTCAACCACACAAAAACGGCTTAACGGATTTGGATGAAATTTGGCACACATATAGTTTATTACTTGGATTAACATATAGGATACCTTTTGGAATGTTAGGTTCTTTTGGAATTATCAAAACACTAACTATAGAACGTATCCGCTTGAAATTTGGTATAGATGTGTCTTACGGAAATGTATTCCGGGATAAATGGTATCCTTTATATTAATCTAGGTAGTTTCATGATGGATAAATATTGCTCTTTTGTTATTTACATATGTTTCATTTCTCTCTGAACCCTATTCTTAAGCCAACGCGGAAGAAGTAACGGGCGCAAGCTAGTAAAATATAAAAAAAAAATTGTAGTATTTCGTGTTTATTTTTAAATATTCTTTTCTTAATTAAGGTTCTTGTGGGGAAGTAATAATTATATACATCATAATGCTGCACGAATAGTATGATTTATATCAACAAACATTTAATATTTGAATAAATAATATAACTATAAAAAATACGGGACACGAAGCAAGTAATAAAACGTACGTAGCCAATATTATCGTTTGTTATCAAACGAAAAACCTGATTTTTATTTCAGCAAAAAAAACTTGACACCATTCTCTTAAAATATTCATTTGGTTTGTTTTTTATGCCGGGCATGGGACCGCCAAAGGAAACCACGGCGTGACTGAGGGTAGCTCGCTAGGACCTTATTTGTTCAAACTTTACAGAAATAATACTTGCGGCTCCTCGAGTTTTACGGATGAGAGGCTAGGTTTATTTGATATCAAATGCAGGTGTAAGGTGAACAATTAATGTAAAAAAAAACGAGAAAATTTTGCAAGATTGCACTTCTTGTATTTGATCATGGATTTTTGACTCTTTTTTTTTTTAAACTAGTACTATCTCGTTAAGTTTGACTATGTCTTAGTTAACATTTAATTGATTTCCTTAAACAGGCTAATTAATCGAAGGTTAAAGTTCAGGAAACATTACCCTTCCATCTTGACTTCACCAAACCTTGAAACTCTGAGCCAACCACATCGGATCACCGAGAGAGAAGAAAAATATATTTTTCGCACAATTTAACTTTTTTATTTAATTTAATAGTAGTTAATTGTTTTCTTTGTTTTTTATTTTCATATTCAATTGTATTAAACAACATACATCTAGTACCTTTAAACGAGCAATTCTAGTTCTCTATTTTCTAGTACTCCGCTGGCTAGCTACCACCCGTAAGTTGAAAATCTGCCAAGCACCTAACGGTGTGTTCCGGCAGCCTCATTTGAGAGCCATCTCCATTCCAGGCTAGGTGTGCTTTGACCACACCATCACTTAGCATCATGTGAGCTGTGGTCAAAACACTTAACATTCGGGCAGCAAATTTCATTGCTTAGCTGTTCGTACAATAAAGGTAGATTCGAACCGTTTAATGATGCCAAAACAGTGTTGCCATAATACTTTGTTACGAAGGAATTTGGTATCACTGTCACCGCGGGCAGGGTTGTTCTCCTCTCGACAGGAGAGCAGCTACATCGTTGAACTTTTTATTGTAAAAAAATCTAGTTACCTCATACGAAGGTCTTATGTTAGCAGTACCCTGGAGAAACAGTACGGGTTAGCAGCGATAAGCCGGAATGCCACGGCTCTTGTCTCGCCGCCTTTGTACCGAGCCGCCTCTGATTTTGTTATTAGACTTAGGGGTGCTACATTATTAGAAGGGTTTAATAAAATTATTGATATTGTATGAAAAAAGTTACAGAGGTTGTTCTTTGTTGTGTTGCTCAGAGACGCATTAAAAATAAATATCGTAACACATTTCAGACAGTGCTATCTATCCCCAAACTTTGTAGCGATGATCAGTGGTTAGCGTGGTCGGTCGCTCATTGTTGGGGTTCAAAACCCAACAATGCGCTTGAGCTATTGGTGAAGAAAAACATCGTGAGGAAACCATAGCATGGTGGGAGAGTACTTTCTAGTACTCGGCAGACTAACTACCACCCTCAATTTGAAAATCTGCCGCTAAACAACTAACGTTGTGTTCCGGCAGCCTCACTTGAAGGCTAGTTTTATTCCAGGCTAATACTAATAATATGTCAATATAAAAAAAAAATTGTCCATATAATCATCATCATCATCAGCCATAGGACGTCCACTGCTGGACATAGGCCTCCTCCTGGGGGGGTTTTGCCAATACTCGCCACGCTTGGCAGGCGGGTTGGCGAGTGCAGTTAGGTGTGATTGTACAAGGAAGACGCTGCTGCCCATCTTCCGGATTACATCCCTTAGCCGACTCTTACGGCAACCACGGGTAGAGAGTGTGGGGTACTATTCTTACGCCGGCACCACCACGGCAAATTGTCCATATAATAAAATGTCAAAAAAAAATCATAATTACTTACTAGTAATTTAATAATCTTTTAGTTTGAAATACTCGTCAATGTCATAAAAAAGGCCTCTAGCAGCCAAGATCTTAACTTGGTTCTTCTCCTCGGTTATCTTTAGCTTATTTAAAAAAATCTTACACGGGTTTAATGGAACCTCTTGGCCCACACCCCTACGGCGCACGGCGGCACGGTCAGTTCATTATTGACACAATAAATTCTAACGCACGCGTTTTTAAAACCCAGCGTCACACTCACGCTCTCCTGTCCCCACACACAGACGTGCGATCGTTTAATATTGTAAGTGACGATTTCCGGGTGAAGTCACAATGAATTCGATTACTATTCCGTAGATTTTCGTGTTTTTTTCCACAGTTGCCTGGATAAGATTGCTTTAGCGATAAAGCTGCCACTTGTGGCATTAACTCAAAGATTCGTCTGTATTTTATTTTTTGTTTTTACACGACTGCCAAAAAAAGGACTGTATGTATTTTTTTATGGTTGTCAGTCTAGATATTTCACCATAGCTCTGATGTTAAGTGACGGTGTGGTCGAAGATGGTAAAGAACACCTAGCCTGGAATGGAAATGGTGGCAGATTTTCAACTTGGGTGGTAGCTAGCCAGCCGAGTACTAGAAAGTACCCTACCACCACGCTATGGTTTCCTCACGATGTTTTCCTTCACCGGCAGCTCAAGCTCATTGTTAGGGTTTGAACCCACGCCCTTCGGCGTGTGAACTGACCGCGCTAACCACTGTACGTATGTGAGTTTCTTTATTCCACTATATATTTAAAATGCCTGAACAGATTTGGATGTATGGGGTATCGTTAAAATCCTTACATTATTCCGAACGATATACCTAAGCTATTATCTAAAAAAAAACAATGATTAATGGGTATTCGGGTTTATTAGACATTCTTAATTAATTAAGCTAATTTATTTTATGTTGCTCACAATAAACAGTTTTTAACAATATATTTAAATAGCATTGGCGAGGATGAAGAACTCTTTGAATTTGATTTAAATAAACCCTACTTTAGTATTAACAAAGTTTTGGAACTATTTACATTGATATCGATATTTTAGATTAAGTAGTTATTTACAAACAAATAAAATAATAATTAACCCGCTATTCTATCAGTTAAAATCTAACTTGTATAGTACCAGCTTTGCTTAGTTTGGGGTCAGATGGCACTGTGTGTAATGTCCTAAGATTTATTTTATTACTAGCTGCACCCCGTGGTTTTACCCACGTGGTAATGGATGATGATGATAAAAACTGTCCTACATCTTATTCCAAAGTACCTACATACAAAATTTCACCCAGATCCGTTGAGTAGTTTACGCGTGAAGGCGTAACCAACAAACAAACTCACATTGGCATTTATAATATTATTAGTTAGGATTAATACTATTAAATACTTGCCGAGGTGGTGCTGGCGTAAGAATAGTACCCCACCCTCTCTACCCGTGGTTGCCGTAAGAGTCGGCTAAGGGATGTAATCCGGAAGATGGGCAGCAGCGTCTTCCTTGGACAATCACACCTAACTGCGCTCGCCAACCCGCCTGCCAAGCGTGGCGAGTATTGGCAAAACCCCCCAGGACGAGGACCATGTCCAGCAGTGGACGTCCTATGGCTGTTGATGATGTACTTAACACTAGTGAAATTATTGGCGGTCTTATCGCTAAGAGCGATCTCTTCCAGGCAACCTCAGTAAACCCCCTACTTTAGCAAGAAAATTTAATCGCTGTCATAAAGATCGAAGCGTGATGTAAATACTTATGTGTAGATGTTTATCAAAATAATTCTGCGTCGTTAGTAACTTTACTTATTTACTTTTTGTAATGTGATATTTAAATGCCAAGGCTACTGATTACATTATACAGTAAAAACTAAAGATCTCAATTCTAAGGATATGCCGTCAAACATTTTTCTCAATAATATAAGCAATAGAAACATTAACTGGATCTTCAAAATCAATTATTTCTTCGCTTCAGAGAAACATTATTCGGAAGAAAGATTAATTAACTAAATAGTTATTAACGTCTTCTAAATATATTTTTTAAATCTCTGACTGGCTAGGTGTTTGACCACAACTCACCTGATGTTAAGAGACGGTGTGGTCGAAGATGGTGATGATGATGATATTTTATAATTAAATCATCAATATTTCTAAAAATAAACACAAGAAATAAAACGTTGAAAATTTAAAAATAGGTACAACGCAGCAACATGATTTTTGTTATGTTCGCTAATAGATATACCTAGTCATATCCATTGTGAAATCCGTTTTACTTTTACTTTATTGATAAGCATGAGCAATTGAGCAATCACTTATTGGAATAAGATTGGAAGTAATTAGTACAGAACGCAGCGATACATTAATACAGTTTGTGTAAGACAAGTTGTAAACATGCCATACGCAAATATGCGGAGAGGCATATCCTTATTTTTGAAATCTTTAGTTGAAACTGAATTCATAATTAGAATGTATATAGTTAAAGGTTCCGCCATCTTTTTTGCCGAGTTCTTTTTTAATTACGTTTCAGTTCACGCATAAAGTTACGTTCTTAAATCGATATTTTCACTTTAACTTTGTAAGATAATGTATTTCAGATAATATAGGATAAAATACTTGATAGCTATTAGGTCCTAGTGCTTAGTATACACCGTTTTAATTTCATTACACTGTCGAGCGCACTTAACCTTAACGATCCATAGTACTACTTAATGAATTATAAAAAAAAATACGTTTCGTATTATGGCTTTATTAACAGTACATTTTTGCATTGATAAAGGTTTTCTAGAGGGTTTTGTATTATTCTATTTCAACTACTATTTGAGTTTTATTTCAATAAAACTATATAAACTTCAAACTACATAAAAAAAGCAATTTAATAAATTGAAGCAATATACTTCGGAGATAAAAATGTATCGAAACATCCACACCCAATATAGTCAAGCCATTTGTACGGCACAAAACCACACACACAAATACCTACTTACACTTTTTTAAAGTAAAATTACTAAGTTTTTATACTTAATGTTTTGTTTATTTGGAAAAGAACACACGCGTGACAAGCCATTAAAAAGAAAATTTGATACATTATTTTGATATGAAAATCTGCTATACGTATTTTAGAAATAATTTCATTATGTAAAAGACGAGACGAATAAGATACTCTACTGATGGTAAGAGAACGCATATCCGTCATGGACATGCCATCCTCATGCATCTCTTACCATCAGTAGAGTATCTTATTCGTCTCGTCTTTTACATAATGAAATATTTCTAAATATATACGTATTAACAAATTTTTCATAATGATAATGAGAAATTAATCAACGGTTCTGGTAATTAATTGTGTTTCAGTTTATTTCTTGAATAAATATAATAATTTTCATTTAGCTCGGGCCGGAAACTGTATTTTTTATTATTAAAATTTTGTTGCAAAATCATTGCAGTGCGGTCACTGTTTAATGTTTTATTAATTTGGACGCCCTCATGTAAGATGAAGCCATTAACCCGAATTACTTGTATCGATACTTTGTGGTATTGTTATATGGGTAGCTGTATTTTTAATGTAACGGTAACAAAAAACAAAACACGTGAATACGTATTTAAATATGCTTGCATAGTGAGAGGCAATTCAGAAAACTGATGATAACAAAATCGGGAGATACAGTTTAGTGTCGCAGCTATATACACCGTGAAAGTTTGAACATCAGCAATATTGATACAGGGGGTTCAGTAATCAACTGTCGTTCCAAATTTAAAATAAAAATAGTTGGTTAATATTTGACATAATTATCCTGAGCAAACACAAAAATACGGACACTCGAATCACGCGCACCGAAAGTGACATGGTAGTCGTGCGCGGCCCCAGATTAGATAACAGTTACTGCGTAGTCTACGTATGGGAGGCTGCACGCTGTCCATAAAATCTGGAGTGTTAGGAAATACTGTAACCAAGAGTTTCTTAGTTTTTTTTTGCATTTGTTTTGATTTTATTTCTTTATACGTTTCATATGACCACTAACTACGCTGGTGCGACGGTACTTCACATCAGAACAATTGCTCTCACTGTACCAAGCACAAGTTCGTTCGTGCATAGAGTACTGCTCGCACCTTTGGGATGGATCCGCTAAATACCACCTAGAGGCGTTGGAGTCTATTGAAAAGCGTGCCAAGAGGCTCATCTGCGACGACTCCATTGTTCAGGTTAAATTACAGAGCCTAGAACATCGTCGCAAAGTTGCTAGTTTGTCGATTTTTTATCGGATTCATTTCGGAGAGTGTGCTTTAGAACTACATGGTCTGATTCCCCCATGTCCATTTTTCCATCGGACAGCTAGAAGCTCAAAAAAGCGACATCGTTTCATGGTAGATGTTCCAAAAACTCGAACTAAACGATTTGATTCGACGTTCATTGTGCGGACTGCTAGACAGTGGAATGCGCTGCCCGAGTGGGTGTTCCCCGATGGATATAATCTGGGTGTCTTCAAGTCGAGAGTGAATCGGTATCTTCTAGGCAAGCGTGCTCCATCTTAGACCGCATCATCACTTAACATCAGGTGAGATGGCGGTCAAACGTAAGCCTATCTATAATAAAAAAAAAAAAAAAAAAACTAACATGTCTTTGAATATTACTAATGTTCAAACTGTCAGCCCGTATATCTATCATCTACATCCAACATGTAATTACACCACTAGACAGCTAAAGGTTCAAAGAATTCGTCACGTTGATTGAGGACTTGAAACAAAGAAATACGAAAGACATTTAAGTGTTCCAAAATTAGTAGTATATGTCATGGTCATGTCGATTTATCGCGCGAATAGAATAAATTAAAAAAATGACGGCAGTATGGCCCCATTTTCTTTTTATAAAAGAAAACACTTTTTGGTTTTTTTTTGGCATGGCTCTCGTTTTTTTTTAATGTTTAAGAAAGAAAACGTGACTTTGGTAGTTGTAAAAAATGAAGTCTCGCCACTACAATTGCAACGATTTCCAGTATCTCCCAACCTTTTATATTTCTCATTGACGCAATTACACTATTTGATAGCCGCGATTGTACAAAATCTAAAAACAAGTGTTTGTCTAATAAACCAAATGGTAAGATCAGATGAACAAAGTCGCGTGTGTACAATATACTAGCTTGTTAATAATGCACTGAGATACATTTAATTCGGGCAATAACCAATTTAATTAGTGGATGGCAGAAGAGAAAGGCGTTCATCTCTGATTTTATTGTTTTATGATTTTCTTAAAGCTAACGGTCCATTGTTATTTTTTTGAAAGATAAAGATTGCGTTTATTGTTTTTAATTCCTTTCACTTTGAATCGTATAATTTGTTCTAAATTTTGTCATTGTTAAACTCTTTACAACCACCTAACGAAATAACTATACTTTTTCTACATACAATGGAAATAATTGATTCAATAGAATTTGCTGCCCGGGTATTCCCCGATAGATACAATCTGGGTGCCTTCAAGTTGCGAGCGAATCAGTTTCTTCTAGGCAACTATGCTCCATTATAGACCGCGTCTTCGCTTTACATCAGGCGAGATAGCTGTCACACGCAAGTCTATTTGTAGATAAATATATACACATTTATAGATTGAATTATACATATACCTCTTTGTATTCTCTACTATTGTTGTTACTATTTATTGTATGGGCGAATTGGAGGCCTGTAATTGCTCATAAGATTGTATGTACAATTGTACATGTATAAAAAATATTTTTTGTGTTATAAATCTGTGAATTTAAAGCTATCACCCTCTTGTACGCCGCCGTCCGTCTCGCGTCCTGCGCGCCAGCTGCGCCGGATTTTCTCAAATTATTTGATAACATCGGCAAGTTATGTACTGTGATTATTCTCAGGTCGAAGACCTTTCGTTTTACTGTAATTTATTCTTTTTTATTTACCGACTGACGAATTCATTTCATCAAATCTTCATTCACTTTGTAAATACTTTTTGCTTCAATGTTCGTTTTCGTGCGGCCAGGGATGACCTGGTCAATTTCGCATGGGTGACCGCGAGTGGCATTGATTTGTGACCGTATATAACAGCAACCGCTAAGTATGGCAAATACCTTCGAGCCGCATTATAACTCTAACATTATTAATTTGTATATAGCAGACATAGCTTAACGTATTAGTAATTTGAAGTGGCAGTGGACTGGCCATATTTTCCGCAGAATCGACAACCGCTGGGGCAAGCGTTTAGGATGCCTTGAGACAAGATGGAGTGACGATATACGTAAGACAGCTGGCAGTGGCTAGAAGCGAAAAGTCGAAGATCGGGCTCAGTGGCGTGTCCCCGAAGAGACCTGTGTTCAGTAGCGGACTGTGTTATGGTCTGACTGTGTTATGATGGTGATGATGAGATAGATATTGTCATCTTTGGTAGAGAAGATTGCTCAGTAGTTACCGCAGTCGAATCACACGACAAAGGGGTGTGTTCAAACCCCAACAATAAAATTGAGCTGCCAATGAAGGAAAACATCGTGAGGAAACCATAGCGCGGTAGAAAGAACTCTTTATTGCCTACTCGGCTGGATGGCTACGATACCCTGGACTTTGCTTTGTTTTTCGTAAAAGTAATGAGACGAACTAGACACTCTCTTGATGGTAAGAGATAACAAATGATCTAGCTTTGGCGCTTGTTACTTTCGGACATTAGATGGTTAGTCTCAACACTATTGTTACTCAAAGTTCTATCGTTGCAATGATCATGGACATGCGTTATTCTCTTACTATGAGCTTGAGCTGCCGGTGAAGGAAAACATCGTGAGGAAACCATAGCGTGGTGGTAGGGTACTTTCTAGTACTCGGCTGGCTAGCTACCACCCTCAAGTTGAAAATCTGCCGCCAAGCATCTAACGGTGTGTTCCGGCAGCCTCACTTGAGAGCCAGTTCTATTCCAGGCTAGGTGCGCTTTACCATCTTCGACAGCACCGTCACTTAACATCAGGTGAGTTGTGGTCAAATACCTAGACTGTCAGTGTTAAAAAAAAACTATAATGAGAGCGTATCGTGCGTCTCATTACTTTTATATAAAAAAAAAAACAAATACTTAGCTATCTCAACATTATTGGTATCTTTAAGCTGTCGGTGCATATTTCGAAACCAAAATTAAATATAAAACTGTTTCTGATATGTTATTGCAATAACTTAAAGTAGTCAGCCGTGACCTACAACTTAACATGTTTTTATACATTTGCCAACACATGAATATCGTTGGAGAGGACTAGTTCTTGAGTGGAGACTGCGTGTGGCAGACGTAGGGCGTCCTATGGCCAGGTGGAGTGACGAAATAGAGACGCAGATCTAGAAGGAAACTTTACTCTGGGTTCATATAATACTCATATTGTACTTATCGAAAAACACAGACTTCGGAGTTTCATATCTATATCTTTAAACGAGAAATTCTTGTATATATATATATAACCTGAATTTCGGAAACGGCTCCAACGATTTTCATGAAATTTTATATCTAGGGGGTTTCGGGGTCGAAAATTTCATTTTCAGAAAACGTCGTTTTATCCATGTTTTCAGCCGAGAAATGCTCGGTCAACCAGGTACTTTATGTTAAACGAAAAAAGAATCGGAACACTTCTGCCGCAAAGCAGTAGTGTTTCAAGCAGAATAAGCAAAGTAATAAGTTAGCGAAATTACAGGGCTGTTGAGGCTTACCAATAAGCAGCGATGCCCTGAACTTTGTTTTGCTACTCAAACTTCTATGTATCGCTGATATGGTCATGGACAGGCGTTATCTCTTACCATCAGGAGAGTGTCTTGTTTCCATTTACTTCCACCAGGAGCGTTGACTTTCCCTAAATCTTTCTATTATTATTTTTTTATCTCGTAAATTTATATAGATAGACCCTAAAACTCCTCTGAGAACTTAAAAGCTACCTTGGTTAATTTTTATTTTGGTAATTTATGAGCGACAAATCCGTGTCCTTTATATTATCCACTAGCTGTGCCCCGCGGTTTCACCCGCGCTAGATGCCTACGTCATAGTAGCTTTATGCATGCAAAGTCTCAGCCCGATCGGTTTAAAATTGACAAAGTTTCATACAAACTTTAATCCCCTATTTTATCCCCTTGAGGGTAGAATTAATCAAAATCAAAAACAGATGCCTACGTCATAACATCTACCTGCATGCCAAATTTCAGCCCGATCCGTCCAGTGGTTTGGGCTGTGCGTCGATAGATCACTACCTATATCAGTCAATCAGTCAGTCAGTCAGTCACCTTTGAGTTATATATAGTTGTTAGTTTGAGTTTATACAGTTTGTTAAAACTTAGTAAATATAATTACATGTAATTATCTACCATTGGTATATTGGTATATCATATCACCTCATAATAGTATGTACGGATTTAGTCCGAATAGACCAGGCACGCCGTTTGACAAAAGAGAAAGAAAGAGATAAAATATACACCTTTTTCTTTTGCACTTGTTTGTAGACCGAGCGTAGTAGGTTAGTTCAGCGGTCCTTCAAGGTCACCTATTTAGTTTAGTTATCTACGTTACGTCTACGAACGCTACGAAACTCGTGGAGCAACGCAAAACAATAAATTTCATTTAACCAATCTCTAAAAGCATATAACCTTATTGCTTGGTAATTTAAAATAAGTTTGTGGCAACAAATTACTAGTTTCTTTTTTTTTTTATGTTTTCTGCTTCATGGCAATCTGTTCCAGGAACAATAAGCCACTTCCTTGACCGATAAATATCTGTCCATTGAAATCAACGAGAGCCATTAGTTGTTGAAAAATTCTTTCCAACAGACTCTCCATCTGTCTTATAGTAGGAATATTTTAGTGAGATTAGGGATGTCATATCGGGTATGTTGGAGTCCACCTTTTCCACTCAGAGTCTGTGTCTGTGTCTGTGTGTGTGTCTGTGTGTGTGGCCATTGCAGCGATAGACAGAACTTGGAGTAACAAAACACCAGGGTATCGCCGCTTTGGCGCTTATTACTTTGAAACTTTAATGATTAATCTCAACGATGTTTACGCACTACTGCTTGGCGGCAGAATATCTGGTACCGCGGTGGTACCTACCTAGACGACCTCTAACTAAAGAAATCTACCACTAAGTAAAAGTTTGTATGTTTGTTTAGGCTACTTTTTGTCCCGGAATCAGGTGAATCCGCGGGGCACAGTACTAACGAATACCTTCCAATATTGCATTCACGTCAGACACACCCAAGTGTAACTGAATACAAGTTAGAAAGAGACCCCCGTTAGACAGAGACAGGTATGCGGGCTCCGTGTCTCTGCAAGCCCGCCACGCCTACCCGGTATCGATCTTGGGCGATGATTTATTCATATTGTACCACATTTCTACTGTTATGACGGTAAAACGTGTGTTTGGGTGGAACTCGGTCTGATAAATTAATTGCACATCAAATTTGGTTAAAGTGCTGTTCAAAATAGTATTTTCAGCGGTTCTATTTGCGATTCGATTATTTCATTCCAATCGATTAGAAATAATGGTGACGATGACAGAAACTGTATCGCATTAAATATCAGATATATGGTATGTTGTCGAAGAAGTCTGTATTTTAATATTATTATTTTTTAATTTGCGTAGTGGTAGAGTACTTTCTAGTACTCGGCTAGCTAGCTACCTACATGTTAAAAACCTGTTGCCAAGCATCTTACGGTGTGTTCCGACAGCCTCACTTGAGAGCCAGTTCTATTCCAGGTTAGTTGTGGTCAAACAACTAGCCTGACAGACATAAAAAAAAATTGTTGTTTTTTTAATTTCACCGTCGCACGAACAGATTTTTTTCTATACCTATTTAAGTAACTTCTACCTGTAGTTTTTTTTTAGAGATATCGCTTGTCTGTGACAATTGCAGCGATACACAGAAATTTTAGTAGCAAAACAAAGTCCAGGGCATCGCTACTTTGGCGCTCATTACTTTGATACTTGATGGTTAGTCTCAACAGCCCTGTAATTTCGCTAGCTGCAGCACCCTTCAAACCGGAACACAGTAATGTTACATATAATGGTAGGCGTATAGCTTATACGCCTATCGCTAAAAAAAATCAGTTCTTGTGCATCTAAGGCTACATGCACAAATGTGTATATAATTTCAAGAGCTGAGCGTATGGGCATCTCTATTGATAACTAACTGTAAATTATCCCTCGTTTTTTAGAATAGAAACTAGGTTTTAAGGTAATCCGCAGTATTAACTACTAACTTTATCCAAATCTATTAAGCCGTTGCTAAACGCTTCGATACCACGTATTACATACTTATGGCGAAGATGTGAACGTTTGTTTTTATTGTAAAGTAGAAATTGGATGTCTTCAATCTTATAATAATAATTATTGTTTGGTCAAAAGATTAGCATTGCAATTATTATTTATATCAATAATAATATAAATCTATTTCAGAATCATTCCATATCGATTAGTAATAATTAAATGTCATGTGCCGTGGTGGTGCCGGCGTAAGAATAGTACCCCACCCTCTCTACCCGTGGTTGCCGTAAGAGTCGGCTAAGGGATGTCATCCGGAAGATGGGCAGCAGCGTCTTCCTTGAACAATCACACCTAACTGCGCTCGCTACCGCCTGCCCAGCGTGGCGAGTATTGGCAAAACCCCCGCAGGAGGAGGTCTATGTCCAGCAGTGGACGTCCTATGGCTGATGATGTGATGTGATGTGAAATGTTATGTTAAAATCTAATCATCAACACTATGGAGTCAATCAACTGGAGACTAAACTGGAGACTATCAACTTCAACACTATGGAGTTCGTGGAGTGGCACTTGATCTTATATCATCTTATCTATCGAGTCGCCAACAAAAAGTAGGTATTAGCGGTATTACGTCCCTAGGGTCCTTAGTAAAAACGGGCGTACCTCAAGGATCAATCTTAGGCCCTTTCTTGTTTTTGGCATATATTAATGATTTGCCCTATATGGTAAATGAATTGTCCGATATAGTTTTATTTGCTGATGACACCTCGTTAATTTTTAAAGTCAATAGAAAAGATACAGACCTTACACAGCTCAATAACACCTTATCAGCTGTATCAAAATGGTTTGCCGCCAATAATCTTATGCTTAATTCATGTAAAACAAAATGTATAAGGTTTTCTCTCCCCAATGTTGCTAAGAGGGACACTCATATCTTAGTCGATGGTAAAAGACTTGATCTAGTGGATAAAACAGTCTTTCTCGGCGTAACATTAGATAGTAAAATACAATGGGGTCCTCATATAGAAAAGTTAGCTAGTAAATTGAGTTCCGCTGCCTTCGCGATTAGAAAAATTAGACAAATAACAGATGTGGCTACAGCCAGGTTGGTTTACTTTGCTTATTTCCATAGTTTAATGTCCTACAGTCTACTGCTGTGGGGCTCAGCTGCAGACTTTGAAACTATTTTTATTCTGCAAAAAAGTGCAATTCGCGCAATCTATTGTTTGGGTCCTCGCGAATCACTACGAAATCGATTTAAAGATTTTAAGATATTAACGTTACCGTCACAGTACATTTATGAAAACATTATGTTTGTCCGGAAAAATTTAAATTCATTTGAAATTAATAGTAGTCGCCATAACTTAAATACAAGAAATAAAGATAAAATTGTGACACCTAGATTCAGGTTATCTAAAGCTAATAAGTCTTTTCTCGGGAATTGCGTTAGATTCTATAATAAAATCCCACTTGAGGTAACTAAAATGTCCTATAATAAATTCAAAGATTTTATAAAGCAGAGGTTAATTGACAAAGCCTACTATAAGGTGGCTCATTACGTGGAAGACAGGAATATATGGTTGTTGTAGCTTCTCTCTGCACTTGCATCCCCCTGGCTAAGTGACAATTGTAGTAAGCATAATGTATGTATTAATATTTATTACTGTAAATTTTAAACTAATATGAAAAGAAAGATCCACAAAAAAAATGCCTTGCTGAGTTTCTTGCCGGAGTCTTCTCAGTTGAAGTGTAATTACGAGCCGGTGGTAGATTCAAACATGTAACTTAACGTTCATAAGTGCCTTACCAGGGCCTAAACTGAATAAATGACTTTTGATTTTGATGATTTTGATTGATCAAAATATGCTTAATAAGGCACAATGTAAAAATTACAAGTTAAAAAGATATTATGACATAATCATAATTATAACCTTGCCTAAAGGGACACCTTTTAATAATATATTTTAGTTATTTTATATTTTACATTTTACTTATAGTTCACTACATGTAATAAAATTTAACATATATATAAAAAAAATAAAAAATATATTATAAGACTACATTAGCAAAATAACTATTAATCATTTAAAATGAGGGTAGATGCGAGACGCTACAATGCATGTGTTCGCGTTGGTTAACGAGATGAGATACATGTGGTCCTAAGGTTCATCTCGTGTTGTCCGCAGAGAAGCTCCGACTGTCTCTATGCGTGGGCTGCGGCGGCCAGATCCACGATCAGTACATCCTGAGGGTGGCACCCGACCTGGAGTGGCATGCCGCCTGCCTCAAGTGCCAGGAATGCCGCCAGTACCTCGACGAGTCATGCACCTGCTTCGTAAGGGACGGCAAGACTTATTGCAAGAGAGATTACACTAGGTAAGGATTTTTAAAATGTAAATATTATGAGACCACGTCCACTGCCCTGACCGTGACCATTGCAACAATAATACTCAGAACTTTGTTTTGTTACAAAAATGTTACAAAAATTTATTTATACATATAAATTAACAATATTTTTATTATTTAAAAGATGAGACGAACATGACGCCTTCCTAATGATAAGAGATAACGAATGTCCATGACCATTGCAGCGATAGGCAAAACTTTTTTTTTTTTTTTTTTATAACTAATAGGCTTGCGTTTGACCGCCATCTCACCTGATGATAAGCGAAGATGCGGCCTACGGTGGAACACGCTCGCCTAGAAGAAACCGATTCACTCGCGACTTGAAGGCACCCAGATTGTATTTATCGGGGAACACCCACTCGGGCAGCAAATTCCATTCTCTAGCGGTTCGCACAATGAAGGTAGATTCGAACCGCTTAGTTCGAGCTTTTGGAATATCGACCATGAAGCGGTGTCGCTTTTTAGAGCTCCTGGCTGTCCGATAGTAGAATGGGCAAGCTGGAATTAGGTCATGTAGATCTGAAGCGCACTCGCCAAAGTGTATCCGGTGACAAAGTGTGTGTAACTTAAGAGTGCCTAACAGAACATAGTCCAGGCCATCGTTGCTTTGTCGCTCATTACTTTGATTGGTTAATTTCAACAGCCCCGTAATTTCGCTAGTTGCAGCACCCTTCCAAGCGGAACATATCAATGTAGGTACCTACTCGTAGTAAGTCGAAGTTATTATATCATTATGAATAAATTTGTCTAAAAGCACAATAAGGAAACTGAACCATTGAAATGCCTAACCCTTCCAAATGTATTGAGCAGCAATTTTTTTTGCACTTTGATGGTCGTTGTTCTTTCGTGGTTCCACCTAAATTGTACAACCCTATATAAGCAAGTAATTCGGTGTTACAGCCAGTCGGTATTGACATTATCAAAAATTACGACGGGTAGCTACATCTTAGAACCAATAGCAAAGAAACTACGCAGAGACAACACGCAAGCTCCCCTCTGTTTGCTAATAATCCTATAAACAAACAAAGTTTACTTCACAGAGTTCAATAACTCTCTAATATTAACCTCCTTGCTTACACAACTTCACCACCGGAAAAAAGAAGAAAAACGCATAACCAAACGTCAATCACCATCCGCACCGCGGCGCCACTTTTTATACACACAGACACCAAAGATGAATTCACTAAAATAACATGCTTATGTTTACCTTTTCACCCTTCCATTTCTCGCAGCCAAAATATAGAATTACAGCAATGCAAATATGGGTTCACTATTTTCCATCTGAAGTAAAAGTTACACAGCCCTTGATAGCGAAGGTTTAAGGTGTAAACTTGATTGGATTGAGGTTAGAATAGCGCGTAGGAGCGGCAATGTGTGTTTGTCACTCCTTACTGTGATGTGCCGAAGAGAAAACAAACTGAGTTTGACTGAGCATTATGTATTTTGGCGCCAAAACAAACGTCAGTTTGACAGCGCGGCGGGCGGCGGCAACCCGATATGCCCATGGTAATGTTTGTTCCCATTTACACCGACCCGGATAAGCGGGTTTTCGATTACAGTTTTTTTTTCTTCTATTTTAGTCGGTCACAGAGTAAACGTTATGACATTTGTTCGCGTTGACTTACTAATCAAGCTTCGTGTACTTTCCCAAATGTGTGAGACATTCACTTATCGCATTTTGTCTTCATTCCGAGACTACTGTTTATTTACACATACAAGTTGAGTAATTATCGAGTTAACAACATCTTGTAGATGAAGTTTCAGAATAAACGCATGCCCGTTATGGTACACTAAACTTAGCAGATATTTGAAGTATTTACTTAGTACATAAGATAGATAATTATGTATATTCGTGAGAGCTAATTACCAATTATTCTTTACTAAGATATAATACAAAAATTTATGTAAAATATCTAGGCACTACGAGATGTCGTAGCAAGCTTGTAGCTACCATAAAAATGCTAGAAGCAGCGCATATTGTACAAAATGTAACTCATCTTTAGATGTTTTATTTAAAAGCAAAAATATAGAAACTTAATATAAAAATTGCGTAGACCAGCCTGCAGCGAGATGAGGATATAAAGACTTGTGGATGTGGTTACTTAAATTAGTTTTAATTTATTTTAGATTTTAAGTTAATGTTAAATGTTAGTATATGAAATATCTATGCATTTAAATAAAAATAATTATAAGCAGTGTATATTATACATGTATGTATATGTATATATAGGTACATACATGTCATAATATAATATGTATATATATTTAAAGAACGTAATTATTTTTGCGAGTAGAAATATACAAAAGAAAACCCTAACTGAAACACTTCCAGTTATTTATTTTTCTGATAGCAATTAGCTGAATTATCCGATTCTATCACTAATTATCTCGTTTCCGATAGAAGATAAAACAAATAAATCTACAAAAAGTGTTTACTAACAGCATCCTTCGGAAGTGACCCGGGGTATTGATGCGGAAGGTAGTTTCCTTTGTTTACACTTTAGCTTCCGATTGTTCGACATCACTTCATTGTAGTTATGAGAATCAAAAATAGTTCAAGCTATTTGTTTGTCTAATCATAACACTCGTAACACTATATGTATTATTATTGTATTTCTGATATACTATTGCATTGCTGAAATATAAAATTTTATTCTTACAATCAGTGGCGGATCTATATGAAGGCTTTTTGGGCTGTAGCCCAGGGCCCCTTATTAAAGACAAAACGCAGTGAAATTTGTATGCTAATTTATGAGAAAAAAACTTGAATCTTGAAAAATAAAACAAATACAGAACAACAATGTCAAACTATTGACTAAATTTATTTATCAGTTCTCAAAGGACTTACAATATGAAATATGTGAGACAAAGGAATTTGCAGCACAACAATGCAGAAAAGTTGCTTTATAATTTAAACAACAAATATAATACAATAACCTGTTGATTTCATTCGTATTGCGTCTAAGTCATATGAAATAAATAAAATATACGATTGTCTTTTTTTTCTAAATATCTGATAAAATTTGTATATGTTTGACATGCTAGGTATTTTACCACAGCTCACCTGATAGTAACAGTGTGGTAAACACATCTATTTAGCCTGGAATGGAACTCTCTCTCTCTTTCAAGTGGGGCTGTCGGTACCCATCGTTAAGTGCTTGGCGGCCTTCGACGAGATTTGGTGGTAGCTAGCCAGCCGAGTACTAGAAAGTTCCCTACCACCATGCCATAGTTTCCACACGCTTGAACACTACCACGACACATGTTCACGATTTGACCAACCGCCCATCGGCTGTGACTGACTACGCTAACCACTGACAACTTACCTAATACCTTCTTAGACGAGCTAAGGAATCTACCATCTAGTGCCTATCCTTACAAAATATAGGTATACCTACAGTATCCCAGCACTGACAGTAATTCTACAGATGGTGGGGCAGCTTCCGCGAGCACCGTCAATTAGCGAAACTTGACACCCGCGCGCCGACTCCGATTACAGATAGGGGTTAGCTATTTACGGACCTATAATGTAAAGCTAGCTTAACTTACGCGTGGTTTAACTTAAAGATAAAACTTCGAAGTTTTTTTTTTTTTTTAATGTCTGACAGACTTGGTGTTTGACCATAACTCACGTGATGTGATGTGTGATGAAAAGTCAATAAAAAAATATTATAACTACTTTCTAATAATTCAATAATCTCTTATTTTTAAATAATCGTCAAAGTCATAGAACAAGGTCTCTTGAAGCCAAGATCTTAGTTTGCTTCTGAAGCACGCGACGGCACGGTGCATCCCGGACGGAAGCGGGCACGCGGTTGTAGACCGCGGGCCGCAGCATGTATACCGACCTCTCCGACTTGACGAGCCGGTGCGACGGCGTTACTAGTTGGTCTTTCTTTTTATTACTACGAAGATCCAACGTGCTGCGGACGCCCCGGCGTTTTTTATCTAAGTTTGTATGGGTGTACAGGGCTACCTGGTAAATGAACTCGCACGGCAAGGGCAGGATCTGTAGCTCCCTAAACACAACCTAACAACGCTTTACAGGCTCCACATTTAATGAAAAGTTTATATCTATCTAAAAATATCCATGGTAGACACTGCAGTGATATGCTCCGACAAGTTATAAAAACTGTAGTCAGATCCCGAATAAATCCAATTAAAAAACTTGTATATAATCTTAGGTTTATGAATACAAATAACAACTCGGCATTCTAATCTATAAACGGAAGTTATCGTTCAAAAATCAATCGATTTGTCGGCTCGCGTCAAAGGCATCCGCTATTGTTAATACAACATGTACAACTTATCTGTTTTCAGAACAACAAGATACTTGTTCAAGTTGAAAAACTAAAACTCAAATACTTTCTTACGCCAAGATGTTTTTTTTTTAATTTTGCTTAGGATCAGGAGCGATGTTTCGATTTAATTGGAATGTTCCAATTAGGCTGGATCTGGATATCTTGACTCTGACGTCAAACGGTTATCGAAAACACTGTGAAGAAATATAAATGTCATTTTACCCGACTGCCAAGGAAGGGTTATGTTTTTCGCGCGTATCTTGTATGTATGTAAATTTCTTTATTACCTCGTATCTTCCAAACGACCGAATGGATTACGACAATTAAGGTACCGTTAGATTCGTCTCAATAACCTAAGTGACCATAGAGGGTGAATTAAAAAAGAATGAAGTTGGTGGATTTTTGGCGCGAAATAGTAATACGTTAAATTTAAAATAAAAAACCAAACATGTTAAGTAGGGTATCTAAATAAACACAATTAAAAGAATTGCAAAAATATATATAAGTTATTTGTTTAAATAGAATTAGGAATAATAAATTTGTTTAAAAAGATTTTTAGCTATTTTAACCTTAAAGCTTGTTTTTTTTATTAAATATTTCTCTATGATTATGCCTAGTTAGATAGAAGCTACCGGAGCGTAGGAAATCATCGACCAATATATAAGGCTTGGATTCATATCTCACTATACGCTCTTATGCCTTTTTTAAGTTATGTGCCGTTAGCTTTAAGCGATGAAGGAAAACATCGTGAGGTAATCACGCATGCTCCATATCCGAGTTCTTACCGTTCTTGAAGTTATGCAAAGTCCGTCAACTAAACTGGCCCACTGCTGGGCGCGGGTCTCATCTCATTGTAAGAAGGGTAAGGCTATAGTTCACCACACTGGCTAAGTGCGGATTGGCAGACTTGACATATCTTAAGAGTTTTTTTAAGAACTGTCAGTCAAGTGGTCAGTCATGATGTTTTCCTTCCCCGTTTGAAGTTGTCGGCAATATGCACATAACCTAGAAAAGACATGAGATTCGAACCTAGGACCTCCAGATTAGAAGTCAGACGGTCTCCCAACTACGCTGCCGTAACTTAAGTTAGCTTTAAACAGTCGGTTTAAAACAGTCAACAATATATAAAGTCGGTGCATACGCAGTATTGATGGATAATATCGATGTAGATGAGATAAGATAGGTGTTATTAGAAGGCTAGATACGATTGCAAATAACATATTTTTAATTATATTATCGGCTGAAAGGAGCGGTGAATTCTGAAGAATGTTGTTTTGATCCGCCTGCTGGCGCCGCTTAATTGCTCCAATTAAGATTTTACAATTATGGGACATGAAAAATTCATTAAAATTATTGTCTACGGAACAAACTATCATTTACAGGGTTATACCTACGCTAGGGATGTACTACGCAGACTTTTTGATTCTTTTTAACTAGATTTTTTTTTGTAAATTGACATTTTCTTTTTGGACATATGAGTTTTGGCGGGAACGCGGAAAGAGTCTTGTCAACCCATTATATTTTTTCCAAAACTTGTGTTTTTTTCCAGTGTTTATATATAAATAGTGGTGTTTTATTTATAAAGTGCCGTATTACAAGCGTGAGTGTGGGAAAATGATATAATGTGGTGAAACATGACTTTTCGTGTTGCTTCCAAAACTACATCGAAGCTTTTAGTAATGTCCCCACTATTTTACTAAGCCATGTCTGGACGGACTTAACTTGACCAAGACTGAACTTTAACTATAACTAAGGATGTTAGTTAGACATAAATTGCAATAATGACGAGATGAATGGTATAATATTATAACGTAGTACGAGGCAGTTTGGCTTTACAGCCTTAGCCTGCCCGAAGGCGCAAATTATTAAAAAAAAAGAAGATTATTTAAATGTTATTGTTTTTATTTTTTTCAATCTACGATTAAGTTCATATGGACCTTGAAATAAATGCTGTAGGGGTTTATTGTACAAATATTACTATGCACGGTTCTAGAACCACGAAAAAACTAAATAAGCAATAGCAGCTTCATACTTAGAATAGAATAGAACTTTATTGTACACCAACATATACTTAGCATATAATTAGCGGTAGTACAAATTATATTTGTGATTAAATTCATGCTAACGACTCTTCCACTATTACAATCTTTATTTTAATCTAAAAATCGTAAATACTAACCATTTGAACGCCCAAACCGTCCCGCGAAAGCCTCCCGGGTCGTCGACCGAGGGCCGTTACCACCCCTGGCAATATCACTAAAAGCATTCGCTATACACAGAGCAGGTTGTACTGCGTAGGTTGTAGGGTTGTGTCGGTGGGGGAGTGAAGGATTAGATGTAGGTGGCTATTGGGTTTGGGTGGAGACTATATACAGGATAGGAATATCATATTTATGTCGTTTTCTCGTCTCTATCTCTAAAGTAATACAGAACAAAGTTACTGTCGGCGTCTGTCCACGATTATAAAATATGTCCGCTTATTTCTTTTAAGCCATACTTGACGCATAGCACGTCAGTTAGGCGATTATCCATACATAATTACCATTATTATTTTACTTTATTTTATAGCTTTTCTTTTAGATTTTCTCTATTATTTTTCCTTTTAAACCTTCCCTGAACTATAACGAAGAAAACAAAAAACAATATATTCAAATCAGTCAAGCCGTTTTTGAGTTTTAGTGTTCGGTGTCTTTTAGTTTTTTTTTTTAATAAGTAAGTAGTATTAATAAATATTGCAGGACTTTTCACACAGCGCCACCTAGCCAAACTAAGCAAAGCTTGTAGTATGGGAACCAGATAACTGAACTAATTTGTAGGCGACATTAGCCTGTTGTCATTACATTGAATTGTTACGTGCGAACCTTATATAGATTGTGTCTAGTTTGTATATTTATCTATATAAACAAAAATGAATCCATTTCTCTTTGTCACACCATAACTTATACCGTTTTTTTTTAAAGTTTTTTTAATATTTTGTTGAAAGTTGTCACGGAGAGAAAAAATAAGTTATGTATGTACAAGCTGCGCCCCGCGGGTTTATCCGCGTGGTGATGGATGATGATGATGAAAATTATCCTATGTTTTATTCCAGGGCCTAAAGTATCTACATGCAAAATTTCATCCATATCCGTTCAGCCGTTCTGGCGCGATTGAGTAACAAACATCCATCCATTCAAACTTTCACATTTATAATATTACTAGCGACCCGCCCCCGCTTCGCACGGGTGCAATGTAGATATTAATGTGGTGCATATGCATGTATTATACGTATAAACCTTCCTCTTCAATCACTCTATCTATTTAAAAAAACCGCATCAGAATCCGTTGCGTAGTTTTAAAGATTTAAGCATACATAGAGATATAGGGACAGAGAAAGCGACTTCGTTTTATACTATGTAGTGATAGTGGGATTACACAGAATACCCGTACGTATATTTACAAAAAAAGATTATAAGTATTCTATCAGTTATCTGGTTCCCATAGTACAAGCTGTAGTTAGCTTCGGGAGAGATGGCGCTGCGTGAAATGTCATATTTTTTATATTTTTTATTTCTCGCTTTATTCTCTAAAGCTCAGTATAAAAGTTATTTGTTTGCCCACAGGTTATTCGGCACAAAATGCGATAAATGCGGGGCTTCGTTCAGCAAAAACGACTTCGTGATGCGCGCCAAGACGAAGATATACCACATAGACTGCTTCCGGTGCTGCGCCTGCGCCAGGCAACTTATACCAGGTACCTACATTTATCTTATTGTAAAAGCAATGAGACGAACTAGTCGCTATCCTGATGGTATCATATAACGCAGCGACAAACAAAACTTTGAGCAGCAAAACAACGTTTTAACATTTCACGTCAGCGAAAGTACTAATTTACTAAGAAACGTTTATAAGTTAGATAATAAGTTTTTTTTAAATTGATGTCATGTTAGTTAAATTTAAATCCACATTACTGTTGTAACTGAAAAGACTGTTAAGCGGATATAAACTATATATATACCTTGAACACTCAAAATGAACTTACGCAAAGTAACGCCTGAATCGATCAATTATAAATTATTATTATTAATTATTATTATCAATTATAATTTATTATCAATTATTATTCTTTCTTATCAATTATTATTCTTTATTATCAATTATTATTAAGGCCTTTAATGGCTTACAGGGCACGACCTGTACATAAATAACATCGACGTCTAAAAATTGGCATACTTTTCCCCAGGTGACGAGTTTGCGTTACGAGAAGGAGGTGCTTTATACTGTAGAGAAGATCACGACGTCTTAGAAAAAGTGAGTAAACCTCTTTTTATTTTTTAAATTCTATATAGTAATAATTTAATTCAATAATACAGTTTGACTGTCCATGAACCATTGCTATATGGTCCATGTACTGGCTAATGAGCATATATTGAAATGTAATATGTATTTGTGAATTGTTTTATTTAGTAATCTGACTACTTTATGCTTACTGTGCCAGTCAGTTTTTAAGCAGATGTATATAGAACAAATCTAAATATCTTTAAAAATAGTTTTTTTAACACCAGTGATAACTATCAGATAAGATCAGCCATAACTAATCAATAATAATAGACAAATTATAGATGTGCCATCCATCCGAAGGTTGTCTAGAAGTAATTACTCCAGGCGATAAGGCCGCCGTTGTACTACCACAAATTAGTCTTGATGTCTTTAAGCTTAAACCTAACTAGTGTCTGGATTGTGGTTATAATCAATGTGGCGCGGCGGTAGGATTTAGTTTTCTGAGCTACAGCTTATTTCGAAACTAAGTTTCTTATCGGATGTGTTACAGAGTGCAAACACTAGTGGCAACAGCAGCGGGAATGCCGAAAGCAACAACAACACTACCCTCAGCAACAACAATTCGCACCATCCGCACGAACTCGGCTCTATGTCCGGTAAGCATTGCCTCTGTGTATTCAATTGGAGCACATATTTCTACTGCTCCCATCTCTAGGGAGGTGCACCGAAGTATTAACATAATCCTCGTGACTCCTTGCAGAGAAGAGCCGTTGTGCTTGTTGAGGATCCGGAATTAACCGGCAGGTTGGAACCGTTGAGCTTGCGCCGGGACATTGATTCGCTCAGTCTGTTCTACGGATATTGTCATGGGGAACGTTCTGATGAACTTTTTGGACTCATTCCTCCATGGAACTGACCGCCATCGCCAGAAGTCCCCACACATACTTATAGATGCGTGGAAGTCTCGTGCCGCTCAATTTAATCGACTGTTTCTTCCACCTACCTATCTTCTGTAAAATTGCTCCACCATAGACCGCATCTTCGCTTAACATCAGGCGAGTCAAACGAAAACCTATTAATCTTCTTTTTTTTATAAGTACATAGATATATAAATATGAATCGCCGTGTGTTAGTTTCGCTAAAACTCAAAAACGGCTTGACTGATTTGGATTTTGGATATATTATTTTTTGTTTTCTTCGCTATAGTTCAGGGAAGGTTTAAAAGGATATATAAAAATGAATCTGAATTTTGTATGAAAAATCGCTTAACTGACGTGCTATGCGTCAATTCTTCAAGTGTCACAAAACATTACTATTTAATTTGACGACATCTGGTGGTAGTGTAGTGTAGTGGTTTAATGCTAATACCCTCTAAAATGACTTGGTTTTATAATATAATACGAAGTTCAACGGGTCAGCTAATTTGTAATAAAAAAATGGCTTACCTTCGGTTTTACCAGCGAATTACAATCTATATCGCTTCAAACTGAACGTCTATAAGCGGCGGCCACTTACCATCAGGTGGCCCGCTTGTATGCCACTATTTCACATTTTAAAAAAAGACAGTCTACGTATATTTTAGGGAGTTGGAAACAGAACCAAACCTGAAATCGTTTGTAATTAATTAAAAACTTAATCATTTTAGGTTTAACAATCACAATACAAATCATAGAAAAATAGTAACTTCCTGGAATATCATAAGGCTAACCAAAATTACTAGGAACTTTGTCCAGCGGACAAAATCGTCAAAAACTTTAATTAATCGATAAAAGAACCATCGATTGACACTTGGCGGCATCTTCAAAGCTGGCGGGAGCTTTGTCGGCGTATTTGAAAGCGCGTTATCGAGTAATCACTGCGCGAATCGATTACAATCGAGACACGAATGTTGGGATGTCTATCGATAACTGATAAGCGTAATCGCTCGTGTTTTTGATAGGCTGAGCTAATACTGATGTGATTTTGGTCTGATACTTGTTAAAGTAGGTGAGAGTATAATGATTTTGCACTTGCGAAGAGGTAGGTAATTTTTACTTTTTTTTTTTTAAACTTAACAGCTGAGTTTTTTTTTAGTTGACAAGCTTGTTGTTTTACCACAGCTCACCTGGTGTTAACTGACGGTGTGGTCGGAGATGGTAAAGCATACCTAGCCTGGAATGGAGCTGGCTCTTAAATAAGGCTACCGGAACACACCAAAAAGTGCTTGGCGGCCGAGTACTAGAAAATACCCTACTGCCATGGTATGCTCTCCTCGCGATGTTTTCTTTCACCGGCAGCTCACACTCATTGTTCACACTACTGCTTGGCGGCAGAATATCTGGTACTGCAGTGGTACCTACCTAGACGACATCCTGCTAAGGTGATTGCTTATCATCACGCGAATTGGTGGACAAACGCACTATTTATCCGTATTAAAAAAAACTACCACCGAGTATCAAATATTCTGCCGCCAAGCAATAGTGTGTACACATTACTGTGTTCCGGTTTGAGGGAAAATTACAGGTCTGTTGAGACTTACCATCTAATGTCTCAACGCAAAAACAGCGATGACCTGGACTTTGTTTTGTTACTCAAAGTTTTGTGTATCGCTGCAATGGGTCATAGAAATGCGTCATCTCTTACAATCAGGAGATCGTCTCGTTCGTCTCATTACTTTTACATTGAAGAAGAAAGAATTACAAATGAATTTTATGACATTTCGGACTACGAGAAGACATTTCAATTTTTTCTACTCTTCAAGAAAGAAATTCTTTTCTTTCTCCACTTAAATAACTTCATCACAGTCAACCTTTCTCAGTCCACTGTTGGACATCGTCTCTCCCAAGACTCTCAGCCCAATTTGCAACATTTTGCTTCCAGTCAATATCACCTGCCCTATAAGATACATTTCACAAGAACACCAAGTATCTTTGAATTAGACAACAGAGCATAAAAGTGTGCGCAAGACGGTCTACCAATCAGCGTGATTCTGTAGATGACATGTCATTTCATTTGTAAAGTTTTGTACAGTTACCTACGTATTGTGTCAATGTTACTAAGTAATAAATTTATTTATTTCAATTAGTTCCCCATACATAACGAATTACACTAATAACAATATTAAAATTAATTTATTTAAACTATGAACTAATTATCCTATGAAACGAAATAGTAAAAATGTCAATCAATAATAATAATAAACACAATGTCAAATACATAATTAAAAATAATAATAAAAATATTAATGTCAACATGTAATTATTTATTTGTAAATACTAGTTTGCCTTTTTGAGGTTGTCTCACATTATAAAGATCTTAAAATAATAAATCTTTGCACGTGCTACGTTTTGACATATATTTTTTTTTTCAACACATTATTTCGGGATTAGAATCCATATCTAAAAGAACGCGCTAACCACTGAGCTATTGAAACCGCTACAAATTTGGACCTTTAAATCGCTGTGTAATCAAAAATGCACAAAAGACTTCGTAATTATGATTGGGGCAGATTACCTAGGTGTGAAGTGGGATTACAACTTGGATTAGAGATATTAGACGGACACCGGTCAGCCCTAATGTCGCTCGACATTTAGAAATTATCAAAGGGATGAAACGAAAGGGATTAAAACTGTTTGATGTGAAGATAATATTTCAACAAGATTTAGAAGTCTGTTTTTTTCGTGACGATGATAGCTCAGTGGTTGGCGGATTAGAAAATGGACGTAAGCTTCCGGTGCAAAAAAATACATGAGAATCATGATGGTAGGGTAATTTATGTTCGTATTTCTTTTTTATGAATGACAAGCTAGGTTTTTTTTGATGTAACAGTAATGAGACGAACGAGACGCTCTCTTGATGTTAAGAGATAACGCCTGTCCATTACCATTGCAGCGATACACAGAACTTTGAGTACTAAAACAAAGTCCAGGGCATCGCTGCCTTGGCGCTCATTACTTTGAGACTAGATGGTTAGTCTCAATAGCCCTGTAATTTCGCTAGCTGCCCTTAGTACCCTTCAAACCGGAACACAGTAACGTTTACACACTACTGCTTGGCGGCAGAATATCTGGTACTGCGGTGGTACCTACCTAGACGACCTCCTACTAAGGAAATCTACCACCAAGTATAATTGGTGTGTTTGGTGCTTGTTTGACTACAGCTCACCTGATATTAAATGACGCTGTGGTATGGACTTAGTCTCAAGTTCTCAAGTGAGGCTGTCGGTACACATTGTTAATTGTCTTGGCGGCAGATTTTTAACTTTAAAAACTGGCTGGTAACTAGCTAGCCAGGAACTAGAAAGTGCCCTAGCACCATGCGAAAATTGTATATAATGTTAAGAAAATCTACCACGAAGCATCCAACTGCCTCACTATATAGCCAGTTCCCATTCCAGGCTATGTGTATTTGCCACCTTCCATCACCCCTTCACTTAACTTAACCTAACTATTCCACCATTATAAAAGGGTACATATTTCTTAAACCAATTCGGTTGACTGACTCGGTCGTTCACGATGAGTGCATCCATTATCAACTGAATACTAACCATTGTTGGATGCCATGTCTTGTCGATTTCTGTTGCTTATTCTATAACTATCAAGCCTTGTCTGGGGTCTTCAGGCGGCATATTAACTCTTAGGGTTGACAAATCAGCCTAGATAAACGATTTTTTTCATCTGTTGGATTATTTATTAGAAGCGCCTGTTATTTTTCTTATCGCAAATATTCTTCTGTGTGAACATCCGTGCGGTCAAATTGATACGTTCAGTTTTAGGTACAAGGCAGTTTTTTTTAAATAAATATTTTTACTGGCATCTAGCCCCAAACTGAGCAAAGCTAGTGCTATAGGAACCGGATAACTGATAGAACCACACTAATATTGCACAGGCGAAAATTTGTAAATGTGTTTGTATGTTTGTTACTTCTTCACGCTCAAACGGCTAGACCAATTTTTATGAAATTTGGTATGGAGGTAGCCAACACCCTGGAGTTAAACATAGGTTAAAAATGTAGCGGGTAAAACCGTGGGGCGCAGTTAGTACTTATATACTGTTTTGTCTATTTATTACACACAGCACAATATTATTGCTCGTCACACAAATGTTTATGCTGAGTGGGAATCGAATCAACGCCCTACAGGTCTTGAAGCAGGTACACCACCAAATGAGCTATCAGGGCAGGATGTTAGATTTACTCACTTTATTTGCGTTAATCTCAGAGTTTTATCAAATTTGTTGTTCCTTAGTATTTCACGAAATTGATGTCGAGGAAACATTCATGCTACCGTTTGATCACAAAATTATCTGCTATACTTTTACGCAAAGTTATTATAGTTTTTGTATTGTACTGAGCGTAAATCTCATTACGAAAAACTTGATCATTTTATATAATCATAATTCCGCAGAACGCTATGCATTTTTGACCTCACCTTATAATGCGTAGATAAATGTAATTTTATTTTTTATTTATTTCAGATTCGGGTAGTGAATCTGGATCTCATAAAAGCGGCCGCGCTCGCACCTCCGCGGCCGCCGATGGAAAACCAACCAGAGTTAGGACCGTCCTCAATGAGAAGCAACTTCATACACTTAGGTAATAAAAAACGATAAAAAGAAATAAAGAACGACATCTAATATTATACGTACCTACTGAAGCAGTCGAAAAATCAATAATTGGTGGAAAGACCGCGTACCAATTATTTTTTTTTTTAATGTAAATGTAATGCGACAAACGAGACGCTCTCCTGCCTTGGCGCTCATTACTTTGAGACTAGATGGTTAGTCTCAATAGCCCTGTAATTCCGCTAGCTGCAGTACCCTTCAAACCGGAACACAGTCATGTTTACACACTACTGCTTGGCGGCAGAATATCTGGTACTGCGGTGGTACCTACCTAGACGAACTCCTGCTAAGGAAATCTACCACCAAGTTAAAAAAAAAGCATACAATCGGATTGAGAACCTCCCCCTTTTTTGAAGTCGGTTAAAAATGCGTACCATTTACGCTTACACGCATCGACTTAACGGGCTTCGTGTTTTGGGTAGGCAACAAAGAAATAATATGGAAAATCAAGTGAAATGAGTCTAAATCACAGTCAAGGTTATGCAAACTAAGTCAGAGTTAAGTCCAGTAATAAAAGTTTTGACAGTTCGGCACTTCAATAAAACGCCACTATTTTTACACGAAAGCCCAAAAAGTGTAGCTAACCATAACTTGCAACGTGTTAACGTAATAACGAGTGCACCATAACTTTTACATGCCGGAACAGGTTCGGATGTAGTATAGGGTATCGTTAGGATCTTTACATCATCCCGCCCAATTGTTATTTTTTTTTAAATCATTTTGAGATTGTTCGTTGTTTAATTTTCTTAATTATGCTTGTTATACATTATACAAAAAATACTGTACAAATGTACATTGATTTGATTTTTCCACTTTTCCATCAAAACTTACGAGTTCTGACGTAATATTGTGTACATATGCCATTTGATTAAAAAATAAATAAAGTATTGTCTGTTTAAAAATTTGCTCTATTAAAAGGGTAAGCGATTATGATTTCCCCATGCCTAGTGATAAAACTATTACACACTTAGTTTACTGGACCAAAACCCATAATCATTCAATATTAGTGAGAAAAATATTTTCTGTATTTAATGGAATGTTTTTTTTTTAAATAATGTTTCAGAACGTGCTATGCAGCCAATCCTCGTCCTGACGCTTTAATGAAAGAGCAGCTCGTAGAAATGACCGGTCTCAGTCCGAGAGTTATTAGGGTTTGGTTCCAGAACAAGAGGTGCAAAGACAAGAAGAAGACCATTCAATTAAAAATGCAGATGCAGCAAGAAAAGGTGGTTATCAATAAAGAACTGATTAACAAAGTACAAAACCAGCAAATATTTTACAGTAAATTTGTCATCATAATATTTAAGTTTCTACCTGACAAAAATAATATCTCATTGAGTAATTAAATTTATTTTCTTTGACAGTTTTCATTTGATTATCAGGTTAGAGAGTCAGTTATATTTATGAAATAGTTTACATAATATATTTAAATTACTTGGTCTGCTCTTTTTGACCTACTTACTTACTTCTATTTACCTAAGTGAAAGTTAAACATTAAATTTTAAAAAAAGTCATAGTAAACGTTTTCTAAATTTAACCTCTGAGGAAAACAAATATGTAGGTGAAGGAGACAAATATTATAAATTTTAGCAAAGGGGCAATTTGATTGAATATGGAAGAATCTATTTTCATGAAACAAAAATTGATTACTGCTTGTTGAAATTAATTATTCTTAATATATAGATAGAAATTCTTTAATATATAAACCAGAACTCTTAAAACCGTAATGTGTTATTATAATTTGTGATGCCAGTTTAATAACAAGATGTTCAACAGGAAGGCCGTCGTCTCGGCTACATGTCAATGGGGGTACCACTAGTGGCAGGATCGCCGGTGCGGCACGAGGCCAACTCGCTTGCGCTCGAGGTGACGGCGTATCAGCCCCCGTGGAAGGCGCTTTCAGATTTTGCCCTTCACGCAGACCTAGACCGAGCGCCGCATCATAGTGCCGCTTTCCAGCAGCTTGTTAATCAGGTTGGTCGCTGGAATCATTTTTTACCTAGTAGCCACATCTTACATTCTCACAATCATTTTATCTCTGATTATTGATCTAGATGATCTTATATTGTATGTCCTTGGGGTCTAGATTAATGTGAACAGTGAATAGTTGACCAGTTCCAAAATCAAAAGTCAGTCAGCGAATTATGGAAAGACTATGCTTGCCGTGTTTTTATGCGATCGTGTCTGGATCAAATACATCGGCTCAACGGCTTAGTTTACTATTATTTAAATAAATAATAATAAAATAAGATATGAGCTTTACTTTTTATACAACAAAGTTTATAAAAGTATTAAATTCATTATGTATTTCATCATTAAGTTAGTCAAATCTTAATAAAACAGTTATGTATTTATGATTAGCTAACTATTATAATACACTACAAAAACTATGGAGTATGTTTTTTTTTATGTGTTACAATATTATGAACTGTCTTTTTTTGCGAGCAGTCCAACTTTATTAGAACAGCAATAAATTAAACGTAAAATTTAAAGGTGTTTTTGTTTCAGATGCATGGCTACGATGTTCCGTCCCTGCCACCGCCCCGGCCTCCGCACGCTCCCGGTGAAGACAATTACGTAACTTACCTTGAAAGTGACGACAGCCTCCCACCTTCACCCTAGTGTTGTCTTTCTTAATTCCTTTGCAATAAGGACTACTGGATTGAAAATAATTTATTTGATCTTCTGTAATATCCTAAGTGCAGAAGTATTACAGAGAGACTAGTCGAGTGTCGATAGATATAAAATATAACGAATGATTCGATATCCCACTGGAATTGTCAAACAATGGTATTTTAGTTATTCATGGTCAAATAGGACTGATCATATTTGAAAAAATATGATCGAACGAGAACAAACTTTTTGTAAAAATTATTCGTGTTACAAAACATTTTTTACAACTAAGCAAACTAAAAAAAGTTTTTCGAATAAAATTTATTTTCCAATACATCATCAGTATTTAGAATTAAAATGAAAAGTGTGATTATAGCTATAAAACAAACATTTAGTGTATTAATACATAGTAATATAAATACTTACCAACATTTAGGGTAACTACGTACCTACATTCAGTAAAAACATAGGCCAGTGTTTTTATGGGATTGTGCAAAGAGTTTTTTTTTTTTAATTAATTTTGGTATCCCTTTCATGAAAAATGTTTCATTAAGACATTTTACCATTAGTTCAAAAATTTAGTTATGTACTTAATATACTTACTTATATACCAATTTTTCGAGATCTGTTAGGTTGTAATTACTTTGATGTAAATAAGTAATAAGATTCAACTTAGTTTGAATGTAAATAACCTTGTAATATAAACATGTAAAATGTAATTATAGTTAGGTAATTTAGATTAATTTTACAATCTAAAATAGTGTATTTCAGTATTTAGTGATTTTGATGTATATAATAACATAACCTACATTTCATCTTATAGTTATTATTTTCAAATTTTTTTGTCCCTTCTTTACACTGGTTGCTTGTTTGTGTAATGATAACAAAATAATAATATTTCTTAAATTGATAATTTAATATTCAAACTGTTTATATTCAAATGTGTACCTTCCGTGTTGGTTTTGATGTATTGAGGGTGATGTAGGTTACATTAAAAGCTAATCTTTGATAGAGATTATAAAAATTGTTAATTTATTCAGTAGTTAAAACACACTGTATTTAGATTGTGAGCATAATAATAATTCTAAAGAAAAATAGTTTGTTTTATTTTATTATCTGGTATGATTCCAAACTGAGACTTAATTATGGTAATTTCATGAGTTGTGAGACCCGCTATAAGTAAATTAATAAATTAGAGAGAATTATTATTGGAGGATATTTCATACAGTCTTATCACAAGTACTTTCATTTAGAACACCCAGATATAGAGCAAACACATAAACATGTGTTTGCTGTAAAATAATAAATAATAAAATCGTGTAGCACAAATCAGATTTGCAACTTTTGGGCCACGTTCGACTTCAATTTTACTTTAGATACAAGACGGAACAACGATCGTTAGTAAAATCTTAAATCGACAACGTAATTGTAATGCCCCTAGTATTTTAAAAATCCATAAGCGACGGTGATTGCTTACCATCAAGCAACCCATAACCCATCTGTATGTTTGACACCTTAAAAAAAGGAGATAGCATCATATTCATTTGGCCTGTCCGTACCGAGCTTAATACCATGGTCAATGAGATGATATCTTAACAAGATAATTTCTATAATTTATTCACGTATCTATAATAATAATATTACATACATGAGAATGTCATGGGAAATTCAGTTTTTGATCTGAGGGAAAATCTATCGTAATTCTAGCAATATTTTCCATATCTTACTGACAGTGGCAGCCGCAGATATTGACAGCAGCTCTTAATGACATATAACTTCATTTTCTTATCTTTCTTCTTAGCATCGCACTCTGTGCATTCTGCCAGTTTCAATGTTTCTATATTTTGTGAGTAGTCTTTATTTTTCAGCTTCTTTATCATCTATAGTTACAGTCAAAGTCCAGTCGGTCCCAGTCAAATCAAGTCATGCCTTAGTAAAGTAGTGGCAACTTTACTATAAGCTCCTGGATGGAGTTTTGGAAGCAACACGAAAAGTCATGTTTAACCACATTATATCATTCTCCCACACTCGCGCTTGTAATTCGGTAAAACTTTATAAATAAAACACCACTATTTTTATGCATAAAAACTTGAAAAAACACTGGGTTTAGAAAAAAATACAATGGGACGACACGACGCTCACCGCGTTCCCGCCAAAACTCAACTAATCAACTTCATTTTCAGTTAGTACGCACACCAACTGTCAAACTGATAAAGCTAGGCTGTCAACTGTCATTTTCGTTTCAGTGTAGTGATACGAAATACGAAGTAGAGCCGGATAGCCGCGCTCAATTAATTTGTGTATGTGCTGAAAATGAATGAAATTCCTTAATAAAATCAAGTGGATAAGATAACACAATGTCAGGGAATTTTGATGAAAATGATGGTCGCAGGCGACCACGAAAAGGAGTTGAAATGGCAAGTTAAAATTAACTTATTTACATTATCGTTTTTGATAGCAAAAGTCGAGAAAAAGTTGACTTACCTAACTAAGCAGTAACTTTTTAGATTACCTAATTAATCAAGGGATATAGCTTAGCGACCGCCTCGCAACAGTTTTAAACGCTACTTAAACAGTAATGTAATTTTACTTCTTAGAATGGGGATTCAAGATAAATTAGGTACTGGTTGCCCAGAAGTAAAAGCATTGGAATATGACAAAAAAACCAAACAAAAATATTTTATGTTAAGCTGAAAATGTTATTCTGAAATTATCTAGACGATTTTTTTTAAGCTTGCTTAATTTAGCTCGTAAAAGTAGAGTTAAATAATGTGTTATCTAATATTACAACTTGCGAAATCCCTACACCTGTATCTTGTGCATATATCAACCAATTTTTATGCGCAAGGTAAATGAAGAATTATATTTGTAAGCAGTGACTTAAAGTACCCAAGGTACTGCTGCGGCAAGCTACAGAAGCTTTTTTAAATTTGGTTAAATGGCCAGGATCAGTACTATTGAAGACATAATCCCAGTTTCCACCAAGAAAAGTACATAGTAGTACTTTTCTGAACTATTACTAATGTACTATTTGCAAGCATATTTTGAAAGATAAAATTTACTAGTTGACTATAGGTATCTGATATACCCAATCAGAGGGCAAAAGCTAACAAGCCAGAACCATCTGCTTTTCTTTTTTGTGATGCTAATGTACCTTTTGTACTATTGCCTCCATTTAGCGAGAGAACATTATCGGAAGTTGCAGCCATAGAAAAGAATGAAAATACAAGATTGAAATTCAAATTTATTTTTCCTGATAGTGATGATCTGATATTAAAAAAAAAAGTTAGCTAACAATTTTGATAAAAACAACACCAGGTCATAAAGTTAATATCATACGTGAAATTACGTTTTATCACTTTATTGTCCATAGTGCCATTACACTACTTGTTAATAAAATATTATCATAATTGATATATTTTATTACTATGACTCTTTATGTGGTGTTTTATTGATTTTTACCTACAGCAAAGTCCGTATTTGTGAAAATGTTACAAATACTTGATGATGACCTTGAGTTGCCACAACTAACATTATTTACTATCTACTTAATCTGTTTGGTATCAGATTTGATAGACTATAGTCTACTTTTGAAACCTAGGCAGGCCTTCACTGACACTAGAAGTCAGTCTAATTTACTGCTATACTGTGTTACATTAAAGTTTTAATTATTAAAAACCTAATGTTCAGTACAATGAAGCAATAATATAAGATTAACTTAAAAATATATTTAATCACATCAACAATAGTTAAGTGTGTGAAATTGAATAGTATAATGTTTAAGATTGTCAGTTCATCATTAAAATTTATCGGCAAGAAAATGGTTTATTTTATAGTAGCCTTGAAATCGTACAATAGTTCCTCGGTGTACTGACCTTTTATTAATACACTCATACACATTATGTTACTTACCAAAAATATTATACAAATTTAATATTTTCAAAACTTTTTCTACCAAAAATGTTTCCTACAAAATAAGGAAAAACAAAAACGTTGACTTAAATGACTTTCCCTGTATATTTAATTAGTTTGTAAGTCTGCTAATGAGGTGAACAAATCTTGGCCACAGCAACAAAAATGATAATGAAGAATGATCAGATCCAATTTAGTCTTTGCGAGGAAGATATTTCTTTGTAAGCTGTATACATTTCCATGCTCTCCATATTGATAACTGTTGATTGCTATACTAAAATTCTAAATTCACACATACATTTAATCAGGGTCTATTTAGGAAGACTATCGGCAAAGATTAGATCATTAAAAATATACTTAAAGCAGTCTGAATCAATCACTAATTAGTTTGTTTTTACTTACATTCAGAATAATAAACAAATAGATATTGGTAAAAGAAATTATAGAATAATGTAACTTTAAAAAATCGAGACGAAACAGGTTCACCTTCAAAGTTGTGTTGCCAGACAATTAATTAAATAATTGAATACAGCTGTGGCTTCAAATCTCATTAACAATCATTTTCTGAAACGCACTCTAGCCATAATATGAAAGGACATAGGTACATAATTATAATCCAAACTGTTGGTGTTTTCAGAATCTCACCTACACCGGAGTCCCGACCAACGAATACGACAATGGCCGAGACGAAAAGCCCTGGCAACGGGTTAATACTCTCATTTTACTTATAATGCCCACTGTAACTCTCTAGGGTAAGCGTGCATTGGACGGCAAGACCAAATGACTTAGTGAGACTATTTGAACTTTTTATCGTCATGGAAGACAAAAAAAATTGTTAAAGAAACTACTATTATTTCCCAATATAAATATTAAATTAGGCTTGCTTCAGAAAGATATGCATGCTAGAAGATATATCGTCCAATATTATTTATTTCCTCTTATACTCTTACCATTATACACGTTAAATAAAAGCATTCAAAAACATTACTAAAAATATAATAACACATATTCGATAAAATGAAATCTTTAAGACTACTTTGATTGGTATTTATTCTGATATTTTTTATTAAATATATATCTCTAATGAAAAATTGTACATAAATTATTTAAAGACGTTTTTTCATCTTCAGATTTTAACGTTTTCAGATTGCCTAATGCACGCTAACCCCAAGTAATCGTTTTCATTTTCCCTGCATCTTGCTTTCTTAGTACTACTTTGCAATAGTCTCATATATTAATGTCTCTACTTCACATTTTTGTGCTTTATCATTTAATAAACGCATTAACTGACTGAATAGTACTTCCATGTTTCGTCATTTCGTAATCTTTTTCTTTCTTCTACTCTCTAGCAAAAAACATCAGGTTTGTAGGATTTGTTTTAATAATTTTTGGGTTGAATATTTTAAGTTTAAATTATTATTTTTTGTCACAATTTTAGGTGGTATACCAGATGACTAAAAGGGGGAAACATTTATATGAACCAGTCAAATCTGTAAGTTTTATCATATTGGGATTAGTAGGTACAGGGGCTTTGTTATATTTAGAATTTTTGGGATATATTATGTGTGAAAAAAATGTGTACTGGTATGTTTTATTATGTTGTGATTGTGAATGTTCTTAGTGTACGTTTTAAGATTTTTAAGTACATATTTATAGAGCTACAAAACTCACTACTAGACCAAAGTAACTGAGCCAGTTGTGGCGACCAGAAGCCGTGTATTGCACGATACTTCTACGTACCTATATTAGTTGCGTGTTTCAACTTCGACCACATCGTCATTACCAACAGGCGAGTTAGCAGTCAAACTCAGACACTTCTAACACAAAATAATTAATAGATTGTATGTAATTTAAAAAAGTGTTTTCTACTTAATGTTAATCGGGTTGCTAAATTCAAAATAGAAATCATCGCAACGCATCGACATCATCAGTAATGTAGTTGTCAACATCAGTAATGTGGCAGTGGACAAGCAGACCTTTTCGCCTGAAAGTTTACGCGAAAAATTTCTGTCTTTTTTTAAAATAAAGAGAGTTTTTTTGTATTACTTTTGCGGGATTATTATATCGCATACTTCGACTATAGTTTCGGTCACATCCGGTGGCCTTTTTCATGGAGGCAAAGAAGCTGCTACAGCTTTGTCACCTTGATCAAGCTGAAGAGTTTAATAAATCTATAACCCGACTGCGATTAAAATAGCTATAATTAAAAGAAAAAACTTTTTAAACAGATTTATTATTCTTAATTAAATATAAACATATAACCATATTTTTGTAATCCTCTTTTAATTGCCTTTATTTAAATGTCCTAATTCATAGGTTTTTTTTAATAACTTATTACTATTTCGCGTCAAAAATCCTCCATTCTAGATATTTTTTTTCAACTACCCTCTACGGACACTTGGGTTAGGTTAGACGAATCTAACGATACCTTAATTGTCGTAATCCATTCGGTCGTTTGGAAGATACGAGGTAATAAAGAAATTTACATACATACAAGATATACGCGAAAAACATAACTCTTCCTTGGCAGTCGGGTAAACAAGGCTACCGGATGTAAAACATACAATGTGTCAAAACCACGACACTTTCCATAATAAGAGAGTAAAGCAAGTAATATAAAGCGGGCCTCACTGTACACACGTTTATTATGAAGCCTTGAATTACTAGTAAATTAGTCAGTTTTTACTCAATAAATTGTATAAAATCCAGGAAATCGATAGCTAAGTCATCGTTTCGTAAATATCTTCGATTCTACTTCCGTATTTGGTGCAGAGATTGCGAACTACAAATTACATTTGTATAGTATGGACTGCGTATCTGTGTAACGCTTTATCAATAGATAGACAATCTGGTAGGGCGTGAAGTGGAGAGATAACTGAGGGCATTATGAAGCAATGCCTTTTCATACTCATGTGAAAGGTGTGGATAGATATAAAGATATGCCATAATTATAAACCAAATTATATAATTAAGAAATATATTAAGTATAATTTATTTTAAATTGAATTAATTATCTATTTAATTATTATTGTATGCCCGAATGGGCGCAGCAAGTTGAAAATAAGTATAATTTTAACCAAAAAAAAAACTGATTTTGTATTTTTTTCTCATGGATGCCATTGTCAGAACTGGATCAAATTGAAACAGAACCAAACGGGAAGCACCAGCTTTCAAATAAAAAAAAAGTATAAGTACAAACATAAAAAACCGTCGAATTGAGAATTTTTGAAACTTTTTTGAAGTCGGTTATAAATAATAATCAAGTTATAAAAAATAATAAAATAATGTTTACTAAACAGAAAATTTGTTTTGATTTATGACTAATCGGTAAATGTTATTGACCTGTCTGTAGAGTTTAACGAGGGAACCGGAACGGTTAAGCATACACATTTCTTAGTTCAAAATTGTCAAAAAAAGTATGGACCTTTGTATTTGTAGCGATGATAGCTCAGTAGTTGGCCCGGTCGTCTCACACGCCGAAGGGCGTGGGTTCAACCCCCAATAAGGAGCTTAAGTTGCCGGTGAAGGAAAACATCGTGAGGAAGCTATAGCATGGTGGTAGGGTATTTTCTAGTGCTCGGCTGGCTAGCTACCACCCTCAAGTTGAAAATGTGCTGCCAAGTATGTAACGGTGTGTTCCGGCAGCCTCACTTGAGAGACAGTTCAATTCCTGGCTAAGTGTGTTTACCATCTCCGACCACACCGTCAGTTAACGTCAGATGAGTTGTGGTCAAACACCTAGCCCGTCAACAAAAAAAAAATGTTAAAAAGAGTTTAAAAAATATGCTAATTTGTGATTGTACGCATTGTGAATGGAGATAGAAGTAATATCGAAGGAGCGAATTGCGAGAATTTCGTGAAAATGAATATTTATTAGGTTCCTAAAAATATTAACAAGAATCGCTGTTAAAATAAATCTTATAAATATAATATATTTTTAATGTAATAAATTGACATATTTTATTTTTATGTACAGATTATCATTTTTATTTTAATCAAGAAATTAATTTGCACATTGTAATGGTCGACAATGGACTCAAACAATTATACGTATTTAAGACCTTTTTACACTGTTGTCATGCGAATAAAACTTTTAACTTTGGCTTGACTTTGACTTAACGTTGTCCGAAATTGTTCCTATTTAACTCCTAGTTTTTAGTGTAAGTTTTCGAACTTGTTAATTTTTTCTGTTAAAAGCTTTTGTGTTTGTTTTTTTCTGTGGACTGTCGACTTCAAGGCTGAACTATGGTGCATGCCGAATGTAAAGTTCGTGGTGGATTCAGATATGTGGAGGTAAATAGAATGATAGGTTTATTGGTAGTGCGTTCTCTTACTCATTGTCCCACATGACTGCTGTAGGACGACGTGACGCTTCTTGCGAATCAATGGGAGATCGATTAATTGACCGTAACGACAACTTGCCTACACCTCGTGTATAGATGTGCGACTACTTGATATCTTGGCCTCGCCTCCCATCGCATTGCGTCGCGCTGCTTTATTTCTAGCTCATGTAGGACAATGAGCTAGAGACCATGGAATCGATTCCCAACTGGGATTATTTTTTTAAGTTTTTTTTGTTCTAAGTGTGAGGCTTATTTGTTCTTGCTTTGTTTACGTAAGGAATTTAAGCTGAGAATGAGATTAAGGGTTTATAAAAAGTATTTAAGTATTCATGGGCTGAGTTGTCAGCCTTGGTGTTAGAGGTTTCAGCTTTAAATCGCATGCTGTAGAATGCTTCTCTTGTCGTGTATTTTTTGTTATATTATCATTCTGTTTTTAACTTTAAGCTGTGGGCTTAGCTCTAATTTCACCTATTATAAGTTACCATGATAATATTTCACTACATTTACATTTAACTACAAAGATCAAATCTCGAAGGGAGATTGGGCGACAGTCCAAGCTAAAGCCGGTACCACACGTTCGTCCAACCGTCGAACACTCCAACATGACTCGAGTCTGTCTCGATCAAAACAGACCCTCCACACAGTATACACGTTCCAACAGTGTTCCCACCTGTTTTATTGTCCCCCTAAATTTAGGGGGAAAATAAAATAGGTGGGGTTTTTAGGGGCGTTATATTTTTAGGGATTTATGACTGCTTATTTTTTACTAAGAAAATAAAGGTATAAAAATATAGGGTCTGAAGTTATTCAATCTAGCCATAGTAATATTCTAGTCTAGTAATATTTATTTGTTGACCTAGCGGCTTAGCGAGATCCATTACGGTTCCGGGTTCCTTATTACTAAGTATGCGGAGTTGAATAGAAAACAAATGTCGCCATAGTGCTTACCATAAACATAAGACAAGTGATATTAAAACTACTCTGTGATAACTGGTGGTTACGTTGTCTATGCTTACTGGAAATAAGTTGATTTTTATTTACTTGTTTAATTTAATTTCGTTATTGTAATGCTGTGTGGACAACCAATTTGTTAATTATGCCTAAAGAAAAGAAGAAATACAGTCAAAAGTACACAAATATTTGGAAAACAGATCCAGGGGGATTTTCAAGTAATTGTCTGATTTTAGGGGTTTTAGCATAGCTTTAGGGATAAATATTTTTGAGAGTTGGTAACACTTCGTTCCAACCTCATTCTCTATGGACGGTCTGTGCAACTCCTTTGATCTGTGTACGATTTACCGCCATCGGAGCGATCGCGCGCCAACACGCTCCAACACCGTCAAACACGCACGAACTACCCCTCCACACGTGCGACTGTTGGACGGTTGGACGAACGTGTGGTACCGCCATAACACTACATTGAATTCCTTTCTTTTTGATCTTTTCCTTCACCGGAAGCCATATTGTTTTTTTAGGAAATTTTAAAGAAAGCATCGGCACAAACCCGATATTGAACCTACAAACTCAAGAATGTGAGGCGTTACTTCTGTTAACTAAGCTACCGAACGTGCTAAGAAACTCAATAGTAATGACTCGTGTGTTTGGAAAAGTCTCCAAAGCCATTAACAACAATGTTGCACTCGCGCTTTAGCTCTAAATGACCCGATTCCAACCTGCCCATTCTACTAGTGGACAGCTTGGAGCTCTGAAAAGCGACACTGCTTCGTGGTCAATATTCAAAAAACTCGAACTAAACGGTTCGATTCTACCTTCATTGTACGACACGCTAAACAATGGAACTTGCTGCCCGAGTGGGTGTTCTCTGATAGATACAATCTGGGTGCCTTCAAGTCGCGAGTAAATCAGTCATCTTCGTTTAACATCACGCGAGATGGGGGTCAAACGCAAGCCTATTAATTGTTATTAAAAAAAAAACTATAACGACCTATAACTCATTTTTGTCTCGTTAATTATAAACTGTCATATTTTAGCTAGCAACGGCACCTAAAACTTTTAACAAAATAAAGTTCACAGCATCATTGCATTTAAGCTCATTATCCTGTGATATGCGGTGTTAAGTCTTGTTAGTACTATTAGCTTTTTTTATTATGAAATAAGCTTGCTTCCAACCGCCATCTCGGTTGATTTTAAGCGAAGATACGGTCAACGATGGAACACGCTTGTCTAAAAAAATCAAACCAAAAATTCACTGGCGACTTAAAGGCACCCAGATTGTATTTTGAGATTCGTAAACAATAAAATAGTTTCCCTACGGATACAGTAACGCTTCCACACTACTGCTTGGCGCCGGAATATCTGGTTCTGCGGTGGTGCTAATCCTACTTTTCCTGCTAATGAAATATGCCACTTACTATATTTATATTATACGTATGTGACAATTTTGTAGCTGCCCAGTACTTTCTTGATACTACTGTTGGGAGGGTACCTCTTGCTCGGATACTTGACTCAGCTGGTCGAGGATAACATGCCCGATGTCATCAACGACGCCGATGTTGCCAGAGATGTAAGTAAAATTATAATCTCATCAAAACTTTTTGTATTAATATATTGCTGTTTATATATTGCTCGCCATCTCGCTGAAGATAAGATCTAGAAAGAATTACGCTTGCCTATAATAAACCGATTTTTATTTATATGGGAAAGAAATGAGGCGAAGGATACGCTTCTGATGGTAAGACGTATCGCATGCCCATGACCATTGCACCAGTACACAGAACTTTGAGTGTTTTTTTTTAGCAAAACAAAGTCCAGGGCATCTCTGCTTTGGCGTTCGTTACTTTGAGGTTTTCGATGGTTAGTCTCAACAGCCCTGTAATTTCTCTAAATGGAGCCCTTCAAATCGGAAGACAGTAATGTTTTATACACTTGGCAGCACTGGTATTTACTCAGACGACCGCCTGCTAGGAAATCTACCACCAAATAAAGGTGTTGTGTATATGTTTTTGTTACTTAGTTTGTTTGAGTACCGTAAGATAACAGTTGAAACTAATTTTTTATTAATTGCTAGTAGTATTTTGAGTCGGATAACTCGTCACTGATAGAATGTAACCGGATTTGGGAAAAAAAATTATCAGTAATTTTTATTGGACATAAATAGCTGCATGTCACAGACAAGAACTTATTTACCTACTTATTTTATGCCATTCGTCACGATGCACACAATTTTTATCGACATCGGATGCGCTAAATTAGGTGTCGGCAACCTTTTGACAGGCAGGGGACACAAGATGGCAAAATTATAATTGGTCATATCCCACAGAAAAGATAGAGAGAACAAAAATGCTATTGAAAATTGTTAAAATAAAGGCAAAATGATTCTTATAATTAGAATACACATTTTCTATCTAGAATCTATAATATTTTAGATATTTATGACTACAAAACAATCAGGGGCCGCAAGTAGGACATCCGCGGACCGCATGTAGCCCACGGGCCGCGTGTTGTCGACCGCTGCGTTAAATAATAACTTTGTTACAAACCGACCAAATCATTTTTAACGCTCATTGAGATATTCAACGGTTAATCTCAAAAGCCCTGTAATTTCGCTAGCTGCGGCTTCCTTCAAATCAGAATACGGTGATGTTTACACCCTACTGCTTGGCGGCAGAATATCTGAAACTGTGGCGATAGGCGCCATCTATACCTAGATCTCCTTTTAAGGAGATTTACAACCTAGTGAATGATGATGAACGTAATCTGTCTAGGTACATGACATGTTCAGCGAAGAGTCTGCATGGAGGTACCTTCACGACATTCTCGGGTCGGAGCCGCGTGTCGCCGGCACCGTCTACCATCTGAACAAGACGCGAGACATGAAGGCAATCGTCGATACAATCGCCTCTCAGGCCAACCAGCCTGTCTGGACTGACTGGCAAAGACACACCGGTAATTTACCCTACTTCTATGTTTTTCGCTTCGCACTTTTTTATGATCGACAGGCTAGGTGTTTGTCCACACCCCACTTGGTGTTATGTGACGGTGTGGTCGGTGTTGCCGTGGTGGTGCCGGCGTAAGAATTGTACCCCGCTCTCTCTACCCGTGGTTGCCGTAAGAGTCGGCTAAGTGATGTAATCCGGAAGATGGGCAGCAGCGTCTTTCTTGAATAATCACACTTAACTGCGCTCGCCAACCCGCCTGCCCAGCGTGGCGAGTATTGGCAAAACCCCCCAGGAGGAGGACTATGTCCAGCAGTGGACGTCCTATGCCTGATGATGTGATCAAAAATCGAGAGAAATAAGTCTTAGTTCCAGTCACAGAAAGTAACTCAGATCCCAGTCTGGCCACGCCAGTGACAACTTTATTACATGCTTCAACTGAGTTTTGTATAACCTCTATAGATAGGTAGGTATAACTATGGGTATACTTTATTTTCAAACTATGTTTACATTTGTAACGGAATCTCATCACGAAGAAGCGAAAATTCACTCAAAATGTATCGTTCCAAGAATACGAAGTTTTATTTGTTTACATTAAAATATATGTCTTTTCAGATGACTTCTTTATAGACTCTTCAGCGCCGTATCTGAACGTATACGAAGAAGCGTCTAACGTGGTGGCGGTGCTAGAAGGAGAGAGCGGTATGCAGGCCAATGGCACCATCGGCAGTTCTATTCTTGTGAACTGTCACTATGACTCTGTCCCTTTCGCCCTGGGTAAGACTTACTTTTTGACTTAAAAAAAAATAAGCTTACGTTTGTCCGCCATCTCATCTGATGTTAAGTGACGGTGTGGTGGAAGGATTACTGATGACGTCATCCATGAGATTTATCGTCAATCCCCTGTCTATCAGCGTGTTCTCCTGACTGTCGGGTAGTGGTATATAATGAAACTCTATTTCTGGTGATCACCATTTCTATTCATTACGCACAGATTACATGGTTAAAGTCGAATGTACTCTAGCGCGGCTATGGGATAGCTGAAGAGTGGCGGCTAAGCTATGGAATGCGCCACTGTCAGCAAAGACACTGTGTCCCTACATGGAACCTAATGGAACTGGCTCTGAAGCTGCTGGAACACACCGATAGATGCTTAGCGGCAAACTTTCAACTTGAGGGTGGTAGCTAGCCAGCCGAGTACTAGTAAATACCCTACAACCATGCTACGGTTTCCTCACGATGTTTTCCTTCACCTGCAGCTCAATCTCATTGTTGGTGTTTGAACCCATGCCTTCGGCATATGAACCGACCGCGCTAACCACTAAGCTATAATCGCTACATAGATAAGTGTATAGTGTATTAAAAAAAAATGTCATCTTTAAGTATTATTTTCATACTGAACTTTAGAGGTCAGTGGGCAAAACTTCTTGCAATCCTATGTTACTGATTTCAAATGCTGATATCTTAGTCCATTCCTTGCTGTGGTCCAGTCATTTCCGCCTGAGACGTCCTGTGCGTCGCTTCACCAGTATTCTACTTTCGACAATCAACCTTGGAAAGTCATGCTCAGTCTAACACACAAGCTAATTGCTAATCATTAAAAAAATCTACCTGTTTACTTTTTTTTTTATAGCTGACAGGCTTGGTGTTTGACCACAACTCACCTGATGTTAAGTGACGGTGTGGTCGAAGATGGTAAAGCACACCTAGCCTGGAATGGAACTGGCTCTCAAGTGAGGCTGCCGGAACACACCGTTAGATGCTTGGCGGCAGATTTTCAACTTGAGGGTGGTAGCTAGCCAGCCGAGTACTAGAAAGTACCCTACCACCATGCTATGGTTTCCTCACGATGTTTTCTTTCACCGGCAGCTCAAGCTCATTGTTGGTGTTTGAACCCACGCCCTTCGGCATGCGAACCGACCACGCTAACCACTGAGCTATCATCGCTATAAACTACTACTGTTACTCTTACATGTTTTCTTTCTTTCGTATTAATTTCAAAAGAAATACTGCCCTTATAACATTATTTCAAAGAAATTATACATAAATAAATAAATAAATATTGTAGGACACATTACACACATCGCCATCTGACCCCAAACTAAGCAGAGCTTGTGTGATGGAAGACAGATAACTGATAGAATACATAAATACTTTTTTTGTTATAAATACATACGTATAATACACACAAAACACCCAGACACAGAACAAACATTTGTTTATACCAAACAAACATTTGTCCTTGGCGGGAATCGAACCCAAGCCCTACAGCTCAGGCTTCATACTCCCAATGAGCCAACAGGGCTGTCAAGCCCTGATACACAACAATACAGATAAGGCTGCCCTTGTTTGTTTTATGTTTGACAGGCTTGATTTTTGACCACAACTCACCTGATGTTAAGTGACGGTGTGGTCGAAGATGATGTACTATTAGATGGTATATATCATGAGTATGTCAAGCAGTGGAGTGACACTGGTTATACAATTAATATCTCCGTTGTAGGTGCGTCAGATAACGCACTGTTCTGCGCTGTGCTCGCGGAAACTCTCAACAAGATGTCGCGACGATCGCGCAAGTTCAAACATAACATCGTGTTCTTATTCAACGGAGCAGAGGAAAACGGATTGCAGGTAATTTATTCTTTTTATTTATATCAAAGTCGTCTCATCGTGGTGGTACCGGCGTAAGAATAGTACCATACCCTCTCTACCCGTGGTTGCCGTAAGAGTCGGCTAAGGGATGTAATCCGGAAGATGGGCAGCAGCGTCTTCCTTGAACTATCACACCTAACTGCGCTCGCCAACCCGCCTTCCAAGCGTGGCGAGTATTGGCAAAACCTGGTAACTATGGGGAAGGCCTATGTCCAGCAGTGGACGTCTTATCGCTGATAATGTGATTTATATCAAAGCAGTGAGACGAACGAGACACTCTCCTAATGGCAAAAGGAGAAGAGAAGAAAGAATGTTCATATGACCAATTAAAGATGTCCACCGAGAATTAAAAACGTTGCTACCCCGTTGCTTCCGTTGTAATCCCGAATAAGTAAAACAAAGATGTGTCAAGACCATATCAGTTTCCATAGTGTAATAAAGTGGTGTTTCACGTTAATTTTGGTCCTTCGAGCTCGAATAAAAATATAACTCTTGTTCATCGCCATTATAGCGGCAACCAGACGTTTGAGTAACAAAACAAACAGTCCATCGTTGCTTTGGCGCTTATTACTTGGAGACGTACTATGGTTAGTCTCGGAAGCCCTATAATGTCGCTGCAGTACCCTTCAAACCGGACCACAGTAATGTCAGAATGTAATTTTGGCGGCAGAATGTCTGTTAAACCTACCTGTAGTGGTACGAACCTCTTGGAAAAGTAATCTATCTCTAAACGTTATTTTAATATTCTAATGTGAAGTTTAATGTTTCCAGGCCAGCCACGCATTTCTTGCCCACGAGTGGGCGCATGGGGTTAAAGCAGTCGTCAATTTGGATGCTGCGGGTATGAATGGTAAACCTACCGTATTTCAGGTAAGACTTTTCTTTTTCGTTACACATCACACTAATATTATAAACAAATTTTGACGGGTACTGCAGCTAGCGAAATTACTGGGCTGTTGAGACTAACCATCTAGTCTCAAAGTAATGAGCGCCAAGGCAGCGATGCTCTGGACATTGTTTAACTACTCAAAGTTCTGTATATCGCTGCAATGGTCATGGACAGGCGTTATCTCTTGACATCAGGGGAGCGTCTCGTTCGTCTCATTAATGTTACATAAAAAAAAATACACTGCACCAGGTTCTTTGGATACCTGGCTTTAATACGAGTGAAACACCTAACTTGTTACTCAAAACAGGTACTTTAGTTTTCAGCCTAGTTAATTGCAAAGTAGTTATTTTTCGTGTTCCCAGGTAAACGATCCGCGAGTGTTGAACGCCTTCAAGCGCTCCGTGTACCGACCGAGCGCCCAGGGCGTCGGGGAGTTCCTGTTCTCCTCGGGCATCATCCCTTCCGACACCGACTTCAGGATATTCCGCGACTTCGGAGATATATACGGTGAGTTTTGCTGATGAATTATTGAAATCAAAATCAGTTTATTTGTAAGAATATTGTCTTAAATTGTAGGTCTTATTGTTAAAATTCTAATTATCGAATATTCTACCTTAGGGACCATTCAAGTATTACGTAAGCAGGATTTTAGTAATCATTAACCCCCTCCCTCCCCCTTGTCACCAAAAGGTAACAAAGCCCTTACTTCCCTCTCCTATGCTTAAGCAAACATTGGTTTAATTAGCAGCCATATCGTTAAAAGCAAGGTCAATAATGAGTAAATTTAACAATCAGCATAATTTATATGAGTTTTCTGACGTTATAACCATTCAGATCGCCCTATCCCCATAAAATAAGCGAGCAAAGACCCCCTTACCCCCCTTTGGTGCTTACGTAATACTTGAATGGCCCCATAGTAGGTGTACAAATATTTTTAGATAGATAAACAATTATTTAAGTGTTTCATTCAAAAAGTCATTAATATCATAATACACTTGTCCATAAGAAATTTTAATAATTTACATTTAAAGCTATTGGTGTTTAATTCTTTAAAATAATCTGGCAATTTGTTATATACAGTGATGGCCATACAGTATACATTTCCATTATACACATTTGTTCTCCGCAAGCAACTTATGTTTATGTCGTTTCTGTTATCTGTTCCAAAGCATTACCGCCATGAAAGATATTCAATTGCAATGATGCTATTATTTGTCTGGAAATGTATCAGTTTTACTAATATTAGATTGGTTCACTCTTTATTGTGCACACTAAAAATTACAGAGTATACAGTGTATAAAAAGTATTTATGTATTCTATCAGTTATCTGACTTCCATCACACAAGCTCTGCTTAGTTTGGGGTCAGATGGCGCTGTGTGTAATGTGTCCTACAATATTAAAAAAAAAAAAAAAAAAGTACATAAGTAAAATTTAACTTTACTGATAGCTCAGTGGTTACCGCGGTTGGTACACACGCCGAAGGGAAGGTAAAGGAAAAATTTCATACATCAAAAACTATTCGTACTTCAAGCAAAAAATATGCACTCCTTGAAAAAAGCCACTGTATGTGATCGACATTAAAAAATAGTTTTAAAAACCAACTTAATCAAATTTAAGTGATCGTGTATATTGTTTTTTTAATGTTTATTTTTTAATGGTTGACAGGCTAGGTGTTTGGCCACAGCTCACCTGCTGTTAAGTAACGGTGTGGTCAAAGATGGTAAACACACCTAGCCTGGTATGAAACTGGCTCTCAAGTGAGGCTGTAGAAACACACCGTTAGATGCTTTGCGTCAGATATTCAACTTTAGAGTGGTAGCTAGCCAGCCGAGTACTAGAAAGTACCCTACCACCACGCTATGGTTTCCTCGCGATGTTTTTCTTCACCGGCAACTCAAGCTCATTGTTGGGGTTTGAACCCACGCCCTTCTGCGTGCGAACCGACCTATCAATTAAGTTTAATTTTTCTTCTGTACTCTGTAATTTATTTGACATTTTGATATTAATTTACATAATTGACATTTTAAATTTGTCTCAAAAATAATTGCAACTAGACACAGAAATAGCAAAACAATAACAATGAAATTATTATTGTAATTCCCCCCGCAGGTATCGACATAGCTTTTGCTAAATGGGGCCACGTATACCATACCCGTTTCGACCACCCCGACCTCATTCAAAAGGGGGTGATACAGAATGCGGGGAACCTGATGATGGGACTGCTCTCTCAGCTCGCTGATATGGACGAGATGGCTGAACAGGTAACAAACATAAAATGGGAAATGTATTATTCGCATTATTGCATCCCATCCTCGGCGCCATTGGGATATCAAGGATAAATAGAGAAATGATCGGGAGCGTTAATGAAATGCTTTTCGTAGTAACGATGATGGTTCAGTGGTTAGTGCGATAGGTTCGCATGCCGAAGGGCGTGGGTTCAAACCCCAACAACGAGCTTGAGCTGCTGGTGAAGGAAAACATCGTGAGGAAACCATAGCGTGGTGGTAGGGTACTTTCTAGTACTCGGCTGGCTAACTACCACCCTCAAGTTGAAAATCTGCCGCCAAGCATCTAACGGTGTGTTCCGGCAGCCTCACTTGAGAGCCAGTTCCATTCCAGGCTAGGAGTGCTTTACCATCTTCGACCACACCATCACTTAACATCAGGTGAGCTGTGGTCAAACAACTAGCCTGTCAGCCATAAAAAAAAAAGTAATGACTGATTTATTATTTGTCGGCGGTAGGCTAGTCAACTCGCCCGACCTACCGCCTTCATCGACACCTACCTTAATACATTACAGTTTTTGTTGTTATTTACCTGGTGGTAGACCATCTTAGCAGGAGCTCGTCTAGGTACCACCGCAGTACCAAATACTCTGCCGCCAAGCAGTAGTGTACACACATTACTTTGCTCCGGTTTGTTGGGTAGCAAAATATTAGGGCTGTTGAGACTATACATCGAAAGTCTTATAATCAGCGATGCCCTGGACTTTGTTTTGCTACTCAAAGTTCTGTGTACCGCTGCAATGGTCATGGACATACGTTGTCTCTTACCATCAGCAGAACGGCGCGTTCGTAACATTTTAAAAGGAACCTGTATTGTGATACCATTGAATGGTAAGCGTCTCATGTTTTATAGAATTGAAGTCTCATGTTCCCCACAGGAATCCAATCCTAGGACAGCGATATACTTCGACTACTTAAACGTGTTCCTGGTGACGTATTCGATTCCCGCCTCGTACGCGGTGGACGCTGCCATAGTGGTTATAGCGCTCGGGAGCGTCGCGTATTACATCTGGCTGGTAGGGTTCAGTGAGTATACCAATACACATAATGCATACCAACACACATAATGCATACCAACACACATAATATATACTAACACACAATGCACACTAACACACATAATGCAAACTAATAGGGAGCGTCGCGTATTACATCTAGCTGGTAGGGTTCAGTGAGTATACCAACACATATAATGCATACCAACACACATAATGCATACCAACACACATAATGAATACCAACACACATAATATATAATAACACACAATGCACACTAACACACATAATGCAAACTAATAGGGAGCGTCGCGTATTACATCTAGCTGGTAGGGTTCAGTGAGTATACCAACACATATAATGCATACTAACACACATAATGCATACCAACACACATAATGCAACACACACAATGCATACAAATAATAGATATTTATATTAACTAACACATCATTTATTTTGTACTAACACACACATAATGCACACTAAGTTATGTAATACATAGATACAAACAAATAAAAACTTAAAATCAACATAAGATAGTAGGCATGTTTTAATTTCCAACATATAGTTTGTCTTAAACTATATCCTTACTTGTAGGGTGGTCGATGATCCGGGAACTGTTATTCGCCGCTTTATCCCGAGTGGCAAGCATGGCTGCTGGAGTGCTACTGGCTACTATTTGCGCGGCGCTTACCATCGCCACCACCATTCAGCTCAGGTGAGATACATTTCTGAAATTGGCGCAATTTCCTTCACTTTTAAGTTGCTATTTCATCGGATATTTTTTTGGCTGAATCCATGATAAAACGTACATCCATGTCGAAAGTATCTTAATTAACGACTTGCCAATTATTATTACTATTATTTCAGCTCATTTTGTCCCACTGCTGGGCAAAGGCCTCTCGTCCTCCTTTCCATGCCTCTGTGTAGTGCTGTTGAGGTCAAATTCTTATTATGAGCAGCAATCTTTCCACCGTCTTCTAGGCCGACTTTATGGCCGTTCAACCTCCGGGACCCAGTCAGTGGTGGTGGACTTGTCAATGAAGTGCACAAATCTCACATCAGTATCAAATATTCTGCCGCCAAGCAGTAGTGTGTAAACATTACTGTGTTCCGGTTTGAAGGCTGCAGCTAACGAAATTACAGGGCTGTTGAGACTAACCATCAAATATCTTATAGTAATCAGCGATGCCCTGAACTTTGTACACTAATGTCAATTCCGTAATATCATTACTAAGTATATATCATTTAATAGTTTTAGAACACTGATTACATGTCAATGAAGTAAAAACAAAATGTCAAAGTATACAAACATGTCAGTATAAAAATACTGCCAATTTGTTTTTTGTTTTTTATGTCTGACAGGCTAGGTGTTTGACCACAACTCACCTGATGTTAAGTGACGATGTGGTCGAAGATGGTAAAGCACACCTAGCCTGGAATGGAACTGGCTCTCAAGTGAGGCTGCCGGAACACACCGTTAGATGCTTGGCGGCAGATTTTCAACTTGAGGGTGGTAGCTAGCCAGCCGAGTACTAGAAAGTGCCCTACCACCACGCTATGGTTTCCTCACGATGTTTTCCTTCACCGGCAGTTCAAGCTCATTGTTGGGGTTTGAACCCACGCACTTCGGCATGCGAACCGACCGCGCTAACCACTGAGCTATCATCGCTACAATATAAAATAAGTCAATAAAAAAAAAAAATCCATATAAAAAAATTACAAACAAATCTTAATTACTTACTAGTAATCTTATCATATCTTAGTTTATCTCTTACCATCAGGAGAGCGCGTCGTTCATCTCATTACTTTAACATAAAAAAAGATGTTAAAGTTCGGGGCGAGTAACTATAAAAGTAAATTATTGCAGGTATTTATCGGAGCCCTGGCTCGTGGTACCGCTGTTCTGGGTTCCGTACCTGGTGGGAGCGGTGGCGGCGTCGCAAGCATTCGACGCGTGGCGGGTGAAGAAGGTAAATTTTACGCTAGAGGATCAATAAAAAAATTTTTTTACTTACAATGTTAGTCAATAGAAGTTTTAATCCCAATACTGAATTTGAGCTGCCGGTAAAGGAAGACATTATGTGAAAACTATATTATGGTCGTAGGGTACGATACCATATTTTATTAAAAACATTAGCTACAAATGTCAAAAAAAACTTAATTATGTTTGTGACGTTGCACGACCTTCGTGACTGTATCACACTCTGGGACAATACGTATTCATCGATCCCATGCGAGGTTCAGAAATGAGGCGGCAGCAAATATACATGCACTCACCTCCGATGATGTCATCTCTGTTTGTGTGTCCTTGAACTTGCACCGGCGCGTGGACGCTATGAAAAGCACTGACGACGATAAGAACAACCGTTTCCGTCTATCACTCAAGACGATCTGGCGCTCCCATTTGACGAGTACGTGGTGCTGGTGCATGACAGCTGCTGTCAGATGCATTTCGCTACCGCCTTAGGAGCTGTGGTACCCGCATTAAAATCGACGAACACGCATAATGTTCGAGTTGATAGTTTACTACCGGAAGGGTACAATGTTAATTCATCAATATTATCTCAGCCGTAGGACGTCCACTGTTGGAAATAGGCCTCCGCCTCCTTGAAGACCAGTTGGAAGCGGTTGGAATTATGTTAATTATATAAACACAATTGCCTACTAACAAATGATTTATTTCCAATAATTTACAGCTTGTGTCTAGATGATGTAAGATCCTAAGGATACCACATACATCCAAATCTGTTGAGGCATTTATAAATTACGGTTGTATGAAGAAAATTCACATACTTTCATACATACATGAACACCGAAATCATTACACTCCTTTTTTGATATGTTAATAAAAAATAATAATTCCACTTCCACACAATTCAACATTAATAATGTCCACTGCTGGACATAGGCCCCCTCCTGGGTGGTGGGTTTTGCCAATACTCGCCACGCTTGGCAGGCGGGTTGGCGAGCGCAGTTAGGTGTGATTGTTCAAGGAAGACGCTGCTGCCCATCTTCCGGATTACATCCCTTAGCCGACTCTTACAGCAACCACAGGTAGAGAGGGTGGGGTACTATTCTTACGCCGGCTAATAATTAATTACTTACTAGTAATTGAATAGACAACCTAGCGACTCACTCAGCTGTGATTTTTTCCTCTATAGAGTGGATTAAACCGTTCAATCCGCACTGTGCAAGCGCAGGCGGCCACCCGCCTGCTCATGGCGGCGTTGCTGATTGTACTGATGTGTGTGCCGGCCCTAGTGTCGACGCGCTACGTGCTGACCGTACCGCTGTTCCTCATGTCAGCTATGTCACTCGTGTCGCTGACCGTACTCAGACTCAAACGGCTTGAAGGTAAGTTGCATGTTGTTGCTGATTGTACTGATCTCAATTTCCACTCTCCACAAATAGGATAAAAGACCTTTAAATCATTCTTTTTTTGCCGTCGGCTTTATTTATGGCCGGTCGTGTGTGAAGTACTGCTGTCACCTTTTTATGGGAGCTCCTAAATACCAGCTGGAAGCTTTGGAAGCGGTAGCCCATCGTGCCATGAGGCTTATTAGTAATGGCGATCTTGTCGCCAAAAAAATGTTTAGCCTTCTTCGCAGAGTAGCATGTCGGTCTATTTTATGCCGGACACATTTCGGGGAGTGTGCGCCCCCCCTCTCCGTTCCACCACAGGACAAGCAGAAGAACGGCACACTATCATCCGTTCCTCTTGGACGTGCCCAGTGCTCGTACGCAGCGATTCCGCTCTACTTCCTTGATGCGTACAGCCCATGAATGGAACTCATTGCCGACTTTCTTGTTTCCTACAAACTACAATTTGAACGTTTTTATCTAGAGTGAATATATTTCTTGTAGTTCAACGTGCTCCATTCTCAGCCGCACCGTCGCTTTCTATCAGGCGAGATCTACCAAAAGTAGATCTATTTCATATATTTGACAAAAGTAATCATCTGTACTCGAACCGGGGGCTTCTGGTTTCGGGACCGCCTGATTTCCCACCTGAGCTATAATATTATAACCTTGTAGAATATGGCGAAATTTACCTTCGTATTCCAATGATATTGTAGTAGTTTTTCATCAGATGAGCTGTGGTCAAACACCTAACTAAATAAACATTTAAAAAAAAGTAATCTTTATTTACTTAGGGAGTATTACCTATCGAGCGTTGTTGCTTGCTTTTTAGGGGTCCGTACCTAGGGAGACTTTACTTACTAAGCCTTGTCTGTCTGTCTGTCCGATCTGTGTTAAGTTTATTGGTATTTTTCCAGCATGGCAACACTTGTGGCTCGAGATCATCCTCTCTCTCCCGTCTACGATGTTCACGTTAACCCTAGCGCTCCGGCTGGACGCCATGATGCTCCCCATCATGGGGCGCTCCGCCGGCGCGTCGCCCGACACCACGGTCGCATTAATTAACGTGGCCATGGCCATATTGTGCTCCACCACCGTGGTATGTACTCCTGTATTTTTTTTAATAATAAATAGGCTTTCGTTACGTGTATTTCACGATAATAGTATGAATTTTCTGTAGCGATGATAGCTCAGTGGTTAGCGCGGTCGATTTACATGCCGAAAAGCGTAGGTTCAAACCCCAACAATAAGTTTGAACTGCCGGTGAAATTTCCTAGTAATCGGCTGACTAGTACATCGTTTTCGTTTTTTATTGCTTTAAAAAACGTTTTTTTTTTTTTCAAAACCTCATATTATGTAAATTCCTCCACATAATTGTCAGATTATGGGCAGTAAGGGCACCAAGATGAAGCGGCTATGTAATAATCTGACGCGCTCGAGTATTTCAAGGTCACGATATGTTTTGCATTTTCAATAATTGCCCGTGACTATTGGTCGCGTCCAAATCGTCAGTCTTTTGAATAGTAGCTACTGGAGGGTTCACTTAACATCCCTTATCAACGTATGACGCGCTCGAATATATATATTTTTTCCTATTTTCTACCCCTTCGTAGGGCCACCCCCACCATGCAAACCGGCTGATTAATATTCAGAATGACGTGGGGCGCATACGTTATTAATATCTGAAGCGTTCGAGTAGTTCTATAACCTGTACACGCTCGCCCCACCAGTGAAAATAATACTAATCTATATACAATATATAGATCTAATACCTTTAAACGAACAATTTTTGTATATCTGTATCTGAAAATTTACAAAGCCTACTATAAGGTGGCTCATTACATGGAAGACAGGAATATATGGTTGTAGTAGCTTCTCTCTGCACTTGCATCCCCCTGGCTAAGTGACAATTGTAGTAAGCATAATGTATGTATTAATATTTATAACTGTAAATTGTAACCTAATATGAAAAGAAAGATCCACAAAAAAAGCCTTGCTGAGTTTCTTGCCGGAGTCTTCTCAGTTGAAGTGTAATTACGAGCCGGTGGTAGATTCAAACATGTAACTTAACGTTCATAAGTGCCTTACCAGGGCCTAAACTGATTAAATGACTTTTTGATTTTGATTTGATTTTATAATCTGAATCGCAAACGGTTCTAACGAATTTCATGAAATTTAGTATGCAGGGGGTTTCGGGGGCGATAAATCGATCGATCTAACTAGGTTTCATTTAAAGAAAACGTCGTTTTATCCTTGTTTTCAGCCGAGCAAAGCTCGGTCAACCAGGTACTGATAATAATACTTCACTTAAACTTTTTTTGATTTTAGCATCATTTTTTTTTTATGTAACAGCAATGTGACGAACGAGACGCTCTCCTGATGTTAAGAAATAACGCCTGTCCATGACCATTGCAGCGATACACTGAACTTTGAGTAGTATAACAAAGTCCAGGGCATCGCTGCCTTGGCGCTCATTACTTTGAGACTAGGTGGCTAGTCTCAATAGCCCTGTAATTTCGCTAGCTGCAGTACCCTTCAAACCGGAACACAGTAATGTTTACACACTACTGCTTAGCGGCAGAATATCTGGTACCGCGGTGGTACCTACCTAGACGACCTCCTACAAAGGAAATCTACCACCAAGTATAATTGGTGTGTTTGGTGCTTGTTTGACTACAGCTCACCTGATATTAAATGACGCTGTGGTATGGACTTAGTCTCAAGTTCTCAAGTGAGGCTGTCGGTACACATTGTTAATTGTCTTGGCGGCAGATTTTTTACTTAAAAAACTGGCTGGTACTTAAAAAGCTAGCCAGGAACTAGAAAGTGCCTTACCACCACGACCACCTACCTAGACGACCTCCTACTAAGGAAATCTACCACCAAGTAATAACCTTCACAATCCAATAGGTCGCCACGACGCTCGAGTATATCCCTATTTACCTTCTTGGGCTCCCCTATTAAGTGCCAAGGTTTATTCCCGGGTTCCAGTGCGGGCTAGAGCTGCTGTTCTCGCGGCGGCGCGCGTGGGTGGCACTGTCCGCCGCCTTCGCCGTGAGCTTCGTGCTGTTCTTCATCCCGTTCGCGCCGTACAGGGACGAGGGGCCGTCCACCATGAGGCATTACTGGTTTGTGAGTATGCAACACCTACATACATATTCTTCTAAAAAAATGTCCTAAAACTTTATTGTGCGCACGTTTTTTAACTCAGATTTCAAGTAATTAATTCTTTGATCCTTCAGCTATAGAGTGGTGTAATTACTTTTCAGCTGTAGCCAATAGATAACACCAAAGTGTATCTCCCGATTATGCTATCATCAGCTTACTAAATTGTCTTCCACTATGAAAGTCAATTTAAACACGTGTTGAGGATAAAATACCGGCTACTAGGCCATTTAATTAATAATGTATTATTCCCAAATTAACCCCGTTTTTAGGGTTCTGTACCTCAAAAGGAAAAAACGGAACCCTTATAGGATCACTTTGTTTTGCGTTTGTATGTCTGTCAAGACCCTTTTTCTCAGGAACGCGTGAAGGTATCAAGCTGAAATTCATATCAAATACTCAGGCCTACTGTCCCTTGAAGCTGTGAAAAAATCAAACTTCTAAGCCAACGCAATCAAAAGATACAGCCGTTTATGCTGCAAATTTTCGACACTCGCAAGGAAATCAAAACCTACAGGATACTTCCCATGAACTCGGAATCTTGCAATTTGTTACGAAGCAACGTCTTATAGCACAGATAAAGGAAAAATTACGAAAAGCTTAAATTACCATTAAAAAAACCGTAACTTTTACTTATATACTTACAGGTTTGTACGGAACCCTCAGTGCGCGAGTCCGACTCGCACTTGGCCGGGTTTTTTTTTGGCTGACAGGCTATGTGTTTGACCACAGCTCACCTGCTGTTAAGTGACGGTGTGGTCGAAGATGGTCAAGCACACCTAGCCTGGAATGGAACTGGCTCTCAAGTGAGGCTGCCGGAACACACCGTTAGATGCTTGGCGGCAGATTTTCAACTTGAGGGTGGTAGCTAGCCAGCCGAGTACTAGAAAGTACCCTACCACCATGCTATGGCTTCCTCACGATGTTTTCCTTCACCGGCAGCTCAAGCTCATTGTTGGGGTTTGAACCCACGCCCTTCGGCATGCGAACCTACCGCGCTAACCACTGAGCTATCATCATCAGGTGAATTCAAACACCTAGCCAATCATAAAAATATTTACTTTTTTTCGTCTAGCATTCGGAAATAGTGACGTACGACCAAAACAAGGTCCCGATCGAGACCACGACAGGGGTTGTTGTGAACAAGCAGGACGCCAACACGATCCGCAGCGTGATCCCGGACCTGGCTGCTGGGGGGGTGTCCCTGCAGGGCGCCCCGAGCCCCCACTGCGAGGACAGGGTGTATTGCGACCTGCCCCTCTACAGGACCGGGTACGGGAGACATCTGTAAGTGGGGCTCTTTACTAACTCACTAATTTGGTGTTTTTAATTCTTCTCAAATCTAGACAGGCGGTAGCGTGTCCAGCCAAGTTCTTATATTGACATGTTTGTATACTTTGACATTTTGTTTTTATTCATTGGCATGTAATCAGTGTTCTAAAACTCATAAACTATATATTGTAATTATATTATGGAATTGGCATGTAACATTGGTGTTATCTCAAAGGAACTGACGACGCAGCAGCCGTGTATAATAATTACACGAACCATTTCGAGCTACTTCTGATCCCTTCACAATTCAAAAACTATTTAAACTACATTTATGAAATTCGGCAAATTTATTAAAGCTCTTTAGCTAGTCTAGAATACAAAATTTCATAAATGTTGCTCAATCAGATATTGATATATTATTGGTAAAAACCGGCATTTTTATGACTGACATTTAGATCAAAAACCTAACTTCCAAAATGACCTAGATATTGAGCATCTACAAAGGAAAAAGTCTAAATACTGAAAATGATTGATAATTAGTATCAACAAAGTAATAACGAATTGAAGTATGAAAGTAGGTTATTTACACGGTTATTAATTTATCGTTTTAATCCCATGGAGAGGTGGTTTAACTTACAAAGTACTAGTCATCAATAACTTATATCCACAAATCGTAAGGCCTTAGTCTTCCTAGCGCTCTTCTCTACAGCTCCTCAATATTTAGCAATGGGCAAGCTGCACTCTTCAGAGTTAAAGCCTTACAGTCTTACCACAAAAAAGTTAAACACCTGTTGAACACGTGTTTAAAAAAAGTGTTACCACAAAACTTCGTTTTACGATTGTCTAGAGTTAGATACGACTTAAACACTGTCTAAATTTAAACAACGGGCATAGCTAGTTTAACCGATGTCTAAGTTCTAATGTCAACCAAATAACTGTCAACAGAGAATTGACCATTACTACTTTTTGCTGTAAACATTGTGATCGTGGTGAAATTAGCAGTATCTTCTTCGTATTTCTTTTGAAAAATAGTTGTGAATACGATTACGAATACGATACCTATGGATATTATAGAAATCATTGATTTTATCGACGATATGGATTTAGAGGACCTTGAATTCATGGATCGCTTTCGCTTTTTCTTTATTTACTGTTTTATTATTCATATTGACTTTTTAACTTCGTGTTATTCAGATTCAGATTCAGAAATATTTATTGCAAAAAAATGTTTTTGCAATAAATATTTCTGAATCTTTCTTTTTATTGCAAAAATTTTTTTCAAAAGAATCTTTTTTTCTTTTATTGCAAAAGAATCTTTTTTTTTATTGCAAAAAATTTTTGTTAAAACAAAATAATTATGATTCAAGACCGGTACAATACAAACAGCAACAGGCTTCAATCCAAATCCCAGTAGATGTCATGGCTGTTATTAGTCAGTTTTTTTTTTACTTTTGAGCGATACGTTCCATTTCTTTCCATGAGATCAATTCACTATAGCGTTACATTACGTTTTTGTTTGAACTTAACTTAATAGCATTAATTTAATAATTAAAATAGTATTTAATTTCATTATTAACTATATTTTGACTTACATACTAACAGTTGTAATGAAATAATTGTTCAGAAAATCATGTACCTAATCTCACGCGATCTGCGTAAAATGGAAGCGAAATAACGGAACTACCTGAACTAAAAAAAAGGTTGAACGAATGTTTTATGGTGTTGCCAAGATTTATGAGTTAGACATTGTTTAGAAAGACACTCGCTAAACACAGTTTTGTGGTAACAAAAGTTAAACATGCGTTAAACATGTGTTTATCTTTTAGACAGTGTTTAGCTAAACATTTGTTGGACCACTGTTTTATCTGTCTTTTGTAGTAAGACTGTTAGACTCCATTTTATAAATCTCGATCTAAAGCAAATCAAGTCACAAGAAAGTTCTATAAAAGAATACAATCGCCTGCGTACGTAATACCGCCCCAACTTGGCCAAATTAAAAATAAACTGAAAACGTATAAGAAAAATTGCAGTCCACTCTAGCTCAGTGGTTAGCGCGGTCGGTTCGCATGCCGAAGAGCGTGGGTTCAAACCCCAACAATGAGCATGAGCTGCCGGTGAAGGACAACATCGTGAGGAAACCATAGCGTGGTGGTAAGGTACTTTCTAGTACACGACTTTAAGTTGAAAATCTGCCGACAAGCATCTAACGGTGTGTTCCGGCAGCCTCACTTGAGAGCCAGTTCTATTCCAGGCTAGGTGTGCTTTACCATATTCGACCACACCGTCACTTAACATCAGGTGAGTTGTGTTCAAACACCTAGACTGTCAGGCATTAAAAAAAAACTAATATTTTAAAGGTACAAGAACATATGAAACACATAAAAAAGAAAACTATATAACATAAACGTAGTAATTCTATAAATAAAAATGTTAATTTTTTCTGTACAAAAAGTAATGATATCGCATCAAAAACACAAATGTGAAATGAGAGCCAAGTTCAGTCGTCGTCGGCGAAGTTGACAACGTTTAAAAAGTAAAACGTAAAACATTATTATTTCGTAGAATGGGTTTATTCTAACACGACTACTAACTTGGAATTCATTTATTATTAAAATTTCAATCTGTACAAATAGAAAGAGAGTAAACTTTTGGAGCTGGCTTGGGTGAATGCTGGCAGGGGGAAATGGACAATACACCCCAACACCCCAGAATTCTTTGTTTGTTTATACATGTTGGCTTCGAAAACTTGCCAAGTTTTTTCGCAAATTGTCACGTTAGACCATCACATCACATCATCAGCCATAGGACGTCCACTGCTGGACATAGGCCTCCTCCTGGGGAGGGGTTTTGCCAATACTCGCCACGCTTGGCAGGCGGGTTGGCGAGCGCAGCTAGGTATGATTGTTCAAGGAAGTCGCTGCTGCCCATCTTCCGTATTACATCCCGACTCTTACGGCAACCACGGGTGGAGAGAGTGGGGTACTATTCTTACGCCGGCACCATCACGGCACATGCTAGACCCTCTGGTTATAATTGTTTGGCTCGGCAGCGACAAGGCGCTGGTGCTGTCGACGGAGGGCCCGGCGCCCTTCAACCCGCCGCCCGCGCTCGACGCGACGCGCTCCTGCGCGGGAGAACTCTGCACATATAACTTCGTCATGGCCGGTGCGTACATTCATCTATACATTCTAGATATTTATTGCTATTTATTGTTTCCCCACAGTATAAGGTGTAGTTTTAGTATATGTTTGATAGGCAGTGACGCTTTGGTCAAGTCGGGGCTGCAAAGCCTTGAGCATCGACGTAAGGTCTCCTGTCTGTTGGCTTTCTACCGGATACACTTCGGGGATTGTGCCTTGGAGTTGCACGATTTGGTTCCCCCCACCCCTTTTTACTACCGGACGGCCAGACAAACGCGACCAAAGCGTCACCCGTACATGGTGGACGTTCCCCATGTGCGTACTAAACGCTTGGAATCCACATTCTTCGCACAGCGAGGATGTGGAACTCTATGCCAGTCTGTATTTCCCGAAATGTATAATATTAGTGTCTTCAAATCAAGAGTAAGCAGGTTCCTTCTTGGTAAGCGTGTTCCATCCTAGACCGCATCGTTGCTTAACATCAGGCAAGATGTGGTCCAATGCGAACCTATTAAGTATAAAAAAAATTGTGCAGTCACATTTTTTTTTGTTTTTTTCTTTTTTTATATCGCTGACAGGCTAGTTGTTTAACCACAACTCACCTGATGTTAAGTGACGGTGTGGTCGAAGATGGTAATGCACACCTTGCCTGGAATGGAACTGGCTCTCAAGTGAGGCTGCCGGAACACACCGTTAGGTGGTGCTTGGCGGCAGATTATCAACTTGAGGGTGGTAGCCAGCCAGCCGAATACTAGAAAGTACCCTACCACCACGCTATGGTTTCCTTCACCGGCAGCTCAAACTCATTGTTGGGGTTTTAACTCACGCCCTTCGGCATGCGAACCGACCGCGCTAACCACTGAGCCATCATCGCTACAAAATTTCTTTCATTCTAATAATGTATTGTAAGTTCAGCAGTCGTACCGATGATAGCTTAGTGGTTCATACGCCGAAGGGCATGGGTTCAAATACCAACAATGTGTTTCCGGTGAATGAAAACATCGCGAGAAATAGTATGATGGTAGAGTACTTTGTAATACTTGGATGGCTAGCTACCACACGTTGAAAATCTGCCACCTACCAAATAATTTCTTCCGACAGCTTCACTTAAAAACCAGTTCCAGACTTTCTGTGTCTTTGTTCGAAGCGCTGATACAATTACCAGAATCATTATCTCCTTCCAGGTACCGCCCACAACACGGTCACAATCTGGCCGCATTCGAACGTGAACCTGACCAGTTGGTCGTTCCAGTCGCCCGTGCGCGAGTCGTTCCAGAAGCTCGGCCGGCCAGTGTACGCGATAGTACACTCGCGCGCCACTTACAACGAGACAGCACTGCCTTACCAGTTCTCAGCCACTTTCATTGTGAGTCTTCTTTAATATTACTATAATATTTACTCTTGATTTCTTGCAGAGAAGAGCCGTTGGGCTTGACGATCCGGAATTAAACGACAGGTTTGAATTGTTGACAGTTGATTTTGATTCGGTGTCTGTTCTACGAAATTGTTATAGGGATGTTCTGATGAATTTTTTGGGCCGTGCCGCTCGATTTAATAGACCGTTTCTTATATAGCGCATTTGTCTTATGTAGCATGACTTACCACGTTCGGTTTTTCCACCGAATTTTGATCTACCATGTTTCAAATTAAAGGTGATATAGTACTGACAATGCCCGGGTATTGTAGGTGTACATAGACGGCGGTTACCACTTACCATCAGGTGGCTCACCGTTTCTAATTTTCCAAATAAACATAACAAAAAAAATCCTGCCAAGTGCGAGTCGGTTCCGTACCATTATCAACAAAAACGGCAAACAAATAATGTCTGTTGTATATTTATTTTATTCTGTTTTTTAGTATTTGTTGTTATAGCGGCAACAGAAATACATCATCTGTGAAAATTTCAACTGTCTAACTGTCACGGCTCGGAGATACAGCCTGGTGTCAGACAGACAGACGGACAGACAGCGGAGTCTTAGTAATAGGGTCCCGTTTTACCCTTTGGGTACGGAACCCTAAAAACTAGTTCGTCACATTTAAAAAAAAACGCACTCTCATGCTTTAAGTCTCCTCTCAATAGGTACATAGGTTCGCCGGTTTATAGTTACTCGCTTTGTCACCCAGGTGCCGCTGTCGATGCAGTCGGGCGCGGCGCTGCAGGTGTCGCACCACGCACACAGGGTCCACCACCCGGAGCTGTTCACGGCGCACTACCAGCGGCTGCTGAGCGCCGCACCCAAGTACTACAACGTCGCCACCTTCCTCAGCTTCAGACATAACTACGTGTTTTGAACTAGATCGACAATGGTCGATCGGATAGGCGGGTAGATTTGAAAAAAAATGTTTTTTTTTAAATTCAATTCTCACTTAAAATGTCTATTTCCACAAAAATAATGTACCTACAAATTTTTCGTACGTACGAATTTATAATTTGACAAGTTTTTTTTAACGATCTTTTATATTTGAATCGAAAGCCAAAACATTCAACTTTAATGCAAACATAAGATAGGAATACCCCAGTACCAGATATTTTGCCGCCAAGCAGTAGTGTGTTAACATTACTGGTTTGACGGGTACTGCAGCTAACGAAATTACACGGCTGTTGACATTAACCAAGTCTCAAAGTAATGAGCGCCAAAGCAGCGATGCTCTGGACTTTGTTTTGTTGCTCAAAGTTCTGTGTATCGCTGCAATGGTCATGGACAGACATTATCTCTTACCATCAGGAGAGTGTCACGTTCGTTTCATTACTTTTTTTTTGACTAGACAAACTTTATACGAAGAAATTATTCTCCAGTTATGTTGCATAATATTTCCGATGGTGTTGGGTGCTGCGGTCGGTCGAAGGCCGGACCTCTAATTTAAATGCATGTACTGATATTGTACTTAGTTCCGTATCTTTACTGGTAACATACTAAGCTTGTACGAAATCGGTTTCAAATAAAAATTGACAAAAAAATATTTAAGAATGATTTTGTGATCGTGAATGGCCTTAATGTAATTTCTAGATTTTTGTACACGTAATGTGTCTGTGCTTTGTACGATAGTGCAAAGATACTTTATCTAAGGTATGATATACGGATACTTTATTCCGTAGCGATGATGGTTCAGTGGTTAGCGCGGTAGGTTTGCATGCCGAAGGGCGTGGGTTCAAACCCCAACAATGAGCTTGAGCTGCCGGTGAAGGAAAACATCGTGAGGAAACCATAGCGTGGTGGTAGGGTACTTTCTAGTACTCGGCTGGCTAGCTACCACCCTCAAGTTGAAAATCTGCCGCCAAGCATCTAACGGTGTGTTCCGGCAGCCTCACTTGAGAGCCGGGTTCCATTCCAGGCTAGGTGTGCTTTACCATCAACGACCACACCGTCGCTTAACATCAGGTGATCTGTGGTCAAACACCTAGCCTGTCAGCCATTAAAAAAAATAAAAATATATGTAACCTTAGATAAACTAAATCCAAGTTGTGTAACTTTATAACTCAAGATGTACCTAATAAGTAGGTAGTCCCTTTTATTATGTAATTGACAATATTTGTGTGTACCAATTATTTATTTATGAGATTAAAATTAATAATTTGCCTAAGCACATAATTCTCCCTTCGAAGTTTCTTGTAAGTCATTTTTGACAATGTCAAAAAATAGTTAAGTCACCAATATAGTTCGAAATATATTCTTGTAGTCATAGAAATAAAGATTAATATTATGTGATAATCATAAGCAAAATTATAACCTACACACAATAAAATATAATTACTATTTTTTGACATCAATTCCACACTGACGAACGGAAGCGTTCTGCCGTCTTGAAGATGTCTCAGCAAAGCTATTTTTTTGGAATTGATAGCTTTGGAATGCATTTTTTTTATTAGCGACTATTTCTTTACTGTTTTTTAACATTTGTCAAAATTGATTTCTTTTCGTGAAAATCAGAAGTGATCATTATGTGCTAAGGCACGCAATGAATCGTAGAACGATTGCTCAAAATTGTGCTCTAAATTTTGTGAAGCAACCATGATTTCATTTCCAAGATTCCTTAAATCAAAATCAGTTTATTTGTATGAATATTGTCTTAAATTACATGTCTTATTGTTAAAGCCTGCCCCACGCTGACACGGGCGTAAATTTGGACCTACCGGTCGTTTGGGCTCCAATAGGTATTTATTGCCGCAACCGTCAGTACAAACAGAAATCGTTTGACTCCTAAATTGAAACAACAAATTTAATTATTTTGTTATTGTGCCTAAAACTTTCAGATACATTTTTGTAACGATGATAGCCCAGTGATTAGCGCGATCAGTTCATACGCTGAAGGGCGTGGGTTCATACCAATGAGCTTGAACTACCAGTGAAAGATAAACATCGTGAGGAAACCATAGCAGTGGTAAGGTACTTTCTAGTACTCGACTGGCTAGCTACCACCCTCAAGTTGAACATGTCACCAAACACGGTGTTCCGGCAACCGCACCTCAGAGCCAGTTCCATTCCAGGCTAAATGGTTTACCATTTTCGACCACACCATTAAGCCTTAACATAGCCTGTCAAACATTCTGATCGGTTAAGTGCTCAATGGAACCTTTTATTGGTATATTTAGTTTCGACTTTTTTTTACACCTATTGTACAACTAGTGTGTTATTTTCACTAAAAGTGTTTACCCTGATTAATAGACTAGTTACTAAGTACAGGATTATAGTATAAGGAATTTTTTTAAATAAATAAAACGAGTATTTGAGGAAAAAAATATGTTGTTTTATTTCCGTAGAAAATCAGTCTTTTGAGTTTTGATGGAAAAAAAATCACCAAAATTGTAAACATCATAACAAAAAAAAAAACACGTTTCCTGTCTTACAAAGCCATGATTACTTGTAGTTTATACAGATTACGTTTCATTTAAGAGTTCGATCGTATTCTTAAAACTAAATAAAAATACACAATTATAGGGATCATACAATAAAAACTCAATTAAAACACAAAATATATTTTTTATCGAAACGCGTTGCATTTTATTCTTGAGATCTGTACACATATCACATAACATAAAAGGTTCAAATAAATAAACTGTGTGGTTTTACATCTAATTTTATTAGCATTTTAACAAAGGAGCCATCTCTTATACCCTAATAATAATAGGTAAACATACAAAACTACCTTCAAGCATAAAATAATCAAACCTAACATTTTCGTGATAATCCCACGATCACTAAAGCACATGGACTTTACTTATAAAGTTACGCTTTAAGTTAATCTATACTCAATCTAGCCTGTCTCATTTCACGTCGGCGTGACTATGACAGTGCATTTTAAGCATTGCTTAACTTTACAGTAACGTTTATAAGTAAGGCTTCGAGTTACGAGTATGTTATACTGCACTATATTGCAACTACCGTGCGAATAATTTGTAGTACATATGCCACACTTCCCCAGTCACCGATTCAAAGTCTTGAGTTTTAACATCTGGATTTAGATTTATAATTTATATGAAATACGATTTCTCGAAATTGAACTTTGATATCTACAAACGTAGCTTAAAGTAACCTGTCTTGTTTTCACGCTGAATTGTTATTATCAGCGAGACATACTATTTTTAGTATTTACTTTTTAAGAAACTTTTAAAATAGTCTAAGATCCGATATAAGAAATATATATCACCATCTGTTATTTATTAAATATAAGAAATAAATGGTATATAATATACACATTGACACATATTATGCTACATTGCTTATGATTATCACATAATAGGTTGCCTAGCTATAATGCGTGCCCATAATATTAAATAATTATTTAAATCTACATATTGAAATCGATTCGTTATTTATAAAAATCGTGAAAGATTTATACCCAACAGAATTGAAAAAGTAAAGGGTTAGGTTATCTACTTATCATTAATAAATAACAGATGATATAATATGTATTACGCCGTGGTGGTGCCGGCGTAAGAATAGTACCCCACCCTCTCTACCCGTGGTTGCCGTAAGAGTCGGCTAAGGGATGTAATCCGGAAGATGGGCAGCAGCGTCTTCCTTGAACAATCACACCTAATTGCGCTCGCCAACCCGCCTGCCAAGCGTGGCGAGTATTGGCAAAACCCCCCCCAGGAGGAAGCCTATGTCCAGCAGTGGACGTCCTATGGCTGATGTGATGTGATAATATGTATTTCTTATACCGGATCTCGTACTATAAGGACCCCAGGTCCTAGATGACTGTTAATATTTCTAACAAATCTTGGTCTACGTTAATACGATTAAATTTTTAATTAATTTTGCAGTTTGTAATATATTGTTTGTTTATTGTAATAGGAAATTTTTTACATTAGGTTTAAGAATAAAAATCGTTTTTTTGGGTTCATTTATATCTCATAGAAAATTTCTAGTCAGTGTTACTCGAGGAAATGTGGCATAATATATATTCTACTGCAACGAGATATCGCAATAAATTGTAGTACCTATGAATTTGTACAAATACAAAACTTTAAGGCCAGAATCAGAGTCTCCAATAATTAAACATATTTTTTATGGAAATTCATCAAACACTGGATATATTATGAAAATTCAAAGACAAACTAAATTATAATATCTATTCTAACTTAATACATAAAAGACGTATTTTAATATAAAAACATAAAATTCTCCATTAGGCAAGTGTCTATAACTATACCACTGTTCGTGCCTTTACACTTTCTATAAATGCAAATATACCCTCACATTAATGAATTACAATAAAAATATTTATATTATTCGTATCAAAACATCGTATATACAAAAAAGAATATAGATTATCATAATAGACGTTTCGTGTTTTCCCATTCTTGGTGGCCTGGAAGAGATCGCTCTCAGCGATAAGGCCGCCACATGTGGCACTAGTTCTTAATATTCTTTTGTTTTCTGTACTATTTATTTCTATTTTTGGTGTGCATAATAAAGTTTTTTTCTATACTTATATTATCTAATATAATATCAAATTTAGGCAGTGAAGGAAAACTCTTGTAAAGGGGCCTTAAGAGTAAAATACGCTTGTAAACGGGTCTTAAACCTACACCTAGGTCTTAAACCCTACACAATGTACGGGTTCTAGTCCCTGCAACGCGATGGACAAGGCACCCGTCCAATACTAATGAACGGCCTCACTTGAGAATCAATTCTGTTCTAGGCTGTGTGCTTTAACATCTTCAACCACACTGTCACTAAACATCAGGTGAGATGGGGTCAAACACATAGCTTGTCAAACATATTTAAAAAAAGTGCCATCTCAATTGTAAGTATTGCCCCAATGATAATATATTTCATAGTCATAATAAACCACGTTTGTTGAAAACCTATCATTTATCTTTTAATGAACATATTTTAATATTTTTATTAATTTAATTGAACGAATTTTTCTACAGCCCGTGAATTTACAAAGCGCCCACTGTGAAGTCAATACTACCTAATATCAGGTTTGATTTGCCTATTTGTGAACAAAAAAAATCCAAGCTTGCCCTAGAACACTAACATCTGACGCATACACTGATCAAATATCAAGAATTTATAAAAATGACTTGATACGAATAAAATAAATATATACATATATGTAAAATAGCACAAAGCACCTTAGATCAAACGGGTAATCATCTAATACAAACAACACAATGACCTAATTCATACTATAGTTAAAATTTAACCGAGAAATGGTTAAACTACATCAAGTTTGTAACATTCCGAAATAATAATTGATTACGTCACTATTCAATGATTAAGAGTGGTCGCATTTTAGTTCCGTGAACGCACACTACTACTGAGCGTAACTAACAGCGCCAAAATGGCGATTGCGATATTTGATGTTAGCCAGTTCAATAAATGTCAGTCATATTTATACTCTATTATTTAAAACTGGTTACGTCACACTGTACACTAACTGTCAACTGTCATCTGTCAACTCCAGAATTATTAGAATCCCTTTCTCACTCGCATACAATCGAATGATATAGCAGAATCTTTCATTTAAGATACACATCTACGCTGGCAAAATGAAATAAAAAATAAAAAGTTACTTAAGAAAAAAATATTGTATTAATCTAAATAAATCAGTTCTATCGATTCCAAATGCTACATGTATAGAGTCAACAAAAGATTTTCGACTAAGTATTTAAAATTATATCGATCTAAAAACTACCATACAATGTCAAAGTCAATAATAGTACACACAAAATATTTCTTATTGAAATGTAGTAATGCTGTTTACAGTAAGGTCTGGATAGGTATTGCCAATTTCAAAGGTTAGTACATATATTGATTCTAAACTTTAAAAATATATGTTTCAGTTTAAAGTAAACAACGGAACCTCTTTGTACAATCATAGTATTAAATATTAAGACAACTTTTTAATTTCTATACTACACATATTAGAAATATAGAAAATTAAACACTGAAATTTAAAAAAAAAGTTTTTTTTTTTTACATTAGTCTTACTGTTAACTTAAACTATCTTTGAAATTGTGTAAACAATTTTAGTAAGGAACTAAATGTTTATCTAAATAAGGTTACAAGGTTGGGGTGTACTCGTACCAAGTTGAAAGAACGTCATTTTACCACTGGCATAACTCGGAAGTCGTGAACGAACATATGTATGATAGAGCTGATTTTAGAGCTGTGCTCGGAGGTAACACTTGTATATAATCGTGTACAGTGACACTATAAACTTGTAACCATGTTTATTACACGTGGTTTTTGTGAAATTCAAGATACATCGATCTGATTCTTTCAAGATCATGTACATATTTTTAACAATAACTATCATTAAATTACGATGTTTACACATATTTTTTTTTTAACTTAAAACTAATGTAAAGTCAAAGTGACTTAAATTGGTAAAAAAGTTGAGGTACAACAAAAACAGGCAAAGGTAATTTTTGTTGAGAATTCTTTGTAATGCAGTGCCTAAATCTTTATAGAATAGTAAAAACCTTTTAATTTGCGCGTTATTTTTTTTTTTGCGGTTGCAACAACTCCTTAACATGTAAAGAGCAAAAATACCATAGCGACAGTACGTATTTAAAAAAAAAATTGCTGTCATGGGGACTTCTGACAGACGCGTAAACTCACATTTTAAACGTCAAAATGAATTCATTGATTTCAATGAATTGTTTATAGTGACAAAAATACTATTTTATTATGGAAAATGACATGGCTTTGTCACAGTTTTGTTTTACTGATGCGGGATTACTCGTGTGTAATTATATTGGATACTCCGACTAGTTTCGGACACATCCGGTGCCCTTCTTCACGGAGACAAAGCTGAGTACAACACGCGCGCGGTCTCGTCTTGCCACCGGAATTTCGAAGTCAGCGTTTCCGATATAATTAAACGCGACTAATCCCGCATAAATAAAACAAAAAAATGACAAATACTTCTTTTTTATAATAACAACGAAACTTAAATGTGTGTGAAATTAACTAATTGATGATTCTTATGTTTTATAGTGATAAGTTAAAAACACTTTTAAAAGTACAAATAGTTCAAACCAAAATCGTAATATGCACGTAATATTTGTTTTTTAACGAGAATATTGCAACAATATCAAAAACTTATTATAAAGTTACATTACTAGTAGACTACATGTACATTATTTGAGTGTTCAAGTTATATATTTAGCGTATTTCTGCTTAAAAGTCGTTTTGATTACAAGAGTGACGAGGTTGTAAATTATTTGTAGACAATGGGAAATAAACATGGTAGGTGAGCAAATATAATAAAGAATTCCCAGCGCCCATTATTCACATCATAAATTAAACAGAATGCAATAAGCAACTCGAACCCTATCTCAACAGGGTATAAGGTTGAATATTCATTGTTTTTTGAGTTCTAGTTTAGAGAAACTGTGATCTTGGATTAAGACTCGCGTATACCTTTTTGAATACCTGTTTTACTTACCGGCTGGGTACTGACACATTTTAGACACAGTAATATAATATGGCTTCAAACACAGGGTTACGCGGAAGCATTAAGCCGAAAGGAGGGCTTCAGACCCTGAAATCATGAAAGAAAATTCAGCTATTTCATAGAAAGAAATTATTGATTCTCGACAACTGATTTTGTCGCAATTTTCCCAACAGTTGTTCATAACATAATTATAAGTAAGGTTAACATACTTTCAACTTAATTTTACCGTTCCGCGTAACCCCATAAAAACCAACACCACGCCATCGAGAAAACTATCAAAATTGTTTATATTAAAGAATCTATTTAATCGAAAGGAACTAAAATATTGCCTTATTGTTAGAACAGAACAAAGTTGTGTTAAACCAAGTCAACTGACTTGTAAATACGTAATAAAATATACAGACATGTTTTTAATTCTAATGTTCTAATCGTGATAATGAACAACCAGCTTACATCGTAAGATCAACTGTAAATGACAAACAAATACAATTTAAAAAAAAAGCTTTTTTTCTCTCGCGTCTTTACAAATAGAGAAAAATTTGATCTTGAGATGTTGGTTTCCAATAACTCTGTATATTTACAGGGTGTAAGGGTAAGCTTCCGAACACGAAGAAAAGTGATTATTGATTTATTTCATCATATTTTACAATAATAAAAAATGGAACTGCTTGCAATAGGGCAGTGTTTTTCGCGATAAGTTTACCATTTGTCAGCAAAAATGTCAACATGTGGGTGAGAAGCACTGCTAGCAGTCACTAGAGAGCACAAGGTCAGGGATCAAACTTAACCGTGACTTAACGTTACATAATTTTGACCACGACTTACTTACTTTATTATAAGTTAAGACACTTGAAAATATGGACTATTTGACTCTGGCAGAATGTACAAAGCACGATGCCAGATAATTTAAAGGAAATAAATATAAAAAACAAAATGTACCGAAGTGTACAGTATACTCGCGCGCGCACACACACAAGGGAATCGAGAGAAGTGGCGTAAAAGTGGCTTGACGGAATACGAGAGCGTCACACTGTTTTCCGTCACGACATACGAGTCGGATTTAGTGTCTAAGCGCGTCAATTCGTTTATTTTATTTCGTGTTTGTGTTTTATAGTAGTATCATATAAGTAATCAACATTAGTAGCACTAGTATCTTTTAGCGATAAGGTCGCCAGTTGTTACACCTTTTAAATATGTTTATATTCTTTTTCTTTTGTATTTTATACTTTTTGGTGTGGGCAATAAAGAAATCAATCAATCATTATTCACCAATTTTCGTTTTAGGGAGTATTCCCCTTACACCCTGTATACTGCTTAATCGTATGTATAGTGGTGCGTCTCAACGTAAAGCGACGGCAAGTCTGCTGGCTGCTACCATCTTATTGTTGAATTTTCTCTTGAAAGCTTCCGCTGCTACAGTAGTTTTGAAAGTTATTTTAGCGCTGCGCTCTTCCTTGTCCAATACCAAACTCTGGAAAATTCCCATGACGTTTTCAAAATATCTTTTGTCTATTAATCTAGCAACTTACAGTTACGTTTTCTTATAATAGGTTAGAAGTAATCTTAAAAGCAAATGTGAGCCTTATTAATTACATTTAAAAAGTACATTTTAGCATATCAAAAATATTATTAAATAATTAAATTAGGACTAGATTTATGACTAAATTCAAAACATACAGTTAAACCATAGTTTGTATTAAAATATGGGATATTTGGCAAGCTCTTTGTCTGTAGTAAGATTTTAAAAAATAACTCTATTCATGGGATATTTTTGTTGTCTAAGGTCTGATTTTATCATTTTGGGACCATGCCATACCAATACCAATAATTAATTAAAAACCTAAATTAAATGCAATAATCTTGAATAGTGTGATCTCCCGTATGTTCTTAGCCAATAATCTGTTTTCCATTCTTGGTTGCCTGGAAGAGATTGCTTTTAAGGCCGCTACTTGCTAGCTCATAAGGTTATTTTGTTTTCTGTATCGTTAGAATCCTTACATTATCCTGAGTGCTACATTTAAAAAAGTATATTAATGGACATTCGTGTTTTTTTTTTCATTTTTTAATTAGGCTTTGTATAGTATTGATCTGTGATTAGACAAATTATACACTGTTCAAAAAAAAATATCTATTTTTATAAATTTCTATTTTGAAAACCTGCCAAGATCTCATATTTTATACGATTTCATACAATCTCAACATTAAAAAAAACCATCGTGTCAATTTATGATGGTAATTTTATTTTTCATAATAATTAATTTCACTGAGATTTAATCACGCATAAAATATTATGAAACTAGTTTGTAATTTTATAAATATTCATTGTTTTGAAGTATAAATAAAAATTACAGTATATACAATTAAGTAGCGTCGAAATTATATGACAATGCAAAACATCAATAATACATACACACATAATAAAGATATGTTTATCACACACACATATACATAACATTTGAGTACACATAAAATATAATATGTGATACAGTGTTTTGATAAACTAATTAGGTACTTATTGCTTAGCAAAACTTGACCTTTTTTCATTCAAACATACTCTAATTAAAGTGCAGTTATATATCAGTAGATATTTAGTATCTGCTGATTGATATATTGCTTGAGAGATAGCCATAAGCCATTTTGTTTATTACACATATCTGGGAAAACCAAATATTATCAGCTTAAAATATAGCTGACCAATAATTATAGACTAAGGTCACAGCGCATTGTATCGACTCGACACCGCCATCACCACAGTCTATGTACGCCATATTCATGTACATATATAAAATTCAATATAAAATATGAGACACATCAAGAAAAAAAATCAGCTGCCCATAGAAAAATGTAAATTACATTTTATGAAATAATCATATATTTCAGTTTTCTTTCTTTACAATTTTAGAGCGAGCTTTTTAGTAAATCTTCTTTACAATGACGAGTGTCTACCAACAATAAATTCCTTTAGTAACCCTTTATAATTACTAAGCCATGCACTATAAGTGTGTTTTGTAAAATTTGGTTTTGGTTACGTAATCAGATAAACAGCGCAAAAGTATTTTTATATGTATCTATAGAGCAGCAAATATTTCACGCGATCTAACGGTAAGGTTGTGACCATAGTAATATAAGTTCAAAATTGTAACAACAATAACCTCCTTTTGGCTATGTACACTTGACTTATAACTTTATATAAATTGGAGGATTAAATTAGATTACAAAATAATAACTGAGTACAATGTTTCGAGTTCACATAGAAAAAAATTTTAGGTGGTGCGTTGTGGAATTGATATAATGCACTGTGACTTGTATGCAGTTATTTTTAATCATTTGGATTTTATATCAACGTCTCACACAGAATGAATACGAATCAATCATTTCGTACTTCGAAAAACATTTCAAGTGTATAAAAATTAAAGCTCATGAGATAATAAAAAAATTATAATCTTAATCTGAAATAATAAATAGCTTTGTGTAAATATCACAGCATTAAAACAACTTATGATTAATTAGTTTATTTTTAACACACAAATCATATGAGATTATTTTTGACATGTTTTTTATTTTTTATATTATTACCTATTTAGATTATGTTTCTTTTGATAAAGGCACGCACGCTAAAAACTAAATTGTTTTAATATTGTTAATATTAATGATTCATATATTGTTTCTTTCTTACGATTATAAAAATATAATTAAATATTGTTCTTGTACAACATCTTTGTGATCAGTTAATAAAAAATCAATTTAAATTTTATTTGATTCCATAAGATTCTATTAGTTTTTTTTTCGTGAGAGAACACATGTCATTCTTGACTTATATTTGAACTAAAATTATTTGAAACAGCGAATGAAATCCTTTCAACAATATCCAGCAAAAATTATCTCATATGACTCACTAACATTGCTGAAGGTAAATTGGAAACAAATATAATTATATTATCAGTTATTTTTAAACTACCCATTAAAAGTATATTTCATCTCAAAATTCATAGTGTTTTTACATATAGATTGAATTATCTTCAGCAATGTTTAGGAAATTGAAATAATCATTTTGTATAGTGAATGTATATAAAAATATATTTACATAAATATATATCACAGTTTCTTATCATATACTAAATAATCTCGTTTTGGTGACTGGGATATGTTGTCGCAAAGTACAAATTTGTCTAATTAATTATTTTCAAGACATGGTAGCATAGTTCGGAGAGACGCGCCTGGAATTTGACTTTGACTTATACCAGTGGTTCTTCGGTGAAGGAAAACATTAAAAAGAAACAGGTCCAGAGAAGGATATTCCATATGAGAATCCGTCCGCATCGACCTAGCGAGACGTGTGGTTAAATATAGCCCAAACATTATTTTAGGGTAGGTTCAGGCCCAACAGTGGGATGTTTAGGCAACTGAGAAAACTTTAAATGTTATTTTAGAACTTTACTAGTCGATACAATCAGTGTTTTAAAAATAAATGTCTGTCACGAATCAGTGGTAGAATGTGTTTTGGTTCTAAAATTTCTGGAAACCCCATCAATAGTCACGGGCAAGTCTTATCCCTTACCATCATGAAACTATTTTAATTGTACCATTAATTGGGCTCATATAAAAAAAACTTCTATTTTTTTTTTTTTCTATGTAGGTATCTAAAACAGTAGTCGATGATCAAGAAAAAATAAATGCTTATTACAAGCTTCCATATAAAAAAAAAGTTTTTTTAAATACATTTCATTAGTAACCATGGAGTTATTAATTTTAATCTGTTTTTTTTTTTTTTTTTAATTTATAAATATGCATTTGTTCACATTATGCTTGATGTAAAGCGTAGATGAAGTCGTCGCTTGAGGTCTACCACAGATTGTATCTATCAGGGAACACTCACTTGGACAACGAATTACACTGTTTACGATGAAAATGTATTACAACCTTTAGTACGTTTTTGGGACGTCAACAATGGAACGGTGAGAACTGGAGCTACTATGCCAGCGAGCCAGAGCCTCACTCCGATACTTCAAGGAGCTGGGTTGGCTCGGGTAGACGCTGGTAGGGGGAAATGCACAATACACCCCAAGTGGGACGTCAGTGCAGGACTCATCGTCCCCATCCCGAAGAAGAATAGAATGGTGACTATTTTAAGAGCTTCTGACTACCTGATAATATACAATGGACAATGTATCTGATAGAAATCCGATTGAGTTGATGTTAGAGAACCAGAACCAGACCCGAACAAGGGAAGTCTTTTCTGATGAACTTCTTGGCACGTCTCTCAATTGACTCAGACACCTCAACGACCCGTCCCAAGATGAAACCGGTACTCCTGCTTGAACGATGTAACTTGTGCTGAACCCATAGTCCAGCCACCTCACTGCTTACACACTACAAGTTACCTGAACGTCGTTCCCAGCCAACGTCCGGAGCCTCGTGTCCGTCATTCCATGCGGGAGATTATCCACTACGGCCATGTTTCCTACTTCCTCATTCAACAGTTTATCTTCATCTATATCCGAGTCGGATTCGTACTCGATCTGTGGCTCTGAATCTTGTTTTTTAATTATTTTGTCGTTGATTGCGATTCTGACAGCCCGGCTGAATATCCCAGCGCTGGGCTGCGAACGGTCGGAGTCCACGCGCGAGAATACAGATTTTTCTTTAGTCTGGTTTCTTTGGAGAATCACGCGCCGATTCGAGAATGGGGGCGTTTTGTTCAGTTTCTCTTTTTCTTTCTCAGTCTGTTGGTGAAAATTAACATTACTTTTTTGTCGACTATCCTGTGGTTAAGTTGTTAGTAGCTGCTTTACGAGCTGCAAGCTAAGAGTGTGAATTCACAACCCACTCAGAACAAACATTAACATACTATGTGACGAATATGCTTCTTACTTTATTAAACTTTTATTTATTGTATCCTCAAGTAAATACGAACTAAAACATGTCATTCAAAAAAATTACGGCTTTAAAATTCCACGACCGGACGTAGGCCTCTCTCAAAACACGCCACACAACCTAATTAGGCTTAAAAAATGGGGGTTCACAATTCGTAAGGGTCCACGAAAATGTAGGCTTAACTTCACCTGTCAATGTAGGCAGATAATATTTTAAGAAGTTCAGCGACTGTTACTTGTAAAAACTTGCATATTCCATATTCAGTACAACGTATAAATGTACAAAGTGTTACAAAACTTTGAGCAGATTGAATATCATAGAAAGGGGAGATTTGCGCTTATTCCTAACAAAACTGAAGCCAAATATTGATAATTTTCAGCAGGTCCACCGGAACCAGCAAAATTTTGAAAGTGGTCTATGAGAAACAAGTTTGGGAAAATCTGATCTAAATTTAAATTACCAGTTATATTTTTACACGATTTTTCGCTTAAAGCAATCTCCTCCAGGCATAGTATGGAGAGCATTCAAGGATAACAGTTACCTCTCTTTCTTTGTTGCCGAAGGTTATCCTCTGCCTGGATTTGAGGGTTGAGAGATCGGGCTTTGGTACCGATTTCTTAGCCTGAAAGAAATGTTCAATCGTAAAGGTGCTTCGGTTCAGGTACTCGAGCGATATTACAGGACTATTGGAATGTCTCAAAGTAATAAAAGATAAAGATAAATTATGCAAATATTTGCTGAATCTAAGCACAAAATTCAAAACTGGCTGCTGTCCCTTTCATACAACCAAACAGAAAAACTGGTGACCTCTACTGAAATGAAGTTTAAAGACTTCTTCCCATCCAGTGTATTACTAAATGTGTGTGTATTAAGAAGGTGGTAAAGAACACCTAGCCTGGAATGGAACTGGCTCTCAAGTAAGGCTGCTGGAACACACCGTTAGATTTTCAACTTGAGGGTGGTAGCTAGCCAGCCGAGTACTAGAAAGTACTCTTCCAACACGCAAATATACGGTTGAATATCGAAAATATAGGGGTATAAGCTTAGGTGTACATAGCCAAAAGGAGGTTATTACACTTATCATTATGAATAACAAATTGAGCTTATATACATATTTTTTTATACAATATTAAAAAAAATGTATACAACTAGCTGCATCCCGCGGTGTTACACGCAACTTTTTTTTAAGGATATGTATGTGTAGCGTATGTTAATTCAGGGTGTCAGCTACCTCCATACCAAATTTCATTAAAATTGGTCCAGCCGTTTGAGCGTGAAGAAGTAACAAACATACAAACACACTAACAAACTTTCGCCTTTATAATATTAGTAGGAGTTGAGTACCGACAAACCATTTTGGTTCGTCGGTATATAGGTCCATAGAATTAGTCCGCTGACCCTAGACTTGTATAAAACAGCTGATTCATTATTTTTACCCTGTAATGTCGCTGAAGTAACCAAAGCGGAGAACCTTTACATTTGAACATTTCTTTCAGTTGTGTCCGTAAAAGTTGTTCATGACTCCCTTCCGACTAAGTACACCCAAGCTTACAACCCTGTATAAGACGCCCCTATATAAGTAGTGTCGCCCCATTGTATTTTTTTCCAAAACTAGTGTTTTTTCGAGTGTTTATGTTTATAAAAATAGTGATGTTTTATACATAAAGTGCCGAATTATAAGCGCGAGTGTGGGAAAGTTATATAATGTGGTATAACATAACTTTTCGTGTTGCTTCCAAAACTCCATCGAAGCTTATAGTAAAGTCGCCACTACTTTACTAAAGCATGACTAGATTTGACTGTCACGGACTGGACTCAAGACTGGACTTTGACTATAAAGATAAAGAAGCTGAAAACTGCACACAAAATACAGAAACATTGAAACTGGCAGAATGCACAGAGTGCGATGCCAAGAAGAAAGAGAAAAAAAGCATACAGTAAAACAATGATGAAATTTCTTATCCTCATTCCTCCCACAGGTATTATTGCGTTTGTTAAATGAGGTCACGCGTGCAATACCCGTTACGACCAACCCAATCTTAATGTTACCTTTGCAGACTTCTTGTCGGCCTCCGAGTCGTCGACGCGCGTCGAACTGACGACGGCGCGCCGCGGTGGACTTTTTTCTGTAAATAACAAGTAGAGTAAATAAATTGATTGATTCAGGCGTTACTTAGCGGAAGTTTAATTTGATTTTGGCAATAAGTTACTGCAGCGAGAAGAAGATATAAATACTTGAGGTTTTTGTTTTTTGTTTAATTTGTTTTATATTTTAAGTTTATTTCAAATTCAGTTTAAGATAAGTAAAGGTTCGGATAAGATTTTTAAATTATTGTCAAGTTTTTTTAATTGTTGTCAAGTAAGTTAAATTTAAATCCTCATTACTGTTGTAACTGAAACGACTGTTAAGCGGAAATAAACTAAATGTACACCTTGAACACACAAGTAGAGTAAATTCTTAGAAACCTCTGTTTTTTTTTTAAATTTAAAAGTCTAGGGCATCGCTGTTTTGGCGCTCATTACTTTGAGACTTTCGATGGTTAGTCTTAACAGCCCTGTAATTTCGCTAGAGGCAGTCCCCTTCAAACCGGAAGGCAGTATTGTTTACACACTACTGCTTGACGGCAGAATATATGGTACTGCGGTGGTATCTAGACGACCTCCTGCTTAAGAAATCATGCATTCATCATGTATGGTCATGGCTGCATTTGAAATTTCATTTAAATCATGAAACACATAGACAAAGATACAAACTTTCGCTTTTAGTGTGATAATAAGAAAAAAAAACAAAACTTTTTTAAGGTTATCTAGCTAGGTATTTTACAGCTGACCTGACGGTGAAGATGTGATCGGAGATGGTAAAGCACATCTAGCCTAGAATGGAACTGGCTCTCAAGGGAGGCTATCGGAACACCGTAAGATGTTTGTAGCGGCAGGTTTTTATCTTGACACGTAGCTTGTGAGCCGAGTAGTAGAAAGTCCTTACCACCATGATATGATTTCCTTCACCGGAAGAACAAGCTTTCATTGTTGGGATTTGAACCCACGCTCTACGGCGTGTGAACCGACCGAGCTATCATCGTTACAATCTTATTATAGATCTGAACTGTAAATATAAATCTCAACTATAAACACATGGCAGGATAAATATGGTCTTAGCAAATTATTTTAAAAAACTGCGGTCGTTTCGTCTCACCTTTCCGTTTAGGTTCTTTGTTCTCGAAGACGATTTTCTGCCGAGCCGGTTTGTCGCCGTGCTTCGGGGGCAACTTAGCGCGAAGGTCCGCCACCGGCTTCGACTTAGGAGGCTCCGTTCTGAAACGAACGAATATTTTACACGACTGCAAAAATAGTGTAATATTTTGTCATGTAAGTATGTGTCAACACCTCGTTATCAATAAAAATTTGATTTAGGATGCTTTTTATATCAGAAAAATGTTAGGTTATCAAAAACAGAACTGCTGGACGTATCCATTTGAAATTGTATACAGATGCGTCTTATGGAACATATTCAGAGATAAAAAGTATTCTTTATATGTTTATCAGGGCGAGCGATGGCAGCCCTAACACTATTCCACAACCTGAGCATTTTTGTGGTACACTTTACTGAAAAACTATCACGCCTATAGATTTGTGCTTTAACATAGTAATTTAAGTTAATATCTAGATGTGTTATCTGTCAAAGAAAATATAATTTTATTACCATTAAAAAAATAAATAAAAAATTGTATTCATCGGACAGAATGTTATTGTACTACTAACTGCAATGATTATTGCTTACACATGTTTCAATTACAAATATTTATTTTATAAAAAAGCGTTTTATGTTTGGAGTCGTAGTACAATATATATCACTGTTTAATTACGAGTTATATTAAATAAAAAAATAAACACAAAATAACAACTGCAACTAAAATACGACTTAACTAAACTAAAATATAAATTAACTACTAAAAAAATATTATAAAATTAATACTTATATACCTACCACATACTTTACTTTATTATATTTAAATAACAATAATTTTATATATATTAGTGTATTTTTAGTTATTCTAGTCAATCTATGTATTAGGATATATTATTATTAGAATGTAGATATATGTCATAGTTTTGCATTTTCCTATAAGCAATAATATGCATATCCTCGTTATTGACACACCCCGTATTTTTCTTCCTCTAATCCTTTCCATCCTAAGGTTGCCTGGAAGAGATCGCTTTTAGCGATAAGGTCGCCAGTTGTTACACCTATTAACTAGTTTATTTCTTCTGTGTTATGTAATTTTAAGTGTTTACAATAAAGAGCTATTCATTCATTGATTTCTCTCTGAACCTAATTCTAAAGTTAACGCGGGCAAGTTGCGAGTGTAAGCTAGTTGAGAAATTTAAAAAAAACATGCATGCTCTCTCAATTATTTATTCTTTTACTTGGGATGATTTAAGGGTTCTAACGATACCCCATACATCCAAACATGTTAAGGCATTTAAAAGTTATGTATAGTAAGATATAAAGAAATCACATGCATACATGAACCCCAAAAACATTATCCCCTTGTTTTGGGCAAAGAACAACAATAGAGTTGTCAAAACGTAGTAAATGCCTACAGTTATGACATTCGAAATTGTTAGAAGTTCTGAAGTGCAATACAGAAAAGAATAGTTTTAAAAGTCCCACAAATCGTCAAGGTCACCGTCCTCGCACGCGGGTCATCGTTAACGCTCCTAGAGAAGTGTATCGCGACTCACTTGGCGGGTTTGTCCTTGAATCTGCCGCTGTCCTCCTCGTCGGAGAGAATGCCGTCGATGTCCCCGAGAATCATGTCGAGGTCATCGTCCTCGCTCGCCGGCCAGGGCGGCGTGCGCGTCGGCGAGGGCGGCGGGGGCGTTAACGCTTCTGGGAACGTACAATTACTTTAGTCAAATGTGAACAAAAAAAGGCACGGCACATCCTTTTCCCGAAGCAGTTCAGGCCATTTTCAACCCCCCATTTTCATTTATCCCACTATAACTTCGTTGTAGATAAAACTAGAAGCCTGAATTTTCAGTAACCAAGCAGGCATTGTATAAACACGGTATATTTCAAATTTCATTCAATTTGAACCAGTAGTTTAATAATTATAAACTAGTCAAAGTTTTTTAATTTTGTCACTCACTGACCGATCATCAAAACTCTAAGGCACTTCTAGCAGACATTTGGTATCAAAACGGATGGACGGATGGACGGATGGACGGATGGATGGACGGATGGACGGATGGACGGATGTTTCTCAATCACTGAACTGATCTGGATGAAATTTTGCATGTAGATACCTTAAGCCCTGGAATAAAACATAGGATATTTTTCATCATCATCCATCACCACGCGGGTAAAACCGCGGGGCGCAGCTAGTTACCTATATAGCTTCATTAATTAAAGTGTAATTGTAAGTTTTTTTTTTTTTTTTGTAATTTTGACTTTATGGCTTATAGATATTACTGATTTACTGATCGCCCACAATTTATTACAAATTTATATGTAAATTAGCTTTATAGTATATGAATTTAAATTATCAGGCCGAGCGAAGCGAGCCCTATCACTATCCCACAACCTGAGCATTTTTGTGGTACACTTTACTGAAAAACTATAACGCGTTTAGATTTGTGCTTTAACATAGTAATTTAACTTCATATCTAGATGTGTTATCAACCATTACAAAAATGAACATTAACAATTTTGTATTCATTGGATAGAATGTTATTGTACTACTAACGCCATCTGTTAGAAAACCAAAGAGCTAACATAGCTGCAACAGAACTAAATACAATTTAAAAAAAAAACTGTCTTAAAAATTATTACCCGTTAGAATAACTACGCGAGCCCTCACAAAGCTCAGCTTTTGGCTAGTTTAATCGACTTTCCGATGTCACAATAACCATGACCTAACATAATTGTATGTATTAATATTGCGGTCCACGATATCGTCACTGTCGAGGGTCGAACCTGGACCACATCGTCACAGGACCGAGGCAGATGGCATAACAAGAGGCCAATACCCAGTAATGGGATAAAGAATGATGATGATGATGATGAAAATGCTGAAGTTGAAATGTTAATTTGGTACTCACCACATGTAGAATTAACTTCATCATCTTTAGATTTGTTCGGAGATCGATCTTTCTTGTCTTGTTCTTTTAACTCCTTGGTTATTTTTGGTTTATCTGTCGTTTCATTCACGGATGGTTTCCTGAGAAAAATATAAATCAATTATGTTGTTGAGTTTACTCGGTGGTAGATCTCTTTGGCAGGTCATCTAGGTAGGTACCACCGCAGTACCAGATATTCTGTCACCAAGCAGTAGTGTGTTAACATTGCTGTGTTCCGTTTTGAAGGGTACTGAAGCGATATTGCAGGGCTGGTGAGACTAACCATCGATAGTCTCAAAGAAATGAGCTACAAAGCAGCGGTGCCCTGGACTTTGTTACTCAAAGTTCTGTGTATCGCTGCAATGGTCATGGACAGGACATGGATAACGTTTTCTATGATTTAAAAAAAATATCGCCTAACTTGAATGGGTCATAAGAGGTAGCAATACGGTCTATAGTTTTTTACTCAACTGCCCCAAAAAGGAGTGTAATTTTTTTAGAGTTCATGTTTGTATGTATGCGAGTTTCTTTATTCCATCATAACTTTTTGAACAGATTTGGATTGTTCGAATCCTTACATATATTTTTTTTAATTTCTTTATGGAGGTACCTACTGATCTGTTTGAAGTCTGTGCCAACTCTAGTAGGCTAAGCACCGACTTCAAACAGATCAGTATGTACCTAACAGGCATAATAATACTTTGTAAAGTTTATTTTTCGCTTTTTTAGTGCTGATGTTTTTTTCTTGAAGTTGGCTTTATTAAAATTTGTTTTATTTTGTATGTACCTTTCTGGAGTTTTCCTTGTGGTGTCTGGTTTGATTTCCTCCACGTTTGCAGGCCTGTCGAGAGTCTTGTCCGGCAAGTAGGAAGGTTCAGGCTTGTCCAGCTGTTCCCTAGTCGTGGACGGCTCTTCCTTGTCTTTGGGGTGTGGGTTCTTATCCAATGTTTCGCGTTCCCTGGTAGAACGTATTATTATTAGTACCTGGTTGACCGAGCATTGCTCGGCTGAAAACATGGATAAAACGACGTTTTCTGAAAATGAAACCTAGCTAGATCGATTTTTCGCCCCCGAAACACCCTGGATACAAAATTTCATGAAAATCGTTGGAGCCGTTTCCGAGATTCAGAATATATATATATATATATATATATATACAAGAATTGCTCGTTTAAAGATATAGATTAATTTATAAGTGACATTAAAGTAATATTTTAAAAGTGACATTTCAAATTTGCCTATTTGTTTCTCACATACAACAATCGATAAGAAGTAAATATATTTAAAAAAATTGACCATGTCAAAACTTGTTTGTAGCTTCAGTTAAGAGACCGCTTGATCTAATTTGGAGGCCCTGGGTTCGTATCCCTCAGCACGCTCCTCTGTTTTCTAAGCCATACCAAGGTCGTTGTTACCTCGGTCTACCAAAAACATCTATAAATTAATTGCTAGAAAGAATATCCAAAGCAGCGATGCCTTGGACTTTGGTTTTGCTACCCAAAGTTCTGTGTATCGCTGCAAAGGTCATAGACATGCGTTAGTCTTACCATCAGGAGAGCGTCTCGTTCATTTACTGTTATATAAATACATATATATAAATACATATATATATATACAGGGATACTGTTATTCAGTCAGCGTCCTTTTAATGGCATATTTTGTACATTAAAACAAACAACTTTTGTCCTACAAACCTTGCAAAACACAATTTAAATCCCGAAAAAAATAATTAAACATTTTGTAGTAGTCTCTAACACTTTTTAGTTCTCTATTGCGTAAACGCTTCATTCATCGTAGTATCGTGCGAGTAGAAAAGTCACAGTTTTTGTAACTTACCACGATCACTAATAAACTTCAACAATTTAACTATATTCGCCGAATATGTACGCACCAAGCTTACACGCTGGACATGACAGAACATTAGCCCCTAGAGTTATTTTCTGTTTAAGAATTTGGTTAGTTTAGTCTTGTATATGTTTAGGGAGTCGTTAAAATATCAAGATCACTCAAAGAAGCATAAAATTCGTTATACAATTCGCAATGTTTTATGACATTGATGAATATTTCAAATTAAAAGATTATTAAATTACTAGTAAGTAATTTCTGGACATTTTATTATATGGACGATTTTTTTTTTATATTGGCATATTTTTTATGCCGACGTATTTTTGTATTGACTTATTTTTATATTGACAGTATTTTTATATTGACATGTTTATATTTTTTGACATTTTTATTCCATTTACATGTAATCAGTGTTCTAAAACTCAATGTAATGATAATACGGAATTGACTTGTAACATTGGTGTTATCAATAAAATATTTGTACATATTTATATGTCCGACACATTCTTTGCAGGGGAGAGTTAAGAGCTAGGTTTGTTCTAGCTTTACATGTATGTATATTTAGTTGGTAATGTTCGTGTAGAATCTTTACCTGTCTTGCATCTGCTTGTGCAGCGCGACGGCGTTCTTCCGCCGCCGGACCTCCTTGGCGCGCAGGACTCGTTCCCGCAGATTCTCTTGTTCACGCAGGCGGCGCTTGTACTCACTCTCCTGCTGTAACGTGACATCGAGCCATCAGTTTTTTTTTTTTTTTTTTTTTTTTTTTAATGGCTGACAGGCTTGGTGTTTGACCACAGTACACCTGGTGTTAAGTGATGGTGTGGTCGAAGATGGTAAAGCACACCTAGCTTGGAATGCATCAGTATTTTTATTGAATGCATAAGCAATTGAATTCTCATTTTTTATGGAAAAGTAATGAGACGAACGAGATGCTTTCCTGATGGTAAGAGATAGCGCATATCCATGACTGTGCATTGCAGCGATGCACATAACAATGTTTAACATAAAAAAAAAAAGTAAAACCGACTTCAAGAAAAAAAACAGCCCAAAAAAGCGAAAAATAAACTTACTTTACAAAGTATTATTATACCTGCTAGGTACCTACTGATCTGTTTGAAGTCGGTGCCAAGCACCGGCACCTAGGCTAGGCTAAGCACCGACTTCAAACAGATCAGTAGGTACCTAGCAGGTATAATGATACTTTGTAAAGTAAGTTTATTTTTCGCTTTTTTGGGCTGTTTTTTTTCTTGAAGTCGGTTTAACGTTTTTTTAAAGTTTGTATATTTTTGTCTTTAATTGTGATATATGATATGTTTCGGAGACATTTACGGATGCTGATCTATCTATCAATGTTAAAGAGAGAGAAAACACTAAACAATACAACGATGTTACAATTACATAGTCTACGTAAACAAAAATTGTCATGAAATGAAAACAACTGGGCCAAACTATGTAAATTTTTTATGGGAACAAATGCAACTATTCCGCATCAAACTAAAGAAGAATCACGTAATTCGGATCATAAAACTCAGCGTAATCGGTGTACATACATTTTTTTTTTTTATGTCTGTTAAAATTCAATACTTAGTTACCTCGTCGTGGTATGTGCGCGGCGGGTCGGGCCGGTCGGGACGCATGCGCCGCGGAGACGGAGATCGACGAACTGGCGCCGGGGGCGATGGGGAGCGCATCCTTTAACCAATACACTATATGTTACTGTCATTTTGTTTTACAATGTACATATGTGGTTACATCTCTTTAGCAGGTACCACCGCAGTACCAAATATTCTGCTGCCGAGCAGTAGTGTGTAAATATTACAATGTTCCGGTTTGAATGGTACAGCAGCTAGCGAAAATACAAAGCTGTCGAAACTAATCATCGAAAGTCTCAAATTAATGAGCAAAAGTTTCTGCACGTTTAGCTGCGTTCTGTGTATCGCTACAATTATCATGGAATGCATTATTTCTTACCAAAAAAAAAATAGTGCGTGCACGAACGTGTTGTGTGTGTGTGAGTGTATCTGTGTGTGTGGATGTGTATGTAGGTGTTGGTATATGGATGTGTATATTTGTGTGGGTATGTGTGTGAGAATGTGTATGAGTGGGCGTGTGAGCAGCTGATATTTTATCACGATTTTCAGAGTTGTACCCGTAGTAAAGGAAAGAAAAAATGAAATTTTTAATTTCGTTAGAAATGAAAAATAAAACACATAGACAAATCAGGGTTATACAAGAAAAAACAATGATGCATACAACATACAACCACCTACTTTCAACAAAGTATACTCGAAGCTTATAACCTTGTATAGATGCTAAGTCTATGCCAGCAAAAAGGTAAAAATTATGATGGTGAATATATTAAAGATCTGATGCAGTGTTTAAGAACTTACCTCCGCCTCAATCCGGCGCGGTTCGCGTTAATAAACTCCTCCTGGCGTCTCAAGAGGTCGTCGTCGTCGTCGCTGCGACGCACCGCCGGCCGCCCCGCCAGCTCGTTCTCTATCTCTATTGTGGTGTTCTCTATGTACCTGGAAATAAGGGGCAAATTAAACTATACATACAAGTATTGAAGCACATTTCACACAATGCAAAGAACAAACTAAGCAAAGCTTGTACTGTGGGTACTACATAATCAATATACCGTGTGCATTTGGACCTGAAAAAAAAAAACATTTTTTATTTTATTTTACCCGACTTCCAAGGAAGGGTTATGTTTTTCGCGTATATCTTGTATGTATGTATGTAAATTTCTTTATTACCTCGTATCTTCCAAATGGCCGAATGGATTACGACTATTAAGGTATCGTTAGTTCCGTTTCAATAACCCAAGCGTCTTTAGAAGTTGGTTTAAATAAAAACAAGATGGTAGATTTTTGGCGCGAAATATTAATAAGTTAATAAAAATAAACCAAACTTATCAAGTAGGATATCTAAATAAAGTCAATTAAAAAAGAATTACATAAATAACTTATAAGTTATATGTTAAAATTAAATTAGGAATAATACATAATTATGTTAAAAAAGTTTTATCCTTTAATTATAGCTATTTTCATCTTCTGCCTTAAGAGCCTTAGGGCGCGGGTTCGATTCCCGAGGTATAAACAAATGTTAGATAACCTACAAGAGATCACTTTCAGCGATATGGCCGCTAGTAAAACCGATATTTGCGTAAGCGTAAAAGCTGACAAGGGGGAGGGAGGGGTTACTAAAATCCTGCTTATGTAGTACTTGTATGGGCTCCTGCGATGTTAAGCAGTGCGGTCTAAGATGGAGCACGCCTATCTAAAAGAAACCTGTTTACATTGAGTTTGAAGACACTATGCCCTGAACACTGTTTTGTTACACAAAATTTTGTGTATCGCTGCAATGGTCATTAACATCAAGAGAGCGTAATGTTCGTCTCAATACTTTTACATCTCTACATAGTATAAAACAAAGACGCTTCCCGCCGTCTGTACGGTTAGATCTTTTAGACTACGCAACGGATTTTAATGCGAATTCCATGAATAGACAGTGATTCAAGATGAAGATTTATATCCACATTGCACCCGGGCGAAGCCGGGGCGGGTCGCTGGTAAATAAATATATAAATAAATTAACTTTATATAATACCTTTGGGGAGAGCGTCGTGGCGGGAACTTGCGTCCAGCCGCCCTCGCGAGTGCATTTCTTTGCTCTGCGATGAAACGCTCTGCAGCGTCATCTATGTCCTTGATCGGTCCTGCATAATGAGTACCAACAGAATATATAGTATAACACTACTACATACACATCATTTCGTACAAAACGGGGCATTACTGTAAATCTAGTCAATTTTTACTTGGCAGTAGATTTTACCAGAAGGTCGGTATAGGTACCAGATATTCTGCTGCCAAGCAGTAGTGTGTAAGCATTACTGTGTTCCAGGTTGTAAGGGTACTGCAGCTAGTGAAATTACATGGCTGTTGAGTCTAAACATCGAAAGTCTCAAAGTAATGAGCGCCAAATCAGCGATGCCCTGAACTTTGTTTTGTTACTCAAAGTTCTGTGTATCGCTGCAATGGTCATGGACATGCTCTATCTTTTTTGCGTTGCGTCTCGTTCGACTCATTACTATCACATTTAAAAAAAAAAAAGTTTCATGCGGTGGGCCTAGATGTCGCCAGTATCTGAGCGTGTTTTGAGCTACTTTGACTTTACGTGTGCCACTTCGTATTAGTGAAGCGACAAATCAATAGATGGCGCTCATATCAATTATTTTTTTTAACGATTCAGACCCCGTGACAAAATAATCAGAGACACTGAATTTTGTTTCACTTGATCTATCAAAAGATTTTATAGTAAAAACATGCAAAGCTAAATTATTATTTTTTTATAAAAAAGATATATTGAATTCAAGTGCATATCAAATAACCACTAACTATAGTTCTAACTACTGACTATATAGTCGGAGTATTCGATCTAATCAAGCGTGAGTAATCCCATATAAGCAAAACGTAAAGATTGAATAGTGCGTGAATGTTTATGCTAGTTAAATAATCTAATGTAGCACTATCTACATAAGTGTTAAAATAAACCTATTTTATAATAAAAGAATAATAAGTTTTAAACTAAATTATGGTTAGAAGAATGATCTTTAAAACTATTGATTCAATATTTTCAATGAGAATTAAAATTAGGCTATTTTTAACAGACTTCAAAAAAAGAGGAGGTTCTCAATTAGGTTGTGTTTTTTATGTTTGTCGCATCAGAACTTTACCGTTGATAAACCAATAAAAAAACAGCTAATAGCCAGTTACTAATAACAAAAAAGGAAAACAAAGGATTTAAAGGATTATTTGAGAGGATATACTCTCCAACCAAAACACTCATAAAAAATATCACGCCTACAAGCAGTACATACATATGTAATAAGTGCATTGCGTGCCAAATATACAACTCTACAAGCTACATCTACAGATTACCTCCTACAGATACCGCTTTATTCTTTGAGTCATCAAACTTTGATAGGTCTGACACAAAGGCTACACACATTGACTACTTCAGTAGTACCAACATCTAACCGCAGTTTACTAGCACAGAATGTAGTTAAATAATTACTCTCGAACAAAAGTTGAGTCGCACAACTGTCCAAAACCACTGATTCAAAAACAGTTTAGCTGCGAGATCATAGGGTTGCCACTCGCCAAAATATATAAAAATATATGTCCTATAAACTAACAACCTACTTGTTTAATAATAATAACTAGCGACCCGCTCCAGCTTCGCACGGGCGCAATGTAGGTACTACACAAAACCTTGACAAAATATATGCTCTATCTATTGGTGAAACTCTAATGATAATCTGTTCAGTAGTTTTAAGTTTATCGCGAACAGACAGACAGAGACGGAAGACTTTGTTTTATAATATAGTGATAATAATATATGTATATTAATGTGGTACATACAAGTGTTACATGGTTTTAACAATCTAATTCCAAGGGAGACAACGAACCCCAAACTAGGCAATGCCTATGCAATCTTGGGCGCCCTGTAGCAAGGTTAACTATTATATTTGTGCACTAAGAGTTGTACACATCCATACCTATGTGTACTGATATAATTATAAATATTTCACTTATCATATCATTTGATTACTATGTTGCAATAAATATCTTAGGACATTACAAACAGTGCCATCTAGCCTCAAACTGAGCAAAGCTTGTATTACGGGGACCAGATAACTGATAGAATACTTATATGCTTTTTTTGTTGTAAATACATACAGAACACCCAAACACGGAACAAACATTTAGTGTCACATAAATGTTTGTCCTGGTGGGAATCGAACCCACACCCTTTTGAAATAGAAATTCTACCATATGAGGTATAATGCAAAATTCAGTCAAGTTAATGCGCGCGAGTTGAGTGGCGAGTGGCAACCTAATCAAGTATACCTCACGGTGAGGAAGTGTGACCAGTCTTATCTAATTGTAAGTTAAATAACAGAGAGTAAAGCAATGCCCGTGATACGAGCGGATTTTTACAAGTCTACGATCAGAATGCGGTATCTATAGACGGTAATCTCAATACTATAAGACACACACTCATACCGAATTTATTTGTAGGGCTGAGCGGTGGTGATTTTTGTATCCTTGTCGGAATGTAAGCTGGCAACCCTAGGACATTCAATGTGTTAAAAATAGTACATTTAGTTTTTGACGTGAGGGCCGGTCACTTAGCCTGTACCAAATCACATTACAGGCAAAAATTCATAAATAAAATCAAATCGTCTGAGATCTTTTTTACTTTAAACTGACGGCGTCTGACAACAGCTCAAATTGACTTTAATAATAATAATAGTAGATTCGTATGAGGTCAGTTGACAGCCCTATTGTCAGTGTAAATATCTCAAAGGCCTCTGACAAGGGTTGGTATAAATCTGTGGTGTTATAGGGTTAAACGTATTGGTAGCACAAAGCTGAAACGAGGTTATGAAAATCCCAAAAAAAAATATAATAAATTTTAATGGTTGATGGCTTTTTTTTAATGAAGCGCAATTTCTGATTTCAGTGTTGGTTCCATAGTAAAAGTTGTTCATAAAGATGAGTACAAGACCCCCTTTCGGCTTTAAAGTACTACTGATACACATACCCTTGTATAAAGGTACTGTTTATCGTTTTTTACTTTCATTGTCTGCCATAGTTGATACAACCTAATGTTTTAATAATATATTTTTATAGTTGACAGATTGGATGTTTGACCATAGCTCACCTGATGTCAACACCGTTAGGTGCAACAACGTTCACACAGAACTTTCTAACGATTTGTGAGTTTTTTTTTATGGAGCAAAGTTGCTTGCCTTAATATTAAAAACCTTGGTCTATGATGGATTACGCTTGCCCATTCAATATTATACAACTGTTTGGAAGTTTGTTACGTTTGAGTTTTAGAATATCAACCAAGAACATGTTGAATAGTACATAAACTATAAGAAAATTTATGGAAACTGGGACATCAGCGCCTCTGATGGGCATAAATGAAATCTGTTTTCCTATCATTAACTTCTGTAGAAAGTTTCAAGTGTAGTTAAAATTTTCATTTTGGTAAAGTTGTATACAAATTAAATATGTTAATAATACATATTGAATACTAGTATGTATGTGTGTATGTATATTTATTCTATGACGAACAAAATCTGGAATCCAAAGCATCTGAATTATCTTACCTTCAACGGGCGGTTGGAAGGTTCCTTTAAAATGGGGGTTGATAAGTACTTTCTTTCCGGCCAGTCCCGCTGGAGGGATGTGCGGGGGCAAAGGGACGGGCAACATTCGCACCTCTGGCTCTTTGTTCATCTTGTCTGGCACTTGCCGGATCGTCACTTGCGGCATGTGACTGCTATTCGCAACTACAACATAAAATATGCATAAACAAGCTGAAGAGTTTAAAATTGCTATAATTAAAGGAAACAAACTTTTTAAACCAATTTATTATTCCTAATTTAATTGAAACATAAATAACTTTTATATATTTTTTGTAATCCTCTTTTAATTTGCTTTATTTTGATACCCTACTCAATAGGTTTTTTTTTTAAATTATTGTATTATACTTCCGGCCAAAAGTCCGCCATTTTGTTTTTTCTTTCAAACACTTGGGCTTTCAAGACGAATATAAAGATACCTTGTCCAAATCAATCCAGCCGTTTGGAAGATACGAGGTAATAAAGAAATTTACATACATACAAGATAAGCGCGAAAAACATAACCCTTCCGTGGGGAGCGTTAGTATTACGTAAAGTACAAGTAGTATTACATAACGCAATTTTTGGAGATTTTTGACGAATGTAACGCGCCGTACTGTTTTTCTGTACCCCCCTCCCCCCTAGTAAAACGTTACGTAACCAAAAAATGCGTGAGAAAATCTATCTAAGCCACCTGAAGCGAATGAAGGCTTAAAAAAAACAATGTTACGTTAAAGCTTAGTTCAAAAACCCCCTCTCGCCCCTGTAACGCATCGTATCGTTTTACAAGGCACCCCTCCCCCAAAATTCGTTACGTAATACTTGAACGCTCCCTTGGCAGTCGGGTAAAAATAACAGAATTTTGTACCGAAAATAGTATATTATGAAATTAAATTTTAATACTGACCTATCTCCCTCATTGGTGGTCCAAAGCGTGGGTTGAATTGGCGCGGGTATGGGTACATCGGACGTTCGAAATTGGGCCTTACGGGGCCAAACATAGGACGCTCTTCCGGTCTAAATTGAAAACGGGGGAACGGTTGAAATTGTGGCCGTTCTAAATGTGGCCGGAAAGACATGTCCGGCAGGATCGGCCGCTCGGGAGAAATCTCCGGCCCCATTTGCGGTATCGGAGGCATATCCGGCCTAATCTCTGGTCTATGCATTTCGGGCCGAATTTCTGGTCGATGCATTTCGGGCCCAATATCTGGTCGATGCATCTCCGGTCTGTTGTCAGGTCGATGCATTTCCGGCCTCATTTCTCTTATTTCTTGCGGCGGAATCTCTGGCCGTATCATATCTTGTCTCATTTCTGGGGGAATCTCCTGTCTGACCATTTCTGGTCGTATGTCCGGGCGAATTATCTCTGGTCGGATGTCGGGGCGCACCATTTCCGGTCTGATTTCTTGACGTATGATCTGTTGGGGTATGTTGGGGCGCATCACTTGCGGGGGCGGGAACGAGTTCCGTTGATTAAAGTTACCCTGAAATAAGTAGACATTTATAAAGAGTTTTTCTTTAACTTAGTAATGAAACAAACGAAACGCTCTTCCAAAGGTAAAGTCAAAGTCAAAGGTTTTAATTGCATGACAACGTTATAAAAAGGTCTTTAAATAATAATGACGAGATAATGTTCATAACCATTGCAGCGATACACAGAACTTTGAGCAATAAAACAAAGTCCAGAGCATCGCTGCTGTGGCGCTCATTACTTTGAGCCATTCGATGGTCAGTCTCTACAGCCCTGTAATTACGATATCTGCAGTACCCTACAAACCGGCACACAGTAATGTTAACACACTACTGCTTGGCGCCAGAGTATCTGGTACTGGGGTGGTACCTACCTAGACAATCTGATAAGAAGATCTAATCTCAATCATCTTTAATCCCAGCACGGGCTTGTTGGGCCATGAAATACGCTTCTATAATAATGACATCCCAAAAGAAATCTTGGAGCTTAATGAAATTGGCTTCAAAAACATGTAATTAGTAGAGTTTTTATGTAGTAAGGAATATTATAAATGAAAGGATTATACTGAAGACAGGAACCCATGGAAGTTTTCTAGCTCTGAACGAGTAAATCAAGAACTATTTGACAATATTTATATTTTTTTATTTTATTATTACCTACCAATATTTTTTATATTGACACATTTTTACATTAACATATTTTTATATTGACATATTTTTATATTACCATATTTTTATATTGACATATTTTTATATTGACATATTTTATATTGGCAGTATTTTTATATTGACATGTTTGTATACTTTGACATTTTGTTTTTATTCATTGACATGTAATCAGTGTTCTAAAACTCTTAAATGATATAATGCAATGATATTACAGAATCAACTTGAAAAATTGGTGCTATCAATAAAATATTTGTATTTGTATTAAAAGTAACTGTAGGTTGCACAAAGCGTTAAATAGTGATAATGCCTCTTTACAGCAGGTTATTTAATATTTTACCAAATATTTATTTGTTGATGTTTTTGTTAACTGAGATGTGTAAGTGTTCTCAATGTTCCAATGGAAGGAATGTAAATTAAATACAAGGGTCGGTCACAGTTTGTAACCCCAGAAATTTATGTATACTGACCCGATGCATGTTGTTCCGTCGGTATGGGTGCGCGAACCGCTGGGTGAAATGAGGCGCGCGCCACGACGTGCGGCTCCGGGGGAACCCGCCGTGAGGTACCACCACCTTGTCTGCAACATATTACAAATATTCTCATTTTGGAAACAGGGCACGGACATTCGACATTCGATTAGCGATAACGCTAATAGAAAGTCCAAAATGTACGAGATTGACTGTCAATATTTCATTTCATTTATTCAAAACAATTTACATCTATCATTACAGGTTATCCTAATTCAATAGTGTAGATGAGTACATTATGATTAAGTCCATTTGTCCATATCAATTAATTATTGTTAATGTCAGTTATATTACTTAGTCAATTCTTACCATATTATTTACAACTGGTCAAATAAAAAAAATAAAAAATGTCACATTGCCAGCTTATGTCGTGAATGTACGGGCACATTTTTGGCTTTTCTATTAATGTTACCGCTAATCGAATGTTACTTCGTCTAGTCCCTCAGATAATTACAATTATAGTACAGGTTGTTTACTATGTCATCCCATACAAAAAGGGTTCCTTTTTTTAAATATGGATAAGACCGCATTTGAACTCGCCTGATGGTAAGTGATGATGTGGTAGAAGACGAAGCATGCCGACTTAAACAAGGAAGCTGGCAGCTTATTCCATTAATTGGCCGTATGGACGGCCAAGGTACGGCCTAACATGGTAAATTTATGAATGATTCCTTGAACTATTGTTTAGTGTCATATTAAATCAAGTGTCCGACTACAACTTTGAAGAATAGCTTGAAATGAAGCATAGAGAAATGGAAATTTCCTTACCCAAACTGTCAGGTATGTCTCGAACTTGGGGCAACCGTTGCGCCCCAACTGGCCGCTCCGCTACGAATCTCTCTCTGCTTTCACTACCTGGCGACACAAATACTTGTACAGAGTAGTAATCTAAGCCGAAATCATTATACTCGACATTATGAACTATTTTTAATTATGAACACAATTCTGAGATTGTGAAATATAAAAATATACTAGCAAAAAGCCGAGCTTTGTGAGGGCTCGCGTAGTTTTTTTAACGGGTAATAATTTTTAAAACAGTTGATATTTTACAACCTGATTCTAGAGGTATTAAGTAGATTAACTATGATGTATTTAAGTATAGAGTTTAGTTCTCTTGCAGCGATGTTAACTCTTTGATTTTCTAACAGATGGCGTTAGTAGTACAATAACATTCTATCCAATGAATACAAAATTGTTAATGTTAATTTTTTTTAATGGCCTTATAAAATTATAGTTTTTTTAACAGATAAGACATATAGATGTAAAGTTAAATTACTATATTAAAGCACAAATTTATAGGCGTGATAGTTTTTCAGTAAAGTGTACCACAAAAACACTCAGTTTGTGGGATAGTGTTAGGACTCACTTCGCTCGCCCTGATTATTTATTATTTACCATATACACTGACTATACCTATTAAGCATGTTATACAAATTGATAGTGTCAAGAGAAATTAAAGAAGTAAATATTTATTGTACAGTCAAATTTGGTAACATTATACACTTTTCTCAGATTTTTACTGATATGAAAAAAAAAACCATCTAATCGCCTTGGACTTTGTATTGCTACTCAAAGTTCTTTGTATTGCTGCTATGGTCATGGACATGCATTATCTCTTACAATCAGGAGAGTGTATTATTCGTCTCATTACTTTTACATAAGAAAAAGTAAAAAGCATTGCCCTGGACTGTTTTGTTACTTAAAGTTCTCGGTACTGCTGCAATGATCATGGGCAAGAGTTACCTCTTACCATCAGCAGACTGTTTAGTTTGCTTTTAACCTTTTGCATGAAAAATTAATTAAGTTGAAAAGCTGCATATACCTACATGAATTATGTTCAGTTCTACAAAATATCATTATCATTTTATCACAGTCCACGGCTGGACATAGCCCTCAAAACACCCCACTTAACCATTTAACACTTCTATAAAATCATGTTTAATCTAAATATACAACAAAATTTCATTGTAGACTCCCATTCGCAGATAAATAAAAATAAAAAATAAGAATTTGAAATGTCAGTCGCATCTAGAAAACAATGCTGCACTTACTTGGCATTACAATAGCTTCTGAAGGCACTATTTGTGGAGATTCTATTGGTCTGGCAGGCTGAAAAATAATGTTTTCACATGTTAAATACCAGGAAGGTATATATTAAACTGTTTGTGTTGGTACAACATTTTTTTTATGGCAGCTTTGGATTGTATTTTATGGTAATAATATTGAGATGATACGTGATCAGCAAATACTGATATGCTTATATCACACAATATTGTAGTATTTGTCTATTGATCTTTACATAATATAAAAAACAAAGTCGCTTCCTGTTGTCTGTATGCTTAGATCTTTTAGCTACATGAAGGATTTTAAATCATTTATTCATTTCCATCAATAGACAGAGTGAATGATGAAAGGTTTATATGTATAAAATACAAGCATATGCACTACATTGCACCCGTGCGAAGCCAAGGTGGGCTCAACCAGACTATGTTTTTGACCACAGCTCACCTAATGTTAAGTGATAGTGACAGTATGGTTGAAGATGGTAAGCACAATGGAATGGAAATGGCTCTCAAGCGAGGCTGCTGGAATACACTGTTATGTGCTTGGTGACAGATTTTCAACTTGAGGGTGGTAGTTACCCAATCGGGTACTAAAAAGTACCCAACCACCACTTTATGTTTATAGAACCAATGCCCTTTGGCATGTGAACTATCCATGCTAACCACAAAACTATTATTACTACAAAATAACAATGGCACTTACTATAGCAGGAGGCACAGCATGTTCCGGCTCATAATGCCTCATCTCTGGTGCAAAGTTGTGTTGTGGCACATTGGGAACCTCCACCGTGATGTTAGGTACAACACACTCCGACTCGGCTAAAGGCTGGTACTGCATTGGCTGTAAATAGAGACAAAACATCTTAGCAATTGATGGTATTAGCATGATGGTGGTAAGTTCATCGTATTACAATATATGAGAACCCATACAGTGCTTAGGACTAGCAACCCACATGCTGTGGGTTTAAGGGCCCCTTTACATTAAAGCTTATCTCCACTGCCCATATTCTCATTCTTACATAACCAAATTTAATATAATGTTGCTTGGAATTTATATGTCTAACTTATAGTTATTATATTTGATATCTTTTTGTGGATTATAGAGATTTTGCTAGTGTTCCTCTTGCTATTACCACCATTATTTTATGGTAAATTAATTTTGAAGAAAATATTGATTTCTTTTTTTTACTATTTTTTGAAAAACAATAATACCTATGTGGTTTAATTCCACTTTCATTGCAGACTATGCAGTTTGATTGGGAAGTTTCCTGATGGATGAATTCAGAGTGGGTGAATCGAAATCCTCTAGGAGAGTGATCCATTGTAGGCCACATGTTCTGTTAACATTAACATGCCAACTTATTTTCCGAAATAAAAACAGTTATAGATTAATAGCAACTTTACAAGAGTGACTAATCTGCAAAATGTTACATAGATACCATCCTGTTACTTATTACTTCATTTATGAGTTTCTATTGAACATTACTAGTTTATGATTGGCTAGAACAATGAATTTTATTGTTTTACTTGCCAACGGCATCAGTTTGTCAAAACTGCCAAAGATTAACTAATATAGTGTTAGAACTTAAGAAAAGAGAAGCCAATTTTCATACATTTACTTTAAAATTTGTCATGGTTATTACTCCATTTACATTTAGTTCCATAATTTTTCAGCAAGATAAACAACAGCTGATTTTAACAAGAGAATAAATTGCTTGAAGGGTGCTAAGTATCTGTTTTTGAGTTCCAGTTTACTATAATTTTTTAACTGTTAGTTTGAACTCTTTAAAATGGGTATTATGTTAAAGTTTCTGATATTGTGTTACCTATCTAATCTTAAATGCTGTAACATACATGTTCCTTCAGCAGTACAGTACTGTATCAGTTTCATAGGCCAAGAAATAGTTGTGAAACTTATTTGTTAACTAGTACATTCAATGAAATTCACACTATTTTGACAAATATTTTTTTTAACTATTGACCACAAAATTTGTGAGAGCACAACCTTAAGTTCATAACACTGTATTTTTAACTTTCACTGACCCACTGTATAACATTTAACAGAGCAGCTGAATATCCAGCTATTGTGTATCCAAGACCACTTTAGGATATCAAAACAAATCTAACCAACTGTAAGCTTACCGGAGGCACATACTCCATGGCATGATTAGAATAATCATTGGGAACCATTTCAACAGCCCCCGAGTATCCATCACCTAGCGACACGGGAACATTTTGAGGACCACCATTTTCGTAATCGTCAGCTAAAAGCTGCTCCTCCTCCTCATTTCCAAGATTATAGTCTGCGAGGTTCTGATCTCCTAAATCGTCTCCAAGCAAGTCTTCACTGAAAAATAAATATATTGTTATTTGTCAAATGTAGAACGCATGTACAAGCGTACTCTGTTCGCTAGTTTTGAGGCATTATTTGATCAATATTTTTATACACAATTGAAATACGATTACTTTAGCGTATTACTAAATAAGTTTCGGTGCAATTTAAACAAAAAAATCATTTAAATTAAAGTAAAAATACAAAAATACGAACTTATCCGACATGTTGTATTTGTTCTTTTTTTTTTTTTATTAATTTTTGTCATGGCCGATGGCGTAGTATTGTTTTTTTTTTTTGGCTTTACAGTTTCGTATTTGCTAGTGTATTTCAATATTTGCACGAGTTAACAGTTAAAGTCATAGAAATTAATTCAAGGTCAGGTCTAGTCATGCCTTAATAAAGTAGTTGCCAACTTGCCACTTTACTACAAGCTTCGATGAAATTTTGGATATGAATACGAATACGAAATGTTAAGTTTCACCACATGTCATCTACCCACAGTCGTATATGTAATTTAGCAGAATAATACACCACTATTTTAGAAATAACCATTCAAAAAATATAAGTTTTAGTAGAATCTTAATTTTCAAAGACATCTTAATTTTTGTTAACGCTTCTGCCAAAACTCCTTTACAAATTTGAAATTAATTCTATTAGAATCTAATGCCGGTACCACACGTTCGTCCAACAGTCGAACACTCCAACATGACTCGAGTCTGTCTCGATCAAAACAGACCCTCCACACAGTATACACGTTCCAACAGTGTTCCCACCTGTTTTATTTTCCCCCTAAATTTAGGGGGAAAATAAAATAGGTGGGGTTTTTAGGGGCGTTATATTTTTAGGGATTTATGACTGCTTATTTTTTACTAAGAAAATAAAGATATAAAAATATAGGGTCTGAAGTTATTCAATCTAGCCATAGTAATATTCTAGTCTAGTAATATTTATTTGTTGACCTAGCAGCTTAGCGAGATCCATTACGGTTCCGGGTTCCTTATTACTAAGTATGCGGAGTTGAATATAAAACAAATGTCGCCATAGTGCTTACCATAAACATAAGACAAGTGATATTAAAACTACTCTGTGATGACTGGTGGTTACGTTGTCTATGCTTACTGGAAATAAGTTGATTTTTATTTACTTGTTTAATTTAATTTCGTTATTGTAATGCTGTGTGGACAACCAATTTGTTAATTATGCCTAAAGAAAAGAAGAAATACAGTCAAAAGTACACAAATATTTGGAAAACAGATCCAGGGGGATTTTCAAGTAATTGTGTGATTTTAGGGGTTTTAGCATAGCTTTAGGGATAAATATTTTTGAGAGTTGGTAACACTGCGTTCCAACCTCATTCTCTATGGACGGTCTGTGCAACTCCTTTGATCTGTGTACGATTTACCGCCATCGGAGCGATCGCGCGCCAACACGCTCCAACACCGTCAAACACGCACGAACTACCCCTCCACACGTGCGACTGTTCGACGTGTGGTACCGCCATAATAACTTGCGTTTTTTCAAGTGTTTAGGAAATAAAACGTTGAATTACGCGAGAGTTTGGGAAATGAAATATTATGCTGACACTGAACTTTACGTGTTACTTTTTTTTTATTTTTTATTTTATATCTGACAGGCTAGGTGTTTGACCACAGCTCACCTGATGTTAAGTGACGGTGTGGTCGAAGATGGTAAAGCACACCTAGCCTGAAATGGAACTGGCTGTCAAGTGTAGCTGCCGGAACACACCGTTAGATGCTTGGCGGCAGATTTTCAACTTGAGGGTGGTAGCTAGCCAGCCGAGTACTAGAAAGTACCCTACCACCACGCTATGGTTTCTTCACGATGTTTTCCTTCACCGGCAGCTCAAGCTCATTGTTGGGGTTTGAACCCACGCCCTTCGGCATGCGAACCTACCGCGCTAACCACTGAGCCATCATCGCTAAAGTCCAAAACTCCATCAAAGCTTGTAGTAAAGTCATAATAGCTACTTTGTGCAACCAGACTTCGCCAAGACTTACTTTGTGTGACTTAAACTTATTTAACTTGATTTTTAATAATGTATAATACTTAGCTTGACACTGGCTAATACACAGAGTGCGACGCCAAAAACAAAGAAGAAGATTGTTACTGGCTTACTGGGAAGTTTTAGCGGGAACGTGGAAAAGTCGTATCGCTGCTGTAGATTATTTTCCAAAACTTGTTTTCTAAGTATTTACCTAAATAATATGTATAAATTGTTTTGATAAAGTGTTTTATTTCTAAAGTGTCTAATTACGAGCGTGGGTATAGGAAATTGATATAATGTGGTAAAAGATTTTTTGTGTTGCTTTCAGAACTCCATATCGAAGCTTGAAGTAAAGTCACCACTACTTTAATCGGGCATGACCGGACGACGACTTACTTTGTGTGACTTTAACTGCGATTTAGACTTGTTTAACTTGACTTTTCAGAAAATGCTTGAAAATATCGAGAAACTGGACACTGGCAAATGCACAAAGTGTGAAGCTAAAAAAATAAAGAAAAGAATAACTTGTAAATAGTTGTACTTGTAAAGAAAGAAAACGAGAAATGAAAATAAAAAGTGCTGATCAGAAGATAATTTAGCTAATTAATTTCTTAGAAATCTTTATTTATAGTTTCAGTAAGCAACGATGACAGATTCAGACGGTGAAATAGAATACTTAGACGAAGACGCCGAAGTCGTGCAACAATGCGTCCGAACCATGCCTAGCACCGCTTCAAACGTTCCTGAATATCTCCAACCCCGACCTGCCCTAATGGTCGAGCGTACTAGTACTAGTTCTGCCCTTCGAAAGCGGAAGAAGAAAGACGATGATTCTGAATACGAGCCTAGTGATGAGCCTCCACCGAGCCCGCCTAGCCCGCCACCGGTTAAAAAACGAGGAATAAAACCTGTAAAGCAATTAAGAAGCATTCCTACGTCGCCTAGCCCTTTTTCGTATTTAAAAATAAACAAACATCCAAATTTATACCAACCGACCGTGCAAGAACTATTTTTAAAAAGGAAAAGGCTTAACATTCGCATTCCTGACTATGATGATCCTCTATGTCTTCCAGTGAGAGCTTTGAAGGCCGACACTAGTGATAGAAAAAGATTGACGAATTGGAATAACGTTTGCTTAGAACATTTCAAGCACTGTGATACTCTTTTGAAGCCTGAGCAAGGACATGTAAACCGTTCAGTGAGATCTGCCATGTTTAAAAATATTGTTAACAAGCAAACAGGCACGTATGACCTCATATTTTTTTGTTTGACAGGCTAGGTGTTTGGCCACAGCTCACTTGATGTTAAGTGGTGGTGTGGTTTAAAATAGCACACCTAGCTTTAAATAGAACTAAACTGTGAAACCCTTAAGTGAGGCTGACGAAACAATGATGTTGATGCTTGGCTGATTTTCAAGTTAAGGGTGGTAGCAAGCCAGTCGGGTACAAGGAAGTACCTTAACACCATGCTATAGTTTTCTCACAATGTTTCCTTCATCAGCAGCACAAGCTCATTGTTGGGGTTTGAAGACTCACACTTCGGTGTGTGAACCAACTATATGGCTACGCACTGAGCCATTATCACTACTAATTGCAAAGTTGTTAGTTGTATGCAAATAGATAATGTTCAGGTTAACTGCTAGATTCAAGTCTAATGCTGCTATTTATACATTCCTTGACTCATACAATGTTACGTGAAAGCCACTTTAATTACTGTTACGGATTTGAGGGTACTGTAGCTAGCGACATTACAGGGCTATTAAGACTCACCATTGTTTCTTGAAATTAATTGGGTTAGTAATGCATCAACAATATCGCTAATTTAGAAGTTATCACCAAATGATGGTGAGGTTACCATCAGGCAATAAAATATGTTAATAATAAAATGAAATATGTACTATATAATATATACTATACTATATACCTACTAATGTGTGATAACGCAAATTTCAAGTGTGTGATATTGACATATCAGTGAAAGCTGGTTAACCAATAACTAATATTTTTTAACAGCTGAGCTGTGGTCATGGATATGCATTATCTTTTATCATCAGGAGATAAAAATACATGTAGTCTTCACCTATAATCGCTGTGACACTTAACTTGACATTTTGTAATTTAATTTTTAATGTATTTATTTACAACTGTATACTGTTTGGTGGACTTTATAAAGAAACAAATAAGGAATACTGTGTCAATTGAGTTCTTATATGCTTTTCTTGGTAAATGAATTAAAAATAATGGTTTCAGGTCAAACTGAGACGACAATGTGGAGTAAGGTGTGTGTAGAAAATGAAGAAAAGGACAGGAAATCTGAAATATTTCAATGTGTGTTGCCGCGCTACAGAGAGAAGAAGGGGCTCCCCAACTTCTCGTCTACATTACATCGAACACCCAACTCTAACACAACTGTCACTGAAATTATATTGAGTAAGGTAATATTTAAGTATTACAAAGAGCAAACTTATATTCTGAGGTGTGGTGGTTTCAATTCCAGGCAAATTTCAGATACATTTCGGTGAGTGCGCACTTGAACTGCACAATTTGGTGCCCCCCTGTTTTGTTTGGTTACTACTACTGGACGGCCAGACAAACATGATGGATACATGGTGGATGTTTCCTATGTATGCACAAAGGGTTTTGATTCCATATTTGTTTGATTTGTGTCATAATTATGTTATTTTGATGCTTTATTCTTTGGCATACATCTTTGTTTTATAGGACACTCTCATTTAATTTAAAAAGCCACATCCTTAAATGAAATTAGTCATGGTAAAACCAGTCTGGTGCTGTGAATCTATGCAGTAGCAACATGCTCAGATATATTAAGGAAATTACTCTGTATATTTAATAGTTTTCCTTCATCGTTTGAAGTTAGCAGCTTCATAAACATAAATTAAAAAATATTTGTGTATGTAGTGAGATACAGGTACAAACCCATGAAATTCTGTTTGAAATCTTAGACAGCCTCCCGACTAGGTTGCAGTAACTCCTCACCCGCTGATCGTCTATATAGAAGTAAAAATTATATTTTCGTGTTGTTATATTTTCAGGAAAATCATAAGGAGGGTGAAGCCCTAGTGGTGTACAACCCACAGGATTCCATCTCTGCAGTCTATGGACTGATTGATAAACGGTATTTCACAATTTTGCTTTTGTAATATTAGTGTAAAACATTGATGATATTTTAGATTGCTATTGATTGATATTTTTTATCTATCTCCTGATTGTAAGAGGTAACACTTGAACAAAACTCTTGCAGCACTACCCTAAGTCCACTCTTTCATCCACTACTTTGTCAAAGGTGCCAATTGTAACACTCAATGTTATTTTTTTCTATTGTCTTAGATGAACAATCTTTGGTGTTGATCAATAAAAGAGTTTATCTATTTATCAACTTTGAGACATTCGATGTTGAAACATTACCAATGTAGTTTCAATACAATATTTCAAATTTATACACAATTAAGTTTTACTACTTGGTGATGATGAGCTGTTAAGGAAATCTTTCACCTAGATAATATATCTGCTGTCATAACATAGTATTAATTATAGGCGAAACGTAGGACGCCCCGCGACTCGATAGAGTGATGAAGTATGGCTGTCAATAGACAAAAGCGAAAAGCCAAAGATCTTGTTCAACTCGTTTTGCTACTTGGTGTTAGATCTTAGCAGGAGGTCGTCTAGCTAGGTACCACCGTAGTACTAGATATTGTACCGCCAAGCAGTAGTGAGTAAACATTACTGTGTTCCGGTTTGAATGGTACTGCAGCTAGCAAAATTACAGGGCTGTTGAGACTAACCATTGATAGTCTCAAAGTAATGATTACCAGAGCAGCAATGCCCTGGACTTTGTAGTTACTCAAAGTTCTGTGTACCGTTGCAATGGTCATGGACAGGTGTTATCTCTTAACATCAGGAGAGCGTTCCGTACGTGTCAACAATGTTACATAAAAAAAAGGGCTTGTCCTTGGTAGGTTGATTATGTTGATGATTTATAATGTAAACTTGCAGCAAAAAGGAAGATGAAGACCAGCCTGTGTCCAGAGATGAAGACTCGAAGCTGTTCCTGAAGGAACTGACGGCATGCCGTATGTGTGCGGGTTGCTATCAGACCTCCTGGCGGGGAGTCAACAAGATCAAGAACAGTAAGTTATTCTTTTCGTTCAATTTACTAGATACATTAACTCTAAAATCTGAAAATGTTTGCATTACACCCATTTTCTAAAGATCAAGCGATTGTGGCTACCTATATGGTTGTTTCACACGGTGTGACATCATTCATTCGCCATGACAATTCTGGCTGTTCGATTGGAACAGCCAGATCTGTCTGAACTCGCAAAAACAGTGTAAATTTATATTTCTTTTTTTTAAATTTACCTATTAGGTAAAGTACGGTTTTTTTTTTTTTAAATATTTAGTCAACTAGTTTTCTTTTTTTTTAACTTGAAAGTAATTTTAAACACATTCTAATTTTTTTATTACTAATAATCAAAATACTAGCTGTGCCCCGCGGTTTTACCCGCGTGATGATGGATGATGATGATGATGAAAAGTATCCTATGTTTTATTCCAGGGCCTAAAGTAACTATAATTACATATGCCATACAAATTACTTTTGATTATAAAATTAAACACCTAGCTTCCATAAGAAAGAGCTAATGAATCATTAATAGAATTGACAGCCCTGTTGGCTCATTGGGAGTATGTCTGCCTGAGCTGTAGGGCTGTGCTGTAAGCTGTGGGTTCGATTCCCGCCAAGGACAAATGTTTGTTTGGTATAAATAAATGTTTGTTCTGTGTCTGGGTGTTCTGTATGTATTATAAGAATGTATTTACAAAAAAAAAAAAAAAAAAATATCCTATCAGTTATCTGACTTCCATCACACAAGCTCTGCTTAGTTTGGGGTCAGATGGCGCTGTGTGTAATGTGTCCTACAATATTTAATTATTTATATCAAAACACATAATATTACCTAAGTATTATTATGTGTTTTGATATAAATAAATAAACCTTGTTCATTGTTCGCAGAGTGCGTAGTGTGTCCAGTGTGTGGGAGAGCGTGTGTGACCGCCTACAACCTGCTCTCACACTTCAAGGCGCACACCACGCAGGAAATCTCTCGCTACCGGAGGATCATATCCACACTGTTGGCTAAAGTAAGTTATACTACTAGAAATTTCCTTTTTTTTTCTTCTTTTTTTATGGCTGACAGTCTAGGTGTTTGACCACAGCTCACCTGATGTTAAGTGACGGTGTGGTCGAAAATAGTAAAGCACACCTAGCCTGGAATGGAACTGGCTCTCAAATGAGGCTGCCGGAACACACCGTTAGATGCATGGCGGCAGATTTTCAACTCTCGTGTGGTAGCTAGCCAGCCGAGTACTAGAAAGTACTCTACCACCACGCTATGGTTTCCTCACGATGTTTTCCTTCACCGACAGCTCAAGTTCATTGTTGGGGTTTGAACCCACGCCCTTCGGCATGCGAACCGACCGCGCTAACCACTGAGCTATCATCGCTATAAAAAAAAACATCATATATGTTTGAGCGTGTGTGTGTGTATTTGTGATTGTGTATGCGTCTGTGTGTATGTATATGTGTGCGTGTGTGTGTGCGTGTGTGTGTGTGCATGTGTGTATTTTGTATGTCAGTGTATGTGTGTTAGTAATACATTTATAAAAAGGTGCTATGCTAAAAAGGGATATTTTGTTTTTCTTTATTTCTGGCATTACTATATATATTACCACTACTTTCCTGAGGAGTGTCTTGAAAATTGTATAACATAAGTGTCAATTCATATTATATTGCAGATGGTGGGGTACCACTACAGATGTCGCGTGTGTTGCCGCAAGTTCGACTCCATCCGCTCTCTCAGGACACATATCCAACAACACCAGGGTATGCACGTTACCTTACTTTATAGCAGCCTTTCCCAAAGTGGGCGACAACGCCCCCTTGTGGGCGCTGCAGGCCTAAAGGGCGGTAAGAGACCCAGAACAAAAATGGGGGCGTTGTGTAGAGGCTTGGATGATTTGTAATTTCATTTAGCTAGGAGGCCTCTTAGAAGTACATAGTTGAAAAAATGGGGGCGCTAAAAAAATAATTTATTCTCAAAGTGGGCAGTAGACAAAATAAGTTTGGGAACCCCTGCTTTATAGGCTACGTAAAAAGCACTATGTATAATGTATTTATATCACTACATATTATAAAACAAAGTCGTCTGCTGCGTTTGTCTGTCTGTTTGCGATAAACTTAAAATCTACTGAACGGATTGCCATGCAAAATTCTCCAATAGATAGGAGTGATTCATGAGGAAGGTTTAAGTATATAATTTGTCAAGGTTTTGTGTAAATTGGTTGAAATATGATGATCAATGTTAGAAGTGTCTAAAAAAGTCAAGTCACCTGGGAGCTTTCATCGAACACGCTGCCTAATCCCTTTGAGATATAACAAAACAATGCATGGCGGGATATTCCTCTTTTATAGATCTACAAAATAGTCCGCGGTGGCATATATCTTTTAAAAATAGCTTACTATACCCATTCTTACTACCCGTGCGAAGCCGGGGCGGGTCGCTAGTAATTGTATATATCTCTGTATTTACCTATGTATGTACAAATATTTCTCTCGTATCTCCTAAACCACAAATCGTATTTTGAACCGATTTCAAAAAAGAAGGAGGTTCTCGATTCGACTGTTTTTTTGTGTATTTTATTTTACATGGAAAACGAACAGTTGCTAATTGGTAAAATAAATAGGAGATAAGTGATAACACAAAAGCCAAAAAAACTTTTCACTTATGCTTACTAGATTAGGTTTAAGTGGCCCGAGCGCGCACCGGCGCGGGGACAGATGAAAGAATACCATATTATTATACGCATACAAATATAAAGTACCTGGTTGACCGAGCATTGCTCGGCTGAAAACATGGATAAAACGACGTTTTCTGAAATTGAAACCTAGCTAGATCGATTTTTCGCCCCCGAAACCCCCTGGATACAAAATTTCATGAAAATCGTTGGAGCCGTTTCCGAGATTCAGAATATATATATATATATATACAAGAATTGCTCGTTTAAATATATAGATTCAAAATTTAAACAAAATGTTAAATTAAAAACAGATAAATAAATAATAGATTGACAATATAAGCCTCATAGAAGTTTTATAAAATGTTCATTGCTAATAATCTTTTCTTTCTTTTACATTTTTTTGCTATCAAAGTCTTATTATCCCATACCTCAGAACTTTCGACTGGGTGAACCGATTTTGATGATTCTTTTTTTATTTGAAAGCTTGTGCTTCCCGTGTGGTTTTTTAATCCAATTCTGATAATTGCATCCATGAGAAAACCATATGAAGTCGGTTTTTTTTTTGGTAAAATTTTGCCAGTTGACGCTTTGTTGTTGTTGCTTTATATGACGTCATTAGTAAATCCAATATGGCCGATTTTATAACCTATCTTTCTTTTTTCTTTTCAGGTAAAGAAAGGTTTACGTGCAGTGTGTGTAATCGTGTTGTGAATGGACGTTGAGTTAAGTAAGTAAACTTCATGTATTTAGTTTTAGAAGTAAATTTTTAATAAAAAAATATATTTACATAACAATGTTTGATTTTAATACTTTTGTCGGTTCGAGTTTTTTCTTTCCTTCTCAGTGGATTGGCCTGACAGAATATACATTTAGCTGTGTGTAATTTTTTAAAATTATCTAGTTTTCATCTAAAATATTAGTTTGTTACAATCTGGTAGTCTTCAGGTCGTAAGCGTGCTCCATCGTAGACCGCTTCATCATATTTCATTTAATTAATTAAAACCGCTAATACCAGTTACATTAATTAATAGTCATTCATACAAAAAAAAGCATGGTCAAGGTTGAAATAATTACAAAAAATTACGGCAAACGCACGCCTAAATATTTAGTAATAAAAAAATCGAACAAGTCGTAGTCAAACAAAGTCAGTCACATTACGAGGGAGTGTCAATTAAACTTCCTTATAAAGAACTAGAAACTTTCACGGAACTTGCACACTACATGTAACTCTCACGAGAAAGTTACTTTCCTTGACTGTGACTTGTTTAAAAATAATGTGTACTAGAATTAATTTATTAAATAAGTATAACAAATATGTATCAAAATCACGTTTATTTATATAGTAAAATAGTTTTTAATCTCAATCAAAGTCACATAAAGTAAATCATAGTTAAGTCCAGTACATGCCCTAGTAAAGTAGTGGTAATTTTACGATTAATAGCCATGTCCCATCACATCTACCACTTGCCCACACTCGTGGGTAATATTCGGCACTTTTTTATTGAAACACTACTACTTATAAATAGCACCTGGATGACCAAGCTTTGCTGGTTTTTTTTTTTCGTTTTCTAAAAATGAAACCTAGCTAGACCGATTTATCGCCCCCGAAACCCGCTGCATACTAAATTTCATGAAAATCGTTGGAGCCGTTTCCGAGATTCAGAATAATCTCGTATGTACACATAATATACAAGAATTGCTCGTTTAAAGGTATTAGATAGATTAGTTTTGGAAAATAGCACAATACACCGACATATTTCTTACGTTACAATAAACTCTGTCTTATCTCTATTGCCGGCTCAGTAAACATAAACATCTCTAAAGTGTGTTTGCCGGAACATCCCTTTACGTTTCAATATATCTATACTTCAGTCGATACAATTTTTATCTCAAATTCGTTGCCTTCTTCACCCTAAGACAATTTCGTACCCTTGTCAAACGTCATGGGGAAATAGAAATTTCATCATAAACAAAAAGGTAACCCTCAAACTTGGAGGTCGTTTACCCGGGTCCCTAGGGTCAATAACCTCACCCCTGCTGACGTCACCGTCACGGTATTATTTTGGGGTAGAACTGGGGTCCGAAGACGTGAATGGACCCATAGATAATGCGCACCATGTGCGTTAACTCACGATTTTCCCCCAATATTGTAAAGGCGCTGTACTCTGTTTTTAGGGCCCCGTACCCGCAATGTCCATGGGGACTATATTACTAAGCTTGCCGTATCGGTCTGTTTTTATAACCTATTTTGAGCTCTATTTCCACCGTGATAGGAAAGTCGAATTAAATTTTCGTAAAATAAGCGTTACTTTTGCGGATTCCCTGTATATAATAAAAAAAAATAAGGGGAAATTTTCATACATCAACAAACTTAGTATGATTATAATAACAAATACTAAAGCCTGCCAAGTGCGGGCCGGTGCGCTAGGAGTCAAACTTTTTGTAAATACATATTAGGCTAGGTGTGTTTACCATCTTCGACCACACTACCACTTAACACAAGTTGAGCTGTGGTCACCTAGCCTATCAAGTATAACAAAATACTATAAATTTTGTGAGGTGGTACGGAACACCGTAACTTATTGATTTTCGGAATTACGGGATTCGGTTAGTCGGACTATCCCACACGTGGGATTATTCCACAAACGTGAATAATCCCATGTAAGTAAAAGTCCCACTTTCCATAGTAAAGTCTGCTAAGTTTGACAACCTCTGTCATGAAGTTTCGCGGAAGATGCGGGTGTACGATGGAACACGCTTGCCTAGGAAGAAACACGTCATTTTATTAACATGTGTTATGATTTTGACATATTTAATGTTATGCTTAAAGATGAATGGAAAAAATTACCTGTAACTTTGGCTTATTAATAAAATATTTGTACTTTGAACCTTATTTCGAAGTCTCATATTAACTTTCTTATCTGTTGCAAGTTATAATACTGTAAAAGTTCCTTATTCACGGTTTAATTATTCGAGTTTTCATTATTCGCGGCAAAAAAATTCACTATTCTTATTATTATTATTATTCGCGGAAGCAATCGGTAAACAGAAAAGGATTCGGTGTCATTTATTTACGTATGTAAGTACTGTCGGTACGCGCCGAGGCGGCTTTTATAAAAGATGTAACCGAGTGGACTAATCCCAAACTAAGAGTGAAGGTTTGGCAAATGAACTTTGTGATTTCTTCATGAATATTGATCCATCTATGGAGAGGAGCCTTATTTTTAAACAGAAAATTATTAATGCTGCAGCCCAATATAATCTGAACTTAAAGACCTTTTAAAAGCGGCAAAACCAGAAAAAACACTAAAAAAAGCTAATAATGCTTAATTATAATTGCGAATTTCTCAAGAAATTTATTTTATTTTTATACATATTCCATACTAATTACCATTCTATATTCCATACTAATTACCATTCCATATCCACGGTTTCTCTATTCGCGGCATATTTATGGAACGTATACGCCGCGAATAAAGAACTTTTACTGTACTGATTCTGATAGATATATATAATTTTTCATTTTTTGCTTCCTCACGACCACTCGGTACGAGAATTGCCATCTCACTGTTTTAGTGTTTTAGAACAAAAATAACAAAACTAGTTCTTCTTTACCTTTGGCCGTAACTCTAGGTTCAGCAGAACGTCAATTATATTTTTCGAGGACAGATTCTGATTAGTTCCACGACCCCACTGCGAATAAAAACATGAAATCGAAGCCCTTTGCTTAACGCTTCAGTAAGGATTATCCACCAGGCGCTTTGGTTACGTCAGGTCGCATACCGGAAGTATGCGACCTGACGTAACCAAAGTACGGGACGTTCGGTATTTCACCAGATTTCTGATTCAAATATTTATAATACCTAATTTTGGTCATTATCCAAAATTATTACCTAATAATAAAAACAATGTAAGAATAACAATTACTATGTTATATGTACATGTGGTGTTACAATAGGGCGGCAGAACGGCCATAATGCCACGGGCCCCGGTCCCGAGAAGGTTGAGAATCCTTTTTTTTTTCATAATTTCACACTTATCCTTCTGTATATTGTGCAAAGTAAAAATGTTTTTTTATCGAATTTTATATCGAAATAGTTGTGGTTTAATGTATACAACAAAGGGTCAAAAAGGTTTTTTTTAAATACGTATATCAGAGCTATTTGATTATGAAGGAGAGCCCCACCCAATGACTGCCTCGGTATAGTTACGCCGCTGAATATAAGAAGTACTAATGACTTATTTAGATTTTTAATTGTTAATATATCTTTAATTTATTAATTTTATCCTATGTCATAAATTAGATAAGCTCTCAGCTTTGTTCCGGGCGTGCGCGGTGGCGCGGTGCATCTCGAACGGCCGGACCCCAGAATGTATACCAGGGGTTCCCAAACTTATTTTGTCTACTGCCCACTTTGAGAATAAATTATTTTTTAGCGCCCCCATTTTTTCACCTACGTCTAAGAGCCCTCCTAGCTAAATGAAATTACAAATCAACCAAGCCTCTACACAACGCCCCCATTTTTTTTCTGGGTCTTTTACCGCCCCCCTTTAGGCCTGCAGCGCCTACAAGGGGGCGTTATCGCCCACTTTGGGAAAGGCTGATGTATACCGTTCTCTCTGATTTGACGAGACGGTGCGACGGTGTTACCAGTTGCTCTTTTTTACTGATGCGAATATCCAACGTGTTGTGGATGCCTCTGCGTATAAATTTATCTAGGTTTGAATGAGTGAACTGGGCTACAAGGTGAAATAACTCTTAAGGCTCGCGTACACACACACACACACACACATGAGCACAGACACACACATTATCACACACACACACATTCATACACCCACACCCACACCCATACACACACACATAAACCACGCTCACATAAATCTTTACTGAGGACGCGAATATACTTGTATAGGGTTCGAGTAATCACACAAATTCGGAATATTTCAAAACTTCATTCACATACACACAAAACTAGCGTAAATGTAAATTTACATTTATAGCATTTGTAAATTTTCTCACAGGTACTTCTCGATAGTTAAGTGTGTATGACAAGCCTATCATTAAATGCACAATGGAGCCCTACGCACCCTTCTTTTTTGTACCCAGGGGTGACAAGCAAAGTCGCTGGCGTTAGGGTGACTTGACACACTTGTTATTGTGTGATATATGCCACTTTTCTGTTCGGTTCGTAAAACTTTGAAAAGTAGGTGAAATAGTGAAACATAACACGTGTTTTCTTATTTGTGCTGCCGTATTTTTATAGATGAAAATACAGAGATTAGATGGCAATTTATATATTTCTTATTGATTTTCTAATGACTCTTTGATTGACCAATTGACAAAATTTCAAAACACAAAATATAAGATTTTAATGAGAAAAGATACAAATTCAAATATATTAAACACTAAATATAATATATATCCTATCTCGAAATCCCGGCACTTACAGGCATTTACTCATTGACTTCATTTCTTATAACCTACAAACCATTAACATTTTCAGTATAAACAAATCGCACTACCAACTTTCCTTTAAGTAGAGATGAGGCGTTGGAGTTTATTGAGAAGCGTGCCAAGAGGCTCACCTGCGACGATTCCATTGTTCGAGCTAAATTACATAGCCTTGAACATAGTCGCAAAGTTGCTAGTATATCGGTTTTTTATCAAATTCTTTCGGTGAGTGTCCTTCAGAACTACATACCAATTCCTCCATGTCCATTCTTCTATCGGATAGCCAGAAGATCTAAAAAGCGACACGATTTCATGGTTGACAGTCTAAAAACTCGAAATTGGATTCCACTTTCATTGTGCGGTTCACTGCCTCAGGAGTGTTCTCCGATGGATACAATCTGGGTGTCTTCAATCGGTATCTTCTAGGTAAACGTGCTCCATCTTAGACCACATCATCACATACCATCAGGTGAGATGGCAGTCAAAGCCAAGCCTATTCATTGTCAAAAAAACCCGTTTCTACAACAAGAATAAGAAGCATACTATATTGTGACCCAAATTCAAATGAAACTACTCAAAATTTCATATTTAGAATTTATAATCTTTCTAGTAGAGTATAAATATATGATTAATATGACTCGTTGGTGATTCACCAGATCGATACCAGATTTATACTCTCCTGTCATCATTCCTACATTCACTCTCTTCTCGCGCATATCGCCTTTCATACGATTACCACACTAGGATGCACTTTCCTGCTTTACCTCTCACCATCATTCCTAAGACCTGTTTAATGACATGGCGTGTCTTCACTTTTTTATTCATAAATAAACTTACGTTTGACCGCCATCCCGCCTGATAAATGCGATGTAAGATGGAGCACGCTTGCTTAAAAGCAACTAATTTACTCGTGATTTGCTGGAATCCAGATTGCATCTAACGGGGTACTAATCGAGCTCAAGTTTGGTTCTTATTCGCCAGTCTTAGACAATTCGCAAGAAAATCATCAGATGTTCTATAGAAACTATTCTTTTAACACTGATAAAATATACGGAACAAGAATTTTTCTCATGAATTTTTGACGTCGTTCAGCAACAGTTGTTTCTTATATTGTAGGGCTGGGAGCTGGTAGGCTGTTGGTAATTGATGCCGATAAGAACCTCTAGATTACATTAGGTGTTGTGGGTGGCCCTGATCTACTTGTAGGTATATTGTGTTAAGCTATAACTTAGATTGGGTTAAATAACTCAATAGTTGCTTATATGCGTAAGTATTTTATGTTTAAATTATATTGGATGTGTGATTGGGACGCATACGGGATCGGTGGGAACCAGTGCGGGGCAATAAATAAACTAAAAGTCGGGTTTTAATATATTTAGAACAAGAAATGTATAGTTACAACCATTGAGATATTAAATATCATATTGTAAAAACTATTGTATAAGTGAAGAAAGGTTTTTAAATTTTCATCTTTTTTTATTATTTCAATTATAATTAATTCCAATAAATTAAGTTAATTATAGACACATAAATTACGTGAAAATATTAATGAATTAATTACTTAAAAACAGCCAAGTAACCACTACAGGTGTAAATATCGGTTATAAATGCCTTATAATTTAGGAAAGAGTATTCTTTTAAAATTCTATACGAACAAAAATGGCGAGTTGAAATTTTTCAAAACTGCCGCCCTTCGCGGCTTTTAGTAACGATTCAGTTTTGAAAAACTTTACAAAAACCACGATCTTAAAAATTATCGGGAACAACATTTAAGTCTACAGACGACACTAAAAATGTATTAATAGCCGCAGATAGGAACTATATCAAGTGCCATATGGTTGAAATATGGAAAATACGAAGACACATTTTTTATATTTTTCATATTTCATTTGACATTTGATATAATTTCGTTTATAGACACCTGCCAACGCTTCCATTTTCAAATTTCGCATAAAATTTTGTTAAAACTTTTTGCTTAATTTTAAACAGAAGAATCGAAGATGCTCGAATCAAATAATGCGACCTTATTTCACTACTATTTCTTGTGCAACTTAAAAGTTTCTCACAAAAGCTATAGAGGTAATTATTTAATCCACAATAAGTATAATATAGAAATACCTAACTCTTAGGTACATATCAACTAAATCGGTTACGATCAACACAGACAACTACTCTTAATTTTATTACAATAATTCATAAAAAGACAAAAATGAAATTTATTTCAACATTGTTTTTTTTTTTAATTTTACACCGGAAGATCTTAGTTGTTTTTTAAACTTTTTTTGAGATTTTTTTTCAATTTTATAAAATACGTATTTTGTATCAAATTGAAGTCAGCTAGTACGAAGAAGGAAATTGGCTGACCGAATCTCATAATCTCAATTTATTATCATTATAAATATCATTGCTTTCATTGTCTAAGTACACCTTAACTTTGAAGTTGGTAAAATACTTATTCAATACTTTACTTTGAGACTCTTATCTTACGATGCATTTTGTCTAAATTATTTTCTAGCCTTACATTCGAATATTCGGAAGTTATATGTTGATTTATAATTTTAACCTAGGAGAGACGACGGAGTGCGCGCTCTCCCGCGGACTGGAAAGGTACGGTAGGTATACGATTGACTAACAGTATGTTCTAGGAGTATCACATGCTACGCTGCGTGTAGTTCGTCCCCACTACGCTTCAGACCTCTCAGAGTTGACACAACTCCAAGACTGACGACTTGCTTATTCGCTACTAATGACGATTGAAAAAGTTATTGCTTACGAATAATAAATATAGTTACAAAATGTAGCAGTACTATCGCTTGGATCGCCCGCGTCATTCGGAACTCTAAAATCATCTAAAGATATCTAGACGAAATGGGAACAAACCTTCAAGCAGTAAGAGGAATCAACACCGAAAACGAATGCTAATAAATAGACAGTGAAATTGATATTACATGATATTAGTTTATTTAATTTTTAAATTCGAAACTATTGGTATAATATATTTTCTTTAATAATTCGCTTATCCGAAGCTGGACCGATGCCTCTTGATGTTTATTTACATATTTATTGCAATCTGTTATTTACCCGACGAATAGTCAAGCTATGTTTGTCTATAAGTAATACGCGTTTGTTTAAATTCATTGAATTAGTCGGGATTTGATTTGACTTTGCAGCCTGCTTCAGTTTCTTTCACTGTCTATGGTGGTCGGGGACCTCATTGTACATTGAAGTTCATTTCTCGCCTGCCCTAGCTAGCACATAGTTAATTTCTGAAAGAGTTTCAATGGCATCAAATCCGTTTGCATTTCTTTCAGAAGGGACATCATACGCACGACAGCCAGCATCGTAAATTGAAATCAACGATGATCGTGCAGTACAAGCGAGTTAAATTGGAAATAACGACTGCTTGTCATAAAATTCTTAAAAATACAAATTTAGGCTAAGATCTAAATATGAAAGGATTTCAAAAAGTAGAAGAGGAAGTACTGAATGAGCAAATGCATTTAGTCTTTCAAGAATTTTATAACATTTCAGCCCTCAGAAGAAAGTATCTGTGTGGATTGTAATCTCACTAAGGATTCGAATTTATGGCGTAGGTAATAGGCAATAGCACATTTAGTCGAAGTCTCGAGTCATGTGCGGCGGATATTTCTAATGTTGAACAGATGCTTCCTCCCCGTACTGCACTGGACGCTTAAATAATTGAGCATTTGACTAGACGCGCAAGTGCAGCGACGTTATTGAAATATTTTAACGCGGCAGAAGTTTTAAACTTACGTATTTTATTTCCTATGGAAGATTTAATTTCTTCATTTTGTGTCTTATCTACCGGAATTGCGGATGTGCCGGCCACGGTTTTGCTTTGTGCGGTGGCCGAGCACGGCCGTTCCGAGCTCGCGCGACGTTCAGCGTAGATAATGCACGTGCACTTTCCTTCATATAACTATTCTATCACCGATTTCTGGACATCACTCGTGTTTTGAAGCATTAAGGACTTTATTCAAATTTGATTTCAACTGGGTTAAGAACGTTTGTACGTATGAGTGCATGATTTCAACCCTAGAACAGAGAAACGATATGCTAGACGCATTTTTGCCGCGGCGTATTTGAGCCGTGAAATAAGACACGAGTTGTGTGTTACCGTTTCCGACATTTTGTGTTTTCTTAATTTCAAGGTCGGGCGCGTCTCTGTTCTGTGATTCGACTTATTCGTTAATTTATTAATTTAAATCATATAACGTCACCGTGAGTGACATTTATTTTGCTAATGTTCACAGCCACATTGTCAATTAGCCTATGCGTATTTAGAGTATTGATTGTGAGTTGCCAATTAATTTTATTTAGTTAATTAATATTTTTTTAAATATTTATTTTATTTTCATAAAAAATGCGTCAAAACACCGTTCAAAAAGTAGCCGTATGTTATTGATAATAGGTCTGAATTCCCTTGCCACTTACTGGGGTTCCATTCGTGACCGACGTATCCGCAATCTTATTTTTAACAAGCTTGCAGATACTGGTCGACTTGATTAAACTTTTATTAGCTTTGAATTAAGATTTAATATTAATCATAATATTTAATTTAAATCTATATATATATATTTATTAATTGAGTAATTGAAAATAGCTAAAGTTGTGAATTTAGCGAATACTAAATAATAGCCTCTGTATGATAAAACAGATGAATCAGAAATGTATTTTTTAAATATTAGAAAGCTATTAAAAATTTAATCGCATTCTCAGTACAACATTTTGCGCGCCGACCGCTTACAGCTATGAAGATATGAATTACAGTATACTTTAAAAATACATATTAAAATATTAAGTAAGTTATTACTGTGAGTCAATGGAATATTATTAAAATTCACAATTCTTTATTATTGCTTCTCCCGTTACGATACTAAAACTGGGCGCGGGCCCACTACACTATTGAGCACTATTTTATAAATTTATTTTTTATTATTTTTAATAATTATTACCGAAAGAAGGGGGTAACGCGCAAAACGTCCTACCAAAATGTAAGTGACATTACTCTATCTAACCGACGAACTAACTTCCTCTCCAAAATATCTTTTTGCATTTAATATTATTTATTATCTAAAAAGTCGATGAGTTAATATTATTTGGTGTTTTTGTTTCGATTCAAACGACGTTTTTTTCTTTCTTTCATACAAACATATAGAACACAACGTTTGAAACGATCAGAATCGAAACCAAGTCGAACCGACGACGCGACGTGCTGGTTCACTTTAGTATACAAAATAAAGTCAGTGCTAATGACGTTACACTTCATATTTTACGCGGAAAATATAGTTCATGCGGTGAACTGTGAACCGAGCGTTCACTGCCACGCGATGTACATTGAAAAGTAGAAATGAAAAGACGTGTTGTGTTTTACTGTTTTCAACACTTGTTTTCTTATTTTCAATTCACTAGTGTGTTAAAGACGTGAAAACGAATTCGGAACTTTTTTAATTTTATTTTTGACAGGCTCGGTGTTTGACCACAGTTCAGCTGATGTTAAGTGACGGTGTGGTCAAGGTGGTAAGCACATTTAGTCTGGAATCCAGTTAGCTCTCCAGTTAGGCTGCCGGAATACAGTTTGTTGCTTGGCAGAAGAATTTCAACTTGAGAATGGAAGCTAGCGAATTACCAGAAAGTACCCTACACTATGTTATGGTTGCCTCACCACACCGGCAGCTCAAGCTTATTGTTGGGGTGCGAACCAACCGCGCTAATCACTGAGCTATCAGCGCTACAAGAATTAACTTTATTCCACACCTATAATTATTGTTGGAGTCATTATTGTACTTATCTAAAACAATCGTTCGTCATTCACATGTTCTCGATCAACTCTGTTCACAGTCTAAACATTTAAATGCATGAAATATATTTTCTGTAATGTTATTGCTTATAAAAGGCGGAATCATTGAGAATATATCAGCATCGCCTGCATCTCTTTCTTCCCCCATCTGCTATAATAAATACAGTAGTATAGTTTTGGCCCGTTTAGTATGTCTAGTTTTCGGCTGCGTGAGGTTTTAAGCCAAATTTCATCGATATAGCATTTTTTTATTAAGGTACGAAATTTACTGACCTTATTTATGTTACTATATATAGTTTTATGTAAATGAATGAATTGAAAAATCCGATCTATCTTTGGCGTTACCGTCCAATAATTTCTCTAGTAAATAATGAGTTAATTGATTAAGTTCCTACACAAATTACAAACTAATAAGTACATTAATGATAATTAAATAAGTTAAACCACACCTATAAATAGACATAAATTATACAATTAATTGCACATACACTAAATTAATAAGTAAGTCTAACACATAACGCATGAAAATTATCAATCAAAGTGTCATTACTTTTAGTTTAGGTACATTAGAAATATCAATTGATTAAGTTAATACAATTCCGTTGGTACGGGCCGACAAGTTTGAAATTTTCATGCTTAATTAAAAATAAACACAACAACTATTTTTAACCTAAGATACTACTTTAGTATAGAATAAAACTTAGCATTGTGCTTCGCCTCCTTCTTCACCCTCTAATTACAATTACTGTAATTACAATTGATTAATATTAAATTAAATTTACATTTAGCACGTAAACGACATGTCATTGACGTACGAAAAAGGGTAACTCACGAATTTGACTAAATGAATACACCTAATAATGACTAAAAATGGAATGTGAAGCATTTTAGCGTTTGAATAAAGCAAAATAGTTCTTATTTTTTTGTAATTTTTGTCGTTTAAAGAAATAAAATAGCTACACGATGGTCGCGCAGATAAACGAACTTTACAATAAATATAGTAAAGAAACTCGGCCTCACCGCGTGCCGAGCCCGCGCCGGCGACACTGTCACACGAATCGCCTCTTCGAGCCTTTCATCTTTTAATATATTTCTATTAAATTATCAACTATTAGTTATTGCACGTTTTACATTTATAATAAATATATAAATACTTGTAAATTTTAATTTTTTCCCATCTTTGGTAAGTATGAGCTCCTATTAATATTTGAAATGTTACAAAACTGTTTTTACATATAAGTATATATTTATTTACAAAACTCGTTATGGGTCGTTAGGACGGCACAATATTATATCTATTCAAGTTCGATGTTTGTTAGGTCATGTTCGATCGTTCGGTGTCAGTGATATAACGTGGCTGGAGGCGTCTTGAAACGCGCGAATATTCATATTATTAAAATTAATCAACTTTTTTTATATACAAATTTCCATTTAGACTAAGACAATTAAAGCCTACTTCGAATAGACGCAGGTTCGCATCCATACATAGTTATTTTAGCAGGTACCGATCATATGTTTCACTTGCGACAGGACTTCGTAACTAGGTATATTACAGCTTGCACCTCAGTTCCGCGAACGGAGTCCGGCCCGGGCGCGCGCGCCCCGCCCGGCGGCGCGCCGCGCGAGCGGGACGGCGCGCTCGCCCGGGACGTGGCTGCATCGATCCGACGACCCCCCCCTCCGGAGTCCCTCCGCCCGCTGGCACGTGTCGATGAGTAATCATTAAGCGTATTACGTCTTCAAAATTTATCTCAAAAATTTCTAACCTAAGTACCACTCCGTCGGCGGGAAGCCACCGTGACGCGCTGTTTCGCCGTTTTTAAATTTTTATCAAAACCTATCACAGTTTTTGACTAGTTTTCATCCTTAAGTTTAATATAATGATTAAAATATACGTATAGATAATATATATCTTCGAATCTTTAACAATATAACACTATTTTACTTCGGATGTGAAGCCTGGCTGGCGCCGGCCTGGGCGCTCGTGCGCGAGGCTGGTCGATACTCCCGCAGACTGGCGTCTCGTCGGCGGACCGGTCCGTCGACGGCGGCCTGCTGACTGGTACCGTATGCCGAAATAGTACTTACACGATATGATCGCATACAAAATTGGAGCATAGCATTTAGGCTATTATTGCTAATATTATTTCTTTATTATATTCGAAAACTATTTCTCGATAACCACAACCGTTCATAAGCGAAGTTTAATATCATTATTTTGTTATTGACTATACCAATATGTATGGTTAAAGTCTGGCCAGAGTAAGCATTAAATGCCCTTAAAGTATTATTGCACGCTCGAGGGCGCCTTCCTTCCCGCCGCCGGCCCCCGGACATGCGCGGCGCGCTGACGGCCGCCATCTTGGGTCCTCCTCCCCTTAACCCAATTCCGCATCAATACCGGGCCGGGGAAGATGGCGGGCAGGAACAAAGGACTGCCACTCACAGAGCTTTCGACGTTCTAGAGTAGATTACATTAATACAAAACGCCCGCGAACGGCGAGCCGCCGGGAAGACAGTTTGTCAGGTCCGAGGGTCACTCCACAGCCAATCGGTCACTACGGTTCGGTTGCGAAATGGCGGCTTCGAAGGCCGCGGTACTGTCGGCATGTATGGGTGCGCGCCTGCTGTGCCGTCCTAGCCCCCGGCTAGGCCGATCCTCCGATCCCTTAGATGGTCTTGATCTTGTTGGTCTTGAAGCTGACTTGCAGCACTCTGTTGCCGAGCGTGTACCCGTTGAGCGACTGGATGGCCACCACGGCCTCGTCATAGTTGGTCATGGTGATGAACCCGTAGCCCTTGCACTTGTTGGTTTGCAGGTCGCGAATGACCTTGACGCTCTGCACGGCCCCGAATGGACCGAACAGCTGCCAGAGTACGTTCTCCTCCGTCTCCGGAGCCAGGTTGTACACAAAAATGCACCACTCGGAGCCCACGGCTCCCGGCAGTACGCCGCCTAGTAGCTCGCCAGCCAGGGGGCTGTACCGCTGCAGACCCTTGTTTATAGCTAACAGAGACTTGCCTGAGCTGAACCGGCCGAGCGGCGCAGGGAACCGCAGTGCGGCCGGCAGGTAAGCCGCCAGCGGCGCCAGCGCCTTCCCGTTGTTGCTCGGGTTGTTCGCAAACTTCACCGTGATGGGCTCCGTCGCGCCTTTAGGCACCGTCCCATTCAACTCTTGGATTGCGCGCTCTGCCTCTACGCGCTGGTCAAACCGGATAAAGCCGACACCTTTCGACAAACCCTGCTCTCCTCCGTTGAACGGCCTGCCGCCGGAGTTCTCACACAGGATCCTCGACGTGATGATCTTTCCGTAAGGGCTGAACAGACGCTCGAGTTCCGCTTGCGCCATCGTCTTCGGTAGGCCCGAGACGTACAAGTTGGCGCCTTTGATAGCCTCGCTGCTCGGGCGCGCGTAGGACACCTTGATGGTCTTGTTCTGGAGTCGCAGCCCGTTGAGTGTCGCGATAGCTTTCTCCGCGTCTTCGGGCCGGTGGTAGTTGACGAACGCGTAGCCGAGACTCTGACCACCGCCGTGCAGCGCGTGATTCAACGCGTCCGGGAAGGCCGCGCCCTTGTTCCGAATCAGTTTGCAGGACTCCACTTCACCGATGCTGGAGAACAAGCTCCGAATCTCCTCCTGAGTCATGCTCTGCGGCAGGTAGTTGATGATCAGGTTGGTTTTGGACTCCTCGCCGGAGCCATTCTGCTGTTCGCTGTCGCCCTTCGACATGGTGCCTTAAATCATAAACGGAAACGAACGAAAGGGAAACGAAAAACGCGGTAAAAGAAAACGCACGTCCGACCGTGAGGCGCGCGGGACCCGGATTGAGGGCTGCCGGGGGTGCGCGACCCGCGCATGCCTGTCGGTATCGACCGCGCTTACATAACGCGGTTCGTTCACCCCCTGGTGGTATAGTGTCCGAAAAAACCAGATCCACCCTCCATCGATCGGCCGACACTTGCCGCCCGCGTTACGGGGACAACGCTCGCACGGATTCGACAAACGCCTAATTGGGCTCCTGAACAACCATTACGTATGACCACGCTGCGAACTCTGTAAAGCTTGTAAAACTTTTACAGCAATTGTATAATGGCTTCTAAAGTAACGAAGTTACTTCATTTGATACGTTACCGCTTGACCTATATTTTACAATCGTTATGTTTTTCTCTTCAAAAACAACTTATAATTATACGTAAAATAAAAACTGGTGTAGTAAGTTCCCTAAACGTTACGTTCAATTATTGCAATTGATGTTTATATGAAATTGGATCAATTGATTAATAGTTAACGTTTAACTATTAAGTTAATCCATTGCATAGAACCTTTCTCATCTCGTTAACCTAGTATTTTCGACTGTTAAAATCTATAGCCAAAATATAATAATAGAATTTCCGATAGACGCCCGTCGACGCCCGGGCTAGCGCCGCCTTCCTTTGTCTCGATTCGAGGGGCCTTTCATCAATATTTGATCAAGTAGCGGATACTTGGAAGCGAAATTTATTTCTAGGCTGCTTCGATCAAAATAGACGGTAGACTGCCTTTTCTAAATAATCTATTTATATTTTAAAATCAATGGAATTGTGTCAATTGATTAATATTAGTAGACAATTAAACGCAATTTGGGCATTTGTTCGTTTCCGTTTGCATGGCGGTAGGATACTTTCTATTACCTACTCGGCTGGCTAGTTAGGCTACCACCCAAGTTGAAAATCTGCCGCCAAGCATCTAACGGTATGTTCCGGCAGCCTCACTTTAGAGCCAATTCCATTCTAGTCTAGGTGGGATCTTCGACCACATCGTCACTGAATATTAGTGAGCAGTGTTCAAACACCTAGCCTGTAAACCATAAAAATGTCAGTGTCAAGTATTTAGATATTTTCACGGATATCATAAAAAATATGTTAAATTTATAAATCTAAGTCACAGTCAGTCACACAAAGTAATTCACGGTCGAGTCCAGTCATGCCTCAGTAGAGTAGTGGCGACTTTACTACAAGCATCGATAGAGTTTTGGAAGCAACACGAAAAGTCATGACTGTGTTAGACATATCATTTTGCCGCACTCGCGCTTGTAATTGGGCACTTCATGAACAAAACACCACTGTTTTATACATTAACACTAGAAAATACACATATGAAAAAAAAAAACAATGTGGCGACACAATTTTTTCCGCGTTCCCGCTAAAACTAAGCTATACTTAGTCGACCATAGATTTAATTTAATGACGATAACTAGAGCCATAAAGTACAAAAAAATGATATTTTACTTTTTTATTATAATGTGTTATATAAAGCGAAATTTACTTAGCTAAGGTTGCTTAATCATGCTGCGCCGCCTGGTTCCACTTGCGTTTTCCGGGATAACAAAGTAGAATTTATGTTGAACATTACATGCATTTCAACGTTTCAACGTTGGTGGAAGATGTAAAGCCTAGCTTGAAGTAGAACTGGCCCTTAACTGACGCTTCCAGAACACACCGTTAGGAACTTGGCGGCAGATTTTTAACTTGAGGGTGGTAGCTAGCCAGCCGAATATTAGAGAGTACCCTACCACCATGCTATGGTTTCCTCACGATGTTTTCCTTCACCGGCAGTTCAAGCAAATTGGGGTTTGAACCCACGCTCTTCGGCGTATGAACCGACCGCGCTAATCACTGAGCTATCATCGCTAAAAAGTAGATGGGCACTTTTATATTAATGTACCTACCTATGAATGGTCTATGTATGTTAGCTTCCTGACTCTTGACTCGCTTGATTACTTATTCCTAACTATCAGCTGTTCTGTCTGTTCCAGATATGCAAAATCCAAATCGCAAATAACAATCTCTGGGGACTTACGAAAGGGGATTCTAATTAACTCCAACGCTGGGGTGCACCCCTTTCGCCCACCCTCGCCAATACCGCGTACTAACTATACATTAATCTGACTCATTGTAGCTTAGGAACTATAAGTTTATCTGGCTCAATGTATGAATTAACTGTAAAACTAATCTAGTTCAATGTTCAACTAGAAACACAGAAAATCTGTTACAATGTTGCCAAGAAGTTATTAGTTAATCTATGTATATTTTTGGGCTATTCTTTTTAGGGTTCCGTACCCAAAAGGTAAAAACGGGACCCTGTTACTAAGACTTCGCTGTCTGTCTGTCCGTCCGTTTGTCTGTCACCAGATTGTATCTCAAGAACCGCGATAGCTAGACGGTTGAAATTTTCACAAATTATGTATTTCTGTTGCCGCTTTAACAACAAATACTAAAAACAAAATAAAATAAATATTTAAGGGGGCTCCCATACAACAAACGCGATTTTTTTGCCTTTTTTATAGATAATAGTACGGAACCCTTCGTGCGCGAGTCCGACTCGCACCTGGCCGGTTTTTTTTATACGACTACCCAGAAATTAGTGAAATGTTTTCAGGGTTCCAGTATGTATGTGAATTTCTTTATTCCCCCATAACTTTTAAATCCCTGAACAGATTTGGTTGTATGGGGTATTGTTAAAACCCTTGCATCAACCAGAGTGACAACCCGAATAATTAACCAAAATAAATTGTTCGAAAAACCAATTATTTTTATATATTTTATTTTATTTAACTTGTTTTCTGTGTTTTCCATTGTGGGTTGCTTTGCGTTGCGCTTTTAGCGATAAGGCCGCCACTTGTGGCACTAGCTCAAAGATTATTTTATTACAGTCCTGTTGGCTCTTTGGGAGTATGTCTGCCTGAGCTGCGTGTGGGTTCGATTCCCGCCAAGGACAAATGTTTGTTTGGTATAAACAAATGTTTGTTCTGTGTTTGGGTGTTCTGTATGTATTATAAATATGTATTTACAAAAAAAAAGTATTTATGTATCCTATCAGTTAATTATCTGACTTCCATCACACAGGCTCTGCTTAGTTTGGGGTCAGATGGCGCTGTGTGTAATGCGTCCTACAATATTTATTTATTTATTCTCTTGTACTGTTTTTCTATTTTTGGCGCGCCCATTAAAGAGTTGCTATGTATCTATTTATAGCCTTTAAAATTGGTCTTATTTAACTATAAGTATAAGGCATTTAGGTACATACCTCTTTGTTAATTTAAAATTCGAAAACTCATCAGAATAAGGGGAAAAACATAGAATAGGAAGAGAGACGTCTATTTTGCAGAGGTGTTAGGCGAAAATTGGAGCGCCGAGGTAACGAGGGGCGAAAAGAACAAAGGCGCTCACGCTAAGTGTGGGTGACCTAGGAATATAGCGGTAACTTTTATTATGTACTTATTACGACCTTTTACATTATTGAATGAAGTGTAAGTGTTTCACTAACATCCATTTTTTATTCTAATATTCATTACTACATTATTTTTTGTTTTTCTAAAAAAACATATCAAATTTTTTTGTTTCCTTGTTTGTATATTGCTTTTGTGCCACAAATAAAGTGTTGGCTATTGTCTATTTTTATTCCGATATTTGCTATACTTTAATAAATTGAATTTGACATTTTATTATATTGACAGTATTTTTATAATGACAATATTTTTTTTATATTGACATGTTTGCATATTGACATACTTTATTATGACATTTTGTTTTCTAACCATTGACATGTAATCAGTGTTTTAAAACTCTTTCAATGATATATTTGAAATGATATTACGGAATTCACTTGTAACATTGGTGTTAAAAATAAAATATTTGTATTTGTGATTGATTCGATTTGAAAATGTTATCCAATATTTTTTTATTTAGCAGGAAGTGATGTCCCCATATTATGTAGTCTAACTCTTCCACTCTCTACAGGTAAAATGGGTAGCTGTGGCAAGGTTCCTCGCCCCAGGCATTCTGCATAGGGTTGTAAAAAAAAATGGGCACTTTATTTTTTTTAAAGTATAGATAAATGCTAAATAGTGATTAGGCGTTAGAATGGAAGAAGAAAGAGAGGTCTTTCTCTTTCCAAAAAATGGGACGTAGGTACAAATTACGTTGGTTGTATCTCTCTAACACCAATAATATTGTATATGAGTGATAAGCTGGGTGTTTGACCACAGCACAGCTTTTTTTGTAACATATAGGCTTACGTTTGACCGCCATCTCGCCTGATGTTAAGCGAAGATGCGGTCTACGATGGAGCACGCTTGTCTAGAAGAAACCGATTCACTCGCGACTTGAAGGCACCCAGATTGTATTAATGGGGGCACCCACTCGGACAGCGAATTCCAATGTCTAGCGGTTCGTACGAAGAAGGTGGAATCAAGCCGCTTGTTTTAAGTTTTTGGAATATCAACCATGAAGTGGTGTCGCTTTTTAGAGCTCCTGGGTGATGTTAACTGACGATGCGGTCGAGGTTGGTATACACGGTAGACTGGACGAGAGTTGGCTATCAAGTTGGCTGCCAGAACATAGCATGAAAAATTTAAACTGAACTATTATAGCTCCAAAAAAAATTGTCGGATATACCCAGTAGCCCTTGAGTTGTGGCAACCCTTGTCAGTTCGCCCACGTTATAAATGCTAATTTCTAGTTCTACCCACGCTCCTAAAGGATTGTAGAAGTAAGTATATAGTAGGTATGGGACAAAAGCTTTATAGTTCGAGATATTTCGTATGAATTAATTTTTGAGCTGGTGGAATAGGTTCTTTTTTCTCATTTGTTGGAAATCCTAGATTAATGTTTTGACATCTTCAGTGTAAATGTTTGGTACATATACTTTTACTATAATACCAATTACTGGCATCATCGTTGTCATCTTCATCTCAGCGGTAGGACGTCCACTGCTGGACATAGGCCTCCCCCATTGACTTCCACAAAGACCGGTTTGAAGCGGCTCGCATCCAGCTCGTTCCTGCGGTCTTTATTAGGTCGTCTGTCCACCTTGTGGGTGTACGTCGTACGCTGCGCTTGCCGGTCCGTGGTCTCCACTCCAGAACTTTGTAGCCCGATCGGCCATCAGTTCGGCGTGCTATGTGCCCTGCCCACTGCCACTTCAACTTGCTAATTCGCTGAACTATGTCGGTTACTTTAGTTCGTCTACGGATCTCCTCATTTCTGATATGATCTCATAGACAAACCTCGGGCATCGCCTTGTTCATAGCTCGTTGTGCTTTGAGCTTACTGATAAGGCCCATAAATTAGAGATCACGTTTGACTATTGACATCAATTATTATTATTTTAATGCAAATGTACTTCATCGTACGAACTGCTAAACAATAGAATTTGCTGCCCGAGTGGGAATTCCGCGATCGATACAATCTGTGTCTTCGCGAGTGAATCGAGCTTCTTCTAGGCAAGCGTGCTCCAACATAGACCGCATCTTCATTTAACATCAGGCGAGATGGCAATCAGCAAGCCTATTTGTAATAAAAAAACTACATACTAAAAACTTAATAGGTTCGTCTTTGACCACACCCTACCTGATGTAAGGCAGTAGTGCGGTTTAAGTTGGATCACGCTTACCTAGAAGAAACCTATTTATCCTAGATTTGAATTCACCCATATTGTACCTAACAGGGAACACAGATTAGGGACAATTCTTAAATCAACGCGAATAAAATCGCGGGCGTAAGCTAGTAAGTAATAAATTATATTCAGATAACATATTAGTTAAGTTATTTTCTTCCTTTTTTTATTGTCTGTTAAGTTATACTATATGTATTATTTTAATCTAACGTTTTACCTTTCGTCCGCACTGTTGATTAACAGCAGGTAAATTGTGGTCAAAACAGCAATATTGAAAATTTGATATACCTAATTAACTAAATATTCTCTATCTATATTTTTGAATTCTCACATACTACAATAGCAATGTAAGTAACCTACAGAATTACCACGATACCACATAGGCCTCCGAACCCGTTTCATAAAACTCCCGGATTCCATCTAAAACCTCATTTCCCTCTAAGAAAAAAGTTACGTGCTAAAAAACGAAATGTTTTTACAAAAAAGATAAAACTGGTCCTCTTATTTTGCGAAAGTCTGCCCTAGAGAGTAGGCTTATAGAGTACTTAACAATAATCATTCTAAAAACAACCTAAAAAGCTTTAACATTAAGCTTAACTTGGGTTGTAGCAGTTAACATCGAAATATTAGCAATTTATTCACAAACGCAATCTAATTTCAACTCTATTTTCCAAGTAGCAAAGAACGTTTCTCGTGTAAGTTAAAAGAAATGTATTCTATAAAGGTTTTGATGGCATTGATGATATTCTAGACTCTATTTTTTAGGATGTTAGGTCTATTTTAGGGTGCGAATAACTTTATTAGGGGGTAGCAAGCTTTGTACATTTTCAGCCTCGAATAGGGTGGTAGCACGTTTCCAATGTCTATTGATATAAATAGAATGAAATATCAACTGGAAAACCCCCAAAAAACGAACTTTAGGTACCATCGTAGTACCAGATATTCTTTCGCGAACTAGTGTGTGTGTGTTCCTCTTTAAAGGGTAGCGAAATAACAGGGCTGTTGAGACTAACCATCGAAAGTCTCTAAGTAATGAGCGCCAAGTACAGGCCATGAATGGAACTCATAGCCGGTTTCTTAGTTTCCATTAAACTGTATAATCTGGACGTTTTTAAGGATGGAGTGAATATATTTCTTCTAGATCATCGTGCTCCATCCTCGAAAGCACCGCCGCTTTCCACCAGGCGAAACGTAGATCTATTTATTATAATAAAACAAAAGAATACTTTAATCCTTGTTTAGTAAATACATACTTATAATACATACAAAACACCCAGACATAGAACAAACATCTATGTCACACAAATGTTTGTCCTGAGTAGAAATCGAATCTAAATTTACTCAGCTCTTGAAAAACACAAAGCAAATCAAACTAACAAAGCTAGAAGATAAATACGCCTTTCGTTTTTCTGAGTCGAAAGTCTTTAATACAGGTTGCGTGATAAAGCGTTGCTCCCTGCTATCCCCGGGAGTATCCTGTGTGTAACGTGTCCTATGATATTTATCCTCTAAGGGAATCTATACTAAAACGCGTCGTATGAAACAATGGGAACAGTATCCAGTAATCATGGCAACCACCCCCTATCGACCGCCATATCCGGGTCAACAACCGCACAACGGTACACGGTGCCGTGCTTCTATTTATCTAAGGTCTATCTTACGTTAAGGAAGGAAGCTGATATTACGTGACACGTCTTAATCTGGAATCAAGAATAAAAGAAAGTTGTATAACTTGGAAAGATAATTAGACAAATAAAACAAGCTCCTAATGCTAAGAGATAACGCCTGTCGATGATCATTGCAGCGATACACAGAACCTTGAGTAAAGGAACAAAGTTCAGGGCATCGCTGCTTTGACGCTCATTACTTTAAGACATTAGATGGTTAGTCTCAACAGCCCTGTAATTTCGCTAGCTGCAGTACCCTTCAAACCGGAATACAGTAATGATTATACAGTACTGCTTGACGGTAGAATATACGGTGATGCGGTGGTATCTAGCTAGACGACCTTCTGCTAAGAAGATTTACCACCAAGTATATCTCAGTTATATCTCAGATTACCTAAAAACTCTTGTATTTGTTCATTAACTTCCTTGTTTTTTATCCTGGAAAACGCCGATAAAAACGTCGCTTATGCCATTAAAGGTAGGCCATCCGCCCTGCAACCCCGGAAACAGATATTCTACCAAATGATCTACAGTCATAATACTAACCAGTATCTCATGTTCATAAATATGACAATAAATAGTTCAAAAGAGTTCCACAAAAACAGGAAAACTTTTCCAAAATAAAAAATCACGCATTTACACTCGACGAATGAAAACACTACTCGTAAAAAGAGGTCCACTAACGAGGTTAGGATTTTATTTTAAAACTTAAAAGCCCTTTTTGTTTGAAAGGGGCAGTGAGGGGGTAACTCACCCCCTGAGTGCCACCCCTATGCGAAGTTTTATTAAATACTGCCTGGAATTATTCAACAGGACATGAAATATTACGTTATGGACATTTGCATAGTCTGTGGGGCGTAGACTAATATAGTGCAGAGATATCGGATAACACAATCTATATTTATTTAATCGATATATAATTTATAACTAGTTAAAAACCGGCCAAGTGCGAGTCGAACTTGCGCACCGAGGGTTCCGTACAGACTTTTACATAGGTATCTATGTAAAAGTTAAGATATTTTTAATTGTAATTTATGCTTTTCGTAATTTTTCCTTTATCTGTGCTATAAGACGTTGCTTTGTACCAAATTTCAAGATTCCGAGTTCACGGGAGTACCCTGTAGGTTTTGATTTCCTAACGAGTATTGAAAATTTGCAGCATAAACGGCTGTGCCTATATTTTGTTTGCGTTGGCTTAGAAGTTTGATTTTTTCACAGCTCTAAGAGACAGTAGACTTGAGTATTTGATATTATTCCTCCACGCGTTCCTGAGAAAAAGCGTCTTGACAGACTGACAGATGGACAACAAAGTGATCCTATTTTCCGTTCAGGTTCCGTTTTTTCCTTCTGTGGTACGGAACCCTAAAAAACAGGTAACATTACTTTTATATGTATGCCAGGCAAGGTTTTCGATCATAGCTCAGCTGATATTATGGTTGACGGTTTGGTTGAAGATGGTAAACACACCTAGCCTGGAATAAGAACTGGTTTTCAATTCTCTCTCTCTCTCTCTCTCTCTCTCTTAATTAAAACAGAACGAAAGAAAAACTAAGTGTTTAGGTATAGTATTTAAGTGATAGATATACTGTTTGTGTATTTCCGCTGTAAAGTTATTTTGGTTGCAACGGTGCCGAAGTTTTAAATTAAATATTTAGCTAACAAGACGACAATTTTTAAATGTCTATCCGAAATAGTATTTAATATCTAAAACTAAATCTGACATAAACTAAATATCTAAATAAAAAAATCTGACATAAACTAAATATCTAAATAAATTAAAAATATCTAATTGAAGTAACCACAAGTATTTTATTTATATCCTCTTGTCGCTGCAGTAACCAGTTGTTTCGCCTCTGCACGAGGCATCCTCAGGTCGTATCGAAACTTCATATCCTAAGATCGGGGGAAAAAAAACCCTTGGATGTATTGTAAGTTATGTTTGCATTCTCTGCTCGCGGCTGCTCTGTGCCAGTGTTGGCACGCGAACGACATGACATATGCGGCTTTGATATCACGCACCACCGCGCTCCAACCAACGCTGTTTAATACGGATATTCAGATTTTTCTCCTGCAATACGTATATCTAAGGAAAAATCTAATCACCCAACTAAGATGTATCCAACATTTATAACAATTCTGGATCTGGATTAGCTCTGTTGTTTTTTCAAATAAACTGTCATGCTGCTGGGCTTGGACTTCTGCTCATTGTGTGAAGTATAAAAGTACCGGCTAAATTTGCAAAGTCGTGTCATCACACGCCTTAGAAAATAGTAGCAACTCTCAGACATGCAGGTTTCAGCGCGATGTCTTCCTTCACCGCTTAAAGTTACACTCATAACTATAAGATTCACATTTCATTGGAAGTGTTGAACTGTATATTTTATTATGTTTGACATATACTAGGCTAAGTGACCGTTAACAACAACGAACATATTTCTATTTTACACAAAACGAGAACCTCATTGACATATATCTAATCTTATACCTTTAAATGAGCATTTCTTGTACATATATACATATAAATAAATATATACATATATATAATCTGAATCTCGGAAACGGCTCCAACGATTTTCATAAAATTTAGAATGCAGGGGGTTTCGGGGGCGATAAATCGATCTAGCTAGGTTTCATTTTTAGAAAACGTCTTTTTATCCGTGTCAGGCAATGAAAAACCGAGCAAAGCTCGGTCATCCAGGTACTTCACTTATAATTTGTAAAATGGTCTGTTATCGAATGCAAAGGTCTGGGTATTAGAACAATAGTCATGGACAGACGTTATCTCTTACCATCAGAAGAGCTTCTCATAACTTTTACTAAAAATAATCGCCGAGTTACAATTGATGACGTGGCAGGCTTCCCATATGTTCCCCGAGAGATAAAACGCACCCGACCGCGCAGAATCGACACGCGTGCACACATAAGCTTATCCCTCATAATGAACAGTGGGGACTTTCATAAGTCAGATTTTGGTTAAAAAAACAGTCCTAGCCACTAATGCTCCAATAATATTATATGTGTAGTAATGAGAATCCTCGGAATGACTACAACCAAGCTATGGTTTCCTCACGATGTTTGCCTTCACCGGCAGCTCAAGCTGATTGTTGGGGTTTGATCCCACGCCCATTGGCGTGCCAACCGACCGCGTTGGTTGAAAATCTGCCACCTAGCATCTAACGGTGTATTCCGGCAGCCTCGCTTGAGAGCCAGTTCCATTCCTGGCTATGTGTGTTTACAATCTTCGACAACACCGTTACTTAACATCAGCTGTGGTCTATTCTATTCGAAGTAATAAGGCGGTCATGTAATTAGTTTTCACCCTCACCACTGCAGCCCTTCCAGTGCTTGTGTGCCGTCGCAGCGCTCAGATCCGGTGGGACACCTACGGAACATAGCTGAGGAGGTGGAGGCAGATTCTGCAGAAGAAAATCTACTCGTTCCGATGGACTAGTTTCAAAATTTACTATATAAGCGATGGGAAAATGCTAACTAACAGTGAGTTTATGTAGAAATGGCTTTATATACATATATCAGTTACGTACTTAATTTTTTCTGCCAACTTTTTGTTTATTAAAGTAATTACGGATAAAAATCTTTTTCATTGCTGTGTCCAGAAAAGTGCCTAACTATCGCATTTGTTGTTTGTGGTTTATTCACTTTCAGTTAACAAACAAACATATTTTTCTATCAAATACTGTCCCACTGCAGACGAAGATCTTTTTTACTATAATAATAAACATTTATTTCAGTTATTAAGCGTTATATAACTAAATACACGGAGCAGAGGTGTACATCGTCCCAGAATATATGGAAGTGTTGACAAAATACAGACATAAAATATATGAGAAATGGAAAACTGACTACATCAGCATATGTTCACAAAAAGGTATCTGGTACAGAACTTTGCAAGCTGAACCTCCTCGAATACCTTGGTGCACAAATAGCAATATGCAAAGAGGCTTTATAGTTTTAGCACATAGACTTCGGTCTGGCCACATGTCACTTAATGGGTTTGAATATCTAATGGGCGGAATTGAATCCGCCGCCTGCTCTCTCTGCGGGAGCCCTGAAGATGTTTTTCACCTCCTGGTGGAGTGTGGACGGACCAAGTCTATGAGAACAAATATGTCAACAAAATATGGGATTAACCCCCGAGATGTTGGCATGTTTCAAGGTATCTTGGCCGCACCCACATGTGATGCGGCGAAGGCCTTATATACCGGCATCTCGGAAGTACTAGCCCAACGTGTTGAAGACGGCATATAATAATTGATAAGGTGATATATGTATATTATTGTAATACGGGGCTGGCATTATTGCATCGCGATTAAAGCCCCTAATAAAAACGAGATTAAAAAAAATAAAAAAAAATAAAAAACTAAATACAAACATTTTCTAAATAACAAATACAACAAAAAAGAACATACAATTAAGTGTGAAGGCAAAATAATATAACAATAAAAATAAAATAATATTTCATCACATCACACATATGTTAAATCAGCCGAAATAACTTCATAGTAGACAGACAGGCACATATACGTATTTTCTTTTTTACTGTTAACAGGTTAGGTGTTTGACCACAACTCACTTGATGCTAAGTGACGGTGTGGTCGAAGATGGAAAACATACCTACCTGGAACGGAACTGGCTCTCAAGTGAACACTGTTAGGTGCTTGGCGGCAGATTTTTAACTTGAGGGTAATAGCTAGCCAGTTGAGTACTAGAAAGTACCCTTCCACCGTGCTATGGTTTTCTCACGATATACTTATACATTCACCGGCAGCGCAGGCTCATCGTTGGGATTTGAACCCACACCCTTCGGCGTGTGAACCGTCCATGCTAACCACTGAGCTATCATTGGTACAAGATTTCCCCCGTTTCCTTCCAATTTTGACCAGTCTCCCTGAAAAGGGTTGAGGTCATCGCGCCAGTGTTTGAAGAAAGAAAGAAAAAAGAAAACATTATTTTTTAAGACAACAGTGTCTTTTATACAGACTGATTTGACATTGACTATTTTAAAGTTCTGGTTATCCCCAAAATACATCACTCACTTTCAACTTACGTAAATCTGTTTTCATTGTTAATCCCTGTTACGAAATTCAATAGAATGAATGACCTAATTCTAAATAATACATTTGTTACACGTTCAGTATTTTTGAAAATAACAAAGCGCTGTCTCTTGGCCTAAATTTGAGGGATCAACCCTCTGGTTAGCATTATGAAATGGACCACTCGATTATAAAACCAAGTTACATTTACATTCTAAATCAGTATTTTTCTTGATCATAATAGAGTTAATATTATGATTTTTGATTAGTTATATGTGATGGTTTCGTGTCCCTTTTGATTTAGATATGTGACAATAGAATGTGCCAGCTAGATCGGCTCTATGACATTTGAAATTAAGTTGCGAATGGCACAATAAGTAGTGTTGAATACGGTTTAAAAATGTACAGTAGGTATAGCTTTTTGACTGATCATAAACCCGTGTAAGATTTATGTTTTGCCTGTTGAGTACAGATATATAATTTAAAGATTTATCCATATAGCGCAATTGTATTAAAAAGGTGATATTTCGAATCAGAATTTTTGTATTTGTTTCAAAACTATATTTTTATTGATTTGAATGATTGGTCATATTTTATTTGACTTGATATTGTATAGGTACCACAATATTCTGCCGCCAAGCAGTAGTGTGAAACATTACTGTGTTCCGGTTTGAAAGGTACTGCAGCTAGCGAAATTACAGATCTGTTGAGACTAACTTATCGAAAAATTTTATTTAAAATTATGTGTATCGCTGCAATGGTCATGGGCATGCATTATCTCTTACTATCAGGAAAGCGTCTTGTTTGTATTACTTTTACATAAAAAAGATTGACTTGAAATTGAACGTTAACTTATTTACTATTAAATCAATAAATGTCGTAGGACATTTCACACAGCGCCATCTAGCCCCAAACTAAACAAAGCTTGTACTACGGGAACCAGATAACTGATAAAATACATGCTTACACACTTTATTTTTGTAAATACATACTTGTAATACATTCAGAAACATCCAGATATAGAACAAACATTTGTCGTCACATAAATGTTTGTTCTGGTGGGAATCGAACCCACTAAATGAGCTAACAGGGAGTCAGGGTATTCCTTTTGCATGAATTACTAGAATGCATTTATGACCTGTAACTTTGGTGTTATCAATAAAAGATTTGAATTATTTTTTTATTTGTATTTGACTACAAAAATATGATTGTACATAAAGTTATTTTGAGACACCAGTACATTACCAATATAAGTATTTTATAATTAGTTTGTATTGTGTTTTAGTCACATTTGTGTTTAGTTTGGAGTCGGCTAAGGGATGTAATCCGGAAGATGGGCAGCAGCGTCTTCCTTGAACAATCACACCTAACTGCGCTCGCCAACCCGCCTCCCAAGCGTGGCGAGTATTGGCAAAACCCCCCAGGAGGAGGCCTATGTCCAGCAGTCGACGTCTTATGGCTGATGATAATGATGATGATGATGATGATGATGTTTTACCGATGTGCTATAATGTGAAATTGTTATGTTCTTATAGGTATATTTAAAAACAATTCATTGTATTTCCCGAATCACGTTCTCATCTCTGTTCGACTGCATCTAATTGGTTACCTTTCATTTATATTTAGAAAGTCCACGCAATCTTGCACTTTGGCAACGAGCTCTTCCTTAGGTTCGCAAGCGCTCTGAAAACGAGCTAACGTTTGCGCCAAAACGATCTTTACTACTTCAATATAAAGGTTAAATTACCGTTACCTACAAGCGGTGACATTTGCTAGCGGGATCTGCTACACGGGAACATTTTAGCGTAGAGTAATGCGGTCTTAGGCGCAAGTCGGTCAGACTTACTCTGAATTTAGATTTGGCCGGTCGTTAAACTATTGTTAGTGGAATTGTGAAATAATGAATGCGAAAAAGAAAAATAAAAAGGCTAACAAACCTCCCAACGCAAACCCGCCTCAAAAAGTAGAAAATGTGCCGACGAAAGAAAAAAAAGAAGAAGAAACGACGCCGAAATGTGAAATGAAAGAAGCCATTTCGGAGTCAAAGATTTCTTGTGATATACCAGAAATACCAGTGAGTGATGTTAAGGAAATGGAAAGTGAAGCACCTAAAAAGCCCAAACGAAATAAAGGCAAGAATAAAAAACAGGATAAAGAAGATACTATTGAAGTGCAAGACAAACCAAAGACAGTGAAAAATGAATCTATTTCTAAAGTTGAAGAATCTATTAAAAAAATAGTTACGAAAGATAACGAATTTGAAGAAAACTCAGATCTGCTTGATGAAGTCAGTGTAATACCAAGTGCTCGCAAAAAGAAAATACAAGAACACCTCATAGAAGAAATAAAAACATTGGTTGATGACAGTAACACTACAGTGCTCAAAGAACAAGTAATAGAACAAATTGAAAAAAGTCATATAGAAATGCAAGAATTATCCCCTAAAAAATCAGAAACACCTAAACAAGAAGGCAAAAAGAAAAAAAAGAAAAAGAAAAATCGCACAGATTCTGAAAGATCTGATAAATCTGACAATGTTTTGTCGTGTACGTCGGCTTTCCAAAATATATTAGCAGAAGATATTTCAAAAATTCAAAATTTTGGTAACACAGTTGAGGCTCAAGAGCCCTTTATAAACCTAAAATTAGATTCTGAAAACGTTAAAACTGAAAGTAATTTAATAAGTCCTATTGAAACCAAGACAAAAGAAGAAATAAAGGTTGATTCTGATAATACAAAAGAATTATCTAAAAATGAAAGTAAAAGTAAAAAGAAAAATAAAAAGGACAAAAAACAGCAACATGAAGAAGCAATCGAAGATCCAAAACATGATTTTCCTGGAGAAAAGTCTAAAACTACAGCGTTAACTCAGGCTGTTTTTACCGTTGAACCCAAGACAGAAGTAAAAGATTCTGTACAGATACCATTTGAGATACAGAAGGAAAAAGTACCCAGTCCCAAAATTAAGGCAAAAATGGCAAAATCTCTCGAAAAAAAACAAAAAAGTAAAGTAGTAGCCGGGTCATTAGAAGATATATCAAAAAATGTAGAAAGTACAGAAATAATGGACAAAGACAAAAAAATTGACGAACCACCCTTGAAATTGGAAATAAAGTCAGAAGAAACAGCCAATGTCCATGTTATTTTATCACAAGTAGAAAATGAAACTAATCAAGAATTACTTGCTGCAACGGGCTCTATCGAAATAACAAATATCCCTTGTGATCAAGCGATGGGGAAAAAACGTACAATATCGCCTAATCCTCCCAATAATAAAGAAACCAATGTAAAATCCAACGTAGAGCCGGGATCAGAAATAGCAAAATCTGAATGTATGTCCACAATAAAAGATTCTTTTAAATCCATCTTGGATATGCAACCCGACAGCCAAGTTATTACTTGTGAGCTGATTGAAATTCCATTAAAATTACCTGAAACTAAACCTGAAGAAACGCCAACACCACAAAATGAACCAATAAATGATTTAACCAAAATTGAATCGCCTGAAACACTTTTAACTCTAGAAATGAATAAAGAAAGTGAAGGATTTGAAACAAAAACTAGTAAGAAGAAAAAGAAGACTCCCAAAATTCCACAGGCTGAAGCAATCTCAAAAGTAGAAGATAAAAAAATAGAAGTCGAAATTGTCAATACAAAAAATGAAAAACAAATTAGTGAAGAAGTTAAGCAAATTACAATTGAATCTAATCAGGCCACTGAACAACAAACTATTTTTTCAGAATCATGTCCTGCCAGTATTACAGAAGTTCAGGGTGCCGAAGCTTTAAATTGTGACTTAATACCAGAAGTTCATTTTGTAAGATCTGCCAGTCAGCAGCATCTTGATAGCAACAACAATACTGTGATACAAGAAATTAATGACGTCGAAGAAGTAAAATTAAATGATCCACAGGTAATTACAATAGTAGAAGGTTCTGAAGCAACTCCAGCACAGACACCAGAAAAAATTTCCTCTGGTATTAGAATGTCAGAAATTGAAGCAATATCACCAACAGAAGAAAAAACTGACATCAAATCTAAAATTATAGAAGTAAATCAAGATATGGAAGAATTAAGACTATCGATTGAGCGATCACTGGCTGAGTTTACGGCAATGGAAAAAAGCGAAAAGGATTTGGAAAAAACATCAGAACATTCAATCGAAGAAGAAACATCTCCAGTAGTCAAAGATAATAGAAAAGAAGCCAAACAGACCGAAAAAATAATGCCTAAAGTAAAGGAAAATGTTTCAACAATAGTTGAAGTAAAGGAACATACTTGTAGGCTAGAAGAAGAAATAAAAAAATCAGAAATAATAAGACCAACCTTAACAGACGAAGCACTTCAACCTATCGAAACACCTCCAGTTTGTCCCGCTAGGAAAGATAACAAAGGGAAAGGCAAATCTAAGAAGAAAGGAAAACAAGAAAGCGCTACGACAACTACCAGTGTTAGTGAATCCTCTGCGACACAGTCTAAAGATAATGCTAAAGATGAGAGTAAAGAAAAATCTGAAGATAAATCGAATCAGAAATCTGAATCATCCCCAGACAAAAGTAAGCAACAAGCTAGTGCAATATATGAAGGCGATGATACTGGCTCTTTAAAAGACACAGACCAGGAAAAATATCTGAATTCAGAGATAATTCCTGACACAACTGATAATGCTGATTTTGAACCTATAGAAAATTTTGAGGATGCCTTAACTTCCAGTATCGACGATGTCAACAGGACGTTTGAGATGATTGCCAAAAATGCTGACGACGATAACATTGAATTCCAAAAGAAATTAGCTGCCAATAAACCCGAGATTAACATAACTGAAGCAGAAGAAACAGACACAAAAAGAAATGAAAAAGTGAACCCTGTTTCGCAGCCAAAAAACTTGCTAGGCCACACCGATATTCCTGTACAATCGAATAAAACTGACTACAAAAAGGAAAAGAATAAAACACCCAACGCATGCCAAGCTAAAGTCAAATTAAAAGATTCAATCGAGATCGATTCTAACAAAAAGCAATCAAAAGAGTCTCAAACTGATAATAAAAGATCACGCAAAATCTCAGATAAATCTGTTAAAGAATCGTTTTCTAAAGTGAAGAATGACAATGAAGAATACGTTTACAAGTACAGTTTTCGTAAAGTGTTTTTACAAAGCGCATGTCATATTTGTAAAAGAGATTTGAGTCAAGTTAGGGTGCCATGCAGCTATTGCAATTTGGTTTTCTACTGCGGAACGAAACATAAGGATGAAGACTGGACTCAGCATCAGGCGTTGTGTTTCGCTGTTTGTACTCTGGCTCATATGAAAGGTAAATGACTATTATAATATAATTGTAAAATAGAGAGTTACACGGAGTGGAAGTATTAACTACTTAGCAATTCTTAACATCTCCTATCTATGATCTTTAAAATTTGCCAATAAAGTCACCTGTCTTATACATTTTGCGAAAAGTAAATTAACGTTGTCTATGGAAAATCTGTTTGTTTTCTCTTAAACTTTAAAAGTCGTAAAGTAAATTTTATTTTTCGGAATATTTTTATTGCTTAAACCTAATTCTCGAATTGATCAGATAATCAACTCTTAGTCTGTCAAATATTAAATAAACTTTTGTCCACTAGACCCAAATGTTCTCTGATCTTTACAGACCAGAAGTATATCTATGCGGATGCCGTGAACTCGTCGGGCCAGGAGTATCGTCTCCTGCGGATGCAGACCATTGTCTCCTGCGAGAAGGTGCTGAAGCGGAGACTGGTGCCGTGGGAGCAAGAGATCATGCTGTATCCGAGAATGTGCGCTGATGTCACTTGCAGGGAGTGGCGGCAGGGAAAGTTGAAGGACTGTGATGGTTGTGGACAGGTGTGCTTATTATATTACACTTTTTTAGGGCATGGAATTTGGTTGGACATGGCCAGTCGTTATATTGTGTATGTCCAAATTGTCTAAATCCAATCATTTATTAATAACACCATAGTTTCAGGTTGAATTCAAATGTATATCAAAAATAGTTACAATATGTTACCAAGTAATTTTATTGATTCAAATTCAAATTAAATTCCTATTTTATATTTTTATTGATCTTGATATGTTATAACTATGTATATTTGACATACATTTGTCCCAATCAATAAATAATTACTTATCGATGACGTATTAGTCTCTTAATTTAAAATAATAGGCAATATCAAAAAATTCAGATTTGTATTTGGAGTCAAATATTTTTCAGTATGGAAGTCTTTACAACTTCAGTTTTGTTTTAAAGCTCGTCGTCGAGGTACATCCCGATCGGGAGGCGCATAATACACTAATTTGTGTTAGTTGGTACTATCAGTTGCTATTGCAACGAAAATCTATCGTAATGTAGACGCCCTTTCGTTGAAATGTATCCCAGTTGTTGTCTACCTGATAATGTTACCTAAATACTGAGCAGTTACTGCCGTGGGAGCAGTAAATCTTATTGCATCTTGTAGGGAAAGCATAATAAAATGACAGTAGGGGAAGCTGTTTGTTATCAGCGCTAAATAAAATATATCTCTTTTGCGAGACGCCATATAAATAAAATTTATCACAAAACATGATACGTGTACTACTCAGTACGTCTTGGAATAAACTTAAGCTCTACAGAACACGGACTGATATTAAAACAGAGTCATTAAACTTTTAGCTATCCTTTTGCGCCGCCCATCCAAACCATCTTCCGAAGGTCCACTCTCGCTGGTGCAAGTCCTACTCACTATACCAGAAGTTGGTGACCTACCAGCAGACGAAAGGCCGGCTAGAGCCGCTGTTACCTACCAAAGTCATGACGGATGAAATCATACCGGCAAAAATGAATGAAGTTCTGGCGGCCTTGTATGAAGAAAAAATTGGTAAGTTGCTCAGATATTTGCTACCTCATGAATATTACCTAATTGTAAGATCAGGTAGTAATTGGTGGCCAATCTGGAAGACCTGTTATATAATAGAAATACATATATTTATTTCAGATTTACGAAGTTGTTTATTATACTAGGGTAGGGAGACACTAATGATGTTGACACTGATCCGAAAGAGAAAGAAGTTTATTGTGAACACCTTTTTATGGAACTAATTCTTAAGTCGTGAAAACATGCGTTATTCAATACGATGGAACTGATTAGCAGAATATCATTGTTTAAGCTAAATTACAAAGCATAGAACATCGTCGCAAAGCTGCTAGTTTATCGGTTTTTATTGGATTCATTTCGGAGAGTGTCCTTCAGAACTACATGGTCTAATTCCTCTATGCCTATTATTCTATCGGACAGCCAGAAGTTGACATGTTTACGCATGTTTTCTTCTTCAAACGTAAATTTAGATTTTTTCACGATTTTTTAATGGTTGACAGGTTAGATGCTTAGCCACAGTTCATATGGTGTGCGGTTGGATTCCATTTTTATCATACGAATTCCAAGGTATCGTTACCAAAGTGGGCGTCCCACGGTAGCTGCAATCTGGGTACTTTCAAGTCGCAAGTGAATCATTTTCTTTTAGCAAACGTGCTCCATCGTTATCCGCATCTCAGGTGCTCTGTCAATGGCATTAAAACCTATTGACTAAAGGTATTGAGTTAAAGTTGGAAATTGCTTGAGACCTTAACTGGATAAAATTTATTGTACTTTTTTTTGTCTTACTAAATAATATTTATTTATTGTTCTGTAGACATGAACGACATACAGTATGCGTCTCTGACCCAGATGGCCACGGCGCCTCTCACTACTGCCTACAGCCTGCAGCTCTGTAGAAGCGCTACCGGTATCACGAATGGTCTACATAAGGTACTGTATAAGGTTATTAATAACAAGCCAACAACATCGTATTGCTTAAAAGATAGATATATGTATGAAAAGTGGGACAGCATATATACAGTAAATGGAACTGTTTCTGTCATACTTTTATCTACCAATAGTTTCCTTCTCCTAGTGTCGTGGTCCTCATGTCTGAAAGTCGTGACCTCTGCCTCCTAGGTGCCGTTCACGCACGATGTTACGCTATCTGCCTCCATCACTGGCGACATGCAGCGCATCATAAACCGATGTATCGAGTGCGGTGCAAACCAGGTCGAACCAACTCATCGGACTGCGGTCTCGTGATCTCGTGCCACTGACTTTCTCCGTAACCATCCATATTTCGAGGTTGTCACCTCTCTTCCTGGGTGTGTTGTCAAAATATTCGAGAACACGCGTAAATCAGATAATAGACAGTCTTTTCGTCTTTTTGTTCAGCTGCTGAACTATCGATACGTTGGTCTGATGTGCTGTCCATTGTATTCTGACCATTTTTCTCCAACACCAGTACCATTAGTTTTCTTTCTACATACATGTTTCTCGCAAATTTTTATGCCAGAGCTACTGAAGATCACTTTCATAGTTATCCAAATCATAGCATTCTTAGAAGCGTTTATGGCGTTGTTTAAGTAGGCAGCCCCATAAGATAACGATGTTAAGAATCGAATGATTTAGTCAGTCGACAGATGGGGCACCGCTAGTAGCAACATCTGAGCGCTACTGGGATGACCTGATCCGTTAAATTGTCAGTCCCAGTTTTTTTGTCCTGTATTGCAAAATCCAATGTCAGCAGCTTTCGGGCAGTTCCTTGACTCTGACATTAGGGCTGGCTCTTTGAGTATAAACTTACCTTTACTTACTCATTCTCAGAAGCATCCCTTCACAATCCACGTGGTTGGAGCGGAGCTACAGTTCGAAGCGGATGCCCTCAACAAGTGGGAAACGTTTTATCTCCACTTGCGGCCCGATGTGGACGAGCTGAGGGTGGTTCTGATTAGCCCACAGCTCAACCCTGGTAACTTACCGCTAGATATACTCGGGCGGATCAAGTAAGTTCCTAGCCAATATCAGTCCTTATAGCCTAGTTAAAAGAAAACCCTAACAAAAAGTGCCTAACAATCACGAGGTTAGGGTGTGAGACTTGAGTTCCAATGAGCCTTTCAGAACTTCCTATAGAGATAGTGGACTAGAGTGCTATTGAGATTGTCTGTAGATTTTAAAAGCATTCAAATTGTTTTTGTTTACGCCAAGTAAATTATACAGACTGTTCGTTGTTTTTTTTAATGACTCACCCCGGCTCACTCGGTTGCAATTTATTTTGGCGACTTGATTACAATACATTCAATCTCTTTTCTTATTGTCAAAGTTTAATTAAAATGTAAATTTTTCGTATAAAATTTCTAAATAACAGTGAAACGTGAATCAATAAACGTTATGTGGCTTAGAAGGAATAAGCGCAGAAACAGATAGACGTGGACAGTGATTTTGTTGTACGCTATTTAGAAGAAAAAAAAAACATTTGATTAGTTAAAATAAAATACTAGCATAAGAAAATCAATGATTAATGTTTTTTTTAATGTGAACTTCTACATTTCAAATTCTGACATGCATTTTGTGCTATTAGATTGAAAGATAGGTATGAATCTATTGTTGCTCTGCTGCCGTGGTGCATGTTTACTAACCAGTGCCAATAAATCTATTTATACTATCTACTTAGTTTTGTAATACTTCTTTAATGTCGAATATTGGATTCTTGATATTCATTGAATTGTGTCAATCAAACTAATTACGCTTCAGCTTCTATTTCATCACGACGAGAAAGACATTTTAACAGTTGAAAAAACACATGATGTCTTTTGCCTAGAAGAAATCGTATTGGCGTAGCACAAGGAGCATTATATTTTTTTTCACACTATGCAATGTTTTTGTTACCTTTTTAATATTATCAACCTGTAATGTACCACTGCTGAGCCTGCCCTCTATTTTCACCTTCATCTTTCTCTATCTTTTGCAACTTGAGTCTAGTCTTTCAAACGAGAGTAAAGTTCATCCCTCCACCTCCGTTTGGGCTGTCCAGGAGGTCGGCTGCCATCTTGGGAACCATTGATTCGAGATTTTAGCCCAATAATCTCCCGCCATGTGGCTAACATGGCCGGCCCAGTCCCACTTTAGGAAGGCGGCTTTCTAAACTACACCGGCTATTTGAGTTTTGGAGTGCGTTTTGGTGTGTTTCTTGTTTTATCTATAAGTTACTTACCAATATTACCAAATACGCAAATTATATGATATTATTACGTAACCCAATGAAAGTGAATGGAAAGTGTTGTGGAAAGAGAAGGTGACATTATCACAATCATGTCTATTTTACAGGTTATGTGAAAACTGCCAGCAAAAGAAACGTAGAGTGATCTTTAAATTCGAAGACAATAAAAACTACTTTGAATATAGATCGAGTGAAGATTTCATCAACCCTGATATTAGTATGTATTTTTGTCAAAACAATGTTTATGTTTATTTCATCATCTTACTTGCATCATCTTCTTGAATGATGAAGAGCCTTGATAAATTAACTGACTTGACAATCTAATTCGCGTCAACTACTTACATAGGACTAATGAAAGAGAAAAAGATAAAACCTAATATCTCATTCCGTTTCATCCGTGCTGTACTATGGTCCAGCCCTTATAATTAATTATGGTTGTCTAGTTTATATGAAGAACAATGTTGCATGGCACTGTACTAGATTTTGAACTACTCAACTTCAAAATTATGAGCGTCTACTAAAATCTAAATCATTGTGCTAATCATAATCAATTTAGAACTTTTTTATTTTGTTTTTCAGTCTGTGCTTTCAATCCCAGCATACAACGCTCGTCCGTCTGCAATGGAAAAGACCCTTGGCCTACTTCTATCAACACCATCCTCAAGTTAAGAACTCCCTTCGTCGTCACTTCTTATACTTTGAACGAACTTCGAAAAGACATCGCCAGGATCAAGCAAGTGTCCGAGTTAGATTTCAAGTTCATAACTGAACCTAGCTTCAATAGTTTTGCTAGTGTCAGGCCCGATAGAAACTTTATCTCTGATGATGAAATGCCGCTTTTGTTTAAGAATTATTGTGTTTCTGTTTTACTAGGTTGTTAGTTTGTTTTTTTGTTTGAATAAATGTTTTGAGAAATGTATTTTTGTTTTAATTATTTATTTATATATTTTTGTTTTAATTATTTATTTATGTATTCTTCTTTGTTTTTGATATTGCACTTGGTCTATTTACCGTCATCAGGTATATCCACATTTTTAAGGAGCTATTTTGTAAAAGTGAAATAAGTCTAAGTGGCAGTCAATCACACAGAGTGAGAGACATTTCACTTCGGTCATGCTCTACTAAAGTAGTGGTGAGTTATGAGCTTTGGCGATTTTAATTTGGAAACAACACAAAAAATCATGTTTTCACTACATTATACCATTATCCATAATGGAGTCATATATATTAGGTATAGCAGTGTTATATATATTTATAAGAACTGTAACTATACATATGCTGCAATTAATGATTGAGTATTAACTATCCTACACCCGTATTTAAATACGTAATTCCGCACTTTACGAATAAAAACCACTAAATCGAAACGTCTTAGCATTCAATGGTATTACAGTTGGGGTATCTGCTCTGTTTGGGTCATGTCTTCAATGATTGCTACCTTGTTTTCATTGTGTTTCTAGTTTCGAATCAAAACTATTACTTAATTGTTCCCAACGTATCAAAAAGTAGTTACTACATCTAGTGGATATTAGGGAAACCACCGATTATTGCCATTAGTGAAAAAACACTCCTGCATAGGCATTTTATTTAATAAAATAATATTTTTTACAATCACTTAGAAACAATAAATTTACACTCAAAATGTAACACTAAATATATCACAGCTCATAAGATTAGTCACAAAAGTGTCTACACACACTGCTCGAATATTGAACACAGACATTTTGACAAGGAATAAATATAGAATATAAAGCAGAACATAAACGCCCTTTTGACTTGAGAAGCTCCGGAAACCTAGAGAAAAAGACCACCGTGAAAACAAATCCATATTTTGAAATACCATCAAAAATAAAACAAAATTGCTATTTTTGGAGGCATTCATAATTAGTTAGTACACATTGATTGTTAGTTTAAGATTTAGTAAACACGATACCCTGTTACAATATGAGTCAATAAGTTAACAAATAAATAAACAAAATTAGTAAAGAATTAAGTGCAAGCAATTAAAATATTTTCTAAAGCATATATTTTACAAACGGTAAAGCTTAACAAATTTTAAACAAAAGAGGAAAGAAGACTTAATTTTCCCAACACAGTCCTATTTTCTTTAAATTATAGATTTTATCAAAAAAGATATATTTGAGTTTAGCAATTATTAACAAGTTAGTGCTAAACTACAAATTTTCAGCAAGCCAAATACATTTCATGCTTAAGAGACGGAATAAAATGTTTAAAACACAGAGATAAAAGAGGTGTGCAGGCAGACATTGGTGCAGTTGATCATTACGAATATATTCATTAGAAAACCACCTGGTCTGTAGAAGGCACTATTGATGTAGTTACTTCGGTTTCTTCAGATTCTTCAATCTCTGAAGTTTCTAAAACTATTAATGTTTTAGTCTCTTCTTTCGTAGATTCTGTAGTTATTGAGTTTTCTAAATCTTCTGTAGTAAAACTCATTTTTGTTAACTCATTTGGTAAGTTTGTAGCTCTTACTAAAATCAAATTTGTAGAGGTGGTACTCAAAAAAGAATCGTTGGACTCGTATTCATCTTTTTGTTCATCATTGCTCGTACTTGATTTGAAAAACGAATTTTCATCAGTTGTTGTTTTTATAGAAGAAATTGTTTCAGTCTGATTTGTGGTTATTTCGAAAGGTATACTCGTATATTTTGTGGTGTACAATTCTGTAATGCCTTCGTTTCCATCTTCCTCTATAGATATATTGTTGTTTTCAATAGTAAAGTCTGAAGTTGTAAATTCTATTGACGATACTCCTAAAGTATCAGTAGTTGGTATCTCAGTTACGTTGTCGGTACTTGTATTTGTATATTCGCTTTCTAATAACCCTTGTGTATAAGTTTGAACATTTTTTTCATTCTTTGAGACTTCATTGTTTGAAGCAGAATTTAAAGATTGATCATCAACAGTTACCGTTGTTTCTTTGTTAAAAAACATGTTTTTTGGATCAGAATTGTTAAAATCATCATAATCTATTTTTACGTCATAATCATTTTCTGTCATTTCATCAATATCTGTTTTAAATGTCATCGTTGTTTCATTAATAAAATTAATTGATTCTGCTTCTGGTAGTAAATCTGTATATACGATGTCAGTTTCTTCAGTTTTAAATATAGTTTCTTCTGTTGTTGTCATGTCATCAAATGTTGTCATTTCCGAATTAACTTCTACAACAGTGTGTGACTCTATTTCTGTATTATTTATATCATTTGTTGTCTTAAATATAGGATTATTTGTGACTACGTTACTTGTGAATTGACTAGTATCGGTGTTATTGTTAACGTCTATCTCAGTAGTGCTTTCTACAAAATATTTTTGTAGCTGAGATTTCTTGATATATTTAGTCTTTGGATTATCAGTGGTTGTTGATGCATTATCTATATTATTAAGTACTGAATTAAGTATCAAATCTATAAGTAGACTGTTATTCTGTAATACTGTATGATTATTGTCATTTGTTACATTTCCACCAAATTTGTTATTAATATTTTCTTCTACGTCATTTTTTAAATCTTGAGTATAGTTTTCAGCAGGCATCCAGTGGAATTCAGGATCTAAAACTATATCAACATTTGCAACCAAGTTTGGTATAGGATTTTTTGTGTAAATGTCTGGCCTTAAAGTAGTATAATCTTCAGTTAATTCAGTATCTTGTATTACTACTGGTTTGGTATATTTAGCTATGGCTGGTCCTAAGACATTTTGGACATAATTTTTGAGGTGGGTACATTTTTCTGCCGTGTTGACGTCATTGGAACTGCCCCATATTAAAATTCCTGTTGCAGCTGACTTATGGAGTGTAGACAATGCTATAGCCAGGTCGGTCTGTAATGCAAAAAATATAAACTTGACATTTTATATCATAAAAGTAATAAAATTGATCGGAACCAGCATGATTAGCAGACGGCAGTCTTTTAAGACCTTCAGCATCAGTTAGCTTTTGTTTTCAGGAGTGTCTTATATTTCGTATAATATACATATTATATATCATGAGGGAACCATACCATGGTTGTGGCTTTCTAGTATACCACTACAACACAAATTGAAAAATTCTTGCTAAACATCTAATGGTGTGTTCAGCAACTTAAGAGCCAGTTCTCATTCCAGCCCCCGTATTCTGAGCTTCTTGTTGCGATCTTTTAGGGGCTCAAAAAAACTACCCGACTACATATCGTATGCCTGCGCAATAAGGTTCGCTATCGCGTATCTTATTTGTGAGTACCTAACAGGAAACACAATACGAAGCTCTGTATGTGGTTTGGATACATGTATTTATTATCTTTGACCGCACCATCACTTAACATCAAGCATGTTGTGGTCAAATATCTAACTCGTCTAACCTTATTTTGTAACTGTAGCTGATTTGTCTATGTTTTGTACACTACAGAATAAAAACTGCTATTCTTTTTTCTGTCAAACTTAAACAAATTAACGTAATTAAGTATGACACATGTAAATTATTCGTATTTTAAGTGAATAATGTAATATAAAATGTCATTGTAAAATGGTTTTTCAATTTGTTGATAAGATTATAAATTGGTTCCGTTACGTACAGTACAATAATTCTAGAATTAGCTTGACCTTTGCCGCTGTTTCATAGCTTTGAGACGCACGTTTGTTTTGTAGTAGTTTTCATGCTTGTAACTACAAGAAAGTGTTAAGCTGGAAAAATATCAGTATAATACTTTTGCGTAGGTTCGACTACGACTTACTACTTCTGTGCATTTGGAACAATGAAATTTATACCCTGACTTACCTATTACCTTATTAGGTAGGAACTCTGCTTCTTGAGCTGTAAGCCGTAGGTTCAATTCCTATTCAGGGCAAATATTTATGCGACAAACATAGATTTATGTTCTGTTTGTGTGTTTTAGATGAATATACTTATTTACACAACAATAACTAAGTACTATATATCACTTTTGTGATTAAAATAGGCAAAGTTTACCTAGTTTGGATCTAGATGGCGCTGTGTGAAAATTTCGTCACATTAATATTTATTTATGAGTTGAAAAACTGCACCAATCCCGTGCCAACATACCAAAGTGGTTGCTGCAGCGAGACTAGGATATAAAGTGGTTATTTTTAAGACGTTTGAAAGTTCGCAAAACAGGTCGAGTCACATGAAGCTTCTACGTTAGTATTGTTTGTGTTTGTGTGCGATGAGTGATTTCTGTCAGTGTAGTGCAGCGCTGTAAAGCTATATCAGAGCGGGCTCGGCTGGCAACGTACTGTTCTTTGGAGATTATGTCATGAAGTATATTTTTAGTGAAGCTTTAATAGGTAGCTGTTATGTTTTTTTTTTATATTATTTGAACGTACGTTTGGCCACCAACTCGCCTCATGGAAAGCGATGGTGCGACCGAGGATGGAGCACGCTGATCTAGAAGAAATCTCACTCAAGCCTTAAAAACGTTCAAATTGTAGTTTTTAGGAAACAAAGAAGGTGGCACTGTTATATTCCAATGTATCAGTAAACTTGAAAAGTAAGTTATCGAAAATATCGAAAAGACAGTTTGACAAAATCAAAGAAGAAGACATGGCACCTCAGTCAAGAAGCCTGCGTCCCGGTAGCGGTACCAGAAGTAGGGTAGTATGACGTCATCGCGTCCGGCCGCGCAGCGCGCCGCCTCGCGCAGCCGGCCGCGGACCAGCGCCGCCAGCTGCGCGCCGCTCAGCTGCTTGGAACTATACACCGACGGGTACAGCGCGCTGGACTCCGACCACAACCACGATATCCTGGAACCGGAGATAGATTATTAATTAATTAGTTATTCACACCATTGAGGCAACCCTGTTTCTATAACCTGATCGGTGCTGGGCGCGAACCTTTACCATTATTAGTGTATTTTTAGTTATTCTAGTTAATCTATATATTAGGATATATTATTATTAGCATGTAGATATATTCAACCTTTCCTGATTTTGACAAGGTAGCAAAGTGCATGTTCACACAATCAGGCATATATTGAAGAGCCCAATGTTGTAGCTCCGCGGGAACACGGAGGATGGAAGATTATTCCATAATGTGCAAGTGTATGGCTAAAAGGAATGTGTGAAACTCAGTTTGCGATTTCCAGAAATCAATTATATGTGGACGAGCTTATTGTCCGAAAGCCAATTACAAAACCTTAACGCTAAGAATTTAATAACTATTTTATTTACACTTGGAAAAGGTTTACATTTGCTTGTAGACCCTGGACGAGGAGAAAACCTGTATCAAAGGTAACCTACGCTAACAATTACTAAAAAGAGATGGCGCGGCGCGGTATAGGTGATTGTGATTTTGTAGCGATGTTAGCTCAGTGGTTCACACGCCGTAAGATGTGGTTTCAAACCCCAACAATGTGCTTGAGTTCAGTAAACAACAACGAAAAAAGAGAAATGACAAAATATCACGATAATTATAGCGCTGTCTTGTGATCTAGTTGGCTTCGACACATTGACAGTTCAGTTGTCACCTAAGCTTCGAGGTGTAAAGTTTAGTGCTTTCGGTTTTCATGAAAAACGTGACATCACGAGAACACCTCGTATTAAATGTCAATTTCCACACCATCTTCAACGCGACAACTAAACTTACCACCTTGTAAACTTACTGTTTATTTAGAACAATGTGATAAGTTTTCCTTTTTTTTAACCTCTAGAATGAAGTTAATTTACTTCCAAATGTGGTTTTTTTCTTTTTGATATATTATTTCAATATTAGTTATACTCTAATCACTTTATAAATAATAGAGCTATCTTGACAACAATTTAAGAGTTATGCTTATTTAAAAGTTTACAAGCAATTTTCTGAAAAATTATGGTTTTCGAGATGTCACATTGTCGTCACAAGTGGACGATATATAAAAAAATTGTCTTCACACGTGACACAGTAACAAAGTAAGTACGTACTCGTCATTCTCTTGCGGGACGCCGTTGGCACAAGTCTCCACCAGGTTGTTGCTGGCCATGTTGAAGCAGTACGGGAAGCCGTAGAACCCCCAGCGGGCCCGGGGTCGCAGCTGCTTGGCCACAGACAGGGTGCTCTGCATGAACGTCCGGGCTGCTTCCTCGAAACGGCGCTTAGCCTGAAATTTAGATTAAAATATCGTTGATCGTTTTGATATCTACGTTAGATAGACAAGTAACTCACCTCGCTGCCGCGGTTCTAACGCTTTGGGGTTTCATAACGATATGATGCGAGCTTATAGTGATTTCTCGAAGATTTCAGCTGATTAGTTAGTTAATCTTTATTTTATAATCTTTATTTATTTCATTATAGTGCACGTATACATAAGATTAACAGTTACCTGCACTAAGCGAAAGCTTGTATCGCAGGGAACTATCGACAATTTAATTTTTTAATAGTTAATGTAGGATGTTGAATTATAAAGCGATGATAACTTAGTTGTTATAGCGATTGGATCACACGCCCGTGGGTGTGGGTTCATATCCTAACAATGAGCCTACCGGTGAAGAAAAACGTGAGGAAATACATGCAATAGCATGGCGGTAGGGTATTATCTAGTAGGTAGTTGACTGGCTTACTACCCGGCTTACTACGACTGGTGTAAATCTTGCTGAAAGTCACCTCAAACCTGCAAACCACCTGAATGCCTCACTTGAAAGTCAGTCTTCATTTAAGAATAGGAGTGTAGTCCACATTTTCATTAAACATCTCATCTGGAACTGTGTTTAAACATCAACCGTTAATAAAATGTTGAATTTCATTTAAATTTGTAATGAAATTGTAAATAATTTTCGGTATAAAAATAAGGCAATTCTAAAAAAATACCACCTCTCCCTACAATATCTTCGTTTGTCATCTTATCACACTACTATTAATAATGTGAAAGTTTGTGTGTATGTTTGTTATTTCGTCACGGTGCTTTAACAACTCGACGGATTTTGATGTGAGCTATTTTTTACCCCAGAAACTGCGACGAAACCGTGGGTTGCAGTTATTTATACAAACACATCTTTAAATTACATTTTTTTATTAATATTTCTATAATATAAATATTATTTAGAAAGCCAGCTGCGCCTCTTCAATTCGGTTGAAACAATAATTAGAAATTACAATAAATTACATTAAATATTTACACGAAACCCAAACACTGGCAACATTTAACATCTGCGAGTGTTTGCATCGCATTGTATATTTATTCAGCCAGATTGCAGCGCCACAGAATATACCCCAGTCTCAGTTGCAGCCTTACATACCTAAGTAGATTGTCTTGTTTGATTGCAACTGTGTTCATTAGAAGGTCCCTGTCAAAGAGTTTGAATATAAAGAGTGAACGTTAAAGGTTTTGAATGATTTTATCACTTTAATACTTCTTGTCTTTGTTATTGGCGTTGTACTTTTTACATTTGCCATATTTTATTTATCAAATTAAGTAAGTCAAAGTCATACAAAGTAAGTTTATGTCGAGTCCAGTTATCTCTAGAGACTTTACTAGAAGCTTCGTTGGTGTTTAGGAAGTAACAAAAAAGTCATGTTAACAACTTATATAACATTCCTACACTCGCGCGCGTAATGCGGCGCACTTTATGAATAAAATTACACAATTTTTATTCATACATACTGAAAAGAAAAAGACAGACATATCAAAATTCTATGAGATGCATGCCACACACAATAATTAAACTATTATGTCTTCTTCTTTCATAAAAGACTTCAGTAACAAGTGACAAAAAGTGTATATAAAATAATATTGAAAAACCCCGACACCCAAATATTAAATTTCGACTCGATCCTTTCATCGACATTTAATTTATTAGCTCATTTGGTAAAGATCTGCTTCGAAAACTAAAGGATGTGAGTTCGGTTCCCACTCAGGACTAACATTAACACTAACATAGATATGCAATAAATGCATTATGAATTAGATGTTTGTTCTGTGTCTGGGTGTACTGTATGTATTTTAATAAAAAGTATTTAAGTATTTTTCAGCTGTCTGGTTCCCATAATACAAGCTTTTAATTTGGGCCTAGATGGCACTGTGTGAAATGTCCTCCAATTTATTTTTTTATCGACTAGAAAAGAGCTATAATCTTCTAACCGCTAAACAAAATTTTCTTGAATCATTGGTAAGAACACTCTCAAACAAGTTAGGTCACCTTTCAAATAAATAAATAAAGAACTAAATCAAAATTGGTTTCGTCGTTTGTGAACTACGATGACACTCTGTTTGAGTCGAGGGTTAAAAAGAGACAAACGATGTTTGGAGATGCCGCTTCTATTACTATTCTACTTCTTTGATCCCTATTGGTATTTTGAGACTGAATGATTATGTCATGCGCTTAATGCAACGTTGATAGCAACTGCTATCTAGATGCATAAGTAGATTACTTATATCTAGTGTTTAGCTATTAATACAGATTACTTAGTAGGTTTGTGTTATTGTTGGTATTTTCGGAATTTAGGTTACCTTATAGACTTAATGAAGACCGTATCAACGCTCCAGATGGGAGCCGCTTCCAATCGATCTTTAAGGAAATTATTGTGGGAGGTATATAGTATGTCCATCAGTGGACGTCCAAAGGCTGAGATAATGATGATTGTTAAAAAAACACACTATCGGTTTTTCCGCGAAAGAAAATATCTTGGAAATCGACGTTTGGAAAAGAAATTCAATGGTGTATCATTTGAATTCGTCAACAAACAAAAGGTGATGGAATATGGCCGAATCATCTTCAGTAAGGCCTTTGCCCAACAGTGGGATGTTACAGACTGATGATGTATACGAGTATTGTAGTTGGTATCCAGTTGGCAATAATCAATAAAAAAGCGATATTATTCTATTATTTCTACTACATTAACTACAAAAAGCATAAATCCTAACCTACTATTGTCGTTCCGCCTACCAAAAACATGAATAGGTTTTTATAGATAAGCGTGCTCTATCTTTTCAGAAAACATTGACGACTAATGAGTTTTTAATTAAGTATTTTATATTTATTTATAATTGATTATTTATTGATATTATTGTACATCTGTTTTGTACTGTTTATTTTATTATTTTTTGTGACATTTATTTTACGACATATTGATATTTAATTTAATAGTTATATTTGTATAAATATTGTCATTTTGATTAATACTGACATGCTATCATATAGTTTAAAATTTGTTATTTATCGTGTTTTAAATAATTATGAGGTAAATGTAACTGGGTGTACCTATAGGTATGTTTTTTCCTCAATGAACAAATTTAATTTAATTTAAATGTTTGATCACACTTTCCATCTGGAGATATTTTAGTCAAACGTATGCCAGTATAACGTATTCTGTTTTAGAATAAATTAATGGTGAAACAAGCTTTTATATGTACAGTAGCCAGGTGCTATTTAAAACGGGTAATTAAAATTACATGAGTTTACATCATTTCGTGCCTGTTGACTATTGAAGAGTTCCAATCATGGTTATAGAATCAGGTCATGCTGACCAATAAAAATGCATTGACTTCGGAACTAAACCGACACGACAAATTTCAACTCCATTAGCTTTGATTCAGCTCGCAAGATTTGAAGTTTTTTTTTAATTTAAAAGTAATAAGACGAACGGGACGCTCTCCTGATAGTATGAGATAACGCCTGTCCATGACCATTGCAGTGATACACAGAACTTTGAGTAACATTAAACACTCATTACTTTGAGACATTAGATGGTTAGTTAATTTCGATAACTGCAGTACTCTTCAAACCGGAATACAGGATATTACACACTACTGCTTGGCGGCAGGATATCTGGTACCGCGGTAGTACCTATCTAGACGACCTCCTACTAAGCAGATCTGCCACCAAGTAAACAAATTTAGATTCTAACAAATATTACAAGCCAAATAAAAGTTTGTAAAAATTAAAGTCAGTCCGTCATAGCACACGCCCTGTAGCCCACTGTCTTCAAAAATGAAACGTAAGAATACTATATTACCAATTCTTTATCCAAGCTCACAGATCCTTCCCACGAAATGTGACGTCACAGCATCCGTGTCGATTGCTCCACACTATCGACACTTATCTGTCGCAAATAGGTCGCTGAACTACTTTGGACCCGTGAAAAACTTGGTGGCGTGATGGTAAACCACAAGTTAAATAAAATAAATATCGTAGGACATTTTTACGCGGCGCCATCTAGCCTTAAACTAAGCAAAGCTTGTACTATGGAAACTAATGTAATACTTTTTTACACAGAACAAACATTTATCGTCACATAAACTTTTATCCTGGTAGGAAGCAGATATTCTACCAAATAACCTAACAGGGCAGTCATAGGAGTAAGTGAGGCTATTTATATGGCAATGTTCATCTTAAGCCGTGCCGGCGTAAGAATTGTATCCCACCCTCTCTACCCGTGGTTGCCGTAAGAGTCGGCTAAGGGATGTAATCCGGAAGATGGGCAGCAGCGTCTTCCTTGTACAATCACACCTAATTGCGCTCGCCAACCCGCCTGCCAAGCGTGGCGAGTATTGGCAAAACTCCCCCCCAGGAGGAGGCCTATGTCCAGCAGTGGACGTCCTATGGCTGATGATGTGTGATGTGTGTTCATCTTAGCGGGCACGCCCATAATGCCTGGAGGCTTTTATTGAGATATTGTTTACGTTTCGTTTTTATTCTGCCTGAGTATAGTTCTCGATGTTTTTGGTTGGTATATTGGCGTGTGCTAGCTGACATACGGCTAATAATTTAAATAATGTTTTGTGTCGCGTAATATTTTTTTCTGTAACTGAACAGACAGCTGTGCTGCTGGGGAGTTTGTTGCGCCACTTCTTCTTCCCAGCTAAAGCACTAGGAAGTGGTGACGGGTGGGCGTTTTGGGGGACTGTCTTATGTAATTTCGACGTTCGAAAAGTGCTGATTCTCAGCCTAGTTTGAATAAATGGTTTTGAATTTTGAATTTTGAATTTATAATCTTGCAGCCGATTCTGGACATGCATCAATGAGGATGCGATTTACGACTGTACGTGTAAATTCGAATTAAAATAGTAACATGTAGATTCGTACGAGTATTATCGTTCACGGTCGTTTTCGGTAAAGAAAAAGACGTGAGAATATCTACATTTGCAGAAGAAATTCGTTGTCGTGTAGGTATGTGAATTTGCCACAGATTGCGTGATAGATATACAATAGCCAGCACTGGGATGTAAAACATGATACAATAATATAGAACTTAATGTACAGCCTCCGACCACACCATCACTTATTAAAATGGTCGAACACCTAGCCTGTCAACAATAAAAAAAGTTATGTTACAATAGTTAGAAAGTATGAAAGCTGCTCTTTGAATTTAACAAAAAGAAGTTTCGGTAGCTTAGTTGAGAGACCGTCTTCCAATCTGGAGGTCCTGGGTTCAAATCCTACGGCACGCACCTTTGTCTTTTCTAAGCTATGTGTGTATTGCAGCTGACTTGGTCTACGTGGTGGACTAAGGCCTCACCCTTCTCACAATAAGAAGAGGCCCACGCCCAGCAGTAGGACAGTTTATTAAAAAAATTCTTCACCTCTTCTTTGATCCAGGTCTCTTTCCACCACCAGTGCAGTTTCCTCTCGATCTCGAAAGACACCTCCTTGTACGGCTGGAGAACGCCGAAGTTCTGGCGGAACTGAGGCCGCCATGACTCGAAGTCAATTATTCCTATACCTGGAGTCACACATAATAGGAATAGAGAAATAAGAACTATTAGATACAATGACTGTGTAATATATCAACAAATTGTGCAAGTTAAAGTCGCTAAGGAGAAAGAGCTCTTGAAAAAGTTACACTTTTTTTAATGTAAAGTTATGAGACGAATGACACGTTTTCTTGATGGTAAGAGATAACGCCTGTCCATGACCATTGCAGCGATACACAGAGCTTTGAGTAACAAAACAAAGCCCGGTGCATCGCTGCTTTGGCGCTCATTACTTTGAGACTTTCGATGGTTAGTCTTAACAGCCCTGTAATTTCTATACCTGTAGCCCTCTAGCCTACCTAGCGTGTATTGAAAGAGCTATTTACGTTATGTAGCGATGATAGCTCAGTGGTTAGCGCAGTCGATCGCCAAAGGGCGTGGGTTCAAACCTCAACAATAAGCTTGAACTGCCGATGAAGAAAAACATTGTGAGGAAACTAAAGCGTTGTGGTAGGGTACTTTCTAGTACTCGGCTGGCTAGCTATCACCCTCAAATAGAAAATGTACCGCCAAGCACCTAGCGGTGTAGTCCGGCAACCTCACTTGAGAGCCAGTTCCATTCAAAGCTAGGTGTGCTTTACTAACGCATCGTCACTTAACATCAGGTCAAACGCCAAGCCTGTCGTCAACCATAAAAAAAAATCCGACAGTTCATAAAAAAAAGTTCTCGATGTTAAGTCTGCCAACCTGCATTTGGCCAGCGTGGTGTACTACGGCCTTAACCTTCTCACAATGAGAAGAGGCCCACGCCCAGCAGTGGGACAGTTTTAAAAACAAGGTTGATTCAGAGTAAAAAACGATGAATTGTGAAAGAGAGCAGGAAACTGAGTCATGCATGAGTCATGACTGCGATACCTTTGAGATGTTGCACTGTATCTGCAACTCATCAAAATGTTTTCAATAAAATTCCAATAATAACTCAACAAATACGGCTTCCGCAGGTACTTTCTTTGTCGAATGAAGTCAATCACCTATCGAGTATTTAAGTCCTGAAAGTTGTTTGGTTCTTAACCTCCCTTCCTTGTTATTAAAATGAATCATACCAACACATCTCACTAGTATTATAAACACTAATATTTTATTTATTACACCAAAGTTACAAATCACTTTTCCAGTCATATTTAAAAATAACATAACTAAAATAAAACAAACTCATAACACATGTCAATATAATAAACATGTGTGTGTGTTTGGGTGTGTGTGAGCGTGTGTGTGTGTGTGTGTGTGTGTGTGTGTGTTTGTGTGTGTGTGTGTGTGCGTGTGTGTGTGTAAAATGTAAAATAATTTGTTTGTTTCCTCGTATCCCATAGAAATTTAAATTAAAAGAGAGAAAAAAAAGTATCTATACACATTATTAATAAAATTAAAATTAGTTTATTTCCGATTACTAAACAAAACAAAAATTCAATGTCAAAGAAATACATCTGTATAATGTATATGTACATCTATAAAATCTCGTGTAACGGTGTTTGTGGCCGCACTCCTCGGAAAAGGCTTGACCGATTTTATTTAAAATTAGGTTGGTATAATAATAGGTATGAAATTATATTCCATACCGCTTAGTGATTAGGGACAATTCTTTACAGAACGCGGACGAACTTGCAGGCGTAAGCTAATTAATAATTTCGATGATAGCTCAGTGGTTATCGTGGTTGGTTCGCATGCCGAAGGGCGTGGGTTCAAACCCCAACAATGAGCTTGAGCTGTCGGTGAAGGAAAACATCGTGAGGAACCATAGCGTGGTGGTAGAGTACTTTCTAGTACTCGGCTGGCTAGCTACCACCCTCAAGTTGAAAATCTGCCGCCAAGCATCTAACGGTGTGTTCCGGCAGCCTCACTTGAGAGCCAGTTCTATTCCAGGCTAGGTGTGCTTTACCATCTTCGACCACACCGTCACTTAACATCAGGTGAGTTGTGGTCAAACACCAAACCAGTCAGCTATAAAAAAAAAATGGAAATAATATCAAAAATAATTAAATTTGATATTGACGAGAAATTGTTTTTCTTATAAAGTACACAAAATAATTTTATTTTAGTCAAACTAAAATACAATCTCAATGCCAATGCCATGGCCAAACTCACAAAAATAAACATAAGAAGACTGGGATACATCGATGCCATGAAAACTACTTTCTTCCCTAGATTTTTCTATCTGTTAGATACGTATTTTTCTTAAATTTATATATCAGATGCAATCGTCGCTGCAGCTATAATGTACCTAGTTATTATTACAGTAAAACTATTAATGGATTTGTCCCTGTCACCTATGTAATTCCAGCTATATTTGCGAAATGAAACAATTAAAACGTATTGCAGTAGGATAATTACGGCAGCTAGTTAATAGACTGTCTGGCTTTCAATCTGGAGGTCTGGGTACCAATCCCATCGAACGATGTAGCGATTTTGTAGCGATGATGGCTCAGTGGTTAGCGCGGTAGGTTCGCATGCCGAAGGGCGTGGGTTCAAACCCCAACAATGAGCTTGAGCTGCCGGTGAAGGAAAACATCGTGAGGAAACCATAGCGTGGTGGTAGGGTACTTTCTAGTATTCGGCTGGCTAGCTACCACCCTCAAGTTGAAAATCAACCGCCAAGCATCTAACGGTGTGTTCCGGCAGCCTCACTTGAGAGCCAGTTGTATTCCAGGCTAGGTGTACTTTACCATCTTCGACCACACCGTCACTTAACATCAGGTGAGCTGTGGTCAAACGCCTAGCCTGTCAGTTATAAAAAAAAAAAAAAGGTAGGTTTTAATTCCCTTGCGTGTGTCGAAAATTTACAGCATAAACGGCTGTATCTTTTGATTGCGTTGGCTTAGAAGTTTGATTTTTTCACAGCTTCAAGGGACAGTAGTCCTGAGTATTTGATATGCAACTTGATATCTCCACGCGTTCCTGAGAAAAAAGGTCTTGACAGACAGACAGATGGACAACAAAGTGATCCTATAAGGGTTCTGTTTTTCCTTTTGAGGTACGGAACCTAAAAAATTATGTCTGTTGTATGGGAGCCCCCTTAAATATTTATTATATTCTGTTTTTTTAGTATTTGTTGTTATAGCGGCAACAGAAATATATCATCTGTGAAAATTTCAACTGTCTAACTATCACGGTTCATGAGATACAGCCTGCTGACAGACGGGCAGACAGTCAGACGGACGGACAGCGGAGTCTTAGTTCCGTTTTACCCTTATAAAACCAAAATCTGTTCCAATGGTTTACTTACGAAACGATCAATCAATCAAAATAAAATAAATGTTAAATCCTCTTGTCGTTGTCATCCTTAGTTGCTATAACATCTAGTTTTTTTGTTCTGTTGATGGCCGCTATGAAGGTTGTGATGTTTATAGTGTTGGTGATCTAAATAAATAAAATAAAGCTGATCCGAAAGAGATACTTACATATGTATTAACATAAATAAGTCTCAGCCTTGGGCCATTTAACAAAGACCCAAGGCTGATCTTGATAAATTAGATTTACTTATCTGTTAGTTAATAGCTTCGACCTTTAGTAGTTAGAGTCTAATCGCAGGAATCGGTGATCAAAGAAAAAGAATAACGTAACTAACCAATTTAATTTCCTTAATTAATTAAAAAACTAAAAATCATTAGTGTTGGCTAGTAAAGACATAGATAGTATTTCGGTAGGACCTGTAGAGTAGTACAAAAAACATTAGAACGACTACAACTGCCTCCTGTTATTGAGGTTGAGGTGCCGACATCCATTAGTCTATTATGAGTATATACAGTGTGTCCAAAAAATGAAGGACATCCCTGTAACTACCGATTGGTCACATCACGTCCTCTATATATGTATGTAAAAAAAAAACAGTAAAAGTGCCACCGTTTTTGTGATATTGATTCTTTTAATATTTTTATCGAATATTTTACTTTGTACAGTTTATTTCATGGCATTTCTACAAATGAAGATCTTTGAAACCCTGTTTCTTTTTAATTTAGTGATGGATGTTTGAGTCATATAAAGCAAAATTATTTTTTTTTTAATTTTTTACGAAAAACTTTAAAAAAGCTCTGCAAAAATATTGTACAGCTTTTTCCAAATGGCTGATAAATATTTAAAAAATGATGGGAATAATATTTTGGTATCTATCAGCATTTACTTTGATATACTTAATATCATGGATATTCCTTATTTTTCTTCTTTATACATGGCACCACATTGTGAATAATGACCCCTTTGGTGTTATCAATAAAATATTAGTACTTATTTGTATTTGTGAATTTGCCAGCATCAAGTAAACATTAAACATTGCAAGTGATGGGCACAGTCTAAACGAAACAAGCCAATGTAAAATACAAGACATGCCCCAGTTAAGTGATAGTAATTTTAAATGAGACCTCTATGAAGTATTAGTACCAAAGCCACACGCACTTGTGTTGAATAAAATTAATCTTTTATTTTATGTGTTTTTTAAACATATGTAAGCCCGCGTTTGACTTACAACTCGGCTGATGGTAAGTGATGATGTGATCGAAGATGAAGTACGCAGACTTAGAAGATATTTTTCACTTTGACCTTGAAAATCAATAAATATCTAATCTTCGATAGATCAATGTTACTTTTAAAATCAGACTCGCGTGTAATGGCTGCTTCGCTCGTAATTCATGCTAATGAGATAGCTAATAACCATGTAGAGTTATACTTGTATATGATGTTAGTGTTATTATACCATAACTCCCTTATAAGCGAAGTTATTTTTACTCTTGTATCTTACTTAAATGGAAATGTAGAACAGGAAAAAAACCGCGTGTTTTAGTGTCGTACGAATACGTGTACTTTTTTGCACACTAAGAAGTACCTACTTCGAATTTCCGTGTTTAAAATTCTACGTAAAAGTCTTTGATCTTTTAGCTATCGAGTGGTGTAAATATATTTTGTATGTCATTCTTAGATATGCACCTAAAAGCAAAAAAAATTTGAATCGCCTCCCACTTTGGATGCAAATCTTCTGAAGTAAGGAATCTTCTGATTCGCTCGAATTTGGAGAAATAAAAAGAAGGAATAGTATTTAAGAACAGATTAAATGAATTAATCCAACCTGATGGTAAGAGTTAACGCCTGTCTATGACCATTGCAGCGATATACTAACAAAATAAAATCCACGGCTTCGCCCCTTTTTGCTCATTACTTTGATACATTCGATGGTTAGTCTCAACAGCCCTTTAATTTTGCCAACTGCAGTACTATTCAAACCGGAACACAGCCAGTATTATGTTCTCACTACTGCTTGGCGACAGAATATTTGTTACTGCGGCGAAACTTATCAATGGGTACGACGTCAAGGAGTAAAATTATTTACTATATTTTGGGATAAAAGTGAAAAAAGAAATATATACATACCACTAAACTTCTTGTCAGGAATGCTGTGGTCCAATTCTTTCTTGAATTCATCCAAGTGCTTGTTCAAATTTCCTTCTTGCGGCACACCGCCATTTCTAAATCGAATTTTCCCGCCAGATTCATTTTTAAAAAGCGCGGGAAAAAGTCCCGGATCATAGAGTATCGTGATTTTTTCTCCTTTAAAACGATCTTTGTCGTTTTGTATTATGCCATAGTTTTCGAACAAGTTTTCGAAATTGATCTTTTTGGAAGCGCACTGCATAGTAGGTACGTTCCAGTACACGTTAAACGGCTTCTTCGTGGGGCTTTGGTGGGTGGTGGCACTCGGTGGGACATCTTGCATTTCTATAACGTAGTAACTGGAACAAAAAAGTCATCTGTCAGAAAGGCCAAAAAATCATCCCCGAGAAATCGTGTAGCGATAAATACTTAAATTTCTAATCGTGGTATATGTCTAACTAGTAACTACGTGCTGATTCGATCATTTGATTTCTTAGATCTAAGATTATTCCAATAAAGGCCACGTCCGTATTAGAAATTATGATAATTGTTAAGTAAAACGCGAGTCTACAAGGTCAGGTTTGTTTGATCATAAAGAATGACATGTTTCAAGCGTAATAGGTATTGTCTTTTTTTTTCGTGAACTATAAAGCGTGCGCCACACGGAAAGAATATCGAGTCGTTATCGACGCGACTTTGGCAATTATTAGTCTCACTATCGTTATCAGCCTCACTTGAGAGCCAGTTCCATTCCAGGTGTGTTTTAAGCTGTGGTCAGACACTTAGCCTGTCAATCATAAAAAAAAAAACATGTACCTATCTTAAAATATTTGACACTGGCATAATGCACAAAGTGCGATGGCATAAGCAAAGAAGAAGTATTAATACAAGATGTACAGAACAGCCATCTAGAATTGAGCGCAATTACTTTGGAAGTACTCAAATATAGCCTTAGATAACATATCTAGTTAGATAACTATTTCAATAAGGAAGTCGTTTAAGATAGAATTATTTGATAAGTTTTATGATACATTATTAAACTGATAAATACCTACTTATATTAATTGCTTTACATCAAAACAATGCAATTTAGTTTTTTTTACGACTGACTTCAAATTGAGAACTTCAACTAAATCCTGTGTTGTAAACGTATTTTTACCGAGATGACTTTATTGATCATTATCGAGTTAAGCTACCGATTTCAGTAGGTAACGGGAGATAGGTAGGTCGCGGTAAGGAATTACCAAATTGACACCTTAGCGACTTTTTAGTTTCTTTAATATTTTTTGTTAATAATTTTTATGACCAAATTGACACCTTGGTGACTTTTTAGTTACAAAAATTACCAAATTGACACCTTGGTGACTATTTAGTTTCTTAAATTACCAAATGTACACTTTAGTAATTTTTTAATTACTTATATTAACAACTTGACTTGACTGGTGACTTACTGATAAGGGGCCGTTCAAGTATTACGTAAGCAGAATTTTATACATTTTAAATACCTGATCCTCCCTCCCCGTTTCTTCCTGTCAGCGAAAGTATGCAAAGCTATTTCTAATTCGAGTGCTGACGTGAGCATTCGTTTAAAAATAAGAAAAGTAACTGAATAAATATTGCTAACGTAATTGGTATTTTAAGGCGACTTTTTGGTAACTTTCGGTAACCCGTGTAGCACATGCTTTAGTTCATACATGTTTGGACTAACTATAAGTCATTTTTTCCTGGAAAATTTATAATTATGATGGATGCCTTAATTAGTCAATAATACTACTTTTCCGGCTTCGTTTGACATTGACATTGTTACCTACTGCCACATACCTACACAAGCGGCATCATCGCAACTCGTTCAGACCCAAGTTCAATGAACGAGTGATGTAATGTTCGAATGTAGGACTACAATCTGCGTGACACACAAAAAATGCTCCCACGTTGAGTTTTTGTGCTTCAATAAATTTTGCTAGTAATAATATAATTTAATTAATTACGAACATAAATATTATTAACTAGCTGTGCCCGTGGCTCCGTCCACGTGGATGTTCCGAAAAGGCGAAATTATATCTTCTTCTCTACATCACTACATATTATAAAACAAAGTCGTCCGTCTGTTCGCGATAAACCTAAAAAGTACTGATTGGATTATCATGCGATTCTCACCAATAGATAGAATGATTCACGAGGAAGGTTAAGGTATATAATTTGTCAAGGTGTTCTGTAAATTGAATGAAATATAGTGATAATTGTTGGAAGTGTCGGAAAAAGTCAAGCCACCTGGGAGCTTTCATCGAAAACGCTGGGATATATATTCCTCTTTTATATATCTATAAAAAGTTCGCAGTGGCATATATCTACCTCTTATGGATAGCTTACTATACCCATTCTTACTACCCGTGCTAAGCCGGGGTGGATCGCTAGTTATATATAAAACAAAGTCGCTTCCCGCCGTCTACGCGTCTGTACGCTTAGATATTTTAAACTACGCAACGGATTTTAATGCGGTTTCCATCAATAGAGAGAGTGATTCAAGAGGAAGGTTTAAATGTATAATACATGCATATGCACCACATTAGTATCTACATTGCACCTGTGCGAAGCCGGGGTAGGTCGCTAGTTTCATATAAATCAACCGAATCGTGTTTCTAGAATAGCGCGCATTATTTCAATTAACCTAACTTTTTTGTTTGTGAATGGAATAAAACAAACGCTACATTATACGGGCTTGCCACAAATCGGTTAAGCTGTTTCTGAGATAGGCGTACATAAACAGACAATTCTTTTTTAGTGTTGTTACCAACATAAATACATGTTTTTTTTAAATATTTAATACACAGACACGACTTGTTTATGGTTTTATTTTAGGTGTAGATATAATTTTGGTTTGCATTCTTGTCTCCTATATTAGTAGTTAGTAGTATTACTTGAAGTGGTAGTGGGCAGGGCACATAGCACGCAGAACTGATGGCCGATGGAGTTTCAAAGTTCTGGAGTGGAGACCACGGACCGGCAAGCGCAGCGTAGGACGTCCACCCACGAGGTGGACAGACTACCTCATAAAGACCGCAGGAACGCGCTGGATGCGAGCCGCTTCCAACCGGTCTTTATGGAAGTCAATGGGGGAGGCGTATGTCCAGCAGTGGACGTCCTACGGCTGAGATGATGATGATATTAGTAAGCGTCTTTAAATAAAATTATGTAAGTATACAACTACCTAAGTATCAACACAAAGTTAGAGCAAAAACTAATAGACTAGCATGCCGTCAGAAGTTTGGTCACCTTTATCTCTACTTAGAGGGCATCGAGATTTGACTGTTTCTTTATTTATTTACCTTCCAGTTGAAATTTTCAAATAGAAGTACCGACAGAACTCCAAGCTGTTGATTCGGTAGAGCAGAGTGCTGTTTGACTTATTGGTGATGAAAAGTTGTTAGGAAAAAACTTTTAAGCCTTGAACTCCGCCGGAAGGTAGCTAGTATATGAATTTTCTACAAGATTCATTTCGGAATGTGTGCTGAGCTGTACGACCTTGTACTTTCATCCCCTTTTTACTACAGGACAAATAGAAAGACGGCCCACTACCACCCATGCATAGTGGAATTTCCTTGGGTACGTACCAAACTTTTTGACTCTACGTTTCTCATCCGTACGGCCAAGGAATGAAACAAGCTGCCGGCTTCCTTGTTTCCTGAGAGATATAATCTAGATCTTTTCGAGGTACTAGTGAATAGGAGCTTCTGCGTGCTTCAGCTTCAACCACAGTTCGTCGTCAGGCGAGTTGGTGGTCAAACGCGGAATTCTCCGTATTAAAAAAAATGACACCAACGTTTAAGTTACTCGACGCAATGTTGAAAGAGCCAAGCGAAAACATCATGCATGATATTTTAGATATTTTAATCCATTATCACACGACTGCAAAAAGGAGTGTAATGTTTTCAGGATGCTTGTATATGTGTGCATATAAAGTTTCGACCTAGTCGACTTGCCTAGTTGGGAGACCGTCTGGCTACCAATCTTGATATCCTAGGTTCAAATCCCACGGCGCACACTGTCTTTTTTAAGTTATGTGTGTATTGCTGAGGGCTTCAAACGGTGAAGGAAACTATCTTAAGGAAACCTACATTTGTCTGAGAAAACATTTAAAAAATAATTCTCGATGATATGCACTTGGCCAGCGTGGTGGACGATGATCTTACCCTTCTCACAATGAAAGAGGTCCAGGCCCAGCTGTGGGCCAGTTTGTAAGAACAGGGCTGACTCGACACGTGTGAGATGAGATGCATGTGTGTGAGTTTCTTTATTCCGCCATAACTTTGAAATTCCTGAACAGATTTGGATGCATGAGATATCGTTAGAATTCTTACATCACAGAAATATAGTTTTTTTTTTGAAACGAAAAACCATATTTGTAATGGCTCTTTATTTAAATGTGAATAAAAAATAAATTATTTCTAATTTGGTTTTTTTTGGCAATCGTGTTTTTTTAACTTTTTTTAAATCTAAATTTTATTTCCAGTACATTGTGACATTAATTTAAACAGCAAGAAATAATATGAAAATTGCGCATTAAAAATTTCTTTGTCGTGTAACGAATCTGATCAGATACGCTTGTCCATTCTATGGTGAATAATGTTTTTTTCTTATCGAACACAAATTCTATGTTGGTATTTTTTTTTGTTAATTATTTATTAGTAATTTTTTTAAATCATCATCGTAATACTTGAATTTGCTTACTCTCCAAACGCGCGCCATTTCTCGTTTTTCGACTTTTTGCTTCAAACTGTCATATATATACGATCATTCTATCAAGCTTTATGTTGATTACTAAGGTTTAAAATCTATGTCTATATCTTCGCACGGGTGCAATGTAGATACTAATGTAGTACATTACATTGATCTATCTCGGATTTCGGAATTCTCGGATTTTCTCTACTATAATATGCATATGTTATACATATAAACCTTCCATTTGAATTACTCTGTCTATTGACGGAAACCGCATTAAAAGTCTTTGCGTAGCTTAAAAGATCTAAGCGTACAGACGGCGCGGGCGGGAAACGACTTTGTTTTACACTATGTTGAGATAGAGATAGAGAAGTATCATGCTGTTCCGCTTAGTAAAAATTTGAATAGACGGAAAGTGCGACAGCGCCATCTAGTAGTTAAGGCTTGACTATTGTTTACATACTTTACTCTCCCATATTAATACTACACCACCACCTGAAGTTCAGCATGACAATTTGCTAAAAAAAACTTTTATCAAATTTACGATATTAAAATTGAAGAATTTATTGGGTGTTGGTAGTTGAATGGAATTAAAAGTCCGTTAGGGCTAAATCCAAAATAATGTTTTACACGACTGCTCAAAAAAGGAGTGTGATGTTTTTCAGGATTCATGTAGGTATGTGAGTTTCTTTATTCCACTATAACATTCAAATGCATGAACAGACTTCTATGTATGGGGTAACGGTAGATCCTTACATCACCCCGAGTGACACTGGCTATTTTTTTTTGTTTAACAAATACTTGTGTTATATTTATAATGGGTATACTAAGCTATTTTTGAAAGGTAGGTATAATAAACCACTGCGGACTTTTTTGTAGATCTATAAAAGAGGAATATCCCGCCATGATTTGTTTTGTTATATCTACGTTTGGACTTTTAACGTAGCGCCATCGTTTGGATACTTACTCAATCCAGTTAATAAATTATTTTATACCGCCATCTATTAGAGTTTTATGCAACTCGCAGATAATTATACGTCTTTGTCGTATAATAAACAAATCATTTGCAATAAAAGAATATTGCAATCATATATTGAGATAATATAAACTATCCTATCTCTCAAGTTGGATCAAACTGCACACAGTGTGCAAGATTTGGTTAAAATCAGTTCAGTAGTTGAGGAGTTCATCGCGGACAAACAACGTGACACGAAATTTTTATACATAAAGATTTTAAGTCCAACTGGTACTTGGCCGGTTTTATTCTTAAAATGTTGTTTGAGATAGAATATCGCAGTGGGTGCGTTAACCTGACCCATATAGCTGGAATCGATATAGATATTTTTACCTACGGGAACGTAAATATTTACAACGCAGAGTGAATCACGCCGCATCGAGGTTTGTTTACTATTGCGACATTTTATCTTGTAGGTGTCATTTGAGTACGATACCACAGAATAAACAATAGTCCTGGCCGATACTACGAATTGACAGTAAGAAAGTAATGTTATTATTACTAGCTTGCGCTCGCGACATCGGAAGTCACGAAAGTTCGAAGTTTAGATCTGTCAACTGAAACATTCAAAAGAGGTTTTATTAATAGGACGGTGCGACGGTACTTCACGTCGGAACAGTGGCTCTCACTGTACCGAGCACAAGTTCGTACCTTTGGGATGGATCCGCCAAATACCACCTAGGGGCGTTGGAGTCTATTGAGAAGCGTGCCTAGAGGCTCATCTGCGACGACTCCATTGTTCAGGTTAAATTACAAAGCCTAGAGCATCGTCGCAAAGTTGCCAGTATGTCGATTTTTTTTCGGATTCATTTCGGAGAGTGTGTTTCAGAACTACATGGTATGATTCCCCCATGCCCATTTTTCTATCGGACAGCCAGAAGCTCAAAAAAGTGACATCGTTTCATGGTAGATGTTCCAAAAACTCGAACGAAACGATTTGATTCCACGTTCATTGTGCGGACTGCTAGACAGTGGAATGCGCTGCCTGAGTGGGTGTTCCCTGATGGATAAAATCTGGGTGTTCTTAAGTCGAGAGTGAATCGGTAACTTCTAGGCTAGCGTGCTCCATCTTAGACCGCATCATTTCTTAACATCAGGTGAGATGGCGGTCAAAGGTAGCCTATCTATAATTAAAAAAAAAAAACAGCATTTTAGGCTAACTATCCGGAATAGTGTCAAGTTACGAACAACATAGAACATATAATGATGTAGTGGAGCAAACTTGGCAGACCAATAAAGCATAAGCACTAAGTATAGGTCACCTAGGGCTACCAACTTGCTATGAATTCCAATATCTTTATTGTTTTGGTGACCGAAAGTGCTAATTGCATGTAAAATAATAACTTATTTCAGAAAAAGCATTTGCCGTTTTTTTTTTCTAATTTATCGGCAACTTAATACAGTTTTTTTTCAAGAACTTAATGATAAATTATGAAAAATATGTCTAATTTACAGTCAAATTCTAGTCGAGGACAGCAACATTTTGAATTTAGTCCTGTCGAGTAAAGTTTTTCACATTTTTATTTTACTCATGCGGGATTACTTGCGTTTAATTATATCAGATACTCCAACCATAGTTTCGGCGTAAATAGGTTATTCCATAATAAATAGGTTTTTTCTAGGTACTTAAGCGTGCTTCATCTTAGACTACTCAAAATCAGGCAGGGCGTGGTCAAACGAAAACCTATACAGTATTTTTTTTTAAACTACGAAGATGCGTGTTTTGGGATCTCCAGATTGGACTCGAAACAGTTTTTCAACTAGGAGGCCTACAATAAGATTATATTGTAGTGTCAGGGCTGGCAGCCCTGCGCCCACGCGTGTGGAGGTGCGGCACTCTGTCTGGCCGAGCAACCTTGGCAATGTTTATAGGACACTAAAAAGACGGCTAACCGTGATTTATCATGTTTTTGTTGCTGTGGCATGCCTGTCTGCCATTTTAATATATTCTTTCATGAGATCATTCAATCCATCAGGTCGTAAAGGGCAGTTCTCTGTTTGAGCTTAAACAATTTGGTTTTATTCCATTTCCATTCCAATTTCCATTTAACATCAGGTGAGCTGTGGTAAAACATGTCAACCATTGAAAAAAAAAAGTTTCGAACGAATCCGGTGGGCTTCTTCATGGAGACAACGTTGAGTACAAAGCGCGCGCGGTCCTGTCTTGCTTCGCACTGACTTCAGTGCGCGTAAGTAAAACGAAAATTATAATATAGGTGCAAGTAGCGTTTAAGTTTTTGGCATCGAATCTACGCTATTCAAAGTACATCACGACACAAGTATCGGTTCGGTTCAACCGTTCTGAAGTTATCTTTTAGGATAAATTCAGCTTTTCAACAAAAAAAAAAGTAGTTTATGTACACTGAATTCCCAATATGTGATTCGACATGAGAGCGGTTGTATAAATATAAATAAATTACGAAGATTTGCGTTTAGTTTAAAATATTTAAAGTTATTCAAATATATTGACATGTACCTATTGTGTATTGGCCGATTTGGACACCATTAACAAAAACACAATCGATCAAGTGGTTAAACTGTCTTATTTTGACACGTTAGTCGATACATTTAGATAATGATGACGGTTTTTAGTGTACCATTAGTCAAAATTTTACAAAAGTAACACAATTATGTTGTCCACGTAAACACTTATCGTTAGATATAAAGCATTAATATTTCAACAACCAAAAAAAGTATCTATCAGTTTATCACGATCAGTAGTTGGTACAGTACAGAACAATGAAAGTAATTCAAGTAATATCGAATAAAAAACAAAATCAACGAATATTAGAAAACCCAAAACAAGACAATAACATGATCAAGGAACACAAGTTGTTAAATACAGCAAAATATTTCCTTTACATGGAAGCTTTGTTAGGGATCAACCATCTTTGTTTAATTCCTTGTCCGAAATATGTAAAAATTGTCAGTCACGTTTATACGATTTGTTTGATTTTTCTATCTGTTTACTGTCTTATTCAAGCTGCTAATGAAATTAGTATTTTCGTTTACCTTACTTCAAATGGAGTGGTCGTAGAATATATAGTTTTAATGATCATTTCATTGGCTACCGGAGTTCGATCACTCAAAAATCGACCGATTGGTGCATGCAATGATAAATTTGACATAGACGGTGATGTTATCTCAAGTTCTTTCAAAGCTGTGTATGTGTGGGTAGGTATATGCATTATCTACAACATCGTAGAGATTTGCATGATTTACAACAAATTTATACTTAATATACAGGACGGTATTTTTTTGGTCACGACCATGATCGCCCATGACTTTGAACTAATTTTTCTAATCGTACAAATTAGAAATATTTCTTTAAGAATGTTGATCATAAAGACACATGTCGAAAAAATGTTTTGCACTAAAAAACACGACATGAAACTATTGAGTAGAATTGAGAAGCTGTCTCTTAAAACGGACCTAGACGTCAAAACTTTGCATAAAACGTATGCGGAAATAGATAGACGCTCAAGAAAATTCAAAAGCTATATGGATATAACTGTACGTATGTTTTTATTATAATGTAGTTAATGTAACAAAACATGTTTTATAGCGATGATAGCTCAGTGGTTAGCGCGGTCGGTTCCCACGCTGAATGGCGTGGGTTCAAACCCCGACAACGAGTTTGAGGAAAGCCGCGTGAAGGAAAACATCGTGAGGAAACCATAGCGTGGTGGTAGGGTACTTTCTAGTACTCGTCTGGCAAGCTACCACCCTCAAGTTGAAAATCTGCCGCCAAGCTCCTAATGGCGTGTTCCGGCAACCTCACTTATGAGCCAGTTCCATTCCAGGCTAGGTGTGTTTACCATCTTCGACCACACCGTCTCTTAATCGATTTCGTAGAAACTCTGTTTCCAGAGCTGTGGGACGTAGCTTCGATTCCCACTCAGGACAAACATTTGTGGTACGAGAAATGTTTTTTCTGTATCTAGATGTTCCTTATCTATTACAAACTTTTATACATTTACGTAAATAAGTATATATAATTTATTGTATTCTATCAGTCATTAAAAGTACAAGTACAAATACAAATATTTTATTGATAACACCAATGTTACAAGTCAATTCCGTAATATTTGTAATTTTGGGGATAAATAGCGCTGTCAAATGTCCCCCGATATTATTTTTTAAATGGCTTCTACGCCTAACTATAACGCCTATATATCGCCTGTCCAAAACCATTTTAGCGGTACCCAGAACATAGAAAAACAAAACAATGAACCAAAAAACTCTAAGACATTCGATAGGCAGTTTCATTTGATCCATGGTTTGCCAGATAATTTATTTTACATAATAAATAAATGAACAGAAGATATTTTTTTTGTAGATAATTGTGCTGTTTGTGACGTCCGCGTTTTCGATAGTCGCATTTGTGAAATGGATTATACGTTTTTCCCAAATCCTCTACGAGAAAAACAGCATTGTAAGTATTCAGACGTTGTACCTCCCTCATAATATAAAGTATTCAGTACCTTAGATTAAAAAGAGATGATGTGTGGTTAGTGTAGTCGGATCACACTTCGAAGGGCTTAGGTTCAAACCCCAACATTGAACTTGAGCTACTGGTGAAGGAAATCATCGTGACGAAACAATAACATAGTAGTAATACTTTCTAGTACTCAATTGGCAAGCTACTAACGGTGTATTCCGGCAGGTTCACTTGAGAGCCAGTTCCATTCCAGGTTAGGTGTGTTTACCATTATCGACCACACCGTCTTAACATCAGATGAGCTGTGGTCAAACATAAAGCTTAAATCATTCGGATCAGAATGACATGATGTGTGGTCGGATCACATGCCGAAGGATGTGGGTTCAAACCCCAACAATGAGCTTGAGCTACCGCTGAAGAAAATCATCGTGAGGAAACGATAGCGTGGTGGTAGGGTACTTTCTAGTACTCGGCTGGCTAGCTACCACCCTCTAGTTGGAAATCTGCCGCCAAGCATCTAATAATGTGTTCCGACAATCTCATTTGAAAGCCAGTATCCATTCCAGGTTAAATACGTATACCATCCTCGTTCACACCATTACTTAATACACTAAACTCTCATATATCTTCTGGTCAATAAACTTATGCGCTTTTTTTATAATTCATTGGCAAATGGAGGATATATACGGAGTTCTTGATTTTTGCCTGACATATTTAGTTATAGTCAAAGTCCAGTCTTGGTCAAGTCCAATCTGTGCCTGCCGAGTCCAGTCATGCTTTAGTAAAGTAGTGGCGACTTTACTACAAGCTTTAAAGGAATTTTTGATAATAAACGTATGCACTTAATTTAGCACTGTTGCCATTTTCAGAGATCCGAATATAGTATTATACTGGTATACACCGTGGCTCGGGTCTTCAAAACTATATTGCTAGTGGCGGCGCCCTGCTTTTACGGTAGCATTATTGAAACTCAGGCCTCTGACATCCGTAAACTACTATGGGATTGTTTGGATTGTACGCCTTTTGGTAAGGACGTTATAACAGAATAATTTGGTAGTTGGCTTTATATCGAGTGCTGTATCATAGCGACGTGAGTATTGACCCCAATCGAGGATACTCTGCCCCCGCACTCGGAGCTACTTATTGGGATTCCTGTTAGGCAATCAGGAAATGGCTACGCGACCATATATCGTATGCCTGCGCAATAAGGTTCGTAACGGCATAGATTTCGTGAGCGCCTAACAGATATCGCAATAAATATCCTGCATCCCACTAGCTAGTACCAGCTTGTATCGACAATTAAATAATGCGAGAAGAAGCCAGTCATTTTCGTAGCTATGATAGCTCAATGGTTATTGCGGTCGGATGAAACACTCAAAGGCTTGGCTACAAACCCCAACAATGAGCTTGAGTTGTAGGTCAAGGAAATTATTGTTAGGAAATCATAGGTGCTATTTAACGCCAAGCACCTAATGGTGTGTTTCGGCAGCCTCAGATGAGAGCCAGTTCCATTTCACGCTAGGTGTGTTTTACCATCTTTGAGCACTAATTTATTTAACATCAGGTGAGTCAACATTAAAAAAAACCCTTATGCTAATGTGCATAAAATGAAATTTTTGATATTTGTTTTTCCAGGTGTTGAAGACCGCCACGCGATTAAGGCCTTTATTGCCTTGACCCGTAATTGCGAATTCTCTTACAAGTTATTCGACGTCATAAAACTTAACATGTCATTTCCGCTGCCTTTCTTGGAGTTATGTTTTATTTACTTAATTATTGTCGTACAATTCTCTAAGTTTATTGATGATTAAAGAGTGGCATAGCTAGGTATCCATAGGCCCTGGTGCAAAAAAATTAGGGTCTTTACTAACTAAGTACTACTACTACTTACTACCTTTTATCTGTACTTTTTCGTCTAATTTTGGTGTTTATAATAAAGAGTTTTATCTACTCACATAACTTTTCAATACATTAAGTTGGCAACACTAAAACATTGCCACTTCAAGTTGCTAATACGCTGAGCTATGTCTATGAATTTAGTTCTCTGGCGAATTAAGTAGTTTCGGATATGATATCTCAGAGAAATGCCAAGCATAGCTCGCTGAGCGACTTTGAACTTACGGACCATTCCCGCCGTGAGATACGCAATAAAGATATTGGAACTAAAATGCTCTGTGAAATAAAATGTAAAAATTTAGTAATAAAAAGAAAGATGCGATTAATACGTTTCTTATAATTATTGTACCAGTAACCCCCGTAGGTATAATAAAATGTCTTTAAATTCTCTTTACTCCGCTGCCCATAAATAAAACTCAATCAAAACAAATCCAGTTCCGACGGATGCGATGAACTCTCTTGTTTTGCTTAACTTTTTCTTATAAGAATGCAATTAATATTCATCACGTAGGAATTTAAACTTTAGTTGGTTGTGATAGAGAGTAAACTGCGGCGTGGCGAGTTGGTCCAGTTTTGTAAGGGAGTGTTTGTCGGTTGCCTAGCAACCTCTTACTATGTAAACTAATCGATACATCAAAATACGTATTTATAAGTTCTTTGTATATCGATACTTCGGCGAATAAAGGTACCACCAATAAACTTAACCCAAAATATAAACTTTTTTGTTGGTAATGACACTTTGACAAATTGACAAATACTTATATGGCCAAACGCTTTTGATTACAGTAGCGGTACTCCTAACTAATTGAAGAGGTACTATAAAATTGAATTTACAAACTTTCTTTGAAAAAAATTAATTTGAAAATTAAAATTAAAATTCAATTATGTCACAAAATTATACATTAATTAATAAAAAAATAATTTAAAAATGATGCGGTATTATGCCAAAGTAAAACCTTTAAAACCCAAAACAACGATAAATACCGAGCGCATGCCGAAGGGCGTGGGTTCAAATCCCAACAATGAGCTTGAGCTGCCGGTGAAGGAAAAACATCGTGAGGAAACCATAGCGTGGTGGTAGGGTACTTTCTAGTACTCGGCTGGCTAGCTACCACCCTCAAGTTGAAAATCTGCCGCCAAGCATCTAACGATGCACATGCAGCCACACTTGAGAGCCAGTTCCATTCCAGGCTAGGTGTGCTTTACCATCTTCGAACACACCGTCACTTAACATCAGGTGAGTTGTGGTCAAACACCTAGCCTGTCAGCAAAAAAAAAGCCAAATTAAAATAAAATGTCAAATTCAAATACCATGTCAAACTTAAATACTATGTCAAATTTAAATAAAGTGCCAAATTCAAATACAATGTCAATTAGAGATACAGTGCACAATTTAAATTTTTTTTATTAAAAGCTTTTTTTTAATTTTGTAACTTCAAATATACAGATCGATAGAGAGTTAAATTCTAAAAAATGCGTTTTAATTCATTTTTGCCAAAATTTTATCATATTACTATTACTTATATGACATTGTTTTATTATAATTTATATTAGCTTAACGCTCTCCTGATGTTAAGTGATAACGCCTGTCCATGACCATTGCAGTGATACACAGAACTTTGAGTAGCAAAACAAAGTCCAGGGCATCGCTGCGTTGGCGCTCATTACTTGCGCTCAATGGTAAGTCTCAACGGCCCTATAATTTTGCCGCAGTACCCTTCAAACCGGAACACAGTAATGTTTACACACTACTGCTTATCGGCAGAATACGTAGCACTACGGTGGTACTACCTAGACGACCTCTTGCTAAGGAGATCTACCACCAAGTAAAGTTGTAACTAAAAAGTTTAAAACTATAATTGTGATTATATTTACTCAGTGGGTAACACATTAACTATGAGGTTTATCAACGTTTATAGGTTTGTTTGTCACAGTTTTTTTCCAGTGTCCGCTTTACACTGAATATGTTGCCTAATCTAAAATTAGCGGAAACAACTCAGTGTGTTATTGTTTACGCGTTTTGCACTGAATAAGTAATTTTGCTTTGTTTGTTGACTTTATCGAGTCCATAGTACATTTTTTTTTTTTTAATTACAAATAGGCTTATTACGGTTGAGCACGATCGCCTAAATCGATTCACTCGCGACTTGAAGGCACCCAGCTTGTATCTATCAGGGAATATACACCAGGGTAGCAAATTCCATCGTTTAGTTCGTACAATGAAGGTGGAATCGAACCGTTTAGTTCGAGTTTTTGGAATATCGACCATGGAGCGGTGTCGCTTCGTGGAGCTCCTGGCTGTCCTAAAGTTATAATGGGCAGGGTGGAATAAGGTCAAGTAAGAAACCGAAACACAAGCAACTTTGCACAGTTTTTTATTACAACATCCAAGCATATTGATCTCTTTAATTAATAATTTCAATATGCAATATCTAAACTTGCAAACTCCAGCGTAGAGTCAACAATAGCTAGCCGATTACAAAAAAGAGAAGTTGTTAATTTGGTTTATTATATACTGCAGTATAGTGTGATTGCATTTTTTTACCGATCGACAAATAATATATTCGATATACATAGAATAATTCGTAAGTATCAACAAATAGATACACTATTTGTTGATAAAACGACTACCTACTTGTTAATAGGGATAGATAAAATCAGTTTGCGTTAGCTTTGGTTTTTTAATGTTTTAAATAGATCAAACTTTGCGCTTTTTTTTGGGCTTGGGTTCGAACTCCAACAATGACCTTGAGCTGCCAGTGAAGATAAACATCGTGAGGAAGCCGGTGGTGGTGGTGGCATAGCATTTTTTAGTACTCAACTGACTATCTATCACCCTAAAGTTGGGAGCCAGTTCCATTCTAGGGTAGGTGTGTTTACCATCTTTGACCACATCATCACTTAACATCAGTCGAGCAGTGAACAAACACCCAGCCTATCAAACATTATAAAAAAATACAAATTACATAGAAAACACGGCGTACCTACATACATTTCAATCTAATTATTTATTAACTTTCGAATTAGTACCTATACGCCTACGCGTGACCCTATATGATGCGGATTTAATCGGAACGACAAATAAAATGATTGACATTAATTTTAATAATTAATTATAAATGTATTATATTAATCATATATTAATATTAATTATGGCGTTTGCATGGTTTGGCGGAGTTTAGTCAGTATGTCTAGTCTAGTAGGTTTGTAATCACTGCACAGCTACATAGTTTAAAACAAAGTCCCTTCCCGCCGTCTGTACGCTTAGATTTTTTAAACTACGCAACGGATAGATTGATGCAAGAGGAAGGTTTATAATACATGCATATGCACCACATTAGCACCCGTGCAAAGCCGGGGCGGGTCGTTAGTGATTGACAAAAAGGAAAATTAAAGATGAATTTTTAGTGTTATATGTGCCTATATGTTGCCGTTGTGGTGCCGGCGTAAGAATAGTACCCCAACCTCTCTACCCGTGGTTGCCGTAAGAGTCGGCTAAGGGATGTAATCCGGGAGATGGGCAGCAGCGTCTTCCTTAAACAATCACACCTAACTGTGCTCGCCAACCCGCCTGCCAAGCGTGGCGAGTATTGGCTAAAACCAACCCCAAGAGAAGGCCTATGTCCAGCAGTGGACGTCCTATGGCTGATGATATGATGTGCTTATATGGTTTGATTAACTAGATAGTACAGACAGACAAAAGACGAACTTTAAATATCTCATTACTATTTTAATAATAAGTATCATGATTTGTCTGGACGAAACCAATTAAGTTATACTTTCACATAAGTGATTTTTAAGTACTAAGTATTTTCTATCCAAAAAGTAGAACTGCGGCATTATTGCAAAAAAGATTTAGAAATTAAAATTAAAACATCCTAAACATAAATTTGAATGTTATGTAGGTAATTATTTCCGACCATGAACTTCTTAAAGTCATCGACTTTGTTGGAAGTACTTATTATGATTATGTTTTTTGTGGTAGTGCCAAGAAAACACAAAGAAAACGTTCTATAATAATAGATCTTTAAACCTATTTATAAAATAAAATTTGCCAAACCGTACCAAATAACAAAGAAAATCTAAAAAAAGCAAACAAAGACAATTTTCCATCTATAAAATTTACCAATTAGTTAATTAACGTTAGATAGTTTAGTTTTGATTGTTAATTGTACAATTGTGAGATGTCTCAAAAAAAAACGTTTTTTCTTTCTAATTTGTGTTAATAGTGTTTATTTCTTACTTGTTTTCGTTGCTCATCGCATATCCAGCTAACAGAATTATGAAGAGCGATTTCATTTTAAACTAACAATAAAAACTATTTCAAACAACAAATAATACTGGCCACAAGGTTTTACTTTTAAGACTAAACTTTGACATTTAAGTGACAGGTGAAAAAGCGCGAGAGTTTTGGCGCCAATTATTTCAGGCGGGCGCGTGCGTACGCTTCGATCGCGAGTTTTATACTATCAGTGCTGGCCAGTTGTACTTTACTATATAGGTTTCATTGTAAACGGCTCGAGATAACAGAAACCAAGTCTTCGTAAGTCGGTATCTGTTAGTATCTAATACGATAGAGAAGAACACTATAAACATATTTACGAGTTTTTAGTATAATACCTTTAATTCTTTGATTTTGGGTTTCAAGAGAGAAGTAACGGATTAGTATTTAGTTTTTATTGTATCGGTGTGCGGGTGGCGGGTCCATCGCATTTAGGGCATCGAAACTCGGTTCAATTTTGAAAACCCGGGTTTTCGGATGTAAGAGTAATCAAAACCCGGGTAGACCGGTTTTTTCGAGCATTTAGAGCTTTTTATTGTAATTTTTTTAAATACACTAATCTGCGTTTATATATCGATTTCCTACAATGACTACAAAATATAAAGGATGAGGCAGAATTTAAATAAATGAAACAGTACTTTACAAATTTCAAAAACAGTTTTAATGTTTAAAAAAGTGATAAAGATTTATTTTTTCTATTAGCGCGACGAGCTTCGCTACACCCTCCCCTCTCCACTGCTCCACACTTCACCCCATTCATGTCCTGAGATGGACGCGCGCGTTCCATTTGACTTGCATGGCTTGTTTTATTGGTAGGAACGTAGCAACGAAGCTACTTTTTACGCAATAAATAATAATTTATCAAAGCGTGTTTTTATTACATTTACTTATTATTACACTCGAAGTGGCTTAAACTTAATAAATAACAAAAACAAAAGTATTAAAAAAAACCGAAAAACCCGTAAAACCCGAGTTTTAAAAATCAAACCCGGGTTTTTTTGTAATCCTCAGAACCGGGAAAACCCGAGTTTTTTCGGTCCGGGTAAACCCGGGCTCGATGCCCTAATCGCATTGCATAGACAGGAACCCGTAAAGGAATTGCGACCTAGGTGTAGGTTTAAAGGCACCTTTACCTATATCAATGCTCAATTTCAATGCCAAGTTCACACTGTTACTCTGTATTACTTGGAACTTTTCTGTAGATTTTATGAAAATGATTATTTAAATATCAAACTAGACAGAGTAAAAACTCGTTTAAAACCTCTTGAAAGGAGGAAGTTACGTTTTAAACTTAACTTTTTTTTTCTTTTTGGCTACTGCCCCATTTTTAGATAAATACCTGTTGTTCAGTTTTAATTCTTTATTTTTTTTTGTACATTTAAATATTTTTTTGCAATAATCGCTGGTTGTGACTCCCTGGGTAAAGGGTATAAAGTTTATGCGCAGCAGTAGGCAATTCAGAAGAAAATGCCAGTTCACTCTGATGCTAATTCTTTGGTATCTACATATTCAAGTATAACTCTTACTTATTTGGTTATCGGACTTCTCTACTGACTATTTATTGATCTGTGGCGTCGCATATTGATCCTACTTTCTTTTGTGAATAGTAAATAGGTATCACTGTCGAATATAGAAATCGATGTTTGTCTAAATATGTTGATTAAGAAGCGTAGAGATGACGATCTATGGCAAAGTTTAGCGTCACTCAGGCCAAACTGGGACTGGGCTAGTAGTAGTTCACGACTAAAAGACTTAATTGTTTAAACCAAATTATTCAAGTATTAAAATTAAAAAAGTAGATTGGCATGAATAAAGTTAAAAATATATTACGACAGCTTCGTTGGAGCAAAATTGTATTATTCTTAAAATTTTTTTTTAAAACATATTTTTAATGACTGTCCTGTTAGCTCATGGTAGAATAAATAACATTTATGTGACGAACATTTGTTCTGTTGTTTTTTTCTGTGCCGAACGAGACGAGAGAAAGAGAGAACGATTATGTGGAAAGAGATAATGCCTTTCCATGACCATTGCAGCGATACACAGAACTTTGAGTAACAAAACAAAGTTTAGGGCATCGCTGCTTTGGCGCTCATTACTTTAAGACTTTCGATGGTTAGTCTCACAGCCCTGTAATGTCGCTGCAGTACCCTTCAAACCGGAACACAGTAATTGTTTACACACACTACTGCTTGGTGGCAAAATATCTGGTACTGCGGTGGCAACAAACGACCTCCTGCTAAGGAAATCTACCTCTAAGTAAAAGTTCTGTATGTGGCTAGTTCTTATTATGAAGGAATAATACGGGACGTTTTTAGTCCCATACTTTTATTTCCTAAATTTAGTATGCAAAGTGGCCAGAGGTCAAGGTTTTTACTTAAATAAGCTAAAGTTTTGTGGGTCAGACAAAATATTGGTAAATAATTAAATTATAAGCCTTTAAAAAAAATTCAAGACAGGCAAGTGAAAATTAACTTTAAATATGTATAAAAATGCATGATAAGTGACGTGTATATACTTGACTATATATAATTTATACATTGAATGAAAACCGTTAGAAAATATTATGATGTGAATGTTATTTTACTGCCAGAATAGTGAGAAATAACCAGGAAAGTGAGATTATTGTCATATTTATTTTTTATTCAGAAATAAAGAATTACTAAATTTAATTATTAGTATGGCATCGAATATCACAATAAAACTTTTATAATAATCAGTCGAAAATTCACTAAATAGGTTAGTTTAAGTTTGTATTGCATAGTATTTATCCGATAAACGGACAGGACAAGACAAGTGAAATCCGACTTCCTCCAGTGCCTTTTTTCATGATCGTTCATTTCAGATATTGTTTTTATTTTTCCTGTAGTTCTTGCCTTTAAATAATACTGTTTTTCTTTTCTTTTAAAATAGCTAACTTGTCTGGATCATTTTTCATTCGTTCATAACGTTTTCTTTCATTTTCTCGCTTTTGCGCTAATACTTCTTCCCTGGTCTTTTTTTCTTAGGTTGGCAATTTGGTTTCTGTGGAAAAAAGGCCTCAACGGGTTAATAATACATACAATATTAAGAGGAAGTTAGGAATCTAAGTGAATGTTATCACTTTCCTGTAATGTTATAACTTTCCTGTCTAAATGGATCCAGACAAGTGATACGCAGGAAAGTGATAATTTTGAGGTTTTTCATAAATAACACAAAAACGCTGTATTCGAATGACATGGTAATGCTTTATGGTATATTTACACTAGGTATATTAATCAAAACAATAAAAAATATATAAGAAATTCAAATATTGTTTACGTAAATACATACCATACAAGTGAGAAGTTGTCTGACCCGTACGCGTCTGCGGTCAAAGAGATCTTCGTGGCGACTGTCTGATTGGCTGTTAGGCGGAACTTTAAGCGGAAGTGAGCTTATTTGACTACGTACTTTGTCTCGGAAATCTGGCAACAGTGCTCATTATTCAATTTATTGGTATTCTTCACATGTTTTTAGCTGACAGGAATGTGATACACAATTCGTGTCGCCCCTATTCTATGATAAAAAATCGACTAAAATTAGGGAGACACGCAACTTCTTTTTACGTTTTAGCAAAGTTTTATTAATTGTTACTATGATTAGATATAATCTCTTTGATTTATATACTTACTTTACGTATTATGTCGGTAGAACACTTGCGTTTTGTAAAATCGCCCCACAGGAAAGTGACAATTTTGCTCATATTTAGGCATTTTTCTCCAAAAAGATATTCTCGAAGCTAGCTGAATTTCAGTGCCAATATAGAAGCCAATTAGTTCCTTATTCCAGATTTAAAATAAATCGGAAATATTTAAAAATTAAGGAGAGCTATGCTGGAGAGCTAATTAATTAAGGCTATGATTTGAGCCCACCAAAATTCCTTCATTATAAGAACTAGCCATGTATTAAAAAAAAATAATAATAATAATTCTATCAGCTATCTGGTTCCCATAGTACAGGCTTTGCTTAGTTTGGAGCTAGATGGCGCTTTGTTGTTACTGCGTAATATTTTTTTAAATCTGTTTTTATGGTTGACAAGCTAGGTTTTTAACCACAAATCATCTGATGTTAAGTGACGGTGATAACATTAATTGTAAATCTTACATTTTATATTAGTAGACATGTACATAAGTATATTTAATAGTTCTTGCTAGACACTTTTCGATACGACGTATTTTAAAGCTTTGTATCTACAAATACATGATGAGTGCGCCAATATTTCCATTTTATATTTTTTTATGGTTTACAGGTTCATAATGTTTGATATGATAACATAATGTTTAAAATTAAAAACAAATTGAAGTTATTTATTGTAAGTTGTGTGTTACAAGTTGGTATCATCAATTGGATATAAACAGGGTTTTTTTTTTTTTTTTTATACAGAATAGGTTCGCGTTTGACCACATCCTGCCTGATGTTAAGCAACGATGTGGCCTAGGATGGAACACGCTTACCTAGAAGGAACCTATTTACTCTTGATTTGAAGACACTCATATTGTACTTTTCGGGAAATACAGACTCCGGCAAAGAGGATACGTACTGGGTATCCTTTTGGACATACAATATTCAGTATATTAACAATTCTATAAGAACAAAGTAATCTAATTTTATTTAATTAATGTACCTAATTATAAATTATTAATGTCATAGTAAATTATTCATATAATAACAAACTTTCATATTAGACAAAATTATGTTAACAATTTTTGATTGTAAACTCCAGTCTATATAAAAGCAATACAATGCAACGCCATGCAATGAAATGCAATGCAATTCAATATCATGGAATGCATTACAATTCAATGTCATGGAATGTAATGCAATGCAATCAAACGTCAATGCTATTCAATGTCATGCAATGCAATTCAAATCAATGTCATGGAATGCAATGCAATGTCACGGAATCCAATGCAGTGCATTTCAGTGGCATGGAGTGCAATGCAATTTCACGGAATGCAATGTTATGCAATACAATGCAATCCAATGTCATGCAATGCAACGTAATACAATACAATGTTTTATTGATAATGCCAGTCATAAAGTCAAACATTATGTCCGGTTAATCGTAGAGACTTGTTTGGATAAAAATATCTATATTTTAGAGTCTGTCATGAACTATGTAAGTAGGTATGTGAAGCCATACAGATCATGAAGGTTAAATGGACTTGAATTGATTCAGTAATCGAGTTAGAAACAGGAAGCGAGATCGCAAGCAATCGATCGCTCGCAGTGATTCACTCGGTCGTTGGTCGAGGTGCGTTTGAAGTACTCGTAGGTACAACTGCACGCGTGCACTTTTCATCTCGTTAATAACTTACCTATTTCTTAATTGGTTGTAGTTGTAATGCAATAATTTAATTTAGTATATTTTTCATGGTTGACCACAATATCATTTAAGATCAGGTGATGTTTAATTAACTTGTTATTATCCACACTAAAGATTACACATCACACATCACATCATCAGCCATAGGACGTCCACTGCTGGACATAGGCCTCCTCCTGGGGGGGTATTGCCAATACTCGCCATGCTTGGCAGGCGGGTTGGCGAGCGCAGTTAGGTGTGATTGTTCAAGGAAGACGCTGCTGCTCATCTTCCGTATTACATCCCTTAGCCGACTCTTACGGCAACCACGAGTAGAGAAGGTGGGGTACAATTCTTACGTCGGCACCACCACGGACATCACGGCTCGGCTAAAGATTACATAAAGAAAAAAAAACTTAAGTAATAAGTATAACAACTGGCGACCTTATCGTTATAAGCGATTTCTTCCAGGAAACCTTAGGACGGAAAGGATTTAAGGAGGAAAAAGACGGAAGATGTCAATACCAACGAAATATATATAAATAGATTAGCTATAATGACTAAAAACACATATAAATCAAATAAAATTATCTAAATAACTAAAGAGAATATAGCATTTTATGTGACGGTGTCTTGGAAGATTGTAAGCTTACCTAAAAATTAAAAATAGTACTATAAAATACCCTACCACCATGCTAGGATTTTCTCACGATGTTTTCCTTCACCGGCAGCTCAACCTCATTGTCGAGGTTTGAACCCACGCCATTCGGCGTGCGAACCAACCGCGCTAACTACTGAGCTATCATCGCGGCAAATGCGGAGAAAGGGAGATCTAGACGTGCGTTCAGATCTCTGTCCTGCTTGCTTTTTTTAAGTTCTTGCAAATTGTAAATAAATAATTTGAATTTAAAAATCCGTTATGAAGTACCTGCAGAGGGTGTCATATGAGTGTAAACCGATCTAAAAACTAACTCGGCAATTCAACTGTTTGTTTGTTTGACACGTTTCTCAGAATCGCCGGGAATGACACCGCATTGCAACGTCATGCAATACAGTTGGAATAGGTAACAAATGCCGTTTCTGTCAGGACAGCTAGGGACGGACGCGACCTCAGACAGGATAACAATTACAAAGGACGTCAGAATCTGAAGTAAAACACACAAACTCGACTTCTAAAATTAAAATATAAGGTTATAAACTTAATGGTCATTGTGCACACCACTAAACAACTTTTAAAACAAAATATGTACATTGACCCTGGAACAAAATGGCACAGCTGATTTGTTTCGCGGGTTAAGTTGTTCATTATGGCAAATAAAAATGATCTCCTGGCTTAGTTGGTACACACTTGGTGAAGCAGACAGTGGAACTCTTCAGTGTCTACAAGTAAGCCCCTCAAGTTTTGGTTATCATATTCGTTTTGTTGAGTCCAATATAAACGTATAATGTACCTTTTTACTATAGTTCAATTTTCTATTAAAGTGAGTATTTTTAACTACAATTTATAGATCATCATCTCAGCGGTAGGACGTCCACTGCTGGACATAGGCCTTCCCCATTGACATCCATTAGGTCGTCTGTCCATCTTGTGGGCGGACGTCCTACGCTGCGCTTGCCGGTCCATGGTCTCCACTCCGGAACTTTGCAGGCCCATCGGCCATCAGTTCTGCGTGCTATGTGCCCTGCCCACTGCCACTTCAACTTGCTGATCCGCTGGGCTATGTCGGCTACTTTAGTTCGTCTACGGATCTTCTCATTTCTGATTCTATCTCGTAGGGAAACTCCGAGCATAGCCCTCTTCATAGCTCGTTGTGCGACTTTGAGCTTACCAAGAAGGCACATAGTCAGAGACCACGTTTCAGCACCATAAGTCATCACTGGTCGAAGACTTTCGACTTGAGGAACTTGAGGCAGCTTATACACAGTGAAAGTTTGAACATCAGCAAATAAAAAAATAAAAAAATACTCGGAAAGCAATCCTTTTTACACATTAAGTGAATATATGTCAATGAGGTTCGCGGAATCCTCATTAATGTGTAACACGTAATCGGAGCCTGCACTGCAAGCAGGAGAATGTTCGTTGTTGTTAAGTTATTAATTAATTATATATCTTCATTCATTAAAATGTAATTGTAAGTTTTTTTTATACAAGTGACTTGCCTGTGACTTTATTGTTATTTATGGCCAATAAGTCTTTTTTTTTCTTTTCTTAGTTTTTTTTTGTATATGTTTCGGTTTTATTTTATTATACGTTTCATATGACCCCTAACATGTCTTTAAATTTTGTCACATGTCTTTTTCTAATGTTCAAACTGTCAGTTCGTATATATATTATTTGAATTGTCTTCAATGAAATGATTAAACTAAAACGTAAACAAAAACTTACTTAATATGATGGTGATTCAAAATTCTACCTTATGTTACACATTATGCAGTTAATTTTAGTGTACCTACGTAACCAGATACAAAAATTGCTCCACTTCCTTTATTCAACGTCATTATCATCTCAAACACCAACAACTATTAGCTTTACTCATAAAACCAATTGCAAGCAATTCAAAAAACCACCGCTCATTTGCTACCAAAACAAACTTTATTACTTTACGCTAAAGATCTGTTTGGATTGTTTACTGTGAACTGAATTGGATGGTGTTGTCAGACACGTAACAATTCGAGAATTAAAAGCACGTTTCGTTGCGATGTTATGCCATTTTGATCACTAGCGACAGCTCTCTGATTCTTCTGAATTATGTAGTATATTATATTTCATTTCATTTGCATTACTACAGATACTGATGTGGTTTTGACACATTTTTGTTTTACTTAGGCGGGATCATCTTGTTTTGCGTGGTGGTAGAGTACTTTCCAGTACTCGGCTGGCTAGCTACCACCCTCAAGTTGAAAATCTGCCGCCAAGCATCTAACGGTGTGTTCCGGCAGCCTCACTTGAGAGCCAGTTCCATTCCAGGCTAGGTGTGCTTTACCATCTTCGACCACACCGTCACTTAACATCAGGTGAGTTGTGGTCAAACACCAAGCCTGTCAGCTATAAAAAAAAAATATCACGTCACCGTCACTTAACATCACGTGAGCTGTGGTCAAACACTTAGCCAGTCAGCCATAAAAAAAAACGTTTATTTGGATTAGGTAACAGCCACAAATAGTTTAGAAAAGTATTGATGGATTTCATCATCATCATCATCATCATCAGCCGTATGACGTCCACTGCTGGACATAGGCCTCTCCCATTGACTTCCACAAAGACCGGTTGGAAGCGGCTCGCATCCAGCGCGTTCCTGCGGTCTTTATTAGGTCGTCTGTCCACCTTGTGGGTGGACGTCCTACGCTGCGCTTGCCGGTCCGTGGTCTCCACTCCAGAACTTTGCAGCCCCATCGGCCATCGGTTCTGCGTGCTATGTGCCCTGCCCACTGCCACTTCAACTTGCTAATCCGCTGGGCTATGTCGGCTACTTTAGTTCGCCTACGGATCTCCTCATTTCTGATTCGATCTCGTAGGGAAACTCCGAGCATAGCCCTCTCCATAGCTCGTTGTGCTACTTTAAGCTTACTAAGCAGGCACACAGTGAGAGACCACGTTTCGGCGCCATAAGTCATCACTGGTAACACACACTGGTCGAAGACTTTCGACTTGAGGCACTGAGGTAATTCGGACGAGAAAACGCTGCGCAGTTTTCCGAACGCTGCCCAGCCGAGTTGGATTCGACGATTGACCTCTTTCTCGAAGTTGGACCTACCTAGTTGGACTGCTTGTCCTAGGTAAATGTACTTGTCAACAACTTCAAGAACCGAGCTCCCAACTGATATTGGGGTGGGCACAACATGGGCATTCAACATTACCTTCGTTTTGTCCATGTTCATTTTAAGACCCACCCGTTGAGAAACTCGATTGAGGTCTTCGAGCATTGTGCTGAGTTCCTCCGACGACTCTGCCATGACCACTATATCGTCGGCAAATCGAAGGTGAGTGATGTATTCGCCATTAATATTGATGCCGAATCCTTTCCATTCTAGGAGCTTGAAGGCGTCTTCCACTGTGGCAGTAAACAGTTTCGGAGATATAACATCTCCCTGTCTTACGCCTCTTTTCAGTGGAATCGCCTTCGAAGTCTGCTCCTGTACTTGGACCGACATAGTAGCGTTATTATACAAACACTTCAACACTTCGATGTACCGATAGTCAATATGGCATCGTTGGAGAGACTCAACCACCGCCCATGTCTCGATCGAATCAAAGGCTTTCTCATAGTCCACAAACGCTAGACATAGAGGCAAATTATACTCTTCGGTCTTCTGTATAATTTGCCTTAGCGTATGGATGTGGTCTATGGTACTGTAACCTTTACGGAAACCGGCTTGTTCGGAAGGCTGGAAGTCATCGAACCTGCGACTGAGACGGTTCGTAATGACCCTTGAAAACAGCTTATAAACATGGCTCAGAAGCGAGATGGGTCTATAATTCTTCAATAAAGTGTTGTCACCTTTCTTGAAGAACAGCACCACCACGCCTCTGTTCCATGCTTCTGGCGTTATACCTTCGAGTAAGACGGAATTGAAGAGCTTCTGAAGGACTTTAAGTACCGGTGTTCCACCCGCTTTCAGAAGCTCCGATGTGATTCCGTCATCACCCGGCGCCTTGTTGTTCTTGTTGTTCTTGTTGTTGTGCCTTGTTGATGGATTTACAATGAAATAATGTCGCTGCAATGGATTATTTTCCAAAACTTGTTTTTATTTTTTTAAATGTTTTTATTTTTTTCGCGCGTGTCTTGAATCACACATCACATCATCAGCCATAGAAAGTCCACTGCTGGACATAGGCCTCCTCTTGGGAGGGGTTTTACCAATATAATTTTATAATTTTCGCCACGCTTGGCAGGCGGGTTGGCGAGCGCAGTTAGGTGTGATTGTTCAAGGAAGACGCTGCTGCCCATCTTCCGGATTACATCCCTTAGCCGACTCTTACGGCAACCACGGGTAGAAAGGGTGGGGTACAATTCTTACGCCGGCATCACAACGGCAAGTATCTTGAATGTATGTATGTAAATTTCTTTATTACCTCGTATCTGCCAAACGACCGAATGGATTACGACAATTAAGGCATCGTTAGAATCGTCTCAATAACTCAAGTGTCCTTAGAGGGTGGATTTAAAAAAAAATCAAGATTGTAGATTTTTGGCGCGAAATAGTCATACTTTATTTTTTTTTTATACCTAATCTATCAAGTAGGGTATCTAAATAAAGGAAATTAAAAGGGGATTACAAAAATATATTGAAGTTATATGTTTAAATTTAATTAGGAATAATAAATTTGTTTAATTTTTTTCCCTTTAATTATAGCTTTTTTATACGCAGTCGGGTTATAGATAGCTTTTTTAAACTGTTTAGCTTGTTGGTGCTTATAAAATTTATGTATACACCCTAAGTTAAGTAATCACAAGATGGAAATGTAAGCATAATCCTTTTCATCCTAAGGTTACCTGGAAGAGATCGCTTTTAACAATAAAGTCACCAGTTGTTACACCTTTTAATTATATTTATTTTCTTTTTTTTTGTATTGTGTAATTATTGATGTAGACAAGAAGTTCACTGCAGAGCATAATTTTTTCCTCGCTCTCTGGCCGCCATCCTGAGCTTCCTCGGAACTTCTGGATGTGTTCATGCCATCATTATCAGGTAGTGCGATTCTCCGTATACTATCATGTGGCTGGTCCAATACCTACGATACCTGCTAAATATTTTAAAGGTTTGATGGGTAAATAAGTATTCTCAATATGGTAGTTTACGCATAACTGGACAGGATACTATCGATATCGATAAATCGTACAATTCCATTAGTAGTAATTTGTTTTTTTTATGGTTGATAGGCTAAGTGTTTGACCACAGCTCACCTGATGTTAAGTCACGATTTGGTCGAATATCGAAAACACATCTAGTCTGGAATCGAACTGGCTTTCAAGTGAAGCTGTCAGAATTCAATGTCAGATTTTCGACTTAAGGATGGTAGCTAGCCAGTCGAGTACTAGAGAGTACCCTACCACCATGCTATAGTTGTCTTCACTAGCAACTCAAGCTCATTGTTGGGGTTACAACCCACGCCCTTACAGAACACCCAGACAGAACATATGGGAATCGAACCCACATCCTGCAGCTCTCAAAGAAACAAAAGATGTAGTAGAATTAGTTTCGTTTAGTTTCGTAAAACTTTCCGAGTGCCCCCTGTATGTGACCCACACTCACATACAACCCGTAACATTACCCTCCTTCTTGCGTCGTGTCGGGTAATTGTCGACATTGCACAACTGTCTGATAACTAAGGTAACCGTAATCATTGACAATAAAAACCGTGCCATAGGATATTGCCGCGGTGTCAAGGTATACGAATTTAGGTAATCATGTAAGATATATTTTAATTACTTAGATAATTACCTACGAAGTGGGTGCTACCTATCTGCAATTGTTTAAGGATATCCTACTAATATTATTACTAACGTGGTGCATATGCATGTATTATACACAGTACCTGGATGACCGAGCTTTGCTCGGTTTTTAAAGAAAAATCTTGAAAAAAAGGGAAAAAAAGAATCATCTGGATTGAACCGGGGTTTTATAGTTCCAGGACCACCCGATTTCCCACCTGACCTATTATAAGCTTGTAGAAATTTACCTTTGTATTCTAATGATATTGTAGCAGTTTTTCATTACCTGAAGACACGGATAAACGACGTTTTCTAAAAATGAAACCTAGCTATATAGATTTATCGCCCCCGAAACCCCCTGCATACTAAATTTCATGAAAATCGTTGGAGCCGTTTCCGAGATTCAGAAAATATATATACATATATACAAGAATTGCTCGTTTAAAGGTATTAGATAGATAGATAGATAAACCTTCCTCTTGAATCAGTCTGTCTATTGATAGAAACCGCATTAAAATCCGTTGCGTAGTTTAAAAGATCTAAGCGTACAGACGGCGGAAAGCGACTTTGTTTTAAACTGTGTATGTTTGTCAACTCAATCAAGCAAAAACGGCTGAACGGATTTGGATGAAATTTAGTACACATATAGTTTATAACCTGGATTAACATATATGGTACTTTTTATCACAAAAACATATATGGTTCCGGTGGGTAATATAGGTAATACCCACCATTAGATGTCGTCAAGTTATAAATAGAATAGCCTTTACTATTGTCTCTACAATCTCAGCAATGATTGGCGCATTCTCTCCAACACGATTTTAACCCAGAAAATAGTCAAGCACCCCCCAGGGGAGAAATAGATTTAGACTAGGTCATATTCGTAAACTAACATCAATAAAAATAATAACTTCGCAACACATGGAAGCCATCACATTATTATTTAAAACAAATTGTACTAACAAACATGACCAGCAGAAATATGTATATTAACCATGTGTGAGTTCATTAAACTGTTGATCATGTTGACGCACGGGGGGGTTTTCGAACTTTTATTTATCGGCTTGCGATTTTTTTTATAATTGTAACAAAGTATAACTCTATGAGATAGCAAAATAAAAAATTTACCGAACTTTCCCAACTAAAGAAGTTCACGGTTTAGCATAGATAGATAGATAGATAGAAACCCTTTATTGTGCACACCGAAAAAGAAAAAGAGTACAGAAAACAATAGAATCTTATGGGCTAGTACCACAAGTGGCGGCCTTATCGCTAAGAGCGATCTCTTCCAGGCAACCAATAATGGAAAAACGATATAAAATAAAGAGCAGACGGGAGATAAATAATACATAAAAGTATATGTATATAGGTGTATGCGTAAAAAGTATAACTTTTTGTATGCCAAACTTCATCAAAAACTGTTCAGCCGTTTTTGCGTCATTGAGTAACAAACATCCAAACATACAAGCTTTCACATTTATAATATTACTAGCTGCGGCCCGCGGTGGTACACTCTAATTTTATTCGAGATAGAAAGTAGTCTATTTGTGAATCCTAGGTGTCAGCTACCTCCGTTCTAAGTTTCATCAAAATGTGTCCAGCCGTTTGAGCGTGAAGAAGTAGAAAACATACAAACACACCTTTATACCATCGCCTTTATAATCTTAGTGTGATATACGTATATATGATAGGATTATTTTATTTTATTCGAAAAATGTAGTGTTCTTATAAAACTAGATTATAATAATTATTATTTATTGGTAAACACTATTTTCGCACGGTATAAATAAAAAAATATTGGTATCATCTTTTATTACTAATAGTTATAATTAACATGTCTTACACAAATTTTATGAATAGTGTATATTATATACGAGTACATAATTATGTGTTTGCTTACCTATTTTATTACTGAGCTAGATAATTGAGAACTAAGTTTACCTGTAATTAGTTCGGTTAAGTAGGGTTTAAGTATGACGAGCGTTTTTCATTTGTTTCAGTCAAGCCAAATGAAAATTTTCTGTAACCGTTAATTAGATGCGGTGAGTTTTTTTAAGATAAAAACAAATTAGGCATATTACGCAAGCAAGCATAGCCGCGAGTAAAAGTATCATAGCTATGAGAGCTCAGTGGTCACACGCCGACGGGCATGAGTTCAATACCCAACAATGAACAAGAGCCGCTGGTAAAGGAAAACATCGTGAGGAAACCATAGCGTGGTTGTAAGATACTTTCTAGTAGGTACTCGGCTGGCTAGCTACCAGTCGCCAAATCTGTCGCCAGACACCTAATGGTGCGTTCCGGCAGCTTCACTTGAGAGCCAGTTCCAGTCCAAGCTAGGTATGCTTTACTATCTTTGACCACACTTACGTACAAACCTGTAGGTATATGTAAAAGTTTTATGGTATTTTTATATAATACGGGAAAGTACCCTGTAGGTTTTGAATCCCTTGCGAGTGTCGAAAATTTGCAGCTTAAACGGCTGTATCTTATGATTCCGTTGGCTTAGTTTGATTTTTTCACAGCTCCAAGGGACTGTAGACCTGAGTATTTGATATGAATTTCAGCTTGATACCTCCACGCGTTCCTGAGAAAAAGGGTCTTGACAGACAGACGGACAACAAAGTGATTTTATAAGGGTTCCGTTTTTTCCTTTTAAGGCACGGAACCCTAAAAATGACCTAGCATTTCTCTTTCTAAGGAGTATGTAGAAGAAGAAGTTATCAGGCGATGTCTGACAGCTTCCCCTCGACCTGCAGCTGTGGTACGTCCACGTATCTCTCCGGCTGGAACCTCCTAAAGTTCCAGCCGAAACTCCGCTGCGTGCCGCCCATGCGGTTCAGACTGGGGGAGGATGGGATCGACTCTCCCGCTCTGAAATTACGTAATGACGATGGTAAGTAGCAGTTACGAGATGATAAGAGATAACCTGATAAAAAGAGACAACATCTCTTAATCCTGCATCGGAATCCAAAACTTTAATTAACAAATCAAGTCCAGGGCATCGCTGCATTGGCGTTCCTTACTTTCCATTCCATGGTGACTCATGGTGGTCATTGACCCTGTGTCTGTACATACTGAACATATATATCTGGACATTCTATTAGACTGAAGTATCTGAAATTGTAGTGGTCCCTTAGCTATCTCCTGCAAAGAATATTTACCACCACCAGGTAATACGAAATTTTGTTTGCAAAAGAGTTACCTAGAGATCGTGGAATCCTCCTGGCTGATCGACAGGTTAGTTGGAGACATGGACATTGGCGTGGACATCTTGATGTCCTCCTGGAACTCCTTGAGCCGGCTCGAGCTGCAGAGCGGTGTCTCCACCTGCTCGATGCTGTCCAGATGGTCGATATCAATTTCGTAGCCTTCTTTATCTTTGTTGTAGCTGAAAATATATGAATAATTAATTTGGTCTGTGTTTGGCTACATCCTCTCGGTCGTTAAGGCGTTTTTTTTTTTTTTTTTATTTGACAGTGTATGTTTTGACCACACCTCAATTGATGTTAAGTGACTAATTTACGGTGCAGCGGCGTTTTTTCTCGCAAACTTTAAAAGTTACAAAATGTTGGACATTGAGATAAAGTTAAGCTTTTTTATATGGTTGACAGGCTAGGTATGACAGCTCACCTGATGTTAAGTGACGGTGTGGTCGAAGATGGTAAACACACATAGCCTGGAATGGAACTGGCCCTCAAGTGAAACTGCCGGAACACACCGTTAAGTGCTTGGCGACAGATTTTCAGCTAGAGTTAGTAGTTAGCCGGCCGAGTTCTAGAAAGTTCCGTACCACTATGCTATGATTACTGTTATGACTTCATGATAATTTCCTTCACCGGTAACTCAAGCTCGTTGTTCGGAATTGAACCCAAGTCGGGTTCTGCCGTGGTGGTGTCGGCGTAAGAATAGTACCTCACCTCTACCCGTGGTTACCGTAAGAGTCGTCTAAGGGATATCATCCGGAAGATGGCAGCAGCGTCTTCCTTGAACAGTCACACATAACTGCGCTCGCCAACCCGCCTGCCAAACGTGGCGAGTATTGGCAACCCCCCAAACCCAAAGGAGGAGGCCTATGTCCAGCAGTGGACGATCTATGGCTAATGATGTGTGATGTGCGGGTTCAGTAAACCGCGATCATCGCTACAAAAGTTTAATAGGTTGTTAGCTAGGTACTACCACGACCTGTATAAATGTATACTTACTGCAGAACATTCTTGAATCTTCCTCCCCAGACGATCTCTTTGGACAAGTAGGACGTACGACTCTGCGTCACTGTCCCCATGTTCTTCGACGAACCGGTCAAGCACACGACGATTTCAAATCTGAAACAACCCACCTGTAATTTTCAAACTTTCGCGACTTCCACATATAATTATGTTTATCACCGGGTTTTAATCGCGCATAAAATACTATGAAATTACTTTTGTTTATTTATCTCGACGTTTCGGCGATGTTGCAATAGCCGTGAACATGAATAGTATTTTGTGCGCGATTAAGACCCGGTCATAAACATAATAACAATACATAATAAAAACTATAAATATTTAGCTTACTCTGTCTCTCTCATTATAAATAATATTAGAAAGAGTATAAGTGCATAAACACTTGGGCTCAAAGTTATATTTTCTGTCAAGAGTTCTCACCTGTAATCCATCATATCTTGAGCAGAGAAGTCGTAGAGAGGACTCTGTGCATCGATGACGTGCACCACGGTGATGGGCCACAGCAGAAACGCGCGGGATTCCTTCAGAGGAAGATGCTGGATGTAGTTTTTTACCAGCTCACCTTCTAACGTTCTGGAAGATGGATGTTGAGATAGCGTGGAAACATAACAGTAATGTTGTTGCGGTAGGCTTGTGTTTGACTGTAAAGTTTATTTAGCTTGATAGAAAATACGGTCTAAGACAGTGTTAGGTCGCGAAGAATAACTAACAACTATTAGTTACTGCAATATGGCCAAAAAGACGAGGTAAATAAACAAAACTAATTTCATAGCATTTTGTGCGCGATTAAGACCCGCTGATAAATTATTGACGAAGAATGGGCTAATTCATTAGCTAGAAGGTTCATTTGCAATAATTCCAGGACAGCCTTTTGAGACTAAGCTACAAAACCTTGAAAATCATAGCAATGTTGCTAGTTTTATTTGATTTATTTCGAAGAATGTACCTCATATCTAAATAGTCTAATATCCCATGCCCATTCTACAATTGCCGTGGTGGTGCCGGCGTAAGAATTGTACCCCACCCTATTACCCGTGGTTGCCGTAAGAGTCGGTAAAGGGATGTAATCCGGAAGATGGGCAGCAACGTCTTCCTTGAACAATCATTAACTGCGCTCGCTAACCCGCCTACCAAGCGTGGCGAGTATTGGCAAAACCCCCCCAGGAGGAGGCCTATGTCCAGTACCTGGCTGGCTTACCTGATAGGTTTCATTATGTACGCAGAGATGTTGCTCCCGATAATGTGGAGATGAAGAAGGTCCCACACTCGGAACTGCAGACAGAGCTGGCCGTCTCGTAGACAAACCTGCACACACACAAATCAAGTATAAAATGTGGGGTAAAATTTTTGGATTGCCTCTTTGATTTTCCCAAATAATTGAAGTTAACTGCTATGATTTTTGAAATACGTATCATAAGTTATTTTACGTTTTAATTTATAATTTTTGAATAAAAAAATTATTCGATTAAATTGTTCACTAAACTGCACTGATGGGTTTTTGGATGGGTTGGTAAGGTTTTTTTTTACACTGTCATCCGTCATAGCTGTGCCATCTGTTCTGTCTAACCAAAGGTTGTCTGGAAGAAATCGCTCTAGGTGATAAGGCCGCTGTTATACTACCAATTAGTCTTGATGTTGTTTCGTCTCTTATGTTTTTTTTATGTTATAATGTGTCGCTTGTTGGTGTTCAATAAAGTTGTATTATATTGTATTCTTCTATTTTATGTGTGACCATGATTAAGACTTACCGAGGCTTTCTTGCTGAAGCCAACAGAAGACACGTGTCTGTTTGGCCGGATCAGCTTCGTGAAGAGCAATGATGACAGTCCGCCAGACAACGCCGTGCCGGCTACTATCTGAAATATAAGCACGATTGTATTATAGAAAGTTTGTATTATATTGCGATCACTCTCTGACAAAAATTGACATGTAAATTGAATAATTCTATTTTTGTTTTTGATTTTATTATTTAACACTTTATTTTATTTAATTAACTTATTATTTAACTTTGACATTTAATTTTGTATTGATTATGAATTAATTATAGTTTTTATTGCATGCCGTCTGCACCTATAATTGTTGTGGCATTTACTGTGTAATTGTTTTGTACTTCTTACTTTTTGTCATGAGATAATGTACACAATGTTGGTGTTCATAATATAAATAAATAAGATATTTCTAACGGCGCTATCTAGCCTCAAACTTAGCGAAGCTATGGGAACCAATTAACTGATAGAATACTTGAATTTTTATACACTAATCCTATAATCCTAATCCTATAATAACAAAAAAATTCTAAGGTTGCCAATTTGTAAGTTGGAATAGATCGCCTTTAGAGAGAAAGCCACCAGTTGTTACACATATCAATAAAGTTATTTTTTTTTACTCTTTATTGTCCATAGCAACTTATGCTATGGACAATAAAGAGTTACTTAATGAATCAGTCAATCCATAATAAACGCATGTTAGAAACATAATGTGCTGGGTGGGAATCGAACCCATACAAATACTTTTTCATGAGCAAACTTAATATGTTAAGTGACGGTGAGGTCGAAGATGGTAAACGCACCTAGTCTGGAATTCCCATTCCAGACTAGGTGCTCTACATTGAAGCTGTCCAAATACATTGTTAAGTGGTTGGCGGTAGATTTTCAACTTTAGGGTTTAGCTAACCAGTCGAGTACTAGATAATACCTAACACCTTGTTATGATTTTTCGTTTTTTTTTTAAATATTTTTTAGGCTTACGTTTGACCGCCATCTCGCCTGATGTTAAGTGAAGGTGTGGTCTACGATGGAGCACGTTTGCCTAGAAGAAGTCGATTCACTCTCGAATTGAAGGTATTCAGACTGTATCGTATCGGGGAACACCCACTCGGGCAGGTAATTTCAATGTTTCTTCACGATGTTTTCCCAAGCTCACATAGTTGATCCTCCTCACATCCTCCGATGATTGACCCGACCGCGAACCGCTGAGGTATTGTGGCTATATTTATTCGATAGTTTAATAAATTTTATATTTGTAACTAAGGCATATGCATAGCAACGCCATCATTCATAAAATAGAAAAAGAAGAAAATCATATATACTAACAGCAAGAACGAAAAACTAGCGTTTAAAGACATAATAACATAATTTATATTAGTTCTCTAATAGTAGTAATCAATCATACCTCAAACACCATGATGATGATTGCTTCAGGACATTCTTCGTTCGGATATCTCACTCCGTAGCCGATGGTCATCTGAATAACCAACAAATGTGAATGCTTTACCTTCTAATGCAATGGTTTGGCTTTGGTGTGTGGCAAATTGTGGCATGCCAGAAGGCAGCAAATGGCTTTCCGTTTATAAAATAGCAGCCTCCCATAAGGCCGCGCGATTAAACATATCTAATTTTTGCCATAATATTGTAAACCACCAACCAATATTATAAAGGCGAAAGTTTGTGAGTGTGTAAGTGTGTTTGTATGTTTGTAACTTACTAAAACATGAAGACACGTTCGTAACATAAGGCTGATATTGTAAATCACTCATATTTATGCAAATTAATTAAATGTGCTTTGGAAACTGACGTGGTTTTCATTACTCCGAATATAGTTTCGTGTTTCGATTTAGTGCGGAGCTAGTCAAGGCCGCGCGCGCGTTGTACTCCGCATTGTCTCCATGAAAAAGGCCACCGGATTTGGCTGAAACTATAGTCTAGAGTTTTTTTATATAAGAGTAATGTGACGAACGAGACGCTCTCCTGATGGTAAGCGATAACGCCTGTTCATGACCATTGCAGCGATACACAGAACTTTGATTGTCAAAACAAGGTCCAGGGCATCGCTGCTTTGGCGCACATTACTTTGAGCCATTAGATGGTTAGTCTCAACAGCCCTGACAGCGGAGTATCCGAGAGTAATCCCGTTTAAGAAGAAAATATATTTATCTTTAGACGCACCTGAGTCTCGACAGACATCATGAGTAGTCCAGCAAAGGACTGAGTCCCGGTGACACAGTGCTCCTTCCCGTCCTGCAAGTCGTCGGCGTAGGACATGGCCACCGCGTACCATATAGCCGCGAATATCAACCAGAACACGAAGTGGGAGATTACCATCAGCAGGATTAGGAACCGCCACTTACTGTTGATCTATCAAAATAAATATACACATGAATTCTTATTCTTATTCAAAATGTTAAGTCCTGCACTGACGTCCCGCTTGGGGTGTTTTGTGCATATCCCCCTACCAGCATCTACCCGAACCAACCCAGCTCCTTGAAATATCGGAGCGAGGCTCTAGGGCGCTGCCAAGTAGCTCCAGTGAGTTCGGTGGAAAGTTTGATGACGTTGATGACGAGAAACAAGCGAGGTGTTGTGGCGACATGAGTGATAGCGAAGCAGCTTCATGCAGCCTCGTAGCAATTCTAGTGGCTTCTGTGGCTTTGCAATGCAAAAGCACATGCTCTACAGTTTCATTTTCTTGCAAGCAGCCACGGCATAGCGGACTATCCGTGGCTCCCAGTTTAAAGATAAGGCAATAGCCTAATAAAGGCCTGAGTCCAGAAGTGATCTTTACTATAGACGGTGTGTACTGACCACCGTGTTGACCAGGTCTCTCATGTACTTGATGCCTTTTGCGGGAATGTTACTTCTTACTGGGACGTTTTCCTCTCCGTCTTTCAGCACCACTCTCCGAGAGCGCGTCGGGCGCCCGTGCCGACGTCTGTGACAAGGTAAAAATACTTGCATAGCTTCAAAAATGAAAACCCATTTGCTGCCTTCTGGCATGCTACAATTTTTAAAAACTAAACTAGCTTTAGAATATATATAGGTGTGTTACTTAAAGTTTGAATCTGAGACATTTTTAAGCTATGCTTTTAGTTTAAAACTGAGGAAAAGCATCGTAAAAACTTTCTCGTCTGGGCGTTGTTAATGGTCTTGAAGACGTGTGAAGTCTAATAACCTGCACTTTGCCAGCGTGACAAACTATATGCAAATCCTACTCACAATTAGAAGAGCCAGATGCAGTTTATAGAAATAGGGCTGCATGAATATCCTTACAACTGGCATTGAGTATTGTTACGGGAAAACGCGATGCTCACTATCGGGAAAACATTTTATCAGTAATGTCACTCATTTGAATAAACATATTATATTATTTGACTTTGTAGAATTATGGACCGGGTGAATAAGACGAGTATATTATTTTTATGTTCTATTTTATTATCTTATCCAAATTCAAGAAATACTTATCGTATCAGGCAAGGTATGAATCAGTTGACTTTTCGTGATAAAAGCAATTTTTATATTAACACCATTTTTAGCTAAAAATTCTATGAGCCATCATCAGTCATTTAAGATCGAAGAATCGATAATGGCAACAATAATACATATCTGTTTTTTTACTGTTTTTGATACTTAGTATAGTAACATTGTCAAGCAAATATGTGATGATAAACGTAGGTACTACAGTTGTAAATGTTAACTATTTAGAAAATTATTTAAGTGTGAATTCCTAGAGCAGATGTCAAGTATATCCATAATGTACTCTCTCTCTCTCTCTTTACCATTTTTAATAGTAGACAGACTAGGAGTTTGACCACAGCTCACCTGATAAGCACACCAAGCTAAGAAAGTAACTGCCGGAACACACCGCTAAGTGCTTGGCGGGAGATTTTCATGTTGAGGGTAGTAAGTAACCAGCCTTAAGCTTTAAATCACAAAATTAAAATATTCTTTTATTTAATATCAGCCTGTTTGATGTTTGCTTCTTACTGAAAGTAGACCTCTTCTAATGACGTCACATTTTGTTTCATCAACTCTATATTCTTGCCTACTTTTATGTTTATCAGATTGATATAAATACAAAATGTAAACATTAAAAGCTTACCTATGCTTGGAACCTTTCCTTTTCCTTCTACTATAAGGCGTGGAATAGCCATGAGCCGACGGTCCTATTGTCGTGGTCGTATCATCAAAATCTATCATCTCTATCCTATCGTAAATATTATTATCAGTGTTCTCACTGGCCATCACCCTGGTAGACATTTCTGACGTGTAATAAGTCCCTTCAGTTTTAGGACTCTCTTGGTCTACATCTATAGTCATCGTTAAGCCACCGTAAACCATTTCGTCTTCACTCGAGTACTGCGACGCGTCTGTTGTGGTAACATCGTTGATTTTCAATGGGTTCGTGTCTACATTATTTATTGGAGTATTGAACGCAATTTCTTTTCCTTCGACATAAGTTTGGCTTATTCTATAGTGTTTTTTGAGTTCTTCGTTGGTATAAACATCTGTGTCTCCGATTCTTGGTATGTCTATGGAAGATCTACCAGATCCATTTCCGATAGCTTCAGAATAGCTGAGAGATCGCTCTAAAGCTCTGCTGCGGCTTCCACGCCTGCTCTCTGATTCGTATATATTATTCATTGTTATATTTATCCCAATGTTTAAGTTCCTTGAATAAATATACTTATAATCCTCGAAAGCAACAGGATTTTTTTTTGATAAAATCTTTTTGTTACTTTGTAAGTACTTGTTGTTGGTTATCATCAGAATTGTAGAGAAAACATGTTGTTGGTTTGTTGATATTGTTTCTGTAACTGAGTTGTCTTTTACTTCTGTTGCATTGTTGTTGTTTTCTTATTTCTTTGTTACCTTTCCTTTTGTTATCTGCTACTTTTTCAAATTGACTTGCTTCACATCTATTGTCAGTATATTAATAACATTAACTACATTTTAAACTTCACTTTCAATAAGTTTTGTTATATTTTGTATTAGATTTTAAAATGAAATACGTCTTAAAAGTGCACATGTGTAAGCGACAATAAGTTATCTTTAAGATAAGATTCGCTTCTATCTTGAAAGATAAGCACAATAAATATATTTGAACAAATTGTTGTGATCGAAATATGGCCTAGAACTAAATAGGTGCGTTGACATGACAATCATAACCAGTGAAACGCACAGGTAAAAGTGATTTACAAAAAGTAAGGGCCCGTTCTGTTATCGCATTCGGTAGTACTTCCTGAGCGAATGTTAGATTTCCATAACAATAATAAAATTGACAAATATAAATGATTCAGTTCCGCTCTCATTGTACGAACCGTTGGTGTTCCCCGAGAGTTACAATCTAGATGCCTTCATGTCTCGAGTGAATTGGCTTCTAGACAAGCGTACTTCATCGTAGACTGCATCTTCGCTTAATATCAGACGAGATGGCAATCAATGCAAGCGTATTTGTCAATAAATAAATATCGGACATTTTACATAGCGCCATCTAGCCCCAAATTAAGCAAAGCTTGTACTATGAGAACCAGATAACTGATAGTGCCGGTGAAAACATCGTGAGGAAACTATATCATGGTAGGGTACTTTCTAGTACTCGGCCTGCTAGCTACCACCCTCAAGTTGAAAATCTGCCGCCAAGCATCTAACGGTGTGTTCCGGCAGCCTCACTTGAGAGCCAGTACCATTCCAGGCTAGGTGTGCTTTACCATCTTCGTCCACATCGTCACTTCACAGCGAGCTATGATCAAACACCTAGCCTGTCAACAAAAAAAAAGTTCATTTTGAATGTTCAAGGAATATAGGTATTTCCGTTTAAAAGTCGTTTTGGTTAAATTAAATCCACATCAGTGTTGTATCTAACCAAAACGAATTTTAAGTGTTAATACACTAAGTATATACCTACCTTGAATACTTATAATACAGAACACCCAGTCACAGAACAAATTTTTATTGTCTTATAAATGTTTGCTTTGGTGGGAATTGAAAACGAAGCAAATAAAACAAACGATATAATTATGAAAAAATTAATAGAATTATCACCTTTGGATGAAATATAAATACAACTATATATATTCATACTATATCAAGATGGATCTTTAGCGCGAAATAGTAAAATAATTAAAAAAAATAACCAAACCTATCAAATAAAGGCAATTAAAAGACGATTACGTATAATGTATGGGCTCGGGGCACTTAAACCTGATCTAGTTAACATAAGTGAAAACTTTTTTGGCTTTTGTGTTATCACTTATCTCCTATTTATTTTACCAATTAGCAGCTGTTCGTTTTACATGTAAAATAAAATAAAATAAAATGTATAATTTATATGTTTAAATTGAATTAGGAATAATAAATTATAGCTATTTTAATCCTAGTCGGGTTATATATTTTTAAACTGTTCAGCTTGTGGAATATACTTTGAACATATTTATTCGTCTTCATACATCCTGCCATCTAATGCTCGTTATCCGTTGGTGGCCTTCTTCCTGAATGAAGAAGACCTTCCGAGCTGGAAGTAGGATATCTTCTCGCTGAAGCTGCTCGGAGTGGCTGGACGGAGCGACGGTTCTGGTCTCTCTTGTGGAGTACTGCAACATACAGGTAACACAAACGTCAAAGCTTCTTAGTATTTTTAGATTACTTATAGATAGATGAACTTATGTTCGGACCGAAGTAATTCGCCAGACAACTCAGTATTGGCAAGTTGAAGTGGGCTGGACATATCTGTCGCTGTACCGATAACAGCTGGGGTAGACGTGTTCTAGAGTGGAAATCGCAAATTAGCAAACGTAGCGTAGGACGCCCTGTGACTCAATGGAGTGACGATATACGTAGTACATCTGGATGATGGTGGTGTTGATAGATAGATATAAACTCTTTATTGTGTACACCAGAAATCTTAAAACCGGAAAAATTAAAATATATTTGTAAAACTCAGTGTTAATGAAGTATCTTTAAAGTACTTTGTTTCAGGAGATCGTCTGGCTTTCAATTTATAAGTCCTGGGTTTGAATCCCACGGCGCGCGTCTCTGTCTTTTCTAAGTTATGTGACTTCAGGTGACCAGAATGCTGGCATCTACTTTGGACAAAAGCTTAGCATTGCTATCCAGCGTGGCAATGCTGCCAGCATTCTGACCACATATCCCTCATCTGACGGATTTTTTGACAAAGTTATTTTTATAAGTTTGTAAATATTATTAATTTTATATATTTTTGTGCCGTGGTGGTGCCGGCGTAAGAATAGTACCCCACCCTTTCTACCCGTGGTTGCCGTAAGAGTCGGCTAAGGGATGTAATCCGTAAGATGGGCAGCAGCGTCTTCCTTGAACAATCACACCTAACTGCGCTCGCCAACCCGCCTGCCAAGCGTGGCGAGTATTGGCAAGAGGTGGCCCCCCAGAAGGAGGCCTGTAGACGACCTATGGCTGATGATGATGATGATTTTGTTATTAGTTTTTAATTAAACAGTTTTTTTTTGATTCCTTGAATAATATTTGTCTTTCTATTATTATATTTAATAAATACATCCGCAGTTATGAGTGTGCTAATGATTTCAAACGGCGAAAGAAAACATCGTAAGGATCTACATGGCCGAAAGATCCTAGAAACAAAAAAATCTCGTAGATATGTCAAGTATGCTAACTCGCACTTGGCCAGCGTGGTGTACTACGGCCTTACCCTTCTCACAATGATAAGAGACCCACGCCCAGCATTGGAACAGCTTATAAAAACGGCTGATTTGAATTCGAAGAACAATCATCTTTTTTTTGTACTAAATAGGTTCTTGTTTGACCACGCCCTGCCTGATGTTAAGCAGGATGCAGTCTAAGACGAAGCTCGCTTACCTAGAAAAAAATCTGCTTGCTCTGGATTTGAAGACACCCAAGTTGGACTTCGCGGGAAGAACAGACGCCGGCAGAGTTCCACATCCTCGCTGTACGTGTTAAGAATGTGACTTGTTGTGTGTACTTACTGGTAGACTTCCTCAGCGCTGCAGAAAGGCGTGTCTACGGACTCGGTGGCGTCGAGCTTCTGATGCTCAATCACATACTTTTGCTTGTGGCCGTCGTACCTGAAACACGCGCCAGACTTAGCAAAGTAATTCAATTTCATCCAGATTTGCACACCCAGTTCTGGGTTAAGTATGGTCAAAGTGACTTATTAATTTATGTACCAAATTTTCGACACCTATACTTTACAAATAAATATATATATTTTTTGAAAGTGAAAACAAGAAAATAGTTTTAGTAAATTTTTTATGTTTTTTTTTTTCAATACACCACCACCACAGCTCATCTGGTGTTAAGTGACGGTGTGGTCGAAGATGGTAAAGCACACCTAGCCTGGAATGGAACTGGCTCTCAAGTGTGGCTGCCGGAACACACCGTTAGATGCTTGGCGGCAGATTTTCAACTTGAGGGTGGTAGCTAGCCAGCTGAGTACTAAAAAGTACCCTACCACCACGCTATGGTTTCCTCACGATGTTTCCTTCACCGGCAGCTAAAGCTCATTGTTGGGATTTGAACCCACGCCCTTCGGCATGCGAACTGACCGCGCTAACCACTGGGCTATCATCGCTACAAATGTTTAGAAGTAATGAGGCGAGCCAGACGCTTTTCCAATGGTAAGAGACATAGTCCGCCCATGACCGTGCTAACAGTTTTCGCTGCTACTTTTGATGCGAGGCGAAACATTGAGTATTTCAAACTAACTAATAAGTAATTATAACTTACTAATAAGTAATTATAATTTTTTAACATTTTATTATATTGACATTTTGTTTTTTATTCATTGACATGTAATCAGTGTTTTAAAACTCTTTCAATACTCTTTCATTTGAAGTGATATTACGGAATATTATTAACATTGGTGCTATCAATAAAATGTGTGTATTTGTTCCCGAGGACAAGCGCTGTCAAAACCGCAGTGCGAAAGCATGCCGCTCCACTTAAAGTACCAATACTACTCTATGGTTTAAGTGGATATGCTATAATTAGGACGAAAGGCCCATATAACCACTCTGTCTGCCTCAGGGCCGGTTCAAGCATTTAACCTGGATAAAAAATTAAAAATATATCCCAACGCGGGTGACCCAAGATAAATGACCCCAAGTTTACAAGGGTATGTATAAATGGTACGTACTTAACGACGGGTGGGAACCGATGTCCCCAGATGACTTCTTTGGGCAGATATGAAGTCTGGCTCTGCGTGAAGGTCCCCATCGACGCTGATGCGCCCTTCAGACTCACGGTGATCTCGTAACTGGAATATGAATGATTTTGATGTAATTTTGTTGATGCTTCAGAATTTACCATTCTACTGCTGAACATGTACCTACCAACACAGAGTGAGAAGGACGTATTCTACTACGCTGGCCTATTGAGTTAAATTATATTAATAAAAAAAAAAAAAACATTAACAATAAATAATAGTTTATAGTTTTGTTCCACCTGCCCCTTTTTATTGCCGGACGGCTATGCAGACACGGCGCAGACACCAAAGCGCAATCCTTACATGGTGGATATTTATGGACTAAATGCTTCGATTCCACATTTATTACGTATTAAACGTACAGCGAGGATGTGGAACTCTTTGCCGGCGTCTGTTTTTCTGCTAAGTACAACTTAAATCCAGAGTAAACAGGTGTTTTTCTAGGTAAGCGTGCTTCATCTTAGACTGCATCCTGCTTAACATCAGGCAGGGCGTGGACAAACGCAGACCAATTTGGTATTTAAAAAAAACACACTTTCACAGCAAATTGAACTAAAGTAAAAAAGTGCATTACAATGGACTCTTCACAGCGAATCCTTTGACCCCAAACTTTTTTAATTTGCTAGTAGCCACTGAAGAGTTCCTCAACCACTGAAGGTTTGGGTTTCTTTCTAGCTTCATCATCAGATCAGTTTTAAGATACCGAATTATAGAATTATCATCCAAGCTTCATTTCAATACGATAATTAAAAGTAGGTAAAATTAACTTCCAAGATTTGATTGAATTGATGCTCAGTTACAAGATTTTTAATTCACAGCAAATAATTGAGTGTTTGAATTTGCAATATCTTTTAATGAACACTCACCGTGTTCATTTTGATTAAATACAAACAAAAAAACATTACTATTTATCTAGAAATAAAGTTCCTATTGGACAGCATGAGGAACCTTCTGATAGCTTTTACTTGGTGGTAGATCTCCTTAGCCAATCTTCTAGGTAGGTACCACCGCGTTATTCTGCCGCCAAACAGTGGTATGTAAACATCCGGTGTTCCCGTTCGAAGGGTACTGCAGCTAGCAAAATTACAGGGCTGTTGAGACTAACCATCGAAAGTCTCAAAATTATGAGCGACAAAGCAGCGATGCCCTGAACTTTGTAATGCTACTTTCTTTGTATCTCTGTAATGCGTTATCTCTTACCATCAGGAGAGCGACTTGTTCGTATTATAACTATGTACTGAAAATGTTCTATACATACTTGCTGTTCGATATATGCTCTGGTCCGTATTTATAGAGAGGGCTGGTGTCGTCTATCTCGTGCACCAGCGTGACGGGCCATAAGAGGAACTGGCGCTGATGCAGGGAAAGGCTCTGCGCGTAGTAACGGAGCACCTCACCTTCCTTCGTTCTGAAACATAAGTTCGACGGGATTTAACTCAACTGAAATTTCACAACTTTGATATTTTTTTCAATTACTGGCTGAGGATACGCAACCAAAACCATACACGGCGCATCCTCACGAATGCATTAAATATTACTTTTTTTTTTTAAATAAAAGATCGATTTGATTTCTTCGTACTAAAGAGAAAATACTATAAATCTTTTATATTTTCTAGATGTGCCTATTCCATGATAGCATCATTGTCTCATGAGTACATTGTCAAATTTAAAATAATAAAGTGACGTGCTTGGGGAAAGTTTACGCCCTGTTTAAAGTTTGAGGAAAGCTTGTCTTGTTGTCCGGTCGTCTGTGGAATATGCCACCTTTAGGAGGGTCCTGCTAAGTACCGACTTCAAGCTTTTGACTCGGTAGAGCGGCGTGGTGGTGATGAAAAGATGGTGAACAAACTATTAAGCCTTGAACACCGACGGGTGGTTGCAAGTCTGTAAATTTTCTACAGGATTAATTTCGGAGAATGTGCTACTGAGTTGTACGATCTTCTACTTCTATCCCCTTTCTACTAGAGGACAAGTAGAAAAACGACTCATTACCACCCATACATAGTACCATACCATATACATATTGGAATTTCCTTAGAGACGTACCAAACGTTTTGAGTCTACGTTTCTTATCCGCGCGGCCGAGGAATGGAACAAGCTGCCGGCTTCCTTCTTTCCTAAGAAATACAATCTAGATCTTTTCAAGGTCAGAGTGAATAGGATCTTCAAAGTCTACTTCATCTTCTACCACATCATCGCTTACGATTTGTGATTGGACTATGATAGGCTTCACAGTTCACTTATTAGGTAACCGGAGAGTTTTGAAGCATTTTTGTGTGAGCATGACTATCTTTGGGTTTATTATCATTTCACAAGCCGACTGAAGAAAGGATGTCATCGATAACAGCTCAGTCATACCTGTGCGTGTGCACGAAGTGCGCGGTGAACTCGGAGTTAATAATGTGGTCATAGTTCAAGTCCCAAGCGCGCATCATCAGGCAAAGTTTGCCGTCGCGCATGCTTATCTGAAACATAAGCGATTGCCACTTCAAAACAAAAATTTAGTGTATTTATTTGCTATTAGTGTGCTCGATAAGGCAAAACAGTGTTTTACGGCTGGTCAGAGACTTCTGCTGTGCAAAGCGCAACTGCGACCTCAAGTGGTGTTCACACCTTTGGAACGGAACACCCAAGTATGAATTTGAGGTATTAGGGTGCCACACTGCTGTTTAAAAATGCAAACATTTTCTAACACATTTACTAACAAATGTTAGGAATTGTTAAATGTTTTAAGTGTTCCTACACTGATGGAAAATGTTTACAAACATTTATAACATTTGAAAAATCGGCTCGCAGTTTGGATTTACATTCCGAGGCGTCTACACGAAAATAGAAGAAGATTTGCTCATTGGATTAGCTTTTATTTTTTGTTAAAAAAAAAAGAATATGTGCAATATCTGGATGCGCCAAACACTAAGAGCTAGACAAAAGTATAGTGCCAAAGATTATATCAAGGATTTGGGCATTAACAGTTGCCTAAATGATTTTTTGAGAAAGTACACCGCACTTGGCGCGGAGCACGCCGCCGGGCCCCGCACTCTCCGCATGCTGTGGCCTGGATTATATGTTAACAAGCAAATGATAACAAATGTTTTATTTTGTTACGATTTGTTAACTAGTTTAGAAATGTTTACTAACATTATCTAATATGAAAACATTTTCTAACATTGTGTTTCTTAACAAATGTTTACTAACGTTTGTAAACATTTTTAAACAGCAGTGTGACAGCAACATTACAGCGTAGAGCTGTCAGAATTGTCGACGACTTCGGGATTATTAATGTCCTAGCGCCGCATAGATTGCGTAGAGATGTCAACGTATTCTATCTCTAAATATATATAACTCAAAGGTGACTGACTGACTGACTGACTGACATAGTGATCTATCAACGCACAGCCCAAACCACTTGGCGGATCGGGCTGAAATTTGGCATGCAGGTAGATGTTATGACGTAGGCATCCGCTAAGAAAGGATTTTGATTAATTCTACCCCCAAGGGGATAAAATAGGGGATGAAAGTTTGTATGAAACTTTGTCAATTTTAAACTAATCGGGCTGAGACTTTGCATGCATAAAGCTACTATGACGTAGGCATCTAGCGCGGGTGAAACCGCGGGGCACAGCTAGTCACATATACAACGGGTAGTTTCTGAATAATATTCGATATCATTTCGGCGTCACGGTTTCATCACCACTCTAGTCGCCATCATCTGTAAGCTGTGCGATTCCCATAAATGAATTATATGTGGATGCACTTATAATTAATTTATGGCACAATGTGCGATCCACGCGTTCCTATTTGCAAGTTGCAATTGTGGAATGATCTTCCTTCTTCCGTATTCCCGCGGAGTTGCAATATCGGGTTCTTCAAAAAGCGTGGTAATGAAATCTTAATAGGTCGGCGTACGTGTTTGCTGTGTCCCTGGTAGAAGGCAAAGCACGCTTGTCGAAAATGAAATCTTTTTTAGTTTATGGTGTCGGAAATAATTCTGCAGATTTCACACTTTAACGGGACGTATTGCGATCTTCTGAGGAGTTCGCAGCGTTCGGCATTTTGTAGAGATTTGCTGCTTCTTCAGAAAAAAAAAATCCTTACCACTGCTCTCTTGCTGAAGCCGACTCCGTCTCGAGACAGTTTCTCAGGGCGCGTTAGTTTGGCGTACACCACACACGTCAGCACGCCTGACAACCCAGTGCCGAGGATCAACTGAAACAAAACGAGTTCCATTTCTTAATAATGAGCAGTAAGCACTGACAATGAGCTATGGAAACAGATACGGATTTCTCTGAGGGATCGTATCCGGAAAGAAGTAATTCGCCAGAGAACTAAAATCAGAGTCATCAGCGTGTTAGCAACCTACGGTGGCAGTGAGCTGGACATATGTGTCGCAGAACCGATAGCCGGTGGGGTAGACGTGTTCTAGAGTACACCCTGAGACTCGATGGAGTGACGATATACGTAGGACAGCTGGACAGTGGATGGAAGCTCAAAGCCGAAGGGCTAAGTGGCGTGTCTTAGGAGAGGCCTATGTCCAGCAGTGGACATGAATAGAATGATGATAAAGCACTGACAACTACCCGCTTGGGGTGTATTGAGCATTTCCCCTAGCTAGTAACTACTGCTATCGTATCATAATGAATGCAAAGTTTTGCTTGATTAGGGCTGTTCCAATTAATTATCTGGGGTCTTCGTATCACGATTTAATCGGAAAACATATGCTTCATCGTAAGCCGTGTTCAGTTTATTTTTTTTAGGGTTGACAATTTAGGTGTTTGACCAAAGCTCACCTGATGCTAAGTGACGGGTGTTAGACTAACTACTATATAATTCAACTATTTGTTTATTTATTTTATTGGAATGGTAACATGATAGAAAATTAAGAGATATCAACGTCAAAACGTCATTTTTATAAACGAGACACGGTGGTCGAAGATGGTAAATCACACCTAGCCTGGAACAGAGCTGGCTCTCAAGTGAGACTGCCGGAACACACCGTTAGGTGCTTGGCGGTAGATTTTCAACTTGAGGGTGGTAGCCGAGAACTAGAAAATACCCTACCACCATGCTATGGTTCCCTCACGATGTTTTCCTTCACCGGCAGCTCAAGCTCGTTGTTGGGGCTTAAACCCACGCCTTTCGGCGTGTGAACCGACCGCGCTAATCACTGAGCTATCATCGCTCCAAGTAGTTGGCGGTCAAATGCAAGCCTATTATAAAAAGAACTGCCCAAGTCTAGAGTCCCGTATAATGATTTAGAGACCTGTATATATAGAACTCATGAATTGCCTCAATAGCATTAGAGATTTTACAATCTACCCACTAGTTTTTTTAGGTTAACTTCCGACTAGATATGTGAAACTCTATAATCTTATATAGCTTTGCGTCTGACCGCTCTATGCGATCTAGGATGGAGCATGTTTGCCTATGTAGATTTCGAATAATCTAAAAAGAACCTCATTCCTTATATTGGAGCATGTAAACGTAGTCAACTTAATTACACTCTAATTCACACTTACACTTTGAAATAAATATCAGCATTAAGGCTTAACCAGGTAAATATAGCACACTATCTAATAGTTAAATTGATAATAGAGAGAAAAAGATATTAACAACTACACAAATAACAGTAAGGGCGTTAATGCTTACTTAAGTGGATGATATCGTAAATTTTTTTAAAATGTAAAATTAGTTAAGTATTAAGACGAACGAGACGCTCTCCTGATTATTGGAGATAACGGATGTCCATGTTGTAACGATATACAGAACTTTGAATAACTACACAAAGTTCAGGGCATCGCTGCCCTGGCGCGCATTACTTTAAGCCTAGATGAGACCAAGTTAAGATCTTGGCTGCTAGAGACGATGTTTTATGACATTGATGAATATTTCAAATTAAAAGATTATTAAATTACTAGTAAGTAATTTCTGGACATTTTATTATATGGACAATATTTTTTATATTGGCATATTTTTGTATTGAGGTATTTTTATATTGACATATTTTATATTGGCAGTATTTTTATATTGACAATATTCTTATATTGACATGCTTATATACTTTGACATTTTGTTTTTATTCCATTGACATGTACATACCGCCAGGTCTCTCTACCTGTGAGATTTGGAGGTCTCGGTGTACGTAAAATTTCGAGTGTGTCTTTACCAGCTTTCCTGTCCTCAGTTTTTAGTACTCAAGATTTGGTTAAAGATATTCTTACTCCGTCACTTCAAAATTTTAAAATAAGTGGTCTGACTGAGGCCTTAGAAGGCTGGAAAGCAGCATGTCCAAGCCAGTCCATACCCAAAGCTCCGAATTCTCAAAGGCAGTGGGATGAGCCGCTGTGTAAGTTAGAATGTCAATACTTAGTAGATTCATCAACTTCTTCTACAGAGCGTGCTCGCCTTCTTGCCGTCTCTCGTTGGGAGTCTGGGCTTTGGTTACATGCACTTCCTTCAAAAAACATTGGTAATCTTTTAGATGATAACACTTTCCGAGTGGCCATATCATTAAGGATAGGAGCGCTATGCCAGGTCCCTCATCGCTGTTCGTGCGGTGAAACAGCGGATCGCCTCGGTCACCACGCGCTTTCATGTAGTAAAAGTGCCGGGCGTATATCTCGGCACGCCAGCTTGAACGACATCATCCGTCGGGCTTTTGTCAGTGCCGGCGTCCCAGCAGTTTTAGAACCGAACGGACTGATGCGGGACGACGGCAAGAGACCTGACGGTATGACCCTTATCCCATGGAAGATGGGACGGCCTCTGGTGTGGGATGCCACATGTGTCGACACCTTGGCGCCGTCTCATCTTTCTGTGACTTCGGGACAAGCTGGTGCTGCCGCATCTAAAGCCGAAAACCTCAAAGGGCACAAATATAGCTATTTAGATAGAATGTACTTGTTTGTGCCGTTTGGGGTTGAAACTTTAGGGCCGTGGGGGCCGGCCGCTCACGATCTGTATCGGGACCTGGCCAAACGTTTAAAGGAGGCTTCAGGTGACCAGAATGCTGGCATCTACTTTGGTCAAAAGCTTAGCATTGCCATCCAACGTGGCAATGCTGCCAGCATTCTGGCCACATATCCCTCATCTGACGGCCTTTTTATTTAATTTTAAGTTAGTTTAGTTTTCTCTAGATGTTTTAAAATAAAGTCAAATCATTGACATGTAATCAGTGTTCTAAAACTCAATGATATTACGGAATTGACTTGTAACTTGGTGTTATCAATAAAATATTTGTATTTGTATTTGGTTAGTCTCAATAGCCCTGTAATTTAGCTAGCTGCAGTTCCCTTCAAACCGGAACACAGTAATGTTTACACACTACTGCTTGGCGGCAGAATATCTGGTACTGCGGTGGTACCTACCTAGACGACCTCCTACTAAGGAAATCTACCACCAAGTAAAATGTGTAGCATTAGTGTGCTTAAAGCGCCCATACTGACGATTAGTCCGCACTGATGCTCGCGTCATGGTTGGTTAGTTACGGTATACGAGTGAGCAATTTAAAGTAAATTATGCGAACCAAGCTGCTTAGTTGTACGCGACTATTCTTGAACAAAATAGTCTAAAATGTTAGACTTTGATAATATTTTTGAACGAACATTATAAGAAAGGAAAATGAAATTTAACATAAAAAATGATTGTGTGCAGCGAAGTGTTAAAAACAAATCATTTTTGTGCAAACAGGTGCGTTGAGTTACTTCACTGTGATTCGCTTTATTAAATACTAGATGCGCCCCACAATTTTTTTTCTAATATTTATGTTAATCCTGGTTGTCAGATTTCATCAAAATTAGTCCAGCCGTTTGAGCGTGAACAAGTAACAAACATACAAACACACTCACAAACTTTCGCCTTTGTAATTAGTGTAATAGTTGTTACCAGTGACTTACGCGTTATAGAATTAGAAAAACTTCTGCTCTTTTCCCGAAATTTATACATAATTATAATAAGTCGCTTCCCGCCGTCTGTACGCTTAGATCTTTTATACTACGCAACGGATTTTAATGCGGTTTCCATCAATAGATAGAGTGATTCTAGAGGAAGGTGTATGTGTATAATACACGCATGTGCACCACATTAGTATCTACATTGAACCCGTGCGAAGCCGGGGCGGGTCGCTGTATAGGTATAAACTAATCTAAAAAGCCGCTACCTATGTGTATAGTTCCCAAAATGCAGGCCCCACTGCCGCGTTGTATAACAATTCTCAAAAGTTGGGCAAAATCGAGGCCAGCGTTTTGGTCACGTGTGGCCTGTTAGATAAGTTTATTTAAAATTTGCTCTGTAGTTTGTATGTTATAAATAATATATTATATTATAATTTGTAAATAGTTTTATTTTCTTTCTTAATGTTAATTTAAAATATTAAACATGAGTAATTCTGCATAAGAAACTAGAACACTTTAATAGTAGAACATTTTTGTGTACCTATAGGTATACCTAAGTACGTATATCTATAATTATGTATCATTATTATTTGTTTAAATGTTTAGAACTTAATAGTGTTACCCCCTCTGTTCGTAATCAATAACGTTTTCCATTCTTGGTTGCCTGGAAAAGATCGCTTTAAGCAATAAAGCCGCCACTTGTAACACTACCGCCTAAGATTCTATTGTTTTCTGTTATTTTTTTTCTATTTCTGGTATGCACCATAAAGATAAAAGATAAGATAAGTTTGTAGCGATGATAGCTCAGTGGTTAGCGCGGTCGGTTCGCATGCCGAAGGGCGTAGGTTCAAACCCAACAATGAGCTTGAGCTGCCGGTGAAGAAATACATCGTGAGGAAACCATAGCGTGGTGGTAGGGTACTTTCTAGTGCTCGGCTGGCTAGCTACCACCCTCAAATTGAAAATCTTGCAGATGGCTTAGTGTAAAATTTTAACAGATTTACTTACCTTCCTATTAGGTTAACAAAGTGAAGTGACGTTAGGAATGACTTGTGATGTACGTTTCATGTTTAATTTGTTTGATTGAAGGCCCTAGCTACTGCAGCGTCATGCATGATATCCGTGAGCACTGGCCTGATCCTCGGTATTTCCTCTGTGATGCTCCCCCAACTCCGAGAAGACGAGACAATCCGTCATAACCCTAACCACGAATCTTGGATCGGTAAGAAATCCACAAACACTTGTTGCATTTCGGAATGGTACTCGTACTACAGCCGTTGCATATATTGTCCATTTCCCCGTCATCGTTGTGGTAAGATCTGGGTGTAGTTGCAATTTTCATGGACAGAATCATCTGAGTCAGCCCGATTCTTGCAGTAACATAGTGAAGCTTGGAACCTTTGGCATATCACAGCTGGCATAGCTCCAGTGAGATGTGGTAATGTAAATGATAATAAAAGTTTAAAATCTAACACCAAGCATGTAACGGTATGTTCCGACGCCTCACTTGAAAGCCAATTCCATTCCAGGTTAAGTGTGTTTACGAACTTCACCATCACTTAACATCAAGTAAGCTGTGGTCAAACACCTAGCCTGCCAAACATAAAACGAAAATAAAAAGATAGTGAGAATCAGTGTAATGTGAGATATTCACGGCTTTCAGGCACAACATTGTCAAAATGATTTATGACCACGGCACGACAATCTTAAAAAAAATTACATCTAAAAAGTCCAAAGTTGAGACCATAGCATCAACGATCGCAAAAACAACTGAAATGTATCTTTCATTTTATACTATTGAATGGGTGTTCTTTTGTTAGGAGATTTTATGGTACCTATTCTTCAAAAATTATAAACCCAAAATAATAAAATAATAAAAATAGTAAACCCTTTGTGATCTGTTTCAGCATCCATCGCTACTTTATCGATGGTCATCGGTTCCCTGAGCTGTGGACCAATCTTAGATAGTTATGGAAGAAAACCGGCTCACATCATACTGGGAATACCTTTCATCGTGGGATGGATTGTCATCGCTTGCGCCAAGTCATCAACAGTCGTTCTTATAGGACGATTCATTACTGGCATATCGGCTGGTGCCAACAAAGCTGTCACCATGGTCTATATTGGAGAAATAACGGACCCTGAAATCCGGGCAGCTGGCCTATTCCTGCCAGGGTTCATGACTCCAGCGGGAGTCCTGCTCAGCCATATAATTGGATATTACTTGGGTTGGAGAATCAGTTCTGTTGTATTTATCATCCCTGCCGTAGTTGCTTCAGTTATCTTCCTCTATCTTAAAGAGAGCCCTTTGTGGCTCATTGCCAAGGGGAGAATTACTGAAGGTATGGATACATTCAGGTGGTTTCGAGGGACTGGGGAGTCTTCCGAAGTTGAATTGAAAGCTGTTTTGGAGCGACAATGTGAAAAACCTGTGATGACCATCAAAGAAACATTTAACGCAGCTTGTTCAAGATCATTTATCAAGCCAATGCTTATTCTCATGGTGATTATGATAGATCTGCAGCTATCGGGCGTTAACGCTTTAAGCTTTTACTCTCAAGACATATTTGAAAAGGCGTTTTCTGGAAGCATTGACCCATTTTTAATGACTGTAGTAATGGATTGCATTCGATGTTCAGTATGTTTGGGTATTTGTGTAGTAGGGAGCGTGGTTCCGAGAAAATTGACTTTATTAGTCAGTAATTTGTGTGTGACGATGTTTAATTTTGGTTTAGTGGCGTGCTTTGCAGTGGACTTCAGTAATTCGATATGGGTTCCTATATTATGCTTCGTGATGTTCATAATATTTTCTAGTATCATTATGAGTACTGGTTGGACTTTTGTTCCGGAACTGTTGCCGACCAGCGCTCGTGGCTTAGGATCCGGCTTGAATTCTGCATTCTCGTTTATTTCTCTATTCATCTCAGTCAAGATAATACCAGATATTATTAAAGCGTTTGGAGAAATAGGACTATTTGCTTATTTCGGGATGGCCACTTTAATATGTGGTGTTATACTAAGTTTTACATTACCAGAGACTAATGGAAAGACTCTGCAATCTATTGAAGATAGTTATAACAAAAAAAACGTTGAAAAAGATGTGTCATAATTTAGTTCAATTAAGTTAAATCAATAGCAGTCATTAGAGCAGGAAAATAAATATTTCAGAACTGATAAAAATGCTCATTTTACTCACTTTTTTTTCTATGATAGTGTGGCTTACCTGCATTATGAAGAGGAAAATCGATTCTGGACATTCCTCATCAATAGCTCGATCTCCAAACCCAATGGTAGTCTGTAATTAAATTGAACTAAATGATTTTTGGCCGAGCAACAGTACTAGCAAACTACTTACAAAACATTGATATAAAGTTTATGTCATCTAGAATTTTTATTTATTACAAATAGGCTTGCGTTTGACCGGCAACTCGCCTGATGTTAAGCGTAGATGCGGTCTACGGAGGAGCACGCCTAGAAGAAACCGATTCACACGATTCATTAGTAAGTAATGAAAAATCATATCGACTAATTCTATAGTGGTTTTGTATTTGCGGGTTTTAACGCAGAGATTCTTGCAAGATATTATTTAAAAAGTTGAAACATTTAACTCTACTTTCAATAAACATATGTATATCTATGAATCAGCCATGCTTGTAAAGAAAAACTAGGACATGTATGAAACTGTGCAGAGTAAGCGGCATGGCGAAGTATTAAAAATAAGTTAAGGTACATATGTATAAGATCGATAGATGGCATTGTGCGCTGTTTCTGAATAGCCTTCGTCATCGAGCATACATACATAAACTTAGCATTTCTAAAAATGTACTAAGTTATTGTTTTTTTTTTCTTTGTATACTGTACTCCTTTCTGTGAAATAAATTTATCTTTATCTGGTTTCCATAGTACAAGCATTGCTCAGTTTGGGGATAGATGGCGCTGTATGAACAGCACTAGTATTTTTTCTTACATCACCGACCTGCTCACGTTATAGGTACATTGACTATTTGACTTCCTATTAACTCATTTTGTGCCAGCATTATCCCATGTTTGCATGGAAAACAAGTTAATTGATGCACTTATTCAATCAGCTAGCCACAGGATTCCAGTAATGTAGTTTAGTCAAAGAAAATTGAAGCAATCAAGGATTTATCAGTTAGGACTTCCTCATTCGAAGAACTAGCAATTGTAATGGCGATTGGAAATTCCTGTAACATGGAGCAAGCTTTTGACAAAATGTAAAGATTTGTCCACGTTCGATGCTTTAACTTTATCGGGTTCAAACTGTTTATTAATATGATATTACAGATCATCTAATATTAGACGAGCAACTTTGGTGTTATCAATAAAATATAGTACTGTATTCGAATAAAAAAAAGCGGACAAATGCGAGTCAGACTCGCCTAGCAAGGGTTCCGTACAAACTAATAGGTATGATAAATAGTTCGGGAATCAAGTGTTGAAGTTTATGGTTTTGTTAACTATATTTAATGTGACTCAATTTAAAAAAAAAACAGTTTTCGGTGTAAATTTTCTTTATGTGTACTATAAGACAATGCTTCTTGCCGAATTTCATAGTTCTATGTCAACGGGAAGTTCCCTATAGATTTTAATTCCCTTTAGTGTCGAAATATGACGTATTTTGCGACATAATTGGCAGATTTTTTTTACGATAGTTCACAGCTGCAAGAGACTAGAGATCTGCGTAGGTATATGGTTTTAATTTCACCTCGATACCTCCACGCGTTCTCGGTATAGAATGTCTCGACAGACGGGCATGCGGCCACGCAGTGATCCTATAAGGGTTCTGATTTTGTGCTTTTGAGGTACGGATCCCTAAAAATCATAGCATTGACTTTAAAACGCGTTATTATGTTCATATAACACAATAAACCAATTTACATTTCTTTTGTTCAGGGTATTCAAGAAATATATTTTTAGTGTATTTCAGCTTAAAAGTAGTTTTTATAACAATATAGTGACGAGGATTTAATTTAAATATTTATCTTACTTGACGACAATTTGTAAATATCTAATGATTAATATATTACTATTGCACAAACATTATCATTTTAGACATATGCGGTTGATTCGCATGCCGAAGGGCGTGGGTTCAAATGAGCTTGAGCTGCCACATAGTGGGGAAACCACAACGTGGTGGTAGGGTATTTTATAGTACTCGGGTGGCTAGCTACCACCATCAAGTTGAAAATCTGCCGCCAAGCATCTAACGAAGTGATTCAGCAGTCTCACTTGAAAGCTAGTTCATTCCAGGCTGTGTGTTTACCATCTTCGACCACACTGTCGCTTAACATCAGGTGAGCTGCCAAACGCAAGCCTATTTGTAAATAAAAATAAGTTGACGATTCCAAAATGTACCTATTCACTATTATCATTTATCTCTCTTCCAAAGTAGGTACCTTTCCATTCACATTCATTCGAGTTTAATATGCTGCCTATTATTCCATCAACCACCCGACACGTTTCAAGACGTGATTGGTAACGTTCAATGACCTTACTGCATCGGTCTTCAACATCTGTAGCGACGATAGCTCAGTGGTTAGCGCGGTCAGTTCGCACACGTTTGAATTCACGCCCTTGAATTCAAACCCGAACAATGAACTCGTGGTTTTTTTTTGCTGACTGGCTAGGTGTTTGACCATAGCTCACCTGATTTCAAGTGACGGTGTTCTCGAAGATGGTAAAGCACACCTAGTCTGGAATGGAACTGGCTCTCAAGTGAGGCTGCTGGAACACACCATTATATGCTTGGCGGCAGATTTTCAACACAAGAGTGATAGCTAGCCAGCCGAGTACTAGAAAGTACCAACATGCTATGGTTTCCTCACGATGTTTTCCTTCGTCGGCAGCTCAAGCTCATTGTTAGGCGTTGAACCCACGCTCTTCGGCATGCGAACCGATCGCGCTAACCACTGAGTTATCATCGCTACAAATCAATGCTGCCGGTGAAGGAAAACATCGTGAGAAAACCATAGTATGGTGGTCTCTAATACTAGTACACAGCTGGCTAGCTACCAGCTGAGCTGTGGTCAAGCATCTAGCATGTCATAACATTTAAAAAAATATAATTTTCAACAAGTTTTTTATATAGCCTTGTGACTAAGTACCTAAGATACGCAGTAGTTAAATACAGGGTCTTCAGGACCAGTACCTGAGCTTCCACGCTAGCGAGGAATATAGTGAGGAAGTCGTGGCCGCCTGTGATGCAGGTCCGGTGGGGCGGATCTGGCTCAAAGTCATAGTGAGCCAGGGCCGTGATGTACCAGAACACCGCGAATATGAGCCAGATGGCGAAGTGGACGACGATGGTGCCAGACACGATCCACCGCCAGCGAAGATTAATCTGGAAATATGCAAATGATATTTTTGTTTTACTTGTGCGATATTACTCACGTTTAATTATATCAAATACTCCGACTATAGTTCCGGCCACATCCGGTGGCCTTCTTCATGGAGACAAAGCAGATTACAACGCGCGTGCGCGTCAACCGCTGTCTTTACGTGCGTAGTGCGCAGCGGCCCGTAGTGCGAAGCAAGAGGAGGACGCACGTGCGTTTGACACAGCTCCATCAATTTTGTCTCAAACAAAAATGTAAAGATACATTTTTGTGTGGAACAGTCTGACTTTTAACATTTTTTTATTAGAAAACATTTTTTCAATGAGTTAAAAAAATACCGCAAGAAAAAAAGTGTCTTATATTTCCGCACATGCAATTTAAACTACTTATATTATTTTTTACGAGGACCACGAGGAATATGTTCGTACTATGTTCTAAAAAATTACGAATGCTGCCAAGCAGTAGTGTGTAAACATTACTTAACCATCTAGTCTCAAAATAATGAGTGCCAAAGCAGCGATGCCCTGGACTTTGTTTTACTGCTCAAAGTTCTATGTATCGCTGCAATGGTCATGGACAGGTGTTATCTCTTAACATCAGGAGGGCGATTGGTTCGTTTCATTACTGTTACATTAAAAAAAAAAAATTGAAGCGTTGATATCTCAGTGGCTAGCGCGGTCTATTCACAAGTCGAAGGGTGTGGGTTCAAACCAGTGAAGTAGCTTGCCATAGACCGCTGTATCAAAATTTGTTGGGGTCCCTTCTACCCGAATTTCATTTCATAGCTCCACGTGAGGCAAGTCTATTCTTTTGTTGGGCCCCTGTAGCACGGGGGCCCCTGTAGCCCCGTATTATTGATACGGCGGTTGCTACGCCCCTGGTTCAAACCCCAACAATGAGCTTGAGCTGCCGGTGAAGGAAAACATCGTGAGGAAAGATTTCATCATCATTTTTAGAGACAGGATAATTTAATCAACGTAGTCAGTTAAACATACGAGTACTTTGGCAGGGGAAGTGTTAAAAAGTCTACAATTACGCTGTCTGGCAAACTGTTTATCTGGTTGTTAGTTGTAACTTAATCTGCCAACCAATTTTCTGTTTAAGATAGGTAGACGAGGTGTAACGAAGTATTCATTATGTAACCACCCGCCATCGGCTTCTAAGGATTATATCATAATATCATAATGGTTGCTTATAGGTTATAAGCTCAAAAAATGAGCTCTCAAATACCAAAAAGCTAGCCAGTCAACAAATAAAAACATATATTTTTTTTCTAGTTATTGAGATTACTTTTGATTACTATTATAATAATTCAGACTGGTACAATTCGTATCGCCCAGAATGAAGAGATGCGTTTTTGCAAAGTACTTTTTTGTTGTTGGTGTTGACCACAGCGCATCTGATGTTAAGTGACGATATGGTCGAAGCTAGTAAACTCACCTAGCCTGCAATTAAACTGGCTCTCAAGTGAAGTCATCACACCGGTAGCTAGTCAGCCAGGTATTAGAAAGTACCCACGCTACGGTTTCCTTACAATGTTTTCATTCATCAGTAGTTCAATCTCATTGGTAGGGTTTAAACTTATCCTCTTCAGCGTGTGAACTGACCGCGCTACCACTGAGCTACCATCGAAACCACTTTGGAAACGGCGACCAACTTTCGTACGTACATACAAATGTAAAGATTAGCAAGAAAAAAAAGCGTAGGAATACTTTGTATAATAATATAAAATGCAATTCTCACCAAAGTGTGAAAAGTATCATTTAGAAGGCGAATCTTCTCGAAGGGTATGTTAGAGATTAAGGCGATATTCTCAGCCCCTCGCTTGGAGACCAGCCGCTTCGGAAAGTCACCTGAACCGGGGCGGCAGCGAGACAGACGCTTCCTGCAGTCTCTAGCGAAAAAGAACAAAAAGTCTTTGAACATAAATAGCTTAACCTGTTTATTTTTATGCACAAACCTTCCTATCAAACTTTCTGTTATTCGACAGCCGGAAGCTGTGTGCGATTGTCTCTATTTGTATTGTGTTACATCTTTCTACGCATCGACGAAATTTTCTTAGCGTTCAATGGTATCAAGTTCCGGATGCCAGATCCATCGTTGCAGGGATAGGAACCCGTACAGCGCCTAGGGCTTGTGACCCAGGTGTAGGTTTAAGGGGTTTCAAAGTCGTATTAACGCTCACCATTCCTGCCCAAACAAATTTGATATGCTCCTACCAACGCTTCTTTGGATACCCTTTGCAACAATAAATTTATAGATGTTCTTGGCAAACCATATGGAGATTTTGCTGGCAATCCTCTGGATCCCAGTTCTACAGCATATAAATTGACCATGTGACAAATTAAAAAAAGATCGCATGAATCATGTAAAACTATATTTAGCTCAACGCTAAGACACTAGTAATCTGTGCTTAGTAGTTCAAATAGACTTGATACACTGATAAGTCTATGACCCAAATACCGTGGTGACTACACTCTGTGGTAGGTTTCCTTAGCAGGAGGTCGTCTAAGTAGGTACTACTACCTAATTATTATTTTACCGCCAAGCAGTAGGGTGCATGCATTACTGTGTTCTGGTTTGAATGGAAATTACGGGGTTAGAGGATAACCATTGAAGTCTCAATCTCAAAGCAGCGATATCCTGGACTTTGTTTTGTACCTATTTTTATTCAAAGTAGGTTTGGGTTTGACCATATCCAACCTGATGATGTATGGGAAAGCGTTTCATTCCTCTTATTCATTATCATCATCTCAGCCGTAGGACGACCACTGTTGGACATAGGCTTCCCTCAATGATTTTCATGAAGACCGCTTGGAAGCGGTTCGTTCGTCTTATTACTTCAACATAAAAATCAAATTAACCAGTTAAGTCTATAAATTCTATAGTTTCTTAGATTTGCAATAATTGTATTCATGAACTGCTCCTGACTTACTGGCTCCTGACACACAGTCTTTGACTAGTTCGGGAGCCTATGGAACTAAATCTGTACTTTATTTTTTATGTCAAATAAAATTATTATTATTATTATAACTACTTAATTCAGATAAAATTCCTTGTTCTAGTTATTTTTTAGATCGGAAAACGTTACAATTTTTTTTTAGAAATACCTTTTATGGTCGAAAGCAGAATAATTCTTTCCTAGCCGTGTTTGTGATGACACGTCATTCCCTGCATGATGATGGTCGTGCAACTGCAGGTCATTGAGTTTCAAGTTCCAGTTATGTCTGACTACAACATCATCATGTCTCCTGACATTAAGACTTGTGTTACTCTGAGTTATGATAATTTTAGGTAATTGTTGAGACAATTTTCTCAAGCGTTCTGATCTGTTATCCGATACTGTGGACTCATCAAGGCTTTCGTTCGATTTCAGTTCGTTCTCTATTTTATAAATAATTTTTGGTTTAGGTATTTCTTCGACGATTTCATCTTCTGGTTCAGTATCATCGTCATTCTCGTCGTTAGTTTCAAAGTTATATTTCACCTCATCTCGTTTTTCAATCTCTATATTGTTGTCAGGTTCTTCTTTAATATTATTTTTTATTTCACCTTTGGTCTCAGAGTCAGATTTTTCTTTTATGCTCTCGTAATCAAGGTCGGTAGAGCCATTCATTTCATCGTCATTGATATTTTCATCCTTTAAATATTTAAGGCATTCATCGTAGAGTTCATCAATTTTACAGAATTCAGAATCTTTAGGAAGTAACTTTATTTCGCCTAATTCATATTTTTGCTTAATATCAATCTCTTCTTCTTCTGCTTCATCTATCTGTGATATGTGTTTTTTTAACATAGTATAATTATCCATTATAAAATTACGCTAATATTTATTTTGCAAACAATTTCTATAGTAATATGAAGAGGTATTTTTAATATCACTTTTGTGATTGATGTATTAAATCACTTTTAAGACACTGAAAACCTTGTCTTCTGCCTAAATATTTCCAACACTCCGCGGAAAATTATTTAACTGCATCATTTTAATCACTAAAGTAGTCCAAATATTAGCGAAACTTCCTCTTATCTGATAAAATCAGTCAGTAAACTCACTCATAAACTGTTGCATAAACATGACATTTTAAATTAACTCTTACTGATAAAACACAACAAGAAATTGGAAGAAATATTTGTAAAAGTTGATTACGCAGTTCCAATACTCCCGCAATAAAAGTATTCACAGTGATGATTATAAAGTTTTTTTGGCTTAGCACTACCGTTTATTTATTTATTTATTTATTTATTTATATTATGAACACCAACATTATGTACATTATCTCATGACAAAAAGTAAGAAGTACAAAACAATTACACAGTAAATGCCACAACAATTATAGGTGCAGACAGCATGCAATAAAAACTATAATTAATTCATAATCAATACAAAATTAAATGTCAAAGTTAAATAATAAATTAATTAAACAAAATAAAGTGTTAAATAATAAAATCAAAAATAAAAATAGAATTATTCAATTTACATGTCAATTTTTGTCAGAGAGTGATCGCAAAGATCTCTTAAAACTGTTAATATTGTCACCAAAAATATCTACATCGATTGTCCTGGACATGGCATTATACTGGCGAGTCATCCTAGACAAGGGTGCATTGAAACCCAGGTTAGAGCGAGAATTGAGTGTACAAAAAATATTGAAACGCGACACTCTGGGTTTGTGTACCCCTGTATAAGAAAGAATTCAGAATTGTGGTAAGTTCGTCTAAATCCCGCAGGCGTGTGGTGAACACTGTTACCAAAAGGTTCGAGACGAATTCTGTTGTAGGCATCTGCCTACAATATGTACAGTGTACACACAGTGTAACAGTACCTGTAAACAGTTTATTGTGGCTTACCCATCGTGTTAGCTTATCATTTATGTCCAACAGTTGGGCAAAAATCGCCCCCAAATTTCCACTTTTCTCTATCCCACCAGCACAAAACAAAACAATTTTTTTTCGTTTTCGAGTCGTCAATTTATTATTATAATTTTCGATATTCGCAAAATTGCACACCTCTACAAAACACTAACCACAAGGCACTCGTTAAGATGTTCAGTAATAGATTGTTATCTGTAATCAGTGTTATCTCTTATCAGGTGTAATTGCGAAGACGATGTAAGGCGGGCATGACCTTCGTCAGATCATGCAGGCTGGGTTATTCTGAAACTATTTGCGATTCGACTAACAAACCAAGTAATTCTAACTTTTTTATTCCAGAGAAAATACTTAATGTATACCACCGGCCCTGGGGCGGGCAGGGTGCTAATCCTAATGACGGCCTACCCACTAAAAACCCTGGAGTGTTCCACCTCGGCGCTTTGTGTCGAGGCTGCGGGCACGCTTTCGCACTCTAGCGCGGCCTCGTCAGCGCTTGTCCTCGCGGACCCGCCTGGGGGAGCCCAAGCTCACCCCGCCACGATGACGATGTGTCAGAACACCGGACACATCGTGATCCACCTCGCAGACCTAACCAGCAAATAGGCGTCGGACGGCCCCACGACGGGTCTGATTAGTGGCCCCGTCGCCCAAAAACATTGTCGCCAAGCATTGTTAGGTGCTTGGAGCCAGATTTTTAACTTGAAGATAGTAGCTAGCCAACCTACAGCTAACCACCACGCTACGGTTTCCTCACGATGTTTTCCTTCAGTAGCAGCTCAAGGTCATTGTTAGGGTTTGAACGCACGCCTTCGCCTTGTTAATGAAAAAAATGCTTAGTACGGAAAGGATAATTGTCTATGGATATTATATAATAAATAATTGCTTATTTTTTTTAAATCTAAGATAGGCTTGCGTTTAACCGCCCACTCGCCTGATGTTAAGCGAAGATGTGATCTACGGTGCAGCACGCTTGCCTAGAAGAAACCGATTCACTCGCGACTTGATAAATAATAGTAAATATGTGATTTTTACAAATTAACATGCGCACTATTTTATATTTTGATGCAAACTTTTCTGATGCAGAATGACCAAGCGGTCGGCACGACGCAGCTTGCGGCGCACTAACTGATTCATAATGCTTATTACTTAACACCTAGCCAACTCTCGCGTACTCTGTGGCCACACGCTGTTTGCCTACAGTTATATGTGTATTGTCCTATGCGTCATTGTAGATTTCGTATTCTTTAGCATGCGAGATAAGAACGACGGAAAATGTACCTTATACATCAGGTTAAAGGTTCCATTTCCATGGATTCGATGATTTTGTTTTATATTAGATAGGTAGATAGATAAAAACTATTTATTGAGCACATCAGAAAAAGAAAAAAATGTGCAGAAAACGAAAGAATCTTATGAGCTAATGCCTTATCGCTAAAAGCGATCTCTTCCAGGCAACCAATAATGGAAAACACGTTATAATACTATCAACAAATAAGTTCTACAAATTTAAACTAATAAAAATAATACATATAGAAAATGTAATATTAATTATTTAAATAAATGTACCTTTATGTACAACAACAATTAAGTTGAGAACCTCCTCCTTTTTGAAGTCGGTTAAAAAGAAAATGATAGTACATAAAATACATAAAAATGTCAACAATATTAAAATTCATCGACTCATATATAATAAAATATTAGAGCTCATACATATAAAATATGAGATTATTACATACTATAACTATGGGCAATTAAACAAAAAACGCTTAACAAAAAAAATAAAACAAAGCTATATAAAAATAACCATTTATTAGAAGAAATAAAAACAATATAAAAAAATATTAAAAAATAATTTACAACAGATGATAAGCTTTTAAAAAAATCACAACAAGTTGGCATGTAACTTTGTAAATATGTGCTAATATTTTTTTTACTTACCACATTAATAAAATATTGTTATAATTATTTATATTATAGGTAAATCTCTCTGTATTTACGTAAGTCTTTAAATGATTTGTGTAGAAATTTAGTGGTTTACTATTAAATATATACTTAGTTCATATATTTTTTAATCATGCCATTGTAAAACCTAAACAAGCAAATGTATTGAGCATAAAGCCAAAAACGATATCAGCTAATCATCTAGTAGAGCTTTAACGATTTACGCATTTTTTTTTAAATTTACCTTTTAGCTGTCATCAAAATTTTCTGTCAACTGTCATCAACATCACCTGTCAAACTTGTTCCTGCTAATTTGACACACGTCGCAGAGGCATCAGACAACAGAAAAAACGAGCGTTCTGGCGTCGGATATATCAGCTTTTATTTAGCACGAAAGAGAGTATTCTGTGTACTTTTTATACATATACCTAGTATAAATATATGTATAGTTTCACTTTCTTTATAGTTATACGTATAATACATTTAAAGGTGTTAGACCGAAGCACAGATAAAAAAGTAATCCAGATATAATGTTACGTAAAAAATGAACTATACAATCCTACAAATTTGCGAACTGCATGCACTCAAATATACCAATTTGATACCAGCTTCACATTTATTTGCAATTTTGTAGGATTATAGTATTTGCTCGTTTTCTTTGTGACATTATATCCGTACTACCTTTATATAACCTGTGGACCGAAGTTATATAACCAGTGCAGAGAGATCAGTGTATAAAAATAATTATACATTTATAATTGTTTTATTTCTATTCTATAGTGTACACACTTGTAACTATTCAATGTATTGGCATACTTATAAAAACTAGTAGGACTTCCTCTTCACTTTCTGAGTAGAAAATTGGTTCTACATTTATGTTTGTCCAAATTCACTTATTTATACGATTTATATAAAAATAACTATGTATTTGGCAAATATGTATTTGGAACTTATTTTTGTAGTATTTTTTTTTGTTTCTATAAGTAGTTACTAAGCTACAGTTATATGAAGATTATTATTATACATTACTGCTGTGGCCCTTTGCTGTGACTACACCTTGCCTGAAATAGTCAACATAAATATTATGTTATCAATAAGTACATAATAAATTATTATATTAATAGTTGTTTCATAGATTTACCAATTTTTCTCTATCGTCTCGAATCTCAATTATTTGTTGTATGAAAAATTATCTGCCGCGATAGATATTGAAAACAGGAATATTTATAAAACAACTATACCATAGATTTCAACTATTAAACGATATATTTTTTTAATTTTGGAAAAAAGGCCATGCAGTTTATATAAGCAACAAAAATTTACGCAATTTTTATACCCAATAAGAAGTTATGCATCTTATATACCCAACAAAAAGTCACGCAATTTAAATATGCAACAAAAGTGACGCAGTTTGTATACCAAACCAAGTCACGGGAACAAAAAACACGCAGCTTAAATACCAAGCAAAAACTCACGTAGTTATTAACCCCAACATAAAGTCATACAAAAATTAAACACTAAATCTAATATTATTCACTTTCATCTTGAACAGACAAACGAAGACTAGAGCACATAAATTCAACAAAAATAGAGTAAAATAAATAATAAGCATACCATGCAATATCAAAAGTATATAAGCATAATTATAATCGGCTACACGTCAGTGGTGTACCTGTAATGATAGGTTGATACTCTTTAGCAAGGCTCAAACCAGGGGTTCAATATTTGCTTTGGCACAGCGAATTTTTTAAATTTCAAAAGACATTTTTTTTTCTCCGTATTGAACTTTAGGCAGATACGTCCTTTTTTCTTATGAATTATAATCACCTGTCTCGCGTGGTGATGACGTCCTCGTCGGAGTCGAAGTCGTACATGTTCTCACGGGTGTAGCTTCGATTCGCGAACCCTCCCATATCCACTAGAAAACAGAACGAAATAAAATATCATATTTTTTGTTACATACTAGCGACCCGCCCTGTCTTCGCAGTTCGCACGGGTAGTAAGAATGGGCTATCCTTAAAAGGTAGATATATGCCACCGCAGACTTTTTTGTAGATCTATAAAAGAGGAATATCCCGCCATGCATTGTTTTGTTATATCTCAAAGGGATTAGGCAGCGTTTTCGATGAAAGCTCCCAGGTGGCTTGACTTTTTCCGACACTTCCAACATCATCATAATTCAACCAATTTATTAAAAACCTTGACAAATTATACTGACAGTCTATTAGACCGACAGACGTGGCGGACGACTTTGTTTTAATATGTACCTAGTGATAGGTAATGATAAGCTTGCGCTTGACCCCCAACTCGCCTGATGTTAAGCGAAGATGCGGTCTACGGCGGAGCACGCTCGCCTAGAAGAAACCGATTCACTCGCGACTTGAACGCAACTCGGGCAGCAAATTCTATTCTTTATTGATTGGTACAATGTACATAAAAATCGATGTTTTTTTGTTTGTTTTTGTTCCATTTTACCGGTGATTATGTTTATGTGTGTGGACTCCGAAACAGCGTGACTGTTTTGATGAAATTTTCAGATAATCTTCAGTTTAGACCGGGAGATATTTTTTTAAGCTGCGCCCGTGTAACTCCGCGGCGGGTCGCTTGTACTCAATATATCATCTCATTGCATTACATGTTATCTCGTGAATCTTATAAAGTATTTCTTAAAATTAGTTTGCCCTTAGGCCTGAGTGGTAGAGTGGTTGCCAAATCATCCTTGAAACAAATTACCCTTTGGCTGTCCTCTGAGCTTCGTACAAATAACACCTATGCCAAAATTTGATGCAGTATGTTTTTGTGTTTATGACAGTTCACTGATTGATTTAATTTTTAATTTTCTTTACTGTCATAATCAAAGGAATTTGTTAAACACAACGTTTGTGATTACCGTAAGTAACAATTCATCTTAATAAAGTATGTACGTCGTTTTGTGGGCTAGGAGCGCCTTTTAATACTCACGAGCTAAACAAATTATTAGATTAATGTAAGTTCTCATAAAAATGAAGGTAGTTACAATAAAGTTGGTAATTAATCACATACTACTAAGCTTATTCGTTCAAATCTAAATAAAGGTAATTCTACTTTGCTGATCGATAAGATTACTACATATAACTAAATATAATAGATTGCAACACAATTATAATAGCGGCCACTCGGTTAAAAGCAATTCAAACTTGTAGGGAATTCCCCTAAACTCTTTCTGTAATTTAATTAATAAAACCTAACCAGTTTAGACCGATAACCGCTGGAGTAGACGTGTTTTAGTGGAGACCGCGAACTGACAAACGAAGCGTAGGGCGCCCTGAGACTCGATGGAGTGACGATATACGTAGGACAGTTGGCGGTGGATGGAAGCGAAAGACCGAGGATCGGGCTGAGTGGCGTGTCTTGGGAGAGGCCTATGTCCAGCAGTGGACTACAAAAGGCTGATGATGACGATGACCCAGTTTGGATAGAGCCCTCATTTTTTTGCACCAGGGACTTTGGATAGCCTAGCTACTGTTAATCATATACCACAATGCTTTTAACAGCAGATGAGCTCGTCAACTATAGAAAAGGGAGCTCTGAGCAAGAGTGGCGGTTAGTTTAGTAGGGTCACCTCTAGTGTCGTCTTCAGCCCATTTGTACTCATGCGCCTGCGTGTCTGCGTAGAGCGGGGGGAGAGTCTGATGGGGAGTGGGGTACAGGTCCAGGTTGCGCTTCTCGTTGTGGAGACTGTCGGTGTCCGAGTAGGCTTTCATTCTGGAATGACAAGAGAAATTCTATTGTATTGCTGTTTAATTTTTCGTATATGAAACTCACGACTGCAGCCCCGTTTAGGACGGTCGCTATAAAATCTTATGAAGAAACTCCTTCCCGAGTCCTATTTTTGTGCGATGGTGCTGCGTGGCTGCGAAAGGAACTTCTAGTGCAGCTTGTTTGTAAAAATACTTAGAACACTTCCACCCCACCAAATGCGTGCCATGTATATTGTCAAGAATCAGAAAACTGTTAATTGGACTCATCCTTCCATCTCACTATCGAACCGCCTGCCATCGCCAGAAGTTCCCCTACATACTATAACGTGGAAATCCTGTACCGCTCGATTTAATCGACTATTTCTTCCGCGCACCTGATTGGTTTACCACCTTCGATTTTTCCACGAAAATTTTAATCTTCTCCGCTTCAAACAAGGGGTTAAAGGTAGGCAACGCCTTGACAATGCTCCAGGTACTGTAGATATCCACAGGCGGAGGTGACCACTATCCATCAGGTGGCACGCCGTTCGTTTGCCACTACTTTACATTAAAAAAGATATTGTCAACAAATTACCAGCAAGCGTACCACCTGATGATAAAATGTCATTGTAGTCTAGTGTAGTTTCTTATGAGCCCGACACTCACCGTCCCTATTGCCTTACCTTGTGTAACCCTCGAAGCAGCTGTACCGCCACAGGACGAAGGCCAGCATGGACATCGAGATGACAACACCTCCAGCGATCACCAGCCACGCGGTCATCGCCGCGCTGTTCGGACCGTAGAACTCCTGGAATATAGCGTAATCGGAAATTAACTTTAGGGACGATTTTATTTGATAAAAAGTAATGGGATGAACGAGACGCTCTCCTAATGGTAAGATATAACGCTTGCCCTTGACCTTTGCAGCGGCAGCCAGTGCTTTGAATAATAAAGCACAGTTCAGGGCATAGCCGCATCAGTATCGATTACTTTGACATTAATGTTAAAGTAATTGAGGCTTCTGATGGTGAGAGATAACGTCTGTCCATGACCTTTGCAGTCCAAGCAAAGTCAGCCAGTGCAAAGCCCAAGGCATCGCTGACTTTGCGCTCATTACTTGAAACATTTGATGGTTAAAAAATATATGATACTTCGGTGGTATACCTATCTAAACGAGCTCCTACTCAGGAGATCTACCACCAAGTTAATACAATGGATAATATGGTCTTTCCATGAACGGACATGAAAATTCTAGAATTTGAATACGCCTGTTTCGTTTAAGGCTTAATAGCGGCTTGGGTGACATTATTCTTATTGAAAGTGAAGGCGATAAGTCTTGCACTAGCATCCCGCTTGGGGTATTTTGTGCATTCCCCCCTACCAGCATATCTACCAGAGCCAAATCAGCTTCTTGAAGTTTTGAAACGAGGTTCTGGGCCGCTAGCAAAGTAGCTCCAGTGAGTTGGGTGGAATGTTTTATGACTGTGATGATGAGAAGTAGAAGATAATATTTACCTATTTAAAACCTAACCTAACAGGAATATCGCCAAGCCACTACGACATTTTCTAAAAGTTTTAATATAACATCTCATCTTACCGACACGCCCATAGCCGAGAGTCTAAGCGCGAAAGGATCCCGGTTGACATATGTCGTCCACATGGTCCTGAGGTCCTCCTCATCCAGCCGAGGGTCCTGTTCTTCCTCGTACACCAGGGACACGCCAAACGTCACCGCGGTGCAGCCTTCGTAGCCAGGCCAGGTCATGGGGCAGAGGCCCACGCTCGTGATCTGGGTTACCTCGGACCTGGAATCGAAAATATTTTTTGTTGTTACAGATTGCTATCAGAAAGACGGTTTATCAAATGAAGTAGATGTAAGATGGGGCCTTAATATGATCCTTACGGACTTAAAACAGCAAAAAAGTTTTCCATAACAATGTTTTCGTAATCACTGCTGTTGACTAGATAGATCTAAGCAAAAAGTCCTACTGCTTAAAAGATATTCTGATGCCAAGCTCGATTGTGTGAAGGTTACTGTAGCTAACGTAATTACAAGAGACTTGCCATCAAATATCTCAAAGTAATGAGCGGCAAAGCATGGATGCGCTAGATTTTGTTTTGGTGCTAAAGTTCTAGGTACGGCTGCGATGGTCATGGACAGGCGTTATCTTTTAGCATCAGGAAAACATCTCAAAAAACTTGAGCTACCGGTAAAGATTAACATCGTGAGGAAACCATAGCGTGGTGGTAGGGTATTTTCTAGCACTCGACTGGCTAGATACCACCCTCAATTTGAAAATCTGCCGCCAAGCACCTAAGTGTATATGTGTGTGTGTGGGCCAGTTTCTTTCGAGGCCAGGTGTGTTCATCATCTTCGACCACACCGTCACTTAACACTAGGTGAGCCGTAATCAAACGTCCAGCCTGTCAAGCATAAAAAACTTAAAGGCATAATTCTGTGTGTTCATTATATAATAATATATAACTTAAAACAGATAACTCTTGTCCATGACCATTGCAGCGATACACAGAACTTTGAGAAGCAAAACAAAGTCCAAGGCATCGCTGTTTTGGCGCTCATTACTTTGAAACTTTCGATGGTAAGTCTCTACAACCCTGTAATTTCCCTAGCTGCAGCACCATTTAAACCGGAACACAGTAATGTTTACACACTACTGCTTGGAGGCAGAATATCGGGTACTATGTAGGTGCCTACCACTACCATCTACCACCAAGTAAGTAGGTATCTTAATTCGGAGCCAAATATCGTAATGTGAAATATCTCAAATTATTTTCATGAATAACGGCGCTTCGATTGTGCTGTTCTATAAAATTGTAGTTTTGTGTCACACTCTGGGTGTGAAGTGTGATTCATACTTTTACTGGTTTCTAGCGATGGCCGCATCCTGCCGGCTATGAGGAGAACAGGAAAAATCTTATTTATAATTATAGTGATCGATCTTTTAGAATCCCGACACAGAATTCCTCTACAAATGCATAAAAATAAAACGTTGGAACCGCGCCAGAACAATTCCAACGAAAGATCTCAGAGATATTTATTAGTCTCAATGTAACTGCATCGAATACACATTAGTTATTCGGTGCCTTTGAAACAATACATTATACCTACAGAATCTAAAAATAATTGTTTATAAAAAATAATCTCTTGGCACTTTGGTTTAAAGGGCATTGCAGGTACTAAGCAGAACTAAACAAACTTGAAGGCATCGCGGCTTTGGCGCTCATTACTTTGAGATTTTCGATAGTTAGTCTCAACAGTCCTGTAATTTCGCTAGCTGCGTTACCTTTCAAACCGGAGCACAGTAATCTTAACACACTACTGCTTGACTTGTATTGCGGTGCTCAGAGCTATTAGTAACATAACAAAGTGCAGGCTATCACGTATTAGTGTTACTTGCAAGCTTTACATATTGACTCTCAATAATAGAATAAAACTACCTAATTATAGAAGGACTACTATATGAAATTTCAGACAATAGTTAACAGTAGATTATATTAGTTAATAAGAAATTCCTTACATTAGCCGCTGTGCAGTTATATCCGACTGTAAGCTACGCAATGCGGTACAAGGACAAAGTTTTGGAGTATAATGCGGAATCTGAATCAGCCGTTTTTAAAAACTATCCCACTGCTGGTCGTGGGTCTCTTCTCATTGTGAGAAGGGTAAGGCTATAGTTTAGTCCTACGATATAATTTATTTAAATAATACAGTTTATTTGAATTGGTTGTCAGGTTAGGTGTTTGTCCAGAGCTCATCTGTTATTTTAAATGACGGTGTGGTCGAAAATGGTAAACACTTCTAGCCTGGAATGGAACTGGCCCACAAGTGAAGCTGCTACATTTCTTCTAGTCATGTAGAAAATAAATAAAAAAACTCAAGAATCAGGTCTTTTTACCGCAGTGCCAAAACATAACTCTACGCACTTACTATTGAACCTGACATCTCACAGATATAGTATATATACCTAAGTACACAATATATGAAGAATATTTGAGAAAACAACATTTTGGCAAAATTTTTAAATGATCGTTAAAACTATTTCAAGTTCACAGAAATTATTTTGATTGATCGTCGTTTGTTTTTCTTATATAAAACCCACGTCAACAAAAATCGAACAACATAACAACATGTTTGTTGTTTACAGCAGCGCCCCACTAACGTGAGTGTAGCTAAGAATAAAGCCTCGCTTACACGAGCGCTCGTTAGCTGTCACCCGGGCGACGGATCAAAGTCGACCTTCTCTGTGTTGCGTCGAGGCGTGATCATACTTGAGAACTGGCGCAATGCACGAAAGTGACCGAAGTATGGTCGAAAAATACAAGTTTATTATACAAACATGTCAATATGAAAATGAATGTAAGTTTTAAAACTATTTTTGTTTGTTTAACATTTGGTTTTGATTTATGGATTTAAGCCACGTTTATATTCCGAGTTTTTTTTATAAACTGGCCCACTGCTGGGCTTGTGGTCTCGTCTTATTTTGAGAAGGATAAGGCTAGTTTACCACGCTGGTTAAGTGCGGACTGGCAAACTTTTTTTTAAAGAACTGTCACGTAGGTTTCCTCACGATGTTTTCCTTCGTCGTTTGAAATTATCGACAATTCGCACTTAACCTAGAAAAGACAGAGGTGCGTGCCGTGGGATACGTACCCAGGACCTCGCGATTGGAAGTCAGACGGTCTTCCAACTAAGCTACCGAAACTTATCAAGTTAATCTTAATAAACCTAATAAAACATAAATCAAGCGAAAATAGTTTTAGTAGAATTAAAAGACTAGAAAAGAATGGACAAAGAGTTTAGTAGAAATAACAAAATGGTCAATATAATGCATGCATAGGATGCATCAAGTAACTTCTAGACTTTAAACTAAATAGGTTTGCGTTTGACCACACCCTGCCTTACGTTAAACGGTGCGGTCTAAGATGGAGCATGTTTACCTAGAAGAAACCTATTTACCCTAGATTTTAAGTACATATTGTACCTAACAGGTAACACAGACTCCGACAGTGTTCCACAACCTCGGTCTCCACAACGAATAAAAAATGTGAAATCAAAACGCTTTGTGCGTACATATACCTTCATTATACGTAAAATAATGATTGGGTACCATATTCTTCATAAAAAATAATAAACAATATGATGAAACTATAAGCGACAGCTATAACTATAGTCCATGTATTTGCAAGATGAGCTGCGAAGTAGACGCGTCATCAAGGTAAAATATTCTAAACGCAGCAAATTTAACTAGAACTTAACACTGCAATAATTAACTTCCTTTACAATGCTCACAAACGTAATGATAGGAAAGAGATACGTAACGAATTATTCCGGCGTCTAGTGATTTAAAATCAAAGTTTACGTATTATTATTCAAAATCATTTCAAACGGGTTTTCAAATAAAAAAACACAAGCACTCACATAGACATATTTTAATTCAACTCACCTAATACATTACAGCTATACTTCTCCTAGCATCGTGTCATGTCTCTATCGCATCCAACATAAATACTATATTTATACTACCTTGAGACGGATTCAATACTATATTCATTTTGCTATAATATTATAGGATAAATTTAGTTTAAATTTTTCAAATAGCTTAAACTCAGCAACAACTTCCAAATCTTGTATCCTTTGATAAATTTATATTTTCATTTTTATTACTTCAATAATTTATTTTTGAATAAAATTTTGATTTCTCGCAATAACAGCAGTCTTGTAAAATTTATTTACATTAGTTTTCGCGATATGTTTAATTTAAGCAGTTTCATTGGTACCGTTCATCTTAACCAAGCTGTTTGTTATAGTATATTACATTTCATACAAGCTTCTCTTCAGTAAACTTTAAAGGCTTATTTGCTACTTCAGCTTTATTCGACGCTGTTTCTTCTAATTTAGGGATCGCATTATTATTAAAATTGTCTTTCTTCTTGACTTCTATAGTACGTTCTTTCGCTTTGTCCTTAATTTGGTTGTTATTCTCACTATTTTCTTCTAAAGGTAAATTTAAATCAGATTTCTTAGTAGCTACTTTAGCTAGCTTATTCTCGCATTCATTTGCGACATTTAACTGCGGGTAATGATGTAATATAGCTGTAGTATTAAAAGTTATTTTACCATACTTAACGATCTCTGTAGGTCTTTTAGGCTTAACTCTACTCGTACTTGGCACTGCGTTTAGATCCCCAACATCAATTTTAATATCGTAATCTAAGCTTAAATCGTCTAATGCTTCTTTTGCATCATCGACGATACCTAAAGCTATTCTTTTGCTCTTCCTCAAATTATCCATATACGCGTTATGTAAGTTCATGTCTTCCGTATTGTTGTGCTTCAGAGGCAGAGAGTTAGGCAATTTTAGTTGGGGTCTATCGGTCGAATATCACAACTGCTTGGAATTACTCTTCGATTGGTCAGCGTTGGCCGCGGCTTGCTTGCTCGCGGCGCTTGTTAGCTAGGTCTGGGACTGCACGATTGATATGCTGGTGGTCTCGGTGACAATAGTCGGAGCCGGAAACTCATCATTAGTGGAATCGTAGATTGGAAACTCGCAGCAAAGAACGCATTTCAGAAACCTCGGAACTTCGACGTATATAGCTGGTGGGATCGGTATCAGCGGCGACGTCGACAACTTATAATACAAGTAATCCGGGTTATCTCTATACTTTTCGTCGGCCGAACGCTCCAACAAAGGTATACCAGATAAGAATAAAATTATTGCAGTCGTAAATAATGGAGATAGTATAGCGATCCATTCAACGCCTTCGATTATGTTCAGAGATATGATGAACAGGCCCCACCAAAGAACGATTTCGCCAAAGTAGTTCGGATGTCTTGACAATCCCCAAAACCCGTCGTTGCACCACTTCCCCTGGTTCGCTGGCTCTTGTCTGAACGCGAATTTCTGCAGATCCGCATAGGTTTCAATCAGTAGTCCTATCACGAAGATTCCCGCTCCAGCAGAGTCTAAAGTTGTCATTGTCTTTGGAGATTTCGGATACGAGTGATGCGGTGAGTTTATGATAATAACGGGCAAGCTAACAATATAGACCCAAACAGCCTGGAACGTGTAGAAAACTGCGAACCTCAAAGTGTTGCTCTTCCGATCTTCAAACTGTTTGTCCCTGCCTATGTGGTATATCCTGTATAGCAAATAACCAGAAAGTCGCATGCCCCACACACAGACGAACGCAGTCACCATCAGCTGTCTGCTGTCATAACTCTTCAGGGTGTTACCTCCTTGTCCCAAAAAGAACGTCAGTAAAGCGATGCTGATAAAGTTGGCACCTCCAGTAAAATCTGTCACTTTGTCGCTCTGAGATAACGAAGCTATGGTGAAGAAAAGAATTTGCATGGCGACTGTCACCATCGCGCTTATAGCGAAGTTGTTCCTATCTATCAAGGGCTCCATGGCACAATTTTGACACTTAATTTGGCTCAGCGTACATCGATTGACCGCATCGACGCATTTTCTTAGCACCACACCGGTTTGGTACGTTTTATTTCGGATTTTGGTTCAGGAGAGACATGTTTGTAAGGCGAGCACGTGTTTTTGGATAGTTTTTTGTTTATTGTTGGTATTTTTTTCTGGTTTGAAGCGTTTTATATCCCGTAAGCTCGCTTCGGTAGCAAGCTTTGACTGAAATAGATTTGACGTTTTCCTTGCGCATGTACAATATATTACCAGTAGCGAAGATTCAACCCCAGTGGTTACTTCAAGAAACGCACACAAAGATTACTGAACTGCTACTTCACTAGAGTTCAAAATCGATTCAACTACAAATATTTCATTAATAACACCTAATTCAAAAGTCAAATTCCGAATATCATTTAAAGTGTGAAATAAAGTCTATATGAATGATCACCAAATACAATAGTAAAACAATGCATACGGTATGAAAACTTATTGTCAAATTGGACATAGTTAAAAATAACTATATTTTTGTACATCTGTCATAAATAAAGTGAAAAGTTTAAATTACTAATATTTAAAATTTAAGATATTTACATTGTAGTCGTAAGTTTTGGCTGTTGTTAATAGGTATTTCAAAATTCTTTGAACTATGTATTTTTTATTTTGACACGAAATTAACATCTATCAGTAGAGAAGAAGTAAAATGAATAGGTGGCTTCCAACACAGATATAAAACGATATTTTTGAAGACATACTTAACATTTTCTACATAAATATACAACCACCTTATACGAAAACTCATTCTAATGGTTATTTATACCATTAGAATTAAGTAACTTTTAAGACTTAGTGTTAGTTAGACTTATAAGTCTAACTTTATACCATTAGAATTAAGTAATTTTTAAGACTTAGTGTTAGTTAGACTTATAAGTCTAACTTTATACCATTAGAATTAAGTAATTTTTAAGACTTAGTGTTAGTTAGACTTATAAGTCTAACTTTATACCATTAGAATTAAGTAATTTTTAAGACTTAGTGTTAGTTAGACTTATAGCACATTGATGGACGTTTTCCGCTATAAAAATAATAACGTTGAGCAGCTATTGTCACGATTTAGCTGCTATGATGTATATATATGCTCAACGTTACTATTTATGTATGTATATTTTATATACTATATACATATAGTAGCTTAGGCCGCCCTGAGACTCGTAAGGTACGTAAGGTAATGGGTAGTGACTGGAAACAAAAAGCGGAAGATCGAGCATGCATTAGGAGAGGCAACAGACTAAAGTGAGCTGATGATGATACATATAGTTCCATTCCAGGCTAGGTGTGCTCTACCATCTTCGACCACACCGTCACTTAACATCAAGTGAGCTGCGATCAAACATCTAGCTAGTCAATGGTAAAAAAAAGTATACGTATTTTGGTATAGGTATATGCATATACTTTTAAAAATATGTATTATTGTTATTTATGTTTCAAGTAACTTGTAAGCTCTGACTGTACCACACCCCGTCCTTTTACCACAAAACCTTCCCATTACTAAGGTTGCCTGGAAGAGATCGCTTATATCGATAACGCCGCCAATTGGTACAATATTAACAAGCTGTTTCTGTTATCAATGTGTTATTTATAGTGTGTATTATAAAGAGTTATATTAAAGTTGTTTTTTTTTTTAAATTATATTTTGTGTCGACCTTTGTCACTGTTCTCGCTGTTACGGCGCATGGGTGAAACTCACGCATGCGCTCTTCCGTCTTATAACGTTAATAATTCCGATGGTATTCCTACGTCTGTTTATACGAGAATTGATTATGACCTGGCCACGCGGGGACACGCAGACACGCAGCTGGCGGCACAACTCAACTGAACGGAGACAAAGGTGGCGGGAGATATTGATAAGTGAATTGGAGCATTACGTGTGCATCACAGAAATGTACTATTGTACGATATGACACCGGGCACACAACAATTACCATATTAATGTTATAAATGCGAAAATGCGAAGTTTGTAATATTTTCCTATCTTTAGTTTTTGTTTTATGGCTGACAGGCTAGATGTTAAGTCACCAGATATTAAGTGACGGTGTGGTCGAAGATGGTAAAGCACACCTAGCCTGGAATGGAACTGGCTTTCAAAGTGAGGCTGCCGGAACACACCGTTAGATGCTTGGCGGCAGATTTTCAACTTGAGGGTGGTAGCTAGCCAGCCGAGTACTAGAACGTACCCTACCACTACGCTGTGGTTTCCTCACGATGTTTTCCTTCACCGGCAGCTCAAGCTCATTGTTAGGGTTTGAACCGACGCCCTTCGGCATGCGAATCGACCGCGCTAACCACTGAGCTATCATCGCTACTTATTAATTATTCACGTTTTGTTATGTCTTGTATGCTTTTTATAAAAAAGTGCCTGGATGACCGAGCATTGCTCTGCTGAAAACACAGATAAAACGACGTTTTCTAAAAATGAAACCTAGCTAGATCGATTTATCGCCCTCGAAACCCCTGCATACTAAATTTCATGAAAACCGTTGGAGCCGTTTCTGAGATTCATAAGATTTATATATTATGTTACCGGCAATCTGTATAATCCGGTATTGTATACAATACCTAGGCAATGTATAGAATACCTAAAATGTGTAGGTAATGTATGAAATATTATTTATTTTATACTTTGCCTAGGTATTCTATACAGTATCGCATTCGCAGCCGATAATGTATGTAAAAGACGAGAGCATGGTAGGTTAGGTTAAACATTGATAAATATGACTAAAATTAATTTATTTTACACATTGCCAGTGGAACAGCAGGTGTTCGATACAATCCCCAGGAATTGTATTTATTACCTAGGTAAAGCATGTAATGAACAATGATATTCTTAATATTTCATACATTGCCTAGACGACCCAGGTATTATATACATTGCCTAGGTATTGTCTACAATACATGAATTATACAGATTGCCGGTAACATATAGACAAGAATTGCTCGTTTAAAGGTATTAGATTAGATAATATTGTACGACATTTCACACAACGCCATTAACCGAAGCTTGTACTATGACAACCAATTTTTTTAAATGTTTAAAAAACATTATTACGGCATGCGTTGACTTGGTGGCCGAAGATGGAGCACGCTTGCCTGACAAATACTATTCACGTTTTACTTGAACAACCCCGAGTTGTACTTAGTTGGAAACGCAGACGCTGACAACGAGTTCCACACCTCAGCAGTTATTACAAGGAACGTGTAATATTAATAAGACGAACGATACGTTCTCCTGATGGTAAGAGAAAACATATGCCCATTACCATTGCAGCGATACACAGAACTTTGAGTAATAACAAAGTCCAGGGCATCGCTGCTTTTGGCGCTCATTACTTTGAGACTTTCGATGGTTAGTCTCAATAGCCCTGTAATTTCGCTAGCTGCAGTACCCTTCAAACCGGAACACAGTAATGTTTACACTTTACTGTTTGACGGCAGAATATCTGGTACTGCGGTGGTACCTACCTAGACGACCACCTGCTGTAAAAATCTACCACCCAGTGAAATAATTGAGAGAATACTTATAATTTTTTTTGTAAATACATACTTATGATACATACAGAACACCCAGAACAAACATTTATCGTCACATAAAAATTTGTCCTGGTGGGAATCGAACACACGCCCTACAGCTTGAAGCAAATATTGTACCAAATGAGCTAACAAGTAAATCAATATTAAAAATAAATATGTCGTCGGGCGTCACGTAACTCTGACACTGGGGCTGGCCACTCAGCCAGGTCCCTCAACAATAAATAATCAGATGTATTATTAAACTTACTTATTTCTCCACGTTTAAACGGCTGAACGGATTGGGATGAAATTTACTTTAGTTAAACACATAGGCTATGTAGGAACGCGTAACGCTGCCATTTTTTTTGTACTGTTGATCAACTATTTATTTGACTACAGCTTACCTGACGGTGTGGTCGAAGATGATAATCACCTAATCTGGAATGGGAACTGACTCTCAAATAACGCCGCTGAAATACACCGTTAGGTGTACTATACGAATATTTCTAATATCTAAACATATTATTTATCTAAGGACAGGCGAATGAATGTCACAAAAGTGAGAAAAAAAAAACAAATGAAAAAAGCCGAATAGAATTCAAATAAGGTTCCAATAGGGTTCCAAAATTCAAATTTCTGTATAAATAAGTACAATAACCATAGACATAATAACCTAATGAAATTTATACAAAAACCTTTTTGAATGTAGAACACAAAACTTTCTTTGAGAGTTTTGGCGGGAACGTGGAAAGAGTCGTGTCGCCTCATTGCACTTTTTCCAAAACTAGTCTATTTTCGAGAGTTTATGTACAAAAATATTGGTGTTTTATTCATAAAGTGCCGAATTACAAGCGCGAGTGTAGGAAAGTGATATAATGTGGTGAAACATGAAAGCTTATAGAACAGTCGCCACTACTTTACATGACTGGTTTTGACTGGCAAGGACTGGACTTGACCAAGACTGGACTTTGACTATAATTATAGATGTTAGCCAAGAATTGCAAAAACCGAAGACGGGGCAGTATGGATTTACAGCCTTAGCCTGCAAAATATGCTTCATTTGAAGTCAGTACAAACGCAAGAATGAGCTAGTTCTGCATAATGTAATATAAATGTAACACAATATAATAATCTCATGTTACATTTTCTTGTAAAAACGATTCATATGGTTACCGGAGTACCTGTAGACAATGTTATGCATATCGTATCTAGGTCAGACGCAAATAACGCGGAGTGCGACGCAGCCGAGAACGAGAGGGTAATCAAAGAATAGGGTTAGAATATGGTTAAGAAAACAGGTCTTATTGTTTTAAACTTAGTGACGGAACAAAACAAAAGATTTTTTCTTTGTTGTTGGCTTCGCACTTCGTGCATCTTGCCAGTATGTTGCGAGTTAACCGTTTTTTAAAAACTGGCCTACAGCTGAGAGCGGGTCTCTTCTCAATGTGAGAAGGATAAGTCCATAGTCCACCAAGCTGGCCAAGTGTGGGTTGGCAGACAGATTTTCGACTTTTTTAAAGAACTCTAAGGCATGTAGATTTCATCACGATGTTTTCCTTCACCGTTTTGAAGTTAAAAGATATGTATAAGACAATACGCACATAACCTAGAAAAGACAGATGCGTGCCGTGGAATCCGAACCCAGGACCTCTAGATTGGAAGTCAGGTGGTCTCCCAACTAGGCTGCCAAAACTTCATAATAAAGTCATCGAAGTCATTCAAAGTACGTCAAGGTCGAGTCCGATTATGCCCTGTTAGCTCACATATATCTTCTTCAAGGGCATGGGTTTGATTCCCACTCAGGACAAACATTTGTGTGACGAGCATAAATGTTTGTCTTGGTGTTCTGTTTGTATTTTATCATGGAAACTGACGTGGTTTTACCTAATTTGTGTTTACTTATGCGGGATTACTCACGTTTAATTATATTGGATACTCATGCTCAGTTTCAGCCACATCCGGTGGCCTTCTTCAAGGAGACAAAGCAGGCCGCGCGTTGTATTCTGCTTTGTATAGTAGGTATATGAGTATGTATTTACAAAAAAGTATATAGTATAAGTACTTTTTTTAATATTGACAGGCTAAGTGTTTGACCACAGCTCACCTGATGCTATGCGATGATGTGGTCGAAGATGGTAACCTAGCCTTGCCTAGCTTCTCAGTTATATGGTTCCCATAGTGCCTACAAGCTTTGTTTAGTTTGGGGCGCTAGATGGCGCTGTGTCAAATGTCCTACGATATTTGACACATACCCCATGTCATAAAAAAGCAAAGCAAAGACATGTAACTTAACGTTCATAAGTGCCTTACCAGGGCCTAAACTGAATAAATGACTTTTTGATTTTGATTTGGATTTTATAATAAGAAATATGGCCCCTAATTAAAAATAGAAATAAATGATTATAAGTATTTAGCGTCAGTTTCTTTGTGGTTCGTAGATTAAGTAATTGAATATGTTTGTCGATAATATCCGCTATCTAATCGGCGAGATAGCGCGTTCTGCACTACAATGGAAAATAATGACTTGTTGTGAATCATGTGACGTCACTGTCTACTTTAGTCTCCGGGTCTGTGCAGGTCCTCGAACACCCTTTTACATATTCCACTATGGAAACGGGCGTGGGTTTGATTTATTTTTGTTTTACTTATGCGAGATTACTTTTACATAGGTTTGTAGACTTTCTTTTAAATCATCGTACAACAGATAATAATGGATGCTTCAGATCTACTTGACCTAATTCCACATCTTATATCAATCCCGTAGTTTTGTATTTTTCTATTAGCGTTATCGAATATATCGAATACTTTTCTGTTACCGTTATAGGTAATAGAATGTTACTCTAGTAATCTAGGCCTTCAGGTCAGCGTTTTATCAAAGACGACTCTTTGGTTTAACATTAGGGTTTTCGGTACCGGAGAGATGTCTGACGGAACACTTATTCTAAATATACGTCAGCCCGATGTACTTATGTGCAACCTTTAATGATTTATATCTTTAGAGTCGACTGATTTTTTAAAAACAAATTAGTAACATAAGTCAAATATTGGGTAAGATTTTGCAACAAAACATTTATTTTATTTGTGTGTGTGTTTGAGAGCGAGTGTGTGTGTGTGTGGGTTTGTGAGTGTATGTATATAATATAGGTATATTAAGTACATTATGTTTGTTTTTCTAGCAGTATTTCTGTTTCCTCAAAACTGAAATATTTTAAAAATAATAATATGCTTTAATCATGGATTAAATAACATTTTAATATATTTTTATTGTTTAATATTTATTCTAAAACTTGTAATTTTGTATCTACGAGATTGTATCTACCGTATCGATCCCAGATCACCCCATGCCGGAACCGTAAACATAATTCACAGTCACGCCGCGCCGAGAAATGTCCGCAATGATGTAAAATTTACGCTATAGCGTAAATTTTGGTAAAAGATGGGAGAGAGAGGTCTGCAACGCGTGGTATATGGATAGCGTTGAATCCGGGAATTGTAAAAGTTAGCTTAACTTATTTCCTGCGAATCGGTTTTTGTGAGACAAGTAAGGAGACAATAAAGACGTATGGCATGACACCTGTCTATGAGCATTGTTAATTTTTAATATTTCACACACCGCCATTTAATCAAAGCTTGTACTGTAGCAACCAGATAACTGATAAATTACTTATAATATTAGTATAATACTTTGTAGTATACAGTGTAGCGATGATGGCTTAGTGGTTAGTGCGGTAGGTTCGTATGCCGAAGGGCGTGGGTTCAAACCTCAACAATGAGCTTGAGCTGCCGGAAGGAAAACATCGTGAGGAAACTATAGCGTGGTGGTAGAGTACTTTTAGTACTCGACAGGCTAGCTACCACTCTCAAATTGAAAATCTACCGCCAAGCATCTAACGGTGTGTTTCGGCAGCCTTACATGGGAACCAATCTAGGTTAGGTATGTTTACTATCTTCAACCACATCGCCACTTAACATCAGGTGAGCTGTGGTCAAACACCTAGCCTGTCAACCATAAAACTAAAACAAAAGTTCCATTTTAGTCTAGGTGTATACCATCTTCGACCACACTGTCACTTAACATCAGGTTAACCAAATTCAAACAAGCCTGTTAACCATAAATAAAACTTATATGTATACTTAATTTCTCACAAAAGTACTAAATTTTATTGGATTGTGTCGTGTCTGGTATTTTTGTAGTCGATGTGCTGTAAGTAATTCGGTATGTAAAGTTTTTTTTTGGTATTTATTTTATATTTTTTTTCTGATAGTAAACTTTATTTCATGAAACTAATTTGAATATTTTGGCTTTTTATGCGGTAGTTGATTTTTAATACGTTTTCAAACTTTTGATAGCGATGACGTCATGAGGTTGGCTGAATATCCATAGTAGGCCTTTGCCATATAAAACAAAAAATAATATTTTGACACATTTGATTGACTTTGACAACAGACATGAAGTAAAGAATTTTGTTTATCAAAGCTTCTTAATGTTGCTAATCTATTACTTTTTTGTATGGATTATTACGCTATTACGCCGCTGGCAAATCTATTAAGATTTAAAAAAATAGATGGATCTATTACAGGTGTTTTACAGAAACATTAGAACTGACAGAATGCACAGAGTATGATGCCAAAAAGAAAAAGGACAAACCCAATTAAATTTTTTTTACGTGATTTGGCAATGCACGGTTGTTATATTTACCTATTTTGGTATTTTATAAGTGAAGTAACGAAATTATAGTATTTTTCCGTACTATCCTTAGATATGGATAGTATCTAGTACGGAGCATGAAATAGTTGTTCAAATACTGTAATTATAGTACGAAATCCAACGCTGCGTTGACTTGACATTGACAGTTTTTGTTTAGGTTCGCCATTGCTTTTGCACAGCGAACTACATGACGTCATTATGGGACTCATTGAAAGTCAAGTTTATCTTGTGTATTTTATTGAAATATACCCCATCTCATAGTTTAGAGAGTTTTAAACGTCAAAATAATGTACAGGAATCTAATATTTCGAAATGGTTTTGGAATCAGCAAAGTATTTTTTTTCTTTACATACCGAATTATTCCCGAGCCGACCTCATGAATGTATTACGAGTACACGGGAACAAACAATGCCACGAAGGAAACATAATAATATATCTGAAAGACGTCAATAGCTACATAATTCATGAATATAATGAAACCGAATTGGTTCAATTGGCGTTCGCCCTGCAATAACAATCGAAGAAAAATAACAACCGACTTATGAAAACTGCATCAATTTAATGTAGGAAGTACTTAAAATAATGTCATTGAGATTTGGTGGTAGATATTCTGCCGTCACGCAGTAGTGTGTAAACATTACTGTGTTCCGGTTTGAAGGGTACTGCAGCTAGCGAAATTAATATTGTATATTGTAGGACACATTACAGGGTTATTGAGACTAACCATCTAGTCCCAAACTAATGAGCGCCAAGGCAGCGATGCCCTGGATTTTGTTTTGCTACTCAAAGTTCTGCGTATCGCTGCAATGGTCATGGACTTTTTACATAAATAAAAACCCAAAACAGTATCATTGAGACATGCCCCAGTACAATAAAATACAATTTTATTCGCGGCTGTGGACTACCAGATGCATTTTTAATGGCCAACGGCCCTGAATCTCTCGGCACAAAACGCCCCTAGTGAACCCTAAGAGGGTTCACTAGGGTTCAATAGTCCTTTAGTATAAACATAATCTGTTAGCACTTACATTTGTGCTAAAATTATTTTATTTTAAATACGAACTGACTGACTGTCCATCCAAAAATTATATGACATCGACGATGTATGCATACGTTTTATGATATTAATGAATTAATAAAAATATATTCAATTTGATTATTATTAATAATGATTTAGTAAGTATTATATTTAGATATATTTTTTTGTCAAATCGTAATAAATTTATTATATTGTTTGATTAGATAAATGTTTTCTGTATGTGCAAAGTGACTTTTTTTTTTGTAGGACACATTACACACAGCGCCGTCTGACCCCAAACTAAGCAGAGCTTGTGTGATGGAAGTCAGATAACTGATAGGATAATTAAATACTTTTTTTTTGTAAATACATACTTATAATACATACAGAACACCCAGACACAGAACAAACATTTGTTTATACCAAACAAACATTTGTCCTTGGCGGGAATCGAACCCACGCCCTACAGCTGAGGCAGACATACTTCCAATGAGCCAACAGGGCTGCCAAAGAGACTTGTAAATGTACCAATTTATTAATAAAATATCTTATATAAAATTTATTTTTAATGGGATAGTCCCTTTTTACCGCACGAAACGCGGTCGAGAAAGTACCTAACTCTCCTTGCACTCCGCCATTGCGAGAATTCCCCTAATTTTAACATGGTATGGTACAAAATATCGTAGGTATTTTCCCCTATTCTATCTCGCGCACAAACACAAGCGAAAGGGAATTCCCCGTGATTACTGTAGTTTCCCCTACTAAACAAATAAGCATTTTAACCTAAATTGTGTAATAAATCAATCATTAATGGCCAATAAAAACTAGTCTATAAGATTTTAGTAAACGTTTTAACATGACAATATTAAGACGGCTTAAAAACTATTTTAACAGGGCCTATTTGATTGAAATTTATGGAAAATTACTGAAAATTGAAAAAAAAAAAAACTAAAAAAAAAAACAATTGTTTAAAACATTTTGAACTGTTTGTTACATGAAATTTAAAAAAAAACTGTTTTTCGTCCAACCCTGGATATATGTGACTTTGTGTGACAAGGGGTGGGGCGGGTTCTAAATCGTGACGTCTCATTTCAAAAACTAATATTATATTTAAGCACTAAAAGACGAAATTTAAACTTTTTTTTTTTTTTTTAATGACTCTTGCTGTTGGCCACTTGGCTTCTACATCGTCACCGGACTGTGAAATTTAAACTATCAACGAAAAATTTCAAAATATTTTCAACTCTATCTGTAAGATCATAATGTTTAAATTGTTTTGTTGGCCTGATGTAAAATTGCAAAATATATGACGTCACACAAGGGAAGTCTCACAAGTGTGACGTAATTTGTGAACGCATTGTATTTTTTTACTCAATTAAAGTTATTGTTATTATTGACTAGTATGGTTGCTAAAATTATTCAACTTACGTAGTGTTTAGTCCAGGTTCGACGTCATAGTCCCTGACGTACTCCTCAGCCATATCAGCGATGACCTGTCGGAAGTGTTCCTCGACCTTCTCGAAGTCGGGCACGGTCAAGGCGAGGGTCACCGTCGCGGTCGAGTGGGGCGGAGTCACCACTGCTTCTGGTTCTGGTAGCGGCTCCATTTCAGAAGGTAAGGGGGCTGCAACAAAAATCTAGGTTTTGCCTTTGCATGCTTTTTTTTATCTAACACACCATCATCTATGTGGTTACTTTTTATGAGCTTATTAATGTTAATGAGCCCTTTGGGACCATTCAAGTATTACGTAAGCAGATTTTTTGTAATTATTAACCCCTCCCCCCTCTTGTCAGCAAAAGTAAGCAAAGCTCTTACTTCCCTCTCCTATACTTAAGTGTTAGCGCCACTTAGAGGCGCTACCTTCATTTTCCTTACCTCGCATCCTACCTCACATCCTACCCTCATTTTCCCATGAACGACGACTATCTGCGTTGAACTTCGTGGCGGAGATGAGACTACTACGACGGTAGTCTGCCGTTGACCCTCGTCAGCGACGGATGTGTCTATCGTTGACCCTCGTCAGCGACTGATGTGCGAATACGCTCGCCCGCAACACCGCTTACCGCTCGTTCGCCCTCTCGAGCGAACGTACCACCGCACGGGATACGGTTCCCGCAGGAGCCTCACGGTTCCCCGCGTCCGCGTCGCGACCGCGCCGCTACCCTAATATATACAGTCCACTACGAAGACACGACGACCATCGAGACCTAGGACAGGGTGACGCAGCTGTGCTCATCAGCCCGGAAACCAGGTAAGTCGTCGTTTTCATTCCTCTCTCTTACCCCTCCGTGTTGGGCGCGCTCCGCCATAATATTTGGTGGCCGCGCTAACACATTTTTTGGTCCTCGAGCCGGATATTTCATCTCCCTAATTTCCGCATTTATTCCTTTTCCAACAATTCTCTAAAAATAATATATTTTTTCCGCTATTACTCGTATGTGAAGGTAGTTTCGTGGTCGGTCGACTGCCACGTTCGTGCCTCGCTCAACTACTCTGCTAGTTGCTAACCGCGTATGTGTCACTGTGCAACCATTAAATTAGTTGTTTCGTAATTTACCTAAATTTATCAGTTGTCTCTCAAAATGGCTAGTCGTTCTAAAGATAAGGACGAGTGTAAAGATGACGTACCTCACGATAAATTGCAGGTCAAACGCTTAACTTTAACTGGTAAAAGAGATGCCATATTTTCTCGTGTACAAGAAATTTATAACCGCTCTTTGAATGCTTTCACTGATGATGCGGAGAAAGACATGTTTTTATGTGGGATTATTTCACTCGATCGTTTACAGTCCGAGTTCAATGACATTGTAAACGAATTAAACATCACCGAGCTGACAATAAATCCTCGGTACAAAGTTAACTATCAGTCACTAAATGCATTCGAAGATATGTATTGCCGCTGCAAGTTCGTTTACAACAAACTTAACCCGCCGGCTACAAGTACGAATCCCGATGATTCTCGCACATCACTGCAACCTAAGTCCATCAAGTTGCCTAAACTTGAGCTTATGTGTTTTGATGGCAATCCAATGACATGGAAAATATTTTACGAGTCATTTAATCAGACTATTCATAAAAATCCAAATTTAACTGATCATGAGCGCATCCAATACTTAATTAATAAGCTCAGTGGTCGCGCTTTGTCTGCTATTGCAGGTATTACGCCAAATAGCAACAACTACTGTCTTATCTATCAGACACTCGTAGATAGGTACGATGACCCGCGTTCTCTTGCTACCTCCTATTTGCAACAGATAATTGACTTTAAATCTAATAATAATGTCGCTTCCGCAAAGAACTTAGAATTATTTCTTGATAAATTTTGTTCCGCTGTTTCCAGTTTGCAATCGCTCGATTTGGCAAATCTGGCTGACTTTATTTTAATGCAACTCGCAATAAATAGGGTCGACTCGACCACCGCATGCGCATTCGAAATGCACATGAGAGGCAAATCTATGCCTACATACAATGAATTCATCAAATTCGTTCGCGAGCAAAGTAAAATACTCGATCGCACCGCGCCCGCTTCCGATCACGTATCTGATTACAATCGTAAGAAATCTACACATTCTTTCGCTGCATCGTGCGTTCAGTTGAGCCAATGTACCTTGTGCAATAGACCTGATCATGTACAATTGTATAGGTGCCCCGCGTTCGATAAGCTTTCAGTCGATGAAAGGTTGGCCTACATAAAGCAACGCAAAGGCTGTACTAATTGCTTAAGTTTGTCCCATGACAATGCTGACTGTAAGTCAATTCACAAGTGCTTCAATTGCCAATCAGGTAGACATCACACGAAGCTATGTAGAATGCTTTCCCGTGATAATTCCCGTTCGCATATTAGTGCACACGCTTCATCACACACTGAGCCATCGCATCCTGTACGAGCTGGCAACGCCGCACGCGCTCCGGCGCAGGCTTCGCCGCCCGCCTCTTATCAGCGTCCCAGCCACGTTCAAGCTGGTAACGGCTCACGCTTCGCTCCCGCGCCGCCCGCGCCCTCCCTTCATCTCGAAGGGGCGAGCGCCGGCGCGTCTTATCAACAAAACCATAATGTTTCTTTATGCAATAATATACGGCGCCCTATTACCGACACAACAACCTGTTTACTAGGAACCGTTCAAGTTTATGCTACCGATTTAAATAGTCGCGAGCATGTTTTACGTTGCTTAGTCGACTGCGCTTCTCAATCTAATTTCCTAACAGCTAAATGTTGTGATAAATTGAATTTAAATTGCAATAAAGTTCCTAACACTGTTGTAAAGGGTATAGGTTCTACATCAAATCCTATCAAAGGATTAACTTCAACCACATTATACTCGCGATTGAATAATAATTTTATTTCGATCGACGCTTTTGTGATCGATCACATCACAGATAACCTGCCGTCCGTAAAGGTAGACGTCTCGGGTCTCACACATTTAAATTATTTACCGCTCGCGGATAACAGCTTTTCGGAACCGTCTGAAATAGATATTCTAATTGGAGCTGCATTGTTTGCCGATATCTTACTATCGGGCCGCGTCTCTGGGCCACCTGGCTCACCGACGGCTTTTGAAACCATTTTTGGTTTTATCGTAATTGGAAACGCTTCCGTTACGTCCGCTCACGTTACTGCTGCGTCTAGTGTCAGTAACTCCTCTAGTGAAATTTCTCTCTGCGCCTTTGCAGAAGAACCGCGTCTGGACACTCTTCTCCAGAAATTCTGGCAACTTGAGGAGGTGCAATGTGCGCCGACCTTAAGCCCAACTGCACTCGAAAATGAACGTATTTTCACAAATAATTTCTCCCGCGATTCTATGGGACGCTATTGTGTTTCGTTACCGTTTTCTCGTGAACCCGCTGCCGCTCTCGGCAACTCATTTAGTACTGCTAAAAAGCGCTTCATGCACTTAGAACGCAAACTCGTCGCTTCACCTCCTCTGCGAGTGGAGTATGACGCGATTATAAAGGAATATTTACAAGAAGGTTATATCTTATTGGTAAATAATGACGATCATTTAACCGGATATTATATACCTCACCACGCTATAGCCAGGTTGGATAAAACTACAACCAAGTGGCGTATGGTCATGGACGCTAGCGCGAAGACTGATTCGGGACTATCACTGAACGATGTCTTGTACACCGGTGATAATTTGCAGAATGATCTCTTCCTAATCCTGTTAGATTTCCGCTTCTATCCGATCGCGTTTACATCCGATGTGAAACAGATGTATTTGCGAATTCTCGTTAACAATGACCATCGTAAATTTCAAAAATTTCTTTATCGCTTTGATCCTTCATTATCACTCGATACGTATCAATTCAACCGCATTTGTTTTGGTTTGCGTAGCAGCCCCTTCCTCGCTATGCGAGTACTACGGCAGCTGTGCGTAGACGAACGCGCGCGCTTCTCGCTCGCCGCGCATGTTATAGAAAACCATACATATATGGACGATGTTTGCTACTCGATGCAATCATTATCTGATTGTTTACAACTCCGCGACGATCTCCGCGATTTGCTAACGGCCGGGGGCTTCGACCTTATAAAATGGGCGAGTAATGTGCCAGAGGTTACAGAATCACTCCCGTCGTCGGATCGTCACGCCGCGAATATTAATTTCGATGAGCCAGACACTAACTTGAAAGTCTTAGGCCTACAATGGTCACCCAAATGCGACGCATTCATGTTCACAGTGAACATTGAATGTCGTCCTGCGACCAAACGCAACATCTTATCTCTGATCGCGCGTCAGTACGATGTTCTTGGGCTAATAGCGCCTGTTATTTTGTTCGCGAAATTAATATTACAAAAACTACACGTATTAAAACTCGACTGGGATGTCGAACCGCCGTCAAATATTGTAAACATTTGGAAAAAATATGTACGCGAGTTACCTTGCATTCAACAGCTGCGCTTCCCGCGCCATCTAGGTGTTGAAGCAAACTCTAAAATCACTATTGTTGCATTTTCAGACGCTAGTGAAAATGGATATGGTTCCGTAGTGTATATTCGAACTCAATTCGATTCTGACTCGACTCCGATCACACGCTTAGTTTGCGCTAAATCGAAAGTGGCTCCGCTTAAAACAATTTCCATTGCCAGATTAGAACTCTGCGCATGCTTACTCATGGCTAAACTCGTGCGCCGAGTTCTCGATACTTACGAAAAGCGTCATGCTATCGATAACGTATTTTGTTTTACCGATTCAATGGTAGCATTGCAGTGGATCATTGCTTCTCCGCATCGTTTCAAAACTTTTGTGGCTACGCGTGTCACTAAAATCATTTCCGCTATTTCCGCTGACCGTTTCCGCCATGTACACGGAAACGAAAATCCATGCGCCGACGCTCTGTCGCGAGGGTTATCACCCGCTCAACTTGTTGACCACCCTCTGTGGCTCACTGGGCCCGCTTGGTTATGTCAAAATACTACTACTTGGCCAATCAAGTCAGTACCTCCCGCTATGGTAGACGAAGATCTATCTGAATTAAAGAAAATTGTTTCGCTTCCTGTGACTCAATCGCAGGATCAGGAATCGAACCCGTTGTTGGAACTTTCTACCCGAGTATCATCGTGGTTATTGTTACTACGTACGGTAGTTTTAGTTTATCGTTTCGTCAAGAAACTACCGCGATCGACATGTTTTTCCGCTGATGAAATTAATTTCGCTGAAATACAAATTATTAAGGCGTTGCAAAAACATTATTTTTCTGATATTATTTCGAATCTCGCCTCGGGCGCTCGCTGCCCGCGCGCTATACAGCGGCTCGTACCGTTTCGGGATTCGAACGGGCTAATACGAGTCGGAGGCCGTCTCCGAAATTCTGATCTGTCCTACAGTCAGAAGCATCCGCTTTTATTACCGCGCAAGGACCGCATAATCGAGCTGATAATTAATCATTATCATCGTAATAATTGTCACGCCGGTCCCGTTGCTTTAATGTCTATTCTTAGACAGCGATACTGGATTCTTTCCTGTCGTAGTATCGTCCGCTCGGTTGTACATAAATGCAACTTTTGTTTCAAGGTTAAGCCTAAATCTACGTTCCCGCTCATGGGAGATTTACCCAACTGTCGCGTAAACGAGGCCAAAGCTTGGACTCACACTGCCGTAGATTATGCAGGCCCTATATCAATTATACCGTTAAGAAAGCGTGGCGTGCGATCTATCAAAGCGTACTTATTAATTTTCGTAGATAAGGTAGTCAGGTGTTGCCATGTCGAGCTAACAACTTCCCTAAGTACTTGCTCGTTCCTATCCGCATTCAAACGTTTCCTCGCGCGACGTGGAAATGTATCTGTCATGTATTCTGACAGTGGCCGATCATTTGTAGGAGCTAAGAACGCATTATCTGAAGTTTACACGCTTGTCGATTCTGATGAATTTCAGAAGGCAATTACAGACGAATTATCCGCGAATCGCATTACTTGGCGTTTTAACCCACCGCGCTCTGCTCATTGGGGTGGAGATTTTGAGATCTATGTGAAAGCATTCAAGAGTCATCTCGCTAGGACAATAGGTTCACAGTTACTCACCTATGAGGAAATGTTAACCGTGCTCACACAGATCGAGAGCGTCATCAACTCGCGTCCGCTAACCCTACTCAGTGAGGATCCGTCCGAACCCACTGCATTAACGCCCGCGCATTTTTTAATGGTTGCACCGCTGAAACATTTACCCGCGTGCGCGGCTACAGACGAGCCCGCTCACTTACTCAAGCGCTATGCCTTACTAGACCAAATGGTTCAATCTTTTTCCAAACGATGGAAATTAGAATATCTCCACTTGCTTCAAGTTAGAGGCAAATGGAATACTCCTTCTAATCCTATTAAAATAGGTTCCGTCGTGCTTATCATTACGGATAACCTTCCCCCGCTCTCCTGGCCCCTGGGCGTCGTCGTCGAGACATTCCCAGGCGCCGACGGAGTCTGCAGAGTCTGCCTAGTCAAAACGGCGACTTCTGTGTATAAACGACCAGTCGTTCGTTTATGCACACTCCCAACGCAATAACTTAGCTCATACCGCTTTGCCCCCAGGTCAACCCGGTACCTATTCTAGCCGGTCTTTTCTTTTCCTTTAAAAACCGATGGTTTTTAAGGCCGGGGGCAATGTTAGCGCCACTTAGAGGCGCTACCTTCATTTTCCTTACCTCGCATCCTACCTCACATCCTACCCTCATTTTCCCATGAACGACGACTATCTGCGTTGAACTTCGTGGCGGAGATGAGACTACTACGACGGTAGTCTGCCGTTGACCCTCGTCAGCGACGGATGTGTCTATCGTTGACCCTCGTCAGCGACTGATGTGCGAATACGCTCGCCCGCAACACCGCTTACCGCTCGTTCGCCCTCTCGAGCGAACGTACCACCGCACGGGATACGGTTCCCGCAGGAGCCTCACGGTTCCCCGCGTCCGCGTCGCGACCGCGCCGCTACCCTAATATATACAGTCCACTACGAAGACACGACGACCATCGAGACCTAGGACAGGGTGACGCAGCTGTGCTCATCAGCCCGGAAACCAGGTAAGTCGTCGTTTTCATTCCTCTCTCTTACCCCTCCGTGTTGGGCGCGCTCCGCCATAATATTTGGTGGCCGCGCTAACAAATAAGTAAATATTGGTTTAATTAGCAGCCATTTCGTTAAAACGTGGTGTGTCGATAACAAGGAAACCAAACAATCAGCATAATTTATACGACTTTGCTGATATTATCACCATTCATACCACCTCATCCCCAATGTCGTCAAAAATAAGCAAAGTAAAGACTCTCCCTCACCCCCCTTTGGTGCTTACGTAATACTTGAACGGCCCCTTTGTTCAAAAGAGGCAGCGCTATGATTTATCATGATTTTGAAATTAACTATAATTCAAATCGATGTAAAACCAAAACATGTTATTTTTCAAACCTTGCTGCAAAAAGTCCCAAAAGCAGCGATGCCCTAGACCTTGTTTTGTCACTCAAAAGTTCTGTGAGTCGTTGCAGTGATCGTAGACAGGCGTTATCTCTTACCATCAGGAGAGTCAGGAGAGAGATCATTTTACATAGAAAAAATCTTTTTCTGTCCATTGACAAGGAAAAACACGATTTTTTTAGATGTAAAAGTAATGAGACAAACGTGACGCTCTTTTAATGGTAAAAGATAACGCATGTCCATGACCTTTACAGCGATATATATAGAACTTTGTGTAACAAAGTCCAGGGCATCGCTGCTTTGGCGCTCATTACTTTGAGACTTTCAATAGTTAGTCTCAACAGCCCTGTAATTTCGCCAGGTGCAGCACACTTCAAACCGAAACACAGTAATGTTTACACACTACTGCTTGGCAGTAGAATATTTGAAACTGCGGTGCTGGTTTTTTTAGGGAATAGCCTACTTCTAAGTTGCATCTCAAACACACACATATAGGTACACATTATATTATGTACTTATTATATTTTGTATTTTTTTTTTTTTATTCAAAATAGGTTCGCCTTTCACCACACTCTGCCTGATGTTAAGCAGTAATGCGGTCTAAGATGGAGCACGCTTACCTAGAAGAACCTATTTACTCTAGATTCGAAGACACCCATTTTGTACCTAACAGGGAACACAAAGAGTTCCACAACCGCGCTGTGCGAATAAAATCAAATCAATCTATTCTTTATCAATTTTGTTTGGTTCCCACAAAAACATTCACTAGTGTCGATTAATGGATTTTGTACTACTTTCAGACACTAACTACTATATACAGTTTTTTTTTTAAATATTTTTCATCTAAGTATAAAATCCCCAGCAAGTTTTCAAGAATATTCTATGCTTCTATATCATGTGTATTGTCTAACAAAACGCAGAGCAAGCCACGAAATTAACAAGCTTAATTAAGAAAAAAAAAAACATGTACGGCCACTAACAAATGAGCGTTTTCAAAAATGTATATGTAGTTTGTGTCACTCGGGATAATGTCAGATATTTAAAAGTTGTGGTGAAATAAAGAAACTCACATACATATCTCATAGATAGATAATTTGGTAAAGGTTTTACTGGAACTAGTACTCACCGATCATTTTAAAGCTGATAGAGAATCCTTGGAAGAACATCATGCCGGGGTTGCTCACAAAACGCATAAACAAGCGATCCACGTCTGTGAACCGGTACCGCCGCTCGGACGTCAGCCGGTACGTGAAGAGGAGGCCTTCGTGACCAGAGTCGTCGATACCACCTAAAGGAAAGGATAATTTCGCTGATTGTGAAGGATACTAACAAAGATATGGTTAATGCTAACAAAGTAATGAGACTAACGATTATACCATTGCAAAGGTCATGGATAGGTGTTATCTCTTACCAACAAGAATTCTAGCTCGAAGCCGCAAGACTTCGTTTCTTACTCGAAATTCTACGTACTGCTTTGACGGTCAGAGACAGATGATGTCACTTACAATCACATGAGCGTCTTGTTCATCTCGTTCATTCGGGTAAACCATAATAGATATAACAATAACATCGCAGGTTAAAATTTTGTCTCATATGTGGTAAAAAAAAGACACTGTAATCAAAAAATATGCTCTTAAAAACACTGCAGTGATCGTCAATGATCATACAAAAAATGTAGGTAACTTTTTGTATGATCATTGATCTCGTGTTCATGTTGGATGAAGTGATCCAAAACAACTACTATTTAACGGAACTTATCGTCTGTCGAGTTTACTTACCTACCTACTTTATTATTGTATACAGCCCACTGCAGATTTTTAGTCTATGCATCTATCGTAGTTAAGTTAGTTACCAATTCATCGAGAAAGCACATTTGTGTGCGCGATGAATCAGAAAATAATGAACGGCGACAAATAAATAAAGAATGTAAAGGAAGGGAAGGAATCACATTTCTCCTCGGTATTCTACAACTGGAGCTCCTGGAATGTCTATTTCCAAGCACTGAACGACTTTACAATAACTAAACGTTTTGATGATAAGTTCACAGATCTCGGATTGTCCAATAATAATGCAAAACTTCGGAGCATCACCGGTTGATTTTAGACCAGATTTGCAACTTGCATTTCCGCAATCAGTGCGTAGATGCGTGATAGTGTGACAAGGACATAAAGAGGGGATATAAGTAGGATGAAAGTAAATAGACATATTAACTGTCGCCATTTTACCTGTGATGCAAATAACGTTTCTATAACTTGTATTGAGAACTTTTAAGGTAAATAACGTTCGTTTGAATCAAAGTTCCCAGTTGTAGGAAAAACAATCTTATTACAATCACATCGTCTAACAGTACCGTGTCGTATCATACCTAGCAACAGAATATATAAATAAATGTTTGTAATCCATCCAAAGATAAAAAACACAATATGCACTTTATCATTATTTTTTATAAAGAACGACTAAATTAAAAATAAGTGGGATTTCGCATAGTAATTTGATCAAATGATTTTAGCGAAAATGATACTATCAAAGATGTTATCTGTGTTTTTGGGATGTTTTAATACGGACAAATAATAAAAATCTTACATACCTGGTTTGACTAGCAAATAATCTTCGAGTGCTCCGTTAACTGCAAATTCTGTAATATTCATCTCTATACCTTCACCGGGGCCTTCTAAGATCCAATCCACAATGTTATTAGTCGGATAAGCGCTGGGGTAATTAGGCGATGTGATTACAGTAGGCTCGTCTAGTTTTAAGGTTATATGCACAGGAGCTACGTTTTTATTAAAATGTTCAGAATGCACGTCTAATTCTTCGCTGTGGAGGATCGCGAATTGAGAAACAAGGTCATCTAGTTCAGAACTATTTAACTCATCTACGAAAGCTGTTTTCACAGATTGTTTTTCTATAGAAGCGTCTTTTGCATCTTCATTTGCATTATTTTCATCAGAATTTTCCAAAGTTTCCGCATTATTTTTTGGTTCGTCGAGTAGGGCATCATTTAGATAAAGTACAGGTTTAACTTTCGTGTCTAAAGATTCGACATCTGTCTCAATGGCATCGTCTGGGTTTGGTTCATTTAGTGCATCGTTTACTAGTGGCTCAAGAACTTCAGCAGCTGAGTCTTCCGCCTTCATGTCATCTTCGCTCAGAATACTTTCTATTAGTTTATCTAAATCTACATCATCATATTTCATATTTTTTACTAATTCTTCGGAACCTTCCATGTCGTTATTATCAATTTCATCAAAAAAGTTATCAGCGTCTTCCAAAGCTTTATCAATATTTTCATTATCATTAGACACATCGTTTTTAAGTTTGTCTAATGTAGCAAAAAGCTTGTCTAAGTCTGCGTTTAAGTCTTCATATACTTTGTTTACCGTATCTTCTTCTTCATTTTCTTCTTTTTCTTCTTGCCCCACTTTATTTTCAGAAATATCTTGATCAGTATTTTCTTTTTTATCAGCATTAGCAGTTTCTACAACATTTTTTTCAATATCACTATTAAATAAATCATCAGTTTCTGCTAGTAATTGTTTAGTTTCTTCTACGATTTCTTTTATGTTCGGTTGTTCCACAGGATTAACATCGTTTTTCTCTATCGCATTCTTTATATCTTCTTCAAAAGCATCTTGGTCTGCTAAAATTGATTTTGTTTCTTCAATGACAGCTTTTTTTTCATCTTCTTCTGTGGGTGCAGGCAAAGGTAATGGTGCAATACTATCATCGCCCCAGAGCAAAGCATAATCTTCGTTGCGACTTGGTGCATTTGGATCATCGGGTTCTGGTCTGTTTTCGAGGTTGTTTGCAAGTGTTTCTTCCATTGAATTAGCGAAACTGCCATCATTGTCTGCAGGAAGATCTTTTTTCTCGTCATTGTCCTCTTCCTTGAACTTATCTCTATTATCTTCAAACTGGTAATCATCTATATTGTCAACAGTATCTTTAAGATCCTCTAATGCATCAAGTTTATCACCATCAGCTTCTCTAAACTGCTGAATTTCTTCTTGAACTTTTAAATCACTTTCAGTGTCAGTCTTTTTGTTCACACTTTCGTTGATTTCTTCATCTATTACCTTTTCTAAGTCTTCGAGATCATCATAATTGAAATAGTTGTCATAGTCGTCATCAATTTGTGCTGTAACAAAGAAACGTAATGTTAGACAGAGACAAAGTGTTCTGTGTTGTGGTCGTCATTGGTAGCAATTCTAGAGACATAGTTTTAATTTTATAGCTTTTTTTAGTTTGAAGTAGAATTAACAAGAAATCGCCAAGTTTATAGTAACTACAAAATTACAAACACTATAGAGGTACGCAAATCAGTACTGTTTTCTTTTTTTAATATTTAAAAAAACTTTTATTTTCGTAGGAGAGGATTTGTACATACTCCGTGGTGGTAACCCTGAATCTCACACTAGGGCAGGCATGTGACTTCGTTATAAATAAATAAATATTGTAGGACACATTACACACAGCGCCATCTGACCCCAAACTAAGCAGAGCTTGTGTGATGGAAGTCAGATAACTGATAGAATACATACATACTTTTTTGTTGTAAATACATACTTATAATACATACACCCAGACACAGAACAAACATTTGTTTATACCAAACAAACATTTGTCCGTGGCGGGAATCGAACCCACGCCCTCAGGCAGACATACTCCCAATGAGCCAACAGGGCTGTCAAGTAGAAATATATAGAATAGAATAGTTTAGAATAGTAGAAATAATGTTGTACAAACTAGAAATACGCATAAACTTCTGCTTGCAGGTGTAGTATTTGTAAGATGTAAAAATTTACGTCGACCCATAGAGGTTTTTTGTGTGTAATGATACGAACGAGTCGCTCTCCTGATGATAAGAGATAACACCTGTCCATGACCATTGCAGCGATACACAGAACTTTGAGTAACAAAGTCCAGAGCATCGCTGCTTTGGCGCTCAACTTGATGATGTTCATGATTAGGCTCAACAGCCCTGTAATTTCGTTAGCTACAGTACCCTTTAAGCCGGAACACAGTAATGCTTACACACTACTGCTTGGCGGCAGAATATCCAGTACTGCAGTGGCACCTACCTAGACGACCTCCTGCTAAGGAGATCTACCACCAAGTAAAACAATTCAAAGTCGTTACTACGATTATTTTTACTTTCAAATCTACTGTCCACGGAATCCGGGTTCCGTGTTCTTTTTTTAAAGCATATTTTATAAATATTGCCATGCGAGAGGACATTCATAGTTGCGTTCCTCAAGTTAGTAAGTTAAATATTTATAATCGACGCGACTATGCAAAAAACCGGCCAAGTGCGAGTCGGACTTGCGCACGAAGCGTTCCGTACCATTATCTACGAAAAAGGCAAAAAAAATCGCGTTTGTTGTATGGGAGCCCCTTAAATATTTATTTTATTTTGTTTTTAGTATTTGTTGTTATAAGTACTTGGTGGTAGATCTCCTTAGCAGGAGGTCGTCTAGGTAGGTACCACCGCAGTACCAGATATTCTGCCGCTAAGCAGTAGTGTGTAAACATTACTGTGTTCCGGTTTGAAGGGTACTGCAGCTAGCGAAATTACAGGACTGTTGAGACTAACCATCTAGTCTCAAAGTAATGAGCGCCAAGGCAGCGATGCCCTGGACTTTGTTTTACTACTCAAAGTTCAGTGTATCGCTGCAATGGTCATGGACAGGTGTTATCTCTTAACACCAGGAGAGCGTCTCGTTCGTCCCATTACTGTTACATAAAAAAAAAAAACCGGCAACAGAAATACATAATTTGTGAAAATTTCAACTTTCTGGCTATCGCAGTTCTTGAGATACAGCCTGGTGACAGACAGACAGACGGACAGACAGACAGCGAAGTCTTAGTAATAGGGTCCCGTTTTTACCCTTTGGGTACGGAACCCTAAAAAGGGTTAAAGCATTTAGCATTTAATGTATACACACCATTTATTCTCTCATATCTCCTAATTTACTACAATGCTATTAATAAACACGTCGTTTGATATCGTGGTTGGTCATAATGTCATCACAGACCATTGATCGACACAGACCATTGGAGACCAGAGGTCCTCAAACTTTTTGGTCTCGTAGACCACTTGCCATGTTTTTCGGTTCGGGGTAGTCCCCTGCTTAAGTTCAACAGTGTTTTTGACTGATTTCTAACTGCGCGTACGTAATATATTGATCTGGTAATATGTGCAACTTTTTACAAGTTTAAAGTGTAGTGGAAAGTCAAAATTATATGTAGCGATGATAGCTCATTATTTAGCACTTTTGGTTCACATGCCGATGAGAGCGGGTTCATACCCCAACAATGAGCTTTTTTTTTTTTTAATTTATTTAATATTTTGTTACAATTTTTCTTAATAAAACACACACCATTAAACCTCCCGACCACCCACATCGATAACCTGAGGCTATGGTGGGTAGGGTACTTTTCAGATTGATTCAGCTTGAGCTGCCGGTGAAGGAAAAAATCATGAGAAACCATAGCATGGTTCGGCTGGCAAGCTACCACCCTCAAAATCTGCCGCCAAGCATCTAACGGTGTGTTCCGGCAGCCTCGCTAAACTTGAGAGCTTCCATTCTATTTCTAGTTGGTAACACACGCTAGGTGTGTTACCAACTTCGACCATACCATCACTTAACCTCAGGTGAGCTGTGGCTAACACCTAACAACATGCTAACACCTAGCTAAATGAATATTCTGGTGGGAATCGAACGCACGCCCAGCTTTGAATATATTCAAACGAGTTAACAGCGCAGTCTCGCTCGGTATAAACAGAGTAAACAATGCGGTTTAGATATTTCCTGGAATGCAATAACTCAATACTAATGATATCATAACTTTTATAATTGTATAATTATAAACATATTATTATTATACTATACCTAAATCTGTGTTAGGTTTATATTAAACCTAACACAGATTTAGGAAGAACTTTACCAACTCGATAACCCACAGACCCATTAAAGTATTTGTAACTAAGGCAGACATTTTGTTTTGCCTATTGAAAACTTTTTTACTACAAATAGGCTTGCGCTTGACCGCCGTCTCGCCTGATGTTATGCGATGATGCGGTCAACGATGTAGCACGCTTGCTTAGAAGAAACCGATTCACTCGCGACTTGAAGGCACCTAGTATCTATCGGGGAACATCCATTCGGGCAGCAAATTGCGTAGTGGTTCGTACAATGAAGCGGTGTCGCTTTTTAGAGCTTCTGACTGTTCGATAGTAATCTCACCAAAGTGAATCCGGTAGAAAACCGACAGACAAGCAACACTGCATCGATATTTCCTTTTCTGACTACTGAGGTACTAAAATAGGCCTGTTTAAGCTACTTTCCGTGGTTTTAGGGTTCTGTACCGCAAAAGGTAAAAAAGGAACCCTTATAAGATCACTCTCTTGTCCGTCTGTCTGTCCGTGTGTCACCACCGATTTTCTCAGGAACGGGTGGACCTAGCAAGTTAAAATTTATACTATATACTGAGGTCTTATATTCCCTATTAGATGTACATAATAAAAAATAAACAAACTTTAAGAAAAAAACATCAGCACTAAAAAGCGAAAAATAAACTTACTTTACAAAGTATTATTATACCTGCTAGGTACCTACTGATCTGTTTGAAGTCGGTGCTTAGCCTAGCATAGGTGCCGGTGCTTGGCACCGACAACAAGTTTATTTTTTAGTTTTTAGTAAAATTATGTTCACGGCAAGAAACACTTGAACAGTATGAGTCTAGCTAGACTCGACGAGATTCAAAAACGACTTGTTTACGTGTAAAAAAATTGTTGTCTTTGGCAACAAATTTTTTACACAAAAAAACATCATAAACAAAAAAAAAATCATAAAAAAATGCTCATAAAATGAAAACAACGTGGCCAAACTATGTTATATTGTAGGACACAGTACACACAGCGCCATCTGACCCAAACTAAGCAGAGCTTGTGTGATGGAAGTCAGATAACTGATAGAATACATAAATACTTTTTTTTTTGTAAATACATACTTATAATACATACAGAACTACAAGAACAAACATTTGTTTATACCAAACAAACATTTGTCCTTGGCGGGAATCGAACCCACGCCCTACAGCTCAGGCAAACATACTCCCAATGAACCAACAGGGCTGTCAAAAAAAAAAAGTTAAATGGCAACTATTCCGCATCAAACTAATTAAAATATTCACGTCAATCGGATCATAAATCTCAGAGTAATCGGTATACATATATTGAAAAAAAAAAATACCAATCAAATAGAGAACCTCCTCCTTTTTGAAGTCGTTTAAAAATTGAACGGACATTCAACTAGGTATCTGTTTTAAAAACATCGTCACAGGCGTGTGTTTATTTATACATATGCACCGAAATGTTTACACAGTAGACTATTACTGTATTTACGACTCTATTACTAGCGTGTCAAGGTTGTATCTCAGATTTTTTATGAAAATGTCGCACCAACGAATTTACAATCCAAGAATAAATAATAAGTATTGAACGTGGATTTATTGGTACCGTCTTATTGTATTGGAAATATCTCTGAAGACATTTTATTATGAGATAATTATGAGGTTTTCTAGGTACTATTTATCGATAGTAGTAGAGATTGTTTTTTTTTTTATCGCTTACAGGCTAGGTGTTTGACCACAACTCACCTGATGTTAAGTGTCGGTGTGGTCGAAGATGGTAAAGCACACCTAGCCTGGAATGGAACTGGCTCTCAAGTGAGGCTGCCGGAACACACCGTTAGATATTTGGCGGCAGATTTTCAACTTGAGGATGGTAGCTAGCCAGACGAGTACCTACTAGAAAGTACCCTACCACCACGATATGGTTTCCTCACGATGTTTTCCTTCACCGGCAGCTCAAGCTCATTGGTGGGGTTTGAACCCCACACCGTCACTTAACAATATGCGAGTTGTGGTCAAACACCTAGCTCGTCAACCATAAAAATATATATTTATTTCTCCTACCATACCAAGAGAACGTATCGTTCGTCTCACATCTTTTACATAAAATGATTATGGGCAAGCGAAAAGATCATGGCAAAACAAATTTTATAAATAAGGTATCCATTTCTTATTCTATTCCAAATTAGCACAAACCTACTGTGAAAACGAAGAAATAACAACATTACTCATGTCCTTTCTAAAGAATTTCCTCGATAAGGACACAAAGGAAGCGGGCCTCGTTATCGGCGTTCTATATACATAGATACAAGTATATCGAGCGATATGAATGGCTTCTTTATTTTACTATACTACTATAGGTTACTATTACTATAGGTTTACTTCGTGGTAGGTCTTCTAGGTAGGTGTCACCGCAATAACAGATATTGTGTCGCCAAGCACTAGTTCGTAAACATACTGTGTTCCGGTTTGAAGGGTACTGCAGCTAGTGAGCGAAGCCCTGGACTTTGTTTTGCTACTTAAAGCCCATCACACACGTAGCTATAATATATATTAATATATTTTATAGCTAGACATATTACCGTATATTTTCTATACAAATTTTCGAGTGACCGCACACGCAGCTATAATATATATTTCTATGAAGTAACCAACCTATACCGTAATTTATATTATTGCATATTAATATATATTATGGTATAGCAAGACATATTTTGAATGTACAGGATGTTTCAACGTATACTTTGTTATTTTGTTTTTCTTACCTTAAACACACAGCAAGACGTTCTTCAGAACTAATACTTTTGCGCTTCAGAACAAATACTTTTTCGCTTCAGAACTACCTAATACTTTATCGCTTCAGAACTAATACTTTTGCGCTTCAGAACTAATACTTTTTCGCTTCAGAACTAATACTTTTGTGCTTCAGAACTAATACTTTTGTGCTTCAGAACTAATACGTTTGCGCTTCAGAACTAATACTTTTGCGCTTCAGAACTAATACTTTTTCGCTTCAGAACTAATACTTTTTCGCTTCAGAACGAATACTTTTTCGCTTCAGAACTAACACTTTTGCGCTTCAGAACTAATACTTTTTCGCTTCAGAACTAATACTTTTTCGCTTCAGAACTAATACTTTTTCGCTTCAGAACTAATACTTTTTCGCTTCAGAACTAATACTTTTGCGCATGACTGTGTCTTTTCTTCTTATATCATTTTTTATCAATTCATAAAGATCTTGAAATCCTAAAATATTGGGCGTATTTTTTTGAGGATAAATCGCGATACAAATTAAATTCGCCACGAGTCTGTTTGTGCTTTACATGCAATTCAATCCATTTGGTTCTTGTTTTTGCTCCTGACAGGGCAACTAACATATTATCTAAAGCAGCATCGGAATCGTCGTCTGAAGAACTGTCAATTAAATACAATAACAATGCACTTGTTGAATTCATAATTGATTTGCTTTGAAAATCACCTTCATTACTTTACTTTATTACTTGATAGCTTGCTATAATATATATTATAGTACGGTATATTAATTCGAGCTCTGTGTATCGCAGAAATGGGACAGTCGTTATCTCTTACCATCAGGAGAGCGTCTCGTTCGTCTCCTTACTTTCAAATTATAAAAAAAAACATTATACCTAGGTACTGAATTAGTTTTCGAGGGTAAACCATTACAGCATGAATGAAAAATAAAATAACAAATGTAATAAGTAGGTACCTACCTCCAAACAGATACATTTTGCATTTATCTTATTAGTGTTATTAATTATAATGGATTGAGTTCACCGACAGTTAACTGGTCATCGGTATGATAGTAAGCATAATAAACATAAATAGCGCGTTACTCAATTAATTAATGAAGTAGGTATAACTGATACGGTAAACTATTTGCGAGCGGAATCCGATTAACGTATTAGTTCAGTACCTACTAAAGAAGTGCGTGCCGTGGGATTAGAACCTAGCACCTCTTGATTGGGAGCGAGGCGGTCTTCCAACTATGCTGCCAAAACTTGCTTACACGCTTAATACATACTACCTGGTAATATAAGTGTTTTTACCCCGTTTTCCAGAATAAAAATAGCCTATGTATTAACTAATATATATAAGCAATCTATCTGCATTCCACATTTTATCTATATCGGTTAAGCGTGAAAGAGTACATACACACTCAAATACGCATAAACTTCTGCTTGCAGGTGTAGTACCTAGGTAGGTATTTGTTTTTTTATTATGGCTGACAGGCTAGGTGTTTGACCACAGCTCGCCTGATGTTAAGTGACGGTGTGATCGAAGATGGTAAAGCACACCTAGCCTGGAATGGAACTGGCTCTCAAGTGAGGCTGCCGGAACACACCGTTAGATGCTTGGCGGCAGATTTTCAACTTGAGGGTGGTAGCTAGCCAGCCAAGTACTAGAAAGTACCCTACCACCACGCTATGGTTTCCTCACGTTTTCCTCCACCGGCAGCTCAAGCTCATTGATGGGGTTTGAACCCACGCCCTTCGGCATGCGAACCTGCCAATGTTAAAATGATGAAAAATCAGTATTATTGTAAGATGTGAAAATTTACGTCGACCCATAGAGGTTTTTTTTGTGTAATGCGACGATCGAGACGCTCACCTGATGGTAAGAGATAACGACTGTCCATGACCATTGCTGCGAAACACAGTGCTGTAAGTAGCAAAACAAAGTCCAGGGCTTCGCTGCTTTGGCGCTCATTACTTTGCGACTTCCTCTGTAATTTCGCTTAATGCAGTACCCTTCAAACCGGAACACAGTAATGTTTACACACTACTGCTTACCGGCAGAATATCTGGTACAGCGATGGTACCTATCAAGACGATCTCCTGCTAAGGAAATCTACCACCAAGTACCTACTCAATTTTTTTTCCATGCACTTGTACTGATTAATCGGTAGCTTTCAATAATTTCATTAACTTTGGTTTATAAACTAACTAGAATTGTTTTTTAAGTCATTACTAATACAGTTATAGGTATTCCGGAAGCTCGTTATTAGGCGGTTTTTGTAAAGTTACTTTAGCTATTGGTATTGGTAATTTGGTATTGTAGGTAGGTAGCCTGCAGTGTTAGGCGGGTATGTACTTATTTTAGCCATATACTTAATTCACTAAGATAAGATTCGGATATCAACTATCAGCCAATATTTTTTATTGAAAATGAGTCACAATGAGACGCAAAAGGCTGTTTCCCAATAAAAACGCTGCTCTAGTTTGCAAGTTTACAGCGCAGTTGGTAAAAAACAGCAAACTAGTGGTAAAAAAACATGTGGAACCTACCGGGCTGAAACAACAACAAAACTATAGACTAGATACTTATACAAATTACGTAAAAAAACAACAAAATCAACTTACCATTAGCATAGATTCCGCACGAAGCGGCGAACAAGGCGACAATCCAAAAATTCTTCATGTTTTTCCACTAATACATATCACAGAACGATTTAAAGTTTCAATTTGATATCATTAATCGCTCAAAGATGCGCGCGCGCTGCCCAGTATATGGTGTAATACTGGCGTGGTCGTAACAGAACAGTACAGTCGGTTGTCTAGTGATGGGACACTGCAGTTTTCCTGTCGCGTCGATTTTTACAGTGGCGGAATTTACATGTTTGCGCTGCGCGGCGCGCCGCTCCGGCCGCGCCGCCAATGCGATCTCCAGTTCCCTTCCTACTATCGTTGCGTACTCGCGTCGCTCCACGCTGCCACCGCACGATCGATAATTGGAACAAATATATTATATGTATATAACAAATCTGTACGTAATGAAATAAACTTTTTCCAATTGGTTGCTATTTTATAATGATCAACCCCATACACCTAGCCGACAGAAGGTCCATGAACCCAGCACACGCATAAATTTGCCCCATAAATGAAATGTCAATTTTATGATTTGTGCTCTACCGTCATAATTACATCAGCGTTTTCTTGTTATTAGTATGATTGTGAACTAAGGGATCATTGTGTCAGTTCCTAGTATATTCTGCTAATATAGCATACCTTCGCACGTTAGCGAATTGTGTGATTGGACCTAATAACATTTAGGTATACAGAGAAAATAAATAAAGCAATTTTTTTTAATATGTCATAATTACTTAATATAAATTGAAATATTGAACCGCTATTGGATTATTTAAAAAATTAATATCCGCAGAAGTATTCTTTACATGGCGTTTAGTGATTTTTCATGTACAGACGTTGGAATATTCAGTGTACTGTATTGTACTAAAATATTGTAATTTTTAAAAAAATTTGAGATTTCTTTTCTCCATGTACTTATATAATAATGTCTATTTTTTTTATTTCTGTAAGACAAAATAAATTTTTGAGCCAAAGTCGCCCTATGCTCCAACCTACTCAGCCTGCTGATAACTCTGCCACTGGATTTTAGCTATTTTATGATTTAAACTTCTGTGAGCATACGATCCGCCTTATCGAAACCAACTTAACCAACCCAAGAGGTATCGATGAATTGATTAATAAATAATATAAATATCGTAGAACACGCCATCTGACTCTACACCAAGCAAAATTTGTTCTATGGGAATCAGATAACTGATGCAATACTTAAATACTTTTTTTTGTGAATCACATACTTATAATACATACAGAACATCCAGATTCCAGACATAGAACACATAATTTGTCAATACCACAAAATGTATGTCCCGGGTGAGAAACGAATCCACGCCCTGCAGCTCTTAAAACAGATATACCAATGAGCCAACAGGGCTGTCATTTCAATTCATTTTCGACTCAAGATTTCCGCTAACGAATGTTGAATAAGTGAAGTTTTTTTTTTTTTTTATAAACAGCATGTGTTTTCGTTAGAAAGTTTTTCAAGTTCAATGATATTTGTATATACACACAATATACGTATACTCCATAAAATACAGTATTTTAATAATAACACCTAAGCTACACGCCAAATTCCGTACCACTCGTATCATCCCAAATACGTAATTTAAAATATCAATGAAAAAAAAACATGTCAATACAAACTTATCTAATAGAATAGTTTAAAAAAATAACTTTTATACATAAACGTCTCTAACAGAACTCTTTTTAATTTTGAAATAGGCTTTCGTTTAGCCACCATGTTTATTTATTTATTTATTATTATTCATAAACCTTAAAGCCTATTGTACATTTATCTTAACTTACTATTAGAGTTATGACAATTGGCATTATAATTTTTGGGTAAGTACCCTAGACTTCATATTAACGGAAGAAACCGATTCACTCAAGACTTAAAGACACCTAGATTATGTCTATCGAGATAATGTTGTTTGTTGTTTATAGTGCCATAATTATGATTTATAGTGCTAATAATGTCTTGATAGTTTTTCGCGTCCGTTGTTTCTCCGCGTACTTTTCTAAAACACGCAACAAGTTTGAATACGGTGTTCAATGTTATTAAAATGTTTTTTACGGAAAGTTTGTTTTGATTACGTTACGATACGTAGGATTACGTCTAATAAAACTTTTTTATTTGTATGTAGAAAAATTAATGTTTCGTAATCAACTTGTCAAAGTAAATTGCATTACGATACCAGGGTGGCTCGCTAGTGTTAAATTTAAACTAATGTTAAATAATTTAAATCAATTGTAGAAACTTTTAGTTCTAGCTATATCGTTTTTTTGTGATAAAAATATTCTCCGTTGTAACTTCATGATATTGTTAACTTCTTTTTAGTTTATTGATTTGTGTCATAATTAGTAAAAAAATAATAATTCATTTCTATATAATAGTAATGAGATGAACCGGATGCTCTCCTGATGGTAAGAGATAACGCATATCCATGACCATTGCAGCAATACACAGAAGTTTGATTAATAAAACAAAATCCAGGGCGTTGCTGATTTGACGCTCATTACTTTGAGACTTTCGATGGTTAGTCACAACAGCCCTGTAATTTCGCTACCTGCAGTAGCCTTCAAACCGGAACAGAGTAATTGCTTACACATTACTGCTTGGCGCTAGAATATCTGGTGCTGTGGTTGTTCTTACCTAGACGACTTCCTGCAAAGGAGAATTACCACCAAGTATTATATTATTACAGTATACAAGTTAAGGTGACAATCTGGTCAGATATAGCGGTTTTATAAATTTAAGTAGGAAGTAAAACTAATAAGTATCGAGTAGATTACTTTTCAGAGTTCAAACTCGTTGGTAAATCCTGTTTATACACTGTCGACCAAGTCACATCGGCTTTTCAGAGGGTCTGTTGCAAGGAAAGCTACAAAAAGACATGACCACCGTATCCATCTCTGGGTAGGAAAGGCTGTAGATAATGATTAAATTGTAAGAGCGAGATATATATAGGGTTATGTTTTTCTTCTCAAAATCATAATTTTTCAATATTGTTCCTAATTTCTGAATTTAACAACAGTTAAAAATAATAAATTATCATTAAAAAAAGATTCAGATTTATTTTTTATAAATAAATAAATAGAATATTGATAGGAACGTGGGAAATGTGTTTTCAAGTGTTTAGTTAAAAAAATATTTGTGTTTTATTCATAAAGTGTTGAATTACGCGCGTGAGGGTGGGCCCAATATATCGTGGTGAAATATGACTTCATGTGTTCTTTTAAAAACTCTATAAAAATGTAGTGAAGTCATTATAACTTTATTGGGCACGCCTGGACTGTGCTATGAGTTACACTGTTTGACTTTAGCTGTCACTTAGATATATGAAACTTGATTTTTCATTAAAATACTTAAATATATCGAAGCACTGGACACTGGCAAATGCACAAAGTGCGATGCCAAAAACAAAGAAACAAGAGTTTATACATTATACTGAAACTTCGTATAGCCTTACCTAACTTTCTCAGCAGTTTTTGACAAGGAAATGCATAAGGAATACCTATAAACATATTTCAATTAGCAGCGGACTACAAGGTTGCAATTTTATTTGTAGGTACAGGAAAATGTCAGACAAACTACATATTTATTGTTGTTAATGCCATTAGTACAGGAAAATTAAATAGCGTTTTATATTTCAAGCATAAGCTGGAATTCACTCTAAGCCCGCCGAAGGTGTGGGTCAAGTGTCAAGTCGCAGCCTGCTAGATTTACACTCTGGCTTGGGGCTTGCGGACAATAAAACTGTAGTGTATAATTTATTTTTACAATTCTTAAGTAATCTTGACTGAACAGTCATTTAATTTGTATGTTCCTTGGTAATTTTTAATAACTTGATGTTATTTGTGTTAAATTAATACTTTGTTGGGGATTACATAAAATTAAAGTATATTTAAATCTAAACGTCAACTAAAGCAGCAATGCAAATGACTTTTTGTTCGCAAATATACTAAATGTCGTACAAAATCATAGACACCGTGCAATATGGCTGCAATGGCAGGCGTTGTTATTCGTTGTTTGTTGTTGATATAAAATGTGTAATAAAATAAGGCGATACTTATTTGAGAGAGACATGTTAACACAATAATAGAAGAAGTTGTAGATATTATTATAAAGGACATACAATTTCAGTTACAATTTTTATAGCGTAATGCAAACTTGGCTTAGCCTGTATTTTGGTGACCCAAGTTTATAATGCTGCCCGTTTTTTAAAATGTGTATCATTGTTATTCCAATACAATTAAATAATACGAATTTGTATGCGTCTCCTCTAATTGCTTCTATAGCACAAATATGCATTGGTATATATTATATGTAGGTACCTATGTAGTCATTTTTTTACACGTAGCACCATCTGACTTCAAACTAAGTAAAGCTTGCGTGATCAAAGACAGACTGATGGAAGTAACTGATAAAATGTATCACATCAAATCACATCATCAGCCATAGATCGTTCACTGCTGAACATAGGCCTCCTCCTGGAGGGGTTTCACCAATACTCGCCACGCTTGGCAGGCGGGTTGACGAGCGCAGTTAGGTGTGATTGTGGAAGATGTTGGTTCCCATTTTCCGGATTACATCCCTTAGCCGACTCTTACGGCAACCACGGGTAGAGATGGTGGGGTACCATTCTTACGCCGTGCCGGCAAAAAAATAAAATGTATAATAATTTAAATAAATAAACTTTTTTGCAATACATAGGTAGGCAGGTACACATACAAAAGATTCAGACACAGAACAAACAAATCATGTAGTGTCTTTATACTTAGCACTTAATTAACTTGTAAATAAACTGTAAATAACGTAGTACAGGAAAAAATGCGTGTTTTAGTGTTAACTATCGATAGCACTAAATCACTCATTTTTTCCCATCACTAATTCTTATATGATCTAGACTGTTGATAACATTATCACGAATAGATACCTACTGTTATTTCTATGAAGTCTTGTATTATAAATAAATATAATATAATGATGTATGAAATGCTTTTCTATTTTTCGTATAGAAAATTGGTTTAGTTTTGAAATAAAATAATAAATTACTTTATGAGTACGTAGATACGTACCTACACAAGTTAATACCTACCTAGATGAATGTCGAAGTATCAGTTTAATCCTACCATAAAATGAAGATAACCATTTTTTTTTATAAACTGCAGATTTTTATATTAATAATTAAATATAATAAAAATTACCCGCATTTAATATAAGTATGTATAAGAATTCTGTTAAAGTACATTATGATGTTAGTGACATCTTGTTGAAATATTTGAAACTACTTGCTAAAGCTTAGTGTATAAGGCTGAAAGGTCGTTCGAAGACGAACAATTATTTTCCTTACGGCGATTAAGTTCCCAAAAACTCTGAGAGATGGCGCTGTACGCAACTTAATTTTAAAAACGTCGTATTACTTATTATGTATTGCAATGTGTATAAATTTATTTGATTAGATTTTATTTAATATTAGTAAGAATAATTATCACTACTGAATAATAAACAATTTACTTATAAATGTTTCTTTTTGTGGTTTGTCTGTTATTATTATTACATAAAAAATTAAAGTTCTCTATTATATAAAAATTCAAAAAATCTTGCTGTTGGAAAATATTTCCGTGTAGAAAATTGTTGCCATAACTAAATAATATTTACAACAAAGTATAACGCCCTTGACTCAAGGCCATGTTGCAAGGGCATTTGGAAAAAATATTGCAAACTCCATACATTTTGCGCTAACAATCGACTGGAACATGTGTGCAAAGTTTCGAGGATTTTTGCAAAAATTCGCGGAGACTCGACCTTGACGACTGAGGTCACGACCTCGGCAACTAAGGACGCGTCCTCGCTGCCAAGGTTTGTCCTCGCTTGAGGTCAGGACAAGGTCTGCCTTGAAAGAGTGGCCTTGCCCTTGAACACAAGGTTCGCAATAATCGAACTATCGCGTCTGCTGTGTCATCGCTGAATATGTGGCAGTTACTTCCGCGTACGTCATAATGGCATGTGACGTACGCGGGTGCGATGATTATTGTAATTATAGCGGGAAGAAGTTTGCACGTGGATTTGCTTAAGATTTTCCGTTTCAGTTTATCAAAAAGACTTTGTCAGGAGAGTCTATTATAATCACATTTTTATCGTTTTTTTTTTCCATTAAAATATGTAAAACACAAAACTAGGGTGCCGTCCGCAGCATTATTATTATTATTTGTTAGAATAATAAGAAGGTTACATAACCAATTATACTTATTATCAATTTTAAAATTTGCAATGTCGATAATATACAGTAAATATTTAGTGATAGACAAAGGTTACAAATAAAAATTCAAGGCAACACAAAACAAGAACAACTTGAAAATCAGTTTCACCAATACCGTTCATCTATCTATATCTTTAAACGAGCAATTCTTGTATATATATATATTCTGAATCTCGGAAACGGCTCCAACGATTTTCGTGAAATTTAAATAAAAATAAAATTTACTAAATTTCAAAAAAGTTAAAAAAGGTAACGCAAGGCCAATATCTATCTTATCTAATACCTTTAAGCGAGCATTTCTCGTATAAATATATATATATATATATTATATTATATTATTTGAATCTCAGAAACGGCTCCAACGATTTTCATGAAATTTAGTATGCAGGGGTACCTGGATGACCGAGCTTAGCTCAGTTTTTTTTTCCGTTTTCTAAAAATGAAACCTAGCTAGATCGATTTATCGCCCCCGAAACCCCCTGCATACTAAATTTCTTGGAAATCGTTGAAACCGTTTCCGAGATTCAGATTATATATATACATATACAAGAATTGCTCGTTTAAAGATATTAGATAATTATCTGTATTGGATGTGACGTCAATTGATACACATACACAATCTATGGTACGGTTGTTGTGACGTCCGTGATGACGTCACAGATTCTGACGTTTTTATCATTTATCATGTGGAAAACAATTTAAGGATAAAGTGTAGAATAGATTTCTTATTAATTATTTAATTATAATTGATTAATTGATTTACCTTGTGTGTAACACTCAAATATATTATGTTACAGTAATGGGACGAACAAGACGCTCTCCTGCTGGTAATAATAACGCATGTCCATGACCATTGCAGTGATACACAGAACTTTGAATAGCAAATCGCTGCTTTGGCGCTTATTACAATTTTCATAAGCCGTGGTGGTGCCGGCGTAAGAATAGTACCCCACCCTTCTACCCGTGGTTGCCGTAAGAGTCGGCTAAGGGATGTAATCCGGAAGATGGGCAGCAGCGTCTTCCTTGAACAATCACACCTAACTGCGCTCGCCAACCCGCCTGCCAAGCGTGGCGAGTGTTGGCAAAACCCCCCAGGAGGAGGCCTATGTCCAGCAGTGGACGTCCTATGGCCGATGATGATGATGATGATGACTTTGATAATGGATGGTTGGTCTCAACCGCTCTGTAATTCAGCTAGCTGCGGTACTCTTTGAACTGGAACACATTAGTTTACACACTACTGCTTGGCAGCGGTATATCTGATGCTGTGATGGTACCTACCTACACAGCTTCCTGGTAAAGGAGCAAGTAACAAAAAAGAATTGAAACAAAAAAAATTATTTAAAATGCTCAGATTAAAAACTACTTAAAAATGTAACAGATTTCAGCTGTCAAATCATAGCTCCGTCACGAGCGCCATCTATTGGAAGTAATCCGAAGCCAATTCGCATACAAAATTACAATTTAAATTTTTCGGCTGTTCCTTTATTTTTCCTAAATCATCTCATAATTCAGGAGAACAAAACGAAAAAAAAAAAACAGAAGTCAAATCGATCGAGTTTTTGAAGGTTTTGTGAGATTGCCCGGCAATTGAATGTAATATGTACCTAGATAGATATTATGATATGTACTCTTCGACAAAACAAATACCAATTAACACAATTCTGTCAAAACACTCCGAAAATAAAGAACAATCTCAATTGCTAAATTACACATTTGTTTAGGTACTTATACTTGGTGGTAGATCTCCTTAGCAGGAGGTCGTCTAGGTAGGTACCACCGCAGTACCAGCCGCCAAGTATAGTAGTGTGTTAACATTACTGTGTTCCGGTTTGAAGGGTACCTAGAGAAATTACAGGGCTGTTAAGACTGACGCGATATCCCGGACTTTGTTTTACTGCTCAAAGTTCAAGTAAAAGTCATGGCCAGGCGCTATTTCTCACCATTAGGAGAGCATATCGATCGTCTCACTATTTTTACATTAAAAAAAAAGAAAGCCGCGATGTCCCGGACTTTGTTTTACTGCTCAAAGTTCAAGTAAAAGTCATGGACAGGCGTTATCTCTCACCTTTAGAAGAGCATATCGATAGACTCACTATTTTTACATAAAAAAAAAAGAAAGCCGCGATGTCCCGGACTTTGTTTTACTGCTCAAAGTTCAAGTAAAAGTCATGGACAGGCGTTATCTCTCACCTTTAGAAGAGCATATCGTTCGTCTCACTATTTTAACATTAAAAAAAAAGAAAGCCGCGATGTCCCGGACTTTGTTTTACTGCTCAAAATTCAAGTAAAAGTCATGGACAGGCGTTATCTCTCACCTTTAGAAGAGCATATCGATTGTCTCACTATTTTTACATAAAAAAAAAAAGAAAGCCGCGATGTCCCGGACTTTGTTTTACTGCTCAAAGTTCAAGTAAAAGTCATGGCCAGGCGTTATCTCTCACCTTTAGAAGAGCATATCGATCGTCTCACTATTTTTACATAAAAAAAAGTCAATGTCGGAAATGAGTTTAATGTCAAGTATGCGTTTAACACATTAAATAATAACTTATCAAAAGTTGGTGCGTGCACAATAAAACAAAAATAATTTCACAAATATTTAATAAACTGAAAAAAAAAAAAAAAACTAACAATATTTTACATACATTTTATTTACATACCTATCTATAGACCGCTAGAATAGTCGACCGGTTTTTTCGGAATCCATATTGAGATTTGTCGAAAAGGTGGATTTTTTAACACAATGAGTTAAGTAGTTTTTGCATCACTTTCCCAAACATTTTAGAAGACGTGGGAGCGCAGGAAACATGCCTTGTTGGAAAGATTGATTAATTAACAGATAAAGGTAATGTAAGTTCTTCTGCACATTTTTTAATCAATATTGGTGGTAATTCGTCTACACCATAGCTATATTTAGATGATTATTTTGATATATTTCTCGCGGTTCAGCAGGGCCTAGGAACATGGTGTTGTGGGTGCGCCGCGGCGCCGCGGCGCCGGTCCCCGCTCCCCCGCACTCCCCGCGCCCCGCACCCCGACAGACATAATATTGTTCTTGTTTTTTTAAATAGGTATATTTTGTGCGCTCTTTTATTATTTTCCATATAGTATTAGTTTTATTTTCAGAATATTGCATTTCGGGCACTTATTGGTTTCTTTTTGAATTATTAATTGATTTTCAATAGGTTTCAATAATCGTTTATTTTTACAAGATGTCCTAATACCTCGCGTAAGTTAGGTATATTTTAGGGTTCCGTACCCAAAGGGTAAAACGGGACCCTATTACTAAGACTCCGCTGTCCGTCCGTCTGTCACCAGGATGTATCTCATGAACCGTCATAGTTAGACAGTTGAAATTTTCACAGATGATTTCACATTTTCACAATTTTATTAACGCGCTAGCTTCTATCGACTGGGACGGAATCATTAGTAAATCCGATGATTGTAGCCACTCGCTAGCTGAGAGTATAGTTAATATATTACCTAATAAATTTAATATCTGCTTCCCGTTAAAAAAAAAACAACTTATTCACCAGGAACACTGGGTTGATACGGAAAATCACAACTTTAAACATTTGCTGCAGGACACTGTACAATTAAATAGGAACTTTCCATTTGACTATTTACACTTTCGACTTTACAGACCTGGTGCGGGATGCGGATGGTCAACCGTTTGTCACAAAAAAGGATGTGGTTGACGCTCTCAACTCGGAGTTTGTGACGGCGGCCGCTAGTAGGTGCGGAGCGCCGGCTGACAACGTTAGCGCTTTGGCTGCGCTCGGGGACGAGGCATCCGCTCCCTGCGAAATTGTTGCGATAGCGAAGAAACGTATAGCCCCTAAGAAGAGTAATGTTACTGATCTCTACGGTCTGTCTGCAGGCATATTGAAAACCGCCATAGAACCGTTTGCAGCCGTAATTAGCCACTTATTTAATTCATGCTAGCGGGAAGGTATATACCCTGCGGCGTTTAAAAGGGTAAAAAAAATGCCCCTTGTACAAAGGAAAGGGCAAAAAGGTAGACCCCAAGTCCTACCGCCCTATATCCCTCGTTCCCGCTGTTAGCAAGGTGTTTGAGGTCGGTCTCAAGAGGAGGCTTCTTAACTTTGTCGTAGAACGTAATGTCCTGTCGAAACGGCAGTATGCGTACCGAGCCGGTCGCGTGACCATAAACTTGGTGCGCGAGGTGTTGTGACAAGTGCTGACTTTGTTGCGACCTATCGCGCGCGTTTGATACCGCCGATCACGCCCTCATTGCTAACAAGCTGCGATTTTGCGGAATCCGCGGTCCTGCTCTGTCCATACTGTCCTCCTTTATGTCTAAGCGAACACAGGTAGTGGTGGGAGATAGAGGTCGCGTCTTATAGGAAAATACGATGGGCGTCCCGCAGGGCTCATTCTATCTAATATTTTATTCAGTCTCCTTCTCAACTACTTGATCGGCGCCATCGATGACGCTGAGTTATACTTACATGTACGCTGACGACGTCGCTGCAGTGATCACCGCGCCGACGACGAACCATGAGCTAGAGTCGAGGCTGAATATAGTGGTGAACGAGCTCGATAAGTGGTTCCGATGGAAAGGGTACCGTTAAACAAATACAAGACCTGCTTCCTTGTCTTCAACCTCAATAATCACGCGACAGAGACTCATTCTGTAGCAGCCGGCAATACCGCGCTCCAACAAGTCCACAGTACGAAACTTCTAGGTTTCCATATTGACGGCGCGTTGACGTGGGAGACGCACATAGGCGAGCTGTGCGAGAAGCTGAGCCGCTCGTTCTTTGCGCTTCGACGGCTCGCGAGCACGCGCTGGCCATCGTAATAGAGCCTTTGTTTTACAGAAACGAGCCATTCATGCCATATGTGGGGTTCAGGACGACGTCTCGTGCGTGAAGCTGTTAGGGAGCTACAGATCCTGCCCTTGCCGCGCGAGTTTATTTACCAGGTAGCCCTGTACACCCATACAAACTTAGATAAATTTAAACGCCGGGGCGTCCACAGCGCGTTGGATCTTCGTAGTAATAAAAAGAAAGACTAGTAACGCCGTCGCACCGGCTCGTCAAGTCGGAGAGGTCGGTATACATGCTGCGGCCCGCGGTCTACAACCGCGTACCCTCTTTCGTTCGGGATGCGCCGCGCCATCGCGTGCTTCAGAAGCACGTTGACCTTGTTCTATGACTTTGACGAATATTTAAAAATAACAGATTATAGAAGTATTAGTAAGTAATTTAATATTTTTTTATTGACATTTAATCATATTGACATATATTATGTTTGACATATTAGTATATTGACTTTTTCATTATATTGACATAATATGTACCTAGGTATGTTATGATTTAGATATTTTTAAATATGAATGGAATAATGACCTGTAACTTTGGTGTTAGCAATAAAAGATTTGTAGGTATTTGTATTTTTATTCATACTGATACTGTTTGGTATTAGTTTGAATAAATACATATGACGGCGCCTAGCTTTTATATTAATTTAGCGCCATCTTGCGTAGTTTTGGTGGACTAGAGATGCAATGGCGGCACCTCTGACGTAACGCTGGTTCCGTGCGTTGCTTGTGATTGGTTTGGGTTTCGACCAATCAGAGCACGAGTAGAAAGTTTCACGTGTCGGCCTGTAGAGGCGCTGCGGAGAGCGATAGGCCGTGAGTTGAGTATTGAGGTGGGCAGATTGAGTCGGACCACTGCAGTGTGCGGAGCTAAGCGGAACGTCTTGTCCCCAATAGTGACTATATTGTTTCCTAGTTATAAAGTTGAACTACAATCAGTGTGAAGTGGTTATTAAACTGTTTAAAAGAACTAAATTGTTTGGATCTCCTCGCCCGCTACAACCACGCCCAGTAATAATGTCTGATGCGGATCGGCCCTCCTCCCGTTTGGCGGTTCCGACACATACGTCTTATTTAAGGAAAAAAAAAAACAATCAATGATAATTATCCAATGGCATAAACGTTTATTGAGATATATTTAGGTACATTTAAAATTTATTCAAAACTCAAAACTCAAAGTGCTTTATTTCCTTTAGACCTTACAGGACTCTTGGACACGTCACACGTCACAAATTATAAACATACTTAAAACTAGGAAATAAAGTGATCACTTTGATCTTTCGTTCACTTCAATCTTTTTGAGGTAAAGTAAAGAAGCGAACAAGAAACCTTTACCTTGTTAGATTGTTAGTTTTCGAGTTGGAGCAAAACTCGTCCCAAGCTTTTTTATCGTCTAGATAATCTGATATTTTGTAGTAAGCCTTTTTACATAGGATATTTTTGACAATTTGTTTGAATTTATTTATTGATAATTTTTGCAACTCACTAGGAGTTTTGTTGTAGAAGCGTATACATTGCCCTTTAAAGGATACATTTATCTTGTTTAGCCTAGTTTTGGGCACAGCAAGTTTATTCTTATTTCTAGTATTTAAATTATGTATGTCGCTATTTTTAGGGAAACGATTGATATTTTTATGAGTGTACAACAAGTTTTCATAAATGTATTGACATGGTACTGTCATTATGTTAATTTTTTTGAATTTATCACGTAGGGATTCTCTGGGACCCACATTATAGATTGCACGAACAGCCCTCTTCTGCAACACAAATACGGTGTTTATATCTGCAGCGTTCCCCCACAGCAGTATGCCATAAGACATAATACTATGGAAGTAGCTGAAATAGACTAGTCTAGAAGTATCAACGTCTGTAAGATGACGGATTTTTTTGACTGCATATGCTGCAGAACTAAGTCTCCTCGATAGCTTATCTATGTGTGGGCCCCATTGAAGTTTACTATCTAAGGTTATTCCCAAGAATACGGTATTGTCTATAATTTCTAATGTTTCTCCTTTTACGTTTACATCAGCCTTAACTTGTTTTACATTAGGTAGAGTAAATCTTATACATTTTGTTTTGGTTTCATTAAGCAAAAGATTATTGACATTAAACCAATGGACTACTTTTGAGATTGCATTATTCACATCGTCGAAATTTGTGCTTTGTCGTTTCATTTTAAAAATTAATGAAGTATCATCAGCAAACAATACAATCTCGTGATCATTCTTTACAAGATGAGGCAGGTCGTTAATATAAACCAAAAATAGGAAAGGACCGAGGATAGAGCCTTGCGGTACACCCATTGTAACTACAGATCCCGAAGACCTTTTCCCATTAATGTCAACTCTTTGTATCCTATCACTCAAGTAAGATGTAAGAAGATCCAAAGAGCCGTCCCTTATTCCATAGTGATGTAGTTTCCTGATTAATGTTTTATGATGTACACAATCGAATGCCTTTGACAAGTCGCAAAAAACGCCTAAAGCATCTTGCGACTTCTCCCAAGCATAAAAAATATGCGATACCAACTCTACACCGGCATCAGTAGTTGACCTGCCACGAGTAAACCCAAATTGCTTACAATTTAGCAGGTCATTGCCATTGAAATGCCTAAGCAACTGGTGTAAAATAAGTTTTTCAAAAACTTTGCTGAATGTAGGCAGTACTGATATCGGTCTAAAGTTAGTGGGGTCTGACCTACTACCCGATTTAAACAATGGTATTATTTTGCTATGTTTCATGAGATCAGGAAATACGCCACAATCAATAGATTCATTAAATATAAAAGCTAAATCTGGTGCAATTGTATCAATTAAAGGTTTAATAATTCTAACGGAAATGCCCCAGAGATCTGCAGTTTTCTTTATATTTAAAAGTTTGAAGACTTTTTTAATATCTTTTTCATCGACATGTTTGAAATTAAATTTTCTATCGCAGTTAGGTACATTTTCTTTAAGTAATGATTCAGCTATTAGTTGAGAAGAGTTCAGACACTTTGTAGTACAGATTGGAATGTCAGTAAAAAAGTTTTCAAATGCTTGGGCTACTTCAACATCATTTTTGATTAAGCAATTTGATTATTTATTAGTAAACATATCAATTTTACACAAATATAATATACAATCCGTCGAACGCCGGACAAGGAATTCTGTTTCCCGGAGCCGACCTCTTCCTACGGTACAGAAAATTTTGGAAACTAAAATATGCTACAACTAAAACAAACATAGTTACAGTTGACGGGCAGGTCGGCTGACAGCGGCGATCGGTCGCGACGCAGCTATGCAGCTACAAGTCTGTCGGTAAACTAAGCGCCAGCGGGACAGATTAAAACCGGTTCTCAGCTGTTACCGACAGAGGAGCAAACACACTATTTCGATCCCCGTCGCGCCGACCGACCGCACTGATATACACTATTGTTTTGCCGCAGTCCGCCCTAGGTAAAATGTATAGTAATGAAAAATGATCATTAATTTATTATACCAAAATAGAGTATGCAAGTTAGGTAAGTATCACAACACTATGGGAAAAATCATATATCACATATTGCGTGCGCGAAGGATCACAAATAACACACGGCGACAGTCAGAGGGAAAAGAAAATAAAAAGGAAGGTGCAGGACTCACAGTTCTTCCCGGTAACGTACTCAAGGAGCTCCGGAGCGTCCACTTCACAAGGCACTGAACAAACTCCACAATTAACGGCGGATCACGTCTATTGGTAATGGACCAAATGTATTAACTTATGTTATACGTTGCACTTCCGCAACGAACCGTCGATGAGTGTCGGTGTTAAGGACAGAGAGGGGATACAGGTAGGATGTAGGGAAATAGATATAACTATCGCCATGTACCTGTTATACGTAAACAATCTATTAAAGACGTTTAGCGCAAACACATATACTGAATACACGAAAACATTAATTATATTATAATGTCACATCTACATAGTAAAACATAAATTTTAACTAGTTATCTACAAATAAAAGACCAACACCGTAAGCCAATCATTTCACTTAACTACACAAATAAAAGACCAACACCGTAAACAAACCATTCCACATAACTACACAAAGAACATACCAACACCGTAAACCAATCATTCCACTTAACTACACAAATAAAAGACCAACACCGTAAACAAACCATTCCACATAACTACACAAAGAAAAGACCAACACCGTAAACCAATCATTCCACTTAACTACACAAATAAAAGACCAACACCGTAAACAAACCATTCCACATAACTACACAAAGAAAAGACCAACACCGTAAACCAATCATTCCACTTAACTACACAAATAAAAGACCAACACCGTAAACAAACCATTCCACATAACTACACAAAGAAAAGACCAACACCGTAAGCCAATCATTCCACTTAACTAAAACAGTAAAAACTACACAAAAAGAAGATTAGTGACCATCTAAAATTAATATATTACATTTACACACCTTGAATGTCTATGCTGAAATAATTCAATATTTCATCTCTTTTTTAAAATTAACATGCACGTTTTGCATGTTTTTTATTGGTCTGTAACTTTTTCAGTTATAATTATTTCAAACAATTCATTAACGTTAATTATCGGCTCATTCATTATTATTGCTTTGCTATGACATATGTCTATTTCATTATCAATACATATTACAAAGAACTCGTCTGTTTTATTTTTTATTTCCTTACGTGGTAAATTGTATACTATAAAAAAATTAAAATCATGCCCTATTTTAGCGATGTTTTAACTAGTCACATACGAGTTTTAAGAGCAAAAATGTTACGGAAAGAAGATGTCTGTGAACAGTGAAATGCACTGCCTCAGTGGGTGTTCTCGATGGATATAATTTAGGTGTCTCCAAGTCGAGAGTGAATCAATATCTTCCAGGCAAGCGTGCTCCATCTTAGACCGCATCATCGCTTAATGTCAGGTGACATGGCGGTCAAACGTTACAAATTTACCTGCATTTACAAGTATTTTTATTTGTAAATTTTCAACACACAATATATACAGGTATAATTATGTTAGATACCACTTATTATTTACGATCATAAAACTTTGTCTTCCTAATAATGCCTCTCCTTAAACTGACACTATACTGCTTAAACTGTTGGAAATGGTATTATGAAAAGATTGCCCTGAAAAGCCGCGCACCAAGTTTGCAAATATGGCCATAATCGCTAAAATCTGATAGGAATTTATTACGCAGAACACCATCAATTCCTGATTCTGATCCAAGTAAGACAAAATATCAGTAAGAAACACTTGAATACTCGATATGCTCACCAAAATAAAAGAAGTAACACATGTGCGCAGTATACCTTTCACATTCCCGGACATTTTCTTTTTGATAGCAACATAAAATATTCTGCTAAAGAACAATAAATTCACTGAGAGAACCACAAACTTTACATAAGCATACCCTTTGTATACATAAGAAAAGTATAAATCGATGTCTATAGTCGCGGCAAAGACAACACCAATTAATGAAGAAAACGACCACACTAGCACAGATTTAACAACAAACGATAATTTATTGGTGCTGAAGACATGTATCACTCTGTCGTAAAGATTTTTCGTGAATAAAAACATCCAGCAGACGAGAGCGCAGTCCGAGAGAGCGTAAACCATGAGGGTCACGGACTTAATCCAATAGTTGGTTTTCAAGTCGTCCTTTTCCATGATGATAAACTCCAAGACAGCATTTAGGAGTCTTGCTACAGTAATCTGTGTTAAAATCTTGAGGTCCAGTTTCCTGCACGCCGGCACTCGAATGTAGAGCAGTATTTGAAATATCAAACAAACTCCAGAGAGAATAATTCCAATCAGCCAGAAGATTATAATTTCGTTGGTCATTAATTCGTCGGCCATTTTTTTTCGCTCAGATCTTGCGCTGGAGTTCGTACACTTTTTTGGTTCGTTCTGTTTTAAAAATTAAAACAACAGTTTGAAGTGCCTATACAAAACACAAAGTCATACCACTGGAAAGAATACACTAAATTGCACAAGGTACGCAAATAAACAATAAGCTCTGAACCGATAAAACCTACTTTTCATCTAGTGTTGCTTCGATAGTCTATCGATAGTATTGTGATAGTATCGTAGCATTAAAATTTAGTCATAATATAGTATCGATAGAATTGTTAGTTTTCATAGCAATAGTATTACTGTTATATCAATAGTATCGATAATATCGATAGTTTTATTCCATCGATAGTCATTATTATTAGAATATGTACTATTGACAGATCACAAGAAGTTACAATACTAAGTAATTGGCTCCGAATAAGAAAGGGAAAAATAATAAGTGCTTAAAGTGATTAAGTAATACGGTTAGTATTTTTTTAACCACGTCAATCGCACGTTTTTAATTATTATTATGTTAAGAATTTAATTATTTTTAATTTTAATTTAATTTTTCTGTATTTTAATTTTTTTATTTAGTTACATATGGGTCATAGTAACCTGAAATAAATGTTTATTATTATTATTATTATTTTTAACATAAACGAGCAATCAAAATGGTTTTTTCGAAGTCTTAAAAAAATCCGTTATGTGGGGAAAAAAATGTGTTACTTTTTAGTGTGATATCGGAAGAGTGTCCTGCAATCAATGCCATAGAGATTTCAAATATAGCAGTAATACTTTTAATATGAAAGATCATTTACGAAGAAAATATCTGGATATTTTAGCAGTAGGTATCTTCATCAGCAAAGGAAGATACTAGTTCTGAAAACACAGAAAACTTAAATGATTCATCACAGGCAATTTCAAGATACAGTTACGGTTCAACACGAAAAAAGCATTTAGATACGCTTTTTACATGGAACCATTACGATTTTCCGAGCGCGAGGGCTTAAAAGAGTGGCTAGTCTTGACTCAAAATACCAAATGCCGCAACCGGAAAAATCAAAGTTCTGGATATTATAAAGCACGCCAATCAGTAACAACGGACATGTCGACTTAAAAGAACAATTAGAGCAAAAACATGTCATTTTATTACTAGACAAAAACTTAAATCTGCTCTGTTAGAAACAATCGTCATGGAGGAGAACTCTAACGCTTAAAATAATGCTGCGGTGAGTGCCTATTACCTAACTATCTCAGGTTTTTGTGGATCCGTAGTCCTGATACACTCCGTCCTTTTGCAAGTCCATGCTGATAGGTCGTGCTAAATACTTTTTAGGTAAACTATTTTCAGCGATATATTTTAGACTGCTTTCGTGAGGATTTAAAGCGGGCTTCTCACGCCACCTGCAAGTATGTTTCTATGCTAGTAGTTTGTCCCGAACTGGATCTCATGATATCTCGACAACCACTTGACCGTTTTGGCTCATATACGAACTTAAAAATTCTATTGGCCTAAACTACGTGTCTGCCAAATTTCATGTTGATAGAATCAACGGTATTCAAGTTATTGCATTACAAATGAAAATACACACTTACATACAAACATACAAGCGCTGCACAGATTTACTTACAATATTTATGGTTTTGCTTAGGAGCAAAACGTCAACTTAATTTACTAACGTAACTTTAAATAAACGTAACGTAAATGGATATCAATTTATGTTCATAGATTATTACATTAAGTTGGTACATAACTTTTCCAACCAACCAATACTATTAAGATTATTCCGATAGTAACTAATGTAAAATTATCGATACTATCGATACATTTCGATAGTTTACGGAGACTATTGTTAATATCGATGTTTTGAATCCAATACTGTCGATATTATCGAAACTATCAGGGTTCCATATTGTTGAAAACAGTCAATAGTACCTATCGATACTAATATTTATTTTATTACTATCGATAATATTATAAGTATAAATATTATCGATAGTGCCATCGATATTTTGCCTGATTTTTAAGATCGGCTATTAATAGTACAACAACAAATAAAATCAAATAAAATATCAGATGCATTACCTGTTTTTGACATTTTACGCCGTCGACGCGGCGCGCGCGCATATTTCGAGCATCATTCACGACTCGCGATCACGCCACTTGCGGAAAACTGCACTCAACGGTGCAGCAGGATTCGTTAAGCCGTGCGACATACATACATGGATAAATACTTACGCCCAAGCTACTCTTCTAACAAAATGGAAACAATAATTTGTGCGGCCTGTCAGCACCTGTCATCTTCGATCACATCATCGCTTACCATCAGGCGAGTTGGTGGAACGCCGACTTATAAGTATAAAAATAAAACAAATGAGATTCTTAAAGTTACGAAAATTCGCCATCACGCGCCTACATCAGCTAACATGGTCCTGCCGGACCCACCTCACCAGATTTGTAACAATGAACACCTCTTTAAAGGTAACAGACTGTTATTTCGCGAAGTCAGACTCCGCAAGGGAGGCCGGATTTAGTTTTTGCTTGGTCAACAATGGATGAATACACCTGCGTAGAGAAGAAGGAAAATCGGCAATTCCAATTAGCAGCCAAGCGGACCTCGACCGTGTCCTAATGAAGTAATATCAGCCTGGCTCCAATCGCCTCCAGTCAGACTAGTTAAAGGCAGCGTTGCCATTTATACGGATTTATCCGTATTTATACAGATTTGTGAACTCTCATACGGATAATTTTGACATACGGATTTAATACACATGCCATGTACCTTTAACATAAAACAATGATTTATTGTTTGAGGAAGCTTACGAACGCATTGTATTTTACTGCCCTCAAAGTCTTGTCTCTTCAAATAATTTATATATTTCATAATAATCATAATAATTTAGGGCAGAAACTTCCATAACTTAATTATTTTAATGCACGTAAACTCTGTTCACAATACCTATCTGATTTTATTCAGGTTCCACCTATGATATATGAAACCTTATTTTACAAGTTTTTTTGAGTTTCACGCGTTCCGAGAGAGCGGGAGAAAGTGTTAAAGGTGGGTGTAGAGGGGGACCACCGGTCAAACGTGGATAAGTTAATACAAACAAATGTGTATTATTCAATCTCTGAATCTCTCGCGGCGCTTATATACCTACCCCTTCCCCGCTGAAATAGTAAGATAAATAGTAGTTCAAGTCACTCTTCAGCTTCATAACGGTTAGTATGTATACTGTTTTTTTTTTCAAATTAGACATACCTACGGATATTATATGGATTTATCAAGACCCCAAACGGATTTTGCTTCGAATATGGTTGGTAACACTGGTTAAAGGCGTTGAACTAATTTTTACTGTAATTCTTTAAAAACTAATACTATTATTAACTTCACCAACATTTAACATTTTGTTTCACTTGCGTGATTTAATTCTAATCTTAGAGTGTTTAATTGCTTACAAAATTATAAAAATAGGAAATAAATCTGTAAATGAGGTATTATATTTAACGATTCTAATTGCCAATCGAATTATAAAATATAAATTCAAACGTTTATATAAATATGGGTCGATGATATCTTTACCGTGGCGGGTCGAACTTGGACCAGATTGGCACATGGCAGAACAAGAGGAAGGCCTATACCCAGCAGTGGGATAAATAAGAAATAAGGCTGTGGGTAATGATGAAGGAGTTTAGAAGAGCTTGTCGCTTATTACATCGGTAGATTTGTGTAAAAACCATAGTGAAAATGTAAAGTTCTATCGCTGCATCGTGCGTTCAGTTGCGCCAATGTACCTTGTGCGAGTATAATAGATCTTGACACGTACAATTGTATAGGTACCGTGCATTCGATAAGCTTGCAGTCGATGATAGGTTGGCCCACATAAAGCAAGGCAAAGGCTGCACTAATTGCTTAAGCTTGTCACATGACAATGCTGACTGTAAGTCGATTCACAAGTGTTTTAATTGCCAATCGGGTAGACATCACACAAAGCTATGTAGAATATTACCCCGTGATAATTCCCGATCGCATATTAGTGCACACATATCACCACTGAGCCATCGCAACCTGTACGAGCTGGCAATGCCGCACGCGCCCCGGCGCAGGCTGTGCCGCCGCCTCTTATCAGCGTTCCAGCCACGTTCAAGCTGGTGACGGCTCGGCTCCCGCACCGCCTGCACCCTTCATCTCGAAGGGGCCAGCGCCAGCGCGTCTTATTAACAATAATTACAATTAAATTATAAAAAAATCCTACGCAATTAACCATAGTTAAGAACCACCGCAAGGAAACTGGTTTTCAAATGAAAAAAACCGGTAAAAAAATCAGTCTATCCGTTTGAGAGCTACGATACCATACACAAACACATTCAGCTTTTTGCGTCGGGGGTTAGAAACATATTGTTTCGTTTTGCATCAATCTACGACGCCCTAACGGATACGACAACCTGTTTACTAGGAACTGTTCAAGTTTATGCTACCGATTTGAATGGTCGCGAGCATGTTTTACATTGCTTAGTCGACTGCGCTTCTCAATCGAATTTCTTAGCCGCTAAATGTTGTGATGAATTCAATTTAAATTGCAATAAAGTTCCTAACACTGTTGTAAAGGAGATAGGTTCTGCATCAAATTCTATCAAAGGATTAACTTCAACCACATTATACTCGCGATTGAATAATAATTTTATTTCCATCGACGCTTTTGTGATCGACCGCATTACAGATAACCTGCCGTCTGTGAAGATAGACGTCTCAGGTCTCGAATAAAAGCTTTTCGGAACCGTCTGACATAGACATTCTAATTGGAGCCCCACTGTTTACCGCTATCTTTCTACCTCGTCTCTGGACCACCTGGCTCACCGACAGCTTTTGAAACCATTTTTCGTTTTATCGAAATCGGAAACGCTTCCGTTATTGCTGCGTCTAATGTCAGTAAGTCCTCTATCAGTGATAATCACCGCGCTGAAATCTCTCTGCGCCTTTGCAGAAGAACCGCGTCTGGACACTCATCTCCAGAAATTCTATGATAGCTCAGTGTGTGCTCAATTCTAAGAAAGCTCAGTTCTATGATATCTCAGATTTTGTAGCGATGATAGCTCAGTGGGTAGCGCGGTCGGTTCACGTGCCGAAGGGCGTGGGTTCAAACCCCAACAATGAGCTTGGGCTGCCGGTGAAGGAAAACATCGTGAGGAAACCATAGCGTGGTGGTAGGGTACTTACTAGTACTCGGCTGGCTAGCTACCACCCTCAAGTTGAAAATCTGCCGCCAAGCATCTAACGGTGTGTTCCGGCAGCCTGACTCGAGAGCCAGTTCCATTCCAGGCTAGTTGTGCTTTACCATCTTCGACCACACCGGCACTTAACATTAAAAAAATGCTGGCAACTTGACGAGGTGCAATGTGCGCCGGCCTTAAGCCCAACCGCACAGTTTACTGTGAACGTATTTTCATAAATAATGTCTCTTGCGATCTACCCGAGGCTACTCATCACTCCCGATGTCGGATCGTCACGTCGCGATGAGATGAATTTCGATGAGCCAGATAGATACTAACTTGAAAGTCTTAGGCATACACTGGCCACCCAAACGCCTTTATGTTCACAGTGAACATTGAATTTCGTCCTGCGACCGCCGCAACATCCTATCTCTGATCGCGCGTCAGTACGATGTTCTTTGGCTAATAGTACTTTTTTTTATGTAACAGTATGAGAAGAACTAGACGCTCTCTTGATGTTAAGATATAACTCCTGTCCATGACCATTGCAGCGATACATAGAACTTTGAGTAGTATAACAAAGTCCAGGACATCGCTGCCTTGGCGCTCATTACTTTGAGACTAGATGGTTAGTCTCAACAGCCCTGTAATTTCGCTAGCTGCAGTACCCTTCAAACCGGAACACAGTAATGTTTACACACTACTGCTTGGCGGCTGAATATCTGGTACTGCGGTGGTACCTACCTAGACGATCTCCTGCTAAGGAAATTTACCACCAAGTAAAACAATAATATAAAACAATATTTTTGAAAAATTTTGCGCTTTCTGTGCACAGTACCTATATTGTATTAATCATTCTAAAAAAATATATAAAATTTTCGATATCACAACGATTTTAGTGGAGTAGGCGTATTTATACACGAGTGGTCAAAGATTAGGTTGTTGTGCAAAATGAAAATTTCGGATATAGCTCGAAGTAACGTTGGTTCGGCTTTCAATGAGCGCTCCGTATAATGAATTTGCCACGGACCGCAGAAGAGTGTTACGTCACAATTTTAAACTAGGCATTTCCGTATTCCACACCTGGAAAACTGTAAAGACACACGCTCTGTGCCTGTCAGTAGAAAAACATGATGGTTTACAGCAGGGCTCGGCAACCTTTTGACAGGCAGGGGCCACAAAGTGGCAAATTAAAGTAAATGCGGGCCTCAATTGCAATAATAACCCTAGTAGCTTAATATACGTATAATTGGTCATATCACACAAAAACGATAGGGGGGATTTTTTTTTATTGAAAATTGTTAAAATTAAGGCAATATAATTCTTATACTTGTAATGTTTTCTATTTAGAATCTATAATATTTTGGATATTTATGACCAATTTACAAAACAATCACGGGCCGCAAATAGGGCTTCCGCGGGCCGCATGTGGCCCGCGGGCCGTGTGTTGCCGACCGCTGGTTTACAGGAGTGATGCTAAGATAGCCGCACTCCTATACCACTCTAACTTTATAATCCAATCATACTAACCCAAGATTATTTTAAGCATATATTTAAAAGCTTGATGGCAGGAAATAATGCGCGCACAATAAAACAAAGATAATTTTACAAATATTTAATAAACTGTAAAAATATAAAATTACTAACAATATTTAATACAGATCTCTTAAAATGTTCAATTATTTATTAACATGCCTCTTAAAACTAAATTAACTATTTAGCATTCAACTACGTTAATGGCAGTATACGGTAACTGTGAAGGGTTTTATATGAAATTTATGAATGAATTGATCTAAGTGATAGTGTGAACGAAGTCATTCGTCAGAGAGGTAAAGTTAGAGACAAGACCAGCGTGTTAGCAAGTTGAACTGGCAATGGGCTTGACGTGGACATATCTGTCGCAGAACCGATAAGGGTCGTTCAAGTATTACGTAAGCATCAAAGGGGGGTGGGGGGTCTTTACTTTGCTTATTTTTTGACGACATTAAGGACGAAGCGATCTGAATGGTGATAACGTCAGCAAAGTTATATAAATTATGCTGATTGTTTGTTTTCCATGTTATGAACACACCTCGCTGTAGCGACATAATTACTAATTAAACCAATATCTACGGAGAGGGAGAACGAGCTTTGCTTACTTTTGCTGACAAGGGGGAGGGAGGGGTTATTAATTACTAAAATTCTGCTTACGTAATACTTGAATGGTCCCTAACCGCTGGAGTGGACGTGTTCTAGAGCGGAGACCACGAATTGGCAAACGTAGCGTAGGATGCCCTGAGACTACTTCGTATTATAAATACTTAAACTGTATTACGTTTGACTGCTTTACGGCTTAGTCGGTTATCTTTGCCTCATGAGTTGAGTTCAAATCCCGCCCAGAATCATAATCATAAGAAACATACGTATATGTGTTTTCTGAGTCTGTTTCTGTTGTGTTTTAAGTAGGTAATTAATAATGTTTTTATAAAAAGTATATACAGGGTTAAAAGCTCATGTGTACTGAATTGAAAGTTACCCGGTTAACTCATCTAGTAGAATATCGGCTTCAACAGCTGTAGATGCCTTCCCGTCGCATATGTTAGCCATGAAATATTATCTAAATATTTGTATTATCAAAGCGATCGATTAAAAAACACAGAGTATCAAAATATTTACAACAAAAAATATACTTAATTACTACTAATTATTATTTATGAACTGGTAACATTGTAAGTACAATTTATAATACTAATTTAATTTTTTCCACATTTGAAAATTGGGAAATAGCGCTGCCAATTTTTTTTAATGCTAGCGTATGTCTCTCAGGATGATGTTCAGGCATTTAAAAGTTATGGTGGAATACAGTAACTCAAGTACATACATGCATACATGAATGTACTAACTCAAAGTAACTGTACTAACTCAAAGTGACTGTACTAACTTAAAGTTACTGTACTAACTCAAAGTAACTGTACTAACTCAAAGTAACTGTACTAACTCAAAGTAACTCAAGTACATAATTATGTACATGCATACATGTATCCTCTATTTTACGCCACTGCCCAAAAAGGAGTGCAATGTTTTCAGTGATCGTGCATGTATCTATATGTACTCGTATATATTAGTACCTGCGGATGACCGAGCTTTGCTCGATTTTTCATTGCCAGAAAACACGGATAAAACGAAGTTTTCTAATAATGAAACCTAGCTAGATCGATTTATCGCCCCCGAAACCCCCTGCATACTAAATTTCATTAAAATCGTTGGAGCCGAGATTCAGATTATATATACAAGAATTGCTCGTTTAAAGGTATTAGATTAGATTACGAACCTCCTAATTCCACCATAACGTTTAAATGCCTGAACAAATTTTAATGTATCGTATCTTGTTTTTTTTTTACAGTTGTCAGTGGCGGATTGACACATAACCTAAATATAGGTTGGTACATGTATGCCGCCCTCGTTGATTTGCAGCTCCTAGATTATTTTTACAATCCATAATTTTGGTTAAAATTCCACAACAAACAGTTTTTGGGTATACTCATATTTCCTAAAGTTAGTACATGTCCGACAAACAACGTCATCACATGAAATTTAAATCGATATAATACTAAATACCAATCGGCACGCAGAACATTCAGATAGTCGACCTTCACTGGTATGGGTGGATCACCCACTCATACAAGTGATGGAAGAGTGTGAAATATCCTGTCCGAAATATATTAGATGCCTAAATTTGCCGCCCCTAAAATCTGCCGCCCTAGACTAAAACTTACTCAGCCTGCTGGTAAATCCGCCTCTGGCAGGTATATCAAGATAAAAAGTTTTGGCACATTCCGACTTACAAAGTTTTAAAGCCGGCTGGTTGGCTGCGCCGGGTGGTTTGGTGAAGAGTCCATTAGATATGTTCAATTAAATTTTGTAATGATGATAGCTCAGTGGTTAGCGCGGTCGGTTCGTTGGGTTCAAACCTCAATAATAAGCTTTGAGCTGCCGGTGAAGGAAAACAACGTGAGGAAACCATAGCGTGGTGGTAGAGTACTTTCTAGTAGGTACTCGGCTGGCTAACTACCACCCTCAAGTTGAAAATCTACCAAGCGTCTATCGATATGTTCTGGCAGCCTCACTTAAGAACCAGTTCCATTCCAGTCTAGGTGTGTTTACCATCTTCGACTACACCGTCACTAAACATCAGGTGAGCTGTGGTCAAACACCTAGACTGACAACGATTTAAAAAAATGTAACAATAAGCTGTACACATTTGGTGCTACACTAGAACACTTCCTTCCTGAATTTAAAGCCGTATTGATTACACTTGAGCTTGAGGGTGCGCCCGAGTTGTGGTGGCCCGCAGTAGAACACGGTCACTGGACCCTGGGGGAGAAGAAACATCAAATTAGTAACAAATATTACTTTTATTTGGTGGTAGACCTCAGAAGTTCGTATAGGTAGGTACCAGCACAGTACCAGATATTCTATCACCAAGCAGTAGTGTGTAAACATTACGGTATTCCAGTTTGAAGGGTATTGCAGCTAGCGAAATTACTGGGTTATTGAGACTAACCATCTAAAGTCTCGAAGTAATGAGCGCCAAAGCAGCGATGCCCTGGACTTTGTTTTGTTACTCAAGGTTCTGGCTACTCTGGCTCTCTGGTACTGGTCATAAACATGCGTTGTCTCTAACCATCAGAGGAGTAACTCGTTCGACTCGTTACTTAAAAAGAGCACCACATGTAATTCCGTGGTCATATTGGCTGGTAAGGCCAAACTGGGCTCTACAAAGTTTGGTGCTCATCAATGGAACGGAGCATCCAAGTGCCAACTTGAGGCCCTCGATGCAATACACCGTAAAGCTGTGCCCTAGCTGCTTAGTTGCAACGTCGGGTCTTTGTGCGTATTCAATTACGTTTACAAGTATTTTTCTGAAGAATTATTCGATCTGATGCCGGCGTTACGGTTCCATCCCCGCACTAGTCGTCATGCATTTTTTGCCATACACTTGCACATTGTGGAATGATCTTCCTTCCTCCGTGTTCCCGCGGAGCAACAACATTGGATTCTTCAAAAGGCGTGTTAACAGAATCTTAAAAGGTCAGCAACGTATTTGTAGTGTCTCTGGAATATATGAAGGAAGCGATCTTTCTCCTTTTTACATATTCAATATGATAAAAGATAATCGATAAATTTGTCAAGCAGTTGACTAATGTAGAATAACGATTCATCATTCTTTATATGTTCGCTAGCGACTCGCCCCGGCTTCGCACGGGTGCAATGTAGATACTAATGTTAACTTATGCATGTATTATACATATAAACCTTCCTCTTGATTCGCTCTGTCTACTAATGGAAACCGCATTAAAATCTGTTGCGTAGTTTAAAAGATCTAAGCGTACAGACGGCGGGAAGCGACTTTGTTTTATACCCTGTAGAGATAGAGATTACATTACAGTAGTACTACTTACTTAGTAGGATGTAGGAGCACTGTAGGATAGCGAGTAGGTCGTAAATAGGTCAATGTATTCATACTGATACTGTCCAGTATTAGTTTGAATAAATATGACATGTTTTTTTTTAAAGAAATAAATTCAATGATATAATTATTCAATGTCATAAACGTTTATTGGAGTATATTTAGGTACATTTAATATATTATTTTACACATCTTGGATGGTCTATACTTAAATAATTAAATGTTTTATTTTTAAATTAACATGCACTATTGGCTCCTGTTGGCTCATTGGGAGTGTGCCTGCCTGAGCTGTAGGGCGTGGGTTCGATTCCCGCCAAGGACAAATGTTTGTTTGGTATAAACAAATTGTTCTGTGTCTGGGTGTTCAGTATGTATTATAAGTATGTATTTACAAAAAAAAAGTATTTATGTATCCTATCAGTTATCTGACTTCCATCACACAAGCTCTGCTTAGTTTGGGGTCAGGTGGCGCTGGGTGTAATGTGTCCTACAATATTTATTTATTTTATTTATTTATTACTTATCCTTTCATTTTCATTTTAATTATTTACAGCAATTAATTAACCTCAATTATCGGCTCATTCATTATTATTGCTTTGCTATCAGATACGTCTATTTCATTTTTTATTACATACTAGCTTTTGCCTGTGACTTCTTCCGCGTATAGACATGGCAGAGTATACCTTATATTTCTAATTATTATTATTATTGTTGATAGAGTACATATATAATTATACTGAGAGTTTGCAGTCGATAAGCTGAAAAAAAAATAGTTCCCCAAACAAACTTGCACCCATTTATAAAGGTAGTCTTGAAAAACTAGTAAAAACGTTTTATTACTTTTAATAAAGAGTATTTACTGTGAGTTTCAAAACGCTACTACCAAAAATAACGAAGTTTCATATAAATTTCCAACCCCTATTTTGCACCCTTAGGGGTGGAATTTAAAAAAATCCTTTCTCTGTACACTCTTACATTACCTAAGGAACATTTGTGCAAAATTTCATGTTTTTAGAGCCAGCGGTGTCAGCTGTGCGCTGATCGATCAGTCAGTGAATCAGTCTGTCAGTTTCTTAAGATATAATTATAACTTATAGATATACTATAAAGATTACTTACATTGAACAAAAAACTCGTCTGTTTTTTTTTCTTATGTGGTAAATTGTACACTATATTTTTTTTTTTTTCATTTCTTATTTTAGCCATGTTTTAGCAAATCACGGACGAGTTTTAAGCGCAAAAATGATACGCAAAGAAGATGTCTGTGAAAGGTGAAATGCACTGCCTCAGTGGGTGTCCCCGATGGATATAATTTAGGTGTCTTCAAGTCGATAATGAATCAATCTCTTCCAGGCAAGCGTGCTCCATCTTAGATCGCATCATCACTTAATATCAGGTAAGATGGCGGTCCAACGTAAGCCTATTTATAAAAAAAAAGGTTTTGCAACTAGCTGCAACTAGCAACAACTGTAACTAGCCCTGCATTTACAAGTATTTTTATAAGTTCATTTTCACACACAGAATATACAGGTATAATTATGCTAGATGCCACTTTGTTAAACTATGTCTTTCTAATAATGCCTCTACTTAAGTTGACACTGTACTATTTAAAGTTTTGGAAATGGCCTTATGAAAAGATTGCCCTGAAAAGCCGCGCACCAAGTTTACAAATATGATCATAATCGCTAAAATCTGATAGGAATTTATCACGCAGAACACCACCAATGCCAAATTCTGATCCATGAAAGACAAAATATCAGTAAGTAACACTTGAATACTCGATATGCTCACCAAAATAAAAGAAGTAACACATGTGCGCAGTATACCTTTCACATTCCCGGACATTTTCCTTTTGATAGCAACATAAAATATTCTGCTAAAGAACAATAAATTCACTACGAGAACCACAAACTTTAAATAAGCATACCCTTTGAATAGAACAGAAAAATGTGAACTGTAGTGTAGAAACATGGGAAAGAGAACACCAACTAATAAAGAAAACATCCAAACTAGCACAGATTTTACAACAAACGTCAACTTCTTGGTGGTGAACACTTGTATCACTTTGTCGTAAAGATTTTTCGAGAACAAGAACATCCAGCAGATGAGAGCGCAGTCCGAGAGAGCGTAAACCATGAAGGTAATGAACCGAGTCCAATTGTTCATTATCAAGTCGTCCATGATGACAAACTCAAAGGCGACGTTTAGGAGTCTTGCTACAGTGATCTGTGTTAAAATCTTGAGGTCCAGTTTCCTGCACGCCGGCACTCGGATGTAGAGCACTATTTGAAATATCAAACAAAGTCCGGAGAGAACAAAGCCAATCAGCCAGAAGATTATAATTTCTTTGGTCATTAATTTGTTGGCCATTTTATTGTTTAGCATTATTGTTTGTTATATTAGTCACTGTAAATCACTCATTACGCTTTAGCGTCTTTTGTTCTCAGTTATTAATTCCGGAATGAGTTCATTTAATTGTGCGAATAGGTATAGGTATTTTTAAACTTGTAGGGCTTTAAAGTAATTATTATTTCCTCATATTCGTTTTACACTGTGGTTTAACATATCTAATTTGCTACAAACAAACAGATGTTTCGGCGTAAAGTAATTTACAAGAACACTGTCGCTCGTTGATATAGTAGCTTTTAAATACAAAGATGATATTCTATGGAGATATCCGAAGACACAGCGCTTGAGCAAACTGTATGCAGATCTGGACACGCAGCCGAAAAATTGCGAATATTGCAATTTATTTGATGTAATATACTATACTATACTATAGTCGCTGAAATATTCAAACATTTAAGTAATTACTTATCTCAATTTTAGGGGCAAATCATGAAATGGTCTCCGACTAATTCTTATTAGACTTTTTTTCGTTACATACCGAATCTCAATCAGCCCTGTTCTAATAAACTGTCCCACTGCTGGTCGTGGGCCTCTTCTCTCTCTACACTTCGAGAACTTGTTTTATGAACTCTCGAACTTGTAGTTTTCCTCACGATGTTTTCCTTCACTGTTTGACGTCAGCGGCAATACGCATAAAACTTAGAAAAGACAGAGATGCGTGGCGTGGAATTCGAACCCAGGACCTCCAGATTGGAAGCCAGACGGTCTGAGGCTGCTAAAAACTTCTAGTTACCAGTGTAATGTTTCTGCATGTACTTATGATATTATATATGACGATAAACAAGTAAAATTTTAACAAAAAAGAACGAACTTCATATGATTTTCTAATAGATGCCATTGTCAGAACTGGAACCCAAAATGGGAACAAACGGAAAGCACCAGCTTTCAAATAAAAAAAGAATCATCAAAACCGGTTCACCCTGTCGAAAGATCTGAGGTAACAAACACAAAAGAAAACCAGTCGAATTGTGTACCTCCTCCATTTTTGAAGTCGGTTAATAATAAGTTCGGATTAAACTAGTCTCATGTAATTGGACATCTCTTTTGAATATCATATCTGTGACCATGGGCACACCTATCTCTCGGGAGTCACCAACGTAAATGACAGCAGACAACACCATTAGCTAGGTTCACAAGAATGGCTAATAAAATAACACAAGCAATTACATTAAGGATCTAGTTTACTATAAATGTTTTAATTTTCTTTATTTGGAGTTATGTTCATGTTTCTCATTTGCCGTGGTGGTGCCGGCGTAAGAATAGTACCCCACCCTCTCTACCCGTGGTTGCCGTAAGAGCCGCCTAATAGTAAACCGGAAGATGGGCAGCAGCGTCTTCCTTGAACAATCACACCTAACTGCGCTCGCCAACCCGCCTGCCAAGCGTGGCGAGTATTGGCAAAACCCTCCCAGGAGGAGGCCTATGTCCAGCAGTGGATGTTCTATGGCTGATGATGGATGTTTCTCATAGTGTGTATTTTATATTATCAATTGTGCAATGAATAGTATTTTTGACATGGTCTTTGTACAGGTGATTCATTGCCTTATACAGCATGACGCGGTGTGATAGTAATACGCCATATAGGAAGTCTTCAATATCTTCCGTATGCATCTTATTGGGAACAACTTTTACTGTGGGATTAACGGAACTAAAAAGTTTCCTTTTATTTAAAAATTAAGATATTTTCGTGTCGCATGCAAGGCTTGTTACCCAATAGTCAATCCTACTTAATATACATGTGAAAGTTTGTATGTTTGGATGTTTGTAACTCAATCATGCAAAAACGGCTGCACGGATTTGAATGAATTTTTATTATTTTCGTTAATTCTGCGAACGGAACAAAAATTCATTTTGTTCAATTCCATTTTTATGACGTTGTGGGTAACAGCTAGTATGCTATGTTTTATAATCACTTCATTGAGTCTGAGAGCGTTCTACAAACTACCAGGAGCTCTAAAAATCTTCTCGCTTCATGGTTGATATTCCAAAAACTCGAATTAAACAGTTTGATTCCACCTTCTTCGTACGAACCGCTAGACATTGAAATTTGCTGCCCGAGTGGGTGTCCCCTGACAGACACAATCTGGGTGCCTTCAAGTCGCGAGTGAATCGGGTTCTTCTAGGCAAGCGTGCTCTACCACAGACCGCATCTTCGGAGATGGCGGTCAAACGCAACCCTATGTGTTATTAAAAAATATAACTAAATATAATTATATACTTACTTTATTTTGGTCCTGTAACTTTTTCAACACCTTATCCCAGTTGGGCCGGCCCGCATTGGTTCGAGTCTTTAGCCCCGTTATCAGATCGCGTTTTTCCTGAAATACAGTGCAATTACTTGTACATGTGGAATAGGTGACGCATGTCATATAGATTTGCGAGATTTACGCACTATTAGCTTCAATCTAAAATGAACCATCACGGACTATGCTAAGGCACGGTTTTCCGTTTCATTCTTACATTTATTATTCTCTTGTATTTCATTAAAAACTACAGCTGGAATTGATTCACTTTTTTATGGTGATGGTGATGTTAAGTGACGGTGTGGTCGAAGATGGTAAAGCATACCAAGCCAGGAATGGAACTGGTTCTCAAGTGAGGTTGCCGGAACAGACCGTTAGTTGCTTGTCGGCAGATTTCAACTTGAGGGTGGTAGCTAGCCAGTCGAGTAGTACCACCACGCTATTGTTTCCTCACGATGTTTTCCTTCACCGGCAGCTCAAGCTAATTGTTAGGGTTTGAACCCACACCCTTCAGTTTCAGACTAAATTCAAACTTTACAAACAATCAAATTGAATGATTAAATCAAAGACAAATCAAATTTTTACAATCTTATACAGTTAGTAGCGAATTATGATATCTCATAAAGTTAGTAGGATATTAGCTTTATGATCACTATACTCTTTGAACTTGTAAAAATGTGATACCAGATATCAACATGTTACCTACGCATGTACGAGCAGTTAGAAAGCAGTCAAAACCACTTTTAAAAGAATGAATGAATTTGTAAAAATGATAAGCAGGAGACTACCCAGAACCGAAAATCATGACAAGTGGTTTACGAGAACAAAAAATTTGGGGACCTCTGGTTTAAACAGTTTTTTTTTTTAATATTTGGATCACCAACACTACTCGTATTCTCATCGCAACATTTATAAAGGTCAAAAACATCAAAAAAAAAGAAAACTAAATGTTACAGCAATTACAGGTGACGACAACATGCATAAAATTATAATGTTAACAAATACCTATTATTAAAAATTTCGAAATGCCAATATTACGTAATTGGTATATATATATATATATATATATATATATATAGGTTGACAACAAGTTTTGGTTTTTCTAGTGAAGTGCATTGCGTAACATTTAGACACATTTAAGGTCATTTGGTTGATATCACATCAGGAGCAGTTAAGTGTTCAACTTTCATATGTTGCCATAAGGCTTAATTTCCCGTACCTTCTCATGCAGCATGTCAAGTGCCAGTTGTAAACCGACGGCCTTCATGTCGTGCCGCTGCAGAGCGCTGGTGATGTACATGTGCATCTCCAGGAACCGCTCCGAGTCGCGCTCCAGCTCCGCCTGCTCCATCTCCAGCTCCGACAGCAGGCTCACGAACCACTCGAACGAGCGCTGCTCCCGGTTTATCCAGAAGAAATCCACCTGCAATTTAAACACCGCTTACGTTGCAGGTATCTAATGACCTTACCAGCTTACCATCACAAGAAATCTGGAATGAAGAAGTTTTTTTTAAATGTAAAAGTAATGATACGAACGATACGCTCTCCTGATGGTAAAAGATAACGCCTGTCCATGACCATTGCAGCGACACACAGAAGTTTGAGTAACAAAACAAAATCCAGGGCAGTGCTGCTATGGTAATTGCACTATCTGCAGTACCTTGCAAACTGACCACAGTAATGTTATCACACTACTGCTTAGCACAATATTTGGTACTACGGTGGTACCTACATAGACGATCTCATGCTAAAGACATCTACCACCAAGTATCAATTCAATACAAGCTTTACTTTGCATCAGAAATATATTCAGAGTAGTTTTTAATGCAATTGCGATAGAAATTGTGATCCAGTTGTAAGTCCAATACAATCTTGTCGGTATGCACCTTCGTACTTAAATCTTTGCGCCACTTAAGGCTTACCTACCTTTGTGACAGTGGCGTAATAATAGGGTGGCAGAACGAGCAAAATTCCACAGGCCCCGACCGTATGAGGTCTATGATAGAACACTTATTAAATTATTCCCAAAACAATAATCGCAAAAATTTCAATCTCGACGTGCACGGTAACTATATTGTTTTATGGTTGGGCAAAATATACATTTCAGATATAGCTCGACGTAACTTTGGTTGGGATTTTTGACACTTACTCGCTCTGTGCCTGCACATGATGGTTTACAGGAATGATGCTAGCCACTCTTAATCCACTCAAACTTTATAATCCAATCATACTAACCCAAGATTACTTTTAGGATATATTAATAGTTTGAAAGTAGTTTGAACTCTAATCTCCCTCTTATAAGGTCTCACCTTCCTAAGTCGCATATTGTAGCTAGGCAGTCGCGCGGTCCAGGTATGGTGGCACTTGGGACATTCGCTTCGCGCCTGCCAGTAGCGGAACATGATGGCTTGTAAGATAGAGGCGAAGGGAGTCACGCCGATGCCGGCGGCGATCAGAGCCGCGTGCTCCGCTTGGAAGATGTGGGAGGATGCGGCACCGTAAGGACCATCTATGTAGATCTGCAAATAAAATAATAACAAAAAACGGGACAACCTGTAAAGGTGTGAATGAACCTTGTAAACGATGATATGCGTATGAAAGAAGTAAATTTAAAGATTATGAACTACGAAATGAAATTAATAGAGAAAATATGCTGTGCCGACTCTGCAATGTAGATGGATAAGATCATAAAGATGATGTTAATTTATTTGAAGGCAAGCCTAATTAAAAAAAAATAAAAAAACAAGAACGTCTACTATATGTTTATTTTTTATATTATAGCCAGTGTCACTCGGGATTACGTAAGAATTTTAACAATACATTCAAATCCGTTTAAAATTTTGAACTTATGGTGGAATTTAAAAACCCTACATACATACATGAACTCTGAAAATATTACACTCTTCTTTTGGGCATTCGTGTAAAAATACCGTCGACAGTGTGATAAACAATGAGATGAAAGGACAGGACTCTCTCGCACGAAATTTAATTAATTGGATATGTAGCAAAATAAGAAATGGCTGCATATAGATTTGCAACTGCTGTGGCGAAAACACCAACAGTCGGTGGTTTATGTTTACCTCTAAAGGTTTCCCGACGGGAAGGTTTGCCATCATCGCTTCAGGATTGAATCCTTCATGATGTTCTTTCATCATCATACTGTTTTTATCTCTCGGGGTCTCCGGATCCTTGTCTGGCGATATGCTCTTGGAGAGACGTCTTCTGGCTGAAAGCAAACGACATTGTAAGATCATAGTAAAGCTACAAATTAGCCAGAAAGTAACAAAACATTTTTTAAAGATCGGGTAAGGATCAGTTTTTTTTTGTAAGGATGTCGCTGGCTATGGCCACATACAACATGATTGATATTATCGAAGCGTTACCAATTCAAAGAGATATCTGTCCCGTTTAAGCAATTGTTTTACTTTTGACTGCGGTGGGACGTTCGGTAGTGGACAATGGTATTTGCTATTTGTGACATGTGTATAGGGAGTACCGTAAACCATCCGATATTTTTTTATAAGTTGACTTGCGCTTGACTGCCATCTCGCCTGGTGTTAGGAGAAGAAGCGGTCAACGAATAGGCTTGCCTAAAAAACACAAGTGAACAATGATTATGAAATCTTTAGTTTTAAAAATAAACGTCGACGTCAAAAAATATTACTGATGATTATTTACCCTGTGTAATAATGCTCTCATTGCTGCTTCTTCGCTCCCAGTCCTCAAAGCTGGGCGTTTTAAAGGCGATGATAGGCGGCTTGGTCCTCATGTATCGGAATCGGTGCTCTAGCTCCTTGTACTGAGGGTTATGGTACGTCTTGGCGATGTGCTGGAGGCGGGAGAGAGTGTCCATATGGTCGAACGTGTGTTCAGATTCAGAGCGGATGAAGTCGTGTAGGCTGGAAAATTTCAAGATAACTTAGTGGTAAGTTTTTTTGCGGAAGGTCTTCTAGGTTAGGACGACTGCCGCATCAGATCTCCCGATAGCAGTAATTTGCGAGCATTGCTGTACTCCAATTTCAAGGATATTTCAAAGTTAGCGAAATTATAAGGTTAATAAGACCTGTCGTATAGTGGTCGAAGATAACAAACAATTTCTCTCTCCGATTTTAAAAAGATCTATAATTCTCAGAAAGCCTTCAGATACTGCCCTGTTGGCTTATTTGGTAGTATATCTGCTTCGGGATGTTGGGCGTGGGTTCGATTTGCATCAAAACAAACGTTTATGTGACGATAAATGTATTTTTCTGTGTTCTGTGTATTATAAGAATCTACCTTTTCACAAAAAAAAAGCATGTTAGTTTTCGATCAGCTATCTGGTACCTTTAGTACAAGCTTTGCTTGGTTTGTGGCATGGCGAAGTGTCAAATGTCCTACGATATTCATTTGTTTAGTTTAATCCATACCTTATTACAAACGTCACAAAGTATAAAACTCACATGGCTTTGTTCTTATTTTTAACATCAGGCATGGACCGTGACTTTTCTAGCAGGCGTTGTGGCGAGAGCACTTCTGGAGCCGTTTTCGTCGGACTCGGTGTCAATTCTGAAATTAAAAAATATGTTTTATAAATAAGTCAAAAGAAGTAAGTCTTTCACCAGATTTCCATTCAGTTTTCACAGATTTCTTTCGCAGTAAATTTTTTAACTACCCCTTTTCGCCGTTCTAATTTTGGCCATACTCTAATGAGGGCTATATGTTTTAGATCTAAAAATAGTATATTATTTATATAAGCCTGCACATGTACTTGTACATATGCTGCAATACAGTATAAGATAGATTTGTAACGTGTTTCAAGCCTCCTCTAAACATTTGGCCAAATTTCACAACAATTTGGTTGTTATAATGTATCGTTAAAAAGTACAAATTCAACTAGAAGTAATAAAGATATTGTTGAGGCGTCCGTATCGTAATTATGTTTATCACTGATTTTTAATGGCGCATAAATTACTCTACATTAGTTTTATGTTTGGTTTATGATTTTAATTGGCGAAAGATTAAAAAAATTCACGTCCTTATCAAGTATACAAATTATGGGAATAAGTGAGAGAGAACATACGAAAACTATGAAAATGAAAGAGATAGCTACTAGGCTTCAAATGTTGGCTGGTAACCTAAATAACTGTCTACAATTCGATGAAGGGAACTTTCATTGATTGATAGCGTTAATATGCCTTCCTTTTAAATCTAAAATCGTTAATCATGAAGCGTATCATTACCATCGAAATGTGCATTGTATGGTTCTCCAGACTTCGTGATCTTCAGCGGCGTCAGTTCCAGGGAAACCTTTTTAGATTTCTTGAAAGAACCGAAGCCCTTGCTTTTGTTGCTTCGTTTACTTCGGCTGGAACTGCTCCGCGCCAGCATTCTGTAACAAGAAAATCGTTTTCTTTAATTTATATGAAAGTGATATTTAAGCAACCATATTTTTTAAACAATATTTTATTTCTACGTAAAAGTATTGTGACGAACGGGACGCTTCCCTGATGGTAAAAGATAACGCTTGTCCATGACCATTATAGCGATACACAGAACTTTGTGTAGTAAAACAAAGTTCAGGGAATCACTGCTTGGCGCTCATTACTTTGCGACTTTCGATGGTTAGTCTCAGCAGCCCTGTAATTTCGCTAGCTGCATACCCTTCAAACTGGAATACAGTAATGATTACACACTACTGCTTGGCAAATATTTTAAGACGAACATTACAATATACGTGATTTTACATTTTAACCGATATTCATTTTTTTGTTTTACTTCTTCAAGTGTGTTTTACATCCACGTTTTGTCGTAGAAAAAGAAGAAGTCTACGTGCCTTATACTTATTGTAGACAATAGACAACACTTTATTTGTGACATAAAAACAAATACAAATATAAAGAAACAAGGACAAAATGTCAAGGAAAAAATATATTTATGTCACAAACCGGCCTCAACTTAGCATAATGCCGACTGTACCCAGCCCGCGCTGGTATTCCGTCAAGCCAGTAAGTGAACGCACGACGCACAATAAAAGGAATGTCAAGAAATGGAATACAAATCTATTTAGGACTGTCGAGTGGAAAATGGAAATAGATATAGTATGCTAACAAATTTGCATTTACAGTGATAAAACATACTCATGTTCAGTTTCCAGCAGCTGCGGCTGAGATGGGAGTCCATGTATCCTGGCCTGTTCCTCCTCGAAGCGCGAGTACAGCCGGTTGGTCCACTCGCCCACGCCGCGGATATGAAGCCACAGATACCCTGCAAACAGAAAGTTTCGATTCTTCACTCAGGCATTGGACTTAAACGAAAATCGATATGCCACAAGTAATTCGTTTGCAAGTCATTAGTCTCCAACTCTACATATTACTTTTCTTCTGCTCTTTTCATCAGCTCATTGTTCTACCTTTTTTATATAGTTGGTAGGCCAGGTGTTTGACCACTGCTCACTTGATCAGTGTAGTCAAAGAAAGTAAACACACCTAACCTGGAATGGAACTGGCTCTCAAGTGAGGCTGCCGGACACCATCAGGTGCTTGGTGGCAGATTTTCAACTTGAGGGTGGCAGCTAGCCAGTCATGTACTAGAGATACCCTACATGCTATGGAGCATGGTTTCCTCACGATGTTTTCCTTCACCAGCAGCTCAAGCTCATTGTTGCGATTTGACTTCCTTATTGACCCTATCCTTATTTGACCGACCGCGCTAACCATTAAGCTATCAACGCTACAAACAAAAAAAAAATGTGATCAACGTGATACTTTCCTGATAGTAAGAGATAACGCTTGTCCATGACCATTGTAGCGTTACACGGAACTTTCAGTAGCAAAACAAAGTCCAGTGCATCGGCGCAAATATTTTTTGAGCCTTCCTTTGGTAAGTTTCAAAAACCCTGTAATTACGCTAGCTGCAACCCACCCTATACTTCAAACCGGAACAGAGTAATGTTTACACACTACTGCTTGGCGGCAGAATCTTTGGTACCTCGGTGGTGTCTACCTAGACAATCTCCTGCTGAAAATCTACCTTCCAAATCAAAACATCTCTTAGTAATTCGTCTACTGCATCAATGTTCCTCCAATTGTTATTACCTTCCAATTCTGGCGCACTGCTTATGGTAAACGGATGCCATTCGTAGAAAGCGATAGCGGGTATGTTCACGAACACATAGTCTCCAGCATTGAACTCGAAGTGAGGCGGCCTCTTGATCACCAAGTGCGTCACTCGGGAAGGAAGCAGGATGCCGGCGGATATGTAGGTCTTACTGCGCTCAGACCTGGAAACAAGTGTCGCAGTATCAGATATTCAGTAGTGCGTAAACATTTAAAAAAAAAAACTTTTGATATACTTTTCTGATGTTAAGATGGCGATACACAGAACTTTGAGTAGCAATACTAAGTCCAAGGGATTGCTGCTATGGTGCTCTGTGTTTCCTGACTTTCGATGGTTAGTCTCAACAGCCCTGTAATTTTATTATGGAAACTGACGTGGTCTTGACACATTTTTGAATGAATGATGAAGGCCACCGGATGTGGCCGAAACTATAGTCGGAGTTTCCGATAAAATTAATCGTGAGTAATCCCGCATAAATAAAACAAAAAGCCCTTTAAACCGGAACACAGTAATGTTGACACACTGCTGCTTGGTGGCAGAATATCTGGTACTGCAGTGGTACCTACTTAGACAACTTCCTGCTAAGGAGATCTACCACCGAGTATTGCTTCCAGTTTGATGGGTTGTTTTGCAGCTAGAGAAAGTAAAAGGCTATTGAGATTTACCATCATGTCAAAGTGATGCCAAAGTAGCTCGGCCCTGTTGGCTCATTGGGAGTATGTCTGCCTGAGCTGTAGGGCGTGGGTTCGATTCCCGCCAAGGACAAATGTTTGTTTGGTATATACAAATGTTTGTTCTGTGTCTGGGTGTTCTGTATGTATTATAAGTATGTATTTACAAAAAAAAAAAAGTATTTATGTATTCTATCAGTTATCTGACTTCCATCACACAAGCTCTGCTTAGTTTGGGGTCAGATGGCGCTGTGTGTAATGTGTCCTACAATATTTTATTTTTATTTTAATTTACTTTGTTAATTCTGGGTACTGCTGCAATAGTCACAGATAAGCTTTATCTCTTACCATCAGGAGAGCGTCTCCTTTGACTTGTAAAGGTAAGATTATCTATTTTTGTTTGAAGTAAGACACTTATTAGTTAGACTTATTGGAAACTTCAGGAACCTAGTTGTCGTCTAAAATGACAGTAAACTTGTTAGATATTTTAAGTTATCCGTTTTAAATGAAATACAATTTCATATTTAAAACTATCATCATGATCTTTCATTAAGTAATGTGTATAAGTACCTCGGCTAGCTGTACCGATTTACAGTTTCTGTTTTCTGTCACATACCATTCATGCGGTCAACCGTCCTAAACTTCAGATATACGGAGATGTTATATCCGGTTGAAATTCTAGATATGACGAAAAGAAACGACCTCACCAAACTAGTAAATATTACAAAACTAACATCATCGAAACGATCCGGAGTATCCTCTCAGTGATGTATATAGCCCCGGGAACTATGAACCACTTGAGGAAGTTGGGTCCGTGCAAGATCAGCAACGCCCAGAACGGAATGTACAGCAGGTGAGTCCAGTAGAATATCTGGAAAAACAAACACACTCTCATAATATGGTAATAACTCTAAGAGTGAAGCAGTCGGAAAGATTTCGTAAATTAATAAATTTGACGCCGTTGTTACGATTGTTCATTACTGCGATATATGTAAGGATGAAATGACAGGGCTGTTAAGACTAACCATCGAAAGCCAAATCAATGAGTGCCAAAGCAGCGATGCCTTTGATTTTGTTTTGTTATTCAAAGTTCTGTGTATCGCTGCAATGGTCATGGATAGGCGTTATCTCTTAGGGGCCATCCACAAATCACGTCACACGAGTTTTATGACATTTGTGAAACTCCCCCCTCCCTGGTGTGACGTCACATATTTTGCAATTTTACATTAGGAAATTATGAAATTAAAACAGCAGTACCGAAATCAGGTTTATTCCCATTTAAATTGTTTTTTAATAAATCAACTAAACTAAAAAATATTTTTTAATAAATTAAATAAACTAGTTAAAACAATTTAAACATTATGCACATACAGATACAGTTGAAAACATTTCGAACTATTAACGAAAATTAATAGTTTAAATTTCATATTTATAGCAGTTTTGGAAATGTGACGTCACGAAATTTAAGACCCGTTCCACCCCTTATCACACAATGTCACATTTCGTCGACCAGCCCCTTCCTCTTAACGTGTGACATAATTTATGGATGGGCCCTTACCATCAGGAGAGAGTCTTGTTCGTCTCATTACTTTAACATAAAAAACAAAAAAATATTTTCTGAATATTTACCGTAATTACTTACCTATATATCGCCACATATGCTTGCGCTTTGTTTAATGGCATGCTATAGAATGCGGGTGGATAGCAAAACTACGGCCTTGGATTTACTAAAATCTATAAATTTACTACAGATAATATAAGTAAAATCGATCTATTCTTCAGCTATTTTCTAGTGTCGAGATGGCGCCACTCTCTTTCCGTGTTTCGTGCTATTTTGGCTTTACGTTGAAAGACAGCTTCATAATAGTGCAACGACTGCCTTGGCGCTTACGCTTATTGTTGTTGTAGTGTCGTGTATGACAAAATAAATGTCTTGCCTTGGCTTTTGTCGTTGTTAACCTTACTTTGTTACAGTGAAGTATAAAATTAAAAGATGGCGTCGTTTTAAGCCAATTTTCCATTCTTTGTAATGGGATTCAGCAATTTTCACCTTGAACCGTCCCCCTCTCCTGACGAAGGGCTGGCTGCAGACGAACAGCACGAGCAGCAGCGCCACAAGAGCGAACCCTGTGGGGTTAGCCCAGCCCCCCACCAGCCCGTGCTTCCCGGGGGCGGATGTCAGCAGCCACTCGTAGAGGGTGTAGTTGTCGCGGTTGATCACCGGGTGGTTCACCACTATTATACCTGGAAAGTAATGGCTACTCTTTAAGATCAAATAGGCGAACACGCCAGCAAGCGCCGTTCCAGGCTAGGTGTGCTTTAGCATCTTCGACCACATCGTCACTTAACATCAGGTGAGCTGTGGTCAAAAACCTGGCTTGCCAAACTTAAAAAAACTCGCCTTTTGATACGAGACTGTCCATAGAGAACTGCAATACTAGAAGCATCTTCGTTGTCTAATTTTCAGGATAAACACTCTGTTAACCATCTCGTTCGTCTCATTACTATTACGTAAAAAATTTAGTATGTGAAAGTAATGTAACGAACTAAACGCTCCCCTGATGGTAAGAGATCTCTTATACCAGACGCTAGCTGGAGTCCTCTTCAAACCGGAACACAGTACCTAATGTTAGTACACTAAGCTTGCTAGACGACCTCCTGCTAAGGAAATCGACCACCACGTATCGAACCAATCAAAGATGAAGCACGCAGAAGAATTAGAAGATACCATATTTTTTTGGTTTACATATACCGCTTTACTTTTCGGAAGTTCATTTTGAGTATTCAAGAGATATATTTTTAGTGTATTTCCGCTTAAAAGTCGTTCTGTGATTATTATCTAACTATCTACTATCTAACTATAAGGATGCCAATCATTAAATATCCTTTAACAAAATCTGACATAAACTTAAAATCTAAATATATTAAAAATATCTAACCAAAATATTTACACACACGAGTATTTATATAATTAATTTCTCGGTGCAATAACCAGTTGAACACACGTGTGTCGCCTCTACAGGAGGCATCCTCAGGACGTGTTGACTCTCCGAGCGCTTGGCCGAGACTGAGTGAATGTAATTAAAATTAAAACAGAAAAATACTTACTGAAATTACATAGGTGCATAACAGTATGGGTTACACTGTAGACGAATATGAGCACTCCAGTGAGCTTGTGCAGGTAGATGTGGTGGTCGAGAGGCAGCACGGAGCCGAACCCTCGCACGCGGAGCTGCGTGATGCAGTGGCGCAGCATGAGCACCAGGATCCAGGAGCAGTTGAAGTTCAGGCACTGACCTGCAGCGAACGGGGACATCATGTCGTAGCGATGATAACTTAGTGGACGTCATTGAACAAACAACAGTGGCCTATAGTTATTGGAGAAGTAGTGTAGTATTGGAGGAGTAAACACACATACACACACAAGCATATACACAAAATTTTCATACTAACATATTATTACTCGACCAAGACCTGAGTTCGAGAGTAGGGGCAAAATGTAAACCAGCGCTGTAAGAATTTAATTCTTACAGCATAAAGCTGATTTTGCCCCATTGGCAACATTAATTAATTTTTATTTATAAGTCACACATGTATTATTTTTTTTTGTTTTTAATTGTTGTCAATAAAAAAATTATTATTATTATTAAATCTTGGTGTTAGGATACTTTCTAGTATGTACTCGGCTAGCTACCACATGAAAATTAAAAATCTGCCGCCAAGTATCTAATAGTGTGTCCATGGTCACACCTCAAAGCCAGATCCCATTCTAGGCTAGGTATGATAAATCTTCAATTACACCAGGTGAGTTGTGGTCAAACACCAAGCCTGTAAACTATCAAATACATCAAAAGGATATAAATATTATATCAGTTATATGGTTTCCTTAGTAAAATGTTTTGTTAGTTTGGGGCTAGATGGCGCTATCATGGCACGGGGTGTATGTTAATTAAATGAGATGGGATGACGATCTAATAGTTTTTTTTTTTAAATAAATATTTTATATTTTTGTGTAAAATTTGAGATGAACGAGACGCTCTCCTGATGGTAAGAGATCACGCCTATCTATGATCATTGCAGCGATACGCAGAACTTTGAATAGTAAAACAATGTCTATGGGCTCATTACTTTGAGACATTCGATGGTTGGTCTCAACAGCCCTGTAATTTCTCTAGCATAGTCTTGGCAGAATATCTGGTACTGCGGTGGTACCTACCTAGATGAGCTAAGGAGATCTACCACCAAGCGCCTAACGACGTATTACCATGTCTCATGTAATTTTTGGGTCTAATCATTATCTTATCTATCTCCTAGCCATCATATACTTACCGCATCCTCTAGCCATTATAGTGAAGGCATTCTCTGCGCGATACTCGAAACATCTCGTGATGAAGAGGACAAAGTTAACCAAGAAGAACACAGCAAGGTAGGACAAGAAGGCGTAGTTATTCTTTATGTAGGGCAGAGAGAGCTGGTAAGGCTTAAGTTTGCGGATCTGCTGGAGCAAGCTGGTCGGCTTGGGGTCCAGTTTTGGAGGTACCAGCCACCGGTCTATGCTATAACAAACAAAACACTGGACTTAATTTTTTGTGTGATTATTATTTAACCCCCATCTCGGCTGATATCAAATGAAGACGAAACTCTTAATATGCTTTGCTCTGTTCAGTTGTATGAATCTATCTGACCAAATAGAGGTTATATTGAGGCTGTCAATAAAATATTTTGTTGCGATGATAGCTCTGTGGTTAGCGCTGTCGGTTCACCCGCTGAAAGACATGGGTTAAAACCCCAACAATGAGATGATGAGATGCTGGTGAAGGAAAACATCGTGAGAAAAGGGTAATTTCTAGTATTCCTCTGGCTAGCTACCATCTTTAAGTTGCAAATGTGTCGCCAAGCACCTAACAGTGTGTTCCGACAAGAGTAGTAGACTTTATAATAGTTTAATTCCAAGCTAGATGTGTCACGGCACTTAATATCAGGTGAGCTGTGGTCGAACACCTAGACTGTCAATCATATAAAGAGGAACATTACCTGATGGTGATATTCTCCAGGAGCCCGCCGTGTGTGTCCAGCATCCTCCGGAAAGCCTCGTAGGTGATAGCGCCGCGGCGCTGCGTGTCGGCGTCCTCGAACATGGCCTCGGTCAGATCGAACACCTGCGACTTGCTGAACTGCATGCCGTTCTCATCCATGCAGGCCCGCATCACGTGCTCCAGCTCGCGGTGTTGGAGTAACCCGTCATCTGGAAGTCAATTGAAATCTTGTTAATTGAAAGCTTATCTATTGGAGGCTTGTCAATTGACTTGTGTTTTATTGCCATGTCACACGACAGGGTTTTCAAGAACTGCACGGAAATGTAGTTTCCATCTCTCATTTTAGGCTGCCAAAACACACAGAAGAGTCTCAGCTTAAAGGCGGTAGCTAGTCAGTAGCCTCCATGCTATGGTTTCCTCGCGATGTTCTTCATTCACCGGCAACTCAAGTTCATTGACTGTTGCGCTCTTGGTGAATAGTCTTCGTTGCAGAAAGTTACCGAAGCAGTAACTTTTGTAGTATTAGATATTTTACCGCCAATAATAATGGTACTGGCCAATAGGCTACTGTTTTAAATCTTTGAGAAACTATCTGCCACACTGTCTAGAGACAAAAGATCTGCAGTGATACATCTATGCCACCAATAAGTACTTACTGTCGAAATCGTAAACCTTGAAGAGGAACCGGATCTTGTCCTCCGGCGTCTGGCCCGCATACCGGTGCACGGCCGCGATGAACTCTTGCAGAGAGATGGCGCCACTGTCGTCCTCGTCGAAGATTTGGAACACCCGCTCCGTGAACAGGGGCTGTTGGACAAACATTTTTATTTACTAGCTGCGATGACGTCCACATGGAATTTATCAAATTGTTCAGTTTGCAGTATTAAAAGGATCGTATATGTTTATCCAGACCATAAACTATATGTGTGCCAAATTCCATCCGAATCCGTTCAGCCATTTTTGCGTGATTGAGTAATAAACATCCATTCATCCACACAAACATTTACATTTATAATATTAGTAGGAAGTAGTAGGATGGTTGACAGGTTCGGTGTTTCACCACAACCCACCTGATGACAATCTGTGAAAAGTGTCTTTATTTCGCAAATTATCATACTAGATGCTTACATGGTAAGTGACGGTGTGGTCGAGGATGGTAAATATAATTATGTAGCCTGAAATGGGAACTAGTTTCAAGGAGAGTCTGCCGAATTGTAACTTTAGATGCTAGGTCGTTATACATGCTGTTGAGGGAAATTTACAACACACCCTAAATGGTGGACCCATTTAGGGTGTGTTATAAATTTCACTGCAAGATATTTCGTCCACCAACCAGAACAAGGCCTGTATCTATCAGTCGAAGGTATCATGCATGTCGTCACAGCAAATATCCTAATTATCGAATCCTAAATATCGAATTTATCTGCTACCGCAGACCGCAGATTTGCGTAGATGTAAAATGTTTCCGCGTTCGTCATTAGAAAATAGGATGATTTTAACAAATCTAGTCTAATGAGACGAACAAGACGTTCTCCTGACGGTAAGAGATAACGTATATCCATGACCATTGCAGCAATACATAGAACTAAATTCAGGGCGTCGCTGCTTTGGCGCTCATTACTTTGGGACGTTCAACGGTTAGTCTCACAGCCCTGTAATTTCGCTAGCTGCAGTACCCTTCAAACCGGAACACAGTAATGTTTGCACACTACCGCTTGGTGGTAGAATATCTGGTACTGCGGTGGAACCTACCTAGGCGATTTCCTGCTAAGGAAATCTACCACTTAATAAATTTAGCTCCAGTTTTAGCTCGCCGCGTGGTGGGCCACCTTCGTCGTGTCTGTGTGGAGCAGGCTTTACCAGATAAAGACTCACATTTTTAAACTCCATGATTTTTCGGAACTGTTCTTTGGTGATCTCTTTTTGGTCTCCGACGGTCTTCCGGAACAGCTGCTCCAACCGGTCCACGCTGCTTTTGTCCAGCCCCAAGCGTGGTCTACCAATCATAAACAGCATAACCAATATAAAAAAATATATCTTGTAATACATGTACTTATATAGAGTAGCGAGGGTTATAATAAGTGATAATCTTTTTCAAGTGACGCGTTGACTGTAGCTCTCTGGCTCCCTTAGCCGACTTAACTCGAACGAGCGTTACACAGCCGAGCGTGACGTCTCATTCAATGCCTACAAAATAAAGTGCGCCTTTTTTATGGCTGACAGGCTAGGTATTTGACCACAACTCACCTGATGTTAAGTGACGGTGTGGTCGAAGATGGTAAAGCACACCTAGCCTGGAATTGAACTGGCTCTCAAGTGAGGCTGCTGGAACACACCGTTAGATGCTTGGCGGTAGATTTTCAACTTGAGGGTGGTAGCTTGCCAGCCGAGTACTAGAAAGTACCGTACCACCACGCTATGGTTTCCTCACGATGTTTTCCTTCATCGGCAGTTCAAGCTCATTGTTGGGGTTTGAACCCACGCCCTTCGGCATGCGAACCGGCCGCGCTAACCACTGAGCTATCATAGCTACACCTATAATCCCTACGCCTAAAGAAGTTTTCGCTTCAATAACTTACCGCAAAGTAACGGCTGAATCAAACAATTAACTCAGGCGTTTTAAAAGTAAAGGCTTTCATGTATAGCAGTTGAACTGAAAATAATCCAGAACATAATAATTAATCATAACTACGTATTTGTAATCGGTTGAAAGTTCTTGGAGTCTCACCTGGTGCTGGACACCGTGGTGATGAACTCCATGACCTCATCAGCCGTCACGGACCCGTCTCCGTCCGAGTCCAGCACTCGGAACAGTATCTTGGTAACCTGCAAATTAAATGCCCTGGTCAAGTGGTCAGCCTTGTTCTTAAAACGGCGTTTCATCACATTGACGAGTATTTTAAACAGATTATTAAATTACAAGCATTTTTATTTTTGACATTTTATTATATTAATAACATGTTTATACTGACACATTTTTTTTGAAATTGACAAATTGACATGTTTTTATATTAACATATTTTTGTATTGACATATTTTATATTGTCATTTTTTATATTGTTTTTTTTGTATATTGGCAAATTGACATGTTTTTATATTAACATATTTTTGTATTGACATATTTTTATATTGACGTATTTTTAAATTGAGATATTTTATATTGTTTTTTATATTGACAATATTTTGTATATATTGACATACATATTTTTATATTGACATACATTATATTGACTTTTTTTTCATTAAAATGTAATTAGTGCTTTTGACACATTTAAAGAAATATTTAAAATGTTATTACAGAGTTTGACTTGTAACTGTGCTATTATCAATAAAATACTTGCATTTGTAATAGCCATCTTATTAATGGTGGGCATATTTTTGGGAAGAGTAAAGCCATCCGCCAACGAGGGTCCCAATAGTAAGAAGTCTGTACTCGGCAAAAGGATAAAGTTGTTGGTAAAAAAAGTTGCTCACGACTTTGTTGCTGAGTATCTGCGTGAAGGCGTGCGGCGTGACGTCATCGTTCCCGCACAACACGTAGGCCACGCTCTCCAGCTGCTCCACCAGCTGGATCTGCTTCTCCTCCCTTCGAAAGTATTGTTTCTATTAGTAGGTTACCGCAGCGGCCGGCAAGAGAGATAGATAACACTTTATTGTTCACACCAAGATTACAGAACAGAAATAATATAAATAACATTTAAATGAAGGAAAACAATTCGCGGCCTTATTGCTTAGAGCGATTACTTCCAGACAACCGTGGTAAGGATAGACTCTGTAAAACGCAGGGTGTGCTAATTAGAGAAACATAATATAATATATTTATGTATAAATTTTTATTGGTTGACTAGTTAGGTGTTTGACCACAGCTCACCTGATGTTAAGTGACGATGTGGTCGAAGATGGTAAAGCACACCTAGCCTAGAATAGAACTAGCTCTCAAGTGAGGCTGCCAGAATCGGCGGTCAGTTCATACGCCAAAGGGCATGGGTTCAAACCCTAACAATGAGCTTGAGTTGCCGGTGAAGGAAAACATCGTGAGGAAAACATAGCGTGGTGGTAGGGTACTTTCTATTACTTGGTTATCTACTGACAGTCAGTCGCCAAGCATCTAACGATGAGCTCAGACAGCCTCACTTGAGAACCAGTTCCATTTCAGGCTAGATGTGTTTACCATCTTCGAACACATCGTCACTTAACATCAGGTGAGCTGTGGTCAAACACTTAGCTTGTCAACCAAAAAAAATAATTATGATAGACATGATGTGATGTTATGATGGTTATAATAATATGTTATATGTAAATGTGAACATATGAAAAGTTTTTTTTTACTAAAATAATGATGTTAAAAGTCTCATGAATTTCGTGAAAACTTCAGAAACGGTTACTTACGTTAACCTCTGTTTTAAGAACTCGAACCAGTCTGCTTGCACGAGCCGCTCTTGGTTCTCCGTGTCGAACAGCCGGAATATCCGCTGGAGCAAGTCCTGGAACGATACAAACGAGGCTTGAGCTTTTTAGCTAAGAACGCATTAAACTTTACTAATTTCTTTGTTTATTTTACTTTACAACAAATTCACACCAATCAGTACCATATGTGTGGACTTCGGTATGTTAAGTATATTTTTTAATTTATTTTATATTTTTTACTGAGAGTAAACTTTATTTTATGAAACTAATTTAAATATTTTGGCTTTCTATGCGGTAGTTCATTTTTAAACTTTTTATAGCAGTGACGTCATAAAGTTGGCTGAATAAACATATAATGCCCTTGCCATACAAAAAAGTATACATAGCTATTTTGACACATTTGATTGACTTTGACAATTAACATGAAGTAAACAAATTTTATTTGTTTAAAAAATATATCCAGAATATCAGTTATCAACAATATTTATTGGCCAGAAGTAATAATAATGTTACATGCAAATAAATTCGTATATTAATATAATTCAGATCAACTGGAATACCTTGAACAGAGATATGAAATGTGATACACGTAAACTTTCATATTTATAATTATTATTCCTGTCGATGTAGTTACAAAAACAACGGATTATCCTAATGCCTGAATGCGAATATCGCTGTCGTTTTTTAAATCTAAATTATTAATTTAATTTTCTAATCGGCATCTAAATGCAGTAATGAGACGCTAGCCGCCGCCCGCGCTCCGACCTGTCATTCAGCTGTCACAAGTGACGTTTGACAGGTGTTGTCAGAGATGGAGCGATAGCGATGACAGTGTGGGAGTTTAAATGATGAGAGTTTGGCGGGAACGCGGAAAGGTCGTGTTGCCGAGTTCTTAATTATTTTCCAATATAAGTTTTTTTAAAGGGCTTATATATATACATATCTAATATTAGATGGCGCTTTCCACTTTTTAACACGCGATGACGTTTTCTTCGCTCGATTTATGTATAGCAAGAGCAGCTGCCCAATAAACAGAACACCTCGAAACCGACTCCCTACCTCCCCAAACAAGGAAGCTTCGAAGCTTTTTTTATAAAAGTAATTAGATGGTCGGGACGAAAACAATAACGCCTGTCCATGACCATTTCAGCGATACACAACTTTGAGTAGCAAAACGAAGCCCCGGCCATCGCTGCCTTGGCGCTCATTGCTTTGAGACTTGATGGCTAGTCTTAATAGCCCTGTAATTTCGCTAGCTGCAGTAACCTTCAACCGGAACACAGTAATGTTTACACACTACTGCTTGGCGGCAGGATATCTAATACTGTGGTACCCTACCTAGATGACTTCCCGCTAAGGAGAAATACCACCAAGTAAAGCTTGTAGTAAACTCACCACTACATTACTAGGGCATGACTGGACTCGATCAAGACTTACTCTGTGTGAGAAACAGAAGAGCCAGAGTTACAAACAGAATGACAGACATAAACGTTTTTGTAATATCAGTCTAAATATATATGAATACGTCGTACTCAGTTTGTCAACATTAAGCCGATCGACGACGCTTTATGCATTACGTAAACTGTTTATATGTAAGATATTGGTAGCAATTAGCATAATCGCTATAAAGCCATTTTTTTTTTTTTTATGGCTGACAGTCTAGGTGTTTTACCACAGCTCACCTGATGTTAAGTGACGGTGTGGTCGAAGATGGTAAAGCACACTTAGCCTGGAATGGAACTGACTCTCAACACACTGCCGGAACACACCGTTAGATGCTTGGCGGCAGATTTTCAACTTGAGGGTGGTAGCTAGCCAGCCGAGTACTAGAAAGTACCCTACCACCACGCTATGGTTTCCTCTAAATGTTTTCCTTCACCGGCAGCTCAAGCTTATTTTTGGGGTTTGAACCCACGCCCTTCGCGATGCGAACCTACCGCGCTAACCACTGAACCATCATCGCTAAAAAGCCTAGTTGTTATAATGATGTGGTGTGATGTGAGGCGGCGCAGGGCTCGGCGGATGTGTACTGTATACTTACGTCATGTTCCACTTAGTTGTCAATAGCTTCCGCTGACGGCTAGTTTTTTTTTTTTTTTTTTTTTTTTATGTCTGACAGGCTTGGTGTTTGACCACAGCTCACCTGATGTTAAGTGACGGTGTGGTCGAAGATGGTAAAGCACACCTAGCCTGGAATGGAACTGGCTCTCAAGTGAGGCTGCCGGAACACACCGTTAGATGCTTGGCGGCAGATTTTCAACTTGAGGGTGGTAGCTAGCCAGCCGAGTACTAGAAAGTACCCTACCACCACGCTATGGTTTCCTCACGATGTTTTCCTTCACCGGCAGCTCAAGATCATTGTTGGGGTTTGAACCCACGCCCTTCGGCATGCGAACCTACCGCGCTAACCACTGAACCATCATCGCTACAAAAAAGTTACGTGCGGGTACTTTTAAAAAACTTAATTTTTTCCCTTGTATCAAGCAATCAGCAATCCGTTTGAATAAAATTTTGTAATTCCAATTTTTAGTCACATTAATATTATAAAGGCGAACGTTTGTGAGTGTGTTTGTTACTTCTTTACGCTCAAATGGCTGGACCAATTTTGGTGAAGCCAACCGTTTGAGACTTTGACACCGTTTGACACATAGGCTTTTTATCCCGGAAAAATGTAGTATGCACGTGGGAACAGCGGGTAACACCGCAGGGCGCAGCTGTCTGTCTTATCTGAATGGTCTGTATCTTTCGAATCGAAATAAAATTCGCGACACTATGACAGATATAGGGTATCCGTTAAATAAAAAAAAATCTAGTAATAGCAGTTTCGTCATAAGTATAATTGACGTTTGTTAATTAATTAAATAACAAGAACAGGTCCGAAAATGAAGAGATATGATCTTTATTTTTGCTTTTATAAAAACGCTTCAAGATTATTGGAGTACAATTTCGCACAGCGCCATCTAGTTCCAAACCGAGCAAGGCTTGTAGTATGGGAACTAGATAGTTGGTATTGGTAATATCTTCAACCATCAAGCTTTTTGTACTGTTGACAGGTTTGGTGTTTGACCACAGCTCACCTGATGTTACGTTATGGTCGAAGATAGTAAACACACCTGGTTTGGGATGGAACTGTTGTGTATTAGTGTTCTTATTATTAGGTGTTCTTATGCTATCTGTTTCGATGGTCCTATTTTTGAATTTCGTGACAAACGACTTTTTAGGGTTCCGTGCTCGAACGGTTTTGATCATTTGATTAATTATGTTTCTGCTTTTTTAAGCCCGTAGATCGAAGAAATCGTTCTGCTATCGAGATGCTACTGAATTTGTCAATAACTCTAATTAATTAATTTAAAATACACTTTTAACTTTGATACCCTGGACTTTATTTTGTTACTCCAAGTTCTGTGTATCGCTGTAATGGTATTATCTCTTACCATCAGGAGAGCGTCTCGTTCGTCTCCTTACATTTACATTAAAAAAAGGTTGAATAATTGCAATCGTTGACAGTTTTAAAACAGTCTTAAAACTGTATTCCGTTTTAGTTAGTAAAGTAATTTTTTTTAAGTGAAAATCGAATATAAGTACTCAATTCTGCATAAGGCGATGCAAGCACTTAACACTTCGTTAGGGCAGCGAGCTTAAGGTACTTACCAGGCCAATAAGTTGTTAGTTTTTATGCGACACCTCGGCCGCCATATCGCCATGTAAAGCAGTACCATTGCCTGTCTATTAAATATAATGATGCTGTTACTGCGACGCTGGCAGGTAGCGGCTGCCATTCTGCCAGGGTGTGGCGAGGATAAAAAGCTTTACATTGATGTAATGAAATAAAAAATGGTTTATCATTATTGCATTTGCTTTACATCTTTACGTCGGACATTTCATATAGCGCAGTCTAGTCCCGGCGGCTGGACGGTTCTGCCAAGTACCATCATTGGGAGTCAATCGAAAGACGCGCCAGGAGACTAATTGGCAACGACACTTTACTGGAGTCTCTGCTTCAAAGCCTTGAGCGTCGTCGTAGAGTTGCTAGCTTGTCGGTTTGGTTCCCTGCACCTTTCTACTACCAGACAGACAGACAAACGCGACCAAAACGTCATCCGTACATGGGGGATGTTCCCCATGTACGCACAAAGCATTTTGATTGCACATTTTTTATTCCAACATCGTGACTTCAAATCTAGAGTAAATAGGTTTCTTCTAGGTAAGCGTGCTCCATCTTAGACCGTACTACTGCTATATATCATCTTAGTATGTGGGATCAAATGCGAAACTATCCTTAATTTAAAAAAAACCCCAAATTAAGTAAAGCTTGTACTATGCTTGACAGTCCTGTGGCTCATTGGTAGTATATCTGCTTTAAGAGCTGTAGGGCGTGGTTTCGATTCCCACTCAGGACAAACGTTTTTTATGGCTGACAAGCTAGTTGTTTGACCACAGCTCACCTGATCTTAAGTGACGGTGTGGTCGAAGATGTTAAAGCACACCTAGCCTGGAATGGCACTGGCTCTCAAGTTAGGCTGCCGGAACATATCGTTAGGTGCTTGGCGGCAGATTTTCAACTTGAGGGTGGTAGCTAACCAGCCGATTACTAGAAAGTACCCTACCACCACGCTATGGTTTCCTCACGATGTTTTCCTTCACCGGCAGCTCAAGCTCATGTATTGTTGAGGTTTGAACCAACGCCCTTCGGCATGCGAACCGGCCACGCTATCATCTCTACAGTTTGTTCTGTATGTATTTACAAAAAAAAAAAAGTATGTAAGTATTCTATCAGTTATAGTTCCAATAGACAAGCTTTGCTTAGTTTGAGGTCAGATGGCGCTGTATGGAGCTTACGATATTTATTTATTTTATTTACCTAGGGGTAGGCAGAAACTAGGTTTTTCTTCCCATTTGCGCTGTTCCTGACACACATCTTAAGTTTCTTCGACTTTTAATAAACTTTTTACTAATTAATTATAAACATTGATTAACAATTAGTCACCAAATTTAATCCCACTCGAGATCGACCTTCGAGCTCGATCAGCCCTCGATCTCGCACAATGTTGCGCAAGTTCAATCTAAAGTCGCGCGACTGTGTCGTGACGCACAGATTAACATTACGTATTGTCTATCAAAGTTGTTGTTAGACGCGCGATTTTTTACAACTTCTTTAAAATGGTTTTAACTAATTTAACTTATACAATAGTCTGTCGAATTATGCTATAGCAATGATAGCTCATTGCCGTGGTGGTGCCGGCGTGAGAATTGTACCCCGCCCTCTCTACCCGTGGTTGCCGTAAGAGTCCGCTAAGGGATGTAATCCGGAAGATGGGCAGCAGCGTCTTCCTTGAACAATCACACCTAACTGCGCTCGCCAACCCGCCTGCCAAGCGTGACGAGTATTGGCAAAACCCCCCCAGGAGGAGGGCTATGTCCAGCAGTGGACGTTATGGCTGGTGTTGTGAATAAAAGCTCAGTGGTTAGCGCGGACGGTTCACACGATGTAGGGTGTGGGTTTAAACCTCAACAATGAGCTTGAGCTTCGTGAGGAAACCATAGCATGGTGGTAGGATACTTTCTAGTACTCGGCTAGCTAGCTATCACGTTTACGTGGAAAATCTGTCGCCAAGCACTTAACAGTGTATTCCAACAGCATCACTTGAGAGCCAGTTTCATTCCAGGCTAGGTAACACCTTAGACCACACCGTCACTTAACTTCAGGTTAGCTTTGGTCAAAAGCCTAGTCTATCAAAGATTTTTTTTATGCAATAAGGCGAACTGTACGTTCATGGTTATGGACATGCGTTATTTCTGACCAATAACGCATGCCCATGACCTTTGCAACAATATACAGAACTTTGAAAACAAAATAAAGTCCGTGGTATCGTTGCTTTGGCGCTCATTACTTTGATATTTCCGATGGTTAGTCTTAACAACCCTGTAATGTCGCTAGCTGCAGTACCCTTCAAACCAGAACACAATAATGTTTACACACTATATTGCTTGACGGCAGACAAGCAGTAGTGTATAGAAGTTACAAGAAAACATTTTTTTTTAAATGTCAATTTTACTACTTGAAAGCTGATTTTCACGACTTTTATTCGAATTTAATTTAAAATAGTAGATCAGATTATCTAATTTTCTTTTACATGCGCGGTTCCAAGAGGGCTGCTAAATAAAAACACAAAAAACTAAATATAGTGGCGCGACTATTGTCGCCCGTTTGCCGACCCAAATAGTACCATTACAAGTGGAACACGCATCAAACGTATTGTGAGCTGTGACTCTAATAGTCGTGCTCGATTGTAGATATAGCCGTAAAGACTTGGGGCCGTACTATGAACTCTTATTGCCATTCAATCTAGGCTATCACGTAAAAGCTATGCGTTTGCATATATTAAATAACACATAAATTGAATGGAAATTGAGCTCACGGTACGACCCCTTAAACTTTAATGATGGTGTTATAGGCGCCGTGGTAGTTCAGTTGGGACTAGTCGGGGAGACGCGCCTCGCATTCCCGAGGTTGAGAGTCGGGTCCCAGGGCTGTACCGATGAGTTCTTGGAAGACAATTTTCTTACCCCCATCCAAGACAGTTATCCTCTTCAAATGGAGGAACCCTATCAGCCATACCCTTTACTACCAAACCCTTTTAACTTTATTATGACTACCGTCAGTTTTATATTTCTATGAGGACTTACATTATTCTAATAATTAGTTTACCTCTAAGTTTTAAAAGGTACTTTTACCCTACAAAACAACATAAGAATAACTTGTCACTTAAATCACGAACGCACAGATTTATAAATTAATAATTTGTTTATGACAATAAAGAAATTTAAAAATCATCTACCAAACCCCATAGATAGTAACTTTAAAATAATTGCACCTCCGCAGCGCACGATAGACAGAAGCAATCCATCAAATCAGTAATCATTACAATTATAATTTCTATTTCAAACAATCACCGCGAGGTATCAATAATAAATAATCAATACAAGAAATATGGCGCACTGATCAGCATCGCATTGTTCCGATCATTCATTGTTTTGAATGATAATTGTAACAGAGGAGATAATATGATAGTGATAAGGCTGATGAATTGGGCCTTTTCTTGTTGATGATAGGAAAATTTTAAATAATGTTGGGAGTGCGTTAGGGCGCAGTCGAGGCATGTGGGAGTTCACCCCGCTGAACCTTTGTGACCTTTCTTAGTGTGTTACGAAGGGTTTCTGAATGTGCCGAGGCACTTTTCAACGCTGATAATATAGACCTTAGAAATCGAGACATCTAAGCCTCCAATCTAAAAGCCAGAATAAATGAGTTTTTTAGAGTAAGCTTGCTGCTTTTTACTGCTTAACATCAGACAAGGAGGGGTATATGCATAGCCTCTTTATTGACACACACCGTCTTTTTCTTCCTCTGCTTCTTTCCATCCTAAGGTTGCCTGGAAGAGATCGCTTTTAGCGATAAGGTCGCCGATTGTTACACCTATTAACTAAGTTTATTTCTTCTGTATTATCTAATTTATTTGTGTGTACAATAAAGAGTTATTCATTAATTCTTTTTTTTATTTTTTTTTTATAGCCGACAGGCTTGGTGTTTGACCACAACTCTCCTGATGTTAAGTGACGGTGTGGTCGAAGATGGTAAAGCACACCTAGCCTGGAATGGAAGCTACAGCTGGCTCTCAAGTGAGGCTGCCGGAACACACCGTTATATGCTTGACGGCAGATTTTTAACTTTAGGGCGGTAGCTAGCCAGCCGAGTACTAGAAAGACCACCACGCTATGGTTTCCTCACGATGTTTCCCTTTACCGAAAACTCAAGCTCATTGTTGGGGTTTGAACCCACGCTCTTCGGCATGCGAACCGACCGCGCTAACCACTGAGCTATCATCGCATTCTTTCAACTATAGTAAGCAACTAACTTTATTATTATTTTATAGACACAAACTTGCGATGGTAGCCTCGAGTATTGTGTTACTTACTTGTATTACTAGATGACTTAAAGCTCACAAAGAGAAAATACTTGTTCTTGTGCAGTCGGTAATCAATCAACTCCTTACATTTCAAAACTAGTAAAGGCAATTTTGCTCCAATAGGTAATACGAGGTAATGCAGAACGGTAGTTATAAATCGAAAGGAGGCTATTGCACTCATTATTATGAATAACTTTATATTTTTTATGAATAATCGCCAAAAAAATGATCGTATTTTTTATATTAGGTTTGCGTTTGACCTCGCCCTGCCTGATGTTAAGCAGAGTTTAGTCTAAGATGAAGCACGCTTATCTAGAAAAAAACCTGTTTACTCTGGATTTGAAGACAGTTAAGTTGTACTTCGCGGGTAAAACAGACGCCGCCGGTAGAGAGTTCCACATCCTCGCTATACGAATAAAGATATATGGAATTGAAGCGTTTAGTCTGTACGTGGGGAATATTAACTATAACTTTGACGATTTGGCCGCGTCTGTCTAACCGACTGGTAAATAAAAAGAAGCAAATTATGCAGTTCCAAGACACATTCTCCGAAATGTATCCGATAGAAGACAGCAGGGTTGCCAACTCGATATCTCAGATGGGTGCTAAATGACATCTCAAATAATGCTAGAATGATAGAAAATTACAAAAACAGTGCTAATTTTTTGGACATGAAAAAAAATAATTGTTTAGTTTTTGATCAGCTAATAGTTATAACAATGATTTCAAACTACATCCAGTCATTTTCGCTGTCATCTGTCTGTACTCCTGTTTCCTTGTGGTTGTATTGCCGCCGCCACCGTGGAAGTGGAAGGTTGTTCATTACTAAAACAATCACTTTGCAACACTCAGAAAACTGACTAAGACTAGAGACAGCAAGACAAAGAAAGGATAATTATACATGATAGGATTCGTTCCGGGAATACCCCAACAGAGTGTATGAAACTGCAGCGTTTCGTTACTACTCTTCGCGTGGCTGAGTTTTGTTCTACGGCGACCAGAACAAAAAATCAGAATGATTGTTGTTTAGTGCTAGATTTAGTGCAAGGTGCTGAATGTTAAATTTCAGCGTTAGACTTGCAAAAATAGTGCTAAATCTAGCACCGAAAGTGCTAAGTTGGAAACATTGGAAGACAGACAAACAAGCGACTTTACGTCGGTGCTTCAGGGCTTCGCAACTGAGACGTGGCAGAATTCTGATCGAATTTACTCTCCACTGGGTACTGAATCTTTTTGTTTCGATTTCGATTTTACAGTTCACATTTCAATCCCATGGTTAAAACTGTTCTCAATGAACTTAGTACCACCGTTTTGCGCAGAATAAGCAAATATACCCAAAAACATTACCGTCCTTTGTAGAATAAGAAATTGATAGGAAGACGACGCGATACCTATTGTCAAGATACAAATACAACACGAACGTTGCGTCCATGCTAATTTGTCAAAGAACATCTGACATAACATCAGTAAGAACACGCATTTCACAATCACGAGGTGTTATTTACCAGCTACTTAATCCAGGCGTGCTGTAATCTGAGCCATTAGTCAAAACTTTATTCGCGCCATTCATGAGATAATGCGTGAGTGATCGACTCGCAGTCGGTTGACTGATTGTTTGCGCCACAGAATAAATAATGCTCACGGATTGCAGTGTAGTAATACTTTGCGAGACGGTACGCAGTCTGTGGTAACTGCGATTTAGAATATGGCTCGAACGTGAAAGAATTGGAAATATGGTTTAGAATAACGAATGTTGTCGCAAATGATTGTGAAGTGATTTACTTGGTGGTAGATCTCCTTAGCAGGAGGTCGTCTAGAAGGTACCACCGCGGTACCAGATATTCTTCCGGTTTGAAGGGCGCTGCAACTAGCGAAATTACAGGGCTGATGACTCTAACCATCGAAAGTCTCAAAGTAATGATCGCCAAAGCAGTGAAGCAATGAACTTTGTTTTATTACACAAAGTGCTGTGTATCGCTGCAATGGTCATGGACATGCGTTATCTCTTACCATCAGGAGAGTGTATATAAGTAAAAGTGGTGTTATTTTTTTATGGAAATTTATGCTTTTCGCATTTAATTTATATTTTTCCTTTATCTGTGCTATAAGACGTTGCTTCGTACCAAATTTCAAGATTCTGAGTTCACGGGAAGTACCCTGTAGGTTTTAATTCCATTGCGAGTGTCGAAAATTTGCAGCATAAACGGCTGTATCTTTTGATTGCGTTGGCTTAGAAGTTTGAGTTTTTCACAACTCCAAGGGACAGTAGACCTGAGTATTTGATACGAATTTCAGCTTGATACCTCCACGCGATCCTGAGAAAAAGGGTCTTGACAGACAGACGAACAACAAAGTGATCCTATAAGGGTTCCGTTTTTGCCTTTTGAAGTACGGAACCCTAAAAACAATAAAGGGTTAATAAAAATTTGAATTAATTTTAATGTAGTGATTAATTGAATGCAAAAGTCAATTTTAGCTTTTCAGCTTGCAACTTTGAGTGTCGCCTAAGCTAGTTTGAGTTGTTGATACGCTTAGATCAGTTAATAAATAACTTATGAGTGCTTGTATATTACTTATATGTGTAAGTATACATCAACTTATAAGAACAGCACTGTTACACGCGAAAATACAATACTAGTAAAGTTATAATTTGAAATTAAAAACTAACGTTTTACGTTTATCATTTTGAACTAATTTTGTCAAACCAACCAACCTTTGGACCAATTATTTTGAAACCAACACTAATAATTTTAAATCAAAACTTTTCGAACCAGTAATTTTGATTCGATCCTTTTTAAAACAATCATTCTGAACCTATTATTTTGGAATCAATCATATTGAAACCAATCATTTTGAAGAATTACTAGTGGAACCAATAAATAATTCAACAAAAAAAATCTTTTGTAAACAATCATTTTGGACAAAAAACCAATTTGAAAAAAATATATTTGAAATCAGACTTTCCGAACCTAACCTTTAAAACAAATTCTTTTGGGATTAATCCTTTTGAAACTAATTATTACGACAAATTACTAGAAATTACTATAATTTTACAAGTCAATTTTGAAAAAAATATATATTGAAAACAATGATCCTGAATCAAACCTTTTAAACAAAAAAACTTGCCTAAAAATTATAATGCCAATTGTCATAACTCTAATAATGATGACAGATGACTGGCTTCAGGTGACCAGAATGCTGGCATCTACTTTGGTCAAAAGCTTAGCATTGCCATCCAACGTGGCAATGCTGCCAGCATTCTGGCCACATATCCCTCATCTGACGGCCTTTTTATTTAATTTTAAGTTAGTTTAGTTTTCTCTAGATGTTTTAAAATAAAGTCAAAAATTTATACAAAACCTCTACAAATTGTATACCTAAACTTTCCTCATAAATCACTCTATCTAATGGTGGAACTCATATGATAATCCACTCTAATAGTAAGTTAAGATAAATGTACGATAGGCTTTAAGGTTTAATAATAAGTACATGGTTGACCGAGCTTTGCTCGGCTGAAAACACGGATAAAACGACGTTTTCTAAAAATAAAACCTAGCTATATCGATTTATCTACCTCGAAACCCCCTGCATACTAAATTTCATGAAAATCGTTGGAGCCGTTTCCGAGATTCAGAATATATATCTATATATATATATATATATATATATAAAAACTGTAACACTAAGCCGCAGGTAACTAGCGACAGTTACCAAACTAGTTTCGTCATTGTCGCGGATTCATCTGTGGATATGGGGAGGCTTTCATTTGGCGGCACAATGATTGTACAAAAGAATTAATTGAAATGGATGTTTCTTATAGAATTTATTCCAAAAGTGTTTATTTTTTATTTATTATCTTATATGTTTAAACGAGCAATTCTTGTATATATATATATATATATTTCAATATATATATATATAAAACAACCATTTCAATTAATTCTTTTGTACAATCATTGTGCCGCCAAATGAAAGCCTCCCCATATCCACAGATGAATCCGCGACAATGACGAAACTAGTTTGGTAACTGTCGCTAGTTACCTGCGGCTTAGTGTTACAGTTTTTATATCGGTCGAAGCTGAGGCGATGAGTCAGGCGAATCAAGTTGGCCGCAAGGTCGAATCAAATCACATAATGAGCTTTAAGGCCTTTGCGCTTTCTCGTGACCCAACCTAAGTACACCGCGCCAGAAACGCAGAACAATTTTTATTAATCGACTCTAAAATCACGCAAATAAAATCAGCTGGTCTATATTGTAGTGAGTGAAGTATCAATTTTTCTATGGAACAGCTGTTAACTTACGCGATTGAGGTCGGTTCTATAGTTATATTTGTTAAATATAGTGAGAGGAGGCTGCGCTATTAAACATCAAGTAAGTATTCAGTAAATCAACAAAAATCTAAAAATTGTTTATATCGATGATATTTTCGTTTACTCCGAAACCTCTCTGTTTCATTGGAGCAGTGAGTTTAGTTGGCCGACCCATATTATTAGACCATCATACCTAAAACCCAGCCGTGTTCCAGCTTACAGGCATGGAGGCGGTTCTTAATTATACAATTATCATCTTTAATCTCTTTCTTAGGGAACTGCATATGGGCGGAGCGGACTGTTTTGTATTTACTTTTATTTTATCAAAAAAGGATACATACTCTTAATAACTAAAAGTATTATAATACACGAAGGGTTCCGTACCATTATCTATGAAAAAGGCAAAAAAATCGCGTTTGTTGTATGGGAGCCCTTAAATATTTATTTTATTTTGTTTTTAGTATTTGTTGTTATAGCGGCAACAGAAATACATAATTTGTGAAAATTTCAACTGTCTAGCTATCGCGGTTCTTGTGATATAACCTGGTGACAGATAGACCGACGGACAGACAGACCGAAGTCTTAGTAATAGGGTCCCGTTTTTACCCTTTGGGTACGGAACCCTAATAATTAACCTTTCGAACAATAAGTACCAACGGATTGAGTAGTTAGTTTAACATACCCATTTAGACTGAATGTCCGAAGTAAAACAGGCCAAGATTATCTCGTCAACTTCAATTTATAGAGCGACGCTTGGAACCTGCGATAACGTACAATGTATTGCAAGGCGAACGTTAACTCAACTAAGTTTATTTCTAGAGCCCAACACCTCTACAGCTTTGGTAGACATTCTAGTTAACATTTTGGTATAACAGCTGTGATATTATATTTCTTTATGGTTGCCAAGCTAGGCGTTTGACCACAGCTGTGTGTTCGATGTTGGTAAGGCACACCTAGCGTGTAATGGAACTGGCTCTCAAGTGAGGTTGCCGGAACACACTGTTAGATGCTTAGATTTGCGTTAGATTTTCAATTCGACTGTGGTAGCTAGCCAGCCGAGTACCTACTAGAAATGGTGTTAGTGAACTTAGCAGATCATTGTCCAGCAGATCACAAATAAATGGGAGTTCTCTTCGCATGCACGTGAGTTCTATAGTTCCTGATACTTTTTAGGAATAGTTCTGGCGATGACCTAGAAATGACCATGCCATGTTTTTATTCATCGACACCTTGGGTGGGGATGGAGTTAGAACCCACGCCCTTCGGCGTGTGAACTAACCGCGCTAACCACTTAGCAGTCATCGCTACGAAATTTCTATTACAAAAAGTTTTTTTTATGGAGTACTAGCTGCGCCCCGCGGTTTTACCCGCGTGGTGATGGATAATGATGATGAAAAGTATCCTATGTTTTATTTCAGGGCCTAACGTATCTACATGCAAAATGTCATCCAGATCCGTTCAGCCGTTCTGGCGTGATTGAGTAACAAACATCCACCCAAACTTTTACATTTATAATATTAAAAAGTGGGATTATTAAGCGACGGTGTTGTCGAAGATTGTAAACACACCTTAGCCTGGAATGGGAAATGTCTCTCAAATTAGGCTACAGAAACACACTAATTCACTTTTAGGTTAGGTCGCAGATTTTTCACTTCAGGATAGTAGTCAGCTATCTGAGTACTAGAATGTGCCCCACCACCACGCTATGGTTTGAGGAATGTCGTCATGTCATGAGAAAATCACAGGGATTTGTACTCACGCCTTCCGGCGTGTGACCCGGCCGCGTTTACCACTGAGATATCATCGCTACAATCTAAAATCAAAGTCAACCACGTGATGGGAAATCCTCAATTCGTACAAGTACGCGACCATTTCATCACCTCTCCACACGTCTCTTGACATGAATCAGATGAATCTGTATTACATTTATTTCTATAGCGTATATATGGTCTTACTTATTTATAAACATTGCTACCAAACTTTATCGAGTTACTAAATTCTTAAAATGCTTAAATAGCCGACGATGTGAAATATTATGCGTGAGATTACAGGCTATTTAACTTTAATCAACATTTATAACACAAACTTAGTCCTGCAATAAGCCTAAGCGGATTCATGGATTATAATAATTTAAATGTAATTTAAGAATAGAAATTGTCATTGCAATATTTTAGCTTAAGTACTTACTTAATTATAAGAACAATAAAAAGAGTAACAAGGAGTTTCTATCGATCTATTTATCTGCTTAATTTAATATTTGTGCGGTTTTATGAATTAATTTAGATTGTTTTCATTTGATAATTAAATATCGAGCGCTTTGCTGACAATGAGATGCTGTTTGCCTCATTTACGGCCAAGCGCTCGAAGAGTCAACACGTCCTGAGCATGCCTCCTGTAGTGGCGACACACGTGCCGGCAACTGGCTACTGCAGCGGGAAGAGAATATAAAGACTTGTGGTTATTTTAATTAGATATTTTTCCGAATGTCGGGCTGAGCGGTATGTCTTGGGAGAGGCCTATGTCCAGCAGTGGACTTCGATATGATGATGATGAAATACATTTTAAGTTAAAATCGGATTTTAGTGTTAGATATTGGAATATTTCGGCTAGATTTTTAATAATTGTCGTCAATTTAGATAAATGGTAAATTAAATCCTGTTTTCGTATCAATTTTTTTTTATGGTCAGGCTTGGTATTTGGCCACATGTCACCTGATGAGTGGGTCTAAGGTGGTAAACACACCTAACCTGGAATGGAACTGGCTCTCAAGTGAGGTTGCCGGAACACACCGTTAGGTGCTTGGCAGCAGATTTTCAACTTGGTAATTTGTAAAAAAAACGACTTGTAAGCGGAAATACGCTAAATATATACACTGAACACTAAAAATGAACTTCCACAAAGTAACGCTTGAATCAATCAATTATTCAAATACTTATAACTGTATCCGTCAGCCTCTTCCTTAAACCTGCTCGCAGTATAGGCAGGTTCCAGATTTATAGCGTTTAGTACGAGCCTGCGTATCTGGAGTAATGGTTTCTCAACGCTATCCGATCTGAATGTAGCCACAGATTAAACGAGACCAGACGTAGCGCACCTCTACACATTTGCATAAGATTAATGTCCAGGTCGGGCTCGGTTATTGGTAATTATGGGCTGCGCACGCGGTGCGCTACCACGGTCTCGGACGACTCTATCATTATTATCTTATCTAATACCTATATATATATATATAGGTATTAGATAAGATAATATGATTATATATATATCGATATCGATAAAACGTCGTTTTATCCGTGTTTTCAGGCAATGAAAAGCCGAGCAAAGCGCGGTCATCAAGGTATTTTAAACTTAAAAGATGACAAAAAGATTACATAAAACAACTCCCTATTGTTCACACCATAAAACAAAAAAATATTGATAACAGAAAGCTGGTGGCCTTATCGCTTATAGCGATCTCTTCCAGGCAACCTTAGTACAGAAAGTAAATATCGTAGTAACGATGGGTAGGTACATACTTATAAAAGTTATAGGTAATATAAAAATACATGGATCTAATTGAGAACTTTCTATTTTTCTAAAGCCGAAATAACTAATAGAATTTTGTAGCTTTGATAGCTCAGTAGTTAGCGCGGTCGGTTCACGCGACGAAAGGCGTGGAGTTGTACCCCAATAATGAGCTTGAACTGCCGGTGAATTTGCGTTGCAGTTCCGTTTCAGGCTAGGTGTGGTTACTATATTCGACTCCACCATCACTTAACTTCAGGTGAGGGGTGGTCAAACACCTAACCTGTCAAACATAAAAATAAATACACTTTTTCATAACTATATTTCTACATATTTATATGTTCGTTACATTAATGTTTGTCTTGGTAGGGAATCAAACTCAGTCTTTGGCTAGCATGGCAGTCGTTTATAATACTGCCGAAAGAGCGATATTATTGCCTGCGACGGCCCTGTTAGCTCATTTGGATTAGAATATCTGCTTCAAGAGCTATAGAGCGTGGGTTCGATTCCCACTTGGACAAACATTTATGTGACGATAAATATTTGTTCTGTTTTCATTATAAGTACGTATTTACAAAAAAAAAATATCAGTATTCTGGTTCCCATTTAAAAGGTTTAAATATTTTGGGGCTAGATGGCGCATGTTCTGTGTCTTGGGCTCCCATGTACACAGTTAACAGATAATTTGTTTCCAAGCAATGTACACAATTATTTATTATTATATTTTATTTATTTACCTGTTTTAAGCGATACACGTTGGAAGGTTTTAGATATCGTGGTAGGCCCCTTTATGTGTCGGCCGTGTGTCGTGTTCAAACCGAGGCCGCCGGTACCGTTGATGATGCAGTCTAAGATGGAGCACGCTTGCCAAGACGATACCGATTCTCTCTCGACTTGAAGACACCCACAGTATTCCATCGGGGAACACCCACTCGGGCAGCGCATTCCACTGTCTAGCAGTCCGCACAATGAACGTGGAATCAAATCGTTTCGTTCGAGTTTTTGGAACATCGACCATGAAACGATGTCGCTTTTTTGAGCTACTAGCTCCGATAGAAATATGGGCATGGGGTAATCTGACCATGTAGTTCTGAAGCACACTCTCCAAAATGAATCCGATAAAAAATCAATAAACTAGAAACTTTGGGACGACGTTCTAGGCTTTGTAATTTAGCTTGAACAATGTGAGGAAACCATTGTGTGGCGGTAGGGTACTTTCTAGTACACGACTGACTAGTAACTACCATCAACTTAAAAATCTGCCGCCAAGCACCTAACGGTATGTTCCGGCAGCCTCACTTAAGAGCCAGTTACCTAGGCTTAGGTCTTCGACCACACCGTCACTTAACATCAGGTGAACTGCGGTCAAACACCCAGCCTGTTAACAATAAAAAAAAAAATGTTTGCCACATTTTTAAAGTGAAAACTTCTTTAGCCATGTCATTGTGAAAGCTTTCCAATATAACCATCAATAAATAGTCATCATCATTCAAAATTAGGACTATCATATAACATTCATATACATATCTATTTTATTTATATTAATTTTAATAGATTCTCTTTTTTCCTTTTTTTTTTTGTAAACTATTTATTTAACTTTTTTTATGTTATTTTAATTATACAACAATTGACATTATTTAATATTTTGAATGAAATTCTGATATTCTTTTGACATTATATATTATTCACTATTAGGACATTATTGTTAATATTAGTGACATTTCTTTATTTGCTTTCTTTTCCTTTTTTTTTTTTAAATAATTTTATATAATTTTACTAATTAAATTGTAAATTGACGTGCCTAGTGTAACACATGTAGTTATAAGGCCAATAAAATATTCTATTCTATTCTATCTTAAGGTACATAAAAAACGAGATGATATGATAAAATTGGCCAAATTCCATCCAAAATATATTTTAGTTGGTCCAGTTGCACGCATTGTTTACGAGGTGGTAGATCCCTCAGCAGGAGGTCGTCTAGTTCTCGGCAGGTATGACCACAATATTAGATTTTCTGTCGCCAAGCAGTAGTTCCTAGACTTCACACTACCGCAAAGTCCATAAGCACGCCCTATCTATCACCATTTGGACCGCGTCTCAGGTCCTACCATAATAAAAGTTGATCAACGGTTTGGCGATCGGACAAAATATGCCACGTCTATGAGATATCTAAGAAATCAATTAACCAACAGGCATTAAAATCAAGCCTAACTCTAAAAATGTAATCCACCCAATTATTGAAATGCCGTCATTGTGTCAGCCTCCAGCTGCGATTGGTCGCTCCCGACCTCAGCTGTCAAACGTGACACACATCGACCAATCGCGTGACAGGTGAACGCAAGGCTGGTGACAGACTTATCATGTGATAAAGGATAATCAAGAGCCCATACGATACTCGGCATCATAGATTTTAATAGATAAGAGACAGAATAAAGCTGGACTTAAAACTTATTTGGCATACGATTAATTGTGTCCAATATCAGATAAGTACCTACCTAATAAGCTAAAAAAACATTTGTCATCAAAAACTCCGCGCAAGTGGTAATAGGTGGCTGCCTCATGTTAATTATATCCCGACAGTGCTTAAAATCATTGTTGGTCACATTCCAGCAATGCTCACGCACATTGTTGGTCAAATCCCAAATAGGCCAGCAATGTACGAAAACATCATGAAAAACAGTAAGATTGTGGTCGGCTTGTTAGCTACCACATAGCTGTACCGCCCTAAACTTAACATTTTTGTAACAGTTGTCAACAATGTTCAAGTTCTAGCTTCATTTCAGAGCCAGTTCCTAATCAATTCAATAATATGATATTGATTGCATATTTTATTATATTTTTATTGTTATTTTTGACTTATAATTTACCAATTATAAATTATTAATAAAACCGTTTATTTCAGTCTCTCGACCGCAGTGTCACAGATTAGTTATGGTCAAACACCTAATCTGTCCTATAATAAAAGTATTTTCTTTTGATCAGTACAAACCCACAAACCAATTCAGCTGGTTTTTACTTGTTTGTTGTTTTTCTTTAGAAATCGCACCACTTCGAATAAATCCTACACATAGATTAGATATATGTACAATTGTACATAGGTAATCCTTTAGTATCTCTGTACGTACTAACCTACCGTTGCAGCAATGCACGTGTCCGCCATCTAGGCTGTCGTGAGTTATACACCTACAGCTGGTTTGCGTGTGATTCAAAGCTCTAGATTACCTTACAGTGCACCTGAATTGTGACAAGTCGAAGGTTTCACCACTTGAATCTAATACCTTTAAACGAACAATTCTCGTATCTGAATCTCGGAAACGGCTCCAATGATTTTCATTGAATTTAGTATGCAGGGGTTTCGGAGCGATAAATCGATCTAGCTAGGTTTCATTTTTAGAAAACGTCGTTTTATCCGTGTTTTCAGCCGAGGAAAGCTCGGTCATCCAGGTACTACCAATTATATATATAGATGGTAGGTATCTTGTAGTATTTGGATTTTGTATACATTATGTGCAAATGTGCCGTGGTGTTGCCGGCGTAAGAATAGTACCCCACCCTCTCTACCCGTGGTTGCCGTAAGAGTCGGCTAAGGGATGTAATCCGGAAGATGCGCAGCAGCGTCTTCCTTGAACAATCACACCTAATTGCGCTCGCCAACCCGCCTGTCAAGAGTGGCGAGTATTGGCAAAACCCTCCCAGGGGGAGGCCTATGTCCAGCAGTGGACGTCTTAAATGATGGCTGATGATGTGTGATGTGATGTGCAAATTTTGTTGTTTGACTTTGTGGTAGATATCTTTAGCAAGAGGTCGTCTAGGTAGTTACCACCGCAGTACCAGATATTCTGCCGCCGAGCAATAGTGTGTAAACATTACTGTGTTCCGGTTTGTAGAGTACTTACTGCAGTGAAATTACAGGGCTGTTGAGACTAACCATCGAAAGTCTTAAAGTAATGAGCGCCAAAGTAGCGATGCCCTGAACTTTGTTTTGTTACTCACAGTTCTGTGTATCGCTGCAATGTTCATGGACATGCGTTGACGCTTACCATCAGGAGAGCGTATAGTTCTTATCATTACTTTTACATTTTTTTTAAATACATACACCTTGCAGCGATACACACTTTGAGTAATAAAACAAAGTCCGTGGTTTCGCTGCTTTGGCGCTCATTACTTTGAGACTTTCGATGGTTATCATGGATGGTCTCACCAGCCCTGTAATGTCGCTAGCTGCAGTACCCTTGTATTTGATCTCAGTATTTGTAAATTGTGAAGTAAATCCATAAATAAGACTTTATCTTAATTTAATTACCTCAAAGAAAGTAAAAGTCAAGTGTTAGTCTTACCCTAGTAAATAATAAATAATAACTTTAAAGATTGTACAGAGCTTTGCGAAAAACTTGGAAAGACACGTTTCACCACATTATTACTACTGTCATTGTATTTATCTAAGAATAGCAAATTTAAACTTGCTTTATTTTTAAAGGTTTGGGTTACTCAATCTTTAAAATTTTCCCAGCGGAAATCGAACCCACGCCTTTCCGCAGTCAGCTGTCACCTCGAATCATTTATCAATATCAAAACTAGTTCAGCCCTACAGCGTACAAGCTGTTAACATCAATCACTGTGTCTGCTTCTAAAACTTTAATTAATAAGTAAAAACTGAATAGATGCAGTTACCGATACTGGTTTGCTGAGGCACGGAATAGGCAGAGCAGAGACTCAACTACACGCGAAAAATATAGGTAAATAAGATCTTTCGGCAGTCTTGTTGCGACATCGTCTGACTCCCAATCTGGAGGTCCTGGGTTCAAATTCAACGGCATGCATGCCTTTTCTATGTTATGTGCGTACTAGCTGTTACCAGAGACTTTAAAAAAAAATGTCTACACTTTGTAGTATAAAAAGTATCCTATATGTTAATCCAGGTCATAAACTATATGTGTACCAAATTTCATCCAAATCTGTTCAGTAGTTTTTGCGTGATTTAGTAACAAACATCCATCCATCCCTCCCTCCATCCATTCTCATACACTTTCACATTTATAATATTAGTAAGATTGCCGATAACTTCAAACGGTGAAAGAAAACATCATGTGGGAACCTAGATTTACAGTTCGAGTGTTCATTCTCGAAGATGTCTGAAGCCTGCCAACCCGCGATTGGCTAGCGTGGTGGACCACGGCCTTACCCTTCTCACAATGAGGAGAGGCCCACGCCCAGCAGTGGGACAGTAGACAAAAAACAGGGCTGATGCGAAAATAAGATGTTTATCAATGCATAACCTAAACCTAACCTAACCTAACCTAACCATCTAATGCCTCAAAGTAATGAGCGCCAAAGCAGCGATACCCTGGACTTTGTTTTGCTACTCCAAGTTAGGTTATTTGGTAATGTATCTGCGTCAAAAGCTGCAGGGCGTGGATTCTATTCCCATTCGGCACAAACATTTGTGTGACGAACACAAAAGTATATAAGTGTTCCACCAGTTATCTGATTCCAATACAACCTTTGCTTAGTTTGTAGGTGAAGCTGAGTGAAATGTCCTAACGTCTGTCATTTTGTTGAGTATAGTCTCTGCCTTTTCATAATCTGCAGTCTGATTGCAAGTGAGTTATAGCGAATCTGATATCAGTAACTTGTAGCAGCGGGCCGTTACTACAGCTCATGGTTCTGTACTTATATGTACTTTTTACTATTAAAGGTCATGCTTATTTCGTATCAAAGTTATAGGATTGTCTGCGCGCCGCGCGCCGGGTGACAAACTCTGGTCCCGTTAGGGTTACTCCAGATATCAGTTTTCATGGTTTTTTTATAATTTGACCACAGTCTAATGTTGAGCGATGGTGTGATCGAAGATGGTAAAGCACAACTTACCTGGAATGATACCTACTGGCTTTCTGGCTTCTGGCTGCCGGAACATAATAAGGTGTTTGGCGACAGATATCTAACAATAATAAATCTAAGGCTGATAAAGTAGTATGTAGCGATGATAGCTCAGTGGTTAGCGTGGTCGCTTCACACGCCAAAGGGAGTGGGTTCGAACCCTAACAATGAGCTTGAGCTGCCGTTGAAGGATAACATCGTGAGGAAATCATAGCATGGTGGTAGGGTGCTTTTTATTGCTTGGCTAGCTATCCTCGAGTTGAAAATCTGCCGCCAAGCACCTAACGGTGTGTTCCGGTAGCCTCACTTGAGCCAGTTCCATTCCTGGCTTAGTGTTTTTACCATCTTTGACCACATCGTCACTTAAAATCAGGTGAGCTGTGGTTAAAACACCTAGCTTGTCAACCAGAACCAGTGGCGACATTAGAAGTAATGAGGAAGTATTTTTTTTTAGAATAGGTATATGTTCTACGCTATATGACTAACCCACAGTCCACGTAATTAGGTACTTTTTTAACATTAAATACTCGAAAAACGTCAGACAATTTTGTACATTAATGCTATTGATCTATTAAAAAACCTTTTTTTAATAGATCAATGATTAAAGCGCCGTATTTATTTCGCGTACCGCCAAATCTACTTGCGCATACCTAATTAAAAATGCGGGTACACCTCGACTATTTTTTACAAGCAATAGTGTCAAGACAGATGCCGTAATCGATTCCACTGATTTTATCGTTCAACTTTCGATTACGATTGTTTGACATTGAATCGATTACAAATAAGATTTATTGATTTTTAATGCATATGAGCTCTGTTATAAATCAAATAGTTCTCTTTAAATTGGTTATTAATCCATTTTTATTTTAATCAGTTGCCAGATAGCAAAATATTAAAATAGAATATGCCTTTTACTACTATTCTATAACTATTTCTCTTAGTTTTTTTAAAGAATGATTATACGTGCTGTTTAGGTAATTAATTAATCGTATATCACATTCATAATAATAATGAGTACCTATCTATTAGTCACCCGGCCCGCTTTTGCAAGGGTACGTAAAGTTACAAAGTACGTTAAGGGTTGTAGATATTATACAAAACCTTGACAAATTATATGCCTAAATCTTCCTCATGAATCACTGTATCTATAGGAGAAACTCGCATGATAATCCGTTCAGTAGTTTTTAAGTTTATCGCGAACAGACAGACGCGACGGATAACTTTGTTTTATAATATGTAGTGATAATTCTTTTAAATGTTTTTCCTTCACAGAACGGTAAATTCAAAACTCAAGTGGCCTTTATGTGTAATAAATAACAAAATGGACAATATATATTTCACTTTTAATATATTTCTTTCGTGGACTCCCCTAACTTTTTACTAAAAAAAGACACTTCGCCTAACGCATTCTTTCTATTCATCTCACGCTCTCTTATTTGGATTGAGTTTGCTCTGCATATTAATGTAAAAACATCCCGTATTTTTCGGTCTTTCCTTCAGATGAATATCTACCATGTGGTGGTAGGGTAGTCGTCTGGCTAGCTACCACTCTCAAGTTGAAAATCTGTCGCCGATTAGCACCTAACTTTTTATTTATAGTATGTTTCTGTTATACATAATTATGTTTATTTTATTCATTTTTTTATACCGCCTAAATAGCTCGGTCATCATTTCTGTCCATTCAAAGATTGTCTGGAACGAGTAGCTCAAGTGAAAAGGCCACAGTTGTACTACCATATATTAATCGATGTGATTTTGTTGTTATCTTTTTAGGGTTCTGTACCTCAAAGGGAAAAAACGGAACCCTTATAGGATCACTTTGTTATCCGTCTGTCTGTCTGTATAGACTCTTTATCACAGGAACGCGTGGAGGTATCAAGCTGAAATTCATATCAAATACTCAGGTCTTTTGTCCCTTAAAACTGTGAAAATATCAAACTTCTAAGCCAACGCATTCAAAAGATACAGTCGTTTATGCTGCAAATTTTCGACACTCGCGAGGGATTCAAAACCTACAGGGTACTTCCCGTGAACTCAGAATCTTGAAATTTGGTACGAAGCAACGTCTTATAGCACAGATAAAGAAAAAATTGCGAAAAGCATAAATTACCATTAAAAAAACATTACTTTTACTTATATCTACAGGTTTGTACGGAACCCTCGGTGCCGGTTTTTTTTACTTATTTCTTAATACCTATTGCCTTTTTTATATTATAATTCTGTTCGTTTTCCATGTAAAATAAAATAAAATAATGTATCGATTGTTGGTTTACAATAAAGTTATATTATATTCTATTCTAACGGTGTGTTACAGTCGCCTCACTTGAGAGCTAGTTCCAATTTTAGACTAGTTCCAGTTTTTTAGCGTCATCGACCACACCGTCACTTTAACATCAGTCGAGTTATGGTCAAACACTTAGCCTGCCATAAAAAATATTTCCTTATTGAGTGAGATTCATTCGGACCGATATATAGATATTAATTTATATGTTCTCTCCAAAAATATGAAATAACTCGTAGAAGAATGAAGAAATTATTTTGAACTTAATCGTTTTCTACCAGTTTGGTAAAGCGCTCTCGGCTGCATGACTTGACCCACTGTAACCATTAAAGCTATTAAAATCACTTGTACCTCCATCTTATCTAAGATATCAGTATGCCGCCCCAAACTCATTCGATTATCGGAACGCTCCGGCTCACTCGAATCACTAATCGATCATTCGGTCGTGACTCCGGCGCGGTAATTATATCACTCGATACCAGATTATGATCGATTAATGTGTTTTGACAGCACCCCGACACTACACTTTTTATTTTTAATAACTTTTTAATCTGTAGGGCCAAAGAGGTTAATGGCTATTAGAGATTGGAAATTCTATGCATTTTCTTTACATTTGCACTAATTAGTAGGTATATACAAACTATCTGTATAACATTTAATGTTATTTGACGGTGTGGTCGAAGATTTCAGGGGGGCATTCAAGTATTAAGTATTATTAAGTCCCTTCCCCTTGTTAGGAAAAATAAACAAAGCTCTTACTCCCCCGACCTATGCTTGCGTTAACATAGGTTGAACTAACCTTATCGATTTCCTCCAAACAACCTAAGTATCGAGAGAATCCATGAACAAGTACAGAACAAGGTGTGCCAACAACAAGGAAAATAAACAATCACCATAATCTGTAAGACATTGAAGTTATCAACATTCAGATCCTCCATTCCCCACGTCTTCAAAAATAAATAAAGCTGGCTTGTATAAAGTTGGCCTCTAGTCAGATTTGGTCATATTGGTATTATAATGGCGTTTAAGGGCAGATTGGTGGCCGTGATTAGATCGATGTAATGTGGGTAACTCCAAGAGGTTTTTCGGTAATAGAAACATGAGGTTCAATAATATTCATATATAAACATTTCGTGTCACGTTGTTTGTCCGGGATGAACTCAATTACTGAACTGATTTTAACCAAATCTTGCACACTGTGTGCAGTTTGATCCAACTTGAGAGATAGGATAGTTTATATCTCAATTTATAATCGCAATATTTTTTTATTGCAAATTATAATATTATTTGTTTATTATAGGACAAAGGGGTATAATTATCTGTGAGTTCCATAAAGCTCTAATAGATGGTAGGGCGGTGTAAGGTAATTTATTAACTGGAATGAGTAAGTATCCAAAAGATGGCGCTACGTTAAAAGTCCAAACGTAGATATAACAAAACAATGCATATTCCTCTTTTATAGATCTACTAAAAAGTCCGCGGTGGCTTATTATACCTACCTCTTAAGGAAAGCTTACTATAACCTTTATTGACAAAGCGTACTATAAGGTGGCTCATTACGTGGAAGGCAGGAATATATGGCTGTAGTAGCTTCTCTCTGCACTTGCATCCCCCTGGCTAAGTGACAATTGTAGTAAGCATAATGTATTAATATTTATAAATGTAAACTGTATAAACTGTAACCTAATTTGAAAAGAAAGATCCACAAAAAAAGAATGCCTTGCTGAGTTTCTTGCCGGAGTCTTCTCAGTTGAAGTGTAATTACGAGCCGGTGGTAGATTCAAACATGTAACTTAACGTTCATAATTGCCTTACCAGGGCCTAAACTGAATAAATGACTTTTTGATTTGGAACCATTCTTACTACCCGTGTGAAGCCGGGGCGGGTCGCTAGTATGATATATAATCTAATGGTAGGCGTTTAGGAGCCAGTTCTCGTTGCTTATCACTACTCCCGTCATATCAGAGCGGGTTTTGATCAAAAGCTTAATCCATCAGAGGTAAAAAGTTGAATTGTCTTTAAAAAAAAATAAAAGCAGGTCCGGTTTGAATTAGTTTATAGCTCGCTTGAGCTTTTGGAGAAGTGGAGTTTAAGACAATATTTATAGCCGCTGTATTATGAGAGTAAGACCTGATATAAAAGAACTAGGAAAACTGTAGTTTATTTTTGGACTGAAGGAAAATGCTCTCGACAACAAACACGTGATTGACATGGTAATCACTGATGTGATATGATTTAAAACAAGCGAAATAAAACATCAACTTTCATATTATATCATTAACTTTTATGAGATTCCTAGCTGAAAATACGTATATCGTTTAAGAAATTATTTGCTAATGTTTTTTTTTATTTTGATACTTTATAACGAACTCCTAACACGCCTCGTCGTGTTTTTAATTAGCCATGGGCATAGATAGTGATATAATCGCGTGAATTTAACTAAAATTATGCTGCGTTATAAAAACGTGTTGCGTTGAATAATATGGCCATAGCGAATAAGGGCCCAGAACTACATAAATATGGCGTTTAAAACAGAAAAACACCTTTCTTGCACCTAGTTAGCAAGTTATAGTTCTTTGACGGATAACTTTTGGCACCTTGACAGTAAAACCGACTCATAGGCCGTAACAGCAAATGGAATGACGCTCTCTTACGCCTCTACGCCACTTCCCCCGATGTGTGTGTGCGCACTCGTGGATACTATACACATCATTGCTTCCCTGTGTGAGCTGCGTACTGTTTAAATATTTCATGGTTCGTACCCTGCCCCGTACCCTGGACCCCTTCGCAGAGAGCCTGCGCCGTACCAACCTTCCAAACAAGCCACCTCTCTGATAGAAACTAAGTACTGCTATAAAGTTTGCCTCGCGTTGTATGAAGCTTTGCAGCTATAAATCAAAGGTGTTCGTTTAATGGCCGTCACTCGGGCGGCACTGTCCTGTCTGTCTGTGTGTGAATGTGACGGTGGACTCGTGAGGGAACCAGGGAACTGCTCTACATGCAGCTGTACCGGCACTCGCTCACAGTGTGATCTTTAAGGCGATCTTACCACATCACCACTATGCGTTGCATTAATCAGAATTTGCACAAACTACTTACTAAGCTGTGGCAAATGATTAGAGCATAACTTCTACAATTGATTGTTTGTAAGTTAAGCGATAATAGCTCAGTGGTTAGCGCGGTCGGTTCTTAAAAACATCGCGAGGGAAGCATAGCATGGTGGTAGAGTACTTTCTATTACTCAGCTGGCTCGCCACCGCCGTCGATGGTGGACATGAATGCTCCAGGCATGCACATAATCCTTATTTCTATTTACATCTGGTTTACATTTTAATTTTAATCGTCTCCTCCTCTCATTGTTGGGGTTTGAACCTTTGGCGTGGGGACCGACCGCCCTATCCATTGAGCTATCATTGCTACAAAAAATGCCAAAGGATAAACGAGCACTTTCAATGATGGACAAAGAGTCGGTAGTGACAAACTTGATTTGATTTTCGGACTAGAGCACGACAACTCGTATTATTTATCATCTTCCTTTTATCAATAGTCAATCAATAATCAATTTAGTAGCGATGATAGCTCAGTGGTTAGCGCGGTCGATTCGCATGCTGAAGGGCCTGGGTTCAAACCCCAACAATGAGCTTGAGCTGCCGGTGAAGGAAAACATCGCGAGGAAGCCATAGCGTGGTGGTAGGGTACTTTCTAGTACTCGGCTGGCTAGCTACCACCCTCAAGTTGAAAATCTGCCGCCAAGCATCTAACGGACTGTTCCGGCCTCACTTGAGAGCCATTCCAAGCTAGGTGTGCTTTACCATCTTCGACCACACCGTCACTTAACATCAGGTGAGTTGTTGTCAAAACATCTAGCCTGTCAACCATTTAAAAAAAATAGCGTCTATTTAGATATCTATCTTTGCCTCAAGATAACTCATCCCGCTGAGTCTGAGTGTTGGTAAGAAGTTCTGTAACTAAATGTAAATGTATGATAATATGTACGCTATGAATGTTGTATCTCAGAATTCTTATTAAATCAAACTCTGGGAGGTAAAGTAATTAAGAGCGTTTTCACTCTAGGCGATCCTTTGTAGCTCGGGTTGTACAATCGACTGTTAAGTATAACTATTAGATTAAATTGTCTCTTTTCTCCTCATTTATATGTTACACATAAACGGAGTCTGCACTGTAAATAGAAGTTTGTTCGTTGTTGCTAACTTATTAATTACTTGTACAGCTTCGTTCATTAAAGTGTAATTGTAAGAATTTTTTTTAACAAGTGACTTGCCTGTAACATTATTGTTATTTATGACCAATAAATATTACTGATTAATTATTAAAATTGTTGATTTTTGGCATCCGGTTTGGTAAGTTAAATACTATAGCAAGGTAGCACTTAATTATGCCAACCGGTTATAGATAATAGTAAAATTTGTACTATCTGATTGAGTTATCTGAATCATTTTTCCATTCTAGGCTGGACCGTCTTCAACCACGCCATCACTTAACATCAAGTGAGCTATAGTCAAACACAGCCTGTCACCTATATAACAATTAAAGACGAATTTGGCTACATTAAAAAAATACTTCTGATGGATGACTGGTAATAAAAAAGAAGTAATGTAGAAAATGTGGTAATGTAGCGCAGCGTAGGACGTCCGCCCACGAGGTGGACAGACGACCTCATAAAGACCGCAGGCACGCGCTGGATGCGAGCCGCTTCCAACCGGTCTTTATGGAAATCAATGGGAGAGGCCTATGTCCAGCAGTGGACGTCATACGGCTGATGATGATGTTGATGATGAATATAGAAAAAATTAAAAATACGTTTTTTTTTATCAGATCTTTGACACCAAGTAAAATATATTGGACTCGTCAAAATGAAGCCCAAACTCACGGTCTTGACTAAAAGCCACTGACGAGTTCCACTATCCACTTCCTGCGTGAATAGTGGAGCCATCAGCGGATCAGCTCTAAGATGCACATTATATTATTGTCATCCAACCTACATTTAGATACAAAGTTTAATTTCAACACGACAATTAGTAGTGGGCTAAAATTAACTTCCAATATTTAATTACATTGTTACTTAGTCTGTTAGTTACAATACAAGCTAAAAAAAAGCCTTTTAAAAAATACTTTATCCCTTGACATCTCTTATAGTACCGAATAAGGAAATATTTAAAAGGGATGTGATAAATATTCTACATGACATAACTGCTACTCAATTCAAAATCAAAATCAATCCTGTAAACCAATCACTTGTATTTATAATTTAATACTGTATTCAAACATTTTGAATTTAAACGCAGACGCAGAAAAATCTCTGTTGTTATCTAGTGGTTAAATGAATGTATCATAACTATAACCGGATGTTATGAAGCTGGCCCTACATAGAACGAACATTACAAAGCGCGCGGACACATAGCGACAAGTTTTTCAAATCGAAATAAGGATGCCAATTACGAGCCTATAAGTACAGGGACACAAATCGGGAGACTTTTTGTCGCTCGTCTAAAAAGGCACTAATTACGATTTCCTGTTGGCCACGGGACACGCCAGACGCGCGACTAAAAAGTGGCTGAGGTGTGCGCGGTGCGCCTACGCGCGATGCTATGTCGACGCTCAGATACATTTTACAGTAGGGCTGTCAATCACTGACATTTTTTATTGCATTTGACACTGCAAGTATTAAACATTTTGTTATGTATTATTATTTATTATTAAGTCTTTTATTTCTCGATATATACATTTAAACTCATACATAATACACTTATTCAGACACAGTAAATATCAGGTGAAGACCTCCCTAAGGTTTGCCATCTTTCTCTATCCTGAGCTATTTGCAACCATTGTGGACCTGCAATATTTTTTATTTCATTCTCACATCGTGTGTAAGTTTAAAAACATTATATACCTATATGTTATAATAAACATGTTTATGAACTTAAAAAACATTGTCACAGTCAAAATTGTAATGAAGACTCTTTAGTGAGTTTTCTTTTGTTTTCTGTACTCTTTTCCATCTATCTATCTACCCTATTAGGAAATTCAACCTCAGCCAACAATTAAAGTTTAAAAAATCAAGTAAAGTAAAAGTGGGAATGGTAACGGTCGAACTGACAGTGGGCACTTCGGGTACCTACCTTGAAATTGATAAATAAGTAATCATTTCTCACAATTAGGTATAATAATTTATTAATATTGATGTTAAACCTTAGGGTAGCAAGTTTGTTTCACATAGGATCAATCCATATAAGAAAAATAAACTTGTAATGTTAAGTAGTCGTGATAGCTGTTAACATGAAAAATCCGTATAAAGTTACAAATTGTAGAGTTGTTCGTTTTTCTATGTGCTGTCAAACAAAATAGCTGTATCGCCTTTAATTTTAATTGGATAAATGTGTATGTTTTTTTAAAATATTTTTCTATTATACGAGTTTGCTTTGAAAATATATATATTAATTTAACATTTCTAAATCAGGTCAACATGAACGAGCATACATAAACATTTATCATCAAAATTAGACCGAACAGAGTTATTTAAGATTAACAAACTACTTTTCTCCCATTGTCAATCGCAAATACTTTCTTCATTTATACCAGCGGCCGGCCCCGGCTTCGCACGGGTATTGAAAAAAAAAAAAAATTTAAAATTATAATACACACACTCACACACACACTGTCAATCTGACATCTGTCAACCTAACATTTGTCAATCTGACATCTGTCAATCTGTTAATCTGACATCTGTCAACCTAACATCTGACAATCTGACATCTGTCAAGTTGCTTTTTGTTTTGTTATAACATTTTTAATTTTTTTTCATATTTGTCACGTCCCACGGGAACGTGATAAAAAGTATCCTATGTCCTTCTTCTGGTTCTAAGCTACCTCCCCACCAATTTTCTGCCAAATCGGTTCAGCCGTTCTTGAGTTATAAATAGTGTAACTAACACGACTTTCTTTTTACTGTAAAGACGGATTTATCTATATATATATATAAATCCGTAAAGACGAATTTATCTATATATATATATATATATATTATTTTATATATATATATATATATATAGATAAATCCGTGTTTACTGTATTTTTTGTTATAATTTTTTGCTATTAATAAATAAATTGGCGTACGATAAATACGGTTGCGTAGCTATTTTCTGAGTACCTAACAGGAATCGCAATGAGACGCTCAGAGTGGACTTTAGTTTTGTTACTGTGCTTTGGTACCGTTGCAATGGCCATGGACAGATGAGTAGTTCGTGAGTCCCATTACTTTTAAATAAAAGCTTACAGTTTTCTATTGAGTATCATTGTATTTAATGATATTAATTGTTCTATTTGATTTTTATATTTGAAACAAAAATAATTTAAACAAAAAGAAAATTCAGGTATTACCTGCATGGCAATACTGCTGTTTATTTTTTATACATTTGTACACAGGGTAAGTTTAAGAGTTTTTTGAATTGTGATTAATAATGATCGCATTTATGAGTATTAAATTACTTTAATCAAATAAAAAAGTCATCTGAATAAATTTTTCGTCAAGCTTGATAATTTTATGCCATCAACATTTTTAAATGTGCAAATTTGAGAACGCGTAATGTGTTAGAGCATACTTAAATCATTTGAGATTGCAGTGCTCGTGTGTAACGAGCCAATTTACTTACTTCAGCCCACATTTAATAGGAAAATTGTCGGCGTGTCAACCCTGAATAAATAGGTAATAAATAACTCGCTCTCATTGGCTAAGCTGTCACGTACCTGTAGAGTAGTGTGAGCTCGAGGTTTTGTATTTAGGTACTTTGTTAAAGATCTAATTTTTTTTTAGTATAAATGTCTAAAAAAATGTACAATTATAAATAAGTCAATAAATATCATATGACATTTCACAGAGCGCCATCTAGCCCCAAACTATGCATCCTTATATCACATTACCAATACTTATTTTTGTAAATACATACTTATTATACATATTAACACCTAGACAGAGCAATAATGTATTTGTATTGCTTGGTGGTAGGGTATTTTCTAGTCCTCGGCTGGCTAGCTACCTCCTTCAAGTTGAAAATCTATCTGAAAAAGTGTTTTTAGGAAGATATGCTCTAGCTAGAATATGAATTAGCTGGAAATAGAAAATATTAACGACTTTGTGCCATGTTATTAAAAATTAAGTTTCGGTAGCCTAGTTGGAAGACCAATTGCTAAGCTTCCAATCTGTCTTTTCTAAGCTATGTGCGTATTGGCGATAACTTCAAATAGTAGGTATATGACAACATCATGAGGAAACATACATGCCCGAAAGTTCTGAAAAAGATAAGTGAAGTGTGCACTTGATCAGCGTGGTTGGCTACAGCCTTGCCTTTCTCATAATGAGAAGAATCCTATGCATGGCAGTTGTCAAGCTTTCATTGAAAACGCTGCCTAATTCCTTTGAGATATTTCGTTAATTTCCACGCGGACAAATTCGCGGGTAAAAGCTAGTTAAATATGTGTATTTCCTAATTTTAAAATAGTACCCACTCGTATTTGATCAATAAATAATAATTATAAAATTTTAAAACCTCTGTAACTGACACTACTCTGCGCATAAAGATGTTACACAAAACCATTTATGCTTATCTGTAAATCTATCCCTTCCGACAATTTGATAAGTCTTCAACCTTAAGGCTTACAACATAAGACTGAATATTATTGCAAAATGAAATAACTAGTCATTTTTAATACCTACATATTTAGAGCTGCTTTTAATACTCGCATGTCGATTCAATTTAAATCGATACTAAGAAGGAAATCGACTTCCGTTATGGTATAATTGACATATATATTAAATGTTTTCTAGTAACATTTACATAATATTTACATGTGTTGAATGTAACACTGCACAAAAAATGTTCATGGAATTAGAAAAAGTTGATACATTTAATTGTAGATAGTTTAGTTTTAATTAGATAGCGTAAGGATTACATCATTATAATTGGCTTAAATAAAACTTATGTTAATTTAATCAAAGATGATATTGGTGGGATATTGGAAATGGACATAGTTCTGGGCGTTAGTAAGCTGAAGTGGCAATGGGCTGGATACATCTGTCGCAGAACGGATAACCACTGGAGTAGACGTGTTCTAGAGTGGAGACGGCAAATTCACAAACGTAGCCAAGAACGCCTTAAAACTTAATGAAGTGACAATATAGTTTATTTATCTATATTGTTAGTTATGTATTTATACGTATATGTCTTTTGAAATATCCTGTCGTATGTTTCGTTTAATTCCATCCTATGGAAGAGATCGTTTTTAGCGGCGTGTGTCTCAACTAGTCTCAAGTGGCGTAGTGTTCTATTGTTTTTGTTTTTTTGATTTTACATGTTCTTATGTACACAATAAAGAGCTTTACTATGGAAACTGTGACTGTATGGTTTTGACACATTTTTTGTTTTAATTGTGCGGGATTACTCACGTTTAAATGTGAAAATATAAAACGTGAGTAATCCAGCAGAAGTAAAACATAAATGAAGAGCTTCTATTACTTTCTATCTAGGCGTGTCTTGAAAGAGGATTATGATAGGCTTGTGATGATGAGTCAGTCTACAGGGTATAAATATCTTACTTTAGAAATGCACGTCTTCGTGCGAGAGAAGCGGTCACCTAAAGAAGGCATTTCGGAATATGTATGCGACACCAAAACAAGAAGCAATTTTATAGGAAACCAGCTGAAAATGCAACCGATAAGAATACTCTAGAAGACAATACTACTCTGACTACAGTCTTGATATATGCTGGGTACATTTCTATTCCAACTTAAATAATACCAACCAACCAACTTAATTTAAATAGACTTGACATTTTTATTAATTTACGTAATATTGACATTTCTAAATGTTTAATAGTTAACATTATATTTGTATGCATGTCGTCGCCACCTATAATTTGAGGACCATTAAGAATGTTGTGACGTATATAGTGCTGATGATCCGAATTAATAAATAATAAATAAATCTTTTTTTATGTGAAAGTAATGAGACGAACGAGACGCTCTCCTGATGGTAAGAGATAATGCCTATCCTTGAAGCCACGCAGCGCCATTGCAGCTATACACAGAACTTCGCTGCTTTGGCGCTCATCACTTTGAGACTTTCGATGGTTATTCTCGACAATCCTGTAATTTTGCTAGCTGCAGTACCCTTTCAAACGGAACAAAGTAATATTTACTTACTACTGCTTGGCGGCAGAATATCTGTTGCTACGGTGGCACCTATCTAGACGACCACCTGCTGAGGAAATCTACCACCAAGTAAAACTTTCGAACTCCGGAATATTCTTCAAAGGGAATAAAGGAATTGGAAATTAAAACCAAACATTAGCTTCATCGCTGCAGAGTTGGCAATTGTTCCATTCTCATTTTATAATTACCTAAGATTCATTAATAGCTTCGCGTATATCATTAGCAATCACCTTTACAGTGTGACCTTTGATAATGTTGCCTACACGAGCGCGAGCGCAATCTAGGTCACCTAGTATTTGACCTTACATTAACCATCTCGGTATCGAATTACAGGCTACACATTTACTATATACGATACCTATTTATACCTATGATACTAGTGGTATAAAGCAATTACAAAACAATAATTATACGAAAGAAAAAGATCTTTCTATTACCACCAATCTTCACACGTTTTGTTTTCCTTATGCGGGATTACTCACGTTTAATTATACCGGATACTCCGACTATAGTTTCGGCCACATGCGGTGGCCTTCTTCATGGAGACAAAGCTGAGTACAACGCCTCGTCTTGCTTCGCACAGTATCGAAGCAAGACGAGGCCGCGCGCGTGTTGAATCTATAGTCGGTGTATCCGATATAATTAAACGTGAGTAATCCCGCGTTAGTAAAACAAAATCGTGTCAAAACCACGTCAGTTTTCATAGTAAAATCTTTACACTTTTAAATTGGTGTTTGGGTGTTATTAATTTATTGATTTTATTATCATATTTTTTTTAAATGTAAGAGTAATGAGACGTTCAAGACGCTCTCTTGATGGTAAGAGATAACACCATGTCCTATTGTCCAAGATCATTGCAGCAATTTGTAGATCTTTGAGTAACGAAACAAAGTCTAAGGCATCGCTGCTTTGGCGCTCGTTATTTTGAGATTTTCGATGGTTATTATATTATAATTATATTTTCAATAACCCTGTAATTTTGTTAGCTGCTGTACCCTTTAATTGAAACACAGTAATGTAACACACTACTGCTTGGCGGTACCCAGACGATCTCCAGCTAAGATCTACAACCGAGTAGAAAAATGAATCAAGAACGGTCAATAAATAAAATGTAATTGGCGATAAAAGGAGAGAAACAAACAACCGGCCAAGTGCGAGTCGGACTCGCGCACGAAGGGTTCCTATGGAAAAGGCAAAAAAATCGCGTTTGTTGTATGGTAAATGGGAAATGGTACCCCTAAATATTTATTTTATTTTGTTTTTAGTATTTGTCGTTATAGCGGCAACAGAACTACATAATTTGTAAAAATTTCAACTGTCTAGATATCACGGTGAAATACAGCCTGGTGACAGACAGACGGACGGACAGACAGACAGCGAAGTTTTAGTAATAGGGTCCCGTTTTTACCCTTTGGGTACGGAACCCTAGAAATAATTTTGCGCCCTGAGCGGTCCGATCTACTTTAAAGTAGTGAATATACATAATTATATATGTAGATACTTACACTTGAATATTTTCGTTTTTATGCTCTATTGCAAAAATGGTGACGTATTAGAACCTGGATGACCGAGCTCTGCTCGGCTGAAAACAAGGATAAAATAACGTTTTCTAAAAATGAAATGAAATCAGCTCACCTGATGTTTAGTGACTGTGTGGTCGAAGATGGTAAAGTACACATAGCCTGGAATAGAACTGGCTCTCAACTCAAGTGAGGCTGCCGGAACACACCGTTAGGTGATTGGCGGCAGATTATCAATTTGAGGGTGGTACCAAGCCATTATTATAAAAATATTACAAGAAAAGAAAACTCTCAAGGTCATATATCATAAGATAACCTTGAGGGCTTTCTCTCAATTTTCTTTTAAATTACTTCTCACTTAATATTTTTTAAATATTATTTTAATTGCAATCTTTTTTCATATTATTTCTTTTCCCTAAAATGAAAAAATATTTTTAGTATCTTGCGAAAAAAATTATATAACTAGGTATGTACAAATATAATGGTACTTGTAACTTGTGACCTGTCCGCCGTAAAAACTCAAGTTCATAGAGCTGCTGATGTTTAATCTCACTTACATTACGATATCCATCTAAACCATTAACCTTTGCGTAAAAAAATCCGTCGATGTAACTAACTGCCATTGGCCAGGTGACGGCTGGCGAAGACCAATGGTGGCTGGTGACCCACTAACGTGCTCTGGTACCTACATTACACTCGATAGGTGTTTACGCGAACTATGTTGAAATATTTGCCAGTGTGGGTAAATAGCCCTTAAGGCAAACTAATATGAACACGTAACCCGGCTTCGCACGGGTAGTAAGAATGGGTATAGTAAGCTATCCTTAAAAGGTAGATATAAGTATGCCACCGCGGACTTTTTTGTAGATCTATAAAAGAGGAATATCCCACCATGCATTGTTTTGTTATATCTCAAAGAGATTAGGCAATGCGTGGTGGTGCGTGGTGGTAGGCTACTTTCTAGTACTCGGCTGGCTAGCTACCACCCTCAAGTTGAAAATCTGCCGCCAAGCAACTAACGGTGTGTTCCGGCAGCCTCACTTGAGAGCCAATTCCATTCCGTGCTAGGTGTGCTAATGTGCTTTACCATCTTCGACCACTCTTTCACTTAACAAGAAAGCTCCCAGGTGACTTGACTTTTTCCGAAACTTCCAACAATTATCATCATATTACAACAAATTTGCACAAAACCTTGTCAAATTATATATACCTAAACCTTCCTCATGACTATACACTCTATTTATTGGTGACAACTCAACTCGCATGATAATCCGTTCAGTAGTTTTTAAGTTTATCGCGAACAGACAGACAGACGCGGCGGGCGAATTTCTTTTATAAAATATAATTATGGTTAGATCAAGACAATATGTCTTGATTTCATTCCACTTTCATTGTCCGAACGACTAAAGCTACGTTATCCGAGTGGGTGTTCCCTGATGGCTACAATCTGGGTGCCTTCAAGTCGCGAGTGAATCGGTTTCTTCCGTGCTCCACCGTAGACCGCATCTTCGCTTAACATCAGGCGAGATGGCGATCAAACGCAAGCCTATCACACTAATATTATAAAGGCGAAAGTCTGTGAGTGTGTTTGTAAATTTGTTACTTCTTCACGCTCAAACCGCTGGAACAATTTTGATGAAATTTGGTATGGGGGTAGCTGACACCCTGGATTAACACAGGCTACTTTTATCTCGAAAAAATGTAGTGGTCATGTGGAAACAGGGAGTAGCTAAGAACTAGCGCAGCTAGTTCATCATAAAAAAATTCAACAGAGAAATTACATGATTTTTACAGTTAGACGGGCTGTTGCTCAGATATAATGTTTCAAAGTAATGAGCGCGACGCCCTGGACTTCGTTTTGACAGATGAGGTTTTTTATTATTCCGAATAAGTATATCGATTTAAAAAAAAAAAAAAATACGTAGGCAATATGCGTGTTCTATTTACTATATTTTGTCCACAAGTCAAGCAAAGTCGCGGGCAAAAACCTGTACAGTATAGGTATTAGGTACAAGACAAATCGTCACTTTTACTTTCAGCACGAAACGGAGTGCGCTGGATTAAAGCAATGTGGAGCATTGGAGTTATACAATAGATGGCACGTGATGACATTCGCGAATTTCATGGCCACAATGTGAACTTTCTATAAAAAAGGTCAAATAGGAACTGCACGCGAATAAAAAAATACATTTTTATATTTATATTTTACGACGTTATGAATGGGTTTATTCGTTTTATTCGTCCTCAATACCCTTAATTGGTCATTTTAACCCTGAAACTGTATGCTGTTGTATACATATTTGATATTTAAGTGTTTTTTAATTGCGACGCCTTCATTCTGAACTTGTAAACATCACTGTATGAAGGAGGTTGCACTTTTAAAATCGTACCTTTTAGTTTTATTTTTCTGTTACCACAGATTAAACAAAGTACATAGTAGAGATACAATGTTGCGTAGAAAACTGTTATATACTGAATAGTCCTACAGTTTCCGCTAGTCATTCCCTAACTACATTCATTCAAATAATAATATCTGATATGTGTGTACCTAACCTAATTCCTTTATGGCGAGTGAAATATAGGACCTTTGCACATTTTCTACGCAATGTTTCATACTACTTTATTTCTTCATAATCTGTGACTGCTTTGCTTTTTATATATTTTAATTTTCCGTGACAATGTAGATAAAAAATAAAAAATAAATACTTTGTTTAAGTTGATATTTGGCAGTAGTTAAAACCTCCTCTTAATTTTTTTTTTTTAACTATTTCATAAATGTTGGTTTTGGTTTTGATTTAAGAAGTAGTATGTATAGTTTATTATGTTCTGGTTAACTAGGAAGCGAAATTACAGGGCTATTGAGACTAACGAACGAATGTCTCAAAGCAATAAGCTTTGTAGCAGTGATGCCCTGGACTTTTATTTGCTCAAAGTTCTGGGTACCGCTGCGTTCAGGGATAAACGTTATTTTTGACCATCAACATAGTGTTCGATTTGTGTCGTTACTTTTACATTAAAAAGCTGACTAATAATTTTATTTCAATCCACGGAATTTTGTATTGTACCTTTAGGACAAAAATTTTTTTTAAACACGTAAACGAAATGTAGGTACTGCACAAAACAATATTATAAAAAAAGAAAACAATTTTCTTTTCGTGCTTTTAAAGTGATGTTTGACTTTGCGCTATAAGTGCACTTGCCATTTACTAATACTTTTTTGTTATTTTTCTTACGTTTCATTATTTTGAAACGTAAGAAAATTTTTTGAAAGGTTGCTTGTTTTCGACTTTTGTTAGGAGTAATAACGTATAAACGCGAGTCAAAGGATTTTAGGATAGGATGGCAACACACATCATGTGAGTTTAGTAAGTAGGTATGCACATAAATAATAAAAAATGAAATAAACTGAAAAAGATAGAAGCATATGAAAAGAGTTTAAGTAAATCTGATAAAAGTATTTACAACACAAATAATGTCAAATAAACAATAAAATATCCATTTTTTTACTAATATTTACGTACGTGACGTAAACAACAGACAAACAGGAATAATGTTTATTTTTGTTTGTTTTGGCATTGCATTTTGTGTATTTGTCAGTGTCAAATTTTATAAAATAAGTAATCAGTACATAATAAATCTTGTAAAATTAGCTTATGTCACACAAAAGTGAGTCAAGGTCAGGTTTGATCATGCCGTAGTAAACTAATGGTGACTTTACTACAAGCTTCAAAGGAGTTTTAGAAGCAACACAAAAAGTCATATTTCACTGCATTATATCATCTTCCCACACTCATGCTTACTCGGCACTTTATGAATTACACCACTACTTCTATGAATAAACACTCGAAATATATATTGTAGTATATATATGTAGTATATATATTGTAACGTGGCAACACGACCTCTCCGTGTTCCCGCCAAAACTTTCCAGGGATAATTTTAGAAATATGTTCACTTACCTGATCTTGAAAAGTTTTGTGCAGCGATTCTTTCGTATACCCCTGGTCACCCTGCTTCAAGATAGCGGAGCACTGCTTTAGAAGTGTCAGACGAAGCTTCTCTTTTGCATTTTCTTCTTCCATAAATGACATTCTATTACCATTTATGGGCAGTGGAATGGCCAATAACTCACTCGATATTTTAGAACCATTTTCTATCCCTTTATTATCGTTTTTGTTTAAAATGTGTCCGTTTTCGTGTTGTACTGTTTTTGACGCGCTGTCACTGTCAGTTTGACGGTTCTCATTGTTGTTGACGTTTAGATCGATGTCATCATTTTGTATATCACTGTTGCTGGTATTTTGTTCAGTTTTGCTGTCGCTTGGTAGGTTTTTATCACTTTTATCACTGATTTCACAGTCAATGGTAGCCATTTCGAGTTTTAATACTGGTTTGCGTTCATGTCATTCCATAATACCTATTTATGTATAAACAAACTATTTAATGAAGTAGTTCTGGTTAAATATATGTAAATAAGTAGTTAAAAATCGAACTGCCCTTTAGAATCATTAAGAAATCAATTCAAGTTATAGCTTCTTATATGAGTACGTTATTTGTAACAAAAAAAAACTATAAAATGCTATAAACCGAAAAATAGAAATTAAAAATGTTTGTTTCAACAATGTCACGTTTTATTCTAAAGTTACCCCACCACAGCTTCAGATTGGGTCAGACACGTTGAGTCAGACACGTTGAGCTGTGGTCAGACACCTAGCCTGTTCACCATAAAAAAATTATTAAGTTCAATAAAACAGCTCATTTTTTTAAATATAAAAATCATACATTTTGTTGGAAATTAATGTTTTTTTTCTATATTTATACGAAACAATATTTTTTTCACAATTCGCGATTCCAGGGTCAGTATTAGTATTTCATAATGTTCAGTGTACGATGTTAGTTTGTTGGCCAGGTTTCGGTTTAGTCCTACCGTTCAGCGAGGCCCCGTATATGTCCAGTACATTTTTACTACAATAATAGAAGGTTTTTGTCTGGATCGCAGAAACAACTAGTCAACATGGTATCATTTTCTAAAACTTATTGTACTTATTGCAAAATTTGACGTTGTATAATACAGCTCGCGGTGGATGGAAGCGAAAAGCAAAAGATTGGGCTGAGTGGCCTGTCTTAGACGAGGCCTATTCCCTGCAGAGGACTTCAATAGACTATAATAACGATGATATAGGTGGAATCTTAGAGAAGTTATAATTTATTAAAGGGTGGAATATAGAAGTACTTCTGCATGTTAATGAATATTCTCTATCCTGAGGTTGCCTGGAAGATATCGCCTCCAGTAACACACATTACATTACTATACACACACACTCCACAATAACACTACTACTACACACAAACTACTACTACACACTACACACATACTACACACTACTACACAGATATATAGATACTATTAGGCGTAGGAAATTTGGAAGACTACTTACCTGACCCCACAATTTTTGCTTGTTTACACGAACTACATTCAAATTTCAAATACGCCATGATGTTACGTCACGCAAATGCATCAAGGGTTGGTTAATTTTTTTTTGGTAACGCACTTTGTGCTTTCTGCCAGTAGGTATGTCAAGGTATCTGTATGCGTCCAGTTCGTGTTAGCAAGCAGAATTTGTTGGGCCAAAGAGTTTTAATTAATTTTCGATGACACACTGTATCTTTTTGTAATTTGTGCATCTAGCACCAAACCGTGTGCTAGATGCACAAATTACAAACAGACAGATTACATACAGACTTTCGCAATTATAACACTGTGTTAGCAAACACTCAAAATTACACCACTCAACAGTTTTATGAGTAATCCGGAACATGTTCGCTCTCAATGCGGTTGTAATCTTGATAGATTTCTATTTGATATAAGCAATCAAAATAATATGAGACGTGGGTGTCGGGACTGTGACATTATATTTGATTGATCAGGTTTATGAGGTCTGTAGTAGACTGTCGTACGAAACAAAGGTCTTATGCGGGTTTTTATGAACTGTCCCACTATTGGGAGCGGCGATTCCCACTGTGAGAAGAATAGTCCACGCAAAAGGCTCGACATTGTAAAGAAACCTGGATATCTGAGAGTCGGAAGATTCGTAAAGAGAGTTGTTCTCGAAAATTCGCGAAAAGAGTTTTTCTCAAAGATTCATGAAGATTCTCAAAGATTCATGAAGATTCTCAAAGATTCGTGAAGAGAGTTGTTCTCGAAGATTCTTGAAGAGAGTTGTTCTCGAAGATTCGTAAAGTCAGTTAAGTGTCATACCAAGTAAAATAAAAATAAAATGTATTTTTTCTTTTGTCACGTAGCGATGGACTCACGTGGGTTTTGTCTTGAATAAACAAGGTTACAAGCATGAAGTGTACTAATCTTAAAGGGGGTTATCGCACAAATCATTATGAAAAATGCTTGCTTTGGAACCAACCCTGACATCGTGAAAACATATTATCTGATTATTGTTTTTTTTCTCGATTTCGGGGTTAGTTTCATTGTAAAAGTTGTTTAATGATAAACACAATGACTCGCTTTTCCCATAGTGCACCCTAACTTTGTAAAAAATGTCGAAAAGGTTCTTTTTGTCTCAAAAAAAAAACATTTATTGGGGGATTTTATATCTACTTTTCTCCAAAACTGCCTGTAAACCCTTCCAGGGAAGAAGCTATTGGAGTTAAGTTGATTGTAAAATAGATCTATGTATATATCTGCCTAGTTTCACAGACAAATAAATAATTCATTCACATATTCATTTATTCATTAATTAATGCATGCTTGGATGGATACTCCTTTAATACATTTAAACAAACATTGGTTTGTTCATTAATTTATCATTCAATCATTCTTTTATTCGTTCATTAATGTACGCAATCATTTAATAGTTTGTTAAAAAAATATAGATTTTGTCTAGATTTCAATAAATATAAAATAAATTATTAAAATAATAATTTCGAAGCAACCGTCTGCTAGAATATTACCAAACCAATAATAAATTGGAATCAGATAGGTACACGGGTTAGTGTAACGTTTAGAAAGTGTGTAATTCCGCTCCCATTTGCACGTAATAGTTTTGTAATTTGATAATTTATGTTGTTTTGACTATAAAACTCGTATGGAAAGCGAATCCGCTGACTAGGAAAGGGCAGACACGCAACTCATCCACTTCAAATTAAATATTTACTACTCGAACAAAATGTGAACTCCCGCCACTTAATTATAATAATGGTATAAACTAGCGTAGGATTCATAACGATGATAGCTCAGTGGTTATCGCGGCCAGTTCAGATGCCGAAGGGCGTGGATTCAAATAAAATAAATAAAAGTTGAGATTACCATCTTCAACAACACCGTCATTTAATATCAGTTGAGCTGGTCAACACCTAGCTTGTCAACCATAAGAAATAAAAATCAGTAACCGGTTTTGGACAAACATTATAAACCTTGGGGAAAGAATTGTTTAAATAATAGTGAAAACCGTATCAAAACTCCCTAAAATAAAGAGAAGTAACAGACACAGATGTCCTACATCCTACATGTCCATATCATATGTTCCTACATCCAGTCCAAAGCCAAAGTTGCAGCTAAGAAGTTGGGAATCCTGTCGAAGGTGGGGCGGTACTTCACACCAGAACAGCTCTTAACCCTCTACCAAGCTCAAGTTCGATCATGTATGGAGTATTGCTGCCATCTTTGTATGGTTCTGCCAAGTACCAGATTGAGGCTTTGGGTTCCATTGAAAGGAGGGCTAAGAGGCTTATAAATGACGATTCGATGGTGAAGTTGAAGCTTTAGAGCACATCGGCGTGAAGTGGCTAGTCTGTCAGTTTTTTTTATCGTATACACTACGGTGAGTGTGCCCAAGAACTCCATGACGTAATCTTGTCATCGCTGTTTTACAACAAAACGACCAGACGCTCGACCAAAAGACACCCTCTTACAGTGGAAATTCCCTATAAATGTACAAAACATTTCCAGACCACGTTCCTTGTAAGAACTGCTGATGTGTGGAACTCGTTACCAGCGTCTTTGTTTCCCACTAAGTACAACCCGGGTTTGTTCAAGAAAAATGTGAATAGGTATTTCCTAGACAAGCGTGCTCCATCTTCGGCCACATCGTCGCTTTCCATCAGGTGAGATCGTGGCCAAACGCATGCCTATCCGTTGTAAAAGAAAAAAATGTAATGCTGTAATTTTTTTGCTATTTAGTAATAGGTATGTGTTATAAAATATTACGTAAGAGCAATAATGTATACGAAATCTAACGCGGTCTAATTTGGTATTTTTCCGTAAACTATTTCTTAAATTATAAATTAGCTTGCTTTTTTTAAAATTATAGATAGGCTTACGTTTGACCGCCATCTCACCTGATGTTAAGTGATGATGCGGTCTAAGATGGAGCACGCTTGCCTAGAAGATACCGATCCACTCTCGACTTGAAGACACCCACATTATATCCACCGGGGAACACCCACTCGGGCAGCGCATTCCACTGTCTAGCAGTCCGCACAATGAACGTGGAATCAAATAGTTTCGTTCGAGTTTTTAGAACATCTACCATGAAACGATGTCGCTTTTTTGAGTTTCTGGCTGTACTATAGAAAATGGACATAGGGGAATCAGACCATGTAATTCTCAAGAACATTCTCCGAAATGAATCCGATAAAAAATCGACAAACTAGCAACTTTGCGTGTGACCGTCACCTCACCTCAGGTCTAGGATGGAAGACGCTTGCCTAGGAAAACCGGTTCACTTACGACTTGATTGTATCTATCAAACACACAAACATTGATTCGTTTATTTTTCTACAAACCATCGTGAACTAAAGCATATTTTTATCTGACTACGGCAAAAACACTAAGAAGTTAAGTTTTTAGCAGTTTATTGTATGTTTGTGTATGTTAGCTCCCAAACTACTTATCCGATTTTGCTGATCGTTATTATACTCCGGGTGACATAGACCACAATTTTTTTTTAAATTAATTTATTGAATTTTCCGTTTTCGAATTTTCGATTTTTTTTTTACTTTTTATTTAATGCTTTTTTTCTTAGTATTTTTACAAACTATTTTGCATTATTCAGTCAGTGTCTTATAAGAATACTATATTTATATTAGACACTAGCTTGCACACCCAATTTCGTCCGCGTTAATTTTTGAATTGGGTGTAAAGAGATATTAAATATACTTTCATCGGTCATGAAACTTGACCTAGATTATAAAGAATACCTTTTCTCCAGGAACAATGTTCCATAAGACACATCTATAAGTACCAAATTTCGAGTGGATACATATTCCGGGATATAATGTATCTTTTATGTTAATATAGGTAATAAACTACTTTTGTGCTAAATTTCACACGAATCTGTTAAGGCGTTTTTGCGTGATTGAACATACAAACTTTCATATTTATAATATTAGCACTATAAGCGGCTCTTACGAGTACCTTTGTACGGTTGCAGGTTTGCTGAGTTTTTCATCTGCACTATTATATTCCGTGATGAAACTGGGCTTTAATACTAAAACTACTTCTGTACTTATATTGTATACCACTTCATATTTATTACTTTCTTAAAATCGTAAATAACACATTTTTAACTGTTATTGATTTGAGAATGTAACATTTATAAGTTTTTATTCTATGATTTCTAGTTTTAGATCGTTCTAAACACAAACTAGTTTAGTATTATGTAAAATCCGCACATTTTACGGTCGGTGTGATCAGGAATGTAAGATCTAAAATTTTGAGGAATAATACAAAATATTTGAAGTGAATATTTTTCCTCAAGTCTTTCGACGAGTATTTTCACGTTATTGTCGTAGGTAGACGTAATTTGAATATAACAAAATCGACGTATAAGTTAGTAAATCAAATATTAATTTATGTTAATGAAGATGTTCTGGTAGATCGGTCCAGTTATGGTAATTTTAGAAGACTGATAGTCAGAGCAACGTACTGGTCGTCTCCAGCGTGTAACATTAACGCATTAATCGAGAATTAATTACTAATCAAGTGAATTAAAATCTTGAAATGCATCTATCGTCTCATTTTTTATACGCAATAGGTTAACGTTTGGCCATCATGCCAGATGTTAAACAATGATGTGGTCTAGGATGGAGCACGCTTACCTAGAAGGAACCTGTTTACTGATTATTGTTTTTTTTTGTGAATTGTTGTTTTTTTCTTTGCAGACAGGCTAGACGTTTGACCGCAGCTCACCTGATGTTAAGTGACGGTGTGGTCGAAGATGGTAAACACACCTAGTCTGGCTTGGAACTGGTGAGGCTGCCGGAACACGTCGGTAGATGCTTGGCGGCAGATTTTTAAGTTGAGGGTGGTAGCTAGCCAACCGAGTACTAGAAAGTACCCTACCACCATGCTATGGTTTCCTGACGATGTTTTCCTTCACTGGCAGCTCAAGCTCATTGTTGGGTTTAAATCCACGCCCTTCGGCATGCGAACCGACCGCGCTAACCACTGAGCTGTCATCGCTTGGTTGTGAGTAATAACTATAAATACATTATTTGTTTTAAAAAATCTTTACTATTTTATTCAAGCTACTCATATAAATGTTTTTATCAGTAAGAAATGTAAGTGGCCTACATAACAAATTACCCCCAAAAAAAACAATACAAGACATTAAATGCATAAAACACAACTTGCTGATTAAGTAACTAAAGACAAATTACAATTTATATAATCTAGGTTTCATTATGGAATGTATAGTACCTTCATAATTTTTAATTTTGTGTATGTATTTTTTTTCCGGTATTATAAAATTATATCTGTGTTCTGTGTGAAAATGAGTCTTACATGAAAATGAATGTCTTTAAAGCTAACCTAATTGATTTTGTACAAGATTTGCTTGCAAGCTGAATCTAACCACTACTTCTTATCGGAGATGAACTGGCTCGTTAGTTCAGTTCCGGTGACAATGGATGTTTATGGTATCTAAGAATGACCTGATCCTGGTAGGATCGAATGCAAACGAAGGAACTGGTCAACGGTTAACAGTATCTTGAAATGTTGTATATACATATATGTATATTTAATTTTGTTTTTATTTTTTTAATTTGCATCTTTACCTACATCCTGTTCTGAAGCTAGGTGTTCAGTTGTGTGTCGCCTCGAATGAACTTCCTTGATTATTTAGTATGTATACGGGTTAGTGAATATGTGTGTATGTTGTGTGTAGGTACCTACATTTTTTATTTATTTCAGTTGTAAAAAAACATTGTAGTAATACGATGGGACTGCCGTGTGGCTGTCACAAAAATCCCGTAATTAAATTGTAATTTAAAAAAATATTCAAATAATAAACATTCATACAGAATTCTTGTATTTTCAAGGGCAGTTTGAAGGTAGTTGTCAAAAACTATGAAATAGGAGCACTATATTTCTGGAGAACGCAAAGTCTATAGATTTTATCTCGAAATACAATTTTGTCAACGCTTCACTTTAGTCAGATACCATCACTCCAAAATGCACTCACTTTCACATTAGTAAGGTCTTGTTTCACTTATCTTAAGTACTGCTCTCAGTACACACACGATCGTTCCGTGTGTGAGTGAAGCGACAACTAAGTTGAAGCTTTAGAGATATGTGGGGCGAACTTAGACGGTAAGTAACGCGGTAAGTGATAAGGCGATGAGAAGAACAGAATGAAAGAAAAGGTTGGGATGGATCAGTAGCAGACCACTCTAATGTCATTTGCCATTATAATTTTGTGTGTAAAATATATGTACCTATATAAGAATAATGTCATTTACTTTTACGCGAAAAGGTTGTGTTGGTTGTATTTTACATATTATTTTCAAAAACTTTTATTCGTCGTTTATGTATTAAAATAGTGATGTTTTATTTATTAAGTGAGACAGTTCCATTCCAGGTTAGGTCAGGTTATCATCTTCGACTTCACCGTCAACTTCAGGTGGGTTGTGTTTCAACCTTCAATACAGCCTTCAATAAAAGATTTAGAATTTAGAATTTTTGAATTTTGTGGTCAAACACCTAGATAATCAATAAAAAAAAAAAAAAATTGTCACCTGTACATGGTGGACATTCCCCACATCCGTATTAACTAAATGCTTCTATTCCATATTATCATACGTAGGTACATCGAGGATGTGGAACTCTGCCGTCTGTTTTTCCTGTGAAATACGATTTCAGTGTCTACAAATACAAAATAAGCAGGTTTCTTTTAGGTAAGCGTGTTCCATGTTAGACCGCATCATCACTTAGCATCAGGTGAGATGGAGGTCAAATACAAACCTATCTATTAAAAAAATACTTCACGCTGTAACAGCTAAATGAGTTTAAAATGTGGATTAATTATTTAGGTACATATAGTCTCAAAACAAATAAAAAAACTTAATGTTTAGACGACACGATTCACTCGCGACTTGCGTTTTGTTTTGTAACCATGATAGCTCAGTGGGTAGCGCGGTCGATTCACACGCCGCAGGGCATGGGTTCAAACACGAACAATTAGTTTGAGCTGCCGGTGAAGGAAACCATACGAGTAGCATGGTGGTAGGGTACTCTCTAGTACTCGGCTAGCTAGCAAGTTGAAAATCTGAGCCAAGCACCTAACGGTGTGTTCCTGCAGCTCCACTTGAGAGCCAGTTCCATTCTAGGCTAGGTGTGCTTATCTTCGAATACACAGTCACATAACAGATGAGCTGTGGTCAAACACCTAGCTTGTCAACCATGACAAAAATCTTGCTAACACCCTGTTTGTATCCACCGGGGAATATCCATTCGAGTCTCGAGCATTGCATTCCACTGTCTAGCGGTCCGCACAATGAACATGGACTCAAATTGTTTCGTTCGAGTTACAAACACACTTGTAAATTCATACATACAAACTTTCGCATTTATGATTATAACTATAATTTTTCGGAGAGCAATGTGGCATGTTTTATTCAGTAGATAAGTCAGAAGTTGAGTATGCTTGGGTCATCGCGTGGCAGCCACAATATTGACTCGGCCGAGTAAAACATTGCCCAAGTAAAGGCTAAATCTCTTGACGTTCGTTTATGACCACTTGTCGTTATTTCATAGGGACAGTGGCTGTTGGCGGCGACACCGCTCGAGTCTTTATTTTAGACAGATATAAACTCTTTATTGTGCCCAAGAAAAATAGAAAAAGAATACAGAAAACAAAAGAATCTTATGAGCTAGTGCCACATGTGGCGGCCTTATCGCTAAGAGCGATCTCTTCCAGGCAACCAAGAAAGGGAGGACACGATACGAAATTAATTAATTTAATTTAAAAAATAAATTAATAATAAATACCTATGGTAGGACATTTTCACACAGCCCCAAACTAAGCAGAGCTTTTACTATGGGATCCAGATAAGTGATAGAATATGAATTACTTTTTTTTGTAAATACATACTTATAACACATATAGAACACCCAGACACAGAAAATTTATCGTCACATAAATGTTTGTCCTTGTGGGAATCGAACCCACAACTCTTGAAGTAGATATTCTGCCAAATGAGCTAACAGGGGAGTCAACAGTCAGCCTAGTCTGACAACGATAAAAAAAACTTCGTTGTTGACGTACTCGCAAATGTCAAAAGTCTCCCGCACACCACCGTGGTGGATTAAGACCTTGCCCATTTCACACTAAGAATCCCGTGCCCAGCAGTGGGATAGTGTTTAAAAACAGGGCTAATCCTAATTAAAATATAATTAATTAACTTGCTAATCTCGCTTGCAAAACCAAAAAAAATCTGTCAGTAACGTAACAACTTAACACGAAACTTACGTACGTATTTAGATTTACACAGACTAGCTGTCGCCCGCGGCGGGCCGTCATTAACTCATTATTTATTTATCCAGTGAAGAAATATCTTAATTACTCCAAGGTTACTCGTCTCGAGTCTGGTCTAGTTCATTAAAATGAGCTCTCGTGTGCACGTTTCGGATAATCGAATTAGTGAAGCGAAAGTGTCTTGTCCTTCCTTCGAGTGAAGACGGAACGGTCAATTGAGATGTACTTTTAATAGTAATTAATAATGAGATGGACAAAATGTTTTACAAGTACGTATAATAAAGGATTGCCCGCGTCCATAGCCATTGCAGCGTTACTCATAACTTTGAGTAACAAAACAAAGTCCTGCTTTGGAGCTCATTACTTTGAGACTTTCGATGGTTAGTCTCAACAGCCCTGCAATGCCGCTGCAGTACCCTTCAAACCAAAACACTTCTTTATTTATTCAGTGATTCAATCTCTTATTTGTTTGGTTTTTGAGTTACAAATTTTATTATATTATCAAATCAAGATATTGAAAATAATCTAAAATGTGTTTTTAATATATGTATCTATATTATTTACAGGGAAAATTAAACATGAACAAAAAAACTACCTATCTACAAATTAAATCCTAACATATAAACTACTGGACTAGAGGAACTAATAAATTAACATTCATAAATACTTAAATGTGTATGAAAAGGTTATATACTCGTATTAAAACATCTAGAGAAAACACTACAACACAACACTAAGGTACTAAGTCATTTTCCATTATTTTAAAAAATAACAAAACCATATAATGTGTATCAAAAATTATACGCGCATACATTTGAATCCATATGCCCTTGAATAACTAATATGAAACAATAAAAAAAAAAGTCAGTGGAGACAAAAATAGTAGATGCTTCTTTCTGGAAAAGGTCACACAAGCGAATAATGACAATTGATTATGTATATTAAAATTTGAACGATTTCTGTTATAATTGTCACTATACGCTTGACTGGCTATTGCAAAATATCGCAATGGAGTTTTAGCGGGAAAGTGAAAAACAATGTCGGGTCCATATTTTAATTTGTGTTTTTTCGAGTGTTCATGTAAAAAATAGTGGTGTTTTATTTATAAAGTGCCGAATTATGTGAATGACTTCTTGTGTTGCAAAACTCTATCAAAGTTTGTAAATTCTAAAGACACTATTACTTTACTAGAGCATGACCGGACTCGCTTATGACTTATTTTATGTGACTTTGACTGTGACTTAGATATGTTTCTTAGAACACTTAACAAACAAATGCACGAAGCTCCACGCAAAAAAAAAAACAGAAATATCACTATAATACGTGTGTCAATCCCAAGTCATAACATAAGTTAATTTTATACTTAGCTTGTCCAGTTAAATTTGAAGCATCAAAATAATTTATCAAGTAACAGTAGTTAAGTATAACAGGTTTGAATAATATTATATGTAAATATTCTCAGAATAAAGAACATACTGGAATATCTTGCATAATGTATGCGCGAGTAAAACGAACGAATTAATTAATGTAAGCGGATTACGATTATTTATCGATACTGTCACGTCACTGGTTTCTGCAGATCAAAGGCGCCGCGAGTGACATCGGTAACCAGCACTAGTGGCGGGAAACGAGTGCATCGACTGTTTAACTTAACGTTACTTTTGAGTTTAAAATTCTATTAAAATTATAAAACGATTGATGTGCGAACCTAACTGTATTTATTATCTTTAAAACTTTGTACGTAAGAATGTTTCTTGGTAGTATATATTTTTAGCAGGAGGTCGCCTAGGTAGGTACCACTGCAGTACTAGTAGTATTCTGCCGCCAAGCAGTAGTGTGTTAAAATTACTGTGTTCCGGTTTTAAGGGTACTCCAACTAATGAAATTACAGGGCTGTTGAGACTAAACCATCTAATGTCTCAAAGCATCTATGTCTCAAAGTAATAATCGCCAAATCAGAAATGCCCTGGTATTTGTTTTACTACATGTTCAATGTTCATTGCCTGGCGTAATCTCTTAACATCTGGAGAGCGTATAGTTCGTCTCAGGACTTTTACATTTAAAAAACAAAGTATTAATCATGAAAAAACAAAGTATTAATCATGAAAATTATGAAAAAAAAGCCATTCTCTTCATTATCAGAATTGCATGAACCTAAAGCTTATTTTTTTTCTTCTGGTTCTCTTAGTTTTCGTCTACAACGTGAAGCAGTAACAATTACATACAGATAAACTTTTATATTTTTAAAGTGGCGTTTTAGGTCGATACCTTAGATGTGAACTTATCGATCGTGTGACATCACTAGCGCAGTAAATGTGTCGAACCCCAGCGATCGGTAGTTATTTGTCAAGTGTCGCGCGCTCAATGCATCGCTCGCTTCACACGTTTCTTGCTGACGCCCCATTACGACAATATTGCGTTATGTACATTCATCTTGTTGTGTCGCTGTAGTTCCTCTTGTATAAGCTATAGCAGATATTCATCGCAGAGATGGTATTCTACAGAGGCCCAAAGCCTCGGCTCTTGAGACAACTGTATGCAGTACTCAGTACATTTTATTGGTATGCTTAAAATTACCAAAATTACCAAACTAAACTTAGTTGCAACACGGATAGTGTTCAAGGTATATATTTAGTGAATTTCCGCTTAAAAATCGTTTTAGCTGATTAGGTGATCAGAATTTAATTTAAAATTTATTCAACTTGACAATTTTTATAAATCTATTACCTACTAAAATTCGACATCAACTTAAAGTTAGCACACACATAATATGTATTAGATTATATTCATAAGCAACCCAATAATGAGCTTAAGCTGCCGTTAAGAGTCGTGAGGAAACCATAGCATGATGGCAGGGTGCTATCTAGTACCTTCTCGACTAGCTAGCTACCACTCTCACGTTGAAGAAAATCTACCGCCAAGCTCACTTGAAAGCTAGTTCTATTCCAGGCGAGGTGTGATCACTTAACATCAGGTGAGCTGTGGTCAAACATCTAGCCTGTCAACCATTTAAAAAAACAAGAAAATATTTTAGAAATTTGTCTTCTAATTCTGGTCATAGTTTTGAAATTTATCATGAGACCAAGCGCTATCACTGAGCCATAGAAGTTGTCTAAGTTAGGGTTAGAATAAAATGGAATTATTTTGCAAGGTAGTAGCTCTTGCTCTGTTAACAGACCGCTAGTCTGGACTAGGCTTTGATTCAACTTTGTAACGACGACACAAAAACTTACATTAATACATTTCTTGTGCTTGATATAGTCTAGATATTCTGCCGCCAAGCAGTAGTGCGTAAACATTGCTATGTTCCGGTTTGAAGGGTACTGCAGCTAGTGACGTTACAGGGCTGTCGAGACTGACCATCGAATGTCTCAAGATAAAGAGCGCCAAAGCAGCGGTGCACTGGCCTTTGTTTCGTTACTCAAAATTCTATGTATCGCTGCAATGGTCATGGACATGCGTTAATCTCTTACCTGCAGAGAGCGTCTCGTTCATCTAATTACTTTTATATTAAAAAACAAATAATCTTCATCGTAAGAGGTATATTTTTTGTACCTACTTTTGCAACTCCATTATCGTGCTACAACGATTTGTAAAAATTAACTCCAAAAGATTCCGAAATGCCAAATCTTCAGCTTTACGTTTGTTCGTCGTGTATGTTTTTGCGCGGCACACGCATCCTGGTGCAAACGACTCCCCATTACGATACGGAATCAGCACTTCAACTTATTATACTTAACGCTAACTTAGTCACTGGGTTTCCCGATACTTACGATAAGTTCCTCAGCTCTTTTGTCTTTTCAAATAATACGTTGCAATGTCACATATGTCGCTAAGTTAAAAAAAAATGTTTAAATTATTCATTATTTATTTTCTGATTAGCGACCCGCCCCGGCTTCGCACGGGTACCTAGTAAGAATGGGTATAGTTAGCTATCCTTAAAAGGTAGATATATGCCACCGCGGACTATTTTGTAGATCTATAAAAGAGGAATATCCCACCATGCATTGTTTTATTATATCTCAAAGGGATTAGGTAACGTTTTCGATAAAAGCTCCCAGGTGGCTTGACTTTTTCCGACACTTCCAAAAATGATCATCATATTTCAACCAATTTACACAAAACCTTAACAAATGATATACCTAAACCTTCCTCATGAATCACTCTAGCTATTGGTGAAACTCGCATGATAATCTGTTCAGTAGTTTTTTAAGTTTATCGTGAACAGACAGACGGACGTGGCGGACGGCTTTGTTTTATAATATGTAGTGATGTAGTGATGGGCAAAACTTATGGGTTCGCGTCTCTTACTTACTGTCTTCAGCCCCTATGACTATATATTCTATTTTTGTTAATTGTTGAATATTGTTTTTATTAAATGTTGATTATAAAACATCTACTGTAAATCTAAATAACTCGACAAACACCACAGCTCGAGAGGAAAGGGACAAAATGTAAGCCAGCACTGTAAGAATTATATTCTTACCAGCGACCCGCCCCGGCTTCGCACGGGTGCAATGTAGATAATATGCGTGCATTATACATATAGACAAACCTTCCTCTTGAATCACTCTGTCTACTGATGACAACCGCATTAAGATCCGTTGCGTATTTTTTTTTTATCGTTGACAGGCTACGTGTTTGTCCACAACTCACTTGATGTTAAGTGACGGTGTGGTCGAAGATGGTAAAGCACATCTAGCCTGGAATAGAACTGGCTCTCAAGTGAGGCTGCCGGAATACACCGTTAGATGCTTGGCGGCAGATTTTCAACTTGAGGGTGGTAGCTAGCCAGTCGAGTACTAGAAAGTACCCTACCACCACGCAAGTTTAAATCACAGCAACCCTAAAGACATCCCAGAGGCTCACGAACGGCTTAGCTTTCTTTTAATCACCTCTGACATTAGGGCTGGCAACTTAGTCTTACTGAACTTTCTCACCATTCCTTTAATCATTATACCGTGAGTCACAAACACCGAGTCGCAATGCTCTTGACTATATGGGTATTATATCTGCCGACACTAGGGCCGGCCAGTCAGCCCACGTAAGCTATTACAGCGCGACAGCTGTTATAACAAATGTAACTGGTAATCAGTGGCCGGCTGTCCGACCGCCTGTCACCATTGTATGGTAATCTGCGGCCACGCACTGGGGCGAAGAGACGCTGCGATTTCACACCACGCAGTCCTGCGTAGCGTTCTACTAGCAAGCGATATTACAAGATCGATCGATCGATGGTTTTTATCATTTAGAAATATAAAAAAATCACTACATATTATAAAACAAAGTCGTCCGTCGCGTCTGTCTGTCTGTTCACGATAAACTTAAAAACTACTAAACGATTTTTTTAAGGTTGACTTGCTAGGTGTTTGACCACAGCTCACCTGGTGTTAAGTGACGGTGTGGTCGAAGATGGTTAATCACACCTAGCCTGGAATGGTACTAGCTCTCAAGTGAGGCTGCCGGAATACATCGTTAGATGCTTGGCGACAAATTTTAAACTTGGTAGGTAGCCAGCCGAGTACTAGAAAGTACCTACCACCATGCAATATCATGCGCATGCATTATCATGCGTGTTTGGTAGATAGAGTGATTCATGAGGAAGAATTAGGTATATTTGTCAAAGTTTTGTGTAAATTGGTTGAAATATGATAATCATTTTTGGAAGTGTCGGAAAAAGTCAAGCCACCTGGGAGTTTTATCGAAAACGCTGCCTAATCCCTTTGAGATATAACAAAACAATGCATGGCGGGATATTCCTCCTTTTATGGATCTACAAAAAAGTCCGCTGTGGCATATATCTACCTTTTAGGGATGGCTTACTCTATCCATTCTTACTACCCGTGTGAAGCCGGGGCGGGTCGCTAGTACAACTACAAAAACGTCACATAAATATTATCATTCAGATACAAAGTGTGCATTTCATTTTAAGTTATCCAGTTCCCATAGTACAATCTTTGCTTAGTTTGGCACTAGATGGTGCTGCGTGAATGTCTTACAATATTCATTTATTTACTAAGAACGCTCCTCTTCAATAATAAAATATAAGATAACATACATTGACTGCCCTGTTGGCTTATAGCAGATATACTACTATCTGCTTCAAGGGTTGTAGGGCGTGCGTATGATTCCCAATCCGGACAAATATTTGTGTGACGAGCATTGGGTGTTTTGTATGTATTCTATTTAAAAAAAAACGATGTTATCGATAGACGATCGAGACTTTCTTGTGATGGTAAGGGATAGCGCCCGAGCATTACAATTATAGCAATACACAGAACTTTGAGTAGCAAAACAAAGTCCAGGGCATCGCTGCTTTGGCGCTCATTACTTGGAGACTTTCGATGGTTAATCTCCATAGCCCTGTAATTTCGCTAGCTGTAGAACCCTTCAAACCGGAACACAGTGATCTTTACACACTACTACTTGGCGGCAGTACCTACCTAGACGACTTCCTGCTAAGGAGATCAACCACCACGTAAAAAAGCACTTCGAGTAAAAATATTAACAAGCCATCGAGTAATCGTGATGGAAGCAAGCAATCAACCAAAAACGGAGACAAACTATTAGACATTGAAGGACAAACAAACGATTTTATTTGCTTTTAAATAAGTAACCAGCAGCGTACCTCAATTTGTCTCAATTTGGTAGATATTCCAAAAGCTCTAATTAAGCGGTTCGAATCTACCTTCATTGTGCGAACCGCTAGAGAATGGAATTTGCTGCACGAGTGGGTGTTCCCCGATAAATACAATCTGGGTGCCTTCAAGTCGCGAGTGAATCGGTTTCTTCTAGGCGAACGTGGTTCATCGTAGACCGCATCTTCGCTTATCATCAGGCGTTCATCTCGTTACGTGTTAAGGCAAACGACGCGGCGCCGCCACGTTTCCCCGCCCAGTGCGTGCTAAGATTTGCCCACTACAGCAAGTATTGCCTATTCCGTCCGTAACAGGTAACAACCCCCCGATATAATTGGAGTGCGGCTGCCGCGGCCGCGTGGGCGACCGATACTAGATAATATCGCATTACAAGCTTTGCCTTGTAATTGGTGATCTCGACGTGTTGGCATTGTCTTCTTAGCACAATTAACAACATTACATATGTACACTTGCAACCACATCATAATCTACATAATAATCTTGCACGCCCAAATTAAAAAAAGTAGTATTGTTTCACGGTAGATGTTCCAAAACTACTAACCAAACACTGCGTGCCTTCTTGGTAAGCTCAAAGTAGCACAACGAGCTATGGTGAGCTATGTTCGGAGTTTCCCTACGAGATCGAATCAGAAATGAGGAGATCCGTAGACGAACTAGAACGCAGACAAACCGATATAGCCCAGCGGATTAGCAAGTTGAAGTGGCAGTGGGCAGGGCACATAGCACGCAGAACTGATGGTCGATGGGGCTGCAAAGTTCTGGAGTAGAGACCACGGACTGGCAAGCGCAGCGTTGGACGTCCACCCACAAGGTGGACAGACGACCTCATAAAGACTGCAGGCACGCGCTGGATGCAAGCCGCTTCCAACCGGTCTTTATGGAAGTCAATGGAGGAGGCCTATGTCCAGCAGTGGACGTTCTTCGGCTGAGATGATGATGGTATCAAATAATTTCTAACCGGTACTTTGATATGACTTACGAAAATGTCGACAATAAGCGACTAGCCAATTATTTAAATTTCCTTAAGATATTTCGAAAAAAAAAAATTGTCCATAAAAAGCGCGAGGTGCCCAAACCAGGAAAACCATAAATGTCAGTCAAAAGTATTTAACACTAGGTTGCATCATTGATTCAACCTCGTCAGAATCAAATGAGACATTGCAACTTCGTGCAATATTAGATTAGATTAGATTTTTGTCTAGTTTAATTAAACTTTTTCTTGGATTTGACTGAGGCGGGCAAACGGGTTTTCAACGCCATTCCAGGAATGATCTAGGTAAAAGAAAATTATGCTCTTTACATCAAAGTGAATTGATTAACTAAAAATATAGTGAAATGAATTAGTGTGCAAGTAGTGATTACCTTCGTAGCGGCGATCAATCATTAAAAGTTCTCGCGGGAGTTCGGAATCGCCGCGCCGTGTTCTACAGCATACCCGCGGCTGGCACATAAGGCTATCATTAAAAATAATTACCGGCGTCCCATAATTATTAATTTATACTTTAATTAAAACTAACGAGATATTTTTCTCATACTTTCACAGACATTTTATGACGTACCTACTTACTTTACCTATTATTTTTTTAATAGTCGAGATTCGTGTTTGATTTGAAATTGAGTGAAGGTGTGGTCTAAGATTTGCCAAATAAATATTGGAAGACATTTGACTAAGTTAACTAAGTTAAGACTAAGTTAAACTTATACAATGGGAACCTAATAACTGATAGAATACTATACCTACTGTAGTTGAAGTGGCAGTGGGCCGGCCATATTTACCGCAGAACCGGCAACCGCTGGGGTAGACGTGATCTAGAGTGGAGACCGCGAATCGGCAAACGTAGTTTAGGACGCCCTTAGACAAGATGGAGTGACGATATACGTAAGATAGCTGGCAGTGGCTGGAAGCGAAAAGCCGAAGATCGGGCTGAGTGGCGTGTCCTGGGAGAGACCTACGTCCAGCAGTGGACTATGAAAGGTTGTTGATGATGATGATGATGATGACGATGATGATGATGATGATGATGATGATGATGATGATGATACTGTTTTTGTTAATAGAAACTTAAATATAAACATTCAGAATGTCCGAACAATGTACTTATGTCCTGTTTTTGTTTTACTTATGCGGGACTACTCACGTTTAATTATGTCAGATACTCCGACTGTGGTTCCGACCACATCAGGTGGCCTTCCTCAAGGAGTCAAAGCAGAGCACAATGCGCGCGTGGAAAGACGCGGAAAACTATAGTCGGAGTATCCAATAATAATTAATAAAACGTGAGTAATCCCGTATAAATAAGGTACCACCGTATATTCTGCTGCCAAGCAGTAGTGTGTAAACATTATTGTGTTCTTGTTTGAAAGGTACTGCAGCTAGCAATACAGGAACAGGACTATTGAGAATAACTATCTAATGTCTTCAAGTAATGAGCGCCAAAGCAGCGATACCCTGGACTTTGTCTTGTCACTCAAAGGTCTGTGTATCGCCGCAATGGTCATGGATTGGCGTTATCTCTTACCATCAGGAGAGGGCTCGTTCGTCTCAATACTTTTACATTAAAATTTTTAGTAAAGTCCTGTCTGGGTATCGAATCCACGCCCGTAGTTCTTAGCAACGCTACTACTAAATAAGCTAACAGGGCAGTAGTTATTGATTGTGACATATAATTATGACCAACTTGTCTAGTGAGATTCCTCAGAAACTCTTTTAAAAAGCAAAATCAAAGTTTTAAATTCAACTTCCGGAAAAGATTTCGAACTAGGAATAAAGTATATCTACCAAAAAAAACAACACAAATAAGTAGGTATATGACTTATGGCTCGTGACGTCAGAAATAGCAGCTTTTGTTCTATGACTTATGATAAAGTTTATGATAGAAGCAAGTAATGTAATACGCCCCATGCCAAAATACGACAGGGCTCATTCGTCATGGCGTGCCCCACGTTGATTGATTGGTAATTAATTCGTTTGGAAAGGGTCTCGGCCGCGCCGTGACGGACAGACAGCCTTATTGTACTTATTATAAATAGGATGTCTAAACTTTGGCCCAGGCTTAGAGTTAACTTAAGGGTGCTGTCTGACTGACAAAATAATTACACGACGCTCCATCAGCTTCGCGTGCAATATTGGAAAAATTGGTGGACATTCCCAATGTTAGCACCAAGCGCCTTGACTACATACTTTTTATACTGCGCCACATTTATAGTAGTTTTTTTTTTAAATTAAGTATATATAGGCTTGTGTTAATTGCCGTGGTGGTGCCGGCGTAAGAATTGTACCCCACCTTCTCTACCTGTGGTTGCCGTAAGAGTCGGCTAAGGGATGTAATCCGGAAGATGGGCAGCAGCGTCTTTCTTGAACAATCACACCTAACTGCGCTCGCCAACCCGCCTGCCAAGCGTGGCGAGTATTGGCAAAACCCCCCCAGGAGGAGGCCTATGTCCAGCAGTGGACGTCCTATGGCTGATGATGTGATGTGTGATGTGTTAATGTGCGGTCAACGACAGAGCTCAACGGAAACAGAGTTTTTCTCGAAAAGTACAATATGGGTGTTTAGTAAACAGGTTCCTTGTAGGTAAGCGTGTTCCATCCTAGTCCACATCGTTGCTTAACATCAGGCAAAATGTGGTCAAGCGCGAACCAATTCAGCATTAAATATGGGTGTCTTCAAATCAAGAGTAAACTGGTTATAGGTCAGCGTGCTCCATCCTAGACTGCAGACAGAGCGTTATCAAACCTGACCCTAATAAAAAAAATAAAAAAAGTGTCTGGCAAGATATACTGTACAATTGGTAAATTCTTCAAAGGCAACATTGACTCAAATATAAAATATAATATTTATCTAATTTCGATAAAGTTTGAAATAACGTAGGTAGATGGGTAAAATATATATAAAATAATAATCACATGACAAACAATTATACTTGCAAGCTACTAAAGCTAAAATGAAGTGCAAATTAATATTTAGAATCTAAATTATTGTATCACCAAGAATAATTGAGTTTGAATTAGAAATGTACTTATTAGAAGATCAAGGAGCTATTTATGAATTAGCCTTTGATTGTATACTTGTCAAAGGAACGAGCTAACCACGCGAGGTAGTCTGCTATTGAGCTGTCACACATTCACGCGAGGGTGAACGCATTTTATAAAGTGTACCTAACTTCTTATACACCTATGACGATTTGATATTTGGACGAGTATTGGACTTGCACTATTTAATGTCCAACAAAAGCATTCATGTCTACTATATGGCAATGAATACTTAACCTAGGATTTATGAATAAAATTAATGAAGTCAATTTTTTTTTTATAAACTTGCAGGCATGGTGTTTGACCACAAACTCACCTGATGTTAAGTGACGGTTTCATTCAGTTTCGTTCTGACACCGTGTCTATCTCAACAACTGTTTTTTTGGGGCTAGTCACTAAAAGCTAAAGTTTTTCACACTGATGCGATCATTGGTCTATAATTTTATGTAGGTACTACGTACGACAAGTATGATGACCTCTTCGGTACTGCGATTGACATAAAATATGACCCCCGTGTAATTTACACGTAATGCGAGGAAAAAACAATATTAATGTATCCACAGAATAGAATACAGTTTTATTTTCTTTGCAGTATGTATCCGTTTAAATTATCATCATCATCATAAATATCATAAGGACACGTTACACACAGCGCCATCTGACCCCAAACTAAGCAGAGCTTGTGTGATGGAAGTCAGATAACTGATAGAATACATAAATACTTTTTTTGTTATAAATACATACTTATATATACAGAACACCCAGACATAGAACAAACATTTGTTTATGCCATAAAATGTTTGACCTTGGCTGGGATCGATCCCACGCCCTACAGCTCAGGCAGATATACTACCAATGAGCCAATAGGGCTGTCAAACATTATTAGCATTATGATAACAACTAGCGCCATCTAAGCAAGATATCAAAACTCTCACGCTTCAAACTTTCAGTGGGTACAAGCATTCACATAGTTTAACAAAAACTTCTACGGATGTTCGATAGATGGCACTTTTCCTAATAGTTTAACGTACCCATTGTATATTAATTTAAATCAATGAACGTACCATTACATGAAACTGACTTTATGGCGTATTATATAATTAATCAAAATTTGTATTTTGTCGAGTATCAAAATTCCGATATTTTTTATTTCATAATAACGTGCATAAGTACCTATGGGAAAATGATATAAGTAATGCGGAGTAACATGACTTATGAGTTGCTTTGAAAACTTCGTCGAAGCCTGTAATTAAGCAGTTCTCACTATTTAACTAGGGCGGGACTGAAATCAACCTCGTCTTACTTTTTGTTACTTTAATTTTAAAATGCTTAAAAATATCGTAATACTTGAACGGCAAATAAACAAAGTGCGACGCCAAAAAAAGAACATAAAAAAACTAGAGAAGGAAGCAGTACCAACACTTTATTGAAAAAACAATAATTTACATAATGATACAAGAATTATTCTTAAAACTACGTTTTATTCTCTTTTATCACTATAACATTAACAATCTCTTAAAAATGAGCGACAAAATAATAATAAGTTTAAATGAAATTCAAGCTCAAAATTGTTTTTGTTTAAGCGCCGCTATGTGGCGTTGGAAAAATGGACATCTCTGGACGTGGAAAACGGGTGGTGATAATTCTAAACATAATTAACAGATGGCGCTATGAGTAACTAGCTCCGAGTCAAGTATTCGTTAGCGATGGCCTTCCAATTACTGTCGTCTCCATCTTCAGTGGGTGTGCTCTTACGGATCTTCTTTAGAATTTCCCAGCCGTTCGCCTTTTCCGTGGATGTGACGTAGGTATTTTTGGGGTCTTGCTCGATGGTGTACGCACCCAGGATAAGGCTTTGTACGAGGCGAGCCGATATCAAAGTCTGGAAGAAGAGATCGATTATGTTAAGTGTTTTTTATATGAAATTGATCTACGTTTGGCCACCAATACGCCTGATAGAAAGCAACGGTGCGGGCGAGGATGAAGCACGTTATTTTAGAAGTAATCTATCTAGGTTTGGTAGGTAGATCTCCTTAACAAGAGGTCGTCTAGGTAGGTACCACCGCAGTACCAGATATTCTGCCGTCAAGCAGTAGTGTGTAAACATTACTGTGTTCTGGTTTAAAAGGACAGTACCTACAGCTAGCGAAATAACTGGGCTGTGGGGACTAATCATCGAAAGTCTCAAAGTAATGAGCGCCAAAGCAGCGATACCCTGAACTTTATTTTACTACTCAAAGTTCTATGTGTCGCTGCAATGGTCATGGACAGGCGTTATCTTTTACTATCAGGAGAGCGTCTCATTACTTTTACATTAATATAAGTTGTTTTTAACCGACTTCAAAAAAGGAGGTTCTCAATTCGACTGTTTTTTTTTTGTGATTGTTACCTCAAAACTTTCATCTGGGTAAACCGATTTTGATGATTCTTTTTTTATTTGAAAGCTGGTGCTTCCCGTGTGATCACATTTCAATTTAGTCCAGTTCTGACAATGGCATCCATGAGAAAAATATATGACGTCGGTTTTTTTGTTAAAATTTTACTTAACGCCACAGGTGGCAATCAAGCAGACGGGTTGCACGATGGTAATCAATCACCGTCGCCTATCAATATCTGCAACACTAGATGCACTACAAATACGTTTTTGATATTTTATTTCGAAGAATCCAATATTGTAACTCTGCGGGAAGGCGGAGGAAGGAAGATCATTCCACAGTGAGTCGTTGCTGTCTTGTGTGTCTCACCTTGAGCAGCCTGTACTCGTCGTCGGGCAGGCGCCGGTTGACGGAGTACCCGGCGAGCACCAGGCCGCCGGCGCGCACGTCGCCCGTGGTCAGGATCATGTAAGTCATCGCGATCGCGAGCTCGAAGACGTAGTACGAGTACTGGATGTCGCCGAAGTCTATGATGCCGGTCACGCGGTAGTCCGACTGGCTGCGAACAAGCGGGATCATGTGCCGGTCATAGCTCAGTGGTTAGCGCGGCCGTATCAAATACAAAATATATTTTATTGATAACAACAATGTTAGAGGTAATTTTTCTGTTCATATTAAAATATGACATTATAATAATACTAGCTGCGCCCCGCGGTTTTTCCCGCGTGGTGGTGGATGATGATGATGATGAAAAGTATCCTATGTTTTATTCCAGGGCCTAAAGCAAAATTTCATCCAGATCCGTTCAGCCGTTCTGACGTGATTGAGTAACAAACATCTATCCAAACTTTCACATTTATAATATTAGTGGAATTAAAAACCATGACACATGTCAATATAGGTAATTACATATTAATGTAAAAAAAAAACTTAAGTCAATAATTTCTTATGTTTAAATAATCGTCAAAGTCATAAAACAAGGTCTCGTGAAACCAAGATCTTAGCTTGCTTCTGAAGCACGCGATGGAAGGTGCATCATAGACAGAAGGGCGCGGGTTCAAATCCTAACAATGAGCTGCCCGTGAAGGAAAACATCGTGGGTACTTTCTAGTACTTGTTAACCACCACCCTCGAGTTGCAAAATCTGCCGCTAAGCAGCTAACGGTGTGTTCCGGCAGCCACACTTGAAAGCTATATGTGTTTTACCATCTTCGACCACAACGTCACTTAACATCAGTTGAGCTGTGGTCAAACACCTAACTTGTCAACCATAAAAAAGGGCATCGCTTTGGCGCTCATTACTTTGAGACTTTTGATGGTTATTTTGAATGCCCTGTTACTACTTACTATGCTGTTAATATATACTAGTTCAATATAATGCCGCTCCCATATTTGCAAATGATGATATATATTTCTCTCTAAACTATAATCATCATCATCAGCCATAGAACGTCCACTGCTAGACATAGCCCTCCTCCTGGGGGGGTTTTTTCCAATACTCGCCACGCTTGGCAGGCGGGTGGCGAGCGCAGTTAGGTGTGATTGTTCAAGGAAGACGCTGCTGCCCATCTTCCGGATTACATACCTTAGCCGCAAACTATAATAGTGTTTATAAATCGTGCCGAATACTTACAACATACAACGTAACCTTTGCAAACCAATAAAGGGTAATTATTATTTTGTAGCGATGATGGCTCAGTGGTTAGTGCGGTAGGTTCGCATGCCGAAGGGCGTGGGTTCAAACCCCAACAATGAGCTTGAACTACCGGTGAAGGAAAACATCGTGAGGAAACCATAGCGTAGTGGTAGGGTACTTACTAGTACTCGCTAGCTACCACCCTAAAGTTGAAAATCTGCCGCCAAGCATCTAACGGTGTGTTCCGGCAGCCACACTTGAGAGCCAGTTCCATTCCAGGCTAGGTGTGCTTTACTATCTTTGACCACACCGTCACTTGACATCAGGTGAGCTGTGGCCAAAAACCTAGCATGTCAGCCATAAAAAAAAATGGAAGTTTTCACAATGATCCTCAAACCCTTACAGCATCATGGCTTTCGCAAATCTATACGGTATAATTATGTAAACACACAAACCTTGGCGAACATGTTACACGTAAGATGGCAATGGCTGAACAATAATAATTATGTTTGGTAGATATAACACGAGTACCTTCCACCTTTGGTAAAGTCTTGGTAGTCAGTTTTAGCTGCGCTATTAATTTATTAATCGACACAAGAGAAAGTTTGCCTATTTACAGCAGAAAAAGGAAGTAGGTAAGCCAAGTGAAAGCGTTATCTACAACTTGGCTCACCTGAGCATTATGCCTTCGAGGATCTGACTGCACACCCTCAGGAGTCGTGGCTTTAGGATCCTAGATTGTCAAGGAAAGATAAAATTTTGTTTTCTAAAAAGAAAGTTCAATTTTGTCATTTCATTTTGACAGAACGTCTAAGTGTTTTTTTTTTTTAGTATGTTTGACAGGCTTGGTGTTTGACCACAACTCATCTGATGTTAACTGACGGTGTCAAGATGGTAAAGCACACCTAGCCTGGAATGGGACTGGCTCTCAAGTAAGGCTGCCGGAACACATCATTAGATGCTTGGCGGCAGATTTTCAACTTGAGGGTGGTAGCTAGCCAGCCGAGTACTAGAAAGTACCCTACCACCACGCTGTGGTTTCCTCACGATGTTTTCCTTCACCGACAGCTCAAGCTCATTGTTGGGGTTCGAACCCACGCCCTTCGGCATGCGAACCGACCACGCTAACCACTGAGCTATCATCGTTATAAAATTATAATATAGTAGAGAAAATAATGATTAAGTATGTGTGTTTGTTACTTCTTCACGCTCAAACGACTGAACCAATTTTAATGAAATTTGGTATGGAGGTAGTTGACATCCTGGATTAACACGTAGGCTACTTTTATCCTGAAAAAATGTAACGGGTGACACCGCGGGGCGCAGTAAGTCACATTATAATGAGAAAGTATTTTTTTTTTGTTTTTTGTTTCTTCTTCAACGGTTGGGTTGATTTTGGTGAAATTTGAATTGGAGCTAGCTGATACCCTGAATTAACATACAGGCTACTATGTGTTAATTCAGGGTACTTTTATGCCGGAAAACGTGCGTGCAAGCGCGGGGCTATAACAAGTCTGTTTAATATTCATATTTTGTAGTTTTTAGACAAAATTTGATTCCTTTTTTTACTCTTTATAGTTCTTTGTTTTAAAACGCTTTCGAATTCATAAAAACTAACTATTTCAGCCATGAAATATACAAAAAATACAAAATACAAAAATATTTATTAACTAAAGAATTTACAAACTTAATGGTATTATAATAGTCCCCGCACTAGGGCTAGCCTGTATCGCGGGAGGCTGGAATCGATTACAAAACATTATTATTATGAAAACTTGTACTAATTGGACTATGTAAATTAATAAACATGCAGTTAAGTACTTATGTGCATGAGGTTTGTGTGCGTGTGTGTGTTGTGAGATGGTGTATGTGTGTGTGTATGTGTGTGTGTATGTGTGTGTGTGTGTGTGTGGGAGTGTGTGCGTTGTGAGGAAGTGTGTGGGTGAGGATATCTATCTATATCTTTAAATGAGCAATTCTTGTATATTCTATATCTCTAAGCGAGCAATTTTTTATCCGTGTTTTCAGCCGAGCAAAGCTCGGTCATCCAGGTACTAACTATTAAACAGTAAAAATTTAAATCATTAATTGGTATATTTTTAGTTTATGTTCAGTATCGTACATGTTAGAGTGCTTTCCTACTTCTCCATGAGAACAGACGTAAAATTAATAGAACTGTTTATCACCTCGCTACATCCGTGACATGACTAGGTTCCCTCGTGATACACTCGCTACCTACAGAGTGAAGTCGAGTACAGTTGAACGCACATTTACCCGAACGCTGCGGATTTCGGAGATATTAGGAATAACATTACATAAATTCTGTTACTAACTCCAAAACACAAATTACATCTGCAGATTACTTTTATGTTTTATCTGCAGCATGTTTCAGATATAAATTAACTATAATTTAAAATTTAAAGAGGACTAACAGAGTATTATTTTTAGTTCGAATAACAAACAAAAAATTGCGAAAGCAACTGTAGGTATGTAGGTATATAATATTACATGAATAATTAAAATAAGAAATAATAAATCACATTTTTCTTGACACTAATATTATTAAGGCGAATTATGCCACTGAGCTATCATCGCTACAATTCATATGATGAACGTAAATTCAGACCGTTAAAAATAAACAAATAATTAGCTAACCAGCGATTTTTTTTAAATAAAAGTATGTGGAAGCATAAGTTCGATCGTGCATGGAGTACTGTTCTCACCTTTGGGATGGAAAGGAAGTTCAAGGAAGACGCTGCTGCCCATCTTCCGGATTACATCCCTTAGCCGACTCTTACGGCAACCACGGGTAGAGAGGGTGGGGTACTATTCTTACGCCGGCACCACCACGGCAAACATATTGATAATACCAAAGTAATATTCGGCAAGGCAAAAAACAAACATTTATATCTGAGGCTGAGTGTACCGCGAGATGTGACTGTCGCCTTAGCACCTTATCTCGTATCTCGGGACGTTTCATCACGGCTCCGCAAACAACCTGCCTGATAGTTGACGCGATACCAGAGCGTTGCACTGCTAGTGATTTGTTTTTAAAGGAAATCCGAATATATCATCTGTGTAGGTACCTACAGTATCAAGTGGAGTTTTGAATAAAAATCTAATCTCTCATACAGAAGACTCGGTCTCTTGCGGTTGCGAAATGGTAGACTCGACACGATGATAGCTTAGTGGTTAGCGCGACCGGTTCACACACCGAAGGGCGTGGGTTCAAATCCCAACAATGAGTATGAACTGTCGGTGAAGGAAAACATCGTCAGAAGACCTTAGCGATAGACCTTTCTAGTATTCGGCTGCCACATTTGAGAACCAGTTCCATTCCAGGCTAGGTGCGTTTACCATTTTCGTTTGCACCGTTACTTAACATCAGGTGAGCTGTGGTCAAACAACAAACCTGTCTACTAAAAAAAACTCGTTGGTTTTTAGACAAGGTATTTTTTTACATGTTCTTCTATTTTATTTCACTGATTTTAGTGCATTAAAATAATTTAACTTATGGATAAGTCCCAGCCATTAATATAGCAAGTAACATATTTTTAGCTAATCTAAATATTACAATATATGTATTATTATTGGAATGTATGTTCATGTTATAGTTATGTATTCCTCTATTCTACGAGTATATATCCTTCGTATATATCCTTTCCGTCCTAAAGTTGCCTAGAAGAGATCACTTTGAGCGATAAGGTCGTCTATTATTCCACTTATTAATTAAGATTTTTTGTATGTAATCTTAGGTGGGGACAGTAAGTAGGTGATCAATCATGTATAGCCATCAGTTTTTTCTTGATGGTAACATCTCGACGGTACCAACTCCTGTGACATCGTCCTCACCTGCCGCCGGGCTTGACGCCGACTAAAACGTTCATCTCGTTGACGTCTCCGTGAATGACGCCCTTCTGCAGCTCGTCCAGGCGCGGCACCACCGCGTACTTGAACTCCTCGATCACCTGGAATCAAACGGCGTCTTAAACCGAGCCAGTATACCTGTGCCGCGAGGGACAGCCTTAGCAACAACCTTACTTCCTACTACACTCTGTTATTCGGTATTGTAAATAATCGGGGTAGTTACCTCCTCCGCCAGGTCGAGTTTCTCTGCGTCCTTGATGACGTGCTTGAACTTCTCCAACGCCGGGACCATCGTCAGCATCCAGGCGTGCTGCCGCTCCAGCAGGCCCGAGTGGTTGAAGTTCTGTACAAAATAATAGTACTTAAGTTAGTAAATCAAGTTTAGGAAACATTACCGTGTTCCGATTTGAAGGGTACGGCAGCTAGCGAAGGGTACTGAGCGCCAAAGCAGCTTGACTTTGTTCTGCCACACAAATTTTTGTGTATCGCTGCAAGAAATATAAAGCTATTTATGTGATATCAAATCAAAAACTAAACTGACTTATACGTCTTGAGTATCTACGACATCGTGCAATCTATCAATAGTCCCTAAAATTCTAGATAGGTTGTATCGTCTCGCACCACAAGTTAACTCCCTAATCCACGACACTGTAAGCTTGTTGTAAACTATAATTCCAAATCATTGCAATACTTCACACCTTGAATACTTGTGTGTCGCGTTACATAGTACTGTTATTCCACACTGTTGATCTATTACCGTACAATTAAGGGCCACCGCACACTACGCGACTGATGTCGTCAGTGACGCAAAGCTTTCAATGCTTTAAACAAGTACAAATAGAGAATCTAAAAATTTCCCAAATCAAATCAATCAAAATCAGTTTATTTGTAAGAAATTGTCTTAAATTACAGGTCTTATGGTTAAAATTATAAGTTTCAAATATTCTACCTTAGTAGGTGTACAAATATTTTAGGTACATAAACAATTATTTAAGCGTGTCATTTAAAAAGTCATTAATATCATAATAACACTTGTCCATAAGAAATTTAAATAATTTACATTTAAAGCTATTGGTGTTTAATTCTTTAAAATAATCTGGCAATTTGTTATATACAGTGATGGCCATACAGTATACATTTCCAACAACAGTAACTCAATAACTAGAGGCCGGATTAAACACAACATACAAATTTTGCAATATACATGTCACCTAAGTAACAGTACACAAATTTTAAAATCAATTGGATCTATGAAAATTAGTAAATCCTTTTTGTCAAGTAGGAAATGATCATAAAACGCCTGAATAGAAAAAACATTGATAATATTGTAACATTGACTCTAAGTTTTTTTTTACATTGGCGGTAACGTGGGAAGTGTCGTGTCGAGCTATTTGTTTTTTCCAAAATATGTGTTTTTTTATTTTATTTTATATATAAAAATAATGGCGTTTTATTCGTTAAGTACAGCACGTGCGCGAGTGTGGGAATATATATGTGGTAAAACGATGTTCATAAATTGCAAAAACCAAAATACACACGAAGATTTAGCAGTAACTATCGCATCCAATTGTCAATAAAAATATATATATACGCATACTATATATTTTGTTTCCGCCGACAATATACAAAAAGGTTGTATTTTGCAGCGAGTGTGTGAAAGTCCTAATTCTCTAACAATATGAATACAGCGAGCATATGACTTTTTATGACCGATGGTGGATGAATGAATGTGGGACAGCGCAACGAGCCGTAACGTCGGTAACTGTTGTCTCTACGCTGGATTGTTAACAGAATTATTTCTTTCCGTCTCCATTCGGCCCCAATTTTGAGTACAGTAAGTTTGTCTTTTGTTCAACAATGTCTCTACAAATACAAATGTGTACAGCAATAGTGAACATTGTTCACTACACAACATGTGTTCCGGTTTGAAGAGTAATAACAGCTAGCGAAGTTACAGGAATATTAATTCTAATAATAAAATGTCCGCCAAAGCAGCGATGCCCTCAACTTCATCTTATTCAAAGTTCCGAGTACCGCTGCAACGGTCATGGACAGGCGTTATCTCTTATAAAAACGTCAGGTAATACTGTTGTACGTTTCTCTACTTTGAATTACACCGTCACTTAACTTCAAGTGAGCTGTGGTCAAACATCTAGTCTGTCAACTTAAATTAAATCACGGCGAACTCACAACAGATAAACAGAAATAAAAATGATCTCTCCATTTAGTATAAAAAACTAATCCTAAGCGAGGATCTGATTGTATCCATCAGGGAACACATCTCCCTGTCTTTGTCTGCGTGAATCAATTAATCCAATGTGCTGTAACATAATAGGATGACATAGTAATAGTAGGAAAACTGGCTACTAAAGATAGCACAACGTATTATAAGCTGAAGCGGCAGTGCGATGGACTGAACATAATATTTGTCGCAGAACCGACATCCACTGGGGTAGACGTGTTCTAGAGTGGAGACGCCCTGAGACTCGATAGAGTGATAATATACGTAGGACAGCTAACAGTGGCTGGAAGCGAAAACCAGCAATGGACTTCGATAAGCTGATGGTTGAGTAATATTAAGAAATCATAAAGTGGCCAAGTACAGTAAAAATTGTATGAAGCTTTCAACCTTTTTACATAATACAGAAACTTACAGAGACCTTTGGAAGTGGAAATGCTGTCTGTTTTGCTAAGCTTGGACTATTCCACGGATGTCTTGTGTCACGTTTGTGGTCCAGGCAGTGAGTTTGGGACCACATCAATGTCGCGTGTCCATTCGCATTAGTAGATATCTCTTCCGTCAACAGGCATCCGACACAATCAAACCATTATGTTATTTATTCTGTGATAACTCCAAACGCAACACATGAGGTAATCATTACTAGGTACTGTTGGTAATGTAATATTTACCCATTTAGTCGTATCTGGCCGGTGATTACAGACAGTAGGTAACAGTGAAATGAATATGCATATGTACATACGTAATGTATCCGTACCTACTGTTTTCTTATTTTAATAAAAATTACTAAACGTTGTCAACGACATATTTGAAGGAAACTTATCTTTACAATAGTTATTTGTTATCTGTTGAGACTAGCCATCAAAAGTCTTAAAGTAATGAGCGCCAAAGCAGCGATGACCTGAACTTTGGTTGTCGCTCAAAGCTCTGTGTATCGCTGCAATAGTCATAGACACGTGTAATCTCTTACCATCAGGAGAACGTCTCGTTGCTCTAATTACTTTTACATATCAAAAACTTTGGAATGAAACGATGGAAGCTATAGTGAGCGCCTGAGAGCTAACGTCATACGGTTCCTCACCTAACACATGCTCCACCAGTCTGACAATCAACGTCGGTTTTGCCTCTAGCTTGTTTTCCAGGTTGGCAGCAATGTCTCTCAGATGATACAACAGCTTGATAAGTGGACTATGGTCTTTAAAACTAAACCATTAACGATCGTTTTTCAAAGTCCTGATACAGCATTACTACGTAGCGTAGTCTTTCCTGGGACGTATTCCAGCTGGATCAGTGGATTATGATCTTTACAAATAGGACGTCAAAGTCAGTTTTATTTATCCTTGTAATCTAAGCTAGCAATAAATCCCCCATACAGCAACTCCTCGGCTTCTTTCCTGTCTCAAACTCAAACTGTAGTCCCTAAAGTAAGCAGTTATCGTTGATTTTACCTCGAGTTTATTGTCCAGGTTGGCGACAAACTCCCCCAGCTGATACAGCAGTGCTTCGCTGCGCGGCACGTCGCACAACCTCTCCCCTGGGACGTACTCCAGGAGGCGCACGGCGTGCTGCTTGCCGGATATGGTCTCCGTGGAGTACAGGTGCCCGTACACGTTGCGGATTGGCTTCGGACAAGTTATGTTGCGAGCGTCTGGATAGAAGAGGTTTTTTAACTTTAAGGGAGAAAGATTTTTAAAGACGAAAAAACAGGAACCGGTCTTCTTGGAAGTGATGTTAAATAAAAGCATTTTTGTTGTTTTCCTTGTTTTCCTACACTGGCCCACTGCTGGGTGCTAGCTGCTTCTGATTGTAAGAAGGGTAAGGCCGTACTCCACCACCCTGGTCAAGTGCGTGTTGGCAGACTTCACACATCATCGAGAACTTTTTTATGAACTTTTGGACATGTAGATTTTACTTAGAGATATATAATACTTTTCTTTCCCTTCGCACCTTTAATCTACACTATTAATAAAATAAAATAAAAATAAAAAACATTTGATCTGCAAATCATATACACAAATTGACAAATTACAAAAAAAAATAGAATTTTTTTTAAAAATCGTTATGCCAATAAATAATTTAAATCTAAAATGTCAAAGACAAAATAAAGAATCAAGGCGTCAAGGATTTATCGAAGAGCTATTAATTAGATAAAACAAAATTTATCAGAATCCTTAGTTTGAAAAGTAGACACATTACAATGTTTCTAATTTACTATGGAAACTGACGTGGTTTTGACACATTTTTGGGATTACTTATATCTTTATAGGTGCTGGACGCTGGTAGGGTACTCTCTAGTAGGTACGCGCCTGGCTAGCTACCACCCTCATGTTGAAAATCTACCGCCAAGTACATAGTGGTGTGTTCCAGCAGCCTCACTTGAGAATCAGTTCCATTCCAGGCTAGGTCTGTTTATCATCTTGGACCACACCGTTACTTAACATTAGGTGAGCTGTGATCAAACACCTAGCCTGTCGACCATAGAAAACAACTAGAGAAATACTTACTACAGAAGTTCATAATTTCATTTTGCGCCTCCACCACGGCCGGGTTCTGAGTGTCCATCGAGTTCATGATCTTCAGCACGTACCCGTGCTCGCAGTGCTTCGTGATGAGCGGGTTCTTCACGTTCGGGTCCTCTATGATCTTGTAGTTCTTATCGTCGTAGCCGTTCAGCTCGGTCAGCTCCAACACGGAGATGCCGTACAGGCGTTCCACGAGAAGCTTCACAGCTTCATGGTCGATGATTGGACGGATCACCTTGCCTGGCTCCAGGAATTCTGCCATTTTGTTGGTCTGTCAAGAATTTTCATTATTATCATCACAGTGCTTGTGTGCCGTGGTGGTGCCGGCGTAAGAATAGTACCCCACCCTCTCTACCCGTGGTTGCCGTAAGAGTCGGCTAAGGGATGTAATCCGGAATCTCCGGAAAATCCGAATGGGCAGCAGCGTCTTCCTTGAACAATCACACCTAACTGCGCTCGCCAACCCACCTGCCAAGCGTGGCGAGTATTGGCAAAACCCCCTAGGGAGGAGGCCTATGTCCAGCAGTGGACGTCCTATGGCTGATGATGTGTGATGTGTGATTGTGACTCCTGGCGGTAGATCTCCTAAGTAGGAGGTCGTGTGAATACGATCACGGTTTTTTTAAATTATAAATAGGCTTGCGTTTGACCGCCAGCTCACCTGATGTTGCGAAGATGCGGTCTATGGTGCACGCTCGTCTATAAGAAACCGATTCACTTGCAATTTGAAGACACCCAGATTGTATCAGGGAACACCCACTCGGGCAGCGAATTCCATTCGAATTATTGGAATATCAACCACAAAGCGGTGTCGCTTTTTAGAGCTTCTGGCTGATAAGTAAAATTAGCAGAGTGGAATTGGGTCATGCAGAGCTGAAGCCCACTCTCTAAAGTTTATCCGGATATCCTGACGTCAAGCAGTAGTGTGCCAACGTTATATTACTAGGCTTTAGATTCCTTATACTTTAGAGGATCGCGTACCACTGCAAGTGTCACGGACACGTGCCATCTCTTGCCATCGATGAACACATTCTTCTGATAACTTCTTGGCACAAGAAAGAACTCGAAAAACCAGGATTATACAAATCACAAAATAGTAAAGTACGCTGTCTGGGTGAGTGTTTTACGATAAATCACACACACACATCATCAGCCATCATCAGGACGTCCACTGCTGGACATAGGCTTCTTCCTGGGGAGGGGTTTGCCAATACTCGCCACGCTTGGCAGGCGGGTTGACGAGCGCAGTTAGGTGTGATTGTTCAAGGAAGACGCTGCTGCCCATCTTCAGGATTACATCCCTTAGCTTACTCTTCCGATAAATGCAATCTGATTTCTTTCAAGACTTGAGTGAATCGGTTTATTCCAAACACGCATGGTCTATTGCAACGACAAGCAGCTTTTCAAACATAAAACTGGGCACGCCACAATTTATTACTGGACCACAATGGCATACGTTAAAAGAGTTACGGTCTGCTTTCTAGTACCTATTTACTTTCAACGATTTCCTTTCTAGCTACTGCCAACGGCTTTGCTCGCTAATTCAAGAGGATTCATTTATGTACAAAAAAAACACACGTAGTTCAAGCTTTGCTTAGTTTGAGGCTAGATGGCGCTGTGTGAGTGTTTGTAACTTTGACTACAATAACCCTCTTTCATTCTAGTATATTTTATCTTATAACCCTGTAAATAGTATAGATTGCCACTCCAATGAGTCACAGGGCGTCCTCATAAAGTTAGTAATTAGTACCGTTAGATTAGACGCTAAAAAGAAGCGACTTAGTCAGTTCCCACAAGTGGGACAATGGGAACTACCGTTCCTGTTAGGTACTGGATCTGCACAAATGGCCGGATGCTGAGACCGATTGAAACATCACTTACAACTGAGTTCAAGCCAGTTCAATAAAATACCATAATGGTGCTTGATTAGTACAATTAATGTTTGTGTTTGTTTCTCGGGACAATGTTCATCGCTATTATTAGCGCAAAGAACTTAGAACAAAACAAAAGAATAACGCAAGAAATATATATATTTTTTTAAATTTGAATCGGCCTCATCTTTTATATCTAAGGGCTTATAAAATTTTCATCAAAATAAATGTAAGAAATCTATTGTATGTCAATCAATGTAAATGTAATTAGTTCGCGAATACGATTCTCGCATGACTCATTATTTTCATAGAAGCTAGATAAATTTACTTTTATTTACTATCTGTTCTGTGATTTTCATTTCTTAAATAAAAATTCGTTAGTGGCGCCGCGGCGGTCGCGTCGGCGAGATGGAACTACCGTCACATGATTGGCGGTAAATGTACTCGATAGCCGTGACCTAACAATGATAAATTATTAACAGTCGGAAACCATAAACAATAGATCTTTCCAGATAATAGGTATCGCTAGGAAATCCATACCTAAATGCAAACACCTAATGTAATGTCCGATTTTTTTTAACGACTCCAAAATTTTACCTATATAAAATTATTCTTTATTTTTCTATCAACAAAGATTTCACTTACCAAAATTAGAATGGGCTTAGTATAACTATTAATTTACAGTAACGATTTCAATTGTTACTAATCGATCGTTCGGTCGTTCTGCAATTGATCAATACATAATTTTTTTTTAATTTTACGATTGTCAATTGTTTACTTTTAAATCCACAAAACAGTATTTTTTTTAGATAATTTACAAACGAGTTTCTATTTAAATTCGGATATGTTTTAGCTCTAAAAAATACTTAAATTTAAATATAAGCCCATAAAAGAATAAAACTATTTACAAATTATATTAATAGTTATGTTTCAAGCACTGTTCTATGTAAAACAATACACGTTACGATAAAATTAAACAAATAGAAAAAAGCACTAACCTCAATTTAAAAAAAAACTAATAACAATTACATATGTTCACACCCGACTAAAGTTTGCGTCCGACTGGCGGCCCGCGGCCGGCTGAGTGAGGGGACAAATATACTAACACATTATCTGATAATAGAGATGTATTGATAACAGATAACAAGGAGATTAATCCCTATTGCTATTAGAAACAAAGCCGGCGAAGCAATCACAACAGATACTTACTTTACGTTAAATAGCAGTCATGTATTACTTCAGAACAGTTTAACTCGGAACTTAGATATTAGGTAACATAAGTGTTGTTTAACTGAATAATAAAAAGGTTTTCATCATTTTATTGCCAAGAGCTTAACAAGTTTTCATAAACATACCTATCTAAATATAATGTACTTATACTGTAACTAGCGACCCGCCCCGGCTCCGCACGGGTGCAATGTAGATACTAACGTAGTACATTATTTTGATCTATCTCGTAAGGTTTACCCAGCGTTTGCAATATAAGCGCACAAAAACATGTTTTTTTACATCACATTACAAATCTTTGAAATTCTCGGATTTTCTCTACTATAATATGCATGTATTATACATATAAACGTACCTCTTGAATCACTTCCAGTAACATTGTTGAAATTCTGACACTACCAATACCCTTCCAAGCTAGGTACATACATACCTATGTGTTTCATTATCTTCGATCTTCGACCGCTCCGTTTAACATCAAACGAGCTGAGATAACACCTAGCCTGTCAATCACAACAGCGTTAATACTACATTGACTAGTATAGACAATTTTGTGATTCATCAATGTTTACAACAATACCGCCTTATGCGGCTAAGTAAGCCAATTCCATTCCAGGTCGGGTGATTTCACCATCATCGACTATATCGTCACTTAAAATCAGGTGAGCTGTGTTCAAACACCTAGCTTGTTAAACATTTAAAAAAAGGTAAAAAAAAAATTGTTCATTTAGTAGTATCAAGAAAGAGTTTTTAGTAAACTTGCGTAGCCTCATTGTTCTTCGTGATCCCTAAACCAATCGCTATGGTCATACGAAGTGTAGCCAACCCTATAGTTTTAGCTGTACAAGTGTCATCATCATCATCATCATCAGCCGCATGACGTCCACTGCTGGACATAGGCCTCCCCCATTGACTTCCATAAAGACCGGTTGGAAGCGGCTCGCATCCAGCGCGTTCCTGCGGTCTTTATTAGGTCGTCTGTCCACCTTGTGGGTGGACGTCCTACGCTGCGCTTGCCGGTCCGTGGTCTCCACTCTAGAACTTTGCAGCCCCATCGGCCATCGGTTCTGCGTGCTATGTGCCCTGCCCACTGCCACTTCAACTTGCTAATCCGCCGGGCTATGTCGGCTACTTTAGTTCGCCTACGGATCTCCTCATTTCTGATTCGATCTCGTAGGGAAACTCCGAGCATAGCCCTCTCCATAGCTCGTTGTGCTACTTTGAGCTTACTAAGAAGGCACATAGTCAGAGACCACGTTTCGGCGCCATAAGTCATCACTGGTAACACACACTGGTCGAAGACTTTCGACTTGAGGCACTGAGGTAATTCGGACGAGAAAACGCTGCGCAGTTTTCCGAACGCTGCCCAGCCGAGTTGGATTCGACGATTGACCTCTTTCTCGAAGTTGGACCTACCTAGTTGGACTGCTTGTCCTAGGTAAATGTACTTGTCAACAACTTCAAGAACCGAGCTCCCAACTGATATTGGGGTGGGCACAACATGGGCATTCAACATTACCTTCGTTTTGTCCATGTTCATTTTAAGACCCACCCGTTGAGAAACTCGATTGAGGTCTTCGAGCATTGTGCTGAGTTCCTCCGACGACTCTGCCATGACCACTATATCGTCGGCAAATCGAAGGTGAGTGATGTATTCGCCATTAATATTGATGCCGAATCCTTTCCATTCCAGGAGCTTGAAGGCGTCTTCCACTGTGGCAGTAAACAGTTTCGGAGATATAACATCTCCCTGTCTTACGCCTCTTTTCAGTGGAATCGCCTTCGAAGTCTGCTCCTGTACTTGGACCGACATAGTAGCGTTATTATACAAACACTTCAACACTTCGATGTACCGATAGTCAATATGGCATCGTTGGAGAGACTCAACCACCGCCCATGTCTCGATCGAATCAAAGGCTTTCTCATAGTCCACAAACGCTAGACATAGAGGCAAATTATACTCTTCGGTCTTCTGTATAATTTGCCTTAGCGTATGGATGTGGTCTATGGTACTGTAACCTTTACGGAAACCGGCTTGTTCGGAAGGCTGGAAGTCATCGAACCTGCGACTGAGACGGTTCGTAATGACCCTTGAAAACAGCTTATAAACATGGCTCAGAAGCGAGATGGGTCTATAATTCTTCAATAAAGTGTTGTCACCTTTCTTGAAGAACAGCACCACCACGCCTCTGTTCCATGCTTCTGGCGTTACACCTTCGAGGTGGTGATGCCGTGGTGGTGCCGGCGTAAGAATTGCACCCCACCCTCTCTTCCCGTGGTTGCCGTAAGAGTCGGCTAAGGGATGTAATCCGGAAGATGGGCAGCAGCGTCTTCTTTTTTAAATAACCTCACCCAACTGCGCTCGCCAACCCGCCTGCCAAGCGTGGCGAGTATTGGCAAAACCCCCCCAATGAATAGTTCTAAAAAGACCAGGCCCCCAGTCCCCGGCAGCTCCACTAGTCCTGGTTTAGGTAGCGGCCACGGTAACGGTGGAGCAGGGGGTGCTAAGAATCCCCGGCAGACGCCCGGCTACCACCCCCAACGACGACTGGCCCTGGTAACACACAACATACGCACTTTGAGGACAGACGAGAAGATTGTTGAGCTGGAAGAGGAAATGAGTAGGTTACATTGGGATATTTTGGGGTTATCTGAAGTCCGGAGAGAGGGCGAGGACACGATAACCCTAAAGTCGGGTAACCTATTCTATTACCGGGAGGGTGACCAACAGTCCCAAGGTGGTGTCGGTTTTCTCGTCCACAAGTCCCTCACTAACAACATTATTAGCATCGGAAGTGTTTCGAGCAGGGTCATATACCTAATACTCAGAATATCCAAAAGATATTCGCTGAAGGTCATTCAGGTGTATGCGCCAACCTCGTCACACCCAGATGATGAAGTAGAGCGTATGTATGAGGACGTAAGTAGGGCCATACATACCTCCGAAACCCACTTCACTGTTGTTATGGGGGACTTCAACGCAAAGATGGGCATGAAGAGCGATGATGAGTTGAGAGTGGGGCAATTTGGATATGGGCAACGGAATCCTAGGGGACAGAGGCTGGCCGACTTTCTGGAGAAAGAGGGCCTCTTTATGATGAACTCTTTCTTTCAGAAGCCGCCTCACAGGAAATGGACCTGGATGAGTCCCGATGGTTCTACGAGAAACGAGATAGACTTCATCATGACCAACAAAAGACGGATATTCAATGATGTCTCTGTGATTCACAGGGTGAAAACCGGTAGTGATCACCGACTGGTAAGAGGCTCATTGAATATTAACGTCAAGCTTGAAAGGTCACGCTTGATGAAGTCCACGCTCCGACCTACTCGCGCCCATATACAAAACCCCGAAAGCTTTCAACTCGAACTTTCCAATCGCTTCGATTGCCTAGAGAATCTTGCCACGGTGGACGAGATCAATAACAGGCTCGTAGAAACTGTCCATGCGGTGGGCTCTAAGTTTTTTAGACCCCGTCGTACAAATAGACCTCAAAAACTATCCGACCATACTCTAGACCTCATGGCTGAACGACGCTCGTTACGACTACAGTCTTCCTATGATGCAGAGTCATATAGGCTGCTCAATAGACAGATATCGAAATCCTTGCGACACGACATACGTATCTTTAATACTAATCGTATTAAAGAGACGATAGAGCGGAAAAAAGGCTCCAAAGTGTTCGCAAGAGACATGTCTATTGGGCAAAGTCGGTTGACGAAGCTGAAGAGAGAAGATGGTAGTATAGCGTCGACCAAAGCAGAGGTATTAGAGGAGGTCGAAAGGTTTTATGGACGGTTATACACTTCGGTAGCTGAGCCTGTTAGCAGCGCGGCCAAAGACCCAAGAGCCAAGCTGACCCGGCACTATACCGAAGATATTCCGGACATCAGCCTGTACGAGATTAGAATGGCCCTGAAACAGCTTAAGAACAACAAGGCGCCGGGTGATGACGGAATCACATCGGAGCTTCTGAAAGCGGGTGGAACACCGGTACTTAAAGTCCTTCAGAAGCTCTTTAATTCCGTCTTACTCGAAGGTGTAACAGTACAAGTGTACATCTACAGTTTTTGGCTATATTAGTTTTAGAATTCTGTTTTAACCCTAATACACAGTCTTCTTTGATATTTTCATCATAAACCTTATTTAAGCTAAAATTGGTAGGTTATATAGTTTTTTGAGTTAATCTACAGATTTTTCTAATAATGAGCTGGTAACACTGATGACACGAAATGCTAGACTCGGTATAAACTAAACTTGTCGTCATGTACTGTGTCGTGACGGAGCACTTCAGCTCTCCGATTTGGGGATGTTTATCTACCGAGTGGTGAGGGGTCAACGAAACTATAATGTAGGTAGGAGAAAAGAGTGAGTCAACCCGCATAAGTAAAACTAAAATAGGTAGGAGAAGCTACTGATGGCGCATTCCCTGGAACCTCCAAGGGTTTATCAGTGGCGTAACTATGGCAATGCAACCAATGCTGTCGCACGGGTCCTGATTCAAGGGGACCCCAGATATTTTTAATTCAAAATATTCTTTGAGATGTTTTTCATCCGAATCAGGCCACCCACCCATGTTCCCATCCCTGCTCAAACTTTGATATAAACCACTCAAGCGGCCTTCACTGTGGTCAAATAAATAATAAACAAGTGTGTTAGTGTCGTGCACACGACTGTGTTCGTGAACACGCGTAAATTTTAGAACACTAAGAAGATCTTCAAATTTCCATGTTTCAAGTCTTCACTGGACGTTATGAATTCTTTGCTCCTTCAGTTATGGATTGGTGAATTATATTTCGGATGTATATGATAGATAGGTATGTACCTACATTGCTTGCGTAATTACAGGGCTGTTGAGATTAATCATAAAAGTAATGAGCGCCAAAGCAGAGATGCCCTGGACTTTGTTTTGCTACTCAAAGTGCTGTGTATCGTTGCAATGGTTATGACAGGCGTTATCTCTTACCATCAGCGTCTCGTTCTCCTTCTTCGTGTTATTACGTTTGTAGCTGCAAAACCAAACTGTATATCTCCTAATTTTGTTATCATCAGTTTTCTGAATTGTCTCCTACTGTGGACTATGGTCTTCACTCCAGAACTTTGCACCCCCATCGGCCATCAGTTTTGCGTGCTATATGTGCCCTGTCCACTGCCACTTCAACTTGCTAATCTGGACCACGGATCGGCAAGCGCAGCGTAGGACGTCCACCTACAAGGTGGACAGACGACTTCATAAAGACCGCAGGAACGCGCTGGATGCGAGCCGCTTCCAACCGGTCTTTATGGAAGTCAATGGGGGAGGCCTATGTCCATGATGATGGACTATGCGAGGTAATTTTAATGTATATATAACTATAGCTACCGACATATAAATAGGTACTTACTCTGTTGATAGCGCTCAATCTCGATGCACGCTCACTTTCAATCGACATTGTGATTGTCCTTGATCATCCTTGATGGAGGACTTCCTGCGAAGGGTGCAAGAAGGTGACTCAGTCACGAGTATTGCGCCGTGGATAACATGCAGAAAATACCTACTATTAAATTGATACAAACAGACAGACAAGTTGAGTAATCAGGAGACGGTCTGATATCCAATCGATAATTTATAGCCAGCGTAGTGAACTATGGTCTTTCTCTTCTCACAATGAGAAGCGACGCACGCCCAGCAGTGGGGCATCACTTTTCTAGGCTTAAAACTTACCTACATTTAAACTGTTAAATATAGCAGCTTTTTTTTTATAGCTGACGTGCTAGTTGTTTGACCCCAGCTCACCTGCACACACCTAGCCTGGAATAGAAACAGTCTCTCAAGTGAGGCTGCCGGAACACACCGTTAGATGCTTGGCGGCAGATTTTCAACTGGAAGGCCAGCCAGCTAGCCAGCTCGATAAACATGAGTTTTCTATACATAATTTTGTAATCAAAACAATTTTTAAACTTTCGCGACTTGAACACATAATTATGTTTAATCATATGTCCAAAATACTATGAAATTAGTTTTGTTTATTTACCTTGATTTCCATGAAGGTAAACTTCTTGAACATGGCATGGCATGAAAGCCGGCGCCACTAATATCCTGAAACGAATTCCATAGTATTTTGTGCGCGATTTTATAGTAAAAACAATTCATTTATAAGATCGTCTCAATCGCTTGGGTGTATCCATTTTGGCTAAAATGTATATGTAACTATTATGCAAATATGTTTTTATGTATGTAATTCGCATGTCGAGCCATTTTTTCGCATGTCGAGTTGTTTTTATCTCAATAAATAAAATACATTTTTATTTAAAAAGAATCTTCTGTCTTTTATACGTGAATCATGAAAAAATGTTTTTATTAACGATACTTCACAGATTTTCTCCGCCTGTTTGTTTACAGTATGAAAATAGCAACGTTGGAAATTTTGATCGATTCATCAAGATAACGCCTGTTTGAGGTGATATCTGGCAATCTAGGGTCAAGGACCTTGTCACATTGAGATGATGTTGCTTACAATGAGATTGATAAAACGTTATCTCACTTTAAAGAAAACACAAACAACCTTTGAGAAATTGCGAGAAAATCCTGATTACATCTACTGAACGCTGAAATACTTTATAAGTGTTTACTTGACGCCACCTAGCGATTCTAACATGAACTACGATGGCTAGCTTTACAAAGTGACAAAACTGCTTTTATCTTGGATACTTTCAATACTAGTTCTGCTACTCTACCATAGGTGGCGGAATTGAAAACTTCTAGCTACTCCTCGCTAGATGACGTAAAGCTACAAATTTAAAAAAGTTCCAGCTACTCTTCAGTAGGTAACGTAAATAACAAATAATTGATAATATAATTAATTATAATAATATTAATTATAAATAATTATTAAAAAAAAAATTGTCTTGTATTAATGACTAATTATTGCATATATAATTAACGTAACTAATGTGTATAATTAATTAACTTAACTGCCTTTTTAGCCGTTTTAAAAATAATGAATTAAAAAGTTACATTGCCCAGAATAAACTAAAAATTCCGTTAAGCAAATATAAAAATAATATTTGTGCCTTATTACAGGTATCACGAAATTGAGTGGCTTACTTAAGTACTTAAAAAAAATATTACCTGCTCCTCGCGTTTTTTTACATTTTCGGGATAAAAAGTAACGAAAACCCTTTTAATTTTCGCATTTTTTAATTATTATTGATTTAGTGTAATGAGACGAACTAGACGCTCTCCTGATGGTAAGAGATAACGCCTGATAATCCATGACCATTGCAGCGATACACAGAACCTTGAGTAGCTAACGCTGGCTAGTCTAAACAACCCTGTAATATCGCTAGCTGCAGTACCCTTCAAACCGGAACACAGTAATGTTCACACACTACTGCTTGGCTGCAAAATATTTGGTACCTGCTTAGATATGGCCTCTTGCTAAGAAAATCTACCACCGCGTAAAAAAAATATAGTTAAATAAAGTTTAAAATTTTGATCGATAAAATATAACTTTGCTAATTTCCGAGTATGACGAACATTCGTTCCAATGATTAATCACTCATCTCAACTTAAAATCAAATTAGAGATCAACACACTCAATTTGGCCGACGACCGCCAACCCCCGGCACAATATTAATTAACATCTCCGGTAATCCCCGACACGAGGCTGCGTGAAGATACAGAAAGAATCTAATATTGGAAGCGCGAGGGGTACCTACCATGTTAGGGATGCGAATACTGGATTGGGCCGATGGATATTCCGGCCACTTTATTTTGCCGGACCGAAAACTTTCTTTCAAATACGGTCACAGCTCTGTGTTACGTACATGTCCTTAAATTAATCAGTAGATACCTACTTAGTTGAACTGTCTTTTTTGAGTAGATTATTCTTAGATTATTATTATCTATGCAAAACCAGGGTGTCACTAGTTTGTAATAAAGAAGAGTTGCGTATTTCGGCTTCGTAGTTGGGAGACCATTTGACTTCCAGTCTGGAGGTCCTAGGTTCAAATCCTATGGCACGTACCTGTCTTTTCTAGGTTATGTGCGTACTGCCGATAACTTCAAACAGCGACGGATAGCAAGATCAACAAGATCGTGCGGAAACCTTTATATGAATCTAAAAGTTCTTTAAAAAAACCTTCCCGAATATGTGTTAAGTCAACCCGCACTTGGCCATCGTGGTGGACTATGGACTTACCCTTCTTACAATGGGAAGAGGCACACGCCCAGCAGTGGGCCAGCTTATAAAAACAGGGCTGACCTGGAGGGTTGTGTTTAGACTTATTGAAGAATGGCGCAGCTAATAAAAATATATATTTTTTTTAATTTTTAATTTGTATCTAGAATTGTAGAATATATTTGCGGCAAAAACTTATCTAATAACCCTGCTCACAATTACAATAATAATAAAGATTTATTCATAGTTTCAGTTTTTAAGTTTATTTAAAAAAAATGTGTTAAGTTGACAAAGGTCACGAAACCTGGTGACAGTAGAGGTGAAAAACAAATTAAAGTGGGCACATGGTTAGATTTAATTACAAAACCCTAGTATTTTTTTTACCTATTACCAATATCCGGCATAAACACATAAGCTCTCCCTAATTTTCGTTAATTTTCTACTTCAATACAGCTGAACTGTATCAAGGGGTTGGTTTTTAAACTCGGCTGCCGGTGACGGGGGCGCAGTTAATTTGTAGAGGTGTTCAAAGCTCTCATGAGCCGGTTTGATGGCAACTGGATTGATAGAATACAAATTACTCTGTTATTTGTTTGGGAAATCATTGTGACTTCTAGGAAAATTACAATATCTGAAGCAAAAATACTGAGAAACACGACATGTAATAAAATGTAATGCTTCATGTATTTACATTGTCGACGGAGTAGGTGATGATAGCTCAGTGGTGAGCGCGGTCGGTTCACACACCGAAGGGCGTCAGTTCTAAACCCAACAATGAGCTTGAGCTGTCGGTGAAGGAAAACATCGTGAGGAAACCATAGCATGGTGGCAGGATACTTTCTACTACTCGGCTGGCTAGCTACCACCTTCAAATTGAAAATCTTCCGCCAAGCACCTATAGGCGAGTTCCGGCAGCCTCACTTGAGAGCCAGTTACATTCCAGGCTAGATGTGCTTAACCATCTTCGACCACACCGACACTTAACATCACGTGAGCTGTGATCAAACACCTAGCTTATCAACGATAAAAAAGGTAAATTGAGTGATTTCACAACACATTCATGGTTCCTTCATACATATAGCAGATATAGCTAAGAGATAAACCATCTGCTTCCACACCTACGCACGCATTATGTTAAATCATACCGTACTAGGAGTATGTTATATATATTTTAATGTTATATAAAAGTATTTAGGTAACTTTTTAATATAGATAGATCTGATAGTCTTCAAGTCGCGAGTAAATTGGTTCCAAAACATCAGGCGAGGTGGAAGACAAACTAAGCCTATTTCACAAATTATTCATCAAAAGGCGTGACTTGCTCGGTCAGTTATTTAGTCTACCAAGACCTTTAGCCAGATTTTGAACCGTTACGTCCTCCCGATGAAAGTCGCGCAATGTTCTTTTGACTCGTTTGTCTTGTAAATGAACATTCACAATTGACAAGTTCCCATGCGGGGAATTATCTTCCTCCCAACACTATGACATATTCTGTGTCGCAAGTAACAAACAGAAACCTACAGTTATCAAACGATTCCACACCCACTCTACCCTGACCTCTCCACCTGGGAATTATCAACTTTAAGGCGGATCATACTTCACTGGACGCGAATCGGAACCTTGTTTTACGGTAGACATGCGTTCACAAAGTCTCTTAAAGTTTACCATCTTAAGCCTATCACTGAGACAAAAAAATTAGACCATTATGAACCTTAACGTAACATAATACAGTTGCACGTAATAAATCTGCGAGGTAAACATTATGTTGGTAAGAAAGTCCCGAGGCAAAACACTCGTAGATTGAAATCTTGTTAAAGAGACGTCTTTTTCAGCTCCTATTGTCTACAATTACTTGGCTTTGTGGGCTGTGATGTGCTTCCGTCTCTCTCTGACGGCCAAGTAGGCGCGTGCTCCCGTCCTTGTCTCGTGAATCCAATTTGAAGATTTCCGCTCGATGTTAAGGTTTTCTTTTGATTTGTTTTTTGAGTTTGTTCTTTATGTGAAACGTTTGTGTTTCTATGAAATAAAACTCCTTACAAACTTGTCTAGGTAATATTTTTTTTTGCCTACATCCCGTTGAGGACTACCTACCAATAGATAGTTTCAACTACTACGAAGGTGTTCGACCACAGCTCACCTGATGTTAAGTGACGGTGTGGTCGAAGATGGTTAAGCACATCTAGCCTGAAATGTAACTGGCTCTCAAGTGAGGCTGCCGGATCTCGCCTATAGGTGCTTGGCGGAAGATTTTCAACTTGATGGTTGTAGCCAGCCAACCGAGTACTAGAAAGTATCCTGCCACCATGCTATGGTTTCCTCACGATGTTTTCCTTCACCGACAGCTCAAGCTCATTGTTGGCTCTCAAATGAGGCTGCCGGAACACACCGCTAGATGCTTGAAGGCAGATTTTCAACTTGAGGGCGTTGAAAAGTTTTAGTGATATAAAGAAACTAGCATACTTTTATTACATTCCTGTTTTAGTAGTCGTGTATTATGGATGTAATGTTTTGAGGGTTCATGTGTGTATGTATGTGTGTATGTGAGTTTCTTTATTCCACCATAACTTTTGAATGCCTGATTCAGTCGGATCCTTTATTCTAAGTAAATCTAGTTCTTTTTGATTGTAACTTGTTTTGTGTGCCGAAAAATAAATAATTTGAAAAAAACTATGCATAGTTAATTCAAAATTGTGTGTAAACATTACTGTGTTCCGGTTTGAAGGGTACTGCAGCTAGCGACATTACAGGGCTGTTGAGACTAACCATCGAAAGTCACAAAGTAATGAGCGCCAAAGCAGCTTTTTTTTACTATACAAAGTTCTGTGTATCGCTGCAATGATCTTGGACGGGCGTTATCTCTTACTGTAGGGAAAAGTAAAGGCTTGATGTGCACAATTCATTTTGTGCACAGTGCACATTCTATATTGTCTCTTTTACACTCGTTCTTAAAAATATTGCTTACTTTTTCTTATCACTAAAACGTCAAACGGTTACGTTCCATTTCCTACCTTCTCAAAGTAATGCTTACATTACCACCAGGAGAGCGTCTTATTCGTCTCAATACTTTTAAAATAAAAAAAAAAACAACAATTCTATAACTTCAGATTTTGATTGAATCAGGCGTTACTTTGCGGAAGTCCATTTTGAGTGTTCTAGGTATATATCTAGTTTATTTCCGCTTAACACAAGCTTATGTTAAGCGGAAATAAACTAGATATATATCTAGAACACTTCAGATTTTGTCTTGAAGCCTGTGATCGAATCTAAAGTAGGCCAGCTATCATAAACACAGGTAGCGTTCGCTGCGCTCGGTCAACGATGATACCAACAGTTAATTCTGTGAATAAAATAAGCACCCGCTGCAGTCTTGCCGCTGAAGGATGTCCGTGCACGTGACAAATATACTCGGGGACGTCTTCACGGGTTCCCAGGGCTGTCGCACAGCTCAGTACATCGGCTGAATTAAACAAGAGGAGTTTTTACTAGGTGGCACCTCGCCTTAACTAGAGGTCACTTAGCAAGGTACCATTTCGGTACCAGATATTTTGCAGCCAAGCAGTAGTGCGTAAACATTACTGTGTTCGTATTTAAAGGGTATGCTGCAGCTAGCGAGATTATAATTTTGTAATTTTTCAATTTAATTGTAATTTTGTAGCGATTATAGCTCAGTGGTTAGCGTGGTAGGTTCGCATGCCGAAGGGCGCGGGTTCAAACCCCAACAATGAGCTTGAGCAGCCGGTGAAGGAAAACATCGTGAGGAAACCATAACCAACCCTACCACATGGTACTTTCTAGTACTCGGCTGGCTAGCTACCACCCCCAAGTTAAAAAATCTGCCGCCAAGCACCTAACGGTGTGTTCCGGCAGCCTCACTTGAGAGCCAGTACCATTCTAGGCTAGGTGTGCTTTACCACCTTCGACCACACCGTCACTTAATATCAGGTGAGCTTTGGTCAAACAACTAGCTTGTTAAGCGTAGAAAATAGCTGATACCAACAGTACAAGCCTTGCTTAGTTTGGCTTTAGATGCGGCCTGGAATGGGACTGAACAAAACTCTAATTTCTCTTTAATTTAAAGCGGGTCGTTTCAAAACAATTTAATGAGAAAAATCAATTTCCGATAGTAGTTGCTCAAAAAACCTAAAGGTTTTTTGACATTTGTAAAAAAACAATGAACAGTTTTTTTTTTGTTATAGATAGGCTTACGTTTGACCGCCATCTCACCTGATGTTAAGTGATGATGCGGTCTAAGATGGAGCACGCTTGCCTAGAAGATACCGATACCGTAATACCGATGATTTTTACCATTTTTTGTTTATTTGTTTCGTTCGCCAGCTGTAAGTGGCAGCCCTGCCACTAAATATTATCAATATCTGACCCCCCGGCAGTTAAAAAGAAATAAAAAAGTAATAAAATGCAATGCCCGAATAAAAAGGCGCAAGAGAAGGGTTCGCTACGCGGCCCCTAATTTGCAAGCTCTTCGGAGAACATTTTCTTTACAGAAAATCGCCACTTGGCTTTTTATAAATGTTTGGTCGTTTACTGTTTAGCCACGGGGAATTAGAAACGAACTATATTTTTATTTTCCTTTTTTGTGTTGATAAATCAAAACAATGTTTTTTATTTGAATCTAAGATTTCCTGGAAGAGATCACTTTTAGCGATAAGGCCGCCAATTGTAACATTAATTTTAAGTCTATATTTTTCTATTGTATTAGATGTAGTGTTAGGATTAAAGCGTTTATCCATCGCTACCCATCTAACCTGACGTTGTTTTAGTTTTTTTATCAAACGAACTCAAGTGTAATTTAGTTTGAACATGAAATATATTTATTATTTTGCATTATAAAATATAGATATTGTGTCATCATCAACCTTTCAAAGTCTGCCGATTTTTTTAAAACTGTAAAGTGTTTGTTTATCAACTCATCTGATGGTAAGTATCGATGTGGTTGAAGATGCGGTCTACGGCGGAGCAGGCTCGCCTAGAAGAAACCGAATCACTCGCGACTTGGAGACACGCAGATTGTAGCCAACAGGGAGCACCACTCGGGCAGCAAATTTCATTTTCTAGCGCTTCGTATAATGAAGGTAGATTGGAACCGCTTAGGTCCAGTTTTTGGTATATCTACCATGAGCGTCGTCGCTTCTTAGAACTATACTATACTACTGTAGCGATGATGGCTCAGTGGTTAGCGCGGTAGGTTCGCATGCCGAAGGGCGTGGATTCAAACCCCAACAATGGGCTTGAGCTTGAGGAGAATATCGTGACGAAACCATAGCGTGGTGGTAGGGTACATTCTAGTACTTGGCTGGCTAGCTACCACCCTCAAGTTGAAAATCTGCCGCCAAGCATCTAACGGTGTGTTCCGGCAGCCTTACTTAGAGCCAGTTCCATTCCAGGCTAAGTGTGCTTTACCATCTTCGACCACACCATCACTTAACATCAGGTGAGCTTAGTCAAACACCTAGTCTAAAAAGAATGAACAGGGCGGAGTTAGGTCATGCATATCAGAAGCGCGCTCTCAAAGTGTATCCGGTAGAAAACCGACAGACAAGCTGCTTTGCGACGATGTTCAAGGCTTTGGAGCCTTTTCCGAACAAGCGCATATTTGCTAATCTAGATCCACATCTCAACCGACAGCTATCAGTTCCACGACAAACACAGACGACTCACTATCACGAGGTTTTAGCATGAAATGTTTAAAAGCCCCTAATCATACCATAAAGGGTTGCATTACAATTACAAACAAAAAAAAACTCTCTAAAAACGGTTATTATAAGTGTGGCCGCAAAAAATGTAAATACATGAGGAGTCCGCCCGAGAAGCCATCCCTCTTCACGTCGGCATAGATTCCAGCCTATTCAACTTATAAAAGAAATCAAATATCATTATAATGGAATAATAGTATAAATTCTCTATTGAACCACAATTGAACCACAAAAAGTTTAAAAAAAATGTTTAAAACTCGACAATTGGGAAGAAATTTAATACTTTTTTGTAAGCAATCGAGGGCGAGACCGAGACCGGGTACTTTATTTCTATTTTAGTTTATTGTTCGATATGGACGTGGATATAATAATATTTTGCAAATAAAAAGCATTAATGCGTAAATACTTTGAATAAAACCGTTTAAGAGAATTGTAGCTACATAAATACCCGTTCAGAAATGTTAAGTGACTGGATCGATCTGTTTATAAATAGAGTCACCAATCCTTAGATTTAATTTTATGGTAGATAAGCTAGATGTTTGACCACAGCTCACCTAATGTTAAGTGACGGTGTGATCGAGTATAGTAAAGCGCACCTAGCTTGGAATGGAACTGGCTCTCTTGAGAGCCACACTGTGTGAGGGTGGTAGCTAACCAGCCGAGTACCTTACCACTATGATAATAAAAATACCCTACCACTATGCTATGGTTTCCTCGCGACGTTTTTCCTTCACCGGCAGCTCAAGCTGAATTGTTGGGAATTGAACCCACACCCTTCGGCGCACTAACCATTGAGCTATCATCGCTACAAAAAGTTCAAGTAGATAAAACCCAATTAAACAACAATTAAAGTAGTACATTTCACATTGCTACAATTAAAGTAAACTTTATTTATTCGTTAGTTAGTTTATGGTAACAAAGTAGCATATATAATCATCATCATCTCAGCCGTAGGACGTCCACTGCTGGACATAGGCCTCCCCCAATGATTTCCATAAAGACCGGTTGGAAGTGGCTCGCATCCAGCGCGTTCCTGCGGTCTTTATGAGGTTGTCTGACCACCTTGTGGGTGGACGTCCTACGCTGCGCTTGCCGGTCCGTGGTCTCCACTCCAGAACTTTGCAGCCCCATCGGCCATCGGTTCTGCGTGCTATGTGCCCTCCCCACTGCCACTTCAACTTGCTAATCCACTGGGTTATGTCGGCTACTTTAGTTTGTCTACGGATCTCCTCATTTCTAATTCTATTTCGTAGGGAAACTACTAATTTTTATTATATGCTATGCACACACGATTCAATAAATATTATATATTATACGAAACCAACAGTAAATAATAAAATATGCAATTAGAATAGACCTCCATACATATGTTTAGTTCGTAATAACTATAGTTTTAGACTCATAAGATTCATTACATTTTCATGCCATATAATTGCACCACATCACAACTATAATTATTCACTTTACTACATAAAAATTGTTACAAATATAGATATTTGTGTCCCCAGCTCCCTCAGTTTGTGGCAATTGCAATCTGCTGTCAAGTTAAAAACTATTTCAAGTTGCGTACCTTCACCTTGTTCTCTGTCTGTGAACAAAAATGTTAAAATAATAAAGTGTACCTACTCGTAAGGCTGCGCATTAAAATTCTTTAAACTTACAAAGTGTTTGCTGTGAGGCGGGCACCCATTATAATATTACACTTATGTTTGCGCATTCCTCGGATTCTAACAAAAACCTGACATTAAAGTGAGGTATGCGGCACTTAACTAGTACATACATAGTAATACACACACACTACAGATACATATAGATATTTTATTATTTTGTTTTTATACAGCGTTCTAGTTTGATGTAGCTGTAAGACGAGCAAGTTGCTTGCCTGATAGTAAGTGATACGCTTGCCCATTGCAATACAGAATTTATTATCTGTAAGATATGCAGGACGTAGTGTTTTTTTTTGTGTATGAAAGTAATGAGACTAACGGGACTCTTTCCTGGTGGTAAGATATAATGACAATTGTACCGATACACAGGACTTTGAGTACCAAAACTAGATTAGATGGTTAGTCTCAACAGCCCTGTATTTCGCTAGCCGTAGTACTCTTCAAGCCGGAGCACAGTAATGTTTACACACTACTGCTTGGCGACAGAAAACCTGGTACTGGGACGACCTCCTGCTAAGGAGATCTACTACTATCAAGCACAGTAGTGAAGTGATGAAAGAGGTAAGGTTGTAACAAAGTGGTGGCCTAGGCAAGGTAAGCGGAGCGTTGGTCGTCCAGCCGCAACATGGGGCGACGATATCACACCGTCGCGGGTCGCACCTGGACCGGATTGGCACAGGACAGAGGCAGATGGTATACCAAGAGAGAAGCTTATTCCCAGCAGTGGGATAAAGAAGGCTGTGAACGGTGATGACGATGAAGATATACATACAGTCAACTAAAAAAATATAAGTTTCTTTGGCTGTTTGGTTTGCAAGAAAGAGAGTATTTGCGGCGTGCGGTCTGACACAAGGCTTGTGTTCGTAGACGCGGCTGTAGCCATCTTAAACATTTCATAAAGATATTGCCGAGAAAGACAAAATTGCGAGAAACGTTGCTTATACCTTTTTTCTTTTTGCCTTACATTTGTTATGTAGTATTTATTGTTTTATATTGTAAATGTTAGTTTGTTAGTAGTTCAGTGGAAGGAACTGAATCTATTTAAATAAAGAAAAAAATTGAGAGAGAAAAAAGGTACACTTTAAATTAAATTTTCTATGTGAATTTGCTGTTTATTTTACTATGTAAACTGACGTGGTTTTGACCAATTTTTGTTTTACCTACGCGGGATTACTCACGTTTTTATATCGGATACTCCGATTACTCGGACTATAGTTTCGACCACACCGTATGTGGCCGAAACTATAGTCCGCAAATTCCGTCCGTAAATTTTGTTGTAACAATAATCTATATGAATCTAAATCAAGTGGCATATGTACCTATGACGAAGCATTATTTAGGAACGGATCGACCGATTTGATTGATATTTTTTTTCGTTGTATTCGTAATTGTCACGACAAGATGTGTGATGAAGGAAAGTTTTTGGAAATCCACGGGAAAAGTCATAAAAAAAAAACAAACAAAATAAAATTCAAAATTCGGAAGTTATTTTTTAAACAATAAAATATTTAAAAAAAACCGAACCAATTATTAAGAAATTTATATATTTCTGTTAATTTTCTATGATTTCCAAAATTTTGGGATAATTTTAATATTTTGCCAAAATTATTATTGTTCACCGTGTAGGCACTGTTCGTGATAAGATGGAACAATATTTAAGTTTGAATAATTGAAAACTTTTGACTTTGAATTACCATTTAGTTATTTCGCTTGCTTGTCAGTAGCTGGTAGTTTTTCATGTAAGTAATTAAAAGAAATAATGATCGATCTATCAGCTAAATATAACTGAGATGATCAAAGTCGGGTCAAACTACTAGTTAGACCAACTTTTTTAACAAACCGCTTCCAAAAATATGAAATTCAAGTTTCTAAGTGATCAAACAATGGGTTTCGTCGCGACAGACGTGCGAGCAGGCTAAACAGTGAGTGCAAACACCGGCCCGATCTGACCAGATCGACTTACCTACGGACAGGTCGCGACACAAGTGCTAGCTAAAATCTTTTCCTTCTTGAGATAATGTCGCATCAAAAAATATATGTAATAAACTATTTTTTAAACAAGGCTTTAACAAAACAAGTGATCTATCCCGTTTTCACTCGTGACGTTTCACGTTAGCGTGAAGTTGAGAGGTTAATCTTACGGTAGAACCATCTGTCACTCCAGGGAACTTCCAAAGATGACGTTATCAAGTCTGATAATGGCGCACATAGACCTATATAGTAATTGTGAACTTGAACACAACACATCCATTCAACCAACTCCATTTCTACAAATACTCACACACAAGCACATACCTTACACACTTCCAGTCAACTCGTGGCCAGGCTATTGCAAAATGGCTGAAACATCAAGGTAAATAAAAAAAAACTAATTTCATAGTATTTTGTGCGCGATTAAGGCCCGGCGATGAACATAATTACATTAGATGAACAAAAATATCTTATTTATTAATATTTGTTCGTATTTCATCCGATTGCGATGAAACTTGGTCAACTTATTATTATTTAGATCAACGATATAATTATATATGTACCAGCTAGTTAAAAAATATATTTGAGAGTGCATACAATAATTAGTTTATCATTCTTATTAACATTCGCTGGATACGAAAATTCATAAATAAAAAACGGTAAAAAAAGTTTAAAATAGATATTTTTTGGGCGGATTAGTGCATTTATCTAAAAGAAAATAAATATAATTAAACTACAAAACCTACTTAACTTACCTCCTACAGAAAGACATTTGAGTGGATATGTACATTGACCGATAAAAGTGTCGAGACAATTCAAATAGCAATTAAATTGATTTTGATCACTTTTTTGAGTTGATCACTTTTTTGAGCGACTGTACCTAATTTGGTGTCTTTGAAACGGGTTAATAGCTGGCAAACATCGGAATTAAGCAAACCGTAGATTATAGTTGCGTCAGTCGTTAGAATAACATATCTGTATGTGTGTTTGTCGACCTGTCTATGTGTGCAACCTAATGTACTTTCCAGTTTTTGTACAGATTAATGTTTTCTTGAGTGGGAGGAGTACTGGTAACAAAAAAGCAACGATTCAATTACACTTTATATGTAACTAGCTGCTCCCCGCGGTGTTACCCGCTGTTCCCACTACATTTTTTCGAGATAAAAAGTTGCCTATGTGCAGGGCATCGCTGCCTTGGCGCTCATTACTTTGAGACTAGATGGTTAGTCTCAACAGCCCTGTAATTTCACTAGCTGCGGTACCCTTCAAACCGGAACACAGTAATGTTTACACACTACTGCTTGACGGCAGAATATCTGATACTGCAGTGGTATCTAGTTTACATCAAGCACAAGAAACGTAAGTTTTGTGTCGTCGTTACAAACTTGAATCAAAGCCTAGTCCAGCCTGGCGGTCTGTCAACATATGAGTCGCCTTCGACGCGCGGCCTTGCACACGTCGTGTGTACCTATTCATTTATGTTTAATTAGATTAGATATCCATTCAATAAACAATGATTAATGTATTGAAATGTCTATGTGTTTACAATAATAGAAACTAATGGATAGGTACCAGGGCTCTGTTGACGCTGCATGGCGGGGTGGAATCGATGCAACTCGTTCCGAGAACTTTGCGTATTTATTACCAACAGCTAAGTTTTAAGAAATTTTATTTCTCATGAGTGATTGTGACGTCAAAATACGAGCTTATTTTACCCGACTGCGGTGAAGCTAAGAGGAGGGTTGTGTGCTTCACCTGTATGTATGTACCTACATATATTATGAACCCTATGTTTTTTCGTAACTACTTAACGGCTGAACCGATTTTGATGAATAATATGTCGTTGGTTTCGTCTTTATTGCGCGAGTATCACTGAGTATATTAATTACGTAGTTGGGATATATTTTTTTTATATTGTCAGAGAAGTGACTTCATAGATAAATATAAACCGTTCATTGAGTCCACTAGAATTCTTAAAACCAGAAACAAAACCCTTAACAAAAAACTTAACAGCTAGGTTTCATCAGGAGCAGCTTTATCGCTAAAAGTAATCTTTTCTAACCATATTAAGATGGAATGAAGCAATAAATATGGCAGGAAATGCCAAAAGCAATAGCGATAGCGATCTATTACAATGATCACATAGTAATGCATTATTTATTTACATAACTACAATATTACATACATAAATCTAAGCAAGTAAACTAACTGGATACCTAATATATACCAACATAAACTTAATAAAGTAGTAGTAGGAACAGGTTAAACGTGTTAACTTTTTTTATGTTTGAAAGGCTAAATGTTTGACCTCAGCTCACCTGATGTTAAGTGACAGTGTTGGGTACTTTACCTTAGATAAACATGTAGGTTACTTTTCATTCTGAAAATTTAAAGCTTTCTGCGGATAACGGGCAAAACTGCATAGCAGTGCCAGTCAATCAAAATGCAAACCAATCCTAAACTGTACAATGAAGTATTTAATTGGTTTCTTATGAACCTTGATTTCAATCAACAAGCGCGGTAAGCTTTACTTCATCGCAATTAAACAAATAAAGGATCGACCTAACAAAATACTGCTTCGGTCCGTGACATTAATTGTTGAACGGAATTGATAAATATGGAGACTAATTAAGTATGTGGATTTTTTATATTTATTTAATCAGTTTTTTGGCATATAGCCTGAAATTAGAGATCGTTGTACCTGCTACATGTAACACGTGTCAGCATAAAGTGACATTTCAGTTTTTTTATTGACTGCCTTATTAGTTCATTTCGAAGTATATTATCTGCTTCAATAAATTTAGGGCGTGGGTTCAATTCCCACCCAGAACAAACATTTATGTGACAAACAAACATTATATAAATGTTTGTTCTGTTTCCGAATGTTTTATATTTATTACTAGCGACCCGGTGTATATGCATGTATTATACATATAAACCTTCCTTTTGAGTCACTCTGTCTATTAATGGAAATCGCATTAAAATCCGTTATGTAGTTTAAAAGATCTAAGCATACAGACTGCGGGAAGCGACTTTGTTTTATACTATGTAGAGATAAGAATGCATATACAAACTAAAAAAGTAAAAAAATATTGAATCAATAAACTGATTGCCATAGAATACGTTTGATTAGTTTGGGGCTAGATGGCGCTGTGTGAATTTTCTTACGATATATATTTTTTATTGTCGGAATTCTAACAGAATTACAATATATTTATCCAGCAGATATATAGCAGATATTCATAGACAATGGTGATTGCTTACCATCAGGCAACCCATTAGCTTGACTGCAACCAGTGGCATAAAAAAATATTAAAATAATCTTATTGCACATTTTCCTGGAAAAGTCAAGGTTTGTATTTGTAGTTTTCTCTGATATTATGTTCCAATCACGAGATCTCATCACAAAAAACGAATAATTACTTAATAAAGCGCTATCTATTGAATTGACACATTACTAACACACTAATAATGGGCCACGTGAAGCCTGAATAGCACCCAAATAGAATTGCTATAGCACCTATTTTTATACAGGATGATGTAACGATAATAGTGTTATATTATCTGTGGTTCCAAGTAAGTCGCCGACCGCCGTGGCCAAGACGTCGGCAGGACAGAAGGAGCGGAGCGCGCTCGAGTGCTGGAGATGTGTGTCGCGGCCGGAACGCGCGCTTGAAGAGCTACAGTAGACGCGCAGGACCGCACTCAGGACAGGGCAGGATTGCTTTGCATTATATCTATAAACAGTCAACAAGCTAATATTGTAACAGCAACTCTGTAATAAAAATTACAGTGCTGGTGAGTAACCATCGAAAGTCTCAAAGTAATGAGCGCCAAAGCAGCGATGCCCTGGACATTGTTTTGCTACTCAATGCTCTATGTATCGCTGCAATGGTCATGAACAGGAGTTATCTCTTACCATCAGGAGATCATCTGGTTCCTCTCATTACGTTTACATAAAATAAACAGTCAGCACAATGAACAACTCATTATCATCTTGAACCGATTTCTGTCAACTGTTTCGGCTGGCCATAATTCAGAACTAACTTCTTCCACTGCCTTTTTATAGCCTATTTAAGCATTATTTTTCGTTAGCTTTGTTTTCGCGATAAGAACACGTTAGTACCCATTTTATTGCCGCATTCTCTATTCAGCTTGTAATCACAGCTATATATTGTGAGATGATCTCAGCGTCAAAATATATAGTTTGGCATTAAGTCCTACCGATAAATATAAATACTTACTCTATTCTTAATGCAATAAATCATTAATTTTATTTTTAAATCTAAACGGTGAATAATCCACTGTAAATATTGTGTAAACGTTATACTATCGAAAAGTTATTATAAGCATAGACAGTCATATAACTTAAGTATTGATCCATTTGCTTTTTCAGACAATGAAAAACTATACCAGAGACGAAAACGACAAAAGTTCACATCCCCCGTCACGCGTCCCTAGCTCCGTCCCTGCAATACCACCGTGTCAGTATTTTCTTAGTCGGCTGCTTTTGTCGACTCTTACACATCTCTCCCGTCTTCCCTCCCTGTCCGCCGCCCCGGGCTAGAGAGGGACGGCGCCGTCACGGGACACTGCTCGCGTCCAGTGTCAAATATTGAATCACTCATTGGCTACAATGGGAACGAATTGATATTTGTACACTTGACATTTTTAGCTGGAGCTTTTTAACTGTTGAACTTGTATGTTTTTTGAAAAAATTACGTTCCGTATTTAGGGTTCCGTCTATGCCTAAGAAGTTTGTACTTCTCATCCTATCAGGTACTAAACCTGACAGGCAAAATAAGTATACAAGTAATATATCAGTTATCTGGTTTCCATAGCACAAGCTTTGCTTAGTTTGGGGCTAGATGGCGCTGTGTGAAATGTCCTAGGATATTTATTTATATGACTTACATATTGTAGCGTAGGGGAGCGAGGGGCTTGTTGTAACAGTTTTCATGAAAACTAATATATCTTGAGATCCATTGATTAAATTGCTATTAAATAAAAATGGATGGATGCAGTAACTCATCCTCTACCAAATCAAGTAAAAATAATACCATAACTATTGGTCATTATTTTACAATCAATTATTTTCTAGAAGAAGTGCGGTGTTACAACTTACCTCGTGCTTGGGGCAAGTTGTAACGTCTACCGGGGCAAGTAGTAACGACATAAAAAAACAAAAATAATACCTCTAATCATTTATTCTTATACACTTTTTAACTAACATAATTATTATATAATTAACACCTAAAAATTAAGTAATTAACAGTTTTATTTACTTAAACACTACTTATTCTACTTCTGGTGTCCTTAAAGAAAAATGTGGATTTCTGTGCATAAAATTTTGGAACCAGTCAGTACCAGCCATGTTATTTTGATGCCAAGAAGGAGGAATGTTTTTAGCATTAAGCTGCACACCGCATTGGTAAGTTAGTTTCCTTACTTCCATAGGAAGTAGTCCAAAATATATTTCTGCGCCCTTGAGTAGGTAGGAAGCCATCTTACCTTCTTCTTCTGCAGTAAATAGTCTAGGCTTAACATAACCAACTCTTAAACAATCATTATACTTCTTTTTCTTTATGTATCTATAAAGAGAGACGTGACATAATCCGAAAGTCTGACTAGCTTTCCGATTACTGCATTTTTTTCTAAAACTTTAGCTGCCGTTAACTCGTACACTTCTTGGCTTTGTGTCGCCCGCTCTGACTTTCTTTTATGCACTCTCATTCCAGAAGAAAGCAAAAAAAATAAGTAGGTATCTACATTATAACTTGGGGCATGTTATAACACGTTACAACAAGCCCCGGGATTTTGTTACAACTAACCCCATGGTATAATTTTTAACATTTATCAAGATAACTATTTAAACAATTTAGCAATCTTAAAAACTGTTACACATTATAAGAGATAGATAAATTTAAATGTAAATAAGATATAGAAAGTTTGAAATTAGTCGATAATAATAACACAAACCAAAATTCTACGACAGTGCAATTTTATATTACCTGGCAAAAATGAAGCGCGTGCACACTTTCGCTCACTGCACCGGCCGGTGGGACACTGGCTATGACAACATGATGCGGCGCGGTTTATAGGTCAAATCGAGTCAAAGAAATACTCTAATAAAGTTTAAGATCCTAGTGAAAATCGCCTGTTACTACTTACCCCTGTTACAACAAGCCCCTCGCTCCCCTACCTATTTCTTACTAATATTTTAAATACATTTTTCTGCGCGCGGGCAGACCTATTTGTTACTACTACTTCAAAAAGTAAAGATGAAATAGATTTGGATGAAATTTAAAATGCTATCTTTATAAGTACTACCTATGTGGTCAAACGCGAGCAAATTCTGAGTGAAAATACTTCTATTCTGAATAGACATATATGTACCTACTTTTTATCCTGGAAAACTCGAGTGACGCCATAGGACGTAACTTGTTAGTATTATTTCTACAAAATTTCCTTAGGTTTACGTGTATCAAAGTATTCAAACTGAGCATGAAGTTGTCCAAGTCTCTAATTTTTTTGACAAAGCGTTTAATTCGTTGCCACAAATTTTTCAAATTCCATTGTAAACTATTTTACCCTAATTGCTTTAATAAATATGTGGTTTAATTCCGCAGCACGCCTTACCTCACGATGCATATATCCCGCCTAGTAAACTGCCTCAAATTATACGCAATTGAGTCACATTATCGACCAATTGAATAACAATTACCAAAAACACGCCCAAAGAACTCGAAACAAAGAAAACAATGAAAACAATCAGTGCAATGGTTTTCGAACGCACTCCAATACAAAGGTAAGTTTCATTCAGTTAACTTCGGCCGACTTCAATTGACTTCAATGGGGTTCAATGGATATCATGTGGCGATAGTGTTCGCATTGTTCCATTGTTGGCTTCAGTTGTTTAGTTAATGGCTTTAATGAGTGTGTTTCAGATTGGGGCGGTGATTATAAGACTTCATTTGTACCCGGAGAGGGAAATAGCAGATATAAAAACAAACTTGAGACTGTGAAACGGGCTTTCGTCCATCAAAAATCATCAGGTTATCAAAAGAGGCTTAGCGGTTGGTTGACTTTAGAGTGGTAGCCAGCCAGCTGAGTACTAGAAAGTACCCTACTACCATACTATGGGTTCTTCAAGACTTTTTCCTTCCGAACCGACTACGCTAACCACTGACTTATCATCGCTACGAAATTATTGATACAATAGATTAGATTTGTACGGAAGTATTAAGTGATTGTGAAACCATATCAAAATATCTTGTGTGGCTTGGAAGAAATCAGCGAAGAATCAGACAGGCTTGGACAGAGACTTTGTTATACGATGGAGGCATCACCGAATATCATTCATAATTATAAAAATTACCTAATTTTTTTAATCGTCTTGATGTAGGTATATGTAAAACCTCAGCTCATCAGCAACTACGTGCAGAATTTGAAATAACTATAGCCGACTATAGTTTCGGTCGCATCCAGCGGCCGAAACTATAGTCGGCGTACCTATCCGATATAATTAAACCTGAGTAATCTCGCATAAGTAAAACAAGTATGTGTCAAAACCACATCAGTTTCCATCGTAAAATAGTGACATAGCAAGCTCAAATTTAATTAAGATATTCTGTTCTCAGCTAGCAGTTAATTATTATTTATTAAAATTATATTAATTACTATTAAAATCTCGTAGCGTTTTGTTGAAAAACGACATCTTTCTTCATCTTCTGTTATCTACTTCCTTTTGAATAAAAGGGTTGGTTTTTGGAACTCTACAACAAAAGATATGAATAAAAGATAGTGTCATCCAATACCCGAGGTGCCCAGATGCGGATATTTAAGCCACAATTCAGTTTTAATTGTATAAAAACTTCAATGAGATCGCAATAAAAGCAGGTAAAATTAAAACTCCCTTTACCGACCTCTTTGACGAGACCTCTCGCTCCTCAACGTCACTTCATCAGATAGCTATCATCATTATAGTCGGAGTTTCCGATATAACTATACGTGAGTAATCCCACACAAGTAATACATTTTTTTTTTCTTCTAATTATTTTTGTTTCAAAATCAAACTACAGAACCGAACCTGACAAAACTTCCATGAGACCAATCGGAAAGTATATCCTTTCAAATACAAAAAGAAGTTTTCAAATCAGTCCAGCCGACTTCGAGTAATCGAGAAAATTGAGAACTTCTTACTTTTTTGAAGTAGGTTAAAAATCATAGAGTTAAAGAATACACTTGACTATTATTTGACTTCAGCTAAGTAATAATCGTATATTTAACGATTTCCGAAAACCGTAATTTAGAATGATCGACTCGACCGAAGCCTGTTTGGAGGTTCCATGATGATTTGGAGATGATCGACTGTAACAAACCTGTTTAAACGTCAGCATAAGGCTCAAGGAGAGAGGTCTGAGTATTCTGGTTGGCGGTTACTCGAAACCAGTGGACCGATATCGATTACACATTGTTAATAGAATCGTTGCGCAATCGGTTCAACAAAAACTGTTGAAGAAAGAACTTTTTCATTATTTTTTTTTAATTCCAACATCACTCACATTTCTGTAGTCTTATTTCCTCGTAATAAAACTCAAATTGATTCATAGGTGAAGTGTGGTGAGGCTCATCGTACGCGAGCTTTGGGGTTTTGTTAAGCAAATGTTTATTTTAATTCCATGGATATCTGACAGATTGACGGCAGCCTTGTTTATTGAAAACTAAATAACATAGTACGTTTCGGAAACAACAATAGACATGTATAATATCTGCAACCCTTGAAAAATAAACGATCAGTGAATCAGTGCTTATAATGCTCTGTTAAGTTCTAACTGACGTTAATTAAAACGTTTACCTACTTTAGTATGAATTAAACTTAATCAACGTTTAAAAGTAAGACCGTATTTATGTGTAAATTTAGAACTTAGCTCTTGGCGATGTTTTTACTGACCTTTGACATATTGTACTTATTAGAATATTAGTATTTGACATGAATGAAATAAAATACACTCTTAACTCACTTTAATTATGTCACAAAAGCCTTCGCATCGTTCTCTCTTCTTTATATGGTAACACAGAATCAGGATATCTGTAATCAGAATTAATAAAAAGTTTAGACCCCCACAAAACTATTCAGGCACCCATTAATAAATCCATAATAATTTCTTGTTAATGTTAGCACTTATTTAGTGGTCACAAGATTAACGCGCGCATCGTTGCAAGCCAAAAGCTTCCATTTAGAAAAAAAAACTATCAAAATAATGTTAAGTAACAAATTTAAATGGCACTCAGGCGCGAATATTACATTTAAGCCGAGGCCACACTCAGGGAAGCGGAAAATCGGTAATTGTGCAAACAGCCTTATTTCTCAATGGGTGTTTTTGCGAAGGATAGAGTGTCAAAATAGATTATATTTCTTAGATTTTCAGAAAAAAAATGGTTTTAAATAAATCGCAATGAACGGAAGGCATAATTTTTTTGCTGCTAGCCAGGCTTTAGTGAATGTGAGAGTCGAAAGAGACCAGAGTTTAATTTGTTAATCACTTTAGAACGGGAACGTGATTATAGTACGTATGGATATATTGCAAAAGATAAAGAAAAATAAGGAAATAAAAGAAGGACCCGAATTCCTTCAGGTCTTCCGAGATGACGTTTGCCCTGCAGTGGGACAGTACTTGTAATATTAATAAAAAATGTAAATACTGCTCAAAAACATTAATGAAAGTCAAAGTATTGATTCCATTATATTATAGTAGATACATATGTTTTTTGTACAAATTATTCAAGTCACTGTTTTAAGATGTCATCGAAGAGGACATACACACAAAATTATATATGTACACTTACTAACGTTTTTTTACTAGATTTCTTCTTTGTTCTTCTTTTTATTGTATTTGGTAATATTTATTTACTTTACATCATTAAAATTAAAACATCTATCGACTTTGACACAAAAAAAAAGTTTTAAATCTATATCTTGAAACGAGCAATATATATATATATATATATATATATATATTCTGAATCTCGGAAACGGTTTCGGGGGCGAAAAATCGATCTAGCTAGGTTTCATTTTTAGAAAACGTCGTTTTATCCATTTTTTCAGCCGAGCAATGCTCGGTCAACCAGGTACTACAAATTAATAAGTAAGAAAGGAAGAAAGATTTCTTTTATTTTGAGACATCACTCCTAACAATAACAACTAAACTACTCAGCGCTAAAAACATATACGACGCCGCAACGCAACAACACAAAGCAATAACATCAATGTTACAAGTCAATTCCGTAATATCATTTCAAATAAGAGTATTTTCTAGTACTCGGCTGGCTAACTACCACCCTCAAGTAGAAAATCTGCCGCCAAGCATCTAACGATGTGTTCCGGCAGCCTCACTTGAGAGCCAGTTCCATTCCAGGCTAGGTGTGCATTACCATCTTCGACCACACCTTCACTTAACATCAGATGAGTTGTGGTCAAACACCTAGCCTGTCAGGTATTAAAAAAAAATAACAAGTCCTATTTCATGATTGCCTAAAAGAGATCGCTTTTAGCGATAAGGCCGCTACTTTTAACACTAGCTTGTTACTTTTATTACCTGTTGTGCAAAGTATAGAGTCTCACTCTTCCCTTGTTCAATGACAATAATAAGCCAAACTAACATTTATTTTCGAGGCTTATGAAAAAATCAACAATCCTTCTGAACACTTGCTGCGATTCACAACACAATCCAACCACGATAACAGATCAACAGTATCAATAACCCATCAGTGCGGCCGCAATGAGACACAGTGCAACAAAGGAGCTTTAGTAACACTAAAAACGTCTACCGCGGGTGAACTCTGCACTTTGTACAAAGGTTCCGTAGCTCCGCGCTGCATATAACATTTACATTTAACATCCACTCACTGATGGCATGCTGCTGCTTGCCGTCTAAAGATGATAGCTTAGCAGATTTACACATCCAATTGAATGTTGCTCCCAGACTTGTGTTTTATTCTTTCTTCTGAAAGAAAGAAACCAGTAAAATAAAACTATCACCTTGCGGTTGCCGGGACCCTCGTGCTAGGTGCAGGTTTTCCTTTAAATACGTCTTAACGCACACCTTCACCGCTTCCCATCCCTGCCCAGCAAAATTTAATATGAACCTACTAGCGCTGCTGTTCTTGTACTTTCCAATGTTCTTGGCAGGTATTTTAATTGATTAGTTATTGGGGGTTTTTTAGTATGTATTTTTCCCTGTCACTTCTATTGAGAATGTTTTTAAACTTATACGTAAATTGTTCAAAAATATTGGCGCTGGCCACAAATCGAATCCATACCTCTGATTGCAACGCATGTTGTTTCATTACTTGGCTTTAACTAACGAATCCTATATATCTAAAGTAAAACCTCAAGACAAAACTGTGTAATCGTTCTGTAGAGTATTTTTGTCTTTCATGACTAAATTCATTAAAAATGAATTAACACTAAATTGAATGGGATCACCAGTTTAAGAAAAAAATAAACCTATTTACAAATAACATACAAACTACAGTTTTGTTTTTTAAATAAACTAATCTAAAAGGCCGCTACCAATGGGAATAGTTCCTAAAATGCTGGCTCCATTGCCACGTTGTATGGCCATACTTAAACGTTGGGCAAAATAGAGGCCAGCGTTTTGGTCACGTGTGGCGACGAGATAACAACTCTTTTAATATTTTTTTTGCTCCTGGCCACGGTCCCAAAGTTTCAACGTACCCAGGGCAGCTTCTTTTTAGGTTTTCTGCATATTCTGCAACCGTTTTGATCTAAGTTCTGGGAAGAATATAAAAATAAGTAAATACTTTCTGGGAAGTAGGGAACAATACACACTGCATGCTCATGTTGATTTGACTTAAAAAGTGTGTGGTCAGATTGAGTCATCCCCTGTCTAGTAAAGTCATCATATTAACTACTTTAAACCTCTAAGGCCTCATGCTATATCTAGTTTTTTTTTTTTTGCCAAGTCCAAATGGATCTATTTTCATATTGTATAGTTGAGGAACCCTAAAAAGTTGGTCAGGATATGCAATATCAACATACCAAGTTTACGCCTTCTGATACAAAAAACGTAAGTAGGCCTTAGTGTGTGTTTACTCGTTTCAACTTTTTTAGACGTTTGTATCGTGAGACAGCCCTGCGGCGTGGACGCACCTGCAGCGACAACCCTGCAAGCCTTTCAACTCGTGGGAGAGATTGTGGTTACAGATACCACCGGGACACAATAGAATAGTTGAGTTTAGGACTTTCTTTTTACTATTGAGTTGGGCAAATTTAACGAACGAAAAACGCAACAAAATAAACCTTTTAATAAAGAAAGAGTGGCACCCAAGCCGACAGTTCAGCTGATGGTAAGCTCTCCGACGCTTAAAGACCTGCAATATTAAGGATGTTGTCGATACGTATCAAACCTAAACAGATGCTCATGGGTTCCATGCTCCAATGCTCCATGTTGCAAGTACGCGGGGTATTCTGCCGTCAAGCAGTAGTGTGAAAACATAACTGTGTTCCGGTTTGAAGAGTACTGCAGTGACGTTACAGGGCTGTCGAGACTAATCATCGAAAATCTCAAAGTATTAAATACCAAAGCAGCGATACCCTGGACTTTATTTTGTTAGTCAAAGTTCTGTGTATCGCTGCAATGGTCTGCGTTATCTCTTACCATCAGGAATCGTATAACTAGTTTGTTTGCTAATTTATAATGTTTGTATGTAAAGCCGAACCTCAGTAGGGCTTGCACCGGCTAGAGGGCGCTGGTGTTTGTGTCCATTAACTCGATATACTTGCTGCGGGAGTGCGCGCTCCCCGCCGATGTGTTCGGGAGTGTGGAGAGGGCTTTAATTTCTCCGCTTATATAAAGAAGTGTCCAGAGTAACAAATTTCTTCTTTTTTCCATTCGCTTAAATCTGTTGAGTCGTTAAAACTTTAAGTAGGTAGGTAGTAAATCTATAAATTCACTCACTCACAACTTTCTTATGCAATACAAGCAGAACTCCACCATCCCTCGGGAACCTTACATTATTTCTAGTGTGTGTGTGTGTGTGTTTATGTGTTAGCTATCTTCCTTTCGCGCTCCACTCAAATTCCTTCAGCCGTTACAGCGTGGCGTGAAGAATTAAGAAACAAAGACATACTTATACGCAATATTTCATATAGGTAATATTTGTGTGACAAGTTTGCTTCCTTTTATAGTTGACAAGCTTGATGTTTGACCACATCTCACCTTATGTTAAGTGACTGTGCGATCGAAAGTATGGTATACACAGTCTGAAATGGGACTGGCTCTCAAGTTAGGCTGCATCAACACACCGGTAAGTGCTTGTCGATAGATTTTCAACTTGAGGGTGATAGCTAGTTAGTCGAATACTATAAAGTACTCTACCCCGATGGTTTTCCTTCATCTCCAGTTCATTGTCGAAGTTTGAACGCCTTTCGCCGTGTGATCCGATGTTAAGCTTAAATGCGGTCGACGATGGTCTATTATAGTAGAGACTAATTCACTCGGCACATGACCGCAACCAGATAGGAACCCGTACTCGGGCAGCGCATGCATTTCAAGCAAGTGCACGTTCACCTTTAGTAGCCGTCTCCACGCTAAGGAGCCCGTGACGGCTGTCAGCGGCACTCTCCCAGTAATTATTTTTATTATAGCGCCCTCCGCCCCTACCCTCCATCCCTCCCCCGCCCCGGCTTGTATTTGTTTTTAATATTTTTATTTTATTTTATTTATTCCGGGCGCTCGGACACGACACTGAAGCTGTTCGATTGGGGTACCACGTTTTAATTTTTAATCTAATGTTCTTCTTTTATTTTAACTTGTGCGGGACGGGTTCGTGATGTTTAGCTTCGAGTGCTCGTGTTTTTTATTGGTTCTGAACAAATGTGTAAAAATTTACTCGACCAAATCAGCCTTTGATGTTTATTAAGTCGATGTACCTAAATTTTTTGTTGCATCTCCACAGACACCGGACACATTTTCTATATGCAATATAAAGGTAAGGTAATCTGTGTCTAGTTTGTGTGTTTACCGCGAGCAGAGCAGCGACCCGCCAGCAGCGCCCGAGCACGTGTGTGCCGCCATCGCCCTCCTCGAATATCACACCATTCGCACGCCGAAGAGTGTGGGTTCAAACCCCAAAAATGAGCTTGAGCTGCCGGTGAAGGAAAACTTCGCGAGGAAACCATAGCGTGGTGGTAGGGTGCTTTCTAGTACTCGGCTGGATAACTACCCAAGTTGAAAATCAGCCGCCAAGCACCTAACGGTGTGTTCCGGCAGCCTCACTTTAGAGCCAGTTCCGTTCCAGACAAGGTGTTTTTACCACCTTCGACCACAGCTCACAATAATAGCCTGTCAGCTATTTAAAAAAAACCTTATTTCTAAATTCTTACACAATATGAATTAGTATTTGGTTAAAATTTTGAACTTACATTTATTTGTGTACTAGCTTGCGCCCGCGATTTCATCCACGTTTAGTTAAGAATTGGGTTCATAGAGAAATGAACCATGTGTAAATAACAAAAGAGCAATAGGTTCATCCGCCATGAAACTTGCGCCACTTAGTAACAAACATCAGTATCAAGTCACCATCACGCCGTGCGGGCTCGGGCACTTTTATACTTAATCTAGTTAGAACAAATGAAAACTCTTTTGGCTATTGCGTTATCACTTACCTCCTATTTATTTTATTGATTAGCAGCTGTTCGTATTCCATGTAAAATAATAATCACTACATAGTATAAAACAAAGTCGCTTTCTCTGTCCCTATATCCCTATGTATGCTTAAATCTTTAAAACTACGCAACGGATTTTGATGCGGTAATTTTTTAATAGATAGAGTGATTGAAGAGAAAGGTTTATATGTATAATACATGCATATGCGCCACATTTATATCTACATTGCACCCGCGCGAAGCGGGGGCGGGTCGCTAGTAAAATATAAAACTTACAGTAAAATTGGCTACTTAAGTACTTTTACAGTTTGACGTTCAATGCTTTGAGACATTCGAAGGTTAGTCTCAATAGCCCTGTAATGTCGCTAGCTGTTTCAAACCACTACTGCTTGCCGGCAAATATGATACTGCAGACTTCTCGCACCTTCTATCAAGTAGATGTACCAAACAGTACCTAATTGTGATGATGTGAAGTAAGCGAGTTATGCATTTATTTCTTTTGGAAAAATGCTTATAAACTAGAAATTACAGCTCGCAGGAAGTACAGCGAGCATATTGAATAACACGGTGAATCCAAGCCCTACTTGGAAATTTTACAATTTGATATCGGATTCCTCTCCAAGGCTGAAACTTATCACAAAAGACGTTCTGTCTTTTTCCGATGTGCGCTTTCAGCTGTATGCCTGTCCTGCTCGACGTTACTTTTGTAATAGTGGTAGGTAGCGAAGTGAGAAGAAAGTATTGAATTATGGCGCGTTCAGAGGACGGGCTTCAACAACGTCGAGGCAAGTTTTCAAAAACATTTTTCACTTATCTAAAAATTAATGGTTTAACGGATTGCTTATTGATAAAAAAAATAGTAAAGACACATTGGTCCTACAATTTCACTTGTCATATGCAAACTACGTGCGTATACTATCAGTTTTGTGATATTTATGTTACAAATATGTAATCTTATAATTTTATTGCGATGACAGTCCAGTGGTTAGCGCGGTCGGTTCGCATGCCGAAGGACGTGGGTTTAAACCCCAAGCAATGAGCTTGAGCTGCCGGTGAAGGAAAACATCTTGAGAAAACCATAGCGTGGTGGTAGGATAGGTATTTTTTAGTCTACCACTACTCGAAATCTGCCACCACATAACGGTGACTTCCGGCAGTCTCATTTGAGAGCCAGTTCCATTCCAAACTAGCCAGCTAAATGTGCGATACCATTTTCGACCACATTATCAGTGAACATTAGATGAGCTGTAATCAAACAGTCATTCAAACAATATTTTTTTTGATGAACAAACTGTTTTTTTTAAATTAAAATAAAAGTTTAATGGGATACTGTCGTGATATCTCTCAAGTAAGAATTACGATTTATGACAGTGATTTTCAATGAAAGTTGAACAGAAATATAATCATCACCACTTTTCATCACCACGTGGATCGAGCTCTGTGGGCTTAACTCCTAAGTACATTTCACAGGATTAAAAGTATCCATTTTGCTAATAAAGTAATAATAACATATTCAGTTATTCACTCACACACGAGCTATCAGAAAATATTTTAAACTGGCTCCGCACTGCACACCTCCATCCATCCGTTCGAAACCAGTTAAATGTAAAAGGTCGAGCGGCGAGTGAGTTACACACAAACTTGCACAATTATCCACACGCGGCCATTGTTCGCGCGAACGGCGAACGAACAGCGAACAGTGAACAATGAACGGGACCTCTGCACTCTGTAGCGTTCTGCTGATTTACGGCTCTGCGGGTAGACCGATTTCGTAGCCACCGACACCTCGTGCGCGCTGGACGGCCTGCTAATATCCCAAGCAAGCGCGCGCAAACGGTAAAAATGTTAATCTCAATAGGGCTCCCAAGACCGAGCCTGGGCCTGGCCGAGTCTGGGGCACATTGATAAGAAAATTTGTAAAACTAAAGGAAAATAAATTATTAATATTATTAATACATTTTATAAATCGATAAAATGCATATCTTTATGAAAAGTGGCGTTGATGATGCTGCGGGAATGGAAGAGAACGTTTGCATGGTGGTAGGGTACTTTCTAGTACTCGGCTGGTTAGCTACCACCCTCAAAAATAAATCTCTAATAACTTTGAAAGTAAATCGCCAAGCACCTAACGGTGTATTCTGGCAGCCTCACTTGAGAGCCAGTTGCATTCCAGGCTAGGTGTATAGGTTAGTTGTAGGTTATCTGATGGTGTGGTCAAAGATAGTAAAGCACACCTAATAGCCTGGACTGAAACTGGTTCTCAAGCAAGCTTGTTGGAACACACTATTAGGTGCTTGGCGGCAGATTTTCAAATTACTGAAGTTGGTATGGTCCCGTTATGCACCGTAAGAAAGACCACAGGTCGGTCTTAGAACTGGAAGACCCTAAAAGAGACGGTAGACCCTAGCCACCTGGATGAGAACAATGGGTCTACGCCCAGATATGACGCAATTACGCCTAGAGTGGCATCTGAAGACTAGGAAAATCTTCTCCAAAAGACATGGGAAATAAGCACGAAGGAAGAACAAGTAGCGCTGCGAATTTATATATATGAAAAGACACGAGCAAGTCAGTTGCCTGATGGTAAAATTTCCAGGCTTGCACTACAGTACAGACAACTTGGTGGTACATGTCTTTAGCAGGAAGTCGTCTAGGTAGGTACCACCGCAGTACCAGATATCTGCAACCAAGCAGTAGTGTGTAAACATTGCTGTGTTCCAGTTTGAAGCGTACTTTAGCTAGCAAAATTACAAGGCTGTCGAGACTAACCATCGAAAGTGTTAAAGTAATGAGCTCCAAAGCAGCGATGCCCTGGACTTTGTTTTGCTTCAAAGTTCTGTGTAACTATCGCTGCAAGCGTTATCTCTTACCATCAGGAGAGCCTCTCGTTCGTCTCGTTATATTTACATAAATTAACTGAGAAACTGAATATATCTAGTTTCGGCTTTACAATAAAACAAATGAACTCCTTTCGAATTATTATAACATTTCCGTGGAACCTTAATTTCATAATTACATCGGCCATCTTTCTATCAGTTTTCGTGTGTGACACTTGTAGATGTCGTAGAAGTTTAAAAGAATTCAACGCGAGCGTAGCGGCTACGGAGCTACGAAGGCGCGTAGCACATTGTCGATGTTTAATTACATCTTGCACACAGTAAAGATTCAAATGTAACTTTTAAACAACAAAGCTCCAAAAGCAAAAGCAAAAAACCTTTCTGTAGTGTCCGGCTGCACGTGTGAGTGACCAGGCGGGCGACACACTTCCAAGAACTAGAAAGTCACATTCCAATAAAAAAAAATATCCTGCCAAAATAAAAAGTGATACATTTTACACTGTACAATACAGTCGTAATATCATTCCAGGCTAGGCGTGCTTTACCATCTTCGACCACACCGTCACTTAACATAAGGTGAGCTGTGGTCAAACACCTAGCCTGTCAACTAAAAAAATATATATGAAAAATAACTTTCTTCGTAAGGTTGTCGAAAGTACGTCCATATGATCGACAACGCCTAGTTAGGAAATGTCAACTCTTAATAAATAATGCTTAGGCACTTATCTTCTATTTAATTTGAAAAAAAAACACACGTATTAAAAACACAATCAATAATTATTACACAAATCATACAAATACAAATTAATTCAACAATAATACAAGAATCAAATTAATTCGTTCCCACACAATTTCATAGCATTTAAAACTACCCCTTTAATTCCTAATCTGTGTTTAAAAACCACCAAACAATTACTTTAAACCAGTTCAACTGAAATCTACAAATTTATCTGTAAAGTTGAATGAGGGAGCTACAAACGCATTCTGGTAATAGAAATACCTGATATCCCCATACAACTGTTAGTTCCTGCGTTTGATCACTCCTATAGAAAAGTATTGTGGGGTTTGTAAACTGAACTAACTGGCCGCCATGTTGTCCAAGTCACGTGACTGGCGCGTGCCACAGATAATCATAATCTGATGCAGTATCAATGAAGTTGACATTCTGTTCTTGATTAGCTGTGACGTTTGAGTTTTAATCGTGATTTTCCTTAGATCTCCTTAGCGGAATATCTAGGTAGGAACCACCGCAGTACCAGATATTCTGCAGCCAAGCAGTAGTGTGTAAACATTACTGTGTTCCAGTTTGAAGGGTACTGCTACTAGTAAAATTACAGGGCTGTTGAAATTATCCATCGAAAGTCTCAAAGTAATGAACGCTAAAGCAGCGATGCCCTGGACTTTGACCTATTCAAAGTTCCGTGTATCGCTGCAATGGTCATGGACAGGCGTTCTCTCTTACCATCAGGAGAGCGTCACGTTCGTTTCATTACGTTTCTATAAAAAAAGACCTTCTTCGACCTTGAAACTTTAAAAATATAGGTAAGTACCTACAAGCCAAATACTTTCTACTTTTAATTTATTTTATACTAGAATTTAGTTTTAAATTTTTAGTATTTTTAGTTTTTAATTTTTGATGCTAATATCTCACTCGTTGCATTACGCCAGTATAATGTTATTTGATATTTTCAAGTTCAATTTCAAAATATGTCAAAGTCACATAATGAAATCACGGTTTATTACAAACTTAGCAGTGGCTAACATAAACGTGATAAAAATGCATCTATACTTAGCACTAAATATATTCATGTATTGACACGCACGTATTGGTTCAATCAGTATTAATCCAGTACAGCGTACGGCATCCAATCAAGGGTCAGACAATAGACTGTCCGAGCCGACAGGCCGAGATAACGACATGTGAGCTGAGCTGGAGTGATAACTGAATGTCATGCCGTCTCCTAGACTACACTGCACAGGCATAGAACACAATAGAGTAACACGGCTATATGTAGACCAGTCGCTACTACTACATACTCCTACTTTTCGAGTCTGTACTTTAAGTATGTGAAGAATGTTGGGGAAAAATGCTATTTGTCACATAAAACACGAATTTGCAATCTTTAAAAGTACGTGAGTCTACATCAAACGAGGTCCAAATTAATTTTTTGTATTTAACTTTAAATTAAAAGTTTTAAACTTTCTGACAACATTCGATGCATCTGTTGAGAATAACCATCGAATGTCTCAATGTAATGAGCGCCAAAGCACGATGCACTGAAATGTGTTTTAACCTATTTAAAAAGGAGGTCCTCAATCCGATTATATTTTTGTTTTATTTTTTTATGTTTTTACCTCAGAATGATTTTGAGTATTGTCATACCTATAAGTTGCGTTTAGGTCATTCGTCTCATTAACTACTACGAGTATACCAAATAAAAAAATCATATTTTTGAGACTAAATAATGGCGGTAGTTGTATGCTCTCTAAGCCCAACATTTTTTTTGTCAAAAACGTCAATTTCTGCTTTTTCTCATAAAAAGGAGTTTTTGTAGCCTAAAAAGCGACGCGACGATTTTTCAACCATAACACGCGAATAGGGAAGGGAAGCTTTCCCTCACAATCAAACAACACGACTAAAAATAAATGACTTTTTATGACTTTTCAATTCATTTTTAGACAATTAAAAAGCGTGTTTTAAAATATAATGAATGTAGTTATCTAATTGAAATTGATTTGAATCTCAACATCCGGCCAAAACTTTTCTATTCGTACGACTTGTTCCTAGTTTCATCAAGCAAGTAGTCGGCACAGATAAGACGCGCCTCACGCGGCGGCTGACGCAGCGCTCTGTGAGCGCAGACATGCGGGCGCCCGACGCCGAGTGGACAAAGTGGACACAGACGATGGAAGCCGAGTGGACAAATTGGACTCGAACGGAATGGCTGGCGACTGACAGACGTTAAGGGGGCTCTCTGCTAGGATTAACAGATTAGTGCTCTGTTAGTCGAAAACGTCTTGTATTATACCTTTTTTATGTAATAGTAATGAGACGAAGAAGTTTTGGCAGCCTGGCTTCCAATTTAGAGGTCCTGGGTTCAAATCCTACGGCACGCACCGCTGTTTTAAATAAGTTGTGTGCGTATTGCCGATTACTTCAAACGACGACTGCACTTGGCCAGCGAGGTGGACCACGGCCTTACCCTTCTCACAATGAGAAGAGGCCCACGTCCAGCAGTGGGACAGTTTGTAAAAAACAGGGCTGATTCGGGATTCGGGAATGAGACGAGCAAGACACTCTCCTGATGGTAAGAGATAACGCGATCCCATGACCATTGCAGCGATACACAGTAACAAAATTAAATTCTGAGTATCGCTGCTTTGGCCCTCAACACTTTGAGACTTTCGATAGTTAGTCTCAACAGCCCTGTAATTTCACTAGCTGCAGTACGTTTCAAACCGGAACCCAGTAATATTTGCATTAAAACACTACCGCTTGGTAGCAAAATATCTTATAGGTACTGCAGTGATACCTATCTACACGACCTTAGTGCAAAGGAGACACCACCAATAGTCTTCGTTCAAAGTTCGAGTTCGTGCGAGGAATAATACTTTGTTATTCCATATTTATGTAACTAAGAGAAAAAAAATAATTATACGTTTGTAAGTTTTAAGATAAGTCATGAAAAAGAGATCTGCTACGTCCGTGTTATGCGGCCAAAATGACTGATGGTAAGCGATAATATGATCGAAGATGAAGCACGCAGACTTAGGAGATGTCTTCACCGCGACCTTGAAAAGTTCTAGACTATCTTTCAGGAAATAAGGTAGTGAGAAACTTAGACTCAAAACGTTTGGTACATCTCCAAGGAAATTCCAATATGAAGGGATTTTAACACTTAATGTGGGTATCTTTAAAAAATAACACAACATTAGTTTAAGAGCGTATATTTATTACATACTAATAGTTTATGTTACATTCCAATCTCTAGCTCTGATAAGTGATTACATTATTAAATATTACTATTTATTATATACATAATTATTTTTATTTAACTAGATCGTAAAGTTAGAATTTACGTTTTATCTACTGAACACTAACATTACTTAACATAAACTACATGTTTTAATTATAATATAATACAATTAAAATAAAATTATCCTCAAGCGGTAGGCGGCGATCAGACGACTTCTATAAAAGAAAAGTTGGCGCCCAGTTACAAAGTATTTATTATTTATTTTATTGATGCAAATAAAATAAAATTAATAGTAAATAATAACACGCACAATAAGTACACGAGTGAGTACTTACAATAAAGTCTTTATTTGTATTTCGTTACAATTCAATATTGTGATAGTATTGAGAGATGGCGAAAATAGATCGCAAATATACAACAGGTTTATCTTAAGTAATACTTAAATTACTTCGTTACTCAATATTTACACTGTATAAAGCGTCTAACGCTAATTAGTCATATTTATCAGATAGAAATAATTATATAACAAATGTGTTATATAATTATTTATTATTTTACGATTTCTATGGAGACAGCGAGCTCCGCGACGAGAATACTAATGTGTAAGTACGTATACTGGAGGCCTAAGCCAATATTTACATTTTATAGCTTACTTATACAAAATCCTATCACATGTTACTTATCTACAGGGTCATTTTTAACTAAACTGTCGCCACTCGCAGCCAGCCCTACGATATTATCAATAATGACTTTAGTTTTGTGACTTTTGTGAATTTTTGTTATTCAAACAAAAATTTAGAAGTCGGTACAAAAATTAAGTATAACACAATAAAAATAAAAACACATGGGAAATATTAGGAACTGCAAAATATTTACTAACTATTTGTGTCTTTTCAAATGAACAGTAATGCGAGTTCAGCCCGTACTATGAGGTTTTTATTGCGATTTCCACTAGGCGCTCACAGAAAAGCTACGCGACAGGATATCGTATACTCGTGCAGTAAGGTTTGCAGTCGCGTAGCTTTCTCGTGAGCACCTAACGGAAATCGCATTATGAACCTCAAAGAACGGGGGCTAGACAAAGGTTAGAATCCATTTTTTATCCATCTATATGATACAAAGATTATTTATAAAAAGAAATATATTGATTTTTTTGAAAGTCATAAAAGAAAGTTCCTTCGTATGACGTCAGAAAGCTGTATTCGAGCGATGGCATAAAATGACCCGGAATAGGACGTTGACCATTCAACACCCAAGGACAACTATAAACACGCCACAGGATATTTTACCCTGAATACAATCGACCGAAGCAATCGCACCCGGGGTATAAAATTTTTCCTTCATATTAATCCTTTAATTTAATCGTAAGATCCAGAAAATTATACTAAAACACACGAACCTAGGTAATAAGTACTATTAATTAAAGTAACACCTAGCCAAAATATAATCTCAAATAGATTTTATACATCACAAATTATTTATCTATGACTATTCGCACATCCATGTTCTAGTTGTCTCTATCTCAAACTAATCGTATTGTAAATAAAATGTATCGTAACGTTGTACACTAGCCCTTAGTACGAAGTTCGAACTAACAGGAACACTTGCAAAAGTAGATTGCAAGCAAATTCTTACAACGGAACAATTCTACAAGCTAACCCTTGCAAGTATTGCTAACAAATTAATTGCAGCGACTTCTTGTAATTCCGCTTCAGAGTAATTTCAAACAATCTCAATCGGAAAATCCTTCATTATTAGTATTGTCGGAAGTAGGAGATGTCCCGGGAGACGGGACTTGCAGCTGTCTTCCATACATCAAGTCTGTCGGCGGCAAGAACGAGGACAAGTACTCAGGCGGAGGCCTGATCACCGTCGGGAGGTACCCGGTCCCGCTATAAGGAGGTGTTAGGAACCTTCTTGAAGGAGAGAATTTGAAGCTCTGATTGGATAACGGGGAGAAAGCAGACTTGGATTGGTAATTTTGCAAATATGGAGGGGATTCCTGCGTTAAGTTGTAAACTGGGGGGGTGGATTCCGAGCCGTTGATCATCATGTCCATGGCAGCCACGACGTCGCCCTTGCACCGAGCCAGCATCGTCTCTATCTCCTGTCGACTGCGTCTTGGAAACACCTGGAACAAAGCACAGGAATGTACCTACATCTTAACAGAAGCTACGGTAGCCTAGTTGGAAGACTGTCTGGCTGCCATTTTGTAGGTCCTGGATTCAAATCCCAAAGGCCGATAAAGCCCTCTGTATTTTCTAAGATATATGTGTGGGTAAAACATCATGAATAAACCTTGATCTCTGACTTGCAAGTTCTGTTCTCGAATATGTGTCTAACCTAACCTAACCCGCACTTGATCACTGTAATGTCTACTTTGCCCGTCTGCATATGCGTGGGCCTCTTTTCCTGAGAAGAGGCTTTCTAGTTTTTACACGTCTGTGCCTTATAACAGAGCACACTTGCTCATAAAACCTTGTAGTGCTAAATATTGATAATATTCTTTTGTCAGTAGCAGTGACTCGCTTGTTTGGAAAATGCTCCAAAACCTTGAACATCGTCGTAAAGTCTATCGGTCTTCTAGCATATATGTTTTGGTGGGTGCGCTTCAGATCTACATGACCTAATTTCACCCTGCTCATTCTACTATCGGACGCAAGCCTATTTATATTTAAAAAAAACTCATAAACATACTTTTATGAGGACATCTATCGGAGACTTCTGGAACGAAGTTTCCTCGCTGGTCTCCGGAGTCTCTTTTCTTCGAAACATTTTGTACTTGTACTCGTTGTCCCATTTGTCGTCTTCCTCTTTCTTGACTGGAATTTCATCTCTCGTCTCTTTCATGCTTAAATTCTCTGGAGTTAAGGACTGTTCTGTGTCGTCCAGCTCCTCTTCGACGTTTAGTTCGTGGTCGGAGGGCGAGCGCGGGGGTGGAGTGGTGAGGGGAGGGGAAGGGGCGGGGGTCTTCGGGTCTGAAGGCTGGTCGGCGGTCGATGATGGACTCGAGCACACTTCTGTGATACGGGCGCGTTTTTGCACTGCGGACAAAAGATAATTTTTAGATTGTAGCGCTTTAACAAAAACCTCTCTTTATAAATAGCAGAAAGCGCTTAAGCAGCAATATGTTGGACCTCCTTAGCCAAATCATTGGCAGTCACGGTAAGACTACCACAATATAGTTCATTCTCTTCATTTCTTTAATTGTTATCATAAAAATGTGGTGGGGAACTTTTACAAAGCTATCTGGGAATATATCACAACTGCAATAGTGTGCTAACACAACCGATTAAATTGCAAAATTTTAAGGTAATATATAAATAGTTACGTCGGTTTGGATCAGAGCTGCGTGAAGCAAGTCGGTGTTTGACAGCTCATCACATGTGAAAAGAGAGTGTCTGGGTGGGATATATTCTAGTCTATCTGAGACTTTTCATTTGCTACGTGACTTGTTCGTCCCAATTCAGTCATAGGTATAAAAATCCATTTAAAATGAACAAATGATCGTGTGATTCATCCAAGGAACAAAAACATTAAACTAACGTCACGTCTCATTTAAAACGCAAAGCTCACAACGAACATATTTAAAGAACCACAAAGGAAACATTCCCTTTTAAATGTCAAAGAAGAGAAATAAAAGTAAATACCGAAGTACTTTTCATTTGGCTCACAGCTCTGGCAAGAATACAGTCGAGAACAAAAGTGCAAATAGCGAGGAACAAAAAAACGCGCCCCCGAGCGAGACTTGAGTGGAGGGGGGTTTTGTACTATGTGCTTTATAGACACTTAATAAAACATGTTGGTTATTTGTTTTACTCACAGTTTTTCTACATTTTTAATTTAAAGCGATAATAGAAAGCAATGCTAGCTCATTTTGTGACCAAAGTCAATCATTAGGCTCAATCAATCTTACAAATTAACTTACATTCAATTAACAAGATTGATTTCTAAATTCAACGTGGTATAATGTAATTGCCGTGGTGGTGCCGGCGTAAGAATAGTACCCCACCCTCTCTACCCGTGGTTGCCGTAAGTCGGCTAAGGGATGTAATCCGGAAGATGGGCAGCAGCGTCTTCCTTGAACAATCACACCTAACTGCGCTCGCCAAGCGTGGCGAGTATTGGCAATTTGCGTTGTTCGCTTCCTTTTCTAGTTCTTTTAAGATACACAACGGATATTGATCAAATTTACACTATCATTAAAATTGAGTAAGGTTTGTATGTCCGTATAAAACCAAGGCGGTTTGTTAGTAGTACGAATATATATAAAACATAACAATAATACCTAAACTTTAGCTATCGTATTTACGCCAAAAAAGGCACAATTTAAACTACTGGAAATACATTACAGTATTTTTTAATTTGGTAACGACATCTAAATATATCGTAATAGCAAGTAACCTCGAGTGCGCACGCTATCAACGTTCGAGTCTGCTCGTCGAGTACGATCGAACTGTAATCGAACGCGCCTCGCTTCAGCTCTGCTCCCTCCTGAGACTCCACGTTTCAGGGTTGGCGATTAACGAAATGATATTTTATTTCTATTTTTTTATGTTGACAGGTTTTTTGAGTGAAAGTGTGGAGTATGTTTTTTTGGAAAACTGGCTGAATAATTTTTTTTGTGCTGATTATATTTACTTCAACTAATTTAAAAAAAATAAACAATACTTATATTTGACAAATACTTAATTATAGGAACTGGTTTGGATTTAAAAGAAAAACCAGTAGTGAACGAGTTTCAAGCATTTAAAAGTTTGAATAAAGAAAGATATATTAACGCAGAAAACATTACACAGCTTTAAAAAAAAAAAAACAGTATAAACAAATAAAAAGATAAAAAAATAACAGTAGGTAATATTATTAATATAAAAGAAGATTTAGATTATCTTTTAGATTTGGATCTTTAACATTACTTAGTAAATTTCAATTTACAAATAAAATAAAAGAAAATGTATCTCAGGCCAGCCCTGCGCAGGGCGTTTACAAAACAATAATATCGGCCATTAAATTGGTGCACGCGACTGCCCCGCTCTAATTGCGCACACAATGAATTGCGCGCGCGACAGTACCTCACGCTTGCACTGTACTCACGGCCCGGGTACTCTGCGACTTTACCAGCGTTTTCGGTGCATTTGTCGGAAATTTAAGACTAGATTGTTTTTTTTTATCCGACCGCGCTAACCACTTAGCTATCGTCACTACACATACAGGTACACGATCAAATGAGCTAACATGATAGTCAATTAATCAATCATTGTAAAACTTTGGAAATAATATTGACTAAAGTATTTCAAGCATCCAAATCGGAGGTTTGTTTTGATGACAAAAATGAAATAAATTACGTGCTGCATCTGATTTTTAAAAATGAATTATTAAATATAATAATTTCCAAATAAAAAGCTTATGGTGTCGATGTAATTGAACCTCCTACAAAATGAGTACAAAGAAACGTATTTCAATAAAAAAGCGAAGAACGATTACATTGAATAGTCACTGAGCGAGCACAACCAATTGAATGAACACAACCGGCAATGTATAACAAAAATAAAAAACGAACATTGAAATACGCCCTCGCACAAAACGAAAATTAAATAAACAGTGTTATTGCTCAATTCATTATTGTTATTTCAAAAATGCAGCCATCTTGAACATGATGCATGAAGCGAGACGAGTGTGCCCACATTTTAAATGGAAATGAGAGGCGTGGCGTGAGGAGATGAATTAATAAAAACATCTGCTCAGCTGCAAGTGATGCTTTACTTATAGTTCGAGCCGACTTTGCAGATAGTTTTTTTAACTTTTTTACAAGTTTTTTTTATTATTATTTATGTGAGATGTACTCGTATATAGTTGACTATGTCCGGGATGGTTGTTTTGCTTAAAAGTAATTATAAGAAAGTTCTCCAGATGGTAAGAGAAAACGCCTGTCCATATCCATTGCAGCGATACACAGAACTTTGAGTATCAAAACTATAAGTCCGGGGCATGGCCGCTTTGGCGCTCGATACTTTGAGACTTTCGATGGTTAGTCTCAACAGCCCTGTAATGTCGCTGCAGTACCCCTCAAACGGGAACACAGTAATGTTTACACACTACTGTTTGACGGCAGAATATCTGGTACTGCGATAGTACTTACATAAAAGACCCGTTAAGGAGACTTCCCAAAAAGAAATTTTCTTCTTACAGCTATTTTTAATTGTATTAGATTTCAAGTTTATATCGGATTTTAGTTTTAGATGTTAAGGAATATTTTGGGATAGATATTTAAAAAATGTCACCAAGTTAGAACCCCACACAAGTATAACAAAACCCTTACTTTGAAGTTATCAATAGAATATTTGTATTGAAAGTTCGGACAGCCTGGCGACCACGCTCTGCCTGATGGAGGATGCAGTCTACTATGAAGTACGCTTATCTAGAAAAAAACCTATTTTCTCTGGATTTAAAGACACCCAAGTTGTACTTCGGAAAAACAGACGCCGGCAGAGTTCCACATCCTCGCCGTACGTATTAAGAACGTGTAAATGTAGCAGCCCGCAGTAAATCGCAGACAACGGTAGCTGTGTGTCGGTGGCCGCGGCGCCATTGTCTGCTGATTTAGTGCGCGCTGCGGCCGACAGGGACGGGTGTCGCCACTGGATTCATTGCTACATACTACAACATGATTGTCCGACTACATAGGGACCTACTAAAACTCCACTGGCTTTAGAAACGTCAACAGTTTGATACCCGACTCGAAAGAGAATACGCCCTGCGTGGTCAGAAAGACGAAATTGGGAACTAACCCCTAAAAATTTAAACATTTTTAAATCAAATAAGCGACCCGCCCTTTAAGCTAGTCGTCTAAATTGTATGAGCTCCCATACAACTCAGAGGACTATCTTAATTGGCGTCAACTATGGCGCCATTTTTTATTTTTTTTTATTTTTCCTTTACTTATGCTGTAAGTCCTTGCTTTTAACCAAAATTGATAATTCAACAAGGTTTTAGAGTTAGGAATTTTTCCTTTACTTGTGTAAAGGAAAAATTCCGAAAAATAAAAAAGTTGTAAATTAAGGTAAATTTTTGTACTTACAAGTTTTTAACGTGTTTACTAAGCACCTTGATTTATACACTAATAGAGACTATAGACCTCAGTATCTGGTATCAACTTGCTAGGTCCATCTGTTTTTGAGAAAATCGGTGGTGACACGCGGACAGAGAGACGGGCAAGAGAGTGATCTTATAAGGGTTCCTTTTGTAACCTTTTTCGGTTTTGTCGAGTTTCATAATATGTATCTACTTTTCTCCTATTGTATCTGTCCTCCGCTTCCTGTGCACACAATGCTACGACTTTACATTGCACATAATACACCGCCGCTTTTGTGCATCCGACCCGGCAGCGTTGTAAACAAGGTCGTTCATCACCGCCGACAATGCGTCTTGGACGCACGGCGCGCGCGCGACGGCCACTATTCATTTTGAACCGACATTAGGTATTGATTAGTCACTGGCCGTTTGTCGGTTAAATCAAATTTTCATACAAACGATCTCCTTTGATTTTAGTTATGGTAACTTTATATATTTCATTTGCTTAAAAAATAAAATGATTTGAAACTTTTCTCATTGACGACTTTGAAAAAGTATAAAATTCATTGTACAAATAAATGAATGTCTATTTAAAAAATATCTTATAAATAAATAAATATTGTAGGACATTACACACAGCGCCATCTGACCCCAAGCTAAGCAAAGCTTGTACTATGGAAGTCAGATAGCTGACAGAATACTTATATACTATTACTACTTAACAACCACCTTACTTAACGTAGTAACCAGCCGAGTACTAGAAAAGTACCCTATCACCCGCTATGGTTTCCTCACGATGTCTTCCTTCACCGGCAGCTCAAGCTCATTGTTGGGGTTTGAAACCACGCCGTTCGGTGTGCGAACCGACCGCGCTAACCACTGAGCTATCATCACTACAAACATTTCTTAGTGAGATCATTGTTTGCTTTCTAGCTCCATTGTATTTTTTTTAATAATACCTAAATAGATAAATCTATTATAAAAGAATTGCAATACAAAAAAATGCGTTTGAACACCTTCTCATCTGATGTTAAGTGATGATGCGGTCTAATATGGAGCACGCTTGCTTAGAAGATACGGATATAGTAAAATATATATTTTTAATTGTATAAATCAATAACTTCTCAGTCCACTACTTTACTGTGAGAATCATATTGTGACAAATGAATGCTGTACCTACTTGTAATGTAGGTACTATTAATGAAATATCTCCCTCTGTACGTTTACTATATTCAACGAGCGATATTTATTTGTAATCCGGGAACAATAGGCGAGACTCAATACAGATGCGTAATTTCATTTCGGTCTAAACTGTGTTGGGGTTGTCACTGTTACTTTTTCCACAAAATGATATGGTTGACAAGCTAGCTGTCTGATCACAGCTCACATGATATCAAAGGGATAGTTTGGTCGAAAATAATAAGATTCACGCCTATTCTGGCATGGGAACTGGGTCACATAAAAATTACATAAATATAAAACAGATCAAAAACAAAACACAAACACAAATATTTTATTGATATCACCAAAGTTACAGATCATTTTTCCATTCATATTTAAAAATTATATTTAAAATATCAAAATCATGACATAATATGTCAATATAATGAAAATGTCAATGATCATAGAATTTTGGAATGATCAAATGACAGAATAATACAAAGGAGTTAATTTAGGACGAATAGTGTAAGGCAGTGCAAGAGATCGTCTATTTGAATGATTTGTTTGAATACGAATAATTTGAAATCAAAAAATACCTATAATTATCTACCAACTAAATATAATTACGATATAGAATAAGAAATTAGAAGGCATACCCTGTCTTTTTCTTTTTTTAATCATTTCCATCCTAAGGTGGTTTCGAAAAGATCGCATGAAGCGATAAGTTGTGATATAGTTTATTTTTTCTTCTGTATCCTTTGGTGCGGACAAAAAAGAGTTCAAATAATCGATTTGTGAACTGAACTACAAACTAAATATATTTAGACAAAAATATTCGTTAAAAACTGTGTTTTTACTTCAAACAACCAACTATTAAACTTAATTTTCGTCGTAGACAGCCCTACAACCGAGTCGCCGAATGATTGCATTGCAATAGAATACTAATTCTTCAATCGAATGCGAACTGCTCTCCGACTTTGCAATTAAAAAGCAACCTTAAAAGCGATGAACCCTAACTTGAAATTAAACCAGCAGTTTTGAATAATAGATCAACTCAACAATCGGTTTTATTGTTACCACCCGCCGTTCTAAAGTTACTCCTTTCTGAAAACTATATTACTTCTAAATTGCACTTTATAGCTTATGATTTAGGGTATTTATTAAAAAGCATTGTAAAATTCTCCTGTAGATATTTCCCGTAAGTGACGATTTCGACTTAATAACATGGGCTATAAAGTCTACAATACAATGTAGATATCTGATACTAAATTAGAGGTGTCAGAAACAAACAGCAGTATGCGTATTGTCATAGAATAGGTAATCACTTGAAATTGGGCAGAGGGGGCAGTAGGCGCGGCAGGGCCACGAGGACGGGTTTTATTAACATTTTGCGTAATTTGAAGTGTATTACGCTGTGGGGTTTATCTAATTATGAAATAGAAATGTGCCCGTCTTTTTTAACCGACTTCATTAAAGTAAGTGTTTATAGCTTTATTTGAATTCTTTGGTTGGCCCTGTTAGCTCATTTGGTAGAATATCCGCTTCTAGGGCTCGAGTTCGATTCCCACCAGGACAAACATTTCATCATCATCATCATCATTTCAGCCGTAGGACGTCCACTGCTGGACATAGGCCTCCCCTATTGACCTCCATAAAGACCTGTTGGAAGCGGCTCGCATCCAGCGCGAACCTGCGGTTCTTACGAGGTCGTCTGTCCACCTTGTGGGTGGACGTCCTACGCTGCGCTTGCCGGTCCGTGGTCTCCACTCCAGAACTTTGCAGCCCCATCGGCCATCAGTTCTGCGTGCTATGTGCCCTGCCCATTGCCACTTCAACTTGCTAATCCGCTGGGCTATGTCGGTAACTTTGGTTCGTCTACGGATCTCCTCATTTCTGATTCGATCTCGTAGGGAAACTCCGAGCATAGCCCTCTCCATAGCTCGTTGTGCGACTTTGAGCTTATCAAGAAGGCACACAGTCAGAGACCACGTTTCAGCACCATAACTCATCACCGGTAACACACACTGGTCGAAGACTTTCGACTTGAGGCACTGAGGTAATTCAGACGAAAAAATGTTGCGCAGTTTTCCGAACGCTGCCCAGCCGAGTTGGATTCGACGACTGACCTCTTTCTTGAAGTTGGACCTACCTAGTTGGACTGCTTGTCCTAGGTAAATGTACGTGTCAACAACTTCAAGAACCGAGTTCCCAACGGATACTGGGGCGGGCTCAACATGGGCATTCGACATCACTTTCGTCTTATCCATGTTCATTTTAAGACCCACCCGCTGGGAAACTCGGTTGAGGTCTTCGAGCATCGTGCCGAGATCTTCCATCGATTCTGCCATGACCACAATATCGTCGGCGAATCGAAGGTGAGTGATGTATTCGCCATTTATATTGATGCCAAATCCTTGCCATTCCAGGAGCTTGAAGGCGTCTTCCAATGTGGCAGTAAACAGTTTCGGAGATATAACGTCTCCCTGTCTTACGCCTCTTTTCAATGGAATCGCCTTCGAAGTCTGCTCCTGTACTTGGACCGACATAGTGGCGTTATTATACAAACACTTCAACACTTCGATATACCGATAGTCTATATGGCATCGTTGGAGAGACTCAAGCACCGCCCATGTCTCGATCGAATCAAAGGCTTTCTCATAGTCCACAAACGCTAGACATAGAGGCAAATTATACTCTTCGGTCTTCTGTATAATTTGCCTTAGCGTGTGGATGTGGTCTATGGTACTGTAACCTTTACGGAAACCGGCTTGTTCGGAAGGCTGGAAGTCATCGAACCTGTGACTGAGACGGTTCGTAATGACCCTTGAAAACAGCTTATAAACATGGCTCAGAAGCGAGATGGGTCTGTAATTCTTCAATAAGGTGTTGTCACCTTTTTTAAAGAATAGAACCACCACGCCTCTGTTCCATGCTTCTGGCGTTACACCCTCGAGTACGACGGAATTAAAGAGTTTCTGAAGGACTTTAAGTACCGGTGTTCCACCCGCTTTCAGAAGCTCTGACGTGATTCCGTCATCACCCGGCGCCTTGTTGTTCTTAAGCTGTTTCAGAGCCATTCTAATCTCGTACAGGCTGATGTCCGGGATATCTTCAGTATAATGTCTGCTCAGCTTGGCTCTTGGGTCTTTGGCCGCGCTGTTAACAGGCTCAGCGACCGTAGCGTATAACTGTCCATAGAAACTTTCAACCTCCTCTAACACCTCTGCTTTGGTCGACGCTATACTGCCGTCTTCTCTCTTCAGCTTCGTCAGCTGGCTTTGCCCAATAGATAAGTCTCTCGCGAACACTTTGGAGCCTTTATTCCGCTCTATCGTATCTTTAACTTTATTAGTGTTAAAGATACGTATGTCGTGCCGCAAGGACTTGGATATCTGTCTATTGAGCTGCCTATATGACTCTGCATCACTAGAAGATTGCAGTCTCAACGAGCGTCGTTCAGCCATGAGGTCTAGAGTATGGTCGGACAGTTTGTGAGGCCTATTTGTACGGCGGGGTCTAAAAAACTTAGAGCCCACCGTATGGACAGTTTCTACGAACCTGTTATTGATCTCGTCCACCGTAGCAAGATTCTCTAGGCAATCGAAGCGATTGGAGAGTTCGAGTTGAAAGCTTTCGGGGTTTTGTATATGGGCGCGAGTAGGTCGGAGCGTGGACTTCATCAAGCGCGACCTTTCAATCTTGACGTTAATATTCAATGAGCCTCTTACCAGTCGGTGATCACTACCGGTTTTCACCCTGTGAATCACGGAGACATCATTGAATATCCGTCTTTTATTGGTCATGATGAAGTCTATCTCATTTCTCGTAGAACCATCGGGACTCATCCAGGTCCATTTCCTATGAGGCGGCTTCTGAAAGAAAGAGTTCATCATAAAGAGGCCCTCTTTCTCCAGGAAGTCGGCCAGCCTCTGTCCTCTAGGGTTCCGTTGCCCATATCCAAATTGCCCCACTCTCAACTCGTCATCGCTCTTCATGCCCATCTTTGCGTTGAAGTCCCCCATAACAACAGTGAAGTGGGTCTCGGAGGTATGTATGGCCCTACTTACGTCCTCATACATACTCTCCACTTCATCATCTGGGTGTGACGAGGTCGGTGCGTATACCTGAATGACCTTCAGCGAATATCTTTTGGATATTCTGAGTATTAGGTATACAACCCTGCTCGAAACACTTCCGATGGTAATTATGTTGTTAGTGAGGGACTTGTGAACGAGAAAGCCGACACCACCTTGGGACTGTTGGTCGCCTTCCCGGTAATAGAGTAGGTTACCCGACTTCAAGATTATCGAGTCCTCGCCCTCTCTCCGGACTTCAGATAATCCCAAAATATCCCAATGTAACCTACCCATCTCCTCTTCCAGCTCAGCAATCTTCTCGTCTGTCCTCAATGTGCGTATGTTGTGTGTTACCAGGGCCAGTCGTCGTTGGGGGTGGTAGCCGGGCATCTGCCGGGGATTCTTAGCACCCCTTGCTCCGCCTTTACCGTGGCCGCTACCGTAGCCAGGAATAGCGGAGCTGCCGGGGACTGGGGGCCTGGTCTTTTTTGTTCTTTTCATGTAGGGGGGTTTTTGCCAATACTCGCCACGCTTGGCAAGCGGGTTGGCGAGCGCAGTTAGGTGTTGTAATATACGGAAGACGCTGCTGCCCATCCACCGGATGACATCCCTTAGCCGACTCTTACGGCAACCACGGGTAGAGAGGGTGGGGTACTATTCTTACGCCGGTACCACCACGACAACATTTATGAGACGATAAATCCTTTTTTTGTGTCTGGGTGGTGAGTATGTAAGTATTCTAGGTTCCCATAGTACACGCTTTGCTTAGTTTGGGGCTAGATGGCGCTGTGTGAACCGTCCAACGATATTTATTAATTTTTAATGTTTTTAATGAAAATGATTTTGCCCGCAGGTAATTATGTCCGAGAGATGATCTATGGTAAGTTCGGACCAAAAATCTTTCAAATATTTTATTTGCATCCAAGCTTTGATGTTCATGCTATTTTTTCATTTTTTTTAATAATGATTATTTTCGTTATGTTTTATTAATTTGACAAATTCCTTAGTCTTCGCGTGTAGCGACTAAAATGTCCAATTTGTTGTTTTAGGATCTATCACGTGTTTTTCCCACAGGAGCAGATACTAATATTTCGACTCGCTTCGATTCTGGCACGATTCTCAACTTGTTTTTTTCTTTAGCATTGAAATATTTGTCGGTTGGGGGTACGTTTGATTACAAACATTGTTTTTGACGTCTTTAAATCAGCTTCCATGGCATGGTAATTCATAAACTTGATGATAACAAAATCGGGGGATAGAGTTATTATGGATACACCTTACAGAACACCATAATATATAATATATATATATATATAATATATAGATATATATGTATATATATTATATATATTTTTATATTTATCATTTTATGCATATTTGTGACATTAAATTTAACACAAGAAAGTTTTCGATGTCATTCCGTATATTAAAACTTTACAGATATATATGTATATCATCTGTCGTTTCACCATCGCTCTCTAACGGCCAGTGCCAGCCTTCGTACGTTCCTACCGTCATTCCATATCTTGTTTTTTTTCGTGTTGCCAATGTATATTCTCCAAAATTTTAAATGAAACTGTCGAAACTTAAACATCTACATCCGACAAGTGATCACACCACTCGATAACTAATAGAATTTTTTACGTTGAGTGAGGACTTGAAAGTCCTAAGCCCGAACCCGAAGGACACCTAATAAAGTACTTTAACTTTGTATTTCTTCAAGTACCTACCAAAAAATAATGCACAGTCAAAGCGAGATTATAGTTTACCTAACACGACTTCAAACATAAACAAACTCCACCTACAGCAGCTCCCAGGCCTAAATAAAAAAAAATATTAACAGAGTTGTCAACAACAAGTTGGCCGTCAGTCGACCGCTTTGTCCACGACGTCCACGACGCTTTTTTTATTTTTTTACATTTAGCCCTTTTGCTTTTGACGGCGCGGCGCGCGGCGGGAGCAGTTTTAACCTCAAATATTGATTTTTGACCACAGCAGTTAGAGCAACCGCTAGAGGACTGGAAGTTACTGAGAAGGTCGTCTAGATAGGCACCACTGCAGTACCAGATACCCTGCGCCAAGCAGTAGTGTGTAAAACATTAGTGTGTTCCGGTTGAAGGGGTGGAAATACAGGGCAGTTGAGACTAACTATCGAATGTCTCAAAATAATGAGCGCTAGAGCAACGATGTGTCGCTACACAAAGTTCTGTGTATCGCTGCAATGGGCATGGACAATTGGACATTTTATAGCTATGATAGCTCAGTGGTTAGCGCAGTCGGTTTGCATGCCGAAGGGCATGGGTTCAAACCCCAACAATGAGCTTGAGCTGCCGGTGAAGAAAACATCCTGAGGAAACCATAGCATGGTGGTAGGGTACTTTCTAGTACTCGGCTGGCTAGCTATCACCCTCGAGTTGAAAATATGCCGCCAAGCATCTAACGGTGTGTTCCGGCAGCCTCACTTAAGAGCCAGTTCCATTTCAGGCTAGGTGTGCTTTACCATCTTCGACCACACCGGCACTTAACATCACTATCTATCTTTGACCACATATAGGTATAGGCGCTTACGAATAGGTGAGCTGATGGTCAAACAAACATATCTGTGATATAAAAAGCTAAGAAATCAAATAACAGTACCTACTGGCCATACAATTGCCACCCCCTCTCTTCCAGCCCTCACCCCCACCTCTGGTTATACAGCAATCCCCGCGAAACAAAAAACAACTGAAAACTGGCTAATTGCTCGCGACCCTCCCGTTATTAATATCTACTTAATTATAAACTTCTACTCTTTATTTTGTTTTTCGTGTTTTTAGGGTTCTGCATCAAAAGGGGAAAAGGAACCCTTCAGGAAGGGTCAGTTCATTGTCCATCAGTTTTTCTGTCTTTGAAAACCAAGTAAATGGAAACTTGTAATCGTGAAATTTGACGAGAAGGTATTACAATATACATAATATAAGAAAAAAAATCGAATGTCATTTTCTAATTACATTGCAAAAATAAAATTCCGATCACAAACTTACATTTTGTAATTGGCGAAATAGTCATTTCGCAGTCGCGAAGTATATCCATGTATGGGAGAATTTTGCTAACAACAATGTCAGTGTAAAACAAGCCGAGACGGCGCGCGCGTTGTTCTCTGTGAACATTCCCGCATAAGTTAAACAGAACATTTGTTATTTTAACACGGAAACTGCACGTTATAATACAACGTTAAGATTGTCCTTCAAGAGTCTTCTTTTCCTTAGAATAATTTACAGGAGCTTTATATTAAAAAAAAAAATATGTACAAGACTCGATTGTCGTGACCATCTACATAAAAGGAACCCCCGGCGTGCGAGCCAGACTCGCACTTGTTATAATGTTTTTAATAATTTAATTGAGCAGTTTTCTTTTGTCGGATTGCTTTGAGAGATCGACTTTGGTTTCGATCCCTCATACTTTGTTCTGATTGATCAATTGGCAATAAAAACTGATGATATATTTTTTAAAACTTTTAATGAAATTATTGGCAGTGGTTGGTTGGTAAACTTCGCAAGGCATAGCCAACGAATTTAAAAAAGTAATTTTACCCAAAAGAAGTGGATCTTTATTCAGATAAATGATTATAAGTTTTTCAGAGTTCTCGTTAGTATTTGGAAACTTATATCGGTAGCTTTTATTTCTATGAAGCAAAGCATAATCGGGAACTCCGCATGTGTCGGTAGGAGACATTCAGCCTGCGTGACGGTGACAACCCGCATCGATATTGCGAGCTAGAACATCCCTATGACCCTTCGAGGGCAAGCCTGTATTCCTAGACTTGTTTTACACGACTGCCCAAAAAGGAGTAATATGTTTTGTTTTATTTTTATTTAAAAGTAATGAGATGAACATCACGCCTACCTGATGGTAAGAGACGTAACGCTTTCCATGACTATTGCAGCGATATACAGAATTTTAACACAAAACAAAGTCCAGGCCATCGCTGCTTTGGCGCTTATTACTTTGAGACTTTTGATGGTTAGTCTCAACAGCCTTATAATTTCGCTAGCTGCAGAACCCCTTAAACCAGAACACAATAATGTTTACACACTACTGCTTGGAGGCAGTTTATAGCACCGAAGCGGTGATATGTACCTACGACGTCCAGCTATGAAGGTGTACCAGCAAGTGAAATATAGTCTTATGTACCTATGTATATCGTAACCCGCTGGTCTCAGAGCATCCACGTTTGCCGAACCGGTTGACGGAATACTTTAACTATATCTATTCTGAATGACAAGTCTGGTATGATGTTTGACTGTACTCGGGCCGATACAAAGCAATCTCCCCGCGCCGCGCGGCATGTCGATAGTGACCGGAGCACGCGGAGCACTCCAGCGAGGGCGGCTCGCGGGTAATTACTAGACATTATCAACGAGGGCCGTAACAATGTCCCCGTGACGGCCGCGATTGTACTTGAGAAAACAAGCTATTTACACGCCGGAATAATTACATCAATATACAGTAGGTATACTTCGGATTTTTAAATCAAGGTACAATGTCATTTTATGTCAATGTCAAAGTGACAGTTCAGATATAATAAACATTTTTAGTCTTTAAAAGCACTGGCAAATGCACAAAGTGCGACGCCAGAGGTAGGTATATATTTAGTTTATTTCCGCGCAGTCGTTTTTGTTACAACGGTGATGAGGATTTAATCTTTAAATTAACTTCGGCAAAGTAACGCCTGAATCAATCAAGTAAAAAAGTAGGTATTTTTTTACTAATGTAACTACTAATGTTACTGTAAATATATATATTCAATGGATACTGTATTTCTAAAAGGGTAGCAGATTACAACACAAGATTTTTCAGAATTTTAATTTTAATTTTAATCTCGTATTATATATAGGTACGTATGATAAGTATTGAGACGGAAACGCTTCTGTTTGCGCGGCGTGTGTATTGAGTACATGCGATCGTGTAAAGTTACAAAACAAGCAATATTCGCACATAAGACTTCTCGCCAATAAAATAACACTTCTGCACCCGACACCGTTTAATCAAGGCCAGAATAGCAACGCGAGCATAAAAACGAACCGGGACGACTCTCGCGGAAAATTTAATAAAAAATCAACTTAAGAAGCCGGCAAACTGTTGATATTGCGTTACTCGCGCGGAATCACGGGACTAGGGGTGGGAAATATTACACTCCTAATAGATATACTTAATGTGTTTCGCTTGGTGGTAGATCTCTTTAGCAGCTGGTCATCTAGGTAGGCAATGCTGTACCAGATACCAAGTCACCAAGTAGTAGTGTGTTAACATTACTGTGTTCTGATTTGAAGAGTACTGCAGCTAGCATAATTACAGGGCTGTCGAGACTAACCATCGAATGTCTCAAAATAATGAGCGCCAAAGCTTCAATATCCTGGACTTTGTTTTGCTACTCAAAGTTCTGTGAATTACTGCATGGTCATGGGCATGCGTTATTATATTATATTAATTTGTATTTATATTTAACACAACTTAAAATGTGAAATTTGCGAAATTTGCCGTGGTGGTGCCGGCGTAAGCATAGTACCCCACCCTCTCTACCCGTGGTTGCCGTAAAAGTCGGCTAAGGGACGTAATCCGGAAGATGGGCAGCAGCGTCTTCCTTGAACAATCACACCTAACTGCGCTCGCCAACCCAACATCAAGAAAGTTTGTATGTACGTTTGTTACTGCACACTGTAATGGCTTAACGAATTTGAATTAAATTTAGAATGTAGAGGCCTTTTTTATTCCGGGATACGCGGGCGCAGTTGCAGGGCGCAGCTAGTTGTAAATAAACGACGCCGTTAAATTGCATGACACATTTTGAGAATGGGAGGTTATGCGAGCATGGGGCCAATATGATGACCGGGAAACGAGGCATTTCACAACATTTACAAACTTCAAAGGGAAACGAACTGGAGCGAATGAAAAATTCAGCTTATTTTTATGTAAAATATTCGACAGGTGGTTTTTTTCTTTTCACTAATTTTAACAGCATGAAACAAAAGTTGCTTATTAATAGAAAAGTAATAAAACGAACAAGGCGCTCTCCTGATAATAAGTGATAACGCCTGCCCATGACCATTGCAGCGACACCTAAAATTTAATATGTACAAGCTCTAAGATCATTAAAAAAAATAACAATAAAAAAAATTGAGGCTTTTTGGAAGCCCTTGACGCGACGACAGCGCTCTTACATGTTAATAAAATTTCCTTTTTATTAGAAGTCATAATATTTATTTAAACTAAATCTTAGTTCAAGACTGTTTATCACAGCATCACCCCCTCACTATCACCGACTGGCAAATATAAATCAATCGTGACGCCGTGTATCAATTTCACTCGACTCGCAAATAAAAAGGGAAATAAAAACACGAGATATCGATACAATGGAAGCACTACAGCACTACAGGTACATCACTACAAATAAAAATACATATGTATAGAGAATATTTTTTCATCAAACTAAACAAGTTGATAGTTGATCTCCTTCACAGGAGGCCGTCTAGGTGCTACCAGATACAAATATTTTATTGACAACACCATTTAAATATCAAAACCATTACATATGTCAATATAATAATATGTCAAAAATAAAATATGTCAATAAAAATTATAATTACATACTAGTGATACAATGATCTCTTATTTTTAAATAATCGTCAAAGTCATAGAACAAGGTCTCTTGAAGCCAAGATCTTAGCTTGCTTCTGAAGCACGCGATATTTTGCCGCCAAGCAGTAGTGTGTAAGCAGTGCTCCGGTTTGAGGGGTACTACGGCGGCATTGCGCATACTGTCTTCAAGTCGAGGGGGTATCGGTATCTTCTAGGCAAGCGTGCTCCATCTTATAGACCGCATCATCACTGAACGGAGCGATGGTGGTCAAACGGTTTTATAACAAAAATATAGCCAAATTTATAGTATTTTTGCCTGTGATTTGTTTTATGTTAATATATTTATATTGATAAGCATGCAGTAAGATAAGCTACTCTGATTTATGAGGATTTTAAATAAATTTAAAATTTTTTTTTTACAAAAATATAAAACGATTGAGTCGCCGTGGGATAGTTCATGATAACAGGGCTAATCGGACATGTTTGGTATTTGAACTAAAATTAACCCATTTATTATAAAATCTCCCGTTCTCCGTTACGAAATAAATTAAATCTATAAGCTCATCCAGCATCTTTAACTCGAAACCAAACATATCAAACGCAGACAGAACCCTCCGCGCCTGCCGATTAGTGAACCATTACCCTAACCCCTAACACTGCTTCTAGGGCTCTCCAACTAACCTGACCAACGCACGCCGACATCAACTCTAAACACTACCACGTAAGCTTCAAACTCACTTACAATTTTATCTTTTAAAGATCACCAAAAAGTGGACACAGAATTGATAGGAATTGAATTTTAACATGTGAAGATAAGGTTTAAAATGGCACGCTACGTGAGATAGATGGTTACTCGTTTCAACAGATTCCAAAGAGGTTGTTCTCTCGATTGGTTTCAACTGGTCAGCTGAAGGAGACCTGAGGTAAGCACCCATTATGCAACTTTTTAACAAGGTAATTCTATTGATTTGTTTTGCTGAGCAAATTGGGTTTGTGTTGATATTGTGAAGAGTTTTGTGTGAGATATGAATAGATTTTTTACTTAAGCGAGTTTCCACTTACGACGTGCTTACGTCATTTTGACTTAGTGTCGATTCTCTGTCATGTTTGTGTTTCCCGAACAATCAAACTTAATGAAAAAATGTACAGCCAGTGTCATTCGGGACACGTCCAAATCTGTTCAGCCATTTGAAAGTTATAGTAGAAGAAAGTCACATAAGTGTATACAAGAACCCTGAAAACATTATACTTCTTTTTTGGGCAGTCGTGTAAAAAGTATTTATTACTACTTATTATAAAAGATTTACAGCGCCATCTAGCCCCAAATTAGGCTGAACTTGTACTACGTAACTATACTTAGTTTAGTGATTCTTTTACTCGGTGGTAGATCTTAGCAGGAGATCGCCTAGATAGTACCACCGCAGTACCAGATATTCTGCCGCCGAGCAGTAGTGTGTAAACATTACTGTTCCAGTTTGAAAGGTACTGCAGCTAGCGAAATTACAGGACTGTCGAGACTAACCATCTAATGTCTCAAAGTAATGAGCACCAAAGCAGCGACGCCCTGGACTTGTTTGTTTTACTACTCAAAGTTCTGTGTATTGTTGCCATGGACATGGACATGCGTCTCTTACCATCAGGAGAACGTCTCGTCCACCTTACAAATTTTACATTAAAAAAAAGTATCTTTCACTCGTATAAAAACTGAGAGAACCGAACAAAATTGTATAAAAATTAAACATCCAGCGGAAAAATACAGCGCTATTTGTATAAAGTTATCTCTGCACTACAGAGAAAAAGCGCCCGGAAAATATCCGGTAAAAACCGGTTCAAAAGCAACCCTTGAACAAATTGAAATCCGCTCTCATTATACCGTTGTATACAATGAAAATTCACGTTGCATCCACTGCCCTCAAGTGGACACGAAATAGCGATACCCCTTCCTGACGGAACGGAACGAGATAGCAATATCCACTAAGCGATGCTTCAAATATAAAAGGTATCGGATTCGTGTGAAAAGGATGGAGATAGTGGTTTTGTAATGATAGAAAGGGGAAAGGTTGTGAACGAGTGGGTTACGATAACATTTGCAAAGATCCGAAAAGATTTTTGAGTCATGATTTTACTGAAATAAAAAAGTTAGTTTTCAAAACGAATATAACTATCAATAGACGGATAACCCGAATGAAGTGAGAAACAACTAACTGTTTTATTTATCCGTTTTCCCAAGATTATATTATTAAATCAGAGGAGATTAAACTATAGGTAAAGTATTTTCTCATAAACATTGCTTCTTTGTAAAAAGTACTTTACCTTTATCGAGCCTTACACTTATAATCTACAAAGGCAAACAAAAACCGTGTTACAAGCCAAAATACAGAGAAAAAAACTGTTATTCCTTTGCATCTATGGTTAATTTAAAAAATGTTTCCCGAAACCACATGTTTGCAACACAATAAGATTAATTCCGCTCAATTAGAGCTTCACTCGTTTCCCGTAATCGAATTATTATCAAGATATCGAGTTCTTGCATCGCATTGTTGGATTACAACAATAGGTACACTTTTTATTGGTTTTTAGAACTGTTGCTGCGTCTAATTTGAGATATTTTTTGTATATATTGCGACATTGCTTTTTGAATTTTTTGTAGGTACGTACCATTTCTTATTTTTAATAAACAGGCTTGCGTTTCACCGCATTCTCGCCTGATGTTAAGCGAAGATGCGGTCTACGGTGGAGCACGCTCGCCTAGAAGAATCCACTCGCGACTTGAAGGCACCCGGATTGTATCTATCAGGGAACACCCACTCGGGCAGCAAATTCCATTTATATCGAATATCATTATTATATATATCATCTGTATGGCGTATCAGTTATATGGTTCTCATAGTATAAGTTTTACTTGATTTGGGGTCGACGGCACTGTGTGTAATGTCCTACGCCATTTATTTTATTAATATGTATACGTATACATATTATAATTAATAAATGGCGTAGGACTCTTAAACATTAAACAAAACTAATAGATGAAAAATAAAAATATTTACAGACAGTGATGACTGACCCTACGCTTAAAAATTTTCATTAAGCGCATGCAAGTAATAATCGTTCTGTTTATAGCAAATATCCCCAAAAACACGCGACAGAATCCGACGAGTGCGTCTCCCAAATGTCGCTGTATCGGGTGACGCGACAAATGTTCCAACAATACCGGAGCGGGGCAAGTAGGTACTGCGTAATCCAACACCACGATCGCCACAAAAAGAAAAATAGATATAACAAAGCCTAATAGTATTTTGCTTTCAATAAATAGAAGCAACAACTATCATTTTTACAATAAAAACAAAACACGATTTTATTCCACTAAACCTTAATAAGTCTAGGCTACATTGGTTTTCCCTTCTGGGGTAAAACATAGGCTTCCACCCCGTGCTTAAACTCAAGTTAGAACACTACTTATTAATGTTTTTTTAGTGAAAGTAATGGGAACGGGACTCTCTCCTAATGGTAAGCGGTAACACATGCCTATATTGCAGCGATACACAGGATTTTGAGTAGCACAACAAAGTCCACAGCATCGCTGCTTTGGCGCTCATTTCTTTGATACTTTTGATGATTAGTCTCGACAGCCCTGTAATTTCGCTAGCTGCAGTACCCTTCAAACCGGAACAGACTACTGCTTGGTGGCAAAATATTTGGTACAGCGGTGATATACCTTCCTCTACCACCGAGTAATGTGCGACCCGTCGGGTTAAAAATCACTAAATTTGGCTAAGCCAAAAACGTATAGATTGATTTCACTCGGCTCGGCGGACTATCGACACACAGTCTCTTGAGTTCACCCCTGTAGGCGAGGGCGCCCACTATTGTCAATTCTGGGGCGCGGGCGGGGGCCGGCGCTCCGGCTCTATCGATTGTGTTGGATATCGCTTGCCGAGTGTGTAATTACATTACCTACTGTTATACTAATCATTTATCAAGCTCGTGAGCAACATGCCAACGGCTAAGCAGTGCCAGCATGCTGACCGCGCTGCCACTCGGCGCGGCATTGCCGCCAGCGTGCTGGCCGCGCTGCCGACTAGGCGTGCGTTTATCCCCCGGACTTAATACAGTGCAACCTCGACATAACAAAGTTGAAGGGAATCAGAAAATATTCGATATACCGAGTAATTAGTTACAATGAAGTTTGTTATATGGAGGTTAGGTTGGTCTGTGATTCGATATAACAAGCTAAAGAAGCTTGTTAAATTTGTTATAAAGAGTTTTTTGACAAGAAGTAGGTTTGCGAAATTACATACTTTACATTATGTTAATTCAATTTTTTTTGCATAGGCTCTTGGGCGGTTCTAGGGAATTTCAAAGAATTTTTCAAATCGAGAAAGTCGATATATTGTGCTTCGCTTTAACTTGCCTGAAACGTACAGTAATCAATAAAAAATAATTCATAGTACTTTGTGTGAGATTTGCGACGCAAAGTAATTTTTAAAATGCTTTTTTTTTATATGTCGTAGGCATTTAGAATTATACTGCTGCGCAAAACAATAAATTCTTCTTCCTCAACGCGGATCAGAGTCTGTACCATGAGATTTTATTGCTATTCAAGATCAAGATCCTAGACTAAAGGATCATAAAAAAGCTAAGGGACCGCATTTCGTATATATGTTCGGGCAATAAGGTTCGCGGTTCCGTAACTTGTTCGTAAACGCGTCTTGAATGGTAATAAAAAAAGCCAAGTGTAGATTATTATCAGATTATTACTGCACGACTCTTAAATTTATTATTACATATGTGTTTAATGTTTTATTGACTTGTAACTTAGATGTCGCGGACACGGCCGCGTGTATGTGAACACGTGTACAGTTCAGAAGTCCTTCAGATTTTCATGTTTGAAGTTTTTACTCCACGTTATGATATCTTTCATCCTTCAGCTATCGAGTGGTGTATTTACATTTTGGATGGAGATGATAGATATGTCGTATTCATGTCAAAATATCTGTTAAAGCATTATAAAACATAGAAGTCACATAACATGGTGGTCGGCACAAGGGAAACTCGAAACACATGCACACTGCCTCCTCCCCCGCATTAAGCCTCCGGAGGAGCGCCGAGCCCGTGCGGAGACGCAATATACTGTAACCGCAATATCGCGCGCGTGCCTGCGCGTACCGCAATATCGTAGCGAAACACGGCCTCGGCGCAAGCCACGGGAGCCAGCGGGGCCGGTTTTAAACGACTCACAAAAGCCAATATTTTGATCACAATTAATCATATTGTGTTTTAGGCTTTGCGGAACAAAAATATGAGAGTTAAACATTATTGTTGCGTAAATTCTTTGTTTTTTTTTTTTAAATTAAATCAATTGATTTCTTGTACCAATGTGTCTCGATAGATGTGTCGTTATCTATCGATTTCTGCGAGGCGTGCTCCGTTGTAGACTGTATCTTTGCTTAACACCAGGCGAGACAGCGGTCCAACGCAATCTTATAACATATATAATCCGTGATTAAAATTAAATATTTTATTGATAAAAAAAACCAAAACATATAGTCCAATATATCTAAAATCATGGACACGCGTTACCTCTTACCATCAGGAGAGCTTCTCGTAACTCTCATTAATTTAACATTAAAAAAGTAGAGTCATTAACAGCGCTTCTTGTAGCTAAAAACTAGCGCTTCTTAATATTAAGTGAGCTTTGGTCAAACACCTAGTCTGTCAACTATAAAAAACCAACCGCGATCAACATGGCAGTTCGAAATTCAAAAATATAGACACTGAAAGTTTAGTAGTTTGAAATATCTCGACTCCTATAACTTGTTCCCCCTGCGACCCCCGGGCGGAATGCGAGGCGCGAAATGTTGGCGTTTTATGACCGGCTCATATCCCGCAAATAAAGATATTATATTGTAATGTTGCCGCCCCCCATACCCCCCTCCTCGCCCCCGCCAGATGGCGGACACCTCTTCCCGGAGGACTCTACTGCCGACAGTAACTACTCTATAACACTGAACGAGTCGCATTCTTTACGCGGGTTTCCTGTAATAAAGCCTATGTTTTAATCCAGTATTCAAGCTATATCCGATCCAAATTTCATCTTAATCTGTTGTAACATGACGAAGTTTTTTTTTATGGCTGACAGGCTACGTCTTTGACCACAGCACACATGATGTTAAATGACGGTGTGGTCGAAGATGGTAAAGCACGCCTAGCCTGGAATGGTGATGCTTGGCGGCAGATTTTCAACTTGAGGGTGGTAGCTAGCCAGCCGAGTACCAAAAAGTACCCTACCACCACGCTATGGTTTCCTCACGATTTTTTCCTTCACCGGCAGCTCAAGCTCATTGTTGGGGTTTGAACTCACGCCCTTTTACATGCGAACCGCATGATGATAGACTATACCTTATGTCATAAGTACCTATTTGAGCGCAGTTTTGGCTACACTGTATCTTTTATACTAAATATTGGAAAATAACAATTTTTACACTAAACTAGACATATTTGTGAATTTCGCAATCTATCTTTTATCTTTATCTTTTATTGTCTTGTAACTGACTGTTATTAACAAAAATACTACGAACTATGGCTGACTGACAAAACCTGTCCGTCTAGTACACGAGTGTGATAAGTCTTTCCACTCGCAAAACGAGACAGAATGAATGAATTCATATTCTAGCTGTATCACTTTTCCACTCGGAAAAGACAGCCATGTCCATGACCCGGGCTAGGATGAAGAAGTGATAAAAAAATGAATTATTACCACTTACACGCAACAACATTATCATTCAAAAACCAACGCCAACAACATGCGCGTACAGCACAATGTTGGAACAAGCTACGAACATTTCAAACAAGGTAACAAATACGAATTGAATGCAATTCTAATTAAGGCGCCTGCAGTCGGTACAGTTGCGTCGGCTGCCGTGTAAAGGGACGCCGAGTTGCGACATGAAAGCCTTCGTTGCGACGTAAAAGCTAGTTTTAGCGGTGTATTCATTCATTTAACAAGTCTGCTTCGAAGCCCGTGTGACGCTGGTGGCTACGTGTTAAACTCGACTGGAGGTCCAGTCTCAGTCATGGTAAGATTTTTTTATTTCTATTCCACTGTTGGGTATGCAGACCGCAGTCTTGCGGTCTGCTATGGTGGCGATATCTTCGAACCGATTGTCCATCTTGCGATTGGATTATCAACGCGATATTTTGTAGCGATGATAGCTCAGTGGTTAGCGCGGTCGGTTCACACGCCGAAGGGCGTGGTTTCAAACCCCAACAATGAACATAAACTGCAGTTGAAAGAAAACATCGTGTGGAAACCATAGCATAGTGGTAGTAGGTACTCGGCTGGCTAGCTACAACCCTAACGTTGAAAATCTGCCGCCTAGCATCTAACAAAGTACTCCGGCAGCCTCAGAAACACTAAACATCAGGTGAGCTGTGGTCAAACGCTCAGCCAACCAATTATAAAAAAAACGCTGTTTATCTTGTTAGACTGTTATGGAATCTTGTAAACAACAGAAACAGACACGTTTCTCTACATTATTACTGAAGTACCTGGTTGACCGAGCATTGCTCGGCTGAAAACATGGATAAAACGACGTTTTCTGAAAACGAAACCTAGCTAGATCGATTTTTCGCCCCCGAAACCCCCTGGATACAAAATTTCATGAAAATCGTTGGAGCCGTTTCCGAGATTCAGAATATATATATATATACCTATGTGGGATGGTTGATACACTTGTCCAGATCAATATACTGTTTTAATAACTTCTTTATAATTTTAATTTTCAAATCACAAACGTAGACATCTTTACTCTTTTTCTCACTTGACACATTTTGACGCTTACCTACTTCTGTTATACCAGTCACATAAAACTAAAATAAATACTCAATGTAAATTATTATTCGACATATATATATATATATACAAGAATTGCTCGTTTAAAGATATAGATAGATAACACCGGTGCATGAAATTAGAAAGTTTTCGTCAAACACTACGTACCTATTAACTCAAAAAGAACACAAGTTTTGAACGATAAATACCTAAAATAATTAAAACATTATTTTCTCACGTAGCATTTACAACAAATCAGTTTTACCTGGAGAGGTAAGTAAACAAATATATCTTAAGGAAAACCGGGCTATACGATATCAAATCAGTTAGCCGATATTGCAAAAAAAATAGTTTTAAGACGTCGATAAGTCTAACAAATAACATCGTACCTACATTCTGTCAATATCGCTTGAATCGCGAGACGCCGCGCCGAACCGAAACTTTTTAAATTATACAATATTTGTATTTAAACTAATTTTCTTAACGGCACTAACTACCTAACTGTGTGTGTTAAACCCGTGCTTTTTTAATCAGTTCTTTGTAAGCCATAGGTTGCAATCAAGCAGACGGCCTGATGGTAAGCAATCACCGTCGCCTAGGAATATCTGCAATAGCATAAGCACCACAAATGCGTTGACCTTTAAAGATTCTAATAACACGCCTTTTGAAGAACCCAACCATATTAATGAATAATTAAACTATGTTCGTAGGTAACTAGTACCAACACGTGTTTGTGTTTCGACCTGTAAACTAGAAGTAGACGCTCACACTGATGTTTCACAAATGGAAGTCAACGAAGGCGAAGAGCTCCCTTCCAAAACAGCCATCGAGCGCTAAAAGTAAGAAACATGTTTTCATTTCTAACGGAATTATACGAGTGTACGCTTTCCCATTGATGTTTGGAAGTGGTAAGTTTGAATAGCTCAGCTTCACACATTCATTAGTAGCGTTTTAACATTACACTGTAGCTAGGCGGGGGGGCTTGGGGGCGCCGTATCCAAAATCATATAACTTTCCTGATGAAAAAATATTGAAAGAAAACCGACATATATACGTCTGAGGTGAAATCGGTAGGCGTGAATCCACCAATCTATCTATACACTAACAGAACATTCCACACTATCACTACATATTATAAAAAAAGTCGTCTGCCGCGTCTATTTGTCTGTCTGTATGTTCTCGATGAACTTAAAAACTACTGAACGGATTATCATGCAAGCCTCAACAATAGATAGAGTGATTCATAAAGAAAGTTTAGGCATACAATTTTTTAAGTTTTTGTGTAAATTGGTAATATGATGATAATTGTTGGAAGTATCGGAAAAAGTCAAGCCACCTGGGAGCTTTCATCGAAAACGCTGCACTTTGAAATATTTTGTTAAATTCCACGCGAAGTCGCGGGTAACAGTTAGTAAATATATACATATAATAGGTAAAACTTACTTACACACTTACTATATGTATTATTTTATTATTTAAAACATTTAGAACTTAATAGTGTTACAACGTCTCCTGTCTGTTCTTAATCAGTAACATGTTTTCCATTCTTGATTGCCTAAAAGAGATTACGGCCGCCGCTTATGGCACTAGCTAATAAGACTCTTTGTTTCTGTACATTTTTGATATTTCTGGTGTGCACAATAGTCTCTATCTATCTATCTTTCCAACGGTGGGTATAGACCTATCAAGGCTTAGGCTAAAAATAGTCAGGCTAAATATACGTATGACGTATCGTGTCAACCTCAACTGGCCCCGTACTGTGAGCTTCCTATTGCTATTCAAATTAGGTGATTAGGTGAATATATGTAGAAAAATATATCATCCAAGTAAATAAAATTGCCTGTTTTACTTTCCTGTGCGTTTCAGTGATGGTTACGGTCACTAAAATAGTCCCAATTACCTACCACTGATTCACTGACTTCATCATCATCTGATGAACCGGAACTTCGGAAAAGAACAATGCAACCTCGCCGTGTTTGGACTTCGTGGAACGCAGTGGGCCATATTTTTTTTTTTTTTTTTTTTTTTTCAATTTTACTTAATTGCCTACAACATTTATTATAGATATTTATGACTAATAACGTAGTTTTTCGTGAACGCAAAATAGGAATCAAATCGATTTATTATTATCCATTCTTACATAGCTACAATAAACTTTTCCTGGAGTCTGATGTTTTTTTATCCGACTTCCGACAGTGCCCCCTCCCTCCCCCGCCCGCGCCGCGCGGCTGCTAACGAGTGTCGACACTTTGCCACTGTGTTTAGATTTTAATTGGCAACCCAGGCGGAGTGTTCTTTTCTTCGAATAAACTGTGTTTTTTTCCTCGTTTATGCCGCGTGGCGGGTAAATATTTTTATCGTAGTGACGGGGTGGAAAGTCACTCGTTCCACTGTTAGGGCTGCCATTAACAAGGTTTTGTAGCCTCTATAATAATTATAATACTCGCAATTAGACTCTACAGAAACACAACCTGAACGCGGGCGCGGAAGAATCAACCATTCACCTTGAAACAAAATAATATTATAATATTCTATTGGGTTTTACTTTGCATAAAGTAACTTATTTCATTTACACACGTGATATTTCACTCGGACCAGATATTAACATAAGAATTTAAGCTTTGGTTACCTTAAGGCAAATTTTTTTGTATGCTGCTTTTACCATCCATCTCCCTCCTCTACAAGGTTCCATCATCAGATCCGCTTGATGTTTCTTTAATATTGTATTGCCATAAATAGTTTCGCCAAATTTCAGCTCAATCGGATACCAGCCAGTGGTCGAAAAATGGTTTGCACATTTTGAAACGAACAATACTATCGACAATACACATTTTACAATGATTTTACTTTTTGTTACAAATATTTCAAGTTAAATAAATTGATTTAAAAATGATAAAACACGATTTTCATACAATAACACACGAACTGCCAAAAAAATGTGCCTACATACTATCAACAGTAGATTTGCCTGAGCGACATGTAGATGTAGGTGTCATGTGACGTGTACGAATAGATGAGCCTTGTAGATGTATTACGGATCTTACATCGTCAGAGGTCCCTCCTTCCGTCCGGAAATTGAGGTATTTCCTGATGTAAATTTAAAGACAATACGCACACATAAGTACCTATATACACAAAAAACCTTTATAGCTGTAAGGCTGTCTATTTCTCTACACTCGGCGGTGCTTTGATCGATGTCTCCCTGTTATGGAAACTTATCCCCGAGCCACGAGGTTTGGCAAAATCCAATGACAAAATAACCTATTAATCGATATCAAAACCCTTCACGCCAAAAATATGCATATTTTCGCACAAGCGCTTTCAAATGTTGGTCTTTGAAATAAGGTCAAATTTTTTACTATGTAAAAATAATGACTACGAACGAACGAAACGCTCTCCTGATGGTAAGAGGGTGCCCGTGTAGCGGTAGGTACCTACACAGTACGTTGAATAGCTAATCAGAGTTCAGAGCGTCGCTGCTTTGGCGCTCATTACTTAGAGACATTCGATAAGCCCTGTAATTTGGAGTAGGTAAATGAGGTTTATTGGGCCTGCGAGGGAACCTTTTGCTATTGGGAGTTCATATCGTTACGGCCATGGCACCTATGCGAATACAGCAGATGTGTCTAAGCATATACAAGACGAGGCATAGGCAAGACGAGTTTGACTCCCACTGCAGCGAGAAAAAAGCTGTCAACCGTGAGATGTTAAACGAGGGAAGGAGGGAGGAGGGAGGGGAGGCCTTTATCTTGCAGTGAAACAATCATGGTTAAAAATTAATGATATCGTTCGCACGCGTCGCGTAGGCACTCGTACCGAGTCATATAAGTTGTGGAAATTCGCGTCTCAATGAAAAGCCATCGATGGCTACCATCGATAGGTACATAGGTACCGAGTCATTCAATCGGCGTAGCTGTAACTAAATGAACACATGCTTATTTTATCTATAGCTATCTCATACCGGGTGAGTCGTCGGACATGTCGGCGTAGTGGTGCGACGCGGCGGAGGTCTGCCCGGCGTACAGCAGGTTCAGTTCCCGCGCCTCGTTCTCCTCCTGGGCTTGCTGCCGCCGGAGCGCCACCTGCTGCCACGGACAAGAAATAGAATAGTTAAAATATTGAACAGAATTTTGGTCATACGTGGAAACCACCACCGTCTGGATCCTGGACTAGAAAGAAGTTGAAAGTCGCGCACAATAATTTTAATACTTGTGCTTTGGCCTACAATAGTATCTAGGTAATTGTTTTTTTTTTAATGTTAATGTTATAAGACGAGCGAGGTGTTTTCTTGATGGTAAGAGATAACATCTGGCCATGACCATTGCAGCGATACACAGAACTTTGAGTAGAAAAACAAAGTCCAGAGCATCGCTGCTTTGGCGCTCATTACTTTAAGACTTTCGATGGTTAGTCTCAACAGCCCTGTAATTTCGCTAGTCAAACCGGAACACAGTAATGTTTACACACTACTGCTTGGCGGCAGAATAAGTGGTACCTACCTAGTGGACATCGTGCTAAGGAGATCTACCACCAAGTAAAAAACAAAGTCATACGGAAGGAGGGAGAAAGACCTTTGGCCCAGCAATGAGACAAGATGGTCTAGCAATAGTTGAATAATTGAATTCTGAGATGAAAACCGTTTCTAAAACTGGGGAATTGTCTAACGAAGTGGATCTTAAACACACGGCTTTAGGTACCTACCTATACCTACTCATAAATTTGGCTTAAAGCTAATCAATTCTTGAAAATCTTTGTCAACTTTTTCATCATCATCATCAGCCATAGGACGTCCACTGCTGGACATAGGCCTCCTCCTGGGGGGGTTTTGCCAATACTCGCCACGCTTGGCAGGCGGGTTGGCGTCATCTTTTTGCTGATGTGAAACTAAATAGAGAAGGTAAACTTCAAGCAAAAAAATAATCTGAAATAATGCTCTTTTGGATGCAGTCCAAAATAAGACGTTCGATATCGATACTATAGTTAATATTTTTCAAGCAATTGTGAGTTTAAATTTAATGAAATAAAGCTTATTCTCGAGTGTTCACACGCCGCCATGACGCGATATCGCTCGGCAACGACCGTGCGTTTCGCACGGATACAGCTCCCTACTATCAGCGCTTTTATCTTTTGAACAATTGTGAGTGTTAAGACAATGAGATGAAGTTGATTATAGCGTGGTGACCTGTGCCGCCATGACGCGCTGCCGCTCGGCGATGAGCGTGCACTTGGCGCAGACGCAGTCCCGCCACCGGCAGTAGCGCTTGTGTCCCTTGAGCGCGGACACCACGCCGTGGTTCCGACATCGCGCGCATTTCGGTGTGCGCTGCAACAAACGAACATATCATATAAATCATCGCACAAAATAATGGGCTAGTGTCTTTATAATTAGTAACAACCAAATTCAGCAACTAGCAATCATACCTAATTCATAATAATTTAGATTTTTTTATGGTTGACAAGCTAATTGTTTGACCACAGCTCACCTGATGTTAAGTGACGGTGTGGTTGAAGGTATTAAACAGATCTGGCCTGGAATGGAACTTGCTCTTAAGTGAAGCTGTCGGAACACCGTGCTAGGTGCTTGGCGACAGATTTTAGACTTGATGATGGTAGCTAGCCAGCCGAATACCTACTAGAAAGTACCTATCCTTCCACCATGCTATGATTTCCTTCACCGGCATCTCAAGCTCACCGTGGGGTTCGAACTCACGCCCTTCAGTGTGTGAGCGACCGCTAACCACTGAGCTATTGACTTGTAACAGTGGTGTTATCAATAAAATATTTGTATTTGTACCATCGCTACAAAATTTGTATATTATATAGACCGATGAAACTGTAAAAACAAATGCTCAGGCTATTCAATTCTTATGTTTATAATATTTTCTATCTGGAATCTATAATATTTTAGATATTTATAACGCAATTTACAAAACAACCACCGGGCGTCAGTAGGACGTCCGCGGGCCGCGTGTTGCCGACCGCTGCTTTATTTCGAATAAGATTTATCAGAAGGAAAAATTGGGTGAGCTTTTCGGAACATCTGGTTACACAAAAACACTAAAAGTGTTTATTTATACCTGCTGCATTTTGGCTATTAACAGAAAAAAAAACTCACAAACTTATTGAAAATTTTACACAGAATTCTTCATCGGTCAGCAATCCAATTCGTGAAAGCGAATGGTGGATAATTTCAATGCTATTTTTTTTAAATTTAATTTGCCTTTCGGGCTGGCGAAAGCTGTAAATCTATATATGCTTCGTCTTCGGTATTTGCAAATTCATGTCTAACATCTATAGTAACAGTCAAAGTCCAGTCTCGGTCAAGTCCAGTCCGTGCCAGATAGATCCAGTCATTCCTTAGTAAAGTAGTGACGACTTTACTGTAAGCTTCAATAGAGTCTTGGAAGCAGCACGAAAAGTCGTTTTTCACCACGTTATACCACTTTCCCATACTTGCGCTTGTAATTCGGAACTTTATGAATAAAACATCGCTATTTTTATACATAAACACTCGAAAAAACACTAGTTTTTGGATTCAAAATACAATGGGGCGACACGACTCTTACTGCGTTCCCGCCAAAAACATTTTAGTCAATAATAAGCAACACTCTAATAAAATTTTCATTAAACAAACCTATTCTCAAGCTAACCTTATTACAACACACAATGAAACTTTTTGCTACAATAACAACAAAGAAGTTTTTGTTCCGCACCCTACCGCGGGAGTCGTAAGTGTCAATTACAATTCGCTTTATTGTAAATCGTAGTTCAACAACACTGTGATGGTAATTCACAACGGTAATCACAGTGTGATACCATAATTAGATGATTAGAGAGGAAACGATACTCGACACTGCTACTTTGATTCTCTTCATATTATACAAAGTTATATTTATATTAAAATTTGTTAGAAAGGTTAGTGTTGTCGAGGCCTCATATTTCTTTATTGTTAAAAGATCTTTATTATTAAAACTATCTTCATTATAACGGAATAAAAAGCCTTTGTGTTATCTAGAGTGCCAGCTACCTCTATACCAAATTTTATCAAAATTGGTCCAGCCGTTTGAGCGAGAAGAAATAACAATAGCACTCACAAACTTTCGCCTTTATAATATTAGTGTGATTAGGTTTGCGTTTGACCATGGCGGTCGCGAAATAACGCCCGTCGGCTGTCATTTCACGAACTCTGCCGAATAAAAAACACTAACCATTCAGTCACTTGTTTTATTTTCTATTATTTTAATAATAGAGAAAAATAGAGTTCCTCAACGGCCAACAGTATAGGGACACACATTTTGTATGAAAGCCTGTTATTTTTTTGTATTTTAAAATAACTGAAATATTATTTAATTTCTTCTTGCGCAAATTTGTTTTTAGATTATAACTTATGCAAGATTACTCACGTTTACTTCGAATACTCTGACTATACTTTCGACCACGTCCGATGGCCTTCTTCAAGGAGTCAGAGAACAGTACAACGCGCGCGCGACCTCGTCTTGTTTCGCACCAAAGCGCTTAGTTTTCATAGCAAAATAGTTAATACCTGTTTTTTCTTTTTTTGTAAGCAATGCTAGATGATAAAATTGAACATTTTACACTCGCCTATCTCCTTACAAGCGACATACATATTTGATACAATAAAAGACAAGCAAACTACGAATCAACAAATAATAATTCTTGTTAAGTAAGTACATGATACTAAAACTGTTCCCACGGAATACTAACTAACTTGAATACCTGATATCGCTCCGAGGCGCGCAGGAAGAAGGGCGGCAGCGCGGCCAGCACCGGGTGCTGCACCAGCTGCGACACGTCCACGCCGTTGGGCAGCGACATCTCCATGACACCGCCGCTACAGACACCGTGCAACTCGACTCCGGCTTCCGAACTCTCACACTAACATTATCCTTTCAAACGCCGAACAAAAATTCAAATTCCGAAACGTCAAAATGTAACCGACGCGGCGTTAAGGCGACGCGTTCCGCTTGAAGATTTTAACGACACTGTTGCTTCGATTCGGAGCGACAGTTGCCGGGGCGGTTTACGGAGCGAGACGGCACGAGTGCGAAACGACACACTGTATTACAGCTGTATAGCGGCGTCCCGCTCGCGCGCAGTGTTAACTGTATATGTTGTATCAGCCGGTTATATAAAATGTTGTAAGATGAGCGAATGGAGAGGTCCAATCGGGAGGCGCCGAGGCCCCGCCTCTGCGCTGTGATTGGTCAAAACCGATGCTGAAACTTAATTTATAAAGGTGACTTTTTTGAGAACTCGTTTTTGTGTTACTGGACAAAGCTGCTATTGAATGAAGCACAAAAAAACACAATTATGTTTGTTATTCGCATCGCGTGTTCCGCTCTTTTTGTTTATTATTTATTGTTTGTTGGCTTTGTTCAGTATTGTTTAGACAGTTTGGTTTATTCGTCGGAGAGCAGTTCATAATGAGATTTTAACTATCGATTGCGTCTGTTGCCCATTTTCTGTCGGATCTATTTATTTTGACTCACTTTTAATGTTGTCTCGTGGAAGCATCTTGCGATGAGCTGATTCATATGACTGACATTTATTTAATTTGACAGAATAAGACGTCTATGTGTGTATACCTATTTAAAAATGTTGATTTAATTTTTGCATAAAAACGAATTTTAATCTTTTTTTTATATTTATAGGAAGATAATCTACCCCTGCATAATTTTGTACAAATAACATAATCACGCACTTACGTTTTAAATTTATCCACATAAATAATGAAACCAAATAGGTACCTACCGAATATTTTCCCTCGAAGAGATCGCTCTTAAGAACAAGGCCGCTGATTGTTTGTAATTGGTGACAACATTACCTACAATAAAAAGTCAAAGTTTAATTTTAATAGGTATTACTGAATATTCTAAACACATCTTATGTACAGTCCTGTTATTTACAATTTGTCCGATACACGTTTATCACAGCGTTCCAATCAAAATTCAAATTACCCTCCACCGCGAGATCTCAATTCCAAATTCAAAATAAGATACAAACCCGGCGCCATCTTTAACTTAATTCGAAATTAAATTCGCGAACGGAAGGTGGATTCGAATTGAAATATTTCAATTTACTTGTCGCCGGGAATTCGATTTAAATTACAATGAGAGGCGAGGGAGGGGGTGGCTCGGGCCGGTGGGTTGGGGGGAGGGGAGTGGGGTAATTATTAATGTATATCTGAGTATTGCAGATATTTGTGAGCCGATCGGGCGCGAAACGTGAAAATAAGAAAGTTTTACTCTACCCTTAGGAATTTAGAATATAGAAAACTCTACCCCACAGAACAGAGTAGGTACAATATCAGTAGGTTCTAATCACTTCGTGGAAGTTGGAAAGAACTTCGTTAGAACGTAAAGTTGGAATAAAAATACGTACCTACCTATACCTAGCTTTATTTTTATGACAATTAACAAGATATTATAAAGGTTTTATTTTATATTGAATTTACTTAATCTTATTTTGAATTTTAGGCTACCACATAGGTACATAAGTATAATATACAGAACAAACTTTTGTTTATATCACAAAATGTTTGTCCTGGGTGGGAATCGAACCCACGCCCTACATCTTTTAAAGCAGATATACTACCAATGAACCAACAGGGCTGCCAAAGCGTAACAATAAAATTTCTTAAATTTCAAGCTTCAGAAAAGTTAGAAAATTTATGAAAGCAACGCATGTTGTTTAACTTCAGTACGAAAGTTCGTTTAGTTATAGTTTTGTATCGAGTTTCTATATAACATTAATAAAATACCCTCAAACCTCCAAAGACTAACAGATACAGGTGTGAGGCGGGCAGGGGCCCGGCGGGGGGAGGCGAGGAGGGCACGCGGGCGGAGGGGGGTAGTAAATGAGAATTCCGCAGCGGAGCGATCAACACGCGAAATGTTCACATTGCGCAAACGTCTCAACTTAGCGGCTCTAGAGATGGGGACAAACATCGATATAATTAATTCCAAACTCTCTAATTGAAAATATGTTTTTCTGGGTTATATTAAGGCGAGATTTCTTACACAATCTAATAAAAAATAAGTAGGTACCTACCTACTTCTTAAACATTTAGCTGTTGATGCGTTGTTTAAATTTGAACTTTAACTACATACTTACGAAATATAGTATATTATCTAATTTAAATAGACTGATGTTATCTTGATTGGTGGGAATGAGTTAGTCGTATTGTACGTTTTCTTATATGGTTGACTGGCTAGGTGTCTTAATTCAGCTCATGCACCTGATGTTAAATGACGGCGTGGGCAAGTGAACATACCTGGTCTGGAATGGAATTGGCTCTCAAATGAGGCTGCTTGAACACTCAGATAGTAATCTAAAACATTTTTAACGTAGATTTAGTAAATCGATAAAAAAACAGGGCATCCCTACTCGGCGTGGGAGCGAGCAAATATCTTCGCAAGCGTTAAAATGAAATGTTCGCAATTTGAATATCGTTCTGTGCCACCCTCCCCCCGCGCCGCGCGCCCGCCCCCGCGCCCGGGGAGCAGCTGTAGAACGTAATGTCACTGGCTTACAAACAAACGGTAGGATTGTATTTCTTTCACATTCAATTGAGTGTTTGAGTGACGCACATAGATTCAATATCACGACACCAGCTCGTGCCCGCGACTTCTACTTACTTAAGAATTGGCTTCAGAGAGAAATGAAACATGTGTAAGTAAAAGAGCGATATTGCATCCATCGTGAAACTTGCGCCACTTAATTACCTAGATTAACTAATTCCCAATTTGTAGCGGATACGTCCTATAGTTAGTTTTTGATAATCTCACAGAAACCTAACATTTTACCAGGATAATAAGTAATAAACTATATTTGTGCCAAATTTCATCCAAATCCGTTCAACCGAACCAACAAAGAGGAGCCGTTTCTCCCAAAACAGAATGATGCTACGATTGCTACGAGGCTTGCTACGCAGCACTGTAGCACTGCTACGAGTGCGAACTTTTTTTACAAATCATTAATTAGACCGTAGCACAGTAGATTTACCATCATCATCATCATAGTCACGAAAACTAAACTTATTCCTTGAACCGACTGTTAATAGATGTGAGACGCAATACGATAACATACAATAAATACCTATGCTATTGTAGCGACGATAGCTCAGTGATTAACGCGTTCGACCCGCACGCGGAGATGCGTGGGTTAAAATACCAACAATGAGCTGAGCTACCGGTGAAGGAAAACATCGTGGGGAATCCATATCGTGGTAGTGGGGTACTTTATAATACTCGGCTAACTATCTAACACCTTCAAGTTCAAAGACTGTCGTCAAGCACCATCTGTAGCCTCACTTGAAAGCCAGCTCCATCTTTCACTTTCATCGTACACTAAGCGCAGTTCACATTATAAATAAAGTACCTGGTTGACCGAGCATTGCTCGGCTGAAAACATGGATAAAACGACGTTTTCTGAAAATGAAACCTAGCTAGATCGATTTTTCGCCCCCGAAACCCCCTGGATACAAAATTTCATGAAAATCGTTGGAGCCGTTTCCGAGAATCAGAATATATATATATATATATATATATATATACAAGAATTGCTCGTTTAAAGATATAGATAGATAGATAAATATCGTAGGGCATGGCACACAGCGCCATCTAGCTCCAAACTAAGCAAAGCTTGAACTATGGGAACCAGACAAATACATACTTTTTTTGTTATTAATGCATACTTATAATACATACAGAACACGCAGACAGAACAAACATTTATCGTCACATAATTGTTTTGTTCTGGTGGGAATCGATCCCACACCCTCACAGCTCTTGAAGCTAACATGACAGTCTGTGGAAGGAATATTTGCGAGATAAAGTTATTTTATAGAGTACGGTATATTTCAAAGTGTCCGACGTGTCGTCCTGTGTCCGTCAGACACTGTACAGATGCGGTATATGCGCGTTCGAAGACACGCTGTATCTCCGTCCGGCGCGCAGAGTGCTTGCGCGGGCTCTGTTGTTCTCTTGTGTGGATTGTAATGGGATTTTGATGTTTTGTAGAGCACGTTCACTAACCCCGGGTTAGTTATAAGATCATTCTACAGATAGAGCGCTAAACGAGCGACTGACTCGCGTGATGGTCACAGCCTCTATAGCCATTTATAGGACATTTTTTTTAAATCTAAAATTAATGAGACGAACTGGACGCTCTCCTGTAAGAGAAAATGCATGCCAATAAATAACCATTGAAGCGATAGGTACATCGTTGCTTTGGCGCTCATTACTTTGAGCCTTTCGATGGTTAGTCTCAACAGTAATAATTGCGCTATTTGCAGTACCGTTATACCGAAACACAGTCGATGTCGACACACTACTGCTTGGCGGCAGAATATCTGACACTGCGGCAGTACCTACCTAAACGATTTTCCGCCAAAATATCTACCACCGAGTAAAATGCTTTTTTGAATTGATGCTTTTTTGCTAATGGGTTCGCGTCACCGACATGCTAATTTGACGTGCTGTAAAACTGTCTTATTTATGTTACTTCAGTCGGCAGTGCAATTTTTTAAATAAATTAATTTTTCAAATTTTCCTTTGGGTACCCAGTTACGGCTGCTCGAATTCCTTATGTTGCCACAAGTAGCCCTAATGTCACACTTAACAGGTACGACGTCCTAAGGCAACAACCAACCCTATAGTGGTTAGTGTTAAATGTTTCTGACAATTTACAATTGAGGCGAATTGAGGCAACGCACTGAAAAGCCAGGTATTTTAGCTGCCCATAGCGGTGACCACTTACCATCAGGTGACACGTAGCTTGTCGCAATTTTTTGCATATAAAAAAAGAAGTTGCTCGCCGCTCACGGTCACCCATCTGGAAACTAACCGGATCGTTCGTTGCTTGGTAATCTTTTGGATGAACAAACTAAAGGTGTTAATAAGTTAAGGGCGATAGCTCGCTTCCTAAGCCTTACATAAAAACAAAATAATACAAGTCGTGCGACACACCGCGCCGGCCAATCACAGCGCGGCCCGCGCTCGCAACTGTTTCGGGCGCCGCCATTGGCGGAGCACACTGTAGCAGTCGGAGGCGGGAGCACTTCATTATGCCTTTTTCAGGAAACTGCCGCCTTGTACTAGCCGCTACCGCGCGAGGGAGGGCCGGGAATCACGCGGAGGCTTTAGTTACTGCGCCGGGACGGACCTACCCTCCTCTGCCGGGTAAGCTAGGCCTCGGACGGCACCAGCGGACGCAACTTTGTAAACTTGCTCACCTAAGTAGTGTATTCGTAGGTACTTCGTATAGGTACTCTACGAGTAGCTTTTGGTACACTGGACCGATAGGAGGTCAATGTACACATGTTTAAGAACAAATATTACTATAACCTCTGAAATCGCAGAAAAAAATCATATATTTTGGTCAAAGATCGACAAACTTTTAAACTTTTTTGTAATACTTAGCTGATTTCCTTTAAGATTTGAGTCGGTAGTAGGTAAAGGTTGTTCGTAATTATAAGTAGGTAGAAGGACCTCCTTTCCGCGCAGTGGTATCAAGCACCTTGACTAACAAAATAAAGTAATATTAATCAAATAATTTATTATATACACCCTAGTTAGATAGGTACTAGTAATAATTGTATAGTTATTTAAAACGGATTATCCATTCTTAACTAATTAAACTAACATAACTTAGGACTATACAGTAGTACCTACCTATACCTACTACAGTTACTGTGTATATACTGTATTAATCTTACTTTAATTTTTAGAACTTAATAGTGTCACAACATTTCCCGTCTCCTCCGTGTTTTCCATTTGTGGTTGCCTGGAAGAGATCGCTTTCAGTGATAAGACCTCCACTTATGGTACTAACTCATAAGATTGTTTTGTTTTCTGTAAATGTATTTCTATTTCTGGTGCACACAATAAAGAGTTTCTATCTACTATAACCGCCATACTCAAAGTGTGCTCCGCGGAGTCCTAGGGCCCGCAAAGCCTCTGTGAGGCCTACGCAAAAATACTAGTCGTAATGAAAAAAGAAAACTAAAAAGTTACTGTTGTAAGACCCAGGTCAATAATAAACTCTGTTTTGCGTTAACTTCCAGGATATCGTATACCTATAAACATCTATCAATCCAAACAATATCCTGCACAACACCAGATTTCATCATTATATCACCATACTCTAAGTCTGGTGACGCTCGCCGCCCAAAAATCCCAACAATATTTCCATCATCTAACTACAAAAATGTATTTCACAAAATCTTACACTATAGGTACATATAAATATTCCAACATAAATTTAAAAAAATAACCAAGTAATAGTTGAAAAGACTATCTAGTAGTGGAATGTAATACACATAAACTCCGACAAATATGTAAATCGCTTTTCTAACAAAGTTTGAGACCCGCTGTACTATTACTTATAATATCTACTATAGTTAGCACTTATACCAGCTACATAGCAGGAAGCTTGGGTAAATGAAATTAAAAAATGTCGATGATTATTGCACAGCGCCATCTGCCCCAAACTTAACACAGCTTGCATTTGTATGTTCGTCACTTATTGCTCGTCCTGGTCGGGAATCGAACTAGTATAGCTAGAGAGGCAGAGCTAGGAGTGTTACGCAATGAGCTACCACAGGGCAGTTATACGTCAGCCCTGTAAATGCTTGTAGTAGATAAGTTTGGAGGAGCCAACCGAAGCGTTTAGAATAACATTCAATAAAACATGCCGTCGCGGACATTCGGCGTCCATTTTTCAGTGGACGCGCCGCTAAAGCTCAGTTTTTGTCGACGCAACCCTTTCGCCGTGAAGTGGGGAACAAACGGCCGTCGACATTTGTCAGCGCGCGGCGAGCGGTGCGCGCTGACCGCAGCTCGACGACAGCCGCACGGGATGCGCCGACCTTACTACCAACGATCTTATCACTACTACATACATTACTAATACATATTATTAAAAACTGGTTTTCAAATGAAAATACCGCATCGAAATCGGTACATCCATTTGAGAGCTACGATGCCACAGACAGACACACACACACAGACAGACAGACAGACAGACAGACATTGACGTCAAACTTATAACACCCCTCTTTTTGCGTCGGAGGTTAATAGTCACCCCCCGCATCCGTTCGCGATAAACTTACAAACTAATGAACGTATTATCATACGAGTTTCACCAATAGATAGAGTGATTCATGAGGAAGGTTCAGGTATATAATTTGTCACGGTTTTGTGTAAATTGGTTCAAATATCATGGTAAAGTGTCAGAAAAAATCAAGCCACCTGGAAGCTTTCAACAAAAACGCTACCTATTCTTTGAGATATAACAAAACAATGCATGGTGGGATATTCTTCTTTTATATGTTTACAAAAAAGTCTGTATCTCTATATTTTAAGGATAGCTTAGGTACTATACCCATTCTTAATACCCGTGCGAAGCCGGGGCGGGTCGCTAGTAGATCATAATAAAACATATGAAATTTGAAAGAATACTTTGATAAGCGTGCTAAATTAGCTGGAATTTAGTACAAAGCTGATACAAAGCCAGCCAGATGACTGAGCTCCGAAACGTGAGATTCCCATAAATTCTTTCCATTGTTTGTATATTGTTGCCAACTCTACTTATCGAAAATTTATGTTAGTAATGGAATAGTAATTTACTTGATAAAACTTGACTAGTTCAGATAAGGCCCTCCTTTTATTTGTACCATGGCTCTTAGATACCTAACTACGCTGCTGCGTATAATCGATTAAACAAGTGTTTTACGATACATTACTGTACGGCCGTGCTCGAAGGATCGTCGGGCGTGTCCACACTAAGCCGACGCGTCCAGTTCCGCTGACCAACAAAAACAAGCGATTCGTTTGTGCGTTTTTCCCTCTGCGAGTGAGTTTGATCGAGGGCCGACTGCCGCCCGGGACAAACGACTTCTGAATCTGTGATTTTTATAAAATAGTTGTATAGTAAATATAATAATCATAACGTAAGTGAAACCGGTAAGGTTTAGCGAGTTAATCTTTCGTCTTAGTGGCTTAGTAAATGAAATAATATAATTTGTAACAGTCTGTTGCTACAAATGTCTGATGCTTGAGCTGCCGGTGAAGGAAAACATCGTGAGGACACCTTAGCATGGCGATAGGGTACTTCCTAGTACTCGACAGACTAGCTACCACCCTCAAGTTGAAAATCTTTCGCTAAGCATCTAATGGTGTGTTCCGGCAGCCTCACTTGAGGGCCAATTCCATCTCAGACTGGGTGAGTTTATCATCTTCGGCTACACCATTACTTAAGTTCAGGTGAGCTGTGGTCAAACACCTAGCTTGTCCACATTTTTTTTTTCTAAGATGATGTTAACTCTAAAAGAATATTTCCATACCGTTTACATTTGATTAAGTTTAACCATGTTATGGCCATTTAACCACGGAAACTCAGCAAGGACTTTTTTATGTTATAGTTATAAGACGAACGAGACTCTCTTGATGGCAAGACATAACGCATGTCCATGACCATTGCAGCGATACGCAGAACTTTGAATAGGAGGTACCTACCTATCTAAGTACAACATAGTCCAGGGCATCGCTGCTTTGGCGCTCATTACTTTGAGACATTCGATGGTTAGTCTCAACAGTCATCTAATCTCACTAGCTGCAGTACCCTTGAAACCGGAATACGCAGCAATGTTAACACATCACTGCTTGGCGGCAGAATAGCTATGGGTACCTAGTACTGCGGTAGTACCTGCTCAGGAGATCTGCTATATTAACATAATAAAATATATTAACATAATAATTGAATAAATAAACAAAAAAATCACAGTACTTAAGTACAAATGTAAAGAAACTAAAAATGAATACAATTCTATACGTTTGATAGATCTCATCATATGGTCGAGTACTTGCTGGTAGTACCTCTGGCATTGTGAAAATCAGTGAACACCGAATCACCGAAAGATGTTTAATTGTTTTTGTCTGTTGATAAATAATTAATTAATTCCTAAAAGTATTTCTCTTTAATACTAGCTGCGACATCTAGCGTCGAGTAGCAGAATTACCACATAGAGTAGCTGTATTTACAGGATTATATAGAATCGCAAAATGGCGGTTATATAAATAATTAATTGTTATAATGTTCGTAATTTTAATTAAGCAAGTGAACGTCCTGATTGTAAGTTGGTGCACACTTATACTTAGTCACAACCCTGTATTCCTTGCCAAACCTAACAATACTTGGTATATCAGAACGGAATATTCTTTGAATTCTGTTGTGTAATGATTAAAAAATATATAAAAAACATTGTTAATACCTATAATATTTGAGGATTGCCCTCGATTTCCCTGGGGTTCTATCGTCAGATCCTGACTTGGTGCCAATGGGACCACCTCAGGAGTATACTCTTTCATGTAAAAAAAGTATTTTGAGAATCGGTCCACAAATGCGGGAGATACTTATTGGTACATAAAAACCGAACATACATAAAAAAAATAAAGATACTTGCTATTTTAACCGAGTAGGTTTAAGGAGTAGGTTCTATGTTCGTCTGTATGTATTTTTACCTATATATAACTACGCTACGTTTCTTTTTCGGACATTGTATATGCATTATTGTTATTTTTGATTGACATTTTTATCAAATGACTTTTTAATCCCACTAGTATTATAAATATAAAAGTTTGAATGGATGGATGTTTGTTACTTAATCACGCCACAACGGCTGAACGCATCTGGATGAAATTTTGGATGTAGATACTTTAGGCTCTGGAATAAAACATAGGATACTTTTCACTACCATCATTATCATCCATCACCACGCGGGTAAAACCGCGGGGCGCAGCTAGTTTATCAACATTTTAACTAATTGAGTTGACTATTATCATTAGCGTAATTCGTGTCATAACGAAATAACAAAATACGTATAAACTAACCTACTACACAAAAACGAGCGGATTAAGTATATATTAATATCTAAACACGGTGTAATTTTTAAGTGATTAGGTTCTAAAACAACCGTTATTCCGGACAAAAACCCGGAACATGTAGCCAAAGTGCATTTAAACGTTACGCTTATAAATTAAATTGTCCAGACTTGACAAGCCTGTGAAAAAGCTAGGAGCAATGCGTGCGGCGCCGGCGTGCGCTCCCCCGACAAGCAGGCGCGCGCGTACTTCCTAGTTTTTCGTTTGTTAACACTTCTCGCATAAAAGTACCACCGACAACATCTGTTCTTACAACCTATTTTTAAATACAAGCAATGCATTTGAAGCCATTTCTTTGATTTACAACACTGCGTGCTCTAAAGTACAAGACGTGACATATAGGTTAGGTATAGATACATATAATAGATTATCTCTTGTTGATTGTTCACACCAAAAACAAATAACTTTATAATTATTATAGACAGTAATAGTTTTATTGTTATAAGCAACCTCTTCCAACCAACCTCCAGGATTCAGAGAATTCTGGGAAGAGATAAATGAAGAAAAGGAACGACATCGTTTGAAACTCGGCCATATGTGTGTGTCAAAACCAATGCGTAGATATGAACCTAGCTACAAATAAATAAATAATAAATTTAAGATCATGGAAACTCAAGGATGGAGGAATTGGCAAAACGAAAGCAGAAGAAATGCTCGCAGCTTCTCTTGGGGGGTTGTCGAGGATAAATTTCGAGACACGTTTCTGTGGAGATCATCGGCGAGATAAGCCTTTTGTCAGACACACAAATGTAGTCCCACGTTGATGCAATCCTACATAACCTGGCTGTACCTACCCATTGCCCCAATACTTTAAAAGATTAAAGAAATCGTATAGCAAATTATTAATTGCACTGCTCACTCAGCCTGTAGGAACTCACTTTTTTGTTCAAGTATCGGTTAGTCTGCGTCGAACCACAACACGCTATCGGCCGCCGGACGCGGTCTCAAAACATTTTTCAAAAAAGTTTACAAACATAAAACTACTCTTTGCCAAACATCCTCTCCCGCGCGGCTGCCGGCAGTCCGCCAGCTGCTCTCGAAGACGCAACGTGAAATAACCGAGACTCAGAGCTCAGTCCTGTTAACGGAATACCTAACGTAAGTCTCAACACGATGCCCACTTATATAACAAGTTCGGTAATTAAGTGTATATACCGCTACATCCCACGACATTACAACAATATTAGGTATAGATAATCGATTTCTGCTCTAGTTAATATTTTACAACCTCATAAATTATGATTCACACGAATGTGTGAATGCGGAAGTTTTAGTGTGTGTGTATGTGACTGTTTGTTACCTAGCTACTTGTTGAGTAGGAAACAGTTCAACGGATTTGAGTTGAATTCGGAATGAAAGTCTGTGGCTTATATATGACTTCCAGATGAACTTATACAACCTACTTACTTTTTATCCCTAGAAGTCAATTTCAAGTCATTAAGCAACGTCTACCAAAATATTCTACCAGCTAACACATGGTTATCGACCTCACGACATCTCCTCGTTCCAGATCATCACCATGGTCAGGATGCTCACCCTAGCCTTACTCTCGGCGCTCCTGGCCACCGCGTACCCCATGATTATGCGCAACAACGCACTCATGACCAAAATGGTCTCTCAGTTCCAAGGTAAAGAGAGTAGCAAGCCGCGACAACACAAACTCGAAAATGTTCCGCCTCCCAACGAGCAAAGACAGGACGATGACGGGAATCCCGCTCACGTCGTGTCGCTAATGCAGAAAGTTCTCTGCAAAAACTTCCCCACGATCCCCTGCAAACTCATCACAAAGGACGAAACTCTAAGAAATTTAATAGAAAAATCCATCCAGCAGCTGAAGTACAAGAAAATGACTATTGAAAGAACGACATCTGCCCCCAATATCCAACTGTCATTGTTCCCTGTCATCAACAGCGAAGATTTATCCAACTTCCTCCAAGTCAGCAACACGGGCTTCTTCAAGCAAAAAAAGACGAGAAAGAAACAAAAAAGGAACGGAACGCAGATGAATCGCTGGTCTCAAGACAGGAGAAACAAATCCAGAACCGCTGTAATTAACGGAAGAAAGAAGATACGGAAGTTCTACCCTCATAAATACAAAGATAAGGGAGACAAAAAAGATTTCCACGATTATTCGGACGAGAAACTGTCAATGTCAGTGGAGACGCCTCAGGAACATAGTGGCAACATCAAGAGAAAACATTTTAGCTACAGGGGCGACCCGTCTGACCCTCCGGTCTGGAGGATAGACTACATGAAGCATGGGGAACCGAGCCTCAACATGTTTACCTACGAGTCAGATAGCTTGAAAGGAAAGTTAATGAAAACAGGACCCAACGTGATCGTAGACGATAACATTCTGGAACACGCTGCCAGGAGAGACGTGCTCCACCCCGACGTGTACATCAAGAAAAACTACAGCAAGAAAAGCATTAAAGAGAACTCTGAACCAATCGAATAGGAATAATGAAATCCTTATGTCTGGCGCTAACTACGATCTTATAAGTGGGAATTTATTAATAAAAATAATGTTTTCTCGTCGTAGTATTTGATTGCCTGCATTTTGACTTAGAAACGCATTAGTTATTGTAATTTTAAAACCTTCGTGGTTTTAACACGCACGCCTTATATTATAAGTTTTTACAGAAAACGCCGGACGCACAAATCACGCAAAAAAATTAGCACCTCATTTTTTTTTATAGGAAACTGCCAGGCGCTTCGCCGCGTATGTACGATATGAAGCGAAAACAAAAATAACATTTGCAAATTTCTAATTTTAACCACATTTCAGGCATCTTACGAATTAAATAAAAACATTCTCTGAGACATACATCTGTTTACCGACGCAGCAGAAGCAAACATTTCACTGTATCACTGGTTTATCTCAACTCTCAGATAAAATTATCATATTTTGACGACCTCATAACCGGCGCTCTCAAGTTATACATTGTTCTTGTAGCAGTGAAGCTATAGCTGTTTACTAGACGGCGCGGTAGCTAGTTATGAATATTAGAACTGTAGTCATTTATTTACCTGCGTTATTCAGTGTTTTAACATCCGTTGCGGCCATGTCACGGCCAGTCCTGTCGTCTCATGTCTTGGACACGTCCGCCGGCCGACCGGCGGCCGGCGTTTTTGTAGAATTACACAAGAAACGTGACAATTCGTGGACGCTATGGCATAACACCACGACTAATGGCGATGGCAGAATACAGTTTCCATTCACGAAAGAGTCCATGGCTGAAGGGACTTACAAGCTAGTCTTCAACGTGGAAGAATATTATAAGAGGACCGAAACAGAGACGATTTACCCTTACATAGAGGTTAGTAGTTCCCGTATTTAGTGAAATGACCAAGTTTATCAATCATATGAAAATATACTTCTAATATATTTTGAATTAGGTAGATATATAGAAATTAATTGTGAACTCAGAACTCTTAAAATCAGTAAAGTCAAAAATTTTGCACTAAAAATTAAATTATTGAATCAACGAAAAAGTTACCTACTTGATAACTTTATTACCTCGATTCAAGGTTAACCGGTCGACTATTTATACATTATTGGCCTCGAAATCTTCTATAATTCTACCTACTTAAATATTCAAAAAATATTTGTGTTATTAAAACTAATTTGTTTCCCGTTTCATTTGAAAGCTACAACTCATTCTAACTAAATAAAATAAATATTGGAAGACATTTCACACAGCGCCATCTAGCCCCAAACTAAGCAAAGCTTATACTGTGGAACCAGATAACTGATAGAATACTTATACACTGTTTTTTTTTGTTGTAAATACATACATACTTATAATACATACCCAGACACAGAACACACATTTATGGTCACATAAATGTTTGTCCCGATGGGAATCAAACCCACGCTCTTTATCTCTCGAAGCAGAACTTTACCAAATGAGTCTACAGGGCTAGTCAAACAGGGTGTTTACAGTCTTTGGATTATACCCTCACTTAGCATATAATCCCCTTAATCTGTGTTCACTTACCATCAGACCTGTTGTCCAATATTTCACACATAACAATGCGAGATTTCTATCGTGATTATAAAAAACCACCTCTTTGCTTACTCGTACCTACCTATCATCCAGCTAATGACATTAGATATTTTACATATCGAGTGTGGAACATCATGTAAGTATATAAAAATCTAATCTTTATAAAATTACAACAGAATCTCTTTACTTTCCAGGTAGTTTTCAAGACGAAGGAAGACGAGCATTACCACATACCGCTGTTGCTGAGCCCTTACGGATACTCCACTTACAGAGGCAGCTAAATGTCGCGCACTGTCCCTTCACGCAGGGCTTCGCATATCGGCAGCTCGAGTCGAAACGCGGACATTTACCAACTTCAATAAAATGTATGAACATTGAACAAGCAGTCTATCAATTTACGAACCAAGTAAACGATAGAAAAATTTATGGAAAGTGAGATAGCGCCCCTGGCGGGAGTAAATGGAAACTGTTTTTTTTTTTACCTTTGACAATCGTTTTCATAGCTATTAACTCAATTTGCTAGTTACTTTAATTAACGACACAGCCTTTTATATGTACCTACCTACCGTAACTACATACATAGGTACATAATTATCGAAGTCATGTTAGCTCTAATAAAATGTCAATATTTCATTCACACCAAACGGGCCCTAACTCTTGCGACGAACCAGCAGCCATCGAGTTCCACTATGCATCTACATCCACGTTATCTCGATGGTACCAAGTCATTGCATTAGAATCCTTACACACCTGCAGTTATAAATCGACTTAGTTTGGCGGAATCTAACGAATTGTATTGGGGCCTTAGATGCCCACTGTACCATCTCTTCTAGTTCGATGTTTATGGTAATTAGCCCATACATACTTCTATGTACTCAGTTAATATTTTTCCCAGCAATAAAACATTTTCCATATAAAATAATTATGTACCATTTTATTAAGGATATAAAACTTAAAATATTGTTTAACTGTACCTACCTATATAGATCACTTGGTGATATCTCCTTTACAAGAGGTCGTCTAGGTAAACATCTCCGCAGTACCAGATATACTACCGCCAAGCAGTAGTGAGTAAAAATTACTAATCCGATTTGAAGGGTGGCTACTGCAGCTAGTGAAATTACAGGGCTGTCGAGACCGACCATCGACTCTCAAAATAATGAGCGCCAAAGCAGCGATGCCCTGGACATGTTGCCAAGTGTTGTATCGCTGTAATGAGACGGGGGTTATCTCTTACCATCAGGGGAGCGTATCGTTCACATACACTAAATACTTTTCCAGATCTTTGCATTTTTGGCCAACGAAACCTATACACCTAGCTTCAAAAACAATAAATTCTCTGTAAATACCTAACTAAATATTTACTTCAAAACAAAGAAGTGTTCGCAATACGTCAAACTTGAATAGGAATAGGAGGTGAAAGACGATATACTGTTTTGTTTTTGTTGAATGTCTACTTCTGTTACAAAACTAATTATTTTATCATCATGCGTCACATCTCCCTGATGGCACTGTTCCGTCTCAGGTCGTCTACATCAGATGGCGCACTTGGCAGCGTGGTGGCTGAGGACTTACCAGTCTCACAATAATACAACAGCTCTTTACAATAAGTATATTGGAATTTTCAATAGAAAATTTAAAATCTATAATAATGGAGCAGCGAAGTTATGACCTACCTAATTAAATAACCTATCATAAGTAAACACTATTTATTTACAGTTAACTAAACATAAATAATACATCTAGACTTGTAATCACATTTAAAGATGAAATTGTCAGTGAAAGTAATGGTAACTGTAGAGGATTCGTCGGAATGGGTACGCTCAGCCGAAAGCGGCATCAAAACGTTATAAATTATGAAATTTTACAGCTGTTCCTTTGAAAATACTTTTCAACAATTAACTTGTCGAAGCAGCTGTTTTTTCTTCTCGTAATTTCTTATATGTGAGCTTTACGAATCACTCGGTATTTAATTATTAAATCACTGTGATAGTGAACTTCAAAATGTTTAACCTACATAAACCATTTTTCATGAACAAAAACATCAATATTAAAAACTAGAACTCGCTTCCTACCTAATGTTGCTAATATCTATGCAAAAATAAATGGTGTTACAATTGACAACGAAGTGCGATTGATATGCGCTAATTAATCACTTGATTATAGAAGGCAAGTTTTATAATTACAAGTGATTTAGACAATCTTAAATGTGTATCTATAAGGCAGGAATCATATTAAAATCTATTACCTATGTACAAGGTTACGCGGAACAGTGATACTAAGCCGAAAGAAGGTCATTGCACTAAACACCGACAATCGTTCAGTATGGTATCAGCCATGAAATCGTGAAAAATCAACAGTTTCCTGGAAACAATAAATTCCCAACATAATGTATGGAACAGGTGATTTTTTGCGATTCCAGTATTGGTCTTGGTTCCATTGTAAGGTTGTACATAAGGACGAGTACAATATCCTCCTTTCGGGTTAGTCCTACTAATACCTTGATCCGCGTAACCCTGTCTAAGACTTGTGTCTCTACTACTCCTTATTAAGTAATAAACTTTAAAAGCTTAACAGTTTGATTGCATTGTAACGATCTATAAATAAATATTTGTTCCCCGCCTGCAGCTGTCGCGACCCCCCAGGGCTCGCTGATTTAGCGCGATATATCTTAGAAATATTTTCAACATACAATAATTATTATTATGAAGTTTAAACTCAACTATCTTCGCTATTTTGGTCTATTGTGTAGAATTCCAATAATTTAAAAAGAAAAGCCAAATATCTGTTATACCTAGTTAAACCTACACTCAAATTTTGTATTTAAAACTATTTTGTACAAGTTCAAGCCTCCCTTAAATCTATGAGTATACAATACACATTAGCAATCTAGCTTTTGGCACGAAGTCTGGCATCTCGCGTGATTCTGTAACGTAAATGATCATATTTGTCAGAAAAATATCATTTTGTCACAAAAACCGTTTCTGCACAACACTAGTTTTATCACAGTTCTATCACATTTTCAGTCCAAAAAGAGAGTCTTTTTGTTTTTTCCGAGTCTTCTTGGTTCTGGGCGCTAAATAAAATAGCTAAACGGTCGACTTCGTTGGTTATTTAGCACTGCTTCACTTCAGCTCTGAACTTCACTCCGACCTGAACAACTGCATCAATCATCTGAACAACAAGCCTGCCTAGTTTGGACTGACAAGCCATACATACATAATCAGTTATTATTGTCAATTTTCACACAGCGACATCGAAGCTTGGGGACCGGATAATTAACTTAAAAAAACTTTTTTTTTTCCATTGTTGACCACAGCTCACCTGATGTTACGTGACGGTGTAGTCGAAGATGGTGAAGCACACCTAGCCTGGAATGAAACCAGCTCTCAAGTGAGGCAGCGGATACACTATTAGAAGCTTGGCGACTGAATTTTAACTTGGGTGGTAGCTAGCCAGCCGAGTACTAGAAAAACCCTACCACCATGCTATAGCTTCCTCACGATGTTTTCCTTCACCGGCAGCTCAAGCTCAGTGTTGCGCTTTGAACCCACGCCCTTCGTGTGAACCGACCGCACTAACCACTGAGCTATCATCGCTACAAATATTGTTTGTATGTACACAGCTAGAGGACTTTTTACTAACATGACTTCATATCAGGATTGTGGACCCGAAAGAGAACTGATCATGTATGATGGCATTAGGCTGACCTGCAGAGTTCCCTGTATGTTGTTCCCAGGTGTTCAGAGTGGATATAAAATTATAAGCATCTCCACTGTCGCAGTAGATTTTAAGTGCGATTGTAGGTTACAAAATATCGAAACAAAAATCTAATTAACAAATTATTTTTTTCGGTTTGCCTGTTATCAGACTGCGACAGCATTTTAGAAGTGCTAAATACCAACAAAAGTAGCTATGGAAGTTTGGTAAAGAGAAAAGATGCTGTATGGAAAAATGCTGCAAAGTAGAAAAAATATATACTATGCCATAGAAGTAATGAATCCTGGTATTACGTTTCAACTGATCAAACTGTAGTTGGTTCGAGTTTTCAACTGCAGTTGGCTCCCTTTTGGTAAATGTGTAAAGAAAGAAAACCAATTCAGTTTCGCGAAAATTTAGTTAAAACAATAAACAGGACCAGTCGGGCGAGTGATTGCCCTCACTTATGCAGGTAATCCATATCCAATGTTTACCCATGGGTAATGTATCTTATACTTTACCTGTCCTGCGGGAAAACATGAAAATTGTTACTTTTTCTAGATGTGTTTTTATCATACTCACCTATGGTAAGCACAGCAGCATGGGCGATGCCTCTCTGCACACATCGACACCAACATCTATTGTAGTGAAACCAGAATCAAAACATTAGAAAATGCCTCATGCGACAATGTGGGCCACACCCTTTGTTCTCAGGTTACACTTTCATGTGAACACACATTTTCTTCTGCGAATCTTGATGTTTTCTCATGTAGAAATTATTTGGGTATACTTACTTAGTAGGAATAATACTTTCAGATTATAACAAACTTTTCAAATTTGGAGATATAAAAAAAAAAAAAATACCTAAGTTAACATTGTAAACAGAACAAAAACCCTGTCAGCTTGCTTAGTCCTGACAATCAGATTTTTAGAATAGGAATCATTAAGTCTCGATATCAAATTTACTGCAAAACCAATTAAAGTACTGTAGTAGCGTTGCATTGGCTTTGGACAAAAGCCATGACTAGAAATCCCCACAAAAAAAGCTAACTGACCTTCATCCTTAAGAATCTGGAAACAGATAAGGTTAACATAAAAATATAGAATAAAACACCCACCTATTTTCCATCTTCGCTTCCCACAACCTCCTTATATCTTGCGATCATGAGCTTCTTCACCGTGTCTCGGTAGGTCTCTCCAGGGGTAGGTGTGTAGATGCCTCTTTTCTGCCCTAGACCTGCTAAACTGGGCCTTTGTTCGGCCTCGATTGGAGCTATCCGTCCCTGACCAGACTTTCCTAAGCCTGTGCCTTCTGACCAGCCCATTTTTTGCAGCATTTTACCACCAATCGTGTCGACTACATTGGGAGGTGGAGCATGCATTACAGGAGGAGGTAGGTCGGCTGGTTCATACCGTTTCCTGATTGGTAGCTCGTCTTCCCCAAACTTCAATCGCCTCTCTGCAGCTCTGTCTCTATAGCCATTTGTCTGGGGCAGTACTTCGTTTGTCTTTCTAAATTCAGCTAAGTTTTGCTTATGTAACTCGGAAAGTGTTTTGTGCTTAGTCAGAACATCAACTGAAGGGAATTTACGTTTGCAAAGTAGACAGGTAAGTCTGGCCCAATCTATGATTCCGTCATCATTTTCCACTGGTGCTGTTTCTGCTACTTTTTTGACAAGAAAGTCTTCTCCTGTGGGTGGTGGTGATATCTCTCTAACGTGAATCTGTAACGGTACAGATGGACCTGCACCTAATACAGTAAACCCTATATCAGCTGATCCTTTGCTGGCGGATGTATCTAATACCTGTTCCATCACAATATTGCTTCTAGCATTCTCTTTCTTTTGGTTGAGTGTTCGTGCCCACCTTTCCATGTCTTTGGCAATCTTCTTTGCAACTTTTACTTTATCATCCTTATCCTTTTTCTTTTTTTCCTCTGGTTCTTTCACGATGGTGTTTTCTGTTGTTGGCTGAGGTGGATTAGGCAGTTTCGGCTGTTCAGTATTTTGGTTGGTCTGTGTTGCTGCTATATAGGTGCTAGTAGTTGCATCCCAGTACATATACTGGCCAGTAGAGCTATTGTAGAAGTATAGTGTTTTGTAATCATAGTACAAGCCCGTTGATGGATCGTAGTAGTACCCTGAAGTCTCATCATACATAAATGTAGTCATATCAGGAGGGTTGTATTTCGTTTTACTGTCACCTGTTGGTACAGTGACAGTAGGGGTAGCTTGGGCCGCAGAACTAACAAATGGAGTAGCAGAAACTGGAGCCCAAGTCTGGTTCCTAGCTTGAGCGGAAGCAATAGCTGACTGAGCCACAGCTGCAGCAGCATTTACCCGATCTGCCTCAGACATTGCCTTCTGCTGTGCTTGATTGTACTGAGACATCTGGGCATAATATGCATTATAATCAGCCGATACCTGTTTTTGGGGCTTTTTAGGTTCATTATAGAAACTAACAAGGACTTCACGACCGTCTATAACTAGTGAAGGCTGTAAATTAACTAACTCGCTATGTGCCGCAGTAGAATCCGCAATTGAATTAAAGTTTATGTAAGCAAGACATTTGGAAGCTCCTGTCAAAGTTTCCCTACCGATAGTTATCCCTGCAATAGAATCTAAGACAGATTTTGAACATCTTTCTTTTACAACCTCCAATATTTTTTCCTCTGTAGTTAGTGCATCTAATCGTCTAAAGAGGAGCCTTTTAGTGATCCCTGAAGTCTCATTGATATTTCTATCAGTTTCACCGCCGTATACTATTCCTTCCGATCGTTTCCCGTTGCAGTTACGTCTGTAACAAACTTGACGTCGTTTGAAGTTATAGAGGCCACACTTGCAGAACCAGTCCCCTGGAGAAGCGTTAATCATCTGATTTTCATCTTGATTCTCCCTGTCTCTGTCATACTTGTCATATTTGTCTTCATCGTGTTCCCGATCTCTGCTCCTGATATCGTGATCCCGACTTCTCGAACGGCTTCGCGACCTGGACCTAGAATAGCTGCTGATTTTGGGAGGGGAGGGAGCGCTAGGGACGTCCTCGTCGTCATCGCGAGGGGAGCGACGAGAATCGCGGCGGTCGCGGTCGCGGCGGTCGTAACGGTCACGGCGATGGCGGTCGTCACGGCGGTCTCGGTCGTAGCGGTCACGGTCACGGTGACGGTCCCGCTGCGGAGAGCGGCGGTCGGGGCTGGCGCTGCGTCGCATGTCCCACACGGGCGAACGACGCGCCTCGTTCCAGCGGCTCTCCTGCTCGCCCCAGCGGGACGGACGCTCGTCGCGACGCCACGACATCGCGCCTGCGAACACCCGGAACAATGAAACCTCTACTCACATACCGCTCCGATGATCCCTTTCTCCTTGCACGACGAAAATCTCCGTCGATAATGATGTCATTGAACTGCATTGACCCAATCTCCGCGCCCGTTTGTTTACCTGCTGCAGTCACTGGCTTGTAACAATCGATGAATTATACAATAAAAATCGTGTGATCTTTGTAACGAACTGTGAAATGGCTATTTTTACTCAAAAATCAATGAAAAACCACATTAAACGTATAAGCAAGATGGATGCCATATTTTCTTTCTATTCTTTTTTCATCTAGAAAAGAATAGTGAATAGTGAATGGTTCGGTCCGAAGCATTCCAGTGATCTCAATGAAACTATTGTCGCAAATAATAACCGACACTATTTTAATAATACATTTTGACTACATTTAGATTGTTGTTAGCGCTATTGGGTTAACAATGCTAAATGTCATCTAATTCAATCAATCAATTCAATAATAAAATTGTTCGGGTAATCTAACTTATACGGACCTAATAAGACTTGTGAAAATGTTTCGCAACTCCGGTCTTCGCCACTGTCACATCGAAAGTTAGGCAATCAAACGCAGAGAATTTGTTGTGACTCGCTCTTGGGTAAATAGGACTTTCAAACTTTTTGTAGCATCGCACTTGGTGCAATGTGCATTTTATCCTCAAATAAATTAACCAGCCTTTTTATTTTGGTTGTCTACTGGAAGATTCTGTCAGTGTTATGGAACTGTTTATTTGCTATCAGAAAAATAATAATGATTTTGTGATCTTTGGCAGGAACGCTAAAAAGTCGTGTGTATTATATTATTTTCCAATACTTGTGTTTTTATGCGTGTTTATTGATAAAGTGAATAAATGAATGAATAACTCTTGCTCTCTCTCTTAATAAGGTGCCGAATTACGGCTATTTATTATTCATAATGTGTGAAAGTGATATGATGTGGTGCAACATGACTTTTCATGTTGCTTCAAAAACTTAATAAAAACTTGTAGTAAAGTCACCACTACTTCACTAGGTCTTGACTGGATTCGCCCAAGACTTACGTGACTTTCATTTATTTTAAAATACTTGAATAGTCGAAATACTTGATGTTGGCAAATGTCAAACTGTAACGCCAAAAACAAAAAAGATAAAATGACATTTTAATATTCTTGGCATCTGAGCTCAACTGAGCTTGGCAACTTGGCGCTTTCGTTTTTTTTTTGGCGAGAACGCGGTGAGCCTCGTGTCGCCCCATTGTATTTTTTTTTAAACTAGTGTTTTTTCGAGTTTTTATGCATAAAAATAATGGTGTTTTATTTATAAAGTGCCGAATTACAAGCGCGAGTGTGGGAGAATGATATAATGTGGTTAAACATGACTTTTCGTGTTGCTTCCAAAAGTCCATCCAGAAGCTTATAGTAAAGTCGCCACTACTTTACTAAGGCATGACTTGATTTGACTGGGACCGACTGGACTTGATCAAGACTAGACTTAGACTGTAACTATAGATGATAAAGAAGCTGAAAAATGAAGACTACTCACAAAACATTGAAACTGGCAGAATGCACAGAGTGCGATGCCAAAAAGAAAGATAAAAAAAAAAACTTAGCGCTTGTTTAACTTTTTTCTACGTTTGGCTATATTTATCGTGTTTTGGCGGGAACGTGGAAAAATAGAGTACATATTTTTTTCCTATACTTATATAAAATGTATATGGCAGAAACTGAACTGTGTATTTCCTCCTCCTTTCGGCGAGGTAGGGAGTCGGACTCGTTTTCTGAGGCTGGGCTCTGGGGGATCACTGCCAGGGCTTGTGTGGAGAGTGCGATCTACGACGCCCGGCTTCCCGGGCGGAGCTCAACACTCTCTGATCTCGGTGGCCGTTTCTTGGCTTTGTGGCGAGGGTTTCATTCCTCTGCGCCGTCTGTTTCCTCGTCTTCTTCTTCCGGCCGGCCAGGAGGAGGTCTCGAGGGAGGGCACGCCAGGTAGGTACGTCAGGGGGGCGTGCATGATGCGAAGCTAATTTATTCAGGTGGAGGTGCGGCGAGTTGTCAGCGCGGTCCTCCGCCGAATGGATCCGCACGTCCCGAGCGAATATGGCAGAACACTGTGTCATATTATACCTAGCGATCGAGCTTCGCACGGAGTATTCAACATTTAAAATTCGGAACTTAGAGAACAATTTTTGTCCCCAAAAACCCCGTATAGCAAATTTCACTAAAATCGTTAGAGCCGTTTTCTAGATCTTAAATATAATTACAAAAATATATTTACCTACTCATATATAAACTAGTGCCCGCGACTTCGTCCGTATTGACTTAAACATTGGTTTCAGAGAGCATGGAAACATGTGTACCTAAATAACAAGCGAGCAATAGTTTCATGCGTCATGAAACTTGCGCTACTTAATTACATAAATTGATGTAAAAGATACTTTTTATTCCGAAATAATATTCCATCAGAACACATCCATAGCAAACTTCAAGTGGATTCGTCCTGTAATTAGTATTATGAAAATCCGACAGGTAATTAACGTTTTCTCGGGATAAAAAATATTTGATATGTTGCAAGTAATAAACTATCATCAACCTAGCATAGTCCACTGCTGGACACAGGTCTCTCCCAGGACACGCCCCTCACCCCCTCAGCCGCTGCCAGCTGTCTTACGTGTATCGTCACTTCATCTTGTCTCAGCAAATAATATGTGTGCCAAATTTCATCTAAATCCGTTCTGCTGCTTTTGCGTGATTGAGTAACAAACATACAAACTTTCACATTTATAATATTAGTAGGATATATATTTATATCAAAAGCTAGAATAAAACGAATCTCATCCTTAGGCTCGCAGCGTCCCGCGGAGTGCATTTGGCAAATCCTTCAAATGAAGTTACGAAATAGGTATGAAATAAAATAAGTAGTATTTTGTTCATATCCACGTGTGTAAATTTATAATTTACTAAACTAGTAAACTCACTTTACATTCTGTCAACGAAATAAAAGCTTTGCTAACATTTCCGCCAGGTAGGTAGTACTACTTAGCCGACAGACTGTTTAGTTTAAATATTTTGTTTAAAACAGTATTTGATCAGTGTCTAGTTGTTTTCTTATAAATAAGAATAATGTAAATAATTGTATAACTTTTAAAACTAATTATTAGCTATCTGCGTGTGCTCCCAGCAAGCATCAGATATCGAACATTATAATATTTTCGATACCTTATTTTTGACAGGTCCTTCTTGCCAACTTTGAGCGCAATTGTAGCACATTATTAACACGCATATCTACGATCGGTTTTAAAATAATGAAGCATTTTTGTGATATTTATTACGTTCACAAGATAAAAAGCTTTGGCGATAGTACGGCAGCGATGGTCATCGTAATCACAAGAAAGAGTAAGTATTCGCTCACAACATCTACAATTTTATATTACATCACACATAGGGTATAATATAATAATGAGCATCTCTATTTTACACTTCAACTATAAGAACACTTGCTCAAGCATTTTGCTTCTTTACAGTTATTTTTCAAGAGTTTTTTGTTTAGTTTTTTTTTTTTCAAGATTCCTTTCCTCGGTAGTTCTAGTGGGTACATTAATTTGCAAGAATAACGTTAGTACGTAGGTATATGAATAATAAAGAAACGTATATAAAAATATGTTTCCATTTACTTCCGTCAGTGGCGCTGTCCCAATTTCTATACATTTTTAAAGTAAACTTCACAAATTAATATACTAACCCTCTCTGCTCAAGATTTGAATTTTATTATCACAACATTTTCTGTTATTTGCAGACAGAATCGAAACTAGTAGCTGAAGTCAGTCTGTACCTACAAGACAGACGAGCCTTTCATGCGCCAGGTAAAACCGCGGCTACACCGGCTGAGATTGCTGCTTTTTAACCGACTTCAAAAGGGAGGAAGTTCTAAATTCAACTTTATATTTTTTTTATGTTTGTTACCTCAGAACTTTTTACTGGGTGAACCGATTTTGAATATTCTTTTTTATTTTTAGCTGGTGCTTCCCGTGTGGTCCTATTTGGTCCAGTTCTGACAATGGCATACATGAGAAAACCACATACCTAAGTCTTATAGCAAACAACACACACCGTTAAACCTCGCTGAGGTTTGTCTCGGTGCCGGGTTTGGCTTAGTGGAATGAAGTCGGTTTTTTTTGTAAAAAATATTGTGGTTTACATGCTAGGTTTTTGCTAGATTTTTTACTAGATGGTAGGTAAACACACCTAGTCTTGAACGTGAACTGGCTCCAAGTGAGGCTGTCGCAACGTGCTTAGCGGCACTTTCAACTCTCGAATGGTGGCTATAGCCAGCCGAGTACTGGAATATATCCTACCGCCATGCTAAGGTTTTCTCACGAGGTTTCCTTTCACTGGCAGCTCACACTAATTATTTGGATTTCAGTCCACGGTTCTGGGCGTGCGATCCGCCCGCGCTAATCACTGATCTAGCTTCGCTATAAACTGTCTTGTTATATATCTACAGCGATAGACAACTAACTGAAAAGTCGGAGCGGGCGCGGCAACAGGCACACAGTAACACGGCCAGCGGTAGCGGCTAAATTTGTGAATATATTATTATGTACTATATATAGCCACTACTGCAGGCCACACTCAATACGCGACCTGCGGTAACGTCTAGAAGTGCGGCACTCTAAAATCGCGGTTAAAACTGCCCGTAGTGTTGCGGTTATTGGTGGCGGACGCGTCCGGTGGCGGTAGCGGCTGACCTCGCCAACAGGGCCGCAGGCGTGGGTCGCACGGGCTCGTTTAAGGGTTTACTTGTCACATCGTCCACGTGACGTAGATAGCGTGGGGTAGAGTGCGGGTTGCGTCAGGTCGCGTTAATATCACTAGGAAGTCTTCGCTTGATTCAACTGTTCGTTCAGGTCCGTGATTTCCCGCTGGATGTTTTCCCTGGCGGCTGCTTCTAAAGGCTCAAACTCCGGCGTGTTATACAGTTTGGGTATTTTGGATAGCTGGTTCAATACCTGCAATGAGATAAATTTGTTACTTGTAAAGTGTTACATTACATCATGCCACATTAAATTATGTTAAATTAAACTCGATATACGAGAGCTGCGCAGAGGCCCCTTTTCCCAGAAGCCAGCCGACATAAGCCAGCAGTTCCGAACAGCTGTAAATCAAAGATGCTTCTTTTTCCTACAGCATAAAGCTCAGCTTTTTTAGCGCGTAATAAGCGATAATATGGTCAAAGATGAAGCACGCAGACTTGGAAATATCTAACTTTATACTTTGACCTTAAAAAGATCCAGATTATAAAAAATTTAAACCGGCAGGTCGTACCATACATTGGCCGTGCGGAGAGGGGAGGAACGTCGAAACAACCACCGAGGTAATTCCACTATGTATGGGTGGTAGTGGGCCGTCTTTCTACTTGTGCTGTAGTACAAAGGGGATGGAAGTACAAGGTCGCACAGCTCAGCTCATTCTCCGAAATGAATCCTGTAGAAAATTCATAGACACGCTACCCTCCAGCGGTGTTGAAGGTTTTACCTTAATCCTGAGCTCCACAAACTTGGTCTGAGACAGTTGCGAGTACTCCACGCGAACCAAGCTCGCGTGGGCGTCATACTCCTCCCTCGCGGCCGCCAGCACGGCCAGCTCGCAGTCCCCGAAGAGCTGCAGGTCGCGGGGAGGCGCGGGCCCCGGCGGGGAGGGAGACTCCGGCTCGGGGGAGTGTGCGTAAGAGCTGGCGGCTTCGTCGTCCGTCAGCAGTGCTAGGACGTATGAGGTGAGGTCTTGCTGTGGATATACGCAGAATACGGTTATCTTTACGAGCACAGATAAAGTAACACTTGTTTTTTATTCAAAATAGGTTTGTCTTCGACCACGCCCTGCCTGATGCTAAGCAGGATGCAGTCTAAGATGAAGCACGCTTACCCAGTACCAGATATTCTGCCGCCAAGCAGTAGTGTGTAAATATTACTGTGTTCCGGTTTGGAGAGTACTGCAGCTAGCGAAATTACAGGGCTGAGTCTCAAAGTAATGCGCGCCAAAGTAAGGATTCCCTGGACTTTGTTGTGATACTCAAAGTTCTGTGTATCGCTGTAATGATCATCAAAAATCTCACGCTTGCGAAGCAACATCACCCAATGGACCGCTTGAACATTGGAGAGAGAAGTGACCGCAGCTTCGAGTATACCTAACTTAGTAATGTAGGTACTTAAGTAGGTACGGAAAGTTACGCACGGGTCCCCGCATAACACTTGAAAATAGTCCGATTTATTGTACCGTTTTTTTCGTATGGGTCAATGTATCTGTACCGATATCATTTTAATTGTGCTAAAGGTGACAACGTTTAGACTACAGGTAGTCACAGTATCGACGCCGACTCCGTGAGTGCAGGACTCACGCTGTGGGGATGCTGGCGCAGCAGGTCGGCGAGCAGCCTCACGGCGAGGTCGGGCGGCGCGTGGCGCAGCACCAGCGCCAGCCGGAACGCGGCCGGCTGCGTCACCTGTGCGGCGCCCCTCGCCGCCATGCTCTCCCACACCCGCGCCTGAAATAATACACAATATACAAAGCAAACATTAAGCTCTTTGTCCTGTTCAAATTCGAACCGGCCTCAACTCAGCGTCACTTAGCCTTTCTCACACCGATGCGGCCTACGACGGTGACTGTGCATGGAGCAGGACAGACATCTCCGTTTGCGATGAGATGAGAAGTAATGAGAAGAACGAGACGCTTTCCTGATGGTAAGAGGTAACGCAGGCGTTGACGACCCACGACCATGCAGCGGTACACAGAACTTTGAGTAGCAATACAAAGTCCAGGGCGTCGCTGCTTTGGCGCTCATTACTTTAAGACTTGCGATGGTTTGTCTCAACAGCCCAGTAATTTAGTTAGCTGCATTATTCGTCAAACACAGTAATATTTAGACACTACTTCTTGGCGGCAGAATATCTATCTGCTTCTGCGGTAGTGATCCTAGAGTTCAAAAGTCGCATCTGGCAGAAAGGTGTTCGCAGCAAATCGCAGCTAAGTGGCTCGAGTCGCCTTGAGGAAAATGCCGCGGTGTGCACTTCGCGGCTGCCGCGACGTGGGGCAGGCTTCATGACTGCTGGCACCGTACGATGCGGCATGTACTTGCATACCTGGTAAGCGACGCAGTTGTCGAGCGAGTGCCAGATGGGATCGGCAGGCGAGGCGGTCGCGGCTGCGAGCTGCCGCCAGGCGCGCTCCGCGTCCGGCGCCGGCGCCCGCAGCGCCGCGCACGCGCCACCCCACATGCGCGCCGCGGTGTCCTCGCTCGCTGGAGGACGAAGAAAGAATGAGTTCCACATTTAATAAATCACAGTCACGGGCAGGTAAGAGAGTCACGGAACTTCTAAGGTAGCCCATAGCTCCTCATGAGGATTTCCTTTGTTATCCCCGACACAGACTTCCTCCTCATGCTGTAAAACAGATTCCTAGACTCGAAATTCTCATTCTTGAGCAATACATGAACCGCGTACATGTAATTCATTGTCCAGTTCCTTTGATTGTTTTAAAGGCTACTCATTTCGTGTGTGAATCTGCAGCCACATTACCTTCCATATCGGGCTGCACGCGCCCCGCGGCTCCCGCGGCAGACGCGTCCTGGAAGTACCATAATATAATTATGTACCTATCTAATGCACAATAAGGTCTAGCATGACAATTTATGAAAAATACCTTTAGTCAAGTTTTCGATGCTAACTTGCATATAAAGTTATTGTACCCCGGCGGACTACAAGGACTAAGGATACAAACTAACATGAATTCTTATACATATTGTACGTAATTACGTATCGGAAACTTGGCGGAGGTAGTAAGTACGTAGGTGCGCAACTCGCGCAAGCAATAGAATACTTTATGAAAACTGTGACTGCACCCGTGCCCTGCCGGCCGTTCATTTACACTACACTTTTCTAACGAATACGAAGTAGTTAGTAGCAAGTAGTTTTTATTTATTTATTTATTTATTTTATTTTATTTTATTTTATTTTATTTATTTTATTTTATTTTATTTTCTTAGGGAAACATACAGTGCTTATGATTAAATAAATTAACATGAGCGATAACTACACACCATTTATATGTTTCCACTTATGAATGTCTATTTTACACTTGTTTCACTTTTTGATTGTTTTACACTTGTTACAGCTATTTTACACCTTGTGGGAACTAGACAACTAGAGATTAGAAATAACAATAATTATACACAAGAAAAAGTTCAAACTGCACCAAACCAGTTCTTAGAGGACGTAGTTTTAAGTTCATGTATGGGAGTATTAAAAATATCAAAATCAGGGAAATAGTCTAAATTGTTAATATAGTTTGCTGATCTTATAAAGAAAGAGTTCCGTCTGTAATTTGTAGAACAAAGAGGAATATGATGTCCTGCGAGACGTCTTACAGACTTCGTAGGGACTTTCAAGTTTATTAAAGAAAGGAGATGAGGAGAATCAATTTGACATTGAGCGATTTTAGATAGTAACACGATATCTGCTATTTTGCGTCTCTCACAGAGAGGAAGCATATGGTGTCGGCTGCATCTCAATTCATAGCTACTGTCATGTTTTTTGCACCTAAATTGGAGATATCTCAAGAAGCTGCGTTGAATAGATTCTAGTCTGTTAATGTATTTATAGTACTGTGGGCTCCAAATTTGGGAGCAATATTCGAGAATGCTACGCACATAAGAGCAATAGAGAACTTTAAGTAGTTTGATGCTATTGAATTGGGAGCTTGACCTTTTAATGAAGCCCATGATTTTATAAGCCTTATTTGAAATAAAGTCAACATGTTTTTCATATGATAATTTCGAGTCGTGGATTACCCCTAAGTCACGTACTTCGTCCTGTTTCTTTAAATCTTGACCCTTAAGCTTATATATAAATTTCGTTATATTAGATTTACGTGTGAATGTTATCGAGTGGCATTTAGCAACATTAAGGTCTAATTTATTCAGCTGACAATATTCTTCAAATCTTAGGAGGTCTTGCTGCAAATGATGACAATCAGTAGGATTATGGATTTGTTTAAAAATTTTCATGTCGTCAGCATATAGAAGGAAATTGGAGTATTTAAAGCAAGAATTTATGTCATTCACAAAGAAGTTAAACAGCAAAGGGCCCAGTAAAGAGCCTTGGGGCACCCCTGACGGCACATAGTTCCAAGAAGATGAATACCCATTTAGAACTATCGCTTGAGATCTATTCGCAATGTAAGAGGAAAACCACCTATATAAATTACCGTGAATACCGGCAGAGAAAAGTTTTTGTAGCAGCAAAATGTGATCAATTCGATCAAACGCTTTGCTATAGTCAGTAAATATAGCATCTACTTGCCCCCCTGCATCCATGCTCAAAGTCGTAAAGTCAATAAATGTCAATAGATTTGAGGTTGTTGAACGATTTTTAAGGAAACCATGCTGTTCTTGAATAAATGTCCCTGACAATGCATCATAAACTTGAGTATATACTAATCGTTCAAATATCTTTGCAAAAATACATAATTTAGATATTGGCCTATAATTTTTAACATCGTTTTTATTGCCAGCTTTATGAATCGGGGTCACAAAAGCAGATTTCCAAATTTTTGGTACAATGCCTTCGTTAACAGAACGCTGGAATAATAATACAAGCGGGGTTGTTAGTGCCTCTGAACAATTCATGATGAATATTGGTGCTAATTTATCAGGCCCAGCTCCTTTGGTAAGATCTAACGACTTTAAGAGTCGAAACAATGCATCAGGTGTTATTTCTATATTGCAAATAGTTTTACTATGACAGGGGTCTGTCTGTAGCGAGGTGGACTGAGTACTATGAACACTAGATGGAGAGAGAAATGTGGACTGGAAATAGTCGGAAAAAAGAAGGCATACGCCTTCTCCAGAGGTAGCCGTTTTCCCTTCATATGTCATGGAAGAAGGCAGAGTAATAGGATTATTTTTATTATATTTAATAAATGACCAAAATAATTTCGGGTTTTTTACTATGGACTGTTCGCATTTACTAATGTATAATTTATAACACTCCTCTTCCAACGATTTAGCTTTCTTACGAAGTAATGAGAAGGTTTCATAGTCTGATTTATTACCATACCTATGATACTTTTGATGATATTTAGCTTTTTCTTTAAGAACTTTCTTTAGAGTTGAGTTGAACCAAGGTGGGAAAGTGGAAGGGGTAATTCGTTTACAGGGTACGTATTTATCTATTACATCATATAAAACTTTATAGAAATAGTCTACGGCATCCTCCAGGGGCATATCATGCAAGCAGTTGTCCCAATCAACCTCATTTAGTGACAACTTAATACTATCGTAATCACCTGATTGAAAGAGATATTTGTTTCTGATGTTTGATTCTAAAGAATTAAAATTTAATAAATTTAGAGCAATAACTAATGACTTGTGGTGTTCATCTTCAGGTACCAAGGGATCATCACAGGCAGACACCGATAAGTTGCTATTACACAACACTAAGTCAAGCAACCTGTCATTAATATTATGACAAAAATTAAATTGCGTCAGGTTACACTCTGTTAAGGTATTAAAAAAGTAGATTTGCGTTTCTCCTACAGCCCCCTGGTACTGTGTTTGGTCCCCACCGCCAGGTACCCATTGGACGCCACTAAGGTTAAAATCACCCATAATCACAAATAAGTCATCCGGGCATGAATTCACTATAAGTGATAAGTTACTAGCAAAGTTATATAGTTGCGTGTTAAAAGAGTTACCTAATTTTTCGCTACAAAGATAAATAGTGCAGAAATGAATTAACTTAGAACGATTGTTTTTTTTATTTTTGTGAGTAACGGTCACCCATATATCTTCTGCTGATGAAGACCATTCTGGGCGCTCCGTCGCTATAAAATCCCTACTTATAGCTAATAATACCCCCCCACCGTACTTTTCTTTCGTAACTGCATAGTTCCTATCCCTTCGCCAAACAATATACCTATCGTCAAACAACTCACTATCATTAATACCATTAAGCAGCCAAGTTTCTGAAAGCGAGATAATATCATACGAATTTATAAGTACATTTCTTTTAAATAAATGCGTCTTAGTGCGTAACCCTCGAGTATTTTGGTAATATATATTAAAGTTATTAGAAGTCATTGTTAAAAATAAATTGTTACGTAGCTTACGCGAGTCAAATAATAATGTGTATAAATAAATAATAAAAATAACACATAACGGGAGTTTGCAATGAATCCACAACCATTACGCAATTTAAAATCCATCCAAAGAGCGTTACTAAATAGTAGATTAAATTCTGATACTTCTTTTAATTGTTTAATAGCTAAATGCAAAACTTGAAACGAAAAATTCCAGCATAAAATTGATTTTTTACTAAAATATAGGGTAGCATAAAAACATGACAGCGACAATTCTAATACAAACCAGCCTATTAACAACCCTTCTACAAGCAAAAACCAAAGACATCGGTTCGTAACGGGACAGGCAATAATCACCCGTAATGACGCGCACACACAGGCCATAGGCGGCCGGATTTGTATGAATGGATGCAAACTTACGTGCGAAAACCGGGTGGCCGGCTCACCGAGGCTGTCACTGCGATAAGGTAAACAAAGGACACTGGTTTTGCGTGCGTTCTTCAAACTAATCTCAAATAATAATATATGTGATAAGAACACTAAACTATCTTGGAAAGATCCTTCTCGCACTTTATAAAAAATGCAGGGGATGTGTCATTCTTCCTGGCTAATATCTTGCAATGCTTGACCCAGATGTGCTTGAAGTTTTTTTCCTTCGCCAAAGATCTTGCCTTACTAAGCAGTATTTTGTTGCGTTGCGTCAGGTGGTCGGTACAAAAGACAATTCCATCCCCAGAGAAGCCCAGATCTGCTAGGGTGGGCTTCTTCTTACGCAAACTTGCTAAAAACTCCTCCTTTGTGTATCTGCTATGGAATGCGATCAGAATTGGTTTCTCAGCGTTGGGCACACGAGTGGGGACCCGAGCTAGGTAGTTAATTGCCTCCTTTTTAATTGGAAAATCGCAAGTTTGGCCAATTTTCTGCGCAATATCATATAGATTTTCGTTCTTTTTTAGAGGAATCCCTCTTATTTCGACGTTATTAGCTCGGGCCCATTGATCCTTATCCTCTAACTCTTGGCGTAGTTTAGTAATTTCTGCTCGGAGACTAGGGATCTCCTCACATGTCTTTTCAACCTTGGTCACTCGCGACCCTAAAGCCTGGACTGTCCCGGAAAAGTTGCTAATGAGTTGATATGCCATTTCCAGGGATTCCTTAAGGCCGTTAACCTCAATCTTAATAGATTTAACATCTTCTAACAATGATGTAAGCGGAGCCAGCTGTAACATCATATTGTTGAGTTGCTCCTGGATTTTGTCTAATTGATTGGGCATTGGCGACATCGCTGCAGGTGAAGGTGTTGGACTAGATTTGCACTTCGGGCACCGCCAGTTGTTTCTCCGGTCTCCCAATTTGCGAAAGCCGCTCTCAGTGATCCCAGAGCACTGGAAGTCGAAGTGCTGCTTGCAGATGCAGCACGCGGGTCCTTCAGTATGTTTCGATCCACAGCTGACACACGTAAACATCTCGCGAAAAGTTTGAGAAACGGTGTACAAACTGGAGTAAACAAGCGTGCGATAGCTAGCGAAGCCGGAGGCTGAGTATGAGTTCTATTGGTACTACAAATACAAATATTTTATTGATAATTATAACCTAGGTACGGCAAATGCTCGAGAGAATAACTCTGAAAGTAATGGGTAACCTTTGGATACATATTTATGTGCATACAGGGCTGGCAGCTTGGGGCGTACCGTCCCGAAAGGGGGTCATTGTACTCAATATTGCGCAAGAAACTTTCTATGGACGCGCAGCTGACACCGGGAAATGCAACCGCTATATATGTATTCTATATACGTTCGTATAAGTAGAACTATATATAAATGTTTGTTGACCCTTTGATTTTTTCGCAATTTCAGAGTAATGCCTGCAGTAATATAAGGTATGTATGTACAATGACCCCTAATATAACGTAGTCACAACGACCGCCTTTCGGTGTACCCGTCCAGGGTTGCGCTGACAGCCACTACTAAAGCGCAAAGAGCTCATTGTACAATGTACCTACATGTCATAATTAACTTTTGCTATTGGACCGACCGACCCTGAAATTGCGATACAAAATCAGCTGTTCCTTAAGTACAATGTTCCATGACCAATATTCCTTTGAGAGCAATTTGAGAGAGACCAAATTTAGAAGTAAAAACTTCTTGAGACGCTTTGAGCAATTTTTGGTAGGGGTTTTCGTCACCGACATGTAAAGCTGACCACATCACCGACATGCTAATGTGATTGTTTCACTGGTATGCTAACGTGACCGTATGGCCACATCACCGACATATTAATATGACGTGTGTTAAGTGCTCAGTAGTCCCCGTGAATGTATATTTTTTCTCGATTTGGGTTGATAACGTAGTAATAGTTCTTCACATTGATAACTATCAAAAATAAAGTGGAACAACAGAAATACGACACGTAACGCCCGCTTGCCTATTTATTAGGTCGTACATAAGTTAAAGGCCGCCAACACAGTCATACCTATCCATGTAAAAACACGGGACACATCCCGCGCCACCGTTTCAAAACTTACATCATTTAATATTAAGTAGGTATATCCCATTTTTTTTCGTACCACATATATACCTAGCTAATTAAGTACACTAGACTCATGAAAAAATATTTCTGCAGATAATGGTTAAAAGAAATAATAAAATAAATTGTTAGTACTTACACAGAAAATAGAGATCGTTTATCCAGAAATTAAAAGTTTTATTTTGATACGCGACCTCACGAGGGGAGCGAGCGGCTAACTGTCATGGCACGGTCGACGGGAAAGCTAGTGATGCGACTCGCTGTTTAAATCAAGTGTTGTCGATAATATCGTGTCCAGGAACGAACATAAATCTGTTGTGTCTCGCACTACTGGTAGTATTTTACTAATTTCGTGCAAAGTGGCCTTCAATACATAAAAACTAATCAGAAACACTTGGCTTCATAAACTTTGGTTCAAGTCCGCGCCGATCACATATCAACGTAGAAGGAACAAATTCTCCCTCGTTAGTTAGGTAGTTGTCCATTTTATTCAACGAGATCTTACAATAATTAATTTCTATTCACGCTAAATCTGTGCTGATGTGATCTGATTGAGTTTAGATTAGAATGATAATATCGTTCAATGAAAAGATTAGAGTCTTTGTCTTGCGCATGTCCATGTATTGAGTATGCGAGTAACGACCCTATCTATTTATTCTGAAGTTATATTTTTACTGTATTTCCGCTTCTATATCGTTTTGGTAACAACGACTAGAATTTAATTATAATTATTTATCTAAATTACGCTACAATCTGAAGAAATCATGTCAATTTTGTAAATTAATTTATTAACCAATAAAAATAGCAATCAGTAAATATGTCTCCTTATCGTTGTAGTTGCCGCGCGGCCCAGAATGAAGAAATAAGTACTGATTCAGGTTTACTGGTTAGTTCATTCTTTATCCTCGTTTTAACCGGACAACTAAAAAGCGGAAATGCAAAAAGATATGATGACAGAATGCCGTAAGATGAACTACGAAAAGTAACGCCGGAATCAATCAGAATTATTCCACACACAAATATTAATCATGAAGGGTAGGTACTCGTAGTAACCAATAAATATTATAATAAATTTCCTATCGTGAAGGAAATATACGACAACTATTTAATTATTTATGATTATCGATTCGTTTTTACATTAGGACTGTAGCTTATAGACTTCACTATTCAGTAGGGGGTAGAGAGGTTACTTTTAGCGCATGCGTTAGGTTTTCCGATGAACCTATTTTCCTTTACAGAAATCTATACTCCACCTTACATTATCAGTAACAAGGCTCAAAATTAATATAACGTAATTGTGACATTAAAGGATTGTCAATCGATATGATGTTTTAGCGCGTGGAGTTAAGGCATAAATTAAAGGTAATACATTAAGTACGAGATGTGAGTCAGCGTAAAATCACAAGCCATGAACTTGAAATGCTCCACATCGGAACACTTCTAGATCTGTGTCAGTGATTTCTCCCCACATATTCTAATCATACGCCTAAATTGACTGTACGAATAGTCGAATATATCCGCCAAAACAAAACAAGCAAGCCAAATAATATAAAAATGGATGTCCAATAATTATTTTTTTCAACGATATTCCATACATCATAATCTGTTCAGGCTTTTTTATAAGTTACGGCGCAATAAAGAAACTTACATACATGAACCCTGAAAACATTACACTCCTTTTTTGGGCAGTCGTGTAAAGATATAGCCCTAATTTCCTTTAAGCTTTAGTTTGTTCTAACACAACTATTTTTTGTAGTAGTTTTGTTTTTTACCTCATTAGTTTTAATGAAGGATGCACCGTTTGGGACAGATTCCTCGGTTTTAATAAAGTTGTTGTTGTCCCGCGAGTCCTCCGCTGGGAACGTCAATGAGCTGGGATTGGGAACAAATCTTAAGCGTAACATTTCTTCATAATACATATTTTCAATTATTATTGTACAAATAAATTCGATGGTATACGCGAACGATGTCGACGCAGTTTTCGAAGACTGTCGAGTCTAACCATCGAAGTTTGTAAGTAATGAGCGCCAAAGCAGCGATGCCCTGAACATTCTCTTGACTGTCTTTTCGGAGTTATGTAAGAATTGAACCGTTATTTTTAAACGGTGGGGACAAATCTCGTAAGAAAAACCTCTATATTCAGAGTTGTTAATGTTCTCGAAGATCTATGAAATCTGCGAACCCGCACTTGGCCAGCGTGGTGGACTGTGGCCTTACCCTTCTCACAATGAGAAAACACTCACGCCCAGCAGTGGGAGAGTTTATAAATAAAACAGGGTTGCCCCAGGTTGGTTTTAAAATCTATATTATATAATTCATGTGGTGCGGAATCAGCACATAGAGACGCATACAGAGGAAAAGTTCGTTAGTACTGTATGGGATAGAGTTCGTCCCATACTCGGAACCGTTCCAGGAACATGTCCTCGTGTACGGACAGCTCCCGTCCCAGCTTGAGGAAGCGGCGCGCGTCCGGCGTCATGGCCGGCCAGCGCAGCCCGAGGGTCTCCGCCCTCGGCGTCGGGTCACTGGGGACGAACGAACATACAACACATAAAAACACGAACACAAACGTAAACAGATTTCTCGTGCGAGTCGACAGCCAAACGTAACTTTAACATGCAACACACTACTAAGCGAGAGAGAAAGATCGTAGAACTAAGTGAAATCCGTATGAAAAATGTTGAAAATAGTTCTTTTTTAGGGTTCCGTACCCAAAGGGTAAAACCCTATTACTAAGACTCCTATGTCCGTCCGTCCGTCTGTCGCCAGGCTGTATCTCATGAACCGTGATACTTAGACAGTTGAAATTTTCACAGATGATGTATTTCTGTTACAGAATAATATAAATAGCAGGACACAGGCTAGGGATACGGAACTTTCCCCTTCGACCTGTAAATAGACTCGTGTTCGCGTTACCATCTTCTTACACAGTCATAAACGTCGGATACACGGACGAAAATATACAGAAAACTGCACGTGCCTATACCAATGAAAAGGCACAGAATTGACAATTGTTACTGTAGGTAATTTTTGAACTTGGGCACCCGGCGTCAACCGGATTTAGCATTTGGTTCGCGTTTTATTGAAAACTACCCTCCTGTCGACTGCAATAAACTGCTTTACAAACAATAGATGGCGTTGTTTCCATTACGTGTATCTACAAATTATGAACAACGCCGTCCATATTCGGTTTCGCGTTAATTATTATTTGACATATTGAATTTTTTTACACGCTTTCCCTGACTGCGCTTGCAGAAATTGTCGGCAATTAGACAACACCAGGCGAATGACAATTAAAAGAGCGGGATTATGAAATACTTTGTACCAACATTCAGATGAATAACATACTATCCGACCAAATAAAAAGCGTTATATGTACAGTGTACCACGGGCTCGTAGTACGGCTTGAGTTATGCAACGTATCTCGTAAGGTGACGCTCATATATCAAATATGGCTTTTCAGGCAATGCAATCCCAGTTTTTTTATCCTCTTTTGGCAACACGCGTCTTAGATAACACCGTCTGCACTTCGTACGTTTTTTCGGTAAAGTTCCGAGCTGCTTAATGTTCTACCATTGGCAGTCTATAATTTATACATATACTTCTCTATATTATATATTTTGTATCCGTCCATAGCCGATAGGTATTCATAATTGTACCAACCCATAGCGCGCGAAGTCGTACCACATGCCAGTCATTTTGTCCACCATCTTGGAATCCTCGCTATCGCTGACCTCTATCGTCGGGAAGCGGAAACTCAGCGTGAACAGGTACAGCAAGTCGTCGTGGTGCGCCACGCCTGGGAACACAGATGGCGTCTTAATATTACAATCAGATTCAAAATCAAAAAGTCATTTATTCAAATGGTAAGGCACTTATGAACGTTAAGTTACATGTTTGAATCTACCACCGGCTCGTAATTACACTTCAACTGAGAAGACTCCGGCAAGAAACTCAGCAAGGCATTTTTTTTGTGGATCTTTCTTTTCATATTAAGTTACAGTTTACAGTTATAAATATTAATACATATATTATGCTTACTACAATTGTCACTTAGCCAGGGGGATGCAAGTGCAGAGAGAAGCTACAACAACCATATATTCCTGTCTTCCACGTAATGAGTCGCCTTAGTAGGCTTTGTCAATTAACCTCTGCTTTATAAAATCTTTGAATTTATTATAGGACATTTGAGTTACCTCAAGTGGGATTTTATTATAGAATCTAACGCAATTCCAGAGAAAAGACTTATTAGCTTTATATAATCTGAATGTAGGTGTCTAGGAATTAAAAATCAATGTACAAAAGCACCTTACCACAGTACTTACGGCAACCGCGGGTAGAGAGGGTGGGGTACTATTCTTACGCCGGCACCACCACGGCATTATCGATATATGTATCTCAGTACAAAAAAGTAACATTTTCCTATTTTTTTTTGGAAGTCGGTTAATATAGTAAAGATTACCTCACGTATATGCTTACCAACAGGTTTGTTAGTGACGCCGTCTTCGTACCAGCTGTGCTCGCCGACGTAGTCCAGCTCGTAGTACCACACGGCGCGCTCGGAGTGCCGACACATCAGGTTCGCCAGCCTGGAACACACGCGTCACTTGTCCGTCTGATGCTATCCATACACTAGGGTGCACGGGCAAATACGTCTAAATCAGCCCTGTTTCCATAAACTCTTGGAAATGTAGGTTTCCTCACGATATTATCCTTCAATGTTTGAAGTCAGTAATTAATACGCACATAACTTAGAAAAGCGACGTGGGATTCGAACCCTGAACCTCCAGATTGGAAGTCAGACAATCTCCCAACTAGGCTATCGAAACTTCAAATATTTATGCAGATACAATTAAAGAAAAGCTTTCATAGCTTCTTTGCTTTTATGGCTACCAATGACAATAAAGAAAACCTATGCGCGCACGTGTGTGAGAGTGTGTGTGTGTGTGCGTGTGGGGATGTGTGTGTGTGTGCGTGTGGATGTGTGTGTGAGAGTGTTTTGATTGATACATTCAGTGCTAGCGACGCTCGCACCTGTGGACAGGGAAGCCGGTGATGGCGTCACCATACAGCTTGCCGAGGCGGTCCGCCGTCCAGGAGTCGTTGCGCAGCCGCCTGTCCCCGAAGTACGCGTGCCGGAGCCTCCGGGCGGGTTCGCTCGAGTTGTCCCGTGGCAGGATGAAAGATATGGGCGCTATGCGCTCCCATTCCTCGTCCATTGTCCGTAGGAGGGACTCGTTGTTAAGAACGGCTGGAAAAGTTACAGAGATATGTTTGCAAGCTTCACTAACTCGTTCGGCAAGTCTCTAAGAACCGCTGGGCAAATCACAAAGTATAGTTTACACAACACGTTTATTACAATATTAAAATATTTTGATAAAAAAAATAATCTGAAGGCTATATTTATGTGCCTCTAGACAAGTGTCAAAGCATCACTAGGCAAGTGCCGAAGTAATTTAAAAAGAGCAGGTAAAGTCAAACTATTTACTTGATTGGTAATCAAAAAAATGTCATGAACCTGGAACATTAATGATGTCGATGCGTCACCAACTTAGAGATGTTTACATTAATAGATTCCAGATTAACTACAAATAAAGAAAATAACCCGTAGAATAGTAACCGCAGCAGCGGTTAATGTTGGACATGTACTAAGTTTTGTAGTACTTTGGCATCTGCACTAGCATTATATTATCTGGGTTAGAAGCTGTTAGCAGTAGTTCGGGTTTTCCAAGTACCGGGGCGACATAACTCACTGAAGGCCTTCCAGAAGAACTCATCTCTGGTCTGGCTGACGATGTATGGCACGGAGTGCATCTTCCCCTCGCAGATGGCGTCCATGGGCTCGAGCGGCAGGAACCGCTCCTGACCAAAGTCGGGCTCCACCACCGGCCGGAACAGACTTAGCGGGTCGAAGCCGAACTCCTACACAAAGTATAGAAAAAAAAACGGATCAGACTCTTTTCATAAGCTGCCCTGACGCTGGCCTCACGGCCTGACGGCGGCTCAGAGCTAGAGGAGCAAGGCTACGGTCCACTGCGCTAGTCTTTGAGAGCATCAACTGTCAGATACGCACGTCCTCGAAATGTTTTCCTTTGCCGTTTTAAAAACAGAGGAACGTTCCGAGCTGGTGAAGTGAAAAGACGTGAAAGACGGGCAAGCGCAGCGTAAGACGTTCATCCATAAGGTGGACAGACGACCTCATAAAGACCGCAGGAACGCGCTGCATGCGAGCCGCTTCCAACCGGTCTCTATGGATGTCAACTGGGGAGGCTATGTCCAGCAATGGACGTCCTACGGCTGAGATAATGATGATGATGAAGTGAAAAGGGTATGTTTTATCTTGCTAGAGCGAAGTCCTTACAAAGAAACCCAGCAGAGAGCCGGCGAGCTCCTGCCAGGTCTTCGTCTGCAGGCACCGGTAGATGGCCCCGGGGGGCGAGGTGGGGCAGCCGCTGATGCTGGCCTGCTTCACGGCCAGGTCCATGCGGGACGAGGGGCTCGCCACCTTGGAGGTGGGGGATCCGCTCATGGAGATCGCGCGGTGGAACAGACCTGTGGGGAATGCCAGGGTACACAAATCGGTACCACTTGGAAAGAAAACACCCGGCTCTTGCATTCGGTTAGCATTTTCAATTTTTATGAGTTAGGTGACGCTCCTTAAAAATATGGTAATAATTACAAAAAGCACCATCTATTGGTTTCACTAGCGCTGCTGTTGGGATTGCCGCGACTTACTGGCTGGATGGAGCAGCTGTGGATCGTGAGTAAAAATGCACTGAGGTGGCAAAAAATATCTTCCGTTCCTGCGATGTGAAGCAAAAACCAAGCCTCTGGTAAAACAGCACTTGTAGCACATATGGCCAGCAGGATACCTCTGCTCATAGGCGAGATCATGTGCAGCATGACGCTGAGAGAGCCCGCGCTGCAGCCGCTGATGGTGACGAGGTTGGGGTCCCCTCCGAAGGCCGCGATGTTCCTCTGCACCCAGCGCAGCGCCGCCACCTGGTCCTTGAAGCCGTTATTGCCGGGAGCATCGGCCGTTCCTAGGGCGAGGAACCCTGGGAAACACAAAGGAGCAAATAAGTACATTTTGAACCAGCCGTTTTATAAAGTAAAAACAAGGATCAATTGAGCACTGTTAAACAATCAGCTGAGCCGCACAATCACTTCACTTCGCTTGATTACTGCCTTTTTTTAACTGAGTTTGTTGACGCAGTATTGTCTTGGCCTTCAATAACATAAGGTGCCATCTTCTTCTTTTTCTAGCCGTCCTAAGGATAAATGGAAGGACAAGGCGGCTAAATATCGAGTGATTGTAGTTCAACATCGAGATACATGACATAAACATAATTGACTAAATACCGCTAAATATATATAATCGTTTTAACTTGATATTAATAATTCAATACAATACCATTACAATTCGAATCAAATCAAATATAAGTTAATAGTTCCGATCAAACTGCGGTAATGGATGTTGAGCTGAGGTAGGGCTACGCCCCGCGCCCATTTGGGCAGAAGCCCTAAATGGTAAAATGGTCGCCCTTTTAAGGCGACCGCAGAGGGTGATGGCCATCAGAGTCATAAGGGGATACCGCACTATCTCAGGTGATGCGGCATGCCTTTTGGCCGAGTCACCTCCCTGGGACCTGGAAGCGGAAATCTATGCAAACATGTACGCATGGCGTATGGAGCTTCACCGACGCGGACGATGTCCTACACAGAGGGAGGTGGAAGTGTGGAAGTTCCACGCTCGTCGGTCCGTGTTGGAAGAGTGGAAGGAGTTCCTGGCCCATCCAAGGGCTGGAAGCTGGACCGTCGAGGCTGTCCAGCCTGTTCTCGAGGACTGGCTGGACAGGGCGCACGGGTCGCTTACCTTCCGGCTTGTGCAGGTGCTTTCGGGGCATGGATGTTTCGGAAAGTATCTGTGCCGTATAGCCGGAAGGGAACCGACAACCGTGTGCCATCACTGCAGCTGCGACGAGGATACGGCGCAGCATACGGTAGAGGAGTGCCCGGCATGGGCAAGAGAGCGCCGTGATCTCGTCGCAGTAGTGGGGAGCGACCTCTCGCTTCCAGCGTTGATACGCTCAATGCTCGGATGCGAGAGATCGTGGGAGGCGGCAGTTTCCTTCTGTGAACAAGTGATGTTCCAGAAGGAAACGGCGGAGCGCGAACGGGAGGTCACAACAGATCTCCCAATGCGCCGCCAGAGAGCCGGTCGTCGGAGGAGGATTCACGCCCTCCTTCAACCTCCATAACAGGGACCTTGGGCGGTGGACTCGGGGGGGTCCATCGTCCGACAAGAGTAGCCCCTGAGGTGGCGCGCGCGGTGTTTCCGCGCGCCCCTCTAAGAAAGAAGGATGGAGGCTCTACAGCTCCATCCCTAACAGGAAAGGGTCCCAGGGGACCAGCGCTGTCGGGGCCGCGGACGAGTGCGAAAGCGTTCCCGTAGCCCCGATACATAGGCGCCAGGTAGAAACACCCCTGGGATTTTAGTGGGAAGGCCGCCCCTATGGCGGAGAGTCCCACATAACCACCCTGCTTCCCCCAAAGCCGGTGGTATCCATTAAGGATTTCCCTGGAAAAAAAAAAGGGCTACGCCCCGACATCGAGTGTCATTGGTGTACCTAGCGAGCCGATCCTGTAGTTGAAGGTGACGAGCACGAGGTCCCGGTCGAGCAGGTAATGCGGGCCTGCGATGAGGCTCCGCCCCGACATCGAGTAGAACCCGCCCGCGTGGATGTACACTACCACGGGTAAATCTTTCAACCTGGAACAGTGGATGTCACACTTTTAGTACTGTGAAGTAAACACATTAAATTTTGAGCAAGCCAAAAGTCATAAAGGCTTATAGTGCAGAATCCCTTCTACAGTATGCTGTAAGGAGAGAAGAGATGAACAACGAGCTCTTTTTTTACAAATGGCTTAACGTGCGGTTGATTTGATCACGGTCCCGCCCAGGAAGTACCTACTTACAGTTATCTTGAACAACTCCAGATTATACTTGGTAAGAAAGACAAAGACTACGAGTAAAGAAGTAAAAGCTGTTTTTACTAAAAAGAGTGATCTAAAACTTTCTAGATAGAATTTCCACTGTAAAAACATATTTTTTCTGGTCTATTTCCCTGGTGAACGACAGTACTGATGAGATTCATCGTCGAATGTCTCAAAATAATAAGTACTAATGCAGCAATGAACTATTATTTTTTTTGTTTTTCAAAGTTTTCCATGCCTCTGTAAGGATCTCGGTGTCTCTCACCATTGGGCGTATCCTTCGCCTCTGTTTTTTGCCATTAAATAGTTGCAGGTTTTATAATCCAGAATGTTGTTTGGTACACCAGACTGCAATAACCTTTGGCCACCATAATCTGAAGGAAAACGACAATGAGAAGGTGGAGGTGGCGCTCGCCCGGGACCTCCAGAAATGTTCTTTAAATATTCGAGTTCTTCCTTAATTTGTTGTAGAATTTCTTGGTTAAACAACAGCTGTAAGTGTACAATACCACAAGTCCGCTGAGCTCTGTTGTTCTCGCAAGAAAGGTGCTTTGAAAACGTTTAGTGCGTTTATAATATGAATAGTATAAGACCCAATAATCGTCCATGTAAGGTCGTGATAGAGCCTCTTCCTCGAGGATCCCCTCGAACAGTGTATGAGTTGTCATGCGACCCACCCGTGGTTGGCCGGCGTGTAAACGTTGAGGACGAGGCAGTCCTCGTCGACGGGCGTCCCCGGCGCCGCCGGCTGCGGACACGCGGGGCCGTCGGCCGCGGCCGCCACGGGCGCCGGGTACTGCACGATCGGCACCGGCGGCTGCAACAACCAGCACCCGTTAGCTATTTCTCACACCTCTCAGAAACTGCGAGCACACACAAGTGTTTTTTGTTGTAAATGGAGATGTTTTGCAGAAAAAAGTGTGGCAATAATTGTTATAGAAAGACAATCAGCAAGTGTTGTACCATTTTGAAATCTTAAATACCCATTTTTGAAATAACTTGCCCAGAGTAGAAGAATACTATTTTTATGAAAAGTCAAAGACAGGTGGCACCATTTTCTCAAATCGCGACTCGAGCTACATACATTTTAACTAAGCCAGCGATGTATTTTTGCTCGATTTGTGGCTGACTTTATAAGATCAAGTCTTACAGAGTCAGCATTCCTTTGAATGATATTTGTGATCAGTGGTGCTGTGTATACATTTTCCAGCATTTAAACATATGCCGGTCATCACTTAACCAAGTGATATTGATTTCATCCCCCCGCCTCCCCCTCAGCCCGTGCCTGCTTGACGTGGAGTTTCGAGACTTTCTATATATTTACTTTCATGTTTCTTTAATGAATAATACTCTTTATTTACCGCGGGGTCCCATCACTTAGAAATGAGAATTCACTCAAAAGTAACGCCATCTGTAGAACAGGTGCGTCATTACTACGAAGTAATCAACATAAAATAGCTCGACACACGCACAGAGTGGCGCCATCTCTTGTACTGTATGAAAACAATAAATGTGGAAAACTTGGAAAAACAGTTTGATTTATGGTAAACCGGGTTTTGTACATGTGTGCTTAGTATACTGATAGGGTTACAAGCTTGGGGAGTATTGAGCCGGAAGGGGGACAATGTACGAGGAGTACAATGTCCCCCTTCCTAAGCTGATTATGGTGCATCTCTGGCCTTGGAAGACACCGTAAATACCTGGAACCTGCGCGCTCCGACCGGCGGCTCCGCGTACTTGATGCCGCGGTATGCTTGGAAGTCCCTCCCGCGGCGCGAGCGCATCCACGCGCCGCGGAACTCGCCGGCCGGGGACGTCGCCACGGGCGCCGGCCGCTCGCCCGCGCCGGGGCTGCGCCCTCCTGCCGTCACATACATGTACAGCGGCCTACGTCTCCTTAGGTAAATATCATTATGTATAAGCACTACTGCAGTATCAGATATTAAAGAAATGAAAGAAAACGAAGACAATTATAAATTTACTATAAAAAACGCCGACTCCATGCCACTAAGCCCAAACATGGCCAAGTTTTATGTACATATTTTGGTTTAAAAATCAAACAACTGAACCGCTTTTCATGAAATTACTATAGGACCAATCCTAATCAATCCAATAAAATTACGAAATTCTGAGGTAACAAATATTAAAAAATTTGAGAATCTTCTTCTTTTTGAAGTCGGTTAAAAAGAAAATAACTGACTGTCCTGTTAGCTTACATGTATGCTTCAAGAGCTGTAAGGTGTGGGTTCGATTCCCGCTCAGGACAAACATTCGTGTGACGAGCATGTTTGTTCTGCGCCTGCGTGCGCACTGCGCAGCTGCTGTGTGTTCAATTGTACGTCATAAAGGACATGTTAAAAGATTTTTGAATTAATTATATTAATTTTAATTTAATTGTATTGGTAATATACATACATAAATGTTTTATCAATCAATAATCAATATTGAATTCGTTAAGAATATAAAAAGTACAGTAGTTTAACTAAACAATTATTGACTTGTAACTAGGGCGTTATTAATAAATTCTTTGTATTTTATAAGTATGTATTTACAATAAAAACCCGGCCAAGTGCGAGTCGGACTCGCGCACCGAGGGTTCCGTACAAACCTGTAGGTATATAAGTAAAAGTTAAGGTTTTCTAAATGGTAATTTATGCTTTTCGCAATTTTTCCTTTATCTGTGCTATAAAACGTTGAACGGGAAGTACCCTGTAGGTTTTGATTGCGTTGGCTTAGAAATTTGATTTTTTCACAGTTCTAAGGGACAGTAGACCTGAGTATTTGATATGAATTTTAGCTTGATACCTCCACGCGTTCCTGAGAAAAAGGGTCTTGACAGACAGACGGACAACAAAGTGATCCTATAAGGGTTCCGTTTTTTTCCTTTTGAGGTACGGAACCCTAAAAGGAGTATACAAGTATTTTATCAGTTATCTGGTTCTCATAGTACAAGCTTAGCTTAGTTCGGGGCTAGATGGCGCTGTGTGAAATGTTCTACGATATTTATATTATATTATTTGCAAGAAACTCTTTGTATTTATATGTAATATGTGTATATTTTACATACTGTCGCCGTGACTACCGGCGCCGCGGCCGGAAGTGGTCAAAATACTGCAGGTATCGACACAATGAGCGAAAGTTACGTGTTGAAGGAGCTCCCGCCCTGCGCCCTGCTAGTATTTGTTGAAGGCACACTCACTATAAAACTCATTTTAGACTTATGATAGTGGTTAACGCGGTCGGTTCACAAGTCGAAATGCGTGGGTTCTACAAAAAAATGACCCTGAGCTGGCGGTGAAGGAAAACGTCGTCGGGAAACCATAGCGTGGTGGTAGGGTACTCTCTAGCACTCGGCTGACTAGCTACCACCCTCAAGTTGAAAATCTGCTGCAAGCACTTAAAGGTGTGTTCCCACGTGAGAGTTAGTTCCATTCCAGGCTAGATGTGCTTCTTCGACCACACCATCACTTAACATCAGTTGAGCAATCAAGACACCTAGCTTGTCAACCATAAAATATTTCACCAATTTTTATATCGGTAATTTTTTTTTCTCCGTGGGTAATCGTTGTAACCAGTTACACACGTTCTTAAACCAACTCTCAAGGCCGCCCGCCCGGAGGCCTCGCGGCTATTGTTATCAGTCATAATAAGATTATGTATATCGGCATAAATGCATCTCTTTTAGTGTACCCGGACTGCAACAAACATGACTGATTTTTATTGTTGACTCTTTATTGTCCACACGAAAAAGTTTACAATACAGAAAAAAAAGAAAATAAACTTAAATAATAGGTGTAACAACTGGCGACCTTATCGCTACAAGCGATTTCTCCCAGGCAACCTTAGGATGGAATAGAATAAAGGAAGAAAAACACGGGGTGTGCCAATAACAAGGGTACACATATAAGGGATGCGAGCCGCTTCCAACCGGTCTTTATGGAAGTCGATGGGGAGGCCTATGTCCAGCAGTGGACGTTCTACGGCTGAAAAGATGATGATGACATATAGGGGACATCTTTTATTTCTACAAATCTGTAAGCACTCTTCCACTGTGAGTATGCTTTAGGAGGGTCGGCGTCTCAACGGACCACTACCTGTGTCAGCATTATTACCGACACTGAACACTGAGTAGGCTATTTCCTACCACGAGCGCTGACGGTGGAAAATCCGACAAGAGTTAGACACGCGCGCCGGCGCCGGCGGTTCCGCACCACCGTATAATGAAAAGATGAAATTGATAAATATACATACATAATTAACATATGTATACCTATAAATATGCCACATGTATTAATAAATCTAAAAAACTATGGGAAATTTGTTTTTTTAAATTCCATCCAGTAGATAATAATTGGTTGTTTTTTAAACAATTATTATCAGACGCTGGAGGACGGAGAGTCGTTACCGAGTTTCTACATCGGGTCGGAAAAATCTCAAATTCGAGGTTGTTTATATACCTATGTACATATGTAGTATATGCGAGGGCAAAGGCCGAGCCCCGCTGCACCACTCATTCAGCTAGTAATGTGTAGTAGTGTGTAGTTATAAACAACAATACAAAACGCGGCGCGGTATGGGTACACTTATCGACAGGGTCTCACAGGCGCCCTTGGTCACGGAACCCCAAAATGCATCACTCGGCGATGAATGGCTGCATAGGTAGGTATAGGAAATCGAGTCACCTATCCTTCATCTCATGAGTTACCGGTTTTCCTTAAAATCAAAACAATAACGTTTAAACAATAACAAAGATTTACCTGCTAGCTCCGACGCACGGGTTTCCCCATTGCCTAGCCACGCACACATGCACAGCAGCACGCACACAGGGCCGCGCGAGAGCGCAGTGGACATTTTCCTTGTAGTGGAGACACTGCGCGGCCGGGACGCCACGCCGGCTTATAAACATCGTAACTACTCAGGTATATGGCGACCTGCGCTGGTAATTCTGCAATTAAGAAGGAAGCCTTATTAGGTACAACTGAATAGTAACAAAACGAGGATGGATGACTGAAACTCGCTTACCTACCTACATACGTATGTTTTACTCACGCTGAGCCACTTTATTATTACAGCACAGCACCGGCGCCGGCGCCGGCGCCCGCGCCCGCGCGACACTGACGACATGCACGTGGTCATCATTCCCTCGGCCCTTCCCGCTCCGCTCTAAGAACGTGACGCTGCTATTTATGAAAGCTACAATTCAATAAGAGCGCCGTCGTCACCGATAATTGTGTTCCGGTTTGAAAGGGACTGCAGCTGGCGACTTTACAAGGCTGCTGAGAGCTACCATCGAATATCTTAAAGTAATGCGCCAAAACAACGATGTCCTAGACTTTGTTTTGTTACTCCAAGTTCTCAGTTCTGCCAGGATCATGAAGGGCTTCACCTCCCTCTTACCATCAGGAGGCGAATCGTTCCTGTTATTACACTTACATTTAAAAATGCAGGAAGTACTGTCACATTGCTGGCAATGTAGCTTGTACGTCATATTGCAGAATCACCCAGACACCGCCCATATAAGCCCGTAGCTCCGAGCACCGAGTCAGTGCCTCCTCGGACCTACGAACATGTGGGCTAAACTGACGTGTGTGTATACTGTGGTGGCGCTAGTGTGCGCCCATGAACATTATTACCACGAGCATGATCACGACCACGACTATTACCATGATCACGACCATGACTATTACCATGATCACGATCACGACCATAGCCACGATCATGGCCATGGTCACAGCCACGAGGTGACGAGTCCTGCAGGTCTGTATTTTATGATAAATATAATAAGGTTAAGTTTAAAATGTTTTCTTGACTTTCCTGGAGTTTATCGCGTTTGGGATTGTATTTTTAAATTACTGTAATATTGGTAATTAAAAATGACATGTCAAGTTCTTGACTGATAACATTATCAGCGCTGTGAATACCTACACCTACAGGTCATTTTGATTAAATCAAATCAAAGCTTAACAATCGTCAATTAAAATAAAACGAGTTAATGTGAAGTAATAATTATAGCTATTTATAAAAACGACTTTCAAAAACAACAGAAATTGTGCTTCTAGCAACATTGCGGCTTTAATAAAAATATTTTGAAGTATAAAATATAATTAACGTATTTTAGCGCCGGGCGCGGACAGCATGGAAGCAATAAACATCTTGAATCGCAAAGTGAAAGCTATGCCAGTTAGAAATAAACTATTAAAATATTTTATGATTGTTCAATGTTTGTGTTGGTCAATTATAGAAGAAGACTATAGGTCTCATTAAAAGTACCCATCAAGACATGGATACTCCAAACCACACACCCCGACCCGAGTGATATTTAGTGATAATTCCTCACCTTTGACATTACGTGTAAGTAAAGCACAGCACACTCGTGCACCAGCCCGCCTCACGTGCACGTCGTGGTGCTACCATCCTACAACAAAATACCCGCAACCTTATAGCTCAGTCGGGTATCCTTGTCTCGTAAGCAGATGGCCGTGGGTTCGATTCCCATTTAGTACAAACATTTATGTAAAGTACATAAGTTTGTTCTGTCTTGCTCTAAATACATATACCATAAGATGCTCTATTCACAAAAAAAGTGACAAGTATTACATCAGCCGCCTGGTTCCTACCTACGATGATACCCTGGTACAGCCTAGCTTACTTCAGGGCTAGGTGGCGTTATATAATTTTTTGTAAGTAAAGAATTCTATCGTGTTCCGCCGCAGCGACGTCGAGCCCGTCGACCCCAGAGTCCGACCCCGTGTCCACCTCCCCGGCCGGCAGCTTCCGCGGCTCGTGGATGACGAGCCGCCGCGGCCGGCGCTTCCAGGCCTACCGGGGGATCCGGTACGCGGAGCCGCCCACCGGGGAGCTCAGGTTCCAGGTGCGTTCCCATTTAAAGCGTTCCCCTCACAGGCGTAATGCAAACTACTCCCCGTCCCTTCGAGATGGAACGCAATTATTTGTGAAGGCTCCCCAAAACATAATTTGGAGAACTAAAACCTAAAAACAATCATGAGTTTCGATATTAACGTAAGATGTCTCTTGGCCGTCCCTAGTACGCGGGCCAGAGCCCAGGACTGGTTGGCAACAACCTATATGCGTACCTACTCACTAAAAGCAGGAAACGTCATATAAGGTAGGTAACTGGCTCTGTTAATTAGGTGCTTTCAATTATAAGTAACATATGAGAAAGGTCCACTCCTGACAACTTTAAAGTACGAAGTATTACTAGCTGACTCAGCCTGTCGCACCCTTCCAGCCGCCGAAGCCGATCCTGCAGTACCAGGGCGAGGTGGACGCCTCCAAGGAAGGGCCGGCGTGCCCGCTGCCCGCGCCCGCGGACTACTTCGTCAGCGAGGACTGCCTCACTATCAACGTGTACACGCCCGACAACAAGAGGTACGTGTACCACCGATGCCAAACTTCACAAGCTCCTCTCTGGTGAAGAAACATCCGATATATTCGATACTAGCTGTGCCCGCGGCTTTACTCGCGTAGACATAATATGTACCTATGTAAAATTACATTATAGTTTACGTGTTTTACTTTGATGTTAGCGAAGCCACGAACAAAAAATATCGATGGAACATTAGTTCGTAGATGCGATGACGACATCCCTGCACGCGCCGCGCGCTCAGCCTGCGCGAGCCAGCGCTAGCAGGGACGATGCTCTACTCACTCGGGGCCGCGCGCTCCGAATACTTTGCTATTACATCGGGATTTTAACAAATCTAATTTAAATTATTTCCTGGGGCCGTACCAAGAGCTCTTCCCGCCAATAAAGTTCTACTATCGCGTATCGTATGCCCGCGTAATAATGAAAGATCGCAGCCACGTAATCTTTTCGCGAACGCCTAACTTGAATGGCAATAAGAGCTCACAGTATGGCCCCTGTATTCACCGGCCGTGTATCCGCAGCAAGAAGCCCCTGCCGGTGATATTCTATATCCACGCGGGAGGGTTCTACTCGATGACGGGCCGCAGTGACGTCGCCGGACCACACTACTTCCTCGATAGAGACGTCGTGCTGGTTACCATCAACTACCGACTCAGCTCGCTCGGTTAGTAACCACTATTTTTTGTAGGATTTTTGTCGAAGATCGTGTGCACCTCTTTCCTGGTTTGGAAATGCAAAAGCAAATGCGATTAGCGGGATACGTGCTGGGCGGTACACCTGCTGTATTACTAGAGCAAAGCTACAGCCCTGGCGAAGCCGCCACATACTGTAAACTAAGGTTCGCTTTAAATGGCGATGAACAAACTATGAAGCAAGCTGAAGCGGCAGTGGGCTGGACACATCTGTCGCTGAACCGATAACCGCTGGGGTGGACGTGTTCCAGAGTGGAGACTACGATTGGCAAACCTTGTGTAGGACGCCCTGAGACTCGATGGAGTGATATACGTAGGACAGCTGGCGGAGGATGGAAGCGAAAAGTCAAAGATTGAGCTGAGCGGCGTGTCTTGGGAGATGCCTATGTCCAGCACTGGACTTCGATACGCTGATAATGATCGACTCTTCCTCCTAACGAGCTTGGCTTTTCCAGGTTTCCTGAGCACGGGAGACAACCTAGCCCCCGGCAACAACGGCATGAAGGACCAGGTGGTGGCACTGCGCTGGGTGCAGAGGAACATCGCGGCCTTCGGAGGAGACCCCAACCTCGTCACTATCAGCGGCTGCAGCGCGGGCTCCATCAGCGTCATGCTGCACATGATCTCACCTATGAGCAAAGGCAAGAACAGGACATTACAGAAACTTAACAGAACTTTAGTTTTCTACTACTTCTCTTCAAGTCTGCACATAATACTATTAAGTTTCTTATATCTACCAAATGAACATTACGTCTTCAATAAATACTAGTAACCTCAACATCGCTCAAGTTGTAGGGAGATCTTTGCCCAACAGAGGGACCCTACATGCAACAAGATGTAAGTTCGAATAGGTTGAGTGATCAGCCCGTGTTAGTAGAGCACGTTATTTGCCGTCCGAAAGCCTTTGATATGGTTTCTGAATGATTAAAATCTAACATTGCTAATTTTCCAACTCCCAGGTCTGTTCCACCGCGGCATCTCTATGAGCGCGTCTCCAGTGTCGAAGGCCCCCAGCCCGACCCACCAGTACAACCTGGCCGTGAAGCAGGCCCAGCTGCTAAACTGCTCCGCAGACAACAGCTCCGTCATCCTCAGCTGCCTGAAGACCAAGACCTGGCAGGAGATCGGCGACTGGCGAGGATTCTATGTAAGGAAACTACACTCATTGGCTGAAATCGGTAGGTGGTCAGGATGACAGGCGGACCGATTTTGATTTTCGCTTCCGCGCCCGCCACCACGCATTCACTCCGGATGAAGCCTAACTATATTTTTCTGATAAAGGAATTCGGCTATGATCCGACCGGCATCTGGTGGCCAGTGGTGGAGCCCGACTTCGGGCAAGAGCGGTTCCTGACGATAGAGCCGCTGGACGCCATCCAGCAGCGGAAGATGCACGACGTGCCCTACATCATCAGCCAAACCGAGGACGAGTTCTTCTGGCAAGCCTTCAGTGAGTGCTCGAGCTTCTATTTCTCTTGTTTGTTCTTGAAAGGCGGCCGGCGCAGTTTCTCAACACACAAGGCAGACGTTTCCTAGCTTTGTTACCTTTTTTCTTTGCTATGTTACGCGGGTTCATTCATGAAAATAATGCGGATACATTTTCTCATCAAGCGAATCAGAGTTCGAAACCCGTCTCGCGAAATACGCTTACCGAAGAAACGTATAAACAAACGGTAAGTCGGTGCCGAAGCCAAAAAAATAAATAAAGGAAACTAAATAAAAAGACACCACCGTCAGATCAGATCGGAAGCCAAGTTTCTACTCAACCACCTTCCGTGATGATTACTAATATTTAGAATCGCAAGAGAAAAAAAGAGATTTAGGTACCTGTATAACTAATGTATCTGACAATTTCCTTTTTAGCCATCCTCAGAAACGAAACGCTCCTAACGACCATGAACACGGAATGGCAGCGAGTGGCGCCCATTTCCTTCGGCCTTCCGCGAGAGAACTCCTCGGCACAGAGCGACAGGCTGCGACAGTTCTACCTCGGCGGGACGCCGCTGCGCAACGACGACCAGAGCGCCCGAGGGCTGGGGAGACTGTACGGAGACGCGGTCGTGGGGTTCGGTGTCCACAGGTGCGGATAGAAAGTAGCGCGCTCTACACACGTGTGAAATAAAAACAATTGTAATGTCGCTCAGAACACGAGCAAAGACTTCTCGGGCTGCGACTTCAGCTTGTATTACAATATTCATTAACGACGACGATTTAGAAGGACGATTATTGAATATGGCGAACAACGCTCAAGAAATACCTACGCTTATAAGTAAACATAATGTGCAGGCTGGCGAACCTGATGTGCCGCTACTCGGCGCACCCGGTCTGGTACTACGAGTTCGGCTACATCGGCCAGCACAGCCACTACGAGGACCCCGACACTAAAAAACCCACAGGTGAGTCAGTTTCATCATCACACTAATTAAAAAAACCCGTTAGACGATTCACACACCGCCATCGCACACAAACCGAGTACAACTTGTAACAATAAAAAAAGTGGACAGACTCACTTCACAAATACGATGCGCGGACCTGTTAGTGCGCTTCTTAACTATTTTTACATGTTGTTACTGTTTTGGCGCTCGATGTAAGGATCTATAAGTTTAAACAAAATGCGAAAGATGTGTGCCAGGATCGTAGCAAGTGTAGCATCTACCTGCCTATACGGGAAAAGGCGTAGGTAGTCGTACGTATGTTGTGTTGTTTTTTTTTTTATAACTGACAGGCTTGGTGTTTGACCACAACTCACCTGATGTTAAGTGACGGTGTGGTCGAAGATGGTAAAGCACACCTAGCCTGGAATGGAACTGGCTCTCGAGTGAGACTGCCGGAACACACCGTTAGATGCTTGGCGGCAGATTTTCAACTTGAGGGTGGTAGCTAGCCAGCCGAGTACTAGAAAGAACCCTACCTCCACGCGAAACCTAGTCATAAAAAATGTTCCTACAATTTGGAGCCTTCATGACGTGTTTCTCTAGGCGCGGCGCACCACGACGACCTCATCTACATCTTCACTCTCTCGTACCGGTTCCCGACCATCGAGTACAACGTCACCGACCCGGACTCGCGCCTCGTCGACCAGATGACGGGGCTTTTCTACAACTTCGCTAAATACGGGTAAGTAAGCGTCGTACTCTGGTGATTTCAGATTTCTGGCGAATTAATACGTTTCGGATGCGATGCCTTAGAGAAACGCCGAGCCATAGCTCTCTGAGCGATCTTGTGATGATAGGTTACCTACTTAATCATAAATATGTCTTGAGACTTAGCGAGATGACCGACGAGTAGATTCGGCAGTTTTCCGAAAGACGACGTTGCCGTATAAGACTCGATGGAATGACGATATACGACTGAAACAAAAAGCCGAAGATCGGTAGGTGTCGCTATGTTCACTAACGATCGATTGATAATGTTTTTATATGTATACAAGCAAGCAGTACCTACTGATGGTAAGTCTGCGCCGCCTATGAACGTTTAACACCGGAGCGTTGCCTATTCTTCAGGGTCAAGATTTTGTTCACATTTGACTTAGCGTCCTAGGTTTTTCTATCTATTATACTGTACTAGTTGCGCCCCGCGGTTTCTTTCATAATTCAAAGTTAGTTATTTTTTATGTGCACCAAAAGTAACAAACAGACAAACTTTCGCTGAGGTATAATGATTGTATGACGCCTACACAATCATCATGTTTCAGAGACCCAAACCCTAAAGGCGAGACTCCAGAGCTGGGCGACCTCTCGTGGCCGGCCATGACGGCGACGTCCCGCAAGTTCCTGCGCGTCGGAGACCGGCTCACGGTAGAGGAAAACATGAAGGAAGACCGGATGAAGGTCTGGGAAGAACTCTACCCGATTCAGTATTGACGTGTCAAATATCAATAAACATTAATTTATAACAAATATGTATATGCGTTTGAATTGAAAGTATACGTTGTATGTACACTAGCTGAAAATTGAGGAACTAAACTCAAAAACGCTTTTTGAGCTGTAATGTCAGGTTGTAAAGTCCGCCATATTGGATTTAGTGTGGCGTCACACGCGTAATGCCGAAACGCGTCAACAGCTACGTCATTTTGCGAATTTTTAGTAGTAGGTACACTAGGAAACAGAACAACATATATGTACATACATTATATTTTTTTATGTGAAATAGATCTGTTTGGCCATCGACTCGCCTGATGGAAACCGATGAGGCGGCCGAGGATAGAGCACGTTGACTGAGTAGAAATCCATTTACTGTAGCTTTAAAAATGCATAAATTGTAGGAAACAAAAGTTAATATTAGGTCGACTGGTAAAATCGCAATCCTTTTTACACAGTAGGGCAAAAAGTAGTTAGCATCAGGTGTGCTGTGGTCGTGGCCTGTCAACCATAAAGCCTGTAAACAAAATAGCTTTTGTTCTAACAAACGCACCAACTCAACGGTTATGTTACCACAAACTGCAGCATGACATCAGCTTTGAGAAACAGTGTTTTTAACAATTAATAGACATTATTATAAACAGTGCCATCTAGCTACAAACTATGTAAAGCTTGTACTATGGGAGCCAGATAACTGATATAATATATATTTTTAAATTATATATGTAACGCACAGACAACAAATTCCATGAAGAAAATACTTGTCCCGGACGGGACATAGGTTGTTAAATATGTGAGCAGTGATCTATGACATTGTATAAGTTTTGCTTACTGTGGGGCTAGAGAAGCGCTATGTAAAATGCCCCCAGATATTCATTTTCATAGAAACAGTGGCAAATGAGTTGATGAATGTTGACCTTACAAGCCAGGCTACTGACCCACTTAGTTATGTAAGCAAGTAGTTTAGGATTGAGAAACTTTCTAGCGAACCTGTCAATGCTTTTTATTGTAATCTTTTAAAAACTATATCATTGCTCCATTCTCAATATCTTCGTCCGATTCTAACAAGTTAATTGTTGGCATATTGGTTTGACCCAACTCAAGTCGTAGATCCTCGGAGCTCAGACTTACATTTCTGTTTTTAGTATCTTTTTCTGTTGTTTCATTTATGTCATAATCTAAGTCGGTGTCTTCAGTCTCTCTGTCGGTGAGATTTAGATTTTCTATTTGACTACAATCTGAGCTAGAACTGTCAGTGTTAAAGCCTGCAGTTGAATTTATACCTTGCATACGTTCATACTCAGTGGTGCGAAAGTACAAAGAGCGTGGAGTGCTATGCAGGTTTCCCTTCCCACTGGGCTTCATCTGTGGATCATCGTTCATTTCAGCTTGTACTATGTAACATCCCATTTCCCAAACCGTGTTCTTGGTTCTAGTCATCCAGTCTTGAATTCTGTCCGTCACAAGAGTGGGCAAATCATATAGTGATGGCTGATGTTCGGTTTCTATTTTAAACTCTGAGCAGATTTCTTTTAGTGTAGAAGCGATCTGTTCAGTTAGTGTTGAATTGTAGCCGTGTACTTGAAGGCTCACTGGAGGACCAAATTGTGTGAATATCTTGAACAATTCTAATGATATTTCATCACTTGTTTTCTCCATAAGCGGTCTCAAAATAATGTAATGTGTCGCCTTGTCAAGATAAATGAGCAGATATCGGAATTTCTCTTCATCTCGAGTCGGAGTCATCCCAATCACATATACCAAGCCCGTTCTCGGTTGAGGAAGTCTGTTGTTACGCATACAGATATGACACACACGTGTAAAGTAATATAAACACATGTGAGGTATCTTGTACTCGACATTCTGCTTCCTACTATAGGACAGTATAAGTTGTTCCAGGGCCACCCCCCCACGGTGGCCGGTCTCCACATGCAAAGGCATGAACTTATCAAACATTTCTTCCCATGTTAGTATTTGTGCATACGAGTCAGTCTTTGTTTTGGCCACTAGAATATATTTGCCGTCTTTCTCAACCACATGATATTTAGGATGATAGTTTGGATGTAGTTGTTTTTCCATAATCATATTCTCAATATTTGGTTTTGTGTGTAACTCGTAAATTAATCGATGCTTTTTGTGGTTTTTCAGTTTCTGTTCTACCATTTTCAGAAAGGCTTTTTTTGATTTTTCGTAGTAATGTTCATCTTCCCATCCGCCGGTGTTACATAGTATAGACATTTTGTAGACCGACGCGGTTCAGACCTTGGTTGGAAGCGCCAGACTTGCTTGAATGAATTTGGGCTGACTGAGTCTGCGACATAAAGCATCGCGCGCTGCAATAACTGCGAAAAGATGTACTCGGGTGAATAAGCTTGAATATACTTATTTGCGCACTGTTATCTGAGCAACCCATACATGTAGGTATACTGTAGCTAGGGCAAGCTAAAATAAGGTACTACCTACTACGTATAACTTTCCAATTTATTTACAAATTTTAAATTTAAATATGTAATATATGTATTAAACATTTTAAACGTTATTTGTATCGATAAAAAACCATCTTACATTACACCGTTGTTTACAAAAATCAAAATGACAGACAGTGTTGCCAACAAACTTTTTGCAAGATCACTAGATGGAGGTCCTAAAACCACCAGAAAACCACCAGAATTTTTGACGTATAAATGAAATAAAAATGAAACCACTAGAAAAACCACTATATTATGAATTTGTATGAAAAATCAAGTTTTAATGCAAAAGTAAAGGAGAATTGAGTCAATATTCAATGATAGTAAATTTTGTAATAACAAGAAATTATGAAAAAATAATTATTTTGGTAATAAAATTTAGTATAAAATTATGAATAACTTAAAGAGTTATCTTCTGAATAATAAGTCACGTGCAGCAGAGATGTATTCTTCAGAAGATGACGTATCGCTATCGTTTTCAGTCGGAGACATATAAGTTTCATTGGTACAATTTTTTTATACATTGATTCAGGAAGAGTTTAATAATTGTTATATTTTCCTACGAGTGTCTATCCTGCGCGAATACTTAAAATTGATGACAGCGGCAATTTCATACAATTTCTAAATTTAGATTTTACTAGGTTTATAGAACTGAGAACTCGTTCTATATCCGCGTTAGAAAGAGAAACCAAGCTTATCCCAGGGAATCTTTGAAGGCTATCGCTTCGTACCATAATCTGGTAGCACTGGTAGCGTGATTTTTTAAATCTCCGTAATGATTCCTCAAGATTATTCCACGAAATTTACACTTGGCTGTGGGACCAGCAGTACTCTCAACTACTTGAAGCCAGCCAGCTTTTGAGAACGGCACCCTGAAGCGACGATTTCCGAAACGTTTGCGTGTTTTGTGGTTTCTGATATTTTCATAATATAAAAATATCTGCAAAATAACAAGTAAAAATAAATTTCGTTCGTTGATCTACGATCTTTCCGATTTCTTATAAGCGATCTCTTTCCTACCAAGAAGTCTATCTTAGTCTTTACTAAGCTAGCTACGAGAGTGAGTGCATAATCCATAATAATCAATTTTGCCAACATAAGAACATAGCATTTATATTTTCCCTACATATACACGATGAGATACTTACCGAGTGTGATATTGTTTTATTTAGCAAATTTTTACTTTGTTTTTGAATATTATCAACCTAAAAATTGCCCACTAAAAAAACCACTAGCCACCAGATACAAATTTTGCCCACCAGCAGGGGGTCCCAAACCACCAGATCTAGTGATAAAACCACTAAGTTGGCAACACTGATGACAGATGCTTTCTTTAAAATTTGTTTTGGCTTTTGTCAGCTAGCGAATTGTGCCTGGTTTTTGATGGACTTCTATCACAAGCCTATCACTATCAGCGAATGAAATAGTAGCGTACCTAATATAAAATATAAAATAAATACGTACTTTACATACAAAACTTTACCAAAAAAAAACTTTACATACCGAAATTCGATATGTAAAGTTTTTTTTTGGTATTTATTTTATATTTTTTTCTGATAGTAAACTTTATTTCATGAAATTAATTTGAATATTTTGGCTTTTTATGCGGTAGTTGATTTTTAATACGTTTTCAAACTTTTGATAGCGATGACATCATAACGTTGGCTGAATATCCATATATCCATATAGCCTTTGCCATGTAAAACAAAAAAGAATATTTTGACACATTTGATTGACTTTGACAATTGACATGAAGTAAAGAATTTTGTCATATTTTTAATTTTTTAAGTTGCCGTTTCTGGACTCTGGAGTCTGGAGGAATCAGCTTCTTTTCTTTCATTTGCAAAAAAAATTGTAAAATAAACTCTTCTGTACATGGCAGTTGGCATTACTATTTTGTAGTATTAAAATTATATTTCTGAAACAGGCTTAGCACTCGAATACAATGAGCGGAAAGGCAGTGGTTTATATTATCAACAAATTTAGAGTGAAGTCAAGCCAGGCGTTTCGATGTATCATGGTTTATCAAGACTTGGATACAGGTTTCTGTTTCCTCAGACCCCTCCTGTATAAATTAGATTTAGAAATCGTCATGGAGCTATACAAGTAAGTACCAAAAATGGTATTGGGCGATTTGACACCTAACTTTAGCAGCAGCCGACAGGAGTGCCCTACCAACATATGAGTGAAGGTTGGGGCTAGGCACGAGACGTTTGTCCATACGGCGCCCGAGCCGGACAGGGCTACAACGAGAACAACTAAAACTTCAAATAAAGAAATAAAACTGCTAATGTCTTGTGAAACCACTCAGTCTCGCTCTAATAGTGGCAAATGCTTTCAGGATATTTGCATCATATGGCCCGCCGACCGAACTGCATGTGAATTCGTGTACTCAGGATGTGGTGCACCAAACCGAGGCTTACTTAAAAATACTGCTTCCTAAGTTCAATATTAAGATTATAAAGAAAGATGATAATAAGAATGATATTGCTATGAAGGTAGGTAACAATAACATTGTGTCTTAACTAATAAATAATACAATAATCAAAATTTGATGTTGAACTAATTAATAAATAATGCTGTACCTACAGTTAAGTCAGTTAAATACATATTGTATTTGAAAATTATCAATATTATACATAGACTTGACTTGTAATTTTATGATTATGAATGAATAAACATAAACATAAGATTATAAAGGGTAACAAAATCAACACATTCTTGTTGTGCTTCAAACAACATGTGGTTTATTAAAAGGCTGTATAATAAAGATCATTGTTTAAGAAGGAAAAAAATCATTTAGTGAAAAAGTGTTTCAGAAAAGGTCCAAAATGAAGATAAATAAGTTAAGAGTTTTCAATTTCAGGAACAGTTATGAAGGAGTCAAATTGCAAGTTGACATCATTAAGCAAATTGTTACAAAAAGTAAAACATAAACCATTTAATCTTAATATTTGGAAAAACGAATACAATTTTTTTAAACAATCCATAGTATTGGATTATTCTAGGAATCACAGATTACCAAAAAGTCGGCTGTTCCATAGATAAATGTAAATTACACCATGACATATTAGAGAACAATTTTTTACAATTTGTATAATTATATTCTCATATAAGGAGCTGTAATAGCATACAATATCCAAAAACTCATAAAAATTTAAAAATTATATGTTATTTCTTTTAATTTTAATTAATAATAACAATAGTAATTTTATTTCAGAAATAGAATTTCAATAGCTTCGAAATTTCAAAATTAAATTAGAAATAATCAATCAAATAAAACTAGTAGCATAGTTACTTAACTCAACCTTGTCGCCCATCCCCAGACGCTTCTCTTTGTACTAAATAGGACAGTCCACCAGGGCTACAATAAAAAAATTGTAATAGTAATAATACATTGTGTTTTGTGCTTGAATCAAATTTCAAAACAGATAGCACACCCACTGCCATCCCTTAATATTTTATGATGATTGGCTGCCCAGTTGGCTTATTGGTAGTATGTCTGCTCTAAGAGCCATAGAGTGTGGGTTCGATTCCCACTCAGGACAAGCATTTTATGGTATAATCATAAATGTTTGTTCTGTGTATGGGTGTTCTGATGAGAGATTGTAACCAAAACTGTGTGTCCTGTGCGATATCTACACCTTTTGTATTATTGTTTTAACTGTCTATTATAAAAATATCTTATTTACAATTACAGGTAGTCACAAAACTGCATGAATGGATGGAAGAGACCAAGAAAGAGGAATGGGAGATAGGCTGCTGCATAGTGCAACGAGAAATCAACGCAGAAGTGTCTGCCAAATCACCCCAGTCGCCTCACGAGCAGTTCTTTAAAAACATAACTAAGGCAAGGAACACAAACTTTGTAGGGGATCAAAATACATCTATGGAAGATTCGCAAAATAAAAAAATACGTGCAAACAAACATAGCTGCGGTGCAAAAGTGGAACGAAGTGGTCCTTTGGATCATTCAGCAGAACAGAGCTCCGAAGGCTCGCTAACGAAGCCTGTGAATGCTAATAAAGTAAAGCAGGAGGTAATAGATAGTGAAGAAAGTCATTTCAGTGACCGCATGAATATGCTGCATACCGAAGTCAAAATTGAAAGGTATGATGACTGAAGAATATTAATAAAACACGGGATAGAGTGAAAAAGACTGAAATTATGCTGGACCATGCTGGGAATGCCTCAATAATAAAATAAATCCTGTAAGCCGATGGTGTGTACAGGGTACACTCCCCTTGCGTCAAAGATAAGCTTGGTATAGTCCATGTGCAAATAAAAGTATAAATCTTTCATTCCAATCACAGACAACGGAGCTTGAATGAAAGTTTCTTTGGTCCATGGCAAACCGGAGTACTTGCCTTGAGCTCAGGCCGGTGGGTTTATAGATTTAACCTGAAGACAACTGTCCGTTTTGAGTTGTAAAAACTCTGAAAAGGTCTTTTTAACTTTTTTATCAGTTCATTAAGTTCTACGGTCACATAGAAAGAGTAGCCAGGTATCACTTTCCAAGATAGAATGCCGGCACGATCCAGACGGAAATAGCTAGACGGTATCACTGAGGGGACTGGACTACCAGCATTGATTTCCAAGAAGTCTTGCCTCCTGACCTTCCAAACTTCACTATGAAGATGGCACTAAATGAAGATGATTTTTTTTGGCTAACAGAATAGGTGTTTGACCACAGCTCACCTGATGTTAAACCACCTGTGATTATTGTGTATTTTTGTTTCACCTGTTGATTAAATTACCATATTAAAAAAGTTTCCATTTACGGCCGCCAGGGGCGCGGTCCCAGTTTTCTATTATTTACATACCACATAATAATTTATTCGAAAAATTTATAGCCAGTGTGACGCGGCGTGATGCAATAAGGATTCTAAAGATTCCCTGATACATCCGAATCTGTTCAGTTATGGCGGAATAAAGAAACTCACATACATACGTGAACCCTGAAATTGCTCCTTTTTTTTGGGCATTTGTGTAATAAAAGAATCAACACTTGTATGGGGACGTCCCTAAATAATTTTATTGCCAGGAAATGGTGATACCACAGACGTAGAGACTACAGTAGAAAGTAGATCGAAGTCCGTAGGTGAAACATGTATTTTTTAATTTAACGCACTGAGCATGCCTAATAATACAGTTTCGTAGGACACTTCGGGCACGGAACTCTAGAGATAAGCTACACTTCAACACGTGCAGTACTCGCAGCGCGGGGGGCTGTAGAGCCTCTCCCACACTCTGAAGCGCTGCTCGAAGAGGTTCTCTTGCACAGATGGGTGCGCGTCGATGCGCAAATACCGGCGGCGCGAGTGGCTCAGTGCCGGCCACGCGGGCACTGATGGGCTCGGATGCGGGTTCGGGTCGCTGGGAATTTAAAAATATTAATATGATTGAAAGTGCAACGTCATTGGTATATTTTATACTGAACCGTCGTCGCACGTCTCAAGATAATGCGCGCCAAAGCAGCGTTTACCGCAGATATGGCCATGGGCATCAGGAGAGCGTGTCTGTTAGTTAATCTTTATGAACGAGTTGGAGAGAAGGACGAAACCCGCCCCAGCCAGCCGCAGGCCGCGGTGGCGGTGTCCGACGCAGATACGTCGCGCCTAGGTCGACACAAGCTGCCGCGGCTTGCAGTAACCAGCGATGCCATACGAGGCACATCGACGCAAACATGCCTGTCTGTCCGATTTCTACCGGATACATGCGTCAGATCTGCATGACCTCCCCTCCCCTGCCCATTCTACTATCCGACAGTCAGGAGCTCTAAAAAGTGACACCGCTTCATGGTTGACATTCCAAAAACTCTGACTAAACGGTTCACCTTCATTGTACGAACCGCTAAATAATGGAATTCGCTGCCCGAGTGGGCGCTCATCTGAGCGAGTCGATATCCTATAGGCTGCGGAGGCCTTCATTCATTCATAAACGTAGCCGGTACTTACCCGGTAGCGGCGAACCGCTCCCACATGGCGGTCATGGTGTCCACCAGCTGCGAGTCCCGGGAGTCCGTCGTGGGGATGAGCGGGAACGACGCGTTGATGGAGAACAGGTATATCAAGTCGTCGTGGTGCGCCGCGCCTGCAACACGACAACCCGCATTCCTTTTTATTATTTATATAAAAAGTAATGAGACGAACGAGACGAGAGTAAGAGATAACGAGTGTCCATGACCATTGCAGCGATACATAGAACTTTGAGCAACAAAACAAGGTTCGAGGTTCCCCCGTATTTTGCTGCGAGCCCACATATCGTAAACATGTGTGCAATAAGGTCCGCAAACAGCTTTTCAACAGATATCTAAATAAGACGCTCAGAGTACAGGGGCAGAGCGTCTCAAGAGTACAGGGGCAGAGCGTCGCTTTGGTGAACTTTTTTTTATGCCACGGATGGCAATCGAGCAGATAGGTTGCCTGATGGTAAGCAATCACCGTCGCCTATGGATATCTACCACAAATACATTGCCGCCCTTTTAAGATTCTATAACACCTTTATTATAGTATTACTGTATTACTTTGAGATTTTCGATGGTAAGTCTCAACAGTAATGTAATCCCTGTAATTTCGCTAGCTGCAGTACCCTTCAAACCGGAACACAGTAATGTTTACACACTACTGCTTGGCGGCAGAATATCTGATAGGTACTGCGGTGGTGATGACCTGCTAAGGAGATCTTCACCAAATACATAATTGTCATGCGAGAAGCTCTGGTGGAGTAGTAGGCAAGTAAATGGATCTACGTCTCTACTTCACGCGTCCTGGAACCGTAGATAATTGTTTCGTCACGGGGTAAGTGGAGCCCACCTGTGGGCTTCCCCGTGGCGGGGTCCGAGTAGTGGCTGCTGTTGCCGACGTACGAGAACTGGTAGTAGTACACCGGCTGCGGGGAGTACACGCCCAGCGCGTTCACCAGCCTGGAACAATAATTGTACAACTCACTGACTTACCGCCTGCTATGAGTTCCACCCGATTATAACTCTGTAGTACAACTATGCTTTGTTTATTATCGGAGGACATTTCGCAGCGCTGGGAGGTGGCGTGCTGTGCGCCGAACTAACATGATGCAATGTAAAAATAGCTAGTTTCATTCCAGGCTAGCTGTGCTTACCACCTTTGACCGCACCGTCACTCGATATCAGGTGAACTGTGGTCAAACACCTAGCCTGTGGACCATAAAAAAAATAGTCACAAACATTGGGGATTTGGACAATCGGGGTAGGTAGGTACTTATTGTTATAGTTTTTCACACTTAACTCGAAAACAACATTGTAATTCGGCATGTCGACATTTATTTTCACGAGATGAGTAGGTACACCCCCTACAGACTTGAGCCTGTGCTGCGACAGACTGATCTAAAAGTTAACTTGGAGCAATACACCTACTAGCCCACCTCTGCCCACAGCTGGGTAAAGCTTCCTATAGATGACACGAGCTACTTTTCATCCCCGGAGAATGGTAGATGCGGTGGCGGAGCTTCAAGGCAGCTCCGCTCAGGGGCTCGGGCGTGTCAATAGGCACGCGTGGTACGAGTTCATGAACACCGCTCGTTCCTTACACCTGTCTAGTGTTGACGCAGTACCTACTGAGTGTTGAGGTTTGGTGCTGTTGTTCTTGGTTACACGCGGGTGTGATGCGGGCTCAGACTCACGTGTGTACTCCGAATCCTATAATCCCGTCGCTATACAGCTTGCCCAGGCCGGCCGCAGTGTAGGAGTCGTTCGCGAGGGGCCCGCGAGAGCCGAGGTAGTGCGCGCGCAGCGTGTCGGCGCCGCCCGGGCCCGGCAGCTGGAAGGAGACGGCGGCCATGCGCCGCCAGTCGCGCTCCATGGCCGCGGTCAGGGTCGCGTTCCCCAGGATCGCTGCACACGAGCGGAGCGTCACACTGCTAGCAGACTATTACATGAGACTACAAGGCCCGTGCCCTTTAGCTTCGATCGTGCTACTTACAATGTACAAAAAATACATAGTACGAAAAGCCAGAAAAAATATGTATAAAAAAGTGGTTTCTTTTTCCGCCCGTAGGGGGCGCCGCCGTCTCAATTTTCATACAGTTTCATGTGGGTGCTTTGCGTGTCTATGCTAGAGACTTGGAGTTTTGGCGCCGCTCGGAGCTTGAACTAGCGGCAGTGGAGCATTATGTATAGATTTGTTATACATAGTGAGAAATAACGTGACAAATGAAGCGCACTCCTGGTGGAAGCAGGTAGCCCTGTAATTTTGCCAGCTAACGTTTGCACACTTGACGGAAGTATATCTGATACTGCATGAGAAGACTTCCTGCTAAGATGATCTACCACCTGGTGAAGATAGCGTCACTCACTAAAAGCTTTCCAGTAGAACTCGTCCGTCGTCTGGCTGACGATGTAGGGCACGGCGTGGAAGCGGCCGGCCCGCAGCGACGTCAGCGGGTGCTCTACCAGGAACCGCTCCTGCCCGAAGTCACGCTCCACGATCGGCACCCACACCAGGACCGGGTCGTACGCGTATTCCTGCAGAATAAAACGTATAAAGACACGCCTTACAATCGTGGAATCGTGAATTCAATCCTCGGCCCGCGCCAGTCATTTCTTCAGACTTCACGGATTTTAAAACTCATACCGCTGGTAATTTTGTTAGGAGAAAAAATTCTAATGAGGTCTTACAAAGAAGCCATCAAGTGAATTTCCCAACTCTCTAGCAGTTTTATTCCTCAAGCAGTCGAGAATCGCTTTAGAAGAGTTGGAAGGACACCCGAGTAGGTCAGCCTGCTTGATGGCGAGGTGCTGTTGGTGTTCCGGAAGCGGGATCTGGGAGATAGGCGAACCGCTCATTGAGATCGCTCGGTGGAAGAGACCTGGAAAGCAAATTTAGGTCCGTGTAAAATAAGATGAAACTATTAAAGTATAAATACTTACTCATTGACATCGAAGCTGGTTTGGTATAACATGGACGGGGTATTCATAAAGCTGATTCTGAGATTGTTGTGTTCGTGTTACCTTTGCTCATGGGAGAGAACATATGCAGCGCCACGCTGAACGACCCTGCACTATACCCCGCGATGGTAACACGGCCGGGGTCCCCTCCGAAGGCCGCGATGTTCCTCTGCACCCAGCGCAGCGCCACCACCTGGTCCTTGAAGCCGTTATTACCGGGAGCCAACTCGTCTCCCGTGCTCAAAAAACCTGAGGATTTCGGAGGACATTGGAAGATTTGCGAACGAGGACTCTCTCTTTCTCTCTTCTGTGCAGAGAATGAGCTAAATAATGACTATGATGTTTTTGCAGCAATGATAAATCAGCGGTTAGCGCTTTCGAATCGTACTCCAAAGGACGTAGGTTTAAATCCTAACAGTGGGCTTGAGCTGTCGGTGAGGGAAAACATCGCGAGAGAAGCATGTCATGTATGTAGAGTAGATAGGGTAGTACGATAGGATTGGTAGTAGTACTCAGCTGGAGCTATCACCCTCAAGTTGGAAATTTGTTGCTAAGCACATAACGATGCTAGTATGTTATAGAAGTTGCCTCATTTTAGAGCCAGTTTTATCACAGACTGAGCGTGTTTACCCTATTTAGTTTTAACGTCACTGAACATCACGTGCTCTGTGGTCGAACAGAGGCCCTGTAATCCCTATCTATAAGCCATAATAAGATGTTGCTGAAGCAAATACGCAGTTACCGAGGGACGCGAGGCGGTAGTTGATGGTGACGAGCACGACATCCCGGTCCAGGAGGTAGTCCGGTCCGGCCACGTCGCTGCGTCCCGACACAGAGTAGAAGCCACCGGCGTGCATAAACACTACCACCGGGAGGGGCGCGCTGAAAATATGGAGTATACTTTGTTGATAGAGGAATCAGAGGGACGTTACATCGTCATCCAGTCGTCCTTAAAAAACTGAGAACTGCAAAGCATTCCTCTCCGCTGACTTGAAACTGAGAAGTTGAAATAATCTGTGGTAGGTACTTAAAATTTTGGCCGCCGTGAGTTGAGGAAATAGATATAACACGGACCGACCACGAGCCGAGTGACTATGCCAGCTACATTAATATCGATGAATCAAACCTGGTGTGCGCTGGAGCGTAGACGTTGAGCCGCAAACAGTCCTCGTCCACGAAGTAGTCTCCCTCCACGGGCTGCGGGCATGCGGGGCCGTCTGCGGTCGCGTCTACCTCTCCATCGTATTTGGTGATCAGTTCCGGAGGCTGTATACAAACAACTGGACTTGAAGCCACACCAGCCTAGTGGAGAGACCGTCTTTCTTCCAATCTGGGGGTCCTGGGTTACAGTTCTACGGGAAGGACTTCTGTAATTTTCAGTTATATGCGTCAGTTATATCGTCAGTCGATTGAAAAATTATTTATTGTAACAAACCTAGTCCTAACTGCTGCTATACATATATAGATACTGAACGAAAACTTCGTAAGGAAACTTGTTTGTCTAGGTTTCATCTATGTTCTTATGTAAAGTCTGCCAACACGCACTTGGTCGGCGTGTCGCACTATGTCTTCACTTTTCTCTGCAGGTCCTGATCTGGAACTGGAATTAAGAACTATCTACTATCGTCTGTGCTGTGTGAAAGAAAATCGACCTGAACACAGAGGTATGTTATATTTTATTAGGAAGTTTCTGAACCTCACGGCGAGCACTCGGTGTGAGGTTCAGGGTACCCATCACGGAGTATGTCATGTTATTTTCTTTAGTTAATATATAGTTTTATTATATTTTTTCTTCATCGGCAGTTCAAGCTAATTTTTGAGTTTTTGAACCCACGCCCTTCGGCATGCGAGCCGACCGCTCTAAATATTAAGCTATCATCGCTATAAAACGCTCGTATTGTGCATTTAGCTAAGCGACAATCGAGCCAAACTACTTGCAATACCGGAGCGAGGCTCTGGCCCGCGTAGTGCTCGTAGCTACCGCGTGCAGTGGATGAGATGGGAAGGTGAATGATGGTGAAAAGCAGCAAAGTTGTTGCGGTGACACGGATGTAGATGAAGCCGCTTCGTGTAATGTGGGTGTCTGTACCTGGAACCTGCGCTCTCGTAGCGGAGGCGCTGCGTAGCGCACGCCGCGGTAGGCGCGCACGGGCCGCCCGCGGCGCGAGCGCAGCCACGCGCCGCGGACGGCGCCGCCTGCCGTCACCGTCACCGGGTCCTCCGACACGCTCGGACCGGCTCCTACTAAACTTGAGTTAGTGATTTTATATGAAGCACGGATCCTCGTGCTTATACAGAGCACCTAGTCTTAAAATGAGTAAAAACATGCTGCATTATTGTATTACGATTACAAAGACCAATTGTGAAGGCTTTAGTTGGCAGTCGTTGATATGTTGCCGTCTTTTTAAGTGTTCCGAGGGCTAGCAGCGCCACGCGGATCCGCTCGTTGTTTCACGAGAATTATACATTTATTCGAGTCACAAAGTAGCTGTGCGCATCTCTATGGCACGCGCTATCTCCATTCCAAGTTTTACAAATATAAATACTGTAGTTTGAAGAAGTAAACTGACGTAGTGTGCAGTGCGCTGAACATCCTCCATGTGACCCACGAGCTATGCGCGGGGACAGCTGTCGACAGAGCACCGCGAGGTCTCCGCGGAGCCGTGCTCTAGTGCAGCAGACACTACGCGACGCAGCCTCGCTGTGGCTGTCGCGGATAGAGCGCGGTGCGAGCGGCAAAGCGACATGCTATCCAGGTATAAACCTATGCTTTTAGACGGCCTCGAATTCGATTCGAGACATTTACGTACCTATTACATAAACGATAGAAAAAAATTGTAATTTGTTACAGCGCCCGCAGTGGAGATAAATGGATACGGCTTTTTAGATATTGTCTATTATTTACGTAGTACGTAATTATCGTAAAATGATGTTCTGGAGCCTCTGAAGTTACATCATTTTACATTTACAATTACTTTCATCAGACATCGTTGCCCGGTGCGACTAGGCATGTGCCTATAGAGTGAGGAAATCAACACTATGCGTATGTATCATAGGTATGTAGTTAGGTATCTACCTACTATCTACCTGTTAGTTGTGAATCAAACACGAATTCGAGCAAGACTAAAGTTTTTAATATACACACCTCAACGTATACATGAGAATTCAAGGAAAAACAAGGAGTTATTGACATCTGATCTGCGACACCTGAGGCGACTGACCGACGCCGACGAGCGTTCTGTGAGCAACCGATTAAACGAGGATAATGTGTTGCTACATACGACATACATAGGTACCTGGACAACTCATTTTAACGAAGTGTTTCCACATTCAGATAAGTTACTAACAGGTGTTGTTGTTACATTTCCTGTTCGCTTAAATGGTGTCTCCCACCCGAGAGAAGATAGGTACCCAAACATATTCAAAGAAAAGTTTTAGGGGTTCCGTGGCATTATGGAACTGTATCAATGTGTCGGCTTTTTGTACGTTTTATTTTAGCAACTATCACGAGGACAGAGAAACCTCCAGTCATAAGCTCGTTATAGTAGTCCGCGGGCCGCCGCGCGAGTGCTGCCCGCAGGCAGGCGCCTTGTCTTTGTGCTCGAATGAAATCGTATCTTCGAGCCGATCTCAAACCATCATACTATTAATTACTATTAGTAACTAACTATTAGTTCTAGTGGATATAATAATTATATTTACTGTATAATTAGCTCACTCACGCCCGTGACTTCATCCGCGTTGACTTAGAATTTCAAATAATTTAAACCTGTGTGAGTAACAAATAGATATAAGCAGTAGTAATGAAACTCGCGATATTTTGTTATTAGATTAAGACAAAGAACACTTTTTATCCCTCAATAACGTTACATAAGACACATCTATAGCAAGTTTCAAGTAGATGCGTCCAGTGGTTCGTTTGTTGATAATCTCACAGGAACCTAACATTTTTCTGATATAAATAGTATCCTATATGTTAATCCAGGTAAACTATGTGCGTGCCAAATGTCATCTAAAAAATCCCTTCAGCCATTTTTGCGTGATTGAGTAACAAACATTCAAACGTACAAACTTTCAGAATAATATAGGTTAACACTTAATTGATACACCACACCACAAAAAATGACATTGCAAATTTGTAAATGTGTTGGCCAGCCCGCGGCGCTGCGTGCCGGCCGGCGCTTCATACACAACCCGGCCAACGATAACCTGAGCATAGCCGACAGACAAGTAAAAGATAAACAAAACATTTCAGGTTTTTCCTCAAACAGGAACCCTATTGAGATGTCATTGGTATTTTTGATATGACTTGTAACTTATTAGTGTTGTTTTGTATCAGCAAAATGTCCTCCATACCCGGCGGAGTCTCTGCCGGAGCACTCCGGCCGCGGTCCGCGCGGGCGCAGGCTCCCGCGGCCGCCACGAGCAAAACCCACACTACACTGTTCATTTTCCTGTTTACACAACCACTCGCGACCGGCTCCTCGGCGCCGAGTGAGCGACTCACTTGTTTGTTAGCCCTTATAAGCTTGTAGGTACCTACTTATTCATTCATTCACTTCACTTCAAATCTTTCTTTTATACGGGATAGGCTTGGGTTGGACTACATCCTACCTGTTTTTTTTATACGAATGAGTCAGCGTTTGACCACTAACTCGTCTTATGGTAAGCGATGATGTGGTCAAAGATGACGCACGTAGACTTCGAAGATACGTATTCACTCCGACCTTGAAAATATCTAGATTATATTTCTGGAAACATGGAAGCCGGTAGCTGGCTCCATCGCTTGACCGTACGGACCAACCCTACCTGATGCTAAGCAGGATGGTCTAAGTTGGAGTCGTCGCCGCCGGCAACCTCGCTGTTCGTATGACGAATGTGGAATCGAAACGTTCAGTACATACTCGTATGTAGGGAATGTCCCCGTGCACGGTTGGCGCTTTGGCCGCGACTGTCTAGCAGTCCGGTGACAAGAAGGGGCAGGTGGAACCAAATTGTGCAATTCCAAGGCACACTCTCCGATATGTATTCGATAGAACACCTACAAACAAGTGAGTTAAAGTCTGAGACGTGGCCAGAGTGTCGGCGCCAACTAGCTTCCTAGTGCGCCTCTCGAGCGACTCCAGAACCTCAAGTTGATGCTGAACAGAGCAACAAAGTGAGTAAACAAGTCGGATATAATGAACTTGTCCGCAGAAAATATAAAATGAGCAACGAGTGATACATGCCGATACCTGCACATTGTGTTGGCCACGGTGCCGGGCGCTGCAGAAGCCGTGCGCAGGCGTTATCCCTTACCATCACGAGAGTCCCTGTTCGTTACTAAAGATTACTTACACTTTGGAAAACTTAAAACTTTACAAAACTTTGGATAAAGGGTCAACAACCGTTACGCAATGTTCGACGCGATGATAGATTGAATTCCGCAAAGGCCATTTATCAAGAATTGAAATTGAAATTGAAATAGATTGAACTTGTTTTAAAATTATAAATATTTATAGTGAACGCCTTCAAAAAAAAAAATAGCAACAAACACCAGAGAACAACACCAATTCATCTGGCGATCATTATCATCAGAGTCTGATGGTCAAATCAAATCAAATCAAAAAGTCATTTATTCAGTTTAGGCCCTGGTAAGGCACTTATGAACGTTAAGTTACATGTTTGAATCTACCACCGGCTCGTAATTACACTTCAACTGAGAAGACTCCGGCAAGAAACTCAGCAAGGCATTTTTTTTTGTGGATCTTTCTTTTCATATTAGGTTACAATTTACAGTTATAAATATTAATACATACATTATGCTTACTACAATTGTCACTTAGCCAGGGGGATGCAAGTGCAGAGAGAAGCCACAACAACTATATATTCCTGTCTTCCACGTAATGAGCCACCTTATAGTAGGCTTTGTCAATTAACCTCTGCTTTATAAAATCTTTGAATTTATTATAGGACATTTTAGTTACCTCAAGTGGGATTTTATTATAGAATCTAACGCAATTCCCGAGAAAAGACTTATTAGCTTTAGATAATCTGAATCTAGGTGTCACAATTTTATCTTTATTTCTTGTGTTTAAGTTATGGCGGCTACTATTAATTTCAAATGAATTTAATTTTTTCCGGACAAACATAATGTTTTCGTAAATGTACTGTGACGGTAACGTTAATATCTTAAAATCTTTAAATCGATTTCGTAGTGATTCGCGAGGATCCAAACAATAGAATGCGCGAATTGCACTTTTTTGCAGAATAAAAATAGTTTCAAGGTAGGTCAGGCTATCAAGTCCACAGCTGGACACAGGCCTCTCTCAAGACACGCCAGTGGCCTAACAGTCGGGTATTCGCTTCCAGCCACCGCAAGCTGCTCCATAGTTTCTCCAACCCCCAAGGGCGTCCTACACCGCGTTGCCAATTCTAGCAACGGGCTTCACTACGCGGAGTGGTTATTGGTTCTGCATCAGATATCTCCACCCCACATCTTTCGGTGATCCATTCAAAATAAGTGTTTCATAATATTGACGTCATTTTATTCACAAGATAAAAAAACAAACTTATAATATTATATGTTAAGAATTCATTTTAATTTTATTATATTGATAACAGTTTTGTGCTACCAAAGTCATTTTCATATCTAACAACTGAGAAATCCAGAGAGGCAGTTTGTATGACGTTACGGAAGCCCCAGTGCGCGGGTCCCGCTGGCGCCGGTATTCCGTTACAGCTGCCCTGTACTATGTACGCTCTGCCAGGTACTCTCAGACTAGACTGTGTTAAGACAAAATCAAAATATAGTAGCTCAATTTATTACTCATTTCATCTAACATATATCCATAACACCATAAATATCAATATCTCCATACCACAGGTTTTATTATAGCGTAACGTGGCCGATTGCAGATAGTAGTAGATTGTAGCGATGACGGCTCAGTGGTTGGCGTGGTCAGTTGACAGGCCAAAGCTTCAACCCCCCAACAATGAGTTTGAGCTGCCGGTGAAGGAAAACGTCGCGAGGAAACCATAGCTTGGCGGTGAGTACTTCATAGTACCTACTCGACTGGTTAGCTCCCACCCGCAAGTTGAAATCTGTCGTCAAGCATTGGACAGTGTGTCCCGCCGGCCTCACCACAACCAATTCCATTCCAGGCTGGGTATGTTTACCATCTTCAACGACACCGACACTTAACATCAGATGAACTGTGGTCAAACACCTAGCTAGCCAACCATAAATAATAAAATTAAAGTAGCAATATAAAATGAAACCTTGACCACCGACTAACACTCTAAATGAAATGCACCGGGACATGTAGCAAGACACGTCGACAAGACGGCCCTAGAACATCAACCCGATAAACCACCACAACCACTTTAGAATCGCATAGAAGATGACGAAATAGCCAAACAGAACCGCATAATTAGCCAGCTTCAGCCAGCTTTGTTTGACTATAGCCTTCTCTGTGCCTTTCAGGCCGTCCTTGATCACATATCTCCGGAGCCCGAGCGCCGTCGTTACAGCATTGTGGCCCCAATCAACGGAATCGACATCAAAGTTGTAAATTATTTTGTCGGTGTTAGACATTTTCTCCCACAGGTTTTGGAGCATGGTGTCATCGAAAATCCATTCATTCGTGACGAAGTAAGATATGACGTTCGCTAATCTGTCAAATTTCCTGTACTGGCGGACGACGCTGTCCAAGCCATCAGGTGTCTTCACCTTGAACACCGCAAGGAATGCGTCCGCGACGTACGCGGGTATGTAGTGCAGCAGCCACGAGAGCGACCAGTAGACGAAGCGATCGTTGGTCTCGATCAGGTAGCAGTACCAGAGCGCCGCCCCGGACACGAGCTCGCGTCTAAGCTGCCGCAACGGATCGGACAAGTGTCTCAGCATTACTCCGCACCGGGTACTGGTCACGTTGTATATCAGCGGCCGCCGCAGGCCTCCGGTGCCGGCCTGCCAGCCCGCGGCCACGATGGCGTTGTTGACCAAGTCTACCGGCACGAAGGAAATCCTCATAGAGACGTCGGCGTAGAACACTCTGATGAAACCCAGGGCCGCTCCGAGTATTATCCCGACCGGGCCGTGCCGGCAGCCCGCGTCCACCCACCCCGGCACCGGCTCTCTGTAGGTTCCTAACACTATAGACGGCCTGACTATAGAAATGGGCAGCTCGCCACTCTGCGCTCGCACCAGTTCCTCGGCCAACGCCTTGGTAAACGTGTAGGTGTTGGGCCAGCCTGTGATCAAACCCGCCGTCATGGCATCCAGTCTGTCGTCGGCGACGGTCTCCATGAGCGTCAGCAGGGTCTCGGCGGGCACCGGGCTTCTGTAGAACTTCTCCCGCACCTCACACTTGCTGCGGTCGGCCGTGGCGGCGCAGTACGCGGTGGATACGTGCACGAACGCCCGCAGCTTCTCGCAAGCCCGGCCCAGTTTCAGCGCTTCCCTCGTTCCTCGAACGTTGATCTCGACAGCCGTTCGAATTTTTTCGTCGAATCTGACAGTCGCCGCCACATGGAAAATTATATCTGTCTCTCGTACTACCGTATCCCAGTCGCGATCTTTGATTCCGAGCCGGAGATCGGCCACGTCGCCTTCCACGCAGACCACCCTAGACGCCAGGTCTGGCTTCTTGGTCAAGACAGGCCCGAACACGGGATCGCTCAGCATGTCCTGCAGCCTCTCTCCGGTGGATCTCCCTCTCTTGGTTCGGATGAGAACGAACGCTTTCTTTATGTCGCAGGAGCGGAATAGTTTCTCTAGCAGCTGCTTGCCGATAAAGCCGGTGCCTCCCGTGATGAAGACCACGGCGTTCCGGTAGAACCGCTGCACGTCGGAGTCGCCGCGCTCCGACGCCTCGTCTATGGGCCTCACGAGCCTCATCGCTTCTCGTTCCAACCTCGCCGCCGGATCCATCGCAATACGCTGCCAATGTAATAATAATTATCGTAAATTCAAACGGGAATGTACCGAGAGTACAGGACTTCGAAGGGACTTTCGGAGGATTTTCAATTTTCAAGGGCTCGTGGGACCAAAAGGTTTTACAACAAAACTAATCACTATAAGTACCTACACTTGTAGCTTCCGACGCGACTCGCCGATATCGAAGTATGGAAATTATGTGAAATTAAATCGACACTTAAAAAACTAATAAACAAGTACTAGAAAAAAACTCATCTGCACACTGTTTACCCAGTACTTCACATATTATAATCACACTATAGCAAGTATAATCATTTAGTGCGCGCGCCTCGCGGCCGCACCCGTACATTCAATGAATCAATCGGTGGTCGGGATTACAACCATGTCTTGTGTTTGTATAAAGTTGTGAATGTGTTAAAGCGACATTCTTCCACTTTTGATAACATTATTTTGTCAGGTCGGCAATTCGACTCGTATTTTATTTTATTGTTTTCGATTCGGCCCCTTTACTATAAACGGTCCCACAGCTTGGCGCGGGCCGCTTCTCAATCTGAGAAGGGCATGACCATTCACCAAACCGTCGAATGGCAGAAACATCGTGTACACGAACAAATCGTCGCATTTTATGTGAGTGTGGTGTACTCCAGTGTGTTTTGTTAGGTGGCGAGCTGTTTGCTCTGCGCCAGGCGCGCGGCGCGGGCGGGCACACGGTCATATGTATATTATTATATTGCGATCACAATACCACAATAACAAATAGGTCGCACGACCTGCACCGAGCAGTCTGAGCATCGCTTGTGTTCGGGTTCTGTGTTCCTCCTGGGGACGACACTCCGTAGTCCGTACAACTACCATTCGTCTTAGTTTGGAAGTGAAAGAAGCGAAGCTGATTTTTCTATTTGTGCGGCAGTATTCCAGGCAGTGGCGTAGCGTGGCCGTATCAAAATTACTTGGGGGCCCAAATGAAGGGCAGTGAAGTAGCTTGCCTTAGACGGGCCCTGTATCAAGATTTGTCGGACGTTCTACCAAACTTTCATTTCATAGCTCCACGGGGGTCATGTTTATTATTCTTTCACAACCTTGTTAACGAACATAAATCAAACGAAGTCTAACCCTGGACATCCGTTGTTGCCGCGGCCTGAAGGCTTACGAATCTTTGCTTATACATAATGGGGCCCCTTGTATCCCGGGGGCCCCGTATCGTTGATACGGCTGATACGGCGGTAGCTACGTCCCTGAATACGGGACTACATGGGCCGGTAGTACTATACCGAGGGGTCATTGTACTCAGCGTTGTGAATAACTTTTACTCTGACTGGGAACGAACTTCACGTCGCGAAAAAAACCAAATGCTCCATAGAATAATGTCATTCGGTGACCTTCTTTCGACTTAATACTACTGTTACGCGAAACCCCGTACACGAAGAAAATAACGCGCAGCTATAATGTCCAGTGTTTCACCCAGGCCAGGTCGCACCGCGTAAGTTTTGTTTTTGGCGAGAAGTGACGAACGAGACGATCTCCTGATGGTTAGACGTAATGCCCATTATACCATAGCAGCGGAACTTGTGGACTTCAAGCAATCTCATTTTGTCCAGGCCCTCTGATGCTTTGACGCTCATTGGTTTTCGAGTTCGATGATGAGTTAAGCACAGTAATGTTGACACACTATTGCTTGGCGGCAGGATATTTGATACTGCGGTTGTGCCTGCCCAGACGTCGTCCTGCTAAGGAGAATAACTACCAAGTAGGTTAACCTAAAATGAAAAGCAGAACCAGTGCTTGAATTTAGAACATGTTCCGATATGAGACGCGCGCCGGCCTCGCCGGGACACGCTACCGAGCTGATGCAACCGAACATCACAAGCGGAGCTCAGAACCTCGAAGAACCTTGCACAGAGCACACGCTTCATGCGCGTGATTGCTAAGGCGAACAGCTTGCGCGCGGGATATATCAGCTAACCTGCAAATGTCAATATTTAACGTTCATGAGTGCCTCACCAGGGCCTAAACTGAATAAATCACTTTTTGATTTTGATTTTTTTTGAGCCTGTAACAACGTTAAATCGGCTTCCTTATGTAATCTTTCCCGTAAAACTCCGTCCTTTATCCCACATATCTGTCGGTCGCAGCCTAAACCATCGCTCAATTTTTTTAATTCGCACTTGGCTGCCATGTTCAACTCAAAATATATATATGTGTAATATGTATGTATTATTATCGATGATATTTTAGTATGTTTATTTTATTTATAAAATAATATTTATTGACATTTTAATATATCAACCGATCTTCTGTACCGCGCAGTTGTAACACGCGGCCGCTCAACGGAAACACGATCGTATAGCTCGTGACCTTGTAAGACTACTTGAAGCTTAACGCATGCCATCGGAAAACATAAACTAAACCGGCCAAGTGCGAGTCGGACTCGCGCACGAAGGGTTCCGTACCATTATATATAAAAACGGCAAAAAAATCATGTCTGTTGTATGGGAACCCCCCTTAAATATTAATTTTATTGTTTTTTAGTATTTGTTGTTATAGCGGCAACAGAAATACATCATCTGTGAAAATTTCAACTGTCTAACTGTCACGGCTCGGAGATACAGCCTGGTGACAGATAGACAGACGGACGGACAGCGGAGTCTTAGTAATAGGGTCCCGTTTTACCCTTTGAACCGAATTAACGTTGACGGCGAAATCTAGTACTTATTATCAACCTAACTTAACTCTATCAGTAGTTGTCACCACGTTTCAGCGAACTTATTGAATGTGACACGACACGTGTGCTGGTCGAGGTGATGACTTTATCAGTTTAACCATATATCTTGGTTTGTAATATTTGTATTAATAACCAGTAAATATGAAGAACTCGCAACTCATTGCACCAACCCCAATACATCATTGACAGGTTAGAGGTTTGACCACATCTAGATGACGGTGTGGTCGAAGATGGTAAAGCACACCTAGCCTGAAATTGATCTTACAAGGGAGACTGTCGGAACCCACCGTTAGAGGCTTGGGAGCAGATTTTCAACTTGAGGATGTCAGCCAGCCGAGTACTAGAAAGTACATGTTATACTTACATATAACACGCTATGGTTTCCTCACGATGTTTTTTTCACCGGTAGTTCAATCTCTATTTTGGGGTTTGAATCCACCCCCTTTGGGATGTCATCCGACCGCGTTAACCACCGAGCTATGATCGCTACAAAAACAAAGACTGACATATTTTAATCTGTGTCAGTGTTCAACCCTTAATCTTGTGTAAATTAAAAAAAAACTAAAAAACTTTTTGAAATTACTAGTGCAGTGTCTGGTAGAGGCCCCTCTCGGTACCGAGCAACGTTAGAAACTCGCTTTAAGTACGATATGAAATGGACCAGTAGCTACACAATCACAAAGCTGAGCTTTTAATTCAAAAACAAATGAAATGGAGATGATAAGTAGGTCGATGGCACGAACCACGCACTTTTTACAATAGTTCGTCTTAACAGCTCTATGTTGTGTCCTTTCACCGATTACAGTATTCAGTTCAAGTTTTCCCGCTAGCCCAGTGGCTCACTGGCTCACCGGCGCACTGGCGGAACGCACCGCACTACCGGAGCCAAAAAAATAATAATCACGGAAGCGCGCGCACGATTTTTTTAATCAACTTTGGAACGTTTTTGTTTTTTTATGATAAGTGAATTTATTTTTTAAATTAAATCTTTTTGAACTCAATTCGTTTCTCGATGGTCAAGTGATTAGTGACTTTCCATTTTGCTCGTGCGTGTTTATTAAATGCTGGTGTCGGAGAAAATGACGCGACATTTACTTGTTTATTTGGTAAGTGGCTCCACCTGAGTGGCCGGTGGATGGATATTATGATAAATGTGATGTTGTACACCTTTACATGCAATTATATTCCCGCTATCTTCTAATGTACCTACGCGAAGTACAACTTGGATGTCTAAATACAGAACATCAGGTTCCTTCTAGGCTTCCAGGTAAGCGTACACATCCGGCAGAATGCGGTTAAACGCAAACAACCTATTTTCAATGTAAATAAAAGTCTCTTTGTGATATTCTTCCGTTGGGCTTCAATTCTCGATTAGGCAGAATCAGTTCTCTTATAAATCTGTGGGCTGAAGGATAATCTAGAGCTCTGAGGGTGAAGTGCTATTTCATAAACGTATGATCGCTACTCTCAACGACAGTTACAATGACATATGTGGTTATATTTGACATATAAGGTGGAAAAGTCCGCGGGGAGGGACGTTGGGAATATTGAATATTGGACGTTATGTTATTTTAGTTCCAAAAACAAACTCTTAGCATTAATTTGCGAAGTTGATCTGTCCATCCAAAGGTTGCCTGGAAGAGATTGCTTCAAGCGATAAGACCGCCTAAAGCAAGCTCTTGTACTACCGCCGATGAATTCTTGTGGTTTCTGTTTATAATATACATATTATGTATGTTATAATGCGTTATATTCTATTCTTGTAGCGATGATAGCTCAATGGTTAGCGCGGTCGGTTTACACGCCGAGCGGCATGGGTTCAAACTCCGAAAATGAGCTTGAGCTGCCGTCAAAGAAAATTATCGTGAGGAAACCGTAGCGTGGTGGTAGGGAACTTTATAGTATTTAGCTGTCTAGCCTCAACCCTTAAAAAGCACCTAACGGTGTGTTCCGGTAGCCTCACTCGAGAGCCAGTTCCATTCCAGTATTTGACAGGCTAGTGGTTTGACCACAGCTCACCTGATGTTAAGTGACGGTGTGGTCGAAGATGGTAAAGCACAACTAGCCTGCTAGGTGTGCTTTATTAACGACGACCACACCGTCACTTTACTCCAGGTTAGCTGTGGTCTAATACCTAGCCTGTCAATCGCTTAAAAATCTAGATTTTTATCGCGGCTAACGTATCAAATAAAAAATATCAACTAAACTGGTCGTATGAACGTTTGCATTGAACAAGGTTTAGATGAAGCCGCCAGCCGCGCTGGCGGCAGCGCACGGCGTGTGTCGGCGGTCGGCGCGGCGGGCTCGAGCGCGGAACGATCTGTAGAAAGCGACGCGCGGTGAAACGCGATGACGGACCAAACAATACAAAAATTGCTCTCAATTCCGCACCACGGGCTATTGTTCGACAGCTGGCCGCAGTGCCGGCGCCCAGCCGCGGTGCCGGCGCCCAGCCGCGGTGCCGGCGCCCAGCCGCGGTGCCGGCGCCCAGCCGCGGTGCCGGCGCGCGGCCGCGGTGCCGGCGCGCGGCCTCGTCGCCGGCTCGGCTGTGGAAGTGTTGGCACACACCCGAACTAGACGATAGCTCGGTGCTTAGCGCGGTCGGCTCACACGCCGCAGGGCGTGAGCGCAAACCCCAACGATGAGCTCGAGTTCTCGGGGCAGGAAAAAATCGTGAGGAAACCACGGCATGGTGGCAGGGTACTTTACAGTACTCGCCTGGCCGCTCAACTTAAAAAACTGCCGCCGAGCATCTAACGGCGCGTTCCAGCAGCCTCACTTGAGAGCCGGCAGCTCAAGTTCATCGTTGGGGTTTGAACCCACGCCCTTAGGCATGCGAACCGACCGCTCTAAGCACTGAGGTATCGTCGCTACATCTCTCGCAGGCGGCGCACCGGTCCGTCTCGCCTCCGTTACCGCATTAACATTGCACGGCACGCGCCGCGCGCTCGCCGTCGCTCGCGGCCACTGCTTGCGGTTATATCTCAAGCGTGCGATCACTTCAACGTAATCATCTTTATTCTTTATTACTAATAGGCTCGCGATGGACCGCCAACTCGCCTGATGTTAAGTGAAGATGCGGTCTACGGCGGAGCGCGCTCGCCTAGAACAAACCGATTCACTCGCGACTTGAAGGTACACAGATTGTATCTACAGTCTTCTTTATGGTCAAGCACGTGGTTGTACTCAAGAGGTGGAAAAAAAAGATTATAATAAAATTAAAAAAAACAATTTCACGCTTTCGGCCCTTGATCTACATTCATGTCAAAAAAGAAGTCGACCCGTTGAAGACGACCACAAACAGACACACACGCATACTGTAAAGGGTGACGAGCAATGAAAATACATAGGTGTCTACGAGAAACCTTGTTCCATGACACTGTTCACACATTTCCCACCGAACTTGGCCCTACGTGTACCAACACACACTGTCAGAATGTATCTCCTCCTTTCGTCGAAACTAGAAGCGAATGAGTTTGGTCCGTGTCTGATTTTATTTATGATCGTGTGCTCCTGATTATATGTAGGTATAGGTATATTTGTATTATCCAAAAGTTATGTTTTGGTAACTTTTAATTATATTTTCGTTATAATATAATACTAACACGTACTTTAGTATTATAGTAATACTACCATAAGAAATACATAACTAAAACCCTACTATAAAAAAAACGCGCCGTCGAGGTCGCTGCCGCGCGGTAGGGCTCCCGGGACACAGGCGGCGCGGCGGCGCGGTGGCATTGTATCACTTTGCTCAACCGTTGACAGTCAGGCGCCAGCTTGCTCGCCTTGGCTCCTTGTTCACATGCGCGCCACGGACAAGTCGTGAGACGAGCTGCCAAAGTATGAGAGAGCGGAGGCGCGCGGCTGCTCCGCTGGCCCGCGACACGCGCGCCGGCCTCGTACCCGCCTGGCCCTTGCCGGCCGCCACGAGCTTTACAACTTTGCGAACTAGTCGTGTTCACGCGGGCTTTTCATCATTAGTACTTACATAGTCATATAGTTCTCAAATACAGTTCCAAAATGTCGATAAGACAGGAGTAAACGTAATTTAAGACGCCCAGAGATTCGGTGGAGTGACGTTATACGAGCTGAGTGGCGTCTTGGGAGAGGGCTATGCGAGGAACGGGTGTGCTCATAATTTTACTTTTTGTTATCATAGCATACTTACTTAGATATATTATGTAGATTATTGTAGATAAACTACTTCGAATTTAGAAAAAAAAATTGGTTAGTGTTGTTTTCAGTCTGTCCGTGAGCATGTGCGTACCTACATACGTACTAGAGGTGCGAGTACTCGAAGCTTCGTTAGCGTTTTATCTCTATTCATATTATTAATTGGAATTATTGAAATATTTAATCATTCTTAAGAAACAGCATGCCGATTGAAACCGACACAGATATAAAACAAAACGAAAGGCAGAGCTGACGACAAAGTAGTCTTTATCAGGGATAAATCAACCAACTCGCGGCTGCCAACTCGCCTGTTGACGAGCGACGCGGTGGCCGAAGATGGCGCCTTAGAAGATACCTGTTAGGCTGTTACCTACATGTGTAATGGAGTCACGGGCGCTGGAGCGGCGCGGCGCGCGGCGGCGCGGCGCGCGGCGGCGCGGCGCGAGGCTGGCTCGGCAACGCATAGTTGAATTCTTGAATCAAATGCCCGTGAAAGAAAGGAGAGCGTTCTTACAACCGCGATACAAAAACGACCTTCTTTTAATGGAATCTAGAGAGGGTGGTACAACCTTGAGGGAGCTCACCATCGAGTCACGGGACAGTGACACCAGGGCAGCCGCGAAGTCTCTTCACCTATATTGGTTCTGTGCGCGGGTCGTACGTGACCCTCCACTGCAAGTTTCACTCACGCAGTGAATCTAGTTAGAATTGAAACCACTTTCTTTGTAAAAGTGAAAACTGTGCCAAAACCTGCAAAAACAGCGAAATAAGATCCGAAACAATAAAATGAGTCGAGATAACGGCGGCGAACCGGAGTACCTACTGCATCAGCTGCGGGCAGCGGGCAGCGGGCAGCGGGCAGCGGGCAGCGGGCAGCGGGCAGCGGGCAGCGGAAATAAAAGTGAAATTATATATAAAATGTGTGTGAAAAGTGGAGCGAGCTTCGAGAGCAAGACGCAAGGGCGATCGTAAGTGTACGTAAAGGGTCCTTTTATCGGTCGTGCTGCGGTCCGGTATCCGGAGATGCGCCATAGATAATATTTTCATCGGAAATTGTTGCGTACAGACTATTCAATATGTATCGTCTATTAAATGAACGACTTACACGTGATATTCCTATACAGCGACGCGCCGAAGAGAGCCGCGGTCACGCGCCACTCTGCCCCAAAGCTAATGATCGCTTACTACTGTTAGTTGACAGAATTGTTTTGTTAGGATAGGTGACATTTTTTTTTTTATAACTTTCTATACTCCCGAGGGCGCCATAATCAATTTATTGTGACGTCACATACCCTAACCGGGCGACGATCAAGGCGCTTCCAACGACACCTCATTTGTCAAATTGTGAGGGTACAGTGAGGGTACCTTTTGCTTCGCCATAGTCGGGTAAAAAGACTAAAAGTCAGATTAACTTTATATTTAGAGTTTCCATAGCTACTACGAGTATTCTGCTCAGTAGAAAGATAATGCCAAAGAAGAAAGCAAGAAATAATCTATATGAGTCCTTGTCGTTGGATGGATACATGTGTAACAGATGTTTGTTATGCTGTACAGAAATCGATGAGGTCTTTATTGAATCAGTAATAGTTATGAGACGAACGGAAGGCTCCTGATTGTAGGAGATAACGCGTGTCCTTGGCTCTTGCAGGTCGTTAGTTAACTTTCATTGCCTCCCATAATGTCCCCGCATGTAGGCGAGCTTGTGTCCGTGTAGGGTGGGCGAGTGTCGGACTGCACGGCGTGCGGCGCTGGCGACCCGTGGGGCAGTATTCAGGCTGCGGCTGCGGAAGGACCCGCCCGTTACACTTTCCAAGCCATTCCGCGCGCGCGCGGCGCGGGGCTGTGCTCGACGCTCCTCGTCCTGACAACTGACAACCTCGACACTAGCGCGACTCGGAATACCTACATCATTGTCTTACAATTATACTTCCAAATTCTTTGTTAATAGCCCCGAACTGTGACCTTGTTAATCCCACAGGGTTATAAACTTAGGGTGTACTGAGTCAAGGACGTCGACAAACTCTTTCTATCAGCTGATGTTTACATGAGCACTGTACAGATTACACTCATACAACATGCAACCATTTACCTATTTGGCCAAGTGCCTGTATTAACTACAAATACTTACACATAATTACAAATTCAAATTCCGTAATATTAGAAATCTAATACCTACGAGCAATTCTTGTATATACAACGTAGGTATATACTCGTGTGTGTGTGTGCGTAATAGTAAGCGCGAAGCGCGAACACTGACCGCTCGTAAGGGTTGTCAAATAAAATATGAAATAATGATTTTTTAAATTTGTTAGGTAAAATAAAATAACGATTTTAATTATTTATGTTCGCGTTTATGATTCGAAACCGGACATAAATGAACCCCGTAAAATATTGTTGGGGGTAAAAGCAACACTCTGTATAATCTGAATCTCGGGAATGGCTCCAACGATTTTCATGAAATTTAGTATGCAGGGGGTTTCGAGGGAGATAAATCGATCTAGCTAGGTTTCATTTTTAGAAAACGTCATTTTATACGTGACTTCAGCCTAGCAAAGCTCGGTCATCCAGGTACTATATCATTAAATATGTCAAAATCACTGATTACATGTCAATGAAAAACATTTAGGTATATGTCAAAATAAAAAACATAAAATAGACTACTCGTATATAATAACGTATAATAAAATACATTTATTATAAAGTAACCACCTCGAACCCCACGTCGCGCCGAGCTGAACTCGGCCGAGCTGAACTCGGCCGAGCTGACCGCGGGACTCCGACTTGTCGGGACGAACTCTCTCGGCAGGAGCACCCGGGACACTGGCACAGAACACACACTGGTCGCTTTCAGGACTACTGGGAATGACCCTAATTAGTTTCCGTCGATAGAAAGGCGGTGACACAAAAAAATTAAGGCAAACAATACTCTAAAAAAAATATTTTATGGCCGCGGCTCGTTCGCGACAGTTATACGTATATGTATTATTAAGGTCATTTCCAAAATAAAAGCTGCGAATGTAATTTAAGATAATGTGATTAATGTGGTGAAAGTAGTTCCACATATACCTCACTGGCATGGCCAAAACATCACCCGCGGCCCGCGGCGGCCGCGCGCGCGCGAAGTGACTCATTGTATGAGAATTCAGTTTTTTTTTTATTAGAAATCAACAGTCGATTCCGTCGCCTTCATATTTTTGTAACAATGGTGGCTCATTGGTTTTCGAACTCCATTATGGAGTTCAAATCCCAATTTTGTTGGTAGTCGTTCATTATTTTATTAATGAAATTGTAATTTTGACTTAGTGCATGTAACATATATAACTAAATATTCTATTCTAGATCTTCTCAGTAGAAGGTTGCCTAGAATATAAGCACCACCGCAGTATTAGATATTTCTGTCGCCAAGTAGTATCTACCTAGTATGTAAACATACATACATCTGTTCCGACAGCAGCTAGCGACCTTCCAGGGCTACTGAACTGACCATCGGATGTCCAAAGTAGTGATACTCTTGACTTTGTATTGTTAGACGTAGGTACCGCTGCAATGGGCATGAGCGGGCGTCATCTCTTAACATTAGGAGAGTGATTTTAAAATCAAAATAGTAAGCGCTGCCAGCGAAGGAAACCATCGCGAGGATACCGTAGCCCGGGGCACTCGTACCTGCGGTATACTTTCTAATCCTCTACGACTGGCTATATAGTTATTACCTTCAAGGCGTAAATATGTCGCAAAGCGCGCGGCGTGGGCGGCCTCCCCCATATAGTTTTATTCCTAAAAGATGCCATTGTCAGATATGGGACCACTCGGGAAGCACCAGCTTTCAATTAAAAAAAGACTGATCAAAATTGGTTCACCCAGTCGAAAGTAAACAAGTATAAAAAAAATACATGTCGAATTGAGAAGCTCCTCCTTTTTTGAAGTCGGTTAAAAATGAGCTTGTAGGCTCTCAAATTGTATCTATCGGGGACAGCAAATTCCATCGCTTCGCGGTTCGCACGATGAAGACGGAATCATTAACATCATCAGGCGACCGGCGCGCGGCGCGGCGGCGTCGTCCAGCATCCATTCACGCCTCGATAATATAATTAGTGTAAACTTGTTACCGATAGGTTGTTGACGCCGGCGGGCTGACGTCACGGCTACGTTCCCGTTAGTGACCTTCACCCAGTGCCCGCCGGCCGCCGGACACGCCTCCGCAGATGGACAACTACACGACGATTCACTACATACGTTGTACGCACGAATGCGTCCAAAAAAAAAACAGCTCAAATAAAGTAATGACAAGTGTTGACCTGCAGCTAACTTCGGTGCATTAATAAAATATTGTATTGTAGCGACACGCTTGCGTCGCCGAGGACCGCGCCGCGTGACGCTGTGCTCGTTTCATTAGATAGGAACATACGTGTAGTTTAATTTACTTTATGTAGCGGCTTTACAAGGACCGGTTTAATTTCGAGGTTTTGGGTATCTCCATACATCCGCGCTGTGCACCAATTAGGTGTAAACACCGTACGATACTCGTCTCTACATCCTCTTATTTCCGCTGCCTCATATGATTCGATGAATAAAACTTTGTTTACGACCTTCCGTGGGAGTTTTCCATCTGCGCGGGCCGTCGACCTTCATGTAGGACGAGCATCTTCACTATTATTTATTCTGTGCGCGGCCGCATTCCGCCCTCACGCGCGATCCTTTATGGTAATACCCGTCACCCAGGCGCCGTTCACCGTTCAGCGGCAGGTGGTACCGACTCGGCTGGTTACATACGCCAACCTAGATAACCCTAGCCACCTTTCTAGCGACTCGTTGTCGGTTGAAATTGAAAAAAAGAATAAGTAACTGTGAACGAGTGGATCGTGTCGAGCGCTGGTCCCCAGTTCCCACACGAACGTGGTAGGTGGCGTGCGTAACATTCGTATTATTACTCTTTGTTACCTCGAAAAATGTACTTACCGACACCGTAATGATTACGGGTTCCCATGAACAGTTTACCATCAAAATGATATTCCACTTCGAAGTCAAACTAAGTAAACCTCTACGTTCTAGTACTTATCCACATAGAGTAGGTACATGAAAACATAATTATATTTACATCATAGACTCGTAGTACATAATAATTAATCTAACACTATACCTACCACTTATTTTACTTAGTTTAATTTCATGGGTAGAATCACCCGACATTGTCTCATCAAGATCATCAGTAAGATCATTTATGACATTACTTCTTAGTGGGATCACTTATGACATTACTTCTTAGTGGGATCACTTATGACATTACTTCTTAGTGGGATCACTTATGACATTACTTCTTAGTGGGATCACTTATGACATTACTTCTTAGTGGGATCACTTATGACATTACTTCTTAGTGGGATCACTTATGACATTACTTCTTAGTGGGATCACTTATGACACTAGCTTTTAGTGAGATCAGTTTATGTGGCAGCTCTACCCGTAGTTTGTCGTGCTTTTAGTTTTCAAGGATTTCACAATGCAAGCAAATTTAAAGCTTGCGAAACTGATGAAATAAAGGAAACAATCTCGTAGGTACGTGAATTGCCTCACTCGACGCGGCTGTAATGACCCTCCGAGCCAGCTGCCGATTTAGTTCCTATCTCGTCGGAATAGGGTTCATAGTAATGGCGGCAAGTGGCGCTGTAATGACAGGTGACGCCCAGTGCGTGAGACGACCGGGTCGGCTGTCGCGGTGCCAGCCTGATTAGCACGCGTAGTACGCCAGCATGAGGCGCTGCGCCCGCGCCGTACACGCCACGTACCGTTACCTCGGCTTGAAACAATGCCATACCGCGGCAGAGAAGACACCATTGCCCGACGTTGGAGACAAAGTTAATTGACAAAGCCTACTATAAGGTGGCTCATTAAAATACGTGGAAGACAGGAATATATGGTTGTTGTAGCTTCTCTCTGCACTTGCATCCCCCTGGCTAAGTGACAATTGTAGTAAGCATAATGTATGTATTAATATTTATAACTGTAAACTGTAACCTAATATGAAAAGAAAGATCCACAAAAAAATGCCTTGCTGAGTTTCTTGCCGGAGTCTTCTCAGTTGAAGTGTAATTACGAGCCGGTGGTAGATTCAAACATGTAACTTAACATTCATAAGTGCCTTACCAGGGCCTAAACTGAATAAATGACTTTTTTTTTTTTTTTGAGGTATTCTTATACTATCGGCGGACTAAGCCCTGGATTACAACTTGTTTTCGAGTCGCAAGAGAATCGGTTTCTGGCCGTTCCCAGGTCCGTGCAAGGTACTACAGATTGGAGGACCACAGAAATAAATTCGTCAATTTTTGGAGACAAGTATAAATTAACAATTTAAAAAAATCGACTCCATGCCTCAAACACAGCAAGGTTTTAAGGTTTTTAGTTTAAAAATTAAATTATAATAATAATAATAATAATAAAGCCTTATTTATTTCCTTAATAAAATTTCAATTTTCTTATTTACATATAAAATGGTCATCATGTTTAAATTTAAAGAATAGTTCAATGATGGACTAATAAATAATTATAAAATTTGATTAATATAAAAATAATAATAATAACAACAATAATCAATTTAATTTATACACATTATTCAATTAATTATTTTTTACATGCACTATACCTACATAATATATATATGTTATTTTATATTTAACTTTTTTTTTTTTTTTATTTATCTTTATTTTTTCATGCAACACAATTTTTATTCATCTTTTTTTATGCAACATATTTATTAAGGACCTCCCTGGAGAGTAAAGGCCTCCTCCATTTTTCTCCACCTAGTTCTGTCCTTTGCCTTGTCTGACCAATTTACTCCTGCTGTTTTTATAATTTCATCGAGCCATCTCCCCGCCGGTCTACCTCTGTGTCTCTTGCCAACTGGTCCGTTCCATGCAGTTATCTTTGTTGTCCACTTTTCATTACTCATTCGCGCGATATGGCCGGCCCATTTCCATTTAAGTTTTTTGCAGTGTTGTAGAGCATCAATAACATTGGTTTTCTTTCTGATAAATTCGTTTTTCTTTTTATGTCTTAATTTTAAGTTGAGAATGCTTCGTTCCATAGCTCTTTGGGTTGTTAATATTTTGGTTTTAGTTTGTTTATTGAAAATCCATGTTTGAGACGCATAGGAGAGAGATGGCAAGATGCACGAGTCTAGTATCGTTTTCTTCAATTTCACCGAAATATTAGATTTTAAAATTTCTTTAAAACTCCAAAATTTGTTCCAAGCCATATTTACTCGTCTCTTCAATTCGTCTTGATGTTTGGATTTTCTAAACGACACTTCTTTGCCCAGATATATGTATTTTTTAACATATTCTAATGTACCACCGTCAATGTGTATAGGGAATTCATTACTGTTTGTCATAACTTTTGTTTTTGACGTATTTAATTGTAGGCCGATTTCATTGCTAACAACATTATCAATTATTATATTCTATATAAACAAAAATTAAATTACTGAACTGATTTTTATGAAATGGTTTATGGGACCAACCTGAAAGTACCTATATCCATAACCTATTCAAGTAATTTAAAAAAAAAATCGATTTGCAAATTACGAAGTTCTGAGGTAACAAACATAAAAAAAACGCATGTTGTTTAGGCGATAGTAACGAACCTGGAGTGGGAACAGGCTCTCAAGTGTACACCGTTACCAAAACACACCGTTAGTTGCCTCAGCGGTGGCTAGAACTGCTTTTTCATTCACCAAACCAAAGCAAACCTGATACTTTGCGTTTGGTGGGTCGTGTGTAGGAACCGCCTCACCTCACGTTCGCTCTAGGCCCGCGCTCTAGTGGAGTTCCAACCACAGCGCCCAGAGTCCCAGCAGCGGACGTATTGCTATGTACATTATACCATTCGGCGTATAAGTTCATTGACTGTGTCGTTTCTCCTCAGATGTCGCTGCTGGCCGTGTGCGGGCGCGCGTCCCCTCAGACAGCACCCCCCGCACCCCCCACCGAGACGCCCGACCCCGCGGAGGAGAATCCTGAAGGGTACTACGCGTTCATGGAGTCCCCCAACGCCACCCCGCCCAGGTACAACACACACACTCACACACTCTACAGAACAAGCGTTAGAGATAAATGGGCAGACTATTTATAAATATTTTCAGTCTCGTCTCGGACAAGCGAGCAGACAGTCAGGGCATTTTAAATCTCAAATTTTAGCTATGTATTTAAAAAAAAAAATTGTATGAACAAATCGCGATGTCTCAAAAGTAAGTCGCGACGTGTCCCGTTCCAGAGTGCGCGCGCCGCCGTACCGCCAGGTGGCGGCCGACTGCGCCGAGGCGGAGTCGCCGCGGCCGCACGTGTCGGCCTCCAACCTGTGCGGCGACCTCAACCGCGGCACCATCCCCAGGAACCCCATGGGGCAGAACCCCAACGGCGAGCCTTACCCCTTGTGAGTACGCACGACCGAGTGAGCCAGCGGGCGCTGCCGTCGGGCAAGAGTACTAATGTGCCTTAATCGTTAACAAGATTTTTCCAATGTAAGAGAAATCCGGCGCGTCTGTGAGATCAATAATGATGTACAGAACAGCCGTTTCCCGAGGCTGCAGGTGTTCGCCGAGCTGCCGCTAGCGGACAGTAGCGGGTGACAGCGAGATGTTATTGTTTCTTCACTTTCGTTCAGCGCCAACTGACACTGAACTTACATATATGACGTACCGAACGCGCTAACCGGCTGGCACAGCCCCAGCCTGTAGAAAGTCAGCGCTGTCCAATGCAGTCTCGAGGCGGCTCCAGCGAGGGGGTCTGACCGGCGCGCGCTCGTGTTGCAGTGAGCTGCTGCGCAACCACACGCTGAGGTTCCTGTCGCGGACGCTGCCCGTGCTGAAGGCGGACGACACGGTGCCGCGCGTCGCGCACATCGCCCACAACAGGTGCGCACTCGACCCGTGTACTTGCACGTCCCGTACGTCGTACTGAGGTGAACTGTGCGTCGCTGCTTCACTCTGTGCCGGGCTCGGAGGACGTGAGGCGGATAGTTGTATACCTACTGTGATTTTGGTGACAGCAACTCATGGGCTACTTTTTATTTCGGAAAACGCGGTGTAACTGCGGCGCGCAGTCGAGCTTAATGTGTTACGGTAATGTTTCGCGTAGCGGTCGTGGTTCTCGCCGCGCGCGACGCTGGGCGGCGAGAGACCTATACTTTTACCATAATAATACTTACAGCGGTAGAGTTTATTGAAGCGCGCTAATCTCTGGAACCGCCGCTCGGTTTCGTAAAGTTCTTTTCGCATTCAATAGCCCATTTCTTGAGGAAGGTTATAAGCTAACATCACGGTGCGACCCTTAGCAGCCGATGACGGGCGAAACCGCCGAACACAGCTCGTAGGATAATGACGTCACTTGGAATCCAGTATGACGGATATTATAAGCTAGAATGTAATTTTTCGTTCTTACATATACATAACATTGTGTAGGTACCTACCTACCTACCTGCATACATTACTGAGATGATACTTCGTGTCTGGAACCAAAATATGTAAGGATTCAACGACCTCATTCAGTTATTTTTTGTGAAAATGTTGGCGCCGTGTTAGGTTAGGTCAGCCGGGAGGCGCGGTTTGGTTGGTTCGAGCTACGTGTTGTTCGCCGGGCCGCGCTTATCGAGTGTCACGTCCGCAGGCTGGAGGAGCGCAGCAAGCGCTCGGCGGAGGCGGCGGAGGCGGCGGCGCCGGACGGCGTGCCATCGCACGCGCTGCCGGCGGAGCACCGCAGCGCGGACTCGCGGGAGAGCCGCAAGTTCTGCGACGAAGGCGGAGTGTGAGTACACTCGGCGCGCAGTAGTTACTTCCACGCATGTACTTACCCAGCCCCGGCGGTGAACTGACCCGTTCACCGAGTACTGAGACAGATTTTTGTTTTCTTTTAAATCATTATTTTGGGAAGCTAAGCAAAGTGCAAATATTAAAAAAATGGCGAGCGCACCAGGGTTGTTTACTATCGAACAGGGTTGTTTTAATATTTATTTTTTGGATCAACGAAACGATTTTTCGTTTGTTATTTTAATTTTAAAATGTTCTTTGATCAGATTCTTAGTAATAATGAGGTCGTTCCGCGAGGGTTCGGAGTAATGGAATAGAATCGCGCGAGTTGTCGCTCGTCGTATTCGTATTTTTGAGTTATTTTTCTTCTTCGTTTTTGACATCGCGCATTTGCCAGTGTCAAGTATTTTCACGTATATTATGAAATCCAGGTAAATGAGTCTAAGTTACAGTCAAAATCACACAAAGTAATTCACGGTCGAGTCCAGTCACGCCTTAGTGACGTAGCGGCGACTCGACTACGAGCTTCGGTGCAGTTTCGGAAGCGACACGAAATACCTAATCACCTGCCTAAAATACCTACAGTCGCGCTTGTAATATTGCACTTATACAATGGGGCGACGCAATTTGTTCCGCGTTCCCGCCAAAACTCCCTTTAAGTACTTCTTCACGTTGTGTTTAATTTTTATTTTTCAATTGGCTGCGGACTTACTTTAGAGATTCATCAACATTCCAAACGGCTGGAGGTCGGCCCGACCGGCATTTACAAGCCATTTATTTAATAATAGTCATTACAAACGGAGTATAATTCGCTACTTAATAACTATTCGTACAACCCATGCAATGAGGAAAGGCATACAAATTCATGTAACCCTACAGCTCCGGCGGCGAGAGTGCCGCCGGAGCCGGCGACCCCGCCGCGGTATCCGGACAATAGTGAGTTAATAGTGAAGTCTGCCAACCTCATGTCACATTGACTTCTCAAACAAACATATCAAGCCCCGATGTGTACAAACTTTAAATAAAATTAGTTGATTATTAACAATTTTACATATTCAGGAGAGCGGAGTCTCCCCGCAGAGGACGGCCGCTCTAACTTTTAAACTTTCTTATACAGTTACTATATAATCTGCGGCACTTTCGTATTGTCCACAAACATGTGCGCGGCGACTCGGCTCACAAATAGCAGGCGCGCGTGTGTGACACTAGGGCTGGCCGCTCGGCTCGTCGAGTGCCAGAATATCGGCGAGGACGGTCTCGAGGGCGCCGGGCGCGGCGCCGTCCAGCAACCGCACGCGCTTGTCTTTCTCGATCTAATTGAATTAAAAAAAATATAAATAAAAAACTAAAAAAACAAACACAAAAAAATTGATTCAAAAATTCAGAAATCAAGAGATAGAAAGAGTACCGCGCCCGAGAAATACACGGAGGGCTTGAAATCTTAAAAAGTTTCCGATGCATCCACTGCAACGAGCGCTAACACGCCGAAGCCCGGGATTTTGTTTCGGTCGTGAACAGGTTCGTGTTCCATTACTTACTGTCAAATTATCACAACAAACTACTAGATTTCTTTTTAAACAAAATTTTAAACTACCCACAGAAAAAACAATTTGTATTTAAAACATTGTTTTAAAGTATGCAACGTATAATGTAGAGGGTATACCCTGGATTAAAAGACGCGATACTTTTTATGTTTGAAACGCGGGTGACACCGCGGGTGCCGCTAGCGACCTCGTGCTTGCAGCGACTAGATATACCTGTGAGTATAAATACAATACCTCCGCGCGGTAGGTGAGGTGCTCGGGCCACACGCAGAGCTCGAAGTAGCCGGCCACGTCGGGCGGCTCGTACAGCCGCAGCGCGCGCCGCGACGCGCACTCGCCGTACTCCAGGGTGAAGTAGTACCTGCGCACGCGGGACGCCCGATGTACATTCACACGCGGCGCCACGACTGAATGTCGGAGGTTCTGTACACCACCGCTCTGTTCTCACCTGAGGTCGCAGAGTTCGTTGATGGGCTTGTAGTTGAGCGCCGTGAACCCCTCGAGGACGAGGAACTTCTTCCCCCGCAGCCCCATGCGGCCCGCCTCCGTGCTGGTCGCGTGCGCCCTGTTCTGCCCCTGCATGGTGGAGATGACGTCGCGGTGGAACGCCTCCATGTCTGAAAGCATCGGTATCGAATATAGCCTGCCTCTCGCACGGCTTACACGGCCGGGCTCGTGACGACGCGAAGCGAAGGCTCGTTCCACACTACAATATAGTAGCGGCGCAGCCGGCGGCGCCCCGGGCACAGCCCCTCCTGCAGCCGGTACCATACTCGGCTTGTAGAACCATAACCCCGAGCTGTGCAGCTTGTACGAGACCTGCACGGATCACCGTCTGCTAGTAACGGGACATTTTTAGTTATCACACGGGAATAACGCGAGTGTCTCTTTGCTTCTGACCGAGTTATAAATACCGGCATTTTGAAACGAGTAAGTTCGTAAAGGCACAGCCTTAGTGTCAGAAATAAAATGCCACCAAAATCTTCAAGCTTCGGATAGGCTTGAAGGTTGTCGTGTTAGAAATATGAAACACACAACAACCGGGACCTACAATTAAACGCGCTATCCGACCCATCACCCGTTGTAGTGCTCAGAAAGAAATGTCACTCGCGGTCACCTCTCAGAAGACACAAAGAGAACCGTGAATTAGTGTTCGAGAAGATTCAAGAGCCCTCATTTCTGAGGAGTTTCTACCGGAGATCGTCAGCTCCCGGGCCGCGCGGCGCCGACGGAACAGTTACGAGCTGATCATGATGAAGAACAGCACACGGTACGCACCCAGCGCCGAGAGCACGTCGTAGTTGTTGTGCGGCAAGCCCGCGCAGCGCACGTGCCGCGGGCTGTCGTCCGGGTAGAAGTACTTGTCCTGGTGGAACACGTGCGCGGGGCTCAGCGCCTCCAGCAGCCGGCTGGCCAGCGTCGTCTTGCCGCCGCACGTCACGCCTGCCTCACGACGTCGCCATATGAGGCACCAGCAGCATCGATACATTTGAAATCAATCGTAGTTGGGACTTTAATAGCGCGCGGGTCAGTGAGAAAAACTTATGCGCTCTTAGCTGGGAGTGAAAGAAAATGGTGACTCGATGGTCAGAATGGTCGCCCCAGGTGCAGGTTTACGCTCACTGGCCATGTTCCCATCCCTGCTCAGACTAATTTGATAACAGCCTTGTTCCTTACTTTGTATAAAAAACTTGTTTGCCACAAATAAGTTCAATAGCTTTTCATGATCAATATTTTAGTAATTGTTTTAATTTGACTTTATTAGAGAACTAGCTGTGCCCCGCGGTTTCACCCGCGCTAGATGCCTACGTCGTAGTAGCTTTATGCATGCAAAGTCTCAGCCCGATCAGTTCAAAATTGACAAAGTTTCATACAAACTTTCATCTCCTATTTTATCCCCTTGGGGGTAGAATTAATCAAAATCCTTTCTTAGCGGATGCCTACGTCATAACATCTACCTGCATGCCAAATTTCAGCCCGATCCGTCCAGTGGTTTGGGCTGTGCGTTGATAGATCACTATACCTTTGAGTTATATATATTTAGATTTCTCTAGTTAATTGATAAATATATAGTAAATAATCTTTCCGTCCCTTCGTCTCAGTTGAAGTGTGTTTATGTTTCTTTACAACTATTTCTTTACAGTTATATTTTATCCAACCAAAAACAAACTTAAATTGCTAAGAGTTAGAGAAGATTGCTTCTAAAAGATATGCAATACTTTGGATGTGCAATACAAACATACATCCTACACCTACCTATGTATGTTTAACTTGTTATTTGGGATCAGGTCTAATCGTTTCTTGTCTTTGGCCAGACTTCTCGCCCTAGAGTTCTTGTGTATCTTTTAATTAAATCAGAAACAAAGTGGTCTCACCCGAGATCCCTATAACAATCCATTCCCTCCTAGTGTTCTCATCCACAGTCAGCGCCATGTTCACTGCGCTCAGATGTCTAGTCAGGACTGTACACTTTCACAAGCGAGGGCACTTTAACAAACGTGGGCACTAGCGCGGAGCGGCAGCTGCAAGCGACGTCACAGGTACGGGTGCACGTGATACAGCGAGAACGCCATCAGTCCTCCGACGAAGGCGAGGCCCCAGCCCCCGCACGCCAGCAGCCACCAGCGCGGCGCCGGCACGTACGCGTATATGCTTGAATCTGGAAACATCAAATTTTATTACCTTGGTGTAACTCGCGGCCTTAAAATTACATATATGTATAATTATATAAAAACCATGAAGATTCCACTTAAAGACACAATATACATATATATACACTCGACATTAGACGATACAAATAGACTAATAGACATATTATATTGTAGCACTCATCTAGAACTAGCAGTATTTCAACCCATTCTTATTCAGTATGCCTACTTCCTTTGTAACGTTCATTCACCACACGTTCATAGCCGACTCGCACTTGGCTGTTTACATGGTACGCACCTTCGTCAATAAATGGATAAGTGTTGACCCAGAACGCCACGAGCAGGAACACAGTGGTTGTCCACACCAAAACTACTTTCCCCACTGTAGAATCTGCCACATCCATAGAATGTCACACCAATATGTTCCTTATTTCTATCTATAAGAGCTTATAATCCGCCACAAAGAATCTTTATTCCAAATACACTTTACTAATATTGAGTCAGAGTTCACAATCGTCTACAGAGAGGCTCTCCCTTCAATGTATACTTTGCAGTAAATATCCTTTTTATTAGAGGTTAGAATCATCTACAATGTCTGAATAAGCACCTTATGGCAATCTCCACCTTATTTCTCCTCCATTAGAGCTCACAAGTGTCTGAAGAAGTTCTAAGATGTTTAATGTCTATGACTAGTAGTCTTCCAGAGTAACGTAGACATGCTTTTCTATGTTTCTTCCTCTTATTCTTTTTATGTGGAGCTTACAGTTCTCTGAAGAATATTTGTGAAAGTTAGTTTCCTTTCTTATTTTTCTTCTTCTTCTTCTTCGGAGCGTCGTCTTCCGGGAACAGGATAGACTTCTGCACTTCTTTCTTAACCTTGATTTTATCAAACAGAGGTTTGCCGGAGCGTGTTCGACGGATTATCTGTAAAGAAATAATGTAGTTAGTATCAGTGTGACGTTATATTTTATGAGGCTGTTATCTTTACCGTACTGTACTCCCAATCATATAAATATGTATACCCACTAATACTAAATAGTGAAAAACACCGCGTGTGTTTGTTTGCATGGTTCTTTTAAACTAGACAATGGATACATTCCTTATCTTTAAAAGATTTTCTTTCTTTATAATTATATTCACCTGCAGCCAGGATGGGGTATAACTTGCAAATATACATAATAGCAAGCAATACAAGCCAATCTATAGTGATGTTAATATACATAATAGCAAGCAATACAAGCCAATCTATAGTGATGTTAATATTCCTTATCAGGTGGCACACATCCACACTCCACCCACGATTACATAAAACTTGTTGTAGCAGCCGTGGTGCCACACATTGTTAGTCAACCAAGCTAGTATTCCCAACAGTCCGCTGCTCTTTACTATATGCCAGCTTGTGTTCAGCAGTAAAGAGCCTGTTCTCTAACATATCTATTGTCCCACGGGACGTGTGTGGCACGAGGCCAGTGCTGTACTTTATCTGGAAATGTTTTATAGCACTTATATTTGCTCCATTTTTACATGATAAGATATTCTATACCACTAGACTGACTAGACTATCGGTCCATTTCTGCAATTTCAATTAGATTGTAATCAAATGAAAATAACAGTTCTCATTTTATTTTTTTAAATGTGACCAGCTATATGTTTTGACCACAGCTCATCTGATGTTAAGTGACATTATGGTTGAAGATGGTATTGCCTTGAATGGAACTGCTTGTTAATGTGTTGTTAACTGAATGTTAGGTGCTTGGTGGTAGTGGCTATTTATGGTGCTTGCTAGTGTGTGTGAATAATATTCCCATTCACCAGTGTAGTAATATAAGTCGAGGTTGAGTCAGCTGTAATGATGTGAAATAAATAAAGTCTTCAAAATAATATGTCAACAAATAAAAGAGTGAGAATAATAAACAAGTACCTAATAAACTAAACACAGCTTGTGAAAAAATGTTGACACAAATAAAATAATTAATTTTAGTAACAACCATTTGGCATTAATTAATTTAAAATAATCAAATACCTCAGAAGAAAACTTGTAGACGAATCTTAGGTTTCAGTGGTAGTGGAGTGTGCCGGGTCTATCGCCTTGCAAGGAGGGGAACCCCTAAGACTAAGTTTTGTGAGCCCCTTCAAATACATATTAACACTCACCTTCATCGCCTACATTCCCATCCCTGCCTGACCACCAACGCTGCCTTGGATACTGTATCCAGCATTTTACTCCAGATGTTCTCGGCAGGCAGAGGTGTTTTAGTTGTAAAATAATACTTACTTTTTCCGAAATTGCCTTATCAATTGTGGTTTTGGAAAGCTTCAGTAATTTTGAAATTACTTCTTGGTTGCCTTCCGAGCTTTTCTTCGAGTTCTTCTTCTTGGTTTTGTTATTATTTTTAAATTCTGTCTTGTTTCCTGTCACACGCTCTGAAAATATGATGAATAATGATAATACAATGGAAACCGACATGGTTTTGACACATTTGTTGTACTAATCCTGGATCATTCATGTTTAATTATATCCGATTAATTGACTATAGTTTCGACTTTATCTCCACGTATTCACTGAATGTGGCCGAAACTATAGCCGGAATAATGGATATGATTAAATGTGAGTAAACTCGCGTAAATAAAACAAAAAAATAATGACAATATGTGAGCATTTTACAGAAGTTGACTAACGCAAGCAAAACACTGAATTTTACTTCATACTTCAGACTTTTATGTTTGTAGTACTTAAGCATACATTAAACATCCACAAGTTTATCCTTTTGATAAAAATATAAACAGCATTTCAGCCACTGATTGCACTATCAATATTTACAATATATTAATTATTTTTATTGGAGCTCAATTATAGCTGTAATTGGTTGCGATTTTTAAATGCCTTGTAGGTATATTGGGATCCACACACGAACGATAAAACTCCTTTAAGTATATCTAGTTTAGATTTTTTTAGGTTATTTGCAAATGTTAATTAGGACAGCGCTAGAAAAACAATGAGTTACTCAGGTAACCGATGTAACAAAAATTACTTTGAAGTGTGCTTACGCGAAATATCAACGTAGAAAGAGTGACGATACAAGCGGAGTCGCGTAGCATGACTCGCCTCTGCCGTACGGAACTCTTACAACGAATGACGCAATCTATCGAAAGTGATTAATTAATATCATACCTTGACCCACGGTGCCCTGGGACTGGGACCGTCTATCACGCTTCCTCTTGCTAGTGCCCTTGCTCTCTGAAACACAATCGTTTTGTTTACACTTTTATGTGTTTAAGAAAACAACCATACGTGGAAGTGGCAAGTAATTCTCACCGTCGGGGTCTACGAACTCCAGAGCCTGTCTCACTAGGGCTACAGACATTTTAATTCATATAGACGTGTTGAAAACATTCGTATTTTTTAAGTTCTAACCTTAAACTCAATTTACAAAGACCGACAGGCAAAACAACACATGCTATGTCTATGTCTATCTTTCAATGTCAATTGTATAAATCTGTCATTTCTATATGTTTTGTCAATTTCAATTTTTTTATTTATCGGCAACTGGTTACAGAGTCCTTAACACCTAATCTTTACTAAGTTGCGACTACACAGATTTGAAAACTCAAAAAAACATAATGTTTCACCACATTATTAATCGTATTAATTCGTGTAATTCGATACTTAATGATGAAGATTCCTCTTTTTACAAGCTTTTAATTAAGTTGCAATGTATGTACATAATTATATATGTTTGTTAGGGTGAAATCTTGCAAGATGAATTTGACCCACTTCCCGATGTCCAATTGCACGCAAATTCAGTGTACTTATGTACCTTCGGTGACAATACAATTATAAGGTACCATGGAACTGGTCTGATGATGGAGACTGTAGATGGCCATATGAACATTTTGAACTAAACAATATAAACCCATCGAGTTCGGGCTCGATTGATTCGTTTGAGGATCAATCTCTAAAATACTTATCTACTAAACAGGTAAAAATAAATTGAAATAAAAAAATACTTTTAAAAGTAAGCTTTTATATGGGACAAAGAACTAAAAATTCAAAAATAAATTCTATATTTAATTTGTATTTGGCGTGTAGGTTACATAATTATATCCTTGAAAGCCTGAGCCACTACCCGTAACAGGTTATAGGTTAGGTAATTACAATACCTCTGTGCATTTTATTATAAAATAAAAATAATGTTTATTTTTTATTTTAACGTATTATGAATATAAATGCCAAATACAGAAAACAATGCAGGGATATACCTAATTTTTTCTGCGGTCCCACCAAAAACTTTAACGTTTTTCGTTTAATTTTGCTAAATAATAAGTTCTTCTCTGTAGGTGCATTTTGGCAAGCATTCTTGTTTTGAAGACGAGATTGCAGTGGCGGATTATCTCTAAGGCAAACTAGGCCCGTGCCGGGGCGCGAGGTGCCGACGGGGCGCGCGCGCGAGTTTGCGCTTCGGATATCTTCGTTAACTATGCAAAAACATTGAATGCTATAATTATATTGATTTATGAGAAACGGATCGCATTCTTTCGCTAATCGTACTATACATTGCTCGATTGCAACAGAAGTTGGTAAGATACAACCGACAAGAGTTTTTTTCGTTTGGTCGTGTGGAGCCATGAAGCTATGTGTGGAGCCATGAAGCTATACTTCATGGTGTGGAGCCATGAAGCTATACTTCATGGTGTGGAGCATGGACGCCACGTTCGTTTTGTCCCTTTTGCTTTCTTCGCTCTCATCATATACCTACCTACGCCGTGAAATTAAATAAACGCAAAGCCTAAAACTAGTTTATTCAAAATCATGAGTAGAATCGATTCAACTAGTTTTTAATATAGGTCATTTAATTTTTTTCTAATAGTTACGAAATTTAAAAAAACTAACTAACAACAATTTATGAAAATAAATAATTATAATCACCAACTACGCTATGCAATGAGACGATCCCTCGTTCTTTTGAAGTTGTGGCTGTTAGAGGGGCGCGCATGAGATGCTTGCCTATGGCGCTCTCCATACTCAACCCGCCTCTGCGAGACTGACACACTTTGAACGCGATTAGAGAACTAATGTTATACCATGACTACCACAGAATACACATCAATTTGTTTGTAATCCGAGCGAAAGCTTAATTTTGCCAAAGATCACCAAACGACACTTACCTGTTTGATGTGTCGGTTGGCAGTTTCTGCATGCTGTACCGCGCGTTCAATGGCGCCAGCGAGCCGGCGAGCGTGGAGCGGCGCGAGGACCCCGGCCACGCGGCGCCCGCGCCCCTCGCTGCCCAGCACCGATACGAGGTCGGTTGTCTTTGACCAGGTGCACATGTAAGGGGTTATAGGCATTACATCGAAGCCATAAGACTAAAAAGATAGATAAAATTACTGTCGGGCTGCCAGAAGTCTGAAAAATTGACGTTTCATTGTTGATCTATTGATACTCCTAAAAGCCAAACGAAATGTTTTTTTTAGGTTGACAGGCTAAGTGTTTGACCACACCTGTTGTTAAATGACGGTGTGGTCGAAGATGGTAAACACACTTGGCCTGGAATAGAACTGGCTCTCTCTGGGATGCGTGTCCCGGGAGTACACTGCCCCGATGCTGGGTGTGTTCGTTTTTTTTTATTTTTTTTATTGCTGGCAGTCTAGGTTTTTGACCACAACTCACCTGTCAAGTGACGGTGTGGTGTGGACTAACCTACCACCACGCTATGGTTTCCTCGCGATGTTTTCCTTCACCGGCAGCTCAAGCTCATTGTTGGGGTTTGAAGTCGCAAGTAAATCGCTATCATCTAGGCTCATCGTAGATCGCATTTTCGCTTAGCATCAGCCTTGATGGCGGTCAGTTGCGAGCCTGTTTCGTAATATACAAAGGATGTAAGTGCTAGGTATGTGTTTGTACACGGTAATGTAACGGCAGGGCCCGCCCACGCCGTGCCCCGCGCGCGTGGAGTACGCGACGCCGGTGTTCGCGCGCAACTACCAGGGCGTGTGGCGGTACGTCGTGCAGATCCCGTACGAGGGCTACTTCACCCAGACCGTCGAGGTCACCAGGTGCGAAATACATTTTAATTCATAAATGTACCAGGTACGAGGTTATTAGGTACTGACGCACACCACACCCACTAAGCACGAATTACCAAAATTCACTCAGTACCGTGTCTCTTTCTTGCGCTGAAACCGTTCAATACGCTCCCGAGTTCGTCGCGCCTGCGCCGGTGGCGCCCGCGCCGGGGGCGCCCAGCGTCCGCTCGGAACTCCCGCTCCACAGAGCCCTGCCCGGCTGACGTAACTGATGCTACTCATACGTTAGAATACTAAACAAAATAACCACAGCAACTTCTCGTCAGCTCCGTTCAGACACTAGCCCAGCCCGTCACAGCCGACAGGGACGCAGAATAAGCTTTTCCATAGCACGTGTTCGAGGAAGTTTAGCAATAAATAAAATCTACCACAATCTGTCTAATGTAAACTAGTTTTACAAAGAACCGGCCTAGATATCGTAAAAAATGAACTGTACTGAAGAAAAATGTAAAAATTAAATATCATACGATACTTGCATATAGGTACGATGCAACCCTAAGTATGGCTACATTTCTCAAACACGCGCAGCCCGCGCAGCGGAGCCAGTGGACAGTCCGCGCCGGTCGACGGCGCCGGCGGTGCGGTGTGCAGCGAGGACGCGTATATGGAAATCAATTCCTCCGTGTGCAGGTGCATGCAGTCCCGCTGCCACTACCTGGAGGGCGGGTGCCTGAGCTCCCCGCGCTGGGTGTCGCTGCTCGTCGCCGAGCTGCACTACCCCACGACCGCGACCGCGACCGACCACAACGTACAGGTGCCGCTGTGATAAGCTTAAACATTTGAACTCTTGCATGTTCCCGAAGTAAACCTCGCGGATACGCCGCAGTAAGCGCAGGCGCAGCTTACCCCGGTAAAGAATGAGGACGAATTAGAACAATGTCGCTTATAGCCTGCCTCCCACCGATAATAACCGTTGAAGGTTACGGTGGACGAATAGCTTCGAAGTCCGCGTGCTCCATCTTCGGCCACGACGTTGCTTTTCATCAGTCGAGTTGGCGGTCAAACGAAGAGCTATACTGCGCGCTGGAACCACTTTCCGGATTTATATGAAATGTTATTAGGAATAGATTAAGCTCTGGGTTATCACGCGGCAGGCTGTGCGCGAGTGTGTATCCCAGGGGCTTCTGGCAGCATTTCCGCCTCAGCTGCCGAGTAGTGCAGTGGCGGGACGGGCGCCGAGCGGCCGCAAGTTACAACGAAGTAGTACATGTAACGTTCGGCAGATAACGCGAGAAGTCTCGTCGGTTCTACGATTTCGCCTGTCACGCGCGAACCAAACACGAAGAAATTCTTTAACACAAATAGTTGCTGTCGTTTTATATTGTGTGGTAGCGACGTATGACTCGTTGTGCAGGATTACCAGCAGTACCTGCAGAACCGCGGCGGCGGCGGCGGCGCGGGGGCGGAGCCCGAGCCCAGCACGGAGAAGCCGCCCCACTGCGACGGCCACGACGACCTCGGCTGCTTCCAGGTACACGTCCCCTCGCATCACACCGCTCCCCAGGTCTCCCGCGGGGTGACCTCACCCTTACATACACGATACTCTATAGAATTTACGGATAGCTATATACCGAAAATATAAACTGCAGGGGTCGGATATCGAATCGTAAGTTTTACACAATTTCATCATAAAAAACATACGGGACAGATTCTATTGATTGTAATGCGCGCCGATGCCGATGCAGCGATGCCCTGGACTTTGTTTCACTACTCATAGTTCTGTGTGTTGCTGCAATGGTCATGGACAGGCGTTATCTCTTGCCATCAGAAGAGCGTCTCGTTCGTCACAATACTTTAACATGAAAAAAATATATTTTACTCAAATGAATGTTATAAATATTACTTCTATTACAATACCCTAAATTAACGTTGGGTTAGGTTTTTAGAGTCGTGTACCTACATGACAGTAAAGTTAATAAAAGCAAAATGTGTGATATTTGGCGGATAGTCCGCGCTGTCGGGTGTGGCAGTAGTGTGCTCCGTGTGTGTGACGACAGCGGCTCGGTGCTCCAGGTGCGGCTGTACTACGACTGGTTCCTGGTGCCGGGGTCCTGCAAGTGCTGGCGGCCGGACTACTTCGCGCGGTACGTGCGCCGCCGCCAGAACAACGAGCTCTAGGCGCCGCGCCGGCCGGCTCGCACACTCCGCAGCCGGCGTCGGCGGCCGCGCCGGCGGTGTCCGCCGTCCTCCCTGCGATGACTTCACCGCTCTCTCTTCGCGCGGTACGTGCGCCGCCGCCAGAACAACGAGCTCTAGGCGCCGCGCCGGCCGGCTCGCACACTCCGCAGCCGGCGTCGGCGGCCGCGCCGGCGGTGTCCGCCGTCCTCCCTGCGATGACTTCACCGCTCTCTCTTCGCGCGGTACGTGCGCCGCCGCCAGAACAACGAGCTCTAGGCGCCGCGCCGGCCGGCTCGCACTCTCCGCAGCCGCTTGCGGATGCCCCGTGGAGCCCTACGTCCTAACAGTCGAGTGCGTTTGTCGAAAGAGAATCCGAAATAAGTCGACTCTTACTTCATAATAATTTGTTTCTCAGATTTCTTTCGCTAGCGGACGACAACTTCGAGTTTATTTGATTTTTGATATGTAATCTATAAAAATATGGAATGAATATAACTTTCTTGGACTTACTGGCCACGCAGCTAACGCACAGGTAATAATTAAAATTGTTTGCCGTGTTCGGAGTCGAATGTCTGACCGGCGCGGGCGGCCGGGTGGTCCGGCTGCCGAGGGCCGGGCGGTCCGGCGGCCGGGCGGTCCGGCGGCCGGGCGGTCCGGCTGCCGAGGGCCGGGTGGTCCGGCTGCCGAGGGCCGGGCGGTATTTCAGTGCGCGTGGGGTGTAAGGCGCAGGAGAGGTAGGTAGTTGTATCGCTGTAAGGTAGTTTTATATTTCGGTGCTAGGCGTAGCGCGAGAGTGCATCCCGCGTCGTGACAAGACTGTATTTACTTATATTTATTTAATTATTGTAACGTAGGTAGTTTATACCAAAACTATGTTTATATGAAGTTCGAGCGGCGCGCGATGTCTCGCGGACTGTACGCCGCCGCGCCGCCGCCCCGGGGAGCCGCCGCCGCGGGGAGCCGCCGCCGCGCCGCCGCGCCGGGTCCCCGGGGCGCGCCGGCTCCGCTCGACTCGCATTTACGTGTTTAGTTTGTAGTAGAACTGAGTAGTTAACGTTAGCTTAACTCGTGTTACTAACTTAGACCTGTTGAACTAACTTATTTTAAACGATCGAAAGAAACTAGAGGATCTGGGCACCGTGATCTCCGGCACCGTCTAAACTTAAGATGAATGTATTAAAAGTAATCGTTAAGCTGATCGAGGTAAAAATATATTTTATAAATATGTATAATTTTAATGAAACACACTTTAAGATGTAATAAAATGTACTTGTGAAATGAGAATACTTAGACTACTCACTCCCCCTACTGCTGCGCACTACCCACTACCCACTACCCACTACCCACTAGTAATACTTTAATAAGGACCCAGTGAATGATTAAAATGCATATACATAAATGTGTAAGGCCGACAATGTGACGGAGAATAAATACGAGAGTCGAATGTTTAGTCGCGGAGGCGTCTACTGTACGGGGCGCGGGCTCACCGCCCGGCGAGCACGGCCGCGAGGGCCGGCGTACAGAAATACCTGCACACTATTACCTACAGCTATAGTAGTCGATCTACGAGGTGATCTCCGATTACTACTCGGAATTATTGCGTTCATTCATCTTAAAATCTACATCGCTCACTTGAGTAGCGTGGGCACCTTACAATGCAAATGTGACTTCGAAAAACTTCAAGACCTTCCCCGCTCACTCTCGGCGTCGCCGCGACGCGCGACGTGGGGGGACGTCCTAGTAGACGCGAGCGGAGCGCCCGGCGCCCGCGCGACGGTGCTTCACTTTCCTCGCGACGCGCGGCGCGGCTCTCTCTCCTTCTTATAATATATTTACCACTGAATTCGCGATCCCAGGATTCTTTTTTGTATTATTTTACACCATTATTTCTCCGTGTTTTGCAACGTTTCCGTCTCCGCCGGTATCGGCCGCCGGGCTCGGGCTGCAGACGAGGCCGCAGCCCGCGTCCGTCGAGTCCGGGTGCCGTGATGTCGCGTCGCCGTCGTGCACGAGTCCCCGGCGGCGCGCGACACCCGCCCCCAGCGGCCGCCGCGCCTCGGCAGCGGCTCCCGCGGCTCCGCCGGGTGCCTCGGCGTCGGGGGTCGGAGCGCGCGGGCCGCCTCGCGAGTCGCCGGGCGGAGCGCGCCGCCCGCTGCAGACCAGCACCGACGGCACGCCGTCCTTGTTAGAGAACTCCACGTAGGTGTCGGAGTAGGCGGGAGGGGGGTCCTCGTAGCCGGGCGGCTTGCGGCCGAGCTCGGCGGGGGGCGGAGCCGCCGCGGCGCACTCCGAGTACGGCGGGGGCGGGTCCGCGCCGGGTGCGTCGCCGCGGTCCGCCGGCCGAGAGCCCTCGCCCTCCGAGTCGGGGATCATCACGGTGCTGATGTCTGCCTCCTGGCCTGGAACGTTATATAAATTAAATCAATACATTGGGTCTTTTTTTTAAATTTTTTATTCCTTAGTTGTCATGTTGCAAAGGCTCCGAGATGTTGGAGGGTGACATCACAGGTGATACTTTTTTAACGGTTGACGAGATAGGTTTTTGACCACAGCTCACCTGATAATAAGGGACAGGGTGAACGAAAATGGTAAAGCACACCTAGCGTGGACTGGAATCGGCTCAAGTGAGGCTGCCGGCGGCCGGGACACACCGTTAGTTGCTTGGCGGCAGATTTTCAACATGAGAGTGGTAGTCACTCAGCCGAGTACCCTATCACCACGCTATGGTTTTGCTATGTTTTCCTTCACCGGCAGCTCGAGCTCATCGTTGGGGTTAGAACCCGCGCCCTCGGGCGTGTGAACCGTTCGCGCTCACCACTGAGCTATCATCGCTACGAAACGTGAGCGTAGTTGTTTCCAAATGAAGTCGGTAAACTCTGTATCAGTAGTGAAATGATGGAGACGCCGCTAGAGCCGTACTACAGTGTGCGCGGAGGCGCGGGGGCGCAGAGCGCGGGGGCGGAGAGTGGGGGCGCGGTACTCACGGCTCGTGGCGCGCACGTGCGGCGTCGCCCACTCCTGCGAACGTCGTCGAGCTGCAACAGGAAAGGCTGCGTTTGCTAATTTTGCTCTATATACATATATACCTAACAATATTACAAAAATAATTTGGAAAGCATCAGATATGTACACGGTTAAAGCCTGCCCTGCACTGCCGCGACCTGCAGTAGCGGCCCGGCGGCCGTGTGGCGGGCCCTCGTAGCCTACAAGATTCTATGTCTGGAGATCCTAATAGGAGAGTGCTTATAGTTAAATATTCTAATTATTTAATTGAATGCACGCAGTAGGTACGAGTACTCATTATTACATGATTTCCCAAATTTATAGCAATACTGTATCGCGTAATTTATTGTTGTAGTCTTGTAATTTCTCTTTGTTCGTGGCAGAAATAAGCGGACGATATACAGTAGAATCCGTTTAGTACGACTTCGCATATAACAACCAACCGTTTTTAGCGACGTAAGTATAGGCGTATGTTTGGTTTTAATATGAGCCACTATGAACGTACATCCGTTTATTACGACTCCGCTTACAACGACCGACCGCTTTTAACGACGGAATTTCACACAAAATTGACCGGTTACAACGACGATAAGCGTTGATGTGTTTACAAATAAATCATAGGTAAGTAGCTATGTCCGCCCCGCGCACCCCCCTCGCCTATGCCTTGCATAATGCAGTCCGTACTTCTTACTATATAAATTAAAACCAAAAACAATAAAAAATTACAGAATTTTTGCACTAGACATTTCGTTCTGCACGTGGCACATTATGCAATAAATATTTTGATTTAAATGTTTTTTTCTCTGATGGTCACATAAATATTAATATCCCTAGATTAAACCCTAGATTAAGATTAATTAGACTAACATTTCTCTTCCCATATTGTAAAAAAAAAAACATGTAATTCAAAGTTAACAAAGGTCACGGACCCCAGTGTCTATGGAGAGTAATTTTAAATAAAAATATATATATATTAATATCTAAATTTGTATGTACGTTATGTATGTGATTATTTTAAAAAATAACAAAAATTAACATTGTCAGTTCGTTTAGTATGACTTCCGGTTAGTACGACGTAATATCACCGGTCCCTTGGCCGTCGTTATAACCGGATTCTACTGTATTATATATGCGGGAGGCCTATGTCCGGCTGAGGACGTCATACGGCTGATGATGATTAGCGGGCGGGAGTGCCGCCCCGCGCTGGCCGCGGGTGTGGCCACACTGGAGGTCGCGTTGGTACTTTTATCGGCAGTGTGGCAAACGAATAGACAGCTCGCGCGATGGTAAGCGCACCGGCGCGTACGATGCTACATTAGTGCTTCACTGCTCCCCTGGGGCGGCTTTCGAATACTCGTCGAAGACGTTTCGGAGCTCCCCTGGACACGCTACTTGTCAAAGAGGTTCGCGCAGTTGTTATCGACGCAAGCAGCGCGCGCCGCCCGCAGCGAACGCTTACATTTGAGCAAGTTGATCGCGAGGCACTTGTCGATGGCGCGCACGAGCACGAGCGCGAGCACCACCAGCGCCGAGCCGAACACCCAGGCGCGCAGCGCCGCGCGCCCCGCCGGCCCCGCGTCCGCCGCGCCGGCCGCGGGCGCCCCGGCGCGCGGCGCGCCCGGCGTGCCCGGCACCCACTCCGCGCGCTGCGGGCGCGTGCCGTGCAGGTTGATCTGATTTACATACGACTCCAATTTATAATCTTCCCGATTTAACGATCGAACCGTACGTCTGCATCTCATCTATGTTGAATATTTTAGTGGTGTTTACGCAGCGGGCAACACACTGAACGGCGCCACAAGTTTGAGATATATGTACATACATACAGATACCTGCATTATTATATGTCTAAGCTATAAGTCATGATTGCTTACTTTTCTTGGTTTATAATGCGATTTAGTTATAACCGAACGCAAGTCTCTTCAACTCCGACGACCAGAACTACAAATAGTATTTACCGGGAGATGCGAGAGGTCGTTAGAGCTGTGCGCGAGGAAGGGGTCCAGCGGGTAGTGCAGCGGGAGCCAGCCCCCCGCGTGCCCCGCGGCGCCCGCGCCCAGCCGCGGCCCGAGCGCGCCGTCGCGTTGCTCCGGGAAGCCGCCAACCCTGGAATGTACGAACGAAGCCGATGCATTTACGCAAAGTACAACCGACGGAATTTGAATTTGAATGAAATTCGGAATGCAGATAGATCATCCTGGATTAGCTAGACTACCTTCCGCACGTGCGTACCTAACGATTTGTTCCGAGTTTTCCGCGGGAGCCACACTGACACCGGGTAACGAGGGTCGAGGTGAGCCGTGGGTGTGTCGGCGGGTTGCGCACCTGAATATCGGCCGCACAGGGCGGGGCGCGTCGAGCGCGTCGGGCGCGCCGCGTACAGCGTGAGCGCGGGCAGGCGGCGCTCCCGCTCGCGCTGCCGCCGGCGCCACTCTGCCGCCGAGAGAGCCGTGGGTGTGTCGGCGGGTTGCGCACCTGAATATCGGCCGCACAGGGCGGGGCGCGTCGGGCGCGTAGGGCCCGTACGCGTACAGCGTGAGCGCGGGCAGGCGGCGCTCCCGCTCGCGCTGCCGCCGGCGCCACTCTGCCGCCGAGAGAGCCGTGGGTGTGTCGGCGGGTTGCGCACCTGAATATCGGCCGCACAGGGCGGGGCGCGTCGGGCGCGTAGGGCCCGTACGCGTACAGCGTGAGCGCGGGCAGGCGGCGCTCCCGCTCGCGCTGCCGCCGGCGCCACTCTGCCGCCGAGAGAGCCGTGGGTGTGTCGGCGGGTTGCGCACCTGAATATCGGCTGCACGGGGCGGGGCGCGTCGGGCGCGTCGGGCGCGCCGCGCGCGTAGGGCCCGTACGCGTACAGCGTGAGCGCGGGCAGGCGGCGCTCCCGCTCGCGCTGCCGCCGGCGCCACTCTGCCGCCGAGAGAGCCGTGGGTGTGTCGGCGGGTTGCCCACCTGAATATCGGCCGCACAGGGTGGGGCGCGTCGGGCGCGTAGGGCCCGTACGCGTACAGCGTGAGCGCGGGCAGGCGGCGCTCCCGCTCGCGCTGCCGCCGGCGCCACTCTGCCGCCGAGAGAGCCGTGGGTGTGTCGGCGGGTTGCGCACCTGAATATCGGCTGCACGGGGCGGGGCACGTCGGGCGCGTCGGGCGCGCCGCGCGCGTAGGGCCCGTACGCGTACAGCGTGAGCGCGGGCAGGCGGCGCTCCCGCTCGCGCTGCCGCCGGCGCCACTCTGCCGCCGAGAGCCACTGCGTCACCCACGGCGGGACTTCCACTTGCATGGCGGCGCCCACTGCTCACTGCAACGACGCCGACGCCTCGCTCGTTATAAAGCATCGCTATGTGTGCATTCGGCCAGCGACGAGTATTTTTTATTTTTAAGGATCTCAAGTCAAAATCGAGTCTTAGTCAAACTTTACTACGAGGCTTCCCCAGACAAAATAAAAAAAGTCTTATATTTTGTCTGAGGGCTCCACTGGAAGCTTCTCGGGAGTTTTGACTCGACGCGCGACGCCGCGTGGCCTCCCGGGGCCACGCTCGGCAGTTATACGACGACTCCTGTTTTTTCGAGATTATGTTTAAAACTTGTGGCGATTTATCCATAAGGTGTCGAGCTACAGGCGCGAGTGGACACGGCTGAGCTCCGTCGAACCTCGTAGTCGAGTCGCCACTACTTTACTAACTTTTGTGTAACTTTGATTTCTTTTACTTGTTTTATCATAAAATTTTAGAAAATATTGGAATACTTCATACTGAGAGCATTAGAGGAATACTTTACACAAACTAAGGAGAGGACCGGCATGTTACGTATACCTAGTAGGTTACACTGTCACGCCGCTGATCTGAATATAGAATACGTCTGGAAGCGGACGGCGGACCTCCTGACGCGCCTCGACATTCTAATTATTTGTTTGATGATTCCCGTACCTATACCACACTACGCCACCGAAAGTTTGTATTTTCATAATAGGTAATCGTCTTCCATTGCAGCCGGAGCACTCCTTATTGTCTTTCTTTTAATAAACTTGTATATCAGACGATATCGGTGTGTGTTTACATTAATATTCGGTGGCTCACCTCCGAACACTGCGCCGCGGAGTCCTGCGGCGCGCCCCGAGCGAGCGGCGATCGATAGCGCAGCCCCGCGCCGCCACGCTCGGCCCGCCGGCTACCACGGGGCTGCTGGCGTCGTCGCCGTACTCCTGTGCTTATGGTCGTTACCGGAGCGAGCTCTGCGTCGCGGATTGCGTCGTGCGTCGTGCGTCGTGCGTCGTGCGTCGGACCGCGTGCGGTGCGCGAGCGGCACGCATGCGCCGTCGCTCCTCTGTCACGGTGACGCGCGACATGACATCTTTGGCAGATTCGGAGGACCCGGGTTCGATTTCCGGTCGGATACGTTAATTTTGAAAATTTACGAAAGTAAATATATTTAGTGTGAGAGTTCTACGAGGGATCACAAGGGAGAAGGGTCAGTTTCACGAGATGATCGAACGGCTAATGAAACCATTTCTGGTCGAACGAGTGTATATCAGGGAGGTATATTAGGAGAGTGTATAATCTAGATCGTCTAGATCATCTAGATAGTTACCGCCGCAGCATTAGATATTGTATCACCAAACAGTAGTATGTAAACATTACTGTGTTCCAGCTTGAAAGGTACACTGCTAGCGACAATACATAACTTATTTTGGGACTAACCGTCGAAAGTTTCAAAGTACTGAGCGCCAAGGCCTGGACTTTGTTCTATTAGGTACTCAAAGTTCTGTGTATCGCTGCAATGGCCGTACACAGTCGTTATCTCTTACCATCAAGTGAGCGTTTCGTTCGTCTCATTTATTATACATAAAACCTTGAATCTAAGGCACTTTCGTATTTATAATATTGGTAGAGATTTTACCTCAAGCCGACAAGCAGGCAGTACTCGGTAACGCTTACAGTTATTTCGGGCTTGTAGTAGTTGTAGTGCTGTGGCCTGTGTGTCAAATAAACGCTTTGAAGAATCAACATCACTTTATTATTAAAAAGAGAGACCAGCCAAACTAACATGTCACTCGTGTGAAAGTATGTACGTAGTGTCATGTAAGGCCCTCGGTAACTGACTATTGTATGCCGTTTTAGCCTATAAACGCCTGTCAATATTCTTATAGCAAGAAAACTCTGACCTAAAAATGTATTATTGCAATCGTTTGCTACAACAAATCAGTCAGGCGTTAAATGGAGTCTCTAACGTTGTAATCGTTAGAGGCTGCACGTTGTTAGATTTCCGCGTTACCCCGCGGTTTCACTTGTGATTTCCGAAATAAAAAGCCAATGTGTCTTTTCAAAATCTTATTTAATCCGTTCTGCCGGTACAGCGAAACGATGACGAAGTGACGAACACGTAAGCAAGTGCAACACGTGAGCACATAGCAAATAACAGTTTTTTTTATAATTTCATATTAATAAAGCAACGCCACTTCTGATAAAATGAAAACTACAAGTAATAGCTCGCTTGTGATTTTCTTGCCGCTTACTATCGAACTAGCGATATGCTCGTGCTTTCTAACCAGGACAGCGCGCACCTAAGCATGCCAGTTCCTCCGCGTATCGAGGACTCGCAGCCATTCCTGTCCCTATTAACCTACTTCCATTACGTACAAGGCCTATTTTCGATGGACAAAACATTGTTGACCAATTGTCTGTACATGCATTAGGGGCGCCACGGGTGTATTTTCCAAGCAGCACTTTATCGGAAGCTATGTTAGTTCCCATACTTAGCCGACCTCTACGCCTAAGTTGGTGGCACTTTCGGTGCCTATACAGGGTTACTGAGCGACATCGCGCGGTCAGCTTTTCTGCATCTTTACTTCTAGGATTTTTCATAATATATTCACTGATGTTTTTAACTTATATTGATTTGTGCGACGCCTTAGAACTGATCTTTGCCGGGCGGCTGCGGCAGCATGGCGCCCGAACAACGTGCCATTGTTTTTAATTTTATATTTCCACGAGCCGCGCGCCTCTTTACTCGAGAACGAAGTTATTGTCGTTTTGAGTCCCATTTTTTGTTTCAATTTTTTTTTTTTTGTTTTCTGGGCCGCGAGGTCTGCGGTGGCACAGGAAGGCCCGGCGGGCGGCGCATTCCCGGGGTCGACTCTCTTTCGGTGCTTATTATTTTTTATAGAATTGTACACTCATTATTGTGCGCGCCAGAAATTAAAATACAGATAAAATATATTTATAAGCCAGTGCCCTAGTAACAGGAGACTTATCGCTAAAAAGGATCTCCTGCAGTTCTAGACGACCATGGCATTTTTTTAAAATTTATACAAAGAAAATTGTATTGCCTCTGTTCTTTGTCATAAATAAATGTATTTTTTGTGATATGATTATATTTTAACGCCTGCGCGCAAGATTTAACTAGCGCTAACCCTGAACACTGTGTTTGTATAATTGTATAAGCGGTGACAATAGTTGTATGTGTGCCAATGGATAAGTGTGTGTGTGTGTGGTGATGCGACGGAGAGGAGGCACAGAATAGCCGGCAGTCCCGGGGCGGGATCGATCCCGCGCGACACTCCGGCGCCGCGCCGCCCTGCGGCACACCGGGCTCTGGCGCGTGGCCCCTCGCTTTGCTATCACACGGCCAGAAGCTCGAACAGGCAATTTATTTTATTTTATGACAACCAATTCGTGTACATCGTCGCATGATGTAATAGATTATAAAAAGGAAGTAGAAGTAGACATATTATGTGACAATAGTTAGAGGTGAACGGCTTGCGACACTAATAATTAATTCATTAACGATAGTACCCGGGTGTCCGAGCCGAGCCTTGCTTGTTTTTTTTTGTTTTCTATAAATGAAACCTAGCTAGATCGATTGACTTCATTTTGGTCTTATAGATAAAAGTTGGCCCGTGTGAGGAACGAGCACCGCGGGCGATGAAACGTTTTGATTCCACTTTCATTGTGCGAACTACTAAAATGTGCTCGTTGCTCGAGCGGGTTCTAGTCTCGAGGGAATCAGTTTAGTTTAGGAAACGTGCTCTATCGTAAACCACATCCTCGTTCAACTTCAGGCAAAATGGCGATCAAACGAAGCCTATTTCGTAATAATCATCATCATCGCTTACCATCAGGCGAGTTGATGGTTAAACGAGGACTTACCAGTATTTAAAAAAATATAACAAAAATGCTACATTTTGAGAAATTGGATTACAATAGTTACCTATACGAGTACAAGTAGCGAGTGTGGCGGGATTTTGACGTTTTATTGTTTAGCAAGAAACAGCCGCAGCCTCCGGCCGGCGCGCGCTCGGTGTGCCGCTTGCTTACTCGCACGTTTTACTCTCGTTCGAGGGAGAGTTCCGGCAGACGTGTCCGCGGAACCGTGCCCGCCAGCCGCGCTCACCATCGCGCCGCGGCACTCTCGCACACTACTACCCACCACTGCCATGTGACAACCGAAAGATCAAGAGGTGAACTCTTGCTGAGCGGCAGTATCGTCTAGTCAGCAGATCCAGGCGAGGTCAGTTTATTGCCGGCCAGTTACACTACTTTGACTTTGATTTGGACAGTATAAAACACCATAGAATATCGTATTTAAACTAGTAAAGATAAAACATTGAGACAGATTGACACTTTTTTTATTAAGTTAGTAATTATTATTATTAATTGAAATAGAAGTTATTCTTTGTTGTTCTTAATTAATACACACTTATTATTTTGTCATTTTTCAATAATTGTTTTGATACGAGTATAAATAATAATTGAGATAAAAACACGTTGATAAATATATTATTTCATACGTCCAAAGCTAAGGTTAATGTAACCGCTCGCCGCGCGAGCCTTCATGACATTTTACCAAAGTCAAAACTTTTCCTGAGTTCCCACGCGAGTCGCGCCCACGATACGAGACACGTACCCGTGTCCTGCCTCGACCCGACAGTTTCCCTAAGACGCTTCGTCGTCTGATTGTAACGCCTGATCATTTAGTGGTAGTTAATCCACACGAGTATGTTTGCTATATCATTCTTGCAGGCGTGATGGAAGAGAGCGGACGCGCCCGGGTCGACGCGAGGACAGGGCCGGGGCCAGATCCGCACTCCGCGTGGCTCACGCCGATACTGATGGTGTACTACCTGTGCTGCTGGCCTCAGGACGCCAAGTCAGGTTAAGCGTGGCTGAAAGATCGGGATGTTTCCCATAACTACTTGACCAAAATATGTTGTTAGGTACTCCGACAACGGTAATTGACTTCAAATATTTTATGCCAACGAGTCAGGTTAGGTGAGTTAACTGACCTATCTATTTACATATATTTCAACGTGGCCCTAATGAAAGCTTTAAACAATAAAAAATATAGCCAGGAAATACATCGCAAATGTTCCAGTGTGAAATGTTACATTCTTGCGGCGAATTCTTGTCATATCGTCTTGTGATTGTTCAACTATTGGGCATCGTTCACCTGCTGTAGGCCGGTTCGAAACGAGCAATATAGCGTTTACTTGCCCCTTCAGTGGTAATTTTTTTGTCTCAATCTTTCACTCAGCATAAAATAGTCATTTATATATGTAAAGGATCAGTGTAAAATAGACATTCAAAATCAAAATGTCATTTATTCAGTTTAGGCCCTGGTAAGGTACTTATGAACGTTAAGTTACATGTTTGAATCTACCACCGGCTCGTAATTACACTTCAACTGAGAAGACTCCGGCAAGAAACTCAGCAAGGCATTTTTTTGTGGATCTTTATTTTGTTTAGTAATACATAATTGATATATATATGTATACACTCGTATGTGTTTTATACTATTCCGTTCGGTGCAAGAGGGAAGAGCTTAGGCGTGCATGTGGCGACAGAGCCCGCCGCTGATGATGATTGTCGGTGCATTCGCAGATAGCAGCTCGGAGCGCGGCGCGCGCCGGGGGACCTTCGCCCACGGTACGTAGCTACCGGACCGAGCATCGACAACTCCTGGCATTCTCTCCATTCCTACCACAAAAACAAATTAGCGCCAACTTTAACTACTTTGTCATATTATTTGTAGTGCTGCAGCAATCGATGTGCAACCGCTATCTCTTACCATCACGAGAGCGTTTCGTTCTAATGTTTCTTTTGTTTTTGTAGTAAAGGAAAAACAATGTTACCACACCGAATATTCCAGATGGCGGCTCGTACCATCGCGCCAGCGACTTCTTCAGCCGGCGGATGGGCAGCAGCGCCGTCTCGCTGCACCTGCCCAGCACTTCAGGTATACAATATTTCAAGCCAAACAAAACATCGGCGAAGCTCCTCGGCTCCTGGAGTCGAGCCAATAAACATATGACGTCACCACAATGCATTTGTCAGTTCAGGTCGAAGCGACCTTTTGTGAAAGTGCACCGAGTATCATCTACTTCGGCTAGGACGCTGATCCGTGACGAGGTGAATGGTTTCAGGTCATAAGAAAGAGCTCCTGTCCGCTCACCGCAGCCACGAGGAGATAGGGCGCCGCAAGTCTCACCACGAGACGCGGCAGGAGTCCCGCTACCACTCCGCTCCCAGCGTGATCGACGAGGTACGGCCGCGCCGCGCTGACTGCATGTATCTAGTACGCACCTGCTACCCGCGGGGGTCCGTGTCCGTGTCTCCAACCCGTGATTAACAATAACATACAAGCACTCTCTGACGCGACTGACAGATATTACAATTCAAACTATTTATTCATCATGCCAGGTACAACATTCATCATCATCATCATCATCAGCCGTATGACGTCCACTGCTGGACATAGGCCTCTCCCATTGACTTCCACAAAGACCGGTTGGAAGCGGCTCGCATCCGGCGCGTTCCTGCGGTCTTTATTAGGTCGTCTGTCCACCTTGTGGGTGGACGTCCTACGCTGCGCTTGCCGGTCCGAGGTCTCCACTCCAGAACTTTGCAGCCCCATCGGCCATCGGTTCTGCGTGCTATGTGCCCTGCCCACTGCCACTTCAACTTGCTAATCCGCTGGGCTATGTCGGCTACTTTAGTTCGCCTACGGATCTCTTCATTTCTGATTCGATCTCGTAGGGAAACTCCGAGCATAGCCCTCTCCATAGCTCGTTGTGCTACTTTAAGCTTACTAAGCAGGCACACAGTGAGAGACCACGTTTCGGCGCCATAAGTCATCACTGGTAACACACACTGGTCGAAGACTTTCGACTTGAGGCACTGAGGTAATTCGGACGAGAAAACGCTGCGCAGTTTTCCGAACGCTGCCCAGCCGAGTTGGATTCGACGATTGACCTCTTTCTCGAAGTTGGACCTACCTAGTTGGACTGCTTGTCCTAGGTAAATGTACTTGTCAACAACTTCAAGAACCGAGCTCCCAACTGATATTGGGGTGGGCGCAACATGGGCATTCAACATTACCTTCGTTTTGTCCATGTTCATTTTAAGACCCACCCGTTGAGAAACTCGATTGAGGTCTTCGAGCATTGTGCTGAGTTCCTCCGACGACTCTGCCATGACCACTATATCGTCGGCAAATCGAAGGTGAGTGATGTATTCGCCATTAATATTGATGCCGAATCCTTTCCATTCTAGGAGCTTGAAGGCGTCTTCCACTGTGGCAGTAAACAGTTTCGGAGATATAACATCTCCCTGTCTTACGCCTCTTTTCAGTGGAATCGCCTTCGAAGTCTGCTCCTGTACTTGGACCGACATAGTAGCGTTATTATACAAACACTTCAACACTTCGATGTACCGATAGTCAATATGGCATCGTTGGAGAGACTCAACCACCGCCCATGTCTCGATCGAATCAAAAACTTTCGTACAGGCTCGGCTCGGTTTCGGCTTTCGTTCTTAGGTACAACATTACAGGTACCTAATTATTTATGTACCTAGGTATTATACTTATAAAACAATATTAAACAGAAAAAAGACAAAATAAATATGTTTAGTAATAATGACTCTAAGCTATAGCACACATGTAAGGCTCGAGTTGTCGGCCTCATCCCTATGATGGAGCGCTAGGCCCGCAGGAGCGCCGAGTGGCCCCGAGCCTGGCGGGGAGGCCGGTATAGCCACGGCCCACGTTGTGAGCAGGTGCTGCACCGGCGGGACTGGGAGCGTTCGTCGCGCGAACTGCACATCCCTCTGCGGCCCGAGGGCGAAGTCCTATCAGCCTCCAGCGGCAGCCCCGAGGCTCCTCGCGCAGATTCCGAGTCCTCCTCACTTGAAGACCATCGGACGGAAGAGCAGGTACTCATTTATGGTTGATAGGGGTGTGTGACCGTACTTTATTCGATTTTAAGCGACGCCGACGGTGCGATCGAAGATTATTTTATGATACATGAAAAACGAACAGCTGATCATCAATATAATAAATAAGAGATAGTGATAACGTAAAAGCCAAAAAGTTTTACTTGTGCTAAATTAAATTGAAGTGCCCCGAGCCCACACCGCTTACCACTACGTCCATGCTGCGGTATCCTCGTTGCTGTTCTTCCCCAGCACAGTTTTATTGTGGAGGTTAATTGATTGAATCTACTTTACACAAGACGCCTTAAAATCGTCACATTATTTGAGCAGCGGGGTACACAAGATCTGAGTATAAACCTGAACCTCTGGTTACAGACGCCCGCACGAACCTGCAAGAAACACCACACTAACATCAAGTCCTCCAAAGGGAAGAAAGAAAGGCAAGCCGACGAAGACAAGGACTGTGACGCGTCAGAAGCCTCCAATTTTTATATTGGCGACAATGAATGCCCGACTGTCAGTAACTCTCCGCGCAACGAATGCCCTTCGGCTTCGGCCGCGAATTCGCCGCGAAGAGAAGACGTGAGCCAAAACAAGTCTACAGTGGCAATGTTCCGAGCGAAGGAAGCCAAGCAGTCCTTCAATGAGTCGATCCGGGCCAAAGAACGGCCGCGCCAACCGCTGCTCACTCTGGAGGAGCACCAGCCCAGGTACTCCATTGAAACCTACTCTTATTGAACTGTCCGCAGGAAAGTATTTACACTGTTCATGCTCGTCGTCCATCGAGGAGACTTGGCGGTCAAACATAGACCTGCTACTGAAACCTAAAAGTATATTTTAATATTTAAAATTTAATTTTTATGCTCAGAAGGGTGAAATAATGTTTTATTGACAGCTCTGTTATCTCATTGGGAGTATGTCTGCCTGAGCTGTAGGGCGTGGGTTCGATTCCCGCCAAGGACAAATGTTTGTTTGGTATAAACAAATGTTTGTTCTGTGTCTGGGTGTTCTGTATGTATTTACAACAAAAAAAGTATTTATGTATTCTGTCAGTTATCTGACTTTCATCACACAAGCTCTGCTTAGTTTGGGGTCAGGTGGCGCTGTGTGTAATGTGTCCACATTACACAAAAATAATATAATTATCAATATAAAAAAATAAATAAATATTGTAATATGTGTGTAATGTGGACACATTACACACATATTACAATATTTATTTATTTTTTGACGTTGATAATGCAATAAATAACTCACAATATAATTGAACATGTCAGAACGTTCGGCTTCTGCCTGGACGAAGTGATCGAGCAGCTTGAGTCGCTGGACCGCTCCGGGGCCACGCACCACTCCATCGAGTCCAGGATCAGCCTCTCCAAGCCGCCCTTCCCGCCGCCATCTGTCGGTCAGTTCCCTCTACCAACTGCTGCATCTTCGCGATTTACCCATGACTGATGCTATGATCTTACTCCAGTCTTGTCTCCTCTAGCGACTCTTAATTATTTATAGGCATGAGTAAGTGGAGATATGTAGAGGTATTTTGCCGCTGACATCTCTGCTAGTTTTATTGATGGCATGCCATGTTTATCTGCTCGCGCCTACTTGCATATACAAGCTTGCTAGGATGTATACTCTCGCGTGCAGCTCGCCAAAGTGTTTGTACTTGCATGGAATCAAGCCTCTGCAACCTGCACGGCTGGCCAGCAACATGACGTCATGTGATCCAACAGCCTCGGGGGCCAGGTCGCACCGCACTCTGGACCTGCAGCTGTGCCAAACACCTTCTCCCTATTTCTTTAAAAAGACGGAATTTGATCATGTCTATTCAAATTATATTGTATTGGTATCTCGCATGAAGTTTTTAGTGTTTCATTATCGCGCTGGATCCGTCTCAAAGAGTCTGAAGGTCGGGCTATGAACGAGTATCGCACGGCCGGCAACACGGGTGAGCCTCAGCTCGGCGAGCGAGCACGACCACCCACACGTGCATTACCATGCGAAGGCAGCTTCCCCTAGACTCGTGTATACCTACAGTGTGCGGCTTGTTGCGTGCGCCCTTAAGCCCCTCGCCGCGACTAGTTTCCAGGCAGCTCTCCTGCCACGCTTGGCCGCCATTCGCGGTGTATTGATTGCGTAGCTTTAACCGAGGAGTGGTCGAGGCTAGCCGAGCCAGGGCCGCCGGCGTTGCCGGCTGATGTAAAGCGGCTTGTGTGTATGCGCTTGTGGTGCATGTGTGCGCGCAGAGGCGGTGGGCTACTCGGGGGGCGCGTGCTACCTGGCGGAGCGGCGGCCGCGCGTGCCGGCCGCCCCGGGCCCGGGCTTGCGCGCGCGACACGCCAGCGACGGGGACATACTCGCGCCGCCGCACCGGCCCGAGTCCGGCGCCTTCTCCGGTAAGACTCGCCTGTATATTTACATTATGCTTCTGGGAGATCGGGCGACGACGCGTAACAGTGTTGTCCGCAGGTCATGGCTCAGCTTTCTTTTATATTACCAAAATTTATATCTTTTAGATCTTTTAGAGAGGTCATAAAATGCAAAATTACATAAGTATAATGGGTTATTGATAAAATGCGGTGAAATGTAATTTTCAAATCTCTAACGAAGCTTTAATAGCCACTACTTTGCCGGGGCACGACTCGAAGTTAACCATGACTTCCTGTGGGCAGCTTCACTAAACAGAGTCTAGGGCTACTTTGGCGCTCTATTCTTTGAGTAATTCGGTCCCTGCTGACGACACCTAACGCCCGGTAACAGATCTCCATCTGCCGAGCGAGCCCAACATCAATGGAATTCAATCGTAGTTATCTCGAACCCCGTTGCAGAGAGCGACCTGGACCTGGAGTTGGAGGACGAGGAGCCGCCGTCCTACGAGGAGCTGCACGCGCGCGGGCCGGGCGCGCCGCCCCTCGACCGCAAGGAGACCGCCATATAGGCGCCGCCGCGTGCCGGAGCTAGCGGCTGGTTCCCTACGCAGCGCCGCCGCGTGCCGGAGCTAGCGGCTGGTTCCCTGCGCAGCGCCGCCGCGTGCCGGAGCTAGCGGCTGGTTCCCTGCGCAGCGCCGCCGCGTGCCGGAGCTAGCGGCTGGTTCCCTGCGCAGCGCCGCCGCGTGCCGGAGCTAGCGGCTGGTTCCCTACGCAGCGCCGCCGCGTGCCGGAGCTAGCGGCTGGTTCCCTGCGCAGCGCCGCGTCGTATGAATGTATACAGCGCGGCGCTTTTACAACATTTTCAAGTGCGGCCTCCCTCCGTCCCTCCGTCCTTTGTATCTAAACGCTATCCACAAATGTACCTACTAAGTTTGGCGGCTCGGTGCTCGGTGCTCGGTGCTCGGTGCTCGGTGCTCGGTCTCCGCGACCAACTCACGGCAATCTCGCGTTGAGGAGGAGGGTCAAGAGGGTAACGACCATTTATCGCAATAGATAAGTAGTTGAATAATAATAATAATTGAAGCTTGCCAACTATGTGTCTTGTGCGAAATTATTCATTTATTTTGAGTTTTATTTTTTATTTTCGTGTCAATTAACTGTAAGTATTTTTGTAACTATTGTAATTATTATAAAATAAATTATGTAGGATAGTATAATTTCTGTAAATAGGTATATATGTATATTCAAATTCCAAAAGGTTTACTGGCGTGCTGTAAGCGTAAAGCGCACACTTCACGCTCGTGCTGCACAGGGGGGGCCTCGTGCGGCACAGGGGGCCCCTAGTGCTGCACGGGGTGCAGGTGCGTGTAATTTCCTGTAAATGTTAAGCAGATTATATCGCGAGCTCTAGAGTCTCGTCAAAGTTAATTGTAATAAAATTGTAAAGTTGTGTGTTTTTGTTTAATTGCTCCTAATGTATCCAACGGTGCTTAGTGTCCCACTGTCGGGCAGAGGCCTGGCTGCAAGGAGCGGCTGGGTGGAGGGCGAAGGCGCCGCTCACGTTTCCTCCAAAAAGCCGATAAAGAGTAATTTTTTCAAATCGTATTTGCGTAAATTCCGAACCAATTGTTTTATAATAAAATTCAGGAACAACAAGTAGCGATAGCGATCATAGCGCCGTGGTTAGCACGGTCAGTTCACACCCAAAGTGAGTCGCACCCCCAACAATGTGTTGAGCTGCCGGTGAAGGAAAACATCGTGAGAAAACCATAGCGAGGTGGTAGGGTACTCTCTAGTACTCGGCTGGCTAGCCGCTAAGCACTGTTCCGGTAACCTTACTTGAGAGCCAGTTCCAATCCAGGCCAGGTATGCTTTCCGAAGTTTTCTTCGACCACACCGTCACTTAAATCAGGTGAGCTGTGGTCAACACCTAGCTTGTCAACCATATTATAAAAGTAACGCGGTGTGAACGTAGTAGAGCCAGCGCTTCGTGCCGCTTGCGCGGCTGTCGTTTAATGTTTTCCCCGGATGACATCGATCTGACGAATTTTATTGTCAGCTCAGGAACATGGACGCGAGCCGTAGCACGCCGCGTCGTAGCTTCGCACCGTGCTACCGTGCTACGTGTTTTGTAGCATCTCGCTACACTTCGTAGCGTGATGCTACGTTAGCATGTAACTAAAGTACTCGACCCGTAGCACGGAAAGAGCGAAATCCTCGCTAGCTGACACCTCGTGCTCGCCCGGCGCGGCGCCCGGGGCGCCGGGGGGCCGGGAGGCCGGGGGGCCGGGGGGCCGGGGGGCCGGGGGAATGAAACGCAGCACCTGCATACTTACAGTTTATTTAACAAACGGACGAGTATAAAATTGATAAAGCTTAACAGTTATAAAACAAGCGTTATATACGAGTATAGACACCGAACACATCACGTATGTATAAATACCGAGCACGTCGTATGTGTACATAAACATTGTATACCCTCGCGTGCGGCTGGCCCGCGGCGCGTCGTGCACCGTGCAGGGGCGCCACTCCGCCGCTCCAGCGGTTCGTGCACCGTGCAGGGGCGCCACTCCGCCGCTCCAGCGGTTCGTGCACGGTGCAGGGGCGCCACTCCGCCGCTCCAGCGGTTCGTGCACGGTGCAGGGGCGCCACTCCGCCGCTCCAGCGGTTCGTGCACGGTGCAGGGGCGCCACTCCGCCGCTCCAGCGGTTCGTGCACCGTGCAGGGGCGCCACTCCGCCGCTCCAGCGGTTCGTGCACCGTGCAGGGGCGCCACTCCGCCGCTCCAGCGGTTCGTGCACCGTGCAGGGGCGCCACTCCGCCGCTCCAGCGGTTCGTGCACGGTGCAGGGGCGCCACTCCTCCGCTCAGCGGAGCCGCGCTCGGGAGTGGAAACTCCACCGCGTTACACGTAACGAGCGATATACATATAAGATATAGTTTTTTATAATAGTTACAATAATCGTGCGGACGCGAAGCAGCAAAGACACGTACTCGGTCACGACACAACACTCGTGGGACGGCGATTTATTTATTTTATTACACATAATTTAAAATTTAATAATAAGTAGTGTGTTCGTGTAGTGTTGTGTGCGTCAACATAAATGTTTCTTTCTTTCTTTCGAACGCATTCAGTTTTTTTTTTTCGATTGAGCCGCGAAGCCAATATACGAGTATTCCTTAGAATAGTTACAAAATATTATAAAATCAGTTCGTATATAATATATGTATAATAATATGAATTTATTATTATGTTTTTTTTTGTTTAATTCGATGTAGTATCGAGTGTTTCTTTTTCCTAAATATTAAAAAACTCGCGTGAGACTGGACGACGAAGGAGTCGATCCAAATCTTACATTTTACCAAAAAGTCTTCAAAATCTCCTCCCGCCTCTCCCGCCTCACCCGCCTCGCCCGCCTCACTAACGGACAGCAGTTGAACGAACACGAGAGCTCGCAGCATAACTTCAAACGCACTGATGTGTTTCCTGCCAGCCCGCCGCCTGCCCTGGCGCACCTGCTCCCGCGCTGGCGAGGCCCGGCCCGGCCGTCCTCTGCTGCGGGCGCTCGCAGGGATTAAGAGTTAGATGATGATGTTCGACGATCATCGTCGGTGTGAAGGCGTCTACACGGCGAGCGCCCGATCTACCTCGCTTGGACGTGGCGGGCGGCGGGCGGCGCGCCGGCCGCCACCAGTGTCTTGTCCGACGCGGGGAGGGGCAGCAAGTCCGACTGCAGTGCGGCCGGGGACGTCGACGCGGGGAACACGGTGCCCCCCCGGCCCCCCGCCGGCGCCGCGCCCCCGGCGGCCGCGCTCCCGGCTGCCGCGCCCCCGGAGGCCGCGCCCGCCGGCAGCTGCTTGCAGAGCACAGCCATCGCGCTCGCGCTCTCGCGGATCACTGCAAGCACACGCACGCTCGTCGCCGCCTGTTCTCATCGTGCTCGCCCCGTCTATTTCTTTGAGCGACCCGCCGTCCCCTGCCGGCCAGGTTATAGCCTTCTGATATGCTCCATAATGTCAGCATGAAAACGAGGAAAAGATCATGCGAGGAAACCATAGCGTGGTGGTAGTCGGCGGGCTAGCTACCACCCTCGAGTTGAAAGTCTGCCGCCGAGCACCTAGCGGTAAATTCCGGCAACCTCACACGAGAGTCACTTCCATTTCAGACTAGGCGTGTTTACATTTTCGATCATATCGCACTTAACATCAGGTGAGCTGTGGTCAAACACTTAGATTGTCCTCCGTGGTCAAAGATATCTAGTACTCGAGTATATTCCGCGGGGCGCTGGCGAGCGAGCCGCAGTGCAGACGGGCTTCCGCGACGCGCCAGCGAGCGAGCCAGTGGAGTCGAGCTCGGGCCAGCGCGGCGCCGCGCGGCTCCGGCCGCAGAGCTCGAGGCGCAGGTACGCCGAGGTAAGGCTGTGATAGCGGCCGAGTGCCCGGGGGAGCAGCGCGAGGTAGGCGGGGGCGCGGCAGAGACCTGGCTGCACGGGGTAGGCCGCCGGGCGCTGCTGCGTCGCCGACGGCGTCGTGGACGGCGTCTCCTGCTGCGACAGCTCTGCGGAGACACCACGTGCGTGTTAGGCTCCGATATCGCTCCGCCGCCGGTGTGCGCTCGGGGCCAGGGCCGGCGCCGCGGTACCTTTGATCTTGGAGACGAAGAAGTAGCAGAAGTAGCAGCAGAGCAGCACCAGCAGGAACAGGATGGACACCAGCGCCACGTAGTACGCGGCCTGGTTGGGCGGCCCGCCCCGCGGCACGCCGCCGCCCCCCATGCCCGGCGCCCTGCGCCGCCTCGGAGCCCTGGCTGTCGGCACGCGACATCAGAAGATGCAGCCGGCGAGGCTCCGGCCGCCGCGCGGCGCCGCGGGGCCCGCGACGGCTTCATATCGTTCTGGGTGCTCCCCGGTGAGTCGGAACTCGATGTACTGTTTTACTTATTTACTCACTATATTTTTACTATATCTACTTTTACTCGGCGGTAGATTTCCTAAGCGGACAGTCAGGTAGGCACCGCCGCAGTACCGGATATTCTGCTGCCGAGCAGTAGTTTATAAACATTACTGTGTTCCGGTATGAAGCGCAAGTAGGTACCTACTGCAGCTAGCGGGGGGTCGCGACTTACCGCCGAATGCATATCGAGTAATGAGCGCCACTGCGGCGACGCCCTGCACTTTGTTTAACTCGGAGTTCTGTGTATCGCCGCAATGGTCATGGACATGCGCTATCTCTTGCCACCGGGAGAGCGTATCGTCTGATTAGTTTTATGTACTCACAAAAAATACTCACTAATAAATAAATTATGGAAATACATGTTAAAAAGATAAGTTAGAGGACAAACGCCGACTTACACGCGTTAAAAACATCAGTCCCTGGATAACTAGCCCTGCGCGTGCTTCGAGTCCCTGGATAACTAGCCCCGCGCGTGCTTCGAGCCCCTGGATAACTAGCCCCGCGCGTGGTTCGAGTCCCTGGATAACTAGCCCCGCGCGTGCTTCGAGTCCCTGGACAACTAGCCCCGCGCGTGCTTCGAGTCCCTGGATAACTAGCCCCGCGCGTGCTACGAGTCCCTGGACAACTAGCCCCGCGCGTGCTTCGAGTCCCTGGATAACTAGCCCCGTGCGTGCTTCGATTCCCTGGATAACTAGCCCCGCGCGTGCTTCGAGTCCCTGGATAACTAGCCCCGCGCGTGCTTCGAGTCCCTGGATAACTAGCCCCGCGCGTGGTTCGAGTCCCTGGATAACTAGCCCCGCGCGTGCTTCGAGTCCCTGGATAACTAGCCCCGCGCGTGCTTCGAGTCCCTGGATAACTAGCCCCGCGCGAACTTTAGATACTTTACACTTTACCGAATCTTGACGGCGAAATAAGAGTCGAATCGATTGCTGGCTCGTTGGAGGTATAGAAGTTGTTAGGTCACAGTCCGGCACGAACGACTATTCCACATGTGTCGGCGTTCACTTTCAGAGCTTCGCGAGCATCGAGCCAGTGATAGAGCCTCACCTTCACACACGCCGTGCCGCCGGCGCGGGCGGCGCTCGGGCCCGGGGCTCCGCAGCCGCGGCGCTCGACTGCGGCTTCCTGCACCGCGGCGCCGCCCGCGCCGCGTCAACGGAACTGTCGCTTCGCCATGTCATGGAAGCTGTCGCGAGGCGGCGAGGCGGCCACTATGTGTCGCGTGCGACGTGTGCGGCGGCCTGAGGAGATGTGCGCGGCCGGCGGCCGGCGGCGCCTCCGCGAGCTCCGGAGCCGTGACGTCACGCGCCGGCGCGACTCCACGACCCGCGAGGCGTCTCCGCCGTTATTACGTTTCATCCATAATCTTATTCCCGCGTTTCTCTCACAGGGGGGCGGGGGCTCTCTTAATTCGTCCCATTCGAAAAATGTAAGCGAGTGAATTGGCCCGTGCTGCTGCTCCTGCAGGACGCGACAGCGTGTAACGGGAGATGCAGGACGGGGTAGTGACATTTTTGTAGGAGGCTAGCCAGCTCATAACAATCTGTTATTTTCTGTGCTTTTTATCCATTTTTTGGTGCACAAGACAGAGTGTCTATCTATAGTACCAGCACACGTAGTCATGTGGGTCAAGTGTGCATAAAGTTAAAATATCATAACGAATTAAGCAAAATAATTGACTTGCCTGCTAAAACAAAATGGCGAGCGACCGGTCGCTGACGAACGAGCACGTGGTTGGACGTCCTGCGGGGTATCGAAGGGCATGCCGTCTGTCCATACTGGACATAGCGACAGCCGAATGCAGAATCAGCAACCTAGTGGCAGCGGGCGAAGTCCGCGGCCGCATAAAACTGGACGATCAGCAATTCTGGTACAATCGAGGGCTCCAAGTAGTCATAATTAATTGTATATAAACGGGTACAGTGGTGTGCCTGTTGGCAGCTGCACTCGGAGTTAGGGAGCTACCACCGCACCGGAGTCAGGTCAACCAGGCGACCTACCGGCCGACCGTTGAAGAGGTCGGACCGAGCCGTTCAAGTGGCCGACTACACGGAAGCGAGAAGCCGCGCCGTGCCCGGCACATATCCGCTGGGCGGGCGTCACCCTATGTGACCGTGGCGTGAGTCTGCGTCACGACAGTGGAAAATCGTACCTCCTCCCCTTCCGCCTGTTGCCGATAGGTCTCACGGCAACAGGCATCTTGTATTTATCTATATAAGTATATATGTACTATATGGTAGGTCAGGGACGATAGGGAAGTAGGGAATAGGGAATAGGGTTAGGGCGATAGGGTACGCAGGTGTACAGGTAGATTACCCGTTCATATCCGGACAGCCGTCGGAGTGCTCCAAGTGGGTTCCGTGGTTGCTCGGACGGAATAGCCAGACGTCGTCCAGACCCAAAGATTGGTTTGAGGCCGCTGAGCTATTCAACTTTCAACAGGCGTTTAGTCATTTACTAAGGTGCATGGCTAGGCAATGCTATGCTATGGCTAGTTCACCGTCTCTTAATTATAAACGTTTGCCGAGATACTTAGCGTGCGAACACTCGCCCCACACGACTCCACCTGAATGTCGCCGAGCGTCAGTGCGTCGACAGTCACCTGGAGCCCCGCGGCACCTCGCAGCGACGTCCGCTCCTGGCTGCCGCTGGACGGTAACGGTTGACGCCGTCTCCCCCCGGGCAGCCCTTAGTACGTCCCGCGGCGACTTAATGTGACGCGACACGTGCCTTCTCGGCGTAGTTGGAAGCCTCAGCGTGTCGAGTCCTGCAGGGGGCATGGCGCGCGGGGGCGAGAGGGGCGCGGCGGGCAACAAGTGGCGCCGCCACTCCGGCGCCCCCGGCAGGGTCCCACGACACTCGTTTATTATAATTTTTCTCAGTGTGAAACGGTTCTATCGGCGAGTTTCTAGCCTTCCTGGCGTTTCCCGGGGAAGTATCCCACCGACACCCGTGTGCTAACTGCTTATACGTTATAATGAAAGGAAAGTGTCCGGGGGCCGGCGCTCCGCACCCAGTAGCACTCGGAGTCCTGTCGACGCCCGCCCCGTCTTCAATTTAATATTTGAATCCTCTCTATTCTACGGTTGCCTGAAAGCAGGTAGCTACTGTTAGCAATTAGGTGGCGACCATTAATAACGTGACGTGATTTTGGCGGTCTTTCTGCCCCACGTCCGGTGAGAGGTCGGGTGAGATTCACCCGCCCTCGGACCCCCAAACGCCTCACGTAGTTAATGGGCGCCCACTGAGTCACACTAGTCTTTAGCTTTATCGATTCTTCGTGAGTAATATTTAGTGTGAACGATAAAAAGTGTATCTATACTACTATAGCTACTCCCGGTGCGCCGCGGTCCCTACAGCGCGGCCCACCGCTGGGCTCGGGGCTCTCCTCGCTTGAGATATTTGTTGCTAAAGAATAGGAGTGCAGTTATATTTGAAACGGAGTGGAGCGCGACAGCCCTGGCAGCCGGGGGCGCCGCCGCGGCGCCGCGGGCGGGGCGGCGCGCATGCGGCCCGCAGCCTCCTGTCGTATTACAATCACGATACATCAGGATCCTAGTGAAATCGACACCCTTCACCATCATCAGGGAGTACTGCGCCGTACGTTCATGCAGCTTACTCGCACTCTTTTAAGCACCGACCGAGTAGACTGGCGGGCTGTCGGGACTGACTTCGAAAGTCTCTAAGTAATGCGCGTCAAAGCAGCGACGCCGTGAACTCAAAGTTCTGTGTATCGCTGCAATGGACATGGACAGGTGGTGTCGGCCTAAGAATAGTACCGCACCCTCTCTATACCCGTGGTCGCCGTAGGAGTCGGCTAAGGGATGTAATCCGGAAGATGGGCAGCAGCGTCTTCCTTGAACTATCACACCTAACTACGCTCGCCAACCCGCCTGCCAAGCGTGGCGAGTATTGGCAAACCCAAGGAGGAGGCCTATATATGTCCAGCAGTGGACGTCCTATGGCCCTCCGGCGACTGCCCAAGCCGAGGTCCGTACCACTCAGAGGTGCCCTTGTGCCAGTCGTCCTTAACTTTTAGGCTCAGCACACTCTGCGCTCGCCACAGTCCGGTGACGCTGTAGAGGCCAACTGGCCAACAGCAAGAGTCAAAAAAAAAAAAAAAATGTCCTATGGCCGATGATGTGATGTGAACATGGACAGGCGTTATTATTTTATTTTATTAAACATAGTAAATGAACGGCCGCTAACAGGTAAAATAAATAGGAGATAAGTGATAACCCAAAAGCCAAAAAAGTTTTCACTCGTGCTAACTAGATGTTCGAGTGACCCGAGCGCGCGCGGCGGCGGCGGCGGCGGCGGCGGCGGCGGCGGCGGCGGCGGCGGCGGCGGCGGCGGCGGCGGCGCGGGGACGGGTATCTCTGATCATCAGGAGAGCGTATCACTCCTATTAAATTTTAAAAAAGTTGGTAGAACGACGCGCTGGAGCCGGCGCCGCCGCGCCGCCGCCCCGCCGCCCCGCGTGCTCGTGCGCCGACTGTATCCTTTGTTTCGTAAACTTTAGCCATTTTAGGTCGTGTAAGTATTATCAGGATTTCCACCGTGAAAGTTTGAACATCAGCAGTATTGATCACCTCGGCTATGGGAAAAACTTCAGTCATGGTGTTCTTAGTTTTTGTTTGTATATGTAACACTTTCGAAGCGAGTGGAGTTCAGACGCCTCTCGGAGACGCCGCTCGGAGACGGCCGCGCGCCTCCGTTCCAGTAAAACGACAACAACATTAAAATACATTTATTCATATAAAAAACGTAATCAAAATAATTGCAACTTAAAGCTACCCGCGTGTCGCGTGTCGCGTGTCGCGCGGCGTCGGACCGACCGCGTGTCGCGCGGCGCCCGGTGCGCGGTGCGCGGTGCGCGGGCACTTAAACTAAACATACAGTGACATGGGAAAAGTTAAATGTACTCGAACCAGGCGGCGGTGCCCCGCGCGGAGCACGCGCGGCCCTCCTGCGGCGTCCGCGCGCTCTCCTCCTTCCTTACTCTTGTACTATTAAACGAGCACCGCATTAATCTCTTTGAATACGTAAGTAGTGCGGCCGGGCGCCCCGCCCGTCGTACACGACTCGCCTAGGGCCCTCCACCGCGGCGCCCCGGCGCCCCGGCGCCCCGGCGCCCCGGCCCCTGGGCGCGTGACGCGAATAGATCCACACACGTGTGAACAAAACGAGCCTCAACATGTCGGTTCGGACAACTCATAGTTGCACTCGCGGACGGCGCGGACGACACGCGACACGCGACACGCGACACGCGACACGCGACACGCGCCGCGCGACGCCGCCGCTGCACCGATATTCCTGCAGGCGCACGAGCGTTACATCCGCCCTGCACCTCGTAGGTACGCCTAACATTATTTTTTCGTCGAGTTGTGTCGTCGAGTCAGCTGTCGAGGCTGGTGGCGGAGCCCTGCGGGGCGCGGGGCGCCGCGGGGCTAGTGCGGCGCGTACGGGTTGAAGGCGGGGTGCTTCGCCTCGTTACTCATCACTTGGTCGTAGGATGGCGGCATCGCTGAAATGTTAACATGTATAATTAGTAAGGTTTGTGATGTCGAGTGATGATGCGATCTAGATATCAGATGACGCGTACCCTGGTTGGCGGCGGCGCACTCAGCGGTTAGCGCGGTCGGTTCACTAGCTAAAGGTTCAAACCCCGCCAATGAGCTCGAGCCGGGGAAAGAAACCATAGCGTGGCGGTACGGGACTCTCTAGTGCTCGGCTGGCTTGACACTGTCGCCGCGCGCCTGTTCATCATGTTCGGCCGCAACATCAGTTAACATCATAGTGAATTAAAAATAATCGCTTAAAATTAATGAAATGTGTAATATTGTTACTACTTTTACATTCCTATACAACACAACAAAGCTACACTGATTGTGCGTGTGTGCGTGTGTGGGGGGGGGGTGGTGTAGTACTCGCCGCGCCTTAATGTTTTGCAACAAACAAAACAGCAATAAGCACAGTATACCTTCCTGCTCACCTGGCGCGCTCCAGCCCGGCGGCGCGGGCGGCGCGATCCCAATGAAAGCTGAACAGAAGCACATTTTGAAATCAATATGTCGCGGCAGTAAGTATCCGTCGGCGGCGGCGCCGGCGGCGGCGGCGGCTCTACACGGGCGCGAACACGTAGTTGAAATAATAGAACATCGTGACCGACACGGACACGCACGTGACGAGCGTCGACATGGCGACCGACCAGAGCGACATCTCGGCGCCGACGCTTCGATTCTAAATTTCCATTTGTAATTGTATGAATCCGTTTCGAGGTGCGCGGGCGGAGGTTCGGGCGCGGATGGCGCCGCGTCCCGGCGGCCGCTCGTTTTATCGCGTCCTCTGCGGGAAAACCGCACGGCGCGCGTCACTCGGCGCGCGTCACTCGGCGGGCGGCGGGCGGCGGTGACGCGGCGGTGACGCGACGGTGACGCGCGCCGTGCGCGGGGAACGAGCGCGGAACAGAACGACCGGCGGGTACACACTTCTCCTTACATATTTACTAGAGCCACAGTTTGTTTCGCAGTTTGAGCAGAATTTAATTTAGACGGGTTATCGATGACTGCAGCGCCCGCGAGCCGTGCGGCGGCGGCGGCGGCGGCGGCGGCGGCGGCGGCGGCGGCGTGCCGCGCGAGCGAGGTTCCTGTCGTTTAAGGATCGGAACGAAGACAACACTCCGTCTTGTATTCGGACGACACGAGCCGTTAGCGCTAAGCGGATTGTGTTAATCAGACTGAAAAAAAACCTGCTTCTTAATAATCGCCGCCACCGCGAGCACTCGGTACGAGCGACACTAGCACTCACCGTGCGCGTCGGGCGCGCTGGGCGCCGCGCTCGGCTGCGGCATGGCGGCCGGGTACGCGCCCGGCGGGTACGGCGCCACGGCGGGGTACGGCGCCGCCGCGCCCGGGTACGGCGCCCCCGCGCCCGGGTACGGCGCCGCCGCGCTCGGGTACGGCGCCCCTGCACCCGGGTACGGCGCGCCCGCGCCCGCGTACGGCGCTCCCACCGGCACTGCAGTCACTGGCCATCAAACAAATAGTTCACAACCGCGAGACAATTCGGTATTTAAAAAAAATTCTTCACTGATGCAAAAACCATTTCTAAGAAGAATTTCATTCTCAGAAAGCTAAAATATTCAAATTAATTTCATAAAATAAAGTTTACTACTATCGATAAAATACACAAAATAAATACAAAAAATCTTTACATACGAAATGGGATCGAGATCGTACTCGAACACGCCATCAAACTACCGCCCGGCTCCCGACCTTCCCGAAGTAATGATTCACTGTAGGTACCTACTGGACGTAGGATGGCAGAATGTCAATACGGTCTTCGAAGGATACATTCTCGAAATATCCATCTGAGCCAGCCGCTCGGGAACACAACCTCGGACCGCGTCTTCCAAGCGACGCGGACGGCGCGAGTCACCGCCGCGCGGGTGACGTCACGGCACGCGGCAAGGCGCGGAATTTCCAGTTAGATACGGAATACTACGCTACTACGCTATCGGAGAGTGTTAATCCGCCGCCGCCGCCGCCGCCGCGCCGCCGCCGCGCCGCCGCCGCGCCGCCGCCGGCTCCGCGCTCGCGACATTTTCCTTATAAGTTATACATGTAAACGCGGAAACCCCGCCCGCACACTCATCGCGGCAAACATCATCGGGTATTCCGTCCGCCTCACGAGTGCCTCACCAGGGCCTAAACTGAATAAATGACTTATTGAATTTTTTTTGATTTTGATTTTGATTTTGGACAAGCGTAAACCACAACCTGCACTAAAACAACATTGAACGTTATCAGTTCCCTGCTCGTGCTCGGGAACACGCCGCCCGCGCCCTCTGGTTTCCTGAACGAAGTTCCACCGTGAACATTGAGTGGCGAGGCGGGCCCCGACCACTAGGGGGCAAGGTTCGATAGGAGGTGAGCGCCGTACCTGTGACCGTGCTGTACTGCTGCTGGGGGTAGGGCGCCGTCCCGGGGGGCGCCGGCACCGAGCTGTTGGGGTCAGGCGCCGCTGAAACAGTACAAAACGTTATCGAACCTATCCAGTGGCGCGTCTTCTAACGAACGCCCTCACAAGACCCCGAGGCCAGTCAGGCGGGCCCTCCGACGGCTGCGACTACTCACAGAGCAAGTCAAGCTTCTGGAGACCTCGCGCCGGCGCGCGTGCACTCGTTTAACGGAACTGACAGACGACGCCTGAAACCTCGGCAAGGTGGCCGGGGACTCGCTAGCACTCGGCTGGCTGGCTACCTAGGCCTCTAGGCAGTGGAGGGAGCAGGGCGCAGTACTCACGGCGCAGCACGCGGCCGCGGTACTTGGTGGACCGGCAGCAGCGGTACAGCAGCGCGAGCAGCACCGCGACGCCCACGACGCACGCGAGCCCGATCACGACGTCCATGGCGCCGCCGCCCCCCGCTTGCCACTGCGAGTCCCAGTGCGTGTGCCCCTGCAACGTTATTATTTTTCAATCTTTTTCCCGCAAAGTCGCGTGAAATGCCCTAATAGGAGGACGGATCCCCCTGAGGAGCGACTGACTATTCCTAACTATCTCCTAAATAATTAAGTGTGAAACGCTAACTGACGTTATTTAACTTTGAGCGCCGATTTTAAGCGAGGCTCGGCACCATCGGTCGGGAACTATAAGCACTACTCGTGCACAGGGGACTGAACGTTTAGAACGTTATACGTTGCGAAAACTGACCCGTGAGTGGGTCCCCGCAGCCCCCGCGCCGCGCCGCGCGCGCTGCGTGCGTGTGTGCACATCATGACCCGTGAGTGGGTCCCCGCAGCCCCCGCGCCGCGCCGCGCGCGCTGCGTGCGTGTGTGCACATCATGACCCGTGAGTGGGTCCCCGCAGCCCCCGCGCCGCGCCGCGCGCGCTGCGTGCGTGTGTGCGTGTGTGCACATTATGACCCGTGAGTGGGTCCCCGCAGCCCCCGCGCCGCGCCGCGCGCGCTGCGTGCGTGTGTGCGTGTGTGCACATTATGACCCGTGAGTGGGTCCCCGCAGCCCCCGCGCCGCGCCGCGCGCGCTGCGTGCGTGTGTGCGTGTGTGCACATTATGACCCGTGAGTGGGTCCCCGCAGCCCCCGCGCCGCGCCGCGCGCGCTGCGTGCGTGTGTGCGTGTGTGCACATTATGACCCGTGAGTGGGTCCCCGCAGCCCCCGCGCCGCGCCGCGCGCGCTGCGTGCGTGCGTGCGTGTGTGCTGCACATCATTACAGTAACGAGTTCATCGGGCGCAGCGGCCGCGAAGGGCGAGCCGGATCCATATGTTTAATGGGCGACTCTTCAAAAATTTTTTACGATGGATTTGAAACGAGCTTTCTCGCCCGGCGCGCGTTTGTCGTGGGCTAAGTACCTATAAATACTTATTTTACGGTAATTGAGTAATTGTTGTTCAGCTCGTTAAATTATCACAACATAGGCAATATAATAATGTCGGCACGCACTACTCATGTAGGGCATCGAACCAGTACCTGCCGTCTAAACGCAACAAACGACACTCGTCAGCGTGTTATCAGCGCGTGTGGTTCACCCGCAGCGGAGCCCGCGCGGCTTCCTCCCTCGGGCGGCGGCTGCTGCGAGCATACCTAACACATACTCCTACATAACACCAACGTACTAACTGACGTGGTTTTATGATTCGTATTAGAGTAGTCATCATGGAAGCACGGAAGGCGAAGTGACGGCAGGCGGAGCGGGAGGCACCGACGGCGATATCAGATAAGCCCTGACGAGGTGACTGCGGACGCATTAGTACAACTGATAAGATTGTGACGCAACCCCATCTCCAGCGAGCAGAATAACTCGTGTACACACCGAGATCAGATAAGGCGTTATCAGATTTCTTATTTCAATAATTCAAGTACAATAACAGGTATATTATGTAGTATTATAATTATATGGCATTTTTTAAATCAAATTTGAAGAACTTTTTCACTAAAGTGTACGTCTCTCCGGTGACATTACTTCTGTAATAGGTATATTAGGTCAATATAAATTATGCATAATTAATTACTATTGCCAAGATTATAGCATTCTGCTGCATCGAGCGACGCGCCGCCGGAACACTTCAATTGTTTCAGTATTGATCTTCAACTTATTTCTTATCACACTAAACACCACTGTAATTAATTTGGCTTTCTGATTAAATTAATGTAATCGATATTGCCATTTTAATTTCCACCACCGACCACAAAAATATTAATCATATATGCAAAAGAAGACACATATGCAGTCCAATCTGTCAATCGTTCTCATAAATACAAACGTACTGTGTGTATCAGGCCTGCATGTCCTGCCGGGCGTAGGGCTGCCTGGAAAGGGTGACCATTTCATTTCCCTATCACTATTTTCCCTCGCAATGTTTCCCTCCAGCCCAACCAACATTATGGTTTTAAGACCCTGCATGTAAAATTTGTGAACATCACCAGGCTGAGTAAGCTGTACAACAGTGGGTTAATACAAATGTTAATGGTTAATAAAATTGAAAACAGCTTGTACTCACACCCACTCTACAGATAATGCTGCCAGCAAACAGATAGCAGAGCGGATGGCGAGTTGCTATTCACACAAACTGTAATGCTCGATAATCACTCACTGCCTACCTTACCTACATCCTTTATAGGTACATACAATATTTTGAAAATTCTAACTTTCAAGCTATCAGCCTGTTTTATCCTCTACCCTACCCCGCTCCCATATCCCTTCAACCAATCATTAACAACTGAATGCAAATGAACATGCAACCCTTCAAGTCTCAAAGTCGAGATAAAGATAAAAATGATTGTATTGTCGAGGACTCATAATGCTATGTATGGTGTGTACAGGTGTGTAAAATTAATTCCCACTTGAAGAATTTTGTCAAATAGGAGCCCAATCAGCTTTGATATTCTATCAGCTACATACTGATGACTATTAAACAATAGCAGGAGAGAGTTAGCGAGCAGCACTGGATATGGGCACTTAATGATATGCAGAAACATGCAGACAGATCAGTTCTCAGTTAGTTTGATTTTTGATTACCAAGCATTATGCCATCATCTGTTTAAGTACAATTAAACAATTTATAATCACTCCATTGAATTATTTCAAGTAGTAGGAGTCAAGTTGCAAGTACAAACTAGTCAGCGGGGAATCCCCCGACTTGTTGTTATTGAATTATTAGTCACGACAAAACGATTACGATTTGATACTGAGTCCGTTCTGTATTCACTACGCTATAATGTGACGCTCGATCGCTTTGCCGACAGAGCGCAACATCGAGCGCCGCACTCGTAGGAAGTAAGCTGACCAACCTTGAAAAAGTCATCGTCCCAATCGTCAGAGTTAAACATAGCAACCGACGAGTCTCCGAGAGCACTGGATTGATATCACGACACGCGCGAGGCTGGACCTCGCAACTGCCGCGTCTCACGACTGAACTGCGATTACCCGATATCGAATTAAAATCATTGTGAAATCATTCGTACCTATTACTCATCACATCGTACAGAAGCTGAGGTTTCCGCGATAATAACAAACAGAACACTCACGAAATTATCTCAACGTAAGCTTTTGCAGGAGATACTGAGCTGGAAGCTGGATGCTTGCACTTGGATCGAAGGACACTATAAGGAAGGAGCTCTGTTTTCACTACATACACGTTTTAAATCAAAAAAATAATAATTAAGTCACGAAGACGTTCGATTACAACTTTTAACTTACGAGAAATACACAACACAATTAATCACAATGATTCAAAATTCTAATTGACATTGGCATTGGCAACAGATAAAACAGCAAATATCACTGTCAAGTGTAATTTTTTTTTGTACACCGTTTCTATATTATCGGCACAACATACACATTAAAAAAATGTGAAAACTATTCTTGTCAGGAAAGATTATATAGCATCTCGTGTTTATCATGAAAAAATACAAATTTAAATCAAATCAAATAACTTATTAACTACCAAATTAATTATCTATATACTAATAATACTTTTTTATTCCAGGATTAATATTATATTTCTATTATTATATTTAATAAATAAATATCTTAAGTAATAAAATATATAATTTTTTTGTATATTACCTATTGAATAAATGAAAAATAAATATCTAGCACACCTATTATTTATTAGAAATAATTACCAGACACTGGAAAATACCCCAAAGTGCGATGTCAAAAACTAAGAAAAAAGTGATATCAATTGTCAACATAAGTAACATAACCTCAAATGACCTCAATTTACATTTACATGTACATATATTATTTTCCAATTCAATTGTTATTGATAAAATACTAAATATTATCACAAAGAAAGTCGATCATACGAGTACACTATCCTCATAAAAATGAATAAAGGAATATTATATCAAAGTTTGCTTCAACTGCGCCTAGTTCTATCGATGCCTGCTTCTCACCTCCATACAAACGCAGTGTCGTTCGCAGCCAAGAAAACGACCTCCGCAGCTGGAGGTACGTGATGATATAAAAAACCTGTTGCAATTATACACCTTCTTGTATTGCTACGCCGCGATGAGAAACCTCACAAGTTTTGGGTACCGTTGCAATAGTCATGGACGAATGATGAGGTTATCTAGGATTTATTTTACTCTACCAGCAATTATTGATATGTCTTGTTTTAACGTATAGTTATGTACATGAAAAAAAATTTAGTCTAAATAACTAAAATATGCTCAGACACAACTCATCGCATGCTACACGCACCCTCGGCTGTTATGAGACTACATCCCAGAAAAGTGGTTCAACGCTTAGAACCTTATTTATCCGCAACGACAAGTGCGGGACGCATCATGATGTTTTGGCAGTTGACAAGAGCCTCACACCACTCTCCTTAGCACCTGACAACTAGAGCAAACTCAGTGCTAGGCACAGAGGATTGCATAGTGTATGGAATGTGCAATTGCTGATTAAGTTAACAAGATGAATGATGGTATGGTCAGTCCCGGAAAATTACTGTGATATTTATTTGGTTGTTTGCAATTTGCTCTTCAATATAGCCTTACCCAGTCTGAGGTGCTGTAACATGAATATGCACCAGGGCCAGTTCTTGAAAATGGCTGCACTTTGTCACGGACAGGTCTATTGTCACCAGTAAGCCACCATGCTCGTCAACATCACCACATGATGGACACAAGAACCTTGCGATGGCTAAGCCAACATATTGACCTTATGAAGAAGCCGCCATGTGGGATGTTGATTTTGACGCTTAGTAATTTTTTTTTTTTTTCTTATGGCTGACAGGGTAGGTTTTTGACCACAGCTCACCTGATGTTAAGTGACGGTGTGGTCGAAGATGGTAAAGCACACCTAGCCTGGAATGGAACTGGCTCTCAAGTGAGGCTGCCGGAACACATCGTTAGATGCTTGGCGGCAGATTTTCAACTTGAGGGTGGTAGCTAGCCAGCCGAATACTAGAAAGTACCCTACCACCATGCTATGGTTTCCTCACGATGTTGTCCTTCACCGGCAGCTCAAGCTCATTATTGGGGTTTGAACCCACGCCCTTCGGCATGCGAACCTACCGCACTAACCACTGAGCCATCATCGCTACAAAAGTTAGTCATGTTAGTCATTGTGGAGCTTTTTTTTGCTGACTGAAGTGACAGTGTAGTCGAAAATGATTAGACACACCTAGCCTGGAATGGAACTGGCTCTCAAGTGAGGGTGCCGGAATACACCGTTAGGTGCTTGGCTGCAGATTTTCAACTTGAGGGTGGTAGCTAGCTAGCCAGCCAAGTACCCTACCGCCATGGCATGGTTTCATCACGATGTTTTCCTTCACCGGCAGCTCAAGCTCATTGTTTGAACCCACACCCTTCGGCATGCGAACCGACCGCACTAACCACTGAGCTAAAATCAACATGTGATAAAATATATACAGAAAAATATAAGTATATATCACTTAAAACTATAGAATTCGACATGCTGTCGTGTAAGGTGACGTCATCACCTGCCGTTAATCATTACTAGAATTTTTTATTTTGAAATATTTGTCTGCAGGTGTGATGGGCCTCGGCAAGGGCAAGAAGAAAGGGGGCAAGCTCGGAGCCATGGAGAAGAAGGAGATGCCTGTGGAGTCCGACCCTGTGAAGCTAGTCGGCTATGTGTGCGGGTCCAACATATACACCACCGGCGAGGACGTGCAGGTCTCGCCTCACTGGGCTACCCCCTAGGCTTCCCTCTGCAGCGGCCCCTCGCTCTCGTATTTCTTCGATCGAATGACAGATAAAAGCTTTGTTGTGTGTATCAACAGAACATTAGCAGAAATGTTTAAGCTGAAACCCAAACAAATCTAGTTGCATTGTAATTCATGAGCCAAGGGTCAAAAATGAGGCCTTATCGCTAAAAGCCATCTCTTTCAGGTTACTATGGAACGGAAGGAACGATTGTACTCACACCGAGGGATGTTCGTTCCAGATAAAAGCGGACAGCGAGTACCCGGCGTGGCTGTGGGCGCTGCGCACGGGCGGCGCGCCGCCGCTGGAGGCGCTGGACCAGGACTCCAAGCAGTACTGGGTGCGCGTGCGCGCCGCCGGCATGCGCCGGAACAACAAGCTGCGCTCCATGAGGAAATTCTAGTGAACGCGACGCACCGAGCCGGCCCCGCCGGCCGCGCGGCGCTCCGCAGCATTCCGAACACTCGTACGAAACATGTCGCTCCGGGAGCTAAGCGGGCTCGGCTCGACTCTCAGGACAGAGGTTCATCACTTGCGTAGTATCGAAGCTCTCGGTCGTGGCCGCCGGGCGCCCGCCGGCGCCGGCTGGCAGCCGCTCGCTCTCCATGTATAATGAAATAAATTAGCCGACATGTATAGACATTTAGAATGACCTCTGCACTCGATATACGAGCTGAGAACATTAAATATTCTGTAAGTTACCCGACTGCGAGTAAAATAGCTATAAATAAAGGAAAAAACTTTTACAATTAAAAAAAAAAATTGTACTATTTATTATTCCTAATTAAATTTTAAGATAACTTTTCCTATTCGATGTCGTAATTTTATTTTATTTCATTCTTATTTAATAATTACTTGTTTTTCTCATTTATAATGTTATTTATTTATAAATATCATTATTGTTCTATTTAGTATGTTGTTATTTATTTATATCCCTTGTAAGGATGCTATATCGAAGCAATTTTCTGTAAACACTAAAATTAAATATGATATCATGGAGGAATAAATATGATCAAGGACTTTGATAGCAAAAAAATGTAAAAGAAAGAAAAGATTACTAGCAATGAACATTTTATAAAACTTCTATGAGGCTTATATTGTCAATCTATTATTTATTTATCTGTTTATAATTTAACTTTTGTTTAAATTTTCAATTTATACTTACTAGTGTATAATAATATGGTATTCTCACATCTGTCCCCGCGCCGGGGCGCCGGGGCGCCGGGGCGCGCTCGGGGCACTTCAACCTAATCTAGTTAGCACGAGTGAAAACTTTTTTGGCTTTTGTGTTATCACTTATCTCCTATTTATTTTACCAATTAGCAGCTGTTTGTTTTCCATGTAAAATAAAATAAAATATTAGATAGTGTCATATGTATGTCGAGTAGTAAGGTGCGTTGGGGTAAGTTCGGCGGTGGGATAAGACCGTATGGATCAAATTTCTAGTTAATTTGGCAAAATTTTCTATACTGGCAACGTTATACGCGACGCCATTTTATCCTCCGGCGATCCTCATTTCCCGGCTGTCGCTCCAGCGAAGTAGACGTGTCATTTGCGTCACAAAAAACGTTTTTTGGGTTCATCCGATCTTTTCTCGTAAAAGTTTTTTGGTCTTTTTTTTTCAATAATTATGCTTGATTTTTAAATATATTGTTTGAAAAGTCACTTTTATGCACTAAAATTCAGAGTTACTCGATCTTAATCTGCCCAGAGTGGTTGTGGGCAAATATCCGGTATTCCCCCGTATAGTTTAAGATCGGATAATTCTATCCCAACTTTGCCCGTTTATAAAATGACAGTGACTGTCAACTTTCAGTATCATATTTTGTTTTTAATATTACATTTATTATTTAGTACTTCATTTCGATGGTGTAGTTACAAAAAAATAATTGTAAACGACGTCGTCTAATGATGTCGTCCAACATCTAAACGTTGGCGAGGTTATGTAAAAGTTCGTTATAACTTTGAAAATCTTTAAAGTACTTACTATTTTGATTACTTACAAGTTTGCCATGTATCACTAAATTACTTTAAGCACTTTGAGCAATGAATTGACAAGTAAATAAAAACTAAGCACAGACGTGGTTTTTTACACGTAAAACAAACATTAATTCGAACTACATGACACTAGAAACAATAATATTTCTACCATTTTTTTCTCTTGAATAAAAAAATATATCATCCTCCTTTTTTCATAACGTGCACAATGTTATAAAAAATGTGCTTGACGCGTGACTAGATTGGTGCCTTTGACAGATTCAACTAAAATGTATTCCTGCTGTCAAAAAACCACACATAGAACTGCAACAATTTTTTCTACTCAAAAATATAATTGAGGTACATTGGTGAAGTGTAGTTGACAATTAATTTAGTTTCTGACTATTGATTTTGAGATTATGGCTATTGAAAACACTAAGCACATCCTATCTTTCCCCTTCAAACATAAACAAAGTTTGAGAACCACGAAATTATATTTTTTTTTTGTATTAGGGGTAAGATCGGATGCCCGAAACCATAAAATAAAACAATTGGTTCGAACATTTTGTCCGTTTACAGTTCATAGGTCATAGGGTATAAATATGTTTCAGGATGGAAAAGATCGGATGTATTCCTTTTGTGTAACCAATCTTCTCAGCAATATAAGTTACTTTAAATTACAGTCCGAACTTACCCCTTATTGGCAAATTGTTCAACATATTTATCAGAAATTGTCTTTGTCTTTACACACTTTAAATACAGAAACTACTAAGTTTAGAGAACAGACAAAATTCGCAGCCAAATTACATTTCTCTGTTAAGAATTGTAGATATATTTTAGCAATCTAAGTGCAATGATGATCAGAAGAAAAAAAAAATTGCCTGACTCTTTTAACATGTCAATAATTCATCCGATGTTACCCCAACGCACCTTATTCGTAACATAATTTTGTGATTTTGTGACGTAAATGTAAAGTGCGTGGATGGCGGCTAAAGACACGGATGAAACCGAGCTAGATCGACGTATCGCCCCGCCACCCCCTGCATACTACATTTTATGAAAATCGTTGGAGCCGTTTCCGAGATTCAGATTACAAGAATTGCTCGTTTAAAGATATAAGTTTATTTATCTTATCGTTTTTATGTCAATAAAAGTAATTTTAATTGAAGCTACATATATTCATTTCACATATAGGTACCTATATGTATAATGAAACGAGTCATTTAATACTTATATAATTATATATATGTATATATGTTTTTGTAATCCCCTTTTAATTTCCTTTATTTTGATGCCCTGCTCGATAGTTGGTTATTTTTTTTAAATTAACGTTTTACTATTTCGGTCCAAAGATCCGCCACTTAGTTTTTCCAAACACCTAATCTAAGGGCACTTGGATTGTTACGACGAACATATCTATATAACGATATCTTAATACTGTCGTGATACGGTCCGCTTGATACGGGGTAGTAAAGAAATGTACAAACAAATATAAATACTAGATACGCACGAAAAACATACGCCTTCCTTGCCAGTCGGGTAAAACGGCTATTTCGTACAACGTCTGTGTTCGTCATCTCGATCACATCGGCGCTCACCATCAGGAGACGACGACTGAGTGACTGACTCGCTCGCTCGCATTCAAAACACTTTTCAAATACCAATGATATATTTTTCCAAACGAATGCAGCTACTGTCACGTGACGTCCCAAAACATTGTACGACTACTGCCGCCGGGCGGCGCTGCACGTCGCCTCGAGCCGCCGGCACCGGCGCGGGGCCTCGCCCTCCGCAGCGCAGCGCCCGTCCGCCCGGCCGCCGTTTTTTCGGTCAATTTGCAATATTTTTCTCGATTTCCAAACGCGTGGTGGGTGTGCGTGCGCCGCCGCTACAGGCAGTCCATGGTGTCCTCCCGGATGATCATGGGGCAGGCGTGCGTGGCGTGCTTGGTGCCGAACGAGTAGGAGTACGGGTTCTGCAACAGGGCCGGCGCTGCAGGCCGAGCGTGCGGTCGCACGGGTCGCACGAACTCGACTCGCGCGACCGCGCCCGAACGTTGGCGACTAGCTCCGCGGTGAGCACTACGGCGTCTTCCCGGAGGAAATTACCGCCATTTACTCGGGATTTAAAACTGACGAGGAGACAAGTACTTAAATAATAATATGTGGGTTACGTCCTTCAGAGCAGACGTGGACTGCCGCTCGCGTCCGTGTCGCGCTCGACTATACAAACTGTAATGCCACCACTCAATCGTCCCACAGTCGAACTGTTCGTCCAATGTTCCACGTGCGGAGAGGTAGTTCGTGCATGTTTGACGATGTTGGATCGCTCCGATGGCGGTAAATCGTACACGGATCAAAGGAGTCGCCCAACTCACTGGAGGGTCTGTTTTGATCGATCGTGAGTTGGGACAGAGTCGAGTCATGTTCGAGTGTTGGACTGTTGGACGACCGTGTGAGGCGGCGGGCGGCGCGTACCTTCTTCACGTTGTACAGGTCGGGCGGGTAGGAGGCGGGGCCCGGCGTGCGCGTCGCCTTGCCCGCGCCCTCCAGCCGCGCGCCCAGCGAGTAGATCGGCTGCCTGTGCACAACGCACGCGACTCACTCGCCGCACACTACTACTCGTCGCTCGCCAGCGCGCGAGTACTCGAGGCCTGCGCTCGGCGCACTCGCGACGCGCGCATAGTACATCAAACCACACTAATAAAATATTATAAAGGCGAAAGTTTGTTACTTCTTACTACTTTCTACGGCTCGATCAATTTTGATAAAATTTGGTATAAGTAGAGGTAGGTTTTTTACTTTTTATTCCGAAAAATGTAGCGTTCACGCGGGAGCTGCGAGTGACACCGCGGTCGCAGCTAGTTCCGATTCATCGTTGAAGGGAGCCGCAGCTGCGGGCGCTCCGGCCACTTCAGAATCAGAATCAGAATCATTTATTGGCCATAAATAACAACGCATGTTACAGGCAAGTCAATATAACAATAAATAATCGTTTTAAAATTAAAATGAAATTTTAGCTAACGAAATAATATTTTCATCGTATTTTAAAATAAGTAGCAGGTAATTAATTCACTACTGATGTGTTTCTATACAAAAATGTGTTTTCCGAGATATTCATTGACATATATTCATTTAAACAGTAAAATGGATTGCTTTCAAAGAAAAGTTTGAGTGTTTGTTTAAACGTTTTAAAATTCAAATCAGTAATACAAAGAGGTAATTTATTGTACATAAGTATTTTGGCATGAAGGCCCTGTTTCTTAACTTTAACTAGCCTAGTCCATGGGATGAACAATTTTTCCTTATTTCTTAAGTTATGCTGATGTTTATCTTTATTTTTTGGCAAATTAGCCGCATGAATTTCTAACAAGCTATTATAAATATACAAGGATATTATTGTCATTATTTTGTTATTTTTAAAGTATTTCTTTGCCGAATTACGTTTCTTTAAACCTTCAATTATTCTAATTGCTCTCTTTTGACATCTTAACACTTTTTTTATTTTATTAGCATTACCCCAAATTGTAACTGCATATCTTAAAAGGGAATGTATATATGCATAATACACGGAAATAAGAGTTTCTTTATTTAATAACGGTTTAAGTTTAAACAGCGCATAATTTCCACTGGCCATTTTTTTACATATTTTATCAATGTGAGCAGAGTGACTAATAGTGTTATCAATGGTATATCCTAAAAATATATTTTCTTCACTAGTTGAGTTTCCATAAATACCTAGTTTTGATTGATATTGCAACTTCTCAGTGACCATAACGCCACCGACGCGGTCGCGGCATGGTGTCCCTCCCTCGAGGTCCCGCGGAGTGGCGACGTCGGTTTCTTCATAAGGCGTGTTATTAGAATCTTAAAAGGTCGACTACGTATTCCTGCTATCGGTCATCTTACCATCAGGCCACCCGTCTGCTTGTTTGCCATCTGTGTCTAAAGAAAACGAAGTATCGATAGCGCGTCATTTCCAAGCTGGCTACGTCCCTCGCGGCTCACAGCGCGGCGTACGTCGCGCATATTCGTGCTACTACGTACAAGCTCGTGGCGCCCCCCGACGCCCGCGCCCGCGCCCCCGCCCCCGCCCCCGCGCACGCTGTGCTCGCTCGATCTGTAAAGGTTTCGTCGCGCACCGATAGAAACACCTCGAAGAAAACCTAAAAAATGAACAAAAAATAAAATAAAATATCGTTTGTCGGCCGAAGTGTCGCGTGTCGCGCGCCGCGAGCCGCGAGAGGGCGCGGCAGTTACTTGCACTTGTAGACGTTGGCGTCGTGCTGGAAGTAGACGGCGGGCCCGGGCGACTTGGCCTTCGCGTTGAAGCCCACGCGCGCGCCCATCGTCCACGCCGGCGTGCCGGACCCCAGCCCTGCGGGGCAGGCGGTCGTGTGAGAGCGTCGCCGTGGTCCGGTCCCAAACATTCTAACACTAAGTACTGGGTACTTTGGTAAGAGAACACTGACTGACTTGTGACACATGACTATCGTAGCGGTACTCGCATATAACCCCGTCGAATATGTCGGTGACAGCGCGGTCGCACCCGCTCGGTCGCGCGGGGCGGCGCACCCGCGTCTCGGTGTCGGATCGCCATCCGACCTCAAAGTGAGCAAAGCTCGTACTGTAGAAATCAACCGATGGAATACTTAAATACTTTTGTTTTTACATACAGAACACCCAGAAACGGATCGAACGTTTATGATCACCTGTATGTACCACAGAATGCTCGTCCTGAGTGGGAAGAAGCGGCCACCGAGCAGGTGTACTCACGGATCGCGTAGGCGTTGGAGGCGGGCCCGGGCCGCTTGAGCTGGAAGGCGAGGCGCGCGCCCATGGAGTAGACGGGCGCGCGCGGCTCGCGCATGGGCGGGCAGCGCTCGGGCGCGTGCGCGCCGGGGCCCGGCGTGCGCAGCGTGCTGCGCTGCGGGAACGCCGCGCCGAACGACCACGCCGGCGACGTCACGCTGCCGTCGCGCGTCACGCGGTCGATCTTGTACGCGGGGCCCGGCCCGAAGCCCTTGACGCGGAACCTGCGGCCGACACTCGGCTATGGAGCCTAACTTTTTAATTCGTTCAGCGGCATGAACGAGTCGAGCGACGGCGACGTCAGGTTCGCTGCGAGACCGCCTCACTGCCGAGCTCGAGGCCGGGGCCTCGAGCTCTATGTGCGTATTGTCGCTTAACTTCAAACGAAGGAAAACACCGCGAGGAAATAAATAAAAATAATTTGAATGTTCTCGAAGATGTGTGAACCGGCGCGGAGGAGCCCCTGCGGCGTCGCTCTGGGTATACACCTCTTCGTACTAATGAAAAACTTAGGCTCCAATACAATGTATTTATTGCGATGTCGGAAGATCGCATGTCGCTCTTATCGTTATTGACTTTGTTCATAGTCCCTAACCGCCTCCTGCGAGGCCGTGGGGGTGCGTCTCCAGCCCTGCCGCTGCGCCTTATTGACTTTGTACATAGTCCCTAACCGCCCCCTGCGAGGCCGTGGGGGTGCGTCTCCAGCCCTGCCGCTGCGCCTTATTGACTTTGTACATAGTCCCTAACCGCCCCCTGCGAGGCCGTGGGGGTGCGTCTCCAGCCCTGCCGCTGCGCCTTATTGACTTTGTACATAGTCCCTAACCGCCCCCTGCGAGGCCGTGGGGGTGCGTCTCCAGCCCTGCCGCTGCGCCTTATTGACTTTGTACATAGTCCCTAACCGCCCCCTGCGAGGCCGTGGGGGTGCGTCTCCAGCCCTGCCGCTGCGCCTTATTGACTTTGTTCATAGTCCCTAACCGTCCCCTGCGAGGCCGTGGGGGTGCGTCTCCAGCCCTGCCGCTGCGCCTGCTTGCGCAGAGTGGAAGCGACGCATATCGACAGCTTGAAAATGTTACCACCGGGCTTATCGACCTTCACAAAAGAGACTAATAGTAATGCAGGCAGTACAGAGACGAGACGCGCGCTCGGCGTCAATTTATACGGCGCCGGCGGCGGCAGGAATCGAACCTTCCCGGGCAGGAACGTTACGAAACGGCGGTAACTCGTGTGCGATGATAACGAACGCCATGCCGTCGGCCGCCGGCCGCAGCGGAGCCCCTTCCGAGCGGCGGCGGCGGCGGACACGGAGTAGGTGGTAGTTACCCGGCGTTGGTTCCGAAGGAGTACATGGGCTCGCGGTGCTTGGAGGGGTCGTGGCTGGGGTGCCCCACCGTCGTGGGCAGCGAGTACGACCCGGGGCCCGGCCCTGCAACGCGAGCGCACCACTACACGCCTGCGCGGAGCACGGGCTGTCTCGATCGGGATCGTCCGCACTCGTTTTGAGCTTCTCTATTCTCTAGTGTACAGGTTCGCGTTCGACCGCATCCTGCCCGGTGTCGGGCGGCGGTCCGGACGAGGCTGGACCGCGCACGCACCTATTTATCTAGCTATCGCGTTTCTTACGAGGAATGTAACGAGAGCTACAGAATCGGAGGCCGAGTTACACAGAGCCGTGGTCGGCGACTCCGGCCGCTCGTGTGCCCCGTCTGGCCCGTCGCTCGCGACGTGTGCGTACTTACCTATCGGCTTATTGCAAGACATCTCGGAAGGTTTTCGACTACAGGCACTGAAATTTGGACTAAAATTACACAGAAATTTTGATCATTCGTTAAACTGTAATTTTGAGCGTCTAATATTTATTTGTGGACCATTTTAAAAACAATCGAATAGCTGTCAGTGTCCGCGAAGACGGATCGCTCGCCGGAGATCGAGCAAGGAGGCCTCCCGCCTCCCGCCTCCCGCCTCCCGCACGTCGGAGTCGGAACTGGCCCCCGCCGGTCGGGTCTGCGACAGGTGTACTCGGGTGTATCACGTAGCTCCGGCTGCGGTGCTATCATAGCTAACAGGTCCTTATAGCCCGAGGCTCGGGCTCCCGAGCGTCGTGCGCGGCCGCCGCAGGAGTCTGCGGAGCGCCGTATTTACGATTTGCGACGGAACCCTCGTTATACATTTTCTTAATTAAGTTTGGATGGCGCGTCTCGGCAGCCCCGGGAGCCCCGGGAGCGCCGCCGGCGCGGCGCCGCTCGGCAGCCCCGGGAGCCCCGCCGGCGCGGCGCCGCTCGGCCGAGGATCGAAAGAAAATAAAAAACCTCTATTGCAACAATCGTGACCGTTTATTAGTGATAGGCGGCCGCGACCCGGAGCTCTCGGCCTCGGTCTCGGTCTCTGCGGGCCGGCCGGCGGCGCCCTACGGCAGGGAGCGGTAGCGCGCGAGCGGCGAGCACGGCGCGGCGCCCTCGTCCGCCGGTGGCGCCCCCCACTGCAACGACGTCGAGCGGCGTAACTCGGCCGATATAGACGACTGTGAACCGGCTTCGAACACACGTGGCGGGTGCAGTACCTGCGCGGAGAGCGGGTCCCGCGCCAGCGCGCGGTACAGGTGCGCGGCGTACAGCAGGTTGGCGACGGCGAGCGCGCGCAGCGTCGTCTCGAAGCTAGCCGCCCACGCCACCGCGCCGCCCAGCGCCGGGCCCAGCGCGTACGCCGCCGCGCTCGCGGCCTGCACACACGAACCGAGACTGGGCGTGCGCCGAGCGCCCCGCGCCGTGCGGCCGCGACGGGCCCTACCTGTAGCAGCGCGGCGTAGTGCGGCGCGAGGTGGCGCGGCGCGCGCTGCAGCAGCGCCGGCACCAGCGCCGCGTCCAGCGCGCCGAGCCCCGCGCCCAGCGCCACGTGCGGCACCGCCAGCGCCCCCACGGACCTGCGCACACTGCCGCTGTACCGACACGCCGCACGCCGCGGGAGCGCGGGGGCCTCGCCGGCGGTACCTGGCGTGCGGCAGGGCCAGCGCGGCGCCGGCGGCGACGACCTGGCCCGCTAGCGCCACGCGCTCGGCGCCGCACGCGCGCGCCGCGCCGCCGAGCAGGCTCGTGGCCGCCAGGTACGCCGCGCTGTCGGGGACGAACACGGCGCCCGTCACCCACCGCTGCCGACAGACACCGTGCTCACGTTACGTTCGGTCGGCCGCCGCGCCGCCGGCCGGCCCTCGGCGTCGGTACCTGCGGGTGGAACTTCTCCATGATCCATATGGGCAGGCAGGGCTCCAGCGCCGCCATCACGCTGGTGGTGAGCAGCACGGCGCCGGCACAGGCGCCCGCGCACGCGCCGCCCGCGCCCCGCAGCGCCCGCAGCCACCCGCCCGCGCCCTCCTCCGCGCCGTCCGCCGCCGCGCACACCTGCGACACACGCGCCGCTGCCTTACTGCTGCTTGCTGCGTAACTCAGTAATATCTATTGGCCATGAGTAACAATAATGTTACAATTACGCTTTAGTGAAAAACGCTCGCGCACACTACTCACCCGGTTGAGCTCCTCCGAGTCCAGCAGCGCGCACTGCAAGCCTGCGCACGGCCGCCGGCGGGGGCGCAGCCGGCGCACATGAAAAGAACGAACTACAATTCGTACCAGGTAGGACGAGGTCGACGACGTCCCCGACCGCGACACTGAATAATAAATGAGGTGTTTCTCTGTTGAACGACGGCGGTGTTGTCGGTGCGTCGGGGACGCGGGGGGACGCCAGGCGTCGGCCCCTGGCTCCCTGCTGACCCGACGGGGCTCTCCGTGTGCCGGTCGGCCGGCGGACCGGCGCGGGCGCGCTCGTCGACACTCGACGTAGCTTAACAGGTGAGACGAGGAGACGCAAGCGATTATATCATTAAAAGAAGAGTACCGAGGTTAAGGGCGAGCGCCGCGCCGATGATCAGGAAAGGCGCGGCGCGGCTCCACAGCGCGACGGTGGCGCCGCCCAGCGGGTACCCCACCAGCACGCCTGCAACACGCCGTGAATACATTTCACCCGTTTCGAGCTACTTCCTCTAGTCGGCGAGCGAGCGAGGCGTGCACTACTACTACTCCGGCTTCACCTGCGTCTGGCATTTTGTAGGTACCTACCTACCTACTAAAGGTCTCAGGTAAAAATTGATCAATGCGTAACAGTTAGCGCCGCGTCGTGACTCCTACCACACACCAGAGGCGAGGGAGGAGGTGAAGGAGGTGAAGGAGAGGCGGTGCGCGCGTGCGTTACCGAGTGCGACGGCGCCGAGCAGCGCGGCGGTGGCGCGCGCGCGCAGCCGCGCCGGCACGGCGGCGCCCGCCAGCGACAGCCCCGCTACGCCGGCGCCGGCCGCCGCCGCGCCCTGCGCCGCGCGCGCCGCACCCGCCGCCAGCGCCGCGCCGGCGCCGCTGCGCCCGCTGCACGCGCCGAACGCCGCGGCGGCCAGCAGCAGCAGCGCGGTGGCGCGGCGCAGCACGCGCGCGGCGCCGAGCCGGCACACGGCGCCCGCGGCCGGCGCCGCCGCCGCCAGCTGCGCCACCGCCTTCGCGCTCAGCACGGCGCCCACCGCCGCCTGCGACGCGCCCGAGCCTGCGACACAGAGCCGTGAGGCGCGCCGCGCGTGCAGGCGCCGGGCCTGCACGCGGGCGCGCGGCGCTCACCTGGCGCGTGCCGCACGGTGGCGTTGAGCACGGCGGCCAGCGGCGCCTCGTGCTCCGTCCACTGCTGCAGCGAGGCGCCGCGGATCCAGTCCGGTATTATCGGCACTGGGGACACATTCCCGACGGGGCGTCGTTACTCGCTTATACTTTCATTCCGAGGGAGCCCCGGCCGCCGCCGAGCACTCACCGAGGACTGTCAGCAGCACGTTGTCCAGGAAGAACGTGAAGTAGATGAGCGCGAAGGCGACGGGCCAGCCCCGCACTCCCTCCTCCGGCATGGTCCGGGCGACGTGCCTCCGGCTAGTGCTGCACTCGAGTGCCGGGGTAATACGATTCATCTCCACGGCGAGTGCTCGGCAGGGGGAGGGGCGGGGAGAGGTGGCGGGCGGTGGATGGGGACCGGGGTTACCAGATCTATTCCTGAATCTTTTCCAAAAAGTTTTTTTCCCCCCAATTTCGCTGTACCGGTCGGTAGTCGAAGATGTAAGCGTCGTGTGGGAATCATAGGTAGAGCAGTAATGACCGGAAGCGTTACGCTAGTATCCTCGACTATATCCTACGAGTGCGTACGAGGTGTGAACCGAGGTCAAATACGGGTTGTGGAAATAAAATGATAACTGGCCGGCGAGTCACGACGCGGTATTTTTTCAGAATAAATCTCGCGAGCACCGGGAGCGCCGGGCGAAGCTGGCAGCCCCGCCCGGGGGGGCGCGGGCCCGCGTGTGCGGCCGCCGATAACGGATCCATTACGTTCCAATCAGGACGCGGCCGCGCGAGCCGTTGCGTTAATTTTCTGGTTGAGCCGCTCCCTATCTGCTCCTCGCAGCTGCGCTCCGCTCCGGAGCCCCGCGCGCCGCCCGCGCCCGGCGAGGCCCTCAGTAGGAGCCCCCCGCAGGACAGATGGACGTCATACCCGGGCGGGACATGAACCTACAGTACCTACTCTCCTTCTACCCATCTTAGACTACGCGGATGCATGTTATCTAGATCTATCCGAGGACCAGCTTAACAAACTTGAGCGTCTCCAGATTTATTGTATTAGATTTATATATGGCCCACGTAAGTATGACCATATATCTCAATTTCACACTAAACTCAAGTGGTTACCTATTCGCCTTCGGCGGAATGCTCATTTGCTCTCTCTTCTTTATAACGTTCTTTTTAACCCCTCTACTCCATGCTATCTTAAAGAAAATTTCACTTTCTGGCACAATACTCATTCCCTGCCCCTCAGGTCGAAGGAGAACCTTACTCTTAAGACCCCTGCTGCACGCTGTGAAACGTTTTACGGTAAGTCCTTTGCATTCCAGGCAGTCCAACTATGGAATGCATTACCTGTTGCCATTAGACGTGCTCCATCGATCGCTGTCTTTAAAGAACACGTCAAACTATTCTATCTCTCGCAGTTATAATTATAACTATCTGTCGCTTATTTGTATATATATCCTCTTTATACAAATATTTATTTTATATATATTAGTGTATTTTTAGTTATTCTAATTAATCTATGTATTAGGATATATTATAATTATTAGAATGTAGATATATGTCATAATTTTGTATTCTCTTATATGCATATCCTCGTTATTGACACACCCCGTTTTTTTCTTCCTCTAATCCTTTCCATCCTAAGGTTGCCTGGAAGAGATCGCTTTTAGCGATAAGGTCGCCAGTTGTTACACCTATTAACTAGTTAATTTCTTCTGTATATATTATGTAATTTTAAGTGTACTGTACAATAAAGAGTTATTCATTCATTCATATTCATTCATTCAGTCTGGCCGCCGCCGCGCCGGCTGGACGCGGTACACAGGTATCGAATCAAATCAAATCAAAAAGTAATTTATTCAGTTTAGGCCCTGGTGAGGCACTCATGAACGTTAAGTTAGGTACATGTTTGAATCTACCACCGGCTCGTCATTACTCTTCAACTGAGAAGACTCCGGCAACAAATTCAGCAAGGCAAATTTTTGTGGATCTTTCTTTTCATATTAGGTTACAGTTTACAGTTATAAATATTAATACATATATTATTGGTGGTTCTATTTACTAATATTTATAAATTCCGCTCACAAGTCAGTCGTCAATACAACTTGCAAGAAACATCACGTCATTTCATTTCAATCCAACCTGCAAACCAAAATCACCCTTATACATACACCATATGGTCGCAAACGAGCCGGATCAAATAAACTAGCTACAAACTTTGAAAATAATATTGTAAATCCAGTGCAAGAACATTATTTGTGAAGTGAATTTACATAAAATCAGTAAAATTCAGTGACATTAACTTTGTTAAGTGATCTACGTTACATAAACAATGGCTACTACAACGGAACAACAGAACGTTATTGTGGCCTTAGAAGACAGTGCCGAAATGTTACGAAAAGCGCAAATAAATTTGAGAAAAACTCCAAAAGCACGTCTTACTAAAGGGTACGTAGAAGCACGAATTACAATTATACAAGATTATTGGATAACATTCAAAAAGTCACACGATGAATTAGTAAAATTAACGCCCAAGGCGCAAAAGGCTACACTTCCATATTTTGCAAAAGAAGATTTTTATGTCTACGAAGATTTGTACAATGTGTTACATGGTGAACTGAAGGATTTATTAGAAGATCTCTCATCATCATCATCATCAATGCGCCTGTCACATGATTCCGACACGAGCAACGTTGGTAACAGTTTTGTACATTTGCCGAAAATACAATTACCAACGTTTACCAATAGTTATGAAGGATGGCCGTCGTTCAAGGACTTGTTTACTTCACTCGTCCATCAAAACTCTTCTTTGAGCGACGTACAGAAACTACATTATTTGAAAACCAGTGTCACGGGTGAAGCAGAAGTCTTACTAAAACATATACAAGTTACTGCCACAAATTACAAAATTGCATGGGATATTTTAAGCACCAGGTACGGCAACAAACGTTTGATCATCAACAACATTATGAAGAAATTGTTCAACCAGAAAAAGCTGACAACACAATCAGCCGTACAAATCAAATCTTTGATCGACACAACGGTGGAATGTCTGAACAATTTAGAAAACATGAAAGTATCAACTAGTTCTTGGGATTTGGTTATTATACACATTCTGGTTCAGAAATTGGATTCGGAAACCCACAAGAACTGGGAAGAACACGTGAGTGATCAAACAAAAGAAGGAAGTGAAGAATTACTGACATGGAAGCAGTTTCGAAAGTTTATGGAGTTAAAATTTCGCACTTTGGAACTGGCAACGACGAGTACTTCACAGACTAAACAAATCAAGGAACATACGTTTCATGTTGCCACTCCTGTTACAGAAAAGACGTGTACCATGTGTAACGAAAATCATATATTATGTCATTGCAAGGAATTTACTAAGATGGAACCTAAGGAAAGAAGCGAGTATGTTAAGAATAACAATTTATGTTACAACTGCCTAGCTAATGGACACTCGGTAAACCGTTGCAGAGTTCCAGTGTCCTGTCGAATATGTCGAAGACGCCATCACTCTCTACTCCATGAAATGAAGAGCACGGAACCAGCGGGTTCAACCGAAAGTTTACAAGCACAACCGCTGGCTCCACATCATGTAGTAGAAGAATTGGAAGTTCAAGTTAATACAATGATCGCGTCACACTTTACAACTAGGTCAGGAAAAGCACTATTAGCGACAGCGATAGTGGAGGCAACAAGCGAACACGGTCATACCACTCCTCTACGTGCGCTAATAGATCCAGGTTCCGAAGCAGCCTTTATAAGCTAGAAGGCGACTCAACTACTAAAACTCAAGCGACATTCAGTCAAGGGAAGTGCTATGGGATTAGCTTCTATGAAAACGGCAATTAAACACGTTGTGCAGATACAAATTAAATCACAGTGGGACCGAAACTTCAGTTTACTTTTTCATGCTTACGTAGTATCAAAGGTTTCCACTTCTAAGATGCGCACTAACATAATCCCAGCCCAACAATGGCATCACCTCAAGGGCCTAAACCTTGCCGATCACAATTTTCTTCAGTCAGGTCCAGTAGATATGCTTTTGGGAGTCAAGCAGTATAATAAAATTCTGCAACAAGGGTTAATAAAAGGCCCTCCTGAGACGCCGTCAGCCCAAAACACTGCGCTGGGATGGATAATTTTTGGAGATATTCCTGAAAAGCCAGAAAACCCAAAAGAAACAGATTACCACGTCATGCATGTAGAGGTCGATCAGATATTAAAATCTACGTGGGAATTAGAACCCGAGAAGAAGAAACAATTAACACCAGAAGAAAAGATTTACGAAAACATTTACGAGAACACAACAACACAGAAAACACACAAGATATTGCTACACAAAGATTTCTTCAGCTGGAACGGAAGTTTCACCGCCAAATACTAGTAACCAAAGAAGATGCAGATTACCAGAGTTTACTTTTGAGGAAAGACAATGCTACAATGAAAGCTCAGGGAATACAAAAATACGAAAAGAATGGTTATAAATCAGAGCTGACTTCGCCAACGTCGACAACATACAAATCCCGAGAAGGCTAATATAAATCAGAGATTCAGTTTCACTGATGTAGCGTCACATCAATGCGAGCTTATTCGGCTGTAGTAAGAGTATATTTGAGAACCAAAGCTGAAACTCATAAAATCAAAACGAGTCAAGTTGCTGCAAGAACTAAAGTAGCACCATTGAATACTGTCTCATTACCACGAGTGGAACTACTTGACTTATTACTACTTTATATTTTATGTTATTCTGTAAGTTACTAACAACCATGAGCATTTTTTGTTAAAAAAATTTCTCACAAACCTTTCAAATTACATAATTGATTATCAAGTATTTTTTACAAATTTTTGAACGTTTGGCATTTTTAAATTTTCCTTTTTTTTGTTAAATATGTTAAATTATAAATTCGAAAAGTACGCACATCACAGATACGAACTTTTTGTTGTAAACCCACAAGGGAATTGTTTACGTAGTTCGATGACTTGTTGATGTTACTCTCTAAACTATACGAAACTACCTGCCTTTGTTTCGGCTGGAATTTTTACTACGCAGTTATTGTAAACAATTTATTTAAGTTGATATGTTTCATTGTTACTTGTTTAAAAAGACCTACGGTCCTTTTGGTGGGCGGTATGGTGGTTCTATTTACTAATATTTATAAATTCCGCTCACAAGTCAGTCGTCAATACAACTTGCAAGAAACATCACGTCATTTCATTTCAATCCAACCTGCAAACCAAAATCACCCTTATACATACACCAATTATGCTTACTACAATTGTCACTTAGCCAGGGGGATGCAAGTGCAGAGAGAAGCTACAACAACCATATATTCCTGTCTTCCACGTATTTTAATGAGCCACCTTATAGTAGGCTTTGTCAATTAACCTCTGCTTTATAAAATCTTTGAATTTATTATAGGACATTTTAGTTACCTCAAGTGGGATTTTCTAACGCAATTCCCGAGAAAAGACTTATTAGCTTTTGATAACCTGAATCTAGGTGTCACAAATTTATCTTTATTTCTCGTGTTTAAGTTATGGCGGCTACTGTTAATTTCAAATGAATTTAAATTTTTCCGGACAAACATAATATCTTCGTAAATATAGTGTGACGGTAACGTTATGTAACGTATCAAATCCTTAAATCGATTTCGTAGTGATTCGCGAGGACCCAAACAACATTGCACGAATTGCACTTTTTTGCACAATAAAAATAGTTTCAAAGTCTGCAGCTGAGCCCCACAGCAGTAGACTGTAGGACATTAAACTATGGAAATAAGCAAAGTAAACCAACCTGGCTGTAGCCACATCTGTTATTTGTCTAATTTTTCTAATCGCGAAGGCGGCGGAACTCAGTTTACTAGCTAACTTTTCTATATGAGGAGCCCATCGTATTTTACTATCTGATGTTACGCCGAGAAACACTGTCTTATCCACTAGATCGACTAAGATACGAGTGTCCCTCTTAACAACATCGGGGAGAGAAAACCTTATACATTTAGTTTTACATGAATTAAGCATAAGATTATTGGCGGCAAACCATTTTGATACAGCTGATAAGGTGTCATTGAGCTGTGTAAGGTCTGTATCTTTTCTATGAGCATTCGTTATACGAGTGTTTACGGCGCTACATTCAATAAATATTATCTATGCTACCCTATACTAATTTATATTGGACTGGATACTGTACAGTCTTGAATTGAACGGCACATGCATAAACAATAAACTTCTTAACATCTAAATATTCTTTCAAATCATAAAATGTTTTACATATTAGCCGGCCTTTCGAGCTTCGTTTCAATTAGTTACCACTTCATTTTTTTAGTTCTATATATGTAGGTAGTAGATGGGTGAAATCTTTGATAGCATAGTGGTGACCTGGAGAGCACACAAGTGATATATTATGCTCAGTGCGCGAGTTATTTGCTCGACTGCATGTATTATGTAAATGCTGGCTGGAGTGAGGTCAGTGACGAATTTATTCTGAACACGTCTCCGACTGTCCGTGCTGTCCATTCTATAAAAATATATATCAAACATTTAAAGGCTTTGAAATTCTATTTTTCTTTGCATACTCGTGAGAACTGCATGAAAATCTGTTCAGCATTTTAAATACCACATAGGTGGTAGGTGGCCAGTTACACCTAGATGGCATAAGAATAGGTACGTGTATTGAGTCGAGCTAGAAACTGTGGTCGTGCGGTCTGCACCTGTCCGACCTGGGTACCACCACCGACCACCTGCTACAACACTCCTCGGGCCACGCTCGGGTACAGGCGAGCGGCCGGAGCCGAGCTGCGAACGATCCACCCACAGGATCGTGGAGTTGAAATAGCCGTTTCCATCTTCGACCACACCGTCACTCAACATCAGGCGAGCTGTGGTCGGACGCCTAGCCCGTCAACTATTAAAAAAATGTCGACCGTTCAGTCGGCCGCCCCGATTCTCGGCATAGCTCGACGAGCGCCGCCGAGCGCGTCGACCGTTTCCTTTACAAAACCCTCCAAGTTAGATTCATCCAAAATGTTCTCTTGTACCAGCGGGAGTCCCACCGCTCGGGGTGCCCGCGCGACACGCGGGGGGAGGGGTAGGGGTGCTCGGAAATAAAACTCGTGCGTGCAGTGAAGCCGGCGGAGCGAGCGTCACGGCGCGCGCTCTCCGGCCGTTTATTGCGACGCCTGCGGACCGGGCCGCGGGGCCCGGGCCGCGGGGACCGGGCCGCGGGGCTCGCGCGGCGCTGGCGGCGAACAGACCGAAACGTATGAAGTGACAGCACTTCACGACGGTTACAGGGCGCGGGCCATTATTTTATGAATGCCGTATCGGCAACTTGTAAAAAAAATAGAAAAAATAGTATCGCGAGTCGCCGTCGCCGCTAGCGCGCCTCGTCCGCGGAGCCGCCGGGGCCGCCGGGGCCGCCGGGGCCGCGTCGCGCGGAGGAGCTCGTCCGCGGTGGCCGAACCTTTATTTACAAACTTGAAGTACGGCGTGCACGAGACGGGCGCGGACCCGGCGTCGGACCCGGCGTCGGACCCGGCGCAACGGACGGGCGCGGACCCGGCGTCGGACCCGGCGCAACAGACGGGCGCGGACCCGGCGTCGGACCCGGCGCAACAGATATAAGTACAAAATAGGTATAACGAAGTAAAAATTACACGATTTACGAAAATAAAATTTTATCAACTAGCGAAGTATTAAAAATAAGCGACGAGAACTTTCAGTGCGACATAATAAAGTAGAATATGCAAAACGACCGCGGCGGCCCGGGCGGCCCGGGGCGGCCCGCGGCGGCCCGGCGCGCGAGCCGCCCGGCGCCTGCGAGCGCACGATCCATGTTGTTCGCGTTCCAAGTGTCAGCGGCAGCGAGGGGGCACGCCCGCCGCGCCATTATTTCTTACTCTTTTATGTCGCCTTCACAAGGTTCTACACGCGCTCCGACGGCCGGCGCCTACTTGTACTGTCGTCGTATGGTGTCGGAGCGCACACGGTGCCCGCCGGCCCCCCGCGGCGCCCCCCGGCCCCCCGCGGCGCCCCCGCGTGTCACATCAACAGGAACATGTTTTCATCGGTAAATAAAACATGTTCTCTTTCAACCAGTGACGCCGGCTCTAACAAACGATACACCGCACTCTGCGTACCGTGTGGCGAGAGAGCAGCGGGGAGGGGGGAGGGGGGAGGGGGGAGGGGACGTCCTCCCACCACGAAACATACTACCTGTACATTATCACAAAATAATACAATATTTGCCCGGCGGAAAATACAGTACAAATTAATATGAGAGCGAGAGCGGGGCGCGCGCCCCCGGGGGCGCCCCCCGCCCTCCGGCGCCGGTACATTCACGTAAGATAACATAACTTAATACTTAAACTAAACGCAGCACGAGCGGGGCGCGGCCGCTCCGCTCCTACTCGCGTACGAGCGGGGCGCGGCCGCTCCGCTCCTACTCGCGTACGAGCGGGGCGCGGCCGCTCCGCTCCTACTCGCGTACGAGCGGGGCGCGGCCGCTCCGCTCCTACTCGCGTACGAGCGGGGCGCGGCCGCTCCGCTCCTACTCGCGTACGAGCGGGGCGCGGCCGCTCCGCTCCTACTCGCGTACGAGCGGGGCGCGGCCGCTCCGCTCCTACTCGCGTACGAGCGGGGCGCGGCCGCTCCGCTCCTACTCGCGTACGAGCGGGGCGCGGCCGCTCCGCTCCTACTCGCGTACGAGCGGGGCGCGGCCGCTCCGCTCCTACTCGCGTACGAGCGGGGCGCGGCCGCTCCGCTCCTACTCGCGTACGAGCGGGGCGCGGCCGCTCCGCTCCTACTCGCGTACGAGCGGGGCGCGGCCGCTCCGCTCCTACTCGCGTACGAGCGGGGCGCGGCCGCTCCGCTCCTACTCGCGTACGAGCGGGGCGCGGCCGCTCCGCTCCTACTCGCGTACAACAATAATATCAGAACGAGCATTGAGGTTTGTTCATTTAATATCACTCGGTGCAGAGCGCAGGACACGTCTCCGTCTGCGTCTCCGTCTCCGTCGACGAGCGACGAGTCTGACGTCAGACTGGCCTGACGTCAGGCTAAATATCGATTTTGTTCATCCGTGTTGTAAAAATAAAATAACAAAATATAATATCGTAGAGAGAGAGTCCGAGACGCGGGCGCGGCGCTAGCCCTTGCCGGAGCACTTGCTCTTCCCGTCCAGCAGCTTGCGCCAGAAGTCGAACTGCTCGTGGTAGCGCACCATGTGCACGGCGAACCCGCGCTGGATGGTGCACGGGTGCGCCGCCACCTTGCGGTTGTAGAACTCGGGCGTGTGCTTGCGCGCGATGGCCAGCTTCTGCGCCAGCACGCCCGTCACGAACACGTCCTCCAGGCGCAGGTAGCGCTCGCCGGGCGCGGCCGCCAGCAGCGGGCGCACGCAGTCCGCCGTCACCAGGTACGCCGGGCCCGTCGCGAAGTCGGGGAACACGGCGCCCGCGAACTGCGCCGGCGACACGTAGTACTTGGACTTGGTGGTGCGCTTGGGCAGCGACTTGCGCACCACGCGCCCCCAGATGGTGCGCGACGCGTTGGCGCGCGCCGGCTCCGCCGCGAACCGCAGCAGCCGCGGCACGTTGATGAACATGTCGTCGTCCGTCTTCAGCAGCATCGGCGCGCGCGGGCAGTACGTGTCCGCCCACTCCAGCATGGACAGCGTCTTCAGCGTCAGGTTCGAGTACGAGTCCACGCTGCGCCCCACCACCAGGTCCCCGTACAGCGCGTCCTCCGCGTCCAGCGCCGGCCGCAGCGCGGCGGGCGGCGCGCCCAGCACGAACGCGAGCGCCACGTCCGAGCGCGCGCGGTAGTGCCCCCACGTGAGGCGCACGGCGTCGCGCGCGGCCGCGTGCGCCGGCGCCGACGTCACCAGCACCAGCAGCCGCAGCCGCGCGCCCAGCGCCGGGCACAGCTCCGGGTGCGGCCGCAGGTGCCCGCTCGCCCACACGTCGCGCACGTACACCGCGCCGGGCGCGGGCGGGGGCGCGGGGGGCGCGGCGGGCGCGGGGGGCGCCGGCCGCGCGCTCGGGGCCGGGGCCGCGGCCGCGGCCGCGGCCGTCGTGTCCGCGGGCGGCGGCCCGGTGGAGGCGAGCGGCGCGGGGCGGGGCGCGCGCGGCGCGGGGCGGGGCGCGCGCGGCGCCGGCGGCGCGGGTAGGCGCGCCAGCAGCAGCAGCAGCAGCGCGCAGAGCCCGAGCAGCGCGGCCGCGTGCGAGCGTCGCACGGCGCCCATGCCGCCGCTCACCCGCGCGCCGCACGCGCGTGCTTCTGTAACGGAGACAGCGCGACGTCAGGGTGAGACGCCTCGCGACCCGCGCGCCGTAGACGTTAAGGAGTTTTCTTTGTTCACTGACATAGATCGGAGCGAATGATTTCAAAATGTAAACGATCGAAGATCGTTCGGAGCGACGAATGAACTTGGAGTGCGGTCCGTTCGGTCGCAGGCGCGCGAGTCGTGCGATGAGCGCTCGGCTGTCCGGTTTACGGCCGACACAGCCGCTCGGTGCAGGCGAGCACGTGTCGGCCGCGCAGAGCGCGTCCGCCGCCGCCGCCGCGAGTGTGAACTTCGCGGATGAACTTTCCCGTTTATAGCGCTCGCGTGTGGCGAGGCGCCCGCGGCGGCGCGCGGCGCTCGGCGCTCGGCGGGGCCGCGGCCTCCTGCCGCCCGGTGCCCGGTGTCGTAACCGTCTCGCGGGTTGCGCCACGGTCGCATCACGCACTCGGCCGCCAATTATCTCCCGGCGTTGCGCAACAACCGCGCGCGTGTCTCGGTATTCTCTTCCGCGTGACCGACGCTCGCTCCTCGGCCGTCCCCGTTCGAATCCAAGTACTCGAACGATGTGTTTGAATGTGCTCGCGTGCGTGTGCGGCTCCGACCTTCTCGCGAGGCCGCACGAGCCGGACGAGAGGTTCGCCTCATACGTTGAGCTTCTCCGACTGTAGCCTCGAATGCGTTCATGTCGGCCGGGCGCCGGCGCCCGTGCCGTCTGGCGCGCCCCAGGGCTCCATCCTCGGGCCCCTCTCGTTCGTTATCTTCGTGTACGGCATACGATGTAATGCAAAATGGACGAGCGGGGCGAGTAGGTAGGACGAAGTCCTAGAAGCACCGAGGCGCACCCCCGCGCCCGGAGGCCTGCGACACGAGGCGTCGGAATGAAGGCCACTGCGGCGCGACGCTCCACTGATGGCTGATCCGATAAAGACTAACCGCCGCTCCGGCGACAGACTGACGAGCGCGAGTTATCATTGTACATGATGCGTGTTACTGCTTCCGACAGCTACAATATAATCGTGGGCTGTACGGCTCATACGTGCCGCCCGGGGCCGCGCCGCCGCTCGGCGGCGGGCCTGGAATCTTCTCCGGCTCCGTCCGCTCGATTAAATAGCTTATTGGACTTTTCTATGAGTGGTGTAGGCCTTCAGGGGGGGGGCACGGGGGCCGGCCGGACGGCGCGGCCAGCGTCGAGAGCGGACGAGTCGCTAGCCGCGGCCGTGGTTGAACACGCTCCAAACAACAGTGTTTTCTGTGCTTTTACAATATCTTTTTATGAGTAATTTAGCAGTCGGATAATCCATACTCCATCCATCTGACCGACCCCAGGTTTAAAACACTGGATCAGTAAAAAAAAGTGCGGCAGCAATTGAACGAAAGACAAATATTAGGAAAGGGAGGCTGGCACTTCGCCTCGTCGTTCTGTCGCCTCGGAGCACCCGCTCCACCCAGCGCTGGAGGACTCCACGATACCTGTTGGTTTCAACCACTACATCATCTGTCCACAGATCTTGGATAGTGCAACATAGACACGATAACTTCAGAGCACCGACGAATGACAGCCATTGATGCTGTAACAACAGTACCTACAGCTTTATTTAATCCCCCCCAATAATAACAATAGAAGTCAATTCATTTCATGCCGTTTATAAATAACAACCAGTAATCGATAGCCTCCTCCGAGGAATTCCACTATGGTCTGTCCTTAGCTCTGTCTAGCCAATTTGGACAGGGATGCCGAGAGCAATATGCATGCAAGTGTATGTGCACGTTCACACTCCGAGTGTGTCTGGTGGGTCTGACTAGGTGGAATAACTTGGATTGACATCTGTCACTCATTTAGAAGCATAAGTGGTCGGTTACAATTGAAGGAATAGTGACCATTTCCATATAATAGGAGTACAACAGTTATTTGATGCAGTCGGTTTTGTAGCATTACCAGGTCAAAGTTTCAGGGCTCTGTCGCTACACTCGGGTCGGTAAACATTTAATTGGTATGGTTCACTCGTGTAGTTGATTCACCATTACTCATGTTAGATGCCATTACTCATGTTAGGTGCCATTACTCATGTTAGGTGACGGGCTGGTGGAAGATGACAAGCACACCTAGCCCGATTTAGCTTTAATTCTGCCGGGTCACTCGGGTTGAAACAAAAACTTATCAAAACCATTTCTGCAGTAAAACGACTCTCCAGTGAGGCTGCTGGAAGACATGCAGCTCGAGCTCATTGTTAGGATTCGAACCCACATGTTTACAGTGTGACCGGTGGTCCATTAGAATGCGCCAAATACATTCGAGATCTCGCGCGCAAGGGGCAAGGATACGACGAGGATCGCTCACCATTGCGTCACAGTGAGCCACCACCGCGATCCGGCGGCGAGGCGAGCGGCCGGGCGGACAGCCGGGGCGAGCGACCAGGGCGGCGGCTGGCGAGGGGCGGGAGACTGCCACTGCTAGGTCATCGGCGCTCCTCGTCTCATCCGCCGACTCCGTTCTAGCCCGTTTGACGCTACGGCTGCTTCTACGACACTGCACCGCACGGAGCACGACCGCACTGCAATCGCATAACGATGTACGAATAATTTATACTAAAATATAAAACGAGATGATGCCATTTAGACTTTGAATTCTCTATAAAATTAAAATTCTAATCGCGCTCATCGAGCTGACGAAATTGACATTACCGATGACAACGAACGTGACACTTCGTTCGGCTGATCGACAGTGACAGTGGCAGATCAGCTTCGTTATTTTTTTTTTCTCTTTCTTCTTGGCATCGCACTCTGTGCATTCTGCCAGTTTCAATGTTTAAATATTTTATGAGTAGTGTTAATTTTTCAGCTTCTTTATCATCTATAGTTACAGTCAAAGTCTAGTCTTGATCAAGTCCAGTCGGTCCCAGTCAAATCAAGTCATGCCTTAGTAAAGTAGTGGCGACTTTACTATAAGCTTCTGGATGGAGTTTTGGAAGCGGTGTGTGTATAACGGTGATTTTGGTTTGCAGGTAGGAATAAAATGAAATGACGTGACGTCTCTTGCTAGTTGTATTGACGACTGACTTGTGAGCGGAATTTATAAATGTTAGTAAATAGAATCACCAGGAAGCAACACGAAAAGTCATGTTTAACCACATTATATCATTCTTCCACATTCGCGCTTGTAATTCGGTATCTAAAGAAAAAAAATACTTTGCTGATTCCAAAACCATTTCGAAATATTACATTCCTGTACATTATTTTGACGTTTAAAACTATCTAAACTATGAGATGGGGTATATTTCAATAAAATACACAAGATAAACTTGACTTTCAATGAGTCCCATAATGACGTCATGTAGTTCGCTGTGCAAAAGCAATGGCGAACCTAAACAAAAACTGTCAATGTCAAGTCAACGCAGCGTTGGATTTCGTACTATAATTACAGTATTTGTACAACTATTTCATGCTCCGTACTAGATACTATCCATATCTAAGGATAGTACGGAAAAATACTATAATTTCGTTACTTCACTTATAAAATACCAAAATAGGTAAATAGAACACCCGTGCATTGCCAAATCACGTAAAAAAAAGTTCATTGAGTTTGTCCTTTTTCTTTTTGGCATCATACTCTGTGCATTCTGTCAGTTCTAATGTTTCTGTAAAACAGCTGTAATAGATCCATCTATTTTTTTTAAATCTTAATAGATTTGCCAGCGGCGTAATAGCGTAATAATCCATACAAAAAAGTAATAAATAAATAAATAAAATAAATATTGTAGGACACATTACACACAGCGCCATCTGACCCCAAACTAAGCAGAGCTTGTGTGATGGAAGTCAGATAACTGATAGAATACATAAATACTTTTTTTTTTTATAATAGATTAGATTAATAGATTAGCAACACTAAGAAGCTTTGATAAACAAAATTCTTTACTTCATGTCAGTTGTCAAAGTCAATCAAATGTGTCAAAATATTTTTTTTTGTTTTACATGGCAAAGGCCTACTATGGATATTCAGCCAACCTTATGACGTCATCGCTATCAAAAGTTTGAAAACGTATTAAAAATCAACTACCGCATAAAAAGCCAAAATATTCAAATTAGTTTCATGAAATAAATCTTACTATCAGAAAAAAAAAAAAAAAAAAAAAAAAAAAAAACTTTACATACCGAATTCGGCACGACATATAATGGTACGACACGACGCTCACCGCGTTCCCGCCAAAACTCCAATCGGCTTCGTTGACGGCTTAGTAAACTACAGAGCAAAACTTGACCCCTTCATGTACTGATTTTATTCGTCTGAGGTGTAAAATTTCTAAAGTTGACGAGAAACAAGGAAAAGTCATGTCGCCGCATCATAATTATTATTTTCTGATACTTGTGGTGTTTTATTCATAAAGTGCTGAATTACAAACGTAAGATATGACGTGATGAAGCTTTTTATGTTGCTTCTAAACTCCATCGAAGCTCGTATTATAGTCCCCACTACTTTACTAAGGCATGCCTGGACTTACTTTTTTGTGTGACTTTGACTGTGACTAATTTAACTTTATTTTTCATGGTATCTGTTACCGCCAGGTAGGGTAGGATTCGCAATTAATGCATATCACTTTCTTACACATGGTTAATGAGCGATTGCTGTCCTTCTCACTCCCTATTCCTAATATTTCCGACTACCGCCATAATAATCATCAACGAGGAAGTGCTACGTGACCGATCATCGGCGTCACTCGTGTGCATAAAAATAATATAAATTAACCTACGAGAATAAAGAAAAACGAACACTAAACTGAAACATCAAACATTCCTTCTACCGCGAGTGTGTGTGTGTGTGTGGAGTGCATTACAAAGTGCATAGGTTAGGTTAGGTTAGGTTTCACGATGTGTCCGGTGTTCTGACACATCGTCATCGTGGCGGGGTGAGCTTGGGCTCCCCGAGGCGGGTCGTTATGCACGATGTGTATAAGGCGTGTCACGACGAGGGTGGATGGTCCGGAGACGGACGGAGGAGGGAAGGGCTCTTCACGTGTCCCTCTGATAAGCAGAGGGCACAGTGGAGGAGCCGAGTGGGAGGGGGCTGCGGGTTGGGAGGAGTGCCGGTCTGGCGATCCCCATCCCAGCGGCCAAAGTGGCAGGCGGCGGGGCCACTTATGACCCGTTGCACGGAGATCATGGGCGTTAGGACGTGGGGCCGTCCGGCGCCCATTTGCTGGTTTGATCTCGGAGGTGGATAACGATGTGTCTGGTGTTCCGACACATCGTAATCGTTGCGAGGTGAGCTTGGGCTCCCTGAGGCGGGTCCGGAAGGACAAGCGCTGTCGAGGCCGCGGTAGAGTGCGAAAGCGTGCCCGCAGCACGACACAAAGCGCCGAGCGCGACAATCCCTGGTCGCGGTTGTGGGGGCAGACCTCTCCTTGGCAGCCATCTTAGCTAAGATGGTCGCCGACGAGAGGTCATGGGAGGCGATGGTCTCGTTTTGTGAGACCGTCGTCTATTTATTATAAACAAATCATTATATTTTCTTATCTCTACTTGTTTTTATTAATTACTTTCATTATTATGTCTACAAAATTCAATAAATATACTTCTTATATGGCTATTAGCCATTATTATGTGCAAATTTTCCTTTTTAATGTCCATATCTATCTTATTTTCTAAGTCGAATCTACGCCTGCACTATATCGGACACTCTGTGATGATATGCAGGGCGCTCTCTTCCGAATCGGGTTCACAGATGCACGCCGGGCTCTCCTTGCACTTGAAACGGTACAAGTAAGAGGAGAACCCGCCGTGCCCTGTAAGCAACTGTACTATGTAAGGGTCTAGATTTATCTTTTTTAATATGCTATGAGTTTTTATGGCGTCCGGAAAAAAGACCTTTGTCGTCGCGGCGGTGTCTCCGCCCTGGTATCGTCGGCTCCATTCGCAGAGAGACTCCAGTCGAATTTGTCTTTTTGCGAATGAAGCCGGACAGCTTCGGTAATGTGGTCTGACTTTTAAGTGGAGCGCTGCGTTCTTTGCAAGTTCGTCCGCTCTCTCATTTCCCTCCATCCCCGCGTGAGCCTTTATCCAAAATAACTTCAGTATTTTGTTCTGCTCTCTCAGTTTTAGTGCATTGGCTCTTATTTTAACTGCGAGGGGATGCAAGGAAGACGCGTTGGTGACCGTTTCGAGAGCGGATTTTGAGTCGCAGTATACATTGCAGCTGCTCGCACGGCTTCCGACAGCCTTATCCGTTGCCTCAGCCAGGGCCAGTAGTTCCGCCTGGTAGACGGAGCAGCATTCTTCCAGTTTCAGTTTTCGGGTACTAATTTCAGCAGCGCCACTCCAGATGGATAGCGCCGCACCAACTTTCTCTTCTATCTTGCTACCGTCTGTAAAGATGTTGAGTCCTCCGTCATTGTAGTGCTGTACTAACTAATGCTGTTTCGTCCGCCAGGCATGTGAACTCTAGGTCCACCCGAAGCGCGGGGTGGGGCGTGGCAGAGTAAGGTGTCGGCCTTTCCATCTCCCTGTGTTCTACTGTTCGCTGGGTATGACCTTTTCTTATTTCATAAAGCAAAGCTGCTTCCCGGAAACTAATGTCCAAGGGAAGCAACCCAGCGAGCAGTAGAGCCGAGTTAAGTGAGACCGTCCTGTAAGCTCTTATCATTTTTTGTACAAAGCCACGCTGCACCGCATCGAACTGGTTCTTTATCGCTATCTTTTCTGTTGCCGGTGCCCATGCGCTCGCGGCATACATTATAGTTGGCTCTACCACGGCCGTGTATATGCTACGGATCACTTCGGAGCTTAGCCCCCAGTGCACTCTCGCCGCTCTCGAGAGCTGCTTGAAAAAGTTTAGCGCTTTTCGACAGACGTTTGCGGCATGAGCGTTGAACGTCAACTTTTCATCGATGGTGAGGCCCAACAGCTTTATCTGTATCTGTTGTTGACATTTCGACGGCGACGCCGCCCATGTTCAGGCGTGGGGTGTCGTATTTCAGTTTTCGTGTAATCACCATTGCCATGGTTTTATGTGGTGCGAATTAAAGTTTATTTCTGACACCCCACGCCTGTACATACGCCAGCGCAGCGTTCGCCTGTCCCTCGATCTCGAGTGCCGTTCCACCATCGAAGACAAGGACGACATCGTCCGCGAACGCCTGTACATAGTCACCTCTCTTTTCCAGCTCCTTAAGAAGTGGATCGAGCAGCAAATTCCACAGAAGGGGCCCTCCGATAGATCCCTGTACACATCCTTTCTCCGTTTCTCTGGAGACTTCCACTCCCGCGTACCTCAGTGTGACTCTACGGTTTTGGAGATAGCTGTCAATAACCCTCCTCAGGTTTAAAGGACACTAATCCTCAGCCAATCGGACTCTAATAGCTGGCCACCACGCACTGTCGAAGGCTCCCTCTATATCCAGTGACACAAGTGTTACCATACGTTTCTGGTTCAACTTAGCGCGAATTTGCTTCATTAGTGTATAGAGGGAGTCCTCGGTGGATCTTTGAGGCGTGAAACCGTATTGGCGAGTACTCATCCTTGGCAGTAAGTGAAATCTGATTCGGGCAACTAACATCTTGATGAAGATCTCCCCCCCCCCCTTCATCTGAATGAAGGGGGGGGGGAGGGGTTAATTGTGAAACAGAAGGCCAGGGGAGGGGGGGAGGGGGGATACACTCTGCAGTATGTTTATACAATAATTCAGTACAAAAAATATATTTAGGACAGTTTTTAAGCAGTTTATCTCTAGGCAAATGGTAAAATATGGAAAAAACTCTATCCGAGTTTTAATTTTATAGTCTGAGAAAACAAGAAGATGTGCCTCACAGTTTTTGTATGGAGTTACGCTATCCGAGCTTAGAAACTCATAGTCTGTGGTTGCCACTAATGAGTTTTCGTTTACGTAACTTGATTTCTTTACGTAACTTGAGTCGAGTAACGCGCGAGCTGTGCGGTCGTGTTTACTTTGTTTACTGTAATAAATATTCTTATTATTGGTAGTGGCAATGGCTATATGTTGCCGAGCTTGTGGCAAAGAAGTTACTAATGAACCAGTAATGAAGTGTTCCCAAATTAAATGTAACAAAGTGTACCACTTACTGTGTCTCGCCATCAAAGAAGAAGACTTTCAGACGTTTTCGACGGATTATAAACGCCAATGGACATGCCCGGAATGTGTTGCCTTGAAACCTAAACGTCTGAGTAGTGATACACCTGCATGTTCGCCGGATCCGAGGAAGAAAGCGGCGGGTGTCAGTCCTATTTACGTGAATACACAGCGGGGCAGCCGGAGCAGCCAAATCGAATACTCTTTGGAAGATAATGAGGGTAGTCTGCTGGCAGAATTCAAACAACTGCGACTAGAAATTAAAAGTAGATTGGACATCCAAGATCAACGTATTTTAAGTATTCAGCAAATTTGCCATACCGTTAAGCACGAAATTCAGCTGCTAAATAATACTATGCACGATAATGTCCGATCTACTTGTGATAATCTGACATCAATAGAAAACCAATTAAAGTCGCTTTGCGATAGTAACCGGCGAGTTGAATTATTGCTAAGTAGTATACAATCTAAACGGGATGACCAGGAACAACGTCACATTCAGGTACAACAACAGTCCACAAATATCAACAAATCTTTCACTGATAACACATCTTGCATATCTACCCCCAACGGAAAATCAAAGGATGAATGTGGAGCCACTAAATCGTCTATTGGCATGGATGGTATTGCAAAACAGAAGATCATGGTCGAGTTGAAAGATGTTGGAAGATATTCAGAGCCTGAAAAGTTATTAAAAATATCTGACGGGAGTAAGAATGATTGGGTCACCATACGACGAAAAGCGGTAGAAAATAAAACCCAGCTGAATCAAAGTAAAACTACTAGTAATACTACCAACATGTCAGTCAAAACCGGCCAGAGTACCGGTGGTAATAAGGCTAATAAAAGCATCAGTGATAAAGCGCAAACTAAACAAGTGCAAAGAGGTCAAAGTACAAATTTTACGGAGATTAAGGCTTTGGAGCGGAAAAAGCATCTTCATGTTTGGCGATTAACTCAAGACACTACAGTAGAGAAGATGACATCTCATGTAAAATTAATATGTGGGTCTGACACATTGGTTAAAATAGAAAAAATTAAGCATAAAACAGAGCGAGATTATTTATCTTTTATTATCTCAGTGTCGGAACCTGTATTTGAAAAACTGTGTCAGCCCGAAGCTTGGCCTGAAAACACAGCCTATGCAGAGTGGTTTTGGTTTCGGAGACCTACAAATAAGCCCATCGACAAATCATAGTAGTGTTTATTTATATTATCAGAATGCGAGGGGTCTCCGAACCAAGTTAAATACGTTTCATAATAATATGGATTCTTCGAATGCTGATTTGTTTTTAATTACGGAAACGGGCTGTAGCGATTCTATAGACGATGCAGAAATTATCCCTTCTGGATACCAGATAATGAGATGCGATCGTATCGACGGAAGAAAACTGGGCGGCGCGTTTTTAGTGGCCACACACCGGTTCGAGCTACACAGGTTGCAACCGCCGAGCGACGTCAACATAGACCTTTGTACTTTTGAAACAGTCGGCGCCGCAGTGTATTTAAATAATAGGTTCTTGTTTGTGTGTTGTGTCGTTTATATACCACCAAATAGTAGGGAAACCGATTATATGATTTTATTTAGAATATTAGAAGATTGGTGCGTTAAGTATAAATTAATGTTAATTATGGGAGATTTCAATTTGTATTCGAGTAATGATAACGTTAGAAATTATTATGAATATTTTATAGCTTTTTGTGAATTGGTACAAATGAATAAGGTTCCAAATTGTAACGATAGGCAACTCGATTTAGTGCTGTGCTCGTATAGTTTGTCTGAGGGAGTGGGGGTGCGTGCGTCGGACGAGGAGTTGGTGCCGGTGGACGGGTATCACCCGCCGCTCGCGGTGAGCGCGCGACTCGGGAGCGCCGCGGCCCGCTCGCGGCGCACGTCGTCGGTCCCGCCGCCGCCGGCGGCCGCGCCGTTCCCGCCGGCGTCCACGCATATTATATCTCATAGTTTTAATTATGCGAAGGCGAATTTTGGTCTATTATATATGCAGATGGCAAGCGTGGATTGGAGCCCGTTATATGATATACGTGAGCCGGATGATGGTGTTAGTTACTTTTACAGTGTGGTTAATAGTGTTATTAGTGAGAGTGTGCCAAAAAAGCGAATCAATAAAGACAGTTCCGATAGGTATACGTATCCGATATGGTATACCTTGGATATCATCCGAGCTATACGCTCAAAAGCGAAATGTCATAAGAGATACAAGTCTGATAATACGGCCGAGAACTACAAATCTTTTTCTGAATTGAGATCAAAGGTGAAAACCATGATTGCGCATGCACATGAACGACATTTAGAAACGGTGGAAAAAAACCTAACAAAAGATCCTAAGTCTTTTTGGGAATATGTGAGGTCTAAAAAGGGATCCGTAAACAGGAAAATAATCACCAAGGAGGGAAAAAAATTAACAGATGAGGAGTGTGCGAGCGAGTTCGCGAATTTTTTCCATTCTGTGTATGGCAGCAGTACGGCACGTCTGGACGTGGGCGCGGCGGCGGCGGCGGCGGGCGCGAGCGCCGCGCGCGTGCGCCTCCCGCACCTCACGCGGCACGAGGTGCGCGCGGCCCTCAAGCGGCTCAAGCCTAAACGGTCCGCGGGACCAGACGGTATACCTTCTTTTGTCATAAAAGACTGTAGTATAGTTCTAGAAAAACCGCTGCATTATATCTATAACTTGTGTCTAGAATCGTCGTATTTTCCAGAGTGTTGGAAAATAACACGTGTTATTCCTATTCCAAAAGGCGATTCCGGTTCCGATGTGAGCGGGTTTAGGCCAGTGGCAATTCTGGCGACACCGGCGAAGGTGTTCGAGTCGGCCGTGCAGGAGAGCATCCAGCGGCAGGTGGCGCCGCAACTCTCGGACGCCCAGCATGGGTTCCGGCCGGCGCGCAGCACCACCAGCAATTTGCTCGACGCGATGGCTTACGTCGTCCCTCATGTAGATTCGGGGGTGCAGGTTGACGCCGCCTACTTCGACTTCAAAAAAGCTTTCGACTTAGTCGACAATGACATACTGCTAACGAAGCTGGCGGCGGTCGGATGCACCAATATGCTGCTAGATTTTTTTGCCAGTTATATGAGGGACAGGAAACAGTACGTGGAATATGCCGGGTACCGCTCTGAACCGTATGACACTAAAACGGGAGTCAGCCAAGGATCGAACTTAGGACCCCTAAAATTTATTATCATGATAAATGACCTGCCGGACGTTATCCAGGAAGCTCGTTGCTTATTGTTCGCGGACGACCTTAAGTTGCTCTTGGCAGTTAAAGACAGAAGCGACTGCCAGCGCCTGCAGCATGACGTCGACAGAGTAGTTGAGTGGAGCAAAAAGAACAAGCTGCAATTCAACGTCACGAAATGTTCGGTGTTGTCGTTCAGCAGGTCACGTGATCCACTCCACTTCGACTACAACGTGGACGGCGAGGCTTTGAAGCGGGTAGTGGCAGCCAAAGATCTCGGAGTCCATATTTCTAGTGATCTGACATTTAGGAATCACATCGTCCAGGTTTGTAGGAAGGCCTACAAAAGGTTAGGTTTTGTGTTGCGGCAAGCTGCAGGTTTTAATAACATCAGAGCGGTATCGGTCCTGTATGATGCGCTCATCCGAAGTCAGTTAGAATGTAACTCACCCGTATGGGCTCCGCATGAAGCTAAGTACACTCTCATGTTAGAAAAGATTCAGAACAAATTTACAAGATACCTGTACTTGCGGCTATACGGGGTTTACCCGTTTTACCCATTGATGTATCCAACATTGTTCGTGCTGGGCATGGTCGGATACAACAAATTGGAAGTAAGGCGGGACTGGGCGCTCGCATACTACATGTTGCGAGTATTTCGGGGCGTTCTGTCAAGTCCGGACATACTGTCAATGATGGGACTGTGTGTGCCGGACGGGCACGTGGCGCGCCGCCGGCGGCCGCGGCTGTTCTCGGTGCCTCGCGCTAGGACCAACTTGTTGGCTAGGACGCCGTTGGTTCGGACGTTGCATGCACTAAATCGAGTTGCTCAGAAAATAGATATTTTTGTATGTTCGGTACCAGAATTTAAAATGGCAATTAATTATGACGCATGCTATAATTTGACTTGATATATTACATTATTGCATTTATTGAATTATTTTATTGTTTTGACTTTTGAATTTAATTTAATTTTTTACTTTTGAATTTTATTTTTTGACTTTTGTATTTTATTTGAATTGTATATGTGACATTTTAATTTTATAATAATAATAATATGTACCAATGTTGACTTGCACCATCGCATTAGGGAACCCCTGTAAGGATGGTGTAAACTGTTGTAAATAAATAAATAAATAAATAAATAAAAATTTTGCTAATGAGGTCCTCGGAGGGACGACCTACGATCAAGTTTTTGGGCTCTATGGATTCCTCTGCCGGAGAAAATAAATTAGGTAGGTAGGTAGGTAGGTAGGTAGGTAGGTAGGTAGGTAGGTAGGTAGGTAGGTAGGTAGGTAGGTAGGTAGGTAGGTAGGTAGGTAGGTAGGTAGGTAGGTAGGTAGGTAGGTAGGTAGGTAGGTAGGTAGGTAGGTAGGTAGGTAGGTAGGTAGGTAGGTAGGTAGGTAGGTAGGTAGGTAGGTAGGTAGGTAGGTAGGTAGGTAGGTAGGTAGGTAGGTAGGTAGGTAGGTAGGTAGGTAGGTAGGTAGGTAGGTAGGTAGGTAGGTAGGTAGGTAGGTAGGTAGGTAGGTAGGTAGGTAGGTAGGTAGGTAGGTAGGTAGGTAGGTAGGTAGGTAGGTAGGTAGGTAGGTAGGTAGGTAGGTAGGTAGGTAGGTAGGTAGGTAGGTAGGTAGGTAGGTAGGTAGGTAGGTAGGTAGGTAGGTAGGTAGGTAGGTAGGTAGGTAGGTAGGTAGGTAGGTAGGTAGGTAGGTAGGTAGGTAGGTAGGTAGGTAGGTAGGTAGGTAGGTAGGTAGGTAGGTAGGTAGGTAGGTAGGTAGGTAGGTAGGTAGGTAGGTAGGTAGGTAGGTAGGTAGGTAGGTAGGTAGGTAGGTAGGTAGGTAGGTAGGTAGGTAGGTAGGTAGGTAGGTAGGTAGGTAGGTAGGTAGGTAGGTAGGTAGGTAGGTAGGTAGGTAGGTAGGTAGGTAGGTAGGTAGGTAGGTAGGTAGGTAGGTAGGTAGGTAGGTAGGTAGGTAGGTAGGTAGGTAGGTAGGTAGGTAGGTAGGTAGGTAGGTAGGTAGGTAGGTAGGTAGGTAGGTAGGTAGGTAGGTAGGTAGGTAGGTAGGTAGGTAGGTAGGTAGGTAGGTAGGTAGGTAGGTAGGTAGGTAGGTAGGTAGGTAGGTAGGTAGGTAGGTAGGTAGGTAGGTAGGTAGGTAGGTAGGTAGGTAGGTAGGTAGGTAGGTAGGTAGGTAGGTAGGTAGGTAGGTAGGTAGGTAGGTAGGTAGGTAGGTAGGTAGGTAGGTAGGTAGGTAGGTAGGTAGGTAGGTAGGTAGGTAGGTAGGTAGGTAGGTAGGTAGGTAGGTAGGTAGGTAGGTAGGTAGGTAGGTAGGTAGGTAGGTAGGTAGGTAGGTAGGTAGGTAGGTAGGTAGGTAGGTAGGTAGGTAGGTAGGTAGGTAGGTAGGTAGGTAGGTAGGTAGGTAGGTAGGTAGGTAGGTAGGTAGGTAGGTAGGTAGGTAGGTAGGTAGGTAGGTAGGTAGGTAGGTAGGTAGGTAGGTAGGTAGGTAGGTAGGTAGGTAGGTAGGTAGGTAGGTAGGTAGGTAGGTAGGTAGGTAGGTAGGTAGGTAGGTAGGTAGGTAGGTAGGTAGGTAGGTAGGTAGGTAGGTAGGTAGGTAGGTAGGTAGGTAGGTAGGTAGGTAGGTAGGTAGGTAGGTAGGTAGGTAGGTAGGTAGGTAGGTAGGTAGGTAGGTAGGTAGGTAGGTAGGTAGGTAGGTAGGTAGGTAGGTAGGTAGGTAGGTAGGTAGGTAGGTAGGTAGGTAGGTAGGTAGGTAGGTAGGTAGGTAGGTAGGTAGGTAGGTAGGTAGGTAGGTAGGTAGGTAGGTAGGTAGGTAGGTAGGTAGGTAGGTAGGTAGGTAGGTAGGTAGGTAGGTAGGTAGGTAGGTAGGTAGGTAGGTAGGTAGGTAGGTAGGTAGGTAGGTAGGTAGGTAGGTAGGTAGGTAGGTAGGTAGGTAGGTAGGTAGGTAGGTAGGTAGGTAGGTAGGTAGGTAGGTAGGTAGGTAGGTAGGTAGGTAGGTAGGTAGGTAGGTAGGTAGGTAGGTAGGTAGGTAGGTAGGTAGGTAGGTAGGTAGGTAGGTAGGTAGGTAGGTAGGTAGGTAGGTAGGTAGGTAGGTAGGTAGGTAGGTAGGTAGGTAGGTAGGTAGGTAGGTAGGTAGGTAGGTAGGTAGGTAGGTAGGTAGGTAGGTAGGTAGGTAGGTAGGTAGGTAGGTAGGTAGGTAGGTAGGTAGGTAGGTAGGTAGGTAGGTAGGTAGGTAGGTAGGTAGGTAGGTAGGTAGGTAGGTAGGTAGGTAGGTAGGTAGGTAGGTAGGTAGGTAGGTAGGTAGGTAGGTAGGTAGGTAGGTAGGTAGGTAGGTAGGTAGGTAGGTAGGTAGGTAGGTAGGTAGGTAGGTAGGTAGGTAGGTAGGTAGGTAGGTAGGTAGGTAGGTAGGTAGGTAGGTAGGTAGGTAGGTAGGTAGGTAGGTAGGTAGGTAGGTAGGTAGGTAGGTAGGTAGGTAGGTAGGTAGGTAGGTAGGTAGGTAGGTAGGTAGGTAGGTAGGTAGGTAGGTAGGTAGGTAGGTAGGTAGGTAGGTAGGTAGGTAGGTAGGTAGGTAGGTAGGTAGGTAGGTAGGTAGGTAGGTAGGTAGGTAGGTAGGTAGGTAGGTAGGTAGGTAGGTAGGTAGGTAGGTAGGTAGGTAGGTAGGTAGGTAGGTAGGTAGGTAGGTAGGTAGGTAGGTAGGTAGGTAGGTAGGTAGGTAGGTAGGTAGGTAGGTAGGTAGGTAGGTAGGTAGGTAGGTAGGTAGGTAGGTAGGTAGGTAGGTAGGTAGGTAGGTAGGTAGGTAGGTAGGTAGGTAGGTAGGTAGGTAGGTAGGTAGGTAGGTAGGTAGGTAGGTAGGTAGGTAGGTAGGTAGGTAGGTAGGTAGGTAGGTAGGTAGGTAGGTAGGTAGGTAGGTAGGTAGGTAGGTAGGTAGGTAGGTAGGTAGGTAGGTAGGTAGGTAGGTAGGTAGGTAGGTAGGTAGGTAGGTAGGTAGGTAGGTAGGTAGGTAGGTAGGTAGGTAGGTAGGTAGGTAGGTAGGTAGGTAGGTAGGTAGGTAGGTAGGTAGGTAGGTAGGTAGGTAGGTAGGTAGGTAGGTAGGTAGGTAGGTAGGTAGGTAGGTAGGTAGGTAGGTAGGTAGGTAGGTAGGTAGGTAGGTAGGTAGGTAGGTAGGTAGGTAGGTAGGTAGGTAGGTAGGTAGGTAGGTAGGTAGGTAGGTAGGTAGGTAGGTAGGTAGGTAGGTAGGTAGGTAGGTAGGTAGGTAGGTAGGTAGGTAGGTAGGTAGGTAGGTAGGTAGGTAGGTAGGTAGGTAGGTAGGTAGGTAGGTAGGTAGGTAGGTAGGTAGGTAGGTAGGTAGGTAGGTAGGTAGGTAGGTAGGTAGGTAGGTAGGTAGGTAGGTAGGTAGGTAGGTAGGTAGGTAGGTAGGTAGGTAGGTAGGTAGGTAGGTAGGTAGGTAGGTAGGTAGGTAGGTAGGTAGGTAGGTAGGTAGGTAGGTAGGTAGGTAGGTAGGTAGGTAGGTAGGTAGGTAGGTAGGTAGGTAGGTAGGTAGGTAGGTAGGTAGGTAGGTAGGTAGGTAGGTAGGTAGGTAGGTAGGTAGGTAGGTAGGTAGGTAGGTAGGTAGGTAGGTAGGTAGGTAGGTAGGTAGGTAGGTAGGTAGGTAGGTAGGTAGGTAGGTAGGTAGGTAGGTAGGTAGGTAGGTAGGTAGGTAGGTAGGTAGGTAGGTAGGTAGGTAGGTAGGTAGGTAGGTAGGTAGGTAGGTAGGTAGGTAGGTAGGTAGGTAGGTAGGTAGGTAGGTAGGTAGGTAGGTAGGTAGGTAGGTAGGTAGGTAGGTAGGTAGGTAGGTAGGTAGGTAGGTAGGTAGGTAGGTAGGTAGGTAGGTAGGTAGGTAGGTAGGTAGGTAGGTAGGTAGGTAGGTAGGTAGGTAGGTAGGTAGGTAGGTAGGTAGGTAGGTAGGTAGGTAGGTAGGTAGGTAGGTAGGTAGGTAGGTAGGTAGGTAGGTAGGTAGGTAGGTAGGTAGGTAGGTAGGTAGGTAGGTAGGTAGGTAGGTAGGTAGGTAGGTAGGTAGGTAGGTAGGTAGGTAGGTAGGTAGGTAGGTAGGTAGGTAGGTAGGTAGGTAGGTAGGTAGGTAGGTAGGTAGGTAGGTAGGTAGGTAGGTAGGTAGGTAGGTAGGTAGGTAGGTAGGTAGGTAGGTAGGTAGGTAGGTAGGTAGGTAGGTAGGTAGGTAGGTAGGTAGGTAGGTAGGTAGGTAGGTAGGTAGGTAGGTAGGTAGGTAGGTAGGTAGGTAGGTAGGTAGGTAGGTAGGTAGGTAGGTAGGTAGGTAGGTAGGTAGGTAGGTAGGTAGGTAGGTAGGTAGGTAGGTAGGTAGGTAGGTAGGTAGGTAGGTAGGTAGGTAGGTAGGTAGGTAGGTAGGTAGGTAGGTAGGTAGGTAGGTAGGTAGGTAGGTAGGTAGGTAGGTAGGTAGGTAGGTAGGTAGGTAGGTAGGTAGGTAGGTAGGTAGGTAGGTAGGTAGGTAGGTAGGTAGGTAGGTAGGTAGGTAGGTAGGTAGGTAGGTAGGTAGGTAGGTAGGTAGGTAGGTAGGTAGGTAGGTAGGTAGGTAGGTAGGTAGGTAGGTAGGTAGGTAGGTAGGTAGGTAGGTAGGTAGGTAGGTAGGTAGGTAGGTAGGTAGGTAGGTAGGTAGGTAGGTAGGTAGGTAGGTAGGTAGGTAGGTAGGTAGGTAGGTAGGTAGGTAGGTAGGTAGGTAGGTAGGTAGGTAGGTAGGTAGGTAGGTAGGTAGGTAGGTAGGTAGGTAGGTAGGTAGGTAGGTAGGTAGGTAGGTAGGTAGGTAGGTAGGTAGGTAGGTAGGTAGGTAGGTAGGTAGGTAGGTAGGTAGGTAGGTAGGTAGGTAGGTAGGTAGGTAGGTAGGTAGGTAGGTAGGTAGGTAGGTAGGTAGGTAGGTAGGTAGGTAGGTAGGTAGGTAGGTAGGTAGGTAGGTAGGTAGGTAGGTAGGTAGGTAGGTAGGTAGGTAGGTAGGTAGGTAGGTAGGTAGGTAGGTAGGTAGGTAGGTAGGTAGGTAGGTAGGTAGGTAGGTAGGTAGGTAGGTAGGTAGGTAGGTAGGTAGGTAGGTAGGTAGGTAGGTAGGTAGGTAGGTAGGTAGGTAGGTAGGTAGGTAGGTAGGTAGGTAGGTAGGTAGGTAGGTAGGTAGGTAGGTAGGTAGGTAGGTAGGTAGGTAGGTAGGTAGGTAGGTAGGTAGGTAGGTAGGTAGGTAGGTAGGTAGGTAGGTAGGTAGGTAGGTAGGTAGGTAGGTAGGTAGGTAGGTAGGTAGGTAGGTAGGTAGGTAGGTAGGTAGGTAGGTAGGTAGGTAGGTAGGTAGGTAGGTAGGTAGGTAGGTAGGTAGGTAGGTAGGTAGGTAGGTAGGTAGGTAGGTAGGTAGGTAGGTAGGTAGGTAGGTAGGTAGGTAGGTAGGTAGGTAGGTAGGTAGGTAGGTAGGTAGGTAGGTAGGTAGGTAGGTAGGTAGGTAGGTAGGTAGGTAGGTAGGTAGGTAGGTAGGTAGGTAGGTAGGT